>JAWNPI010000103.1:20462500-25612500 GCA_035047625.1 Drosophila mettleri
TTTCACTAAATGTTACTTATTTCCATTTTTTTATGTGAGTGATTGTGTGTGTGTGTGTGTGTGTGTGTATGTTTTTTTTTTTGGTTGATTTGTTGTGTTTCGTTTTCGTTGCGTAAAGAGAAATTTTATCACTGTACAATAGAACGACGTGCAGCACTTGCGCCTAGCCAGGCCCTATGGCCCACATAAATATTTCCGTTTCTGATCATCCATATAATCGCGCGTAGACATTTGGATGGCTCGCTGCAGCATCTCGTTCTCATTGACGCCTGTAAGAAATTCCATGTTCAATATGTGCTATAAATTATGTTTCAGTCTTTTTCAGTACAGACCGTCGTTGGCATAGGAAGCCTCTAGCAGCTCTTGATAGAAGCTTGAGTAGCTCTGTTTGGGTGGCGATTTGCTTTCCACGCGTTTGGGCGGCGACTGCGATGACTGCTTGGAGGTGCACGGTTGCTGTTCCGCTTCCGGTGTGCGTTCACGAGCAACAGCAGGCGCAGCATCACGCTTCGGACTCTTGCGCTGAGGCGTTTCATGCACATGCACATGTGCTTCCAGGCTGCAACGACTTAGACGTGAGAGTGGTCGAGGGCAGGCTGAGCTGTAACCTACCTATTGACGGGCTCGCGCACCTCGTGGCGACGTTTCTTGCTGCTGCGCAAGTTGTTGCTGCGACGCTGCGACTTGGGCAGTTTATTGGAGCGCGTTGCGGGGGCTGTGTTGGGCGAGGCATTGCCGCCACAGTGACCCACAGAGCTGGTGCTGCTCATATCGGTCGCATCGCTCTCGTAGCCCAACTCACTTACCTCGGGCGGCAATTTGTGTGCGTACTGACCGAGTGTCTTGGGCGAGAGCGTGTAAACTGTGGCTGGGCCATCGCCAATGCTGGAGCTGCTCATTGGGGCTGTTGCGTTGCTGTTGTTGTTACTGCTGCCACCCCCACCTCCGCTGCCGCCACCATCACTCGAGTACTTTGAGGGCGAGGCGTCTGAGTCGGTGAGCGCCTCAGCTGAAGTCACTGTTGAAGATGTTGCCGAACCGGCGGCAGTATTGTTGCTGCGCGAGCGCTGCATATTATCACGGCACCATTGCAAGTAGGACTCACGGGCGATCTGCTCCTCGATGGCCTCATTGGTGGCCTCCCAGTCTGTTGTTTTCAGCTTGTCCTCAAACATTGTCTAAGAAGATTCAATAAATATTATTTGAGTTTATTTATAGATGTTTTAGGCGCTCACCTGCTCGATTTCTAGCTGCTCGCTTAAACGCACTGCCTCCTTGGTCTGGAACTCGGGCTTGTAGCCAGCCAAGCCCAAGCCGACGCCCACGGTGGCATTGTACGGATCCAGTATGGCATTGTAGTGGGAGCCTCGTTGATAGGACAAACGCAATGGTGGATATCCAGCCTGCGATTGCTCCGAGTTGAAGATGTTAATGGGAGCTGTAAGAGATACAAATGTAAGGAACATTTAAAAATACGATCAAACTTTTAATAGCGTAACAAGATAATCCGCACTCAATTATATATTATATTATATACACTCTTAATATATTACATATTCTAATATACAGTTTGCACACTATAAGAAAACTTAGGCTTTGATTTAAGATGTAAGCGAATTAATATTTTGAATTATTTATTCAAAATATATTGTCATTTCATATCAAATATTAAATCGAAATCTTTATTTAAGGATCATCTATTATTCATAAACAACTAAATAGTTTAGCTACACAAATCCTGTCCTCTTATATGATTTTCCTATATTTAAAATTAATAATATGTTGATATATTTTTATTACCTATTAATATTTACGAGTTATAAATCTATATGCAAAATGTTTGAATTATTTTGTTGATGATTTAAGTTGATCTTGGTTAATATCTATTAATTATTTTAAGTCTAAGATATAGATATATGGTTTGGGAGTTGAATCATATGTTTATATGAATCAACTTAACTAATCATTAAGTAACTACTATGACTATGCACAGCCTAAAGCAATTAACACACTTCACTTGGCCGCAAGCGACAGCGCAATTTCGGGGAAATTAATTAGAAAATTGTCTGCTGATTTGGAAAAGAGAACACGTGACTTGTTTACTCACTCGACTGATAGCAGAAGACTTCGACGGTGCGACTGTAGATCTCCGATATGGCCTGTATCTCGATGTGATTGCCGTGTGCATCGCGGGCGCGTTTGCGTTGAATATACCCATTGATGTCCTCGGTGACAAACTGTCCGAAATACTCGCGATTCTCATGCTACAAAAAGATAACAAAATATTAAAACTGAATATTCTCTTAGATATATATTTATGTATATTACTATATAGTCCATTGTGTGCTGCCGTATGACATCGTGCATGCCCTCGTCGCCGTAAATCTGCAGAGATATGGAGCGAAATAGGCAGGCGCCGTCTTCTTCTACTGGTTTCAGTTCATAGCCGCGTTTCTCCATGCATTTTGCAAACTCTTCGTCGCGTCGCTTCCACTCCTCGACCGAAATAGTGCGCTCCTTTGGCTGCAGATGCTCGTCACCGCTATTGTAGCCAGAGAATGTCTCTTCAGCGGCCTTCAGCATATTGGCAGCCGCAGTGGTAGGCGTTATCTGAGCTTGAGCCTTTGGCACATTGGCACAGCCTAGGCCCAAATGCTCCGGCGATTTGCGACCCACGGCTGTGGGGCTGCTGCTGTTGCCCGCTCCGGCAGCCACGGCAGCACCAACTACTGAATGTGGACTGCTACATTTATTGCTGACACCCGCAACACTTCCACCAACCACAGTCGGATGATTAAGAGTCAGCTTCTCGCGTTCCAAACGATCTCGTTTATGATGATGTGCATGGCCTTCATGATGTTCGCGACGCTTCGAACGGGAGCTGCAATACAGAAGAGATTGGGATACGGTAAATAACATAAATAAGACCCAAATGAATAAATTAGTTGACTTCCATATTCAATATAAATATAAATTCCCTTACACAAGATTTCAAAGGCTACAGTCTAATATGAGACACTAAAATACTTATATATAAGGGATTGAAGCCTTGAATGACCCCAATCTCGACTCACCTTTTATGTGGACTGCAACGGTGTGTGCGTGTCAGCTCGTCGTAGACTTCGCCGCGGCGTTGTGGACTCTGCGATCATTAATAAATAATAGCGTTAAATAATGTGGGTTAGTATTACGATAAGCTATACACCACGCACCTGACCATGGCCATCGATGACAACATTGCGATGAGATTGATTGACAACCGATTGTTCGACGACCACTACCTGCCCAGAGACGTGAGCCTCGGTGGCATCCGCATCGACAGCGCGCTTGCCACTTGGCGCACTGACTGGCTTGATAGTCATGCTTTGGGTTTGGCTGCGACTGCTGCTGCTGCTGCGGCTGCGGCTGTGGCTGTCGTCTGTGAGCTACCACGCAATAGTTTGACGAGCGGCTCCAAACTAAATCTTTGAATGTGAAAGCTTAACACATGTGTGAATGGCAAATTTCGTTGCGCTGTTTGGCCAGCTCAGAATTAGATTTTCTTCTCCGTCAATATATACTTATATGTACATACATACATATATGAATATCTGTATATGTAGTAGCACTCGAACAGCAAGTTCTTTGTCCGTGTGGCAAAGGATTCTCCTGCTATAACGCACGCACTTGTTCAATTCGTCCTTTCTTGTTTATATTATTAATATTGATATTGTTGTAACTGCTGCTCTCAAAAAAAAAAAGTTATGTAGTGAGTTTTTTAGAGGCACAACTATGAAATCATATACATAGCCAAGTAAATGGTGAAAATTTTGTGATTTTCATTTGAATGTGTGTGTATGTGTGTGCGTGTAGTGTTTGCTCACAATCGTCTTTGTCTCTTGCACTGTTGCAGAAACGATTAATGAAATACGTCGCTTCGCCTAGTTGTATAATTACAGACACTGCACTCTATATAACAACACCAATTTCATAGATTATTATAATTCGAGCAGTTTGTTTTTTTTTGTTATGTTTTTTTGTTGCTAGAAACGCAAAAGCCAGATTAGTCTGTTCGATTTTTTATTTACACCAACCACAAATTTGTCAGATGCGCACGTTGTGCTTCCTCTTGCTATTTTGGTGTTTTTTAGGCATTTTTACAAAGTCAGCTTGTCGCGACATACGGTGAACATCTGATAAATATCATGTTGTCCGCCAGTGTTGCCCCATTCGATTTATTCCGTTGAACTGATAACTATCATTAAAATCCATTTTTTTTTTTTCATAAATTTAAATATTTTATGGTATTTTAATTTTTTATTATTATTATACTAAAACATATGAAATTAATATTTCATGATAGAGTGCAGATCATTCCCCTCAGAAGAATATAAATTTTTGAAAATAATTATTTTAAAGCAATCTTTCAATTTGCAATTTTATTATATTCATTATATTTATCCACAAATATTTACACAAATGTACTTCCGCATATTTGCTGTCTAATAATAATTCACATTTAAAATCATCCAGATAACAGCTGCGCTAATATTGTCTGTCTTCGACTTATGTTTCTTCAGGTAGATTTAATTAGCTTTTTATTAAAATGACAACTATACATACATATAAAACACACTAGATTCAAAAGTACGTACAGGATCTCTCGCACCAGTCCATTATCTTCAATGAAAATTGCATAAATATATTGATTTGCATATATATTTATTTTTATAAAATTTTAAGAACAAAGCTGCCAACATTGTCATTTCTAATTAGACAAAACACTTTTATTGAACATATTGACCATCCCAAACATTTGTGCCCCATCCACTTCCATAATAGCCCCATGATGGTCTGGGTCCCATCCATTGTTGCTGTGCACCCCACCAGTAGGGATAGTGTCCAACGCCGTAAGGTACGGCACCACCATTAACATATCTGTTAATCCTTCTATTGTTTATCGCGAATTTTCCAGCTTGAATCTGTAGATTTCCTGAGTCTGCGGCGTCTTGTACATTTGATGTAATGGTTTCCTGACCCCTTCTAAGGACTTTTCCAATAACACCCGGCACAATTGGCTTATCTGCATTATCACTTAAGATTCTGGACCGCTCAGAAAAAGAACGCTGCCCGCCGTATTCGGTGTTTGAAGACCTAAATATAGAGCTGTCTGTATTTCCAATCACAGCACCATTACCTTGTATTGAAGCTCCTGTTTGACTGCTTACTATATTAGACTCTCCAGAAACGACTGCTACAACGGGATCGACCGATAAGGTCGTTTTCTTTGAGGTGGTCGTAGTCGTAGTTGAAGATGATCCAGATTGACTGCTTCCGGAATTTGTGTTTCCAGTAGACGCTGACACAATGTGAGCGACCGATGGGATCGTGTTTGTAGAGGTAATCGTAGTCGTAGTCGAAACGGCTCCAGATTTACTGTTTCCGGAAATAGCTTTAATGACGGGATCGACCACTGAAATCGTTTTCTCCGAGGTGGTTGAAGTCGTAGTCGAAGATGATCCAGTTTGGCTGCTTCCAGACTTTCCACTGGACACTGTCACAACAGGCGCGACCGATGGGATCGTCTTTGTAGAAGTGGTCGTGGTCGTAGTCGAAGTTGATCCAGATTTACTGTTTCCGGAAATAGCTTTAACGACGGGATCGACCACTGAAATCGTTTTCTCCGAGGTGGTTGAAGTCGTAGTCGAAGATGATCCAGTTTGGCTGTTTCCAGACTTTCCACTGGACACTGTCACAACAGGCGCGACCGATGGGATCGTCTTTGTAGAAGTGGTCGTGGTCGTAGTCGAAGAGGATCCAGATTTACTGTTTCCGGAAATCACTTTAACGAGGGGAGCAACCGATGGGATTGTTTTTTCCGAGGTGGTTGTAGTCGTTGTCGAAGATGATCCCGTTTGGCTACTTCCAGACTTTCCACTAGACACTGTCACAACAGGCGCGACCGATGGGATCGTCTTTGTAGAAGTGGTCGTGGTCGTAGTCGAAGTTGATCCAGATTTACTGTTTCCGGAAATAGCTTTAACGACGGGATCGACAACTGAAATCGTTTTCTCCGAGGTGGTTGAGGTCGTAGTCGAAGATGATCCAGTTTGGCTGCTTCCAGACTTTCCTGTAGAAACTGTCACAACAGGCGCGACCGATGGGATCGTCTTTGTAGAGGTCGTCGTGGTCGTAGTGGAAGATGATCCAGTTTGGCTGCTTTCAGACTTTCCACTAGACACTGTCACAACAGGCGCGACCGATGGGATCGTCTTTGTAGAGGTGGTCGTGGTTGTCGTAGAGGATCCAGATTTACTGTTTCCAGAAATCACTTTAACGAGGGGAGCAACCGATCGGATTGTTTTCTCCGAGATAGTTTTAGTCGTCGTCGAAGATGATCCAGTTTGGCTGCTTCCAGACTTTCCACTAGACACTGTCACAACAGGCGCGACCGATGGGATCGTCTTTGTAGAAGTGGTCGTGGTCGTAGTCGAAGAGGATCCAGATTTACTGTTTCCGGAAATCACTTTAACGAGGGGAGCAACCGATCGGATTGTTTTCTCCGAGATAGTTTTAGCCGTCGTCGAAGATGATCCAGTTTGGCTGCTTCCAGACTTTCCACTAGACACTGTCACAACAGGCGCGAGCGATGGGATCGTTTTTGTAGAGGTGGTCGTGGTCGTAGTCGAGGAGGATCTAGATTTACTGTTTCCGGAAACCACTTTAACGACGGGAGCAACCGATGGGATTGTTTTTTCCGAGGTGGTTGTAGTCGTTGTCGAAGATGATCCCGTTTGGCTACTTCCAGACTTTCCACTAGACACTGTCACAACAGGCGCGACCGATGGGATCGTCTTTGTAGAAGTGGTCGTGGTCGTAGTCGAAGAGGATCCAGATTTACTGTTTCCGGAAATCACTTTAACGACGGGAGCAACCGATGGGATTGTTTTCTCCGAGGTGGTTGAGGTCGTAGTCGAAGATGATCCAGTTTGGCTGCTTCCAGACTTTCCTGTAGAAACTGTCACAACAGGCGCGACCGATGGGATCGTCTTTGTAGAGGTCGTCGTGGTCGTAGTGGAAGATGATCCCGTTTGGCTACTTCCAGACTTTCCACTAGACACTGTCACAACAGGCGCGACTGATGGGATCGTCTTTGTAGAGGTAGTCGTGGTCGTAGTCGAAGAGGATCCAGATTTACTGTTTCCGGAAATAGCTTTAACGACGGGATCGACCACTGAAATCGTTTTCTCCGAGGTGGTTGAGGTCGTAGTCGAAGATGATCCAGTTTGGCTGTTTCCAGACTTTTTACTAGACACTGTCACAACAGGCGCGACCGATGGAATCGTCTTTGTAGAGGTGGTCGAGGTCGTAGTGGAAGATGATCCTGTTTGGCTGCTTCCAGACTTTCCAGTACTTACTGTCACAACGGGAGCGACCGATGGAATCGTCTTTGTAGAGGTGGTCGTGGTCGTAGTCGAAGAGGATCCAGATTTACTGTTTCCGGAAATAGCTTTAACGACGGGATCAACCGATCGGATTGTTTTCTCCGAGATGGTTTTAGTCGTCGTCGAAGATGATGCAGTTTGGCTGCTTCCAGACTTTCCTGTAGACACTGTCACAACAGGCGCGACCGATGGAATCGTCTTTGTAGAGGTGGTCGAGGTCGTAGTGGAAGAGGATCCAGATTTACTGTTTCCGGAAATCACTTTAACGACGGGAGCAACCGATCGGATTGTTTTCTCCGAGATAGTTTTAGTCGTCGTCGAAGATGATCCAGTTTGGCTGCTTCCAGACTTTCCACTAGACACTGTCACAACAGGCGCGACCGATGGGATCGTCTTTGTAGAGGTGGTCGTGGTTGTCGTAGAGGATCCAGATTTACTGTTTCCGGAAATCACTTTAACGAGGGGAGCAACCGATCGGATTGTTTTCTCCGAGATAGTTTTAGTCGTCGTCGAAGATGATCCAGTTTGGCTGCTTCCAGACTTTCCTGTAGACACTGTCACAACAGACGCGACCGATGGGATCGTCTTTGTAGAGGTCGTCGTGGTCGTAGTGGAAGATGATCCAGTTTGGCTGCTTTCAGACTTTCCAGTAGACACTGTCACAACAGGCGCGACCGATGGGATCGTCTTTGTAGAGGTGGTCGTGGTCGTAGTGGAAGAGGATCCAGATTTACTGTTTCCGGAAATCACTTTAACGACGGGATCAACCGATGGGATTGTTTTTTCCGAGGTGGTTGTAGTCGTAGTCGAAGATGATCCTGTTTGGCTGCTTCCAGACTTTCCTGTAGACACTGTCACAACAGGCGCGACCGATGGGATCGTCTTTGTAGAGGTGGTCGTGGTTGTCGTAGAGGATCCAGATTTACTGTTTCCGGAAATCACTTTAACGACGGGATCAACCGATCGGATTGTTTTCTCCGAGATGGTTTTAGTCGTCGTCGAAGATGATCCAGTTTGGCTGCTTCCAGACTTTCCTGTAGACACTGTCACAACAGGCGCGACCGATGGGATCGTCTTTGTAGAGGTGGTCGTGGTCGTAGTGGAAGAGGATCCAGATTTACTGTTTCCGGAAATCACTTTAACGACGGGAGCAACCGATCGGATTGTTTTCTCCGAGATAGTTTTAGTCGTCGTCGAAGATGATCCCGTTTGGCTGCTTCCAGACTTTCCTGTAGAAACTGTCACAACAGGCGCGACCGATGGGATCGTCTTTGTAGAGGTCGTCATGGTCACAGACGAAGATGATCCCGTTTGGCTGCTTCCAGACTTTCCAGTAGACACTGTCACAACAGGCGCGACCGATGGGATCGTCTTTGTAGAGGTCGTCGTGGTCGTAGTGGAAGATGATCCAGTTTGGCTGCTTTCAGACTTTCCAGTAGACACTGTCACAACAGGGGCGATCGATGGGATCGTCTTTGTAGAGGTGGTCGTGGTCGTAGTCGAGGAGGATCTAGATTTACTGTTTCCGGAAACCACTTTAACGACGGGAGCAACCGATCGGATTGTTTTCTCCGAGATAGTTTTAGTCGTCGTCGAAGATGATCCCGTTTGGCTGCTTCCAGACTTTCCTGTAGAAACTGTCACAACAGACGCGACCGATGGGATCGTCTTTGTAGAGGTCGTCGTGGTCGTAGTGGAAGATGATCCAGTTTGGCTGCTTTCAGACTTTCCAGTAGACACTGTCACAACAGGCGCGACCGATGGGATCGTCTTTGTAGAGGTGGTCGTGGTCGTAGTGGAAGAGGATCCAGATTTACTGTTTCCGGAAATCACTTTAACGACGGGATCAACCGATGGGATTGTTTTTTCCGAGGTGGTTGTAGTCGTAGTCGAAGATGATCCTGTTTGGCTGCTTCCAGACTTTCCAGTAGACACTGTCACAACGGGAGCGACCGATGGGATCGAGTTTGTGGAGGTCGTCGTGGTCGTAGTGGAGGATGAACCCGTTTGGCTGCTTCCAGACTTTCCAGTAGACACTGTCACAACAGGCGCGACCGATGGGATCGTCTTTGTAGAGGTGGTCGTGGTCGTAGTAGAAGATGAACCCGTTTGGCTGCTTCCAGACTTTCCAGTAGACACTGTCATAACGGGAGCGACCGATGGGATCGACTTTGTGGAGGTCGTCGTGGTCGTAGTGGAAGATGAACCCGTTTGGCTGCTTCCAGACTTTCCAGTAGACACTGTCACAACAGGCGCGACCGATGGGATCGTCTTTGTAGAAGTGGTCGTGGTCGTAGTCGAAGAGGATCCAGATTTACTGTTTCCGGAAATCACTTTAACGACGGGAGCAACCGATGGGATTGTTTTCTTCGAGGTGGTTGTAGTCGTAATCGAAGAGGATCCAGTTTGGCTGCTTCCAGACTTTCCAGTAGAAACTGTCACAACAGGCGCGACTGATGGGATCGTCTTTGTAGAGGTAGTCGTGGTCGTAGTCGAAGTTGATCCAGATTTACTGTTTCCGGAAATAGCTTTAACGACGGGATCGACCACTGAAATCGTTTTCTCCGAGGTGGTTGAGGTCGTAGTCGAAGATGATCCAGTTTGGCTGTTTCCAGACTTTTTACTAGACACTGTCACAACAGGCGCGACCGATGGGATCGTCTTTGTGGATGTCGTCGTGGTCGTAGTGGAAGATGATCCTGTTTGGCTGCTTCCAGACTTTCCAGTAGACACTGTCACAACAGGGGCGACCGATGGGATCGTCTTTGTAGAGGTGGTCGTGGTCGTAGTGGAAGAGGATCCAGATTTACTGTTTCCGGAAATCACTTTAACGACGGGATCAACCGATGGGATTGTTTTTTCCGAGGTGGTTGTAGTCGTAGTCGAAGATGATCCTGTTTGGCTGCTTCCAGACTTTCCAGTAGACACTGTCACAACGGGAGCGACCGATGGGATCGAGTTTGTGGAGGTCGTCGTGGTCGTAGTGGAAGATGAACCCGTTTGGCTGCTTCCAGACTTTCCAGTAGACACTGTCACAACAGGCGCGACCGATGGGATCGTCTTTGTAGAGGTGGTCGTGGTTGTCGTAGAGGATCCAGATTTACTGTTTCCCGAAATCACTTTAACGAGGGGAGCAACCGATCGGATTGTTTTCTCCGAGATAGTTTTAGTCGTCGTCGAAGATGATCCAGTTTGGATGTTTCCAGACTTTCCAGTAGACACTGTCACAACAGGCGCGACCGATGGGATCGTCTTTGTGGAGGTCGTCGTGGTCGTAGTGGAAGATGATCCTGTTTGGCTGCTTCCAGACTTTCCAGTACTTACTGTCACAACGGGAGCGACCGATGGAATCGTCTTTGTAGAGGTGGTCGTGGTCGTAGTGGAAGAGGATCCAGATTTACTGTTTCCGGAAATCACTTTAACGACGGGAGCAACCGATCGGATTGTTTTCTCCGAGATGGTTTTAGTCGTCATCGAAGATGATGCAGTTTGGCTGCTTCCAGATTTTCCTGTAGACACTGTCACAACAGGCGCGACCGATGGAATCGTCTTTGTAGAGGTGGTCGTGGTCGTAGTGGAAGAGGATCCAGATTTACTGTTTCCGGAAATCACTTTAACGACGGGAGCAACCGATCGGATTGTTTTCTCCGAGAAAGTTTTAGTCGTCGTCGAAGATGATCCAGTTTGGCTGCTTCCAGACTTTCCTGTAGACACTGTCACAACAGGCGCGACCGATGGGATCGTCTTTGTAGAGGTCGTCGTGGTCGCAGTGGAAGATGATCCAGTTTGGCTGCTTTCAGACTTTCCACTAGACACTGTCACAACAGGCGCGACCGATGGGATCGTCTTTGTAGAGGTGGTCGTGGTTGTCGTAGAGGATCCAGATTTACTGTTTCCGGAAATCACTTTAACGAGGGGAGCAACCGATCGGATTGTTTTCTCCGAGATAGTTTTAGTCGTCGTCGAAGATGATCCAGTTTGGCTGCTTCCAGACTTTCCTGTAGACACTGTCACAACAGACGCGACCGATGGGATCGTCTTTGTAGAGGTCGTCGTGGTCGTAGTGGAAGATGATCCAGTTTGGCTGCTTTCAGACTTTCCAGTAGACACTGTCACAACAGGCGCGACCGATGGGATCGTCTTTGTAGAGGTGGTCGTGGTCGTAGTGGAAGAGGATCCAGATTTACTGTTTCCGGAAATCACTTTAACGACGGGATCAACCGATGGGATTGTTTTTTCCGAGGTGGTTGTAGTCGTAGTCGAAGATGATCCTGTTTGGCTGCTTCCAGACTTTCCAGTAGACACTGTCACAACAGGCGCGACCGATGGGATCGTCTTTGTAGAGGTCGTCGAGGTCGTAGTGGAAGATGATCCAGTTTTGCTGCTTACAGACTTTCCACTAGACACTGTCACAACAGGGGTGACCGATGGGATCGACTTTGTGGAGGTCGTCGTGGTCGTAGTGGAAGATGATCCTGTTTGGCTGCTTCCAGACTTTCCAGTAGACACTGTCACAACGGGAGCGACCGATGGGATCGACTTTGTGGAGGTCGTCGTGGTCGTAGTGGAAGATAATCCTGTTTGGCTGCTTTCAGACTTTCCAGTAGACACTGTCACAACAGGCGCGACCGATGGGATCGTCTTTGTAGAGGTCGTCGTGGTCGTAGTGGAAGAGGATCCAGATTGACTGTTTCCGGAAATCACTTTAACGAGGGGAGCAACTGATCGGATTGTTTTCTCCGAGATGGTTTTAGTCGTAATCGAAGATGATCCAGTTTGGCTGCTTCCAGACTTTCCAGTAGACACTGTCACAACAGGTTCGACCGATGGGATCGTCTTTGTAGAGGTGGTCGTGGTCGTAGTCGAAGATGATCCAGTTTGGCTGCTTCCAGACTTTCCAGTAGACACTGTCACAACGGGAGCGACCGATGGGATCGACTTTGTGGAGGTCGTCGTGGTCGTAGTGGAAGAGGATCCAGATTTACTGTTTCCGGAAATCACTTTAACGACGGGAGCAACCGATCGGATTGTTTTCTCCGAGATGGTTTTAGTCTTCGTCGAAGATGATGCAGTTTGGCTGCTTCCAGACTTTCCACTAGACACTGTCACAACAGGGGCGACCGATGGGATCGTCTTTGTAGAGGTGGTCGTGGTCGTAGTGGAAGAGGATCCAGATTTACTGTTTCCGGAAATCACTTTAACGACGGGAGCAACCGATCGGATTGTTTTCTCCGAGATAGTTTTAGTCGTCGTCGAAGATGATCCAGTTTGGCTGCTTCCAGACTTTCCTGTAGAAACTGTCACAACAGGCGCGACCGATGGGATCGTCTTTGTAGAGGTCGTCGTGGTCGTAGTGGAAGATGATCCAGTTTGCCTACTTCCAGACTTTCCACTAGACACTGTCACAACATGGGCGACCGATGGGATCGTCTTTGTAGAGGTGGTCGTGGTCGTAGTCGAAGAGGATCCAGATTGACTGTTTCCGGAAATCACTTTAACGACGGGAGCAACCGATCGGATTGTTTTCTCCGAGATAGTTTTAGTCGTCGTCGAAGATGATCCCGTTTGGCTGCTTCCAGACTTTCCTGTAGAAACTGTCACAACAGGCGCGACCGATGGGATCGTCTTTGTAGAGGTCGTCATGGTCACAGACGAAGATGATCCCGTTTGGCTGCTTCCAGACTTTCCAGTAGACACTGTCACAACAGGCGCGACCGATGGGATCGTCTTTGTAGAGGTCGTCGTGGTCGTAGTGGAAGATGATCCAGTTTGGCTGCTTTCAGACTTTCCAGTAGACACTGTCACAACAGGCGCGACCGATGGGATCGTCTTTGTAGAGGTCGTCGTGGTCGTAGTCGAAGAGGATCCAGATTGACTGTTTCCGGAAATCACTTTAACGACGGGAGCAACCGATCGGATTGTTTTCTCCGAGATGGTTTTAGTCGTCGTCGAAGATGATGCAGTTTGGCTGCTTCCAGACTTTCCTGTAGACACTGTCACAACAGGCGCGACCGATGGAATCGTCTTTGTAGAGGTGGTCGAGGTCGTAGTGGAAGAGGATCCAGATTTACTGTTTCCGGAAATCACTTTAACGACGGGAGCAACCGATCGGATTGTTTTCTCCGAGATGGTTTTAGTCGTCGTCGAAGATGATCCAGTTTGGCTACTTCCAGATTTTCCACTAGACACTGTCACAACAGGGGCGACCGATGGGATCGTCTTTGTAGAGGTCGTCGTGGTCGTAGTCGAAGAGGATCCAGTTTGGCTGCTTCCAGACTTTCCAGTAGTCACTGTCACAACAGGCGCGAGCGATGGGATCGTTTTTGTAGAGGTGGTCGTGGTCGTAGTCGAGAAGGATCCAGTTTGGCTGCTTCCAGACTTTCCAGTAGTCACTGTCACAACAGGCGCGACCGATGGGATCGTCTTCGTTGAGGTGGTCGTGGTCGTAGTGGAAGAGGATCCAGATTTACTGTTTCCGGAAATATCTTTAACGAGTGGAGCAACCGATGGGATTGTTTTTTCCGAGGTGGTTGTAGTCGTTGTCGAAGATGATCCCGTTTGGCTACTTCCAGACTTTCCAGTAGACACTGTCACAACAGGCGCGACCGATGGGATCGTCTTCGTAGAGGTGGTCGTGGTCGTAGTCGAGGAGGATCCAGTTTGGCTACTTCCAGACTTTCCAGTAGACACTGTCACAACAGGCGCGACCGATGGGATCGTCTTCGTTGAGGTGGTCGTGGTCGTAGTCGAAGATGATCCAGATTGGTTGCTTCCAGACTTTCCAACAGGCGCGACCGATGGGATCGTCTTTGTAGAGGTCGTCGTGGTCGTAGTCGAAGAGGATCCAGATTTACTGTTTCCGGAAATCACTTTAACGACGGGAGCAACCGATGGGATTTTTTTCTTCGAGGTGGTTGTAGTCGTCGTCGAAGATGATCCTGTTTGGCTGCTTCCAGACTTTCCAGTAGACACTGTCACAACAGGCGCGACCGATGGAATCGTCTTTGTAGAAGTGGTCGTGGTCGTAGTCGAAGAGGATCCAGATTTACTGTTTCCGGAAATCACTTTAACGAGGGGAGCAACCGATGGGATTGTTTTCTTCGAGGTGGTTGTAGTCGTAATGGAAGAGGATCCAGTTTGGCTGCTTCCAGACTTTCCAGTAGACACAGTCACAACAGGCGCGACCGATGGGATCGTCTTTGTAGAAGTGGTCGTGGTCGTAGTGGAAGAGGATCCAGATTTACTGTTTCCGGAAATCACTTTAACGACGGGATCGACAACTGAAATCGTTTTCTCCGAGGTGGTTGAGGTCGTAGTCGAAGAGGATCCAGTTTGGCTGCTTCCAGACTTTCCAGTAGACACTGTCACAACAGGCGCGACCGATGGGATCGTCTTTGTAGAGGTGGTCGTGGTCGTAGTAGAAGATGAACCCGTTTGGCTGCTTCCAGACTTTCCAGTAGACACTGTCACAACAGGCGCGACCGATGGGATCGTCTTTGTGGAGGTCGTCGTGGTCGTAGTGGAAGATGATCCTGTTTGGCTGCTTCCAGACTTTCCAGTAGACACGGTCACAACAGGAACGACCGATGGGATCGTCTTTGTAGAGGTGGTCACAGTCGTAGTCGAAGATGATGCAGACTGGCTATTTTCTGAATTAGCAGTTCCGGTCGCAGTTGCATCATTCCGTCTGGCAGTTCTATGACTATGCGGAATAGTATTTCTGATTTCGTCAATGATCGAATCAAACTGAATTGTATTTTTGACAACCGTTGAATCGTCTCCAGTCGAAGTTATCCGATTATTTGAGCAGTTTGCTTGCTTGTCGTTTTCCACAATTAATTTTCCGAATAGCCTATCTAAGAGCCATAGCCGAATGTCTTTTCGAATCTCTAATAGAGTTTGTCGCACACTTTCACAACACGGACCGTTAGCAGCTGCCGACTGTGGGTTGACTGTTTCGGTGCTCACTGCCGTATCCGCATGGATATGAGCACCATATGCGAGTGCTACGCAGGCGCCCAGAAGGGCAAAACAAAATATACGCATTGTCTACCAATAGCTTAGTCGCAACTTCATCTGTTGGCATTTGCGGCAGTTGGGCTGCTTTTATACCTTGGCTAGAGATTGAAGCTTGTTGACTCTTCTATAATTTAGCTATTTGCTGCTGTGCAGTTAATCAAATTTTGCATTGTGCCAAAACATTTGGCGCTCCCATTGTTCGACTAGCTATGCCAAAAATATGCTTAATACCTAAGTTTCGACACTTGATATAAAGGAATGAAACACTTGTGCAAAATATTTGCTTCGATCTTAGATCAAACAGACTACCAGACTGTTTTGGGTATACGTAAATTAAATGTGTATTTTGTCCAAGACGTCAAATGTACTGCAATTGCCAGAGTATACCAGTATGAAGAGTGTGTTGCCAAGACAAAGCCCTGTTTATTTGATTTTCCAACAGATTAGAGAGCTCATAATTATGCCATATTCATATTTATTCAATTCACATTTTATGTATACATATATATATATATAGGGTTAATAACGGTAGAAGTGGGACAGTTAACATCTCAATCCGAGCTAAAATTCATCCTTCTCAAATGGATGGTGGGGATGGCCGTGTTGGCTGCAAAAATAAACACAGATTTTCGTATTAGTAGGCAAAAAGGCAAATATGCGACAAGTAAACACGAACTAAGCAAACTAAAGGGCAACTAAAAATATAAATATATGTTAGTATAGGAGGCTCGTGTATACAAACAATAATTCTATATTTCATTTGCTAAAGTGTAATTAATATCATTCCAATTAAACGAAAATACAAAAAACGTTGGAGTACAACAAAAGCACTTTACCATCTGGTGAATACGGTAAAATAAACAAAAGCGAATATTCCGCTTAAAAGGGTTTAAACATACGTATGTGCCTCTCGAATTGCCCGGTTGTTAGCTTTTGCCAGAAGTATTTGCTTAACTATTTTATCATTGAATTACTTGATTATTTGTGTTTCTCATTTATAAATGTTGAGAGCGCTGTGTGCAATTCGATTTAATATTCATCTTGAAATGGATAATGCTCATGATCGCCAGCATCCCTAAATAGCCAAGTCAGATAAATAGCAAGTATTAAAATAATATAAAATGGAGTTTAAAATAAATAAATAAGCTAAGTTGTGATATGTGAAAACATAAATGGAAATAATTAAATTGCTATGCAGACCAACAAATATTTGAAAAACATGTCACGAATTATTTAACGTGCTGAATGCGAATCTAAAAATATAATTGATATAATTCTTAATATTAAAAAGTTAATTTTTCACCTATTTATATTAAAGATTCTAAAAAATTTAGCTATAATGCAGATTTATATATAAGGACAAGAGTAGTTTCAGAAAACTCTTTGAAGACAGTATATGGAATCTAGTGATATTCTATTTTCAGATTCGAGCACGTCACATTCTCTCAAGTCTTTGCCTGATATAATCTAATTTGGTCAGCCGCTACTATAGGCCATTTAAAGACTTACTTAAGCAGCGGCACCAGCCGTCCATTGCATTCGAAACTTTCAATTATTTCGATCTCCTCTGGTGTTAGCGAGAAATCAAAGACTTTGAAATTTGACTCAATACGATCCTTAGTCACCGACTTTGGTATCACAATGTTATTGCGCTCAACTTGATAGCGAATCAAAATCTGTCCAGGTGTCTTGTTCTTGGCAGCAGCAATTTCCTTGATCTAGAAGAAGAAGTTAGAGGTTACTCGTTTAGTCGTTTAGTTTAATAATCCAGTTACCTTTTTCTCCTCTAGAATAACGGGATCACCCTCTTTGGCCCATGGACGATTGGGGCTGCCCAATGGGCTGTACGCCGTAATGGTAATGTTATTCTTTTTGCAGAACTCGCAAAGCTTCTTCTGTGTCAAATAAGGATGGCATTCGATCTGGTTTGTAGCTGGAGGTATTTTGGCAATAGCCAAAACGCGTTCGATTTGATTTTTGTTGAAATTGGATACGCCAATGGACTTGACTAGACCATCCGCAACAAGCTGCTCCATTGCTTTCCAGGTGTCTACATAATCGTCGGGTGAGTACAAAGTTTTGCCATTTGCATCAACTGGAAACAGTTCAGAACCCTCCTTATAGCCCATTGGCCAGTGGATCAAGTATAGATCCAGATACTGCAGCTTCAACAGATTCAAGGTATTTTGGCAAGCAGCTTTCACCAACTCTGGACGGTGAAAGGTGTTCCACAACTTGCTTGTAATGAACAGATCCTCACTATAGAATGTGTTTGGGATATTAAGACGTTGAATATAAGTCCACTAATATATCGGATATGTGTACGCACCGCTTTACTACACCTTCCTTAATCTTAGCCTCGATTCCAGCACCGACTTCAGCTTCATTTTGATAGACAAAGGCGCAATCAATGTGCCTATATCCAACATCAATGGCAGTCTTTACAGCCTCAACCACTTGACCAGGGGGACTCTAGAAGCAATCAAAAAATTCCACATTTGAGTACGGCCGATGGGCTGAAGGTTAAGGGTGATTTGCTAATTAATGTTTAAGATTGTATTAACAATTTATGACTTTCAAGGGAGAATGAATCTTTGACTGTCTCGGTTTTATCAGCAAATATTTTGATTTTCAACTATAAAAACTATATTTAAGATTCATTTATAATTTGTTATTAAATTTACATTTCATGCCATACGACCTCTAACAATTATAGTTTGAGCACTTTATATTAAGAGTATAGAAGAGAGACGAAACTAAACGTCTGTCTAGATAAGCACATTTATCAGTTTTTTACTTACGCAGCGGAAACTTATTTATAAGTGCACTTGAGTTGTACAACATAATTTATCAAGCCGTGACATCGCATATTTGAAAACTTTCCACTTATTATTTAATCAGACAAGAGGTCACCTTGGTGTAAGACTGTGCTAATAACTCAGTTCACATATATGTATTTATGTCAGTAATAGAAAATTGCTGCAGGTCTCATTATCGACTGTTATCGCCTTTATAATTCGTGCACACACCCACATTTAAACCCTCACCCACACAGTCACACATTGCAGCCGGCAGATGCCGCTCCCGGCAATTATCAGCTGCAATGTTTCTGCCTTCCCATCGAAATTTCGCAAAGCGGAAAAAAAATGGAGGAAGTCGTGGACAATGGCGAGTTTCACTATAGTAATTGTTTTTGCATTTGCATACCTAAGGGAATTGACTTGTAACTGTACTTTACTTACATTCCAGGTTCCGAGACCAAGAAGAGGAATACTGTGGCCACTGTTTAGCTTTACGGTTGGCACTGTGCTAGCCATTTCAAATAGTTCTTCTTGTTGCTAATTAATTGTATAAAGGATTGTGTAAATATATTAATTAATTATTTACTTTTATATAGATTTATATTACTTTTAATATATATGGTCAAAAAAACACTGAAGAGCGACACAGCTGTTTGCCGCTTTTATACATGCTGATTGGCCGGCAGCCAAAATAAAGCTTTCCTAAGCTTTATTAAAGCTTGAGGTATGCATTCAAATAGCCATCGATGCCATTTGTGCGATCGATAAGCGATACATCGATAGGTTTTTAACTGTCAATGTAACTTTAAGTTAAACTTTTATTTTTGTATGTTTCACATTTTCCTATAATCTTCTAAGTTTTATAATCCATCAATATTGATTTATATTTATTTAATATTTAAGAAATAATGTTAAATAGAGATGTAGGAATTTCTGCTGAAACTTCTTACAAAATATTCATTTTCACATACATTTCCCACATACTCTTCAACTGTTGCAATAGCAATTTCAGCTCCTTCAGTTGCCATTGCCATTGTTATATTGTTCACTTCCTCTTGACAAGTAATTAGATAATGAAAATAATTGTTATTAGTTAATTTGATTAATGTTACTACTACATGAATTGCTGTCTGTATTTGTATAGCTCCTGGGCTCGAATGGATTTTATTCGTATTTCATTGCTTCATGAATGGCAAACATTTCAAGGATTACTAAGTTCATTTTCTTGTATTAAATAAAAAAAGAATTATGAAATTATATATTAAACCAAATAAAAAAAAAACAAGTTTAGAAACCAAGGCCTAAATTATATTATGACTAGAGTATATTTTTTAAAAACATGATTGGTTTAAAAATTTAATAGTCTTATTTGTTGATGCGATGCCTATGTTTAAGTATATCAGTTTTACATAAGACACCAGGTACACGTATGATTTGTTCCATCCAAATTATATACTATTTTTTGGCTTTACATTTGCCTTGGCGTAACCAGCTCGAACGGGTGATGGGGGTGTCCATATGCCGCTTTCATGGTCATGAAACGACCATTGCAATCAAGATCGTCAATGGCTTGAAGATCATCGTTATCTAACCCAAAGTCCCATATCTTCTTGAAGTTCTCGTACATATGATGTTTGCTAATGGAACGTGGTATAACGATAATGCCAGATTGAGTTTGATAACGCAGCAGCACCTGTGCCGGCGTACGTTCGTATTTGTCAGCAATCTCCACTATCACTGGGTGCTTTAGAAGGGGATATGCACCTGGTTTCTCGTAGGGCGTATGCGCCGATCCCAGCGAACTGTAGGCAGTAACAGCTATAGCATTGTCATAGCAGAGTGTGATTAATGACTTCTGCCGTAGATAAGGATGGCATTCGATCTGTAGTACTACTGGCTTCAATTTGGCAACGCTCAGCAGTCGATTGATCTGCTGCTCATTGAAATTGGAGACACCAATAGCATGGCACAGGCCACAGTCTACCAGATTCTCCATGGCCTTCCAAGTGTCCACAAAATCTATGCTCTCGAATACAGCCTTGCCCGTGTCCGGGCAAGTGGGATAGAGAACGTCACCAGATTTATATGCCATTGGCCAATGCATGAGGTATAGATCCAGATAGTCAACGCCTAAATTACGAATGCTTGTCTCACAGGCAGATCGCACTAAATCTGGCCTATGGTGGGTATTCCAAAGCTTGCTTGTTATGAAGAGTTGGTCACTGCGTAGAATTTCGCACGTAATTATAATCACATATTTTTTAACTTATCCATTTTTACATTTACCGTGTTACAACGCCCTCTTTGAGCTTTTCGGCGATTGCAGCGCCAATTTGTGCCTCATTTCCATAAATATGGGCACAGTCAAAGTGCCGATAGCCAATATCAATTGCATCTTTCACCGCTTGTGTGATTACTTCAGGTGGGCTCTAAAAGAAATAAGATAGAACAAAAAAATAATTACCTTTTGTTTTGGCTTCACATACACATTATTAGCTCGCTTAGCTTTCTCTCACTCTCTCGTGGATTGTCAACGTGTTAGAGACAGACGCTGATATAAAAAACTTAGGCAGTTGGCTGCTATCGTTTATTATATATCACAACACAATTTATTTTCGTCACTCAAGTTTCAATTCAACATTTAATAATAATTGTTTTTAAACAGTTTGCCTAGATGAGCATATCCATATGCATATGTATATTATATATATATATATATATATATATATATATATATATATATATATATAGTTTTATAATTGGTGCAATTGCAGGGCTTTTAAAGCTCTTCAAAGCTCGCTCTCGATTTGACATTGAGCTGCACCGGCTGTATTGCACTACCTTGTATATTTTGCCGCTATTTTGTGATTTGTCAATAATTGGAAGGATAATACTCACACGCCACGTGCCCAAGCCGACCATTGGCATATTTTTACCATTGCTCAAAAGGAAATTCGGTGTGGACATTTCTATTTGAGGAACTAAAGATAATTAATTATTAGTTAGAAGATCGTTTTTGTTCCATTTACCGAAAGTAAACTCAAGGAGAAAACCCTATTAATTTTGCTACGAATAAAAGTGACAGTTTTTAAAAATGCAAACAAGCATACATACTTATAGAGTCCAAATTTAGAAACTTTTTGGCAACTAAAGCAGCTTTTACTATGTTGACCTTCACAATTTGTTGGTAAAATTATCGTTTGCTGCGGCCCGCCAATGAAAACATAATTTTCTTTTAAAATGCGGTTAATATTAATCAAACGTCAATATAGCTGTGTGTACACACTGGCATGAAGCGATAGCTATTAATATATCGATAATTTTAATTATGCATTTCTAACATCTCTGTTATTTATGCCGGCCATCTGTAAAAATATCAACAAAACGCATTTAAATAATCTCGTGGATTACCTGTTGTTAATTATTGTTGTGATATGTTTGGCACTGTAAATAATTATCTCTCCGGTGTATTGCGTGCCGCTGAGGATTATGACGGCGACAATTTGGGTACATTTTTATCGCTGCGTGACGTTCATGTTCAGAACCACAACTTGTACATAGCCCAGCCCGAGAAGCTGGTGGAGCGCATGTTGAAACCACCATTGGACGAAGTAGTAGGCTCACATCTGAAAGTGCTCTATTATTTAGCACAAGAGCCGCCCAACTATATGGATGCATACAACCATCAGGCTGCGAGTTGCTCAGCTGTTGTGAAGCTATTGCAGCAGCTGAAGGACGAAAACTGGTGCCTTCCTCTCATGTATCGCGTGTGCCTAGATCTTCGGTACTTGGCACAGGCATGTGAAAAACATTGTCGGGGCTTTACACCAGGCCACATACTGGAGAAAGCTGCTGACTGCATGATGGCCTGTTTTCGCGTATGCGCAGCTGATGGACGCGCGTCAGAGGAGGAAACGAAACGTTTGGGCATGATGAATCTGGTGAATCAACTCTTTAAGGTGTATTTTCGGATAAATAAGTTGCATCTGTGCAAGCCACTTATCCGTGCGATTGATAACTGCACGTTCAAGGAGAGCTTCCCTCTGCCGGAGCAAATCACCTACAAATATTTTGTAGGACGGCGTGCGATGTTCGATTCGAACTACCGGATGGCTGTGGATGATCTATCCTATGCATTTACCCACTGCCCAGATCGATTCACGAGCAATAAACGTTTAATTCTCATATATCTGGTGCCGGTAAAAATGTTGCTTGGATACCTGCCACGTAAATCCCTGCTGGAACGCTACGATCTGTTGCTGTTTCATGATTTGGCGGTCGCCCTAAAGGCCGGTAATGTAAAGAAATTTGATGAGATCGTCCATGAGCAGGAGCTGGTGTTGATTCGTAGTGGCATTTACCTGCTCGTCGAGAAGCTAAAGTTTATTGTGTATCGTAATCTTTTTAAGAAGGTTTTCGCCATCAGACAAACACATCAATTGGATATGGGCGATTTCCTATCGGCATTACTTTTTGTGGGCGTAACTGATGTGTCCTTGGACGAGACGCACTGCATTATTGCAAATCTTATATACGAGGGCAAGATTAAAGGCTACATATCGCATGCCCATAACAAATTGGTTGTTTCTAAGCAAAATCCGTTCCCACCATTAATTTTAACATAGAATTTTTTTCAATAAAAGGAACTGAACATATTTAGTACAATTTGTCTTATTAGATCGTATTTACTAACCCGCCCATTATTCTTATGAAACATTTAAAAATGAAAACGATAATATGCAGCATTACCAGGGCTACTAAAATTTTATTTGTCTATCGATATGTACAAATATCAATAGTCAGACCGCATGCATACACTCACACAGACGCCAATGCACACGTATTATTCTGTATATATTTCCAATAGCTCAGCTGAAAACAGTTTTTGGTGCGCTCTAGTAAATAATAAAAATTAAATAGAATAATTGAAATTTTTGGTAAGTGTCAGTCCAAATATAAGTCATTGCAGATCTTCATAAAGTAATATAATTAATATGGATTTGTTTCGCAATATTCCACCGGCTTGATGGAATCGTCTTGCAATTGCAAAATCAATATTAGTAATTTGCTTTGTTTTTTTTTTTTTTTGTTCAAATGACATAACTAAAACGCATTTGAAATTGTATACACATCGAAATTGCAAAGTAGTCATTGTTATTCTTGCCGTCGTTCTAGCGTACCTGGTACCTATCTATAAGAAATAAAAAAAAAAACGAAAGAGGCTAAACATTCGAAATGGCAGCCCCGGTAATTGTGGAGGCCACGGTCAAGCAGACGGCAACGGTAAGTGCAACAAAGCAACATTTTAATTGTTATTAATTTCCTGCATGCATATGCAGCTCATATTCATGCACGGCTTGGGCGACACTGGGTAAGTACGGTGGATTATTTACTTGAACTTTATTTATTAATTTTTATGAATATAGACATGGCTGGAGCAGCGCTTTGGCTGCAGTGCGTCCACCTTTCATGAAGGTCATCTGTCCAACGGCGCCGACACAGCCTGTGTCTCTGAATGCCGGCTTCCGTATGCCGTCGTGGTTTGATTTGAAGACTCTAGATATAGGTGGGCCAGAGGATGAGCCTGGCATACGCGCTGCTCGCGATAATATCCATGGCATGATCCAGAAGGAGGTTAGCGCTGGTATACCAGCAAATCGCATTGTGCTTGGGGGTTTCTCACAAGGCGGCGCCTTGGCCCTCTTCTCGGCACTGACCTACGATCAGCCTCTGGCTGGTGTGGTGGCTTTGTCCTGTTGGCTGCCACTGCACAAGCAGTTTCCCGATGCCAAAGTGAGCAGCGATGATGTGCCCATATTCCAAGCACATGGCGATTACGATCCTGTCGTACCATACAAATTTGGTCAGCTGAGCGCGAGTTTGTTGAAGTCCTTCATGAAGAATGTAACATTCAAGACCTACAGCGGACTGTCACACTCATCCTCTGACGAAGAGATGAACGATGTGAAGGTGAGTAAGCTGAATGCCTTCACTGAATTTATTGATGAATTGACAATCTTATCGCTAAAGAATTTCATTACGATCTGTCTGCTCTTCTCTCTTGCAGGACATAATCAGTAAATGGGTAAAATAAAATTTCCATTAAGCACCTTTAGCACTCTTAGCTCGTCTCTCCCTCGCTCGTCTACTGCATTCCAAAGCAAAAGCAAAATACAAATACAACAATATATAAAATTAAAAACTAATTTCGGGCCAAATACAGCTTGAACACAAAACAACCGCAGTAAGCAAGCCTCCAAACATGGAAAAACACACGATCTGATCGGGTTTCAGTTGATTATTTCTTATTTTTTAGACAAATTGACAAACTCTTAAGAAACACAATCAATCAAATATATGCTTCACAAATACACCATATAAAACTAAACAAAAGAGCGAGATTTATCAGCGGATGAGTATTTCACTTTACTCTATTCCAAAAGGGAGAGAAATTATGTTTCTTAAATTCACTAAAATTCGAAAAAAAAAACCAAAAAAAAAAAACAAAAACAAAATGAAAATTAATAAAAGCTACTTAATCGATTAAAACAAAAGAAAAATGATTAAATAAATTCAAATTCAAAATCATTGAATAAAAATATATTGAAATTTAATTTCAATTCAATTCAGCAAAATAAATCAAGTTAGAGGTTTGCTTAGATTATATTCCTTTTTCAGAAACTTATGCAAATCCGATAATACTAACGATTAAGCTTTTAAGATTAAGACTTAATTCTATTAAAACATAAATTCAAATTTGCTCATATTTTATTTTTCTTTTCTATTTCTATCTTCTACAGCAAGAATCACAGACACATCATCTGTAGTTGAATTTAGTTAAACCTTTTTTTTGTTGTTGTAAAGTAATAGTTTGTGCTTCGATATTCATTTTTTAGATTGTCAAATAAATCAATTTTGATCATTTTTATAATGCTTTTATTTAATATTTATTTGATTAAAAAAGCTCATTAGCCTCCTGTATTCAATACCGTTAAAATGTACACTAAAACACTACACTCTTGCTCTTTCTCTTTTAATCATATAGAGCTTTTCGCCTTACTCATTCATCTCTCATCTATATATTTGCAGACGCATTGGGAGGGCCAGAGCATGGCAAGAAAGGCGCAATGTTGCCAGATATCATAGTAGCTATAATCATAGGCTATGAGAATTGTAGTTGCAGTTCCTTCCACAGTCCCTAGTCAAGAAACGCGCCCGTGCAGATGTCTGAGAATTTATGATGTATTTTAGATATTATTTTGTACATACGTATTATGTAGACTTTAGGCATATTTAATAGCTATTGGAAGTCTCCACATGGTGGATGGATGTATAACCAATTCGCTGAAGCGAATTAAACTAATAAAGTTACGTGACGACTAGCTTGGAAATGTCCTTAAAACCTGAATATGGGAAACGGGTAAAATATTGGCAAGATTAAATATTAATAAGGTTATTGAAATCAACTAGTTCGAATAAGTCTCCGAATATCTCGCGCTCCAATACCAAGTCACAATAGCACATTTAAAAATCGATATTCGATAACAGAGGCTTGTGCACGCTCAATCAGCTTGTTGCAAACATTCGTGTATGCTATCGAAATGTTGGCGCAAACTTTAAATACAATACTTGTTGCACGTCAAAAAAAAATCAAACTGAAAATAGAGTGAAAGCTGAGCTAGTGATTGCGAGGTATAGCAATTCGTTGATAAGACTTAATTTGATGCGTGGCAACCAAAAACCGGCAAATTTATATAAATTGCTGTATTTTGAGCAAAGTAAACAAACAACAAAGTCTACCCCTTCATTCACACACACATACTCACGCTTACCGATGTGCAAACGCAAATACGACTCACACACAGGCAGATGCACACGTACAGCCAAATAACGTTCACGAACGTGAGCCATTCACGACTTCGCTGCGCTTCGTTCAGTTGTTTCCGTATTGCCGCCAAGCTTGGACGCGTACGCTCCGCTCTTGTCGCTTCCAAAGTTCGCGTTGTTACCGTCGCCACCGCCATCGCCATCGCCATCGCCGTCGCCGTCGCCGTCATTGCCTTTATTTTGATAATAAGAAGTGCGAGTGCAACAAAACAAGCGGACAAACAAAATTAATGGCAATTGTGAGTGTTGGACAAATGGCAAATCAATTTAACCCAAAATCCAAATAGGACAAATGTAGCCAAAGCCAAGCAAACTAAAGTCTGAAAGCGAAAGTTACTTGTACTTTTTTACAAATAGCGGTTTACCGCTGCGGCTATGCTCTGTGTACATAGTTTTTATTGTTGTTGCTTGGGTCACAAAGGAAGCTTTGTAACGTGTTAAATGCATTTGCGCTGCTGTCATTGCTCACATTCCATCTGCAAAGTGCAAAGGCATACTCACACAGATGCATCTATGCAAACACAGACAGGCCCACGCTCCCCACACACGTGCATATGCATATACATATATACATATGTAAATGCAAGAAGTGCGTTGAGGTTTCCTTTTATTTTTATTGCAATCTTTTAGATATTTGCTTTTACTGCAAATTCCTTTACTCATTCACGCATATACATACGGGTGTGACCGTGTGACTGGGTGTGCTTGTGTGCATACTCTTATACTGAACCCTGTTGCGCCCTTGAGTCGCACTTCCTCGCTATTTATGTACACACATAAAGTGCGCCGCCCTCTTAAAGACATGTGTGGCTCATAAAAGTGTTTCGAATCGACGCGACGAATTGCACTAGCGAATTCCCTGCTATAAAGGTTACACCCATTGGTGATAATCTTAAATATACATAATCTATATAAAAATCTATATATTATAGGCATTTAAATTTATAATTTTGATATGTAAAAACAATTATATTACAGAAATTGTGTAAACAGGAAATATAAGTTCTTTGTTCCTAAGCAACGCTGAACTTGAAAAGCCCTAATCGGTAAATATTGCATGCATTGATTGAAATAGTAAATAAATAACAGGAAATTATAAAAAAAGTATATATGTATACATACATATACATATAACTACTATAAAATATCAATAACTAATTCAAAGTAGGTACCCCAAAAGATCATTAGAAATCACTATAAATATATATATAACTGTAAAGTATACACTTTTATATCGGTATATATTTTATTTGTGAGAGAAAACTCTGCAATCATTCAAGCACGAGTTAGCAATCACTATAAACCTATTTGACAATCATATTCGTATTTGGCAAAAATCAGATCATACATACATAAAATAATTGAATTGCCCTTACTGGGGTGCGCTGTATGGAGAAGCATGTCAATTGCATGAGGTGCGCTGCGATGTTTATGTGTGCGCGTGTTTAGGTACAAAAAAGATTAGAATAATGAAATAGCATGGGTGTAGAGGGCGCAATCACCCCTCAGTTCCGAGTCGAGCATTTAACTCAATGCTACAGCAGCTTGGGTCAACTGCTATTGTTATTCATCTCGTGAGTATAGTGCTTTCTTTTTAAATGCTGTTTTCTCACTTGGCAAAGTTCTCGAGCACGTAATGGCCCTAAAAACGACCCGATCATTATCAGCTAAATGCACAAAAGTATTACTCATAATAAATTTTAAAATATTAAGTATAACAATGAATATGAAACAAATTAAATGAATATAATCTTCAAGAGTTAATTATATGTTATACGAAAGGTAAAAAAAGCATTTTGTTTCTACATATGAGTAATAAACTCTGCTTTATTAGACTCGGAGCCCGACTTTTGAGTTCTATGTCAAATCGCCATGTCCATTCCCAAACAGGTGGGTGAAAGCAATTAACAAACTCTGTTAAGCTCTAATATATATATATATATATATATATATATATATATATATATATATATATATATATATATATATATATATATATATATATATATATATATATATATATATGTATATATATATAATCATTGAGCTTATTGTATATATACACCTTAGAGCTAATAGATCTAAACGTGACTGGCACAATAAGTGACGATTAAATTATTTATTTTTTAAAAAAGTGTTTTTATTCATATTATGTATATTAATATTATTTGCATTTCATTTGAAATATTTTAAAAATTTCTCAATCTAATCAATTCTAATTGCAATTCAATTTGCCGCCAAAGATTATCTTTTGTGCTCGTTCATGTCGCAAAAGGCGAGTATATCAGTTTTGTGCTATGTCTCTCTTGCTATCCATCCACCTATCGATACAATCAATCTCAATAGAACTGATATACTTGATATGCATTTATGAACGTGAGTGTTTAGATAATTTGTAAACGCCCACTGTATGAGGTGGCTATCGAGATAGAGAATATTTTAAATAATATCAATTATGCAACTTGGAGTATAGTTGTGTGATATGATTTCTCCAAATGGAGGCCTCCGAAAATATTTGACTTATATTACCTGATCCGGTCGACACTGGATCAAAAATGTATGTCACGGGCTTAAAGGTGACATTGTTTAGGCAAGAAAGTTTACAAAATATATATTTTTGATCAGAAGCAAAGTCTATCTGTATTGGTAATGAATTTTTATTTTTAGATAAATTTGAGAATATCTTGGGCGTTTCAGTAACTCGAATCAATTACAATTTCTCTTAATATATATGCCACTCTGCCTAATTGGTTTGGGTTGCCGCAGGGCAGGGTCAGTCAGTCCCTATCCACTAGAGCCCTACTGATTGCTATTCATAATTTTTCATCTCTCTAATCACGTCAATCACAGTCCACACATGCCATTTCAGATTGCCACAATCCATTAAATTTATGTGCATTTATAAGATCAAATGACAATTGATTTTTAAAAATATATAATATAATATAAATATTTATATATACATATTTGTATTTTTTTTTTTTTTTTTTTTTTTAGAGACTTTAGTGCAAATTAAAAAAATAAATAAATAAATTCAAATTTAAAACTAACACAAAATTGGTATTTCCTAATCGTGGTTAGCTGCGATTAAACTTACTAGTACTAAATATCAATAAAAAAAAAGGTTGTGCTCAGGCTGCTCAATACATGCGCACATCTAACAACCAAATAAAATGTATTCAAAATTTATTTCATGCATCATATAATTTATAAGTAATTATGAGGAGGCTATGGAAGGTCAGTAATTCTGTGGAACCTCTCAATATTCTGAGTCTAGACTGACACATGTCCTGACTGCAGCTGCAGTCAGAAAGTCAGCCATAAAAAATATGTAAAAGTATAAAACTAATACAAACCGAAATTCGCGAGAGTTTTAACTGTTCAGAATATTTTTAAGAGTATTGAACTTTCGTAGCCCATAAACATGTTTTGTTTACTTTGTTAAGCCACCTGAAAAGCGACGCTCATAGCTAAATACAAAATAGTCGCAATGACTCATGACTTTTTCCGTGTGTTGTAGTATTCCATGTAGTATTTGCAATGGGGAACATCTGGGAGGCATTGCCAATTAGCATAGATCATGTATGTTAAATATGCTAATTATGCTGAGTTTGCAATGTTTGCTTCCGTGTAGAAACACTTTCCACAAACAACATTTAACAAAATCTAAAACAAGAATGATCAAAATATGTTTACAGCATGACAGGCAAATTCGTCTGCATTGGAATATTTGAAATTTGTTTATCAAAATGTAAAACTAGTTTTAGGTCTCGTTGGGCAGACGCTCGATTCGTTTTGCGTAAATCGAACGTTTCGCTTGGCGCAGGAATCAGACGGCGCCAACTACATTAGCCAAAGCAAATATACTCAAATGAGACCCAATAATAAATGTATTCTTCATTAGCCCCTGGCTAGGGGAGAGGTAAATGTCAAAGGTTTTAATGATTCCTTTCTCACTCTCTCTCACTCAATTGACATAGTGCAAAAGCTGAAGTTCTGACTAAGGCAAATCAGAAGCCGAGCCATTAGCTTGCTTTAGTAGTATTTAGATTGCTGAAAGTGTATTCCAGACATTAATCTTTAATCCCAGGTTAAACAATATTTATTGTTAAGCAACATTATATATTCTACTCAAATTATATTTCAACTATAATCTCCGATTATTGCAACTAGCTGCAAGAACAGTGTCACATGCCAATCACAATAAATGGCAAACATTGTCGTGTGCTTTTAATGGGTTCACACCTTGCCCTTATGCATTACAGTTCTAGACAAATGCAAATTTGTAAATTTTCTACTTTTTGTTGCATTGCTTATTGAAAGTAGTTTTTTTTTTCTTTGTGCGATATTTTGGATTATGTGTTTCACATAAGAGCTATGACTGCAATGACGCTCCAATTAAATTCCAAGCGTTACAACGCAATACCAGATGTTACACAGCTTACATTTAATACACATATATATATATATATATGTATATGAATATTATTTTAATATATTGCAACAATTATTGTGTTCTTTGTAAAATGGTGCTGCTCATGACGTTTCGTCATATTCAGTTATAACAATTTTTCTAGTTCTATAATCTCTTGTTGTTTCTTAAATGTTCTTATACGAATCGCGTTGTTTAGTAATCTTTGGCTTCATGTTTTTGTTGATGTCGGAAGCATTTGCTAAGTTATAATACAATTAAAGCAGCACAACCATTTTGGTTAGCCGCTGTTTGCCAGACGTCAATATTTCAGTTAACAATTATCGGCCGAGCGACGTGATGAAGTTGCGATAAAAAGCGCCGTGTCAAAAGCGGAACGATCGTGATCCATCTGTTCATTTCCACTTGACTTCAGCTGCGGATACAGCTACCAGCTAGAGTTGTGGCGCGGTCGTTGAGTCATCGGATCTTCCCTCGCCCTCTGCCCACCTGCATGAATCGACATGACTCGCCAGTTTTGAGTTTCTGCCAGGCATTTTACGAACGCGCGTTGGCATCTACCCATAAAGACGATCTGCACAGGATCTACATGGGCTACGCCTGGTTGGCTTAGCTTTGGCACTGGGCTGTTTGATTGGATGCAGATAACTGCATTATCGATGTTAACAGGTTTCTCGTCTCACTCTCTACTCCAGAGGGAACATGAATACACAAATTAACTGATTCCAGACACAGCAGCTTTGCGGCGCATTAACAGCCAAATAAGGAATCGGGAATTGTGGAACCGGTTTAATCCTCTTTTTTTGAATACTTCTATATTTGGCTCATCTTAATTGGTACGCAAAATGTATTCCCACTTTGATTTCACTCTTAAGCTTTAGCGAACTTGGCTAATTTCAGCTCGATTTTATACGAGAATATTTATACTAAGTGATAACCTGTAATCATTTTGGAATGTGTCTTGTTATACTTATATAAAATATACATTTGAAGAAAGAAAAAAGAGTACATTGCCTGTGTATGTGTGAGAAAGAGAGAGAGAGAGAGATAGATGAGGTAGAGGAAGATTGATAGAGAGAGAGTGACGAAGAGGGCAGCCAGAAAGAGAGAGAGAGTGAGTGAGTGTGGGATACAGCTAAGGCTTACGCAGTTAGCTTTACTTGATCGAACTCCGATTAGGCAGATTCCCATATTTTTTTTAATTATAAAAGTCCTTTATACATATACCTAAAGAGCTCAATTAAGATACACATGTGTACATATACATTTATTTAATTTTTGCATATATAACCAATCTATAATATCTTCTTCTTATTGATATTCATAATGCTATGCTATGTGATATTAAAAAAGTAGTAAAATATATTTAAGGCATTACAAATTATAAAAGCTGATAGACGCTTCACTTACACGAAGGCCTTTTTGAAAGCAGGAGAATATCAAGTATGCTTCCAAATTATTATTATAGTTTTATTTAGTTGATGAATTCATATATATTCTTCTTTTTGTGCAGCTAGAGTCTATAGTAGTTATTAAAAATATTTATTATTATTATTTTAAATTTTTGGATTACTCTAACGTTAATTGAAACATGGAAACATATTCCAATTTCACGGAAAATTACATATATAAATTTTATTTAAGATTAAAAATTCTGTCTTGTGCCTCATATTGCTAAGATTAATATATCTTGAAGATATATTTGAAATGAAGATTAGGTCATTGACTTGCCAAACACATTTCATTTCTAAGCCGTCAGCTCTGAATGTATAGTCGCTTCTTTATAAAATATATTTATATACATAGATAGATAGATGAATTTTACTATTGAATATCGCTAAGTAGACAATAAAAATGCATGGTTCAAGCCGATGTGCCATAATTCCTTTTCACATAGTTTAATGAGGCGCGTGGTTCTTGGAATGCCAACGGCGAATTTATGCAATTTGAACGCAACAACAACATTAGCAACAAATAAGTATTACGGCTTTTGAAGGCCACAACAGTAAACAATCGAAAGATAAGAATAAATTCAAAGTTATTTTTTTTAATGATTAATATCATTTATTTACAGCGCGTAATCAGCCGCGGGCCCCGCACAAACCAAAACAAAGTGAACCGTACATTTTTTTGTACAATTTCGAAAGCAAAACATTATCCAACGATGCGTGTGGGACAACAACATAAACAACAACAGCTTTAAGAAGAGAAAACAAATACCCTATAAACCAAATCCAAAATCAAAACAAAAACAAGAAATAAAACACAAATATCATATCTAGAATCAAGTTAATGAAACAATCTGCAATCGCGACACGTACGAAAACAACTACCCATTGTGCATATAGTATACAGAGTATATCAGGCACTCGAGCTTAAGGCTATACCACGCTTCCAAAATAACTAACGATCAAAAAATAAATAAAACATAACTACCTATATAAAAGGAAATAATTAAATAAAAATATATATATATATATTTATATTTATATAAAGAGAACTTTACAATGGAACAAACGCGCAGCATATTTAGCAAACAGTCGAAGGATGTCGAGTTTCAGGATGTTTTCTACACAGTGGATGAGCGTACTAATTTGTGTGAGTATATAACATATAATATAGTATATAGTAAGATTCTTAATATTGACATATTTATTATTATATAGATTCAAAGTAAGTTTTTAGTTACTCAATACTTACACTAGTGACACTCTGGTACATTTTTAAGCATAAAACTATTTAAAGTGAAATTTATAATAATACACTCAAATTCTCATATTCCATCTAAAATGCTATTCAACAGAAAATATATTTGTTATAGCGCTATAAGGAAAATATGTAAAAGCTCGCAATATTATTTTGGTCGTTATAGGCGATTTGGTTTTAAGTATATATATATCTTATATTGAAATATTTAAAATTAGCTAGATATAATATTTTGTTTCTTGTATAAGAAATTATATTCAGTAGATCCAAAGCGTATTTAACTTATAAATGAAATATTCAAATTTAGGCAGACGAAATTTTAATTTGAAAAAGTTTTTAAATTGAAGTTTTAAATTTATAAAATATTAATATAATAAATATAATAATAATAATATAATAAATATAATAAATATAATAATAAAAGAAACAAATATTGTTTTTTGCTTGGTTTAGTTTGATTTGGGCAGCAAAATATTCTCAACATACCCAAGTAACTTATATCTTATATCTTATTTTAAGTTTTGGAATTAAATTATTCATTTTAACATTTTTTAACTTTTTTTCACATTCTGTAATAAAAAATGTAAAATATTTACATGGTTATTTTGAGAATTTTTGGCTGACCGAAGCAAACTACGCCAAAGCAAAGAGAAGGCTCATAGATTTTAATAACCAGTTAGACTCAAGGCAAGCAATTGGCTGAAACCTTAAACGGAACTCGCAAACATTTTTCGCTTAGCTTAACAGCTGTGGAATATTACTCAATGTGTTTTTAAATTTAGAAAATTTCGAAACTTCGTCTTCATTTTGTTTTACCAAAATGTCAGGTTTAAATTGTAAAATAAAACACATAAATTCTGTTATTTTTTTTTGTTTTTAAACAGCTTAATAACTCATCCGAAGAGTTGTACAAAATGAGCAACATGTCACACGCTCATTCAGTGTCTTATTGTTAGGTAATACAATAATACTTATATGTTATAAATATGAATATAAACTAGAAGTATGTGGATATACCTGTCTTCTAAACATTCCGTTTTAATGGCCCCTTTTTGAGCTGATTTTCTAATATATTTTACAATATTTCGGTTACAGCTGTTGTTCAACTTGTACATTTCTGTTTAAGGTTTGCCGCGTTTCGCAGCTCGAATTGCGACTCGCGGGTAATTTAAATGTTGCCTTAGTTTCGGTCTCTTGAGCTGTTTCGCAATTTGTTGTTGGCTGGCCAAGCGCTAAGTGTTCCATAATTATTTGTAACTGGCGGGCAAATAAAACAAAAGCATAAGCAAATATAATGTTTTAGTTACTGTGGCTCTAACACCAATTACAAAACACCTGAACATGTTATGCTCAGTGTACAAGAAAAAATTGTGCTTAATAAAAATGTGAAGCCTAACAAGACTCTTTGCTGAAATTGACCTCATTTAACTTGCACTTAATTGGGTGTCTTACCATAAAGACTTCATATTCCTTCACATTGTTAAATATATACACATAGCGTATTCCCAAGTCGTATAATTAAGAGGTGCTTGCTTCTCAGTTGTCCACCTATTGGTTCGAAATGCGAATTGAGCAGCTTACCTTAGCTTAACTCGACTCGTGTTTGATATTTCGCGTGTGTTGACCTCATTCACCCCGCGATATATTGGATGAATAGCTATCAAATTCGGTCTGCAAGTTCTTTGAACTATTTAAAATGATTTGTCACTCCAGCAAATGCAAATTTATAGGGTATTTACTAACCGCATACTGCCCAGACTGACCAATTGCAGTCGTATAGCTGGTGTTGTGTCTGTCAATCATAACTTTTGAATACTTGTCAAATGAATTGAAAATTATTCAGCTCTGTTCAAGCATCGGCGGCGATTATTAGCTCTAATGGATCCCATTAATCTCGGCACCTATAAAAGTTATATCAGATTTGCTATGTGTGTTTATTAAACTACTTATAATGACTTTCTATTAAATACAGAATGTTTATTTTTAGAGGGTATATTTATGTCAAATGCAAGTCAATTAGGTTCACTCAGCTTCCTTATGCATAATGATCCTTAAAAACTATAGATCTTCACATCATCCAAAATTTCTAGAGTATTTTCTAGTTATATATTGTGCAACTTTAGCTTTATTTATGGTTTCTTCGATGACAGCTGTCTTTTTTTTTGGGTACTTGTCAAATGTATTGCAATTTGGCTAGCCTGCTCAGCTATTGGCACGTTGAAGTGAGCTCCCCATTCCCAGCAGTTCAAAACTCGTTTTCGTCACAGCAATGTCTCGACAGCCCCCAGCACTGCGAGTATTTCGCCATTGACACACAAATTGATTCGAGCCGAGATGCGAAGTGCTCGAGTAGTGTAATGCAAAGCCCTTGCCAGACAGGCTGACAGACCCTCAAGTTCAAAGTACGCCTCGAATTTTGCACTGTCACAGAGCTGTCTACTCTGTGCCTGAGCACGGGCGCTGGACAGTTGGTATTTAATTTAGATTTTATTCGAACTGACTCAGCTGGAGTTGTCTTCGTGTGTGACGTCACGGCTCGTTGAGCAAATGAAGCGTGAGCTGTGCCTATTTGCATAAAACACTTACGATGCCTGTAATTATATATATATATGTATATGTAAGTTAACAATGCTAATCAACTGTATTTAAATGAAAGCTGACAAGTATATAAATATTCAATTACAGCTGAGAAAAAAGATCCACTTATTTAAAGCCATTTTTTGATAAACACCCCTTGCGTGCTCCTGCTTAAGCCTAGACTGAGTGACAGTCCGATTGTCATCAAGTATTTCTAGCTGATTAACAGCTTTCGCTATTTATATTGTTGCCTCTCTGTTTAGTTGCGCAAAAATCAGTTTTTTCTTGGGCAACGTTCGCGGAGCTAATCAACGTTGCGCATACGCCATGTGCAACGTGCAATGAGAGACGCGCGATGTCGCCGCATGTGGAATATCACAATAGGCGATAAGTAGGCATGTCTATATGTGTGTGCGTGTGTGTGTACATGTGCATGAGTGTGTGTGTGTGTGTGTGTGTGTGTCCACAAATTGCGCACAGTTACAAGCGACTTCCTCATACAGGCCGCATGAAATCACTTGTGTAGCTAAGCATTCGACGAGCTGAGCGCAAGCTGCGCCTTCGTCATTATCAGCGACAGCATCATCATAATGATGTTCATTTGATGGTCAGGCACATAAACAACTATACCAGTATCAACAGCACGATTATGTTGCATGTTGGATAAATAGAGGGAAAACATTGATCAACTTTGATTGAATAATTTGCGCCTTTTGCGCTTTCATTGAAAACTCGCTGCGATAATTTCCATTTTTATAGTCAACACTTTTCCAAGCTTTTCCTCGAAATAAGCTGTGTAATATAAACTGAAGCAATTCTGCCATAATTTAGTATGCTGTAACTCTGTATGTCTGTCTCTGTCTTTCTTGTTGCTTCTCTTTTTCAATTCATAACTCAAATGCAGCTTCTATTCGTAGCTCCATGAAAATATGACATTTATTGAGCAATAAAACTGTGTGTGTTGAGAGCAAGTAGAATAGTTCTAAAGTGGGTGCTTGACTAGCAAATACCCTGAACTATGTGAACTCTATTTATTTAATGGATATATTGTTTTGACTCGATTTCATTGAAATTTAAATAATTCTCGAACTCGTCAGTTCTTCATGGTTACGAGACAAGAGCAAGGCTATATCGATCAGTTATTGATCATGATCGTAATAATAGTGTGGCTTTTGTATAGAAATATTGTTCTAAGCAATAATACCTTTTCACTTTGTGAACGAGCATTCCCCTTGCTGTTATTACAAGCTCTTTGATACTCGATAGATTTATTAGCCACTAGCATGAAAGTAGCTATTAAATTTTATTGCTATCAGCACTTATCAATAATTGAGTGATATATTAGTAATATAATATATAAGTATGCAAATTTGCTATGCAAATGTGAACATCAGAGCACTCGACTTGAGTTATGTGAAATAGAAATTCAATTTATCAATGAACTTGTATTATATTAAGAAAGCCGGCATTAGTAAGTGTCCTATCAGCAATGCAAACACTTAGAGTCGACATACAAATTTATGTAGTTTCAATTCAAAGTGCAGATTAATGAATTAGTAATTCGTAATGCAATCAATTACTGCAATTTTTATATTAAATTGATACGTGTTTGATATTCCTTCAAGTGGTTTCTGTGAACCATATTTTTAAGAAAATTTAAATAAAATGTAATTCATTTAAATTAGTTTTTTTTATATATTTTACAAATTTGATACTGAAATATTAAATAAATCTTAAATTAGCTAAAAAAGTTGTATATTTATTATCCATTTTTGCTGAGCACGAAAATAACAAAAATAAATCTGACAGGCAGAACGATTTATAGAGCGCAAGCCAATATACTCTTCTCGTTGAAAGTCTAAAATATATTCGCATCGAACTTGAAGAGGACCAATTTAAGCTCAAAACACTTTAGATTGCTTAAAAAATTTATTGACTTTCGGCTCAAGCTGTATCGAGCTATATATGGATGTATATAATCTTTATGAAGAGAGAGAGAAAGAAAAATAAATTTGCGCATTTGTCTTGCTGTGAAATGAATATGAAATGCTTTTGATTTGATTTTTCCTTTTTAAGATGGGTCATTTTATTTGTGCTAATTACTAATTGATTAAATTAAGTAAATTGATTAAATTATATATGAGATTCATGGGTATTGAATTAGATTTGAAATCGACTCAGCTAGTTGAAAGCCTCTTTACTTACTTACTTAAATTGCAGTAATTGTCGTTGATTCTCGGGCAATCATAGATATTTTGTAGACTGAACTATTAATGCTATATGATTAGCTAAGCCGGTTGGGCCGGATTTCAATGGAGCAGCTCACGTTTATCTGCTGAGTCTCTCGAAATACGATCAGAGTTGGCTCCAGTTGTTTTGTCATGTAGTCACGTTTTCGGCTCATGGAGCGAGCCAACCGCCCACCCGGACGCATTTAAAGCTTTCAGTCGAATTCGAAATTTGATCACGTCGCACCTTGTGACTGACTCACTCGATATTCGATCGCGCGTACGCGTACGCGTTCCTCAGCTCGTATTCATACACTTACTTGTACTCGTGTAGTTCACTGTACAGGTAGTCAGCGCATTGCAGTTCACCTACTTTTCGCACTGGCGCCTGTTCAATACGAGAGTGGGCATGGCTCTCATCAAATATCAAAATCAGCCTGAACAAAATGACGAAACCCCGACTCGATTTCAGAACTTGGCGTCAAATTGTTGTTGTTCTTGGTTGTTGTTGAACCAACTCAAACAAATTCACAAACAACAGAAATATGCGAAAAGCTAATTGATATGTAAACTTGGCCACCGGTCTATGGGTATATTACTTCACTGCAGCCCCGTGTAGCGCTCTCTGATTTGTTTTCGAGCTGTTTTCGACTGGCCTTCTTTGATTTACGCGTATTCGCGATTTTCGGCTGTTGCGCAAGGAATTCCAATAGGTTTGCACAACTCGTTGGGAGGTCTAAGCTTAAGGTTACGGCGGGTATATATATATATATATATATATATATATATATATATATATATATATATATATATATATATATATATATATATATATATATATATATATATATATATATATAAATATATATATTTTTTTTTTTTTGTGATCTGACTAGATATATGAACTGCCTGAAGAATGAGCTATTGGCAAATTGCACACATTGCATCCCACATGTGAACTATAATTAGCAAAAGCAGCTATTTATGAACAGGGGTCAATAGCTTTAAGTACTAGGCAAAGTCCCAGTGCTTATTAGGAATAGTTAAGTTGATTGCTTTTAATTTGTATGTTCTATATTTCCCTTGGAATTACCATTTTATATTTATATATTATTATATCTTTATTCTTAAAGGTTTTTAGATATATGTTTTATATGAATAAAGCCTCGAGAGAGAATTTTAGAAGTATATTTAGCCGTTTCCAGGTATTGTGTGACCCCGACTCAAGGTATTATTTTTTTTGTTTGTTTCTATAAATTATTCTTTATACTTGCGTACCTATATGCATATAGAGCTTAAAGTCTATCATTCAAATAAGAGAAGGCTACGTAGCCAGGCTACATAAGCTAAGAGAATGATTAAACTGATTACATATTTGATTGACTTTGACTATACTCACACAAGTATTGATCCCAAAAAAATATGTTATGCTTGACTTGAATATGAATATAAATTACATTAGCATTATTATATATTACAATTGAGGCATTGTCATTCATTAAATAGTGACAATAAAAATTTAATATTCTATAAAAAATATATTTATTTACTGCCCATTCTTTTTCGCACTTGACTTAAAAATAATAAGAGACATTAAATGTATATAATTTGTATTTATTATTTTCTATTTATTACATTTATATATTTATTTTGCATTTTATTTTGTTGCCAATTCAATCAGTTACTAAAGTTCACGCTTATCATTATCTCCTGCGAGCAGCATCGAATCTCAGTCTAGACATAAAGCGGCACATGTAAAAAGAGTAACCCAGCTAATCTTCCGTGTTTTTGGCATTTCAAGTTCAATAGCTGCTGATCGTTTCGTAATAATTGGCAGAGATTAAATTTCTATGTGATGATAAGAAATTCCAATTAAATAAGAACGGTTAGCCCTTCGCCACTAATATATTTAGTACATATGTATAAAGTAGGCTAATAGGTTAAAGTATATATACATATTGTTATTCATCAGATGTAGCGAATGGTCAGGGCTGTTGATAAGGCCAATGGGAGATTGCGAAAAGAATTGCTCAGAGAAGATACGTGCATTGAAATCACGAAAAGCCTTCGAAATACATGTGATGAAATTAATTATGTATGATGATAATAAATATATAATAATATATATTAAATTAAAAAAAAAAAAAAAAAAAAAAAAAAAATATATATATATATATATATATATATATATATATATATATACAATTATTTAAAAATAATTCGATGGAGAGCCAAGTCGGTTCGATTGTCATCATAAATGATTCCTGAAACTGTCTGATCGAACAGAATTAATTAACTATCTGTCTGACATGACAAACTCGAGAGAAAAACGTGTTTCGGGTTGGTTTGCCTTCTGTTCCTACTTGAGCAAGTCATGATGGCTCCTAACTCGTGAACAATTCGTTACGTTTCGATTCGATATGATCTTCAAGCTTAGAGTTTCTTTACCACTTCACTTCGCACCTGTATCGCTGGCAATTACCCTAAAAGTAGTAAAACGTTAACCGCAGTAACTATTTAGCCACATCTCGACTTTTATTGCCCTAACGAAATGTAACGAGCTGTCATAAAGATAGCATCGCTATACCTACAGGGCAAACGTGATATGAGCAGTGATTGATTAGATTTGTTTAAAACTATATTTATTAGTTGTGATACATGAGCATTGGCAATTAATTCTTATTCATCAATTTGTGACTCTAAAATTGATTTTGTTTAATTTCTCATTTTTAATTGCAGTTCGGGCCTCTGGTCAACGACAGATATTGAAAGGCGTCAGCGGCAGCTTCCGCAATGGACAACTGTCGGCTATAATGGGCCCCTCGGGGGCCGGAAAAAGCAGTTTGCTGAATGCGATTTCGGGTTTTAGGTAAGCCAAACACAAAATAGACACAAAACACAAAATACAAAATACGAAATTGAATACCTCATGAACTTCTGGAACGTGACGACATCCATCCATATTGTAACCGGTTGTACAATTCGAATACTAGAAATTTAACGTCTTTCAATACTAACAATAATCAACTCAAACAGAATCTTATTTATGCTTTTGATATGTTGTCTAAAATAAAGATTCATTAACGTAAACAACTCATAAACAATTCAATTAACATTTTCAGCTTTATAGTTATATAGCTAGAACAATGTGGGTTGATATATATTGCTTAACTCTAAATACTACGAGTTTCAGATGTTCTTTATCTACGCTAAAAAAAATAAAAATTATTACTTAACACAAATTATTTTAAAAAAATTAGCAAGATTTTTTAAAATTATTAGAATTATTATTAGTTTAAAATAAAAATGAATATTAATATATTATTTTAGGTACTTGGTTTTTTATTATATTAATAAAAAAAAAATTATAAAAAAAAAATTTAGAACAATAATGAAAACATTTTTATGTAATTTATTGCTCTTAAAAAAAATTGTTTTTTTCCACTATTTAAAATTTGCTAAAAAATAAATAATAAATCTAAATAATCTATATATCTAATAATAAAATAAAACAGTTCATGTTTTTTAATCTACGAATCAGTAGAGGATGTCAACCACAAATTTGTTGCTAAAAACCGAGCTGATAACTCGTCTTACGATCGTGTATTTAGTTAACAGTAAAAAAAAAAAAAAAAAAAAAAAAAAAAAAAACATAACATCGACTGAGTATTTAAAAAGTGAATAATCAAGAATTAAATGCGAATCTAAAACCAGAATGCCAAAAAAATTCTAATTGCACTTGCAAAAAACTCGTTTTTCGGCTAAATTTTAAGTATCGATTTCTGGTTAGTGAATCATGTCAATTTGTGTACATTAATTATTATTATTATAATAAAATACATATATATATGGTTGAATAAATATATATATATATTTATACTCATTTTGAAGGCCATGTTATTGAAATGACTTTTTAGCAAAACACATTTTTTTTACCCATAAAATTCCTGGCTTTGATAAATAATTGACATTGAGTAGCTGAATCCGAGTGTGAATCTAAATCTTTATTTATATCTAACTTTTAGAACAACTGGTGTTAAAGGCAGCATCAAAATGAAGCGAGACAATGCCTGTTATATAACGCAGGAAGATCATCACCAAACACTGCTCACTGTCGAGGAGCTGATGAATCTCTCATGTGATCTGAAGTTGAAGCACCGCCACAAGAAGGAGGAGATGCTGACGGAAATACTCAAGAATCTGAATCTTAATCATCGTCGCAACGTCACTGCCGAGAACCTAAGCGGCGGCGAACGAAAGCGACTGTCCATTGCGCTCGAACTGGTCGATAATCCCAACATCTTCTTTCTTGACGAGCCGACCAGCGGGCTTGATGAGGTGACAGCAGCTCAATGCATCCGGCTGCTGAAGGCAATGGCACGCGAGGGTCGCACCATCGTATGCACCATACACCAGCCCTCGGCCACTATCTACAACTGCTTCGATAGCATCTACGTGCTCGCCAAGGGTCAGTGCGTCTTCCAGGGCACTCCACAAGCCACGATACCTTTTCTACGTTTGGCACAGATTGATTGCCCAAGGCACTACAGTCCCTCGGATTACAGTAAGTAATTTAATTGGCTTAGATTCTCGCTTTGTCAACTAACTCCTGCTCTCCACTTTTTTTGCAGTTATTGAGGTAATTGACGCTGAGGAAGGACAACTGGTTCCCTTGCTCAGTGAGCTGACGGACAATGGCAAGCTCACCTATCATGCCAAGCAGCCGGACTTACCGCTGGAGCCACAACAGGCAATCACAACTCTGTTCGTGGAGCAGCCGAAGCGACAATTCTTGCCCGCATTCTTCGCCGGCTCAGCCGCATCCACAGATGGCACATTAATGGGCGCTGCGGGCGCTTTGCTGGAGCAGGTGAAGGTCTTCTCGCAGCATCTGCATACAGATCGTCGAGACATCTCCGGGTTTCGCCAGTTTCTGGTGCTGATGCGTGTCATGTTGCTGCGCATCATGCGAGCTCGGCTGGCACTGATCATACAGCTGCTCCATCACATACTGTGTGGACTGTTCTTTGGCCTAATCTTCTTCCAGCTTGGCAATCAGGGTGGGCGCATGTTTGATCATCTGAAGTTCTGCATTGGCGCTGTGCTCATGATTGTCTACACGCAGGTGATGGTGCCCATACTCAGCTGTAAGTGCCCCACCAGACGAAACAAGTAGTCCACGCTCTTCATTCCTAACGCCTTTCTAGATCCCGCCGAGGTTAAAGTAGTCAAAAAGGAAACCTTTAATCGCTGGTATTCACTTATGCCCTATTATATGGCGTTAAGCATCTCGCGGTTGCCGCTGCAGGTGTTCCTCAATCTTACCTTCATGGCCGTTACTTACTGGATGTCTGGACTGCCGGAGCAGCTGTGGCGCTTCTGCATTTTTGTAGCCGTCGGGCTTATGATTTCTCTCGTGGCCGAGGGTATGGGCCTGGCTATTGGCGCAACTTTCAGCATAACGGTAAAATACATTACAATTATCATTTGTATATGTATTAATGCTCCAATATTATCTCACAGAATGGCAGCGTGGTGGGGCCCATGATTATAGCCCCACTAATGGGTCTTGCCATTTATGGCTTCGATTTTGCCGCTCAAATTCCTGGAGCCATGAATCTCTTGATGAAGTTTAGCTACGTGCGCGTGGGCGTGGTAGCGTTAATATTGACCGTGTTTGGCTTCCAGCGTGAGGAACTGGACTGCGATGAGATCTACTGCCACTTCAGCGATCCACGAGTGCTCTTGAAGTTTTTGGACGTCGACAAGGTATCGATACTACACCAGTTCGGGCTGCTGGCCATGCTGATGATCTTCTTCCGCGTTATTGTGTATATCAGCTTGCGCAAGCGCTGCTACACATGAGCAGCAGCTATATATCATAAATATGTAGTTATAGAAAAAGTCTATGCTGTGATTTGGTTTTATACACTCACTTTAAGTGCAAGTGCCTAAATAGTAATACGAACTTAATTTACAGTTGTACATACTTCTAATTGTATAATTGTTACATGTATTTTGTGCTCAGTTGATTGCCCTTTGTAAACATTAATATAAGTTGGTGTTTAGATACGCTTTAGTAATGTAAGTATCTGATACCCATATCTGTTACAAGTATACCTACTATAGGTAATTTTAATGCCTGGTACATAAGCTTATTTTTTTATACAATTTTTGGTAATATTGACATGTAGGAGAAATTATATTTTTACATCACGAAAAAACTGAAAACTATGACTTTCGTTTCAATATTTTCTTGATTTAATTGAAGTATTTATTTCCATGCTTTATAGATTGTATTCCGTTTTTCTTGAAGCTTGTTTTGAATGCTTAACACAGAGCTACATCGGTGATGCTATCGATAAAAATGTTACTTGACGATTAATCGAATGCTTAACAAGTGCACCCTGTTAGCTTTGTGTTGGCAACACTGTGGATGAGTTGCCTTCGGTGGGAAGCAAAAGTTTAAATTAAGTTTGTGCATACAATGAGCTCAGCATTAAGCCTGAGGGGATTTTGTGTTATATAATGACAATGATGGTTAGATGGACAGTCACGAATCACAACTAATTTTCAAATATGTATATGTGCATAAATTAGTATAAGCTAAAATCAATGTGTTCTTTAATGAATTAATTTAACATGTAGAAACTACAATCCCATCTCTACGTCAGATTCATCGTTGGGCAGCAGACTAGATGTTGCGTCTGGGTTATGCTGCTGCATTTGGTACAGCTGTTGATCCTGCTCGGACTCAGCTTTGGTCACAGTCAGGATTTGTTCACGCAGCGGCTGGAGCAGGTCGACGACCATCCTGAATTGAGTTGTTAGTTGAGGCGGCAGACCCATTAGCATGTTCTGCACAAATTCGTCCATTACGGCGTCCACTTCGACATTGTTGCCATGACCGAGCTCTCCACACAGATAAAGCAGCGTCTGCAGGCGCAGGATGAGCTCACGCGTGGCCTCCAGCTGCACATTGGCTTGACATGGCGCCGCTTTCATGTCCATTTCGGCTAAGGTGCGGCACTTCTCGTACAGCTTATTGCGTGGAACGCATTTGCTCTGCAACGCCTCCTTCTCGTAGTCGGACAGATGCTGGTGGGCTACCCGCAGTGGATCCAGAATGTCAGCGTTGACGCGATGCAACGTTATCATGTTGGCTGCATACCGACGCTGGAGCTTCTCGCGAACCGGCGTTTGCTTGGCTTCACGGCGAGTTGCCGCTGGAAAGCCAGTAGCCTCCACTTCCTCGTTCATACTGGCCATGTCCTGGACGGTCTTGCGCTTGATGGCCAGTAGCTTTTGTAGCTGTATCAGCGAGTCGAATAGAGCCTTCCCCTCGTTGCCGTCGATGGATCGCTCCGATGTGGCAAGCTTCTTATCCTTTACGCTTTGAACAATATTGGCTAATGGCACAGATTTGCATTCCTGCAGAACGTAGAGATGGCAATCGAGTATGTTAATTATGGTGTGCTTTCCAGCTATGTTGAATTTGACCATATAGGTGCTGTCCTTGGGCTCGAAGCCGACGACACGCCCCTTGCACAGTATGAGCTTCGGCACGCTTAGCAGGCTGATCACCTTGGCATCCATTGGCAGTGGCATGGGTATGAACTTGGGCATCAGCTCCAACAACTGCCCGTCCTGCTCCATATCGAACTGGCGCTGCTGCAGCTGGCGTACAATGTTCCGGCTGCGCTCCAACTCGATGCGCTCTCCAGCAATGAACGCTGTGGAGAAGCGCCGCGCCTTGCCCATGTTGCGGCGGATCATCTGCCAGGCGCGACGCGGCAAAAAGCGCGTCTCGAGCTGCGGAAAAAAGCTCTGCACGTAACTGTTCATGTCATAGGCACTGCCGAGTATGGCCTTGTCGATGAAGGATTCGATGAACTCGCACCAGATCCAGCGCTGGCAATTTGGCTGCTTCAGATATTTGTAGAGCTTCTGATTGGCCGGGTAGGTTTCCTTGGCAGTGGCGTCGTTGATGGACTCCTGGCCACCTTCAGCCGAGCTCTTGGCACGCAGTCGCTTACTGAACTTCGGCAGCTTGATAAACAGTTCACCATCCTCCTTGTCGGCCGTCTGCGATCGGAGCAGTCGTTGCGATTCGTTCGTTTTCGCCATCCTATTCACTCGATGCAGTCCAATATTTGATAACTCTGGCGGTGTTTTAGCCGAATCTGAATCCTTTGCTTCTTGATTATTATCTGTAAGATGATTAGACATTTTGTACCGCGCGCTGGGTTATAAATTTGTCAATTGGCTTCAATTGCTACACAAATAATACACTTTACCTGCGCCGACGATACGACTCCAGAATTAACAGTCATTCACAGACTACTTGTTCCACAAATCGTGACAGTCGGAAAATGTCTAAACTGACATTTCCGTTGCAAAAACAACTTCAAAATGAGTTGAAAGTCAGAGTTGATATCGGGGTGACCATATATTATATTAATTTAAGATCAGCAGATCCGCTGAGTCTCTTCGAAACTTCATCCTCGAAATTTGCACAGTAAAATTATGAAAAAAATAAACACTGAGTTCAAATTTGATTTGCTATTTATTGCATTCCCAGGAATAAGGATTATTTTAGCTGACTTTAAATATGAACCTAAGTCGTTGGTGATACACATAAAATTTGTTTGTCTTATTTTGAATATCATATTACATCCAGAAATTTTCGGTTGCATTTAAGCGCATTTACCAATTGCAAATTACTAAAGCTCCCAGCAATCATTAATCGACGGTCCTTCAGTACCGTATTTATGCAGGGCAATATCTATTAAATTATTATTGGTAATGCATATTATTTACAATTTAAAATGTTCAAAGATATTGTGCATACGTCTGCAGTTTCTTATAATTATAATTTATGCATCAAAATACATATTTCATAATTGTAACTAAAACTCTGTTAAAAGACTGTTTGGGATTTAATTTACATTTGAGATATTAGAGTTGAACTAAATTGGGATTAGCTGCATTATTTTTTCATGGTGCCGATCTTTTCCTTGCGTTTCTTTACGTGCTTCTTCACTTTGACCTTTCGCTGTTCGGCCTTAGCATCTTTGACCGCTTTTTTACGTGCCTTTTTGCTTTCGGGGGATTCGTCGCGTGGCCGCGCCGAGTTCTTAAACTTGGACGCATCATCTCCGTCTTGGGAGTTGTCGCTCTCGCTGTCACTCGTTTGCTGTTCACTTCCTGCCCTTTTATTATCTGCATCCAGAATATCTGGGTTTTTCTGCACATTCAATGCTGAGTTTAAACCTGTGATTTTCGCATATACAAGATCCTGCGGGACACCTTGCTTGGCTTTCGTCACATCCCGCTCAAAATGAGGTACCTGGCAAGGGATATTACAGATCATTATTATATGAGAACAAATCTCTTTCGTGTGCTACCTACCTCATCGAGGCGCTTAGGAATGTAAGTATTTTGCCAAACGGCCTCGTCAATCTTTTCTTGAGCTGTGATAGCATCAAAGTCCCGGTCCTTGATACGTTCGGAAATACGCTCCAAGCATTCTTCCATATTCTGCTCGTTTATGGTTTGATCTGTGATGAAGTCGAATAGCTCTTTTACCGTCATGGTGGCCACTGACTTCTTGCGGAAGAATTCCGATATGTTGGTGCAGTCTTTGCGGAGAAAGTCGAATGCATGAGGATGGTCGTGCTCCACCGACTGGCTCACATCAATGATCACCAGTTGGCCGTCTTGAAACAGTATGTTGAACTCCGACAGATCAGCGTGTACCAGGCGGCATTGATTGTAAATGCGCCACATGATGACGACGCAGTCGCGGTAAAGCTCTCGTGCCTTCGAAGTGCTGAGCTCCACGTCTTTTAGCTTTGGTGCTGGCCAGCCGTCGCGTCCGCAGAATCGCATGACCAGCACATGCGAGCGCAGCAGAATGGGCTCGGGAACGGGTACACCAGCGTTACGCATACGCAGATAGTTGCGCATTTCCTTCTCGGCCCAGGTGCGCACCATCTTGCGAGGATTGTGCTTGCAGTAGCCGTGACGGAAGCGAAATTCGCCCGAGACATACTTGTCGCGATCCTTGAACACTAGTATGGACGTCTTGTAGATCTTAATGGCATATTCGTCTTCTCCATTCTTGGATACTGCATGGTATACGTTCGCCTCCTTTCCGGTGGATATGCAGCCGTTGATTTCTTGAATGAGACCGCGATTAAGCAGCTTGAAGAGTATCATTCTTGTACGTGGATCCATAACCTGCTCTGCCGTAGCTCGATCATGCTTATCACGCACTCGCACTCGCTCTGTCTCTTGACGACGATCGAAGCTCACAAGCCGGTTGGCTGCCTGTGCGCTCATATTGGCGTTCGGGTCGTATTTCTCTACATTTATACGAGCCGAGTATCGACGCAGTAGTTTTTCATTGGGCTGATAGCTGCTCACGCGTTGCGTGCCGCTGCCTGTGCCCCCAGAGCCGCTGGCATTGCTACTACTACCAGTTGCCGTTAGCTGTGGCTGAGCGTTGTGCTTGTTGAAACCACTGTAGGATTCCTCATATGCATCATAGTCATCCCCAATGTCATAGGCATCATCATCCTCTTCATCGGCATAGTCGGAATCAGTTTCCTCGGCAGGGTTTGCATTTTCAAAAACTTTCTGGTTAAGCTCGTCGCTGGCATCCTTTTCGTTTAATTTGATGTCCTTGAAAATTTCATGCTTCACTGTAAGTGATTTAAAGTCTTGCACCCACTCAGACTTTAACGCAATATATTTATCAATTATTTCTAAGCTTTAAGAAATTTATTTAAGCTTACGTTCTTTAAATCATCCTCATCCTCTTCTGGATCGCTATATTTGTGTGCATCAGTCATTATGTGAGTCAATGCAGTAGGTATTTGTCTGTGTCACTAAGTTGCTTATTGCTAATACTAACGTATTGTGTAGCAAATTTAAATATATTTTTAAAGCTTTGCAAACTTCTTGTATTAATAACAATTGTGAAATTTGGAAGTTTTGCACGTGTAATTCAAGAACAGCTGATTGCGTGGCCATTCACATTACACGGTAACAGAACTATCGTATATCGGTATGAAACAGCTGTTCTCTCGAAGATAAAACATCATTTCTTAATAACAACCCGGTGAAACTACAGTAATAATTTGTGCGGTAGGCATCCAACTAAATATAAATTAAAAACACTATAAACGTCGTTGAACATGTTTGTACTGGCGGAACTTAAAGACAATGTACGCATTGCGCCAGACCATTTCAACTTAAAGCTCGTCGATGCTGTGCGCGATGAAATTGACCGGAAGCTGGCAAACAAGGTAAATGGTAAGATTTGTGAATGAAACTGTTTATTAACGCGTTCCCCTCAATCCACAGGTGTTACTAAACGTTGGTTTGTGCATAGCACTTAAGGAAATTGTCTCATTGAAGGACTCGATCATTTTACCTGGAGATGGCGCTTCGCACACAGAAGTTCTGTTTCGATATGTGGTCTTTCGCCCAATGGTGGGCACTGTAATGACTGGCAAGATACGGAATTGTAGCCGCGAAGGAGTTAATGTGACTCTGGGCTTTTTCGATGACATACTGATACCACATGCTGCACTGCAGCATCCGTCGCGATTCGATGAAGCGGAACAGGCTTGGGTCTGGGAATACCCTTTAGATGATGGAGGCAAACATGATTTATTTATGGACGTTGGCGAACCCATTAAGTTCCGCGTATCGCGGGAAATATTCGAGGAGACATCGCCCATCGGCCCACCAAAGGCAGAGGGACAACAGTCACAAAATGCAAACAGTTCAACATCCGCAGCCGCAGCGACGGCTACAGGACAGGAAGGGAAGACGCCCTACAAAATTATAGTAAAATTAATTGTAAATAATGAGATAAATCAATCGTTTAATTGATTCGCATATTTTCAGGGCGCCATCAACGAGTCGGGCCTCGGCGTGCTCTCCTGGTGGGATCAACAAGACAAAGAGGAGGACCAAGACGTTGAGGACGGCGAAGATAATACGGAATATGATAATGATGATGATGGCGAGGGCGCTTGCGAGGAATGACAAAGGCAGAGCAAATCTGCAACTGCAACATCTGTAAATAGCTAAGCATTAAGGGAGCAGCATCCATCAAATATTTAGATTTCGCATAATTATTAAACAGAATTTGTACAAATGAAACGCAACATTTTTAAATAGGCTTTAGTTTATTTTATATATATATATATATATATATATATATTTGTTTTTAAAATTTGTCTGTTCTTTAGATTTGCGTTTGTCAAATTTAGTTTGAAATATTTCCAAACAAATATCCTCACATATATCATATAAACTGTTTTTGGTAGCGCAGCTCTTTTACATAAGTTAGTTTATCCATATATATATATATATAATAATTTACTTTAGTTTATGTTTTTAACTCTTTGTCGTTAGCGACTTAGTTCTAGGAAGGGCGGCACAGGGACTTTAAAATATACAATATAATGTTTTTCTCTTGATTTTCTCATTTAGTTGATCTCTTCGAACGTAGCTGGATTTTGGTTTCTTTTAGTTTAGTTTTTGTTTGCTTAGCGTGCACTTTCTTTTCTAAATATTCTAATGCTAAAAACTGGAATATTTTACCACTATTAAATTGCAATTTGATTCTTAGGGGGGCTTTAGCATAGTTATTGTATGGTACAATTGATAAAAAGGTGTTTCCTTGTGTGTGTGTGTTTGTGGGACGCTGCAAGGGTGAGCTAAGTATAAAGCTGCGTGGCAAACGTTGCCTATAGATAGATAGATATTCGCTTCAGTATTTGGAGAGTTGTTGCTTTGAACAATGAATTGCATAATTTTTGATTTTTCCTTCGTTATTTATTTACTATGTCGCATTTTGTTTGTCTTTTAGGCGCAATCTTTATAATTAATTTACATTCACATACAAGTATGTATATAATATCTATATAAATTGTGTTTTTTCTTCTCTTTTCGCTTCTCTTTTATGGTTAATTACAGTGAGATTAATTCAGAACTTGCTTTAAAACTACAATAATATAAATAATTTATTATTTATAATATTAGATCATCATCTATTGTACTGTGTAATTGTAAATAAATATAATCCAGGGGTCTTTTATGGATAATTACAGCATCACTTCTTGATCAGCTCCCAACTATATATATCCAGTTGAAATCACAGTTAAAATCATAGATAGAAAACCAAATCTTGGATCTACAGAGCTACAAAGTTTCGAGAAGAAGAAGAAGGAACTTGCCGACTAAGAGTAAAATAATTAGCATAGAATTCATTTAGTTAAACTCGTAAAACTGAATCTAAACAAAAATCAGTTGACTTTCACATTCACATAATAAAGTAATCCAAACTCCGAAATTATTCGATTATCAAGCAGCGTGGCAAATGCTCTTTCAAGTAGTCGAACAATTCGTGCGAGGCGCCTGGGCAATTGGTCAGCTCCAGTTCCTGCAGATGACGCAACTGGATGAGGCTGGACAGCCCGGATGAGGTCAGCAGCGGGCAGCCGGCTAGCGAAAGCACCTGCAAGTTTCGCATCGAGCACAGGTGTTGCAGCCCAAAGTCTCGCACCTGCGAGCACCAGCGCAGAAAGAGGGCTGTCAGCGATAGCATCGTCGAGATATAGCCGACGCCTATATCTGTTATGTGAACGCATCTAGAATAGAGAGATAGAGAGAGAAAGATTAAAACTAGTAAGAGTGCTGTGGTGGTATCCCAAAGTATCCCAGATATATGTTATTAATAAAATATGGATATATATTCCGACAGACGAATAGCTTAAGAACTAATCCTGCTCAAAAATCTTTTTACCTTAGTTATAGTCACACCTAGAATACAATTTACCCTTTTTAGAGCAAATTTAAACAAAATATTATTCATATTTATATTAGTTCATATTTCTAATTAGCTAAACAGGTAAATTGCTCAATTTTCGACAGTTAAAAGCCCTTTTAGAAATTGTAAATTTAATAAACTTTGTGCAGCAGCAGGAGCCAAAGCGCAGGAGGAAATTGAATTTAAGTCATGAATAATTGCGAGTGGCTGCAGCACAACACAGCACAGCAGAGCACGGGGTGCTGGGTGTAGGTGTCGGGGAGGCCATGGGCCGGGGTGGTCATGGGTGCTCACCTGTCCAAAGTCAATTCCTCCAGCTGGTTCAGATCACAGGCGATATACTCGAGCGAGGCGTCCGTGATGCGGGGACACCAGGACAGGTCCAGGGCGCGCAGCTTCTGCAGATTCTCGGCAATCAGCTCGACGCCATCGTCGGTGAGTTTGCTGCAGCCGGACAGGCTGAGCACGGTCAGGTGCGGCAAGGAGTGCACTGCAAGCAGAAGATATAACAAAAACTTTACATTAACTTTAAGTGGAAACTAAGGCGCAAAAGTTTACGTAGCAGCAGCACCAGCCCCAGCACCAGCAGTAACAGCAACCTGCATGCGTCACCTGCTGCAGCTGCTCCAGTTGGCCTTGCAGCACGTTCTGTTGGCCTTGCCACATGCCAAAGCTATCTCGGCTTATGAGTCTAAGTTTATTTAGCATGTAATTCAAAAAGAAATTAGTTTCATTTCAACTGAAATATTTCGCAACTATTTATATAACTTCAGATTTCCCTCGCACAAAGCTGAAGCAGAAGGAATACTGTGTGGGCATGGACCCCTCTGCCAGCCACGTAAATGTTCAATGCTATCTGGATACTTCTTCTCCCTTCGTGATAGTCTACAAAATATGAGTGAATATATCAAATTCTTGAGTCTTTCGAGCTATTTTAGTCTTGCTCACTTGAATTAAATTACGCTCAATACTCAAAATCTAATGACGATGTTCTTGAAAGTAATCAAAATGCTTCTTTACATAAAAGACCTTTTTACAATTTTAAAATATATATTAACGGAGGGAATCGTGCCCTCCACACTTCAAAGGATTCCCTTGCAGTTCAAGGAAATATACTTAACTCGCTGTTGAGTAACTTTTCCAGGTGTACCTTTTAAATATGATTTTAAGGACGTGATTATGATAGTTAAACTACGGTGTTTGCCATATGAATTATGGAAGAGGGAAGAGGTTGTGAAACTATTAAATATCCAAAAGATACATAACTTTAATAATATTTATCGAAAAATTATAAATAAATTAATAAATTTGAGTAGTTTCACATGTCGGGACAACTGGACAGGACTATTTCAACTCTGATTTTCTTCCTTATCAAAAATTCCCTTTCTGCCTGTTACATACATTTGCACAAAACAATTTTCCCTGAAACTTCATTTATATATAAAATACAAAAACATTTACTCACAATAGGTGGCTAGAACTAATTGATTAGAGCAGAAATATTGCTATGGGCAGACTAAAGACAGACCCTCTCTTAATATTGATGAATTTAATATGCCCATATTTGAAATTCCTCGATGCACAAAGTCTTCTTCTAGCTTCTGTATTGTGTAAAAATGCCCAAAGGTTTTAGTTTGCTAAATGAAATTCTGCTTCTAGCACGTGTAGCTAAAGTGCCCTTGCTCGGGCCTTTGTGTTTCGAGTGAAGGCTAATTGAGTCTGTGGAATAATTGAGTTTTGTGGCTATATGTAAGAGCGTTTTGCATAGATTCAATTTGGTCAACATTAATTTGAAGCTGCTGCTCCTCCAGAAGTATCTGTGATTATGTAAAAGTATTTCAGAGATACAGTCGCTTGCTGCGACTGCATCAGCATCTGCCGGCTCTAGTTTTTGATTGCGAATGCGATTTCTGGACCTGGCCAACGGCTGATGACAATGACAACTTTGTTCTAGTTGCGTCAGCCACAGCTTTGTGCCACATTTCATGTGCCACATTTTGTGTCTTCTTTTGCCATTTGAGTTGCAAGCAGACAATTACTTATAAGAGGCGAACAGTTGCAAAGAAAACGGTTTGTCTCTTATAAGTAAATTTCTTTATTTTAGTTGGTGTTTAGTGCTTAGAATCACATTTTGCTGTTCAGCGCACCAGCAAATTGCATTACGTAATTTGAGAAAATAGAGAATTTCTCTCTAGTTAAAGTGGGTAAAATACTTAATAATTAAGGAATATTATTAACAAAATCAAAATAGAACGAATTTTAGAATATTAAAGATTGCAGAAATACGTAATGTTGCAATGGGTTGGAGAAAGAAGTATTTTAAACAAAATCCTAATTTAATATAATATTATGTTATTCATCTAATTTATCAACATTTAAGGGATATTCGAAGTAGAAACTGTGTATAGCACTCAATCAGTGTCCTTTGGGTCTCGAAGGATATCTCATTGTCAAGCTGTCTGAATTGGAGTAATCTTATTAGTTTAATTATTTATCAATTTGATATCAAGTTAATTGTAAATGAATCGATCGCACTGCTGTTAAAGCAGTTTCGGAAAATCAATTCAATATATCAGTATTTCAAAAGTAAGTATGGTAAAGTGGATAACATATAGGTTTATATCAAATTAGCTAACTTTACACGTATGCCAATTTCTCAATCTTAAATTAGAATTTTAATTTGAGATAGTTTTATAGCAGTTTTATAACAAATAAGAATTCTTGATGAATTTGAAATTTTTAATTTTGGTCAGAATTAATGCCCGCATTATGAAGTCGCTGACTGTGCAGCATTAAAGGTCGCGTCATTTGCACTCAGATTGCCCAAGTTTCAGATTAACGCCCACAACCTGACGGGCTGCGCGGGTTTGCGAGTCGTAAGCAAATGAGAGTTGCAAAGGGTTGTCTGGCCAACTGATGAAAGAAAAGGCGAAGGGGCAGCAGGTGAGCGGCGGAAGGGCTGAGTCTACGGCAGAAGGCTACAATTACCGTTCTTAAGCGGCTTAAGAGTAGCGCAGCGCACAAAGGCAACTTTGCCAATGAGCATAAAGCTGGGGACCTGGGCGCTGCTGTGCCCACGTGCCTCAGTTTTCATGTGCGGCGGCTGCATAAACAAAGATAAGCATACAAAAGAGAGAAAGAGAAAGAGCGGGAGAGGGATAGGGAGAGGGAGAGCTAGAGAGCGAGGGGAGAGCCAGCTGTCTTGCAGGAGTGCAGGCATGTAAGAATTTCCATCGAGTCGGCTGCACTCGAAGACGAAGTCCAAAAGTGCAGTGGAAAGTGTAACTAAGCGGCTTTTCACTCAATTTATATATATATATATATATATATATATATAACGGCAACTGGGGGCATGCATTCGAGTCAATGATAAACTATGCCCCACTTTACCAGCCACCAGATACGGATTCAAGTCGACGCGACTCGACTCTACTGCAAAATGCATCGTTTGTTTGGCTTCTGACCAAAAAACCACAAGGTGCCTGTGCACACAGAGGGATTTGTATTACTATGATTTACTCTATACAAATAGTCGGAAAATATACAAAGATATATGCATAGAGATGGGTAGGTATAATTATATAATAATAGTTATTTATAGATAGATAGGTAGATAAATATCCATATGTATATATATATATATATACAAAGATACAACAGATATATTCATTATTCTCACATATGATAGAATGTGAGATAGAGAGGTAGATAGATCGAGATAGGTAGATTGAAAAATAAGTGGACAATTACAAATAATAATAAATATTAAATAGTATAAGTAGTCCTTCACTAAATCTATATCAGGGCAGATGCATCGACTGAGATATATTGATAGATGTGTTGCTATGATCGATAGACAGAATGACCCATAAAATACATCTAGTGAATGACAGATATATGAAAATTAAATACAAAAGATTTAATCAGTTGGATATCTTGTTCAAAAATTAAGCAAATTAAGATGATTAGACAGATACATCGATAGACAGATAAATAGACATATAGATAGATTGACCAATTTTATTATACTAAATGAAAGATTAGGATTAAAAGATTAAATATAATCTTAAGTAAAATGTAGAATGATAGATAGAAAGAAAATCAGATAAATGACAGATTTAAATATAAACAGGCAAACAGATAAATAAAACTTGAATGCAGATCGATAGACAGACATAAACACAGATAAGGTATAAAAACACGGGTGTACAGAGAGTTTTTGATATTTAAGAATATAATAATAATAATAATAATAATAATAATAATAATAATAATAATAATAATAATAATAATAATAATAATAATAATAATAATAATAATAATAATAATAATAATAATAATAATAATAATAATAAGAATAATAATAATAATAATTATTATTATTATTATTATTATAATATATTATGATATAAAGAGTTAAATAAATGTATTAATAGCAGACGAATCATTGAATAGCCAAAAATTTTTCACATGAACTTTTTGCAATCATCTTTCCACCTATCAAACTACAACAGTTTTCTATATGAATAGGATTTGATTAAATTGAGCTGATTTATATACAAAATATTCAATTGAATTAAAGAGAAAATTGTATAATATAAAAATAACTTTTTGGTAAAGTGAAACCCCACTTTAAATATTCATTTTTGGCACCTGAACAGCTCATTGGGATTTCCTAAGTTACAAACAAATGTTAACAGACAGAAAAATCGATAAGGGGCAGGAGCTGGGGGCCATTGGGAGTTGGAATATGTTCCAATATGTTTATAAATAGGCAACGGCAATGATAACTGTAATTGTATCCAGAGGCATTTGTGGCTTAAGTGCCCTGAATACGGGCAGAACTAAAAAATTTAAAGGGGAAAAAAAAACCGCAAAAAAATGAAAATAAAAACAAGAAAAACTTTATGAAATTGCCAATAACAAAGGCCTGCAAACATGTGAGCAGCTCAGATGAATGCTGAGCGTCTCATGCATATGAGCAGATGCCTCAACGAACAGAGATAGACAGCACAGATACAGATACATATAGAGATTCAGATACAGATACAGATACAGATACAGTTGCACTTGCATTAGATTGAGTTTATGACGACGATTAAGCGCCAAAGCCAGCAGACCATAGCGATCAGCAAGAGAGCGAGAGAGAGATAGAGGGAGAGAGGGAGAGAGAGAGAGAGAGAGAGAGAGGGAGCCAGTGTGTGAGCGGGAGAGCGCACATCGATTGAATTACAAACTAAATCAATGCATTGGCATTAGAAGCCTTAAAATGCGAGATTTCTCTCAGATTTGCGCGTATTTATCGCGGCTGTAATCGCAGCCTGAAATTCATTTCATTATCAGCTGCACACAAAGACGCAGCGATCACGGCGCCAGCTTAATCGAAAATCAAAGAATATAGTATATATATATATAATTAGTGCATTTAGTGTTGTCAAGTGTATCCTGCGTTGCAGTTTCGGTTTGTGACCGACACTAACGGGTAGTTGAGGCATCTCGAATTCGCTGTTTGATACTCGTTTTTGCGATCACAAATTCTGAAATTGCAACGAAATGCAACGAAAATTGAATGTGAATTTCCAGAGCGTGAGTTGTGCACTTCAAGGTGTAAAGAGTGAAGTATTTTCTTGTTAATATCAAATCAGTTTTAAACGCAGATCGAAGAGAGAAAATAAATATTTAATAATATATTTATAAATGTATAAAGTAAGTAAGCTGAGTACTTTAAATAAATAATTAAAATCAAAATCATTAAAATATACCAACTAAAAAATTCCAAGAAAAATATATGTAAGCAATATATATATATATATAGAGATTATTTTGCCCTTCAGTTTGCAAATTTGCAATTGGCAAATCTGTAAATCAATTAATTTTTCTTTCCCAGGCGCATCGTGAAAGCTCTTGGCGAAGCTTTTCTAGATTACACTAGACTACATAGTAAAACTGTTCATAAGCATACGCTTACTTAATACTATTCACTTGAAATTTGCACACTGCTAGAGTGAGTTAAACAGAAAGCTAAAAGTAAAAACTAAACTAAAATAAAATGATTAAATTTCAAAAAATATAATTCTTTGTTTAATGGCATTTCATGTTTCCATTTAAATTTATTTAATTTAGATTTAAAGATTAAATACAATTTGTTTCATTTCATTTTTTTAGCTGTAAAAAATTTGAGCTACTTGATATGTAAATGGATATTGGCGCATGCTGAAAGATTACAAATACCTAGAAATAGTGTCGTTTTGCACACACACACACACACACACACAGCAGTAGTGTGATAAGCCAACAATTTGTAACTCGTATTTGCTCGAAATACATTTGCCAAATGGAAATATTTCTGTGTGTGTGTGTGTGTGTGTGTGTTCCGGACTGAAATCCAATTGGATTTTGTGTCTTTGGGCGTGTGGCCCAAATGCGACTCTTTTGTATGACATTTGCATTTATTTAAGCCTATGTCTCTTATCTACTTTTAGGCGTCGAAGATGTCAAACTGTCTGAGGAATATTTGAAGCAACTCAGTCGGCTGCTACTGGAATCAAATATAAAGATATTATACATACATACATATTAATATTATTATAATCGCAGAAACCTTTTTTAGGCGAACTCAATTTAAAAATGTAGAAAAATTGTCATAAAAATCAATCTTAATGGAATAATAGAAACAATTTGTTTATACACGAAGAGGAAAGAGGAAAGTGTTATATTGGAGAGAGTCTAAAACAATGTTGTTGTATAAAGTTGAGTATAAATCAGAGTATAAAATGATTCTGTTTATGTCGATTAAAAAAATCAATATAAAAATTCAAAAACAAAAAATTCAATCTGAAAATTACTATCAAGAAATAGCTTTCACTCACTCACTTCCTCTCTCTCTTCAACTTTCTCTACTACTCTCTTTTAATTCGTGCTACAATAGATCTTGTCAATATTTATTCTACACCCATTTACAGGATATCTTCAAGCTGAACTGCCCCAATCTTATCATTATTCTTTTCTTGCGTTTTGTTGCCGTTTCCCGTTTTCCGCTTTCCGTTTTCCACGCGCTGTCATTTGCCTCACCAAATTACCAAATATGACAAATCCAAGCCGCACTCATATATTTCATGCTAAATGTTCGGCACGAGGCTCGTTTTCTTTATTTTTTCGAATAACAACTGAATGGCGCATTTTGACAACTGTTTTTTGCCCTGTCTTTATGAGCACATACTTGATGGGTAGTTCGAAGAGTAGAGAAAAGCACTTCCCATAAACTTAATGTGATTTATATAAGCAAATTTATATTTGTTGTTATCAATATGGAAATGATTAACTGATTTGTCTTAATATATATTATATTACAATTATATTATATAATCATAATCATAATAATTAAAGAAATATTTTGAATATATATAAGCATATATTTATATCTATGTTTGTCATTTGAAATGTAATGAAATTTCAAAGTAGTCTATATTCATAGGTAATCAGTGCCGCGAGCTGTGAGCGGGAGTGCCAATGATCATTCCCCCAATGATCATTCTATAATAAAAGTGTACCCAATGGAATGGAAGCTCTTGCATTGTAGACTCAAAGTTTACATTATACTTACTGCACTCGGTTTGCACTGAGCCAGACTCCTTTTATAGACACATGTATATGCTAAATTTAATTTAAACTCTTTTGAAAACATTTCATTATTTCATTTATATGCCTGGGTATCTGTCCGTCGACTCTTTCAGGCAGTCTTTATTATGTTTATTGATTTCTGTTGCTATTTGTGCGTATTTTAACACGAGGCACAAGTTTGCATGTAAAAAGCTGCTTAATAAAAGTACCAAATATTATTTTCGACACACACGCGCCGACACATATACATATATACACATGCACATATATACATATACCCATGCATATTATATAGGCATTATTATACTCTGAATCCATTGAAAATGAAATTTCAGGGTATAATGTTTTTGTGTAAATGTATGTAACAGGCAGAAGGAGGCGTGCCACACCCCCAAAAGTATATATATTCTTGATCAGCTCGAGGAGCTGAGTCTATATAGCCATGTCCGTCTGTCCGTCCGGATGAACGCAACGATCTCGCAAGCGGTAAAAGCTAGAGACATAAAATAAAGCACAAATTGCTCGATAATACCATACTCAGTATAAGTTTCTTTATTTTCGATAATTTATCCCATTTCCTTATTATCGATAACTATCGTTGTTTTTGAGCCCTAGCATTCACACCGCTGAAGATAGAATAATGCACTAAGTTGTGGTTGATTGATAAAATAAATACGCATATTTTATTATCTTTGAATGTCGAATGCCACGCCCCCTTCGCCCAGAATTCACGAAAAATATCCACTCACGTATATCAAATACTAGAGACTTGTGTCTTTGTTTTCTATTAATGAATAAATGAAACTTTTACTGATTGGTATTACAGCTCAAAGGATTCAGGGTATATCTTAGTCGAGCCGTCTCGACTAAAGTCTCCTTGTTATGTATGTATAATAAATAAATTTTTATGGCTGAGCAATTCCACACAGCTGAGATGAGTTGTCTAAGTGATATAGTTGCTGGGGCAACAGATTGAAAATGCTGGGGGCTCAACTCCCAGGGAGGACACTAGCTACAGTCGAGTCATACCCATGGTTAAAAGCAATCAAATATTGCATCGACAATAATTTATTTACAATTTACTCTAAAGTTTCCTCATGCTACTCGCATTATTCCCATGCACAGATAACTTTTCAACTCATGTAAATATAATTAAATATGGCAAGCTTAATAATTACAGAGCGCAGAAACAGGATGTGGGAAAGGAAGGGAAGGAAGCATGTTGAGGTGGAGAGACGATGCTATGCGGGCGGCTGGCTTCCTAATGAGCCTATAACCAAGTCAAACAGGGATGTTGGTGATGCGTGAGGCTCATCAAGCTGCGGCTCTAGATGAGCTGCGATAAGGCTTACGTAACTGCACAGTTGAGCAGGGGTCGTGACCTTTGCTGGCGAGCCGAAAAGTCTAAAGTAAAAATTAATTTGGCAACTGCAAAGTAGCCTCTCCTTCTCGCTCTCTCTCTCACACACTCTCACTCTCACTTGCTTGCTTTAATTAAGTGCAAGATTGTGCAGCTGAGAGATGAAATTGGCAAACGATTCAATATTAGGTGGATTGTGCGGGGGGTGGTTGGGGCTCTCTTTGTTGTCATTGCAAATTGCTCAACAATTGACAAATGAATTGCAAATCGTTGAAATTTCACTTTTGGCAAGCTGACAGAATTCGAAATGCAGTTTGCAATTTCAATCAAAATAAATTATATTGTTTTGACAGCTCTCACATAGACTAGGCTCTATTTGTGGGCTTGCTGTTGCTCTTGATGACCCACTAACAAGTCCAATAATGTGGGCTTAATTATGGCAATTCAATTGATGGGAGTAGAGAATGACTAAGGGCAGTCAAGAGATACTCACAAGTGCATACCATAGAGCAGGGTATATGAAAGGTAAACAATTTGTGATGTTTCTAGATGCTTTGAATATTCATATACCAAATTTTACGAGCTATCAAATTATCTTACATTATCTTAGATCTTATATAGGATATATGTAGTTGTTGTTGTAGCTCATTGCTGAATGATTGCGGAGTTTCTTAAGACAAATTGTTAGATTGTGTAGAGCTGTAATCTTAATCCTATCCTATCAATGGAATTAGAGTTAAGTATCGATCAGTGCTCCCCCTATAATTCCTAGAGGCCTACCAAAATACCTACTTAAATTGCGAGTCATCGGTAAAAAGAATAGTTTCTGCTCTGTACATTCTATGAAGCTGTCCTCTATATCTGTGATCATTCAAGTTTATGTTTATATTAATTTGGACAGAATCCAGAGTTCGCCATTCTCTTTATGCTTCGATCAAGAAATATATATATATATATGAATTTATATACATTCTAATACTTATATTAATTTTGAAATAGTTTATATTCTAGAAAGTTTTTCAGTTAATTAATGGCATTGATAGTCGTGCTCCAGTTTTTTCCCTTAGGCACAGTCGCACTAAGGATTTGCTGGGTAAAACTCTTTCATATTTAATTTCTGTTCCATAAAAAGTTTCCGTGCAAAGCGTTTTTAAGTTTTCTTTTCAGTTGCTTTTGAAAGAGCAGGAAACTAATGAGGATAAAAAAATGTAGAACTGGGTAAACAGCTTGCAGCTTTATCCAAACATAAACTGGAGCGAGAATGAGCAGACAATGAATTCACACACAAGGTAGCAAAAGCAGGAGACAGAGGAGGAAGAGGTGTAGGAGGAGGAGGAGGAGCTACAGCAGCAGTTGCAGTTGCCAATCAGTTACACCCTCACATACACTTACACACACACATATACACTCACCCGTTGTGGCATGACCTGGAAAGCGAAATGCGTGGAAAATGCGTCAAAAGGACACTCAGGACTAACAGCCTAACAGACAAGACTTGAAGAGTGGATAGAGAGCGTCGAGTCCTGGGAGTCACGGCACGTGGGAACCGTTGAGCAAAGACTGCGAAGCTAAGCGTTTTAATGCATTTTTAATAAGAATGCCTGATGCCACATCAAAGCCCAACTGGGGCTGTCACGGGGACAGGTCTCCACTCTGCCGCCTCCACAACTACTAAAACTTTAATAAGCACCACTTGGGCATTATGTGACTGAAATTTTAGCCTAGTTGCAATTAAAAATGCATTCTCGTTTCAGTAATATGAATATGCAACTCTTAATCTATGAAAATAGAGTTTTTTGTAAAGCTTCGCTTAAGCACAGCATTCTGCAAGGATTTACTAAAGAATGGCATTAAGTGCGCCAATGGAGCCAAGCCAGTTGAAGCAAGCTAAGATATTGAAGTTTGTGAAGGTAGCTTAGGAGCTATTTGTTAGAGTGGAGTTAGTTAGTTTAGTATCCATAAGCGAATCTAACTCTCTTTATGGTTACTCTCTTGTCACCATACTGAAAACCTATTGACAAAGGAGCTTTAGAGTCTGGGTGAAATCTATTAAAATATACTAACTATCTTTAAAATGATCTCTTATATCATATCAGTTATATGTATGTATGTATATTTACATATATGTTATATATGTACAAATATATGTTATATCGAGCAAAGGTTGCCGAGTCTTAAAGATTTCAAGTCAATTTCAAGCACTGACAGGTAAAATGCAGAGCTCTAAGGTGTCTTCAAGCGTAATCATCGATTTGAATGTTTTGCTATAATCATATATTAACCTGGATTAATAAGTCTTAGGCCAGAACTGGAATGCCTTAGGGCATAAGCAACTCATGCTGCTTTTAAGCCCACGACTATACGATAAGTCCACATTTCGGGTGGATATTAAAGATATTACGCATTGCATATATTATATGTCATACATACATACATATGTATTTATATTTACCAAATACTTGGTATATAATTGTCTGGTGTCTAGTGTAATGGGGTCTGTAGAGTATATACTTATCACAAGGGCCTCGTTTCTTGTCTGCTACGCGCCCGTCAAATTATACTATAGAGAAATTCCCACTGCTGAATATATATATATATATATATATATATATATATATATATATATTTATTTATATATATATATATATGTACTCAGTACTTTAATACAGACTTGCTTTCATGCCAGTTTTTTAGTACATGTATTATATATAATAGTACCTGATATGCATTGTTCTCTGCCCCTAGCTTCAGCACTTTGACGCAGACACGACTTTCATTCAGACTTATTCCACTTAGTTACAGTTATTATATATATAGTATATATATATTACTTGCCCCCTCTTCTTTATCAAATGCATTGCAGACGTCACTTTCGCTGATATCAAAGCGGCGTCCAGCTGCTGCTGCTGCTGATGCTGCCGCCCACGAAGTGGCCGCGCAGGACGTGACAGTCGCTTGACTGCGGTTGACGTTGCGTAGGCGCTGCCAATGTCGTTGTTCGTCTGTCGTCCTTTAGTCCTTTTTCCTTACTTCCACGCTGTGGCTGTCACTGCTGACGTAATTGCCACTGTCACTGAGCTTTTTTAATAAAGCCAATCGTAGCGGCGCAATCAACGAGCTCGGGCAACCAGGCGTTGGCTACGAAATGTGTTGCATACTTTTAAGGGTCAGTGTGCCTGCGCTGCTATTCAGTGTGTGCGTCACTTGCAACTGCATATGTGTGTGGGTGTGTGGGTGTGTGCGTGTGTGCGTGTGGCTGACTCTCATTAAAATGCATTTAATTTTGAGTGCAGCTGCAGTCAAAGGCTGAGCGCAGTTCAAGCAGCTGTTGACATGTTTGAAATGAAGCTCAAGTTGAACTTTATGATTTATCCTGGCATGTCCTCGGACCCCTCAGACTCTCTTGACTGCTCTTCCATCAGCTTCAGCTGGCATCTTCACTACTAAGTCCCATTACATAAGCTTGCAATTACGAATTTACATTTACAACAAGATTTTTGCATACAGATATATAGCATACTCTCTGCAGGCTTTACTTTAAACTAAGTTCAAGGCAAGGCAGCTTCTACTTGTAAATTTATTTATATGTGTGTGTATGTGTATCTCTGTCTGAATGACTATTTGCATTGCTGCAAGTTTTTGCTGACTGTCAGCTTAGAGCACAACTTTTGTTTACATATATAAACTTGGCAGGCATTGCCCTGTTTCGTTTCACTTTTTGTTGCGTTTACTCGAGACAATTTTGTAATTAAAGTTTTCAACATTTTATAGATACACAAAAAGAACTTTTGTGTGTGGTCTAAGCGTGCTTTAATTACATTTTCAATTAACTAGCATGCATGGGAATGTCTTTGAGGTGAAACGTAAATGTATATACGAATTTGACTAAAATACAGTATAAACATTATTAGAAATAAATTTAATTAATAATATATATAGAATACGAAAGAATACGAAATTACATATAATGAATTTATTTTATATATATTTATTATATACATATATGATTTCAAATGAGCAATATAAATAATAATACATATATAAATTATAAATATTTATATAATCCATATATAAATATAAAATTGAGTAAAATACATTTAGTTTCAATATAAAAATATTAATCTCTGCACACAAGAATAATTTTAAGGAAATACCTTTTATTCATTAATAAATTCAATAAATATTTAAATTAAATTAAATTTATTTTTTAAAATTTAAATTACATTATTTTAATTTAGCTTAAGTGCATATAAATTAAATTTAAATGTGAATAATTATTTATTTTAATGTGAGTTTATCATTACAAACTATATAAATATAAAATATTATTCAAGTTCACACACTGATTATGCTTAATTTAGTGTGGAATAGAGTTGAATTAAAGTCTTTTGCTTGGCGGTTGCTTTGATAGTCGAATGGGTTTGAGAGAATTGAGGGCAAAACGCTTTGAGGCGACTCAAGGGGTTTGCATTGTTGTCCAAGTTCATTAGCTGGAACAGACGCTCAATCTGACAGTGATGGATGTTGATAAGGATGCGAAGACGCATGCGAAGGCGAATGCGAATGCGAATGTGAATAGCTCGCCCACAGGATGTGCCTTCCAATCATTTATAAGGAATTCTGTTTTGCAGTCTTGTCGCTGGCTGACCCCAAGCAAAAACAAATTGATGCTGCTTAAAAGCTTATAAATTGCACCCACTGCCTAATGGAGCCACTTAGGTAATGGGCGTAGGTAGTTCGCACCAAGGCAAAGATTGTTAGTCTCCTTCATAAAGCGAAACGAGTATATTCGACACTGCTAATGCTCGCTCTGTCAACTGAGTGCTGAGACCTGTGAATACCCAAACTCCTCCCATATATAGCCTGGCCCTAGCTACCCATTACGATATATTTTAGAGCTTGAATAACTAAGTTTAAATTTAGAGTACTTTGAACGAGTATTGTGCAGTCGCTAGCATTCAAATTCGATTTCCTAATTTCATTTATTATAAAACCTTCTCGAAAGCACTCTCATAGCGCAGAGAGATAAAATATAATTGCTTAAGCACTTCGTAGTCCTTAAACACTCGCACTCACCCACTCGATGTGCCCTCTTGATTTCTTGTAAGAAATTTGTTGTGTTTTTTTCGTTCGGGGATATTTGGCCAGGTTCAGGGCCAATGCCGTGTGCAAAACAAAGTAAGCGAGCGACAATTGATTGACAAGTTGGCCAAGACGTTCGCCACCGCTAAACAGGGGCGTGGCAGTGGGCAGCGAAAGAGAGAGGAGAGTGAGTCGGGAGGGGGAGAGGAAGCGGATGGTGCTGCTTGTTGGTGGCCCATAGCACGCGTCAGAAGATAGCTCGTTGAGCTTTTTATATACTTAAAAATAAGTTAATTAAAAGTATATCAAGACACAAACACGTATATATATATATATATATATATATCAGTGTGTAAATAAAGTGAGAGGCCGCAGCGCTGGCAACGTTGATCACGGATGATGATGACAATAACAACAAAAATCAAAGCAGCAACGACAACAACCTCAATTACCTTGAAAATGTAAATGTTATTAAACAGAACAAACTACTCAGAGAACTCGACTATTAAATACCCTAACAAATTGAAAAACTATAAATATGCACGCTTTGAGAAGATGTAAAGACTAAAAAGAAATACTCATATATCCAGAAGAACTGAAGAACAGAACTTTTATAGTGCCATCATATGATATAGTACTAATTTGAAGGTATGTCTTATCTTATCTAATTTATCTATGTATTGAATGAATTATAAATCTTATCTTAAATACCTTAATCTGAACACTAATGCAATTAAAAAGTTTTTGGCTCATTCAATGAGAGCAGTAGAAAATGCCCTCCTTGATGTTAGCTCTCACGCAGAATGGGCAGATCAACTAGATTAGCTGGGCACGCAGATTATCTAAGGTAAATGTTTGCAGTGAGAGCACTTCGTGTATTCCACTTGCCAACAATAACATCATTAGATAATTTCTGGCTACTGCAGAAGCTGACGAAGATGAATTTTTGTCTAGTTGCGCTCATGAATATCGAATTCACAATTTTGGCACTGCGAACAAGCGAATCAAACAAGATAAACACAAATTCTAATAAGAACTAAATAGATATCAAAGATGGGCTGCCAATTAAGAGCTTTATTAAGTGGGTTAATGAAGGATGTGCTTCAAGTGGTTAACTAAGCAAATCTTTTCGAATATTTTTAGCTGGATTATAATACAACGTGTGCGCATGAATTTATTACATTAATTATAATTAATATTTCTATTTAAATAACGAAATTCATCATATAATCCGCTTTTCTTATTTCTATCACAATCAAAATCCGATTACGTCTCTCTCTTCGCTTTTATTTAAGCGAATTCCTAAGATGACTTTCGTCTACTCGTCATGGTTCTTACAATCTATCGGCGACTACTTATCGTAGATATCGGCCTGCTTTGTCGATTATCGATGGTTTGTATAATTGCATAGTTATAAATATCTCTTATATCTTGAGAACCGTTCAAATGATATGTATATAATAACTAATTCAGTTCAACTCTTTTATTAGAGTACAACCTGATTGACCCAACTTGACACCCACATCAGCATTATTATTACAATTATTTTTACTCTTTTCTGTTTTATTGTATTGAGATCTCCTAATCAGTTGGCTTCAGCTCAAAAATATTTGGTCTCCTAATTAAAAAGTTATTATATACTCTATAGTGTATAAAAACCAAATAAACAAATTAATTTGCTCTCTGTGCCTTTTATAAAAACTGCACTTGCCCAACTTGATGTGTGTGTCTGCAGCACAGTGGTACAAGACCGTTCGAATTCTATTGTATATAAGCAAATATTAAAATAATAATTAATATTTATAGTCATATAATATATAATATATATTATATATTATATATTATATATTATATATTATATATTATATATTATATATTATATATTATATATTATATATTATATTATTTATTATTTATTATTTATTATATATTTAATGTAAGCAATGAGATTATATCTTTAAGATCATTTAATGATATATTATTTTCTATCGAGTGGTACCACTGTGCCTCAATGAACCCCTGCGTGACAGCTTGATGCGGAACCAGAATGATGAGGATTACAGATTTTCGTAGCGCGCGCTGACGTCGAGCACTTGCGGTCAAATTGATGGACATTTGCTTTTGGCGCTGACATTAATGACAATTGCAATTGTTCAGGCGAGAAACGAACCGCGGCCACTTTATTAGCAGCAGCAGCAGAAAACCCCCTCACAATGATGGGGATGGTGATGATGATGATAATAATGAGAATTGCCTCGTTCGCCTTGGTTTGCTTAATGAAATCTGGCATTTGTGTTGACATTGTCAATTAATGTGTGATTAACTTGTTCGCCGCCTTTTGCAATTCGTAAATTTCGCTTTGGTTGCGTGCGAATAAATCACGCATACGCCCAGTTGAACGAACTCACAGAGAAAGACCAAAGAGAGCGAGAGCGAGACGGAGCAGAGCGTAGCGAGTCTGCCATGGCTGCTGCCAATTAGCCTCAGGGACGCCTCACATATCACATGGACTTCCGTTTCCGGCGCTGTCAGCGTCACTCGCGTGCCAAACGATGTGTCACCTATAAAAAAACCAAAACCTTGGCCTAGGCACAGCAATAAAAAGTCCATTGGCATCCATCCACGTGGCAGGCAGGTGCTCAGCTCGCTAGAGCAAAATTAGTAAAGCAAAATCAAAAATAAAAAAAAAACAACTCTGCCTCCTGTGAGAATTGAACTCACGACCGCTGGTTTACAAGACCAGCGCTCTGCCACTGAGCTAAGAAGGCTCTCGATCTACGGGCCTCGAGTTGGTGCAGTTGAGCACTTCTTCAATTGAATCAGATGTAAAATGTAATTAGTTAAATGCGTTCTTCATGTTGCCGTTGCCGTTGCCGTTGCCGTTGCCGTTGCTGCTGCCCTTGCCTTTGCCGTTGATAAGCGCGAGGCAAAACTTTCAGTCGTCCGATTAAATTCCGAGCTTCAGTGAAGCTCTGCAGCGAGCGCTATGAAAATTGTTTATGAAACTTCTGGCATTTACCTTGACAAGACCTAACAAGGCCTAACACGGGTTACAGCGTGCAATTGCGACTTATCATGAAAGTTTCGCAACTTTCTAAGGTTTTCATCCGCAAATTTAATTAGGCTCGACAGCGGAATTTAGATAAATATTTATTCTAATGATTGCCTTGAAATGATGTCAAATTCGCAGTGAGATAACATCTCAGACTTAGTAAAACCCCTTTCCGCCTATTGTGATTGAATAACTATTTTAAAATCAACCAAAAACAGTCGCCTTCTCTCTCTACTCAAATTTTTAAGTTCCTTATCTGGTTATCATGATATACTGTTGTTAGCGATGTTGTCATTAGCCTTATCTAAAATTCTGAGATGTAAGTCATAAAGCTAACTTTCTCTCTAGCACTCCGTACACTAAATTTTAACATCTATCTCAGTTACAGCAATCCATTCCTTCTCCTACTCCTCACTTTCCTCTCTCTCTCTCTATCTCTTGACATACCCAAATTGAATGAAAATCGCATAGAAACGCGCTATGGCACACGCATTCACTCACTCTCCCACACATCAATCAATCAATAAATAATTTAATAAATTTCGTCTCTCCGGCAATACGAAATGCTATTATATTATGATTTTACAGGGTATAAACCAGAGATTTAGGGTATATTGACCGTACCGTGTATAGACTTGTAAGCAGGATCAATAGCTAATCTAAGCCAATTCAAATTTAAAACTCGAAGGAAGAACATATTTGCTTCAAGTTATGAATAGTTTTTTAATTTAAAATATCGATATAATTTTATACAAATGTCAGTTGGTTTTTTATTTATTTATTTATATTAATATCTTATTTTGGTAAACTTAAAGGGAAATAAGTGTTAATAGCCGTTTGCGACAATTTTAATAGCAACAATATAGTACAAGGTATATTTCAGGGTATCTTTTAGTCAGGCACACTCTCAAAAATAATTTTTTTTGGAGGCCGAAACGTAGGAAATTCCCAACGAGACCATTAATTAAATATTTTTGCCATATTGCAGCAAATGTGTTCCAATGTAAAGCGTTTAAATTAAAACGCTTAAATATTTATACAAATTAAAATCTATCTAGTATGCAGAGTTAATATTATTGATGTTGCTGTAGTGGTTTTTGTTGCTGTTCGTTTTGCCTGTCTGAATGTTGGGCAAACATTTGATGGTCCATGAGAAATGTTCTCATTAAATACTTATGCCAATTAGACATATTTGCATATGCCAATAATAATGTGAATAGGCAAGCACAGAGGGAGACAGAGACACAGAGATAGAGAAGGAGGAGGCATTTTAATTGCTGCTTTTCGTCTTTGTTTAGCAATTTTCTGCTTTTTGAATTTATTCAACACTTCGATGGAAATTTCTAAGACTTTAATTATATATTTTGTTTGTCTAAAAAATGGCAAATGAAATCGAAAAGAATTTTTATGTTTAATAATCAGGCACTTTAACACATGCAATTTAATATTATAAATATATGTATATGTATGTTCCCTGCATGGATATGTATATTTATATGAATGTATCTTCAAAATACATATGTATAAATAAAATCGATATCTGGTAGTCTCCATGGACAACTCGCTTTGAGCAATATTTTCAGCTCGTAAAGTTGACATAAAAATTCAAATTGGTTTGTTTAACAACCAGTTAGAGATATGACTAATAAAATGGTACATAAAAGTTAAATATTCTAGAAATTTATTTTTACACAAAAATTAATGCATATATCGTAAAGAGAAAATACAGGATTTTAATAAAGTTTTATTATGCTTAGGAATCGGATGAGGTATATGTTATGTGCAATGCAACTCCCATGAATAAATTTAAAGCTATTACAAATTTGATAAACAACAAGAATCAAAGCAAGGAATTTGAATAAGAGTGGCAGACAGAGTAAGATAGAAGAAAGACAAACGATGTCTTGATACGCATACTTATCGATTTAATGTCATCACTAAAGCTATCGATGATTTGACTTATGTTATAAAAGAATAAGTATCGTTTTCGACATAAGGAGATAATCTTTTAAGTATCGTAATATCATACAAACAAGAACAATTACATTTTGTTGAACTTTGATTGGACATCAATATTAAAAGGATTCTATTGATAAAGCGCTCCTTTTACGCTATTTTATAAATTACTTTTATTACTTCTTGTAATTCTATGACTGACTCGGGAGCCGTTGCCTTTGCGAGTATAATAAGCTCTATAAATATTTAACGGCGCTATTTAATCTTAAATCGTTTTAATTGCCAAGCTGAACTTTTGCAGTCATTAGCAAGTTGCCAGCTGAAACAGCCGCCGCTGCTGGACCACAGTTCCGATGCATAGCTAAAGCGAACACTGTAACATTAGCTGGGGCTGTCGCAGTAGCTGTAATTGTAACATTTACCGTTAGTGGAAGAGAGTGAAAAGTGTGGTTTATAATTGGGCTCCGGAGAGGCGTTGAATCGCTGAGGCGATGATGCGTGTGCCAGCCAGTTGCCTGGAAGGCGAGGGCGAGAACGAAAGTGAGGGGAAAAGGAAGGAGTAAAGAGTGGAGAAGAAGAGCAGGGAAGTGCCTGCAGCAACTGACTGCTTAATTTGCTGCACTTCAGCGGACCTCGACGAAGGAGGGAGAAAGGAAGATGCAGAGAGAGAGCGCAGTCAATCATGTTTTTTCTCTTACCCGAGTAGATTGCAGCGAGTGGGAAAGGGAGGGGAGAAAGGAATGAAGTGCTGCAACGTATGGCAGCCATTTTGTAATTTGTAATAACCGCATTCCCAAGGGATAAGTTTGCGAAGTGAAAGCTGCTATTCAACTAGAAAATACCCTGCATAAGTTTATAACCAATAATAAAACTTTAATTGCTAAGTAGTAAATACCCCAGCATATATACTCAGTGCTGACTAATTATAAAAAATGTATTTGAGACACATACATTTACATTCAAATGTTCTTTTAAATAGCCTGGAGCAATCAATTTATAATTTACATTAGCAATATTTTGCTGTCCAATAGGAAATTGTTTGAATGTCGATTTTAAATGGCTTGATTAATTAAGAGTGCTATCTAGAGTGCTGCCCAGGGCATACTCAAAGCAGATAGCCTGGGAATTAGTAAATACCCCGTTAAAAGTCAGACTATGTCTATAATATTTATAGAATAATAAAGCATGAAATTATTTTTCCAATTTTAAGCTATGAGAATCGAAAATACCCTGTAAATACAATATATGTAATGCATATACCCTGTCAAATAGACAATATACACATTGGCACATTTATGTATATATGAATGCAAAAACATCTGAACTTTTATTGTTTAATTCTAAAATGTCTTAAATACCCTGTCGTGACTTTGGCCACATTGCAAGCGCTAATATGCTGTAAGCTGCTGCACTGTGAAGTGGAAGCTGTGGCAAGTTTCTGTAACTGCAGAGGAATGTGGAATGTCTCGCAGAGACGCTGAAACAGGACTCAGGAGACAGAGAGAAAGCGACTAGCAAAGCAGTCAGTCTGGTAAAGGAACGCAAGCCGAGAGGAAACCTATGCAATGAATGATTGCATGGCTTAACAGAGAGGTAGAGGAGGGCTGTTGGCATGACCGACTTTTAAATACTCTATACTTGCACTCCGATATATGTGGCTTATAGTTGAGGCGATACAAGTTCTCTTAAAAATGATGAAGTGGAATGCCTCGAAACGTTTCAATCAATTTGTGGCTTAAATGAAGTTGCCTCAAATGCTGTTCAGCTGCCCAATCCCGGTGAAAGCTGAAAAGGGTGAAAGCCGTGTGTCTGTGCATGACGTCAAAGGATATACTCGAGCGGATAGCTCTCGAATGATTTTGCAGTAAAAAAGGTTCGCTAAAAAAACCACTTCAATTAGCTGAGTGCAAAACAATTTAGAAATTCCCTCTGCTTGGATAAATTTCAGTTGAAGTTTTTTCATCTATTGTCACGACCTTTTCTATCAACCCATGTGCTAATTGCCGTACACCTGGCGGACACAGTCACAGTTATGTAAAATGTAATACGCCTGTCCGCACCATCCGCAATTCCCAGAACTTTTCAGCAGATATTTACATAGATACTTTTGTAGCGGGCAAGCGAACAATGTGACATGTTTTATCAAATTAAAACTGGAATCAGATAAACTAAATTTGATGTTCACATATATATAAATATATATAGATATAAAAAGAAAGATATATATATCTATATATTTAGATTGTGCAAGGTGTTTCCAGTAAGGTCTACCTAAAGCTGAACTATAAATGTTTTTCCTTAATAATCTTTGTTTTTGCTTATAACTTTCTCTGGGAACTCTATGAGTATTGCTATGTTATTTAATGGACTTAATTAAATTTAAAAATGCTCTAAACTTAATCAAATGTAGTAAATTATAATAAAATTCTTAGTATTATCATTTGTTTGCTCTCAACTTTCATTAAACATTCTATAAGCCTTTATCAGAAAAAGTTTGGACAAGTTTTGTTAAAGTTTCTAAACTTTTGGTATTACAATTTCTTTGTCTATTTTTCCTGTTTAAATAATACGTAGTCAATCTTATTTTCACAAAAGTTAAGAATTGTAAATTTAATATTATCCGAGGATAGCCAAACATTATTTAAGAGATAAGATAGATCAGTTAGAATACAGTTCTCATTAGTGCTGATATTAAAAACATATATATTCCTCTTAAACCAGTTTTGAATTACAAGATTTCTTATTGGCACATCCTACAGCTATAATATATGCTCCGAGTTCTCTAAAGAATAGTTCACATTCCCAAACATTTTCTATAATATAATTTGTCGAAAGATCTAAGAACTTACCTATATTAACAATGCCATGATTGGTTAGTTCCCAGCATGACTGTAAGCGTAATATGCTCAAACTGTGGCTTTGCTTTGGCGAGAAGTAGCCCAGGGCAGCATCTGTGACATGGTAAGCCTGTAATTTAATTAAATATGAGAATATTTTCCACACACTGTCGCACACACACACTGCGGGGACACTTGCCTGGAGCGAGAATTCGTAGAGGGAAGGCAGCAGCTGGGCCACAGCTCCAACCGCCTCATCCGCAATGTTGATGCAGTCCGCCAGCGACAAGGACACAATTCGGGGCGTCAGGCAGGCCCAGAGGCCCGCCTCGGTGACCTCATTGCAGCCAGCCAGCTCAAGTTCAAACAGACTCTGCAATTGTCATCATATTCAGTTGGACCCAACGTACATGAGAGTGGTTTGCCTTTGTCATTTGTTATTTACTATATCTTATATTTTATTCAAGTCTTATTTAGTATTTTAATTAAAAACTAGTTTTACATAAAACAGCTCCTGAGGCTAGATGTTTTTTTCCTAAATTAAATGCTAAATATATAATAAATAATAGTTCAGCTTAAGAAAAATAATAAATAAAAGTGATATTATCATAGTTCTGGTTATAAAACAAAGATATTTTATATTCCCTAAGTATAAGATTATTAAAAATAAAAGATTAAAAGATTTTTATAGAAAATATGTGTATCTGGAGTTACTGACAGTATAAATATATATGGAATATAGGAATTGTAAGGCCTTATATATAGCTATAAACATAATAAAAGTTAGTAACAATTTAGAGAGTAATTATGATACAAATATAATTATAGATATGACTTGTTGTTTTCATTAAAGTTATTTGATAAGGAGTTATGCCTTAGTCCTTACGCTTTAATCTAATCTTTTTAGATTAGCCAACTTCAAATGCCTAATTATAATAATTAGGTATAAGTAGAATTATAAGAGTTTTAGGCTCGTCATAAATAACTTAACTTAATTATTTTTCATAGATTTATAAAACATATTTTATAAAGAGTATAAGGGATTTAATACAAATGAATATGGAGCAAAAAGTAAAACTTAAGAAAAAATCAATTTTCTGTTGATTACACTACAGCAGGATAAGCCAAGTCTAAATATATAAGCCAGTTTATAAATCTGAGTTGATGGCCACAAGAAAATTGCGCAGGATAAAAGGATTTAACAAAGGAAGAAATATTCCTTAACCTAAATCCTTTTATTACGTCTGAGACTTGAAAAATAAATTCTCAATGAAGACAGTTTATTATATATTATATTATGATGTATGAAAGTATCTTCATTATATAAAAGTATATTCGGAAAAACTTAGTTAGACTAAATATTACAATTAGGAATTGGTCCTAATTATAAGATTTAAGTATTTAATTGTCCTATGACAGCGCGTTTCTAGTGAAAAGCGTCCTTGGTCAAGGCCACAGAAAAATAGCCTAAAGCAAAACTTAATAGATTAAGCTTTTCTATTTTGTAATTTTATATAGAAATTATATGTAGTTTCCCACCAAGGCAAAAATAAAATATTTTTATTCCACAATATAGTTGATGTTAAATTTGAGGAACTTCTTTAAGTATTCTATTATAAAATTGTAAGTAAAATCAGATTGAATATCAATTACAGAACTTAGCCAGACTTTTGTTTGATAAGTTAATGGTCTTTGGCTTTTGATAAGTTTATAATAATTTCAAACGTTCCAGTAGCACCTCATAAGGCGTCGGAAAATACTTGAAAATAGCTTCAACTTTGACCTTTGGAGGGGAAAACAATTGAAAGCAAAATATTTCACAAATAATGCTGCGAGCCACATTGTGTGCCCAGACAACATGTCGCGGGCTCTTCGATCTGGCTAGTCACGAGTTTTTTCTTTTCTATGGTTTTTTATTGTTGTTATGGCTCCAAAACTCGTAACGCTGCTTGACGACATTCGAGAACTTTTGCCCGTGGAGCAGCTGAGGAGCCAACAACAAAACATGTCAAATCAGAGGACAATGGCAATAAAGTCGCTCAGCAAAGCGGAAACATGACGCAAAAGCTTAAGGGGAAATGCGAGGAAATGAATGAAAATGCGAAATGCCAAATGGAAAACAAGAGAGAAAAATACGTTTAAGGACAAATGAAGAAGAAAAAAAAACAATAATAACACACACAGGAACAGGAGAAACCCACAAACTTTTATCGGTAACTACTTCAACAATTAGAGGTTGTTTGTAGTCCGCAATTCGGACATCTTTGTATGCATCAGATCAGATATCAGATATGAGAAAATTATTTTAGGCAGGCTCGTTATGATTATGATTACGATTATTATGTAACTGTTAAGTAATCTTAGTTCATTGGCATTTCTAATAGAGATGAGCCGTGTTAGTGGGAAACTACATACTTTCAAATTAACATATTCTCGCTCACCAAGTTGGCTCGATTACCATATGTCTGTCTAGCTGTTGTCCGCCGAAAAAATTCGAAGTCTACCGTCTTGGCCAGCCTCACATAAATTTATTATCATCTTATTAATTCTAATTACGGAATGTTGATAATCGAACTATACTCTAAATCCGAATTGTAGAACAATTTGAATTTCAACACGCCAACTATATCCTACACAGTCTGAATGTCGTTTGAAATTGTAAAAATTCTCTATAAAGGTACAAATGACAGTTACAAAGCTTTTATAGGTTTGCCCTTTAAAGAATTGTTGACTTGGCAAATTGTAACTTTGACAGCTTGAATCATATAACCTCAAGTAGTTTACTGTTGACCTACTCTATAGATGGACTGTTGTTATTTTGCGATATAAATCATTTGATTCCGTATTATCGATAAAAATCAATAGAGTTTTCTTAAAAAACATTGAAATCAATTCGAGTTGAGTCTAATAATTACCAAACTAATTATTATTATTATCATGATTAGTTTTTTTAATTAGAATCAATAAAACAAATACTATTCAGCATATTCTATTCTATTGTATATTTAATATACATTTTATTAAGTCTCATAAAAAGAGAAAAATACCAAAAACTCAATGAACTCGAACTAACTTTCGATAACATATTGAACTAAATAAATAGGATTTATTAAATTTAGCATATATAAACTAAAATATATTCCATTTTAATGCGCAATGAACTTAGTCTCTTTATCGTAGCTCATTTCAGTTAGCTTTCATTCAATTAGTCGGCGTGCTTGAGCTGCATAAATGAATAAATAAATAAATCATACATATTTGTATTTGTGCAGGCTTATCATCTCTCACATCTCCCTCTTCCTCTCCCTCCCAGTGCCCATTCACTCTCACTTTTGCTTTCCTCCTTAATCACTTATTTATGCACATAAATAGTGTTGGCTAAGAGCATGATCATCTAAATTGGTTATCTGATAAATCTTATGGCTATTAAGCCGATATGCAAATAGCCGTTGATGAGATTCCAGCTAATTGACGTTTGTATACACCACGCACCCCCACCCCCACCCCCACTCCCTATCCCCATCCCCCCTTTCTTTCAGTGCCTTTGGAAATGACTTCATTGTTAATGGGCCTCTGCAGCTTTTGCGTTTTATGGCAAAAACTTTTCTTTTTTCTATATTTTTTTATCCCCTCCCCCACACACGTATCCAGGGTAAACTTTTTACATGTCAGCCACAAAATCAATAAACCAACAAAGGACCACAAAGCCACAATGAGATGTACCTGAGATAGAAGTCCTTCTCTGTATGCACGCCTTAAATAAATCCCATTTCAGTAACCCTCAGCCAGTGCAAATAAATAACGAGTTTTTATACCCTGAATCCATTGAAAATGGAAATTTCAGGGTATAATGTTTTTGTGCAAATGTATGTAACAGGCAGAAGGAGGCGTGCCACACCCCATAAAGTATATATATTCTTGATCAGCTCGACGAGCTGAGTTGAACTAGCCCTGTCCGTCTGTCCGTCCGTCCGTCCGTCCGTCCGTGTAAACACCTGGATTTCTGCAACCACAAAAGCTAGAGACTTCAAATAAAAAGCAAAATGCTCGATAATACCATACGCTGTACGAGTTTATTTTTTTTTTTCGATAACTCATCCCATTTCTTTTTTATCGATAACTATCGAAAATATCGCTTTGTTTTTGAGGTCTGGCGTGCACACCGTTAAAGATAGAATCGTGCACTAAGTTGTGTTCGATTGCTATATTGAATCCGCACATTTTGTCATTTTTGGATTTTTGATGCCACGCCCCTTTCGCCCACAATTTAACAAAAACGATAACTCACGCATATCAAATACTAGAGACTTGAAATTTGGCAAATAGGTACATTTGAATGTCATAAACATTCCCCGAAAATTTCATTAAGAACGTATGTCGAGAAAAAAAGTTATTAAACAATAAAGTTTCCATAGCACAGCCTCTGCTGCAGCCGCAAAACTGCGCAGTGAGCATATTACGTGCATGCATATGTTTGTGTGTGCGTGTGTGCATGTATTGGTTACTATTAATGAATAAATGAAACTTTTTATGATTGGTATTACAGCTCAATGGATTCAGGGTATCTCTTAGTCGAGCAGACTCGACTAGAGTTTCGTTACTTGTTAGTTCTCGAAAACTTCCATAAAAAGTCGCATAAAAACAAATGTATCCAAATAGTTAGTTTGCTCTTATGATCTATTCCAAAAGTTGCCATTTTGGCTTATGGGAATTTCGACTTTTGTCGTTCTTTCTTCTTCCTTAAGCTGAATGAGGAATAGCGGAACAATCAAAATCTAGTTTATGTGGGCCTATATTTAGTGAATATATATATATACCAGATATATAACAGAATCCTACTTTAAGTCGCTTATATATTTATTTTATTATTCATTAACAGAATTTTCTTTTAATTAATCCTTAGCAATTCCCTTGATTAATTGAGATTTATTTGATTCAAGCTCTGAGAACCTAACTATAATAATATATTTTCATATACAATAACTACTTTCAATACAGAGGGAAAAAAAGAATATTGACTATGTTCATCATTCATCAGTTCATTAAACTATTTCGCCGTCTTCTTGAAGTTTGAGACATGATATATGCGTGTAAAGATTGTTCTGATACGCCCATTAGGAGCGTGATATGATATGATTTCTTGTATTTCAGAAACACTATCAGTAAAAAAACTAAAATTTTTAAAACAGATAGATCAAAAAGGTATGGCGGCTATATCAATGCCCATTGAAGGCGGGGTAAAACTGTTCTTATATAGTTAAGAACTTGAGTCTACAAATTTGGTAGCTGAGTTAAAGTTAAGATCTTATATAAATCCATATATTCACATGAATCCACGCATATAGAACTTTACATAAATAATATATTTTCTCTTCCAATATGTGTAAGGATATATTTATTATATATATTTCTCACATTTTAGTCGGTATTATTTCTAGATATGCATCAAATATATATGTATATGAGATATTTAGTATGACATAGTTAATGCAACTGTGGTTTAAACCTCAGAGTTTTAAACTATTCCGAGAATATCTGGCTGGCGCATGTTCGCGTTTATGGGTCAACAGGGTTCAGCAAGGCTCAAACTTGAGCAGTTGGCAATGCGGAAATAACGTGTGCTCCGAAGGCAATTGCCAACTGAGGACCCATTACGTGAGTATGCAACAGCAGCAGAGACAGTGGCAGTGGCAGAGGCAGAGGCAGAGGCAGAAGCAGAAGCAGAGCCACCAAATGCTGTCGCATTTCCGTCGCAATTCTCATGTCACGAATGATTGGGAATTGTTAATGCAGAGCCAAAGTTTTGAAGGGTCACAGATGCATTAGGCGCATAGCGTTCCCTCCCCAAGGTCGAATACATTTTAGATTCATACACATACATGAGTACATCCATATATATATATATATATATATATACACTTATGCATTTATGTAAATTTGTGGTACTTGAAATGGCTCTAACATAAGCCACACACACGCACGGGGAGAGCTGTGCGTGCCATTCTTGTTGACATTTCCAGCGACAGCAATTTGCAATCAGCTACAAACGAGGCGCAGGAACATGACATGCATTCACATTGAATTAACTACGACATTGCAGATTGACACGCAGCCTGATTGACTGACTGACTGACTGATTGGCTGACTGACTGATTGACAGAGCCGCAAGGAGGCGTAACGTGCGGCCATTGAGGTTGCTCTTAGCATCGACTAGGCGCCCCCAACCAGTTCACACACATTAACCACTTTCCTCATGTGCCTCAGCCACGCCCACGCCCACTCACTGCCCTCCTGCTGAGCCACTCGCTTAGATTTGCGAGTAGATTTTGCGCCAAGTAACTGGAAGCTGAACCAAACTGAACAGGGCTGAGCTGAACTAATTGGATTTGCCATTCGACTCGAGATTAATGCAAATAATTTGTAGATGTAAACACAACAGCCACAAAATAAGTGTGTGAATAAGAATGTGTGAAACAAACAGAGTAATGAAACTTTTGCTTAAAGAAAATTAATCAAAATCTTACAAAAGTTCAGTTAAGTTAGGCTTAGGCTTAGGCTTAGGCTCAGTTAAGTTATCTATGAAGTCCTATAAGAAAGCAAAGCTGCTTCCATTTGTCGATCCATATAATTTCACTAACTAAATCTAATATTCCTATTTCGATAACTTAGCGCACATTTGCTTGATATCGATAAAAGTTCGATCGACCCATTGGCAAATTATTAATGGACGACTTAAGGCTAGGCACAGCAAATTTGACTTCCAGTAATTCGTAATGAGTAGAATGCTTCTAGGTATTGCAGTTTTCAAAAAGCTTAGCCCAGTTAACAGCAATATGAAAACCAGAGCTTGGGATCTGGCTTTTTCTTATGTTCATATCTCACATAAATCATTATATCATAGTGAAAATAAATTTAAGAAAATACAGCCTAAAGTAAAGTATTCGATAAATCATATCTCAGGGGAACAATTTTGGGGCAATGCAGATGCATGTATGTGGCTCGTGTCCCAGTGTGAATAAGCTTGTGTGTGCCTTGGTGAGCGTATGTGTGTTTGTGTGCTGTGTATGTGTGTGATGTGTGCATGTGAGTCTGTCTTCTATCTCCCTCAGTGTCTCTCTGTATGAGTGTGTGAGTGTATGAACACGTATGCCAATCTATGTATATGTTTGTATCTGTATGTGTGTGCTTATCAGTTTAATCATAATACTCTTAAGCAACAATTTAGCTTAATTTATTACAGAGCATCTACCAGTCGAAGACACCCGCCTAGTTAACGCCTAATCAACTAATTTGCTCTTCGGTTGGGCAGCCTTGGCACTTGGGCAATAAAACTGTGAAGAATTTGCCAATTGCTTAATAATACAATCCAAATACAACTTTACGAATTCCAAATAAATAACACTTCACCTGGCTGCCCCCAGTCGAGCGCCTCCAAATGCTGGCCCCATAAATATTTCAAAAAATTCATTTCGTTTTATTTAACGCACCTCATCACAGATTCAACAAGCGAAACGCACTCGCTACAATTATACATTCCATATATATTTATACAGTTATATTTATGAATATATATGTATAAAGAAACATTCATTCGTTTCACTGATAAGTTTTTAGTAGATTTACTAAAATTTATGGCGCTGCCTTTGATGTGATCCCAATTGATCGCATCATTTCGCCAAGAGGTGGGCACAGCGGAAAAGTCATAGAGAAATTATCACACGATTTTCAATTGCCCAGTGGGGCAACAGCCGCCCACCTCGCCGCCCACCTCCTCGCACCTGCTGCAAAGTCTATGACACACTTTTGCGGTCAACACGTTTCACTCAAATAAGATCGAGCAACGGTTTCTTCTTCTTCTTCTTCATCTTCATCTTTTTATATTTCTTTTGCCGGTCAGGAATTTTTCTGAATTTATTTTCGTTTGGGCCGCGTGCCGTGTGACTGACCATCATCAATGTAAGCGATCTCTCTGTCGCTCTCGCCCCTTCTCACTCTATCTCTTTCTCTTATTCGATGTTTCTCTTTATGCATAATACAAATCAATTTATAAATATATATATCGCTCTACTGCTCTCTCTCGCCTCTTCATATCTGCTCACTCTCTCTCTCTCTCTCAATGTTTTCTTCTCTCTTTTTTTCTATTTTTCTCATTTTTGACTTATCTCTTTCCTTTTATCTATCTGTTATCTCTACCTCTTCTGCCTTCTGACTGTCTTGAATTCTATTTTTTTTCTACATTTCTAACTCTTTCCACCTTCCTTCTCTTTCTATTTCCTCGTTTTCTTTCTCTTCTGTCATCACTGTCGCTGTCTCTCTATCACCTCTCCATCACTTTCTCCTATTTCCTATCTCTTTCTTTTTGCCGCTATTTCTCTTACTTTACCTTCTCTCTATTTTTTTCTATCTTTCTGTCTCTCTCCATCTCTTCTTCATTTCTATCTCTATCTCGCCCTCTTTCTCTCTCTCTCTTAGTCTCTTTCCCTGGCGAAATGCCCACGGTCATGGGAAGCCGTTGATATGATGATGAAGACGATGATGATGATGATGAAGCTGATGCCGGGCATCACAATTTGAGTGACAGATATGACAGCGGACGATGATAAATATAGCAAATATACGAAACGAATCTATATAAGCTCTATAAGTACAAACTGTCTTAGAGATAAAAATATCGTCAGAAAATATGTGAAAAATAAAATCCATTTGTTATTCTCAACAACAAACAGTTCAAGCAGAGTTGAAATACTTATGAAATATGGTAACAAATCTATTTATCTCTATATATATACATATTTGCGTGATGCTCGATATCGATATGTATTTGACCTTCAGCTCACCTGCAAGTGATCCAAAAGGGTTTCGAGTCCCCGATCGCTGATCGAGGAGCAGCGCAGGCTGAGCGAGTGGACGTGTTTGGAGGCCAGAGGAAAGGAGTGCACGACATCCAGAGCATCCTCGTCGGAGGCACCGACCAGGCCGAGCGCATGGAAGCCGCGTCGAATGAGCGAGGTGTAGAGCTTGCCCCGGTCGCAGGCGGGCATCTGGCGGAGCTCGCGGCACTGGAGCGTGGGCAGCAGCCCGGACCAGTAGCGCGGACTGCGGTACAGTATGTCCCGCCACTTGATGCACACCTGGGCGAGCACGCGTCGCTCGTACGGGGAAAAGTATTGGAAAAAGCGATTCAGGAAGCGATCGTCCAGCAGCAGCGCGTCGATGCTCTGCATATGTGGCGGGTGCTTGTGGAGGATTAGCGCGGACAGCGGCTGGGTAACGGGGCCAGTCAGCTGGTTGGGAGCAGCCACCACTCCGTAGGGATGATGCAAATGGGGATTGGGCAGCTGCTTGCGCATCTGCAGCGGCGTGCCCCCACCGCTGACCTTCTGTGCCGCGACCATGCCCATGGTGCTGAAGGTGGGCGAGCCGGGCGCTGGAATCTGGATGTTCATCTGCTTGGCAATCGATTTAACTGTGGGCGTGGGCGGCGCACCTAGCGGCATGTTGATAGGCGGCGCAGGTGCGCCAGCTGCCATTACCAGGTGATGATTTGAGTTAATCAGCGTCGATCCCGCCATGGCCTGCAGCTGCTGTTGTTGCTGCTGCTGCTGCTGCTGCTGCTGTTGTTGTTGTTGCATTAGATGCGCGGGACTGTGAGGCAGACTGGGACTGACAGAGGCCAATTGTTGCGCCTGCTGCTGTTGCGTATTCGTTAAGGAAATGAGCGTAGCAGCGCCTTGGCTGCCCCGCGACGGTTTGTCCGGCGTTTGCGGCGAATTCACAGAGCCGGGCATGCCGGCGCTTGAGCTGTTGCTATTGGTGTTGGTATTTGAATTGGAGTTGGAGTTTGAATTGGAGTTGGAATTCGAATTGGAACTCGAATTGCCGCCGCCACAGAGCGCATTGGTTACACGCTCCATTACTGAGGTTTTGCCGCTGGACGAGGTGGCACTAGATGTCGAATTGGAGGAGGCGGTGTCGCCGCCGCTGCTGCTACTGTTACTGTTGCTGCCATGATGGTGCTTCGAGCGTAATCCCAGTCCGTTAATGCGTTTCGATAATTCCGCGGAGGCTCTCTCGACCACGCCCTGAGCCGAGATCGATGACATTGTATGCTGAAACAAATGCACTTTGCCCCAGTCTCTCGCACGCACTCAGACACGAACGTTGCTTCTGCTGTTTCGCACGCGCTCTCCTGCTCTCTCTTTCTCTCTTTCGCCGACTGTCCTTTACATAGCGTGCAGTTGCAGCATGTTTGACTATTTGAGCGTTGACCTTGTTTCGACGTTCTCTCTCGCTCTCGCTCCCTCTCCCGCACCAGCACCCGCACTTTATAAACTGCAAGCAAAGAAGAAAAAAAGAACTGTTATGCAGTTTACCGCTAGGTCTTTGTTTCAGCTGCGTCTCTGTGCAGGACCCAGCACACGAAGCGAATAGGCGCAAGGCAAAAACACAAATCAACACAAATTTATGTTCCCCATTAAGTGTTGTATTTGTTGTTGTTGTTGTTGTTTTTGTTGCTGGCATTGCACGCCATCGGCAATGCCTCATATCCTATTCATCATTTGCCATCCACCTATTCGCCCACTCGGCAATTCGCCTATTCGGCATTCGCGATTTGTTGTGGCTGCGCAAAACTTCTGCGATAAAGCGAGTAGCGAAGAAGAATAACGGCAGTTTATATAGAACTATGCCAAGGTAATTGCTCCGTAATGGCTTTAAAAGGGGCGACTCAGGTTCCTTGAACTATGACAGGGTGGCTCGAGTGAAGAGTTATGCAGCAGATACTCATAAGTATCAATAGAGCTTAACAATCGAATTGGGCAAATCAAATATTTTTGCTCGCATTTTAATTTTTTGACAATTTGCAGTAATTAAATTGCAGCGCGCACCTCGTTGCCACCTAGCTGAATTTATTATTTAAGCCAAGGCTAGCCATTCAATTAGCCAAATGGCCAAGGCGGATGCCAACGTCAACATTCAACAGCTGGCACAAAAACAACAAGGATATTGCGAGTATTTGCAGCTAACGATTTGACGACGTCTGAAAACTTTTTGCACTATGAACTGCAAACAAATTTAATTAACAATTTCGGATATAGTTAAAACTTTCTGGTTTTTGAATAGAGCATCTAAATTGTAGATTGCACAAAAGTTTAAGTATTGCAAATGAGTTAAATTAAAAAGTTGTATAAATACCATAAGAATGAATGCATGAAAATCGCAGAGAGGAGCAGATTTTTATAGACATTGCAATTAAATTTAAGTTTCTTATAGTTTATATGGGACATATTAATTGTGGTTTTTTGTTCATTATCGAGGTAATTCACTGTGTAATTTTCAGCTATTTATATTTACATAAGAAAATATAAATAGAAAATTTAGTATATATATAGTATGCTTCACAAATAATAATATAATAAATAATATAAAAAATAATTAAGAAATATATATACAAGGAAATTAAAGTGAATGTTTTACGTTACGTTTTACTCAGAAAGTTTTTGGAATGAAATAAAATTGTGAATTAATCTATATATGTGCTCACTCTCCTCGGGCTGCGCTTAAGATTGAATTCGAATAAATTCTAGAAAATATAGGAAGGAAAAGCACTCGCGTTGGAGTTACAAAGTTTATTTTATTCCATAGTTTACACTGAACCGAACCGTTTTTGTAGGACGCGTTAACCAAGAGTTAACCTTTATAACATTTGACTTTTGACTCATGACATCTTTTGACTTTGACTTTTTGACGTCAAGCCTTAGAGATGCTTTCTGTGAAAGGTGAAAAGTTATTTATTCAGATACATTTCAAGTCGAAAAGTGAAAGTGAGAGTGCGAAAGGCAGAGGAGAATAGTGGCTCCTTAAGTAAGTATTTTTATTTACTGATTCGATTCAGATTCTGCAATAGAAAATCCTTTGCATATTATGTTGCATTCTAGATTTTCAATACATTTTCAAGCTATGCACATACATACCTAAAAGAAAAACTCATTTTCTTCTCAGAGAAACAATGCAAATTGAGCATAAACGCCCGGACTAAAAAGAAGCAATTCAAAAGGCTTTGCCGTACAACTGTGCCAAGAGTGTGTATGTATGTGTGAGTCTGTGTGTAAGTGTGTCTCTGTGTGTGTGTGTGTTTGTTTGTGTCGGACGTGTGCTGCAATTTAAGAACTTAACCTGCTTCCAATCTCAGTCAAATGGGGTTATTCAAAACAGAAGCTGAGGCAGCCTTTTGAGCAAATGACTCATTAAGGGAGAACAAAGGAACTGAGCTTGAAAGACAATTTAATTGCCATGAATATGGGACCTTTTTATGTCTCGCTTTCGCATTCCACTTCCGCTTTCGCCTGCGCCGCCCCGCTGAAGGTGAACGCCTCGCTGCAGCGTCATCTTGATCTACATCATCGTCCTCTGCATCGTCATCTTTATCGTTTCTCGTTGCTCTTGACTTGGCTCAAGCAGCTCAAATCTTTTCGTTTGCCTTATCTCCGTCCTTCTGCCCGTGAGTGGAACAAAACAAAGGCGCCTCGCGCTGGCGCTCACTCTGGCAGCCCAGGCGGAAGGCCGAGGGACGGAGTTGACACTCGCCATTGTTCTTTGTGACTTCCTGGTCGTTGTGTGTCCCCTCAATGACGAGCTGTGTCCTTTGTCTAGCAAACTATTTCATCTCAAGTCCGTCTGCACTTCGTCTCCCATTCATGACCTATCGAACAAAGTTTGCCTGGCAAGGCCAAGCATCTAATATTCTATCTCTTAGATTAATTCTCAGTCAATGCCCATGGTTATGACTCGGGCTTTACGTAAACTGAATCTAAATGAATATCAAGTAAATAACTATTAAATATAATTTGTTGGTATAGCTTAGTTGGCAAATTAATATTTTTATATAACAATACATATATGAAATACAAAATAGGTTTATGGACTTGCAACCCTCAGTTAGTGGCATTTATGCAGCTTAAAAATTTTTCTATTTTTGCGGCGTAAGCAAAAGTTGACTGCAATTACGACTCAACATTTTGAGCTGAATTTGACATTTTGACAACGATATTATTTGGTCAGCAGCTGCTGTGCCTTTTGTCGTGGCATGCATGTCGCCATGGGGCGTGCAACTGAGATGTGGCAAAACTTTCTGCCACAATCCAAAACAAGTTGCATACGGTGCGGCGCAGCGAAGCCGAATGTCAGCTTAAATATGAATGTCAACACCCCACGGCAGCAGCAATAGCATCTGCTCTAAACTTATTGGGATATGCTCATGCTCGTCCTAGTGTGTGAGTGTGACTGTGTGTGTGTGTGTGGTTGTGCATCGCCTGTACGTATTTCATTTTTTTTTGCGGCCCTTCGCTTTGTAAGCATTTTCCGCCGCTTGGCTGTGTCTATTTTTGGAGTTGGTTCACGTCGAGTTGAGTCGCGTTTGTTGTTGTTGTTATTGTAGTTACTTGTTGTTGTTGTTGGCTCGCGTGCTTCGTGCCCTCTGCTTATTGGACTTTGCTGCTTTCTCTGGTACTTCGTCGAGTAACGGTAACTACCGTGCGCTTTAAATCGCTGTTGTGTGTCAGGGCCTGCTCCACATCTAAGTCCATGCTCGTTTCACCCAGACCAGAACACCCTTCCCCTCGCCCACCACACCAGGCGCTCTGCTACTATTTGTATGCGTGCTGCGCCAGCTCCGTATATCGATTTTCGCCCTGCTTTTTTTGCGCTTTGATCTAAGCGATGAAAACAAAATAAATCTTTCGATTCGACAGGCATCGAGTGAATGACAATGCATTAAAGGAAAATTTACTGTTTATGTGCTGTAATATTTATCAAGATATATTTATGGCCATTTTGCTACTGAGTATAAAATATTAAAAAATTGAAGTTTTATTCACATATTTTAAATATACTTTAAAGTTAAAAAAAATGCATCCTTTAGCTTATCAAGCATAAAAGTATGCTCTAAATTTTCTTCAATGAATGCTAAACAGTAAACAATAATAATGTTTATATAGTACAGTGAAGTTTGCTGAATGAATTCAAACTTGACATTGTCAACGGAGGTTCTTAGCGAGAAACAGCTGCGCATGGTCCATTGTTGGGGGGCCTTAACTGGATGCCCCGCTGCTATCAATATAGGCTGTGATTCATGCAACACATGGCAGCTGTGCGTCAGTGCCTGGAAGTGGGTCAAACTATGCAACTTTGACCTGATTTCTAGCCATTGTTGTACACAGATACAGGGTATATAGGCGGATTACATGGACAATTGTAAACTCAATTTTAAGCGCCAATCAATAGGTTGAGACCAGGTGCTGCTCCTATAGTGGAAACTGAGCCAGCCACGGGTCGCGCCGCAATGTCTAAAGTTCTTTATTATGGGTGGATGTCGCTGCTATGACATCACGAGCTCTAAGCGGTCGAGCGCGGGAGCGGGTGAGCGGGTGAGCCACCCCCTGGGCAGTGGCAGGCGTTAAGTGCCCGGCTAACATGTTCGGGGGTTGCAAAGAGCTGCTCAAACTCAAAGATGGAGGCCTATGAAGGAAGGTGGATGGCGTACAATGTTGCTGAGTGGAGCCGAGTGAAAAGCAGCAGACAAAGCGAAAGCAAACAAATCACGTGCAACTCAAAATCGGAAACAAAATCCAAGCATATAAAACTATGAAACGCTTCACAACAGCTTAAATACATTTTCTTATTTTTTAATATATTACGCACCTTTAAGAATATATTTTTAATTTATGTGTTTACATATGAATTTAGTTGTGGTATTTTGGAATATTATTTAGCTTGTCTCGCGCAATAAAAATCAATTTTTACAAGCGTCGCGACGTGTTTTTGTTTTTAATGGTTTCTTTTATTTTATTTTTTTCAGTTTTCTTTTTTTGTGCCTCGTTGCCTTCGGGCTTTAAACCGACGAAAAGTAAAGAAACTCGCGCCGTGAGCAATGAGTTTTTTCCGAAAAAAGTGCAGAATATCACAAAATGCTTGGCAGCAAATTGTTTGGGGAAACCACAAAAACAATCACAAAACTATTTGCACGTTTTTGTTTGTTTGTTTGAGTAAATGTGTTGAGCGCGGTGAACAAAATAATTAAACGGAAAATTGGTCAACCGAGCGTAAACGCGCACGACTCATAACTGCAGGCGACTGCTGCCTGCGAAAGTTGGAAAGTGAGAAAGCTCAGCGACGAGAGCGTTGGCAATTGAGAGGCAGAGAGAAAGAGCAATATAATTATAAGGAACTTGCGCACTGCTCACTGTGTTCTCTCGACTCCTGCGTGAATGTGAGCTTTCTACATGAGCGTAGCTAACTACACTTGTGGGGGACAAAGACAACAAAAGATACGGAACTTAATGAAAAATTTAAACAGACAACGCCACTGCATATCGACTTTGTTATTGTTACGTGCTGCGAGAGAGGATGCGCAATGCAGTTATTAAAGTAAACATGTCAAATACACCCCCACATTGACTCGTTCTCTCTCACACACACTCTGTCTGCTTGGTCACAACCAAAGAAGAGAGCAAATTTCTTGCTTGCCAAACATTATTTAAATTACATATTAAAATTATCATGAATTAGTTTAGTTTAAAAATGAATATGATTAATTTGTATGCAATTATTTTTTTGGTATTACAACTAATTAGTACATTTTTCAATATTATTAAATATTTTAATTGAAAATTAATAATTAATAAATTAATAGCTCTTGTGAACGTTACGTCTATACATAAACATATCTAAGCATAAGCTTAAGTCCTTGCAAATAATCCAACAAGTCGTTCGCGTGCTACTTCTTTGTTTAACCAGACGTTGTACTTAATATTTCATGCTCTGCTGTCTGCGCTCTTTTATTTTGTATGCACAATTTACCGCATGCATGTGCATTCCGTCGTAATCCGTCATAATAACGTTCTGACATACATACAACATATGACTTCAGCTTGGCTTCTGCTAGAGACAGTTTTAAATATATTTGTTCTTAATTGTGTTATTTTGATATTAATCGATTTACAAATACCTAAAGTAATCCAGTACGATTGGATAGGAAAATCAAATTCAATTTAGCTGTCCACATATTTTACACAGTATTTGTATAATTCGCGCTTTGTTTCTCCGTTGCACCAGGCAGTTGTCGATAGTTCGATTAATCAGACATCGATACAGAACGATATATCATTGGTATTTTCGTGAGCATAACATAGAAGCATTTCATGGCTCCCACCACTAACTCGCGGTCAGAGGAATGCAAATGAGAATTGTTAAGAAGAAGAGCAATTATTGCTATTGCTACATATAAGAAATGTCTTCGACATCGGCGGCTGCAACAAATGCAGCGCCCACAAAACCTGAAATTCGCTACGTGACGGAAGTGCCCAGCAGTCTGAAGCAATTGGCACGTCTCGTTGTTCGCGGTTTCTACTCGCAAGAGGACGCGCTCATCATAGACATGCTTGTAAGGAATCCCTGCATGAAGGAGGATGACATAGGCGAGCTGCTGCGGTTTGAGAAGAAGCAGCTCCGAGCGAGAATCACGACACTGCGCACCGACAAGTTCATACAGATACGGCTGAAGATGGAAACGGGCCCCGATGGTAAGGCCCAAAAGGTCAACTACTACTTCATCAACTACAAAACATTTGTGAACGTGGTCAAGTACAAGCTGGACTTGATGCGCAAGCGCATGGAAACAGAGGAACGGGATGCAACCAGTCGCGCCAGTTTTAAGTGCTCCACGTGCTCCAAAACATTCACAGATCTCGAGGCGGACCAGCTCTTTGACATGGCCACATGTGAGTTCCGATGCACGTACTGTGGCAGCTCCGTGGAAGAGGACAGTGCGGCCATGCCCAAGAAAGATTCGCGCCTCATGCTGGCACACTTCAACGAGCAACTGCAGCCGCTGTACGATCTGCTCCGCGAGGTGGAGGGCATTAAGCTGGCGCCAGAGGTGCTTGAGCCGGAGCCCGTAGACATTGACACGATACGAGGCATAACCAAGCCGAACGCACTACGACCCGACAGCCTGCAGTGGTCGGGAGAGGCGACGCGGAACCAAGGCTTCGCCGTAGAGGAGACGCGCGTGGACGTCACCATCGGTGGCGATGACAGCGGAGAAGCTGTTGTCGAGCGGAAGTCGCGACCCATTTGGATGACAGAGAGCACTGTGATAACGGAAACAGATGCGGCCAACGGCAGCGCCCACGCTGACATCGCCCAAACGTCGGGCACATCTGGGCACCGCAATAAGAAGGAGAACGAGGACATTATGTCAGTGCTGCTGCTGCACGAGAAGCAGCCAGGGCAACGGGAGGCGCACTTGAAGGGGCTGCGCAAAGCGTCCTCGAACGCTAACTCAAGTGATTCCAGCGACGATGAGAACGACATTGACAACACCAAGATACGTAAGTCCCATTGCGCCCCGTCCAGTCTCCTCAGCTTGAACTCATTTGAACATTTCTTCTTCAGCCAATGTCGATTTCGATAACTACATCAACTCGGACTCCGATGACGAGGATGACGATGTGCCTACGGTGCTGGTTGCGGGACGTCCGCATCCTTTGGATCAGCTGGATGACAAGCTCATAGCCCAGATGACTCCGCAGGAGAAGGAGAACTATATACACGTCTACCAACAGCACTACAGCCATATATACGACTGATCCTTCTCCCAATTAGGCGCTAGGTTTATAGTCTCAATGTTAGCTTAAGCATATTAAAATGTGGTCAGATAACCCTTAGAAGCACACAAATACATCTATAATAATACTGACCCCACATAGGATTGGCGCCAATATCATTGGTCACTGAGGCCGAATCAACAGCTGATTTGCTCTGCTGGCAATTACATGACTCTGTTAGCTTACATTCGAGTAACCTGAAGTTGGCTGCATGTGCAGAGTTCAGGCAATGTTAGTTAACACTGCTAACTGCCAGCAGCAGCTGAATATTATCGGAATTTTTGTGTTGTGTTTATGTTTTTTTACGTTCGCATCCGAAGCGTGTTCACTGCTGGTGTGTGGGCGTATATTGAACCCCTGTGTCAGTGTGTGTGTGTTTAAGATAAGCGCGAGTGCAAACAGCAATTAAGATATACCCGTATGTAGTAGAATGCCACACCGTTAAAGTAGTACATTGTCGCCGCCAGTTATTATTCTAATAAGATTCACGGCAAACGCGGATTGAATTGCGAGTGCTTAAAGTGAATTCTGTATGTCTAGAGTAGCATGGAATGTGCTATGCTTGCGCCAACAGACAGACGCGTAATGTTAACACCTGCGAAATTATTCGGAATACAAGAAACGTGATCACGCTTACTCACACACGCGCACACACACGCTCACGCGCAAATGCAATCCAATCAGAATTGCATGAAACGAAAACCCGCCTGAGTTCTCGCTGATAAATTATGCTTGCCGTTGCTGATTTCCCAAAATATACTAAGAAATTCAATTAAAGTGCGCTTATATTGTGAATCGAAGAGTTTGCCAGCAATTCGGCATCGATCAGTCCAATTGGAATTTATTGACAATAATTAATTTAGACAACATAAAGATGAAGGCCAACATTGATAAGGACTTGCTGCCTATGAAGGCGCATTACTTTCTCTTCAATGCCGGTAAATTATATGATTGTGCATTAACTCTTATCACTTGTTGCCTTACTTGGCAATTTTCACCATTTAGAACTGCTGATAAGACTAAAACTTGTATCTGATAAGAATTTGACATTTCATCAGTCGGTGTACATATATAAAAGTACATATCTGATAAGAACGGCATAAAATAGATATTCGATAAGCTGACGTATTTGCTCGATAAATATGATTGGAAAATATAATTCTTTAAACAATTCATTTAATTATCTCGTGATTAAAATTTTTTCTACGCGGCGCTGCAATTTTATTCACCTTTTCCATATTTATAACTTATAAATAGCTTTGTACCTTGTGTGCCGTTAACTGTGCAAAACAGACCTGGGTTATTTTTAGACAAGGCCTTAACTTTAACTGTCATGTCTCGCCTTAAGTACAGTTGTTCGCCAAGAAGAAAACGAAAGAAAGTTTGCATCTAATATACGAGATCGAATTCAAAAAGAAATCAGACAAATTTTCCAATTTGTATTTATATTAATGTACATTATATATTTGGAATTTCTTTGCTTTGAATATATTCAAAATAATATATTTTTCTAACTGATAAAACAAGAGCATACCTGAGACAGTTTTGGAGTTTAAGACTGGATATTCTTACACTTTTATATCCTTTAAATTTTATAATATTATATTTATATTTTTATATATATATGTCGCATATATGGTAAATAATTTTGCAAATATTTTAAAATATATTCATTTATTTTTATGACTTTTATAACATTTTTAATTATTTAACTATCAAATACAAATATATTTAATTTTTTTTAATAGCATATATTTTGATATACATTTATATTATTTTAAAGATATAGAAAATATTAATAAATTTAATTAATAAAAAAATAATAAAATTAATTAATAAAGAAAAGTAATTAGAAGTAAATAACATTAATATTAATAATAATAATAATTTAATATAAAAAATATATATATATCCTGTCAACAAAATTTTTAAATGAATTATTTTACTTACATGTTTTATCAGATTTATTTATGGTTTATATTTTTTTTTAAGTTACAATTCAAAAAACTATTTATAAAATATTCAAAATTGTTTTATGCGCTTGCATAAAATTATAGGCTAAAATGTATCTATATTTTATCTGCTTTTATAATATTACATTAAATATTTGCATTTTTTCTTTTATTGTTTTTACGTAAAAAAAACAATATATATATATATATATATATAAATAATGCAAATATATTTATAAATTATATATAATAATAGCCAGAGAAAAAAAATATATAATTATGGTTCCCACCATTATTATTATATATTTATCACAAAAAAGTTTTACTCAAATAAAGATTAACTATACAAAATGAAATCTCAAAATCTGAGCTCCGAAATTAGTATTTTGACATTTTCAGTACTTAATCTTTATAAGTCGGTTACTGACTTCATAATTAGTCTACTTAGTTATTATTGCTTAATTTATATATTTTCACACTTCGACCCGCGACCCGCGAACCGCGCCCCACTTTGGCAATGAAAGTATTCGGCTTAACGGCTTCAAGTTTTATTTGGTAAGCCCTGAAAAACCAGACAAGTGGTCTAAAGGTGGGTCAGAAGTTGACGTTGGCGGCGACAGCGGTCGACATTGGATCCCAACGGTGGTTTGCCCTTGATAAGTCCCAAAGCTGCAAACAGCTAATAAAAGAAGAATTTTCGCTTTTAAATTAATTAAAAGTGCTCAACTTGACGACTAAAAGCAGAAGGTGTATAACAGCATACACGTATGTGTATGTGTGTGTATGTATTTATTGTAAGTCATATAAATGGGTCTGTAGAGGGGTACGTGATGATATACGATGCCCATTGTAATTGTTGCTGTTTTTCTTATCAGTTATAATCACCCACGTTTAGACAATTGTCGCCAATTGTTGTCGACCCGTGTGCCCTGATACCCTGTGAAGTGACTCGAGCTGCAATGGGGCATTTTGCATGCCTAGTGCGCAACATAGGGTATCTACTAGTCGCACATTTCATTCCGCAATTTCTTTCAGAGATTTATCCCAATTTAGATAGTTTATTTTGTTCTTGATTCGTATTTCTGTTTACTTAAAGGCACCGCACCCGTTGTACCCTTTATGCCGCCGCTGGCCAAGCAGCTGGGCTACTCCGACGTAGTCGTTGGCACCATGTACATGATCTTGCCCATTGTTGGCTTGCTGGCGAAGCCACTCTTTGGCTACATAGCCGATCGGTAAGTGAAGAGAACTCAAATATCGCCTTTCTATGCGATTTTCATGAGTGGGACTGCATTAAAGAGTATTAGAGCATTGAAAATGAGAGGAAAGAATGAACGGCAAGCACATCAAGTGCCAAATATAGCCTTTCTATGCGATTTTCATGAGTGAAAAAGCGACCAACTGGTAGAAGCTGCAAAGCAAGGCAGAGGGAGTGAGAGCGAAAACGAAAAGAAAGAAAGAGAAACATAATGCAAAGTAGAACGAGAGAGAGTGTGAGGAAAAGTGAAAAATTGTAGAGCGAGAGAGAGAGAGAGACAAAGGGAGTTTGTTGGAGGTGGAGAGATATCGAGGGAGATTAAGACAGCGGATCGAAGAGAGAGGCAGATAGACAGATAGATAAAGAGAGAGAGAGAGACAAAGACAGATAGCGAACGAGGAAGAGAAGACGTTTGTGCGGAAGAGAACACGAGAGCGATTCAGAGTAACTGGTGCTAGATAGAACGAGAAAGTTTAGTAGAGAGATCGTTCCGGTTAATGCCTCAATTTCAATGCTTACAGCTATCAGCGGCATCGCTTCCTCTTCCTGGCTGGGCAACTGCTCACCGCCGTGGCCTTCTTCATGGTGATGTTTGTGCCGGCAGTTGAGAAGCCGCAGCTGCACTGTCACGCCGGAGTGTCGAACATACGCTACTGCGCCAACTATCCAAAGGATGCGGAGACGCAGCTGGAGGCGTTCTACGGGGAGCGCAAGCTGACCTGCAACATGAACTGCCACATGGAGCCGGACATGTGGGACATAGTCTGCCAGCACTGGCTGAAAGCGGGCCCGGCCAGCGACTGCCAGGCGAACCGGACGAAGAGCACGATCAGCCTCGCCACGTACATCAATATGCAAGGCTTGATCGAGGAGTCGACGGACAGCGTGCGGTGCCTGAACTTTTTGATTCCGCACAACCTGGGCACGATAGACTCGCGCAACGTGACCCTCTACTGCCCCAAGGACCAGCAGATGTTCCAGTCCCGCTGCCAGATGGACTGCAACGACGCGTTCTTCAGCAAGCTGCTGCCCGACAGCTCGGTGATCAACATGAGCAGTGCGGTGGCTCTGCCCGAGTTCTGGTTCTTCTTCGGCATGCTGATCATCAGCTGGGTGGGCATGGCCGTCGTGGTGAGCATCGGCGACGCCATCTGCTTCGGCCTGCTCGGCGATCGGCATCATCTGTATGGCAGGCAGCGGCTGTGCGGCTCCCTCGGCTGGGGCATCTTCGCCCTGCTCGCCGGCCTCCTGGTGGACACAATGTCCAAGGAGGGCAGCGCTGAGAAGAACTATACGATTGTCTTCTGGATGACGCTGGTCATCCTGGGCTTCGACACGCTCGCCTCCACCAAGCTTAAGGTAAGATAGCATAGTAAATGCCCATAAAGAGATCGTGCATTAACCGATCCGCTCCTCCGATCCTCCCATAGCATACCCAGACGCACATGTCGGCCAACATACTGAGGGACGTGGGCCAGATGTTTCTATCGATGCGCTGCGTCGTCTTCTTCCTCTGGTGCGTGGCCATCGGGCTGGGCACAGCGCTCATTTGGAATTTTCTCTTCATCTACCTGGAGGAGCTGGCGGAGCCCTTTGCCAATGGCACCAACTTCATTAAGACGCTGGAGGGACTCGTGATGAGCATTCAGTGCTTTGGCGGCGAGCTGCCCTTCTTCTTCATGTCCGGCTGGATACTGAGGCGCATTGGTCATGTGAATGCCATGAGCCTGGTGCTCTTCGGATTCGGCGTGCGTTTCATACTGTACTCGATGCTCCAGAATCCCTGGTACATACTGCCCATCGAGCTGCTCAACGGCGTCACCTTTGGCCTCTTCTATGCGACAATGGCTTCCTACGCGAGCATTGTCGCTCCACCCGGCACAGAGGCCACCATGCAGGTAACCACGATCCCAGAGAGAAACTTATCACACTCTAAGCTGCTCTTCTCTTGCCTTTTCAGAGTCTGGTGGGTGCGATCTTTGAGGGCATCGGCGTCTCCATGGGCAGTCAAATTGGTGGCCAGCTCTTCGATGCCGTAGGCGCACGCATCACCTTCGAGATCTTCGGCATTGCCGCCTTCATAGTGTTCGTCGTCCATGTCTGCATCCAAATTTACCTGCAGCGCAACGGCCCGGCTGAAAATGGTAAGGGTAGGTCCTCCACTGCAGAGTCCGCAATTGCATCCGCATCCGCGACTCCCGACTGCCCGCCTAGCACTAAGAACCTCGATGAGTTTAGCGACGTCGACTTGAGCTGAGCCTTTCCATAGCACAACACAGCTCAATTGTGATCCCAAAGATCATGAGCCAAGCCCAAGAATTTAAGCGAATTTATCGCCCTTTCCGATAGAATATAAATATTTTGGAATACATTTAGAATCCGTTGAAACTAAGTGAATTTAATACCTGCTCCGATAGATAGGATATTGCCTTGCCACACGAGTTTCAATATGAGACAATAACTAGAAGACTTTCAGTTACTTAGATATTATCTGATATTAAAGCATCTATAGATGAGAAGCAAAGACTCAAAATGCTGTTTCACTTCACTTTTTATTTGCCACAACAAAAGTCTTTTGTATGTTTAAATACATATGTATAAAAAGAAAATATAGTTAATATAGATCTTAAATAAAATATATAGATATATATTTGATAATCAACTATATATAGATATATATTTATATATTTGATAATCGTGCATGAACTCTGCTCAAACACAGATTTTTCTCATTTTGGAAATTTTCACATTTCTTTTTTTTTTAATTACAAAATTGTACGAAAGTTTCGAGACAAAATAAAATTGGTAATAAAAGTTGCGCACTTTTCTTTAATAAATTCGAGGCATTTGTTCACGCTCGTAAATGCATCTGCGTTATTCAGGTATTTGTCAACGAATTGATTCACATATTTATCAGAAATAAAATTGTTATATTCTTACAACTAATTCATATTTTGAAATACTTTTAGGCACTGTCAAATATTTCGCACCGACAGATGCAATGCACATGCTGAATGAACAGGAGTATGCAGGTGTGAGCTAAGCAGCTCCTCCTCAACCCACTCTGTGATCCGGCGATTTACCGAATTCGCGTGAAACGACACACAATCAGCCAAGACACCAAAAACCAAACAAGAAAATATCGCTTTTCCCACTGCTGCTGATTCAAAGCCAATTTCTTCATCCGATCGCATGTTGAATACCCAATCTCGATTGTAATTATATAATATCTATAGGTCTACTATAACTTTAGTAATGCTAGCAACCAATTCCAAACACATTTCTATGTCAGTGCATGCTTTGGCTAAGCTTATGCCCAGCACATCGTGAAATAGACAAAAAATATATATATTTTGATCAAATTAAATTAAATCTTATAGTACTTCAAGTTGTGATACATCAGTTTCTCATCAACGTATTAAATTCCAGTTGTCACGATGCGCGAGTGCAAAAGTTTAGCTTATGATTATACATTGTTTAACCTAAATGGCATGTCTTACAAATGTATTGAAAGCTCTGTGAATAGTTAAATTTATATGTTTTACACTATTAGAAATCAAGAATCGCTTTTCGTGCATGTAAACAATCTCGAAAGTATTTGTCAAATTACACGAAATACATAAAAGTTATAATTGTTTGTAATTCATTTTGGATGTTATGTTTATTTATCTCTTAGCTTAGAGTCTTGTCGACTATTGACGTACTCTTTGTGTTTGAGTACGCGTCTATAACTATAACTATAACTATATAAGTATCTATATGGCTAGTAGCTAGATCTATAATTCTATTGCGACTGCTTGCCGATGAGCGACTCCTCGTGCTGTTGCTTTTCGAGTTTGCGTTGGTAATCGCGTTGCTTACAAGCTGCGATGTGTGCAGCCCGTTTCTGTAATCAGATATTTAGTTATCAGTTAATTACAACTGCATGTGGTATACTAGTTTGTAAGCACTGTTAATTATTGTTTTTATGGTTTTATGCTACACAATAAAGATTCGTTATTTTCGTTTTCCTTTACATTGTCGCCTCACCTTTAAGACTTTGGAGCGCTGGTAAATGGTCTGCATTTCCTTTTTGAGTTTCATCAGTTTATCCCTGTAGTACATCACGTTGTTCATCTGGCGAGAGTATTTCATTATAAGTCATGCGCCAATTACATGCAACAAATCTAAATTAGGCTAACCCTATCATAGACTGCGATAAGACTTTATTGTTGGTATAAACAATAGCGAGATTATCAAGGCTACCCAACTGAACACTTGTGTATCTCAGAAATTGGGGTTTCCCTTACCATATCGTATAATTTTGAGACCTCGCAGCAGTCCAGCTTACACTTCTCCTTGGATATATCAATGTAGAATTTATTCTGTTTGCCTCTGCAATCGAATTAAACGTAAGTCGTATGTATGTATTTATGTGCTTCCAATTTTAAATCAAGTTATCAATCACTTACATCAATTCCTTGAGCTGAGCGCGAACACGCATTAACGGCGGCTCAGTTATTTGAAGTACTCCCAGGGACATTTGCAAAGCTGCCATACTGCACTCATTTTTATCACTTTTCTCCTGCACATTATTGTTGTTCTTAACTGAATTCTCGGGAGCTGCGACGGCGCCAGCGACTGTGCGATCAGCATCGAGTTCACCAAGAACACTACGTGATAACACATATGTACAAATTACTTATATCAGCTATTACCCATAGATTACCTATCCAAGTTGCTGCTTTTCAACATTGTTAAATTGTTAAGTTGTTTAATCGACCACAGAGCTTTAGAACGCTACGAATACTATTTGTTAAATTACTGTTTATTACAGTGTTGTATATGCCCAACACAGCTCGCACTTATCGATATCGCAGTATCGATAGCAAGCCCCACCAGACCACTAGACCTAATCTAATCAGCTGATTGGGCCACAATTCGTTTGTTTTCTGCTGTTCAATATGAATATTTACTACTCCTAATCAGCAAATATAATGCGTTGTGCTGTAAGACACTGTGGCAACAACAATCGAAACGGCAACAAACAAAATTGGCGCTACTTTCACTTCCCAAAAGATAAGCAACTGCTTCAAAAGTGGATAGAATTCTGCGAGCGCGAAATATCAAACACAACAACAGGTAAATTCATTTGAAACTAAGTAAAATAAATGAATAATAAATTAGCTTTTAGCCTGCATCTGCAATGAGCACTTTACGCCTGACGACTTTGAGCGCAATATGCAATATGAGTTGGGTAAGCATTGCTATGCAATATACCGAGTTAGTTTCTGTAATAATAATTGGCTTGCAGGCTTTACGCGCAAAAATCCAACAAAATTAAAGCCTGGAGCGTATCCCAGCGTGCATGGACCTCGGACTAAACTGTTACGAACTAATTCTAAAGGCAAACAAAGCAGCTGTAAAAATAGAGCTACAATTCCAAATCCATCTAATTGCTACGCGGAGAAGGAGAAAGAGCAACAGACTTTAAACTCACTAATTGAGCAGCATCTCTCACCCACAGAGGAAACGGTAGAGACTGCTGAGAACCAAAACTATGAAATGATAGAGTATATTATCGAATCTGAAGAAAGTACAAGTGCTGATGAAGTGCCACGAATAGGACGCTGTGAACTGGAAATAATTGATCCGCTCAATCCTCAATCAAATGCTGAGCAGCACGTGGAGATCATCGACTCTGAGAGCGACAACTATGCGAGGCATTTAGAATGCGAAGTGTATGACAAAGAGAAACTAGAAATTGTAGGTGCTTACTGACTGAATCCACATTTTCTATCCTCAACAGGAGCAGCCTTAAGCGTCAAGTATTCTTCCTGAAAGACGAGCGCAAAAAACTGATTGATGAAATTCAAAACCTGAGAGCAGCAGCTCGAAATGCTAAGCTAAAAAACGACGCCTTGGAGAGCCTTAATAAAACTACTAAAACCAAACGACGACCTCCAGTTAAGAAGATAGTCATGCTGTACACGGCAAATATTGACACCATCAGGAAATTACGAAAAATAAATAATACGACTGAGCAAACTTAACTCTAACGATTACAAAAATTACGAATCTTCAAATAAATATTTTTATACACACTGAATTTTACATGATTTATTCACGAATCTATTCATTAGGCTTATCTTCGCGTAATGCATTTGTTTGAAAACAGCAGGAAAGTCAATCCGCCAGGGAGATAGGGAAGTTTGAAGAATTTTATCTATAGCTTCCCAGGAAAATCTGGCTAATCTCTTTCTTATGCTTATGCGTCGCTATCACAACTCGACTTTAACGAGCAGGCAAATGTATTCTGTGGGTTGTTCGTTCTTATCGCGGAAATTTGGCTGGTAAATTTCCAACAAGGTCAAAGTAATTAGGACTACGACGCCGAGGGACGAGCATATTGAATTATTGAACTGACCCTGCCTCTGACCTACCTGCAGGCCTATAAAAGTGCGCTCAGATTTTCAATCGGCCTGCACTGCAAGCGAACCGCTCTGGCGATCAACATCCTGCTCGAACCGGATCTGGAACTCCTGCCGGTGGGCAATGGGATCTGCTGCGATGAGGAGTCGAAGTACGAACTCGTCTGGAGGATATCATCGAACTGGTACTCTGAATAGCATGCAACTGGAGACATTGTCCACATGGCACTGGAATCAACTGGAGGAGCAAGAGCCACGAAATTCCGCCAAGGCATTTGCTTGCTGTGTCAGCAACTTAGGCAAAATTAGTCTAACTTAGTGTAATTCTAAAAATCAATTGTAAATACTCCCCCAAACCCATTTAGTCAAATTTATTTAGTAGAATTTTACAATCTAGCAAATTTTATTTAGCTAATTAATTCCGAGTATATTCTAAATATACGTGATATTCAATGCAATAAAATGTAATTTAAGCCCCCTAATTTGAGTTTTTTATTTTTATAATTTTAACAATCCGAAACATAGTGAAAATATGAAATTATTAAAAAATTTTAAATTTTCCAAACCCACAAACAAGACTGCCTGAGTCAGGAAATAAACCAAGGCTTATGTTGGTTTACGCCGTAGTGAATCTGCAATTATCAATTAGGACTCTTAAAATTCATATTCTTATAAATATTATATTTAAATAATAATAATATATTTAAAAAAAAATTCGAAAAGAAACTATTGATTTTTTATAGAAGCGAATTACATTAAAATATTAAATACATTTTTGAACATTTTTCCCAATATTGCAAAGCATGAAATAAATTCAAACATTTGTTGAATATTGGGTTAAATTAGATGCATGCTTAAAGAAAGTATATAAATTAGCTAATTCAGCTGTGCTTCAAATTTTTCCATATTCCAAATGAATACATTTTATACAAATACATACGAAAACATAATTTACGCTTATAATTTAAAAGAAAATAAAAAATTCAACAAATTTTCAAAACTATTTAGAAAATTTTCAACGTCAACTACACGTTTAAAATTAAAAAAAAAATATATATATTTTTATTATAAAAATATCTGAGTCTGAAATAGTTATAAAATATCTAAAAAATCTGTTATATACATATATATTCTTAAAAGTAATTACACGATTTTAGCTAATAATTTATTATTTCATTTAAATATATTAGTAAATTTAACTGTACAATTTATTTTTTTATGTATTAATTTTGTTTTTATCTGACTCCACTTGAAAACGTATTATGAGTTCTAATAACTAAATTCAGCAATGATATATAAAAATCAATAAAATGTATTGATAAAACATAAATGGGTTACCTAGGAGCCCACTAAGACCCTCATTATGTTATAACAGTTAGTCTTAAGAGGATAACTGAACTATATAAATATAAATATAAATTTAGTCTACAATGGAATATATTTTTAAAAAGGAACGACGCACATTTGGCTCACGCGTGCAATTCGAGGACAAGGATGAGGTGGTGTTTAGCGAGAACTCGAATCCAGAACTGGTCAAGAATTACATATTGAAGAACCCGGTGGATCGGTCCACACAATATGCGGGGCAGACATCGCTGAGCGTGGCCAACACGGAGCGCGCGACGTACAAGAGCACGGGCATCACGCACAATGAGGGCGGCTGGCCGAAGGACATCAACATGCACGACCCGGAGCAGACGGTGCGCTACAAGCGAAAAATCGAAAAGGATGAGAATTACATAACGCAAGTGATGAACCTAACGAAGCCCATGGAGCACTACATATTCCAGAACAATGCGGTCAACATCTATGAGAACTACTTTGAGAACATGGAACCAGCTCCACTGCCCGAACCCTGCAAATCGCGCACGGTCAACGTCTATCGTGATCCCAATCCGGTGAAGGTGCCTGTAAAGCACTTGTCCTGGTCACCAGACGGTGGCATCAAAATGGCCGTGAGCCACTGTGACATGAAGTTCCAAGGAGACAAGACCGGGCAACGTTGCAACTCGTACATTTGGGAGGTAGAAAACCCAAACGAACCATTCCTAACGCTGGAGCCGAAGGTGCCGTGTGTGTGTCTGGAGTACAATCAAAAGGATCCAACCAGCTTGGTCAGCGGCATGTACAACGGCCAAGTGGCTGCCTGGGACACCCGCCACGGCAAGCACCCAGTGATGATCAGTGAGCGAGAGATTTGCCATCGAGATCCGGTCAACTCGGTGCTCTGGAATAACTCGAAGAGCGGCACCGAGTTCTTCTCGGGCGGCTCCGATGGCCAAGTGCTGTGGTGGGATACACGCAAGCTCAGCGAGCCGCTGGACCGGCTACTCATGGACCCGGTTAAAGGCGATGAGCAGGACCTATCGCGCTCTTATGGCATCTCGGTGCTGGAGTATGAGACAACCATACCAACCAGATTCATGGCTGGCACCGAGATGGGCATGCTCTTCTCCTGCAACCGCAAGGGCAAAACACCCACGGAGAAGATACAAATTCGGGTGAGGTTCCATGAGTTTCTATTTAGAAGCTCTTAATCCTCAAGCTCTTCTTGCCGCAGATGATGTGCCACTTGGGTCCAGTTTATGCCATCACGCGGAATCCCGCATTTGTGAAGAACTTCCTCACCGTGGGCGATTGGTGTGCCAGGATCTGGTCCGAGGACTGTCGTGAGAGCTCAATTATTTGGACCAAGAGCAGCTCCTCCATGCTGACAGACGGCGCCTGGAGCTACACCAAGTATGAAATAACATTTACAGACTGGGAATTTGTTACAGATCTTACCCTCCCCGCGCTTAGAGTTTCTCAGTTCTTCATCACTCGTATGGACGGCGTGCTGGACACTTGGGATCTGCTGCAGCAGCAGAACGAGCCCGTGCTAACGGTAAAAGTCTGCGATGAGCCGCTCTACTGCGTGCGGACCAACGAGAATGGAAAATTCGTTAGCTGCGGCAGCAAATTGGGCGCGACTTTTCTAATCGAGGTTTCCGACAATATGGTAATGTCGGCTAAGAACGATAAGCCACTCCTCACGGCGGTAAGTAGCAGCAGATTATACACAAATATGAATAGTTTAATTATAATTCCTTCTTTCAAGATGTTTGAACGGGAGAATCGACGTGAGAAGATTTTGGAGGCAAAGTCAAGGGAGAGCAAGCTGAAGATTAAGGCCAACCATGGTCAGGAGCAAGCGGATCTGACCATGCTAAATGGCAAAATCAATATGGAGCCATTCGCCAGCGCTTGTGAACAGGCGGCCAGTGAATATTTTTCCGCTGTGGAACAGGAACGTTTACGACGAATGCCCGGAGGCAAGCGTAGGTGAACGCATACAGTACACATTCTCAACTTAATGATATTTTATATATTTGGCTATATTTGCAGAGGATGCGGAGGAGGCTGATGTGTCGGAGGCAGAAACCGTGAAAGCTTAAACATAAATAGTTCATTCGTAAATGTTAGTCTCTTAAGTTACTAAAGCACAAGTAAAGCAAACGTTTTGTTTCAATTTAAAAACAACTGTCGACGTTGTGCAGCACTGCCAGCTATCGATAGTTTGTGGTGGTCGGTCAATCAGCAGTGAACTGCATACCAATTTGGATTCAACTACATAAGTTACAGTCATCGATAAGAGCATTGTAAGTAAAGTCGCAAAATTTACTTTAAAATTGAGAAATAACTAAAGAAAAGTTTATTATTTATATATGATAAAGTAAGTGCAATAATAGTTATTACAAGAAGTACAGTTAAAGTGCCTCATTGCACACACGTTGTTTGAAGTGCGCGGGTAGTATAGCCCACTTTCATGTTGCACGTTGCTCTGTGTGGCCTACGTGACTCAGAAACAGTTATCAATGGCGCAACAACAGCTGCTTCAAAGGTTCACTGACCAATTTTGTAGTGCATCTGCAACCCCCGAGCGCAGCAGCATTTAAATTTGAACTGTTAGAGAGACAACAACGATTTGCAAAGAACCTTACGGACAGTGTTCAAGTGTAAGCACACGTGTGCGTCTGTTAAATAATCAGTAATAATAAAAACAAAAACAAACACAAAGAACTAGACGACTAGAAAAACAAAGTGAACGTCTAGGAAATCGCACAGAAAACCTTGGCGCGTTCGCCATTCGATTGTTGCAGCTAAAATTAATTAACGAAGTGAAGGTGAGACACCAGTGCTGATTCATCAAATCTTTAATTGCTTCACTGTGAGACTCCCGAGCAACGTCTTCAAGAAATAAGAACAATAAAAAATGATCAACTGTTTACGTAGAAATGTTGCATGTCTGCAGTCACGTAGGCCCAAAATTTTCTCACGCCGCACAGCTCATTCACTCTATATAACTCATAAATATACAAATAAATATATATATATTTGTTTATTAGGGATAAGGACAAGGTCGTTTATTGACAAGTATATATATATATATATTGTATATCGGTTTTGTTTATAGTCTCGAATATTTATTTACGTTTTCAGCTTCAGTAATTGATCATCATGTTGGACATTGTCCAACCCGGCGAGCACCTGAGCGAGGGCAACAGCAACAACAGCAGCGATGTTGTCGTCATTCGAGCGAGGCCGAAGAAGGTGTTCAAGCCGAAGGCGCGCATCAATCGCATACCACAGGAGCTGCTGAACGATCCCCAGCTGCAGCAGGCCATCTCCAGACTGCCCTCTAACTACAACTTCGAGCTGCACAAGACGATTTGGCGCATACGCGAGACAAAGGCAAAGCGCGTGGCACTGCAGATGCCCGAAGGACTGCTCATGTACGCAACGGTCATCAGCGAAATTGTCGAGCGATTCACAAGCGCGGACACCGTCATCATGGGAGATGTTACGTATGGCGCGTGTTGCGTGGATGACTACACGGCGCAGGCCTTGGGCGCCGATCTGCTGGTGCACTACGGCCACAGTTGCTTGATACCCGTGGATCAGACCTGCGGCATTAAGGTGCTTTACATATTTGTGGACATCAAGATCGACCCGTTGCACTTCCTGGACTCGGTGAAGCTCAACTTCCAGCCAGAGGCGGGCCAAATAGCACTGGTCAGCACGATACAGTTTGTCACGACGCTGCAGGCAGCTGCAGCAGAGCTGAAGGCAGCTGGCTACGACGTGCTGGTTCCACAGGCCAAGCCTCTGAGCCCTGGCGAAATATTGGGCTGCACCTCGCCGCAGCTGCCAGAGACAACGCAAATGATTATCTACCTGGGCGACGGACGTTTCCATCTAGAGTCCGCCATGATTGCGAACCCTCTGCTGAAGGTAAGCAAATAAACTAAGCATCATAAACTTTATTAATTTCATTATTCTCTTGCAGGCCTACAAGTACGATCCGTATGAGAAGAAGTTCACCGTGGAGCACTATGATCACAAGGCCATGCAGCGCCTGCGTCACTCGGCCGTGCAGCGTGCAAAGCAGGCAAAGCGCATCGGCATTATATTGGGCACGCTGGGTCGACAGGGCAGTGCTCGTGTGCATCGGTTTCTGGAGAAGCGTCTGCATGCCAAGGGCATTGCGACGACAACCATACTGCTCTCGGAGATCTTTCCACAGAAGCTGGCGCTGTTCGCTGACATCGATGCCTTCGTTCAAATCGCCTGTCCGCGTCTGTCCATCGATTGGGGATCGGCTTTTGAGCAGCCATTGCTGAATCCATATGAGCTGTCCGTGGTACTGGGTGATATCGAATGGACGCCAGACAATGCTTCGCCACGCACCAATGCCTACCCGATGGACTTCTATGCCAGCGGCAGTCTAGGCCCGTGGACGCCTAACTTTAAGCCGCCAGCGCTCGGTGAGTGCGAGAATCGACCCTCGGCCGACTGCTGTGGCCGCTGCACGCGCGCCGAGCTGGAGAAGGATGACACCGGCAAGGCGGCAGCATTGGCCGACCTGCTCGACTTCAAGAAGGGCTAAGCCATTCGGCCTTGAGGATAGTCGCATTCTCACTTCTCTCAAGCGTGACTCACTGCTAAGTAACTAAGTGATTTAGTTTATGTGCCCGCCCAGCCCACATGTAATATACCTACTAATTTAAGTTAGTACAAACTTCATTTCTAAGTTAAGTGCCGATGTATATATGTATATATATAGCTCATATATGTATGTGTATATATTAGCTCAACTCTTGTGTTCAAACTATATTTTATATCAGTGACAGCATTCATTTACTATTCTAGTTTTTAGTTGTATTTTCAGAATCAATTATTATTTAAAGAATTTTGTAATTAAAGAAATGTTTATTACGCCAACTAAGTTTGAATTGAACTTGTGATTATGGCTGATAATAATCACAAGCTGTTTATATATTTGTATATTACGACTTCTGCTCAATCTTACAACGACGCAGTAGCAACAAGGCTTTAAAACAACAATTCTGCTCTCTTATCAGTTCACTTGTTATTCTGTCTTTGTAATCTTTTGTATAGGCGAATAAACAAAAACAAAAATTGTATAATAGCAAATCTATTCAGCTTAGGTAAATGCAATAGACCAAAGTAAATATATATGTACATATATTAATCAATGAAATAGAGAAAAAGTCTTGTTGTATGATGATGGGAGGTCCTCCTTAAAAGGTCCTGTGTATGATTATCATTTCTGTAAGGCTACCCTCAGATGGGAAGTCACACCGTACCCATTGTGATCAGGCAACTGAACTCATGCGTCAGACGAAAGTATTTGGAGTGAACGGGTATATATAAGACTATATATATATATATTGGTTAGTTTATAGACTATATCGCTATACTGACTGTCGTGAGAAATAAAGATAGCAAAGGTGAGGGCAGTGAACCGATAAGTAGAATAAGCAACAAACAACAATAAAATGAAATAATGTTATCTGCACTTAAAACTGGGAATCAAATATTAGTACTACTTAATTGAATTAAGTTATTTAGACACATTATAAGCCAATTAGAGAGCATTAACTCATTGCTTGCAAAGACAATTGAAATGGATGCCTAAGACTATATATATATATATATATATATACAGTCTTAGGCATCCATTTCAATTGTATATAATATATATATATAACTGAAGATTCGATCATGGACATGAGTAAAGGCAGATGAATGACTGCAAATTTCAACACGGTTAGAATAATAGCAAATAGAATCATTATTATTAGGTTCAATAGTCAATGTGATCATAATCTAATGATAAAGCATAATTGCTTATAAATAATACTAAAATCATTTACACAATAAAGAATAAACATGAATAATATAATTAATATATAATTTGATCATAATAATTATTATTTTCACGTAATTGCAAAACAGAAGAATCGCTCCGTACAACAACCAACCAGCAGAGGATCAACGATGCGACTAAAGCTAATCTGCAGCTGGCTAGCCTTTTTAATGCTGCAATTCCACTCTAAAAGAAGCTGCGCTGTTGAGTAGTTTTGCAAGTGCACGCACGATTGAGCAATACTTTAACAGTGTTTACACACCAAGTTTCTTGAGTAAAAGAAATATAGAGATGTGCGCACTGCGCACCGTGAGCTGAATTAAACTTTCAGACACGACTCATCATGTGAATTACCAACACATATACATATGGTTGTAAAAAAAGAACAAGAAAGTGATATGTATGTGTTGAGTAAAGGGTTCAGTGCTTAAAAAAAGATTATGCTCAATTTGCCTATTGCGAAAGCTCAAAGAGCGGGCGAGTTTCGAAAATGAGTAAGAATTAGAAGCGAAACGAATTATAATACAGGGTGATTTTTATTTTTATGTGAAAACTATCGTAATATAGAGTTCTACAATTGAAAACAACACATTTTGGCTTCATAAATATTTAAGATTTTATTTATACATATATTTATTTATATATATATATATATATATTTATATATATATATATATATATATATATATATATATATATATATATATATATATATATATATATATATATATATATATATATATATATATATTTATTTACTTTTTAAACATAAAAATGTTCGTACAAATACGATCACGCATAGGACATGCAGTTAAAAGCTGAATATTGTGCAAAATATTCTGCACGTAAGTTTATTTTGTTTTCATAGTTTGTTCTTTATCCTTTTTTCTTTTGTTTTGTGGTATTTTAATCAGATCTTAACCTTATACATCGACTGGATGGGAGCAGACCGATCTGATACGGAAAAAGCCTTTAAGCATTAATCTTGAATTGTCTACAGTTAAAAAAGAAACACGCTCGTAATATTTAAGTTGAGAGTGTTCTTTGCTTTGGATTTGGAAAATATGTTCTCGTACGTCACCTCGCTTAACATTAGGACAATCTTACGCTTCTATATCTGTATCTGTATGTATATATATATATATATTGTATCCTGACTGGCGGCATTTGATTAACTTAGACTTGGATCCAAATCCAGGGACATATTGAATATACGTCCATGCATATACATATATACACATATTTGTTTGATTCCGATTTAGATAGTACGTACATACAACTATATATCATTTTGTATTTTACTTTTCTTTATTATTTTAGGTAGGTGTATTCGTTTCTAGCTTTGCTTCCTGCAACATCACATGATTTCTATTTTTGCTTTTGCTTTTGTCTTTGTTTTGTTTTGTTTTGTTTTGTAACTCTTAAAGGGATTCAATATATCGTAGAGTTTTGATTTCGTAACACTTTTGGGCTAGGTTAACTGGGGCAACTCGATCAACTTATCAGCGAATGTAGCACCAAAAAACAGCTGACAATAAAAATAATCTACACTTAACACTAAAAAGATCGTTTAAAAGTCAAATACACAAAACTGTGTCTAATAATCCTCAAGTTCTTCCTTTCCACTCAATCGTTCAGTTTACAGACAGAAAAGTTCTATTTATTACAAAGTTTTCGCACTTTTGTGGCAGTTCGTTTTGCTCTACTGAAATACATTTTGGGACTGTTGCTCGGGATCACAACCTATGTGATAATCGCGCTCTCTCGCTCACTCCAGCTCCCCCACTCCATCTCTCTCTCTCTCTCGTTCTCTCTGTCTCTTTAAAACAAAAGTTCGACCAAAGTCCAACAAATACTCAAATACTTAATTTGAAATGAAGGCTTTGGGATAGTTTAGCTGAAAGTCAACCTGAGCTACGTGGAGCTCGATGAAAACAATACTTATAGCATGTACGTATGCGTTGCAGAGTCGAAAGTCTAGTCCAAACGAACCCTGTGCGAGCTCAGCCTAGAAGTGAGCTTCTAAAATTGTAAATAAAATATAATTATGTAGTGTTAAGACTTTATCACTTAGCTTTCTCTCCCTCCCTCTCCCTCTCCCACGCTCTATCTCTCTGTCTTTCTCACTCTTTGCCCCTCACAGAATTTAAAAAACTTTAACACACACATACATAAAATGGTCTCACACACTTCATTCGCTTTAGCATTGGCTGGAGCACCCTGTATCTCTCTCTCTCTCTCTCTCTCTGACTTTAAAAATATGAATATATATCTTTACTCTCTCCTCTCTCTCGTCCTGCGCCTTGGTCAATGTTTGCTTCAGTGCCACTCTCGAGCTTACAACGAAAAGTACTTCAAGAACTGAGCCGGCGGCACGGGCTGAGCGAGTGCCAGCTGCCCGCCCGCCTCCTCGACGCGCTGCTTGTAGTCGGGACTCTGATCGATGATGCACGGATGGCCGTCGGAGGGCCAGAAGAGACAGCGGCAGGAGCGGCAGAGCGCCAGCACCTCGGCGTACTGGTAGTCATCGTTCACGCCGTAGGTGCGTCGCAGCTGATGATAGATCTGTTTCCAGTCTTTGGTCTCGCCCATCTGCTTGATCTTGTCCAGGTCGAGTATGGTGCTGATCTGGCGCTGGTTGAAGTGGAAGCGGGTCAGCTCGCGCCAGATGCGCTGCTCCGACACCAGCTTGGCCATGGTCTCCCAGGCCTCGGCGGCCGACTCCAAGTCCCGATGATCGGCAATGCACAAGATAATCTCTCGGACGCACTCCTCCGGCAGCTCGTACAGCTTGGGTCGCGCCTGTGGCTCGAGCTCGCGAATCTCGATCTGGCTGGCCACGCGCTGAATGCGCTCAATCCGGGCCATGTGCTCCTGCCACAGATACGTGCTGCCCAGCGGCTTCCCCCAGCACTTCTGGTTCTCCTGGTTGACAATGTTCTCCAGCTTCACCACCAAGCCGCGCAGCACATTCGGATGCTGCTGGCTGTCATTGACTGCAAGCAGAAGCCGGTTTTCAAATCCAGTTTGCAGCTGCCTGGCTGACCTACAACTAGCCAGCTAATTACTCACCATGTGAGGCCACCTCCTCGACCATTTGGAGCAGCTGGCGCTGTGCGCTGCCCGGCAGGCTGGCAATGCCCTTGTTGGAGACAAGCAGCAGGAACGCGCAGATATAGTGGAATCGCTTCCGATCCCGCACCGAGCGGCAGAAGTCGAGACGCTTCACCGCCTCGCTGAGCCCATTGAAGCCGGCTATCTCGCGGGTGCAGCGAATCGTGATGTGATAATGCGGCGGCATGCAGCCCGCTTCCTGCTCCTCCCGCCTACTGCTGCTCGCTGCCTCCGGGTAGCTACCCTCCAAGCTGTGCCTGCAATGGAAGCAACATGAAAAGCCGTTAGAGCCACTCAAAGACAACATTCGGAAGTGATTGCAATCGCTGAGTCTGTCTCTGTCTGTCTCTGACCGTCTGTCTGTCTCTCTCTTTAAGCTGCTGGCAATATTTTTGGGTTTTTAGTTTTTCGATTTTTTGTCGTCTTATTTGCTTTATTTTAAACGTTTGCTAACTGCTTTTTTAAGAGGCGGAAGTTGCCAAGTTTCTGCTGTGGCTGCTGCTGCGGCGTCAGCTGTTGCATATTACATGTTGCATGTGGCATCTGAGACTCGTTTATTAAATAAGACGCCCCTCTTGCTGGGGGCAGCAACTGATTCGCCAGTGTCAAGCTGTTCGCTTTGGCCAATTACGCGAATATTACCCACAGCAATTACAGTTTTGCACAATCTCAATTAAGAGTCGAATTTTCCCACTAAGGAAATCGCTTAAGTGTTTCCCATAGATCAATCAGCTTAGAGGCCTTACCCAAAGAGTTGTTTAGAGGTCAGAAATGGGGGCAATTATTATCTATCTTAACCGGAAATAATACTTTTAGAGCGGAGTCGTGATCGTATAAGATAAGTTCGTATTTATTTCATCATTTATATGAATTTATTCATATTTGATGACTGATGCATCGATCATTTGACTTTGCTATAAGCTTTTCTTGCATGAAAGATAAATAAGTCCACTATGCTGTGGGGTCAATTTCTTTTATCGCATATTTTCCATACACTTTTCTTTATTTTCCATTTTAGATTCCACCTAACGCTAATAATTTGCAAAGAATGTATTTCAAGTAATAGAGACTGTGGAATTTCACAATCACGCTCTAAATTTTATTTAAAACGTAAATCTAGATGAAAGCTTATTCAACAATTAAGTTTCCCTAGTACAGCCTATGCTGCAGCTGCAGCCTCAGCCGCAGCCGCAGTGCTGCCGTGAACTGCGGTAAACTGCGCAGTAAGCAAAGTGCGTGCTTGGGCATGCATGTGAGTGTGTGTGTGTGTATTACGCATTAAAGAAACGTATAATGATAGCTACATACATACACACATACACATACATACATATATCAGCTCGAGGGTGCAGGGTCGAGCCGCCTGCACTAAAGTTTTCTTAATTATTTCACCAATAATTATTTTGTTCGTATTACCAAAAAAATCTTGGTTCTTTAGACTTACATACATACATACATATGTACATATATCTCAGCGTTCACTAAATCACTTTAAATGTACATGTTTAAAATATGTTTTAATTTAATTTATTTAAAACAAAGCAAAACTTGTTGATTGCTTTATTAATAAACCATACATTAATTAACAAACTTTTTTTGATTTATATTTTTATTACTGTTTAGTTGCCTTTAGCTCACATAGATATACATACATATGTACATATAGTATATGGATATAGACCGCATATTTGATTACGACAAATTGTTCTGGCTAACTACGCTTTAACCTACTTCATTTCAAGCAGATCGATGCGCCTTGACCATATTTAGAATGCGGCTGTTCCCTTTGCTGGGCAAACGCTGCCAACGAGGACATGACATGTCCTTGGGCGAATGCATTTCAATAATGGACCGAACTGGGTCAGTCTCCCTACATGAGTGTGTATGTGCGTGCCTGTGTGTGTGTCAGGTTGGGGGAAAATGTGAAAAGCCGTCTCTTTATCTGTCATCAACAATTTGCTCACAATAATTTTCGAATTAATTGCGAATTCGTGCTTAACGTAAATTTCCTGCGCAATTTAAAGCGCATTTAACGCCCTTCAAGGCCTTTGACTATAATAAATTATTCTCTCAATTCTTAAATGAATAAACTAAAACTATTTTAAGACTTTTGATTATTAGAAAAATAAAAGTGAAAGCCAATGGGGCGCAGTTGCCTTTTCTTTATTATTTTCAAATTCGGTCATTATATTAAATACGTAGAGCGTTTCAGTCGGCTGTAAACGACTGCAAAATACACGCTCACACGATATAATTAAATATTGAGTTATATTTACTAGTGGAGAGAGGAATGAGAAGGTGGAGAGAAAGAGTATGAGACAGTAGAAGAGCGAGGGAGGCACAGAGAGATGAAGGGGCAGAGAGAGAGAAAACAAAGAGAGACTATGAGGAAGAGAGAAAGAAAAAATAAACAGCCAGAGAGAAACAAGACAAAGAGACAAGCAGAGACGGAGAGAGACACCCAGATAGATGAATGTAGACCGAGAGGCGCAATAGCGATCTTTGTTAGAGATATTCTAGTTCTTGATATGCCATGTCTCTCATCCATGAGACAATATACTCAAAATATGTTATCTATAGCTTTGAAGCACACATACGAATAGGTTTATTCAAAACCAATATACTCGTTTTTCGCATATTAAAAGAGCATACGATTTATATAAAGACAGGCTATGATTATTTGAATTTTTTGTAGCAAATTTTGTAAAATAAGCTTAACATTTTCATGGCCATTGCGCAGGTTGCAGAAGTACACAGTCAGCCGCCATGAAAAAATAATAATAATAGAAATTGTTATTGTTATTGTTGATGCTCAGCGAGCAGGCCAAATCTTTAGGATCGGGCCAGCAGCTAGCCAGCAATTGTTGCAGCCGAGCTGCTCACTTCAACTAGCGGAACATGGGTGCCAAGATGATGATAATGCAAGAGAGAGAGAGAGAGAGAGGGAGAGAGAGAGAGAGGGAGAGAGAGTTGTGGGCCGACGACCACGTGATTCACATAAATCAGTCAACGACGTCGCAGCCACAGCCATCGCCATCGCCATCGCCATTGCCATCAAGCGTTCGTTTACCTTTGTTTTAGGCAAATTAAACAAATGCAACAAACGAATGCAGCCGAGATCAGGGCGCAACTGCAATTCGCTTGTCTATTTTTAAGTGTGCGACCTTTTTAGACATTAATTAATGAGGCTGGGGATGTGCTCGGGAGAGAAAGAAATTGAGAGAGCGAGAGCGAGCGATGGAATGGAGTGAAATAAAGCCGTGCCGAGTTCTAGTCTAATTTTAGACGAAGTTGGGAGCTATCACATGTCGCCGTCGCTCCCGAATAGCTATAAATAACCCAACACCAGAACTAAAAGTTAAGTCCATATAGAAGAAAAGCTTCAAGCGCAAACTGTGTACAATTTCAGCAGCAAAGCTTCATTAGTTTCGGATCACGGACCCGCGATATGGTAATGCCAGGGAGACGGAGAGCAAAAATGATAGAGAGGGAGATCAAAGTAGGCGCCATAGAAAAATGATAATTGTGCACATTACACTAAACAACAAAATAAAATAATTTACAAAGCTGTTTCATGTCCAACCAATATTGAGAGATTTCTTTGTGTATAAGAAATAAATAATTTATATGGAGTTCTTTGAGCTTAACGAAAAATGAGTTTAAATATGGTTAAAAAATACGACATGAAAAATTTTAATTTCCCTTGCTATCCTAAATAAAATGCTTTATGATTAGAATGAAACTCTTTTTCTGTAGTATACTTAACTGAAATCTGAGTTGAGAAACTCTAAGACATTCAAGTACCTGACTTTTCGCTTAAGTCATTCGGCTGCAAATAATATCTGCATACATAAAAATAAAATTAAATTAAGAACTGAATTTTTTATTCAATACTAATTAAAAGTAATTATCACCTCTCGTTTATTTTGTGAGTAGCTTTATAAGTGCCAAAGATTTTTGGTTTTTGGGAATTGATTAAAAAAATACGTTTTGAAATACAAAATGTATCAAATTCTGGAAATTGAGACTTAGAAGAGAGCTACAAATATATTCTCTTAAGACCATATCACTATTCTGTGTTGGTATGAGAACAAGTATATCGCACACATAGCGAAAGTTTGCTATAATTTTTACCAATAAGCGATTCAAATGAGATCATAAATCATTAGTTAAAATGTCAGACTAAAACTGCTGTATTGGCTGTAATGGCTGCGACTTTTGTTTATTTTTTAAACCTATTTCGATTCAATTATTTTTACTGATTAATAAACAAATAAAGAATTCCAACAGCAAGGCAATTCTTTTATTATTATAATGTTAATATTAATATAAAATTTTTTATTTTTTTTTTTTTTTGTTTTATACATCTCTCGTTAATAATTGTAAAAATATAATTGCAAGACTAATATGTAAAACATTGCCTTGTCGTCCAGTGTACGAATGAAATTGAACGCATTATCTTTGGCTTTGGAAAGTGCAGAAGAAAAGGAAAACTAAATGCAACAACGAATCAATTCAAAAGGCCAACAAATGTTCAATGGTGAGTGCAAGTGAAAGTGGGTCCACATTTACATCCACGTCCACATCTACATCTGCATCTACATCCACATCCACGTCCGATTCCACGTCCGCGTGCGCAACTACTCTGATTAAATTTAAGGCTTTATGTAATTTGAAATTGGGCATTTGGAATTTTTAATTATGAATTTAGCGCATGACGAAGCGACGGCGAAATAGTGTTTGGCAATTGCACTTTTATTTGATCCAAAAAATAGGGGAAAAGCGAAAAAGCAATAAAATATTCGTCGGGGCTATTATGAAATTTTCCACTTAGATATCGAAGGCTTTTCCTATTGCACGATGTAAAAAAACTTTTTTTGTTATTTACTTTTCAGCTTTTCATTTAAAGTTAATTTGATTTCCTTTAAGCTGTTCGTTCTGTGTGGAAGACCCTTAACTTCGCGTTGGCGCCCTACTTAAAAACGATTGGAGGTGGAAGTTTGGGCTCATAAACTGGACACGGAACCTTGAGCTGGCAAACACACGCATACACACACACACACACTTACACTCACTAATACCAACTCGCACTTTCAACTAAACTTGACCGAGTTACGCGCCATCCCAAAGGGCGAAGTGGGTGTTTGAGTGTTGAATTAAAGTTGCCAAGGCTTTGCCTAGTTAAGTTTTAACATGAAAGTGGAAAAGGTCCTTCAGAGAAAAAAATCAATTTAAAAATGTGAATTAAATCTAAATGTAAATTTGACTCTGCATACACACATACATACTCATATATGTACATATATGTATGCCTAAGCTTATGGAATATGTATCTTCTAACTCCCAGTATCTAATTTTGGATTCCTTCTTTAAAATATTGTCATAAATACTTATTTATGCGTTTTGCTTCCGCATATATGTACATATTTATATATACATAACTACATAAATATATATAGCTCTATATGTATCTTTATTTTCTACCATATAAGAACGTCCGTGCGACACAGACTGCCTGAGAAGTGCCGAAAATAGTTTTTTGAAAAATGTTCTTTATGACATGTCAAAATAATCACTTTAAACTGAATTCTGTTTCCCCTGAGCAGCTGCATTTTACGGTGCTCTGCTTTACGTAAAACTTTGCGAGGCTTTCAAGTGGGTCGTACGCGCGCACCACAACTAACCACGTTGCGCTTCGTCACGTTTTTCGTGGTAGCCCTCTCCTGAGATTTGAGTCCAATTGCTGCAGAGGCGCAAGCACTGAGACATATAAACGAGAGTAGTCTAAAAAGTTAGCTAGTTAATAAAATATATGTATATTATTTGTTTTAATTAGTATAAGTTTCCATTTTTAGATTTTCATTTCGCTTCTCTTTAAATTCGTAAATTTTAGATTAGTCTCTCGTACATTAAGGTGCAAGTCTATAAAATGTTCTAATAAGAAGCATATGCATTCATACATATACATACAATGTACATACATACATATGTACATATGTATGTACGTACATAAATATGTACATCTATTCAAATCCACAGCTACCCTTTTTCTGCTTACTTTCGATCTTCTTTTAGTTCACGCTAAAAGGTCGCTTATTGTTTATACTTCCCACAAGTATTTATCTTGCTGTTTTTGTAAATAATCACAATCAACGTTTTTATAGCTTATATTATAAGTTTGTTTACCAACTGGCTCAGCGTTGCCAGATTTCTATTTACGGCCTTGCCAGCTATGGCTTTTCATCTATGTTGCGATTTCATGTTAAATCAAACTGCCATCAATCAAATGGTAGCGCCTAGAGCAGCAGCAGCAGCAGCTCTCCCTTTTCGTATGCCGTTTCTAGCACTTTCACACTCATTTGCAGTGACGTACTTCAGTGATTGCACTCCAAATGAGATATCGATATTTGAATGTATATCTCTAAAGAATCTATACACATACATACATACATATGTACATATGTATTTACTCTTCATCAAGGGCACACACACACGCACTCGTTAATGTACATACATATGATATATATTCTGAGTTTTTACAAATTTTAATCTTCACAAATTTCAATGATTTCTGTCCCGTGGCCAGTTTCATTCATTCATGGACATTATAATACGGTTTCGACATTTGTCAGTTCATTATTTGTATTTGTCTTGTTGCTTTGGTGTTTTTTTCGTGTAGTCAACACTGAAGCTATTTTTTTATACCCTGAATCCATTGAAAATGGAAATTTCAGGGTATAATGTTTTTGTGCAAATGTATGTAACAGGCAGAAGGAGGCGTGCCACACCCCATAAAGTATATATATTCTTGATCAGCTCGATGAGCTGAGTTGAACTAGCCCTGTCCGTCTGTCCGTCCGTCCGTCCGTCCGTCCGTCCGTCCGTCCGTCCGTCCGTCCGTCCGTCCGTCCGTCCGTCCGTGTAAACACCTGGATTTCTGCAACCACAAAAGCTAGAGACTTCAAATAAAAAGCAAAATGCTCGATAATACCATACGCTGTACGAGTTTATTTTTTTTTTTCGATAACTCATCCCATTCCTTTTTTATCGATAACTATCGAAAATATCGCTTTGTTTTTGAGGTCTGGCGTGCACACCGTTAAAGATAGAATCGTGCACTAAGTTGTGGTTGATAGCTATATTGAATCCGCACATTTTGTCATTTTTGGATTTTTGATGCCACGCCCCTTCCGCCCACAATTTAACAAAAACGATAACTCACGTATATCAAATACTAGAGACTTGAAATTTGGCAAATAGGTACATTTGGATGTCATAATTATGCCCCGAAAATTTCATTAAGAACATAGGTCGAGAAAAAAAGTTATTAAGCAATAAAGTTTGCATAGCACAGCCTCTTCTGCAGCCTCAAAACTGTGCAGTGAGCATATTACGTGCATGCATATGTTTGTGTGTGTAAGTGTGTGCTTGTGTTGGTTACTATTAATGAATAAATGAAGCTCTTAATGATTGGTATTACAGCGCAATGGATTCAGGGTATCTCTTAGTCGAGCAGTCTCGACTAGAGTTTCGTTACTTGTTATACCCTGAATCCATTGAAAATGGAAATTTCAGGGTATAATGTTTTTGTGCAAATGTATGTAACAGGCAGAAGGAGGCGTGCCACACCCCATAAAGTATATATATTCTTGATCAGCTCGACGAGCTGAGTTGAACTAGCCCTGTCCGTCTGTCCGTCCGTCCGTCCGTCCGTCCGTCCGTGTAAACACCTGGATTTCTGCAACCACAAAAGCTAGAGACTTCAAATAAAAAGCAAAATGCTCGATAATACCATACGCTGTACGAGTTTATTTTTTTTTTTCGATAACTCGTCCCATTTCTTTTTTATCGATAACTATCGAAAATATCGCTTTGTTTTTGAGGTCTGGCGTGCACACCGTTAAAGATAGAATCGTGCACTAAGTTGTGTTTGATTGCTATATTGAATCCGCACATTTTGTCATTTTTGGATTTTTGATGCCACGCCCCTTTCGCCCACAATTCAATAAAAACGATAACTCACGTATATCAAATACTAGAGACTTGAAATTTGGCAAATAGGTACATTTGGATGTCATAATAACTCCCCGAAAATTTCATTAAGAACATAGGTCGAGAAAAAAAGTTATTAAACAATAAAGTTTGCATAGCACAGCCTCTGCTGCAGCCGCAAAACTGTGCAGTGAGCATATTACGTACATGTATATGTTTGTGTGTGTGTGTGTGCATGTGTTGGTTACTATTAATGAATAAATTAAACTTTTTATGATTGGTATTACAGCTCAATGGATTCAGGGTATCTCTTAGTCGAGCAGTCTCGACTAGAGTTTAGTTACTTGTTTTCATTTAGTTTTTAGAGAAGGTAAATGCCATTGTGTTTCGAACAAAGCAAGAAAAATACAATTATTATTAGGATTTGCATCACACACCAGTCGTATATTGTGTAAGCGCATGCAAGCATTTAAGACTTAACATATGTTCTAATTATACAAATCACCCAAAGTAACTAGCAACTGATAGAAGTTTTAGAGGTCGTCAGTAGGCCTTGGGTTTAATTTTTAAAATCAGTTCCGGTGGCCATGGCCTCTTGTCTGTCAAATTGCTCGTACTTTCAGTTATCTATAACCGAAATTCGAAAATTGCGTTCTCTTGATGCGACAGGTTAAATATTGTTTTACATACAAAAATATGTAAGTAGGCTGAAAATGTGACCTAAATGGAGTGAACAAGTTCAAACTTTCAAGTTAACATAATCCATTGTCTTGTGAATATTGTGCGATTGCATCGTGCATGCATACGCAATACAAATCGATTGTCATAAAAGAGTTTTGTCATCGATCTATTGATTGCTAATCAGAGCTGCGTATTGTCCATCGCAGATGAAAATTTACAAAATAAAACAAACTTACCGCTTGCGTTTGCCGCCACACTCGAGCACCTTCTTCCGTTCCCAGCCCTCGTCTGTCTTGACCCAAGCTTCGCCAGGTGAACGAAAATCTTTCGAAATGAACGCCATGTGTTTTTTTGTTTTACTGTTTACGGTCTATTACGTATTATGAGTTTATTTTAATTACTCTTAAGTTTATATTTTTAGTTTTCGCTTATTATATTTTTTTTGCGTTTTGTAATTTGTATGCGGACGGCGGTTTGAATAACGCGGTTTTTATATGTTTATATGCGTTTTCTTGAGTTCGGCTAGCTTTTTTTTGTCTGCTATTAGCTGTAAAAGTAGAAAGAAAATTGTGAAATTTCGAAATTGTATTCAGCAGTGCAACAAAAATTTGTTGCGCATTTTCCGAGGTTTTGCAGAAATCAGGCCATCAAGCCGACTTGTCTACACCCTTTACCAAGTCGATAGCGACTTATCAATGTCACACGCTGCCGGCCTGCCTTAGTATTGCCTAAATAACTAAACGAGGGATCGGACTAATTTTATGTCAAGTTGCTCAATTAAATATGTTCGTTAAATAATTTATTCCTTAATTTGTGATGAAATTTTTAGCGAGAGTGCATCAAAATGCCCATAAAGTTAAATGTGCTGCGGAATCAAAACAAAAGAAACACAAACCATATAAAGGCAAATTGTCAGAGCCAGAGAACAACAACGAGAACAACAGCAAAAGAGAACGGTAGAGAGCGACTAGATAGAGAGAGAGAGAGAGTAAGCACTCAACCAGCTGTTAGCTGTCTGACTTTTAGAATAAGGGGCAGCTAGCAGGGGCAGGGAATGTAACTGTTTGGCGCTCAATTGGAGCACGAATCGTGATTTGTTTTGCTGCCTTTGCTCGTGTGTCGTTGGCTCGCTTTTATAGTGTGCGTGTGTACGAACGTGGAGCTGTAGGTACACAGCTGATTTCTGCAATTACGCGTTTGTTTTGCTTTTGTTGTTGGTGTTATTATATTATTTTTGTAATACATTTTTTCCAGCTAGGTCTTAAAGCACGCAACCAAATTTTTGTGTTAGCCTCCGAGTTCGGATTTGCTTTCATTTCCTCAATTGAGTAATTTTTTCAGCATTCACACACATTATTCATAGTACATACATATTAATGTATTTAAGTGTGTTGGCTCATAGAAAAACGTAGTATTTTTATGTCTCCCACATATCAATCATTTTTTTACGCACTTATTTAACTGGCTGGTCTCGGATTTGGACTTAATTTCCACGCTGCTTAGCAGTGGCAGTAGTTGAGCTACCAATTTTCAAGCGATTTGTAAATTAATAGCAATCGACGGAACACAGAGTACAATGCTAGCGAACAGCTCCACAAACTCCACGAACTGTTTCACACAGCTTTTCACGTTGCACTCGAGCCCCCAATCAAAAGACCCTATGTTGCTTACATTGTGCAATTGTTGCTAAGCATTGTGTTAGCAACATCGATAGGAGCTATCGACTGCTGCGATTTTTAAAGTAGAGTATTCGATAAGTACTTATCAGTGCTGTAACCCACCACTAATTCATGTGAGTTTCATAATTTTGCCGAAAAATTGTAATCTTAATAGGAAAAGTCCCTATCAAGCAGACGACCAACTTAATTTAACTCGATTTGAACAATAATGTCGGCATCGGAACAGGGTCCCAAAATCAAGTACGGAGAAACCGCACCCAAACTAGACAGAGCCCAGCTGCAGTTCATGAAACTCATCGAGGAGCAGAACTTGGATCGTGTCCAGAAATTAAAACGTGTGCGTCGCAATAATTTGCTAACAGCCGGAGCACTTGGCTTATCAGTGGTCGCCATCTACGGCTACTCCATATTCTCGGTGCAGCAAGAGAAGTTCCTCGACGACTTCGAGGAGCCCAAAAAAGTGACCACCAACTAAAATCGACCCGCACCCGTTACTCCTTATCGCCTAGTTAGTTTTTAAGATCTTGTTTTTCATTCAATTTTACACTTGCGTTACCAATATCACTGTAAGTACCTCGTGCTGTCCAGACAGCACTGTCCAGCATTCGGACTCATTTTTCTGCTATGTTCACAGATGTCTCAAGCCTCTGCTCGCGTCCTCAGCAGCGGCATGCGCTTGCCGCCGCTGCCCACCATCCGGGATTTGGTGAAGCTATACAAGCTGCAGGCCTTGAAACAGCTCAGTCAGAACTTCCTCATGGACGAGCGACTGACGGACAAGATAGTCAAGTCCGCCGGTCGCATAGATCACAATAATATTGTGCTAGAGGTTGGTCCGGGGCCCGGTGGCATAACGCGGTCCATTCTGCGTCGCCAGCCGCAGCGTTTGCTGCTGGTCGAAAAGGATGACCGCTTCAGCGAGACACTGCAGCTGCTGCGCGAATGCGCCCGTCCACTGGACATGGAGGTGGAGATCTACCACGAGGACATTCTGCGCTTTAACATCGAGCGACATGTGCCGGACACCACACAGCGCTTGCATCTCATCGGGAATTTGCCATTCGCCATCTCCACGCGGCTGCTCATCAACTGGTATGCGGATTTGTCCCAGAGACGCGGCGCATTCAGAAGGAACGACACCTGCATGACGCTCACCTTCCAGAAGGAGGTGGCCGAGCGCATCTGCGCCCGGGTGGGCAGTGAACAGCGCTGCCGTCTCTCGATCATGTCACAAATCTGGACGGAGCCAGTGCTCAAGTTTATCATACCGGGCCAAGCGTTTGTGCCCAAGCCGCAGGTGGACGTCGGCGTCGTGAAGGTTATTCCTCTGAAGCGACCCAAAACGGAGCTGCCATTTCAGCTCGTGGAGCGTGTCACGCGTCACATCTTCAGCATGCGCCAGAAATATTGCCGCCGCGGCTACAGCATGCTGCTGCCCCCCGAGGGCCGCGAGGAGACAACACAGGCGCTGTTCCAGCGGGCCGATGTGCGCGACACACTGCGACCCTTCGAGTTGTCTGTGGCCGAGTGCCTGCGCCTGGCCGACGCCTACGCGGAGCACCTAATCGCACACCCCGAGGTGGCCCACTACAACCACAGGTCGCCCAAGCAGGACCTCAATTAAGTCAATGGTTTGCTTATGTGTATATTGTAAAAATTGTATTACATAAGTAGATCGGTAAATAGAGACTACGTAAAAATTGTAGCTGTAAATTGTACAAATGTGTTAGTGGACGGAATGCTGTGGCTGGACGAGATTCGAGCTTAGAATTGAACTGTCGTTATAATGCTAAGGCACTGAGGTGCTTCGATTGAGTGCTCTTCAGTGGAAGCGGAAGCTGCCGACGAGCAGCAGCAGCAGGAGCGCGGCTGCACCGACCATTGCCGAGGTCTGTGTGCTGCCGGCTCCATTGCAGCGATGGTCGAGGAAGCAGAAGCAGAAAGTTGTGTCTGTGAAGAAGTCGCGCTTCACGTCGTGCTCCTTGATCGTGTGATTGACGTAGTGGGCCAGGCGCACGTCCTTGGCGGCCGGGCGACAGCCCTCGTACTTATCGGCGGGAATGTCGGTGCGGAAGTTTAGAGCGCTAAGGCAGTCTCTGGTGATGGTCTCCTTAGCTCCTCGGCGCTCCGTCACCTTGACGCAGATGTCGTTGCTCTCGGGGCATTGCTCACCCAGGAAGCCAATGCCGCGCCAGTTGAAATTGTCGGCACAGCCGGGCGTGGCAGAGGTGCAGCGATAACACCAAATGGCGGCACCTGTTAACGAACCACCAATTAGCGAGATTTATCTATCTACTATTGAATCACACTTGGAATATGTTTACGACTTGTTCGCTCTGCTTCTTCCCCTGTTGATTAGGCTCATGGAAATTTGTGTGACGTACCTTCGTGTATAATTGCTGCTGTTAGCAATAGCACAGCAGTCAGGGAGGCGTTTGCTTGCATCGTTTATTGATAACTTTTAAATAAAAATAAGGGTAATATAATTAAATAAATAATAAACAATTGCACTTTTACGACGAAAACAACGCCCAAAATTGGCTAACGATGACATGTATATAACTATCGAAAGCAGTGTTATCGCCTGCCACCACCGCGTGCTGTGCATAACCGTTTCATGTTTAGTGCTGGCAAACGTGAACAAACGGGTAAGGCGCCAAATTTAAAACCTTGACACATGTCAATTGTCAAGCATAGGGGACAGATAAAAATTACATTATCTTCGGGACTGCTGCCTCTTGGCATGTTATGCCAATCATTTTAGACGCTGACTCATATAGCACGCATGTCTATTGAACTGTCTATTTGTGTAGCCTACAAAGCATTTCCGAAAGTCATATATATTTTGTGTTTCCTGCCAAAAGTCATGTGTATTTTTAGCTGTGCAAATGATGTATGCAAATCAGGTACAGCAGGGGGTCCAATAAACTCTTGCTCGTATTTGGTGATCGCTTTTCGAGCAATTTTTTTTTATGGTGGAATGTGCGATGTTTGCCAAATTTAAAAGCCCAGATGAATCAGCCGGCAAAGTCGAGGCGGCGTCGGCACTGCTAATTGAGCCAACGGTCTCGACTGTTGACAAAGTCCAAAACAGCGATACACGACGCGTAAGACCAGTGGCCGTTGGAGCATCAGAAAGATGTTCAAATATGGAAATGACGAAATGCCCCTGAAGCACAATGGGCACGGATCACAGAGCACTGGACAGATTGCAAATAAAAGGCAGATTTTTCATGATTATATTATTGTTTTTCTTTAATATGTGTATTACTAACTAAACAGTTTACACAACTATTCACATTTGCAAATATCGCATACAGAAGTTTTTGATGAAGTCAAAAACGAGAGAGATAAAAATTAATTATGGTATAAATTATGTGGCTGTTCACACATGAAACACTTGGCGAGACAGAAACGAATGCAAACTGCTTCGCTTCAGCTATGTATGTATGTACAATTAGAATAATAAATAAATTACGGCTGCTTAATGGGCACATTCACGCGACACACACAGGCAAACAAACAAACAAACAAACTGACTTACGAACTAAACCCACGCATACACACAGTCGGAATAACTAGAGAACTAAGAATACATTTTATGTAAAATCACGTTTTGGGTACAGTCGCCCGCCCCCTGCTCTCCCTCTCTCTCTCTCTGTCTCCCTCCTCTTTCTCGTGGCGCTGTTCCCGTTTTTGAGAGTGCTGGAGCTCTGGTGCTCCACTGCAGTGTTGCGCAGTTAAACGGAGACTACGAACTCCTTGCCGGTCTTGAAGTCGACGCACTTGAACTGCGGACAGCATTTGGGGAAGCTCCAGTTGAGGTCGCTGGGCAGCTCCTCGCAGCCGGGCATCTCGATGTAGGGACAGGTCTCGATATTGATCTGGCGCGCCTCAATGTCGCACGTCATGGCGGCACAGATGCCCTTCGGCTTGTACTCCTTGCCAGGCAGCATCGAGCGTCTAGTCAGCTTGTCGTAGCACTTGCCGGGATGAGCTGCAAGAGGCACAAGAATGCGAATCGGTTAAAGCGGAAGTTGTTTTTGTAAGTCGTGCTTTATTACAAGGAAGTCAGCTAAAGTTATGCAAAAACTATATAAAACTGAATGTGTGTGTATGTGTGTGTGCATGGCTATAAATATCTATGAGCCCCCTTATGCTTCAGAATTTGCTTTCAAATTTATTTCGGGCACAACAATATCAAAAGACTTAAGCAACGAACTTGCCAGTCACGAACAAAGGAAAACAAAAAGAAAAAGCTCAGCTCTCTCATTATACACTCGACTCGTACTTGCTAACAATTGACAGCCTCGCTTTTATTATTATTATTTATAACAATGCGCCGTCGGCTACAGCCAACTTTGATTAATGATACTCCACGTCCATTTGCCATTTCAGATCGCGATCTTTTTTTTGTTTTTGTTTTTTTTGCCTTCACTCAATTTGGATTTGCGGGGCTAAAAGAAATTCGCTGTGAACTCATCGACTATTTTTATATCTCTTAGCCAAAAACCCGGTCAGTGGTTGGACGACCTTCACGAAAATTAAAACATAAAAAAAAGAGCAGCGATCGCAGTCAAATAAATCGAGATAAAATATTTTATCAAGAGCTGGCGACATTTTTGTAACACGAATCCGCATAGCTATGCAAATTAGCGCTTCAGATTTGTTAATAAACCCCCAACAACAACAACAACAACTAAAAATCAGCACATTTCTTATGCTAATTTTCAGCAAATGCAAAAAACCCCAAAAAAACTAAAAAATTTGGGCAAAAACAAATTATGAAAAAGTGGAATAAATAACAAATTTTGTTGCTGTTGCTGTTGTTGCTAATTTGGCGACTATTTTGTATTGTTTATTATGATATCTTTTTATATTTGTTTTTTTTTCTACTTTTTAAATATTGACGTCAACGAAAACAGCAAAACAAAAATAAATCAAAACGTTTCAGCAACATAAAAACAAAGAAAAAGTAAATTAAAATAAAAATAAAAAACAAACAGTTACACTCAACAACAAAGAAAAAAGAGCTAAGAGCTCACCTGTACAATAAATTCATCATTTATATAGCCAGCTGCTTTTAGCTTTATTCACTTTGTCTTATTTACTGTCGGCAAAGGTCGTTTATGACAAAAAAGTTTAATTAAAAACTCAATTATGAGCTAGCTCATGACGTATATTTCGCACTTAAATTATTTAAATTTCAAAAATTGCAAATACGATTTTCTTAACGAGCAAAAAATTTGTAGCTTGCGCTTGGCCTAAAAAATACTTTAGCTAATTAAAGAGACTGTCTGTCGTGGAGAACTTAGTTTGTCTTAAATGGATATTGGAGACTGGGAGAGAAATACTAACCAGGATGCAGAAGCGCGGGCTGCGTGTAGACAGCAGCTTCGGCAATGCAGGCGAGGCAGGCGATGAGCGCGAATGCGACACAAACTTTTTTCGCGTACATATTGAGATTTATATTTATGCGTATATATATTAAGTTAATAATTTATAGCTTTGCTTAGATTTGCAATGAATTGTTCAATTAATTTTCTTTCCACTTGTTATTTTTCACAATGCGCGTAGAGCTTCGCACTGGGCACTTGTCAGTGAGCAACTGAGGCTACAGCGGCTAGTGACGCTCATATATAAGCGAATTCGCAGACCTGCTTTTTGCTCTCTCTCGCTCTCTCGTGCGCAGGGGGCTCGCAAAGCACATGTTTTCTTTTTGATTGCGTTGTTTGCTTGTTTCGCATTTTTTTTTTTACTTTAGTTTTTTTGCCCCTCATTTCTGCGTCTTGGGTTATTCCGAGCCTAACGCGCACCATAAATCTCTGCAGTTTGCATATGTGTTTATGCTTGTGTGTGTATGTGTAGGTTACAAAGTATTCGCCTCGTCGGCGAAATGCTTTTTCTCCATTTAACTCGAACTGTCTCGTCCGCCATTCTTGTTTTTCTTCTATGGCTCGCCCACGTTTCACGTTTCTGTTAACTATGCTGTGCTCTCCATTGTTTTGCATTATTTGCAGTTTGTATAATTAATTACTCGATTGCTTGAAATGGCAATAGCTCGCCGGTGGTTTTATCTAAATCCGCCTGGCCGAAATAGGCGGACTTCGCTGCTTGAGGGCGTTTTGGAATGCTCGCAATTATTCGCGCAATCTGCCGCTTTCCATTAAAGGTAATCTGATCGCTTCATAAATGAGTTTTTCACGGTTTAATCATCACTAACATTTTAATTCGATTTGTTTATTATTATTATATATTTGCATATTTATATGCACACATGCGTGCCGACTGCTGTAGTAACTGCATAAGAGTGTGTTTTAATTCGTCCTGACAGCGCTTGATGAACCCGCCTTCAAGCAGAAGCTCAGTCTTCCAGTGCTTATTATCCCATTCGACTGACGCCAAGCTGACGCCGTTGGCCGTCAGGGGGCGTAACGCTTAATGGAAACTAGTCGCCTGTTGTCTTCTGTTTTTTCCCTCATCTCCTTATTCTTTTTATTGCATACCAGAGCGTAAATACCTATTATCTGTGTCCGGCACTGCCCGTCATTCTTAATACATACTCCACAAAGACAAGCAGCTTCATGTGTACGCCACACTTACATAACTGAAATTTGTGAAAATCAAACATTTATGTAGATTTGGATTCTATTATCTTACTCGTCTTATGTATGTCAGCCAATTGGATGGGCAGAGTGCTTTCAGTTTATGTACATATAATCCTATTGGATTGCTTGTCTAGAACTGTTTTTGCTTGGGGCTTCTCATTTGTTGTGCCTTTGGGGCGCTGAATACCCGTTTAACCCGTTCCTAGCCCCGATACGCATGTCACACTTGCAACCAGCTACAGCTACAGCTACAGCTACGACAGGCGATTCCAACAGCGGCGACCGTGTGACGTCAATTTGTTGTGCTTGAGTTTGTTTGGTTGTGTTTGCTGTTGTTTTCGTTGCCGTCGCCGCTGGCGTTGCCATTGCCGTTGCTTTTTGACATTGCCTTGGCCCGGCGAATTCATTTTGGCGGCGCACGCTGGAATTTATTAATTATGACCGGGCGTATTTTGTTGCTCTTGAAGGTAGGTGGGAGAGGAGCAAGTAGAGAATGACAAGAAGCAAGGGGCAACTGGGCGACCGACGACCATGCTAAAAATTCCACTCGGAGCAGCCGTTTATAGCTGATTTATTGTTGATTCGTATTAATGTTATTGCTCATTTTTGGACTACGTGCTCGCTCTGCCAATCTGGCATTGTAACTAAAAGAAAACAAAAAACAAAACAAAAACAAAAATGCGATAAAAAATCCGAAAATTAAATAAACACAAATTGATAAATATTTATAAAGTTTAGTTTTTTGTTTTGACGTGACGCATAATTAGTAACAAATTGTTTATTAAAACACAGTCTGCGCCGCATACAGTAGCAAGTTTTTAGGTGTTCTCCACAGCCGCCACTCACTCCATCTCTCTCTCTCTGTCTCTCTCTCTCTCTTTCTCTGCTGCCTTTAGCATCGTGTTTGCTAAACGATTTGTGAACAATTAATTGCTGATTAATTGCATTGGACGTGCGTTGAGTACCATCAGAATGAATACATATGTACACACATATAGATATGTATGTGTATATAATCTATACTGATATATGTATTTATATACAGTATATAAGCTTGGGATACACATAATTTCCCTGGAATCAAGAAAGAATAGAAATTTATTTAGAGTAAAATTAAATTATGAGAAACGGTGGAAAATCGAGAATTAAACAAGTCTGGATTACCCACTGTAGGTAGGCTTGCCTGTAGAGAAAAATAAACAATAACATTGTTTTACATAATTATAGAATATAACAACATTAACCCTCCTGTACGTTCGTCTCTCCGTGGGAACACTAAGTACCTTACCGCTATTGACGCGATTTGAAATTTGATATTAATATTTAATTATCTTCTCTGCGTCATATATACTTATGAAATTTATAAAACAACAAACCTGATAAACGAGACAAATCGAAAATAAAAACTCTACAGTTGTATAGCTTGTTGACTGAATATTGCACAAGTTGAATTTGTTTCTTTATTTATATGACACATTTGTCAAAATTAGAGCTGGGATTAATCAACATTATACATTACTTTTGACTTAATCTGCAATTTAATTGAATTATAAGTATATGATTTAGCAAATCCGAATAAATACAATTGCAACTTTTGTTGTCTTATCAGATCTACGCAAGGCATTGGGTTTTATCTGTTATATGTCATATGTATGCTAAGCCACACATCAAATTGGAAATCAAAACAAAAACTTGAAAGCTTTTTAATCTCTGTTTTCTTTTTTTAATTTTTGCCTGAAGAAGTTTTTTTTTGGTATTCCCCAGAATTGTATGGGAGCCGAGTGATAGGGAAAGAAATTTCTTTAGTCATTTCGTTGCAGAGTTCATTAATAAATTTAACTAAAATTTGCATATTTAACTCGATGTTTGGCAAAAAATCCCTAACAACGAAATCCGCATACAAATCATACGAGAAGAAGCTAATAGTCTGGCGCCAAAGAAATTGACAATAATCCATCAAGCGAGTTTGAGTGGTTTTGTTTATCAGTCGCATTCGCAGTCGCAGACGCAGTCACAGTTGTCAGCCTCAGTTTAAGTCTCCATCTTAATCTCTCTGTTCATTGTCGTGTTAGTGTTAGGCTCCAGCCTCTGCCATGTGCTAATCGCTTGATGGAGCATTGCGTGAAGTTTTTATTACACGTCGCCGACGTCGCTACCGTCCAGACCGGTCCATAGACGTATTTTTTTGAATCTATTTCCCGGTCGAAATGTGACTGCGATTTGTGTCTAATTATGCAGGAATTTTCGGCGCGGGCTCCGTCTCGGAGTCGCCACGATAAATTCTGCGAATTCGACTTTTTTCTGTTTTATTGTTATTATTCTTATTTTCTGACATAGTAATATCGTAAATTCATTCCCAGTTGATATGTATATAAGCCATATATAGTATGATATACGTATATACATATGTATTTTTATATATTTAATCTAGCTCTCTAGATATGCAAGTTATACAACAATAATACAACAACTAAATTGATTCTAGAGTAACGTTTTAGGATAATGTTATCGAACTACTGTACCTGTAACTGATTTCTAGATATGCAAGTTTCATGCAACTTGAACTAGTTCGTAACTCGTCTGTGTTATCGAGTAGCATGTGCAGTGTTCTTTTATACCGTTCAATGATTCAAAACTCAAAACATAAAATAAACTTGAGATTCCAGTTAAAATCAAAAAACTAATTTGATTTTGGCTTTTTTTTAATCTAATTTTTGTGTATGTCACAGTAAATAGTAAAAAACAACAATATTATTGTAATAATGTCTAATCAACCACCTGCGATCATGATAATGCAGCTGGTTCAGTGCTTAAAGAAAATTAACGAGCCCGTTTCAGTGAATAGCCTGGTTCACTCCTGCAATATGTCCACTGACGATCCAAAACCCTTCAAAGCTAAGCTGAAATGGCTGTTAAGTGTCGCAATGGGTCTCGGCCTAGTCAAGGAATACTATTGTCACTATTTCGCAAGCACCCACTTAGAGGATATACTGCCGGTCTTAATAGAATCCAGAACCGATAATTGTCTGATCCGCACAGAGGAATTATCTTCAGACGACGACGGCTAGAGGCTATAAGCTCCCAGGTGCTCACTGACGCACTGAGATCGTATATTCTGACAGGACCACTGGGACAACGGTTGACTAGCACGAAATGATTTATTTATGGATGCTGCCTGAGTCGACAAGATATTTGTGAGGCCGACCTCTATTCGCAGGACTTGCTAGCTTCGAAGAAGTGTTGGAAAATGTTGACAGCTGTTATTCGAATTGCAGTTTTTAGTGGAGAATTCGATTTTAGTTTATTTTAGCACAGGACCTCATGTGGGATCCGGACAAGTGAAACGAGGTGCAGTATGGGAGTTTTGTCCGGTTTAATGGAATTTTATTCATAAATATATAACAGCATAAAAAACCAAACAGCTAACAGGCTGGCGCCAATTTGGAAACAAAGTAAGCCTGCAAAAAGGCGCTTTACGCTCTAACCAAATTTGTTATGCAAATCGACGGTCGAATTAATTTGTTAATTTTCTTTATACACAGTTGCTAATGGCTTGTGTGTGTCCGAGTGCGAGTGTGTGGGTCTGTCCGAGTATGTCTGTGCGCCGTCCCACGCGTTGCGTTTTAGAGCCTTAACGCTCCACTGGCATAAATCACTTAGCGGCTGACGAATTGGATGACAGACACTCGCAACATTATTATTAGCTAAATTAACTGTAAACTAATGAAAATTAAATTATATTTAAAGCACACCATGTTGAGCCAATCAATTATTATTTAGTCCAATTCTTTGTTTTTGCCAAATCGCAGTCTGCGTTCGAATCGTGTATCTCGGATTCGGGTTTAACCCAAGCGGCAGCAGAGCAGCAGCTGCGTCCCGCTCTCCTCTCTAATAAGCATTGTCGAACTAGTCCAAAATACCGGCGGCTTTCTGACGCCGTCGCCGTCGACGTCGTCTTCTTCGCCGCCGCCACAATGACGCCGTCGACTTTCACGATCCGGCTAGTGATTGAATTTAAAATGAATGACGTGGATAAACCAAAATTTATATATAAACAATACATTTACATACGGGTATACATATTTTAGTTTAGGCTACAATAACAATTTCTGCAAAAACAAGTAAGAAAGTCGCAGTGGGGAATGCTCGACTAGGAAATACTGTGAGATCTGTCGGCTTTGTATTTTTAAATATATTATGAAAAATAATATTTAATTGTTTAATAATGTTCAAACTCCGTTTCGATAGCACTAAGCAGCAAATAGTTATCGACTATTTAACATTAACAGCAGGAATTATGTAGTGTCTCTAGTTCTGTAAGCTCAGCGTGTTGTTCTTATCAACAGTATAAATCCTGCTACCTGTTATTAAAATGTGAATTAAATAGTATACCGCGTTTCCATTTTCAATAGGTGTAGGGTATGCAGATATAATTTTAATCAATCAGATTTGTCAACTAAACAACCCAAATTCGAGGCACAAGGCTAAGGCCACAGAACACAGATTTGTGCAGATCAGACGAGTCTTCAAAATTCCCATTTTTGCTTTGTTTCCAAATTCCACTTTATTTGTTGTCTTATGATAATATTCGCATGCGAAATTCGAATGCACGGCGCAGTTTGTTTTGATTTCTTATTTGTTTACGACACAACCCATCAATGCATACATAAAAATTTCATTTGCAATGAATTCAGGGTATAAAAAAGAAATGAAGTTATCAGCATAAAGATGTTTCAGCGGACACTCCAAACATTTCGAAAATATCATTTAGTTCCACTTCTTGACTCGACTGAAGGGACTTCAAAAACCTATCGATGTTTAGAATACAGCCAAATGGCTTTACTAGCTGCAAAGGCTTTGAAAGTAAAATAATCGCTCCAAACTTGTAGAAAATATTATCGACGATACGAGTAATTACCTGACGAGAATAGTAATCAAATATTAGAAGCGGATTAATGTATAATCAGGTGGTCACTCACATCCAGGAACAAAGCTGTTTGCGTATGGTTTTCAAAGACAGGCCCCAGCTTCTGAATACGCCAGAAGATTTCGTTTTTGGCCTCACCAACGTCCATGAATATAGGCTCCCGATATTTCTGTCCTATTGCCTTAATCAGACGTACTGTGTTCCTGGCCTTGTTCTTCTGCTCGATATTAAGCATCTGCCAGTACGGCGTCGCCTTGGAGAACACTGAAATCTCATCCTGTTTGAATGCACTACAGATTATCCAATAACGCGCACCCTCCACATTGTCGGCCACATTGTTGGGAATAGGTGTCTGGTAGATAAGAAATTTGATAGCGGGTACAAAATCAAATATGATTTCAATCGGCTCTGGCTCATCGTCATTCACTTGGACTGCAGTTATGTTGTGAGCAAAGACCTGACTGTCCACTTTGCGATAGTGCCAGGATAATTCGTAAACTCTGCCGGCGCTCTCGATTGTCCTCAGCTCGCTCATTATGCTCTCCACGTGTTTTCTGAGCTGCATGTGGTAATATTCAGCGGAGACGAAGCCATCTTCCACAAGGATATGATTTTGCTTGCTCTTGAGTCGGAGTAGGTTTTTTTGATTTTCATACTGGAAGATTGGCTTCATTTTGATGGGCATCTTGAAGGGCAAAAAGTAATTGAAGTCGGGCATTGTATCGATGGCGTTGCCTTTTATAAATACCACTGTAAAGGAGAATTCGCTTATGTAATATTATTGCTGATTTTATAGAAAACGTGCACTGCATACCAGTGCTTGCCAGCTCTGTGAAAATGTCGCCGAAGCATGTGGATTTCCTTTTGGAAGCCGCGTCCAGTGCATCCACTATGTAATTCACATCGCTAATGCAAGTTTGGTAGTTCTGCTCTGAAAAACTTAACTTTTCAATGACTTTCTCAATTGCACGTTCAAGAATCATGATGCGTAGAACAAAAGCCTCGGCAAAACGGTTATCCACTGAAATAAGAACTAGAAGAAAACTGAACTATGAATTCGATTACAATTTCTCATCGGTCGAGTTACCAGATCCGCAAGCAGTTGCATTCACACATACGCGTTTGCCTATACGTGTATTCATATGCATGTATTGCCATTTTTATGTTTTCCACTCCAAGAATTGCACAACTCTGAAGCAAAGCTTTCGTTACGGTATTGACTAAATTTAATTTTATATATTATATTTTATATCACCATGTTATTTCACATTTTATTTTTCCTGCAATATCATAATTTATTGTTATTCTATTAGTCGCAAAAAACCGTTGAGATATTTTTAAAATTTCGCGCTGCCTGTTTTAATCAAAAGTTTTGTAGCAGTGTGTAAAATAATATATATCGATATTGCAGCACACACTGTCGAGCCATCGATACTATCATTTAAATAATCGATAGGCTGTCAGATCCCTGTGTAATTTTCCGCGAATAAGGCATGTTTGCTGCGTGATATTGTATTTTTTGGTAATCTAACGAGCCGACACCAAAGAATTGCAACAGGTGCCATTGTTGCTGCTCCAATGGCTGAAGTCAAGGATTGGCGGCCGTTTGTCTACGGCGGTCTAGCATCCATAACAGCCGAATTCGGTAAGTGTGGCTGCTATGCGAGAACAAATCGGTGTAAACAAACAGTGGTCTCATGTGCGCGCACATATTTACATAAATATCTATTTTTATGCAGGCACGTTTCCAATTGACACAACAAAGACGCGTCTGCAAATTCAAGGACAGAAAATCGATCAGAGCTTTTCCCAATTGCGCTACCGTGGTATGACCGATGCATTTGTGAAGATATCCAGGGAAGAGGGACTGCGAGCATTATATTCTGGGTAAGTTTGACTACGCCAATTGTCAAATGCATGCGAGTGACCCAATAACGTGCAAATTGCACACTTAACTACATGCATGTGTTTGTGAATGCTTATTAAAGAACCTATTGATAACGACTGTCTCGTTGTAAAGCGAACTAAAAATAAAACGTCTCGTGTTATAATCCGTCAAGTGTTCATCACACGAAACTTTGGCCCTGCCTGCTTGATAAGCATAGCAGTAACCCCTTAGACTTTGTTTTGCGATTGCCAGATATCAACTAAGCTAACCAATTCCGTTCTCTTGCAGCATTTGGCCCGCCGTGCTGAGGCAGGCCACATATGGCACTATCAAGTTCGGCAGCTATTACACGCTCAAGAAGCTCGCTAACGAGCGAGGGCTGCTGACGCATAGCGACGGCAGCGAGCGTGTTTGGAGCAACATCATTTGCGCAGCGGCAGCAGGCGCCATCTCATCTGCTATAGCGAATCCTACGGATGTGCTCAAGGTGCGCATGCAGGTGCACGGCAAGGGCACCGATAAACTGGGCTTGTTTGGCTGCTTTCGGGAAATCCACAAATATGAAGGCATGCGTGGACTGTGGCGAGGCGTGGGTCCGACGGCGCAGCGCGCAGTGGTCATTGCATCTGTTGAGCTGCCCGTCTATGACTTCTGCAAACTGCAGCTGATGAGCGCCTTTGGTGATCACGTTGCCAATCATTTTATGTAAGTCAGATGCTGCAATTGGCTCAACGGGCTAAAGACTTACAATTCTCATTTTCAGTTCAAGCTTTATTGCCAGCTTGGGCAGCGCCATTGCCTCGACGCCAATAGATGTCATTCGTGTAAGTGCGATGCACTGCAATGCCAAAGAAATTCTAAAGATCCTCTTGATTCACAGACACGCCTTATGAACCAACGGCATGTGACAGTGCTGAATGGTGGCATGGCCACTGCAGCTGCGCCTCCCTCGAAACTTTACAATGGAAGTCTGGACTGTGCTGTGCAAACGATACGTAACGAAGGACTGTTCGCGTTATATAAGGGCTTCATACCCACGTGGGTGCGAATGGGACCGTGGAACATAATCTTTTTCATCACGTACGAGCAGCTTAAGAAATATTAGCATCCCATCGAAGATCGAAAGACATCAAGTACACGATGTATTTAGCATTGAAACCAAAAACATCTATTTTATAATAGGAAAACGTAATTGAAATGAAATCAAACCAGGGAGTGGTCACTTAAGTGCCTGTTGCATTGCGACTATCCAATAGCCGAAAAGGACCTCCAATTTCACCAATGAGTTTATGTAGGAAAAATCTAATGAAAATTGGCATAATTTTTATACGAAAATGCGCATTTAAGGTATTCGCAATCGCATTTGGATTAAGCCTTTGTTTTAGCTATATGCATCATCTAGTCCCTAAAATGCTTTTCGATTTCTTGCATTTCCTGTACTCATCTCAACATCAATGTCAATATCAACGTTAATTTCAATATGTAAATTGCATTTGGTTGAACGCATTTAGAAACTAATTTTTCATAGCTTAGGGAAGAAAATGTGACGAAAATTAGTTTAATTTAGCTCTTGATTTGGCTGTCAATAACAAGTTCAGTTTGAAATTGTATTTGAACATTTATTTCTATGCTGTAAATATGTACATTTAGACATATAACGAATATAGCATATTCGTTAGAGCAAACAACGATATCTGTACACTAAAAGCAACAAAACAAAATAAACAGATTAACGGAAATCTCATAATAAATAATGCATTTGAATGAATTATCGGTAAAGAGGTTGAGCAATTGCTGTTTTATCAAAAAATAAAATTACAAGAGTATAATATAAGTAGAAAATTAATAAACTTAAGCTATGCTGTGCTTTAATTATTAAATGATTCTCGACTAGGACTTCCCATTAGGACACCAAGACTTCTTGGCAGTCTGAATTGATAATAAACTAGAAGAACACCTACAACTCGTGATACCTCTAAAAACACGGCCATTTCACAAAATTGCACCAAATTTCGAATCGCAACTCAAGTATTAGCTGAAAATGATCATTATTGCAATATATAAAAGTCATTAAATTTTTGTTTGCATATGTATGGGAAAACTGCGTACGCGAAAATGTAAAAAAATCATATTTGCATCAAATCCAATAAATGCAATATTTGAAACTTAGCTAAAAAGACGTATGCGATATATCTCGTATAATGTTCTTAATCGATTGCATTAAGAGTCGAATATCGATTATTCGAACAAACTTAATCTGTGCTTGCTATAATATAAAATATTAAAATAATACAATATTTGATGTTATGGGATATTCGATCGACCCGGCTAAGAATTTTTACTATATATATAATATACACTTATAATAATTATTTATATTTTGATAGCTTAAACACAATGATAGCAAGCCATAGGGCCATAGGGCCATAGGGCCAAAGGGCCATATGAGCTTGAAAGGATCCTCAGTGAGCGACAAACCAGTAATATGCCAGTTATTACCATTTAGCTCGAACATAGTAAGCTTAGATGTGAATAATAAGTAATCAAGAATAATTGAATTTATTGGCAATAAAATATAAGGTGAAGATGAAACTTCAGTATGATATGCTGGATGATAATATTCGTAAATACAATTTTATTTACATCACATTAAAAAATAAAGCCGTTGAGTCAAAGTTTTCATACCAACAATGTATTATCGACTATCGCAATATTTCGATTTTGATTACTTATCGACATTCTGCCGCCAATAGTCAAGCTAACGGATATTCAGCTCCACCATATTTGGGAATTAACTATTCTGAAAGAAGAAAAATACATCTGAAATGGATTTCTTGACTGCATTATCAACGGGGGCCAGTGTAGATGTGAGTTAATACTTCGCAGCTTATAAAACTATTGAAATATGCGTTTTCCAGTACGCTATATCGGAGTATATATACGCCTTCATGCAGGCAGTCGTCAAAAATCCACAGAATTGGTTAAATAAAGTGTCGCATAATTTTGTTGGCCAATGCTTCAGAGCGCTGGGCTTACAATTCAACGTCAGCGTTGAGGAATTCCAGTGCACTTATGATCATCCTTATTACGCGGATAACTTAAATTACATTTTTAATGCAGTGCCCTTTGTACTAAAAAATGTAGAGCTGTTTTTCAACCAACTGCCGATGTCGTTGGCAATTTGTGAACGTACGGTTTCAGAGGACAGGCCGAATTCTAGGTTGGGTGGCGAATTCTATGACATAACAAATCCTGTGCTGTGCTTTCTGCGTGTGGTGAACGTTTGGGCTTTGGTGGTTCGGAGCATAACTGGCAAATTGCAACAGAAGGACATTGTGCGATTTCTATGTGAGCCCCTGGCCAGAATGTCCTTCGGCATACTGCAAGGGCTGGTCAAACTGCTGCCGGACTATGGAGAAAAGTTTGAAATGCTTGAAGAGACCTGTCTTTGTCTAACAGTGCTAGTGCGCTATGGCATATTGTAAGTGTGATGGATGACATTCAGCTCTATCGTCCCATTACCATAATGCTTACAGCTTCAAGGAGACCTGCCAATTCATACTGCCATCCATGTTGGGTATGTTCAAGGAACACTTTCAGCTCTTTTGTGGGACCACAAAATCGGCTGTCAATTTTATCTACTGGGTATTCATATGCGAGGTAAAGTTCTATATTAAAATATTTGCTAATTTATAACGGACCAATTGCATTCCCTATTTCAGATGTCCAACAAGCACATATTTATTCAGACTTACCAGTTTTTGGAATCGATTCTAGATTTCTTCGCTGAGGGAAAGCAATGCGACGCTTCGGGTAATCTTATTTTGCGCTTGATGACCAACGAGCTGATCATGGACAAATATCTCGCCGTACAATTCGAAATGCTCAAAGTGAAAAACTGCAATCCCTTGTTGCTAGCAACGCTTCACTATTTGCAAACATTGCAGAGGTACTTTGACTAATCCTAATTTGTACATTCCTACGCTAATTATTGATTTAATGTTTAGCCACTTGGTCAGCACAGATATATTCACGCGTCGCTTTTTGGAGCAAATTTTGCTGGTTTTGATTGACATCCCAAATGCTTCGCTCTCGGTATGCTCATCGGCAGCCGAACTTTACATAACATTGGCTAAGCGCCAGTACACGAAGCAGGAGGTATTTGTGCACATACTGGAAACGTTTGTGAAGACGCAGAGCAGTGTAGGAAAATTTTCGAGCCATGAGAAGTTCATGTCGCTCATAAAGGTCTATCTACAGAAGATGATGGACCACTTTCCGCCTCTGCAATACTTTAAGTACTATTTGAATGTGCTCAATGCAGTAAATGTGCGCAAGGAGCTGCTCCTTTTTACGGCACACGCCACATGCGGACTATTCGAGATTTACACAGAGCAATATATCGAAATGGAGGTTGCGCGGCATCAGCTGCACAAGCTTCTACGATACTGGCCCAAGCTCGTTACGTCACCGGAGCAGGATATTGAGACTCGTGCCGTACTCTATGGCATCTACAGCGTTGTAGACTTTGCTGCTCTGTCAGAGCGCAAATCGAACGTAAGTTGTTTGGACAAGAAACTTTTTTAATGTAAACCATCGAATTAATTAAATTACAATTTGCTTTGAAAGCTGAGCGTATTGGAGAGAAACTGCCTCAACATATTCCTGAACGATGACACGCTCAGCGAGGCTGAATTCGCCATCCTCTTTACAAAATTGTGTCAGTCGATCGAAGTGACAGGGAATGAACATATATTGGTAACAGCGGCTCTAACTTTGCAAGACAGATACGCAGAGATAACTATGAATATGATGGGCCGACAGCAGGAGAACACTCAGGACGAATTGCTACAAGAATATGGCACGTGCGTACGCTGTCTTTATGCCATGATCAAACAGAACAAGCTGCGCGGCCATCAGGTATGCGATATGTACGAAACACTAGCTGACCAGATACTGAGTGAAACAGTGACCAATAAGCATTTGGGTAGGTGAATGTCCGAATTATTTATATTTCTCTAAGCTTTTCACTTAACATTGTAGTTCTTTATGGTTACGAGTGCTTGGCGTTAATGCTTGCAGTGCTGCATTCTGAGAGTCAGGATCTGGAGGATGCACACGAGCACATAGCAAGGTCTACGCAGCTGGCTGAAAGGTTGCGCGACGACTGTGTACTCAAGCTGTCCAACTTGTCACAGAATTTGGCCCAGTCGAAATCTCTGTTTTGTGCTATTGTCGTGCTGCACTTGGGATTAGCGAATAATCTGACTTTGAACGCACTTACCTATGATACCTTGTCGGAGCGACTTTCGGATGCAACACTTGTACTGAATACACGCAGTGATACTCTAGCTTTAAACTACGTCCAGGAGATGTACTTGCTCTTCCGTCAGTTACATGAGAATGAGCTAATTGTATTGCCAACATATCGCATCTGGAAACTGTTGATGGTGTACAAAATTGTGAGAGTAGATATCCCATGCAGGCAAATCGTTTAAGTCTAATCGCCACTTCTTTTGCAGATTAAAACGACGCCTGATAATATTACCCAAGAATTGGAACAGCTTATAGTAGTGCTTATTAAGGGTCATATTGTTACGTACGCTCATAACCTGTCTGTCATTCAGCTGCATATTTACAATACGTTTCGTAATAAGAATCGCTTCACAGTTGCTCTGGCTGCCCACATGCGTCTTGTGGACATGAATGCCAGTGCGAAAGATGCGTGGATGCTCAGATTACATGTATTCAATGCGGCTCTCGAGCTATTAGTGAATAGGCTGGCTGTTCTACGTACGGAATCCGGAGCTACAGCCTCACCCCATCTTTTGCCCCTGCGTCATTTGCTTTCGCTGGTGAATACACTGCGCCTTGAGGAAACCCATTTTATGAATATGTAAGTCGTCTAAACACTCACTCTCACTCACTCACTCACTCACTTTAATCGTATTTTCTCGCACAGTGCTAGATTGCTGGGAAGCCTGCAGGCAAATGTTACCACTGATGCCGATAACAAAGAACTTGATAAGTTTATAGCGCAGATTAGCGCATACAAACACACTTGCGCGGATGAAACTACTAAGAGGAGCTTAACATCTCAACCTCCAGGCCCAATGGCATTGTGGCAGGCAAAAGCTTTCAACCACTCATTAGATAGTGCAAAGAAGTTGGATTTTTCGCACAGTAGCAGTTAAGCAAAAAGTATTTTAATATTGAGCTCGGCTATAATTATAATAATAATATATGTATAAAGTATATATATTAATCTATATGTATATATGACATGAATTTCAACATATATGTAACATATATTTAATGATATCATTCACCATTTATTATATCTGTATAACTTAAAAGAAAACTATAATATTTACAATAAGAACAAATAAGAAATAAAGAGTTTCTTGACAGCTTAAATCTTGTGTAATCTTAGTTTTTGTAGTTTATTTTCTCACCCCTTTTCAATTTTGCTAATTTTTTTTAATAAACTAATTCAAAATTTTTTATTAAACAGATTGACATCAAAAAAATGTAGTTAATTTGAATAAATAGCCATAAAATTAGTTTCTAAAGTCGAAAAATATGAATTTTCGCTTTGTGTAAACTGTTTCCTGACAGACTGTATATGTATATGGAAGGGTCTTTTGAGCGGAAGTAAGCACAAATGTTAAATAGCAGAATGACTGTTAAGTAGAAACTGAACGCTAGACTAACAGAGCACGTAATGTACTGAAAGCTAACAGAGTACTGTAAAGTTGCATGTACAGCTGCAACTTATGTTACAGAAGCGGCAAAGCTCAAAATTAAAACTTTGAGTTACAAAATATCAGAAATAATAATATTTCTGAACTGAATCTAAAATATATATAAATTAAAATTAAAAGTAGCAATTGAATACATATATACATCTGTTACTTTTTGAAAAATAAATCAAACAACAAAAATATAATTATTGACGAGTTTAGAATTTTATTCGTAGCAATTTCGAGACTTTTGTCGTTTACTTCAGTACGTGCGTCATCAGTCGTTAGAAAAAAAAATATAAATATATTATCGAGCATTTGTTTTTGGTAATTTTATTGAGATGAGAAAAAGGATGTCCTCCAATGGTGAAGCTTGTATAGCTAGCTCCACCACAAATGATGAGGTCTGTGAGGCGGAATGCTTGGAGCGCAAGTCTTTGGTGGTTTGGCGGCAGCCACTAAAAACTCTGAAGTACAGCATTTTGGAGTTGTTTGCAATGATGATTGGATTCGGCTCCCGTCTCTTGGACCGACGATTCTTGGGCAGCCTTCTGGCCTTGGTGATTATCTGTAAGATTCCGGGTCCACATGCATCCTATATTGAGGTCGGTCGGCAAAATCTCGGCTTTATCGTTTACTGGATGGGCCTGGGCCTACTGTCTTCGGTCGGCTTTGGCACCGGGCTGCACACCTTTCTGCTGTACTTGGGGCCTCATCTGGCGGGCGTCACTTTGGCTGCCTACGAATGCCACTCACTTGACTTTCCTGCGCCACCCTATCCGGATCAGAAGATATGTCCAAGCGAGCCATATGTACGTCGGTTGCCCACAACCTGGGAGATCTTGTCAAAGGTGAGAACCGAGACCATGTTCTGGGGCGTGGGCACTGCACTGGGCGAGCTGCCGCCCTACTTTATGGCCCGGGCAGCGCGCCTCTCCGGCAACTCTGTGCTGCAAGAGAGTCGGTCGAAGCAGTCGCAACAACTGAATTTATTTGACAAGAGCAAGCTGCTGGTGGAGCGCGTGGTGCTGCGCATAGGTTTCTTCGGCATTCTGCTCTGCGCAAGCGTGCCGAATCCACTCTTCGACCTGGCTGGAGTGGCCTGTGGCCATTTCCTGGTGCCCTTCTGGAAGTTCTTTGCGGCCACGCTGATCGGCAAGGCGGTTTTCAAGTCCAACATACAGCAGCTACTGGTCATTGTGGCATTCAGCGAGGACTTGATCGGTGTCCTGGTCAAGGCACTTGGCCAGGTGCCCTTTGTCGGCACCAAAATCCAGGCTCCCCTCCATAATCTCTTGACTACCACCAAGCAGCGCATGCACCAGAAGATTTACGACGGCCGCGAGCACGACGTCTCGGTCACTGGCTTCGTTATCGTGGCGCATCTCTTCCAGCTGCTGGCGTTTTTCATTGCTGTCTACTTTGTGGTCTCGGTGCTGAATGCCCTGGCCCAAAGGCGGTGCCAGCGACTGCAGCTGGTTAAGAAGCAGAAAGTCGACTCGCACGTTGACCCAACTGAGAAAGACGACCCCTTGCAGACGACACTCACAGCTTTGCCTAAAATTGACGAAAGTATGGAGGAAACCCAGCTCTAAGCCAATCAATCACTTGAATGCGGATGAAAGCGCGCTGCCCAGGAGGAATTGCAATTGGATCCAAATAAAACATTCAATTGAAATTTGTTGTATTGTTTATTTCATTATCATTAGTTCGGTTTCGCATTTGGATTTCTATTCTCGAAATGTAATTCATTACCTTCAATATTTCAATACTTCAATATTTCAATATCCATTGTACATTTACATTCAACAGCGATTTAACACAAAGCCAAGCATTTTACTTAATGCGATCATCTTATTTATCTCTTTCTCTTTTATATTTTTGTATTATTTGAGTTTCATTTAGTGTTCGATTTTCTGCGATGCGTACATTATGATGATATTCCTTTTCAACTGAGTTCTGCTCTGACTGACTGGTTGACTGACCGTAAGTCTATTATGTATTGAGATTAGCGGCGTTTCCTGCGATTCCTGATATAAAAACCATACTTACAAAAAGTACGTTCAAATGGTACTATCATTCGGTATAAAAACCCATATGCATACACACTCCTACGCCTACGGCTACGCCTACGACTGACTCTACATCTAAATTGCGTCTAACATCATCATAACATATCGTATTATACCCTATTTAGTTGCGTTTGCTGATCAGTTGATGCGATCTTGGTCGAACTGGTCGTGGTTAGTTCGGCGCTCATCTCTTAACATTCTTCAAAATAAATCGACTGAATTCTATGCGATATACGATATGAGACATACGATATAACTTACAAGTCATATAGTATACGATATACGATCTAAGATGCTTGATGCACAATATAAGACATACCACATATGTACTATATACGATATTCAATATACGATATAACTTATAAGCTATATAGTATACGATGTTCGATGCACCATATACCATATACAATATTCTTTATACGACATACCATACATGTAAGATATACGATATTTAATATACGATATAAGCTATATAGTTTACGATATACGATATACACCGTATATTCTTTATACGACATACCATATATATACGATATAGCATATACGATGTTCAATATACGATATACTTGTATACTATACCGTGTATTCAATATTTTATATTCCATATGTCGTATATTTACGATATACGGTATACGAGTGCTCCATATTTGATGAATGAGGGTACTTAGAACGTAAATTATTGTAAAACATTTCCATGAAATAAATAATTGAATTTCTTAGTTTGATTCTGTTTTTAGGTATTCCAGATGACAAATAGTACTTATTGGGAGCTTTTTATTATAGAGTTTTAATAGCTAAGTACATACATACATATACATACATGCAAACAGACGTAAAGATTAACTATTTGCGGCAAAGTCTTTTCAATAGAGAGAGAGAGAGAGAGACAGAGCGAGAGATAGAGAGAGAATATGTGGGAAAGAGAGTTTAGAAAATATATTTAACACATTTTAAACATTTACAAATTGTAAAAAAAGGGGAAAAATTCACAAACATTTTCATTTATTTATTATTTATTATAAATATTTTTTTAGGGAATTGTTATATGGTTCTCTGTTGCGATTATCTTTCGTTTTTAATCCGCTTTCGCAATCACAATTCTCGTTTGTGTTAAGCTTTACGATCTCTCGGGGAAAGATATTATTAGGTTTCGCACAATTTTCGCTAGTTGGATTAAATTGTATTTTCTTTTCTTTTTTTTTTTTTGTTTTGTATATTTTAGCTACATTCATATACGACACAATCGTTACGGATATCTTTCCGGCATAATTTACTTAATTTCTTTGTTTTTTCATAATTTATATTCCTGTATTGCATAAATTAGTTTCTGCATATAAAACAATTTTACGATTAATGCTGGTTTGTTGTCTTTTTGCTTAATAATTTAGATTATTTGTTGTTACTTTAAGTATTTGTTTCTCTTTAAGTTATATTTTGGAATTATTTGTTGCTTTCTTTTCTAAAATTTGACGCCTAATATAATTTTCATTAATAATTTTGGTTAAAAATTCATGTTATCATAATATCATCTGCCTATAATTTACGATAAATATTTGTATGAAATTGTTTCTCTTTTTTTCGTAATATTTCTATATTACGGATCAAATAGAAAATTAGAAAGGGAATATAAAGGTTTTGGAATTGAATTAAATTTCTGCATCAAATAGAGTTTCAAACTAAAAAAAAAAGTTTATAAATATATATAATATGAAAACCAGGAATAAAATCGAAGGATTCATTTCAAGTGAAGACAAATTCATATTTATAATACATACATATATTATATTATATTACTTTATGTGGTTATAGGTTCTTCTAGGTTTCTGGAACATATGTGTGTTTATTCATTACTTTGCAGCTAGCTTTTAAATATTTTTTACAAACGCCTAGACAATTTGGTTATTATTAGTTTTACTTTTACTTTTATGTAGGTACATTTACTGTAATTTTATATTGAAAAAAAAAAAAAAATAATTCGCTAATTAAAATGATATTTTCTTTTGTTCTTGTTATTGCGCTCTCGTTTAGTAAGGAAAAAAATTTCAACTGTCCTATGGAAGTATTTTGAAAGACGAATCGTAAGCAGCTGGCTCTTTGTAATTTCTTGAGTATTATTGTTTATTATTATTATTATTATTATTCAACTTTAATATGTACTTTAAAAAATATTAACGGCGGGAAGTACTACAATCGTAACTTGAAGCATTTGATTTAGTAAGTTTCGCTTTTATATGTTTTCTTCTCTTCTGTCTTGCGCTTGTTTAATCGTTTCCATGTTTAGTTAATATAATCGTATTTGTTCGATTTGTAGCAAAATGTCATTGGTTTTTAATTTGTTAATTTTTACATTAAGTTGATTGTAGAAAAATGTATGCGGTCTCCTGCCTTTAGTATGCGACTTCAAAATGTAGTTAAATGTTTCATCAAAAAGAGCAAAATTGTGTCTCGTATTGTCCTTTAATGTCTCAAAAATTTGTCATTTAGCATTTGGTTGTGGTTCGTTCTTATCGAATGGATTGTGAAATCTGTTTAATGTCGAGCAATGACTCCTGCCAGCTGTCAGTTAGTAGCACTTGCTCCAAGCTATAGACAATGACAATGAACTATGAAGATTGCGTTTTCGAAGTGTTTCAGTTTTTCTTGTTTTACTTTTTGTATTTATATTGTCTACTACTTATTTACATCCCTTGTTCAAGTTGTTCTTGTTGCTGTTCTTGTTGTTTTTGTTGTTATTTCTGTATCCGTATTATTTATATTTAGAATTTGTCTTTATTAAAATCAATATCTGCTCCATTAAACATATGTATATACTATATACTATATATTTATTTATGTTGGTTGAAAGTTAGACCAGCTAATCCTCCTCATATTGAGCTTTAATACCTTCAACAGTTACGGGGAAGCTGACTTAAAGGTTCTGTTTAAATGCCATCGATTGTTTCATTCATTACTGATGCTTACTCACGGTTCGGTTGGAATTATCATTATCATATGGAAATAAAATCAAATAAAACGAAGGGAATGCCTCTTTCAAAATGCCAACAATTATGTTACATATCTGTAAGTAAGTAAGGAATTGCCAAGGACTCCTCCTCCGGTTCGTACATCTCTAACGTATGCTCTAAAATATTTGTTATCTCTAGTTGATGCCATTTGCTCGGTTTGTTTGGTTTACTGTCGGTATCGGGGGTCTTTAGCTATGTGTGTTAAATTGTAAATTAATTTAAATTAATTTCACATACATATATATGTATATATATATTTAATTTATATATCAGCTATATACAAGTGCATTGGTTATCCGACGAAATTGTGCCCGTTGCAGGCACAATTCGCTCAATGCTTTCGAGATTCTGTCTGGGTACGAGTAGATCTCTTAAATATACACCCTGCGCGGTGATGTCCACATTGTTGTTGTTCTTCATCTTGTTGTTGTTGTTGTTGTTGTTGTTGTTAAGTATAGTCAAACAGTCCTGGAATTGTGTGAGAAGAGGAATCAAAATTAAAATCGAATTTTCATGGCAACTCGCAGTTCGATTACGCACTTCATTTAATGCTCTGCAAATATCCATGAAATCACTTAATTAAGTGCAGATTATTGTGCTCAAGTCAATTATTTTTTGTTGGTTTTGTTGTTGCGTCTTTCACTTTCACAGCTCGTCAATTCGGATTGTCCTAAACGAACCACTCGTCCTTTTGAGCGGCGCCGACAGCGGCATTGGCATTCGGATTGCCAGCAACGGCGATGTTCGTCTGGCTGAGTCCGGTTGAGTTTTGCGAAAGATCTTGACCTAATTGACGGAATTTGCCAAGCACCAAATGGGACGGACTTTGGTGGCCATCTTCAAGTAGTTGTGTGGAATGCGGTGGTACCCGTATGGTCCCGCAGGGTGATGCCAGTTTCCCGACGCCGGTGGCAGCTGTGTGTGCTCCCTCGTCAAGGTGCCGCCGACGCCAATGCCCATGCCCATGCCTACGCCGTGGTAGTGCAAGTGCTTTGACGACCCATTCGTCTCGGCATTGTGATGCACTGTAATCGGATTAGGGAAACGGTTTATGATCGCATTGACTAGGCGAGGCTAGGCTTGGGTCTTCACTTACACTGCAGGGCGGTGTTCTGGGTGGCGGCGTTCTCGTCCTGGCGCCGGCACACGCAGATCGCGATGGCCACAATGAGCGCGCTGAGCACCAGCAGCACTCCGACCACAATCAGGACGAACCAGGTCATGTCCACGCCAAAAACTGTGCTCGTCGTCTCGTCTGCAATGGAAATCGTCACATGAGAATCGAATCTGTTTTATTATCTCAGCCCAGCTCAACATTATGGCTGGTCACTCACTCTGGCATAGATTCTGCACGGACTCATCAGAGTTGTCGCCGCAGTGGTTGACGCCGTCGCACAGCAGATCGGGATTTATGCAGAACTCGCGTGTGGCGCACGTGAAGTCCTTGCACGTATGCTCTGCAAATTGGCAAAAGTCACGAATTGTTAATAACTAATCAGCAGCCAGAGGGACTCGCTCGCCCACTTACTGGGATCCTTCACCGAGGTTATCACCAACTTGAAACCATTCGAGTCCGTTCCCCAGCCATCGGTCACGTACTTCAGCGTTACGAAGTTCGTGCGCGTCAATATTGCGTTCACCGTGTTCTTTGTGTTCCGACACGAGATGTCAATCTGCAAATGAAGTTCACGTGAATAATTTCTACTTGTCGAACAGACAGTCGAAATATTAATCAATAGTTGGAGTCGCTTCGAGGCAGAGACATTAAAGCAATACTGAAATCTCGAATCATCATAGTCAAAGCTCACTAACTAAGCTGGACCAACTGCGAAATTGGCCTCGCCCAATTGGCTCGACGAGCTGAACTATGCAAGGCTTGTGAGCGGCTTACTCAAAGGGGCGTGGCAACGCTGACGCGTGAAGTCCCGTCATTGCCATGGAGATAGCCTCGCCCAACTAAGCACCTTGAGGTGGCATCAGTTGCCAGGGCTTAGCCGCCCTCCGCCTCTTCCCTTGTTGCTTGTTCCCTAAGCTTGCGGTTAGTTACGCACATTTAGGTCACACACACATACACACAATACATACATATGCATGAAGTGCAGTTTTCGATTCCTGGATGCCCGCCGAACTATGTCAACTATTGGCTTGGAGTATCCTCGCATGTTTGTAGTACCGCAAGCTTCGATTCTTGCCTTCTTGCCTGTTATCAATATACTTTTTAATGCACTCATATTATATACATATGTATATTAATTATATACACACATTTCATATGTAGCTTCATCTCACTCACTCTTTAGCTTGTTACTTTTACCTACTTAAACGTGCTGCTCTATTTACACGGCTGGATCTTCTTTTAACAGCTCTCATACATGTTAAATTCACACAAACAAACACCGATATGCAACTCCTCAGCATACATGTATGCCTGCGCCTGATTTCTACACGTTCGTTTTAGATCCACACACACGAGCGCATATTAGCATATTCAAACGCGCTCACGCTCTAACATGTTGCAGTTAGGCTTCAACTCGATTTCACTCACTCTAGATCCGTGTAGACATAAGACACGAGCAAGAACGAAACAAAGCAGCTGCAACTCAGACGCAGTTTTATTTATAGCAAATGCCATTTTTCTTCTCGCCTTTACTTTATTGGACTGCAGCTTCTGATCCACGATTCACTCCAGTTGCACTACTCTTACGTCTGTTCTTTATTAGAAGAATATTTCTATACTGGTATCCTGCTTACTCCCACGTAACTTGCTATCTAGAGCGCGGCTTATTAAAAAGTTGATGTTTAACTTGAGCTTGTTAAATTGTTTTTAATTATTTGTGGCAATTGCCGAGAATTATGTATATAAAGCAGGCAGCTGTGAACTTATTAAAGATTTCTAATCTTGTTCATTATAAACAGGCGGACCGTGCTCAAAAAAAAAAAATAATTATGAATGAATAATTTGAAAGTTTTGCCTGCATTCTGATTATGCGCAGCAAGTTTCTTCTGCAACTATAAAGCATTACTTTTATATGATTTAAAATTGGCGCAGCTTAGGGTCCATTTGCTCATAAATTTTGCTGGAAAAAGTGAAAAGTTTGCCGCTGTTGGTTGTTAGCATAAAGTTGCCCCTCGCTCGTATCATCAACACCGTTGATGCCACCACAAAGTGCGCAGCGACAAGCAGGACGATGATGCTGATGACGATGGAGAGGACTTCTATGCCACGTGCCACGTGCCAGGCCGCGCCTCGGTCGCTTTGTGTAAATTTGTAATGTTGCCGGCGCTGCATGCAACCTAAAAGTTGCAACGGGGTTCATCAAAGTCCACGTCCCACCCACATGCCATAGACTCTCTGCGACAGTGTCTATGTGTGTGTGTGTGTGTGTGTGTGTGTGCGTCATAGTTGAGGTCTTTGCTGCGGTTGCCATTCTTGGCACAACGTCCTGGTTGGCAGCTGCAGCTGCAGTTGCTCGGCATCTTCGACGTGCGGCATTTTGTGGCATATTTTAATTTTGTTGCAGCCCCAAAAAACGCAAACTTTCCGCTACATTTTGTGTGCCCCGCTGCTCCCGTTGCTTTGAAGGCACACACACACACACAGAGAGAGAGAGAGAGAGAGAGAGACTCGTACGCCCGCAGACAGTGTGGCAAAATTTTAATTTTGTATTTTGAAAGCAGTGACAATTTCTTTTGGGCCAAAAGTATTTACAAGCCAAGACCCTTGACTCGTCTCAAATGTTATTGGTTTTTTGGCTTTTAGCTTTTGGCTGTCGTCGTTGTCTTTGCTGTCTTTGCTGTGGCTAGTATCATGCAAATGCGACTCAGCTCAACTCGAATTAAGTCGCTGGGGAATTCATAAATCTGTTCGCATCGCTCATACGCCACGTTGCACAGTGACACAAAAAGGGCTAGGTGCGAAGTGGGCCAGCAGCAAAGATGTGCAAAGCTTCTTAGGCCACTTGCTACCGTCTCAGCACCTAGTTCCTAGCACCTAGCAGAGCCAGCTACCCGCTACTTGACTGGCTACTGGGCTACTGGCTGCCAGGCATTCGTAAGTCTGTTGCAAAACAAGTCACTTGGCAAATATTTGAGCAAAGGCTCTTAAGATGTGACTCGACAAAAATGCACGCAACAAAGCAAAATGTCAAGAATGTCTCAATGCAAGTTGAAAACTAATCGGCTTTCAGCTTGGAAGCCATTTCATACTCGTGTAACTATGCCGAAGTTGCTTAATTTCTGCCCAAGAATCTCATTAGTCGACCATATGCACATTCTCTGACCTCGCCTTAGTCAATTAAGAATTTCAATAATTAATATCGAATCTAATAATTACTAGATTAATATTATAACTGAAAAATGTGAATATTCTTGATAGTTAAGATATTCGTGAGGCTGACCTAACACAAAATCTATTAACTATAGGCCGAAAATGACTTTTGTTATTAAATACTCATACATATTTACAATCTAGACAACTTATATTGCGAGTGCTCAACTCGGATATACCCTCACTTATATATACACATAAGGCACCTAGGTGAGAGAATCTTCCAACTCAGCTCATAGTTCATCTTATTAACTTTCCATTTCGTTCATATGCGTTCTTTAGTCTCGCTATGCAACGAGTTCTCGGAGTTGTTCTTCTCAAGTACTCGCAACTCTATTAGAAAATCTTATTCCCATTGCACTCTCACTTGCCATATTCCAAGTGGCTGTAAAGAACGATCTGGACGATCATCGCTTGGCCAACACATCAAGGAACTGACATCCATCGATTATGTTCTGAGGGGAACTTTAAATTCCTGAAGTATTTGACGGAGAACTTGGAGTCTCCTAAAAAGTTAGGAAACAACGCTTAACTAGTATTATCCGAACTTTATTGATTTTTAAAAACAGATTGAATAAGAACTATAATCAGAGTGAGTCTTATATATTCATTTGAAATATTTGCTGTTTAAGATATAATGCCATAGATATAGTTTCAAAATAAAAGTTTTATTGTAACTATATATATATATATTATATTGAAATTTATACATCCCTCTGGGTTCTATTTGGATGCCTTGTATAAAAGCCAAAGGTTAGTTTTGTGTGCTTATACAATAGTTGGAACAACATGTGATCTGAAATATTTGAGCTCTATAATGCTGCATATTCCCTCAGGAGAATCAATATGCTAAGGGCATGACTCGAGTTCATTGAATAATATATTTGATTATGTATGGGCTATAAGACTCGTATACTTCACTCAAGTATTTTTCAGTTATTGTCTATATCTCAAGATATATATATATATATATATCTCGCCTTGGCAGTTGTCCCGGTTGGCGGCACGAATCTTGCAGCCACGAAGTAACCTGGACGAAGGTAGCGGCGGTTACATTGATTGGCACTTTGTCTTAGCTGTCCGTCTTGGGGTTGACTTTTCGTAATTAGAGGCTTAAAGTGCCATCGATTTTGCCATAAACTTTCGACTCGTTAACTTTTTATGGATCCTTCCGGGCGACTCAGCAATTATGCTGGAGGCACGAGTAAATATATAAAAGAATATTTATATCTTATAGCAAAGCATGCTGCAGTCATAATATGCGGTGCTTGGCTCAAGTAGCAATGCCCAAGTGTGCATTTATTAATTCTATTGTTATTTTGCCAAATTAATGCAGGCCGAGTCCTGGTCGGGGCTCCTGGCCTTCCTCGAATCTCTCAGAGACGCATTCTTGGGCCATTTTCTCTGCGATTTAAAAATTTTGCTTATACTCATGGAGTGCTACTTGCCTTGCCTCATATTTAGCCTACAAACACACATGCACTCGCCACGCCCACACACACTCACACGAGACAGCAAATATAATATGCATATGTGCAGCGTGGGGCCAACGGGGCATATGAAAAATGAAAATTGTTGCTGATAAAATCAGAGCGCTATCAGCCGGCAGTTGGCAGCTGCCATTTGGCGCCGCATTGCAACCGCAGTGGTGCATAAGCCACCCAGCCCCAGACAGCCCCAACTGAGCCACCCAGCCAACCACCCACTCAGCAAGCGACAGACCGATCGACCGACATTCTCACTCGTTGTCATCATTGCAAATGTTGCACAGGCTAAAATTATGTCTTCATTTGACTGTGTGTGCATGTGTGTGTGTCTCTGTGTGTGTGTGTGTGGCACTGCGGAAACCCCGCAGGGATTGAACTTAAAATGTCAGAGGCATCAACGTGCCCCGATTGTGCATGTGGATCACGAGGCTGCGACACAAATTGCGCCGGCTTTGCCTCTGCGTCGAAGCCATAATAATTGGCCTTAGCCCGGCCCAATCAAATTATCAGGCATAATAAAGCAATTTCGATAAATAAAATATATATAATTGGGAGGGCTGCTCACCTTGGGCGTCGATACTGCGTGAGCCCCGTCGTAGACAAGCAGGTGATCGTTGCAGTCCAGCTGGAGCATGTCGAAGCGCAGCATAAACCGCTGCAGAATCGAGTGGGTTTGGAACGTGATGACGCAGTCCAAGTTGCGCTCATTCTGGGACCAGAGCACGGCGCCATCAATTTTGCGGTAAAGCTGCTGCAGAAAGTGATTCTTGCACAGCGATTGCATATAATCTGTTCGGAAGACAGAGAAGGAGATCACGAGATTAGCAAAACTGCAAAATGACAGAGCGAACTTTGGCTTAACGATTTAACAAATTTAACAAATTTTAACAATTTTAACAATTTTAACAATTTTGTGGTAAGTTCTTTTTGCACAGTTTGGAGAGGAACCAGCAGCGGATGCCACGTCCTGTTCCAACTTCTAAACTTCCTTAAGCTTAATGGTTGCGATTTCCACAGCGGTGGCCCACGGCCCACGGCCCCCACCCTCGGCCCCCGGACTCCGGACCCCACCCACCGGCAGCCTCTCGTGCGTTGCGCCGGAAAATGTGCACTTAAATTTTAATGGGGGAGTGAAAAATTCATTTACGCTTCGTTTCACGTATTTCTGGCACACGTTTCCATTCATTTGCCAGTTGCCAGGTATTGGTTGCAATCGCCCATGAGTGTGCCACATGCCACACGCCACATGAGCATGTGCAAGCTCATTCCATATCTAAGAAACGGTCCACAGTTAATATGGAAATAATAAATAATGTGAACTCCTTGATCTAGTTAATTAACCAAGATTTCTATTTAAATTTACTAAGAAGATCTTTTATTATTCAAGTTTTGTATTAAACAATAAACCTTGGAGTTTATTCAATTTTTTTTTAGTTTCATTTTACTTTTTTCTTTTGAACATAAATATATATATATATATATATATATATATATATATATATATATATATATATATATATATATATATATATATATAATATACAAATAAATTAACTTAATTTAAAATATTTACTTTTTTACACTTTTTAAAATATTTTTTGTACTCTCTCAAAATAAAATACTTCCAAATTTAAATTAAAAATGGAATTATTTAAACTAAGCAAAGTGTAATAAAAACAAAAAAAATCTAAAGTTAAAATAACAAAATTATCTAGGAAAATAATTATTTCACTCTACTTAAAATGCTAAATTGATTTATAAAATATTGCTTACTTTTTCTCATAAATTAATTTAAAATTTTTCTAAGTTTTCAGTTCCTGCTTTACTTAAAGATTCCACAAATAAGAGAATGTTAGAGAGAAAAATACTCTCTCCCTTTCTCTCTCGGTATAAATCTGTCTAAGCATAAAGTTTATAGGATACAAAGAAGAAGAAACCATACAAATCTTGTTATTTTTGACATTTTCTCTTATTCTTCCACTCTGTCTAATTTTCTCCCTCTTTTTCTGTTAAGTTTACGTATTGCTTGCAAGAAAATAAACTTTTCTTTTCGATTCAAAGTTTTACTTTTTTTTTTTTTAGAAATTCTGAGCATTGGACTGCCTGGCAACGGGAATATAAATTACATTATTTAAATGACTTTCAATTAGTGTTAATAATCAAAACTATAGCGCTTAAGTGCGAAATGCATTAAGCTGAAATAAACGCCATTATCACGAGCGACGGCCGTAGACTTTTTGAAAATTGGACATCGGACTTTGGCGGTGCATGCAAATGAAGTCAGGAGCGGCACACAATTGTCGCATAAAAGCCAAGAGCGTGCAGAGCCCGAGATTTTAATGAAACACATTCACACATAGTGTGTGTGTGTGTGGTTGGCGGGGCGTGACGGGGCTTACGTGCGCCTGATTTCAGGCAATTTCCTGCTTAGCAACCGCTTCCGCTTTCGCCGTCGCACTAATTCAATTTCGCTTCAATAAGGCGCCGCGGCGAAAGGCGAAAGGCGAAGCAGCAGCTGAAAAGATGTCGACGCAGCAGGCCATAGCAGTGGGTGAGCCACACGAGGAGAGGCGAATTTCGGGTTGGGTGTCAAAGAATTTAGTGCAAATTCGTTTTATGCCGTTGCCACACACACTCACACTCGCACACAGACGTTCACGCACGCACACAGTCGTACATGCAAACAAAATTCGGCCGCGCATGAGACTGCTAGTGCGAAAGAGAAAGCAAGAGAGAGCGCAGCTGGCTGTCCCGGTGTTGCCACACGTTTTGTAAATTCTTCATTTTCAAGCAGAAATTTTAGCGTTGCCATTGCCGGTGGTCGCGTTGCCAACTTTAAAATTGAATTCACAATTGAATTGAATTGCCGGCAATAGCGGTCCCTTTGTTTTAGACCAGCCCTCTCACTCGCTCGCACAGGTGTACGGCACTGCCACCGTCCAGGTGCCCGGGCACAGACAGTTTTGCGTGTTTTATATGTAATTGGCAATTTTGTTACACATTTCGCTTTGATCTTCGCCAGGTGAGCAGTACCGGCAGAGCCACCAAACGACTCCGAGGGGAGGCGGGTTCAAGTGGGCGGATGCACAAATTTGCCGCAAGGCATTTGCCAAATAATTCACGATTTGCGCCCCCTAACGGAATGAAACTTTGCGTTGCGGTTCGTTGGCTTTTTAGACACATTGATATATACATATATATTTATATATACTTGCTTCTGCTGGCCTCTGCCTTTAACTTTAACTCTAAGATTGATTACTGTTTCAGTTTTTGGTCGAGTTGATGATGCGCCCGGAAATTTCTTACGTCTTATTTTTGTGCAGAAATCTGAATAATTTAACAGCAAACGCCTGCATGATCTATTAAATTAAGTTAAATATAGATTTGCTATATATATCTAAGCAAATGGACGGCAAATGAGCGTGGGAGTCAGTGCGGGCGCTGGGAGACAGTGAGAAATAGAATTTCTGCACAATTTGACACGGGATCTGCACAGCCTGGAGGAGAGTTGGCTTCAGCCGAGTAAAGGACAATTGTGATATATCAATTACGAATGAAAGCAAAGTGCTACAGCCCCGCCACACCCCCACACACACACACACCGACACATACGCTCCTAAAGGCTCATGTATTTGCAAGTTGAGTAGCGAAATCCTTCAATCATTTCTAGGCAGGCTTCGCTGGCGCACTGTGCACCGAGCACTCTGGTTCTGTCCCAGCTTCTGCTCCGACTCAAACTCCAACTCCTGCATCTGCTTCTGTATAGCATATCTACATAATATCGGGATTACTCATATTGCGCAGCTGTGCTTCGCTGACATTGGGGATTTCAGTTGTAGCACAAACACGACAGCAATCCGTTGGGAAGTGAACGGGAGCGGCAACATCTCGCTCGTGTGACAGCTGAAGCTAGCTAAGAGCTAAGGATAAGCAGCGCGTCAGATACATTTTCCATAGATTCCGGCAGAAAACAATTTCATTTGCAGCTGCAGCGCGTCTGCCACTAGCTGCCAGCTGCGCTCCTTGGCCCATTCGCCCATCAAACTCTATTTATGCACTTGCTGTCTGGGCGGAAGACTTTTTATCCATGAATGACATTCGTATGTTATGTGTATGTATGTGTGTCTGTATATGTGTATACATTCATCTGCCACTACATTAGTGGCCTATCAAAGCAAAAAGCATTAAAGGTGAGATGCTAGCTGCTAGCAATAATATGACTCATATGATACCCTGTAATCCTATTATCTGTCTCACATATCAAAGTACAATGTCTTCTCGCTAATGAGATTGACTGAAAGATTCTTAGTTCACACAGAGCTTGAAGCTTTATGTATATCGATATTGTTATCGATGAGCTGCTTAGTTCAATTTACTCGATCATTCGTTCCTTAGTTCATTTTAAAGTTGTGAGCTACATACATCACTATGATGAAGTTAATCAATTAGTTAAATGAGTAAATAATATATTTATACATTTTATATAAGCAATAGTTTATAGAATTTTTTTTATATATTGAAAATCAATTAATGCGAAAAGTTAATAAATCCTGAAATTAAAAGTTTAATATTTATTTATTATTTTTTTTTTTTCAGTAATATTTGAAAAGGTTCATTTTTGTTGCTCTGTTTTTTCTATGATATATTGATCTTGTTTTAGTTATTTTTCGATATTTCTCTAGACTTTTAACTCTAGTGAAGTTTTACTTGGAAGTTACAAATAAATATACTTCCTTAAAACCGAAAGGGAATATTGCGAATAATATATACATACACAATAACTAAAGCTGTACTGGAAATGCTCAAATATCTCAATGTAGTAAAAGCTACTTAGTAAGCATTGTTCAACTTATAAAGAAATTGTATTTTAGATTATTTTTTTCATGAAAAACTTCTAGTTTAATTAACTGTTAAATTGATCAAACATCAATTTATTCAAAGGAAAAGATTCCCCCAGTTGAATGAGCTCCATGGAATTTTGGGCTTTGAAGACTTTTGATCTGAAATCAATTACGAAAATGGAAAAAAGTAGTTAAATAGTTCCATTAACTGGATAATGCCGGATGTAGGTGCTCCGACATTGAGGTTTTACGAGCTCGTATTGGATGGCTCGGCTACTCCTGAAGGCTCAAATCCTGAGCTCACTGCCTGCTGCTGTTGCGGTTGCTGGTCATTTGGCAACGGCCTCAGCTGAGCTCCCCAAATGGGCTACAAATCCAAGGCCAAATTATGGCTCAGGGTCTTAGTTGGCCAATTTCGCCCCTCACACACATACACACTTACACACACTTACACACACACACACACACACAAACACGCAGAAAGCCAGATTTCCATTTCTTGTTTGTTTGGTTTTTACTTGTCGTTGTTGTTGTTGTGTTTGGTGTATTAAGTGCTCAGTTTGCAGAAAATGAGCTCGAGGCATGGTTCACGTCGAAGGTTTTTCAGTTCAGCTCAACTGAGTTCCGTTCCGTTCCGTTTCGTTTCGTTCCATTCCGTTTGGTACAGTTTTGAGTTCGGTTAATGGCCAGATTAGTTAGTCGGAATGTCATTTGTTAGCATGAAAGCAACTGCCAAAAAGGATTAAATTAGCATAATTAATTTCAAGGATTTAGTCCGTTACAAGGCTTTATGCTGCCGTTATTAATCGAAAGTGCCTGCCGCGAGCGCACACTTCGAGCTGGAGCCACAGATTTTGTTTTTTGAATGCTTCAATTGAAACTTGTAATTAAAATTGTTAGCGAAAGTTGAAGACTTGAATCGATTTTATGGCAGAAAATGTAATTTATTGAGTGACTCTTCTTAAGAAGGAAAATACAACAGCGCGGGGAGAATGTATTGGTTTTGGAAGAAGACAGAAGCGAGGAGAGAGGTGTATAGAGAAAACATGTTTGAAGAAATAGAATGTGTGTTATATAAGCAATAGAAGCTGTTAGTGGAAGAGCAGTTAAATGTTAGTTAAGAAAGAAGCAAAGAGATAAGTGTCGAAGATGTCAGTAAATTTAGAGTAGAATTCGGGAGCAGAACAAAAGTAACATTTAAATAGTTTCATTTAAATAAGTAGTGATTTTAATGAGCAATGAATAAGAAAAGAGAAAAAGAAGAAATATAATTATAGAGTTAAGGAAGACAGTGGGGAGGTTTTTCTGAAATCACTGAACAAAGTTAGAAATATTTGATACTAACTAAGGAAAAACTGTTTCGGCGCAGGTAGGTTTAACCGAGTAAACCCGAGTTTAACTAAGAGCTTAGATTTAGATGACAACAAAATGAAACAAGCGAAAAGAGAACTATCTATGGTAATAGAGTGACGATAGACTACGGAGCTATAAGCTAGGTTATGTAACAAATGATGTCAACGAGCGAACGTGTTGAGCGAGGATTACCGAGAAAGGTAAACATAAATTGCCTTCCGATATCTACGCAGCATTGGCTGACAGAGTGAAGCAGCTGGAGTCAGGGCCAAGCTCTAATTGTGTCATCTGAACGTCAGTCAGGCAGCTCAAAAAACCGCAGAGAGCCACATCATAATGCGGACGACCGCAGGACTAATAACGACCCAAAGGATGCTCGAACGCAGCAAAAAACCGCGAGAATTGTCCACACACACAAACACACACACAAGCACATAGTGATGGGCTATTCGGTGGCCTAATGTATCCGGGCAAGGATAACGCTGCACAGCCGGAAGTATTTGCTGGCATTTAATGCGTTTGCTCAAACTCAAACGACAAAAGCTGCAGCCCAACCCAATTTCGTGGCTGGTTGAATGCGAATTTTGCCTGCTGCATACACACACACACAAAGACACACACACGGACACACATAATACACATAGGGCGTTGATTTTCTAGCTAGAGACTCTCTGACAGCTGAATTCGATGCAGTCATCCTACACTTCCTTGCATCTAAGTTAATGCTCCCTCTTCACCCACCCATATATATATATATATATATATATATATATATATATAAATGGACAAGAAAACATTCTGTTGGTAGTTCGACTAGTGGAAAATTATGTTTACCTTGCATCAACGTTCTTACGTTTGATATTGAGCTTAGCTTAGCGTCTTCGTTTGGTTTGTATTTTTACGTCTTCACTTGCCAGCGAACAGTGCCCACCCTTCGGGATCTACTTGTGCTGACATGGACATGGACTTGGACATCTGGACAGTTGGACAGTTGGACAGCCGAGCAGCTCTGCAGCTGCGATTCCAGCTGTCTGGCATTTGTCTAAGCTGAGCGAAAACTAGAGCTGCATCACTAAAAGCTATTCCAGGATTACGCCGGGTCTGTCAAATGGACTGTACGCCTTTACTCTTAGCCCACACTCAGTGCTTGCCACACTCACTATATGAGACAGCTGCATACATATTGTGACCTCGTGAATCGGAATCGGATTAGAATAAATTCCTTTCGACCTTTGCTAATCATTTGTGTATTGCAAATCTGTACTTTAGGAGAGACTAGACCGACTCTTTACTGAATCAAATATATTCTGGACTTGGCTCTATCAAACAGACTTTAATTCCTTTGTTTTGGCTCGATAATTTGCTTTAAGGCGGCCTAGCGCAGTAAGCATTTAGTCTGCAAAATGGCCAAGCTCCCCGTCGTCTCGGCTGCTGGAGCAATGAAAGCCTGCTTGACCGCCGACATTGAAATGCAAATGCAATGTAAATATTTTAAACTAATTTCCAGTGATTATGCAAAACCGCAAATAAATCTGCAGCAATGGCATAAAATTCATGGCAAAGCCAGAGTGAGAGGAAAAGCCAGAAACCCGACCAGTTCAGTTCAGCTCAGTGGAGGACAGGACCACAGCAGGAGCAACAACAATAGACCGAAAAAGGAACCACAGCAGCAGAGTTTAAGGCCAGCTACCGGCGAGCAACTAACAGCCAGCAGCCAAGTGCGTGAGCAGCAAGGAGCGACTGGGACGGAATGGAGGCAATGAAGAGCTCCTGCACTACGGACCGTGTCGAAAGTTTAAGCTTGGAATCCGCTTGCTCTTTTTTTTGTTTTTGTCGAGGATGTAGTTATGTAGCCATATAGTAGCTACAGCAAAATAATTTCGCTGGCTCGTTTGTCAAACTAATGGCTGGAATTTGAGCAATTCAAGTAACAAAGGTTAAACAATGAATTTCCTGTGCGCCAATATTGAATTTAGCTGACCTCCCAAGGCGTTCGCAGCTCTATGTGAAGATGTCATCAGCCACCGACACCTACCTACCCGACCCAACTTTGCTCGCTCTCCCACTGCCACTCCCACTGCCATTGCCACTGCCACTCCCACTGCCGTTCCCACTCCTTCTCGCCTACTCGTTCTGGTCACAGGATGAAGCGAATGCCAAATCACATACAGTTGACTAAACCAACCAAGTGCTGCCACAGCAGCTGCTGGCCAGCTCACACGCTCCATTAGCGCATCTTGGAGAGTGGGGTCAGTGGTTGCGACTCCAGCTGCTGTGGCTGTCTCTGTGTGTATATCTAATTGAAGTAAATGCCTGTGCCTGTGTGAATAGCCCAAGGCGTGGGCGTTTATATGAGGTAGGCTCAGCTTGCCAACGACGGGGACGACAGCGACGACGGCAACGACGGCGATGACACGCCCACCTCTCAGAGTACACACCATTTTCAATTTAATTGAGCCTCTGGGGCAAGTGCCTCAATTTAAGTACTCAAGCTCTGGGGATAATCTCAGTCTCTCACCCTCTCTCTCCCTGTCTCTCTCTCTCTCTCTCTCTCTCTCTCTCTCTCTCTATTATGGGCAGTGTATCGAAGAGTAAAAAATCTAAGCGGGCCATGAACTTATCTAGATCATTTTTGCTCCCAAAGTTGTGCAAATAAATATTTGTTCAACTTCATCGAGCAGCCACGTGCAGCTTAAATGCATCATTAAACTTTTGTCAGTTCATGGAGCTGCCGCAGCTGGTGGAGGAGGAACGAGGACGAGCAACTTGAAACTGCATAGATGTGGCAACCTCAAACAAGGGCCACTCGAGCGTGCAACAAAGACGAAGTGGCAAACTAATGAATGGAATGGAACTGCATAGGACGACTTTGAGTGGCGCCCTGGCAAGGACTCCTCTAATGGCCGTTGAGTTGCCGCTGCATGCTGTCCCGGCCGGGTCGTCCTTCTGCCACTTCGATATGCCATTTCAAATAATCAAGCGAATTGTCGCCTGTCAAAATGTTCCCAAGTTTGCGAAAAAGTGCGCAAAAGTTTCCCGAGCAAACTGCCAGCTGACATCCGCTGGGGGAGTTACGAGCTGACACTTTACCCCTTATCAACCAAGTGTCAAAGGCAGGATATGAAAATTATTTCAATGAGTAAATAGCGCGTAATGAGATCTATTCATAAACAGGTTTCTCCCTCTCCCTCTCCCTCTCCCTATCCCGCTCACCCTCACCCTCACCAAGAAGCTAAATTTGTTTACTCATGTAATTTTGGATTGGTCTATAGTATTTTCTGTTTGCTTCCTCCATTCGTTTGCATTCCGGCCAATAGCTCGGCTCGACTCTGCCCCGAGCCGCCGAGCACTTTTATGCCCGGAAGTGCCATTGCCAATGTCACTTGGGCAATTAGCGAATCCTTTGCTATTTTATCTCTTTTTTTCTGCTTTTTGTCTCTTGCCTCTTTGCCTGACTTTTTGGCATTCTGACAATTTTGCATACTTGCATTCGCAACTGGTCGGCAATGCCTTGGCACTGATTGACAGTGGAAGCTGCTTCAACTTTGCCTGAACACAGCAAACTTTCCTCGAGCTGTCGACGAGGCCATGCAAATTAACTACAAAATTTGAATAACTGCTCAAATGAGCATCGGACGACAGTAATTGAGCGTTGTGAAAAGTTCAAAGTGTTCAGATGTTTGATTTTAATCCATTTGCAATGTCAATTAAATAATACTTATATATATATGCTAGAGTTCAAATGAATTTATAATATAAAAATCTTTTTATATTTATAGAAATTATTTTAATGTGTATATCTAGCGCAGAAAGTTCGAGCACATCTGACACCCTCGACAGAGCCACGCTCGATTTCATTCAATACCACTCGATACCATTCAAAGTCTTTTACTACAGTCGCCAGCGCTGATTGAACTATCGATAAGAATTGACGAATTTATCCGAACAATAAACACATCTCTAGCACATAAGTTATCTATAAGAGCTTTGTGGTTATTTTTTTGAGAAATCTTTATTTTTCCTGTTTATAAAACGTGTTTTTTTTTTGATAATTAAAAGACAGCAAAGCAAATATTATTAATGACAGGTTCCACTTTTTGTATATTTACGCATTGGCGGATAATCAGGACAAATATATATAACATAATATAACATATATTCAACATATTTTCAAAATCTAATCAATTCTTGTTAAATTTCTATAGAAAATGATTAATTACAAAATAAATCTATATTGATTATATGCTTACAGATGATACCCTGTAGCCATTGGAAATGTTTAAGCAGGATATTCTCTGTTATGGGCAGAAGAGGCTGAGGCCAACGTCAAATTAATTTATATTCTTGATCAGCATTAATAGCTAAGTTGAGCCGCAAAAGTCGGACTTGAAGAATTCGACAAATGCGAAAATTTGACTAACTGATATGGATGCCCCTTTTATGCCAAGCTCTCATGACAATGTAGATTTTCTTTTCATTTTAGTTATCTGGCTAAGTTCCCAAATTAAACTAGATTTTACCAGATTGTTTCAATTAGTTATAGTAGCAATAGCGAGAATTCAGGGTATCGCCTAGTCGTGCAGTCCCGATACACACATTAACAATTAAACTCCTCTATTTATGTGCCGTGCTAACTCTATTTTTATATGCTCAACTCATTCTAAATTTAATTAGCATGCAAAATATTTAAATTTTCAAATGAATTCCGCTCTAAAGGAAATTACATTAATGTATTTTTTTAAAGGCCCCTCGAGGTTGATATTCAATTAGTGCGCTTAATCTCAAACTCAGCGAACTTTGCTCTGCTTACTTCAGCTTCAGTTTTTTGTTGTTTTTTCTTTTTTTATTTTTTTTTTTTATTTTGTTTTGTTTTGTTAAAGTGTCCCGAGAGGCTTATCAGGGATTATCTACTTGCTTTCTGAAGTTTTCTCTAGCAAATTGTTAATTAAACTTGCGCCGGCTTTTCGGCAATCTTTTTATTATTTCTTTCTTAAATATTTTGCACATAATTTTACTTTATTCATTTCAAAAACAAAAAACGAACCAAAAATCGAGTTTGCTTTTGCGTTTGCGAGCGACTGGGCAAAAAATAAAATGCTTAACTCAGGGGAAAACAAAGCGAAAATGTTCGCTTTTAGTTTTTCGTCGAGCGAAGTTTTTCAAGTTTTTCTTTACTGCTAGTTTATTACGCTATTGTTTTCTTTGTTGTTTTCATTATTGTTGTTTACTTATTTCGCCGCTGTTGTCTAGGCGTTTGTTCTAATAGTTTCTGAGAACGAGCCGAGAGGGGAGCTGGGGAAGCGGCTCGCTGATAATTTTGCTGCTTTGTTTTGTTGAGCTCGCGAATTCATATTATTTTAGCGGCTGCTGCAAATACCCTGTAAACTTGTGGCAATTTTACAATACATTATATAGTTTATATACCAAAATATATAATTATTTAATAATATACAAAATTCAAATGAAATCTGTTTTTTAAATTTGTATCATGCATACATTATAATAATGTTTATTTTTTTTTATTTACAGGGCGTCTTTTAGCCAGCTTCGGCTGCAGCTGTTCTCCAGGCCTAAGTGGAGCACTCACACAAACACACACCGAAACACGCAGATTGTCAGGATACACCCACAACACAGCCGCCGAACACAAAGCCCATCAGCGCCAACACGAAAGAGGCTTGGGACTTGCTTTTTATTTTTATTTTACACACACATATATATAAGTATATATATATATATATATATATATATATATACTTATATATATAATTTTTTTTGTTGAATAGAATTTTCTGTGCATTTGATTACAAAAGGGATTCACGCGCCTAAGTGAAAAGCATAAAGGAAATGTTCTGCATATTTCGTGTGGCTTTGTAGACTGTTTAGGCGTTAGCCCCCAGCCGCACCCCACTAAATCTGTTTCATATACCTGATCTGGACAAGTAGAGCACTATATGACTGTACGCTAAGTAAACTAATTCCAGATTGAAGATAACTGCTGCAATTGCTAATGCTAATTGACGAAGCTCCAAGACTCTTGTGCAGCATTTGATTCTGTAGAAGCTACTATACTCGCTCACAAAATTAACAGAGTATATTGGGACTGCCTGATAATGAAATTAAATGAATCGAGAGGGATATATTGAGGGATATAATGAAAAGATTGCAAGGAATCAAGCTCTTCTGGAGCTGACGATTTTAAGCAAACATGAAGCTGGTTTGCCCCAATGTCTAATGTTTCCCTTAGAGTTAGCTAAGATTCTCAAGTTGAGTCTTAAATGGTGTCTGAAGCTAATTAAACTGATCGTAAATTTACCTTATATATTCACACATATTTGAGCTGCGGGATGTTGGGAAAATCTATTTCTTTCACAGCTGGAGCTGAATTAATCGTGAACCTGTTTTGCAGAAGGCACCCTATTGAGTGAGGCAAGTTGGTCGACAAGTCCTATTTAGTGTCTGAAATCTTTATTTGAACTATAGAACAGTAATTGAACTGAATTTTCATTGAGAAAGATCCGGTTCAGTCGAAACTGAGTCTAGAATAAAGTAACTTTGGAACTGTTCTACTTTTATTATACGAATTATATTTTAATCGCGAGCCTGAGGAAACAGATCCTAAGAAGCGCTATCATAGGCAGAGTGATTATTGGGAGAGCGATCATCATCGTTTATAAAAGACTAAATTAATATTAATTAATTAACGATTTTATTTAATTGCTTCAAATGCCTTAACATTGAATTTATTTTATCTCTTGAATGATTAATTAAAAGCCTTCTCCCCATTCCATTAAGATTATTATTTAGAGAGATCTTGAATAAGGTAGAGCAGATCGAAAGAGAGAGTCTTAAACTCTACATCAATTGAGCTGTTTATATTGATGTAACATTAATGTAAAGTGCAGAAATTGTAGTTTTTATGCATTGCAAATGAAGTGACCAAATGAGAGGGGCCGAGACAAAGGGTTGAGTTGAACAATTGGAACTAATTAGTGCAGATGGAAATGTGTAAGCAGGAAAATTACGAATTGAATTTAGATTGCGATTTAAAATGATCAACAGCAAATTGTTCAATTTTCCGCAAACAGAGGCAGACAATTAAAATTGGACTCGAGTGTGGGAAATTGCGGACAGCAATTTGAAAATTCGCATATCGATTTTATATAATAACAGTTTACTGCCTCTCGCTTGACCAGAAGCATTGATAAATAATCCTAACCCACAAACCGATATACCCGCCAGCCACCCACACGAACACGCACACAAGCACCCAGAATCACACAGACACACACACACACAGCATCTATGCACATCACATTCATAGACAATTGACCAATTTATTGTTTGGCTTTCTGGATTTTTGGTAGCAGCGGCAATGGCAATAGCCAAGAGTTCGCAACGAAACGCATCAATCGTCGATTTGGCAAAGGCAGGAAAAAGCGACCGCTGCTCGGGCTTCCACTCCCACTCACCCTACTCCTCCTGCAGCTCCTACTGCTATTGCTCTTTTCTCTCTATTTGATTGGCGCCCATTGGCATTGTGTGTGGCCAAAAATGTTTGGCCATAAATGACATTTGTTATGCTTTGCTTGAATTCATTCGCGCTCTGATTTTACAGCCATGTATTTATCATACATCAACATTTATCTCTCCACTCAACTGTGAAGCGAATTAACGACCAAATCTATTTTCCAGCCTTGTGAGCCTCAACATGACTAATACAGATCAATCTATTAAGTGCTGCTACCACATACTACCAATCGTTGTGCGGCTCAAATGTTTGTTTAAGAACATAGAGCATTAGGGAATGGTTTGAATTGTAACTATGCTAATGCTTTAGCGATTCTCTAGATAAATTCTTAAAATTAATTACTATCTATTTGAATAAAGTTTTGTTAACTCTAAGACCCTAAGACTGAATGAGGTTAGAAGTTATCCCTATTCCTATATATACAATTATCATTTTTCATTTACAAAATTGCATTCAGTAAAGCCAGAACTCTCTCAATCCCAAAGTAGCTCCAAATTGTGCCTTTAAGATTGAAGAATGTTTTAAAATTCCTTTTAATATTTGAACATTAGCATAACAAAGCCAATCGAAAACGATTCTTTTTTGTATTGGCCTGTCAATCTTGAAATGAAAATCCGCCAAGACCGTATAAATCAAGCTCAGGAGATCAGCCCAGCTCTGCCCAGCTCAGTCCGGAGCAAAAGGTTTGTGTTCTCACACCAAGCTCTGTGGTGTGTTGCAAATCTCTATTCGTATGCGGATGGATTCTTATGAAATTAAAATTTATTGCTGCCGCAAAGCTGTCATAATGTTAAACTACCTCCCCCAGCCCCAGTCTCCCCAATGAGTCCTACCTCCATCCCGTGCTGCTGCACTGCAGCCCGGCACGTTCGGGGAGCCGAGCAGCAGCTGCCCCTCTTTTGGGCTCAGCCTGTACTGTGCCGCAGTGGCAACTGGTCCTAGCTGCTCGCCCTCACTCCTCCGGCTCATCTGAGAGCCCAGACCCAAATCCATCCATTCATATTTATGGCAAACAAAAAGCAAAAGTTTTATGCCATTTCTTGGTCGTCGACAGTTGTTTTTCTCACAATTTTATTGGCAGGCAGCCATCAGACATCAGAGGCCGTTGGAGTCTGCCCAAAAGAGGAAAGCCTCGTCGCGCCCCAACCTCTGCCCTCTGCTCCGACGAGCAACGTGACCCATTTTATAAAAATTGTGTAATGCTCGTATTATTGCACGAAAGCGAGACAATTGTTTGAGAGCAGGGAGAAAGGCGGAGACTGAGACGGAGATGGAGGGACGACGGCGGCGGCAGTCGGAAGTTTATTTCGTTAAGATACTGATTGCTTGGGATGGCATCCCAGCCTTGCAGAGACGGAAAACTGTCAGAGCAATGCATATAGTTACTATCTAAGTTTTTATTGAAAATAACGAACTGCCCATAAAGATAACAGCCGAAGTTGTTTTTTATCTGCTTCAGCAGTCAAGCCACACTTACGAATACCATGCAAAGGGGAATAGATAAAAGTGTTTCAGAGAGCAAGGACACACAATTATCTAGTTACTCTTTCTATTTAAGAGATATACAGGTCGAATAAAAGAGTATATCCTCATTACTGGAGCAATCAATACAGTTTCGTTTACGAATAGCACTCAAAGAGGAATCAAAACAAATATCGACGCCCTTAAGAATCCCATTATCACGGCATTCCGATATGTGTGTCGATGACAATACAAGATACCGCTTGATGAGCCAAGCAACGTTTACGAATGTCAAACAAAGAGAAATCGATAAAAGTGTTTCAGAAGCGGCCCTCAGACGTTTACACACATTATTTAGCACTACGTGCGCTGCTGAAAACTTAATTATAATGCGATGATGTGGTAAACATTTAACAAATTGAATAAGTTCCAAATCATAATGAAGATGGGCACAGCGACAGCGACGCAGAGGAAGACAGAGTGAGAGAGTGGCAGGCGGAGGGAGAGAATACTCAGATACGCGTAGAGCTCAAGCACAGGCACAACTTGTGCTCCTCAGATAATTTGAAGTGAACACACAAAGTAATTATGAAAACCACTTGCAAATACGAGAGACACACACAGAGAAAGAGAGACAGAGAGAGAGAGAGAGAGAGAGAGATGGAGTGAACATATTTATTCATGTAAGTGAATGCCTGGCAATGGGTAACCAGGGACTGGTACTGGTCTGGCCAACAAGTTTGCCCTGTGCCGCAGCTCGTGCGAGTCATTACAAGTTACGCTAATCAAGTTGAACGTGCGCATCAGCAGCAGCAGCAGAGGTGGCAGCAGCAGCAGAGGTGGCAGCGGTAGCAGCGGAGCGTGGCTGGTAGCAGGATGCCTGGCAGACCGCTACAAGGGCAACCAGCGAGTGGCGTCGAGTGTTTGAGACAGGAAATGACAATTCAAATTAAAGACAACGACTCACCCGAAATCCAAAAAAACAAAAAAAAAAAAACAAAAAAGGGAGAAGCCAAAGAATGTGGCGAAACGATGTGCAAATGTGCGGAATGGGATGGGACGGGGCGTGGCAGAGGCAGAGGCAATTGGAGTTGCAGGAGCTGCCTACGTACGTTTCGCAATGCCACTTAACATGAAATTAATTATGAAAGTTTTGTACAACATTTTGTTGAACGAGTTGAGGAAACCTTCAATGCTGCCGACGTCGACGCCAGCGGCAGCAGAAGCAGAAGCAGCAGCAGCCGTAGCAGTGACGGGCCCTTTGGCCAAGTGCAGTGCGAGCAGGAGCTAAAAAACGAGCCTGGTCATGAGTGTGGGAAAATTAAGTATACGCCACGTAAGCCGCAAGTCTGTTGCGAATGCCCAGCAAGGGGAGAGCGGGGTGTGCTTGTGCGTATGTGTGTGTGCGCGTGTTTGTATGTGTGTGGCCACAGCAAACAGCAGACGCAGCAGCGCTAAGCTTGGCAAGTTCTCTGTGGTTTTTGTTGTTGTTTAGATGTCGCCTCCGGAAACGAGCAAAAGGAAGAAAGGCAACAACAGCGAGCTGTCACCCGAAGAGGAAGGCCGCTGCAATTAGAAACGCACAGCGCAACGCCGCGCTGCCAGCAGTCAGCAGCAACCGGAAATATGCCCAAAAAAGTAGGCAACAACTTTTTTACAGCGCAAACTTTTACTGCTGCCGCAGTCACAGTCGACGCAGCCGTCGCAGTCGCAATCGCAGTCGACGTCGACGTCGACGTTGACTACGACGAGCTGTAAGTTGTTTTACTTCAAAATTTTTAATTATGATTTAATGTTAAAATACGGAAATAATTTGCGGCAAACAACAACGCAGCAGCAGCAACTTTTTTCCATTTGCCAGCAACTACAGCTTTGTGTGTGTGTGCACTGAATGTATGTTTGTGTGTGTGTGTGATTGACGACTATCCAAGCAACTCATTATGCAACTTCGATAGGCAACAAATCAAATAAATGCTAAACTTTACTTAGCTAGAAATTCGTTTACGAATGAGGCAATTTAAAATACTTATACTTATTGGGGCAATGCAAAGGCAAATATTTATAATATATAAGTGAACAGTAATAATAATAATAATAATAATAATAATGAAAAATATTATTATAAAATCAAGTGGGAATGTCGCAAGCAACCGACTGTTCGCTTAGGTATTTTTAATATATAATATTTATTTAGTATATAAAACTGTGGGAATCAGAGGGTATTTTTGATATGCCACGACCCTAAAGGGGAACAAATTTAGATTTGATGCATCGATGGCGCAAGTCAACGGTAACTCAAAATTATATATTTAGCATTTGTCGATTTGCCGTCCCCAAGTGGGCGTTCCGCGATTATCTTGACAGTTTATCAGACGAGGGTGTACATTTATTTGAAGTCTTCAATAAGACGGACAGATGGACGGGCGCGCGGACCGACAGAGCCACGGACGAATGGACATCGGACGGTCGGACATTGCACAAAATCTGTATTCTCTTTTCTGGGAGCAGATTATAATAATAAATTAACTCGTTTACTTCTTCTCTTCTTTCTTATCAGCATTTAATTTCGAGCCTGCGTAACTTATTTGAGTTCTAAAGAACCCATATACATACATACATACATAAATACATACATACATAAATACATACATACATAGAGACATCACTCAGACCAAATTTCTCTATTTAAATTTCCATTGTAGACTAAGTCAACTGCCCTTGGCTATGAAATGAATTTATTCATAAATTTATATAATTTTTTTTTCTCTTTACTAACTGGTATGGATAGGGTATAATAAAGTCGATCACGTGGCATTTGTTTTATTTTACAAACAATGGGAACTCAAATGCAGAAGATTTTGTGTTATTGCAGCTTTGATTAAAATGTGTCGGTTTTTTGTCAACGTTGCGGCTATATATCTTCAGGCATTCCCGCACACACACACGCACACGCACACAGACACAGATACGCATGTGAATGTGTGCGTGACTGTGTGTGACAAGCTGTTTAGTATGCAAGTTGCCATTTCATCGTAAAATCGCATTTATATGTTGTTTATTCTTCGCATAAACAATATGTGCAATGTGAATGAATTACCACACACACACAGAGACACATACGCACACAGACACACACACACACATTTACATTGTTGGGTGTTTACTTTATAGTGGCAGCATTTTGTTTTTCTCTTCTCGGTTTGTTTGTTTGCTCTTTTTAACAACATTTTCATGCACTTTTATTACATTTCCTCGATGAAATTTTATTGTTCTGCCACAAGAAGAGCAACAAAATTTATACAAATTGTGGACAAATATTTTGATACATGAGCAAACAGAAAACTCACAGAAGCTCATAATATATAAAAAAAAGAAGTGAGCCAAAATGACAAAATGTTTCATATTTGCTTTAGCTTGACTTGCTGTCAACACGTTTCGCCCAAGGCTAAATTCATTTATATTGCCAAGAGCATTTCAATTTAGAAAATGTCATATAAATTGACGTATATAAACGTAGATATACATAATTATTTGAAATTTTTATGGCTTCTAGTTGAACGTTGAACATTTTCAAATATATATTATTATTTTTTTATGACTGTCAATTTATTGACGTTAGCCTGGCGGACTAAAAGTGGACAACTTCCATAGTTTTATAGTTTTAGAGCTCGACTAAGTGCAATTAGATTTTATTCATTAATCTAATATATTCTGTATTTAATTTAATCTTTCTATGCATTTTATAAATTTATATGATAATATAAATTTGTATTAGTTTATGTTTGTGCCCCCTTCCATAACTTTTGCTAATATTCGAAAATTTCTAAATTATTCGATTAGTTTAGTTGTTGACATTTTTGATATCACGATATCACAGATGTTGTATCTATAGGTACATGCCTGTACATGCCTGTATCTATGTGTGTGTCGGAGTCTATGATTCACTTGGGATATTTATGAATGTACATACGTATGTTTGATGATCGGTAATATGGTCTACAAATATTTGAATCTATTTCTTTGGACATAACTATCTATTTATGAATTCAAGAATCTAAGTATATACATTTTCAAAAATTTACAAATTCATGAATCTATCTATTTAAGAATCTATATTATATAAATCTATAGTTCTATGAATTTAGGAATACACGAATATATGAATTTATGCATAGATGAAACATGAGTCTAGGAATTCATCAATCTATAAATATTGGAATTCATGAATCTATGAATTCATCAATCTGAGAATATATTTACATATATGTGAATTCATGAATCTATGATCTATGAATCTGTGTATCTATTTATCTATCTAGCTATTCATATACAGATCTATATCTATTTCCATACTGTATAATCTCTGTTCTTCCATCCATCTGTCCAGTTATGTATCTATAATTTCATATCTTTCGGCATATGTTTCTATTCCAAACTCAAGGTGCTATTGAATATCGCCCAAGACGTTTTCATTCTCCATTCGGTTCATATGTTATATATATATATATATATATATATATATAAAAAATTTTCAATTTTCAATTTTCTGGGGGCAGATACGTATTAAAAATTAATCAAATTATTAAAGTGTCAGCACGATGTGCCCGTTGCGCCCGTTGCTCGATGTGAATGGAACAAAAACTTTTCTTTTCGCCAAACAAAATTATTTGCTGTGTTTGTCACAAAAGTTGAGCGCTGTGAAAAGGGACAAATTGTTTTTCGAAATTCAAGTGGACACAGAACAAGGGTAAAAGTTGTGCCAAACTTCGATCTTTGGGCCAAAATGTGTACAAACAGACAAATGTATATATCCATATCTATATCTATGTATGGGTATTGAAAAGGTGGTAAATACTCACAGTGTTTGCTCTTCTCGGCGGCCACTTGGCTCTGCGGCGTTTGGGCCACAATGGCGAAGAGCAGGAGGAGCATTAGAAGCCATTTGGGAATGCCCGTTGCTGTTATCGGGCTGGCTGGGCCTTGGGTCGTTGCCAGCTTACGTAGTCGATTGCGTGTGTGCTCGCTCGCTAAGCTCGGGTCAACGGCGTGTGCGACCGCTGGCGGTCCGGGGCCACACGATGTTGGCATCAGCAGCATTGTCTGTCGTCTCAATTTTCGCGATTTTCACAAATTTCACTGCAGCTGCTGCAGCTGGTCGAAGTGTTGGCTGTGGCCGTTGCCGTTGCCGTTGCCGTTCCCGTTGACGTTGTTTTTGTTGTTGATATTTTTATTGTTGATCTAGCAAGCGTTATTCTGCTCGTATTCGTGCGGGCAAGCGTCATTGTTTCGCAATTAAAACCATTCATTTATGAGTTTCCCCTCCGCGCCCACGAGGCGTATGCGCAATGTTTTAATGCTCAGCCAAATGCTCGCTTGCACATTGCCCGTTGCTCGTTGCCGTATTAATTGTCAGTTGCTGCATTTATCACGAAATCTGCAAAGCGAAAAAAGCGGAGTGAATATTCACAGCAATTGGAAATTGCATTTCTGAATGCCGAAAGATAGAAATCATTTTCTAGAATGTCATTTCAATAACTTAAGAAGCTCGCTGAAAGTTTTTATGCCTTCTCAGGCAATCTCTGATCTGTGAAGAGAAAATAATCATGGAAATTGGAAGAAAAACTTTGTAAACTTGATGGTTGATGTACTCTCAAGATATGAGCCTTGAGTAAGTATAAATTAAGGTAAGTAAAGGGTTACGTTCCACGTATGCTCAGTGGCAATTATAATCATATAGAGTTTTTTATGAATATTAATAAATTTTAATTTAAACCTGTCTCTGTAACTCTTTATCTCTCTTCATCTGGAATATAACTATTATAATCATATGCAATTTCGATGAATATTAAATATATACACATTGTGAATTATATAGCTAACATCATTTAAATATAACAATTATATTAATGATTATTAAATATATCTTCATTTAGAATTGAAAAATCTCTCTGTCTCTCTGTCTTTCTCTCATTCTGCACCTGTCTTACTTAGCCACTTGCAAATCAAATGGGTTTTTCAATATATGTAAAATATTTAGGATTAAAGACCCAATCTCACTCTCTCAATTTCTCTCTCTCTCACTCTGCATGTCTCCAGTAATTACATTTACATACGATTTTAATGAATATTAAATATATCTTCATTAAAAATGTAAACCTCTCTCTCTTTGTCTCACAATGTGTCCTCTCTATGTCATTCTCTCTCTCTCGCTCATATCTCTTATCTTGCCCCTTGCTAACATCATTTGAATATATGGATTCATATCAAGCGCAAATTCCATTCGTTTCATTATTCACATTTGAATCAATCTTGTCTTATTCCCCGTCCCCGATTCTCTTCAATTATTCGCTTAAGTGCAGCTATTTATATTAAGCGTAAATTCGTTGTTTCGCAAGATTCCACAGATTTTAATTGAATACAAAATTTATTGGATTTTTAATATCTGCGTTTCTTTCTCGCTGCCAGCTCTTGGTCCACACAGTACAATTCGAAGCCAAATTTTTTCACAAGAATTCACTGTAAGTCACATAATTATACCTTCTCTTAGCCTATCTGCCGCTGTCGTAGCATGGATCAAGCACATCCATAGACATTAAGTTATTCATGATTAAATTTATAATATTTTTCTGCCCAACGACCTTTGCCCCGTCCAGCACAGACTGCTCTTTAGCAAAGCGATTTCAGCTTTCTCATCAGAACACACAGATATCTCATCTCTCTCACTATATCTCTGTCTCGTTCGCTTCTTGAATCTGGCGATTCATAAGTATCAGACAAATCGAAAAATCGATGCATAAAATTATTCAAATGCCAGCGGCTATCCCAGTACAGCGCGTGCTGGGGCAGGGGGTCGTATGCGCATTTAAAAGCAAACGAGATATTACGTATACGCAGCGCTGCCTACATAGTTTATTACGAAGCTGGCCAATAGACGTGCACCCGTGCGTTTGAGGTAATAACAAGTCTCAACTGCATGACTGGGTAATAAGAAACTAGCGTTGATTTTAAAGAGCCGCCGCCCGCTGCCTGCCGCCCGCTGCCACCCCAGCTGCAGCCATAAAATAATTTCTTTAGCAAAGCCGAGGGAGGTGATTCGAGAGCAGGGGACGACCTGCTGCAGGCCAAGCGCTACGGGAGAGCTGGTTGGCATAGCTGCGCCTTTGTGCCATCAAAAGTTTATCACATTAGAAATCAACGGCAGCCCCGAGCAGACCGGGTCGCTGGCGGGAGCGTGCACCGCCCAACCCACACACACACACAGCCTCCCTCTTACCCAGCCACTTCATTCTTGTGCCACATAAAAGGCAAAATAATAATGAGAAGCCAGAAGCAGCAGCAGCAGCAACAGAATCGGGAACAGAGGCAACAGCAGCAGCAGCAAAAAAATTTATCACACATATTTTGTTGTGCTTTATTTGCTTGCAGCACAGCTCTCTCTCTCTCTCTCTCTCTCTCTCTCTATCTTTCTGTCTCTTTCTCTATTGCTGGACCATTCATGGCTCGGACTTTAGATGTGTCACATACACGCTCAGTGTTTGTTATCCTTCGAGCGTTCCAATTTCGCCTTTAATTAAATTTGATTATAGTTTTCGCTTTTTTCTCTCCGTTGCGACTTTTGCGCCAGGCTGACTCCAAATTTGGCTGCGAGCACTATTTTCTTAGGCAATTCGATTTGGCTAGTTGCCTTGACCAAATTATTGTTATTTTAAACTACTTGGCAGACTCCAGCAGTCTTTATATTCAGCCAAGAAAAGCAGCTTCACAGCTCTTGAATAACACGGACTGACCCAGTTATGAGATCTTTATATCAGGCAACAGACATTCAACTAAAGAAGGAATCTAGTTCCTAAGGCAACTCTTGCATGGAGCGCAGCTAAGCTGAAGCCCAAGTCAAGTCAGAATCTCATTCATACACACTCAGCTTCTCATATATTTACTCTTATTTATATAATTAACCTGGAGATTTTATTATCAGCGAAAGACTTGAGCCTGAATGGCAATAAATCGATTGGTCTTTGACGAGGGACTGTATAAGATACATAAAGATAGATGATCGCTGATACGATCACTTAATAATTTCATTCTCCAATATCTTAGTGGTTGTAATTCCCATCACATATTATTACCTAGCACACTAATATAACCTTAATCGCTTGGCTGATCTGTGGTCTGTGCTTATCACAAATAGAGAAACTCACGCATATATTTCGCATGTCTCTTATCTCACATCTAAGTTCATTTTTACTGTAGATCTGTGGAAATTCCCGCTATGATTTTATTATCAGCTAATGCCTTTAGAGTGCAGTTGTATCTGAGCTTTGCTGAGTTCATTAAACTGCGAACAAACAATTTTCTGGGCTCTGATTAGATCTCAGCGCGAATGCATTACATATAATATTTAGTATCGGGGGTTTATTAGCCTCGGGCAGTGCATAAAAATATACAAAAAGCAATTTTCATTAGGGATAATTGGACCTAATGATTGAGGCTAAGTGAAGCAAAGTAAAAGCTAACGTTTAGATACCAAATTTCACTCAGCAGTTACACTCAGCAGTTACACTGTGAGGAGGTATCAGAGTGAGCTTTGTTGTGTTGCTGTTGCTGTTGTTGTTGCTGTTGCTATAGTTGTTGCCGTTGGTGCTGCAGTTGCAACCATGGCAACCGATTTGCTTGGTCTGGTCAATGGGCATTGCTCAAAGCTCGTTTGGCCATTTCGAATTCAGCTAATGAGAATATGTTGAGACTGCAGCCAGGTAGAGGATCTGTCAGCTCCAGCAAGGAGCACAGTTTAAGGATAATCTCTGCGCCAACAGAGGGCCGGCCAACTGTCAATTGGTTTGCCTGCCGCCTGAAAGGGCGTAAAATGTAATTGTTGTTATACCACTCGGATCTGATGTGGCTGATGGACTGGCCCTGCCGTTGGGGGAAGCCGCATAAATTACAAACACCGACAGCCGACATCAACCAAAAAAGGAACAAAGGCCCAAAAGCAACAACGCGACCAAAGCGGCTTTACCCAGGCGAAACAAACAAAACTAACAACAGCAACACCAACACCAACAACTGACATGTGTGTGTGTGTTAGGTGCGTAGAGCATGGCACACAAAATAGAAACACACAATGGCTAAGCGAACAAAGCGAAAAAATAAAAATAAAAAACAAAAAAGAAAAAGAAGAAGAAATTGTAGAGTCGCAAACAATTAATGGCCCTGTGGGGTTTCATCGGGCAATCGCTTTGGAGTTTCATTCCTGTTTATTTAGGTCTCTATATATGAGCGCATATATATATGTATACATAAATATTCTGTCTATGATATATACTTGTACAATTGAACTGAGAAAAACTATGGTGTTACTATAAGGAATATAAGAACTTATGAGAGCTGCACAGAAAGCAGCGAAATCTATAGATCATCAAGATCAGAAGACCTTTCACGTCTTTCTTTAATGTTGATTCTTTTTATATCATTGCAGTTATGGATCTGAACGTTTTTTTTTTTTTCTATTCGAGTTAATTTTATATTTCTAATTGAAATAAAGAATAAAGCTAAATTGGATTCTGTAAATTTGAAGGACATGTTTTAGAAAATGAATGCATGAAGTGCAGATTTTGGAAGCACTTAAATAATGGATTATTAAATTCTAAAACCATTGTAAGCTTATAGATGATGATTATTATCTTATTAATATTATTTTTATACATGAATAATAAATATTATATTTAGAAAGTCTCATTTCCAACGTTTCAAAAGGAAGGTATAAAAAGTATTATATAAAGGATTGACATTTAGTATAATTTAATAACAATTCATATTCCCCGTTCCATGCATTAGTCTTATAGATTTATTATTATTTGCAGACAATAACAAAGGCAAAGTCTATAATCGCATATTAAATCATATTTCTATATTATTCGTATGCTGATAGATTGGTAGATCCCTTTCATAATTCCTATTCATATACCCATTTGCATTAGCAGAAATACCCATAAAAAGTACCTTAAAGAGCGTGTCATATTCATTTATCAAAGAGCGGGCCAAATAAAGGAAAACTATAAATAAGAAATAATAATCAGCGCTGTAGCTCGCATTACACTGAATATTCACGAAATTTCCATTAACAACAGTACATTAAATCCACAAAAAAACAAAGGAGAGAAAAAAGAGGCAACATAAAAACACTCACACACACACACACATACACACATACACACACTCGCACTCACACACGTATATGAACTGCTGGTCTCCTGTAAACAAAAGAAATTACTTTATATGTAACGGCAAAGTGTTTTTATGTGTGTTGGCAACACTTTATTCAACACCCGCATGCACCCTAAACAACTCGCCGGCGAAATGCAAAAAGGACTCGTGCTCGATGTCTCTGTCTCGATTTGCAGCACCTACCCCCCAGCGCTCCAGCCGCGTCCACCCCGGCCTGCCCCAGCCGCCCCCGCCACATGCCGCCGTCAGTCTAGCCACCCGTCTTTGGCCATGTCCATTTGTCTGCTGAATGGCGACTGCCAGCAGCGAAGCCAGCAACAACAGCGCGCTTCTGGCGCCACACACAAACACACTCGCACACTCACACACACACTCGCACACTCACGCTCTCTCGCACACACACTTTCGTGTTTCATTGCCGTATGAGTAATTTTTCAGGCGAGTCGTCGAAAGCCGCATTGTTTTGGCCAGCGCCCGCTCAATACTCACACATACCATTACGCAAATTTACACACTCATACACATACACTCACACACATGCAGTCACACACACGCACTCATGCATTTTAAAGCAATTTTAACTGTTTTTCTTCCTTTCCTTTTTGGCTCTTGCAGGTAAAGCGACGTCTGGCAAAGCTCTTGCCTTGCTTCACGTCATTTTTCATTTTACGTCATCGCCCTTAAATAGCGGAGTGCACGGCGGAAGCGGGCGTGTTCTCCGTGAAGCCCAAAATAATGTAGAGCAATTGTCAAGCTCTTAAATATTGATAGATGGCCGCAGGGCAAAGGTAACTATTTATGTTTACATACCCTGTACAAGATGGGCATGGATGAAGTGTGGCGAGTGCGTGCCAAAGTCTATAGAAGTTATAAATTAACTTAATTACCATCAACTGGTGAGGGATAAAGAAGAAGAGGCCATCTTTGTCTAACAACGGCTTATGAATTGTGACACGAGGACCCGCCTCTAAGGCCTGCTGACAATTTGAAATCCACTTTTAAGTTGAACTAACCAAAGTCGTATCAAGCCCTATAAGCTTATCTTAAGTGCGTGTAAGGTAAATTGTAGAGTATTTATCGGTCAGACATTCCCCAAAAGCTATCTTCATCTTGTCTCACTTTTCACTCACTACTCAAAAGCCCTAAATGTACTAAGGATATAAGACAAAGGGAAAACGTAATATTCTTGAGTATTAAGCCCAAGAGTGAATCAAGTATAAAAGGACAATTTAAAGGACTTCAAAGGAGAGAAGCATATTTCAACATGGCATTAGATATAATTAACGCAGTAAGCTATAAATATAACAAACTTGTCAATATTGAAAGATCCAAACTCTCATTGTGACCTAAGCAGTCGTTGCATTAATTGAAACCTTAACGTAGTTGAGGAACTAATTGTGAAGCCGAACAATTGGCCAATAAATTAAGAAAATATGCCAGAAGTCATACAATTAGCTGGCGTGCTGTCCGGTCACAGTGGCTGGGTGACTCAGGTGGCGCCGCATCCGTATGACCCGGATCTGTTGGTGTCCTCGTCGAGGGATAAGACGATCATCGTTTGGCGGTTGACGCGCGAGAGCCAGAACAACTATGGGTATACGCTGAAGCGAAACTATGGCCACTCGCACTTCATCAGCGACGTGGTGCTCTCGTCCGATGGCAATTTCGCGCTGTCCGGCTCGTGGGATCGCACCATTCGGCTGTGGGACCTGACAGCCAGCGCCACGACGCACCGGTTCGAGGGACACTCCAAGGATGTGCTGTCGGTTGCCTTTTCGCCAGACAATCGCCAGATAGTCTCCGGATCGCGTGATCGCACTATCAAGCTGTGGAACACGCTGGCCGATTGCAAGTACACCATTACGGACGATTGCCACACCGACTGGATATCGTGTGTGCGCTTTTCGCCCAAGCACTCGAATCCCCTGATCGTCTCCTGCGGCTGGGATCGTACGGTCAAGGTCTGGGACCTGACCCACTGCAAGTTGCGCAACAATCATCATGGCCACACGGGCTACCTCTCGACGGTAGCCGTCTCGCCAGACGGCTCGCTCTGCACATCGGGCGGCAAGGATGCTAAGGTGCTCTTCTGGGACTTGAGTGATGGCCGCAATCTGTATCCACTCGACCATCATGATGTGGTCAACGCTATGTCCTTTTCTCCCTGTCGCTATTGGCTCTGTGTGGCCTGCGGCTCGTCAATAATTGTGTGGGACTTGGCATCGAAGAAGGCCGCATTCGACCTATGGCTGGAGGATGTGCCGGCCACGGCGAAGGGAGATCTGCCGCAATGCCTGTCGCTGGCCTGGTCCATAGACGGGCAAACACTCTTCGCCGGCTACTCGGACAACAAGATACGCGCCTGGCATGTGCTTACCGGACAATAAAATTGCAGTTCCACCCGCTCCCTGGTCTGCAGTAACATTTGAACATTTATTAACTAACTAGCTGATTTGTTTATTCTATGTTAAGGGACAACACACCGCCTCGCATATTCACCCAGATTCACCCTCCCGCCCCAATGCATTAGCATATATAAGAATATTAAACGAAATGCTCACAGAGCTGCGAGAAAACAATCCTGGAAAGCGACTCAGATCTTTCCAGCAATGAACTAAACCAGATTTTCTTATATTTCTTCTTTTTTTCCCCTTTTGCCGCCTTAGCATATGTTGCTCGACACTCTGATTCGCTGTCAATATTTGATTAGCAATCCCCCACACACTCTCGGAAAGCACTTATAACGCTTATTTCCTTGAGCGGCAGAAGTGCCAAATCATGAGTTTCTGATACAGCTGCAGATAGGATTGTGCCCGATGACAAAATGGGGTTCCGTTGGCCATGTGGAGATGGCTTAGCTGGCTGCTCGTGTGACAACTGGGACAGTCCCAAGATGTCACGGCCCGATACAACTGGGACCCAGGGAAACGCAAAACTACATGTATGCGTGAGTGTGTGTGTGAGTGTGCACGTATGTATATGCAAAGGAAAAAAACATTCGATTTTGTTGCGGACAGATTAATAGCAAATGCCGAGGCGGTGGGCGGTGGGCGGTGGGCGGTAGTCGGTGGACGGGTGCTTGGATTTGTGGGCGGAAGGCTGTCAACAAATACGCAACAACAAGCCGCAATCGCAATCACATTTATTTATTTATTTTTATGTTAACAGTTGGCAGCTTCCTCATTTGTGCCCGACGCAGCACAAAAGTTGACAGGCGACATATTAAGCATCTCTGGCTGGCTGGCTGGTTGGCTGGGGCGGGAGCGAGCGCGACGGGGCACGACGAGGCGAAGCTAGAAAGGGTCGAGGTCATCTTAATGATTAATACCACTGTGGATACGCATGTGCGGATCCATACATATATGCGTATGTGGGACAAAACTAGTGTTACGCTTTTCAATTGGGGTATATTAGCACCTGCCGCATAAAACAATATGTGTGTGTGTGTGTGTGTGTGTGTAACACAATCATATTCCATTATACATACACCATGACCCTGGCTACGAAAATTCCATACAAGTGCGTACAGACACGTAAGTATCGCTCTGAGCACATATGTATGTGTGTGTAATTATGCATGTACCTATGTGCAGTGCTTGACACTACTTTTACAGCGCACATATACACACACGCACGCACATGCGAGTGTGCCGCTACGTGAAGGACTTTTAAAATCGACCACTAACTACGCCTTTGGCGCTGTGCGCGCAAGCGAGCTGGCAATATTAACAGCATCGCATACGGAGAGAACTGTTAGGGCTGTCGTGAGTGAGAGTGCTGCCGTTACTGTTGCTAGTGATGTTGGTTACGATAGAGGTGGGGTGGGGTGGGGTGCGGGCAGTGAGCGAATCATCGGCTCTTTTCGTGCTGCCAGCGTAGTATACTCGCAGGCGTAAAAATGTGTAAAACTCGACTCTCTGATGAATGAGATTAACCGTTACACACACACACACACATATATACACATGCAAGGGCCGCGATGAAACCAAGCAACCCCCTGGCACAGGCGCACACGACAAACGGCTACAAATACAAAAATAAAACTACAACAACTACAACAACAACAACCCTCAACAGCGACAAAGCACTTGCTGCTGCTGCCGCTGTCGTTGCCGCTGCCTCTGCCACTGCCACTGCCTCTGCCTCTGCCTCTGCCTCTGCCTCTGCCTCTGCTGCTGCAGGGCATTGTGTGTGTTTGGCAGGAGGGTTTGTATGGTGATTTTACTCGCTACTTTCTCGATTAACTTTTACTACACTGCCAAAGCAATTTTTTTATGTTAGCTCGTTGCGCTATTGTTGTTGCCGTAGTTGTTATTGTTGTTGTTGTTATTGTTACTGATGCTTGCCGTATTTTTGGCTCCGGCTAAGCAATCATAAAAGTTGCTGCAGCCAAGCACTTTGCCTGTGCGGATGGCGCCCAAGTTAACGCCCGTTGACAAACGCAGACTTTTTAATACTCACACTAAGTTCGAAGGCAACTGCGTTGGTTCTTCTTGCACTGGGGCTCTGGTTTTTGTTTTCTTGATGTAGCTAACTTGTGTTTGGTTTGTGTCCGCTGCCCTTGTATTCATTAATGCACATTCCCATTTGGAGCTTCACATTTCACAGGACACACACTGAGCAACTGCACTTCGCGGCGCTCTTAATGCTCTGCACACTTCGGTCTGAACGACTCTACGCTGACACTGCGACTGCGACTGCGACCGCGATTACTCGTCGCTAGCCCCAATGACCGCTCTGTTAACATCACACATTTACGCTCAGGTTGGCAGTCCACTGTTAAGCTATCGATTGAATGTTAAAGCGACGGGGCGAGCGAGACGGCGAGATGGCTACAGCCGCACAGCCGATGCCCGAAAATGGCAGCGCGTCGTTGCTAACAGTGCCGTTGGCCTCATGTGAAACGGAACAGTTTTAACATTTGCTCTGCAATCTCACTTGCATTTCGATAACATTTCACTAGGAGCCACTCGTTCACACTTGGAGTTTAATTTGTCACTTAATTGCGATTGCGAATACGAATACGAAACACAGCAACTGCGACCTTTGGCTGCATTTTGACAATAGCCGGTGTTGACGACGCCAACAGGCCAGTCAACCACCACCATGAGCGCCAGTTGGACGCACCCTCTAAGCGGCCCTCTCTCTCTCGCTCTGGTTCTCTCTCTCACTTTATGGCTTTCTTTCTGTCTGTGGCATTTATAATACTATTTTACTGTACTCGAGTTTTTGGCGCCTAATTCGCAAATAAACCCTTACAGCACTGCCTAACCTAACAATGTCAATTGGGGTCAGCCATAAAGGCATTCTAATATTCTCGGCTAACTATTGGAAATTCATATTGGCAGAATGCTAAGCGGCAGCCAAGGCTGGCGCTTTGTTATATCTTAAAATGTCCTTGTAATGGTGCAGCAGCAGGAGCAGCCAGTCACCGTGACAAGGGTTTGTTCCGGGGTGGCTCTTGATGAGGTGTCGGCACTTCTTATCACTTGGCATATGTAACTCGAATCGCTCGCTGTGCGCTCAAAATGTCTGGCCGGAGTTTTGTCACGTGAATTGCCCTGAAACAAAATCGATTTCATACTGACTCCCCACTACCCACTCCCCACTTTTCTCTCTCACTCTCTCTCTCACCCCTCCCCTCGACACCCTCGACCGTTGACTGTTGTTTGTTCCATGTCCTGTAATTTGTCGCCACACTTCAAGGACTCGTCCCAAGCAACATACGCCGTGTTGTCTACCAGGGAGTCTGCAACTTTCTTGGTACAAAATTGAATTAATCAAGATGTTACTGATTCGATTAGTGTTTACCACAACGAAAGGACTGCAAAATAAATTTATATATGTTGCGAGCATAAATCTCATCGTGTTAGAATATGATTTATTACCAGAGTTGGCTTTCGATACGTATGCATATGTAACAGCCTAACCAAGTCTATAATATATATATGCTTACTTAGCTAGACGCCAGCTTATTCATACCCATATTGTTAAACCCTACACCTTTAATATACATTTACTGTTATATGTTATACTGTTATATCATTAGAGTCCTGGCCACTTAATTAGCGTGGCTGACCAAGTGCTTCTGGACACAGACGCCTCGATTAAGGTCAAACCATTTTCCGGGGTCACAGTAACGGCTAATTGGAGCACCTTTCCTACAGACGTAGTACTTATTACGAAGCTTCCAGTCCGCCATTGCGTCTCCATCTGTTTTATTGGTACAGTTGGCCGCTGAGTCCGTAATAACGGAAGCAGTTGGCTTGGGCGCGATCTTAATGGAGCAGTTCACGCGACTGGGGTAGTTGCAATATCTGATATCTGTATCTATATAGAGACCTTTGGGACACTGCCGAGGGATGGCATTTCCATCGGCGCAGACGTAAAATTTGCTACATGATCTCGGATGCCTTAGATAGACGCCATTTGGGAAAAGGCTGCAATCTGGAATGGGTGTGTCGTCCGCATTGAATGTGGAATTATCGTTCGGGGTCAGTTGTTTAGTTGGAGCTGCGCTATATTCCTTGCCACTGTTTGAACAGTCCACCAGGCTGGGGAAATTGCAGACCTTCTTCTTGATGTCGAAGTAGAGAAGTTTCGGGCAGCTGTGCGCTATGCCGCGTCCATTGGAGCACACGTAATACTTAGCGCAGTGAACTGAGGATCTTATAAAAGCCCCGTTGGGTAGGAAGCTGCATGCCGAGTCCTCCTGGTTTTTCAAAGGCACAGCTATTTTTTCACTGCTAGACGCAATCCCTAAATTCTTCAAAGCTGAAGTATTGTTTGAAGGATCAGTTTTCGTTGAAGACTTCAACTGCTGAATGTACTTTAGACTGTCAGCTGATTGTGATGCGTTTTTAGAGATCTCGAAATTCTTGGAGGGTAGTTCTGTTTCCTTTGAAGTTATTTTAGTTTCTACAATTGGTTTTGTTTTGCTCTGATCTGCCTTTGCTGTAGGCTTTTCGAGACTTTTCGATGATAATAGCTTGACATAGTCACTTACGTAAGGCTTGATTGCCCCAGAAGTATTCTTTGAGAGATCCGAATTCTTTGAAGTCAATATCGTCTTTATAGACTTTGGACTTTTAGCAGAAGATAATTCACTTTGATCCTCCTTTGTCTTCGTTAGATCTGATTTCGGCAACTCTAATTCATTTTCATCAGTGCTCAGATTCTCACCTAAAGATTTTTTATTCTCCGATACCGATGATATGGCTTCATCTTTAATTACTCCAGATGTAGCTTTTGACAGATCTGGTTTCGTTGAAGGCAACACGTTGGACTTTTTGTCCTCAGTTATAAAGGATTTGCCTTCATCCTTTGAGAAATCCGTCTGTGAAGAAGATTTCCGGTCCTCAGTTATAGATACCTTATTTTTAGCAACCGAAAGATTCGTTGTCGTTGAGGGTGATACCTCTGGATTGTAGTTTAAATTCTGTCCCACGGCCGGAATGCTTTCGCCTTGCTTTCTGTTCGCTGAGCCTAGTTCCGGTGACTTCTGATTTTCTGCAAAAGCTGATATTATTTCCTCTTGCTTTGGTTTGAATGTGTCAGATTCCATATACTGCTCCGGTTTTGATGAAATGTCTTCCTTCGAACGATCAGATTCATTTGAAGATAATACCGTAGTTTTCTGACTTTCAAATGCAGACGGTTCTCTTTGCTTTTGCTGTGCATTTGGTATGTCCTTTGAGAGATTTGATTTAGTTAAGGATGATACATTTCTATTAGAGCTGAGAGTTTCTGCAACAGCTAATTTATCTTGGCCTGACTTAGTTCCCGTTTCCTTAGACTTAAGATCCTCAGGTATAGATGACTTGATTATCTGCTTCTTTGGTAATCCAGGTATTTGAAGTTCCGTGGAGATGGTGCTGCTCTGCACGGCAAAATCACTCGACGACTTTGTATTGGAATTAGATTTAGTAAGGGAGTTACTGCCTGATTTTAAGCCGTCACCGTGTGATTTAGGGGACTTCGCTCTTTTTAGTGCATTTGACAGATATGTGTTTTGCTGAGATACAGGCAATGAGGGCTTAAATTTTGAAGTTTCTAGGTGCTTATTGGTCCAGGAGAATGTATCTGTTTCATTTCTACTTTGATCTTCGATTATTTTGCAATCCACAGCACCGGGGAAATTGCAAACTCTCTTCTTTATATCAAAGTACAGGTTGGCTGGGCAAGTTCGTAAAATAGCGCGACCACTTGCACATATATAGAACTTAGTACAGGACTTGGGATGCCTCAGATATACACCATTTGACTGGGAGCGGCAGATCGAATCTTCTTCAAAGTATTTAGTGTCTTCTAAGTTGAAGATGTCGACCTTAGCGGATGGGGACTCTGTTGCCTCGGACTCTTTTTCGCTCTCATCGGCATAGTCAAGTTCTTCCGTGATTCGCTTTAGAGGTGGGATATCAAGTGATGTAGATAATTCATCATCATAGAAGTAGTTATCTTCTTCTATCGAACTCTCTTCCGTGTTGCCCTCAATGCTACTGCCATAAGCATTGTCAAAACTGTTAGACAACAATTTCGAAGCGGATAGTGATTCCTGCTGCAGGGAGCAATCTACAAGATTGGGTGAGTTGCATACCTTGTTTACTATATCAAAGTACAGATTTCTCGGACACTTTCTATGAATGACGCGTCCATTTTCACAGACATAAAATTTGTCGCAAGACTCTGGATCTTTTAGATAAAAGCCATTGGGGAGAAGGGCACAATATGGAATTTTCTCTAACTCTTTAGAGGAATCACTCTCTTCGACTATTGTTGATACCTCTAATATGTTTTTCAATTTCTTTCCCAACTTCGTCACGTCAGTTCTTAAAGACTGCGAAGAAAGAGCGCCTGCAGTAGTTGATGAATCTGTTTCATCACCTTCAGTCGATTCTTCTGAAGTGGAGCTTGAGGTCTCCGTAGATGAGGCCTCAGAGCTGGAACTTGAACTCTCAGTAGATGAGTCTTCAGAACTGGAACTTGAGCTCTCTGTGGATGAGTCCTCAGAACTGGAACTTGAACTCTCAGTTGATGAGTCTTCAGAACTGGAACTTGAACTCTCAGTAGAGGAGTCCTCAGAACTGGAAGTTGAGCTCTCTGTGGATGAGTCTACAGAACTGGAACTTGAACTCTCCGTAGATGAAGCTTCAGAGCTGGAACTTGAACTCTCAGTGGATGAGTCCTCAGAACTGGAACTTGAACTCTCAGTTGATGAGTCTTCAGAACTGGAACTTGAGCTCTCTGTGGATGAGTCCTCAGAACTGGAACTTGAGCTCTCTGTGGATGAGTCCTCAGAACTGGAACTTGAACTCTCAGTAGATGAGTCTTCAGAACTGGAACTTGAGCTCTCTGTGGATGAGTCCTCAGAACTGGAACTTGAACTCTCAGTAGATGAGTCTTCAGAACTGGAACTTGAGCTCTCTGTGGATGAGTCCTCAGAACTGGAACTTGAGCTCTCTGTGGATGAGTCCTCAGAACTGGAACTTGAGCTCTCAGTGGATGAGTCTTCAGAACTGGAACTTGAGCTCTCCGTAGATGAGTCCTCAGAGCTAGAACTTGAACTCTCAGTTGATGAGTCCTCAGAACTGGAGCTTGAGCTCTCAGTTGATGAGTCCTCAGAACTGGAGCTTGAGCTCTCAGTTGATGAGTCCTCAGAACTGAAGCTTGAGCTCTCAGTGGATGAGTTCTCAGAACTGGAACTTGAGCTCTCAGTGGATGAGTCTTCAGAGCTGGAACTTGAGCTCTCAGTGGATGAGTCTTCAGAACTGGAACTTGAGCTCTCAGTGGATGAGTCTTCAGAACTGGAACTTGAACTCTCTGTAGAGGAGGACTCGGAGCTGGAACTTGAGCTCTCAGTGGATGAGTCTTCAGAACTGGAACTTGAGCTCTCAGTGGATGAGTCTTCAGAACTGGAACTTGAACTCTCAGTAGAGGAGTCCTCAGAACTGGAACTTGAGCTCTCTGTGGATGAGTCTTCAGAACTGGAACTTGAACTCTCCGTAGATGAAGCTTCAGAGCTGGAACTTGAACTCTCAGTGGATGAGTCCTCAGAACTAGAACTGGAGCTCTCCGTAGATGAAGCTTCAGAGCTGGAACTTGAACTCTCAGTGGATGAGTCCTCTGAACTGGAACTTGAACTCTCTGTAGAGGAGGACTCGGAGCTGGAACTTGAACTCTCAGTGAATGAGTCTTCTGAACTGGAACTCGAACTCTCCGTAGATGAACTTTCGGAGCTATAGCTCGAGCTATCACTAGATATAGCTTGGGAGCTGGAGCTTGAACGGTCAGTAGATGAGGTGGTTGTAAGTATCGGTGGCGTTGGTGGGTTGAAAGGTGGTCTTATCGTCTTATTCCACGGAGCACCAAAGATGTTAAAAATAATCGGCCTGTCCAAGGTTATGGTTTGATTGATGTTGAACTCATTCCTAACTCCGCTGTCTGCATTTTTGAGTTGAAAGCTTGATAGCTGAACTTGTGCACAGTTTTGTGTTTGCACATTAAACCGAAAGCCCTCGGCGCAATTGCTTCTTATTTTTCCTAGCAGGCCGAGGCATAAGTAATATGCATGAGGATCGGCTGGATCAACGGCTCTATATCCAAATTTTTGTCCTGCACATGCATCCAAGGCGAATGCCTGCGGAAACGTCAGTAGACCTATCCATAGGAAGTTCACTGAAACAGAGGAGCTTAGATATATTTATTTTACAGTTCAAAGTGAGACTTACCCAATTGCATTTTTAATATTCATCAGGTAAAATGCGACCTGCATGCGACTGTCCATTTCCTTTTATAGCCAAAAGTCAGATGCGCAGCGCCACAATTAGCTGAAAGGCTTTCCATATTTCGTCAACTGTATCTGATTCTTAGCAATTGTTTACAACTATCTGCGGACAACGTAATTATTTTAAATAAATTGCATAAGCGTCGCTTAATGTATTCTAATGCATGTTGTACTTCTTCAGAACTCTGAGGGGAATACCTGTCCGACACATGTTTCCATGCAGTTGATAAGGCACCAGACATGATGTCAGTAAGTTCTCTCTTGCTTCTCACTTTCTTCCTGGTCTGTTTTGTCAGAGAAATTGTAGTTTCTCGTGAAGTCTTCTGAGCGTTATTAGCTCTCTATAAGCAGAGAAAAAATATTGTGGGTATATCTCGTCTATATTTAACTAGCTTTTAACTTTTAACCCATATTTTTACCTCCATTAAAAGCGCTTAAAGATTTTATAAAAACAGTGTACTCTAAATAGATATATGAGAGTTAAAATGGATTAAGAACAAAAATATTTATATTAATATAATTATGATATATATTTTAAAATATTTATGTACATAACTTTGTTGATCTATATATAATTTGAATTATAAGACTTTTGGTCTTAATATAAATGGCTTTGTGTGTCAATTAGTTTTTTATACCCGGAATTCATTGAAAATTAAAATCAGGGTATAATGTTTTTGTGCAAATGTATGTAACAGGCAGAAGGAGGCGTGCCACACCCCATAAAGTATATATATTCTTGATCAGCTCGACGAGCTGCGTTGAACTAGCTAGAGACTTCAAATAAAAAGCAAAATGCTCGATAATACCATACGCTCTACGGGTTTATTTTTTTCGATGACTCATCCCATTTCCTAATAATCGATAGCTATCGAATATATCGCTTTGTTTTTGAGGCCAGGCGTGCACACCGTTAAAGATAGAATTGTGCACTAAGTTGTGGTTGATTGCTATATTGAATACGCAAATTTTGTCATTTTTTGATTTTTGATGCCTCGCCCGTTTCGCCCACAATTCATTCTTTTGATTTTGATTGGGCAAATAGGTACATTTGAATGTCATAATCACTCCCCGAAAATTTCATTAAGAACATAACTCGATAAAAAAAGTTATTAAGCAACTTTATTGCTTCCAAAGTACAGCCTCTTCTGCAGCCGCATAACTGCGCAGTAAGCATATTACGTGCATGTTCGTGCATGAATATGTTTGTGTGTGTGCATGTGTTGCTTACTATTAATGAATAAATGAAACTTTTTATGATTGGTATTACAGCTCAATGGATTCAGGGTATCTCTTAGTCGAGCAGTCTCGACTAGAGTTTTTTTACTTGTTTTTTTCATCTTCATATCATTAGCTCGCCCTCTAATTCTGTGCCAATCTATTTATCTATTAAATCTACTCCACTCTTCACTCTCTCTCTCTCTCTCTCTCTCTCTCTCTGTGTGTTTTTCTTAATTTGTATCTCCATTTTAAACTCTATATCTATAATGCCGAATACACTAATAAAATCTTGTTATCACACATTTCACGTTTGGCCTTTGGGGCAAAAGAAATATTACGACTTACTGTCCCCTTTCCTATAAACATGATGCTTATAATTGCCAGATAATATATTCATCATCATATACTCATCATATATATATATATTTTTAGGAGAATGTTGGCATCCCTTCTAATGATGTTGGCATCTCTATATATGCTCATAATCATAATATATCGTGATCTATTTTCTTTCTATCCGAAATCTTTTCATGGTTTGCTCTCACGTTATGGCAATCTTGTTAATGAGCTTACCTAATACGAGTTTGATAGTGTAATTGTCTTGTACTCGGCATAGCTTTCCCCATACAATCATAGCCGTCGTGATGAGTGGTTGCCCGTAGCCGATTAGTAGCCGTAGATAAGGTGTGTGTGTGTGTTATCGGTTCTTGATATGATTACTCAAACTTACTTATTGTTGTTGTGACTATTTTAAAAAGCTTTGGAAAAAAGCACAGAGCTCCACTATATGATGGTGTTTTAGTTGGCCATCTTATCGTAACTTGTGTGGCTTCGAATGTACCTCGTTGAGCAAAGCCAAATCATTGTTGGATTTTGGTGCTCTTGGTATTCGAGCCAATAAGTTCGGCTACCTGTTTCCATTTTATCTTTTGCACTTTTTATTATTTTGATTTTGATTTTTTTTTTTTATTATTATTTTTTTTTTTTAATTTTTGTACCAAATTTTTGGCAACAGGTCAGCTGCACTAGCTAAACAACGTCCCTCAGTCTAGAACACCAGCTGATAGCAATTTGTTTTGTTCGCCGTCCACAATTCATTATCAAAAAAATCAAATTTACGTTAATACGATCGTTGAGCTATTATGTCTTACAAACAATCAACTAGCTTAAGATAAGGTGTTGTAATCATGCTTTGCCACTAACATTTTGGGGGCCCTAAAATAGAGTAAATGAAGTGAGAAAAGAAGCTACTAATACTAACCATGATCACCTAAAAATTTGATTGCCATGAAGATTGCTTCAAGTTTTTGAAATAAATGATCCTTAGCTATTTTGCTATTTGAATAAAATTACTTATCTCCACATGATTATCTGTCGGCTTTGATTCCAATCAATTGAGCTACTTGAATTCTGTATTCTCCACAATAATTTGCAAGCTAATGTCACCAATGTTGGTCATTTTTAAAATAAATATGGGATATTTTGAAAATTTGCATATGCTAAGAAGTGGTGCAATGGATTAGAGTGGTCTCGAAACTACACTACGCTGTAATACACGCTCTGATCAATATTCATCCGTTAGCTAACGAGACCATTCTAAGCACGATAACGATCGTTGAACTTCGCGTATATAAAGCCGAGTGGAGTCAATCAGATATCCTCCCACAGCCCCTCCGAACGCCCCTCTTATAAGACAGTAGTGGAACTGATTCCATTGCACTTCTGATTCACTAACAAGTGCTTATCGTTTTTGGCGCGATAAGCGCCTGCTTGCATGAGTAGACTGCATAGCCTGAAGGTCAAGCATGGCAGGTTTAATTCGAAACACTTTGGCAAATACGCTCGACTCGTTAGTCGCCTTTATTTAAATTTCTATTCATATTTAATTAGCGCTCAGTTTAGAATATGTTCACTCTGCATTGCGTTTTGTTCTCGCTCCAGGCGATTGCCGTAGGTGCGCGCGACGAGGTTCCATGTGTCCAGGAAACGGTCCATGCAGTGCGTAATGCATCGTTGCTCAGTGCCGTCTAAGGCCTTGCCGGGCTTCGAGATGCACTTCCTGAAACACTTCTCTGTCATCTTTGAGAGCATTTCCTGGGCATTCGCCAATGCGATTTGCTGCCTCACTTGAGTCATTACTGTAACTTTATCATAATTTTCACTGGCCATCATACGACTCGATTATATTATAAATACACTTGGCAATTTTCTCTCTCTCATTCGAAACAATAAAAATATGTTCCAATTGTTTTCGACACTTGACAGCTCCCAGATTTTAGTTTTCGAATTTAAATTAGGTATGGATTTGAGGGAAAACTAGCTAAAGCCAGCCAATATTATTCGGAATACAAATTTTGGTGTTTTTTAAGCTTTTCATGATTATGGACAGAATCTAATTGCATGTAAAATTACAATTTTAAAATGTAATTTTTCAACTATATGGATCAAATAAAACAAGTAACGAAACTCTAGTCGAGACTGCTCGACTAAGAGATACCCTGAATTCATTGAGCTGTAATACCAATCATTAAAAGTTTCATTTATTCATTAATAGTAACCAACACAAGCACACACACACACACAAACATATGCATGCACGTAATATGCTCACTGCGCAGTTTTGCGGCTGCAGAAGAGGCAGTGCTATGCAAACTTTATTGCTTAATAACTTCTTTTCTCGACCTATGTTCTTGATGAAATTTTCGTGGAATAATTAGACATTTAAATGTACCTACTTGCCAAATTTCAAGTCTCTAGTATTTGATATACGTGAGTTATCGTTTTTGTTGAATTGTGGGCGAAAGGGGCGTGGTATCAAAATAGCAATCAAACACAACTTAGTGCACGATTCTATCTGTAACGGTGTGCACGCCAGACCTCAAAAACAACGCGATATTTTCGATAGTTATCGATAAAAAAGAAATGGGACGAATTATCGAAAAAAAAAATAAACTCGTACAGCGTATGGTATTATCGAGCATTTTGCTTTTTATTTGAAGTCTCTAGCTTTTGTGGTTTCAGAAATCCAGGTGTTTACACGGACGGACGGACGGACGGACGGACGGACAGACGGACAGGGCTAGTTCAACTCAGCTCATCGAGCTGATCAAGAATATATATACTTTATGGGGTGTGGCACGCCTCCTTCTGCCTGTTACATACATTTACACAAAAACATTATACCCTGAAATTTCCATTTTCAATGGATTCAGGGTATAAAAAACTATTGGTAATACTTTTATTATGTGAATTAAAATGACATGGAAAAATTAAAACTTGACAAACTGAAGCTGGCTTTAAGTAACTACTACTACCCACAGAAATAACTTGATTCGAGTTTGAAAAAGAAATACATTTTTAAGTTTGAGTCATAGTCTTAGACATAAAATATATAGTCGGCTATAAAAATCTGAAAATTGACTGAAATTAAATTTAATGAAAAAATAAGTTATAAATAGAAAATATATACTCATCAAATATGTGCTGTATTCGAACCCCCTGAAAATGAAAAATCGGCAAATTTGAATTGTAAGACACTTGATAAATTAAATTTATTGTTGTTAGCATAAATATAATTATGTTTCCGGTTAATTGCTTTTTGATTTTGATACAGATTTTCGTGAAATGTTTGATGGAGTTAAGCTTATCTTGATTGACGATTAATTTTACCTTTAGTTAGCTTTTTTTTTGTTATAAGATCTTTGCTCCTCTCTTGATTAGAAAAATATATATTATATATAGAAAAGTGGTTTTTAGTAACGATCTTTTATTGGATTTTTTTTATTTTTCTTGGGCTTCTGGTTCCGACAAAATGTCATTGTATACAAAAATAAAAACTTTTAGTTTTATTTTATTTATTTATTTTTTAACTGATTTTGGAGTGATCCAGTGAATACACCAAGAATCCTCATATAATAAAGTATGTTTTATTCTTTGGATTGCAACTACTTAAAAATCTTTAGAGCATTTGCCGCACACAAACTGATTTGGCAGTTGGCGATGTTTGGAATTTGAGTTAAACGTCAGATGAAAATTATTCGACAACTTGATCAGATCTCAATGACAATTGGACTACAAACAGGCAGCAATAGATCAGTCACGTTTATGAAATGTTATCAGCATAATGTGTTCTGCTTCTCTTTTAGGCTGTTTTGCCTTTGCCGGAAATTAGAGGCTAAAGTATACAAGTAACCCGATTTCTTGATTTATGAAAACCCAGGCCAACCATCTGGGCTTTAATACTGTGAAATAAACTTTTGATGCTTTGCTAAGGGTATAACTAATTGGCAATAAAATTGTCTTTCGACAACTAGAAGGAGAATGAATGGTGCACTCGACAGTATTGCAGTAGTCTAATTGACTGACCTGAATAAATATAAGAATTTTGAGTACTGATTTGCACGTATCACTTATATTTGGTTGATTTTACATAAATATACGATATTGGATCTGATCTATAAAAATTTCCGCAATAGCTAAACAGCATTGACTACAAAAAAGTATATGTGGGCCATTTCTAAACATATATAAATATATATGTATATATATATATATATATATATATATATATATATATATATATATATATATATATATATATATATATATATATATATATTCATATATTTGTCTGTATACGAGTGTACTTTATATACAAGTGATAGAGTTCAGCTAGTTGGACATAAGTAAATATATGTATAATTTTAATATATATACATATAATATATATATATATATATATATATATATATATATATATATATATATATATATATATATATATATATGGAATGTACAATCACTTTGAGTATGTAAGTATTATTGCGTTGAAAAGACAGGCACAAACATATATGTGTGAGAGTGGTTGTGTGAGTGTGTGCGTGTATAAACTAGGTCAGATTGTTTGCTCAGTGAACGCTGCTAACAGACAAAATTCAATTCCTAGGCACCGATCCCAAGCGATGCCAATCGCACAACTCCTGCCGCAAGTCATGTTTGGAAAGGTCCAATTCGAAGCCACCAAGCAACTCGTTCTCCTGCAGCGTATCATGTGACCAGATGGTCACCTGCAGCCTGCGCTGTTGCACAATGTCCAGCGGCATCCGGTACTCCAACTGCAGAAAACATTGGATATAGTCAGCGAGTCCTCAAATTAAGAAAATAACTATGGACAGTTACCGTCTCCATGAAGCTGGGCACACAAGTTTTGCGCACAACTTTGGTCTTGCGCTTGGTGACCTTTGTTGGATCCGGCTTCAGGTAGCATTTCACATAGGTGTTCGGCTCTTGGCCACCCTGCAGCATGGGCAGTCCCTTGGCGTGGTGTATCTGCAATCGGACGACAACATCTTTAGTCATGCTCTTTAGCTGTACTTTATTGGGGAACATACCATCACAGTTAACACGCCGCGTTGATATTGCAACGAGAGGCGTATTTGGCCAATTTCATTATGATTGTCCCGCGACGGCTGACGCTTAGGCTCTGCAAGGTAAAATATTTGTTAAGTCCGCCATAAATAAAACTTGACCATTCCTCAGTTACCTTTTATCTTGGACATTTCCAGTTGGGCCTCCTGCTGGTCGCGCAGAAGCGGATGAAAGAAAGTGTATACCAGGTCGGAGTGCGCGATTTCCTCGGCTGCATCGAACAGCGATTTCAAGAAACGCTGTATCAGCGGCAAGCGCTTCTCTGCAACAGACTTGATATTAGATCGGCCCACATGGACACCAGTTGGTAAGCTGCAACCAAGTAAAGGGAGAAATTTGTAAAATTGTAATTCCAAACTGATGTTACGCCAAAAGATCGGAGATTAATAAATCAGTTTAAAAATAATTATAATTTTCCTTATCATTTTAAAATGCTATCAATTATGAAATTATGTCAAGCTTTGATTTATCAATGAGAATAACTTTGCAGTGACTAAAGCATTACTACAGAGTTTAGACAACAGAAACTAAAATAAAATTGGGAAGAAAATAGTCTAAAATGTATTAATTTGTGTATTATCAATACTAATTGTGGAGAGCCAATGAAAATTAGACAACTGCTTATCAACGATCGCCGAGCAAGTCACAAATGATTGGTAACAGGTAACACATCGTAATGAGTGATAAATTAATAGCTGATCCAAGTACCTTCGACACACGGTCAAGCTGTGCCGAATCAAAGAGCAGTGGGTGAAAGAAGAGCAGACGAACGAGCCGAAAAACTGCCAAGCAATCAGTGAGAGGCAACTAGTGGGAGCGACGCGGTACCTATGCGATAAGACGGTGAGCGTTGGCAGTTAGCGAACTGCGAAATCAACGCCGCTCAGTCAGTTAACGGGCGAACGGCAAGAACTGAGAACGGGGCGCTAGTTGCCGGAGCGACGACAAATGCTGACAGCTGAGAGCCGATCGCTGAGAGCTGCGTCATTGGGGTTCGATTAACGCCAACGTGGTGAACAGCGTCGAACTGAAGACGAGGCAGCAGTGCTGCGAAAAGTTCATAAAAGTCAGGTGTGCAACTGCGATATGCTGGCCAAAAGCGAATAGCAGATATGGCTCAGCTAACGTATGTGGGCCAAGGTAAGTTAACTATCTTCAATGGTGTCCAAACGTTCATGAGGACCTCCGCACAGGTCAGCAGGGGACACTTGGTCCTTTGGGCAGCTCGATCATGCTCCTGGTGAGTCTTGTTATGGCACTACTCGGCATTAAAATCTGGGGCTTTAGAAGGCGTCTTACGTTCGATAGCGGCAGCGGGCGGTCGACAACGCGCGCAGCTCAGCAGCAGCCACAGACTGCGCCACGTTATGCAGCCTACGAATCACAGGTGCGTTACATACAGAATTCACACAATTTTAAAAATCTGTCAATTAACTCGTCGCCTGGTTCATTGCAAGCCATTTATAAAGGTTAATAAGTAACTGATAAAACTATGACAACGAATACTCGTGCTCTCTCTCTCACACTCTGATAAGGCCTGAGGCTAGTGTGTCGCGCTTTGTTTATATACATATATACATCAATGTGTGTGAGTGAGTGTTAAGTTGTCAATAAGAATGGAGATGAGAGCGTGAGAGGTATGCGTCGCCTATCGATAAGACGGACCTTCATACAACTAACAATTCGAACCTAATATATTTTATGTCAAAGACCATTGATCTATTATCAATTGATAATTCTAATATTTTTGCTAAAAGCTTTGAGATATATTTTAAAACAATAAAATATTGAATATATTTACTTTTGTATGCTAGGCAAGGATCGAATACTATACTAGTTCAATATTATTTTTCGAACGTCCATCTCTAGCTTGCGAAGTAGTGATTTGCACACACACACACACACACATGCTAGTGTAACTTTTACGATCATGCGCATGTGTGTAATGATTTTACAGTTAATTTAATGACGCATACAAAAGTTGTTGTTATTATTACAGTCTTCTTCTTGTTGTCTGAGCAGGCATTAGGCGCTCTCAGCTGAGGCCTCAGCTGTTTTAATTGTTACACGAAAATCGAAATTTTCGATTGTGCTGTGAGTCGCTCATTAATAAGCCATAAGACTTTTTGATTGCACTTGCAGGTAAACGGCACCGACAACGCTGTGCACGGAGTATTTCGGCAACGGAATGCCGAGGAATTCGAAAGTGCCAGGCCAACAAATTCAACAGGTGAGGCGTACGCTTATACATGTGTACCTATTTTTATGTGCATGAGTGTGTGCAGAATTACTCAATGTGAATGGAATTGGGAGTAAATTGCTTTGATTTTAACCATTTTTATATGCATGGAGAGGCACACCTTACTGAAGACGAATACCCTGTATATTTACAGCTAACAAATACTTCACTGGCAGTGTACCCAATCTGCAACTGGCTACGTTGGCGCCGTATGAATACAAAGAGGAGACCAGCATTCCGGAACTCGTTGGAGCAGTTCCGCGTCGTCCAGAGCCGGAGGCAGCAAGACGTAGACGCCGTGAAGTGCATAGCGCTAGCTATGACTACTACGCAACGCCGCCTACGCGGCAACCTCCGGCACCGCCCATCGCGGTCGCAGCTGCTGAGTCGCCCACTCAGCTGGACATACCCAATTTCGATCATTTCGCCGAGAAATATAAGCTAATTAGCGTCAAGACTGCCAGCGAGGAAGCTAATGCTTCACAGCTAACGAGTAAGGAGCGGGGACGCTACATCAAATATGAGCCGGTCGACGATGTTCCAGAGCTCTTAACTCCCGATGATGACCAAGTCGGAGCTGCTATATCTGTGGCTGCTCAAGTGCATCACTCATCGTTTTCAGAACTGCAGCCTGAGCCAATCCCAGAACCAGAGCCAAGGACTGAGCCACAGCCTCAGCCTCAGACTCAGACTCAGCTGGACATCAAGGCAATACGCAATGGAAATTTTTTTCAGTTGGAACAAACGGAATCAGCGTTCGTTGTGGAAATCATAGCTGGCACACCAGATTCAACTGATCAAAGGGAGCCAGTTACAGCCCGCAACCTGTTCGCAGATCTAGAACTGCCTCTCCACGTGAATGATGTTGAATTTGAGCGCATTCGCTCATCCTACGAGATGAATGAAGCTGACATCTTAGACATGCAACCGGACATTGCTGCACTGCAAAGTGAGCTACCAACGCCAGGCAGCCCACCAGGCTTCGGAAAAAGCATCGACGATGACTGGGAGAACTTTGAAAATTTGGAGAGTGTGCCAAATATAGCCCAACGTAATTGGTCGATAATCGAGCTCCCAAGCTCAGAAAGTGGCCAGTGTGACAATCTGGTACAGCAGGACTCAGTTTTTCGGGAACTGGAACTAATGGCACCTACAGATGAGGTAGGAGTACAGCGATCGTTTCATGTCTTAGAGCCGCCTCTATATGATATGAGGTCGTCTGTAACACCTGCCGTGCCCGACTACGAGTCAGTGATGCAGCTCGAGGAATCGCGCACGAATCGAATGTTGCCCAACTACGATGATGTCGTTACCCAAGGCAAGGGGAGCAGAGTTAAATATGTAAACAGTATAGAAGATATGTTCGTAGAGCTGCAGGTGAATGGCGATGTGCCTACTGGAAATTCCACTCTGCTCACTGCAGAGGTTCAAGATTTCGATAAGCTTTGTGAGGAGCTCGATATTGCGCCGTCTCCAGTGCCAGCACGCCGGCCACCTCAGCCTGCGCCTCGCGTCTCCAAGCCGGCTACGCTCAGTGTACGAGGTGATGCGTCACCATTCACTTGCTACGAGCCCGAGGAGTTGCCGAGTTCCAGTTCGAGCGAGGAGGAAATAGAGGAAATCGCAGCACCGCCACCACAGCCAGCTAAGCGGGCGGGACGTGCTCTCAAGGTGCGCTTCGACGTAGAAAACTTGCAATACTTTCAATCCGCTGAAGTGCTCAGTTCAAATGAATCAGATATTGATTTCGACTCTGCGGAGGAACGGAGCGAGATGAGGCAATTACGACCGAGAGCCACTCAACGCCTAATTACTTTGCTACCTGAGGAACATTTGACAAGTGTTGAGCATGACGTACCCAAATTATTCGGCACTCAGATCTCGCTGGAGGATAGCGATGATGAATTATTTGGACGTGCCATTCGTCAACATCGCTCCATGACAGAGGCATTGCGGCCAGTCTCTGGCTTAGATCACACTACACAGCGTGACCGAACTACAGAGGCTTAGACCCCCAACACCCAAATGCTGCTCTTAATTTCCTTAGCGAAGACAGTATTTTACATGTAAATAAGTCTTTAGTTAGACGCCCCCACAACACTTCCAAATATGATTATATATGTATATCTAACTTAGGAGTTGCCATAAAATGTTGATTATGTTTAAATAAATTTATGATTAATAGAAACTATGTACTCTGTAGTTATTCCCCGTTAATGGATAGACAACACAATGATGTAATGGTGATGAGTCCCAGTAAACTCACATAATTTCCTCTAATAGAAATATCCACTTCTACCCCTCCAATGATAAATGAGTGCCTTATCATAATGCGGCTTTAGCTCTTATCTATGCTGAAAATTAGACTGATTCACTTACCTATGTAGCTTGACCAGTGGAAAGTGCATGCACAGCTTTTGATGGAACTCGGTAAACTCGCGATACGAGCGAAACAGATGGGTGGGATCCAGTTGTCCGTGGCGAGTTACTTGCAGAATGTACATATAATACTTCTCCATGCTGTAATGTTTCTGGAAGCGAACTACTTTGACGATCTCCAGCCGACCATCCTGCTGCATACTGTGATCGAAGTAAAGATTAACTGAACGTCAAATTTCTTATTTTTGATTACTCACGTGTATTTGCGAGGCACAAAGGATAAAAGCTCGCCTGAGCCTTCGTCGTTATTGAAGCGCATCTGCGCCAAGTTGTGCAAGAAGAAATTGAATTGTGTGAACCAACTCTTAAGCGAGGATTGTATCATTTTGGCGAATGTGGCCGCCGCCTCGGGATTCGACTGTGAGGGCAGCAGAGCGCGACGCACATAGGTGACCGCATTGGAATTGACGCCGGGCATACCCGCTGTGGCCATGTGCGCTAGTGTGTGCAGCAGCAGGTCAGCGTTCTTGCGGACTATGTTGAAAGCACGACAGCAGAGATCAACAAAGTAGTGAAAGTCCGTGGATGGTTTGTCGCCGCCATTGATAACATATGCCATGTCCGAGGTGAGCACAAAAGGAGTGCGATCTCTGCAAAGGCAAAGGATTGACATCATCAAAGGTTGCTTCATACAACCAGAAATGATTTCAGTAGATAAACTAACCTTTTGAAGTTACCGAACATTTGAGCATCGCCAAGAAACTTTCCAAAATCGATGTGAAACAAATGGCCAGAGGTCTTAAGCATAATGTTGTCATTGTGCCGATCACAGATGCCCAGTACGTAGGTCGCCACGCTGTAGCCAGCGCAGGAGAGTGTAAAGTTACGCACTGCACTTTGATATTCCAGCGGACTTGGATTCTGCTTGCCTAGCCATTCGGCAATGGGTCGATCTTTGAATGAGCCCGTGAGGCCGTATTCCACTTGGATTTTTCGTAGAGTTTCAGCCTCTGAGACAAGCTCGATCATGCCGCGCTTGTATCCAGTGGGCACACAATTAAATGTAACCATCTTAAGATCCAAGCGTTCGGCTAGCCACATCTTATTCATGATACGGATCAGTTGAATCGTCAGCATATCCTGCTGCAAGTCGTCTCCGCACTGTCAAAAAACAGATCAAAGGGCTGTAGTCTGTGTGGCCTTAGCACATGCAGTGCCTACCTTAAATATAGCTGGCAGAGGCTCGGCATCGGGCCCCACAAAGGTGATCTTTAGCGGCAGTGTGTTGGAGTTGAAGTAGCTGCAGTTGCGCACATTGACACCCGATACCTCCAGCTCAGGGCCTAGTGGCAGGCAGGTGGGCTTCTCCAGCAGATCCTGATGAACTTCATCCATGCCTGCTACCAGACTCTTTTGGCGCATCGACTCCTTAGCTTCCTTAACGGACTCCGCAATCTTCGACAGATTCTGTGGTGGACAATGGAAATGGTTAAGTATTAGTGCATTAGGAAGCACTCGTAGCTGCCGCTCACCTGACACATGCGATGCTGGTACATGAAGCGCTTGAGTAGCTTCTCGCCACAGATGGCCATAAGAGCGCGCAGCATCAATTTGTTGCGGCGATAGTAGCGGGCCTGTGTGATTTGCGACTCGTCGTAGTCCTGGTCCACCAGCGAGGCACCAATCGAGTTGAGCGGATCATCGGGCAGGCTGTGCACCAGCAGCCAGTACATGTGATGGGCAAAGCGCGGCGACTCCAAACACTTCGAGAGCAGGAAGCGCGAAAGCGCGGAGGCCTCGTACGTATCGTGCTTCAGCGATTGCACTAGCTGTGGCAAAAAGTCCACCAGTTGATCGTTGGGCATATGCGAGATCCACTCGACAGCTTTCTCGCGCACCTTGGCATCCGGGTAGCGTGGCAGCAGCAGCTCCAATGCCTGCAGCGGTGACAACGGCGCCCATGAGTGCAACAAGGAATGCAGATCAATCAGATTGGCATAATCCCAGCTGTGCGCCGCATGTAGAACCTTGGGTAATGCATTCGGATAGTTCTGCAAGTAGAGGCGCTTTTCCCAGAACACCTCGCGACGCTCTGTTGCTCCTGAATATCCCAGCTCGGCCGTGTTCAGCAGCTCCTCCTGCAGATTGGCGTCCAGCGAGGCAAAGTCATAGCTGTACCAATGAATTTAATTCAAGATGTGCCGCAAGTAAATTATTTCATGGGTAAAGCTTACTGTGGTGCGGGCTTTGGCGCTTCCTGATGCTCGGGGAACTCAATGCGGCCGCCATAGGGAGGCACTTCAATGCTCAGCACCGGGCAGAAGTCAGGGTGTGGATGACAGCCACGAGCTGGAGCTGGTCCCAACATTTTGTCAGTGGTTGGTGGCCAAATGGACAGCAAATAGGGGCCACAGATCATCGTACGCTTGAAGTCAAAGAGCTGAATGGAACACCAGCCCAGCTCAGTGGTAACCTGTCGCCGTTCCCCATTCGGCTCGGCATTTGTCTCATTCTCGCTGGCTGCCTGTTTGCCGTAGAGCACAAATGTGAGGCGCGCCTCTCGTGGCAGCGTGCATATTGGATGCTGATCAAAGGTTAGCCAAGCGCTGAAGTTCAAACGAGGAAACAGGCCGCCGGTCGTATCACTGGAACAGCTTAAAACATTTGGGTTCGACAACAGCCGGGTGCCATAGACGAGCTGCACGCAGAGCGAGTAATCGTCGTACTTCCAGTTTGGCGGCAGTCTGTGCAGGCAATTGATGCTCACCACAATTGGCTTGGACACACACGAGATCGGTATGGGCGCTGAGAAAATTTCTTGATCAGTATCCAAACTTAAAAGAAAATAATACTTTTACTTTTACTCACTTGTGGCATAGTCCGTTGTCTTCACCGAGAAGGCAACGCGAAACACATTGGCATACAGCTCGATCAGCTCCTGGACTGCATCGCGCAGACTGTTGCACTTCAATTTGATTTGCTCTAGCATGGAGCGCGGTCGGAGCGTCACTTGAGCGTATTCGCCATAATCGCTTATAATCTCTGGATTGTTAGAGGCGGCCAAGGGTGCATACTTGGTCTGGGCCTCCTCGCAAATGTACTTCAAGTCAGTAATGCAACGGGCTATCTCCAGCGTATCGATGGAGCCAAGCAGCGCACAAATGGCTTTCACAGCTTGCACCACGCCCGAGCAGCTGACGACTGGGCGACCGACTGGCGCCCCATCTGCCGCCGATTCGAGCTTGTCGATCTCCGTCTCAAGCGTCTCAATGAGTATCATCATGTTGTCGTAGGTTACAATAGCCACCACTTCGTTGGGTAGCACCTGCTCCGGTTGCAGATCAGAGTCGTTTTCGTCATCTTGTTCAGTGCGGGCAATGGCCTCCATATTAGCTGCGCTGCGCAAGCACAATCCCAAGTGCACATCTTTCTCCAACTGAAAGCTGTTGTGCACACACTCCAGCTGGCTCAGCCTCGAGGTAGGCGCCAGCCACTCCAGCAGGCCAATGGGCTGTAACAAAAGGAGTAGATAAGTGTCAATCACATTTGAGTCCCTCTTCCATACGCACTTTGACCGCATAGTCCGTGACAGTGCCCTGAACCTGACCCTCGAGGGAGGCCAATGCCTGCGCCACAACCTGAGCCACAACTGAGTCAACTGCAAGCAAAGATTTTCTATATTCCTCGGACTGATAAAGTTTAATTAGCGCCACTTACTGTCACAGGTGAAGGTAACTGGAGTCCCGTAGCCCTTGACCTGTTCTCCGGCCAACGAATTGGACAGAGCGTGCGGCTGCAGGGTATTTGTGGCCGGATGCACAATGACCTTGATGCTGGTGTTCATCATATAATGATAGTTGAACTCGGTGGCTATTATGTGGCCCACATTTGTCTTTTTGTCCCCGTGCCTATAGCTTTGTCTCAGCTCACGCACCATATGATAGAACTCCAGGAGCTCGGAATCATCACTGCGTTGGTCGCTGATTAGCTGGTAGAGGCGTGTGAAATTTTTCCGACGATCTAGGACTACGTGGGCTGGTATGCTGTTGGTATAGCTGTCCGTGAATGGCGCCAACTGATGTGGCTTGGCTGAAGCTGTCGAAATGGTCGAAGTTGTTGCGCTTGTCTCATATAGCTGCTGGTTGCGCGGCGGCAATGGCGGCGGCAATGCAGAGCCCGAGTGAGAGCCGCCAGGTGGTTGCGCTGATGTCGACGCAGCTGCGTCTATAGCTGCTGCTGTTGTCAATGTGGGCGACGACGAGTGGGAATGCGAGGGCTGAGTGAGGAAATCCTGTCGCCAGCCAATGGAGCTAACACTTCCACTATTTACGGCACTCTTGTCCCACCTGTTGACCGCCTCGTACATAGGATCCGAGTACTGGGTGCCATTGTCGCCGCTATAGAGGAAGTCAAACGGATCGTAGTCCGCGTAGTAGGAGGTGCAGTCGGAGGCGCCGTCGTTGCCTGCAAGTAACGAGTGCATCATCAATCAGCGAGTTAATTAAACAGAAGAAGCAAGCGCTCGATTCACTATTATGCCAATGAGCACACGATCGACTAGTTCGAGTCGATCCGTGCGTGCAGCCAAAAATAAAATAAACAAAAGCCCACTCCGCGATACAGCCCGCCGCGAATCGAACTGAGAGAGTGTAGAGAACATTTCGCAAAACTATGCTAACAAATCGGCCCGACTCGGCTGGGCTCTTTTGTCTGGCCTCCCATTCTAACCAATTTTCATTTCAGCTAGTGGCCAATTGGCTCAGCTGCCGGCGGACGCCTACGCGACACAAATGAAAATAAATGTATATATAAATATTTACATAAATCAGAGACGGCGTTCTATTTGACCTTTTCCTTTAACATGCTGACTAAAGAAGTTGTTAACACGCGCTATAAATATGTATGCAGAAAGAGGCTTTTCCTACTTGGCAATATTCGTAACACTAATATACATCTGAAGGGGAATTTCGATGACAAGGTGTTCTATACATATATATTTACATATACACATACATATATATATCTTGTTTAGATGATCCCATATCAAAAATTAAATACTTTTTCATGTTCCGAACGCTCAGCGTTGAATTGTTTAATAAAACAACAAAATGTTGGCATTTTTATTCTCAGACATCATTTATTATTGGTCTCCAAAAGTTATACAAGCTTGTATTTGACATATGTATATATATATGTATATTAAATATTATATGCTTATATATATGTGTATGTATATGTAAATATGTAGCTGGAAATCACAATTTCTTTTGTTTCATAATACTCATCAAAAAATTAAAGTTATTTCAATTTTAGGTGATCTGCCATCTCGCAGACGAAGTTGTCTAATTCGTTTTAAAATTTTGCAAAATATATATATATATATATATATATATATATATATATATATATATATATATATATATTGTGATGCTTATTGTGATCAGTGTCATTAGCATAAAACTCTCACTTTTTATTCATACAGTGAGCAAAATTTCTAATGTTTGGCTTCAGAGCAGTCGCGGAAGGCACACATTTTTCGACATAAGAATGTTATATATATATATATATATACATATATATATATATATATATATATATATATATATATATATATATATATAAATATATATATGTGTGTGTGTGTGTATGTTTGTAAGTCGCATCTATTAACAAGTACATGGCATGTGTATTTATTTTGAATTCAGATATATCCACACCATGAAACCCTGAACCCATTTTGCCTTTTAGCTGATGACGTGTTGTTGTTGTTGTTGTTTGTTGTGTATGTGTCGCCTGACTTTGCTTTTATTAGTTGTTGTTGTTCTGGGTGGGTGGTGTTGTTGTTGTTGTGGTAGTACATAGTTAAATAGTTGCAGTTATTTGGTAGTTTTATGTAGTACTTAGTATGGATAGTAGTAGAAGATTTGCACTAAAATGTATTACTTTTGCGACACTGCAAGATAGAGAAACAGAAAGCATTCAGTTTAACATGTTTTTTTTTTACTATTTTTTGTACATAGCTTGGTATGGATAAACAACAGCAACAACAACAGTGTGAAACGATAAAACAAAAACAACCAATAAATTAAAATTATATCAAGTCACTAAATCAACAACAAACGGACAGACAATTTACAAGTTCTAATCTTAGTCTAATGGGCAAACTCAATTGTTCAGAAAGTTTATATTTATAAAAAAAAGCATTAATTAATTAAATCTACGATTTCCCTATATTTGCCCACTGTATGAATATAAGCGTTGAAAGATCTTTATTAATAGATGTTTCTATGAGCCCTGTATTAATTAGAAACAAATTCTATTCGTTCAACAATTGCTCTTTGGTTGACCTTTACTATTAATTTAAGATCTTCATCATGCCCGCAATTTTAATGCAATTATCTAAATTCATTCCACGGAGTTTGAAACTCTTTTAAAATCTAATCGCTACAATGGAAAGACGATTTGATTCAAATGAATTGGCTAAGAGTAGCGACCACTACTTACCAGAATTCTCATTCAGCAGCGGATCGAATGCCTCCAGAACACTGACTCGGGCACTGCAAGAGAGATTTGTCAATTAACGAGAGCGATCATGGCAGTTAGTGTGAGTGATAGAATGATGCATACTAATCATCCTGCTTCAAATCGATTAAATCGTTGCCGCTGCGCTGAGGTGCCAGCGCGGGTCCAACAGACGGGCAGCTGCCAACGGGAGGTGTGGCCCGCTTTACATTGAATCCAGCTGGCGTCGCAGCGCCGGAATGTGGTACAGAGTGGCTGGAGGCTGGTATTGGAGGTGGTATTGTTGCTGCAGCTGATGTTGCTGGAGTGCTATGCGGACGTGCAAAGTCCACGTGCGAGCTTCCGCCGTTGCTGAGCGCATAGCCATAGCCATAAGCTTGCGATGGGTACTTCGGCGGCATGTAGGCAGCCGACCCCGGCACAACTGGGGCAGAGAAAGTTGGATAGTACACAAAGCCAGCAGGCTGGACCGGGGCAACGGGCTGTAGAGCCAATCGGCTCGGCATGCTGTAGAGCCGCCGCAGTTCTTCGTTGTTCAGCGGACGTTGCTGTGGCTGCTGCGTGGGCGCTTGATACGGAACCAGCTGCATGCCCACGCCACCTGCTCCACTTGGTGGCACACCATACGGTGGTACGGCATACTGCATTTGCGTTGGCGTTGCCGTTGGCGTTGGCATTGGCGTGGCAGCCGCCACCGGACCCACTGGCACCAATGCCGATTGAGGATTACTTGTCTGCAGGCGCTGCAGATCCTCAATTAGCCGTTCGAAGGTGCTGCCGCTCTCCGACGTCGGATGCTTGCTTGTGGGACTGGCAAAGCAGATCAGATCGCTGTCCCCATTGCCATTGTTAGACTGCGCCGGCGGCGTGCTGGACCGCGCCGCGCTGCTTAGGGATGAGCTCGCCTGATGCACCTCCGAGTGTCGTCGCTGCACAGCACTGTGACCTCGTAGCTGCTGCTGTTGAGCATAATAATCGGCATGGACTGTTTGATAGCCAGTGCCGTATTTCTTGTTTCGCCTGTAGTCGTCGAGTGCCTGCTGCTCCAGACTGAGCGCCGTTGCCTTGGCCAAGTCCTCCTGGAATTGCCTGTCATAGTCGATTTGCGCCTGATTCGACATTATCCACTCAGAGTCCTCGCCCACGACCAGCTGCTGAAAATTAAATACAAATTAAATATTGTAGCCAAAATGTTGTTTTCTATCCGAACAATGCCTGAGTTTATTTCTACGCTTATCTGTGCCACATTCGCCTGGGCGATAACAAAATCAACGATAAAAGCGATTACGTGCTGTAAAAGTCCAATAATATTATACAGACAAAGCAAAAATAAGTATTCTTCTTCTATTTTTGTTTCGGACTTTTTCTTCAAAGCCAATCATGTTTCACATGCACCGACTGAAGCCCAGGTGAGAGAGAATCGAGTGCAAGATTTATAATAATAATCGTACGATAGAAATGTCGACCTCTTGTCTGTTGTTCGATGAGTCAATGCTTCACTATCTATGCGGATCTTAAAATAATACATTTTAATCAATTGTACTTTCGCTTTTAGTTGAAATTCGGTCACATAGTTTTGATTGTAAATAATGTCGTTGAGATACCTTAGTTATTTAATAATATTTCTATACAATTTATAACGATTCTATTAGTATTTATTCGGTTTCAGCTGGGATATATATGTTTTTTTCTGTTAATTGAATATATTCTTTATGAACCTTTAGCCGTGTTAAAAATATTAAGTTCCAAAATGACAGCAAATACTGACTAAAACTAATGTATAAAAAAAACTCCATTATTTGTTGAAGCTTCATTACTTCCAAAACTAACAGAAATAACTAACAAACGTTGATAATAGCTTTTCTAAGCTAATTTAGACACAAATAAAATGATCCGAAAATTAACTCATCTTCATTCCAACAACTGATATCTGTTATATATGAGGATCTCAATTACTATTTTTAAGTGAACTGATTTTAATATAATCTATAAAAACTAATGTCATATATATATATATATATATAATAGTAATAGCAAGATACGAAAAAAAAGAGCAAGCATAATATTATTCAGCTGAACAACAAGAAACTTAAAGAGTTTTATATAGTGATATGCATATTAAGCTTAATTTTTCATGTATGTATATTTTTTACTAGAGTTATATAAATAACGCTTGAAGCTAAATATACGATAAGGCAATTGTGTTTTTGCTGCGATTCTGTGCTTCGCGGCGAATCAAAACAAACAAATGCGCCACTTTCTCACGATTGCCTTGAGAGGAGAACAGCTGTTCAGCATGATTGCCCGCACACACAAAGGACGGAATAGATAGAAAAACATAAGCCGACGAAGCAGAAGCATCAGGAGAAAGGCAATCAATAAAAAATATATTGGCAAACAATAAATGATGAGATGAGTATGGCGAGCAGTTCGTCAAGTTAAAATTTGCATACGGACATATGTATACATATTTACTTGTAAAGTAGGTGTGTACTCTCGAATACACACATGCATATCAAAATATGTAGATATCTATGTATGAGTTGCTGCAAACGCAGGGCAGAAAAAAAGCACAAAAATACGAATAAACAAATACAAAAATGATAACGATAGTTATTCAATCAGCATTATTTTAAGATACATATATGTTTATGTGTAAATATATGTTGTAAGCAGAAAATAATATGTATTGTTGGCAGAGCAAACGCATACATACATAAGTGCACATATATACGTTGATATGTATATATTTATATGCACGTATTCGGTTTCACTTTTCATCCACTTACGTAGTTCGATTTTGGGGTTTTCGCACTTGCTCAAAACTGTCGTCGCCGTCGTTCAGTAGCTTCAATTTTCATATGCAATATATTTTCTGCGTTTTCATTTGGATTTCTTGCTACATACGCGGCTTTGGAGCTTCCTCCACTCTCATACACAATCATACATACATTTAAACAGATAGCACACTAACACATACAAATTTAAACTTGCACAAAAAACGAAACTGAACACTCAATACACGTAGGCGTTAAACGCGAAATACTGTTTATTTTAACATATTATTGGAACAAATTATTCAACAAGATAGTAAATATACTTAATTGAATAGTACTAAAATTCTACGGTTGCTTCGTCACACAAAAGAATAATAACAAACGACACGGAAAAATGCGTAAAACGGAATGCAACAAGCAGAGGAATACAATTAAATACTTGAGACTAATGTACACACTGAAAACTAAGTTGAGTATATCGATTGCTATTCTAGAATATCGATAGAAAGATTTTTATTTCAAATATTGTTTTTTAGTTTTTATCGTGTATTCAAATTGGCTAACATTAAGTCATCGATGTCCAAAGCATTTCCATTGTCTAATGCTAATTTTTTTGAGTCATCATCAAGTCCAGATGTTGCCCAATACTCCAACTCAATATTTTCGGATAAATTATACATTCTGCGATAAGAGGCGTCAATGCTTTCGTCCAGCATGCGATCCACAATATCACCCGTAGGAATTACCGGCTGCGATCTGGGCTGAGCGTCATCATCACCCTCTAACGGAGACGTTGCGATTTTTACTTTGTCATTGGCATGGCCATGGGCACTCATTCGTTGATTGAATTCGACATTCTGAACGCCCATTTTGCAAAGGGCGCATTTGCTTCGTCCAATTTGTTGTTTCATTTTCTGCAATGCAATGCGATCTTGAGTGAGTAGCATACGCTCCTGTGACATTTGTGCCTCTTTCTCGCTCAGTTCGTGGGCCCGCTTGTTCAGCAGCTGTAGATTGGCATTCAGTAGTTGCTCGGCATCCCGAGACTTGTGCTCGGCCGTCTGTAGGCGCTTTATGGCCAATCGATAGGTGCTGGATATCTGCGTCACTTCATCCTCCTTGATGCTGAGCGCATTTTCCTTGTCTAGGAGCAGTCGCTTGCGCTGCTCCAGATCGCGCTGCTGTTTATGGCAGCGTTCCCGCTGCTCATCAGCTCGTTTGATGGCATCTCGCGCCACCTGCAGTTGAGCTTCCAGCTCCAGCCGTTCACTATTCAAATCGCCTTGTTCGTGCAACTTGTGCTGCATCTCGAGCTTCTGCTGCTCAACTAACAGTCGCGTGCGCTCCTGTTGCACATCCAGATGCATGCGCTCGATTTCGGCTAACTGCAGCGCCTTTAGCTCCTCGATGCGCTTCTCATCGCGCTCCATTTGCTCGCGATGGAACTGTTTCTCCCGTTCAAGTGCCTTCTTCTCCGAATCTATACTGGCCATGCGTTGCCGCAACTGCCAGTTCTCTTCGGCCGTGTCCTTAGACAGGCGTTCTAGTTGCAATTCCAATGTGCTCACTAGCTCCATGAGGCGTCGCTTCTCCTGGTCAGCACCTTCCTCGTCGATTCTCAGGCGTCTCTCGGCATCAGCCAGACGACGCTCCCGCAATTCCAATTGCTGCTTCCGTTCCTTTGTCGTGCTCAGCCCTTCGCGCAGCTCCTGCAGATCACTGGATGCCATGCGTAATGTTTCCAAGTAGCTGCCATGGTCCCGCACTGTCTCTTGCTCCAACAACTTGGCTTGCCTTATGCGCTCCATGTCGGCATCGTGCGAGCTGCGCAGCATGCGCAAATCGTCCTCGTGGTCCTGTTTCAAGCTGGAGATCTGCAGTTCGTAGTCGCCTTTAAGCTTCTCCAATTTATCTACGTAATACTCCCTCGTCTCGGAGTTCTCTAGCTTCAGTCGCTCTTCCACTGCAGCCAAGTGTTGCTCCAACACCTTGAGTTGTTTCCTAACAGAGAATAGCTGTGTGAGATCTTTGTCGAATTTGGCTGACTTACTTCAGTTACTTGTAGGAACTCTCGATCATTTCGATTTCCTGTTCATAGTTGACTCGCATGTTGGCTACCAGCTCCTCCAGTCGCTGCTTCTCTAGCAAGTTCCTTCTAGCCTCCGTTTCCAGCTGTAGCACCTGCTCTTTGCTCTCATCCTTGGCAGGCACACAGCCGGATGGGACCTTTTCGACTTCAGTACTAGTCGGCAGGGTCTCAGTGGTTGCTGGTTGTGGTTGTGCCACGACGGGCTGGCTCATTATCAGCTGAAGATGCATGTTGATGCGCTCCTGCTGCGCCTTGATGTGCTCCTCTATTTGCAGCTGACGTTGCAGCTGTTGCTGCAGTACCACTTGCAGTCTACGATCCTGCGTCACCTGCTTCTGCTGCATTTCAACCAGCGCACGCTCCTGACTCTTCATTTGGGCGGCAATCGTCAGCTGCGCCTCCTGCTGCTGCATAGCAGTGTAGCTGTGATTGCTCTCCAAATTTAAGGAGTTTAGCATCATTATCGTATGTGCTGTGGTATCCGCGATGGGCAGAGCGTTTGGGTGTTTGGCTTCCATCTTCGGTTCGTCCGAGTCCGGAATGCGCAGTATATCCGTTTCATTGCTTGGAATAGTTGCGGGCTCTTTTGTTGGTTTCGGCGTGGGTGGGGTGGCAGCGCGTTCGAGCTGCTCCTCAGCAGCTGGAGGTGGTTCTGCCAGTTCCACACTCAAGCCCAGCCAGTCAGCGGTGCCGCGTTTCTTGGACACGGGCGTGGACATGCCCGAGACATTGGTGTTTGACTCTTTGCCAAATAGACCAAGGGGGTCGGCATTAAGGCTTGATTGTACAGTTCCAGAACTGCGCCTACCAGCGCCTGCTGAGGCTGCTGTCTTGGGACGCGCCTGCGAGTGCACGTTGGAGTTTTCTGTGGTGGTATCTGTGGACTGGCGGGACATTGAAGGCTTCGCGGTTGCTGGACGCTTATTGGCGCTATCGCTGTTATTTAAGATGTCATCGAAAATGTTGCGCTTGGGCTCTGCTGTTCCTAATAAATCGTCAAACAGATTTTTACGTGCTGCTCCGCTGCTCTTTGGACGCCTTGGATCAAATCCCAAGTCATCATCGTCGGCATCATCCATTGATAGCGATGGCTTCTGTTTAACAATGCGCGGTGTGCTCATTGCAATCGGTTGGCTATTGCCTTGCCGAGTGCCTGACAAATTCTGGGCATCTGGTTCACTTTCCTCTTTTATTCCGAACAAATCTTCGAGCTTTCCTTTGCCTTTGTTTGATTTAGGCAATTTTTTCGCAGGGCCACCTAAAGCTGGCCCGTCGAAGAAATTATCATTATCCAAGCTATTATCACTGAGTAGATCAGCCAAAGGGTCGTCGCTAAAATTCATAGTAAATTCTTATAAAATTTTCGATTAGAACAGAAATGTCCAAAAGGAAAATGTAAAAAGCAACCGTTGCTTAGTAACGTACTTTAGTATTTTTTAGGCAAATTGCATTTTCGAGGGTGTGTATACACTGATACTAAAATCGTAAGCCTGCAACAGGTTGTGCTCTTAATTTTATAGCATGCTCTAGCTCATCGATATAAAAATAATATCGATAGTTTCTCTTACGACCATCACTAACTAGCCATCGACGCTGAAGTAAACAAATTGTGGTTTCTTAATTTATTTATTTTTTGTGTATAGAAATGAGCAATATTTATATTCAAGAGCCGCCAACATCTGGCAAGGTACTACTGAGAACCACAGTTGGGGATATCGACATTGAGCTGTGGGCCAGAGAGTGTCCGAAAGCATGCCGCAACTTTGTTCAACTCTGTTTGGAAGGCTATTACAATGGGACAACGTTTCATAGGCTGGTCAAAGGATTTATTGTGCAGGGTGGAGATCCCAACGGTGATGGCACCGGCGGTGAATCGATTTATGGGCACCCGTTTAAAGATGAATTCCATTCACGGCTGCGCTATTCCCGTCGCGGATTGGTCGGCATGGCGAACTCGGGCAAGAATGACAACGCCTCACAGTTCTTCTTCACCTTTGCGCCAACACCAGAACTGGAAAACAAAAATACACTCTTTGGCAAGGTCACAGGCGATACGGTGTTCAACATGCTCAAACTAGAAGAGGGTATCGTTGATCACCAGGAGCGGCCAATTTATGCGCATCGCATAACGTCAACGGAGGTGCTCAGCAATCCCTTTAACGATATCGTGCCACGGTCCATGCCAAAAGTAACTAAAGTGAAAAAAAGCAAGAAAGAAAAACAGGGAGTAAAGTAAGTTTTTACTGGATATATTTGGAGCTTTGAATTAGTGATGGAATTGTTAATTTTGTAGAAACTTTGGGCTACTTTCATTTGGAGAAGAGGCCGAAGGAGATGAACAGGAGACAACAATTTTTGTTAAGCAAAATGCAGGCAAAGCCAAATCCTTGCATGATGTCACAGATGATCCAAAGCTAAGCAAAGAAGCAATTAAGGTGCCCAAAATAGAGCCACATTCAGATCCAGAGCAAAGCGAGGACCACTTATCAGATGACTTCGAGGAGGAGAAACCTGTTAAGACTTCCATCAATACAGATATTATAAAAAGTAAACTGGCGAGATCTTCAAAGCCCACTTCAGTAAAGCAGCCACAACGTCAAGATATCAAAAGTGAATCCGAAAATGAGGATGACGACGTCCTAATGACTCAGGAGCAGGAGCAAAACCAACAAAAATCATTAGAAAAGTACGTTTTTACTTGGAGTTACATATATTAATTGAACTACATAGTTAATGTATTCTAGATCTAAAATCCGGGAAGAAATTGCATCCTTGAAGAGGCAATATCAAATGGACAAAGTCACTAAGGACAAGCAACTATCCAAAGAGTCAGAAAAGAATATAAAGAAAGAAGATATAAAGGGAGCGAACGAGAATCAATATATTAAAGATTTTATTCAAACAAAAGAGAAGTATACGGCCAAAGCCAAAACAACACTCAAGGGACAAGGAAGGTATGTAATGCATGTTTTGAACTTGAATTTCAAAAAAACTAACTAATTTGATTTATCAGAGAGGAATTTACTTTGGGTTTGTTATCCAAGTTCAAGTCCAAATTGGACAATCTCAAATGCAAATCTACCTCAGAGGAGGGCGACAAGGAGCCTAAGCAAGTAGACGACAATGAGGTTGAAAAGGAAATCAGTGGAGATGACTGGCTGGTGCACACTTTAAATTTTAACAGTAATATTCCTGTGCTGGCCAAAGATGCGTCTACTAAAGGCGATGATTGGTATGATGTATACGATCCGCGTAATCCGCTAAATAAACGAAAACGCGGCGCAACAGATCACAGTAAATCTTCACAGAAGTTCAAGTCCACGAGATAAAGTACATTATTAAATAAAAATAATATAGCTGTTTGAATTTTTAAAATACGCTGTCGATATGTCGATAACTATTATTTATCGCTTTTTGGTATTTAATTTAAGACTTATCGTATGTGGTATTTCTCGATAGCCAAACATCCACTAAACCATGAAGTACTATCGATAGCTTTGCTAGCGGTAGCAGCTGAATATAAAAAAAAACGTACTCAAGGTGAAGTAATTTGGCTTTTAAAAAACAGGTAATTATTTCAAAACATTAACTCCAACTTGTGCAAAAAATTTGACTAAGAAAGTGACGTCATGTATGAGAATTAACTAAGATATAAAAAGAAAACCAAATTCAGCTAAAATTCACGTCGGTGCCAAATTATTGATTTTATTTGACATTTGTTTGTCGTCACAGCTACAGCCCCACACAAAACAGCAACTGACTGAAGCGTGAGGGGTACGAAGGCAAGGCTGCCTTAATCACCGTCTCTAAAAACAGCCAGCAGCAAAACAGAGAGAATGAGTGCGAAGAGCAAACGCCCTGGCACGGCGAGCAGCCAAACCCCGAATGAATGCGTCCAGGTGGTTGTACGATGTCGACCGATGAGCAATCGAGAGCGCACTGAAGGCTCCCCGGAAGTGGTCAATGTGTATCCCAATCGTGGAGTCGTGGAGCTACAGAACGTTGATGTGAACAAAGATCAGCGCAAGGTGTTTACCTACGATGCGGCCTATGATGCGGTAGCCTCACAGACTACGCTCTACCACGAAGTAGTCTTTCCGCTGGTCAGTTCTGTGCTGGAAGGCTTTAACGGATGCATATTTGCCTATGGCCAAACGGGAACCGGCAAAACATTTACGATGGAGGGTGTGCGGGGTAGTGATGACTTGATGGGCATAATACCGCGCACCTTTGAACAGATCTGGCTGCACATCAATCGCACGGAAAACTTCCAGTTTCTGGTAGATGTTTCCTACTTGGAGATATATATGGAGGAGCTGCGCGATCTACTTAAGCCAAATTCCAAGCACCTGGAGGTGCGAGAGCGAGGATCCGGCGTCTATGTGCCCAATCTGCATGCCATCAATTGCAAGAGCGTCGATGACATGATAAGCGTTATGAAGGTGGGCAACAAGAACCGCACCGTTGGCTTCACCAACATGAACGAGCACAGCTCACGGTAAGTTCAGGCCTCACACTGTAGACTTGAATTTCGATTAATTGATTGTGTTGATTACCACGCAGCTCGCATGCCATATTCATGATCAAGATTGAGATGTGTGATACGGAGACAAATACGATCAAGGTGGGCAAGCTGAATCTCATTGACTTGGCGGGCAGTGAGCGTCAGTCAAAGACGGGCGCATCAGCGGAACGACTCAAGGAGGCCAGCAAAATTAATTTGGCGCTTTCATCGCTGGGTAATGTGATCTCAGCACTGGCGGAGAACTCCCCCCATGTGCCGTATCGCGACTCGAAGCTGACGCGTCTGCTGCAGGACTCGTTAGGCGGCAACTCCAAGACAATTATGATTGCTAACATTGGACCCTCGAACTATAACTACAATGAGACGCTGACGACGCTGCGGTACGCGCAACGTGCAAAGAACATACAAAACCAGCCAATTAAGAATGAAGATCCGCAGGATGCCAAATTAAAGGAGTACCAGGAAGAGATTGAAAGACTCAAACGTCTCATCGCTCCGCAGCAACAACAGCGCACAGAGAAACTGGCTGCAGCAGCCAAGAAACGCGTCAAGAAGCCCAAACGAGAAGCCGTGCAGCGCGAGCTAACAGATAGCGTGGCCCAAGAGCATTTGCAAGCGGCCGAGGACGAAGCGGAGAGCGAGCTAGAAGGCTCAGAGCCAGAGTCGGACAAGGAGAACGAGGCGGAAGTGGCCAAGTCCAGCGAGCAATTGGAGCGAGAACGTGTGGAGAACGCTAAGCTGGCTGCCAAACTGGCCGAGTTGGAGGGTCAGCTGGTGCGTGGCGGTAAGAATCTCCTGGATACTTACAGTGAGCGTCAGATTGAGTTGGAGAAAAAGCTGGTGGAGATAGCGGAGCGAAAGAAGCGCGAAATCGAAATACAACAGCAGCTGGAACTGCAGGAGGAAACGACACTAGAGATACGGGAGCGCAACGTATCTCTGGAGCAGGAGGTCGAATTGAAGAAACGCAAGCTTTCCAAATGCTATGCCAAATATCTGGCGCTGCAGCAGGAGCTAAACGACTGCAAGCACGATCACAATCAGGATCTGCGCGAGCTGGAGATGGCACAGAACGAGTTGGTTAAGGAGCTGAAACGCCAGTTGCTCATCATCGACAACTTTGTGCCCATCGAGGTGAAGCAACGCCTCTACACGCAGGCCAAGTACGACGAGGAGCAGGAAGAGTGGAAGTTCGCCCCATTGCCAGTGAACATGAATGCCAGCGATGGCAAATTTATTAGCAAACGTCCCGTCTCGCATCCAAATCGCCGACGGCCCATCTCGGAGTATGCGCTCCAGCAGGCGAACTCCAATGACCCCAGTGCCCTGCGCTTCAAGAGCGAAAACATTGTCAGCTACGAGCTGGACATGCCCTGCCGCACCACACAAGAGTACCGCGCGCCCAAGGTGTCCGCCTCCCTGCAGGCGGTGCTGGCTCAGGCGATGGAAACCGGCGATGATATCGACATCGTGGACACCGAGACCAGCTCGTTGCGCTCTCGCTTAGAGAACATAATCAATGGCAATGCCAGCAGCAGCAGCAGCACGGCTTCAGCTGAACTCTCGCCCACAAGCTCTACCGCCCCCTCCAAGCTCGTCAAGTCCACACGGAGTGGTCTGCCGAGCGCGGGCTCTGCGCTCGACTCCAACCGACGGCCGCCCACGGGTCGTGTGCAGCCCAAGAAGCCGGCCTCAGCCTACCCGAAGGCGCGCGGCCTCGTCAGCAAATAGTAAATCGAAGAACTAACCCAACTTATCTCAGTTAAAGAGTCACAAGCACACGCATAAACTAACCAAAGTTCTCATAGTCACAGTATATAAATCGAATCCTCGTTCCAGTTGCGCATGCTATGCGAATAATTTAGTCCAATCTTCGCACAATTCTCGCTTTATAAAAGTATTTTGCATATTTTTATTGTTTTTTTTTTTAATATTTATATAATTTAATTTATGGTTTCAGTTGTTATTGCTATTTTGTGTATCCAGTCAGGCAGCGCCTGGGCTGTCAACAGTCATTCATTTATCGTGCAATTTAAGTTTAAGCTTACTTCTAATTGTTTATTATATTTATTATTATGACTATTAAATTACATGGTTAAAGCCGCTTAGCAAATCAGACAACCAAATAAAGCAACTCAAAACAATTTCATTTCGATGTCTTATTTGGAATTTGTTAAAGTCGAGGCTTCTGAATAGCTGCAGTTAATACTTTTTGAGAATCGCATGGAGAGGCGAGAGTGACTCAAGAACGTGAATCGGGGAGACTGAGAAAGCAAAAGAAAAAGTCAGGAATTTAAACCGTTGCGCAGGATAGGTACTTTTCTCATTATTTAACTATTTCCCAGCGGAATCGATGTGGAACCCTCCCATAACCCATTACTAAATATGTATATTATGAAAGTATTTTTAGTCAAGAAAACTACAATATTTATATATATATATATTTGAAGCTGCGCTGCAGTTCATTAAATGCCAACAAATTTCCTGCAATAGTTCTAAATGCAACACGAAAGAGAGTATTTATATTCCAAAATATCCTTGAGGCTTCTGTCACTTGATGACCTTCAAGGAGCGCCCCACCTCGATGAACGCCTGAATGGCACGATCGATTTCTGACTCTGTGTGGGCTGCAGAGATTTGGACGCGAATGCGAGCCTTGCCCTGCGGTACCACCGGGTAGCTGAAGCCAATCACATAAATGCCACGTGCTACGGGAAGATTCGAGGATGAGCGGATGTAGAGCTTATCAAAAGAAAACTAAATATGCCACTTACTGAGCATCTCATCGGCGAAGCTGGAGGCGAGACGGGCATCGCCCAGCATCACTGGGCAAATGGGATGATTTTCACCGGCAATGGTGAAGCCAGCCTTGGTCATCGCCTGGCGGAAGCGCTGGGTATTGCTCTGCACGCGTTGGCTTAGCTCGCTAGAGCTGAGCAGCATGTCCATGACTTTGAGCCCCACGGCGACTACCGCCGGGGGCAGAGTATTGGAGAAGAGATACGGACGTGACTTCTGACGCAGGAATGAGATGAGCTCGGCAGGGCCAGTGGTGTAGCCGCCAGAGGCGCCGCCCAAGGCCTTGCCCAGTGTTGAGTTGATAATGTCCACCTCGCCCATGACATTGTCGTACTCCTCGGTGCCGCGGCCGGTGGCGCCGAAGAAGCCCGTCGCATGGCACTCATCCACAAACACCAGTGCATCGTACTTCTTGGCCAGCTCGACAATGCGCGCCAGCGGTGCTATATTGCCGTCCATGGAGAATACTCCGTCGGTGGCGATCAGCTTCAGCCGGGCCTCGCTCGAGCGCAGCTGCTGCTCCAGATCAGCCAGATCGCGGTGCTTATAGCGCTGCTTCTTGGCCTTGCACAGGCGAATGCCGTCAATGATGGATGCGTGGTTCAGCTCATCCGAGAACACGGCATCCTCTGGCATCAGTATGGCCTCAAAGATGCCCGCATTGGCATCGAAACAGGAGGCATACAGTATGGTGTCCTCCCGACCATGGAACTGCGAAATCTTCTGCTCCAGCTGCTTGTGAATATCCTGAGTGCCACAAATGAAACGCACGGAGCTCAAGCCGGCGCCATATTTTCCCAGCAGCTGCTGGCTGTACTGTACAATCTCCGGATTGTTCTGAAAGAGTCCAGTCAAGAGGCTTGAAGAGAGGCATGCCGGAGCCACCAAGCCAAGCACTTACCGCCAATCCCAGGTAGTTATTGGCACAAAAGTTGAGAATCTTCTGATCGCTGCCCTGCACCGTAATCTGTGTGCTCTGCGATGAGGTGATAATGCGCTCCGCCTTGAACGTGCCTGCCTCCTTGATGCCGCTCAGCTGCTTGCCGAGCAGCTCACGCAACTGCGATTGCGCTGCGGCGCTGTACTGACGCATTGGCTGCCTTCCAGCTGTGGACAGCACAAGCGTAAGAGCGTTGCATAATGGGAAAGTAGATATATATGAGTAGACATAGGATGAACGATTACGGCAATTGCCTGCAAGACATACACCAGCCGGTCAGCGACAATATTTTCGAATAAACGGGCATCACGCAGCGTATACTTGATTTCAGCTAGCAGCAGCAACGAGTCTGGTCAACGCCTCGCATGGAACTGAACGACGACCGACGACCGACGACTGACTCTCGACAACCAGCACCAGGCCCCCTGAAACCATGGCAACAACAATAACAGCTGCCTGAAGAAGGCGTTGTTGCTTCTCTGATTTATAAATATATATATATAATATATATATATATATATATATATAACTATGTACAGAAATGTTTGTTACTAAACTAATTGAATTTGCTTTCATTTTCGTTGTCATAGCTGCCGCTGCGGACTGTTCGAGTTAATTTTTTCTCTTATTTTCTTGTTTATTTACCAGTCTCGTGCACTGAGAGAAAAGTAGATACATATATGACATTTGTAATGTGATTACTCCGTACCTGCATATTAAATGAAAGATGAATATTATTTAACTATGAGGTCAGTGCTCTTTAATAATAAACCATTAAATGATTCACTCGAATGTATAATATTAATTATTATTTTAAATCAAATGAACGGATATATTTTTAAAGCCTATTACATTATATTTCGTTGCTTATCAGCTATGTGAAATTTTGCTTAAGCTCTTTACTTTCAGTGCAATTTGAAAATATCGCAGCATAAGTTGTAACATTTCGCCAATATATGTATACTATAGATACTAATATGTTTTACTGTCAATGACTTAAAAATAAAACAAATTTAGTCTTAGCTGCGCCACTAAGTACAGTGTGGCATTTTTGGTTCATTGACATTTACATATTTATTCAATTTTGGACGCCCAGCACTTTGGATGAAATTACTGTCAAGGTCATTGCCAATTAGGCTCAGCGAAGACTATATTTCTAAATAAAAGTATTTCAATATAAATAATAATATGTATACATATATAGTAATAAATATATATATGTACATGCCATATTCATGAAATTTATAATTTAATTGGATTTATGGCATTTCAATATTAAACTAACTGATAAGATACGTAGATTGATGGGCATAAATACTACGTAAATTATTACACTATTAATTAATTATTAAAAATAATATTGTTTGCTTAAATATTGTCATATTGTTATTGTTATGTTAATAAATTCTATAGATCATCTGTAGATGATTAACTAATTAACTAATTGTGTAAATAACATGAACTAATAAAGGGGCAGAAAGGGCATTGAAAATATATATATTTATTAAAGCCTCTCGGACTTAATCAGTGCTGATAATATTCTTATTCAGTTTCAGCTTAAGTAATATTTGAATAAATTAGCCAATTTCTCATCGAAATAATAATAAATAACTTACATAAAATATATTTTTCATTTCTTAGATTTGTAAGAGGCCAAACTTAAATTAAACTTAATATAAAATTTTATATTTTTGTTATATTATTTATATATTTATTTAATTTTCAATATTACATTTTCGCTTGTTCCTTTCTCAGCTAAATGTAAAAATATAAAAAAACAATGATTTCATTCAACAGGTTCTACCGAGATTTGAACTCGGATCGCTGGATTCAAAGTCCAGAGTGCTAACCATTACACCATAGAACCGCACACTTCGGCCACGACCCAAGCAACAAACATATGCGAAGACATCTATGCTGGGCACACATGATGCTCATAGTGAATGCGTTCGATGAGCAGATAAATATTTGGCAATTCGCAACAAAATTGAATTATTTTATTTTGATTATTTTTTAAAATAATTTTTCGTATAGTCGAAAGCAAGAAATAATATAAATTATAATTTGCATTGAAATTTTATTAATATTTTGTTCACTTTTATTCCATACATTTTAAATGTAGATTAAAGAAAATATAATGGCTCTGCTGTTTAACCGACCAGCAGATACTCTGTAATACAATTAGTAAAACTACATAAGCCATAGAAAATTCTAAGTGAGAATTGGAATTTGTATATAATATGTGAGTGGCAGAATATACATATAAATTATTCTGAAATTTAAATCTTCTGAGTTATTTCTAGTGAATTAACAATTTAAAAACAATTTTTTGGTTAATTACTTCTGCTGCTGAAAAGGAATCGAATATGAGTAGCACAAGTCGAATATTTCCACTTGGATATTTAACAAATTCTGGGTATACTCTGGTAAACGCCCCCTTTTAATGCATATAAAATATATGGAGTCGGCTTGCCTGGCTTCAGTTAGTGTGCCATTCTCTATGAAAGAAAGTGATCTAAATAATATAATACTCTCTTTAAAAAATGTGTAGAGATGCCTATTGATAGGACTCAGTTTGTGACTTTGCTGTGTGTTTGTGTCTGCGCCTCTTTGCCACGGATAAAGGCAAGTGAGGATCGCAATCAGGCGCTGCTCCATGGCAGCGATGACGGCACTCTGCTCTTTGAGGCGGCTAAAGATCAGAACATTACCTTCCGCCTCATGGGGGAGGCAGCCACGCTGCTACTGAACGACGTGGACATTGTTGCTCTGCTGCGGAGACGTCGGCGTGCCCAGGTGTCAGCGGCACGACGAGAGCCTCTGTCACTGGACGCAGTCAAGGAACAGTTCCGAAACGTGCAGCGGGAACTGATGCGCTTGGCCAGATGGTTATCTAAGTCGCAGAATCGAACACGTCGCACAGGCCCCACGCAGCGTGTGCTGCGCCGCGATATACAGCGTGTTCAGACAATTTCTACCATGCTCACAATTCTGGAGATCAATCTGCTTAAGGATGACTGCGAGTCGAGTCCCTGCAAGAACGGCGGCACCTGCTATGATTCCTACAAAGCCTTCCACTGCAGTTGCCCCGCCGGCTGGCAAGTAAGTAACCAAAGTGCACCGGGTGGGCGTCTTCATCGAAAATCGTTGCTCCAAAATGGGGCGTTATTGCATAGCGAAAATGATGTAAAACAGATAAGGAGAGAGAAGTTAAGGGGTGAAAGGAAAGAGGGAGATAGAGCAAGAATAAAATGATGAAAACAAGAATAAATTCTACTTTATATTAAAGATCAAAAATAACGAAATGCGAGGGAGAGTCAGAGAAAGAGAGATAGACCGAGTGAGCGAGAGGTAGAGCAAAGAAAAAGTTCTGAAACTGTTAGAAAGAGTCAAATATATATAGAGAATATAAACTGAGAGGGTGAGAGCTAGAAAGCTTAGAGGAGAGAGAGAATGAAGAGATAAATAGCAGTAAAACAATATATTTCATTATGAAATATCACCAAGAGAAAGGGGGACCAAACAAGTGAGCAATAGACATAGAAGGAGAATGAGAGGGAGCGAGAGAGAGAGAGCCTCTAATAGCAAATATAAATTAAGGAGATAAATAACACAGAGAGACTCACACATGTGAAAGAATTAAGCAAAATGCAAGTCGAAGGAAATAAGAAGAGAGGAGTATTTGGTTGCCCATATTGTGGAGGATTCATATGCCTGATTAAATCGTTTCTTAAAACCTATGCAAATGAAGATTTAATCAATCAATTGGGTATCAAATACAATAATAAAATATGAAAATATATTTTTAGTTTCTAGTTTCTTAGTCATACGACTAGTGAGGGAACAATATAATTTCCACATTATTCTTCATTAATGTCAGGGCGCCACCTGCGAGGATGATGTGAACGAGTGCTTTAAGTTTGCCGGCACTGATCTGGCAGTCTGCCAGAATGACGCGCAGTGCATCAATACGCCGGGCAGCTATCGGTGAGTGGGACGCAGTATTCGAACGGGATCTATACGATCGTTTAATGTTTTAGCTGTCTTTGCCGCAACGGTTTCTCTGGAGCCCACTGCCGTCTGCGGCAACACGCCTGCCTGAGCAACCAGTCAGCGGAGCTGTGCGGCAGCCATGGCACCTGTTTGCCGTCCAGCAATGCGGACGGTTATGTGTGCATCTGTGACTCCGGCTGGACCTGGGCGGACACGAATGTCAGCACTGCAAGCGCCAGTCCCTGCACGCGTGACGTGAATGAATGTGCGCCGGACGTGAATCCCTGTCACGATGAGTGCATCAATTTGCCGGGCAGCTTTCGCTGTGGCGCCTGTCCGCCGGGCTATACAGGTGAGGCAAGCGCCATGACATATGCTACGCGTGTGTGCATCTCTCTCTCTCTCTCTCTCTCTCTCTCTTTTGACTGAATCCAGGTGATGGTAGGCATTGCCAAGATCTTAACGAATGCGAGGACGGCAACAATGGAGGCTGCAGTCAACGGCCTTTGGTCAAGTGCATCAATACTGAGGGCTCTTATCGATGCGGCCGCTGTCCGCCTGGATGGACGGGCGATGGTCGGGTCTGCAGCGAGCCCAAGTCGAATTCGTGCAACGGCGAGTCCATTTGCGATCCGCGGGCCGAGTGTGAATACATATCCGAAGCAGTCGTATGCACCTGTCCGGCGGGATTCTTCGGGCATGGCTATGGTGCTGATGGTTGCACTGAGGACTCCGCCCGGAAGCCTTGTGATGATCATCGTTGCCTGAACAATGGCACCTGTGTTCTCAGTGGGCGAGGCACCAGTTGCGTCTGCCAGCCAGGCTACACGGGCGCCCTGTGCGCTGAGGCTGATGCCTGCCATCCGAATCCATGCGAAAACAACGGCGTCTGCCGCCTGCTGCCCAGCAATAAGTACAAATGCGTTTGCCCCACCGGCTTCACGGGCAGCATTTGCTCCCACGTGCGCAGCTACTGTGGCGTTGTCTTACGCAACGAGACGGGCAGCCTGCAGTTACCGCCCGAAGGCGCTAGTGGCTCTGGCTATCAGCCCAATGAGCGCTGCGCCTTCAAAATACGTACGCGACCTGGCTTCGTGCTGAATGTGACCTTCGGCATGTTCGATCTGCAGCAGACGCCAGCCGACTGCAGCGCCGACTTCCTACAGCTGCATGACGGCAACTCGCTGACGGCCAGGCAAATAGGGCGCTTCTGTGGCTCTCAGCTGCCCTTGGGCAACGGCCGATTTTTGACCACCCAGGAGCAGCTGTTCTTGTGGTTCCACTCGGACAATGAGACACAAGCAGGTGGCTTTAATCTCACCTGGCACTCACAGCCGTCGACGTGCGACGAGTCTTTGGGCCTGTCTCCGGGGGACAGTGGGGTCTTGCGCTCGCCAAGCTATCCGGGCAAGTCGCGCGCCGGTCTCGACTGCCGTTGGATGCTGAATGCACCTTTTGGCTATCGGCTGATCCTGCGCATCTATGAAATAACATTGGGCAACGGCATGGAAAATAGCCAATGGAGAACCAACTGCAGCAATGGGGATTCCCTTGGAGTGTGGGAATCGGATCGACTGCTGTACATGGCCTGTCAGTCGGAGCAGCCGGCGCCCTTGTATAGCTCATCGAACGAGTTGCGCATTTTATTTCACACGGATCAGAATCGCGCGGACAGCTCGTTTCAGCTGCACTACGAGGTTCTGCCGGGTCATCCCGGCTGTGGGGGCGTCTTCACCGACCCGAGTGGTGTCGTCAGTGGTCACATGAATGCCATGCTTTGTTTGTACCTCATTGAGCAGCCGAATGGAACGCAGATTGAGCTGAATTTCCTGCGCGTTCAATTGGAGTCTTGCTTAATCCAGAAGCTGGAGATTTTTGACGGACGCACTGATGAGGAGCCCCTGTTGCGACGCTATTGCGGAGAGCCTAAACACGATGAGCTGCAACCTGTGACATCTAAGAGTAATGTGATCCTACTGCGCTACGAGTACTCTCTGGCTGGCCTTGATTTGAAGAAAAGCTTCGAGCTGCGCTACAAGAGAGGTGGGTCGCCCGACCAGGTTGATTATGCACTCTTTTCGCAATAAAGTGTTCTCCTTCCTCTTCTCCAGTTTGCAGTGGAATATATATTGACAACAATGTACAGGGTGGCGTGATAACTACTCCCTACTATCCAAACTATTACTTGGAGCAATTGGACTGCAGTTACCAGATACGTGGAAAGCCTGACTACCTTTTGCTCATTCATATCACGGATCTGTCCCTTAGCGAAACAGAGGAGGAGGATCAAATCAGTTATCTGGATGTAAGTGAGCTGCAGTCAAAAAATAGAAATGTTCTCAAAGGTTAACTGACTCCCAGGTCTATCTGTCCCGCAATGCGAGTGAGAAACAGCGTTTGGCCAAGAACCTCACGAGCACCTTGCTAATCTCACAGAACAACCAAGCTCGGTTGGTCTTCCACGGCGCCAGCAATCGGCAACGAGCTCGTGGCTTACGCGTGGAGTATAGCTTTCTTTCACACGACTGTGGGGGAGTCATGATTCGGGGAACCGACGAACGTTATGTCGGGAATCTCTACTGCCAGTGGATCATTGAGGACCCAGGCCAAAAGCATCTCCATATTCAAGTGCAACACAGGGTCAACATTCATATATATGATAACTCTACCGGCTCTGAGGGCAGACTTTTAAAGAGTTACAGTCACCTGGAAACAAATGACGGTTTAATCAATGACTACTTCGACTCGGATCTCTTAACAGTTACTGCATCGAGCGTGTTGTCTAATATGTACATGGTTTCCATCACATATGAGCTGGCTGAGCAAGGTACTTAACTCTCGTCTGGCGATTAACAAAAGCTCGCTTAACCCGCATCTACTTGCAGATTGTAATTTCACTTCTACAGCTCGATATGGAGCCATCAAATCACCGAACTGGCCTTTAAAGTATGCCTCAAACTCATATTGCACTTGGTTAATCAAGGCACCGCTCGGCCATCGCATTGAGTTGATTGTTCACAACTTTACTCTGGAAACCACGTCGGACAGGTGCCCAGATGACTATCTAGAGATACGGTAAGAGTCGCTAGGGGTAGAGTCACTACTTCAATGCTCTCACTCGATTTGCGTTCTCTCCATCATTATATAGAAATGGTGATCAGCAAACGTCGCCGCTCATTGGTGTTTACTGTGGCAGCCGAATACCCCCGCGTATACCCTCCTACGGGAATGCGCTGTGGGTGCGCTTTCAATCGGACTTCTACATGGAGGAGCCCGGCTTCTATATCACATGGCAGCAGATGGCTACTGGCTGTGGTGGCAAGCTGACCTCGCCAACGGGCGCCATCCACTCGCCGCACAGCATAGCGGACAACCGAGGTGCGGTGGCCTGCGACTGGCAGATTTCTGTGGCTCAGGGGTCCACTGTGCAGCTGACGCTGCAGAGTCGAGACTCTGGTCTGTGCAATGGTCAGTTGACTATTTTCGATGGACCCAGCACGCGCAGCAAGCAAATGTCTTGGAACTGCACCAATGAGGGTCAACGCAGCATATTAAGCTCCAGCAGCAATCACGTCCTAGTGCGCTACAATGTTGACGAGGAGTCGCCCGAAGGCATTAGCTTTGTACTGGATTACTCAACGAACTGTCGCGTGCGGCTGGAAGAGATGCGCGGCGCTATCGAAACGCCCAATTTCCCGGATAGCTATCCGGCTAACGCGAACTGTGCGTGGGACATACGTGGCGGTGCGAGGAGCAATCGCATCCAATTGGCCTTCTCCCACCTGGCCGTTGAGCAATTGGGATTGAACGAATGTAACTTTGACTACGTGTTGCTGGCCGACTACCGCGACGAGCAGCTGATCAGCGAGCGACGCCTGTGCAGTGCCAGGGACTTGGACTTCACCAGCGTGGGCAATCGCGTGCTGCTTAGCTTCCGCAGCGACAGCTCGGTGGAGGCGCAGGGATTTCATGCTGAATACAAGCGTTTGGGTTGTGGTGATCTGCTTCACGGGAAGGCGGGTTCCTTCGAAACGCCCAATGCACCCTACAGCGTTGATCTGGACTGCGAATGGGTGATCATAGTGCCCGAGGGCAATCAAATACGTTTGCTGCTCAATGAAGTGCACATTGAGTCGTCGCAGCGCGACTGCAGCGACGACGAGCTGTCCGTCCTGTCTAGCAGCAATTCATCTCACCTGCTCTACATCAGCTGCCGCGTGGAGTCCACCGTGCAAACGATCACTTCACCTGCCAACGAGCTGCGAGTCCGTTTCCACAGCAGTCCTCAACGCTCCCGCAAGTACATGAAAGCCAGCTACGAGACGTTTAAAGCTGCATGCGGCGGCATTGTGAGCCGTTCCAATGGAGTAATAACCTCACCCGGTTTCCATGAAGAGGGCAACATGGTCGTTTACAAGGACTTGGAGTGCGTATGGACCATAGAGGTATGTTTCCAGCACAGAGTACTGGCTCAACAAAGTTCTTAGATATTGTAATAACTCAGGGAAAAGAGTAGAGTAGAAAATATAGGAAGGTAAGAAAAGGAGCACAGAGGAAATTGGGAAAAGGACAGACTACAGAGAATAATTAAAGTGTGAGGAGAGGAAAAAGATTGGATTAGAGTAGAATATGAGATATTGTGGAAAATATAAAATACATTAGAAAGTTATACAACTTAACTGGGTCTTTGGTACTTGAATGTTTCTTGTTGATAAAGGACACTGATTGGCAATCAATCCACCCTTTGGATATTATGATTAATGTTGCGACTTATATTTCAGGTAACCGACAGCTATGGCTTCTTGTTGATGTTCGATTCGTTCAACATGACAGAGTCGTCCAATTGTAGCGCCGCCAGCTTGGAACTGTCGCACTTAAGCGAGGACAACGACGGCAGCCAACAGTTGATCCAGAGATTCTGTGGTGAAACGATTTTCAGCCCGAGAGTGCTAAAAAATCATCTGCGTTTGCATCTCAGGGTGTCGGCCGGTTCCTTTGCCAAGTTCTCGCTGGTCTTTGATCAGGTTTGTGGCGGAACGCGGACATCGAGCGAGGGTTATCTACGCGCGCGTTTCGAGGAGAAATGCTACTGGAACATCTTGGCCCCGGAGGGCACTAAGGTCAGTCTCAACATACACCAGCTGGAGTGTCCACGCTGCACGTCTCCAACTGGCAACTGCACGACAGGTCTGCGCGTGTCCAATGGCCTCGATGACGTGCTTTACTACGATCTGTGTGAGCAACATCCGGTGCAGCTATTGCTGCCAGACAACAAGATAATGGTTCAGACAAGCGGCGTGGCTTTCAGTGCACACTATTCTACCATTGAGAGCTCCTGCGGTGGCAATATAACTTCTGTGCGCGGCACCCTCACCTCGCCGGGTCATCCAAACAGTTATCCGGCGAATGTGGAGTGTGTCTGGCTGTTAGAAGTACGCGATGGCAACGCCATGGAGCTACGATTCGAGGCAATGGACATTGTCAAGTCCGAGCATTGCAATACAGACTTTCTGGAGTTGCGAGCCGGCGTGCAAGGCCCCTTGCTTGGCCTCTACTGTGACGACCAGTTGCCCACCGAGCCGATTTTGGCCAAATCCCAGCTGTGGATCAAGTTTCGCAGTCAGGCAGCCAGCAGCGCCACTGGCTTCAAGCTGCATTGGAGCTACGGTGAGTACAGTGAAACCTCCTGCTAGCCTCGATTTTTCGAGTACTCAATACGTAGTCTACAAAAAGGTGTTCAAATACGGATAAGGAGATATTTTACTACACGATTATCGCCTCAAATTCCAAATGTCCACTCATTAGTTCGGATAGACGGGCATATTGATAGGCCAACCAGGCATAGTAAAACTTACCCATATATTGTTTTCAGTGCACGACAGTGAACTGACGGAAGGCACAAATGGCACCATTGAGCCGCCCTCAGAGTTTGCGGTACAAAGTGATGATCAACCCTACACCTGGCGCATCTTCACAGAGCGCGAGCGTGTGCTGAACTTGGACTTTAAGGAATACAACACTGGACTCTTGGTAAGCGTGAAGTCCGTAACAGACCTAGATGTACTTTGATAAGAACTATGTGATCTGCAGCTATTTGATGGCTACGATGACACTGCGTTGCCTGTTACCATAGAGCTCTCGCCCTGGCAGTTTACCTCGAGCAGCAATGTGATCTACCTCAGAACAGTGAATACTAATTTTGATCATTTCCGAGTGCAATGGCGCGTTTTGAGCACTGAGGAGCTCAAGTCGAATGTTACTTTGAAGAGTGAAATTTGCAATAGGGAATACACTTTGGATGGTGCACTGGTTAGGCTCAATTCGCCCGGCTATCCTGGATATAAGCCGAACTTGAACTGCGAGTGGACCTTCAAGCCGAAAGATCCAACGCAGCACGCGTATGTCGATCTGTTCGAGGCCAGGCTGGAGGTCACCACTCAGTGCGAAGTAGACTATCTAAGCATACAAACCTCAAGCAACATGATCGACTGGCCGGAAGAGTTGCGCATCTGCAACAGCAGCTCGTACAACGGATCTCTTATAAGCCGTGTGCACGGCACTCCAAATTTGAGGCTGCAATTTGTCACGGATGCAACAGTCAATGGCACCGGCTTCAGGTCCACTGTGAACACTCAATGCGGGTCCAACATGACCGGCTCTGTCGGCACCATACTAAACTCATATATGCAAATTCTTCGAGGCTCCTTGGTTAGTAGCCTAAGCTGTGAGTGGCACATTGAGGTGCGCCCCGGTCGTGTGGTTGAGATCTCGATTGAGTACAATGCAACAGCACTGAATACCAGCTGCTTGCACTACGGCATCATCTATGACGGCTTGGACGCACATGCCCCACTGCTGACGCCGGGTAAGTTTTGCAACCAGCTGGGCTACAATACAGTCCGCAGCTTTCGCACCAGCGGACCTCATGCCTTCATTCGGTACGTCTATCCGTCGAGCAAGCTGAGACTGTATGCTGGGCAGAGTGGTTGGAACCTGACGTACCGCGAGTTCAGCGAATGCGATGCAGAAGTCCGCCTCACCCACTTGGCAAGCAGCTATAACATAAGCTCTCCCGGCTACCCCTACTATCCGCATCCGCACGCCGACTGCACCTGGGTGGTCATTGCGCCGCCCGGCGAGACCATAGCAGCTAATTTCGTGGACCGCTTTTACTTGAGTCAGCGCGACTGCGACAAGGAATTCGTCGAGCTCTACGATGGCAGCACAACTCTAGCGCGCCAGCTGCTACGCACCTGCCGGCGTACAAGCACCACATACAGCTCTGGCAATCTCCTGCTGGTGCGCTATCAGACGCAACTCAATGAGCCACGCGGTGGCTTCCGGCTGAACGTTTCGCTTAGCACCTGTGGCGGCCATTTCACCTCAGCTAGCGGCATCATCAAATCCGATCACTATCCTGCACTGGGCGCCTACCCCAAGCCAGCTGTCTGCGAGTACAGCATACAGACGATGGCCAATACGCACATCCAATTGAATTTTAGCGATCTTCATTTGCCTGTCGATGCCGGTGCCGGAGCCGGTGCCGGTGCCGCCACCGACGGTGATCGCATTGAGATTCTGGATCTAAACGATCAGCGTCGCGTCGTCATGACCCTGTATGGCAATCTAAGCGTTCCCTTCCCAGTTACACTCACCACAAATCAGCTCGCTCTGCGCCTAGTCACACGACAGTTGGTCAATACGTACCGGGGCTTCAGCCTGCAATATCGCTCTCAGTACGGATCGTGCCAACGGAGAGTGAATGCGCCTAGTGGTGAACTGGAGCTGGCGAAACCTACGCGCCCGAACAGCTTTCGATTTTGTTCATGGCGTATTACAGTGCCCAAGGGACAACGGGTTCGACTCGAGCTCCTCAACCTGCCTGACTATAGGTCCACGAATTTCACGTGAGTGCAAACATTTTGCGATTCCCTAATAGCTAAAATAATGTATATTGATTTTCATTCTATGGCATCAATTTGTGGATAGGAAGCCGTTTGGCTTTTACAATGACCCACTATACTTGTCCAAGATAGCGGGATTCCATCCAAGCGATTACGATGGCGATGGCATTTTTATGTCCACGGACAACTTTATGCTAGTTCACATGATGATCAAGGCTCAAACGGTGACACTGCGAGCACGCTTTAGCTCCAGTGAGGCTTCACCATGTCCAGGGGACATTGGCAGCCGGGAAAGTGGCACAATAGCCAACGAGGAGCTGATGAAACTGCCCACCTATTATTGCACGCTCAACTTTGTCAACTATCCTGGTGCAACGATCAGCTTTACGGTGCAGGAGTACCGCAGTGTGCGCCAACGCCAGCTGGTGAATGCTCACCTGATTGATGATGTCACCTACAGTAGGGTGAACTTTGTCTCAGATAATGCCACCTATTCGCTGGCCACCACAGCCGGTCACCTGACACTCTACAAGCAGGCAGAGACCGAAGGTATGCATTTCCGGGCCACGTACCGTCGTTACGCATGCGGTGGGTATCTGGAATTGGCGGAGGACAGCGTAATCGAGCTACCCCAACTGGGCGAGCACTATGGCCAGCTGGAGTGCTCCTGGACACTGCTAAGAAGCATCGGATACCAGCTAAGCGGCAACTTTTCCTTCAGCGATAGCTGCGAACGCGAATATCTCATGATAACTGACCGTAAGATCTGTGGCAATGTTTCGACGCTGAACACCACAAAGCTGAACTCGTCAAGGACCACGGTGCTCTACCATGCGACCGAGTATCGCGCTGGCAGCAGCCAGTTTCAGCTGCAGACCAAGAGGCCCAAGTACCCGGGCGCCTGGGGCAACATAACATTCGTAGAGCGACGGCCCACGCCTCCAATCAGCATTGACGAGCAGAGCTATGGGAATAACGTGGAGCTGAAATGGGAGTTTCGAGCAGTGGGTAAATTGTCGCTGCTTCTGAAATTTCAGGGCAGATTCTTCATTGAAATGGCGCCCAATTGTAGCCACGATCAGCTGGAGGTGTTTGAGTTCCAGCAGGGCATTTGGCAGCTCGTAGCCAAGTACTGCGGTCGACACTTGCCCGAACCGCTTTTCGTTAACTCGAACACCATGCGAGTCGTTTTTCGCACTGACGATAAAGTCATAGCTGATGGCTTCACCTTTGTTGTCTCTGCCAGCTGCGATAAGAAACTGGTGGCCAGTACCGAGCTGCAAACGCTGAGCTTTATCCGGCTCAATCGCCAGACGCACAAGGAATGCAACATAGAAATAACTACGGATACCGACCATCAGCTGCAGGTCAGCGTGAATAGAAAATCTTTATTGCGCTCCTCGGCCGATTTCTGTCAGATGGCGCAGTTTGACGCCTATCGCCAAGACGGCGAGCAGGAGCAGGCGCTCGGCAGACAATGCCCCACCTTCGAGGTGACTGGCTATAAGAGAATACGCATCATGTACTCGATTGTGCAGCGGCAGATAAGAGGCCTTGCCTTGGAGCTGCAATACCAGCTAATCGGCTGTGGGGGCAACCACTCGGCGCCGTTCATGCTGCGTCCGCCAGTGGGCAATACGAAATCGTTGAGGTGTGAGTGGCACGTTGTGGCGCCATCGCAGCATGCGATTCTCATACACTTCAAGTACTTGGAGATCGAGAGCAGCCCCCAATGCCAACTAGACTATGTGAGCATCTATCAGGGCAATGCAGTGAGTGAGGAGCAGCGCCTTGGCCGCCTCTGTGGCAACCTAACCAATCCCAGTGTGATGGTGGACAGCAACCAGGCAACCATTGTATCCAGTCTATTAAGCTATGGAGAGCTCAATGGCCGCGGCTTCCTGGCCAGAGTTCAGTTCACACCCAACTGCAATGAGCGCGTGGCCTTGGGCGAGGGCAACACGCGGATGAGTCTGGTGCGGCATTACCAGCTGAACGTCACCAATGGCACCGAGGACTTGCAATGCTTCTTCCGGGCCAGCACAGTGCCCGGCTATCGTCTCTCCGTATGGCTGAAGCAGTTACAGCTAAACGCGAATAGATGCAATCCGGAAAGCTGCAACACCCTGGAGGTGATCGATGGGTTCGATAGGGACAGTGCCAGCATGGGCGTTTACTCTGCCATCGCCGGCAACGGCACCAAGCTCTTCAGCTCGACCACGGATTTGCTCATTAGGCTGAGTGGAACTGTGGCTCAACAGAACGGAATTAGCTTTGAGCTGATCCTGGAAATGGAAGCCACCCTCTGCGGTCAGTTCAACTACAATCTGGTCTCTAATGAGGTGAGTAATAGATCCTTAACTGTGAGCCATTCGCCTCATAACATCTGTTCACAGACGGTGGATATTCGCATGAATAACACCAATCAAACCAACTTGGGAGGCAGCATTCACTGCATGTGGCAATTCAAAGCCAACTCCCCTTTCGAGGTTGATCTGAAATCGGTTCAGCTACAGGAAGTATCCCAGGCGACAGGCAAATGCATCGACTACGTGCTGCTTTCCATAGAAAACGTGAGCCTCTCTAAGCCTAAACCACTTACCATTTTTAATGGGCTCAGAATGTGATAATAACGTACTGCATTTCATAGGACCCTAACAGGTATTATTGCGGTCAGTTTCGTAATACTGTTGTGAATATTGCGAACAATAGCCAATTCACGCTGACGTACCACAGCAGCAGACCAACTGGATTTGACTCGATTGATATATCGCTTCATCGAAAAACAAGTAGGTCCACTGGGAGAGGTTATAGCTAACTCTTTAACATCCTCATGAGTTGTGTCTTATCTCATTTTCCATCTACTCCTGCTGCTGCTCGAACATTTTCTACAACTTCATGTCTTTCTTCTCATGATACGTTTTCCTTTATATAGATTGCAATCGTACCTACAACGCCCAGAGCGGCATGATTAATTACGATACGTACGATGAAGTGGAGCTACGCAATTGCACTAACTATATACGGGTCCCAGATAAATCTTACTTGACATTCGAGATAATTGGTCTTTCGAATAGTGGAAACCATTTCAGCTTCAATGTAAGTAATTGATCTATTCAATTTATTCCATTCCGCTTTTAAATTAATTGTAAAATCTATTTCGTAGATAACGGATCTTCTGACAAATCGTTTCATCTATAATTTGACAACGGACGGATATGTGTCCTTCGTATCCGTTCCCAGCACAGCAAGTGCAGTGCGTTTGTCGAGCATGGGCTTGAGCTATATTCAGTTGTTATATTACTCCACGAGTAGTAAGCTGATCCCGGGCTGTGGAGGGGAACTTAGCGGCCTAGAAGGCCAAATCTCGAATCCTGACTACGATAATCGCAACTACTCGACCTGCAGCTGGAGGATATCTGTGCCAGGCGGTAAACAATTGCAGTTCTACTTCAGAAGTAAGTTCTAGAGCATTTCAAGTATATATTATATATTCGAATGATCATTTTGTATTGCTCAGAGTTCGATATGGGCTCTGTCGCCAACTGCCAGCTGGATAATATCAAGGTCTACGAGGTCTTGGCCGACTTTAGCGAGAAATTGCATCACACTTTCTGTGGCCCAGACGAACCTAAAGCATTCTTGGTGAACTACAATCAAATAAGGGTCGTGGCGAAAAAATCACCCAACTTTAATGGAATCGGATTCACATTGTACTTCAACAATGTGTTTGAATAACTCCAATCGAACTATATTCCAGATTACATTACATTTCTTAATGTATTATGTCTGCAACTTAAATATAATATAAACGTAATCCCTCTTTAGTGCTTGCTTTTCTTTTTTTTGGATTTATGCTTTGCTTTCTCGCTCTTCTTGGACTTTTTCTTGGCCTTCTGCTTGGACTTCTTGGACTTTTTGGAACTGGACTTCTTGGCCTTTGATTTCTTAGTCTTTGCATCGCTGTCGTCACTGCTGGAATCGCTGCTATCCTCTTCGCTGTCGTCGCTACCGCTGAGCGTGCGCTCCACCCAATGCTCAGCCTTGCGTTTCTTCTTTGGCGCATGCTGCTGCCAGAGCTGCTGCAGCTTGGCATCGATGCTTGCCTCGGCCTGGTTCTCAGTTGGCTTCAGCTGGCTGGGCAGTTGCGGCCCGTACAGCTCCACTTGAGGCACCGCTGCCATGGCGATTTCATTGTCGTTCTTCAGCCGCTCCTCCCGTGATTTGTATGCAATTTTCAACTTGTTGCCTGCAATGGGCGCAAACTTGGCTGGCGCCGGCTCTGTTGGCTTCTTCGCCTGCTCGTCCGCTGACTTGAATAGCGCCGCAAATATGCCGCGCGGAGGTGAATCATTGCGCAACAAATTTGCCGCTGCGGCAGATGTGATTGCTGTGCTTGGCAAGCCCACAGCAGGTTGCATATCATTTGTTTTCGCATCCGTCTGCATCTGCATTTGCTTTTGCTGTGCTGCTGCAGATTCTGGCTCCTCGTCGCTATCATCAAATATACTCTTGAAGAGATCAGTCTTTTCAGAAATGGGCATATCACGTGCCGCATCTACTGCTTGCTCAAGAGGCGTCTTGGGCACAAAAACGGGCTTAACCGCTGAGCTCTTGGCAGATTCCAGTGGTGCCGTCGCCGTCCATTCTGCTCGCTTTTCTTCTGCAGCAGCTATGGAATCTGGCTTTGAAGTTAACGGCGTCAATTGTTGCCGCTCTGGCTTGGGTAGCTCGATATGCTTGGGTATAATGGTTGGTGTTTGGAAATTCGCTTTGTTGTTGACTGAAGTTTCCAGGTAATCAAATATAGACATTTTGGACTTGCCCTTTAATTCCTTTTCGACGTCTGGTAGAGCCCCGCCAAAGGGCTCCGCTATATTGTAGCGCTTGCACAACAATGCGGTAGGCTTCCACATGGCCTTCGTGCGTTTCATAGCAATTTTTATCTTCTCTTCGGGTTGAATTTCCTTTTCTGCTTTCTGTGCCTGCACCGATGTTTCGGAAACGAATCTATCAAGCATGAGACCCGCCAGTGGTCGATAGATCTTGGCTGCCTGCACAAACTCCTTTTTTTCCATTTCACGATCCCACAGTGAGAGCGTAACTGGTTGCAGTTCGGCTAGAAACTCGGTGATCTCTTTATCGTCCTTAAGATTTGCTGCCAGAAACTGCTCGTAGCGTTGCTGCTTGTGCTCGTCGCCAAGAAAAGGCTTGAAGCCGCTGCTGGGTTTACTAGATGCTGAAATCAGCAAAGGATTGTTATCTTGTTTCCATAAGATTATATAAATATCCATACCTAAATTCTTAGTCTTGTTGGCAGCCTGTGCCTGGATCGCAGCATTAGATGTCTGCAGCTCTGTGCTAAGCTCGGTCGACGCTACCGGCAGCTCCTCACCGGTTGTGGTAATGAGTCCGCCCTTTGTAAAGTTGCTGCTCTTGGCGGTAATTTCCTCAAGCAGGGATTTGCAGCGCTCCTGTTGCTGTTGGGTGCTGGCGCTGCTTGCCGTCTTAAATGGATTCTTTTTGGCCTGTGACTCACCGAGCAATTGCGCACGCTGCTCTGGATTGAGGTCATGTCTGCCTAGCCCAGCCTTCTTATAGTCCGCATCGGCTATTTGTCGGGCACGCTGTGCATCCAAGGGCGTAAACCGACTGCGCCGCTGGAGCCAGTTGCGGGGCTGAAAGTCACGAGGTAAATCGATTGCATACGGCTTATTGTGCGTGCTACTACTTTTATCTTCGCTAAATCCATCGATCACATGACGCTGCTGCACATGCTGGGTTTTCTTTTGTTTGGGCTGTTTGTCTGCCAGCGAGAAGTCGTAGCGCGTCATGTCGTCCCTTGCATAGATATCCTCGTCCTCCTCTTCGAACGCTCCTACGCCAAAGGCCTGGCCACGTATGGCTAGCTGCTTCTGTTTAGCTGCTGTCTCCAGCTGACCGAACAGGTTTATATGCTGCATCGGTGGTGCAATCGTGCTGCTCTTTGAGAGCACTGGCGCACGGCTGAGACCCGAGTAGCTCATGCCAAAGCGATTGTCTTTGGGGGTATAGAACATGGGCTCATAGTCATCGGGTGCAAAGGTAACGTCCTCATCTTCATCGTCGTCTCCGTCTTCATCATCCTCATCTTCAGCTTCATTGTTATGTTGCTTGCTCGAGCTTGGAAGTCCCTCGTCGCCGTAATGGTCCAGCAGGTATTGTTCTCTTTTGTTGCGAGTCGTTGCCTGTTGTTTTTCTTTGCGAGTTTGTCGCGGTCCCACACCCTGGCCTGGCTTCCAGCCCATGCTCTTTAGTATGCGCACTGCAACCTTATCACGTATGGGACGTAACAGTTGCTCCAGCACAGGTACACCGGGAATGGGCCCGGCCATCTCTGGCTGCATAAGCTTACGCTTGCGCTGGCCCGTTTGCTGCTCTTGCTCACTCTCCTTGGCAAATTCATCTCGGGTGCGAATTCCTTGGGGAGCTATTCCAAATTCACCCAAATCTTCCTTGTCCATAAAGTCTTCAGGTCGCTGCTGCACTTTGTTCGCTTTTTCGCCGCGTGAGCTTTTGAAATTCTGTGGCGTCCAACCCTCCAGTGAACCAACGGTATTCCAAAAGCCAGCACTAAAGCCCCCAGTAAAAGCACCATGAAACCGGCGTTTACCATTTTCATCCTTAACAATTTGATCTTCAATCGCTAGCGGCTTTTTAGCGGGCACCTCATCTAGAAACAGGAATAATTTATGTATTCTATTGTATTTTCACAGTACTTACCTTTTTCAAGTGGTTCCAGAGGTGTGCCAAAGCGGTGTAAATGGTCTTCCTCGTCCATATTTATTTACTTGCATGCAAATTTAATTTGCCAACAATTTTGTTCCTTTCTAATTCGCGGTCAGCTGGCAACTAAAAGTAAGCACTTTGAAAGTGTTGCCAGACCACTAAATTCACAACACAATATTTATCTATAAGCTGCATTCCGATATATCGACTCTGTTCAGAAATTATCGATGTACCTTAATTCTGATATCTCACACTTAAATAATCGACATCGGCACAACTCACATCTCTACCTCACAGCTGTTTAGCTTTGGAAGTTTGCGAATTTAGAATTTTCACTAGAATTACTTTATAAATAACAAAAAACATTTGCCTTTGTTTTTAATATTGTAAGTATTGCGTATATGTGTAAGACGCATAAGCCTTGCAGGCAGGGTAAATGAACACCTTTTGTGGGAATCTGCTTGCTGTGCTCTTTTGGTGACTAATGATGTCAACACTTTTCGGTTTTCTCTTTTTACCCAATCAGCTACTTGGCGTTAGCCATATTTAAACACTGGTGGTGAGAGCAGCAGGTGCGAAAAGAAAATTGAGGTAAGTTCTTCAATTTGATTTACAGTATGAATGAGTATTTAAATTATCTTCTAATGCGTAAATTTTTGTCGGCGAACACACACACACACACACGCACACACAAACGCAAACACGTTTACAATCACGTTCACAAACATATAACGTCATCTAAAGACAGTTTTATAACACAGACACGCACAAAACTGGCCAAGGTGACGGCAGTGCATCGCGATGTCGGAGAAGAATATAAAAGTGGGCGCCCGGGTCGAACTGACCGGTAAGGAGCTGTTCGGCACGATCGCCTACGTTGGCATGACCAGCTTTGCCGTTGGCAAGTGGGTGGGCGTGGTGCTGGACGAGCCGAAGGGCAAGAATAGCGGATCCATCAAGGGACAGCAATATTTTCAGTGTGACGAGAACTGTGGCATGTTTGTGAGGCCCACGCAGCTACGAGTGATAACACCAGCGCCGGAGACAGCCACCGCCAGCGGTAGTTCGGGCAGCGCCACGCCCACGCTGCAACCCACAAAGGCACGGCTTAGCGGATCACGCACCTCACTTTCATCCAGTCGCCAGTCATTGCTTGGCTCACGCACACAGCTAACCACCTCGTTGAGCGAGCGAACTGGCTCCAACACCAGCCTGGCAACACGAAAATCCCTTGCGCCCCAGAACAGCAAGGACAAGGAGGCTACTACCACTGCATCCTTGCCTGGTGAAGCCGGCGCGGCAGCATCAGCAGCCGCATCCAAGCGAGCCTCGTTTGTGGAGACAGGTTTTCTGGAGATACTGAAGCCACAGTTTACGCCATCACAACCAATGCGTTCTCCGTCGTTCACGGCGCCCCCGAGCACAACAACCGAGGACAAAGTGGCCTTGCTGGAGTCGCAAAAGATAAGCGCAGAGCTACAGACACAACTGGCCGATGTCACAGAGAAATTGGAAACGCTTAAGCAGCGCCGCAACGAGGACAAAGAGCGTATACGTGAGTTCGATAAGATGAAAATTCAATTCGAGCAGCTGCAAGAGTTTCGTACCAAGATCATGTCAGCCCAAGCTTCGCTACAAAAGGAACTGCAACGCGCCAAGCAGGAGACGAAGGATGCCATCGAGGCAAAGGAGCGACACGCCCAGGAAATGGCTGAGCTGTCCGACAATGTCGAAATGATCACGCTCGATAAGGAAATGGCCGAGGAAAAGGCCGACACTCTGCAACTAGAGTTGGAGTCGAGCAAGGAGCGCATTGAAGAGCTGCAGGTGGACCTGGAGCTGCTACGCTCCGAGATGCAAAACAAGGCCGAGACTAACATTACCGCCGCCGATGGCGGCATGTCCACCTACGAATTTAAGCAGCTCGAACAGCAGAATATACGCCTCAAGGACACGCTGGTGCGCCTGCGTGATCTCACGGCGCATGACAAGCATGACATTCAAAAGCTGACCAAGGAGCTGGAAATGAAGCGCTCGGAGGTCACCGAGCTGGAACGCACAAAGGAAAAACTCAGCTCGAAGATCGATGAGCTGGAAGCCACAGTCGCCGACTTGCAGGTGAGCTCAACACATTCACTTTTAACTATGGATACAATCAGGCCTGTTCCGCATAGCATGAGTGGATTTTTGATTAATTTTTCACTAATTGAATTCGTATTTCTTCCCATTTTCTTTATTTTCCTGGCTATTGCTAATACACACAGAAATTATCGTTTTATTTCATCAATTCATAAAATGGGAACAAGCCTGAATACATGTATTTGCTCGATTTAAGCCACGCTCATAACGAACACTTAAGCCAGGGCTTAACCTAGCTTGCTTGCGCTTTCTTCACCTAGCTTGACCAGCTCTCCCGCTGTGCTTTCATCACTCGCACTATTTCATTATTGATTTGCTGTAGCTTAGCTTTGCCACATTACGATTTCTAAGAATTTGCTGTGTTTCGCTCCAAACTCTAAATAAAATGTGAAATTTTTCATTTAATTTCTCTGCCGGCATACATTAAATAAAACATATAAAACGGTCGCAGGAGGTAATTTCCAATTGTTCAAGTTTATGTTAATTTTCATGTTCCATTTTCCCAAGACTTTTTACGCTAAGCCTTTCCCAAATTGAGAATCCAAAGACTTAATCTCACACTTGAAACAAATATTATTGCAATCCTTAAGGAACAAGTCGATGCTGCGCTGGGCGCCGAGGAGATGGTAGAGCAACTGGCCGAGAAGAAAATGGAACTGGAGGACAAGGTGAAGCTGCTGGAGGAGGAAATCGCACAGCTTGAGGCACTGGAGGAGGTCCACGAGCAGCTGGTGGAGAGCAATCACGAGCTGGAGCTGGATCTGCGCGAGGAACTGGACCTGGCCAATGCCGCCAAAAAGGAGATCTTGCGCGAGCGTGACGCTGCCATCGAGACCATCTATGATCGTGACCAGACCATCACCAAGTTCCGGGAGCTGGTCCAAAAGCTGAACGAGCAGCTAATCGAACTGCGCGAGCGCAGTTCCAACAATGACCAAAAGTCACTGCAAGATCCCAGCCTGAAGCTGGCCACCGAGACCATCGACTACAAGCAAATGTTTGCCGAGTCGAAGGCCTACACGCGCGCCATCGATGTCCAGCTGCGCCAGATCGAGCTGAGCCAGGCCAACGAGCACGTCCAGATGCTGACTGCTTTCATGCCCGAATCGTTCATGAACCGCGGCGGCGACCATGACTCCATACTGGTCATTCTCCTTATCTCGCGCATTGTGTTCAAGTGTGGCATTGTCGTGTCGCAGACGCGCGAGCGCTTCCCAGCCGTTGAGGCGGTGACGCGCGAGGCAGTCACCCAGGGTCATGCGGTGCAGCAATATGCGTTCAAGTGCCGCCTGATGCACTACATCCACAATCTGCAGTGCGCGCTGCACCAGATCCTCTACGGCCTGAACAGCTGCCAGCCCGACACGCTGCTGCGCGCTGGCAGCTCGCTGCCAGAGATGGTGGCCCAGGAGAAAATTGTCGACGGCATCATTGAGCTGCTGAAGTCGAATCAGCTGGACGAGAACAGCACCACGGACAACATTGAGAAGTGTGTGGCGTTCTTCAATGCCATGAACTCGGTGCTGCTGGCAGGCGAACAGCTTCTAAACGAGACCCAAATGATACGCGACTGTGTCGCCTCGCTGGGCGCTGCCTGCGAGTCCATACTGAACGATACGGCCATTGCCAAGGTGATTATCCAGGAGGCGGGCGCCACCAGTGACTCGATGCTGCTCATACAGTTCCTCAACGAGCACATGGAGAGCATCAAGCAGCAGGTGAAGCTGATCAAGCGCCGCCTGCCCAATGACCAACATGTGATCAAGTGCGGCCTGTCGCCCCACAAGATGGATGCCATGCGCGCCCTGGCCCAGAATATCAGTCGCATCATGTCCGCCATGCACTTGGCCACCAAGCAGGCCCTGGCTGCCATCGTGGCCAACATTGAGAGCGACAATGCGGCGGAGCACACGCTGCCGCAGGACAAGTTCTGGTCTCTGCTGTCGTCGGCCTGTGAGCGCATCTACGAGCAGGACGATCGTGGGCCAACGCAGAACTTCAAGGCACTGCTGGGGCAGGCCAACGCGGACCTGCAGCACATCGCCCAGCATTTGCTGGACAAGGAGTATGAGATTATGTCAGCCGCTGGCGCAGCACCACGTCCCCAGACGCTCAGTACGCCCATCAGTCAGCGCTCGCAGCTGATCAAAAAGCAGCTGGAGCAGAAGAATGTGCTGGCTGCGACGCTAGAGAACCGCGAAGCGGACATCAAGCAGCTCAAGCTGGCGGCCAAGATGAAGTTGAACGAGCTCAGCGAAATGCAAATACGCAAGGATCTCGCCGAGAAGAAGCTCAGCGTGCTGCAAGACGAGTACGAGCATGCGGTGGGCAAGTGGAAACTGCAGTACGAAGAAACGCACCTGAAGCTGCTGCAGAAGGAGAAGGAATTCGAGGAGACCATGGACCATCTGCAGAGTGACATAGACGCGCTGGAGAGCGAGAAGAGCGATCTGCGCGACAAGCTGAAGCTGAACACCAGCGCCGGCAAGAGCCTGACCTCCGACTCGCACTCCTCGCTCCACAATCTGTCCGCCACGGGCACGAGCAGCGCCAATGTCAGCTACACAGCGCCCGCCGGCACCGCTCCGCTGGTGGCCGACGAACTCCAGCTGCTCAAGTGCGCCTTTAACAATGAGCGCAGCGAGCGCATGCGCCTGCAGGCGCAGGATATGCAGGCCAAGTTGAAGCAACTGGAGCCCATCTATGTGCCCCAGCCTCAGGATCAGCGCATCAATGCCCTCGAGTCTCAGTTGACCAAAACGAAGCACGCCTGGGTGCTCTCCCTGTTGCAGGTGCAGGCCAAGGGCAGCAACGGTTTGTCGGCCGCCAATATCAACACCGTCGCCCTGCAGCGACGCAACCAGCCGCTGCCCCAGAAGGCTGAGATCTGCACGCGCGCCTCGCGACTCGCCTCGGACATCCTGACAGAGTATCTGCAGCGGAAGCCACATCGTGCTTCAGCGGGAGAATTTGCCGCCTTCCCCACCGTCGATGTGAAGCGAGTGCTGCAGATTTAAGCGTTGCGTCAAGGGGCGGGGCAATAGCTAGGCTAGGCTTATAAGTGCACAAACATTTTAGAGATGGCGAAATGCCAATGAGTGGCAAATGTGAATGTGAAGTTGAAGCGGATCACGCAGCATGAGCTCCTCGCGGCAAGAGCTCAACTCACAACTCACTCAACCAACCGCATCGCTTGCAATTTATTTTGGTAGTAACACACACGCTTACGCCGTAGCCGCTTTTATACCTTTCCTCCAGCTCCTACTCCCACTAACACCCACTAATATTCCGTGCATCCTTTCCCAGCATCTGCCTTATTTGGTGGCCGCTGCACTATTGCTGATAATTGTAATTTTCATTTGGCTGAGCTTTCCCAACGGCGTTCGCCTCCTGCGGAACCTGCAATGGTCCTTTAGCAGATCCTGAATGAGATGCGTGTTTTTTCTACAATTTATATATATCTATATTTTATCAATATTTAATTTATGTTTGTATCATAATGTCTGTTAACTATGTAACTGTGTATCTCTAACGAGGCCTGTAATGAAATCAACTCATGCGAACATTTTTAAAAACATGTATTATCTATGAAGCGAGAACAATGTGAATAAAAGACACCTACGAATAACACTCACTCACTCACTTTGTAACTAAAAAGTGAATCAAATCAAACATAGTTTGCAAATGACAATTTATATAAATATCTATATATTATATATTCAAATAAACGAGTATATTTTCCAGATGTTGCTTAACAAAGCCCAACTGCGTTTCACTCGAATCAAGGAAAACTCTAAAATGCATTTCTTACAATATATTTTTAATTCAAGTTTCATCAAAGTTAATCGAATTTTTACCAGACTGCAGAGAGAAAATTGAAAAGTTTCGTTACAATTTTCATTAATATAGTTTCCTCGAGAGTAAATTGAAAATATATATGTAAACACATATACTTATAGCTAGATTAGTAATAATATGTGAATTTGTATTCCTTTTATTTAGATTTTATATTTAATAAGTTTTATATTTATTATTGAGCTTAAACATTCAATTTTATTCAAACTTGTCAAAATCCACAATGAAAGCAGTCCACAGCACATAAAAGCCACAAGTGGAACATAACCGCTTACCATCCACATTACTCAATTGACACTCTTAAGTTCCATCAACAGGTCGCCAGAGCGCAAAGTTTTCTCTTCACTCTGCAGCTATCTCTTTCTGGCATCATTAAAGCAATAACAGCAGCAGCAGCAGCAGCAGCAGCTCAATGCCGCTTGGTTACAGCAAGCGGCAAACAGTCACAAAATCAACAACAAAAACAAAAACAACCATAATAATGACGACGACAACAACAACAGCTGCTACAATAGCCGTAGAAACTATTACACTAGCCGACCATAAACCATGATGGTCACAAAAATAAAAGAGCCTCCACCCCTCGCGTTGCCCTTGCTTGAGCTGAAACGCTGAGGCGCAAGCTATGCGAAGTATAAGCAGCTGGCGTCGTTCGCTTCTTCTTCTTCCTCTTATTGCCCTTTAGCTGCCCTGAGCCTGGTCTGGCTAAAGTCGAGTCTCTTCCAGCTGACCTTATTGCAGACCTCAATTGCATTTGTGTTATTTCTTCAGTTTCGTCTTCTTCAATTAGGCCGCTTGCGGAAGTCATTGGCCCAACTGCGTTTCATTTCGTTCTGTTCCGTTCCGATGTAATCCAGTTCAGGCAGCGTAGCATTTGGGCATTTTGTGTGGTGAACTTGTGCAGCTGGGGCTGGGTTGGGGTCTGGGCTCGCCAACTGGACTGAATTCTCAATTCTCACGCCCAGTTTGACCTTTGTAGCGGTATTTCGGCTTTTGGAAATGTGTTGCCTGGTTTCTGGGCAAAGAGTTGGACTTGAAGGTTCTTAGAATGCGCCAAATGTTGTAATTGAAATCTATCTGCAGCTGTATCTCGTTGCCGCACACACGATTCGCTCTGGTGAGTGGAGATCCTTAACTGTCTTTGACACAGATATCCAATAGCCAACACACTGACCGAACCGAGTTCTCTTGTCATTGGCTCACAACAAATCGCAAAGCATTGCGAAAATATGAAAACACAAACAAAACACGATACATAACAAAAACTTCGCGCATAAAGCAAAGCAAAGCAAAGCAAAGCTTGTAATGCCCCAGAGCTGTTGACTCATGCCCATGGCAAGTGCGAAAAAACACATAATAATTATGGTATTATTAGCCATCTCAGAAGAGATGCAACCCGACTTGCCAAATACCCTAGAAAATGAAAATATTTATTATGGCACACTCAACTATAATTGCCTGGTCCCGATCCCAAGGGGGCATATTCGTATTTGTATTTTAATGCATAGATGGAGGAGGTCAACCGTGATTCAATTATCAATTGCTGATACTTCAGATTTTTCATCATATTTCGCAATTTCCTATTTTCTAGTTAAAACAGCGAGACTTTATAATAAAATGTATTTTTGTCTATGAGACAAGTTGTCAGAGTCAAGAGTTTAACCCAATCTTGATATGGATGGAGTTAACAGCCTTACTTTACTTCATTCAGTATTCTTCGACTTTAATTGGTTTGGATTGGCATTCAGCATATACCGTGTGAGCACAGTATCATTACAGAATCAATACTATAAAATATATATTAGTTTCATATCTAATTTTATAATAAATTATAAAAAATAAAATAAATACTATAAGGTATATATTAGTTTCATACCTAATAATAATATATACAAAATATATATTAGTTTCATATCTAATTTAAATTTTTAAAAAGATATTTTGAATGATTATGTGATTGATTATTATATTGAAATACATTTTTGCCGATGATCTTAAGCTCATAAGTTATTTATGAAGATCCAAATACTTGATGAGAGATTGATACTACGTAGGGTATGCAAATGACATGTACAATATTAAATTACAATAAAATAGGGTTTTTTCATTATTATTCATTCTGTATTCTTAGAAATGACTTGGTTAAGCGAACTTAACCCATCTAACCGTCCATTTATAGGGTATCAAAAGAAATAATTAAAGTCAAATCTACAATAAGCTGCAGAGTAAGAAATCAAAACAGAAACCAGTTTGGGCGCCACCCGATGAGAGTGTGTGAGAGAGAGAGGGAGGGAGGGAGCGAGGGGAAGAGAGAGATAGGAATTGCATTGGTTTTCTAAGTGACCGCAACAAGATCGAGAGTGCAAGATCTGTAAAGGAGCTCAAGAACACGCCTCGTTACGCGTCGCTAAAGTGACTGCAGATCGATCGAGCTGCCACGTCGATGCCCTACAAATGTTGGCCAACTGGCTACAAAGGAGGCGACTGACCCGTTCGAGTTTCAGCTGCAAGACAAAAAGCTAAGATCAACAACGGAAGCGCCCAAGTCTCACTCTCCAACGAGTTCTCGGTTACGCCTGGTTAATTGCAAGGCAACCAGGTAAGCAGTCGAATGCTCAATTTGGTAAATGACCAAACAGTAGCCATCAACAATCAACAGACGCCCCAAACATAAACAAAAGGCCACGCAATGGATGCGATGGCCTCATAGTTCTGTCCAATGGCTAGAGTTGTCTTGTGTTGTCTGTCTGGCGAAGGGTTAGCCAGGGGTCTGGGTCTTCGGCTCGCCGTCTCCGGTCTCCGGTCTCCGAGTCTCTGTTAGAACAATGGGGCCAGGCGCAAGAGTTGAGCTCGAGGCATCTTCAGTTTTGCCACTTGAAGCGCTCATTGTGCATGTTGCTGGGTCTTGGGATTTGCTGGTTGTGCTGCGGTGCCACGCACTAGACCCAATGTCTATGTCTGTGCTCCATTGTTATTGCCGCTCTTATGTGTGCTTTTGTTGTTGTTCTTTTGGTCTGGCCTGGCGTCGTATGTAAATTTGATTTTCATTGAAATATTCGCTGTGCACTGCAGCTCGCTCTCTCCCACCCTCTCTCTGTCTATCTCACTCACTCACTCCCTCGCTCGCTCGGTCCCTTTCCTTCGTTTTTACGTCGCATGCTGTACACACACAGTTCCAATGTAGTTCACTTGAACGCTTTCGTAAGCCAGCCGCAAAAGGGTTAACAGCGAGTGCGACAGAAAGAGAGAGCACCAACAACAGCGTCATCCACGTGAGAGCGCCATGTAACAGCTGGCACTTAAGAGAGCGCGTTTAGCAGTTGTTTATAAACAGGTTAGCTTTGCATTGAAATGCTGCTGTATAGGATTGTCGAGCTGCTTGAAATGGATATGTGATATAAAGGGGAAATTTAAATTTAAATTCAAAGCGGATTTCACATAGTAACTAATTATCATAAGTGATGAATATATATTATAATATAACTTAAATATTTTATATATTTATATTTTATATAAATAATATTTGTATAGTCATAAGTCTGTTTTAAATATTATTTAATTATTTAAGTTTATATACAATAATTTTACCTTAGTTTTTTTGTTTCTTACTCATAAAACATTACCCAACTTTCTATATATTAATATATTTTCATATTACCTCAGCTATCTAATGTCAACAAACAAAAAATATATATTACCCGAGTATTATCTCATTAATAATTGCTTATCTATATTGATTTGAGTTACTATCTTATCTATTAGATACAGCCCACATATTTGAGCAGCCTTGAAACATGACTTTATTGGCTTACTTCAATTTAACGCCGCTCTGACAGCACCTGGCAACCCCAAACAGTTTCTCTTAAGCACAGTCGGGCTCTCTCTCGCTCACTCGCTCTCTCTTTCACCCTCTCTGTTTGCTGCTTTGGCCATTTGATGAGTTGTTGTTATTGCCAAGTTACCAAGTTGGCTTGGTTACTCATTTGTTTTGCCAATTTCTGTAGTATTGCCGCGAGTTTCAGTTAATACCGAACCCTCGCTCCCAACAGACGTCGTGCATCCATAGCGGAGACCCGAGCGAACCACAGACCAAAACAAAAGAAAAACCCAAAAGCGAACTATCAAAAAAGTCGCGTTTCTCGGCATCGGCATCGCCATCGGAATCGGAAGTTCTTCTTGGCCTGTTGTTGTCGTCGTCGTCGTGACAGAGAGGTTTCTGTTTGTTATGATATATCCATCTGCCTAAATACATTCATAGTTAGTTAGTTGGCTTGCTGCGAAAGTGGAAAGTAGTATCTTTTTTATAGATACAATTCGCGTTAAAGGCTAAATGCATGCAAAGCGCGCGTTCAACCATTTTTTTCTGTTGTTGCTGTTTTGTCAATAAAGACTGAGAACCAGACAGAAAATATATATAGCTCTATATATTGATATACTTAACTATGTGACTGTGGCCCATATAACGGAAGTGCTCACAGCAACAACAAATATCTATGTGTGTGTGTGTGTGTTGCTAACCAATAATAAAATTAAATGTTGGCTAAAAAACGAACGCATTAAGCGCATTTTATATTGGTTTGAGCAACAACAACAACAACAACAAAAGCTGCTGCCACCAAATGCAGCAAAGCGTGAAGTGCTTGCCAAATGAATTTTCTATACACAAATAAACGTATATATGAATTGAAGCATTAGAAATTCGTACTTAAAGCTAATACTCATAATACCCAATCCAAATTTGCCGCGACGAACCATTTTGCAGTTTGAGGCGTTAAAACCGTAAAAATTTATAAAAAATAGTTATATTTAACCCAGAAATGCGATATTGTCTTAACTTATATTATGCTAAAAGCCTAACTAAAAAATTAAACTAAACCAAGCTGAGGCACAATTTTCCATTACCAAAAAGCTACACACATTAACCCCCCATACATATATATATATATATATATATATATATATATATATAAACATATACACATATATAATAAAAGAGTATTTAACACATTTTGTCACGTAAATCAGCAGAAATAATATTCAAGCTGAGCTCTATGAGGCTCCATAGAAATCCATATATATTTGTAAATACAACAGGTCTCAAAACGGAAATACATCCATTTATATAAAATTAAACCACTTTTGGAAAATCTTATTAAGTTTGTGAAAAGTAAACAAATTCTAAACCCCTGGATAGTATTAACCCTATCGCATGCAGCTTAACTAAAAGTTCATTCAGTATTTATATGTCATCGTGTGTGTACAGACACTCATACATACATACATATGTACATATATCGACCTGGTCGCCCCTCCACATCGACAGCCCTTAGCCTGTAATCGAAAACGTGCTTGCAAATGTGCAACGTGATCGGCGCTCCTTTTTGGTTAGTTTAGCTCAGTTTACGTGCTCGCATTTGGGGCGGCGAGCAGGTCTTGTATTATATTTCCATATGCCTTGCTGCCAATTTGGCTGTAATTCACAGTAATGCTACTTACTTACTAAACTTGCCTGCTATTTACCAACTATAATAGTTAAATTGTCAAACGAACGCATGCTGGGCTGCTCTTGGGCAGCGGACATCTATGGAAACATCATGTGGCTTGGGCCTGTCGTTCCCGAGGCACAACTGCAGCATCGTCAGCGACTTCAGCAACAACGACAGCAGCAGCAGGAACAACAAGAGCGACTACAGCGCGTTGTCTTGCATCTGAAAACCTAACTTAAAATAATATTAAAATAGACAAACAAAAATCAAATAATAATCGCCGCTAACAAAGTAAATCGCTAATTGCTCGCTCGCTCGATTGCCCGCTCGATCGCCTTCATCAAATCTAACAAGCAATAATATATCTATATATCGCATTTTTGTGTTATGTTTGTGTGTGTTTTGTTTGTTGTTCGTAATACCACCCAACCACCACCATCACCAATACCACCACTTACCGCCTGCCGTTAACGATCATGCATAGACCAAAGCTCGCAAATCCTATAACTGCTGCCGGTATTGCCTCATCCATATCAACCAACAACAACCACAACAACAACAAAAACAACAACAAATCAAAACGCGCACGTCAATTCAGCAAGCCCACAACGGCCGGCACAGCAGCAGTGGCATTGGCTAAAGAGTCTGCAGTCGATTTGTCATCGCCACTCTACGATAACTCTTCGCACTCCTCACTAATTGACGCTTCAATTGATTTAGAACATTACATCAGCGCCATGGAGGCACGACGCAACGACAACGAGCCGGATGTGTGGGCTCAGTTGCAGCAAAAGGAATCGGATATACTATTAGCCGCAGAACTGGGCAAAGCATTGTTAGAAAAGAACGAGCAGCTGGTCAAGCAGCAGGAGAAATTAATTGAGGATTATTCAGGAAAAATTGAGGTAAGCTTGCAAAGATTTAAAATAAAGTAATTGACAATTTGCCGATGTTCAAGTAAGCTGGCAACGCCGATCGACTGCCATCCTTTAATTACTTGCAGCTTTCATAGCTGTTATCGATAGTGCGATTTGATTGGTTCCGCCTGTTGTCAGCGGTGATCGCATGAGCTGACTCATATCTTGATTTTTATTGATTTCGTGGCTTCACTTAGCGCAAGCTGACTTAATTCCCAGTCATGAATACACTCATCTATAGTATATGCATAATTTAGTGCATATTGATTAATTCTTTGTTGTTATTTCGTTCCACTCCACGGCTGTTCAACGGCCAATTGCAGCAGTTCACATTTTTTCAACTGCAATGGCGTACGACAATATATTAAATATTTATGCACCCAAGTACATGGTAGCGGCAACCTTATAATACACACACACATATCCCATATGTATATCCCAAATGAATGGTCAACGAAATGTTTGCCTGACATATCCACACAGAGCTCACGACAAAAGTGCGCAGTAAACTACTGAACTACAAACACACATGCAATGCATATACACATGTATGTAGGTGTGTATGCACATACACGTGTATATGCATAGTAGTTATCTGCGTAATGTTATCGATTTTTTCATGCTTTTACTCTGCATTAGTTGCATGTTAAAGTTTGTAAGCCGTTGCAGCCAGAGGATTTCTATCGCTCTTTCATTTGTTAATCCGCTGGCAATCGTCTGATACCGTCAGCAGCCAAAGACAATAGCAAGAAACAGACGTCAATTTGTTTATCTTTATCAATGGCAGGGCGCGACGACGACCTTGAACCACAGTGGGTGTTGTGTGTGCTCGCACACCTGTGTACACACGAGCAATAGACAATTTTCCATAGCTAATATCGAGTGCCAGAGCTAATGCCCAGATAACGCTCAAACGTTCTGGTTCAAGGCATTACATGGGCTCGGCTCAAGTTCGTGGCCGTTCATTAGCATATTACTTGCTTCGTATTGAGCTGAAACTATTTGGAGTCCCGCTACTGCCCAATCTCCCTCGCTTAGCAGCCAGCAAATAGTTAGGCTAATGGAAATGTTCTTTGTTGTTGACAATTTCTGTTTTCTTATCAATTATATTGACTTTTGTCCATTCGTCATGTAAACGCGACGGTAATGTCAATGGAACCACTCGCTCCATAGGAGCTGCTAGGAAATGGGCATGTATTCTAGGAAGTGTAGTGCCCTTTGGTGTCAGTAACCCAGACTGAGGACGGAACAAAACGTTGAACTTGAATTGAAGTCGATGCGTATGCAGGTTTTTTATTTATTTATTTATTTTTTTTTTTTTTGGGTTGGCGGGGGAGCTTTACGAGTGAGTTGGTTTAGTCATGCAAAAAGTTGTAATTTGTTGTTCGGGGCTTTTAAAACTGTCGCATGACTTCATCTGCATTTCGAAAGTGAAGGCCACTCTAGGGAATTAAGCCACTATGCTAGTTGTCTAACACGAAATACACTTTTCAAGGATACCGTTTATTAATTTTATTAGAGAGCACAATTATTGACTAACAACTTTCAAGTGAAGTCTTGGAGGTAACTTGGTTCCCATGTCTTTGGATGACCTATCGATAATCGATTGTCTGGTCGAACGCCTATTAAAAACCCATAAGAAAACACACCTAAGTGTACCATTCAACGTCTACTGACTGCTGTGGAGCATTGCTCATTAAAATTATTGCGCTCTTCCAGCGAAACAGAAACGTTTTCCCATGTTCCACTTTTCATTAACCGAAAAAAGCATAAATAGAATTACAATTGGCTTCAAGCTTTCGGCTCTCTGCTCTCTGCTCTCGGACCGCAAAGGTCAAATGCGCCGCTGGGTGATTCAATTTGTCATTCGTAAGTTACGCTTCGAAATATTTCAATTCATTTGTAATCTGAAAGTCGCAGGACTTGTGGCAGGTGGCATGTGGCACTGCCACTGGCATGTTGCATGTGGATGCCGCATAAATCAGATAAACAAAACCGAGTTCAGCTCTCTCAGTTGAGACTTGGAATTAGCACAGTTTTTCGCATATGCAAAACGCAAATCATATCTACAAAAATGGGTGTCTAATTAATTTTTGGAGCCTCTGATGGCCGCTGATGCGTCATAAACACAATGCCACATTTGTCGTTGTCGTTGTTGTTGTTCTTGTTGTTGTTGCTGTTGCTGTTAGGTGGGGGTCATTTCAGTTGATGTCCAGGCATAACATGGCATATAGTATATAATAGTTCGTATAGCTATGGCTGACTGACGTAATTAGACTTGGGACGGGTCTATTGTGTAGGTGTTGGGCTAGTTCGAGTTTCGAGTCATCAAGCGCGCCTTTTTTTGCGGTCTGCTGAAGCGTGTGCGCCAATTTATGAGCTTGGGCTTTTATTTTTAGCCAATTTTATTATTTATTTTGATTATATTTCGAGCAGCTTTTGTAATATACTAAGCCTACTATGTAAATTAGCCGCAGCTGCTGCTCATTTATGTAAACCTAAATATTTACAGCATTTTCACAAACTTTTCCTTTATAGCCATAGAATAATGGTTGAAAGTTCTTTTAGCTTTCTAGAGTTCTCACGCCTTTTCGAATATATTTCAGTTGAAAGAGTTTTCCTTAACATACTCCAAAATGTCAATATTGTTATCTGTTTATGTGTAAAATATCACACAGTTTTTTAGAGTTCGCTGCCTACTCTATAATATCTAGTCCACAGTCCGACAAAACGTTGCTTTTTGCCATTGTCTGGGAAACGAGTTTTGCTTCTCTTACGCCCAACTGGCTGACCATGCTGGTATTTCTTTTTTACTTTTTATTTTGAACCAAAACCCGCTCTGGAGAACAATTGGCGATTGGGCTATCAATTGAAGTCGTAGCTTAGTTCAGGTCTGTCGTTTATCACGATTTACTGCCAATTGTTGTTATTATTTGTGATGAAACGAATTGAGATTGAATGTTTCTAGCTCTTAACTGTACCGCTCTAATGTTCATGCTGTGTCACTTTTGAAACAACTTTTGTGTGGGCGTACAATACGCTTAATATTATATATATACATATATGTAGATACATACATATATCAATATATTTGTATAGTGTATACATTCTATAACTTGTTGTGTTTACCCCTGGCCTTTTCGAAAGTCCGTTTCGAAATAATAAGTTAATAAGTTAAGTGCACTAACACGTTCTTTTATTGTTTATTTTGACTGAGCAACCAGTTTTATTTAATTTTCTAATTTATTAAGCAACTTTTATACCCGCCCCTTCTGAATAGAATGCCAATTTTCAGCAACTGCAATTTGTTCTTAAGAACTTAATCATTTGATTCGCTGTGATTAGCATTGATTGCAACAGGATGCATTTAGATGCAGAAACATGGAAAAGCGAAAAGCAACTATTATTTCAATAATGAACGGAAACGTGACGATAAGTAATAGACAATAATCGATAGACGACCGTTTGTCCACCAGCCAGCTATCGATAGCATGCTGCACTAGACACTTCGGTAACAGTGTTGCCCATCGAAATGGCCATAAAAATCGGCAATTCATGTGCTTTAATTTCGTGTTTCCGCCTTCCGCCCACCACCAGACAGCAAACCCACTTCATTGACCATATTAAGAACGTCGATCTTCAGCGCCTAAGAACACAAAAAACGTGTGCGGACAAAGGCAACAACCTACACACTCGCACAGCTATACCAAATGTAACTGTTATTTGCTGTTTTGATTTCAATGTAGCGAACTGGATTAGATAATATTAAAATAGATTCTGAATGCAAGACTCTCAACATTTTATAGTTTCATTTTATTTTTATTTTCAATGCTTTTTACAAAAATCAAAAGCTCAGCTCACGTTCGCTAGCAAGCTTCTCTTTTTGAGGTGAAGTCATCAACATACATACAATATCGTCGCTTGTCGTCCGTTGTCCGACGATTTATCGACAAATTCGCAAAAACCAAAAACAATAACAAAAATTTCAAAATTAACTCATTTGCATGAGAGTGTGCGAGCTGGGACGTCCCAGTTGATGAAAACCAGTTTTGAAATGTTTTTTATACAGATTTATATATATTTTGTGTATTCTTTGATTGCTGATTCACAGTCGTTGCTCAAGCTCATTTCCCTCTCATTTCTCTGATTTGGGCTCAGCCTTACTTCTTTGAAATAGCGTGGCACGCAGTTTTATGACCAGTCCTACCTGCCGGCCCCTCCTCCCAATTTCCACCTAGCATAACCTGGTTAATAGTTTTGGGTTCGTAGTACTCTGCAAATTAAGGTCGCTCGACATAGTTGCTATGAATATTATGTGTAAGTATGTAGGGCCTCGCTATGGTCAGCCCATTTAGCAGTTGGCACTCGCCCAGTAATAGCATTTCTTTATTTGTTTATGGTCTGGTCGGATGGTCTGTAAATGTCATGGTGACTCTGTTTCTTTTGCCTATGGCAAATTACTTTCCTTGTTTAGCGGGGCATTCGGTTTTTGTGTGTCACAGGGGAAACTTGAGTTTTTAATGCGGATTTTCCGCATCATTTCTGGGGGCCCTTTTGCTTTTCAAATCGCAACTAATGAGCTTTGGCGCAAAAACACACGAATATTGCAAAAAGAAAATATGTTGCATCTAATTGCCGTTTGAAAAACTGTTTTAAGAGGCTTTTGAACCAACCAACGCAGCACGTAGCTCACATTAAAAACGGTTTCGATTTTTATGAACATTTCTTTCGATCTCATAACGACTAAGTTGCAATGAAGAATAATCAAAATATTATGCAAGAGTTCGGTAAGCCGATCAGCAATACAAAAACAATAATATATGAAAATGTGCAAAATAAATGTCATAAGTATATTGAAAAATAATTATTTGTAGATCTCTGTGTTCTTTGCATTTCCAGCGGCAAAAAGTAATCATTAAATCTGCGGAGAATTGCTGGTTACAGTCTTTTATATCTCTAAAATCCTTTTATATAATTTATGTATCCTTATGTATTTTTCTTCTCTGGGCTGAGCTTGGCAATTATTTTCAAGTAATTTTAAGTAAAAAAAAAATTTTAAAACATTTAAATTTGAATACATTGAATTTCCATTAATGGCGCTCTTTGTGCTAAAAAAAAATAATAAAATAAATAAAATGAATTATGCTCATTGTTACATTGCCAAATTCAAATTTAAAATAACTTTTTCAACAGTTGGAACATTTGCTACGATGGCTAAGATGTTTCATTTTTGAATAGACTTTATATTGGAGTTTCTGTTTTTTAATTCAAATCAACCTGTGGCTAATAAGCATGATATCAAGTTTTTTAACCGTCCTGGACTGACTAAAACAGGTCAATAAATTAATAACAAAGGTTATTTATGCCACGTAGAGAAGAATAAAAATATTTAGTTTCGTGATATTTACTGGAATATCTATTGGAAATTCCGAATCAGGATTAGATAAATTATAGTTCGTCAAATGAAATACATTAGCTTTTCAAAGTGTCATCCAACACATCTGGAATTCCAGCTAATATTTCATGATCTTCATGATCTGAACAGCTTCGATAGCTTCGATGCTCCGCATTTGTCACAGCAGCTGCACTCACTTGTTGGCGTATTGAATTACAGATCTGCAAACTGGACCCTCGGGCTCAAGTCATGATCAACTAACTGTAGCTGCAATTACGTATAAACTATGAACATGTGAAAATATTTCCATGTAATTTAATAAAGCCTGACGTCTTGCAGGAAGTATAAAATGTTCAAAGCTGTTGCTGCTGCTGCATGTCCGCTACAAATTAAATTATAATCATATTTAATATTGATTTAATTTTGAAAAAAAAAAAAAAATAAAGAAATTGCATAATGCTGGCCTGGCCTCCAAGAGCAGCCTGAGTTGAGGAGCAAACGGTAACAAATTGTTTGACCGCCTGTCAATCATCTGAGTCTCCGAGTCTCTGTCAAAGTTTATTGATGTGCAAATTATTATGAACTGCTCTCAGAGCTATATAATTATCCATCATGCAATGTCTGACTGCCTGCCTGACATTGGCAGCTAGTTGACTCCGCAGACGAGGCCCAGTCCCAAGTCTATCCCAGCAATGAGACCGACTTAAGTTCATTGTTGCTTGTGGTTTGTTGATTGTTGTTACATACCAAATTATTTTGTTCCCATGTGCGCGTGTGTGCCTATGTGTGTCTGTGCTTGTATTTTATTTAATTGTTCTCTCTTACTCTAACACAAATTTTGCTATCTTTTTTTTAAATTTTTATAACGAATTGTTGAAGGTGAAAGCATTTTCACTTTCCAAAACAATTTGATGTCAAAGCGAAACTTGGGAACAATAGAAATAGAGTTGCTAATATAGATCTAAATGAGACTCTGATATCTTTACTATGTATAAGAGTAAAATGAAACTATGATATGTGCATAACGAATGAGCAGCTGAGAGGAGCCGAAGCCCCATATCAAAGTGGAGCAACAAATGCAAAACATTCTGGTCTGTATAATGTTGAATGAAAGTAAATCTGTTTTCTGATCGACTCAAAGGTTGATCCATAGAATTTATATTTCTATCAGCAGCTCAAAAATAAATGAGTTTTTTCTTTATCGGAAATTTTTGTACGAAAAGAAAGATTCGTAAAATCTAGAAAGGGATATAGGCTTTCTGCAACTATCAAGATATTTTAGTATGAAACGGATCTATGAAATGATATAAATATATAATAATAATATATGTATTTAAATATATATATATATATATATTTAAGGATATTTATATTTAAGGATAAAATGTGAGCTACTCTTGCCTAATATACATATTTCAATTCTCTACAGATAGATGAGGCTTATTCATCTGCCTTAAGCTGTTTATTTATTAAAATTTGCAATAAAAAGTTATTAATTAATTTAATATTTTCATAATAAATAACTTTATTATGCGAAACTCAACTTAAGGCAAATAGTTCATAACTGGCTGCATAGAGTGAATGTTCGTTCCGAAGTTAACAATTTGAGTTGAGTTTATGATTTAATCATTATATAGTATATGATATTATCGTATATTATATCATATCATATCTCTAAACACTTATCATTTCAGTCAGCCCACTCACAAACCTTTCTTTTATATTTGTCGAGTTGCTGACTCAGTTGTATTTAATAAATAATATCTTTATATGCCAAACAAATACACAGTCCTCATATGTATGATATATATACACATACATATACGTGTGCGTTTGTGTCTGTGTGTGGAGCTGCTAATTGGCCAGCTTTCATTGCAATAATAAAAATATTTGAATTGTGACTAAGAGAGACAACGAGCCCAATTGGCAAATTCAAAAGCCAACACAAATGCAAATAAATATACGTATATAAGGCACACATACATACAAATAGTTATAGATATATGTGTATAGATAGACTCCATATATATATACATGTAATATTCATATGCCTATATGCCAATCGAACGTTAGCATGATGACAATAATAGACGATTTCACAAAATACGATACCAAAAGCCAAAAAAAAAAAAAAAAGAAACAGATATGCATGAATGCACTTGACTGCCAGATACCCTGTAAGCTCACTAAAGGAAAACTCATTGGTAACGAATGAACAAAGTATCTGAGCCTATTCGTCACTATTTCGCAATGTAAATTTAATTTCAATAAAATTTTATCATTGCCGTCGCCTATTCCCTTTCGAGCCATGCATTTCAGTGTAGGGTATTAGACAATAGTATAGGAGTAGTAAATAGCTGACAGAAATTGGCAAGCTTTTGCCTTTTGCTTTTTGCCACACGCAAAATCTGATATCGAATTTGAGTGTCAGCCAAAGTGGCCCAAACAATGTGTCGAGAGCAGGAGGCGGAGGTTGTTCGCTCCATACTTGCTCCATGCCCAGCTCTTAGCTCAGTCTATTTGCCAGTACTCGTGCAGTATTTAATTTAATTTGAGCCCACAAAAAACCCCTAATTTATGCACCCCTCCTTGGTTTTCAGTTCGAACTCGTATGGTTAAACAATAAGATATATAGACATTGGTTAATTACAAAGCTGTCTGGATTCTGTTATCGCGCATAGATGAACTAGTTTATGTGGCTGCGAACTTGGCAACTCAGCCGTCACTGAGTTGGGGTGAAATATGACCTCAAAAGTCGCTCCAATAGAAAAGTAACACAAATAACCGTATCAAGTTTGCCAATTGCATTGATTTTTGCTTGCCTTGAAATTTGCGCCAGAATCGAGAGGGAGGAAGAGAGATAGAAAGTGAGACAGAGTGAGAATGAGAATTTCTCATTGTTGGATTCCTTACATGGGAAATAGCCCCATAAGCGTTGCATGCCCATGAGAAGTGCGTGGAAGAGCGATATGCATACAAATAGCTGGTTTTGAAGTATTTGTGTTTGAGTTTTATTGTTGCAACTATAAAAGTATAAGACTAATAATGCTGCTAGTCAAAGAAGTACTCTTTGCCCTTCTTCTTATACTTATTGTTGGACGGCGTCTTTGATATATTATACATTGACTGTTGCTTGCGTAGCCTGGATATGACACGGAAATAGTTGGCGACTATCTTGGGCACAGTCGGTCGCTTCTCCTCGCCGAGCAGCTGCTTTTCGCAGCGCAAAAATATGTTAAACAGGTCTGAGCCACCCATGTAGTACGACATGATCTGTTCGCGATGCATCCAATTCATCAGAGTTTCGTTCCTGCATGGCTCGTAGATACTAAATAGTGAGTAGTAGACCTCAAAGTTCTTGGCCATTTTGCGCAGTTTCAGTTCATCGAAGTTGGGCACGAGCAGATTAGGCTGTCGTATGATATAATAGGGATCGTGCTCCTTCGAATATTTGGCGAAGCGCACCGATGGCCAGTCCAGCATGAGAATGGTATTGTATAGCTTTTTCGGATGTCCGAGTATGCCGTGTGCCATGTCGATCATGTGCAACTGCGGCCCCGGCACAATGTACTCCAGCTCCAACTCGGCGATCCGTGGATTGGAGCCTCGATACTTACGCTCGCCTATCCACAGTATTGGCATGTCCTCATCGGCCACGTGCTCCAGCTCCTGAATCAACGGCGAGATCTGAGCGCGATAGTTGAAGATCTTGCAATTGCAGCCATAGAGCAGAGATCGCTCGACCGGTGAAAACTTGAGATACTTTGGACAGTTGCTAAGAAAGTGCTCCGAGCGAAAGAGTCTATTCATTTCCATTTCGATTATGTAATAGGCTCGTCTATGCATTGTGATCCACACGATCTGAGTGCAGACCGCTAAAAAGTGTTCGTAAAAGTATAGATCCTTGATCTTCGACGATATATTGACAACCTCTTTGGTGTGATAGTATTTTTTCATTTCGCCGTCGCCCATGACAATCGCACTGTAGTTCCTAGCCACCAGCATGCGGTACTGCCTCAAGTTCGTTGAGAATATCCGCTTCATTTCGTTGGTCTGCTCACTCTGCACCTGTGCCATATTGCCAGCCAGCTCGTCGCGGCGTATCAGCAGGAACTCGACCATGCGCAGAAAATACTCAAAGTATATAATTAGAGCATGGATCAGTCTGTGGACAGCCGGCGTATGCATGAACTCAAGAAATTTCACCGATAGAAACTCTTTGGGCATCAAAAATAATACCAGATCGCGCACATCGTTGATCACCACGGTATCGGCATCGAATGTGGAATCGGGCCTCACGAATATCTCTCGGAAGATCAGCTCTTCCTCCTGATTGATCGTCCGTAGAAATCGATATCCGTTCGTATCCACGTATCGATCATTTGCATTCTCCAAATCGTAAAACTGCTGAAAGTGCAGTTCATCGTTTTTCTCATCCCAGGACCACTTGCCACTCTGGTATTTTGGTGCCGCGGTATCAACGTGTAAGCGGTTCATCCTACATATACATCCATGTATAAAGCTGGTATTTTGTTGAGCTAGTTTATTTTTTTTTATGCAAGTTTATTGTTTTTAATGCAAGTTTTCAAAGTGTATCCCTAAAGTGTGGATTTTGTGTGTTGTTTTGGAATTACTTTGTGGTGTTGTCCTTGTGTTGTTTTTCTGTATTCTGATGTGTTTCCATATGTGTTGTGTGACTACTATATGTCAGACTACTATATGATTCAATCAAATCACTTTGTCCCTCTCAAACTGTCTATATATTCTTATATCTCTGTCTGTTTCTTCAGCTCTCCCTTACATAGTGTTTTTACGTCTCTCCTTCTCTTTTTCTACCAACCCATGTTTCGCTCTCTGTGTGCGTGAGACCGCCTCTCTTTCACTTTTGCTCCTTCTGTCTATTTTTATCTGTCGTTCCTCTTTATCTCTCTCTCTCTCTCTCTCCCTTCAGTCGTTCTGCCTCCTTCCGGTTACTCAGCGTTCTATGTGATATCTCTCTTTACAAATTTGGCTGATATTCAACTGAGAAAGAGGCTAAAGAGAAAGGAGTGAAAAATATCAATTAACATTCCTCTATAAATTTAAATGCAATTATAGACATAATAAAATGAATTGAACTCTTAAGTATTTCTATAGAAAGCGAGTCGAGCAAGTGCAATTAGCAATGGCTGCTGCAGTCAGAGATTGTTAGCCGCAGTTCATCAAGATCCACACAACAAGCTGGCTACAAGGTCACACCACATTAACAACTATTAAAATGCAATTTGACGGCCAATCAAGCAAACTGATCAAAAATATGCAAAACAGAAGAAATCAACCAATCATAGCGCCCGTGGGCAGGCTCGAAAACGTTGCAAAATCCGAAAATCAAATTAGTTTGACTACAGCGAATTTGACCCATTTCGAGTGAGTCAGACGTGAGCCCGCTTGGCTGCGCATGCGCGACTGCGCTGAGAAGTAGAAATAGAAATTGGCGCTGCATTCGAAATAGTTTAAAGACCCCTATATATAGTTTACATTATATATATAAACAGGTATATAGATTGCGAGTTGGGGTTCGCTTGCGAAATTATGTAACGGCTTTTGGCTAAACGGCATGAGTTTTGCGCGTATGGCAAAGTGTTTCTATACCCTGTAGTGACGTGCGACAGTGGTCATATTGACTATTGGTGTAAGAATTACAATTAGTGGAACATATTATATAAATATATTGGAAATTATTTTCATTTATTCAAAAATAAGATTTCTTTATACATATTCCTAATAAAGTAATTTATGGCACAAATATTACCATTTAAGTGTAATAAACGCTTACAGGGTATATGCCCACTCGTACCTCTGGTATCCTCTGCTTGCTTTGACTTCAGTTGTTGTTGCCTTTCCATTGTCTCGAGCTGCAATGCAACAAAATTGCTGGTACCTAAAATATACTTAAGTTGACTCCACAAATCAGATTGCCCTCTCTTTCTTCCTATATATATTTGTCTCTCTCTCACTCTCTGTCTTAATTAGCGCTCTTTTGCTATTGTTTGGAGTTTGCGTAAATGTTTTTTCGTTTAACTGTATGTTGCATTCGAGTGGGTCTCCAGGCTTAGGTTTGGTGTTTTTTCTACCCTTTTCGTACTTCAGCAGGAAACCATTTAGCAGTGCCTGAGAACTAAGTCGCTTGTCACTTTGTTTTGCGGCTCCTCTGAAATTATTTAAAACTGCTTGAAAGGGTGTTGTTGTTGGATAACATGCGCTTGGCTGCAGCAGTTATGGACAGATTGCCACAGATCTTTAGGTGACGTCTTATAACGGATTGTCAGCCAGTCGGGTTAACTGCATATGGTAAGCGATAGCAATAAAATGGTGAGAAATTATAGATCTCTACAAGTTGTGTGAGAACTGATTTATTGACTTTGCTCAGATAAATTCATATTTTTTTTATAATTCAAATGAATTTTTATTTCCTCTGATTTATTCAAATAAAATTCAATTAAAATGAATAACTGTTGCATATATTTATTTTTATAGTATAGAAACTATTATTAAATTAAAAAAAATACCTTTCGCTTATTAACATAGATCTTATGCAGTATAGTATAGCTCATAGTTGTATGAATATCTATATTTTGTACATATTGTTCATCTTCATAGTCATAAAATGTTTGTCAGTGAAAATTATTCCCATAGCGATATGCACGCATCGATAGATTTATTAAATAAATAAAAATAGTACATAATTTAATAATTAATTAGTAAATAATTGAATAATTAAAATGTATATAACACACAGATGCAGACGTGGAACCTCTAAATATATTATAGCCTTGTTCAACCGACAGCTCATCTAAAGTCTGTCAGGCTCTAAATCAATATTCACTTTGTTTTCAGTACTCGCCTTTCCTGTTATTGATAGCTCGTAAAAAATACTTATTTTTCTGATGATTATCACAAATATATTTAAATAACATTTTAAGAAAGTACACAATAATAAACCAACAATTATTCAATTATTCGGAAAAGTTTTTAGCTGAAGAGTTTAAAATATCGTGAATCTCATCCTAATTAGCCGACTGCTGGAATAGCTGCTGTTCAGACATATCCAATGCTCAAATGCTCTCCTACTTGTTTACTCTTCGAGTCTATACTAAAGTCTCACAACTTAGTTTCCCCCACCAAGCTCATAATATTTGCAGCCTGCTTCATAAATAAATCGCAGACATGTGTCAGTCGGTTCAAACTAACAAGTCAAGTCGTCAGACAATTCTGTCAAGTTGATGATAAAAGCTCAAACTAAGTTAAGAGGCAACAAATTTATCATAGACCAGAGGCATAAAACATGTTTTCCCATACATAAATAGCCCATTAATTTGTTGTCTTTGCTTGAACAAAAGGAACTTTGCAGTTTTTGGATTGTTTTCTTTTTGTTCAAGCTCATCCAACAGCTACAATTCGCTTTGGCTAAGTCTCTGCTTGGCCCTGAAATGCTCGCTCTGTTGGCTCAGCTTAATGGTCTGTAAGCGAATCAGTATTTCCCTTGGTTTAATGTGCTATACTTAAAGATTGATGGTATTAAAAATTAAATTGCAGCTGCTAACCACAGGGAAGTCGGAAATATTTATAAATATTATTGAGGTGCGAATTTATTTATTTTTAAATATTTTGTATGAAATATATTTTTCAATCAATATTAATTAATAATTAAAGGCTCCATCAAGTTTTTCTTTCTTTTTAAAATTAAAACTTAATTAATAAAATTTTTTTAATTTTTTTTTTATATTTAAATAATAATTTTTCAAGCTTTGGTTTTCATTCATTTCATATTTATTTTGAGCTAAATTTTTGGAAATAAATCCATGAAATTATCAAGTTTTTTCAACTCGATTCGCATTGTATAATCAATTCTACTCATTATTTAAACAGTTGTTTTTCCACCAGAAAAAAGTTCATTTACTTTTGTTTTTTTTTTTTTTTCAACTTCATAAGTCAGTGATAATTTTTTTTGTTTTCATTTCTCGTCGTGTTTTGCAACGTCTTTAGAGCGCTCCATTAGCGCGGGCAGCGTAATTAAAAAGCTGTTAAAATTAAAGGTGTTGTAGTTGCTATTTCTTTCGGGAAACACAAAAGAATTGTGGCTAAAAGAGCCACAACAAAAACAATTAAAGCCAGATTTCGTTAGCTGACTTGTGCAATTTTTAATCACTTGCTGAAAACTTGTGAGAATTAAAGTTACAAAAAATGTTTTCGACTGTCTTCTTAGGGTAAAGGCCTTGTAAGCGCACATTTTCATAAATCTGTGTATTTCATAATTCATACTGAGCTATTCTTAGATATTAATCACAGTGTCTTTGACCCCTTGGTTAATTGTTACCTTGTCTGAGTATTGGGTACTTCTTTTTTATTTAAAATTATTTGATTATAAAACTTATAATTAAAATAATTACAGTAAGAAATGATGTTTGATGTTTTATCTCATCTTTGGTATGCAATTGAGCTTGAATATCTTGGACATTTCCGTTTTTATTATCATCAGAAAGCTTTTTTTGAAACAAATATCAGCCAAAAGCAATCGTTTGACATATATATTTCCACTATATCTGAGAATATGGTTTCTATTTTCATCGATTTTACCATAACTTCACACAGCTTAGGGTATTTGCCAGTCGGACACGACCTGCAAAGCCACATTTTTTTTGTATATGTTGTTTGGATTACTCAGATCATAAGACTAATATCAGATAATCGTCGAATCCTATTAATATCATATTTATCATAACGTTTGATGTATTCATATCACATCAACTCCAACTAACCAACCTTGTTCACGTACAACTCATGAGTTGCCTATGGGGCTTATCGAAAAAACCATTTCATAGTTTTGAGTGCTCTGAAGTATTTTTGCTCCATCTTAAACTGTAGTTTCGGGCGCTTTATTTTGTTCGCTGGCTTGGCCCGCGGTGTCTCAAGCCGCAACGGTGACTAATTGTAGAAGTTGCCCGAAAGGTGCTTCTGCAGCTACCTGAGCAACTGAAGCGGCAACAGTTGGCAAGCGTCTTTGTATCTTTACTTTGTTATATTTTGCGCTTTGTTGACTCTGCCAGAGAGTGGGGCCCACGCATATGTGCACGAGGTCTGGGACTGAGCTGGAACTCTTGGCCCACTCCAGCTGCGCTGTCTCGTCTCAGAGCTATGCGCATGTGCGCAGTGGGCGTCACATTTTGCCGCAACTCCTCATATTTATGGCCTAATAATTTTTTGATCATCTTTGGGAAGTTTTAATTAGAGTCAACTTGATTTAGAACCTCCATCAGTTCTGGTATTATTTGTTTAGCCTTAGTTGCAGTTGCCATAAAGCACACGTCGACCGGCTGCAAATTAGCCAGAAAACGGGCTTGTCGTTATTTCTTATCAGAATCCGACACTGCTCTGATAAGAGGTGTGATTTATATGCTCGTGTTCTTGCATTTTGCCATTCTGATAAGATACAAGCGCGAGTTTGTTTATGTATTCATTATTATCAATATTTGATTGCCTTTTAAAATTACATGCATGACTCATGTATGCGAAACATAAATGTTGGGTCTCTTTGGTCTGTCTATGAGGTTGGTTTTTGACAAACCTCCGCAATTAATCATAATTACCGGCGCGAATTTCTTTTCTCTTTTGTTGGCCCCTTCAAATTGCCCCATTGGGATTATAAAAGCAAAAATAAAGAAATACAAAGCCTCTGAGCTAGTTTTAATTAAGTGTCTTTGTCTGTGTGTCTCTCTCCTTCTCTGATTGCACTCCACATCAACCAGACGCATCGCAAAAATTCAAAAATTAACTTGCTCAATTTTTATTTTTTTGTTCATTCACAATTTCTTCAACAATGAAAAAATAAGGGAAAAATTGTCAATGCCAAAATAAATATGAAACGTAAAATTAAGTGCAGTGATTGTTAAGTTTTGTATTTTTTGTGCAACTTTTCAAGTTTTTCTTTTGTGTGTATTGAGCAAAGTATTTACACGCTTTTCGTAAGCTCTCCAAGTTAAATATGTGGGTTAATGTGCGGCAATGCATCGAAAGACAGTTCAGCAAGGATAGATAAAACCATTGTTTTTTAATACCCTCGACTGAAGAAATAATTATTAAAGGAGGTACAAGAAGCGACGTACAGATAAATATAGAGAGAAATATCGAGGGCTTACAGAGAGCATAGAGGATATATTTAGAGACGAAAAAGAGAAGTTTATACATAGAGTGAGAAAGATGAAAGTAAAGAAATAATAACAATGTATTATGATAGAAAAGGAAACATATATAGAAACATATGGGAAGTCCTTCAAATGAAAGATAAATATATTGTTAATTATTTGTCATTAACAGAAATTAAGGCAAGATTTTTCTCAGCTAAGTCGTGTCTCTCAATTATATATCTCACATATGCCAGCTGTAAAGTCAGTCTTAATTGACAACAGAGAAAGTTTGAGTTTGCTTAAAACTCAGCAATTCTTATTAGTTTCTGTGTCACGTGGGACCTTAAGGCTTACTATGACTAAGGATTTCGTAGATCTTATACATACAATGATTACTAAATTACTTATCATAAGAAAACAACATATCATCTTGTACGAATGCCAATTGAATTGAAAAAAACATATTGATGACTTTTTTTTCCTGTGATTTTTTGTGTTGTAACGCAGCTTGCACATTGGGACCAAATCGAATTGCCGCTGCCACTGTGCGCTCTTGCAAGGCCATTGAACAATCATTCGCTGGCCGTCGCCAACAACAGCAACAATAATAATAATAATAATAATAAATACAATGGCAAGATCAGCTTGGTACTATGTGCTATTATTATGATGGCTATTATTATGGCGGCTGCTTAGCGCAGGGCCTGCTGCAGCAGAAACTGGGCAGTCAACTGTAGCAGCGGTCACGCCTACCCCACTGGCCAACTGGTCAGGGGTAATGCGGAGACTGCGGACTTGTGACCTTAGAGCGTAAGCAAACTTTGGCAATTGCTGAAAAATTAGCATGTCGCATTGTTGTGCTATTATTTTCATGACGAGTGCCAAAAGTTGAAACTTCGTTTTGTTTCGAGAGTTCATTGTCGGCGCATTGGCGCATTGTCAATGAATTAGTTTGAAATACTGAAGCAAATGTGTCAATTAAGTTTCCGGTTCGAGAGCTCTCTTAGCCTTGAGCTTCTTTTCGATATTGATTTGAAAATTTCTTAAAGAATTCAATCATATATTGCGTTTAAATTATGCTCAGTTTCCTCGGCTTTGTAGAAACTTGGAAAGTATAATTGTCACTTTGCTTTCAACAGCTTTTCATAAGTTAAATGGCATCTTTCACAAGACTTCCCGTCCGATAATAGTCAGCGAAGCTGTCATTAATCAGTCCGAAGCCAATTAGTGTCCATTTAAGTGAGCCGAAAACTTATTAACCGCTTGCTTATGTGTAATTTGCATCATTTTCCATGGTAATAAAATGCAAAATGCAAAATGCAATTTGCTATTATGTGTGAAATTTCTGTGCGGCGAGGGGCCTCTTTCTCTGCTAATTAAACACAAATGTTTTCAATTTGTAATGCGAGCGAAAAGTAGGCGGCGAAACTGAAAACTGAAAACCGAAGACCACATCCTAAACTAACGCTGCTGCAGCTGTCTTTGCGATTGGGACAGAAACAGAAAGTTTTACTTCTGGCTTGGCCACAATGCGCATACGCAACGTTGAGCGCTGTGCAGCAGAGTGCAGCACATTTATTCAGGGTTGCCCCAGCACCATGTGCATAAAATACGCATAAAAATGCACTAGGCATTTGAAAAACGTGTGTTAATTGGCTAGAGCAAAACGCTTAATGAATTCGCCTGGCCATTGACTCATACATCGAAAAGCTGAGCACATGCTCTTGAGTCATTGATGCCGGCTTGGCTGTAGCGATTTAGAGTTTTCAATGTTTATTAATAGGCCGCTTAGGTAATTGCCAGTTCTTGACATTCGGAACTTGTTTGCCAACAGCTAGAAGAGGTACAAAAGTTCCAAGAGCTCTAACCCTCACTTTTCATTGTTTTACAAACCTTAGGCACGATTCTTGCGGCGCTACTGTACAGGGACTGGCGTGCCGCTTAGCTTATTAATTGCAATGATTATCAACTGCAGTTGCCGCATTCGCAGCTGCACTCGCTTTCAATACTCAGCAAATAGTCAGCAAAATTCTTGCTCACTCAGATTAATAATTTTGACGTGACGTTTTAGTGAATCAAAAAATTTGTAATTCATTTGGCAATGCAATTGGCATGTCGATACATTTTGGGAAATACTTTTAGTTAGATAATTGTTATCGATGCTTCAACTATCGGTTGCCCTCCCACTCCTAGTTCGCAACGTTTCTGTTGATAATTATACATTTACATATATAAATAGTTTTGGCCCCTCACTTGTTGCATGGATGACTCAGCCAAGGGGCATGTTTCTATGCATTTATGTCAATTGCATTTGAACACTTCCTGCACACAGGCGCTACTAATTGTGCTGCACAAATATTTATAATTCTTCGCAAAGCCAAATAATCACTTCGCTCCACAGGAAAGTGGGTCACATTACGTCGCATTTGAATACAACACGCAGAAATAAATCACAACTCTGTGTGAGTGTGTGGCGTCAAAACAAATTACAGCTACCGTTTGGTGATCATGCAATGCAATTAGTCCGGGCTGTGTATAAGAAATTCAAAAATACGTAATAAAATTAACTCGAGACAAAACTCTGGCCGGCAACATCTGAGCGAGATTTGCAGCTCATCTTTATTGCGTATTTTGTTTGATTTTTCTTTAAAACTTTTGCTTTGACTGTGCCATATGTGAACTCATTTCTGCGGCTGAGCTGAGCTGATGCCAACTTCCGCTGTTGTTGCCTGACTTTAACTCCGCAGCCATCGCACAGTGGAAAATTGACATAGTTCTTCTATAAAAAATTAAGAGATATTTACGCTTGTCACTTATAAGCGGTAAATTTTTATAATTAAATTTATATATGTAAATATATTTAAATTTATACAAATTTTGAATATCAACATAAATTTCAATATTTACTACGACATTTTTTGAGTACGACTCCACTGTACATTGTCGTAGCCATCATCAACACATTTCATTGAGCGTGAAATAGAAACAGAGAAAGTATGTACAATAATTTTTTTTTTTATTTTGCGTCTTCTCTCTCACTTTGTATTGTTTTATTTATCTGGCAACTGTCAGTGCAGTGGCTTGGCCGCTTGTTTTGCAGTTTTTTTTATTTTGTTATTAAAGTTTTCCATTGTTTGGCCGCAGTTTTCTTCTTTCTGCTGCAATTGCATTGCTTAGGCGCGAGCCGAGCGTCGCCCTCTTTGCCAACAACAGCAACAAAAGCAACAATAATACAATTACAGCAATTTTTGTGGTTTTTTTTTTTGGCGGCATCGTCGCATTTTATGCAAATTACCGGTAATTTCATTTAAAGCTTTTCATTTACTGCTTTGTCGCTCCATTTTATTAGCAGCGAAGATTATTTTTGGTTTTTGCTGATAGGCAAACCGCGTCGACTTCTCATATTTATTGCTGGCTTTTAATTTACGTGTTTGCAATGCATTTTCCGCATGGGGTTGGGTGATAAAACTTCAACATTTTCTTCTTCTTCAGTGTGATCGTGGAGCACACACACACCCATATATACATATTTATGTAACGATTTAGCTAGCTTTCCACATTCGTTAACGTTTATTCTATGCCCATTGAAGGTTCACATATTGATTAAACTTTTGCATGCAATTTTTCAATGTCGCCACAAACCTTGATCCAAAAACGCTGAACCCTCTGTTTGCCGCGTAGCAATTACGGAACGCAGAGAACTATTATTTACCAATTATGCAAATTCAGTTTATGAATAATTGAATTTTAAATTGAACAATCGACAGCTTTTTATCTAAATTAAAAGTTGCCCATAGCTTATCGATGATTAATGCATCATTAGAAATGAGCCAGCCGTTAGAGCTGTGAGTGCGATTGTTATCGACTAAGTCGGTCTATTAGAGCACAACTTAAACTAAATAATCGCCTGTTACAGTCGCGGTGCCTTTGGCGTCAACTAGTGTCGAAATTGCGAATTTGCTCAACCAATGAATAAGATGCGCAGCAAAGAAGTGAAAATTCAATTGCATTTCAATTTGAATGATGTGAATTTTGCGGCTACCTTGTCTGGCAATGGTGTCAAGAGCCAAGGCGCCATTGTTGAAAGCTAGCTGAAGATTTTCCTGCGCACAGTGGTACCAAGTTGATTGGTGAACTCGCTTACACTGACAGGAATTAAAAGAGTTTCTTTACATATATTATTAATGGTGATTTGAATCTCTTAAGTACTTTAATTTTTCAAATTTCAACCAAGTCAAAAACGTTTTTATGCAATTATTTTAATGAAATTTACTTTTGGGATGAAACTCAATAACTCTTTGCTTGCTTTCAAAGCAGAGTCGAAAATGCAAATGTTACCTGTGCAATTACCTGTCGAGCTGGGTTAACCTTGCGGTTGCCTTTGTTGCTTTTTGGTCTTTTATTATTTGCGCTCTGTACGTGCACAATGTTTAGTTCACTTACTTTCATTGTCTTGCTTGTTAGGTGCTCGAGCCATAGAACAAACAATTAGTTCATATCTTTGCATTTCATTAACTTTCCATTTGTTTTGCTCGCTTGCTTACAGAAACTTGAACAGGAGAAGCATGTGCTGCGCCAGAAGCTGGCTATAGCGGAGGATGAGAGTGATCAACGTGTGCTCGAGCTGCAGTCGGATCTCAACGAGCTGAAGGATAAGCTGCAAACACAGGATGTGGCTATCAGGCAGGCGGAGAAGGAAAAGACAATACTCATCGATGAGCTGCAGCATCAGAATACACGCTTAACCGAACAGATACAGGAAGCTCATGCCACCGAAATGAAGCTCAGCGCACAGATACAGGAACTGAAGGACCAATATCACTACAGGAACAGCAGTCTACAGGTAATCTATTGCCCAAGCATTTTTGATTCCAATTGATTAGCCGCATATCTTGGCAGGAGCACGTCAACAGCCTGGAATCCATCAAAACCGAACTAAACCTCACTACAGGCAAACGCCAGGAACTGGAGCGTCGTCTGCAGCACGCCCAGGAGGAGAAGGAAAGCCTCACCTCATCGCTCGAGGAGGCATCGGACCGAATTCACATGCTCGAGCGACATGCCCGCGAGCAGGAAACAAAATTAGAGGTGAGCTCAAGACACAATAGCAACTTCTATGTTATCACGTCTTTTTCATTATAAATTTAAACGAAAGAAATCGTGATTTTCCAGCTGTCTGATTATTTATGTCGCTTCAAAGAACAAACTGCGCAGTTTTGTCAAGTGTTCAACTTATCTATGAACGAACCACTTTCTTTTGCACTTAATTTTCATTATGATAAGTTAAGAGTCTCGATCTATAAATAATTAATAATTTAGTTTTATCTTGCGAAAATCTGATCTTTAATCTTGTTTCGCTTTTGCAGACCACCTTACAAGCATTGGAGCGGTCGCAGCGGGAGAATAATGTTCTCAGCGAACGTTTGGGCGCGGTAAGTTTCCATCTAAACTTAAGATTTAAGCTAAACTTCTTCATATCATATCAATCGACTAATGGGATTTATATGAATAATTTGAATACGCGCCTATTCAACACCAGACAGGATCGCCCAATAGCGGCACGCAAAATGTTATCGATTAACAAATTAAATTTGGGAATTTGTTGTAAGATACCGATAAACACTATATACAGCTCTAATCTAGTGATAGTTTCTATCGATCCAAATATATACATATTCAAAAATTTGTTTAAATTTGTCACATTTAATATTATTTTTCGTTATACTGTAGGACGCCAACTCCAGTACGCCGGGTAAAAAGAGTCTGCAATTCGAAATGGAATGTGATGAGGATGAGGCCAGCTTCTCGGAATCAGGCAAGTCGAGCCAAATGTGGATAGAGGCGCGCTCTGTTTATATACAGCTGAAATCGCTTGTGGACTCTCTCAAGGTGGGCCACGATGACGACTCGGGTATGTAAATCTAACAGTTTGCAAATAAATCTTTGCTTAACGATAGGAGCGTCTCTTAACCATGCAGGTCTGAATTCTGATATATCGCTGGATCTGGAGTCGATGGACAATACGATGTCCAGCACAGAGCGCAATGATAGCGATCATATGGCCATTGAGTTTCGACAAGGCATGCTGTCGGCCATGTCAGATGAGCTGACGCGATTGCTGCTCAACTTGGATGCGGGCAACTTTAAGAAAATGCTGGACCAAACCCGCAATCTAGTGCTGGAACAAGAGGATGAGATCAAGCGCAGCCATCAGCTTATCCAGCAGCTGGAGGCCAAAGTCACCGTGACGGATGTGGAGCTGCAGAATGTCAAAGAGGAGCGCGATCAGGCACGTGGAGATCTCGTTGACAACACCGATCGCGATGAGCTGCTGACTAAGGCGCAAAAAGAACGGGATGCGGCCAACGAGCGCCGCACCAAGGCCGAGGTGGAGCTGGCTAAGACGCGCGTCGAGCTGATGCAAGCCAACAGCCAGCTGCTAGAGTCTATTCAGCAAAAGGTGGAGCTTTCGCAGCAGCTAGAGCAATGGCAAATGGATATGCAGGAGCTGATCGACGAGCAAATGCGTTCCAAACTAATCAACAACCGTCGCAATGCCCCAACCGCCGAGACAACGACGGCGCCCAGCAGTGCGGCAGCCCAGTTGGCCAAGCGGGTCTCCAGCTACAAACTCTGGAGTTTATTTCAGCGCTAAGTGGACAAACTTAACAATACGCTGGAAGATCTACGCAACTCTTATATTCTTAATGTAGGAAGGATCAACTACATATATTTTTAATATTTATACACAAAAGAGAGCCTAGGCATAAATATATATATACGTATGCATTTACGTATGTATTTGTTGTAATTTCTATGTATATTGTAATGATGCAACCTTCTTTGGTTATGTAGTGAAATCTTTTTAATTACGCTTTATTAATCTTAACGACATTATAATGTATTCTTGTAATTGTACTCTCGTACCTATGTTTATACAAAATTCTGTACACAAATTCTAACATTTTGTCTCCCTCTCCCTTTTTATTCCTTTGATTATTAGTTTACATTTTAATTTTCTTTAAGATAATACGGAAAATCAAAAAAAAAAAGGAAAAAAAAAACATATCGCCTACTATGTTGAGTGTCTGGTAAGAGGCTTTAAGCCTTTCCTGGCTCCAAAACTTGTGTTTGCGATTACTAAAATCAAAATGTTATAATCTAACCTATTATTGTACTTAAGCTGATTTAACTATAAGAAAAGCATTTATGTTAAAGCAAATGATATGAATGAGGCAGATAAAACGGATTTGTACGCGGTCTTCGCAACGGACAACTTGCCTTAAATACGGACAATGAAAAGTTTAACATTTTAGATTGTTTAACTGTATATCTTATCAATAAATATTCATAAACAAAAGTTAAATTTGCTTCCTTGTCAGACTGGATTTGCATTAATCAAATTTTTTGCTATTGTCATGAAACTTAATTTCGTATTTACCTGAAGAGTTTGAATTTGAGCGCGCATTCACGCATTTTAGCGCCACCTAGCGTCAAGCTGATTGGGTCATATTATGTGGACGCCTATCGAAGTAATTTCTTATCGAAAAAATTAGAATTTAAAGGCTCGTCAGGTCAATTCAGTTAAGTATTGTGGTTTATTCTTAAGGTACGTTCATCCTAAGTAAAGTAGAATAGCATATGGGAATATATAAATTTATATTATATTTTTTCCAAAAAATTGTTGAAATGATTATATTAATGCTTGCACATGCAATTTTGATTCACATTAAAAAGTTATTTCGGACCAAACCAAAATTAATTTGTTCAGGCTATATTAAAGTCTAGCGCAAATCTCATTTGTAAACTCGGAACATTTAGCACGTCCACCCAAATCGAAAGTTAGCCATCGACCATCTTTGATTGTGTCGAGAACAGCTCGCTCAATTTTATCAGCGTATTGCTTAAGCTGTAAGTGACGCAACATCATGACCGCCGAAAGCAACAAGGCTGTGGGATTGGCCAAATCCTTACCAGCGATATTTGGAGCAGTGCCATGCACTGATTCAAACAGAGCTCCGTTTAAGCCCATATTGCCGGATGGGGTCAGGCCGAGGCCACCGATCAGACCGGCGCACATATCGGATAAAATATCACCATATAAATTCGGCATCACTAGCACATCGAAATTGTTCGGACTATTCGCCATTTTGAGACAAACCGTATCCAAATGGCACTCGTTGAACTGGATTTCTGGATATTGATGTGCGACGTCCCGGACGCAGCGCAGGAACAGGCCGTCTGACATCCGCATTATGTTGGCCTTGTGCACTACGGTCACCTTTTTGCGGTTGTTGTTCTTCGCATATTCGAAAGCGTACTTTCCAATGCGGGTTGAGGCCTTTTCGGTGATCAGCTTGATGCTTTGGACAACGCCATTCACCACCTCGTGCTCGATGCCGGAATATTCGCCCTCTGTATTCTCCCTTATAGTAACCACATTAACGTCATCGTAGAGTGTCTTGTAGCCAGCAACGCTGCGGCAGGGACGTACATTGGCATACAAATTGAATTGCTTGCGCATGGCCAAATTGAGCGATTGATGTCCAGTGCACAGTGGTGTCATTAATGGGCCTTTCAGGCCCACCTTGGTTTGGTTCACCGAATCGATAACTTCTTGAGGTATTTCGCATGTCCCATTGGTTTTAATAACTGGTTTCGTGTCAACGTGATCCCATTCGATAGGAACTTGGGCAGCAGAGAAGATTTTGAGCACAGACGCACAGATTTCGGGGCCAATGCCATCACCGGGCATAAGAGTTACCTTTTTGACGGTAGAAGTGTAGTAACGGTTAGCAGCGCAATATGTGTTAAAAATATTATGTGTAAATCTAGCAATCATTTCGTATTTTTTGAGTTAAAAAACGTTGTGTACTTGCATTAATAATCAATGTTAAATGAAGTTTTAAATTCTACCCAGTGAAAAGGTATTAAAGCTTTTTTGGCGCATTTGCTTAAGCAATGTAAATAGAATAGCAATATCACATAGAATTAACGTATCGATATATTCAAAAAGGTTGACTGAGATTTATGGGCAACTTGTGGCAGTGGAATGAAAACCTGAACATTTTTATTTAATTTTAAATCAATTGAAAAAAAAATGTAGCTAATATTTATAATGTATATGTTGGTAAATTCAAAATGTTGCAAGTATTCGATTATTGCCAAAAAGCGATAACAAAAAAAAAAAACAAATAGCATGTAAAAGTAAGATTGACGTATCGTATACGCGACAGACACATTTTGCTATCGATGCATCGATATATATCCATATATTTTAGCCATCCCTAAGTTTTTCGAAGAACAAAAAGAACGGCAGGACAAGGCAGCAGTTTCAATTTCATTCCTAATTTATTGTAAAAGTAGTAAGCAACCAGAAGAACACACGGCAAACAATGCCTTCGGCTGCTACCACATTCACCAACACCAACAACAATAGCAAGGAGAAACGCGCCTCGGTCAGCTCCATTGGTGCTAGCAGCATCGTCGGCGGCGGCGGCGTGGGTGGTGGCGGCTGCAATAATGGTAACGCAAGCAATGGACAACATAGCAGTAACACCAATCTTGCTGACTGTGCCAAGACTGTTGTAGCAACTGGAACAGCACCAGGCAGCGGAAGTAGCCAAACTGACTTAACCAACAACAACAACATTAACGTCAATGCCAAAGCGTTGAAACTGTCGGCTGCGGCTGCTACCGCGGCTGTCGAACCGTACAACCCGATGAAGCAAATTCTGGTAACCATTGAGCATAAAATTCGCAATTTGGAGAAGCGTAAGGTATGTGGACAATAAGCAAAAAAATATATTTCAGGGAGTTAACACCACAAACATTGCCCACCATTTTATATTTTCGTTTGTGATTTGCTTTGTTTCGTTTTGTCGTTCTGTTTCCCCCTTGTGCTCGCAGATTTTTCGCGACGCCATGTTTGCTATCTCACAGAGTTGCCAGACTTCTAAGCGTTTCTATTAGCTGAAATGTTTTATTTTGTCTGAAACTGAAAAGGAGGTGTAGTTTTATTTTAATCAATTATAAAAAAAAAATAGAAAATATTTTAGTTGAATAATATTTGCTTTTTAATCGACCGAATAATGAAATACAACAGTTCAAAAAGTGCCGGCATTCGATCTGGCAACTTTGTTTCCGCATGTGAGCAATCGTTTCAATTTTTGGTTCATTTTACATTTAGTTTGCTAAAAAAATGAAAATATTGAAACAAACGCAAATATGTTCCTACTTAAGTATTAACTCACAAATATTTATTTTTGTGACGTACACAGACCAAATTGGAGTCGTATCGCGCCATCCAAGCTGGCGGTAAGGAACTGAGCGCCGATCAAGCAGCGGCTGTGGCCAAATACGATTCAGTCATCGCCACTCTAGATTTTGCTCGAGACTTCTCCAAGCAGACGCAGCAGATGTTTAAAGAAGCCGAAAAGGAACAGAAGAAACAAGCACGAAAGGTATGCAATTTATATTAAACATATCTAAAAATAAAAAAAGAAGAAAATTGAATAATAAACTGTGAATATTAAATATTAAATGTATTTTGTGTAGGAAAACCAGGCTAAGACGCTCGCGGAGACTGCCAAAATTCGCGAACTCTTGGTTATCCAAAACGTTCTCAGCTGCTTTAATGATGAGCAGGTGCGCAATGATTTCGTAACCGGAGAAAATGGTGCCTGCAAACTGGATATCGCCGGCTTGGACGTCCTCGAAAAGTTGTAAGTGACTGAGACTTCAAAGAAACTTAAAGACTTAAGTGACAGGCAATAATTAACTTTCGATAAGGCGTCATAAACTCATATATTGGATCTTAACTTGTTAATATTATTGTTATAGAAATTTTAATAATTAAGGAAAAACTGTCATTTTCTTTATTTTCGATTGACATTGAAATCCTAATTAATTAGTATTTAGCAGTTCATCAAGGATTTTCAAATGATTTCTGATACGGAACATGAAGCTGATGTATTTTCCTTGACCAGCTAGAGACAATTTTGAAGCATGTTTCTTCTGACTTTAGAAATGCATTTATTGATTTTAATATGTATTCCGTATATACACAGCTACATCGATGTTCAAACGCGCCGACCGGAGACTACTGAGGACATCAGTTTCCTGACGACTGCTCAAAAAGCAGCTGAGCTTTTTGCTATGACCATCAATGCTCGGGCTAAGCCGTACGGTGAGACGACATTTGAGAAACTGCGTGCGCTCTTCCAACAGATTCAGGATAGTGGCTACTTGGACAAGTACTATTTGATTCCAGTGGCAGATCAGACTGCGCAGGGCAACTGCACAGACAGCGGCACGGCGAGCGGCGAAGGCGAGCCGCTGCTTAATGATGTGGCGGGAATCGCCGGAGACAACGATGTGGCTATGTCGGAACCCTCAGCCCATAATTCACTAGAGGAGGGCTTAGACAAGTTGCCCACGGGCGATGCGGGAACTGCTCTGCCTGAATTGCAACAGCCGGAACGTGGTCATCTGTTGGTTGAGCAGCAGCGTGCTCCCGTTGCTGATCAGCAGCAGCAGCAGCAGTTGCAGGTGCAACAGCAACAACAGTCTGGTGTTTATAATGCTGCTTCAGCAACTGCAGCTGCTGCTGCAGGCAACACAACGCCTGTGCACGTTATGTACGCATCCGCGCCGCCTCAAGCAACGCATGTGCCACCAGCGGCTCAGCATCCTCATCAGTTGCTCAGCAGCCCCGTGAATCTTCAGGCCTTGCACGGTGTGCCGCAGTCGCAACCGCCCCAGGCGGGTGTTGCCGCTGCGCCATCAGTGCCTACGCAGCAGCAGCAGCAGCCGCCCCAGCACTTTGGACCCACTACAGTGCGCGCTGTGGAACATAATTATTTCAAGCAGCCGCCGCTGCAACCACCACAGCCAACTGCTGCTATACAGGCGCCCACGCCTCAACAGCAGCAACAGTTTATGCAGCAGTTGCGTCCACTGGCTGAAGTACTAGGCACCGGCAGCTTCCACTTTCTGCAGGACAGCGAATTGGACGCTCCGGATGTGCTTCCGCCACAGCAGCCACAGGCACAGCAGCCGCAACAGCTACAGGTGCAAGGCTTGGTCTTTGAGCAGCAACAGCAGCAGAATCATGTAGATGAACCACAAACCATTACAACCCTGACCTTTACCAATCAGTCCTTCCCGTCCTTGCAGCAGCCTCAGCAGCCGCCGTCACAGCCACCACCTCAGCAGCAGCAGCAGCAACAACTTTTCTCGCCCGTGCTGATCCACGAGCAGCAACGCCAACAGCAGCAGCCTCCGATGCTTATAATGGCACGCCTGGCGACACAACAACAACAACAACAGCAGCAGCAGCAGGCTCCGCAACCACCTCAGGGTATTGGCATGCAGCCAGGAGATGTGACTGCCGTGTTTCCTTACGACGCCGCAGTTGTCAGCTATGAGCAGCAACTGCAGCAGCAATTGGGACTTAAGCCGCAGCAGCAGAAGCAGCAGATTGAGGATCAGCAGCAACAGCAGCAGCAGCAGCTTCATGCATCATTGCAGCAGCAGTCTGTCAATGAGGTGGATGCTAGTGAGTGGCATGGACGTGGAGGCGTAAATGATACCAATGCAGCTGCCACAGCTGCACTAACCAATGTGCTGAAGACTCAATCTTCGGCGCTGGCCGAACAGGCAACGCCAACGTCCGGGAATAACAAATGGAGCAGCGAAATGAATGCACTGAGCAGCGCTGCCTCGAATGGGAGCAATAGCAGCAACAGCAACAAGCAGGAATGGGCAACACCACGCGACAACAGCAGCGGTCGAGGTGGCTATGTCAATGAGAACGACAGTGGCAACAATCATTGGAACTCCTCACAGCAGGACAGTGGTAGCCATATGCGTCGCAATTCTGGAAACTACCAACAGCAGCGTCGCAATGGCGGCGGTGGTGATGATCGTGGTCGCAACGGCGGCGGCAACTACCGCACTCGACAATATGGTAACTCCTCAGCTCAGCAGAATGGACGTAACAGCGGCGTCTATTTCCGCAATAACGAGTCGAGCGGGGGCGTCGGCGGTGGCGGAAACGGCGGTGGCAACTACTACCAAAATGGTGGTGGCGGTGGTGTTTATAATAAGGACTCTCGTTATGAATCGTCAGGCGGCGGCTCTTATCGCAGCCAGCGCGGCGGCAATCCACGCAATGGCAATGGATCCTTTGGACGGCCCATGGGTGATCGCGGACGCAACACGGGCGGTGGTGGTCCCGGCAACGGTAGCGGAGGTTACATTAATCAGCGCCAATCACAACAACAACAACAACAGCGTATGCCACTGGGTTTGGAAAATAAAAATTAAGCAGTGAAAAGTGAGGGAAAAGCAACGGCGCAGCTGTTTGGCCGTGGCACATGTATTAAGAAAACTCCTTTCATAAATTCATCCGCATACACATACACACACACCCACACACACACACACACACACCGCATATATAAGGATTACGCATCATCAGTACACACATAAATACACTTTTATATATATATACATACATGCATATATGTATACATATGTATAGCATATATATAAATATAAATTTATATATAAATATATATATATATATATATATATATATATATATATATATATGTATATATAAGTATATATAAATATATATGTATATTTAAAAAGAAGCGTTGCCACGTTGGTTTTCAGTTTACCGTTAGCCAGCAACGTGAAAAGATCCAAAAACAAAAATAGAAACAAAATGAAGAAAAACTGTTTGCGCATTTTTTTATAAATACAATTTAATGTTTCTATACAATTATGATTTATTTAATTTATAATTAATAAAAACAAACAAATAACTAGATTTGAGACCACTTACGACTCAACCATACAGGAAAGAAAAGAAAGAAATGTAAGGGTTTTTAAAACCCAACAGCAAAAAGGTAGACAGAAAAGTAAATAAACAAAAAATTAAAAAAAGGTGCATGGGCACTGGGCAAACAGCTGTAAAAGAACAGAAAGCAAACGTGAAAAGAGCGTGGAAAGTTCGTAAAACTTTCCCAAGGTAATGAAATAGATGGAAACAGAACATACAAGTATTTATACGTCTTAGCGATTAAATTACAATTTTGAAACATACAAATTATATTTAATGAATTAATATAATATATTGCGAATGGATGATGAACATATGAAAAGTAAAGCGAATTATGTAATTTACTATAAACAAATATATTTATAGTTTGTGCTCTTACTACCAATTTTATTTACACATTTTTCTTGGAAATCAGTGCATATGGAAAAACTATCAAGTATGAATGTAGCGCTGTATATGGAAAGATAAATACGATATCTCCGACTTATGTGCATTAAAAAAGTGAAACAATTACTTATGTATTTGTATACAAAATAGATAATTGATTTAAGTAAAGTATATTCTGCCTTTTAGATCGATCACAAGGTACTCTTTCACATTGACTAGATTTGCTTTTGTTTGAGTGGACGCTTGGGCTCAACTTCCAGTTTGATTGGATTTGTTGCCGTATCACATAGAAACCAGAGCCCAGCTAATATGAGAGCAATGCCAAGGCAGGATAATGGTGTCAAGGGTTCCCCATAAACCGAAGCACCTAAAATGAACTAAAACAAAAGGGATTTATGTAGGGCAGCATAAGGATATGCAATAAACGCACTGATAACACGTAGTTGGAGGCAGCGGTTAAGACAGTCGCTGTCAGCGTCTGCTGAGTCATTTGCAAGGCCTTCAAGAAGTAGCGCAAATTGCATACGTTACAAAATAACATGAGACCAAGCGGCAGAAATTGGACTAACGCTAATTCTAAATAATAATAATGAACAATTATTATTTATCAAGGGATTATTGTGAATGCTTACCAGCATATGCATGGCCGAAGACTGGTTGTCCTGCACTAGCCTGCATAAGGTTCATTGCACCGACATAGCTTGGCAGCTTGCCGAAGAAGCTGCCGCCGGCAGCGCATGCGCCAGCTAAAAAACTATACCGGTACTTATACAAAACATTCATGTCAGCTTATTTGTAACGCTAGTCAGCTGCTCTGGCGTTGCCAACTATATCAATAAGCAATTTTGTTGTTGTTCAGTTGTTTGCACCACGATCTATATTTGAGAGTGTACGATAAGACATCGATCTACGCAGCAGAAGTAAATAAATACATACCATTTTGAAGGGGTCAATCCATCTCCTTGTATTAAAAAAAGCTCACTTAGTAAGACTAAAAATGTATTTCCATGTGGTATACCTATCGGAAACTATCGGTAATGCCGATTGTGATATCGGATAGAATATTTAGATCAGCGACCATGTGATATTTGATAAGAAATGGTTGTTGATAAAGTTAAGTCGTATTTCTTGGCTAACTCGCAGTTGGTTTTAGCAAAGTAATTTTTTTTTATTTTTTGGCAGAATAGTTTTATGAAATGAACAAAAAGAATATATGTATATACATCGTAAATTATAAGCTTGTATGTTGTTGCAGGAAATGGACTCTGTCTCACACAGTAGAAGGGGACTCGGTAGTCTTAAAAGCCAATACGATTCGAAACACAAACCTGAACCAGAATCGGATCAAAATGTATTGCCAGAGGTGACATATATTTTTACTGCACTCATATGTTACTTAATATTCACGTTTATTATGAGAAACCGTCAAAGATTAATGTATAAATTGGAGAAGGCCAGAGAAACTAAACAATTGGTAAAGAGTGTATTAGAAGGTAAATGGATAAGTTGACTACATATGCTGATTCTATATTTTAGTTGACGCGCGAAGTCAGAGATTTAGAAATAACTCAATGCCACGAAAAGATAAATAACTTAGAAGAAAAAGTAGGAGAACTTCATACTGAAATACAGGATAATAAAAATCAGCTTCACATCGAATTTGCCAAAAAGTCAGAGATTCCAGAAAAAGAAGAGAGCACATGCATAATATCTTAATGAATAAAGGAAAGTTAAATCCGCTTTTGTAAACCGAAATTTAGTCGTGGTAAATACATATTTATACGCCCAACCCATTGAATACGGGATTTCAGGATAGCAAGTTTTGTAAAAATGTATGTAAAATGCACAAGCCACGCCCAAATATGTAAATATATATAGTATGTATATATACTACATGTACTTGATCAGCACGACATTCTGGATCGATCTATCGATGAAAATAATTTGGCTCTGTTATTTAGCCTAGGGTATATACCATTAAACCCAGAAACACAGATTGGTATGATGAAAAACTACATATATTGTATACCATAGAATTTTCTTGTTCATGTTTTATCGATCTTTTAAATTACAGCTTACCTACAGTTATCTTAAAAAATAAAATATACAGAATATTTTTTTTTAAATGTATTAATAAAAATAAATAAATCAGATGAATTGCTTCTATTAATCAATAAAGCTTCACATTATTTGAATTTTAAACGTAGATTTAATAATACAACTTCAATCCTTTTTAATTCTATATTGATCGAAATATCGATATTAAATTAAAATCGATAATAAATAAGAACAAAAATAATAACTTGCATGCTTTTTAAAGCTCGGATGTAATTATTTTTTTTTGGCGTAACGTATTACTAACAAACAGAATATTAGTCAAATATGACAAATATGACTGAGCTTGAGTTTTTTTTTCTGATTTTAATATGCTGCATAGTATTCAAAATATTGCAGATATGGAGAAACTCTCACACTAAAATGGCCAGCGAAACTATGACGAGAAGGGAAAAAGAACAAAAGGTATGTTGCGAATATCAAGTGGAGTTGTTATTGTAAATATCATATTTTCACAGCTGATGATTGACATTCTTCTGAAAGAAGAAAAGCTTAGTTTTCTTAAATATCACGAATATATAGAAAAGAAACATCATAACGAACTGCTACGTAAAAACCAGGAAATTGAAAATTTGCTAAAGGAAAAGGAAATCGCAAACGTGATTCATATGAAGGAACAAAAAAAAACAAATGTAAATGTTAATGTCAATATTGATTTGAAACTTGATTTTGGTTTACCTAAATCAAAATTACTTTAGGAGGTCGCTGCTCGGAATTCGAAACAATCTTTACTTATATGCTTAAGTATATATGTATATATAAAACCCAAAAGAATACGCTTTTCCTAAGAGAACAGAGTACAAACCTATTACTCATATGCCTTATCCCCATACATACATATGTATGTATATGTCGAAAATGAAATTATTAGTCTGATAGAACTTATCGATACATTGTTACAGATGTGTATGATTTGGAGATAGAAATTGATTTATAGGAAGGGACAAGGGCAAGGGGCACGCAAGGACTCGCTGCACCTAAAATGTATAATTCGTGATCTTAATATATATATATATATATATATATGTATATATATATATATATATATATATATATATAATATGATATCTATCCTTGAGCAACAACACAAATCGATTCAGTTAAAATAACAGATTTATTAATAACAGAATCAACAATTTAATGTTTATGCTCCTATTATTTTTATAATATAAATATCACTTAGCAACTAGTTTGATCGACACCGGGAGTTTTATGATTCGCTCAGCTGTTCAATGACTTAAAAATGTTGAGTTAGGTCATTCACCCAGCCGTAGAGTTGCATCTCTATTCGATTGTCGGTCGTCATCGATATGTGGCGCCATCTACCAACGTGTCCAAAGCTTACATATATAACTACATTAATAAAGTAACATATATATACATCGGTACATCGATGTATTTTTTGTAGATCGATAACTAATTTACATCCATCGTTATACCTTGAATCTATTTAAGTTGAAAAATAATATTTCGTTGGAATATGTAGAGCATATTATAAGGTTTCATTATAGTCTGTTAGAAAAAATTATTAAACAAAACGTTTAGCCACTTAGAAATTACATTCACCACGCTGACATTTCTTTCTATTTCAATGGAATTAATATTTACTTACACTAGTGCGGACGGGCACAGAGTATGACACAGTCGGTCCGTCAATTAAACTTAAAATGAAAATTAAATAAAATTATTTATAATTTGTGTTAAAATTGTGCCACATTTCAGATAGCAATGAACAATCTAAAATGTACGTGCAACCTACAGAGTAATATTACAGAGTCTATCGAGTTAAAAGAACACATTTCAATCCATATAAAATAAAACATTGAGAAAATTTTTCGAAATGTATTCATGAGAGTTAAAAAATAAGAGGGAAAATTTATATTTATTAAAAGGCTTTAATTTGTATTTTTAAAGGTAAAGTTACTTTCTTATTTAATGCTGAATATTTATAGAAATATCGATATTATAGATCGATAATAAATAAAAATAATAAATATAAAATGCTTTTTTAATAAAATCATAAAACTTGAAATTTATTATTTTCCTGTTTTCATAATTGATTATCAACGAGAAGAATTTTACTCTTCCACGTCGTGTTGTCGATGGAATAATTCTTATCTCCGGCAAGTGTATACGTTAAAGCAGCTTATAAAATATGACTGAGCTAGAGGCTTTATTACTGTGCCTAATATTTACAATAATATTTTTGAAAATAAAGCAAATAAGAGCGGAACGTGCTAAACTAGAAGAGGAAGCGGAGAAGAGAAGGGAAAATGAACAAAAGGTATGTACGGAATCTGACATGAAATTGTTATTGTAAATATGAAAAAGTTATCTTTTCGCAGCTGATGAATGACATTCGACAGAAAGAAGTAAAGCTTAATTTTCTCAAATATCATGCACATATGGAGGAAAAGCTTAATACCGTACAGTCAGAGTTGTCACGTAAGAACCAGGAAATTGAAAAATTGAAAGTTGAACGGGAAGTCGAAAAAGAAACAAAAAAAGAACCCGGTTATGTGAAAAAAAAATTTAATGAACTATGGAACAATAAGAACCAAAGTTAAACAATAGATTCTGATTCATTAGAAATAAATTAAAATGACTAATCTGAATGATTATCTATCAGTATAAAAAACAAAAATAATTCTGATGTTGATCATCTATTTGTAGTTCTTATCAACATTTACATCAGAGTTAAAAATGTGTTAATTGAGGGGTGAGCACTAAAATTGGGCGTGGCACTGACGAGGGTACCAGATGGGTTGAAATGTGTGCTATGTGAACGATTGCGGATCGATAACAAAATATTCATCTTTAAAATTACGCGAAATATTTATTGCAGATAGTTAACAAATTTATACCATAGGATCATGCAAATCATGTAATTTAATTTGTTTTTTATTTTATTTTTATTTTTTTTTAAATCCAATTCGTAAATTTAATTTATTGAAAAATTTTCTACAATTTGAAGAAAGCTTTTGTGGACATCAATATGGTGAATAATAGTATTATTATCAGTATTCCTATTAGCAGCCTTTCTGGTAAAACAGTCTTGTTAGTATTAGCGTTGATAACGGACGTATTTCGAGATGACACCACTTGAATTAATTGTTAGTGTTGGTATTTGCATTATTATATACCAAATATTTAACTTTTTCTTAGAAGATCGCAAAAAACACATTGAAGAATTGGAAAAAGTTAAAGAAGCCGAACAGAACGTGAGAATAATGATTTTTTTAAATTTAGAAGTTGATAATGTTATACGTTCATTATTATAGGCGAAGGCTGAATTGCACAGATTACAACTTGCGGTGTGCAACAAAAGGATACAACATTTGGAAAACAAAATGGGGAATCTATTTTCTGAGATACGGGAAAATCAAAAACAGCTTCGCATCGAATATGCCAAAAAGTCAGAGGTTCCAAAAAAAAATGAGGGATCTTGCGTAGTTTCGTAGTAAATAAAATAAAGTAATAATAGTGTTTGTATATCGATACTTAATCGGGGTAATCACACTTTTAAAATATAATTTCCGAAGGCAAATAAAAATGCGAATTTCAGTGAGTGACCAGAAGATCGAATGACTTCAAATTGTATGTTTTTCACAATTAATTTAGCACATAGTTATAGAAATACTTAAATGTGTGTGTCAACTGTGTGTTTTTTTGTGCATGAACGCAAACCATTTCAGCGTTATTGAAGCTAGACTTAAAATTTGGAATGAATACTCGTGTATCCTCGTCAGATAGTGTCACTTAAGGACATGTTAAATCCTTTAAGTCAGAAATACCAATTCGCGTTGACAAGCCAAGATCAACAAGATATGGCGGATATATCTAAGCCCATTGGGGCGTGGCAAATCGGATTTCTACAGTTAAGAGTTAAGATTATATATGGTATGGTTATTGCTAACACATTATACACATTATACATAAAGTAGTTTGTGTTGTTTCTTTTAATTATAATATTTATTAGGATTTTTTACTTCACAGATTGTCTGTAGAAGAGCAAGTTTGATTACTTATAAAGAATATTGTAATTCCACAGGTAATCTGTTGATGAACCAGTTTTATTGACTGATATTCATGGCGGAGGTATCCGAGCTGACATCGGCTATATGAAAAGAGCCATCCTCGGCTGGCAGATCGTCTTCGTCTGTGTACAGGCGACGTAAACGCTCCTTGTATCTAGAAATAAATATATACAGTATAATGTAGTTACACATATTGGGTGTCTTCTTTGAGCATACAGTTCGCTATCGGGATTATTGTTTTGATTGCGACACTTATCCAATTTCTTTTCAATGGCCTTCACTTTCTCTCGATCTGGCTGTTGATAGTTTTTCACCAGCATGCGTATTTCTGAAATGGGGAATTGGGGCTTGAAAGCTTCATATTATGGATTCGTTCTACTCACTGCGCACTGCATCGATAAGACCCGGCAGCTTTTCTCTGGCCGACACAAAGAGTAGGTCTGTGACATAGCTGTCCAGGTTCTCTTGCTCTTTGCTGGCCGCATGCAGCACAGCAGCCAGTCCAATCTGTGATGGGGTATGGAGCAGACAGGCGTCTGTAAAGAACGTCGAATCGATAAAGCTTTCTATTTGCGGACGCAGGCGTTCTGGATTTTGCATATTGCTGCGAGTCTATGAATGAGTGAAAAGGAGAAATTTGAATCTTTGCTTAGAGTTTGTTTCTAAATTACGACTCATGCCTTGATATCTATTAGGAAACCCTCAATCGGGCGGAACGGATTGTGTATTGTAAGGTAGTAGTTAAGTTGGCTAATTAAGAGTAGTTCATTGGACAGCACAATGTCGGTGGCCTTGTTGCGATCGCCTTTGATGTTGTTAACAAACTGATTGATAGACACATTAAACTCCTCTACTTTACAGGCCACAAATACGCAAGTGGCCCTAAAAACAAGTCAATTGGTTATAAAAAATTAATATTCAAATCATTGTAGGGCTCACAATATTTCCTTGGGATGATAGTCCATGGGTGTATTGTTTAGATAAAACCGCTTAAAGTAATTAAATGCAGTGCCGATTACACATTTCGGCATTGGCGGCTCGAAGCGCCGGCAAAAGTCAACCAAGTAAATTTCATATTGTTTGAGCAACAGTCGCTCTTCAGCCGGCGTCAGGAAGTAGTTGTCGGGGTTAGCTTCCGATGACGCTTCACTCTGATGCTCCTCGATGTATTTAGTGTTCTGCTCCACTCGGAACGCTTGTAGCTGAGCCTCGTTTGCAAAAGTCCAAGATCGTTTTTGTGAACTCAACGGATACATTGTTAAACATAGTTAATTATCAATTTCCAAATTGCGTTTATATTTGTCATTCACTTGTGAACTAAAAGTATAGCAACTATCGATTAACATGCCAAGGAATAGTAGCAAAATATATCGATATTTTTTATGAACTTGCGGACTTTTAGGCGCCAGAAATTTATCTATTTCTTACATTCAAATTATTATAAGATTAAAAAAAGTCTTTGTTGGCAAATTTTGGAATCCACGTGCTGCATATTTCAGGTGCAAACAGCTTGCACAAGGCCGCGGGAATTTTGACGCATTGCTAAGTGAAATTGTTTTGATTTTCTGTTTTCGATGAAATTAGGTCACTCGACCGTTTATTCTCTTCGCAGCTTACGCACAACTCCTGTATTTTTATTTTTTTTTCAATGCTCACATTTGTATACCCTAATTCGATATATACATATATTATTATTATATTATTTACAAAAAATTAATGTAATAAACTCAGCTTATTAATTTTTTAGAATATTTGTATTAAATTAATATTTTTGTTTTAAAATGGGGTTGAGGTACATATATATAATATTATTACTTGTTTTTATTTGTGTGTAACGAAGTTCACTTCAAACCTGTAATACTCTTAACACTTCTCTAGACTGGGTTTTCTGTATACTTTGTATGCAAGGAGCTGCGTGCTGTGGCAATAAAATTGCAATTAATTTTTATTGACAACTCTGAACTCTTGTTACAACGTTTTGTTGTTGATCTTCAGCGATTTCACTGGTACAGTGTGGAAGTCTTGTTGCCGGCTCTTGCCGACCTCGAATGGGAAACGAAAGATAAGTGTTTTAATAAAACGACTTCTTTGTCAACTATGATTCTGTATGATGATCCTTTGGACGTCTTTTCGATCAATCTAAAATCTCCATGAAATCGACCACCCAAACGGGGATTTACTTATGTAATACAATACGTATGTATTTTGTTGCGATTAACGACTGTTGAACTTCGGGCGTACAATAAATACGAGATAAATAAATAAATCTATGATTGAAAAAGAAATCAGTTTACAATAAAAGCTGCCCAGCATTTACAAACAATGAAATTCAATGCAATAATTCAATATTCAATTGAATTTTAAGCACGCCTCGGCTCGAGCAGAGCCTTCTGCTTGAATCTTTGTAACTAGAAACTTGCCCATGCAGTCGCACCGTCCGTGCGTCCAGCCCTCTGACGGCAATCCATCTCAGCTTGTCTGCGGCGCACGCGCACATCGAGATATATCTGAGCCATATAAGCAAGTACACATATATATATATATATATATATATATATATATATATATATATATATATATTTATTTATTTATGCATGTATATACCCATAGTGTGTGCGCAATAGTGAATTGGCCTCAAGAAAAATGATGTGGGTTATGAAAAGTAACAAAAACATTAGTAAATTCAAAAAAATATTTCGGAATTGAAGTTCTTTGCTAGATGGTCTGTCTCTCCATAATTTCAACTAATTTTAAACAATCAAAGCAGACGTTTTAAATGTATTATTCACCAGGCAAACAGCGACTAAGGAGCTCTCATGCAGTGGGGAATACTCAGATTGTCCTATTTAAATAAAATTCATTTACAATTTTGTCGGCTTTAAATTTCCTTTCAAGCCGTAAATTTATTTGGTTTTTATTTTAATAAATAGTTTTTTAATATTTGTAATAGTGAGAAAAATAAAAAACGAGAAGTTAAAGAAATTAAATTAACTGTTGATCTCTGGTAGCGACATTAATAGATTTAATGTAAAAAAAATATACATTCGTTTTATTTTAATGAATAAATACATGTTAAAGGCTGTTATTGTTGTTGCTGTTGCCGTTACCACTGCTCGCCTCAAGTATAGCGTGTGGTCGTGGATTATGTTCGGCTTTTGGCATCTCACTTTGTCGCTACTCTCAGGGGGCGTGTTTTCACATAAGCAAAACAAAAACAAACAAACGAAACAGCAAATGATTGAATGTGTGAATGTCTGCTAGATATATATAAATATATATATATGCATGTGAGCGTGTATATGTGAGGAGCTTTTCACTTGGGACTTGGCCAATGGGAAGCATGTATAAATACATACTTAACTCCTTGCATTCATTGGCTATGAAGATTTCACTTTCAGTTTGTGGCCCAAGTCTTTTGATTTCAATTGAGCAACAAATTTGAAGTGATAATAGAAATGTTGAACTAATTATTAATTGCAAAAAATAGCTATGTATAGCAAGTTTTATAGATATATATATATGTATGTACGATTCAATTGATATTTATTTATATTTAAGTCTTCCTTTGGCAGTTTGTTGCTGTCGCTGCATTTGCTGTCATATATCCGCGGCATTGTCATAATTACATTTATATAGTCAATTTCCACATGGCTGACATTTGGAAATATGTCAGCCGACTTACGTAATGAATAAGGCATCGGCTATATACGACTATATACGCCCCTTAGTTGGCTGTCTTGCAAGGATCGTGATGGATATACACATAAGCACAGGTCATGTGACAGTTGAATCGCAAATATATTAAACAATTTGCTGTAGATGGTCATGTTAAGTCTGCTCATGTGTCAATTCGTCCAAGGCTGCTGAGCCATGCCCGCGATACGGAAACTTCATTCCAGTGCATGGCCAGTGGAGTGAACTGAACATTCGGCGAAGACGAACGATTTCAATTTTATTTTAATATCATTTACGAGTTTTCAAATTTGTTTTTTATTATTATTCGTTCGCTGCCTTTTACATTGTATTCACTTAACTTACGGGTCTACGAAATAAATTATTTAAAATTAAAAAAACAAACAGAAGGGAAAAAAACAACATGCAAATCATAAATGACTTATGTATAATACACATGATATAAATTAAATTAAATAAAAACACACAAATAAATGACAGTCAGTTGTAAATTTGGCTAAACATTATTCATATTTATGTAATATGTGTAGCGTGTGTGTGTGTGTGTGTGTGTGTGTGTGTGTGAACGAGAGTATTTCGAATCGCTTAAATTCTGAATTGAGCTAAAAACAATTTATTTGTACATACTTTCACTGGCACCAATATCGAATCGTTTGCTAAGAGCCGAGTTGGGTTACAGAGTGCTTGGAGAGTCAACTGGGCGCGTTCCCTGTGGCACTCTGCTGGCTTCCCTTCCGGGCGATCACAACTACTACAGCTTCCGTGGCTCTATCCTGTGAGGGTCTGCGAGCGAACCAGGGTGAGGTCGAGGGGCGTGGGCTTGCGTACAAAGGTGGTGGGCGAGGCGGATGGCAGGTTTGCTGATTCACTGAGTGGGCTATTGGAACTGTTGGCCGTCGGACTCGCAGCTTCCGTTCGCGATCGAAGCGATAAATCTATGGGCTCCTCCTCCTCCGCCGGACTTCTCGCTGGAAACGGAAAAAGCAGCTCCGACTTGAACTGCTCCTTGAAGACGGGCAATGGCGGCATGCTGCTGGCCATTAAAGCAGGCGGTAGCGTGAACGGCGTGAAGGAGCTGTAAAGCGGCTCCGAGTGGCTGCGAAAGATATCCAGCAGCTCTTTGTGGCGTCGCTGTTGCTGCTCCGCAATGTCCGCCTCGGAGCTGCCCGCATAAGCGGAGCTGCTCTGCCGCACCACCTTTCTAATGCTGCTCGTCGTGGCGCTCAGCACGCTGGTGCCGTCGTCCGTGGGATCACCTGCCGAGGAGGCGCCAGAATCGCTGGGCGTATTGCTGAGGCGGGACTCGAGTTTCAGCTGACGATGCTGCTGCTGTTGATGTTGCTGCTGCTCGTTCAAATACTTGGCTGCTTGCAGAAATCCAGGTAAGCTGGGTGCTGGAGTCGAGGCAGTAGCTGACGATACTGTCGCAGCCGCCGCCGCCGCCGCCGCCGCCGCTGCTGTCGCTGCCGTCTGCAATGCTAGGGTGGGGGACGTGGCCGCCGTGGCCGACTTGATGCAGGGATTCGTTTTGTCCTGGTACGTCTGGCGCGCCTGATTGCTCGCCTGCTGCAGCCGCGCCAACTGATCCAGATTCGCGTTGCTCACGCTGGCACTGCCCATGCCCGCGCCGCCGCCTTGTTGCTCCTGCAGCAGGCAGTGTATCTTGAACCAGTTGGAGCGGCGGCCGTAACGGGAACCGCTCTTCGACATGCCCACCAGCAGGCACTTGCGCAGCCGGCAAGCCTTGCATGCCGTGCGATTCTTCTTGTTGATGACACAATCCCCGTTGTGCTTGCAGCCGGCGATCGCTGCGATGTTGTTGTAGGTGCGGCCAAAAAACGACTGAAACGACGCACACAAAGTTTTAACCAATTTTACAGTTTCCAGAAGTATGACGGAATGCTTAAACGACTTTTGTGGGAAGCTGTTCCTCCTCCAAAATTAATATTTCTATCGATTATTTTAATTTATTTAAAAATCAAATTATATATTTTTGAAATTATTTCTTAAAAAAAGTCAAGTCTTCAATGAGTCAAATATGAGAAAAGGTTGGGATTGGAGCTAAATAAAAATTGTTGCTTCTCAATATATATACATTATTCAAGATGTTTATTCGGTTGCTAAGTTTGATTTTTTATTTATTTCATTTCTATTTTTAGTCGACTAACTTAAGAATAAATTATGGCTAAAATGCTTGAACATTAATTTGAATTTATTGATAAATATCTATATAAGTTTCACTTATTCACTTATTTGTAATTGAATTTTGATTTTCAAGCTTCAGTTTGTGCCCGAGAGAAACCCAGCTTTGTTTGGGTCTATTCTCGCTGCCTTGATGAGAGAGAGCGGAGCGCAGCTGTATGAGCTGCTGGCGTACAAAATCAATTATTGCTGATACCTTTTGCACCTGTGATTAGCATTCAACAAGTGGCATGATTTCGATCAGCTCAGCGCCTCAATTACAAAATGTGCGTTAATAAATTGCCAACCGCTTGAGCTGGCCCCCTGGTCTGTGTCCCTGTCTCTGCCCCATCCATGGTGATTAAGCGAAAGAGTTTCATGCACTATTTAATGTATGTGAGTGCTTTTGTTTTGTTTTGTTTTGTTCTTCGTTTCTTGTTGTTGTTGTTCTATTTTAGCCAACTCATTCGAGAGCTGCTGGGGCAACTTGTTCGCATAGATATTGAAGTTCATTGAGCGCCATGTTCAGCGAATAAGTTAAGTTTGATGCTTGGCTCTTGCCTATTCGCTGAGTCATCTAATATGCATGTAATTTTTATTTGATTGACTGCAGTTTACAATTGTGCTCGCCTTGAGCTCAGTGCCCGCTCTCTCTGTCTCTCTCTGCCGTTGACTCCCCCTCTCCCTCTCTCTCGCTGGCCCCCATATACAGATATATACAGAAAGATAGATCATCAGACCCATCAGCTGCTGCTCTAAATTTGCAGATATTTTCCCATGGCATTTGAAGGTTCAGCCATTGTGCACGTCCTCGCATCTACTTAAAGTCAATTAAAAATCAATTAATCTACCGAATTGAGTTTTAATTATAGCAATAATATTTATGCCTGTAAAAGTAAAAGTCAAATTTGAGCTCATTTGTGCTCATTTTCGCACACTTTATAACATTTCTTTGACACCATTCCCTTCCCACAATTGCAGATGAATATACATTGGTTTATATTATATTATTTACCTTACAGCCCTCGCATGTGAATGCTCCAAAATGAAAACCAGCCGCTGGTTCGCCGCACACTTTGCACAGCTGGTTCATCTGAAATGTATAATTTATGTTTAGGATTCTAAGATTGGTTTAATAAATTGGGTAAGTTTAGGCTTAGCATAAATACAGAGATAGAAAAGGATACATATAAACAAAGGAGTTTTTTTTTGTTTTTAAATTAAATTTATTGAAAATAAAATAAATTAAAATTAGAAAAATAAAAAAATTATGCACTTTAAAATTAAAATTTATATTAAATTAAAATTAAATGAGCGAGCTGCGAGCGGCTCCTATGTGTTCATCATCATTGTTTCTTGGTTATAATTTGTTTTTTTTTATTATTCACAAATGCTAAAAAGATATGTTTGTAAGGGCAAATATTAACGAAAAGAAGAAAATGGTTTTATTTTTATTATTTTATATATTCTGCTTAAGCTTAAGTACTTCAAAGATTTTCATAAGTAAATTTATAAACATTCTTATATTTTAAATTTATACTAAGGAACACTCAAATATATTTTGCTCAACAACTCTTTTGTATAAGTAATGATTCTACACTGTTTAGCAACTATAACTTATAGCTAATAGTTCTATGCATAATAATTTATTATGCATTGAAATAAAAGTTCAAAATTGTAGTCAAATATGTTTCTAGAAATAATTGTTAGATTCTAATAAAACTCTTTCATTTATTGACGAGCAGCTTGTCAGGCGTAGACTCTTCTCGCTCCTATCTCACTCACCGGGCAACTGCAACAGTGAAAATACTTAACAGCAATAATAATAAGAAGGAGAAGCATAAGAAGAAGAAGAAGCAGCAGCAGCAGCAGCAGCATAACCGATGACCCACTGCGTTTCTCTTTACTTTGCTTTTGTTGTTGTTGAATTTTGTATTTTGAGCTTTTGGCACAGGTCGTGGTTAGAAATTGAGGTATGCGACGACCGGTTTGGGCTGGCACCGTCCAAGTCAGGGTAACGACAACTCGATTCCCGGCCTGGTCGCACTTCCCTCCGCATGAGGATGGGTCGTGTTCACACATCTAATGTACGTAGTTACTTGTTTTCTATGTTCATAAAGCTAAGGTCAAGAAGAAAAGAAGTAAGACAACAACAACAACAACAGCAATTTGGAAAATGCGCAAATATTTTGCGTCAAACGATCAAATGGATTCGTGTGGAAATGTTTTGGAATTTTGAAACAAATTTTCAAATTTTCTAAAAGTGAAATGAATTTCTACATTGGGTAACCCCCTAATGAATAAAATAAGGGCAACAAAAATTATTCCAATTGGCCTTTAACTTTTCGGTAATAAAAAATTAGTTTCTGTTAAGTATTTTCGTGAGAAAATTTAAAAATTCAATTAAAGATTTTTATTATCTACAAATCAAATTACGCTTTTGTATATTTGTATTTAAGTATATATCAACAAAGTATCCAGAATGAGAACGAGGTAGAGCTAATTTAATATCGAATGCTGATTCAGACACATCGGAATATACTTTAGTCTGATAAAAAGTTGAAAGGAAGCCTATTAGCCAAATAGTATTGCCAAAATGGTTCGGTCTTGGCTTAAAATATTAAATTATATAAAATTTATAAAAAATATTTATTTATTTAAAACTATTAATGGTTCGGTCTTGGCTTGAACTAATAAATTTTATAAAATATAAAAAATATATTTAAAAAATAATTATATTCAAATAATATAATTTGTAGTCCTCAATGCCTTGTCTTAAAATTGAGCTAAAGCTGTTCTATGGTGCCTTCTTTTCGGCTTGCCCAAATATAAAAGGAAGCGTTAGTGCTTAGCCGCGATGAGCATCAAGATCTAAGCCCAAAGTACTTGGGCTTTGGGTCGTCTGCTGCGGCTTTTCTTTTGGCGCTTTGTTGAGTTTTCACCATGGGCATCGGCATTGCCATCGTCATGGCCGATCTCAATTCAGTTTTTTTTTTATTTATTTATTTATATATATATATATATATATATATATATATATATATATATATATATATATATATATATATTCTGGAAAAGCGCACCGCTGTGCCTAAAATTGTCACGGTTTTTTGTGAAGGTGCAAATTTAATGTTTGCCAATTTAGCAGCGCTCGCTGTCACCTTTGGTGTCCATTAGCGCGCGTTTATATGCAAAGTGGCGGTCTGGCGTGTTCGCCATTATCACAGGAGCAGCATCACGCCGGGCCACCACCTGCTGAGCGCTGGCCGCAACTGCCAAGCGCGATTCGCCCTCCTGCCCAGCCGAACGGTGTCAAGATATGGACACAATAACGAACTTACCGGCAATGGGAATGGAGATCCGAATGCGAATGCGACTGGCAATGGGACTGGAATTGGGAATGGGTATGGGCAGAAGGGTATGGGTATGGATGGAACCATGACAACATTACCAGACGTGGAGTGCGCTTATGTTTAATGCTTGGCATTTCCGCACGGCCATTTATTGGGTCACAGCTCGCTGTGCTTCTGCTAACTGATCCCTAAAATTATATATTAACTTAAATCTTTTGAGGATAGTCTAAAGATTTATAAAGTTATGTTAACTTCACATGGGAATTTTGAAATAGCAACTGAAGAAAATCCACAGCTCGAATCAGCTTTGAGACTGAATATTTCTTATTCAACTGGCCAAATGATATTTAGCTATGAGAGTTCAGTTTCTTGAAGCTTATCACTTTCTTTTATGTCGATTATGAATGATGGTTCACTTAAAAATAAAATTACTAATTCGATTGGAGCTTTGTCTATGATTTTCTAATATTGGGCTAAGCCTCAAGCCTTCTTCTTAATTTTACGATTTCATTTAAATATTTTAACATTTATTAATTTACATTCGAATCCATTTTGATAAAATATATAAAAAGCTGCAACAAATAATTTGATTCAGAAAAATCATTAAACACTCAAGACTTGTAGCAAAAGTAATTTTTATCTGTCGATTACAGTCAACGTTTCGAGTACCTCCAAATACAAGTTTTCTGCCAGTTTAAATTTTTTCGGTGAGTTTTGTTTGCTGTTCGCAGAGAACAGAAGCAAACCGAATCTCAATCATTTGGTAACAATGAGAACGAGATCAGCTGGAGAAGCACAAATGTCTATAGAGAGTGAACAAGCTCATCAAGTAGCCGTTGACAGAGCCGAGCGGGATTTCTGCAACGGCAAAGGATTTTCAGCCATAAGCATGGCAAAGAATAATAAACAGAAATGTGTCCTTTAAAGCAAACAAAATGTTGTACACTGCAAATCAGATAAAAGGCATTTATACCACTGAACAAGAGCAAAATCAGCAGCAACAGCAACAGCAACAGCCGAGGCCCTTTGAGAAAGACCCAAAAAAAGGAGGTGTTCAAACAAGCAAACCACGATTGTTGAAAATATTTTGCAGTAGATACAGATACAGATACAAAATAGGACAAGACAAGGCAAACAGGAGCACTGTAGACAAATACCAGCTCGAGATCAACTCAAATATCGGTGACACCCAGGGAGAGAGAGACCGAGTGAGAGAGAGAGAGAGAGACACGGAGAGAGAGAGTGAGAGAGGGAATACAATAAACAATTGCCCATAATATGCTTTATTATTAGCCTCTGCCAAAGACATCGCAATATGCAAATCCATTCAACAGAGTCACACGCTCTAGTTTGAATTGTTCGCTTCCTGACTGCCAGCCAGCCAGTCAGCCTGTCCGTCCGTCCGTCCGTCCGTCTCCTCCTCAGCCCTTTCATCCTTGTGCAGTCGGGCTCTTCTGAACAGCTTCCTTAGCCCTTTTCTGCTTGATTGCCAGCAGCAGTCAGACAATTAAATATTTGAATATCTTCACGTTTTTTTTTTGTGTTCTCTCGTCACCCTTTTGTAATAATTTCTTGACACTTATCGCACAAAAGGCAATAACATAATTAATGAGCATGTCAATGAGCGTCTTTTGTTTTCAGTTGCACTTCCTGAATGTAGTCGCTTAGCTAATCCCTTGAGCATGACATATGAGAGACTCGCTAAGCAAGCTGGCTGCCTCCGATATCCTTCAGATATCATCATAGCTATTCCATTACAAGCCTCAACCGCTAGCTTTTTATTTAGTGTTTATTTCGTATTAGCATATGCATTAATATTTATGTATTATATTTTATCAGATTCAAATGGGGACCTATGACTAACTAGCTATAAATCAATTAAATGTCAATGAATATAATATATAAACTGATGATTCTACAATGATGAGCACTAAGCATGATGAAGTAGTAACTATTTATACTTAATTTTCTTTCATTCACTCACCTTTTCACAATATTTTTATGCAGTAAACTGCATAAATTCTTTAATTAAATTTTTTGCTCAGCTTTTGTTCCTTCGTTTTTTGTATATTCAAATCAAATTCAAATATTAGTTTAATATATTTTATTATGATATAATTAACAGTAAACAGGGTGAACTTTTACACAAAACACACTTTTTTCATTTCACAAATCATTCAAATATATTATTTCTAATAATATTTATTCGATTTCATTATGTGGGACGCTTTTGGTGGTGCACTATTTTGCGACGGCTTTGCACAAAAATTGGTAGTCGAAAGTCGTAAGTCGTGAGTCACGTGCGCGAACCGTTACCGAAGAGCGTGTGTATCCTCACGTGAGATTGTTTCAGTTATCGGTATTCTGCAGCCTTGCGTTGCTTTGCAGCGTAGCGCCCATCCGAGACTAAATCGTCATCATCGTTCTGAGCTCCAACCAGCCGACTGACTGGCCCTGGCCTCAAAGATCATCAGCCAGCAGCAGCAGTCAGCAGCAGGCAGCAGGCAGCAGCAGCCAGCAGCAGCAGCCAGCAGCAGCCAGCAGCATTTGAAGTCGCGCGCGCACGCGTCTTCACTGTATTACGTACGTCTGCGAGTGTGTGTGAGCGAGCGTGTGTATAACAGCCCAGTCGGACACTTTAAGGTAACAGACCTAATCATACACAGGAGTCGATAACAGCATAATTATGCATTTATATATAATGCTATAAGTAAATAAATAAATATATGCTTCATCTCTTGCATATCAATATTGAATTTAAAAATTGTTTTTATTGGAAAACATTTGATGTGTATTTAAATATTATAATATTAAAATTAGTATTTATGAATAAATATAAATATATATATATATATATATATATATATATATATATTTTAATAATATGAGATAAAGTTGTACATTTTATGCGATTCATATATTTTTATTTTTATGCATTAAAATCAATTTGCAATCTCAATTTTCAAATTAATATTAAATAATTGAAACATATATAAATTGAATTTAATAATTTATTGTTTATTTTTATTTATTTATTTGCACAGAATTTTCGCACACACAGCTGAGTTTTATCATGCTGCCTCAGTGAAATCTCAGTTAGTTGCTTAACAGAGCGCAGTCGAAAATTTCCTGTTTGCGAGCGGCAACAGCTGCTGCTGCTGCTCTTGCTGCGGCTGTTAATGTTAAGTGCTGTGAACTGTTAAGAGTCGGGTTTGCTTTGTTGTTGTTGTTGCTGCTGCGCTGCTGCTGCTGCTGCTGCTGCTGCTCTTTATGCTCTTCATGCTGAATTGTGGTTGGCTGTTGGCAGCGGCACGATCCGGCAGCGTTCGTTTGTTTTCATTGAATTTCTCGATGTGGTTGGCTGTTGATTTTTTTTCGTACGACTTGCTTTTGTTGTTGCGTTTGACTTTACACACAGTACAGTTATTATCGCGCGATTGCATGCGCCACTGCTGCTGCTGCTGCTGCTATGTATGTGTGTGTGTGTCTCTCTCTCTCTCTCCATGAGTGCGTGTGTGAGAGGCTGAGTGTCTTTATTGTAAATGTGCATCCATTTGTATTCGTATTGGACTAATGTGGCAAAGAGGTGGGCACTTAATGCCCGCCGAGCTGTGTAAATAAAAGCGCCGAGAGTCTGAACAACATTTTCTAACGAAATTAGTAGCTTGTTTACAAAATGGTGAAAACGAGTTTGTCGCTTAAGTCTTTCGTTTAATGGCACTAAATAAAGTTGTGAATTTAAAGTACATACTAAATACGCTTGACATGCGCCAGCAGTGGCCCTCAGTGTAAAGATGACGTTCTTATTGAAATTAACATTTTCAGTATTCACATTTATTTATTTGGGAAAAGCCAAAAATAATGAATAATAGAAATGGACACGGCCAGATCCAAGCCAACTGCCAATTGTTCACATTACGCCTAAGCACAATTCGAGAAACGCTTTCAACGCATTTTTCTATCTGTAATTGAATTCTCTTGTCATAAGCCAGATTGCAAAAGCAGGCTGATCCTAGGGCAGGCATCGCGTCAACTCGGGCATGAGCTCAGGCTGGAGCCAGGTTAGACTCACTTGTGTCACTTCATGATGATGATGATTTCATTTTAATAACACCACTTGCGGTTGCATGTCCAAGCGGAGATCCATTTAATGCCCGCCGCTGCACGCCCCGCCTGGGCCCGTGCGTCAACACTAGTTGACGGAGTAACAAGGAAGCGCAACACTCTAAAGCGACGTGTAATTTATCACAGCACGAGCAGCATTTAGCCATGAACTGGACGCGTACACTGCGGCTGCAGCGGTTAGTTTTTCTCTGACTTGGCTGTCAGCATCGCTGTCCTCTTCATAATCTCTGCAAACGCATTCAAAGTCGTCATCGTCGTCTGCGTCTGCGTCTGCGTCTGCGTCTTCGTCATTTCTTCTCGGTAGGCAAATCTGTTGCATCTGGCAGCGTTTTAATTTTAATTAAGTTTACGCGCTAGTCAGCCCCAACTGCGAGTTTTAGCCAACTCCGAGCACCTCCCAGCACCTCCCAGCGCCTCCCAGCCTCACAGCCCCTCATCGGATTGTTCGCTACATCAGTGGCAGTGGGTTTTTATGGAACGACATGGTCATAAGCCGGCGTACCTGCAGACGGGCTCACTCGCGTGCTCATGGTGATGAGTTGGAGCATTAGCTTTGATGCCTGCTCATATTTATTAGAGCGCAATCTACTTCAAATTATTGTTGACCAGTGCGGCGAGAGATTAATTTGGCCAGCCTGAAAGCGCCAAATGCATGAGCCGGAAAAAAGGCACGGAAAATATATATAGACACGTGAAAAGCGTTTACTGTACAAAAATCAAAGTCAAAGTATGCAAATGTAGGCAAATCGACAGATAAATATTTGAAACGACTGCAAGGCCAAATATACAAAAGTCCAAGACGGATTCCGGTGATGAGGATGTTGAAAGACTTAAGCATGCAACATTGCCAAATACAAATTGTCGATGGCCAAAAAGAGTCATGGCCAGCAGAAATAGGCGACAAATCTGCTTCTGCATGCGGCGTGCATGCCAAGTGCCAGTGCAGGCCAGTACAGACCAGAGCAGACCAGAGGCTGCCTCGAATCGTAGACTAATACGACATGGTCACATATTGGATACTTTGGCTACATTGGCTACATGGTGACATTGCGACATTCGATCGATGCCAAATCGATCCAGATACAGATACTTTAAATCACAATTTCAGCCGAACGCAAGCCGAGCCAACTTTAAGATAACAAAAACTGAAAAATAGCTGTGCGCACATGTCAAAGGCGGCAGCAAAAAAAAAAAAATAAAAATAAAATGAAAAAAAAAAAAAAAAGGAAACAACAACAACAGCAGCAGCAACTGCGACTTGGCAGCAGCATTTTATTTCAATTTCAATTGATTGTCGTACAATCGCCATGAATAATTCAATTTTACAATTGCATTGCCCGCCGCTCGCAATGGGCGGCTAGAGCAGGAAAGACGCACTGAGTGGGCGCACCGAGTGCGATAGAGATAGACTCTTAGACACGGAACATATTTTAGCCACTGTCTACTGCCCGTGCTGCTGCTGTCACTGTTGCCGGTAGCTGCAACAGCAACAGAGTTGACGATGAAGACGACCACCTATTACACATGATACATACTCGATATTGGATGTACTCGTGCTACCAGAAACGCTCGATTGACGCACACTAGGAAATGTTTTTAGCAGTCAACTTAGACTGGGAGGCCGGCAGGGCGGTGATAGCCAGCTGCTTAGTACACCTAGGGTACAGAGAGTTGAGGCGGACGATGCTTTGAATTCTACAGCTTTAACACTTCCAAGTCTCTAGTGCATTGCTAGCTCTTAAGATTATTTTATTTATCTTAGAGTATGAAATGTTTTAGTCTCTTTGAAAATACAAATATTGAATTTTTCCTATAATATAATCATATATTTATACGAATGAACATTGCTGTTTTACCTATTTACAAGGCAGTGAGAAAGAATTCAAATGAATAAAACGCCTAGATAAATAATTTATTCTAATACTCAATATATGATCATATGTTTCAAGCAAATCATTCAAGTACTTGGATGGTTACTTGTCTTTTTTCAGCAATAACATCTTGAATTGACGCCGAATAGAATTTTTTTTGGTTGTTTTTTAATGCTGCATATCCTGTAAATTGCTCAAATCAATAGTAATCGTTGCCTATATCAATGTTCTCTTGATTAACTGTTTCGATTATTATGATGTTAAAACCTTTATATCCCATAACAGTTTTGATTTTCATTATTGTCATTTATTTAATTAATTAAAGATTTAAAAACTAATTAGTAGTGAACAAAGTCTTAACTGCTATAATTTATTATTATATTAGTAATATTACTATTCTATTAATACTACTACTACAAATAATACTCATGTCACTACTATTTCTACATTTAACTTATATTATTCCTACTACTAATATTTACACTACTACTTCTAAAACTACTACTAATACTACTTCAACTACCTATACTTACTCGTAGTAATAATATTACTCCTACTATTTATACTCTACTACTACTTCTACTACTGCAACTAATAATATTACTTCTACTATTTACACTTACTCCAACTACCATTTACTCCTACTATATTACTACTACTACTAATACTCCACTACTAATTATACTACTACTAGCTCGAGTACTATTCTAATACTATTATACTACTACTACTTCTAGTATTAGTAACAATATACTATTACTACTTTTTATACGTTTCAATCAAGTTCATTCGAAGTCATCTAAGGTTAATCTAGGTCAATCGAAGTCGCTGACCTACAGTTTATTTAATGTCAAGTCAGTTCATTAAACGTCTTTTATATTTATTTTGTATTATTTATAGTATCCATTGTTAGTCCTTTCGTTTTATTTCTTTTCTACTTGTTAAATAGGGACACATTCATCTCTAAGAGATTCGAATACTTTCAATATAGGCAAACTCAACTATGCAACACTGAAGATATTGCTAAATTGAAATTGAAATTCTCATACACTTTTTTATTTAATTCCTTGACGAAGTACAAATGGGAACAAATTATGCCAGATGCTTTTCTTAAATATCAAAAAAAAAAAAAAAAAAAAAATGTACTTAAAACGGAAATGCATCAAAACATCATCTTGAACCATTAGCAGGCTACAGTCGGATTTGCTACCCCTTGCTCTCTTGGCCTAGTTCATTCATAGTTTGATTAATGGACTTATTATGCAACAATTATGTATGTAAACATTTCATTTCCAGTTTCAAGAGCACGGCTCATGTCAAATTAATGAACTTGGCTCTTGACTTTGACACTTCATAAAGGTGTCGACGCGCAAGGATGTGCGGCAGGATATGCCGTTTACCAGTCTGGGACGCTAATTTCATTTGCCTCAGTTTTATGCATGGGCAGGCCGCACCCATACTCATTCCCAGTCCCAGTCCCAGTCGCAGTCCCGATCCCTGACACACATAAATCAAACACTGAAGAGCCAGTCGAGATTTGCATAACTCAGCAGCACTGACATTGAACTGGCTCAGCTATTCTTCTTGCACTCGGATTTGTTCTGCTCAAAAAAGGAAACTAGTTTCGCGTCCTGTCGTGGAACCGCTTGCCGCATGATGAACGAGTGTCAACAGCCCGGCCATCGGCAGCGTTTTCAGAGTCGTCTTCGCATTTGCCACAGGTCGCATCTGCGTCATGCAGCAGCGCATCTGCGCCAGCTACGGCCGCGCCTTTTGGGGCACATACCTTGGTAGTGATGTCATCACAGCGCACATTTCTCCAGCCAGTCGTATAAATTCGTAGCCCAATTTGTTAAGAGCGCGCGTGCTTCAGTTTCGCTCCTCGCAGCTCCATGTCGGCATTTCCTCAAAAGAGCCTAATAACAATTGTGCGATCTGGTTTGGGGCTCGCTTCGTTTCAGACGCTCCTCCAAAGAGATAACGCGTGCAGTCGCATCAAACTGAATGCCGAATACCCTTGCACTTCTTGGCTGTAGGAAAGCCAGCGAATATCTAAAAGTTATTTATCGAGACGGACAAAATTGAGGAACATATTTTATCCTAATATTATTAATTGTTTAAAAGTAATAAAATATCTATTTGCGATGTCTCTTGCAACAAATTTAAATATTTTAATATTTGTTAAATCAAATTTATAGCCACATTTTATTTATGTATATAATTTTAAGCAAACAAATTATTGATATATCTGTTTAAAATCCGAAAAAATAAAATAGAATTTTAATAATTTAAATAATTTTAAAATTCATGGGACTTCATTTAAGTTAGGGCATATAACACCTTTTTGCATTTGCTTGGCATTTGCAGGCCTACAGAAAATTATAAAAAAAAAATATATATGTATGAAACGAGTGACAAATTGGAGCGCCTTCAACTTGGTTTTGGGTGTAAGTAGCGCGTTCGGCTCAAAAGCTTTGGGGCTTGGCCTCTCACAAATAATTTTAAGTTGATTTCGTTTTGCGTACTGAAAAGAAAAAGAAAAAATTGGTTTACCCTATAAATCTCGGTCATTTGGGCTCCGTTTTTACGACTGACATTAATTGAATTTGGGGATTCTGGGGTGATTTCTGGGGCCGTTGGAGCTTGGCGTAGCACACGCTTCATTTGATTTATAAGCAGTGCGTAATCTTCATTGCAAATTGCGAGGTCAACTTACTGTGGGGCTGAAGAAACCAAAGCTGGGCTGGCAATGGGAATTGCAGCGGCTTTAGAACAAAGTGCAGTCGAAATGCCAAAACAATTGCTTCACATTTCCGTGGCTGAATTTGCAACTTTCTTTCGGTATGCTTAATAGACCAGGCCAACTTGGCTAGTGCCAGTGGCAGTCCTTAGAGTCTCATACTAGTCGGCCTCCGGCTAGAGATCAAAGCTCGGCGATATAATTGGTCGTTGTTTTGCTTGACCGCAGATCTGCGCATCCCCAGCCCATGCAGTGGAGTGGAGTGGAGTGGGGCTGCCTACTCGCTTAATAATAATTCGTTTTGGCAAACAATGTAAATTCTTCATTAGCCTAGCTTCCTAATTTGCTCTGCTCCAGGGGCTCAAGGGCGAGGGGAACGTTCTGGTAGCTTGGTAATTGCAGGCATGCTTGATCAAGAGCTCCGCAATGTGTGCCTAAGATCTGGATAAAGGTATTTATGAGGGTTGAGCTGAAATTCGTTACATTTTCGAATCGTCGACTCTATATTTGGGAAATGTGTCAATGTGGTGGGGCTAGAGTGCAAGTCATGAAAGACAATTAACTCTAATTCAACAAATTTCTTCTTAAATGCTCTTAAATTCCAATTGACAATTGATGCTTTCGCATTTTCGTTAATATAAAGTTTATTTTGGCACAGACTTAGAAAGTTGTGCGCTGTCATCAATCAATTATTAATTACTTCAATCAAGGCAAGCGATGAGCTGCGCATCGCAATCGTTCGACATTCTAGTGTGCATATTCGAAATGCTCGATCTGTCGCAATTTTTCACTCCACATGGTATTGAGGCAGATCCCAGGCATGCTTCGCTGATTGATGGATTGATTGAGTGATTGACAACGGCGCCAATAAGAACCAACTGTCGCTTAGCCTGACAAGCTATCGATAGTTCACGTTCTCCAATTAATTAAATGCCAAAGACAACATCGACGCACTTACGACTAAGTTGATTTAAGGCTTCTGATAAGAGAATATTATAAATATATAATATAATATATATACATATATATTTATGTATATCTTCTGCCCCAACAGCTCCGTGGGCCGGCGGGCTCCACATTTATTGGTCGTGTATATTACAATAGGAATTTCCTGTTTTATTTGTTGTTTATTTGGTCGACTCCGCGGTGTCGTCGACTGCAACTGCGACCATTCTTTACGACCAGCAATAAATTTAACAATTTGTTTAGTGCAGACACACACACATACACACACACAGACACAGGTCTATGGACACGCAAAGTGTCTACGATGGACCATATATGGTATACCCGTACCTGAGGCGCAGATGCCAAAAGCACAGCAATTTGTCGAGCGGTAAACAAAAAACGCCTTGGGGCCACTGGGAGCTGCAGCCAACTGGCTCTTGATATCAAACTTCAAGTGAATTGTTTTTCGCCATTGGCGCATAGAATCGAGCCAAAATTGTTATTGTATTTCTTAAGTTAACCTACCTATATATATATATACATGCTTCTAAGCATATAAATATTTTATATTTATATTCAATATACAGATATAAAATTGAAAAATGTAGTAAATTTTGACGACCTGTCAGACAGATTTAGGATCTATAAAATGCATGGAAAGTAAATGCTAAAATGTGTTATCGGAACTATTGGGTTGGACTTCGTTATTATTATTTTATAATTCTTATTATTATTAATATGATAATAATAATAATTCATTTTTTTATCATATATTCTTATTATTCATATATTCTTATTATAATAATAGTAGTATAATAATTATTATTATTATTATTATAAGGTATTGCGATTCTCAAATCCTTTTTAGAGCCATATTATCATATATTTTCTCTTATTATCTCTCTCGTCCACTTGCTCTCTCTGCCTCATTTTCTTCACTTTCTTCTTTCAGTTTTGTCGCTTTGGCGACTTTGGGTAAATGAAAATCTTCGAAAATTAATGAAAAGTGGGCGAATTGAAAAACCAAAAGAAATTATTTGATAACTGTGTGAGAAATGTAAGAAAGAAAAGAAAATTTCAGCTCTCTATATTGTGGTTAAAATTTGACTCGACTCAAGACCAGGATTCAGAGTTACTTTCTCTGTTGTTGCTAGGCGCATGGAGACGAGCTTACATTCGGCACACTGACGCTGAAGATGAACTAGAGCCGACGAGCTGACGACTAGACAAACCAGGCGGGAATTCGCTGCGCCGCATGCGCGTGCTCCGCCTGGTCAAGGGGTCGTCATCTGGTGTGCGGACATCTAGCAAGGCTATATACAATATTTCTTAAATTAAATTATCAAAAAGAATTTCGCTAGTTGGCATGCCTAGCCCGAACTAGCGAAAGACTCGCCCCGCCACGCCCCAGCTCTAGCTCCAGCTGCAGCTCCAGCTCCAGGTTCGACTCCAGCTTCAGCTGCGGCTCTAGCTTCACAGTTTCGGCCCAAAACGAAAAACCTGTCTTTGGCGAGGGGGCAAAAGAAATTCCGAAAATTTTCCCACACTTCTTGCAGCAGCAGCAGCAGCATCAGCAGCAGAAGAAGAAGCCTGCACAGACTACACAGCTACTCATATTTGTTTATGGCCAGGTCGTTCTCTATCCGTGTGTGTGTGTGTGTGTGTGTGAACGAGTGGAGCACATGTTGCATTTGCCTCCGTCTGCAGCTGATGAGCTGCATTATATGGCTGGCAGCATATCGGCATCCATCCACGAGGCCACGGCCAATGTGGAGGCCAATGCCAAATGGGCATCCACTTGTTGCAGCTATTTACCTTTTGGTTCTGCTTGTTGCATCGCCTCTTCGGCTTTTCACTTTAGTGTCTGTTTGTGCCATTGTTGTTGCTGTTGTTGTTGACACCAATTCTATTTGCATACGCCCTTCCGTGCAGCGAAATGAGGCAGTAACTGGAAAGGAACTGCAAATGAAATTGTCGGAGCTACATTCTACTTGTTTCTCTCTCTCTCTCTATATATATATATATACATATATATATATATATATATATATATATATATATATATATATATATATATGTGACATCTGCACTCGTTAAAAAATGCTGCACATTATTTCGTAAATGCATATCAATTTCTTTTGAACATGTAGATATATTCGCTTAGCCTTCAATTTGTGTTCTGTCTTACTTAAATTAATAAAAATTTGATTTTTCTGAAATTAATTTTAAAAGAAAAGATAGTAGATCTTTCACATACCCTTACTGTCCTATACAAAAAATATTCATATTATATTTTGAGCGATTTCTCTTATATAAATTTATTTTTATTTTATATTTATTATTTTATCATTCTTCATGAACTTGTTCTGGTTTTATAGAGTTTGTTTGTGTTCAGTTGATTGATATATCATAATTTGTAACCATCATCATTAGCATCATTATTATCGGCATCAGCATCAGCATCATCATCATTTGCGACAAATGGCGCAGAGCTCGTTTAGCTACGCATAGTTTAGTTTATTACGTCGATTAGTTGCACTATAAGCAACACCTTTAACTGCCAACAAATTACAACTTTATCATGCCGCAAACGATGATGCTTGAGGACGACGATGACTGGATGGCTGGATGACTGGAGCACTGGCTCGGCCATGCCCATTCATTCTGCTCCCCATCCGAGCAAGAGAGCAGCTCGCATAATTAATGAAGTGCAGGAGTTGCAAAGCAAAGCAAAGCAAGGCAAAAGCCAACGTCGGCGACACAAATGAAGCTATTGCCAGCTGGCTGGCTGGGCGCAGTGCAGCTTCTGAGGCTCTGTCTGCAGCTCCGGCTCCTCCATATTTATACAGAGCGAGCACGTTAAATAAAAGATAAGCGGCAAAAGCGGCGAGTGTCACGCGCGCCATAATTGCCAGCATATGGTTAGCTTAGCAAAGGTGGAAGCGAGTGCCGAGCTGGTCGTCTTCCTGCATTGGCGCGATCGGACACCATCCGTATGGGTGTCGCATCGCCTCGCAAGTCTAATCCAATAAACTAAAACGTACAACAGTCTAATAAAACATTACCAGCACATGCAATGGGCCGCTGCTACTTTCATCTCAGCGCAGGACTCGAAGGAAAGATCTTGCAGGCATTAGAAATAAGTCAGTTTATGTAAGAACAAGAATAACATATCCTCATCAGAATCATATAGAATATTGTAATGCAATTATTGACTGGGTGAAAATCGCAAAAGGAGAATACTAAAACTCTGGGAACAGCTTAGATATAACTTCAAGTATGACAGGGAGGGAGAGAGAGAGAGAGAGAGAGAGATAGAAAGACTGAGCAGAAATGCGGACTAACATAGTGATTAAGTTGGAGACGGATAAAACGAAAGATAGAAATGAAGTAAAATAGAGCTAACCACACATATAGCATAAAATCTGAGAACTAACCTCAGAGAGAGATAGAGGTAAACCTCTATAGAGAGGGAGAGAGGTTATAAAGAATATTGGAAACCTGGAATCGAGCACCCACAACTAGTTTAGGTAAACCTGTCTGAGCTCTGGTCATAAAGGCGAAAACACAATTCCAACTTACCATCTGCAGGACTAGGGCAGCCAGTAGATTGTGGTTGTGTAGTTTTCAATATGTATTATTTTGGAGATTGGTATGCGTGAGCACGTCAACGGCGTCGCTGATCCCAAATGCATTTGTCAATGTCGCCAACGTGTCGCTGGCTGTGGCACTTTCATTCACTCCAAGTCCTCCATAGTTCGTCAACACAAACAAAAATTAAATGAAAAAAAAAAAACTTTCGCCTGCGCCTGCGATTTGCTAGGCTGTCCATGTCCATTGTTGAGCCGCGGGCATCCGAGTGTCGGTCAGAGGGTCTGGGGTAAATGGAGCTGGCCCGCGGGTAGTCAGTGAAATGCGTGACGTGCACGAGGCGTCTGACATGGATGCATATAGATATATAGGTATGCATACAGGACTGGCCTGTACATAACTCCAATTTGCAACATTTCTTCTCGCACAGGGCTCACGTTCATGGCCCAAACAATAAATACGTTTTGGGCAGCCAGTTAGTGGCAAATGAGTTATGACTGTTGCACTTGGTCCCGACACATTAACAAAGTTTGACGAATGGCGTACGCAAAAGTGGAGGTGACGATCGCTAAGTGATCACAACGCCAAAGTTCTCAGTTCCCAGTTGGCGGTTGCCGGTTGCCGGTTGCCGGTTGCCAATAGCCAGTTGCTAGTTGCCAGCTATGAGTCTTGGCTAATTCAAGAGTCGACTTTCGTATTTGGGTTGGCATCTTGAGCTACACAACCTACTCTGCAATTATACTGGGACTGGGACTTGAACTCATACTCGCACTCGCACTCGCACTCGTACTCGTTTGCTTGCCAACGCTCGGATGCATCATATGCATTACGCACTTGTCGCTCTAAGCTCATCCAGCTTTGCCATGCCTGATTGCCATCGCTGTGAGGCAGCATCGTAATTAAAATGAAATCAGCATACGGCTTAATTTTGTCTTCAGTTTGAAACTCGAGCTCGAGGATTTTCTTTCCATATAAATATATATTTATATGTACATATAGATATGTATATTTGGAGTCGTCCGACTGCTTGTTGTTTGTCTAATGCGTAACATCGTTTGCCCCCCACCCAAATCCACGCCTCTTGCTCCAAATCTGTCCGTTCTCATAAATCTGTCTGACATTTTGCATGCCAGTCATCAGCTGCTAACTCGCCATGGATTAATTTAAATCCTTTTTTCGCATTTAAATAGCATTTTTTCTACTACTTCTACAACTACTTCTTATCCCACACAAACAGTTATGATTTGCTTAACGCATTTTCTAGATTGAATTTAGTTTTCTATACACTTTTCACTCAACTATTTGTTGAAAATGCAAAAAAAAATAACGAATATATATATATATATATATATATATATATATATATATATATATATATATATATATATATATATATATATATATATGTATATATTTATATATATTTTGTTTGTATTATAAAAAACAAAGATTTCTGTTTTGAAATAATATAGTAAAACATTTTTTATAAATTAATTAATTTTGAGAGCTTTTCTCAATCTACTTTAAATATTTATTTTCAATTTTTCATCAGCTCACGCAGTAAGAAGAATGCTCGAGAATAGACTGCATGACTCGCAAATACCCTGAACTTTTCTCAGAACTGTTATTTTAATTCTTTTCTGCTATTATTACACATACATGATTACATGCACCCTCTACCTACTGCCTACAGCCTAAGCTTCGGCTGAGAAGAAATTAGTCTTATAACTTATCCTAAATTTTATCCAAAATCTGAACTGAGCACAAAAATATTTAATTGATTTATATCGACTCTGCTCATCGTTCTGACTAATGATATACATATATATATATGGAATCTTTATTTATATTTTCATATTACTTTTATGTTCCAAATTCCCATTTTAAATTTTTTTCTGGGATTGAGTAAGTATCTCGAAATGAGTAAGTATATATTATTGCTCTCGTCTTCATCATATAGCAAAAAAGGTTTTAGCTAACGAACTTTTATCATAATTAGATCGCAGCAAGGCAACAAGTTGTCTGTTGCTAAAACTCGCCTGAGTCCATGGAGATCTCGGTGGTGTGTGCCTTATTATGTTGACAGTTGTTGTAATTGATAACGTGGTCGAAACTGTCATAAACTGTCGTAAACGATGTGGAGGAATCATCTTGATCTAGATTGACCAATACAGACGTCACATGGAGCAAGTAATTTACCAAAAATGCGTCCCAATGAACTTGTTGCGTTCGCCGCTGCTCGCCAAGTGGTGTCTGCTGTGACTATAAACAACGATCTGTTGATCTCTGTGAGAGAGGTTGTATGCCTCCTTCAGCCGGGCAACAGGCAACGGGCAATAGGCAGCGGGCTTCTGGTGTACGTACGTGTAAGGCGAACCCAAAACTAAACAAGATGCCCCCTGGGCGCTGACGTTGTCGAGTCCATTTCAAAGAAGACAGCGTCAGCTCTGGAGCTTTAGAGCGACCTGGGCATCATCGATCATCGGGCATCGATCATCTAGCGCGGTCTAAAAATGGCTTCCAGCTGCGCAGGAAAACACCATCGCATGACCAAATCGCAATCCGTATTCGATACTTTCTTCTGCTCGAGTTGTGATTGCGATTGCGATGAGCGACAAGTTTTTGCGGTAGTAGCTGCAGCGGCTGCCTGTCTCGTTTTGGCACATTTATTATTATTACTGTTATTATTAATATCAATACTAATATTGTCTTGAGCAATTTTTGTTATTTATGAGCTCGGCCCATGCCATTTGGGTGTTTCGAGAATTCAGTCGTGGGGCAGCCAACGGGAGGGAGGGGGGTCAGCTGCTGCTCTATACATACGAACATATAGCACAGACAGATTCATAATGTAATACATACGTAGATATAACTAATGCCAATTAATGACCAAATTAGTGAGCCACTCATGGACAACACTTGACCGCTTATGGCACGGGATTTTCTACTGATTTGGTTCGAATTGTGATTTATTTGAGCGCAATGTGAAGGCTCGCTTTGATTTCTTTGTTAGCAGCGAAAGTCGTTGGGGCACCACTAGCCACTAACCACTAACCACTAACCACTAACCAGTAACCACTAAACACCAACCACATAGCCAGGAGAACCAGGTGAAATGCATATGGAAGGTGATGGCACTCACAAAATCGAATGCCTTCAATGTCATCGCCTGCCATATTCATAGTTCTGCGCTCGACATCAAAGCGCTGCCTTTCATTTCCAGATCTTCGCTAAAGGACACCAAATCAAGCTATCCCATCACATCGCATCGCATCACATCACATCAGAGTCGCGCAGGCACGTAGTAAAAGCCACCACACCATACAAGGGCCCAACTATTGCTGTGAAATATGATGTGGACTAACTGCCACCAATAAACAGTAATTAGCGCCTAGCTTTTGACATACCAAATTTGTGCGCTCCTCCATAACAGTTGGCCACAAAGCTAACCCTTGATCGCTGCCTATCCATTTCTGTCCAATTGGGCTACATAAAATACGCATGAGAATTGCTTTGTTCACTTCAATTACAAATCTATTGGCGAATGTGCTCAAGTCAGATAGTGGATGCGTAACTTCTGTTAAACTTAACATTACATTAACATAAACTGTTGTTAGAGAGATTAGAGATAACATTCTTCGTCTCTCGTTTTTTTCCCAATGCCAAATCAGCCATTCCGATTGGTAAACATCATCCAGACTTTGGTCGGTCTATGTTTTTGTGTTTTTGCTGAAACTCTAGTCGTATGAGAGCTTGTTTTCACGAGTGACTTACAAATTGAAAAACAAATTACTGTCATAAATGTCAGCATTGCAGCCAGACGTCAATCGATGCATCAACCTGTTGTCAGCGCACAAAACACAACAAAACAAAAGACAACATAACACAATACAATAAATTATGACAGTTTTGAGTGCATAAAGCAAAAAGTAAAAAAAAAAACTCTCTTTCCAACTGCTCTTTCCACCCGTTGGTCGCCTGGCTCAGATCTTGCAATTAGAAGCCATCAACTGGCGTCAACCGGAGCTGGATCGCATGGCCAACACATGCAAGCAATGCGAAAATGTGAAAATCACAAAAAACGCGCGATCCGCAGCAAAATTCTGCAAATGGCTGAAAGGCAGCGAATGCATTTAATGAAATCAAGAACAGTCCCAATCAAATGGTGGAACAATAGCAAAAAAACCAAGCTACAACTAAATGATTGCAAAAATCTAAATTGAATTTTGCCATAAATTGAATCAATGGCTCTGCGTTGGCTGCGAGCTGGCTCTGGTCTGCCGGATCATTCGCTGGCTAATCCAAACATGAAAAATGTCGGAATAACCAAGTGCCGCGGCGACTGTATAAATTCTAAGGTGAGCACATCAAATATAAAAGGCAAAAAGCAGCAAATAAATTAAATGTATCCGACCATAGACGAATACTCCAATGCTCTATAAATAATTATATAATTAATTTATTATATAATTAATAATTAATAATTATTATATAAATAATTAATATAAATAATAATTTAATATTAACTAAACAAATATTTAAATATAATTTAATATTAAATTTTTTTAATGCATAAAATACTCGTATATATAATATAATTTTTACCAGAACTTTGAGTTGACAAATGCTGAATAATTAAACAAGTAACGAAACTCTAGTCGAGACTGCTCGACTAAGAGATACCCTGAATCCATTGGGCTGTAATACCAATCATTAAGAGCTTCAGTTATTCATTAATAGTAAACAACACATGCACACACACACACACAAACATATGCATGCACGTAATATGCTCATTGCGCAGTATTGCGGCTGCAGAAGAGGCTGTGCTATGGAAACTTTATTGCTTAATAACTTTTTTTCTCGATCTATGTTCTTAATGAAATTTTCGGGGAGTGATTATGACATCCAAATGTACCTATTTGCCAAATTTCAAGTTTCTAGTATTTGATATACGTGAGTTATCGTTTTTGTTGAATTGTGGGCGAAAGGGGCGTGGCATCAAAAATCCAAAAATGACAAAATGTGCGGATTCAATATAGCTATCAACCACAGCTTAGTGCACGATTCTATCTTTAACGGTGTGCACGCCAGACCTCAAAAACAAAGCGATATTTTCGATAGTTATCGATAAAAAAGGAATGGGACGAGTTATCGAAAAAAAAAAATAAACTCGTACAGCGTATGGTATTATCGAGCATTTTGTTTTTTATTTGAAGTCTCTAGCTTTTGTGGTTGCAGAAATCCAGGTGTTTACACGGACGGACGGACGGACGGACGGACGGACGGACGGACGGACAGACGGACAGGGCTAGTTCAACTCAGCTCATCGAGCTGATCAAGAATATATATACTTTATGGGGTGTGGCACGCCTCCTTCTGCCTGTTACATACATTTGCACAAAAACATTATACCCTGAAATTTCCATTTTCAATGGATTCAGGGTATAAAAAAAATATATATTCAAATATAGATATAAATTATTTTATTAATTTTTTTTAAGCGCTTATGAAACTATATAAATATATAAATATAAAAATATATGTATAATGTATATGTGTAATGTATAATATAAATAATTTATTTTATTAAATTGTTTGTTGCGCTGTAAAAGTTAAATTAGCTTATTTTTTGTTGTTCATGCTTTTTGCTGTAATGCAGGTCAAAGTCCACGTTGAGTTGCTTAGCTAATATGCTCAGTGCAAACCATTTGTTTTGATGAAGGGCATACAAAGCGTTGGGTGCTATTGTAACGGTGCGGCGTTCAGATTATCTAAGATACTAAGCCAATGATCTGAGCCTAAACAGCCCACAGAGACGTAGATGGAACAGAAGCTCTGGCCGGAGTCTGTGGCAGTTGGCAGCTTGTGCAGCTCGCATTCGCAGCGTGGCAATCAATAACTTAAATTACAAAGTAATTGCACTGGCATTCACAGCACGCTGTAGCAGCTTCAGCTTCAGCTTCGGCATCAGCATCAGTTTCAGATGCGCGGCATCAAGAGGAGCAGCACCTGAGGCGAGGCAGCGCCTACAGGAGTCCCCATCCGTGTGTCTGTGTCTGTGTCTGTGCCTGTTTGTCTGTTTGTCTGTCTATCTGTCTGTTCGCTGCTTGCCTGCCTGTCGTCACAAATGTTACACTTGATGGTAATGATGATGGACAGATTGGTACCAAAGTCACTCAAAAGCGTTGCCGTTGCCAGCTCGCAGATCTCCTCAGATCTTCAGATCTCTCAGCTTAGCTGGGGCCGAGCCAATCCGGTAGCCGCTCTGTCAGTAAGTTGAAAATTGTTTTAAAATTGCTGTTACATGTCTGAATGCAAGCAGATTGAATTACAAGCTTACCGCTCGGCTGCTCTCTGCTGCTGCTGCTGCTGCCGGCTCGTCTGTTGCCTCTCGTCTGGCCTGGCCAAATGCATTTTGATCGCACTGGCCAACTGGCAAATGGCAACTGGCAACTGGCCAAAGCGGCCAACGGTAGCGATTCCAGTCCAAAATTAAAAATTGCTCGTGTGCACAGCATCCAAATATGATCGCGATTACAGCGTAAAAATCAGTCAGCGCAAATATGGTATAATCTAATTTTAAGTGTTGACACATTCGATTGGAACAGCTGATCGACCCAAAATCAGCTCCACGAGAGTCGAAAGCCGCAACTCTTTGCCCGCTCAACTTTCCACTCGAACTTAATTACACCATTTTTGTTGCAGAGCAAACATAATTTTTTTTTTTGAGGTGAACAGATGTCAAAATGCATTGCAGAAAAATTGCATTTCATTAAGATTGTACTGAAATCAAAGATATAATATAAGATAACGTTAAAGAGGCATGTAGACAAGGCATGGACATTTCATCACTTCAAAAATGGAAAGCTCATTGAGGAGGCATCTTTAAAAGAAAGAGAGAGGATAAACATGTGCATGAAGATTGCATGTTGCGGCCAGAGCGACTGAAAGTAGTGCATAAACAAAAGGATATTAGAAGCAACTAGACAGAAGAAAGGTAAGGAGTGGAAGAGGGAATGAGAAAAAGAGAGAGAGCAATAGTCATTTGAAGAAATAGACAGATTATATTAAGGAGAGAGAGATGGATAATTAGTGGCAAAGATAGAAAGATAGACAGACAATTGCGATGAGAGAGAGAGAGAGAGAGAGAGAGAGAGAAAGAGAGAGAAAGCAGAGGGAGCTGCAAATGACGGACACAGAAAATATGGATATATTGAGATAAATAGATGGAATTAAAGATATAGGAGTGGAGAGATAGACAGAGAGATTCAGAGAGGGAAGAAGACAGAAAGGAGTAAATGAGAGCAAGGCAACAAAACACAGATAGAGGAGGCACAAGATAGAGAAGAAAGGAAGGAATTAGAATAGATAGAAATAAAAAAATAAAAGTAAAATGGAAAAGCAGATGGCACCAGAGTCTGAGTGAGCGGGAGCTGATCAAAATCAGCGTACTCCTAATCAAATTTAGAATTTACATTGCATGGAAGATGTAATCATTTTAAGTACAGACTCATTGGTGGCAAATGATAAAATCTGGTTGGCACAGCTTAGAATTTATTTTTATTTGTCTATGCTCAGAAGTTTGACATCTTTATCTAAAAGTGTTTCGGGCTTGAAGCACCTCTGCGTTTAAGCCTGATTGATATAGTTTACAGCGTAGTTAGAAATGGCATCAGGTGGAGTAAATGAAGTGAGAAATCAGACACATTTGGAAGTTCAGTTTGCTTAGGATAATCCCGCAATGAGTAATGCCCAGACACACAGATGAGTCGCGCTGTGTGAACAATAATAAATTTCACTAGTAAGTGTAACAATTTGTATGTTAAGCGCGCCCAGAAGTCGGGCCAACTGCCTCGGAGGACCCCAGGCGGCAAACAGGAGGCGGCCGGGCCTCTGAATTCAACTTGGATGCAGACACTGCCCCAGGGGAGTTGTTTGCCAACAGCTTTGACTGTGTGACTGTGACTGTGACTGTGGCGCATCGCAGTTGCTGCTACCAGGCGGCGCATACTGGCGGTTGCATTTGAAAAAGAATAGACAATTGTTTGGTGCCGCGTAACAAGTTGGAAGGCGGCAGAGTCCGATTTCGGATCCGAGTCAAGCTCGGGTAAAGGCATGGAACAGACAATATAATAATGCCGGACGGAGCGGGCCAAACGCAAACCGAACGAGCCGAACGAAAATAGATTTGTATCGAGCGGCGGCTTCTCTGAAGCGCGCCTTGCGATTTGCAAATATTTTGTCATTGTGTGGTGAGATTTATGGAGTGGAGGCAGCATCAGCATCAGCCGCAGCAGCAGCGTCAGCCGTAGCAGAATCGGCAGCAGCGACAGCAGGCAAAATGCTATACACTAGTCGATTGTTTCCTGGAAAAGTTGGGCTAGCAAATATACCGCTAGCCAGACTCTGGCTCAGACCCAGACACATGCGCAGTGCGCACGGACACAAACACAGACTCCAGCACCGTCGAGTGTCAGCGCATGACTATGTGACACAATTCTCACTCACCTGACAACCACAGCAGGCTGCTGCAGCCGCTGCTGCGGCAGGTGGGGAGCTGTTGCGGGGGCAGCGTACTATAAGCTCAGCATGTGCAATGGGAATGTGTCACGGGGCCAGCACGCTCAGCCTCCAGCATCTAGCCAACAGCCAACTGGCTAAACAAACAGTCACATTTCGAAGACGATTTCTGCATGCCAAGGCTAAAATGCAAAGCTACTTAACCAAATGGACGTTACCTTTTAAGAAGCAGCAAATATAATATTTTGGCTATTTAAGAAATTGCCAAGAATTGCATTTCGTAATGTTAAATTTGTTTTGTATATCGCTTGAAGGTGCAATTGACAAATCAAATTCTTTAGATCAATAAATACTTTATAAATATATATATATATATATATATATATATATATATATATATATATATATATATTTTTAAAATAGTTATAATGTAACAATGTTTTTATGATTAAAATATTATATTCTGATTCTCTTCCCATCTTCATATTTGCCTTTCTTGAATATTTGAATTAAAATATTATATATTCTGATACACAAGTTGCAAGAATGGATTTCTATTTTATTTGTTCTCGAACCCAAAATATTATTCATTATTTCAAGTTTTGCTTACTTCTTACTTATATAAAAGATGATTTCAAAAAGCAATTCATCTTTATGTAGTCTACAGCATATGTATTAGTATATTGGCTAATAGCTCCATTTAGTGCAGTGGACCGTGGACCTCACAACAGTGGCGTACCATTTGATTAACCAATCACAATCGCAATGAGAGAAGTAGTCGCTGGAAAATGGACCCGAGGCATTCACAATAATCGCATTGGCAGTCCGTGGAGCACTGTTCGCTCCAATGAAGACAAATGACAGCAAGCAAGCCATTACTTATCCACACTTTACACAATGGCTTGGTTATCAGTCTGTCTGTGTGCGTGTGTGTGTGTGTGTGTGTGTGTGTGTGTGTGTGCCGATGTGGACTCTAGTTTGTCGCCTAAGTTATTCGCGTTGTCTGGCCGGGGTTGAGGTGTTGCGCTGAGTAATTGGTCAGCGCGGCAATGTGATTTGATTAGCATGTAGATCATCATATGATCATCAAATCTATGTGATCAGAGCTGCCAGTAGCTGGCACCATAATTGTCGCCGGCTCAGCAGCGACAGCCAGACACGCAGACAGCTGGAGAGACAGACACAAATAGATAAATTGTTTTGGCGAAAGATTGTTGCTCAACGGGCGATCGCAGCGAGCGCGACATATGCTACATACGTCAGATGTATAGGTTATATTCCCTCCGCAAGGCCCCGCATGGCTCCCCATGGCAATGATCATGGCAGGCAACAATTTAGCGCTCCACGGCAGTTTGTCGCCATTAGCGTCGAAGTGAAATCAAATGCGCCATCGCTGGCAGCAGCTGAAGGCTGCACGCTGCATGCTGCATGTTGGATGCTGGATGCTGCATGCTGCAAGCTGTTTCAGTCCTCAGTCTGATGTGGCCACAAATCTGATCGGCTGTGACGGCATTAGAAATACATACAATACAAAAAGCAGACGCGGCCCCATACATTTGTGTCATTTGTATGCAAGAGTAACAAGCGATCGAGCGGCGTCCCAACAGATTAGCAGTGGTTCGAGACCAGGCCAAAGACCGCCCCAGAGCATCAGACAGAGCAGCAGCAGATAGAGCTGGGACAGCGCCAGATTCATGAGCACACACAATGAATGGCTCTCGGGCTACCGGACTGCCGATCAGATCGATGCCAGAGCTCCATCGATTTAATTACAACAAACGCGTCAGCAAATTGCCTGACGCGAACATTTGCACACTTTGAAAGCAACGCAAACACAGCCACTGGGCAGCCACTGCCCAGGCACTCCACTCCACTCCACTCCACTCTAGTCCACTCTACGTGTATGCACATGTACGTGTAGAGGCACATGTAGCAGGACCAGCTCCAAGTCCAGCGCAAGTCCATCGTGTGTACCTTGAGCGCCATCGAGCTAACAGCAAGTGGCGGTGAAGCGGCTTTGATCTAAACTCAAATCTTTGTTTTGTTGACTGTTTTCCAGCTGCGCTTTTGGCATTGCCCTCTTCTTGTTATTGTTGCCCGCTGTTCAGAGTGGATCTGCCTCTGAATATCGGCCCAGACCCTCCCCCCTCCAGCCCGCCAGCCCACCAGTCCGCCAGTCCGCCAGCCCCAACGTTAAATGCCACCAGGTTCACTTGCTGTGATTGCAATTGAATTACATGCGCTCTGTACTTGTATTGGATGAATGACATTGACGGCATCTCTGTATGTGTGTGTGTGTGTGTGTGTGTGTGTGTCTGAATTGGATTTGGCATCGATACGTACTCAAGGTGTGAAAGGTGTTTAGTGTTGACTAATTGTTGGATTAAAGTGGCGAATACAAAGTAGAGAACTTATAATAAAGCTGCTTGGCTGATATTCAACTTTAGTTGAATTGATCGTCGAGATAAGACGACGAGTAAATAGAGTAAGGGCATAGTCAGCTAAAGATACGACATCAATGATAGATACAGATAGATTTTGATGTAGCTATAAATATGTGAACAGATATATATACAGGCAGATTCAGTATCAGATACAGATGAGAGCTTAGAGCCAGAAATGCTGATGATGATAAATTCGTATATTATATATAGATAAATATACCTTAACTACTATTATTATTATACTTATTGTAGGCTCACACCCTCTAGTCCCTTTATTGAAGTGGCTTTAAAATCTAATTTGCAATACAAAATGGTCGCTCACTGCATGCGAAGGAATCGAATCGGACATAGGTTTCTAATGCCTGGCAAACGTGTCAAAACAAATTGATTGCTAAATAATGAACTTTATATTGTTTCGAATGAGTTATGCGTGGCAAATGCTGTAAACATGCTGAAATCTGTGCTGACATTTCGAAAACAAAGTCAGCAGACGCCAGAAGTACGGATTGTGATTGGCAATGGGAATGGGATAGGGATAGGGATTGCTTAAGGTATAGGGATAGCTGCATAAGATGACTCTTGACAATATTTATGGGCTTAGATATATATTTTCACCGCCTAGATAGAAGGTCATTGTGATTGGGAGCTGGAACTGTGCCATTATGTGTGTCGCTGCCTTTGTTGATCGCCGTTTTGTTGCTGCCCAAACAAACAAATCCGATGCCAAACGAAACGGGCATTAATCAATAAATTTGTTTGGCTGCCAGCGACGACACACCGCACAGCCAACCCCTCGGGTTCAGGCACCAGGACACAATCACAGACAAAGCGCACTGTTTGCTAATAACAAAGGCCCAGCAAGAGCAGATAATGGCATGTGCTCAGCTCCTGCTCTAGCTGGCAGCTCGTTCTGCTGCCCTTTATGTTGTGACACAACTGCAACCGATGACAGAGTCAATGGAGCGGGCGGGCCGGCTCGCGCAGGACAGCTGGAACTCATCTCATCTGGCTAGGGGTCGACCCGCTGGCCATTTGATAGGAGTAGCTAGCCATTCGCATAATATGCTAGTTACTCTTTAATTTACGTCTCATTGAACAGCAATAGCAATGAAAAAGTGAGAAAATCCCAAGCATTTTTATCGCTAACCACCGCGTTAATGGTTCCGATTGTCGTCACATGAAACATCATTAATTTATGGTTGCTCAGCAAAATTATGGAATGATTCATTAAAGTCAATTTTCTTATTTTGTTCAATTTTTATATACATATTTTTTTTATTATTAGCAAAATATATAAAATTTCTTCACTTATCAGTAAATCAGTCAGTAGCTTAGAATTATCTAGTCTCTAGCTTGAATACGAGTTTTCATATTTTTATATACATACTTTATTAATGAATAGCATAACATAGTCTTATGCTTATTAATATTATTATGTCAATATTAAGTTGATCACATTTCCTTACTTTGTATCTTCCGTAAGCTGTTTTAACATGTTCTTCGTGCTCCTGAAGCACTACTTATGAAATTCACATTACAATAAATCCAGTAAGCGAACGTCAGACGATTTTTATCGATAATTTCAACAACTTTCAAATCATATCCTTACCCTGTGTCTTCTCTTAATATTTATATATTTGTATATTTACTTAGATGTCTTAGTCTTTGCTTAGCAATTGAGGAGGTGTATCAGAAAGCTGCGCGGAAATTCCTGATTATGCCAAGTCGTACGCATGCCAAGCATAGTCGGAATATTCGCTCGTCCAGCAGATGAAGAGATGAGAGTGAGAGGAATAAGTGTGAAACGCATGCGCAATGTGCGATAAAAGACCAACCAACAAGTGGTGCACCGGTGGTGCAGTGGTGCAAGAAAAAAATGCCAGACCCGTTGTCGCTTGACCGCGACAATGGAGCGACCGCAACTGGCGAAGTTTAGTTGGTTCGAGTTCAGAAATGGTAACAATCGATTACATCAATTTATGCGCGCAAACACTATAAAGTAATTTTCAGCTGAAAATAGAAATTCGCGGCACTTCTCGCGCCACAATATGGAGCTGACAATAACCAGTGGCCAGTAACCAGCTGGACAGCTATTGATGTTGCCAATTGCATCTATAACTGTGGGGTATCTGTATCTGTATCTGTATCTGTATCTGTATCTGTATCTGTATCTGTATCTGTATCTGTATCTGTATCTGTATCTGTATCTGTATCTGTATCTGTATCTGTATCTGTATCTGTATCTGTATCTGTATCTGTATCTGTATCTGTATCTGTATCTGTATCTGTATCTGTATCTGTATCTGTATCTGTATCTGTATCTGTATCTGTATCTGTATCTGTATCTGTATCTGTATCTGTATCTGTATCTGTATCTGTATCTGTATCTGTATCTGTATCTGTATCTGTATCTGTATCTGTATCTGTATCTGTATCTGTATCTGTATCTGTATCTGTATCTGTATCTGTATCTGTATCTGTATCTGTATCTGTATCTGTATCTGTATCTGTATCTGTATCTGTATCTGTATCTGTATCTGTATCTGTATCTGTATCTGTATCTGTATCTGTATCTGTATCTGTATCTGTATCTGTATCTGTATCTGTATCTGTATCTGTATCTGTATCTGTATCTGTATCTGTATCTGTATCTGTATCTGTATCTGTATCTGTATCTGTATCTGTATCTGTATCTGTATCTGTATCTGTATCTGTATCTGTATCTGTATCTCATCAAAGGTACTTGTGGTAATTGGTGCTGAGCTTTGGCTCGTCGCATGTATTAATTAAGTTGCAATAATAATTCAAAATGTTTAGCTACCAGCTAGTCAGCAACAATTGCAGTTGCAGTTGCGATTGCAATTGCATGCAACAAGATGCAACATGTTGCCAGCTACCTGAACATGCAACCGGCAGAAAACAATCCCCACAACTGCAGGCAGCACTGGCATCAGATAAACATGGCGCGTAGTTTGCACTAATAACAACTCAATAAATAATAAATGCAACATTCACCGAGCCGCCAACAACAATAAACATGCGCATCTTTATTTTTATTTCGATTTCTTAAGCTTTTATTTACTCTGAGCAAATTTCGTTTTTTTTACTTCCCACAGCTGGGCCAACCTGCTTAAAATGTTGCTGCCATATTCATGCGTTGCTCAGCTCCCTTCGCCCCGCTCGGTTCTTGTTCCCAATTGCGATTTGTTGCCGGCAACATTTTGTGGCTTTAGCAATCAACTGTTGCAGCAACATTTTGTGTTGCTGTTGCTGTTGCTCGGCGCAAAATTTATGCTAATATCCATTATGTCCAACATGTTATACTTTCTATACCCTGTAAGCTGTAAGCGAATGGTTGTTGGGAACACATGCAGCTATCTAAAAACTTTCTCAACTTGTTTTATTTCCAGTCGAGCATACCCTTTAAAATATTGAGTAGAATATCCATTGAGTGCATCATGTTATAATTCTTATAAGCTGTAAGCGTCTAGTCGCGCATACCCTGCTAGTCTAGTCTGCTAGTATGTTCCTTGTCGGGGCGTTAACTTGAAAATTGCACGTTGCAAGTTGCCCGTTCGCCGTTGCAAGCTGCGCAGTAGCGCAAGTGTTGAGCTCTTAATAGAAAAATCGAAACGCCGCCGTTGCCATTGCCAGTGCCAGTGCCAGTGCCGCAGAGCTGTGGGCGTTGGAGAGGCTCGGGATGCGGCTGCACAGCGGCTGGGAGCAGCCGCATCTGCATGCGATGCTGACGTAAATCAGAAGGTGTTATCGTCTGCATAAATATTGATATTGTTGGCGCGAGTGATAGCCGGCGTCGCGCTTGCAGCAGTAATTGCGGCCTCCATTTGCACATTCGGCCAGGGCCCCGGCGTGGATGGGACTCCTTGGGAAAATGTTTTCCATTGCCATTGCCATTGCCCATAGCCAAACTAATGCTGCCGCTTAGGTGTGCCCAATATGTGTATGTGTGTTTGTTTGGTTGTTGCCTGTTTGCCTGTGTAACGCCTACTTCTTTGGCAATTGCCTTGGATACGACTGCGGCTTCGCCTTTGGCACCATCGGGCAATTTAGTGATTGAGATTAGGAGGTGTAAATGCGCTTGGAAATTAATTTGTTAGCCACAAATTAAATTTTTATTATTAAAACGCCTTGCGTGTGGCTTATACAGATTTTGGGCTTTCGGCTTTAGTTAATGATCATCGAAATATGTAGTTGGGTCGTAGCAATAACAGCCTCTTAGCAGATAGACCGAACACTTAGTGGCGCGCAGTGTATATACTAAATCATATACTAGAGTAGAGTAGACAATTGGGAAAGCCTTAATAATCGATATTGAGATATAAAATTCACAGATATAACATATAATTTTAAGGCATTTTAAAGTGCTATTTGAATTTATGAGAATAGACACGTAAGTAAGCTCTTCACACATAAATTACCAACAAAAATGTTGAGAACTCTCTACAACAACAACTCCAGGTTCATTCTCGCCTTGTTATTGCATAATTTACCATTTCAGAATTATATGTTGGCAAAGCAAATATGAGTAATGACAGCTTTCACTTGACTTTTCCCGATGGCAAATGATAATCAACAACCGCGACACATTTGCTCAGCGAGCTCTTGGTGAGTGTCAACTTTTACACTCCCATTGTGCTCGTCGTTATTCAACAAGTAAATATCGACTCTAATTTTCGAGTTTTCTTAGTCTACAGCAGCTACTGATATACAATAATAGATACTTTATCTTCGTGCATTACAAAATGGAATGGAAAGTTTTCTCTTGCTAACCGAACCAATAAAGCAATTATTATTAAATCTTAAATGAAATTTGCAAGTTTATTGTAATTTTATTTTTATACTATTCAGGATGGTAAAAAGTTATCATCCACATTTCCTTTTTATTTTGGGACAAAAATATTTTTCTCTTTTTACTAAGAGCTTGAGGTTCTGCTCACCTACATATGATAGTTATTGTATATATATCTATCGCATTAATTATATTTATATAACATTCATATTTAATATATGTGATATTTCAAGGTCCAAGCTGGATCCAAAACTAAAATCAGTTTTTAGACTCAAGCGTTAGTGTTTGGGCAATTTCCCGAAGAGCAAGATATGGGGAGATATTACAGGGAGAGGGACTCTTCCGCTCGCACAGCTCCAGCTCCAGCTCCAATTTAATTTAATTATTTTTCAGTTAATTAATTAATAAACTTCATTTAGTCTTCGTCGTCGTCAGGGAAGTTAATTGCAAAATGAAATCGTAAATTGCGAATAAGTGACATTTCAGTTATTGCTGGCTAACCTCATTGCAATACGAGTCGGAGTTAGATCTCTGATCCATTAGCATAAGCAAGGCATAAATGAAGACATTTTTTGTTGGCTGTGCTTTTGAGCTGGGAGCACTAGCAAATATCGGCATCATGATGCCAATAATGGGAATCAGAGCACAAAGGCAGCTAAACATTTTCCCAGCTTTTATTATCGCAGTGCGATCTGCTCTAAACATTGTAATAGACTCAAATGTTGTTGTTGTTGTTGTATTCTCGTATTGAATTAAATTAAAATTCAATGACAGCATTTGGAGAGGGAAGCACCTACGATCGCGGCGTTGTCGTGTGCAACGTTTTGTGGCGCAAATCAAAATGAAATCACGGACAAAAGAACACGCCAAGCTGAGAGCCAAGACCAAGACCAAGACCAAGACGAAGAGGAAGACCAATACCTAGACCAAGTCCAAGTGCTTGTCCAACTGCAAGAAGCATTTCGAGCAATTCGTGACTCAAATGAACCGCAGAAAATCATCATCATCATCGTTCGGCAAACAAAAAAACAGTAGCCAAATGAGCGGGGGGGTTGTTGGAGCGGGCGCCATGGCAAAACAAGATCAGTTATGGTAATGATCATGGCAGATATTGAATACACTATTGGACACAACAGTAGAAGTTAGAAGAGTAAATAGACATCGAGCCTGAGGCTGGCCCGGTTAGCTGCAGCTTGTAATAGCTGGCGACAAGCAGAGCCAGCAGAATGACAAATCCGCTCGAGAGTTAGAGTTGGAGTTGGAGTTGGAGTTGCAGTTGGACGACGACAAATGTGAACGGAATTGGCGGCAAAAATTAAAAGCTTTGGCGCACAAGGGAAAAACTTGGCGGAAAATTATAAATTTAGGTGGAATGTCAACGTTATCGCCGCGCTCATATCTATTGGATGCATCGGCCTCGGCCTCGGCTTCGGTTTCGGCATCGTCATCGGCATTGGCATCGCCATTGGCAGAGTGGCTGCCTCCCCAGATGGAGCAGGCATTTAGGCATTCTGCATTTGCATGCCGCCAGCGCTGCCTTAAGCTGCCGATCAATAATGGCCAAAAGCATTTGGTAGGTGTTTCATGGTAGCCAACAAGTCACCAACTCTCCGAGAGCCACAGTCACAGCCCCAGCCACGGAGCTCCAGCCAGAGGCGCACAGTCACAGTTACTAGCCAACAATTGGCATCGCCCGGCCCGTTGGCAAATTAAACTGTCGAAACTATTTCATGTCCAATGCGCGATTTGGCAAACAATTTGTGACATTTGAATGGACGCGCCATGACAATTGTGGCTGCCTTTTAGCCGGCTTTTCAAGTTTTTGATACGCTTTCGGCAGCGCACAGCGAAAATTCTATTGAACTTTTGGGTTGGGTCTAGCTTTGTGCTCACCAATTCGCAAATGTGTGTGGGAAATTGCAGTCGAGCTGATTTTGCTAATGGACCAGAAGATCCATCCACCTCTATGAACGTAAATGAATCCAAGAATCTTGTATAACAAGTTGCTCTTTCTTACAGCTTCAATGATGGCAAATGGAGATCTGGATCGATCATCATCTGAGCTAAGTAATTCATTGTGCTCCACATTAAAGTACTTTTGTATTGAGCCCATTCTATCTTCCACTAAGACTATCTGACTTGCGATGCAGGTAAGCTGCTGTTCACACAGATTCAGTGATCAGAGAAGTGCAGTCGAGCAAATAGGAATTGAGAGGCGTTGGAACAATCATTGGGATTAAGTGCTGATTCGATCTGGTGTTGCACAATAGATAAATGCACAATTTGTGTGGATCTTGAAGCTCTTTGAGGCTGTCCAAGCGAAAGTCAAAGAGCATTTTGTAAAATGTCTCACGTTCTGATTTTTAATCTTGACCACAGGCAATTGCTACCTTTCTAATGCGCGTTTTTATTGGCTGTTGGCTGCTGGCTGTTGGCTGCTGGCTGCTGGCTGTTGTCTGCCACAGCTGCTGTTGCCTGCCACTGGCACTGCCACGGCCGGTGGCACCTCGGCATCGACTTGCCTCGCAGCTGGAACTGTGTGGCTGTGGCTTAAGCCAAAAGCTGGAGCGTCTGGCGTGTCAATGCCAGCATAATTTGCTTGCAACATTCAAGTACAACACACTAAGCTCAGTCGGCAAAATCTTTACCTTTGCCTTGCCTCCCCCCTCCCCCGCGGCCTGTCACTGTCACTGTGCCACTGCAACTGCAACTGCAACGCCGCTCTCTGCAAGTGTGTGTGTGCTAATTTTGTGTGTGCAACGTTTTGCCGACCCGCATTTAATTTGCGCTCATTTTAATGGCAACGGCCAAATGCAAAACTCATGTTCCACACTGTGGATATGCACGCACCTTGGACCCCGAGCCACTAGCTCCCAGCGCGCAACCACCAGCCACCATAGCACAGATCACGGTGTGATCATTTTGCATGTAACATTAGCGGCTTGTTAACAGTGCCTGCCAGCAGTTTAGCCACAATTGCAGCCACTGTCTCAGTGACTCTCGGTGGCTCGGTACATTCGAGCTTAGTGCTCAGTGTATAAATTACCCAAGTGTCACTGAGCTTCAATTGATCAGAGTCTACACTGATTGCTAACTATTTTCGCACAGTTTTATTTGACAGTATATGCTTCATGGCAATGGCCTTACGATAGGTTACTTTCGGAAATAACACAATCCGGGAAGAATACAGATAGACTCGTGCTTAAGAGTGATATTCTTTCTTTTTTATATCGATAATTCAATTAATAAATTATTATTAATTATTAAATGAAGTAATCTTTAGACTTTCTAGATGCGCCAAGTCAGAGTCTCTCAGTATTTTCTCGCTTGAATTTAAGACTTTCATTTCTAAGGTCTCGACTGAAGTTAAGGATTTTAATTGATTTGAGGCTTATTTATGCATTTCTTTCATCTGAGTTTTGTATACCTGTAGGTAGGTCTGCCAGTCTGATTGCATACTAACTGAAGAGACTGTAGCTCTTAGCTTTGTGCTCATGCGCATGAATAGTTAACTTAAGGCTCTGCCAGATGCACCTGAAACGTTTCCATGCCGAACCCAAATAGGCTGTCGATATCAGGCTGCATTCGGAGCAGCTGAATTTGCGAGATGATTCACATTAAGCAGAAATCGTTGCTCATATTTGTAATTCCCATGCAGTCATGACCGGCCGAAGGCAGAAACAACAACAAAATGGAATACAATTTGGTATTAAATGTCAATATGGCTGGCCTTTTATGAGAATCGCAGCGAACGCATTTGTGTGCTCCATATTAAGGATTATTATTCATTTGGTAGCCAAAACGGGACACAATTGCAACGATTACCGGACGCTGATAGACTAAACTGTCAATCGCTCGCGATTCCGAAAAAATACTCCAAATTCGTGTAACAATGAGTCCGATGAGCTCAGGGGCAGCCAGCAACTGCATTATTTTCTGTGCCTCAGACATACATCAGAGTCGGCTGGGAAGCTAATGGACTTTTTAAACTGTCCGCTTGTATGTCTCGGCCATTTCTCCGTATGTCTGTATGTACACTGTATTTTAATTAACGCTCTGTTGCAACAAACTTGCCATTAGCCAGATTTTACAACCCGCGATTCTTTGCAACGCCCGCATTACAAATAACAGGCGAGTCGCGACGAGATCTCAATAGCTTTTTTCATTTTGCCAATACCCTTGCAGAGGGTCATACGACTCACTCAGTGGGTGTGCAAATTTCAGGTTGAAGATATACATATATTTGTAGCAAAATTTGAGTTGGTAAGAACAAGAGCATCTATCTTATCTGATGGGAGCTCAACCAAAATAAAAGTAAAATTCTTGTTTGAAAAACATATTTGAATGACAATATTCAGTGACTAAAGTGGCTTCGTTTTGAGCATTATAATAAAAAAATGCACATTTAAAAAGGATTTTATATGAATAAAATTTCACTGAGTTTTATATTATGAGTGGCATACGTTTTGAGTGTGCATATAAGGATATTTAACTTTTTTGCTGATAAAAATTTATTATTTACGTACTTATAATACTTTGAAGTCCATTTGAATTGTTATTTCTGTAAAATAATTCTGCTCCAGGAAGAAAAATATCATCGTTATTGTCAACACGAGCACAACAGCTGTTATTGATTATTTAGAAATCTTGTAGTATTGCCTCAATAAATGTAAAAATTAGTTATAAGACTTAAGCGACTAGTAAAAAATAAACCTTTATCTTTCTATTCCATTCATAAGTCCTGTGCATAAAATTACTCTTAGATCCCAATAAACTCGCACTTCTTAAGTATTCATGCTCTGGGGCCGCCTCTTATTTTAGAGAAATGCCCTCAACTTTGCTTCCCACTGCCGATCACCTCCAAAAATCTCTTGACTAACTTCTATTGCTTATTAAATTGCTCTTCTATAACCCAAAACTCCTCTAGTTAATTGATTTTCCCAATGGTAAGCCTTGCTCTAGCAGAGTATTCAGACTTCAGCCTGTGCAAAATATATTTGTTTTGCTTTTTTTTTGTATTTGTTGGCATTTTTAGTAGTAGTAAAAATTGTTAAATAGTCTGCGGCAGGCCAAGAGGCTGGGCCGAATGCACAATATGCATAGATGCTTAAAAAAGTGAAACCACTTTGGCATCATTACGAAGGCCTCATCTAAGCCCAGCTAGGTTTCGCTGCGGCTTCGCATGCGTCTTACAAATTGCTGATCATTTTAACCAACATTGTTGCACCTGCTGCACCAGAAAGCCCTCAATCTGCATTGTAGGTGAGCTGCCAATGCTGCGTGCATCCCATTCTCCCTCTTTCTCCCCCTCTCTGTCTCTGTCTCCCTTGCTCTGTCTGGCTGACCATTGTAATTGGCTAGCATCGGCAGCTCGCAGCTTATTAACTGTTTGATTTATGCCCAGTCTCAACTAATTGCCAAACGTTCAGGTGTCTTTGATGGATACGAATGCGATTTGTAAAAGGCAGCATCTGATCTGCAAAGGCTTACATTAATAAAACACAACATAATTTATGCCATTCGCAGCTTGGGAAATCGTTTAGTGTCATTAGCTGCATTTTTGAATACTTTTTCAAATTCCAAATTATATTTGATTGAAATAGAGAAAGACACACTCTCGCAGGCCTGCAACAAAATTTTGATATTAAGCTTAACTTAAAAACAGCCCAAGATATTTGCCAACTGAATTCTATTTTCTTGTTACCCATAATCCATATGAAACTTATCGTATATCGTATCTACCTTGGGCATTCGCACAGTTGGGCGTCGCGATGCTGAATCTGCTGCTGCTGCTGCTGCTGCTGCTCAGCTGTTGCTGTTTTGTGGCACAAATTTTTGGCATTGCCGCAAAGGCAATTGCTGTGGACTCGCTGTGGACTGAGCGGCGGCAACTCACCTTAGAGGTTGACAAAATCGTGTTGCCGCAGTTCCGCATTGAATTGCTGCAAAAAATTGGTCGGCGGGCAGCGAAGCTATGCAGCCTCCATTTAGCAATGCGCATCTTCGCAGCTACGGCCATGAGCCCCCTCTATACCACCTCCTCCCCTCGCGCTCCTGGACAAATGTGCAAAAACATTTTAATGAATTAAAACGATCAAATGACAAAATCCAGCAATACATATAATTCTTTTTCTAAACTTCTCCGCAGTGATTAAGCCAATGAGACGATGAGTCGTAATTTCAGCTACTCTAATGCGACCCGATTGATTGAATGACAGAATGATTGAATGAGTTCTAAATTATGCAGCTCCATAGAAAACAAACTAAAGCGTTGCCCTCGGCCAAAAGCAATTTGTATTAATCGCTACAGCTCAAAAGCAGCTGGCCTATTACAAAATCAATGTTTTCCTATTGGTTCGCCCCCCATAGGCGTGGCAAATAATTTATAGTCGAGTCGACAGTCGATGCATCTGTGAGACTTTGTTGTCTCCCCTAATAAAACTGAGAAATATTATTGACTTTCCCGAGTAGCAATGAGCCACTCAGAGCCGTATTTATATATATAAAATTAATTCTATCATCTCTAAACAGGTAACAAAACTCTAGTCGAGACGGCTCGACTAAGAGATACCCTAAATCCTTTGAACTGATATACCAATCAGTAAAAGATTGTTTTATTCAGTAACATCTAACAACACACACGCAAAGTTCACAAAATATGCGTATTCATTATAGCAATCAACCAAGTTGTGCACGATTCTGTCATAAGCGGTGCCTAAAAAAGAAAGCGATATTTTCGACAGTTATCGATTATAAAGTAATGGGATGAGTTATCGAAAAAAAAATAAACTCGTACAGCATATAGTATTATTGAACATTTTGCTTTTTATTTCAATTCTCTAGCTTTTGTGGTTTACGAGATCGACGGGCTTACATGGGCGGACGGACGGACGGTCAGACGGACAGGGCTAGATCAACTCAGCTCGTCGAGCTGATCAAGTATATGTATATACCTAATGGGGTTGGGACACGTCTCCTTCTGCCTGTTACATACTTTTGACAAAACAATTATACCCGGTTTTCTCATTTCTAATGGGATCAGGGCATAAAAAGGCTAAGTACGTTTTTTATTTAAATCTTTTGGGTCTGTAACCGTGTGGAAGATATTATATTATATATTAATCACTTTGTTGTTTCTTAAATAATATTTTTTTACGAATTTTACTACATTTCAAAAGTCGTGAATATGATAAAGAGTATGTCCACTGCAGTATATGCTCAAAGGAGGGTTAAATGTTTTTTATTCAGGCAGATGAATATGTTCATGGTTGAGACTAGGCATTTGACTAGGTGTTGCTTGTGATAAAGAATATAATTATTGAACAAACAAATGTTTGCTATAGATGCTCAACTTGGCAGCAATGTTCAGATAGTTTAATATTAAATTAAATTAGATCATAATTCAACTTACTCCGTTTATTGAAATCCCAGTTCGTGAAGTCCAACATGGATGTTTTAGGGGATTGATTTGCTTTTTATACCCTGAATCCATTGAAAATGGAAATTTCAGGGTATAATATTCTATAATCAAATTTAATAAAAATGATAAAAATAAATAAAATAAAATTTATAAATAAATAAGAACAGTTCCGGAGTTAATTTTAGATAAGTTCAAGTGGCTCAAAAACATTTTCATGGGACTCTCAAACATTTTAAATAATCGCGCAGTGCTTAGATGTATCTCAACTACTCTTCTATGTGATTTTCATAGATTTTTAAATAATTCTAATATATCTAAAGTCTCAAATCCTTTGAATATCTGTACACTGATTTATTTACTGCTTTACAAATCGAAAGAAAATAAAATTTTATTAAAGACTGCAAATACATTTAGGGAGTATAAATATAATTGATTGAGACTGCGAGACAGCACAACCACTGATCGATTAGTGGGTCATTCGCTTAATGTCCCGATCAGCTGCAATTTATAGGACTGCTAATAAGGCAATCTGGGGAGCAATCAAGTGTCAATACAGGCACATAAAGCGTCAGATTGGCTTGGAACAAAATACGATCATTTATTACAGCTAATATGCGGCTGTGGCTCGACTAATCCCCCCAATGCAGATAAAATATTTGGTGCCATTCGCTGGCCACAACATGAACAAAGCCACGTCGTAAACTCCACAACTAGGCTCGATGGTTCGATGGTCTGGTCTGGTGTGATGAGGTGTGGTGCGGTGTGGTGTGGCGGAGTGGCAGGCCGATTGTCGACTGTTGAGATGGAGATGCGTACGTATGCTTGGTCCGTTCCGGTTTACTGGGGAGCTGCCGATGGTGCGAAGAGCAATGCAAGGGATTCGAAAAATTCCCAGGCGTATGGTGCGAGTGCGAGTGCGAGATGCCCATCTAATAAATTCAACTAATTAATGGCGAGTATGAGAGCAGCAGATTGACTCCGTGCGCCGCTGCCACTGCCATAGCCGCGTAGCCGCGTTGCACATTAGCAAAAATCTACATGATATTGAGATGCCGATGGCTGATGCTATTCGAGCTGCGCCTGCGGCTGCCCGGCTGGCTGGCTGGCTGGCTGGGCCATACACCAACACAGCTGAATTCCTGGCCATGAAGAGATCTGCTCATTACGGTGTCAGGAGCGTGTGGCGGCAACGTCCTTAGATACAGATTTCTTATCATTAATTAAACTTAAGCATGTTAGCTACCGTGTTCACAGATATCAAGCGCACTTGGCCGCAGTCTCTCACTCGCTGCCCCAGGGCCTCGGGGCCCCAGGCGATTGATCTCGCCCAACTGCTCGGCTGCGGCACACGCCTTATCGCAGACATGCAATCAGCCAGCGCTTGGCATTCCCTCCCCCACACCATCTCTCCCGGCAGCCATGCAAGGGCTATTCGGAACGGACTCTTCAGCTGAGCGACTTTATTTGTGATCCCCACTCGAGCAACTCCATTCAGCCGAATATTTAAAAACATTATTTCAATTACTAGTTCTGCAAGCGGAAACAAATTGCCAGCAGCTGAAGATAACATATTGCTTGTACATCATCTGCATAGGCATTCACACTCGCACCTCTCATATGAAATTTGGTTTTTGCATGCGGAAAATAGAGGACGATATCTTCCATTTCATATGCATAGAGGTATTTAACAACTTGGCAATCGATTGCATAAATATCGTAATTGTCCATAGATAAAGAACTTATTATATATAGATCCTTATTAAACTAATTACATTGTCTTTGTGTCAAAATCTATCAATAATAATAATAATAATAATGATTATCAGAATAAATATAATAACAAGTAAGAGAGTTGCAGATGAACACAGCTAACTTTCTGATATATTCAGTATTATATCGTATGAGCTTCTAAAACTCTGTTTATTAAAGGGTATTTTGTAAAAATATTGAAAAGTTTTTATTTCATGCATTGATAGAGGAGGTAAATAATAACTCATAAAATACTATATCTGATTTTTCCTTTCTATGGGCGTAGATAAATGATTTATGTATTTTTAGATGAAATGAATATAATCAAAATTTCTTTAGGATTAGTTTACTCTGTGTTTACTGTTCGAAATATAGACGATTTAATAAAGAACACTATATATTTGGATCCAATTTGTCACGCTGCTAAATAACGTAGCCATTTAAGTTTTTAGCTCTCTAAATGTAATAAATACTTTCTCCACAAGCCTAAGAAATTTCGTTTTGATTTTGTTACAAATTTGAAAGCTTTAGCACTTTAATAGAGTTTCAGAAATATTAGAATCAGTATATCCTCAGTTTATTAGAGTATATATATAACGTAGACTAGACTAGAGGATCCACAAGTATATACTCCCAAGACTAATTTCAAATTAGGCCCAAGCGTTACATTCTTTTTAGACTTGCTAAACCCCTAAACATCGAACAACAGAATATTATCTTTCGGATCTTCCACATTTTTATGGATCTTATTACTATATCTATCCATACCCATATATTTTAGCATCAGCCTCTTTATCCAGCGGAGGTGTATTATCGACTACATATACCAAATTGTAGATCATGAATCAAAAGATGTTGAGTAATAAAGAGAAAATACTCTTTTTCTTGGGCAAATATTAAGAGAATAATAATCAAAAGTAAAGTAAATGAAAGTTTATTGAGTTGGCAAAACTAAAATAAAGCTATAAAGTTATCAGGTCATAGAGCTCTCCACCCATTATTTGCAAATTCAAAGAAATTTGAATTTTATTGAGCTTTTATGTTTTTGTTTTGCAATAAAAAGTAGGAAGATAGAAAGTCTAAGACCTGTATATATTTTCGACATAAAAGGTGAGACTTGATGTCCAAAAATTGGTGCCTGCGGCTCTGGCCACTGCGCTGCCGTTGTCAACGATGTAATTTATCAGGCAAGCGACATAATTACCTGCCACTTATGGCAATAAAAAAACGTCCAGCCCATCGCAGAGACCACAAGACAGGGACTGTGTGTGTGTGTGTGTGTGTAGTGGCCAGGAGTTGCATTCAAATGCTGTCCGCAGCCAACGGCAGCAGCAGCAGCAGCAGCTAACAGCTGAAGGATTTATGTTCTGACAAAACGCTTCAAGGCGCCAAACAAGTGAGCGAGAAGCAAGAAGTATAAGAAGACGACGACGATACCGAACCGAACCGAACCGATAGATTGATCGTCCGTCGGGCGGTGTCCGGCACTGGGACGGGCAATGGGGCGTATGTGCTATGAAAATTCCCGCCGCTGTGGTAGCCAACGTTTAGCGCCTTCCGCGAGTTGCGGCAACTGCAACCGCATCTGATTCCCACACCGACTGCGGCAGCTGCGCTTTGATCTGTGTGTGCTAGGAAGCTGTGAAGTGCTTGCAAATCTCTAGCAGGAGCTTCGTGTCGTTGCTGCTGTTGCAGTTGCTGCTGGAAGCGTTGACAAGTCACATGAGCATTGTGCTCGGTTGCATGCAACATTGCCCCAATGCGGCTATTGTCTGTGATGCATTCAAGCAGAGGGCGGCTCTGGCGCAGCGCAGCTTAAGTCTTGAGTTCCCCAAAATGTGTCCGTGAGTATCTGTGTGACTGTGTGTTTGTGTGTGTGATTGGGGATAGTCAAGGGAGATGCATAGCGTAGGTAAGGGAGCAACAAGTGAGTAGCAGGCATTCACTTTTACTGAAGTTGGTATGAATTATGGGGGCCAATGGCTGTTGACTGAACAGTTGGAAATTGGGGCAGGGTATTGCTAAAAGCTCTCTTCTTTGAACATTTTCAAATTTTACTTGAATTATCTTCCGTCAGTATAATTCATTTGTCTGCTAACTGGCTGGCTTGTCAACTGGCTGGCTTGAATCAACGATCTCTTTCTGCGCATTCCCTCATATCTATCAATATTTGTTCTCTTTATTCTTATTCGTTGTCTCTCACCTTCAATTTTTCTCTCTTCGCTTCGATCTATAATCTACCCTTCTCGCATTCTTCTTCTCTCACTCTCTCTCTTACTTCTGCTCCTATTAGTCTTTTTCTTTGTCCAACTTTCACCAACAACTTATTTCTCTCCTCATCTCGCCCTTATCTTCTCTTCTAATTCTTATCTTTCCCTTCTCTCCTGCTCACTCGGTCTCTATCTTTCTTCCTCTGTTTTGTCTCTCGTATCCTTAATCTCTCCATTTATATTTCTTCTCTTCCTTTTTCTGTCTCCCAAGGAAGAGTCTTTATTTTTTTCTCTCCATTTTCATGTCACCTCTTTTCTTTATCTCTTTTTCCTAATCTTTCTCTCTTTCTTTTTCTTTTTCTTTGTCTATGAACCATGTCCGCTTATCCATACGTGTGACTATGTGGCCAAGTTCGATAAACTGTTAAGACTGCGTGGCAAATAGGGGAAATTTAGCTCTCGCACAGCTTTTCATTTAGAGAAACCCAAAATCTTTAATGTATGCCACGCCCACTGGCTGCAAATCTGATCACAGTGATAAATTTGTCAGCCTTGGTCCAAAATGACTCTGAATCTTGATAGAGTGTGTCTCACGGACACATTATTTCCATAGTGCCCCATCTGCAATATTCTAGTTTCAAATTCATGGACTAAATTTGACTTTGACCTCGCAATGATGCAATGAACTCACCTGTTCAGGCTATCATTTTGCCGTTAGACTCTGCTCTGTGCCTGACTTCCTACGGCAACAAGACACAAGAAGCAAAAACAAAACAAACAAACACAGCAGCCAGACAAATTCATATTTTATTGGCTCTGACCATGCCCGATGAGGCAGCATTAACAAACAATGCGCTACCAGAAACAGCAACAACAAGCGAAGCAGCAGCAGCAGCGACAACAACAGCAACAGCAACAGCAACAGCAACAACAACAACTGCAACAGATCAATGCAAAGCAAATATTTTCACTCGATGGCTTGGCTGTTGCCTAATCTGAATTCAGCTTCTGGTTGCATGGCCATTGTATTAGCTGTTCTTGTTGTTGTTGTAGCGCAGCAAATAGCATTTTGAACATAATTTTCATATGTCGGCCTGGCAGTTATAATCACGTTCACAGCTCGTTAGCCAAAAGGCAACCACAACCCACCTGTAGCTGCTGAGCTGCTGAGCTGTTGAGCTGCCCGTTTGGCCATAATTGTCCGGGCCACATATCGTACATAAGAGGCCATCAGCATCATCATAGCCATATTGACCATTAGCCGAGTGCGTTTGCATTTGTGCATCTTCATCGATTTCACCACTTGGCGCGCGGTGCGCATAATTGGCCAAGCCGGGTCAACACAGCCACAGCCACAGGCAACAGAGGCAACAGAGGCAGCACAGGCAACAGAGACAACACAGCCAACAGAGGCTGCAACACGATTTTTTTTTTTCTGATGATTACCGATATTGCCAGGCAGTGAGAAATGCGTTGGATGCGTGGAAAACTTTTGCGGCAACGGCACATTTTCCTTCCCAAAAACAAAAAAATCTGCTGAAAATATTCACTTGCCAGCGCTTGGCAGGAATTCCCATTCGTATAACGAAGCATTCGAGCACCCGCGTGCTGTGCGACTCGAAATGGAAGCGGGCTTACACCCGCAGCTCAATTTGCAGACAAAATAATAGAACAACTGAAAAAAAAATACTCTAAATTGTATGCTTACATTACATAACTCAATTTTCGCTTACTTATCTGGGCAACTTATAAATAATATAAGTGAAATATAATCAGCAGCTCAAGTCTTCAATAAATTATTCATCATCCTTCTCAATTTCATTTCATACCGTTAAAGAAAAAAACAATTTTCATATTAATCGGACTCAGCCGAGTTCAAATTTGGCGCTAAGCTCGCTCAGCTGTAGCCTTGCAGCATTGCCAGCTAAGTGGACAATCTGGCATCACTATTCGCCACCATAAACAGATCGCGTGGCATCACTGCACACGCCTGTCACACAATAACAGTGGGATCTGTTGACAGAACTGTTAACCGTGTTGCTACTGCCGCCGGCTAAGCAATAGCAATGTACCAATACTAATAGACTTCTCCACCAACAACGCTGACGGCGACGCCGACGCCGACGCCGTTGTTGGCAGTGAAAGCTCTAGCCAAGTGCCGCTTGGTGCTGGTTGTTCCAGCATTGCAACCTCAGTCGCTGTTCATTTTCTAACGGTAACGGGTTTGCTACGCGCAGTCGAAGCCAAAGCTTGCGTCGCCGTTGCCGCCGTAGCTTTCTGCTACACAAACAATAATAATAAAAAAAGCGCTAGACGAAATAATAATAGTTACTAATTGGCTGCCATTGTTGCTTCAGCTGCTGCTATTCAGTCTGCTTCCAGCGGCTATTTGAAACTAATAGATCTGTTATCGGAAAGAAATAATCAGAAGCGAACAGTGCCGTAAAAATAAAAATAAATTTACAACGAAAATCCTCAGTACACACACTCACACACAGACGCATAAGTCGCGTGTTGTGGCTGTGTGCGTGAGTGTATAGAAATGCTTCAGTGCAGCAAGTTTTAGCGCATGCGCCTTCGTCCCCCCCCTCAGAAAGTCGCTTCCAAGTTTTTGCATTAATTGTTTTCCGTCGAGCCAAAAAGCATTTAAATTTACCAACACTGCGAGCGGAGAAGCTAAGGTAAGAGGCGGGCATGATTTGTTTATTAATTTACAAACATTTATAGGCTAGGCTCTGGCCAAGCGCAACGCTGTTGTCTTCGCCGATGTCATCGGCGTCGTTTGTTTGACTTACCCCCTCAACCCACCCTCGCACCCAACAGCCACCCACAGCCATACAACCAGTTAAACCAGCCAGCCAGCCAGCCGACCGACCGACCGACCGACCGAGCACCCGTCCGCCCATCAACCATGCTCCACCTACGCCCGCACATTTACTACGCGCGCTTGTCGAAAAGCTTTTTCCAGTTGTGCTGTGCACCGTTGTCTGACATTAGCGTAAGCTTTTTCTTTCATTCAAGTTGCTGGAGTGTCGTCGCTGTCGGCTTCAACGGCAACGGTAACGGCAATGGCAACGGCAACGTCGACGTCGACGTCAGCGTCGTTATGTTGCGTGAAAGTTAATTCCGTTTACTATCGGCATTCATCAACATCATCTGCGGCGCTGTCGCTGTCGTTGGCGTTAGCGTTGGCGTTGGCGTTGCCACTTTGCCATCATACTTGCAACGCTCCCTTCCTCTGCTCTTACCCCTGCCACCTGAATAAGCGCTGTACCTCGCCCAGCGTCTTTTAGCCGGCATTAGCATTAAGCATTTAAGTCATAATTGACATGCATTTGACGATGTGTGCTGACAGATAACTGTAATTTCTTTTCTCTGTGCCGCAATGCTTAAAATAATGATTCCAAGGCTTAAGTCTGTAATGAAAGCTGCTAGAATGGGAATACGCAACCATAAATAAACACTTAAGGACCTCCGACTTACTTTTCGCTTAATGTGTATTTATAATTTTTTGTATTCTCTAATCCCTCACGACGGTGCTGGCTATAAGAGCTATGAGCTTCTAAGAATTCGAAAGCATTTACATTTCTAAGGTCACTTTTAAATTGAACGTGTAAATTACATTTGAAAGAACATAATCCGCTTTTTGGCTTAGCATTCGCAGGAAGGCAGAGACCCAAATTGCGCTCAACTTAAACTTAATCAGAGCGTCGTGCAATTACTTGCATTAGGGAACGAGAACATTGCGCTCGTTCGCATCATTCAGTTAGCTCAACTTTTGCTTACCGCTCCCTGGCTCCCTGGCTCCCTCGCTCCCTTGCTGCCACGCTACCACGCTGAGCCCCTTCTCTGTCCATGCACCTTTTGTCATCATGGCTTTCATCAGCTCGCAATGGCAAAATGGAGTCGAGGGCTGAGCTGAAGCGGCACAAGAAAGATATTGCACTTAAATTGCACTTAATGAAGCTGCATCATCACATTTTGCATTTCAACCAGCCGAGCAGACACCTCTGGTCCGTCTTACCCCCTCCAGTACCCTAACCGGCTCTACAGCTTGTTAGCCCCCATTCATGGTGTACGTGAGCAGATTCTTGACTTTTGTGGAACAATGACAGCCACTTGCATTCAACAGACAAATGAGTGGAAATTATGCCAAGACACTGGCAATTAATAAGTGGAAAAGGCGACGTCGTGATGACGTTCTCGCACACCTGCCTTTCACAAAGATTACAGATGCTCGAAATCGCACAGCAGCACAGTTCCATTTGTCGCAGTTGCCTCATTTGCTGTATTTGCCTGATTGGGCCGAGTGGGCTGACTGGGCTGACTGGGCTAAGAGGGCTGAGAGGGCGTGGCGTGGAGTGTTTGCCAGCGGCAGTACACAATAATAATCCCAGCATTGGCCACAATCAGCACTTGGTAATTGTTAGGGGCCAACTCGCCCAACGTGGCATGCGTCAGTGTTCAACTAATATACATAAACAGGCACGAAAGGCCGGTGTGCTGGAATTGAACAAACACACACATACGACCACACACACTCATACGACCCACCCACGCCCAAGCACACACACCCACACACAGACAGGGTACAATCAATATAAACGCATTTTCATAATTAATCAATGCTGAATAATTTGTCAGGTCGGGTCAGGTCAGTTCGGCATGTTGACATGGGGTAATCGGGAGCTGCAATTGGGTCTGGAGAAATCAGAGCATCCACGAGTGTGCGTGTGTGTCTGTCTCTCAGATTTGTTTTGGCTTTAACGGCGGCTTTGCGGTTACCCACATAGTATATAGAAATATGAAAACACAACTGCGGGCCAGCGAGCTCGGCCACCAATGACAATACCAACAACAACGACAACAACTGCAAAAAATATAGAACAACATCAAGAAAAAAAACAGAAGCCAGCTTAAGGTGTGTAGACTAAATAAAATCATTTTGATTGTGTTGATTAACAATTCAGAGCCGATTGGAAGGAGAGCAAATTTACGTCAGGAAAGAATATATTATATCTAAATATATATATTAATTAAAAATTTAAATAGTTATTTCTATATATATAAAATATAATATAAATATAAATTTATATGTATATACATATATATAATTGTAGGAATAACTTTAATTCAAAGTATAATACAAATGTTAGCTAAATGAAACCTATAGTGAAATTCAATGAGTAATAAATAATTGAATGAATAATAATAAGTAGAATCATAACAACATTTTATCATTTATCGTATCAGATCAGCTTGAGAAAAATCATTTAAAAGTGACTCTCTAACGATGCTAGATATTTTAGGTTCATTCAGGCTTGAATACGAAGATGAAATTGATTTGATGATTTATGACTTTAGGTTGTTCCGCTTAAGAATAATATGATATTTCTTTGATCTGACCGAAAATACACATGTTCATCATCATTATCATAGAAAATGAACATTAAAATATATTTTATTGTAAAATTATTAATGTATATCAAACAAACTGTTTCTTGGAGTCAAATAGGAACGTACGATGAAGTTTTTCTCTGATAAATCAAATAAAAGCTCAGTTAATTAATATCATATTATGAGATGAAACTTCAGTTATCTGACGTCAAATGTATACTTTAATATTTCTACTTATTGTTAACGCAATTTTTAAAAGCTAACTAATGTGATTTCTTCCATTAAGAGTTCAATTAGTGAGCCAAGAAAACTTGCCAATTCACTGTGATATTATTGCATTAGTATTCATATAAAAATGCTCTTATATAACAAGTACAGCTAAGCATTAGAATTTCTCTTCAAATGGAAAACTAAACTAAAGCAACTAAATGAGCAAAGCATGAGCACAGCCTGCACCCACTCTTGTGGGTGAGTGTGTGTGTGTGTGTGTGTGTGGGGTGCTGTGGCATTATGTATATTTAAAGATCATTAGTGTACAATTTATAACTTATGCGGTACATTATGTAGATGGCTTATATAAGCATATATCGATTGCCACCAGTTGAGCGAGCTGCCTGCTTAATGCGCACATCGACGGCAATGCCAGCGCCGCATTGTTAAGAATGATTAAGAGGCATGCCACACGGATTGGCTCATGGCTGTTTTTCTGCTCGCTGTTGGCGTCTGCCTGTGGGGCCCTGGCGGTGGCAGAAATTGCGTGGACGCCAACTGCTTGGCATCGCACTCGCAACTTCAACTCCAGCGCCATTCCACCCAGACGTTTGCCGCTGGCAAGTGGCTGTTGATGTCAAGGCCAAGCGTTACCACCATGTGGTTGAAAGCCTGTGTGAGAGTGGTGTGTATGTGTGTGAACTGTGTGGTGTTTGTAATTATCGAAAAATAATGGAACTCGTATAGAAATAGTTGAATAAACAACATTTTCCCTTCGACACATTCTTGGCAAATAATCATGAGACACACGGAATATCATTTATGGACCTTGATATTATATTTGATATTTCAATAATCAAAATACTTACTATATCTCATAGGAAAAATTATTTAGCTTATGTAAACCTGTCCATGTGTAATTGCTGCCATGAGAAGCGTATATATATATATATATATATATATATATTCAATATTTGATAAAGTGTTCCAGTTAGGATTATATACGGAAACTTTATTTTAGTTAACTTAAGGCTAAGTCGCATGGTATACTGATTTATATATATATATTTATTAATTTATTTGTTTTATATAATATAGATATTTTATGAAGTTCAATATTTGATAAAGTGTTCCAGTTAGGATTATATGCGGAAACTTTATTTTAGTTAACTTAAGGCTAAGTCGCATGGTATACTGATTTATATATATACTGAGTACTTAGAGATAAAACTTTTATTGAGTTATTTGATTATCAATGAAATTGATCCACTTTTGCGCCATTTGCGGCAGTTGTGGGCAGACTCAATCAGATGTTATCTAACTAAATGCATTATGGACTCTGCGTTATGTAGCTAGTAGTTGGTTTGTTACATGCGAGTGCATAAAGTCAATTGAACCGATTTATCTATAGAGCAGATTACAGATTACAGACTGCAGTGGTGGCATCAGAAAAAAAAAAGAAAGAAAAACGTTTGCCAAGGTTGACATCAAATTAATGGTAGAAAATGGCCAGAATGCGGATGAGGACAACGCAATTGGGTGCCAGCAGCAGACATGACCGTAATGAAGCAAGGACCATACGCAAACATGCACACACACACATAGACATATATATATATATATACGCACACGACCCTGTACAAACACACACATTCCGCGAATGCTCGCGACTGAAGCAGCAAAGGAGCAAGCCATAAATATTTTTCGAAATAAATTCTCGTTTACAAATTATGATTTTATGACTTTTTGATGGCGTAGCCACAAAACTTCCCACACACACAAACACAAGCACCCCTATTTATATGTATATAAATATGTATATAGATACATATATGGCTGTGTGAGTGCTGGAGTTGGGCTCGGGGCAAAGTGTCGTGGCAAAACACTTCAAGGCAAACGCTTGCGTATTTATTGCCACCTCTCGCGCTCTTTACACACACACACACACACGCACACAGCCATACCCACGCACACATACGTATGTCAATACAAAAACATCGCAGCGCTGAAACGCTTCACATATTTTACATTTTTCGAAAGAAAAAAATTAACACAAAAACCAAACGCAGCAGCAATGAAAAACTTTAAAACAAAACTAAAAGGAAAAAGCTTAAAAAAATTTGTATTACTGAAAAACGCGCATAAAAATTTCGAGCTGAATGCAAGTTGCAAACACATGACTGTGTGCGTCTGTATGCCTATGTGTGTGCGAGAGAGAGAGAGAGGCAGTTTTTGTGCTTGCTGCAGCAGCTGCTGCCATTTCCCAGGCTTTTCATTTCTCCTCTTTTTGTTGCCTACTTTTCGGGCCGCATAATTTACGACCGCCTAGCATTAAATTAGCCAAAGCGCAGCATGAAAAATTGGCCCGCAGTCGGCAGTCGGCAGTCGGCAGGCGGCTCCGGCGACAAGCTACGTCCGGCGCTTATTAAGCAGCCAACACACACACATACAGACACACAAAAAAGAAAGAAAACAACTAAAGTAAACAAAAGCAAACTGCCAACGCAGTGAAACATTGTTTATGCCGCAAGCTATTAATATTTCGATTTGATTTCTGGATTGCCACACGGACTTCGTCTAATTAGTCACAGCGCGTTGATTAGTCGCCAGCTCGGCTGGAGGTGTTAACAGCTCAGCAGCACAGCTGCCAGCGGCTTTTAATAAGGCAACAGCACAGGCTGCCACGCAGCGAGGGCTGTTCTTATTGTTGTCTATGTATATGTATATTCCCAGAAAGTCTTGTCTATTGATGACTCAGTAAGTGACTCTATCAAAAGTTCTTGGGAACTCCCTTCTAAAATCGTTTATTTATTTTTTATTTGCTTAAATATCTTGTCATCGTCTGCTTTCATCAAATTGACGTTGGTTCTGTTGATGAGTTTTAATTAAAACCTAATTGGAAGTTAAGTCATTCAAGAGACGATAAAGTGTTTCCTGTTTGGTCAAATCTTTTCTGAATCATTACCGTGCTCTATTGACTCAAGCACAATGTCATTAGCCATTTATTAAATTAAATGAATATGTAAATCGTAATATCTGAAAAATTCAACTGGATTTAGAACTTTGTAGTATTTAAACTTACTCAGATTCACAAATTATTCATTGCGCAGCTGGCCACTTGGCATTAGTTATGTATTCTTGAATATTATAAAGTTCTGAATGCATCTCAATTATTCAGATTTTCATTTATTATTGGTTCGAGCTATAAACTAAAGTTTGAAGAATGCCTAATTGCCTTGGCCTAAGGCCACAGCAGCTAGTTAGTTTACTGGTCTTGCAATATTTACGAGCAACAACTGTTATTTCTATTAGTTCGGCTGGCTGTGTAAGCTGATTTCATTATTCGACGGAGCACAAAAGGTATTTTTTATTCACTGGCTCCATTATCTTCGGCCTTCTGCCTGCCTGCCACGCAGCGCTCTATTCTTTTCTATGTGAAAGCTCATTTAATGGCTTTAGCGATATATATGAATATTTATATATATACACAGCAATGCTTGCAAAAGCATTTTATGGAAATAAAATTAAAAATATAGCAGAAAAGGTAAAACTTTCTAAGATAATAAAGGCTGAAGTCCTTTATTGTGGTTTTTCATGGAGTAATCTTCAAAAATATTTTATGCTTTCTTGCGTGAATTTGCCTTGAGCTTAAGTTAAGGTGGATGCTGACTGCTTAAATTATTTCTCATATATTTAATACACACGTTTTATTGGGCTGATTGCTCAAACAGCCCCCAATAAAATACTGAAATTCTCTTGGCGCGCGTGTGTGTGTGTGTTTTGGTATTTGTTTATGCTTACATACAATTATGAGTGTGTTGTCATCTTCGTCGTCATCTTCAACTCCGGAATGCACGTCTCCGCTTCCATGCCCGACGCCTTCATTGCCGTCTCAAGGATTCGCACACTTGGCACTTTTCAAAAAGTTTTTGCCAGCCCTTGGCTAAGGGGTCCATGAGAGGTTGGGAATGGGAAAATGGTGGGGAAAGGGGGAAGGACGCAATGCCAAGAAGTATGCAAGCATTGCAATAATAATTACAAATGTTGCACAATAAATTGCAAAGTAAACAGACTCAGGCGACGTTGGCGTCGACGTCGACGTCTGCTGAGGCGGCGGCTGTGACGGAGGCAGAGGCAGAGACGAAGACCGAGTGCAGTGGCAAAATTACTTCCTGCTCAAGCGTCAGCGGAAATGTACATACAAATGGCACACGCACACACACACACACACACGCAGAGCGAGCAGGAGCTGATGTCTGCCTGCCCCAAGCTGTGTTTATTGAGGTTGGGCCAAAGGAGGTGTGTTCGGGGTGGGAGGGGGCAGTGCCAGACGGTGGCGGGGCACAGGGGAACAGTCACTTGTCAAAAACAAAATCAGACAAAAACTCCCCCCGCGGCGGCGACAAGATGCGTAATTGCAACTGCTGCTGCTGGTGCTGCTGCCGACTGTTGCTGCAAAGGATGTGAATGTGCCGGATGCACAGGATGCGCACAATTCGCTGCATTTGCATTCCATCTATTCGTCTCCCGCTCCAACTCATTCATTCTGCTGCTCCACTTGTTCTTGAAGCTGGCTCTGTGCGTGGAATGCAATAAATCGTGGCCAGAAAACAATGACAAATGCTGTGGCGTCCTGCCCCAAATTTGTGGTTGCCTTGCGGACACTTCATTTGAGATCCGCCAAGGCCCCAATTGTTTTCACCTCTGACAGTCGCCTGTCTAAATTAATATTGAGTTGACTAATGCTCTCTGTCTGTCCAGTCCAAGGAAATTAAGGTGTCAATGTTCCGAATTCAGCATTCAGGGGGCGCTGGGCGCATTGAAATGGCACAGGAAATCGTTATATTTCCATTACTTTCCTTTCATTTATGTTGCAGAAGATTTGTGGTTATTGTGAGTTGACTAACAGAAAGAGAGATAGAGGGAGAGGGAGGGTCAGTGATAAAGTAGAGCTTAATGTACAGTTTGAAAATCGCAGAGAAAACTGATATTTAAGAAATGAGAGTGAAGAGAGTAAGCTTAATTAAGAGGGCCTCAGAATGAAAGTCAGAAAAATGATAGGAGAGAGATACCGAAAAACAGAGAAGGAGATTAAGGAACACAGAGTGGGATAAAGAAGGAGATAAGAGAGGAGAAAGGTAGAGCGAAAAATACAATTAAATAAGACAGAAAATTAAAAGTAGTCTTTTCCGAAAAAGATGAGGATAGAGTGGAGGATAGAATACGTAAACATAATATTCAAATGTAAATAAATAAAAAACCGTGATTTACAGAACTAGAGATAGTGAGGTGAGGTAAGAGCTTGTGATTAAGTATTAAAATGGAAGAAGGAGAAAGAGGGAGAGGGAGAGGGACCGACGCTGTTAAGTAAAAGAGGAAAAAAACTGAAACGCGAAAGAGTTGTGGAAAGAAATAATAATTGAATATAAGACACGAAAACAGGGAGAGGAAGAGGGACAGGGAGGAAAGAGACTAAGAATGGCAAATGGCAATTTGTGTTTGCAAGGAGAAGAATTTTAATTGCACAGCAAAAGTCTCTAATGAATAAAAGTTGTACATTTAATGAAGCAATTATGTGATTTGTATGGGAATAGCTAAATTCTTTTTAATTACATATTTAACCAAGAGAAAATTTCAATACAAATTTAGATCTGTTGAAAATGACTTTCTAATCCTGTTCATTCTAGATTACACACACGCTGCAATGTAGATTGTTGTGCCGGCCAAGCATTGTAAGCTAGCATCATGGTGGAATCTTCGAGTTTGGGGCGTGCGCCGACAGCGGCACAGCAGCCCATACCGCAGCAGCATTCGCCTTCGCCGTCGGGGATGCGCTGCGGCAATTTGGAGACGCGCGTGCGTGGCTCCTGGTATCGAGTGATGGTGACGCTGGAAACGGACTTTCTGGCAGTTAGTCTGGACGAGTCATGCGATTCGACGAATCATTCCGGCGACGGTCAATCCACAACACTCAATGGCACTCTGGGGTATGTATGATCAACAGATTCCGAGAGCGACTGATAGACAGAGGGTTTGACGTGCATCTCAACGCATCTTGCAGAAGCAATCACAGCGGCGGAGGAGGCGCCAGTCAGAACGGAACGCTGCCTAGCTCTGCTTCGCTACAGGGCATGGTTGTTCAGGACACTGAGCTGGATGGCTCCGTGGGCACTGGCACTGGCACCGGCAGCAACGACAATGGCGACCTATGCCTGAACAACAACAATAATGCGGACGTCGGTGGCCTGGATATGTGCGATGTACCTGATCACGTGGCCAATCAGAAGCGCCATGTGCGCATCATCAAGTCCGACAACAACGGCCTGGGCATATCCATCAAGGGAGGTCGCGAGAATCGCATGCCCATCCTCATATCAAAGATCTTTCGAGGCATGGCCGCCGACCAAGCCAAAGGCCTCTACGTGGGCGATGCCATACTCACCGTGAACGGCGAGGAGCTACGCGATGCCACCCACGACGAGGCAGTGCGTGCTCTAAAGCGTGCCGGTCGAGTGGTGGACCTGGAAGGTACGTAGCCTCAATCCAAAGCAAATGTATAAACATGCTTAATCCTGGCATTCTTATTTGCCCAAAACATTTGTCCATAGTTGCCTGTCAGATACATGTATACATACATATATATATAGGAGCTAGAGTGAAGGAGTGAGTGCTCAAAAAGTGCCACTGAGCGAGTAGAGCTAACAGGCACAAAGTTTGCAGCCCAGGCGATACACTGTGCAAAAATGTTGCTCATCAAATAGATAATCTCGAGAGAAGCTCAGATTTCTTTTCAAAGCTGAATTAGTTTCCCCACATCAGCCTTACCAATTTTGATGTGCCTAAAAATACTTTCCTGTTTCGCTCAGTGTAGATGTAACGCTTCATACGTGGGATTAGTAAGTACAACATGGCTAGCTACAACCGGCTGATGCTATTGCTATTGCTGCTACTGCTGCTGCTGCAGCTGTGTACTGCTATAAATCCCCCATCAGCCCCAGCCCCAAGCCCCAAGCCGCTCAGCCCTCGACCCGCTGCCTGTTGACTCTTAGCTGTTGACTGCCGTTAGTGGCGCTGGTTTGTTGGCCTGGCTCGTCGGTTCGTTGGTTTGTTTGTTTGCCTTGGCTTGGCAATGAGTAATGAGAAAAGTTTTCTTTCCATTTGATCAAAATGGCCCCAAAATACATAGTTGCTATGCCACTGTGGGCGGTGTGGGCGGCATGGGCGGTGTGGGCGGTGTGGGCGTGACAGCAGCAAAGCCGTAGTTGCCACTGCCGTGCGAATTAAAATGAATGCTACGCACTATATTTTCATCAGCTGAAGTGGTTAGAGGCGCAACGCATTCGCATAAAACTGATCAGCCATCAGATACTCTGGAACCTAATAATCTATCGACCTCTCTCTGCAAAGAGTGGGAGTCGCTAGTCAGATGCATTTGATATTCGACAAAGCGCTTGGCTCCCCCGACAACGATTTAGTGTAAAGTGTAGCAACTGCAATGGGCACCAATTAGGCAATTGGCTGACTGGGCCAGACGTGAGACTCGAGTCGAGCGACTGAGGTCCACAGGCAAGCAGAACGCATAAACAATGCAATGAACCATGGAGGACAATTTAGCTGCGCCAACTTCCATCTGTGTGCAAATACGCACATCGAATGGAGAATCGACTCTGTTGCAGCCAATTCCAATTCCATTTCCACTTCCACTTCCATTTCCGACACAGCTGGAAAACAAACAAGTGCTTAAAGGCTGGCTGCAAATATTTAATACCGTTTCGAGTTCGTATATCAGAGAGTTGGATTTGCTTTGGCTGGGCTTAGTTGCGGCGCAATCGCAAGCGCTCGCTGCGCACACGTTGCCGACGGAGGGGCTGCTGCTGGGGTTGCTCCACTGCCAGGATGAGCCGGCCGAACTGGGCGCCGGCGGCGTTAATAGGCAGCAGCACAAGACGACCACTAGTCAGACCTAAGGCAGCGGCGTTCAGCTCTTGCTCCGCCTCCTCGACTAACTCGACCTGGGACTCTTCTGTTTCCAGTTCGTTGTCGGGCTCCTCGAGCTCGGGGGCGCCATAGCTGCGGGCGGGCGTGTTGGGCGCTCCATAGGTGTTGGCGGGTGTGGCGGACACCTTGAGGGCAATCTCGGTGGCGGGCAGTTCTTCGTCTTCACTCAGCGTCGTCTCGGGCTGCTCCAGGGCAGGCAGATCAGCAACAGGCTGCTGCTCAGCAACAATGCTATCAATGGCAACAGCGGCAAAATCCTCCGCAGCCTCGCGCGCGGGTGGCTGAAAGTCTTGAGCGGGTGCCTGGGCCACCACCTCGACAGTGTCGTCGGGATTCGCTTGAGGCTGGTTGGGTGCGCCATAAGTGTTGGCCGGCGTGCGTGCATTCACCTGCACTTCTTGCTCCAACAGCTCGGTTGTGGTGCTCTGCTCTTCTGTGATGCCAAAGTCCTCCACTTCAGTTTTGGCTGTGGCCGCAGTGGTGGTGGTGGTCAGCGGCTCCTCAAGTTTGGGCTGTCGTTCGCTGGGCAGATCGAACGGTATCTTGGGCCTAAAGCCAGCAGCTGGATACGGAGTGCTGGATAGCTCCACTTGACGCTGGCTCTTCAGCTGACGGCGATGCGGCATTGCTGAGCTGGCCGCAGCTAGTAGAAGCATCAGGAATATTCCGGCAAAGCTCTTCATTGTTGCTCGTTGGACGATTGCTAACGGTATGTGACTGGCTGCTGTGGGTGCACTCGCTTTTATAGTAGATAACTCCGCCTGGCGGGCTGGCAGGGATTCTACATCAGAATTCAGTAACGGTCGCAAGGTCAGCTGCGCTTATATTCGGCTATGATAACGATAACTCTTGCCCGGCAATGCAAATGGGACACGAGTCGCAATTTTGCGCATTTAAAAACATATCGAATCCCATCAAAGCAGCCATCAAGCTCAATGTTAACGACGCTTTAATATGAAACAACCTCCAACTCCGCCCTGGGCCCTCTGGGCACGTCCACCCACACCCACACCTCCACTTCCACCTACATCTCCACTTCTCCACGTCCACGTCCACGTCAGTTTCGATGCCCATGACGGCTTCGTCGTCATCGCCAACGTGAGCCGCATGCTAGGCAGCTGACGAGCAACTCGCACATGTCGTTGATCCATTTCGCCAAAGTTTCGTCGCCCCAAAAATTAAGAGCGAATAAATGTCGAGAAACTAATCAAAAGTCATTTGTGGCATTCGCAATGCTCTATAATCATTATGAATAAAACTATTTAGCTCTGAACTCATTTATCAGCGAAAAATAAACTTCTTTATTCTTGCTTTTAGTTCGATTTGTCAGCTTGAATACCGTCTATATTTATTATGTAATTTGTTGTATTAGAAGTACTATATTATAAATAATCTATATTCTTTTATTCTGGTTTTTTATGCGTATATTAAGAAGATAAATGATTAAATGAATTTATTCAAATTTTTTTATTTTTTATTATTATTGTCTTTGGACTATAAAGTTGACTGATTTGTATACGAGCTTAATTTAATTTTCCGTTTTCAATTATAAAATGCGAATATTATTAACTTCTTTTCTAGTCCGTCATATTCAATTTAAATTATGAAAAAACTATATACTTCAAATTTTTGTTGTAACTAGTTTTCTGTAATTTGTTATTTACTAACTATTGCTAAAGTAAATTGACTGCTTCTTTATAGAGCAGACAGTTTATCTATGGATTAAAGAATTAGCTATGAATCAAGAATTCGCAGCTGAAGCTGTTCTCACTATGATTTATGTTCCATATAATTTATGATTTATGTTAGAGGCAATACAATAGAAGATTTTATATAAAATGTGGTAGTTCGCAAATATACTATTTAATTTTAAGAATTTCTATAGATTCAAATTTATTGAAAAACTCTTGAAAATTGAATTCAACATTTGTAAAATTGGCAAAACCTATTATATCATTAGTTGGTTATATATTCTGTATATATCTGATATTATGTATATTTTGATATTTGGTTATCGTTACAACTTGCTTTGGCCAGTCAATGTATACCTGGGCATATAGCGTATGCCAAATGCGCCTTTTGTTATTGCTGTTTGTGTGGGAGTGCATATTTAGGCAGCTTTCATAATTTGAATGGGGCGGTTCATTAAATTAAATTGGCCCAGATCTATAAGCACGTAAAATGGCACAAGCATCCATTAGCATTACCATGACAATCCCTGGCCAAATCAGAGCCAAAAGGGCAATCGCATAGCGTAAATGCTTAACAGCGATCTGCTCCAGCTTGGTTGGGCTCAGGCAACGGCTCAGGGAGCGACTCCGCCTCAGCCCTCAGCCGTCGTGCCCCTGCCTTTGGCTCGAACTTCAATTTACAACTTGGCCAAGTTGTTTGCCAGACTCAGGCGTTCGCCTCTGTTGAGTCGAGTCGAGTTGGCCGTCGTCGTCTCAGCCGCCTTATTGTAATTTAAATAAGCTGGCGGCTGTAACTGGGATTCTGGGCCCAACTTTTGCCGTCCAGTTGCACAAAATCCAAACTCCAACTGCCAAATGTCAACGGCAGATTTCGTCGCCCAGGCAAAAGGCGTCGACGACGACGACAGTTGGCTAAGGATTCAGTCGCCCACATCCCCCACCCTGCCCATTCACACTGCTGCCTACCAAAAGTCCATTAGCAATGGTTTTTACAGCTTGGCATACTTTTGTGGGTCTGCCAGCCAGCTGAACAGTGCCCGCATCTAAAAACACGCCCAGCCACCGCTCCGACTCTCCTCGGGGCTCCAAACAAATTCAGCTTCCTTTCCGGAACGCAGCGCGTGAGATTTTGCTCTAAAAACTTTGTGCAAAGTTTTAACGCACGATTTGCGAGAGCGCCAGCAACGCCGCCTGCACTTGATATCATATTTGTGCGCCCATTGCCACGCCCACTTTGGCTACTTTCCGGCTTGATTTATGCGGGCGGTCAGGTGCAGTTCCCCCACCGCTTCACGTTGCCTTGCCAAAGGTGTAACAAACTAATCTCCACTTGCGCTTTATGCAACTTTTGCTCTATTTTCAAAAGTGAAATAGAAAAATTAAAAATAAAAAAAGAAAACATTTTACAAATAATTATTTTCAACTTATCTAATTGCTTAAATATTTGTAAAAACTTGGTTAGCTTGAAAATTATATTTTTCCTAAAATTCAAAGTTTAATGTACTAAATATTGTTAGCTCAAGAAATTATGATTACTAATTATTATTTGAGTTTATAGAAAATATTATATTATATTTATTTAAAATTAAAATTTGTAAAATATATTTTAACAAGTAAGAAAACTCTAGTCGGCGCGCCCGACTAGGGGATACCCTAATCCCACCCCCCCTTAGTTTTCTCAATATAGTCCATAACTCGTATGTACAACCATATCACGCAACTTAAGTATGTGCCAATGGTACTAAGAATGTCGATCAAAGAGGAATTATGCAAACAAATGCGACACAAAGATTATACCAGCTCACTTTTGCAAGCTCACAAGAACTGTTCCGTTACTATTAAAGAAGAAGAATCGAAAACATATTCGCACAGCGACACACAGCGCCTGCGACTGCGACACACAGCGGCGAGCGGCAATTGGAAGTAGGTAGCAAAAACAATTCGAACACAATTCGAACACAATTCGACCCAAACTCAAAGGCAATTGCGGTTCTTAGAAAATTTGTTCGCGAGCATTTGCATGTATGTGTGCACATGTATACAAATTGAACATGTATAAGCGCCACCTGGTCTGTGTGCGCTTGCAGTTCAATCGCTGTTGATCTAGCCAAACATTTTGTTTAATAACTTTTGTGTTTATCAACGGATTTTGATGAAACTTTCACCATATGATTTAAATAATTGATTTAGTTTTCAAAAATACCAAACACCATATATTTTGCAACTGAAAATAATTTTCAAAATTGTGGGGAAATTTGGGGCCAGTATCCAAATGTAACAAAAACCGAAATTGGTAAAAATACACATAAAGCTACATGCGAAATTTGAAAAGATAAAAAATCATAACTGTTTTTTCATATGGTTTTAAATCGATAACAAATATTCAGGAATAGTTATCGATTTTCTGAAACAAACTCGATATGCGCGCCCAATATACGCGCCTAACAAAAAAAAATTCAAGTCTCTAGCTCTTATAGGTTCTGAGATCGACGCGTTCATACATACGGACGGACGGACGGACGGACGGACGGACGGACGGACGGACGGACGGACAGACAGACGGACAGGGCTCAATCAACTTGTCTTGTCGTCCTGATCAAGAATATATATACTTTTGGGGGTGTGGCACGCCTCCTTCTGCCTGTTACATACTTTTAACAAAAACATTATACCCTTTTTTCCCATTTTCAATGGGATCAGGGTATAAAAAGTAAATTCCATAATAATAATGGGAAATATATGAATACATATTGGGAAATATATATAGAAGCATTCGACTTGGCTGCCCAATTATTCAAATTTAAATACTTAGTAAAATTATCGATAATATATAACTGTTAAAGTATACAATAAATATCTCAGTTATATTATATATTAACTTACGTTTATATTCTTTAAGAATCCTTAAGAACCTTAGGAATCATTCAGACGGCTGCAAGTTGAGAAACAAAAAACGAATTAGCCAAAGCTGATTAAATAAAGTTGTTAACCAAAGGGTATTTCTTTTAGCAAACCTGACTAATTTGAATGAATGTGCATGTTCCATAAAACGAGAAACAATATTATATATAAAGTTTCTGTAGAAACTTTTTTATTAACAAATGTATTTCTAAATATAATTTAAATGTTTAAATGCTTTTGAATACTTCTATAAATGGCATCCAAAAATAAATAGTTTTTTTTTTTAATAATTTCGTTAAAATTCTTATATTTAAAATGAATGAGTAAAAAGTTAATAATTGTTTGGCTTTGGACCGCTATGCAGGTCAAAGCAGATTATTAGTTGAAGAGCATGTGGCCAAGGTAGTGAGACTAGTTTACATTTGGCTTACAGCGTTTGCAGCTGAATTGTTTATTTTATTTATGTTTATGTTTGCTTTAATTTTTTCAGTTTTCTGCTTTTCGTTTTATGTTTTCTGCAATTGCAACTTTATTTACACTGAAATGCAAAAATTTGCACAACTTATTACAGTTGTTATTGTTGTTTCTAAACTTTGTTGGTTTTGCTGTTGTTAGGATTTCAGTGCACTCCAGGCTTACCCACCCTTCGGCACTCGCCCGCTGCCCCCCACTCAGTCTTATGTGCCAGCAGCGCCTCACGCTAGGCAACATTTTTTGTTGTTACCCACTCAGTTGGTTGTTTGTTTGTTTGTTTGTCTGTTGGTCGACGGCTGCATATTTCTATATGTAAATGTTTGCTGAGCTGCGAGCTTAGAGGCAACGTCCACTCGTAGCCCATTTGGTGCACGTAAATGCCAAGCAATTAGTGAGGCACTGCGAGAGCCGTACTGTCGGTGGAGCGCTTCTGAGACGGTTACTCCAGCCCGGTCTGCTCTAATTAGTTGGGGCTGAGCGCACGAAGTGAGCCGCATAAACTGAGCCAGCCTCAGTCCCGCCAAGCACCAACCACAAGGCGCTGCCAACAGTTGGCATTAAGTGTGAAAATTGAATTTCCAAATCACTCGAACGACAACAGCGTCGCCAGCGGAAATGTGCAAATGTTGTGGGCGGAAGCCATAAGCCCCCACCCACCCACGCAGCAGACTCGAGAGTCAGATAAACGAGAATCTATCTAGTACAAGCCACCTGCGCTCACAATTTGCATAGCACTTGCACAGTGGGTCAAAAGTTGTCGAATGTCTAAAAGTTTTATGATTTTTCTGGCTGCTCTCTAAATTGAACTTAATGTTTAATAATACTATGTGGCTTATATATATATGTAATTTTATTTTATATATACATTTGAGCTCATATAAAATGGTAATGTGAATTTGAGTTGGCTTTTTTAATGAACAGCTAAAAGGCGTCTCTCTGTCGTTCTCTCTGTCTCTCTGTTCGTTTCCCTGTCAGCCATCAATGTCTAATTTTATGGGTCCTGCTATAACATGAGAATTGTTTCAAGCAATCCCACACGACGGCCATGCCACACTTTAGATAGCTCAGCTACTCCTCTCGGGTCTCGAATTTCCCATTCATGGTCTGAATTTCAATGAGAATGCACAATGAGCACCCGACTGTAGCACTCTTATTGTTTGTTATGATTGGATTTGTCTCTGATCCTTTATCAAATGCTTTTCGCTCTCGTAATTGTAATGTCATAACGAGGCAATTATTATCTAAGGAAGTCGATAGCTAAAATGGTTCAAGGATAACAAACAGAGGCTTTCATTACATTTACTAAGTGTGAGATGCCACCGAGAGTTTTCAACTGTGAGCACTTAATATTTAGAAGGCAACACGTGACAGTTGGCTTTCGGTCAGTGTGCGTGCCTGTGGTGCTGGGCATGTGAGCAAAATCGAATAAAAATGGAGCGGAAACTCTAATGAATTTATGCTGCAACGTTTGTGTTTGACGCAAGGACAGACTGATTGAATGCCGGCTGGGATGCTGTGGTTGATGTCACCCCACACAGCCTGTCATATCCTGTTGCTCACAGCGGGCGATGCTGCTCGGCGGTGGCTTCAATTGCTTTGGCATGCATATTCATGTGTTTCGTATATTGATGTCTGTATTTGCAGTTAAATTTCTGCGCGAGGTGACGCCCTATTTCCGCAAGGCGAGCATTATTTCTGAGGTGGGCTGGGAGCTGCAGCGCGCGTTTCTCTGCCCTCTGGGTCCTGGCGCGCCCACATCCCCGCCAGCACCGACGCCCAAGACAACGCCGCGTGCCGATACGCGCTACATACCGCTGCAGCTGACGCATCTGGCGCGCAATCTCAAGTACATCGATCCGGGTGAGTGGTCCTTGGTGTTTGGTTTTTGGTTTTCGGCTAAGGCTAATCCCGAAATTGAACTGTTGTTTTGGCGCTTGCAGAGAACCGCTGCCTGGAGCTCCATTCGCCGGATGGCGTGCACTCGTGCATCCTGCGTGCGGCCGACTCCGCGGAAGCTTTGGTCTGGTTCAATGCGCTCCACTCGGCCATGAGCAGCAGCACGCAGCGCTCCTTGCTCGAGGCGAATCGTGCATTGTCGACGCTCATCGGGGAGCTCAAGCACATTGGCTGGCTGAGCAAACGCCTCAGTGGCGGCGGCGGCAGCTCAGGCAGCGCCGGCGGCGGAGGCGGCAGCGGCAGCGGCACATCCAACAGCGGTGGCGTCGCCGGCGAGGTGGTAAGTGTAAGTTTCCCCCACCATCTCTCAACGCTCAAGCCGAAACGGCCTTCATTTAATAGAGTCCTTTTAGGCTCTGGCTATAAATAAATAATATGACAAATTGAAGCTGACATTCTATTATACAATATTTACAATCCTTTAGCCGAGCGGACGGTCCAGCTCGGAGAGCTCTGACGAAAGCGACAAATGGCTGCCCATTTTTGTGGCAGTCACCGAGCGGGAGTTTCGGGTGTACGAGAGCGCGCCCTGGTCCGTGGAGGCCTGGAGTCGTCCCGTGGAGAGCTATGCACTGGCCACAACCCGCCTGGCCGGCGCCGGCAACAACTCCTCCCTAAATGTTAGTAGACAGAGACAGAGAGAGAGAGGCAAAGCTAATACACTAAATTTTCCAACCTCAACGCCTCCAACAGGGCCAGCAGACGACGGTGTTTTGCGTGCGTTGCGGCACCGCGCGCGGCGTCCTGGTTTATTGGCTGCGGTCGGAGACGCATCGGGATATGGCTGCGTGGGCGCGAGCCCTGGTCCAGGGCTCCCATCAGGCGGTCAATTTGCAGCGGGAGTTCTCGTTTCGCTGCCTCTACCAGGGCAGGCAGTGTCAATTGGTTGTGCACATAAATCGCGGCTTCTTCTTATACGACTGCGGCGGCTTCGCCTCGTCGACGCCCACAGCGGCGTCGGCGACCAACAAAACGCAGCTCTGGCAGTTCGCATTTGACAAATTGAAGGGCTCGGCGGATGATGGCGCTCGCATGTTGTATTTGGACTTTGGCGAGGATGGCGAAATTGTGAGTGCCTGCAAATTATTAATCAGACAATTGAACTCATACTTTACCTGTCTCTCTCGCTCTCTCTCTCCCTCTCTCTCTCTCTTTCACTCACTCAATTTCTCTGTGCAGGAACTGGACATGGAGTGCTGCCCAAAGCCCGTTGTATTCGTAGTGCACAATTGCCTCTCTGCGAAGGTGCACAATATTGCCTAGGTGGCCTGGCAGTTGGAGCATTCGACATAGGGAATCATTTGGAAACTTGAAAAAAAAAAAATATCAAATCAATTAAATTTTTTAATTTTATAAAGTATGCTCTCTAAAAAGGAGTAAATTTGACATTTTCATTTAAGTATTAAGAGATTCGATTGCTTGTTAAATTGCGCTTGCGAGATTATCCAAGCCAGCAGAGGATGGAGAGTGCGAGTGAGCATTATGTGCTTCCCGATGGCCACTGGGCTCTTTGTGAGTCTAGCAAAAAGAAAACAAAGCAAAGTAATACAAAGTAGTATCTTTCGAGAGGGGAACTATATCGAATACCGACAAGCACAAACCAAAACATTTTTACATTGTAAGTAGACGTAAATTCATTTTATACGGAAGTGTGTCATATACACACCAAATAATATACCATCTAAATACGAACGAAATCAAAGGAGACAAATTTAAAAGTAAATCCAACTTGAAAACGAATATCTAAATGCAAATCTGATATCTACATTGAATACACACACGTTGAACAATAATTATCGTAATTGTACTTAACTAATTGTATCTTGTATCTAAACGAAGCACACATATCTCGATGTATTAGGCCCTAAAACATAGCGAAGAACTCGAAATCGTATCGTTCGTGCATCTCATACTCCATACCAAATACCTATCAGCTCTTATACGAAAACCTTCAGACATTTCCTAGCCCACTTTACTTGTACAACTTCGATCGCTCATACGCAATTATTATACATTAAACCAACATATAAACATCTCATATTCGTTTCACGAACTTAGACATTTCGTTAGAGAAGGAAGGCAGAGCAGAAGTCCCAACAACAACCAAGAAAATCAACATAGAATCATAAACTTAAGACGTACAATATGTATTTTTAACATAAGTAGTGTTGAATCTTCGATAATAAACTTATATATATAAATATATATATACATAATACAAATAACATACAAATACATGGAATACTTCTTTGCACAATTTGGTTTTATTTCAGGTAGCCTTTGTCCTTTATAGCTTTCAGTCGATAAACCCCTTCGGCTATCTATTTACTCATTTGCAGAATAATGCTGCACAGGCACCAGGCACCAGGCTCAACTATAGTAAGTTAGTATAAGCCACTAAAAATTAACACGTTGCCTGCATAGCTATGTCAGAGGGCATTCCGGCTCTATCATCAGCATCCATAGCAACCTGTTTCGCCTCAGCCCTGGAACTCTTTTTAAACTTTGTTCATTTGGGAATTACATGGTTAAAGTTTCGAAACCAGAGGAGGCAATTATAATCTTAATAATAATTTCTTTTGCTTAAAAGTTCAACGCACGTTGTTGATTACAAACTTTTCGATTCCGCAGACTTTTCATTTTCTTTCAAGTTTTCATTGATTAAGCAACAACGAACAGAAGAATTTTGTTTAGCGCTGTAGAAAATCGATTTTGTTGATTGAAAATGTTTCAAAGTTATTTTATTTATTTTTAATTCAATGCTATTGGAAAATTCATATTTTGGATACAAATTTATAAATTGGTATACCCTGAAGAAATCGAACAATTGATTTTACTGTATGATGGTTTTGTGGAAATGTATCTGAGTTGAGCTACATGTGTGTCCGTCCGTTTGGTTGAGTCATCTCATTTCCTTATCTATAGTCGATTATTATCGATTTTTAAACGTAATTCGAAGACACATATGAAAATTGTATTCAAAATGTCCATCTAGATGAAAAATGATTTAACAATTATGTTTGAATGGCCTCTGCGTATGCATGTGTGTGTGTATGTGTTGTTTGATATGAGAGTAAAAAAGACTATAATAATCGATACGAAGGGTTCAGGATATCTGATACTCGAGTTGCCTCGACTTGGAAACTTTTACATTCCTGTAAATTCGTAACTCAACTAAGTCTAATCTGCTTTAGTTATTATTCAAAATATAATTAATATTTTAAAAATTATATTAAAACATGTTTATGAATTAATTTAATATATATTAGCTATATTAAATATATTAAAGCTTTAAAACCTGCAAGGTGGTGCTCTGCCCTTATTGAGCTGCGATGGCCTGTTGGAGGTTTATAAATTACACACCAATAGATATATATATATGTGTGGGTAGTACTTGTGAGCGACTACGAGTATGAGAACATGCGGCTATTTATTTCAATTTTCCCAATTCGCATTTAAGACGAAAACAAAGTCACCAAGTGTACGTGCCCGGCATGCCCAACAACTGGCACTGGTCAGCCGCAAGCTTTGCTCATCACCAACACAAGCTCCAATCGACTGTTGGCAAACATGGAGCAGCAACAACAAGTACGAGTACATGTTGTTAAAGAGCGGAGCGGTGGGAGGGGGTGGGGTCAGTTGGGGAATATGTAAAGCGATTTTGGGCTGACTCTGTGACCATCATTGCGGTCAACGGGCAGGTTTAAGGTGTAGCGAACGATGTCCGCCTTTTGGCCTCTACGTTGACACGATGACCACGACTGAGACACTGGCCAGAGTAGCCAACCACACACACACAAACACACTCCCATTCACACTCACACGGGAATTACATTTCCGGCTTGGGCAGCATGCGGAAGCAGCGCGTCGATTTAAATGCTTCAGGGCTAAAATTATGACAGGTGCCTGAGATTGGGCATGGATAAGCGGGCGTTGGCCGCTAGAATTTGTTGAGCAGCTATAAATACGCTCGACTGGAAAATGTCAGCGCTTAGTAGCACAGCTAAAGAGCGAATTAAACGTCTGAGAAGTAAAACAATATGTGGAAAGGACACGGATACGGCATTTACATAGCATGCCTGCTGCTCTGTCTCAGCGGCATCCGGACGGCCGTCATACGGCCAGAGGAGCAACAGGAGACGACCACAATAAGCAGCGGATTAGAGGAGGAAGCCTCCACCAGTACCACTGTGGAGCCAGAGGTAACAACCGCATCGGCAGCACAAAGTCGCGACAAGGATGCCACCGTGGAAATTGGTTGGGCTAGTGTTGATCCTGCGCCCGGCACAGTTGCTGGTGACCTGAGCGTGGGCCGAATGAAGTCGGCTAAGCTGCTGCTGCTCAGTACGCCTGCTAAGCGGCCAGCGGAAGTGGAACAGCAGTTCGAGGAGCCGGACGAGAGCGATGCAACAGCCACAGCTGGCAGTGGGGAGGGCAGTTTAGCAACTACAACGGAGGCCATCACTACCACCGAGTACAGTGAGGCACCAACAACAACAGCAACAGTCATAAAGGAAGCCAGCGACCACAAGACAACAAAACTGTTCGCCATCGATGCGACAATATCCTCGGAGGACGCGCTGCAGCCCAACGTCGCCGTCGCCGTGGCCACAGACAATGCCACAATTGCAATTGCCGAACAGCCGCAGGCAGCCGCTGCCAACAATGTGGCCATTGAGCTGGCACTCGTCGAGCCGGAGGCAGAGTACGTGCTGCTGGATGGCAGCCTGGCCGACCTGTCGGAGCTAACAAACCCCTCCACTCATGACGAACTGCAGCTGGGCAGCTTTACGCACATCGATAGCGATGTCCATTTGCAGCCCGTCGTGCATTCAGTGGAAATCGTGCCCACCAGCCTCGATGATCTCCTGATTGTTAATTATGTACACAATTTGCGTTGACTATCGACGGCTGCGCTAGTACTTCCCCATGCACTGTGCTCGAGTTAAGTTTGTTTTTATATATTTAATACGATTATCGAAAATGTTACAGAATTGAATAAAAGCTATACACATCTAATAGAAGAGGAGAATGGAAATAGAAAACTTAGTATGGGAAAGACAATCCTTAATGAAATCTACTCGTCAGATACAAAAATACTAATCTATTCAGGGAGTAGCAAAGTATATTTTTGTAGATCTTCCTCATTGTTGATTCATCATTTCATTAAAAGTGTGATAACAAAAGACTTCATGATGAAATTTGAGTTGATAATTAATAAGTAATCTTGCAGTGAAATTCCTTGATTAAATTGACACCTTTAGTCTCATTAAACAACTGTATAAAATAATCGGAAATAAAATTAACATTGTTTAATCACTCAGAATTATTTTACATACGAAGTGTGATTACAGTGTAAGACTGTAGTTCATCTAATATACAACAGCCTTCTATGCGCTTCTCAAATATATACAGCATTCAATAAATGAGTGATCTAAAAAGATAAGCTCCTACTCATTTTCTCGCCCTCTCTCTTGCTATGCTTTATTTGGTATTCCTTTCCCTGTTTCCTGCTCTTATTCTTTCCCATTCTCTGCCTAAGTTTCAGTCGCCTCCTTTCCTCTAGATTAATTTTATTTACAGATAGGCTTATGAGTATTTGGGAAATGAAATATGCCTATGCTGTATGTGTATATATAAATATATATATATAATTATAAATTTGCATATGCGAAGAAACGGATGTGCTCATGCATATATGGCTAATGAAAGACATTAAGAATACCCGTAGGCATTTTATGAGGTCATAGATATTTCTGTCTGAGCGTTACACATTTCGTGACTAAATTTTCGAAGCCTTCGCTCGCTGCAGCTTATGAGGAGGTAAATGTATATAAATGATTTAAATACAGATGAATTCGAATATATTTCACCTCGATTAAAACATAACGTAGAATTATAATTAATAAACAGTTTAACAATATAATAGGAGAGATGTGCAGAGTGAGCCTGCTTACCAACGCTGCTCCACGTGCGTGGTGTAGACAAATCCCCGCCTGGGCGCCTGAATCAGCGGCTGCGAGCGCAGTGGAATGGCCACAGGTATGCCGTTGGATGCAGGTGCTCGGGCCACCAGCACAGCTGGTCCCAGATTGGCGGTAAACAGCACATTTTCGGCATCAGGCTCATCCTTGGAGCCAGGCTCGGGCGTGGGCTTCAATGGGTTTGTGCTGACACCACAGACTGGATGATTGGCATTGCTGTCGTCTGCTGCAGCCGTCCCAGTCGCATTACTAGCATCTACTTGCTGCTGCTGCTGCTGCTGCTGTGCCAACTCGGTGGGCAGTAGAAAGGCGCGGCTTGGCCGATAGCCGGCGGGTGGATAGGGAGCCCCGGCAAAAGCGCGACCTGAGCGGAATTCAATGGGCGAAGCTGTGGTGGTGGCATCGATGGAATCCAATGTGGTTGATGTACTAAAATCGGCAGTTTCTGTTGTGCTGGTTATCACGTTATCCAGCGGCAGCTCCGTTGTAGTTGTACCCAAGTCTGAACCCTCAGTTGACAGCACCACGGCATTGTCAGCGGCGTCAGCTTCGCCAGGCAGCCAAAAGGCGCGTCCCTCCGGCCTAAAGCCAGCCGCTGGATATGGAGTGGGTGTAGGCGGGGGCGTGGGGGTGGGCTTCAGTTCTCTAACGACTGCCTGCTGAACGTCATCCTCCTGAACGCTGACTGCATACCGATTGATGCGTATCTGACGCGTCTCGGCGATCCCCGAAACCCAGAGGCAGAGAACAAGAACAAATATCCACTGCATATTGTGCTGTATATCGTAAGTGAGGCGATATATTTCAACTGATTTGCGCTGCGGATGCGTCTGGTGTTTTTATACAATGTTCTCGGCCTGTCTAAGGTCTCGGGCATCGGGCATCGGGCATCGGGCATCGGGCATCGGGCATCGGGCATCGAGTATCGGGTCTGGCCCACTGGCAATGAAAGCGAGAGTCGTCTCATTTCGTTCCGTTCCATGTAGAGTCGTAATACCGGGACACATACATACGGGGAACATCGTTAGGCGCACGGCAATCACATTTATTGATTTATTTATTTTTTATATTTTATATACTCAAATTTATATATAAATGAATATGTATATTGGTTTGAATGCTTTGCATTTGTTTTGCTTCTGGTGTTTGACTGCTTATCCACGTCCACCACGTCCGAATCGTCGCCATGTTCTATGAAAATAAAATGCGTTTCCTACGTGATCGGAAACCCTAAGGAGCAGCCCGACCGGCCTAACCGTTGACGAGCTGCCCACATCAATTGAAAGCGAAAACTTGTTGCCAATTGCATTATGTCTGGGCTTGAGTGTTAGAATATTTATTAAACACTTATAATCGACATTATGCGATCAACGAGCGACGGCCACTGAGGTGAACACCAAGGGCGGCTATGAGTAATTAACTAACTATTTTATCGCGTCACGTCTTTTGATAACGATCGAACTAAACTGTCGAGCCATAGACACGATCATAGCCACTTGGGTGTCCTATGCATAACTTGCATAACTGAAGATTCTGGTATACAATTGATAGATCACAGTTTGTGGCCTTAAACTGTGTGACTGGCTAAAGCTATTGTGAACCGTAGAGGTCAATAACTGCACTGGCCTTCAGGATATACTACAAAACTGTAGTCTTTTTGGACAGATCCAAATCAGAATGAGCTTCGACGTTTCTTGTTTGCTCAGTTTTCTATAATTATTATTGATTTGCGCTATCTACTATATAAATTTTGATGTTCAAAGCAAATTAATGAAAATGATTTTCTATATGGACTGCTCTATAAGTTGGTATCAAAAATGGATGTGCAGTTGAGCAACTTGTCTGCTTTGATTCTTGAATCAAATTAAATGTCTAAATTCTTGTTCATTTTGTATAAGATATATCTTACTTGGTTCTTTATGTATTTATTATTGAGACTTTTATGATTGGGACTTAAAATATATTTTATATTTATATTTACTATATACATATTATAGAATTGTTTTATATATACATTATATTATATTATGAATTATTCTATTGACATTTCCTCCATACTGCCATTTGTGAAATAAATACTTAAATATATTTATCTTATACATACATAAAATAATAATTATTATCTATTGACTAAACAAATCAATTACATATAATTAATTTTACCTACTCAACATCTCACTTTTTGAGCTTGTAAATTACTCTCTTTACACAAGTTACTCATTTGTATACTTATTTGCATTATTATTATAATAATTAATAATAGCCAAATTTTTAAATGATGTATGTAAATATATTATTTACTCATTTTTAAATATACTTACTATGAATTATATTGCATTAAACTATATGTATCTTAGTCTTTGAAAAGTTTTTTGGCTTACTGTAGATAAGGAGCACACTTAAGAATTCCAGAGGCTAACTTATTGAGGGCAAACAAAAGAAACTAGAACACATTCTGTGGTTGCAGCTCAGCGCTTCACTTTCGAAGTGTTATTCCAGTGAATAGTATCGCTCCGGTTTTGGATTGATTAATGGCGGAACTATAAATCGAACTTCCAGCTCTTCTGCTACTTCTTTCTTGTCACGTCGCACGCACATAAACCCGCCGATCAGCCACTCACAATGGAGCCGCCGACGTCAGAGCGTGCGCCAAAAAAGGATTTCCACGCTTGGACTATGCGACGCACCGCACACTAAATAGATTCGACTGGGGCTGGAACGACTGGGCGACCACTTCCACTGTTTCCACATCTGTCCTAGCTATAAAAGCGCCGCGCTGGGCTGCCAACTGCAGTAGTCGTCGGCTTCAGCTTCCTAGAACCACACACACAGTCACCAAGAGCCCAATTCATCGAAATGGCCAAGTTCCAAGCTTTGATCGTTATCGCCGTCTGCCTGTTGGCCGTCAGCGAGTGCCAGGTGCAGCGCCAGCGCGCACAGCGCTTGAGCCGTGGACGTTCGCGTTACTTTGCTCGCCAGGAGCTGGCGCCAGCGGATCCGGATGCCGCCGTCACTCCCTATCCTTCAGCCGACGAACTGAAGCCAGAGGTGCCTTTTGATGAGGCAGCCGCACCAGCCGCCGCCGATCCTACACCTGATGCTGTCTATGGCCCGCCCGATGCAGCGCCCGCGCCCAATGCCGTCCCCGATGAGGTCTACGGCCCTCCCGATGTTGCTGGCAACGATTTGCCGGCTGCTGATGCCGCCGCCGATGTGCCCGCCGAGCAGGCACGCCTAGTGGCCGCCAGACGCGCGGCCAAGCTCCGACGCGCCCAGCCTGTGGCCTATCGTCGCGTTGCCTCCGCCGTGGCACGCCCTGCCAAGCTCAGCGCTGCTCGCTCTGTGGTGAGAAGCGCTTAGATGGGAACAATCATCTGCTTACGAGCTGCCTGAACCGGGCAGTCGCATATAGCCAGATGCCAGCTGCTAAATACCCCAAAAACCCATGACGATTCAACGAAGCTCCCTGATGACGGCATATCAGCTACCCACACTCCCCCACATTCACTGACATACTCACACATTCACACATACACACACACACAACAATCTATTCAGCATTTGAAATTTACCTTTGATTGTAAGCGAATTGCAAATAAAATGTTCAGGAAACATAACAAAAGCTCTCACAGATCGTGCTCAGACATTCTGTCTGCCTTATGAATCACGAATTACAGGGGGTTTGGAGCGCACTACCCGGCTCAACAAAATTAAATGCGCGACGGGCCAACCCAGGCAACCGGTTAAGGAGCTCACGCGTGCGCGTCATTAAGAGATGACGACGATGCTGATGGAGACGAAGACGAAGACGAAGCTGCTTACATTGGCCTGGGTATCTCCCAAACCGCAAGTAAACAAGAAATTTAATTGCAGTTTGCCACAAATCGAAGCATTTATACCCTATAAATATGCATTTAAAGTAGTGAGACCAATAAGCGGATTAATGTATATTATACATACACATTTCTGCCTTGGCCACCTGACTCTAGTAAGCAACGTGTGAGGTTTGAGAAGCATTTATACCTCAGAGTATTGTTAAACTTTAATAAGAATTTAATTACCAATTAGAGAAGAATTAGAAACAATAATAAATATATGCTAATTAGAATGCTTAAATTGAAACTGATCATTTCATGAATACCCTGTGAATTTAGTCAACTCTTACAGCTATTTTCAATATAAATAAGACTTATTTCGCCACCTCAACTTTGCTTCGAATGAAAAGAAGAAACACATCGACAAGCAGATAGTCTATTCCCAATTAAATGTATTTAAAATTGATAAAGAGAGAGAGCGGGAAAAGCTGAAATGTTGCTTCTCGCGGGGTTCAACCAGGCCTTCAATCGGGCTGATAAGTCATGCGAGCTGAAAGAGAAGCAGCCTCAACTTGCTTGGCATCTTTCTCTTTGTCGGCCTCTATTGCTGTTGCTGTCTCTGTCGTTGCCTTATCTCTGTCTCTTGTTGGCGCTGAGTCAGCTCAGCATCTCGATGCTTATTTAAATAATTGCAAGCGCTTTCAGCCGCTCAGTTTCTCAAGCGCCGCGACTCAAGCAGCTTGGCTAAACGGTTCCGGGTTTTATGATCTTCGCGCTGATAAAGTGAAATTTGCACATTGAAATCAATAAAAAATCGAATAAACAAAATAAAATGTGGAAGAGTTTAAGCGTGCTGATGTTGATCGGACTTTTGGAACTGGCGGAGGCTCAGCGGCCGTCATTTGCAGGTCTGCGTCCGCCGGGCGGACTCAGCCAGAAGGACAAGTACCATGCCACCCAGAATACGGCCGTGGAGAACATAACTGGCGTAGACATTGCGACACGCTTCGGCACGGATGCAGTGCCGCAGCAGACGCAAACGATCAACTTGGCCTATGGCGCCCCACAAAGGCCGCCAGTGGGCGTGCCACTGGTGCTGCCCCTCAGCAGCTATGTGCCCGACGTGTCATCGAGTCTGCTGCCGGCGACAGTTGACGTGGCCAATCGCTTCGGGGGCGTGGCAAATGCTGCTGCTACTCCTGATGTTAGCCCCACAATTGCGACCAACGATTCCAGCTTGCGACCCACTGCAACTGTCGCCAGCATTGCGCCCGTGTCTAATGCTCTGCCCATCGATGCGCACGGGGATCAGAACTACGTGAACTATTTGAGCCAGCTGCCCGAGGATAATCAGCCATTCTGGTTCCTCAACTATCAGGCCATTGAGGCGCTGAGAAACAGCACGAGGCCAAATGTTAGTGCGCTCGAGACGCGGGGATCTTTCTTTGCTGGCTAAAGCTCGGTCCAGACCAGTCGCACTAAAAACAATACTCATGGCTAATTAATGCACTAGCACATACATATATCTCTCTGGGTGTGAGTACAAAGTGTATATGCGCTTACTCAGCAATATTATCTTGAAAAACCGGAGGAAATACCAAAATCGTGGGCCATGAATTGTGATTTCTCAAGCGAAAAGATGCGATTCGGCATATAAGTAGAGAAATATATATTATATCAAATAAGCAATATGCAAATGATCATTGCATGGCTGCTGTAAAGACCCCATACAATATCAATGTATATTTTAGAAATACTATTTATTAAAACTCATTGTTCTGCTTCTTAATTAATTGTGTTTTATTTATCTTTGGGTTTTATCAGCATCTGTATGGGGCGCACGTAATTGCCCTTTCTACCCCACTCCTTGAGTCCCAAGAATATGTGTTCCTGATCGTCCACTCTCTTCTTGCAGCATTTGCCGTTGGGATTGCTGAAGAAGCGAAGGGAAAGCTTGGGTATGTTTGAATATGAATATCGAAGCAGCACTTACCATAAGAAATATAATGGAAGAAGATAGCGATCATTTCATGTTTTTTACCGGCCTTTATCGAAACAACATGAAACAAACGCATACCTGGTATACCTGCTACTTGGAATACTCTTTTCACTCCACTAGTTATTTAAAGTTAAAAAGTTAGAGTATTTTGACTGTGAATGGATCAGTAAGATTCCAAGTTATTTGTTATTTATTTTTAGTTAAATAAAATTTCATTTTTATTAACTCGAGACGAGCTGTTTCATAGCACAGATAAGCCTTGTTTACGGGTATCAGATGGGGAAGTTTATAATCTAAAATTAGCACAATACATTAAGTTAAATTAATATACGTATTCAATTATTAATTCAGTAAGATCATTAAAGTATCAAGTAAGCAACTGCACATGATAATAAAAAATAAAAATAAAATAATCAATGATCTGTAGAAGTGATCTACAAAAAACTACCTGTGAAACTAGATTATTAAAGCAATTAAGCGTTAGGTCTATCTAAATTGACTCGTACAAATATAATCGTTAGACAATAAGGAGGAGCTCTCTTATCAGCTCACCTATCTAGTTTCCAATAATAAAATGGTAACGATTAAAGCACTTTCCGACTGCCTCGTTAAATATACAGGACATTTTGAATATACACAGATGCTTTTCTACCTACTGATGCTTGGCAAAGAAAGCAATATACTCTTATCAATTCTTAAGCGAGTATGAAAAAGCTTGTAAGACATAAGTTCCATATACAAATATAAATTATCCTACATTCGCATATTTTAATCTACGTATGCAGTATAGCTTAATTTGGTATATAAAACTTGAATATTGAAACCTTTTTAACGCTTCTTTAAAAGCGAAAAGAATCATAGAAAAGAAAAACACACACAAATAACAATTTATAAGCAGGCAAAGCATGAAAAATGCATTCAAAGCGCCAGAACAAAGAAAAGTGGAGAAAATGGAGCTCAGAAATGCAAGAAAATGCACAACAACAAAAAACTCAACAACTCCAATATGCAATGGATGAAAATGGATGCAAACAATGAAAAGTGCTCCTTGGGCGCTTGTTAATGGCGAGTGAATTGCGAAAAAGTCGATGCTGGGCAAAAGTGTCAAGCACTGCAAAAGCCACTACAAAAGTAAGCAGCGGGGAACAGAGTTGGAAAAATAATGATAATTTAACAGTATGACAGCTATGTTTAACGCACTTTAATATACTCGAAACAAAACTGTTTTATGTAGATAACAATCAATCAATCAGTCAATCACAGGGCTGTCTACCATGCCAGTTGCTGGGGGGCTGCACTGTAGGCAAGCACGTAAGGCTGCTGGCCACCCAGATAGTAGAATTGCGGAGCTGGCACGGTGGCCACTGGGGCCACTGGAACGGCTGGTGCTGCTGCCTCGACGGGCAACTCCTCCAGGCGAGCGATGCGCTGACGCTGGCGCTGACGTTTGGGCTGTGCCTTGGCGAGCTGCAGCTTGGCCAATCTCTGGCGGCTGCTGCGCAGGCGAGCAACGGCTGCTGGTGTGGTCACCTCCTCCAGCGAGTTCTCATCTATGTCCAATTCCTCGGCATCAGGCTGAAAGCTGTTAGCTGGTGGCTCCTGTTCAGCGGGCAGCTCATCCACATCCGTAGATGGGGGTGGGCCGTAGATGAGCGCTGGCTCTTCCGGTTTCAGCTCGTCCGCTGACGGATACGGCGTGGGCTGCACCTCCTGGCGGGCGAGCACCTGGCGCTGGCGATTGAGACGCAAACGGCGTGGCGCCTCTGCGGATGCGTGTACCACCAGGATAGCCAGGAGAAGCAGGGAGCTAATGAGCTGATAACGTGCCATGATCGTCTTAGTTGCTGTGACGCTTTGATACCGATCGTATATAGAGCTTTTACTTTTATACTCGCAGCTGGCCCAGTGTCAGCCCGTTGTGTCAGTTGCGGCGATTCTAGACCCCTCCGCAACGTTCCGCATATAAAGCAGTCAATAATTTGATAGCCCAACAAAAATAAAACAAGTAATCCAAAAAACCATTGACCTGCATGATAAACAGGCGCCACACAGTGTCTCAAAAGTCATTTTCAATTGGTCAATTTGATTCAAATTCAAGGCTTAAGGTAAAGACAAGTACATTAATAAAATAGTGATTCTTACATACATAAATGAATCAAACATTTTAAGGTATGTACAAAAAAATTTTATATTTAAAAGCTCTTTTGATATGAAAAAATGTGTTTGCATTTTTCCATTTTATTTTGAAACATTTTATTGAATTTATTTATGGATCCTTAGAAATAATTTCTATTGACTTTGTTGATCTATTTGTATTATAAATAATTTTAATATTAGTATTTTCTTTCAATACATATATGTATTTGGTATCTAAATGGATTTGGCTTTGTTGTTGCTTTCGCCCCACTGTAGCTGAAGCTTATGGAAAAAATAGTGGAACATTTGCTCAAATACAATTTTATTAGCTTCAGCCCATGTTGCTGCAGCGGGCGGCGATCGAGTGTGTGAAGTTCAGAGTTAAGTGGCGAATCGAATTAATGGTCAATGGCTGGCTGGCTGGCTGGCTAGCTGGCTATATGGTTATGGGTTAGACATGGGCCCTTGACTAAATATTGTCACGTAGGTTCACGCATGTGGCTACCATCTTGAGGCTGGCCCTCGGCGTGCCATTTATGACTGCCAAAATGTTTGTGTATAAAAAGTCTGCGATTCGCATTCGATATCAACATTCTAACAGCACTCAGCAACAGTTCGACATGGCTTTCAAGTTTACCAGCGCTCTGCTCATCCTGGCTGCCGTAGCCGCTGTCTCAGTGGCGGAGCCGGCGCGTCTGCGCAATCGGTCTTCGCGTTTCCGCTTGGCCCGCCAGGAGGAGGCACCGCCCGCAACTGCAGATCCAGCTGTAGACATTGCACCAACGCCAGCATCGGCGCCTTATCCACCTGCAGGTGTTACGCCCTCTATCGCCTTTGATCTACCGACCGAGACGGAGACCGAAGCGCAGCCCGATTTGACCTATGGCCCACCCGATAACACCTATGGCCCACCAGCCGAACCGGACAACACCTATGGCCCCCCTGCCGAACCCGACAACACCTACGGACCACCTGCTGATGCTGCAGCTGATCAGGACCAAGACCAGGATCTGGCGCCAGCCGATGCCGATCCAGCATCAGAGCCCATTCCCGCTAGCCTAATCCTTGCACGCAGCAGTCGCCTACGCAGCCGTCGTCCAGTTTCAGAGAAACTGCGCTCCGCCCAGATCATCCGCTCCAGGCCCATCCTGGTCTATACCATCTAGACTGAATATTGTGCCGAATGTTTTTACGAGTTATCGACGCAACGCGATACAAATATTTGTTATTAATTAAATCTATAAAAATAAAAAGTTGTTAAAAAAATCAAACTTAAATTCTTATTTACAATATTGAATATGGCCCACAGATCTTATATAATTGGAATAGCTAAATGGGAAAATATAAATTTTGCAGTAGATTAGAATTCATTTTAGTTGTCATAACTTGAGTATATAATTTATGTTTAAATATATAGTTGAAACCCCTTTTATGAACTTTCGCTAATTGTTAAAAACATTTTTTTAAATATAAATATATAGAATTTAAGGATTTCAACATGCATACAAAATCAGATCTTATCTATGGTTGGCAAAGCAAAACTTACACTACTGTTGAGTCATCCCGTTGTTTTTTAAGGTTTTTGTAATTTGAATTAGAAAACATTGTAACTGCTCTCGCCCTGCGAATATTAATGGCGTTAATATTGTTAAGCTATAAACAAAAGGTTTAAAAAATTAATATTCAATAACGATCAATGTGAGCACATATGCCTAGTTGAACTAGACGGTTTGTTTTATTGCTTGTTATCTTAACTAAGAATTAACAAGTAACTAAACTCTAGTCGAGACTGCTCGACTAAGAGATACCCTGAATCCATTGAGCTGTAATACCAATCATTAAGAGCTTCATTTATTCATTAATAGTACCCAACACAAGCACACACACACACACACAAACATATGCATGCACGTAATATGCTCACTGCGCAGTTTTGCAGCTGCAGCAGAGGCTGTGCCATGCAAACTTCATTGTTTAATAGACCTATGTTCTTAATGAAATTTTCGGGGAATGATTATGACATCTAAATGTACCTATGTGCCAAATTTCAAGTCTCTAGTATTTGATATACGTGAGTTATCGTTTTTGTTGAATTGTGGGCGGAAGGGGCGTGGCATCAAAAATCCAAAAATGACAAAATGTGCGGATTCAATATAGCAATCAAACACAACTTAGTGCATGATTCTATCTTTAACGGTGTGCACGCCAGACCTCAAAAACAAAGCGATATTTTCGATAGTTATCGATAAAAAAGAAATGGGAAATGGGAATGGAGTTATCGAAAAAAAAAAATAAACTCGTACAGCGTATGGTATTATCGAGCATTTTGCTTTTTATTTGAAGTCTCTAGCTTTTGTGGTTGCAGAAATCCAGGTGTTTACACGGACGGACGGACGGACGGACGGACGGACGGACGGACGGACGGACAGACGGACAGACGGACAGGGCTAGTTCAACTCAGCTCATCGAGCTGATCAAGAATATATATACTTTATGGGGTGTGGCACGCCTCCTTCTGCCTGTTACATACATTTGCACAAAAACATTATACCCTGAAATTTCCATTTTCAATGGATTCAGGGTATAAAAATTAATTTGCACTCAATTGTGCTTTGTTGTAGGACTAATAAATTGTCTAAATCATTAATTATTTTAAATATTTCTTATTAAGTTTGAGTACAGGCATTATACAGAGCTGTAGAATAGACGAGTCTGCTAGACAATCAAAATAAATAAATATATATACTTAAAATACATATAATATATTCCACGTTGAGAAAACAAAGCTATTAGACAGAGAGATAATCTTACTTATAAACAGACAGACGGAAATTCATGTATGAACTCTGCTCTTGATACTTAAAGGCAGTAAAAATCCTGTGACATTTAACGTATACAAAGTAAATAGGGACAGGACTATAAGGGCAAACGGTAAGCTAATATCTGAATTTTAAATATTTATAACAAAGAGCACAAAATTAAGGGAAATTTGTATGTAAAGGCCGACAAGAGCCGCCTGACCTAGATGAGAATTATGTCTAATGGGGTGTCTTCCCAGACACGTTTACCAAGAGGCCAATGTCTATGAATATAAAAGCCATTAAATACAAGTAACTAAACTCTAGTCGAGACTGCTCGACTAAGAGATACCCTGAATCCATTGAGCTGTAATACCAATCATTAAGAGCTTCATTTATTCATTAATAGTAACCAACACATGCACACACACACACACAAACATATGCATTCACGTAATATGCTCACTGCACAGTTTTGCGGCTGCAGCAGAGGCTGTGCTATGGAAACTTTATTGTGTAATAACTTTTTTTCTCGACCTATGTTCTTATTGAAATTTTCGGGGAATGATTATGACATCCAAATGTACCTATTTGCCAAATTTCAAGTCTCTAGTATTTGATATACGTGAGTTATCGTTTTTGTTGAATTGTGGGCGAAAGGGGCGTGGCATCAAAAATCCAAAAATGACAAAATGTGCGGATTCACTGTAGCTATCAAACACAACTTAGTGCACGATTCTATCTTTAACGGTGTGCACGCCAGACCTCAAAAACAAAGCGATATTTTCGATAGTTATCGATAAAAAAGAAATGGGATGAGTTATCGAAAAAAAAAAATAAACTCGTACAGCGTATGGTATTATCGAGCATTTTGCTTTTTATTTGAAGTCTCTAGCTTTTGTGGTTGCAGAAATCCAGGTGTTTACACGGACGGACGGACGGACGGACGGACGGACGGACGGACGGACGGACGGACGGACGGACGGACGGACGGTCGGACGGACGGACGGACGGACGGACGGACAGACGGACAGGGCTAGTTCAACTCAGCTCGTCGAGCTGATCAAGAATATATATACTTTATGGGGTGTGGCACTCCTCCTTCTGCCTGTTACATACATTTGCACAAAAACATTATACCCTGAAATTTCCATTTTCAATGGATTCAGGGTATAAAAATTATGAATAGCCAAGAACCCATCGATATAAGCAAACAGAAAATTGAACTGCGAGCAAAAGCCTATTGCAGCCGCTGTCGACGGCGTGTTAATGAGGAGACTCAGAGGGGAAGAGAGAGAGAGAGAGAGAGAGAGATAACAGCAGTTGGCACCAGTTGGTTAGCATTGGCTGCCAAAATTGGGAAAAGGGTCACGTAGCCTGCATTAAACAGAAATCACAAGCCGATTCGATCGACGCAACATAATCAAAGCCGTGCCGAGGGAACGAGAACCGCAAGTGGCGGGCAGCTAGGAGGCCTAAAATCGAAAGTGACGAGCATAAATTATGAACCATAGATCAGATCGGGAGACCCCTATAAATAGGCCGCGCTCTTGGGCAATTCAGAACAGAATTGAGTCGATCGCTAAAATGATTAAAGCTACTTCAACAATTGTGCTGCTAGGCTTGGCTGTCTTGGTTAGCTCGGAGCCTCTACGGCAGAGATTTAAGTCGCGAGGTGGACTCGCACGGCAAGAGGAGGCAGCGCTACCCAGTCCTGCGCCCACAGGCTACCCAGAGGCAGGCGTCACTCCCGAAGTACCTTTCGAACTGCCAAGCTCAACTGCTCAACCGGAATCGAGGTATCTACCTCCAGATAATACCTACGGACCACCGGACAGCGTCTACGGGCCGCCCACAAATGTGGATGAGCAGCCGCAACCAGATGATTTGCCTGAACCCCAGCCAGAGCCCGAGCAACCCATCGAAACGGACGACATACCAGAAGACGACACGCCTGTTGATGCCAAGCAGCAGCCGGGTCCCGATGTGGAAGAGGAGGAACAAGTGCTTGTACAAGTGGCCGAGGATGGCACAGTGATTGCTGTGTCCACGACCCTCGATCGGCCCGAGGATAAGGCGCCCGCCAGGATCTATCAACGTTTCCCCCAAGCACGCCGCCGGCAGCAGCCAGTGCCGGAGCGCTTGGTGCTACGCCGCAGATGGTAAAATTATAACCGAAGTCATGTAAATGCTATTAATAAACTCGGCCATAGCCACACATAATCTTCGATTCACATGTACATGGGGTTTAGTCATAGTGGCTCGGCACGTAAGCGGCTGGGCTTGCCGTATAAGTCATCGCTCGATTGGCCTTGTCTGCTATTTGGGCACTTGGGCAGCTTGGACGGTCTATTGGTGAAGGCTAAATTGGGTCTATGATGGGTATTTAAAGTCGGCACTGGCAGAGGGCAGCAGCAGTTCATGTTTTGACGGCAAAATGTGTGGAGCAAGCTTTTTGATTTTGGCCCTTTGTGCGGCAGCTAGCCTGGATGCGAGTGAGGCAGCTAGATTACGTTTTCCGGGACCCGCACTACAGCGACAAGAGGCAGCTCCTTATCCAGCAGCCGGCTTGACGCCAGATCCACCATTTGAGCTGCCTACGGAGCAAGCGGCTGACTTTCCACAGCCCGATTTGACCTATGGGCCTCCTGAGGAACAGCCGGAACTTGTTTATGGACCACCTGAGGAACAGCCGGAGTTAGTTTACGGACCACCTGATGAGGTCTACGGGCCACCCGATGAGGTTTATGGACCACCACCAGCGGTAGAAGAGACTCCTGACGAGACCTACGGCCCCCCGGAGCTGCCCACAAATGTAGACTCTAATGGCTCAGCACAGAGTGCAGCAACCATAAGCTTAGCTAGCTTACGTCCACAGGTTCAATTTGTTTTGCCTCTGGTTCAGCGCTTTACCGCCTTCCGCCAGCTCCTTCGTCCTGTGCAGTCCCAACGCCGACCAGCCAAATTGACAGCACGTCCACAGAGAAGACCTGCCAAGATAATCAATAGAGTTAATGCTGCTTTCCCATCGACTCAGTTGACTCTGCCGTTTGTTGAACGTCGCATCCCGTTCAGACCTGCGCGCCTAATTGTTAACGCTCCTTTAAAACGAAAGCCCGCCAAAATTACCGTTAACTCACCTAAGGCGACTCTCGCTCAATTGACGCCTGCGATACGCAGACCAATATTATCTGGTGGCCGTATTATTGCCTATTCTGACCAGGTGCAGAATTGGTAAATGATATGTGCACTTGTAAATCATTTCTGAATAAATTGTTAGCTCGCTGATATAAACAAATTTTTATAACTGATTAAGATTGGACAGCAAGTCACTTTAATTTACTCATCTGGCAACTCCATAGATATCGATATATTGCCACTTGCCCATATATCGACAGGCCGCCAGTGGCGAGCCACATAAAGCTTATCCATCCCTATAGCACGCTAAACCGAATTGCCGACAGCTCTATATTTTTAATAAAAATATAGCCATAAAATAAAATACAAATATAGCAAGGAATTAACTATCCGGAGTCGGTACTGCAACTTAGCTGTTCCTCACAGATATTTTGGACTTGTACATAAGGTAAATATTGAGAGGCCATGAGTGTAACATTACAGTTCATAAACAGTTCCTTAGGTAAGATGGCTGGTGTGCTATTTGAGGACATATTCAACGTCAAGGATATGGATCCTGAGGGCAAGAAATTCGATCGTGTCTCCCGCCTACACTGCGAATCTGAATCATTTAAAATGGACCTCATACTGGATATCAATTCATGGCTGTATCCAATGGAATTGGGAGACAAATTTCGTTTGGTACTGGCCACAACTCTGCGCGAAGACGGTTGTCCCGACAGTGGTGAATATAATCCAATGGAGCACGAAGGTACGCGGGCGGACAGTTTTGAGTATGTTATGTATGGAAAGATTTATCGTATTGAGGGCGACGAAGCGCACAACGAGTCATCGCGGCTGTCGGCGTACGTCTCGTTTGGTGGGCTGTTAATGCGCTTGCAAGGGGATGCCAACAATTTGCACGGATTTGAGGTGGACCAGCATATGTACTTGCTAATGAAACGATTGGCGTTTTGAATATTGTATAATAAATCACACATTGTTTGTAAATTATTAAATCATTTTTTCTGAAGATGTAAATGTCAAATGCAGTGTTACCGTAAGCAGTCATTGCTGAAATACTTAAATTTCAATATCGAAACGCACGCAAGTTAGTTGAAAACAATTGGATATCGATATCGGAACTAGTTCAGTCAACATAATTAGAAGTAAACATCACACAGAGGGGTGTGAAAAAGAATTAAATCGCTAAACAAAACGATGCATTTTAACTGTGCAACTTGAAACATAAAATCTGAAATGAGCTAAAATTGTAGCTGAGAATTTCAACATGTTTGTGACGACGTTTCTGTTGACTGCAGGTAAAAGGAAAAGTGCAGTGTGCAATTTAAAAATGTGCAGTAAAAATGGGCGTTTGTTTAGCAAATGCAATAAAGTTTCCACAAACAATACATAAAATGTAGTCTTTAAGTGTGCCTGGTGCTTTGTGTGTTTGTTTGTGCATGTTCCCGTGTGCTTGTTTCAGTCAGTTGTAAGTTCTATTTTGCAGCTGTTCCCTATTAATATTCGCACTCCACTACGGGTAAGTTAAATTTCTTTTGTTTTGATTGTGGTGTTGGTATTAATTATATGTATTCATATTGAAGATATACTCAACAAGAGTTCATTGGTGCTGGTAATCTGTAGTAATTAACAAAGTTCTAGCAGTAGTTTTTGATTTTCTTTTGTACTCCTCTCTCTGCCTGACATAAACAGAAGACTTCAACGTTTGGCCCCCTCATCAAGCACACGGACAGCGCTCTGCAACTGCGCTGCCTGCTGCTGCTGCTGTCGTTGTTGTCGCTTCCCCATTTGCCTATTTAGCATTACAAAACTGCTTTTTTTTTGTATTCTTTGAGCCCCACACCTTTTGTGAGTTTTCGCTGTCGTTCGTGCTTTTTTCAACGTTCTCTTTCAATTTAATGAATCGCTGGCTACCGTGCGGGCAGGCAGACAGTAGCGTCGCTTAACGGCTGACACGGGCGAAGCGGGCGGGCGCAAGCAGATCGGCGCTGCAATAGTTACAGTTAAAGCTCTTTCGTCGTGTGCGTGCGAGAGTTTTATTTTTAGGGTTTGGTTCGCGCTTCCAATTCGCTTTTCAGCACTGTTTTCATTTTCGTTTTACGCTTCATTTGCGTAACGTGCAGCTGTGTGAACTGTGGCCCTGTCCCTGCACTTGGGCACATCATGCTTCAATGCTGTTCCCAATCGCCGTCAATAGCTTCACTGCAACTAAGCACAGTAAGTTTTGGCGCGCGCTGCCGCCCAGTCATTTTGTTGTTTTCTTTTTGTTTTTCTTTTATTTTATTTATTTTTTGTGCTGATGTCAATGAAGCGTCGCCAAAGGTCTGTAAATCTCCTCCAAGTGTGTATGTGTGTGAGCAATCTGTTTGCCAGATGTTTATGTATAGAGCATTTCGAGCTAACTGTTCCCAGGGTCGTCATCGTCGTCTATTCTTCATATTTACAGTTCTTCTTTGTTCTGCATGCAGTTTTCCTGGTTTAAATTGCCATTTCATTGGAAGTTTCAAGCAGAAACAACTGCAGCAACAACAAATGCTGCAGCGATTGCTCAGCGAAAAAGTTACCATCAGTCCTATAAGTAGTCTCTTATCTGATCAGACTACGCCTTATCAGCTATTGCCTTTGTCGCGCGCTTATCAGTGTCGTGGCTCGGCAGCTCGCTCTCTCGCATTCCAAACGAAAGATTGAGAAAACAAACTAAACAAAGTTTGAGTGTAACGTGTATGAGTTTCCACATATGTGTCTATATATACTACCTGGAAATTCTAGCTGATAAAGTGATCAAAACAAATAGCGTACTACTACACTGTAAATATAAACTGTGCTCATGTCGCGAGTATTCTCGCCTGAAGTTTCTACTGTGACTGAACGCGCGATAGTCAACATCGATGTTAAAGTTAATAAGTTCTCTTGGTCATAGATCATTTTTAATTTAAAATCACCTGCTAATTTTCTCTCTGTGTAATTCGGCATGCGCTTCTCTGCGCCTCCCCTCGATACAATTCTTATCGTCAGCGACAGTTTTTGAAGTTCGGTGGACACAGCTGAAATTCTTATTGTTGTTTTCATTGTTTTCTGTTTTGTGAGTTGTTTTGAACGTGGCATTGCAAGCTAAATAATTAACAGCTCTTAACTTTTTCTTGCAGCGAAAATTTAACTAAATCGATATAACAATCCAAGGTGTTTGGGTACCAACTTCTGTAGCTAAAAAAAAAAAAAACAAACGAATAAAAAGAGCAAAAACCTATCGTAGAAACATTAACCCCTTCCCCAAGTAAAGTAGCATCTGGTGACGGGCGCAGGAAGCTCTGTATTAGACATAAAACTAACTCAGCATGGTACGCAGTCGTCGCAGCCTCTCCAAGGAGGATGCCGTCTCTCTGCTTACGGACAGCGGTATTTCGCTGTCATCGCCGCCGGCGGCGCGTGAATCCTCGCCTGCAGCGACGGCCGTTAAGAGACGCAAGAGCAGTCTCAATAGCAGTTTGCAACACTTGTATGCGGACGGAGAGCAGGAGCCTGAGCAGGACTCAACAGATACAGACGCAGACTACATTCAACCGGAGCCAAAGAAAGCGCCACGTAAAGCAGAGTCCGGCAAGCGCAAGCAGCACGTGTGCAGCCATTGCTCTAAGGAATTCGGAGGCAAAACCGACTTGCAGCGTCACATGCTCATCCACTCCGATGAGCGGCCACACAAATGCACGGACTGCGGCAAATGCTATCGCCAGGCGGTGAATCTCAAGAATCACATTACCACCGCCCACGAGCACAAGAAGCAGTTCGCGTGCACGCAATGTCCCAAATCGTTTGCACTCAAGGAACGGCTCAAGCTGCACATGCGTCTGCACTCGGGTGAAAAGCCATATCCATGTGCGCTGTGCGAGAAACGCTTCGCACGTGGCGGTCAAGTGAGTTCCGAAATTAATTTCTACTAATCTCATATTGAAACTCATAGATCTTGTTTCCCTTGACAGCTCCAGCAGCACATGGTCTCCCACCATAAGATGAGCATTCAGCAATTCAACTGCACGAAGTGCTCGGCCAGCTTTTCCACCAATGCCAATCTGCGCGTGCACATGGAACGCCATGAGCAGGGCATGGAGCACAGATGCACCATCTGCGATAGTCAATTTGCTACTGAATTGGCACTGCGCGCCCACATCAATCAGGAGCACCATAAGCTGAGTCAATTTGAATGTGAGATATGCCATAAGACAGTCGAGCCAGATGAGGACCTCGCCACGCACATGCAGAAGCACGCGGCGGTTAAGACGCATGTTTGCGAGGTGTGCAATTCGTATTTTACTCAAAAGTCCCAGTACAATGTGCATATGCGAATGCACACAGGGGAGCGGCCGTATCAGTGTCGGGTAAGCCGCAGCAACGACTGTCAATCGACGTATCTTCTACATTTATCTTGGTACATGCCTTGCAGATCTGTCATCAGACGTTCGCCCACTCCAGCGTGCTGAAGCTGCACATTCGCAAGCACACGGGAGAAAAGCCCTTTCGCTGCCAGCTATGCACGGATGAGGTGGCCTTCTCGCAGCTGGCGCATCTTAAGAATCACATGAAGAAGATACACAAGCAGCAGAAGCCCTACATGTGTCCTGGCTGCCACGAGTTCTTCAAAATCAAAGTGGAGCTGCAGTCGCATACCGAGCAGTGTGCAAAGTGCAAGTCAACAGGAGAGACCAACGAAAACCAGACCGAAGATGTTCAGACACTATCCAACATTCGGTTTAACATTGCCGTAGTGCTGAAAAAGATTAGCTCAGCACAGAAGCTGCGTCAGCTGGGATATGAGAAACGTTTGATTGATAATGTTATCATAGCATCACTGAAGTTGGCGCAGCGTCCGTCACACGACGACACAACGCTAAGCCCTTTGGCTCGGCTGCGTTTAAATGTCGAGGAGTTTCTCAAGTGGATTGTGCCTCCGCAGACCATGCAGAAGTTCAGTGAGGAACTTCTCTCGATCGATACGATACTCGACAAGATAGCGGCCATGTACATGAACCAAAAATAGAATGCTTCTAATGCTCACTGCTTTCCAGCAAAGCGATCGTGCCATACAGTAAACGCCGTGCTTAGAATTAGTTCTTGCCATTTAATTTAGCTGAAATCCCAAAAAATTTGAATAGATAATTCAACCAAATGATTTAGTCCAAAGATGTTTAGATTTAAGCACCGATATGAATTTACACAGCATTAATCTTAGCTATGCCAAAAAAAGAGAACACCAAACCAGATCAAGGGTATTCCCTTGAGCGAGAGTATGGAAACTTGCCAGAGCATTGCTTACCGCTTAGTTCTCGCTCTAAGTTTGCTTATATCTAACTTAATTCATTGTGGCCATGCATATTTACTTAATTTAATAGATCTGCATTTTGTATCCACTCCCTACGCCCGTTAACGAAACCAAATATAAACCAATTGTAATTTAATTTGTAATTGTAAATATAAGAAACTGAAACATTTTGCAAATGTTACATAAATGAGAACAGTTAACATTCATAATAAATCAATTGTAAAATCAATTATCCGTAGAATTACATTCACATTGTCAGCCGAAAGATTTGTTTACAAATACTAAAATGAGTGACTGAGTAGACTAAAGGGTATCTCGTTGCTCACTGAAAACAAGACATTGGGGCTCACCTAGGAAAACCACTAAACCTCTGGCCAAAGCCAACAAGCTAACTACAATAACAGTTATGTACAACTGTCAAGCATTGGTGGTTGGTGGTCTGCGGACTGCTGACTGCCCCTGCCCCCAATGGGCCCATGCCTGAACGCTATATATGGTCGCGTTTGTGCAAATTTATAAGCCACTCACATTAAGGCGGCAAATATTTTTATGGCCGTGGCACAGCGGCAGAGGCATCTTCGCTGTCCACCTGCTGCCCAGCCAATGTCCAACGGGCGACGGGTGGGGTTGCTCCTCCATTGGCGATTAATGAAATTTCCACAGTGAATTTATTGAAACGCTACCAAGAGTCCGCTGGGAAAATCTTGAGCACGAGAAATATGGCACATTTGATATATAAAATATATTTACTAACACCACTATAAATATAATACATATATATATATATATATATATATATATATATATATATATATATATATATATATATATATATATATATATATATATATATATGTATTTGTGTATGATTTTTTATGATGGCCAGCTGCTTTGTTTGGCTTTGGCGTTGGCGTTTGTCCATTGCGTGTCACTCGATGTTAAGGTGCGCCTCGTCCACGTTCCAATCAACGTCTTCCGCCTGCGTCTGCGTCTTCGTCTTCGTTCCCAAATTGGGCTCGCTTCGGCCACAGCCAGCAGCTTAATGTCTACATTTGTTCTGGCCATTGCGTGTTCAGTGGCTGCCCTTTCCTTTCTCTATGCATCTCCAGCACCACGTTGCGCTAGCTCCAACTACTCCGACTGCTGCTGCTGCTGCTGCCATGGCGCATTAGAACAAATTGTTCTTGTTACGATAGGAGGATGGACATGCCTTTTGCCTTGTTTGGACCGATGGACAGAGTGCCACCGCTGTTGCTGTTCAATACCCTGCAACCTGAGCAACTGTACAGACGAGAGTCAACTGCTAAGGGGTATAAATAATATTTATATTTTACCTACCAACTTTTCTCTTATCTATAAGATATATATGCTACATAGAGGTAAATTTATCGTAATTTATTTAATATTCATTATTGGATATTCTATTTTTTTTATTATTTAAGTCCTTTTTCTAGGATGTCCTCAAGTTGGTTATGCCTCACCTTGAGTCTCTTCCTTTCATAGATGTTTGTTTTTTTCCTCTTGCTCGCTGGTTTAATGCGCTGCGAATTCGTGAAACAAATAGTCGCAGACGCAAGAGCTCTGTAACTAAGTACGCATGTTTCTTGGCTGGCTTAACCTCATCCGCATGCAGATTTCGTCTGGGCAATGTTAATGATGGGAAAAATGTGTGCTTGAAGTCGAGAGGAGGAGCAGCAGCAGCTGGCACTGCAGCAGCCAGGTCCATTCCATGACGATTCCCCCGTTCTCGTTTTCATTCTGTGATCCGCAGCAAATTGATTTGGTTTGGGCCTTGCGTTTTCTTTCTGCTCTGTGCCCAATCATTTGACGTTGTTGGCTCGGTACTCGCATTATATAATGTGCATATATAATTCCTTTGTTGTCTGCTGCTAATTTGCAAATTTGCGCTGACATTGAGGTAATGTCATAGCTGAAATCTCTGAGCGCGCTCCCTGCCTGGGCGAACAGAGGCCGCAATCATGGCCAGTTGACCAGCCTCAACGTTGACTGACATCTAATTGTGTGTGATTTGTGTGCGGAGAAGAAGCCCAGCTAATAGGCTGCTTATTTAGCTGAGAGTGAGTAAGAACTGCATACGAAATTGCAGTCCTCCACTTAAGCTAGGCCCATAATAGGGGCTTCTTCTGCTCCTGAAGAGCCCACAAATTGTGGACATCTCAAAAGTCAATCAATATAGCAGCCGTCTAAGTGCAGAATGACTTAAGACTAAAAGACTATCTTTGAATATTTCTCGTGAGCTGAAGAAGAGAATTTGTATTCGGTTGAGTTGGTTTCTCCATCAAATATTCCATCATTCAAAATATCGTTTCGGTTGTGTCCTACGGTATGTGAGGTCATACTATATAACTATGATATTGCCATGATGACCAGCGACTGGCAAAGAATTCTGAACGTTCAAGTGTTTCCATATATTACGATGCTTGGCCAAATGGCAATTAAGTTTGCATGTGCTGAAAGCTAACCTGAACAGTTAGTGAAGCATAGTTATTGGAAATAATAAATATTTTTAGCTCTACACAAACTGCAGTTATCGTGAACAGAGAACGTTTGTTGTGTTAACTAAGAGGACTATAAAATGAAAATGTAATTTTTTAATTATCACCGACAGCAATTGCTCATGAAGCCGCCTGGCGGACTCCTACTAGACATTAAATTACGGCTCATGGCTGTGTCCGACTGTTGGCCATGGATGGATTTTCGACAAAGCTCATCAGCTCAACACATGCAGCCAGGCGGTCGTTCAACTCGGTCTGAGCAGAGTCAAAGGCAAGTCAAAAGTCATAAAAGATATGCAAGCACACATCCTCATGCAGCCTCCATATGAGCATAAATATGTGCATGCTACACACTTTGGCTACACACGGCATGCATGTGTTGGAGTGTGTGCGTCTCCCTACATCTGTTGCTGGTAATCCTTTGGCCGTGTGTGCCCTTTGCAGCATCACCGTCCACATCAGCAGCAGCCCCAGCCGCAGCCGCAACAACAATTACAAATGAACGACTTCTTTGTTCTGTCAGCAATGGTTGGGCCCAAGTTCGAGTTCGAGTTGCGGTAGCACCCAAAAGAGGGGGCGTCGTCCGAGTCAGCGTCTTACAGTGGTGCTCTACAGTGTCTACAGTGGCCAGCAGCAGCAGCAGCTGCTACGCATAAAGCATAAGCCATTTGGCCATTTGGCTGCGAATGCTTCTGCCGCTGCTGCCGCTGCAGCGGATGCACCTTTTTCTGTTGCTTTTTTTATTTTTTTGTATTTTTTTGAGGCGTGGGGCGTGTGGCGTGTTGCGTTGTAGCTGGCCAAAACAAATAGATGAGGATGCTGCTTTGGGTGCAGAGGAGGAGGAGGACTAGGAGAAGGAGAACTTGCAGCAAAATGTGCAACGTTATCATAACTAAGTGCATGGGATGCGTGTGCGCCCCAAAAGCGCCTGCATATGCATAATTCATGCTATTGAACCCTCTGCTTCACAGACAACAGACTGCAGACAAGAGACTGCAGAGTGCAGACTGCGGACTACGGACTGCGGACTGGACCCTGGACATGGACATGGACATGAACCTGGAGTGGCTGTGCGGCCTGGCTAGAAAAATTATAATTTCACAAGTCATAATAGGATTTGCAATTCAAATGCGAACGCAGACACAGATACAGAGACAGAGACAGACACAGACACAGACACAGACGCAGACGCAGCCACAGACGCAAATACAGAACTCAACTCCTTGAGTCGAGTTGCACAAATTTCTGTGGAAGGCGCAGTCAACAAATGACGACAACAATGAGCCTCTCTCACAGCCAGGCAGAGGAGGCGAGCAGAGCTAGACCAAGGCAAAGACAGAGTCAGAGGCAGCGGCAGCGGCAGCGGCAGAGGCAGAGTCAGACAGCGAACAGCAGACAGCAGCCTTAGGTCCAGTCCGGGCAGCCGCAATGGGTCTATGCCAGACAATGGTTGGGCCAAGCGCACGGCATAGCCAATATGTCAAAAATATTAAGCGACATGGCCATCGAGTGCGGCATAAATATGCAAACGATAAGCGCTCGCCTCTATAAAGTTGTAAAATTGACAAGCGTTGCGCTGCCAAAGTCTCAAATAAAGCAATAAAATGCGCTAAAACATCGCCATCGACATGGGCCCCATCGGATCGCCGGTAGCCGATCCCACAGTGGTTCAAATGCAAAAATTAGAAATGAAAGCCAGCGGGTTGCCTGCCTAGAATTTATGCCACTGGCTCGCCCGTTGGAGCCTGTTGGAGCCCCGCCGCAGCCACTGTGGCACAAATTATGCTCCTGCTGCTGCCAGAGTTGCGACAGTCACAGCTGACTCAATCAGTGGAGGAGGATGAGCATTCAAAGCTCTTGACCATCTATTGAGCATCAATGCATGACTCCGAGCCCAGGCCGGGCTGCGCCTCAAGGAAGTGCAGCTCAAGTATCATACAGATAACTAATGCGCTTGCCTTGCTGAACATCGTAATAATGTCAACTGCATGCTGATGATGCTTCCCCAATGGGAATGCTGGACAAAAGGAAATACATACGTGGATGCTGCTACTTCTTGTGCCCATTGACTGCTTATCTTAAGTAGGAAGTGAGAGTTTAGCATTCAATTTCATAGCTCTCAGCACTTAAGTTTAGGAAGCTCACACTAAAATATAGCCCGCTGGCTAAAAAGGAATTTCAAATTTACTGAACAGCTCTAATTAGTATTTTTTCCGCTCACGACACTCAAAGTGAATTCAGCATTGAATGTGAATTATGGCAATCGTTTGCTTTATCCACTATTTCATATTCATAAGTTTCACTTCGAACACTTTTCAACATAAGAAAACAAAAGACTTAGGCAACGAACTTGACAATTTTTTAGCTAAAAAGGCGAACGACCCAACGCTTTGATTAGGACTTAAGCTCAACCAGTGCTCAGTCGCTGCGTCATATATATTTAATGATAATGATGATATAGCCAGGCGCTGGCCACGTTCCACATAGCTGCTTGGCCATAGAATAGCCTTGATCTTAGCCTTTGGCTTGACTCGTCTTGGCTTTGGCTGTGGCTTTGGCTGTGGCTTAGCTTCAATTTAAATCAAATGCGTGCGCCAGTGCCCACGTCGCTCTGAAGTTGTACCTTTTATTTTAGCTGACCGACACTAACACACACATACAGACACACATTCACACACAGACAGATTTATAATAGATATATATATCTGTGTATGTGCTATTTTTAGAGCCGCATTTAAGTGGCGACCGCTTTTGCGGCCTGAACTCTCGCTAAAATATGTCCCGCTGTGAATTATGTGTCTACATAAATTATCAGACCAGGAATTAATCATTTTTTATGCAGGACTGTAACCGCTGAGGCTGAAGCTCACTCGCTGACTCCGACGCCGACGCCGACGCCGAGTCCAACTCCAACTCGGACTCGAACTTCATTCCAGTCCTGGCAAACGCTGCTGCTGCTGCTGCTGCCGCTGCTGGTGCTGCTGTCCATTAGGTAGGTACCAAAGCATAGCTAAAGTCCACAGACATAGTTTGGCACTGACTTTAACTGGCCCAGGCTTGTGGGCACTTACAGTCGCTTTGAATTTTTGTCTTTGTCTGGCCATTCGGTTCGCCTTGAGACTATATTTCCCATAGCTGCTAGCGCCTTTAAAACACTGCATTTCAGTAGATTGGCTAAGCCACTAAAATGCAAATGAGTTTCAAGCCAAATTACCACAAAATTAAAAGGAAATATGTCTTAAAGTACGAGTATGCTTTAATGTCATTGGTTAGGTCTCATTTTAGTTTTGTTTAAGAAAAGTCTGGCAATTAGCCAAATATCTATTGATAAAATATATAATTGTTCTACAGTGAATATATATTTATTTAATATTGTTCAATTAATATTCTCATAGGCACAAATTAAATATTCTTGTTTTCGAACTCTTTCTAGTTTACATTCTTGAGGTTCGTTGTAGAGGAGTACCATTCTGAGACATTTTATACTGATTTCAAATGCTACTGGACTTCACTTTATTAGAGTGTTCGGTTCAGTTTCCACTTCTGTTTTTATTAAGTTCTATAATTTGGTGTTCGACATTATTCAATTTGATTTCACTACCAATCTCTGGAAACAGAATCTTGAAGGAAATTAATTAATTAAGGAATTAATTTTTTCTGTTTTTGGGATTTCTTTTCTACAGTTCTTAGAATATAATCTATAGGCTTAAGGAAGAAATGCAGGAAGTAGGACGCTCTGATAGAAAAGACTTTTATTAATTTATGACGACTCGCGTTATTTTACCTGACTGCTCTAAGTAAAATACTTTTATTGGAGGATCCTTGCTCAAACTTAAAGTAAACTGTCGAAAAACCATAATAAAAAACGCTTATCCCGTGTATAACTTTTCTTTAATATAGAGAAGAATATTTTGAATTCGTTTTGTTTCTATTCGACTGCTTCGCATTGTTGCTTGACTCTAGAAGTACCCATATGGCTTGGCATGTGTGCCCCTAAAACCAATAATTTGATGTCGTTGGCCACATTGTTGAGATTGTGTTCTTACTGTTTTTGATCTTGTTGCTCCTGTTGTTGTTGTTGTTGTTGATACTGTTGTTGTTACTGTTGCCTATAATTGATACGTGCTGCATTGCGCGCAAAGACAAAATCTGGCCGCAGGCTATTTGCTTTGGCTCCTCGACTGTTGCCCCGGTCGCGAACGCATCTGCTGCACAAGCGTGGGGCGTGGCGCGGTCTCGAGCTGGGGTTAAGATCACGGCTGTGCTTGTGGCAGACAAGCTGGACCGCCCCACTGCGTCTGCAGTTGCATTGCATAAATGTCAAGGAAACCGCATGTCCACCCTCGTTTGCCTGCAATTTTATTGTGCAGCATCAAGGCTGAAAGCCTGTAGATGCAGGGCGTGGCAGGGGCTGTTACCCACTGGGGGCCGACCCACTTGTATAGCATTTTATAATTTAATTTTCATATGAACGCCTGAAACGTCGTGTCGTCTGGCTATCAAGTGGGTGTTGCTATCGATTATTATCGATTACTTTGCAGCCTCGCGATCATAAATCATAAGTCATAAGCCCTATAGGGCACCACCCGCTCGTCTCTCAGCGTGCCAATGGCGGCTTAAGGCTTTCAGCAGTTCATTTATCACTTGCCAAATGGCAAGTGGCGTAAAGGAAAACAAAAGACTTAGGCAACGAACTAAGTACGCCTGTCTTCTAATGCTCTCATCTGTCGCCTGTCTGTCGTGTGTCTTCGTATTCGTCTTCGTTGTCGTTGTCGTTGTCGTCTTCTTCTTTATTTTTGTTGGCATCATCCACTAGCGTGCTACCGTCCGGTAACAAAAGTGATAATTAATGTGTAAACTGAGTCCCTGGCCGCTCTACCCGGTCATCCGACGTATGCATGTATGTGCATGCATCCTGGCAAAGCCAAACAAAATTGTCAACAGCTGGAAGCGGCTAGGGGCATGGAGAGCGAAGGGAGGCGATCTCTGCTCAGCTCCGCTCCACTCTGCATGCTAACCAAGGTGCTGACACTAAGCACTTGTCACCCAGCCGCAGCCCCAGCCGCTGCTCCAGCCGCTGCTGCTAGCATGCGTGTGTCTCTGCCTCTGATGCCATGACTCCATCTGCGCCCGCTCCGCCTCTCAGTCTCTGCCTGGACTTGTCTCATGCAGCTGGACAAATTGCAGTTGTCGTCGTTGTCGTTGTTGCTGTAGTTCTTGCTGCTGCTGCTTCTGGCTCCTTTTATAATATTTCTGCCAGCTTCTGCCCGTTGCTATGTGCGTAGTTATGCAAACAGTGGCCAGCCAGAAACAAGTTGTTGCAGTTGTGTATGCTGTTGCTGTTGCTGTTGCTGCTCCTGCTGCTGGTGCTTTGGTTGTCGTAATTAAAGGTCAACATTTGTGCATGTTGTCAATGGCACGATGCGAACGCTGAGGTAACTCGCAATGGAAACTGAGAGCTTTCTCGAGTCTAAGACTCGCACCTGGATCTCCTTCACATAACAATTTGTAAACATTTGAAATACTGCAATTGGAATGAGTCGAGTAAATGAGTGAAGTAAAAGACTTTTGTTGAGTGATTTGCACAGATTTTCCATTTGATTTGATATCAAACATGATATTTTGTGTATCCTTAAATATTCACATAAAAATATTGCAATCAATATGACAGCTTTTCCCATCTAAAGTGGCGTACAGAATTAATTCGACTGACAAAAATCAGTTGAGTAAGCTTTGAATTGTTATCACTTTTATTGCTTTTGAAGAGTGAATAACTTTTACGAGCAGCATCTTTTGCCTTGACTGAGATGTGACTCTCGCTCCACTGGCATTGCCATTGGCAATGACTCTCAGCTCTGGCTTTAGCTTTGACTTTCAGACCCTGCCATGCTCATTTGCAATTTATATAAAAGCAAATTTTCATGTTGATTACTGCTTAGGCTTTTATAGCTGTTGGTGTTGTTGCGGTTGCTGTTGCTGTTGTTGTTGCTGTTGTGGTTGTTGTTGCTGTTGTTGCTATTGCTGTCGATTTTCAATTGCTCATGGGCCGCAACAGCATCAGCAACAGGTGAAATTTTCACTTTTGCTTCTCGGTTTTGTTTGAACGCAGCACACTTAACCATTATTACCATTGTTATTCAACAGAAATACAAATTTTTAATGAAACTGGCCAAGTTGCTGCTCCATTGCCTGCACAAATTGCAATCTGTTCTGCGGCCTTCTCCTGGCTGGCTGCATACAACATTTTACTGTTGCTCTTGCTTTGACTTCGTCATGCTTTCATTGTTTCTTATGCACAATGTGCATTGTTGTTTGCTGTTGTTTTTCTATTTCTCTATTTTTCCCTGCGCTAATTACAGCTAGCTGGCTTTTGTGATTGATTGCAAGTGCAACGTTTCGCTGTAGTTGGAGTTGGAGCTGGTGCTGGAGCTGCGGCTCCCATGAAGCGTGGCACGTGTTGCGTTTAATGTGGAGTTTCTATTACTCTCGCCTCGTCGTCGTCGTCGAATTGAAAGTGAAACTCGCGTTTATGAGCTGTGCTCTTTATATTCGCATAGCCCCAGACCAGGCCCAGGCTGCAGCCCAATCCCAAGCCCATGCCCATGCCCATGTCCATGCCTATGCCCAAGCCCAAGCTCTGGTTAGTGAACAACTTGCACTTTTGGCTGCGGCCCATTGATAATTGACCTCATTTAAGATTTAGCTGCTGCGATAAAGCGATAGGAATTAAAAGCGGCATCCACTAATTTAGCCAGGACCCGTCTTGAGCTAGCTAGCAAGGCTGTGATGTTTATCGAGCGGCCCTTAAGCCTAGACCAAAGACATTGACTGGCTGCTGCTGCTGCTGCTGCCGTTGCTGCTGTTGCCAATTGCCAATCGCAGGCAGCAATCGCGCCTCGCTAACGAGACGACGTCGACAACATGCTGCAGGCACTGCTAGCGAGGGCTGTTCCACAAGATTACGTTCAATTACAGCTAATTAGTTTGGCCAGAGAAAGTCCTGAAGTAAAGCAAATGCCAAATAATTAAAATAATTCATGAAATTTTCTATTCAGTTTCTATGCCGAATCAATTGAGCTGATTATTCATATTAGATTTGCAGTTGAGATAAGCCGGGCCTACCTTGCTCGGTATCTCATAAGCAGCCCTCGTCCATTTGGTAGAATCTAAACTTGAGCCTGAGACGCGCCTTGCAGTGGCTGCCGCTGCATAAGCATCTGTAACTTTTCGCGCTTATCTAAGCAATAAATCTTCGATGGCGGTGGCAAGTCCCAGCTCTCAGCTCCCAACTCCCAGCTCAAGTCCAAGTGCAAGTCCAAGTCCAAGTCCAAGTCGTGCGGGCGTTGGCTTTGCCTTCGCCTTCGCCATCGCCTTCGCCAGTGGCTGCCACTTGATGGCTAAGTGACTGAGCCGGAGACTGACTGACAATCAACTCGATGCTTGATTCGCGATTCCCGATTCCCGATTCGCGATTCACGATACCCGTTGCCCGCTGCCAACTGGTCGATCGTCCAACTTCTCTAATGGGCTAATGTCACACTTCCTATCCCATCTAACAATGAGCCAGGGCAGGCCATGCCAGGCCAGGCCAGGAGACTAGCAAACGTTGCTGCTGGCAACGCCTAACAAATGCGACCCACATACGCGACCAGTTGGCTGACCAAATTTTGCATCGCCCTCTCGGCTTCCACCCGGCCATTGTACGTACGTTGGGCTTGTTACGGAACTCGCTTCCATTTCCAGTGGCTCAGTGGCAATAAATTTCAATTTGCTGGCCGGCCAGAGCTTAAGCCTGGGCCCGGGCCTCTACTTCTGCCTCGGCCTCTGCATCTGCCCCTGTCTCTGCCTTTTCCTCTGTCTTTGTCTGCACCCGTCTGTAGTAGTAGAGACTCGCTAGGCTGCCTAGCAACAATGCAATGCGGAGGTAAAATGATAAAAATTCGATTACATTCAGGTGTGAAACTTACATATATCGCAGCGATTTACTTGTTTGTACGCTACACACAGCAAATAAGGCTTACCAGGCCAGCAGATACAAATTTTAAAAAATCTCACAGTAGGAATGAGAAATGTCTACCTAAATTAAATAAAATATAAATATAGATGGAATATTTTTACCTAATTTTTATAATTTTAAATAATTTTTTATAATATTATTAAAATATTTGATTGCAATAAATACTTTATTTAATTAGTAAAAGTTTCTTATATTAAATTAAATTTATACATTGTTATACGTCTTTATAAATAAATGCATTCTTTGGCTTACTCTGAAATAGAATACAATTAATTTTTATATTTTAAAATAATTTTTTATAATATTATTAAAATATTTTATTGCAATAAATATTTTATTTAATTAGTAAAAGTTTCTTATATTAAATTAAATTTATACATTGTTATACGTCTTTATAAATAAATGCATTCTTTTGCTTACTCTGAAATATAATACAATTTTTTGTTAAAGCAATATAAAATCCTAAATTTAATAAAAAACTCTGAACTTGTCTTAAAGGCATATTAATTTAAAAATATAATTATAATTTTCGCAGCATTATGTATATTTTAAAGCTGGCAATAAATATATAATATTATTTATGTAATAAAAATTAAAAATAAGAAATATTTAATGTTGCCTATCTGAGAATCAAGTTAAAATCTCGTCAAGTTTCAAGCTTTTGATAACATTTGTTGCCCCGCTCCGAAATGGTGGCTCCGCAATCTTTCCATCTTACAGCAAGACTTAGCCACTGCAGTAGCTCATTGGAGAATCGGCTCAAATATCATTCGGCCGGCGTGCTACAGTGCCAGCCAATTGCCAAGCAGTCGGGCACTCAGACGGTCGGCTGGACGGCTAGTCGGCTGGTTGGTCGGTTGGAGCTGGGCTGGCATCCTTTTTTTACACGACTTCCATTTGGGATTGGCCCCGGCCCTTGTTGGTCATTAATCATGCGCCTGTGAACGACAAGCGTATAAGTTACTAGCGCACTAACCCAAAAAAGGCCAATGGAATGAGCTCAAGCCCTGGCTCGGGTCGTTTGGCTGGCATCGATTCCCGGTTCCAGGACCACAAAAGAAAGCAGCCCAGCAACGGCAGCTCGCCTAATACCTAATTGGATGCAGATGCCTAACGGGCACAAATAGAAAGAAGACCAACTAAGAGAGAGGGTGGCCAAAGAAGAGACAGTGAGTGAGTGAGTGAGTGAGAGAGAGAGAGAGAGAACGATGAAAACATTTGGCCACATTTGCAATTTGAGTGCGCGCTTCGCTGCTTTTTGGCTATTTAAGCCATGTGCAATGGATTTGTGTCATAATTGAAATGTTGGAGCAGGCCAATGCACGCGATCTGCCCCGCATCAGTGCATCAGAGCATCGATGCATCGGTGCACCAGTGCATCGGTGCATCCGTGCGGCTGATGGTGGCGGTGGTGGCTGCCTTTCAGAAGCAATTAAAACCAGTTTTCACTTTTACACACCATAACCAATAGCCACAGCCCGAAGGCAACATCATTTTCATCATGTGAACTGTACAAGTCTTGAGCTGAGAACGCTCTCGTTGTGGAATTTCTATGCACTACACCCACAATGGACATCGAGTGCTCAGCATTCAGCGCAGGCCGTTTGTTCAGCCGTCAACAGCCATTAGCACTTTGGCACATAATTGATACGTGGCTGGGCCATAAAGCAAAATGCATAGGCATCCCGAGCCACATCGACTCTGGAGCTGAACATAGACACTTGGATCTCCAGAAAATGACGTTGTAAAAATGGCAGCACGTTGAGCGGCTTTTTCATGCTGTGTTCCTGCACAGATTTTCTTATACAACACCTCGGGGGCGTTTTGTGCCGTTTGCCATACGACACCAAAGATCCGCACCAACAACAACTGCAGCAACAGCACTTAGAGAGCCAAGAACTGAGGGAGAAGGGTTCGGCACGGTGTATGAGGCCTGGTGCCGCAACGTAACTAACAATTTATTTAATACGCTGTACGTGCGCTTTAATAAAAGGCTCAATCAATCTGTGCGCGCGAAGAACAAAACACAAAAAGTCCCTAAAAAGTCAAATATGTGGGAACAGCGCATCAAGCAACTGCTCGACTCTGAGATGCTCTTGACAGTTGACCCAAAGATATTCAATTGAATATCGAAAAGTCTATTCAATCTCCAATACCTGAAAAGCTTCTAGCAGACACAAAAGGAAGAAAGAATTGAAAAATAACAAAGACTTTACGATTACAGCTAGAAGTGGATGCCAAAATAAAATTATTTTGTGAAATAAAAATAATTATAATAAATGAAAATTGCACTGAAATAAAAATAATTATAATAATAATAAATGAAAATTGTACTGACCCATTTTACTAACTAAGCTATTATATATATATTTCGAAATTCAGCTTTCATTAAATAGTAAATTATTAAACAATTCTAATATTTAAAGTTTTCCAAATAAACAAAATAATAAGCTCATAAAAAAAATAGAAATATAATTTAAATTTCACAAATTAATAATAAGTTTTACTAATACAATTTTAAGTTGTATCAATATGAACTTAGGGCTTTGTTTTAATGACTATTACGCTGATTAATTCATATAATATTTTTTTTTAAATAATTATACCAATTTTGTATTATTATTTTTTAATGATTTTAGTAACAGAAGATTAGTCTATATAGTACTCAAAAGTTTTAATTGAAGTCTAAGACCTTTTTTTAGTTACATTTGATAACATAAAACAAAGTACTGCGTTTGCCATAACCCACTCACTAGTGGGTTTTAAGAATAACGTCTTTGAAGTAGGTACACACATACATACAAATGTATATGTAGACAGTGTCTCAAGTGCAAGGGGCCCGAGCAATGATGTGATCTGATGTGATGCTGGCCGGGTCCGAGTCCGAGTTCGAATCTAGTGACAGAGAGGGAGACAACAGCGAAGTCTTTTGACGACTGCGTCGATGTCGATCCTTTTGGCGCTGCTGCAGACAGCGTGTCGAATGGTTTATGCGGACCTGTGATGGCAGCGCTGGTGGTGCTGGTGCTTGTGCTTGTGCTAGTTGCTGGTTGCTGGGAGTGAGGCGTTTTGGTTGCTGAACGGCTTTTCGCTAATGAAGCCATAAAGATATGTATTATTCCTATGCCATAAATTTAGCTGAGCCGCCTTGCGCTTCGAGTGTGACACCCACATGGAAGTGAAGTCAAGAGCAAGCGGTAAACAGAGACAACCAGAGTGAGTAAAAGAGAAAGAGAGAGAGAGAGAGAGGCGGCACGAAACAGGAACAGGAAAAACACTTCAGTCTCTTTTGGTCGGTTATTCCCTTTGCATCTGGCACGTCGCCGCTTTGATTATCTAGCAATGTTTATGCATTTGTCGATGTTGCCGCATTTAATTTTAACAACAATTAGCCACGCGAGTGCAACAGCTGGAGAGGGCGGGTCCGTTGCGGATAGGGCTTCGCCTTTTGGCAACAGAATATTCCTGTTGGCCATGTCTAAGCCTGACCAAAAGTTTGTAGCCAGTTGCGGCCACTCGGCGCGCTCAAACGCCTAACAAGGTGTCAATATCTTAAAAATGTTATCTTTCTGCACATAAAACTCAAGCGGATCATAGTAAATCAGCCTTTGGTAAGCAGACGATGGCCTAGCCTCGGTCAGCGTCGCAGTCACAGCCACAACCACAGTCGCAACCAGCCCAGCCCAGCCCAGCCCAGCTTGCTTCAGCTTTGCTCATACTATAACAATGGCCGCCTGGCCAATGGAGCGCACAACGTGCCTTTTATACGCCGGATTTACGAGCCAAGTCGACGACGTCGTGGCGAAGAAATATTCGATGGCCAAGCAACGATTAAAACGGACTCTTCACGCATGCGCGCACACACATACAACAGCGCAGTCAAAGCTGCTGCATAATGGCTATCACGGACTACAGTGCTCGACATATGCTTAGGTTCCGATATGAAAGCCAAACAGAAGTATGTTTTAAAGCTTCTAAAGTAGTATAAGAGACTTTACTGATAATGATGATACTCGAAATACTTAATTGGCACTTTCTCTTTCAATTGTAATATTATTCATGTTAATAACTTAAAGAAATAATAAATATGGTAAATGAAAAAAAATATTTAAAATATATTATTTATATTATTTTTATGTGAACATATAAGTAAATATATTTATATATATACATATTGAGGAATTTATGCGAGTCGGTTCTTCTATGCAATTCTCATAAATACATGAAAGAGAGAGACTCTTTTTTGCTTTGATTAACATTAAGGTTAAATTTAGTAAGCGCTTTTGAAACTGCGTAAGTTTTGTATTTATTCTTAACTATTCAATGATCTTCATCTTATCTATCTATCCCTCCCTTCCTCTTAACATCTATAGTTATCTCTGTTTGTCTTTGTCATGGCAGTTCTTTTGTTTTTCTTTTCTAAACCCTACTCTTAATTTATGTTATTTAATAATTGACAAGCTGAATATTTGTGAGTCTATTCAAGCTTTGACTAAGTACATATTAACATAAATTAGCAGAACTTTATAAGAGAAGGTAATTTAAACTTGTAGAACAAAATTCATTGCATTCAATAATTCAATTGTTAATGATATTTAACTTAAAGTTATGGACAGCATAGTATGAGGGGCTCGCTTGCTAGCTGGCTGGCTGACTGGCTTGGTGTTTGCCCTGGCAGCATTTGCAACACCAGACCAACATCGACATGAGCAGCGGCATTGAGTTGGGCTTGAGGCATGCATGGGGTATTGGATTGGGGAGCAGTCGCATCATGTGCGCATTGCACGCACGTGATTAAAGCGCAGCCCCGTTGAGTAAGGGCAGCGGCATGAAGGCGGTGGCGTAGCGGGTGGGGGGCTGCTGCTGCTCGAAAGCGCTCGAGATACATGCTTATAAATCAGAATTCAGTTTTGGACCCAATGACGTCGACAATCAGCTCAAAGGCAACCCACAGGCGGAGCGGGGCGTTGGCTGCGGGTACGCACAATATATTGATAAATAAATAAGTTCGCCAAAGGCCTTTGTCTTTACGGGTAGCCGGGCCATATCTTCTCTTAATATTGTTGTTGTATTCATTTTTCGCGCAAGTTCAATGCACTTGTGCAACTGGTTTAAATTAAAATTTGAAAATTCATTTTGAATGATTTATGAGCTGCATCTTTTGCAGCACGTTGCGATTTCATTGCCGAAATTAATATCAGAATGTTTTACGATCCGAATATAAGTATCCGGCCAACATTCACAATCCACAATTCACAATTTACAATTCAAACGGCGTCCATGTCTGACTTTTGACCCTGGCGCCGGCTCGTCTTGTAGCCAATAAATTAAGGCGTTCAAAGATATGCCGCTGATCGGCCAAGCAGAGGCCAGCATCCGGTTAGAGAATCGTTCTTAGAACTGCTCAAAAGTAAATAAGTGCCTAAGATTTGTCATACTGCAAATTGAACAGCCAGCGATGATAATAATAATAACTTCGTCTGCCTTTGTAATATGATTTTCTAATTTCTCATCCATAAAGAGAGATTTCCAGTTGAAGAATTCCTTAATGGCAATCTCAATGCGTCATGTCAAAGTCAAGTCTCGTCTGATCCGGGCTTAAGTTGTTTTAATAACAGTATCTTCCGGCTCTCTAATTAAAATCTCGCCTTGCAAATTAGAAGTCTTCAACTCTTTAGCATTAGCATAATCCACAGCTTTGGCTCATTCTGAGCCACATTACACAAATTCCTCGCGGTACTCAGTTAAATCTCTGTAAGTATTACTTAAGACTGCGGTTTAGCTGCTTGACTGCCTCGATCGAATTTCAATACGGCCCATTGACAAACTTGAGATGCACTGCATTAATAACGGGCGAGTGCTCTTGGACGGGATTGGCACAGCCCTGGCAACAGTTTCAACGGTTTTGGCTCGTGCGCAGTCAAAGAATTAATTATCTTGATCTCACATTTCAATATCCGTTGGCTGAACTTCAGATTCTCATTGAGGCCTATGCGAGTCATTTTCCATCAACAAAATTTTCAAGTTGGCTTCTTAAGTTTTAGATATTAAATCGCCCATGGGCAGCTGTATCTTAGTTTGCTTACAGATTTATTATCTTTAATTATAGTTACCATATATCCGCCTTCTGTTTGGTATCAAGAATGTAACCTAGAGTCAGTTGATTAGGCAGGCCCTTCAAGATTCTGTTCACTTTATTTATTTATTTCCATAAATAAAAAATTATAAATTAATATATTTATCTAATGATTAATTTCTCCTTGTTCACCTTCTCAGCTACTGTGCGAGTATACCAAACCTCTATAAAATCTACCTATCTATTTGCGCGTCGCAATGCCCGAAAAATATGCGTATGAATCAGAATAGCTGACAGTATGCTGACACTTACTTCTGACAATTCGTCTATATAATGCATGTAGTAGACACTGTAAAGAGATAGACTGAAGGCGAGCGAGGCACAGCTTGGAGTACACCTTCATTATGTGACGGTACAGAAGTGTTTTGGGGAATGCCGAAAGGTTATTTACCTGCCTTTACGTCAATAAAGGGGAACAGAATAGGGCGGACTGTCGGACGGACGGCCGGCCGCGCAGTTCAGTTTCAGACAGATCTCTACTAACGATACCGTTTCTGTCTACTCCCCCGCGGCCTCCGCCGCCGCCCTGGCGAAACCGCCAACAGAGCGCGCCGACTCGACACGATCTACATAACATTTGCTGCGGCTAATGGCTCGTTGTGCGCTGTGCCAAATATGGATGGAAATGGATACGGTTTTCGGATGACCAATGACCACTGGACGACAGTAGAGCCGTGCTTACACTTGAAAAAGAAATTTCAAACAAATCTATAAACAAATTAAAGTACGTTTTATCAATTGGGCTGAAATATTCTTAAATTGATTTAATTAGAAATGAAAAAAAAAAAAAAATGCCATATATATTTGTAAACATAGAAATATCAAATAATTCCAATAAGAAATTGAACACTGCAAATTGGGGGGAAAAAAGAAAAAAAAATTTTTTTAATAAATAGATTTTAGTCTAAAATGCTAGAGCAAGAAATATATTGCATTTTTCGAATTTATTATTTGAACTTATTTATTTACCATAGTTAAGCTTTCATACGATAGCCTAAGACCCATTGCAAACATATTCAAATATTGCACACATTATAATTGATTTGCAAGTGTAAACGCGACTTAGCACTAACGGTGTTTCGGAACAATAAAACTTGCTGATCAGTATATAGCCGCGTCCCAGTGGGCTCCGCTGAGCGGACTATATCGATATATCATTAGCTGGCTTTTGATTTACAACCGCCTTTGTCTGGCTGTTTGCCTTTTGTTGGGCCCATTTTGGCGAGTGGTAAGCGAGCTAAATGTGGCTGACTGCGGCTAATAGCACTTTCCAGCCACAGCGCCAAGCCAAACTATTCACATATGCAGAACGAATGAAAGTGTTCTCTATAACAAGCTCCAGTTCGCCAGCAGACAGACAGACAGACAAAGCGGAGCAGACCCGAGCAGAGTTGGCCATTTGTATGAGTTGCAAGCGACTTCAAACCTGGCTCAAACGTCTTCGAAGTCGAACCTGGGCCAGAGACCAGGCCAAAGCCGAAGTTGCAGAGCGCTCGAAGACGGCAGTCAACGTTGGTTGGGCCTGGCGAGCGGACGTGTGAGCGCGCTTAAAGACGAATCACGAAGACAGCGAGAAAGACGAAGAATAACGTAAAACGACTGCCAAATCGCGAGTGTGCGCCTCTGCGTGTGTTTCGACTGCTTATTCTGTTTCTGTGTGCGTGTGTGTGTGTGTGTGTGTGCGTGTGCGTGTTTGTCTGCGCCTGTGTCTGTGCCTGTGCTGTATCTGTGCGTGTGCGCGCGCGAGCATGTGCAGCATTTGAGTTGTCACGTAACTGCAAACTGCTATGGCCAGGAGCTGGATGGAGGCCAGCAGGCTGCTGCTGTTGCTTCTGCTCATCCTGCAGCTTATCGCGGCGACGCCAGCGGCGCGCAATCCAAATGCCAATGGCAACAGCAATAACAACAACATTTGGCGACGCGTGCGCCTAGTGACGAGTGTCAGCGCCAGCTCCGCTCAGGAGCGCGAACGCAATGCTTATCAGCTGCTCAAGGCAAACAGCAGCAGCACCGCCTCCCCGAACACCAGCAGCACCACCACTACCAGCAGCACCACCACTACTACCAGTACAACACCTGCCCCACGGCGCACCACCAAGCAGCTGCTGCGTCGCGAGGACTTAAACGTGCCCGAGAGCAATATCTCGAGTGCAGCGCGCTTGGAAATGTCCACCGAGTTCTTTGTGGTGCCCACACTCATAGCGAGCACGAGCAGGAACAGGAACAGCAGCGTCACCATCAGTCCACCTGCACCCACGCGCAGCCAGGGCGCCCGAGCACGCGCCGCCAACACGCCGCGCACCACACAGAGCGGCAGTGCGACGCCGCCCAGCATCGTGTCCACCACCCAACTTCCGTTCGCAGGGCTGCGCAAGGAGGTGTGGGTGGTGCCCGTGCTGGTGCTGGCCAGCCTCACGATGCTAATGATGGGCGCCTTCGAGATCTTTGTGCTCTTCAAGGCCTGGCGCACTTCGCCCTCGCGCCGTCATCTGTTTCTGGGTCAGATGCTGCTGCTGGGCTTGTTCGCCTGCGCCGGACTGGGGGCTGTCATTACCGCACAGCCCACGCTGCTCAGCTGCGGCGCCATTCGCTTTGGAGTGGGCGTGGCCTACGCCTTGGTGTTTGCCGCTCTGCTCGTCAAATGCGTGTTTCTGATCAGTCTGAACGGCGGCGTCTATCTGCCTGCACCGTACCAGGGTCTGCTGCTGCTGTTCGCTCTGCTCATCCAGGTGGCCATCGGAGCACAGTGGCTGCTGACGCAGCCGCCCGAAATCTATACGACCAGTGTGCCGGTCATGGGCAGCGGATTCCTGTCGACCACGGTCGCCTCGCAGACTAACTACTCGGCGCTCTTCTATCCGACCTCCTACACAACGCTCGACGGCACGCCGGAGATCTACACAAGAATCGCGGCAGTGAGCACCGTCCTCATACCGCTATGCAAGACGCAGTTCTCGGAGCTGCTCTTCTCGCTGATCTACATTGTGTTCCTCATTGTGTTCATTGCGGTGCTGGCGATCAAGTCGCGCGGCATCCGCGACAACTATCGGGAGGCGACATACATTGGCCTTGCCATCGGTGGCGCTATTCCCATCTGGCTGGGCTGGATGCTGTGCGGCCTGGCGGTCGCCGAGCGGCATAAGGACGCCTGCATTGCATTCGGATTGGTGGCGACATCCGCCACCGTTTTCTTGGTCATGTTCATGCCCAAGGGCAGGCAGCTGGCGGCCATGGGCAAGGAGGGGCTCTACGTCGAGGATCGGGAGGAGCAATTCAGTTCGCTGAGTCGCGCTGGCTCCGGCTACTCGCCGTCCTTCTTTCACTTCAAGCCCATCAAATACGGAGTCATGAGCGGCTGTGGCCTACCGAATTCCGCAACGAATACCGGCCAGGGCCTCAGCTCCAAGCATTGTTCCAGTGCCAACAACGGCGGTGGTAAGTTTCCTCTACTCCCAAGAATGCTTTTTCAATTCAATATTGTCACAATTGTCTGCATCGAATCACATTTGGGGGCCCAGCCCAGCTGCCGGGTGTCCCGGACTCCGTCTCTGAATCCGACTCTGGCCCTTGTCAGCTGTCAGTTTCAGTGCATTTTGTAATAACTTTCTTTTCTTGCCTCGGCAACGAGCTCAACACACATGTCGAGCAAAAAGGGGGAGGGGCACGCCTTGGGGCGAACTCTTGAACTGCTGTTTATCTGTACGGTCGCTCTTTCTAAAAACAAAGCCAAAGAAAAGCAAAAGTCTTAACTTTCATAGTTGATCTCCGAACGGTAGCCACCACACGGTGCACAGTGGCACAACAGTTTAGTGTTAGAAAACCAATTAAAGCCAATCTTTAATAAAGTTCAGAGAAAAGCTTATGGGCCTAATTATTTACCAGAATTGTGGAGTTATCTTATGCTTCATATACTTTCTCATAATTCAACGAAACTAGCCGGATTACACTTGGGGCATAATTTGCCAGGTCTGCTTGCTGGACAGCTTCGAAATATTTCGTACCACTGTGCAGCGACATTAAATGGGCTTAAAATTGTCTTACCATGCCTTGTAATTGTTTGGCATATTAATTTTCTCAACAGCCGTCGTGTAAGCCGAGTGTAAAAAGAGCATACAACTTGCGGCAGCTATCCGTCTGTCTATCTGACAGTCGGTTCGTCTGGCAATCTGCTTGACTATCTCTGTGTTCATTTGTCTCTTTGCCTCTATGCACTGGCTGCCTGGCTGCTTGGCCACCCGGCCGTCTGGCTGCCTAGCTGCCTGGCTGCCTGTCTGCCTGGCTGCTTTCATTTTCGTTTCGGTGAGAACGTCGCGCAGGTTCGTTGCCTAAGTCTTTTGATTTAGTTGCGGCTGCTGCTGCTTTCTTAATCATTTTTGATAACTGCTCGGCTCTTCATTATTTTTGTGCAAATGAGGCCGTCAAGAAAGGGCATATATTTATTAGCCAGATTTCACATGTGGTCATTAAGAGGTGCTAAATGTCATTGTCAATTAATAGAAAATGGTCACGACCCCCCGAGTCAAAGAGCAAGTGAAAATGTGACCAGCTTTTGCCCCACTGTCATTTATAAATCAAACTGAAACAAAATAAATATTTGGCAATATCTTTGTCGAACTTTTCTAAGCCACACAAAAACAGCCTTTGTATGCTCGCTTTCTAATGAAAGCAAAAATAGTTGGCCAGGGTGTTATTGGAGTAGACAGAAAGGGGCGCTGGAGAGGAGGGCATAGAGAGCCATAGAGTCAGGCGATGGATGTGCGTGTCCGAAACCTGTAACACATTTTACACTTTACGTAATTTAATTAATGAAAAAACATAAAGTTTACGCTTACGGCAGACAATCAAAAAAATTGTAAGGTAGCAATCGAGCCTAGACGCAACTTAATTGCTCTTACGTATAGCTCACCCAAGACAAGACAGACACAATACTAAGCTTATTTATTGCCTTATGCCACTTGTTTTTACAGCAACTAACAATTGTTATTATATTAAATAGATACGAATTTTAATCTAATCCGTTCTTATGGCTTAATATTTTTCTGTCGTATCCATTAGCCCTATAGTCATACACGTTATGTAATTGTTCACTATTCTCGGACTTACAAGCCGCTTACATAACCATTCTCTGGGTTGGGGTATAATTGTTGCAATAATTTACCGAATTATAACAATGCGCCTCTGGGCTTAAGTAGGAAGCATTTTACATGGTAGCTACTTGACGACGACGACGACTCTTTGACTGTGTGTGAGTGTGTGTGTGTGTGTTTGTGTCTGTGTATGGATCGAGTCTCTTGCCACGCATGATAGCAAGTATAACCAATACAAGGCACAGGCAGAGGTATAACTGGAGCTGAAGCTGGAGCTAGACCTAGAGCTGGAGCCGTACAGCCCACAGCTGAAACGCTTCGTCTCACGCCAAGTGCCTGTGGGCAGCCTTACTCTGCGTCTGGGCCCCGGCCATCGGTGCATAAAGAAAGCAAAACAAAGAGACACAGCAGTCAGTCAGACGGGCAGACAGAAAGACAGATCTACCGACAAAATATAGGTAGGTACATATATAGATAGATAAATGAAAGATATAGTACTTTTGCTGGCTACATATATACGTCAAACTGTCTGCAATTGAAAGTGCATTTGAGGCTACCAACAGCAACAACAACAACAACCACCACGAGTATGACAAAAATACGAAGAAAAAAAACCAAAAACAACAACAACAACAACACACACACACACACCAGCAACAACAACAAGAGATACAAATGTCTGGAGACACAGAGCTTAAAATCAAAGTTGGCACAGGGCTTAACAAGCAAGCGGAGCAGCCTGAGTGCTGATCTGAGCTGAGCTGACATTATCGGTCCCGTCCCAGTCCCAGCTCCAGACTATGGCATGTGTGTGGGTTGTGGCTGTGATTTGAGCCGAGCCAAGCCAAGCCAAGCCAAGTCGAGTCGAGTCGAGTCGAGTTGAGCTGCGTTGAGTGAAGTGAGCGAGGTACAGGCAAAAGGGTTTTTGCTTGATTAAGGGCAAAAATGTAACTTGAAAGTAATAAAAAAATAAAAATAAAAACTAAAGCTCTACGTGGGCTGCTACGGCAAATAAAAGCAAAACTAATTTCCATAAACCAACGTGAACAGACTCGCAGATAACAAAAGGCTTAGGCAACAAACTTGAAAAGACACTTTTAGGATATAAATCAAAATGTGGCCAATTCTCAAAAACCTGAGGCTACTTTAAATGATCTGGAGCTTGAGTCGCGTTCTAATGAGTTTGGCACTTTGAGCTGATAAATATGGTTCTTAAAGTCATTTGATAATAATCCCAGCCTTCAGCTCTTGAGCTCAGGCCTCAGATGAAGTTGAGAGAATTAAATTGAAATCGAAATTTAACGCTGAGCTAGCAAATGAACCGTTCGTATATTCTTGGGTAAGAGACGGAACCCACCGTAAAATTGGTTTCTAATAAACCCACAATATCAAATTTCCTGTCAAACCCTGTCTCATAATATGCCCATGTGTGTGTACGTGTGTGTCTGTGTCTGTGTGTGTGTGTGTGTGTGTGTGTGTGTGGTCGTTCCCAGTAAGCAGTTCGGCACATAATTCACTGAGCAATTTGCAACAATAAACTAAACGACAGCTAACGGCGTTGACGCCAAGGAATGAGCCAAAGCCGGAGCCGTGGTCGGAGCAGAGGCCGCGCTCGATGATTGCCAAGGCAAAGGCAAAGGCAGCAGTAACAGCAACAGCAACAGCAACAGCAGAGGCAAGGCAGACGAGGAACGCAGATTGACAGCTTCAGCTACAGCTACAGCTACAACTACAGCTACAACTACAGCTTCGCTTTTATCTGGGCAGAGCTCACCGGCCTGGTTGCTGTTGTTTGCTGTTTGCTGTTTGTTATTGTTGCTGCGACGCGTCGCCAACATGGCCAAGGATCGGCCGAGCTGCTGACTCGCGATATGGCCGATATGAGCAGTCGCTGTTGCCGTTGATTGAACGCGCATAAACCGCTTGAAAAGAGTTCAAGGTTGCTCGCTTTAATTGAAGGCGCATTGTTGTAACAACTACAACTACAACTACAGCTACGACGATGTTGCTGATGACGACGACAGCAGCAACAGCAGCCGCAGCAGGCAGCAAACGACGCGTTGACAGGCGTAGTCACAAAAATAGATACTCAGAGACTCAGAGGGAGGTTCAGCAACTATGTGCGTTTACTATAATGAAAAAGCTATATAAATATAAATATATAAAACATATATAAAATATATATATATATATATATATATATATATATATATATATATACATGATCGTATACCATATACTATAAAAACAATTATTAAATAGGGCCATCTCATGCACACGTATGATTGATCATCATCAAGGATTTCGTCTCTTCTGCTTATTAAACCTTCAACATTTAGTTACACAAAAATATGAATTGAGCAATAGAAAATGAAAATGTGACTGATTTAATCAACACTTGTTTAAATATATAGTTGTATATTTTGTACAGGTCTAAGCCCTAAGGTGACCAAGTACTTAGTGGAGCATCCCATTATTTAGGTGCTTCCGCCGCTGCTGCATGATGAAATCATTTTTTTTTTTTTTTGTTATCTCCTCATCTTGTTTGGTTTCTCGACCGCTGTTGTCGCTGGTTTTTCAATGATGTGTCGCCGTCAGGCACTTTAACTGACGATGGCCACTTGGTCAGTAAGGTGGTTGTGGATGCATCTGCCGTTGGCCTTTGTTCTCTGCGACAGCGCATTTTTTCGTAATTTTATTGAGTGACTTTATGCCAGGCAGCTACATATATAAAATCAATCATTCGAGCCAATGCTGCAGCGACGACAATAACAATCGCAATCACACAAATAATAACAACTACAACAATAATGCTAATTCATGGATTTGTCTGCGCCGTTGTTGATGTTGATGTCGATGTTGATGTTGAAGTTGTTGTTGTCAACTTGGGTACCTGGCTGGGAAGGTTAAGCGCAGCTTGGAGCACTGTTGCGGAAGTTTTTGTCTTGCGTGCTCATATTTATCTATGGGATATATCAATACTTAGGCACTAAGCTGTCAGAGGAGGCCATATTCTGGCATATCCATTTAACTGTGCCGCCGCGCAGAGGCTGAACACTTGAAAAGCTTATCGATTTCTCAACGAACTTGATGGCTTGATTCAAGAACTAGAAAGCAAGAAAGTTCTGTTATAATTAGCATAGCTCTGGAAGACCAATTGATTCTCGAATCACCTTAACCCAGAATCGTGTAAATAAACTAACCAAAATTCTTTTGTTAAACAAATTGCAAGCTTTCAGACCATATCACTGCCCGTGCATTCTAATACAGAATCGTTTTATCAGTTGACGTAGAGAAACTAGATTATAAGCCGAAACGGTTCACAATAAAAATGTACCATTTACCTCGGCACGAGTGTGCAAAAGAACTGTTCTTTTGAAAGAAAAAAATAATAATATAAAACAAGTTTTTGGCCAAATTAATTTTGTGAAAGAATTTTTATCATCGTGTAATACAATCGACAGTATTAACAAGCTTCATTGACCTTCGCCAGACTTTCTTATGGTCAGAGATAAATAATTAATAAGCTTAGGCACACAAAGCTAAATTCTATACGTAAGCCTAGAGTAACCCTTTTCAGTCAAAGATGTTGAACAAATTATAAAAAGTTATATTCGGAGCTCGCAAATGTATTCCAAACACATCAACAATTTTTCAAGATTTTTATTTCGTCAAATTCTTCAACTTTGAACAGTAAAAGGCCAACTTTATCGCTTCGAGTGGTTCATTGAATTACGTTGACCAGCATCAGCTGTCAAAAATATAGAAAAAAATCGATTAGCCTCAATTGTTCTAAGCCCTCTTCAAAGCACACAAAACCAAAGACTTAGGCAACGAACTTGAAATTGAAAAACAAAAATCAAATTGAGGCGAACAGAAAATGGACCGCAAAGAACTGACGATGACTATGGCGTAACGTACAAATCTGTGAAGTACGTGGTGCCGAGTATCTTTACTGTATCTGGCTATGTGTGTGTGTGTGTGTGTGTGTGTGTGTGTGTGTGTGCCTGTGTGTATGTGCTCGTAACTTAATATATGAGTCGAGTAAATGCTGCAGCACGTGCTTGAAACGAGCGTCGCTGTATATTACCACAAAATTATAGCGGTTTTGCAATAACAGCAATAACAGCGCCCCACTCAAAGTCGAGCCTGAACCTCTGGCTGGATGATATTTAAGTTTTGCCTAGAAATAGCAGCCTCAGCCTCAGTCGCAGCAGCCGCAGCCGCAGCCGCAGCCGCTGCCGCTGCCATCGACGACTAGGAGCTCGACTTGGACGACGATGTAAACGTAATCGATAACCAGTTCCGAATTGTTGCAATGAAACCGAAAGCGGAAAAGCCAAGCGATTGAAGTAGTCAGCCAGGCAGTTAGCCAAGCGAGTGGAGCAGCAGCCACAGCCGCAGCCATAGCCACAGCCATAGCTACAGCAAGAGCCAATGAGCCATGCCAACTGCATACGTTAAATTATTACGCTAAATTGGCCAAGACGCTGGCAACACAAGTTTGCACGGCTTCGAGCAGTGGCTGAGATTGGCACCGGCTGTTCGCGGTTAACGCAGCACGCACTTAATGCAAATTGAATTGTAGCAATTTGAAGGTCATACGCCCTTGCCCAAAATATGCAAATTGCTAAGCCCAGTGTATTGTGGGCATGTGAAAAATGCTTTTCTTCCGCCTAGAGCGCGGCCAAGCGCTCGCTAGCTGCCAGCCACGTTCATGACAATGAACTCTCTGCACAGAGAGCTCCCAACGAACGTGGCCAATTAGTTATAATGCTGCTTCGTGATATCACAACATCTGGCAACTCACTCTCGAAGTACACTCACACACAGAAAAAGAAGTCAGAGAACAGAACCCCAGACCAGAGACCTTAGAGCTCGAGCAGCAGACCCCTCAGACGTAGCTGTAGCCGAAGCTAGAGCCGGAGCCGGGGCCAATAAGGAAAAACTCGACGCTCGCCAAGGAAATTACTCAAGTTTGCAAAGTATGTAGCAACAAACAACAACAACAACAGCAATAAGAATAGTTTGCAGTTCGGATAGAACAACGACAACAGAAACAACAACAACAACAACAACAACAACGGCAACAAAAGTGAACAATGACAATCTGCACGTAGCAATCAGTCAACGTGCGGCAGTTGGTTTAACTTTAACTTGTTGCCAGCGATAGTACGAGTGAGCGAGAGGTAAGGAGGCGAATGCGATGGAGGGAGTGAGTGAGGGAGAAAGAGAGATAGAGAGCAAGGAAGGTACGGAGAGTGTGAGAGGAAGGCGGTTAGATCCGAGAACTTCCCGTAAACGACAACTGCAAAATGCAAAACGTGGAAAAACCTTAGCGGTTAGCTGACTGCCTATAGAGATGAGCAAATATTTCACTTAAGTCGAATGGACTTCATGCAAGTGCTTCATTTGACCTAAATTATGAATTTAGAATAAGTTCCAATAAAAATATTATTATCAAATTTTGCATTTCAAGCAATACTTATCCCTCTGCTTTTGTCGAAATAAAAATAAGATATTTCAAATACATAAATATTAAAGTATATTTAGAATATAAAATATATTTTAAAAATACTCAAAAGTTTCCTTTTTGATTAGTAAATAGCTTCATTTATAAGAAATAATAATATAAAAGAAAATAAATTTAATTCAAAATATTAAAGTGACTGCCACTATCGCTGTCATCAGTCACTGTCATCTCTAGCGGGCTGCGACTCCAACGCCCACACATGCAAACGCGGATGCATCAACACAAATGCGCTGCGAAACACGCACGCGGGAAGGGCAGCGCCGCTGAGCCTGGTCATACATATTTGCACTTAATTAGTCGCTTATTTTGCTATTGTTTTTGCTGTTGCTGTTGCTGTTGCTGTTGTTGTTGGTGGTGGTGCTGGAGAGAATAGACAGCTGGGCAAGTGGTAGCAGAAGCAGCCACAAAGTGGCATATTTTATGCAAGCGAGCATAATTCATAATTGTAAAGTGAGCTGACAGACGTTTTAGCACTGCCAGAATCTGTGCTCGGTGCGCCGTTGGTAACTAGAAATCTTATTTGCTGAGTCCCAAATGGAGTCGGCGACAGCAGAAGCAGCAGCGGCAGCAGCAGCAGCAGCAGCAACAGCAGCAACAGCAGCGGCAGCATTGGCCGTGCTCCAAGAATTAAGCCAAATTTGCCGCTTCAGCTGGCGGCAAAACAGCAGCCGCTGCTAAAAACTAGTTTGCAAATGTGCATGCAAACACACTCACATACACACACTCACATACACACACTCAGATACACACATACACACACACATGCGCGCTTGTACACATGTATTTTCATTTTCTGACACATAATTCCAGATTCACAGCTCGTGCGCCGCCAGAGCAGCCAGGCAGCAGAAACAAGCGAGCTTAATTGCAGTATTTGTTCTAAGTTAATTAGAAAACCAAGACTGTGAAGCAACCGGGGCGGGGAGGCTTGAGGCTGGGGAAAAGCTAAAGAAAAGCCAGAGCTCAGATATATGGCGCATGTGTGTAACTGCTGCATTTAACACTGTCAAGAGTTCAGCACTCTCAGCCGCAGTCAGCAATCCCAGTCCCAGTCCCAGTCCCAGTCTCAGTCCCAGTCTCAGTCCCAGTCCCAGTGTCCAGTTTAGCAATTCCAGAGTCAACTTTTTTTTCTCTTTATCTCAGTCTCTGTTATTTTTGTTCGGTTTTTATGTCATTAACATACTTTGCAGTGTGTACCCTATAAATATTAATGTGTGTGTGAGTGTGTGTGTGAGTGTTACTGTGGCCTGCAAGCTGTTGAAAATATAATAATCATAATTTATAAGCATGTCTGAAAAATCGGGCAGCGACAGCATTCAGCTGCCGCTGATTTAGGCTCGCCATTGCTGATTGTCTCACATTTGTTTGGCTTTGCCTTTTAAAATATACATTTTGTGGTGTATGTGCATAAATACCCCCAAATAAGTTGACTCTAATGATAAGCTCGTGCTCAGCGCGTCAAATATATAACTTAACAAAGGACTTAAGCGACAAACTTGATGGATAATTTGTGTCTTATTATTGCAATTTGAGCTTAACTCCATTGGTATAATATATTATTGATAAAGAAAACATCTTCTCGGCTCGTGAATTTTTGGATATTCTAAGCTTAAATGTAATAAATATATGATCTTAGCTTTTGCCCAAGCTGAGTCTGAGTTTGAATCTTATTTAATTCCTCTAGATATTTTATTATTATTGAGGAATTGCTTCAGATACCTTTTAGGCCTCATAGCTCGCCGTGCAGCCTTAAAGCAAACTCGCCTATAATATAACTTAAGTGTTATATCACTGAAGTTCTCATATTGCAATAAAACTATTTCTGTTTATTTATGAAAACGCCTTTCCGAAAAGACGCAGTAAACGAAAAATAATCAGAGATTTATTTTCGAAATATGTTTTGTCTCAATACGAAAATGTAGGTATGTTATATAAACAGTCGAAGATCTGACCTGATTGGAACGATAAAGTTAAAAGCGTCTTATGACTCGATGTGCTGTTAATGACCTTGTCGCACAAAAACTGTAATAATCCAAAGCTGTGTTTAAATTCCTACGAAAAACGCTTAGGGTTTTGCTCAATACGATAAACGAGCCACAATCAACAGCACGAAGACTTTCTCTATGGCTTGAGGGTGTTATAATATAATGTTGGCCCATTGACACGAAAGGTTTTAGCTCCATCCGCGCACAGATTTGACATCATTAAGCTCATAAATTGCTGCTTAGCTGGCGCCTTGGCCAGAGCCGAGAGTGTGAAATATGGCAGAGTAATTTGGAATTTGGGTTGTTGCCCACTTGGGTCAGTACGGCCAGCGGTTAGGGCCGCAATCTGTGCTCAATGCGAAAATTGTGACATCTATTTGAAAACTTTTTGTGATTCGCCATTAAGTTTTAGATCTAAGCTGCCTTGCACTCAATTTTTCTACATATATGTATAACTATATATAATATTCATGTTTTTCTATCATATCATTTTTGTCAACTCATCCAAACATCATCATCGCCAACAAACAATTATGATCAACATCATCATCATCACCTAAACACAACACATTTCATTGCATCGGCTACAAATATAACAAAAAAAAAAAAAAAAACAAAAAAACAAACAAAAATATCAAACGGTCTCCTTCATCGAATTGTCAACATCATGCATTCAAAATTCTTGTCACGCTCACGACTCTCACGCACGCACGCACGCACATACATACACATACTCACATTACATAATCATTCGAAATTGTTTTTGTGATTTGTATTATTTTATTCATCAATCATTTTGAATGTTTCTCTTATTTTTGGTTATGTTTCCGGTATATTACCTTATTGAAATTTAATTAAATTTACATTTATTGTCGAAAATATCTACATATATATGCATACGTTTACGTTTTATTTTTATTTGTGTGGCTCAACAAAATAATTACTGTAAATATGTTTATTCCATATATGTATTTATGCATATGCCTCTGCGTGTGTGTATGTGTCTGTGTCTGTGTGTGTCTCGGCTGGGCTTAAATTTGGTTTGGTATGGAATATCACTATCGATAAACTGCACACACGCACACGTACACGTACGCGATCACACACTCACGCACACACCGCCAACACACACACACACACACACGGCAACATGAACAAACCCTTGCACACGAACTATGGGTTCCGGGCCAGCAGATCGAGTCGCTTTGGTCACCGCCGCACCGCCGAGCTATACACGTATGTATCACTATTTTCCAGCACATTTGAGCGCGCACCCGTTCTGCTATTACCCACCCGCACCACCACCTCCACCACCGCCTGCACCGCCCACACAGCTGGCCACACCGTTGACCCTCAAACAGCTGGGCAACTCGCTTACCTCCATGACACAGGCGGCGCAATTGGCTAAAACGCTGCGCTATGCCCCAGGTAATAACAACTACGTTGCTTAGCTCTACTTTTTCACCTACATAGTTGATTTTATTTTATATATTCTTAAAAAGTACTTACACTCCTATATTGTTACAATTCACATAATAGATAGCTGAAGAAAATGAAATAACAATGCTATCGAGTATTTTTTAGTTGCTTTCAATATTATATTATTCGGAAATACTACTAGTATTAGTAAGCCGATTTCTAGTTAAGTTTCCCAGTTATACGTATACATATTATTCATATATTAGAGATCTTTACATAGCGTATTAAAGCTTATCATGTGAAAAAAATCTTTCAGTCCGCCAATCCAATGTCAGTCCCTATGAAAGAGCGATGTCATCAAAAATATAAAATAGAATAATCAAAAAATTTACTTGCTTCATTAGGCATAATTTGAAGATCTAAAAACAAATACTAAACTAGTTATGAATTGAGCTGATGATTGCACATCTGCTACAAATACTCGAATTTCAACTACTCTCATTTACTTCTCGTCGGACAACTTCAACTACTAATTTTGTATATATATTTATATTAGTATTTCAGTTCAATGTTCTCTAAATTTTAATTATCTATAGAGGCATATTTCACATAACAATCAAGTTATATATACATAAAAGATATACAAAATTCTACGTCAAATTTATATTTTAATCTAAATTTCTCTTCTTTTCTCTGTGTGCATTGGCAGGCATGTTTATACGACCCGACGAAACGAATCTCTATACGACGCTGGAGCCCACTTTGAGCAGCAACCCGAATGTTTATTTTCAGCGCAGCGGCGCGGTACATCCGGGCATATTGTACTGACTGGAGGAGCAGAGGAGGATGGCAGAGAACCACTGGAGCTATCGAGAGCACTGGAACTGAGTATTTTTTCTTAATATTAAGCTGCAGCACATAGCGCTCCCCACACACACACACACACACACACACACAATACACGCAATTACACACACAACCCTAATACGGCTCCCAAGGAGCAGCAATAAGTGAATAAATGGAATAATTAGTTTAATACATTTGTCATAATTGCTAAGCTGATAGTTTAAGCAATGGAACACGATATATGAAAATATAAATATGTATGCTTAGAGTCGATATATGATAGTATATATATTAGCCTAACTAAGTGCACACACTTAAAACATTGAGATTTTGGTAAAGTTGTAGTCTAAGCTTAAGCGACGATTCGAACTCGAAATGGATTTGCAATTTTTAGTCTTTTTACACACTTTTACATATATGATATAAAAGACAATTTTCACCATTTACACAGGCCATATTTATATGTATTTACGTTGATCTAATCATATTGACTAAAGCGATTCTCACTTAGTCTGCAATAATGGTGAAAATTCGGAATATTGTAGATATCGTTTGTATCACAAAATATCTCTGATTTTCCTTAACATCAAATAAAAAGCAAACAAAAAATAATTTAAGTTTAAATAGAATAAAATAATTTTTATTCACTTTAATATTCAAGCGATATCGGCAATGCGAGCAAAATAAGAAGAAAGTAATTTAAACGAGAATTAAAACAAGCTTAACTGATCTGTGGGACACGCTCGATAGAGGCACAAAGATCGAGGGCAAACAGCTTTTTAATTAGTTCAAGAGTGTAATGCGATTTATAGATATTCTAACACAATTATGTTTGGCAAATATTTGAGAGATTTATGCCTCTATGAGCAATTAGGCCCCAATAATAATGGGCAACATCAAGCAACACATTTGTTTAGCCAAGTAAACGATCGTTTAAGTCAACACGAAAATGTTATGTATATAATGCCCGCAGGCACACATTCACACACTCACACAGACACGATGAGCAAATACTCTCAATAAAACCCGATAAATTAAAAAAGAAAACAACAACATAATAGCAACAAGTGTAGAAGAAGAAGAAGACAACACACACACTCAATTACGAGCGGTTGTGCCATACAACAAGCACAATTACAATTAAGTATAATTGCAAATTATTGGCATTGCAGCGCCTATTAACGCCTTCAGCCGGCTGGCCGGGCATGTCAGTTGGTATCGGATATATATATACATATGGGGTGTATATTATTGGATGCCTATGCGGCATGTTTCAAATAATTTCTTGACGCTTGCGATTGGGTGCCAGTTGCTGAACGTTAATGTTAAGCTATTATCGCCAGGCTCTAAGTGTAAGTGCTTTATAGCAATTCCATTACACGACCAACGCCTATCACTTGACCTTATATGGCAGCACACACTCGCACACACACAGACTCGAATGCCGAGGGCGTGTTTGATGCGGCATGAAGTGAACCTCTGGCTTGCAGCCTCGCATTAATTAAGTGCAACAATGCAGCAGCAACAACAGCTGGAGAGAGAGACAGAGAGAGATCCCACTGCCTCCTCAAGATGGACACAGACGTACGTCCTCGAATAGTTACTAGAGCCGCATCCACAACACGTCGTTCGTATTAATGACATTTCTCACGAACATTTTGCCAGAGCTACCGACAACACGGTCAAGACAGAGCGGCGGACCGACAGAGTGTCATGTGTCCAGTGTGTCCAGACTCCAAGGCATGTCAATGTCTACAGTCTCTCGGTCTCTTGGTCTCTCAGACTCTCTATCTTCGGCTGGCACTGGGCTCGCTTCAATTAGGCGCGCCTTCAAATCACAAGTCAATCAAAGTTGTTAGATTTGCCGTCCTTTTTACCTAGCTCCTAGCTGCGACTAAGACTTCGAGTCCAACTACGAGTCAGAGTCGTCTCTCGGTTCTGGCCTTAGGTCTGATATATTCCAGTCGCAGCCCAGCTGGCCGGCTAGCTGGTTGACATCTGTGACATGGCACAGCGGCGGCATCAATTACAACATCTATGACAGCACAGCGTGAAATGTTTGTACATGTCTCGGCGGCGCTTCCGATGGGACCAATTAGCCCTAAGTAGGCATTTCAATGGACTCTGCAATTAGCCAAAATCGAAGCCAACAATTTCATTTCATCATTTCCATCATTTCATGATGGGCATCATCATTATCAGCAAGCATCCGTCGCCCATCGCCCATCGCCCATCGCCCATCGCCCATCGCCTGGCCGGCCAGCCAGCTATCCATTTGTCCAGCTCACCCAGCGATACGCAGCCCCAATTCGATGCATTTCTTTAACCTAGGGCGTGCCAAGACTCACGTGCAAATGGCATTTGGTAACGCTTTATGGCCTAATGGGGCAACACGACTCGCCTCAAATGCTGTTACAGATCTCAGCAGCGAGCGCAGCCTGCTGGCAGCCCATCAGAGATGCGCCATCCACCTGAGATCGACTCTTATAGCAAGATTTTATATTTGATATATATCATATAATCTAATCCAATGTGTGGATGTCTACTGAATGTAGCTGCTGATGATAAAATCTGGCAAATCTGATCTGATTATACATAAATTTAGTCTGAGATGGGGACTTAGTCTCCATTCTTTCACAAATATTCATGTGCACTGAGAGTGGTGTTTCCCTGAGGAAACACTTCTAGTTTGCTTAAAATTCAATAACATTTCAAGCAGCCCGAAGCTGAGGCTCAGACTGAGTCCAGTCGGCAGGTCATATATATTAATTAGGAGTTTCTGTTTGTGGCTTTGCGCAGTTGAAGCCCAGCGAACATTGTTATTACGGGGAACTCCTGCAACGGCAACACTTAAATAGCAGTAACGATTCTCATAAAATACGCTTTTAAGCATTCCCAAGTATTTGCCAACGGTTCTTCTTCCACGATATTTTTTATCGATGTGGCCAGACTTTGGGTTAGTTGAATGATCTTTGAACACCATAAGCTTGACTTTGGCTGCTTTATTACCTGTTGGCTCCTTGTTATTTCGCACGTGTTTTCATTGTTTGTTGTAATTGGCTCTGAAATCAGTTAAAGTCGGCCTGTGATGCGGTGTCTAATGCTAGATTTTCACACAAGACACAGCTCATCTCCAGCTGAACCCCAGACGCCAATGCAGCCCGAGGAATTGCAGTCTGCGATTCTGTCTGGGCTTCGCGTCTTGGATTTTCTCTTTTATTTTTATTTATTTATTTTCTCTTTTGGGCACCTTTGTAATAATTTGCCGTTGTTGTTGCGGGAACGTTGGCCAATGAAATTACTTAGCCTGGCCGTAGCATTAACCGTAATATTATCCTTGAATGAATGAAGCGCTGTAGCTCTGGCTGTGGCTGTGCCTGTGCCTGCACTCAGGTTCCTATTACTACTATTATTGCGGTGCAAATTTTATGGCCGTGTTATATATATCTCGCGGGGAATGGCATAACACGGCTATGGGCCCCAAGGGCAGCGTCACGTTGCTGATTTGATGGGCTTGGTAAGACCGATGCAGATGCAGATACAGATGGAGATGGCGATGAGATAGCTGGCGAGATAGCTGAGATAGAGAGTTCAGGCAGCTCGGGTGATCGGCTGTTGATAAGCTGGGCAGAACTGGTAATGCGTGCATTGACCGCAGCCCTCAAGCTGTGGCGGCAGCTGTAGCTGGAGCTGGAGCTGGAGCACAGCTGACGTAAGTTGAAATTAAATTTGAGGTAAGGCACAAGCATATCGGCTGGGCAGTGAGTACAGTTAACCTCGTTTAAGTGCGCCACGCACATGGCTGACAGGAACAGTGGCAGGGGCAGCGGCAGGGCGTGCCAATGTAAGTCCAATTAACAGTACCCAGAGAGTGGCCACAGAGAGACGTCGCTCTAACTATGTGTCGTGCCTGTCGCATCCCATCCTGAAGGAAGTCACAGTTGAGTTGGACGGCATTTGTCGCATGCTCCTGCTTATAGCATAACTGGTTCTGGCGACCGACAGACCGACCAAGAGCAGCCAGTCAGCCAGCCAGCCAACTAACCAGCCACTCAACTAACCCAAGCGAGGCAACCAACACCTAAGCTTAGAACCGGCAAGCCGGCATATACAAGTTTATAGCGGATGCGTAAACGCATTTGGCTCAAATGCCGTTAGGGCCTTTGACTAAATTGCATGGCCATGGACAGGGCAGCTTCGCCTTCGGCAGGGGCTCATACGATGACGACGACTGCAGCAGCGGCATTTGCATGCGCAGCCAGAGACGTGTGCCGAGGAGCGCATTTCAAGTAACGAGATTCGCCATTGAGCTGGCATCTTGAGCAATGTTAATGCATTACGAGCAAACAACCGCCCAGATCGCCAGCCCCATTTGACGTAATCAACACAATGGCCCAAAATGTTTGGGTCATTGAATTCTTGGCTCTCAGTATCTTTGCATCTTAACGGTTTTCTTTTAGTGGCGATGTAGAGATCAATGTACCTGCCTCTGGTTCTACCGCTCCCACCGTCACCGCCACTGCCACCACGCTGGTTGAGCGTACGTTTGAGTATCATTCAGCTGCTCTCATGCCCTTTTATGTACGAGCCCCATTGATTAAATAATCCCAGCAAGTGACGAGAATAAATGCGTTGGCATCTCTCCCAGTTGAAGTTCGAATACGCTTACTGCATGGAATATATAAACCTATTCTAATATCGGGACTAATTGCTATATATATATCTTTCCTACTGAAACTGAATAGATATGCTAGAGAAATAAATAATTTTCTTTGAATTATATGATAGTATTGGCCCTTGTCATTTTGAAGCAATAGATACGAATTGTAGACTAAAGATGGTAGTTTGGCAAAGGTATATTTTCTTTTCTAAAATTAATATTATTAATATATTTAACGCTAAAATCCCTGGCCAAAGACCCTAGATTATGTCAATAAAAAAGTCGTTGCTTTTAATTTAATTTCTAAAGTTACATTTATTATATTAAAACACTCTCTATTAGCAAGTCTTAGTTATATAAATACATAAAATAAAATTGGTTTAGTCTATATTTTATTTAGCAATAAGTATATCTGATATTTCCAATTGAATATAGAAGAAATCACAATGAAATACACAAAGCTTAGCACAGATGTCTGAGGCTCAAAATTAAAGAAAGAGCATTACGCAATAGTAAAAGAGCTAGAGAATACGTAATTATTTTTTATGATCTCCAGTGAAATGGCTACCGACTCATCTCTCATCTCTCGACTCTGCGCTCGTAATTTATCTCTATGCCATTAGTTTTGGATGCCTCTCGTGTAGTTGAACTCGAAATGCTTTGGATCGTATTCATGGTATTGAATTGGGCCAAATTGTTTCAGCAGCGTTAAAAGGATTGAAATATGTTTGTTTTTTCTTCACCTTGTGTGTTTTTTGTTCTGTTTACAGCCTGATGCTAGGAAATGCAAGTTCATCAAGTCATTTCTTGATTGAGTTGTTGAGAGATATGCGGCAAAACGGGGAGCGAGCGAGAGAGAGATACAGAGTGGGAGAAGGTATTTAAGAAACTGTTTAATTGTAATTTATGTCGGACGAAGAAAGTGTTGGCTTGTAATTTGTAATTATATACTAATGGATGCAATTACAGGGTATAGATCAAACATTCTTTGATGGTCTCGATGAGGGCATTGCAATTAAATTCCTAAGTCTGAAGCGTCACTGAATCGTCTGTTCTATTTTAAGCTTCAATCACGATTTTCTGTGGCATCTGCTAATCCAAATCATCTTTTTTAGAGATGTTCTATTCAGGTTTGCCCGTCTTGTCAGTCTTGCCGCCTGCCGGCTTGCCGGCCTGCCCGCTGGTGCCGACCATTGTATGCAAAAGCCTCAAAACGTGCGCTAAATATAAAATTTAATATTGCAGCCATACACATACTATATATGCTCCCTCTCTTTCCGTCCCTCTTAGTAGTTGAAGCCAAATGAAGATGGCCTCAGCTGCTGCTGCCGGCTTAGCCCGGTCCGATCTGTTCTGTTCCCTTCCTGTGGCCTAATGGGCGCGTTTAGCTAAAAGCTCAAAAGTTCAAGTGCCTCTTGGTTTGGGGTTATTTGCAGATTTTTTTACGACTATTTTGTATCTTAAAGATACAAGTTTATTTATGGGCAGCGCCAAGTTCACGATCCTTCGAGCCGTAAAGTGCAAAAAGTGCATAAACTGCAACGAATGACATTGCAACACCCGGCCCAAGAAGCCGCATCAGCGTCACAAACCGAATCACAGAATCTGCCACTAAAGATGTAGTTTATACACACACACACACACAGACTTAGGGTGTGCGTGTGTGTGTGTGTGGGTAAGTTGAATTTAATGTAGTTTGCCTGCTAAATGCAAACGCACAGCAGCCAGCACAGAGCCACCGTGGCCACCGTGGCCACCGTGGCCACCGTCGCAGCTGAATGCTAAAAGGGTTTTGGCTTGGATTCGTTTATTTTATTTATTTAGTTTTTTCTCCTTTTCCTTTTTTTTTTTTTGATGCGCCTCATTAGGAGTGGCTGGAAACCAGTTTTCAGGGGCACAGATCCCAGACAATTGACAATTTAAACGAATTTCTTTCAAACACAGCTCTGACATGGCCCAGGCACATATGACGAATAGTCAGTCGCTGCCAGCCCGCCGCCTGGGGCTGAAGTTTACGCATGAAAAATGCAGCTCAAGCCATTTGGCCACCAGAGCGACGGATCTGAGCTGGCAGAGCAGGTGGCAGGAGGCGGCAGGAGGTGGCGCGCAGGCGACCAGCAGCCAGAGCAGACAACCGCCTGTATGAAGTGTCATTCATCTGCCCATAAACGCATTATTCAATATATACTTGTGCTAGCTTGGGGTAGGAGTTGCATCAGCATCGGCTTCAGCCTCAACCTCAGCCGCACGAGATGGAGGACTGCCGCAGCTAGACAGACGACTGATCGGCAGACGAACAACAACGACGATGTCTGACTAAATGCCTCATACTGCGCTGGGGTCTTGTGGGTCTGTTGCTGCCGTTCCTATCTGTCTGTCTGTCTGTCTGTCTGTCTGTCTGTCAGTTTGTTCGTTTGTCTGCATAGTTTCAAGGTTAACAAGTTGCATTTGCAATTTGGAACTGCAGCCAGAAGACCGACGACCGACGACCGACGACCCTTCGGCTGCAGGCCGCATCAATCGCCTTGGTGAGAATTAAATGTTTATGGCCTCTGTGTTTGCTCAGAACCAATTTAATGAGCGACCCCAACCGATCCCACAACCGCCTGGACATGTACAGCAAAAAGCACTCTCCGTCGAGGCAATTGATTCGTTTGATTGCAGACATCTTAGTGCTAAAATGTTGCTGAAATTAAAGCCTAAACACTATCAAACAATGTTGTGCCAGTTAACGACTAGGGACACCACTGAAATTGAGCCATGCACGAATTCCGGCTAGTTATTCAGTTCTCTAAGCACCTCATTAAAGAAGCGTTTGTCCTTTATTGAGCTCGTTGATTAAACGAACTTTAATTTATTGTCCCCAAGGATAGAGAATGAGAGAGAAAAACAGATGGACGGAGAGAGTAATGGAGATTTATTGAGAGACGTAAAGAGATTTATACAAATTTACATTTATGTAATACAAAAATTAAGAAAAAGGGAAATAAAAATTGTATGTTAGAGAGAGTTATATATAAATATGGTAAGAAATAGCCTTAGCGAAAGAGACGATGACATGGATAGAGAGTGAGAGAGAGAGAGAGAGAGAGAGAGAGAGGAATTACACTGAATGACATAAGAATGTTTGGATCAACAGTGTATAATACACCACAAATAATTTGTGTAATGTAAATTCATGTAATACTAGAACTGATGATATTCGCATAGAAGGCCGATACCGTAGAGAATTATACAAATTATGATATTTGCTGGGCGACAATCGTTGTGTCGGAGAAGTGCGAGTACCCGCTGTGGCAAAGGACAGTAACGAGCGGTCGGTAATAATGCGACGCTGATCTATTATTCACCAGATTGTAAAAATGTAAAAATCACGCTTTCGTGTTGTGTATAAATTGAATGCAATTTATAAATGTCCAGGCATTGAATTAAATCCCAGGCCGCCACATGGCCACGATGTTCGGCCAGGCTTCTCTCAGCAGTTGGTGATTTTTCAAAATAAACAACCTTGAGCTGCAGAAGAGAACAATTGCCAGCGCAGCAGCAGGCACAATAGACAACAACAACAACAACAAGAGTAGAAGCAGCAGCAGCCTCAGAAATGGATCCGCGGTTCCCCTTAAAGGCAAAGGAGCCGGGAACGATGAAAAATTGCGCCAATTGAATTTGGCCAACGATTGTGCCCTGCCACAAAGGCGGAAGGGCGACGTTTGGGTGCAAATCTACTGGGCGGTCGCTTACTTTTCAACGCATTTATCAATACCCAAGTGGCCGAGTGCCTTGACCAGAGCCCTTACCACCACTACCACTACCAATGCCAATGCCAATAACCGCGGACCAGGCGTTGACAATACCAGGTTTTCATATATAAAACGATGCCGCCGCATAAAATGTGAGCAAGCGAAATGTGAATAATCGACTTTGCCAGACATAAACATATGCTGAGCTTCTCTATTCTCTATTGAGGTACAAATGCCAGAGATTCCTTTGTGGGATTTAATTTGGATAAATATATTAAGCATTGTCAAAATATGTTGATAAAATCTTCATTTATTTAACCCCAAATAAGTGTGAATGTTAGAGTCACTATGAAACATTCTTCAATTAATTGTTTCTTCTATTGAATTTATTATAATTCCTAAACTTCGAATAATAAATATGATATTTATAAAAAATATATAAATAATTTGTAATATACTCGCTATATTTCAAAAAGAATATTCGATTAACAAATAAACATGGAAAAATATATATGGCTACAAGGAAATAAATATTCGATTTGAGACAAATTCGGAATAGACTGAACTCGAAGCTGTGCGACTAGTTAGCCTTGTTAGCAATTAGGTGGGCTATTCAATAAGTTCTTTTGACATATTCGAAAAATTGCACACTTGAAATGAGATGATTAACAAATATAAGAAGTTGCTTTTGCAAAGACAATAACAAAAAAAAACTAAGAACACAAAATAAGTACATTAGATAATACGACAAAAAAAATTGAATCTAAATTTAACATGCACTAATTATGCTAAATGACTATGATTAAATGGAAATGGATTTTGTCTTGTGACTCATGCCTTTTCGGCCACGGCGCGCAGCTCTTCCATCAAGGATGGCATGGCCTCTGGCCGTGACCTGCTTGTCTCCAGACCCGCTAGCAGCTTATTGAGGTCTTGCATATCCTCACGGCAAGCGGCCAAGCCCTTGCTCAGTTGGCACAAATTTGGCTGACAACGTTGACTACGTTCAATCAGTTCTAATATATAGCTATTGCGTGGCCGACCCGTCTCCTCTGCAGTTTGTTGAATAAGCTAAAAACAAAATATGGTTCAGTTCATATAAAATATCTGTTAACTTATTGATCCTAATCAGAATATATGTTTGAATAGGAATATCTGGAGTCTGGAGTGCTCACCTTTTTGTAGTCATCAATTAGATTGGCCACTTCGTGAGCCGGCTCCAGTGGTGTGCAGCCTTTGGACGTCTTGCGTAAATCTGAAGCCTCCGATCGAGCTGATTCTGCGGCCAGCGCTTGCTCTAGAAACTATAGAAATAGGACTTATGAAAGTTGGTTTCCAGCTTCTGAGGCCCATAACCCACCCACCTTGATTCTGGTAAGAGCTTCTTCGTATTTGCTTTCCACCTTGGCTAGCTTAATTTTAAGCAAAGGCAACTCTGCAGCAGCCTTGGATGCACGTAGCTCCTGTCGCAGCAATTTGGTCAACTGTGGCCAGCTTTTGACATGCTGCAGTTTGCGACCCGTTTCCGTTTCGAAAACTTGCAGCAGGCTGCTGTGCTGCTTCCGAGGAGCGCACTGGCGCTCCTTGAGCAGCGTCTGCACTTGCGCCTGCAATTGGCTTAAATTAACCGCATCGGCGGCTTGTGCTTGCTTGAGTTTTTGTAGCTCGTTGCTGTTCTGAGTCTCATGTGCTCGACTCAACAGCTGCAATTGCTGCAGCTGTTCGTTTTGTTGAGCAAAAAGCTCGTTAAGCTGCTGCAACTCATCGGATTTCTGCTGAAGCTGCAGCTCCATTTGCTGCTCTATTTGCTGCGTGGCTTGCAGCGCCTCGAGTAGTTGCGTCCAATCGGCCTCCATTTCATTGGTATTTCTTATCTTATCATTCTGCTGCTGCAGCAGCTGCTGCAACAAGGCAACTGTTTGTTGCTTCTGCTTGCTGACTGCTATCAGCTGCTGCTCCAGAGTCTCAATGCGCTGCTCTAGCACAGGATCAGCGGCCGTCGTCTGGGTGCCAGCACAAACAAATTGTTTGTTCTGGGTCTGATTCAACTTGAGCTCCATTTGAGCTTTGGCGTCACGGAGCTGATTGCATTGCTCCACATAAAGCTTCAGCTGATCCCGGAGTTCATTAAGCTTTTCCTGCTTTTCATTGTTTTGCGACCGTTGCTCTTCGAGTTGGCATTGTGTGTGCTCACACTTGGCGCTGGCCTCCGTGTGTTGCTTGCTGAGATCCTTCAGCTGCTGTTCTACTATTTGCAGTGCCCGCTGAGATTCTTTTAGTTGACTAGCGACGGCTTCTTTCTCCGCTGTTAAGTCCTTTAGTTGAGCGTCTTTGAGAGCTTCTTCCAATTGTTGCGCTGCCAACTGAAAGTTCAATTGCTCCAGCTGTCGCTGCTGCTCCTCGTTCTGCGCCTCTAACTTCGACATGAGCAGCAGCTCAGACTGCAGCTCGAGCAGCGCGTGCTTTAGACTTGCTATTTCAGTAGTCTTGGCGATGATCGCGCCATGGAATGCCATGCTATAGTTGTGCATGGCGTCAATTGTGCACTCGCTGCTTAGTTTTTGTTCGTAGTGCTGCTTCATGTCCAGGAACTCGCGCTCCTTCAACGCAAGCAGCTGTTCCTGTGTTTGCAGCGTTTCGTTGAGCTCCGCGATCACCTGACGCAACTGCTCTCGCTCAGCCGTCACACTGCGAAGCGTAGTCGACTTCAGCTCCAGCTTATGCGCCAGCTCGCGCTGTTCACTGATCAGCTGCTTGCACTGACGCGTCATATGTTTGTTTTCCAGCTCGACACCTGCAAGCTGGCGCTGCAGCTCCAGATGCTTGCCATCGTGCTCAAGACTGAGACGCTCCATGTCGGTCAGCAGCTGTTTCTTTTGCTTACGCAGAACTTCGGTGAGCTGTCGCTGATCCATCAGCCTTGCGTGTTGCTGCTGCGCTTCAAAGGATTCCCGTAGGCAATCGCTGGAGGCTTGACTTTCTGTCTCTGAAAAAACCGATGCTGATACTGCAGCTGTCGCCGGTCCATTACTTTCCAACGCGGCACATTTCGCTTGGAGGCGCTGCGATTCCTTTTGTAATCGCTGGTTCTCTAGCATATATTTTCGCTCCTGGACATAGAGGCGCTCTAAAGTCTCGAGACGGCTATGTTTTTGCGACTGTAGCTCCTGCTTATACCACCGTTCCGACTTGCTCAGACGTTCCACTTCACTGCGCGACTTGCGCAGCTCTTGCGAGACCCTAAAAAGAGAGCCCCGTGCTTCGTGGGGCAGTTCATCCTGCTCCTGCAATGTAATGGAATGATCTGCGTCACTGCTGCAGCTGAAAAGGCCAGAATCATCGGCTTGCGCTACGCCCCCAGAGTTCTCAGATGCCATTGCGTTGGCCGAGACCTACAAACAGAGATGGTCAGGGTCGCACACTCAAAAGTTACCTAATCTCACCAGCGGTGCTCACCTGCTTCCCAAATGTCTTAAGCAATGCGCGATTCAACAATAGTTAGCCACAAGGGAGAAAACTACATTTTCCGCGATATAAACAAAACCTGCAATTTGACAAATCGTGCGCGAGGCGCAGCTGTTGATAGCGAGCCAATGTGACCGTTTTTGATTAGTTGAAGAATGTAAAAGTAAAATTAATACCAGCATAGCGAGTGAGGGGCCGTAATGAAACAAAAAAGAATTTTCTCAATAGTTATAATATTTACAATGCTAATAATTATGTAAAAACATAAAATTTATTAACATATAGAATTAGTTGAATTTGCAGACAGTGTCACTAGCGAATGAACTTAATTTTGCTAACTAGTGTATGTTTTCTCGTAGAAGATACGGTCACACCTGGTCGCAAAACCATCACAAATAAAACTTATTAAAAATTTGCCAATTCCGAAAGTTGAGCGTTTAATTGGCAATTTGCGTTCGGTTTCAATAAATAAATAGTCGAAATGCGCTCTTAGAACGCGTTGAGCTGAAAAGGCCAGTGCGATTAATATGTGTAAATAGAGTCTAATTAGTGCGGTGCAATTGCGTGTTACAAAACGGGCAAGTGGAAGGCTGAACCACAACAAAAACAACAACACGGCCCAGACGACGAAGCATGTCAAGCTCCAGCACCAGCGAAGCAGCTGAGAGCAATGGTGAAGCTTTTGCCATCTACTACAAAGGCAATGCAGTGCAGTTGAAATGGAAGGGCGTGCCCCCCCTCACCCGATCGCCAGCATTGCGACTCTGCTGCATGGGCGGCAGCAAGAGCCACGATGGGAACGGGGCTGGGTCGACGGCTGGAGCCGAGGCCAATTCTGATTGGCTGCTGCTGCTGACGGCGGATCATTCGCTTTATTCGGCTGCACTGCAGCTAACGCATGGTGTGCACACCTTGGAGCTGACCTTGCTGCGAACGGATGTCGTTGACGTGGACTTTTGTCGCGGCAGCCGTCAGCTGTTTGTGGTGCTGGCTAATGGCAGCGTGCAACGGCAGTTCATTGCAGGTAGCTATCGCCCGAGCGCCTGGCAAACGCTCAGCTTTGATCCGCTGGAGCTTCACGACGAGGGCGTCTGCATGCGGCGCGTTTGCTGTTCCGAGCAGGGCGTGGTCTTTGTCAGCGTGCGAGGAGCGACGTATGTGTTGGGCAGCTGTGGGGAAGTTTTTAACGCTGAGGAGCCCCGTCACATGCGCCTCTGCGAGGAGGGCAAGCAACTGCTGGACCTCGCCGCTGGCGACGAGCACTTCGTAATGCTCCTGGCGCCGCATCAACAGGCAGACGATGTGTTGCAGCTGCAGGAGCACACACAAGAAGAGCAAGGTTCTCTGAAGTCGTTACACAGTGGCAGCTCGGATCGCAGCTTTGCGGCCAACACGCGGCATCTGCTCCATCAAGGGTACGCCTTGCTCCACACGCAGCTTTTCACGTTTGGCGCCTCAAACGGTGGTCTTTTGGGCACTGGGGATCACATACGACGCGCCCATGTCGCGCGTCTCGAAAAGCTCGATGGCATGGGTGTTTGCAGCATTGCCGCCGGTAGGCAGCACAGTGTGGCGCGCACCCTGGACGGACGGCTCTACCACTGGGGCATCAACAATCGGGAGCAGCTGGGGGAGGATTTGAGTTCTCCGATGGAAATATGCCTGGCGGAGCAGCTGACGCCGGAGCAACACACAGCTCTGGAAGCCACCTGTGGCGACTATCGTACCTTAGTGCTGGATGCAGCAGGGCACATCCAAACCCTGCCCCAATCGCAGTCCAGCACATATGCTCAGACGGTGCTGCACTTGCAGATGGGCGCAGCATGGCCGCGCCAGTTGCGCCTGGTGCTCTGTGCTGGTGGATACACGCTCCAGAATTGTCGACAATTCCAGCGGCAATACCACTACTTTCTGAGCCACCTGGAATCACAGCTGCAGCTGCTCCTAAAGCAGCGTCAGGCTGTGCAAACGCTGATGATTTGGGAGTTTCCCGTCCTGGCGCCGCTGTTGCTCAACTGGGAGCGCATTGTGTGCCTGTTGGCAGCCACCTTGCACTCCCTCGAAGGCTTTTACCGTGCGGACTTTGTGCAGCCGGCGGATCTGTTGTATATTTGTTATCACCGCGAGTACATAGAGCTCTTTGATAGCTACACTAGAGCCTATTGCGATGTGCTCTCGGTGAATGGCTTTGGCGAGGCGGCGGCCTCGATTTGCCTGCCTCCATTGAGCACCCACAACCCACTGGCCGAGCTGGGCGAGGAGAGCTACTTGACACGCCTGTTCCAGCAACCGTTTGGCATATATCAGCTGTTCATGCAGTTCATGGAGCTGCTGGTGAAGACGCAGCCGGAGTACGATGAACATCGCGTCGCCTGGTCTGAGTTTGCGCGCCTAAGCTGCATTAGCCAAGAGCTGGCTGTCAATACCAAAGAGTTCTGGAGCAGCAAGGAGTGCACGCCGCGCATTGCTCACCTGCGGCAGCGCGAGCGACGCGTCATCCTCACGTCCACCCTGATGCCGCTCAAGCTTAGCAGGTCGAGCCACAGCTTTATACTCTTCTCCGACTTTCTCTGCCAACTGGGCGGCAATACGCTCTACACTTACCCCTTGAGCGCGCTGTGGGTGTGGACGGATGGCGAGCTGGGCTTGCGCATTGTGACGCCCGAGAAGAGTTTTGTTTTGATTACCAAAAAGGCGGAGTCGCGCAAGGTCTGGCTTGACCAGCTGCAGTCGAGTATTGTAGCCGCCCTGGGCCGGCCCTTGGGCAGTCCTGTACCCAATTTACGCTCCACCGCTTACGAATACAGTCGCGAGCATCCAAAGTTATCCAGAGTCAAGGCCTGCGGCACCTGGCGAAAAGGCGTACTGCATGGCAACTGCTACCTGGAATACCCCGATGGCAGCGTCTATTGCGGCGAGGTTCAACGTGGCGTCATTGAAGGTAAGGTCAATTTTAAAATCATAGACTTGCTTATAGACAGCTTGATATTTACTTATAGGCTACGGTAAAATGGTGATTCCTGCGACGGGGGTTTACGTGGGCAACTTCAAGGGCGGTCGCTTTCACGGCTTCGGCATTTACGAGCTCAATGGCAGTGCCGTTCAAGACAGCGAGACTTACGAGGGAAACTTTTGCGAGGGTCTCTTCCACGGTCACGGCATGATGCGCAATAACCGCTACGTCTATGTGGGCGAATACGTGGCCAACACGCGCAGCGGCTACGGGGTGATGGAGGATCTGCTCAGCGGGGACAAGTATATGGGCATGTTTGCAGATAACAAGCGCTGCGGGCCTGGTAGCTGCATCACGAATCGTGGCGATTACTTTGAGGGCACCTTTGCTGCCGACGATCTCACTGGAAGCGGCGTGGCAATGTTCGAGAACGATTACTACTACGAGGGCGAGCTAACGCTACAGGGGCCGAATGGCCGCGGAGATTACTATATGCCCTGCGGCGATGCTGGCAATGCCCTGGGTGCCAGCGAGGAGGACGATGACAACTATGAGTTGATAGGCAATAAAATGTTCGGCCAGCTCACTGGCAGCTGGGAAACGGTGCGAATACAAACTGGTGAACTGGTCCTAAATCGTCGATTTCCCAAATTCCCTAGGTAAATACTGAAAGGATTCTCAATATCAAATTTTATCCTTGTCTTTCATTCGCTACTAGCTCCCTTGGCCGCATGGTAGTGGATCACAATCGCAAATGGCGCGCGTTGTTCCAAAACTTTGAATCGGACTTGGCGACTTGCAGTGCCTCGATCGGCAACAGCACCGTCCTCTCGGGCATCTTGAGCAGCATTAAAAAGCCTGCGAAGCCTCCGCTGAGCACAGCCCAAATATGGAGCTGCATAGCCATTTACATGAACAAGCAGCGAATTAGAGATGGCTCGAAGCCGGGCAATTATTTCAACAATATCCTGCTTAGTCTGCCGCTGCCACCAAAGCCAGCCGCGCAGCCTCTAATGAGCAGCACGCCAACGTTACAGTCGACGCTGGTGTCTAGGAAGCTTCCCACTGCTTTAGACTTGTTCAGCTCCATGCCGCGCCGCATTCACTCGCAGGAGACGCTGTGCAGCAAGCAGGAGGATCTGCAGCGCTCGGACAGCTTGCTCTCCATTGGTCATAATTCGACGATAGACACTAGAAGCTTGGTTAGCTTTGGACTGAACGAAAGTCTGCTGGAATCTAGTTTCAACGGCGAACAGGATCCGGGCAATCTAAGCAGCAGCTTCGGCAGCGTCTTGCAAAACAATAATAACAACATATCCAAGCATATTAACAACAGCAACTGTTCGATCACATCGACGACCTCAACGGGCAGCGCAATGCTGGAGCAAGTGCCCAGCTTTGGCATGGCGTCCACACTCACCGAACACGACGTCAGCTGCATTCGGCTGTATCTTGAGCAGGCCTTTAAGGATCGATACCATCCGCTGTATGCACTAAATGAGCGCATTGCCAACTGCTTCCATTACTCCTACGGCTATTGGAAGGTGAAACCGACTTCCATTCTGGCCAAGCAGGCTATGCGCGAATGGGAGTCCATATCTAGACGCATGTATCGGTTCGTGCGTAAAATGTTTCCCGCCTTGCCGGAAGACTACTGCTACATAGACGGAAGCAGGGAAGTGATTTCGCATATAACACTCCTCTACCCGCTGATGCTCTCCGAGGGCATTTACTCGACGCTTTTCGTGCTGTACGCCAACAAATACAATCGTAAAGATGAGCTGTACAGGCATAACTTGAACCACGCGGAGAAGTTGAGCGACGGGGAACTGGTCCAGCTGCTCGGCCACGACAGGTTAACGAATTATAAACAATTCTTTTATTTTGTTTACACTTTCGATGTGATGGCAATTAAAATTGATGGGCTTATTCGCAAGTCTACGATTGTTGTTAACACGAGATATTTGCATGATCTTCATTTCATTTACCTGCTCCCAATTGCGAGGGTGAATCGAGTCTTACTTGTACGAAAGGAACTATAACAATTATAAATTTCTAAAAGTATCTTATCCCACCGTCGCGATTCGCAGCTACATGGACTACATTTAAGCTCTCAGTGACTTTATCAAAATATCTAACAACAATTTGTCAGCTTGTTCACTCGAACATATCTGACATTGTGAATCTTAATGACCATATTTTAATTGCCAAAACGCGTCTTTCCCGCTTAAGTCAACTGCTCTGATTTGTGTAATGTTTTTTGCATTTGCAGTTGCCTCAATGCTGTGATGCTGGACACGAAATTCGAGGAAGCGGTGCAGTCGCTGAAGCAGCTGCAGGAGAAGTTTAGTCCCCAGGATATGTTGACTGTGATACAACGCAGCATGGAGCTACTGTCAGAGGCATATGAGCACGCGATGGCAAGTAAGTATCCAATTTCCTCCGCTGTAGACTTGACACCTAATCCATTAACGCTTGCATATTGCAGCGAGTGCCGCACAGCTGAATGCGGATAATATGATACCGCTCTCCATGCTAGGCATGCTGCGAGCCGCTGTGCCGCATTTGGGCGCAGAGCTGGCTCTGCTGGACGACCTGACGGGGGGACCGAATTTCCAGGCCGAAATGAACGGAATGGCAGGCTATTGCTATACCACCCTGAAGGCTGCCTACGAGCATATCACGATGAGAGCGCTGCAGCGGAACAGCCTGCCTTGAGCTCACTACAGCTGGACGCCTGTATTAATATTGTTACAATTGTTATGGCCGTTGATGCCAACGATAATTTTGTTTTTTAGTTTGTGCTTTGTTACGATTGCATTAACAAAATACCCACAAACGTTATATACCCTGTATATAGAGAATAAGTGCAACTGTCCTCATAGCCATAGGTGTATTCTTGTTGTTTAACTGTACAGTTGTCGAGGGATGTCTTGACTAGGTCTGTGTATAATGTATGTATATTTCAATAACACTACGGATTAGATTACAGTCTAAGGATAACGCATTCCAATTAAATACATTTATCGTAACAGTTTAATTTACACTTTAATATCGGAGCCAAGAGGCTAATTTTTGAACTAACTAAAACTCAGTTATCAAAGCTCACTGCGTATATATGAAGATGCCTTCCTTTTTAGTGCAAACACCGATCTCTGCTTCCCGGGAGAACAGGGACTTGGCCAAGTGGTTTACGAAATGCTCTTTATCAAAGGTGTAGATGAAATACTTCTCGGGAAACGTGGTGCCCGCGGCGTAGTTGTAAACCAGTATAACCTTGTCCCCATGCTTGATGGTCTTGCGCGAGGCGAGATAGGCCAAGGCGAAGACGCACTTGCGGAAGATGTTGCGGTGGTGGTCAGTAAGATGGGTGGTGCGAAACGGTAGCATGGTGACATTGTGATACAGGGATACATAGTCCTCAGCGGAGCGCATGTGGCTGACAAAGAGGATGGGCGCTTTTGGTCGAAAATGCGCAACTTTCTGCACCATCCGCGTGGTCACTCCACTGATGACGATGGCCGCGGCGTTCGCCTCCATGGAGGCGGTAACGACAGCACGAGCCATGCCATCGGCTCCCGTATGCGAGCTGTCGCAGTGGGGCATCTTGGAGAGGGCCATCGGCAGGATCTGATCGAAAATGGCGCTTTGCAGGAAATTGAAGTAAAAGACGTTTTTGAACTGATGCGACTTCACCAAATACTTGTCCGGGTAAAAGAAGATGTGGTAGTAATGATCGGGGTCGACGCGCAGATGCTGCTGGCTGAGATGCCACGAATCCAAGATGATGGGCTTTTTGGCGCTATAGGTCAGCTGCAAGATGCACTGGGCATCGGGACATAGCTGCAATATATCTGGCACAGTGTCTGGCGCCGATAGCTCCAATAGCAAGCCGTCGTATCGTTCTGCGACCCAGTTCATTTCCCCATCGCAGCCTTTAATGTCGTTGATCACCAGGCGGGCGTAGAGTCTGAGATGCTCGCACTGCAGCGTTGACATCACCTTCTCCAAGTCGTTCACATACTGCACATTGCCAGCAGTGTTAGATACCACCACATTGATGCCCACCTCGCGGGCGAATGTCAGGTCCTCCACTTCCTCGTAGGAGACGCGATATTTGCTGCAACGCTGCGGGAACAGCACCGGCATGTAGGATGTGAGTCTGCCCGCCCGGCAGACGCAGCACTTGAGGTGATCCTGACGGACGGTGCGAACCATCAGCTGTATATCCTCGCCAATCAGTATGATATCAAACTTTTGAATCTCACTCAGCAGAAATCGGCCATTCACATAGATCACGGTCGGTGAGCACTCGAGGGAATACGTGCGATCAACCGTCAAGTTGACTATATCTCCCTTCTTCAGTTCGATGCCGTTCTGGTATTCCCGATCCATATACCCGCTGTATTGATAGCGCGGCGACAATTTGGCAATAATGGTGGATACCACAGGAAAGCCATACTCCTTCGACACTGCAATCTCGGCTTCGCGCAGTCGCACAACCAGATCCTGAGTCCTGCTCGGTGAGCCACGAAACAAATCAATGATAAAACAGCGCACCCCAGACTCTGTGATTCGTAAACCGCAAGGAAAAATTAAATAATGAAACCAGTCAAATCAATCCCCAGTCACACTCACGCAAATATATGTTTAGATCCTCTTCGCAGTTGCTGAAGCCCAGCTCGATGCATTGGTTGTTTCCGTTGGGATTGACGCCCTCCGGAACGCCAAGAATCTCAAAGTCATTGAAGTAATTTCCCCAACGTTCCTCATTAAATGGCATCTGGCAGGTGTCCTCGCTCAGGCTCTCATTACCGGTCATATCAGCATCTTCTACGTCAGCGGGGTTTACCATAATGGACATCACTCTGAGGCTGTGCCTTGATGCCAATCGGTCCATGTTTTCCAATTTGAGGTCACTGTCATCGTCGTTCAGGCCAAGCAGATTCCTGAAAGCCTTGCGGCGCTGAAGCGCGTCCAATAGCTCCTTAGCTTTCACCACTTTCTCTACATCGATAGTCTCTATTTTGAGTTTCTTCCAGATGTGCTCATAGATATCTATCTGGCTCTCCTTGGCCCTCGTTATTACGGACATCTTACCCTAGTTTCGCTTCTCTTTCAATACAAAATCAAATATAAAAGTAGAGCTAAACAAAAAGATTTACTTTTTTCAAATATATAAGCACAAGGTATATATCTGAAAATGTTGCTCCGACACATATCAGAAAGTAGAGTAGCCTGACTAAATATTTTATCTGCATTTGAACTCATATATATGAAGCCGCAACTTTATATACGATATTAGACACACGGATCTAGACCGTATGGATGACTCCCTAATTTATTCATCATGCTCTGTAAGTCTTGGAAAGATACTAAGTACTTAGTGGACTTATTCCAATTGAGCTTCGCTGTCATATATAAGCTGATCGCGCAACAAGTTACGATAGACATTTGATATTTTCACAGAAGAGCTGAAGCTTCAGATTGCTCAGTTACGAAGTGTTGGAATCTATGAGGAATGCACATTGATGCTTCAACTCTTGCTGACGCTTTTGGGGTTGATCATTTATGACAGATAGACAGATAGACATAACTTTCCTAGTGATGTAGAATGACGAAGTATTACGATTATACTAAAAATAAATGAATTGTTTGACTGCATGAAAATTATCTCGGGAAAAATAATAATATTGAATGTATATTTTTATATAAATATGCATTTCATATAAATTTGATAGTCACACAAAGAAGTTACTGAAAATACTTAGAATAAATTCTCTTTGATTGCTTTTATTTAAAAGAAACGGCACAGACAATCTATCATTGTCTGTTTTTATTTGTTTATTTTCGTTATTTATTTATGTTTTGTGAACCGAGAATGTTAAATTTAGCAACGCGCAAGGTGAAATGATTACATTGTGAGAGAGCTGTTAAATGGAAGCTGGTTGAATTTTCTGAGTTTCCAACGAGTTCCACTTGAAGCAACAGCACCAGCAGCAGCTCCCGCCAGCCCAACGCCCCATAAACATAAACATTCGGAATGTTTAGAGAATATAAAATTCATATTCCAGGCGAACGTTTCATGGCTTTCAACTGATCCGTTCTAATGGGCTTCTGCTGATGCTGCTGCTGCTGTTATTGTTTATTTTGAGAGGCACGGGCCAGGTCTTGGGTGTGGCTAGAGCACGAGCTAGTCTAAACAACGGCATCAGCATTTCCCTTTTGCTACCTAATCACACTCGAGTGCAGGCCGCTTGAACTTTGACGTGAACTGCAGTCATCGGATGTGGGACTATGGCTAGGGCATGAGCATAGGCATGGGCCTGCGACTCCTCCCTAATAAGCTATTTTGTCCGTTTTTAGAAACAATTCCTATGCCACAAGGCGACGGCAGCAGCAGCAGCAGCAGCAGCAGCAGCAGCAGCGGAAACTTGAGTGTGTGGGTGGGAGATGATGTATGGAATGGGGGACTAGGGCAGGGGACTAGGGCTGGGACGTGTGTGGTGTGCTGCTGTGAGACCATGGGCGGCCAGCTGCTGAGCATCGAACATGAATTACCGTGCTCATCGTGGATCGTTCGTGCACTTGAGTTCCGGGCCACTCGCTCACCAGCGCGCTCGCCTGCCTGTCCACTTGGGCCTCTCGCTCGCACCGCTCCCAAAAATTTACCATCCATCTCTCACAGTTCGTTTCGTTTCGCGTCGGCATTTCAATACTTTTTTTGTTCTGCTTCTTCTTTCATCTTGTGAATAGAATTTTTCAACAATTTGGCTGTCTTAGAGTTTTCGAAATTTTGGAGCGTAGTTGCAGTGCGTCGCGACGCGTCAGCATGTACGGATCGGTGCGCTATATTTTTCCATCAACTCATCCTTAACAGACCGAATTAAAGAATATTCCAAAATTAAAGGACAAAAAAAAAAAAAAACAATTAAAGTTAACAATAAGTTTTAAAAAATCTGTGGCTAATTGAGAAGTTAATGTGCCCTGCCTATTCAGCAGGATATATGGGTAGGAAGTGTTTCATATAGCTGCGGAAGTGGGCGTTGTGCCTGTTGCCAAGTTCCAAATGCACGTATATATAGACAAACACATACACACACCCACACACCAAACACCACACACACACACATACACGTACATGACATATATGTACGCAAATATGTATACAATTTTCGGCTTTCCAATATTTTTACTCAACTCTGCTCTGCCTTTTGGCTAAAAATATTTTCCGTTAAAAACGTTCAAGAATCCAAAAAGAAATAAAAAAAAATCCACTCGTCTCAGTGCCTGCCTGCCGCCTGTTTTTCATAATTTTTCATCTTTATTTATTTATCGTATAGATGAAAATTTTTCTCTCGAACTTTTCGTTTCCCATTTGATTTCGCATGTCGTCATTTTTGTTTATCAGCCCCACAACCCCAATAATTTGCACTGCTTTTCGCAGCCTTTGTCTTGCGGAAGGAGCATAAGGAATAGAACTGTCTTCATACTGCCAGCCTAATGAAACAAATCACAATTTAATAGGTGCAGTGCATAGTTTACAACTTCCTAGAATATGTCTATGTATATAGACAGAATGTATATATAAAATTATATATGTTATATATATATATAGGCACATCTGTGTGGAATGGGAAGACAGCTGTGTGCTCTTTGGCAGATGCCATGCTGCGTATGTGGGGGAAGTCCATAAAAAATGAAAGGAAAAAGAAACAGAAACAGAACTAAAAACAAAATCAAACCAGCGCACAGTTATAAAAATAAAACTATTTTTGTACTTTCGTATATTTGTATTTTTTTTTTGTATGGCTTGCGTGGAACAGTCGATGATCAGAGTATTTGACTTTTTGCGAAGACAGTCGCCAGTCTCTTGGCACAGTTTTCCAGACTCCTCTGGCCTCGAACATAAATCAATCATGGCAAATTCAATTAATTCAATTCGAAATACGAAATTCAAGCAATGTGGTATCAGCAGCCGCTATAGCCGCAGCTATAGAAAATGAATAACTTAAATGCCATAATACTTTATGGAACTAAAACGATTTTTATATAAAGTTCTAGTCGATTTGTCTTTTTCCGCTTACTGACGTTTTATTGAACAACGGCAGGGAAGGGAAAAAGGCGTATTTACTATGAATTATTTCAACGTAATCTAATATAATTATAATAGTAATAAATTGGAGGATATAGAGAGGTGAGTAGTCCTTATATGCTTAATGTTCTATTACTAAATAATTAGCTATCGTGGCAGACGTCTTAAGCGATGATTGGGCACTGACTTTAATGCCTAATTTAATGAAATGATTCAGTCGATTAACCACAACGTTTTAATTTGTCTGAGTAAATTACAACTATTGAAATACTTACTTAAAGCATACTTTCGATAACCAACGGATATAAATAATTTTTTTAAGAAGTTTATTTAAAATCTATTTTAATTATTCTTAACACGCTTTGTTTATTTTATTTTTTCATATATTACTATAGAATTTGTATTTACACTTTTGAAGCTTAAACTGATTTTATATATTTTATAATATTATTTCCTTAATTTTGTACTTAAACAAAGTATACTTAGAACCATTTTATATAGGTGAATTTTATTTATTTATTTTATTTTTATACCTTGAATCCACTGAAAATGGAAAATCAGGGTATAAAGCTTTTGTGCAAATGTATGTAACAGGCAGAAGGGTGCGTGCCACACCCCTTAAAGTATATATATTCTTGATCAGCTCGACGAGCTGAGTTGAACTAGCCCTGTCCGTCTGTCCGTCCGTGTAAACACGTGAATAACTCGTCCCATTTCCATATAATCGATAACTATCGAAAATATCGCTTTGTTTTTGCGACCTGGCGTGCATACCGTTAAAGATAGAATCGTGCACTAAGTTGTGTTTGATTGCTATATTGAATCCGCACATTTTGTCATTTTTGGATTTTTTATGCCACGCCCCTTTCGCCCACAAGCGACTTGAAATTTGGCAAATAGGTACATTTGAATGTCATAATCGCCCCCCGCAAATTAAATTGAGAACAAAAGTCGAGAAAAAAAGTTATTAAACAATAAAGTTTCCATAGTACAGCCAGCATAATTCTACGTAAAGCAGAAAAAAATTTTTTTTTTTTTGTTTTCAGTTGGCTCTAGAATGTAGATTCTAGATTCTACTATAAGGCACTTATCGGAATGATTCTTTTTTTTATAGTATTGTTAGCTTATTTATCTACTTATTTGCATTTTTTTTTTCCAAAATTATGATATTTGTACTAAGAAACAACGTTAACAAAAAGCCTTAAAGGAAAGTGACGCAGCAAAAATCTACGTACACAACAATTCGTCGGCTCTTTTTGAGGGATCCATTAGATTTTAATATTTTGTTGGATATCCATTTGCTTTTAAAACTTCTTCCAGGCGTAGAGGCATTGAATCCACCAGTTTTCGGGTCTCCTCTGCCGTTATTTTTCTCCATTCGTCCATGAGGACCTCCTTTAGCATATTTTTGGAGATCCCACAGAGGATTAATAGGATTCAGGTCTGCCGATTGGGGAGGCGATCTAAGTTGATATTTGGCGTTATATAGAAACCACAGCCCTACATTGTGGGCTGTTTGCTTCGGATCATTGTCTTGTTGAAAGTAAAAGTCATCCTCAATCCTCAATCCTCAATTTCTGGGCACTTTGGTGTACATTTTCATTTAGGATCTTGATATAGTCCGTGTTGTCCATTGTCGATTCAATAAACACCAGATTACCAACTCCATTGGCCGCCATACACCTCCATACCACGATACCATGTACATTGTTGTTTTCGTGCCAATGGAAAATTCCATAGCACAGTCTAGACGCGTAACGAAAAAAGAAAAACTGTGAAAAAATCTAACGGTGCTTGCGTGTTGTGTACGTAGACTTTTGCTGCGTCACTTTCCTGTAAGGCTTTTTGCTAACGTTGTTTTTTAGTACAAATATCATTATTTTGGAATAATGGTATAAAAAAGTATTGGCACACAAGACGTAATTTGTTTTTTCCATCGTCACTGAATCACGCTAATATTTTGTGGGTCCACCGTTTGACTGAATAACCGCCTGCAAACGTCTCTTCATGCTTCTTATTAATTTTGATGTTTCATAAGTCGTGATTTTTGCCCATTCGGCGCGTAAGGCCTCTTTTAGAGAATCCTTTGAGCTTATCTAGTGAGATCGGATATTTCGTTCCAGGAGGTGCCACACATGCTCGATGGAATTCAAATGTGGTGATTGGGGCGGTGTTTTGAATTGTTTGCAATGATATATAAGCCACTCCTGAACAAGAGTTTACTCATCAACAAATACGAGGTTGCCAACTCCAGAAGCAGCGAAAACACCCCCAAACCACCACATTACCTCCATCGTGTTTAACCGTTTTGAGCATGTTATTTTGCTGAAGCTTTTTATTAGGTTTCCGCCAGACTTTTTGCGCTCCATCCGACCCAAATAAATTAAATTTAGACTCGTCACTAAAAATTATTGTGTTCCAAAATGATTCCGGCTTATTTATGTGTTGTTTGGCGAACTCTAGCCTCTTTTTCTGGTTCGCCTTCGAAATAAAAGGCTTGCGCCTAGGAACACAACCATGATAACCGGCCTTATACAGAGTATTTCGAAGAGTTTGGGGGCTGAAATTACTACCAACAGATTCCTGAAGGCTGTCGCATAATTTCACATCCGAAGTATGTGAATTTTGGGCCACTGTGGACACCAGAATCCGTTCCTGGCGTTCTGTTAAGATTTTTGGTCGGCCGGATCTGCGTTCTGGAGCTATTTGACCTGTTTGTGTGTAATGCATAAAAATATTTCCTACACTAGACCATGATCTGTGTATAAGAGTGCCAATTTCACGATAAGATTTATTCTCTAAACACAGTTTAATGATCAATTTCCGGATTTCCAAAGAAATTTCTGTCCCTCTACCCATTTTGTTGTTCTTCTCTTAAATGTCCAATTATAAGTAATTACAAACACTTGCAACAGCCGAAACAAAGCAAGAAAGATTGAAGAAACTTACGGTTGTTGTAACGAAAGAGATTTTTGCACACATAGCGTGTGCCAATACTTGTTTGATGTAAATTTGTGCCTTTTTTTATATTTTAGTCAATGCAATTGAACCAAAGCTGAAATTTAATTTTTTTTTTGTGTTCCATAGTACTATAATAAATGATTTAAATAAATATCGTTGTACATTTACTTATAGCTGTGTTTAAAAAAAAGTTACAGCACATAGAAGTTGGATTTTACAAGTTTGCCAATACTTTTTTGACACACTGTATTCACAAACTATCAGTATATTCTTACTTTTACTAAAATATATGTATTTATTAAAATAATGAAATATATTAATTAACTTTATATTTATTGATTATATATTTTAAATATTTATTTATAAAAATGCCATCGATTTGCATCTTAACTGAAATGTTTCTATGTAATTGCCAAATAATAATTACTTTCAGCAAGCCTTTAAGATTTTATTAACATATGCTGAAAATATATGTGCCTAAAAATAAACCAATCGAACACCAAAAACAAAACTGTTCAAATTAATATGAATAAGTCGATTTATGTCTGTTGCTAACTGACAAGAATAACAAGCAGAATATTAAATACTTCAGTGCAAAACGATTGCGATATAAATAAAAATTATATTGTAAATTACATATTTAACAAATACACACAAAAACCTAAAGATGTTTAATATTTGTATATGCATATATATAAGGCACAGTCATGCACTTGGTAATATTTCCAGTTAGCGATATATATACATATACATATATATATATATATATATATAGTATGTTCACATATTTTAGAATGCCACCCCCAATCATACTAGTGAATACTTGTGTAGAATTTCTAATGAAACGAAATTAAATGTATAATTTATTGTTGCATAAACACAAGGCACGAAACCGAATCGAAAATTGAAATAAAGGCCACCGAAGCGCATGTGGCACCTTTGAGTATTTCGATTTGTATCTTGTCCCTGCCACTTCTCTTGCCAGGCTCGGTCTACCTCACATATACCGCCATGGTCCGACCCGGCCTGGTCTATGTGAAGCACATTGTATTTTGCAGGGGCTGGAAAATTTCGTGCTACCGCACGAATTGAGCCAAAAATAACAATTTCCAAATGGGGAGAGGTGTGTGGGAGGCGGGAGCACAGATTTGTTTATAGTTTTTTCTTTCCTTTTTCGTTCTCGTATAAACAATTGCAATTGAGAAATAAGAAAATCGCTTTTCGAGAAAAATCGAAATCGGTTTTGCGCTGAAAATTGACCAAGATCGATGCGAAATTCAGAGGCATTCGATTCTCGGTTCTAAAGAGAAACGATGAGAGTAAACAATGCAAGCAGAAATATTCGGCGAACCGCATCATTATACACCATAATCATATAATCATGCTGTATAATGAATGCAAGGCGAAGCTGGAATGGGTTGGCGTTAAGAGCAAAGTAAACAAGTGCAAGGAATGCGATCGCCGCTGAGAGTGTGTGTATGAATATGGATACTTGTGAATACTTCTGAATGCTCCTAAGTACTTGTGGGCCCTCTGAGTGTGTGTGAGTGTGTGTATCTGCTGGATGATCTGAAGCTGAATGCCACAAATTGTAGGGCGTATACATGCACTTAATTGATATAAAATTAATTCTTAGAACGAGTTTCAGTTCACAAATTTTTGCGACTTAATGTATGTCACAAGCGAAAACCGGTAAGGAAGATGACCACAATGAGATCTGTTTTCGCGATTTGTTTTGGGCCTTTATAAGGCGTCTGCTGGCCCGCTTAAGCTCAAACTGTGCGGAGCAGTGGAACGAATAGCAACATGTTGAAGCTTGTGAGTAACCAGACAAGCCGTGTCCTAATATGAAGTAACTCACTCTCCTCTCGTCGTGGCAGATACTTGGCATTTTCGGACTGTGCCTGGTTGGAGTCTTGGCCGTTCCCGTCGATGAACGTCCAAGTCATCCGACGGTGGCGGTGGCGCCCGTCGCCATTGTGGAGTCGGGTCAGGAGAAGCACGAGGACGGCTCCTACCATTTCTTTTACCAGGGCGAGGATGGCACACATCGAGAAGAGACAGCTGTTGTCCACAATGCGGGCACCAAGTCGGAGTTCCTCGAGATTAGCGGCTCCTACTCGTACTTCGATGGCGATGGCAAGGAGGTGGTGGTGCGCTACAAAGCTGACGACCACGGATTCGTGCCCGAGGGCGACAACATATTGCCACAGATCTCGCTGGCGGCCAGGCTGAACAGCGAGCAGAAGGAGCCCGTCCCCGACACGGACTACATCAAGCCGCCAAAATATGAATAAAAGTCGAACCCAATTTGTAAAAACTTTTTCGAGTTTTTATTCGAGTTTTGCTTTGATTAATGCAGAAACAATTTCAACTAACTACAGGTAGCTACGGGACGCTCTAGTCTGTACCACGTTATCTAGAATAAGCATTTAAATTAACAGTGCGCTGAGCAAGTGGGGAGTACAAAACATACAACTAGGGATGGGGCTCTAGGGACTCTAGGGGCGTTATATAATACATACGAGACGGCTTCGTTATAGAAAACAATGCAATAAATATGACATAAGCGGGGCGTGTTTATATGCGTGGGTCGGTTCGGCATTGGAGGCGGCGCTACTTCTTGATGGGCGTGGCCGGCGGGGAGCGATAGGAGCCGATCAGGCCGACGGCATTCGGCTTGCGGGTCTTGAGCCGCTGCTGCAGGGTCTGCAGCAAGCCGGCCAGAACGTCGTGGTTTGGTATCTTCTTGGCGAACAGCAGGCGCTTCACAGAATCATCGTAGGTCAGGAGCGCAACCATATTCTGCAGTAGAAAGCACTGGCAATACTCCAAGAGATTGTTGGCGTTGTAAACCTGTCGAGCGAGAGTGCAGCAAAGTTAGCTCTAGTTCCCGGGCGATTCGAAGCTCAGACCCACCTTTGCATGGATGTACATGGCCACCACGTTGTCCACATCGACCATTTCGGAGCAGCGTGCCTCTGTGTAGCAGAGCAGAGCCTCCAGCTGGAAGAAACTGGCAGCCGCCATCAGCTCCAGCACATCGCCGTGCGACACGTCCAAAGCGCTGCAGCCGCCGCTGTAGAGGAACTGCATCACCAGCTGGAAGATGTGGTAGCGTATATCATTGATCTGCACTGTGGGCGTGCTGTTGGCATCGCTCAGCTTGGAGCTGAGCATGCTCTGGAAGCGTGGTGATGCGGTCACCAGCACTATCTTGTGGCCGTAGAAGATTTTGCCTTCGACGCTGCAAGCAAGTGGGATTAGAGCTTGAGGGACGAAGTCGCGACTTGTGAATGTTGCCTTACCGAAAGGTGACATCGCTTAGCTCTGGATTGTTGACAAACTTTGGGTCGATGCGAGTGCCCTGCACCGGTTGCATTGGCGGCTGCTCCTTGAGTGGATGCAGCGCCTCCCAGCCGAAGCAGGTGGCGAAGATGTCCGCCAGCAGCAGAGTGGTGCCCTCGTTCTTATTGCGGAAGATGTTGAAGAGCAGAGGCAGGCACTCGCTGACGAACTGAGCGCTGTAGTCGTCGGGGCAAACCTGCAGGAAGTCCTGCAGCAGCTGATCGATGACTGCGTCCAGGCGCAGCTCATGGGCCGCTGACAGCGCATGCATCCAGCAGTGCAGGGTCCAGGGCACGCCCAGCTTGCGCAGCTCTATGGTTATATCTAAAGGAATAATACGAGACATTAGCTTAGCTCGAATATAATTCTTGATCGAGTTGCTTCTCACCCAGGTGATTGTTCTCGGCGCTGTGGTACATGGCTTCCTGCAAGCGCTTGATCTGCGTCTTGTTGAGCAGCGGCAGCAGATCCTCGCCAGCAGCAGCTGTGGCAGCGCCAGAACCACGCACGCCCACCACGTCGCCCTCGGCGAGCATCTCCTCCAGCGAGAGCACGTCCCGGGTGCCTGGCGACACCGGATGCGTGAGCAGCTTGCGCAGACACGAGCGATGTCCGTGCGCCGCTGCCACGGAGATGGCGCAGAAGCAACCCTTCTGCGCGGAGCCCGCAAAGCACAGTGTGTCCTTCTGTTGCGTCGAGAGGAATGCATTGGCGCCATGGGCCAGCAGCAATGCCACCATCTCCAGATTGCCAGTGCCCGCGGCCAGCTGCAGCGGCGTCAGCGTGCACTTCTCCTCGCTGCTGCGAGCGCCGCCCTCCACCTTGCCGCCACGCTCCAGCAGGATGCGCAATGCCACATAGTTGGCGCGGCTGGCAGCAAAGCTAAGTGCCGTCCAGTGCTGCGTGTCCGCCTGTATGGCTGGATAGCCGGAGGTGCCTGCCGCCGGCACCTCCACATTGGGATCACAGCCAGCGTCGAGCAGGGCGTGCAGAGCCACCTCGTCGTTGCGTATACTGGCAATCATCAAGGCCGTCAATCCTGCGCTGTTCTGTGTGTCGTAGCGCGTGGTAGGCGGCAGCAGCTGCGCCGCCTGGGCCAGTAGCTCGGCACGGCCCGTCAGCAGCAGCTTGAAGGCCACGGCAATAGTGGCTCGCCTGCCCAGCTCCGAGGTGTCCTCGCCAATGCTACTCACGGCCGGTGAGCTTGAGCTGCTCCCAGTGCCCGTGGCGCTGCCGCTGCTAAAATGCGTCTTCTTGGTGGGCAGCTCCTCGTCATGGGCCACCGGGCGTATGGGACAGTCCACGCCGGGCAGCAGCAACCGAGCAGCCTGCCAAGAGAATTCGTTTGAGTTGATGAGCAAGTGGACACGTGAGTCAAGCTTACCTGCAAAACATCATCCTTGTCAATCATGAGCCCGTTGCGGTGCTCAGCATGCGCCGAGGCCACCCGCAGCCACTCGGCCAGCGGCGGCAGCACCACGTAGGCGCGCTCATAGCACAGTTCCTGCACGTTCTGCGTGCCACTGTTGGGTGGCGCCTGGCCTGCCGTCGAGCTCTGAGCCGCCAGCTCTGTGTGCTCCAGCTGGGAGCAGCGCATGAAATAGAAGAGCGCGCTGAGCGCCGCATTGGAGAGGGAGGCAGCGTGCTGGAACTCCTGCTGTGTGCGCAGCGCCTTTTCTTTCAGCTCACGTATGCTGCCCACGCAGGTGGCCAGCGAGAAGGGGCTTGCCCAGCGCGGCATGGCCAAAGCACCGGAGGCAATGCGTCCGGCATTCAAGTGGGCGAACGGCTGCAGCAGGCCCCAAAAGTCGCCCGAGCTGGCAATGCTTTGATCTAGAGCCGCGGCTGTGGTGCTGCCGCCGCCGGCTCCGCCGCACTGTAGCATGATCTCCTCGAGCAGATTCTCAATGCCAGCGCACAGATAGACCGCAGCGTACTCGTGTATGAACTTGCCCAGCCGTGCATCCGTCATCCATCTGAAGAAGCTGCCCACCGACAGCTGGAGGCCGGCACGCGACGACTTGCTCTGCTTGAGGGCGCTCTCGCCGGGCACCGCGAACATGGCGGCGGCACGCAGGCACGCCTTGGTGCACGAGTCGGCCAGCGTGGAGCACAACACCACCTTGAAGGCGCCAGTCACCTCCTGCTTCGAGCACAAGCCCAAGCCGGCCGAGAACCGCTGAATCTCCCTGGCAATGCGCACCAGGGCTCGCTGCAGTAGGTAGCCCAATCTGGAGATGACCTCGACCGAGATGTGATCCGCTTGCTGCTTGCAGCGACCATTGCGTAGCACGCGCATGATGCACTGCTGGCTCCATGGCGGATGCTGCAACTCCACCAGCCGATTGTGTGAGTCCACCCAGACAAACTCATCCGCGCTGGTACTGGTGATGACCGTCTCCAGCGATGAGTAGCGGCCCAGACGGCGGGCCGGTTCTGAGCTCTCCGAGCCGGCGCTCAAGCTGCTGTAGGTGCTGCTGCTCGTCTGGGAGCGCATCGTCAGCTGCTGTATGGCCAGCTTGATGTCCTCCAGCCCACTGCCGCTCCAGGGCGCCTTGCCGGCTGGCATAATGCCACGATGGCGTCTCGAGCGCGTGCTGCGGTTCGTCACACCCGCCGCCAGTCGATCCTCGGGCAGCGGTCCCAGGGTCATGCCCCCGGCCGGCGACGAGCTGTGCCCGCCCGTATCCGACATGCTGGCATGCCCCGAGCTGCGATTCTCATCCGAGGAACTGTGGCACTCCTGCACCCGCTGCAGTGCTCGGAACTGTTCATGCTGATGCGCACGTGGCGCCGGCACTGACGTCGACGTCGATGTTGATGTCGATGTTGCTGTCGGTATGCCCAACGTGGGTCGACTGGGAGAGCTCTGAAGGCTGCCGCTCAGCTGAGGCGGCTGAGACTTAACTGGCGTACTTTGCACCGTCAGCCTAGCAGGCCCAGCCACCGCCCTCTGGGGCATGCCCGCCTTAACGGCTGACGATGCCAACTGTTGTTGCTGCTGCTGCTGTTGTGGTAAGGGGCTGCTTACCAAGGGCACCGCATGCACCGTCGATTTATTGCTGAGTGGCGCCTTGTTGGGCTGCTGCGCCAGCTCCTTGAAAACGCGCGGCGCCGGTGTGGCCATGGCCACCGCCAAGCCAGCACCATTGGATCCCACTTGCGACGTGTGCGCTGCAAGCGCCGTTTGCGCCTGTTGCTGCGCCTGCAGCACCGGCTGCAATGGCACAGGTGGCAGTCCCGTCATCTGACCGCTCGCCTGTTGACCAAAGTTTGGCGGCAAATTTCCCGTGGGTCTGCAATAAGATGTGAGTAAAAGGCTTAAATAAAATAGGCTTGAGCTGTAAGTTAAACTAAGATGAGTCCTCAATCATTCGTCAACCTGCATTCCTTAACTGAAGTGAGTCTTTATTGGTAAGTCAAATTATACTTTAGCTAAAAAATGCCTTCTTATTTAGAGTATCCTTGAGAATCAATGTTTTTATTCATTAAATTATTTTTGTTGTGCCTTAACAATTTATCTGCATAAACTTCATGCTTTCAGTGCCTTAGCTTATTAAATCTTCTTAACTTTCTTGATAAAAGACATAATTTTCATGCCACATCTTTCTATATTTATATCTTAAATAGGTTTAGAAATAGGTGAGAACTAATAACGGAATGCAGTGAAGACCCACATTCATAAATCGTCTATAGAAAATAAAATACATAACTTATTGCAAATTATGAATTGAGGAATGAGCTTAGCTATGCAAAAATATTCTGGCAATAAAGTATGGTTTAAGATCTCTTAATATCTGGATAGGGTGTTATGAAACTTTAAAGCTTAGTTGGCTAAAAGAAAGCAAGAAGATGGATATTTCATGTTAATTTTGGAAGACTTGACCCATTTCGAGACGGCAGGCCATCAGTTATGCAACCAATTAGAGAACCAAAGAGAATTTGTCAACCAGAAGTAAGCAAAGAAACGCCTAACGGTGGCCACAGCGGCCGCTGCCATTTATCTATGTATCTGTCATATTATCGCTTATCTTTCGCACCGTCTTGCCAATCCACCTGGTCATCTATACGAGGTATTCGTGTATCTAAGCTTCAGCTTGGGCTTTGGTGGTAAAGGCAGATAAAAGATACGGAGACCCTTGCTGCGTCTGTCTGTAAAGCTTTGTCAATTTTTTTGAACACTCTATGCAACAAAGGGGGATTAGGACTTTCCGAAGCTGTTGAACCCTACTAAATAGCTGATGAGCTAATCACCTAATTAAAGCTAATCACAAACGTCAATTGAATGCTAAGCAGCATAATCTCTAAAGAACTCTTTGGATTTCGCGAAGCGACAAGATTAATTTAAAATATGAATATTTGCTTGATTAAGATTTGAGTTAGGCTAAGTTCTACGAGAGGTTCAAAGAAATCTTTTGCTTAAAATTCTTATGCAAATTGATTTGTGTTTCAGCATAGCCTGTCATCGGGTTCAGATAGAGTATGGCAAATTCTGTGTGCTCGCCGCGATAAAGGTTTCCTTTTGTTTATGAAAGTGGGTTGTCATTCGTTCTCACATTTCTGCACTGGCGTCGGCTCCACTAACTGGGCCCGGCCAAGAAGAAACAAAACAAAACCAAATAAAAGACTCAGAAATTAAGAGCCAGTTACGAGCGCTCATTTGCATGGCGCACGGAGCCAAGTTAAATCGTTTGCTTTTATTATGATTTTTGATTTCATGTTGTAACATAAAACGGCGTCTCTACGTTTGATTGACCCAGAATTTGGCCAAAGTCTAGTTGTCTAGTTGCCTCTTTTCTCTCAGCCCCCAAAAAGTATCCATTGTTCTGCGCCAAATACGATTTATAGCTCTTGAATTGTTTTACAATGCTGAGACATGAGCTCATTTGGCCGACCGTCTTCGACTTTGCGTAAACGATCAGTGACCTCTCGGCAGTATTAAGTTGGATTGATACACACTTAAATGTAACCCAATATATGTGGAACACATGCTGGCTGATTGATTGCCAGACTGCTGAATGAATACCGAAATCTTAGAGTTTGCAATTCCAATTCTAATCTAATGGAAAGCGGATGTGTCATTACAATTCAAAAGAATTGAAATCTAATTTAAAAGATCTAAGAGACATGATTCATATATTGAATTTAAGAAAGGAAGTGGATTAATATCTTTTTATTTTTATCTTCAACATTAACTATATAAATAAATCTGTGTATTAAAAGAGTGATGTAACTGAGCTCGCTCTAGTCTGCAGCATTTACTGATAATTACTTCAATCTTAAATGTCAGATAGATTTAGCAAACTTTATAATTGCCGAGAGATCGTCTGAGAAGAGTCAAATTTCATTTAATTATGAAAATTTATTTCCATGAGATATGAAGCTGAAACGATTTCAGTTTTCGCTTTTACTCTCGCGTATGTAACCTGCTCCCCTTCCCATGCAAATGGAAACTAAGCCCGAAATGTTTTCACTTGCTGTGGGCTTTTGGGCAAGCCCTAGCTGCTGTGGCTTTCTCGGCACCAGAATGGGAGCTCGACAACAATTGATGCAAAAGCAAAAGCAAAAGCAAAAGCCAAGAGCAACGACAACGGCAATAGTGAAATAAAATGGATGGAAAATAATGGCAAATCATTTAAAGCATTTTCACTACCGTCTCGCGGCGCGTCGCCACTCCTGAACGAAGCTCCAATCGCATGAATCTGACTGACTCGCGGTCTCCGCATCGTGGCCAGGGCCAGAGACGCTGTCATCATCATCATCATCGTCGTCGTCGTCGTCATCGTCATCGTCATCATCGTTGTCATCGTCAGCTTTATCATGATGATCAGCTGCAGTTGGTTTGCTGCTGGCATTAGCAGCATCGCATTTCATTTGGCCAACGACGGCCAGAGTTGGCTTTGCCACCGTTTCCACCAGTGCGCTGGCGCGCCGGTAATTGCCTTCAATTTTGATATTAATTACGCCATTCTGCACGCTCTCAATGTAGGGCGGCAGTTCATCATCAGCGTTAGTCTTTGCCTTTGCCTCCGCCTCCGCCTCCTCCTCCACCACCGCCTCCAACTCGGGCTTGCCTTTGTCATTGGCCTGCAGTTTCTGGGACATCTCCTGCAGCAGCTGCGAGTGGAGATTGGCTCCATCTGCGGGCAGCTTCGGAGTCAATGCGGGCGTCTGCAACTGTGGCTGCTGCTGTGCTCGACTCATCGAGTCACCGAAATAGATGACCACCTTGTGATTTGGTTTGACCTCGTGATCTCCCAGATGCCCATTTCCTTTTCCACTCCCATCACGATCCCGTTCCCGCCTGCGCTGAGTGGCCGCCCAGTCGGGTAGCTCCTCTATGGGCGTGGGCGAAGGCGTCTGCGCTGGGCGTGGCAAGTCGCGCGGCTGCGACTGACACATTTCACTATTGCGCAGCGACTGCGGCTGGAAGTTCTTCAGCGAAATGCCGCGACGCCTCAGTATGAAGTTATCATTGAGCATGCGCCCCAGCAGGGAGCTAGGAGGCGTACTCTTGCCGGCCAGCTTCGACTTCGACTTGGCGGGCGACTGGAACGGCATGGCCGACTTCTTGGCGCTCAGCTTATAGTCGCGCAGCTCGCGGCACAGCCGGCAGGCGCAATCTTTGGTGCAGTACATGATGATGAAGTTCCAATCGGAATTGCGTTTGATTTGAGAAAATTCAAAAATGTACAAATTTAATGATGTTTCTGTGGTCGTTGTTGTTGTTGTTGTTGTTGTTGTTGCGGCACATTAGGCTACGACTTTTGCTTTGGTTCCATTTCACTCCGCACTCGACTTGCGATTTTGACATACACAATTTAATACACCAAATAATAACAACAATTATGCAAATTATAAATTTTCATTGCTCTAGCGCCGTGCGCAGCGTTGCGTGGCCGACGTACGTATCCAAATCTGATTCCGAAACCGAAATCCCGACTCCGACTACCGTCTCCGTCTCCGTCTCCGAATATTCAAAACACTCGTGAATACAACCAAAACACGTTACCGTGCACGCTCACACTTCGAGCTTGACTGAAGCTTGCCAACTGCCAGCCGGCGGTTCAAAGCCAAAGCAGTTGCTGCCGCTGCCGCTGCCGCTGCCACTGTCGCTGTCGACGTCAGCTGCACTGCCAAGTCATTGTCTAAGCGCGGCGACGTCTGTTTTTCCTGATTTTCACAGAGTGTAGCTGAGGCCTCTGGGGCCCATGCCACCTTGCAGGTCTTTGGCTTGGGTAATTTCAGCTGCCGTGAGTTGTTGTTTCTCAGCTGTGTGACCAAAACAATGGCACAACTGTAACATCCAACAAACACCACCAGCAGTGGCAGCAGTGGCAGCAGCCGCAGCAGCAGGCGGAGATTTACTCCAGGGCAGAGCCCAGCAGTTGTGTGTACTTCTCTCGAATGTGATATTGTGACTTTTGAATCACTGTGAATGCGATTAGGGTATGCTTATGAGTCTTTCATGTAAGTGTAATAAGTTTTTAATATAAGCAACAGTCACACCTTTCTATCTTTCTCCTTCTCTTTTCTTTAAGTCTGCCTTTACTCGGCCTTAGAATCAATTTAGCTTTAAATGAATCCAGAATATAGCATAATATTTATTCTCAATCAATCTACAATATATATAAATATCATATACCAAACCAAATATGAGTCCAAAATATAAATATACTAAATTTTCATAAAATGTTGTTCCAATATTTTCCTTTTATTTAAATACTCAAATTCTTTAAAGAGGACCTGCCCCATATATAGAGCATATATTGTTTTTTAAAAAATATTTTTGCTCAAGGTTTTTCTAATAAACTTAGCCAAGTCACAATTCAGCTCATCTCTATTCATAGGCTTTGTGAATTTAATTATGCACAGCACAGTGAGAAATAGATAGAGAGAGGGCGAGGTGTGAGGGAGAGAATGACTGAGGCAGAGAGAGACAGAGAGAGAGAGAGAGACAACGGTGGCCTGGGACGCACTCGAAGGTTATACAATCTTGACACTTATCAGATCGTTTTGCTAGCTTCCTTCCGCGCCTGGGCTCAAGATCACGTTTTGTGTTCTGAGCATGCGCAGACACGCGTAGGTTTTCAAGATACATCTGCCAGATAGATTTCATGTGTACTGTAGATAAATCGTTGGCCGTAACCTGCTTCTAATGATTTATACCAGCTCATCTTGTTGATATAACGGTATTTTGAGGTTTTTATTGGGCAGCAAGCAGCAGCCAGCAGCTACTTCAGCTCGCTGAGGTTCTTTTGTGCCACTGAAGAATGAAATCCTAGGGCCGTGCCATCAAAACCACAAACGAGCACCGAACGCAATTAGAAAGTTAAGACCGATAGCTGCTCATTTGGACGGCCCACGCCCACGTAATGCGGAAAAACTTTGGGCGGCCACTACTCTAATAGAGCATGCGTACTCTCTGCCTGTCGGATTATACAATAACTTTCATCGCTTCCCTGGTCTGTTGCCTTGTATTTCTTCTCGTGTGTGTGTGTGTGCTTCTAGCCGAGCCAGTTGGCGCTGTTAATTATTTAAAACATTATGTTGCTCGAAACAATTTGCGCATTAAAAAGCTTAATTTACGGAATCGTAATGACAGACTGTAAATAAGTATGCGTACGCCCATTAAACGCGGCTGCATCGGCAGCGAGCCCAAAAAGCAAAAGTAAGCCAGAGAGTTTAATGTAATATTTGCGTGTTTATTAAACAACTCAACCAAAAACTAAGAAATATAAAAAAAAAAAAAATGTAGAAAAACTGGCCAAAGGCGGCGACTGCAGCGCAAAGAAAAGCCCCAAAACCTTTTAGTTGCGCCCGGCCCCTCGGGCTGCAGTCATATACACTAATAAGCAAAACTATCCAAGCTATCCAAGTTATCCGAACTAGGCGAACTATCCAAAACTATCCAAAATATGTGTGTCATTTTAGCTTGAGGCCGCCTAATGGGATTGCCGTAGTTCGCAGCCTAAGTTACTTTCGTTTTTAAGCCACGAAATTGAGTTTCAGAACCATTAATAAATCGCTTTACCAGCATCGTCAAGACTGAAGCGAACATTTTTGCTGCTAATTAATGTTGTGATTCTGGCCAAGGTTGGCTCAAGTCTTAAGCTCAGACTCTGCTTTCTGCCATCTGCCAAACCTTAGTCTGTCATCAATAATCCACTGTGCAAGAGCTTTCGACACTTCTTTGACATAAATTGCTTAAGACGAATAATTTTTTGTGTCGAGTCATGTCTGGGAAAACAGAAAATCAGAAAATATTTTTATGCACATATATAGTTATTTCTTACATATATTTTTATTACACAGAAACGCACTTAGATCTTGAGATTGTAAAGATTGTTGTTTTAGGAACACTTTTAGAGAGAGCTTAGAATAAATTCTCGAACTGGTTTAGGTCGTTAATGAAATTTTCTTCTGCAACTTGTTTTGAGTTGAAAATAGTCAGAGGTAAAAAGCTTGAACAATTGTTTAAATTACATTTGCAATTGAATGGAAATACTTTATTTTTTTTTTTTTTTTTTTTTTTCAAATTGAAATAGACACGATTAGCAAGTTTTAGAATTAAATTCTCTACTTTAATGAAGAAATATAATTTATAATATATTTTACTTTGAGTAATATATAGTTTTAGCTAAAATATTGAATAACTCTGATAAGTTATGCTTATAATCAATACCATCGAAAATACTCTGGCTGCGACGCCAATGTTTACAGTCGCAAATATTAATCATCATCATCGACTTGGAGCATAGGCAATTCCGCGCATGTTTGGTCATAAACAGTATTTTGTGTACGTTTTCAAACAGGAAACGTAAAAGAGGTCAAAGACCAATGACGACTTTGATGTGCGTCGAGCTTTATACTTTGTGGATGTCTGTTTATGCAGCTAATTGCAGTGTTATATAAGGGCTTTGGCCCCTTCGTATAACGCACTTGTTTCATTTTTCTTTTATTATCATTGTTGTTATTAGTGTTTGCCGCGCTCGCTGTTATGAAACGCAGAGCTTTTTATGCATTAGTAGCTCCAAGCGAGCCCTATCATTACATCGCACCTGATCCGCAGATATGTATATAGATAAATATGCGCTGATTGTGCGGGGCGCTAACAAGATTTCCGCATTTGGCTGCTTTACATTGGCCATTAACCACGGCGCCAGCAGCAAGCAGCAGCAGCCAGCAGATGCGGTCATTGGATGCGACTAGTTTCGCTTCCGTTCGTGCTCATCCCCTGCCCCTGGCACTTCCCTATCGCCTACCCAATCCAATTTTAAACTCCATTTGGCCTCAACGACTTAATTAGTTGAGCGTGTGACGTTGAGACGTATGTCTATCTACAACGGACTGCAGATATCAACAGCAGCATCTGGCGTACTGGGCAACAGCTGACGACAACTCTGGCCAGCCTCAAGCTTTCGCTTCTAATACTTCACTGATGCGAACTCTTTTCCATTTCGAATTTATTACTTCACTTTAGATACCCTGTAGCCATAAAGTAAGCAGAGAAAGCGGTCAAAAGAGTTGAGGCATATGATTGATAGATATATATATATGCAATCACGAAGGGAGCAGAAACGAGTTTCAGTATTTGAATCCTACAACGAAGAGGTTCACAGACTTATCTAAATTATCAGATTTGGCTTAAAACTAAACCAATTTGATAAATGATATATAATATATTATTATTAAACTATACAAGATATATATTTATTTTAGTAATATTTATAAATAAATAAATTTATAGAAAGTTATCTAGATGATTGAAACATTTTTATTTATTATAGAGTATCTTTGAGGGTGTCAGGTTAAGTTAAAGCTTTTCTGCATGATTTTTCTATCTAGGCAGCAATTTAGCTGTTAGTAGACACTCGCATTTTGACAAACCTTAAAAGTATCTCACAGATATGTGTGTGTAATATGCAGCGCTTTGCCCCGCATGTGTGTGTGTGTGAAAGAAAGTGTTGGCACTGCGCTTGAGCACGGGCACGGGCACGGGCACAGTCACGGACAAGGTAAAAAGGTAACAACATTTTCACTTGCCTCGCGCCGTCGTCGCATTTTTAATGCTGCCCTGAAGATGCTTTAATAAAAAAATGTAACAACTATGGGGGTTTAATGCCCTCGACTCCAGGCCCCAGACCCAGACTTGAAACACCGTGAGCCATGCCCATGCCCGTGCCCGTGCCCGTACCATTGTCATTGACGCAGATGTTGATGCTAACGTAGCTGCTATAGATACAGATACAATTTGATGATGTTGATGTTGTTGTTGTTGTTGTTGTTGTTTTAGCTGGCGAATTGTGTGTGGCGAATTTTTGTACATTTTTCCTATTTCAGTTGAGCTGAGTTCGTTTGCTATGGCATTATTATTGTTTGCGGCTAATTATTCACATTTCGCGATTTTCACTTTCATCTGTGTGAATTTCTACTGTCATTTGTTTGTTGGTTACACGTATTTCAAAACTTTTAATTGTTTGTCCAATGCAAAAAGTTTCCAAAATGCCAGTCATATTTCGGTTTCCTGTGTACATTACACATACACACACGTATATACATCTCAGCATACATTCGGATTTCAATCTGCAATTGTTGTTGCGGCTTTTGTTCGATTGAGAAATCGCATATGAAAATTGAAATTACTTCAGCTCCAGTTTGACGTTAATTGAATTTGTCTTGACTCGCCCGCATCGCGCTCAAAATAAAGTTTCAAATATTCATCGCGGCTTTCATAACTGCGAGTGGCATTTTTATAGATATTTATTTTTGGCACACATCCGGTGACCAGACCAGATCTTCTGCTCTACTCGGCTCACACCGTCCATTGCCGCAGTCATTTTCCCCCCAAATTAACCTTGACCGGCTTCACAATGCCAGTGTAAAAAGTAGATATCTAGACGTATTGTGCCCGTTTCTACTTCTAGTTCGGCAGCAACAAGCCCAACTCCAAAAAAAAAAAAAAACCGTCTGCCAATGTTTATTCGAATGCGTCTTTTTGATATGACTACTACTTCGTACTACTTCCGAAAATAAGTTCACCGCCTTAGAACAAACACAGCTATGAAAAAAGAACGACACAAAAGTTTATTGTCTATACAATTTCGGACGCTTCACGCTTTTGTGCACAATTGTGCATGCAAGTGTCCAAGACCAAAAATAGTATCCATTGTTTGGCTATGGATACGCGTATCGGAAACAACAGAAAGAGATAAAAACAAGAGAGCGCCCGAATGGAAGAGCTATCCCTTCAAGTTGTACTAAGATATATGCATACTCTAGCATAGGGTCGTCTGATACTTGAAAATATTTTAGTATAATTTTTTTTTAATTGGGATAAAAATTGTGGATTAGACTTGTCAGATTTTCTCTATCATAAATTTCCATAAACTATGTCCAATTATAGGTAATTAGAATTTTTTATCAATATATAATAATTATAATATAAAATTAAATAATATATTTGTTTATAAATACATGATATACAGGAAAAGTGAATAAGTTCTGAATTTATTAATTTCGTAACGTTTTCAATCGTAAATACTAAAGGTGTTGCATGCTTTTAGGCAGCTTTCAAAAGTAGCTATTTTGCGCCACCTAGCGTTCATTTCTAGCGCATAAGATACAGAAAATGCTGCCTAAATGTTTTTATCATAAAAAAAAAAAAAACATTTATATATTTATAATACAAAAACATATATATAAATATCTTATATTAAATTGAGCTTACCTGCGTGGCTTGGGTCGTAATATCTCATGATTGGCATCTGTTATGCAAAGTGGACTGAGTGCACCGGCCAAATGTGCCACGCCCACGCGCTCTGTATCCCAATTGTGGCGAGCGGGCATTTTGCGAAGAGGTGCTTGTGCTAGGTGCTTAAAGTGTTGGCTGCAGCATTTTATGTGCCCTGCAATCAAATGGAAAAATCAAAAGAACTTATTAAAAATTGATTTCTTCTGATCGACCAGAGGAAGACATCCAGTGGGAAATCGAGTTAGTTAGGTGTCTGGGAGTCGTCCGGCTCTACAAATTAAACAGGCACACCGAGCGCAATTAGCCGCTGCCAACGTCTTCTCTACTTCCTCTGCCCATAATAATTAAGCCAACGTTGTCAGAGAAAGCCACAAAACAAAGTCAGCAGACAGCTGGCAGAGACTGAGACTGAGACTCAGACTCAGACTGAGATTGAGACTGAGTCTGTGATTGAGACAAGGACGGTACGGGAAACGGTAGCTGGAGCGGGAGTGGCAGCAGCAGCGGGAGAGGGACCAAGAGTGGTAGCATTGCGTGCTTTGCGTCATTGCCTTGAAAGTTGATCGTCTGTTGATCGTCTTGCTACTCTATAAATGGTCACTTGTCTGGCTCTAGCTCTGGCTCTTGGTCTGGCTCTGGCCCAGGCACTGGCTGCAGGTGTCAGTCAAGAACTTAGGAGCCACATTGGCATGCAATCAATGCCGTTCGATTTCATTTCGCTGGAAATTGTTGCCAGGCATAATGCCAGATATTTTAGCTATAAGTGTTCTTTCTATACCCAGCAAGCTATGTCAGTAAAAAGCCAGGGTATATTAAAATTCAAAATAGAAGTTTGAGAAATGAATCTGATGAAGGCAGAATCATTTTTGTAAAGAACTGAATCCCAAACTAAAAAAATCTAAGGGAAATACATGAATTCTTAATTATGATCGATCTGAAGATTAACAAAGCAAATTCAAATATGAATATCAAATTACTTTCTGACTCCAAAAATTATTTATAGATTAAGACTTTGGCATCCATGGCAAGTATCTATGCTTTAATACTCGAGCTTTATGAAGATATGAACTAAAGTAAACTTAAGTAACATATATTAATAATGACTATAGTCACTTTATTATCCGAGACAATTCCTGCCTTTCGAAACAAATTCTATAAAAAGAAAGAGCCCGATTTACAGAGTATGTGAGAGTGAACATGCCTCAACTTCAACCACTCAGTAGACATTGTGTTATGTAGCTGGTTATGTTATCGTTCGCAGTAAAAATGCCCAGGCAAATAGCAGAGGGCTGTGTTTGCCTGGCTGCCGTCTGTTCTGTTCTGATTTCTATTGAACCACTATGGCGATCTTATCGGAAGTGGCCAAGGGGGACGTGGCAATGGTTAAATGGGTGTGGACGAGTGCGATGAGAGTGCATTGTCTATTCCAAGCAGATGCCACTGTCTTAGCTTTTCCGATAGGCGCAGATCAAGACACATCCACGGCTAGATCGGCTAGGCCTCCGTTATACGCGTCTACAGCTATCCACAGCGCTGCATGATTAATGATTCGTGCTGGCCGACCTTGTTGCCGTACACGAAATTTCATCATTTTGAGCTGAGCTTCGATTTGGATTGTGCGGGCTTCCGCTGAAGAGCACCACGGGAGCTCGCATTAACCTCAACAATATTGTTTTTAGTATGATTTTTTTCAATATTTGCCCAGCGCTTGACTCTTTGGCCCCTTTGGGCCCTTTATTGAGCGATTCTTTTGCTCGTTTCTTTTTATGTTCTTATGTCTGCTTCTCTCGCTGCGCATTAATTAGCCATGTTGCTAATCGATAGAGCCTCAATAGTCGCCGAACGGACGCATTTTTAAACGGCATTTGTCGCTGTCGCTCGACTTCCAGCTTCTTGGACGCTGTCCCCCAGATTTATGGCGCTTGGCGAGAAAACTCTGTGAGCTAAAGAATTGATTCTGCTTGATCAGTGATATCGATTTCCAAGCCCCAAGTTTATTGCCTGCTAGCAGTTGCTATTGAAAGAATTTCATTCATTTTATTTCTCTTCTCTTTCGAACTGCGATTTCTGTTGACGATAGGCTGGAAACCCATTTTACATCCACGTGTTTAAACTAACAAATTTTGTGGTTTAATGTGTTTTATTAAAGCAGAGCTGCTAATCAAAGCCGAGTCCCCGTGTCTTGAGGCTTTCTTTGTTTATTTGATATTCCTTATCTTGAGGTTGGCTTCGTAAATTGTTTATCTTGAGGTTGGCTTTATGCATTTTGTATTTATTCAACTGTAAACCGCTTTTGGATTGAAATATTTGCTTATCAAACAAATATTAAAATTTATTGCTGAATAATAGTATAATAATATTAAACTTCAAATTAAGTTCTTATTCAAGCTCCAACTGAACTCTTGCATACATATGATACCCTTAGTCGGCCATATTTCTATATATTGCTACACAGCTATATCAGACAATGTGGACTATTGACATGAAAGTCTTAGTTTGCTGTCTTTTTATATATTTTTTCAGTATTTTTTTATAAAATGAATATTAAAATTTAATTTAGCATAATAGTATAATAATAATATACTTCAAATGTAGTTCCTTTTTATATATATGATATGCTACTTCTATGTGTATGAAAATCCGAATTTATCATCTCTTTCCTACCTTTTAGTCTTAAAGATATATTAAATATACTATATACTATACTAGATGTCTTCAAATCATACTGTAAATACAACAGCCAAGAATTTTTTCAGTGTATTTTTACACAAGTTGTGATTTTCTTTTCTTTTTCTTTTTTGCGAGCTGCGTAACTCCTGGGGAAATATTTGGCAAGTCTGATTGCACTGCTTACTGCTAAATGGAATCCGAACTGACCGGCTTGTTTTTTATGTGCTTTATGGGCTGCTTTTCGCGGCTACCGCATTCCAAAGTGAAAGGCCAGAAAGTCAGCGAAAGAGAGAGAGAACGTGAAAGATACTTATAAACACACACACACACACACACACAAGAAGACAGAGACATACAGACAGTGGAAGAAATTTCATAATTAATATGCCGCACATGGAACTAACTGTTTGCAGCTGGCCAAGGCACATTAATATGCAACAATGTGGAGAATCCAGAGTCCAGGCGTTGGTGTTATCGAGCTTGGCTCTGTTCTAGCCGCATAGACGTGACACTAATGGATGCCATCGGCCATCTACGCCCTTAACAAATAATTTAAATAATGACACTCTGTCCCTTCGATAAGCCCGGCTGAGCTTGTCGTTCTGGCCACGGAACGGCTCGGACATCTTTTCATTAATCATACTAAAAGATATACGTTGAAAAATTCTTAAATAGTTTTCATGCCTCGGGCGTGATTTGTGTGTTTGCCTTTCTGGTCGCGGTTCGATTTCTACTTATTACAAAGATTAATTGCGTTGCTTATGCAAATCGATTGTCATTAGCCATTTATAGTCAGATGCGGTGGCAGTTGCGCAGATACATTTAGATTCAGCTATAGATACAGATTGCCAATTCGACTATCTTTTCATCGATAAATTTATAAGCAATTTGGAAAGCATTCTAAGCTATGTGCCAAAAAGTATTTTATTTCGACAGCATTGTCTCTGCTCAACTCAACTCTCGACTGTCTGTCTGTCTGTCTGTCTGTCTGTCTGTCTATCTGTCTGTCTATCTGTTTACTTGACTCATTCAGGGCCAGAGGGCGCATGCGCGTGTTTAAATAGCTCAAAACAAACAAATAGCTAACGATAACCGATCCGAAATTACTTTTCCAATGGACACGGCGCAGTGAGGCAGCAAAAAATTGAAACGTTTTGTAACTGATACTCTCAAGGAATTCCATCGGCTGCGCTTTGCTGTCAAGCGTAGTGCAAACACTTGAATTGGAAACGAGTTTTCAACTCGAACAATCGGACATACCACTACAGTTTATAGCTCTTGTAACTTTGCCTTGATTGGAGCATTACGGGCTTGCTACTCTGGCAGCCAACCAGCTGACACATTGGCCACATTGCCTGCGACTGAACCAATAAATTTGTTTATGAGAAAAGAATTTCACATATATCATGCCCGTCTCCGATTGTCTTTAAGTCATATCACATAAGCTCCACAATACATCTTCTGTTTTACTTGTGGTACAACTATTTATTCTTTTTCTATTATATACAACATGATTTCATGGGAAATTCCCATTGGATTTTATATACACGTTGAGGGTATTGCTATTTTTAGCCTTTATAGAATCAATATTATAAAAACTTTATTGGAACTACAGAAATAAGCTTAGGTGTAACTTTGATTTGTTTTCTTAAAACTCTGTGGATAATATATTTAATTCTTTTACATAATGTCTCTTATTTTGTTTTATACAAATAATAATAATATTAATATTTAAATATAAAAAACATAATTTCTTTGGTATATATAATTTTGATGATTTTCAGCTTGATTTTTATATAATTCATAATTTTTTTACGTTTTTTTTTTTATTATTTTTAAAATTAATTTTATTTTCTTTATTTATCTGTTTGAATTTCTATAATCCATACAATTATTTTAGTAACATGAATTTCATAAAAATAATTGTATAATATTTTCTTTACTTTATATATTATTTATATATTTTAAATTAAAATATAGTTTCATTATGCGTGGTTATCTTTAGTATTACAGCAATAAATGAAAAATTACATTCGTGATTAATAAATAAATATTTATATAATAAAAAATATTTTAGAATATATATAAATATATATAGATTAAAAATATTACTTATTATTATTACTTTTATTTGTATACCAGTACATAGCTTTAATTTCGGAATAAAAACTTATAAACAATTATTCATGTCACCAGCTTGCCTAAGGCTTCTCAAGACTTCAAAACAATCCAAAAATCCGTTGATTTATACAGTGCTGAAAGCATTTTTCGAGAGAGAGAGAGAGAGAGTGTACGGGTATGTGTGAGAAAGAGAGAGAGTGAGAGAGAGGGGGGGAAGGAAAGAAGAGGAAAAAATTTGCACCGCCTTATTTATCATTCGGTAAAGAAGCTCAATCTATAACGTGCCTAATTATTATACCCTCTGCTTTCGACCTGAACTTGATTATATGCCAGGGCATAAATTATTTATTGTTGTGTTTGTTGTTGTTGTCGTTGGCATCTCATATGAGAACAGGCAAACTCTTGATTAATGTCAAAACGAACAATCCAACTGAGTTTGGCTGCTGCTGATGCTGCTGCTGTTTGTTGCATGCTCGTATTTTTCTTTGCTGTTAATAAATTCAAAATTAAATTTTCTCTTAATTGCAGACGGTCGAGCGGAGTCACGTCAACCGGAGTCGCTCGAGAACCCGATCAAGAGAAAGTGTTTCTGTTTCGAGACTTAGCTGGCGTCGAGCTGCGGGTCTGCAGGTCTGTGGCTCTGCGCGACCTGTTGCATTGGCTGCTCAAAATTGGGTCAGATTTTGGAGCCAGCTCCCAGCTGCCAGCTGCTGGGTTAGCTGGTAGTCTGCTCTTTACTGGTTGACATTTAAATTATGGATTGTGGAGCTTAGAGTTTGTGTACGCTTAGTTATTGGGGCCAACAAAAATGCCACCGCAGCAGCATGTTAGCAGCTTGGCTGTCGCGTGATCTCTGCCCAGGGGCAAAACAAAACACAAACTGACAGTGAAAAATCTGTTTTACTTCCAGCTTATGCAATCGCTGTGCTTAGCCCGCACTTACTGGACAATTGGCTTGGCGACCACGCCCTGCCAGGTGACAGCTCCAAGTGGGACAGTATCAAGTTGTCTCCCAGCGCGCCCTAACGGTGTCGATTATGCGCCCATCAAACACCAGAAACAACCAAACAACAACCACAAAAAGGGCTCCAGTGGTAATTAAAACCTAGCTCGATCTATGATCTCTGATTGGAACTGACGAAGGTGTTTGTTTGTCTATCTCTCTCTCCCCACCTCTCGCTCTCAATCTGTTTCTCTGTGTCTGCGTTTTATTTTGTTTCTTTTCTTATTTGTGTCCACCTCACACTCCGCATAAGTCTTTTGTGTCCCTTTCGCTTTGAGTGCGGCCCTATAAAATGATCTCGTAATGTTCCATTCGATCCGTCGATGGCCGTTCCCGTTGCCGTTGTCGTTGAGTCAGCTCCCAGGTGTGTCGGCACGAGCGACTTATGTCTCGTGTTACCTCGATTCAGCCCACTGCAGGGCACAACCCACAGTCAAAGCCTCCATCTCAATTGGGAACCAGTTGAGTCTCTCATGTCAGCACAAAAGAATACTTGTACTATCTGCGTCCATTGTATAAAGCGGCTTATACAATTTGTTTTATATTTGGTCATTAGGCACATTCAATTGTCTTTTATAATGCTAATGCAGTAAAGTTTCCCTTTTTATAACCCACATCACAAATAAAACTCCTTCGCGAATCATAATATCCACACTATTTGATTTATTTATTAACATTTGCTACCTCCCTACCTCCCTACGTTCAAGCTGATGCTCATCTAGATGAGTATCAATAGATTCTCAAATCTAATTTTATCTATACTAATATAAATCGCTTAAATTGCTTCTCCTTATTGTAATTTGTTTAAAGTATTTTTATTTTATTAATTATTTCATTTAAATCTTATCATATTTTTTCTATAAAACAAGCTTTACGATTGTTAGTTTATTACATATATTTAATCACTATACATATTTAATTGGGTAATATTTTTTCATTTTATTAAAGTCTTTATTGACGCTTTACATTTCTAAAGTCTATTTTAATGGCATATTTAAGCATCGTTTGGTAAGCCCTAATGTAGTCATTCCCGCCAGTCGCATGACTCTCAGCCCAAAAAAAAAGAGATGATGAAGAAAGAGGTTCTCTCTCATTGGTCGAGATCGTAAACAAAAGCGCAAAGGTGTCAAACGTCAAAGCTAAAGTCAATAAAAATAGTTTACCATGGACTGTGGGTATATGCATAAACATTTCTGTTTGCTTGTATGCCATTTCGAAACTATTTGAGAGCTTGTTTGTTTTCCACTTAAAACCAGAACAGCGAACAGCGAACAGCGTGCGGCGAGCGGCAAATGTATCTATTTGATAGGCGACATATTTTGTGCTTGCTGCCAAAAGGCCGCTCGACCGTATTGTCAAAAAGTCAGGCAAAAGGCACAGATTTCGATTGGGTTTTATTCGTGGCATAAATACGGAATGGGGCTATGGCACAGTTGAGCCATTGTAAGTTTGTAATTTGCATAAGTCTATTCAGTTTTGACCTACAACCTGCTCTGGAGTTCTTAAGCATATTCATAACACATCAAATCAGCTTAAGTATGAATAGAAATGGATTCTTAAGGTGTATAATCGAATTTGCTACTTGGCTAAAGATCCGCTAAACGCTTATGCGAAGTCAACTGATTAGCTATCAGCTTGAACTATATAAACGCTCATGGCTATTTACATATATCTACGATACATTATTTAAATACTTACTTGTTTTATAGCATTTTTTAATCAAAAGAAATTCCTAAAATATCTACATCGGTAATGACCATTTTCTCTAACAAAACATTTGCCTTATCCGATCCTGTAAGCTTCATCCTAATCTCCAATCCAACATAATAAATGATTGTAGCAACATTTTGTTTTATGCATTCACCTGGGCAGCTCTTATACTCACCTCAAATAGTTTTATCCATTTAGTTTTTCTACAAATTCCATGAATTCAATGTCGTTCGCTGACTATCCAAAAGAGACGATTGTCTTAGATGGATCCACTTTCGTATGTAAACTTCATAAGCGATGCTCGCGTGCAATTAATTACAACAAATTGCTTTACTTTCACCAAACTGCGGGTACTCGAGAGATATAATTATTCATGCAGCATTTGCATATTTACGAGTACTTTGATCTGCTAGACGTTTAGCATTTAGCACATCACAAAACTCGCGCATGTACACAGCGATGTTTGCCAAGTGGGCCGACGCGGATGAGGGGAGTTGCACTCGACACCAAATTTACGTATGTTGCATGCACATATTGTTGCTGTTGCTGTTGCTGCTGTTGTTGTTGCTGTTGCTGTTGCTGCTGCTGCAGTTTTGGCAGGTTTCGTTAACAGGAAAATTGACTTTATATACAAATATGTATGCTTGCATATAGGTAGACACTCTATATATATTTATGTATACTATATATATATATATATATATATTTGTATGTATGGGTATAAGTATGGGATGTAGCGAAAACAACTTTTCGCGAATATTACATACACACACTCACGCGCGCGCACAGTCACACACACACACACAGAGGGACATTAAACGCCCGCGGCGTCTGCGTTTTGCGTCTGGGCGTTAATCACGTCTAGAGCAGAATCGTTCTGCACGACGAAAAGTCAAAAACACAACTGAAACTTCTTTGGGAAAAAGTATTTTTACAGCGCGCGGCACGCGCAATAGACCAACAATGGGTCTTGCTTGGGTCTCAACAGGTCTTGAGCTCAACATATTGAGTGAGTTTTTTCTCTTTTTTTTTGTTTGTTGCCTCTGGTTGTTGCTCTGAAACCAGTTGATCTTGTTTTTGAGCCGATTTTACTGCGAGTGCTGTTGCTGGTGCTGCTGCTGCTGCTGCTGCTGCTGCTGTTACATGACTCGGCGGCTGCGCGCTGCTCCTTTGGCGAGTTCGTGTCCTAAGTCTTTTGTTTTGCCTGCATTGCAATTGCTTTACTCGCAAATGCATGGCATTATTATCTATGAGTTATTTACGTTTAGCATTTTTGCTCTTGTTATGACCAGACGTGGCTGTATTGCTCCGCTGCCGCAGCCAACGTCATTGTGGAAGTCGTTGTCGTGGGCTTGGCACACGTTCAGCCTCCAACCCCGTACAATGTTCGGTGGTCCAGGAATGTCCACGGCGGCGGCGACAGGTTTGCTGCTCTGCGCACTCCAGCTCCACTGCAGTTCGCGCATTTCGCGTAAATATATTGGCTACTGTTTCCAATTGTCAATTGGCAATTGGCAATTGGCAATTGCCGATTGCCAATTTTTCCGCTCCTTTTCTTTGCGGTTTCTATTTTGCGGCGTAGGAGTACCTGGTTCAATGAACCGAGCCTGAAGAAAGAGAAGCGAAGACAGAGGGATAATGTGTAAGCTTTGAAACGACCTTGTCGTGTGAGCGAAGTTTCAAAGATTTGCGCTGGCATCGGCCTCAATTTATTTCAGAATTTATTGCCCAGCCGCTGCTCAGCTCAGTTTAGTTTAGTGTGGCATTGTTCTGGGCTGCTCGTCGGTTCTTTTCAAATCTTATGACAATAAAGAGCGGCATTTTTCCCCTGGTTCGGCTTTTGCTTGAAGCTGCCGCAATGTATAAAACCAGTCGCTGCCCGTGCGCTCTGTACTCTGTGCTCTGCTCCTGCCAATGCCCCAACGTGAACCGAGCCCGAGCGTCAGGGCAGTCACTTGATCAACTGGCAGCCAACTGGTTAAAAGTTGCTGAAAAGCATGCGCCAAAGAATTTAGCCAACGATTTTTGGAATGTTTTCAATGTACCAAGTGTTCAAACACCAAAAACAAAAACAAAAATAACTCATTCTCAAGTTTGGGACGGCTCTGATCGCAGTAACATGCCCTCAACATGCTATATATGCGTTGCATTGTGCCGACAGTATTTATGACAGTTTATTGCACAAAGGAAAAGCTAAAAACTTATATTTTATCAATCAGAAGCACTTTACTTAATTCAAAACAAAAAAAGATTAGTTATTATAAACATGTATAATATTAGATTTACCTAAATGAAATATAAATATTTAATTCGCCTCAAGTGTTTAATTATTCTAATTTATTTCTGGCTCCCCTACGGACTTAAGACTAAAGGTGAACAGAAGTAAATATTAAAGGAGAATTCACATAAAATTGGGGAGCAAGAGAAGAAATTAATATTTGGCAATATAATTCATTCATTTTAATTCACTTTCTACGATTACTGAATCGAGTAAACTATAATTGTAGATCATAATGCAAGAGTCTAGAAACAACTTGTTGGTGTATGATATTAGCTGCTCGATTTACTTCATCGAATGGTCATTGCATATGATTAGATGACAGAGCATATTACAGTCGGAGCGGCGGGCAGCTGGCAGCGGGCAGCGGGCAGCGGGCAGCGGGCAAGCCTGCTCAGCTCATAATCAACATTGTTGCCGGGAATTTTAATGCTGCTCATTAGTTGTGTGGCAATGTGTAGGGCAACAGTGGCAGACCAGCTGTTATTTTACTGAGGCAATTTAAACGGCATTAGCGCTAATAATTTGCGTTTACCTGCCTGTTGCCTGGTGGCTCCGAGGACGAGATTGCGTCGGGTCAGCGCCGTAATCTGAAAATCTCTTGCATCACTTGAAAATAATCATTGGGCAAGGACGTGACTGTGTCGTTGACGTTTATTGTGACAGCCGCGCTGTGGTGACTGCTTTTGGTTAATCGTTTTCCGTGTACCTTTTGCCTGAATAGCCGGCTGGACAACGTTCAGGTGCTTAGTTCTCGCTGCGGCTCTGTTCCGTTCCGTTCCTGCTTCGCTGCATGGGGCATAAATCAACACGAGCCGCAAAATGGAACCACAACAAAGCGAAAGGTAAAACGCAGGTAGCGACACCAACGACAACGACGACGACAACATCAAATTCCGAAGCCTCCAAACAAATGCAACGTTCCGTTTGTCGACCCAACTCCAAACTCAATTAGTGCATTGGTATATTGGTGTGTGTGTATGTATGTGTATGTGTGTGAGAGTGGTGCATTCTTTGCATGCCAATGTGGCATTTGATTGATAATTTCGTTACGCCTCGAACATGTTTCAAAATACATTTTTGATAGCTTTGGGTATGCCGTTCCTCAGATTTATGACATATTATGTTCCCAAGCCTCTATTGTTATTGCTATTGTTAGCCATTAGCATGATATTTGTCGCTGATTCCTTTGGACAACGGTGCGCTTCGAGCATGACTAAGTGCCCGCATTCGATTGGGATCCGCTTATTTACAGAGTCCGTCTCTTAATCTTCTTTATAGACATGCCAGACAATCAGGTTAGCTGGCAGCAGAAGCCAAAAAAAAAAGATCCCGTTATCATCTTTTTGAACTGGTATTTTTATACTAACCGATTTTGATTAGATGATTGATCATGATTAGATTAAATCTACAATATCATTTAAAATTTTCTGTAAGGCTAAGATTTGCACAACATATTTATTTATTATACGATTTATAATCTTAAAAATTGTAATATGTTAAAATTTGTAATATTTTTGTATAAGTATATATGTAAATTGGTATATCATAAGAAGGTAATTGGCATATTTTGTATGTATTTCATAATTAGCTGAATTTTATTGAATATATTTAAAATATTTCTAAATATTTATTTGGGGCATATATATATATATTTTTAATTATTGCACTCTACTTAATTATTAAAAATTTGAATTTTAAATTCTGGATCTATGGGAGTAAAACTCTTCTAATACAAATACTATCTTCTTGAGATAAAATTTTAATATATTGAACTACTTAAAATTTTGAGTTAAAGCAAATGCATAAGCATACTTTGTAGATAAGCTGCCTATGCCTATTCATGATTTTTCTTTTAATTACTTCAATGTAAATTTTGTTAGTTTGTAAGCTTTCATCTGTTCGAAAATATGCCTCACGCTGTTTTCTTGAATGACTTGTTGTGGGTGTTTCTCACATTATGACATAGATGATATCGACAGGCAAGGACAAGGCAATAACGAAATCCATTCGAGAACTCCATTAGGTTTTAGACTTCAAGTTTCAGCTTGCCGTACTTCTGAAACTTGCTGAGAAACTCGTCTCATTTCTTCACTCCAACATATGACACCGTCTTGCCACTCTTGCGCAGCTGGGCCAAAAGTTCGTCGGAAGACAAGTTGGAAGTGACAGTAACTGTTTTCGCTTCCAGATTGATGTTCACTTTTTCCACCTTATCTGCAAAGCACAAAAACAAACTTTAGTTGGCAACCACGACCAAACAAATGCCGACAACTGATAAGCGCCAGCAGAATTAATATGTACTTAAACAAGAATGAATGCACATACCAGAACAAAGCTGAACGCTTAAATATTCTATGTAGATATTTACGTACCACCTAATTTGGCTAAGCACTTCTCCACGGCGCTGGCACACCCGCCACACGACATTTCCACTTTGAATTCATGCACCTAGGCGCAAAATAGACAAATATGCCAATTAGTTTAAATTAAACGAATTTCAATTCTTCATGCTTTAGTTTTTTTTTTTTTGAACGTACTGTCATTCTGCTGTTGTTGCTGTTGCTGCTGCTTGGACGGCTCGAGTCAGCCGTAGTATGCTTATAGATTTGCGGTAAATTAAACAGCTTGAAGGCGAATTTGAATATTGTTATAGTACTTAACGTGGCACACTCTACCCTCGCAAACGTTGACAAACAATTAAATACTTTTCCTATTGTGTTTGCACTGTGATTTAGGCAATCGATGGAACTCGATAGTTGCCGAGTGATGTTTTGCGCTTATCGATATATCGTAACTTAACATAATATATGGCAGCCCCTTATAAAAAATCATCGAAATATTGCAATCGCTAACGAATTTGAATCATTTTTAATAATTGCATGTATTTTATTATTGACTACTAATTTTAAAAATCTATTTGCCGCACATCTTAAAGGTTGCTTATTTGATACCAAATCTTACACACGTTTTGGGCATGCACCAAATCTGTAAACAACTTGATGGTCGTATAATTGGCCCGGATTAATAATAGTCGTTGGGAAATCCGGGTTGTTCATCGCATCAGGATATTTTTGTGTCTGCAAACAGAATGCACTGTGTTGTGCATAATGTGAACCTTCTTTCCCAACATTGGGAATGTCTCCGCGCTCTTCTTCAGGCAAACAGTTTGCAGTATAGAAGTGCAGTCCAGGTTGATTGGTATGAATTTCCACAAATCGACCCGAGCATGGGTGAACTGCGCGGGCAACTAGCTTCACTTGATTCGGATCGACATCGACGCAGTAGTTGTTATCAAAGCCGCTAATTGGGCATCGATATACCTGATTAAGTCGCTTGCCCAAATTTGTTAATGTGGTAAAGTCGTAGGGTGTATTACGCACAGGCATTAACTTGCCCGTGGGTATTTGTTCAAGATCCGTGTCCACAATAGAATTCGCCTTAATCATTACCATATGTTGGAAAAGTGTGTCCCTACCCGTACCGTGGCCGGCAAGATTAAAGAGACAATGGTGGCCTATGTTGATGCAGGTGGTCTCCTTCGCACGCGCTTCGATCCGTAATCCCAAGCAACCAGTTTCGTTAAGTGAGTAGTTAATGTTGATGGTTACCTCGCCCGGGTAACCCTCGTGCCCGTCCGGCGAAACATGTTGCAAGGTGACACCATCTTTGTGAATGCCCACCACATCCCAGATAACACTATCAAAGCCCACAAAGCCGCCGTTCAGATGGTAAAGATCCTTGTAGTTTCGAGATAGATTTATATCTTTGCCACATAGCTTAAACCGACCGCGTGCAACACGATTGGCAACGCGTCCAACTATAGCCCCAAAATAGAACTTCTGGTTGCGGTAATAGCCGGCGACGTCGTCATAGCCCAGACAAACGTCTTCCAGCTTGCTGTTTGCGTCTGGCACCTTGACGCTCTGTACAATACCACCCAAAGTTAGTATAGCCACAGACATGCCCTTCTCCGTGAACAATGTGAAGCGGCGCACATGATCCGTTTTTTGGGTCATGGGATTGACGGCAATGCCAAATACATCTTCTACCACACGCACCATCTTTAAGGGATGATAAATTTGAGGTTTCAAAACAAAACTACAATTTCGAATATCATGCGTCAAAATAAAATTTAAAATGTTATTCAATATTTTGCTGGTCTCCCATTACGTACGAATTCAACAAAGCCAACTTAACCCAGCCCGAAAGTTATAGGCATTTTTTTGAAACATTCATTACATTTTAAAAGTACACTTATTAATATTTATTTATTAAAAATATAATGATAATAAAAATTTCAGGCGTAGTTTCATCAACTTCGATATTTTATGTAAATATATAGAATTATTTTAATTATTCATTAATGTTCACTGTATGATCAGATTAGTCATTGAAAACTTATCCAGTAGCCAATCATAAGAGTTTTTTGATAGACAAAAAGCTTCCTCGGTTTCAAGTCTCCAGATTCAAACATTCTTTGATTCAAACATTCTTATCAAAATCTAATTGGCAAAATCATATCTGACGAATCCGAACGTCATCAACTATATTTGCTAAAACGAAGACATTTGCAGATAATATAATACCTTTATTAAATTTCATTTAAAGCAAATGATTCCCGGATATGTGCCCTGGGGATCACTTAGCTTTTCGAGCCTCACTAAATTGTGTATCACAGAGCCAGCTGTGACATGTACTTGACATTTAAGCAAAAAATCAGATGTGGAATAGTCAATATTCAATGGAACTTCTACAATTTAAATGCCATAATTTTATACCATTATGAATACTCAAAATATGTTTACTATCCAATTGGAGCAAGAGGACACATCAGAGAGACCTGTGGTGAGCGTTCTTAAGAGCCACTGCTGATTGACCAAATGATATACTCCTGTTTTTGTATAGCCGCCGAATGAGTGGGAGGTATTGCGAGATAATGCCTGCAGTACGATTTCTCAGCTAAAGAAAATAAAGTTTTCGGTGTACAAGGAGAAGCTGAACTTATACAGCGAGAGGTGTAAAATCAAAGATGATGTCATCTTGGCCCTTCAAACATGTTTGGAAACGTATAAGAACACAAATGAGAACAATAATGAGCTGATATCATTCCTAAAGGCGAAACTCGCTGAAAGACATACGAAAATGGTGGCATTGAAAAAAGCACACGAAAGCCAAAGAGCTGGCTACGAATCAACCATTAGCGAGAAAACTGAAATGATTGACACACAAAATGGCATTATTAAAGGGAAAGAGAAACAAATCGAGGAGTTGGAGAGCAAAATTAAGGAGCAATACGAATTAACTACAAAGTCTGATGATGTGATTTCCACGCTAAAGGCAGCTATTAGCGATAGTGATGCGAAAATCAGGGAAAAAGATCAGAAAATTGCACTGCTCGAAACTGAGTTAGCAACCAATGCGGAAAGAGTGAGAACCACTCAAAATCTGGTAAGCAAATGGAGAACCCAGACTAATCCAGCTTCATCAATCTTCCAGCCTTTAATTGTAATCCTTACGTTAGTTGAAGTTTGATGCCGCACTGAAGCTCTGTAAGCAAAATGATCGTTTGATCGGTTGCACGATCAAGGAACTGCAGGAGACTCTTTGTGGGGAGAGTAGAACCGAAATAAAAATCATGACCTTGCCCCGTATTGGTCCAATTAAGATAGCCGTCGAAAATGTTACAACTGGACCCAGCTGGATGGTCATTCAGCGCCGTGGCTACAAAATTGTGGACTTCAACCAAGGGTGGTTTTCCTTCGTGGAGGGTTTCGGCAACTTGGACGAAGATTATTGGATTGGCCTCGATAAGATACATGCCATGACTAAAGGTCATACGCACGAGCTCTACGTCCATCTAGTGTTTACCAATAATGAAACTCGATACGCCTATTATGATAATTTTGCCATTTCTGGCAAATGCGACGACTACAAGCTGAGATCTCTCGGCAACTATGTTGGCAATGCGGGCGATGGACTGCGCTCACACGAGCACCACATATTCAGGACGATCAGGTACGATACAAAAACCACAGTGGAGTACAACCGCTGGTGGCAACATGAATACCCCAATTGGTAAGTAAAAATATGGAATATTTCCATTCATCTCCGTTACCATCTGGACTATTGCAGTAATCTGAATGGAACATTCAATGAGAAAACAGAATTCGGTGTTTGGTGGTGCAGATGCAATGGCACATATAAATTTGTGGAATCCGTACAAATGTTAATCAGGCGAAAGCAAGTGTAATTTTATAGTCAATAAAATTGTTCTTGTTATATTATTATTATTAAATATATATATTTGTATATATATATATATATATATATATATATATATATATATATATATACATATTTATTCGTAGATAAATCTATATGTATATAAATATATATTTATATCTGTGTATGAAAATTTACAAATAATATGAAAACTATTAAAACAAGAAGAAAACTCTAGTCGGAGCTGCCCGACTACGAGATACCCTAATCACATCTGAATATAACCATAACTGCCAATGTTACGATCAAAGAGGAACTGTGCAAACAAATTCGACACAAAGATTGTACCAACACACTTTTGCAGCCAACAACTGTTCCGTTACCATTCAGGAAGAAGAATCGAAAACATATTCGCACTGCGCTGAGCGGCAATTTTACAGTAGATAGCTGATAATTCGGAACAAGTAACAAATATAGTCGAGACGGCTCGCTAAGTATACCCTGAATCCTTTGAACTGTAATGCCAATCATTAAAAGTTTAATGTAATCATTAATAGCAAGCAACACATACATACATACACACAGGCATATGCGGCGGCAGTGCTGGGACTGCAGCATATGCTGTACTATGGAAACTTCTTCATTCTTCTTCTTCGTTCTTCATAAAATGATTAGGGCATAATTATAACATATATATGTGCCTATTTGCGAAATCTCAAGTCTCTAGTTTTTGATATACGTAAGTTTTAATTTTTGGTGAAGGGGCCGTGGCATAAAAAATCCAAAAATGACAAAATTGAGCTGTGAGCACGCTAGGGCTCACAAGCAAAACCATTTTGAATGGATACAGGGTATACAAATATGTCGAATAGAATACAAACGATCGGAGTATTATTCGAAATTGTTTCTGTCCGAGAATTAAATATGAATTTGATTACAGGGAGAACACAACTATAGTATACAATTTTAAAATACTCTAGAGAATTAGCACTAAACGTAGATTTCTGAAGTTGATTTCGTTTTTTATGATTTTATTCAAAGCTCAGAACAGCATTTAGAACCCATTGTTTACCACACCTGAATTATTTTCGATCCAGTCCAGGTAAGAGGTGATGCGTGTAAACCCACCTGGCCAGCCAAGCTCACAGCCAAAGGTAAAGCCGAAAGAAGCGATACCAATCAAGGTGTTGCTGCCATCAGCCAACACCAGGGGACCTCCGGAGTCTCCGCTGCAGGTGGAAGTTCCGCCTGTAGTCTTGATGCAAATGTTCGTTTTCTTAATGGAGCCAAGGAACCAGAGATAGCAGCTAAAGTTGTCCATGATGGGTACAATAATGAACTGCAATATGTCTGTGATATCTGTAGCCTCTGCAAAAAGCATAACACAGTTAGTTGAGTATTTCGAACAGAGTCTGAAGTGAAACTTACGGTCGGTAGTCTTTCCCCAGCCTGAGGCAACAGCCTGTTCGCCATCATATAATCTGTATCGGCCACTCTTAACGGGCAGCTTGGCTGGCTGAATATATTTGCTGAAAACGATTTCCTCGGGCAGCTTAATGATAGAGATATCATTGATTTTGGTAGATGAGTTCCAGTCCTTATGATTAGTAACGGCCTCGGTCTCCACGAAGATGATCTGCTGGCCTTCCTCCTGGCTGTCTGTACGATTCCAGGTTCCCAAATAGACATCCACCCCGATCGTTAGCGAGTATGTGCAGTGAGCAGCAGTGAGTATATGACTTTTGCTGATCAAAGTGCCTCCACACCAAACAGCGCCTCCCTCAACGTAGAGAAGAAGTCCCACCTGATAAGGGAATTGATTGCGTGAAGCATTCTCTCCCTTGGTAATCCGTCCAGCTGGTGAATCGTGACGACGTGTCATGGGCACATTGGACTCAATATCCAACGACTTAAGGGAGTTCCAGTCCACGGAATTGGTGCCGACAACGGCGACCAGGATCAGAATCGATGCACAAGCGATTTTCATATTAAAAAACAACTGAAGATACTTGGCTAAGTGGACAATCTTTTATAGCAACAAACAAAGAAAAGCAATCGTTATTTCTAATCATTTGTTTTACAATGGAATACTGATTGGCTATTTCTACTTCTGATGCGACTATCAATTATCAATTGACGTGTGCTGCGTAATAAACCTATATTCTTAAATGGATCTTTGTTCACTTTTTTTCATTTACTTATTATCTTGTTGTTTGGGTTAAGAACAAAAGAACTGAGGGATTTTAAAATTAAATTAGCTGTTGTCAGTTTAAATAGGCCCACCAAATCAAATAATATATACATATGTATCCAAACTAATTAGAGCCTTGTCTTAGTTAATATTCAGCCACAAATCGGCATCGAGTGTAACAAATTAGAGTATAAGCACTGAAAAAAAAAATATATCTTTATTTCCATTCACAAATCAAATATTGCTAGAATTTGCTTATGAATACATAGTATATATTTATCAATTTCAAATATTCATTTAATTAAGAGCTTTAAATTTATAGCTTTATTACTCAACGAAATTTTTATCAAACGGTTTTTGCTTTTTGTTATAATACATAAAAAACAAGTAACAAAACTCTAGTCGAGACTGCTCGACTAAGAGATACCTTGAATCCATTGAGCTGTAATACCAATCATAAAAAGTTTCATTTATTCATTAATAGTAAACAACACATGCACACACACACACACACAAACATATGCATGCACGTAATATGCTCACTGCGCAGTTTTGCGGCTGCAGAAGAGGCTGTGCTATGGAAACTTTATTGCTTAATAACTTTTTATCTCGACTTATGTTCTTAATGAAATTTTAGGGGAATGATTATGACATTTAAATGTACCTATTTGCCAAATTTCAAGTCTCTAGTATTTGATATATGTGAATTATCGTTTTTGTTGAATTGTGGGCGAAAGGGGCGTGGCATCAAAAATAAAAAAAAAAACAGAATGTGCGGATTCAATATAGCAATCAAACACAACTTAGTGCACGATTCTATCTTTAACGGTGTGCAAAAACAAAGCGATATTTTCGATAGTTATCGATAATAAAGAAATGGGACGAGTTGTCGAAAAAAAAATTAACTCGTACAGCGTATGGTATTATCGAGCATTTTGCTTTTTATTTGAAGTCTCTAGCTTTTGTGGTTTAAGAAATCCACGTGTTTACACGGACGGACGGATGGACGGACAGGCGGACAGGGCTAGTTCAACTCAGCTCATCGAGCTGATCAAGAATATATATACTTAATGGGGTGTGGCACGCCTCCTTCTACCTGTTACATACATTTGCCCGACTAGGGGATACCCTAATCCCACCCGCTCTTAGTTTTTTAACTCGTATGAACAACCATATCACGTGAATTAAATCTATGACAATGGTTCTAAGAATGGCGATCAAAGAGGAATTATGCAAACAAATTCGACACAAAGATTATACCAACACACTTTTGCAAGCTCACAAGAATTGATCCGTTACTATTAAAGAAGAAGATCGAAAACATATTCGCACAGCGACACACAGCGGCGAGCGGCAATTGAAATTAGGTAGCAAAAACAATTCAAACACAATTCGACCCAAACTCAAAGGCAATTGCGACTCTTAGAATACTGTGCGCAAGCATTTGAATGTATGTGTGCACATGTATACATAATGAACATGTATAAGTGCCAGCTTGGCTGTGTGCGCTTTGCTGTTCAATCGCTGTTGATGTGGTGGTGTAAAAATATACATAAAACCAAATTTAGAGACTCTAGCTTTTCAGATAAAAAAGATAAAAAATCATAACTGATTTTTCATATGGTTTTAAATTGATAACAAATATATACAAGTAACTATCGATTTTCTGCAACAAACTCGATACTCGAAATTACGCATTTGGTATTTAGGTTTCATATAGCATATTCATATTTATAAGGCAGAAGGAGTTATGGCAAGCGCTATAAGCTTCACTCTATATGGGTTTGTAAAATCATTCGTTTTTAATAAGTAATATAATAATTCCCAACAAAAAACCCAATTAGAACTCCAACTGTGGTATGTTTAAAAAATATCAAAATTGATCCGATTAAAATTTTACATCTGTCAAAAATTTTTATCCGAGGATTAATCATCTCCTTGAAAATATGCTATGCTATTTATTAGGTTATTTAGCAATATCGACCAAAAAATACGCTTAACTTTATGAGATGATACAAATTTTCGCTTAGGTGGGACCAAGCATATTTTCCGGACGTACCCAATCGTCAAAGTCTTTTTCTGCTATGCCAGCCTTGAGGGCCTCCTCCTTCAGAGTGGTTCCATTCGTATGTGCTGCCCTGGCTATTGTGGCCGACTTGTCGTAGCCAATGTGTGGATTAAGAGCAGTCACCAGCATCAGAGATTCTTTCAATAGCTTTTCTATACGCTCTTTGTTCGGCTTCATGCCCAGAACGCATTTCAAGGTGAAGGCATTGCAGCCATCAGCTGTAATGAGTCCAAACTTAGTCTGAAATGCAGGGAAATTTTAATAGAAATAATACTTAGCAGCCTTATCGAACGTAGCACATTGGCCGCTATTAACGGCTTGAAAATATTCAATTCGAAGTGCCCATTGGAGCCGCCCACAGACACTGCCACGTGATTACCCATGACCTGAGCGCAGATCATTGTCAACGCCTCGCATTGCGAGGGATTTACTTTGCCAGGCATTATCGAGCTGCCGGGCTCGTTCTCGGGCAAGGTCAGCTCGCCGAAGCCACAGCGTGGACCGGAAGCCAAGAACCGTATATCATTGGCAATCTTCATGAGACTCACAGCAATGGTATTCAATGCGCCATGCACCTCGACCATGGCGTCCCTGGAGCCCAAGGCCTCAAAGAAGTTCGGAGCACTTACAAATGGCAGGGATGTAAGCTGAGCAATGCGCTTAGCAGACTTTTCTGCAAATCCCCTGCGGGTATTAAGCCCGGTGCCCACGGCCGTGCCTCCCAGAGCCAGTTGATAGACATGCGGCATGACCGCATCGATCCGCTGCAGACCATTGGTTAACTGCTGTGTATAGCCGCTGAACTCTTGCCCCAATGTCAGCGGCACCGCGTCCTGCGTGTGTGTCCGCCCAACTTTGATAATGTTCTTCCATTCCATGGACTTAACGTTTAGAGCATCACGCAGCTCGGTGAGGGCCGGTTTCAAGTCTTTGACCAGCTGAAGCGCCACGGAAATGTGTATGGCCGTTGGAAAAGTGTCATTCGAGCTCTGTGATTTGTTCACATGATCATTGGGATGCACCGGATCCTTGGAGCCCAGTTCACCACCAAGTATCTCAATGCAACGATTGCTTATCACCTCGTTGACATTCATGTTCGTCATTGTGCCAGATCCCGTTTGCCAGATGGGCAGTGGAAAGTGACCCTCATCGTATAGTTTGCCCGATATGAGATCGTCGCAAGCAGTCGAAATTGATGTGGCCAACTTGCTTTCCAGCCCAAACTCCAGGTTCACCTCAGCGGCGGCCTTCTTCAATATGCCCATGGCCTGTATAATAGACTTCTGCAAGGCCCATATAAGAATCATAAGAATCACTTTTCGTGTGTTTGTTGAGCACTCACCGGCATGCGCTCAGCAGCATCACCGATGGGAAAATTGTTCAAGCAGCGCATGGTCTGGGCCCCATAGTAACGATCAGCTGGCACATCGATCTTCCCGAGCGTGTCGCTCTCAACACGGCTCTGTGGCTTACTCATCTTGTCCTATTTGTACCCTTTTCCAATTATGGTATATGTTTATATATGTATGTATGGAACAGAGCTTCGTGTTCAAATATAATTTATATTGCTATAATTCTGAAATATTAAGTCTAAGCCTGCCTGATTTTCGAGTATTCCCACAAATTTATATATACTCATTAAAAACATTTTATTTGCTGTACTTGGAAGAGACTATCTTTTTATTTGGTAGATTAATTTTAAATTGCTTCACTAGGTCCAAGCAGGTCGTCCAGCCGCAACCATTTATCAAGGTCGGCATTGGACATGCCTTTCTTGTAGGCCTCCCACTTTATGGTGGTACCATTGACGTGCGCTAGCCTAGCGATTTCCATTGCCTTCTCGTAGCCGACGTAAGGCTGAAGAGAAATCGACAGTATGAGCGATTCACTTAGAGCCTTCTTGATGTTCTCTTTATTCGCCTGGATGCCCTTGAGACAACTGTTGGTAAATATACTCATGCCGTCACTCAACAGGCCGACAGAGCGTAACACATTCGAGGCAATCAAGGGCATGAAGGCGTTCAGCTCGAAGTGCCCATTGGAGCTACCTATAGACACAGCCACCTGGTTGCCCATCACCTGTGCGCATATCATAGACAGGATCTCGCATTGCGTAGTATCAACAGTTCCCGGCATTATAGAGCTGCCTAGCTCGTTCACTGGCAGCGCGAGCTCGTTAAAGCCACTGGAGGAACCGGAGCCCAAGAGTCGTATGTCATTCACGATCTTCATAAGGCTGACAGCAATGCTATTCAGTTCGCCATGCAACTCGACCATGGAGTCCTGTGCGCTGAGCGTTTCAAAAAAGTTGGGTGCGCCAACAAAGGGCAGACCCGTAATGCTCGCAATATTATTGACGCATTGAGCCCCAAAGTCCTCGTTACATACTTTGCATATACAGATGGAGCCACTGAGGGAAATTTCATGCAATCGCTGTATGCACGAGTTGAGTCTAATGCTGTTGTTGATCATCATTTGCTTGTAGCCACTAAACACATGCCCCAGGGTCAAGGGCTCTGAATCCATAAGATGAGTACGACCAATCTTAATGATACTCTTAAACTCCAGCTCCTTATTTTCTAGCACCTCAATGAGGCCTTTGAGTGCTGGAAAGAGCTTTTCGTTCAGTTGCATGATGACTGCAATATTGATTGCCGACGAGAAGCTGTCACTGCAGCTCTGCGACAGATCGACATGCTGCACGGGATCCACAGGATTCTTACTGCCCACTTGACCGCCCAGTATTTCGATGGCGCGATTGCTAATCACTTCGTTGACATTCATATTGGACGACTTGCCCGAGCCCGGCTGCCAAATGGCCAATGGGAAATGATTCTCGTCGTACAGTTTGCCGGATATCACATCATCGGTGGCTTTCAGAATGGCGTCACAGATAGTTGGATCTAGTCCGCCTTGACTGTTAACTTGGGCGGCTGCCTTCTTTATGATACCCAGGGCTATGATCATGGGGCGCTGTGGGGAACAGCTGTCAGCGGCTTATACTAGATTACTAAATGGACTTACCGGCATACGCTCCTCCATGCCACCTATAGGAAAATTCATTATCGAGCGCATTGTATGCGGCCCAAACAAGCGATCCAGAGGCACATTTACGGGACCCATCTCATCGTATTCGAGTCTCGTATCCGGCTCGGTCAGACGCGATAGCTTATACATAAGATTAAACATTTCCTTTTGATCGAACGACATCTTAGTCCTGATATAAAACCCCAATTCTGTATGAAAGTCCTGTGGGAGCTGCGAAGCGATTGTGTATAGAGACTACTGGGATCTAAATATAGAATAGAATGAATCAATATATTTTTATTTCTTCTAGAATCAATATCTAGAACTGCAGAGGCTACTATATAATATTGTAATCGATTCATTAAAATAATCATGTGAACATCATATATGTAGGGTAACAATTGAATTCAGGATCAATTCCTGAATATTAGCAAAATTTACATTTTAAGTCTTACAAACGCCGAAAACATTGATTGATAATTGTAAGCAATTCTTTGTAAAAATGAGGGAATGAAGCACAAGAAAGGGTAAAAATAAATAATAGTCAAACGGCTTGAAATATATTAATAAAATTAATAATTAATGAACTTTTATTTATATCCTTTACAATCAATTTTATGGTTTTGTTTAAAGTATCTAACAGACAGAAGGATATAGTATATATGTATATTCATGATCACGACGACAAGTCGAGTTGATTGAGACATGTCCTTCCGCCCATCCGTCCGTCCTTATGTATTAACGCGTCGATCTCAGAACCTATAAGAGCTAGGAATGATTTTTTATACAACGCGCATATTGAATTTGTTGTAGAAAATCGATAACTATTCCTGAATAATTTGTTATCTATTTAAAACTATATGAAAAATCTTTAAAGTTTTCGTAACTTTTTCATCTGAGTAGCTAGAGTCTCCAAATTTCGCATGTATATTTTTAACAATTTCGGTGTAGCTTACATTTGGATGCACGCCCCAAATTTTCCCAAAGTTTTGAAAATTATGTTAAGTGGCAAATATGGCATATATGTGAAGGATTTTGGTTTCTGAAAGAGAACAAAAATATTTACATCAAATGGTGAAAGTTTCATTAAAATCCGTTAATAAACACAAAGAGCAAAACGTTTGGCCACTTATCAAAAGCGCACGACAGGCAGAACGCGCAGATACAAGTTGGCGCGTTCATTTTCTATACATAAGCACACATAAATTCTAATGCTTGCGCATCAAATTCTAAGAATCGCCATTTTGAGTTTATTTGAAATGCTTAAATTTTCAGGTACCTACTTCAAATTTGGTGCTAGGTACTATGTATCTCAGTGTAATAAGTAAACACATGTGCGCATATGTACGTGTACATGTATATATGTATGTATGTGCAAATACCTTTCTTTTCGATTTTCTCTAATAGTAACGGAATATTTGTTGTGGGCTTGCAAAAGTGTGTTTTTATTATCTATTTTTAGACTTTTTTCCATAATTTAATAATTGCATTATTTTTTTTTTATCGTGATTTTTAGTAATATTATTAATATCTAAGTCACGTGATATGGTTTTACATACGAGTTATGGCTATATTCAAGAACTAAGATCGGATGGAATCTGGGTATCTCGTAGTCGGGCACCTTCGACTAGATTTTTCTTAATTGGTAAAATAGAAACTTCTGGGATCTAAGGATAGAATATATTATCAAGAGTAAAGAATAGAAAAGGTCTAAAATATTATATATCTGCAATAATTTAGACATAATTTGAAGTTCTTAAAAACCATGTGCACCGTATCAATATATTGTCAGCTTCTTATTGAATTATTTATTATTACAACAGCATTTCCAGGACTGCTCGACGATAAACTTGTATATGACTTCATGCAGGTACTTTTCGCCGGGGCTGAGAAATACAGTTGGAAACTCGGGATGCTGATGGTTGACAGCATCAGGAAAATTTTCGGTTTCCACACAAAATGAGCCGTGCTTGCGATAATGTGAGCATTCCTTGCCAATCATGGGAGTATCACCTTTCTCCTCGTCTGGCAAGTTGTTGGCCGTGTAGAACTGCAGGCCTGGCTGATTAGAATATATTTCCATGGCACGGCCGCTGGGTGGATGAGACAGTTTGCCAATCAGATTAATGCCATGATCCTTGCCTTCGTTAACTACGAAGCAGTTGTCATATCCCTTGATTAGACGATTGTCGAACTGCTTGAGCCGATCTCCCAGTAGCACGGGTATCCGCATATCAAAAATCGTATCATCGACATTTAAGAATTCCCCTGTCGGAATTTGATCGTCATCCGTATCAATAATCCTTGAAGATTTTAGCTCCACTGTATGCTCGGCCAGTCTCTTAGGACCTGCACTGTGACCAGCTAAGTTGAAGTAGGCGTGGTTGGACAAGTTCACTGGCGTCATTTTGTCCGTGTATGCCTCGTAGCGTATACCCAGACGGTTCTGATTGTCCAGCCAATAAGTTACTGTGACAGTGAGCTTCCCCGGATAGCCCTCGTGGCCATCGGGCGATATATGCCTAAAGGAAATCCCCAAATCGGACTTGCCTACCACCTCCCAGATAACGCTGTCAAAGCCAACAAAGCCGCCATGCAGCTGATAAGTATCCTTAAAGTTCTTGGTTAGCTGGAACTTGGTCTCGCCCACAGTGTACGAGCCATCGGCCACTCGATTCGCCACACGGCCCAAGGTGCCTCCAATGTAAGCACTTTTGGCATTTACATAGCTGGCAATATCGTCAAAGCCAAGACAAACGTCTTCAATCTTTTGATATGCATCCGGCATACATACGCTCTGTATGATAGCGCCCAGCTGTATAACCGAAACGGACATCTGATTCTGATTGGTCATAGTGAAACGACGCACCATTTCGGGTATTTTGGTAAATGGATTCTTGGCCAGGCCAAAGATTTCTTCCGTGATTGTAACTGACATTTTCGTGGCGCTGTTGCTGACTCCTGGTTTAGCTGACAATTTTGATACGTTCTTACTCAAATAACAATATTATAACAATAACTGCCTGGCAGCCTCACACACACCTTTTATTATTGTACTTGAATTCCGTTAAGGTCGCGCTGCGTTGCAGCAAAGTCAAAAAGGGCAACGAATGCAGTTCGCCGGCGCTTTATAAACTGATGCATTTTTTTTTTTTTTTTTTGAAGAGCGACGTATGTAGTTGATAAGCAAGCACGTATATAGATCTCTCTGCAAGTATGCGAGAGTTGTGTAAGGTAGAAGTTGATTAGAATATCTCTCTCCCTCTCTCCCTATCCCTGTCTCCCTATCTCTCTGGAAAGGCTATATAATTCCAGACACAAGAAATTGCATATGTATAAGTACGTTGTGTACGTATCTCAGTTATATTATATATTTGTTAATTGCTTGTCCATATTCCGTATTACACATTTTGTATGAAAGTCACAAAATCGATATTTCATATCGATATTCATTAGCCAGTAGCAAACAGAAGTATATTTACATAAATCTATTATCAATAAATATTATATACATTGGCCCGTTTAACGATAAGCCCACCTGGCACAAATTATTTACACTCTCGTATGCGAACGTATTTCAGTACTTATTAATATTAAATAAACGAACGCCATGGAACTGAGGTAACTTTGGCAGCGTGACCACCACCAAGGATATAAAATTAGCAATGAAGTGCTCGGTGCTGTTACGGGTGTACAGACAAGTCAGAAGGAATCTGTAATAAATATAATTCAATGAGATGTTCACATTATTGTATATATAAGCTTTGACATACAGAACAATGGGCACAGCGGTTAGAAACTTGCGGGTTGGAGTTAATTGAACGCCGTCATCTATTTGTTCCCAGTGAGTCCACTGCCGACTGCCGTCATTCTCGATACTTAGCCAAGGAGCTCCTTTGATTATATGTAGAAAATACAAGTGTGCCTGTCAAAAGTCAATATTAGCTTTAGTTATTTCTGTATTTCTCTAATTTATAGCGAGAAATTAATACAGACAACATTGTGTAGCAAATTGGTTGCTGTCCAGGCGGCAGATATTGTAACAAAGGGCACTGATAACAACAGTAAATGAACAAACAGCAATCCGAGAAAGTAAGCAAGCCAGAAACCACGCGCACTTAGCCAAGAACTGTTGGGATTGGTTTCGCCATGTCCGCCGGCAATCGATGTCATTTTTGTAAGGAGTTGCACTTTATTCGCTGCAATTCTAGCTAATTGTTTTGTACAATAGAGATGAGCGCAATCCATAATGCAAGATTCACTATGAACTATCGACTTCACGACAGCATAAATTATATTATATCGATATTACTAAACTGAACTGGTTCAGTTCACAAACCTAATTGCAATTTCCAATGAGTGGCAAATTTTGCCAAGCCGTGCCGAGATAAATATAAATTATTAATGTAATTTGGTTAGTCGCATTTATTTTGTAATGTTCGCGTAAAATTATAAGAACAACATTAATATGAGTGGAAGCCACTCAAAAAATATTAGCGGGGGTAAGTAAATTAAATCAATGCGAAAATTTGTCGTCTAATTTCCACTGATACATACAGCGCGCTACAGCGGCCAAGCACCCATCGCAATTTCCATACCCAGCATTGAGGAAAAGAACAGGCAAATGCAACAGGAGACACTGATGGAGAAACTTCGTGCCAAGTACCGCAACAAGCCGAAGAGCTACGAGGAAATTAAGAAATCGGTGCGCATGTACTTCTTGGAGAAGCATTATCCACTGGACCCGCTCTGCAAGGCAGCGCTGCAGTCGGCATTGGATAAACTGCAGCACTACATCAAAGTAACATCCCGGCATGGGCTTGTGGAGCGTTTGGAGAGTTTGTCCCGCCAGCTGGGTCTTAAGTTCATGGAAGATCAGCAAATGCTATTCATTTCCACGGACATGTTCTACGTAGAGATTCTGCTTGATGCCAGCGGAAACCTCAGTGATGTCAAGGTGCACCATGAGTGCAAAATTGAGCAACAGGCGAATTCCAGTGCTAGCTCGACAGAGTTGCTTAATTGTCTGAAGACAGGTGACTTCGCAGACTTTACAGTCCAGCTGGAAGGCCTATCCTCCATTTACCAGCTAAATGCCGAGCCGAAAGTCAAAAAGAAGGCCTTCGTAGCGCTGCAGGCCATGGAGACTGACATTTTCAATCTCTATCAGCACCAGCTGCAGAAGCTCAGTAGCAGCAGTGATAGCTACTCCATCATGAATAACTCATCGGTGGGCTTGGTCTTACCGAGGCGCGGTGGACATCCAATGAAGCTGACCTTCTTCTGTCCGCCCCTTCATCTAATCGAGAAGAAGGTGAAGGGCGAGAATGTGTCCACATCCAGTGGGACTGCGAGTAGGGACCTAAGCATTGAGCAGGTAATTAAGAGCCCCAACGGACTCAACGCCACGCTGAATCTTGAAGCCTCCTCTGCGAACAAGTTGCAAATTCTGCCGATCGTCAGCTTCAGCAGCGAGACTGGTTTGCCTTTAGAGAATCCCGCCTATGCGTCGCTCACGCAGAACAATTCAATGCTCATGCCGGCCACCTACGTTTTGCGTCTCAGTAAGCCCATGCCTGTCTGCATTGAGTCTCTGCGAGCTTTGGCTCTGCCAGGCCTTACAAGCGTAGCAAACGAGGAAACTACGACAGTAATGAATCTCATTGTGCAAACGGCCTCCAGGCAGTTGATAAGGAGCACCCAGAAGGGCTTGTATGTGAATCTTCCGAAGGAGACGCACTGCTACTTCTTCACAGACAACCGCAGGTTGAAGGGGACCCTGATATCGTCGTTGCCATTCACGGAGCCTGCACAGGTACTGAAGATAATAGCGTTCCTCAAGAAGCAGGCGCTCTTTTGTACGCTTCTCTCCAGCTGCGTCAGGGAACAACAGAAACAATATAATGGTGTGTAAGAACTACTCGAAAAGTAGAAAAGAATGATAGAATCTAACATACGCTTGCATTTCTTACAGACATGGACAGCACTGTTATTTTGGAAGTAACCGCTGTTTCGCTCAGCCAGATCACAGTGGAATTGCAGCATCCTTACGAGGAGTCGCTGGCAACCGTTGATTTTCTGCTGGAGGATGGCCAGGCCACCTGCACCATTTACTGCCTCAGCAACGAATACGAAGCGCTGTCCCAGAAGCTTACTAGGATAGTTCGGCAGGTGCTCTCCATTCCGATGGTCATCTATAAGTTGCTTAAGTGCTGGGATGAGGAGCATCAGCAGAAGCTGCATGGCAGCTTGGCCCCAGGAGCTGGCACTGGGAGTGGGACGGCGGGTGGATATAGCAGCACAGGAGGAGGTGGAGTCGGCGGTGGAAGCGGCGGCATGCATGGAGCAAACAACTTTGGACAGTTTGCAATTGAAGCAGGAGGAGAGGGCGGCTGTGGAACAGGCGGCGGATTCAGTAATCTTTCCAATCTGAAAATCGACTCCAAGGTGCGTTCCTTAGCAGATGCATTCGCTGCTTCTACCTCGGCTGCTGCAGCCATTGCGGGCCTCATGAATTTAAAGCGAGAAACCGATCCACAATCAACTGGAAGGAACAGTCCCGTTCTCCCCTCCAGCTCTGGATTGGAATCCAAGGCAAGCGACCACGAGATCGCCGATAAGTACAAAAATATTTGGAAAGATAAGACGCCCAACCTGAAGCACTGCGTCAGCATAACGCCCATAGCCGGCGATAGGAAATCGCCTCTACAGCAACAGGTGGACGTGCAGCGTACGGGCGGCATTGAGATCATACCACTCAATGCGCCAGCCAGTGTGAGTACTACTCCAAGCACGGGGTCTCCAGCGACAACAATCACCATCACTCCCATCACTGGCGGTGGTAAGGAGACGAGCAAAGAGGCGAAAAAGCCAATCCCCAGTGGAAATGCCCCCAAGAGACCCCACGAGGGCACCTCGTCCTCGAACTCTAACAGCAGCGCATGCAGCAGCAGCTCCATCGACACCCAAAAGGAAAAAAAACGGAAGAAGAAGCGAGACGATTCGCCCATGGGGCCTCCCGAGAAGGTATATTCGCGCCAGAACTCACCTGCTGCAGGCGGAATGGCGGATGCTTCAGCAGGAAGTGGCGTTGTTCGCAAGTTTTCGTCGCCCGCTACTTCATCTTCGTCTTCGCCGAAGGGAGGAAGTGCCGCAGCTGCAGCTGCTCTTGGCTTGATGGCCGGTCAATCGACTGCTCGTCCCAGTCCGAAGCACTCTCCCGTGTACAGCAGCCCAAAGCACAACAGCAGCAGCAACACTGCCTCGAACAGCCCCAAGTCGCCTTTCGGCACGCTCTCGCCAAAGCATGGTTCGTCGGGCAAACCGAGCATGTCCACTCTCAAAAGTGCAACGGCGGCCACCAGTCTCAGCCTCAGTCCAAAGGGGGAGAAGTCCATCACAACAGGCCCCGGAGGCGGCTCCAGTGCAACTCACACCATTCCTCTGGCTGCTGGAGGCTCTGGCCTGGGGTCAAGTGGTAATCCTTCCATGCTGCGGCCTGTGCCGCCATTAGCCAGTAGCAGCCAGTTGCCTGCTGCGGTAAAGAAAGACAAGTCCATTGCCGGCGGCACAACATCTGTCGCCCCACCGGGGGTCGCAGCTGCAGTGGCCGCGCTCAAGAGCTCCCAGCAGCAGCAGCAGCAGCAACAACAACAACAACTGAAGTCATCTGTGGCGAGTTTATCGCATCTAGCCGCAGGCGGCAGTCTGAGCAGCTACGGGGCTCCATCCGTGGCCGCCTTGGAGTTGAATACACTACGCAAGGGAATGGCGGGAGCGGGAGTGGGATCGGGATTGGGCGCAGCTGCGGGAGCGGTAGGTGCGGTAAGTCCGTTTTCAATTTATGAGTAGCTCTCGTTGTGTGCCCACCTCCGCCTCCAACTCAACCTCCACCTGCACCTCTAACCCCTAGTTGATTATCTGTTTCCATTTTGCATACACCTAAAACCTCGATCCGACTGCAAAATATAAAATGAATGATTGTAATAATTTAGATTCTTATTATTATTATAATTAATACTGTCACTGCTGTAGTCTGTTTTTATTTGAATTTGATCTATTGTATGTTCTGTTTGTAAATATATTTACTTTAATACCTATTTTCTAACTGCATCCGTGTTATTTGGTCTCCAATTAATCCCTGCGATGGGCTCTATTGCCTTAGCTCCCGAATAAGTCCCTCCTTTGCAATATAATAATTACTTAAGTAGCTTCCTTGCACTTTGCACGTTTCTTTTCGAATTTCCCCTTTTCTTATGATCTATTCTCAATGTATGTAGTAAACTTTGAATTGGGGATTATCTGAGATTCTTCCGAGTATTCCTTGCATATGGGTTCTTGGGACCACTGATAAACTTTATACTAACGAGTTACTTTCTCTCTCGCTCTTCCTGTACACTGCTGCGGTCTTGGCATGATTCGGGACATTAACCCTTAATCGACACCGTGCTACTTTTTGATTGCTTTAATTTGCGTTCTCGGTTCGTCTTTCATTTGTTTGCCTCCACACACACACACGCATACACACACACACACACACACATACACAACCACGCGCTTCCTTTGTCAGGTTAGTTCGATGACGTCGACGGCAGCTTCGACGGCAACCATCCAAACCACAACAACAGCAGCGGATTCATCGTGCACCGTAACAACAGTGGTGGAAGCGGGAGCAGCAGTGGGAGCAGTGCCTGCAGCAACAGCAACAACAACACAGCAGCAGCAGCCGCCGCCGCAGCGAGCAGTGCCACATAGTACCGACAACTCCAGTTGTACTAGCAGCGGTTCTACCACTGGAGCAGTCTCTGGCCTCTCCACGGGATACATGGTGAAGCCGAGCAGCCAGGAGGGCCTCAAGCTGACCATCAATAAGACGAGTAGCGGAAAGAGAGAAAGCAAAGGCGGAGCAGCTGGGACATCCTCAGCTTCATCTTCGTCGTCCTCAACTAGCAGCAAGAAACAGCACACGGGCTTAAAGCCAGGCGTCAACAGCGGACCTGCGTCGAAGAAAGCCCTATCATCAGCTTCGAGTTCAGGGACAAGCAGTTCCAGCTCCAGTTTAAGCAAACACCTTTTCCAAAAGGCCAACTCTTCTGGAAATCTGAGCAGTAAACTGTGCGGGTCCTCGTCGGGGGGCATTGGCTTGCCACTAACAAAAAGCAACAGCACCAACTCTTTCCAGGAACACAGTGTGCCTAAACGCCGACCCAGTATGTGCAGTCCAGGAACTAGTGGAGGTGGTGGGGGTGGCTCGCAACGCAAGTCATCAACATCAATGACGGGCCACGGATCAGGAATGGGGCCGGGAGGGGGAGCAGGTAGAATGTCTCCAGCAGCGTTAAGCGGCTCGATGTCACAGCCTCCGCCGCGCTTCGACCACCACACGGACATGATGACCATTCTACAATACGCCTCGCCCACAATGGCAGCCAGCATGGAAGGTTTCATCAAGGGACTGCACAACAAGTTTCAGATACCCAAATTGTCGCAGCGTCCAAGTGGCAACAATAGCGGATCCGGACAGACCGGACAGATGAGTAGTACAGATCAGGCGCTAGCAGCAAGCACAGCAGCTTCATCTTCATCTTCAGCCTCTTCGCTGGAACAACAGCAACAACAGCAGCAGCAGCAGCAGCAGCAGCTTAACGCGGATCTAAATGCCCTGGCGTCCAGCCTAACATCTACGTCCAATAACAGCAGTGGGGGGCAGAAGCCATCGACAGCACCCTCCACGGCAAGCGATATGCTGCTCAACCTGGCAAGCACTGGCACCATGGGGTCAGGTGATGGCATCGACGAGGAGCTGCTCGCCAGCTTGGCAGGCGAATGACAGCTCCAGCTGACTCAAACACTCTCTGCAATCGCAACTTAGTTCAATTAATGTGTTAAAGGCCCTTGGCTGTACTCTGACAATGAGCTGTTTATTTTTTGTATGTCAAATTGAATAAGTATAAAATATTTAACAAACTTATCCACATTGTATATATCTGCAGCATTTAACTCTATATTAAAACATATCGTTGCCGATCGAATCTGAAAGTGAGAAACATTAGCTAATCCACACTAGGATGGGTACTGTGTGTCTTATGGTCAGTATTCTCTGCATTCATTTTGAAATCGCGCCAATTTAGTCATCCTTAAATTGCTAAAAATTAAAATACTAAATTAGAACGTTGCATAAAACGTAGAGTAATAGTTACAGCTCTGGTAACACTGAAAGCGCAACATGTGGTATTTTTTTTTTTTCATTAGTGGAAAATTGTTTTTTGCGTCAAGTGGTGGGTGTGATTGATCCGCGAAGCACTAAGAAAAATGTCGAGCACTTACGACGGATACAAGTCGCCTCTGAGCACACGATATGCCAGTAAGGAAATGCAGTTTCTGTTCAGTGAGCAGAACAAGTTCGCGACCTGGCGGCAGCTGTGGGTTTGGCTGGCCAAAGCGGAGCATTCCCTGGGCTTGGCCATAACCACAGAGCAGATAGCGCAGATGGAGCAGCACATAAAAGACATCGATTTCGAGGCGGCAGCCGCCGAGGAGAGTCTCACCAGGCACGACGTCATGGCGCACGTGCATGTTTTTGCTAAGCAATGTCCAGCGGCCGCACCGGTCATTCACCTGGGAGCCACCTCTTGCTATGTGGGTGATAACACGGACCTTATTGTGCTGCGCGATGCATTGCAGCTGCTACTGCCGCGTGTGGTCACCGTTGTGGATCGCCTGCAACACTTCGCCGAGACCTATAAGGCCCTGCCGACATTAGGTTTCACGCATCTGCAGCCGGCACAGCTGACGACAGTTGGCAAACGAGCCTGCCTGTGGATCCAGGACCTTCTGATGGACGAGCGTGCGCTGCGGCGCTGTCTTGAGGATCTGCGCTTCCGCGGTGTGAAGGGCACCACGGGCACGCAGGCGTCGTTCATGGAGCTCTTCAACGGCGATAGCCAGAAGGTAAAAGATCTGGACAAGCTGGTAACACAGCTGGCGGGCTTCAGTAAGCCGTACGCTGTCACCGGTCAGACATATTCGCGCAAAGTGGACGTCGAGGTGATGGCTGCACTGGCCAGCCTGGGCACCACCATTCATAAAATGTGCTCCGACCTGCGCATTCTAGCCTCACGGAAGGAGCTGGAGGAACCATTCGAGAGCACCCAGATAGGCTCGTCCGCCATGGCCTATAAACGCAACCCGATGCGCTCGGAACGCTGCTGCGCCTTGGCTCGCCACCTCATCACATTATTCAGCAATGCGGCAAATACGCACGCCACGCAGTGGTTGGAGCGTACTCTGGATGACTCGGCCAACAGGAGACTGACATTGGCGGAAGGCTTTTTGACCGCCGACGCAGCGCTGCTCACGTTACTGAATATCTCCCAGGGACTGGTGGTTTATCCCAAGGTCATAGAGCGCCACATTGCACAGGAGCTGCCGTTTATGTCCACGGAGAACATTATCATGGCCATGGTAAAGGCCGGCGGGGACCGCCAAGTATGCCATGAAAAGATTCGCGTGCTTTCCCAAGAGGCCGGTGCCCAGGTTAAGCAGCTTGGCAAAGATAACGATCTGATAGACCGCGTGCGCAACGACTCATATTTTGCACCCATATTGGATAAGCTAGACCACATACTGGACGCACGCACCTTTACGGGTCGTGCCAGCGAGCAGGTGGACGAGTTCATAGCCGAGGAGGTGCAGCCTGTGCTGGTCCGTTACGCTGATGCCCTGAAGAGCGTCCAGCAGGTCAAACTAAGTATCTAATATTGAAATTCGCAGTTGGTGCAACCTGTATTAGGCCATTAAGTTCAAAGCCTTTAAATGTTAAATACATTCGTATTTTGTATATTTGCCTTTTTTTATTAATCCATCACTCTGCATCCCTCTCGGACTGGGATTATCGCCAAAGTTCTTTGACCCCTCGACCTCAAAGCCATTTCTGACGCACTCAAAGCCACAAACCGCCAGCATCGATTTTCAAATCGCATCAGATAACCCCTGCATTTGTTTACACATTTTCGCAATCGCCATCGCAATCTAGAGCATACATAGAAATCTTTTTGCTGACACTCCAAAGCATCATATATTTATCATGACTATATCAACATAATAAAGGTATACAAGGTAATACAGCATTCCATTGATAAGCCCATCCGTACTAACACTTAAATCTATTAAGAACAGCTCATTGTCAGAGTACAGCCAAGGGCCTTTAACACATTAATTGAACTAAGTTGCGATTGCAGAGAGTGTTTGAGCCAGCTGGAGCTGTCATTCGCCTGCCAAGCTGGCGAGCAGCTCCTCGTCGATGCCATCACCTGACCCCATGGTGCCAGTGCTTGCCAGGTTGAGCAGCATATCGCTTGCCGTGGAGGGTGCTGTCGATGGCTTCTGCCCCCCACTGCTGTTATTGGACGTAGATGTTAGGCTGGACGCCAGGGCATTTAGATCCGCGTTAAGCTGCTGCTGCTGCTGCTGCTGCTGTTGTTGCTGTTGTTCCAGCGAAGAGGCTGAAGATGAAGATGAAGCTGCTGTGCTTGCTGCTAGCGCCTGATCTGTACTACTCATCTGTCCGGTCTGTCCGGATCCGCTATTGTTGCCACTTGGACGCTGCGACAATTTGGGTATCTGAAACTTGTTGTGCAGTCCCTTGATGAAACCTTCCATGCTGGCTGCCATTGTGGGCGAGGCGTATTGTAGAATGGTCATCATGTCCGTGTGGTGGTCGAAGCGCGGCGGAGGCTGTGACATCGAGCCGCTTAACGCTGCTGGAGACATTCTACCTGCTCCCCCTCCCGGCCCCATTCCTGATCCGTGGCCCGTCATTGATGTTGATGACTTGCGTTGCGAGCCACCCCCACCACCTCCACTAGTTCCTGGACTGCACATACTGGGTCGGCGTTTAGGCACACTGTGTTCCTGGAAAGAGTTGGTGCTGTTGCTTTTTGTTAGTGGCAAGCCAATGCCCCCCGACGAGGACCCGCACAGTTTACTGCTCAGATTTCCAGAAGAGTTGGCCTTTTGGAAAAGGTGTTTGCTTAAACTGGAGCTGGAACTGCTTGTCCCTGAACTCGAAGCTGATGATAGGGCTTTCTTCGACGCAGGTCCGCTGTTGACGCCTGGCTTTAAGCCCGTGTGCTGTTTCTTGCTGCTAGTTGAGGACGACGAAGATGAAGCTGAGGATGTCCCAGCTGCTCCGCCTTTGCTTTCTCTCTTTCCGCTACTCGTCTTATTGATGGTCAGCTTGAGGCCTTCCTGGCTGCTCGGCTTCACCATGTATCCCGTGGAGAGGCCAGAGACTGCTCCAGTGGTAGAACCGCTGCTAGTACAACTGGAGTTGTCGGTACTATGTGGCACTGCTCGCTGCGGCGGCGGCTGCTGCTGCTGTGTTGTTGTTGCTGTTGCTGCAGGCACTGCTCCCACTGCTGCTCCCGCTTCCACCACTGTTGTTACGGTGCACGATGAATCCGCTGCTGTTGTTGTGGTTTGGATGGTTGCCGTCGAAGCTGCCGTCGACGTCATCGAACTAACCTGACAAAGGAAGCGCGTGGTTGTGTATGTGTGTGTGTGTGTGTGTGTGTATGCGTGTGTGTGTGTGGAGGCAAACAAATGAAAGACGAACCGAGAACGCAAATTAAAGCAATCAAAAAGTAGCACGGTGTCGATTAAGGGTTAATGTCCCGAATCATGCCAAGACCGCAGCAGTGTACAGGAAGAGCGAGAGAGAAAGTAACTCGTTAGTATAAAGTTTATCAGTGGTCCCAAGAACCCATATGCAAGGAATACTCGGAAGAATCTCAGATAATCCCCAATTCAAAGTTTAATACATACATTGAGAATAGATCATAAGAAAAGGGGAAATTCGAAAAGAAACGTGCAAAGTGCAAGGAAGCTACTTAAGTAATTATTATATTGCAAAGGAGGGACTTATTCGGGAGCTAAGGCAATAGAGCCCATCGCAGGGATTAATTGGAGACCAAATAACACGGATGCAGTTAGAAAATAGGTATTAAAGTAAATATATTTACAAACAGAACATACAATAGATCAAATTCAAATAAAAACAGACTACAGCAGTGACAGTATTAATTATAATAATAATAAGAATCTAAATCAATTATTACAATCATTCATTTTATATTTTGCAGTCGGATCGAGGCTTTAGGTGTATGCAAAATGGAAACAGGGGTTAGAGGTGCAGGTGGAGGTTGAGTTGGAGGCGGAGGTGGGCACACAACGAGAGCTACTCATAAATTGAAAACGGACTTACCGCACCTACCGCTCCCGCAGCTGCGCCCAATCCCGATCCCACTCCCGCTCCCGCCATTCCCTTGCGTAGTGTATTCAACTCCAAGGCGGCCACGGATGGAGCCCCGTAGCTGCTCAGACTGCCGCCTGCGGCTAGATGCGATAAACTCGCCACAGATGACTTCAGTTGTTGTTGTTGCTGCTGCTGCTGCTGGGAGCTCTTGAGCGCGGCCACTGCAGCTGCGACCCCCGGTGGGGCGACAGATGTTGTGCCGCCGGCAATGGACTTGTCTTTCTTTACCGCAGCAGGCAACTGGCTGCTACTGGCTAATGGCGGCACAGGCCGCAGCATGGAAGGATTACCACTTGACCCCAGGCCAGAGCCTCCAGCAGCCAGAGGAATGGTGTGAGTTGCACTGGAGCCGCCTCCGGGGCCTGTTGTGATGGACTTCTCCCCCTTTGGACTGAGGCTGAGACTGGTGGCCGCCGTTGCACTTTTGAGAGTGGACATGCTCGGTTTGCCCGACGAACCATGCTTTGGCGAGAGCGTGCCGAAAGGCGACTTGGGGCTGTTCGAGGCAGTGTTGCTGCTGCTGTTGTGCTTTGGGCTGCTGTACACGGGAGAGTGCTTCGGACTGGGACGAGCAGTCGATTGACCGGCCATCAAGCCAAGAGCAGCTGCAGCTGCGGCACTTCCTCCCTTCGGCGAAGACGAAGATGAAGTAGCGGGCGACGAAAACTTGCGAACAACGCCACTTCCTGCTGAAGCATCCGCCATTCCGCCTGCAGCAGGTGAGTTCTGGCGCGAATATACCTTCTCGGGAGGCCCCATGGGCGAATCGTCTCGCTTCTTCTTCCGTTTTTTTTCCTTCTGGGTGTCGATGGAGCTGCTGCTGCATGCGCTGCTGTTAGAGTTCGAGGACGAGGTGCCCTCGTGGGGTCTCTTGGGGGCATTTCCACTGGGGATTGGCTTTTTCGCCTCTTTGCTCGTCTCCTTACCACCGCCAGTGATGGGAGTGATGGTGATTGTTGTCGCTGGAGACCCCGTGCTTGGAGTAGTACTCACACTGGCTGGCGCATTGAGTGGTATGATCTCAATGCCGCCCGTACGCTGCACGTCCACCTGTTGCTGTAGAGGCGATTTCCTATCGCCGGCTATGGGCGTTATGCTGACGCAGTGCTTCAGGTTGGGCGTCTTATCTTTCCAAATATTTTTGTACTTATCGGCGATCTCGTGGTCGCTTGCCTTGGATTCCAATCCAGAGCTGGAGGGGAGAACGGGACTGTTCCTTCCAGTTGATTGTGGATCGGTTTCTCGCTTTAAATTCATGAGGCCCGCAATGGCTGCAGCAGCCGAGGTAGAAGCAGCGAATGCATCTGCTAAGGAACGCACCTTGGAGTCGATTTTCAGATTGGAAAGATTACTGAATCCGCCGCCTGTTCCACAGCCGCCCTCTCCTCCTGCTTCAATTGCAAACTGTCCAAAGTTGTTTGCTCCATGCATGCCGCCGCTTCCACCGCCGACTCCACCTCCTCCTGTGCTGCTATATCCACCCGCCGTCCCACTCCCAGTGCCAGCCCCTGGGGCCAAGCTGCCATGCAGCTTCTGCTGATGCTCCTCATCCCAGCACTTAAGCAACTTATAGATGACCATCGGAATGGAGAGCACCTGCCGAACTATCCTAGTAAGCTTCTGGGACAGCGCTTCGTATTCGTTGCTGAGGCAGTAAATGGTGCAGGTGGCCTGGCCATCCTCCAGCAGAAAATCAACGGTTGCCAGCGACTCCTCGTAAGGATGCTGCAATTCCACTGTGATCTGGCTGAGCGAAACAGCGGTTACTTCCAAAATAACAGTGCTGTCCATGTCTGTAAGGAATGCAAGCGTATGTTAGATTCTATCATTCTTTTCTACTTTTCGAGTAGTTCTTACACACCATTATATTGTTTCTGTTGTTCCCTGACGCAGCTGGAGAGAAGCGTACAAAAGAGCGCCTGCTTCTTGAGGAACGCTATTATCTTCAGTACCTGTGCAGGCTCCGTGAATGGCAACGACGATATCAGGGTCCCCTTCAACCTGCGGTTGTCTGTGAAGAAGTAGCAGTGCGTCTCCTTCGGAAGATTCACATACAAGCCCTTCTGGGTGCTCCTTATCAACTGCCTGGAGGCCGTTTGCACAATGAGATTCATTACTGTCGTAGTTTCCTCGTTTGCTACGCTTGTAAGGCCTGGCAGAGCCAAAGCTCGCAGAGACTCAATGCAGACAGGCATGGGCTTACTGAGACGCAAAACGTAGGTGGCCGGCATGAGCATTGAATTGTTCTGCGTGAGCGACGCATAGGCGGGATTCTCTAAAGGCAAACCAGTCTCGCTGCTGAAGCTGACGATCGGCAGAATTTGCAGCTTGTTCGCAGAGGAGGCTTCAAGATTCAGCGTGGCGTTGAGTCCGTTGGGGCTCTTAATTACCTGCTCAATGCTTAGGTCCCTACTCGCAGTCCCACTGGATGTGGACACATTCTCGCCCTTCACCTTCTTCTCGATTAGATGAAGGGGCGGACAGAAGAAGGTCAGCTTCATTGGATGTCCACCGCGCCTCGGTAAGACCAAGCCCACCGATGAGTTATTCATGATGGAGTAGCTATCACTGCTGCTACTGAGCTTCTGCAGCTGGTGCTGATAGAGATTGAAAATGTCAGTCTCCATGGCCTGCAGCGCTACGAAGGCCTTCTTTTTGACTTTCGGCTCGGCATTTAGCTGGTAAATGGAGGATAGGCCTTCCAGCTGGACTGTAAAGTCTGCGAAGTCACCTGTCTTCAGACAATTAAGCAACTCTGTCGAGCTAGCACTGGAATTCGCCTGTTGCTCAATTTTGCACTCATGGTGCACCTTGACATCACTGAGGTTTCCGCTGGCATCAAGCAGAATCTCTACGTAGAACATGTCCGTGGAAATGAATAGCATTTGCTGATCTTCCATGAACTTAAGACCCAGCTGGCGGGACAAACTCTCCAAACGCTCCACAAGCCCATGCCGGGATGTTACTTTGATGTAGTGCTGCAGTTTATCCAATGCCGACTGCAGCGCTGCCTTGCAGAGCGGGTCCAGTGGATAATGCTTCTCCAAGAAGTACATGCGCACCGATTTCTTAATTTCCTCGTAGCTCTTCGGCTTGTTGCGGTACTTGGCGCGAAGTTTCTCCATCAGTGTCTCCTGTTGCATTTGCCTGTTCTTTTCCTCAATGCTGGGTATGGAAATTGCGATGGGTGCTTGGCCGCTGTAGCGCGCTGTATGTATCAGTGGAAATTAGACAACAAAGCTTTGCTAAGATTTATTGTTGTCGTACATACCTGCGCTATTGTTTTTTGAATGGATTCCACTCATTTTTATAGTTTTATATTCCTACAGCGAAATTTAGGAATAACTTATAGAACTTGAATTTTCGACATATTTTCCGCGTCCATTTTTCTTCGGCAAAATGAACTAATGCTAGGCATTAGAAGTGCCATTCACCACGATTTGTTCGATTTTGGAACCAGTTCGCTTTTTTAAATATATCGATGTTTTTCGATTTATAACGTCTTATGTTAACGAACGTTTTGTAAATTCGGTGCTTAGCTATAGCGTCGAATATATTATATATATTATTTGTATACATATAAATCATATAGTAAATTTATATAATGATTGATTATGCTTGTTAAGATAATGTTAAAATGTGAATTTGTTAAATAAAGTATTCTTTATATTAAATTTAAAGTGATCAATTAAGAGACATAATTTAATGTGATTTTCTTTTATATTTATTATATTTTTAAATGTATTGTATTACAGGGTATGAGCTAGGAAATATAAATCATACGTCAGTTAGTCACTCGAATGGAATCACAGATTCCCCCTCTATTTCCAGCATATGTAGTACACACGAAGCAGGTACGTTAACTTCATTAGGGGCCAACAAGGGGAACCTGTGAGCAGGCTGCCTGTTAGTCTTCTGCTTCCGCTCGGTTACCGGAAGCTGCGTCAAATATCCTAACTGCCAAAACAAGCAGCTTCGCTTATAATTCAATTGCCTTCTGACTTCCAGTCTAACCTCATACTCATACTCGCATATTTGTACCCATCATCCATGACATATGTTCTGCTCCATTCGATTTCATTTCTTATTTACAATTTCTTTATTGCATTTTCGATTTAAATTTGAAGACTGGGTCGCTCGACAGGCCGCCCGTCTGGTTTTATACGAGCATACACGAGGCATGAAAGTCGAGAAGCCGAAAAGCCAACCACATTAACAATTTAATGAGTACTTATGGAGCTACTTGCCACTTGGCTAGTCAATCAATGGCTGGTACCATTTTCTTGCTATTATAATATAAATCAGAAATTTTCAAATTTACCAAGTGGTTTTTACCAATTGGTTTGGGACTTATGAGTCCCAATATCCAATATGGCTTTAATTTGCTAATCCTTAAAGCATTTTCCATGTAGAGTATACATTGGGCCACGCTGCTTTACATTTACACTTCAATTAGCTCACAAAAAGTCGACGGAGAGATAGATAACCAACACACATCACAAATGAAATGCTTCAACTGCTAAACTGCTCCCCTACTGACAGCGGCATCCAATTTAACTTGATTAACGCAATCATGTGCATAATTTGGCCAGGCTGGAGCCCAGCTGTGATTTAATATTGCCTTGGCCAAATGTTTTCTTAAAGTTGCAGTAACCTCATCGGTTTAGCATTAGGCCAACGAAACCCCCTACTCTTTGTTGTCGCACACAAAGGCAACAAACAAGACCCAATTTACATAGAATAGCTAGCGATTATCGCATCAACCTCGCCTTATGGCTGCCACAAAGTGCGCTTGCAGCGTTTTTAATATGCACCAACATTTGCATCACGCGGTTGCAAATACAGCTGTAGCCATGCTCCATACACTTTCGGCTAGGGATGGCCTCTAATAGCATTTATTAGTCTTATAAGAACTTAGTCATAAAAGAGCAGGTGGAATCAATATTATTTGAGTATTTAATTAAATATATTTGTAATAATTATTTTCACACTTTCTCTTGTATTTCCCGATATGAGCTTAAAAATTTAAGAAATTATGAAGGAAATTTTGACCTTATTTAATTTAGCTGCTTTTAATATTTATGATCCCATCAATAACTTATATAAATGTGTGTATTTTTGTGCTCTTTATTCAGATTTACTCTCGAATCTAGATATGTAAATAATATAAATATATATTTTCATATTAAATTTGATAACGATATAGTCTATGCGGAATGTCACTCATTAAAAGAGGTTATTAAACGTAAATCTGTTCATACATAGCAAAAATGTAGTCATCCATAAAATTCAAAATTTTGTTTTATGTTAAAGATGCAACTGTTGTTTCTTTTTAAATGTAATCCAAAGCTATAACTACTTATGAAAATAATTGTTATATATATTTGTGTGCCTCGTGTCACGGCATGAACCCAAGTTAAGTTTCTCTAAGTCCCCTTGTCCTTAGAAATCTCTCGGAAACGGACAAGTTATAAAAGCAAGCAAAAATGATGAAATTTGTATGCACTACACTTGCATAACATTGACGGAGGCGCTGTTGAAAGTTTCGCCCGCCGCTTGGCTTGTTACAATGGGCACTTCAAGCTTCAATCAGCTCTCCCTGATAATCCCTGGGCGGCTGTCGACGTTAAGTTCGCTGATATTATCCCTGCGGCTGCTCGATTTACACCAGCTCATAAGCGTTTTGTGATGTAATATTGTTTAATAGGATTATATTTTGGACGAGGGACTTAATACAGCCGCGATAGAGAGAGGCACAAAGAGGAAGGGAGATAGACAGTAAACATAGTATTGTTAATAAATATAAGAAATAAATTCGGATATATTCGTGACACTTAAATTGGCCCAACTTCTTCTAGTATGTGCTAATAATCCAACTGAAAATATTTTGGCGAAAGGATGTTAAGCTTCTCACTTACGAATTCGCCGTAAGCGCCATAAGCCCAAGCACATGTCGCTATCACCTTTAAGCGCCACGTAAGTGCCGAGCCGTGCGTCGCATGCATTTCAAATGCAATTCAATTTTCTTTAGCTGGCATCGTCGTTGGTCCTTGGAGGCAAGCCAACAGACACGCTTGCATGTCGCTTGGCTACATTGGTTATTGATTGTTAGCCTTAATGCTCCAAACAGCTCCTCAAGCCCGATGTTGCTGTCATGCCCTCAACTCACAATTGTCTCAAACATATCCCATATATCCTGCTATATTTCACACAGTTTAGCGGGCCCTTCAATGTGGCTTAAATTTAATTTACACCCATTTAAATTGCATTAACGTAATGCATGTCAAGCAATTAACACAATGTTTAATGAGGCTCAGATTGCATTACGTCGGGCATCCAAAACGGGTTGAATGCAGTTTAACACGAGATTCCCGGTAAAGCTCACAGTATCCCGGGAATCGGCATATTTAGTTTATGAATTTTGTAATTATATTTAGCTACTACAAGTTATGTAGTGTATCCGGCTAGTAGATGCTTTAACATTTCACTATTATCTTGTGACATGTCTATATATAAAATTTTAATTATGGGAAGTTAATATATGCCTATAATCTATATATATATAGCACATAGTTCAACTTTTAGCTTAACTTCTAGTCAGGAGTTCTCGACGAGAGTGAGACTAAGATATATTTGAATATATATTTAAGCAATATATAAGACAGCCGCTGTCCAGACATTCGAATTACTTTTCTTCTTTTTCAACTCAATGGGCAATGTTGTTGGGTATTCTATTCAGGAATCCAATTCCAATATATGTATATACAAATTATCGATTTCTTGAAAACTAAACTAATTTCCGTTTTCAGCTTACATAGATTGAAGTGCAAATAGAGAGAGAAAGGAACTCTCAAACAGGTGGATATGTAATATCAACGTGAGTTGGAAGTTGGATATATTCTTTACGATGTCTACTTTCTCCAAACAACATGTTTAACGAGATACGATGGGTCCTGTTTGTATAGTCCTGACTTGATGATATCGCTAAGGTTAGGTCCCACATGGTCAAGCTTGTAAGGTTAGTTCAGTGGGGGTATCTATGCCAGCATCTGCGCCTGCTTAACAATTGATTGCTGTGGTTGTTGCTGTTGTTGTTGACGCTGTCAGGTGAAAAGTAATTGAAGTTTCACAACAACTTTAGCCATCAAACAAACCGACAGCTCCTCGCTTTATCTGTCATCTGCGACACCGCCGACGGCTCTGTTTGGGGCTTTGATGTATTTGGCTCATAGTTTTTCGCAATACGCCACTTCGGCTACGTTGAGTGTGTCAGATTCGAGAAAACTTTTGAGCAACTTTCTGTCTATCTATAACACACCGAGTTGGGCGATTTGTTTACACGTTCTGTACGCCGCAAATTATTTGCATGTGGAAAGCCCAACAACTTTCATTCGGGCAAATCTCGTCGATTAATCTTGTGCATATGTAGGGTCCTTCGCACTGTTTGTTTTAGGTTAGAAATTTTCAATTTTGCACTTACAAGACTTTATGTTTGGCCTTAAATTCTGTCAGACTCTTTTTTTTTTTTTTTTTTTGTTTTTCTTTTACTTGGCTCTCAGTTTGTTTAGCCTGTTGGTATTGGCCGAGTGCCAACTGTGGGCGTGGCTCACAACTGGAAAAGCAAACACAAGGTCTGTTAGTGTTGCGTAACACAGCGAAAATGTGCAGAAATCACACTTAAACAAGAAATAAAAGTTACCATAACATTTAATCGACAAATTTAAATTCTTTCAGTCTAACGATTTCTAGTCTGAATATAAAACAGCTTACTATAACTAAATGTGTGTCTGATTGCTGTATGCGAAGTTTGATAATGAACTTTCGAGCTTATCGTGTTGAGCCGTGGACTTATGAGCGGATTTAGCGTCGGGCTTAATTTATATTTATATTTAAATGTAAACTTTAATAACTTATGCATTCGAATGCATCGAAAAGACAAGATTTGGAATATGTATTTCAGCCTCATTTCAGGATTGCACAGATTGCAATTAATCTAAGCTATTATAGTTTTTTTTTATAATATTAAATAATAAACAATTAACATAAAATAGCAGTATTTTATTAAATATTTTTTTTTCATATAATTTATATATATAATTAATGTGATTCATCTTAGGCTGTTCCGAATTGAGTATTCTGCGCATCTCTGCGATGAGCTATGGAATCAGTTTGGTAAAGAATTTCAATCAGCTCTCAACACGTTGTTGTTTACTTTGCCCGCATATTTATGAGCTGGTGCTCGTCTGCTTATCAGGTGATTAGTGCTATCAACGCTGGTGGCCATGTAACCAGGTTCAATGAAAACAGGATCAAACCTAGAAGTGTCGGTCTGTGTATGCGTGTGTGTGTGTGTGTGTGTTATTGTTTACGCCTTTGGCATTGTAATCAATACCGAAAAGAAAAAAAAGAAATGAAGGAAAAAGCCGCACCGAGAGTAGTTGAGTAGGTGGGCTCGACGTTTGCCAGGACCAGGCAAGCGTGTAAATGCAATTTCCGTTTGTTGCAGCCGGAATTTCGTGCATGCCAAGGGAACTCCCAATGACTGCTTGACTGACAGCGACCAACAACTGCAGCGGCAGCAGCAGGCGGCGGCAGCAGCAGCAGCACCACCACCACCACCACCACCACCAGCACCAGTGGCAGCCATAGCGCCAGCAGGATGGGACGCCATGCTGATGCACTTTCAGCTTTACTCGATGCGCGAAAAAAATGTTTAAAATTTTTACATACAAAAATATATACATTCGATTTTCGGGATGCGTTGCAACTCATATCTGTTAGACATAGGAGCATCAATAAAATCCTGTTTGGTTTTCTCCTCTGTCATTTCTATGCCAAATATTTCATTTCCCATCTGTAAACACCATGCCGTATGACCTTGTTTAGGTCTCTGTTATCGATACGAGTTTTTTATTTTTAAATAAAGGTCTTTATGTAATTTTAAATTGAGAAATATTTGATATATTTTTCGTTTCACATGATATCAATTTGTAATTTATGTATGTAATAGAAAATATTTCATATTAATATATATATTTTATATATTATTATATTCTACATTAATATTACTTTTTGTCATATTTAGATATAAACATTTCACCTCTGATGCGTTTGCCTTGAGCGTATATAAACGTCGGCTTCTGTAAAATCATCGTAGTTTCTTGGTTTTAATATCGTTTTTTTTTTTTGGTTTTTGGCTCAAATTCTGCACATTCATTTTGCCACTCGCTGAACTCATTTCGAATCACAGTGCAGCATTATTGAAAGCTTTCGCTGTTGTCTTCTGTGAATAATGTGGGTTATTGCTTTTTGTAAATATTGTTGCGCCAACCCCGACTGCTGTTGCTACATTTTATGTAATTTAAGGGAAAGAAAAACGAAAGACTGCCCAATAAACATTTCATTTGTTGTTGTGCGGAATTAATGAATGCGCGAGCACGTTTTTAAAATATTAAAATAATAATTGTTCTTATCTTGTACGTTGTCTAACAGAGGCTGAAAGATCAAAGAACAGCTCTGCCACTGATAACTGTTGGTCGAGTGAAACGGATATTTAAATATTTCTCTTACGCAGTTGCCCTTTAAAACGGCTTATTCCTCCGCTGGCCGTAAGGCAATGCACACGCACTTTTATTGCTTGTCGGGAAAGCCACAAACGCTGTGAAAAGTCGTAAAACAGGCGTAAGAATCACCTTAAGTGCAGCCATCAGCGGAGCTGCGAGTCCACGTTGCTGCCAGCCAGCCTGGCTGAAATGCGATTTTGTTTGCTCAATGCTGCAATTTGTATGCTGAGTGCCACACGCAACAAACTGCGGCAAGCACCAGAGCCCAGGCCATGAAAGTCGAAAATAAAACTTTAACGTGAGCCCTCGCCAATGGCAATTAAAACACAGACTCTTATCACATACGGCACTCATTTGTGCTTTAAGCAAACATGTATTAAGAATCTCTTCCCTCACAATTGCCGTTGATGAATTCTTCTGTTTCTTCTATGGTCGTCCCTCTTCTAGTTGCCACAACAGCAATCATCAAGAAATGTAAGCAACAATGGGCACAAGCCACTTGGTTAAAAGTAATTTGTGCAGCAATTAGTGTGCGAGCAGGAAGGAAACACTTAAAGAAGACCTATACCACACATGCCCGCACTTACCCCCCGCCCAATGTGTAGCCATGCTGAAGATTTTCACAGCTGCGAGCGACTTTGGCACAGACTCCGGCAGACATTGCTCTTATGGGGTTGTTCTCGCACCGAGGAGTCCTCCAACAAGCGCAATTATGATTTCTACACAAGATGCTTTCTTGAAAGTCTATAATAAACACATTTGTTTTTACATCGCTGCCCAAAGAGCTTAACATTTTATTCTTCATGTTTGCAATAAATATAATGTTTCGCTCTTTTCGATATTCAAGACAAGTAGCATACACATATCTCTCTCGCTCTCTATATAAATATATGTATATATATATATATATATATATATATATATATATATATATATATATATATATACACCTTTTCTATTATCCCTTGTGGCACTTGAGACGCGCTCCTATGATAAGCAATGCTGACGACAAAAGCGACAAGTTGAAAGCAAACATCAGTGCCACAAAACAATGCATGCAACAACAACAACTACAATAGCGACAATAGCAACAACAACTACAAGACAAGAAAAGCAACATTCAATGAAATGCTAAGGCAAAGCACTTACAATAAAAAAGTGTCGAGCGAGTCATAGAAGTCGTTTCAAGAACATGGACACACTTAAATGCTCGTCCAGCACTTGATGCTTCTCGTTGCCTTGACTGCAGTCAGTAGCTACCGAATGCTTCCTGCTGCCCGATGGTGGTATTTCAGCTCTGGTTGTTCCGCTTTGCTCTCTTCGTATTGTCGGAATGCCTTTATTGTTGGCTTCCTGCAGTTGTTGTCCACTTGGCGGCGGGTTCCGTCACGGTTGTAGCCATTGCCGTTACCGTTGCTGCCTCAATTGCAATCATATTACAAGCCACATTTAATTTAATTTGTTGCGGAAATCAAAAAGATACTACTCCACAGTCCCCACCCCCACCTCCACACGCAACACTCTGTTGGCGCCCTGTTGATTTGCGCAACATTTTGCATCTCAACAACAGCAACAGCAACTGCAACGCATACGCACTTTGCGGTCAACTTATGGCATTCGCTCTGTGCTTTAATGTGCCGGAAAAAACATATCTGACGCTGGTAACTGCCAACAGAACGGTCGTTGCTCTGGACACCAAAATACTTGTCTTTGTTTCCAAGTTGTCCTCATGGTAGCATTCAAACGAAAATTAAAACTCACTCACTCAACTCAAAGAAACTTGGCTCGATTCCCCTATTCGCAGTACTTTGAGTATTTCTGCTCAGCGCAAGCGCCGACTCTGGGTTCCAATGTTTACAAAGCAACCGCCCCCACTTATTCGAGAAATATCTATGTTTTTCATAGAATAGCTCAAACCTGTTGCTTAAGCCAAATTCTTAAATTGAATTTCTTGAATAATTATTGGGAATTAATGCGTATTATTACGACATTTTTCAGTTATTTACAATTAAAATAGATTTTTTTTTATTTTATATTGTTCAATAAATTTTCTACTAATAATTAATTTCTGATATATATATATATATATATATTACTACTTAGTACCGGGTTAGTATGTATATGGGTATATAAATATGCCAACCACCTATATACTTACTAAACAGCATCAATTTAATCAAATTCAAAAGTTAATGTTTAATTAGTTAGTTAACATTATTTGTTAATGCACATATTTCAGTGACGACATTGAATAAGACTCTTAAATCGTATAAGACAATTTCTTACAATTCCCTTCATTGCATTTTAATTTAAGCATTAAATGGGAATCTTATTTTTATACAAATTAATGTATTATTATTTTGTTCATTGCTACATGAACACAACATTAAGACTCCAATCTTCTTAACTATCGAGTTAATTTTAATTTTTATTTATATTTTCAAGCGTCTTCAGATTTTAATTACATAATTCGATATGAATTACTAAATATTAAATATTTTTAAATTACAAAAAAAAAAAAAACAATAAACTGAATTTCAATTAAATTAAATTATTTTATAAACAAAATTTCGGGTTATTCATTAAGGATTCATTTATTCATTTCCTAAAACCATTTAATCAGTTGAGACAATCATCATTGAAGCTGAATCCTATTTTTCAGTAAAGTATTAGCTACTAGCGCTTTCAGTATAGAGTAATAGTGAAATCGGCTTATAAATGCCTTTCAACAGAGCTCGTCCGTCAAAGCAGGATGATGGAGAGTATTTGGCCAGTTGTTGATCTGCAAAGTGTTTACGATTGTCTTTATACGTCTGCCTCTGTGGCCGTTGTCCGCGTGCCAAGAGCTCGAAATGAGCCTTTTTGATCCGCTGCCAATTACGTGAGCAACAGACAGCTTACAAAATGCTGGCCGAGGGCCACAAAGACGGCTTTCCAGACAGAATGTTGCGCTTTGTGGCAAACGAATCACCATTATTTCTGGAAAAGCGAAATTAAATGCCGGAGAAAGCCTTTGATAAGTTGCGGCCAGCTCGAGGGGTAACACAGTCAACTTGTTCTCGCAAGCCATTTGCCCCCGATGTCCAAGTCGTTGCCATGCCTTTGCCATTGCCCTTGTACTTATTTTGAGATGCTTTCAAAAGGAGCCAACCTGATAACGTAGCTGCATTGAGTGAGAAATATGTCCGCATCTTCGCAGCAGACAGATCCTGACTCAATGCAACAATTATTGAACTGTCAGAATCACTTGATGACAATAACTGCATATGGGTTCAAACCAAACCAAACCAGACCAACAGCAGCTGCAGCTGTGGCCACACAGATTTTTTGCTTCAATTTAATGCATCTGCATTTGGCTTTGGCATTGCGGCTAACCGCATCGCAACAAATGTCAATCAGCAGCTGCAAATAATAAATTTCATTGTTCAGCCTATGAATACAAATCATCAGCTTTTAAAAACTGTAATCATTTAATTATTATTTAACTCTGTTAGCTGATTGGCCTTTTGATTAGCTTATTATAGTTTTACCAATTGTTCTCTAATTCGCTCAGACAGAAAGCCAATAAGAGACAAACTCTGTCAGTGGTTGGACTTTATATATGCTGTTTGGAATATTTGTTTCATTTATATTTATGTGTTCATTGACAATATCTCAAATGTGGCAATAATTCAGTAGGTGAAATCGTAGGTAATGATTGCTAAGTCCAGTTAGCCTGTGAAATTGTTCTGACCTCACTGTAGTCATGCAATTAAATTCAGAAAATTGAATTGAATTAAGTTGTGCTAATCACTAGCCATGCATCCATTAAACAGGCAGCTAATACATTTTCCACAGCTCAGGCTGATACCTGATTTCTGCAAATAATAATCCTCAGTTTCATACAAAGCTTTAAGTATTAAAATATATTAAAAATATAGTCTATATATATATATATATATATATATATATATATTTACAAATTAAAAATATAGAAAATGTCACAAAATAAATGCGCTTTGACAATTTCTTGTGGAATTCAAAATTAAAGCTGACAGACAAAGTGTGGGCCAGCTCGGTTATTGTTGTTCTTGTTGTTGTTTCTTAAACAGACAGCGGCAGTTTTCATCACTCTGGCCAGTGGGCGAGGCGTGTGCGCTTTTCCGACGCATTTTATTGCTTCGCGTTTGCAGGTCGCAACATTTTTGACGTAGCAAAAGGAAATAAAAAATTAAGATATAGTTATAAAAAATGGTTTGCAGTAAGGGTATATGGCTGGGCACGTGGGACGCTCTGGGATGCCTCTGGCAAATGCCGCCATTCAGCTGGCTGCCACGCCTCCACATCAGCGCCTCCTCGCAATGTACAATCATTTACGCCATTTTGTGAACGTAATGAAGCGTAAGGCAGCGCCTAGCGAAAATGCATCGCGAATAAAAAAAGCTGCTACAATGGGAAAAACTGGTTTGGAGTGAATAAAACATTAATTCAATTTCTCTCTTTTAATCATTTATATAATTGAGCCTCTGTCTGCCTCAACACCTATTGCAATTGCATGTGATTAAACGCTCGCTGGTCTCCGCTCAGGCATCGGCATCGGCCGTGAGAGAAGTTGATGCATTTACAAAAGTTAATTTCGTAACGTTTCAAACATTACTCATTCTTCATAATTTAATTCATCAGCATGAAAATGTGCACGTAAAAAGTTTTCGTTGAAAAAAAAAAAAAAAAAAAAAACAAGAACAATGGAATTCTACAGAATGAACTTCTCTTATTTAATATGCATTAACGAAGTTCCATAGCTGAAATACCCTAGCAAAGGGCAAAGGGTTGTTAGAAGTGTTTAACTCTTGCAGCCGCAACTAACACATTTCACCACAGACGTTTATTAATAACTGGGAATTGCATGCAAATATTTAATGTAAATTCATATACAACTTTAGACTTACGTATTACATATTATATAATTCTTTAGGTAACCCTATTGGCAGAGCTTTAAATTGTAAGTTGGAAGAGCGTATTTGAGCTATATTATTTTCAAAACGAGGCTGACAGCGCACTGGCCCTCAGACCGTTGCACCTGGCTTTCCCCACTGGATTTCTCAGCATTTTCGCTGTCAATGTCAGAGTTGTGTCTAGCGTGGGAGGTGGAATGTGGGCACGCCCACACAATGGTTGCGTAAAGAATGCTTTGGTAGCCTTTTGTTTGTTTCTGGATTTTTTTGCAATGGTTTCTCTCTGGTGTTTTCTTTCTTGACTTTTGCACTTTTACTGTACACTGTGTGCCTGATGGTTTTTTTTCTGGCTGTTGATCGCTGAGTGCAGACTGCAATACAGCAAAATAGCAATACATCTATCAGCACTTGCACACCCTTAGCAATACAAACACATACATACGATGCCATATAATGACACTGTCAGTCGCGCATTGGACAACATCAATCATACGCAGCTTGGTGCGCCGTTCATACAACGCCTCAAGGCACACTTGGAGTGTGCTGCTGCTGCTGCCGCTATTGCTGCTGTGTTTGTCCATGTTGCAGATACTGCTTTGACTTGACAGCTGGCACCTTTGACACTCTGTTGGAATTGAGAATGGTATTGGGACCGGCTCTGGGAGTGGGAGTGATGCTTTCGGGTGTGTCTACTGTCCATTTGGTTGGCTGTCACTCGTCGCTTCAGCTGCCGCACCGTATTGCAGCAACGTGATTAATGAAGCGAGAATCGACCTTGATTTCAGTGAATACCACACCCAAGTCTGCACAATACGCAGCAATTACATTAAAAATATATATGCTTCTACCGTTGGAATCAGCACACTTATTAATTAATTAATTATGATTATGCTGCGCCCCTTGCAACCCCCAAGCAAAGACGAAAAACTTACTTTTTGCTTTACGAGTTCGGCATTGGTATTAAATACGTTTTTGGGGCATAACGTGCGGCATTTAAACTATAAATAAATATATATAAAATGCTTGCAAAATAAGCAATATATTTTATTATCTAATAATAAATTTATAAAAATTCATTTAATTATGTAAATTTAAAAATATTCAAATTTACAATTAATTATAATTTTTTTTTAATTTTTTAAGGCAGTAACAAAAATATATGAATAAAAATATAAATATTTTAAATTATAACAAATTTTAGTGTATTTATATTTCAGATATTCGCATAAAAATAAGCGTCTTAGCTAATGTCTTCTATCGAAGTGTGTGAAACGTAGTTAGATTTAGCTTGGCTGGGCTCGAATGCCACGCAATGAAATTCATCAACTTAATAAGTCGAAATGAGTCCCACTTCGTGATGAGGGTAGTATTTGTTCGTTTAACCAGCGAAATGCCCGTAAACCGATATCCTTCAGCTAAGCATAGTTTTTGGTCAGGCGTCATTGCGTAGGTATTTCTAATTATAGCCGCGTGCAATTTCTAATTGCTCATGGCAAACAAGCTAACAAACAGCAATAAGGGCAAAGGCAACAAAATAAATAGCCACATTGTCACAATTTGGACACGTATTGCCAAGTGCGGGCCAGTGCGCCGTCTACTCGGCCAACTGCTACGTGGGCTGCGCTGTTTGTGCAGCGCACACAAATTATGTTCAAAATTATCATCAAGGAAGAAAGTTTCGATTGTATAAGCCGAAGCATGCATACTCTAGAAAACCCTTTAAATGACTCTCCCTTGCACTACTTTCTCTACAGCCACTGTCCATTTACATTCTCTGTTGACGTTTCTCTTTTGATAGCCGCTGGAATCGCGATATTAATATGGCTTATAGAGTATACTCTGCAGCTGGCTACTGCTTGAAGCCATGGAAACGCCAACAACTGCTGTGATGAATATATATATATATATATATTTATTCTTCTTGGGGCGTCCTGTCTGCGCCATTTCGAGAAATTCGCATTGTCCGAAATATGCTTTATTTTGCGGGCTCTGTTTGCTTTGTGCTTTGTGGCTGTAAGTGCTGGCTGCGTGCTCTGCTTCTTGCTGGTGGTTGTGTTGGTGGTGTGCTTCCTGTTGGGATCACACTCTCTAGACGTAATTAAAAAATCTGAACGGTTCCATTAATAATGTGCCAGTTTTGAGCGCGGCAATCGGCCACGCGTATCGTCTGATTTATGTGAGCCGCTACAAGTCTGGATGGCCGTAGGGCGCATTTAATGCCCTGCCATTTGATTACTCAATATGGAGGAAACGGCAGTGGACTTTGCCATTTCCTGTCAAACGACACTCGGCTTGGAGCGACCAAAAGCGACCCTTTCACTTCGCATCTTGACTACTAATTGAGTAATTTATGCGTATTTGTCGTTGTGCTTCCGTTGGCCAAAGACCAAATCGCAGCTACGTCTTAGCCCAATTGTGTAGCCATAGCCATACTGCAGACGGCATACGGATTTTATGTTCGGCCCCCAAAAGTAGCTTGAGCCTCGCGGCACATTATCTAAGCTGACGCCGCGCCGTTAACAATCTCGGCAGGCAGCTCGTTTTTCTGCCTGGTCTTATGTGAGTGAGCCTGTCGAGCTGTCGTTCTGGTTCGCTTGCGGGCGCTGCAAATTCATAGGACGTGACAAGCAGCTCGAGGAATTTTGTGTAGTCGGTACTCGGCACTCGGCATTCGGCATTTGGCTTAGTTCTTGTGCTCTGTCTACGGCTCCCTCAGCTGTTGTTACCTTGATTGAAAAGCCAAAAGGCGCACGCGGCATTTTCCGGCTGCTGCCAGCGTGCTAAATTAATTTGACATTTCTGGCATGGCTGCGGCGAAGCGCCTTCCCTGCCGGCGTTACCCTAGCCCTGATTTATGCCAAAAGAGTTGACACACTCGCATGCCGCAATGCCTCCTCCAATTGTGTCGCACTTTGGTTTATTAGCGGTTGTCTGTGCATAAATTAGATTCACTTCGCGGCACATCGACCAACATTCTTCTGTCTTACACAAGTCATTACCGTCAGCAGATGATGGCTTTAGTTTATGGCAAATATTGCTCTTTGACAGCATATGAATTCACTCGTGATGTGCCCAACCAGCCGAGACACAGAATTGATCTCGACTGCCACCGTCGTTCACTCCCACAAATGATTATTTTTCTTCATTTAAATTCTTTCAGTTGATGTGCCATGCAAATTTTTATGCTTTGTCATTTGTATCATTAGCCAGTCCTTTTTTTGAGTCCATTTTGTTTTATTTATTTTTATTTTTTTTTTTTATTTTTTTTTTTTAGGTGCTAAACAAAGCGCTGACAATGTCGAGCTGAGCACGGGACTCGGACCTTGCCCAGACTTACTGATGCGTGGCGCGGCTTCATGCTTTGTTATGCATTCGAGTGATTTTTTAGCTGCTGTTTGGGGATCAGAGAGAACAGATACAAAAATACGCTTCAATACTTTGTTGTCATACTTGCGTCGCCAAGTGAAAAGGGTATATTGGTTACGCGTCATGTTCTTTTAGCTGTTATTTGATTTATACACTTCTGTCCCATAAAAATGATTTACTGCACGAAAGCGTCGGACCTTGGAATTTAAGAAATGAGCTTCTGTGAATGTTTATAATAGGAAATACTTAAAGGCGATGTATATACATATATATTTTTAAAATCAATTGAATTCATTTTAAATTGTCTTAAATAATCAAAAAGAATGTTTAAAATTAGCTTTGATGTTAAAACTATTACTTAAAGCCAAAAGTAACAAGCTTTGCCAAAAGTCAGCTAGAATTTTGCCATTTCCTGTGCCGTGCAAATGTTAGTCCTTGCACTCTAACATTCTCTCGCTCTCTCTCTCGCTCTCTTTAAATTTATATATACATTTAGTATATATTTACAAAATAGATCTGTAAGTAATTTCCTGTCCTATATACTCCTGTCCTGTGCTGTTCAGTTTGCATTGTCATTGTCAGCGTTCTCCCCGCTTCTTTTTTTTTTGTTGCCACATCAGCAATTGAGTTTTTATTTATTTTTATTTTTATCATTTTAACTTTTTAGTTGCAGCTAAAATGTGTGCACATTGTTGTAAGAATTTAATTTAAACTATCGTAAAAAAAGGTTTATTGCTAAGCGAAAAGTTGATTAAACCGTTTTAAGCTCGTTTAAACTCAATTTTTCTCCCTTTTTTGAAATTCTAATGGACTTTTTACTGAAAACTGAGGTATGGGCTGCCGTAACTTAAATATAGGAATGTTGGTAGAAAGATGTTAAAATTACGCCCTCTGTAATGTGAGGATAGTATCTACGTAGCTCACTAAAGTTATTTTATGTAAGGTCAAATCAAATCGTATCTGTGGTCTCGAAATCACGACCATTTCACAAAATTTTTGCAGTAAACCCCACGCGTGTGTGCGTTCTGTGGTTATGTGTGCTAATTACCACTAAAAGTTAAGCGGATGCGTGGCTTGGCTTTTCGCTGCGGTTGCAAATGTCTAAAAAAGTTTCGCCCGATTGGCCAGGGAGTAATTATATCGCGGTTTTCGTAATCTGTACTTAGATTTCGCCAAGGCCATCTAGCCATGCCTTAGGCCCCATTCTATGCTGTGGACAGAGAAGAATACCTTTAAAATTGTTTTTTTTTTTATCATTGCCATAGCAAAGTCAGAGATGAGCTTGCAGCCACAACTGGTCACTAAAAAGTAATTTTCAATGTGCATCGAAACTTAATCAATCATACCACACGCAACCACACACCCATATAACATACATCCACACACCTCACAGTGTGGTGTTCGTGGGGAAAAAATTGATAAATAAAATGTTGTTGTTGCCATTTGATGGGGCGTGGTCCATTACGTCATCGTTAGGACAGTCGTCAGGCCGCTGACAGGTAACCAGACGAGCAAATAATGGATCATAAGGCAACACGTGTGCACAGCTCGCCCTTACCATATCCAGGTTCGAAATTGCATATACCTCAGCTTGCACTTTGTAATGTGTAAACTTTCTGGTCTTTTCTTTTTAAGTAGAAAATCGGCAGTATATAAATCATATCTTACTGTCATCTCTTTCTCATTACACAGTCACCTTAGCATAACAGTAGATATAAAGGAGAAAGGGACAGAGAGATGGGAATAGTGAGCGATATTCTTACTTAGCTTAAAGTCCCTTTATATTTAATTTATATACAAAACTAAACGAAGGAGCATATAAACTATCTATAAGCAAATTTCTATTTCAATAATTCGTTTTCAATGTTTTCCTAGCGTTAGGCACATTCCAAATTTGGAAAACTATACAAATCAAAGCTCTAAGTAGGCATTGCCCTTAGCAAGAAAGCATCAAATATTTGTTGGTAATTTAAATTCTTTCTAAGCTGCTTGGGCAACTCGCATATTCCAAGCACTTTCATTGCCTTTGAGCGTACCCAGCACACACGCCCACTTCAATTTAAAGCCATAAATCCACAACACATGCCAAGCTGAAGGCGCAAGAAGCAAATGCAAACAGCAAACGACAAACAAATCCAAAAACTACTTTTGGCAACTTGACACGCTCCGAATAAAGACCTTTTAGAAATTTACATAAAACATCTCTTTCTCTCTCTCTCTCTCTCTCTCTCTCTGCCCAATTCTCTCTCTCCTTCTACTTCTCTCTATATATCTCTTAGCGCTCTGCAAAGAAGTAAAGATAAGTGTGATGAGGCAGCGTGGTGTGGCTAATTTTGTATGGTCCGGAATGCCTAATGAAGTCCTCGAATTGTCACCAACAGATGTCTTGGGTCAGGTTGGGATAAAAACTTTGGCTAACTAGGAAAACGTAATAAGGTCTGTCTTGCTGCAGGCATTCTTAGTTGGTCACAAAATTGAAAATTGAATTAGGATACAAAACATTCATGTAACCGAGCTGCATTCTATAAATATGTGGATTGAAATTATATTAATAAATAAATTGGAGAAATCAAGGCACAAATAAATTGAAATACAACTAACTTTCCATCAGACATTTTATTATCATATATTGACTGCATTTATTATATTTATATTTTGAATTTAAATCCGTGGAATTATTGAACTTGTTAAAAGAGTTGAGGCTGGAATGTCCCTGATTGGATTAGGTATAGAATATGCCCATGTCCTACAAATATCTCCCCAGCTAATATTCGCAAAATTTCAATAAATATATTTAGTCAAATGAAATTATATCGAGCTGATGATAGACACAGCTGCGAGCTTAAGCGCTGCCCAAAATATCCAGGGAAAAGCAGAGTCAAGTTTTTGCTGATTGAGTTAACAGGAACATGGGGAAGCCACCCGCAGAGAAGCCCGCATGTGCTCCCATCGATATTAAATTAAAGCGATAACAAATTGTAATTACTGGGCGTGGGCCATAGGTCAGAACTAATGGAGTTTTGCCCCGTGCAGCGCTGCGGCAACATAAATAAACAAATTGACATAAATTAGCAGAGATTGAAAAAATTGCGTCCACTAGCGTGGATCAGCAGCTGCGGCTCCAGTTGCCCCTGGCCTGGTTGTCTATGGTTATAAATGTCGTTTTTATGGCTGGCCACGTGTAAATCTTGTAAGGCTGCTGAACCATGGTGGCGCTGGCATCCGTGTGTGGCATAAATTAAACGCTGAATAAGGTCAAGAAATAAATTTCACATTGATTGCCCCAGAGACATTTGCTGCCAGCAGATCATCAACAAGTTGCCGCCAGTTAATGAAAACCTCTCAAACAGCTCAGCTTAAAGTACTCCACAAGTAATGCCCATAAATTTCATGCCAAATTACAAATTTAAAAAAATTCTAGTATTAAATTGTAAATTAATAAGCAGTCGAGTCAACATAACAATGACCAACTAAAGTCCCCCTGGCTATTTCAACCGGACTTGGTCAATGGAGAGAGTGGTTAGGCTGCTGCACCATGTCACTGGAACAATACATTAGTTAAGTCTTATTCTATTGTATAGAGCAATTATGAGTTATTAGATAGCTATTCATGTCAGATTTAGCCACCATAAAAATGATTATTCATATGAGCATGAATATAAATCAAGGTGCTGCGACATCACATATCCAGATGACTCAGCTCTTTTTTTTACATTCTTCTTTATTCGGGTTAAAATTATCAATGTTATTACAGAAAAGGCGTCTTAAATGTTGAATTCAATGTCTACCAAAAAGTTAACTTTTTAGAATTATAGTAAAATGAAATAAGAGTTTGTTTCAGAAAATCTATGAACTTTTTTTTGTTAGGCTTGTATATAGTACGCACATATCAAGTTTGCTTTCAAGAATCGATAACTTTTCCTGATTAATTGCTATCGACTTAAAACCATATTAAAAATCGGTTCCGTTTTTTTTTTTCATCTTAGAAGCTAGAGTCTCAAAATTTCGCATGTAGCTTAATGTAAATTTTCAACAATTTCGGGTGTTGTTACATTTGGATTCCAGCCCCCAATATCCCAAAATGTTGAAAATGTTCTTCAATATCAAATATGGCATATATCTAAAAAGTTTTGGTTTTTTAAAACCATGTGGTGAAAGATTCATCAAAATCCGTTGATAAACACAAAATTTATTAAATAAAATGTTTGGCCATTTATCAACGGCGCACGAAAAACAAAGCGCACAAAGCCAAGCTGGCGCCTATACATGTTCACAATATATATATGTGCACACATACATTCTAAGAATCGCAATTGCTTTTGAATTGTATTTGAATTGTTTGCTGAATACTTTAAATTTGCTGGTCGGGGTTATGTGCCGCAGTGCGAATATTGTTGTGGGCTTGCAAAAGTGTGCCGCTATAATCTATTTACAGATTTTGATTGCATAATTCTTATTTGATTGACATTCTTAGTACTATCGTCATAGACTTGAGGCGCGTGATATGGTTATACATATGAGCTATGGGCTATATTCAATAACTATGATTGGATGGGATTAGGATATCCTGTAGTCGGGCACCTCCGACTAGAGTTTACTTGTTTATTTTATAGCTATAATTTTTTTACTGCATTGCATCACTCTTCAGCAATGCATTTTCTAGCTGGCACTTTTATGAGTTTAATTTCATCCATAAAATATATATATTTGTTTTTTGAATTGAATTGGAATCCAAATCACACAAATCTTCGACTTTCTGAAATCAGACCGCGAATCACTGAAAGAGGTTTTATGTTCAGCTTAATAAGCTGCCACTCGATTTCGAAAGGCGCTTTTCGGATTAGCAGCAATTAAACAAATGGCGTATTAATTGTGCCACGATATTACATCATAGGTGCAGACATGTCGCGTATGAATATGTAATTGGAATTTGCGCAATAACATTTCGATGTCTTATACGTTATTGAAAATTGTGGTCGTGCTTTCATGTTCGCCTTGCAATTAAGCTCAAGCTGCCAGGCTGCGTTGGCATTTGACATTTGACAACAATACCACCCACTCACACATGTAAAGGCACACACACACACACACACACTCAGAGCAGGAGAGAGCACAGTTGCTAAGCCACAGGCACCGGGTTGGCAATATTAGCGGTGATATGACAAACAGCGAAGTGGAAACCATCGCAAAGCAAACACAAAGTGGCCCGTTTCTGCAGCACAAGAGCAACAACAAACTTAACCACTCAGAAAGCAGCTTCGCCCAGACATGATAAACTGAAAGATATCCCTTTCTAAAATTGTTGCATCTTAATTATACTTAAGGGCGAATTTTATTTCGGGCTTTCATCTCTCTAGCAAAACTTACGTAAAATTCTGATTAAGATTCGATTTCCTTAGAGTATGGACTGATTTGGCTAACATGCCATATTGGACTGTATAACTGAATTAAGACTAATTATTTGTATTTATTTTCTTAAATATAAAATAGTATTATTCTTTTTAAAAACTTAAATTCCTTTGATATCATGCGACTTACACGGTATCAGCTGGCACCTAATCCAACCCATTATCTCTGCTGAGATGTAGCCAACATATGTCGCCGCCAATGAGCATTATGCGCTTTTGTGGGTCCTTAAGTTTAATTAGTGAACGTTCGTTGGCTGTTTGGCAGGTCAAGGAGGTGAAGCTGCCTCTGCGCCGATAAAATTACGTTGTCGATTCGGTTTTGAGGTTGGCGAACGACACCACTTGGTGGTGAGATGCGAGTGTGCGTGTGTATTTGGGGTTCTAATAGCTAAAAGGTGGCATTCACTTCAAGAGTTGCCATCGCAGTTAGGTAGTAATAATGAGGGCTTCTCGAATGAGCTTAAGCTACCAGTTGGAAGCAGCCACACACATATACATACATAAATAAATAAATGAATGAATATGAATATGAATTTCCTGCTGCTGATGAGTGTTGGATGCGCTTTGAAGTTTGCGTAGCTCGTTAAAAAGTTATCAAAGTGGAAACGCATTCATCTCAATAGTATCTATGCGGTTGTTGGCAACGCAATTTCTCAGCTCTCTAATTTCACTTATCTATTCATAGCCAATAACAATTATTAAATGATCACATATTTTCTTAATAAAGTTAAAATTAAATGCTTCGTATTATCGCAGCCTATAATTGTGTCTTATATGTGTGTGTTGATAAGCATGCAGTCAGGAAACGAATGTCAAAGTTCGCCCATAGGACATCAATATATTATGAACTTAATGTCAACAAACTGAACCCCAAAACTTTACAGTGCATTACTGTCACAAGATATTGCAAATTATACAATTAAACATAATGTCAATTAACTAATCCGATAAACAATAAATGCTTTTAACGCACAAGATCACCATGACCAAGTCACCTATGGCAACGACTCTGCCGCTACAGCGCTGCCCACCTACAATCGACGCCGACAACACCAGACCTCCACTTCTTGGGATTAGAAATAAGTTTAGTACTCTCATTCTCAAATCAACTTTCAATAAAGAATGTTCATTTTTAAAAATTATTTAATTTTAACTCATATTCTCCCACCTTAGACGTTGTTGCCAAGCCGTCAAGGAATCCATTGCAACTGCTGGAACTTTCAATTGTCATCATCGGCTACATAAAGTGCATGTGGATAGAGACCTTTTTGACCGATGCACACAAAAATTAATATATTTAATGTGCTCGCAAACAATAAGAGACTATTTCACGCAAATCTAATACGCACTGGAACAATAATAAAATAAAACGCATCATGCACAGAAACTAACAACTTCATCGGACTCAAAATTATTCAATTGTAGAATGAAATGCATTCAACTGCACTTCAGTGAGTGTTCAATTATTTATGTGCATTTAATTTTGCCACACTTAAACTATTTCATTGTTCAATAAAATATAGGAAAACAAGTAACGAACCTCTAGTCGAGACGGCTCGACTAAGAGGTACCCTGAATCCTCTGAGCTGATATACCAATCATTAAAAGATTGTTTTATTTATAAATAGCAAACGTGGCATGAAAAATCCAAGGATGATAAAATACGCGTATTTATTATAGAAACCAACCATGCGATATTTTCGACAGTTATTGATTATAAGGAATGGAATGTTTTATCGAAAAAAAAATTAACTCGTATAGCGTATGGTATTATCGAGTATTTTGCCTCTTATTTCAAGTCTCTAGCTTTTGTGGTTTTCAAAATCCACGTGATTACACGGGTGGACGGAGGGACGGACGGACGGACGGACAGGGCTAGTTCAACTCCTATGGGGTGTGGCACGCCTCTTTCTGTCTGTTACATACATTTGCACAAAAACATTATACCCAGATTTTCCATTTTCAATGAATTCAGGGTATAATAAAGAGTCAACAATTAAAGCACAAAGTATTTGTGATAGCAATGACAGTTCATTGAATTAAGTAAGGAGTTAAGCATGGTTTAGGAAAAATTATTTAATCGGAATCTATACATTGAGTATTAAGGTAAAATATGAAATCCAAATTGGACTGTGGAATTGCGCTCGATTGACTTCTGTGTTCCTTGGGAACGATTGTTGAGTTTAATTAGCTTGCTTTCAGCATAAACTGACACACATTCCACGCTGCTGCATTCATTAATAATGCACTTCAGAAACGTTAATAAAATTTTGAAAGTAATTAATAAGATGGCCCAGTTGGGGGGAAAGGGTTTTGTAGCTGTCCTGTAGCTGATGGCATAGCATGTCTCATTTATTTACATTTAAGCCAGCCTTGAATTGAACTGAGAAAACAGCAGGAAACTTCAAACAGGCTGCTAGCTCTCTCAACAGTATTGGGCAATTGTTCGGATGCTGAGTTGGGTCCACGAAAACTTTGGCATTGACAATGCTTTTCCAGCTATAAAAGGTTATGCGGAACTGGTCTGAAAACCGAAAAAGCTGAAAATAAAAAAAAAAGAGATTTCCTCTCTCTTTGCTGGCCCGGCTTAATTAGCATGAAAAGGCTGCTCCAGCAAAAAGAAAACTCAGGCAAATTGGTTTTAAATTTCAGCATGAAATAGGTCCACATTCAGCCGTTCAAGCCCTTCGACTTTGGCCAACTTTGAAAAGCAAATGTAATTATGCGCATAAAAGTAGGCAATACTTCTTAGCTTATCGATGGCACGACCAATTCGCAGATCCAACTTGCAACAACATCTTAAATGAGTATGCTAAACGAAATATCATAAACATTTCAAATAGCATCTGCCCGAGGAAGTGCTCCGAAAGAGAAATAGAAATTTAGTTCAGCACTTGCAGGGTATAGACTTGTCTACTACTTAACCGTAGCTTCCATTAGCTGCGAGTTTCTGCATTGAAAAGTCAATTTTACAAAATTGAAATATAAATTATTGAAGCGTTAAATGATATAACAGCGGGCAGGAGCAGATATTCACAGCAACTACTGTCTAATTTCCCGCTGACAGTTTAAAAGATTACTGCAACATGCATACATTTTTATGCACTTAGACTATTTTTAGTTGACAGGCGATGCCTGGTCAAATGAATATTAATTCGGCTCACACCTCTCATATGCCTTAAAAATTCGTAAAATTCTTTATCATTTGTTGCTAGCATATCCATTTTTTAGAGCTACCTTGAGCATTCCATTCATTTTACCTAAGGCAAATTAGGCCTGTCAAATATTTGTACAATTTAGCTTTCAGGGGCTCTCCGTGATTGCTCGTTTCAGCGTTTGCTTTTATCAATCCCTGGTCGTGATTCCATCTTATTTGTCTGCTGAGCTGTCGCTTTAATAATGCAATGGCTGCGGCTCTGATCAGATTGCTGAACATTAAAATTAGCATGAGCCCGTCGAGGTGAATGATGAATATTCCATTTGTAATCAGTAAATAATAATAATAATATTAACTTCTTGTTGCTCCTAGCGCATTGGTATATTAAAATATTAACACTATTTAATGTATGTGATGCTATTGCAAACAAAATGTATGTATGTATGCACACGCCGAGCCTTTTGCGATATTGAATTTTCAATTTATGCATTTTCATGGCTGAATGTGTTTTGTTGTTAAACAAACCACAGGCAAGCGAGAGCACAAAGCGACAGAGAAGCGCAGGGCACGGTTGATCAGGGCAAGGCAGGGCAGAGCAGGGCAGGGTAAGGAATATGTCGAGCATTGGCGACAGGCAACAATGCCAACACATTTCACACAAATATAAATATTTGCCTTTGCCGCATGGAGGCGACAGAGAAACCCAAACAAGCTGAGTGCCAGACAGACACCCTCATGAATTTTGCAAGCGAATCGCACATGCTGCGAGAATTCAGCTGGAACAATCGAGCGGAATTGCCAGTTTTTGCTGCTTGTCGTATATGTAGACACCAATCGTAAATAAATATTTTGATTTATTGTCTCCTTTATATTTCCGCACAATTTATGCCCCCAGTTCGAGCATTGGGAAGTCGTATAATTAATATGTTTACCCAGCGTATGTCTTATTCTATGTTACCCTTTTAATTGTAATGCATTTTGCTACTTGCGTCTATAAGATCCTATTTTATTTTTAAAAAGTTTTCCATTCATTATGCATTCAAGTATGTTTAAGCCTATTCGTACTCTATTCATGGAAATCCACATTAAGTTTTAAAGTCAAGATTTACGTGACGTGAATTGCCATTACATAGATTTTAAATTAAATTCAGCAATTCAGGCTATTTAAGCCAATTTGGCTATTTAAGCTTCGGACCAATATCCACTAAACCAGTATACAGAAGATTATAGTCTCGCAATGATGTATTTTTTGCTTATCCCATTTTTTGTGGCATTACTTGGTAATTCTCTCAATTCGACAGTCAATGACCAACTTTTAAATTTCTTATATTTTTAGAGCCTGAATGCTACATGTTTTTCTTCTTCCCACCTACAAACTGACAATAAATAAAAGTTGGCATGATCGGTTGGCATGATTCTTTTCAAAGTGAACGAGCTATTTTTTAACACATGAATTTTTTCGTGAAGCCTAAATAAATCCATAATTTCACAGTAATTCAGTTGTATTTCAAGCAGAGAAAGTCCAAATGAAGCGTTTGCCAGTTTGACAGCTGGAATGATTTAGTTGCGCAATTGAAATATTATATAAGATTCAAATACGTAAACTGCGATGAGACTTGCTACTGCATATTCAACTCAACTGCACGGAGAGCTAATGGGAAGTAGCTTAAGTGCTGCGACTGTCAACTTTCTGACTCGAAGATTACTTCAGATCCTCGTCGCTTAGCCCTGCTGGGTTAGTTAAATACAAATAGCCAAACGACAAAAAAGCAGAACGAGAACCCAGCCAAAAAACCAACAGCAAAACCCCCAAATATGGCGAAACAGTTGCCAGTTGTCAGTTGGCCGCAGACCAAAGTCGGCAATCAGCAACTCTGGAATTGGAAAGGGATTCGCTTAAGTCCCACTCTTCCTACACCCCAGTAGCCCCTGACAGACGCTTCATTGTCGCTATCATTGTTGTCAAGCGGGCCAGAAAGAGCAAGTTGGGGAAAAACAGAAGGCAACAACTTTTACGCACGTTCCTCGTTCATATGTCAAATCTGTTTCTTTTTTCCTATACTCTTTTAGAGGGTATTCAAATGTTGTCACAAACGATGTCAAAAGATATGTCTCTCGTATCAGTGCTATCTGCAAGCAATTATTATCTGATGGGGCGATTTCAGTTTTCCACGATTATTCAATCAAATCTATATTCAACTATAAATCTGTCTGGGTTATGTCAGAAATATATTATAGGGTATATACGCTTTGGCTTATTGTGGGACTTAAGTTTTTTTTTTTTTTTTTTTTGGGCTTGTTCGGTTTTGGCATTCGGTCGGTGCCCCAAAATGATGAAGGGTTTCATTTGATTTGGTTGGTTTGCCATTTTTCTGGTTTCACCGCCTGTTACACTTGTTGTACTTGCTCTGTGTGTTGTTGATGTTGTTGTTATTGAAGTGAGCACTGGGACCAAGTCTACATATAGCCAAATGCACAATGACACACCAAGCAAAAATCAACATTGAGCATATGCTTGTGTTGAAAAATGGCTTTAACTTCCATATGGCCGTGAGAATTCACTGAGAGGGAATATAAATATTGCTCACCCTTAACACCTGCTCTGGAGCATGTTGAATTATGCCTGGGCAGTTTTTACAATGTAGATTAACTTGTTAAGTCCCAGCGCTTTTAAAGGAATGCCAAAAAGTGCATGACAATCACTCAAATTCTGGATAAAGGGAATTATAATTCGAAATAGAGACTAAATGTTTAAAGAGACTAAATGTTTAAAGAGCAAGTAAATCTGGAACTAACTGCATATCAGTTGCGGTTTTAATATTCAGATTTAAATTGATTCAAGGTTGAAATAGAAAAAAATTTTTTTTTTCTCGTTAATGATATAACTTAGAGAGGAAAATTAGATGGAAATTGCTATACACCAATTTCGATGTATAAAACAATTCGATTCGATTAAATGAACTCTAGATTTTTTAGAAATCCTTGCATTCCCTTCAATTGGATTTGGAGCTGTTGGGATGCCGACTATTGGGCATGACCACACCTTTATTGAAGCAGTTTTCAGTACTACTTAATAGATATAATTAATTACTATTACTATTTAGCTTTGCATTATTGCCCGTCAGATAACCAGTAATTTTGTCGACTTTAATGTCAAAATAAACAAAAGCTTACTTAGTCGTCCGCCAGTCAGCATAGCTTTTCATGGTTTGTGCTTTTGAATGATTTCTCTTATATAAAATAGATCTTTTAAAGCAATAAGAATTCATAATATGAGCATTGCCAACGCGATTCTAGGGCATAGTCATAGTTAGTTTTATATTAGTTTGCAAGCAATTGGACTTTCAGCCGTCCCAAATCTTGACGCATCTGTTAGAAACTGTAGCCAGCTGTTGCGATGATTTTGCATATTGCAGTAACAGTTACAACCTGTGGATAGCGCAGCCTTCTGCACGGCAATATGCAAATGTGTTGGCACTGGAGCTGCCACATCGAAATCAATTTTGCCTGAAGGCAAAGAGTCAAATGGCGCCATATAAGATCCACATGCGAGTGCAACACACGTTGCCAGCGGTTAAATGAACCGGAAGTGTTTTATGCAGCGAAAGATGCAATTACTTATATGTGTGCACATAATCTGTGTCAGTGTGGGATTGCACACACATACGAACACACACATACGAACACACACACACGAACACACACACTCGCACACCCACATGTATATTTCACTATTTGTGTTTGTGTATGCCTGGGCAAATGCCAACAAACGTGCAGAGCTTTTGGCATTTGCATGCAAACGCGCAAATATGAGAAGCCAAGTCCAATCCCCATTTGGTGGATAGCTGCCACTTTAATACCCTGCACGCAGTTGTCGCAACGATCACATGCTGCTGCTGTTAGTAATCAAAAGAATTTATATATTATTTGAAACTTTCAACAACAGAATCTGCTCCTTACGCCTAGGCTAACTACTTTCATAGATGGTAATTTCTAGTATCTTAGAGCCCTTAACCCAAGATAGCTTTTAACCAAGTTTAACCCACCAGAGCACACATAGTTGATAATTCTGCAATTTTGCTTGCTATGTGCATCGCGCTCGTTCCAGTCGTCGCCTCTGTCCGCTGGGCAGGGAGAGAGAGGGGGAGAGGTGGTCTGCGTTGCACTTAAGTGCTTCAGCGCTTTGTGTGGATTGTGTTTGGTTGACAGAGCAGCTCTGCTAAACGGCTGCCGGTCAGACGTGCCAGCCTCCAGCTAAAAGTCATTAGTTGCAGTCAACGTAAACAGACGCTGGACAACAATTGGACAACGACTCTCTGCTGTCTGACGATGATTTCCACTGTGGCCTCACTTTTCTTTCACTTTTCCTCGAATGTGCGCTGCATACTCACTGTTTAATTTGCTAATGTGCCAGGAACAAACAAATATGCATCTGCACTCTGAAAAGAGCAACAGCAGTTTGCAAAAGCAATTTGCGAATATTTTAAATATATTAAGGACTTTAATGTATTTCTACGTAAAAATCGTAAAAAAAATTCGATAATTACTTTTAAGTTACTAGGTGTAAAATATATATTCACCTGGGATTCGTCAATTTTTGAGGTGCGTTAGTTTTTATTAAGAGATTCAGTATCAATTTATATTCATATGAATATTCAACAAAATAAAACCAAACAAATGTAGCATATTTTCAGGACATTTTTATTTTTGATACCAAATATGACCAAAATTAAAAATCAATTTTGCTATTTTACTGACAGTGCTCCACAGCTGAATTTTCGATGATTAGAACTGATATACTCAATTCTTAGCATGATTATGACCTTGAGTTCAAAAGAGTCCAAAAAAATCAATTTCGCTATTTTACTGACAGTGCTACACAGCTGAATTTTGGATGATTAGAACTGATATACTCAATTCTTATCATGATTATGAGCTTGAATTCAAAAGAGTCCAAAAATCCATCCATCTGCTTTACGGGCTGAATACAACTTTTGAGAAAATGCAAAGTTTTACACAGCATTTCAATAGTTGAAAATATTCGATAGCAAACGAACAACTGCTAAAATATAGTTATCAGAGATAAATTTATTTTGTTGGCCACCAAAGTTTGATCGCGATCGATTTAGTTAGGTACACGCTTTCAGCTTAACTTTTCACTTTAAAACAATTAACGTAGAAGCTTAATTAGATCAAATCTTTGCTTATACTTGTCAAAGTCAAAGTTGTAATTGCAACTCGACAGACCTGCTATCAAAGTGCATCTAATAGAACGAAATTCCATTGACTGGAGTCAATTGGAAAGTTTTCCATTTTCATTTTTCTTTTTGCTTTGAGTTCAGTTTAATCTATGGACTATATCGCCTAACTTGCCCCAACTTTTCCTCTGCTCCTATTTTCCTCTCCTGTTTTTGAGTGACATTTTTCGCACCGAAACTTTTGTTTAACGCAACTTCTACAATGTCTGGCCCTTCAGCTTCGTCTTCTTGTTATTCTTGCTGTTGTTGCTGTTTTTGTTGTTGTTGTAAGTCATTTTGGTTAAGTGGTTTTACGCGCATTTCGCACTTGTGAAACAGTTCAGCAAAGTTCAGCTGTTGACTCGTTGTTTACATGTGGAAATTTGTTATTTGATAAAAATATTTCAAGTCGTTCACGGTGTAAACGAGTATATGGGTTTAGTGTAGTGTAGTGCTCACTGCGTCTATCACTATTTAATTTATGTGTTTGAATGAATTTCAGACCATGTATAAATGCAATCTATAAATTATATGGTTTGCCCATTATTTTGTAGTGCTTACCAAGCGAATAAATATTATGTAGACGCTTAAACCCAACTGCTACCCTTTGCTTGGAGACTTAAAATAGAACTATGCAAATAGTCTAAAATGTACTCCAGCTCTAGTCGGCATCCGGTGTCATTAGCTAGGGAGATTATGCCAGATCAGCTGTGAGTGCAGAGTATCTGAAGTGCATGCACTGCCGACTAGAGCACATTAATTTTCAACATTCGTTTTTTCGCCAAGCAAAGAAATGTTTTCGGACGCATTTATTTGTCAGCATTTGCAGCTGCAGCATTTTGCAAATAAGTTAAGCCAAATTGTGTCAGGTTTACAATATATACACACCTTTTCGATATTAGCTTTAACTGGGAGCGTGCGAAAGCTCGACGCTGGAATTCAATTCTGGGCCCCACAATGAAGTCCCGCTCAAATCGATGCCAGGGGGAGAGCCTGCGGCAAATTCGCATGAAATGCAACAAATCAGTCGAAAGCAAATGGAGACACATATTTTAAAGCTTTAGTCAAACACAGAGTCGCACACATAATGGCCATTTATTTGTGCCAGTATGTGTCTATGGCTCGGAACGCTTTGGCACAATCAACTACTGAGTTGGCAATTTTTTGGAGCTTGCAAACAAACCTTTTGCTAACCCCAAACCTACCAGGCAGAACTAAGATGGCCAACCATATAGTCATCTCCACTCTCCCTCTCTCTCTCTCTCTCTCTCTCTCTCTCTCTCTCTCTCATTCTCTCTATCTGTCTCGCTGTATCTGGCGTTTGTATTTGGGTTGTCTAACGTATGATGCTGTTATGGTTTCCTGTCTAAAGAAAAATTGTAATGTACTCAGTTGAACGGACTGGGCTACGACTCGCAGCTGAGGCCCGGCACGAGCCCCACATGAGTTACGGTCGCACATTCGTAATGATTTTGTTGCAGCTGCTGTCAGACAGTTAGTCGCCTACCTGTGCTCGAACACACATGCACACAGAGAGAGATAGATAGAGAGTGAAACAACGCACATTTTCTCTTTTCAGGCGTTCAATTAGAAACCGAAGTTGACGCTCCCAACGGACATGGCCTGGTCCAAGACTGTTTAATAATTTTCCCACACAATTTTCACAGCGCTCCTATTTTCGCAGTTGCCACGGCAACATATAAATCTGGTTGCAAATATTGGGAAACGTTACTTGGCTACCGCACCGAAGACAATCAGTCGTCTGATTGCGACCAAATCGTAGAAGGCCAACAGCGTGACCTTGGAGCCAGTAGCCAATATATCATCAGCCTTTTGTGCACTGTGTGAATTTCGAATTTGATTTGCATGGCTTCTTGGCAGCCGTCTAATCGATGCTCGCTTTTGTTTCGGCAAGGATTAAGTTCAACTTAAATTAAGTTCAACTCAGATTAAGAGGCACAATACATTAAAAACGTGTGCAATTCATCTATATAATTTATACTACATCTACTTAGCAGCAACCACTCTGTGGCTTGGGCCATGATTTGGGCTTGATTGCGTAATTGTGCAAATTACAGACTGCGGCAGCGGTTGCATTGTGGTAAGTCGGCGTTATGCGTATTCAACTCTCATGGTAATCGGAATTATCACAAATTACACCAGCGACAATTACAGCCCAATGATAAAAGAGAGAAAGAGTAAATTAACAGAACAAAGAGACCTCGCACTTTAGAGTCAGGTTTATGGTTGTCGAAGCCAAAGTGCAGCTTAGGTTCGTAGTTGATGCTGACGAATTTAACTAAAGATTAAGCTTTTCTACTACTGAAAAGCCTCAGTTCAGCTTCTTTAGTCCCGTATACACACACACATGCACGCACGAATTGCAGTTTTATTTTCGTATTTATTCGATGAGTGTGTCGCTCGCAGAGACTTCATCTAACGCTTTGTGCTGTCAATTTGGCAAATTGCATCAATTATTGATTGACCTCTACCTGCAGCCCGTTCGGTTTGACCCAGACAAGTCTCCCCAGCGAGTGCTGGGAATTTGTCAAGCCTTTGTCCGTCAATTCAATATCCAATAACAAATACAATAAGGCTGACATTTCATTGCAATCAACTCAGCCAAATGGTCCACGACGGTCGTTGGCCACTCGCCATTCAACTAAGGGCCATGACGCCAGACGCCACTTGCTTATTCCAAGCGAAGTTCGGGTATTTTATATATTTATTATGAGCCCTTCAGATGAGGCTCAACACAGTGAATTTTGGCTACTTTTAGTCAAAACTTAAAGTGTATTTCACATGTGATTATATTACATTTAAATACTACTTTTAACTATATCATTTTTACTCGTTAATTCATAAGTTTAAAGAAATTTTCATATAATAAACAATTTTTAATTATCTTTCTCAGAAGCACAAGTGATTTAATACTGACAACGATCTGTTGCAATTAAGTCGCACAATAATTTTACACATATGCTTCAATCGCATCAACTCGCACAGAGTTTTACACTCATTAGTCAAATGATATTTCAATGGCTATAATAATTTAAATGGCTATGACGTAGATGCATTATCGACGTCAAAGTACACTTTGGCCACTGTCTGACCATGCGACCGTTTATTAAACTTATTATAAATTCATGCACACATTAAGGCTGCGTTCATTGGTCAGTGGACACCTCCTTCAACCACATAAATCTGAAGTGTGTGCCTTGGCTGGCTGGTCATAAAAAATTGTCATTAGCATGCCATGAATACCGAAGAAGAAGAAAAAAAACGAAACCAAAAGCTAAGGGACCAAAATGTAAAGAGGACGCCACATGCGTGGCTCCTGTGGTTGGCAAAAATACAACAAACGAAAAAAGAGGAAGAAGAGAATATAAGTATATTTTGCGAGAAAACCACAAATACTCCCTAGAGCTGAAGTTGTCACAGATCGGATGCAATTTATGATGTTTTACGGACTTCCCAAATATAACTTTAGAGCGCAACATAAATCAAATAATTTGAATGAGTTAACAAATATTATTTCAACTAGATTTATATGCAGCTTAAACAAATAGCCTTTGAGATGTCAACACAATAACTCGAGCATCTCATAGGGTCCCAAAAGCATTTAAGTATATTTTGAGTGAAACTTCCTTAAAGCGTCAAGCTGTTGAGTTATGCGACTTGAATTAATTTCATAATTATTTAATATGCGCTGACAAAGTTGTTATGTTAACGTTTTTATTTATATTTTGTTTCTTGGTTGTCTCTCATGCAATATCCAAACTTTGTTACCACCCCGCAAACTTTGGCCATTTGGAGCATTACGTATACGTCCCGTGTCGAGCGTTGTCAAAACTTCTTGGCATGCCAGCATTTTAATTGAAAGTAAAACAAAAATAACTGGCCCACCTCAACACCTAAGGCGAACAACTTGTTGCTCTCTGTAAGTACACCTGGAAGTGCTCGATTCGCCCTGCAGATGCAGTCGGCCCAGCTTATTTGGCCATAAATTATCAAGTGACAAATCGCTTGCCTGCACATTTGTCCTATGTGTTCTACCAATTGTTTGCTTGCTCTACAAACCCACAAACACGAGTAGGTTGGCATGCAGCAAAAACAACAACTGTGACACACAAAAAGACACGACACATAATGACTACATCGAGCACTGCAACACGCAACAATTGACAGATGTGGCTTCTATAAATGACTGGAATTGAGTGCGGATATGTTCATCGGAGTGCGAAATACGAAAGACAATTACTTAATTGACACAGCTCACTAACCGTTTACCAATTATAAATATTTAAAGCTTTGAATACGAAATTGGTCAGGAAAATAACAGTTTCCTCTGCCATCATATATTTCACAGTTCACTAAGCGATATATGTTTGCAGATCGATATAAATTGAAACAGAAAGAAAAACTGAGTTTTAAATTTGAAGTGTAAACTTAACTGGAGACTTGCCAAGCAAGGCACATTGATGTGTGAAACTTTAAGCCAATTGCATTTATTACTACAGCTCCCTGAAGGCTCTCAAGTTGAATTGTTTGCTTCTATATTATAAAGAATTAAATTTGCTCATGTCAATTACTAGATATTTTCTTATATTAAGAAAACTAACAACATTTAAAATGCGATTATAACAACATTCAAGATGCGATTATAACTTGAAAGAGTATATTTCCTTTTGTATTACTATTATCTATCTCTGGTAGAATGCATAAATCTCTCACCACGTTTCCGTTTCAAGCATTACCTGAAGACTGGTAATAATGGCATTGGACTGCGCTCTGATAATAATGTCATTGGCCTTTATGGAGATTTTCTTTTGAACAGAATTGATAAGCCAAAGCTTTTGGATTTCTGTTTATGATATGTCCTCCCAACTTCAATTTTTCACTTCCATATAAGTCTTTTATCTAGTTGCCCTCTCAAGCACGTTACTTCGTCGTATTAAGTTCATTATTGTTGTTTAACACTAGTTAGTAGATAATATCGTCTTATTAAAAGTTATGTGCTTGCATTTTTGTATATTTTCTATAATTCGTTAGTCGATTAACCATTTTTTATGGAATTGAGTTAATAAGTAGCAACCAGATAACTGAATGTAATATACAAAATGAATGGAATATTGTAAGGATTAATAAAATATTTTACTTTTGATAAATTTGTAGTGTATTATAATCAGTGCATTTCGTTCATTAAATATAATGGAATTATTAACTATTTTCTGAAATGGAAAATTAAATGGGGCTCTTCTTTATTCATTTTTTTTTAAACAGACCAGGGGATTAGTTAAATTTGTCGATATAAGTGCTCTATCTGGGAAATAGAAGCTCCTTACTTTATCAAGCAATAATAATTGATTGACGCATATTACGACAAGTCATAGGAAGGAATCAGGTATGTCTTATCTAAAATAAATATCATTCAAGATACTTCGACACATTGCTAATCCATCCTTAGTTCACTCATTAGCTCTATAAGCCCAAAGTATATAAGCATTTCTCATCCACTTTATTTTTATCGCTCATCATAAAAAAATACTCATGTAAATGACTCAATAATGCTATCTATTTTACTTTACACCTTACTTCACTTTTTATTTTATTTATTCATAAAATTTAAATTTTTAATGTTCGGAAATATCGTGAATTAATGTGTTTGCTTTGGCTACTTTGGCTACACTTCGTAGGCTCACATGGTTCTAATAGCCGATAATGAATTATTCTTTAAATGACATATTTTAGCCCAAAGCAGTTTATGTATTTGTTAGCCGCCTGTCCATTTGCCTGGGTAACTTAATGTGATATTGGTGTTAGCCTTTAGGTATTAAATATTAGTCCAGCCTTAATTTATGTGCCTTGATTTGTAGTATTTTTTCATATTTAAAGTGAAAAATGAAATAATCATTAAATAGCCGTGTTTACTTACATTTTCAATTTATTAAAAATAAATTATGAACCATTATATTCAAATTTGTTGTGCAGCTCATCAAATAAATAAATTGCATAAATTTTGCTCATTTAAAATGCTCGCCTAAATCAACAACAAAGCAAATATAGGAAAACCACATATTTATTAATTTTTTATTCAACATTCATTATTTATTAAATATTTCATTTAATTTAAAACGCATTCTTTATTTGCCATTGAAATTAAAATAAAAATTTGTATTTAATTGGTTTATATCATCTAAATCAATTGTAATACTCTTCTGTGACGGCTTCTTTTTTCTTTTACTTAACAATTCAAATTTGTTTATTAATATAAACACACATATTTGTAAACATATATATTTTTTTTATATATATATTTTCATATTTATGTATTTGCCAATTGAAATCTAATTTCATTAGGTTTTCACTTTATATTTGTGTTTTGGTTCAATTTAAAACATTTTAATTTGCATATTGTTATGCACAATTATTTAATATAAGTTGCTGTTGGCAATAGAAAGTGATTTTTTAAATTTTAATATATATCGATTTTTTTTTATATATTTAGCTTAATTTTTGTATACTTTAATTACTTTGTCAATGTTTAACATACAACAAACATTCATATATCTTAGGCTTATAGCTCTAAATAGTTTTATAAATCTGCCTAAGCTAACGACAAGATTATAAGTTCTTTTAAAACTATAAAATTTTCGAATACTTGAATATTTATTTAATTTGTCTGAGACTTTTTCCTTACGAGTCTTTCACACAGAGTTTTCTAGATAAATACACTAGACTTATGTATCTCATGAACTTAATTTACTGTTTAGTAATTTAAAATGTTCCTTAACTGAGTTTTAATATTAACACAAACCTTATGAAATAAGATCTCATTTAAATTAATTTCTATATCAATCCTTAGCCTATATGATCTATAGTACTTATGTATTTGGCTTAAGTTTCTTCCTTCTTAATTTAATGAAAATTCTTTTGAGATTTGCACTGAAACCCCTGCTTAGCTGACATATAAGATTAAAAATTGCATTTGTGCTGTGAGTATTTATATTTGCTATATATTCATATTCATATTCATATTCATATTCATATTCATAGTCACATTCAGATGAACCACAAAATAACATATCATATGTCAACATGTAATTCGTATTTGTTATTTTTACTTTCTTTAACAACTAACATGCATTACGTATACGCCGTGTAACTTTTCACATTTGACAAACCAAAAGTACACGAAAATCGCTGACATTTTTTTGAAAGCTTAATTTACAGGACATGCAGCACAAGCTTGAGTTGCTGAAAAACAATTTGAGAGTATAATTGTGTGTCATCCCTTGCAACATGGCCTGACATAAACTTTCAAAAAAACTGGGGCTCATGGTCAACAGGACTTTGAATACTTTTGGTTATTTTCAACGTTTTTTACTTCCACATCATTTGCAGCATTTGCGACGTGTTTTGTAACTCGAAATATGCAATTTACTCTATGCTAAGCTATTTACTGCCGGTAAACACTTTGCAAGCGTCTCGAACAGTTTTCTCTTACAGCTACATAGTCAGCTTAGACGTCTAGGTTAATTAGTTTCTAGGAGTGTTTGGGGCTTACACACTATAATATAATATTGAAACACACATCAAAATAACGACTAGCTGTTGATTATATCTAAGAATTTCCACTTGCCTTGCATGGCGCCCGCTTGTGAACGTGTCTGCTTCCTTATGAAAGTTATAAAAAGAACCCAATCTAAGATCGCCTTAAAAAGTCGAAACTGTTTAGTCTCTCTGACTGAACTAAGTAGAATTTCAATTAATTGCCTTTGAAACATCCATCAATTGATGGGTGAGTGGGGAGGAGGCAAAAAGAATGTCGACGCCCCAATTTGCCTATTTTCTATCAGGCTGTCATTCAGTCGAACAATATTTGCTGCGGCCTGCACAAATCCCATCAATGTCAGGCTTAAGCTTACTTTATTTGGCCAGCCATTGTTTGCCGTCTTTTCGTATTTTTTTAAGTTGGGCAAATTATTTTCTTTGGTTTTCAGCTATTTACCTTTTGTTGTGGTTTTTTGTTTTTACACAAAAAGCCAAATGTCTGCGCTGACAGATTTCCGCGCAATTGGCCCAAAAATTGCCAAACGAAATTTAATTCCTCCAACAACAGAATGCAAAAAATAAATAAATAAATAAAAAAGAAACAAAAAACCGAACAAAATAAAAAAAAGGGAAAATCACGTGACAGTTATGCGCATGTTATTTGAAATTGAAATGGAAGTGACGCATAGAGGCCACCATAAAGGATGCCAACATTTTAATGGATTCTCTTGACTGCCTGCATGGCGAAACAACTGCTGCGAATGTGTAAAGCGAGGTAACAGAGGAAATACACACACACATATATATATATATATATATATATATATATAATGCAAAGTATATTTAGAATTGGTTGTTAGCGCCTTTGCGGCCCGCCTAGATGCGGCATAGACATAAACTGCCTCTAGCAATGGCACACTGCACACTTAGAGACTCGATATCAACGATTTGAGAAGCTGCTTGAGCCAATTGCTTGGGGGCTCTGTGCTCTGTTCAGTTCAGTTCAGTTCCAGCGCAGCAATTTTCGCATCGTTGTCACTTTATTTGGCATTTATCAGCACTTTCCGCGCCGCACAATAGGACTCAGCCACGCCCACTTGCCTAGACGCCCATGCTCTGGCATTGTAGTTTATGCCACATTCCCGGACTCATCGCGGCTCTCAAGCTCCTGCGCCTAGAAATGTGTTTCGAAAATCTGTAAAACACAAAAAAAAAAGCCTTTAACAATTTTATGCATATTGATTCGGGTTTATAAAGGCAATAAATTGGTTTACATAAATTTTACAAATGCAGAGCAGACAAAGTTACTTTAGCATACGGCGATATATAGATATGGATGTTAAAGCAGCTTATGACAATTTGGCTAACAAAGCGCCTTAGAGCCAAGCGCATCCTAGCACCGCGTTTGCCGCTGCTTGGCAGACGACTTCAGCTAGCCCATCTATCTGGCCATAAGCGTCGCATAACTTTGCGTCTGGTGTCGACTTGATGGCCATGTCACGGCGTGTTAATCGCCACAGTCAAGGCCAAAGGCAAATGAGCAGCAAGCAAATGAGTGAGTAAAAATACTTCAGCCAGACACGCCCACCCTGGTCGGACAGCACCCGCTGGCTGCAATTAGCATTAGCCACTTGTTGCAGTTCATTCGGGGCCACGGCCATTGGCGCTCCTCTTAGTCTGTCTGCCTTTGTTTCTAACCCCGCATTCATAATAAACAAATATTACGTATACGCAGCATTGGCATTCCACAGCTTAGCTTATTAAAACTTTAATTACTTATAATAGTTCAAGTTTTTTATTGCCAGCTTGTACTTAAAAAACAATGTGAACCAAGAAAACTTATGACGAGTTGCAGTACAACGTGACGAGTTACTATAAAATAGAGTAGAAGTGACTCAGCAGGTATGTACTCACATGACGGTGCAGTAATATTTTGTATGGTTTCTAAGAGATGTGTGTAGACATAAGAAAATATAACTAATGTTTACAGATTCAGATAGTAAGAAATACATGAGTTTTAAAAAAATTAATTTAAAAGTTATTGAAAAAAGCTTAAGGAATGGTTTGAGTTTGTAGCTTTTAATTGTAATAAAATGCTTTTTTATTAGTTAAAAAACTTAAGCTATTTTTTTAAATATCTCTGCATTTTTTTAGATTAGATTAGATTAGTAGTTTTTAATTGTAATAAAATGTTTTTTATTAGTTGAAGAACTTAAACTATTTTTTATTTTAAATTAGTTTTCTGAATTTTTTTTAGATTCTGGCGAAATATGTGTGTATGTATGTCCCTGTCCCTCTGTTTATCTAATGGTTAACATTAAATGTTAGTTCAATACTATAACGAAAAACTGTGTTGTTGTCAAGGGAGATTAATATAAATCTATGATTCGTCCAGAGAAGAAGTGAGAGAGACAATACTTGTAATCTGTATATGAAAAGAGAATCGAGATTGGAACAAGTGCAGTATATGTACTATGTATTACATATGCGGTTATTAACAAACAAATAATAAGAAATATAAGGCTTACAAGTAACTAAATCTATGAACTTTACACTTCTATGCAACACCAGTTCTCAATTGTTATAGTTAATAACTAGATGAACGCAAACAATTTTGTCAAATTTAATAATATTAATATACTCATACAGAACCTATACAAATTGCTTTCAACAGACGTTGACCTATGAAAATAAATAAACAAATCTATATTTTCCTTACCAAATTTATATTACATATTTATTAGAAGTTGTGAAATTGTTTTTCCATTCATATTTAAAAATATGTGTCGTCTGTTGTCTGTCAAATAACAATCAAATACAATTGTCTTGCTGACTTGGCAAAGGAAGACAGTCCTTAATGAAAATATCTTCTCGATTTCATGTGTTTTGATTGCGTTCCTGGATTTTTAATTTGATTCTCAGCTCCATTCAAGTGCACACAGTCAGGTGAGTGGAGCGTCACAGCTTAATATGCCACATGCCAAGCACTCTGACGAATGATTCAGCATAATTTGATTTTGAGCTTTGAATTTATATTAATTCACACGATTCGATTCTGTTACTTTCGGGCCGTGCCCTTCCTTTTGCTGGCATTAAATTAAAATTCATCGAAATGCTAAAAATAATGATCAAATTCCTGTGTTAGGCAACAAAATATCCAATTTTGTATAGAGGCAAAAGTAAAATTTTATAAATATAGATGAAAATTCCAAATTTACATTTAGTATCAAAGTTAATATCTGCAGAAACTTGGCTGAATTTTATGAATAAAATGACAGAAATACAAATTGTCAAAAGTTTCGACGCAACTTGAATAATATATGATTCCTGAGCTAACCCGAGACCTGTGGCTAAAGCCCACATGCGCAATCAAATTATTAATGTATTGACTTAAGGCTCTCTGCCTTAGAGTTTGCTTCTTACAAGTAATTTTTTTTATTTTCATAAATATAATATTGTGTATGCAGCTGGATCATTCTGTAGAATAATGATATTTGAAGCCTTGACCATAATATTTATAAAATGAAATTTCAAAAATTGTTTACCATTTCCCCGGGCGCCACAATTCTGAAGAATAAAACGCTTAGCATTAAAATAAATATTCATTAAGAAAACGGCAGACCAGAGCCAGAACCTTTAAGGACAGCCCACAATCTACATTAAGACGACCCAAAGGCTCCATTGTTGATAATTGAAAAGAAATTTTCTCACAAGCCACAACTAGCATATAAGGAATACCGAACTGAGTCGCAAAACAAAGGTAAACTTCGCCTTGAGCCTTGAGTCTATTCGGTATTTGAGTCGCCTTTTACAAAGTGTGCAGAGTGCTGGAACGAGATTCTGGCAACTGCCTTTAATGCCACTTTATTAAGTATTCATTATTGTCAACTTGTTTTGCGGGCACTGCGGGCATCGGGGCTGCGGAACTGCGAGAGTTGCGGTTCTGTGGCTAAGTCGAACCCATCCTAACCGCGCCAGGGGCGAGAGAGCCGACCAAGCTCTGTGCGACTCTGTGTGTGCTCACAAAGCTTTAAGGTAGGTGTGTTGCGGTCCACTGAGAGGAACTACATCTGCAAGTTGGAACATTAATTGCCAGCGGCACATTGATGTTTATGTAATTAATTTTAATTGCAGTACTTTTCTCCAGCTCCGCTTGGGCGCCAAAAGTTCCTGTTTATTGTTTTGTTTTTTGTTTGTTCTTTTACAGTTTTATTAGGGGCAACATTTGTTTTAGTGTTTGCAGTTGACAAAGTGCTCGCTGCCAGCAACGAACAACGAAATCAATAATAGCAGCAATAAAATATTTAGCTATACGGCGCACAACGCGTATGCGCAATAAATAAATCATTAGCCATACGGGTGAATAAAAAGCAGCTAAGGAACGTTTAACAACGATGACTACAGCGTCGGCCATTGTTATACTTAACTAACAACAAAGAGCGGCCGAATGGGCGTATACGCAATAACTAAATTATTGCTCATACGCTTGAATACAATAGGAGCTAAGCATTGATTGTGTGGGCTCCTGAATATAGTAGAGTATTATCCGCGCAGCCTTGTTATGCATGACTCTCAAATATCCTTTAATGCCCCACTTATATAATTGATAAGGTAAATATGTGTCGGCTAAGCAGCTTGTGCGCTGCTGATGATTACGCCTGAATCACATAGCATGACTGTTACATACCCTGTACATGACGATTTTGTTTATTCCACAGACTGTAAATAATAAGTTATTAACAATTAGTGTATATAATATGTGGACGTATTTCTTTGATCCTGAACCAGGGTGCGGCGTGTTAGTTAACCAAAAATGATTGTCTATTAGACGGCTCACAAGAAACTTTGCTCTTCGGCAGCGACTGCCCGGAGTGGTCTTTAAGTTGCCGCAATTAGAGGCCGGCATAGACAAGTCGTTTGCTGCGTGGGTCGCATTTGGGCAAAGGGCCGGTGGGCCAAGCCCGGCACATGCAGACGGGACATGCACAACCTGCGGACGTGCTGGCGAATGTTCATTTTAATGAATCGCATGCTAAGCATAGTCAGCAGCTGGCTCCATACCATTCCAAAATAAATGAGTTGCTAATTAGGCTGCTGACACACAAAAATAAATAAGACGCAAAGGCACTTGCAATGAAAATATAACACTCAAGCCAAGCTGACGGCCTGGGCCATTAGCAGGCCAGAATCTGTTGACTGCGACTGCGAGTGCGACTGTGACATCATTCGTTTGATGTTATTATCAAATTCTAAAATCCAGCGAGAGTCACACTCTGTCATCGCTTTTATTTTTAAATTATGCGCGCACAACAAAATAATTATGGCAAGTGCCGACAAAAGGCATTTAAATATTACAAATGCAAAGCAAAACATTTAACACTCACGCACACCCACACGCAATGAAATTTAATGAGTTAAAAAGATGTCCCTTTAAGTGCATTAAGGACCTCCGGAAGTAGACAATGGGCCACGTCGCAGCCTCTGCGCAGCACCCAAAAGTAAACTGATGTATTTTTAATTGTTGCATATATTACCATAGATTTAAATTACATCATACGACCCATGAGGCAGCCAAATTATGTTTGTATATGTGTATGCGAGTATGTATGTGTGTGTGTGTGCGTGTGTGCCCACGCAAAGGCCAAAGTTCAACCAGATTCTCAAATAACTTGGCGAGTTAATGAGTGCGTAAGCACGCCTAGCGCATTATATATATATATGACACCGTTAACATTTTCATTAAGAACTATATATATATATATATATATATATATATATATATATATATATATATACTTGATTCGTTAAAATAACAAGTCATATCTCGTATTATATTATATAATTTAAGCTTTATTGAAATTACTAAGCAATATATTATATTTTTTGCATTGCATTTTTGCATCTATTTCAATTGTTTTTCTTTCGTACTCTCTCTTTTTTCCGCAACGATCTGCGAGTTCATTAAAGTGTAGTTTCACTGTATTTACATAAATGTATATTCTGGGCAGCGCAAATGCAAATATTTGTTGTGCTTGTGACAACAAAGCAGACAGCAAAAGGCTTCAACAGGCGCCAGTTCCCCCAAAGTGGCATGGGCTCAATTGGGGACCTGTTGTTCTTTTTTTGTTTTTTTTTTTTTTGTTTTGTTGTCAACTCGAAATTATTTCATATCAAGTTTCAAATGCTCGTCAGCTGCGCATGAGATAGCAATATTTGCTAATTAATATGTTGCTCTTGCTGAAAACTCTTATCTATTCGACCTAGATCAACAAATTTTATCGCTCCATCTGCACGTATATGAATCGATTTTCGAAATTTCTCAGACTGAGCTGATTGAATACACATTTGCGGCAAACGCACACTCGCCATTATTTTCTACTCTACCAAATGGTAGTTTTTTTTGTCGCATCGCCCTTCTATGTGATTCTCATTAAGAACAACCATTTTCTTGCTTTGATTTGATGTGACACACAAACAAATTATGTTGTCAGTCTTCAGCTTTTTGCAGCGCTGTGAATTAAGGAAAACTGAAATATTACTCTTCTATGCGATTTTCATGATTTTAAGAGTGTCGTCGGTTTGGCTGTTGTCTCTAGACGCGGTGTAATAAATCTTTCCTGCCACTCTCACCCCCTTCCGTTCGCTTTTTTGATTCTCTTAATCTTCTCTCTACCTCTTCTCATTTACATAAATGTCTATGTTGTGGGTAAACATTCCTTTACATGCTTAGGTCTAACTTAGGCCAAGAGCAATTCATATGAATATAATTCTAGGAGCACAAATGCGCAAAGGGATATCTGCAGCCTCATATGATTAGAGAATAAGGGGAAATCTGAAAAATTTCTAGTACTAAATAACTGTCCGACAGCGGGACCTTGAAAAACTTCATTTATTTGCACATTCCATTACTTATGAGGTCCGATGCTTAATTTGGCTGCCGTGCCGAGAAAAATGATGAGCAATTTGCCTGGCTATCCAGGGAGATCTGTTAAGCTTGGCGACTAACTTGGACGTTGCGAACTACTCGTCCGAAAGCTTTTTCAGTGTTGTTGTTGTGGTTGTTGTCACCGTCGCAGCCGCTGAAATATTTGTGTTCATAAATTCCGAATGGCCCAAGTCGCTTATGTGCTTAAATTACGTAGCATTATTCAAAATATTAACTTGAATTAACGCAGAGGCATCAAGGACATGGCATCATGGACATGGACTGCAGTCTCCTCGGCACTTCCCCCCATGTTTTAAACAACGTTAAGTTGCTTTTTGCAATATTTTCTGAAAATTATCACAAACTCACACTTGTGCTGCGCCCAGGCCCCTGCTTAGAGCCTGGCTGCGGTTTGTTTGAGAGTTTATAAAATTAATTTGGCTGCGGCAAGCGTACAGTGCGTATTAATATATATGGACAGGGCGAAAAACCGACATCAGCTCTTGACTGAACAAAAAAATGAAAAAAAAACCCAAAGAATTTCAATTTAATTCACTCACAGCGATTAAATAATGTATAAGTTACCCAGGCAGGGATTTTGTGAAAAGATTTGATTGATATGCTAAGCACGTAGATGGGCGGGGCAAAAAAGAAAACACAGCGACAAATCGAACGAGCCAGCGGAAGTTGAGAGCTGGAAGGCAAACACAGATAATATATAATACATAATACATTTATATTTATCTCATCAACTGAGGCCAAGAAGTAGTTGAATTTGCTGTAAGTAATATAAAAAAACATTGAGAAATATCTTTTACTTTAGTCAAATGATATTTGACTTCAAATTTAGCTACAGCACATTAAAGCCTAACATTTCATGCGGCGCAAGTAAATTACTATAAAAATATTATCTTGTTTTGAAATCTGCAGCGTGGAGACTTGTTTGAATTCAACTACGATTTTATATACCTATAATCTTCTATGTATAAAAACCAGCTTCATCAAGCGCCTTGCCAGGCTCTGAATTGATGTTGTTTGTGGCGCTCGTAAAATGAATGATTATTTCGCACTCATGTGTGGAAACGCACACACACTTCTAAGAACCGAAATCCAGACCCAGTCTCCCTCGAGCGATAATGACATGCAGGTCCTCAACATGTTGACGAGCTGTCGCTCGTAAAATAAAATAAAATAAAAAATAAAGCGAACCAATGAAATAACAGTGAAGCATAGTTATCAGGTTCAGAGCCCAGGACCTCAGAGAGTTGTGGCTGTGGCAGTGGCCAGGCCTGGCCAGGCTTGGCCAGGCATGGCCACGCCACGCATTGGCTGCTCGTCTGGCGCCGATATCAATCGCAATCGAGCTGCCAACTCTGATTAAAATAATGATAATGTTCAGTTCAGTTTTTGTCATCTTTTGCGGTCTCTTTTTTTTGGTTTCTGGATTCTGATTACTTTTTCTTCTGTTTCGCTCTTGTTGTGTTAATGTGATTGGCTCTTGGCCATGTTGCATTAATTACAGGAAAAAGAAGAACGCGCCAACAACGACTATTTCTGGCCTGAAGTTTTTATCCTTGTATCTGACGGAGGGAGAAAAATTATAGATTAGGCAGACAAATCCTGGAATCTGTAGGGTATCAGCTAGTCACACTAAATTCATAGCTTCGTGGCCTTTGTTCTTTTTTATGTAATACCTTGAGGCAGAGTTATGTATGTACCTGTACCATAAATTATGGGCGTGCAGCTGCCAGCTTTTCCATATATATATTTTTTTGCACATTTTTGTGCGGATACGCCCATACAACTGGCCTGCCTCAAAGGGAACGTGCACAGCTGCCTTTCTGGCACATTTATGTTCATATTTTTAACAACTTTTGTAATGCTCTTTACCAGGATTCTTTGCCTTCCCACTGAGTTTTCGTTTTTTCGACTTCCACGAAAGTTTTAAACAGGCATTTAGCAAAGTAAAAGTTTTTACTACTTTTGCATAGATTTTCTTTTCCTTGCATAACGCTGATATACCATGTACAAATTGTACAGAGTATACAGGTCTTAAGGGTAACGGCTCAACTCCGACAAGCTTATATCACTTGAGACACCTTTTCGGCATAAAATTCTTGAGACTTCTTCTTTTTTTTATAGCATCCGTAAATGTTTTGTAGGGTATCTCAGAGTCATGCCACTTGGGATGGAATTGCTTTGCATCATTCTTCAAAATTATGACCACCATGTCGAGAGATGTCTTTGTTTATTTTCCCCATTCAGTTTCTTTTTTCAGCGCCTTCTTTGCTGTTCGCACATAAATTAAGAAATGACGTTGAAAAAAATAAACACTCGAATGATTGTTGTTGCTGCCTAGTCTGACAGCTCGTGAAGAGGCCTGCCTTAGCTGGGCAACTTTGACATGCTCCAAAGTCCCGAACCCGACCAGTTCAAGCGCCTCCCGTTGACAGGTGTTTCGTGCCTCTACGCAATTACAACGCCTCGCTGAGTTGCGCCAGGAGAAAGCCGCTGCTGCCAGCCCCGAAAGGTGCACTTCCAGAAAATTCGCCAGTTCTTTAAAGACTGTAAACAAATAGGGCTCGTTATCTGCAAGAGCTCACAGCTAAACATTCTCATGACCTAGGCATTTTGTAATTTGCATTGAAGTTTTCTGCGAGTGTATACTCCCGTTGGCTACACCTGTTTACATATTGTCTCTGTGGGCCAGGCAGTTCTCTGATTTTGTATGAACATTTCATGCTCGCCGCTGCATAATTATTACAGCAGCGCAATGACAAAGCCGAAATCCTTGAGAGAGGCGACGCGCCGACTCTGCCTCTGGCTGACGGCCTTAAGTATTCATGCAGGCACGGATTGTGTTAACATTAAGTATACGTATTATGATTGTATACGCAAGGGTTTTGTTCGCCAGAACGACGTGGCAGATATAAAATTACAAGTAGTTAAATTGGATTTGAAAGGGAAGCTGCAAAGGAAGCCTGAGACTGACACACGCTTTCAGACTCATATTTCAATGGATCTTGTAAGAGGAAAAATTAATCTAACTAAATAGAATTTAAATCCCAATTTGGCAAGACGAAATACAACTAAGATCATTTTTGAAGAATTTCACACTTTGGCATATATTATTTTTGGGGAAGAGCAAAGGATTACTGAAGCTGAAACGAAACCTTGTCCAAGATGTTAACCACTTTGGTCTATTGCTCAAGCAATTATTAAAATTCGTTTTTCGTTTCATTTAACGTGTAATTATTAACTTGGCTATTGCCAGGAAACAGGCAGCGGCCGAGAGGCGACAGACGGCAGCCGATGCATTCAACTGAGCTGAATTGCTCAGGAATTGGCTTTTCAAGTTTAATAAGAGTCAAGCCGCAAGCATTTATCTAAGTCCCCTCTTCTCGGCAGCTCGGCTTCGACTGCTCGAATCATTAAACACGAAATTTAATTAACTGTTGATAAAGTTGCTAATAAACGCGCATCCGCCACGCACCCAGCAGCAGAGCCTGTGGCTCATATTAAGTGGCATTAAGCTTTGCCGTCAGCACAACGGCAAAAATTCGTAGAGCTGCCACGGGGGGTCATGCGGTACGTAGAGCCCCATCGCCTTACAATCCGGCGACCAAGCTCCACTGCGGTCAGTGGTGTGTGCAATACTCGTATGTGGTGTCTGCTGCTTGGTGGCTCATAAATTATATATAAGCAGCCACTATTTATGCTGAACTCTGCTGAACTGGACAATCTTTCACCAGAGCCGGCCACGTGCTGACCAATGTTAGCTGTCCGCATCCGTTTTTGGCACACCTGAAGTTCACAGGGAGTGCACGTGTAGTCAGCGCCACCACGCCCTACAGATATTTATATATATATATATATATATATATTATATATATGTGTCTATGTATTACTCGATTCGACACTTCTTGGTAAATTTAATTGGGCATAAACGGCGTTCGCTTTTATAGACGTTTCCCATCAATAAGACCGTCAGCTGCAATGCCCATTAAACTTCGTCACGCGCTCTGCACACTACAGCCAAACCACAATACAAATATTTGTTCAATTAATTTATAGAAAAGCTGATTAATTAGAAGAAACTCTTTATAAGCTATAAAGGTTTTCATGCTATAAATAAACAGAATAATGTTTATTAATACATAAAAAAAAAGAAAATTATAATTCATTCTTTAAATTGTGCTTTAAGTTGATTGGAAGCTCGCTTAAAACTTTAATGCGCTTTTTATTTTCGTATACTCATCATGAGAGAATCAAAATAGTTTTTGGGCAAATTTCACTTACAGTAATTTCTATCATATTCAATTCTAAATGTCGACAATTTCTATCCTTGTGGCATTTCGATTGCCTAAGTTTGGCATTCAGCCCAGTGTGAAGTGGCAACTAGGCGAAATGAAAATTTGGCACTGCTATGAGCTACGTGCCTGGCATACAGCAGCGCTTGCGACTGGCTTGGGGCCATGGCAACAGTCGTCATTGGGCACTTTTGATGAGTGAGTTAAATGCTTCAAATGTTTGTTTGCTTGACAGACAGGCAACTCCAGTCATCTCTTTGGCTATCATAATCGCAGGCCCAGAGTAAGCGCCTCTTTTTGGCTGCGAGCACATTCCCATATTTATTGTATTTTGGCGTAATTTTTATGATTTATTTATCATATACTCGTAGCAACTGGGCAAACTTAAGGTCTCTGCCCCCTCATTTTATCGAATACAATTTATGACCAACAATTTTATTTTGGTGTGGGCCTATAGCTTCGGCTTTAAGCGCACTGACACTGGAGGGGTCTGGCCTCCTGGTTCCAACACAGAGAGAGAGAGGGAGAGAGAGAGAGACATAAAGAGCGAGAGAGCAAAAAACAGTTGGCAAAAGTTTAAGCTCATAAATTGTGTGAGCCATTCAGCAGGTGTTGGCAGACATGGGCTTACCACGTTGTGATAGCGCGCACATTGGCGAAATGCCTTTCTCACATAATCTCGAATGTATTTTCATCGGCCTAATAGTTTCTTGCCTATGTTGTTTTTCTTCAGTCCCGTTTAATTGTTTGCTCAACACCTTGGCTAACTTCCTGGCTGACATGAGCGTGGTCCTCGCTAGAAGCTCTCATTGTTCCCGGTTGCCTCGCTCGCTGGCCATACAACATAATAAAAGCTTGTTAACTTAATTGCTTAATTGGCCTGGCAGAACCATGGCCAAGGGGCGATCGGGCCGACAGAATCGGGTATGCTGGCTAACAGGGCGCACAGCACAGCAACGCAGCACAGCGCAGAGCAGCTCTAATGAAAATGTTGTTTTCCCTTTTTACCTCACACATTAGGCTGATTAGACACGGGCGACGGGAATAAAAATAGAGCCATGTGGATATAAGTACATTCCACACACACACACGCTCACACATATGCACACGCACACATGTTCACGTGGAACGTGTTGAGTTTTACATTACTAAGCTAACTCTAAGCTCACACCCCTAGATAAGTTGTAAAGGTGAAACGGCAATTGCATTTTTATTTAATTATACTCTAACGCAACTTGTGTGTTACAACTAAATGCAGGGCTTAGTCAACTTTTGAATTATTTACTCTGAATGCCTTTAATCTTTATAAAATGAATTTTGAATGCAAAAGAAACTGCAATTAGTAAAAGTGCTTTCATTCACAATCATGTTTCATCTCTGAAACGTGTGTTAATATAATATTATATATGTCAAGTTACATAAAACTGTTAACTAACGTTACTAGTTAACGTTGAATGCATTGTAATGCAAGGTGTTATACACATATGTTAACGAAAACGTATGCTGTTTTCAACTGTTATACGACAATCAGCCCGCTGCATGTTAAACTGTTTCTCATGTTAACTTAGATATGTGAAATGAGATATCTGCAATTGTGTTATATCTATGATAAATGTTAGCTTAATATGAAATAAACGATATTTATACTCATTTATATTATTAATGTATTAGAGTAGTTCAGAATTCCACTGTCTGCAGACACAAGCTTGTCATTTAGTAAAGAACAGAGATTTTCCTTCTAATGCCTAGCTGTCGAGCAGGAGGCGTAGCTCCTAAGTCACTGGGGCAGCTGCTGCGCTATCGATTACAGTTTCAGCTAAGCCACTCGCCCCACAGACGCACATGAGGGACAACCGATGGCAAGCGTCAATTAGACTTTTGCCATTTGCCATTTGCCATTCACCATTCGCCATTCGCCATCCGCCATCGGCCATCCGCCATTTGGCATTTGGCATAGGGAACTTCATTAATCGCTTTTATTTCCTTGAACTGCCAGACTGTCGGACTGTCAGTCGAGCTGGCTTTTGCACCAGATGTCGTCAGCATCAATCCGTTTCAGCTAATACACATATTGATGTGTATGTTATAAAATATAAATGCGTTTCATTAGACATACTACGTCTGGCTAGTGGCAAATGAAACACATGTTTCATGACACGTCAAACCAAAATTCAAGAGCTGAACTCAGATCGCGTGAAAACACAAAACTGAAAGAGCGGCAATCATTTTTTTTACGGCCAAGCATTTTACGCTGACTGTAAGTACATATTGAAATAATATTAAGTACATATGTATGTCTGGGTGTGTGAGTGTGAGTGTCTGTGTGTGTGTGTGTGTGTGTGTGTAAACAGCCAACGACCTTCTTATTGTTGCCATTAAATTCACACACGAACAATGCATTCGGCTGCCATGCATAGAGGGATGGACGCTTGATGTTTGATTTTTATATGCAACGATTTAGTATAGGTTTAATCAGGCTCTTTCGATTTTACAGCGCACTTTTATAGTGATTGATTGACATTGGCGAAACGTTTCGCTTTTGGACTAAATTAAAGCTTTATGTATAACGATATACAGCACGAAATTCAAATTGCCTCTCATATGAGTCTCATGTTATTCAAATGAATATTCGAGTTCAATATGCAAAAGTTCAGTTTTCAATGTCTGCAACAGAATTAATTTGGCCAATTGCGCATGAAATTTCAGAGTTGGTCTAGATATTCTAAATTGCTGTTGAATTGATTTTAAAATACAGCAACTTTTACACTAAATGCTGGACTTCAGCTCAGTTGGTCATCGAGCTTATCAGAAGCAGCAGCAGCAGTCGTTGCATTGTGAGGCGCATAACTGATGGCATTTCAAAACTCGAACAAACTGGCAACATCAGAACAGAACAAAAATATGATCACAATTGTAAAGTTGACATTCTACAGAAGCAACTGACTGCGGCCCCCACTGCCAGTTGGGTGGACGTCCGCTGGAGCTCGTGGCCATTTGCCATTCGCAGCAACCAGACAGCAAACAACAAAATACAATTTAGTTGTAAAAAAGTTTAGCACTAACTCGCTGGCAAACTTGTTTACAGAGACAGCGAGCGGAGGGGCGTTTCCTCAGTAAGTCCGACGCTGTGCTTTCGTTTCAAGAACTCCCACAAGGAGTGCGAAACTTTTTCTGACTTCGTCTGCAAGTCCGACAATTGCCGTTCGCAATTCCAGCTGCAGTTCTCATGCATAATGCATCAAATGTTCTGTTGGCGCCCGGGCCGGGACCATCAACTGTATCACTTACCGTTCAGTCACCAGCGCCGTGATTCCATGTACGCCAACTGTCACTGCTCAGGGAGCACAGATACCAACTGCCAACAGTCAACGTGTGTGTGGGTGTGTGTCTGAGTATGAGTGTGCATGTCTGAGTACAAGTATTCAAGGCATTTCTCTTGTTGTTTTCTTTTTTTCTCTTTTTGTTTTATGCCAAGTTCCGTCTAACATAAGCCGTGCATTTAGCTTATTTACTCAGACCAACCCCTCTCCCCACGCACCCACTCACACATCTTGTCGGTCCACATGCCAGCGGGTAATTAGGATCTGGGTAACAGAGTGTGTGCCACTACTAAATACGACCCGACTGAATAATTCATAAATTAAAGGCCTCTCGGACAGCTCTGAAATTGCGTTCATATGCTTAGTTCATGCCGGCCGCCGCCTTCAAAGCCAGCCGCAAACACGGCCAAAATGTAAATAACAACAATAAGAGCTTTGCATTTGTATATGTATGTATTTAGATTTTAAGTGAGAGAAAGTCAGATAAATGAGAGCGTATCCAGTGGCAACATACATATATTAAGGAGCATGTTTGCGCAGGCAGCGACGCATGCTAAATTCTGCTTCATTTGGTATAGACCAGAAAACAGCTTCCGACTTTCTGTGTGTGAAAACATTTTCTTTTTGTGTCAGTCTAAGGTATCTAGCAATTTAGCAAGTCAATTATGTTTCTAATCGATATCCGAAAAATATAAAAATGAATTTTGTTAAGGGCATCGAACGAACCAAGACCAAAGGCAATATCAAATATCGGAATATCATATGTCGACTGGAAAACAAAATGTAAAGTAATAACAATCAAAAATTAATTTTTGTATATTAAATGAAAGGCTAAACAACTTAATACAAATATCTCTTGAACTCAGCAATATCCATTAGCAACACTCTAACCTTCAGCAAGAAATTCACATTTATAGACTGAAGTGAATTAATATCGACATTATCTGTTGCTGCTGCTGATGCTGCTGATGCTGCTGCTGCTGCTGCTGCTTCTCTTAATGCCATAAAGAATATTTTAATCAAATAGAATTTCAATGCCAGCGTTATTTATACATTTTATGATTGGCCATTTCAGTTCACGTCCCAGACACAGACAGTTAGCCCATAATGTTTTTGCCATAAAAATTATAAATAAATAAGCCCAATGTAAATTATTCTGCGCCGGGGCTTCATATTTATGGGGGAGAATGCCTTAGCATAGCCAACGGCTGTTGACCATTTACCAAGCGATTTAGCCGACTACTGCAATTGGCTATTTATGTGCATAATATATAGAGTTGTTGTTGTTGCTGCTGCTGCTCCGGGCGAGCAGACTCTTGACCACCTGGTCCAAAGGATTGGCACATTTCATAAACTTAACTTATCTATCTATTGCAACTACTTGACAGACGGCTTAGCCTTTTCTTCCTTTTTATTTTAAAATGCAGACTTAATATCAACAAAAAGAAATATATATACATATTTGTCTATGCATTATCATTGCAAAGAAGTTTTCTTTCAAAATATTTGTGAAAAGCATCAACAAATAAAATAACTAAAGAATTATTTAGTTAATTTGATTTCATTTTTATTATTTAATCATACATTGATATTTTAAAAATATATTATGTAGCCTATTCTTAATGCAAATTAAAAATTAAAATGTTTTTTATTCTAAGCAAAAAGTTATTAAAATTGATTTGATAAAAAAATAGCCAATTTAATTTATTTCGTAAATACATGCTACATAGCTGAATATCATAGTTTAATCATGAGCTGGCACTTAAACATGATAATAGAAACAAGTTCTAGCCTTCATACACTTCTTAAGCACTTTAACAAATTTCCTTTAAGCAAATGTTTTTCTTTTTGTTACGCTTTGAGTATTTCTGTGAAATTTATGAAAACTTGAAAAGCTTTTATAAATGCGCAATATCTAAATAAATTCTGAGTATATATGCTTTGTGGAATTCTCTTGAATAATCTTCAATTTATGTTTTATTTACTTGCTTAGTTTTAGTTTTATTAAATTTGATTTAATTGGCGTCTGCTCTCTAGTCCTTGGCCCATTGAATGCTGTTCGCTTGTATTGCCATTGCTGAAGCATAGCTGGCTGCACCTGCACGGTAAATAGTCGAAGCAGTGGAAATCACTTTTGCACTCACTGTTGATTTGCTACCCGTGCCTCTATGTAAGTACTCGCACAGACACAGACCAGCTGGCAGCGTTGACTTTGGCTTTGAAGCGCAACAAATGAAATTTGCTCGCACAAAAAGCATATGAAACTCATGCGAAATGTTGTCTGCTCTTCGCCGCTCAGCAGTGCTCAGCTTCTGCTTCAACAGCCAAACCCCACCCGGCATGCGCTCTGCTTTATGCCAATGTAAATTCCATAAAAATCATGCAGGTTCCTAACTGAGTTCTATTGGGGAGCGCTTTGTGAGCAAATAGATTGCATCATCGAAATATTTTTCCTCAATTTTTTTTTTGCTTCCAGTGGCGGGCAATGTTGCCATCAAATGATGAGATGGCAAAACACTTTCGACATTTCTCTCACTAAGTTATTTATGCTGCTGCCTTTTCCCATTCTGATAAAAAAACGATAAAATTGACTTTGAGTGACATTTATCTGAGGAGTGCATTATCTGAAAACCCACTTAAATATTTTGCATCACTTGAGGATTCAGTTCGGTCATTGATTAATTGTGCTCTTATTGAATATAGTATATGAGAGTATATAGCCATCTGCCTTGAATGCTGTAGATTTAAGAGATGGTAGAAGCTGGCACAGATTTGGATCAGGATCAGAATCAAATCATATTCTAAGGTCACTCACCCTATCTCAGTTACATCGCCCGCTGGCATCGCCATCGGAACCAACCACAACAATGTCCAATTCAGGCAGCTCGGCTGAGTTCTGGAAGATGCACTCGCTTGTCTCCAGCATGCTGATGCCTGTCGTGTTATCGGAGCTGACGAACGGCGTCTCGCTGAAGCGGACCTCCACAGTCTGCTCGTCGCCGGAGTCTATGTAGTCGGCATCGTCGTCTGTGCGCCGGCGAATGCGCCGTGTTAGCTCGACTTGCTGCTGCTGCTGTTGCTGTTGCTGGGGCTGTGACTGGCAACCGTGGAGCAGGGCGGCGTTGATGCCGCGTCCACTGAGTATTGGGGAGACAGCGCCGTTGCCATTGCCGTAGGTGGGCTCACGCGGTATGATGAGCAGCTTCTCCTTGGGCAGGCAGGTCTCTTGAGTGATGCCATTATCATCTGGATCGTCGGCATCCAGACTGCCGCCAGGGCCGCCCTCGCCGTTGCCATGATGCAGACGTGGGCCGCAGGTATTCCGATCGCTGCGATTGTAGCCCCGGGTTATGTTGATGATGTTGTTGTTGGAGGGATTGAAGCAGGGCAGCACGTGCTTGAACTCCTTGCGAAAGTTCTCATTCAGCCAGGCGTACAGGAACGGGTTATAGCAGGTGGAGCTCATGGCAATCGAGTGTGCCACAAAGAAGAAGAGCATGTAGAGGCGCCACTCGTTGGACTTGTCGTCGAAGTCATCAAATATGTTCACCAGGTTGATAGGCAGCCAACTGAGACCAAACACTGCCACCATGGCGATCAGCATGCGATTTGTGCGCTTCTTGCGGTCCCGATCAGCCTCCTCCCGGCGCGAAGACTTCGAGCCCGGCTTGGCTCTGGCCCGCTGATTCAGCTTGACGGAGATCCACACATAGCAGATGGATATGATGATGAACGGCAGCACAAACTGAAGCGTCGTGGTAATGGCTCCAAATACCTTGCGGTAGTGCTCCGATGGCCAGTTCTCCTCGCAGACAGTGACGCCATCTGAGACGACCTGCATGTAGGCCTGGGCAGCCGAAGTGGCATCGGGGGTGGGATAGCCGTAGTAGCCATTCAATCTGCTCGTCTCATTCACACTGATCAGCTGGGTAGTGTTATCCATCACCTCGTTGGTCATCTTCATGTACATGCCGTAGGGCACTGTGGCCAGCAGAGCGATCACCCAGATGCTGACGATGATGCCGATGCACGTGGAGAGTTTCATGCGCGGATGAAACGGGTAGATGATCACGAAATACCGATCGATAGCAATCGAGGTAAGCGTCAGCGTCGATATATATATGCTGCAGCCCTGGGCAAACGAAACCAGATGACAGAGCGTACGGCCGAAGGCCCAGCGGCCCATAAATGTGTAGAGCGGCGTAAACGGCACGGCCAGCACACAGAGCAGAATGTCCGAGAGAGCCAGATTGGTAATGAATATATTGGTCACCGTTTGCATGGCGCGATTCCTGAGCACCACGTAGCAGACCAGCACGTTGCCAAACACGCCCAGCACAAACACCGTGGTATAGAGCACATAGAAGAAGATCTGCACGAACTGATTGTGTATAATGCCTGATTTATCGCTATCCGCGGCATCCACAGTCAGGCTGGCAACCGTGCTGCTGCTGGCGGTGGTGCTGCTGGGGAAGGTGATGGTGGCTGTGGTGGCACTGGTGCTGCTGCTGCCGGGCGTGGCAAATGTGGTGGTGCTGCTGCCACTCCAGTTCATGCCCAGCACATGGGGCAACTGTGTACTGACCGAGACCAGCCAAGCGTTAACCGTCTCATTGCTTACATTGGCCATGCTTAAGGACTTTGTTTGGATACCTAATGAGTCGCTTTTCAATTGGATGTTGAGATGAAGGGCGGGTGGGGCAATGCTATAGCTTTGGCTCTGGCTCTGGCTCTGGCTGTTGTTGAATCCTGTCCGGCTTTACCGGAAGTGCGGCACTTAAGCAACCATTTCCGTCGTCTGGGCTAGGTCACGTTTCAAGTTTATCTTTATCTTTAATGCTTTTTTACTTCTATTCAAAAAGTTAGCCCCAATATTTGGCTCATTGCTAATTGCTCGAATGCTAAAAAGAAAAAAGAATTAAAGAAAAATCAGAATACAACTTGCATTAGATTTGGATAAATGTAAAAGTTTGCCCGAGCGGAATTACTTCTTAGTTGGAATTTGAAACTTAGTTTGCTCACTTCTTCTACCCGCACTCTACGTTTTATAGCTATTGTCCCGAAGGATTAAGCTGTCCCCTTGGCTGCCATCAACGCAGTTGCTGTCTCCCTTGCACACACACACACACACCATACATATACCCTGTCCCTGTCTGGCCATATCTGTCTGCCATCGCTGGGTGACTCTGACGCTGGCTTTATTAAAAACAATGTGGCAGCAAAATGTGCCAAGGCGGAAACCGAGCTGTGCCATCAGAAATCAAGTTTGGTATTGTCTAAGGGCAGCTTTCATAACCGGACCTAGAAAGGTCACTGCGATAATGACAGCATCACTAACACCTTGGCTGCCCATTGAAGATGCGATAAGAAGTGACACAGTTAACGAAATTCTAATTCTACGTTCACAATCTTTTGCAATAAAAATTTAATAAAGTCTTTATTCAAATATGTTTCAATAAATTTAGATTTTATTGGGCACAGAATCTTTGCTGTTGTCAAAAATAATATGCAACAAAATGCAAAGCTTATAGCTCTTCCTAGAATTTTAATTCAAGGTCACTAAAAAAATGAAATGTCGCTTGTGTTATGTTGCTTAATACCTCAGTTTCTTATATATTCACTATATTTTCATGTAATCATTTAGATTTGTAATTGGAAATTTGCTTCTTCACCACAAAATATTTCGCAAAATAAATGTTGTTATCTAGGAATTGCTATAAATTGGATTTCCAGTCATACATGTAGGACATGTAGCTAAAGCTTCAATGCTGAATCAGCATTCCAAAAATACATTTTGTCTTGAACCAATTCATTTTTCAAATTCATTCACGAAAGTGAAATGAGTGTAATGGCTTTTCGCAATATCCGTCTAGCTGTCTCTCTGTCTATCCGCTTGGCCATACCATTTTGCCGCTATTAAAGCTAGAGGATTCTCTAATATATACTCGTGCGTACCCTCGTCTGATGAAGTGTCAAGATTATCCTGATACACGCAATAGGATCGGGGCAATACGCAATACACAATACTAAATCTGTAAGTCAGAAACAGAAGACTTGATATTTGGAATTTAAACTAGCGTTGACATCCAAAGATCTAAAAGATATGCGAATACGTATATATATATATAAATATATATATATATATATATATTTTTTTTTTTTTTTTTTTTTTTTGAATATAGCCTATATATATACTCGTATGTAGAACCATATCACGAGACTTAAATCTATGACAATGGTACTAAGAATGTCGATCAAAGATTATACAAACACACTTTTGCAAGCTCACCAGAATTTTTCCGTTGCTATTAAAGGAGAAGAATCGAAAAAATATTCGACTGCGACACATAGCGCCGAGCGGCAATTGAAAGTAGGTAGCAAAAAAAATTCAAACTCAATTCGACCCAAACTCAAAGGCAAATGCGATTCTTAGAACATTGTGCGCGAGCATTTTAATGTATGTGTGCACATGTATACATTCTGAACATGTATAATCGTCAGCTTGGCTCTGTGCGCTTTGCATTTCAATGGCTGTGATGTGGCCAAACATTTTATTTAATAACTTTTGTGTTTATCAACGGATTTTCACCATATGATGTAAGTAATTATTGTTGTTTTTAAAAAGACCAAACACCCTATACATATATGCCATATTTGCAACTGAAAATAATTTCAAAATTTTGGGGCTTTATATATGGTTTTTCATATGGTTTTAAATCGAAAACAATTATTCTGGAATAGTTATCGATTTCCTGAAACAAACTCGATATGCGTGTCGTATATATGAGTCTAACAAAAAAATGCAAGTCTCTAGCTCGTAAAGGTTCTGAGATCGACGCGTTCATACATACGGACGGACGGACAGACAGACAGACGGACAGGGGTCAATCAACACGTCTGGTTGTCCTGATCATGAATATGTATACTTTATAGAGTGTGGCACGCCTCCTTCTTATAATCGATAACTATCGAAAATATCGCTTTTTTTTAGGCCTGGCATGCAGACCGTTAAAGATAGAATCGCGCACTAAGTTGTGGTTGATTGCTATATTGAATACGCATATTTTGTTATTTTTGGATTTTTGATACCACGCCCCTTTCGCTCACAATTTAACAATTATGACAACTCACATATATCAAATACTAGAGACTTGAGATTTGGTAAATAGGTACATTTGAATGTCATAAGTGCATGCATATGTTTGTGTGTGTGCATGTGTTGTTTACTATTAATGAATGAATGAAACTTTTAATTATTGGCATTTTAGCTCAGTGGATTCAGGGTATCTCTTAGTCAAGCAGTCTCGACTAGAGTTTCGTTACTTGTTTTTATTGGTGTAAAATCAAATTTACGGTTAAAAAATAGTTTTCTCTTATAGATATTTGCATCAAGCTTCGCATGAAAATAGTTTACGCTTTATACGTGATTTGTAAAAAAATTTGCTAAATTGTATTTCTATTTATTTTTGCCTTAATTCACATTATTTCCTGGTAAGAGAAACATTCATTTGGTTCCTTGGTTTACCGCAAAGCATTTGAAAAAAAATTTCAGTTTAATTTTCATGGTCATTCAGACAAAGCTGCAATTAATTTCCTGTTGTCAATGAACGGAACTTTTCGTACAATTTCAGCAGTTTGGCAAGTGGGAGCAAGGCCATGACAATCCAAGGCCTTTAATCAGGGTTGGTTGTCGAGTGCGACAGCTATGTAAATGGTAACTTAATTGAGTTTGGTTAACCGGTTTCAGCGTTAGCCCTTCTACATGTCTGCACAGCCAACAACACTTTAATATGGTTTACGCTCCTGAAAGAAATGTTCTTCTGTTCGCAGAGCAAACAACTTAGGCCATTGCATAATGTTAGCTAATTTCATATAGAAATATTACGTTTTACTACTCGTAATTTCATTTTACAGACAGACCAGAACTTCTCTTATATCATTTTGAATACACTTATCTGAATAAAGGAAAGATGCAAACACAATAACAAAAACTTAAGCTGTTGGTATTAGGAGAGATCTGTCTTTGTATTACAGGCCGTAAGTCGAAGTTAACTTTCTCATACTGCAAGCACTATCAAAGGTTTCACAAAGTTGTTTGGAAATTGTTTTTAAGCCCCCCAACATAAAGAGTCCCTTCCAATGCCCCTCTCCACAAATGCATATTCTTTGTGGCATGGCAGGGCAAACCAATTTGATTTAACTTTCCGTTTATTATTTTCCTTAGTATTTGTGTTTCAATATTGAGAAATGCCTTTCAGCAAACCAAAGCGCACTAAGAAAGTGAAAGAATGTCAAAAATGGTTTGGCTCCGCGGGCGTAGCAAAATATAATAACTTTGATAAATTAATAGGCGGAAGTGTGCTAAAGCGCTGGCCCGGCATCCCGGTCAGGTTGGCAACAAACAGCCGCAGGATAGGTTGGAGCACAAAACGAAGTGCGACAGCCGGAAACTCCGTAAAAATGGCAGTTAAGAATTTAATATTAACGCATTGGGCCGTCAAGGGGCCCGTAGCCCATAGCCCGTAGTCCACAACAAAGGCGGTAACTACTCAAGCCGTAAACATAATCGAAATCATTATCATTATCGGGCAGCAGCAGCTCATCATTAACATGATCATTATTGTCATCGTCGTCAGCGTTGTCATTGTCCTTATCCCGCACATTATCTTTACTAACAAGGCGGCACAAAGCATCTTGAGTATGTCATCTTGTCGATTCTCTCCAACTGTCCGACAGCCCGACAAAATGACAGCGCGTCAGCCATTCAGCCATACTTGGCACCTCCCTGGGAGGCGGCGTAAGCTGCGCCACTTGGTAATTTTAATTTTGATGCATTTGTCACCATTTTTTCAGAACGATTTATCTTCCAGATGAAGCTGCGCTGTAATGAAACAAGGCATTGGTGTCGCAGCCAACCGCTTAGTTTAATGGGATTTACTTTGCTGCTTTTCCTTTATTATATTTTGTGTAGGTGAAGCATTACTTCGCCTGGCTGCCACCGTTGGCTTCTCCCTCTAGTTGTACCTCTGACAACATGTATTGCCTACTTATAGGCGTACGTGAAGGTTTTATGGATTTTTCTTGTTCTTGTTGGTCTGACAAGGAAGGAGGCTCTGCTCTTGTCCTTGGCTTGTTGGCTGACCCTTTGCAGTAGATGCGAGTCAATAGCTCCTTTTTTCACTTTTACTTTCTCAACTTCCTCGCACTCCTGCATACTTTGTCAGACACTTTGTTTTATTGCTTTATTTGTCAGAGCTATCACGATGCTGTTAGCCAATAAAATTCGTATGTTTTTGCCGCAATAATCGCAGTTCGACAACGCGTAACTTAAAAGTATTAAAAGTTAGATTTTTAAAAATATTAATACAACATTTATTTTAGCATATTTCTTTTAAAAGTGCTATGTATAGCTATTCCTTCAAATCATAGAAACAAGTAAGAACATTGCATTCGGGAGCAACCTACTGTGTGGTACTCTTTTAATTTAGGAACAACGGGCAATTATGCTCCAAGAATTGGTCAATAGAAAATCGTAATGGAAGAGTTGAAGGAGGAGCTCAACAGCAACTCAAAACTGTAAAATGTTTTTCCGCTAAATTTCAAAAGATATTGAACTTCAAAGGTAGCCAGCCTCAACGGGCGTAGATATACAAAGTAAAATGCTATATTTTTCGATCCGGTTCACCGCTATCATGTCCTTAATTACCAAGCCCCTAATTCACGTATCAGGATAATCTTGACATTTTACCTAACGAGTATATATTTCAAAATTCAGTCTTTAAATTCAATAACGCCGAAATTTGTTTAGACGGACGGCCGAACATTGCACAAAATAGTATATTCCTTTCCTTTGGGAACCGAAAAAATAGCTTGATACTAAATAAATTTCAAATTCCTGAAACTGGCTTTGCAGATACAGAGAAAGATGGACAGAAATTTTAATGTTTTTGTTGATATTATGATGTCAGAATATATGGGCATATAAATTATGAAATAAAATCAGTAAAAACACAAGTGAGAAAACTCTAGTAGTAGGTGATACCCAAGTTCCAACCGATCATAGTTTTTGACGGACGGGCTAAATCACTTGGTTTGTCGCCCTGATCAAGAATATATACACTTTTTGGGGTGTTGTACGCCTCCTGTTTTCCCACTTTTAATGGGATCAGGGTATAATGAATCGAGGTGCATGAAGCACACTAAGTTGCAATATAATCTGGACGCAGTTTTAGTGGGATCGCTCCGATATCAATGCGAATCATTCAGCTTAATTAACAGATATATATATATATATATATAAATATATATATATTTTTTTTTCCCCCTTTAATTAAATGCTTAAATGTAACTTCAGCACAATATATTGTTGTTTATTGAATAATTCTCGTTGGCCAGCAATTTCCTTCCACTTCATTAGTATTTGTTATAGACCTCATGTATGCTTAAAGGAAAAGTGTAATAGCCACAGCAGCACAGACAACACAGACACTTAACTACTTTTTAAGCCATTTCTCACACTGAGTAAACTATGCCATTAACTTGGCCATAAATTCCACTAATGATGCCAGTAGCCAAATAGCCCAGTGCAAAGTTTTCTGCTGCTGCGAATGATCTATGCTCAGCTGGCTCTTGATGATGATAATAATGATGATGATGGGCAGCACACGCCTTTTAGCATTTTCTACTAATTAACTTTGCTATTTTTTTATGATAATCAATTACAAAGTTTCTGATAGAAAGTTTTGGTCCAGCTTTGTTTGTTTTTGCATTGAAAACTTTTGGCACGCATCAAAGAAATTACTGAACGGTTGATGGATGAATGGGCCCACATATAGATGAACAATCGAGAGACGGAATTGCAAACATGTGCTTAATGTCAGTGTCAAGACATGCCGCATCGTTTCTCATCGCAACACAATGTCTCGTCTCGCATCGAATCGAAATCGAAAATTTAATTAAAATTCAAAACGGCAACCACTTAAAATTGTTGCCCCATTCCGCTCGAGTGACCCAGCAGCGAAGACCACTTTGCAAATTGTTGAAATTTCGAATATTATTCATATGTGAATATCTATTCATATGCACACTACAAGCACACGCTCACGCATACATACCCAGACAGACAGACAGACAGACAGGCGGGCTGGCAGGCAGGCTGGCAAGCAGGCAAACCACCATATATAATTGTGGGAACTGCGACGGGAATATTTATTTGCTGATTTATGTGCTCAACAACTAATTAGAGAATTTATTTCCATTTAAGCGCACAATGCACTCGCACTCACAACGAGGGCAAGTCGTTAAACATTTGAGTGACTCAGTATTTGCATTTAATTTTTATGATATGTTTGCCTCATTAATTGTGAACAAAAATGCAAAGCATTCGAATGAAACAATCAAAATTAATGTAATGAATGCCAGCTGAGCAACGACCTGGAAATACTCTTAATAAATACATAATATATAAACCATATTAAATATATATAGAGTATGCAGAGCGCTGTAAACTTTATTATATAATAATTATGCACTCAAAATAAACGGGAATCGAAAATAATAAGTCTCAGTGGCCTTGGTTGATGAGTTATCTAAGTGACCCACTTATTTATGTAACTGATGGATGACTGTTCGGTTGATTGATTGAGGTTTGGACAGATGGATAAAAGTTTGGTTTTTTATGGACTGATAGTGAAAAAATATGTACATTTTTTTAGTTATTTAAAAAAATAAACTTTTTTTGGCTTAAAGCTATATAAAACAAGTGAAACATTTAAAAAAAAATTATTTACAATTATCTTTGTTTTTTTTTTAAATATGAACAGTTTAATTATTATTAAAATACAATAAAAAGAACTAATGATATTAATCAAAATTAATAATAATATAATAAAATAAACAAATATATTGGAAATAAATAATTTCAAGTTATTTAGTTTATTAAAAAATTATAATTATAATCTGTATGTAATAATAATTATAAACTATTATTGAAAATTTGTGATACATTATTTTTCCACTCAGTCACAGCAATAATGCAGCACCTCGATTAATTTGATGTAATTCTTATTTCTACCTACTCAAGTGTAAAGTTCAGTTTGTAACTAATCAAACCTGATCTAAGTTAACAAGTTTCTGGGCCCTTGGCATAAGTTTTCGATAATAAATGACATGGCTCATGTGTATATTGAGAGCAAACAAACTGCATTAATGCTCAACTATCCTCAACTATAGTGTAAGTTCGTTTATTGCCTCAAGACCCGTTTGACTTCAATATATAAATATATTTTAATTAGAAAATAAATAATAATATTCATAAAAATGCAACAACTAATAAGCTTGTTGTGTTGCAAGCTATATGGATGAATTTTAATGCCCTTATTACTGATATCAACTACGATTTGTGTATGTAGACGCGAGTAGAGCGAAGTGTGCCCGCGGCTCACGCACTTTGTGATAAATGTCGTGCCCACCGTTGGACCTAAGGGCCTTTGGGCTAAGCCCATTACTGGCTATATGGGACGAACGATAAGCGACAGCACATAAAGATAACGCCGAAATCAAACTAAATGGCTAAAATTGGCAAACAACACCAGACAGCAACAGGAAATCTGAACAACGATAACAAAAACAAAAAAAGCATAAAAAAAATCGCAGTTAAACATTATAAACACATTCTATGTGCGGGCATGCGGGGGAAGCTGGCTCTTATAGCCATTAATAAGATTGTTTTTGCATGAATTTACGGCCAGGGGCATGATATTGAGTGACCCGGATAGAAACCAATCCCTCTCGCCACATGCCTCTGGCAAACAAACACGACAAAAAAAAAATAAATAAAAAACATGTCGAGCAAAAGTAAATAGGGCTGTGCGTAGGGGCTGCCTGGTCTATGTCGTTGTTCCAATCCTCGGTTCTATTCGAAAATTGAAATGTTTGCCAACACCGGAGCACTTCTCGTCTAAAAGTAAATTTTATACAAATTACGGGCCACTTTTGGACAAGGCTCAACGAGCCGTGCAGTCATCGAGAGGGGAGGGAATCTGAAGTCTGAAGTCTCTAAGTCCAGCCAAATAATATGCTCAAGCCAGAAACTTGCCTCACAATGGACTCTGTTCTTTTCAAGCTTCTGCTGTTGTTGGCTTGGGCTCTGTGGGGATTTGTAACTGTGGGTGTGTAACCGTAAATCTCTCAAATACAATTTGAGTATGGAAAGCAATTACGGATGCTACACACAGTGAGTAGCCAGGCAATTATAAGCCATCAAATTTTGTTGACTTTTAGTCTATTTGGTTCAGTCTCAAAGAAATTCAAATAATATTTGCAGAAAATATTTTTGTAAAATTTGCTTTTAATCCAAGTAAACAGCGTTTTGCCCTGGAAAATCAACTTGAACAGCAATTGCAAATTACTGATGTCAATATGAAACAAGATATTCTGCTTCTTTGAGCATTCCAAAATAAGAGTAGTGGGCTTTTGTATGCATGTATTTAGGCCACTATGGGCTATGGTCAAAGAGCTTACCAAATTTCAACAAGTGCAGTTTACATTTCACGCAAAGTTTGCGTCATAAAATGTTATCTTCGTGGCAGGTAAGACAGACGCTAAAGAATATAATTTATTTATGATGATTCCATTTACTTGGACTTCATCTTCAGTAGTTTATACTGAGCTTCGTTATACCCACATTATATTTCCTTACTACAGGATATCTGCTAGTCAAGCACTCGTGCGTGATGAACTCAAAAAGTTGATGACTCAAATTGAGTAGAATACCATTTTGAATGGCACCGAAAACATGTCGGCATGCATTGTCAGAGCTGGCAGATGCTAGTCTGGGGTTAAATGTGCCATGACATGCCATAAGCTCTACATCCGTCCATTCGTCTATTCCTCGAACTGTCGAGCTGTCCAACTGTCTGCCTGCAGGCAATGCGATGCAGCGCGTTGCGCCGCTCGACCAAGCCAAAAACTATTGAGAACTATTCGCATGCTCATATGTATGTGGCTATGCACTGAGAATTGATATGGCCTCGGCGCAGGCAGTAATAACCGTGGCTGAAAATGAAATGCCAAGGACACGATGTCAGTGCTGAACCCTGGGTGTCATTCGCCAAGCAGAAGGCCAGCGGGCCAGAAGGGTCTCCGGGGCGAACGTGCATAAAAATGAGTAATTTACCAAATGGCAGGCAGCCTGCCTAACGAGGAGACTTGACAGGTCTGCATGTCTGCGTACGTATACTTATCTACATCAATCTGTCTATAGGTTTGTCTGTCTGTCACGCTGTCAGTCTTTTTTTGCCCCTTTAGTTTATCTTTTTTTCCATTCTGTCGGAACAACAATTGAATTTACGGCAGTTGAATGAATTTTTCTTGAGTTGAATGCCTGAATAAATGTAAGCATTCATTAAAAGTTGCTAATTGGGTTGCATAGCTTTTAGGCACTCAAAAAACGTTGATCAAAGTTGAAAATTTCATTTATAATATACCAGCCATAATGCTTCTATTTAATACAAACTTCCTTTTTTTTTTAAACTAAAAGAAAATTCATTTAGGACAACCTTCACTCAGCACTTGAGCCCAGATCAATCCCTGTTGCACAGCACAAAAGTTAAGAAGTTTACATATTGAATTTGCGGCACAAACCACAAAAACTAGGCTGCAAAAATTGTTGTTTACTGGAGGCATTCCTGGTCAAAGTCATGGCAGTTCAAGAACGTTCAAGTTTCTCTAATCTAGGCAGCTCTAACGCTTAGCCCGAGCATTGAGGTCTTTTATCTGTTCGGATTGGTGCCTTTTCATTGTTTATATTGCTCACTTGCTTGCTTGCGTTTAACCTTTTCAGCTGGCATTGGCAATATGAGCAGCGGAGCCAGAAGACCTGCCTGCACGGTCATTGAGGCGAGTTTCCCTTGTCTTTTGACGCTATTTGTTTGCACAACCTTTAACCGTCACACGCTTTTCCTTTCTGCTGGCCTGCTTACAGCACATGGGAGATGGCACATGGCACATGGCACGAATAAAAACCAATATTAATACAACTAAAGGTTGGACGACGGCAGACACCCAGCAACTCCACCAGCCCCACCAACGGAGCCATTCAGGCAAATGAAAATCAATGAATTTTACTGCGCAAATTGTTCCCAGCTTGTGTGCGGCTTTAAGCTCTGCCATTTTTCTGCTGCACACTATGCGACGCACTTAAAAGGCTGCCACTGCACTTTAGGCCAAAGATGTGTGGTTCAAGGACCACTGACCATTATTAATTGACCCTTCGGTGCAGCTATCAAGCTGCCTGGCTGACTGCCTGCCATTGCAACTATACTTTGAGGCTAAGCAGAAGACAATGGCTTCCATAAATATACGCACACACACACACACACACTCACTCATGTTTGGGTAAGGGTTTGTTGTACTCGTTTGAACCTTACACTTTGCTTATCACTGTTGCTGCCTTATCGAAAGGCAGTGCCTGCCAAAATATCTTCGGCCACAAAAGGTTGCCAGGCAGCCCAGCATAATGTTGGGCCATTTGCAATAGTTGGCTATTCAAGCGTTGAATAGCATCATCAGCTATGTGCTGGGGCGTCGTCATTTAACAGTCTGTTTTGATAAGACCAAAAAACATATAAGTGTGCATGTGTGCATGTCTGCATGCGTGTGTGTGTGTGTGTGTGTGTGTGGTAATTTTGGCCAAGAGCCAACATGCAAATGGTTTCATTTTTCATGCCAAGCTGGGCTCTCATGTCTGTCAGGCTCGATGCATGCAACTTACGCTCTGCAGAAGCTCATTATAAATGCTTTAATTAAAGCTCGCTCGAAACGAGCTCAGCTGGCCTCTTGCCTAATTATAAAAGTAAAATGCAAACTGCTTCAATGCAGCGTAAACCTTATCTCAGCAGCCTTCCGGTTTTAGACTATGCAAATTAATGAGCGTATTACTTCTTTTTGACTTAATGCAGACAAAATGTTGTAAATGGCGTTTTAATCAGTGCACGAGGCCAACAAGCAAAATTAATTAAATGCTCACTTCAAGCACCCACCCGCCAGCCATCCAGCCAGCCAGCACCACCGACGCCAGCAGCCGCAAACACCACACACCCAGTCGGCAACACTTGGTCTCTCCCTCGAGCGCTGCTGCTCACCGCCCACAGCCCCTTCTTTCGACCAGGTCTCGCAAGCTGGATGAGGTCCTCGCTGCGCTCATCAATTTTTGCATTTTAATGATATTTGAGCCGCGATGCGACCGCGGACAAAAGCGATATCGACATAGCCAACGCATACGTTGATTATGACGGAGCCATGCTCATGACCAAAATCCATCTATGTTGATTGAAGGCCTTGCAGCCGAGCCTCGAATGCTCTTTATTCCAGCCTTAACAAGCAAAGTTTTCTATGACGATGGAATTCAAACTCAAAACTTCTAGCTTAGAATTTGCTAAGCAAGTTGAACAACGACACTTAGCACAATAGGCTTAACAGCAAACAAAATATATTCTGTTTGAATAAATGATAATTTTCTTCTCATTTTTACTACTTACCAAATAGGATAGCCACGAGAATCAGTTTATTTAAGCCATAAGCCGAAGAACTGACAATTTCCTTGAGCTTATAACTTTGTCTTGACTCTTAGCCTAATTCCAAATTCATGTTTATATTATGTACACTTTGTAAGCATCATAAGTTTATTGACTAAAGCGTATTTCGTGTTCGATGTGAACAAATTTGCTCTGCGGGTTTTGTATCTATTTTGGGTGAGTATTCACTGTGACCGTGGGGGTATTGTGAACCTTTCGCTAAATTGAAATGTAATTAATTTTTGGTGTATATTTGCCTCGGTGGTCGGCTGGCCCACTGGCCCGCTGGCCCGCTGGCCGGGCAGTTTAATTCCCAGCGAGTGCGTAAAATATTAAACAAAGCAGCATCAAAATCATAACCAGAACTGTGCAGAGTTTGCTAAGTAATAGACGGATAGTAAATTGAAAGCGCATAACCTATCCCAGCGCTTATTTTGTATGAGAGTGGGCAACTGTGTGCCGCGACTCCCTGGAGGAATTCTTGAAATCCCAGCCAGCCAAAGGGGCCATGTTTTATTTAGCCCAGCCGCAAATGCTTGCGGCAGCTGTTGACTGCGTAGCAACCTCGAAGCTCGTCCTTGAGCAGAAATAAAAGGCAATCGTTTTATTGCCAGCGCAGATTGGCCATAAAAATGTCACCTGTGACTTGCCACGGACTGCAAGAAATCAAATAGATTCAAGCTGCGACCGATTTGCCAACCCCACTTTACTAACCGCCAAATGTGTATGTATTGTGGCTATACTGCCACTCACATATATATATACCAAGCATGACTTGCTGAACAGAGACAGAGACGCCTTACATAATTTATGCAAAACTAACACAGCAATAAAAGCGTGAGGTAAGAACCCAACAGAACAAGAAACAGAAGGTGATTCACTCGGCACTTGCCCTGCAAAGTATGCTAAATAAAATGTATACGACCTGTATTATCAAAGTCAGAGATAGTTGCCATGCTGGGCTATCAGAGTACAGGGTATCTGGGCAAACGAAGCTTGAAATGTTTTCTGCACAAGTTATCACAGTCAATGCAGCAGAAGCAAACACTTTCACTTCGCAGAGCTCTCACTCCCAGTCTCAGTCACCCGCAAGCACGTGCAGCTAGTTTGATTTAAATGCAAATATACATCAGGTAACATCAGCAGTAGTGAGCGCACCTCGGACAACTCGCTTGAAGTTTTGTCTCCTTGCGTCCCCGTTAAGCCTTGAAGACATCATCAACGTCAAAGTCAACGTTATTTTCGTCCTCTCTCGTTTCGTGCGACTTCAGCGAAATTCGTTACTATCAGCGACCATTTGCCATTTTCTTGTTACGCGCTGATATGCAAAGTGAAGTGCGCTTTCGCCCTCTCCCTCATTCTCATTCTCATTCTCGCTCTTTCTGGCTCTCTATCACTCTGTCTCTGCCCATCATTCAACACTCGTCAAGGCCACAAAATGGACCACTTTTTGCTTTGAATTGGCCCAACTGATGTCAATTCAATTGCGGCTTGCAATAACAGATTGAATGGCACGGTTTGATAGTTGATTTAATTGACTTGATGCTTTCTGTCTATCCAGCTCAAAATGTCATCGATAATTAATGTCTTTTGACTAGTATTCTTCAAAGACTGAACTAAGAAAAAAAAACTAGGAAAACACACAAGATAGATGTAATAAAATATTTATTTTTATGAGGTTATATCCAATGGATTATCCGGAAACATCGCAAAGTATAAATAAATTATTACTGGTCCACTCAATAGTTCATTTTCAAAGCAAAATGTCTTAGGCAATAATTAAAAAATAATAAGAAATAAGGTTGTTTTTAGGGAATAGATTAATTTCTATTGAAAGCGTTTTTACAGATGTATCCAGAGCTCATTAAAATTGGGTTATGCCCTAATAAATGTAATAATATAAGATGGAAAAAATAGCGTGAGAGACCTTTAACGTATATGTATATATATTTAAATTATATATATGTATATATATATATATATATATATATATATATATATATATGCTTATACTTCTTACTTTCATTCTGTCCATCTTCATCACACGTAGATAAGCCAGAAAGTTCACAGATTTTAAATTTCAAATATCTATATAATATTCTTTTATAATTTTCGATAATACTTTTTTTAGGCGACAAATTATATTGAATCCTGCAATAATATTATTATTTTTATCTTTATTTTATTATTTTTAATGAAGCTTGTTGTAAAAAGGAATGATTGGGGCTCGAATAGAGCTATGGAAATTTTATTAGCATACAATGCTGTCAAGTCTTAACGTATTTTATTCCTATTTATATAATAAGTCGGACATTTCCAACAAGAACACTCTTACTTGTTAGGGTATGGAAACTGACACTCTCTAAGCCCTATGCTCAAACTCTTTGATGCAATTGCAGTCACATCTAATCAACACAATCGCTGAAGGATCAAGTTTTTCACACAGCTTGGATAATGAATTCGTTGAGGAAAAGAAAATCTTTGCTTTTGAGCATTTCCCACAATACCACAAAATCTTGTTTCAATCAAGGCATGCAGTCAAAAGATGTGCACACATTCTCCACAAAGAACTTAAATGCTTAGAGCAGAAATGACAGTACTTTTATTTAAATTTTTTTTTTTTTTTAATTTATTTTGATTTCGAATTCGATTACGCGCAGTCTATTATGTATTTTTTAATTTTTAATCAAATATAGCTTATACGATTAAGACAGGTATGAGAGCTTAAAAATTTAATTTATTATATATTAATCGAAATTTTCAAGACTGGTTTTAAAATAATTAAATATTTTTTAATAATCCTAACTGCAAGTTCATAATCAACTAATTTGTGTTGGTGATTTAAATTTCCCTTAAATAATTTAATTGTTTCATGTATAACGCAATTTCATAACGAATGTCATTGCTCTTAATTTATTACCGATATTACATGATCAGGGTCACATGCTAAGTGATTGACCCTATTAGTTATATAATTAAGTGCTTGACTGGGACAATCAAGATGTAGATAGAGAAGGAGATAGAGAGAGAGAAAGTGAGACACAGAGAGCCATACACCCACGTACTCTAGCGAAACATTGCGCATTTGAGCATTAAGCTGTAACCCGTATGAATTAAGTGATAGCTAAAGACAAAGCAATCAAGGCAATGTGTGCGAGTGTGTGCCTGTGTGTGTGTGCTGCACTTTTAGAAATATTCAAATCTACAATTGATGACATCGCTGTCAGTTGGCGCAAATTCAAATCAATAGTTGGGGCTGGGTAATCAAACATATTGAAAGCATTTCAATTGTCTTTGAACTCGCAACTCGCAACTTTTCTACTGCAGTAAAATTTGTCTTGGCTCGCAAATACCCATTAATGCTGGACATTTGCATATTTCATTAAGTACGGTCGCTGTCATGTGAAAGAGGAAATAAGTGAAGCTATATTTAAAATAAATACGCTCGTTCCTTACACATTTCCTTTGTTTGTCGGGCCCAAATGCACTTGAATTTTTTATATCATGGGACTTTTGCCTTATCAGAAATTCTTTTCTGCTTTTCTGCTTTTTGGCTTGTTTGTTGTGTCGCTAAACAAGCAGCCGGAATGAAAGTTGTCTGCTTGTCGGTAGCGTTTTGAGTATAAATAAAACTTTTTCCTGTTTTATTTTCCTTCTTTTTTTTGTGACTTATGGGTTAGCCGAAAAGTTGACTGGAAATTGAATTTGTGCGGATGTAATGAATACAGTCCGGGCTGAAGCATCCCAAATATGTCGAACTTATTAGCAAGTACACTCTTTTAGTTGAAGTTCTTTTTGGAATTCGCTTACCTACCTGCGGACAATTGATTTAATTTGAAGCTTGAGGTTAAGTTGTTGCCTGTTTAACTTGTACTTCAAGCTTAAACCCTGGCCCAGGCAGCTCAACAAAAGTAGAAGCCAAAAAGTTTTCTTTTGCCTAACCGACAACCGACGCGACTGCGACGCAATGTCAACTAAAAAGGAACCGCAAACACAACCAACGACCGAAACGTTGCGGATCCACACTCGTACTCGAGCACGCACCGGCACTTGCTCTGGTCTTGAATTTGTATTCGCGCCGATTTTACTGTTCGCGTTCTGCTATTTGCACCTTGTATCTAGATATAGGTAGATGTGGCATATACGCAACAAACACGCGTCAAATGTTCTGTTTATCTGAATGTACTTAAAAGATTTGTAGTTTATTTATCTCACATGCGCCGCTTCGTGTCCAGCGCCAACGAGGAAACACAAGCAACTGACGACAGCCTCGAGCTCGAACCGACTCGACGCTGGCATCGTTCGCACTTTCTGTTCTGTCATACGCCGTGTGTGACGACGGCGACAGCGACGACCACGACGACGACGTCACGACGCCGCCGCAGCAGCAGCAGCAGCGCTCACGCCGGCGTTCCCGTTAGCCAACAGGTTATCTGCTGATAAGCGCTCGACTCCGCACGAATCGTCAGCAGCAGTCGGCCCAAACGATGCAATTCCCTGCGACTGGCCCGAGCAGTTCTGCCACCCCAATGCCACCGTCAGCTGCAATCCAAAAACATCGCCGAGTGAAAATCACTTTGAGCCGCAAATGTTGAGTGAGTTTTTTTTCGCCTTCGTGATGTGCTGAGTTCGTACTGCGCTGTAGAAGTCTTGTGATTCTTATTGCTGTACTACTAACAAATATTTCATGGTAAATATTGTGACAACTCAAGGCTTTTAGCAAAGCAAAAAAGTTTCGTTAGCTGAAAAAGAGTAGAGAACGCGCATTTATACAGAAAAGTATTCAAAAGGCAGCACACATAATATTGATTATACAAATTATAACAGAAAACACCAATTCGCCATACGAAATATTCTACATTATGTTGATTCCGTTGAAATTTTTATTTGATATTCTTGAATGCCTCATACGCAATGTAGTGGGAAATCAACGAACAAAAATGTTTATAGATGATATTATTGTGATATAATATGCTTTTATTTAAAAGTATACTTCTTCTCTGAATAAATTTGATTGAATGAATTTGACTAAAAGTAAGAGCAAATTAAATGATACAATTTTAGCATTTAATTCTTCAGCTGCTTATAATAAATTAAATAAGAACTACAAATTCTACAAAGCCCAAGCTTGGTATGATAGTTCCATTTGGGAACACTTAGAGATATTTATATACTTAAAATTCCACGTATTAAGCAGAATGTTGATGTCAAACAACGTTTATCTCAGACAATAAACAGTTGTTTCCCATTATAATTTCTTAACAATACTTGAATATATTTCTGACATTTATTTGAACAACATTCAGTGAAGCGGACTCAAGTGATTTGGCTAATCTCATTCAACACACGATTGTATATTTATACATACATACTACATACATTCACATATGTATGTGTGATGGCATTATCCAATCTGGGTTATTAGCCTGCTTACTTATTCATCTGCTGCTTAAAACATGGTGCATGCCGCGAGCGCCTTTCGCCAGTTGCTTACTTAATTTCTGTTATCTTCTTAGCGCGTTCCACAGCAAAACACCAGACATCGGGGTATATATTGTCAAGAGGCCCACGGCTACGACTGTTGTCAAGTGATGCAGCTGCGATTTATTTATTAAGGCTTGTCGAGTCGCTGATTCTTCCTCTGGCCACCCAGCTATTCCCGGCAAACTCCACTTGAGCTCATTTTCAACTGCCGTGCGTATTCTCTCAACCTGGATGCGGGTGGGTTCTTTGGCGAATGCGCACGTTTCCTCACTTCTGTGGCATTATGCTTCATACTTTTTAAGCACATGATATGACACATTTTATGTGAGGCAAAGTGATGTGAATAGTGGCTCCCACCACTCCACGGAATGGCACGCTATATGACCATAAACAAATGCCGTTTGCTACCTGGGCTGCTAACCAATTTCGCAAACTCGCGCACTCATCCTTAAAGAGCCAAGCAAATTCTGTAGAATTTTCAAGTAGCGTCTCGCTCCTATGACTTTTTATTTACATTGTAGGCACAACTCGACTTTGTTTGTGTGCGTGTGCGACATGTGAGCAACCAACCAGACAACTCCTGACGCTGTTGACATTGTAAAGTAAATCCGCGTTGCGCATACGCCGCGTTTGCCCAGCACGCAGTCAGGCAGCCAGGTTGGCATCTGCTTTCGACACAAACTTAGCCAAAAGTCATTCAAGGTTTTGCAACTCACGACAAATCTGAAGGCTAATTTACATGTGTTGCTTGCTGTTCATTTTCGACTATTTACACTTTGTTCCCAGCCGCCAGCTAAGTGCCTGTCACACAGCAAATAAATGAATTAAATTCTTTTCGTTTTTTGCACAGGAAATGTAAATATTTGTTTTTAATTTTGATTGATTTACAAATAATCTTAAGAAGCCTAAACAAAATGCCAAGCAACCTGCCAAAGCTCCTTTTGTATATAAATTCATAAAAGTATTTACAAACTGTTTACGTTAAATTCTTGCTTTAATCTAAGAATAATGACGACTAATTTTAGTATCTCGAATCTTGTCGCCGCTGTGCGCTAAAAGCTGAGCACATTTTCCCCAAATTATAATATACATACACTTCACCAAGTATTCGAATTTCTTCGCGGCATGTGCCACGCATCGCAGCAAACGTCTCTGAGACCTTGGCCAACCTACCTGTATTTTCATATGTCTTTTTAGCCGTGAGCATATCAATGATGCATAAATATAGTAAATAATAAATATATATTATTCCTTAAAGCTAACATGAAAAACACAATTTAATAAAATATAGCTTAATAGATCCTTAACATATTTATTTCTCAAGCTGTAATAATTTCTCTTAGAATTCACCCTAAAAAGGAAATACTAAATACTAAAACAATCGAAAGCAACATATAATTAGTATGATCGAAACTTTAGTTCCTTAGGCACAAGAGTATATATTCGTCGGTCTGCCATTTGGCCAAAATTCTCTTTGGTTGTTTCTGTTTTGTCACTGACCTTTGGCGCATATTTTTCGGCTGATGTTGCTTGTGTATATGTACATATATATACACGAGTATATAAAATATTTTCGTTTGATTTATTTTTAGCACTTGATATAAAAAAGCATTTAAGCGTTTCATTTCAGTTCTGCTTGTTGACGATGAACAGGGAAATCTGTCCAACGCTCAAATAAATAAGCTGCTGCAAGTCTTTTGATATCGCTCAGGCATTTTTTGTACAATATTTGAGTTTCTTTCGCTGCCATTTCTGACGATAATTTGGGAATAGGAGAAATAAGGGAATTTTACTTAATTGGAATAAATATATTCGCCTGTGTTACTAAAGGACGTTGAAAAATATTTATTATATACGCAATTGACATATCTGTGAATTGAATTTATTTTTATTTGTCTTACTTTTCGACATCGATACTTCGTTGTTCAACTTCATTCATAATTTACGAGCGAAAATGTTTTATTTCATGTTTTATGGCAAATAAATTATGCCAGACAACGAATCGGGAAATATAGGACACCTAAGCCAACGATAAGAAGTTGTCGAAGGATGCCAAAATAATTTTCATGTCCCACAATGGACGACTTCTTCCACAGCTGCCCCAAGAAAAAAAAAAAAAACAAAAAAACTGGAAGACTAAAAAATACCCTATGCAAGCAACGAAGAGAACTAAATTTAACTTGGACTTCTACTCGGCCATCATATAATGAATGTCTTGAAATAAAATCTTAAATTTTATCGTATCCATAATATATTATTATATGATGATATAATGATATAATTTACAATAATAAATAAACAATATATTATTAGTAATATAATGTTAAGTTAAAATTCGCTTTCTTCTAACCGCCCAATACACTGAAACAACATCAATATTCCCTTTGTAAAATTCATTTTATGAATACAGGGTAAAAAATCCTCGCAATGATTAGCTATCGCAAGGGTGTCGAAGTGTCGATACCCTATCAAATATTCATATATGATATATTCGAATATAATCTTTATCTTTATATATTGAATACGATAATACGACTCCAAGCCAATTTACGCAAAATATTGCTCTTCAGAGAGAATTTTTATATCACCCCAATATCTACTTATAAATAATTTATATTATGATAATACATAAATGGCACTACAATTTGCAACCATATCCTATACAGTTTAGCCGATATATGCAAGAATATTAGGGAACAAATGGAAAACGGATAGGTCTAAATTTATGGACGTTCATTGATTGTTGCCTGGGCTCGATCCTTACAAATTTATGTAAATTATTTTTTTTTTTTTTTTGGTGCTCAATGCGACATTTATGGAGATAGAATGCAGCTGCGACCAGGATAAACGCCAGGCAGGAGAACCCGAGCCGACAGAGCGTAACGAGAGGAAACCAATGCCAAAACATAAACGTATATGTAAAATGGATTTGGGGCCGCCATCTTAAGATGGCGACTTGCGTGCAGTCAATGAGCCCAGAAGTTGTCGGATGTGGATCTTAAAGTGCTCGAAGTGCTAGCCAAGGACTTCCAAATTGAAATTCGTGAATGTGGCGAAAAAGAACTGAAACACGACCACGACATGCGTATGTCCGTGTGTACTTTCTGCATAATATGCATGCTTGTATAACATATATACATATATAAGTGGGCCAAGGTAACGAACAGGCATACTACTTACCATATGTGGGTCATTTATATGCAAAGCATGGTCCACGCTTACGATATGTTCAGTCTAATAAGCTGGGCACGTGTAGTCCTCGCTGCCAGGTAGTCTGCTGTATTAACGCAAAATTGGCTTCACTCGCAGCTTCTGTCAGCATCCACTATAACAACGAGCAAGTGCTCGTTCAATTGTATGCAGGCTATACCCTGTACTTATACCTTTATATAAAAAGAAGAAATTAAAAAGTAATTTATAAGTAGTATACCGTTCCCATTTGAGTGCAGAGATTCAAGAATCCCCTGGGACACATTTCCCTGTGATCTTTATGAAAGGGTATACAATATTTCCTATTATATTTGATAAAACTGTCGTCGATACAATTACCTGGCTCTTATTGGCAAATTTGATTTTGCATGGCTTATAAAACCATAAAATATTATTATATTGAAATAGCCTCGACTTGCTATGAGCTCTAATATTTTAAGGGCTAAAAGTCAAAATGTTGCTACAGCTCACGTAATTCTCTATAATCAAATAGTATTGCAAAAATTCCCTTCGCATTTCATTATTTTCAGAATTGTAACACGTGCTTTTGTGTCATTTCAGTTAATATCAAAACGAAACAATTTATTTTAAAGAAAAAGAATAATTACTGAGTCGATAGAACTTGAAGTTTTTTAGTAAATGAAAGTTATTTTATGCATTTGATAAATTTGTTTTAAGTATTTCTGAAAAATGTACGTTCTATGCGATTCTAAAGAAGTTAATCTCAGTGCAAAATTTCTGTTGGCAACCATCTTACTAATTGTACACTGTTGTATGATTTTCCATGTTAAGAGCAATTCACCTAAAACAAACTTAAAATGTTCATTTAATATTATATATATCCAAGACATGGAAGATTATGAATCAAAAAGCAATTAAGCATCTTATAAGACACTTCATTGTATCATAAATGATCCCTTTTAAGAAATCTGACTTGATGTCTTTGGGACCAGTACTTATAGCTAACTAAGTGGCGCTTGCTCTAAGCCCGTGGCAACAATAACCCTTGGCCTCTTGGCATGCTATTTTTGCACTTTTGCTCTACTCATTTTTATGGCTTAGCGGACAACCGAAGCTTTTCTTTCTTCTTCCCCTCTTTATACTTATGCAACAAAGAAAACATTTGCACTTCGCGTCCACTTTTAGGCGGCAAGTCCTTCTCATATTTATAGCGCTTGCTCGTAAAATCCGAGCGCTGGCCAGAAGAAACAATAAAGCGACTGCTTATCATGCTCAGCCAATGGAGCGCAGCATTCATCTCATAAATGGTTTTATGTTGAGAGCGCCTTTCAGCTGTGTTATCCCAGGTATTTATGCCAACAACTGGGCTAATGACCCGCTGCGGCTACTTACTGCCTGCCAATATGACGTATACATAGCGCGTGTATATGGCGCCAAAGACGGGTGTCTACGTGTGTGTCTGTGTGAGAGTGGTTAAACAAGTGTCACATTTGACCAGGACCAGGACCAGGACCAGGGCGCACACACAATGGCCAGCAAGGAATTTTGAGGCCAGTGAAACTTGAAGCCAGCCATTTTGGCCAGCTCCCAGCAATGAGTGCAGCTCCAACAAACTTTGAGTCGCCAATGTGGCCATTGTCGTAGCTGGCGCTCATATTTCTCACTCTGTTGGTCCCAAATGCTTCCTGCAGCCTCAATATGGCATTGTGGGCCTGCCGTTACGCCATTATATATATGTACGCTTATTTGTTCATTTTGTGCGCACTCGGGGCGCTACTCGTTGCCCGGCAAACTCCTTGCTTAATTAAAAGTTCCAGGCCACAAGTTTTTTTATATTTTTATTTTGTTGTTCGCACTGTGCCAAGCCATACACACTTGTATACTCTTTGGCAAAATGTAAATTAATATTTTAATAAATATGTATTTAAGTCTGCATTACGAATATTTCATCATAGCTTTCAACTGGACATTTATTAAATATTTTTTGATATATGGAAATTAATTGAGTGACTCCGTATTTATGAATTTTTTCTCTGAAATATACATAGCAAAGAGTTGTTGTAAATTATTAAATACAAATGAAAGGGACTTTGTATAAATAAAGGAGTAAATAAAACTTAAATTGTGAAAACTCAAATGAATTTACATTGCTGACGGCATATTGGGTTGACAAAAAACGCAACGTAGAACTACATTTTCAATATAAACAGAAAAATACAATCAAATATATCGTCATTTCCATCGCCTGTGCTAGTATCGTTTACATTTATGCTACATCATTTTCATTATTTAATCAACTCTTTGGATTTGCGCAATGCCCAACTGCGAAATGAAGAACTCATCATCTTCTGGCAGCTAGTCTGGCAAGTACATGGATAAGCATCAGCCTGAAGTGGGGCGATGAGAGAGGGTAGTAAATGAAAACCGAGCTGCATGGGACTGCGGCACCAGCAACAGGATAATTATCCTTGCCATATGGTCGTATGTCCGGCCAGGACTCAAACAGCAAACAACAGCAAACGTTGACAGTTGCTCACTTGAGTGCCTGACGGACTGCCTGGCTATGTAATTGTAATTTAGACACCACACACACTAACCAACCCACTTACACACGCACACACACTTATATTGTGTGTAGCTTTTTTTCGTGCTCTGTGTTTTTATGCTGCGTAATTTTTTCGCTGTCATGCGGCTAAATGTACAAATTACGTGACGTTTTTATATCATTCACCAGCCGCTGCTGGTTTTATTTCATTTTCTCACCTAATTTTCACAGCGCTTCATCTCAAGTAAAACCATACCAACACACACGCACACACGTACACACACTCTCTCAAAAGGATAGCAATTTGTGCCACGTGTGTGTCTAACCTAATTACGAGAATCTATATTGTTCTTGGTTACAGGATGTCCATTAAGCAGCCTAGTTAGGCTTCCTTGCTGAGAACAATTACAAAGCATTTCCGTTTATAAATAAACGAGAATTAGGATATAAATACAATAATTCCTTGAATACTAATTATAATATAATTAATATATAACTTAATGTCCACAAATTATTGGTTCAGGAATTACATCGTAGCAAATGTATATATTTTTTCGACATGGAAAATAATATTTGTTAAGGCATTATTCACAATTTGTATTCGCCGTTACTCAAACCATTCTGACTTCACAGAAACATTTAGTTGAAAAACTTTTTCCAATTTGCTGCTTCTTCTTCTGTTTACACTACAAACTACATTTAAATAAATTTCAATCAAAATATTTTTCTTCTTATTAATATGACAAGTATATAAAATAATGAAATGTAATCCATTTCAAGCAAATTTCACTGTTAAGATCTACAGGTAGACTTGAATTGGAGCTGTGCGAGCGGGAGTGTCACTCTTCCTATGAGTACTTTCCATATCAGTATCCGGAAGTGCAGCTACTTTTAATGTTGAATTTCTAGAAGTAATAAAAAATTAAGTCTACAGAGCTTATGTTGGAGTCCCAAAGTTGATTTTCCAGCTTAGACTGGAACCCGAACCGGACCATTCCCATAGGTCAAAGAATGAAAAACTATGGGAACAGGCTCCTGTAGGAAACAAGTTAATTTGCCACTACGATTCTCTTCATAGATTTTCAAGAACAATGTTCCAATTTCTATTCAGCCTGTTACTGAATATCTTTTAGACTTTTAATTCCGTGTTCTTAACTGCAAATATGTTTATTTTATTTAAACTAAAAATACCTAAACAAATAACAAATAATAAATAGGTTTTCTTTGAGCTAGACTTTGTGGGGAGTGCCGCGGAGCTTTCCACCTGTTATATATTTTATATATTCGAAGTGCCCATTTTCAAATAGCTTAAAATAAGTTCCCTAAAATCATAATTATCCTTTAACTGTTAATGCTTATTATTAAACTACGAAATTTACATAAATTATATATGAAACTTAATATAATAAATTTATATTTAGAATACTCGCATTTTAAATTTGCCTATATAAATGTTAGCATGCTGGAAAGCGTTCGTGCTCCTACTCTCCTATAGTTGCTTTTGTTGACTCATTATGCTCGTTAAGAAATTCAATTAGCGCGTTAATTGCAGCGAGTGCTTAATGATGATAATGCGTTTACCTCGCCAGCCGCAAACTGTGTCCCTGCGCCAGTGCCTCTTCCATCAACTGCCACAACGCTTGCTACAGCCCCCCGGCCTGAGCCTAAGCGGTGACTCTTGGCACTTTGTTGCCATATACACTTACGAGTATATTGACTAGATTCAACATCATTAACATATTAACTAGATAGACTTAAAAGAAACGCTGCCTGCAGCTGATTGTGCGAAAGCAAAACATAAATAAGCCAAAATGAATGCAAGGAAAAAGGTGCTTTGATATATTTAAGTACATATATAATAGGGCTTACAGCTCTGGCCAACGTCCACTCTCTGTCCTTTTATGCTGATTTATGCATTATATATAATTTAGACGCTCGTTTTGGCTAACAAGCAAAAAGTTTTGGCCCGACGCAACTTTTGCCATGGCAACGTAAGAAAAATGTGTTTTAAATAAAAACTGCTCGAGAGTTATTTATGCAAATTTTATAAATGCCACTTGGCGCACATGTTACCCGATATATTAGATTTTCAAACCCAATTTTTCAGCTAATTAATATTTTTGTTTGCTGCACATTTGCATATCAAAAGAAAGCGCCTACGACCCATGCGATAGCAGGTGAGACACGCTTGAATCAAATTAAATAGAAATTAACTTAAGTACAAAGATATATATTTAAATTGGAAATCTACACTATGCTACAAGACTCAGGGCATCTCATTTTTACTGCCTTGTTTTTGCTTTGCATCCATTTAGCGCCTCATTAAAATTGTTTACGACGCAGAGGACAGTGCTCAGAACAATGGAGTGGGCTGGACGCCAAGATCCCACACGTACCCAAGCGTTTTATTATTGAAGGTATTGCGGGTGAAGTATGCGCCTTAATTGCCAATTTCGACATTAGATTGTCTTCTTTATTGGTTTGACCCGATAAATCGTATAATCTGTTTCCCTGTTTTAGAGTATAATAAAATGTTATGTTTTTTATGATCGAAGTCGAATAATTTTTATGCAGAACTCAGTGCCAAAAGAAACGTAATTGCAATCGTTCGACCATTGAATGCCGCAAATGTAACAAAGTCAGATAATCAATTTAATTCTCTGTGACTTCTGATATTTGTTTTAAGTATTTAAATCATTATCGAAATAAGAATAACCAAGTAATAATATGGAACACCTAATAAAAGTGCTTCAAATTACAATGCGATCACCTATATAATTGAAGTGACTGATATCAAATGCCCTCAACTGTTACTCCTGTGTGAAATTTAGTAGTCCAATAATGAATTAGTTCATATGGCATCAAAATAGGGTAACAATGAAAATAGCCTCGAAAGAATTCCGAATTTTTATACCCTGATCCCATTAAATTAAATATGGGAAAACAGGGTAAATTGGTTTTGTTACAAGTATGTAACAGACAGAAGAAGGTGTGCTTCACCCCATAAAGTATATATATTCTTGGAAGAACTGCTTCCTAAAGCAAACTTGAATTTTGATACTCGACCGCCGATCAGAGGAGTAGCTCAGCGAGTGAGACGACACCCGAAGCGTAATGAGGATTTTGTTTTTAAAAATAGGCAGTGAATAAATGCTATTTAAGCTTACATTAGAAACATTGAGGAACAACGAAAGTCTGGGGTGTGGGTTCGACTCCGAGCGTGATATCAGACATATTTAAATCAATTTTTTTTTATACCCTGAATCCATTGAAAATGGAAATTTCAGGGTATAATGTTTTTGTGCGAATGTATGTAACAGGCAGAAGGAGGCGTGCCACACCCCATAAAGTATATATATTCTTGATCAGCTCGATGAGCTGAGTTGAACTAGCCCTGTCCGTATGTCCGTCCGTCCGTCCGTCCGTCCGTCCGTCCGTCCGTGTAAGCACCTGGATTTCTGCAACCACAAAAGCTAGAGACTTTATATAAAAAGCAAAATGCTCGATAATACCATACGCTGTACGAGATTATTTTTTTTTTTTTCGATAACTCATCCCATTTCTTTATTATCGATAACTATCGAAAATATCGCTTTGTTTTTGAGGTCTGGCTTGCACACACTAAGTTGGGTTTGATTGCTATTTTGAATCCGCACATTTTGTCATTTTTGGATTTTTGATGCCACGCCCCTTTCGCCCACAATTCAACAAAAACGATAACTCACGTATATCAAATACTAGAGACTTGAAATTTGGCAAATAGGTACATTTGGATGTCATATTCATTCCCCGAAAATTTCATTAAGAACATAGGTCGAGAAAAAAAGTTATTAAGCAATAAAGTTTGCATAGCACAGCCTCTTCGGCAGCCGCTAAACTGCGCAGTGAGCATATTACGTGCATGCATATGTTTGTGTGTGTGTATATGCATGTGTTGGTTACTATTAATGAATAAATAAAGCTCTTAATGATTGTTATTACAGCTCAATGGATTCAGGGTATCTCTTAGTCCAGCAGTCTCGACTAGAGTTTTGTTACTTGTTATTTATTAACCACTTTTAAATTTACTGTGTATATTCAAAAACTAATTGCGGGTGTGACTAGGATATCTCCTAGTCGGGCACAACGACAAGAGTTTCTTACATGTTTATATTTTATTGACATAATCAGTATTTTGAAATATTGAAAGTCATTGCTTGTAAGGAACAGATTTGATGTAACTTAGCTTAGTTGCAAATTAACACCGAATGAAGAACATGCTAAAATTCATCCTATGCTTGAGTCAATAAATGTATTCTTCATCCGTACTAAAAATATATTGTATAAAAAGTTATATATACTTGAATATATGTAGTTCTCCAATATATGAATATTTATCAAAAAGCATTTCAAGTCAGAAGCCAAATACTTAAATGATAAATCGATTTGAGTTAATTTTCAATGCAATCCATTACATAGATTTTAACAAATACATGACACAAAATACCTTTCTAATCGGCCAAAGATATTAAACCGAAATGAACTAATAAATTTCAAGTTCATTAGAGAGTCACAGAGATAGATAAATAATCGAAGCAACTATAAGCTAATTTTAACATTACTGCACACATTCAAAAAACTGTTCGAATACAATCTGAAATCATAGTTTGCCAAACACGTTCAAGCTGCTTTTATCATTGAATTCCTTTCTAATGTCCAAAAATTAAGTTTATTTTGAGCCGATTATGTTCGCATTTAAATTATTTTCATATATAGTAAAATTTGGATTTTGAATACATATGTATAGCAAATATATATCAGACCAAGAAAAACAACCAATTAGATATCAAATAATTATGGCCAGAGTAAAATGTCTTTTGTAGTATTATAAAAAAGTTTTCCCTTTTATAAGCACCCCAGTAACGCCTTTAGATAAGCGAATTTATATTTCATTAAAGTTCTACTTAAGTTTTTTTATAGAATATTCATTCAACCCAAGTAATTTGATTTACACATTCAACGTTTACAATTATTTAATGCTCCCAACTGAATATACAAACCAATCAATTTATTTTTTTTTTTTTTTTTTTTTTTTGTATATTTGCTTGATTTTTTTTACAATTTTTTTATTTGCATTTATATTTTATATACAATTTTCATTAAATTTTGCCTGTTTGTCGTTTGCGCTGTTTGTTTCATTAGCTCATTTGTCCATATCCGTTTTCAATGTTCATATATGTATATATCATAATTTCTTTTGTATTATTTAAAAAACAATAATTATATAAATACATATACATATGTATAGAGCAATATAGTAATGTTTGAAAAATTGAAGAACCGAAATATCAACAAAAGAATTTTGCTGTCTTGAGCGCAAAATTAATATTTCATATATAGAATGATTAATTAATCTGAACATGTTTATACAATTCGTTTATATATATGCATATATGTATAAATATAGTATGTATACTTATACTATATACACTTGTATTATGTATGTAATTAACGCTTTACAAATTGCATTGCACTTATCAAACTTTTGATTGACTACAGTAGATATCGCTAGTAACGAAAATGTTTACACTTATATAATTTGAGAATATAAAACTATGTACATTTTGACTGTGAAGTACTGATTACTGCAATCTGCGATCTAATCTGATTTGGTGTTCGAGCTTACACAGATACTGACAACGAAAGGGAAAACAAATTTCGATTTGCAGTTTTTATTTTGATTAAAAAGCCATGGAATATATTGAACATAGTGATAATCAATTGAACAAACAATATATACATTAACTTACATTTGATAGGTTTTATTGCTTTTGGTTGCGTTTAGCGGATACCAACTGTAGTTCGTACTTGTCTTAATACTAAGAAGCCTTTTGTTAAACTGCCACAACGATGACAACGTTTATATATTTATTAAATTTGTTCACTAAAGTCGATATGTTTACTTAAATTATTAATTTATAATATATATATATATCTATATATGTATATATATTTATGTATGTATTGTATATGGTGTATAAGAATGCATAATTTTATATATCTACCTCGGTTTACATACACACACACGTATATTTCGTATAGGTCGTCCACTTCTAGTGTTACGGGCTCCTACTAATTTGAATAGACTTAACAAACTAAACTTCGGTTCTAGCGGCCAGTGAAGGGCATCAGTGCAATCGAAAATCGATAGTCGATAATCGTCAATCGTTAATCGACAATCGAGAATCGCCATTGCACATGTTTTATTCACATTTGTTGTTTTTTTTTTTTTTTTTTTTTTTTTGTTTAAAGCTTACTATGGTTTTATCTTTATGTCGTCAATGTTTCTAGGTATATAAGTTCTATGCATTATTGTTTCGAATAGCCGTGTTTAGCAAAATCAATTCGATTATACAATATAAAAAGCCAATTACTAAACAACAGCAACTACTTAGTTAAATGTATTCGCTACACATGTATTAAATATATATACACAATCATTTTTATTTTCGCACTTAAGTTCAATTATTTGTCAACTGATATTTGGTTAAGTCAACCAGATGCTCATATAGCATATCCTCCTGGGGCGTCAAACCGATCATAATCCAGCCCGATATGGCTGCAATACTTCGCGTCACCGACAAACTGCTCCAAACACTCTGCACACTGTTGCTCAGCTGTGAGAAAATATTAATTAAAATATTTAACACTCCATCGACCAGAGGAAAAATTTCATAACATACCAACTCCTGTTGTGTTAGCGTTATGTTTGCGTTATTATTGATCAGGTAGAGCTTCTCATCTATGGAATCGGAGCATATAGTCAAGATTATTGTTGCGAAGTACAGCATTGTGATGATCAGCCATCGAAATGATATTAGCTCGCTGGCATTGGAGAAGCTCCAACGACAAATGTCCATACTGAAATATGCGAATCGTTTGTTAGTTGTGTATAATACTGATTATATAAAAATGATAAGTTTAACAATAAAACTAAAATATTTCCTCGTAACATTTTAAAAATAACTTTTGTATTTATACCCTCATCCCATTAAAAATGGGAAAAAAGGGTTAACGGTTATTTTAGAAGAAAGTAAGAGGCAGAAAGAGGCGTGGCACAGCCCATAAAGTACATATATTCTTGATCATGAGGACAAGCCGAGTTGATTAAACCATGTCTGTTTGTCCGTATGTATGATTACGTCGATCTCAGAACCTATAAGAGCTAAAGACTGATTTTTTTGTTAGTTTGTTTCAGAAAATCGATAACTATTAATGAAAAATTGTTATCAATTTAAAAGCATTTGAAAAATCAGTTATGATTTTTTTATCTTTTTCATCTCTCTGAATATCGCACGTAGCTTTATGTATATTTTTACCAATGTAGGTTTTTAGTTCATTTGGATATCAGCCCCAAACTTCCCCTAAATTTTAAAAATTAAATTCAGTTTCAAATATGTCATATATGTAAAAGGTTTTGGCTTTAAAAAAAAAAGAGAAAAATATTTTCATCAAATTTATAAACCTAATGTTTGGCCACTTATCAACAGCGCTGGAAAGTCAGAGCGCCTATACATATGCGTTATCTATACATGTGCACACATACATTCAAATACTTGCGCAGTATATTATAAGAATTGCAATCGCGTTTGAATTTGGGTGGAATTGTGTTTGAGTTGTCTGTGCCGAATATTTATTCGATACTTTTTTTTGCATCATTATCATCATTAGTGGACCAGCCTGCAGCGATGAAAGAGTAAAACCGACTTAACATAAGTGATATTATTTGCAACAATAATATTTTAGCAGATTTTCCAGATACCCACAATATTCACTAGTTGAAATAATCAATTATCACTTAATAATAATTAAAATTGTCATATAAAATAATTAAAAGTTCTCTGAAGCAATGCAACTTCATGTATATTTCGCACAACTATTCAGACCCTTAGCTAATGTAAATCATTTTTCCCTCTCTATAGTTATTTAAAACATAAAATAAAACAACAAACTTCATTTTCTATTTCTATTGATTTTATCTGGTCAACCTATATTATGAAGGCATTTGCTTTTGACTGAAATGATATATTAAATATTTAGATTTGAATAAAAAAAAAATTTAAACAAAATTGATTAGGGAGAGCGATGTTAAAGATGTTACTGATATGACATAACTAGCAGATGCCAATTCAGCTCAAGCGAAGAGCTGCAAGTGCAAACTGAAGTAGCAGCTGAGAGTTTGATCCATTCCTGGCAACAACTTGTTTGCAAATGGACAAATGCATCTCGTAAGCCAGGGTAAAGATAAGTATATGCATACACAGATTGACATGGCAATTCCCCAATATGACCCTTGAGGTGCAAAATACACACACATATGTGCACCAAATGCAGCAAATGATGCTCGAGAAACCTCATCCACTTTGGCTCTGTTTGCGTCGGGGCAGTGATACGATTATCCACTGGCATTTATTCAACTATTCTGGCATTTACATTAATTAAATTAAAAGCTCAAAAGAACTGGCAAATGGCGTTATTTCCTATGGGTATATAGATGACTCGGAGATGGATAAGGTCAAAAGCTACACATGATGCCCATGGAAAAACCGAAGCAAGCAATACACCAATGACATTTACAAAAGTCGGCAGCATCACATAAATCACAGGACACAGGATAACGAGGCAAAATGTCAGTCTGACTTTTACACTTTCACTGCCAACGCCTCAGAACTGGGCGAGAGTGAGAGTGTTGAATGGCAATGGCCAAGAACACAGACAGCCCAAAACTGAAAACCGAAAACCGAAACCCAAACCCAAGCCGAACAGACAAAAGCAGACAATTTCAGTGTTGCTCGGTCTACCAAAAGATTCACCCACAGACCCACTCACACACACACCCACACACACTCAAACAGTCGCTCGCTTTAAAGGTCAAGAGTGCAGCAAGCGAGCAACGCGAGTTCCCTGTGTGTGGGCAGCAAAAAAAGAGCAAAGTTTAAGAGCATTAAATTAAATACATATGTTTTTTTTTTGTTGTTTCGTTCTGTAGATGATGAAATTGGCTACGCAGCGAACATAGTGAGATTATTGCAACAACAGACCACTCACAGCTGACAACCCACAACCGACAACCGACAACCGACAACTGACAACGGCAACGAAGCCAAACAAAACGAAGCACTTGAAAATTTGCAATTCAAAATTAAGTATAACATACTTTTCAGGGCCCAAGTGGCAATATTGACGCAATATGAAGCGCCCACGCGCCACTCTTCAGTCACCCACTGTAGTGTGAAGGAGGCCAGGTCTGGCCCAGAATTTAGTGGCTGCCTACTATTCACATGCTCTTGAAAGGAGGTGGTAGCCATCTGTATCTGTGTGTGGGTGTGGATGTGTGTGTGCGTGCATGTTTTTCAATGAAATGTGCGGGTCGCTTGAAGGGCTTCCACCTTGGGGCAGTCGGTACGCTTTGAGGTCAATGTGTTCTTGGGGCACCCAAACAACCAAACAACAGCACTTGGTTAGCACGCACACCACACCGCACCAGGTACTTGAAGTAAATGAGTTTGACTTTCATTTTCTATATATAGCACGCCACTTGCGAAGGGCAGCCCTGGACGCCGGACTTGCAAACAAGACAATCGTCCCAGCCAATTGATATTGAGATTCCAAATCTAAACAAATATTGCACATTCACTTACCGATCGAATACCGACACCAGGCAAATTATAGCCAGGCAATAGAACGTGTTCAGATAGATATCAGCAAATCCAGCATAATCGCTAATCAGTGCAATGGCCTCGCTATTTGCCGTCGATGTCGTCGCTCCCGTCGATGAGCCCGCCCCAGGGTCCGTTCCCTTAACAGAATTGGTCAGTTCTATGCCCAAATTTGACATTTGGGCTGTGGGTGTTGTTGTTGTGATTGTTGATGGTGTTGCTGTTGTAGCTGCTGCTGCGGTCTCGCCCGCAAGACCAATGCTATTGATGACCTTTGCCCAGTCCGTGGGATGGCTGCTCATCACAAATAGTAGATGGGCCAAGGCTAGACCAGCTAGCAGCCCATGGCATATATTCGAAATAAGCAGCCAAATTCGTTGAATCACACAGGCAAGTTGTATGTTGCTCGAGATGCCATTGCTAAGAATTATAAAACAATATATTAGTTATAACTTACTTTGTATAATAATTATATATTACATAGTTCTAAGTGTCTACAGATAAATATTAGGATTTCCAAACGCATCTATCGAATTTTCAATAATGTCAAAAAGAGTTCTGTATACTAAAGTACCACTGTGAATTAAGATTAAAAATTTCACTTCAAGTCGTGATTAGCTAAGGGATATTGCAATTTTAGAGCTCTAGGCTAAGTACCCACATCGAAGGGTAGTACTAATATGTATTTAATCCCAGACACAGATAAGCAGAAAGAGCGTGTAACTTTATAGTAAAACATATAGCTAACTCTACCTAAACAAACGTTTACTCAGCTCGGGACTGGAATTTATCATTCACTCGCTCTGAGATGAATTACGATAGTATGAATGAAGTCTTAGCCAAACACTTTGTAAAGAAGTTGATTTTTCTTGAATATAATTTGAATGTCTTTTGAGGCCAGCTAAAACATCGGACCACGAACTTAGCTCAAGGATTCTTGCGCAATTTGTGCACACAAAAGAGCTTACCGACTAAGCTTTTCTTAGATTTCAGTCTTTGGACGAAAATAAACACACAAAGGACAAGATAAACAAGAATAGAAACCGAATTTCATTGGAAATCCATCGGCTCAAATTGAATGTGTGGGCTAAATCGGGCTGGGGGCGCATAAAAATAGCGTGGAACGGACGGATTAGATACACGCAACAGACGTAAGAATAGACGCCCACGCGGGGGTCGACTTAACCCACCGATTCAGGTTGGCATCAAGCAGGCAGCGTGTATCACCGTAGCTGCCACGTCCGCTGGCCGAGCCACCGTTTGAGCGAAAGAGACGTCCTGCGCCGCCCAGCTCCGCCGCGGAGATGCCGTCGATGCCAATGCAGCTGCTGCTGGTGCCAGCTGCGCCGCGTGCGGCACCGACAAAGGAACGCTTGTAGTAGCTCTGCTCCACTGGTCGATAGCCCGATGACGTCTGCAGAAACATTTTGTCGATGTGCGCGGGCGTATCGTCCGTGGGCGAGACGACCGGAGTGAATGGATTGTAGATCTCCTCGCCCTCGGCGGGCGCAATGTCATCCGCCAGTTCCTTCAATATGGACGAGAGCCCACCAGCTGAGTAAAGCTTGCCTGCAGATAACAGGAAAGAGCGAGAAAGAGAAAAAGAGAGAGAGAGTGGGTGAGCGGGGGTAAGAGCTGAAAGTGCGCAGAATCGGGTTTGTTGTGGGCTGTGCAAAAAGCTTTTTCTCAATGGAATATAATTTGGCAAGCTGGACAGGGAGCGAGCGAAGGTAATGCTTACTGATGAGCTGGCCCCGCTTGTCGCGCTGCGATTTCGTCTTCCGATGCACTCGTCGCTCCTCCAGACTCTGATCAATTTCCAGTTCTCCCGACAGCGAGGCATCATGCATATCAGAGCACTGCTTGAGATAGCGCATCAGCGTCTCGTTGGCCTGGCGCACCTCCATCTCACCAGCGGCTATGAGCTTCCGCTCACGCCTTCTGCGTGACTCCGACTTGCTGCGCTTCCGACGTGGACTCTTGTCGAAGCTGTTCCGGGAACGCAGCGAGCGCTGAGCGGGACTTGCCTGCGGATCTGACAGCGATTGTTGCTTGCGTGAGGCACCGCCGGCCACGCCACCACCGCCCCCACTGCTGCCCGCGCCCATACTCAACGCCGATGGCGTGGGTGAGCTCTGCTTGAGCTCACGATCAATGTAGCCCAATATGCCGCGATGGAAGGACGAATCAACTTCCAGGGAGCGCAGAGCCGGCGACTGAGGCGAGTGGGTGCGCCGCGAGCGATGTCCATGCGTGGCCGGCAGCTGACGCAGGGTCTCTCGGAGACTCATTGCGTCCCCGGATGAGTTGCGACTACCATCGCTCTGCTTTGTTGGCTGTGTAGGCGACTCCAGGTGGGTGGTTGCCTCGCCATCTTTGGCTACAGCTGCTGCACCCAGCGGCTCATCAGCGCCAAGGGAAGCGCTCTCCTCCAGCGTGTCCTGCGATGGCGGCGCATGTCCATTCACCAGTACCACTGTCTGCTGGGAGGTTTGACTGGGCGATCCCACCATTTCGATGCTGTCCGCCGAGCTCTGCGCACTGATGCGACCCGCTATTGTTGTTGCTGTTGTAGTAGTTGTTGTTGTCGATGCTGTATCATTGAGAGCCGCCGCACAGCTCTCGAGCGTCTCCAGCACGGCCTCCGTTACCTCCATCTCCAGGTCGGGCGGCGTATTGGCCGCTGCGGCTGCCTCTCGTTCCAAGCGCCGCTGACGAGCCTCTGTGCGTCGCTGTCGCTGATGCTGACGGTGCACCTTTGGCTGGGTCGCCTCCATTGTGTGCAAGCTCCGGTCTCTTGCTGTCGACTCAATTAGCTTAAGCTGTGTCCACTATATTCCTAGTTGTTGATGTTGTTGTTATTGCTCTTGCTGCAACGGCTGCTGTGTTCCATGAGCTGCGGCGTGCCCTCATAACAGGTGGATTAGTCCAGCAGGATGTGTGTTGAACTTTCGAGCTGTCGAAGTTGCGAAGCTGCAGCTTTTCGCTTTGACCCAAATAATTATGCAGCACAAGCGTCGCATGCACTTGCTGCAGCTACCCCCGCGCCCCGCACCCACTCACTGCCAAACACTCGGACACACACACAGCTGTGCTGAGCCTTCGAGAATATTTTCTTTTGCGAGATGTGTTAGCCACGACTTCAATTAAGACTTCCACACTTGCATTGACACGGCTTTTTGTGGTAATAAATTTCAATATATTCACTTCTATCAATTGTATTTTGTGGTTTCTCTACGAAGGTCGCCCGGTGGAGACTTGAGAGTCTTGTGTTTGGTTCGCGTTCGCGGCTGCTAAGCGACTGACTTGGCCTGGCCGAGACAGCAATGCAAAATGGCCCAAAACGAAATGCCCTGGCCTGCTGCTGCCTGACTCCCATTCGGTGGTGGCTTGTTGTTTGTGTCCTGCTTCCTGAAACGTAGTAACGAGCACAGCAAGGCGAAAGCTTTGCACAATGACGTCAGTAGCTGTGCGTGGTGAGCATTGACGCCCACACGCCCACACACACACACACGCGCTTACAGTGTGCGTGTGTGCAGGCATTATTGACAAATTCTATTTATAGCCAGCCGCCAGTGTTGGCAAAGGTGGGGGATTTTTGTTTTTAGCAGCGCCTTGCCCCAAAACTTTGTGAGCTTGTAAGCTGGCTACACTGAAAGAAACTGAGTGGCATTATTATTTATTACACTACAGAATAATTGGTAATGTATATCTATAGCAGAGACCTAATATTATTTTGTATACATTGATTAGTGCAGATCCATCCCATTTGATAATCACCACAGTCAGTCTATGACTTCAAGCTCTCTCTATAGCCCCGACCATAAGAATTGATTTAAAGTAAGCAGCTGTCGTAGTTTTCGCGACATTTTGCATACCCATACTCTCTCTCTCTCTCTCTCTATGTCTCTCCGTCTCGCTCTGGCTCGATGTTATTCTCACACTCTGTGCGCTGGCCTGCGCTCTGCTGGCTGAATCGATAAATGCGTGGAAGCGTCTCAGCTCGGCTCGCGCTACTGCGCAACTTTCAGCCTGTACATCATGTTGATGACGTCAATCGAGAAAGCTCTCGAACCAAAACAACAACGAAACCTGACACGAACACACAGCACAAAAGCCGGCAAAAGCTCGCCTCTGCCGTTCGCCGAGCTGCCATTCCGAAGGCGTCAGGCAAATTTTATTATCGTAAAGCGTGCAGAGGCGTCGTCTGGCTGCATCAGACACGCAAAGCAAAAACAAAAGCGCGAAACGCGATTCGCCAGCGCTGGGCCCCAGCTAATGGTCCCTGAAATGCCAAAAGGCGCTTGGCACTTGAACTGTCGCACTGAGCCTCTCCCCTGCCTCCCGCTCTCGCTCTTTCTTCCACTCTATTTCTCGCACTTACTGTAGATTAGACGCGCTCTCATTCGCTCTTGCGCTAAATGCAACCCATCGACATTGAGGCCACGTCACGACTGTGACGTCACAGCTTGACGTCAGTCAACACATTAGCCAACATGTTGAGGGAGACAAGCAGAAGCGTTGAAATATTAAGGCGTTGGTTGCCGCATAGCGTAAGTCGTCCTTTTACCAGCACCTCTGTTCACTTTACTTTAGACAAATCTTAAAATTATAATGGGTTTATTTAAGAAGGTAATCTACATAAAAATACAGATGAAAGTTATTTAAAGAGATCTATGAGATATATGAGGCAAATGATGTAGAAACTCTATATCTAGTCGAATTACTTTCAAATGAAATGGAAATAAACATCTCTATTTGGTTATTTAGAAGTCCCTGGGAGGATACAAATGTCGTTCCACAACAAACTAGTTGAGTCAAAAGAAATGTCCCTCAGACAAGTTGGCAGCCCTGGCCGTGATACGTTGCCCCGGGCGACTGGACACTTGTTTTGTCAATAACAATACCAGTTAAGGACACAGCCGGCTAAAGTTCCAACTACGCATTAGACAAGGAGCAAATACAATGCCTCTGCTTGAAGCACCCTCGGAGTACTCGGAGTCCTCGCCGGAGCACTCACTGCAACCGGAGATACCTCTGTTTCTACCTCCAGTGCTGCCAGGACCCGCCGCTCTCGCCCAGTTGCGGGCGCCCACGGCAGAGGTGAGACTGCAACAGCAGCAACTGCAGGTGGATCGACAAAATCGTCGCCAATTGGAACGGCGCAACTCCTTCGACAGGGATGAGCCCATTGTGGAGGAGACTGAACACTTTCCAGCATTCGTGCATCTGCTGCCTGTAGTACTGCCGCCACAGCTGCCGGAGCCAACACTTGATGAGCTCCTGGTAAGTACTTTGACAAGTAATACCCAAGGATCAATCCTTCCATGACGCTACTGTTTTCATGTTCGTAGCGTCGCGTTACACAACGCACAGATCTGGAGCAAGTCGAATCGGTTCGTCTGCGCGTCATTTCCTATTCGGTGAGCCTGTCGAGGCTTTCGCTTTTCCTGCCACGTCTCCAGCAACTGGATCTCAGCGGGAGCGTGCTAAGCTCTCTGCGCGACCTAGGCTACGGCCTAACGCAACTCACCCATCTGAACATCAGCAATTGCGGCCTGAATAGCTTCGACGGCACCAGCGGTCTGCCCAATATAAGAGTCCTGATCGCCGATGGTAATATGATTCAGCGCGTCGGTCCCTTGACGGAGCTGAGCCAGCTGCAAATGCTGCAGGCGCGCAGCAATCGCATCAGCGAACTGGGTCTTCTCTCGTTTCTGGGCCTGTGCCCTCAGCTCATGGAGCTGGAGCTCACTGGTAATCCCGTCTGCCGCTTGCCTCTATATCGCGACATGCTCAGACGTAGCGTGGCCACGTTACAGATTCTCGATGGTCAATCCATTAATGATATCCAGCCAGAGGCACATACTGAAGAAAGTGATAACCACAGTTCCTACTCGAGTGACTCAGAGGCTGGCGCGAGACCGGCAACTGCACCACAAAACAATAACAATAATAATGCTGAAACTAGACGAGCTGCATCAGCTTTCGTCACACTGGATTCGACACGCTATCAACGGCAATCGTCCACGTCCAGCACCCCTGTGGCTGGCTCAGTGTTGGGCCTGGTGCGCCAGCGACGTCGGCGCAGCGGCCACGCGTGGGTCAGCTCCTCCAGTGGCTCATCATCTGGCAGCTCCTCGGCCGCCTCCACACGCGCACCCTCCATCAGCTCCAGCTCCTCGCACAGCAGCTTGGATACGCACTCCTGCTCCTACAGCTTCAATGCCCATGCAAGTGTCGATTAGAACTTATCCCCAGTCACAATGGCTCACAAAACAACTAGAATTTTATTGTGATTCATTTTTAGATATTACGCGAATATTCATTCACTATTTGCTGTTAATTAATAAAGTTTGAGAAACTTTGATACACTTTTCTACTGGTCGGGTATGAACAGAAATTTCAAAAAACATTTACAATTTTAATTACATTTTTCATAGTAATTGAGCAAATCTTTGGAAATAGAATTCTGAATCGAACTCGAATATCTAATATGATATATCATAATCAGATATATCATAATCATAATCATAATCAAAAGCTCTCAAAGTTTCTGTAACTCTTATTTTTTCCGAGCTGTGCTCAAGCGGTAAGTTACACGGTTTCTCTATACTCTATGAGCACACCTCGCACATATGCATTATATATATATATTAGGTTTTTCTAGAGGACTTTTAAAAATAATACCAATACATTGTCTACGTCGACGAACTAGAGCTAACTGTGTGTGTGATGAAGTGCTTCAAAGCGTGTTTATATATGAGCAAAGAGTACGCCTGGTCCAGGACTGGCTACTCAGTATAGGTGTACTGAAACAAGGCAGCCGATGGCGATCTGACTGGCACCAGTTGGCTCTGGCCATTCGCATTGCGAAAGACTATGTAGTCCCGGCCGTTGATCAGGCGCCGCACTCCGCCATTCTTGTTAGCGCCCAGAATGACGCCGTGTGCCTTGCCGCCCTGAAGCCACTGCTTCTGCTGGTGCTCGCCGCCATGATTGAAGATGCTCTGATATGGAGGCGGTGGCGTTATATTCTGAGCATGGGTTGATGAACCGAGTAGCTGCTTATCGCCGCTGTGCAGGCGTCGCAGACCACGCAGCCATCTTGATGGCTTGACGGACTGGCCATTGGGCGTGCGTCCGACGCCGTGTCGAGCCCACTTGTTGGCCTCGTGGCGCGAATTGATGTAACGGAACAGCAGTTCCGTGGTAAAGACGGCCAAAGCGGTAGCAAAGCCAGTCAGCATTATGTAGTAGGTCATCATCAGATCGCCGTTCCTCAACTGCCGCTCCGTGCTGCCCAGATTTTGCGGACAAATCTCAGCGCTCGGCAATTCTCTGGCCGACAAGTGCTTGATTATGCCAGACTCTACCAGATTGAGGAGTCTAATAAAAGTTATTAATTAGCATTTCACAACATCGGTATACTGCTAGACCTACTCTGGGTCGAAAAGTTCGCTGAGGTTCGAGCCAATGGGATAGGCAAATGTTCGCTTCTTGGTCAGAAATGGCTCCCTGGCCATGGCGAAGGGACAGTGCACCTTCTCGTCGTTAAAGCTCACCGACTTGCGGTACAAGTAGTCCCTGTACAGCAATATATTGATTGCAGGCCTATCGCGCACGAACACATATCCATTCCGCTCCACGTAGTTCTGCAGATTGTACGTATCATTCGAGGCGTCCGTGAAGACCGCATAATTGTTTTGAATCATCCGGTTGAGCAAGAACAGCGATTCATTCGTCTTTATGCAAAAAAAAAGAGTTAGCCAGTTAAGCAACCTTGTTGAATCCCTCGAATCAAGTTAGAGTGTTGCAGGGATTGACCTGACTATACAATTTCTATATCGATTTGAGGGGAAGATATATCCTTGAGTGCAGACTCTGTTGCAAATCTAGACGAAATGTATATTCTTTGAACAATTCTAAAACTTAACGGTTTTCGGAATAGTATATGTAACAGAATGTTTACCCAGCCAGATTCGTTTTTTAAGACATAAAATAATTGCTTGACCATGACGAGTGTTATGCAATTTGATAATATACTCGTATGAATATTATTCTTTGGTTTCATATACACACAGATATAAATGTCTGTATTTACGTATTTGTGAACAAATACGGTTACTTGAATTGTTTATACCCTACTATGCGACCCTCATCAATTAAAGTAGGCCCTACAGCTATTTATCGAAAAGAATTTTCGCAAACTAGGAAAGTTTACCTTTGCCCTGCAAGCACTTTGTCTCCATATCAGTGTCTTGTTCTATATTTCTCTCAAGATTTCTTTCTTTATCTCGCTCCATCTTTATCTCTTCTACTCAACTGTTTTTCTCATTCTTCCTTTTCCTATCTCTCCGCCTCTCTCTATTTCTTTCTCTCCTTCTCCTTCTCTGTCTATTTTTTCTTTTTTACTTTCTCTTTCTGTGCATCTTATACTTCTCTCTCTCTCTATCTTTCATTCTGTGTCTCAATCCCTAATTTCAAAGAATTTCAAAGAGTTCAGAGAAAAACTTACCGTACGTATGGCATACTCAACGGCTCCTCCGCGCATGGAGACAAAATGTTTGTTCTTCGTCAGAATATCGTTGACCGTGTTGTAGGGCAGAGTGAACTTTGAGAGGGTCAGGAACGCGGTCAGATTGGCCGTGTAGAACGATGTTAAAATCGTAATAAATATCCACCAAGTCGCAAAGAGCAGGCGTGTCGAGTCTGAGGTTGAATATAAAAGTATATATATAAATATATTTACTCTATATATACATATATATATATATATATATATATATATATATATATATATATGCATATAATAATATAATTGAATCGACAAACTCGCCGATTGCATGTCCGGTGAACCGAATGTGGTTCACGGATTGTATGCAGTTGAAATTGCCGATGCTTATCGTTGCATTAGGGTTAATTGCTCGCTCACCTGCGATGGGGGCGAGGGTGCTGCCCTGCTTCATGAGTGCGCCATAGACGAACCAGGCGCAGTGGCCCAGCGAGTACGGCCGCTGCACTGCATCGCCCGTCAGACGGTTCCGGATAATGATCAGCATGTAGATAATGGGTCCAACGGCCAGCAGCGAGACGAAAATGAGTATCCAAACCCAAAACTCGAATGGCGCAAGCAAGCCAGATCCTCCCGCAGACTCTCGCGGGCGCCGCATCACCATAATCCACTCGCCCTCATCCAGAGTCGTTGTGGAGTAGAAGACAAAGCTGCGCTGCTCCGACAGTGAGGGTATAAAGGCGGCAGCCAAGTCCACTTGCTGTCGTTGAATATATGAGGATGGTTCCCAAAGACAAAATTACAAATATTTTATTTGGTTAGAGACTCACGCTATTGTTGACCATTTCAATGAGACTGCGATCCAAATCAGCCTTCGAGCCAATTATATTGTCCTGCGGCACGACTACTTCGTAGGTAAAATTGAATTTCTCTTGCAGGAACTCGATGATCTGAAAGGAGACGCCACGGCCAGCTCGTGTGCCATTCTCCAGCATTTCGGTGTAGCTCAATGGGTAATCCTCAAGTGTGGCAATGCGTAGATGCCTGCCATTGATCCAAGACTTCATGTTGCGGAGCTTCTCCCTCTTGTTGCGCAGCACCTCAAGCGTTTCCACGGGCGTTTCCTCGTCCAAGCCCACAATCGCGGCATCCGTATCAATGGGCGTATCCGTCACCATGCTGCCATCCTCATTGAATAGTATCAGCCCCTCGGGCAAGGTATTATTCATCGGTGGGCAGGCCAGGCACAGAGCAGCTGCCACCATCAGCTCGATTCCGGTGGCCATCTGGACCACAGCTTTGACCACACCAGATGACTCTGAATAACTATTAGCGGCTCTAGTATCTAACAGACTTTTTTCGCTTTCGCATACTGGCCCAAGGTACAGTTGCCAACAGCGTTTCGTTGTTCGATTTCACAACGAACCGTTAGAGACAGAGACCCGAGCGTTACTAAACCTAGAATTTTCAAGCGGCACCAGCGGCGAACATGTGTAAATATGGCCCACATGAGTGCCTGAGCCACAACAAACACAATTAACAATAATGACAAGTGTAAATATGACAGGACCGACACAAACCAGAGCCAAAGCCAGAGCCAGAGCCAGAGCCAGAGCCAGTCGCCCGCCCCAATGCAGATTGTATGTTTTGATTATGATTCCCATTCACCCACTCCCGAACTGGCCGGGCTAATAAAGCGACGTTCGAGTCGAATCGAGTATTGACTTCTTAAGAAAATATAAATATAGTTCAAGTCCACATAGCACAGATGATTGCCCAATAGCTAATATAAGACTCTTGAGCAATCGTTCTTATGACTTATTACACACGTTCAAGGACATTGCGACTCCTGTGGGTCAAGTTTACAATATTCAGCTGTCTGACAACCAGAGCTATATGCGTAATATGCCACAATTACAGCTTATTGGGCAGTAAAATGAGATAATCGTTCGTCCGAATTAGCGAAGGCAGTTGTCAACATATTTAAATGAAACCGAAATTAATTTTTAATGCACAATATATTAACCGTTACGCGGCGCTCACTAATTGACCCAATAATGCGGCAAGCAGCTAATTGTCGTGCTTACTTAATCACCAACTAGATTCTGTGACCTACTAATTATTAGCCCAATGCTCGATTGACTAACTGACATAAATAATTTACGTTTTTCCCATCACTTCAAAATTATTATGAAACGGAAAATTTTATATTTTTGAAAATTATCTGTCACATCTCCTTCAGTAATATATTATTCACAAACCGTTACTCATTCTCTAATTTTGAATTTTTCTCATTATTTGTTCTCTCATTATCTTATTGCCTCTATATATACCAGTATTCATCTCTCTATCTCTAATATAAAATGTCTCCCATTCTCTCCATCCACCTCGACTCCATCAATTACTCTCTCATTGTTCATAATTTTCTTTATCTAAGTGTACTGTCTTTCTCTTTCTCTATCTCTATCACTATATCTATTTCTATTTCTATCTCCATCTCCATTAAATGATATTTTAAATTTAATTTAAATATAAATTTAAGTATATATATTAGGTTCAATTAAATATTACAATAATTTATTTTACTTGGCACTAGGTATTAGGTATTATTATTCGTATTTACATTAACTATATACACAGTCAGAGATCCCACGGCCGTGATCCTAGCCAAACCGGCTGTTGTTATCCAAGAGCTCAGCACTGGACCCGATTGGCAGACTGTTTTGGTTGCACTTGCAGTCCTCGCCGTCGACGCGGCCCTTGCCCGAGGTCAGGATGCGCATGCCTTCCGCGAATTTGGGAAAGCCGGACATGGTCTCCTTCAGTGTGGTCATCATGACTGGCAGATACATGAAGAAGTCCTTGAAGTGACCCACAACTGTGTGGTAGTCAACGACTCGTCCACTGGCCGAGCTCCCACCTGTGCCCTGGTAGTTGCCATCGCTGTCAATCTCATTGCCAGTCGAGCCAAAGGGAACGGCAATACAGTGTCGCATAGCTGAAAAAAGCACTGAATCATTTCAGCCTGAATCATTTCAACCGTCGAGATCGAGCTCCGCGAATGGGGACTTACCCAGCAATAATATAATTGCGGCAGCCAAAAACTGTCTGTTGTCTGTCATGATGTGAACTCTAGTCGAAATACTCAGCACTTGCCACGGCTGTTGAGCTTTTATAACATTTATCAACCTTTGCTCAGTAAGCAGAAATCTTGGCATCGCCCGACTTTCAGCCGTTTTGTTGTGGTTTTCACTTTTGCGCTGAAAGCAGCACAAAAACTCGAAACTCTTGGCGAAAATTTGATTTTCAATGTTATTGCTAAAGACCTTTCAAGTTGAAATGCAAAGTTTTTTTTCATCACTTTTACAAGTAAGCTCACTTAAAAAAATAAAAATAATTCGACGTATAAAATAAAAACTATTAAAATTTATTTACTTCTGATTTTTATATGGTTATTTTTGTGTAAACCAATATATGTATTAATTGATTTTCCAATAATAAAGTTGTTAATTCATAATAATAAATAGAATGATAAATGCTTTAATAAATTTTATACCATTTGCGCTGAGCTCATCTTTAAATTGAACAAAAATATTGCATCACTTAGCGCCATCTATTTTAACTTTATTGCACTCTTATTATATGTGGATTTTAAATAAGTATGCGGGTACACACTGGCAACAAATACATAGTTTCCATAGATTTTCATAGATGGCGCTTTGTTTGCAGCATTTACGAATGATTCTGATTGTTTCATAATTATAAAAGTTAAAATTTAAGATTTAATAAATATGAAATGATAGGTTTGCAATTAGTTATTATACAAGTGTCCGATTGATTTAACTGTAGCTAAGCCTTGATTGTAAATTGATTATTTATTTTTATAGATTTTTCTTAGTCAAGGTGAGTTGGAATCAAACTATATTTAAAAGGCTAATTGCTTGGTTGAAATACGAGTTAGCTAAATATGTCAAGTAATTGTGTCACAGATGAGTCTAGTTACGAACGCCTTGCTACCACTCTAATTAATAGATAGAGCAAAGCTCGTCGTGACTTTGCAATGACTTTAATAAGACAAGCACTCGAGAAACTCGATTTCAATGCGCGAATACGAGCGAAATGAGCTCAAAGCTGATAGAATGTGTTGAGCGGATCAAGCAAAGTAGCAATAAAGCCGCAGAATGTGCTTCACTCACACTCGCTGCTTTCTCAGCCAAGTTCAAAGTCAAGCGCATGTCGTGAAGCCGCAATGCAGTGCCTGGCATTAACCTTAACACTGACCAAATTTCACGGCCAGCTAGCAGGGCTGTCGCAGTGGGGCCAGCCCGTTTTATAAAGTGAAGAATGAAAAAAAACAAAAACAAACGCTAATAACGTAATTGATGTTATTACTTCACTCACCTCTTAGCACCTGCATGCAAACCGTTGATCATCGCAACCAGTGGGCAGGTAAAAGCCACGAAAACACGTTTCGGCGCGATGGCTCAAACTTCAACTTGGCCGGCAGCTTTAATGGCTAAAAAGTAAACAAATTGTTTGTAACAAGCTTTATTGCCACCCAAGACGAATGCAAATCGCCTCACGACAATTGTAACAGCCCCAACTGGGTGAATCGAACAATCAATAAAGATGTTAAGCCGATGACTGGGCAAAATTGTTAATTTCGTATTCGTATCATTTATGATATTTGACTATTATTGCCACAATGAACAAAATGATCATTATTATCATAATTATCTACTCTTTATTGTTGATGTTACTAGAGTTCATAATCATTATCATTATCATTATCGTAGTAATTAAATTGCTATATATAAAATTTTTAAACTTAATATCATATTGATAATTTTATTAGTCATATTAATCATTAATATTATTAACCGTATATGTACATCATCATTATCATTTTGCTCATTATCGTTTATCATCAACATTTTCATTTTCATTAGTATTATCATTATGCTTCTATTTTACTTTTTCATTATCGTTTATAATCGTGAGATTTCTCCCACCTGTAAAGTAAATACATATTCGCCAGGTATTTGGCTAATTGTTATGGGCAATGCATGGGTAGCGGTCGACTCGAATCCAGTGTGCGCCTCACGCGGATTCCTAGTCGGACGCCCATATGGAAATGAGCCAGCGAATTTATGCCTTTGGACAGCTGATTCGCTGGCCCCTAATAAAGTATGCGCACTTCGTTTGAGCTAGTCATTAGCCGAGTCGTGAAGTTTTCTAATTTCTAAGCATTTATTTATAAAAGCGTAAATGAATACTACAAACAAAAGTGGTCGAGACTAAGACGACACATCACAGTCGATGTTGGTTATAATAAAGCTGGCAATTGTCGGACTAGACGACGAAATCGGCGCGACTATTCTCTCTGGTGATCAAGTACGGACGCTTCTCGCTGGGGCAATTGAACTTCTCAAACAAGTTCTCGTTGAAGCCGCTCTTCTCGCCGGGCATTTCCAGCATATTGTTCCAAATCGCATTGGCCGCTGAGGCCTGACCACGCTGACTCAAATGAAAGCAGTCCTCGGAGAAGAACCGCGTATCCGTTAGCCCAGAGCGCGTGCGCGGAAAGTCCTCAAACTGCGAGAATGGCTGCACATTGATGGTGAATGTCTGCAATAAGACGTTGAGTTAGACGCGCACCTCGTGTCACCTGTGTGGACTCACCTCTGTGTTGAACTCCGCCATGTTGGCAATCTCGTAATCCTTGGCTATCCACCGTTTCATGATGCCCTCGAAGTAATCCAAGTGCTGCTCATTCTTGCCCATCAGGCACGGACACTCAAAGGTCAAAGTGGTCTGGCAGATGGGCGGCAAGCCTGAGAGCTTGGTCAAAAAGCGCAAATTGGGCGCCGGCACCACATTCAGCATGAGCCGAGGCACATTATCCCTCAGATAACGATACGTCTTCAGCATGTTGCGCTCGTGCCAGGTAATTGTTTGCTCTGGCTGAGAGTAGAAGCAAATGTCGGCACAGAAGTCATTGTTGCCCACGAACATGGTAACCAGCTTCCAGTCCTGGGTCATGTTCACATTGGGATCGCGCTTCATGCGTTTCACCAATACCTTCGCCATGTAGGGCATATCGCGGGACATGGCGCCCAGCTCGGCCACATTGAAGCGCGATGCGCGATCTGTGGAGAGGCCATCCTTAAGGGAATAGCCGTAGAGCTTGGGATTGAACTCCTTGAGAATGTTGGGCAAGGTGAGATACTTGTGCCAATTGTATTGCCCGCCAATGGACCAAACCACGCCTCGGTTCTCGACGGTAACGTGCCCCAGATTGGAGGCGAAAATCCCATTGCCCGCGGTCAGAGAGTCGCCCATAGCACCGATAACGTCTATGTCGCCGGGTCGCAGTCGATGTACGCTGATCGGACGCTCGGCGCTGCGTCTGCCGGGCCCCTCTTCCGTGTCGCAGAACTGGAGCAGAGCGCGCGTGCGCGGATTAGTCTTTTGCGTCTTCTGAAAAGCAAAACACAAATTGAGTCTGGTACGAAAGCAAACAGTGCAGCAGGATAAGACATACGCCGGCATTGCGCACGCGCTGCACGTTCGCTGGCTGGTCGCCGGATCGGCCGGTGAAGGCCAGGCTGAGCAAGCGAAGTGGTCGATAGGCATTCCTGAAGGTCACATCCAATGACGTGCGCTGTGACGTCACACAGCCAATCAGTGCCAGCAGCAGAAGCACAATAAGTGACAGCTGCTTCAAAGACGCCTTGCCCATCTCGTTGAGCAGCTGAAATGAAGTTGAGATTAATGTGTGTGGAGGAGGGCGGGTTCGCAAAACTCTTGCTATCACTCGTGACGTCCTCGACAATGAACCAGTTCTGCGTAGACATAACGTTACAGAGACGTCGACGCATTGATAGTTTGTTCACCTCTCGGCGCTTGTTTTGATTTGCTTTTCCGTCGAAATACACATTAATGCTTAGTCAGGCTAGTCTGGGTATCCAACATTATTATGCAAATGAGGGTAAAAAATAAAAAAAAAAATATAAAAAAAAAAAAAAACAAAATAATAACAAACGTTCCGCATAAATCACAACTCGTCTTAACAGCTTCTTCAGATTATGTTCTCGAAATACTCCGCTGCCCGGATAATTATCCACAACAGCATAAAGTTCATTAGGTGTTGACCGTGAGAAGCGAGAATGTTTTTGGATTGTTTTCACCTAAACGACTAGTCAGTTTTGACATCACTTATATGCCCATATTTTCACTTCACATTTTATATGCTGTGATTAAACTTAATCAACAATTGTCACTCAACTAACTGGATCGGTTCCGACTTTTGGCACGCTTTCAGCAAAGTGAGAGAACGACAATGCTCGCATATATTTATTCATTAAAAGTTGGCAGGCGGAAGTACCGAGCGATCGGACTGAATACGCGTGCTAAATCCAGTTGTGATCAAGATTCATATTGACTTTGTTTCCTTTTCGCATTATGCACAGATCTTAAGCAAAAGACTTAGAAGACAAACGCGGTGAATGCGGTAAAACTCGCTAAAATGCAGCCGAGCCACACATAGGAAGCACGATTTGTTGGAACCAGCGAATATTTTACTAAAACAAACACTTAAATCCATTAATAATACCTTCGATTATTTAAAACCGTTCGTAATTTAATTAAAATTCAAATTCGTCATTCACTTTTCTTCAGTATTATTGCTTTGTTCTCTTTACCCGTAAATCTTGCAACTGAAGAATTGCACAATTACATAAAATGTCGCAAGAGAAAATCGTATTTATTTTATATTGCGAATTCGTAGCCCCAGAAGGCAGCGCAGATCCGGCTCCGTTGGCCACATAGAATCGACTGTCCGGTAGAATTTCTGATTATGCTGATTTTATATGGACTGCCCGCAGAGCCGGACAGCGTAGTACGCATAGAACGAAATACAATAAAATACAACAAAAAATAAGAAAAATGTATATGTATATATATAAAAAGTTCGTAGCAGTATACGAAACACGTCAAAAGAACAAAATACAATACAAATTAAGTGCGAATTGTAAGAGGTCGGTATGCTCGACCTGCGTATACCCTGTGCATTTCTGACCGGTGAAAATCATTCAGCTAAATCAATATTTATTGCCTTGAGTTTCAACTTACGAATTGAGTTTATCAATTCTTGAATTCATAATTATCTTAAATTATCAAAATTTATTTGTTTCTACTACAAATCTTGCCTGTTCAGTTGAACTTTACGAAAATATTTGAGACTGCGCAAAATATGATTGGATCGAAATTGCTAATTTACAAAACAAAATAAGAAGAGAAAAAATTATACATTTATTTTCAGTTTCGCAGTTCCTCTAGGTAGTTTATTTTTCGACTTGCAAATACCCTGCGCACTTGTGAGTAACATAAATTCATATAGTATTTTCAGAAATATATATATATATATAATTTATCTTCAAACAGATAATAGTTTCTTTTATTATTTCTACAACGGATTTGACTTTTGTATGCGTTCTGTTGGAAGTATGTTTGTAGATTGTAATAGCTTGACAAGGTAGGGAGATGCTAATTCTTCAAAAATGCATGATTCGCAGCTCATACGGTTTTTCAATAATTCAAATATTTCTTAAGATAAGAAATAAATAAATTAACTTTTTCAGGCTTTTGGCGTGCTTTTTTAGAAATAACATATTTGGTTTTCAATTGCAGTTCTGGCTGTAAGAGTTAACTTTTTTAAGTATTTTATTTATTCAAATCAAGAAGAAATTAACGATTAATTTTATTATAATTGTTATTTATTTGATAAAATAATTTTATGTCTTTGTAACCATTTAAGATTTATGTTCTAGTATACCCACTCGCAATTTAATTACGAGGTATATGTTATATCAAAATTGGCTATCTGAGTTTCACACACTCACACATGTGCACGAAAAGCGGCTGAAGTGCTGAGCCGGTTGGCGCGTCGTCTAAAAAACAACGTAAATTCTGAAATTCACTTTCGACGAGTTGTTAAAAATAGTTCTGCGCCAGAATAAACGGCGACCAGACTTAAATGAAATGCCCAAAGGGGCTCGGTTGGTGTCTGAGTTGCAGTTAAAAGGGAACGAGGCCTACAACTCACCCAGCATCATCTGCCACATTCTCACTCGTGAATTGCTCCGAAATACAATCTTTCGAATATTAAAGCTGTCCACATGAGTTGTACGTGCTCAGTCGGCTACAATGTAGAGATGGAAGCAATTTTCGCGAGCGGGACAGATAGACTGATAGACAGGCAGACAGACAGACAGGCAGACAGGCAGACAGAGAGACGGACATTAATTTAACGTTTCTTCAATTGGCGTTTGTTGATTTTATCACTGGCAATGCTATAAACAATGCTTAATAGCCTAAACCTTTGGACCATGTCGCAGTCAAGTATTAACACATGGAACACCACTTGCAAAAAGGTCTGGTTGGGGTTAAGCTGTAGACTACTATCAATTTGTTCTCACTTATCCCAATCCTAAGTCAAGTTCTTTGAGAGATTGAACGTATCGTATCACTGCCCGGCACCCTCGACTTGACAAACACTTCCACCTTCCACTTCCTCTACAAACAATACATTTTTGCATTAAATAACCTTGTGTCGCAATATAATATAAAATAATACATAAAATAACGGCACGAAGCAATTAAAGCAAAACAACAAAGAAGCAACAACTTGTTTTAAATTAACAACACCAGAAAACAAGAAGGAACCGCCTTAAATGACATGACGACGTTTGTGGCATCATCTTAAAGCCTGGTTGTTCATGTTGATGATGGAGGTAATGATGATGATGATGATGATGATGACGTCGTTAAGTACCACAAAAATCATTAAGACCGTTTAGTGAAGCGCAACTATCAATTGTCTTAAATATAGACTCTCAATAACCCTTATGCTCATGGTATATGTATGTGCTTGACTCTGCAGGCGAGCCTATCCAATCAACAACGATGAAAAATTGTATCTCGTGAATATAACAATATAAATTTATCGTGAATATATTCATACCAGGTACCTTCTTTTAATTACAAGAATAGGCCGGCAACTAAAATATATAAAAGTGGAAAAACCTGACGTCGCTTGGAATGGGTCCATGCTAGCAGAGGCTTGATACTCCACAGATATACATAATAGAGGGTATATTTCAGTTTTGTCATTATCATTTTAACCACTTTTACTTTTACAGGGTATTGCGCAGTCGCTTGCATTTTGTTTTATTCCCGATTTTTTATTATAAGCTTATTATTAAAAGAAGCTCGCCGCCAAATATGTAACATTCCGTTACAATAAATAGTTCACAATTCAAAACGAAAACAGAAGCTTTTGGTTTGCCTTCATTAGCTAACGATAATAGAAATGGAACACCACTGCTCATACTATCGATACATCGATATCTTCAGTGTCGATTTTGCCAGTCGGCAAATGGGAATTGTGGCTTTATCTTCTAGCATAAAACTAACTGAAGTTAAGAGCATTTCATAGAAAACAAGATTTGATAAGCCACAATTGAGAAGGAAACTGCCGCAGCAGCCACATCGAAACTACGCAGCATCGTGAGCTGCACGCCGAGGTCGAAGCTGAGGCCGGCAAAAGCAACAAAGACAACAACTATTGGCTGGCTGCCTTTCTCACACTGACAATGGGGCCCCTGCGGTACATGGGTTGGATAACCGGCTGCTCGGTATTCACGGCACTTATTTCGATCATCTGGCAGGCTTTTCTGTCCCTACAGGCGCTCAACAAAGCAACCGTACTTCTTACGGGTCTCCTGGCCATTGAGGGCGGCCTCAAGAGATCTGCTTTCCAGCCGGCCCCCAAAATAGCCGTGGGCTACGGCGCCTGCACTGATCTGCAAATAAATGCCACAGAATTTCTGGAGACCTTCTACAAAATGCGCGGGCCCGTAGTAAGCAGCGACTTCGCGGCGAACGATGTGAACAACGAACATGAGTTCCTGCAATCGTTCGCTTACTATTTCAAAAACGGCGCCGCAGCTGAGTAAGTGCATCCATTTGCAGTTACCAGAAGCAGAATTTTTTTAAAAAGACATTTCAACTTTACAGGCGCGTCATTGCCAATGGTACGCTGTTCAAACAGCTGATAACCAATGCCAAAATAATGGACAAAGAGCGCATTCATTGGTATATGGGAGGCAACGCCCCTCTGATGGCAGTGCGCTTCGTAATGGAGGGTGCGGACGTGTTACTGGGCGCGCATATGTCGAAGAAGTATGTGTAACCCCACACATTCAGAATGAAATAATCAGTATTGCGTGTTCTCAGATTGCGACCTTTGCTGCCGAAGGAGATTCGACTTGCTGGCGACGAGATACCCGACGATGATATCCATCTGATTCTGGAGTATAAGGCCGGCGATAAATGGGGTCCTTTTGAGGCGCCACGTGCCAATCGTTATATACTGCATAACGACAAGAATAACCCGCATTTGAGGTCAGTGGAGCACTTGACAGATGCGTTGAAGCAGTACAATCCGCATTTGCTGGTGGTCAGCGGTCTTCAAATGATGGACATGTTCAAGTTCAGCCCTGGCGTGCGTGAAGCACGATTGCGTCAAGTCCAAGCACAACTGACCAGCCAGCCGCCCGACACGCTGCATCACTTCGAGTTCGCAAGCTATGTGGAGTTGCAGCTGCTGCAGCAGCTCCGACAGTTTGTGCTGCCCTATGTGGACTCCTTGGGTATGAACGAACAAGAGCTGTCTAATCTGCGGCAAGTGCTTCAGCATGGACGCACCACACTGGCCACCGACTGGAATCCACGCATTGCCAATACACTGGACCAAATGCGTCAGGTATTCATTAGTCTGCTGGAAGAATACTACATACAGCGTAAGGCGGACTCAAATAGGCGCATGGTATCCAGAATACACGTGCACACCCTTGCCTACCAGGCCATCCTGACCATTACCAACTCGAAGTGGAAAAATACCCGGGCTGCTGCAGCCAAGGCTGCATTGACGGCCCATCGTTACGTCTGCAAATCCCAATTTGTAAGTGATTAAACTTTTCGTTTCAAATTTATTTAACAATAAATCCTTATAATTTATAGATCAATCCAGAGTCGGTGACGCTTGTTTTAGACGAGAGCTTCGCCACATCAGCTCAGGAGCAGGCGCCTCGAATGCGCATAGGCGCAACCAATCCTGTGCCGTGCTGGCAAGAGTTTATACAATTTGGCGAGGATCTGCAAAAAATCGAAGTAGAGATTTGCGTGGCGCCAGTGTTGATATGCCGAGTGGCTAAGAAGACTGCGGGAGCTGGAGATAATATATCTGCCTCCGGACTGGTGGTCCAATTGTGAGGAGGACAAAACAGACAAAAATGAAATTAAAGCAATAAGGATGACAACGATCATGTTTGGGACCGGCAAGACTGCTTAGTATTTACACGAAATGCAAGAGACTCAAAATAACAAACCCTCAAATTGAATCCTCAACTCAACAACGACCCAATCTCAAAAACATTCCCTGTTGAATACTGTTTATAGACAGTGTGTTTAGCACCTTAGTGACCTTAGAAACGCGTTACCTTCAGTACATGGATTACGTACGTACGCAAATCCTTAAGAATTGCAGAACGGATCAACGATAGAGTTGGCTTATAGCCTTAGTACAACATATCTAGACGATGAGTTTGCACATAACAGAACGAAAACTTGAAATTCAGCTGTTAAATCACACGAATCTTAGTTAAATTCAGTATCGAATCTCTGCATTCTTACTCACTCACTCTTGATTATTTAATGTGTTCAAAATTATTCCTAAAATGCATAAAAATGCAACCTAGTCTAAGTTTATTAGTTTTTCGATATATATATATATATTTTTTGGTATTTTATTGATGTGAACCATTCCTACTTACAATTTGTTTTGCGCACTTGGTTTTAGGCTAAAATGACAGTGTATTCACGAATGCATGTATAATAAAAATTTCTGTTGAGATCTAACTGAAAATTGTTTGAAATTTCTATCAATCAGTCACAAAAAGTACTTAACTAAGATATTTACTTGTTTGACTGAGCTTAAACAAAATTGATTTCCAATACCCGGTTCGTAGCGCGCGCATAAACGGGAATTAGTGCGATAGGATTGTGCACAAATATCGATTCATCGAAAGGTCGTACGGCTGATTCGAGAAGTTTCGTTACCATTCTCTGTCGACGTCGACGCCGCCGCCGCTTTAATTTTCATTACGCTGAAAAAACGTGTCGGTCGCGGTAGAAAAATTGTGAGCGTTTATACATTGTTAAAATAAGTTTAAAGAATCTAACTTAAAACAATCTGCAAATATGTGCGTAAATATATCATCACAGATAATGTTAATAGAGAGATTTTAAATCAAATATAGAAAAATTCAGTAGGCGTTTATATGGGTAGTTTTTCTCACACAAGTCAGCAGCAAACAGACAAATCCATAATCAATGGAAAAATGCTAGAACCAAAAGAATTTCTGGATTCATATGTCAATTGAAATTCAATTGACGTTTGTGTGTATATATTTATTCGAGATATTTGAACTAATATTACATTTTCACTTACAGTTGCCGAGAAACAAAACAACCGCCCTATCAAAAAGCTAGAAAAGAAGAAATCTAGGCGACAAAGTCTAAACAAATAAATAGCTTAACTCAGTCAATCAATTGAATCGGCAGCCGAAACTAAAGCAAAATGTCTGTGATTGGCATCGATTTCGGTAACGAGGGCTGCTATGTAGCGGCTGCTAGATCCGGCGGCATCGAGACTCTTGCCAATGACTACAGTCTGCGTGCAACACCGTAAGTACCACAATAAAGAAAAGATAATCGAGGTAAAAACTAGCACATGATTATGATTATTACTGTTATTGGGATATCAATTAACGAAAGCTCACTACATTCGTTGTGCATAATCGTTTGCTTTTTTTCATTGAGGTTATGTATAAATGTAAGTCATGCCCAACACCTTTTGAATGTGTTCGTGTGTATACACGTGTGTGTGTGTGTGTGTGTGTAAGTGCTTGCCTGTATGCGCGCCTAGAAATTTCCATTGTTGTCAGTGGTAACGCTTTAACATAGAATTTTTTATAAAATATGTACAGATATAGTGTAATATGTACATGCAGCGCCATATGTATGCAATTGCGCGCTCGCTCGAGCCTAAATTTGGCTCTGGCTGCTGTCCATAAAAAGCATTGCAAATTAACGAAAGGCCACATTGAAATGTTGCACGGCATGTTGCTCCACTGAAATGGGGCTTCGCCGCAATATTTGACTCAGATTCTTGATTTATAAATGTAGACTGCGTGGGAGCAATTTCCACTTTTGCCAATATAATTTTTAATTTGGCCAATCCTCATACACACGCATACACACACATACACACACACAGGAGTACGCAAATCACGGCATGCGTCATCCGGTCAGTCAATAGCAGCATCAAAGATGAGAGCGCAAGGCGTCCGCCGTATAAACAGCAGCTGTTTCTAGAAGAAAATGGGCGAAAAAAAAGTGCGAGAGCAAATGCGTTCACACCAAAGTTCTCAAAAATAAAATCAAAGCCGGCAAAACACGATCGTCGCACACACACACGTGCATACTATGACAACACGTTAATACATATACTGCATGTGCATGTGTGTGTGCCGATTTCATTAGGTTTGTTGTGGCAACACGACCATATTTGACGCGTTGCTTGTACATCTGTATACCCTGTAGCAATATATATAGAGTGCGAAGAATCTGCTGATAGTGGCTATACCCTTCTGAAGTTGTTTGCATAATTATGCTGCCTGCACAGTCTCGTGTATGTTCCTAGACTCAAAAGCATTACAAATGTGCTGCATTAAGTAATTTTCTTGTTTTATGAATAATATATTTATTTTATTCTTATTCCACTTATTTCTTTCTACAGTTCATTTGTGGCCTTCGATGGCAAGAAGCGTATCATTGGCGTTGCCGCCAAGAACCAGCAGGTGACAAACATGAAAAACACAGTTGGCGGCTTTAAGCGTTTACTTGGCCGCAAGTTCAATGATCCACATGTACAGCAAGAACTCAAGAGCATTCCAGCGCGCGTGGAGGCGCGCAACGATGGTAGCATTGGCATCAAAGTCAACTATTTGAATGAGGATCAGCATTTCTCTCCGGAGCAGCTGACGGCCATGCTGTTCACGAAGTTAAAGGAAACCTCGGCGGCGGCCATGCAGACGCAGGTTAATGACTGTGTCATTACCTGCCCTGTATTCTTTACTAACGCCGAGCGTCAGGCACTGCTCGATGCCGCTCAAATCGCTGGTCTGAATGTGCTACGCCTGATGAACGAGACAACAGCCACCGCACTGGCTTATGGTTTCTACAAGAGCGACCTCTTCCAGGACAAACCTCGAAATGTTATCTTCGTTGATTTCGGCCACTCGGCGCTGCAGGTCAGCGCCTGTATGTTCAGCAAGGGCAAGCTGAAGATGTTGGCTAGCACCTGGGACCAGATTGGTGGACGCGACATTGACTTGGCACTGGCAGAACATTTTACCAAGGAGTTTCTCGAGCGTTATAAGATCAATGCCAAGACCAATGCGCGCGCTAATCTGCGTTTGTTGACTGAAATCGAAAAGCTGAAGAAACAAATGTCTGCTAACAGCACGAAACTGCCTCTGAATATTGAATGCTTCTTGGACGATGTTGATGTTAGCTCATCGATGCAGCGTGCTCAAATGGAAGAGCTATGCGCTCCAATTCTACAGCGTGTCGAGCAAACTTTTAAAAGGCTTTTGGTCGAATCAAAACTTTCAATAGATGACATACACTCTGTAGAGATTGTGGGCGGCAGCACTCGCATCCCATCTGTCAAGCAGCTCATTGAGCAAGTGAGTCGTTTATCAGTAAGCTTTGATTATATTTATTATTAATGTGCATGTATTTCATAGGTGTTTAACAAGCCGGCCAGTACCACACTTAATCAGGATGAAGCAGTATCACGTGGAGCAGCTCTACAGTGCGCTATTATGTCGCCGGCTGTGCGCGTGCGCGATTTCGGTGTATCCGATATACAAAACTATGCCGTGAAAGTGCTTTGGGAAGGTGATGGCTCATCACCGAATGGTGAAGTTGAAATCTTCCCTCAATTCCATCCGTCTCCATTCAGTCGTGTGGTGACCATATCTCGCAAGAGTCCATTCGTTGCGTCCATTGCATACAGCCAACAGGTGCCGTATCCGGACCAAACTATAGGAACATGGAAAATCAAGGACGTCAAGCCAACAGATCGTGGCGAGAGTCAGGATGTTAAATTGAAAGTTCGCATCAATCTACACGGAATTGTTTTGATTTCATCCGCCGTGCTTGTCGATCGAAAGGAGCAAGAAGAAGCTGCTGCTGCTGCTGCCGCAAACGATCAGGCTGCTGCCGAGGAGAAGGCTGCTGGTGAGCAAGCTGGACCCAATTCTGGCGACCAACCGGAAACTCAAACGGAGGTTAGTCAATCCATATTGCCCTAAATTGATTATTTAGTACCATCATCAAATCAGTTTCATCCAAAATTAATCATCTGTTGTTGAATATGCGCTGCTTTCCTTTTCGCAGCTTTCTAACCCTTCCGAAGTGTTTCTTTTTTATCTTCTAACAACTCCACCTTACATCATATCAATCAATTCGTATCATTTTCTCACTTCTATATAACTCGATAAGTCTTTATTTAATGCTCTGCTGGGTTCTTTCACTTAGATAGGAACTGAAACTCAAGACTTAATATGGTAGACAGTGTCAACAGAAAACCTTTGCCACTTTTGATATCTCCCTTCGTTTTAGTACTTCAATTACATTTATGTAAGCGCTCATTGCAATCCATTTTAACAAACTAACATCATCGCTTTTAGGGGCGTATACTTATTTATTTCATTATATCATGTTTGTTTTTGAATTAGTTCTCACTTTTCTAAGCATTGGCGCAATATTGGCTTCGTTTTTGTTTTTGTAACTTTATAAACATGCACATATCACAATATTAAAAAGTTCTTGACTATTGCAGTGTGAGATTTTTTTTTTTTTTTTCGTCTTGTTTTTGCGTCTTGGTTTCATTCCCAATCTAGTGCTGTAGTTGATATTCCTCTTGCTGTTTAATTATGTTGTATTGTACAGTGAATTTGTACGATTATATATATATTCTACATATACATACAATTACTACAACTATTACCCAAAATATTGGATATTGTGCGCTCGCGTTTTGCTCTCTCTTAGGCATATTTTGAGAATGAGGATGATAATAATACATCAACAGCCTCATCACCTGGCGGACAAGGGTGGGCACAACGGGTCAAGGGCTGGTTTGGTTCGGTACGTTTTCAAATTTAAAGCAAATAAAAATCTTAATACAACTATAATTTCTAATACAAAAACAAACTGAGAAAATGTCACGAAATTGGAAATGTCGTATGAGAAAAATCAAGCACAACATTTTGCGCTTTCTTTTCCCACCCAACAACCGATAGTAAAACGAATGATGAAGACCGCTCATAAGCCGCCTACCCTGTGTGCTCCTACATAATATTGCAAACAATCCAATATAAATATGAAATTGCTCAAAACAATTTGCCGTATATAAGCTTGAATCCTTTTTATTTATTATTCAAATATATACATTTAATTGATTATTGAAACAAACTAAGAAAAACAAAAATACACGTTCTACAATGCGCCTACAATCCAATGAATGCTACTCGAACTTATATTTACATAATTATGACACGAATCACAATCTTTTGCTCATATTGTAGGCTGTTACTTGAGCTGTTATTCCTCTTCGCTTTGTTGTTGTTCTGCTTCGAACTATTTCCTCTTTCTATTGGCTATAAAAATCGGATAACTATATCGAGTCGTTACACTTGTATTAAACTACGATTTTTGTCTTATATTTTATATTTCGCGCTGCAGGGCACTGAGAAAACAAAGAAGAAGACCAAAAAGGAGATCGAGCTGCCAATGGAGCCTATCACTCATGGTTTCGAACCAGCTGTCTTGACCAGTTATGCACATCAAGAGGCTAAGATGATTGGCAACGATCAGAAGGAGACGGAGCGTATTGATGCCAAAAACGCATTGGAGGAGTTCGTCTACGATATGCGCAACAAGCTACACGTAATGATTGAATTAATTTCAGCTAAGCATAAATCAATATCAATAATATATTTGTCATATTTGCAGGGTGGATCACTTGAACGCTATGTGGTTGAGTCCGACCGCGAGTCGATTGTAGCACAGCTGAATGATCTCGAGAACTGGCTTTACGAGGATGGCGAGGATTGCGACCGTGAGATTTACACCAATCGGCTAACATCGTTGTTGCAAAAAACCGATCCGATCAAGATTCGTGCCCACGACTACGAGCAGTGCCCTGCCGTTTTCGAGGAGTTAAAGAACAGCATTGCTGTGGCCCGTCAGGCAGTTGCTGAGTTCCGCAAGGGTGTACCCAAGTACGATCATTTGACGGAAACCGAGTTTATCAACATCGCCGAAACTGCGGACAAGGCGCAAAAATGGCTTGAAAGCAATTTGTCAAAATTCACACAATCGCCACGCACAGCTGACAGCCCCATCACTCTGCAGGCACTGCGCCACGAGGTGCACTCCTTGAATACCTGTGTCAACTCTGTCATTACACGCGCGAAACCGAAACCAGCTGCCAAGGCAACACCTCCAAAGGATGCAGCGGAACAGAATGGCGGTGATCCAACTGCCACTGGTGACAAAATGGATGTGGACAACAACGGACAAAACGTAGGCGGCAATACACCCAGTGATGCTGCCATGGACGTGGAGTGAAATGTTGGCGGCGAAAATTTATATATTTAATAAATGAATTGAGTATAGAAAACAAAACAAATATATATACGGTATTGGCTAACGATAAAACAGCAAACAAACTTAACTTTACATATACAAACATGAAACAACAAATTGTATATGCACTTTTGCTTTCAAGACGCATCAGAATCAGCAAACTGGCAAACTGTAAACAAAAACTAAATATATAAGCGTGAAAAACAAACGATTTGATTAAGTGCAGCAGACGGCGGAGGCAGCGGACACAGTGACACAGATCTGCAATATGAATGGATCCAACAACTTAATAAAAACATTTTCTAATCGACCATTTTTGCATATAGTTGAATAACAACAAAAACCGACACTAAAAGAATGGAATTCAAATAATCAAATAAAACCTTAATGATGATTCCAAAAAGCAACTAATTGGTTTTCGTTCAAAATCAAATTGTATTTCACATATGTGCTATTAGCTCACGTTTTATTTGCCAAATAGTTAATTAAAGCATATACCCTTCCTTGCGACTTATAGTCCACAAATACAACCTCTCGTTGACTTGTTTAATCTCTAGCAACGAATTCATAGAATCGAAATGGGTGAAAGGCCACTGAATAATAGCAATATATATATATGCCATTTTTATTTTGCAAGTATATGTACTTCCTTTTTACTGTAGCCATGGGAATATATTTAGTTCAGTTTTGCTCGTTGAGCACATTGCAGTCGTATCAGTGGCAATTTTTATATTAAAACTTTTTTGTAAAACATGAACATTTTGGGAATCTTTCTAGTCGCGTTTCTAGCAATTGCATCAGCCAAAAATGATTCGGTGAGAGGCTAAGCATTGAGTTTCAAGTCAAATGTTTGATTGGAAGTTTCACAAAGCAGTTAAATGAGATAACAACATCTTTGGATCAGCAGTGCGGCTCTTATTGCTACACTCTTCTAAGGACCTTGGCACAGGGTCAAGACAAGGCTAGAAAGGAAGTAGAAGAAAACGTGATGACAATACGGAACAAAGACAATCTGATCAAGGAACTCGAGACGAAGGTGGCCGATCTTCAAGCTAATCTGGATCTGTTGCAGGAGAAGAAAAGCGAGTATGAGGTGAAACTTAAGTCGAATGATGACTTAGTGATAGACATTGGTCTGAAAATTGATAGCCTCCAAAAGAAAATAACGCAGATTGCAGAAATAAACTCAAATTCCACAGAGCCTAAGGTAAAGCCTGAGTTTTAAAATGAGTTGCGCATTCATGAAAAATATTCTAAAACATCTAAAATCGAAATATAGAAAATAGATTCAAGTGTTGACATTATGTGTAACATTGTGATTATATTTGTATTTTTTTATATCCGTTTAGATTACAAAACTTGTTTATAAAGGGGGAATGCGAATGCGTGGATAGCTAGCGTGTGTGTGTAGGTGTATGAGATAAATAGGAAGTTTGGCTGCGAGCTGGTGACTAGTGTATAAATATTATTATCCATAGATTGTTTGTTTAGGGTTCGCTTGAGGGCTCCTCGGTGCGATCCAATTTAATAATTAATGCATTTATGATGCAGGCGCCCGCCTCTTTTGTAAACCAACACAGATCGTTAAGCAGATGCACAGAAGATTCATTTAGAGTATTGGAGCTGCTGCAGGCACCGCCAGAAGCACTGCCCACGCCCGATCCACCGTCATTGGCTGCCTCACTGTCGGTTGTATGCAAACTGCGTCGTTTGGCCTCAGTCGCTGTTTTGCCTGTGGTAACACCAGAGATCGATTGACGTCGCACGTACACCTCAAAAGAGGTGGAAATGCGATGGACGCCCTGGTCGGAGACATAATGATGTTGTGGCAGCACTGGCTCGATCACTGTTGCATTGGGCGAGTAGTAGAGCTCCAGACGAGTGCCAGGCTCATCTTTGTGCGTAGCTGATACCGTGTCCTCGTCCATTTCAAGCGGTAGCGGCTGACCACGATCCAAAATGGCACGAATCTTATCCACGCGTGTCATATAATAGAACGGCAGCCAGTCGCCATTTAGATCCAAGTGCACCTGGGCCGCCAAGGCTCCGGCTGCGGACGAAGTCGACGTGTTTAGCGCATTGACGGTCTGTTGATTCAACTTAAAGTAGACCCAGCCCTCTAGCTTGTCGCCGTTACCGCTACTGTTGCCGCTGCATTTCGAGCAGAAGCAAATCGGATCGAGGCGAATGTCGAAGAAGGCCTGAGGCAACACGAGGGAGGCACAAAAACGTTTCACCTGCTTCAAATACTCGCAGTCGTTTTGCTCCATGACAGCTGCTGCGGTACGCAACGAGTCTCGCGCGTTGCCACTGGAATTGGTTTCCGATTCCAAGGAGTTGAGCGAGGAAAGATCCAAATTCAGTAAGGACATTTGGTCCGGTATCAAATGATGCTGCATGCGCGTGTATTCATTCTGTTGAAGCTGCTGTAGCAACAGCAGATGATTCATATAATCAATCTCATCATCCTCCAACACATTATCCGGCTCGTTGGAGAGCTCCCGCTCGTTAGCTGCCTCCACGACTGCCCCTGCGTTATTCTCACTGTGCTCCGATTCATGGGAAACGTCCATAGCTGGAGCAATAGCACTAGCGCACAAAGCCTGCTCATCATACTCCTTGTTGGTGTCATAGACTGCGTTTGACCCATGAGATTGGCCCAATGTATTAGAACTGCTCGCTCCACCACCAGCTCCACCACTTGTTGACGTATTCAGCGAATTCTGAAACCGTTGGGTACTCTGGCTACGCTGTATATTGAGATTCGTATTGTGCTGGAGCTGTAGGGACTCGCGCAAGCAACTGCAAAAGAAATGGATTAAAAACGTGCTTTAAGCTCTTTGAGGCACACTTACCAAGTGGAGGATGAGCCCCCCAGTTCATTGCGCTGCTGCTCAAGTGTGCGATTTTTGATGGAAATGTTTAGCAGCAGATTCTCTGAAACACTCTCCATAACCGAGCGGGTCCTTTTGGTAGGGGATCATAGATTGAACAATGCGATCAACTCGCTATAATTTGTATTGCTTACATGACATTGGCTGAGGCGGAAGTCGAGGCTCCCGTGGGCAATTCTCTGCCACTTTCGTTGAATTGCTCCGTATCCTTCTCCTTCTCGTGCATTTCTAAATGTGCCTTCTCGCACTGTTGCGGCATATTGTCCAGTTCCAATGCCTCAGGTGCCTCCAAAATGGGCGTACCGTTGGCATTGCCAGTGCGAGTGGCATCACTGCCCGTAAGCAAGGTGATTTTCTCGCACTTGCCATATATATCAAAAATTGGATACACATGACCGGGCAACCCACTGGCCAGATCCTCCAGATTCGTGGAGCCTACCATAATGACTGAAATACACAATTTTTACATATCCTCAATGCTTCAATAGGTTTTTCAGTACTTACTCAACATGCCTGCGTGAGTGAGAGTGAGTGTGATCACTGTGCCCACCTGTATGTTATCAAGTGCTTCGCCATACTTGGAGGCCATTACCTGGCCATTGATGTTGATGTAGTCATGCGTGGCCAGCCAGCAGCTGCGCTTGCAGTTCAACAGCGATATGGGCACGGACAGTGCCTGGGGGCAAGTTGCCAAAACACCCAAACTCATTGTGCCCTTCCATTTGTTGCTGATGGCGTCCACTTTGATGCTGATGCTCTCGCCCTTGCACAAAGGCTTGTTGAGATACACGATGGCCTGGTTAAACGACTTGCTTCTGGCTGCACTTCGTCGATCATCGGAGAGGCGCGTGTGCTTATTGGATATGTCCACAAATTCATAATTTTGCGCCTCTGAATCGATCGACTCCAACATTGAGCTGTCCTGTTTGTTCAGGGGATCCATACCAAAGTCCATGGAGTCCTGGAGCCGCAGACTGCATGGGCGTAAAGGTGATGCGGGAACTTGGGTAGAGATCACCTGAACGGCCATCGTCGAGCCGAGCAGCTCGGCAACAACGTACACATTGTTGGGCACATTGTGAAATTGAATGTTTACATTCTCAGAGTTTAGCAGAATGTTTACCGAGTTCTCCACACGCTCCAGTGTAATGCGATCGTCCACACGCAGCCATTCGAGGGAAGCAAGCGACCGCTGCAGGCAGCTGGAATTTAAGCGCACCTCATTGCCGCTTACATACCAGACATTTGCTGGAATACGTTTGAGGCTCGTGGGCAGCTTCTTCCGCACACTTTCGTCGCCCAAGTTGAGATCTGTGATGCCAATGCTGAGGCAGCCTGAAACAAATTTGATTAGGACTAATAATATCAATATCAAAATATTTCTTTACCTACCGGCAAACATTGGATTTATAGACGTAAGCTTTATTTCAAAGGGCGAGCCCACACTGAGTGGGTGCTCTGAGAAAACCAGGCTATGTGAGAGCGCAGCAGTGGACCCAGTGTACCGGGATGCTTCTGTCCAGTCCTTGGTCAGCACAACATTGCCAGAGACGAAGGTCCAACGATGCTTGGTCTCCAATGCTGGATGTTGTATAACGGACGTCGCCTGGCAGCTCTGCGAATTTTCGCTGGTGGCATACGGAGCACGTATGTCCAGCTGTGTCTGGGTCAGGCTGACCTGCGCACACTGTCCATAGAGATCAATAATGGCCCAAATGTTGGGCGCATGACACTCCCCAGCTGGCCCCTGGTCCATGCCGTCCACAAAAAAGTGTATGTAGTCGCCATTGCGCATGACGCCAACCCGTGCGCCCGTGCCAAGGGTGTCCAAATCGATGAGTACATTGGTACGTATAGTCTTGCGGTTGTGGAAGATCATGGGACCACACAGTATGATGGTATCATTTGCCTCCAAATCGGTCGCATTTGGTGCCAGTTGTATATCCTCCGGCCGCGTGCCTGTCACACCAATCTCAATATTACCCGACCAATGACGCACCATGGTCTCCAGCTCGACTTCGAAGAGTTCACGATTACGCAACGGACGATTACTGAACACAATGGCATCATTGAACTCTGCCAAAGAGTTGGGACGCGATGCAGTCAATCCGCTATTGGAGATGCCCGCATTGGTACCATGAATATTGTGAAAACGCAGCGGCACCTCGCTGTACAGCGTTGTATTGGAAATGGTAGAGTTTCCCGTATCTGGACTGCCGCACTCAGAGGTGTCAATGATGCTGGCCTGAGCCGCCTGGCCGTATAGATCGATCACGCCGTACACTCGCTCCGGCACGTTTGTCGCAGCGGGTCCCTGGTCGACACCATTTACCCAAAAGTGCAGAGTACCATCGTCTTTGCGCACTACGCCCACACGATCGCCCACCTGCAGCCGATCCAGGTTCTGCCCATACTGCTCGATCACTGTAACGCCATTCTTCATGACACCATTGCCAGTCATCATCCAAGTACCAGAACTACAAAAACAAGATTTTCAATTTCAATTTAAATAAATGAAGATCATAACTAACCGCACGTTAGTCATTGTAAACGGAAAGTCCAGCTCGTCGGCAGTGTGCGTGGTAACTCCCATTTCAACAGACCCAGCCCATTTGGTGACCACGCGTTCGAGTCGCACTTGGAACAGTTCATTGGGACGCAATGGCCGACGCGTTAGCACCACGCCATTATTGAAGTCATCGGCGGCGCTAAAATGAAAGGTCAGCTTGGTTAGAAACCAATATTTGATGCAGCTGACAAAGCCACTTACTTGGGTCGGAGAGCCGTACGTCCGCTCTGCGTGACCGTAGCATGACTACCACAAATATGATGAAATGTGAGGCGGTCGTCATTGCGTGCAATGGCGCGAGTGCTGGATATGGTTTCGCTAAGACCGCCAGCCGCGCCGGCCACATTCATCTCGCTCTCCGGACTCAACAGACTTAGCGTGGGAGTACCAGACTGACCATGGCTGCAAGCCATGGCCATGCCGGCGACAATGTTATTCCTTCTCGTGACTAAATTTTGTTGCTCGCGTTCGTCACGATCCACAATTGTCACTTTAATGGTCATGCCGTACAGATCGATGACGCCCCATAATGTAGCGGCTACGCGTGTCGCCGCAATGCCCTGATCCTGCCCGTTGATGTAGTAGTGGAGGTTGTCATTCGACTTGCGCATCATGCCGACCCGGTCACCTTCACGTAGTTCGTCCAAGTTAAATTCACCGTACTGCCGGCGCGTGCCCTTGCCATTGGTCAAAATTCCACAGCCGGACATCATGATGGTGCCACTACGCATGTTTGTCATGGTGGCTGGAAAATGGAGGACTGTCGGATTATGCGTGGTAACGCCCACCTCAATCGAACCCGACCATTTGTCGACCAGCTTGTCTATTCGAATTTCAAAGAGTTCATTGTCGCGGAGCGGACGATGTGTCATGACGACGCCATTGTTAAACTCGTCCAATGGACGGCGACGCTCTGCGGAGCGAAAATTGGGCAACAACTTGACCAGAGAACCGCAACGCGTATGGAAACGCAAGCGATCGTTCACATCATAGAAATCACCAATGCCGCTGCTAGAGCTGCAGCTAGCGTTGCCATTGAGATTGAGTCGTGTCAAAGCATCGATATTGCTGCTGTCCACTACGCTCACATCCACGCTCATGGGCACATCCAAATTCTGGATAACCTGCTGAAGCGGCTGTTGCAAAGGCGAATCCAGGAGTTGCTGAAACAAAACCACTTCTTGGTAAATACGTTAAGTAATAAAAACTAATTGAGGTACCTCGCTGCTGTTGTTGAGGACGTCGCTCACATCTGTTGGACACAGCGAAACCTGCACACAGCGTCCATAGAGATCAACCAGAGCCCATAGCGGCTTGGGCATGTTCTTGGCGGCCACGCCTTGCGACTCGCCATTGACATAGAAAACGAGATCATGATTAGAGGTGCGCATGACGCCCACGCGATCATTTTCGTTGAGCGTCTCGAGATCCGTGCCGTAGTATTCGAGCAAGCGGCGTCCATCCTTTCGCACATCGATGCCAGACATTACCCAGGTTCCATTCCGCATGGCCGTGGCGCAGGCAACCAGTTCCAGATCATCGGGCGACTCCGATGTGACGCCAATTTCAATGCTACCGCCCCAGGAGTGATTCTGCAATAGATAATAACAAATACATATATCGAATAATCTTAGCTATTCACGTCAAGTCTTAACGTACCTTCTTTTCAATGACCACCTCGAAGAGCACATCGTCGACGAGTGGCTCTGCGCTAAAGACGAGAGCATGACTAAAATTTCGCATTGAGCGCTGTGCGGAGCGATTGCCATTGCCGAGTGTTATGGAGCGACCGCAGCGCCTGTGAAAGCTTTGCATCGAGCTGCCTGTGGGGTCAACAGACATATTGTGAATATTATACTGGCTTTTCGCTTAACATTGCACCAACTCCCTCCATAAGCCGCACCAAATTCGTGCAGCTAATGATAATGTTGCGTGGTTATAACATTTATTCATTATTTGCACAGTGCGTTAAGTTTTTTATCAATTAGACTTTCAGTTTCGCAGAAAAATCAAGAAAACAATGTATGTGAACGAAACTCAGCTTATTTTGAAAAAACTTTTCTTTGTTTTTTTTTTTTCAGCACATTTCTCTATTGTTGATTCTTCTCTGGCTTAGCACTTTTTTACTTTATTTTGCTATTGCAACAGCTGACATACAGCGATAACAATTTAACATTTGCTTGTACTTTTATATCGATATTCCAAATGCTTCACTTTATTAAAATGTACCCAAGTAGCAGTTTTTATAAATAACCTAATAAATATATATAAATTTGATTTAAACAAAAAAAAAATATATATATATATATATACATATATGGTAGCTGATTTCATTATACTTAACCGTTGCTGAATTATTCGATAAGTTCCTAGATGTAACGCTGTAGAACTCGATAAGTTCATAGAGGTAACGCAACTTATTGTTAAAAACACATTTCTTAGAAGTTTTACTGTTGAATTAGAACGAAAATAAAACGGTGAATATTGCATGTGTAGCAAGAAATGTAATAGATCTCGATGTCTTCAGCACAGCGTCAAAAGCAGTTCGACCTGAACCGCGATCAAATCACTACACTTCATAAAAGCAAAACAATGAATAAAAACGCGAATTCGCCCGGACAGCGGAAGCTGCAGGTCTCGATGGAAAAATTACAGGTTCAGCAACCAAATATCAATAGACGTACCGCCGGCTCCAATTGGCTGGCGGCAACAGCCACTGGCAGCGAGAATGAAAAACAGTCAAAAGCGACTGCTGGTGATCAGGACGCAAACGCAGTCTTAAACAAATCGGCAAATCTTAAACGTAAGGCACAGCGCAATCGGTACTTGGCCATGGATTGCGAGATGGTCGGTGTAGGCTTTAATGGGCAGGACGACATGCTGGCACGCGTCTCTATTGTGAACAGAGTCGGTGAAGTGCTGCTGGACAAGCATGTAAAGCCCCGCGAGCCAGTTATAGATTATAGGACAAGGGTCTCAGGCATACGCCCCCATGATATAGAGAACGGCGAGGAGTTTGCAGTGGTGCAGGAAGAGGTTGTCAAGTTACTACATGGCAAGATTCTCGTGGGGCACGCTCTTCGCAATGATCTCAACGTGCTGAGCATCAAGCATCCCGCTGCCCATATCCGTGACACATCGCGCTACAAGCCGCTTTGCAAGCTCGTCTCGAATGGACATACGCCCAGCCTGAAGCGTCTAACTATGGCCGTGCTGGGCCAGGAAATACAGACTGGCGAGCATAGCTCTGTGGAGGACGCCCGCGCTGCCATGGGCATCTATAATCGAAATGCCGCAGACTGGGAGAAATATCTGGAGCGACGCCAGCGACAGAAATGACGACGTATTACGAATAAACTAGCATTAAGTTATTTTCCATGGAGTTTAATAAAACAATGTAAATACATATAAGTTTTGAGCTTAAACTATTCATCTGACTCTCTACTCCGCTGGTCACTTAAGATGCTCCCGTGTATTGCATTGTGGCGTTCCACCAATTCCTGCCACGGGTCTTCCAACATGGAACTGTGAAAGTATTGAGAGGCAGCATTTGCATTACCCCTATCTTTAAAATTTCTATGGTTTTGATGCTGTCCACGCTTGCCGCCACGATTTCCGAAATTTCGTGGAGTTCCTTGTTGCTGATGAGGAGTTTTGTTTTGGTAGAAGTGCGGCGTATTTGTATTGGAGCCCTGCCTATCCTCGTAGAAGGTTATATTTTGTCGTTGTGGTGATCTACTTTGATAAAAGTGCGGGGAGTTGTGATTGGATCTTTGTGGCGTTTGCTGACCACCGTTGTGCTGTGACATGTACTCCGTATTTTGTGATGGGTATTGCCGTATATTTTGGGAATATGGCGCGTAGTAGTTAGAACTTTTACGGGGCGTACCCATTATTAAAAAAATAGCAAATTGTTTGTAAACAATTCGTGATATCCACTAAACTTCTTACCAGGGATGGTGCACATCGATTAACATATCGAATTATGCATTGCTTCCTTATGTTTGACAGCTATAAATAAAAAAATTGAAAAAAACAAGGAAAACTGTGTAGCTATTTCTATTAAATCAAAAAAAAATTTTATTGTACTTGTTTAGCTCGTCATAAATTTGTTTTTTTAAATAATGTGTACATAGACACAAGTGGTGAACGTGCAGGCTAGTATATTTTTTACAGCACAACATTCGGTAGTCCCATGCTGCCAAAAGGTCGGTCACACTATCAGTCTCGTTCGAAAACTCGACAAGCGAAGTTGCAGGTCGTTGTAGTCGCGCCGTCGCATGTAAATTGCATTTAAACAATTGCAGTGGAATTTCGCGTACAAAACGCTAAGTAATTGAAACACATTAAATTTTAAATTAAAATCGCTCTTAACTCAAATTGCGCCCGAACGACCGGTTAGAGTACAAGCTGAAAGCAATGCTATAAAGTTAAACGCCTACAGGAGCGTTCTATTAAAATCTGCGCTTTGTCTGTGCCTCAACGTGTGTATGTGTGTGTGTGTGTGTGACTGTGTGCAGTATTTGAGTGTGTATGGTTGTATATGAGCCCGTGTTTAGTGCATATGGGTGAGTGTGTGTGCATGGTTTTGTGTTGGCGTGTGTATATGTTTGTTCAGTTGCATATAAAAAAGCAGCAGCAGCAGCCGCCGCATCAGCAGCAGAAGCAACAACAACAACAAACACATTACTCACTTTGGTGTCATTATTTGTGCTTCCAACAAAATTCTTTAGGGCGTGTATATGCTAGTGTGTGTGTGTGTGTATTATGTGTATGTGTGTAAAATACACAAACATATATAATTAATATTGCAGTTAAAAGTGCTTGCACTGCATATTAAAAAGAAAGAAAAAAGTATCACAGCAACTTTTTCGCCTTTAGTTCAATACGACAACAGCAACATCAAAAACGCCCCAAAACCACAAAAACAAAAACAAACAGATACATTTGGGAAAAGAAAAAAAAAAAAAACAAAATATAAAATTTGTTCGGTTGGATTACACATATAGACAATAATCAATTCACTGGCTGCAGGGCGAGCGCAGGCAGAGCAGAAACATCGCTTTGGATATCTTCAACGGAATCAAAGAGCAACTATCAAGTTGCCCCGAACGCACCCGTGCACTCTGTCGCACTGTATGGGGCGCGGTATCCACGTCCCTTAGCACAGCGCTTACTGCGGCGAGCATCGAGGCCGGCGACGCGCGCGACGACGGTGGCGGTGGAGGCGGTGGGGCAGGCGGCGGCGGTGGCGGTGGCGGCGGCTGGTGCAGCACAATAACAACAGCAACAACTGGCGCTGCATCGGCGGGCAGCGGCCGCTTTGCAACCATAATGGGCGCAGTTAAATCTCGGCCCATCACCAACGCCGACATAGACCGAGAGGAAGAACAGCATCAACGTCAGCATCAACATCAGCAGCAGCAGCCACCCTTGCACCAACACCCGAACACGCACTCTATGCAACGGAATGGCCATCACAATGCGACACTCCAGAAGCAGGATTTGCGCTACGACATCGGCTCCAGCTCCCAATACCATCATGTGAGGCAGCCGAGTGTGCGCAGTCGTAGCCAGCAGCCCATGCCCACCACCGATGAACTGGATCGTCGATTTGCCAAAGTCTTGGTGAGTCAATATACCTTATCTCTATATCCTAATACCCACAACACTCGCTCGCTCGTTCCTACTCTTCCTACATGTGATGGATGAGCTCATCGCACTTAGTGCGCGCACATGTGTGGGAGAGTGTGTGTGTGCTTCGATAATCCCAGTCGAGCTTTTGCTCAATCTAGTTCAAGCTTGTCATGACTAAATTAAATCTAGCTGAGCTTAGATAAAAGCTCTAGTTTTACTTTATGCATCATTCTTCTTATTAATGGATGTAAATTTTTATGCATAAAACGAAATTTTAATTGAAAGATTTTTGTTGGATTAGATGAAAATTAGAGAATTCGAACGAACCATAGATTATATAGATTTTCTACCATAACAAAACTGATTGAATCTGTTTATATTCATATTTTTTGGACGTGCTTAATACTTCGATAGATCTTAAAATAAAATTTCGCAGGCAATTTATTTCCTGCTGTCAAATCGACAAAAGATCAATTCTAATACCTGCTTAGAAAATGCATGCATTTTTCTGTAGGTTTGGCACGCACAACAGTTCAGCTGTGTATTGTCTCGTGCGCGTTTTGAATATGTGTAAGTGTGTATATACACCTCTCCCGCTCTCACTGGCGGCGTTCTGTTCTGTTTGTCATGCATCTGAAGTGCTGCTTCGAAGCAGGCCGCGCAACAAAGTCAACTTAATTAAACAATGGGCGCGCGCTTTTATATTGCCAAAAAGGAAAAATATCAAATAAAATTTGTTGCTGTACAAAAGTAGTTAAGTGCTCCAAGAAATGAGTGTGACCCAATCCGAATCCGTAGCCTTAAGCACAAGCCTCTAGCCCCAACAACAAACCCCAAGACAGACGCATGCAAATGGCAATTAAAGCAAATTGATCGATTGTCGCCGCTCTCTTTCGCACTGCTGACTCATTCGGCTGCTGTTTCGGCTTAGCTTATCTGTCATTCGCACCCAAATCGAGAATAAGTATTGGAAAAAAGAATCTGAAGTAGAGAGAGAAAGAGAGATTGAGAAAAATAAAACTAAAGACACAAAAATTTTATTTATATGCGCAGCTCGAATTCACGCTTATCATCCATCGTTCCCAGTGGATGTAACATGAAACGCCGCTCAAAGAGTTCTTTTTTATACCCTGATCCCATTGAAAATGGGAAAAAAGGGTATAATGTTTTTGTTAAAAGTATGTAACAGGCAGAAGGAGGCGTGCCACACCCCCAAAAGTATATATATTCTTGATCAGGACGACAAGACAAGTTGATTGAGCCCTGTCCGTCTGTCTGTCCGTCCGTCCGTCCGTCCGTCCGTCCGTCCGTCCGTCCGTCCGTCCGTCCGTATGTATGAACGCGTCGATCTCAGAACCTATAAGAGCTAGAGACTTGAATTTTTTTTTGTTAGGCGCGTATATTGGGCGCGCATATCGAGTTTGTTTCAGAAAATCGATAACTATTCCTGAATATTTGTTATCGATTTAAAACCATATGAAAAAACAGTTATGATTTTTTATCTTTTTTATCTTAAGAGCTAGAGACTCAAAATTTCGCATGTACCTTTATGTGTATTTTTACCAATTTCGGTTTTTGTTACATTTGGATACTGGCCCCAAATTTCCCCACAATTTTGAAAATTATTTTCAGTTGCAATATATATGGTGTTTGGTCTTTTTGAAAACTAAATCAATTATTTAAATCATATGGTGAAAGTTTCATCAAAATCCGTTGATAAACACAAAAGTTATTAAACAAAATGTTTGGCTAGATCAACAGCGATTGAACTGCAAGCGCACACAGACCAGGTGGCGCTTATACATGTTCAATTTGTATACATGTGCACACATACATGCAAATGCTCGCGAACAAATTTTCTAAGAACCGCAATTGCCTTTGAGTTTGGGTCGAATTGTTTTTGCTACCTACTTCCAATTGCCGCTCGCCGCTGTGTGTCACAGTCGCAGGCGCTGTGTGTCGCTGTGCGAATATGTTTTCGATTCTTCTTCTTTAATAGTAACGGAACGATTCTTGTGAGCTGTGTGGCGCTGTGTGTCGCTGTGCGAATATGTTTTCGATTCTTCTTCTTTAATAGTAACGGAACAATTCTTGTGAGCTTGCAAAAGTGTGCTAGCATAATCTGTGTGTCGAATTTGTTTGCATAATTCCTCTTTGATCGACATTCTTAGTACCATTGGCACATACTTAAGTTGCGTGATATGGTTGTACATACGAGTTATGGACTATATTAAGAAAACTAAGGGGGGGTGGGATTAGGGTATCCCCTAGTCGGGCGCGCCGACTAGAGTTTTCTTACTTGTTTTTTATATTAGTATTGGTTTTCATTTAGCCCTTGTACGAGGGATTCATTGTTTTGTCAAGTTGTATGCAACATGTAAATGTATGTGATTTATGCATGTAGGTATTTAATTAGTGCTTTTTATGGGGTCCCCTTACGGGTGTGAAAGCTGCCGATTCTTAAATAATCAGTATGTATCGTAAGCATATTAATAAAGCTACAATTTTAGTGGATTAAATTTTTGAATAACGTAAAATAAACCACATAAATAATCAACAAATATTTATTATATATATATGGAACATCAAAACTCACCCGTTTTAACGAAGTATTGTTTTAGTATTGGGATAAAAATTTGTCTTGGAGAAAATGTGTTCCTTTGGCTCTGTGTAATATAATAATGAACTAAAAATATTACTTTATATTTTTATTTTTGGAATATTCTTAGAAATACAAATATCTATAAATAGGAATTTCGCAAATGAAATGATTTCACAAATAAAATTTAAAAAAGTTTTTCCCGAATTTGTGTAATTTGTTAGCAAATGAAATAAAATTCACCGTGAAAAACACGATATTTTATAAATTTTTAGATTTTATTATACTCATAAAATGACATTATAGCATAAAATGAAAATAATGGAAAAATTAGTGTTCGAGTTTTTGGTTTTTTTTTTCGCAGTTGCAATTAGCTGCGTTTAAATGATTTCCATAGATCTTATTTATTGTTCGGCTTTTGGTTTACTTCAAGGGTATACAAACGTTCAATTTGCCATAGATAGCACTTGTTGATTATTCTGGTTATTTTGTTTACACTTTTTTTGGCACTGGAAGTGTTTAACCGTTTTGTTTATATTGAGTTGTGTTTTTTTGCGCTTTATATTTCTCCATGAATTTGTTTAGTCATTTCGGTAGCGTTCATCTGGCTTGGCCTCGTCTCGCCATTCGAAAAGGCTTAGGCTAATTTGTATTCACTTGTGTTTCTCTCTCTGCTTGACTCACTTTTAGAGTATATCTCCTTGTCTCTCTTTATCTTTATATTGTCCTCTTCTTCGTTGCCCTTGCTATTGGCCGCTTCCAAACAAGCGCCCACAATTGAAGGCAATTGTTTGCCCGATTCATGGCTATAAATAGTTTTAGTTTTGCCAACATTGCCGCTAATAATTTGCGTTTTATGTCTAATCGGGTACAGTAGTTGCTGCAGATGTTTCCGGTTGCACGCGCGGGTTGATTGAACTTTGTGTTTGCATGAGATGCATTCATCAAATTGACTTCAGCCTCAAGCTGAGCAAACAAATGGCTCTCAGAGACAGATGCACGAATGTCCACAGAGTAGCAGCCGCGACTTCATTTGATTTGTACGCAAAATATGCTTTGCAGTTGCGGTTATGATAAGCCATATTTGCTTGAACTTTTTACTATTTGTATAAGCTACGAGTTAAAAGGCTTCCATTCATATTTTATTGTGGTTTCTGATAATACAATTTCTGAAGCTTAAAGGTAATATTCTTTTTATACCCTGATCCCATTGAAAATGTGCAAAAAGGCTATAATGGTTTTGTTAGACGTATTTAACAGGCAGAAGGAGGCGTGTCAACTCCATGAAGTATATATGATCAGGAATAGTCGAGTCGATTTAGCCCTGTCAGTTACGATGTTTTATATTTTTTATCTTAAAAGCTTTAGGCTTGTTCGCATGTAACATATGTATATTTTACCAATTTCGGATTTTATTATCTTTGGATACCGGCCCCAAATTTTCAAAAATCTTCAAAATTATTATTATATTCAGTTGTTTTATTTAAACAAATATGTTCATCATTACATTTACATTTAGTTGCACTTAAATCCATTTATATTTTATGTAGATCGAAAAATGTAATCGATGCTTAGTTAAATTTAAACGTTATACATTCGTATACTGTAGAAAAATGTAAATATAGATTAATTTATTCAAATATAATTTGATTAAACAACAGATTTTTAAATAAAGTAAAGTAATTCATCAAGATATAGATATGACTCGCCAATAACGTCCTCCTATAGAGGTCCGAGTCTCTGGTTTCTGTTGACTTAATGATAATTAATAGTTGGTTAATTTTTGTGATAGCATTTTAATATCCATAAAACTTAATAGGCTTAATGCATTGGCTCCGGCTGTCTGCGGTGGTGGTGGTGGTGTTGGTGGTGTGGTCTTTATGTCGGCTGCTGTGGGTGTCGTCAGACTAACCACATAAAATCCTCATTAATTTACAAGCTTTCACGCCAGACACAAATGACTTTCACTCATTTAATCATGCTCCTCAGTACCATCAGCATAGTCATCATTGTGATGATAATGAAAACGGTTTCAGTAGCCGACGAAATCATCTTTGTTTAGAATATATAATTACCATTTCGGATTGAGCCTAATGGCATTTTCAGGGGCTGACAAAAAGCACAGATGTTATTTTTTTCTGAATTAACACTCATTGTTTATAAGCATTCATTCAGCTCTTTGATGACTGTGTCAGTGCTTGCCCATTCGCTGGGCTTTATCTAATGACTGCAAAAAATATAGAGAAACATTTACTCTCTCTGTGTGTGTTTATCTATTTTTCATATATCCGCATACATATGTATATTTATACATTTATAGTTCGCATGGCTTATCGTTTCGTTTTAACTTCCTTGGCGGTCCCCTTTGGGGGCATTCACTTTTTTGTTCTTAGACAATTAGAGGCTAGAAGCAAAAAACGGTAAACGAGCATAGACTCGATGTGAACTGATGTAAGACCAATCCTAAACAGGCCAAGTAGAACACATAAATTACAATGCACTTTGTTCTGCATCTGCAGCAATAATGAAATGCGCGAGGTTAAGATTAGAAAATGTTCTTATATAATTTATTGCTAATAAAAAGTGTATCGTACGAAGAGGGGCTATCTGTGGCTGAAGCTGATATAGTCGACTTCATAATCGAAATTTGCATATGCAGGTCATTTTCCTTGGCTATTTATAGGACTCTCAAAATTGGAGTGGTCATCCATATCATGACGACATTAATGAAGATGGCAGTTTCTTATATCTTTTATGCCTCTGACCACCTCTGGTTGTTCCTTGTGTCAATTCCTTTTTTGTCTGTTTTGTCTTTTTTTGTCGATTTATATTTATTTTCTGCCACCCACTCACGTTCTTCGTTTTGTATTGTCACCACTGTTTCTCTCACTCACTCTCTGTCTCTATCTATCTAATTCTTTGTATTGTTCCTTTGTTTGCTTTTTTTTTAGCACTTTCATACACTGCTGTCTGTCTCTTTAATTGTCTCTCTCTCTCACTCCATCGCAATTGTAGTTCTTTCTCATTCTAGAATTGTGTTTTCCCATTTATTTGTCTTTTTCTCTTTTAATATCTTCCGCTATTCAAATTGAGATACTTTATAAAATCTATCTCTCTCTCTCTTTCACTTAATCCCTTCGATTTCACTCCTGTCTCATGAAGTTATGAAATCGGCGCTCAGAAAATCGCACAAATTAAAGATTTATCTGTATTTATTCATTAAGCTTTTTATACCCTGAATCCATTGAAAATGGAAATTTCAGGGTATAATGTTTTTGTGCGAATGTATGTAACAGGCAGAAGGAGGCGTGCCACACCCCATAAAGTATATATATTCTTGATCAGCTCGACGAGCTGAGTTGAACTAGCCCTGTCCGTCTGTCCGTCCGTCCGTCCGTCCGTCCGTGTAAACACCTGGATTTCTGCAACCACAAAAGCTAGAGACTTCAAATAAAAAGCAAAATGCTCGATAATACCATACGCTGTACGAGTTTATTTTTTTTTTTCGATAACTCATCCCATTTCTTTTTTATCGATAACTATCGAAAATATCGCTTTGTTTTTGAGGTCTGGCGTGCACACCGTTAAAGATAGAATCGTGCACTAAGTTGTGTTTGATAGCTACAGTGAATCCGCACATTTTGTCATTTTTGGATTTTTGATGCCACGCCCCTTTCGCCCACAATTCAACAAAAACGATAACTCACGTATATCAAATACTAGAGACTTGAAATTTGGCAAATAGGTACATTTGAATGTCATAAACATTCCCCTAAAATTTCATTAAGAACGTATGTCGAGAAAAAAAGTTATTAAGCAATAAAGTTTGCGCAGTGAGCATATTACGTGCATGCATATGTTTGTGTGTGTGTGTGTGTGCATGTGATGGTTACTATTAATGAATAAATAAAGCTCTTAATGATTGGTATTACAGCTCAATGGATTCAGGGTATCTCTTAGTCGAGCAGTCTCGACTAGAGTTTAGTTACTTGTTATTTATTATTTTGCACATCTGTTACCTGATGCTCCTTAAGTGAATTTTCGCATGATCTTGTTTTCTCACAGTCAATTATTATATGAATTTACACGAGACTTCAGTTTTTAGTAGCTTGTTAATTAAGTTACAATAATTACTTCATTGTCGTGCAATTTTTTATTTTCTTTTTCTTTTTTTCCTGAGTTTATTTATATTTATGCATTATGAAACGTGATGAGTGTAATATTTGATTTGATAAACATTTCACAGCAGTGCAATGAGTTTAAAAAAAATGCAATTGAAAATTATTGCAGTGTCTTATTGATCAGTGATTGTTATTATTATTGTAATTATTGTGAGGGAGTGGGTGCCTTTGTCATTTACTGCGCAGCTTAGCCGCTGCCCTTGGCAAAGGCCGCTTGTGCCCCTCAGCCTCTGCCAACACTTTCTGTTCCGCTCGGCCTCTTGGCGCTGAGTGATTTGCCTCGACGCGTTTTTTAAATAACCAACAACATAACTATTCGACTGTATATACAACGGAATAATAAGTGACAATGCCCCTCTCGTTGTTTCTCTTTGTTTCTCATGGATCACTTAATATTTATGCCAGAGCAGGCAAAAATAAGTAGCGGCATTTTTTCCTATAGAAATTAGTCTTCGACTCAAAATAATCCAACCTCCCAGCCAACGTACCGGATACGCATTTTAAAATTTGTTCAATGAATGTCATTTGTGTGTGTGTGTGTGTGCGTGTGTGCGTGTGTCTGTGTTATGGCTGTGCATAATGGACGGCATCGGACCCCCTTTTCCGCAGTCCGATCTACGCTCTTGACATGATGACTAAGCGTCAGAGTCGGGCGCACAATAAAGTATTTCTCTTTATATTGAACCGCAACTACGAATATATATAATAAACGAGGAATAATAATGTGTATTTCATAATATTTTAGTGTAATTAACTGAATTTTTTTTTTCTTGTTCTGTCAAAAATATTTATAGGGCATTTGATATTTGTGAATTTTATTTTGCTGATCCTAATTTATTTATTTTTTTATATAGTAGATCGCACGGCATGATTCATTGAATAAATGGCATACTCAAGTCGTGTGGACAAAATGATTTAATACTTAGTAATGCCAAGAGTACATAAGTTCTTCGTTGAGAGATATGTAGGCTAGGGATTGTTGCTTTAAAAAGCAAAGATAAGGACCATTCAATTGAAATTGTATTTTAGTTGCCTGCATTTCGCTGGAATTAAATTGAGTTTTCTAATTTGTTGTATATACATGTCGTGTTTTTGTTTTCACTGCGATCAACTTTCTGACCAAGTGATGCCTTCTTCATTTTGACACACTCATAGCCAGAGATACGCACACAGCATGCACACCCTTTCCTGTGCTGTGTGTTGGCACGCCAATTAGAAGTTCGCTACGGCTGCACCCAATTGAAGTCACGTAAACGTATTTGCTGATTTCATTATGGTTGGGATATTCTCAGTAAAATGTAAAATATACAATATACATTTACTTTTAAGTACAACGGCATCACACTTGACTGGAAGTGGTTGGGCTGATTGATGTTTTTGGTTGAGTGAATCGGACTCAAAAAGTCAAGCAAAACCACAGATGCCATCGATGCAAATGCCCTTACTCTCTATAGCAAATTCTATTTTATTGTCATTACTGTTTAACAGGTGCAGCCAGGTGTCAGGTGCCAGGTGTAAAATTTATTTCGTCTAGCCATGAAATTTCTAGGTTTACCTTTGATCAACAAGGCAACAGACGTTGCAGCTGTGAAGTCTAGAAAATATCAACAACAGCTATTTCAACTAATAGTTATATGTGAGTGTTGCTCTTTCACTAGTATCTAATATCCTCTCAGTCGTTATCATGAAGCATATAGTGCTCATTTTCAGTACAGAAGATATAGTGCGTTTATCTTACGCTGAGTTGCTTATCTTTAAAGTCCCTTAGGGTAACCGCAACCACATTGCTTATATCTGTCTGTGTGGAATTCGCGGTTAACTTAATCAGTAAATTTCACTTAAAAAACTGTCTTGAATGAAATTATATTTTCTTTTTATCTGTCAAGGATTTGAGGTGTCAACGCTACTGAAAAAAGCAAGGTCGTTTGTCAATTATTGACTGGGTGTTTACAAAAATTAATTCATATACTCTTTGAAGATCGAATTTCATAGCATTGAGTCATAGAAGAAAATGCTGTAGCAGGGTGACAGGGGAATCATTAATTGAAAATGCTATGGATACAACATGTTTTTATATTAGCTACAACTACAATATAAACATTATATTTTTCGATAATATGATCAGTTTTGTTTCAATTTATAAGTAAGATTCAGTTTCTTTTCTCAGAAGCTCGTTGAGCTGGAGTATAGCGTAAGCCGACATAAAAAATACTGCAAATCTGAAAACAGCTGTTCGCCACATTCTAAAACAATCTTTGCTGTCCCATGATTCCCTCATCATCATCAGTTTAGTTCCTTTTTTATCATCTAGCGGTGAGTTATACAATACAACTGATACAGGTTTAATCGGCCTACAAGAGTATATATACATATATAAGTTACATGGTGGACTAAATTTGATTTGATCAGTTTTAGTTGAGTTTGTTTCGTTGACGGATTCAGTTGGTCTCTTAGTAGAATTTGTATTTCTGCACACCTTTGAGGGGCTTCGAGTTATGGCCATTAGCTAATGGCTTTTATTTGTTATGACAATTACTCATATTTACTTACATATTTTTCTCTTTTTGTCATGCAGGCTTCGATGGATCTGCCACCGGACAAAGCAAAGCTCTTGCGTAATTACGATGATGAGAAAAAGTGGGACATGATATGCGATCAAGTGAGTAGACTCTATAATTTAAAAAATTTAAGTGCTTCGACAAAACTAAACAGCTAAAACCAACGGCCACGCCTTCCGCGTCGGCTGACGGCCCTCCACCCTCCACCACGCCTTACCACTGGCAGACCACATGGCTGCGTGTTTATCATCGTTCAGTCCGCAACTTCCTGTTTATGCCAAACGCAAATTTGTGCAGATTAAATGTGTAGAACAACAGTATGAGACTCCAGCCGCTACCCCTCGTCTTTAAAGCAGCTGGGCGGAAAGCCAACGCCTAAAACAGTCGCTAGTCTTGAACTGTGACCTTTCAAACCCACTCGACAGTGTCGCAGCTCTAATTAACTATGCCAAATGTCATTCGCTGTAATTGTAGCTCACATCTGCGCTACCTATAGACGAAATTCAAATACCTCGCAAACTCTTTATATATGTGATAGTGACTTCTTTTACACAGTCAACAAGACTCTGGATTGAAATAGTTTTTTTTTATTAAATTTCCATATTGTCACAATGTCTGCAGACGAACTAAAAAATTTTAATCGAAAACACTACTACTTCTATAAGGCTTATTAAAATCATACGCAACATTTTGTAAGGATATTTTGAATATTTAAAAGTGGGCTAAAGATTAGCTTGTTGGGTTTGGGCTAATGCTATAAATTTACCTCTCTCGCTTTCGTGAGGGCAAGACGTGCATTAACCTTTGAAGCTGTCAACCTGTTCCAAAAAACCCATTAACTCATTTTAAGCATCATCATTTATTAAACCCTCCCCAGCTGACATATGAACTACGTAGCACTTGATATTCATATCTGAGTGTAATTTATCTTAAAATTCGTAAAGCTCCGAACTTCACTAAACGCGCCTGAGGCTCACATTAGGCATGAGTTTTGTCTGCATATATATCCGCTTGAATATATATAAATATATTATATATCTTTTTTATATATCTCTTCTATATATAATATACATATATCATTATTCAGTGCGTGCTCGACGCTTTTTGGTTTTTTGTTTTCATGTCGCTTGTCGCGTTTGAAGCTTGTAAAAGTGCAAAATGAATCCAATTTCAAAACGATTTCGGCGCTTGTTGAATTCAAATGGCGTTGAACAATGGTCGTCGGGCTTTGGGGTATTAAATAAACCATATATAACATTTGTGTATTATATTAAGCCACACATAGAACGCGACTGGGCAACAGTGTGGGGGCTCCAATAGACACATACACACGAGTCTACATATGTTATAGACCCATGTCTACACAGAAATCCACATTGCGTGTTCTGTTTGGGGAGCTATGATGAAACTATTAACGTGTGCGGCAGAGCGTGCAATGGCTCGGCTCTGGTTCTGTGCAGGCTTGGTTCTACGGAGGCTCTGGCCAGAGCATTAAACTGGGTCACTGAATTTTCAAGAGCTGCGCCTAGAAAATATTCGCCAATGGCGTTGGAGTAAACACTATACAGGCAAATCGTGCTGCTCAGGAGTGTAGACTAAGGAGTTACTCAGTGCTGTTTGAGTTTTACATGGTAGATCTCGTAGAATACAATTTTCCAAATGCTGAAGAATATCTAAAACTAGTCGGCTTGCTGGCTAAAGAGGTAAAGTTGTTTCCTTATTTCCTCTATATACGTGTTCTTAAATAAATATTCCAGATTTGAAATCTTGAATCTTTTACGCAGAAAGTTCTACTTTGCCACATAATACAGGGTATGAATAAATCCAAAGATCTGGTCGCAGTCTTGCCTTTTTCTTCTTCTGAACCGCCTGCATGCCAACAGACCTGTTTTCCATAATTCAGCCAATTTCTTGAATGAAAACGCAGCCCACAAACAATGGACTTAGAGTCGCGAGGACTTCAGCTGCTAGAGCCAATCCCACAACCTATGGCAATCCGATCCACTCAAACGCCGTAGCCCAGCTCGACGCTCTCAGCGGCTCGCAGTGACAAAATGCAAATTATTATGACTGCGATAAATTGCAGTTTTTAATCGCTGGAGCCGCTCGGACGCCCAATACCTGGCTAAATATATACATATAGAAGCAGCTATATATGCATATACGGATATCTCTATATATATATATATTTGGTTTTTTCTATTTATGCCGTCTCAGTCGCAGTTTAACTAGGAAAAGAATGAAACTGGTTTTCTTTTTTACTCCGTGGAGTTGCACAGGCAAAGCACCAAAACCCACACATAGTTTTAGTTGTAGTCATGCGTTGCTTTTGATGTTGTTGTTGTTGTTGTTGTTGCGGCATGTTGTTGGCATAGTAAAAAGCCAAAAACAAGTATACCACGCTTCATGCTTAAAAAATGTTTAAAGTTAGGCAAGCTATCGATGCTTATATGATCGCTGTGGTCTTGTGCGTTCCAAAGACTTGAAGACAGGGAAAAAGACGGAGTTAGAGAGTGAGAGAGAGAGAGAGAACGAAAGAGCGCACCAGGGCTCTACCGTAAACATGGTACACAAATATGCAGTTGGCAGAGACAACAACCACAACAACAGCAACAGCAGCACAACACCCAAAGCAAAACAAAAGTAAAAGCCGCTAAGTTAGTGTTAATGCTTGAGAGGAGGTATTTTCCATTTGGCCGCTGTCCAGCACACTTTTGGTTAGTCAACAATTTATAAACTTGTGGATTGCGGCAGTTACCGTGTTTAATTGATAGTCTATAATTGGAAAGTGCTGGGGCTGCTCGCCGAAGCACTCAATCTCGATCATCAATCGAAAACTATTTCTGTTTTATTTAAGACTAAACCAAATTCCAAATGCACAAATTGTAATTACATTTTAAAATTAAATTTAATTTATTAAAATACTTATTCTCTTCAAAATACCAAAATATTTTGCTTGTTTGCCCAAACCAGTTAACATATCTGAATTATTTTGATTATGATTTTTAAAATAGTTTCTACTTACTAAACTGTTTTCATTCGGTTACAGGAAATGGTGCAGGCGAAGGACCCACCCTCCCATTATTTGAGCAAACTCCGAACATATTTGGATCCAAAGGCATCTCGGAGTCATCGGGTAAGTTGGCAATTGGAGCCGCTTGGCTGCCTGGCTTAATTGTTGTAAGTTGGTGGTGCGTATAGCTTTTGTAGCGACTGTGTGTGTCTCTCCCTCTCACTGTCTCGAGCGCCTGCTCTCCCTGTGTAGTACATGTACTCTTGTAGCTCACTGTAGTTCACTGTGTGGTGCCTTTGTTGTCTGACTCTGCTTATTACAGAGAAACGACTGAATTAACCAAATATTCGATGAAGATATAAATAACAATAAAAACTATCTAAATTATTTTAAAACAAATCTTTTGCTTCATTATTAATGTGTAAATTTCTCTACTCACAACACACACGAACACCAAACACCACACACACGCACAACCAACCTATCACGATCTTTCCCTCTTCTAATGCACATAACTTGACACTTTCCTGTACCAAACAATTGAATCATCCAAACATTAATTTCTGCCCTGTGCTCATCGTCCTTTTCCATGCTCCAACACGAACTCCCCCTTTCCTGTCTCTTTCTCTCTCTTTCTACACTTACAGCTTTACCTCTTCTACTTTCTTTGTCAGAAACGTAAGATGGTCGGGGAATCAACCTCCACACAGGTGCTGCGGGATCTTGAGATCTCCCTACGCACCAACCACATCGAATGGGTCAAAGAATTTCTGGATGATACAAACCAGGGCCTCGATGCTCTCGTTGACTATCTCAGCTTTCGGTTGCAGATGATGCGACACGAACAGCGTTTGCAGGGCGCCTTGTGTGCATCGGAGGAACGCTTGAATTTGATTAATGGCCTAGATGCCAGTGAGGTGGTCTTAAACAACAGTTCGATGAGTCCCGGCGGAGGTGGCGGCAATGCTAACCTGACAAATGGGTCCCTATTGTTAGACGGCTCCCGACAGCAAACGGGTAACCATAGCAATCACTCGCATTCCTACAGCTTTGTGCGACCCGCTATATCCGAAGTGTTAGACAGTCCCAGTCTGAAGCGAAGATCGCGTCACATTGCCAAACTGAATATGGGCGCTGCCACGGATGATATTCACGTGTCCATAATGTGCCTGCGAGCGATCATGAACAATAAATATGGCTTCAATATGGTCATTCAGCATCGTGAGGCGATAAACTGTATTGCGTTAAGTCTAATACACAAGTCGCTGCGCACCAAGGCGCTGGTGCTGGAGCTGCTGGCAGCTATCTGTCTGGTCAAGGGTGGTCATGAGATCATATTAAGTTCCTTTGATAACTTCAAGGATGTGTGTCAGGAGCAGCGACGCTTCCAGACGCTCATGGAATACTTCATGAACTTTGAGGCCTTTAACATTGATTTTATGGTTGCCTGTATGCAGTTTATGAACATTGTGGTCCACTCGGTCGAGGACATGAACTACCGCGTCCATTTGCAGTACGAGTTTACAGCTCTTGGCTTGGATAAGTATTTAGAACGCATACGCCTAACCGAGTCTGAAGAGCTCAAGGTACAAATATCCGCCTACTTGGACAATGTGTTTGATGTGGCTGCGTTGATGGAGGATTCGGAAACTAAAACGTCGGCATTGGAGCGTGTGCAGGAGCTGGAGGATCAGCTGGAGCGAGAAATAGACCGCAACTCCGAGTTCTTATACAAATTCGCCGAACTGGAGACGGAAAACCAAACACTGAAAGCAGAGCGCGAACAATTGGCCATGATGCGACAACAGTTGGAGGAGCAGTTGAATGCGCTCCAACGCATGCTCCAGCAGAACGAACAGGAGCTTAAGAAACGTGATACACTGCTACACAATAAGAATCTGGAGCTGCAAACACTTTCTCGCTCACTGCCAAGATCTGCTTCCAGCGGTGATGGTTCTTTGGTGAACGGCAGTCTGTTGACAGGTTCAGGAAACGGCGCAGTATCGCCACCACCTCCACCACCGCCGCCAATGCCAGAAACAACCACAGCTGCACCACCACCGCCACCTCCAGCGCCACCCGCACCGCCACCGCCCCCCATGATGCAGGGCCTCAGTCCACTGGGCAGTCCAAATGGTAGCGTTACATCAACAGTTCCCTCCCCGCCCCATGCGCCGCCTATGCTGAGCTCATTCCAGCCACCACCACCACCAGTTGCTGGCTTCATGCCAGCCCCAGATGGTGCTATGACCATCAAACGCAAGGTGCCCACCAAATACAAGTTGCCAACGCTTAACTGGATAGCGCTCAAACCGAATCAGGTTAATATCAGTTAATTTATTTACGATCAGATTTAGGGCTACTTGGTTTCAGCTGTAATAATTGAAATGTGTTTTTGCAACAGGTTCGCGGCACCATATTCAACGAGTTGGACGACGAGAAGATCTTCAAGCAAATCGACTTTAACGAATTCGAAGAACGTTTCAAAATCGGCATCGGCGGTGCTCTTCACAATGGTAGCAATGGCAGCGAGGTGGATGGCTCGCTTTCGTCGTATCCCAGTAAACGTTTCAAAAAGCCTGATAATGTCTCGCTGCTGGAACACACGAGGTTAAGAAACATTGGTGAGCAGCCTGTAAATATGCAACGTTTGCAGCGTTTACTCATTTGGTTGTTACTCTTTAGCAATCTCTCGTCGTAAATTGGGCATGCCCATTGATGATGTTGTTGCGGCCATACATAGTTTAGATCTAAAGAAGCTGTCGCTGGAAAATGTTGAGCTGCTGCAGAAGATGGTGCCCACCGATGCGGAGGTCAAGGCCTATAAGGAATATATAATTGAGCGAAAGGATCAGCAGCTGCTCACCGAGGAGGACAAATTCATGCTGCAATTGTCACGCGTTGAACGCATCTCCTCCAAGTTAGCCATTATGAATTATATGGGCAACTTTGTCGATAGTGTGCATCTGATATCTCCGGTAAGATATATAGCGTGACCAGACATCCGCGATAGGAGCCAACAGTAACTCTCTCTTATCATTTCATTTCGCTTGTAGCAAGTTCTATCGATTGCCAGTGCCTCGAACTCCCTAAAGCAGTCTCGTAAGTTCAAAGCTGTGCTGGAAATAGTGTTGGCGTTTGGCAATTATCTTAATAGCAACAAGCGTGGACCGGCATATGGCTTTAAACTACAATCTCTAGACACATTGATTGACACAAAGTCGACTGATAAGCGGTCATCATTGTTACATTATATTGTGGCCACGATAAGGGCCAAATTTCCGGAGCTTTTGAACTTTGAATGCGAGCTATATGGCACAGATAAAGCGGCCTCTGTGGCGCTGGAGAACGTTGTGGCTGATGTGCAGGAGCTAGATAAGGGCATGGAGCAGGTGCGCAAGGAGGTCGAGCTGCGCGTCAAAGGCACACAGACACACATACTGCGCGACTTCCTGAACAATTCTGAGGACAAGCTGAAGAAGATCAAGAGCGATCTGCGTTTGGCACAGGATGCGTTCAAGGAGTGTGTGGAATACTTTGGGGACTCGTCACGAAATGCGGATGCGGCTGCATTCTTTGCGTTGATTGTGCGTTTTACACGTGCCTTCAAAGTAAGCAAGATCAATTTAATATACATTTATATGTATTTTGTATATATCATAATTTTTTTAGCAACTCGACCAAGAGAACGAGCAGCGTCGGCGACTGGAGCAGGCAGCTGCTTTGGCAGCAACGAAGAAAGAGAGCGATCAGGTCATGCTGCGCAACAAGTTCAATCAGAAAAAGCAACAGGTGAGTGGACGGTCAAGTGGGAACTTATCAGTTACCAAGATGGCCAAGTCCTACAAGTTTGTGTCATTCATTTGATCGATTATGTTCTGTTATGGAAATGTAACCTGTTATGCTTTTGATTTATGCAGCAAATACATTGCCTGCTTGACTTTGCCAAGCAGCATAGCACTGTGGATGTGTCTCCCTAACTGCATACAATACTATTTAAAGTATAACATTCAAGGCAACATCCTCAGCCTTAGCACGTATTGGTTATTTGGCTAACACATTCTAGTAATACACCATTTGGGGCGGGGCAGCTGTGGGGAGCGGGTTTGAACTAGGCCAGCAACCTAAACCTAAATCCAAGCAATCTACCACCAATAGCATCACCACAACCACCACCACCACCACCATCATCCAATAGTTTCTATTCGAGTACTTTGGGGCAGCATTTGACGGATATTGTTTGTGTTTATATCCTAGTGTAAGTCGCTTGGTTTGTGTGTATATTGTCCCTAACTTTTGGCTTTTTACTCACACTATTACGACCTTGTTTGTCTGCTAATCCAATTTAAAAAACAAATCTCATAAATCGGATTAATGCATATAATTTAGGTCAAAATTCTATTAAGATATGATTCTCTTAACATCTTAACAAAATTTATAAGTTTTCGCGCATTACTAATCTCAAATTTGTATTTTATGTAAAATTGGAAACTATTCCACGCTAAGTCTATTGGTCACTCCTGTTGGTGCTGGTTAATTTCTAATCTGAAAACTTTTCTCTTTTGTTTTTAATGCATGTTGTCAATCAGTTGCCTACAACTTGCGCACTCTCCTTGCAGGATGCCGTCATCAATGAACTGAAGAGCAAAACGCATTCGGTGCGGGAAAAGAAGCTGCTGCAACAGGACGAAGTCTACAATGGAGCTCTTGAGGATATATTGCTGGGGCTCAAGAACGAGCCATATCGAAGGGCAGACGCTGTGAGGCGCTCCCAACGCCGACGGATTGATAATCGCTTGTCGCGCACTCTAGAGGAAATGGACTGCTAGACTAGCTGGCTAGTTATTTAGTTAGTTAGTTAGTTACTTGGCTGGCTAGCTAGCTGTTGAACTGGGCAGAGGCAAAAATCAAAATTCAAAAGCTAATAGAAAAACAAAAGTGTGAAAGTCTTTGGATAAAGAAACTAAAATATGTGATTGGGCGATTCAATTGTTTTGGATAAACACACACACACACAGAAATACAGAAATACACACATTCCCCGATTTTAACATTGTGCTATCATTGAAATATATGTTTTCGTTTTTATTTTCGTAATATACCAACATTAATAATTTTTCCAGTACTATTCATTCAGTACCTATTCTGTGAATCTCATTTTTGCTATTGGGATATTCTGTCGCCAAAATTTATAAAATTGCATTTTATATTTGGTTGCATTAGGCTTAAGATATGAATTTACAAATTTTCAAAGTGTATTTATCAAAAGTTCAATTGTTATATTTAAAGTGTGTAAATATATGTATGCATATATATATTTTATGATTATTTGTCAATAAGTTTTTAAACCAAATTGGAATTTTGATTTGCATCCGAGATGGCAATGAAGTTTTTACAACTTACTATTATGTATTTAGATTTATATATAACATTTTTACACATTTCGCTTAAGTAATAAAGTGTATGCATGAGTATAATACATATTATTGTAAATTTCCTATTATATACGTGTATTGTTTTTTTTTATTTTGTTGTATTATACGATCTACTTATAACACATTTTACACATTGCTTAAACAAAACGAATCAAATCGAATACTGCAATAAACACAAATAAAAGCGCCAAATATTGCAAGCAACATGAACAATTTTTGTATGCGAATTAAATTTTTAGAACGTTTTTTAAAAATATACACATTAACAGAAGGAGAAAAAAAAACTTTTTATACCATTTTATGTAGATTTTTTATATACAAAAATATATATTCATATGTATATACTTAATATATGCAATTTATGAGCCAATTTATTCTCACGAGCCACGAAAATTCTGACGAAGACTGATATGGAGCAGTTTATATTATACAAAAAAAAAATAAAAAAATACACGCATCAACATTTATACACATAATAATAATACACAAAAAAAGCTTTGTAACGATATTTTCAAAACGGACATCTGGTCTAGTGGCTTTCCTTTTATAAAAACTCAAAACTTTACGAATTTAGTTGAACTATAAGCACATTTGTACTACGAGTAATACATAAATATATGTAGTGCCATTGGCATTAATGACATGGTCCTTATGCATATCTTTTCGTAACATGTTTTTTAATTTGCCAAAAAAGGAAATAAGCGAGCATGAAAACGAAACGTTTAATAAACTAGCACCGCTGCATTGTTAGTTTTAAATATTGTGTTATTTAATTTGATAAGAAATCAGCATGGTATACGAAAACAATATAAATACAAACAGATGCCGCATTTTAAATATATATACACAGACCTAACCATATATGAATACATTAACTATTTTAAATAAATTATTAACCAAATAAACTAGCCAAAAGAAAAAAATTGTTTTTTTAAACGCGTGCATTAAGGATTCTTAAATATTTAAAATACGATTTGAAGTTAAATTTGTGACGAGCGATTGACGAGCGAATAAACTAAAACCCAAAATAGATATTTCAATATGCACATTTGGTTACCAATGTCAACCAAACACGATTCAGTTATCGGCATAATATTTAAAGCAACAGTTGGTTTTTTGGTGCTGCCAACCTAATTTAATTTGCAATCAGCCTGTTAGTAGAGCTCTCTCTTTGCTTTGGCAATGTAATATGCTATTTTATATCGATATTAAACGCCACATCTCTAGTGGGCGCTAGTCCAGCTGCGAGAGTAAGAACACCTGGTCGCTGAAATTTGGCTGCTGTTGGATTTTTAGTTTGAAAATGATTTAGGCTCGAGAGCACACTAAAATTGTACGTTTAATTGTGCCACCTTGTGCGCGCCAACGTAAGAATGTTTAAACGGACATTCAAAGTGGTTTATCGGCCAATAAGAAACAATTTCTTGCTACTACCAGATCAATACTACGGTGTCGTTTCAACTTACGTGAGTGTTCAAAAGTCAACTAAATATGCCATTGGACCCGCAGATTAGATAAGTTGTAATATATAAATATATGTATAATATGATTGTGTATTTCTTAGGATACTGGCTGCCTGAGCCTACAGTACAACGGTCGTGTGCATTATGCCAGCTGGGCGCCACAGACGGGCGGCGGCGGCATCAAAGACACCGAAATTGGGATCAATGCCAGGGCGGCCAAGGAGCTCGGTAAGTTACTTAATAAGCGGATGCGCTAATGTGCTGCCAATTGCCAAAATATCGTTTTTTTCAATATGTATGTGACTATATACTATGTATGCACTTTGCCATACATTTTTTTGTAGGTCTGCATGAGAATGATTTGGTCAAGTGCGCCCTCATCGCTGACGTTTTAAATCTGCGCAGCGTTCACGTCACACCCGTCTCGGCCAAAGACTGGGAGATCATTGTGAGTGATTATCTATAAGTGTGCATGCGCGCGTGTGTGTCTAGCTGCGGTCAGATAAAAATACTTTTATATCGGATTAGCTTTTGGCGCGGGCGTGCTTCCAAGTGTTTATTTATGTGCAGCCGCTACTTTTCGCCGGCATTGCCATTGACCCCAACGGGGTTTTTTCTTATCAGGGATGGGTAATTTTCAAAATAACGGTAAACAAAAATTGAATGAGTGCATACCCTTACCTGTACCGTTATCATCTGAGGGTTTACGAATTTGTTCAATAAAGATCAAACTTGTTGGCTTGAAGTGAGAAATCGGTGCATAAATGGAAAGGTTTCACTAAGGAAAAAAATAATACGGAATGATTTTGATATAAACTATAAAAACTAAAAATTATTATAATTAATATATTTTAAATTAATTGTATTTTTCGAATACAGTGCTTAAAGTTTAATCCAATTTAAATATTTTTTGTACAGGAGCTGAGTACGGAGAAAATTTCTGGAAGCGTTCTGGAACAGACGCGCATTGTAAACTCGTCGCAAATCTTGCTGGTTTGGATTAATAAGTCGATGCAAGTGGCGCTGACTGTGGGTAAATGCCTAATACACCAACACAAATTTTAGATATTTGATTTTATTTTACTTCCTTAACAGATCGTCTTAAGCCGCACATTAGTTATGGACGACTGGATCATAATACGCAACTGGTTGTGGCGCCGAATCTGTTCCAAGGGCTGACCAATGGCAATGAAAATGATAAGGAGGAAAATAAAAAATTGTCACGCAGCAAGACTAGTGCGCAAGTGAGGGATGAAGTGGCCACGTCACCTCCAGCGATCGTCCACTCCGCAACGATGAGCAATATGAACAACAATTTGCAGCGTAACAAGCGGCAGGATCATATGGAGCGTTTGAAAAAGGACTTGAGGCGTGAGAGCTCGCGCGTCTTCCAGTTTCGTGTCATTCGTGGATTGTGGCATGAGCAGGCACAGGAATCGGATGTGTACATAACGCAATCGCATTTGCCCGAATTCATGGATCTGGAGCAGTTCTACAGTATGCGTACCGCTGGCGAGAAGGAGTACTATGTGCGTGTGCGTCTAGTCAGCGATGACAATAATGACGAACTGCCAGCTACCATTCATCCCTCCATCGAGCTAAATGCGAATCTGATGAAGCTATTAAACATTAAGGAACTGGAACGTGTTGTCCTGCGACCCAAGACGACAGTTGTGAACTTCGTGGAGAAAATTGAGTTGTTTGCGCACAAGAAAACGCATTACAAAATAATCGAGAATGCATTTAAGCGGTTTGTGATTGAGAGAACACGGAAGGAGCCAGTGTTGTTCAATCAGGAGGAAGTTGTCCGGCTGGAGGACGATCTGTTGGTCACAGTGGGCATATTGCCAGAACACTTCCGATATTGCGTAGTTGACGCACAGTTCCTAAAGGAATCAAAAATCTATGCTGCCGACCTAGTGCGTCCGGTGAACGAAATTATCAAAGAGCAACCGCCGGCGATTTCGCCTCTGAGTGTTAAGGACCTAATTCGACTGCCAGAATACGACAAGATTCTAGATCAAGTGCTCAGCGAATTGCGCATGAATCTGTGCCTCAACTCACAGAACTCAGTACTGCGCCAGGGGAATGTGCTTCTGACAGGTGCTGCTGGCACTGGTAAAACGGTCCTGGTGGAACGCATACTGGAGCAGTTGTCGGGCCATCCAGACTACTGTTACTTTGATATCTTCTACTGCTCGCGCAGCAAAGGACGTAAAACGGAGTCAATACAAAAGGATTTGCGTAATATATTCACCAACTGCCTTCTACATGCGCCGGCCATTGTGGTGCTGGAGAATCTTGATGTGCTAGCCCATGCTGCGGCAGAGCAGTCCAGCCAGGATGGAGAGTATTTCAACCGCATGGCAGACACTGTGCACCAGCTCATCATGCAGTACACCAGCAGCAATGCCATTGCTGTCATCGCCACAGTCAGTGAACTGCAGACGCTGAACAAGCGACTCAGCGCGCCACGTGGTCGACATCTGTTCCAAACAATTGCTCGACTGCCAAGCCTAGAGCGTGCCGATCGTGAGGTTATTCTGCGCGAACTGTGCAGTCACATTGCAACCAAGGAATTGGATGTGGTCAAGTTCTCTAACCTAACGGAAGGCTACCGGAAATGCGATCTTGTACAGTTTGTGGAGCGCGCCATTTTCTACGCCTATCGCATAAGTAAGCCAATAAAGCCAGTTATTCAACCTTCTTATCCTAAATGCCCATTTTACTCAAAGGCAAATCCCAGCCGCTGCTAACAAACGAGCAGCTCATAGAATCCCTAGAGCACACGAATTCCTACTGCCTGCAGGGTATTCAAAGCAACCAAAAGACTGGAGCCGAAGCCAACAGCAGTGAAATGCGCGTGGAGGAACTGCCAGGACTGGAACCTGTTGTCAGTGTGCTCGAGGAGGTGCTCATGTGGCCATCAACGGTGAGTGCTTAATGCATATGTAATTAAATTACAATGAAATATGATTTTCCAACAGTATCCCACGATCTTCAACTCCTCGCCGTTGCGTAACCAGGCTGGCGTGCTCCTTTATGGACCGCCAGGCACGGGTAAGACGTTTCTGGTGTCGCAGCTGGCTAGCTGCTGGAGTCTGCGTATTATATCCGTGAAGGGTCCTGAGTTGCTGGCCAAGTACATCGGACAGAGTGAGGAGAACGTACGCAATTTGTTTAACAGGGCGCGTAGCGCAAAGCCGTGCGTTCTCTTCTTCGATGAGTTCGATAGCTTGGCCCCGAAGCGTGGCCACGACTCCACGGGCGTCACAGATCGTGTGGTCAACCAGCTGCTCACCGAGCTGGATGGCGTGGAGGGGCTGCAGGGCGTCACTGTCATAGCAGCTACGTCGCGGCCTGAACTGCTTGATCCAGCTCTGCTGCGCTCGGGACGCATTGATCGCCTAGTGGAATGCCCACTGCCGGACGCAATGGCGCGCGTCAGCATCTTTGAGGCATTGAGCGCGACATTGAATCTGGATGAATGCGTTGATTTTGATTGGTTTGCGGGTAGAACTCAGAATTACACTGGCGCCGACATACAAAGCATTCTGACCTCGGCGAACATGGCAGCAGTTAAGGAGGCGCTGGCACAATTCGGACATGAGGTGAGTGAAAATTCCCATTGGACGGAAATGCAGAATGTTCTTGGTAAGGCCACAGCCTAAAATGAATTGAATTGAAGATGGATGGCGCTTCCGTTCCCAGCGAATAAGCTGGAAACAGGGAGCACAAGTGCAGTGAGATTTACTATTTTTGGGGTTTTTCTTACGTGCCTTGCATCTGGATCAGGATTAGGCAATCTTATGCGGGTGCTGGGCCAAAAAAAATATAATCATAGTAATAGCAAACTGCAGACGGGAGGTTTTTAGATATATAAGTCACGTAACGGATATTTCCTTATTGATATGCGATTATCGCGCATGCGCACGTACTACAACAATAGCAACAACCACTGAAACAACTCAAAAGACAATGGACACATTTTCTTGTGCATAAATTAAACATAGCCCAAGGGCCGCGATAATAAAGAATGCAAGCCGAACCAAGCCAAGTAGACGAAATCCTCGGCCACAAAACATGCTTAGAATAAAAATAATAAGAAAAAAGCAACAACAAAGCAAAAGGAAAAGAAGAGAAAACTACAATCGACAATGTGAACAACAACAGTGCGCAATTGCAACATGCGGTAAGCGCGGGACGGACACCGTGCGGACAGGTAGAATCCAAGGAATCGCTGGCACGAACTGCGAGCACTCGACAGGATCGCTACTTGTACAAATAATATTAAACACACACACGCACGCCGTTCGACTGTGGCTTGTAGTTACCTAAGGTTTTCACGACGTCGTCGGTAACGCCGCCAGCCTCGTGGTGGTTGCCGATGATGATCGTCGTCAGCATATCCAAAAGTTTTGTTGTTGCCGTACTCAATCGATCGTTACTTTCAGTTGTGTGCGCACATTCAAGCAAATCGGTTGGCTCGCGACTGTGTGGGATCTGTTTCGGTTAGTGCAACGGAAGTAGTCAGTGGCCACTACTCCCCCAGCTAAGCTGCTGTGTTCTCCTCTCGAGGGGGCGTGGGCGGCCAGCGGGCGGGCCTTAATAAGTATTGGCAACGAAGCGGAAATGCGCACGAGTCCATATAAAAAGGGCGACCGGGCAGGGACTTCGTTGCCTGCCAGATTGACAGCCAAATAAAAGCATTGCGACAATTCGTGTTGTTCGCTTTTGTTTTATTTCTGCTTGTGACTTTTCTCCTTATTTGTTCGCGCTAAAGACAAAGACGTGATTTTTGGGCAGAGAATCAGCGTGGCAAGAAAGAATTATGTACACATTTTGCCCGACATGGATGGCGATCGCTCAAGAGCGAAAATGAAATCCAGTCAAGTGAAATGCAAAGTACATAAAAAGCAAAAGCCAGCCAAATAAAAGATAAACGACAAATTTGTGAAGCGTTCATAAAACTGTCTGCAGTGCTGCCATAGAACCAGATACTACCAATATCTCATATGCAATGATAGAAGCAGTTATGAAGTAATAAGAGAGTGTACATACATCTCGGAGCAAAATAAAACTTACATGTATATGTAAACAGCAAATATACCTTGTGCAGAATCGTGATCTGAATTGGAAGCATTCAAATGAAAAAATCATTCAACTGTTGTACCGCGCACGTGGGTCGATAAAGTAGTGGCAAATATGCATAATAAATAATAAATAAAGAGAAAATTCATATATTTCTCTGAGTCAAACAAAATTCCTAATAGAGTTCTCAGCCCGACCAAATGTGTGAAGCGATTTAACATGTGTAGAAATATTCGCGAGTTGGTGATAAATATTGCAAAAAGCCATTCAAATGCTAGACCAAAATGAAAAAGTTAATTCATTCTTCATTATTATAAACGTTTCGAGTCATTATTTCCAATCGCATTTGACAAACTGGCAAAAAGCAAGATGTCAGAAACAACAACAATAAGAAAATAAAAACAACGAATTATAACAATAATAATACATATTTCATGCATACGCGTTTTGTCTGCGGGCGATAAATGAAAGAAGCAAAAGAAGGAAACTGAATAAATTTCAAATCGCGACGTGTGTGCATATATCACACCAAAATCAGTACCGCCAAAAAACAACATCTACAACTAACAAACGCCACAAAAACAAAAACAAAAAAAAAACAACAAACGCAACAATATTTGCACAAGCAACAACAACAGCAACACCAGTTGTTGGCTTGCCTTAAAAAATGATAAAATATAAATTTCATTAGTGCACAGTGGTCTAAGGTGACAAAGTAGAAACTGAATTGAGCTGACTCGTCCAGTGAAGCAATTACAGATTGTCCTAAATATTGACTGAATAATAATATAAGCACAGTCGCAACTTCCATTGGCAACTGGCAACTATTGAAACTGAGTGGAAAATAACAATTGTTTAATACCGAATTAAGCAACAAAAAAAATGACATCATTTGAAATCTCTTTAGTAGTAAAACTTAAAAATATCTCCGATACATACCAATAATCTTCTTGCAAGGTTCATCAATTCTAAATATAGTTGCAAACAGTCCAGAAATACATCCGCTTTGATAAGATTTATTATGATGAATGTCCGTTGAGACGTATCTATAAAGGATTCCACTTATTGCAATGACAATCAAGTCGTTTAGTGTTTAGTATAATTTTATTTTTATTGCACTCATGCAATAATTAATTTGATTACTGAAATTCGAGGCGAGACAAAAACAATTAAGCAGAAACTCAAATTATAATTCTATTTTTATTTTATGAAGTCGTCGGGATATTTTTTATTATTTTTCTCGAAAAAGAAATAAAAGATTTCAAGAGCCAAAACTAGTTTGCTTTCTGCAATTCTTGTAGAACAACTGAACAGTAATTATTTATATCGCATCATCTGCTACTGTATATTCAATCTCTCTTGATACTCGCTTACAAAATGAAAGGAGCATATTTATTCTGAGCATAATATTCGGACAATGTCATTGACTCTTGAGAGTTGTAGATTAACTGAATTTATTTATGACTACGTAATCATATTCCAACAGATAAATAGATTTTAAATTGCGAATTCCATTATTTCTATAATTACAATTTGAGTCTGCTCAAAAGCTTAAAGATCGCGAACGCGTATTACCTACTTGGTTCTCCAAGTCAAACATTCCCTCATGTCTCAGTAGTGTGCTGCAAATCAAGTTGCCAATTTGGGATCACTGTGTGTGTGCATAAAGCCAATATTTGGCTTTGCCAATATATCGACGATTATTATTGTGATTGCAACTAAAATTTCTAACTGTTCGGCGATTTGTCGTATCAGTGGAAGTGACGACACTTGACGCATTTGGCATGCGGCCGATGCTCACATATATAGCCAACTTATAGCTACTTGACTTGGCTATATGTGCGTGTGCGTATATGTGTGTGTGCGTGTGTGTGTGCGTTGACAACAGCAGCAGAGGCAAAGGTGTTGCTCATTACAGAGGCAGTGCACATAATGGTTGCCTTTTTGTATTATACGCGTTGCCTTTTTTCATTTTAGATTTATTTTTGTTTCGAGTATTGAAAAAAAGACTCAAGAAATTGAATCTAACTGATAATCAATTAAAATAATAATAATAATAATAATAATAGAGACGGGACAATGTAAAAAAATGAAGATTTGCGAAGTTTAAAAGTGTCTTTTGCAAAAGCAACAGCAGTTTGGCAACAGCAACAGCAACAGCTAAGTAAACAACGATCACATTAACAGCAACAACAACTCAAATGCTACACTTGACAATGCAAAATCTGCTGATCATCATATTCATCATCATCAGCTACAGCAGCAGCAGCCGCAGCAGCAGCAGCAGCAGCAGCATCAACAACAACAGCAACAACGACATTTCGAGCTGCCACTTTGAGGCGCATCGTTGCCAAATCGATGTGATTCAAGAGCCACAGCCTGGCTATCGTCATGTGCCCACAGATGTGGATATTCAGCTGGAATGCCAACAGCCCCAAGCCAAATGGTACTACAACGAGCAGTTGAAGCACAGAGGCACCAGCTGGCTGCTAGAGCGCGCCCAGTCGCAGCAGTCGGGCAAGTATGCCTGCCACTATGATGGCAGCCGGTGGGCCAATCTGACACTCTTGATCGGCTACCAAAAGACTAGCGATGACCTGGCCAGCTTCAACAGAGTGTACGACGAGCCTGTGGAGCACTACTTGCTGCCGCTGAATGATAGTCAGCAGCCTCGTTTGGCACAGCAACTGGAGCCGTTGGTGAAGCGCACAGAGGGCTCTATGCTCCACCTGAACTGCACCCCTGCGGTGGGGGTTACATGGACGAACATTAGCTGGTATCACAATAACACTCAAATGGTGGGCGGCGCTTGGACAAGGCTGAAGAAAACCACGCTAAGCGTGTTGCAGCTGCGGCCCCAAGATGCCGGGGACTATCGCTGCCGTCTATGCAATTCCCAGAGCTGTGTCGACAGCATGACGCGCCTGGAAGTCATGACGCGTCAGCACATGGCCCCTGTGCTAAGTCCCGGCTATCCGCATAACGTGAGCGCTGTAATGGAGGAGCATGCAAGCATAGAGTGCAAGTTGGAGGACTCGCAGCTGGAGCCACAAATCACTTGGCTGCAACAGGTACGAGCTGGTGACATAAATGCGTTGCTGCAGCGCCTTGAGCAACAGGCAAACCTGGAGGATAATGATGAGGTGGTGAGGCTACTGGCTAGGAAGGATGAGCCACACCTTTTACGCCTGGGCAGCGTAGAGCCCTTCGATGCTGGCTGGTATATTTGTGTCGCTGAGAATCAGTTGGGACGTACTGTAGGTGCGGCTTATTTGAAGGTGGTTCCCAAGCCCATCAACGTGTCGACATCGACAGCGCAGCCAACAACAACTACCACTACGCAGCAATCGATTATGAGCGCTGCTGATGACGATGCCGCGGACGAAGCAGCGGAGGATGTGGCGGACGATACCACAGTGGAACAGTATCCCAAGTTTAAAAAGCCTCTGCTTCGATTGCAGCATTTGCCCGCGGGCAAGACTCTGACACTCTCTTGCCCGAGCACAGCCCATCCGCCGGCGAACATCAGCTGGACATTCAATAAGGGCGATGGCTATGTGGAACTGAAGCGCGTCATTGGATCCTATAAGTTCAGGCGCTGGTCCGTCATCATAGAAGATGCCATTTCGATGGACTCAGCCCTGTATATGTGCAAGGTGTGCAACGTCCTCGGCTGCATCAAATTCGAGTACAGTGTTGTGGTCACAGATCGCATGCGAGCGCCGCCTCTGATTTCGAAAATGGACAACAAGACGGCGCTGATCAACACGCGGGTGGTGCTTAAGTGCGATGTGTTTTCCGACAATGAGCCCTCCATCCGGTGGATACGCGTGATGCATCACAATCAATCGATGCCCTTGGCAGTAAGCTCAATGCAGCCCGATGTGGTGCAGATAAACTTGAATACGTCCACGGATCGAACCGATTGGCTGGTTTTCAACAATGTGACGCACCTGGACGAGGGCTGGTACACGTGCATAGCATCCAATTCGCTGGGCATGAGCAATGTCAGCATCTATCTGCGCGTGGTCGATCACCTGCCCTATTTGCATTTCAGTCAGCTGCTCCACACGCATCCCGTTGCCTTCGTTGTGACTGTTGTGATGATGTTGCTGCTGTTCCTGCTAGGCAGTGCCTTCATAGTGTATATGCTGCGACGGCTACGGCGGGAGAAGCTACTGAAGCATCGTATCGAAACAGTGCATCAGTGGACCAAAAAGGTGATTATCTACAAGCCGGCCAGCGTCGAGGGCAGCTCCTGTGCGGGTGATCTGCAAATACCAGTCATAAAGATCGAGAAGCAACGGACTACGTTCTCCAATACTACGACGGGCGGCTCCACGGATCCTGCACAGGGCTTCAATGAGTACGAGTTCCCCCTGGACTCGAACTGGGAGATTCCCAGGCAACAGCTGGCGCTGGGCTCCATTCTGGGCGAAGGGGCCTTTGGACGTGTTGTCATGGCCGAGGCGGATGGCTTGCCGCGCAGTCCGCCAGCCTCCAATAATGGCATGGGCACCATCGTCGCCGTCAAGATGGTTAAGGAGGAGCACACGGACGCAGACATGGCCAGCCTGGTGCGAGAAATGGAAGTGATGAAAATGATTGGAAAGCACATAAACATCATAAATCTGCTTGGATGCTGCAGTCAAAGCGGTCCATTGTGGGTCATTGTCGAGTATGCACCCCATGGCAATTTAAAGGATTTTCTCAAGCAAAATCGACCGGGTCAACTGCAGCGCCGCAGCGACAGCGACGGCTATCTGGACGATAAGTCGATGCAGCCACAACAGCAGCTGGGCGAGAAGGAGCTCACCATGTTCGCCTTCCAAATAGCTCGCGGCATGGAGTACTTAGCCTCGCGAAGGGTAAGGGCGCATGGTCTAACCAGCGAGTATATCGTAATGCAATATTTGAATCACTTTTCAGTGCATCCATCGCGATTTGGCAGCGCGCAATGTGCTAGTCAGCGACGGTTACGTCATGAAGATTGCTGACTTTGGATTGGCCAGAGATATCCAGGATACGGACTACTATCGCAAAAATACCAATGGACGACTGCCAATCAAATGGATGGCGCCGGAGTCCTTGCAGGAGAAGTTTTACGATTCCTCGAGTGATGTCTGGAGCTACGGCGTGCTGCTGTGGGAGATAATGACTTATGGCGAGCAGCCGTATCCAAATATCATGTCCGCAGAGGAGCTATACAGCTACTTGATCACTGGGCAGCGCATGGAGAAGCCGCCGAAGTGTTCGCTAAACATATATGTGGTGATGCGTCAGTGCTGGCACTTTGAGTCATGTGCGCGGCCCACATTTGCTGAACTCGTGGAGAGCTTCGATGGCATACTGCAACAGGCTAGCAGTAATCCCAACGATGCGTATTTGGATCTATCGATGCCAATGCTAGAGACGCCACCGTCCTCAGGCGATGAGGAGGATGGCTCTGAAACTGAAACATTCCGAGAGACCTTACCGCTTAGATATCAATATACATATAAGTTTAACTAGTGCTAGGGATGGCTTTATCAAGAACGTCCACTATCCGACGATCATACAAATAATTTTCAATAAAATACGGCCGAGTCTATTTAAGCAAACTTAATTAATGTTCTTTCCATTCCCTCCGACAGAAGCTACCAAAGAAAATTTTAGTGAAGCAAAAACATCTTATCGAATCCTATCAAACGACTCGCCCATCGCTCAGCGCCGCCGACGTGTCCAAATACAAGAAAACGTGAGTTTTAATTGAAAATATATGAAATATCTTGTGCCTAATACATATCATTGACTACAGGTATGCTCGCTTTACTAACAAAGAGAAGAGCTCGAGGGAATTTGTGGCCAAGCGGGCCACATTGGCGTAGCTCAAAAGACTAATCTAAACTCAACAGAAATAATCATAAAACTCAAGTTCGGTTATATGGAATGCTATTTTTGCGCGTGTTTATTTTTATTTTTTTTGGGAATTGTATTTTTTAAATTGTTGACACAATAAAAACGAATTTACATTATTTAGCAGTGCCGTAACTGATCTCATATATTGTTTGCATTTCGGTTATTAGCAAAGTATTTAGTTTTTAATGGAATCGATGATTTGATATATTTATATATTTATTTTGATTTATTATATATGTTAAGTTTCAAGGTTTCGAACTTCATAAGACATATACTCAAAAAATGTACATCTAATAGGGTATATGAACTGCGATTGCTAATGGTGTTTTCATATATAATATAGTTTCATTTTATAAAATTCTTTTGATAAGCTTTGAGTTGTGTCTTCGCCATTGTCATAAGAATTTCATTCACCTCCCAAGCGCCGCTTCATTAAGAATGTTGAAAACGACATTTGTGTTCTGCTCTCTTCTGAGCATGTCTTCCTGTGCCAGGGTGGAGGTCAATGGTTGGAGTTTACGACCGCGCTGGTGGTTGGGTGAAGCGCCTCCAAGCGTCGCCGCTCTTAGGCCAACAGAATGGGCAATGCGCCAGCGATTTCTATTGGATTTGTTACTGCAAGTGCATAAGCCATTGCTGCAGCAGGAACTTATTGACATGGGCCGTGAGCTCATCGAGAATCCCAGTGATTACGAAACGGTGAGTAGATCGAGTATGACTTTGTCAATCGCTTAATCGTATATCCTTTTACAGGGGAGCTGGTCCTTGTTAATGGATTTCTTTGAGCGCGTCCGGCAGGGTCGAATTTTGCGCCCTTATAGTATATACAGTCTTCTGCAAGAGGAGTTGCCGCAACAGTTACTGGACGTATATCGCTTTTTAGTGCTGGCCAAAGACTGGAAAATCTTTCAGTGCAATGCATGCTATGCTCGGAGTCATTTTAATCCCGTGCTCTTTGTGCATGCACTGCAGCTGGCCATTGCCAAACGAACGGATACAAAGAATCTGACGGTGCCAGCCATGCACGAGATACTGCCGCAGCTGTACTTTGAAAAGGATCTGATTCGGGAAGCAAAGTCAGTTAATTGGCAGCAGCTGATTCCAAGTCGAATCGCTGCAAAACGGACCTGGAAGCAGACCTTGGGCAGCATTTTGTACCCGAAGATATTTAAAGAGCCGGAGATGGACTCAATACCAGCCGACCCAATTGTCGTAGAAGTAAATTCCCATAGGATGCAGCTTTGCTTAGATGTCGCCTTAAATGGCTATTGGAGCAGACTTATCAGTCGCCTGATAATCGGGTCGAAGGCTAAGGAAGATTATGGGACATCTATTATAGACGGTGATCGCATGATGCAGTTCCGTAATGCTCAGGATGAATGGACGTACCGCCAACAAGTGAAGGGTGCAGCGAGGCCAGAAATCGAAGCGAAGTTGCTGATGCACAACATCCGGCAGTTTGTAGCACTGTTGCAGCTGGAGGAATTAGCGACGGGCATGAAATCAGTGGAGCTGGTCCCGCCACCATTGATGACAACGGGTGGGGTGCCATACAAGCAAACTGTGCTGGATGCCGAAGCCGTGCAACGCTTGATAAGACAGTCTATGGAAGAACTGCAAAGTCAGATTGATAAGCAACTGGTAAAGAATGACGAAATTCAGCCTATGTGGGTCGCGGGTCAGGTGATTGCAACAGAGTACTGGCTGCTCTGTCGACACTTAAGTCTGGCCATTAACGGCAATCATGTGGAGCCCAGCCTTTTGGGCATGACCACTTCCAACCTGCGGGATCCCATATACCGGTCGCTGCTGGTTCAACTAGCTCGAATAATATCTCAGTATGACACAGCGCCTATGTCTCAATCGTATGACAAGCACCTGCCGATAATAAAGCTGCTCCAAGTGAGCAAATTGGAGACCTATGAGCAGCTAATGGACACAGATTTGATTAACCTAATGGATCAGCAGTTGCTTCAGTCCCAGCGCAACAATTTGCAATTCCTGCGTCGCCGGCTTGTGGCCCGTCAGTTGCGCTTGAATCATCAACCATTCAACATTAGTTATGTGCTGTCCGTTCCTGAAACGATGGCTGTCCAAATTCGCAGTTATCTGGCGTTGCCTGGCAGCTCTCAGCCTCGACTACTGCTCGAAAGTTTTGTATATAAGCTGTCAACTGGCGAGAATAGACTGGAACGTCATTTCCCAGCCGCCACAAGAGATCAGACGCTCAGCGAGCTCTATGAAGCACAGGCACCATTGACACCGTTGGATGCATCCAGGCCATGTTTATTTCCTCCGCATCTGCTCCTGCCTCGAGGAACTGCTGAAGGCCTACGACTGCAGCTACTTGTACAAGTAGTTCAATGGAAGGGCACTGAGGTAGCCGCGGAGTGTGATTGGGTTGACAACTTAATGGACGGGAGCTCTAAGGTGCTCGCCAGCGACACTTTAGATGTGGTCGTACACCATCAGGAATAACAAATATCAAACTAATAAAAAATATATTTTGATGTCGTAACATTGGACTATTTTTACCATTTTAATTACTTTTTTGGGGAACCCATATACAAGGCGCAACAGATCATTCTTTGCCATCATCATCAAATAAATAAAAAAAAATAAATATAAGTATAAGAAAAAGAAAAACCAAGTTCTTTTAATTTTTTCCAAGTTAGGCTATTACTCTCCTGTTAAGTCCATTAGCTCATTTATTTCAATTTCACAAATTTATAATTTTCAAGTCGATATATTTGTGTTCAGTTTTTATCTGCATCAAAATAAAACTACATCATTAAAAATATTTCTCTTATCCATTCTCAAATCTGAAAACAAAAAATGCATTCAATATTTTATTTTAGAATTAAACGTAAATTAAATTAATAAATTGAAAACTTTTATAATCTGGCATACAAGTCTTTCGAATGTGTGAATTTTTTCATTATTAAATATTTGATCATTATTATTATTTTTCTATATATATAAGTATTTTCATTATTTATGGAATTTTTTTATTTTTTGACGCGCATAGCAATCACGGTATTGTTTCTAGCTCTAGTTATATGTAAAATTAAAACTTTTCATCATCTTCAAAATAACAAATAAATACTTTTTTCAGTTAAAGAAAGTAAACTAAGTAAACTATGCATTAACAGAACACTTTCGATAATAAAAGTCGATATAAAAGATAATTTAAGCAGTGCACTACTAATGGCACAAAGCGCCATCTGTGTGTCGAAATAAAATGGCATAGTATTTCTGATGGATATTGACAAATAAATGTTTTTTTTTTTTTATTTTGTTGTATTGAACCTGACATGACAACAATAAAAGAACGAAATATAACTGTTTATGATCTTTTTGATAATTCGTAAAAATCCCCGATTTGACATATGCGACCAGCCATTAGTAACTTCAACTAGCCAAATCTAATCAAAATGATTATCTTTACTTTTTCCCGGAAGTGGAATAATCAAACTATTCAGATAATTCGTTTAATTTTACTACAATGTAGTTAAAATAAAATATAATGTTTTGTATTCATGTGACTATTTATACTTTTTTAGCCTTCAGTGGTTGAGTTATTCTTAGGCTTAGCCACGAGGATCTCATATTTGTCATATTGACGCAGGGGCAGGTCTTCGTTCTTGATGATGCAATTCTTGAGCGATAGGAACAGAGTTCCCATCAGCAAACCGCCATCAGCTTTGGCGCGGCAAATGTAGACACGTTCATTCCAATGGGTGGTGCCCACAGAAACGGCTCCTCGTTCGTAGTTGCCATCAAAGCTACGCACCCACTCGTAATTAAAATTGGCCTGAGTAGTCAGTAGCTGATAGGTGACCAGCTTGTTGCTCACTTTGTCTGTGTTGAAATAGGCAATACCCGTTTCAGCCACAACACGGGCGGGCAAAATGTTGTTGGCGTAAGAAACTCGCCCTATGTAAGTGTAGTAGCCATAGGGATCAAATCCTCCCACTATAACATCATTTGTCACGGGAACTGACAGATTTCCAGTGATCCACTTATGTTCAGTATCTAGGTGTTTAATCAGTAAGGATTAAGTTCAGCAAATGTTTGGATTGCCATAATTCATTTCTTACCATAAGTCGACGGAACACACAACCCCACGGCAACTAGTGCGACGAGCAACAAGCAAATTACTTTGTACATTTTGCAGCTTTTCAAACTCAATGAATCTTCGCAAAAAGTGCTAATCATTTTTATACCAGCGACTTATCTACTGTCACTATCGACTCTGCTATATGATTATAATTGCGTATGTATAATTGTATTGATAGATTTTAGATTAATTACTAGCTTGCTGCGCGCAATCTATGGATTACTTACGACTCCCCAAGCTTTCGCTTGCTTAACTATCTAACAAGGTTAAAAGATTAAACAATTTATGTAATTATATATAATATATGCATAAGAACTTCAGAATTACATTTTGCTGCTGGATACGATGTTCTAATTAAGCGCTACACACTATTCCATTGAATATATGCAAAATACGTGATAATTCGGTAACCACTATAGCGAGTATATATAATTAAACATGAGTTAAATGATACAAATGGACTAATTCAATTTCGGATAGTGAATTTGTCTGCAAAGGGTCATGCATTTAAATACGTTTCTTCGGTCTATTCAGTAGTGTTCAGGTCTGTCATTTTATACACCTCTAATTTCTAAAGAATATTGCACAAATTGTTCTCTCTTTTTCTCCTTCTTTCAGATGGAAATCAAATAAAATGACTGGCAAAATACGAACGAATACAAACGGAGAAGTCCCCAAAGGAGAGCTTGAAAACGAAACGGTTTATTATGCTTATGCGAATGTGATGACAACAAAAAGGCATAATAGTAAAATTAAATGTGTCTATTATGCCAGCAATACAATGCATACATAAAACCACACACAGACCCACAGGCACACACACAGGCACACACTTGGGCAGCCACTAACAGGGCTCACAATCGTATGGCCCATAGAAACATTTGGCAGACAAGAAACGTTTAAGGAAGGATGTGTTGCTTAGAAGACTTCGATAGCAGGGGCAGGCAGCGGCATATGGGGTTGGGTGGCTATGGGACGATCCATTCGCATAAAAACAAATGCACAATGTGACAAAAACAACAAAACAACTGGAGTAGTATTGAGACATTGAAGCTCAGCTCTCAGCGAAATCAACTTGAAGGCCTCGTCGAGGGTAGCGTACACGAGGCCGGAATGGGCATTGGGCTCGGGCGTGTTTCTTGGCAGATAAGCACAATAATATGCACGTATTTTACGGCACTTTTTCCACTTCCCCCACTTCCCCACCTGCCTCACAAGCCCCACTAGCCCCACAAGCAACGCATTCGAACTTTGTCGGTCCCATTTTCGCGCAGCATTTTCTAAGAATGCGCAAATTTAAATGCGAATTGTTTTCAGTTTTGTTTGCTGTCGTCGCTTTGCCTAATTGACTTTGCGTGCCACGCCCCCACTTCTCTAACGCCACGCACCGGTCCAAAACTTGACAAGAATAGACGACAATCAGCGCTCATTTTTTGCCTTTTTTGTATGCGTCTAATTTGTGTGCGGTTTATGAAAAGAATACCAGCCCCATTCCAACCCCAGCCCCAGCGCCAGCTCCAACTCGCTAATGAACAAACATTGCCCTCGCTGTGCGTCAAGCATCAAAATGCGAAAAGTTGTTACTTATTTTATGGCTTATTAATTTTTGATTGTAGTCAAGGTAACAAACAGCCAAGACTGTTGATTCCTTAATATGCCCGTACATGAAGACATTCAAAAAGAATATTCAAGAGGAATCTTAGCTAACACCGAATACTTGACAATTTGGTTGTAGATCATGAACTAAGTCAAAAATGTTCACCACCAACATTTAATCAACTGTCAGACTGTTCTTTGTCTTACTCTTAATTAGAAATTTAAAAATATGTACGCATCACGGATTCAGACATTCGAAAGTATTACGTGACTTTCAAATAATGTTATGAATCTATATAAATTTATTTATTTTATTAATATGGATTTAAATAAATTAAGATTTAGAAATAGTCAATCTAAAACATATTTTTAGTTTAAATAAAAGACACACTGTATATATTTCTGTCAAACTAATTAGTCCATTGTTTTTCAGGCAATATAAAGAAGTTGAGATATTAAACGTGCACTTAGGGTCCATGGTCCTGGTCTTTTTCAAACGGGCAATAAGGGGAAGCAAAGCTCTAAAGTGCCCATTGGCATTGGACCCAACAACAACAACAACGCCAACACGAACAACATTATCATCATCGTCATCGTCATCTTCATTGCTATGCAGCATCTCTTGTGGCATTCCTGGGTATTGTATTTCATTTCCGTTTTCATTATTATTTGTGGGCAGCCCGGTTGGCCCGTTTCGACCAACTGTGGATGTCCTTTTGGTCCTTTGGTCGCTCTTTGCCTGTCGCTCAACTCGCTCGCTGTGCGGTCTATTTGGTCTGTTGTCTCTGTCGCTGGCATTCGCTTCATTTTTTTTATCGCCTTCGTCTTCGCCGTTGTCGTCAAGAACAACGCCAACGACGCTGCCAACTTCCTGCTATCGTGCTAATTTCCGTTGCTTTATCTTGACACAATGGTGCGCATTAAAAGCGTGATGGGGAACTGCTGGCAAACTTCATAACTAAGGGCGGTGCCGGCGGGAGGACGGCGGGTGGCAGGTGGCAGGTGGCAGGAGTTGCGCCCGATGTTGGTGGTGGTTGAGGCTCCAATGCAGCGCTGACCGCTGCGCTTTTATTTCCGCCCCACATTTTGTCGCCATATTAGACGCCATTTTTGTTTTCGCATTGTCAACACATTGTCATTGGGCGCCAAGAAATGAGAGATGAAGAGTGAGCGAGAGGGGTGCGGGTGCGGGTGCGGGTGCGGGTGCGGGCGCGAGTGGCTCTCTTCTTCTCCTTATCATCAACTGCGTAGCGCTGTCGCTGGTCGCATTTGCATGCGGTTTTTCTCTTCACAAAATATTGATAAATGCCGCCATTAAACGAGATTAACCATTTGAATTATGTGGCAAAGCCAAATTTTATTGCCAACACAATTCTATGGCCAAACAAATGGCATCATTATTAAAATATATGTACCTATATTGAGTATGTGTGTGTGTGGGTGCGTGAGTGATAATGCAAAGCGACCATAATTGGGGCGGGCACGAGCTCAAAGTGGGAACTGTTCATATATTTAAAAACTGTGCTTACAATTTGCGCCGCCTGAATTTCAATGCAACCGCGAAAAATTATTGCCAATTGTTTGTGCGCTGGTCCAGTCGGTGTCTGCAATAACAACAGAAACAGCAACAGTAACGGGAACAGCATCGGCAACGGCAACGGCAACGGCAACGGCAACGGCAACAGCAGCTACAACAAAAGCTTTAGAGACTAATGCAATTTTAGTCTAAACAGTCGCCGACAATTTGAATGAATTGCATCAATTGGTGGCCCATTGTGCTGTCGGCCCAAAAAAAAACCTAGAAAGAATGAAATTCCAGCCCTTGTGCTCGTCTATTGAGTGGGCGTGTCCGGTTGCACGTTGCCCTGCTGCATTGTTGTTGGGTGTGCGTGTGTTTTCCCTCCGTGCACTGCACTCGCGGGGGTAATAAAATAATTGCAGCGCACGTGTCAAAAATATTCAAAAGGATTAAGTAGCGACCAAGGCCAGAGACGAGTAAAGGGCTCTGAATCCGCCGGGGTACTCGGGGTGGCTGTCAATCCAACAGTTTCCTTCTCCGTACGCATTGTCCAACTGATTGCATAAATTGTTATGGAATGCCATGGACGAGCACCCATGGAAGGCTCTGAATGTGACATGTTGTTTTTTAGGCAAGAAGCGTGAGGGAAACGGTTTCGAGCTGAGGAGGGATTGTTGCCTGTGAACACGAAACGCCTTCACTTTTTATGCATCTATTATGATCTGTGAATTGCCAGGGTATGACGAATGTTACAAGCAGTTTAAACAAACTTGCGCATCCAGAGTATAATATTGTAAGACATCGTGCCAAGGAATAGAAATTATATATATTCGTGATCCCAACAAACAGTCAAGCCGAGCCGAGCAGAGCCGGAAATCAGCTGAATTTATTGGGCTTGTACCAGAACTTATGAATTCGGAGCATCTAAATGAATCTTAATAAAACAGTAAGCTTTAATGAATAAAGTTGATTTTCTGCTAATACTTAAAAATAATATACATATTCAGCATTAGACCTATAAGCAATTAATTTACTGAAAAGACTTAGCATTTAGTTTATTCTTGTTTAAGAAACAATGAAACGTTAGATCTTATCTAATAATCATTATTATTTAACAAATATTTTAAATAAACAGAATTTTCCTTATATAAAATATATATCTCAAAAAATATTAATAATGAACTTTTTTATTACCAATCAACAACTGAAAAGATTAGCACATAAATCGTGATTAGGTCGTCTGAATCTTCCTCGATTTAGCGAGTTTTATTCTTATAGCGATTGAATAACTAGCACATATATAATTTTATTGATTTTTATAGAGTATACAGAATGCGACTTTTGAGAGATATTTCCATTTTCTTCATATGATTTCTTTTTTTCTAAGCTCTGGTTGGAATTTATTTTGATTTGCAACAAATTTGCTGCGGCATTGTGTATTTTGTGTGTATATGTGTGTGTGCGTGTGTGTGTGTGTGAGTGTTGGTGTGTGCTTAACGCTTTATTGCTTTTCACACTCGCCACTTGCCACTCGTGGCACTTGAGGGCCTGCCGGGAGGGTTGTCTTTAGCGACTGAAACTGGGCGCTTTGTTTACTTTGTTTGTGGTGTGAATAGCAAATAAGCCGCGACAAATGCGATTCGATCCCATAGTTCCTCTGTGGCATTGTATGGAATGGCCCTCTCCTACTTGGTAGATGGAAGTGTGGTGCGTACCACAGCTGTAAATACATTTATTCTAATTGCAGCGCATTCAGCAAGCGCAGCAAAATAATTTAAACATTTGACGCCTCATTAGTTGGAAAAATGTGTGTTGGCTCGCAGAGTGATATAAAAAATGAAATTGCAGCGAAATACTCGTTAAATGGCAGAGTGCATCTGCTGTAATCTCTGTGGCCACAAAACCAATTTGCGTTACAAATTTATATCAGCCAAAGCTTCCACAGCATATTGGAAAATTAAATGCATTTGCTTTGGCTCTCGTGTCTGTGGTTGCAAAATTGATTGATTTTGCTGTGACAGCAACAGTAATTGAAAATATTTGTTAACTATTAGTTTACTGATATATACATTCACATACCCATTCCCATTCCAATGCCCGATGCCGCGCCACCTTGTTACCTGCTTACCTGTGTCCTGTTTACCTGTGTCAGACATCCCTTCCTGGGCACATTTCCGTAATTCCCTTCAGCTTCTTACAGTGTGCCGCCTCGCTTTTAATCCCACTTCAAGCGAAGCCTCAAGAGGTTCTCCACTCTCTCTTATCTATTGATGCGCCAAAGCGTGTCAGCTGCTCTGGGCTGGCTCTGGGATAGGAGGAATGTGGTGGGCTGGGCAAGGGCTGTTTGTGGTTCCATCGCTACAATAACAGAAAAGCCGTTTGACAATGCGCTCCACAGATTTCAACAACTCCAATTCTATACCACGTAACCGAAAGCAGTATAAAGCGGGTATATAAAGTACTTATTCGGCAATAGCAAGCTAATATTCTGTACTAATAGTCGATGCCAAATATTATCCGAACGCTGGCTACAGGGTATTTTCCATGTCAATCCATGTCGTTTAGTTTCTCACGTTTTCTGAAACATTTTTTTTAATTCGTCGCAAATTGAATAGACGACGGTGACGATTGCCATATAGCATTATCACCTACACACCCGACATTTTGAATAGCTTGTAAGCAATTGGTTCGATTGCTAGTCCCCCGTTCTAGAAACCTTTCTTGCTCCCCCTTCTCTGCGACTCCCTCCTCCTGTATCTATACCATTAGCCTTTGTATTTCGGCTGCCTCGCGTATATCACATTTCCGTTTGTTAGCATTTTTCTACATTGTATATTCGCATGCTGAGTCGCACGAGTGTATTCATGTACGAATATGAATAGCAAGAAGTTTTCTGCTCAACTTGATAGCCCCAAACACATACCCAGCCTGAGCCCCAGCCCCCACCTGAAGCCCTTTCCAATTCAACTTGCATGCAAAAAAATTCCTATTGTAAATTTTGACTGGGGTTATGCGAGCGACAAGGGCTTCCCTCGCTGTCGCTCTCGCTCTCGTCCTCTCTGTTTCCTCTGGATGGTGTTGATTTGAAGGCAACTCACGCCTTCCTCTGTTGCTTTCGATTGTCAATATTTTCCACACGTCTACACAAAAGGTGGAGCCGAACTATGCTCATTGATTCATTCTCCCAGCCATGTATTACCTACAACTAGGTATGATGATTTCTAAAGGTAGATTTCTGAGGGCTGCCAATTTCCTAGCTCCTCATTTGCGAACATCACGAGTCTGTATATTTATCTTTAAATATTTTTTACAAGAGTGATACATATTGTTTTCATAATCTGTCAAGTAGAATCAGTGCCTTTGGCCAATTAATTTCCAGAGCCATTCATGAAGATATTTTGAGGCGTCTTTTCCCGAAAATGTGCAACTAACTGAACTGTGAAATTGTTTGCCAACTAAATGTAAAAATAGAGAAGCGACACACTCGACACAGATAAGAACGCCAACTTGTTTGCTTAATAAATAAACTTTATATTCATAACTGAAAAAGTTTTTTGGTGTCGGACGCTTGAGCGGCAAGAGGCATGAAGCATGCGAATTGCGACATGGGCAATACGGTAAGCGGCAGGCAGGAGAGCAACAAAACAAATGTTGCCGCTAATTTGCGTGGCAAAAAGTTTTCGTTCGGTGCCCTCAGATGTATGCTATGGAATTTGGTCGGCCGTGGCTCGCAGCATTCGGAGGCGCCACAAACAGAGCGAGCGCGACGGCATTTCCGCTGGCTGAGTTAGCTGGCTGAGTGCAAGCCGCACAGCATAAATTATGCGAGCATCTTCCGCATCAGTTGCTCCGCGCTATCTTCACCGCGGCCGCTAATCACAAAAGTTTTCGGCAATGCGTTTCTGCTACCTTCAATTGCCACTCGGGGAAACTTTGGCGCTGCCTGCGATAGGCAGAGAGAGAGAGAGAGAGACGGAGGGGCAAAAGGGTTAGCCAGAGTTGGCGAAAGTCTCAGAACTCAAAGTTTCTGCAGCGCTGATTAACGAGACATAATTATTTTTGCATTAAGCGGCGGCTAATAGGCCGTGTAATACCAAAGTTTGTTTTTGCCCTTAGATCAGCTCATCAGACCATCGAAAAGGAGAAAGAAAAAAAGGGAGACACTCAAAGATAATGAAAGTGCATTCAGCTGGTAAAAGTCAGAGACAGGTCGAGTGCTAACATTTTTCCATTATCCGATGTGCCACATTCTTTGCCAGCATAAAAACCAATTTATATCTCAAAATTACGAACATTGAATACTCTACGGAATATTTGGGGGAATAATAGAAAATTCATATGATTTTTCTAGTCTCTATATAATACTTAACTTAAATTTGATAATATATATGCTATGAGCTCGATATGACGTGACTTATCTGGAATTATAATGAGTAGTGACATTGTATATAAACTATGTGACCCGTTGCCTCTGTTCGAGAGTATCAATATTCCAGGACCGTGGTTGAAGGCAGCCTGGAAAAATGCAGCATTTGAGTGCCTGCAGCGAAATGTCTGCTGTTCTATGGTTGGCCAACGCAGCCAGTGTCTGCCTTGATGAGAAAACTGCTCTGAAGCGGAGGGTTAAAAGCTGAAATCGTTTCGAGTTGAGCCAGTGACAGCTACAGCAACAACTACAGCTACAGCTACATCCACAACCACAGCCCGACAGCTTCACAACGGAAAGTGTGATTATATTTTCATTTTCAATTTTTTACGGCCAATTAATTTGGCAATTGACGCTTCGCTGGGCGTCTGCGACAGCCCATACATACATACTCATAGCCTTGGAGTGGGTCTCGCCCCTCGCCCCTCGCGTCTCGTCCTTCGCCAGTCGTTGCTGCAAATTGAGTTGTGTGGCAAGAATAAGAAAAGTCTATTATAGTGACAGCAAAAAGCTGCCTGCAAGCTATTTGGCCGTTGCATTGTCTGCCCCGAACATGATATGAAAGTGCTTTTGTGGGCGGCTTTTGTTGGGGGCGTCCTAATCACTCTTCTCCTGAATCGACATCTCATGCAATTTGCATTAAGATTGGCCATTCAAAATTACAAAATCCACTCAGTTGCAAGTGCTATTGCAAGAGGAAAATGGCAGCTTTAGGTAAGTGCAGACGAAAGGGTTCGACTTTTCTTTAATGCATTTATGCATCGTTTGCATAGCTTTATTTAGGGATTACGCAAGAACAAAATTATTATATTAAACTATTACATTTCGGAGACATCAGAAAACGAAATCATTAAGGTCACTTGATCGGTCTGTCGGTCGGTGAAAGGTTACGCACTTGGATTCCTGTTTAGTTCTCGCTAACAATCAGAACATCCTTCAGCTCTACATTTGGCAGCTCCAGCAGGCGTTGCTCGTTGTCAATGCGTCGATCGAGCGGAAAGCCAAGAGGACGGTTGTCCATTATGGAAGCCACACTCACGCCCATTACGCCATTCAGGCGCTTCATGCGAAGCGGAAGCTCGCGTTCCAGGCGCTCGACGGGTGAGACGATCGCAAACAACTGCATGGGCAGACCCTCGGGGCGGCCACGAGGCAATAACAAGCGCTGAGGGAAGCTTCCATTTTCGCCAACCAGATCAGTTAGTATTAACTGGTCCGCTTGGCCGCGTAGTGCAGTCATCACACGACGGTAGATCTCGCTGTAGGGCGTGGCATCACGTGTAGTCCAGGCAATGTTCGTAGAGCGATACTGAATGCGATTGCGACCTGACTGCACTTGGGTATTGATGGCATCCAGGAGCACAAAGTTCGAACGACGCTGCTCTAATGGCAGCTCACGGCCATTAACATCCTGACGAGGTCCCAGAAACAGGCGAATGATCACATCCTGTGAGCGTTTTGAGCTTATGTCTATATCAATGGTAAAGGGCTTGCTGTCCAGGCGACGTTGTCGCACCATCACTTGTGATTGCTGAGGCTGACCGATAAGGCTGCTCACATCAATGTCGCTTTCGTCGATGCGAGTGCGCAGCTTGTCCACGCGTACATCGTTAATGACTACGTCCTGCAATTCCAGGTACTCGCGGTTATAGACACCCAGCTGCTGCTCTCGTATTTCATCCACAATGCCTATTATCCTGCGTAGTGTGTACTGCAGCACGCGGTCACCCACGCTGACGCCCAGTCCAGAGCGATCCATGCGCACAGCAGTGTCCTGAAGCAGCTCACGCAATATGCGAAGGATTCCAATATCACCTATGCGACCAATAAGAACATCACCAATGAGAGCCTCCAGGCGCAGCTGTTCATCAATCTGCTCAACGCCATTTCTTCCAATTTTGCCCACGCCAATCTCGCGGATCACATAGCCAATCACCTGTTGTAGCCGTCCCTCAATGCCATTGATTTGCTCAAGCAGCGCTCGATTGCGACGGGAGTCCAGGCGCATGTCATTTAAGCGGATAGCATAACGTTGAGCCTTATCCTGGACAAGGCGCGAGTTCTCGATCAGCTGCAATTCATCATTAACAACTCGCACAGCAATACGTTCCTGGTTCAGGCGTGCCAACAGCTGTCGCAAGGTCTGCAATAACATTTCACCACGTCGACTGGATGACTCGTCCAAGTTGTTGATCAAGCTGCGTCGGTAGCGGTGTCCTGGCTTCACGTTCTGCTCTTCTTCCTGCTGTTTGCGCTGGCGATTCTGACGCAGCATCTCGATAATCTCATCATCGCTGAGCTGATTTAGACGATTGTCGTTGCGGATTAGACGCATAATGTCCTCAACTTTCATTGTGTCTTCGCCATCAACGCGACGGCCCTCGGCGATGTTGTTGACACGGCGCGGACTTATGTTGTCAATCGGCTGATTAAGGCGACGTCTATTAATGTGTACCAATCGCTCGTCATCACGACGTACGGTTTGGAGGTTATCAGTCACAGGGCGGATGCTTTCATCCTGACGGTTAACACGTACAAAGCGTTCCTGCTGCTTTTGCACCAGCTCACTGATGTCATCAACATTGACCTGGCCCAGGCGGTTGTCACTGCGCTGTACATAGCCCTCGTTCTTCCAGGCGTCAACGTCGCTAACACGACGGCCTTCGCTCAATCGATCGCCGCGTACAATGCCCAAGAAACGTTCCTGCTGCGATTGTTCCTTTAGCTGACGGTTGCGGCGTACCAACTCAATGATCTCATCATCGCTCAGTTGATTCAGGCGGTTATCACTGCGTATCAGCTGCATAATGTCCTCATCATTTAGGTTAACAGAGCCACCCACACGACGACCTTCTCCAAATAAGCCACCACCAAGACGCGCATTCGTGTTATCGTTTCCTTCAACCAGGCGACGTCTATTGATGTGCACCAGACGCTCATCATTACGGGAAACGGATTGCAAGTTACCGTTCAAGTCTACAAAGTTATTCTCATTTGAGTTTTTTCGGTTGCCAATCTGCTCCTGATCCACACGGCGGCCATCGCTCAGTCGTCCACCACGAACAATGCCCCCAAGGCGGGACTGCAGCTGCTCATCTTCGAGTTCGTTGCGGTTCCAGTTCTGACGACGACGACCGACATGCAACAAGCGATCGCTGCGAATGTCTACTGTGGGGAGGTCGTTGACATCATTACCACCCAAAAAACCTTTAATTCCTTGACCTATGTTACGCAGCAGAGGAACTCGACTGCCAGACATTTGAGCTCTGAATTGTACCTCTTCATCATCATCATCGTCACGGCGCTTCGAACCCCAAACTCGCTCACGCTGGTTGCCATAGATGTTCTCATCGTTGCTCTGCTGTTTGGGCACACGGCGTTGGTTTATTCCCGATGTATAGTCGTCATTGATGTCGTAGTAGTTTTGTTGACCTTCCTCGCCGTCCAACTGAATTCCCCTCTCCAAGTAGTTGTTGGTTGCTGGACGGGCTTTCGTGCTGCCCTCAAGCAAAGCCAGTTCTTGGATTAGACTCTGGATAAAATTGCGCATGCCGATGTCCTCAGTGAGCAGTGATATGTCCTGATCCTCCTGAATATTTTGGATGGGTACCACCACACGATTCTGGTTCTGCTGCCATGCCTGTTGCTTTTGCAGTGCCAGTTGCAAGTGCAGATCGCGCCAAGGCATTACCATTCGCATCATGGGATTCATTTGCCGGATGCGTTGGCCTAGGCCGACCACATCCACAAAAGAGGGTCGTGGGCTATTCTCAACGCGTTGAACGCGTTCTAGTGTCTGCTGGTCCAGATACAATTCGGGCAATATCTCCTGCACAGCAGGAATGATAAGTCCTTGGGTGTCCTGACGATCTCGGATCGCAAGCGTTAGGGCATTGATTAGCAGCACGGGATTAATATTACGTCTCAGATAGACAACATTCCGCTGGAGTGTTCCAAAGTCGATGGCGCGGACCAGCAAGCGGTAGATGCCACGCAGCTGCTGCACATGCTCCACATTGCGAATGCTGTAGACTTCGTGTTCATCGAGGAGACGGCGCTGACGATCCAAGTCGATCACGCGTTGCATTTCACTATCAATACCACCTAGATAGCGCTCTGGCTCTATAACAAGGCCCTGGTCCAGCTGTAGAAGAGCATCCTGCTGCAACGGCTGCTGCACATTTTGCACAATATCCAGAAGAAACTTTTGACGTTGCAAGTCCTCCCTGGACATACGCTCGACGCGCTGATCAACTGAAAAATAATTGAATCATTTTGTATTATGGACTTATCCTGGCTGGCAACTTACCACTGCCAATGTCTCTCTGATAGTCGCGCTGGACAATGCGTCCAGCGGACACTGTGCCAAGCACACAGACTACTAGCACAAGAAATGTATTCATCTTGTAAGTAGTTACTTCCTTGCAAACCAGAAGGCGACTGCATTTTCAGCTGGTCTCCACACCGAATTTATACCCACTCTTATCGCCCAGTCTAGGCCTACGTAAATATTTTCAGCATTCGATCTGAACTGGCAGCCAAATGTTTATCAGTTCAATCCCAAAGTACATTATGCAATTACTTATAGACTGGTCTTCCAGCTGATTCGAAATGGGAGCAGAGGTCAGCAGATTGCACACTGGCTGCACGGTCGCTGCAATTGCTGGGTTGATTGGTTGCTGATTAATTAGTCCGTTGCCCCATTGTTTGTCTTTGTTTGAGCGTTAATAGCTCAAATTTGCTAACATGCAGTATGCAAGTTATCTGGATGTTTCTAATTGTCAGACTTGCATTTTATATAAAATCAATGCTCTCTATGCGTACACATATGTACATATGTATATGTATTATTGTATCATAACTTTTCTTTTTTCATAAAAGTATATGAGCTCAGATAAGAATATTTCGGCCATGGTCTAGAAAGAGTTAAAGAAAGTTCTAAAATGAAGATTTGTCAAATGTTGGATTCTAGCTTTGACTTCTCTAATTAATCACGCCCTCCATTGTCATGCATATAAAAAATATATAAATATATATACACATATATATAATTTACGCTAAGTAAATAGATAAGGTAAACTGACCCTTATTTAAATTACTTAACAAAAGCTTAAGGTATATATATCTAAAACTGTGAAAGATACAGCCGCTATCTATTTTGCTGCGCCTACAAAGAAGATTATATTTTCATCGGTCATTCAATCATTCATATACACTTCGTATTGATATATATATATTTATTTATTTTTATACAAAGTTGTTATGAATGTATTGACCTTTTCGTTTCAAGTGCTTTAAATAATAGCGCTCATGTTATACCAATTACATATATTATTTCCCGATTTAACATGCCCCTTGTGAGTGTATGTGGAAATTCTGAACCGCTTCTGGCAGGCATACGGACAATGAACAAGTCTAATATACCATACCATTTACTCAAGGGATTTTTGTAACAAAAAATTAAAATACATGTTAATGTCATGTCAGAGCACAGATACTCTTGCTATATACACTGCTCGTCCTAGGCATTCACACTTTCGTTAAAGTTAACTCTATATAACTATCTATAAAAAAATGTTGTACAAAAAGCTTAGACACTCAATAACATTTCTTTTACACAGTTCGACGAAAATTATATTTTACAATATTATATTTTTTTTTTTTTCATTTTGCTAAAGCTGATAAAAAAGTCACCTTTTCCTTGATGAGTAATAATGAAAAAAAAAGAAATAAGGTATTTAATAAGTAAATTTTTAGCTAGTGTATTTATTACTATTTAAAGTCAGGCAAAATAATTGCAGTAATGAACATTTTCTGCTTTACGGTAATAAAGGGAGTTTATGTAGCTCAGCGAAATCTCAGTGCAAACAAGCTAAGTTTATGCATTTAAGATCTCTTTATCTTTTTATTGTTCTCTTCTGTCGTATGCTTTACTTAAAAGCCATTCCAGCCATTTTCAACATTTCAACTTTCATGCCTAAATGCAAGCAAGAAAACTGTAGTCGGAGGTGCCTGAAAACTATAGTCGTGATACCGGGGAAAAAACGGAAAAAAGAAGGCTCGTCACACCCCATAGGGTATATATATATTCTTAATCAGGATGACAAGACAAGTTGATTGAGCCATGTCCGTCTGTCCGTCCATCCGTCCGTCCGTATGTATGTATGTGCGCGTCGATCTCAGCACCTTAAAGAGGATTTTTTTTTAAATTTTTTTATACATATGTTTTGAATTAAATCCATAACTCGTATAACTTAAGTAAAATGGTACTAAGAATATCAATCAAAGAATAATTATTCAAAAAAAAAAAAAAAGTACAAATACATTATAAAACTCTAGTCGGCGTGCCCGACTAGGGGATACCCTAATCCCACCCGCTCTTAGTTTTTTAATATAGTCCATAGCTTGTATGTACAACTTCTATTCCAATGTACTTAAATCTATTCCAATGGTAAAATATATACCAGCACAGTTTTGCAAGCACACAAGAATTGTTCCGTTACTATTAAAGAAGAAGCATCGAAAACATATTCGCACTTCACACACAGCGCAAGAAAGTAGGTAGCAAAAACAATTCATACCCAATTTGACCCAAATTCAGTCGCAATTTCGATTTTTAGAATATAGTGCGCCAGCATTTGAATGTATGTGGGCATATGTATAAGAAATGATTTTTGATGAAACTTTCACCATATGATGTAAAAACCCTTTACATATATGCCATATTTGCAACTGAACCCCGAAATTGGTAAGAATATAAATAAAGCTGCATAAGAAATTTGAAGACCCTAGCTCTTAAGATGAAAAAGATAAAAAATCATAACTTATTTTTCATATGGTTTTAAATCGATAACAATTATTCAGAAATAGCTGTCGATTTTTTGCAACAAACTCGATATGCGCGCCGTATACACGAGCCTTACAAAAAGAAAACACTCAAGTTTCTAGCTCCATAGGTTCTGAGATCGACGCGTTCATACATATGGACAGACGGATAGACGGACAGACAGACAGAGGTAAATCAACAGGAGGACAAGCCCCTGATCAAGAATATATATACTTTATGGGGTGTGGCACGCCTCCTTCTACCTGTTACATACTTTAATTTCATGATCTGTTGGTCTTTGTATAGGGATGCACGATGATTTGATTAGATATGTGAAAGAAACAATATTGATTTATATCCGCTTCGCTTTCGACAGCTAGAAATGCTCGCCATAGTATGTAGCTACATTGAGTTAAATTTAAGCTCTGCATATTTTTGTAGAACCTTAGACTTAACAGCTAAAGCAGCTGAAACACTGAGGAAGCGCATATTCATGTGCTGCATTCTTCAATACGCTACGTACAATGCATAGTAGTGAAGCTCGGGCAGCTGTGGAGCTGTGGCCATTGTTGTGATTGCGACAACCAAGTGATTGGCGATTGTGAAAGGATTCCGTCAGCTTTGAAGGGGCGATTGCAATTTTTCTATTCAGATTTAAATTGGCAATTCGTTTGGCCGTGGCTTTTGTGTGTTGACAGTCATTTTTTGCTACTTTTTTGATGCGCTGCGTTGCGACAATTTGCAACGTGCCTGGCATGCAACGGAAGTGAACGCGCTACGTGGGTGCCACATTGCTGGGACTAAACTGTTGGCATTGTTGCCGCTGCTGTTGCTGCCTTTTCTAATGTAATTGCAATTGTTTGCCGGGCTGCCAAATGGTCAGCAACTCTGATTTGGCCTTTGCTGCTGCACTTTTTCAACTTTTTGCAGCACGAAGCTGAAGGCTCAGCATTTTTATGCATGCCAGGCGCATTTGCCGTCATTAATTGCTTCTTTATGCTCAGCTGGTGCTCATGCTGGTGTTGGTGTTGGTGTTGGTGCTGGTGTTGCTTCAGCTGCATGTTCAGCAATTATGCAGCGACAATTTTGCATTAATTGCTCCTTTGTACTGCTGTCCAGCAGCGCGGCCCTGCGTGCCGACTGACGGCTCTGTACTCCGCATTCCTGCAATAAAAAGCGGACAGTAAAAAAAGAGCCTGGTATTGTTGGCGAATGCATTTCTCTCGTCCTGAATGCCGTTGCTCAGTGCTCGCTTTAATTGCTGACAGGCTCATTTGCTGGAGCGCTGCGTCCAGGCATAACTTTTATACACATTCATCCAGTCCATGGGCAATTTCATTAATGCGGTATGACAGACTTTATCTGGCGCCCAATTCATAGCTTTCTGTTATTGAAAAAATAAATTGTGAAATAAAATGTCATTTATTCGCTATGGTAATTTCGTATTGTTAGTGTTTTTATTTGTATTCGAAATGCCAAGAAGTATGTGAATTTGAAGTTCGTTTAATTTGAAGTCTGCGACTATACTATGTTCCAGGGTCGATACTAATATTTATAAGACATTGCTATCTATGATTTCACTCAAAGCTTCACACTCTGGGGTAGTCCCACTGCCACGCGATAAGCTGAACATATCCTTCACAGTGAAGTAGGAATGTCAAGGCGTCAGTATCTTTGCCTGTCGTCATCCTTGCGAGCCTTTTGCCAAGCAAATGAGATATAAGCCGGTTGGGTGGAGCGGTGGCAGCGGTGGTTGGTTTCGCTTCGCTTATGCGTCTCGCCTTGACTTAAATGCGATTTAATGCCTTTTTTGTTTGTCTTCCATGCGTCGGATATCCGTTGACGCAGTGGGCGTGATAAACCACAGTAGCAGAGCAGCGGGAGGAGAAGAGAAGAAGTCAGAGCAGCCTTGTCTGACTGCTTTATCCTCGTTCCTCGACTGGGTCGCTAATTTGCTTGGCGTTTTTTATGTCTCATCTTCGTCGTGCCGTCTTAATCTTATATCCTTTTTTTGGCTGGCTTGGCACTTAAAAAATGTAGTCCTTTGTTGGGCCGATAAAACTGCTTACAAATGCTTAAAAAATTAAAATTTATTACACGCGATTATGTGCCTCGCAGGCAGCAGCTGCCTGGGAAGAAAATAGAAGCTTAGAAGTCAAGTCCCTACAGTCCCACTCTTTTCAAGTATAAGAGATGCAAATGGAGTGCCATCTTTTTCGGTTCGCCATATTTCCGGCCAATGGACATTGCCCAATTGATTCATGACCCCACAATATCCTCTGCGTAATGGGCTCTGGCCGAGGCTACCTTAAAGCGGCAACTTCAGCAAAATAATAACAAGGAGCAAAAAATAAATATAAATATACTACTTCATAGTAATAATGAAGCGCCTGGGCAAAAGAAAAGTGCCACACCAACGCATGGCAAAAAGAAAATATTTCTTTTTATCGAGGCGGATGTGAGTGTGCCACGAATGAAATAGCAGAAGAAAAAAATGGGAAAGGGCGAAAAGCGAAGGGCAAAGACGAAGGCAAGGGCAAAGGCGAAGGGCGACGGGTAAGGGCGACGTCGTTGCAAATAAATAAAACAAAAATTTGTACTACTGTGTGGGCTGCTGAGTGGCAGGGGGAGATATCTGAGCTACTACTCGCAATGCGACCTTTGTCACCTCTTCCTTCACACCCACAGAGTGCAGAATGATTGTCCTCTCCTCTTTCTGTGCCCAGCAACCGCATAGAGCAAATCAAACAACTTTCATTTCACACGTTTTTCGTTTGTCCTCTGCGCGCTCCACTCGCAGTTTTTGTTTGCCTTGAAACAAGTGACTTGAGAGAATGAAATTGAAAGAGCTCTTAAACAGTGTGAGAGTGTGTGTGTGTGTGTGTGTGTGTGTGTGTGTGTGTGAGTGTGCGAAGCTGTGTGTGGTATTGGCATTTGGGATGAGTGCACGTGTCCTGCGCGTGTCTGCTAGTTTTGATAGCTATTGACTTCTGCAGAGGGCTGTAAGTAGTTGACCCGTTAAATTTTGATAATTGATTTGCCAGCCATTGTTGTCTCTCCCATTGGACCTGGCTCTAAGGCCCTAATCATCTTATGCGAAAGGAATAAGCAATATTGTTTTCATTATAATATAGCTTATAATCCATCAATTTTAGGCAGCAAAACGTTGCATACATCTGGGCTAAGCCTAACCAACTGTTAACTAATTATTTGCCCGACTATAGGTAGCGCTGTATCACTTAATTACCAGATCTTTGCTGCCCGGCTACAACTGACAAGCACACTCAAGAAATGCCCACGTCTGGCTTCCGGTCTGCTGTGTTCCAACCATTCTGTGGGGTTTATTGTCCTGAGCGCCTCGTGGGCTGGCCGACAACTTCATTGGACAAATATTTTTGTAGTATTTCGTAGTATTTCGCACAAGTGATTTGCACTGTGAGTGTGGCTCGAGTCTGGCATTCGGGAGAGGTCAAATACAAATAGAGAGGGACTGTCTTTATTGCGGGGTCTCTGGGTCTCGGACCAGGACACTATAAAAACGACCTTGCGGCAACAAAAGGCAGCCAGACGTGAGCTCCCATTCGCCTTCACTGTGTCTCATTGTGTGTGTGTGTGTCTGTGTGTGTGACTGTGCAGACAATCAGCGCACGACTTTTGGCTGCCGGGTTGGAGTTGTCAGTCTGAGGGTGGCGGCTGCATTGGTTGGGGGTTTCGCTCTTTGGGCAGACGCCGCGCGTTCGCTTTCTTATCAGTACTTTGGCTGCGCTGCAGCGTGGCATTTGTGTGAGTTTTATGTGCGGCTTTTGAGCTGGTTATGATGCTGTCGCAATTGGCATTCAGCGCGCCGCGCTCGCCACCCCTTTGCCAGCAACTGCGGGCTGTTTCTTTGTTTCGGCTGTCAGCTGAAAAGGTGTCAATTGTTTTTTAGTAGAGCTCGCTCGCGCGCTCGCTCGCAGCTTTCCGCTGTGCCACGCCTCATCGCAACTCACAGTCGGTTGCATAAACAAGTGGGCGTAGTGAATCCCATTAAGCATGAGAGCGTGAGCTGAGAGCGTTCAGCGCTAAGCAACCCCCTCTGAACAGTAGACATCCCCTCGAGCGGCCGGCAATTTAAACTAATAATCAACGCATCAGCAAACATTGTCGTTATTATTCACGCGCCCGTGGCGCCCCCTGGCGGTTGACTGCTGACAGATTGCCTGGCTGGTCGGGTGGTTTGGCTTCGTATTTGCCATGGTTTTGGTAGGTGTTGGCGTTGGTGTTGGTCTGTGGGTCTTACAAGTGAATCCATCAATCAGTGGGGCGTTTGCTATTTAAAAATCGTTTATTCTTTTACAGTTATAATTTGCCTTTCGTTTTGTATCACATTAAAATAGAGATTTTATATATACGCGTATATATTACACAAGATCGGGCCAACAATACATATATAAAGCACTAAGAACTTATACTATGAATCTCAACTATTGATTTGATTTTGTGGTAACTAAACTAAGAGACTCCTCAAAATTTTTATTTTATTTTTTCAGTGGAATGTCCTGGGCTCTTTGCTGGTGATGATTGCTTCTCTATCAACGTCATCTGGAGAGCTCACCCATCTAATCAAGAATATACTCATGTACCAGGTTGATAGGAACAATTTGATTTTTATTCATTTTTGTAATTTTTTTTTTTTTTGCCAAATTTTTCTGTGTTATTTTATGTATTTCTTTTTGGATAGCATATCCGAATATATATTGTTGTTGTTGCTTATATACATAGCTAAGTACCACATAACCAAAGTGAATAGTCATAGACATAGTCCGGAAGAGGGAAAACAGAAACACGCAACATAAAACAGAAAACATAAAACAGACACACACCAAGATTCGTCTAATACTAGGGTCCTAAACAAGTGGGCAGATCTTATGGCTGCTAACAATTTGGGTGGGGTGCAAGAGGGCCTCGGTACTTAGTAACTGTGAATGCTCCAAATTTAAACCGCATGCTCCGCAGCGGCAGCGCCGTAGCGCAGTGGAGTCGGTCAAATAATGTTGGGCGGCGTTGTGACCAGCGCTGGGACGACTGCGACGGGCGAGGACTTGGCTGATTTGACACAGCCATAAGATGAGATGCCTGTGCCGCTGCTGCTGGGCGGTGAGGGCGGAGTATCGGGACTGATCAGTGGCAAATAGCGCCATGGGTGATAGATGCTGCCGGCATACATGGCCTGCAGTCGCGCCTGTAGGTCCAGCGCCAGTGTTGGGTCCAGCGGATAGTGCGCCAGCCCTGGGAAGCCACTGGGAACGCGCGGCAGCGACAACTCCAGCGGAGATCCAAATCCATACTTGGCTGCCAGCGAGGTGGGCGAATGGGAATGGGAGTGAGAAACGGCCGCAGCGGCAGCGGCAGCTGCTACTGCACTCAGCTGCGCGTGGTGATGATGCGCATGGGCATGGGCATGGGCATGGGCGGGATGTGCATGGGTATGTGGATGATGCGGATGGTGATGATGATGCGACAGACCCTGTCCATGTGGCGAATGCTGAGGCTGGGCTTGCTCCTTGCCCAGCTGACCGGCGACCGTGAGTCCAGAGTTTGTGCCCGAAGTTCCGCCCCCGCCGCCACCGCCGCCCGGCACTGGGGACTTGTTGAGCGTTTTGGGCTTGCGTCGAGGTCGATATTTGTAGTCGGGGTGCTCTTTCATGTGCAGCGCGCTGTAAATTGAGTAAATGTTGAAACATTGATCAAAGATCGAGCCACGGCATCGATATAAAAGCGATTGAACGATCACGATGATATCACTGAGTCAATCTGTTGCCCAGTTCCCTCGGCCATAAAATTCACCCATGACAACTATGACACCCAGTGATATCCTGTACTTTTTGTGACCATAAGAATAACTAAGCAATGAGCGAGCATCAATAATTTTCCAATCATCATTTGAATGTAGAGGAAACACTAATAATTGTGAAAGTATTCTATACAGCTTAAGGCTTCAAGGCGTATTTGAATCTTTCTTCAAGGAAATGTGTCTTGAACAGGTCATACCCGGCATGAACTGTGCAGGGTAAATTAACTGAAGCTAAAACCCTTCTATAACACCTCTCCTGCAAGACTCAATGCTTATCTGATTCCGTTTGGTAAGGCAATGTTTCTAAAGTTCTGGAGCTCTGGAGTTTTGTAACGATTCCCAGCTGCAACAATGCGCAATTGTTGACATTTGTTTGACAAACGATAAATGTTGATAAAAAGGTGTGTATTATATATAGTCTTGCTTTTGCTGTTGTTGTTGCTGTTGCTGTTGTTGTTACTTTTGCTTTCTGTGCAGAGCTGCCTTTGGCTTTGTTGCAGTTCCCCTACCCTAATTGGTCAGCCCTGTTATCTCAGCCCGAATTTGAAATTGAAATGAGTGTGCGAGTGTGCCGTCTTATCGATGCGTCGCCTCCGCGCACATTGGCAAATATTTGAACAGTATTTCTTGTTTTCGACTTGATAGTTGTCTCTATTTATGTATTTGTATATATTTGGCTGCCTTAACCACAAGTTGGAATGGCCATTAGGCTGAGCCCCAAGCAGCCGAGCGACGGCTCATTAATTATTGTCAGTTAACATTTACACAGCTATTTGGCGGTCCAATACAATCAATAAAAGGATTTAGACAGTGCAAACACTGCACACTTATCACATGTACGCATATGTATTGAGGCATGAGACCTAATTCGAATGCAAAATGCAAAGGCCCACTCAAAGGTCTATGGAGCTGTTTACCTAAGATATGCCAACCGAATACAGCCAGACCCAGAGCTCCAAATGCTACTCAATGCCACTTTGGAGCCTCACAATAGCTGCCCATTGTCTTAGCTAATCTCGAAAATTGTAACCAGACGACAAGCCCACTTGCACACATATACACAAACAATACACATAGACACCAACACCCATGCAGTCACTCACCGCAAACGCTTGGCCTCATCAATGAATGGACGCTTCTGTGATTCGGTGAGCAACTTCCATTCGGCACCCAAGCGCTTCGATATCTCTGAATTGTGCATTTTGGGATTGTCCTGCGCCATTTTGCGTCGCTGTCCCCGGGACCATACCATGAACGCGTTCATTGGTCGTTTAATGTGGTCATGATGCGAACTGGCATTCGAGCTGGAGCTATGTTGCAGCTGTTGTTGCTGATGCTGCTGCTGCTGCTGCTGCTGCTTAGGAACCGCTGGCGGCGGTGGTGGCGGCGGTGTTGTGGCTGCTCCGATTGTCGTTGGCGGTGAGAGGCTGCTGCTGTGGTGACTGTGACTGCTGCTCCCACTGCCACTGCTCGTGTAGCCATTGCTGTTGTGGCTGTGACTGTGGTTGCGGTGCAGCAGCGCCGAGATGGTCGTCATGGCTGCTCGCTGGCCTTGTGGAGTTGGGTGCGTCAGGTGAGTGGCCCGATTGCCTGCACTCGGGTTATCCGGGGACTCCACTGCGGTGCACTGACCGTGCTGAAATTGTGCTGAAATGCAAACGGTAATGGTTCAATAGATATGCTTTGTTTGTGGCATGGCGTCCCATCGCATCGCTTTGCATCACAAAGTACCAGACTGAAAGTGTGTGGGTTCCGTGCTTCTTGGGGGGTTCTTCTTCCAACTCCGTAACATAATGTGATAACCTCGAAGGGCTAATACTAGGAATTCATAATCGCTCAGGGAAACAAACAATATTGGAGCCCAAATATAAACACAGGGGAGGAGTTTTGTGCTGTTTAATATTAATAAAACTATTTCCGTTATTTTAAGACTGGAAATTCCTTTGGCCTCCCCTAATAATTATATAATAATGTGTTTGCATATTTCGTATGAGTCATAGCATTCTAAGTAAATATTTTGAGCTCAGCAATAACAGACAAACAGAGAAATAATAAATATTTAAACTGAACTTAATTTTATTCCACATAATTCTTCTTAAGGAGGGGATTATTCTAGGAGCTGGTAGCTGCTTGTTAGTTTTTCGAAGAACAATTTCGATATTAGCTTGGCTTTGGCTTTGTAATGAGATCAAATTATATCTCAGATCCGTTGCTCCAGTTGATCGCAGCACCTTGACCCCTTTCTAAAATTTAGTCAAAAACTAAGAATGATAGATTCCACAAAATCGTATAAATGATATATGGGGGCAAATAAAAAGTCAATCAGTCAATCAAACAATGCTCGAATACACATGTCACATGAGTCACGTAAGGGTCTTATCTCCCGCTGTTACTCATGAATGCTTACCTTTTGTACAGTTGCGGATTTGGGGCTGTAATCCGGAGAATGGGTAAATCTTAACTTCGTTTAACAACACTGTCCTAGAAAGCAGAGTTTGTTGACACTTTTGATCAGCGGATCGATTGTCTTTCACCCGATATGCTGCATTAATTGCTGTTCAATATTTATCATTCATTTTTGGCTTATTTGAGTTTGAATTTTAATGCCGATCTAAGCACTTGGATAACACTTGACAAACGCTTTTGTGCGACGCTCGAAGCTTTGTTTCCTCTTCAACTGAACTAACCCCGAGCCGAGTGTGTTGCCGGAGCCGGTGCGTCCGTATCGAGTGCGCGACAGTTTTGATTTGAACCACACATTCCATGGACTAAGGGCACAATCTATGGATGGCATTCGAAAACTTGCGACAGTTGGCGGAACAAAAACGGGAAAAGCGGCAAACAAAAACTGAAATCAACTCAACAACGAATATGTGTGCAAGCCTCTGTAGAGTGTGTGTGTGTGTGTGTGCGGGGGTAAATTTGTTATTGTAGTGGTTGCATGTCGGCTGCTCGCTCTCTGCGCCACAGGAGCGAGCAAGAGCCAATTAGCGTGCGACAAAGAGCGAACGAGCAACAGACAGCCAGCCAGAGTGAGTGCGAGAGATAGATAGAGTGAGACAGAGCGGCAGAACGTGCGTCGACTGTTTGTAGAGTTCATGTTGTTGTTGCTATTTTCAGTTCTTGTCGTAACAGCTCGGAGGACGCGAAGACGACGCTGGCAACGCCAACGTGGCGGCTAAGTGATAAAATTTGTTGTCTCTGCTGCTGCTGCTGCTGCTGCTGCTGCTCGCAGCTCACGCTTCTTACCTTCAGCATTCTGCATTTTGCATTTGTATTTATATGTGTTTTAGCACTTGTGTTTACTCTCGCTGCCCAAAGGTCTCTTTTGTGTATTGACCAATTGTTTGTCCTTCTTGTCCCTTTCTACATTTACACGCATTTTTTGTTGTGTTTGTCTTAAGGTAAGATCTGGGTATGACAATCGCGACTGAGAAATGCAGTTGCTTATCGAAATTGCCCGACTCCTTATTGACGGTTGCAGCCGATCGAAAGTGCGATCGATGCGCAAACACCCGATTATCTTGTACATATTCCGAATGTGTGTGTTTGTGTGTGTGTGTGTGTATCTGTGTCTGTGTGCAGTTGAAGTTACACTGAGATACCCATTGGCTTTCATTGTTTAGAAGGGGAGTTGTCGAGTCGATTGCGCTCTTTGTTTGTCGCATGCTCCATATGAAGCCATAAAATATAATAATTTCGTTATGCTTCGATTTGTGATTGGGGTCGATTTACTCTCATAAAGAGTGTCGATTATGGAACAATTTTGCTCCAGGAAATTAAGGCTTAGAGATGAGTTTAAAAGCTGTTTGTGTTGAAACTCTCCACTTGATGCACGCTTTGCAAGCTGTTTCGCGCCAAAAGTGAACAACATTTCAAACCATCTGCCGCTTTGCGCATGCGTCGCTCTCCAAAGCGCTCGACTTGTTGTGGAGAGTTTTTGGCTAGTAAAAAAGTGGCAGGGGCTGGGAGCAGACGCCCCCATAGCCCGTGACATTAAAAATGGCAGCGCTATCAACTGTTGCCCACACTCATACGGCCTGCAGCCGCCCACACAGCCCCACCCACCCACCAGTAGTGCCTTCGAGAGGCAACGCTGCGCGCATGTCGACGCTCGCTTGGCGCTTTGGCCAATGGCATAGACAATGCTCCGGAGGAGTGGGAGCAATGGATGTCGCTGCGACTGCTTAGACGCGTTCTCAATGGTGACGGCTTTTTTATCGTTTTTGTTTTGCATGCGAGCTGAATGCATTTTATTGGCCAAGGCGCAGGGCCAAGACAATGGGCAGCAACTGGTGGCCGTAGTCTCGTTTGACTTCTGCTGCTCCTCTTCCCACTGCCTCTCGTTGAACTATTAGTGCTGTTGCAGCTCCGACTACTGCGGCTGCTGCTGCTGCTCAGTTCGGGCAAGTGTTATCGTGTCCTGGCACACACTATGCCAGCTGCCATTTGTTCTCGCATAATGGACATTATGGCTGCTCTATTATGCCCGGCACCAGGACAATGAGCAGAGCGTCGTTCAATTCCGCCAACTAACATTGCGCCACTTTGGCAAGGCCCCAGACCAGCAGCGAGGCGGAACTTTGCCCGCTGTATGATTGCCATAATTTTGGGTATTTTTGAAGAGTTTTCTGTGACATTTGGCCAGTCCCTCGGCTGCTTCGACTGAGCCTCCACTCATTGTCCACTGACTACCCATTGTTTGGCTGCGTTTCAGCTGCAGTAATTTATGGGGAGTCGTCGGCAACGTCGCCATCATCTCCATCGTTTCCATCGTTGCCACCGTTGCCCTCGTGGCCATCGTTACCACATCGCCCACAATTTCCATGTGCGGCCGAAAGTTTTTTTTTAGCAGCAAAATGGAAATGTGGCTCGCTAATCGTGATTTGTGTTTTAAATGAGTGCAGAGGAACCAACCCGCAACGAGAGGTCTGAGTTCTGCAGCGACTACTGAAGTGGGTAAGCTGTGCGCGTAGTAGTTGGGCCAACGAAATTTCTGATGATTCTGATGATGCTTGGATAGCAGACAGAAAAAAGAATAATGTCTGAGAACTGTGTCCGCTTGCATAAATAACTTGCAGGTAATAATTATATAGCTTTCTCCCGGTAAACTTTCATGTTATTGCCTCACGTTTCCTATTAACAATTTTGTTTGTGTCCATTCAACCTGTGGAAATACATCTCATCAAAAATCAAAAGCACTTCCCAAATAATTATATATATCTAGTTGAAAAACATCTAATAAATGCCTCTGAAAAAAGTCGCATTCAATTTTATATGCAATTGAATATGAACGAAGCCATAATTAGGACTTCGTCATTTTTAAATAGAGTAATAGATATTTATCTGTTAGCTTACAAATATTATACAAACAATTTCAATTTGAAAGATTTTAATTAGTTTAAGATTTCAATTTGCTTTGCGAGGCATTTTGCTTTTTGATCTTGTGAATTTATTGAAAAAATTCAAAGCATTTTTTATTAAAATCCTAATTTTTTATTTGTATCCCCAAATTGAAATATTTTTGATTTAATTGAACCTAATTGAATTGATTGAACCTAAAAGAATTGTGAGCTCTAGGTGGCGGTAAACATATGGTGAAATAAATAGTGCTGCCAAGCTGCATTATACACCATGCAATAGCGCCATCTAGTAATCAATAGCAAAACAATATTGTCGGATGAGCTCTGGTGTGCGTTAGAGAAAACTGAAGATTACGCGACATCTAGCGGTAGTTAGTAGAAAAATATTATCAATTCTGTTATCGCCATCTAGATGTAAGTACCATTTCTGCGCTTTGGCATATAGCGCCATCGCCAGCTCAAAAAATATAAAGAAATTTAATTTTCTATCAAATTGAACTTCAGGAATGAATTATATTTTATATTTTATGCAATGAATTCATAACGCCACGGCTCACAATGTGCCGCATTGCGATATCCCCACCTCCATTGCGGGAGTTGCGCTAATTGCGGCTGCGCTCAACACGGCGTAAAATTAATTAAATTTGCGGCGATTTTTGCACCTTGAGTCGCACTAATTAGTGGCTAACGGTAATTTGGTTGAGTTTTTGCCGCTGCTTGAGCAAACGAAACGAGCGGCGTGTGTTTGTCAACGTGCCACGGCAGCTGATTGGCCAGAAGGAGCTGCCACACGAAGTTCCCTTAATTAGGAAGCGTTTAACGTTTCGCGCGCTGTTGACTTTTGTCAGGTCTCCAACCCCCGCCAGCATTGCTCATAATATTCTCACTCGAGGCACCCAATATATAGCAAATAATTAAAAATTAAATAGGGGAATTCTTTTTCTATTTTATGGAATAACTACAATTAAACTTGATTTAAAATGCAGGGAATGCAGGTCGAAAAAGGAAAAATATGAAATATAATTTGAAATCTATTTAAGCAAGGAAATAATTCTTAGTTCAATCTTTAAGAAACTTAATTCATTCTCTGCTTAAGTCTTGCTTGCATTTTAACGACTCGAGCTTAGACCCATCCGCCCCTTCAATGTGATGCGAATGGAATGAAGAACTAATGTCTCAGCCCTGATTGGATTTATGCACAGGGTAGACCTTAGTCGAGCAGTCGCGACGAGATAGCCCTGAAGTTAATTGTAAATTTAAGCTGAACACATTTGCTTTGTTGCATTTGTTTTTGTTTTGTATTTTAATGTTGTATATGTGTAGAATTTAAATACATTTAAATTTATGCTATGCACTTCGTTCAGCTTTTAAAACATAAAAAATTGCACCGCTCGTTGTTCTGCCTTTCGTGAGAATCCTCCAGCACCTGCTGCTCCTTGCTGCTCCTTGCTGCTGTTCCTTTAGCTCTTGCCACGTTGCTCTGCAGCTGTTCTTCGTTTTAACAAAGCTTATGATTAATTTACAACTCGAGGCTTAACTGTAAAGTTGGCTACGTTTAACTTTAATCTCGCATTTCCTAAGTCATAGACAAGTTCAACTCCTCGCTACCATTGGACGATGGTGGTCAGAAGATGACCGTTAGCGGTCGACGAAAATCTGAGGCGCCTCCAGCGCCGCCGCCGCCACCAGCTGCCGCACCGGCGCCTACACCGACACCCACTCCAACTCCGACTCCAGCGGCGGCACTGGCCAACTGGCCCCCGTATTGCTGAGCATATTGATGAGCATAGTCCAGACCCACATCGCTGGGCGAGTGCAGATGCGGCTTGGCCTCCACTTGTCCGCCCGCGTCGAGCTGGGGAGTTGCATCGCGCTCGTCCAGCCCGCTGCTGCTGTTGTTATTGTGCGAACTGCCGCCAGCACTGCCAGCACCACCACCACCATTTGCACCGCCAGCTCCACTGCTTGCCATGAGCAGCTGGTGCTGCTGCTGCTGCTGCTGTTGTTGCTGCTGCTGTTGCTGCTGCTGCTGTTGCTGATGATGCGCCGCCGCGTGCTGCTGAGCCCCATAGATCTTGGAAATGTCAAAGGCATAGTTGGCACGATCTTGATACATTTTCGAGTCGAAGTAGGCCTTGGTCAGCACGCTGGGATCCAGATAGGCGCTGTAAGCACTCGCCTGACTTCCCGCCGCAGCAGCTGCTGCATTACTCAGATACGAGCTGCGCTCCAGTGCCGCGAATTTGTCCATCTGCCCGGAGAGAGTAGCCTGAATTAAATTAGAATGACGTAGTTGAGTAACATCAATACATAGATTAGCTATATATATAACTCTCTGGCCCGGACGACAGCTGATGCCAAGTCTAATTGGCTCGCATAGTTTGCGACTTTATCCTATGTCATCTCAACACTCAGCTCACTTCAAGTTTTAGAATTGCCAATAATTATCAAACAGCTAAGAATGTTGTAGTCCACTGAGCCTAATGCTAGTTCACTGTCCAAGAGAACAGGCAGAGAACTCAAAAATAATTGTATCTGGACTTAACACGTCTGAACTGGTGGTCAATCTGCGGTGAAGCGAGTCCTGCTGCAAAATGCAGTTTGAAATTTATTATTTTTCCCAATTTACCGCGCCTGCAGTGGGCATCTAAATACATTTGTTGGAGAGTCCTAAGGAAGGCCTCACACTATCTTAACTGATCATTTTTACAACTCACTTGAGCTTCAACTTTATTTCTCATTTTCCACGCTTGATTTAATAAGTCAATAGAGAAGCTAAACGTTAAGTTACTCATTATATATATATTTCATTCTTAACTGTAAAACTGTGATGTGATACAGTGGATATAGTGAAGTGGATATATCCACTCATGAATAAATGGGGAACGAAAAGTATTCATGATATATTTACCGATTTATATTATGTATGTCGGAAGTTGAACATATGCTATTTTTTGTCAGTCTAACGCTCTCTGATTGATAAAGAGAGACCTGTTATCGTTATGGGGTATAGGATGGGTGTGGGGGGGTAACCCTTGGTTAGTGCAAATTGCTTAACACTTTTGTGGCTTTATTTGACCAACTAATTGTGGATGCGAGTTGAACCACCCCACACGGCGAATAAATAGAAAAACACGTCTCATTTTAATGTTATTTGATTTGCAATACGTTTCTCATTGCAGCACCAGCCGTTGGTAGGTCTCGGGGTTCGGTCTTGGGTCTGGGAATGGGAATGGGAATGAGACTTAGCCTGCAACTGGGTTCTTGTGAACGGGTGTGCTAAGTGCGTCAGGGGTTGTTTTGCTTCATATCCGTTTTGTTTTGAGTGGTTGAATCGAGGGGTTGCTCCCCGTTCGCAGAGCACTTTGCTCTGGGCTATAATTATGTTGTTAACACATCATCATCACCATCATCATCACCAGCAACAACATCAGCGCCAACAGACGGAATCGAAGTCTGAGTCGGAGTCGGAGTCGGAGTCGGAGTCGGGCTCGCAGACAGACCCGCGCCCCTGCCCATGTGTCTTTTGGGCCGAAAGCGTTTTGGATTACAATTTGATTTGATTTGATTTGCGCCCAATTGGGAATTAGTGAGGATTGGTAAATATTTTGATGCACGGCGATTTACGCCGAGTTCATGTTTGTGTTTCGGTTGCTCTCAATTGGGCATTACTTCGTCAGTTAATTGATTTAGCTGGATGTGTTCAAGTGGTTTGAGCCTTGCGCTTGCTAAGGCTTCGGCTATGGCAGGTGGTTAAAGTGTCGCAGGGACTGTTTTGCTGTCGTCATTGGGCACATCTATATCTCCACCTCCATCAGCTGTGCAAACTGCGATGCTTCGAAAGAAGAACTGTTTTGTAACAGGCACTATTGTAGTCTGTAGCTGGCTCAGCCCCAATCCCTTTGTGGCTCTGGAATGTATACAAGCCTGGTCTTTGTGTGCTCAGATGTGGCCAGCATAATAGTGAGATGTAGAAGTGAGTATTGGAACATAAATGGCAGCTTGGACTCTCTCTAATCCGCCCACTCGCATGCAATTTTCATATAGAGATTTCAGTTTGGGCAACGAGAACGCTGGCTGCCTTTAAAGTTGGTCTATTATTATAATACGTCGGCTGGGTCGAGGCATATTATTAACCAAGTAATGCTATTGTTGGCGGGTAATGCCAGGCTTTCAACACCCGCAACGCATGTTAAGCAGCCGCAGACATCAATCACGGCCTCAAATAGGCAGCCAAGAGCCCGGCTCCAACAATGCCAAGCAACAGTCATGACTTTTAATGGGTTGTTAATAAACACACATCCCATGCCTGCCCGAGCGAGGGCATTCAGGAGAGCAGAGCGAGAGCAGCGCCTCAGCAGATCTGAGGAAAGGTCTGAGCATCGCCCTTCATGGAGCCTGCTCCAACCATTTGCCTCGAGTGCGTATTGCTACTGCTCCAAGTTTTAATTGCCAATTTTGTTAATTTTTCCATCGTTTTTTCTGTTCTGCTGGTCAGCTGTGAGCGCTGTGCGCATACCCGTGCCCGTACCCCGTTGGCCAGGTTTTCGTGGCTCGTAGCACCTGCCCGTTATTTGTTTGTTTTTGCGGTCGCAGCCTTGTTATCGCGGCGATCGGCGATCGGCTGCCCGGCAACTAAATGTGTAATGACAACTTGTGGCAAATCCTTAGCATGACATGTCAGAACTCAACCAGGATCGAATTGTGATCAGAAAGCGTGTCGCGCTTAGTCACGGCCGCCTGTTTTCCGCCTTTTAAAGTGGGCGTCTGCCATGGGAGTTTGTAATTATGTTATTAAGGCGACCCGCGTACCGATCGATGTAATTGGACGCGCTACCGTTCAGCATTTATTTTCTTGGCGATGGCGATGATGATGGACGTGCCAGGCACTTGAGCGCTTAACCCCCGCTCGACCCGAGCTCAGAGACAGACCCAAGGCCCAAGGCCCAAGGTCCGGGTTTTGGCCTGCGGATCTGGAATAGGTTGTAGACTAGACTAGTGCTCACCTGCGTTGTCGTTGGCGGCGACGTCTGCGTGAGATGGCTGCCCAGGTGATAGGCGGCCGCTGTGGGACCCGGAGCAAAGTAACCCGGCGAGATGCCTGCAAGTGAAACCAAACAAAGTGAAGTGAGAGAAGGTAACAAGGCAACAACAACAACACCAACCATAACGGCAGGGAAAAGAAAAATAAGTTTACAATAATTATGACAATGGCTTTGGGTCTGTTGTGTGCTTAAAATAATTGCCACTCGAAATATTTTGCGCCCTTTGTTCGGTTAACTCTTTCATATATTTTTCGGAGCGCGTTATCTCCTTCTCTTTCTCTTTCTGCCTCGCATCGAAATAATTGTGCGCTGAATCAGCTATTTTGGGAGAGTTATCTCTGCATCTGATAGATGCCAAGCGTCCTAACCAATTGCCCTAAACGGTAGTCGGCCAGCTGCCCTCTTGGCCTTTTGTTAACCAGGTCTCGATAATTACAAGCGCCGCTTATTGAAAATAAAATAATACAAAACAAAAAATTAAAAATAAGAAAAATAAATCTCATTCATGGCGCTAGTTGAGAGAGTCTCCAAATTGTGGATGCTGTGGCAATTAAAATTGCTTCGACAAGTCGAAAGCATTTTTGTTTGTTCAAGTAGCGACATTTCGACATCAATCGACTTGGCATCATCTTCATAGCTATTATATATCTCATAACAGCGGATTAGGTGCTACACAAGGCCCTAACTGGGAGCTGCTGCTGCTGTATGTTTTCTTCTTCTCTTATTGTATATTAACATCACAATAAACACAGAAATCTTGTGTTAATACCGAAAACAACTTTTTATTATTGCCCGATCTAGGCCCTGCTGAGGGACTTCTTGTAATACCTAAGAGAATGTCGATGCTTTCTAAACTATGTTTACTTTTTTAAATATGCTTATAAATAGTTTCACTAAATGGATAATTGGGATTTAAGACTTTTGAATATGGGTTTATCCAACAGTAAATCTTATCATATGCAGCTCGTTAAGTTAGTTATACCCTGATCCCATTGAAAATGGGAAAAAAGGGTACAATGTTTTTGTTAAAAGTATGTAACAGGCAGAAGGAGGCGTGCCACACCCCCAAAAGTATATATATTCTTGATCAGGACGACAAGACAAGTTGATTGAGCCCTGTCCGTCTGTCTGTCCGTCCGTCCGTCCGTCCGTCCGTCCGTCCGTCCGTCCGTCCGTATGTATGAACGCGTCGATCTCAGAACCTATAAGAGCTAGAGACTTGAATTTTTTTTTGTTAGGCGCGTATATTGGGCGCGCATATCGAGTTTGTTTCAGAAAATCGATAACTATTCCTGAATATTTGTTATCGATTTAAAACCATATGAAAAAACAGTTATGATTTTTTATCTTTTTTATCTTAAGAGCTAGAGACTCAAAATTTCGCATGTAGCTTTATGTGTATTTTTACCAATTTCGGTTTTTGTTACATTTGGATACCGGCCCCAAATTTCCCCACAATTTTGAAAATTATTTTCAGTTGCAATATATATGGTGTTTGGTCTTTTTGAAAACTAAATCAATTATTTAAATCATATGGTGAAAGTTTCATCAAAATCCGTTGATAAACACAAAAGTTATTAAACAAAATGTTTGGCTAGATCAACAGCGATTGAACTGCAAGCGCACACAGACCAGGTGGCGCTTATACATGTTCAATTTGTATACATGTGCACACATACATGCAAATGCTCGCGAACAAATTTTCTAAGAACCGCAATTGCCTTTGAGTTTGGGTCGAATTGTGTTCGAATTGTTTTTGCTACCTACTTCCAATTGCCGCTCGCCGCTGTGTGTCACAGTCGTAGGCGCTGTGTGTCGCTGTGCGAATATGTTTTCGATCTTCTTCTTTAATAGTAACGGAACAATTATTGTGAGCTTGCAAAAGTGAGCTGGTATAATCTGTGTGTCGAATTTGTTTGCATAATTCCTCTTTGATCGACATTCTTAGTACCATTGGCATAGATTTAAGTCGCGTGATATGGTTGTACATACGAGTTATGGACTATATTAAGAAAACTAAGGGGGGGTGGGATTAGGGTATCCCCTAGTCGGGCGCGCCGACTAGAGTCTTCTTACTTGTTAGTTATAGTAAGTGTACTCCTCTGTGGAGAAGTCATCCACTAAATGGCATTTCTTTAATTCTTTTTCTATTGCATTTTTGCTTTTCCCAGTTGGCAGTTGCTTCGACTCTATCCTAGTCTAACAGTATTTGGCCACAATTGGCCATCTTTGTCTGGCAAAGCCATTTTAGATAGTGCCGTGTGCATTGAAGTGAGACTTGAGCGAAGGCAGAGCCGAAAGCCTAATTCGCTTTATTTATTACGCATTTCCTAGTATTTTTATTATCATTTCCGTTGCGCATAAATCATCTGGATGGCATTGTCCTTAACCCGGGGCCACTGATCCCTCAGCCGCAAGCGCACAAATTTGCTGCCACATCAGCAAAGTGAGCCCGAGAAAGTTGCGTTAAATTTGAGGGCCCAAACGAGCAAAAAAGACAAAAAACGTGACAAATGCTAATTTAAGTCCTCCAACCAAAAACAACTACAGCAACAAACAACTACCGAACTGGCAGCCCCGCCAACCCGCCAACCCGCCAACCGACCAACCAAGCCATCCCCAATGGTAAGGGAAATCATGAATGTTAACTTATGCTTACATTCACTCACACTACGTCGGCCTGTCGTGTCTCTAGTGTCTCTAGTGTCTATCGTGTCTATGGTGTGTGGGTCTGTTCTGTCACTTGAATTGAGTTGTTAAGCCAGGATGATGACTTCACAGTTTGTCAGAGCATGCGAATGGGTGGTTCCGGTGGTTCTTAGTTGCCACCCCTACATGCACCCCCATCCCCACTGCAGGTGGGGGCGCAAGCAAAAATCCAGCCACTAAGCCAGCTCGAGTGTGAGGATAGTTTATCATATTTTCATTCAGTCCTAAGATTCATTTATAGTGCTTCGCCTGGGTGGGCCCTGCCACATTTGCGTGTCCCATTTACATTTGTCTTGGGCCACAATAAAACTCGCCCTTCTACTTTGCATAACGGCTTGTTCAGAGGCCTTGGTATAAAACTTAATTGGTTTTATTGATGAGATTGTTTGTGGTTAATTCATTAAGAAATACACGTATTCCTTCCTATTCTAAACTAAAAAGTCTAAGAATAAGTTTACTTTTCTGCCTTTCATTCTACTGCTGTCTTTATCTAATTTGATAAGATTTGGAGCTTGGGGCTTGGGCACTGCTTTCAAACAGTGTCTCGCATACCTGCACGTAACGCTTCCACGGGAACCGATGGGTACGGCATGGGATACGGGTAGCCATCACGTCTCAGAGCCTTGGGCTTGCGCCTGGGCCGATACTTGTAGTCGGGGTGCTCCTTCATGTGCATAGCCCTGTGCAGAAAGGAGATGATCAATACGGGGAGATTTAGTTTGACTGATATTTTACATACCGCAGTCGCTTCGCTTCATCGATAAACGGACGCTTCTCTTCCTCGGTGAGCAGCTTCCATTCGGCACCTGCAATGGAGATATAAAGCTACGTGATGTGAAAAGTCGTTAATCCATTAGTTACTTTGGGTGGTGCACTCGAAGCAGTTATCAAAATATAGCCACACAATGAGGAGCATTCATGACAAGCTCCTCCAGATGTGGACGTACATGAACATAATTTCCTAACAGCCAAGCACCCCCCATACACATGGGGTATAAACTTGTCATTTCTGCGGTAACAAGAAGGATATCAAATACGAAACAATGTTGTCGTCGTTTTCCTACTCGGGCACTTCCTTTGCACAGCTCTATCTCTTTCTATTGTCGTTTGGCCATCTTCATCGTCTGTCTCTGTCTATGTGGCCACCATTGTTGCCAGTTTTGGCATTGTCGTTTGTTGTTGTTTTTGTTGTTGTTGTCTCGTTGTTTGTCTCATTGCCTGTTTGTCAGCTCAGTCAGTCAGCTCCTCATGCCTTTCAGGTTGGCTCAGACCGGCAGTGGCTGGTTAGAGAATGCTGCCGAGTCCTTGCACGATAATGGCCCGAAAACCAGCAGGTGGTTTGGGCCCGTTTGGGGGCGTGCTTTTGTGCCGCATTCTGTCTCGCTCTCCCGCCTCTAGCACACACAGCGTTCGCTTTGAGGATGGCAAGTGAGTTTGTATTTCTTATTTGTATTTGTATTTGTGTTTGTATTTATATGTGTGCTGTGTTCATATATGTATGAACATGGCATATGCACGTGCCGCACACTCATAAGTGGCAAGTGGCAAGTGGCGAGGCAGGACCCTCTTGCTTATATGCTAGTATGTCGACTCGTATCCAGCTCGTGCGTCCACATTGTCTGCAGAAATTGCAAATGTTTTTAAGTTAATGTGAAATGTTATAATGACATATGTCATAAGCCCGCTGATAATATCTAAAATGTCGCACAAGCAGCACTGAACTTATTTGTCTCAAGTGAGTTCATATATATGTGTATAAATATATATATTAATGTATCTCTTTGTATATCTTTGTGTACCCAAAACGAGGTTCTGGATTATTCTTTTGTATTATCCCAAATATATGTAACGGGCAGAGAATGTATATTCTTGATAAGTAGAGCTAAGGATAGCCCGCTCCAGTCCCGTCTTTCATGGAAACACTTTAAGCTTTGTAGACCTGATCTAAGCTCTGATTGCAAAATGCATAAGTATGTGCATATTTTTATTTATCTTTAAGTGTAGACTAGCATTAGCCATTATTATTGTGGCAGCTGTACGGCTTACCGTTAATATAAGGCACTCAGTAGCAATACAGGCTTTGCTTTTTACATGTATTATTTTATCCATTAATCTCGCATTGGGAATTGTGATTCGCCTTCCTAGTTTCTTTTTGCCATAGACAATGCGACTACTGTTCTAGTCATGATGCATATTTCGAGTACTTGCGTTACTCCATTCGAGATAATCGCAGTTATTGTCCGTAGTACATGTTGAGGGAAATGCTGAACAAAGCAAATGGACTTAAGGGAAATGTCCTTAATTAGTGATAACGTGTAATTTTAGTAACTGCAGAGCACACGCACTCACACTGTCACAGAAACTGCATTGTTGGAGCGACACAATACTAATGAGAAGCTATCTACCATCCACGGGACGGGGCCAGCCGGGCTAAGAAGGAACGGCTGTCAGGCCTACATAAATAGACAGACAGACACACACACAAGTTGAGGTAGCTGAACAAAAACTATAACAATAAACCTAACACAAAAGCACAATTGTGCCAAAAGACTAGACATGTGCCCACACCTACGCCCACGCCCACGCCCACGCCCATTCCGATGCCCACGTCGACGTTCACGTTCACTTCCAGGTCTGAACGCCCCCCTCAATTCGAAGTTGGTGGCACTCATAAAGCAAGTAGCTGCCCCATAACTGGCAGCTGCTGCTAAAATACTAATTTATAGATACATTGACAGGCCGTCCAAGTGGCAACTGGGCATCAAATGCGCAACTTGGCTCCTGTGCACGACACCTTGTGGAGCGCTTGGCTGGGGCATAGACTTCCAGACAATTCACATAATAATAAACAAGACGCAACAGAAGGAGAAAGAGTGAGAGCGAATGATAGAGAGTGATACAATATGCAAGAGAGATAGATATAGTGAGAGTGAAAGAGATAGAGTACGAGAGAGGGCGGGAGAGAGAGAGAACGGATAAGTATCTACAAGTTGTGCAGTTGTATAAACTAAGGAGGGCGCACTGCTGAGTTGACATGCCACAAAAGGATGACAATTGGACAATGTCTATGTTTGCCCGTTGTCGTCTGGCGCCTCCCCGTACTGTAGAGTATGAGCTGGAGCTGGAGCCGGTTGAGTGGCCAGCTTAATAATTGATATGAAAAACAAGTACAAGTTGCACATGACAGTTGCCAAGATGTGAGATGGCAGCCAGTTGAGCTGGCTCTGGCATAATTAACAAGTTTTTCCCCAACAGCCTAAAGAAACACTGGAAAATGTCGGGCGCTAACCAGAGAGCAAATATTTAACAGACGTCGGCTCCAGTTGCAGTTTGTAGTTCACACAGTCTACAATTGGGGCTGCGAGTAACCTTAACTATCCCAGCCACATATTCTAGTAGTGGGGCTGAGGCTACTTTTGGGACAGTTCTCGAACTGAAGCTAACATTCACACATCGCACAATTGGGCCACTTAGGGGATTATGGAGTCTGGAATTGAACTCATGGGATTTTGTTTACTGTGCTCTGAGCGTGGCTCCCACCCGAGCGTTTGCTCTCATCTGAACTCATAGTTTGACCAGAGATTAAACTGTTTACACAGCAATTTGACGTTTCCAAGCATTGGAAAAGCTGAAAATGTGACCCAAGGGCACATAAGAGGGCGATGTTTAGAAAGAATCTAATACAATTGAAAGAGATTTCTTAAGATTTTAGTAGATTTAGAATTAAGTTTGGCTATGAATGTAATTCATAGAGTAAAAAGATGACATTATGTCTCATTACCACAGATTTAAAGCTAAGCTCATAGCTTGTCTGTGAGCCATTGAAATTGTGAATCTTAGTGTAGATGTTGTTTTGTATTTGCTTAATTATTATTATAATACATTTATATATGTGTAATGAATAAATCAGAAGATAAGAAGTTAGGCCTTAAAGATTGACAAAGCTTGGATGATTTTAAGAGAAATAAATAAGGCAGTAGTGTATCCTAGAGCTTTCAGATTTAGTTGCTTGGCACTTTCCGCAAAAGTATCATTATTAGGCTGAGCTCACACTGAATCAATCAATTTTTAATTTTAGCCTTAGCTCAAATGCTTTCCAAGTTCTCCAGGAGATAGCACACCCGTAGTATCTAATGATGTTTCAATATGGAATTCCTCCTCCTCAATTTGATGAATTGGATAATTGGATATATATAAATTAATATGATAAATAAATAAGTAAGTGGATTGAAGTGAGAAGAGTTTTGCCGAGATGAGTTTTCCGTTTGCCCTTCCTAGCCGGACTTCCTTTTGCAGTTGGCATTTCATTGTTAGCCAGAACGCCCCAAAGGGTTTTCTTTTATAATTATACAACTGTTTAATTTTTATGTTTCCCATTTCAATTGAGCGTGTTGTAATTAAGTCGAAGTCTTTCAATCCGTCGACCGTCTCACACACCTGTCAATTGCCATGCAGACCTTCGGGTTCTGCTGTGCAAAGTGGAATCGTTGCCTTTTACCCCAATTGCAAACTAATCAATTGTTTGCGCTTTATTGTGCAACAAAAGGAGCTCGTGGACGGGGCAAAAGGCTTGAGAGTTCGACCTTTTGTGTTGGCAGAGCGATGCAAAGTCGCAATCGAATCCAAGTCGAAGTCTTTGCCATTGTTCGGGACCCGTCAGTCAACGAGTCACGCAGTCAGTCAGTCAGTCAGTCAGTCAGTGAAGCTAACATCCATCTCTCGGGGGGGCTTTGTTTAACAATATTTAATATTCCCGCTGGAGCTGGGCTGAGTTTTGATTAAAAAAAGAAAATACGAAGGCGATTGCCGATTCGACAGGTTTTTCAATTATTTTCAAAACAATTTTCCATTCAGCACACGGAGGAAAAAATGACTGCCATTTTGCTGATGCCGCTTGCTACCTTTGGCGCTCTTGTTGCATTTGTTGTTGTTATTGTTGCCGCTACCCATTGTTTGTTTTGTTGTTAATTCAAATTTCCAGACAGTAATTAATGACAGTTACAATTTCAATTAAGCCCAGGCGCACACGCTAAAAAAAGCTTTCTATAACACATCTTTTTTTATTTTATTTTATTCCCATTTGCAGTCGTTGTTTTTGTTTTGCCTTTTGTTTTGCATAATAAAATAAATGGCAACGCCGGCGGCGACGGCGACGGCGACGGTGACAGCGACGGCAACGGCGAGGCCGACGTCTGAAGAGCTCTCCAGAGTTGCCAGTCGCCAGTCGGCAGTTACCGTTACTCGACGCTCAATGCTCTTTGCCAGTGCCTTTCGCATTGTGTCTGTGGGTGTGTGCACGTTGAGAAAAAAGTAGCTTTCGCACCGCCATTTTTTGTGGCGCCTTTGTTGCTGCCACAGTTTTTTGTTTGCCGCCTTTTCTCTGCGCAATTTTTCATAATGAGCCAGTTTTTGTTGAATTCATTTTATTTCATTTAATTGAATGCCAGGGCAACTTTTCAAGTGCAAAACTTTGTCATTTGTGTAAATGTGGCAAATGGTTTATTTATTTTTTATTTATATTCGACGCAGTTGCCACGCTGCGGCAGCACTTGCAGTTGAACTTAGCTGAATTAAAATCTGCTTTAAATCGAAAGAATGCCCATGCGGCAGCTGTCAATGCCATCAAGTAGCGTTTTCGTTTCGTTCAGTCTCGTTTCTCTTCTAGATCCTCGTTATCTTAAGCGAGTTACCTATATCTTGAGCATCCCTATGACCCACTCTGCACTCCGCTCAATCACTACAATGGCGAACGGCGAATGGCGTCTTTTTCGTATTCCCTGCTCAAAAAATCGAAAACTCAACAAAAGCTGCAACTGACAGCAAATATTACACAGAACTGTCAATTGACATAATGGATTTGCCAAAATACAATAACAACAACAACAACAACATCGACAAAAAGGTGAAGTGAAATGGGAACAAAAGCTCATGCCTTCCCACAAAATCTCAGCCCACCAAAAACTCAAGTTTGTTCTGGAGTGTATATTGTGTTTAAACTGTCGTTGTTGTTGCTCATCGATTTTCATATATTGCTTTCGGCCTGCTACTTGAACTTTGCCTGAAAAGCGTTTGCAGCCAGTTGCCTGATTAAGAAAAGTCTTTAAGCTCCACGGAAAAAAAGCTACGGAGAGAGTCGGTTGTAGCCACCCTTATTGCCTAACTTTAACAACTGCCAATAAGGTAGATGCGGCTCGCGGAATGAATGATCTGGCTTATCATTTTCATTAATAAATATTGCCGCTGAAATAATTGAAATATTTTGCAAATAATATTCATAAGTAGTCATTAATTTAAGGGAAAACATATTTGGCGTGGTATCCGCTAGTCGATAATTGTTTCATTACTTCGTGCCCCATTCAAGTGCAGTGAGTTGCCTTTTGTTGTTCTTGCTGTTGCTGTTGTTGTTGCGCTCAACTGCACTGCAAGTGAGTCGCGTTTAATTTGCATTGTTTTTGCTTAAACAAAGGTAAAAAAGAAAAAGTCATTTTACAAGTCCTTCGTTGGCGGAGGCGAAATAGAAGTGGGAGTGGAAGTCGAAGCCGAATTGGTAGCCCCCCGTCGAGTTTGATTCAAAATTGCACAAAATGGCTGCCCCAATGGCATCTCTGTGGCAGCAGCATTTGCCCCGTTATCGATGAGGAAAGTCTCGTTGTTATCGCTGTTATGACAGTACTTTTTGTGGGCCTGATTAGTGCAAGGAGCAGTCACAGCATCTTCTTGCTATAGCCAGACTCAAGACTCATGCAATATGCATGAGCTGGCCGAAAAGGTAGCTCGTAGCTTGCCTGTTGGCCCATTGTTATGCTAAAGATTTCTGCTGTCACTTGCCACGTGCCTCATGGGCTGTCTGGCCTGGCAGCGTGTGTGATTGAAATTGAATTTGATGCGAATTGAAAACCAAAACCTAGAGGCCCAGATAAGATTCGTTGTTTGTGCGTGGGATTAGCCGTTGCCGCCACCGCCACCGCCACCGCCCCACTAGAAATAAACTACTTAACTTTGCAACTAGTTAAGCGGCGAGACAATGCTGCAGGAGGCAGAAGGCAAGCGGCGATGATTTGGCAGAGTCTTACTTGGCGGGTGTGTGTATATAAGCGTGTCTGTGTGTTGTAGGCAACCCTTCTCTGCATCATATACGAGCATAATCAGCAGCTTCCTTGGCTCGATCTGCTCTTCCTGCCATTGTTTGACAGCCGCTTGTCACTTTTGACAGTTGCGTTGAGTGCGCGCAACAGACGAGTTTTTGGTTTGTCATTGTCATAAGCCGAATTCGGAGTGGGTGGAATGGGCAGGGGAAGAGACAGGGGATACCAGTCGGTATTACGTTGATTAGTTTAAGTTGCATAAGAAAGATAGAGTAGGCAGGGGGAGAGCGTGAGTGGGCGCGAGAGATTGGCAGGTCGTGTGCCGCCTCTTAATTTAGTTTTGTGTGAGATTCATTCATTGTTTTCAGCTTACAAACATACTACGAGAGCTTGTTTATACAATCCCATTGTGGTTCATTAAAAAAGTAAGAGAATAAAGTGCATACAGTCTGAAAACAATTTGGATTCCAGCTGAGCTGTGCTCGCGTGCTCTTGAGTCATTTAATTCAACTTTCGGAACAGCTAATAACTGAGGCAGAAAATTCTGTTTCTGTACCTGCTTATAGAGCTTATAAAAATATAATCATACACTAAATAAATATAAGAACTTACCAAGCCGTTTGGATATCTCGGAATTGTGCATTTTGGGATTATCCTGAGCTATTTTGCGGCGCTGTAGGCGTGACCAGACCATAAAAGCATTCATTGGACGTTTTATGTGCTCCTCATTCTGGCGCTTCGTTGTGTTCTGTATCATCAGGCTGAAGAAGACGTCGCTGTGAAAGTGTTGAGGAAAAGATATTAGCTGGCGGCCTTTATAGCGATGACAATTAACGATCTACCTGGCGCTGCTGCCGCTGTTCATGAGGCTGCCCATATTCTGGTGCAGGTTGCTAATGGGCGACGCCTGCGAATTGTGGTGCAGGTGGGCGGCGGCGGCGGCTGCCATGACGCTGTTTGAGGTGCTGGACGTGGACGTGTAATGTACCGGAGCACTCGAGTTGGAGCTGCCGAGACTGTGGCCCGTGCCCGCGGACAGATGCTGGCCAATGCCGTTGCTATGCGGATGATGCGATTGCGTCTGCGACTGGCTGTGGATGGAGCCGGCACCGGAGCTGGTCGCTTGGCTATGATGCGAGGCTGTGGAATGAGGTTGCTGCTGTTGCGCAGCCGCGGCGGCTGACGCTGCTGCTGTTTGATGATGCTGATGCAGTTGCGAGTGCTGCGAGCTCAGGTGATGAGCGGCCGCTGCAGCAGCCGCCGAGTGATGCAGATGCGGATGCAAACTTAGAGCCGAGGACCCGTTGCCGTTGGGTGAGCCGCCGCTGCTGTTACTATTGCACTGGTGGTGATGATGCTGCTGTCCCAGCTGACCCAGCGATAATTGCTGGCTGTGATGGTGGGCGTGACTGTGGGCGTGGCTATGTTCACTGGAATGTTGCTGCTGTTGCTGTTGCTGCTGTTGTTGTTGCTGCTGCTGCTGCTGCTGCTGCTGCTGCTGATGGTGCTGTATCAATTGGCCCAGATGCGAGCCGCTGCTGGAGCCCACCGAGCTCAAATGACTCTGCAGTGGATGTGCGAGCGATAATCCAGAGAGCGACAAGTGCGTTGATAAGCGTTCCATCATTTTTCAGATGGAGCTGCAGTCGAATTGCTGCTGGCTCTTGGCCGGGACTCTGTGGTTGCTGGTGTGGCTCTATTGGTGTCAGTGGTTAAGGTGCTTTGAAGAGTATAAGTCGAGCTGTGCATACAGTTAACATTAATTTAGTCATATGGAAACCCGTTACAAAGAATATTAATTAAGAATTCTTAAAAAACAAATCTGAATTTAAATTTGCCCCAATGATGCTCTTGGGCTTTGTTAATCAATTAACTAATTGATTTGGGCTTTTAAAAGTGTGTCGGCTGTCGGCTGTCGCCTGCCGCCTGTCGCCCGTACCCCAAGACTTGGCCCCAGACCGCATCCGCCTACTGTAAAATGAAAACAAAGCCACTTGCTGGCATTGGCGGCGGTCGCCACCTCAACTCGAGATTCCGGCTGAATGAAACCTTTTTTCTCGAACTCTTTGTATATGCCCAAATGTCAACCCTTAGGAAGGACGGGTTGCACACGCCGGCGACGGCGTCCAGAAGCATACTGGATACGTCCTGTTCATTATGCATCTGGGCACTTGAAAGCCATTTCTTTTCAATTTCATTTCGGGCACAGGTCGTCGGGTCATTGCCGTTGATAGGTTTCAAATCTCAGTCTTTAACCATTCACATGTGCGTGCATTATAATCGGGATTTATGTGGTCCACTCGATGCCCATACCAAATATGTGTGTGTGTGTGTTAATGTGTTAAATACACACCACAAATACACACTCACACACACACACACACACACAGATACACATATGTTTTGTAGTGGCAAAAGGGTTCCCAGTTCATGGTCAAGAAGCAGCGTCCGGCTAAACGCTTTCAATTTGCTTAATGGTGCAGTGATGATGACGACGCTTCGATTCTGGACTACAATCGAGCTGGGCGTGCGGAAGACATTCGAGTAAATGGAGCCATATAAGTAGTCGCATAGTCCGCATCATGGCGATGCTCTTTAGCGTGCATAATGCTCGACAAATGTGTCATTCGCACTGAATATTTGCATAGATGAAGGCTTTCTATGCGTGAACAGGAATTGTTTGTGCTTATGCTGGGGTCTCACTGCTACACGTTTCGCAAACAGTATTTTCAGATACTCAAGTGTGTGTAGGAAAACTGGATTATATCACTTCAAATTTCATTTCGATGTTGGTTCTTAGACTATTCTATAGATTTAGTCTCTAATGGAGTTGGTTGGAATTGCTTAATCATCGAAATAGCAAGTGTATTTTTACTTAAATAACTCTCCCAATAAGAATATTGGAGTAGCTGCTGCATTTTAAGAAGTATCTGAGTCCTTGGCTCCCCTTTATAATATTATATATATCTTTTCATTATTTTTTAATGTAATTATTTTTTAAATATTGGTTGACTCCTGTGAGATGTCCCACTGCTTACCCATATCACCGTTATCCTTATCATCTGCCCATTTCGAGTTAATAATTCTCTTGTGTCCTACGACAACTGCGACATCTGCACTGCTTCCGGGCATTATCCACTTGGTGTTAAAGTAAAAATTGCCCAGGCATGCGTATTAAGCATGAAATTTATTAAATGCAAAAATAATAAAAGGGAAGGGCTTGGCAACCTGCTGCACGATAGACGGCAGGGGGATCGCATATTTTTGTAATCCTTATGGAGTGCAAACAAATTTCTGTGTTGTCAGCCTGGTATGGAATGCTGTGAAGCTGTAGGGAAGAGCGAAGAGTTGTGGCAGCAACGGCTGCTGTCGCTGCTGCCAAATATGGTGCACGCTTGGAACTGGTGCTGGAGTGCACCACAGGCAACCGCCGGCACACCGGTTGCACCACCAGCTGTGCACAAATTGCACTCCAGATATTTTTATTTGCTGTGAATATATTCGGTAATGCTACCAGAGATAGCCTCAGCCCTTCGGTCCCAAGCCCTAATGCTCCCACACATTAGTTGGCTAACGGAAAACCATTTGGCTTATAAAAGTTGTCTAACAAATTATCAATCAATGTAGAGAGCGTGGGACGAGGTCGAGGCTCTTCTAAGCCGCTAGACCCTCCGGCTGAATGAAGTGCTCTGTTTTTATCTCTTTTGCGCTAATCCAGTAACACCAGTAAAAGCGTTAATAGATATCGGCCAAGTTATTTATGGGCAATGCAACGGCTGCATTCGTCTACGCTTTTCTCTTTCTTATGCAAATCTCTGGCGGCGATTCCTCGGCGCAGTAGGAGTAAATTACCGCGCCGATCACATAAGCAAATATTTATGCCACGTAGTCGGCAGATAAATGGGGTATTTTGATTCTCAAAGCAATCGATGGGCATCTGTATTGCCTTTCCTCAAGTGGCTAATCATAAATTATAATGTGAATCGGTTTTACAGGGTATCGTAGAGTTGAGTATGTGAGTAAGTGTGAAGTATTCCTACTTGTTTTTCACAATGACCGGTATGGTTACCTGTGCTACCCGTTGTCGCGACTTGCAGACTGAATGACTGCGACTGGGCAGCCGGGAAGCCGGACAATCGGGCAGCTGGCCAACTGGGCAGCCGACCAGTCAGGCAGCCAGACAGTTTGGGGTCCCTGTCTCGCTTCTCGTTCATTTGTTCATTCGTTTGTTGCTGTGTCAAACAAGAATTATGATCGGCTTAGCCACATGCTGAGCCTGTGCAGAGGCCCGGAGGCAGCTTCAGCTCTCTGAAGTGGCAGTTAGGCTCAAGAATCAAGAATCAAGAATTGAGAATCGAAAATCGAGAATCAAGAATCTCAATTCAATACAGGTAGAACTTTAAGTGTCTCCACTTTGTGTTGAAATGTATCGTTCCGCTTCTACTTATGCCGAGAGTCTCTCTGTTGTTCCAATCCCTTATTCATCCATTCCCATTCCCATAACCATTCCCCATCCCATTCCCCATTGAAAAGTGTCTCTTGGGCACACGCTGTGATTGTGATCCGTAGCCCTAAGCCGCTGGGGCCCCCTAATGTTTGTAATTAAGAACTTTCACACTCGCAACAATCGCATCGTAAATGTATCTCTTGGTTTAGTGTCAAGTTCCAGACTCAACAGAAGAGAACCTATGTGAATGCGAATATGGGTATTAATTAGAATGCCAAGCTATTAAACCTTGTTTCTGTGACGAGATCTGCGAATACTAGTTGGGTCGCTCTCTTAGATACACTTGTTAACATCTGGGTCTCTATTTGGCTACAAGTGTACACACATTTAGATTCCAATTGTTTTTCGAGACGCAAAAAATGCGACTAACAATAACTCTATTTGCACAATTGTGTTTGGTCTTCAGATCAGAATTTCACAGTTGTGGCTACCATCACAGAATATCCACGAGTAACTAGTTCAACTTCGCATAGTCTTCGGACGTTTCTCAGGTGGCTTCAGTCACGTCACTAAGTCGCGTATTTGTTCATTATAATCTAATGTGTATACCAAGTTTTTGTTCGTGTCTGGGGACTTGCCTAGCCTAGGTAGAATAAGTCCATTTCTGAAGTCTGAATTCTCTAAAGTATATTCTCTATTCGATATATTCTTGGAGTCCTACGAAAACAACGAAATTTAAGTAAATATTTTGATGACTTGCTTTGCCGTCTTAAGCTTAATCCATTCTTTTTCAATTGGTTTCTGCTAATATCGCTTATTCCCACATTCCACACCTTCTTAACGAAGGTAAAAACAAAAAAAAAAAAAAAACAACTGATCCATGAAGGATGTGATTGTTGAGGGAAAAAAAATCTGAAAGCAAGAGTTCCAGACACGAGCGAAACAAACGCATAAAGATTCCGACAATAATGATTCGGCATAAACTGAATGATTAACCAAACATTCAAAAACTAGCCCAAAAAATAAGAAGAAAGAATGCATTTTTGAATAGCCAAAAAATTGTAGCTTTGAATTTGGCTTTTTGAATTTGGTTTTTTCAGCTTTTGATGGCTTTATTTACAGATTGGGATTTGAGTGAGACAACTTAAGCGATCAACTGAAGAGACTACTCAATATCTGATCATATCCAAATGGATTTTTTTAGTTTATACTTTAAGAAACTTTAGTATTTCTTGTAATAGTTTTCCATTTACAATCATATTTGCGATCCATTTACCGACTTACCTTGGGAGTCGCTGCATTGCCTTGGTATTTACTGTGCAGTGGTTGGAATCGAATGGAGTACACGATATATAATCTATATAACACCTAAGAGCTTGTTGTGTATGTCTGTGTGTGTTTGCTTGTGGCTCAAATACTATAGCATTTGGTTGGCTTAAATTCCGTCCCGTTTGAGTTTTTGTACAAATGCTGAGCAATTTATGCGAGACTTTTACGAGCTAAGCCAAAACGGAGCTGAGCTTAAAGCGTTGTCTCTGATTTGTATTTATGTTTGTTTTGCACATTACATGTTAAATATATCACTAGTTTATGTTTATTTAACTTTGTTTATTTGTTTATGCGGCCTTCTCCATTCTATTGCTTGTTCATTCATTCGACTTGGACTGCTGCTGTTATTGTTTAACATCGAAGTAAGTAGCTTATGCCTAGGATTTCACGATTTTACGAGCTATATAAACGAGTGTTGTTCCTGCTGTTCTTGGTATGGAAATTCTTGGCATTTGTGTTGTTGAGCACTGTGCACTAAGGGTTTTTTTGTTGTGTGTCCAATTGGAAACTGGGGCGTTGTCGACACATTTGGTATTTCACAGCACTGAAAACGTGAAGATTGTGTGCAATTGATATAGATTTGTTGGTCAGGTAATTGTATTTTAACCGTCGCTTGGGAGTTTCGTTAAGTTGATGCAACGTGAGATTTGCAACTGGCAACAACAAATTTTGCTTTTGGTCACAAAACGTTTTTCCGGTCTGTTTGTTATTGTTGTTGTTGTTGTTGTTGTTTAACTATGGATTACAAGTAAGACCGTCGCTGCTGGCTGATATTGCTATTGCTATTGCTATTGCTGCGGCTGCGGCTACGGCTGCTGTTGCTGTTGACTTCTAAGCGCTGCCTTTGGGTTGGCGGCTATTCAACGGATACGTTCCGACGCGTAACTAAAAACTTGGCGCGCGCTCTCACACGAGCCACAGACGAACGAGCCGCACGGACTTGTCATATTTGGGGGGTTGGCTGCAGCGACAGCGACAGAGGCCAGAAAAACAACAAAACCAACTCACACACACACACACACACACACACACATGGACGGTGGGGAGCCAGAAGCTCTGCCAGGCAAGCTCTAAGTTGCTCACTCAGCGCTTTCGGCTCTCTCTCGCGCCACGCACACACACGCAAGACACCAATACGAGCGGAAACTGGTTAACAGCGGCAGCATTTTATTGGTTTATTTGTTTGGCTTTGCTCGTGATTAATAAGTTTTTTGATGACAATTTGTAACATGTGAAAACACGCACACGATGTCGCATAACTAAAACATAAGTAAAATTTTGTGGGCATGCAAATGAGTGGAGTGGCCTATGTGACTGGGTGTGTGCGTGTGTGTGAGAGAGAGAGGCAGCGCAGCCAACGACACCAGCGACACAAAACGGTCTACTACGGCACGGCCAGGTGCAGGTGACACTTGAGCCAAGAAAAAAACAGCAAAGAAATACGACGCTTAAAAAGTAAAAAGAGCACCGCTCAGCTGTGCGGGCCGGGCCATGGAGAGAACGAGAGAGTAAACGTGCGAGCGAGGGAGAGAGCGACCGCTAGCTCGAGAGCGAATGAGCCAGAGAGAGCGCCAATTGAGCACCACGCACAGCAGGTGTTGCCCTTTTGTGCGAGCGGGACGACACTAGTGCCCAGACTCGCCATCGTTGTCGTCTATTGCGGACTCTGCCAGCTGGTGGGCGTTTCCAATTGTAACTGGCTCTGCGACTGCGAGTTGCCGTCGCCAACGCCGCAGCTGGTTCTGGTTGGGGGAAGCCTTTTACATGGCTCGGAGTCAAATGGGAGCCGAGTCGCTGGGGAGTTTTTCCATATTGTATATTTGTTTATTTAACGCATTTACTTAGCGCTTGCAACTATCGAAAGCAAAATCAACTAATCTTAATGGACACTTTTCAAACTGATGCTGACATGTTTGGTCTGCTGCCCTTTTTCCATTTCTTATGCCTCTCCTGCTCCTCGCCTTTTTCACTTCATTTTTTGGCTAATCTACGCTTTAAATGCAACGCGTTAGTCCTTGCCTGGGACTTCAGCTTTTGCCTTTGCAACTCGCTGTATTTCATATTCATGCAGCGCTTTGTTCTATTAATTTCCTTGGTGTCCTGTTGCCCATGACAACTACAGTGACTGCAACGGCAATGGCAACGGCAACGACAACGACAACGGCAATGGCAGCGGCAAAGGCAACGGCAACAGCGACTGCGACAGCTCCATTTGTCGCCATTGTTTTTAGAGCTCCATGATTGTGTATAAATATATATGTGTGTGTGTATTGGTGTGTGTAGCTGTGTGTGTGTTTTTGTGCTGCGCAGGTGTTTGCTTTTGTTTTGTGGGACGGTTTTTAGCGCTGATTTTGATTTAGCTCAACTGCCCCGACTCGCTGGTGGGATTCATTTTAATTAACAACGAACTAATGACAACGGCACACAAACTCAGCGCAATACTCTAATTCTTATTCTAATTTAATTTGACTCTAATGACTTGAGCTGCTCTTCCACTTCATCCAAGACTCTGGGCAAGCAGCAGTGGTGGGAGTGCTAGCAGTTACCTCTACTTGTTACCTTCTTTGCCAATTGTCAGCCAACAATTGCAGCTTCTGAACAATGGCTCACATTTTTCCAGCTCTCTTTTCACCAGCTAACTGACAGACTGACTGACGACTGGTGATTGCAACTGTGCCACTCGTCAAGCGAGGGCAGTACGATATGTATTTGCGATATGTATAAGGGAACTATACAAATTAAAAATTGATTTGCATTTTTGATCAAACTATATATAGTATATATAGTAATATATAAATGACGTAAATCGATATCTAAATATGTCTATATCATTTGTTTGGTCGTTAGGACTCGTAGTTGTCTATAGGTCTTAAACAGCCCTACCCATTTGGATCTGTCTCTTGGTGCCCTCTACTTACTTGGCTCTGGCATTGTCTTTGGCAATGCTTCTGTCATATCTGCGTCTCTTTTACTGTTAGTCAGCCATTGTTATTACATGACATACCCTGTATGTAGTCCACTCTGCTTAAAGTGCAATACCAACTCAAGTGGGTCAACAAACATAATTAAGTAAGTCACTCTAATAGTTATAGTATTAAAAAGTTTATTTATGTAGCAATTATCTCTCATTTTGCCCACAATACACTGTCGTCATTATAGGGTATGTGCCGGGTTGTTGGTTGGCTTGGCTCTTGACAGTTGTTTTCGCAATGCATTTGTGTGTCTGTTGTGTTTGTCTATTCGCTAGTTGTTTCTTTCGTTTGTTTGTTCGTCCGTTTGCCTGTTTGTTTGTCGTATTTATCATGGCAGTTGCCTTTGCCTTTGCCATTGCCTTTGCCGTTGCCTTTGCCTCTCTTCTGCATTCTCTGCACTTGCAAATAAATGTTAATGAGTAGTTGAACAATAAGGCGCTGACAATGCAATCTCAGAGCCCCTTCCATTGCCTCTTAAATGCAACTGAATATAATGAATATACAATATGAATACGAATCCGAATACGAATACGAGTATGTATAGCCTGTTTACGGGCCTCATTTAGGTTAGCTTTCGCGATTGGGGTCTTGGGGCTTTAAGCGCTTTAGCGTATGCAAATACCACAAATCAACGGCAATTCAATGGAGTCTAATGCCTAAATCGCTCTTGTTGCTACTCCTGTTGTGCGCGTGGGGTGTTGGTGGGGCAGGGCAGGTGCTGCCACACATTGCTGCCAACTTATTTCAATAGAACATTTTCTGAAAAGCCCGCGCAACAAAAGGCCCAAAAAAAGAGGCTGTTGCCATGTAAATTTTGCACTTTTTGTTGCTCATTAATGTTAATCAAAATGGGGGAAAATGGCCTACGAGCTGCAACCTATTGAGCAGCACAATAACTATGGCAACTTGACAAAAGGTTCCCTGTACCCCTTCTCTTAGGAATCACAGATGCAAGCACAGTGCAAAGAAGACGCCCCAAAGTATGCCGCAAAATATGAAACTTGATCAATATTTAGTTTGATTAGGTAAAGCAACTTGGAAGTACTTCATAAACACTTTTAATATTAGCATAGGGTATATAATGACATACCTTTTTTGGGATACCACTGAGGTCTCGGTCAGCGACAGGACGAACGAAGCTTCTGATTCGCTTGAGCTCTATTTCGATAAGCATCGGCTTCTATTTCATAGGCCACAATGCAAACAGTTTTGCAAATTGTTCAAGCGATCGGATAGCTGATTTATCGTTAACGATCAATCCGACGTTTGGCAATTGTGTCGCATGCAGTAAAACACACTAGCTCACACACACATACACACACAATGGAAACCAACAATTGAGATGCGCATCATTGCTTGAGTGAGTTTAATCCTTGCGAATTTCAAACGGCAAACATGGATTACAAACACACATTCGCATTCGCATACGAATGGGAATCGGCATAGGCATAGGTATAGGCACATATGCAGATAGCATGTCTGGGTCGGAAACAACAATGCAGCTCAAGCGTTTCGCTGAGATTTGCAGCAAATCGATAAGAGAAACTGCCAAAACCAAAAGCAGTTATGACAACGCATCGACTCAGCGATTGATATGCCAGATATAAGGCAACATATGTGTTTTCATTGTTGTGCGTGTGGAGACCCTTCTCTATCTTTGGCAGACAAATAACACACAATAGCAACCAGTATCTTTCCCCTGAAGTTGTCTACTGTTTCATAAACTTAATCTCAGATATTTTATTTCTCAAAATCGACAAAAAATGTCTTCAAATTAAGCACATGTTCGTATATTTTCTGCCCTTCGGCATAGTTGGACTAATGCCCAAGATTTCGCAAGGTTTCTAGTATTCCTTAAGATGCACTCTCACAGATTTGATCAGGTATCTGGTCAAGCATTTTACACACTAAATTCCCGTCAACGCCCTCGCCACATATCACCAAAGATGAATGATCTAATATGTGAGCAAAAGGAGAACCCTTCAACTGGCATTTAAAAAAAATAAAGACAGAAAAGAAAGAGCTAATATTCGAGGAAATTTGTGAAAAGCGCAAGACGAAAAAAAAAACGTAAAATAAAAGACAAATAGGACAATGCCACAAAGATTCATCTATTTAACTAGAACGCCAGAAGAACGCATGTAATTGACTTTTGTGTGTGCATTTTTTCATTCATCGATGACAGACAATAGGGCGGCACCAAAGAGTGAAGACGCAGCAGAGTTGTTGCAGAAACAGCCGGTGCGACAATTCATTGACTACGCTTACACCCGGACAGCTCCGAGCTGGTCGAAAACCCAGACAAACTGGCGCGGCCCGCCGGCCCTAACGAATCATCTCTCAATGGTCAATGTCTCTCAATGGCGCAACGTGCTGCCTCTGCACTCTGCAGTGTGTGTGCAAGTGTGTGTGTAAGTATCTCCCTCGCTAAGGATACGCCGAAAAAGTGTCAAAATTCCTATAATCCGCTTAAAGGTGTTTTAATGCCCAGCTCTGCAGGCCGAGCTGGTCAAACTTCTTCTCCTCCTCCACATTTTGGTTCTTCGCTCTTGCCACCTTGCCAGCGCGTTTCACATGAATGAATTTTCAATTTGCTGCAGCGCATTGTCTTGGCAACGGGCTGCCGCCCGCGTCCTGCCATTCAATGTGGCACGTAGGTGTTTTTTGTACGCGTCATTGTCTCTGCCTTTGGCCAGAACAATGCCACAGCGGGCATCGGGCAACGGGCAACGGGCAGCGGGCAGGCGTCGGGCACTGAGCATCACAAACGGTCGCATGACCAGCCAGTCAGCCAGGATAATGCGCGCTTCTTGCCAGAGTTGGCTACCAATAAACTATAAAAAAAAAAAAACAAATACACACATACATAGAGGCAAAAGTGCAGCCGACGCTTGCCACAGACAAGGTCAAGTGGCAGCCCGTACAGTCTAGTAGCTCTTCAAGTTTCACACAGTAACACACAGTTTACCATGGCCATCTCTCAGGCTTATGGCTTGCCTCTGTTGCTCTGAATATCACAGTTTCAGGGCTTTCTTGCCGCGTAATCATCTGCATTTAAATCGATCGATTCGTTCACTGAATTCTCACTTCCATTAGGCTGATTCCCATGTCTGGGACACTGTCCAACTGTTTTATCTAGCAGCGACTGGCATATCTCGACATGATTAGGCAGTTTAGCACGCCTCGCCAACTGGTCAAGCATTTAAATGAGAATAAATCGATTTATTCAGAATATCGAGACGGGTTTCCTACACAGATCAATTCGATTCTTTACTCCGTGCTAAATATTAAATTATTTTTTAATTTATTTCAACTAAATTGTACATGAATATATTGACAAGTTGTAAACTGTAAAAAAAAAAGAAATTGATCCAAATGTTGGCACGCTAATGGCGCTGTGATGTTTGTCAGGAATAGAAGCAGAAATCTGAAAGACATAGATTTTAGCTTAAAGTAGATACTGATAATACAGATCGACTATTTTATCTGTTTCGTTTGTGACTAGGTTCGAATACTCTCAAAACACTTTAAACAACTGATAAAACTCCTGATTGTTAAGCTAATTAGCATGCAAATATAATTTAAGCAGTAACATATGTCATTCAATTGAGCCGTTTGCTCTTTTTTCACCCGGAACCCTTTGGAAATCGATCCAAAGCCCGACAAAACCAGCACAGGCCCTAGTCACACGCGAATCGCAAAACACGTATGCATTTCGTTTGATTTCAATCGTTTCACAGCATTTGCGATGCCTATCATAAATTCGCATAAATTTACTGAATGGCCAAAATCGATACGCAAATGCGAAAAGTATTCAAAAAATAAATGAAATCAAAGCATTGCGAAAAATTGGAAAGCAAAACGCGACACACGCTGACAAATGGAAAACATTTGTAACGACCATTAAATGATGTTGTCATTGTTGTCGCTGTTTCAGAAATAATGCAAATCGTATTTGGCGAAGGGTTAGACTGTGCCCGGGATAGAGGTCAGGGGATGAGGCGTTGGGGTATGCCATTTTAATGAAGCCATTAAAAATTGCTGACATTTGTCAGTTTCTTCTTTTTTTGCGGGGCGTTGCCAATGAAATTGTGAAATTGTAAAATTGGCAATTCGATGCGATTTGGCTAACCCAAAATACGCCCACTTTGAGCCATTATACCTTGAGGAAACACTATGGGAAGATCTATGGATTGTTATGCCTGTCCGTGGGGTGCTAAAGGGTTACATTTCATTCAATCTCCATCCAATAAATTTTTTCTGTAACAAACTTTAGCCATTAAATTGGCCACGCCCGAAATTTATAATTGCAAAATGCTGTACGCCCCATTCAGGTCTAAGTCTTTGACTTACAACCGTTACAATTTATATGGGCAGTGGAACGAAACCGTTAAGGCGCTCACTTGTTACAACACAATAGACAACAAAAACGAAGTGAAATGAAAACTGGAAACTGGAAACTGGAAATCATGCGACGAAATTGTCACTGCAAAATGGCAGCGGATAGGAGCCGTAGGCCTAAACGTATCAACTTTAATTTGAATTCGATCAGAAGGGTCTCTATTCACAGACTCATTCACATTCACAGTCTCATTCACAATCACATTCGCTGCGCGGTATTCCGTTGATACTATTCACCGCTCACGGTCACTTTCGTTGGCAGACAATCGACGCTCATCAGCGTCTTTTGCTCTTGATCTTTAGTTGCTGTGGGCTGCAGCGCTGTTGTTTTGGTCCGACGCAGCTTCAAAGGGCGGTCGTTACGTATCCTTTGATTTGCATACGAGGCGGACAACGACAACTACAACATCAACAAAAAACAGCAACAACAATAACTATCAGCTCTGACCCTCTGACCCTCGGCTCCCCGGCAAAACAAACAGTTGGCAGGCAATGGCAAAGTTGCTACACTTATGTCGCGCCTTGCAAGTTCATCATCATCGTCGTCAGCGTCAGCGTCAGCGTCATCTTGATGAACATCATCTGAGGATCATCCACATCAATTTAACGGCGCGATCTTTGCGCGCTCGCAGCTGCTCTGAGTCAGTCCTTCGATTAAGGTTCAGCCTCAGTTTCAGGTTGGTTCGCGCGCTGTCAGAACCAATCAAGTCGACACTCTTGACACAAAACGATGCGTAACTCTTCGAGAGGTTGTGCACAGCCATTCATCAAAGGACCGTGACCAGTGCCCGTGCCCATGCCAAGGCGAGCCTCTTCGCTAATTTGCTGACTGTGGCCGTGGCCCTCCTAGAGTGGCAGACTCTGTAGGACTAGCAGCTGGCCACTCATAATTGACAATAGTCTGTCCTAATTGCTGACTAGTCATTGCCTATAACTGAAGCTTGAGTAAAAAGCTGCAATAATGTCTCCTAAATCTATAAGACATTTGTGTTTAAACAAACTCATATCTTAAAACTTAAAACTTTATATTAATTACTTTAAAAATATAATATTCTTATCATTTCAATCTGTTCTGATCATTTTTCTCCCTAACTCCCCTTTGCAAAACAAATGCTAGCTAATTGCGCCCGGGCAGCATTCTTGATTCATTATCATTTTGCTGTTTTCATCTTTTGAACTCGTTTAAGCCTATGAATTTAATTGAATTTAAACTTTAGCCCTAGGTGTCCGTTGGGCTGTCAATTGCCCCTGCCCGGGCGACGTTTGACCCTTGTCTCTGGGATGCTAACTCAGGCCTTTGTCTTTACCTGACCTCTCCAAGCTAACCGAGCCACCGCTGCTGTAAGTTGCAACCCTTTTGTCACCTTTTAATTTGATGAACTCACTTCCGTCCAGCCCACCAAGAAACAGCATCCCAGACACATTGGAATCCGAATCGGAATAGGAATCGGAATCGGGATCAGGATGGTGTTGTCTTGATCTCAAGCCGGTCTGCTGCCTTGTCAGTTTTGATTAGTTGAACCACTTCATGTCGCCGTGCTGCTGCTGGCTTCTTCTGTCCCGTATGGGAATGCGTATCCTTACCTGATCGTAATACGAGCGCCGATCTGACGATCTGGCGATCTGCAGATAAGGCGCTCTGGCGATCTGTTGTGCAATTCTAAAGACTTTGCCATATTGCACGGTTCGTGGTAGTTGAAGTTGCTTTTTCATAATTTTCACATGACCAAAACAGCTTAAGATCAAGTTAGCCATCTAAGCTGACAGCTGGCAGCCCCTTATAATATTTCGCGAAACTCTAATCCCATCATAAGTAAGCTCGTTCAGTTGCTCCCAGCTCTTGGCCTTGTTTCACTCTTGTGCTCTGTCCCTTTCGATCTCTCTCTCTCTCTGTTGATACTTCATTTGAAATTAAATTTCTGTTTCATTTGTTGTTTGCTTAGAAAGTTTTACAAACATTGGCAAGTTAATCCCGGTAACCTGTTTTATGAGCCGTAGACTAGCCCTATCGCTAGCAGCATTATGCAAATTATGCCACAGCCCGATTGCCGCACAACTTAAAGTTTACTCGAGGGTCCCTCCATGCTGTCTGGCAGATAGGCAGGCAAATCTGCCTGCTGGCCCCGCTCCAGCTGATGATCAATAATAATCATAATGACAGTTTTAAGTGGGTTAGCCCTACCATTGTGCATTTGCATTTAAATGCGCCTTGATGGATAGCTGTCCGTCTTCCATTCTCCAGCTCAAAGCATCTCATGCCATCTTTACTCTATTACATCATACTATTATGTGCAGTGCTCAATGCTTCTTTTATCTGCAGTTCTCGTCCTTCAGCTGTTACGGGGCAATCAATCAGCTTAGCGCGCAGCTTCATTATGATTATGGGCTTGTCCTTCAATTCGTATAGCAGAACCGCATTCATTCTGCATATTCGTATTTAAATGCATTCAAATGCCAATTTTTATGCCAAGATTGTCAAAATGCTCAATGCCTAATCCCGACTGCCTGCGCCATTCTAATATGCTTTGAGGTTTTCCTTTTGAACTGGCCCCGCACAAAGCATAAATCTGTCCATTGTTGGACCTTTCCTCTATTAATTCCTTTATAATTCTCGCCTGACTGACCAACTGTAAGAGCTAGCCCACCTTCGCCACTTCAACTCCCCCACAACGCACACACACACACACACACTCGCACACAGCAGCCCAACGACAAACTCTCTAATGTGTGAACTCTGTGAATACCCTGTAGCCTACAGAATGCACATCAAATTCAAGTTGACAATTGTCTAGATTCCTTGGATAAGTTCTTAGATTCTTCTCACTGCTAATGTCATGACTCATAAAAGGTGATTCCCTTATGATTAATTATATGATATATTGTTCAATTATTAATTTAAATTAAAGCAAAAAGAATTATAAATTTGGTTTTAATTTATTTTTTTTTTATAATATGATTAATAATAATACAACTTGCTGAATGCTTTTTGTCATACCCTTTATTATTTTTCCTACTGGGTGCAACAAAGAGAAATATGAAAGTTCCATAAAAAATGTATAAAAAGAAAATGCAACAAAAGCCAAGGGCAAGCAAAATAAATAAAAAAAAGAAGAAAAACTCAAGTACACACACACACACACACACACACATTGTATAAAATTCCAGCTTGTACTTTTCCTAAGCGAAAAGCCAAGATTATGCGGGTGTCCACTTTTGGGCACAAGGCTTTGGTAGGAAACGCAACTGATGCGTGTAACTGAATGGTCAGCCACAAATCGGATTAGCACTAAGCGATTTTGGCACTCGTCGCCAATTCAATTAGGTGACAGACGCAACGTAAAGCTCAAAGCCGAAAGGTGAAAATTGCCCTGCCGAGCGGGAAAACTTTTTGGGCTGGCCATTGAGGAGAGGTTTTATGTCTGGGCTGACATTTGCTGCCACTAATTGGCCGCATTTTTGAGCAACTGTGTGCCTTTTGTAGCGCTTCCTTTTCTCAAGGACATAAATTACAAGTTTTGCCAATGGGTTGCTTTCACCTTCGTTTTTAATAGGAAAATTCAAAGAAAATTAGCAGCGGGCAACGGGGCACCGCCATAAATTGTACCCTAATTTTCGGCACAAACCTAATGATGCCACAGTCCAGGCCCATAAAATGCAACTTACAAGCTGAGAAAATGCTGTTGCCCTCGCAAGGGGGTTGGCCCGATAGCAAGAGACAATAAGACAACACGACTGACCCAAGGGCCGACTGGCAGAAGTCGTCTTACAGACTGTCAACTGGCAAGGAAAAGGATAATCAAAAGAATTTGTAACAATTAGAGAGCAGCGCAAAAGGTGGTTGAGGGGTCCATGGCGAAATTTATGTGTTTATGCCGTATTTCCATCCATAATCCGAAAGTTTTCTTTTTTAATGTTTTTGCTTTCCTCACTCCATACACAACTGTGTACACTATGGAAAGCGAGGTGCGCTGTACAGCTGCACAGCAAGCGTTGGCGATGAGAAATTGCTTGCAGCAGTAGAACAATGATAACTTAATAACAAGAGCAACAAATAATAATAATAATAATAATAATAAACAAACAAACAAAGGAATACACAAAAGCCAACAAAAGCAACATACGAAAAATCCAATGCATAACAACGCATTTTTTTCGTGGCTTTTCTTTTTCTTCGACTGTATCTGTCGGCTTAAAGGCGTGAAATACAACAATAATAATAAATATTTGTTAGCTCTCGGTCTTCCTCGGGTCGTTATTGCTGTCGTTGTTGTTGTTGTGCTTCTCAGTTTTGGTCATATTTTCATATGCTGTTTAAGTAGTTGTGATTGATGCGCACAGCGCGCGCGTTGAAAGATACGTTTTGTATCTGTGAGATACGCGCGTGGTAACCGTAGCCAAGAAGACCGACGAGAGGGGTTAAGGTTAACTGCTGTTATCGGTACTTAATATTCAAGCCTCATGCTGTGGCATTACAGGTAAGGTAAAAGTTTGCGTATTACTTATCGATAACTTTCCCTTCGATAACATATAACTGATATATTGATCTTAGGCAACTCTTTCTCCTTTCACTACTCAAATAATAATTTCAACATTACTTATCGAGCAAATTAACAAATTCAAAATTCAAAAGCTTATTAAACTCTCGATCTTCGTCATGCAATTAAATTAAAGATAGGTTATTGTAATGATCCAACTTTAGTTATAGATAAATATAACAATAATGGTTTCATTTTTAGCTTTGATAATTGAAAAGCATTGTATCGTCAATACATTAAAGAATAATCTACTTATTATAAATTGGGTATTATTTTTTAATTAATTAATCGATCTGACTCAATTTCTCTGCCATAAACGAATATTTATCCTTATGCTGAGCTGGATCAGTTATAAGATAACAGTTAAATATGATTGTTCAAGTTTTATGATTAAAATGTGAACTAGTTTGGGTAACTGAATTGATACTTCGATCTGCATCGATCTTTGTCAACTCTTTCATCTTTCATCTTTCATCTTTCATCTTTCATTTTTCATGGCAATCTTATTTGAAGTCAACTATCACTCTTATCCAATTTCCCCATTATATTCTAGACTGTTGCCGTCATTGTTTCTCCACGCTTTTTCCACTTAGAACTGTCGCATTGATAAATGAGCTTTACCCGAGGACGGTAACAGTGACAATTGGCTTTTGTGTAAGTTGCTTATAATTAAAATTCTGTGGCACAAACAAAAGGGCCAACGAACAAACAACAGCAACTACTTACAGCCACCGAAAAAGAAACGGCCCGAAAAAGTAGCGAAACGAATGTCACAAAAGCGGCAACAACCGAGAGAAAGGCAACAAGCACCGACACACACACACTCAGACACGCACACAACAACAACAGCCACAGCAGCAACAACAACAGAAACAACAGCAAACCAATCGAAGCACAAAAGCCCACAAATCGGATTGCGGACTGGACCTTTTCATGGCGCTCAACAAACAAATATTTGTCATTTAAACGTGTATCTGTATCAGTATCTGCATCTGTATCAGTATCTATAATTGTATCTGTAGCTGAAGCGCTTTTCTATTTCTAGTCTAGTAGTAGAGAGACGAGCAACGGTTTCGGTAGCGGTTCTCCAACTTTTGATTTCAATTGCTTAGTACACTCATACTCATACTTCTATATATAGCGGTCTGTCCAGGCTTAGACTTATCAATATGTTCACCTCGCTCCTGCCCCTTGCCCTGCCCGCACCCAGAGCTGCTTGCGCAATTACCGCAAGTGTGAGTTAGTTGATTGCCAGGTAATTGTTAACGTTGTTGTTCGTCTGTTATTATTATGCTCTATTCTCGGTATGGGACCGATCAATTATATTTAATAATAATTGACTAAGTCTTAATAGAGAGATATTCAAAAATCATTGAAAAATCATTAATTAGTTGCAGAATATTTCTTTATACAATATACATTTTTATATCTATGATATCTTTATAGAAAATCGTTTCTTGTTTGTGGCTGTCCCCTCAACTCATGACTTAATGCATTATCTCAACTTAGGGTGTTCACTAGTCGGTTTGGGAAAATCAGTTATACTCTTTTCTTATTACCGCTCTTTTATCTGATGCTGACAATTTATTATAACAATTTATGGCCATTGTTGACTTTATTGAATTGTTTAATTATTAAGCAATATTTGATTGATTGCGAATTCCATTTCATTTGCTGTTACACTTAGTTTTTTTAAGCTTTCTCGTGCGGCATTGTTGCTTCGAGTCGGTTGTTAGAAAACGTTGTTGTGTTTATTTTAGATTCGTGGCTTTTTGTATCATATTGTCGCTCTTTCTCATTATTGTTGTTTATTATTAAGTATATTTTGACCATTATTATTTCTTAGTTTTGCTGTTGTTATTACAAACGCTTATTGACCCAATTTCAGGCAGTAGTTTGCAGTTTGTCATTGAGTAGAGCTCTCATATCTCATGCGGTTTTACCCAGAGCTGTGTGGACGGGACAAGGAACAGGAGTAGACCGGGGAGTAACTGCAGCCATAAGCGAAACCTCACTTCTGTTGTATTTCCAACTGTGCCCATAAATTTTAATCCATGACAAAGTTGCCAACTGGCTCCCAGAGCCGCCCAAGTTGCCAGCCCGCGGAATTGACTGCATGCGCCCAGTCACGGATATGAATATGAACTACAAATGGACACTGAATGGAGCATTTAATGGCTGCAGCAGGAAGGCTCGGAAATGCGGATTGAAAAATGGGCAAAGCAAAACAAATTTTTTTTCACATTTTCTAGCATTTTCCGCGCACTTTGCAATCTGAATGGAGTTGTTGCTCGTCATTCGCGAGGCACAGTGAGGCCACTCTAAAAAAACCTTTGCCTGCATCTACTATGCACTTATAAAATATTATAAGCTATATTCAAATAATATTTTCAAATATCTGCCATCCATAAGCACAAGTCGGCAACGATCTAAATGAGACTCAAATTCCAATATGCATTAGTGCATTAGTGCATATGGGAAATCCTCATCAACAATTGTAATTACAATATAATTCCTGTTCAATAACATGATGAATATTTTCCAGCTTTTCAATACTTTCTTACATTTTTGTTATAAGCTTGACCCAGTATGCCAGGAGCAGTCGTAACTCAGCTATTTCGCTTTCATTAGCTGTTGCTGGCCAGCCAAATGGACAGCAGACCGCCCGGCTCTGTTGTTGATACTGAGACGAGCATTATCCTTTTGGTCGCTGATAGGTGAAACGTATTTGGTTGTTTCTCCTTTCTCACTTTTTCACATTTTTTCTGGGCGCATTGATAAAGTGTGCCATAGCTTGGGGTTAATGTCGCGCCAATGATTTAGCACCTTGTTACAGAGCCACCCGCCCCGACCCCAGCCCTAGCCGAATGCTGATGCGGATCGTGGCGATTCGACCCGACAACGCTTAATTGCGCTGATCGCGTGGACAGCGTTCAAGTGTGACTCGGATGCCGAGTCGGAGCTGTAGTCTGAGTGCAGGTCCGATCAGAGCCCACCACGGGCGCGTGTCGAATTGGTTTTGTGTGGGTGCGTGCGCTGATTTGTTGTGATAAATAAGTGGCAGCCTATATAGGTTGTTACAGATGCTATAGATGCATATGGAATGAAGGCATTCGTTCGCATAAATTCCCAGCTCTTGTGGATTTTCATTAAAATTTTTAAGCACTTTTTCTGTGTGGAGCCATCCGAGGCCTTAATAAGAACAAACAGGCCGTTGAGTCGGCACAATCGCTTGGCGCCCCATGGTGCCATATTTTTGTTAATCCCCCAAGCCAATGCTAAAGAACGCACATAAAATTTTATTATTTATGGATGGCAAGCAGTGCCATATCCTGTGGCATTTATGACACGACCAAATTCCAATTGTTTCTGCTGCCACTGACGCTGGCTTTACTGCTGCTACCGCAGTGTCCCTTACCCCTTGTCCCTTGCCACCTCATTCTCATTCTCCCTCTCTCTATCTCCCTCTATCAATGCCAGCCGAGCCTGGCTGCATAGGTGTAAAGCATCGCACGACCGCGCTTTGATTAACCTTAAGCGCATAAATAGTGGATTCAATCAGACCTGCAAGAGCTGCCAGTCCGTACCCAATCGACAAGCAGCCGGCAACCGGTTTGGCTACACTGAGAAAAAATACTACTACATCAAGCAACTCCAAAGGTATTTAAAGTGTTAAATAATTCTATATGTTGCAGAGCTACTATATAAAACTATTTGATATACAGACTTACACAGATTTAACTGTATACTGAGGAAATAGAGCTTAGTGAAGATGTTATAAATATCATAGAAATGCTTGACTTAGCTATCACCCTCCGACAAAGACTGATTTAGCCAAGATCTAACTGCTATCTATCGGCAGTCATACTTCATGGAGTATTGGAAAACATTAATCTCTAACTGACTATTTCTTTCAGTGTACGCTCCACGTGTCTGCTCCGAACAACTCATTAGGTTCGATTCTTCTTTCGGAGGCTTCGCAAGAAACTTTTGCGGCAGAGTCATTGTCATTGTTATTGTTAAGGCGAGTTGCGCTTTTGTTGTTGCTGTTGTTCGGTAAGAAGTTTGGATGCGCTTTTGTCAGCTCTTGGAAAAGGGAAATGAAAATGAAAATGTTGTTGCTCTATTGATTATTGCATATTGATTGCTGTGTGGCTCTTTTTTGTTGAGGCGAGCAGCGACAAATAAAGAAGAAATGAACCCATTTCCACTGCACAGCTAAATTATTGATACGAATACATTCCGGAGCCAGTTCCCCAATGCACGGGGCACACTTGAGGCACACACGAGCACAGAGCCAGGCCCAGAGAAGTGGTGACGCCGACTGGTCTGGCCAGGGCCAGACAGAATGGAACCGCGCAACAACTGGCACAGTCACAGTCACAGCCACCAGCTGTGTGCGCCATTACGATCTTAGTTGGATCTTGGACCAGCCTGGGGTTCTCCGCTCCGCTCCACTCTACTCCACTTCACTCCACTACACTCCACTCCACTACAAATGCATTTCATACAAAGTCATCGTCGTCGCAGCCAAATGACAGTCGCCACTTTATAAGAGCCTGATCAATGGCTGGATCTTTAGACTTGTCTTGTCTTGTCTGGGGCAATGCATTTTCGTATTGTTTTGATCTGAAATTCGTTGAATTTTGAACACAATTTTGACAGTTGCCACTCAGTTGCATTTGAAAATTCCATGGAACACTCGGGGCCGGGGATCCAGTCGAGCAACAGCCTCGCCGGCGATAAAGTTAATTGAGTTATTTGGGCTGACAGCTGATTAGTTGAAGTTGGACCCATTTGAGAGCAATGAGGGGCTGCCGGTGCGGAGGGCTGGGCAATGGGCAATTTTATGGTGCGTGGCAATGGCAAAGTGGAAAATTATTATGCTGCCCCATTAAGTTGCCGCCATTGTAGTCGGACTGCGGTGTCGACCCACGCGCTTCTGGCACTCAAATTTCATGCCGCATGCAAATTTTTGTGGCGCATTGCGCAGGCGTTGCAGACAACAGCAGGAAAATATATATACATTTTTCCCAGCGATCATCAGGCATGATAAAAGATTCAATTACAAGATGTTTAAGTGAGTTCAGCTCATGATTCGTGTGACTTTTCGTCCACGTTCGCCCAACTAAAGGAGAATATTGGTTTAAGCCAGCATCCGAAAAATATGAGACCTTGAATGATTTCACTCACGCACTCTTAGCTAAGCTTACAGATACAAATATTTTGTAAGCAACTGATTTGAGGTATATGAATTCTAAATTTGATTTCTTCGACTTTTGATTGCATAGTTCCAAAGTCAACATTCTTGAGACTTGAGTAACTATCAGAGTTAAATATCGATATTTTTATTCATAGCTGAAGCTATTACTTCATATTAATAATTAACACTCAAATATTTGTACAAATTTTGTAATAAGTTAACTCATAGAAATCGGTACTTCTACACTTTAAATACTCACAGCTGAAATGTCTTTCCATCGTCTTTGCACTCAAACGTCTTCATGCTAGGTTTCACTTGGGAGAGTATGACGAGGTCGATTGTAGCCGACTGCATCATTCCTTACTGCTTATTTTTTACTTCTTGGCGAGGAGGCCTGACATGCAAACAAAAACAACAACAATGAACCGTTGCACAAATGCAAAAACCCATCAAAATGATGGATGACACTTTGATAGTGAAGTCGGTAACTCGGAAAGTGCGCAATAGTTGCACTTCAGAAAACCGCAAAGAAATTGCCCAATCGCAAAAAACTGACAGCTGCCTGGAGTGGAAAAAGGAAGAAAAATTTGCGTTCACGTGAGACAGAGATCTTGGGAGTGCGTAAAAAATCAAAAATAAATTAAAAATCAACAAATAGTAGTCGAAACGTCAATGAATTTGAAATGCATGCAAATGCGACCGGGCCAATTGTCCTCGCTGGGGGGTAGAAGGTAGTTGGCACTCTGCCATTTGAAGTCACAGACCGATCATCAGGGTTTTTGGCAATTGGCAATATGTATCGGCAGAGAAGTCGAGTCGATTCCTTTTGGGGGAGAGGGCTAGACGTTGAGTTTCCCATTGATCGCTTTGAACTTTTTCATTTCGCCACGGTTGCAATTCTCTATTGTTGCACAATGAAACTGTATCCTTGGGCATTCGATTTGCATATATAGATCGGCATCAGGATCGGCGACACGTCGCACACACTTGATTGCCTTTGAATGGCTAATGAATGCGTCTGGAGTTTGCAAATCTTTGTCGGCGGTAAGTCGATACACAGTGGGCATAATATATGTTAGTTAGCTTCGCTGCCGATCTGTCATCTCAAGTGATCGCGTTTGCCTTTTTCAAATAGTTCAATGATTTCTCATAAAGATGTTCATTTCATATTCTTGAATTGATATTTTGAGAATGTTTGCGAATCGTAATGATCGAGACGTGCCTGAAATTCGAAACGGCGATTGGATGAATATCGAAGCTTCTGCAATTTCAATGCCTGTTAAAAGTGTGAACTATTGTCTTATAGATCCTAAATTTAGTCCGCAAGCTAATATTATATTTCATAGGAGAATGAATTAGATTTCCAATAAATAACATTACATTCCATTATTAAGATTTGCTTCAGTGAAATCCGTTTTGGATGTAGCCTTAAATTTGCATGCTTGTTAAATTGGTTGTTTGCTGCTGCGGATCATCCATTGAAATGTAATTGTTTTGCTCCCATTTGGAACTCAGGGCGCATGTTCTCAGTTTTGGCGCCATTTTTCTCGAGTTTCATTATTTTCGTTTGCATGTTATTGCAATCAGGAAAACATTGTTTGCCATTTAATGCAGGCATCAAACCCCTTTCTCACTTTTTGCCCGTTGAATGTTGATGCTGTGCTTTGCTCTGAGACCAATAAATAAACAACAAAAGAGTTAAATTCAATTGCAACTCTTCCGCGACCTTTGTCAATCCTAGACAATTACATGCTTGCAAATTTTTTTGACTGAGCTCAACCTTCGTGTTCAATTATTTTGCACCTTTGCGAACCGATCGAAGGATCAGCGAATGCGACGGCGACGGCGACTGCGACTGTGATCGCAAAAACTCAATCAAGTCGAAAACCCAAGTCTCGACCCCGTTTCGAATCCTAGATATTGTTCTCGACCCCCGACCCCGACCCACGGCTTCAAATGCAAAAAAAAAGAAAACTAAAAAACATTATGTGCGTGACCCTTTTCGGTAAGCGAAAAGATCTTTTATTTTTGTCAACTGCGCAGGTGAGAGATCGCAATTTGCGTTGATCTTTCACAGCGCTTGCCCTCCGGGGCGCATTGATTTCTTGACGACATAAACAATATTACGTTCGGGAAGAGGGAAAAGGGTGCAGCTCCTCGCGACGGTCCCACTGACAATCGCTTGCCTAACGAATTCATTGATTTTCTTTAATTTAGTTTGGCATTTTCTGGAATTTTGCAATAGTTTTTGAGATTCATAAATTATCCGATCACTCGAGAGCTTTGGATCGTGTGAACCGCGTACAACCGCGAGGGAAACGCCTCTATAAGTATAAGGTTCGTGTAGATAGATCTTAGAAATTCCCACAATTTGCATGCGGCTAATTCTAATTATACAAATCGCTGCTGAGCTGCGGTCATTTAAATCTGCCCATGGCTAACTGGCTAAGTCCGATGCGATGCTCGATGCCTGCTAAGTAAAAGCCGGCTTAGGCTTAAACTTACTTACTCCTTCCTGTGTTTATTTTTGCACCAGCTGTGTCCAACGAGCCTGGGAAACTCCGAGCTCCGAGCTCCGGTGCGCTCGCTCACAGGTGTTGTCATCGTTGTCATCCTCGTTGTCGTCATGATCGGACCAACTGTACCTCTTTGGGCATACATACCTACCTGTTTGTTGGCATTGTCTGGATTTAGCTATCTTTTATTTGGGAAATTCCCAAAACAAATGAAAATAAAGTGAAACGCACAACAAAAGTCAAATGCCCGGGGCACGGGTTCAGCTTTAGAATCATATTATTTTCTTCTTCTCCTTCATTTTTGTGGCCCTAGGCCACTGATCACTTACCACTGTGTAGGAGGCCATTGTTTTTGTTTCTCTGTTCTCTGTTCTGCTCTGCTCTGCTCTGCTCTGCTCTGCTCTCTCGCTCTCCCATTCTCCCTGCCGCTTTATGCGCTGTAAGTGATCCTCTTCTGTCTTTTATTTGCTTTTCTTTCTTTCGGCCTTGTGTCTCTGCTTTGTCTCGCTCTCTTTGTCCGTGTCCGCTCAGCTACTTGTCTGCCTCTCTTTCGCACTACTCTATCTCGCCCGTTCTCTCTGCCCAGGCAGTGTTGGCGACAGACTGTCTGGCGCGTAGGCGTCAGGGTACACGAGAACTATGGATGATATGAAATGTAGGGATAGAATATATGAGACACATATTGATTAAAAGTAAATAATACTTGAAGAGTTGTTGTTCTTGGACTGCTGAGGCACGGAGTGATTGGAGTGTTTTCTTTCAACGGAAATTCATTAATATTAGAAGATTATAAAAATATTCAATCAATCAAAAGGTGTGTTTCACTAACATCTTATGGTTTTATTATATATATCGCCAAGTTCAATATATCAAATACATTTCAAATTTAGGATTCCCTAGCTAGCTCGTTTATAAGAAAAACTAGGTCTCAATTGAAAAGAAGATCGTTTTCTTATGTCGTAGTAGATTTCCAATGCATTTGTTTTCACAGTTTGATGACTTTTATTTCATTTGCACCCCAACAATTCGGTAAGCATTTCCTTTCTGAAAGACTGCCCCCACCTCTGTCTCTAGGTATTACAGCTGGCTATCAACCTAAATGACACTCCAATTTGGAGAGGCATTTCCACATTAATAAGCAAGCAACACATTGGGCATAAAAGCCAACTAAATAAATTCCATACATAGAAGAAAAAGACAAAAAATAATAGTAAAACTGCATTTTGTCTTGGGGCGCAGTCAACAGAGAAGTCGTTGTCTCTGTGCATTCCTCTAGTCCTATTCAGCTCTTCTGTTCTTCTTCAGCTCTCTTGTTCCCTTGTTCTGCTGTTTGTCACATACTCTTCTACGAAAAGCGTGGCCAACAATGGATATGGATCGTGGATCGTCTAGGCAGCAGACGCATAAACTATGCCCTGGACAATGGCCACAGAGCACTTCCTTTCAGTCATCTACCAACTACCTGCCGTAGGGTCCACGGGCGAGCTGGGAACTGTGGGTAGTCTTCGCCGTCGTCGTCGTCGCCGTCGCCGTCGCCGTCGCCAGCATGTCTGGCAAGATCATCGGCAACACAATGGATAGAGAAACAGTCGCCCTGCTGTCTGTTAGATTAGTATAGAATTGCAGATCATTCTGAAATTTCATTTCGTTTCATTCATGCTATAATCTATTTTCTTTTAAATGCCCAACAACAGCACAAACACCATACTAAATATGCTCAATGACCCTGTCTCTGTCTCTGTCTCTGTCCCAGTCCATTTCTCCTTCCATAGACCTATTCGCCTCGCTGAGACAACAACGGCGACGCACTGTCTGCCAGGATCGATACTCAGCTCTTGGTTATTGTCCATGCCTAATCACCTTGCTTTATGAAATGGATAAAGCATGACAATTCACTTTATATGCAGATCGACATCGGCTAAAGCGCAAGTGCATTTCTAGTTGACAGTTACAATTGACTATTCCCACAGCCCACTGTCAAAGGAATCTATTCAATTGACCACCCTGGCCATAGCCGTAGCCTACCCCCCGGCTGAAACAATCAACCCCTCTTGAGCGAAACAATGAAAAATGTAAATCCAAGCTTAGCATAATAAAAATTCAAGCGAGCGTAAAACGCTAATCTCTGCCACAGAATGTGTATCTGTATCTATATGTAACTCTAGAGGGTCCCTTACTCTCTGCCTGTGTGCAATAATATATTTGGCTCGCACAAATTTGTTTATTGGAAAATCTGTGCAACGATGCATCTCTCTGTCTGTGTTCGCCAAATGTCAGATTAGATCAGCGTTGACATCAACTCAGCAAATGAAAGAGAGGGGGAGAAAGAAAGAGACTGATAGATTAGGACCCGGGTACAGTCATGCCTCTCGGTCAGTCGGGAGCTCAATTAAAGCGGGGCAATTGCTGTCATAATGCGCATTTAGTAGTTAGCAATGCTCCATATAAATGAATGCCCTTTGTACCCACTCCATTCAGACTTCAGAGCTCAAACTTCCTATCGCCAATCCAGATTCGCTCCTTAGAATATCAGACGTAATAATGTCGGGGCGAACACAAAGAGAAACGATGCGATGACGCTGACTCAAATAAAATATAGAATACAAAAAATACTGAAACACCCAGCAACAAAAGCGGCAACAATAACAACAACAAAAGCGACACATATATTGCGCAGGATACAGATACAAGGACACTGCTCGGCTGTGGAGTGGGAAGCGCTGGGGTGGGGTAGCCAGGTAAGGTAGGGTACGGGGGATTTATGTTTCAACAATTTCAATTGTTTGCTAATGTTTTTGTATTGCGTTTGTTGCCATTGTATTTCGACTGTCTAATATGGCAGGCAGGACGCGAGTTCAAAGATTATGACTACACGGATTGGGTATCGAATTGCCGTTGTTATCGATAGCCAGCAGACGGCGTCAATCGAACAGCAGCCGCTCTTTCGCTTGTCTTTGCCCACATTAACATTAAAGTGTGAAATTTCAAGTGAATTTTGACAAGACAAGAAATCAGCGTCGAACGCTAATCGCTGTCTGTTGCCCGGTTCGCTTTCTCGGAAGTCTCGGCTTGCCAAATCGGGAATTTACTGTATCTAGCGCTGCGTCGCACATCCTTTGGGCTCTTTAATAAACTCACTAATAAGGCCAAACAGGCCGAACAGGGTCATGGCATTAGCATTAGGCCAAACAATGGCTGTGAAATGCATTTAGCTTTTATGCAGGACACGCGTCCTTGCCGCGGGAATTCCCCATGCACAAAGCAATCTGTTTCTACTTAGCACGACTGCTTACGATCCCCCTTCAGACAGACCCTGCCAGAGACACTCTAAAGTAGCCGCCCAAAAGGTCACTTTGCCTAATAACTTTAGGTCACAAATACGCCTCACAATCACTCCTACGCGAAGCACTGACTGCTGATCCCTCGTTGCCTGAGTGCCAAGTTTTATGACGTCCCTCGCCTAGAATGGGTGTTGTGTATAAGTTTGTCATAAGGAATGCAACACCCTAGAACCCGAGCAGATCGCACATGCTTCAGAATTCCATGACATAGAGATTGAGATTCAAGGAGATTCAAAGAGCCTCTAGAAGAATATATAATAAAATAAACGTAGACGACTTCCAATAGCTCTTGGTCAGATATAGATGTTATATAATTTCATCTAGATAATACCCGCAACCTTCTCTAGTTCTATCTAATGATTTATAAAAAGTTAATTACCTATTGCAAAAACAGTTAAATGTTCATTCGACTAATCAGCCGTAAAGCAGATTCTTACTAATGGGCCAAGATTTCATCAACTGCCTGGAACAATTCTAATGATTGCTTCTGGTGATGTTCTCCGCTCGAAGTTGGTAGCCCGACGCCCACAGGTAATAAAGTGACTTCTGCAGTTTTCAAACTGGCGAGTTGCTGAGCTGTTTTTCAGCACGCCTGAAGAGCCAAAACTGAAATTGAAAATATTTTAATGTGCCATTTGCTATTTTTTTCTTTCGCAGCTAAAAGCTCTCGCTATTTGCAGCATGCTGCTTGCAGCACGTGCAGATGGCTTGAATGGCACAGCCAGCTCCAAACAAAAGCGCCAAGTGAGACTGAGACTATGGCTAAGGGCGTTGCATCATTGGCATTGACCACGATAACAGTAGGAGCGGAGCAGGGAAGGGTAACAAAGCCGCAGTTGAAACGATCCTGCGCTGGATGGCTTTTCGTATGCTAACAATATGAGAATTTATATGACAAGTCTGTCATATTTTTACAAACGTTATAAATCACCAGACGCGCAATGCCTCAAGTGGCACCGAAATAAGGAAGGTGTGAGGTTCCGAACAGCTCCTTCACTGTGCCTGAGGCACAGAACCAGATCCCGCGCCAGACCCAGAGCCAGAGGTAGAGGCTGAAGCCAATGCAAATATGTAAATATTGCTTCAAGGCACGCGATTCTACACGATTCCCTGTGCGTTTATTGCTCAAGTCGTCTCGACTGGGCTATTTTTATGGTCTACTTCGGCTGCCTTGCGGTGGGTCTGAGACTCTGTCGGTTCTCTTCAGTTTCGTACTCAAATTGTTGGAAGTGTTTCTGTTGAAAAACGAAACCAAAGTTGTACGAAAAATGCAAATTTGGTTGTCTTGTCGGGACAATTGACAATTGTTGGGCCAAGCTATTGCTTCAAAAGGTAACCGCCATTCAGGACAACCAGTGGAAAAAAGGACAATTGCGTATTGAGGAACATCATTTTGGTTGAAAGAATTGAAAATTTGGCCGCAACAATTGAGACAAATGGCGCATTGTCAACGTGCCGCATCGAAGTCATATTGGGAGGTCCTTGTGCTGAGCATTGTCCGTGTGGCAAAAACAAAGACGCATTTAGTGGTAAATGCTCATCAAAACATAGACTCAGCTCCGAGCCATCTGGATAGACCTCATCCTTTCGAGTTAAATGCAGCGTACGCAAATCTAATCCTATCTCCGTCCACCTGGCAAATATTCAATTAGCACAGCGATTGGCGCGTAAAAAATGCCCGCCAAAGCCACTCGAAAAATCGCTGCTTCAGAGCACATTAAACCTGGCATCTATAGCCATAACCACACATCCACGTATCTCACATCCATGGCCAATTCTAGCCGCAGCTTAGCTAGTTGCATGCCGCTTTTAAGCACTCGCAGCATTATCCCTTCCACACGGCGAGGATTGGCAAATGTTTCCACATGCCTCGGCATTTCCGCTTCCGTTTCGACTTCCGCTTGGCGCCAACAGCTTGGCCTCGCCATCCCCATTGTTGCCCCAAAAGTCAAGTGGCGTAAATTAATTACAGAGCCAGCCCGGTCCCGGCCCGGCCCAGCCCGGCCTCAGCCCGAGCGCGCGGCACCTCACACGTATGACTTCCATGGAGCAGAGTCTCTCTGATATATCTGGTTGGTTTTGTTTCTCGCACTGCCGGCCTTCTAATTGCTCCAAATCTCACAGTGTTTCACAAGTGTGCACACACGTACGTATTTATGTACACATCAGCTATAAACACGGCCATTGTTCGACTTTAAAGAGATGAACATGTTCGCGTGGAAATTAAAATGTTTACTAATTGAAAATCATAGCGCAATATTTTAATTGGATATCGCGTTAATGCCAGGCTTTGCATATTCAAGGATCGGCAGTCGTGAGCCACGGCCTCATCAGACCAAAATGAGTCCCACTTTTACGAACTAATTAACAAGTAATAAGTTTAGTTTTATTTCAAAATATATTTAAAAATAATTTTTAATTTGAAGTAAATTGTAATCTGGTTTCATCTCAACTAAAAATTAAACTTATTAAAATAAAAGCCCATGAAACTACAAATAAAGAATGTCCGAGCCTAGATAGATCCCGAAATTAAATTAAATGTATAAATAATGTAAATTGTATCCATTTCTACCGAGGGTTTCTCGCCCTGAGCCTGCAATAGTCTCATATATGATTTCATATTATCATTAGTATTAATTAGCTAACATCATTAGTTCTCTGTAACTGACCCGCTTCTGCAATAGCAGCTACCAGTTCATTCCTGGACCCAGAAGATCGTATTCACATCACATCAGAGCAGATCACAAATCATCGAATGCTGGTAGTCAGATGATCAATGCACTGATTGAAACCATGCTAATGATAGGCTTTCCTTTCATTTTTTTCGTTTTTTGGCATTGATTTGGATGTTGTTTGTTGGATGCTTGTGAAATGCGTAGTTTTTTCAGCTTGGTGACAAAAGGCGAGCAGCACTGATGCGGGAACAGCATCGGCTGATGCTGATACTGATGGTCTGGGATCGTCAATGGCCACTAGTCCCTGACCGTTACGCGTCACGCGCTCCAAAATGGAAGCCGAGACAAGTTTTTTGTTCGATTCGTAACCGTTTTGAGTCTTTATGGCACGGCGCGCCCCCTTTTGACAGTTGCTGCATAAATTTGAGTTGCGCGAGAGTCCAAAAAGGTAGCCGAGAGACCCATAAAATTAACATCTTTGACGCTAAGCCGTGATTTACTTTTGTTTTAATGTCGCCGTCTTTGTGCTCTCCACTTGATACAATGCAAATCGCCTCGATTTCGATATGATGATGCTGACGCCTACCTGTCTTGCTCGTGGATAATTTAACTGAATCAAATTGGATTTGCATAACGCCTAAAAATCGTTAACTGGAACAGCATACCTAGCTGCGAGGCGAACAACTTTAACCATGAAATGCTGTATTCAAGCGAATACCGAAACCACATTCTGCTGCATATGCTACAGGGTATACGAGGGAATGTCTTAGGCCAATCAGAATAAAAGAGCATAGAGCTTAGTAAAGACTTGATTAAATTCGAAATACCCTGTAATGCATATGACTTAAATACTACTCAGAGTTGAGGAATAATTCGAAATGGATTAACTTTGACTACTCACATATAAATGTTTTTCACTTTATAGGGTATCAGATCTAGGCAATCAGAGTGTTTGGCAAACTTGTTTCAAAACTTTTGTTGCTTTAGCTGGCACTTTTGCACGTCTAGAAAAACATGGCAAATCCTTGTTTAACCTTTGCACCCAAACGGCAGCTATTTAACTTTGGCAAACACGTAACATGTCCAAATTTTCGCGCCGCCCCGGGGCTCAGGGAGACGCAAAGACAAACTTTTCGCACACACACACACGCACACACGCAGAGAGATTGGGAAGAAGGGCTTAGGTTGGAAACGGGTTCGACTGGAATTCGCATAGCAGTGGAGCGTTGGCAGGGGACGTGTCGCTTATAATCTTCACGCAGCGCTCGACTCGACTCGCCTGCCGTTGAAAGGATAATGGAACATTGATTATTATTTTGATACCACCACTCAAAGTCTGCAAATTAAGTACGCATTTATCTGAAGTAATTTGGGTTCAAATGTGCGGCAACTGCGGTCAAATTGTTGCCCATACTTGGCAGCTAGCAGCCTCCCTGGGCTGCCCGTGGACTGGTTGCTTGAGAATGACATTAAACATATCGTATTTAAGTAAGAAACTGGCTACAAAGGATGGTCACTTTTGTCCACTTCCACTTCCGCGCATATGTAGCAAATGGCCCGTCATAGTTTCAATGATAAATGGCCATTCAAATGGCACAAACAAGATAGAAATAAAGAAAAACTTAATGTACATAAATGCCGGCAGGCTGAGGGCTGTCGAGGCCTGTTGGGGGAACGGCTGCTGAGATTTGTTATAATTTGTGATTTGTGTTAATTACTGTTCCATTATGTGAACTGGGCAAGGCTAGACGGCCACACAAAGAAGACAGACCTGCATAGTTGTTGGAAAGAAAAGGAAAAGCATAAACCCCCTTTGTGAGCTGTGAATAGGCAGATACACACAAAATATCCTTGTGTATGCGAATCCATCTGCTAGTGAGGCGGGCACTGCTGAAGTGCCGCAACATAATATATATACATATATCTGAAAGCTTTTCCCAACCATCATCTTAATCTTAATCTTTATAATATATGCTGTGGCCCACAATCGGCAACAAAATGGCGTCGCACAATCAATCTGTGGCAGTCGCATTCATTGTCCAATCTTGTTATGCATAATACATAGACACAGAGATCTATCTCTGTAGGCACTTCGAACTGCCGCCTTTCTCTAAATGAGACAAATGCCAATGGCGGAGACAAATGCGATCAGCGGTTTCACCATCGTCACACACACAACACACAAAAGCACGTGCCACTTGACAGAGACCATAGACCAAAGACAAGGCGGTAGGAGCGACCCAACCCAGGTCCCACATCTGGACAGAGCACTTGGCTGGCTGGTTGAGTTTTTTAATTTGACGCAATTGTTTGGCATCGATTTGAAACGATTTGGATCGAGTAACCCCAAGAATTTACACAATTAATGTCAAAATGCGATTCGGCTTTAAAGCGCTTTCAAATGTCACTGGGCATGTCAAAAGACTGGCCGCCATTGATGCCAAGCCGAAGTAAAAACAAAATCAAAATCAAAAACTTTATATACCTTTTTCACTTTATTTACTTCTTTGAATTCTTTATGCATGTGTATGTGTATGGTAGTCTCGGCGTATGTGTGTTTTGTGACTTGTTGGCTACTGCAAAGTGCTACCAGTTCAGATTATGTGACAATGATCGCTAGTGAGATTACACAATACAATCCAGCTAATTAAAATGAAATCGATGAATCAGAAATATATATACTATACTAAATATATAACAGCACTAGGAACTATTTTGTGAATTTGTTTTAGAACAGTCTTGTAACTACCTCTTAACCGAAAAAAAAACATCTCTTTTAGTTTCTTAAAGTCTTCTAAGTTATCCTAATAATATAAGTTGTTAAGAGAGACCTTCCGAAAGAGTGGCATTTTTCAGAGTAAGAGAGTTACTCTAAAAAATTATATATTGCCTGTTGTTTGAAATTCTGCTTGTCTCTTCCCGGACTGTTTGAAATTTATAAATATCAAAATGTTATATCAGCTTTGTTTATCCCAATCAACTTTATTATAAAGCTATGTATAAGTAATTAAATAATTGAATATGACTTAATGCTTCATCATCTTAGATCATATTCGGAAATTGTGTGTTTATAAATTCCGTCAGTATATATATTTGATTAATGTGTATTTAGACCTGTATTCAGTTTAACATAAACCAGTTAGAGCATAAAGATTTCGAGGTGTTCGCGACACGTTGAGCTCCTCCAATTTAAGCTCGAATTAAGTTTATAATTGGCTTTTGTTGTACTCCGGCTTTTTTTTTTATACCCTGATCCCATTGAAAATGGGAAAAAAGGGTATAATGTTTTTGTTAAAAGTATGTAACAGGCAGAAGGAGGCGTGCCACACCCCCAAAAGTATATATATTCTTGATCAGGACGACAAGACAAGTTGATTGAGCCCTGTCCGTCTGTCTGTCCGTCCGTCCGTCCGTCCGTCCGTCCGTCCGTCCGTCCGTCCGTCCGTCCGTCCGTCCGTCCGTCCGTATGTATGAACGCGTCGATCTCAGAACCTATAAGAGCTAGAGACTTGAATTTTTTTTTGTTAGGCGCGTATATTGGGCGCGCATATCGAGTTTGTTTCAGAAAATCGATAACTATTCCTGAATATTTGTTATCGATTTAAAACCATATGAAAAAACAGTTATGATTTTTTATCTTTTTTATCTTAAGAGCTAGAGACTCAAAATTTCGCATGTAGCTTTATGTGTATTTTTACCAATTTCGGTTTTTGTTACATTTTAATACCGGCCCCAAATTTCCCCACAATTTTGAAAATTATTTTCAGTTGCAATATATATGGTGTTTGGTCTTTTTGAAAACTAAATCAATTATTTAAATCATATGGTGAAAGTTTCATCAAAATCCGTTGATAAACACAAAAGTTATTAAACAAAATGTTTGGCTAGATCAACAGCGATTGAACTGCAAAGCGCACACAGACCAGGTGGCGCTTATACATGTTCAATTTATATACATGTGCACACATACATGCAAATGCTCGCGAACAAATTTTCTAAGAACCGCAATTGCCTTTGAGTTTGGGTCGAATTGTGTTCGAATTGTTTTTGCTACCTACTTCCAATTGCCGCTCGCCGCTGTGTGTCGCAGTCGCAGGCGCTGTGTGTCGCTGTGCGAATATGTTTTCGATTCTTCTTCTTTAATAGTAACGGAACAATTCTTGTGAGCTTGCAAAAGTGTGCTGGCATAATCTGTGTGTCGAGTTTGTTTGCATAATTCCTCTTTGATCGACATTCTTAGTACCATTGGCACATACTTAAGTTGCGTGATATGGTTGTACATACGAGTTATTGACTATATTAAGAAAACTAAGGGGGGGTGGGATTAGGGTATCCCCTAGTCGGGCGCGCCGACTAGAGTTTTCTTACTTGTTTTTTTTTTGGGTTTTGTCGGGTCCGGAGGCTCTTTACGTATCGCTAAAACCAATTCATCATAATTCATTATATATTTTTGACATTTTTCAGCGTTGAGCCCACTGTTGTGGAAACTAATAAAGATGTCATTGGCAGACATTCGGCCCCTTTAATACGTAACTCTCTCTCTGCTTCTCTCTATCTTTCTTTATGTCTCTGCCTATGTTGAATTAGGCATAAAAATGCTTTATAGGTAACCGAACCAAGGCAATTCATAATTTTCATAATTTACGCTTTGTTTGGCAAACATTTTGGCGCCTGCGAGGATTTTTCTTCTTTGCTACATATGCAACGGGGTGTGTTCCATGTTATTCTCGAGGAACCGCAGTGGCATCTTACATAACTCAATTTTACGATCCGAAGTTACCTACTCAATAAATCATAGGAATCCTTACCAGACAGCGCCTGAAACCCAGAGAGAGATAGAGAGAGAGAGAGAGAGAGAGAGAGAGAGAGAGAGCCAGAGAATGTAAGCAGAATTTCATAATTAATTTTTAATGCTTGACTGCGTTGCACTTTTTACACAATTATGATTTATAGCAGCAAAATAATGTGTATATATATTTTATACTATTCAGTTATTTTTTCTTGAAATTTTGTACAACATTCACTTGAAATGTTTGGAGTGCATTCGACGCAAGTTGAAGCCGTTTAAAGCCCGCGCAATTTTTATTGTAATTGCAAAGTGAAATGTCATTATGTATTGCATTTTGTAGCCATTGAAGCAGCGTAAAGTGGTGCGGCCTGTTCCGGTATCGTTGTCGATACTGTGCTTCGAATTCGATGGCTCGACGGTACGGGTTGCACTCGCAACAGCTGGCCGCACGCCAACTCAAGTGGCCCAACTTCAGAGTTGACTCTGACTCCAAATCCAACTTTGACGCAGACTCTGCTTCAACTGCCGCCGGCAACCACAACTCCGAATCACATGTGTAAGTGTGTGGTGTATGCGTGTGTGTGTGAGCGTGAGTGCGAGTGTGTGGCAAGTTGCCGGCATCCAGCTGCTGCTTACCTTGTTGCTCCTTTCTTTGGCAAACTGTCAGCTGTGGCTAATTAAATGAAAGCCCCTCAAGTGCTGGAACTCTCGCTAGTTGGTTGACTGAGTCCCAGATTCAAAGACCAGCTCCAACTGGTAGCTGCGCACGCTCACAGAAGCGCGTAATTGTCAAAGGTTACAATTAAAGCTCCAACTCTGGTATATGTGGCATGTGTGTGTGGCCGCTTTTGATGCAGCTCCAGCCAGGCAAACACCTGGCCATAATGTCCAATGTGTTGCACTATGCACGCATTCAAATAGGCCACAAGTGAGTTCTGCAAGATTCATTTCGTACTCACCAAAAGGTGAGATTGAAATATAAATATAATAGATGTAAGCTAGGAATATTCACGTTAAGCTGTATCGGACAGCAAAAATAATTATAAAAGATATATAATGTATATAGAATATTGCTTATTCCTTTGTGCTTGACCTGTGCTTTATTACCGATGCTTACTGACAAGATATTTCTTTAATATTGACCCTCATCGACTGCAGAGATACATCTCGTAATCTATTAATGACTTTAAATTGCAAAGTGGAAATATTTATATGTAATACATATAGTGCAAATTATAGTTATCCAATAATTTATTATCTCTTCTATAACTGACGTTTGTACCTTCAAATATGATATAAAAAAAAATGTTTTTAAGCTCATCATTTGGGTTAAGTGATAGGGCAATTTCGCAGCTCGTTTGGGCTGAAGAATGGCATCTATTCAATTGATGTTTGGCTATAGAAAGCACTAAGCACATCTGCCCCTGCTCCCGTGACCGTGCCCATTCATTGCCCAAGCTAGCCTAGCAGACATCCTGCACTTTCCACACGGCCATAGCCACAGCCCACAACAGCTGCACAGAATCGCGAGATCCTTGCCGAAAATATGCTCGTCCTTTGTACGAAATAACTGAGTACGTATATGAGTACACTCGTATTTTCATAGCGTCGACGCTGCCACTCAATTATCGTTTTTTATTTTTTTCTGTTGGGAAATCTGACCCCGCACACAAATAAGTACGGATTTTTTTTTTATTTTGTAATTGTTATTTTTCGCGCACACTTTAACCTAATGAATAAATAACATTAAACGCGCTCTAATGGGCGCGACTTTTGGCCGAGCAGCGGCCGGGACGGAGGCGGGTTGGGTGGTGGGAAAAGCGCCGTAAACCATTTCCATTGTGCGATTCCGTTAAGTGGGCGCACTTGAGCCATGAGCTCTAAGTCCAAGCCCAGAATTGTGGCCCCTGTGAGAGCATATTTTCGAACCGAATTCGAATGGAAATTCACAGCAATCGCCGAGTGGCCAAACGAAAAGCGAGAGTGAAGCCCTTCTACGTGATACCCTGCATCTGAGTCGCGCCAAAGAAAACTCGACGCAAATCAACTGTAAACACAATGGCAATCATCGTTGCCAAAGCTGTGCTAATTGTCAACGCAAACTGAGATAAATAATGCGAGCCGAGATCGACACAATATGGAAAATTTTAAATTCAATAATCAAACATTAACAAATCGAACAACAGCGAAAAAAACACATTTGAAAGCAAATAAAGACTTGATCGGCAACCAAAATGACTTCAATGTGCGATTCACTGCTTTATGAGGCATTTCAAATGGATGTAACTATAATATTATATGGAACATTACAATATATCCAGAAATAAATATATGGATTTAGATTAATTGTTTTATTATTTTGTATTAAGTTATTATTATATTACATATTATTTTTGAATATTTAACGTTATTATCTAACAATAAACTAAGTTTTTCGTCAAGCGTCCAGATTGACATTTGAGTGTCGCTCAACTTAAGTAATGAATATAGTAAATAGAAGAATATAAAAATCAAGTGATGATATCAAACATGAAACAGATTAGGGACCTTTACCAAATTAGCGGTAAACGGTTAGCAGCCGAACTATCAAATTGGCCCATAAGAGCTCTGGTTCATAGAACCATAGAACCGCAGAGCAAAAGCTGAGCAGCACGCCCCTTCTGCCCACTGGTTAATTTCGATGCCGCGATAAACACAAAATTAGCTGTGCCACGGATGGTGGCACTGACAGAAGGATGCACGGATGTCGGCTCGACAAGGACGCAAGGCGACTGTTTGCCGATTAGACCCGACTGATAGTGGAGTGGCTGTGCGGCAGATGAGAACGCGGCCAACTGATGGCTGACACAGATAAGCGCAGCTGAGCCGAGTTCCTCTCAAGTGGGCAGCAATTAGGGGTTGCAATCGCGGCCCGGAAATCGTCCTTGACAACAATCTGCACACACGCTAGCAACTTGGCTCAACTCGAGCAGACTCGCGCCCCAAATCCGAGCTGAGCATAAAAAACAAACGCAACAAAGTGTAAATAAAATTATTAAAAGCGGTCAAGGAAAATAGAAAAACGAAGTTTTTCACGCCATTGAGCGACAGACAATAAAAATAAGAAAACAAACCATTATATTAGACAAAACCAATCGGGATGTTTGCGACTTTTAGATACCCTGCTAATTAGTGATGAAGCTGAAACCTTGTGTAATTTAGTACTCATTGATATGAACCAGAACTGAATTCATATATATTTTCCTTCATAAATAATACAATTTTTGATTCAGATTCTGCTACGAAATAGATCCAAATATTTGATCCATCAAACATTGCATTCATCTTTTTTTTAGATTAACACATCTCTGGATTTAATTTGAAAGCCAGCCAAAAACTTGTATTTTAGATATATGGAACTGCATATATACTCGTAGATCTTTCCAATCTAAAATCCCTAATCTTGATTGCTTTCGACAAAAAGGCAGACATCAGCTCAGTCTCTCCTTGTAGCATTCATCCGACAAATAAATCAACTAAATTTTCCTTAGAATAATATTTGTATACACCTAATTCTATATTGTGTGGGATATATAGTGTTTATAAAATATTATAAATATAATTTTTGTTTGCCTTATCTTAATTCCAGAACATATAAAATGTAAACACATTCAAAGCATTTAAAATGCGAAGATAATTAATAAATAAAGCCTGACGTAATTTGTTAGGCCACGTCTATTATGCCAATTGTTTTCAATTGTTATTTTGGTTTACGAATTGTTTCATATCTAGCAAAGAGAACAAAGCCCAACTCTGTGACGTCGACATCCGTCACTCGGCCTCAGACACACCTGTGCAATTCGTAATTGGAGCTGCAGGTGACGCAGTTTTTTTTACGGATCAATGGTTAATCGAGTGGAGTAACTGCCTTAGACCAGTTGCGCGAAATCTATCTGGAATGAGATTTTTATAGAACGAAAATATTTGTAAAAAACATTCTATAAAAGACTTACACGTTTTTGCAGTTGTCACCTTTTGTTGCTCTTTTGCCAGGCTTAAAAGTCAGCGAAAAATGTCTCCTGTCAGTTATTCCGTGGCATGGCACAGGAAAAAATGGAATTTGATATATGTATGGCCCATTCAAATAGCTGAGCGCTTTCATACCCACTTCGTTGGCCAGTAACACGCATGGCTGTCAGCATCGAAATGGGCCACGTTGGAATCCCGATGCTGTTGCTCCTTGTCATGACATTTTCGAGTCCTTTTGCCGCCAACTTACATTGTGCTTGGAATTTCGTGATGCTCCTTTTTGGCTGTAAGAGTTGCCAATCGCTGCTCACTTACTGCGCTGAGGATCGCTACTCGGTTTCAGGAATGCTGACAGCGTAATTTGAGAGCCAGCGCTACATTCGGATAATGGACAATATTTTGTCTAATAAATTCCGAAACACTAAACTTCCGTCACATCATAAATCACCCAAAGGAGAAATCACAGGCTGCCGCATGATTTGATGAGGGCAGCAGCGGGGGTATATGAAAAGAGAAAGAGAGAGAAAAGAGAGCAGCAGAGAGAGGGAGAGCGTGCATTGAAGAGAGTGAGAGGGAGACGGAAGTGAACGGACTACCCTCATAACACAATGAATTAACGTAATTATGTTCGCATGTGTATAAATGACGAGGTTTTTGTATCAAAATTTGCAATGGTGTCGAACGTAAACAGAAACAACAAAACGAATCGAAACGAAACCAAACAATAAAGCCAAAATGAAACGAGGCACAAAAACAGAAAACACCTTTTCTGGACATGGACATCGATGCGAAAATAAAACATAATGAACCTTAATGATATAGCACCCAGCACCCAGCGCCTAGTCAGAGATACACGTACACTTGGGGTGGGGCATATTGGTATATCGATCGGTGATCGTTAATATACGAGCTTCTACTCGAATCATTGTGCTAAACAACAAAACCAATCGAGTGTTAAGCGGGCCAGCAGCAACAACAGCAGAACCTGAGCAACTGAGTGGAAAACTCGTCGAGCCCTATGAATTAAATGGGCAAACAAAAGCCTCGTCTACAAATGGTTAAGACAAATAGTTGACGCGACTTTGCTTCTGCTCTTGTTGTTACTCCTCATTTGCATGCTGCAGTCGCATCAGTTGACTCCGCTGCCTCCATTGCCTCAGTTGCATTAACTAGTTGCCACTCGCTGCTGCATCATCAGTTCCAGTTGACGCCGCCACAGCTGATTAGAAGCCAATCGAGCCCGAAAAGCGCAACTCGCGCTCTGTTTGCCATCATTTAGTAGCAGCCAGTCAAATCAAACAAAACCTTAAGAAACTGAAAAAATTGAAACAACTAGTTGACCAGGGAATACACTCCACTCGACACGACTTGAACTCGACTAGAACAATGAAATATTTTTAATAGTAGTTGCTCTATGCCCTCTAAGTCTATATCTTACTCAGTCAGATTACCAAATGAGCATTTTATTATTAGAATTTATTCTAATTAATTATTATAGTTTATTCTTTAGAAAGAGAAAATACAAACGTAGTATAGACTATCTGTGGGTAAATATAGAGGCAATAATTGATCATAGACAAATAATCTTGGAAAAGACTCTGTGATTTCACAGCAGAAAAGTAATAGTATTACTATTACTATTATAATTATTATTATTATTATTATTATTATTATTATTATTATTATTATTATTATTATTATTATTATTATTATTATTATTATTATTATTATTAATGTTTTTATTATTATTATGTTAATCTTATTAAAGTGAATTAGTTCTAGCTAGTCTGATTTTCTACATTTGTCCCTTAGAGAACTTATTTTTCTAATACACATCTTATGTTTTAAACGTAATAAATTGCTTGAGGGTACAAACGTCACTCAATAGCCACAGTACTTGAAATTAGGATGCAGCCAGGCTACACAGGCTTTTGGTCCACAAAAGTGTAGTTGGCCAAACAGTAGTGGGCCATTGTCAGCTGGCGTTGACTGGGCAGGCCACGTTTAGTTCGCTGTTAATTGATTGTTCACATTTTCTTTATGGTTTTAGGTCTTTGATTTTCAGTCGTATTCACAGGATTTTTTCGTGTCGCTACGTGTTTGAGACATTCGAGTAATTAACAGTCGCGGGCGCAAGGATAATGTCAATTGACTTTGTCGCGACAGATCAATGTTTGAACAGAGGCAGCCAGGAGACAACAGACAACAAGGGATTCCTGATAAAAACGCCAGTCTGGCATGCAGAGGGTCAAGAAGTCGTTAGCAAGTGTGAAGGAAATCATAGAGCATAAAATAGGAAACGCAAAAGGAGTTTTAGATAAATGCGGTCAACAATACTCTTCGTTCGCCTTTCAGTTAGTCCAACTGAGGGTGCCACACCCACCTATGCCACTTGTTACCCACGCTCAATAGGTGCCCCACATAATTGGGTTGGCCTTTGTGCGTGTTGGCCAACCCTTCGTTCCGTACTTTTGGCCATTTACGTATCTTTACATAGTTAATAGAACGTAACGCTTGTCACACATGTAAGCCAGCGAAAGTAAGGCCCGGCCCAGCCCAGTTCCCGGCTGCGTTCTCTATGCCCAGCTGGCGCACATTGTTGCAGCTTGTGGCGTGTCAGAATGCAACTAGCTAATTTTATTTTGTTTTATAATTTGCTGTGACAAAATGCAATTAATAGCAACAATTGACATCCAGATCGATCTGACGAGATACCCCTTGATGCTTGCGTGCATTGCTCATACTCTACTCTCTATACAGTTGTGATTGTACAGTTACTAAGTTGGCCAAAAGTGCGACGCTAATGAATGAACCTTGTGGCATGCCTTGGGGGCTTCGTCATCGTCATCGTCATCCTCAACCTCAACCTCAACCTTATCGACATCGGCATGGGCATCGGCATCGGCATCGTCATCGTCATCGTCATCGCTGTTGTTATTACTTCATTAAAAGCGCATTAATAGCGATGCCGACTGCTCTTCACTTGTTCGGTCCTCGATTTGTTTAAATCAATAATAAAAACAAGCAACAACATCGGATACATCCCATCCGAAAAAGTCGAGAAACCGATCCCAGCTTCAGCCACTCGCACTCGCGCTCGCACAATGCCGATAAATTAGAAAATAATGCGCGCCCATTGTCCGATTGCTTTGTTTCATTTAAGCGCTTTTGTTGTTTCCCTGAAGAGCTTGGGGCACCGACTGAAATGCGCCCCGCCATCCCCCTCCTGCACACATCTGTGCCCCATTCACCTCTGCGACTGGCGGCCGGTGGGAAGCAAAAATAAATAAAGAAAAGGCAAAATATCTTCTCTTTTTTAATGCCCTTTCCCTTAGTTGAGCTTCATGTTCATTCATAATTTCTGACACGCATCGGCGAATTCTTCCAGTGTATAGAACTTATTGACTTTTTATTTAAATTCCAATGAATTCGATCTCTTTTTTCTAAAATTAGAACATATTATTTATGACACAAACTAGATTATCCAGAGTCAAGAATGTTAACTATAATTTTATTATTGTATCAAATCAAATTTGCATGACAAAATGTCTTTGAGAAGAGTTTTAGTTTTATTTTAAATCGTTTTGCATACCATTTGGAAAAGAGATGTTTTAATTAATTGAAATCCCCAAATTAAGCTAAATTTGAATAAATAATATTAAACTTTTTCCTTTAATATCTATCAATCAATATAAGATACTGAAGAAACACAACATTTTTTCTTTCCACTTGAACTAGGCTTATTTCAGACTCGATATATTTATGTATCGAACGCTGTGATTCGTTGAGAGTATCTCAGATCCCATCAGTTCGGCTTGTATATTTTATTTAACTAGTCCCTCGGCCTTTGTGCTACACGTTTTTTGAATGAAGCTGATTACTCAAATTTGTGCTTTGTTTACGATTCGTCAAGGCATTGATGGGGCTGGCGGTTGGTAAGTTGGGGTCTTGTAGGGCCCGCGGGACTGTGAGCGCTGTTCGCTAACTTAACGCCAAAATGTTATTAAATATTATTAGTGTGCAACAATGGGCAGCAATAATGTGGGCTCTGTCTTAAGAGCGTACCCATGCGATCCGCTCCATTGTTGTTCTGGTCTTGGGCAGGGATTTGCTCGAACGCTCCAATGGGTTGTTGGTCGCTCGCTCGTTCGTTTTCAGTTACAGTTATAATCCCTAAGCTATTGGCAGTTACAACAGTTACAACAGCTGTGGCGTTTAACCCATTGAGCAGATCAAGCCAGCCAGACAAATAGCCAACCCAGTTATCAATAAAACTATTTTTGCTTCCATTTCTATTGCTATTTGTGTTTCCATTTTCATTCCATTTGCTTTCTATCTGCTTTCTTTTTGGCTGCGCGACGGCGCAACGGCAGCTGGCGCTCCATATCAGAACGGTTTGAGCCCATTGTCAGACGATGCGTTCCCGGTGCCAATCCCATTCTCATTCCCATTCCCGCTTCCATTCGCTTTCCCTCGTCTACGTCCATTGACCGTTTGCCGTTTGCTGTACGGGTTATTTGTTTGGCCAGTTCTGTAAGCAGTTTAGAGCCTGCATTTCCGTTTTGTTGCCAAAAATGTAAACAGTTTGTATTGTGCGTAATCCCCGCCTGCACGACTGCGTTATGTAATCCAGTCAGTCGAGTAAACGAGGAGTTAATTATGTCATAATAGCCCAGATCTGGAGGGGATTCCACAGCCAACAATTGCCAGTTGTTAAGCTCTGTTTGCCGTCTCTCTGCCCGAGTACTCGCATTGTGCCAGTTGTTTTGATTGTCAGCACACGCCGGTCCGATGGAGCCGCATCTATGGATCAACTCTTGGACAGCTGTCTCTTTATCTCTCACTCGCTCTCTCTCCCTCTCACTCTTTTTCTTTCCCGCTTTCGGATATGGTGACACAGCTTGTGAGCTGTGGCTCTTTAAAGTATGCCTTAACCACAGCGGCAGCATCAGTAATCGCACAACAACTCCTTTGCCTTTGTGTGCGTGTTTTTTTTTACCAAAAATAATATAACCTTTATTGGTTCAATATTTATAAAATAAAGGCTTATTGTCAGTTTGAATAAAATATAATCTCAAGCAACTGCTTAAAATAAAAGTAGCTGACCAGATTATATCCTCGGAGTCCAGGAGCAGATAGTGAAACCCTACATTAAGATCAATATATATATATTGATTATATATTAGTTGGATATCAAGGCTGATTTTTTTTAACATTAACAGCTTAATAATATATTTTATTATTTTGTAGCAAGAGTAAAAACGTGATCATTAAAGTTCCGAGTACATGAATAAATCGTTCTTTTTCGATAATGTTTGAGAATACAGCTGGGAGACACTTAAAAATCATTGATTTTTGATATCTTCTTATGAAAAATAACCGTATGGCCTTTATATTGTTTAGTTAGAAAGTAATCCAGTATTTCAATGAGAAGACTTAACTTTAATGAATATTCAAAATTATATTAAAGTCGCCTTGCAACGACTGAAACTTCATATTAATTATGAAGAGAAACCACTCATCTTCATCAACATCAAAAGGCCTTTTGAAACCAAACCAAACAATAAAGAAGTGACAAATTTTTAACAAATTAATAATAAAAAATTAAATTATTGGTATGAAGCACCCGCAGCCACCTCAACCACCTCAACTACCACAACCACCAGCGGGCCGTGGTTGGCAGCTGAGCACCACAAATCAAAGGCAGACAAAAAAGATGAGAGCCACTTAGACAATGCTTGGGAGGCGAGCGATGAGCGGTGTGTGAGAGCGGGCGGGTTAGGTGGTGCGCCTAGTTGAGTGGCTCGCAACACGCTAATAAAATACAAATTGACGATAAAATTATTACAAATTTATGCAAATATTTGCAGCGAGCGGCGTAGAATCTGCCACCCTAGCACAGCAAATTAATGGGCAAACACTTGAGTCTGGAAGGGGGACTCGGGGTGCGGCGACTATCTGATACTCTGGTGGTGGTTAACTCATGATTTGGGCAATAATTTATACGCCAATGCGCACGCGGATGCGAAATGTCCTGCTGCGCGTAAACAGGAAACAAATTACGCTCGAGAGCAGTTATGAAATTCCATAAAGGCTAGCGCGCCTCGCCACTGCTACGGTCCTCATCCTCGTCCATATCATCTGACTGGACAGGAACAATAATGCATTAGACAGCCACATTTATCGTCGCACAGGATGCGAGCCAAGGATGCGTCCGCCATAAGATGAGCGCATTGGCCTCTGACAATGGCTACAGGCTTACCGGCGGGCGTTCCACTTAATGCCAGCACGTGAAGATTCATACAAACAGGATGTACTGCACCTCGAGTCCACCCAGCTCGTTGTCACGTGAACAGTGGACGCCTGCCAGCAGCCTTAACCCCTTAGTCAGTGAACCGAGCTGAGCTTTTCCTATAAATGGGAATTTTAAAATTTAATCACTCTTCTTAGAATTACACAATTTTATTCGTACTTAAATAATATTTGGTAATTATTGCGCTCAACTCCTGTGCTGCTTTCTGCCAACTCTTATATGTGCCTTAAGTGCCTTGGCACTCGCGAGCACCACTCCGAGTCCACGTCCAGTTGCTGCTCATCAATCGTTGTCAGCCACCAGAGAGGGTTGTGCCAGACAACCACAGAGCAAAACCACAGTGGTAGCCACTGTTGCTGTTGGTGTTGATGGTGTTGTTGACGTCGCTTCTCCTTTGGCTTGACAAATGAAATGTCTCGCACCTAATCAAATTTTGTTCAGCTGAATGCGCCTCGCAGTTTCCGCTGCTTATTATGCAAATGCAAATGCCAAAGACGAGGCTCCTGTTCCTGCGACAGCCGCTGCCACACGCAAATCAGTCGCATCGTGTTGCAAATTTATCATCATTTAATTTCCATTTGGCGTCGTGGCACGTTAATGACGTTGTTGACATCACTCGAGAGCGCGTCTCGAGTCTCTCGGTTGAGCAGAGTTGACGAATCGCTGTTATCCTTTTGGTTGCCTTTCCCGCTGCTGCAGTTGCTCGCTGCATTTGCCATTTGCTCTTCGCCGTTTGCTTTGACGCGCCCTGACAAATTATGTCCCAGTTGACGTCGCCCATACGCCTCGTGGGCCGCCCTCAATGCTCAGTGCTCAATGCTCAATGCTCGGTTGCTCATTTGCCTAAGTGCGCTGTGTGTAGAGGCTTTTAATTAATTGTTAGCAGCGACTTATTGACGGTCTGGTTGGCTAGCTCGGTTGCCCATAACAACAACAACAACAGCAGTAATAACAACTCAACAACAACAACAACATGAAAAATGTCAAACTAGCACTTAAAAGCCGCCACGCTTTGCTACTTGTCAACCACGCGACATCCCCAACAATATGCTTTACGTCCAGACCGAAACTGAAGTTGGGAGCGCATAAATTACACTAAACAACAAAACTACGACCGAAACCATTGACTCTAAAAATGAAAAACCTAAATGACCACTTCATTTGTTTTTCATTATACCCTGAATCCATTGAAAATGGAAAATCAGGGTATAATGTTTTTGTGCAAATGTATATGACAGGCAGAAATAGGCGTGCCACATCCCATAAAATATATATATTCTTGATCAGTTCGACGAGCTGAGTTGAACTAGCCCTGTCCGTCTGTCCGTCCGTGTAAACACGTGAATTTCGTAAGCCACAAAAACTAGAGACTTGAAATAAAAAGCAAAATGCTCGATATTACCAAACGCTGTACGAGTTTTTTCGATAACTCATCATATTTCCTTATCAATAACTATCGAAAATATCGCTTTGTTTTTGAGGCCTGGCGTGCACACCGTTAAAGATAGAATCGTGCACTAAAATGTAGTTGATTGCTATATTGAATACGCATATTTTGTCATTTTTGGACTTTTGATGCCAAGTCGCTTTCGCTCACAATGACCCACACAAAATATATTCAATATATTCAGGGTATCTCTTAGTCGAGCAGTCTCGACTAGAGTTTTGTTACTTGTTTTATTTTGCTAAAATTCCAATAATCCAACAATCCACACTTTATCACTTCAATGTTATGTGATGTTTTGTTGGCTAGTGCCGAGACGGTCATCCCTTGTGCATTGGGAAATGTGAAACAGTTTGACAAAAGCCACCACCCACAAATTAGGCTGTGCCACCAGGCGCAGGACATTGGACTGGGCGCACATCGTACTGCTGCTCCTGCTCCTGCTCCTCCCATGCAGTCGCCATATTGCCCAACGGCTGTCGGCGAATGTGACAGCAATAGAGCGAGAAGGCAGCTCTCCGCAGAGGCAATTGCAAACGCCACCGGCAACTGCTTCTTGACCCCTTTGCAGAGCGCGGGCTTCGTCTTGGATGTTGCTTTCATGGCTTTTATGACATTTAGCCTTCCGTGTAAAAACGATATGTTGCATTCGACCTCGCGGCAATTGTTATAGCGAATTGTATCACCTTTATGCTAATCCGTCTCGCTAATCCGCCGGATTAGCGATTCGCTTAAAAAAAACAGACGGCACACAAAACAAAAACAATTTGGAAAAACGACGAAAATCAGACGTCGAGCAGCGAAGACGTCGCGTCGAGCTGCCTCTGTCTGTGTGTGCCTCTGTGGTTAATCCAGGTCCCGAAATGCCATCGGGACAGGTAGAACAAAAAGTGGAAAAAAGTGAAGTAAAATAAAGAAATAAAGCACCTAACAATCCCGCCACATTGCACACTCCTTTTGCTTTCCGGCAATGGAGACGCTAATCCACCAATAAAGTCGTAAAAAAATGAAAATTCGTCCGCGAATTGTTTTGTCCTGTTGTGTCGTCTTTTGTCTTGCGAAATTATTTTCGTACACAAATCGCATAAAATGTAGGTACGACGGACCCACATGAAACTGCATTTAATCCATGGCCATAAAAGCAAAAACATTTTCAGCTTGTTTAGCGCTTATGAAACAGAAGTTGTGATAAGGACTCGTTTAAGAATTAGACTTGGACTTAAAGTCCAGAATACAAATTTATTGACTGATATATGAACAACATTGATAGCAAAATGAGTTAGATAGATATTTATTAAGTTACATAAGCTCAGAATATAATTGTGTTTATTGTATATATTATAACTTAAAACAATTGATACTTCATTTAGTAAGCAGTATATATTCTAAGTTAAGTCTACTAAAGACCCCACCACTTTTAAATTTCGTACTCTCAACGGTGGATATAAGTAAAAAGTTATGTTTATCAACCCGTGGAGCGGCCGCATATAATTGCCTAATTAGATTAGATGAAGATGTTAACAAATAAAGTTTCAGATACAATCTCTGCTCAACCCTCTCTTTATTTTCAGTTGGAACCGATCTGAGGATTTCTTACCTGAGAGCAGTTTGAATTTTGAACTTGAGTCGGTGACTTAACCTAAAATTCATTCTTTATATAATTATTCAATATCACGTCAATGCTAAGTCAATATTTATGGAATTTATATAGCGCGGAGAATGAAATAAGAATGAAGAGAGACACGCTGTTGGAACAACACAACAACAACAACGGTAATAACAATGCCTATAATAACAACAATAATCAATATTTGATATTTTAACACATTTCCAAACACACATACATACACACTCACTCACTCTTACTCTGCATCTCCCTCTCTCCGTCCCTCCCTCTGTCATCAAAAAAACACAAGTTGTATAAGCTGGAAAACAATGCCATTGGGTTTATTAATGACCGCAATTATTCTTATTATTATTACAAGTTGGGATAGAAAAAAAAAACAAAAAGTTTACTCAAAACTCGTTGATTTCATCGACAGAGGTCTACGGACAACTATGGATCTGTTTGCCGTCTAAGATTTCAATGCGACTAGCCCCCCTGTTGGGGTCCCAGACAAAAGCCAGAGCACCTCTGCTTCGCTACTCGCGACCTTTGTCTGCATCGCCGCATACCCTAGATCATTGTTAGATGAGGCGCAAAATAAACAGCGCATTAATCAATAGAAATTAATACAACGCCAAATAGTTGAGTTGTATAATTCCTCAAATAAATTTTGTGCGCAAATCAAATTAAAGTTTTCAGCCACCAACAGCAAGAATTTGGTAGTCAACCTGAGTCACACCTGGAAACAAGTTGATCCCAATTCAGTTCAAGTGTAACCCTAACTTACACATTCTATATACTATTATATATACCCATATATATTTATATCTTTGGCCCAGATTCATCATCATCGGGATTCTTGCAGCTTTGCGTTGACTAAAATCATCTTCTTCTTCAGCTCAAGGAAATGACTTCAAAGTTTTGTTGAGTTTTTTATCATTTTAATAAATGTTGTTTTTATTCATTTTTAAATATTTTGCATTTTCTTAAATGTTATGTTTTTGTTTTGTTTTATTTTTAAATTTAATACAATTAATAATACATTTATGAATATGTTTTGTTTGTATGTGTGTGAGTGTGTGTTGAGTGTGTTTTATTTATTTAATTTTTGTTTCCATTTTTCGAATGGTGTCTTTAGTCTATAACGAATTCACGTGATATTTACAATTTGAGTTAGGGGCATACTACTCGTAACTAGGATATGAGGAAGGTGCTGGCAAAAACAACAAGGAGCACACGCTTAGAACTAAATAAAATTAATTTACAGTTAGGTTTCGCTTTCGGCTTAGTGACAATAAATTATAGACAAATATCATAATATAAATGTTAGGTAATACAAATATACATACATATACATATACATATACATAAACATATACATATACATACATACATACATACATACATATATATGTATACATTATTGGCTAGGAATGTTTCTTACGTCTTTTTTTCTTTTTTGTGCAAAGATTGTACTAGACTTTTACGAGCGCTGCTTTAGAGGGCGAGAAATACAATTATAGAGAACTACTAGATTGTAATTGGCTTACTTAGAGCTTTTAAAGATTTAAAACCAGTTGGATCACTTTGGGAACGCGTCAACAATGCAAATTGTACTTTACTCTGGGACAGTTTGGTCCGCCCATCTGCCTAATATAGCACTGGCACCGGTCGCCTTAAGGCGCTGTCCATTGACCCGTCCATGCCGTTAGGTGTGATGGTGCCAGGCGAGGAGCCCGGCGACGATGTCGAGGATGAGGTGTACAGACCGGCGGCGGCGGCATTCGCAGAGTGTGCAGCATACAGCGAAGGCGCCGAGATGCCGGAGTAGATGCCGGAGTAGAAGCTGCTCAACGAGGTGGGCGGTAACTGTGACGCTTGCTGTGCCTCCAGGTGCTTGTGCGTCTGATTGTTAGCTGCTGCGCTCTGGTGAAGCTTAGACAGCGCCAGCGGATCAAAACCAGTGAAGTAGGGCACCGGATACGGCTGGTCCAGATGATGCGAGGGAGCGAAATACGGTGGCAGCTGATGGAACGGATTGTAGCCACCGCCCGCCGGACCAGCGCCAGCTGCACCCAACTTCTGCTGCGCCATATTCATATTCATATTCATATTCATGTTCATGTTCATGTTCATGTTGCTCTGCATTTGGAGGGCGCCCTGTGGACCAGAAGCCAATGGGTTCTTGGGCTTGCGACGTGGACGATACTTGTAATCTGGATGCTCCTTCATGTGCAATGCGCGCAGTCGCTTGGCTTCATCAATGAACGGACGCTTCTCTGACTCTGCAAGCAGTTTCCATTCAGCACCCAAGCGTTTCGATATTTCAGAGTTATGCATCTTGGGATTATCTTTGGCAATCTGACGGCGCTGCAGACGCGACCAGACCATGAATGCATTCATTGGGCGCTTGATGTGGCCCTCCTGGCCAGGCGATGTGGCCAAGCTATGCATGGAGCCATTGCCAGCGCCTGAGCCCACGCCCGAGCCGTGTGAACCCATACCAAGGCCGCCGCCCATGCCGCTGCTGCCCAAGCTGCTCTGGCTGCCCAAGCTACCGGCGGAGCCAATGGAACTGTTGGGTGAAAGGGTCTGCTGAGCAGCCACGGCGTTGTGCATATGGTGCGCCATGTGGTGGCTCATATTGTTAGCGGCTTGGCTACTGACGCCGCCTGGGCCACCACCCGGCGAGCCGCCCATGGCCGCCAGACTAGCGGCCAATCCACCGCTCTGAGAGTAATGCAATACGCGCTTAATATCCATGTCCATGCTGGGGCTAAGCTGGGCATTGCCTAGGCTCTGGGACGCATAGTCGCCAGGGGAGGGCAGCTCCAAGCCCTGACCGGTGCCTAAATGGAAGCCGTAGTTGGGATGTGACGATAATGTGGCCATTATATGTATGTTCGTTTATCACTTGATAATGTCTCGAAAATAATGTTCACTGTGCTTGCGTTTTCTTGTTTGTCACTTCACTGTGTTCACAATGTCTCTGTTTTTATTTATTTTATTTTCTTTTCTGTTGCTCAGTTTACTGTAATGTCGATAGTGCGTCTCTCTGTGCTTGGCAGTTGCTGTTGCTGTTGCTCTTGCTATTGCTATTGCTCTTGCTGCTGCTTCTGTTCGGCTCAACAGCTACACACTGACTGATTTGTCTGCGCAATAATTGAGACTGACACGACTACAGTCAAATCCAGTTTTCTGCTTTGCCAGCAGAGGCCGTTCTCTCTTTCTCTCGCGGCACCAGTGACTGCAAACGACGACTTCGAACGACGAACGGCAACCAACCCCCTGTGCAGGTATGAATGTATGTGCGACAAAGATGGCAACTAGGTTGAGTTGTGCACGTATACCTGTGTTTGCGCTGTGCTTGCTCGCTCTCAGTCTCTCTCCCTTTCACTCTTTTGCTCTCTGTTGGTGCTGCATTGTTACGCTGCTTGTTGGCTTTGTTCCATTGGCTCCTTTATTTCGGCTGCCTTGTTAGTTGTAGTTGTTGCCCATTGAGGGGTGTGTTCAATAGAAAGACTGAATAGCAGCAACAACAACGACAATAACAGCTCGCTCACTGTTCGGCTCGGTTCGTGTCTGGTCGCCTTGTTAGTAGTTTTTGGCTGCGCTGCTCCCATTTTTTGCCGCAGCGACCTCATTTGGAGCACCCGCACTCCCGCCTGGCGCTCCTACGCTACAATCTCCTTCTCTTTCTCTCTTTCTCTCTCTCTAAAATTGCATTGATTTTTCGCATACAGTGGGCACACAATTTCCGTTATTGTTTCGGCTGGCGCTGCACTTCCGCGGCATGTATTGTTATTTACCGAAGAGAGCTTCGGGAGTGTGAGAGCCAAAACATACATTCGCTCAGAGAGTGCGCTTATGATTGTGTATATGTATGCGTGGCCCGTTGGCTTTACCTTTTCAGCCAATCATAATGGCGACTTGGTGTGAATTTTTGTATACCCTGGCCATTGTGGGTGCTGTGTTGCTCTCTGTTCTATATACAAGCCGCATGTGTATTGTGAGTGGGCAAATGTGTATATATGAGTGTGGAAATGTGGGCGTGGGTGTGGGTGTGGGTGTGTGTTTGTGTTTTATATATATGTGTGAAAAGCACATTTTAGTTTGTGAAAAGGACATGGAAACACGCTTTCCATTCTATGGCGTTGTTCGTTTCTTTCTATTTCGCGCTCGAAAGGATATTACTGCAATTATTTACTTATTTGGTAAAGAAAAGTGGAAAAGCAAAAGCGACACAATGCACCACACAACACAATTACAAAACGAGAGACGAGAAAAAGGCCCTGAATGGCTAGCCAAATTTATATAAGTGTGTATGGATATCTACATAAAGTGTACCTATGTTTAAGACCATGGGTGTATGGATGCCTGCAAGTGGGAGTAAGGGAGAGAAAGAAAGACCTGACTTCCTCTCGCTGGCTCTTCGTTCGACGACACAATGCGCAAAAGTTAAAAGAAATAAAAGTACATACAAAATGAAGTGTGTTTCTTGCCTGGAAGTGGAAGGAGTGCAATATGCTCTTGTTGGTGATCAATTATTATAAGTAGCATAAATAACTTAGTATCTATATGTTATAGACAGACTCTTTGAGAATAACAGAATGAATAATGCTTTTAGTCGTTAGTATCAATAGTCTCCAAATAAACGTTTAGTTTTAGCTTTATTACATATACAAATTATTATGAATATGTTAAAATTAATGAATGTGTTATCATACATGATCTTAGAGGCATTTTTCTTCATATATAAACAATTTGCAAGCTAATATACTCAAGGCAGGTTTTTGCCTACAGGGTATAAAAAGCTTTCAGCGTTTCCTTTGTGTTGTCCACCGAAAGAAGTAAAAAAATGAATATATATAAAAAGGAAAGAAAAAAACTTTGTGTTGTGTAATGGAAAAAGTTTTGTTCAGCTAGCGTTTTGCTTTTTATCCATTCTACTTTTCACTTAGCAATGGAATACACACACACAGAGCGTGAGCAAAAGAGACAGAGAGAGGCAGAGTGGAGCTCAAACTAGGATAGTGGTAAAAAGAAGAAGACGGACTCTTGCTTTTTGCCGTACGCATCTCACATTTAGCATTCAAATGTTGCCATGGGCTTTTGTTATGTTTGTAAGGAAGGAAGGACGAGGTGCCGGAGAATAGTTTTGATATTTTTTCTGTTTGTCCCGTGTGAGTGCTAGTGTATGTGTATGGATAGTGACAAAGCCAGTCAGGTGTTATATGTACTTATGAGCACTCAATTCAAAATGAGAACAAGTAGAATCAACAGTTCTGTAATTATGAAATCCATTATGGAAAGTCTAACCCTAACCCGTTGGAAGGACTCGTCTGCCTTTCTCCGCCTGCATTCAATCCGCTCTCTATTATTCATTCGCCTCTTTACATTAAATCCCGAGAGTCGCGCATTTCATTGTTTGCCATCTGTTGTTGTTGCCATTGTTGTTGTTGTCATTCTTCAATTGTGAATTGGGGCTCTGGCTCTGTCTCTGTCTTTGACTCTGGTTCTGGGTTGGCTATATATTTATGTGTATATAGCATAGGCAAACAATTCGCTTTTTCATTTTTAAATTAAATTCTTGAACAATGCAGCAAAATGTGATAAATACAATGATTATAATGAGATCATAAAGATAAATACAATGGAAACAAAGGGCACAGCATTGCCAGACTTTAATGTCAATTAAATGAGGTTAAATTGTGTTAACTTTCTGAATGGATTGAATTGTCTCCAATAATCGAATTGCGATCAAAGTGTTACTTAATTGCTATTTACTCAACGCACATTCACTTGCCCAATCAACATATGGCCAACTATGACTATAGGACATACCCAGCACCTGGCTGTCAGAACATTTGGGTAAAATTCGTATTTTTCTCTTCCACTTCCAACTGCATTTAACTTACATTTTCTCACGTAGTTGGCAGCCGTCGGATCCTTTGTTCAGTTCGCATATTCCATTTCCCACTGTCCATTTCCCAGCACCCCCACACACACACACTCACACACGTATGCATTTGATTACAATTTCCTAGACGTACGTGTCCATTTGATTACTTCACAGATTTTGCGCTTTTCACGTGTCATTCTAGTTAAGAGCATTTTGCATGCACACGAAATCTAAAGATTTTTCTTTTACACTTCCATTTTTTGCGTGAAAAAAAAAGAAGAGAAATTATTCATCTTTATGCGAGTTTGATAAATGTTGTAAATGCAGCTTAATCAGAGTAGGAAAAAATAGGAAAAATAATTTTGAGTTGGAAGCAAATATATCTTTATATGCTTCTTATAACAAACTGAATATTATGTTAATAAGTGTCCCGAGAGGCTCTCATTTGATATTAAAAGGAATCCTTAATCGCTATCTTGTCAAAGTAAAAAAAGTGAACATGGATTCGAGCCATTACTAACTCCTCGGCTCATCCCATTAGGTCCAAATAGTCAGGCTGTAAACAATAGCCGATATATGCAATGGAACCCTAGTTTGAACGCCTACATGTGCCAGGACGACTTCCGTTCGGGCTCACCTGATTTGACCAGTTCGAATTGATGCTGCTGCTGAGCAATTGTACCGGCATTGTCCTGACCGCCGCGTCTCCTGACTGCAGCATCCCTTTGTCATTCTTCATTGTTCGGGAATTCAACGGAACTCGAATTGTGTTTGTTGTCCAATGCTGCAAATTGTTTCAGCATTGCCAAAGACAACAACAACAAAAAAGTACACAAATAAAAATAATGATAAATAAAACACAATAATAAATAGGCGAGTCTGTTTTGTTGCAGCATTTCCGGCCAGCAAGGAAATGGAAATGCATTACCCAGAACTTGGCAAACAATTAACCTTTTCTACAAAATACAATATACAATAATCAATATTCAATTTGCGGTATTTGGGCAAAGGATAAGAGAATATTAGTTGGCCGAAACATGTGTAAGCCCACATGTAACGCCTTGAAAGTCAGCATCAGTCTTAGCCTTAGCCTTAGCAGCTAGCAGCCACTTCCTTGCATTCGTTAAGTGTGAGAATCTGTGAGAAGTTCTCGCCATTAATGGCTGGGAAAAATGGCAATGCTAATGCAATTGAGGAGCTGTCAGAGCGTAGGATATCGATGGCTCTCATAATGCATGCTCGATTTGCGCTCATTAGGTGCCCAGCGGAATACCATATATGCTCGGGTCTCCCCCCCTCATTGACCCTACCTCGACTAGATGTCATAACAGATTAACTAAGAAATGCTCATGATATGCGAAAGTCTCTGCCACCGATTCAAGACCCGATTGTTCACCTGGCAGACCGAATAAAAAGGCCCAAAGCCCAGCCACTTGGCTAAACGACGTTAATTTCTCAATCAGCCAAAGACGAAAAAGGGTTGCAGGCAAATGACGAGCCTCAGCCGAGCCGCAGCCCACTTCATAATGCGGAATTCATCTTAAGTTTGCCATGTAATCGAAACGGGCCACTTAAGAATTGACTACTTGAGCAAATTTCTATATTTCTTTACTTCTTTATAATTTTTGCATACTGCATGCCAGAAGTATTTGTGTTTCCGTGTGTTTTCGGGGGTCATTCTTAGGGGTTGGCAATCCTGCCTCCTCGAGTGCTTTGGTACGTCTAATTATTGTTGTCGCTCGACCCGAAAACGTCGCCAGTCGAAGAGCCCACTCATAGCGACTTTTGAAGTGCAGTTCAGTCGCGCGATTTCTTCGAAACGTCATATCGCCGCAAACGAATCCCACGGTGTGTGTTTACGACCAACAAGCACAGTTGGAACGAATCTGAGCTGGGCGAAAATCCACAGAATTAGCTGTCCAAAAAAGTGTCAAAATTCAGTGGTCCTGCGGTCGCCTCAGGGCAGCATCATCAATGTTGTTTTGGGTAGGCGTGCGTAGGCGTTGCCCAACAGCCAAATGAGGCTCGGGCACGGCACGCGGTGAGGCCTGTCACTGGCAGCTGCCAAACCCCAGATGCACAAAGTTAAAACCAAAGTGTTGACAGGCTGCTAAACGCTGTGCTATGTCTATGATTATACCCTATACTACGCCAGCGTATTGGGTATGATATGCTCAAGAATGTCCCTTGGCAAACCAAAATAAATAACAGATCCTTGACAAGTCCTTCGACTTATATAGCTTTTCAGTTCATAAGTCTGTGCTTACAGTGCTTGCAGTCGCGCATACCCGACAGCTGTGTACATGTCCGTCTTGCTGTGGCTTCTTGTAATTAATTTTCACTCATTTGTCAAATGGGTTTGGGGTCTATTCGAAAGTCAAAGAGTTTTATTGCGCGTGTTTAATGCCATCAAAGATCAAAGCAAAATTTTCAGCGATGGGAAAATGCTTCGACGCCTTTGCAATACGGCTTTTATTCAATTCTCTGCTAACCTATCCGCCCACTCCTCCCCCAGGTACATTTGTGTTGTTTGTGTGTTGCCTTTAGAATGTTTGAATTTTTAATGCAACTTTTGATTGTGTTGCGTATTTTCACTCAAGTGATTTGATTTTGCGAATTGAATTTATTTCATTTGGCTCTTAAGTATGTATACATACTTCGTACCTTACATCGCCTTTCAGTCTATCAGTTAGTCAGTCAGTCAATCAGTCAACCCGTCAGCCAGTCAGCCAGTGCCTTGTTGCCTATGTTTGTTTAGCGTCTCCCGCGAGACTCAAGTGGCAAAACATTATTTTGTTCAGGAAATTCAATTAAAACTTTGCGGTTTTTTGTTAACGCCCCCGCAAATAAACGTCAAGTGGTTCCCAATCAAAGCGAAGCGTATTCGGACTGTCAGACGGAGAGCGTGAGAGCGGCTCAGAGGAGACGAGGGCCAAGATGGAAGCCGGATTCGGCAATGGAGCGCCAGATAAATGTATTGAATAAGTATTTGAGGTATAGATACGGACCCAAAGAGGAGAATATTAATAGATCCTAGCTAATGCGTCACTCTGAGTACACTTCGAGTCTTGGCAATCGATTCTTATCGCACTCTTGATATGTACTAGTTATTATAATAAAGTCATTACATTTAAGGACAGTGAATATTAGGCTATGGGATCTTTTGTAAAGTTAACTGGGAGATAAGTTTTTAGCTCTCTTCTATTTCGTCAGCTGAACAAGTCAAGTCTACTGAAAGCTGTCTTAAAAGTATTGAGATATCATAAATGATATTGAGTCTTGCAATGATATATGAAAGTTTGAAGTCAGCAATGCAGGGTCGAGTAACAAATAATTTGAGAAGGTATTCACAAATAGCAGACCTACGACAGGCGTAGCACTAGAATGGGCCGCTTGATCACTGTCTAGCCGTATATCACACTCCCACTCCACTTTATGCCTTCTCTAGAGCTGAAGCGCAAACAGAAGTTAACAAAGGTCAAGCGAATCGAACTCTGATTCATCATCGAGCAACCCTTGCTATTTCCACCCATCCACCCATGCACCCTCGCCCACACACACACACAAGTTGTCAAAATAAATTGCAAGATTTTTTTCGTTTTCTTGGCTTTTATTTGCATAAATAATTTACTTTAAATAAACTCGAAGAACGCTTGAAACTTAACATTTGAGCAAAGCTCACGGAGAGGTGAAGCAGGACGAGGCTGCAGGCGTCTCGTGGCAGTTCACCTGGGACTGGTGGGCCATAATTCTTGTTTAAATGGACCCATTGATTTGAATACTTTTAGCATTTTCATTTTTTCTTGTCGGCAGTCAGTCGAAAGTCCCAAAGGACTTTTCCTTTGGGCTTGTCAAGTGTGCAACGGGAGCAAAAGAACAAACGCAAACAATTGCGATAGTTAGTTCAAGTAAAAGGGACAAGCCATCAAAAATGAATGCGCTGGAAAAAGTGTAGAGAAAGAAGCAGAAAAAGCAATCATCGGCCCACGGCTCACGACTGCCGCATTTAAAAGTCATTTGCAACGCCCCTCGCAAACCCGCTAAACGGATCTCATAAACCTCGATTTTCCGGGAATGGTTTTTATTGTTTTACAATGTTTGTGTGCGTGAGTAATTAAACAGTTTTGCCAACTTTCTCGGCCAGTCCGAATTTCAGTTTTTACCCGAGTCACAATTTTACGACTGGGAAATTAACAAGCACCGAGATCGAGATCTTAACAGCCAACTTTTATGGACATGGCAAAACTCGCACGGACATTCATGGGCTGGAAATCGCTCTGGGGAGGTCACACAAGAACCTTGCTAAAAAAGAGAAACGAAGCGAGAGAACAAGAAATGCTTAAAGAAATAAAATAATATCATAAATATTTTTTGCGCACACAAAAGGAAGTGGGCGTTGGTTGCACCCAACTAAAATTCGAAGCCCATTGCCAGCTGCCCCATTAGCGTTCACAATGGAGGCCCAACAAAGGTCCTGGCGACGTCGCTGGCAAAACATGTGATTAAATTGTCGCTTACAACGAATTCGACACCTCGCTCCTGAGTGCAGACTCTATAATTACACCGACTCTATAAGAGAGAGAGAGAGAGAGGGAGAGAAAGGGGATTGTGTGTGTTGCGAATCAAATGCCTAACAATAAGTGAAGGAGAGTCTAAAGCCAATCCAGATCTGGGAAACTTTTGGTGTGACATATTCAAATCATGGACGGCTAAACCTTTGTTATGATCGGCAAGGGTTGCCACCATATCATTAACGCCGCTCGCCGCTCTGTGGTGCCCATTGTGCGACCGCAGTTCAAGGGTTGTCGCTGCCGCTGGCACTGGCACTGGGAACATTTCGCAGAGCAGCCAAAGCTGACCAAAGCAGCTACACTGGAATAAATTCCTCAATCAATTACAATTACAAATACCAACACAATTGGGCAACCGAAAGGGTAGGTTCATGCAAATAAGTAAAGGCAACTAAAATGTGAACCTCAATTTCTTGATGTGTATGAAAAGTTTGGATTGCTCTGGCACAGCATGTCCTAAATTGCTCTATTCAGGCGCAATTAAAGTCAAGCTGGGCAGCTGAGCAGGCAGGGCTTCGAGGCTCAAGAGCTGGATCGCTGTTTCAATTTTACATCTTAACACTTTCAATAGCTGCAACATTGCACTGTTCCAGGATAATTCCTACAGAGATCCCTTCAGTTGCACAACAATGAGGAGTAAACGTTTCCGGTGCCTGCACTTTTGTTCTGTTTTCTCTCTTTGCAAAAGGATCCCACGCAGCAGACAGCATCGATCTCGCTGCTGATCTTGATATCGACGCAGACTATCGCTAATGGCCATTGTTCGGCTGCACTTGGGCTCTGCTAACAGGTAGGAGGCACAATGGAAGGTGTCGTGGGCCCCAGTAAATCTGTTGCTACAATTTCAATTACGTAATCAAGATGCTCCGATATGCGCATGACAAGAACCTTGCTGGTTTCTTTGTGCCTGTGTTGGGCGGATGTTCTCAAGGATGCGGCGTGTGTTGAGGAACCAACACTCTCCGCACTCCGCTCTCCACCCATTCAAGTGGATTTATTGGCCAGACGTCCATAATAAAAATGGTTATTATCATTCAAATGTCGCATTATGGGCACCCTCTGTGTGTGAGAGGACGCGTCGCTAGTTTCTGTTTGCCATGTCGTAAAGCCGGGTTTACGATACGCATTTAAATTAGCGCTAAGACCATAGTTGGGGTTGCAACTGCTCGTCGACTAGACGTTTATTGCACAATGTGAACAAAGTTTTAACAGCACAGCGAAGAGCGAAGCATTCGATTCAATAAAACTTGAACTAGCTAATAGCTATCAGTTAGCAGCAGATAGCCGATTCACAAATTGGATTGCTCTGAACTATCCGGCTTTGGCGCTGTGCCAAAAAATTTCTCGTATTCCTGCTGACGGCGATGGGCACGCGCCTCTCGCTCCATTTGGCGCTTTTTGGAGAAACGTTGATGGATGCGCTTCATCTCCTGCACCTCCTTCATTTCCTCCTTCTCCTCGTCCTGCAAGCAAATACAAATACAAATACAGGTTTCCCTGAGCTACCCCAGTCGACTTACAGTCATATTCAGACGTAGGACCAATGCTCGTCTGCCATCCGACATAGACTGGCTATAGTGCATAAAGTTCTTGAGGCGTTCCCCGGGCGGCACACTTCGCTCCACGACCAGAACAATGCGTGCCCACTGTCGCTGCCATTCGTTGCGTATCTCGGCTATCTTCTGGTAGGTGTTGCCCATCATGGCAATCAACATGTTGACCAGCAGAACGCTGACAATCACCATAAAGAGGAAGAACAATATCTTGGCCTCGTACTCGTGCTGCGTGGACACCATGGCGCCGTAATAGTCTCCGAAATTGGTGAGCGACATTAGAAACATAGCCACAATGGACTCCATGGGTGAGGGCATGGGATTCGTCTCAGCATCCTGATCGTCGGGCGCGGATGGATTGTCAAAGGTCAGGAAAATAATGTAAAAGGCTTGAGAGAAGCCCAAGACAAACACAAGGTAGATGGAAACGAATCGCAGCAAGTCTCCCATTACCATGCGATATATCATCACAACGAAGGGTCCAACGGTCTTGAAGCCCCTACAGTTTATATAGATCTTTAGTTTCGCAAATCTAGGAAAGTATACACGTCGGTATTTCACGCACCGGCAGAAGAAAAGAAAATAAGGAGCTGTGGTCAGCATGATTACAACTGTCACATGATCATCGATTTCGGTTAGACAGGAGACCCTCAGCCAAGGTATGGTCATCATCAACGCACAGGAGAACAGAAACATGACACGCGACGGAGCAGTCATCTGAGAATGAGAATAAATTAATAAGAAGACAAGGAAGATGAAAGATGCTCGCAGAACTAAACTTACCAGATTCTCTATGAACATTTTGTAGCCCAAGAAGCGCGCCTCTCTCAGGGCTACCACCAGATAGAGAATGGCGCCAACAAAGTTAATGAGCTCGGCTATAATGCGCAGTTTGGCCAGATCCGATTCCAGGTTCATGAGTGGACACTGTGCATAGGTCTGCCACCAGGCAGGCAGGGTCTCAACCTCGTTGGGATCATAATACTCCGTAAAGTTGAGCCAAAAGGTCTCTGTGTGGGTGAGAAATTCTAATTCGAAGCTCATAGGTTGGGTTTATTTATAACAAACTGTATTCGGTGCTGGAGGCGGCACGCTTGGTGAGCTGGGCTAAGCTATGATTGCTGTACAGATCGTGAGTTGTGGTGCCATTCGATGCAGTCGCTGAGCTGCCATCCTGGTCCTCGTCTTCGTCCTCTTTTGGCGCTGGACCCGGGCGCAATATGAAACTGAACAGCGATATGAGAAAGTAGAAGGCGAACATGTAGAATTGCTTGTAGAAACGCGACTTGCAGAAGGTATCCCATTTGGTTTTGAGCAGATCGATCACAACGCCATCGAGTAGCTCCAAGTGCTCCAGCTTGTCTCCAAACACCACAAAGTTCAGCACTGAATCTTTGTTTATGTTGCCCGTCTCCTCGTTAATGGTATCGATCATGAGCAGGGGATATGCGGCACAGGTTATGCTGCCCAGTTGCCAATAAATCTCACGCTCAATGCTCATCACATGGAAGAACATCTCGACGCGCCCCAGCTTGGCCGCCAGCGTCAAGGGCGTCAGATTCTGTATGTTGCGCACGTGTATGTTGGAGCCCACCTCGTAGCCCACGTCAAACATTTCCATCTTCTCGTATATGACCAGCATGTGCAGGACCGTGTTGCCATTCGTATCCTGGAAGTCGGGATCTGCGCCGCGCGCTAAGACCAGCCGGAAGCATTCCTCCTGCACAATTCGACCCCAAAATTATATGCATGTATTTGTGTATAGCAGAATGGAGGGTATTGATATTGAGGGTACCTGTGACAGACAGGCGGCAAAGCTTAACGGATACTCGCCCCAGTAAACGTAGCCATCATAGTTGGTCATGGGCTGCAGTGCCACGTACTCGTGATCCGGCGAGTCTGTGCGAGAGGCCTTGGTGTCCTCCGCGGACATAAAAGCGCCGCAGCAGCTAAGATGACCAATTTTAGAGGATTATTGGAGTGCCCACGGACGACTACTTACCGCTCCTGGACATCAGCGTTGGCATCTAGCAAATATTTGACCATAGCCGGATCCTCATTGACAATGGCAATGTGCAGCACGCTCTCGCCGTAGTACTCATCACTCATGTAGATGTCCAAAATGAGCTTGGGATAGAACTTGAGCAGCCGCTTCGCTAGATCTGCGTGCAAAGAGGAGGCGTTAAGCAGGCAGAGGTGCAGAATGGTTTCACCCACAGCGCCGCGCATCTTCAGAGACAAAGACAGATCAATGTAATTGCGACAGGATAAGTAAAGGAAACTCACATTTAGGTCCCAGCACACAAACCGATAGGCCGAGGGATTGGATATGTATTCCGCCTCGGACACCTCTGGACAGTAGTCGTGTATGTTGAAATCATCATCGGGATTCTCAAGAGCGCGTATTTCGGGCAATTGCCTCGTTCGGGGTCTGTCCCGATTGCGCAGCAGCACCAGCTTCGATATGGGAAAGTAACGACCAGCACCCTTGTTGTATAAAAATGGTTCCACTTTCGTTTTTATCGCATGGTCGATCTCAGCAAACTGTTTGGTTTGGCAGGCGCGCTTCATCATGTCCACCAAAAGGCCGCCGCCCTTGAGGTTGACAAATTTATAGAGCGCCTGGGTGGAGACTCCCGCCTGTTTCTTTACGCCACTTGTCACATTGCTTTCGGTGTTTCCCATGATGCAACTGACTCCTGCTTATCAGCTTAGGTGCTTTGGAGCTCGTTCAAAATCGGGGCAATTCCTCCAATTGAATCTTATTTATTTATTTTATTTTTATTTTTATTAAGCGCGACATTTTTATTTTTGAACTTATTCAATATGTCTGCGTTTCTTGTCTGTTTTTATCCTTCGACTGAGCATCGATTAAACATTTGAACGAATTAAGCGTTGCCAATGGAACAGCTGAACTTGAGCTCAATTTATTGTTTACCAACGGTTGCCAGGCATCAAACTTGTTGCATTTTAAAGCCAACAAGTGTTTCTCCCCCATATCCTCAATTATTGCATACTTGTGGATGCCAATAAAAAAAACTTGAACTTTTCGTGTTTCATCATTGCTGGTCCTCTGCCTTGACATCCTGAACTAAAACACGAAAACTTTATTATTGAATCGACTTAGTTTCCATTCAGATTTGTAAGGCGTGTGTATTTGAATCCTTTCAATTAATACTATCATTTAATTTAAATTCAAAAGCTTAGTTTGCTAATTTTATTTATGTAACTACTTTGTTACATAAATACTTTATATATATATTAAATTTCAATTACGTTTAAAGTTTTCATATATTTTCAATATATGGTCACTCTATGAGTTTGAAATTTGCGATTGGCGCTTATTAACTTGCGCCATCTACGTTATGTTAACGGAAACTGCATTAACATAAACTGTGTTAACAGAATCCATTTGCTTTTTAGGGGACTGACCTAAAACACCATTGAACAAATGCTCAATGCTACAAAATTTGAATATTACAAATTTACTGTTGCACAAAGCTATTAGCTATGTTACGCACTGAAAGACTCGAAAGTGAAAAACTCTACGAAGTGAAGAAAAAACTTAATGGAAATTATGAGAGAAAAAGTGTATTTATTAATATGTTATTTTGCTCATGAAGCAAACTCATTTTATTTTATTTGGACCAGATCGTTAATTTTGATTATAGATATTAGCTACAATGTTTAATCTAGTGAACCCGTCATGTGCTCAACTAAGCAATTTTTCATTTCCCGAATTCACGAATATGCATTTGAGAGCATTAGGAGTCGGTTTATTATAATAGATTATATATGTGTATATGTAAGTATGTATATTTGCGTATCGTTAAATGTATTCCTCGAGTTAATTCGCTAATGTCGAAAGACTGGACTTATCAAAATATATATGTATGCATGTATGTATTTTGCATATAACATAAATATATTTTTCTTGCGTATTAACATTGCCCAACTGAGCGTATATATGTAACAATATAATTACTATTGTATTAGGTAAGCATTTCAAAACAATTTTAAATGTTAGATTTTGATCCCTTGGCTTGAACAATGTATTTAAACAATTGCGATATATATATATATATATATTTATTTATATATATGTTTGTAGTAAAACGTGATAGCAATTAGTGTTTGCTTTTGTTTTGTTTGGTTTTTGTTTTTGTTTTTTTTTTTCTCATACAAATTGCTGTTATCTATGACTTTATATATCTTTTGTACTTTGGGTAGTTAAACAATAAAATATATATTAGTTAAAAGCATTTCTTAAAATCCAAAAATCTTCTACGATTATTTATAATCCATCCTTTTACTTATTGCTAATTCTAATTGAATGCAATTGAGAGGGAACTAAAGGCTGGGAATGATATGGCCCATTGGGCATCTTTTAACTTGCCTTTTCCTTATGCTTTACATATATATATATATATTAGCAGAGGTAATGGAGCTTAAAGCTAGATTAATATATTTTGTAATGGATATATATAAATATTTGCTCTTTTCTCTTAATCACCAACAAACACTTGTCTCGCTTCATAATTGCCTATCAAATCGCTAAATATATATATATATATATATATATATATATATATATATATATATATATATATATATATATATATATAGCTGTATGTATTTATGTGTGTATGTATGTACTTTATATACCCCAAAAATTAGTTATATATTTGTGCAAAATAAAGCCAATCAACAGGAAATACGCTTTAGCGAATATTTTAAGCCAGCCTTCAAAGTGTTGACGTTAACGCGATAAAAACAGCTGAAGACATATTTATTGAGACTTGGTTTTAAAAGCGATTCGGAATTTCTGCTCTTTTATGTAAGTTCATCTGCGATCCTATTATAGTTTCAGTGCCAAAGTGTTAGATCTGACTTTTTATAATTATAAGAAATAATTGTATGTATCGTACTACTCGATTCTTATAATATTTATGACTTTTGCTCAACATCCTTCGCCTCACAGTCAGTCGGATCAATATCCTGTTCAATGACCTCTGTATTTTTGGATATCGAATCAGCCAGCTTTGTCACGGAGTCCGAAGGATGCTGCGATATAATGGATTTGGTTGTGGAACGCTTGCGCAGATATTCTTCCTGCTGTTCCTTTCTATGCAAGTCACTTAGCCTAAATGCCTCCAAGAACTCATTCAGATCCACCTTGCCGTCCCCATTGAGATCCATCATACGGCATTTCTCTAACATCTCATTTTTAGAGTAGACGCCGGGCATATGCGTGACCAACAGATCGATTGCCTTCTCGAACTCGTCCAGCGTTATCTCGCCTGAATAGAAAATAAATGGAAAATTAAACAGTTTCCGATTACACACAAGAGCTAAGTCCATTGAACCTGAATGATCCGCGTCTATAATATTGAAAATGGTTTCCAAACTGGCTTTGTTGGCATACAAAGCGTCCATGACCGATGTACCATCAGCCTCAGCTTTCATCTGGAACAAAGGGACGATGAGGCTCAAACGGAAGGTGAAATTTCAGTGCACTGCTTACAATAACATCCGTGTCCAGCAAATCCAGTGTTCGTATGTAGTTGACGCTTTGACTATCTGTGCCTGGCGCCAGCTTTTCGCGCAGCAGCCGCCAGGGCAGGCCCAGCTTGGTGACACTTTCCATGACAAAGCACCACTTGGCAATGGTTATACAGCCACTGTCATCCGGATCGTACTTGTGAAACTCCTCCTCCAGCTCATCCCGATGCTCGCGCATGCGCACAGCCAATTCCTTCAAGGCCGCACACTCCACGATGCCCATGCGCTGCTTAAATGACAGCTCCTTGGTCTGCGAGGCAGCCGAAATGTATTGGACAAAGTGCGGCACCAGCTGATTATTCAGACGCATGTAAGCGCCCTTATTGGAGCCAATGGCGTAGTAGTTCGAGGCGGAGAATATCGTGATGACCTGCACCAAGCATACACATATATTAGTAATAATAATGAATAATAATGAATTAGCTTTACCTTGTTATCGTGCATGAACTCGTGACCATTTGGCTTGCATTCGTGCGAGCGTATCACGTAACTAAGTCGATGGCGCTTCAAAAACGATTCGGTTGTATCTGGGCCAAACCAAACACCGGCTCCACGTAGCTGGTTTGGCTTGCAGCCTTGCGAGGCCTGCGGATCGCTCCACATGACATCGAAAATCTGCAAACATATTTAAGCATCGAGCACATGGGATAGAGTAAAGCTGGCTTCTTTTACCTGCTGCCACTCCGCCTTGTCCAGGGCCTCACCATCCATTAGAGGTGGACGTAGAATGGAAACATACTGAAAAGCAAACATAAATTAATGAATTAATATCTCTAATCGGCTTCTGGGGGAGAGTCGTGCATCTACCTTTCCCCTGTCGATGCTCTTGATAAGGTCCAGGTTGGTGCTATCCGAGAAGCCCCCGTGAACAATGAGTACGCGATTATTTAAAATAGATCCTAATGGAAGCCAGCGATAAACCTCGTCAATTAATGACAGCAAATACTTGTGGTTACGCTATATAAAGTAAACGAAAATTTTAATTAAAAACTAAGTCACGCAAGGTTAGGGTTTACTTACAGGATATTTTCCTTCTACTTCGCGAATGAAGCCGTATCGGGCATTCATAACGCTGTCTTCGTGATTACCACGATTCAGGAAGACTGCATTAGGGAATGCCAGATACAGCGAGAGCAGCAGAAGAAAGACCTCCAGCCCCCTTTTGCCTCGATCGACAAAGTCGCCATTGAAGACATAAGGATTGCTAGCGGACGGCAGACCATTCTGAAAAACGATACCAAAATCTGGCAGCTACTCCGATAGAAAGTGTTGGTAGACAATACCTTATAGAGTACAACTAGTAGATCGTCCAGCTTTCCATGGAGATCTCCACAAATGGTTACCTGTTGGGAGACAGCAGTCGACACCATCCAAAGGTTGGGCATCTGCTTGAGCGACTTTGCCGCCTCCCGCAATATCAGACACACATACTTGGGATGCAGACGGTTCCCCTGGATTGCAAAGAGAAGTCAGTGGAGCGTCAGAGAGAAGTCACCTGCGACATACCCTTTTTTTGCGGAACACATCAATCATGAGATCTATGTGGCTCTTCTGGATGGGCACTTCAAGTTCTATACGCGCCAAATCGCCGCTCTCCTCATACAAGGTAGCGCCCTTATCCACACCAGAACCTAATTCAAATAGATCAGTTATTAGTTATTGGAGTTCAATGGGACATGGGAAAGACTCAGATGTGTGACCTACATCGTTGTGAGTTAGTTTTATTTCCAGCCTCGACGGCCTGCGGCATGTGCTTGATAAGGTCATTGAAGAATTTGTATAGCTACAAATAGAAAGCAATTAAATATTTAATGTTGCCTATAAAACATAGAGCTATGTACGTACATACATGCATATGTATGTATTCTTTGGCTCATTTAAGTATTATCGACTTTCGAATCTTAACAAATGCACATTTCTATTTTGGCCGAGCTTCTGTGCTAAAGCTCATTCCAGAGTACTTGTTGTATTTACAAGGTTAACCCGATCCGCTTTGCAGCAACATTTTAATTTAGAATACAATTCTGAGTCGAGCATTAACCCAGAAATTTAACCAACTTTGATTTAGGATACTTCACACACAATGCTCAAGTTTTAAAGTAACTGAAAGAGTCGAGGTGCAAGCCCCATTTCAATTCACTCAACGACTCTTTTACACATACAACCAACAACCTATGAGACGACCACAACTACAGCTGCGCACCAGATAAGTCTGCTCTTAGACATTTAAGGAGTCCATAACTAAATCAGACCCAGCCCGATTCTATAAAATGCATTATAGATATTCCTGTTTTGAAATAAGTGACAAGCTGATAGGCCGAAACAAAATTAAATCGACAAATTCTGTATCTAAATATTGAGTATATTCGGCGAACTTGTATTTTATGTATTCATATATGTAGATCCGATCAAATGCTTACCTCCGCCTGATCCTGTTCGCAGGCATATTCCACATTCTGAAATATTTGCCAATTACAACGCTTTCGCATCTCCTGGCGTGCTTGATGTCGACGAAACCATTTTTGAATAAATATCGCTGCTCGGATGGCTGAAAGCGAATTTTAAAATTTCAATTGAAAAAAATTTGCAACTTGTACAAAATTACATTTGCATTTACATTTATATTAGCATAAAAACTAAGGTAAATTTATCGCGAAAGGAGAGAGGACAAACTCTATTAGAGTTTAGATGGTTATTGGCATCAGGAAACTGACGCAATAATAGATTCGGAAAGAAAGGCACTTAATATTATATCAAATTATAAAAGGCACTTTTGTATTTATATAGTATGTATCTAGGTGCATTCTATGACGCACAGCTCGCCCTTTTTGGTGGCACTCGAAACTGCTAGCTGCTAGCAATGGAAACAAGGTCGGAAAAGTCGACACAGACGGACTAATTAAATGATTGCTCCAACGTCTGGGATGGATGCAAGGACTGCATAGCATACCTATGAGCACACACTCCACAGCGACATACATATATAAGTACATTGTATGTGCATGCTTCCTGCAAATTAAATTATTACTTGCCGTTCTCGTCCATTATTATGTAATAGAGGCGAAGAAAGGAGTACTAAATCAAGAGGCTTAACAATTTGTGTTATCACTGCTGCTGGCTGCTGTTGGCACAAATTCGAACATTAATCATACTTTTTAGAATAGTTAGTGTACAGATAATTGAATAGCAGTCAATGGTCAAGTGTTTTATTTAGCTCAATTGCACATTGCATTGCATACATTCTTCTAATTTTTGTTTACGGTTTTTTCTACTTTCAATACAACCCATTGATCGGTCAGCGGTAGTTGATTGCCCGATTTATCATGATAGCTATGTGTTTAAAGGATTTCACAGGGCCTCCGACGCACTATAATCAAGTATTGTAAAAATCAATTATTATAGATTAGGAAACGCTTTTTCACTGTTGTTCACGCGGAATGCCATGCAAGACTGCGGCTCGAATGACCTGCAAACGGTATTTCAGTGGTTCTCTAGTGGCTCGCCATGTGAAACACCCCTCAATGCTCACCCTGTGTCACCGCCAGCCCTACGTCTACGTACCTATATTTGTCTGTGCTATGTGTGTACGTCTTTCTATGTGAGTGTCGACCCAGTCGATTTTGGCCCCTCTTGGTCAATAACATTGTGGTCAAGCAATGCGCCAAGAGGAGCGGGATGGGATGGGGCTGCGACTGTCGTCGTCTGCTAAATTCGTTTGGGGAGCCACACAAATTGTAACACAATACAGGGGACCGCAGCCACTGGCTAAAACGCGACAATGGGGCTGACCCATGGAAATAAGGTTGAAATTGGGTGGGGCCGACATTGAGGAGTGGGCAGATGTAGGTGTAGCTGTAGCTGTAGTGTTGGATACGGTATTCCTTTATATTATTTTTTGTTGAATGCTGAAATAAGTAGACCACTTGGTTGCTCCAAGCAGTGCTGAGCCGGCTCTCCTTTACCTTTAGCATAGCACCATATCACAGAGCCAGATCCGGTTTATTTCAATGTTTTGGCTACCTCGTCGCCCACTCTACAAATCAATATGAAGGAATTACATTTACATAAAGTGGGTCCTATCAGATGGGGTGTGCGGGAATTGTGCCATAAAAGAAATAGATATTTCAGTTATTTTGGATCAAGCTTTTGGTACTGATTGAGTGATAAGGCCATGGACAGTTCAGGTGATAACTGAGACATGATTGAATGACTGAATTGCCATACTAATTGATTAGCTAACGGACCAATGGACTGACTGGAATGATTGAGTGATGGACTAATTTGCGGTTTGACTGACTGACTTACTGAGGGGTACATTTGCAAGAGAGCTGATTGATCTGATTTGTCTCAATCTAAATGAGTCAGTGATTTCCCAATTCAAGCAAAGACCAATATCAAACACAAGAAAGATGGAAAGATTGACTCAGCAACTATTTGACCGACTGACTATTACAGATTAGCCAAATGATTGAGGGCTGCCTGAGGAATTGACTGATTTTGACTAATTTACCGATCGACTAACAAAGTGATTAATCGGTGGACTAATTGGTTGCCTGGTTGTCTGACTAACACGTTTCTTAACTCACCGATTAATTGCCGATAATTAACAAAGCTCACAGCCAAAGCCGTGAGCCAAGTCGAGGAACAGAGAATAGATATAAAAATAGGCTTTAGATTTACATCCAATACTCTTCATAAACAGAACCCGAAGAAGAGCCAAGTGATGTAGTCTCATAAATGTTAAAAGCCACACAAAACGAAAACCTGATTCAAGTATGCTAATTTCCGATTAGAATAGATGCGGCTGGAACGTATTTAATTGAAATTGGTACTCACATTTCTCGACTCGCGTTGCACTCATGCCTCGGAGCGGTTTGCGGAAGTGTTTGCACCAACCTTTCCTGTGGAACAGTTGCAGCAGACTGGATGTGCGCGTATTTGGCTGAGGAGCGAGCGTTTGTGGTTGCCCATTAGAGCCAAGTGTGGTTGTCTGCATGCTGGCCCCGACACGCTCTATTTCCGACGAGCGACACGACGAGGCGTCTTCTACGGAAGAGCTGCGTCGCTTGCCGCCGCCGCCACTGGCTCTTTGCAGGCAGACACAACTGCGCAACATGTTGGCTTGGGATTTGGCTTGGCTGTGTGGATGGCTAAGCCCTGACAGGCGCTAACCTATGACCGTGGCGTGTCGTGGTGTAGCGTGGTCTGACGGTGTGGGTGGACTCTAAGAACACTAACAGGTCGACGATGACGATGACGTTGACGATGACGACAACGACAACAACAATGACAACGACGAGGACGATGGGGCGCACCTATTCTCATCGGCCCCCGGCACAGTCTGTCTTAATTGCAGCTCCACACACAACTCGCTTCTAGTCGCAGTCGTAGTCGTAGTCATGCCACATGGATGAGTGTTTGCGTTCGCCTTGGGCCTTGTTTTAGTGCCATGTAGTACGAGTATGCTGTCTGATGCCCCGCGTAACGTAATTTGATGCGGCCGTACCGGCCATACTGCCGGAAAATGCGTTGTCCGTCCTTCAACTTAGGCCGAGTGTGTGCCTGTCTGCGTATCTTGGCACTTACTTGTTTTTGCTCTCGCGTTGTCTATTTGTTGCCTATTGCCTTCGGAGCAATTCAGTTACTTATCATATTACTAGCATATATATTTATTCAAGTCTTGCGTTTAACTAAAAGTACATAAAAACGATATTTAGTTTATTACAACAATTATGTTCATGTCCGATTCCAAATAGCTCGAAAACTAAGACTGAGTTAAGCAAAAATCAGCCATTCTGCTTCAAATTTAAAGTTCGCTTCAAGGCGACCGACCGAAACTGTTCGGCCTTAAATGTAAACGGTTAAAGCTTGCTATAAATACACATGCATTGACTAAAATATGCATGCATACATACATACATGTTTATATACATACATACATGCATACATACTTTACATATGTGTGCATCTTGTATCTATTATTCCGAGGACTGAATGAAACTATATTTGTTCATTTTAGGTTTGTATTACATGTGTACATACGTAGCTACGTTCATATGTACATAATTGCACACATACAGACATTCATGCATTCCTATGTACATACATGTATATATACATTCAAAAATACATAAATATATACATACATACAAATACACACGTTTATACATACATACATACACAATTCTATGCACCCATACACTCGTACATACATACATACATACATCCATACATCCACATATACATACATACATGGACACATTCATACATGCTAAATTTGATTTATCCATGCATCCATGCGTGCATACAAGCATACATATATGTATGTATACAGACGCACATACCTACGTACATACATATTCCAAGGTAACATACTATACCCACACATACCAATACATTCGTCTTCAGCACACAGTCGAAGTTAGTTATTTATCCAAAGTGTATTCGCACATGCAGACAACATACATCTACATCATATGGACACACGCATTACGCCTACATTAATTTCCTGCAAAAAGTTTTTCCTATGTGTACATATACATACTACATACATGCCTAATTATGTACGTATATATGAGTATGAATGTGTACTATATTCGTCCTGTGTATTCAGATCAGTTTAAACTATACACACACATGCACACATGTATGCATACAAGCATCCGTTTCGTGGCGTTAGCTAACGGAAGTCTGCATGCTGTGCGGTTGAATGAATAATGATTTAAGCTAAAATAAAAAATAAAAAAAATAAATAAAACTACAGAGAAAAGAAAGGAAGCATATAATATGCTCAAAGTCCCTGAAGCGAATATCATTCACCCATTCACGATTATTTGTTCAGTTGTGGGTGTCATCGGTGTTAATTAATGTCTGTCCGTGACAAAGGCATTTTAGATGCTCGCTTCCTCTGCCTGAGTGTGAGTGTGAGTGTGAGTGTGTAGGAAGTTCATGTGGTGCTCCTCTCCATACAGTGCTCAGTCACTGGGTCAGTGATGCGAGCAACAGCCAATAATTTGGGCATCAAAAGATAGTCAACTATAAAATAAAATGTAAAATCTTTAAGCGCGAACACGAGGAAAGGTGAACGATTTACAGGACACTGGCTGCAGGCAGCCACACGTATTCTCGCACCTTCGCCAGGTAAAGTCTTGCAACAAAGTGCGCAAAATGAAGAAACCCGCAGCGTGGCTTATTGGCTCCTTTGGCGTTCGACCGGCCCCAATGGTAACAAGCACCAAAACACGCATAAATCGTGTCGAAAATGGCGTCAAGCGCGGAGGGCCATGTGGCATGAAGCATGTGGCATGAGGCAAGTGCCTGCGAAACTTTTATCAAAATTCAATTTGTAGAGAGTGAAAATGCTTCTAAATTAATTTCCAATTTGTAAATAAGATTATTCTTTCAAAAATGTGTGCTCTGCGGACGCACCCGATGCGAGGGTCGATTCATAAGAATACCCATCCGTGTATCATAGAGCCAATTCGCCCTAACTTCGACAGCCCCCAAAGTTAAATGATGATTTATAACTTCTCTTCGTTTTCTTTGATAAAATATATATTAATATATATATATATACATTTTTTTTTTTTTTTTTTGAATTGGCCTTTTTGTTCCTCCGCACCTGATTTGAAGTTTTTCCATCGAATTGGAAAAGTTAACTCAATATCGATTACAAGTTCACTTTTTACTATTGCGGGAAGAACACGCAGAGCAATAAAAGTCAAATTGGATGCTGTTTATGGACGGCGCACTTTATTAGCCGTGGTTTATAACTTTCAACAACAAAAAATGCAACGTGCTCTCCGTACGTCCGAGATGCCTGAACAGACCTTTGAGCCGAAAGGCCATTTGGCAGCTCTTGGAAATAATTCGCATTATGCGTTAATCATCGTTGATGGAACACGGAAATTTTCTTTTACTCGCAGGGTTTCACTTGTAATCAAAGCATAATATTATGAGGTAATTGTACAAGGGAAGAAGAATTAAGCTAATACGCACCATTTCTTCTAATTATATGGAGAACTTTTGTTTTAGCAAGGAAATGAAAGTTACAGAACAATTTATTTCAATTACATTTCGTATAAAGGTCACTTTTGACTTCATGGACAATGCGACTCTGGACCATGGACAGATAAGACAGATCGACTAACGACTAATGACATCATCTAAGAAGTAATTACCAAATGTACTCTGCACAATGCAACACAAATGAGATTGACAAAGGCTAAGAGCCAAGATATGGAAATTCTTTTTACCGGATATCAACGGAAAAGCTAAAAGACGAATTTCTCTATTTGCGAAATCCCATAGAAATGCCTCACCCCTACAAATTGAGAAAAATGTGTATTGTACAACAATAAAATAAATTTTGAAATGACTTTTAATCAGGGTTTCTGATGTGCTGGTATATGTATACCCTGCACGCATGAAAACAGCAAAAGAAATATGTAAATAGATTTGAAATAGAGTTTACATTTATTCAGTCTTTGAAAGCTAAGAGTTCTAGTGATATTAGGCCAATATGAATAAAAAGTGTATAAGCATATATACAATATATGTTAATAATTAAATAAATATGCAGCATATCTGGGAGTCGAGCACGCTCAACCCGAAAAAATATTTTGGTCACTTGTTTTGTTTTATTTTTATAAATATGTAGACAGAATAGATGTATATATATGTACATATGTCCGTATACATATTTTCACACACGATATTTAAATTGGTGTCTAAAAAATACTTGAATCAAAAGAAGTAAAAAATAATAACATCAAGAAATGCTATTGTGGAATCAAGCATATAGCTAAGAAGATACATACATACATACATGTATAAGTATCTACATACATAAATACTGTGAAAGTAAAACAAATGTCAACGCTTGGCGTTCCGTGGGCATGCTGATGTGCTTAAGAAAATATGTAAATTATTTGTCTGTGGGTATATGTATACCTTGGAGGAAGGCTCGCGGCTTAATGAACCGCACAGATTCATCTTAATCTTCGGCAGTAGAAATGACAGTAAGTATGTGCGCACATACATGCGTTTGTCTTGTTTGTGTGTGTCTGTCGACGTACATTAACACGAACTTTGTTGCACCATCAAATGACAGATATGTATAACAGTGGCCAAAACAGAGAAGAAATACACGCATACATGCATACGTATGATGTATAAAGGCGGCAAATGATTAAAAGAAGCCAAACAGAAAACTGATGCGGCACACACAAACATAAACACACGCACACCAACGAGAACACGCACACACGCAGAGCAGCAATGTTACGGTTCTGAAATAGCACGACTCGTTTCGCTTTAGGTGCAACGGCAATGCGAATATTGCTTGTATGCATGAAATGTTTGGCTTTCTCGCGTTCCGTTCCGTTCCGTCTTGTATGGAATACCGATACGAACTGAAATGAGCTGAAAGCACGGAAATCCTTTTAGTCGATGTCGCTGACGCTGGCACTGTCGCCGTCGCCGTCGCCGTCGCTGGCGCTGTCGCTGACTCTGGCGACGGCGCAGTTATTGCGAAAATGAAAGAAAACAAAAATCGTTACCCAAATCAGCTGATTGTACGCTTGCCGCGTTTTTACTGCCCCTTGCTTGTGGCGCGGAGGCTGCGCGTTCCACACACACTTTCACTCTCCACCAACCACAAACATATATATGTGTATATACATATATTTCCTTTTTTAATTCAATTTATTTTTCTTTTTTAATTTAAAATCCATCTTGAAAGGACAATGTCAGGGGTAAACAGCAGCCACACCCAGTTTGAAGCGATTATCTCCATAAAAATATCAAAACCGTTTTCCGTGGCTTGAAAATGGCGCAGTTTGTGAACACATTTTCGTTCTGCTAGCCTGACTTTCAAAGGAGCCCACGACAAAGCCTAGCGGCTTTTAGCGTATTGAATAAAATGGCCAGGACTTGAGCTCTCCCTTTACAAAATCTGTAAACAAGGTTAAGCGGCTTATTTCCCTTTTTATAACTACCAATTTTTTATGTGGTAAAAAACACGAATAGCAACTACTTTGCATTTTCGCATGTCATGTATCCGGTTAATTTCATAGCAATTCAACAAAAAACAAACAGGTTATTAAAAAAAAAAGGAATATTGTTTCATAGTGTTGTTGTATACATAAGGCTAAGTAATTAGTAAGTACGAATATACGATGGTACCTAAGTGTACATTTCAGCAAGAAGAGAGTTTCAAGTGGGGTTTCTATATAATATACTGCAGGAGTGCAAAATACTGGGCAGTAAAAGTATGCAGTAAAACTTAGACGACGTGAGGCAAATTGAAACAGTGTTTAGCTTTTGTTACCATAGCAAAAAGGTAGAAGTTTCCTGGTTGACGTAAAATTCAGCAACAAATTTGAAATGAGGGCGCGACCAAGCGATTTGTCAAGGCCACAGTCCGCAAGACCGTCCGGCCGGTTATTGTGTGTGGCCATGCTATGCCTCCCATGCGAACTGGACACAAGCATAAAGAATGGAAAAATACAATAAACGTGAATAGAACCTGCTGAAATTGCTACTACCCTGTTTCCAAGTCAAAATATTGGCACTTCAGGCATACAACTATAAAAGATTCATTTTAATAATATGTATATATATATATATATATATATATATATATATATATATATATATATATATATATATATATATATGTATATATATCTATGTTTGTTTTATTTACAAGCAATTTATGTCAATTACTGAATGAACTTGAGAGCAAAAGAAATGTACACTTAATATTAAAGTTTGTATTAATATATAAAACTACTTAAATACAATTACTCCGGTCATGGACATTAAAAATAAAAGGCCGCAAACTATAAATTCTGCGTCTGTGTCTTTGTCTATTGTTAAAATCCATTTATACTGAAGGTGCTAATAGTATTATGAAGTGGGCTTACATATACCGGTTCTACGTAAGTGTAAGATGTGCTCGTGAACATAAAAACTGTTTCAAATATGAATGGTGTATGCAGGGGCCAACTTAAACAATATGGTATGCATCTAATTATTTTGCATTGGGTTTGCAGATAAAAGCTTATTATAATTATTATAATTACTAACATAATCGCAATGTAAACTTGGAAATTGACCCGAATTATAATATTATATACAATAGTTTCATACGTGTAGCTTCAACAAGTCACAGCATAAACACTCGAATATAGTATCGTGTGCATAACATTGGATCGCAGACTTAAGAAGAACGCGATTTAAAATTTTTAAAAGCTCTTAACATAAAACCAGAACTTAAGATTATTTGTATGAATATAAACTAACAACTCATTGAGTTTATTGCAGCGTTCATTCTTGTATACATATTAATATTTGCAAGCATCTTCATTTGCAGCTTCAGCTCAAGCTCCTGCTGTAATCTATAGTAAGTATACAATGCCTATCGTTGATTATTGCATTCCTTCTCGAAAACGTTTTTGTCGCTCCAAGCTCTCAACCTCAGCCCAACAATTGCGCATATTACGGAACAGCTATCAAGGTAAATCATGAATGATGTTTAGTTAAAAACAAGGAATGAAATGACAACACTAACCTCATCTATCCAATTATGTTCGGCCAATAAATCATTCAAAATTTCCGTTGATGTCTTGCCGGGGCACTGTTGCTGCTGCTCTGTTACACGCTGTGAGCAATTGATAAACAGATTAAACTTCTCATGCGCAATCTTGTGGAAGAGATCGGCACGCGCGGCGCAAATACGACACAACACGATGTCCTGGTGGGATAAGAAGGTGCAGTTAGCCAAGAGCGAAACAATTGATTAAATGATTTTTACCTTCTCGTATACAATTCGGGCATCTGCAGATATGGTCTGCATGGTGTTTGCATTGTAGGGCTCTCCAAACAGAAGGAAACGAACTGCAATGCCTGGTTGATGGCAGCCAGCGCAATTCTTCTGGGTCAAATTATTTTGCACCCATTCGGAGAAAACGTGACACTTGGGCCACGTCTCAATTGACGATATAATGCTACGCGTCCATGGGGTGATAGCCAACAATTTCCGCTTGCAATTGTCCATTATATTGTCTATTACGCGCACGCTTCCCAAAAAGTAGTCATCTGCAATTACAAATTTAAATGAAAGTAATCGCCTCAATTCTATAGTCATCTATAGAAGTTTACCTTTCTCGCGTGTTATCTCAGAGAAGAAGCTTGGATCGAGCGCCTGCGATATCATTGTTTGTATATAAATTTCGAAATTGTCCCGGTAGGATAGAAAATCCTCCATTATCTTTTCTATAAACTGCTCGGTGTCATCGGCCAGCAGCTCAGACCGCATGAACTCCACAATTGTCTCTGTGTGAGATTGCAGCTGTATGCGAACGGGTGCCTTGAGGTAGAGTTTCTTCGTTTCTAGATTCCAGGATGCATACTATGTGTACATAGAATAACAATTAGGATTTTGACAACAGAGATTGGGTGATTTAAGTTTACTTTCGACATGTTGCGGTAAAAGGTCTTGCCGTTCTGTCGAAACGGTTCATACTTCTGCAATATGCATTTGGAGTCTACCTGCCAAATGGTGGGCCAGTCATTGACCAAATCCGATCGTAAAACGATAAAGTCTCCAGTCTGTGCAACAAAATAGAATAATATACTTTAAGACTACTGGAGAGGTAAATCATGTCCTCCTACTTTAAAGTTCTCAGCTGTGGTTGCAGATGCCGTTGCTGCACTTCCATAGCCAACGGCTGCCGCACTTTGCAGGTCCTGCTGCGGATTATAGCCATCGTTGGAGGAAAGCAGGTGTTGCTGCTGTTGTTGTTGTTGTTGCTGCTGCGTCGCCTGCAACTGTTGCAATTGCTGATGCTGCTGCAAATGCGCTGTTGGCTGACAATATGTGTTCTTGCGCGGCGTTCCTTTGATGCGTCTCGCTGCTTTCCGCTTCCCATAGCCCTTGCCGTCGTCACTCTGTTTGATATATGTTTGTATAGTTGGGTAAGGTATGGATTGCAAACGCCTACGACAACGGACGGCCAAGCAAGAAACACTTACATCTTCCTCCTGCGGCGTCCAAACGGGATCCGTGTCCGAGTCAGTGAACTCCTCCGGCTCCCCAACCGCGCCGCCCTCCCCAATCGCTGATGTATTCAAGAGAAGCGCGTGCATGCTGCTCTCCTTGGCCTTGCGGGAGCATTGCTCCCGACGTGGCGGCAAATTTAAAGGGTCTGTGGAGAGCACAAAAGTAGTTAGCAAGCATCAATGTGGTGGTGGTAGTGGAGAGCGAAACGGCAACCAAAATGGCAGAGCATGCCAAACGCGCAACAACAACTACGTCAACAACATAAACCCACAGCCGAGAAGCCATCGACGACACTGCCGCTGCAGCCGTTCGTCATTTATCTCACACAGGTAAATAATAAAAATACAAGTTTTTATTTTTTGATGATTTTTTCTTTCTTTTTTAAATTAATAATATTTGTTCTCGGTATTCCATCTCAAAAATACTTATACTTTTTTTTCTATTTTTTGCTTTTTTTTTTGAGTTTTTTTTTTTTTTTTCTTTTGCTCTTGCGATTCGGCATTATAACAATTTTAAAAGTTAAGTTTATGTATTCGGTTTTTACATATGCACAGTGTCCATGTCCCTGGATTAAGGTTCGTTGTTGTCTCTGTCTCGTCTGTCGAGTCACATGGATGCGATGTGGTCATTATCGCGACTAATGCTGCCACGGCCAAATCAGATTAATAAGGTGATGATGATTGGGCGCGGCTGGTGCTGCTGCCACGCTAACTGCTGTGTTGATGGTGGCTGCCGCCGTTGGCGCGTCGGCGGGTGTGTGATGGTGGTTGTTGTTGTTGTTGTAATTGTTGTTGCATGGCGCAGTAGTTGTTGCGATAGTAGAGTGCTTATTGGAATTATGCTGTTGGTCAAGTAACATACCTTGACTGCCGCTCCCGCTACCCAACTGCGCGCAATGCTGCTGCACGAAGTGCTGTGCGGCGCCCAGACCCGGCGACTCCTGTTGCTGTTGGGCGTATGGCCGAAACGAGGATGTCGTCTGATCGGCTGCGGGGTGCTGTATGACAGAGGTAGATGTTGATTCAGCAGCTGCTGCTGCGGCAGCTGCCGCTGCCACCATTTGTGCATGCGGCCTCTTTTTAGGCAGTATTTGAGTTTGTGAGAGTATTTTGATACGATGACCATCGTCGCCGACGAGTCCGGCTAAGTTCTGTGACGCCTGACTGTCGGTCGCAGTTCCACATGAAGCTGTCGCCTGCGATGTGGATGCTTCATCGCCGACACCAGTTTTGCCTTTGCGTTTATATGGAGCACGTGGATAATTAAGCTTGCGCGATGGCTTCACTACAGGCGGGGGATCATCATCGCGTTCACCTTGTAGAAATTTAAGATAGCTATCCATAAATTGTGTTTTCTTCTCGCCAATTGAGGTGCCCACGCTAACAGGCTTCGGTGCGGATGGGCTGTACGATGACGCCGTTGAGCTGGATGTGCAGAGTGTTGTTGTAGCCGGCGTTATTCCGTTATTGCTGCTGTCGTGCGTTGCAGAAGGCGGCTCCGGTGAAGGCGTTTTATTAGGATTGCGTATGCCAAAGTTTGTATTATTTGTTGAGGAGTTAGTGTTGCGTCCATTGGTTGACAATGAATTAGCGTAACCCTGTTTCGCCACACTATTGGCATCTGCCAAAAAGTCTAGTTCCTCTTCAATGTTTGGCACAATGACTTTATTGCTGGCCTCAGTAGCGGCAGCAGCAGCAGCTGTTTCCTCCTCCTGTTGCTGCACAGCTTCAACTTTATCCTGCTGATGCTGCTGTTGCTGTTGTTGTTGTTGCTGCTGCTGATGCTGCAGTTGTTGGGTGTACACTTGCTGTTGCTGTTGTTGCGTGTAGACCTGCTGTTGCTGTTGTTGCTGCTGCTGCTGTTGTTGTTGTTGTTGCTGCTGTTGCTGCTGTTGCTGTTGCATACATGCCGTGTACTGGGAGGCAATTGGTTGCGGAAACGCCGGATAGTACTGAGCTAACTGCGTGAGATGTGATTGCGCCTGCGATGATTGCAGGTGTGCGGGCTGCGGGAGATGCTGCGGGAGATGCTGCTGCTGTTGCTGCTGAGAAGACTGTTGGTGTTGCTGGCTATGCTGCGGATATGTGGGTATGTTAATGGTCGTCGCTGGCGACACAGACGCCGCGTTGTTCTCAGTTTTGAGCGGAGTGTTCCACTTGCTGTTAAAATCGTAATACGTATTTTGTTGCTGCTGCTGCTGCTGCTGTTGTTGTTGATTATGCTGTTGTTGTTGCTGCAACTGGTGATGCTGCGATTCCTGTGGACTCCGAACCGTACTGTATTCGCTACTTGGAATAAGCGTCTTTTTCGGTTGTCGCTTTCGCGGCGTCTTTGCTGGCTTAGGTGGGGGCTTCACATCCTCCTGCAATTGAATCAATAATAAACTTTTATTAACCCAACAGTTAACGTGTTACTTCAAATTTATATATATCAAGATTGCATTTGGGATATTTTTTACAAAGATCACATAAAACTTCCTCAACAACAACGTCACGTCACAGTTTCAAATTGACCTCAAGATTTTGCCAATAAGATAATTAGCTATATTTGCTGTAATTTATTAGTCTCGACAGAGCGTACGTATGTATTTAGATAAAACGTAAAAAAAGGAAACAACAAAAGCAATAACAAATAGTTCATAATCAAATGAGCACAAAAGACCGCCACCAAAATGTAAACAATAACAGTATAAAGTAGATAACAGAAGTTCGCACCGCCACAAAGTGAGCAATACTCATAACATATACAACATAAATATGCAATAAGGCAAAACACATGCTAATAGAACAGTTTCCATTCATATTTATGTCAAATATATATATATATATATATATGTATATTTATATATTTGTATAACACAAATGGATAGAAACGGCTCGATTATGAACTAGTTCTGCTTTTTGAAATCGATTACAGATTTCTACAAGAGCCGTTAGATAAACTAAACGCGAAATCAAATCACACCAAAATAAAAACAAAGCATAAAAAAGCACAAACTTAAAAAAAAAAAAAAAAAACAACAAACGAAAAATTAAATAAAAAATCAATACATACAAATTAAATACAAACCTTTGGCACTGTTTGAATCTGTGACGCTAAGCTGCTCGAAGTCCCTGGTGACAATATCATATTAGCCACAACGTGTTGTCGCCTGCTTTGTGGCGAGCTGGAACTCTGCTGCTGTTGTTGCAGCAGATGCTCCTGGGCTACAGCCTGCGCCTGTGCCTGTTGCAAGGACACCGACGCGGACGAATCTACATCAACAACCGCTGGTTGATAAAACGTTTGCTTTATCTCAAGACCTGGTGGAAGGTTAAATACGAGATTCTCGCCAGTATCTGAACCGCCAGCAGCATCGTTGGCATAGTCCAACTGCCTATGCTCTTGCTTAACGTGCAATTGTAATACACTCTTAATCTCCTCTTGCCCATCCTCTGGCTTTGTCCAGCAATTCTGCTGCTGTTGTTGTTGTTGTTGTTGCTGCTGCTGCTGCTGCTGTTGTTGCTGCTGCTGCTGGAGGTGTTGTTGTTGCAGTGTGCTTTGTATCACAGATGAGTAGGCCACCGTTGTTGGCGCTGCAGACGAACCCGCGCCTGCCACGTTCATTACGGTGCGTCGCGATACTGGCGAGCCAGTCGCCGCTACCGACGCTACCACCGGGGCCGTTGCTGTCTTATAGACAATCACCTGTGGTGATCCACCGACATCGACCGCGTGTAAATTCGTGATAGGTGATCCATCTGCAGAGCTCAATGCAGGACTGGCATACTGCGCTGCATAGGCCGGGCTAACACTCTGCTGTTCAATGTGAATTGTCTGCGGATCCTTGCTGGCCAGCTTCAGTTTTTGCCCATCTATGGTATAATATGTTTCTGCTTCGGCTATCTCATGTTGCAATTGTTCTTGCTGTTGTTGTTGCTGCTGCTGTTGTTGTTGTTGCAATTGGGTGAAGTAAATTAAATCGTTGTACGCTTTGAGATGCGCCTTGGTTTGCTGTGTGTTTTCTTGTTTGATTTGCTACAGATTCGTTGTAGTTGTTACCGTGGAAGTTTGGTTGGCAGATGGTTGATTTTTGTTTTTGTACATAAATTTGATGGAAACGGAAATTGTTTTTGTTCGGATTTCGTTACATATATATACAGTACATTACAAACATAGACGGTTAAGGTCGTAAGTAAGTAGTTGAGGCATAGTCTAAGCAGAGTTAGTATTTGAATATAGAGGAGCAACAAAAGGGACCCAGCAGACACCGCAAAATGGAATGCCCCTTGCATTCTAATTGAAAAGCTACAACTAACTGATTCTAAGAAAACCGTGGGTATATCAATTACATTAAACAGGATTTAGAGTGGAAATAATAAATATTGTGAATATACTATTAATAATTGCCTTTTCAATCGTTTTGGTCATAACTCACTTACTTGCTGGAGGAATTTGAAATGTCTAATGATAACGTTAATGTGAGAATTCCGTGCATGTCCACGAGTATATTAAAAAAAATACCACCAATTAATATGTGTTGAGAATTGCTTACAGGAGAAATACCAACACAAATACTGAGCCCCTTGAGCCCCTCCTCCACGGCCATGACCGTATGCAACTGTGTGTTAAATATTGTTGCAACAATTAGATATTATACTCACCACTTTATCGGCCACTAGACTGAGTTGCTGTTGCGCTTGTTGCTGCTGCTGTTGTTGCTGTTGCGCCTGCTGCTGTTGCTGCTGCATGGCAAGGAACGTATTGGATATCATGTTAGGCGTGTTCCACGTCAGCGATGTTGATGTTAAGGCCACCGTCGTGGGTGACGGCGAGGCGCCGCTAGACGATGAATTCTCGCCGTAGTAGTTGGAGGCAACATTATTAACAGCAGCGGCGGCTGCAGCTGCAGAGGAGACAGCCGCCACCGCAGCTTGATTTTGAAAGGAGCTAAGCTGTTTGTCCAACGTGGTAGGCAACTGCAGTTGTTGCAGCTGTCGGTGCGGCGTATTAACCGTTGATGAAGCATAATGGGCCGGCTTCGGCTGTACACTCGCTGCAGCTGCATGGTGATAAATTTGCTGGAATACTGGATTATAGCTGCCAATGGGCGATGGTGGCACAAAACTGCCGCCGCTCGCTGCAGCCGCATTAAAGCTAGCAAGACTTGCCGCTGTAATCGTCGCTAAATGCGGATGTTGAAATTCCTCCGCTGTGCCTCCCGTGCTGCCTGTGGAACCGGGTACGATGCGATTGTAAGCGTAAGACCAGGGGCTGGAGTTGGGATCCATGTGGTGTGCTTGAGCTGGAAGCAGGTATTTTTGTTTAGGGTTAATTTTGTATTTTCAGTATGGCATAAACATCAAATGCAGATTCCAGGGCTGCAAGTACAGACACGGTCTGCTCTGCTTGATACCCAATCGAGACATGGTTACATATATACTAGCATATGTACATGTATAAATTCGTATTCGATTTTTTCGTATTAAATTATATTTCACTTGGCGCAATCACTTTTTTAATGCTTTGGGAAACTATGTTTAATTTGACAATATGCTTAAATGAGTACATCAATACAGTTTCGTTTTATGCAGCCCTAGCGACAAGTGCAGTTTCGCAGATACTGTGATATTTATACATATACACACATACATACAATGATAAATTATGCCGCGCACAACTTGGCGTGTTTTGGAAAGCACATTTTTTTATTTTTACATGTTCTTTCAAATTAGGCAAAACTGTTTTTAGGCATTTACATACATATGTATGCGTGTAAATTTGTACATCAGTTTATATTTCCTTTGACCACTTTTAACATATACATACTTATGTACGTATGTATGCTTAAAGTATATGTATGCAGTACATACATACATGTGTGCGTGCGTGCGTTGAGAGATAGTCACTAGCAAAGCAACTTGGTCGTTTTACTGCTTCGTTGCTTTCACACTGCGATGGATCATCTTTATTTGTAGTTTTGAATTTGCACTTGTCTATTTACGTTAAAATTTTAAGTAAATTTAATTTGTAAACTACTACAATTGGGCTGCATAACTTTTTTGTGGGTGAAACAATCTCCAAAATGGCCGCTCAAGTACAAATGAACTATTGTTCATTTGAACGATGCACACGTGAATCAGTTCGATGAAAGTCGTGTGCTTATGTTAGACGGAGCGTTAAGTTTTTTGTTTATATTTTAAATTTACATTGTTTCATATTAATTGTATTTGCTTGGTAAGTTTAGCTTACACTATGAATGAATAATTTGCAATCATATATACACACCCTGAACATACATATATTACAACGTGCGAAAATAAAATACTTATGTTTGTAAGCATGCACATAAATCCATTTATATCATCCAGACTAGTGTTGTAAAGTGTTATATTATTATCCCACCGATTAAATAAAGTACAACGGTTCCCGCCGGTAAAGTTACTTTATCAAATAACAAATAAATATCCATCGCATGCACTTTTATTTTAATCGAAAACATCTTCTATTTATTTTCATTATTGTTTTTAAATGTACAATGTACATTTATGAACCTGTCGACTTAGGTTAAAAAATGCCCATTGAGGAATTATTTTGGCAGTAAATAAAACTATTACTCTCACAAGCAATGTATAAATGTTATTACAATTACTATCGATGTATTATTATCTTTAAAATTATGCGTTAATTCTGATTGAAATAATTCCACCGATACTGTCTTTAATATGTATTTTATCGATAACTTGTCATCTCTATTGGTGACTGTCAGTTTACTCACTGAAAAACATTTTTTTGTGAAAGATTTTGTGAAAAGAACGTATTCAAAAAATATTGTTGTCCAATACGTTAGAAATAAAAACGGAAACTATAACATTTTAAATAATCACAAAGGTACGTAATGTGTATAAAACCAGTTATTGAATTTATTTTGATAATTACACATATGTATGTATTTGTATATACGTGTAAGTGAAAATACGCCCATTAACTGTAACTATTATCTTGTAGAATACAATGGACATGGATTTCGGTGACGATTTTGCTACAAAGGAAGAGGTTGATCCAGCAGCAGAGTTTTTGGCACGAGAGCAATCGGTACTCGGAGACCTCGAAGCTGAAATAACGGGATCTGCCACAAATGCAGTTGCAGTGTCTGCAACCGATGATGGACTGTTGGGTGGCTTAGTCACCACTGGCGCCGAACTGGGTAGTGAACTTTCTGCTAATGTGGGAGGTGGTCTCGAATCATCGACTGGTAGCTTTGAGGTAATCGGTAGTGAGTCCAACGAACCAGTTGGTATCTCAGGACCACCGCCGTCGCGTGAGGAGCCAGAGAAAATACGAAAATGGCGTGAGGATCAGAAGCAACGTCTGGAGGAGAAAGATATTGAAGAAGAGCGTAAAAAGGAGGAACTACGCCAGCAATCCAAGAAGGAGTTGGATGACTGGCTTCGCCAGATCGAGGAATCCATTTCAAAAACAAAATTATCGTCTCGGAACGCTGAAGTTCAAGCCGCATCGTTAGAGAATGGAGCCGTCGAGCCTGGAACCGAATGGGAGCGCATTGCAAAGCTGTGTGATTTTAATCCTAAGGTCAATAAATCAGGAAAGGACGTGTCACGTATGCGGTCAATTTACCTGCACCTGAAGCAGAATCCCATACAAGTACAGAAAATAGCCTAAAATATATATATATATATATATCAGCCCCTATTAATGCACCTATTCAAACATTTGGATTTAGCTATTTAGATTCGAATAGAAAGTATTTTTTGTAAATTCCAATTATATTAAATGTGTATTACATACTTTTATTTTGCCTCTGAAGTGTTATATAATATTGAATACAAATAAAACAAAATCATATTGTAATTATTTAATGTTCGCTCAATTTTATCAATAACAAACAAACAACATGAGAAACGTAATCTATTTGCTTTTGATTTTTTTTAGTATAATGTCTGAAGAACTGAACGGAAAGAGTGAGGAGCACATAGAGAGCATTGAGAGTTCGACATCGTTCCACTGTCAAAAACGAAAGGAATATCTACAATGGGATGATTACTTCATGGCCACCGCCGTACTGTCATCGAAGCGAAGTAAGGATCCTTCAACGCAGGTTGGCGCCTGCCTTGTGGATAGCCATAATCGAATTGTAGCCATTGGTTATAATGGTTTCCCTAGAAACTGCAGTGACGATCAGTTTCCATGGTCTAAGGACGAAGATAAAAGTTCGTTGGAAAATAAATACATGTACGTGGTGCATGCAGAAGCCAACGCAATACTAAACAACAATTGCATTAGACTAGAGGGTACACGTCTTTACACAACTCTCTTCCCCTGCAATGAGTGCACAAAATTAATTATTCAATCGGGTATCCGAGAAATATATTATTTATCTGACAAGTATGGTGATAAGCCTGTTTATCGAGCGGCCAAGCGAATGCTTGATGCAGTTGGCATCATCTATCGTCAGTTTACCCCAACGCGAAAGCAGATAATAATCAACTTTGATTAAATGAAATAAAATGTAGTTTTGATTATCCTAAGGTACACGATACTTTCGCAAATAATAAACTTGTTCGGAAGATCACACGGATTGAAGACAATCTATTTACCTAGATTTATCTTATTAGTTAGATCAATTGATACGATGTAATTTTTTCTAAGAAAACTCATAAGAATCACAATTACATACATATATATATTTTTGACATATCTATGGTTCTAAAATGGTTCTTCGGTTGTTGCTCAACATTAAAAAAATACAAAAATTACTGCACATCTGTTGAATCGACAATGCTTGAATTCTCCTCAGACTTTTTGGACACGGGCGAGTCGGATAGATGAGGGGAAAGGTCACGCAGCTTTACAACATTTCCTACTGAAACCGAATTGGCCGCTTCTGTCACAGAGTAGCCAATGTCCGGGGGTGTACCTTCTGGATAGCCTAAATAGTAATCAGCAATGCGTCCAGCCTCACGCAGCCCACTTAAATACGCGCCGTGGACAGTTGCTGGATAGTTACGTATCGTGTGCTCGCCGGCAAAGAAAAGCCGCGGCAGTTCTTCGGCGTCTTTGCTAAAGTGTGGCTCAAAGCTTGTCGGCGGAATGACCGGTGCGGCGAGAAGATCATAGTCGCTGCCAGAGGAGCCCACCGAAACATAACTATACGAACCACGGGCCCACTGATCGCTGCGCCAGCGAGTGACGACCGTCTCTTTGGGTTGTGGTACAGATGTGTTGCCAAAAATGTTTTTCAACACGGACATACAGCGCCCGATAATGATGTCATCTGTCACGCTCTCCACAATATTGGCCGCCATGCCAGCAACAAGGGCCAGCAAAACTGGTGAAGAGCTGATGCTCCAGAAGAGAAACATTTCCCCTAATAAATTTTATATTAAAGTACTGTGTTTAATAATATTGAGGACTAATCAATTCAGTTACTTACCACGACTGGCGGTCGTGCTGCCCACATGACCAAATAGATTCGCATTGGGATCCCAAAATATTCGATCGAAACAGAGTACCACCTTGTTGAGATTACCAAATCCCAGCCGACGTATCGCTTGCTGTTTCCAGTCTGGCAGCGGTGGGTCAAATTTTACTGTATTAGCATGCTGTGACTCTTCCTGTGTGACGGCTACCTTTAAGACGCCTAGCGTTAGTGTGCAGACGGCCAAATCGGCTTTGTACGTCATAAGCGAGTTGGAAGTCTTTAGGTTTTCCGCTACAATCTCAACGCCTTTGTTGGTGTACCTGATTTCCTTGACTGCACTATTTAGACGTATGTCTATGTTCTCGGTAAGAGCAACAGGTACACAGGAATAGCCATTGCGCACTGTTGTGTGGTGTCCAATGAACTCAAAGTCATCATCCTGATCCCAGTGCTTCAGCGACAAGTTATCCAGGCGGGTGGCATTAGCAAACTCTAGATTGGCAAAGTGCCAGTCAAGAATGAGACGATCACGTGAGGATAGATATACCTGGCTGTGAAATTGAAATAGTATAAGAATCTATTTCTATTTTATCTATCGTATCACTAACCTCGGTCCGTTTTCTTCTATCTCTTGTAGCTTCATCTCCAATTTATGGCCCTCAACACGTTGTTCCGCTTCGGCATTGATAGTGTCCTCCAGCTTAATTTGAGTGGTGCGAATTGTATACTCCTGGGACGCATAGCTATTTTCATTGTGCGCGCTCCTTGGCTGCCGCTGTGTAACCAAATTTTGAAGTTCAGCTCTCAGCGTCGCAATCTTCTGTAAGGTTGCCTTTAGCCGTTTTCGATGTTCAATGATTCTTGTCTGTGCGGCAATAATTTCGTGCATATGGGCGGCACGTTTTTCTTGGACAGCTTTATCCTGCATATTGATGATCCACTCAAGAGCATCGCCCAATGAAACGGGATTATTACCGGCGTAGTTGAAGTCCAGGCGGTGCGATAAGTAGCTTGCCGACTCAAGGAGGCGATTAAACTCGCGCTCTATGACGTCATCTTTTTCTTTTGGCACCGGTTTTCCATCGGGACCGTACAATGGACATGTCTGTTGGATCGGCACCAAATCCATGCCAATCTGTTTGCTCAGAATGGTCATGGGATTACCGTAGACGCCCGTTACTACCATTGCGCCGAGATCGGCTATGTAACTATTTTTGCGGAAAGTGGCAATGCGGCCGCCAACTCGATCTCTTGCTTCCAGCACAATCACATCCATTCCGAACTGTTGCAACTGTTGCCCAACAGCCAGTCCCGAAATTCCAGCACCAATTACGATTACCTTACCAAGCTTCTTGCTGGGTATTGGCAATAGCCGCTTAAAAATCCCAAAGTTAATGAAGCCGTGCCGCTCCAGAAAAGAATGCACCCGTCTCACCAAGTTCGGGTCACTGTCGAATGGCGGAGGCAGTCGTTTGAGCGCACTGTCAAACGTTAGCTGCGTCTTTGGATTATCTACCCACATGTGCAAAAGACTGTTGCGTATGTTGAGAAAAACTCTATGTCCGAGTATGCCCGAACAGCTTATGTCGGGAAAGCACGCCTCTTCGTTGGGTGTCATTTTGCTAAAGGGCAGGCGAGACTGAAAAACGGCACCTTCCTGACCAGAGAGAACCGTGGGGGTGCTATTATCCCGTGCTTCCCCATTCGTTCCATTCGTATCCTTTGGCACAGCACTGCGTGTACCAGTGCCTGTGCTTTGATTAACTGCACTCTCCGACTTTCGGGCACGTTGTTCCGCCTGGCCTTGGCATCTCTTATCTGATGGCCCAGTGCTGCTACCTGAAGAGCCGGAGCTACATTTGTCATAGGTCGTATTCTCTGCACTTACTGTTGCCGGTTTGTTTGTGTAGTCGACCTTTGGCTTGTTCCGCCGGCTGGTGCGTCTCTCATCACTGGTGGCAGGTGTGTCATTGGAGTCATCGTCAAATTTCACCTTTGTTTGGCTACCGGCTTGACTACCGCCCACAGAAGTATTTCGTTTGGGGGACGGCTCTCCGTCAGAGTCATCGCTAATAAGGGTAACATACTCGATAGGTTCACCCATTTTACCGGCACTTGTACCACTGCCACCAGACTGAGTAGGCTTCATGCCAAAACTGCTGATTAAATTTGAAAAAACAAATGCGCTTAAACAGGAGTCGCTTCCTTATTTAAAAACTTACAATTTATGGTAATGCAAAACAAAAACACAAGCCAAAAAAATATGTATACATAGTAACTTAGAACGAATTTATGTTGCACATCTTAAATTTGTTTATTTATTTTCCAGCATTGAACGTCAGTCTGTCCACATGCACACTAAATCTTACTTTAATTTAGAATTTTAAATATTTTTCAGCATTGCAAAAACAAATCTCTCGATGTGCTACGGCTTTGTCGTGTAATTCATTCATGTTATACTGAACTGTAAATAGCAGCGAGTAGCACGGAACTTAACAGTAGCACGAAATTTAACATTCGAAAAATGCATAAAAAAGTAGAATTCTGAATCTAGTATTAACAATAAACAAAATAATAAAAATATTCTAATATAAATAAAACATTTGTTTCTTGTATTCCTTTTAACTGGTAAAGCGGAGTTTAATATATGTATATGATTTTCGTTTTCGTGCTGTAAAGTACTTATTTTAGTGATTTTCCTATCGATACATATATCAATAAAGTGCGATTATTTTTCAATTTAAATATAACGGAGCATTAATATATAGTGATAAGGAGTGCAGCAACTCAAATAATTATTAAAAATCATCGGTACGAATGGAATATATATGGATTAGTTGAAATGTTTTGATTTTATAAAAGAAATTTAAAAATCCTGAAATACATTTTTTCTGCTTATGCTGACGCATATAATTCATATGCAAATATGTACATACTGTTTTATTAAGTTCTGTAATACCAAAAAAAAAATGAATTGGCTTTAGTCACGTCCGTCACAGCAACTGTCGTAAATAATTTTATTGGTGCATCCTTGCACTCTCTCATCGAAAAAGTAATCCCAATGGCAAGTTTTCTCCTCGACCTCGACACCATCGACACATTGAATATAGTTGTGACAATCGTTGCTGCTGCTGGTCACAAGCATCGTTCCACGTCCTTCACAACGGTTATGTGTGCATACTACTGAAGTGGGAACGGCACACATTTTCCTATTGTCATCGTAGAAATAGCCCTCTGGACACTGGCCCCACATAGGATCAACATCATGAACAGTGCCATAGTCACCGCAATAAAAGTATCCACGGCAAGTGACACCGTCTGTTTGAAATCCCTTAACGGGCTTACTTTTCTCCAAACAAATATTCTTCTTGGAATGTGAATTGCACTCTACAAGGTTCTTGGCCTTACAGGAGCCGCTTTCCACGTCAAAATATTGTGTTGCTGAGCAGACTTTGAGTGCATGCTTTCCACTTTTGCACTCATAGTATTCATTGCAATCATCCTCTTTACGAAACTTTGTTTTGTCTGGCAACAGCTCGCATATATTAGCAACATCCACGCAAATCGAGTCATCTTCGTGCTCGCACGACTGTGTTATTTCATTAAAGTGTTGGGTGTTGTCGCAGTGGCCGGCCAGGCTCTCGCCATTCCTGCAATAGAAATAACTCTGGCAGTTTGTTGGATCAGCCACCCACTTGCTATCCAAGCCCTCGCACAGATTGCCACAATGCTCGCTGTTACTGGCCGTAGCCTCCACGCATGCCTGGGAGCTGGGGACAAAAACCAGGGAGTCTTCACATGTGCGTAGACTGCCCTCACCATTTATGCACTCAATGTATTCATTGCAGGAAGCTGGCTTCCGGATGTAGATGCCATTCTTAAGCAGCCGGCACATGTCCTCAAAATTATTAAGCGCCTGCAAAGGCTGAGGCATGCAGAGCGCAAGCAAGATAATTCCAATACCAAATCTGAATGACGCTAAAGAGTAGTGAAAAATTAAACATTCATTATTACATTACATTATTCGTCTGAGACATACTAGCGGGTAATAGTACCCAGCTGGTACAAAACACCTGCTAATTGTAAATTTCTCATCTTTTTTTTTTGCTCACCTTGCATTTTTGGCTGTTTTGGGAATACCGCGAGTATTTATGCTTTTGGTGGTGCTTTTCAAACGTGTTGCCTTTGACTAAATGGGGATTGCTGATAGAAGAGAAGCTATATATGGGACGGAATGTCGCTGATATCTGATAGCTGATTCTGCAACAAATTACGGGTATATGTTCTCAACGGCTCGAATCTTATCTCTGTTTTGCTAAAAATGTGCAGCTATTACCAACTGTAGCGCTAACAACTATATGGAGTTTTTCTAATAGGTATTTTATTTATAAATACTAAGGCACTTTACTCTAAATCATTTCATCAGCAAACAACATTGCTGAATATGTGATATATGTCTGATAGATAAATAATAACTATACTTAATACAGAAATACAAGTTGTTCTCGGCTCATAAATCCATCAAATTGATAAACTGATAACCAAACGGCGTTCATTACCTCTATTGAAATTATTTTTTATGTATAAAATAATAATAGCCATGGGAGTGAGCAGTACTCTAACGTAATATACCCTACACGCTAATATGGAAAAGTTTTTTTAAATTTATATATTATATTGTAGAGATAGAGATAGAGAGATGTAGAGATAGAGAAATGCGAATAAAGAGAGATAGATAGATAGAGAGATGAACAGATTCAAATGAAAAAGAAACAAGTAACAAAACTCTAGTCGAGACTGCTCGACTAAGAGATATCCTGAATCCATTGAGCTGTAATACCAATGATAAAAAGTTTCATTTTTTCACTAATAGTAAACAACAAACGGTGCACGTAATATGCTTACTGCGCTGTTATGCGGCTGCAGAAGAGGCTGTACTATGGAAACTTTATTGTTTAATAACTTTTTTTCTCGATTTATGTTCTCAATGAAATTTTCGGGGAGTGATTATGACATTCAAATGTACATATTTGCTTAATTTCAATTCTCTAGTATTTGATATGCGCGAGTTGTAATTTTTGTTAAATTGTGGGAGAAAGGGGCGTGGCATCAAAAATCCAAAAATGAGAAAATGTGCGGATTCAATATAGCAATCAAACACAACGATTCTATCTCTAACGGTGTGCACGCCAGGCCCCAAAAACCAAGCGATATTTTCGATAGTTATCGATAAAAAAGGGCTCACGAGTCGTTTTAAAAAAATTTCGGCTCCAAAAGTACCGATTAAGGATACGGCAGGTAGATGGTGCTACTCCAGCCAGCAAAAAGCTGATACATTTGCAGACAGCCTACAACAGCGATTCATGCCGTTCAACTTTACCGACGATGCTACGCGAAGAACTGTTGAATTGCAGCTGGATATGCCGTTCCAGATGACTCTGCCTGTATGAGGGTTAAAAAATCTCCTGGAGAGGATAGGCTGGATAACAGAACACTCAAGCTCCTACCCAAAAAAGCTCTCTTGTTTATAGTGCTGATTCTAAACAGTATGCTCAGGCTGGGACACTTCCCAAACATCTGGAAGACAGCACAGATAAAAATGATCCCAAAGCCTGGAAAGAGTCCTAGTGAAATAGATGGGTATAGGCCAATAAGTCTTATTCCTGCCTTAGGAAAGATGGCCGAAAGAGTGATCCTTGACCGGATACTGCAACTTGAAGCAGTCAAGCAAAGAATCCCAAACTGGAAATTTGGATTCAGGAGAGGTCATGGTACTCCGGAGCAGCTTCACCGTGTGGTCAATTTTATCCTGGACGCTTTTCAACACAAGAAGTATGCAGTTGCTGTCTTTATGGACATAAGACAAGCGTTTGACAGAGTCTTTAAACTGTGGTCGCATTAGCATGCAGGGTTCAACGCTACCGCACAAAAGAAGCCACAAATATCTGGGCGTAGTGTTAGACAGAAGGCTTACTTTTAAAATGCACACCACGATGGTCAAAAAGACTGTAATGTCAAAAAGCGCAAAGATGTCATGGCTTCTTAAGTCGGCTAATAAATTGTCCCTGTACAGTAAAGTGTCAATTTATAAAGCAATACTCAGTCCCATATGGAGATATGCGGCAAAATCAAACCTCGATAATATAAGAGTTGCACAAGCAAAAATTCTCCGGCAAATTTGCAATGCTCCCTGGTACATGCGTACCAGGGACATTGAAAAAGATCTCAAGGTCCCCAAAGTTAGAGACATAATGCAAAAGGTAGCTACTAGCTACCTTGCAAGACTCGAAGGCCACCCAAACCTTTTGGCGAGAAGACTTAACAAAGGAGCCAGAAAAAAAAGACTTAAGCAGTGCCATCCACAGGACCTCCCTGCGAGGTTCCTATAAAATAATGTTTCATGTAAAATGAATGTGATTTAATTAACCATATTTTTATTGTTGTTTATGTTAATTGTTATTGTTATTGTTAATTATACCCTGATCCCATTGAAAATGGGAAAAAAGGGTATAATGTTTTTGTTAAAAGTATGTAACAGGCAGAAGGAGGCGTGCCACACCCCCAAAAGTATATATATTCTTGATCAGGACGACAAGACAAGTTGATTGAGCCCTGTCCGTCTGTCTGTCCGTCCGTCCGTCCGTCCGTATGTATTTTTTTTTTTTTTAGGCGCGTATATTGGACGCGCATATCGAGTTTGTTTCAGAAAATCGATAACTATTCCTGAATATTTGTTATCGATTTAAAACCATATGAAAAATCAGTTATGATTTTTTATCTTTTTTATCTTAAGAGCTAGAGACTCCAAATTTCGAATGTAGCTTTATGTGTATTTTTACCAATTTCGGTTTTTGTTACATTTGGATACCGGCCCCAAATTTCCCCACAATTTTGAAAATTATTTTCAGTTGCAATATATATGGTGTTTGGTATTTTTGAAAACTAAATCAATTATTTAAATCATATGGTGAAAGTTTCATCAAAATCCGTTGATAAACACAAAAGTTATTAAACAAAATGTTTGGCTAGATCAACAGCGATTGAACTGCAAAGCGCACACAGACCAGGTGGCGCTTATACATGTTCAATTTGTATACATGTGCACACATACATGCAAATGCTCGCGAACAAATTTTCTAAGAACCGCAATTGCCTTTGAGTTTGGGTCGAATTGTGTTCGAATTGTTTTTGCTACCTTCTTCCAATTGCCGCTCGCCGCTGTGTGTCGCAGTCGCAGGCGCTGTGTGTCGCAGTGCGAATATGTTTTCGATCTGCTTCTTTAATAGTAACGGAACAATTCTTGTGAGCTTGCAAAAGTGTGCTGGCATAATCTGTGAGTCGAATTTGTTTGCATAATTCCTCTTTGATCGACATTCTTAGTACCATTGGCACATACTTAAGTTGCGTGATATGGTTGTACATACGAGTTATGGACTATATTAAGAAAACTAAGGGGGGGTGGGATTAGGGTATCCCCTAGTCGGGCGCGCCGACTAGAGTTTTCTTACTTGTTTTGTAGTTATTGTTATTGTTAATTTCTGTAGTGTTCTACTGTTAATAATTGTACCTTTATGTTCAACTTGTTAAGCTGCCAATTAGGTAGTAAAAAGCCTGTTTAAATAAAATGTAAATTATTTTTTGAGAGAAAAAAAAAAAAAAAGATAATAAAGAAATGGGATGAGTTATCAAAAAAAAAAATAAATAAACTCGTACAGCGTATGATATTATCGAGCATTTTGCTTTTTATTTGAAGTCTCTAGCTTTTGTGGTTTACGAAATCCAGGTGTTTACTCGAACGGACGGACAGACAGACAGACGGACAGGGCTAGTTCAACTCAGCTCGTCGAGTTGATCAAGAATATATATACTTTATGGGGTGTGGCACGCCTCCTTCTGCCTGTTACATACATTCGCACAAAAACATTATACCCTGAAATTTCAATTTTCAATGGATTCAGGGTATAAAAACGAAGAGTTAAATAGAATATTAAAACAGAATGTGACAAATAAGTGACTGAAAAATAAAATAGATATCTGCCTTATTTTCCCGTAGGTTACTGAGCTCGCATTAATTATTTGTCTTTTTTTTTTCAAAAAATAATTTACATTTTATTAAACAGGCTTTCTGCTGAAATTATTTGTCAATGTTCATATTGCATTAAATATATTCCTAATGATGAGGTATAGGGCTCATCTAAGTATGCTGCAATTAAATAAATAATATTTTTTTGATTAAAACTGCGTTTAAAATTTATGCCTAAAAGTATAATTGAAATAATCCATTATAAATGGGATTTTAGACGTGTGTCAGCAGAAGCGAACGTGCCAGACCCCTTAAGGTACACTTAATCGCAAAAAAGGCTCTTATCGGAATGATTCATCTTTTATAGTATTGTTTACTTATTATCTACTTATATATTTGTTTCATTCAAACAATATTAACAAAAAAAAACTTCTTCTAGTCGTCGCATTGAATCAACTAGTTTCCGAGTCTCCTCTGCCGTTATTTTCCCTATTCGTCGATGATGACCTCCTTTGGCATGTTTGACGCGATTATGGTGCATTGCACAATCCTACGTCCGAGTAATTCGCACACAAGCTCAATAGGATTCTTGTAAGAAGATGGGGGAGGGGTTCTAAGCTGATTTTTTGCATTAAGTAGCTGTCTCAGCCTTACATTGTTGGCTTTGTGCTTCGAAACATCATCAACCTTGAATTTTTGGCCAGTTTGGTGTAAATTTTCAGAGGAATCCTTGTTAGATTACCAACTCCATGATTTCGTAAAACAACAAAAAAATATAGGAATGAAGCACTATGCAGTGGAGGATTGCTATAATGAATAGGCATATTTTGGAACATCCGATTTAACAAGGGGCATAGATATATCCGCCATTTTATTCAATCGTGGGTTGTCATTACAAATATATGTTCCAACTGACAGTGTGTCTAAAATGTGTAGAATTAGCATCAAAATCACAATTTCAAGTCTGTAGCTTCAACAGCGTCGAAATGGTTTGAGATATTACGGACGGACGGACAGAAAGAAAGACATTCCATAGAAGCAATCTATTCTTGTTTGGTAACAGACCATAAAACTTTCCTAAAAGTATGCATTTGAAAGGGAACAACTAATTTTTGTATACAAAAAAAAAAAAAAAAAAAAAAAAAAAAAAAATAATAACAATCCCTTAAAGAATACAGATTTCGTAGAAAAGAATTTCGCGGAAATGGTGTTGTTCGTAAATGTTGTCAATGATAATGACATGCTGACAGGTTCGATACGAGTAACGCAGTTAGCTGGAGACGGCGATCAATAATTGGAATGTCAACGAATTAAAAAATAATTACACACATAAGTAGTTGTCCACAAGAAATTGATAATCCGGACGGCACTTAAAGATAATAATGCCGATAAATCGGACTCGTTTTAAAAATAACTCAATTGCGTTCGGTTGGCCTTTGTATCTCTTTGGTAAATGTTCGCATATAAAGTCAGTCGGTAAAAATCGGAACCGTTATTATTTTCCAGTGGACTGTAAATGCTGAATAGAGAAAAAATAAAAATTAAGAAAATGTTAGGTGAGACATAGCATTATCGCATTTTAATTATGAAATTTTTCAATGTGTTTTGGTTGTGGGTAAGCTTATCTGCAAAAGTGCGAACAGTTTTAATTAAACGTTCCCAGATACTGTATTAGATGAGGCAGCCAGGCTTGTCTCTCTATATAAAGCATATCATTCAATTCGTAGGCTTAGTATTGAGTTGGTGTGCTCCTGTAGCATACACGGCTAGTTAATAAGCAGTTATCTACAATCCGAACGCAATGACTGGTAGGACCGTGCTATAAAATGGATACCACCCAGGATTTGGAATTAATCAAAAAGTTTTGATTTTTCCAGCCTTCCAATTGAGGGGATCCGTTCTGGCGGCCATCTTTCTTATGCTGGCTAGTCAGTCAGCTGGCTATACGATGCAGGATATGTGTGCCCAGTGGTCAGGCAGTGGATATATTGGCAATCCCGCCGATTGCAGTAGCTGGGGCTATTGCAAGGCTCAGCAGCTTGTGGGCTATGGTACCTGTGAGAATGGTCTAATTTACGACTCGCAGTCGCAAACTTGCCAATCACCCTCCACCACGCCGTGCTCCACCAGCGTACAAAAGACATGCAGTGCACTGAAGACAACTGGATACGTGGCCGATCCAACTGATTGCACCAAATATGCGTACTGCTTTGGCGACGGCACCTCCAAAACGGTATCATGCCCAGCTGGTCAAACGTATGCCGCCAACAATAACACGTGCGTGTGGGGCCCAGCGTGTGCACAGGACTCCATCTGCCGTTTCATGCCCAACAATATTTTTGTTGGTGATCCGACCAACTGTGGCCAATACCTGCATTGCATCAAGGGGTACGGAGTATGGGGTAGTTGTCCTACGGACTATTTCTACAACGCTGCAGCCGGAATATGTCAAAGAACTAATCCGTGTTCCGACACTGACGACGATAATAACAACAATAACAGTGGCCCCACTCTACCACCATCAACAACACAAGACTGCGTAGACCCAGATACGTTTATAGCTGATCAGAAGACATGTTACGGGTATTACTATTGCGACGAAAATAAAGCGGGCGTATGGGGCGCTTGTCCTGCTGGTTTGGAATTCGACCCTAGCATTTCAAAGTGTGTTTCACCCGTTAGCGTCGCTTGTACGCACGACCGTTGTGCAAATACGAATTTGACATACGCAGCTGTTTATAATTCCAAATGCACACAATACACATACTGTCCGACGGGTGACATAGGATTCTGTAATCCGACCTATCCCTACTTTGATGAGGTCTCCGGTCAATGTGTACAGAATCAGCTAAGTTATCCTATTTGCACAGTTACAGCATAACGATAAAACGAACGTCAATCAAGTACAGATGAAACTATCCTTACAACGGTAGCCTTAAATATATGTTCAAAATCAAATACTTTTCAAGCCAATTGCATATTAATAAAATCAAAAAATTTAGCACTATGACCTAAATATTTTTACATTCAATGAGTAAAAAATTCTATTTCATCTACATTGAGTTAGACTTAGTGAATAGAGATAAATGAGTTGGGTAACTACAAGTAGTAAAATGACATTTTCGAGCATATTTCACTATTCTTGAAGATTCGAGTCATCAGGCACGATAGCACTAATGATCTAAAAAGACTATTTTATGAATTCAAAGAGGCATTCACACTAAAGCCCGCCGCTCTTCGCCCGCCATCACACGTCCTATCATCAGCGATTGGGAGTTGATGGAAGACACAAATATGTAGCACCAAACCATCGAAGCGCCGATCTTCCAATGGGCCATGTTATTGCCGTGTAATTTACATGCTGTGCGCTATCAGATGCGAGTGCTATCGCGCATATTGATATCTGATATCAGAGACAGGCAAAGACAAATGTCGACATTGTCTCCTTGGCCCTGTGCATTTTCAAAATTGATTTTTTCGCTAAGCAGTAATGAATGAGAAAATGAAACTTTGCATATTTAAGAAGGTGCCTATCGATGCCAGCGCATCAGTCAAGTTGTTGAGCTGCACGCGGAGCTAGTGATTGCAACATTTTAAGGATACCGATAACTTTCACCGACAACCAACGATAACAGCATGAAGCAAGGTAATACTGTGCATCGTTGATTAACACTGGTCCACATTGCTAACGACGTTAATTGTAGCTAGAGGAGTCCTGTCCCTGCTTGTGCTTACCATGGTAGCGCTTGCCAGTGGCAAACAAATAGACGACTTTGAGCATCTCACGATGACTGAGATATGCGACTTGTTGCCCTCGGATACAAGTTTCTTGCGGCCAAATACATGCAACTATTGGGTACACTGTCCAAGTTATACCACCACAATGGAGGAGGGCGCCTGCGCCACTGGCCTGCACTATAATAAGGATGATGGTCGTTGTACTAATGCTGAAAATGTCGATTGCCCTTACGAGACGTCTGCCGCGAACAGTAACACCATTGTCAATCTGTGTGCCAACGAAACGGATGGTTCCTTCCTGCCAGATTCCACAAGCTACAATTGCCAAGGCTATCTACTTTGCAAAGGGCATCGGGAGGTCAAGGCCAACTGCCCCAACGAACTGATCTTTAATCCAATATCTCGTTCATGTGTATATCCCACGCAATACAGTTGTCCGAAAAGCAACGTAAAAACTAAATCGCCAGTGTGTCGCTCCTTATCTAACAACACTCGTCTACCCAATGAGGAGCATTGTCACAAGTATTATGTCTGCATAAACGACGTGCTCCACGAGAAGGAATGTGCCGCCCAAAAGGCATATGATGCTTCCCTTGGTGAGTGCGTGTCTGCAGTCAATGCCACTTGCTATGGAAACGCAGCACTCCCACCGCCAGTGAACACCTTCTGTCTGGTTAACGGTACAACAGCGCGCCAGGGCTATTTTGCAGACGATGAGTCCTGCAACCATTACTACATTTGTAAGACTCCTCTGAAAAGCAGCTACGATACTAATCCACAGCATCTGCGTTGCCCTCTGGGCACGTATTTCGACTACGAGAAACTCTCCTGCCGTGATCGTCTTAATGTTCGCTGTCTATTGGACCGCTGCGCTGACTCCACCCTGACCTATGTCAATGTATTGGGAGACTGCCAATCCTATGCTCGCTGCTCAGACGGCGTCACTGTCAGCATTGGTCACTGCCCGCCCGACTATTTCTTTGACGAACGCAGTCAGGGATGCACTCCCATTAACCACAACTATGTCGCTTGTGCACCCCAATCTTAAAAACAAAGAAAAAAAAAAAATTCAAATCACGAATCGCTATCCGTCTTCAAAATATTATTGTAATTGTAACTAATTAAATCAGACCTCAATTTGGTGGAAGTCAAAAAGCAAAGATTATTCTTTTCCTTAAAAAAATATCATGAGTACTTGACATATTAATGTATATATATATGCCACTTAACCAATTCCAAAATTGGAATATTCAAGTTGAATAACTAAAAGTATGCATCTGAGAAAAAAAATACTCTTTTAAGTTTCCCTTTATAAAATGCTCTATCAGATTGTCAAAAATAAATGTGATATTTTCGACGAATTCAAGTACTCCAATACGAATACCATGTACAGCATACACTTTATGCCTGCTAATTAACACTGACGAGAACTGATAATATGCAGGTGCTTGTACCAACTTACTGGTAGTAAGAGTCAGTGTACCCGCACCGATAAATGGCAAGGCGAGGTGAGGGCAGAAATATCATGAAAACAAACTGCCGAAATATCTCAGATACCAGGTAAATAAATATCTCACACTTAACTCAAAAATATTTTGGCAATTCGATCGAGTAGAACAACTTGTCTCTTTGAATTTACTCATTACATATATACTACCAAGTAAGTTTGCTCTAGTTAGAGCTGCCCGACTAGGAAATACCGAAATATACATTATAAATATGAAATTTTCTGGTCATTATTTATTATAATTATTATAATATAATAATTTAGCGAAATGCAATGAGTTATCCAAAAACAATAAGTAATCGAATTTATAGTTTTTGTGGCTTTCCAGATGGCTGCTTTCACATTATTGAGCGAGCTGAGTATCTCAAATTTTTCATATGTAGATCAAGTATACGTCGTATATATACCGTTTCTTGTTCCCTCTCGGCTTTACAGGCTATATTCTCTTCGAGGCTTATAATATTTACAAATGTTTTATTGAATACAAACATTTGTAAAAGTTCTTAAAAGAATTGACGTTTGAACAAATCTAAATTCTTTTCTAGAACCATGAATCAACAACTACGATAATTGTCAGGTCCCATAAATTGTATTATATTTATAAAGATATTATCTGTAGAGTACGCTCGATTTATGAACAAAAAATAAACTAATCAATGTTCGCCGCGTGGAAATAAATAAATGAGTTTATTTTAATGAAATTCCTCGCATGCTTTTTATTATGTGGCAGTCGTTGTATCGTCATCTATCATTGTGACTCGTGTTGTGGGCTGGGTTGATATCGCGCAGGCTGCATATGATATGATCTGGCTGGTGCAGCGCTGAGTCTGTTCATCGAAGTAATCGCCATTTGGACAGGTGCCCTCGCCAATTTTGACGCCGTCTTGACAAATAGAGTAGCCAGTGCATCCATCATTCGATTCATTGGCCAATTCAATGCTCGTATAGCCAAGGCCGACACAACGGTTGTAATCGCACTTGATATTCGATCGGGGCACGCAGGCGCCACCATCCCGGGCCGTGAAGAAGCGACCATCCTCGCAATCGCCATGTTGGAGCAGCGATTTACCATCAGTACTCTCGCTACAATAATAATAGCCATTACAGCTGCTGTCGTCGGAGATGAAGCTTGATGAAGGGCAAACATCCGGATCCGCTGTCAACGGCGGAGGCTCTGTAATAGCGCAACCCACATTCTGCGGGTAGTCACAGTCGGCTTTTTGGGCACTGAAGTAGAAAGTGCCTGGACAGGTGCCAGAGATCACTTCGTCTTTCCAGCACATCTTCCAACCATTGCAACTCATGTCGTCTTTGATGAACACGCCGTCAGGCAGAATGTTGCAATAGCTATCGGGATCCATTTTGGCATTGCACGGGAAATCGCGTATGCAGGACTCAGTGCCGGGATTAAAGTTCAATCCGGTATTACAGACGCCGTGCTTACCCACACCATCTGCACAGTAATAGTATCCATTACAAGAGTACGGATCGGCGGCAAAGCCATTCGGCAGTGCCGCGCATGGGTCGCTAGATATGCACTTGGTATCAGTCGACGGCACGCAATCCTTACGCTCTCTATCATAAAAGAGACCTTCGTCACAGGTGCCACTTACGGGCTTTCCATTGCTGCATTTTATCCAAGCATTGCAAGCGCGCGGATCATTAATTTTAGTTCCATCGATGACCAAACTGCAAACGAGTTCCGGATCGAAAGTGGATGCAACACTCGGTATTAACACAAGCCCTATGCTCAGGCCGATCAGTATTTGAAATACCCTCCTATCTGCAAAGTATACAACTTACATTAGAATTATTATAATACCATAGTGTGCATAATTTAAAATTAAGTTGTAACTGAAGAAACGAATCACTTTATTTGAATTGAGAGGCCTGCTTTCTGGGATTATTGAATCATGATTCATTTCATAGACATTAATAATTAGCTGTTCAATAATTGCACAGTTAACGCACTCATATTTTGTGATTTCGAAGAGAAGCGCAGCAGCGACATGAACGGTTTAAGGCAACGACTAACTGAATAAAAGACAACACGCATATTAAATAGAACCCAATGTCGAGGTCTATACCTGACACGGGGCACATCATTTTTGAAGCATTAGAACAGAGCCAAAACTGTCGCCATGTGTCTCAAATGAACACATTTTTTTTTTAATTTTTATCAAGTGACTTAGCCAATTGATAAATTGGAAAACACCGCATACTTCCCATAGATAGAGCCATTTGCGAATCGCTTAAAAATAATTCAAAGACGACATCAGACACTTAAATCATCTACTAAAACAAATCAGTGGTCGACTGTTTACTGTATATCTATCTACAGCTGAGTAATTTGAACAACTTATATATCAAAATATATTTATTGTTTTGATAACTATTGATTCCGTTCTTTCTGTTATTGTATTGAATTTGTATAGGTATTTATAGCTAAATCGATATTTCAGAGATAAGGTATACTAAGTCAATAAGATTTATGTTGAGAACATGTTGTGATAAGTCTCCAGCTCAGGTAGTGGACTCACATTGTATCTCCTATAAGACTTCTCCGTGCTGCCTAAGAGTATGCCCCACTTTCGACTTTTCGTATGATTCATTCTTCTAAAATTTGGGTCTTGTTATTCCGCGTTTTTTTTTTTATCAGATATTTAACCTCTTGTGCGACAAGTGCTCAAAAATAGGTTTTCATGTTCCAATTAGTGTACGCATAATACTCGTTTATGGCTGCACCCAGCTGCTGCTGGGTGTGGGAGCCTGGCCTTATATAGGGCTCGAACACGAGGAAACATCAATTATTTTTCTCAAAGTGTGTGAAATCGCTAGCAACTGATCGCGCAGATATTCGCATGGGAATCCGTATGTATTTTGCATTGCTTGTGGGCATCTGTCTCGGGATGTCCCAAGCCGCTGCGCAATCGATTCATAAGGAAATCGTAGACCTGAGCCAAGTAAGTGTCGACCATTAAGGAAATAGCTGACTTATCGACTGAACTGATTCCAGATTTGTGACGAACGTGCGGATGGTCAATTGGTGCCACATCCGCTGGACTGCAATGCGTACTTTGCCTGTAACACAATCACCACGCTCTTCTACTGTGATCAGGGCATGCATTTTAATGCGATCGAGTCGGTGTGCGATATGCCGGAAAAGGCGAATTGCACTCCAGCGGATAGCATTGACACAGTCACTGCCACTACTACTACCTCTTCGGCAAGTGGACTTCCAAAGGTCGATTACAATTGGTGGCAGGGAAGGCCACAGCCGGTTTTCGTGGCAGTCGATGTGCAAACTGGCCTGGCAGTGAGTCCCATGGATCGTTACGACCCGGACCATATTGAGTGCCGACACTATGGCGCGTACTTTCTGCCCCATCCCTTCAATTGCCAGCTGTACTTCATTTGTGCCTACGGGCATCTGCACCGGCATCAGTGTGGTCGTGGGACATACTGGAACTACAGGAGCGCCGAGTGCCAGCTGAGAGGTGTTGCTGAGTGCTATAGCAATAGCCGTGATCCAGCTTTGGCTTCACCTAAGGAACCAGTCTCCACACCTGGCCAAGTCACCGTATGCTATATTGTAAACACCAGCAGCAGCAGCAGTAATAACAATAGTGGTAGCAGCAGCACTTTTCCCAGCTTACCTGATCTGCCCAGTGAAAGGGAGCCGACAACAATTGGAGTTGCACCAACACCACCAAGTGTGGCACACAGTACCTTGAAGTGCCCCTCGGAGCGTCAAAGCTATCTGCCACATCCTGATGACTGTGGCAAGTACTACATTTGTATTGCGGGCATGCCTGTGCTCACCTCCTGTCCCAAGGGTCTCTACTGGGATCAGAGGGCTGGTTATTGTGACCAAGCCAAGAATGTCAAGTGTTTTCAAAATTAGCAAATAAATGCTTCTAACATATATAAGTGTCTACAACCATTGATCGACGTCGTTTTGTTTTGAGTGTTAAGTAAGGGTCTGGCATTCAGATCATCGCATTATTTGTCTCTTACCAGTAACTGGAAAACGATCCATTATTATACTCTTAGACGGTTCGGAGATATTTCCCCACAAGAGAATCATTAAAATCGATTATCTATTCGAATATAGTTTATTTTAACTCAATTTAGCCACCGATTCGTTTATTTTGGTGCTTTGCCATTCTACGGTAGTCTGCCATGGGGCATTCCCTACAAAATCCTGGCCATAGTCAACCGCTGCCATATTTCACGTCGTTTTTGAATGGTTTCCGGACTTTCCTCATCCGGTTTCGCTTGCTTCCACTGGAAATCAGAGAGGCTGGCCTTCACACGCTGCCAGAATGTAGCGGAACTGTTATCCGGATGCGATTCAGTTAAAATGCCCACTGCAACTGCAGTTCCACACAGCCAGAGCAGTAGGACACATGTAAGACGATGACTGAAAATTTTTGATACACTCATTCTTCTATCGTATGTTGCTGCTTTTGTACTGAAAGATGAATTTAGCGTACCCGGAGCTTCTTTTTTATCAAGCCAGCTATCATATAGAGCAAATATATAAATCGTATCCGCTTATCAAACGGCAATTGCTTTACAACAAATGATAAGCAATCTTAACTTCCATTCTTACATACGGCACTTTTAGGAAAACACTTTTTTATATTAAAGTTAACTAATGAAATTGTCTTAGATATCATATATATATGTATATATATATATATATATATAAATATATATATATATATAGTCCGAGGTTATTAATCTAATAAATTTAGACTCTTGCTGTTGCTTTTCAAATTGTGTAAGAAAACTTAAGTACCCAAACAGCTGGACCGCGTTGCTTATTAAACCATTAAAAGATTTTAATACAGCTGCTCACTAGACGAGAGAGGGAAAAGTCGACTTTGACTCTCGTTGTGGCCCCTGGCTTTGATAAATGATATCCTCAGCGTCCTTTATCTCGTGTCCTTCACTCGTCTAGCTTGCGCAATTATTTATATTCTTACAGGCAACTTTTCATTTTAAATTTGAGGAAACAGTATAAGTGCGCCTGTCGGCAGTGCCTAACTAAGAGAGACTTTACTCATTCTAGCCTGTATCACCATTATATCATTTGGCAGGCCTATCAATCTTGATGCGCTACATCGACTTTCTGATACTTTCGTTTTTTATGTAAATTAACCTCCTATTATAAATAATGCCAGGGCAAAGCATAATTTTCAATAAACTAACAGATCTGAATATTTATATTGTGGCAGGGACTATACATTTTTATATGTTCTGAGTTAAATGCGGGCAGACAGACGGAGGACTGGATTGAATCAACATTTGCTGGGCCACGCCTTCTTTTGCCTGTGGCATTAATTGTAAAAAAAAAATTTTTATCCTGAATAACGAGTTATATTAGCTTCAGGGTTGAAGGAGCACTTACCAACTAACAACTGAATGCCATAATAAACATATTTTAATAATAAAATTGCCTATATTGAAAAGAGTAAAACATTGCTTTTCTTGTTGTTTAATTCATAAATTCTTTAACATTTTATATGTTATATTATATGTCTGTAAATATAACTAACTGGTGTAAATAAAGCTATTTTGTATTACGCTCTTTACTATGATTAGTTATTGTATCTTTTAATGAATACATATGTATATATAGAAGGTTGTTTAAGTGTGTGGGTGAGCTTTAAAGCATGATTTCTGTGTAAGAACTAATTAATAATGCATCTAGAATCCAACCAAATAATTATATATTGATTGAAATACAATATATATATATAGTGTATATATTGTATATATATATATATATATATATATATATATATATACATTTTCTTTGGTGATGATGATTATATATTATAATATAATAGCATATACTATTCAAAAACATACTTTCAATTGCACACTAAATAATACTGTGGGAATAACTATATTTTATCCAGTACATGAATGATATATATGATATATTTGCGTATATATTTATATTATATATATATAATATTTATATATATTGATTGAAATATATATATATATTTTAAATGTGTATTCAAAAGACAATTCAATAAAGTCAATAAATAATAATCTATTATTATATCGGGTGTATCCTTTTTGATTATGTATATAGTATATATATATATATATATATAAATAACATATATTTAGAATATACTATAGTATGCAGTGTGTGTATACATTTTTTTAAATATTTATACAAGTAAAAGTTTTTCCTAGTCATATTTATTTATATTATGTGTACAATTGTTAAGTACAGTTTTCTTTTCAGAATTTTTGATTTATAATTTGTTGGTAGCTCAAATGATATCTTAAGTATTGTAGAATCTAAACTTGAAATACAATACCACATATAAATTTATAGATTTATTTATGTATTTATATACTATATGCCCGATTTAGTTCAAATTTCGTGGAATCATTTAGAATGGCAGGAAGAACGTTTATCATTCCTTAGGCACTACATGTTCTATCCCAAGCAATTCTCTATAGAATAAAGTTTAAAGAAAAAAAAGGAGTAAATATTATTTGCATTACCCAAACTAGAGTGTATTAAAACCTTCGTAAAGTTAATTTTTGTACATTCTTGTGATGTTACATTTGTATATAAGTTATCACATATTTTTGTGTCCAAAAGATATTGAAACTTATTTCAAATCGTTGTTTATAATCGCTGTACTAAATTTCAAGCAAAAGATTGGGGGGTGCATAAATTAAAAAAACAAAACAAACATCATACTTGATGTGAAGTAGTTCGAGTATGCATACGTAAGATTAATTCATATTTAATATATTTGATCAATGCTAAATATATATAAATTAGTTGAGCGTGCTCTGATTTAAATACGTTTTATATCGCCTATGACAAACAACTCTACATAAAGTCTATTGCAAACAGATATGCCCAACTTCACTCCTCATTATGAAAAACATACAGAATTACTTAAACAGTAGAAACACAAATTGGAAATTGATTAAAATCATCATTCAGAAATTTATAAATATATATTAGGAGTTTATTTTCTGACTTTACTGATGTACCTTACACTTCTAAAAGATTATAGAGATTAGGAGAAAATAATGAATTAAATAAACAACTACTTTCAATCTGGGTACTTCATTTCATTTGTTGAATGTTTTTGTAAAGTTTTATAAACATGCTTACATCGATATTTGTGTATTTATTTATTGGTTTAAAATACATTATATTATCATCTAAAAATGTTTTCTTTACCATGGAAGAGTACCGTTATGTAATCGTATAACTGTTCATTATGATTTAATGCGCATTCGTAGAATTATATATGGATAGACATTGGGAATGGGTAGTAGCACTTAGATGGAATGCTGATAAAATTTGTATCATATTTGGACCCAAAGGTGCAGTACTAGCAATTATGTACAGTGACCGGTTATATTTAAAAATCAACCCTAATGGATTACTACTCCTCTTATTTGCCATTATTTAAGTTAAAGCTAATCTCTTAGGCATTTGGCTGTAGGCCAAGTGTCTGCATTAAACGTCGGTTTCATTGCTTAAATTTCGCTGGAGCTCCAAATTAGTCTGTTTGGACGTTTGCAGGGCCATCTGATGGGACATCTGTTTCTGCAGCAGCCTGGGATCAACATTGCAAGAGCTCGTGTTGCTGGGCGAATTGTGTTGCGATCGGGGACTAGGTGGTGTGGGCGTGGCTGGTATCTGATGCCAATTAATACTGTTCTGCGATGTGATATTGCGGGTCTTCAGCAGTGGTGGGTTCTTCGTTGACGTGGAGAATGCCATACCACGTTTCAGCGGCACTCTAGAGACACGAACACAGGTACGCATTTAGGTGGGAATGCATTAGGATTCAAGTTGATGGACCGTTCGTTACATAACACATGTAGATGATGCGAAAGACATGCCATGTCATGAGACATCATGAGAATATGCAATGTTACACATATGCGAATATAGAAAATCGAAACAGAGATATTAAAGGACAATGATGCTAAAAGTATATTTACTTAAAATAATCCCGTCTTCGTTCGGACTCACCTAGTTGGACTCGGCGGTGGATAGGAAATGCCGCGATGACTAGGCGACAACAATAAGTTACCCGAATGACTAGTCGTTGTGCCCGGCACAAGTAATGTATTGTTACTATAAGTATGTTAAAATTCAGTTTAAAACCGATCAAACCATGATTCGCTGGACTACATTGAACTGAAGCATTGAACGAACCAAAATGGAAATCAATTGCAGCTACATTTTTAGTTGATCAACAAAGATCTAGAAATATCAAAGCGCGTGCACATAGAAATATCGCATTTAGAACTAAATTTGTAATTAAAAATAAAATTTACAAAAATATTTAAATTATAAGAAAACGTTTTAAATTGCATAATGTACCAATTCTAGCTAGGTACACAACTATATGGGCTCTCGATTTAACTGTAATTATTACTTCGAAAATACATCAAATCAATAAAAAACAAAAGGTACCATTATGGTACCAATTGTGGTAATCCGAGTATAAAACTTGTCCAAGCTAAGCTTTCGATTTTAGCTATTTTCAGTCTCTCTTTGTGTGGCTAAGATGGAGAGCATAATTGCAGAGCTTGAGAGAAAGGCTGAGTATGGCTGGCATAAGAGATGAGTTCGCAGGCAAATTATAACTTTTAGTGAGTATTTGAGGTGAGAAGCATTGCTGAGGTTGGCTTTGATGAAACACACGAGTTACATTTTGATTCACATTGCATGTATAATAGAATATATGTATGTATATATTTATTTAAAAATTGTATGCTTTACAAATAAAAAATATATTTTTATAAATTAGACAAACTATGTATGCGTAATGTATATATAAATATGGTTGATTTTTTATTTTATTATGTGTAAAGTGTATAATAACATTAACGACGTATACGGACGGTCTTAGGGACTTAAACAAATGACTGGAAAATGCTAATCAGTAGATGAGTAGTGAATACTTGTGTATGCGATTGCTTGCTGGAGTGCTTCTATTAAGCAGGAAGCTTATCATTGTCTGTGGCGACTTACGTTTGGTTATGTTGCAAGTTCAGGTTAGGCAAGCTCTGTCCCAAATGGTTTAACGGCTGCACAGATAGGGTATTCGCCGATGTCGATGCAATCGTGCCAATCTTTTGCTTTGGCACGCCCCTCAGCAAATGCTGCTTGCTCTTCGACGTTAGGCCCTGATTACCTGCAATTGAGTGAAGATGATTATCGTAATTTTCAAGAGCATAGACCAATTGGCTTTACCCATTAGGCTGCATCCCTCGTCGCTGGAGAGCGAGTTAGTCTTTTCAAAATCGACGGATATATTCCGAGAATCGTTCCATTCTACGCTGCCGCTGTGACTGTTGTTCGCACTCGATACATGGCTGCCGATCGAAGAGTTGATGGGCGACTTGCGCACACCAAGGGGATCACCAGTTGCACCGCCAGTCGCGCTACCACCGCCCCCCTTCAGTCTTTGGTATATGGTCTTAGCGCGCCATAGGGCGTCGTACCATTTCTTGGCCTCAATGCACTGCAATGTGAAGCCTGTGGTGGGCACCTGGAACTCGTTGAGATAAACGCAGTACAGCGTATTGTTGTGTGCGAGATGCACGATCAAATGATCGGTCAGATATGGCTGGCGTATCACTTTTAGTGCACCCAGTCCCTTCTTGGCTATGCCCTTGCACACAAGTAGTATGTCAGTCAGCAGAAAGCAGTGAACATCGCTTTTGCCAACATTGTCTTTGAATTTATGGTCCCCCTCCATAAACAGATGCCGCACCTGGTTGGCGGGACAGCCGCGCATCGGAGCGCACAGGTCAAACATCTGACTATGCTGTTTGATAAGCTTATCCAGGGTCTCGTTGTTGGTGTCCTGCAATTGGTCAATGTCATTATCGAATCTGATATTGATTTATATATTGGCAGATATTTACCACCACATCGTAGGATTCGATGCGTGCCATAACACCCTTGAGGCGCTCGCTCTCCTGCCGCATTGTCAAGTGGTTGTTGACGCTGCCTACGAAACTCTCCACGCTATGTATCATTATGTCCATGCATTCCATGTCCTCCACATCAGTCATATGTTTCTTGATGGCCGCCAATAAGAGACTATACTTGGTTAAGCGCTGCATGGGACGGACGACAATGTCAGCCAACCGCAAGCGATTGCACATCTTTTGCGATTCGCACCAGGCCAAGTATACAGTGAAGAGCGCGTTGTTTTGATTAAGCTCTTTGCAGTAAAACTGGCATGTACTTTGCTCTGCACAATAAACCTGTAGATCAACAGGAGATTAGATTAGCAACTTGAAATCCGCTAACAGTCGCTTTCACCTTGTAGGGCGCGAAAATTGAAGCAAATGTTGTGAAACCTTCTTGGAAAAAGGCGTATCTCATTGGCTCCTGTGTCCTTATGCTATGTGCAACCATTGGATATAGGCAGTGAGTCCAAAACTTAATATTCGCCTCGCACACAGACCGGACGTTTGAGAAAAGTCTGTGCTGATCCACATCAGTCAACAGACGTTCCTCTTGCACGGCCTCCAGGCAAGCAAGAAAGAGCTATAACAGAATCGGATCGAACATTGAATCACAATTTCCTATTATTATATGCATTTAATTGCATTCTCACGTGTGTAACCGTCTGCAGTGCGTGAATATAATAGACCTCTGTGGTGACCAGCTCCCATATGGCAGTTTGTATCTTAACCTCGCTGTCACACATCGCATTGCTGTTGACAAAGTCCCGCCACGATTTGTCCATGTTTCGCAGGTAGTTCAGGGCATCGGCGAGCGCTGGATTTTCAAAATTAAAAGCATCCGGACGCTGAGGAACACCGTTCTTGGCATAGTTATTGAGCAAATCATATAGCTGACTCTGCTGCGGATTTTTAATGCCGAATATGGAAGACCAACGACCAAGTATCTGCTTGCCAGTGGCATTGCCGGACTCGCTAGTCTCTTCTGTTGAGGCGGACGATAGTAATCGTGGAGGCCGCTGACGAGAGCCCTTAAATGAAAGAGATCTCTTATAATAACAATACCACGTGATAGACATGGACCTACGAAGGATGCTGCCTTTTGCAAAGATTTGCGACTGCTGTCGCGTTCTGTAATAACAAGGTGATGTCCAGCCAAGTTCTCTACATCGGTATGCTCGTCCAAAAGGCTTGTCATATTCGATGGGCCTATTCAAAACCAAATAGTATTATATTTATTAGTACACGAATAGCAACTCGTCGTACCTGTATCTAAATAGCTAAAAGTAGGAATATTGTCTGTTATTTTGATCTGTGAAAAGCTTAGGTTTCGCCTGTTCAGCATGTGTCGCAGTGCATTCCTGTACAAAAAGAACACAAATGTTTCAAATGTATTATTCTTCATTAGTAAATTGGTTGAATAAATCCATTACTCACTGTAATGTTGTGCCCTTGGTTGCTGGAATGAATTCCTCGTCAGCACAGGATGAAGCTTCCAAGCAAAACGATACCGAAAAATATTCCGAGCTTGAAACCTAAGAAAGAATATTTTATTATCATATGGAAGTCTGGCGATATCAACCTATCCCCTGCTTTCAACTATGAGTTTAACTTTGCAGTAGTACCCTTGATGAATGCAAGATATATATACATATATATTCAAAAGAACGTAGAACTCAAAACTGTGTATACTGTCTGCTATTCATGAATGATAGCCAAATAGATCAAGTTTTATAAAATGTGAAGTCATAAATTCGTTGCCATCTTTAGGCCGAGTTGCGGGCAATGTCTGATGGGAGGGAATCAAATAACAGATGTCAAAGAAAAATAGTGCCCAGTTGCTCCATATTTATTAAGTCTCCGATTGAGTGGCTGTGCAGTGGGTAACGAATTGCTCATCTTGCCTGGCTGGATGACTCACCTCGCTGCGTGTTAATAAGGGTTTCTTGCGATGCATTAACGATGGCGTCATGATCGTTGAAGCTACGGTCTTAGAGCTTCCATAGTAACTATACGGTATCGAAGAGCCTGAACCGATCGCCGATGCTTGCAAAATATCGCTAGCATGGCTCTGCAGGCTCTTGGATGTAGGTGTTAAGTAAGTTGTCCCGGTTGCACTGCTGCACGCGGGTTGTTGGGCGGAGTTAACGCTGCACCGCACACCTGATCCGATGCCGGCCTGACAGGTGCTTGGTGACAGCATCAGGGACGGCGACCGGCGTACAAATTGTGGTGCTTGCGTGTAAATCGTGGGCGGTGGAATAGTTGTGGAAGTGTTGTGTGGATGCGGCTTGCAGACCTTGGGGGCTTGTTGCAATTCCCCCTACCCAATTAGTATTTTTGTTGCATATGTATACGTATTTATGTACATGAATATTAAAATAGGAAATGGATATTTAGAAAATAGAGCAGGAAAATTAGAGTAACACGTACAGAGAAAGACACAAATAGACAGAGAGAGAGAGAGAGAGAGAGAGAGAGAGAGAGAGAGAGAGAGAGAGAGAGAGAGAGAGAGAGAGAGAGAGAGAAAGAGAGAGAGATATGTATAAGCATAGATTTCGTATTATATTTATAAGAAAGATTAGGAAACCAACCAAATAGATTGAAGGAAAAAATAACATTATTGTTAAAAAAAAATAACCTGAAAAACCAGCGAAATTATGATGAGCCAAAGAAAAGAGGAAATCAATGAATGTCGCAGATGCCACAAATGTATCAAACAAAGAACATAAATCGAAAACAATACGATTTTCTTTTCAACAGTTTGGAACTATGCCACTAGCGGAAAGGCCAAACGGGACGGGAGTCGGTTGGGATAAAAGGTTTGCATACGCTGTATGTGTATATTATTTGAACTAAATGCCATTTCTTGTTGGTATTTTGAACTTTTTAGCCATAGCTTCACTTACCAATTGCGTCTGGCGTCCAGGCGGGTCCGCTGCCGCTGACATGCCTGGGGTCGTGAAGCTTTCGGCGGTAGTTGTGGGCGCGGCAGCACCGTGCTGGCAGACTGGCACCGGCGTGTCGAGGCCATCTAAGTGGGTGAGACTTTTTGATTTCAACTGAAATGGAATAAATGAAAAAGTGTGTGAATGACAGAAAGCCAAAATCCTCACGGCGTCGACCCAATATCCGACATTTTCATAATCAAATCTAATACGCAGCTTATCCAAGCAACGCGGCGTAGTTGAGTCCACACAGATATTCAAATATATGCGCATAGATAACATTAAAAAATAATAACAATTAGAATATGTGCAATTTAACAATATGCACAGAGCACATACATACAAGTTCAAGTTCTTCAACTCTTTAATTTGCAACGAGTGCCTCACTATCTGACATATATCCGCCGACAATCCACAGGCCACCAAACCAAAGCCATGTCCGTGGCCGATGCCATAAATCAATGAAATGGAATGCAGGCTCATCAAATAAATAAAAAAAAACACACACAAAAAAAAAAGAACGAATACTATGCAAATTCCTGCATTTGCATGTTTCCATTTCAAGCTGATTGCACCTACCTGAAACAAACTTGGCCAATCAATAAAATAATATTTTATTGCGCTTGGCTAGTTACAGCTACCGGGCTTGACTACACAAAACAGAAAAAATAAATAAATCAAAATAAAAGTTATGCAGTCAGAGAGAATATATCTGAAAGCAAGCAACCCAGATAATTAAAGCACTTAAAGCACAATCAAGAGTCCGCACTGGAGTGGAAGTGAACCGCTGAATTGGCAAATAAATTGATCCGGAATAGTAACAATAAGTGCGCAGGTTATGACAATTATGACGACAGCAACGACTCGCAAACTTTTTAACAAGACAAAGGAAAACCCAATGTGACACACTCTTGGTTGTTCTTGTGCCGAATACACATAAATACACTTACGGAGAGTCTCATACTAAACGAACTCCAGAAGCTGTTCAGAGATCTTAAAATTGTTGGACTCTATGAGACTATGATTATTTATTTAGATAGTTTTAACTTTATTTAAAAAAAGTTTCAGAAGAGCTCGCCTCAACAGCATTCCGTACTCTTTACTAAATCATAATCCATCTCAGTAAGGGCAAAATAACAATAAATGAGAAAGTGATGCTAGCTAGCATCTCAAACTCTGAGCAAAGTAAGAGGAAGAAGCAAGTAAATAAAACAAAGAAAGAAATTGAAATGTCTTTATTCGCATGTTACAAATTGTTTTCCGGCGAACGAAAGTGCTTCGCGATGCCGGGCCAGGCCGGGCCGTGGCCGTACATTGCCTTGCCATTCCATTGGAATGGGTCCTTGCTGCAGCTAAACATTGACTCACCTGCAGTTTGCTTGATGGCGGCGACACGACGAGACAGATTTTCATTGTTGCACGTAAGAACTCCTCGCGTTTGCTTCTCAGGTCGGCCGGCACTGCGATGGGCGCTGAGGCGGTGGGTAGAAACGGATTCAGGTTGCGCACCAAGGCACTCGCGTTGAGGCTTTCGGTTGGCGAGGCGGACATTTCGATTTTCTGACCTGGACTTTGATGTTGCTGCTGTTGTTGTTGCTGTGTTGCTGTTGGATTGCTTTGCTGATGGTGCAGCAGCCGCGTGGGCGAATTCAAGCTGAATAGTTTGCGCCTATGCCGCCCAGGCGTCGACGAGGAGCTCGATGCTGGGCTGGGCGTTGGTCCCTGTGGGTAGCTGACACCGCTTTCGCTGAAAGTCGACTCCTGGGAACCGGCACGACTATAGGAGGGCGTTGGTAACTGCGCGGATCGCGTTCCAGTACCCCAGCCAGTATACTTAACAGATGTCACATTGCAATCCAGCTGTAACTCCTCAGGCTGAAGCTGACCCTCATGAAAGTCATCGTCCTCGTAGGTGCTATGATACGTCCGTGCTGTAATTTCCGGCAGAAAAGGATTGTTTGGAGAGGTCAACGTGTACTGATAGTAGGCGCCAGCATCTCCACTTTCATTGGGCAATGTAGTCTCGACATCGGCTTCGTCTGGAGTTTCCTCCTCCGGAAAGGAGCCTGTATTTAGGTCATGTAGGCCACCTACGCCGCTGCTGCTGGAAAGCACATGGGCGCCCAGCTGCTCCCACTCACCGGACGATGAATTGAACGAGGAAGCTGTAAAGCCATCATTCGAATGCCCTTGGCAGCTGCGAGAGCTCTCATTGCTGCTCCTAAAAAGGAAATTCTGCAGGCGTGTTATCCTGACGGAACTGCTCTCACTGGTGATGCTGCAGCTGCGACTGGCATTGGGCGGAATAGCTGGCTGCTGATCAGCCATCCGACTGCCGCCCAAGTGTTCGATTCTTCGTTTACCCTCTCTCTGCTCCGACGTCTCATTCTTTATGGTGCTGCTCATCTCGCTGCCCATTTCAAGATTCTGCTGGCTACTGGCCCAGTAAAGTTCCTCAGCTTGTGAGCCTCTCAAATCACTCAGCTCAAAATTGCTCTCCAGCGAACTGCTAGAGTTGGTATTGGTCGTAGTTACGCTGCTCAGGTGTTGGTAGGCGTACTCCGGCGGCGTACACTCGTCAGGACTGTCCAGCAGTAGGGCAGCGTTAATGTGTCCGCCAAGTGCCAGGCCGGGGAGATGCAGTTGACTGGCAACCGAAAAGGGTATGCGCCCGAGAAGATTATTGTTGTCTAGCTTCGGCAGCGGCGCCGAGGCGGAGCTCTTGGTTTGACAATCGTCCGACGTCGGTTTGACCTCTAGAGAGCTATGTACACTGCGTCGAAATGAACGCCGCAGTCGTTCTGCTAGTCTTGACTGTTTGGGGGGCTTGTCCTTTGACGGCTTCTCCTTAGCGTTGCCAAGAAGATGTACCTTCTCAGTCTTTTCTTTTCGTGTCTCCTCCAGAATTTTCTCGTGCATTGGTGCGACCTTCGATTGCTTGCTCCAATCCACCAATAGCTCTGACTGCGTTTTGGTAACGTCCGTTCCTCTGGCGCGTTTCTCTGGATTGGCGTATACAATAGATAGCGCCACAAGGCCACCACCCATTACGTTGATAGTCCTCCGTCGTGCTGTTCATAGACAGGTCGACAGTTCGGACAGTTGTAGAATCCGGTCGGGCGGATGCTTCACTTGGAGAACAACGAATTCGCAAAGTGAATATGCAATAGTACTATATCCAGCCCTGATCAGGCTAAGACTTAATTTGCTCTTAATTTGTAATTGACTTTACAGTCATTAGTTTAAGAAGCGTTTTGTTTTCCCCAAGTAACACACGGAATTATTGGAACTCATTTGTGCCCTACTTTAACTGTTAATATTATGTATTTATATGCATTCTATTGCTTAATTAATCAATTTAAATTGGTTGATTAGCTGAAAATAGACAGATCATAATGAGAAATCAAATCAATTATGATTCTGTCGAAACCTGTCAAGAGAAGCTATATAACACGGAGAGAGTTTATCGAGCTCAGCATATTATCAGAAACTTTAAAAAGGCCTTCCAATAATAAACCAAAATATTAATACATTAAACTAAATAAATGGCTATTCGCAGAAAGAAATCATTTGTAACTGATAAAAATCAAGATGTCAACCTATAAGTAGAGCTCGTCTCCTTGTTACACGCTCCATCTGCCAGTTGAAGCGTATTGCATGTCATTACTCACCTTAGTTAGTCTAAAAGCATTCTGATATAGGCATTTTTATACTTTTTGCGCGCTTTCTTCCATATACAGAGTGCCTGCCTCTTACCGTACATTTATTTTTGAAAAATTATTTGCTGCTCGCTTTGCTGCGTTACGTCTTTTTACACTCATAAATATGTTGGATGGATTATGCCATATGGATTTCAATTACCTATAAGAAAACGATAAGGAGAACAAGTTAAGTAAGTGGATCAGCCCGAGAAAATATCAAATTAATCTATTTATAAGCCACAAAAAAGCCCTTTTGCTACCCGTTCCCTGCTGGCCCTTGCAAGCCATTTGCTTCTGATGTCATTTCTATTAACCATTTTGCACTTTTTGTCAATCACTTGATTTATATCGCTCACTATGCCACAAAACTTTTGCTCAGCCGAACAAAAGAGGCCAGGTGTAGAGGTTGAATGGTGCAGCTCGGACTCAACCTACGTGAAAAGTAGAACGAAGAGCTAATAAAAGTAGGCAAGCCAACCAAACCCAAACCCAATTCAAACCAAACATATAAAAAGAAAATGCATTCTTGCAAAAACAAATTGTGGCGGAGAGGCTAAGACTGAGTCATATTCTATTCAGACATCCTTAGACAACTAAGTGTACAAGCTGCAATCCAGCTGCGAATCACTGTCTATTGAATATACACATTTCTATAGTCTTAAAGGTGCACTAGAGTATATTGACATGAAAATAGAAAAATAAATGGGAGACTCTACACTACAGATATTATATAAAAATTTTTCAGCTTTATAATATTTATATAATATTTAATTAATGCTTTTATTCTAAAAAAAAAAAAAACAAAAAAAAAAAAATAAAAATGATCTATATATATATATATATATATATTACTAATTAACATTACATATGTGAATTAGCACAAATAGACATTTACTCTAATTACTCGTATCTAGAGTATTTTCACTTCGACATTCGAAGGCGTACGTACTATTTCCCATTTTTGTATTCGTGTAACACAAATATTGACTTGTAAAGTAATACTTTACGGCCGTAGCACACGGTTCGAGGAAGGCAGTTAAATGCTAAGCTATATATTTGAGCTATTTTTAAATATAAAAAGAGAGACCAACATAAATTCTATTTTTATTTCACTTATTTATGAAAGGATTAAAACCATAGAAACAGACATGCTTAATGCAGTTTACACTTTCTGCAAACAGGATACAAATATATACGTATGTATAAATGTATGTATGTATTTATAAGTAGAGCTCATTAAATTTGCGGAATAGTTTTGACCTCATTGCACTTCCGTTAGGAACGAAACGAAACGACTTGACTGGCCTTCTTCTGAAGACTTCTTGTAACAACTTGTAGGGCTATCTACAAATTTTAATGTGTCAAAAGCTGTTGACTCCCTCGATGGACTGGAAAATTCTAAGGTTGCTTCGAAATCGATTTAAATGCTTTGCTTGCGTGTTTTGCAAGTAACTTTTACTGTTAGCATTACCTTGAAGGCCTATATATTTATATATATATATATATATACTATTAGTTCCTTATGCTGTATGCATAGAGGTAACAAAACTGCTTGATTCGATAATACCCTACATGTAGTGAATACATCGAAATGATGTTTCTAAAAACCCCTTTGTATACTCCACTCTCCGATCCTTAATTCTAGCCATATACTATACTCTAGTACAGTAAAGGCCCGTAAACGATGACTTGTGTGCATACTAAATGTAATTACAAATCTAAATGATGTCATTTATGAAGGCCCAACAAAATAGCTCGGCTAACAATTTTATTTCTGGCGCACAAATGTATCAAGCTTATTCATCTGCGATACAACTCCGTTTATATTCCAATTTATGATTACAGAGTAGAAGCACACACTATACAATGCCGTAGGCTCGCCGTAAATTTCGCTTAGCTCATTTTGATTTTCGATAAAGCATACCACGGGGAATAGTGTGCTACGTGCTGGAAACTAGAGCCAAAGTTCGACTTAGCTTTAACTACCAATTTGACGAAGACCCAGAAACAAACTTGGATGGATTTAATAAGCGTTTTGTTGTGCAGCGTAAACTTTTTTTTTTTTGTTTCGGGCCAACGTACAGGATGTTTACAGGACACTTTACTGCTTATTAACGCCGTGTGTTTATTTCATAGGAGTCCTTCAAGAAAAAAAGTAATAAAGGAATAATGCTATGATGTCTTTGACATGCGCAGTTTTATGTAAAGAACCTCTGAGATTTATTAATTTTTTAAAGCCTGAACGAAGTCTATTATTTGTCAAACAGCAAAAAAGTAAACAAAATACATATTTATGATAGCATGTGTGTATCCATGTATCTGAAGGCATTTATCTAATTACATAGCTTTACTTCAAACGAATGTATAATTAATTTTACAGCGTATTTACTGGTCGAGCAATTTCAATTTGAGAGTTTTCATTTTATAGTAATGGCAAGAAGGCACGCAACACGACAGGAAATTGGATGCACTCCAGCCAAACAGGAAAACTATTCTACGGCGGGATACACAATTCTCAAAAGCCAATCAGCATCATTATTATTATTACTTTCCATACCAAAAAAAAAAAAAAAAAAATGTTACACAGTATACAAAAGTTAAACTAAGGCTTTTGTACGATTTGCCTATTTTTTCGGTTCAAGCATTATAATTCACAACGAGTTCTAGGGATTGGGGAATCTTCTGATAATTTAGAAGACAGGATCATTTGTTAATTATATAACGTATAACGCGCATTCCGAATTCTGTTTTTGATTCAGTAATAAAAATAATCCGATCGAACAGTAATTTTTAAGGCTTACAGAAAACTTCTCGTTTCAAGACACAAAAGAAGATTTTCATTTCGTGCCGTCAACAGTTACTTGCATAGAAGTATTAGGAATGAGCAAATTAATTTGCTTTGGCAGACGAGTTGTCAGACAACCAAATATCATATTCAAAATTAGAAAATTTCGCTTTCGCGAGAGCTTCCTTTCTTGCATTGTCTTACGTCATTTAATGTAATTCGCGGTGACTTTGCCGCAACGTTGGCAAGGTTAGGTCCCCTGTATGTGTCATCATTATCGCCCTCGCCTCACGTGGCAATGTCTGCCCCTGCCCTTATCCTCCATTTAACCACTACCACTCCCTTCATCATCGTCTGATGGCCCTTCCAAGCCTTGCCAATACCAAAATCGATCGTTGTGGTTCCTTTTCGTGAAAACCTATATATTTGTTGTTGTTTTCTTTTTCGCATTCGCAGCTATTTTTATTGTTGCTTTGCCTGTCTGATTCTACCTTATTGTTGAAAAAAAAAAAACAGAAAAAAAAATTTACGTAAGTCGTAGGTGGCCCAAACCTCAGATGCCACAGAAATGTTGCACACGCAAATTTGAGTTGCTCGAACGTCCGTGCTGTCCAAAGTTGCCTTTGTTTGCCAATTTTTATGAGCTCCTTTTGCCAGCACCGGCACCGACTTGGTCAAATTCTTCACACGCTTCGTGCATAAACACACGCAGGCACACACACACACATACACGCAACACCTGTAGACTAATTAATGACAAATTTCTCCAGCTACGTGTGTACGTAAATTGGTATATAATAAAATAAGAGCGTTACGCCTTCCCAAAATCCATTTGTTTGCAAATTGTGTTAACGTTGATTTAAGGTGATTCAATTAGTTTCCCTGAAATTGTGGAATTATGGTCGAGCTGCTTAGCTGAGCAAGCGCACATCTAAGAATGTAAATTGTCTCTATTCAAGCGCAATTGATAATTATTATACCCACTGGACTCTTTTAAATTATTTCCCACCCAATACACGTTTTTCACATGGCCAGAAAAGACTGCCTGAACTGTAACTTTTAATGATGGACTCACACCAAAAATGAAGTGAATATAATTACGATACTTTAGGGGATAGGCTGGCCACATCAATTACAAACGTTGATTAAGTCATTTAATAAAGTTTCACATTTTTTAAACAGTTTTGTATACCATAAAATAAAAATTCTATGTCATTTCGAAACTTTATTCGACATATATACGTATATCGATGTTAAAACTTCATTCAAGTGTATAATTTATATATATACGATATATTTTAAATGAAATAAAGAAATATACTAGGCCAGTTATATATTTTTAGCCCTTAAAAACTGAGTTCTTTCTATGTATGCAACTATTATTTAGTTAGATCAGAAATAATTACATTTAACTTATAAATCAGCAAAATTATAACTTGACATATTTTTTATTTGCATTCAAGCTGGCTTAACGGATGTGACTTCATAAAACAAATCAAGACTTAGCCCTCTTCCTCCATTAGTACTGTAATTTGAGCAACAAATTTACAGTCAGTTCAGGTAGCGCCCATAGTGAAGTCTTATCACTTTAGAGTTACCCAGGAGTAAATACTCAGAATTTCATGTTTGTTCTTTCTCTACACGGACTGAAATACTCTTTTCACTTGGTATAAAGTCAAGTAAAAAGTCACATTCTAATTAAACTTTTTCCCATATTCACAACTTTATTGTTGCCTAAGCAACTATCGCTTTATTTCTTTAGCTTTGAAAAGACATGCGATATAAAGTCTATATGCCAAAAACATTATAATACAATGCTAACTAGCTGTCAAAAGTTGAATGAAAAGCGATTGAAAATTGAAAGATAGTCTCGAATATTCCCCTCATCATCCCAACTACTCAGCTTACGACCAACCAAGACTGGACTTTGTCTGGCAATTTGGTTTGGGTCCCGCTCAGTGGTCTTAAAAGCTGAAACAACTTGGCAAGGGGATAAGGGGAAAAAGTGTATACATAAGATACGTGATGTTTGAGTATAATTTCAATGTTTAGTTAAAGTGCGATAAAAATTAATTAAAACATTCATTGCATTTTATTATATCCTGTTTGACTATGGCCACATTCATAAATAACAGTACAAATATTTATGCTTTGGTTTGTTGTCGAAAAATTCCACCGACCGCCCTTCCCCGAAAATGCGGCAATATTTCTCAAATTAAATTTGATTTATGACTTTTGTCCCATCCTCAGCCAGAGCCGGAGCCGGAGCCGGAGCCGGAGACAGAGCCACAGGCAGCAGAGCCAGAGCAAGGAGCCAAGGACCAAAATGTAATATTTACCAGTCGCGCTTTGAGCTGTACAAAGCTGAAACTGGACATGTCTTCGTGATACTTGTTTGTATTTACTTTGACTCTCATCAGGTGCCCATATGACTAGGGGGAGCCATGCTGACGTCATCGCTCCCACAACCTCCAAAGATGTCTGATACGGCCATTGAGGCCATACGGCAGGCATGACCGCAAAGAGAGCAGGAGCTGACAAAATCTCTTTGTCTGTACTGGCTCGATGCACTGCGCGAAAATGCGTAAACCCATATGGAAAATGATTATATAATCTAATTAGGTCTAACGTCACATTTCATTTAAACAGATGTCTTCAAATTGCAGATACAAAAATGAAATAAGCAAAATTTCCTTTAGTTTTAAGAATTCGAAACATCAAATATTAATTTAAATCAGTATCTTATCATATTACTAGGTTTGTTTGTTTAATATATTTTTAAAATGTACGTTGTTTTATCAGCAAACAATTTAAAATTTTGGAAATGAAATGCTTTGCATGGATAATATATGCAAATCAGTGAATTTCGATTATGCCGTTTATATCTTGTGTTTTGTGTGTTTTTTGCTCAAGATGCATGAAGAATACGAAGACTCTGTGGCTGCAGGCTAGCTGGCTGACCTTTCCAAGATGTTCGCTCGTAAACATTTTTGTGTGCCAGGCTACACAAGGAGCGCGTGCCTGCTCATAAATATATATATTTTTTTTTTTTTTGCTTTCGCATTTTGTTATTTGGCAGCCAGTCGTGGTCGCCAGGTGCTCAGTTTTATTGCAGCTAGTCTACGCTTTCACCTTGAAAATCGAATTGAATTTCAGAGCATGCAGCCAAAACATCACTGGAGGCCAATTTATGCGGCCGTTCAAGTCCACGTTGGAGGACTTAACTGCTTCCAAATGTAATTAGCATCTAAATGCATTGACGAGTCACGGACAGGAGGTGCTATAGTATATATCGTCATCGGGTATCTAATGCATATTACAGCAGCTAGTGTACCAGGGAGACAGCTTTGTATCTTCGTATGTGTGCGCATGCATGTGTGGCTGTGTGCAGTGTGGATCGCGTGGGCTGCACCAATAAGTATGCTGTATAAAATGAAATTGGGTTATGCATATTTGAAAGGATTCGTACACGCTTCTAAGGCTTTCTGATGCAGCGAACCAGTTCTGCGCAGCATATAGAAGAGAAAAACATGCTTATAAAGTACATCGTCAACGTCGTCGTCGTCATCATCATCATCATCATCATTGTTGTCATCATACACAAACAAAAAGACTATCTAAATCTCATCATTTAACAGCTCATTTATTAGCGAACCTAATCGATATTATTTATCATATTTAGGCCGGCATCACACAGCCCACAGCTCGTATACTTTACATAATGACTAATCTCTTGTATTTGTAGATGTTTATATTATATTATAAGTCATGCATTGTAAGAGACTGAATTAGATGATCAAAGTGACCAAACAAGCTTCGCCAAACCTACATCATCTTTAATCAAATATGTATGTATGTTCGGCATGTACATAAGTGGTAATATATGTAGGATGTCAATCCGGCTTTCCTTCCTTTCTGCCTTTGGGCCCTTAGCTGCTGGTTCATCCTGCCACTATTCACAACAAATCTGTTTATCCACCCACTGGCGGCTGAATTGAGAAATCAGTTATTTCTGTAAATTGCATTAGGGTTTACGGTCGCGAGTATCTTTCATATTTCCTTGGCAATCATATGGTGATGCAGAATCTCGAGACATTGAAATTTTTTTTTCGGTTTCGGTTTTGTTTTTCTTATTGTTTTTTATTTATTTTTTTTATTTTATATAATTTCGTTATTCATCGCCTAGCTCGCAAAACTTGTAATTCATTACATTTACACTCGAGTATATAAGTATTGCTCTGCACTTAGTTTTGTTTGTTTTCCTTTCTTTTTTCTCGTTTTTATTTGTTTTATTTCATTTTTGCTGGTCCCCGCGCAAAAAAACCACAGCAACAACAATAACAACAACAACCACACCAACACCAACACCAACAACACAAAAACAGAACGTAATCGTTGTGCGAGTGCAGAGAATTCGTAGTCATAGTACGAGGAACATTGCGAGGGCCGCGAAAGTCCTTTGGCTGTCCGCACAGCGCGACGTACCGCAACGAACTAAAGCGGCGGAGGACAATTCGTTCGTGTAAAGGACGAGGGCGACGAACATGGCATTGGTAGCGTGAAAGCTGAGAAAACACACACGCTTGATAAGGATAACGGCCTCCAAGGACATCTGAAGAGAACTTTCGGAGATTGCCTTTCATTGACACGCATGCAACTCTCTCTTAACTAATTCGCCTGCCCCTACTCTGAGGGATGATTTGTAGCCGAAGACGCGACAAACATTTCACCTTCAATCTTTTCGAGTTTTTTTATGCAAAGTATAATCGAGAGTTCTCGGCCCGCAGATGCCCTGTATGACTAAGTGATGAGATGTTCGTTTAACAAAATAATGGTCGGGCTATTTTTATTTTACTAACAATTGACCATCAAAGAAAATATTTAATTTAGCTTAAAAGTTTCTGGCATATATGCCATTCAGTCGCTAATTACTTTTTGAGCACGTCTCGCGGGCTGGCCGCTAAGAGTCGCTGCGCTCTCTTCGTTGAACCATGCACGCGCTCTCTTGCGCCCGCTCTTAAGTGCGGGAGCTTTTGGTGAGCTTTCGGCGATAAGCCATTGGTAAACAAACGTTACGTTCATTCATGGAAGCAGCAACAACGAATTTTGTCATGCCCAGCGCGAAAATATAAACATTCCGATAAATACATAGCTATATGCAAAATATTTGTATATGTTTATATGTGTTTGTTTGTGAATGTATATATTTATATATTTAAAAAGACAACGATTTGCAGATTCGGTCGACTCAAAAGAAATAATCAAAATAAAATATGCTGAAAAGCGCAAACAGCGGCGCCATGTGCCACTGTCTATGACTCACCGCTTGGCCTGACTTATCGCAAATCATGGCTCACACTTTATAGACTCCACCAAATTATTGATGTGCAGTCGCAAATAAGTACAGCCATAAAAAAAAAATTTTTTTTTTCAATTAACAATATCTTGAATTGATGAACGAAAATTTACAAACAAAATAAAATGATATCCATATGTGCTTGTTTATTTATGATAGTTCATATAGTGTGCGTGGAGATCATTATACATTCAAAGTTTATGCAAATATATATTAGCACTGATATTTATTTATATACATATACACATGTTTCTATGTTTGTCTGCCGACTATATGAGATGCCCCTACATTTGTATTCATTTAGTCATTCAAATACTCGCTGTTGTGATACGCCTCGAAAGCTCTAAACGCCGCCTACTGCGCCAGCGCTCATTGTTATTCCTTGGCTCATTACGAGGGATGGTCGGCGACTTATAAATCCTTTGAAACTGTTGTAAGTAGAACGAGTGACTTGAGCTTTTAAAATTCAAATGACGAAGACCATGTTCTTGAAAATTGCTTAAAGGATTCCTAGACAGAAGATCCACACAGCCCGGTTATAGCTATTTAATATGATACAAGTAAACAGACCACGCCTCAGTAGTGTAAACTCTCTGGGGTCAAAAATATTTGAATAAGGACTTAGGCATGCCGAACAATAATAAATACGTAAAAAGCCTTCCATGCTGCATGGAACTGAAAAGTATAAGGAAACTCTAATACAAGCTCAGCTGCTTGCAAATAAAATATTGAACTGCCCTCGTGTGTGCCGGCTCTTACTACACATTGCGCCAGCAGCACAAGCAACAATAACGACACCGACAATGCTGTGATTCATCGCTAAAACTCAGCGAGACATATATATTTATATACATATACTACACAGATACTATATGTGCATGTATCCATATAAGATTCCAAAATTAAAGTCTCTGTTTGAAGTAAATGCATTCGAATAAGCGTGGCCGGAGTTTGCCTCAGATCTTGCAGCTGCTTAATATGTGAGCGTGTCAAATTAAAGAGTTGGACTGCAGAAAGTTGGCTTTCATTACAATAATTATAACAAATTAATAATTATAATAAATTATATAACTAGTTTAAGGCTATTAACTCAAATTGAGATTTTAGTTGCCAGCGAGTAAGCTCCAATAAGCTTATTTTCATTTTTCATTCCACTCAGGACTAAAAATAGTATAATATATATATATTCAGTCAAAATTATAGGTTTGCTATTGGTTAGAGTATCAAAACTTCGACACAATGAAATAATCTGTTCTGGTTTTATTTATAGCAATAATACCGAAACTCGTTTCTAGACCGCAGCTCGGTTTGTGTCCAAGGTTAATCGATTTGAAGGTCTGCAGTTGCCAAATATTATATTTATCAAAATTAACTCAGAAAAATGTTATCAATGGTCAACAGCTCAAAAGTTGAGTTACTTTTGCATGTTGATTCCACAAGAATTCATTTGAAACAAGAACGTTGCAACCAGACGCAACCGACGGCCTGATACTCTTTTTCCAAAGTTTTGTCTGTCATATTTCATTTTTACGCTCTGAAACTGACCCCAAGAGGACGATAAATTTTTATTTGATGCACCGATAGTCGATACTCAAAGATACAAATGCCTTCCACAGAATATATAAAATATATATATACGTTCTCTATTCCGCATTTATTTACAAGTATTTTTCTTAAACCAACTATTGGCCATTGATGGACAAAATTAAAATTAATTTCTTGAGCAAAATAAAACTACTTTGCACAATTGAATTGAGTTAAATTAAAAATTCATTCAGGCTGAATTGAACGAATTGCAATTGTTTATTTTGACTTTAATTTGAAAGCGTCTTTGAAAGAAAGACGGGAATCAGCCGAATATTAGCTGAAGAACTAAGCGTCGTCAATGATGACGTAATGGGGTATGCTTCCGGCGCACGGAATGGCGCGCTTGTCGCTGTGTGGTTGCTTGGCCATGATTAATACATTTCGAGATGCATAGGGTATATACAATAAGCAGCAGATACACGACGAGAGTTGACATAGTGTAGTTTAACCCGATAACGCATAGCAGTTCCAATTGCGATAAGATAACGAGTCGACTCGACGCATGCGTAGGCGCGACGGCAACGGTTTCGGCAAAGGCATAAGCAATTTCGAAACGTACCTATTATATGTTATCTTATCTGGACACCTGGGCAACAGATTGCAAAAGCTACAAATATTTTTCACTTGTTCTCAAGTTTCTATATGCTGGGCACTCAGTTGAGTAGCGACACCCAAACGAATACGAATTCAAATTCGAATACAAAACGAATACAATTTGACAGTGTGAATATATAAAGAAGACAAACGATAAATATGGTATCTGTGGAAACAATTGGTTCGATTTTCATCAAAGCACTTAAGCTGGTAAGCCTTGAGCACTATATTTAATAGAAATAACAAAAACCAAGTCCTGTCCATCCAGTGAAGAATTTTCGCCTTATTTGGCTTGAAAAATGTTGAGCAATGCCGCTAACTGTGTCGGCCTTATCGGCCTTATCAGTGCGTTATTCACTTATTCATGATATTACTCATGAGTGCACGAAAAGCACAAAATGAAGTGCGGGCTGTGAGTGAGCAAAAGCTCCATAGGGCGGGGCTAATGAAAGATCATTACAAGGTCTGATTCATTAGCCTCAGTAAATGCCTAACTAAACTAAGTTAACTTTGATTCAGCATTGATTAATCTTGATTATTACAGATCATCAATTTGGTGGTGATATTTCTATATCGTTGGGGCGATGGCGGCGAATTTCTTGGCATTGGCGGTACCTGGAATCTGAACGAGGAGAAGAGCGCCGATGCGGAAATTGTGGCCTCAGGTGTCATGGTAGGATTCTTTATATACACGGGATGCCATACAATTGCCTACTTCTTTGGTACCACCAAACACAAGGGGTAAGCATTAAGTCTTGTGTATCGAGTTGGCCAACTCTAATTCTATTCTCCTGCTAACCCAGCGAACTGTGTGACACCGTCATGAATGTGGTGGGCACCTTCATGTGGATCGCCGTTGGCGGTGTGGCACTTCACTACTGGAAGGGCTATATGTCCGATGAGGGCTTTCTGTATGTCAACTCGGAACGTCAGGTGGGCATTGCCATGGGCTCGCTGTGCGTCATCGAGGGCGCACTGTATCTCCTAGATACTGTTTTGGCCTGCATACACTACTCCAAGGGCGACACCGACTACACGCAATGAGAAGCGGTCCATGATCGATGAACAAATAGCTTACTTCGCACATGAAGCACCGCTGGAGCAACTGCCGAATAACTGACAACAATATTTTCATTTTCTACAAATTTCAGTTAATTCTAAGTGCAAATTAGTTTTTAATCTACTTATCGGGCCACTTGTGTATGATTAGTTTATCATTTTATCTTATTTACAAACTAAAAAACCATTTACGTTTCGCTCCAGCAATACACTTTGGCTAATACAAATTATTTAGATCAATACAAACAAACCAACAACATTTTTGTGTGTTCAAATTCAAAGGGGAAATATGGCTTCAATAAATCTCACAGAAAACTTGGGTTACATAAAGAGATTTGGTTTGCTATTTGACGTTTAGTTATTATAAATTCTAATCAGCTCTTGGTTGTGTTTTATAGGTCTTGTAACCTTCCCTGAACTAGCTCAGTTGCATCTTCAAGCCACATTATTATTCAAAGCGTCGCCCGCTCTCCATAAAAAGCTAAAAATTTTATGTTTGTACCTGTACAGGTACAGACACATACACGTATGAACGTAAATATAAGTAAAGGGTTGTCTGTATACGGATCAAGGCTGTAAACAGGTTTTGAGCTAAGTCGTTTAGAATCCGCAAATCGAATTTATTTCATAAGAAACTGAATCAGACAATCAACAAAAATGTATTGCCCTAAGCATTTTATTGAATAATATTCGCCTTCGGTTTCAGAATATTAAAGCAAGAAATATTCTTAATATTTCTAATGAGAAATGCTCTACATAATCTCCATTTCTTACGTCCTTATAAGGTCGCAACTATGCCAAAATAAAGAACAAATGGCAATAAAGATGACTTTACTATGACTAACTGACAATTGTGCTTCCAGTTAAAAGCTTATATTTTGATAAGCTTTGCATTTGCGCTTATTAGAACTAGCCAGCAAGTAAGCTTTAATTGTAATGCTCAACCCCAACGAGTAATAAGATTAATGCAGTTATTGCTAATGATACGCAGCCTGACGATCATGATCGTCATAATGATGAAAAAGATCATGATCATCAAAATTTCGAAAATAATCATCATCAGCCTAGTAAAAAGTCAGAAATACGAAAATTATGTGGATCGAGCTTTCAACTGACAACTTCAATCGCAATATATCACTTATCTCTTAACTCTTTATACCTGCACTCATTATTAGCAACTAATGAGTACATTGGTCTTTAAAGAATGTATAACGTAAAACTATTTTAGATATATAGTTAGGATGTAAAAAAATTAAATAAAAGCGTACAACTGGAGATACCCTAAGCCCTTCGAGCTCATATATGTAATGACAGGAAATTTTTTTTTCAGATGAGCTATAGAATAAATAAGATAAATTCACATTGAATTCATATACGGACGAACAGACGTAAGAAATACGCACATAACGGCATCGAGCCTAAACGCAACAGCAATAAAATCTGTTATTTTGTACTTAATGAAAAGAAAATGTATGAATACGTCCAATCTTAAAAACACTAGAAGAATGCCAATCAAAATCTCACCTGTATTTTGGGCTTCCCGCGCCCATCCACGGCGTCGCGCTGCTGCTTGAAGCTATTGACCCTGGCGACGCTCTGAGCGCAGTGCGCACAGCGCCGATTTGCGGAGCCATCCTCCAGGTTGAGGGCATCGAAGAGCATTAGCTGGTCTTGAATGAAAGAATTTCGCGAGCGTTGATTGAGCAGTTCCAGTGTACGCGAATCCAGACTTTCTCGATAGACATTGTGAACTCTGTCCAAATTGTGCTCGAAATCAGTATCTAGATTAAAGGAGCTCTGACTGCTGTTGCGAGTCGAGGCGGATTGCTGGCGAGCGAGCGTAGAGCTGCTACTTCGTTTCCGACGCATCACCACGGTCCTTGGTGTACTCTCCAAGGAGGAGGAGCCGACGAAGGAGGGCGTGCGCGGTAATGACAGACTGCCAGCTTCGGCTCCGGCTCCGGCTCCGGCTCCAGCAACGCTCACATTCGGTTCGCCTAAGGGCGAGGGTGAGTGTGATTGCGAGTGGAGTGGATGGCTGGCAGGTGCTGCTAATGGCAATCGAAGCATATGGGCGGGAGATATCTGTGGCTCGGCTAGACTCGTGATGGACTTCTGGTGTCCCAATTGCTTCTCATAGCCATTGAACTTGTCGTAGTCAATGAATGACATATTGGCATAGCTGACCATGTTGTCAATGGCTTGCAGCGATTGCAGCGAGGCACTCCACTTGGGATTCAGCTTATCTTTTTTGTCTTTTTTCTCCTTTTTCTCTTGCTTCTCCGTCAATCCAATCAACGTACTCTTGAAAGATGAGATGAATGTGCTGGAGCGCCGCTTCTGAAAGTTTAACTGTGGATTGTTGCTGGTGTCGTCGGGTGTCAAGGATATAAGCGATGGCTTTCGCTGCATGGATGGCACTAAAGAGTCCTCAACTGGCGTTGAGGTCAAAGCCTGCGTGGATTGTCGGCGAGCTGGTGTCATTTTGGAGCTAGAGGTATCCGCACGGCGTGGCAATATGGGCGAACAGGTGGTATTGGCTGAGCCCTCTTCGGCTAGCGAATTTTTACGCGGCGATGCTGGCGACATCGGATCACCGGACTTTTCAGCCTCCTCCGACAGCTGCTCGAGCTGCGGCTCGATAAAGCTGCGACGATTCGGCCGTCGCAGCAATATCATCGATCGACTTCTCGTGAATGTGAACGGGCTTTTGCCCGGCTCATCTTTGGACTCATCGGCGCGCGACAGATTCTCCTTGCTGCCAGTGAAGTTGTTAAAGAACTTGGACATCTTTAACCGAAAGCTATGCGTACGCTCCATTTTCGGCACTGACTCGACCTGTGACATTGTGGCACGTCGCTCTGCATCGTACTGTTCCTTAAACATTTGCGTAATGTTTGGTGTCGCTGCTGCAGTTGTTCCACTCATAGATTGCGAATTGTTATTCATTTGCACCATGTTGTTGTTATTGTTGTTGTTGTTGTTGTTGTTGCTGCGATTATTGGCCTTTGAATCGCTAGGTTTGAGTTTTGCGTTCGTGGCACCTTTGCAGATCCCGTTTTTATTGCTATTTATGGTTTGCTGCTGTTGTTGTTGCTGCTGTTGTAGTTGTTGTTGCTGTTGTTGTTGTTGTTGTTGCAGCTGTTGCTTCTGTTGCTGCTTTTTGTTTGTCTTTTGTAACTTCTTTTGTCCCTTTGTGACGCTTTTCCCCTCTTTGCTCGAATTCATTTTGCAGCCAATTAACTGGAAAAGAATAAGATTATTAGATAAGTATAAATAAATGACAACTAAGTATATTAATAGCACTTGTAACTTCTCTTGCCCCAGAACTCTTTCACTCTTTCACTCTCTCTCTCTCTATCTCTCTCTCTATCGCCTTTGGAATGATAACTTCTATTTGACGTGAGGCTTACTATATAAATCGGCATTCCGGCATTGTTTTGATAGAGCGCCTAAAGCGAATATGGATAATGATATCTCACTTGGCATGTCTAATCTTTTGCTTGGCTTCTAGCCCATAGTAGTAAAAGATGTGGTATCATCGCTTAAAAATACCCTGTAGCTGACAACTGACTAATAATAATTAATAAATAAATATTTAACATAAATGGAATGAAATTGAATTCCCCTTACGCTAAATATTTAAGGATTCTCTATCTCAAATTAAATTTAGATATTTTCCATGAGTTCTACTCATATTTTTAAAGTCAACAAATCGAGTACAGCGGTGATGAATAGAATTAATGTGAAAGATAGATAGAAAGATAGAATTAATAATGTAATGAATATAACATATAACGGTTTGCTTAAACTCTCCTAAATTTATTTACTGCAATTTTTCGATGACGGTTAGAGAGCCTACGATTCGCCAGTTTTCTTGTAATATGATGCATCAATTTCAATTCCATTTATCACTATCGAAAGGGAAGTTGACGGCAACTCAGCATCGGGTTATTGATAAGACTTCTGTAGCGTGACTCCGTAACTCTTTGCATGAACTATAATATCATACTGCATACAAGAATTCTCTGTTATTATACCCTGGAATCCATTGAAAATGGAAATTTCAGGGTATAACGTTTTTGTGCAAATGTATGTAACAGGCAGAAGGAGGCGTGCCACACCCCATAAAGTATATATTTTCTTGATCAGCTCGATGAGCTGAGTTGAAGTAGCCCTGTCCGTCTGTCCGTCCATCCGTGTAAACACCTGGATTTCGTAAACCACAAAAGCTAGAGACTTCAAATAAAAAACAAAATGCTTGATAATACCATACGGTGTATGAGTTTTTTTTTTTTTTTCGATAACTCGTCCCATTTCTTTATTATCGATAACTATCGAAAATATCGCTTTGTTTTTGAGGTCTGGCGTGTACACCGTTAAAGATAGAATCGTGCACTAAGTTGTGTTTGATTGCTATATTAAATCCGCACATTTTGTCATTTTTGGATTTGTGAAGCCACGCCCCTTTCGCCCACAATTCAACAAAAATGATAACTCACGTATATAAAATATTAGAGATTTGGCAAATAGGTACATTTGAATGTCATAATCACTCCCCGGAAATTTCATTAAGAACATAAGCCGAGAAAAAAAGTTATTAAACAATAAAGTTTCCATAGTACAGCCTCTTCTGCAGCCGCATAACTGCGCAGTACGCATATTACGTGCATGTTCGTGCATGCATATGTTCGTGTGTGTGTGTGTGTGTGCATGTGTTGTTTACTATTAATGAATAAATGAATTAATGATTGGTATTACAGCTCAATGGATTCAGGGTATCTATTAGTCGAGCAGTCTCGACTAGAGTTTTGTTACTTGTTTCTATTCCCTTTATTCTTCAATCGCTTTCGCTGGTCCATGCAACTGTTGTGGAAGCAGAACCACATATCCCATTCGGTCTATAGAGAGCCTCGTAGGATCGTTTCTAATTATTATTTTAGCTGCCGTACAGGGGCTTCTCATTTTCGTGTCGTACTTGAAAAACAGACGGGATATCAGTTTGGCCAACGGGTCGACAGCATTTACAAACGGCGCAAAAATTGCTATGGGGTATCGAGTGAGTGTGGTGTGACAAGCTACGGACAACAACACCAATAGCTGAACTCTTATCGGAAACAATTCGGTTTTTTATTCCCCCTCGCAGTAAAGCTCTAAAACAACAGTTAAGTTTGATAAGATTTCAAAAAGTCACACACAAATGTCTGCTTGCTTCGCAATATGCTATTTCAGTTACCTGGTCGGTGTTCTAAAATGACATAAAACTAATGAAATACTATAAATAATCTATCATTAAGGGGAACATAATTCGGCACGTATCACAAGATCTTCAGCTCAATGAATAAATGGATCTCAATTTTCATTTAAGCACATATATACATGCGGAGAAATAGCCTAAATGTAGTTCCAAATAAGAGAAAGAGATATTGTTATTACTAAATTATAGACATGCCAATATAAAGACAACATATGCATGTCTCGTCCTACTTCTCGATAAGGTAAGTCTTCGAATTGTCTTCGATTTGTCTTTCTCTCACTCAGACATCCCTCTCTCTATAGAGACTCATACTTATTAAATTTATTTAATGAATTGGAGTACTTTAAGCTGATTATTTTTAGGCTGTAATTATATAAATATAATTAATACAATAAACTAAGTAGTACATAGCATTAGCAACAGTATCTTCCGTTGAGAAAAGCCAAAGAAAGTGCATCTTTCACATTTTCTCTCCGCATGCATCTGGCATATTATTGCATAGATCCGTATAAGTATTATATTACAACTTGCTGTGTATGTCGTGTATATCGATCTTATTCGAAAACCAGTTTGCGGTTTCAATTAGCAACGTGTTGTTGTTATTATTATGATTATTGTTGTTGTTTTTGTCGACACAAGATATTGACACTGACTGACTTGATGAGTACTCATTTAAAAGTTTTCCTAATGACACTACGAAGAGGTAAGGTATTGTAAGCTTAATATGAAGCTATTTGAACTATGCATTGTGCAAAATGCAGTCAGTTACCCTATTTTATATTTATAATAAACATAGTAAGTAGAAAACATATTGAGCACATTATTATTTAAGGCTTTCCTATCAAATATTTGCAATGAGCTCCTTATGCGTTAATACTATGTTGTTAATACTATCAGCAATTGAGAGATATCCATTAAAGGAGTAAATCAAAGGGTTTTACTGTACTGGTGAAATACTTCATTGTCCATTTGGCATTCCCTAAGGCTTTGATAGTACAAGAGAGATTTAAGGAACTCGTCTAATCGTCTTTTAAATCAACTTTAGGTGCATTTTTGTGTTAATCTCTTTCATTTTGTTAGTGTTTTGGGTGTGTTTTAATTCAGCTGCCTTAACAGTTTATTTGTTTATATTTTCCATTAACATTCGCATATAACTGCGACACAGGCCCAAAAAAATGTTCTTGAAATTTAATGCGTGTGTGTGTGTGTGTGTGTGTGTGTGTGGAAGTGTGTGCGCGCGTGTACATGTTTCGTGTAGTTAACTTGGGATCTTTGTCAAGTGCGCGGCGTAGATGTAAACAAAGTCGCAAATACAATTCATTTAGCATACTAAAACATTTTAGTAATAGTTCACAATTGTGGATACATACATATGTACATATGCAGTACATTCTGTTTCATTATATACATAGTATCTATGTAAGCATTTATGTTTTTTTCAAGTTTTTGAGTGCTATGCACACAATATTGCGTGGCCACTTGCGCAACTTGACAACCAGCTGACAGTCTTGTGTGCACTCTTGCTCTCTTTTGTGCTCTTGAACGCAATCTTTTTCGCCCGCTCTCGCTCGCGCTCTCTCCACGGACGACGCAACGTAAGCACGCTCAAATATTCAACTCGTTTTCGTTCGTTATTTTTGTATGTATGTAATTATATGCTCACATACATACGTACATATGGATATACATACATACGTACGTATGTACCTTAATGCTTAACGCACTAGCTTTTAAAAGATTAAGCTTTATTAGAACTATTAATTAAATAATTTTGGAAATCACACATTGTATGTATGTACATACATCTGCTTGCAATTATAAGTATGTAGGTATGTACGTGTGTCTCCAGCTGCGCTTCATATTTGTCATCAACTGATTGCCGGTTCCCAGACACACATGTATGTACATTGTCACTAAAGCAACAATAATTTTCCTTTTTCTTGTTTTATTTGACTTTTGGTTTTCACTTACCAACCGGCTTATTGTCACAGTCACTTTTTTGTTTTGTATTCATTTATCATATATGGCACCTTCATTTACACTATGCCAGTTGCGAAAATAAAGGAAACACTTTGGCACGATGCGAATTTTCTGCGAGCGGCGCGCAACAACACAACTAACGAACACAGCGCGCGGGTGACTAGCGGTTAACTGATCGACAGGCGACTGCACAGCTGGAAGCATGGAGAGCGCTAAACAAGGTGACGCATTGCGCATGTCCGTTCACATCGCACTCAGTGAGAGAAGCACTTTCATTACGTGTGACGTTTCGCTCTCTGAGTGATACAGCACACTGGCTAAAGCTCGAAGCTTAAGAGTCTGTATGTATCAAGAGTGCAAGTAAATCACTAGATTGACTCTAGGTACAGGGTATATCTATCACAGGCAAGCTTAAACGGCATTTTACAGGGGCCAGCGAATTTTTTATCGATTCATACATATTTGATCGCAATGGCATCGACTTGCAATCGACTTCTAACGCACACTGTACACTGTATACAAACATTTATAAAATATACACATAAGATATGTGAGCTTTAGAGTTGATGTATATTTTATAAACGCAGTGTACGTTCTCAATGAAAGTCGCTGAATCGTGATAAGAAACAAAACAAAAATAAATATATTTATATATACTTACATATGAATGTACATTCGCATTTCTATGTATGCGTGCGAAATTGATTAGATTGTTTTAACAAAATTCAATTGAAATCTATAGAGCTGATCAAGTTTCAATTGTTCAGTTCATCAGTTACAGTGAATACATTAATGCATGTGAATGTATTTATCTTAAGTCTACGGCATGACAGAAGTGAAGCCCGTGCTCTGTGTGGGTTGCACGGTAATTGACTTTGTGACAATCAACGAAAGTTTCCCCACCGAGGATACGGATCGACGATGTCTCGACGGATATTGGCAGCGCGGCGGGAATGCCTCTAATGTCAGCACCGTCCTTCGACTGCTGGGCGCGAACGTCGAGTTCTTTGGCATGCTCAGTCGATCGAACGGCTTCCGTGTGCTGTTAGACGATTTGTATCAGCGTGGCATTGATACACAGCATTGTCCCAAGACGGACAAGGATCCGCCGTTCTCCTCTGTGATAATTGTCAAGGAGACTGGTTCGCGCACCATTGTGCATTGCAATAAAAACTATCCGTATATAACGTCGGAGGACTTTGTGAAAATAGATCTCGAGCGTTACGGCTGGGTCCATTTTGAGGCTCGTCAGTCGGACGAAACAATCAAAATGATAGAAGCCGTGCAAGAGCACAATCGAATTCATAACTCGCGCATTCTTATCTCATTGGATTTTGAAACAATGTTTGAGAAAAATCTACCACTGTGCGGCCTATGTAACTATGTTGTGTTCTCTAGCGAACTGGCTAGTCAGCAGGGCTGGAAAAGCTCTCAGGAAACGTGCTATGCGCTTGCCAGCAGCCTAAAGCCCAAATGTCCGAGTATAATTTGTCCCTGGGGCAGCACAGGTGCTGCGTGTCTAGATAGCGCCTGCAATGAATTCTCCAATGTGGCCGCCTTTAAGCCCGATCACATCGTTGACACACTTGGTGCAGGTGACAGTTTTATGGCTGGTTTCATATACGCAACCTACGTGAAGCGCTGCAGCTTGCCGGATGCGGTAAGTTTCGCCAACCGAGTGGCGGGTCACAAGATCGCGGATTTCGGATACGATCACATTGCCGAACTACAGAGAGGCGCCCAGCTTGCAACAAAGTGAATATAAATGAATATTATTCATATGTAAGCAAAAATAAAATATATTTTCTAAATATGTGATTAATAATGTTAATAAAGGAAACAAAACATAATAGCAAAACCCTAGGGAAACTAAATTAAAATTAAAGCCATTAAACTAAGATGGTTTCCACACACAAAATATGTGACAGTCTGCCGGGGGATAGTATAATATTAGACCTCATAACCTCCTATTGCAAGAGTTGTTACTTTTCGTCCAGTGCCTATGTGTACTTGGTAAAACATGAAGGGTCATCTGAATCTGTGCTCAAGTCCGAAGAGGAGGCATTGCCAATGCCGCTCGATGCGCTGCCATTTTTTTTGTTCTTCTTTTCTTCAATTTGCTGTTCAATTATCTGAGGATATGAAGACAATCATTAGTAAAAAGGAAACACAATCATTTTTAGGGATATATTACGTTTTTACGGATTCGTTTGATTTTGCGCAATCTCTCAAGCCAATTAGACGCATAAAGATTTTTTTCCTGCACACTTTGGTAGACATGCGAAACCAGCTGCAAAAGAGAATTCACGTTCAAATTGCATCTTAAATATAGCTCAATATCTTAATTCCAGTGGTAGCACAGCTATCTGCTTCGTAAACCACTCACGTTTGCATGTAGCGCCATTTGTCGGGCTAGCAAGGGAGCACTACGATCGGAGACTATTCGGGATGGTATGGGACCCATCTTGGAGTCTTTTCGCTTCTCGGAATGGCCAATTTTGGAGTCTTTTTGCTTCTCTGAATGGCCGAAATAATTTTTGATCTCTTCGCGTGGCTTGACATAGACACGATTCGAGTTCTGCTCCAGCGGCTCTACAATCACACAGACATAGTTAAATTGCCCCTATAAGAAAATGTTAATCAGGTTTTATGGACAAGCTTATTATAATTGAAAAAACCCACTGATATCGTATTTAAGTTATATTCCTCTCCACTTTCGTTGTAAATGATTTTAACAAAGTCATTGCCAATGTGCTTCTTCTTTTCAGTGCAATTAGGGTCATCCTGCAGATTCGTAGGCATCAGAGTAGCCACATGAAAGGTGACCTGGAACACAAAAGCAGACTAAGTTTTCTATATAACTGAAAGGTCATAGAAGCTTACTTGCATGATGTCATCCTTCCAGATGTAAGCGAATTTCCCATCAGCTCCACTCTTATCCAATCCAATAAACAAGTTGTTCTGTTCGGCCTCCTTGAGGCTGACCAAAGTTCCAATGTTTCGCAAAAATTCGACATATCGTGTGCTACCGTAGGAGTTGCGTAAGATCTCCACCTCATTGTTGCACTGATTTGGGCCAACATACAAAACGCCGATCTTATGGGTCTCAAAAGGTGGCACCAGATCGAGCAGTGACAATGCGCTCAACTGTTTTGGGCCCACTTTGAGCGGAGTCTCTGTAATGGCTTGCTGGCCAGTGCCATAGAGCTGGAGGAAAACGAAGCTGGGGCTCACGCACAGCTTTCCACTGATGGATGGCTTGGCGGCGCCAAAGCTGCGGAAATTGGGGGCCGGCGGCTGTAGCGCTTTGCCGTTGTTCACCTCCCGCACCGTGGATATCGTCTTGGAACGACCGCGCATCATGTCACCGCCACCATTATTATAGTCGGAGCCGCCATTGTTATTGCCGTAGCCGCTGCTGTTGGACTTAGCCAAGCCGAGACCGGAGCCAGCGGGCGTTGGCGACTGTTTGGGCGTGACTGCCTGAACTTGACCCGGCGATAAAGGTGGCTTGCCATCGGAGCTCTGCTTCACGGAGGATGACGACGCAGAGGTATGCACCATGCTTAACTGAACTGCGCCTTCAGACACTTGGCTGTTAACATCGTCGGCTGAGTGTTGCTTGGGCGGCAGTGTGCCAGCTCCTGGTTGCAATGGATACTTTAGAGCCTGGCCAGTCTGAGGCGGCGTTGACCCAGCTATCTCTTCGGGTATAGCTTCGTAACTGACACGCATGTCTTTGGTGCTGTACTGTACGCTCTTCTTCGACGGCAGCTGGTGTTCTTCGAAGGGTGCCTTAACGGCTTCCGGTTCTTGGGAGAGGGGAGCTGGCTTCGCAGCCAGGAATGCCTGCCTCCAACTAGAGGTCATCTCTGGACTAGAGTTGACGCGTCGCACCGGGTTTCGCACTCGGCTTTGACCATCGCCAAAAGCTAAAGCAGCGTCATCGGCTTCACCGTCGCTGACGCTTCCACTAAGTGCTGCATCCTTGCCACGTTTGACACCAGCTGACAGCCGTGGAATATCAATAGCCGCAGTGCCGCCGCCTGCACTGCTCACGGAGTGGACCTCCTCCTGGCGATACAGCGCACGCGTCTTGGCCACCATTCGGTTACGAATTTCGGTGGTCGTTGCTACTGTCGCTGGTATTAATTCTGGTTGTGGTTGTGATTGTGGTTGTAGGTGTGGTTCTGGCTCCGCCTTGGACTCTACCTCGACCTCTTGTGCTGGTTGAGTCTCCTGTTGCGATTGCTGCTGCTGCTGCTGTAATAATTCCAGCATGGGCTTGTCTGGCCCAAAAACTCCGCCAAAGGCAGTGGGCAAGAAAAGTGAGACCACGGTATTGAAGGGCAAGTCTTGACCAAAGCATTCGTTGGCGATGGTGTTCTCAATGCGAGTTATCCACGAAACATTACCAGTCGCACGTCTTATGAAGATTTCGGCCCAGCCAGCACAGCTACGCACACAAACAGGCTGCTGCACAGCTGGACCCGACCGCGCGGTAGGACCTACGCTGGCGTTTGACAACGAGAGAGAGTTGCCCAAAAGCGAAGTGTTGCTGCCTGTGTGGGAGCCCTCGACCAAGTTGGTCGCCTCCGGATTGGAGCCACGTCGCGAGTACGTGTCCAACGAGACAGTTGAACTGTTCGAGATTTGCCGATGCGGATGCGTGGTAGCGTCCGAATTCGATGTCGATGAGGACGAAGTATGTTCCGTGCTGCCAGCACTCTCATTGACACTGCTATGCTGAAAGCTCATCTTGGTGTAGCGCTGTTCCTGCTCAGGCGACAAAGGCGGCTGTGCAGCATCGCTGAGACTCTTTGAATTCAGATTAATACTCGGTGCCTTTCCCAATTGGGCGCAACGCTCGCAGAGGCCGTTGCGTGTGGGACCCGACGGGCAGCCGGATGTGGTGATTGTGACCAAGTTGTGACCCACCAGCCATGTCTGCGAGGCGCCGTCCTTTAACAAATAGTCAATGGCCGGCAAGCTGGGATAAAATAAGTTGAATAAGCTACAAGTTCAAGTCCATGCGCCTCATAGTTACCGCTTGGGGGGAGAGGGGCACGGCGAGAAAGTGTGACGTTCTAGAAAATCAAAGCATGTCTCAACCAAATCAGAGTGGAAGTTGCGCAGAGTAATGTTCATTAGCGGGCGCATGTCTGAATCCTTGCGGGTCGTTGCGCTGTTGCGACTTCCGCGCTCCGTAAGACTAGTGCTGCGCTTGCGATTTGAGGAATCCTCATTCACATTCAACGAGTTAATATTGACGATGTCATTGTAGAGCATTTTCGCATTCGACTGCATGGACTGCGAGACAAATTGTGACTATGGGTAAATGTTACGATGAGAGATGAGAGATTTGCTTACCGTTTTAATGTAGCTCACGCAATTCTTGCGGTGCTCCAGCTTAATCTTTAGAAACCAGCCAGCAATCACATGATGCGCCAGGGACACGGTGTAGTGGTCGTATCGATTGGGCTTTGTGTATGGCAGCGATATGGCAAACACATACATATTTTGCATGAGCGTAAAGTTGGAGAACAGATGGTTCGGCAGATGGACCAGAACTGTGGCAAAAAAGGGATCATTTATTACAATGGGCAAATTAAAAAGGCAATCTCAACTGGGTCTAAAGCCACAACGGCTATTCAAAGCCTTAGCTTAAGATAAACAAGATTTGATCACTCACGGGATAGAAATTCCAAAACTGGCAAGGCCATCGAGTTTGTATCGGACATGATGCTTATTTTCCACAAGGTGTCTGGCAGCTTGCGCATTAGAGCATCGGGCATCTCCAATATGAGAATGGCCATTGTATTGATGCAGACAGTGGCTATGCTCGTTTGAATGCGCAGGAAGATGGATGTAATAATGCTGTGGTGCTGTGGCGGCGGCAGGCAGTCGTAATAGATAAGAAGTGATGCGATTGCTGGTATGACCAGGCCGTAGAACACGTCGGTGGGATGCTTAAACTTGCTGGTGCTAACCGAATTCATCTTGAACAGTGTGTTGGCCAGCTTCTCCAGATCATTGCCCTGATTGAGGGCCTTGTTCTGCAGCACTTTGGGCAGCTCCGTGATGACCAGATCGAACACGCCAAGATCCGAGTCGTGCTCCAGACAGCGAACGATCAGGTTGCAGGCACGCCGAATAGAAATCGTTGATTTTGGCGATTGCTGCGGCACTGGCAAATCTATGCTCAAATAGTGGCTGAACTTTGACGTTCTGGTGCTGTCGTCCACGTACCCAATGTGATAGGAAGCATTGGCACGTATCTTGAGCATCCATTCGAATATCTAGAAGTAATCGCTGGCATTAGCACGTGTAGAAATAAATGATTTTTGAATTCAATTTACCATGCGCCGCACACTGCTCGCCTTCTCGAAGATCTTTGGGCGATCGTAATGCAGTTCTAGATGATCCATCAAAATGTTGAATATCTTAATGGAATGCGCGGCCGGCTGGCGATGCAGCTTGATGGCAAACAACTTGATGAGCCCATCGATGGCAGCAGTTATGTCCTCGACCTCAAACTCATTCTGTATGATAATGGCTTCTGCCGGCCCTTGGCTCGTCTGCTCAAACGGACGATTAATGATCGCCTCCAAGATGTCCAACAGCTCCAGACAGCGCTTCGTATCACAATGGGTGGCAAAGTTGGAGAGTGCACCAGCTACCGCCTTGCGCACTTGCACGCTCGACTCCTGATGAATGTGCGCCAGCTGAGGCACAATCACACGATCGAGTATCTCCTCCTCGTAGCTGTATCGGTTCTGATTCATAATCAGCACTAGCGAGTCGATGATCTTAATGCGCACGTTCACGTTCGACATGCGGTAGTAGCGCTGCACAAACTGCGTCAAGCACAAGAGCCACTCTGGCCGAGTCGCAGCTACCCGTTGCGTTCGATAGTCGATTAGGTTTAGCACTGAGTGCTCAGGACGTCGATCGGCTACCCGTTCTATCAGATCGTACAGACGATCGACATTGCAAAGTATTTGTGTGCGCTCATTTTTCAGCAGTTTCTCAATGCAGTCAATGTTCTCGTGAAAATTGATTTGTAAATGATGCAAGCGATCCTTATTGACGCCCAAACGTTCTGCAAAATAAGATCAGATATTAGCCACAATTGCCGCGGATCATCCTAGTTCATCCTAGTACGCACCGTACTCCTCAATGTTGTCAACAATCGCCGACATAATGTCACAAATCAGATCCCATATGATCTCGGAGAGTTCGTGTTTGTATTTGTTGATCACCATGCGCACACTGAGGATCACTTCATAGGTAACGATTACCTCCCTACTGTCCAATGCCTGCAACAGTCGGCTCGTTAATATCAATATAATCTCTTGAAGCTTGAGTAGAAAATTACATTACGAAAGCCCATTAAGACGTTGGTTGCATAGATCATGGACGAGACCTGAAAAATGATGCTGGAGCCAAAGATATTCATGTTGAGGTGAAACACTGCGCCTCGCAGTAGCTGAGCATCCTCGTACTGGCTCTTGTCGTTCAGTATGTTGCACATCATTTTCATGGAGTGATAGCCTAGCTGAGTGCCCAGCAAGTTCTTCATTATCTATCAAATTATTGGAAATACAAGTCATTTTTTTTACTGATCAACTAAACAGACGGAATTTTATCATTCGATTAAATTGCTTTTTCTGGAAAATTTAAGGAAATTCGGCAAATGGTTTTAAATTAAGATTAGCATAAAATCCCAACATCATGAAAAAGCAGATTGTCAAGGAATTCATAACTGTGAAGAAGGTGCGGTATCTGCCGAGAGAGGAGCCACCACCGCCTCCGCCGCCACCAAGGCGTGTGCTCATAGTCGGCCGCTGCACCTTGGACGTCATCAATATATGCAATGAGCAGCCGAAGGCCGGCATAATCGAGCGCACCGATGAGGGTTTGTGGCGCCTTGGCGGCTATGCTGCGAACACATGTTGTGTGTTGCGGCGCCTGGGCACCACGTGCGAGTTCCTCGGTCAGTTGACAAAGGCGCCCGCATTCGAGAACCTCATGAACAGCTTCCAGGCCATGGGCATCGATATCTCGAACTGTCCGCGCACAAGTCAGCAGCCGCCACACCGCATCATCGTCGCAGTACGCGGCAGGGCCGAGCAGACAACCGTGGAGTACACAAACCATCAGCACGAGCTCACCTATCAGCAGTTTGTCGGCGCCGTAGACTACCGCAAATACAGCTGGATACACTTTGAGTCGCGCAATACCGGGGAAACGATTCGCATGGTGCGTGCCGTGCGAGCCTACAACGATCGCAGTCCTGACGCGAACATTGTGTTGTCCGTGGATCTGGCCGAGATGAGGCCACAAAGCTGCCTTATGGCCGCGTTGGCAGACTACGTGCTTATCCGCAAACAGCTCAAGCCCGACAATGGCTACATGAATGGCCGAGAAACAGTGTGGGGAGTGCGCGATCTCATGAGTGTCGCGCGCAACCACTGGCATAGTTTGCAGCCAAAAAAAAGCCCATACATAACAGAAGAGGTACCAGAACTGAACCCGGTAACCTGCACAACTAGCACGGTGCACCAACCGATAATAATATATAATAACTATGAGGAGGGCTCCAGTTGCCTAATGCCCAATGGCAAATACTTTAAAGTGGGTCCCCACAAGCCACAAAAAATTGTCGATGTAATCGGCGAGGAAGAAACCTTTGTGGGCGCCTTCATCTATGCCATGCAAGGCGACAAAATGTCAATGCGCGATGCCATAGAATATGCCACACGCGCAGCCTGCTTTAAGGTGTCCATATACGGCTTCGATAAAATGCGCTGCATGCCCAAGGATCTAATTAGTTGCTATCACGCTTGATGCTCGCCACTTGGTGTTCTGTTACCAAATTGTATGAAAATAAATTTCATTCCAATTCATTATCGTGCATGCTGGAAATGTTCATGAAAGTTCGTGAATCACAGAGTCGACCGAGATAGTCAGGTATTACCTTGTGCATGATGATACCTACTTGGGAAGTCGGCAATCAAAAGGGGAATTTTGATATTTAGCTAGTTAATTATCAACCCAATTCGTGGTCGATAAGAAGCTGAAAACACCTGAACAGGGATCAGATAAGGTCTTAGAAAACACTCACTGACTGACTGACTGACTAACAACTAGAATTTCATTAGCATAAGCAAACAAATTGTAACCCCAATCTTGCATCGAAACGAACTGATAAATTCAAAGCCCTCCCATTTAGTGCCATAAAAGAGGAACTGATATCAGAGGAACGACGCATTTCACACAATTCCTTAGGCAAATGAATAAATAGTTATGAGGAGCTGTAAGTTTCGGGTTTTCCTTTTCGTAATACTCGATTACGCACTATACCGCCTCTGCGTCTTCCAGATCAGCTACAACTGATCACAGTGCTATTGACGTGCTTGGCAAGAGTTGGAGCCAACTCGCAAGACAACATCGAGCTGCTGTGCCTCAACGCTTCAACATGGACTCTTATGCCGGATAAGCGCCATTGTGATCGATTCTATGTGTGTACTGGCGTAAGAGAGAAGAGCTATGAGAGACTCAGATGTCCAGAGGGATACTATTTCAGCAGCCAGGAGAAGCGCTGCGTACAGGGCTCGTGCCCCACAACTTGCTCAGCAATGGGTGTTCACCGTTTGGATGGCGATTGTACGCGCTACAAACACTGCTCGAATCAGGGCCAGGTCTCCGTTATGAAGTGCGCGTATGGACTTTACTTCGATGCCAAGCGAAAAGCTTGTCTGCCGGTGAGCATAACGCCAGCTCATCAGTGCAGCTGCATAATGCCCGAGCACTCAACGCTGGTCAATACGAACGACTGCAGCAGCTATTATCGTTGTGTCGACGGCCAGGCCGTGTTGCAGCACTGTCCACAGAATTTTTATTATGATGTTAGCGTGAACAGTTGCCTGCTGGATCTGAGAGGCAACTGCCAGCCAGTTATCGATCTTGTCCAACGGCCGATGCCAGAGTGCCAGAGAGAGGGCAGTCGACTGCTGCCCCATTTAGACGACTGCAGCCGATACCACGTGTGCATTGGTACCCAGGCCATTGAACTGAACTGCCCTAAGGGCCAGTATTTCGATATGATATCGCGCTACTGTACAGATGAGCAAAGTGCCCAGTGCTTCGCAACACCAACACCAACACCAAGCACGCAAGCTGCGCCAGCTACAACACAGCACATTGCAATCAGCAGTGGCAACAACATCGAAATACAGAAAGTCAACAGCAGCAAGCAGGCAACGCAGTTGAATGACAACAGGTCCAGGCCTGAGGATATTACCAACAGCAAGCTGTCGTCAAAATTTTTGTTATTCTAAAACTATATTCATTCCGTCTGACAATAAACCAATAGTCTAAGTTTGACCTACCTTATACGATGCTTGGCAATAATGATTGCTGTTCACTGTGCGGCACAGGGTAACAATGCACTGATGCAGCGGCTCGCTAGGGAATATGGTGTAGCCAATGACCATCTCCAAGACGGTCAGGCATTGCAATCCAATGTCGTCGTTCGGAACAGTACAGCTCAACTCGCAAGCATTTCTGAAACATAATCGTATGCGGTCAGTCAATTCCATTTATATTAAAAGTGCCACCCACTGTATTATTCCCACGAGTATATCCTTGTCCAAGTGGGCTGCATTAAATTTGATGAGATTGATCATCAATTGAAGATAGGGACACAGCAAATCGGCGTCTATGATCGCTGGTATCCACAGCAGCATAAATTTACCGATCTGCAAGCAGGCAAGTCAAAGAGAAATCAATCGAGGCATTAGCTTGCGTGTGGGCGCTTGTTACCTTCTCTTCGAAATTGGTGATATCCTTGCCATTTTCAGTAAGGGTATCAAGCAGCTCCAGTAGATGTCGGAGATCCTCATGCGACTCATGGTTTTGTATGACAAGGAAAAACTTTTCTCGCATTAACGTTAAGTTTTTGTATTGTGTGAAAATGAGGCGCTTGTAGAAACTTAAGGCAATTTGCCGCGTTTCTGCCGGCTTGTTGGGCACAATGAGATCATTGGTTAGCTGCCACAGGTTGGTTATGGAAGTCTGCAGGCGAAAGAACATTATTTACATGCTTTAACAAATTGCCGGTCGGCAGAACATTCAATCATCTTACTTCATTCAAGTTAATGGTCTGCAAATGCGAGTCCCCCAATTCTTTAAGCATTTTACAGCGCTGTGCAATTGGTTGCTCTGGTCGCAGCTCAAGCTCAAACTCTGGAAGCAACTCGCCAACTCCTGGCAAAATACATATTAATTAAAGTCATTGTTGCAATTATGTTTGCATTTTACCTGAGAATTTCGAATTCTTGAGGAACATTTTTAAATTATATCTATCTTTGGAACTCATCATAAACCGTTGTTTCGCGTTACTAGACGCCTATATATCAAAGGTATAATTATAATTCGTTCACTTAATTAAACTAAACAAAGAGCGACACATTTATTCGGAAGTGCAGCAAAAGACTTTAGCAATTTGACCAAACTGATTACAGAAATAAAAAAAATATTAGGGATACTCCACTTCAAGAACTATCTGCACATTTCAAATAAGCAATTACAATGGTTTTACTTTCCAAACGATTATTAAAAAGAAAAACAATACTACGTGATTTTATGTGATACTAATAATTTGTGCACATATTAAAGTTCAATATAATATTATTTAACTATTAAAGCATATTTAATTTCTTTCCATCCCTGTACATATTTGTTCGGTTCATCTCTATCACAACATCCCGATAAAGCTAAACAACATTAGCCCGTCAAGTAACTAGATTGCCTTTGGAGCTTAAAAGCTCCATCCATGTTATATAGCAATACCGTATCTTGCGATTAGAACAATTTAAATATTAATAAAATATTTATTATTTAGAGAGCTAGAAATAATTTGCTTTGTACTAAGGTTTCAGCAGCAGCACTATGATATCGCTGTCAATAACGTTTTTCGAAAAGTTAGGATTTCTGTTAATGAAAACATATGTTTTTAAATAGTGAACCATATGATGAACGACAATAAGTAACATTCGTTCATTTTGTGTGATGCATTGTTCCACTGAACTTATTCCGATTGATACGAAACAACTCTATTTTGTAGCGTCTCCCAAAAAAGTGAACAAATTACATTAAGAAGAAAATTTTAGATTTGTGCACATTTTTCATAAAGTGCAAGAATACGGATCTGGAAGAGGCGTTTTCTGCAGTGTTATATTTGATAACGCCAGTGTGTGTTTACAATTTTTTTAATTAACTTAAAAGCTTAAGGCGCACGGCGTGCATGTGTTCTTGATTGCAAAAAAAAAAAAAAAAAAAAAAAACCAAAAACAACAGTTACTTGTCGTATTTGACGCATCAAGCTAGACAAAGGTAAGAAATCATATTCATATACATACATGCTCATTCATTTTGCGTAAGTATTAAATCGTAACAATATTTGCACATGAGATTAATATGATTATATTACGCTTCATCGTCGTTCGCACTACATATTAGCAAGTCTATGTAAATACATGCATACAAACAAGTGATGTGTGTGTGTGTGCGCGCACACAGATGGGCATAAGCGTGTGCGATGTTTCATGAAAAGCAATTTAATCGGACCATTTTCGCTCGCTTTTAAATTCAGTTGTCCTTGTCGCGTATTTATTGTAATATAGATTGAATCATCGCCATATTTACAATTTACTTTTGTATATTTTTCGTTATTTTTTTTCTTTTAATACATATATGATTTAGAAAAACGTTGCGATTAAGTATATTTCTCTCATATTTTAAGGTAGATCATCATGAGCTCCACTGAAGAAAACAGCCCGGCAACCACACCACAGGAGAACGAACCAGCAACCGAACAAGCCAATCCGAGAGACTTGGAGAAAATTGAAGAGGAAAAACTTAAATCAAAATATCCAAGTGGCATGCGAGTACCCGGTGGCCATTCAGCTTTCCTCCAAAAGCGTCTTCAAAAGGGAGTAGGTTACATTACACCGCCTGTCGAGTAAATAGCATTTTAATTTTTGAAATATTTTTTTGAATTTAAGCAAAAATTCTTTGATTCTGGAGATTATCAAATGGCTAAGCAAAAAGGTGGCGGTGTTAAGCAAGTGTTTGCCAATAAAGTGACCACCGGCGACGCCATACCAACGCCCGAGACGGTGCCTGCTCGAAAAACATCTATCATTCAACCGTGCAACAAGTTCCCCACGACGAGCTAAGCATCATATTTTACTGTTTACCTAGAAGCTCCTCACCCCCTGATGCGCTCCAAATGCTCTTTAATTAATATTACATTTTGTTACTAAGTTGGCTGATCTATGTGCACTTAGCCATTGCGCTGGCGCTCGTTTTGCCGAATTGTAAACATTTCATCTCCAAGTTTTCTTTGATTTATTTGAAACCCGTAAACACCGCAAATTTTCTTCCTTTCCTTTTCTCCAATAAAATTTCGCGTCTATATCTATCTATCTATATCGAGCTTGCGCCAATCTCAAGAACATTGAATGTATTATGGCACTCTGGAAGCAGCAAGTCACTATTCAAAAGTTCTAATTAACAAAATATTACCCTGATCGTATGTAGTTGTAAGTTATTGAAATCGTAATAAAGTTAAGTTGTAACCAGTTCAACTACAAGTGTTTATAATAATTAAAACTATGTCAACTATGATAATAAATCATTTATCTTCGTAAGTTCGGTAACTTGCAAAGTCAATGACTATTTTCAAACTGGACAACGTCTATGGTACGTGACAGCTCCTTTTATTCCTTACCACTGACAATATATCTAATTAATTATATAAGCATATTAATTTTTATTTCATTTTATGTTTTATTTGATGACAAATTATAATTATTAATTAACTTGGTCGATCAATCTCGAGAGAGCTCAATCCATATATTTATACAATTATATTGTTATCTATCTACCCAGGACTTGGAATACTCTTAGACGCCTTCGATTATTAGTAAGTTTTTTCAAATCTCAGATCATTCGTTATTGTTTTGGGTCCTAGACTGCCATTGCTATAGTAGCTCAATTTTTGAATTGCTGGCTGTTCCACAGAGCTGAAAAGGTAAATACCGCCTTGAACACGGCGTTAAATAGCTTATCTGCGCGGGTTCTCTTAAGAGTCAGAGACAGTACATTTCCTGGTCTCAATTATCTGTGCTTGCTTTGCTTATTTATTAATAAATACAAAAATTATAATAAAATTCAACTACAATTCCCCATGGTTGCACAAATTTATTTTTATCGATGTATACGATACTAATTGGCAATGCGAATCCAGCTCATCTCTAATACATTCAACGAAAACAACGGTTCAATTTAGTTGTAATAATTTGTATTTTAAATTAGTTTGATAACAAATAGTACTATTGTTTTTAATGGAAGCAATTTGTAATGCCAACGAGCGTGTTTCCAATTTAGTTACAAAAACAGCTGTGCAGCTTTCGCAGGATGAGCACGTCCAAACATATGAAACAGCTGCAACAGCAGTGCCGTCCATTGTCAAGAGGCGTACAAAAATCTTCGAACCGCTTTTATCAGCAAAAGAGGAAAACATATGCCTTCCTCGGTTGGAAAAGCTGCCACAGAGACAAACACTTCTGGAGGAACAATGCACCGACAGAAGATGTGTATTGGGCAATAATATTGCGAATTGCCTCCAGAACATGTATAACATCCAAGAGAAACAGAAACACGATCGTGAACAGCAACAGCTATTAAAGTCTGCAGGGCCAACCGACAAAAACAAAATGATGTTAGCTAAGCCTCTAAAATTGCAGTCGAATCCCTGTTTCGAGGAGCATCTTTCTCTAATTGCTGCACCCACTAGACCTAGAATCTTAAAATCAATCGAGAACATGCGGGACTCGATGAAGCCGATCGTGCTACGTCGCTTGTCAGAATTTAATCTAAGCAACATTAATACAATGCGCAATGCTCAAAAGAACCAAAAGAAACCCACCTTAAAGTGCTCGATATTGAAGGATTCACTGTCACGAATACACGAAAAGCAAAGAGGGACGCAACGTGTTAAGGTTAATTTACCTTTACGGGATAAGGGCGAAGCGCCTGCAAGTGCATCCATCGCAGAGAAAGACTCAACGCTGAAAATAACGCTGGATAAAAATTTCGTCACGGATAAAATTCTTAGCAACGAGCTGAAATGGCACAACGATCAGACATTGCAATTATATTTCATTGAGCTGCCGCTTCTTATCGACCATCTAAAATACGCTGCAGGTTTGGAAATTTGCATTAACCCAAATTCTTAATAACCAATTTATGTTTAATTACCTAAAGCGGGTCTGCAATCAGAGACAATTTTGTGCACGGACGAAGGAAATTTTATATTGAAGCCCAACTTAACGCTAAACGTTGTCTTGCCCGAGTTGCTGGCTGATTTCGCAGAGCCATTCCTTGCTTCTGGCCGGGCATATTGTCGTCTAAGTGCCCGCACTCACTGGCAATATGCACAGAATCATATAGAACGTCCTCTCAATCGAGTGAGCATTAGCAATTATACACTTCAAGAGTCTTAAATGCAAGAAACTATTTTCTTACAGACTTTGCGACATGCAATAATTAAGTTCCTGGCAAATAGCCGGCTGTTTCTGCAAACGGTTTCTGCTAGAAACTTGGGACAATTGCTCCGCGTCGCTGGCCCCACCATGCACTTGCTACAGCAGATGGATCAGATGCTTCAATATGAGCCCAGTCGTAAGCTTAGGGCACCCCCAACTAACGAAAGTTAAGTCTAATTGTATTTAAAATTGCAGTAACTAATGAAGACGGAGTATGTGGAATGAGTCTGCTGACCTTCGTTTGGTCGTACATTAATGTCGGCATCAATTGCCAATTCTCGCAATTACTCATGTACCTGATGAGGTCTTTGTGTGAGACTTACTTCGCACAGCTGCAACGTTGGCTTTACCATGGAAAACTCGATGAACCCTTCAACGAGCTATTCATTAATGAATGTTCGCACAAACTAATGAACGAGCGTAGCAAAGAGTATTTCGACAGGGCTTATTATATACGTTTCGATGTCGTGCCTGGCTTTCTAGTAGGCTGCGAGCAGGCAATACTTCAATGCGGAAAATACAACCGATTTCTTAAGGCTTTTAATGCTCAGGTGAGTAGACATAATATTTGTATGGAGCTGATTGATCCTTAGATTGGTTATCCATTAGCATGCAGTATTCAATTTTAAGTATCCCAATTTGGTTGTCTGCCTGTCGGAGCAGCAGTTGACGAATATGCGTCAGGATTTAACACTGCACTACGATGAAATACTTCAGGAAATCAAGCCATTTAAGATGTCTAACATAATCGAGGAGCAAATAGAGAATAGTCGACGCTACGGTAATCGCATGTGGGATTGCACTCAGTCCTTTCTTACTGCTTGGAAGCAGCAACAGCATAATTTACTGTTAGAGGCGAATGCAAAGAAACAACGTCGTTACCAAGAACTTAATGAGCAGCGAGAGCAAACAGAACAGCTGCGATTAGAGCAGCAACGATTAGATCTAATGCTTGAGCTAAAGTACCAGAAAAGTTACGAAGAAATTGAGGAACAGCGCTTGCAGCAGAAGAAAAAGGCATTGGAAGATGAAGTTGCTGACTTAATGCAAAACAAAACTCGGATGAACACGACAGATGGTGACAGTCCAAACGACAGCACGAGCAGTGCGCGTAGTTTTGTGTCGTGCGAGGAGCCCGTGTTAGAAACCGCAACAGAGAAGCCAGAGCCAGAAGTGGCACAACGCATTAATATAGCAGATGTCCTCAATTGTAATGAGAACGATGTGGACTTGGCTCACAATCGAATGCGCAACAATTCATCTGAACAATTCCAAGAATGCCAAATAATAGTGCAACTGCGCCAAGTGGCGACCACCAGTCAAACTTCTTACACAGAAGGGGAGCGTAATCGTATGCGAGTTCTGAATTGCACGGAGCAGCAAACTAAGTTACCGCCAGATGTGAATATGAATATCGAAGATCTCACTGATTTGCAGCGCAATCGTTTGCGCATGCAACAGCATAACACTTTTAGTTCGTTTAACAGTGAGAACGATGGGACTAATGAGTCAGAGAAGCGTCTTTTGCACTCAGATACGGAACTTGCACGAAATCGCCTTCACGCAATGGATGGAGACTTCACAATCAGTGGAGGTTTAGGTAACGCTCTACATCTGCCATTGGAACCACAGAAGTTAAGCATGGAGTCAGCGCTAGACACTGGGACGGGGACTCCCATGTCCATCACCTCCGATGTGGAATTGGATTACGATATTTCAGAAGGTGTCATTGACGCTGCTAATAACAATGATACAAATAGTAGCATTAACTGTGTTCAAGACGATTCCGATCAAGTTCCGTTACCAAAAGCTCCTGCGTCTCAAACTGTGGATATACAAGCAAAAGAAAGTGTGTTTAACTTACCCGTGCACAGGGAGCCTGCAAGGAGTGAGATAGAAGAGATCGGTCATAACCCGTTTATAATCAAACGTTATATTCAACTTTCTGTCTTGTTGCCACTTAAATCGCATTTGTCGCTGTTGCGCAACGAGGTTTTGCGCATATTCCATGAAAAAAGAGTTTACGATTATTTTTGTCATCTACGGAACTATTTCTTTTTGCTGGACGGCGAATTCGGAACTCTACTTATCACTGGAATTCTGAGTCGCATTGAATCTGGCTCAGCGCCACATAGTATATGTCAAAGGGGTGTCCTGGATGCCATTCTCAATAATTCGCTTGTCAACAGGACGATAGAGGGGTCTGCAACGGCTTTAGTAGCCGATAATCTGGCTTTGAATTGTACAAACATACCGGAAGCTTTTGATCTGATGGATATCAATGCCTTGTCCATATTTAAGCTGAACTGTAAAGTGGACTGGCCGCTGAACTTAGTGTTCAGTGTTGAGACTATGGAGAAGTATGGGCAAATATTCTCGCATCTGATAAAGCTTCGGCACGTCAGCTACATGATGGAACGGACCTATCAGGACTTCCAACAATCATCGAGACTTCATGGTCGGATGCTACAGCAATCGCCGCAGTATCGTCATTTGCAACTGGTGCGTCACAAATTGTCACATTTTGTTTTCACGCTGCAGAATCATCTAGTCACAAGTGCATTGGAGGGCTCATGGAAGTCCTTTACCGATGAGCTAATGACGGTAGACTCTCTTGAAGAACTTTACCAGCGTCACGTGGACTATTTAAAGGAGATCGCATTCTTTTCACTACTCAATCGTCAAAGCGCCAAATTTCGGGAAACTATCGATAGTATTCTTGTCATTGCCTTGCGTTTCTGCAAGTAAGTTAAAACTAAGCAACTAATTAAACATTTATTTACTCAGTAAGATTTCAAATTGTTCTTTTTGCAGAATTCTTACCTCGAAGTCCTTTGTTTTGAATGAAGAAAATCAATTTGTTCATCCACGATATAAACGATTAGTATTCGAAGAAGCTGAATTTGAAAAATTCATTCGCTATGCTATCTACTTGGGAAACAAGGTTGCTGCTTCAGGATATCAAGATAAAATAATTGATCTAATACGTATCATAAATTATAATAATTTCTATAATGTATCTGATAGCAGGAATTAGTAAAATCTTATTCAATTTTGTTCCCTTTAATATAAATAAAAGCAATTTTTTTTAAAGCAACTTAATATTTCTGCAAACTACTTACCGTTAAGCTACAACAAATTCAATTGTTCCTAACTAGAAAAACTTGAAAAAAAAACCAAGCTTGTTAGTATATTTGTTTGAAATTAATGGCCACACTGGCATAGACTTGAACTTCGAACTTATCGATAGTATTTCGATAAATAACAATATTTTGTTTACCGACTGGTGCGGCAAAGCGAAGCGAGTTAGTTTCCGACTACCTGCCCGCCGAATCCTCAAATCCGACAGTATTTCACCCGAAATTAACAAATCGCTGACAGGTCAGCAATATACAGGCAAGGCGATTTTTCCATATTTGTAATGCTGGACTATATTTCGGCACTACATATAAGTACAGCACGCCCAACGTACAACATGGACAGAATATCGGATGCAGATGCGGTAAATACAAATAATACCATGGGTAGTGTTGAGCTACAGCTAAATGGCTCATGTATTCTTCAGTGCTCGATGTCTTCGCTAGAAAGCGAAAGTGATTTGTCGTTGGCCCTTGAGCACGACATGGGCGAACCGGTAGACTGTGATGAGCTGCCAGCGTTCGAAATACGCGCTTACTCGCCCCATGGACGCACACCATCACCAATTGATGATTTAAATTTATCGGACATTGAAACACCAAAGCAGTTTCCAGCCGAACAGGGCAGTCCTGGGCGCCAGAACAATCCGGAGTTTGTGGCCTTGCACGAGATCAATGCACAAATTAGTGCACCCAATAATAATGAGAATGATTCATTAGTGGGCCTTAAGCATGCCAACAGCCTGGAGACCATTTTTGAAGGCGTCTTTTTGCAAACTCCACCGCGTGAAAAGCTTAACAAAAGTGCAGGCTGCGGCTCGAATTCGAACTCATCAAATCGCTTCACACCAAAACGCAGTCGCGCTAATCTAATGGAATTAGTAGCAATGAATCGTCTACACCTCGATGGACAGGAGAATCAGTCACCATGCAATCAGTTTCAAGATGAGCTCACCTAGAATTCTGGGCAGCCAGAGCCCGAACCAAAGCCATATATGACGTTTGCTTAGACTGCCACTGATTTTATAGATTTAAGTTGTGTACACTTTGTGTATCTCAATGGATAAGCATTACTCTTATATAATTTTATATTTTCGATGCTGAATTTTAATAGTAAAACATCTGTCTTTCCATGTTTCAAACATTAAGCGGCATGTGCGTTTTTTTATGATGGGATCTTCAAGAATCTGTTGGTTTCAGGTAGGCGACCATGTCAGCTGTTCAGATGGTCCCTAGAATAGTTACCTGAACAAATACCAGATATGACGGACGAGTGTGTTAATGTTGGCAGCTGCTAAGCTTCAAAAGTTTTAATCAGCCAGTTGACTCACATCTGTTTTTCGCACAGAAACAATATTAAAAATGCAGAATAATTTTCAGTTCGAAGTCGCTTGTATATTATTTAAGCAAAAAATAAAAAAATATTTACAGATTTAATAGTAAACTGAAATTTGTCGTCTCAGATTTTTGATTTCCAAATTTTTAAATTTACAGCACCTTACGCAGAAGGCCTTAAGATTTAACCTATTAACCTATTTAAAAAAGGATAACTCAGTTGAAACTGAGACTTTATTTAAGATTTGCTACTTGAAGAAGCGCGTCGACCTGCAGTTGTGAGTTCAAATCTAGTTTCCATGCCTATTTAATCATTTTTGTTTTAAAATTAAAAATATTTAAAACTTATTTCCTTTACAGTTTTTCCTGTAAACAAATTATACATATCTACATATATTAAGAGTACTTTGTCTTTTTTCAGAAATATAGGTTTACATGTTTGTAAGTTATAATAAAATTAACAAAAAAAGAATCTCTTATTCAAAAATCATTAGATTTCTTTATAAACTAATAAAATATCATTTCAAAAACATAAAACATTTTTAAAATTAATGTAACTAAATTAAAAAATTAAAAGCTTTATACGTAAATATTAAAAACATCTCCTAAAACTATCTAAATAAAAACATTCTTGAAAATAAAAAATAATAATGATCGGGAGTGCTTATTAATAAGTGTTGGGGAATGTATGACAAACACACGAATTAATACGAATGTATATATAGTTAAACTGTTCATTTTGTAAGAATTGTTATACAAAAATATTTAGGTGAGGTGGCGTAACATATAATATCATATATGATGCCTTCGTGCGCCCTCTATCTTCGTCGATTGCTGTACAACTTAATGTATATTCTTATATGTAAATGTAAATGATCAAAAGTTCTTAGAGTAACGTGAGGCTGAAAAAATTTTGACACGAAGCAGACCCGGATTGACTTCCTGCCAGCTAATAAAAATATATGAAACAAATATTAGCAATGAAGCACTTTGTATTGGCTCACCGAAAAAAAAAAGAAAGACGTACCGCAAATATCGCTCTGCCAGTCGAGCCTTCACATTTTTTTTAATGGTTGATACACCATTTGCACTGTGTAGTCCTCGACCCGTTATGATAAAAACATGCTTATAGACTCGTGTGCAATTTCGCAGTACATTTATATGGCGATCCAGGAATATATCGAGACTGCTAACCGCCTCTATGGTATGCAGATAGTGTAGATCAAGCAGATCCGGATTGTTTTGTGTATGCTTGTGCACCTCCATGATACAGTTGGCCGCACGATGATTGAAGACGTCGATCTTCTTCTTATGCAGCTGAGCGATTTCGGAGTAGTAGAGCGCGACGCTTCCATTGCCTTGCTGTATCGCCTGCTTGGCTTTCAGAGTGCATTCGGCCCTCAGTTGGGCGTGATGGGCAGCCAAATTACGTGTCTCTTCGAAATCTCGCAATGCCGCACACTTTGCTTCCTCGTGCAGCTGTGGTGACTGCAATTTGGCATTGCTTGAGGGACGTGGGCTGGCAACTTTCCACTGTTGCTGCTGAGGCTGCAGTTGTACTTGTTGACTTAGCTGTTGTGAAGCAACATTAATGTAAATAGTAATTGAAATTAAAATTCTAATAATTGGGCTCACCTTTTCATTTTCATGCTTCGCCTGTTCATAGAGCTCGGCGCTGGTTAGCTCAACCTTCGCATTGCTGTCCAATACCTCCACAGTCTTTGCATAGTTATTGTCTGTTTCTGCAAAGACCTGTAGCACGGTATCGCAGTGTATTTCTGGGAATTTCTCGCACAACTTCATTTTTGTTAAGTGGGTGGCAATATCATTGGATTTATTTTGAATCGCTTCATTTGCTGCTTGTTGCTCACTGTTGTAGATGCTCCAGGCAAGCTCCATATCAAGCAGCTCGTTCACATTACCCGGCGATTCAGTGCACTCGGCATATTTTGGATGTTTGAGCAGACGTGCGAATTGCTCATCATCTCTCAATGTTTGCTGACGCTGTTCTTCGAGCTGATTGTGGACCGCTTCCATCCAAACCATGTATAGCTGTTTGGCTTGCTGTCGCGGCAAAAACACTTTGGTCGGTAACGCGTCCAAATCGTTGGGCAACATTTCACCGCCCCACTGAAAGAGAGTGCGAAGCTGCCTTATTAAGCATTCGCCCAGATCCATTTCTAGCAACGCATTGTCCTCTGAATCATCGTCGTCTTCTTCAGGAAGTAAAGACGCACCAGCTACGGCAGTCACTGGCGCTGGCTCCGCGACTAATGGTAATATTGGTTGATCCAAGCATCCATTTCGTATGTCTCGTATTTTGCGCGTATGCTCCGAATACTGATCATCGCTCAGAACAAAGCACTTCTCGATCTCCGTTTGCAATTTGGCAGTGTCGCTGCCAGCATTGCGTTTGGCACGCGACTGACGCTGCGGTTTGGATTGGTATTTGTTAAGCATTGGTGGGGATAGAGGAGCAGACGCAGCTACCGTTTGGGTTTGGAAGTCGTTACGGGTACATTCGCAATGAAATTCTTCGACTTCCTGAAGTAACGGATCGTCAGCATCGTCTGTTTTGAGTTCGTCTTCTTTGATTAATATGTCCACTGCCCAGTCGACATCGCCATTGCATTTCCCATACAAATCCCAGAGACCTCCTAATTGTTTGTTCGGATACATTTGACGCAACAACACAAAGTCTGGCGGCTCGTTCGGACAATTCAAACTATGGCGCTGTACGGCATTGCGCGGAGCATCTGTGGCCAATGCAGCATTCTCACTTATCGCTGCTTCTGGTTGCTCATCTCGTAATAAATGCAACAGCGAAATTTCACCTGTTGCTCCCCCAATGTTGGCACTAGCAGTTGTTTGTATGGGGAGGTCTCTCTGCTGTGCCCAATAATTATTCACATCTTGCTCATGTGGCATCCAATTTTTAGCATTAACATTTAGTTTAAAGCCATCCAATTTGCTTTTGGAGCTGGCTTCTTCCGGTGGCACAAGAGATGACGTAGCTGGTGCTGGCAACGTCGGTAACGGCGGATGCGATCGCAACTGCGGCAATGACACTGTGTATTTAGTATCCTTAAGTAACTGTTAATAATATAAATATAATATTACATATTGCAATAATATAATTACATATATACAGTCTGTCAACAATGAGTTGGCACACTGAAAAAAAATTTAATTTTTTGACTTTGGATGCATATATCTATGTTATTAATGCATAAACACCATTTCTTTAAAATGGGAATCCGTTTAATAATAATTGAATTATGTAAATATGAAAAAAAAAAAAAATATAAAATTCACATGTAAATCAAAGCAAATCGACAAAAACCAAGATCACCCATAAAAAAGTGTCAATAATGTGTTGGCACAACTCGTTTTGCACATCTGCTTTGCCCTCGTTCTTAGAATTAACCGTTTTTTTTCGGAATTTTTTCATATTTAATGCATCCATACCCCATCCAAAGTCAAAAAATTAAATTTTTTTTCAGTGTGCCAACTCATTATTGACAGACTGTATTTTTTTTGTGTTGAACATACCCCGATCAGCTCGGACACGGTGGTCATCTCATACCGATCAAGCATGCGTTTTATGGCCTCTTTTGGCACCTGGTGAACGTTTTTTTGGGCCAGTTTTGTGGCTGACTTCGACCAGCTAGTTTGTGGTTCCAGTAGCTCCACAAGGTAGCCATGCTGCACGGCGATTTGTACATAGGGCTTCATTTCCCATATCATAATATTCGTATTGTCCACTATAATGGGACTCCAACCAGCTGCCGCTTTACGTTTTACCCGTTCCTTATTCCAGTCATGCGCTTCTGGCAGGGAATTATAATTGAATTCGTAGCCACGAGCCGTGAGAAAATAATCATCACTGCTATGCACAAAATCCGAAATGGGATGTTTGTCCAGGAGGTGAATTCGATTTAAAATTGATTTAGCCATTGTAGATTTACCACTGCCCGCCGGTCCCCGCATAATAATCATAATTTTTTGACCTGCTTGCGCTTTTTTACAGATCTCATCAAATTCCGCTTTACTGGTCATACTGTTGGCGCACATTTTTAGCGTTGCTGTTGTTGCTGGCTCAATTCTGTTGAAATTCTTGTTGTTGGTGCTGTTGTTATTATTGTTGGTCTCTTCTGTTAGGGACAGTTTGTCGTTAAGCCAGCTTGAAATATTTTCCGCTTGTTCAGCAACATTTCCCGCCGTTGACATTTTTCTTGTGCTGGCAGTTTTTTTCTTTCCCTGGAGTAGAGTTTTCGCCTGGCGTCAAATTTAAAGGACATACACACATGTGCATAATACATATATGTATATATTTAACTTTTTTTAGCAATGCTCACAGCTAAAGCGCCAATGGATGATCCTCAGAAATGTTTAAAGACAATGGACCACCTCACCTCCAATGTGGCGTACTTCCGGATTTACAATGTGCCCGAATTTTCGATATGTTGCGAAAAGACAAGTCGTACTTCGCAAAGTTTATCTTATAAACTTCAATTTTTATTGCTAATGTTGAGCGAAGTTTTGAATAATTAGGCAGAAAATTGCACTACGACATTGTACAATGTACACTACGGACCGACATGTTAGATTGTAGTATCGATATGTCGATAGGTTAATTTATCAGAGATTGGGAAACAATTAATGGTAACATACTCTTGTGTAATATACTGACATCAAGATATCGCAAACTTAATTTGAACATAAATAATCGATACTTTTAAATAATTCGCTATTTCGTGACCAGTATGCTGGAATGATGTAGTTTCTGATCGATACATTTTGTTGCACGCATCTCTATTGAAAACAGCTGCATCCGACATTGTCTATTCACACTTTTGGTGTAGTTCATTTTTAATTTAGGAAGAGAATATTACTATAAAAAAATGACCGATTGGGTTAAAATTGCTGAAGACCAAGAGGTACCAAAATTAAATATTGATTTAAATGCAGATGCACCGGCTGCGACAACAAAAGCCAACAAGGACAATGAGGCCGATGTTGCTGACCCAGCGGAAACGAGTCTGCTTATAAAGATATTAGGCAAGGGACTGGTAAACACCAAGCAGTCGTTGGATATTCAACAAAAAAATCCCAACTCACCATTGCATTCAGTGAAAACGTTTGAGGCACTACATCTTAAGCCCGAACTACTAAAGGGAATTTACGCTATGGGCTTCAATACGCCATCAAAAATTCAAGAAACTGCATTGCCAACTCTGCTTGCTGATCCACCGCAAAATATGATAGCGCAAAGTCAATCAGGCACAGGAAAAACAGCTGCATTCGTTCTGGCTATGCTGAGCCGCGTAAACGTTGCCCTTGACCATCCTCAAGTTCTATGCCTTTCGCCCACATACGAACTAGCAATTCAAACTGGAGAAGTCGCCGCACGCATGGGTCAATTTTGTCCTGAGATTAAACTGAGATTCGCAGTTCGTGGCGAAGAAGGTAAAATATTTGTTGCACATATATGAATTCGTTTATTCAATATGTAATATATATATATTTTATATTTTGATTTAGTCGATCGAAACTCAAAGATTACGGAGCATATTCTAATTGGAACGCCTGGTAAAATGCTGGACTGGGGTCTCAAAATGCGTCTGTTCGATATGAAGAAGATACGAGTATTTGTATTAGACGAAGCAGATGTTATGATTGCAACGCAAGGACATCACGATCAATGCATTCGAATTCATAAAATGCTTAATTCACAATGCCAAATGCTGTTTTTTTCGGCGACGTATGACAAGGAGGTTATGGACTTTGCACGCTTAATTGTTTCGGAGCCAACAATAATACGATTGATGCGTGAAGAAGAATCTCTGGACAATATTAAGCAATATTATGTTAATTGCAAGAATGAAGAAGGCAAATACAATGCAATCCAAAACATTTATGGTTGCATCAGCATTGGCCAGGCAATCATATTTTGTCACACACGCAAAACAGCTGACTGGCTGGTTGGTAAAATGAGGCGTGATGCACATTCTGTTGCTGTTCTCACTGGCGACTTGACCGTGGAACAGAGACTTGCTGTTTTGGACCGGTTTAGATTAGGTGAGGAGAAGGTGCTCATCACTACGAATGTTCTTTCGCGCGGCATTGACATCGAACAGGTGACAATCGTTGTTAACTTCGATCTGCCTGTTGATCAACGCGGCAATGCCGACTGTGAAACCTATTTACATCGTATCGGTCGCACTGGCCGATTTGGAAAATCTGGCATTGCTATAAATCTGATAGACGGAGAGAAAAGTATGTCTGTTTGTCGGGCTATTGAGAAGCACTTTCAAAAGGATATAATTTATTTGAACACCGATAATGCTGATGACATTGAGAAGATTGGTAACTAAAGCATTGCAATCATTCCCCTCATTTAGCTTAAAATACCTTAAAATAAAAATTATTTTTGAATAATACATGCAATGCATTCACGTTCTCAAATATGTTTTGTCTTAATATACCGAACAAAAACACAGAAATTCATAAGAAAAATAAATTATACAACTTTATTGATTTTATATTTGAGCTTAAGCTATAGTTGTTCAATTTACAATTACAACAATTATTCCTTATAATTAAAAAGCTTTACACATTATTCAGAATTACTTCGCTTCGAAGCTCGTTATTTCATATTGTCAAGATTATTCAAAAGACAGATTCCTAAAATATTCAACTAATAAGCTTTGCTAGAAATAATGAAACCTTTGTCACAGCTGAAATACACTGTGAGAAACCAGTTACTAGAAATGTTAAACCCTTTTCCACGGCTAAATAACACTGTGTCAAGCCATTTACTAGAAATGTTGAGCCCTTTTCCACGGCTAAATAACACTGTGTCAAGCCATTTACTAGAAGTTTTAAGCCCTTTTCCACGGCTAAATAAAACTGTGTCAAGCCATTTACTAGAAATGTTGAGCCCTTTTCCACGGCTAAATAACACTGTGTCAAGCCATTTACTAGAAGTTTTAAGCCCTTTTCCACGGCTAAATAACACTGTGAGAAACCAGTTACTAGAAATGTTAAGCCCTTTTCCACGGCTAAATAACACTGTGTCAAGCCATTTACTAGAAATGTTGAGCCCTTTTCCACGGCTAAATAACACTGTGTCAAGCCATTTACTAGAAGTTTTAAGCCCTTTTCCACGGCTAAATAACACTGTGTCAAGCCATTTACTAGAAGTTTTAAGCCCTTTTCCACGGCTAAATAACACTGTGTCAAGCCATTTACTAGAAATGTTGAGCACTTTTCCACGGCTAAATAACACTGTGTCAAGCCATTTACTAGAAGTTTTAAGCCCTTTTCCACGGCTAAATAACACTGTGTCAAGCCATTTACTAGAAGTTTTAAGCCCTTTTCCACGGCTAAATAACACTGTGTCAAGCCATTTACTAGAAATGTTGAGCACTTTTCCACGGCTAAATAACACTGTGTCAAGCCATTTACTAGAAGTTTTAAGCCCTTTTCCACGGCTAAATAACACTGTTTCAAGCCATTTACTAGAAATGTTGAGCCCTTTTCCACGGCTAAATAACACTGTGTCAAGCCATTTACTAGAAGTTTTAAGCCCTTTTCCACGGCTAAATAACACTGTGTCAAGCCATTTACTAGAAATGTTGAGCACTTTTCCACGGCTAAATAACACTGTCTCAAGGCCTTTACTATGAGTAGAACACATATAAAAATGAATATTCCCACGAAGACCAGCACTAATACCGTAAGAGTCAATTTTTTCAAATTTAAGTTCTTAAAGAATTTGTATAGATCGTTCAGAAATTTGAATTTTAATGAACTGTTTTCACTATTGTTATTTTCTCTGTCATATTTGGCTCGCAAGACTGGATTAGATAGAATACAATAGGCCTCATGAATTTTTAGGAACTGCCTCATCATTTCAGGGTCGCTTCTGCCATATTTAGCAGATAAATTATGAAATGCTTCTTTAATATTTTCAGTTGTGGCGTTCTTCGTTATGCCCAGAGCTTCATACAAGTTCGTTGAGTCTTGATTGGATTTTTTGTATTGTGATCCTTCGTTATAGCTATTCCAAGATTCCTGGTGATAGTTATAGTCCTTGCGGTTCTGCTCTTTTCTTTGCTTATTTCCTTTGTTGTCTTGATTTGAGTTTCTGTGTTGCGATCCATCGTGATTGTTCCGATTTTCTTGGTGATATCCATAGTCCTTGCGGTTTTGCTCATATTCTTTTTGCTTTTTTCCTTTGTTGTCTTGATTTTGATACTTATCTTTGTTGTTGTTGTTACCTTGATTTGCATTATTTTTTGTTTTCTTTTTATTGTTTTGGTTTTTATTGCTCTCTTCGTATTTCGAACTCTTTCTTCCCTCTTTCTTGCTAGATTGTTTTTTTATGTAGACAATATCATAATTTCTGCGTTTTTCTGGATCGGAAAGTACTTCATATGCTTTATTTATAGCCACACTATATTCAGCGGCTTTTTTATGTGAGCTCTTATCAGGATGCCAAAATTTAATTTCTTTGTAATAAGCTTTTTTTATTTGGATATAAGTAGCATTTTGCTTAATATTAAGAGTCTTATAATAATCATCAAATGGTATATTCATTTTATTCGATTTAATTACTACTATTTCGTTGTGTTATTATTTACACATACTAAAAGTGGACTCTCTATTTTTAACTTTTATTTATACTTTTTTTTAATTATTTTTTTTTATTTACTTAAATACTTTTACTTTACTGTAGCAAATTCATCAAAAGTAGTCGCGAAAACTCGGCGTATAAATAACTTTCGGCATTTTTACAGTGTGACCAAATAATATTACCATAAAGGTATGCAGAAAATGGCATAAGGTACCAAAATTCACCAAAAAATAACATTTTAGCTTGTTTGCCCGTTAAAATGATTATAAAAATACTTAAAAATCTCTAAAACACACACGTTATGTAGAAATTTTATCAAAGCCAAAATAAGCTTTTTGAAATTTGAAATAAGCTAGATTTCAAGCCATAAGCATTTTAACAACTTTCTAAGCTAGATCATTTTGAAATAAGCCAGATCTAGCTTATAATAAGCTAAAATGGCAACACTGGTGTGGATGTCTACTTTGCAGCAGTGTTGCCACTTTAGCTTATTTATAAAGTATGTTTATAATAATTTTAAGGGCTGCCCCTAAAATATTTTTCGGTGAATTCTGATATCTTATGCAATTTTATGCATAAATCTATGGTCATAGTAATATTGAATTTGAAAAAATTTAGGCTCTTGCCGTAGACAATGTGCTACGAGCAAATAAGAAACCGACTAAGATAATTTCTTCGTTGGAATTTTCAAATTACTCAAATATTGAAGAAATTGTTGCTCAATTTGCAAAAATTAATTTAATATATTCGGAGGAGAAAGAAAATACTTTACAGTTTTGGGTCGAGGTCCTTAATTATAAGGATGCTGGCAGAAACAACACTTTTCAGAATCTATCATTATTTGCTATGTATATTTGTATGTGTACATACATATGCTATCGCTTCCTGCTGCTATTGAATGAGTATTTAGCCAAGTTAATATCGTTAGAGGTAAATAACGAAATCAATTAAAGGTTAAAAATTTGAACGTAATATTACGTATAAGGTTTGTTTTTGAAATGAATAGTTTTTTAAGAGCATACTTAGTATATTCTTTTTAATTTTACAGGTACGGATTACGCCGTCATGGCAAATGTTATAATTAAAAAGTATCTGTAAGGTTCTAATCCTTAATTAAAACATGTGACCAATATGAGGATAAAAATAATTAGATTATTTTTTAAATCTTTAGCTTATCTATCTTATATTTTTGTTTCAATCTAGCTTACGTTGACTCTGAAAATTTGGCAACACTGCTTTGCAGTGCCATATTTTTTTTTTTTTTTTTTTTTTTTTTCAAAAAATTAATTTACATTTATTAAACAGGTTTTCTGCTGCCCAATTGGCAGCTTAACAAGTTGAACATGCAGTGCCATAACAAAGTATTTTCGTCGCACGCAGTAAGCAACTCAGAAACATCTGTTAAACAGATTCTGTTTAAAACCAACTTACAATTTACATTCCAGTTTGAAATTGATTTTCAATGAAGAATATGAAAATTACAAAATGAGTTTTAATGAGTGACTTATTCACTTTCATCGCTTTCGCTTTTTGGATCAGGTTTCTTGGTAAAATGTTGAAATGCTGTATATGCAGCAAAAGCAAACAAAATTGTTCCTCCAACCACACACATAAACAGCATCGCATCTGATGATAGTTGTGCGGTTGTATCTTGGTCACCACAGTTTTTGAGGCCTTCTTCTCCATACTGGTCATATAACTGTCTTTTTTCCTTATTTGATAGTATTTCGTATGCTGCAGCGACTTCTCTGAATTTGTCTGTAGCCTCAGGGTGGTCGTTTTTATCTGGATGATATTTAAGGGCCATGCGCTTGTATGCTTTTTTTATTTCTACATCGCTTGCTGTCCTGTTGACGCCCAAAATCTCGTAATAGTTTTTTTCCATCGTATTAGTTATTACAAATTTAGTTTCACGTGAGTTTTGATTATTTCACAACTATTTGATCACAGCTTAAAAATATGTCCCGACCTATCTATCGATATTTTATAATTATTATTTAGTTTCAACTAGTGCAATCGGGATGTCAATGTGAGCGTATATGTTTATATGTTAATTTTTTATTCATTTTGTGGTAACACTGTTATCAAAGTATAAAGTATCGGTTACCTTTTATTAATTATGTACATTTGATATAAGTATATGCATACATATTTTACGAAAAACTTTGATGCAGTTACATGAATATGAGTTATTTAATGTATTTTAAAAATAAATATTTTTTATACAAGATAATTATAACAAACGATGTATTTAACATAAAATAATCGCTATAATCGATAGCAATATAATAAATATCGCACAACTCGTTCATTTGGTCAGAGTCACCACCGCGTATAGTTTGTGTTTTGGTAAGTCAGATTGGAATCTTGAAAAATAAATGCCATCCTTAAACTATTACTATGCAAAATATAAAATTACAAACACAAAAATGAGTATGTATAGCATACTAATTATATTTTCTAATTTTCAGTTCTTAAATTCAATCGAGTCCCTAATACACATATAAAATGGTTAGGGAGAACAAAGCAGCATGGAAGGCCCAGTACTTCATCAAAGTTGTGGTATGCTCAATAATTTAAATTTACATGTGGTAACCACTTAAATTAATAAAAAAAAAACCATTTTTGTTTTTTAATAGGAATTGTTCGATGAATTTCCAAAGTGTTTTATTGTCGGCGCTGACAATGTCGGCTCCAAGCAAATGCAGAACATCCGCACCAGCCTACGTGGCCTCGCTGTCGTTCTAATGGGCAAGAACACGATGATGCGAAAAGCAATTCGTGGTCATTTGGAGAATAATCCTCAGTTGGAGAAGTTGTTGCCACACATCAAGGGTAATGTAGGTTTTGTGTTCACCAAGGGCGATTTGGCTGAGGTCCGCGACAAGCTATTGGAATCGAAGGTGCGCGCACCTGCACGTCCAGGAGCCATTGCACCGTTGCCTGTCATTATTCCAGCTCAGAACACAGGCCTTGGTCCGGAGAAGACCAGTTTCTTCCAGGCTCTGTCTATCCCGACCAAGATTTCCAAGGGTACAATTGAAATCATTAATGATGTGCCCATCTTGAAGCCAGGAGACAAAGTAGGCGCCTCCGAGGCAACTTTGCTAAATATGCTGAACATTTCGCCATTCTCATATGGTCTGCTCGTAAGCCAAGTTTACGATTCGGGTTCCATATTCTCTCCCGAGATTTTGGACATCAAGCCCGAGGACTTGCGCGCCAAGTTCCAACAAGGCGTAGCTAACCTGGCTGCCGTCTGTTTGTCTGTCGGCTATCCAACGATTGCTTCGGCACCTCACAGCATTGCCAATGGATTCAAGAATCTGTTGGCCATCGCTGCTACTACAGAGGTTGAGTTTAAGGAAGCTACCACCATCAAGGAGTACATCAAGGATCCCAGCAAGTTTGCTGCCGCTGCCGCTTCTGCGGCACCAGCTTCTGGTGGTGGCGCTGCCGAAAAGAAGGAGGACGCCAAGAAGGTTGAGTCCGAGTCCGAGGAAGAGGATGACGACATGGGCTTTGGACTTTTCGATTAAGCACCCACAACAATCGCCTGCGATTGAAGGCTCAGTTACAATTTCAATGTTTACATTTATTTTGCCTAACTGCTTGTGTAAATTATTGTCGCGGTTTGACACTCCCAATGGCAAGTTGCATATGCAGTAAGCAAACAAAATCAATAAATATGTAAACTTGATATTTGTATATATAAATGCGGTTTTATTTTTACAATGATTTCTAAAGTTTTATGAAATCGATAATCAATTTTAGAATGTGAATTGTGAAAGGCTTGACAATATTTGGGGCTGAAGATAATTCTATCGTTCGACTATAAAATTTGAATGTTTTGATTTTTGCTATTCTTAATCAACAACGTATATACGTGTGACCCTCAATATCGGATTAATTTATATCTATACCTAAATTTATAAAATTTTATTTCTCTTCTTTTTCTTTTTCTCTTTATTTGTAATGTTTCTTAAGCTACACGATAGGCGAATCGACTAGGAATATCTATTAATCACCGGATAGATATTTACATAATTACATTGTGCTGAGATCTAATTTTTATTTGTCAGAAGCTGAACGTAAATTATTTAAATTATACCTATATTGTAAGTAAATAACAAAATATTTAAGTTTCAGTTAAATTTAACTGAATTAGAGATATGCGACCCATTGCATAAAACTAAATAGTTTTTATACCCTGATCCCATTGAAAATGGGAAAACAGGGTATAATGTTTTTGTTAAAAGTATGTAACAGGCAGAAGGAGTATATATATTCTCGATCAGCACGACAAGACAAGTTGATTGAGCACGGCCCATTTTTGTTAGGCGCGTATATAGGACGCGCATATCGAGTTTGTTTCAGAAAATCGATAACTATTCCTGAATATTTGTTATCGATTTAAAACCATATGAAAAATCAGCAATGATTTTTTATCTTTTTTATCTTAAGAGCTAGAGTCTCCAAATTTTGCATGTAGCTTTATGTATATTTTTACCAATTTCGCTTTTTGTTACATTTGGATACCGGCCCCAAATTTCCCCACAATTTTGAAAAATTTTTTCAGTTGCAATATATATGGTGTTTGGTCTTTTTGAAAACTACATCAATTATTTAAATCATATGGTGAAAGTTCCATCAAAATCCGTTGATAAACACAAAAGTTATATTAACAAAATGTTTGGCCAGATCAACAGCGATTGAACTGCAAAGCGCACACAGACCAGCTGGCGCTTATACATGTTCCTTATGTGTACATGTGCACACATACATGCAAATGCTCGCGAACAAATTTTCTAAGAACCGCAATTGCCTTTGAGTTTGGGTCGAATTGTGTTTGAATTGTTTTTGCTACCTACTTCCAATTGCCGCTCGCCGCTGTGTGTCGCAGTCGCAGGCGCTGTGTGTCGCTGTGCGAATATGTTTTCGATTCTTCTTCTTTAATAGTAACGGAACAATTCTTGTGAGCTTGCAAAAGTGTGCTGGCATAATCTTTGTGTGGAATTTGTTTGCATAATTCCTCTTTGATCGACATTCTTAGTGCCATTCGCATAGACTTAAGTCGCGTGATATGGTTGTATATGCGAGTTATGGACTATATTAAAAAAACTAAGGGCGGGTGGGATTAGGGTATCCCCTAGTCGGGCGCGCCGACTAGAGTTTTCTTACTTGTTTATCTTAGTCTCGAGGTTTATAAGTCCAAGTCTCAAATCGCGCAAAACGAATATACTCTTTTCATTTCAATAAAACAGAAAATGTGAGGAAAAACAAAAAGAAGGCTGTGAGTGATTATCCGTTATCCACGACATTCACAATATATAGACAATAATAAATAATAATATATATTTAAAAGCTATTATGCGAAAATTTTAAAATAAATATTCTAGGTGCTATACCCTTCGTCAGAGTAAGTACAGATCCGACTATGTCAATCGAATGTTATATTCCTTCTTGCATGTTGCAGTCTCTAAGTTTTATTTTCTTTTTCTTCCTTTTTTTTCTTTTTTTTTTTTTTCTTTTTTGCCAACGACCATTTTATTGCCCACTTCAAATGGCCAAAAGACTGCGTGTGCAATCCACGTAACGTTGCGACGTCTGCTGCATTGTCTGCCACCCTATATATTTACAAAGTAATTACTTGTGATAAAATGAATTTCACAAGATGAGAAAAGTTTAAAGTTTTCGCTAGCTCTGCTGCTGTCATTGGGGCTGCGACGAGTCGCGACGCCTTTTGATATTTTCTGCAGGAGCGTCGACGTCAACAGCGACGGCGACGCCGACGCCGACGCCGCTCATAAAAATTCAATTTGTCTTGACAAAATACGCAAGAAATTAAGAATGTGCCAAGTTGCAGAAGCAAAAGAAACTTTATTTCCCTTATATTTATTTTTATTTTATTTTTTTCTGAGGCGAAAATGAGTTACGCGGCTGGAGCGTGAAAATGAAAATGCCACGCCCCCCACCAACAAGATCCGCGGGCAAAGTTAAACACTGCATAACTAGCCGAGACCGAGAGCCCGACAACCGGAGCTACTATGGGTAAATAAAACCATTTTACAGACCATCTACAACAGTTGAGCTCGTGACTTAGTCACGCGCTAGTTAGTTGGTCGATTCTAGCGATAGTTTCTTGAAAAAGTGAGCATGTGGCTATGTTAGCATTTAGATTGAATATATAACAATAATTTCTATGCTGCTGTTGAGTAAACTTGAGTATATCCCAATTTCCACTATAAAAACTTAAGCTCGAAATTGGGTCTTCTTTTTTTTGTTTATTAACAACATATTTTTTTATTTATTATTATTAACTACATCTAAATTAAATTTACATTCAAAGCTTAATCACAAAAAAAAACACAAATTGATTCGATTATAAATACTTTTAGCCTATTCAACTTGGAATCCTGCAAACCAGTTCAGATAGAACCTCTTGCGATCTCAAGATGGTGCTTCGTATCCAGATACGGCTCGATAACAATTACTTTACACAATGTCTATTAATCACGTGACCATCGCTAGCATTTCCATTTGGTTCCCATTTGGTTGGTCATAAATTAATAAAGGCATTGCATAATTTCAGGCGCTGCTGGCGGCAAATACACAAAATTTAACATAAATTGTGGAGGGGTGACCGAGCCCGCACCGTGCACACCCACTCCCGAACTACCCACTCACCACATCTAATATCAGCACCGTCACTGACATTCGAAATCACAATGCGATTGGCAAAATGATTTGCTTCAATTTTTGTGATGCGCATAACAAATGAAGTTTGGACATTTGGACAATTGATTGGGACGCCACGAAACGGACGAGCAAACAGCAACCAGATTTCAGAGTCAGAGACCAGAGACCCATATAGACAATATTCGATAGCACACACACACATGCATGCACAATGGCTGACACAACAACAAACAACAAAATGTGGAACAGTCGTCAGATTTGAGATTTGGACTGGCAGTCTCTCCACTCAACTTGACTCGGTTTGGCTATCAATACGCATAGATAGATAGATAGATTTGTATGCATATTTTTGCTTTGGCATTTCGTTTGTGTGCTAAACATGTGAATGCCATCGAAATAACGATGATGCTGCCTGTCATGCTTGTTTGCCTCAGTTTCCTCCGGCCTCCAGCCTCCAGTCTCCATCCATACGGTTTGCGCTCAGCTGAGATTTGTTTAGCCCAAGGATTGGCACCCATTGGCCAATGGCGCAGCACGGTTCGCAAAAGTAAGCGTTAAATTTATTCAGTATTTTTGAATTATTTAAAAATATTTTATAAATACTCTGCATACATTTTGAAATGACAGTGCTGAGCCAGTTTGTCGCTTTGGCAATTTAATATTATCTATGTGCTATAAACAAATTTCCAGTAACTCAATAATTTCATATGGCATCATCCAGAATACATATACATATATATATATATATATATATATATATATATATATATATAGTTATCCCCATGCCATACCACATCTTTCTAATCTGGCTCTCATAATAGGCACGTGAAAATAAATTCCCAGCAATTGCTTTTTAGAATTTTTGGGCTGAGCGTGAGGGCGATAACTGCTTTTACATGAAAGGGGTGTGTGCATGTGTGTGTGTGAGCGTGTGAGTGTGGGCCCATGAGTGTGTGTGTGGTTGTTTTGGGGATAGGACAGTGAATGTGTGGGTGTGACTGAGCAGAGGCTTGTGATTTATGTGGGCTCTCTCTCCTGTTCTCTCTTGGCTGCTGTTGGCAACTGAAAACATATGCATAGATAAATTATACGCGGTAAGCGCCCACAAGCCCCAAAATTGTTGACAACAACAAAAACAACGACTGCAACAATAACAACCACAATATGAAAGTGGAAGGCCAAATATTTTGATGTGTCGAAACTAAATTGGGCGTGGCAAGGTGAGCCTCACATGCTAAACAGTGGCATAGAAATACCCCTTAATATCAAGCTAGTGGGTATACAGTCTCTACCACAAAATATGTATGTATGTATGGATGAAACAATTGTAGGGCCTACAATTTCAGATGTGTATCGATAGATAAAGTATATATATTACATATAAGTTTAATATCAATAAATTAATATAAATATATGCAACCCTATTTAGGCGAGGGTATATCATCTTGGTCATACCAAGTTAAAAATACTCTGTCTTCTGCGGCTGTTTATGCATCTACATATATTATGTATAAAAATATATGTATATATGTATTTATTTATTTATTTATTTTTATTGTTCGTTTTTTACTTTCTGCACGATATTCGAATATATTGGCTGTCAGTCAGTCAGTTAGAAAATAGATTTTCAGTTATCATTGAAAGGTGTAGCAGCTGTTGGCTGAAAGTTCTGCTGTCAGACTTCCACACTCGCAGCCCCCTGCCCCACAACTACAGTTACATCTCTGGCCAACAAGTTGAGCTGCCATCAATTGTTACCATTCCCTCTCGCATTCAGATGAAGTTGAGCTTTTGTTTTGCATTTTGCAAGTTTTATTTTCTGTTGTTGCTCCTCCTGCTGGGCTATGCGATGTCTATCCTCGGGCAGGTCGAAGTAGCCATTTTCTGATGCTGTATTGAAGTTAATCAAACTTTCAGTACAGTTTCGTATGCAAAAAATACAACATTTATTAATTAAATCTCACTCAATGCTTTTTGCTAATATCATAAATTATAATAATGATGATCATTGCAGATATTAAATTTATTTACTTCCCATAAAATATATTAACTGAGCTGAATGCATTTTTTCAAAGTTTTAATTCAAATATAAAGATTTAAGGATACAAAGCTATATATATAATATATATTTATGATTCCCGGCCTTTGGTCCATCTTCTCCATTTTCTTAACATCGGCTTGCACCTCAACAGTTCTAATTAATTCGTGCAAATAACTTGAACCAATTTGAATTCCTGAGGATCGCAGAGTAGGTCAAGACTTATAAGTCCACATAAGTCCGCGCGTGATTATGAAAACTTCCGTTGAAAATGGTATTAAGCCTAGAAGCATAAGTAGGAGAAGTATTGCATTAGTTAAATGAAACCTCATTGTGCACATTTTCTCAGTTTAGCCGTATTTCAATCAGCTCACTCGTCAAGGATTTGCAACTGGGTGTCTGGGTGGCTGCGTGCTCGCTAATCCTATTAAAATCGCATTGCTTTCATTAGAGACGGGAGCCTTGGCCATATTTCGTTGGCTCGCAACGTGAGAGACTGTAACGGTAACAATAAACGACAACATTTACGGTGTACGATGATTGCAAGGCAAACGAGCAATTAAAAAGGCCATGCGCCAGCTGCCGAGTTACCGAGAGCGACAGAGAAAGACAGAGTGGGAGAGAGATGGAGTGAGATCGGCAGCGAGAAAAGCGACCTCGTTCTATGGCTTAGGAGTGGCAGTGGGGGTTATACAAGGGTAAGCCTTAACCCACACGTATATGGCACAAGCTTCGGCTCTTAGTGAACAAACGCATTTGGCAGCTGTGTGCTTAAGGCATTTTTACAGCTTTCTTACGCAGCAAGAGCATTTTCGTTGGGTATTTGAAATATGCACGTAATATTGCAAAATTTTAAGCGTATATCTTTGCATAATTAACTGAGAAAATACTTAGCACACACACATAACAGAGCAACAGAGCAGCAGCAGGAGCATTGAGGCGAGCTCTTCGCCTCGCAGGCATTTTTACCGCAGCATCCAAATCGCAGGCAGCAGCAAAGTAAAATGAAAAGCGAACAAAACTTTACAATGATACTTTTTGGGCCCCCCGCCCCCACTCCCTAACAAAGTAGCCTAACACCGAAGCTCATGGCCATGCCCGTCGCCCATTTTCAGGTTGTGTGGAATTTTTAATCTGCTGCAGCGGCAGCCAAACAACCGCCAGGAGGAGGAGGAGGAGCAGCAGCAGCAGCAACCACCTTCACCAACCATCGCACCCTTGCTAGCCATGTATCTTTCTTTACGGCAGGGCTTTGCATCTATACGCTTTGCTTAAATATTTTAATTTTTATTGGCTGAAGTTTGCCAACTGTCGCCTGCACGGCTCCAGTTAGGCTGCCATTTGATAAAGCTGTTAAAAATGTATTTATTTTGGTGCTAAGTTCTGCGGCAATGGAACTCAGCAGCTCAGGCAATCAGCAGCGGCTTTTGATAAGCGCATTTGTGGCACAGCTAAGGCGCGTAAGTTGCCAGCAAAATAATCGCATTTATAGTCAATGTCTCATGGCGAGTACTGAACAAAGATCAGAGTAGGATCAAATATATCTTCTTGTTTGTCATCCATCTGTTCTGCATATTCTATTTAAGTAAAAACATTTTTCAAATTAAACAAGTAACAAAGCTCTTGTCGAGACTGCTCGCTAAGAGATACCCTACATCCATTGAGCTGTAATACCAATCATTAATTCATTTATTCATTAATAGTAAACAACACATGCACACACACACACACACACACAAACATATGCATGCACGAACATGCACTTAATATGTGTACTGCGCAGTTATGCGGCTGCAGAAGAGGCTGTACTATGGAAACTTTATTGTTTAATAACTTTTTTTCTCGGCTTATGTTCTTAATGAAATTTCCGGGGAGTGATTATGACATTCAAATGTACCTATTTGTCAAATTTCAAGTCTCTAGTATTTGATATACGTGAGTTGTCATTTTTGTTGAATTGTGGGCGAAAGGGGCGTGGCATCAATCCAAATCCAAAAATGACAAAATATGCGTATTTAATATACCAATCAACTACATTTTGGTGCACGATTCTATCTTTAACGGTGTGAACGCTAGGGCTCGATAGTTATCGATTATAAGGAAATGGGATAAGTTATCGAAAAAAAAAACTCGTAAAACATACCCTGAAATTTTATTTTCATTGGATTCAGGGTATAAAAACAATGCTCCAAGTCTAAAGATTTTGTCGAGTCTTCCGAAATGAGTGGGGAACGCTGATAAGCTTTATGAGGTTGTAAAGCGATTTTAATGAGTTTCCAGCAAATTGAAAAACGCACTAATACTTATAGCTTAAGGGCTTTGTTAATTAATTGCTATAGACAAACGTTTATTGATAACCAGGATGAACAGAAAATTCGATCTCAGTCAGGTTGAAGTTAAATGCAAAATATAATTCCAAAAAAAAGTGTGTAGCTTTTATTGAGTCTTGGGGGAGACGAAACACAGATGGATAAAAGTTTAGCTAATTATTCTTAGAGAACAACTTTTGGTATCTCAGTCTATAAGCTAATCGCGAGTTAAGTAGATTCTTTGCTAGAATTTAATAGAAGTCATCAAAATAAATCGAACTTAAGAAGGGCGTATTTTGTCCGGCTAAGTAAGAGAGCTGCCATCAGGAAGTGGTTAATGTGTGTTTCCTGATTTTGGCAAGGTAATTCAATGGGTAAGCAACCGTCGTGACCCCACTTGACCACAAATGTTGGCGATGGGGCAAATTGCTGGCCATAAAATTCCTTGAACTGCGGATGGCTAAGCTCAACTAACTCGCACTAATAGCCATAATCATAAGCCATAATGACTCCTGCTGCTGATGCTGATGCTGAGACTATAGCTCAAATTGCACAGAGTGAATAAGCAGAGCTGAACGTTGCTGGGTCCACTGTGCGTATGCGTAATATGCAGGTAGAGTGGAAACTTTGCGAATGACACCGAAACCGAGACTAGCGCCTGTGTGTGTGTGTGGGTGTGTTGCAGTGTCATTTGCATAAAAGTAAAGTTCACCCACTCGACGGCAGCGGAAAATTTGAATGCAACCTGCAAACTTTTGCCAAATTTAAATTATAAATAAGCTGGCGGCTTCACTCGCCTGACTGAGGCTGACTCGGGCTCTCTCCGACTTTGGCATGGGAGGCGGCGCTGCGGGTCGGGTATGGTTAGGTTGACGTTGTCGACTCTAAACAAAACCTCATATGCATCGAAACGTAACGGCAAAAAGGATTTTAAGTGAAGTTGAAGTTGACTACACGACCGCATGCCACCACAGCTCGTACCATCAGCTGCAACCCCTCGCTCCTTAGTTGCTGGCGTTCCCCTAGAGACCACTTACATTGCAGGAGAAAAGTTTCGACTTTGGTTCCGGTTTCTCCTTGAGGGTGGAGAGGACCTCCAAAAAACTAACATCGAGAAAATAAGCACAAAGTGAAAACTACACGCGCATATTCCAATTCCGCCTCACTAGACAAAGTGCAAAGCGCTGTGCGTGTGTCTTTCGGTGGTTGTACAGACCACCAGACACCACCGCCACCACCAGACAGTACCAGCACCAGCACCAGCACCATCAAACCACTCGAATGCAGCGTCAAAGGGCACGCGTCTGCCGGGCACCGCAGCGCAAGTTTAAATGTCATGTAAAATGTTTCCACTTACACAAATTAATGTGTAGAATTTAATTTCGTTGCAGCAATAAGACAAGCAAGCATCCTTTCCTCTCCGAGTGGGAATTTAAATGAAACTGAAACGAAAATGGAAATGGAATGAAACCCACGTGCCCCACATAACCATTTTAACACCACCAGTATTAATAAATAAATAGTCCTTTAGTCGTGGTTCAAGCAGCTGGAGCAGCTGTGTGAGGGCAACAGAAGCCACAAAAATATTGAAATGTCTGGCAATAGTATGGATTAAATTTTTAGTTTCTTTCTCAACTAATTTATAATTCATTGCCCTTGTTAGTATGAATAAATTGAATAGTTCCGGCTTTTTTTTCACTTTACTATAATGAAACACCGCATCTGAAGTATAATTTACTAGAATTTAATGATCCCAAACAAATTTTTCTAATAATGAAGAATAAACAAAGCAGTTATAAAACTTTCTCCAGGAATATATAAAAGACAAAAGAACGAAGGTCTGGCCTAACACAGATCTTGGGAGATTCCATTGAGCACATATATTTCTTCCACCCGAGTGAACGCAACAATCTCTTGAGCCACTAAAGGTAACGAGTTGCATTTTAAATATGTATTCATGTATTCATATTCATATCTCACCGCTTTCCGCTTTTTCAAATCTATATATATATATACAGTCTGTCAAGAAACAGTTTACACAAAGCGAAAAATTCATATTTTTCGACTTTAGACACAAATATTTTGGCTATTTATTCAAATTAACTTAATTTTTTTGATGGCAATCTATTTATTGATCAATTTTGCATTATTTTATAAAAAAAAATTAACAAAATTGTAAAGGGGTGGGGAAATAAACAACAAAAACTAAGATTACACAAGATTCACGCTGTCAAGAAACTCTTTACACACTTCGTTGTTCAATTAGGGTTGGTCGAGCTCTAAGAAATAACGGCGCTTTACCGTTGCGTTTGCAGTGTGCGTCGCGTTGAACATGCTTATTCTTGCATCGTCTTTAATGTGTTTGAAAAATATTGCTGGTGACGCATCTAAAAAGTGATTTACTTTAATTTGTAATAGTGCCTGGCCAGAGATTTAGCTTTGATGTGATCCAATGGATTTATTATGATCACAAGTTGGGAAAATCTATTGGGAAACTAGTTGAATAGTTGTCTGTGTCAAAGAAAAGTCGTTATAGCGCTATAAATCGGGCGGAATATGGATGTAAACTCGAAATTAAGAGTATCAATGGGCAAAAATAAAAATTGTATTTTTGTAGAGACCCATTATTTAAGCGGAATATTGATCAAAATCGGAAAATATCAATGCGTACACTTGCAAATATGCTTAAGGAATAATATGACGTAGATGTATCATACGAAATACTATGGGATACCATACTACGGTATGGGTACACTTTTAGAGTCATCCAAAAAAAAACTGCGTTTTTATCGGATAATGCAAAAAATAGCATCAGTTTCGCTGTGAACATGATTAGTCGGCCGGCTGAATTCTAGGAAATCGTCAAAATTTGCTACAAAACAATAATAATGCTGCAGTGTAACAATGGTCCATCTAGAATATGGTCAAAGCCCTTAATTACGCTAGAATAAAATAAAAGAACATTTCTACTGAAAAATTTGAAAAGTGTTCGGTTATAGTTTGGTGATGTATCTCCAGCTGAGGTGTCTAAGACCACCCGTTTGTAGAGGACACTATTAGTTCGGCTAAATACCTCAAAATTAAGAACACAATTTTGAACCTAGGTAGGAGAAATAAGGCTTTTATAACATCAATAAGCCAAATTTTATATTCCATTAAGCCAATGAGCCCAATTATAATGAGATTAATGATGGATTTGGATGAAATATAATTATGGAAAAGTTATTGTGATACATCTCCTAAGAGTCCCCATCAGAGCCCCATCAAAAAAATTGGGAGCTCTTGAAGAAAATCTCAGGGAAAACCGTATCTAAGGAACCGCTCACATCGGAAAGTGACTATTTAGAAACATGGCAAGATACCCCTAAATAATACCCAACAAAATTGTTTAATCATTGAAACAACGACTGCAATATGTGTCTAATGCTATAAAATGTTATACCAGATATTAAAATTACCGAAAATTTGCAAAATACGCTTTCAATTTCAAGCTAACAACAAAAGAAGTATTTTGTGTAAAGAGTTTCTTGACAGCGTGAATCTTGTGTAATCTTAGTTTTTGTTGTTTATTTTCCCACCCCTTTACAATTTTGTTAATTTTTTTTTATAAAATAATGCAAAATTGATCAATAAATAGATTGCCATCAAAAAAATTTAGTTAATTTGAATAAATAGCCAAAATATTTGTGTCTAAAGTCGAAAAATATGAATTTTTCGCTTTGTGTAAACTGTTTCTTGACAGACTGTATATGAAGCCATCGAAATAAATCTATTTAGGATTATATTAATTAATTAATTATTAGCGTTAGTAAAAAACAAGTAAGAAGACTCTAGTCGGCGCGCCCGACTAGGGGATACCCTAATCCCACCCCCCCCTTAGTTTTCTTAATATAGTCCATAACTCGTATGTACAACCATATCACGCAACTTAAGTATGTGCCAATGGTACTAAGAATGTCGATCAAAGAGGAATTATGCAAACAAATTCGACTCACAGATTATGCCAGCACACTTTTGCAAGCTCACAAGAATCGTTCCGTTACTATTAAAGAAGCAGATCGAAAACATATTCGCACAGCGACACACAGCGCCTGCGACTGCGACACACAGCGGCGAGCGGCAATTGGAAGTAGGTAGCAAAAACAATTCGAACACAATTCGACCCAAACTCAAAGGCAATTGCGGTTCTTAGAAAATTTGTTCGCGAGCATTTGCATGTATGTGTGCACATGTACACATAAGGAACATGTATAAGCGCCAGCTGGTCTGTGTGCGCTTTGCAGTTCAATCGCTGTTGATCTAGCCAAACATTTTGTTTAATAACTTTTGTGTTTATCAACGGATTTTGATGAAACTTTCACCATATGATTTAAATAATTGATTTAGTTTTCAAAAATACCAAACACCATATATATTGCAACTGAAAATAATTTTCAAAATTGTGGGGAAATTTGGCCGGTATCCAAATGTAACAAAAACCGAAATTGGTAAAAATACACATAAAGCTACATGCGAAATTTGGAGTCTCTAGCTCTTAAGATAAAAAAGATAAAAAATCAAAACTGATTTTTCATATGGTTTTAAATCGATAACAAATATTCAGGAATAGTTATCGATTTTCTGAAACAAACTCGATATGCGCGTCCAATACGCTCTTATAGGTTCTGAGATCGACGCGTTCATACATACGGACGGACGGACGGACGGACAGACAGACGGACAGGGCTCAATCAACTTGTCTTGTCGTCCTGATCAAGAATATATATACGTTTGGGGGTGTGGCACGCCTCCTTCTTCCTGTTACATACTTTTAACAAAAACATTATACCCTTTTTTCCCATTTTCAATGGGATCAGGGTATAAAAAAAAAAACAACAGCAGCACTAAACAAATATTGATACTAAGAAACACTCCAGTTATATTATTTAAGAATTTATTTTCGTAATTAAATGTATTTCTTAATTGACATTTTTGACATTTTTCTTCATCGGACATGCCCTCCATAGGAGTATATATCTATATATATAGAAGTCAATTTCTGTATAACTGTAGAAGTCATTGTCTTACCCGATTTGTCATGCCCCATGTTGGCAAAGCCATATGAAAAATTCGAAGCGACATATAGACATTGCCTAACTAACTTAATACATTCTTATCACATTGTTAACCAGTTTCGCAAAAATTATTCATATTAAGATGCAGCAAAATCTTTAAATATAAATAATAGCAGTCATTAATAATTAGCATACATAAGAAGAGCATTCCCCATATTCGGTTCATTTACAATGCCATACAAAATGGGAGCAATTTATAACTGTTATTTTAGGTGTGCAGCGCATTTAAATTTCCACAACACACAGCACTAGGAACCAAGTAAAATACATCAAATGCAAACCAAGCGCTCAAATTCATCACTTAGACAGCAGGCGGGAGGCGGCAGCTTTCACAGCCATTAGAAGGCTCTCCCTCGCTGGAATTTCCTACAAATTTTTGGCCAAATGAAGCGAACTCCCTTTGGCTAAAAGGATTTAGAGTAAGAAAGAGACAATAAGTGAAGAGAGAGAGAGAGAGAGAGAGAGAGAGAGAGTGGGATAGTGAGGCGTGGGGGGTTAGACTAACTCTATTCGTGATATGCTTGAGAGACTTTTAGCTTCATTGCTTGATTTGTTTAAATGCCTTTGCTGTGTTTGGTTTATGGTTGTGTCATTGGGCATTGACTTTTTTTTGCCTTTGTTCCCAGTAGAGTAGAGTGGGATTGGTCTCTCTGGAGGGTTGAAGGGATTGCGGGCTGGAGAGCTTAGTGCTTAACTTGTCTAAAAATCTTGTTTGTCTGCTTCTGCATGTGTTAAATGAAAAGTTTTCGGCATTGCTGGTGCATTTGTTGATGGCCCCATAGATACAAAAGTTATTTGCCATAGCTAAACCAACTGAAAGTATTTGAATCTGCCCCCAAAACACAACACAGACAACCCCTAAACAAATTTCTCTCTGGCTGTATGTGTGTGTAAATGTCAGCATATGCATATAATAATAAAAACAAATATGGCTAAAAGTCTCGAGCTCAGCACATTTGCTCCTCTTTGGCCTCGTGCTGCAGAAACATTTGTATCAGAATATTTGGTGCGTACATAATATAATATATACATAAATAAATACATGACTCAAATTAATTAATTTCTTTACTAAGTAATTACATGCTTAACATGCTGTTGATATAGTGGGTGGTGCGGAAGAGAGTTGAGCAGTTCACGATCCTTTTCCTATTCCTAACCCCTTAAATGAAACTTGCTTTTTGTGCTGAAAGTATTTGGAAGTTTGGCTCAAGGGTCTATCTAATATGCTTAACACCACATTTTCTCTAGTTTTTCAGTTGTTTTATGGCTGTTTTTTCTCCATGGTAATTAAATTATATAAGTATTTGCGGTATGCTATAATACTCGTACAAATTTCATTCTGTTTTTCTTGTGGTATTTGTTTACTTCCGAGAAATCCGTGTTCGTTTCAGTTCATATTTTTCACAAGCAAATTACAAGCACAGCAAAAAGCGGAGCAGCTTAGCTTTTGCTAAGAGCTGGAGTTGCAGTAAGTGGAGCCTGCGTGGGGGTGACGAGACTAGAGGGATCTGCAGTTTTTGGGTTGAGTTGTGAAAATGCTTACGAAACTTGTAACAAATACAAAAGTCAATGGCGCTGCAAAAGAAGTTTTTGCCTGGCAGAGCACACGGTAAATCTTGCAAGCTAAAACTTTCGACTTGCTTAAATAAACTCAGCACACACATACACGCACATTGAAAGATGGAAGCACACGTTCACTATCTCACACACACTTACACAGACAGACACATGCTGAGATACAGATACTCAAATACGTTGCTATAAGCTGCTTTTCTCATGCACATACATACAACATGACGATTCCACGGCTTCGGCTTCTGACTTCAACTCCAACTGCTTGCACAGAATGTTTCCGATTGTCCTTCCTTCCAATTCGCATTTTCAGCAATTTGATTACAAAGCACACTGAGGCGACCGGCTATGAAAATATTTATATACGAGTTTATGTGAATATACCAAGTATATACTGTATAAGTATGGGAATTATGTTTTACAATAAATATAAATTATTTTATTTTAGTCTTAAACAGCGCAACTTTATCTGAGACTTAACTTCTAATCGTATATTTTTCGCTCTCTCACCCACTTTGTCTTTATTCCCTGTTTCTCTCTATTTGTCTCTCCTCTCTTTCTTCTCTCTAACAATATCTGTATTTCTCTTGCTCTTTCTGACTTTACGTGTCCCTCTCAGCCTCTCTATCTTTAAATTTATCTCCTTCTGTCTATCGCATACATTCTCGTTCTCCCTCTCTCTTAACAGTTTATAATTTAAATATGAAAATGGAAGTTAAAATCGCCTACGAGATAAAGCTAAAATAAGAATTTACAGAATTTAATCAGATATAAATTTTGAATAATTCAATTTGCAGCTTAACTTGGTCTAATTTTGAATGGTTATGAAACCAGTGTGCGCTATTTAGTTGCTAGTTTGTGTTTGCCGTGTTTGTTACGCCTTGCAAGCAGCGACCTTGCCAACAACAGCAACTCGCCAAAATCAAACCCAAAAGCCAAAGAGGTCTGAGCCGAGTGCTACAACAACAGCAATAGCCAAAGCTGCATGCTCAGCATTTTCAGTTGCTGTTCTTGTTCTTGTTGAGTTTGGCTCGAGTTGAGTTCCAGCTGCTTCCGTACTTTGAGGATATTTGTCTGCTGAATTAATTGGAATTAGTCGCGACATGCTTATCCCAAAGTCAAAAATAAACAATAAAATGGATACCTATTCAAATAGGGCGCGCAAACAGAAGCACACAGCGGAAGTCAAGTAGCAAAAGAACGGGCAAGCGAAGACGACGGAATGGGAGCAAGTAGGATAGCAATAAGGTCCGCACATCATGCAAAAGAACAGGACAGTCCTTGGTTTGGGTGGAAAACAAAGCAAAGTTTTAATGAATTTTGGTTTAAGTTTTCAGCGGGTAGTTGCGCCCTTTGCGATTTCCTGTAAAATGTATTTTAAACGAGTAAAGGAAATTGCATTATTTCAATTACAAATTCGTTAGTCGACGACGACGACGATGATGATGACTACAACGACAAACGCTCCTCGTCTCAGCTGAGATTCGAGTAGACAGCAAACGCCGCAGGCAATTAGTCGTGTCAAAGCTTTCATTATTGTTTTGTCATATTTGCTTTGTGAGGGTGTGCCTGTGTTTGTGCGTGTGTGTCAGTCACACTCTAAAGTCTTAATTAATGTATAAATATGTACTCGTCTGTTGCGAGCACATATATATATATATATATATATATATATATATTTGGATATACATATATGTATACGACTGTGTGTGTGTGTGCTATAGGAAAACAGAATAGATTTTATATTTAATTAGTGCAAACTGTGCAAAACTTGGCCTGACACGATGTCGCCAATTGTTGTGGCAACAAAGGCAAACAAATGAACTGGAAGTGGAACTTTTGCCTCAACAACTCAAGCCAGCAGCAGCAGCAGCAGCAACAACAGCAGCTGTGTGCACCACGGGGCGACATGACAAAAACGCCTCAAGGCAACCATCAAGGGAGCTACAACTGGACCGAGTTCCAACTCCATACAATAGTAATAGTATACTAAATAGAGATGACACTCGGGCTTAACAGGACACGACACGACACCATACGAAACGATAGATCTATGCAATAAGTCTTTTCATAAGTAATATCAACTACACCAAAAGGCTTCAATGACTATTTGCTTTCAATTGAACTCTCTTATTATTCTCTCCTTCCCCAATCTATAGCTACCATATCTGAATGGCACGTATACAAAATCTGAAACAGTATAGAAAAGCCGTAATTCATTGCGAATCACGCACGTTATGCGGATACTGGGACTCCGTCTCTAACGGTGCTGCTGTTGTCCCACTGAGTAGTTCGCAGAAGTGCACAAAGTTCAACAGCTGAATCCTGGAATGCCCTGCGGCCACACTAAAAGTATTCATCGATTGCCCAATGGATATTCAATGGGACTTATCCCATAAGGCAGCAAAACTCGCGACAGATTTCAAATGACATTTCGAGAGTGAAGTATGTAAATTGCTGGAGCAATTCGAAATGGCGGCATCTGCAGACGCATATACACATACATGCATATAGTTCGATATAGAGGCTAAGTGAAATGCTTAAAACATAAATTGATTGTCTTTTTAGTAGCACCCACATAATTATTATAATTGTGGTTACATTGAATACAACCAGCGAGCATTAATAATGCACTTGAATACTTCACATGTCGCCATGATTGCTGGCACACATCGTCTTAATGAATTTCCATAAATTGTGTGGCAATAATTAAACGCTAACATTTCTCCATGTCAAATTTCATTAATTGTCGCCCCTGTATGACTGTAGCATAATTACCGTTACATTTAGCCATAGCAGCAACAACTTTTCCCACAGCTCCGATCTCCAACATAGATGGATGTATGTGCGCACATTCGAACATATTCACATTGACACATCAATTGGCATGTTGGCCATAAAAAATTGAATGCAGTCAAAGAAATAATTTCCACTTAATACTAATTAGAGCGCATGCCGCTGATGGCCGTACAATCAGGAAGAGCTGCAATCAAAAGCTGGGGAAGTGCCCCGATTGCCGGGGGTGGAGCTTAGCATTCAGTTCGTTTAAGTAAGTCAGTGCAGTTAGTGGGTTTTATGGCATAGGCTTGCTTCATTAGACAGCATTTCAGGCCAGTCAGTGGCAGATTGGGTACACATTCATTATACACTCACCCATACAGGCGCTGCATCATTGAATGTCCGTGTGTATGTGTGTGTGTTTTGTTTGCATGTGTGTGCGTAAATGGCACTTGACTTGTTCGACATAAACATGAAAATGATGATGTCACATTTGCACAATTGTGCGTACAGCAGAAACAACATTAACAACACAAAGACATATTAATCAGACTGACCGATAAAAAAATACCCTCTATTTTTAATTGTCATGTCATGCATATTAACGTCATCTAATGGTATTTTTATATAATACATAAAACATTTAAAAACTATCAACTAATAAATGTAATGAAAGTTATAGAAGCTATAGAAATCAGCAATAGAAATTTACATTATTCTCCATTTAATTATTTATTAATTTTAATTCATCACAATCTTTATAGCAGTTTTTATATTTTATTATTATTAATATTAATAATATTATTATTATTGTTAGTATTATTATTATTATTATTTTTTTTTTGTTTTAAACTATATTAAAATATAGTTTGACCCAATATTAGGCTGATCGAACGAGTTTCAATTGCTCTGTAGTAATTTAATTTTTCAAAATTCGAAATATACCCTCTATATGCCGTGTTGACAGAGTACAATGAACAGTAATTGTTATTGTTGTGCTTGCTTTGGAAAATAAAAATGAATTTTCCATGCGCTCCTGCACCAATTATTTTCCCTCTGCATCCCCGCCGAATCGTTTCACAGTGCACTTAATGTGCGTAGTAGATCGTGCAAGCGTGAATCTGGTGATATGGTGATTAAAAATCGCAATGCCACAACGAAAAAAAATAAAAAAATGCACAAAAAATATGACTACGACAATGACAATGCCCGAAATGCAGATGAAATGCAGGAATCGCTTTTTTCTACGACCATGTCGCATTTTATTCTGTTTTTGGCATCGACGGGCGTCGTGCGATAAAACAAAAGCCGATTTTCAGTTGAAAAGTTTAATTGAACAATGATAATGTTGCCAACAAAAGCAACAACAACATAGACAACAACAACAATAGCTATAACAACAGCAAGCCCGAAAACAAAATGTCAGAACGTAAAATCGAACAAAAGAATTTATATTGGTTGATAAAATTGCGAGAATTGGCACTTGACATAATGTAAATTGTTTATAAATGCTCAAAGCAATGATCATTAAGAGACCCGGACGCGACACCCGAGATGTGTTTGCAATAAATTAAGATGCAGATAAGAGAATTAAGAAGGATATACAAGTGGCTGGTGACCTACTGGGCCAAGCTTTGATCCCAGATTTGGGTGTTTCAATGTCGGTATAATATGTACTTAGGAGCTTAGATTAATTTATAGATATGCTATGATATCATCGGCGTATCCTTATAATATAATTGTGTATAATCTATATCTATCTCAAGTAAAAAAAAACGAGTATGGAGTCCAAAGAGTCTTAAGAATATCCTTGAATATTTGTTGGCAGATCTTTCACTTGCTTTTCCCTCTTAAGAAATCCCTGGAATTTGTTCTATTTGATTGAATTTACCGATTCCCCCTTCAATAGTGCCCAGCCAATTAAAAAGCTTTCTCTGCCCACAACCACTCTGTGCCATAAAACTGCAGCTGTTCATTTTATTTGGCGTCATAAAAACAAATATTAAAATTGCAGCCATGCCACAGTTTCACAGTCTTTGGAACCACAACACAACAACAAAAAAGAAAAGAATGGAAAAAAATATATATATATATATAAAATAGAAAAAACGCCAACGCGCACTCTGACGTCCATTAAACAATTTATGTTTGTAGCAGCACTTAAGTCCTACCAATTGCTGGCAAATTCGACAAAATACACGCAACTCAACAGCAGTGAACCACCGGAAAGTGAGACGAGCGGGTCAGTAACATATACAGACAGAGATAGAGATAGTGATAGTGATAGTGATAGAGATAGAGATAGAGTGTGCGACACCCACACAGTTTACATTTATTGTTTTTACGAGGCTCAAGCTAGCACGGCTAATTGAAAAATACTTTGTTGTGCCGTCTCTGCCCTGCAGTAAAACAGTCCGAGTTGGAGCTGACTCGATTCGAGAGAATTGATGCGGCGCCTCGCTCGTATTGGATACGGCCAATTGGCACAGTTTTTCGGACCCGTTTCAAATTCACTTTCCATACAAATTGGCAGCGCGTCGATGGCGCTAATGAAAATTAACATAAAATGCTGCTGACAGCAGCCAATCGACCGAGCACAGGAGCCAAATGCATGGAGGGCAGTCGGCGGGCCCGAAAATTGCAGTCAGTGAAGATGCACCAACTGATTTTAATGCGATTCAACAGCTTTGCACGCGATGCCAAGCCAGAAAACGTTTTGATAGTTTTCCCAAAAACTGTGGCCCCAGCCGCAACTGCTACGGACCCCCTCTACCTACACATTTCGGCAATGCCTCCGGGCCAAGAACTGAGCCGCACGGAACGTTGGAGCGCCGTTGCATTTTGATGATGCCTGTGTGCCCCCTCTCTGTCTATCTTTCTTTAGCTCTCCCTGTCCGTTTCACCCTGGCTGTCTGCTGGGCTGGTCGTGCCATTGTTAAGTTTAACCAAGGTAATCTCTATGCTTCCATCGCCTATCGTGACAAACTGACATAAATGCCCGGCGGCAGGCACAGAGAGTCCAATCAACGCCAGCTACTTGCAGGGATTCGTTCTAGAGCCAATGACACCAGCTGCAGACAGCCAAAAACATGAGATTTGTCTTACAAGTAAAGCAAAAACCACTTGAAATAATCAGCAGTAGAACAAAGACTTTATTTTTTATAGTTGATTAAGAAACTTTATTTTTTTAGATTTAATCAGACAAAATTTAGAATCATAATTCAGGTAACTAATGCAATGAGTTTAGTACTTAATAATCAAAAATCAGGTTATAATACTAATTTATTCATATGGATTTTCTGTTACAATTTGTCAACAAGTGTCATTTGATCACAATCTCATTTTTTCTTTATTTTTTTGGTGACGACCCGTTGTCCCGCGCAGCCGACAGTCTGCGTCATGCGGTTGCCCCACTAACTATTATTGTAGTAGTTCCAAATATTCGTAGTTGTCGTTGTTGGTGCTTCTGGCTCATGCACTTGGCAAAACGCCGCGCCATTTTAGCCAGCCATTGCCTCGCTGCAATTGACGGAAGTTCATTGGTTAGCAAATGGCAGTTTTTGTACGCTCATTAGCATTATTTGTCAGTCTGTGGTAGGTTTTTCGGGTAAAGTGATTCAAGTGGATGCACTGGCCCCAATACACACGCTAGCACTCACACCCACGCATACCCATGCGATGTGGATATTTGTAGATGGGGCTGTATACATTGACCCCAATGATATGTTGGTGTTTCGCCTGAGGGGTAATCTCTCGACTTAGGTTTAACTGAAACTGATTTTTGTTAAGTTGTAATAGATTTGTTTAGGTCTTAGTGATTGATATTTAGTGAAAAATTCCCGATTAATTAAGATCAATACTGGTCAACTCCGATCCATAAATTGAATGAGTAACTAACAACTTAACTGAGGGAAATGAAATAATTTTAGTTTTGTTGCGGGTATCTCATGATATTAATTTGGATCATCTTCCCCATAATTTCATAAAATTTCACCAACAATTTAATTTGGATTCATCCATTTGAGGATTTGCATTCACCAATAATTTATAATAAATATATAATAATTTATTATACCCTGAATCCATTGAAAATGGAAATTTCAGGGTATAATGTTTTTGTTCAAATGTATGTAACAGGCAGAAAGAGGCGTGCCTCACCCCATAAAGTATATATATTCTTGATCAGCTCGATGAGCTGAGTTGAACTAGCCCTGTCCGTCTGTCCGTCCGTCCGTCCGTCCGTGTAAACACCTGGATTTCTGCAACCACAAAAGCTAGAGACTTCAAATAAAAAGCAAAATGCTCGATAATACCATACGCTGTACGAGTTTATTTTTTTTTTTCGATAACTCCTCCCATTTCTTTATTATCGATAACTATCGAAAATATCGCCTTGTTCTTGAGGTCTGACGTGCACACCGTTAAAGATAGAATCGTGCACTAAGTTGTGTTTGATTGCTATATTGAATCCGCACATTTTGTTATTAAGAACATAAATCGAGAAAAAAGTTATTAAACAATAAAGTTTCCATAGCACAGGCTCTTCTGCAGCCGCAAAACTGCGCAGTGCGCATATTACGTGCATGCATATGTTTGTGTGTGTGTGTGTGTGTGTTACTATTAATGAATAACTGAAACTTTTAATAATTGGTATTACAACTCAATGGATTTCTCTTAACGAGCATTCTCGACTAGAGTTTTGTTACTTGTTTTGTTTTTTCGCGATTTTGCAAAGTGACCAAACATTAAGTCATAATAACTTTTTTGTTTATTAACGGATTTTGATGAAACTTTCACCAAATGACTTTATTGTTTTTTTTTTTTTTTTTATTTGGCCGGTATCCAAACGTAACAAAAACCGAAATTGGTAAAAATATACATTAGGCTACATGCAAAGTTTGGAGACTCTAGCTTTTAAAATAAAAAATATTAAAAATCATAACTGATTTTTCATATGGTCTTAAATCGATAAAAAATATTCAGGAATAGTCATCGGTTTTCTGAAACAAACTCGATATGCGCGCTGTATACACAAGCCTAACCAAAATTCAAGTCTCTATCTCTTATAGGTGCTGAGATTGACGCGTTCATACATACGGACAGACGGACGGACAGATGGACAGGACTCAATCAACTCGTCTTGTCGTCCTGATCAAGAATATATATACTTTTGGAGGTGCGGCTCGCCTCCTTCTGCCCGTTACATACTTTTAACAAAACCGTTATACCCTGTTTTCCCATTTTCAATGGAATCAGGGTATAAAAAGAGCGGGCAACGTACAACGTTCAAGTTAATAAATGATATTTAGTTTTAAAATTTGTAGTTCAATATTCAATCCGTAGCATAGCGTTGTTATTAGAAACGTAGCCCAAAAACGAATGTCTAGGGTGTGAGGTTCGGTGTGTGGTAGTAATTATTTTTTACATACTATTTACTGTGTATATTAAAAAGCTAAAACGAGTGGAATTAGGGTACCTCCAAATCGGGCAACCCGACTAGAGTTTTCTTACTCGTTTTATTGTAGTATTTATTTTGTATTTATTTGATCCTGAATCAGAGACAGTCCAGAGAATGATATTGGTATTTGCACGTAAACAAAGCGCGATGCTTGGATCTACTGGGTAACGTCAGCTCGATTCTTGCTTCAGCGAATTTGCTATTTGAATAAAGTGTAAAGTCTCTCTTTTGCATGCGCCATAATAAATTTTTTACTCCAGTCCACTTCTTACAAACTTTCAGTTTTCCAACTAATCAGCGTATTGCAATGTCAAGTTATGTTAAGTATGGTTGAAGGAAATTCCGCAAAGTAACTTGTTAAATTTCCATGACATTTCCAGCTGGCTGGGGAATAAATATATTTTGTTATGGCTTTCGAGATGCCAGGTGACTGGCTCGGCTCGGCTTGGCGCGGTCAACTAAGCAACTCAAATGGCTCCTCGTTAGAGCTCAAGTGATTCAACAGAATGCTTAACATACCTAATGTCATTTGGCGCAGTGCTCAAATTAATAGCCGTCACTTTTCACCTGACCAGAGCACCCTCTCTTACCCCGCACCTAACAGAAAAAAAAAATACTGTGACCCCAACATTTCGGGGCTCAAGCACTCCAACTTTTTATAAGCATTGCCCCAAACCAGATGGATACGTAACATTCCTGGCAATTGTTGTCGGCTAATCCGTGGCACGCAAAAGGAAAAAAATCAACAACGAAAAAATAAATATATTTAACTCAAGTGGCGCGCGTTTATATCAGTAGCTTCGACTGGAACTCATATAATAAATGGGACTGGCGGTAACAGAATGAAGCTTTCAGCTGGGATCTGGGAGCTTGGAGCTCACAGAACTCACAGCTCGCAGCTCTCTGATTTTTATGCGTTTCTCGAGCTATACAGTATTGTGCTGCTGCTTGGCAATAAAATGCGAATGCGAATGCGAAATGTGAGCAAGTTGTTGGGGATCTGTGCCACAACCTCGATTATATGTATATGTATGTATATAGCCGGAGTCTGGCAAGTGGGTAGGCAACAAAAGCGCTGCCCATTATGACTAATGGTTGACATTTAACTTAATCTGCTTAAGATGATTATTGAAAATGAGTGCCACTTATGCCAAATGTTGCGTCATAAATATTCATGCACTCGCCACCGAATGTGCGGGTGTGTGTATGTGTGTTTGTGTGTATGAGTCGTACCCAACAGCAACAATAAAAATCTGTGGCAAGAAGAGCCTACAAAATATGTATATCGTCATTTTGTTGTAGGGGAACAGCAGCCGCCTCTGCTAATAGAAAGTCTTTCGGGCGGCCGGCCGGCCGGCCGGCAAACGCATAAAAAAACTTGCCAACATGATTTATATATTAATGTATATATGTATATATAAATATATGTGTACATTTATATATATGGTATTTATGCTGTGCATAAGCACAAATACATTCATTCGTAATGCATATGCCTGGATATTTTTATGTTCTCACCAAAACTCATTTCGAGTGCGGTGTGCGGTGCGTTTGTGTGCGAGCGTGTGTGTGTGCGTGTATGGGAGATTTGATTTATCGGAATTTGGCGTATATTTTACAATTTAGCGGCTATAATTCATTATGTCGGTTTTGGCGCTACGCTTACATCGAGTGGAGCATTAACATACACAGAGACACTTTGTCAGATGACAGTGAAGCTCAAGTATAAAGATTTGTGTTCTAAAAATGACTCGAGCGAAGTACAGATCATAGGGTACGTTTTTCTAATTTTATTTTCTGAATACACAAAAGAAGTAATACGAGAAAGAACAAAAAATAATATGAATAAAATAAAAATAAATAAAGTTTTTTTTTTTTTGTTTATAATAATTTACTATATTTTATTATAATTAAAAACAAATATTTTCCTTAAATATCTTAGAAGAATTGCAAATTTATTTTATTACTTGTATTATAATTATCATTAATAAGATCTAATATATTTCTGATCAATTTTGTTGTATTAAATTATGATATTTAAGGACAATATCATAAATTTATATTAGTTCTATCGAGTGTATAAATATTACTATAAGGTATAATAGACCAATTAAAAATTTCAATTGTATTATAATTATTCTTTTGTTTTTGATAAATACAATATAAAGTTATTACATAATTAGTTTAACTAACATAAAATCCTATAGTTAAAGCATAATTGCAGATTGAGCTGCTCATCTGCTTTCGCTCAGGAATAGAGAATGGCTAAGAATGCTTGCTAAATGGTTAATCGCTCTCCAGATACTTTTGTTGTAAATGGCAATTTGATAATAAACTGTTGCATCATCTATCGCGGCATATGGGAATCTGGCATGCGGCATGCCAAGCCGTGACATCCTTTTGCTAAGTGCAGCGCCTGACCCCGCCAGCTGTTTGCTGGTGACTGTTCACGTTGTGGTCGGGCGTAGCAGGAGCGGCATGGGTGGTGTATGGCAGGATGGCCTCGGGCATGGCCTGCGGTTATGTTAATGAGCTTGCACACAATTAGCAGCTGCTGCTGCCGTCACGAGCAGGCAGCCCATCGCCTGCTGCTGGCGCTGGCGCTGACGCTGACGCTGGCTCTGGTCGCCCTGCTCCTGGCTAGGGCTGGGCTCTCGCCCATTGGTGTATGGTCTATCCATGTAGTGGCATTTGCGCTTGTCACTTCAATTATGGTAAATATTTAATGCATAGCAACTGAGCAGCATTCAGTCGGGAGGGCGGGACGATTACTGTAGGCGGTGCTGGGCGTGGCATAGTGTAATAATAATCAACGCAAAATCAGTTGTGCGTTCTAATAAATAAATAAATAAGCCTGGCGTTTGCTTTAATTACAAAACGCAAAATTAAATTGAAAATAAAATGCTAGCCGCAGTTTGTGGGCGGAGCTCTTATTTCAATACGGTTGCGAAAAATAAATTGCATTGCAATTTTGCAATTTAGATTGGAAGCTGAAACCCAAATGGCCGCCATCTAAGCCATGTCTGACAGCCAAGGATGGCCTGGTACTGGGCTGGTCTGGTCTGGTCTGGTCTGGCTTGGTTTGATTTGAATCGGGTCGGGCCTGGGTTTCAGTTGAGTTATCGAACTGAAAGATTTCCTTTTAAATTATAAAATTGCAAATTAAATGGCTGCCAATAAAGTGCAGCGACAGTTACCAACTGGGTATCCAGCCAGCGACCAGCCTAAGCCCAATCTCAACCTTTGAATGAATGTCTCGCAGAAGACTGTTGGCGCATAATTCAATTCCACACGAAATGTATGCAATTTCTTTTCGACCCTCAACTACTCTGAGTAAAACGTACCAATCCAAAGATATAAGTAAAACATAATTCAATTCAAATTTGTGCAATCGTAAGTAACTAAGATACAATTATGTACGTGGCTGGCTTCTTCTCTCTCTCTCTCTTTTTCTTTCCCTTTCTGTTTCTTTGTCACTCTATCGCTCTGTCTCGCTCTCTTTGCATATCTCTTCAGTATGGCTGACTGTCAAGTCTCGTCACGGCTACATTTTGACACACAATTGAAAGGCACGCACACATACTACATACCCCATCCACCCTTAATATTGCCCTCCTCCGCCTCCGCCTCCGCCTCCGCCTCCTCCCCTTCCCCCTCCCTCTAATATAGACGAACTTACATGAACAGACCCCAGACAGACCTAAAGCCAAAGCCATAGACCGGGGCAGACAATGAAACGTAATCACACTAATGGCACCGAGAGCAATGAAGCGCATGTAATTGGTAAAGAGCTCGAGAGTGTAGTGTGTAGTGTAGTGTGCTTTGCGATGCGGTGCGCTGCGCTGCGCTGCACTGCTCTGCGCCTTGTGCTGCGCTGCGCTGCTCTGCTCTGCTCTGCTTTGCTATGCGGTGCAATGAAGTGAAATGTAAAACAGTGAATCATCGTGAAATATCGCACAGCCTTGTGTATTTAAAGCTTACTGTTAATATATATATAATTGTTATTAATGTATTTAAATTATGCAAAATAATACTAAAGTTGAACCAACTATGCCAACTTTGAAAACAAAAGGAAAATACCAAAAAAGCAAATATTGCTTATAACAGTTTTGGCTTTAAATTGTTTTACATTTTATTAACTATAAATAACTTTATGTAAATTGGATATTTATATAAAAAAAAAATGAAGATAAATTAATAAAAAAAAAAAAAACTGTAGATAGCTATTCAAGTGAACATAATTTCCTGTCAACAAGAGCTGATGAATTTATAACTGTTGATTAATCAACATTAAACACACTTCCCCCCACACAGTCACTCACACAGACATTTAGTGATAATTAATTTTATTGTTTGCAATTGTTTGTTTGGTTTTTTTAAGTTCCGTGACATATCGCGATTTTTTAACCATCCCTAATGAGCGGGTGACGCGATTTGTGGTTGTCTTCGCTGCATTTTATAGCATAGTTTTTGGGGCGTAAGCAAAAGTCGTTGACGCAACCGTTACCGTTGCAGTTACAGTTACAGTTAGCGTTACCGTTACCTCATATGGCATGTGATGTGAAGAAACCGACGGCGCTAAAGCAATGCAATTACACGTAACCGTTGCTCGCGCTGCATATGTGTAAAACTGTTTGTGGCTGATTGTGTGCGTGTGTGTGCTTTATTAATGAGTTGCCGTCTGTCTGTGAGTGTGTGCGTGTGTGCGTGTGTCAAATGCGTGTTGCCAGAGCCAAGCGAAGTTGCAACATCATATTGAAAAATGATAAAAGTTTTTGAGTTTTAATGCGAAAATGAGCGACTGTCAGCTGAATAGATGGATAGATACGCACACACACACTCACACACACTCTCTCACACGCGTGCACACAACGGATGTGAGTAATGAAAAGTTGAGGTTAAGTAAGTATCTCGTGGAGGTGTGCAGTAAATTAAAAATCAATAACCCATTTGCCAGATACAAAGCGACGAAAGTTGTCACAACCAATCATAATCCGCCTGATGATGATGAGCAAATCCAAAAGGTGTACCCTTTAATGAATTGAACTGGAGCGGGGTGCACAGAGCGAGGAGTGCGAGAAGATGAAGGAGGAGGCATGGAGCAAATGCTGTTTTCAAATAGAATAAATAATATGACTGGGGCCTAAAGTCAACATTTGCCCATGCCCTCAGATATTGCATAGATATTTGTATAATTTACTCAATCCAGCTTTAGTAATTTTTACATTCGACTTTCTTTAATAAGTTGAGTGACCCGGATAATATCTACATTAAATTTAATCAGATATTGCGTTTCATTCTGTGAACAATAAAATATTAAGAGAACATTTTTTCTGCCGCTGAGTGACCTTCGCAGTATTCATGCGAAAGTGAGCATTTATATGCTGGTCTGATTAATTGCGAGATTCTTATTTAATTTTTTTTTAATTTTAAAATTTTAAAAATTAAATATCGAAAATTGATTTATAAATATATTTGTATAATAATTTAGGGAGTTTATTCATAAATTCCTGACACTAATAGCAAGCTTCACTACAATTACGATATTTTTTTATATTTTTAGTAGGGTGTCTTGATATGCATTTTTTCGTAAGTCACGCTTTGTAATAGCGCTTATTCTGCCACTCGATTGAAAGTGCTGGAAGTTTTCATTTGTTTTTGCTTGTAGATTGTGTAGAAGCAAAAGTCATTTGCATACATATCCAATAGTTTGTCAAAGCGATTCGCTGGGAAAACATGTTTTTTAATACCTATCCCAGCCACAAAGGAAAGCACTAACGTTATATCCTGGTTAAGCCTTTTATCAAGTGCTGCTCAATATGCAGCTCCAGCTGCTGCTCCATCTCGCCTGCAGGCCGTCAGGCAGGCAGCCAGGCAGCGAGGCAGGCAGGCAGACAGCAACTACTTTTGCTCCTTGCGGTTTCGGTTATCGCACAACTCTCAGCGTCTGGCCTGGCAGCTACGCATCAATTCATTGCCTAATCTATTTGCTGGTGAGCTCCCGGAGCTACCTGCTGTACTGACTCTCTCCCTCACGCTCCCTCTCTCTATCTCTCTCTCTCTTTCTGTGTGTCTCTTTATCTTTGTCTTTCGCTTTCTCTACGTCTGTCTTGCTGTGTGTAATTTAAATCCCTTAGATGCTGACAGCGGAGCGTCTGTGCGTGCTGGCTTATCTAGGATCCTTCTGCTCCTAGTTGGCCACGTCTTCGACTGCAATTCGAATGCATTTGTATCAGCAGGGACTCAGCTGGAGGCAGGTTACACGCATCCACATCAATCAGCCAAGAGGAGCGGGAGAGATTTGCCTGTTTGGCTATGCAAACCACAGCGCTGACCGCCTGACCCAACAAATTACTCAATTTCATTGTGCTTTCGATATCCACAGTCAGCCGGCCAGTCAGCTGGGTATAGATGCCGAGAGATACAGAGGCGCCAGGAGGCAGTCATCAACAATCAACTTGATGACGAGCACAATAAAAATGAAAACCGAAACCGCCGACAACGCAACGCAACGCATCTTATGCCGCAATCCTCTTGAAACTTGAGGCAGTGTCGGCCATGCCTTTTCCTTGCGACTTTTCTCTCTATCTGACGCATTATCAATTCATCTTGCTCTCTCTGTCGCTCTCAAGTTATTTGCTAACTTTTATTAATGTCGAAACGTACGACAACGATTTACAACGACAATAAAACGCGCGTCCTGCTATCATATCGCACAATGTCGCTCATAGTCATAGTCATGCCACTTGCCTCGCTATCTAACCAAGCCAAGCCACGGCAAACCAAACCAAACCCAGCCCCAGCCACAGCCCCAGCCCCTGACTCAGAGCCAGCCCAAGACAAGCTAGAGAAAGGCCAGCCAAGGCTTCCTCGCTTTGCCTCGTCCTAACAATGCCAAAGAAGGTGCGGATTTCGATTTATGTGCACTGCACGCAGCACCAACAGAAGTCCTTTGAATGAGTGGCAAATATCCCAAGTGATAGACCTATGGCTATCCTTCAGCTAACATCTTATAGTACACAAAACAGTCCTCTCCAAATTCAAACTGAAATGCATATCTCTTGAAAGAGTAAGAACTAAAATTAAATTGCTGGTAATCCATGTTCCGATGGAGCCTTCATTTTTTTCCAACTTAAAACTAAATGGAGCAAATGTAAGTGCATGAATAAATTAAGGAAAATAAAAAAAAGAAGAATAACTCATTTTAAAGATATATATTTAACCTTAAGTAGTAAATGCAATATTGATATCCATACACACTTCTGCTTTAGCTCAAATTCATAGGGTATCTATAAAAAAGAAAAGATATGAATCGGCTCTGTCGTCCGTCTGTGGCAGACACAATGCATGGAATGTGAAAATCTTAAAGACTTTTGAATTGCTCGCCATAAATGCGCATTTATTTCTATGCTCAAGTTACAGCTGGAGCACTGTGGAGGCGTGTGTAGTACAATGCACAGAGTGGATCAGATCCGGACAGAGCAGCAGCAGCAGCAGCAGCAGCCGTAGACAGCGCTGTTTGAAATCGGCAGTAGGATTTTGGTTAGTTGGAGCAGCCTGGCATCATTTTGTCTCATTTTTGTGCTTCGCTGACATATACAGCCGTGCATATGGTACCCAGTCAGTCAGTCAGTCTGTCTGTGTGTCTGACTGTCTGGCTATCCCGCTGCCAACTTCCTCGAGCCACCCACACATATGCATTGAGTTATATCTTCTTTTGGTGGCGACTGCTGCTGCTGCTGCTGCTGCTGCTGCTGCTGCTCTCTGTTCTGGCAGTCAACGCATATTGGTAGCTAAGTTATCGCATTTGCGACAACAATGCCCTGGATGGTGGTGGTGCTGCTAGAGTTGGCCTTGGAGCTGGAGTCTGAGTTGCATTCGCCAGTTGCAGTTGGAGTTCCGCAGACGCCCATCTCTTACACTTGCTTGCATATTTTTGCCATTTGAATTTGTAAAATCAACATCCATTAATCTGAGCTCGGCGCTGGCTGGGGGCACTGCTGCAATTCTGAATCTTCGTCGCCTCGTTTTGCATGCTCGGTTACATTTTGGAGCTGCGCACATTTTTCGGTAGTTGTCGGTCCCCAGAAGCACTAGCTGCAGCTAGAAATATGAAAAATCTAACAGTTGAAAAAAGCTAGCAGCAGTCACTGCCAGTTGCCAGTTGCCAGTTGCCATCGTCGCGACGCCGCATCGTTGCATTATTTGCATTTTACGAGTTGCCTTTCGTTAGGTTTGGAAGCTTGCCACGTTGCGGACTGTTAGCACTGAGCTGGGCCAACGGGCTGGGGGTAATGGCAGGGTGGCAGAAGAAGCATCGCGACACCCTGGGAAAGACCCATGTGGCCCCGAGGCTAAAGTGATGAAAGTGTGTTATGAAGCCCTGCATCTCATGAGCTTCAGTTCTAGGCGACTGCCTGAGCAGCTGTAAACATTTTCATAAGCTTCAAAGATCTAAAATTATAATTTTCTAAAATAACACGAATTAAAAGAGAAGTACATGGCGTGTATCTAGATTTGTTAATTAACTTATATTATAGTCTTAAATTGTTTTCAGGACGGGATGAACATCTGTTGGGTAAAGTCTATTTATTATTTTATTATAACGGCAACAAATATATTTATATTTAGAAATAGTACTTTTTATCAATATTAACTACTCAGAGTTTATATTTCGATAGTAATTGTAATATATTTTATCATGTTACTTTGTATTTGTAAAGTTGCATGAATAATAATACAGTCCAAATGGAATTAGTAGTCGAAAATCAGATTCTGAAAGCAGACTGGAGGCATGTTTCCAAATTATTCAAATCTCAAATTAGGAGTTGGCAATTTTCTAGTAGTTTTAATATAATTTAATATCAAATTAATAAATGTATTTTAAATACATTTTTTTTTATATAATATTTTATAACTGTAATTAAACCAAAACTTATATTTAATATAAATATGTTGGGAATTCTAACTCATAGATGCACTTTGAAATTGAGGGAAATTGTCTATTGAAAATATTGCCACAGATCAGGTGGCAGGTTGACTTGAGAAATGACAAGCTATATATATCAGTTTTTTTTTTATTTTGTATAATACACGGATAGAATGCATTATAGCTGTATATATCCTATGTGATAAATTGATTGCTAAGTTGAAAGGCGCACACACGCAGACACACACACGCACAGACATTGAATGTCAAATTGAAAGACGGATTGTTGTGATAAATCATTAGCGAAAATTGCAATGCCAAAATCAACTAAAGCTGAACTTTGATGAGTTGCCAGCAACTAATGGACATTTATCATGCCACATGCCTCGATTGCAGCGCTTAGGTGTAGCGTGCGTCTATGCAGCACACTCACATATCGCTGCCTACGGCAATGTCGCCTTCACAGTCATCGTAGCCATCGCTGCTTGGCATCGCTGCGTTGTCAACATCGACGGAAGTGCATGTGTTTTTCCGTTGGAATAACTCCATTGTGTGTTTCAGAGCATTCAGGCGGCATCGAGGGCGGCATCAGCAAGAGCAACCCCGTTTGCCGTTTGTCGCTTGCCATGGTTGCCCCAGCTATTGCTTTTGTGCCGTCTGCCAGCGAGGGCAGCCGATACGTATACGTAACGTAAGCCAAAACGGTGCAGCAACTTTACGTAATGATGCTGCAGCCGTGATACAGTTACTGGCCCCCGGGTGCATGGGCTGACAGGCAAATGCCTGCACACATGTGGCACATGTGGCAGCATGCAGAACCTACAACCTAGCTGCAACGTCAATTTTTCTTTAGACATTTTTAGCTGCGATTTGCGTGGGGTGGTTGGGCTCGCGTCTTAAAGTGCTAGCAGCAACTGCAGCTGAGCTGGCTGGCTGGCTGGTTGACTGGATGGCAGATCCTTTAAGGCTCTTGCTTGCTGACAAACTGTTGCCACTTGTTTATGCCACATGCTGCTGCCTTGCGATGAATTATTGTTGGCGCTGGCACAAAAAAGCTAAAAACAATTGGATACATAAATCACTTGCGAAAGTTGCAAGTTTAGCGAACGACGTAAATACAATAACTAACCAGAGAGCGAGATAGGCAGAGAGTGAAAGAGGAGAAAGAGAGTAAAATATATATAATTGTAAATAGCCAAGGCAGCAAAATGGACACAAATGCTGCTGTTGTTATTATTGTTTTGGGGCCCCAATCTCAAGTGTCAAGCGGTGGTCTAAAGTAGAGCTGGGGATTGCTTTGCACACGGAGACATTCGCATACCAACATAAATTGTTGAAAAGTGTGAAGAGAACATAATTGTAACATTCCATGTTGGCCTAAAGCAATGCACACGCCCTGTGTCCCATTGCTGGGTGTGAGCCCATGCAGAGGCTCAGGACCAGGAGCAGGACGAAGCCCAGCCAACAGTCAGCAGTCAGTAGGCACATGGCTTGGCCAGGATTTTAGAAGGCAACCATTTCGGCATTGTCGTAGCTCTTCTTCTACTCGTTGTTGTTGTTGCTGCTGTTGTTGTCGGTCTGCCAGGCCTGCCAGCCTGCCCGCCTGCCTGCCTGCCTGGCTGCCTGCCTGCCTTTTTCAAGCATTCAATTATGTATGTCTGGGACCTGAGCCTGGCACACACACACGCATTCATCCTTAACCAGGCACAAACACAAAAACATGGCAAAAGTTTTGTAATGCCCGCCAAAAAGGGCATGCAAGGTGTTGGAGTGTTAGTGTGCCAGCAAGTTAACTGCATTGAGGGTATTACCAGCTGGCCGTTATGTTTGCAACGGCTAAAGCAGATATGCCAGCGGCAGCCCACACAAGTCCACCTAAAACTTCATATTTTGACTTTCTATTCTAGTCTACTTGCTATCTCTCTTAATAAGTCGCAGGCTAAATTATCTCATATATTATAATTTGATTGTGCACTCAATAATATCAATCAACACAAATTTGAAAGTTTAAAATGGCCTTGAGCACTTTGCAACTTATATTGCTAATGGCATCCGCAAATTAAGCAAATTTACAAATTCATTCTAAGATTGATTGATTCCTTGTATTGAAGTTGTCTTCCCTTAACCAATTATTTCTGCCATAAATTATATTTATTATATTATTATTATATTAAGTAGTAACTAAGTAGACCTAATATGTAATGAGTAGAGTTGCAAAGGAAGTATCAGTATTCTTATACTCTTTCTTGGTAGTAGAGGAATTAATTCAAAATCAAAATAAAGCATAAAATACTTATCGCCAAGTTGAATCATCAAACTCTACTCTATTGATATGAGTACATAAAATAATAAATCTTACAGTTAAAGATTTCAGCAGCATCGGCAACTTATGTGGCCAGCATTGTGACTTTTCTTGACTTTAATCTTCAGTTTGCCGGCAAGTGTGTAAATTATTCGGCTTAAGTTATTTCAACTCGGTTTTTGTAGATTATGCCGTTTGTGGAGTGTTGTTGTCGTTGCGCGCCATAATGTAAATGTAGCACAAACCTTTTTATTACGCCGACACAAACACAGCACAGACCCAGTCGGACACATGGACAGGCACACATGGTAGGAGTTATGTCTGCGCTTTCGCTTTTTGCCAGGCACCCCGCCTCGGCTGCGGCACATATAAAAAATAACAACGCAACAAACGTTGTGAAAAAGTGGACCAAAAACTTGAAATTCGAATGGCGAATGAGCCAAGTCGACGGCAGGCTGGCTGGGCTGGAAGGCAAGCTGGCCCTTTAGCTTGGCCTGGCCAAAAACAAAATATGCGTTATTTTGGCAGCTCCTTTTGTTTATATATGTGTGTGAAAAAGTTTGCTATTTAATTCCAGCCAGCTTTGGAGCAGCACTTCAACTGTGAAATCAGCAGGGCACGCAAACAACTCAAATGGCAAAAATATTTTTTGTTACCAGACTGACGGTCAAAGTTTATGTTAACATAAAAAATAACAATAATATGAAAGAAACAATAAATAAAAGGCATGCCGAACATTAAATACCCTTTTGATATTATCTCAACTATGAAAGTTACTCTATAAAATTCATATAAATTGAGGGCGACCAAGCCAGAGTTTACAATTTCTGATGTCTAAATGCATACGTTATCGATAACAGCGATAACAAAAATTTAAATGTTCAATGATATTTTTAACTTTGCCACAAATTTGACGCACAATCTTTGACGAGCATGCGAATGAGTCTAATTAAGAACCTCGAAAAGTTTCAGTCTTCGTTCTACCTCTTGGATTTAATACCTTCGCCTTCATAAAAACTTAATAGAAGTGAACTAAATATATTGATGGTTCAATTATTTTAAAAATATTTAAAATAAATTGTTTATAAAATATTGGATTGGATACAGATATTTGATAGGCATAATGATGAATATTGACTAAGACTGAATATATTCTTCGGTATTAATCGCCTGTCTGCATTTTTTTAGAAATATTTAAATAAAATTTGAATGAGCTGAAATACTCCGTAGAGTGTATATATGTATGTATGTGCATATGAATGTAAAGAAGCGAAAATAGAAATACGAGAATACGTGATAAAATATATATGTATATTTAAAATGTTTTTTACTATTACAACTACCAATGGGCAAATATTTGGGCCACCAATTGAGCGATAAAACAGCGCTCAGTCTTATCTATTTATACGTTCGAAAATAGTTGCACAAATGACTAAGTGGCATCATTTGTGACACATTTTGTGTGTTGCGGCCAGGCGTCAGGTTTAAGTGCTTGATTTATGGATATTTCAATTGCTCCATACATAAATATTGTAGCTGACAAATGGCATTAGGCATTCAACATTTGCTATTCGCTAACACTCCACGACAATCGCTTGCTGAAGATGTCAAGATGCTTTATGGTGCTTATTAAGAGACGCGACGAGACGAGAGTTTATCGATGCGAGGGTCAGCTTTCAGTACGCAAATGTGGTCTGCGGTCTCTAGAGTGCTGGCTGCTGGTCAAAGCGACATCATTTGTGCATCTAAAAGGGAAACATCTGGCTTGGGAACGAATGAAATATAAATAAAATATGGCCTGTTAAACTGTAATTTAATGGAATATAGTGAGACCATCGTAAACAGCAACTTAACAGTAGTATACTTAAGAATGATATATTTTGGTGTCTGCATTATGTTGTCTTCTACAAAAGCAACAGAAAATTAAGTCTATTCTCTCTCTGCACACTCATAATTCTAAGAATGAGATTAGGCGTTATTTCGAGCAGCTCGAATATTTATGTATTCATCAAATCTGATTTAGAATATGCAGGTTTATTTTGAACTGTTTTTTTATTCATAAGTCCTGAATACTTGAAATATTAAAATAACAATATTCGATCAAAAATTGTGCTTGATTTGCATTACGGTTGGCGAAGACAGCACCTACATCAAAGGGGTCTTAGCACTTTGCTTAAAGCCTCCAAAAACTTGTGCTGGAAACTTTTGTTATAAATAATTGCGTCCTCAACACACGACTCTTAGCGCGGACAGTGCAATATGGCAACAAAGCGGGGTAAATTAAATATATTTGCCATGGCATCAAAGCCGAGCAAAAAGAACCCTTAAAGCTTACAAAGAAAACTGCAACGGAAACCGGAATTCCCAGCGCAAGATGTCAACCCAGCTGTACCAGAAGAAAAAAAATATATCAACGAAAACTGAACTGGAAAAAGAAAAAGGAATACCCTCATCAGAGGACCGACGCTCGGCCTGGCCAACTGTGACCCATTCCCGGTGCTGTTCGCAGAAAAAAGATGGGAAAAAGCGGGCAGCATTTCTTCTAATAACTGCGCAAAAAACGATAACGAGTGCGAGACAGCGGCAATTTCGCTTACAAAATTGCCAAACCAAAAATGACTTTGAATTCCAATTGCGATGAGCGGCGGGCCAAGCGGGCTCGCTCGTCAGTTCAGTTTGGCCTCTGCCTCTGTTTTTGGCTCTAGCTGCAAACGTGAACGCAAACGCAACCGCAAAACATGAACAGACGTGCACGGACGCGTCGCCAACCGGCCACGCCCACACAACGTTCCACCATAAATCATGGGCAAAAAGAAAAATAGAAAACGAGATGAAAATAAAGAATAAAGTGATGGCACAACACACAAAAAAAATCTTCCAATATCAGCAATGCAAATTTTCAGAAGCTACGCTGAGGGATATACGAGCCAAGTAATCTGGAAGGGGCAGTCCCTGCTGTCCTGATGACGCAGTCCCCCTCCAGTGCGGCCCATGCCGGGCCAGGCAAGACCAGGACAAACGCGGCCATTGAAATCTATGCAGCGCCCAGCAGCTAAACTATCAGCGATGAGTCAATAGACTGAGCCTTTTGCTTGCGGCCAACAGTGGGGTCCGACCCATCAACATGTGCATGGAAATTCCATCAACCAGTGCCGAAAAAAAACAAAACCTAAAAAATAACCATAAATAATTCTCAAGAATGTCCCCATAAGTGAAAATGTGTTTATTTACCGAGTGGCTTATCACGATTCAATCAAGTAATTTACGAGAAAAAGCTGCAGGACTCGGCGTCAAATGAAGACTTTATTTAAATAATTTATTTATCTATAAACAAGCTTGTGCCCTCAGGCTGTTCATAGAAGTACATAGCGACTGTAATTTCTATAAGAGCATTCCTATTGAGTAACCAGTTCCAGTGTAGCAACTGAGTAATTTTCTGTCTGTAGATAAAGATATCTTCCATATTTCGCAGCCTGTTCATAAGAAGGCAGCTTTCTGAGGAATCAGGAAAGACATTAATTACCAAAAGCATTAATTTGAAAGTATAAAGAATCCTCGTTGGTATTAAAGAGAACCGTTTAATAAGTTATTAGATTTATAAAAATATTAATTTTCTATACAAAAATTTGTCAAATAACATAATAAAATGTTAAATTTAATTTTTATTTTAAAGTAGAGTAAATTCAAAAGAATTAAATTTGACGACAAGCTCAGAATGTTTTTATTTAGAATCTAACGTATTTAAAATTTTTGATTAACTAATCTCCCATAAAAAGAGTCGGCGCCATTATAGGGTATGCTCTCTCTCTAATTACATTTTTGTTATTACTTTAATAATTAAATAAAAACATGTTTGTTATAAATGTACCTGTGTTAATCTAATGTTTGTATTGTGCATTGGCATTATCATTAATATTATTATAATAATTTTAAAAAGCCAAAATTACAATTCTAACTCGAGCTTAAACAAAGAAGTAAAGTAAATAAAATGCTTAAGATAGTCAACATTAAAATTAAGAAATTATATTTATACAATTGGGCGCTTTGGTTCCACTGTTTTCCCGTTCACTGCAATTGTGATGGGTGCAGAGCCCATTTGAAGAGCTTTATGCAAACGTCTTTTGCATCGATGAAAATGCTAGGGCACTTTTGTCGAGAGTAATTAAAAATGCTGCAGTTGATGCTTAACTAGTTTTTAATAAGTTTTTAATTAAAAATAAATATGCATTTGTGTGTAAAAATGATGAGCGCCCGCTCTACGTTTCACAGTGGCGAGCAACGACGCACGTGGCTGCTGTTTGCCACGTGACTTACCAAGCGGCGGGGGCAAGTGAAGCTAGCGCGCTGAGTGTGTTCCCATTGTCAGCGTCATCGTCGCCGTTCTCGAGCTCGTTTTCGTCATCATCTACGCTGTGCTGTTGTTGTTTGCGCTACTCATTACATGGCGTGTAGACAAGGCAAACACAATTGAATTAGCATGGCGAGCGTTAAAAATCACGCATACGACAGGCCCGAGGGGCCGCCCATTTGGATACCGTTCCCAATTGGATAGCGCTTGCCTGAGCTGCCAGGCCGGCAGTCCTCTGTTGCCCTACAATTGCCCTCAACAATGTAAAGCGAGGGAAAACTTGAAACTCCTGTTTATCAAACCGACGGACCTACACACTTCACCTGAATTAAATTATAATAACCGCGTAGAACAAGGATATGAACCACATTTTTTTACATGGACGGCAGATCTTCGAGGTCCAGTTTTATTTCTATATATTGACCATTAATCAATCAGTCAATCAGACATTCAAATTTCGATCGGAACCCAAACTCCCGAGCTCTTCCATGTACCCAGTTGCAGTGATGTGTTCGTCTTAAATGTAGGCACCTAAACGAGGTCTCTGCACCCGAGTGCCCAGACCTGAACAGCAGCGTATTTGATTTCACTAACGAATGCAGGCAGGCTCAGGTCTTTGGGGGTCTCGGGCCTCTGTTGGGCCTCAGGAACTGGGGTCTCTAAACGTCGCACGGCTTACAGCTGAATTCAAGCGCAAAATTATGTAGCCACAGCTACACATACACACACCCACACACACACACACACACACACACACATACATACAGACAGAGATTTAGATACAGCTATGCGCTTCTCTATGTTTGTGGGACAATCAAGCAATGAAATTTCATGCGTTTGCACATGCGTTTGCCCTCTTCGTGCTGATGCCCGTGGCGTCTGCTGCCCGCTTCATAAACAAGTAACACATTTTCACTTCCTTTGAACCTGTTAGGAATTTTAAAATTTTCGTAGATTATCCGCTTTTAGCCGACGCCCGCCAGTCACACCCAATATCCAACGCCCATCGCCAGCACCCACAAACACAGCGAACACGCGTCAATGCCACACAATGCACAAAAGGCACGTACCGAAAAGTGAGTTAGGGCTTGGGTATGTGGAGATCTAGTTGTACAATTTCAGGGGCATATTCACAATCCCTGGACTCGGCTTGTTCCACGACCTCCTGACCGACCGCTCGTCCATCCGTCGGCTCGTCCGCTCGTTGTGTGCAAAAATATTACTTGACTGACATTTAAATTAACACAATCACAGTTATTGGAGCATTGGCGCCCGGGCAGAGGACATCGGGCCTTTTGCCGGGCTCAAAAGCCACTGCACAAATAAGCAATGAAAATGTTTTTTTTTAGTTCGACCAAAAATCAAAACGAGCAAATGGAACACTGAGCAGTGGGAAAAAACGATCCAAGTTCCCAAGCAGAAAACAAAGTATGATGAAAAACCTGATGAATGATTCGTTTTTGTATGTGGTATACGAGTAGTATTCTGATTGAGTTTTAATACGAAAACTAGGGCAAGTGGTATTATCCTAGAGAAAAGAGCATACATACACTGCATATGGGTATGCTTCTAATATTTTATGAAGCCGCGAAGTGGGTTCTGTGATGAAACTTAGGAGTAAGCCTTAAAGGAACTGCTTTTACTTTCATATTTATTTTTACTTTTAGAGAGCATATATACCAGATAATGGGGAAGTCAATATTAATATTATTAGAATATTATTATTTATTAACTAGAATATTTTTATTTAGGACTCGAATACTTAATTATCCTTGTGATCCTCCAATAAAAATTATATTTAATATATAAGAAAGGTATTTCAGATTTTACACTATTTTATTCAATTTTTTCTAGTTCTCTGTTCTAGTGAAAATCATCGCTGATCAGCAGTAGCCTAGCTATTGTATTGGGGCATCCCATATTTCATATTCTACAGACTTTAACTCCTTTGGTTTATTTGTTCAGACAATTATCAATAATTTCCTTATATTCAGATCTATGTATTTATCATTGACTCACTCTGTCTGGTATAGGGCATTTAAGTAACGCCCAGTTCAGAGTTTGCTTACGACTTTGTTTTCCTTTTCTATGGCACATTTTCTTTGAACTTTTTGTGCGACATTTTTGGCCCCAACATTTGACTTTGTCGTGGTGGGCGCTACGTCTATATGCATATGTGCCAGTATCAGTATGTATATATGCAGTGGCGTACTAATATGGGTCTTCTACTACTACGACTACCTCTCTCTCTCTCTCTGTCACTCTCTCTGTCACTCTCTCTCTCTCTCTCTCTGTACCTAGGTTTGCCATGTATTTGTGCGACTTACGCGCGGGGGCGTTTTTTAATCAAAATGTAACAAGCCAAAAGCAAACAAGCGCCGCCCCCATCTACGCCCTTCACGTCCCATGTGCTCCTTGCATGGCCACTGCTTGGATAGGGACGAAAATGAGAAGGAGCCAGTGCCATGGCCCGGATTAGTAGTGCAAAAGAAAACAACAACAACAACAACAACAACAACTAAAAGGCCCACAGATAGCCGACAAAAGCTATAGAAAGATAGTTGCTGCCATCGCTCTTTTTATTGGACTTTATGCGCTTTTGTTGTGCCCCAGCACGCTTTGTTCAGAATCACTAGGAGCTTAAAAAAGAAGGGAATAAAAAAAGGTAGCTGAATCATCTAAAAAGCGATGGCCGGCGGCCAAAGCAACTCAATAAGCGAGCCATATGAACTGAGCTCAGATAGATAGAGAAAGGGAGAGAGACATAGAGTGAGAGAGTGTGTAAGAGAGAGACGGAGAAAGCTGAGCTAAAGGGAAGTCCCACTAATTTGTAGGACATGCAACGAAGTTGATTAAATATGTGCAGGAGGAATCGATTGCATATTTTTTAAGTCCAGTAAGTTGGCTGGCAGCCATTAGAGCAAGGATTGGTTAAGAATTCGAATACGCATTCAAGCTGCGCTGAAGCGTTCGAGCGTGAAATTGTGCGGTTCACGGACTACAGAGAACTCTTGGGTCTAGGGTCTAGGCTTCAGGACCCTTGGCCATGGCTAATTTGTAACTAAATTTACGAAACAAAAAGCGAGGCTATGGCTATATATGTGTGTGTGTGAATGGGATGCCGCAGCTAAGCACATGTAAACCCTTGAATGCGCCACTTGACGTTGGCTCAGTTGTCCTTTGTGGCATTGGCCAGAAATTAATTAACTAACATGGGCCGGTTGAACTGTGAGCTGCGAGTTGTGAGCTGCGAGCTGTGAGCTGTGAGCTGCTCGGAGCCAAGTGCTGCAGCCATACAATAAAACAATAATAGGAGTTGGCCGCCATCAACGCATTACAAGCCACTCAATGAGCTGCCACCGATGACGCCTAAAGTGCCAAATACACTGGGGCCAGGCACAGCAAAGACGATGACGACGACGACGACGACGACGACAACGATGATGATGATGAAGCTCGAATTGGAGCTGTAATTTGCTGTACGTACGATGAGTGCTTCTTATACTCAGGCCAACATTCATAGCCAGCCTAAAACTCACACAGTTGCAGCAGCAGGTCACTCTGTTGAGGCGTTCTCGATTGGGTCTTTTGTTCTTTGGCATTGCCCCGTTTGCCTAACAGGGCGGCCTAACAATGGGGCATCTTCTGTGGCTGTCCCAAAACGTATTTCAATGGACGCATTCGGCCGTGTGGCTAAGATTTTTGTGCTGGTCATGTTGATGGCCGGACAGCACTTGGCTAGGGAGCCGCACCTCCTGCCAGAAGGTAAGCGAGAGTGGGTTGCTTTACCAGTTTTCGACTCTGTTACTCTTCTTCTCTTTTTTTTTGAATGGACATAAGTGGGCTATTATGATATTATCGCTTGGGATTAGCAGGAAAAGGTAAAACATTACGTAAAGGCGTAACAAGTCAGTTAAAAGCAGCGTAAATGTTATGATCACAGGTCGGTATTTACCTGGCGAACAGGTGAGCCGAATACAATACACAATGAGAGCAAAGCGTAAGGTCATTCAAAATTGAAATGAAATAATCGAAGCAGAACACCTGGACAATAGAGTCGATAATAATACATGGAGATGTTCAGGGCTTACGGATTGAAATGTGAATAGCATCAATTGAATAATTCAATGATATATGATATTGAATAAAATAAGTTGCTACCTGCGAGGGCAGCTGAAGAGTAAAATTCAAAGACACAAAAGATTTCAATACGTAAAAGAGATGTTTCAAAATAAATTAATTTGCTAAACTGAAAGAGATATATTACTGGATAAATAAAAAAGTTAAGAGTATAGCTAAGAACTCAATCTCAGTATAGAGTCTAAAAAATGTAGCCGTCAATTTAAATACTCTTAATAATGTTGTTCAACTTTTTGATTTGTGGCTAACTATTGGATTAGGACTTCGTAATAGCAGCCCCGAATGAAGTTAATCTGCCTTTAAATTGTTGACTGACTTTATCCACTTTGCATACGAATATTTCTCGCACGACCCACGCATTCGGCTTGATGGTAATCAAGTGCCTTTATGGCTAACGATGTGTCGAGGTTCATGTAACGTCTTTGTCCTGTTTGCGTTCTGTGCGTGCCAGTGTGTATTGGGATTAAAAACAAAAGACCCATAAAGATTATGTCAAAAACAAACTATTCAATTAAGTAACTAAACTAACTGACATTTGCACACCGAGCGCTGAGAGGGAGTCTCGATCCTCGACATCCACATGCCACAGCTACTTCTACTACTTGCCACATGCCAACTGTCTTCCTGTCGCCCTCTCATTCTGTCGTCCTCTAGTTCTGTCGCCCTGCGTCCAGCCGAGAGCATGCGGAGGCAAGTTTTGGTCTTTGTCAGAGCTAGCAACAACTCTAGCATTTGCGTCTTTTTGTTTTATCCATTTGCATGGAAGTGAGTTTTTATATTCCCTTTCTCTGCTTTTTTTTTTTTTGACAAGTAAGCTGCAATGACAATGATTGGAAGGAGTTTGGACTTGTGTCAGACTCTCAAGTTAGCAAAATATTATTAAAACAACGATGTATGTATCTGTATGTGTGCGCGCTTGTGGGCGTGTAGTCCAGCCTGCGATTATTGGCATTATTAGCAAAGGCTTAGGGTCCTTGCGCGTGTCAGCGCCTTTGGCATATGAATGGTTCTATCTCTCAGGTCAATGGGGTCTGCTGGCTGCTGCTGCTGGATGCCACGTGTCATAAAATAAACAATAATCCTGCAGCGGCTGCCATTCCACTTTAGTGCACAATGCTCGTAAATTGTATCTAATAATATGGGCCGTGTGTTCTGTTGCGTTCTGTTTGCAATGCACAGGCAGCAAATAGAACAAACAATCAATCAATAGACAATATTTTCTCGTGCCGGATTCCGATTGCCTTAAAACAAAAGCGCCCGTTGCAAAAATAAATATATATACAAAAAAAAAAAAAGAAGACGAATAGAATACTTTTTCTAGTATATAAAACAGGAATCAAGACGATAGAGAGCAAAAAAAAAAAAAAGATAAATATTTATACCCGGAGCACAGTGCAGGCGACGCTCGACTTGTTTTTTCAGCTTCGCTGAGCGTATAGAGTGGAGAGAACTGAGCATTTGTAGATAATAAAAAACAAGTAGGTAAATACAATATAAATGCTGGTAGCAGCCACCGGCTCTTAACTCTGTCTCTGCCTCAGTCTCAGACTCAGCTTCCACTGTGTATCTTGCAGATACAATTCGGTTGCAGCCAGCACTTTTATTACATGCGACTTTTCTACAATTTGTGAACCATTGTCTTCTGCTACACAGTTCGCTATTTCTACCTCTCTTCATCACTCGCTCTCTCTCTCTTTCTCGCTCACTGCCAAAGTGTTTGAATTTAGTAGTAAGCGGAAAAGCAAAGAAGAATGAAATGAACTATGACCCCGGCTCTCGGCTCTCGGTTCGTGGCCCCCGGCTGCCGGTTGAAGTCCAGTAGCCAGTCAGCCAGCACGCAGATAGGTTGAGGTCCTTCCAAATGCCGGAGTCCTGCCACTTTTATTTACCAGCCGTGCCAAAGCACAGCCAGCGCTTAGAACCACCTTAAGACAACGTGGAACGAGTATAAACATTATTTCGCTTGATTCTGCAATATGTACACGCACCTCGCCCTGCGGCTATAGCCACTGTCTAATGCCATTGGCTTCAAGGCACATACATATCTAAATATATGAATGCATACTTTAATATACTTCCTGCGTATTATCTAATTGTGGGGCTTTACTGTGTGCTGTACGACCTTCCAGTCCGAAGGCCTCCACTTACTCTTTTCAAAACGATCTCAAAACACTTAGAATATAATATATAATAATAATTATATTTTTCTTAATTTTTTTTTTTTTCAGATAATCGGACTATAACTTATGTCAGTTTTTATAGTGTAAAATAATATAATTATTTTTATTAATTATTTGCACAAGAAAAATTTCTTAAGTAAAATTTCTTTCAGCTATAATTCATAATGTAATATTTTGTATTTACGTTTTGCTGATTATTAATATGATTTAGTATGGTTTTAATATAGAGTATCTGCTGCTCGTTATGCTTTTATTCTACTGAACTTTTGGCATTTCCTAATACTATTTCTATTTGTTGTTATTTTCTAGTTTCACGGAGCTTTAAGTGCAGATGCTAGCCGGCTGCGCCTTTATTAGATAGAGCCACACGCATATTGAAAGAGTGAGCTTGAGGGTTAGAAAGAGAGAGAGAGAAAGTAAAGAGGCAGAGTGCAGAGTGATACAGATAGAGCCAGTTGGGTATTTGGACTGCTAAGTAGTGGGCAATTATTTTTACGACAACTAGTTAAGGGTGCGACGATGTGTGGGCCACTTGAAGTTGTTGCGCGTCTCTAATTGCGGACTCTTGAGAGAAAGAGAGAGGGAGACAAACAAAGAGGTAGAGAGAGAGAGAGAGAGAGAGAGAGAGAGAGTAAGTATACCAATTTATAACGTCCTGAAATGATGGCAAAACAATGGGTGAAGTCCAAGTGTGCTGATGGTCAGATATAAAGTTAGAACTTCCCTTTGCCAGCGATGACAAAGAACGCATTAAAGACAGTTTATTTTGATATATAAATGTGTTGTATGTGTGGGCTGGGCGAACTCAAAAAACTTGCTCAAAAAGTTACCAGAGATAATGAGTTTTTAAGACAGTTGAAGCCCCTCAGCACCTCTACCACCTATTTTGTGTGTGCGCGGCCAGCCAAGGAATGGCCCTGGCCAAAGAGATTAACTCAATGCAACATATATACATATAACTCCAGCAACTGAGTTGAACATTTGAACTGTTTTGTTGTTTTATGACTCGACATGGCTGTTTGCTTGACTGTGATAATGATAACAGCGCGTTTTGTTACTACACACACACACACACACACCCACACACACACTTGTAGTCATACACAATGTAAAGAAAGCTCTAAAAGCAGTTGCACCCGAGGGCTTTCATTGTGGTCCCACAAATGTCAGCACTTGGATGCAAAGAGCCAAGAATCTGTTCAAGACATTTTAGGGGCTGCTGATAGCTCTGAGAAAGAACTTGAGTGTATCGCAGAGATAGCTTTGTGAATGCAGCAATAAGTCGAAACAATCAAAGTTAAGCATTTCTGTCTAATACCGCTCGCACTCCACTCACAAAGCACGAATGTCTGAACTGAACTGAACTACTGAAAGTTGTGCAAACAGATTAAAAGATTTTCTGAACGTTTTCAGCTTGTACATGAAGTATAATGTTGTGTTATTCCACAGGTAAACGAGTCATCTCGCAAGTCCCGCCATGAAGTTTAATTAAAGTTCCTAGTTCTGGATTACAACTCAATTTGAGCCACGTTCTGACTTAAAGAGCTGCATCAAACTTAGTTGATTGCAATTACGGCTGTGATACAAAAGTGTAGCTAACTAAGGATCATATTCCTAGGCTTTTATCTAAAGCACCAATTACCATTACGATTATCGTTTCCAAATTACCAGCATTTATGTACCAGTTTCTGTTGAAAGTAATCAGGTATGGAAAATAAAAGTCTAATAATAATAAAGGTATTTGACTTCAATAAATAAATATGGGTTATAGACTTGTCTTTCAAGGTTTAAGCTGAGCCCAAATTTCACATTTCAGATCCATTACTTATACGCTTTCTCTGATTAGCGAGTGATTATAGGGAAAAGGCAAAAGGAGAGCGATCAGATGAAGTGCGATGCTTCCGCTTTCACAGCTTCAACACTATTTGTAGCTCTTTATAAGGAAATCGACATTCGTGACAATTATTATTTCATCAGTTGAAATGACTTAAAAAGACCGACATTTAATTGATAAAAAAAATGCATATTTAATTTCGTATAAATAGCAACTAGCAACAGTAAAAACTATATACCACTATCTGTGGAGACCACACTAAATACAATGCTTTATAATAAATTTGAAAATATTACGAAATGCTCATAGACATATTATTAGGCGTGTTAGCCAAAAAATACTTTTAACTCAGCTAATATTTAAAGCTATGATTAGGCTAATTATTAGCAATTTAAAATTAACTACATATATATATATATAAAAATTTATATATAATTTGATATATGCCAATATTTTTTGCCGTTTAGTTTCACACGCTTGGGGTTGCTCGGATTAGGCCATCATCATACCAATTTTGATATTTACGCCCGTGTTCTAATTGAAAAGCTTTGTGACATTGCTGTTGACATTTTTCAAATTTTAATTAAATTTATGACACTTTTCTGTGTATGTAGTCGTTGGTTAGTCTGTGTTATTTACATTTTTTGTTGCCTCTTTGTATGCTATTATCTATTTTTCAGTTGGTCGAACTGTCGCCAGTTCATGCTCGTAACTGTCATAGACAGAACTTTAACAAGAGTAGGACGGGGCAGCTGCACATGCCCCAAAGGCCCCGGGCCTACGCCACCCTTGAGGTAGTTACAAATTATGCCACGGACTGCCTGCATAGTTCTAACTAACTTGTTTTTCAACATTCAGTTCATACAAATAGAATTCCCTTTCTTTTTTTTGTGTGTGCAATTTGTATTGCTAGAATGTTTTTTGTTTTCATACATTGACCACAAGCTGCAATGTTTTAATTGAAACTAAATGCTGCCCTTGTGTAATGTTAAAAAACAAACAAGTTGCGCCCTGAAATACCAACAATAACAAAAAATACAACAATAATAATAACAACATTGGCAATTATAACTGCATCGAACGCTGTGCGCGCTCTCATCTCAAATGAACAACAGTACAATAAGAGCGAAGCATGACGTTGACACTGATACACATCGAAATACCCTGTTAGTGAGTGAGAATAAGTATTAGAAGAATATTAGAAGTCGTTGTAGTATTACTTGTAGTAGTGAAAGTAATAATAGTAGATCTAGCAGTAGTAGCAAAGTAGTGTAGTATTAGTAGTCATACTAGTAGTAGTAGTAGAAAATGTGAAATAGTATTAGTTGTAATAGACGTTGGTTTATTGGTAATAGTAAAATTAGGTATAGTAGTAAATAGATAATTAGTAGTACTAACGTCCAATATTTGTATAAAATTATAGTTTCTTGAATAAGCGAGTTGTTTTTCAATGAATTCATTTTATTCAGTTGTATAATTTTGTAAATAATTATTTATTCATTTAAAATTTAATGATCGTCATTGAAATTTAAATCTAAAACAAGCAGTTTAGACTATAAAACTTGAAATTTGTTCGATACGTTCAACAGCGAAAGGTTTGTTTTAAGTAACTCTGTCGGTTAACCAACTAAGCTTCGACAATCTAATAATGTAAGTTAAAAGTTAAGGAAGATTATTATATTAATCCTCAACATATGAATCAAATAACATTTAAATTTTATATCTACTAGATCCATATATATTGAATATTTTGGAGTTATGTTTGTGTAAGTTTACCTAATTTCGGAACTCAGCTATATATTTATATATAGACTACTATACTACTATATATATATATTCACTACTGCCAGTACATCCAGTTTTATCAGTATTATGAGTACAGGGTATACCAAATTCCCGGAAATCCGCTTTGCGCCCAATCCACGTGCTTTTAATACCGTACGCATGTCCAACGGCTGTCGGGCTACAGAGCTGGTCCGTGACGATGAACAACTTTTGTCCAACGTGTGGGTGGCTCGGCATTTGTTATTATTTGTATGCCTTTTTAAGTATAGACTTTTGCCCTGGGGCGAGAGAGTCACATTGAGCCGCAATACAATGCAGATTAAGAGTAGGATTTTGTTCTCGTTTTTTTGTTGTTGATTTACAATTGAAAAGTTCAATAATGAAAAAAGCAATAGATAAATATTATGAAATGCAAGCTAAAAGTGCATATTTATTCAATTTAAAGTGCATTTCAGAATCAGCAAAGCTGATTAAAAAAGGCAGTCGTATTTGCTGGGAAAATAGGAAAATGTGTGTCCTTAAAACTCATAAAGCAAAATATACAATCAGAAATTTCAATAGTTATTGTCAGCACATAGTATGCTTTAATTGTGCTCACGTGAAGTATTTTTTCAACAGGCACAAACAAAATTAATTATAATATTTTTCCAATACACATTTCATTTATCAAATCCCTCAAACGATCCAAATCAGTTGACATAAATATTTCATTTTAAATCTGAGCAATATAAAAACACAAAGCGAAATTTCATAAATGACATCATTTATATGCAATCATTTCTACACTCTTCGCAAGGATCGTAATTAATTTTACACAAGGTGAAACAAGCTTGGAATTTTTAAAATTTATCGGACTAAAATATGCTCTAAGGCTATGCGAATGTGTTATGTTTGTTGGTTTAGTGTTAAAAACTATTTTTAAAGCGGTCAAAAAAAAAAGAATTTTAAAACATCAAGAAATTTTACAAATATATATGTATCTTAAATATTTAGAGTCGGTAGATATTTCATAATGATTTTAGATTTGCAGCTTAATTTTAAAGGATAAGGCCTCAGAATACAAAAGACCAATTTGTGAAATCAAGAAAATATAACTGTCCTTGCAATGAAGCCGAATCGGAGAAGTCAATTCAAACGCATTCCCGACTAGGTAATTTCTATAGAAATGTTCTAACACAATGCATGACAAAGCTAAAATATTTTATGTAATTTGTTTATTCTATAATTCTATTCTATTCTTTTGAATTTTTGCTAAGTTGTAATGTAAAAAATGCTTTTTAAGGGTATTACAGCAATCGGCGTGTTGAACATTTCTGTTATTTTTTTATGTGTGTGCATAAATAGCAGAGAAGCTTAACAATTTGTATGTGTTTAAGCCAATAAACAAATTTAATTGTACGATTAACTTTTTTTTACACCCTTTGGATTTTTTTGCTATTTCAATTAAATCTTGGTTATTTTATTTATTTTTTCGAATGTTCATTACAAAATGTTTAAAGGGCAAAAGCTTAAGCCTTATGCGGTCAACTAAAGCTGGCCGCGATGGTGAAAATAAACATCGGCTCAGTGCCAGCGTACTATGGAACAAAAACATTTTCGACGACTAAATTAAGTTTAAAAAATTCATTTAAATTATAAGAAAATAAAAGTTTGTAAGAAATATATATTTACATTGTAAAACACTTTAGAAAAGTAAAATATATAATTTGCAGAAAATAAATTTCAATTTGCTGCACTGTTCACAAAGTAAAGGGCAAACACGTACAATAGGCAGTGCGAAATGGGTGCTGAGTCCTTTGGGTCCAGCACATAAAAATGCATTAAATAAAATTTGTCATATAAATCTTGCAATTTATATGTTGGCTCGGCAGCACGAGAAATGTAATTTACAAACCAAAAGCTGCTGGATTCATTTCTCTCATATATTTATTTCATTTCAGTTGAGTTGAGTTTTTTCTTGTTTTTTTTTTTTTTGCTTTTGGTTTTTGCGTATTGTTGCTCAAGAGCGAGTTGTCGTATAACTCATTAAGAACGCTTGTCGCAGGTGCTAATTCGTTAAAATGGAAATCAGAATTTTCCAATTAAACTGGATAATAAATTGGCCAACCAAGCAAGCCGGGCAACAAGCAGGCATCCACGCAGGCAGGCAGACAGGAGGAGCAGCAGCAACACAGGAAACTGTTTTTTGAGGGGGTTGGATCTGACCAGCAGCTGCCAGAAAGGAAATAAATTATAAATACGCCGGAAGTTCCAAGTCAGCATGAAAGGGCGAAAGCACACACACACTCACACACAGACTTACACTTATATAGAGAGTGTAAGCAACCCCGCTCTTGGGCCAGGTTTGCAATTCCGTTAGCTAGCTAATTTGTAAAAAGCTGTTGACCAGCACACACAACACACAGCTGAGACCCTCACTAAGAAGATAAACTATGCGTCGTATATAAGCAGATACTTTATCTGCTGGCTAAACGAGCTTCCCGACTAAGAGTGTGTGTGTGTGTGTGTGTGTGTGTCATGTGTGTTGCGTATTCTAAGGGTTCGGGGCTAAATGTGGGCGGGCAATTAGATAAAACAAACGCAACGCTGACAAAGGCATTGCAATTTTGCTTGCTATCCACAGCAAAAGTTGCGCGCGTCAGAGTAAAAGTATCTGTGAAATAGAGTTGAGATGCTGCAGCCGCAACTTCAAGTATGCGTGGTTGTAGCACCAACTCCTACTACAGTTCCAACTTCGACTCTCAATCCCGTCCGGCGCCAGCTTAACAATTCAATTTAAGCATCGTGCGCAATTTGCGCAATGCATGTAGAGAGTAGAAGTAGTTGCTGTTGGGTGGCTTCGTCATGGGCGTTTGTGCGTTTCACTCTGTGTTAATTCATATAACATATAACAGGCAGCGCATGCCACTCCCATGGCCTTCAGCATTACGCTGCATGCATCTTATATAGCATACATTTCGGGGCGCTGGCAATTTCGCCTCGCATGTGCCACAAGTTTTTGGCGCCTTCACGCTACACTGAAAGCTGAACGCTGAACGCAGCAGCGTTAACCGACGCGTTCGCATAGAAGTGTTGCCGATTTTTTCAAGTGTGAACTACAGCTTGGGCAAGCGTATGTGCAAAATTCGTTAGCTGGCTTTAATATGCGTTAGTTGGCCACATTTGAGATGTATTTCAATTATGTTATACTCAACTAAAGCTAATCGTTGAGCTCTTTATCCATATTCGAGATAACTTTGGTTGCTGCTCAATATATTAGCTGAGAGCATTAGAAATTCAAAACATTTGCAATGCGAGCTTTGAGCATACATAAATAATTAAGCTGTCTGGCTTCGCTCGCCTGTCTCTTCACGAGGGTATAGATAGGCCAAATCGAATGTAAATGCCTAAAATGATTCAAGTTCACTGTACTCTTCCAGTTGAATTCTCTTCAATGACTCAAATGTCATATGAGCTTAGAATATGTTTTATGTCGCTCAAGGAATCGTGTCTGAGTAAATCAATATCAATAACAAATCCATTATACCCTAATTTCTCATTTACAATGGGATGAAGGCATAAACATCTTTATGAATAAGAATATGCCTAGGTATAGTCTAATCAGGTCTAATTTCCATTCGATAGACGCTACTTGTTAGATTATCGAGAATTTCTGTTATATCAAGTAAAGTTCTGTTGGATTGTGCGAGCGGTTGACAGGCTGCGCTCATCTATGTGTAGCTTGTTTGGTTTTTGGCGCTTATCGCTAACCCGTTTGTTTGTTTGTTTGCTTGTTCGTTTGACTGTTTCCTGGGAATCCCGCAACACACAAGAGTTATTTGGCTTTCCAATGGTTTAATTAAAACATTGTTACTTCATTGTGAAAATGCGCAAAGTGTAATTATATAAAATTTGCACAGCCACAGAGACACAAAGATGTGGATGAAGGAAAACAAGAGGCAGGGACGAGCACAGCTCATGAGGTAGAAAGAGAGGGAGTTAGACAGAGACAGAGGGAGAGAGAGAAAGAAAAGCAAAGAGTGTGGCAGAGGGGAATGTTTCTGGCACATGCTAACAAACAAACAGGACGACACACAAGGTCTTCTACATATGTTGCGAGCGCAAGTGAAGCTGCTTTGAGCTTCACATTTGTGCAGATTTGTATGGCGTGTTCCCGAGTATCCCAGTGTGTGTGTGAGTACGAGCGCAAATCGTTTGGCTTCAAAAGTTGACACGCTCATATGTAAGTAGGCATGCAAACATATCTACACGTTATAATAGGCAGCAATAAAATTAGACCCCAAGTGCGGAGCCCCAAAAAGCATGCTACAATATTTGCACGCCACGCACACCAGAAGTTTTAAGCCCCAGCGCACTGGGGAGCGCTTAAGTATGCGTGAGCGTCTCCGTGTGTGTGTGTGTGTATGAATCAAGTATTATATCAGACCTTCTCATGCAATGGCAGCTTAATATCTTAATTGAGGTGCCCGCTTGAAAGATGCATGGTTATCCTTTGGTAAAGGATGACGTCGGGAAGTCAAGTTAACGCCGACAGCAAAGGCTTGAAATAAATTAACTTTTTGCTGTTGATTTTATGTAAATCATCATGTAAAAAAAATAAGGCGAAACAAACAAAAACACAATTTCAGCCAGAGCCAAGCGAGTGTCGCCGGCAGACAGAGCGGCGTCCCATTTATATTTATTTAATGATGTGACCTAAATTTATGTCTGTATGTGAGTGTTTAATTAGACGGTTCGCCTCACAGGCGACAGTTGGTGGTCTTTACGACTCAGTGGCCTGGAGCTCTCTTGCTCCCCTGCCTTTCCCTCCGACTCTTATTCACGCACATAGACTTTATGCGTGCCAGAGCCCAACGAGGTCCTTAAATGTTAGTGCTTCTCTCAAGGTCACGCGGCATAAGCATATATATATATATATATATATATATACATATAGCACCGCTCCCTTTCTACAATGTGTGTTTGGAGGTTTGGCATATCGCTTATCTTGGAGGCGGTGGCCTGTGCCAAAAATTTACGTACTGTTAAGTAAAGGATTTGTGGTTAATGACGGTCGCTTTGCTGGGGGTCGTGGCACTTGGCCGCTTTCCAATGCCATTTCAAGCTACATATGTTGTGCGCAAAGCCTTCGAAGTTATTTTCCGTTTAGTGTGGGGGAGTTAGGGTCTGCGCTCGGGCTGCTGGCGATGCGGGCAATAAATTTGACTTGTAATCAAATTTAAATTAAAGTGATGGGGCTGGTCAGACGGCTTGAGTAGGAGACTTCCTTCTAGTATAATGCCACTGAAGTGGAATAGTTCTTCATTTTAAGCATATCAAATTTTGGGTTCGAATTGTGGTTGGAAAACAAAAACTATTCAACAGCCGAAATAATGTGAGATCCTTGCTTTTGGGCTTCGTTTTAAATATACATTTATTTCACGGTCCACAGTTTAACGTCGCACTGTTTCTTACTATGAAATCATTATTGAAATAATATTTACAATGATCCATATTGCTTATTCTATTTGTTTGTATGTTTCATTCATCCCTCATATATAACGGCTTACTGTTTGCTAGACGGGCGTACTGACTTGACATACCTGTTATTGCTGCATCTTACACCATAGATAAATATAAATGATATACCCGTTAAATACATGGGATACATTAGACCCTTTACGATGGTAAATTAATTATTAATTGTTATTAATTTTAAATTTTAATTATTAAATAGGTTTTGGCTTAGACTCATTTTCTCAATGAACACCAGGAGAAAGTTGATGGAAGGTATTTAAAATGCGGAATACTCCAAATTTCTTTTCTGCTCTTAAGTTTCGCTAAGAGATTTATATAAATTTATTGAGATTTCCATCGATCGTAATGAAATGGATTGAATTATGGCATATAAAAAGAAACATATTTTTAAAACAAAATAAATTTTAAGTCTATAGATTTTGTTGCTGTTATAGAGCAAATCAGCTTTTGTATATATAAGTGATAAGTGACCAAATTGGCTTACATCCATCTGTTCGCCTGTCTGACCTCGCAATCCTCATTCATCTAGAGAAGTTATTGCTAAGTTATCTATACTAATACTACTATCCGCAAATAAAAATTTTCGAAGAAGATTTGAACTATAACAAAAATATTGAATAACAATATAATTGGCAACTAATACAGGTCTAAAGCAAGTGGAGCTTATTTAAGTAAACAATCTAACCTTTATGTAAGCCCAGCTTTATAGACGTCAACAAATTTTACATCAATATGAAATTCATATTTAAGTTTTAACAAAAAATGATTCCTTTTACTACAATAGCTTAAAGCTGTAACTTTTAATAAATCAAGATTATGACAATGCAAATACTTTTTGATTTGTTGTCACAAGAGATAACAGAAATATAATTGAAAAAAAAAAAAAAAAAAAAACGTTAAGAAGCCTGTTGGCGGAAAAGAAGTGTGGAAATACGAAGTCTTTACGTAGGTGGACATGTCCTGAGCAGCAGCTAGCTCTGTGTAAGTGTGACAAATCCGGCAAAGGACTCAGCTGGCATGCAAAAAGCAATTGCATGGGTCTGTGTTGTGTTGTGTGTCCTGCCCTTCGATTAAAGGAACGCCCCAGCTAAGCCCGGGCTTAGATGTGTTAGATATGTTCAACAGCTGCGCTATTTTTTAAGGCATAACAGCCATGACAGCTTTCAATTTCCATGCTGCTGCTGCTTCAAGTTTCCCTCGGCTCGCCTCGCGACATGGCGTGGCGTGGCACAATTTCAATTTGTCAGCTTGGGTAGTGGGTAGTGCATGCCTGACCACGCCCACCAGCTTAGAGGCCAGCAATATTCTAATCCAATCGCCGCATTTATCAGGCGCAACCGATCAACATAGCAAACTTGTGACTTATGCATCAAAGTCAAGAGATGAGCTAGCTGAGATACAATCCCCCTCCGGCCAATTACCCGCTCTGCCATGAATTTTGATGTTGTTTCTGTTCTTTATCCTTCCATTTTCATTTCTTCTTCTCCATCTGCTGGATGTAAATGCAGCATTAAATCAAATTCGAAGACAAACCCTGCCACATGCCAACAATTTGGCAAAAGTTGACAAAAGCCAAAGCCGTGTGAAAAAAAAAAACTTCAAATATCATAAAAGTGAAACCAGTTAGAGCACCTAAGCCATCAGTAGATCGACTTGAAGATACCCTGTTCCCTTTTCTAGAGCTGTGCGTATTAAAAACTTAAATCGATTTTGATGCATAGACATTCACAATAAGCCACATAAAACAATACATAGCTATCAGGCAAAAAAATACCCTAACTACTCTGTAAATATTCAAGAAAACACATACATGAATTGTGTGAAATGTTCTTTCATCTGTCTGCTACTTCTGCTTGATGCGTGGAAACCCCTTTGCTGGCAGCTGTTAAGGGGTATATTAAAAAGGCAAAACATATCGAACAATTTCGCAGTAATGGTCGCACATAAAAAATACGCAAGAAAAATAATTTTTCACTTGCGTAACGAATCGATTGGCATGTCCGTGTCCATGTCCATGTCCTATCCCAGTTTCAGTTTCAGTTTCCGATTTGGAATATCAGCCGTGAGCGTCGCTCGATCTATCGTGCGAGTGTGTCAAAGATGAGGCCATGCTGATAAAATCCAATCACTATGAATTTACGCTCCTTTACAGGAAATGAAGCGGAAGAAATGTGCAAAATGTATTGGCACTCTTCCCAGCCCCTCTCTCAGCCGCTCTCACACACTTGCCACTTGCCACTTGCTGCACGTTGCTGGGGTTGTTGTTTATCTGTTTGTCTGTCTGTCTTTCGGTGGGGTCGTGCGGCCCAACTCCAAGTTATTGCCATTGCAATTCATAAAACAAATTGATATTGCCTGCTATTACACACGTCAAATGCCAACGCCCACGCAGAACCGCAAAGGACTCGCCCCCATCGACCGAATTAAATTAAATATTTACTCTCGCATTTGCGTGCGATTTTTATTTTTTATTCCGTTTTATCGAAGCAATTTGCCTGCGACATGTTTGGCTTTGATTAGCTCTCGCCGATGAGGTAATTTGTGTCGGAGCATGTCAACGCCCAGACTGAGCTCAGCGCCGTCACGAATCGAGGTGCTGCCACAAAAATCCCAGGCGTCCTAATTATATGCAACAAGCGAGTAGAGTGCTCCAATCGTTTCAGCTTTAACTCCGGCTATGGCTATGGCTATGGCTATGGCTATGGCTATGGGTCGGACTCCGTGTCCGGCAGCGCGTCCCGGAACCGAGGCTGTAGTTATAAAATAATTTCTTTCGAAATTAATAAATTGAAGCCTGCTGGCCAGGCAGGAAATGAAGGCCTTTGCAACAGCAGCTGCCAATTGGGGGACTGGCCAAGGCGGCCAAGCCTGGCCGGCCATCATTTTGTGGACGCGTCCTTCACTTACTGCATATCATAAATGCGGGCCAACGAGCACATGACAGCTATTACAAAAATCTCAACAGCAAAGTCAGTGGCGTAGTCAAAGAATGCCAAGAGGTATTTAAGCTGAATTTGTGTTTGACTTGTTGCACTCCTTCAATTGTTGCATCCTCAAAGGCTTAAGCACATTTAAAGATGAGGGAATTTCGGTGTCTAAATAAGAAGTTTTTCTTAGTTATTCAATATTCCTGTTATATAAATAAAAGTCAGGCCAGTTAACTTGTGGGGTCTGTGGACCGTAAAATGGAAACAACGTCCAAGCCACAAGCGAAGCGAATTCAAAGAAAAAGCTTTGATACTATACAATTGATATTGATTTATTTATTGAATAACCTTAAAGAAATACTGTTGAATAGAATGGAAATGATTTTTCCATTTATTCGTGTACAACAAGTGCAAAGTTAAGGCCGAAGGCACTTTCCTATGGAGTTTGGACATTGTGAAAAGGTAGATAAGGTTTTTATGGACTCATTGAACTTATGGGATCGATTCGCATTTTAAATAAAGTAATGCAAGCCAATAGCTATTATATTCTAAGGACTAGTAAAATTTTGTATAATTTTAGTTTGTCTATTTTTGAATCGCATCAAGGCAAACATGCATGGTTTGCAGAAGTTGAGGAGCTATTTACCTCACTCTATCTGTTACTTTACTCAACTCTCTGTTGTTCCGGAGTATCGTTGTTAATACTGATTACCCAACAGTTGCCCACATAACAAAAACATTCTCATCGTTTTCAAATATAGCAGCAAAAAAAAAAAAAAAAAAAAAAAACGGAACAAAACATGAATCGAATTAATTTAGAGCAATTGTAACGGTTAAGTGACTCAGACTTAGTTGGCACGATTCACGACTGCCCCCTTCAATTTAACTGTCATTCATTAACAATCGATTAGTCAAACACTTTCCGCTCGATGCTACCATTAATTATCGTCCGCCAGTCTGTCTGTCTGTCTGTCTGTCTGCCTGTCCGACATCCCCCTTCGCTTGCCACGTCCATGTTGAAGCTTACGCACTGACTGATTCGAGGCACAGTGCCCACTGTTTCGTATTGTCGCATAGTGTCGCCTTTTTCGAGTGCAGGGTTGCCAATGCATGGCACAAACGAACGACCCTCCTCTCCGACAGACAGAGATATGTTAGATGCAAGAGGCCGGGTCACACACTCAAAATTGTGCTGCTGAGCAGGGTCTCTAATAACACACTGCCAACCCCTAATTTACTCTAATTTCTTAACCAATTTCGACCATTACGACGGGTGTGCAATAAAAATTAAAATCCATGCCTTGCCTCTGTCTCTTTTGCACTTTATCTTTCTCTCTCTCACCCTCTTGCCGCAACATAACTCGTTCGCTGACTTTGCCTGCGACTGCAGCTGGGTGTCGTGCCTGCCATAATAAACGCTGTCCTCTGACGATGAGAAGTTGCAAAAAAACAAAATATGAAAGCTACTTTTGGCACGTCGAATATCAAATACGCTATGAGAAGTAGAATACATGTATTTGATCATTTCGAAATATCTATTTATCCATGCATTGTCTCCTGATTTGGATTATATTATGTAATACAAATCAGCATGTGGATCTCTACAAGTGATTTTGATAGTGATTTCGGAACATTTTGCAGAGATCTTTCATACTGCCTTTAAGTTGGTTGCACAGTTTTATCAATGAATCACATAATCCACGGGGTAAGACTAAAATTGACATAGAATCTTTGTATATATATATATATATATATATATATATATATATATATATATATATATATATATATATATATATATATACATTTCCAACACAATTCCCTAGAACAGAAACATATTCCTTTAAAGAGTACACAAAAATATTCAGTGAATCCGCAAGGACTTAGAGCTGGGCAAGTGTTGTGTCACGTTGATGAAACCGAGTGTTATATCATATATGAAAAAGCTTAAAAATATTTAATAATTCGTAAGCTATTAGAAATAAGTTGATATAGAAATTTCAAATTTTTGTTGTACCTAAAAATGTATTAAAAATAAACTTAATGCTTTATTGAGAAAATTATAAATAAAAATTAATATTAATTTAAAAAAAATTGAAAATAAATAAAATGTAATTATTTTAAAGTAGCAATATTGATTATTTTTATTATATCCGATATAGTTAGATATTGTCCCTTTTTCTACTCATTATAATCTGAACTAATTGTAAATTAAATTACAAAAGATTACATCATTTATTATTTTTACTATTATCTATCTATATTTATTTAATATTAATTAGATAAAATTATTAATCCATATTTTCTATGTTATTATTTTATAAATATTATTATTTATATATTAATATATTTTTTAATTAAAAATGTGCATATTTTGTATTTAGTAATAACTATATAGATGTTCAATAATTAAAATGATCAAAATATTAAATTTTTAAATGAAACTGGTTTAACTTCAATATAAAAAATATAGTAATATTTTAGTTACATGACTTATTCGCAGCGCTGGTTATTAATTAATTAATTAATTAATTTTTAACCCTATATATACTTAAATAAACAAATATAATATAACCAATTGTTTTCAGTTTAATTATAATTACTGTAAGTTTAATTGGATTTTTTTTAATTATATTAAACATAAAAAAATTTTTTAATATATTTAATATAAGTTTCATGTATTTTTTAAATATTATAATATAAAATATTACTTGCTTCCGCGTCAGCAATTCCAAAATAAAACTCATTATGTTGATAAATTAATTTCATCAAATTGTGTTTTGTTTTTATATTTTTTTTTCATTAAATAAATATTATAAATTGTATTGATCTTTAGAGCGAATTTGCTGTCGTGTGTCACGCGCTCATCTCCAATGTTTTGGTAGCAGCTGTTCAGTTGGTTAGCTGTGGCGCATGATTGGCCACAGAAACACGCAACTACTGTCAATTATTTGACTGTCATTGAAGCACTGACGGACTGACCGACTGACAGACTGACTGATTGACAAAGTGGCGCTTCTTCTTTCAGTCAACCTACGTCTGCCTGCACTAACATACCACAATTCTGGTCATTTCTCTTGACATTCGCATGTGTCCATCTAGCTGGACGTCTACCTATGTCTGTATGTGTGTGTTCTCTGCGTGTGTGTGTGATGTCTCTTGTTGCTGTCCTGGCAGTTTGTGCTTGCTTGACTGGCCATCAAGTCGCTAACCGATGTCGTCGTACTCGACGTCCTCAAAGTCGTCCTGTACAGGTATGCATTGACGCAACTGCGACAAATTTAAATGCGGTTTTGGTCACGACGTCTCCTTCTGGCTGATTGTGTGTGTGTGTTGGTCGCGTTTGCTGCCACGTTGCAGCAATCATCATTAAAACTTATTCAATGGCCCCCTTTCGTTCTCATAACGGCCATTGTCCTGGCCTTGTTGCTGGCAATTTTGCGCTGCTTTGCAAAGGCGGGCACATAATTATTTAAATAAATTAAATTAAATTTGTACACGTCAAACATGTGTCGCAAACAATGCGTGCTTAAATTGTGTCCCCAGCTCCAAGCGCACAGTGTCCGCTGTCCACTGTCAAGTCAATAAAAAATTAAGTTTCCCGCTTTTCAACAAAATGCGAAAAAAAGCTGGCGGGGCCGAAACTGAGCAGCGACAACAAAAGTGACCCAAATATTTCGCAAGGACAATGCACTTGCACAATGGACACACACACACACACACACAGACAGTGGACAGACAAAGCATAACAGCAAAAGGACAGAGACGAACTGCTCATGGAGTCGTAGAACTGCCGCAGAGCGAATGGAAAGAATGAAGCTTGGTAATGGCCAAGTAAATAAACAAAAGTAATTGCATAAAATTTATATAAATTAATGGAAATGCATCATGCAAATGGCTACGAATGAATTTAAAGTGCAAAAAGTTATTCAAGCTATTCATTTCAACTCAATGAAGAATGATTAATTTAAACGTATTTTTCAAATGAATAATCACATAGTTATACATAAGCGCTAGACCGCATTTATATTGATGTGGAAGCAGCTCAAAAGATTAACTCTACAGCCTTTTGAATTATATGCATATAGCTTTAAATATTATTTTTGAAATTACAAAACAGTTTAGCAATGAATAGGGAATTGTATGGCAAAGGCTAACCTAAATACTCAATAATTTTTACAGAAAAAAATTAATAAACAAAAAATTGTTAATATTACATTATATATCTATCTATTAGCCAGTTCTAAAAAATTAAGAAAAAAACAAACTGTGCATTGATATATACGTATATAATAATATAATTCGAGTATATGTAGTAGCTAGCAGCCTCGGTCTAATCAGCAATAAGTTTCTGTCTGTCACTATTTTCCATAGCAGCAAATTCCCATTTACTGTGATATTGAAATTCAATATCTCAATATTTGTTCTCAATATGCAATAAGGTATAGCTCAAGGATTGAAGTTAAAAATATTTCAAATATAATTCGGAAATTTACGAATTGTGTATCAATTCAAATTATATTGCTTTTTTTAATACTTGAAGAAATTCAGAAAATGTCCCGAAATTTCCTGAAGATGGAATATGAATATGAAGCGACTTTATTTATCATTCTCTCTCTCTCTCTGTGTCTTAATTAACAACTCCAGCAATTGACCAAGAGATCCCGCATTTTTCCTGTGATTCCAAATCTACATCGAAACATACACTTTTCATTCGCATAAAGACATCAATTTACGCCTCAGCTGATATAAAATGACAGATCGTCGCTCATAAATGGACCTTTTGGGCATTCGAACAGAGTTCAATTACCTTTCTTCTCTTACTTATGAGGGTAGCATTAAACGCCTCTGCTGACACTCAAGTATTGGTCATTGTAAACACGCCCCTATTCCCAGTTTCTTAGCACTCTCATAGGGCGAGCACATTAAGCAAAGTCTTTATCTTGCAGGTGTGTGAAAACTTAATACCATACCTGTTCAAAAGAAGTCCACCAATCAGCACTCAGCTACAATATAGTGTACCAGCCTTAAATAATCTATTAGACGAGAAGGAAATCGTTTACGAATACTTGAAGGTAAGTTATTGTTTAATGAGTTTCCTCCTGAATAGATTTGGTAAGAATGTATACGATGTACCCCTTTTTAATTAATTTATGGTGAAATATTCCCAACATATTTATATATAAATATATCACAGATAATTATTTTAAGTGAATTGAATATGATAACCCAATGTGCCGTAGACAATAGAGTTGGCACTCTTTAAAATTGCAATCTATCAATTTCTGTTGTGATTGATTGATTGACAGACCATTTTATATTGATGCTGCTTTCATCATTGAAATGATGAAGCCAATTAAGGCCAATGGAATGCTAGGGATCATCAGATAAACCCGAGTCAGCTAATTAAAAAAAAAAAAAAAGAACAGCAAGTAAAATATGCAATTACTAATGGTAAAATCAATAATACAGAAAAAAAATACATAAATAATTATTCATTTAATGCTTTGTAAGAAAAAATGAAACGTATGAAGTGAGACAATGCATAGATAAATGATGTGAAATGAATTCAAAATAAAATGTTCAGGCACGCAGATAAATAAACACAGAGAGCAAATAAATAATAAATAATGTTAAGCATACACAATTTAGTTAATATAAAACCCAATTAACCAAAATAGCAACAGCTACAACAGCAATAACAGCACGGCTAACAGAGAAGAAGCGAGGCAGGGCAAAGACCATTTAAAAAGCCATTGAACAAGCCGAAGAATACGAAAAGAGAGAGCGGAAAAGCCGCCTGCGACGCCAGCGACTCCTGAGAGGGCGATGTGCGCGACCGCCCGACGATGCCATGAATGAATGAATGTCATGAAGTCAACTAGGACAAAGCATATAACACTCATTTATTAATGTACAATTTCAACAAGAGCAAAAACAACAACAGCAGCAGCAATGAGGACCCCCCACCAGCAGCAGCAGCAGCAGCGGCAGCAGCAGAGACCGGCTAGAGCGAAAAGTAAGAGAAGAGCATTAAGCTGCTTAGAGCGCTCAGAGCTCACACGAGCGCACATGTTAAATTTACATTGTAAGCTCTGCGCTCTCTAATCAATTTGGTGCTCAACATGGAAATGCATTTGCAGAAATATGCTCTCAGCGTGCTCTCTCAAACAGGCACAAGCACATGCTCGCTCTCACGCACAGAGGCACCCACAGTAATAATGACATTGAAAACACAGCCTCGTCTTCGTCGTCGTCGTCTGTCAACAGAATTGGGGCCACATTGCGTATGGGGGGCATGCTTATACAGCGCTTTTGCCAGCGGGTGACTGACTGTTAACAGCAGCCGATGCTGTTGATGGGATAGCGATGCTAGTGCAACACACACACACGCATACGCACTCAATTGAGTTTGATAGGCCGAGCGAGAGGAAGAGAGCGCAACTGGTTAACAACAGCAACTGAGTGTGACATAATGCGAGAGACGACCGGTATATTTAGCATCGCACTGCTGTTATTTCAACTGGCATACAAGAGTTCTCTGTTCCACCCTCTCGCTCACACTCTTTGCCTCTCGTTCCTTCTGTGCGATGGCATCTCTGTTCGATTTAGAACTGGTTTTCAATATGGATGCACTTCCCGCCTCACTGGTCTGCTGTTTGTGGTCAACGACGGAATGCTGGCTGCACACATTGCTGAGGCTTCCTACATATTCCTCTGGCATATCTATTGTGCAGATTGATGTCGAGCCATATCCATAGCACTTATGCATAGTGAAGGATTCTTAATGCGTTTTATGTTCCTGGCGTATTAAGTACCAGTTTTTAATTGATCTTATGTGTATGCTTCTTATACCTCTTATCCATTAAAAAACGTAATGAGAGAGGGTATGTACAAGGGCATAAGAGCTATTGGTAAATATAACTTGACTGAAAGCTATTGTAGATTTATTTTTTTAAGATTATTAAGATTATTAAAATAAAATACATCATTTAAAACAATTAAATTACGTGTACTACATTTGTATTTTTTTTTTTTTTTTGAAATATTAATTTATTTACTACAAATACATTGATAGTTTCGAATATTTAAATTTAGATTCGTATTTGAAATTTCAGCAGCTTTCTTAACATTTGCTTAGCAGAGCAAGTGATTTAAGTTCTGCTGCAAGTGCTTGCCATCAATTTAAATGTTAATGGCTCGTTTGGGTTTGCAATGTAAAAGCGAAGGCTGCTGCTGCGCTGCTGCTGTTAATGTCAGACAAATGGGTCGTTTTACGTTCAACACTGCCATGAATTTGAAATGTTAATGAGCCGTTGGGTGTTTGTGCGCCTTAACAGACTGCTAAAAGCAAATGCTGCATTTTATGGAAGATGCTCCATTGCCATTGCCTGTGCCTCTGGCTCTGCATCTGCCATTACCTCTGACTAGGCATGTGTTCGTCCGCATGTGGTTTGACGAGGGCTCATGTGGGTAATAATGGGTAGAAATAGAGTTAAGTGTTTCGTCAACAAATGGGTTAATGCTGCAAATAAAAGTGCTTGCATTAAGCCCTTTAGTGTTCTTGAATTTCTTTTGCCTTATTTAGACTGTCTTTAACCCGTCTTTAAATGTTCTTGTAATTATCGACTGAAAGCCCAGTCATTGACTCCAAATATAAGCAAATAAATATTCTACACCGTGTTAGAATTTTGTCGGTGCTTAATGTACATTCATTTGCATTATTTTACCGGAAAATGTATTTATTTGTCATAATTAGAATACGTGCCTCGCATTTGAACTTTAAATGCCAGTCTGTCGGATAGCCTGCTCAACAGCTCTGTATAGGCATTAATAACAGCTGCAGCTGTTTACATACACAATTACATGTTAGTAATGTTTTTGATGTGCCGCAAATGCACCTGCTACGCTGCTGTTGTTGAATTCGACAGTACGTACATAATTTAACAGTTATTAGCTCTGTTGATGCTAACAGTGTCTCTCTGAATACTCTCCATATTTATGTTTCTCTCGGTATTTTGATTGCAACTGTAAGTGCTTAAGTAAAAGGAAATTAAATTATGTAAACGATAAGCGCTGCTTAACAGCGGCACTCTCACAGCCGTATTCTCTCCCGCTCAGCTGTGACGCTTGCGCTCTGGACAAAATAAACCCCTCTTGCTGCCGCTATTGCCGCTAGCCGGCTACTACGTTGTAAACAAAAGTTGATTTTTTCTTGGTTCTGCTCTCTGTTTGTTGCGCGCGCTCTTGTATTTACGTTGTCGCTCCCTCTCTTTCTCTTTCCCACAGTTGCTCTCACTGTTTCTGCTGCGGATGCTTCTGCTGTTGAGGTGACCCAACCAGGTGCTGCTACGCTGAAAGCGAATTCAGTTACTTCCGAAGTTTCAAAGCGAGCGGTACACGCGTCGGACGGCGATTTTTATGACAATAGCAAACTCGTCGAGCTGAGCAAAGGCAGCAAAAAATAACGAAAAAACTAAACTGCTTTCTAGCATAGATTGACATATAAATGTGCTATAGCATTAAAATCACCAAATTCTACTGAAATGCATTTGGCAACCCGTGTAAATATAAAGTATAGATATTTCGTGTAAATACATATAATTGCGGTTTCATATGCAAATCCGTTAGTCAACAAAGCGCGCGACTGCAGTTCGAAAAGCAATTCGAAATTAAATCAAAACACACAGCAACCAAAAATCTCGCTACATTCTTAACTCCGACAAGCATTTCGGACATTAACCGTTACGCTTACGCGCGGCGCTCGCCTGTAGGTGTGCGTGCGTGTTTGTATGTGTTAGTTCGGTGCGCGCATTTGCTGTGTGTGCGTCTGTGTACATGTGACAGAGAGTTGACAATAGGCAAATAGGCAAATCATATGCCGCCCACGTAATGTGTGACGAAATTTAAATTCGCCATCTATGCAAATACAATTGCACGAATCGTATATAGCTGTGCATATGCATGTGTGTGTGTGAAGCATAAAGTGTTTCAGTGTTCGCTTGTGTATTGGTGCTAGTTGGAGATTCATGCGGATTACCATAAACATAAACAAAGGATTAGAAAGAAACGGCAACAGCCGCAGCTGAAGGGAAAGCATTGAGCCCACAGAAACATTTTTGGGATTACAGAAGCCGCAATAGACAAAGCAGCACCAACAGCAGAAGCAAAAGGCGAAGAAGAGCGGAAGGAAGCGCTGTTTCAAAAATATCAGTACATAGTTGCCTCACAGGTGAGTCGCCGACCCCACTCCTATATGTAGCTATACACGCCACACTTAAATGATGTATTACCTATGCTGCTCTGTGCAAGTTGCACTTGCGGTTTCTGCCCAGTCTTTGTTTGTGTATGTAATGTGTGTGTGTGTGTGTGTGTGTGTGTGTATGCGTGTGGCATGTTAAGTGCAATCCATTATGGAGATAGATTTATATATAGATGTGCGTATGTGTGTGGGCGTGCATGTACATGGATAACCTGACTTGCACTACCTCAGTCACAAAATTTGTCTCCAGTCGAAAGTATTTAACTTAAACTTATGTTTACATACACAATAAATAAAATAGATAAGATAAGGAACCCAGCCAGACGACAATGCGATATGATCTCTCCCTCAATCAGTTTACAGTCTCGCATGTCAAGCTTAAACATTTATAAATAAATATATTGAATTGGCAATAACCTTTATAGTATTGCTTCTTATTATTATTCATATTGTTGAAATTTGACCCGATTCATTCGTGCTTTGCAAATTGCATATACGACGAGAGCTACGACACGGAACATATATATAAATATATATATATATTAATATATGTATATGTATATGTATAAATATATATATTTTGCAAATTTTACTTAAACTGCAGCAAAAACAGAAAATTGAAATTTATTTGGAATATAACATACATATATATTTATACATATATATATATATATATATATATATATATATATATATATATATATATATATATATATCGGGTAACAGATGCACAAGAAAAAATTGAAGGAAATTCCCGCAGGTGCTACAATAGATGCAAAAGTTTTTTCCACGTTAAAGTTGCACATTTTCGATGCGTAAAATAATGAAAAACTTTTGTTAAGAATATGCATAAAGCATAAAACGAATAAGAGATGAGCGCACGTAAAAACTAATTGAACAATTTTTAATATCCATTTTTTGGCTAACCCAATTTTACTTTTCCCCATATATATATATATTTATTTTTTTTTTATTCATGCAGCCGAGAACAAAAGTGAATGCCACAAGTTTTTCCAACCAAACGAAAGTTTTCCCAACAATGTAAAAGCGGAGAAAAGCTAACTATGATTTTTGCATAGATTGTTATTAAAAAGGGAAATATCCAAAAGTTTCCCAAATTTGTATGCAATCTAAAAATCAGGTTTATGAATTTCTAATAGAGATAGCAAACGTATTTTGTTATTGCAATGCTTAAAGAGAATGAATGCAGATAGTTAAAGTTAATTGATTCCTTAACAGAGAGCACCTATAATATCAATTCATAAACTCAGCTGAACTTGAGCTTGATTTATTATAGCTTATATTTAAATGACCAATTAGTATAATAGGAGTCAGAGTCAAAGTAATTAAGCTGTGGATAAAAGGAAAATGGAAACATATAAATAATTATGGTTGAGAGCTACTGACTGCGCCATACTCTGTTGCCAGCTAAACAACAGTTGGTATTGGCTTTATTAACAGATTTAATAAATACTTATTAGCAGAGTTTATGTATTCCTATGGGATACATACTACTAATTTATGTGTATTCTACTTTAAAGAGCAGCAGGTGGACTTCGCTTGCAGCTCTCCCAGCTGAATATTGTTAATAAAGGAGAAATAAATATAGTTATCTATAATTATTAAAGATCTGGCTTGAATATACAAACAGCAAATCTATTCGACTGGCATAAATCGATCTTTTGACTTTAGAAGCAAGTTGTTCTCATGCTCAAGGATCAAGAACGAGTGCAGAGAAAACCAAAGTACGCAGTGCGCAATTCGAGCAGGGTATATAAGTACTAAAGAGTCTTGCATACAATATCTATGACTTTCCTTTTGAGTTTTCAAGTGTAGAAAGACTTTCATTTTCGCAGTGTTATTATATGGCATTTGAGAGGAAGAAGGTAAACCCACATATAGCATGAGTTTTTCGGTTCTTAAGTTGCTAATCCTCTTATCCTCCTCGTCATGTTTTAATCAATGCATTGTCATTATGATTGATGTAGGTCGACACTGAACAGAGGCACCAATGCATCGATGTGGCCATTGTCTAGACTTTGAGTTCCCCTAGAAGTAATATTATTGATTTGAGTTCACTCTTAAGCCCTTTCTCTGAAATGGTTCAATATAATGCAAATGCTCTGCACTTTTGAGTGCATTCATTTCGTTTTCGGCAACTTTTTTAATTACTCACATACACTTTTGCTATTATTATTATTATTATTTTTTTTTGTTTTGGAGCCATGCGCAAATATTGAAATATTGCTGCTGTTCGGCTCGGCTCGGCTGGGATGCTGTTGCTGCTGCTCTCTGGGTACCGCTTGCCATAAATATTTTAGAGAGTACGAACCACATATACCCATGCACAGACATCCACTCACACCCACACACACACACACACACAATGACAACAGAAGCAGGATCTGGAAAAAATATATATTCAAAATAAAAGCGCCCATAAAATTGGCGGACGCCGAACGAGAGAGGCTGATGCAGAAATCCTTTTTTATTAGCCCTGCCTAACCAAAAGGATAAAAAGCAACTAGGCATACAATAGCCAACAAATAAAGCATAGAATATAATATATCCTATGTATAGAATAATTTAATAATATATCTTAATATTATTTTATTGTAATTTATAAAATATATATCCCATCAAATTTTTGTAGACTCCAAGCATAGAAGCTTTAAAGCAATAATTGCATTAGAGGCCATACCCGTTTTGGGCTTAACAAATTTGCAGGGTATCAAAATATAGAGTAAACAAAAACGCATTTGGTAAAATATTTACACAAGTACCAAAAACTGGTAGCAGAGCAGACAGCGTTAGAAATATAAAAAGATTAAAAATATTTCATTCGCTCCAGCAAGTACTCGACTATGGAAACTTTCTGTATTTACTGATTTACTTTAGCTTACGGAATTTGGACTAAAAATTCATAGACGAGAAACAATTTTGAGGAAAGAAGTAACATATCGGAGATAGAATTGAAGTGTTAGGTACGCGAAAATAGATATAGTTACGATAGAGCTAGATATATTCATGGACTACAATTATAGGATATATCCAATTTATTTCACAATATAGTCAAAGAAGAAAGTAATGAATTATCATTTGGATTTCGCTAATAGTTCTCATGCTTAAGAAAATGGATATGCTCAAAAGCTCAAAAGCACCTGGCACAGGGTATTAGCGAACAAAATCAAATAAAATATAAAACAGCAGCCATTTTATTTTTCGGCAACAATTTTTGTCGCCATCGTTGTCTTTTCTGTGGTTGTGTGGGTGTCCCTCACTCCGGGCGTGTGTGTGAGTTGCAGTAAATAAATATACGCGTATCTCTGATGGGGATTTATGGCGAAGCGGCGCGTCGAGCCACGGCTATGCACTTGTTGTTGTTGTTGCTTTTTTTTCTTCTTTTTTCTTTTGGGTAGGGCCTAGGACTTGAATAAATGATAGATTGAAATTTATATAGCCAAAGCTCGCGCGCGCTTGCCCGCAGCCCGGCCCCGCTTCAATTGCACATTTTTAGACAATTTTCGACCTAAAAATGTATTTTGATTTGCTTTTGCTTTCGTTGCTTTTTTATTGCGGCTGAATGGACGAGAAAGAAAGGGAGAACGAGAGAGAGAGAGAGAGAAACAGAGTGCGAGATTTATGCAATTGTTGGCATATAAATTGTCTAGGTAACGATTTATATATATATATATATATGTTTATGCGCTTAGCATTTATGTAGTTGAAACTTTATATGTACTTCTAGTGAAGTTATGAAATATGCGCGTAAAAGTTTTAGTAAAATCTATTTCATTTTTTTTTTTGGTTAGGCAAAAAAGTCTTAAATTCTAGGTTTTTGAAACTTGTTTGAAGGCTTTTCCATTGCTTGAACTTGACAATGCTTTGATAATTGAAGCTAAATTCAATTTAATTTTATTTTTTGTCTAATCTGAAGCCTTTAAGTAAAGTCTGTAAAAAATGATAAATGATATTGTGCTCGCGACAGAATTCGAATATCCAATTACGAAAATCTCAAGCTTTAAGATACATTTTTATTCAAGTTTAATTCTACAGACATTCTCATAAACTTGAAAAACAGATGTATTTTGAGGCATGATAATAATGATAATCTTACATTCATTTGCTAAGAGGTGAGGTCCCAAAGGGACTTTATATACAAATTGATATATATATATATATATATATATACATATTTCTGAATATTTCTCATTGAGCTCATCTACTTCTTTGAAATGGCATGCTGTCAACAATTGAATTTATAGATTTTTAGTACAATAACTTTTAATGTTGGGCTCTTGTTAATGGCGCACACGAATTGTTAAATTTATAAATCACTTTGTATTGTTTATAAATGAATTTTTCTTTGTCATTTACACAGTTTCTAAAATTGTTTAATTATTAAATTTTGCGCTCTGCTTGTGTGCCGATGCCGACGGCTTTTTAGCTAACTCCGAACAAATAACAGAAAACCAAAAATGCAGACAATAGCAAAAGTTTAATAATAACAATGGACAAGGAAAGTGGCAGAGAGGGAGATTGAGCGAGTGGCAACTACATAGATATAGATATAGACAGAGTGAGGCAGACGAATAAAATTAAATCATATATCGTTTGTTTTCTAATAATTAAATTTGCCAACGTTTTGCCTCGGCTCAAAACAATTTGTATTTGGCCAATTGAACGAGACTGGCAAAAATGCAACTTAAAATTGCTAAAATTGTTCAAATTGTGAAAATTGGGAAAATTTTGTGCATGCAGATTGAAAATTGATTTTCGTAGCTCTTTTGTTTTTCACTTTTAGCAAAAAAAAAAAATAATTTAAAAACTAGAAGCCAAACAAACCCAATTCTAAAAATTTATGTTTATTGCCAATGAAAATAAAAACTAACAGGGACCCGAAACAAAACGGAATAAAGAAAAAGAAGCACACCTGAATGCTAACGAGCCTAACAGGTGTGCAGGTATATTTCTGTGCTACTGTTATCAATGGAGTGGGGAGCACACAAATATTAGCATTCCATTATGCATTTTGTAATTGTTTTATTGCCAAACGATACAAACGTTCTTTTCTCTGCAAAGTAAGCAATTGATTGAGTTAGGTATTATTTTCCAGATTGATTGTGATATGAAAGATTTTTTCTATATCTTTATTTTAATCTATACGATCTTTTAATCACAGACTTCAACTTTTAAATTAAGCTTTTGCTCGCTCATATTAGGACTTTACAAATGTATATTTAGAATAATTTACTAATAATTAAAGCATAACATTTCAGTTATCCTCTTTATTGATGTATCCCAAGAATCTTTAATTTGATTTTGAAAATGCAATTTAGTTTTCCTTGAAACTTATTGAGAACATTTATTTTAAGTATAAGCAAATACTTTAATAATAGATAATACCTTCCTGTGTCTTAAATGATTTCATTTTATATGATTTGATTATTTATGGCGAATAATTCAACAATGAAGTGTTCATAGTAAACTCTGTGCTGCAGGCAAGCAAAATGTTCGATAATACCACAAGCTGTACGAGTTTATTTTTTTTTCGATAACTCGTCCCATTTCCTTATTATCGATAACTATCGAAAATATCGCTATGGGAAGCCTCCTTCTGCCTGTGACATACATTTTCACAAAAACATTATACCTTGACTTTCAATTTTTAATGGATTCAGGGTATATAAAAAAAACAATATGCTAGTAATATACGATCATTAATGGCGGCTTAAAATTAAGGGAATTGGTGATTTAATTTATTGTGCTTCCCCTCTAATGAAATATATTGACAAACTTATGATATTTTCAAATAAAAAACCGTTTCTGCTTTTAAAATATGTTATTCTAAATACTATTCGCTATTCTTATATTTTCCAAATAATAATTGAAAACTTTTAGTTTGAGTTTTTTGCACAAAAGCTGCTTTTCTGTTTTGTTTTTATCTGTATATTATCTGCATTAAGGATTTTAACTCCGATATGTTATGTAAACAAGCTGTCAAGGTACGCAGCAGTCTCAGATGTAGCTTTTGCATACTTAAAATGCCATTTTTGCTTTTAAATGCTCTGAATATACATCAAAAATACATTTTTAAACTTAGTTGAAATTTTATCGCTGTGCCTGCGAACATTATTATTTTTAGGTAGACATATCTATTGCTTTAATAAATATGCGTACCAAGTCCCAAAGCTCCATTAAGGCTGATTGGTGTGCGTGTGTGCTGGCTGTGGACGTGGACGTAGACGTAGACGTGGATGTGGATGTGGGAAAGTGGCTCTTAATTCTGGTTTGCACCACTCAAATGTTAATTTCATTTGTCGTGCGCCTTTTGTCTGCAATTGCGTTTAAGGCAAAATAGGTTTAAAATAAGAAAAAATTATATTCGTATTTAATTTCAATTTCAAAGGATTTTCCATGTATTTATTCAAGGACTTTATCTTAAGCATAAATTACGGGCCAACGAACGGGTGCGGGTCCCATTTGTGCCGTGTCTCGCCCGTTGGCTCCAGCTCCTACAGCTCCAGCCTCAGCTTCAGGTTCAGCTTCAGCTTTAGCTCGAGCTCCAGCCTCGGCTGCGACTTCGGTAAGAACAGCACCTTCTCTTTTATCTGCCTTTTCACCTACTTTCTAGCCAGGCATAAAGGTGGCCTCCATAGTCCTTACCCAAACATTGTCTGCCAGCGGGCGAGGCTTTCTCTCTCTCACATTCTCTCCCTCTGTGTGTGTTTGCCAAACTGTGGCTGCCAGGTTATCTTTCACAGTTTCTGCTCTGTACTGGATGGTGTGTCGTGCTCGTCCACCACCTACTCGTACTCGTACTTCTGCCTACCCGTTTGTCTGCGTGTGCATTTGGTTTTCATTTACATATGAAGCTCCTTAATAATCCTTTTGTGCAGCAGTCAGCCAGGCGGATAGGCGGATAGCCGGGCTAGCAGGGGGGCGCACGTGCATACATTTCGTTTTCCGCTCAGTGCGTATAAGGAAATGTTTAAATATATGCAAATCCAGTTAAGTGTAATCATTTAGCGCAAAAAATGCCAGCAATACACAACAAAAGCAGAGCCCCATCCAGTACGAAGTAGCTGCTCCCATCCCTTCTTACTTATGTGGCAATTGCGAAAATTAGAATTTCAATGCAACTAATACAAAGCAACAACAAGTCAAAAATGCCTTTGTATAATGCTTTTTCAGTTTTGCAATTTAATTTTTTTTTCGGGCACCCAAAAAAAAAAAAGAATTATATAAATATGCGCATACATGAGTTTTTAGGATATGCCGAAAATTTGAATACCATTAAAAAGTGCTGCCTACTTTTTTTGACAACGACGTGAGTGCTGCATTAGGGTGTGCCAATGCGTATATTTTTTTTGCTCTTCTCCCAGTTTTTTAATGACCTTTAATTATCGTACAAATATAAGCTGGTTCTTGTTACTCTCTTGTAAATAACTTGCTCTTGATTCGACATATTTCTTGATTCTTATAAGCTTATGTCCCAAAAATATTTACTTCTTTTCTTGTAAATAAGATTTGGATATAGTAAGCATATATTATTTTTAAAGTAAAATTATTTAATATTTGTAAATGCTTCTTTATATTATGTTTATATGAAATGTATAAAATCGAATAAAAATGTCAGTAAAGAAAATTGTATTTTATTATAATCTTATACAATACAAGTTTTCTGCATGGCTTTATAAGAATTATCTAATTCTTTTTGCTTTCTCTATCTCTCTTTTTCGCTCGTTCTCTCTGACATTTCTTTGAATGAGTTTTTGCTTGATATTCAATTTAGAGCATAAAAATGTGCGCATAAGAATCCGTTTTAATACGGCTCAATCCTCTATTTACATAATAGTAAATGCGAATGCCCCGTTCACTCGCATATGCTATTTGACAATCAATTAAAATTTATGAGTGAGCACCCCTAAGAATGGCGTGTGTATTGCAAGAGCAATGCTCATAAAAATTACGCGCAAACATATGAAACACATTGACACATATACAAACGCAAGCACACAAACACACACGCACACATCATATTACCAAGTGTAAATAATAATAAAAATTGCAGAGAGCGAAAAAAGAATCCATTAACGCTTTGTGGCATTGCATTTAAGCCGCCTCATCCGGGACAGAGGCAAGGGGCGTGGCTAACGAGCAAAGTTAGTTTAAATTCTAATGCAGAAGCAAACAAAAAATGCCATAAAGTAGCATGCTAGACTTGGGAGTACCCTGTATTGCAGTGCCATGTTATGTGCGAGCGAAATAAATATTTTGGTAAGTTTTTTTATATATTATGCCACCCTTGTTGGGTACAGGGTATAATTATGAAAAACGAAGAAGAAGATGAAGTAAAATTGTATACATAATGAATGCAAATGCTGTGCGCTCGTAATTTCATCATCATCAGCTTTAGCCAAGCTTTCATCATCGTCATTATCATGATGTTGCCTCAGCTTTGCGGTGGCAATGCAGACTGCTGTGGTTTGGGCAGCAGGACGTTTCATGTGTCTGCAGCGGATATGAAGGCATCACAAACAGGCCCAGCCGAGTCGAGTCGAGTCGAGAGGAGCCGACGTGGATGGGCAGCAGGACAGGGCAGGGTTGCCTATTTTCAAAAACACGGCATAAGGATAACAACCTCTTAACCTAGTTTGGCTACGTCAAATGGCGGCAACTGCGAGCCGACTGCAGCCCCGAACAGGCCATTCAGCTAGGTCCTGGTGCTGCCGCTGAAGCTGCTGCTGCTGCCGCTGATCCTGGACCGGTATATCATCCCTGGTACCATTTTAAATTGAACTGTGCGCATTTAAGCGTAAAGTGACAGCTCGGAAAATCGAAAGCAAAATAAATTGTCTAGTGAACTTGGTGGTCTATGGATGGCACAACAGCTGAGCTGATTGTAGCCGCTGGGCTTACTGTCAGACAAGCGGCTGCCAGGCAGCTAGGGAGCTGAGCATCTATGGCAGCCACGAGCAAGGCAGGAAGTGTCTCTCAGCTTGGTCTCCGCATGGCTATTAATTGAAATTCGTTGCTTAAAGGCCGTGCTTGGCAAAAGTTTTAAAAGCTGAAAGCCAAACTGCCCAGGACCCGTGCCAGCGACTGTGTCACACGCAGCCTTGGCCTTAAAGGACATTAGAAACAGGCGGTGAAATTTGTCGCCTCACTCACTCACACTCCCTTCTTCTTTGGTCAGGCGCAACTTATGGCTCTCAACTACTCAGCTACCCCCGAATAAATACCATTTGCATATATATATATATATATATATATATGGCATATCCTTTCTCGGCGTGTGAATAGCTATGCGGGTCACATAAAAAACAGCCATTACCTAGCATTTGCATATCTATGACAGAGAGCTACTCACAAATTTAGCCGAGATAACCGGTTTCCTTTTCGGCTTGTTAGCACAGTTCCTGTGTCCTTGATGAAGCGCAATTGTGTTGCTGTTGCCGTTACTGTTGCTCTTCGAGCATTGTTGATCCTGCTTTACCTGAGCACCCGGAGTATTTCATACACTGAAATGCGTTTCTAATGATCGAACGCCTCTGTTTGATTAAATTAGGCATGCAAAGGGTTTTTATTTTGGTTCTGATGTCCGTGATAATGCGAAAGGTTAATGACCGCGATAAGCCTAATCTCGTGACAGATGCAAAACCTCAATGATGGCTGTCAATCAGTGATGCTAAACTGCGCACAATATGAAAAGTTATTAAATCCATATGATCCATGATTGTTGTAGCCCAAATTTAAATTCATACCCAATTCCAATGCTTTTAATTCTCTATGTTTTCTTGCTTTGTTTTTTCACGCTATTTCCTAGAATACTCAATAATAAATCATAGTTTATTTTGTTTTACTTGATTTGTATCATATTCCTATTGGACTTTTGTAGATTTCCTATATTTTCCAGTTGAGAATTAATTTTTTTAATATAAATTAATTTAGCTCTCAACTCAACTCAACTCTTTTGTATTGCATGTGCGTTCTCAGCTCACTTTCTCAGTCATAATCTAACTTTGGAGCTTCCATTTTATGCCTTGGCACACACTTGACTGGCAAACAGCTATTATATCAATGAAATCGAATCTCACCTGCTCGACGCCGAATTCCCCCTCTTATCATCAACTTTAACAGTTAACTCAGTTGAGCCTCCGCTGCCTCTGCAGGGGTTTTACGGCTAGTTTTCGAAACTTTTGCGCACAGCGGTCTTCCTTTGTTCGGGTCGACTGCAAGCTGGCTAAAAAAGTTTTGCACTATTCCATCTATACATACGTATATATATATATATATGTATATATGTATCTAATTGTATATATATACTACTTTTGTTACTTAAAGTTTGCTTTTTGTCTTTGCATATTTAGCTGAGAAAAAAGGTAGATAAAAAGCGAGAGAAAAAAGTTGACGGACTTGGCGGGAGCTTGGGGCTAGGGGCTGGCGCTATCCAAATTGTGCGCAAATTAATTGAACGCAAAGAACGCAGCAAGCAAACACAGCCAGGTAGCCTCTACCTTTACATCTGAGTCTGCCTGTCCCTGATCCTGTGATGTGTGCTGACCAAACGCTTTGCATGTTCAACTTAAAACGCTTGCCACTCCGTTGAGGCAAATTGTGCGGGGAGGCAAAAGAAAAACACAAAGTTTTCTTTCATTTTTTTGCTTTCTCTCACTTTTTTGCCACTCATTTTTTACACGCTGCGGCAGTCCTTGTCCCGTGTGCGTGGCAGCCTGGCAGCCTGGTCGCCTGGTCGCCTGGCTGCCTGGCAGTCGTCTGCCTGCTAATCCCGGACAATAAGTGTTTGTCGTTGGGATTTAGACAATTATTCACGTTAAGTTGACGTCTGAGACGGGGCCCAGGCGAGTGACAGTCGCCAACGCCGTTTTGTTATTTTCGACTTTGGCTCGAGAACGTTTCAATTTGTCCCGGTTTTTGGGTTTCAATGCTACCCATTCGCCACATCCCCACGTCCCCACACCCAGCACCAGCTCGAGCCCCAAATCCACACGCGGCCTCTTTTTGTTCCAGCGACAGTTTGTATTATAAGCGCATTAGGTTTTAAGGTGTCAGCAGTGGCACTCGCGCTGATATGTCATCTGGAAGTAATTTTTATTTATTCGTTCGCTAAGTCGTCTGGCAATTTTATGATGACATTTCGTTTCCAAGGATTTTCGCAAGCATTGCGCCATATAAATTTTAATATAAAAGCCCGCACTTGAGAGCGCTTTATTTGATTTCGTCGCCACAATAAAACAGGCGAGCACAGCTGAACCGAACCGGGTGTGCAACTTTTTACGCACTGACAATCGCTGCTCCCTCAGTTCCAGCTGGTCGACGCCTCTGCCCCCTCATACCCTCTCAGTCTGTCTGTCTTCAATAACCGAAAGCCCAATCATCCAATTCCACTTGCATCACATGTGCCGCCCAGTCTCTGGTCACGTACCAAACATAAAAGTATTTACAAATAATATTTCCATATGGTAAGACGTGACAAAGACTCAAATTAGCGTTTGCCGTTTATCTGGCCGGCTCCAGAAAGTCCCCTCCAAATAATAAAATAGCCCCTGCAGGTCGCTCCATAAACTTCCGGCCATAAGCAGTGGCCCCTCCCAAGTGCCCGCTGCATATTTTCATACATAATATCCTACCCGAAAAATGTTTGTACATAATTTTAATGTTTTCTGATTGAACCTTTGGCAAAAACTTTTGCGGCAGTGCTCAGCCATAAAAATTAAATGCCCAAAATCGGTCGAGGATCTGGGCAGGACGAACCTCACTGGGCATCAATTTAATTTCATGTTAGACTTTTTTATGGTCTCTCCCGTTTTTTTTTTTTTGTGTGTTTTGTTTTTTAATAGTTGATTGCCGTTTGGTAGTTTGGCGTTTGTTGCGGTCGCTGTGCCAGGTTTTTGGCTTTTGGTTTTCGGTCTGAGCTTTGCCATTGAAATTGCCAGTTGCCCAATTTTAATGACTGCATTTGGCAGTCAACTTTTCAAGTCAACTTAAATGACGCAAATTTGATGGGCACTTAGGGTGTATAGAATGCTGGATAGACTGTGACTTACTACTTTCTTCATATGAGCAATTCATTTTTTTTTTTTTTTCAAATAAAATGAAGTTGTAAGCTGCTACAACTTGTGTACGAGAGTTAGTGCCAAGTTGCCAAATAATTGAGCAAGTTAAATAGGAGTCATTCAAAATATTTTTTGATTTATTTTTCTACACAGAAAATGCGAAGACATGTCATCAATGCTATTTTAATACAAATTATGTTAGTACTAATTGCAAATGCTGATACGTATAAAATACAAACTGGCAACTCGAGGGCTTTCATTTGGAATCTATTGAAATCGCTTTAGATTTGCTCAAATGTACTCGACGATTCTGTTGAATGGGCCTTTTGGTTAGCGAAGCCCCTTATCTGGCACACAACAATGAGGAGTGGAAGAACACGCTAGCAATATGCATTCATCATACGCACAGATTTATCTAGCAAACACACCAGGTGATTTAATTTTAAATCGAACGCATTCCCGCAAACCCAATCAATTTCCAATCCCACTTCACTGCTATAATTGTGTACGCACAGCTTGGCTTTATAAGTCGTCTGCTTTTCTGTATTTGTGTGTACATACATGCCAGCTCCACCCCGACAGCTTCCTGCCCTGCATTGGAATTCACCCTTTCTGAGAATGGCTTACCTGTCGTTTTGTAATGCAAATCTTTTGCTTTCATCGGCTTGTTATGTATCGCAGGCTATTAACCAAATAAATAAAAAAAAATATATATAATCGAGGCTGAGGACTCGCATTTCTATGCTGTTTGGTTCCTTCAGGCATGCGTCGCTCGCCGCCCGCTTGGCCTATGTGTTTGCATTTGCATTTGAATCATTCGTTTGTGCGAAATCAGATTAAATCGCATAATCGAATCGTATGCTATATATAAACGATGACAAAGACTGATGCAGGCAGACACCCAGCCACCCACTCAACCAATCTCCAATAATCAGCGACAACAAAACGGCAACCAGTCAACGACAACGAATCAAAAAAAAAAAAAAAAAAAAAAAAATGGTGAAGAAATTATGTATTATATAAAAATCAATAGCGACGTATTGAAAATCCTATGCACATAAGCCCGAGCACGTACAAAACGTTCTGTAAAAAAAGAAAACATAAAAAACCAGCGAAAAACCACAGCCAGCCACAACAGCAGCACCAAAGTTATCCAGACATATGCGGCAAATACTTTTCAAAGTGAAATCTCATGCGGGAGGAAAAGTAAGGATATTCGAGTATGTATATAAATATAAATATATATACACACGTGGAACAACATAGTGAGCAAAGGGTTGTAAAACCAGTTGAATCTTTGTCTTCTTTCTTTCGTGTCTCAGCTGATCAGAAAACGAAAAACAAATGCAAAATCTCTAATGACACCAGCTTCTCGACTACTGGATTAATTTTTAATTTTGTTTTGTGTTTTATTTTATTCTTTCACCTTTTAATTTGATCACCTTTTCTCTTTATTAATTTGTTTATGAAAAGTAAAGAGTCTTTTGATGTGTTCTCATTCTCCCATTTCCATCAGAAGAAGATTGCTATGGAGCAATATGATCACTCAACTCTTAGAGCCGTAGCTAAGTTTAATTCACGCTTGCTTCGTCAGGCCTACAGCTTCAATCTATTTCAGTCTACTTGAATAAATATATACAAACTTAAATTCCTATAAATAATTTCAAATTTTCGATCCCACTCTACTTATTCCAAATGGAATTTGGCAGCTGAGCAAGATTTGCTTGTTTTTTTCCAGCTGTTTGTCGTTGTTATAAATTCAAATTTAGTTGATCATAAATGGCAAGATGAGACAAAGTCGAACCTTTTTGATAGCGCTCGCATCGTTCGCCACACTTTTTGCCACATTTTTAACTTCAAATTAAGTTTGTGTGCACGTAGCAAACACAAAAACAACAAGAACAACAACAACAACAACAATAACCACACCGGCAATGGCAACTCAAGCTGAACCTTTTTTTTGCCTTTGATTTTCCTTGGTTTTTCCTTTGCCACGCTTGCACTTTTGCCAAGTGGCCTGAGCAGCAGCAGCAGCAGCTTCTCAGCCGAGCAGCTACTTGAGGCTGTGAAAATAGTTCGTTAGCCTTTCAAAAACTAAATTGTATTTTCCCCAAAAAAGGGCAGCCAGCTGAGCAGGGCTGAGCTGGACTGCGGAGTGCGGTGTGCGGGCGAGCAGTGTGGGTGATTGGTTTGAGCTGAGCGAAAACCAAATTATTGGCATTTATTTCTCGTTTTGAGTTCGAGGCACCATCCTCCAGCGACGGCCCCTCTCGTATAACTAGAAACACAACTGAAGCATCTAATGCGCTTTTGCCGCCAACGTGGAGCTTCGGCTGGAGGTGGAGCTACCCATTTTATGCTTCTAATGCCGACTAATTAGCAGCTTGAATGCGCTAAGACTACAAAGCAGCTGTGTAACAGCAGGCAGCCAGTCAGCCCGTCAGACACTGTGGAAAACTCTGTGGAGTGATGGAAAACTTTTGGCAAATTGAAAATGCGCAAAATGACTTTGACCAGAAATCCCAAATGCCAATTGGCAAGTCACAATAGCGGCGCAAAAATTTGCTGACTAACCAAGAGCGGCTGCCGCTTGTAAAGGTATCAAATACGGGTGGGCTACTGTGTGAGTCTGTGAATGTGTGTGTATGTGTGCGTGTGAAAATCACACAAACTGTTTACCTAGATCATTATTGCAGCAGTTGTTGTTGAGGGTAAATTAAGTTGGCATCGGATTAATCAATTGGGTAGCCTATATCAAAACACATGCATGACTGAGCTGCATCCAATTTGCGCATGTGATCAATGATGATGATCAGCAACAATACAGAATTATACGCACATGCACACACACACACACACACACACACATATATATATATATATATATGTATATATGTACTACATATTAAAGGTTTCTGATTGTTCTTTTTGGGTGAAGTGAAATGGAAATGATGCAGATGTTTCAAATAGTTGAAATCATTTAGCGAGCGGGCTCAACACAGGCATGAAATGCGAAAAACTTCTCATATATATACCCTCGTATAGAAGGGGCTTAGTAATTTTATCAATTTGTGTAGAGCACGAAACATATATATCCTTTCTCTGTTATTGTAATAAACTAGAAAGAGATTGGAAGTAACTATTATCATTATTGTTGTGCTATGCAGAGCAATATACATAAAGGGTATTTGGGCATCTGTGCGCCCGCTTGCTGAATTTCCATGACACCTTGTGATGGTGTTGACAGTTGCTTTTCGCTAAAGACCTGACTCCTGCCCTGTGACGCCTGGCTAAGTCCATTGGGAATTATGGGCAACACGGGCAGCAGGGTGTGTGTGATTTGCCAATTAACATGATATCTCACTATGGCAGTCGCATTTTGTGCCACATCGTGATCATTAGTTTTGTATTTTTCCGCTGCAACCATTCGGTTAGTGATTATTATTTCTGTCGAGTGCTGATCCTAGGCAATCCAGTCGTAGCTAAGTCGAAAACCGAAACTCGTTCGTCCTCAAGTTAGCATCAACTCGCGCCGCATTTGCAAGTTGCGCTATTAAGCAACGTTTATGATGCTCACCTTTTTTAGCCTTAGCTTCTGCCATTAAAGTCAACGGCTGGCAGCCGCCCCCAACTTCGCACCTATCCCCGTTCCGCCCCTTCGCTAATCATTAAGCTGTTTTTATGCGCCTATCAATGTCGTGGGCCAGGCCACCTTTAAAGCACTCTTTTAATTGCTTAAACTTATTAAGCAGCTGCCACTACAGCTCAACTTTGGACCTGCCTTCGCCCTGTGCTGGCAACTATTTTGTATTTGCCTCATATCCTTCAAAAACATAAAAAAAAGCTGCAAAAGAAAATGGACGGAAGAAAACTAAAGTTTGCTGTTGTTGCTGCATAGACAAAGACTCTCGTCTGCAGCTCAGTTTTTAGCCTCAGCTTCAGCCTCAGCCTCAGACGTAGCTAAGGTCAGCAACTTTTATTTCTTGGCCAACACTTGCGCGCAAACGCTTTTTGTTGCAAATGGCCAAGGAGCACCAGGAGGCAGAGGGCAAACCGGCAGAGGCTCACTCTGCAGCTCCGCTAGCTGAAGTGGCTCGAAGCATCGTCATCGTTGTTGCTGTTGTTGTTGTTGTTGTCAGACAGCGTTTGCTTATCTTTTTTATTGTTCTTGGCCAACATCGAAGCAAAGTCTGGAGCTGCATTTTGGCATTTTGCAACGTTTTTGAAGTTTAATGCCAGAGTCGTGCCTCATATTTCGATGGAACAATAGACGGCGACGGCGACGGCGACGGCGACGGCACAAAAACTCAAGGCGTGCCAAAGGGGGCGGAGGTGTGTGTGTGTATATTTTGGTGGTTGTGTTGCCTTTGCCCTGCCTGGGTAATCCGCCTCAGTTTAGCACTTGAGCAGCATCAGCAGCAACAGCAACAGCAGCAGCAGCGCGTCCTCAGCTTTGGCCGGGGCGCACGGATTTGTATATTGTTGTATTGTTCCTGCTTCTGATGCTGATGCTTATGCTGCCCCCCCATTTCAACACGCGGCGATGCGGCTGCAGATTGAGCAAAAGTTGCTTTTGCCAGTTACCAGTCGATTGTTGTTGCTGTTGCCGCTGGGAAGTGTGAACATTTTGGGCAACACTCTCAGGTGGTTGCAGGAGAGCTTGCTCAAAAGGTGTTGGTAATGATGATTTTGAATTATTCATGATTCACGACGATTGAAATTATTTGCGCGCCCCGTCTGCCTCTTGTTGTTGCTGCTATTGTTGCTGTGGCTGCTAAACTTTTGCGCGTGTTGCCTGGTCGTGGCACTTATAAGGCCTGCCACAACAATGCCCCGCATTATGCGAGGCTGCTGCGGCCTGTGTCTTACCTTTTCTGCTTTATGTTAAATCATTCAAATTGAAAAAGAAAAACAAAAAACTACAATAACAGCTGAGGGCCCCGACGATGTGCCAATGTTTGTCCAATGTCTGTGCGGTGTGTTGCGGTGGCAGCGGAGGGAGGGAAGCGACAACGGGGTCCAATCGGAATGTTCTCAGGGGAGGCAGTCTGCAACAGTGCGACTTATCGTTAGGGCGCAAATGTCATTCGAAATATGCTGATGTGCTGCGGGTATTTCGTTGAATTGCTTTGCCACTTTAGTTATTGGGAATGCTCTTTGTTTGATCGTGGCATTAAGCATTTGAGTTGGGTTTGCTGCTGTGCTCCTCTGTTTGCTGAAAGATGCAGCCATCTAATTATACCTACGCCGCAGCAGAATCAACAAGTTAAATAATTATACTAACAAAGATTTCAGATTACCAAAGGCCTTTTAATTGAAAATTATTTAACTGCAAACGGATATTTTATTTTGATATTTATAAATTCAACTATATATATATGTTCATTATATGAACTACAATTTACTTACATATGTGTGAATTTGCTTGTATTGAGTATTTCTACAGCTTCATCTCGTTGATCTGCCGCAGCTAACCTTATGAACTCATTGTGCCTTAGGTTATTATTGCTCACATTCACATTTGCTTGCCTTTGCTGTGCTGCATAATCCTCAATTATCTTGTTTATCAGGCACTTGCTCTCTCAACACTTCATTCAGCAGCTACATACACACACACACACACACACACACACACACACACACGCACACAGAGAGACATTCGAAGACTTCCCACAACTATCAGTCGGAGCAGTTGCACACAAGCATTGCCCCAATAATTTCATTTGCAGCATCAAGATCTGCCGCGTAGACGAACGAGACGAGTTCGCTGGTATTTTGTACTTCCCACAAATTATCACAAATTAGACGCAGTTGCGAGATCCTACATGCTTTGGAGCACATGTTTCAATCAAATTAAACTCGAACTCTGGCCACACTCGCGAGAGTACATACATATAAATACATATAGATATGGTTGATGCCACATAATTTTGCCATGTGTAGTGCCGATGCGAATGTTGATAGTCGTGGAGTGCTCCAGCATTCGCTTTGGGAGCGGGGGAGTCTGCAGAGGATGGGGAAGAGAAGGCAACACTTTAAGCGTTACCCGATGCCTTCCTCATAACCAACACGTACGAACAATTCACAGTCATCCCAGAGGCTCACTCGATAGAGGTGCTAATGCTGATCAACAGCAACTGATACCAGGCGAGTCGCAGTCAGAAATAATGCAAAGAGGCAAAGCTGCAACAACAATGGCCATAGTCATATAACAATTCTCTCCTGGCCGAGGCCGTGCCGAGCCACTTTTGCTATAGTTTTGAGCTGCCTGCAAATGTACGAACAAAAATTAAGTCGGGTCCAGCCAAAAGAAGCCCAAGAAGCCAAAACAATGCAGCCGACGACCGGTCGCAACGCCCGCTGGACGTGTATCTGATGCGGTCTCAACTTCTCAGCAGAGTTGAAGCCACAGTCTCAGTCCCAGTCGCAGACCCAGACCCAGTCGCAGTCGCAGTCCCAGTCGCAGTCCCAGTTCGTAACACAAATCATCTTCCAGCGCTCACGAAATTGTTGCGCAAACTAAACAGCCAACAAAAAGTAAAACACAAAAAAGAGAGAGAAAAAAATAAAAATACTGAAATCAGAGTAAAGAGCCGAAGCGTGAGGCTGGCAAAACAAAAGGAGGCGTTGGTGTTGGTGTTGGCTGATTGTTGTTGCTTTTTGTTACCTGTATGGAAGCAGCAAGCTGGCAGCTTAGCTTTTGGCCAGCGATTGGCCTGCAGTATGTGTGAACTGGTAAAACGTGACACATTTATATCACTTCGTTTGAATCACAAAATAATAATAAATATAATAGCGAGTCGTCGTTGCCGTCACCGTCTGCGATTCTCCCAGGCCTTGGGTCTCGCGCGTCTCCCCCCTTTCTCTCTCTCTCTACTGAGGCTCTGCCGTGCCCATATGCACAAAAAAAAAGAAATAGAAACAATTTTCGTATAGACAAGTTTTGACCTGGGTAAAATCGACGTTTTGCCTGGCAGCAACAACTACTAAAAAATTGAAAAACTAAAAAAAGCGAACAGAAAATGCTATTGGAATGTGTTGATAATCCATGCAATACCCTGTAGCCTTTAGCCAGATTTATGTATGTCTATTTGCATATCACAGATAGATTTGATTTCTTTCTCGCTTTTGCGTTTGGGCTAGCCAAGTCGTCACGTTAGACGACTTAGCTGCAGGGAATTGAATACCTAGCAAAACATTAAAGAAAGAGCTTGAGCACGGCAATTAGCTCGGTAGCTAAATAAAACACACAAATTAAATAAATGTTACTCAGAATTAAGTATATAAAGAAATATGAATATGAAAATATATTATATTTATCTGCCCTTTCCTTGTCAATTTTATGATTAACTCTGAGTATTAATATTTTATAATTACTAAGAATATATTAAGTAATACACATATCAGATTTAATTAAAATTTGCAGCTGCTTTCGAACTTTCCTAAAATCTACTTTCAACAATCAACGAGCTCAGCTTAGGAATTGTAGGGCATTATAAAATTGGCCCAGACACTTGGCTAGCGTTTGGTCGCCATTAAAAAAAGAGTGAGAGGTTTTACTTATTGTGGGCTGTCGCTGTCGGTGCTGCTGCTGCTGCTGCTGCGACTGCTGGCCCATTTGACAATATACGAAATATTGCACCCCTGGGCATGAGCCTGCCAACAGCTTCAGCAGCAGCGGCAGTAGGAATTGCGTCCTGACCAGAGTTGTCAACGTGCAGCAGCAGCCAGAGACGAACGTCGGATGTATTTGTGGCGTATAATGTTACATCTGCTTAGCGGAAAGATAAATCAACGAAGCCGCTGCAACGGCAACAGCAACAGCAGCGCCAGCAGCAGCGGCGGGAGCAGCAGCAGCAGCAGCAGCAACAGCGCCAAACGTCGCACTCAAGTTGACAATGATAAATAGTGAAAAAGCGCCAGGCAAAGCGAGCAACAGACGTAGATATAGATAGACAGACAGCGAGAAGGAGGAAGGAGCCGCGAGAGAAAGAGAGAGAAAGAGAGAGAAAGAAAGAGAAAGAAAGAGAGAGTATAGTAAGCAGCTGATGATGGACCCAGATGGGTTGCCAGCTCGGCCCGTGCTGTGTGGCAAGTGGTGAAAGTTTTTGCGCTCGTTTCGTGTGTAGAGCGCGTTGATTGAAGTAAAACATTTCGATTAAAGTTTATGAAAATGGCAACTTTTGTTATTGCTCTTCCTCCTCTTGTAGTTGTAGTTGCAGAGTGCAAATAACAATGAGATGCTGACGACATTGTCGACCATAAACTAGCTACGTAGAAATTATTATATATGGGTGGGCCAACAACAACAAAGGAACTTGAACCTAACGAGCTATGAGCACAACAGCAGCAGGAGCAGCAGTTGATTAAAACTTTCCACAACTTATAAAAGGCTAAAGGGTGTTGGGGGCGTGTCGGGATTGGTTGACGCCAAAGGGGTGGGCACTATATCGAACAGGAAGCACAAAAAGTTGTCGTTGTTGATGCGATGCTGCTTGCACTTTGGCCAGAGGCATCAGCTCTGGTCTGGAATAGATCAGGTGCCGTTGACAGTTCCTTTTTTTGATGGCCAAACTGAGAGAGACAGATAGAGTGTGTGGGAGGCAGGAGACAAGCGGTCTCGGCCGCAAAGACCAAAAAAACTTCCTTGCACAAAATATACAAAAAAAAATAAGTAAAAGCTTAAGGCGTGGAATTGGTTGTGACGGCGGTGTGGGCGGTGCATAGTCGTAGCTATTGCTGGCAACTAAATACTCTTTGAGCTACAAAATTTAAATATAAATAAAGTGCCAAAACTAAGTCGCAAAGAAGTGTGCAACAAACTGTAGACTAGTTTAGGTAAGACATAGCGACAGGGAGACAGGGAGACAAAATTGGAGCAAGGAACGCGACTAGAGTCGTTGAACAGCTGCAGGATTATGCAGGAAGCTGGGACGACCGGGGCTGTTAAGAATCCCTAAAGGACGCAACACTAAAATAAATAAATAAAAATGCTACAAAATGGCATTAAAGGTAAAGCGAAAAACGCAGCAACAACGCAACCCAACAACAACAACTGCAACACCAAGCTGAAAGGACTAGGTAGTCCTGAGGGCTGTAGGGTAGCCGATAGGTGCCAAAGGTTGTGGCAACGCGCAGGGAGCAACCAAAATGAAGGCGGAACGGAGGCTGTACAGTCGAGCAATTGTAGGGCGCGTAGGGTGGCAAGAGTCAGCGACTAGACCGAGAATAGAATATATATATATTTATATATATATATATATATATATATATATACATAAAGAGAGAAAGAGAGAGCAAGAGAGAATAGTTAGAGAGAGGAGCTAGACCTAGGCTCGGTCCAGTCGTTGGTAAGGGTAGTTGAATGCTCAACTTGAATGCAAATAGCGTTGGTAACTGAAGTGAAAAAGGGTTGACAATTTTAGGTAGGCAAGGGTAAGTGTGGAGGAGAGGGGGCAGCAAGGCAAGGCAGCCAAGCGCAACAATCAGCGAACTGGACATGATGGGTAAGTTGGTTTTGTAACGATGTTCGCTGAGAATGCGTCGAGTAACTACTTCGGCGACATCTTGCCGGGGGCTAGATATGGTTAAGCAATTAGCCACGTTTGCGTGCGGCTGAGGAGGGCCCAAAAAATTGTCGCGTAATGAAGAGTTCCCTCTGGGTTTTTTATTTCGTCGCAATACATTAACTAACTGCTTGAGGCAAAAGGGGTGCATGGAATGCCAGCTGACACTGTGGCCCACTGGATAGCTGCAATTGGATTGACTAGAGCCTTGACAAGCAGCACTCTCAGCAGGACACTGCTGCTGTTTGAGTGGAAGGAGCTTCAGTTGCAACTAAGCAGCAGCCGACGCTGTGTACATTGGGGTATCATAAAGCAAAGTATAGACCAATATAAAATGCTAACTGGGTAGCACACTATGCACATAAACAAAATCCAAGCATGACCCAAACGCTGATGCACTCGCCTAGCCAACAGAGAGACGGAGACAGACAGGGAGAGAGAAAGAGATAGAGAGAGAAGTAGGTACGATGCCTGGGCAACATGTGCGCTCTATAGAAGCTACCTCTATGTGTATATAGATATATGTTTTTATTTACACGATTCGTTATGCTAGTGCATCTGCGTGTTCATGTGTGTGTGTGTGCGTGTGTATGTGTGTGAGTGTGTGCGTGGTTGACATGATAGCGTGGAAAGAAAGCCGTTGACGAGTAGGACGAAGCATTGAAAATTTTTGAACTAGTTTAAGTGGCCCATCATAAAGTCCCAAGTTTCTCGTTTTCACCAGGATTGTTTTACTTTATAAAACATACAAATATACAGACGCACACACACTCACACACATACACACAGGCATATGTCTATGCACACAAGCAAACTATCGCTGCATGGTTATGCAAAGTAATTTTGTTGTGCTTGGCTTGCGCAGGGGACGAAGGAGTGGCCGGCGGGAGGGGCATATAAAGAGGCGGGCGCCAAAGCAGGAGCAAGTTGAAGCAGCAGCCGGCAAGGACAACACATAAAGCATGCGGAACGCAAGCCAGCGGGAGCGAAAAAGACAGAGAGAGAGAGAGGGAGAGAGAGAGAGGGCGAGGGAGAGAGGGCGAGGGAGAGGGAGACAGATTTGAAGTGAGTGGAGGCTGAAAGAGCGCTTCGCACAGTTTACTTTTTGTCTACTGAAGAAGCAGCAGTCGAGCTGGGTCTTAGAGGGTTAGAGGTTACTACAGAGTAGGTGGGGCATTCCCATTGTAAACGGGCTGTTGGCATGGGTAAGGTGCTGCCGGACTGTGTAAACAGCGTGGAAGCGTTGAGCTCACAGCGCGCTGCTTTATTTTTTATTGCCGCACACAAATTGGCAGTGTGCGTGCCACGAGGAGCTCCACATGACCCTCTTTTCAGCAGCTGCACAACAAAATGCAGCGCACTGAAATGATGACCCCCGATGCCGCGCCGCCTCTGTCGCCTCTGCCGCTGCCTTGAGCAGCATCAGCGTAGATAATTTCATTTGAAGTATGGTAAAATAAAAATTTTGCTGCGTTAAAGTTTTTTGCTCCCGTCGAGTAATTTGTAGCGGGAGTTGTGAGCTGCCAGCTACCAGTTTTGCAGCTCTGCAGTCCTTGCTGCTCATTTTGATATTTTTTTTTGTTTTTTTTTGGTATTATTTGGTTTTTGGGTTAGGTCGACTTGGTGCAGTTGAAAAGCAGCTCATTTCCTTTCGGCTAATGATGTGGGTCAATTATGGCAGCAGTTGGAGCAGCATTTTCCCAGCACTCGTTCATTCGGTTCAGCTTTTCGGGGCTATTCAGATTTTGTCTACTGGAATTAATGGCATTAGTTTTGTGCATTTAGTTTTGATTAGTGCGGGGACTTTGGCTACGAAATGTTTTCGGTATATTTGTTGGCCATTTGCATTTGACTGCTTTCCATTTTTGGAATCCGATTTGAGTCGCAGTAGCTTTACAGCTTATTCCATTTTTATACCCTGAATCCATTGAAAATGGAAATTTCAGGGTATAATGTTTTTGTGCAAATGTATGTAACAGGCAGAAGGAGGCGTGCCACACCCCATAAAGTATATATATTCTTGATCAGCTCGACGAGCTGAGTTGAACTAGCCCTGTCCGTCTGTCCGTCCGTCCGTCCGTCCGTCCGTCCGTCTGTCCGTCCGTCCGTCCGTGTAAACACCTGGATTTCTGCAACCACAAAAGCTAGAGACTTCAAATAAAAAGCAAAATGCTCGATAATACCATACGCTGTACGAGTTTATTTTTTTTTTTCGATAACTCATCCCATTCCTTTTTTATCGATAACTATCGAAAATATCGCTTTGTTTTTGAGGTCTGGCGTGCACACCGTTAAAGATAGAATCGTGCACTAAGTTGTGTTTGATTGCTATATTGAATCCGCACATTTTGTCATTTTTGGATTTTTGATGCCACGCCCCTTTCGCCCACAATTCAACAAAATCGATAACTCACGTATATCAAATACTAGAGACTTGAAATTTGGCAAATAGGTACATTTGGATGTCATAATCATGCCCCGAAAATTTCATTAAGAACATAGATCGAGAAAAAAAGTTATTAAACAATAAAGTTTCCATAACACAGCCTCTGCTGCAGCCGCAAAACTGTGCAGTGAGCATATTACGTGCATGCATATGTTTGTGTGTGTGTGTGTGTGCATGTGTTGTTTACTATTAATGAATAATGGTATTACAGCTCAATGGATTCAGGGTATCTCTTAGTCGAGCAGTCTCGACTAGAGTTTAGTTACTTGTTATTTTTCTTTTTCTTTTTTTTTTGTTGCCATTGAAATCAATGTGCTGCAGATTGTTTTTATACCCTGAATCCATTGAAAATGGAAATTTCAGGGTATAATGTTTTTGTGAAAATGTATGTAACAGGCAGAAGGAGGCGTGCCACACCCCATAAAGTATATATATTCTTGATCAGCTCGATGAGCTGAGTTGAACTAGCCCTGTCCGTCTGTCCGTCCGTCCGTCCGTCCGTCCGTCCGTCCGTCCGTCCGTCCGTCCGTCCGTCCGTCCGTCCGTGTAAACACCTGGATTTCTGCAACCACAAAAGCTAGAGACTTCAAATAAAAAGCAAAATGCTCGATAATACCATACGCTGTACGAGTTTATTTTTTTTTTTCGATAACTCATCCCATTTTTTTTTTATCGATAACTATCGAAAATATCGCTTTGTTTTTGAGGTCTGGCGTGCACACCGTTAAAGATAGAATCGTGCTCTAAGTTGTGTTTGATTGCTATATTGAATCCGCACATTTTGTCATTTTTGGATTTTTGATGCCACGCCCCTTTCGCCCACAATTCAACAAAAACGATAACTCACGTATATCAAATACTAGAGACTTGAAATTTGGCAAATAGGTACATTTGGATGTCATAATCATTCTCCGAAAATTTTATTAAGAACATAGGTCGAGAAAAAAAGTTATTAAACAATAAAGTTTGCATAGCACAGCCTCTGCTGCAGCCGCAAAACTGTGCAGTGAGCATATTACGTGCATGCATATGTTTGTTTGTGTGTGTGTGTGTGTGCTTGTGTTTGTTACTATTAATGAATAAATGAAGGTCTTAATGATTGGTATTACAGCTCAATGGATTCAGGGTATCTCTTAGTCGAGCAGTCTCGACTAGAGTTTCGTTACTTGTTTGTTCTCATCTGGAACTGAACTCGTGCACTTTATGGTAATAGTAATGTCAAGTTTTGAGGACGTATTCAAATGCTGATGCAATTGCGGGAATTATGTAAAACCAAGTTCCCCTCGAAGTTGACCAAATCTGAGCTTTTGTATTGTAATTGCAGTAGTTGTTGATGGTAATGAGGAAGAGCAACTGCTGCGACAACTAACAAAAGGAAGTTTCATTAAGGATGTGCAACTGAAAGAGCCCTTGCAGGATAGCGAGGAAGTGCATTATATTTGTTTGAAAGCCAAGCGGAAATTTAGTTTAGCTTAGAGAAGATGTTCCAGACGGAAGTTAGAGGTTTTGCAAAAGATATCCCTATATACAATTATGTCCGCCATATGATTATTAAACAATCTTTCTGTACTTGGAATGAATCGCCTTTGAGCTAATTGAATTGATTAAGCTAATTACCTGATCTTTGTTGGCATTTCCTTTTCGTTTTCAAGCATTACTTTTCGTTGTTAAATCAAGCTTAAAAAGCTTCCAGGGACGGATTCGCTTGTTACTCCACATTACCCTCAGCAAATAGCTTGGCTCAGTCAGAGACCGCAAGCACGTCTTTTTTTTCCATCTTCAATGGCGGCAGCCAAGCTGCCACTGTGAGGAGACCCTGCCTGTCCCCTGCCCTCTGTCCCTTGGTACTTGGCTGCACCCACAATGCTGCGACTGTATACGTGCATAAAAATCAAATCTCTGTGCTTGTTATTTGTAATTCCTTGTCGTTTTTTATATTATATATGTCAACTGCAGTTTTTCTTCACATTTGGCTTCTTTTATTTATTTTTTCGTAAGGGTTTTATTATTTATTTTTGGCAGAGGTGCGCGCCCTTTTGTTGCGGCAGCCCGGCATTTTTGGCTCCAGTTCAGTGGCTCCCCTTGTGGATGCGTCCCTCGATCTGTTATATTAATGCAGCTTCAATTGTGCGCTGATTGGCAATCGAGAATGTGACTTGCATGCGGCATATACACAAACCCCAAACCTCTTCTCCGGTTACCTGCCTGGCGAAAAAACAAACGTGGTTCGGGTATTTGAATAACGCTGGCGTTTGCGCCACTTATTAAATTAAAAATATATCCACACACATATATTGGCAAAACATATATAGCTAGATGTGTATATAGAGAGTGAGAGAGCGAGCGAGAGAGAGCGAGGAAGGTATTCGAATAAATATCGTCGATGCTTTTTACTATTTAACGTGCATGCTTCGGCAATTTGATTGTGGCCGAGCAGGCGTATGAAAATCAATTTCACGCTGAAACGCACCAAAAACTTTAATAATATTTGCGTCGCGGCACTTAACAGACAGATGAACGAAGAGACGGACAGCCAGGCAGGCAGACAGTCGGACAAATAGACAGACATTCAGACAGACAGTTGGGACCGGATGGGAAGATAGCAGAAAAGAGGGTCCAGCTGCAGAGCAGTAGAGCAGCAAAACTGCATGAGGGACCAGTGCAAGGGAACAGTGCGTTGGCTGTGGCATTGCGTGCTGCATTGCATCGATTTATGGGACATTGGTTCTCAAAGCGAAATTAAAATTCAATAAATGACACTCGAGCGCCTGTCGGGCAGCCTACGCAGGCGTGTTGAATGATTTTAATGGCTCTCAGCCAGAGCCAGAAATGCATTACATAAATGAGTTTATTGCACAGAATTCAATTAGAGTATAAGCTAGAGCGAGGAAGGATCTCAGATCTAGCCACTTTAATAGCGAGTAAGTATAAGGCGGCAGCTCGCTTAACTTGGCCAAGAATCATGACAATCTTAGGCTATGCCAGTCGAACTTTTAGCTCAAGTGAGTTGTAAGCTGACTTTTGAAGAACTCTTCAGTGTTGGGCGAGGAATGAATTCAATTTTCTTGCCAATAATTAAGTATTTGAATGAAGAATCTCTGGCATTACTGCTGATGAGATAGGAACGCTGATGGAGAAATTCTATTGCCAAGACGATCTGTAGGGCATATTGGCTGCTATAAGACTCAAATCTCTTTTTATTACCTGCTTGACAAGCACCAGGAATTTATCACCTGGCCAACGCAGCGTACTCTCTGTAACTAGTAGAAGCCACGCGCGTCAGACACTTGGCATAGTTTGTGGCACAGGCTCGAGATTCGAGTGCAGGATCCGAGCCTGGGCCCGGCCCTGGCCCTGGCCCTGGTCTTGGCAATGAGAGCTTTAGGGCGGCTCTAGCCGCCCGACTCTGGCTGTGGAACCTACACGTAGCACTAACTTTTGCTTCGAACATAAAGTGCGCGCAAAGAATTTACCGCATAAATTTCAGCAAGTAGCAAAAGGCAAGTAGAATGGTTAAGGCAAAGGTAAAGGTAAAGGTAAAGGTAAAGGCAAAGGCAGTCGCTGCAGGTAGCCATGCCGCCACTAAGGCAGAGAGCCAGCAAAAACTTGCAAACCGCACTTTGGCACAAAACTCACAAGACACTCATAACTTTTTATGTTGGTTCGCTGCACACCCCAAAACAGAGGACGAGTTGACCAGGTCCCTGGTGGGCAACGTGGACCACCCCAAGAATGCAGCTGCTGGCTGCAGCTACTGCGCGCACCACTTGGCCAAATCCCAGGGTTTGGGCCAGGCCCAAGCAGAAACTTGGTTTTTCGGTTTGTTTTTCTGCCGCGCCGCGTCTGGGCTTTTTATGTACTTTACTCTCTGCTCATGTGTTTACAAAGTAATTACGCTGCCTGAAATTAAATTCATAAGAAGACTCGAGCTTGCGCCGTTTAAAAAACGCTTCTTGTTTGTTTTTCTTATTTTTAGTGTGTCTGCGTCTGTGTGTGTGTGTCATAGTTGCTGCAGTTAATGCACGTTAAAAGGTTTTAGTTTTAGTTATTTTGTGTGTGCGTGTGTGTGTGTAGTTGGCAACAGTTGTGGTCCTCGTTCAATGCCAAGTGGGGGAAAAGCGCTATGCAGATTAGTGGATATTAAGGCGAGGTATTTAAACGTGGCTTAGGCAGCTGCAGCAGCAGTAACAACAACAACAACAGCGGCGACGACAACGGCAACGCCTCCAACTTGGGTGGCAAGTTGTGAACGAGCGGACTTATGCGATGCAACGATGCAGAGTTAAATTGAAATACGAGAAGGCCAGACGTTGCAGAGAGCGTTGAGTGGGGAGAGAGCCTACTGAGATTATGTGGTATCAATAAGGTGGTCCAAAGGAATTTGAGACAGTTTATTAACGCCACGTAACCCGATAAGTGGAATTCGTTGGAGACAAGGCTAACACCACGATTTTCTTGGAAATTGAAAACAACTAATAGTAGCTCCGATAAGGTATAGATTATTCAGATGTCGGATGAAATCGGTGAGCACTTGGGCTGGTCAGTGATAAAAGACAATGCCAATAGGGTCTTAAACTGTGTAGATCTGGTTACAAAGATTTGACGTTTCGGGCCTTACAGGTGGCGAGAGTTATGTGAAATGAAAACATGGAAAATTAATAAGAATCAGCTAAAGAAACTCTGTTCACAATAGAATGTGTGAACCGAAAGGCAGCTGCAGCTGCCCTATTCCATGGGGGTAGAAAATCTTTTGAAAACTAGAAACAATGTAAAGGAAAGAATAAATGTACATTCATGAATGTATGAATGTATGAATGTCTGAATGTATATAAGAGCCATAAGGGATCTGACTCGAGGAAGAAGAAAAACGTATAACTTTTGCTTTCGCTTTTTCGTATTTTTCTTTGCTAGGCCTCGGCAAACGTTACGAATTTGGGCTTTGGATTTTATGAGCTTTAAACTGTATCAACTTAAAGAGCGGACGGAGCACAGATTTCCATGCGGAACAATGAAAATGGTTTTGTATGTTGCTTTTGGCTTTTATGCCTGGCAATCTGAGCTAACCACCCGCATGGCATTTTAGAGTTTTGAGCGCCGCACGGGGATGCCGCCACGTGCGGCAGACGAGTTGAGTTACTTGCTACAAATGTGTCTAGGATATGGCGTAACGTATTAATTTTGAATATGTGGAAAATCTCGCGCGCCTGCCGCTGATGCCGACGCCCAGGAAATGGCAACCGGCAAAGCCAACAATGAAAAGAAGAAGATGAAGATGCCTCACGACACGGCCAAGTGCGTAAGAGGGGAGACAAGAGACGAGAGACGACGACTTTTCCCATTGAGTGCTGTCCCTGTAAATCTGCCTCCGCCCGAGCACAGCCAGGCGACGGCAGCTGTAGGCCTTTTATTGCTATTGTCAAACTATTATGTGTGTCTGAGAGAGCAGCAGTGTGTATGTGTGCGGTGCGAGTGTGAATCTGTGTGCGTCGATGTCTACTGCTTGAGTTGCTTTTTATGAAACATCAAAATGTCAGTCAATGTCATTAAATGACTTTTATATTACACCTAATACGATGACAAGGCCTCTGGATGACTGTCTGCCAGGCAGCCTCGCTTTCAATCTCTTTCTCTCTCTCACTCTCTTTCTCTTTCGTTCTCTTTTCGAGATGGCTGTAGCTCGTAGCTGTTTGAGTGTATCTTAAAGATTCTAAAATTAGACAATTGTGTTGTTGCTGTTGTGGTGCACGACCCAGACCCAGACCCAGAGTCTGACGTGCATATGCCAATTGCGGTAGGAGAAAAGACTGTAAAGCATGGAGCTTTGGAGACCATGGCTCGCCGCGTTGACAGCCAAACAATTTGCTGAAATAAGTTTGAAATTGAATGAAATTGTCAAAAAGCATTTCGCACATTTTGTGCCTGGCGAAAAGTTTTTCGTTATTCTCCCCTCCCCCACTCACACACGCTCAAGCACTCAAACACACTGCCTTGCTTTCCCTCTGCCTCTATGTCTGATGATTTTCTTCTCTCTGTTAAGAGGATATTTGTCGTGGCATGTTGAATTTTTGCATCTGCCCGGGATTTAGTGCCGACTGCGCGACCAAAATATATGAATTGTTCTCATGTGTGCTTTAATATAGCCAACTGGCTATGAGGGCCCTGCTGTCGATGTGTAATGAAAAGCATAAAATATTTAATAAAAATATTTATTATGCATTTTCATTCCAGTCAACGTCGTCATGGGTCGCCTCATAAATTAGTTGTTTTTAGTGTTGGCCAAAAATGTTGACTTGGAGCCAACTTGAAGCGCTGTGTGACTATTGGGGGCGAGAGCTTGATTTATGTCCGAAACTTAATATCACGTTCGCTCAAGCGTTCTTCCCCCACTCTCCCTCTCACTCATGCCCTTACTCCCTCCCTCCCTCTCTTCCCATCTCTCTCTTCTTTACTATGTGTGCATGCTTTATTTTTATGTAAAGCGCATAGAGAGAAAAGTTTTTTAGAGTTTGTGCCGCCATAAACTGATTTTTATTTATGAGTCTCGGAGTGTGTTGGAAATCGAAATCGAGTCGTCATCTGATGATGAAATGAGAGCACTTTCAAGAAATGATGAAGCAGCCCCCCTTTGGGGATAGTAGCCGACTGATGCGTGCTGCCTGCTGCACGCCTTTTAATTATTACAGCTCTTTAGTTAATAGTTTTAGCAACGCAGCTGGGGAAGATTTGTGTATCGTTTTTCTCTCCGTTTTTTCTATTCATTTCCATTTTAATTTTTCGAGGCGATTTGCTTATGGGGGCTTAGTGGTTGGAGGTGGTGGCGGCGCAGCTTATACAGAGTTTTGATATATGGCCGCTGTGCGCGTTTGAGACTCATGGGATCATAGTTGGGACGGTAGTGGATATCAGCATATGAATAGCTCTAAAACGCATTAAGACTTGACATTTATGATGATCTATTTAGGCAAACAAACTATTGAAGGGCTTGTACTGGCTGCTGGCTGCTGGCCCTAATAAAGTCAGTTCCCGCAGTTTCTATTCAAATCGGCTTTGACTGTTTGTGAATGCGCATGTCTTTGTTGAGGCATTAATGAAAGAGGGCTCCTTGGGACTTAAGATTTAAGCTGGATGAAGTTATCTGAGCAGAAAAGAAAATGTTAAAAAGTGTCAGCAGTCTGCACATGCGTTTGTGTAAAGAAGAAGAGCTCAAGTAAAACCTTTTTCTTATTTATAAAAATACTTTCTAATTGAGATATTGCTATGTTATCGGAGTCCATCTTAGATGTAGACATTTCTCTATAGCACATTAGATCAATCTCGCCACTTCGTTCCCAGTTAATTTCATTGCAGTTGCTATTTTTTTATCGTTTTTTTTTTTATCTAAGCTCTTTGGCAAACTTGTGGCACCGTCTGAGAGGAGTTTGTTAAATTCAGATTCTTTGGACAGAAACTTCAAGTCATAAAATGTTAGCTAAAAGATCTTATGGCTTGTTGGCTCTGGCCACTGCTTTTAGCTTTACTCTGCCTTACAATTTCTTTTCAGCCAAACTCCTTTTTGCCTCAGCCATTTTATGGCTCATTTTTTGCTCTTGTTTTTTTTTTTTTTGTTTCTTGCGCTGAATGTTTTTTTTCTGCTTGTGCGTTTTTTCTTTCAGTTTGCTTGATTTCTTTTAATGAAAAATTTGTTACAGAGTTTTATATAACAAAATGCTGGCTGGCAGGCAACAATAACAACAACATTGTAAAACAAAGCAACGGCTGCAGTTGCAACCAACTTAAGCCCCACACCACACAGCCCAAGGCCCAGCCAACACTCAATACCCCTCTTAGCATCTGCTGGTGCCGACTTTCATTTGCTTTACTTTGGCTTGGCTGATTATTTTTAACTGGCAAACAGCTAATTAAGTATGGAGTAGCAATTGTTGTTGTTGTTTTTGCTGCTGCTGCTGCTGCCGCTGTTCATTTTGTTAAAAACGCTAGGGCGCTTTTGTTACCCTGGCTGCCTGGTTGGCTGCCTCGCTGCCTCGCAGCTTGGCTGGGAAGATGAAAGGTGCAGCAAAGGCGCAAGTGGAATGCCGTCACAGCAAATGGTCGGCCGCCCCAACAAAGTTGCAATAAATGACGTAAAATGTAATGCGGGCTCTGCTCTACCGTTGTTGTCCTTTGCTGGTAACTCAGTTTGTCGTAGTTATGTCGTTTATAATAAAAACTCAGCGCGACTTTAATGGCTGCTGCTGCTGCTGCTGCTGTTGGTGGGGCTGTTGTTGCCTCGACGTCTTTTCAAATTTCAAATGAGTTCCATTGCAAGCAGAAGCAACTGCAACAGCAGCAACAATAAACAACAAGTGCTTGCGCGGAATATGCTCGACTGTGTCATACCCTTCTCAAAATACTTAAACTATTTGGCTTTTGAGTAAACTCAAAGTCGTAACCTGACTAAGCGCAAGCTTGAGTAAAAATGTATTCAATTGTCCGATTTATATACCCGATCAAAGGCAAAGGCTTTACTGGGTATAATGAAAGCAGAACCAAACAGAAGAGTCCGCCAAGTAGTCTGCGTTGGAGTAGCTCGCAATGCCACCCGATCCCCTCATCAAGTTTTCAGTGCCTGCGCCTTTGTGGCTTGTGCTGCTACAGATGCCTGCATGTAAGTGGCCTGAAACTGGATGCAATGCTGGCTGCCAGGACACCCAATGCTCCTTAGTACTGCCAGTGCTTGTTGTGTGCGTGTGTGTGTGTGTGTTGGCTGCCTGGCTGGCATATAACTACATTTAGCATTATATCGACATCTGTTCGGCGAAAGTCATCAAAAGTACTAAAAAGCAAAACAAAGTTGCCCCATGAGCAGCCGGCAGAAAACTTTTGCCAACGAAAAGCTCCCGTATGCGACTGAAGTAATGCAGCTACAGCCACTCCTTGGAAATTGAACTGAGCAGCAGAGCTCAGGGCAAGTACACTGCTTTCACTGACATTGCAATTTTTGGTGGATATATCGCGTTCCCACTCCCCATCCCACATTACAAATAGTCATTAAAAAAGAGCAATGAAAATTAAAGCAAAACTTATGAATGGCTGCTCTATCAAGAATATAAAAACCTCTTCTACAGTTTCATAGATTTCACACCAAGAAATAGACTTCACATTTGTATTTTATAATAATATATCAAGCATAAGCTTTGAAAAGCTTTTATTTGTCGTTGATAACATATTTTATTTTTAATAAAAAGTCTCTTATACTTCAATAGATTATATTTTTAATAAAATTTCAATAAGTCTAAATACAAATATTCTTTGATTTATGCAAAGCAAAGGCAGATTCTTATTTATTCACTAAGCTCTCATTTTACTTTTTCTCTGGTTCTCCTCCGTCCTCTCTCTTTCTCTCTCTCTCTCTCTCTATGTCTGTCTCTCTTTCTTTCCTCTATTTCTGTTTCTTATTTACAATAATAAACTATTACAGTGACTGTAAATAAATATGTTTCTCCTCTGTCATTCAACTTAAGATGCTTTGCCTGCTGCAATTGCAGTCGCACCCACGTTAAGGAATTCTATTTTTATATCTTCACTCTTAAATAGTATCGTATTATTTTCCGCTTGTGGAGCTGTCCTCGTCGTCGCTGTCTGCTCCAGCGTCTATTTCCATTCCACTTGAGTTTTGTTTAGTCAACGTAATGAGCAGGGAAATTGTACGGGGCTGTGCTGTAACTGGCTGTGGAACTTTGGCTAGCTTGTTGACATTTTTGCCTGTTTTTCCTTTATTTTCCATTCGAAACGCCTGTCGCTTGTTGTCTCTGGCAGCGAATCGCTGCCAACTCGCAATCCCGTCTGATACCCAAGTAATGAGCCGCAGCAAGCAGCAGGCAGTCGGCAGTCGGCAGTCGGCAGCAGGCGGGAAACTAAATGCATTTCAAACTGCATCCATTGTAGTTTTTGCTCTCTCACACAGCGGATTGAAACATATGTATCTGTGCCGTTCGACATTCATAGACATATAGACAAAGATACATATGCATATCTGTGCATGCAGTTATGCAGCAGCACAGCAACAATGGCAATAATGTTTATGATTATGACAATATTTGCACTCCGACTACACACAGACGGACAAATGGCGGAAGTTGACTTTATGCATTTGTAAAATGTTGACACACTATTCAAAAATTATTGCACAGCTTTTTGTCATCAGAGTTGTCGTCGTTGCTGCTGTTGTTGATTGTAGTTGTTGGCGTTCTGTTTATTTAAGCGTTGACTAACAGGAGTCGCCCCTTAAACGGCTTTCCAACTCATCATAGTCAGATATTTAAATAACAAATAAACTTTTTGCCAAAGCTTATAACTTTTATTTCAATTTATTTCATTGCAGGTATGTTAACAAGCCGTAAATACAGCCGTCGAATTAATTAAATCAACTCACACAAAAACTGGCTCGCCATTCACCGATTGTACGTATGTAGATCAAAACTAGTCTATATTTTAATTAACTACGAAGGAAAAGTTTTGAAAGCATTTCAATTAGCTCTATAAACAAATGTTTTTAATACTAATTGGAATTTCACTTTCGTCTATTAAGAACGTTAAAGTTCGAAAGGAGTTATATATTTATCTTTACTCATTTCTTTGAACCAATAAAAACCAACAGTTGAATGCAATTTCTATTCTCAGCAAAGTAGATGATGGGTTTGCTCCCTTATTCAGCTCAGCCAATTGATTTGATTGAACTAGTTTGGACTTCTTGAAGTCGACTCTAATGATCCAAATGCATTAATAAAATTGAAAATTCGGTGCCGAATTTAATATGAATTGAAACATGTCTCAAAATTCAACCCTTTTCTTTTCTATTCTCGTCGAAACATTTTCTCACAAAATGTTTTCTTTCAATATCTGTTCTTTGCATATTAAGCAGAAGGCTTTATGCAGCCTACACAAATTATGACAGATATTTGCTTTCAGAGTTTAAAAGCCGTTTATCTGGCTAACAAATCTATTTATGCCTTCCATTCAAGCATTTGCTACCTGTTTGACCTATTCTCTAATTGTTTTTCCATTTCATTTTTATTTTTTTGCCTCAATCATGAATATTCCGTCGTGTTATCTATCAGATGACTCAGCTAGTTAAACGTTCTGATGAAATGCACGCTTAGTGCTCTAACATATTCAATATGCATTCTCATGGCTCTTGGCCAGCAATCTAGAGAGCCAGTCAGTCAGCTGGCTTGCTTCCTGGCCAGAGATAACAGCGAAACTTGGCTAATGGCTAGTCTTTAACCTTTTAATGTAGCACTCTGTGCTTATCACAGTAGAACTTTATAGAACTTTATGCTCGGCGAGCCATTAAGCCGACCTCGACTACCTCCGTGTGTGGTTTATGAAGACTCAGTCAAAGTCGAGCCGAGCAACAACTTTCATTGCTATGCGAGGCCAATTCATGGCTATAAAACAAGGCCAGAGTCAGGGCCAGAGTCAGAGTCAGAGCCAGAGCCAGAGCCAGAAACGACTGTAAGTCCAGACACTCAGAAATTGTTTAATAGACAACGCATTTTAGGTTTTATAGGCATTTTTCATGCACCGCTCTGTAGGACAGCAGTAGAACGGCCTTGATATGTCGCATATGACTTGCCAAGTGGGGAGTATTTACATACGTATAGAAGGTGACACACATACATATAAGTATAGTATATTACTCTAGTCGGGATACATAATTGAGTGATTTTCAAAGGATCCTTTGCACTTCGGTCCGGTTCGGATGACTGTCACACTTTGAGTACAGGGTATTTGCTAGGCTGGCATATGACATTTTCCATTATTGCTTGGTTCTATTTTGTTTTGATATTATGCGCCAATTTTTATGCATAACACAGGCAAAAAGGCTAAAGGGGCCCCGATTTTGGAGCCAAACCTAAATTGTCAAATAAAACTAAAGGCTCTAAAATAGCTTTTAAAGTAATAAAATTACATGACTTTTAAGTCATAAAAATTAACGACGGGTGCGTGTGGCAAAAGCCACCAGAGAGCAATAGGGACAGAGAGGGGACGTAGATACCGAGAGAGTAAGCGAGAGAGAGAGGGAGAGAACTCTAGCGACATTTGTTATTGTTTTCATTGTTTGGTTTGGTTTTTTTTATTCGTGCCCTTTTTAATAGAATTTCGCTTAATTTGCGTAGACAGAAGAAAAGGAGGCAAATGAAAAAGTTTTTCCAACTCTTTTTAATTAAATGGTTATTGGAGGTTGGCCATTGAACGCACAACCCCATCAGGCAACGTCGATTGGGTCAGCGGCGAGGCAGAGTAGCGGCGACATCAGAGCAAAGCGTAAAGCGTATTAATGATGAATATTTATGTGGCGGCCCAGAGCGGAAACGCTGCGAACTCGGACAGCGCAATGACTGAGTGAGACTGAGATAGTGGGAGTGGCTGTGCGCGTGTGAGTGAGAAAGATGGCAAATGCGGCATAAACTAGACTAAAGTGTGGTTAGGGTGGGTCAACATCAACTTGGAAATTGGCCGAGTGGCTGAGTGGCGGACAACTGATAGCAAGAGCATGAGCTGCGGGGTCTGCAAAAGTCAGTTACTGGCTAATTATGCAATAGTGCGTAAAGGTCCAACTACTCTAGGGTGGGTCTCTCCACAGCTGAAATAGTGGTAATAGTAATATAAAAATTTATACGATTTGGAATAGAGGTGCAAAGTGCTGGAAAAGTCAATTTATAAAATAAAGATCTACTGATAGGCGTCGAAGTGTGCGGAAGTCGTAATAAACAAGTGAGAGTGGTCCAGTGGTCTCCGACTTGACCGAGTCGAAAATACTCTGTAGATGAATAACTGAGCTATAGCTAAAAGTATTTCAACTTTGTTCTGTATAGTCCAACTTTAATCTATATAACTTCGGTTTTCCTTTCTTAGTTGTATAAAATTCAAAACGAATGATCTAAAAGTGAATACACTTTTGCATAATACTGCTGATATACTAGCTTTATAAACTAAATATGATATGATATGATATATATCTCATAGTCGAAGACAACTCTTGCTTTCACATTTATCTAAACAGCTTATGCAGAAGCCACTGAATTTTGCTGCAGCTTAGTTAAGCTTATCGCATTGAAAACAGTTTTAAAACAGCTGACATAGCAGAACTTGGTATGATTTACATATTAATAATATATTTATAAATGCGATTACTTAGTTCCTGATTGCATGCATTCACATCGCTCGCTGGCTCGATAGGTTTATAAAGTGTTTAGGTGTTTGCTTCTGCACTTATCGTAGATCATTTTGCTCGGCATTTTGCCTCACACACACACAGACACAGACTGGCTTCAACCTCGGTTGTGTGGCATGGAAACCTGCGTAAATTCCGTTCGCCACACGTTGCACGTCAAATAAATGGCCGCACGCACAGTGCCAGCTGCCTTTCCTGCTACACACACACACACACATACACACACATATATACACACAATCACACACAATCACTCGCACGCACATCTCGACACTTGTCAACTCCCCCTGCGTATGACTGCCCCAACACAATAATCCTGCAACTCAACGGAACGTCGCCAGCAATCTATGAAAAACGCCAATGGCAGCCGTAGATGGCCCAAGCTCCCACTAAAAGAAGCAGCTGCTGCTGTCGCTCCTTCTGCCCCATTGAAGAGTGAAGAGGGGCGTCTGCCCCCGACCACAACCCTCTGGCGGTTTGTCATATTCAAGCTGTCGGTCTCTGTGTGTGTGCGTGTGTCGCCGAGAGTGTGTCTTCTAACCATCAGCGGCGAATAAGAAAAATTCAAGTAAATTGATTTTTCTCATGCTTGGCTTTGACTGCCCCCTTCTATTTCTCCTCGTACTCCCCCGTTACCAATCCCCATCCCTATTTGATATGCCACCGTCCTTGGTCCTGCACCCGTTGCCACATTCCCTACAGCTTTTGGCTCTGTCGCTGCTAGCTGTCAGTTTCAAAACGCGTTGCCCGTCGTTCTTGGCTTTCCTTGCAGCGTATTGTATTTGTCCTCTATGCTCATCTAACCCCACCTTCAACCTTCCACCTTCTGCAGATCCTGCCCCTGCTCCTGCTCCTTCTGCTCACCCACATACTCGTCCCTTTCCGCGTTCTGTGTTACTTCCATTTTTGCCCATTGACTGCCCTGGCTTTCATGCAATTTTGCTTTTGGCGCGTAATCGACTTCATGCTTTTGCTTTTAATGGTATTTTTCCTGTGGTTCAAACTAATATCCATAATGCATAAATATGGGAAGCCTGGCCCTGCAACCTATCGAACTTAACGGAGGGAGCCCCAAGCCCCACTCCATTTTATCCACAGTCCCCTTTCGTGACCCTAACCATGCGTACGCCAAGCTGTCTTGGCATTTTTTCGCTTGCTTCTGATATTTTTTTTGTCCCAGTATTTGAAGTCGTTGGACGTAGTCCTTGTCGTTGCCTATCTTTCTGTCTTTTTTTTTATTTTATATATAAAAAATCCTTCTTTTTTTTTTTTTTTTTTTTCTTGTATCATCTTCAGCTTTTTATACAATTTATGCGAAAAATCTATACTACGTCTGCAATTTATTGCATTTTCGTAAGGAGACCATTGAAAAATACTTGAAATAAAAAATATAAGAATTTGCTGATCTTAATTTTTTGTCAAAGTTACGAGGCTTCGGCTGTTGCTGCTTCTGGTTTTTGCCTCTGTTATTGCTGTTGATTTGTTAATAAACAATTTTATGCCCCATGGGCTCAGCAGAAAACTCGCACGGAAAACAAATTTTATGACCGTGCCGCTTATTGTTTTTATATCCTTGATTGATAGGGTAGCACAGAGCATATTAGCAGCGGCAACGGGGAAAGGCTCTAGGAATTTATTGGGATTACAGATTTGCTGAATTTACAAAACGCATTATTTATGGTTGTCATAAAGGCCAAATGTCTAAATAATTGTTTTGACTGGCAATTAAATGACTTAAGGACGACTGCGCCTACTTGTTATCTTCTCAACTCAACTTCGATCTGCTAAAGCTTAGTTACTGTTCGAAAATTATATATGCCATAACTGATTGGAATTTCGTTTAACAGTTTCTTTGATTTATGCTTTGGCTATGTGTAGAACATTCCGTTGTCGCATATTCCGTTTGCCAATCTTGAATTTATTCCTTTTGGTATTTTTGTTTTTTCATTTTATTTGTATTATCTCAGCAAGTTTTTGTCAGCGAGCGACCATGAGGCCAACAGCTGTCACACGTATATATTTTTGTTTTATTTTCTGTTGACTTTGGTTATTTGTGTTGCTGTTGTTGGAGGGACATGTGGCACCTGAAGACGACATCAGTTGGCCAAGACGGAGGCTGCGTTTACTTTCTAACTGGCAGTCATATATCTTGCCACGCTCGCTGCTCGGCTGTGCCGGCAAATATCTGGCCATTTCTTATACTAGTCACAGTTCTATAATTTCTCGATTTATTTTGCTGCCAGTCTCGACTGTTGCGACTGTCCTGGCTGTCCTGACTGCCTGCTGACTGCCTGCCTGACTGCCTGCCACAGACAATCCAAACATTATTCAAAGTCAAACTTCATTCACACTCACAGATTCTCACACATGCAGGCAAATTTTTAACCACATTATTTATTTACTGCTTGACTCGCTGTGCCCCACCTTGCCCCGCCCTTCCACGCAGGCCTAGTGTATCTGTATCTATGCTAATATGTTGCACACTTTCGCCGTTGTTGTTTGGTTTTTGCATTTATATCAGCCACAATTTATCAGCGGCCATGACAAAAGGCGCCTGCTGCCATTGTCGCCAAGTTGGCTGCCAAAAACCAAAGCCACAACCCAAAGCCGAACCGAACCCAAAAGCCAGGCCTGTCAACTGGGCCTCCAAAAAATCTTTTTTATTATTTTGCGTGCGGCGCCTCGCATTTTCTAACTGCAAATAATAATTTTTCCATGGCGAAATTATATTTTATGCTCTAAATATTGTGAAAACGAAAACAATAATAAAACTGCCAAATACATACACAAGAGAAGAAACAATAAAAAAAGAAAATAAAAAGAAAAGTTTTTAAGGTTGTGCTAAAAATCGAATACTCTACATTAACTAAATATTGTTAGAGCAACTTATTTTATTTACTTAAGACTTTATCTTAAGTAAAGCAATAGAGAACTAAAATTTACTACTACTTGGTAGTAAATCGTGTCCTTAAGAGCCAGCTTTCTATTGGGAGTGACATCCATACACTTGGTTCATATTAAAGCGTATTCAAAAGAAAACGTTATCCTAAATCAAATACACTTATCGACACAGAGATAACCCACACTTAACTGATGATCTACAGATAACTTGCGAGCTGAGTCCAGATCGATTGACCAATGAGATTGTTAAATTTTAAAATCTTTGATCTTTGTGTATATCCAACTATAATTCTAGAGCTATAGCAAAATGATCGAAATCAGTAACTCTAATACATTTTTTGCTGTAAGATATTATCCTTATCATTTATATAAATATAAATAAATATATATATAGCTGGTTCACAATTGCCAGATCCATTGGTTTATTTGAATAAGAAACCACAGTAAGCCACAAACCAAAATAAACTATTTAATGTTAATGCTCTCTGTGTACTCTATTGTATTTTTACATGCATGCAATGTGTGTGGCTTATTGGCTTGTCCTTGCTGTTGTTTTGGCATATTTTATGCATGTTTATCATTTATACGCTTTTTTGTTCACACACATACATGCGCGCACACGCACACAAATATAAAAGCAATAAATTAAATAAAATGTAAAATATCACTTGAAGGATTGCGTGGGTGGATTGAGTCGTGGAGGGGAAGTCAGCAAAGCTTTTATTAAATTAAATATTTCACTGCAATAAAGATTATCAGTTGGCAGAGGCAAATGATAAAGCAAATAGACACACAGACAGAAAGGCAAATGGACAGACGTACAGACAGACGGACAGACAGACGGAATGACAGAACTAAAAAGTCTCAGACAGACAGCCAATCAAATAGACAATGTGACTCGTTGACTCTAAAGCTGCTTGGGGGACGGGATATAGGGAGAGGAGTATGGAGCAGCTGGGCTCGTGTGGGTGAGTGTGTTTTCGCATACATGAGCGTTAACATTGTAAGCAGACCATATAAATGTAAATTAACTGCGCTGCCTGAGTTGAACTGAACTGTTCACAGCCTGATGCCGTTTCCGTTTCATAGTCCTAGCTACGTAGCATTTCCTGCAAACACACACACACACACACACACACAGGCACAAGCATACGCACATACGGCCGCACACAGAGGCAGGAACATGCACAGTTAGGCAGCCATTTTTTGGTGATGCCACTTGCATGTATATCAGGCACAGCCTCTCTCACTGTGGGGCCCACTCGCACCCAGAGACTGGCTACTTTGCATGTGTCTCTCCCGTTTTTATTTGCTCAAACAATATTCGACATAGTAATTTTATGCTTCGACTGCGGAACACATAAAATTATCTTTTGAATAAATAAAGATAAGAGCCAGAGCACAAAATGTTTCCCTAGTACACACACACACTGGCACACAGTTTAATGTTTTATTCAAAAGGAAACAGCATCGAGTCAGAGACAGAGATGCAAATTAAAATATCATTCAATGTTGGCAATTTAATATATAATTTTTGATAAATGAATACGACACACTGGCCATGTCCACATATATACATTTATATCTGTAATACATTGTCTTATGTACAAAATAATTGAATAGCACACTCTCATATACACATACACTGGCTTGTAAAATAAATCGTTGTGCTTTATGCATCGCCAAATCTACGAATTTTACTTGAATTTCTATTCTATGAAATTTTGCCTATTTGACTCTGCCTTTTGTTTAGTGTTTTTTCTTTCTTCTTCTTCTTCTTTTTCTTCTGTTTGTTCGGGTCCCTCTTGGTGCATTTTATTTTATTTTGTCATTGGAAGAAAACATTTTCACTTTTCAAGCAAACAACTTGTGCCTAAGCCAAAGATTAGGCAATGTAAAATTTTGCTTTTAGCAAATGAATTTCTTATGTTTGCTCAACGTAATTTATTGTAAGCAAATTTCTTGAGCTCCTCTTGGACGAGAACTTGCCGTCAAATTATTGTTGACGTACATTAAATACAAAAAGCTCCTCAATTTAATTATAATTTGGCCTTAAAAAGGGTTTCAGCAATTGAATTACTCCAAGCGTTAAGTCCCAAGAGCATTATTAATTTTGATTTTAATTTGAAATGATTTCGAGCTTAAGTTGACTTGGCTAATGTGTGCTTGACTGCTAAATTAATTTGTTTTAAATAAAATATAATATAATATTAAATATGACTTAAACTCGAGTATGCGAGCAATAGATATGCTTTGTAGCACATTGCTTCATTCGTTTCACTTTGTAAAGTTTGCGGCTGCAGCAATGCACATCGACAGTTTCTAGAGTACATTTTCGCCTGATTGGCTACGACCCGTTGCATGTTGATTGGCAAATAGATGTGCTCATTGCCAGTTTCAAGGCTGACAGACAGAGGAAAACAGAGAGAGAGAGAGAGAGAGGGAGAGAGTGAGAGAGAAAGACAGAGAAAGAGAGAGAGACACAAACACTACTGATTCCGATTCCGATACTGATTCAGATTCTCGAGCTGGATTTTGATACAAAACACGCCAACTGGTCATTCATTTTGGCGCTTTTTATTGATTAAAAAATGTGCAAACATTTTCGCAGCAATTTCGTTTTAAAAACCACTTTCGATTCAGCTACACATGAGTGTGGGCGGGGGCTGGGCAGTTGGCTTAGCTGGCTTTTAAGTTTGCTTCTTGCATGAACATCACGTATTCAATCAATTGCAACGATGTCGACGATGACGACGAGAGCTACGCTACGGATAGCATTGCGAGAATTGCGCTTATTTGGGTTGACCCATTTTGCAATTGGCCAAAATGTCTGCAGTGAACCCGTAGCAAACTCTATTTTCAGTTTTTGGGGCCTTTGCCAGTGTAAAATTAAGATACGAGACAGGTCACAAAAGTGCAAGCTGATTGCAGGACTGGCTTAGACAGCTCACATACACAGAGGCAGGGAGATGCAGATAGAAAGAAAGAGAAAGGGAGAGATGGGGAATGAGATAGAGTGAAAGAGCCACAGCCTCTGAACAATGCCGCACGGGTGTTGACATTTATGTCCAATGCAGATTTTTGCCAGCCCAACAACAATGACAATAAAATTTGCCAGAGCTCAAACACAGTGACTGTGACGGCAGGTGCAGCTAGATCCTGGATGCGAACAGGGCGACCGATACGCTGCCCGGCAGAAAAGCAGCCAGTGTTAAACAGGCAACTGTCGTCCTCGGCCACAATGTAAACGTTTCATGTTGTTACCAAAAGTTGTTATAATTTTTAGCCTTCCCAGCTTTAGGCCCTGCCATAGTAAGCAACTTGTTTTTGCCATGGAAAAAATCATTGCATACTGCGGGGCGCCTTTGAGCTGTGCACAAAATTTATTGGGCAAAGTTGCTGAGCTGATGTATCGCTGGGGTTGGCCAGGAGGTTGAAGCAAGGGGCGGACAGTTGGCATACTTTATCATCAGTGACGACGACGACGTGGACGCTGAAGGATGGCCAAGCGCTGGATGCAGGATCAAACCACAAAATCCAAAGTGATGCATACAAATAAAAACAAGTAGAAACTCTCAAACTGTCAATGATCGACTATGCAATGCCCTGTTGGGACCAGAAAGAGTTATTTCCATTGAAATTTGTAGTCATATCGAGACGATAATGTAAATAATGTTCTATACCTGAAGATCTTCTAGCATATTTTTATTTTTATGAAAATGATGACACAATGGATATATAAATATTTTGTGTATTGTCTCGTTGAATTGTACACATATGTATGCCCATTCCTAGTCAATTTTTGTGTACAGGGTATACAAAGCGAGGCAAGACTGCACATGCTGTGCTTCTTTTCGCTCTCTTCTCTATCTCTTACTCTTTTTTCTACATACTCCCTCTCCGTCTCGCTTTACTGTGCGCCCTTCACATGTGCATTACTGCAGCGCGGTGGGGCGAGTTTTTTGGGGAGGTCGCATTAAACGGAAGTTGCCGCTTCACTATGCGTTTGTGTGGTTGCTGTTGTTTTCATTGTTGTTGTTGCTATTACTGTTGCTGCTGTTGTTGTTGGCATTGTTGTGTTTAAAAAGTTTTATGCTCGTCACGAGAGAAATTTATTGCACTCCTGTGTTCAAAGCTTTTATCCTTTTTTATCATTTTGGTTTTATTTATTTTGTAGTTGTTGTTGTTGCTATTTTTGTGTGCTCTCTGTCTCTCGGACTGGGCAGAGCGGTTGTGAAAAAGCGGATGTGATTTATTTGGTAATGCTAATGATGTTTTTGCTCGTCGTCCCTACCATCAGTTTATTTGAGCTTTGGCTGTAACAATTTTTATCGCATGTGTAGCCAAAAAATAAAAAAATGAATCAAATAAAAGAAAACGAAAATGGGAGAAAAAAAGACGCGGACAAAAACCTGCCGAAACTTTTCGGCAGCGAGCAACTGAAACCGTCATGAAAATGCTTACGCCAACAGTTTTCAACGTGGGCGATGCAGGGCGGTTCGGAAAAACCTGCAGAAGGAAATGTAAACAGTTCGCCATTTATCTTGCGTAGCCAATAAATCGCATTGTATGCGGCACTCTGAAAGGACATTTAAGATACTTGCGACTCGAAGTTAATTTTTTTAAATGAGCCAAAAACTCGATACTCAACTTCAGCCTCGTCTTCATGTGGGCTCACATTTATGCATGTGTGTTTGAGTGTGTGTGTGCGATTGTGTTCGTGTCACATATTCAATAGAGTGACAGCCGTCGCTTCTGATATCGACAGGTCCTTTATGGCGCCCAGCTTAAAGCTTTAATTGTGTGGCTTAAGTTTTTGCTTTATTACAGCGACTTAACCAAACTGAGCTTTATTAATTGCCACCCAAGCTGCTTTGGTGTAGCTTCTGGTGGATGCTTTGGAACCGCTTTTGAAGAGGGTCTTTTTGTGGGACTAGCAGGCACTTGCACTGCTGACCCAAGTGTACAGCAGAGGTTACAGCCAAGGTCAAGCAGGGGAAGCACACTTTGTTCCTGCTTGCAACTCCATTAAAGTTGTCAAGCTAGAGTTTCAAGAGGTCAAGCCGCGATGACATGAGATCGGCAACATGAGATGTTCAAAATGACCAAAGAGTGCAGGGCAGTTGGCTAAAGTCGATTCGTTGACAACGGAGCATCAAATTATCATATTGTTTGAGTACATGGGACCTTGGGAACAATGAAGCTTTGCCATCTTAATATAAGTTTTTTGAATGATATAAAGCTTAGAATATTTAAATTTCTTCATAAATTTGTAATCCTTGACGGATGACTATATTATATGTGCGTGTCTCTCTCTCATTCCATGTTTTTATCTGTATTCACTTCCCACTCTCTCACTGTCTGGCCACATTTCTTGGTCATGTTTATAGGCAACAATATTAATGTCTTAATATTGTTCGAAATTTGTGTTTCCCATATACATATCCCACATATTAATAAAAATATTAGTAAGCTGTGTAGGTGCCTTATTAAAAATGCATAAACATTTTTATAATTGTCAGGAAAATACACATAAAATTAAAGTTTATGGCAATTTTTATGGCTGTGCATTAAATGAAATTTCAACATTTCAGTCGCGTTTATATTGGCCCTCAGTTCGGAGCTAGCAAACACAGTCAACTAGAATATTTCGTAGTGACATTAATTACAATTTTATGCAGCACACGTGGTCTCTGCGTCCGTCCCAATTTTAACCTGCAGCCATTGTCCACTTTGGGTGCTGAACTCCAACTCGAACTCCACCGTCAACTGCTATTCTTATTCCGCCTCCAACTCCTGCGTTTAGCTCTTTCTCTCTCTCTCTCTCTCGGCTGAATTTAGTTTGACTGGCAGTTATGTTGACCGTTAGGCCGATCGATGTGTGTGCAGCGTGGTCCGAGCTGTGCTTCGCTCAATTCGATTATTTTCATTTTTCACCTTTCGTTTAAACTTTCACGTGTCGTTGTTGTAGTTGTAGTTACTGATGCACATGTTGTTGTTGTAAATTCCATGTAAATTAATTAAACTTGCTTGGCATACAAAAAACAAATTGGCAGAAGCGGCCGCATGGCACGTCAGGCAGGATATGCTAGGACCCGCTCAACGCTCGACCGACTGGCATACATGGCAAATTATATATTGCATGTCAAAGGGCAACAGACAACGCTGTTTGGTGGTTGGCCCGGGTCACGGTAGCGAACGGGGTAGTGCCACTTAATATTTTTTATACGCCACAAATCGACCGCACTATCAGAGGCCGCCGTTGGCCATATGGACAACCTGCCAGCCAACCCGACATACAGACAGGCCGGTAGGCTGTTCGGCTGCTATGCAGGCACACACACACAGAGCTGACATAAAACAGGGGACGCTGGACGCTAGACGCAGGACGCTGGACACAGGTGCGCGACAACAATTAACGAAATTTATTCAATTTGCACCGTCGCGGCGCTGAGTAAAAACTCGCACACAAAACTCGCATGCCAGCCTTTTAAAACTTAAATAATAAATATATCATATTGTCCATAAAGCCTCGAGTTTTGAACTCCACTTTTATGGCAATAAATTAATTTATTAAATATAAATACATTTATTACGGATGCTCTCTTCCTCTCTGTCGCGCTCATCCCCTTGTTCTCTCTCTCTCTCTCTCTTTCTCTATCTCTCTCTCTGCCACTTAAGCTGCAGAGTTTTCTTTCCGAGCTCTGCTGCTTTGCTCGTTGCAAATTGCTTTTAATTTGAAATGAATATTTCATAATTTCGTATCGGTGAATTATTTTAATTATACATTAATTATGCTGCCCCCAGTTTCGGATTCCCAATTTATTTCCAGTCCGCTTAAATTTCCAATTCCATATAATACTCCACACAAATTACGTGAATGCTTTCTGGCATGTTCGAGATTCAGGTTCTGTTGTCATTGAGTTTGTCAAATGCTCTGCCATTTATCAGTAGGTAAGGTCATGCCGCTTGCCTCACACGTTTTGACATTCAAAACAGGAATTGGCCAGCCAGCATTTCGAGGCAGAATTGATGAAAAGCGATTTAAGTCCTTATTGTGGGTTACATTGGAATTTTAGAATGATATGCATCGATTAGTCGACTTTAAAAAGGTTTGAGGATGCGGATGGCCGTTAGCTTGAATCATAAGAAAGACAGATAGCACAGATGAAACCGAAATAGGAAAAGCATTTATCTTAAAATGTACAAAAACAAATCAAAAACTCGAATCAGCAAGAAATAGTTCCGAAAGGACCTCTTATCTATATGAAACTGTGTCAGCAGCAGGCGCTTGAGTGGACTTAAGCATAAGCATATTAATTATTCGAAAACAGCTCTTTGCATTGCCAAGCCCTTTTGGCCTCAAAGTCCCGCCCCCATCATTCTGGCGCTCTGTTAGATGTCATACGCAAAGCCAGCTCTAACGCTCCGGCAAAGCCACACTTTTCAGCTACATTTCCGTCATCTAGAGCTGCCACATAAAGGGTTGGCCCTCCAGGCACACCGAGGATGACATTGAAGAAAACGTTTGGCAAAGTGGCAACGACAACAGCTGCTGGTGCGGTGGTTGCGTGCGTACGTGTGTGTGTGTGTCTGTGTGTGTGTGTTTGTATCACACTCTAGTGCCATGCACAATTAAAAGCGTAGCCAAAGTGGTTATTATACATAATATTAACGCTTGAATGGGTGCTTGGCGGGCCGGATGGAGCGGAGCACCGTAATGGGTGGGAGCCGACAAACTGTGCATTGTCATTCAGTCATTGAGCGCCGTTGATGCCGCCTGCTTTGGAAAATTAATAATTTATTTGTTTTGTCATTCAGCATTGTAAATAATGAGAGAGATTTTCAATAATCTTCTTTGTTAATATTGAAATTAATTTGTTTACTGTTATGCTACTTAATTAAACAAAACGCACACGCGCACGCACACACATCGGCAGCCTGCCGTGTCGCACAGCTCTCAACTCCCCACCGGCTTACCGCAGCCCATAAATAACTAAGGGCGCAACTGGGGGCTGCTCCAAGGCAGCGGGAATGGCCCAGACTCAGGCTCAGGCCCAGGCCTAGCCCCAGACCAATCTATATGTAAATAGTTTGTATTTACATGGCTGCATTTTAAAGCCTTGACTGGATTTTGTCCTGTTCAATTATGCAATAAATTTATCACTGATTCCAGTGCAGCGCAATCCACAGATGAATGCACTTCCCCCTGCCCCATTCTGTCCCACTCCCCGCTCGGCTTGCGGTTGCCTCCTGCTCTCTTACAGACGGCTCTCATAAATGTCTGTTTTGATTTTGGCACACACGCACACACACGCACTCTATTTGCATTTGCGGCAGTTGAACAGACGTCTCAGATTCCAGATGAGTAGATGCATTTAAGAGCTCTTCAAATTGTGAAATATTTATGAGCTTCGTATGTGGAATATGCAGCTATTAATTATAGCTCAGCGTGTCGCATTTAAATTAACATAAAAGCACACAAAAAATACAACAAATTTTAATTGCGAGGCATTTGTTGATTTTTTCAACACAACAAATTGAGTGAGAAACATAAAATTTTGGTATCCCTACCCGGGGCTGCTGCTCAGCGTGCATAATGACAAAAGCATGTTCGGGATGCGTGGTATCTAACCCACGACACTCTTCAGCTTGATGTCCACGTAAGTCTATCTAAATATACAGATATCTGTGTATGTATCTTAGCTCATCTATATAAGTGAATATATTTCACACCACGGGCAGCGACTAAACGCCGCGGCTGCCACGAGGAGCAGCAAAGACGATGAAAAAAATTAGAACAACTTAGCGACAAGGGAATTACAGAAAACAAACTCAACACGCCGCTGTCATCATTTATTTTGTCAGAGTCTAAAAACAATTCCAACTTATGGCTGCAAACAAGATACTCTGCTCCGCATCGACATCATGGTATGCGACAGCTCATAGATACAAATGAGATAAAACCACATAGACCAAAACCCACAACGAAACATAGATGCTCTCCCAAAGCATGTGACCGTAAATAGTTGATCGAATCTGTAGAGGTAATACTTACGGAGGAATTTGAATCACAATCGAGAAGTATTTTTATTCTAAGTAAAGCTAAGCATTTTATATTTAATATTTAAAAAGTTTCAATTAGATAGACTTTCCATTATAGTTGACGATCTTCATTAAGTGGCCATAATATGATTTCAGACCTCATAGAGTATTGATGCTGAACAAAAGCTCAGCAATGTCTTTGCTAGTCATGGTTTTTTGTCTTTTTTCTGTTCTTCTGTTCTCTTTTTGTTGCTATCTCTTAATGATGTGTTGCCCTGCTGCTGCAAAGATTTTGGACATCCCATAGAGAATTATCGTCGCATAATACGCCCAGCTGCCCCGACCACCGTCCTAGCACCTACACACACGCATACAAACACACAAGTCATTAAGTGTTAATTTAATGGCCAAGAGATCTTTGTCACAGATAATAAATGCATGCATTTTTATATACACACAACACCCAACAGCCAACAGCCAACAGGCAACAGAAAGCAGCAAAGAGACAACAGTTGAGAGGCTACAAGAGTTCTTTTTGGGCCTCCTATCAGAGCCCTGGCATCTCTTACAAGTTTGTGGAAAACATTTTGTGCGCAGCAGGTGATATATGTGTTGTCTGCTTATGGAAACAACAACTGGCGAGCAACAACCAGCAAACAACACTAACGCCTCCTCCTTTGGGCCGGTCATATGATATTTGTGTTGTCGGGTTGCTCGGTTTGTTAACGCTGACAGACAATTAAGTGTTTGCTTTATGTTTATTGGAATGGATTTGCCGCAGCGCAGCGCGTTCTTCTTAACAAATTGATTGATGGCCGACACCATCGAATTGGACAGACAGAGAGAGAGAGAGAGAGAGAGAGAGAGAGAGTCGGAGAGCGGGAGGGACAGCAACAGAGCGATAAGTTGTGAATAAAGTCTTGAATTACCTGGCAACTGGTAGCCCACCTGGCCATCAAAATTTCAAGAGCTACCAAAGGCCATAAACGTAGCAAATAACAAGTAGTCCATATAGTAGCATACCAGTTGGGCCCAGAGAGCAGAGCATTCTTGAATGTACCGCCTAGAAAATGATGACGATGTAATGGAAACTTTTTAATTAAAATTCGAAAAATTAATTAAATACTTTTGTGACGCCTGCGCTGACGGCGACGACAACGATGACGATGACGACTTCCAGATTAAATTTCCAACCTGCCTACGAAATGCAAACCCAGCGAGAGAGAGTGTCGAAAAGTTTGCCCAAAAAAATAACGGAAAACAACAACAGGAGTAGTGGGAAGTAGGATGAGGAAGCCTGAGAGAGAACAACAACATCAACTAGTTGTACAACTGCCAAAGAAAAGGCAACAATATTAAGAGTAAAATGAGAAAATTCGCTTGTTGTACCGAAGCAAAACAAAAAACACAAACAAGCCAACGGCGAGGCATAAGCAACTGCAAGATACTCTGTTGACAACTCAAGTCTAGTTAAAGTCCGAAATTTAACTCTAAGAATCTAATTAATAATAGTCTTTAATAAGCGTCCTTAATACGCCCACATAATATATATAGTATATACCCCATATCAATTGGCAAGCAGAGAATGCAATCTGTGAAAATTATGGAGGAGTTAAAAGAGGTAGATGAAAACGAAGTGCTAGTTGTAAGCAGGGGAAGGTGAGAAGAACGCGACTCAGGCAATAGATACAAACACAAAAGAAAGTTTTATGGCAGGCAGAAAAAAGTGAACGGCACCAAATGCCAAAAAATGAGAAAGGAGTCATCATCAAGCGAAAGATGAGCAAGAGTGGAAGCAGAGGCAGCAAATGATGCACAGCTGATAAGTCAAAAAGATGACACACAACTGCTGCAGAGCTGGGAAGATACAGAGACAGAACGTGAAGGAAAAGAAGAAGAAGAAGAAGAAGAAGAAGTAGAATTCAGCAGCAGAAGAGGCCACTCCAACTATTCTTCCAGCCAGTTGCAGTGCGAGTGGGTAAAAGTGGGCCCCGACAACGACTGGCTATGTAAATTCAAACAAACAAAGATAGAAGGCTATCAGATGGAGAGCGGTGAATAAAGTATGTCAGATAATGGCAATAAAAGGTGGCACAGAAGGCATTAGCTATGCTATGGGTTAAGAAAATCTTTGAGAACAAGTGGAAAAAAGTATTTGAAGGGAAACTAGAGGCTTGAAAGTTGAAAGTTTTGATTAATCACCTTAAAGACACTGAGTATGAAGATGACACTAATTTGCAACATCGAACTGAACTCAGCCGCTCAGTGGGTCTAGTCTCTAGCCATGAGAATAGCAAATGTTGTCTAATAGAAGTGTAAATTTCAATCAATAGCAAAATCTTTAATTTAAATTACACAATCGAAAAGTATAGACAAGTGGAAAAGAAAAGAAAACCAGTTGGTGTCAACCCCTTGTTAAAGTCATCATGACCCCAAAAGAGACACCCAGAAAAAAGGGATAGCATCAGAAGTTTGTGCCAAAGTTCGCTAGTTAATGTTGCCAATCAATCATTCGCCCACATCAAGGTCTACAAAGTACTACAAAAAGGCAAAGTGAACAAGGCGAAAAACAAAACTTCAAGCATCACGAGCTACTAGGCCAAAAGTGGACAGTGTTTCGATAATGGATTATTTGTTATGGCTTTTATTTGTGTGTCAAGAGAGTGCAAAACTGTGTTAAATTGCTCGATTTGGAGGATCAGGAAGATCTGTCGTAGGCATTCAACTTAGCCATGGCGAAACTCAATTATACCAATGTAAATAACAATTTGACTCGATTTCCATCTAGCCTCGACTCATTTACGGCGTAGCATGGCGCGACGCGTCGTGACGCGACGTTCCCATGCTTTCGCGAAAAATGTTAAAAACTTAAACAACGCTGACATATTTCCCCAGATGCCTTCAAACTTTTATGCCAAACTTCTACGGCAGTATCCAAAAAAGTCTTTTGAGTGGCTATACGAAAAATGTGATGTCAACGCAGCATCACAAAAAGCGAATGAAAGCAAACGCAAAAGTGGAGAGAAAAGGTGAACTGAAATAGCAGGCATTTTCATTTCGTGCTTAATGAAAAATGTCAAATAAAAGTGCCCAAAACAGAAGCAGCAAATTGCATAGCTTTGTGCGATAGTTTTGCAGCGTAAGTCCTTGAACAGGTGGAGCTGCAACAGCAGCAGCAGAAGCGGTGGCACAACCTGAAGTAGCAGTTGCAGTAGCATGCCAATAAAAAGTGCAAACAAAGCAACGTGCAACGTGCAACGTCAACGTCAACGTCGACGGGGCGGCACTTTGGCAAAGATGGGCAACTCTTTGGTACACTAATTACTATTTATTTCAAACGAAAATTGCTAACGAGCAAAAGATATAACCATCCCATACCATACCCGACTGCGACTAGTATAATAATAATCAAAATGTTGAAAGGGTGGGCATATAGCCATTTGCCATGTGCTTCTCTCTTCGTTCCTTTCATCCAGCCGTTAGAACAAATTATTATTTTTTATGATTATTTAAATTATGCGCCAGTGGCCAGAGCCAGAAGGATGAGTTGCGCTGCGCCGTCCTGCTGCTGGAATGTTGGGGCAATTTACAAAAAGGTAGCTGGCACTTTGCAGCTCGGAGCACTTGGAGCACTTGAAGCAGCAAATAGTTTTCATCAGGCTGAGAGCAGTTTGGTTCGTTTGCCTGCAGCTTTTAGTGCAATTGGCTGGCAGCTTCCTTAATGATCATTAAAGACGAAGACGACACACGAGCAGCAACAGCAACAGCAGCAGCAGCAGCCCAGTTTTGATTCAAAGCGCTCTTGACCATACCTTAATAAATGAACACAGGTTGCCAGCCAGCCAGCCGGCCGGTCAGCCAGGCAGCCAGCCAGCCAGCCCAGACTTGTTTTTATGGCTAACTCTTTGGCTTGCGGGCAAGTGCCTTGGACTCACTCTAATTAGTCAATTTCTTCTTCTTCTTATTTTTTATACTCAATTAAATCCGTAGTAGCTTCAGTTGCAAGCACTCGAGTAAGCAAATGATGAGCAGTAATTAGTAGGGGCCTTCATATACGTCGTACAAGAGCACATCTACATACATGCGCTTATACGAAAATAGCTCGGGTTGTGGACGAGGGAGGGAGGGACGAGGCGGCGCTTTAACTTCGACTTCAACAAGTTCAATTCCTTTTCCTTCTCCATCTTATTTTTCTTCTTCTTATGCGTTGGCTGCGTTCAGCCAGTGTCGATAAATAATAATTTTCTTGCTGCTTGGGCAAGTTTTTTCTTTGTGCCATTGGCACAGGATGACAGGTGCAGTGACAACCACACACGCACACACGCACACACACACACAGCGTAGTAGAGCTCAGCACAAGCAATTTACAGAAATGACCCAGTGGGACCTGGACATGCCGCAGTCCTTCCCACAGGTAGAAGTTTCGCATGACATATGCAATTCAGCGATAGTAATTCTTCTTGCTGGCAATTCGAGTCTATGAAAAGTCCGTGCATGGCAAGAGTAACATTTTGTATATATCATTAATTGAAAAGTTCAAGTTCTACGTAGAAGTGTCATCCTCTTAAGGCCTGCGCTCCAGCTGGGGTTTCTCTTGTTCAACAATGACAACACACACATGTGCGTGTTTATATATAGATACACACAACTTACATGTCATACATGTACATTTATAATCAAGCAGCCAGCCGCAAAGACCTCGGAGTCCATGGCGCATGATGAAGCATCTTCGAGTGGGCAAAACCGAACCGATTTGATGCTGATGCTGTTGCTGATGCTGATGCTCCTCTGCCCGGTAGCTCCTGCAGTTAGTTGGTTGCTGCTTGTCGCTGCTAAATGAAAACATATATTGCGGTCGCAGATTGCACGGGCTCAACTCCAAAGCAAAGTGGCAAAGCGAGGCCGTGAAGATTGCCCAGCGCACAGTGGGATGGCACCATGATAACCTCCACGAAGTAGCTCAATTAGCTACGCTCGAACAGCATATGGTAATCGAGCGAATGCTTCACACATTTTCGTTATTTACAACTAGGGCCTATACGCCTCTCAGCAGCCTAATTGCTACAGGGTATATACAACGAAAGCCTATTAAAGAAATGGGCGAGGCTAATTACCCAATGGGAACGGCATTTGCAAATATTAAGCTTGGATACCACTAAAAATGTGAAAGTCATACGAATATTGGGAAATGTTTTAGAGTTACTGCTTGGGGATGGCAAAGGCTGGGCATGAAAAATAATTAAGGAATTGTGATTAGTTTCATGACAATGCAAAATGCTAAATGAGTGATGAGAAATGAGAAATGAAGCAGCATTCATAATTAGTTACTTAGAAGGGAATGGAATTGATTTAGCATCCTATTAATTTGTTGGCATGGTTTCATTGGCTTGACTCCACTGTTCGGCAGCAAAACATTCTCATCAATGTCGATGTCGTTGTCGTTGTTTTCTTTGGTTGGCATTGGTCGCAGACAAACCCAGAGACAGTCAGAGAGCCAGAGAGTCAGAACCAGTCAGTGGCAGAGTCCACTTGTCCACTTGTCCAGGCAATGCACCGGCAGCTTTTTCCATTGCCGACGCTTCCTACAAATCGTGCAATGATGAAAGCCATGGACAAAGTCTTTGACTTGTATTCAGTTTTTGTTATTACTTGCGCCGCAGCTTCTGTGTTCTTTTTCCCTTTTTTTTCATTTTTCCTTTTTGATGGTTTTTTTGTGCCGCCTGGAACGCTTTTATGCCCATTCAGTACATCTTTTTGCCTGGCCCATCATTGTCCGTGCGTCCGACGTGGACAGACAACTCCGTTTTGTGTAAATGCGACTAATGTGTGTCTACGGAAGCCATTTCGTGCCTTTTAGCTGTGAGTCAGTGCGGAGAGTCAGTCAGGCGACCTGTAACCAGTTTCCAGGCCAAGTCATTCGGTTTGTTTTCTTTCGCGAAATGGAAAAAAAACAACACACAAAAAAAAAATGTAGTTAATTCGCCAAGTAATAATATTATACTCGTACTTATAAATGTCGTCTGAGCAACATGCTGTGCACTCGCAGTTCAGTTCCAGGCTCGATTATGGCCAGAAGAACCTGCCGGACCAGCCCCTCAAGCTAAATTGGCTTGAATTTTACGGCTGCTCTTGCTGGTTTTGTTGTTGTTATGATTGTCAGCAGCAGCAGAATCAGTAGAAGAAGAACGACAATCGACGATTGGCCTCGCCTCGGCCTCGGCCTCGGCCTCGGTCTGTATTTAAGCGACATCATTCATCTGCCCGCCCATCAACAGCAGCAACAGAAGTAGCAGCAGCAGCGCCGGCTGCACAATGCCGCCTGCCAATGACGATGTTCTGGATGGGATACGGATGACGATGATGATGATGATGACGACAGCAATAATAATAACAAACAACAACAGCAACAACAACAATGAGCAGTCAGAGTCAGGCTGCAAGGCAGCCCTGTGGCCCATCGGACAGCTTCGTATAAAGTACAAGTCCGCATAATTATAATCAACGTCATTTAACGTTGCCGGCCGTCACTCAGCGCCATCTACAACATTTACAACAGCCGCAACAACAGCAACACCAGCAACAACAACTTGTAAACCCAGAGTGCCCCATCAAGCCCATTGTTGTGTATCTTTCGGATACATTTTTGATAACAGAGGGCATAATAACTTTGTCATTAGGTTAGGCATTCCTATGCATTAATGGAATTACGGGCATATAGCAGAGCTACAGCCAAACACAATTTGGTCGCTATAACTGTATAAAAATGACTTTATATAGCCGGAGAACTTTGACGATATTTTGAGAAAAAGTATTTTATGGAGACTCAGATGGTGAAACTAATGTCTATATTATTATTTAGTATATATTCACTTAGAGTCTGTATATAAATATCTCATCGTGAAATACGAATAAGAATTTCTGTCTTGCTTAAATCAGTTGATCTTAAGCGAACTAAACAAATAAAGACCAAGACAGATATTGCCGAGTTTAGTCGGAGTAGACTAAGCTCAATTTGTAATTTGAATTCTTTGAAAACGCCTGCTCTAATTGCCCTGAGGGCATCAGATTCCCGACTTCGTCGTTAGATTAGCTTTCCGCTCTAATTTGTTGGCTCGTTTTTCCCCATTGCTGCTTGGTCGCTTTGTACGTTTGTTGACCTTTGTCAACTTCAACACGCGACTAAGCGCTTAAAATTGGTGCAAATACAGTCGTATGTCCCAAAGTACTCCAAAGTGCGCCTGGCCGTTGTGTATCTAAGGCCGGAAGTGCGCTATTTATAACAAATTGCTGCGTGTTTGACATTTAACCAAACGTCGAGTCGCGTCGCGTTGCCGCGTCTCGTCTCGCCTTGCCATGCCCCGCCTTGCCTCGACCAGCAACTACGATGGCTCCGCATTAAAGACTTAAATGTGCTGCCGCAGGAAGAGAAGGGAGCAGCGTGGGCGTCGAAATTGAAAATGAAGGCGCTGCTAGTCCACCACGCACTTTTGGCATGTTATCAAATGTAACCGCACACCAAAATACGCAAATGTTCGGGCAGACATCGGCCTAGTGGCTGATGGGTTAGCCGCTGCTATTCCATACAATATATCGGACTGCGGGCCTTCGGTTCTGGGCGTAGGCCGGCTCGCGTTCAGATAGGCGACCTTCTTCATTAAAATTATGACAAGCCGTAATTATCTTCGATTTGCTTTGAGCTACGCATTAATTGCGTGTCAGAGTGGGGAATGATACTCGAGCCAAGTGGACTGAATATATATGTGCATAAGTATATGTGAGCACATAATTGACGTACACTTCAAGTGTCGCTGAAGTGTATCCAGCAATAAAAAACAAAACTGGTTTCGTTTGTTTTTTATCTCTGTCAAAATTAGTCAGCGCTGCAAAAGATGTGACTCTCCCAGTTAGTCAGCTCTAAGTGCGTCAAAATTTTCGTATCTGTGGGAACGAGCTCTATGAGTAATATCTGTGGATTGCAAAGCGGAAGATCTGAGAGATGGTCAGATGGCTCTACACAGCGCTCACATGAGTCAAAGTAAATGATTTAAATATTTTGATTCTGATCTGTGACAATCCTCTCAGAAAATGCATTTAGCTACTTTCAGCTACTTCCATTCAACAAATAATGTATTGGATCTATGCAAAATTGTTCATTTATTACAGACCCTCAGCTTGTTTAGGTGGCTAAAATATGCATGAGCCTGTCACATTTGTACAGTTTTTGCTTTTAGCTTTTATGAATTCCCATTGCTTGCTTTTTCGATTTCCTCTGCTTGTCGCCTGGTTAGCCATTAGCTCCCCTCCCAGAGCTGTTCTCCGCCCTGTCAGTCATTGCTGGCCATGTTCTTGGGAAACTGCGTGACCAGGCTAATTAAAGCTTTGGAATATGTTGACGAACTGCCTGCCCGGCTGGGGGTATGCTCGAAAGTTGCAGTTCAACTAACTTGGGACGTCAACTATGTTGTAGAATCTTATAGATACCGGTTCATAATTTATGTAATTATATGCATTTAAGCATTGCAGCACGCAGCAGCTAACAGCGCGCTGCATCTGTCTTGCCATTATATAGCTCGACATCAAATTATAGCAATTATATAATTTTTCTTTCCTTCACTTGTCGTCTATTTACAGAGGGTCGTCCACATCCGTCAGCAGACTCCAGCAGCAGTGTGTGAGTATCTGTCTGTGTGACAAGCGCAACTAATGAGCAGCAGCGGCAACAAATCGGAAACAGGAAGCAGCAACAGCAGCAATAGCAACAGCAACAGCAACAGCAGCTTCGAATGAAAGTAAAACTGTGTGGCCATTATTATCATTACTAAGTAATCGTAACTGTGATAGCACCAAAGAAAGCAGCAGCAGCATCTTCATTGAGAGATAGAGCAACAGAAACAGAAGCTAAACAGTGGCTGCCGTGCGTAATTACGTTTCACTGATTTTCAAACTAATAAATGTCGTACGCGCAATCGCTGACAACAACAACAACAACAGCAACAGCAACATCAGCAACAACAACAACTGTGTACTGAAGCCAAACAGTCAACAAAACTCCGCACAAAATGGCGCACAAAATGAGGCAGACAACTGGAACAGCAGCAGCAGCAGCAGCAACAACACACACGACAGCAATACAGAGCTGCACAAGAGCAACACGAGTTGGCACGCATTCAAGTTCAAGGCGGTCATCGTTAATCACATGTTTTATATCCTGCCACACGTTCGCCTCGCTTTTGTTGTTATTCTTGCTGCTGGCCACGGCACAAGCGGCCAGCAAGCTGACCATTCGCAGCAACAGCAGCAGCCCCAACAACTCAACAGCAACAGCAGCGGCGGCAGCGGCAGCAGCTTCACAAGCGACGCCCGTCTGGGATCATGCCATCGATTTGAATGAGGATTTTCGCATTCTATGGCAAATCATTAATCAGGATATAACATTTGAAATACAGGCACGTACATTGGGTTATGTCGGCTTTGGATTCTCGCCCGATGGGAATCTGGCTGGCGCGGATATGGCCATCGGCTGGGTGGACAAGGGTCAAACATATTTTCAGGTGAGTGATAACACAATAAGATAAGCAAAAGAAAATCCCCTTCCCGCGCTCCCACTCCGAGCGCTTTTGGAAAGACAACCATTTTTCATTTTGGGCCGGGTTACATTTTCATTCTGCGATGCGTGTGGCCGGAAATTAAGGCAGCTAGCTAAATGAAAAGTTGTCGCCCTAATCTCTGGCAATTTATTTTCAAGTCTTCAAGCAAACATTTTGATAAATAATATTAAAAAAATATATACAAATATACACAGTAGCAAAAACGAAGAGCGCAAAACAAAACATACAAAAATTGTTGTTAGCTGAACAAGAAAAGCATTTTACCACTCAAGTTGGTTAGTAATTAATTTGTTGGGTGGCAGCAACAGCAACAGCAACAGCAAAAGCAAGAACGACAGAAAAAAAAAAAAAAACAAAAAAGAAAAAAAAATAATAAAAAGCGGGCCAGGATACGAGCCAAGTTCCATTGAAAAAGCGCGCAAAATATGTGCAAAGTCTCAGCTGGGCAGGTTCCTTGACAGCGCGGCATATGAATAATGACAGACTCATTTGTAACGACTCGAAGCTTTTTTATTTGAATGTGCACGCGCTCCTACAGCGCCCACTCCTTCCTGCGAATGTCCTTTGTCCTTTTTGTAATGATCACACCGAACACGCAGCAATGCATCAGCAAATACCTTAAACTAGAACCTTAATTATATAGTTAAGTACAGATTTAGCATTTGTTTTTTCGATTTAAGGATTAGAAAGGGTTTAAATTGTACATTAATTCCCTTCAATATCAACCTCTTTTAAACATTTGGTTTCCTCTCTTTCACTGTAATTTTGTCCAGTTTTTCATATTAGTTTGTGAACACATAAAATCATTTAATAAGCAGTTGACGTCAATGTCAATAATCCTGGCAGGGTGTTTCATTGACGGCAAGAAAATATTAGTTATTCATGGCAATGACTCATATTCAGTTATTTCGTAATTAAAATTTTAAAACCTAATTATTTCTAAATTTCACACATAATTATCTACTTTTTTTCCACTGAGGAAGAAAGTTTAATAAATGAGAGAGTCTCAGCTTATTTTACTTCTGGGCACCATTACCAATTGGAAATCATCTACGAACCCCTTTGGGGTAGGTTCCTCGCTGGCATTTCTGTTTTTATGCTCAGTTTCTATGTATACCCTTTAAAATTTGCATTCGAAGGGAGTTTTTTATATATATATATATTAGCACAAAATGTAAGAGCAATGTATATTTTGCAGAGTTTCATCTGATTATTCCTCCCTTTGTCAGCTGAAATAATTTGAAAAAATTATAAATTTTGAGTTAACATTTTTAGAAAAAAAAAAAAAAAATGAAACAATGAAAATAAAATGCATTTTGTTTATGGTTTGTTAAAAACTAAAAATTGAAAAGATTTATCTGAGACATATTTCAGTCTATTTTCATATATTTATATATAAAAAATTAATAATCTTCAAACCGAAGCCGTCTACAGGGCGTTTGCTGGTCCTTCATTCGAGTTCTTTTTTCTTTGCTTTTGAGTAACGCCTTTGGCTATAACAACGATGTCTATTGTTGCCCTCTATTTGTGCTCCACCCACGGCTACTCCTCCTGGCGCGCTGCAAGAGTAATAGGAGTCGTCACTGCAAAGTGTCTAATGAAATGCGAGTATTGCGTGTTGCGGTTGCGTAGCTCTCATTTGCTTCCTTCTCTCATTCAGTGTCAGTGTATATATGTGTGTGTGTGTGATTGCTGTTTGCCGCCTGGCAGGATATGCGTGTGGCGCTCCACGTTGGTGGCAGTCTAGCGGCGGGTGGGCGGCCAATTGTGTCGCTGACACAAACACATACTTGGGCCCAGGCGCTTTTTTCTGCATTTCGCCTGTGTCTGTGTGCTTGTGATTTAATGATTTTCGAGACAACAACGTCAACTGCACACACGCCCAGACGGACACACACACACACGCATGCATGGGGACACACAATGTGATTGTTGTTGAATGTTAAATACCAGATACATTAATATGTCTGTCTGCCCCACTGCCGCCCACTCATTGCGTCTGTCTGTCTGTCCGTTTGTCTGTCAGTTACTGGGTTTTGTGTGACGGTGTTAATTTCACATCTTGACGTGTCGTTGGTAATTGCGAGTCGCTTCAAATTGTACAGACACACACAGTCGCACTCTCTCTCTCACACACACACACACACACACACGTACTGTCACACACAATAAGCATGACGAGTCGTGACTGTCTGACGGTCTTTTTGGATAACCTTCCCCGACCACTGCTACCTGCCAGCCCCTATTCAACTATCACCTTTGTTGCCTTTGTATGAGTGTTTGCTGATTTGTCAAAATGCTACGCTCGCAGCCCACACAATGTGTCAAAGGTTAATTAGAGCCAAAATAGATATGCCTATTAATATAATAATTAAGTGTTGAAGTGTAAGTAAAAGCCCGGCATTAAAGCCATATCAATTGTTTGCTCAAGCTCGGGGTTAACTCCTCTATCTGACTGATTATGCTCCTTTGGCTGTGCATGCGATGGTGTCTGCGCGCATGTGTGTGTGTGTGTGTGTGCGTGCATGGGTGTGGGTGAGTATCACAATTATCTAATGGCCGATGCGTAATTGCATTCAATTCTTGAATTATGAAATTAATATTCAATATTTATTGCGCAACAGTTGAACGCATTGCAGACTTCGTGCTCGCGTTAATTGCAAAACGTTGGAAAAAGCAATTTAAATGTGAGCTGCCAAAAGGACATAAACCAAATTCCGAAATTCATAAGCGACGGCATTGACGAACTGTAGGATACGCTATATAAGATGTTTGACTTGAAACTGACAAACTTCTCCTTAGTTTTAATGGGATTATTTCCTAGGTTGAAGATACACGTAAATGAATGTTTATGCCTCCGACATTGATATTCCATTATCTCGTTCAAAATGTTATCACACTCTTTTTTCGCCATTTATTGACTAATGGGTATGGGAATTATTTCAATTGGCACATTTCTGGCATTTCATATATTCATTTCAATTTGGAATTTCCCAGTTTAACCACATGCAATATGTGTATAAATGTCTATATACATATATATCTGTACGTATCTGGGCTCAACCCCAACTCGTGATAATTGTTGAGTTGGCTTTAACAATCAAAAGTAAAAATTATTTTCAACTTAAAGCCGAGTCGCGCTGTCGGACCAAGGGCAAATGATGACAGCGCGGGAGCTCGTATGAATGTCTTTGCCGGAATATCTCTGTAGGCGACCGAAAAAGTGGGCTTGGGCATTGGCATAGTTTCCATACAGCAATGTTTGGTAATTATGTATTGAGAATAATTTGCTGGTATTTCATCATTTTCGGATGTCATCACGAGCAAAAGTTCATGGTGCTGCAGTGCCTGTGAGAATGTCTGGATATTTTATTGTGACGAATCTTGTGAAATATTCTTGGAATGCAGCAAAAAATGTCATGTTTTCTGGCTACTCATAATTAAATATTTAAAGCATTTCATAGTTTGTTAAAATGTACTTCAATCGCTCAATAAATCTATAAATTTACTGACAGGCAGGGGCAGCTGTTCGGTTTTTCAGAGCCATGCCTACTACTCTGAGCGTGTAACCCAATATTTCGAGTCTCAACGGTTCTATACATTCCACGCGCCTCACTTTCATCCGCAGCTTAATAGAAGCAGCTGCTAAATGGCGCTCGTTTTAAAGCCTGACAAAATGCTTGAGAGCTGAAAGCCGTTGGGCGAATGGGGTACGGGGGACAAGGTAGGGTGTTGGGGGCAGATGCCTATTAGTCGTCCATTATTTGTAGATACTTTGTGATAAGCCATGCCGCCGCAGCCGACAATAGCGCCACACCTAAAAGAGGAGGCCAAAAAGCGAGGCACGACAACAACCACATAAAAAAGCAAATACAAATTCGTGTAATTTATTTTCAAGTTTTATTGGAGCGGGCTGCTGGAGGGCGACGGAGGCTGGCGCTTATCAAAATTTTAATTAATACGCATCAGAGAAACTTTACGAAAATGGGTTTTAACGCTCGGCAGCCCTAAAGCAACGCTGTGACGTTAATTAGTGCCATCCAAGTGGCGACTTTGTTGCACTCTCGTTTCAGCGACGAGAAGTACAAGCCCCAAAAACAAGCCACAACAAGCCATTAGCTAGAGTACCAGGCGATTAGTATCTTAAAAGTACTTAAAAGGTCATTACACTGCACGGACCAGCCAGCTCGCCAGTCAGCCAGTCAACGAGCCAACTGCGAGCATGCCAGCGAGCGGGGAAAAAACTTAGCCAACAACTAATTATTTAATTTCAAATTTTAAGTATGCTTCGCCAGAGCCAAACCAACAAGAGCTGTCAGTCATCTTTGCCTCGCAGCGAATGCCTTACGCGCTGCCCTCCACCCTCCCCTTGCACCCCTTCTCGCTTCACGCACTGCTCAAAAAAAGCTTTGGCCCCTTTGGCTCTAACCTAACCCATTAAGCGCACAGAGATAACAGATCCATTATAGAAGAATTACGAGTACGCAACATCACCGATTTCCAGCACCAACGCGAGCGCCATGGCCATCACCATCACCATCGCCATCGTCATCGCCATCGTCATCGCCATTGCCTTACCATCTCCAGCTTCATCTCCGGCTCCATCGTCGTCATCTTTCGCTAATGACCATCGATGTTGATGTCGACGTCGATGTTTCCGTGGCGTTGCGTTCCACCGTAGTACATCACTCAACCTCAACTGAATGACTGACTGCTTGACTGGCCCTGGTTTGTATTGGATTGGGCTGGGCTGGGCTGGGCAGCGTATCTTTTCAATATCCATATGACCAGCTGTCTATCCAATTTTCAAGTGTTTCTGCAGCTCAAGCTAAGAGAACAGCCAAGAAAAATTCATGCAATACCGCAACGACGTGCAAATGCTCTTCTCTTCAAAGAGTGTTTGCATTGCTAAAGGTTCTGCGTTGGCAGTAAGAAGTGATCGACTGTCATAATAAACCTTAATCAAAATATCCAATTTACTTACCTAATTTCATTTTAGAATTTGACATATATTTTTTATTTTTTGGTAATTTAATTCTCTCTAATCATTTTATTTGATCGAGACCATTTATTGGATAGCTTGGTTTCGCAGTTCCTGGTTCAAATCCGTTCATAGCCTGCCTTAGTTCCTAATGATCTCCAGTGAGCTTTTTGTAAAGAATTTACAATGAAATGCTCTTAGCTAAGCATTTTGAAAAACCATTAGGTCCAACGGCCAAGCTAATATGCTCCTGCTGAGAGCAAGCCAAGAATACAAAAACAGAAAATTTATAAAATTAGGAAGTGATGTGAAGAGAAACCATTTGGTGGTAAACAATTTGAACTTTTGCATTAGCCGCGCCATGACGTGTGCGAGTTTCAGCACGACATACGCAATGCTGTTACGGTTTTTGCTAGGGACTCTTGAGTCTCGCTGTCTATGTGGCAGCAGATGAACATTAACATTAACATTAGCATTAGCAAGTTGTTCTATTTAGACGCGCTGCGCTGTTAATTATAAGTGAATGATTAATTATGCCAAAGCCAAGGCATCGACAACATCACTGGGGTCAACTTGCGAGCATTGCGGCTTACAATCGACTTGGGTTTGGCTTTGAGTTCGGGCCGGGGTTTGGCTTTGGGTTTGGGTTTGGACTCGCAGGCGGGAGCCGGGAACCGGGACTCGGAACTCGGTGCTCCGGACCCTTGATTGGCATATGAGTAATGAGCTTTTTGTTTCTCAGCGTATTCTGTATTTGCTACTCAACGTACATTTCTGTGTGAAATTGGTTTTTTTTTACATTACACAACAACTGCTGCCCACACACACTCACATAGTCGCACAACAGCTTGCATGTCATCACTTGAGACGAGTTTTTTATTATAGTTGTTTCGGGTGGGGAGATTCTCTATATATATAAATTTTTTCTACATTTCGTTTTTTCTCGCTTTTTCTTACTTTCTTTGTTACTTTCTCACAGCTGTGGGTTGAAGAATGCGAATAGCGTGCTGAGCGCTTAGAATTCAATTAGTTTTTATAGACATTATCCAATTTGCTGTTGTTCTTGTTGTTGTTGTTGCTGCTGCTGTGCTGGGTGCGTGTGCGTGTGCGTGTTTTATACTCCAGCACGCACACATGCACACTCGTATAAACGTATCTGTATCTGTAACTGTCTATTAAGCGACGAAACGATTCGCGTGCTGGGCATTGAGCTCACTCTCAATGGCCTTCCATTTTTCTATTGTTCCCTAAGCACTAGTTGTAGTTGTTGTAGGCACGCACACACACACAAACACATGCATACACCTACGCCTACACACACTTAATAAATCATAAATACATGCCGGCAAATTATATAGATGAGTTCCCGCTCCAGATCTCGTTTCCAGCTGTGTTGCCCGCTTCCCAAATCCCTCCCACAAATTACAATGAGTGCGCATTGAGTGCCAGGCGAATAAATAATAGTTAAATTTCTTCTTCTGTCTTCTTCTTTTAGTAGAAGCGTAAACATTTTGTTATTGAATTTTATGCTGCGTGTATTTGTTGGCTTGAGCTTTTGCCCAAGACCCCGGGGTCTTCTATTACATGAATTGTTCCGCAATAGAATGAGAATACCGAAAATACATAGACAGCAAATTGCCCCAATTGTGTTGGGGCTTGCGGCTGTGTGGGAGAGGAGGGCTCGCTGCGAAGTCGAGGGCTTAGTTTAAGATCATATTATATCAATGAATGCGTTTAAGCGCTGAACACTGAAGGCATTTGTTATTTGCTCAACTGACAAAACACATGACGCGCGGCCAAACAGAAGAGATATTGCTTAATATGCCTCAGAAAATATAATGGGAGCCGACCTACGAAGCAGCCAAGGACAAAATCAATTGTATGAGCACTAAAGTGAATTGATTCTATAAAGTGGCTTCTGGCTCGCTGCCGAATAAAATAAAATGTGTTTAGTGATTTATTATTATTTTCAATTTGAATTTTTAAACATTTTCATTTGGCAAACTCTCAATCGATGCGTCAACAGAAAATCAGCCTTTGGCCACTTCGGCTGCAGCTGCAACTGCACATTTGGCAGAAATTGGAGACTCCTTTTGGAATTGACACATCTACTGCCGAGGGCATTAACTATGCATGTGTTACATAGGCAACTGTCCGGCTTATCCATTGCTTATCAATATAATATAATATACTGCAAGGCAACTGCAAGGCTGCTGGGCAAATCAATTGGCAATGTCATCAGTGCTGATCAATTAACTGCTAAATCAATTTTCAATTTATGCATAAACTTTATAATCAAATTGATTTAAGCGTCTTCGTCTTCGCATGGTCATGGCTTAAGCTGAAGAGCAGTTAGAATGCTGCAATTACCCAGTCGAGTTAGAGATGGAGCCTAAATGCCTGCCTGACTGCCTGGTTGATTGCCTGCCCAGTTGGCTGCTTGCCTGCCTGACTGCCTGCCTGACTGGCTGGCTGGCTGGCTGGCTGGCTGGCTAAATCCGTTAGGCCATAAAAGCTATAAATGCTCAATTACAGGAAGTAAATATGCACACTTGCTGCACAATCTTGCGTAGATGGTTTTGGATGCTACAAAGTTGACTTTTAAAATTATCGCAGTTAGTCGACTCGAGGACGAAGACAAGCCAAAGTTTAATAACTTGTCTGATGTCTAAGGCATCAAGTCTCCCCCCTCTCTCTCCCTCTCTCGTTCACAATCTCTGTGTGTGTGAGAGAGAAATTTAATTTCATTACATTCATGTGACATAAACCGTTGGCATCGTGTCTATGGGCCTGGCATTTTGATAATCTATTACACATGGCCATGGCCATAACGCAAAACCTCAGCCCCAGACCACAAAACAGCCGCCACAATCGCCGCAGCTGCCTCTCTCTCCATGTGTGTGTGTGTGTACGTGTGTTGCTGCCACATGCAAGCCGAAAAGGAGGACATACTACATACAGAGGCAGGGAAGCGCAGATGCAGAGGAAGCGGCAGAGGCAGAAACACAGTCACTGGGGCTATTAGTGCGTTTTCTTGCCAAGTCTTGAGATGTCTTCAGTCTTCGCATACAATGCCAAGTGCGCATATTTGCTTTAGCGCTGCAGCAGCATCTTCTCGAACCCCAAAGACAACGATGATAATTGCAAAAAGTACCGTTCGCCGTATGCGAAAGATTTTCCTGGTACCCATCCAAAGCCGTCTCTCTCTCTCTCTCTCTCGACGTGCTGCCATGCCCCAGCCAATACTTTCCTTTCATGTGAGCTGGCTTTCCCGCATACCGCGCATTGCGTTTGCAAAATATTTTTTGCGCCACTCGAACAATTTATGAGCATTGAAAAGGCTTAGAAGCAGCAGCTAAAGGAGATCGACCAGCGGATAGAGGACGCGAGGGGCACTACCTGTTGATTATATTGATAATGTCGTATGATGGGCTCACAAGCAGCAGCCGAACCTAACCGAGCCGAACCGGTTCTCCGTTGTTCAGCATCTTCTCCTGCTTCGGCCCGTTCTCCAGACGGCCGCAGTCTCAAGTTCCACTCTCAGAATTGCGCTAGTCATATTAACGTGTACCGTTGCTGTTGCTGTTGCTGTTCTCGTTGTCGTTGTCGTTGTTTGTACCTGTTGTCGTCGCTGGTGCTGCGTGCGACAACAAAACAAACTGCAACAACATCAACAGCAGCGCCCCGAATATGGTCAACGCTCTTTTAGCCATGTTTACACGTTAAGTGTGTTTGTATGTTAGCTGCGTTTTTTTTTTTTTTGTAATTGTTGCTGTTGTTGTTGTTGCTTGTTGCGCATTGCTTCCCAGGCTGTAGTTGGCTCAGTATTGTCATTGTTGCCGTTGACTGAGCTCTCATGCTAATCACATTTTGATTATAAGACAAGTAATATATGAAAAGCTAAAAAGATATTCTTGCTCTGCGCTGAATATGACTGTGACTCAAGTAGCCTAATTGAAAATCATGATAGCAGCATACATATATGCATAAGCCTTAGAGTTGTCAATGCGTTAGCTCCAGGACTTATAACACATCTATATAAATGTTGAAAAATGATTCAAAGAATAAGATATTTTTCTATCTATCTCATTTCTGCTAAGCTACAGCAAAACTTATCTTTTAATCGTAATGCCCGTCGCAGACCGAAGCAGCTTTGTGGCTAAAACAACATCTGCATCTGCATCTGATACGAGTTGTTGGCATTAACGGTTCACCAACGACAACAACAATAAATTAGCGAAAAAGTATCTGACGTCTGCGTGAAAGCATATTTATGTATAGATTTTGAAAGGCCTGAGCGCAAATACAGAAATCGCAACGCCAAATGACACTGAGAGAAAATAGAAGTTACAAAAAGAAAATTGTTGGCTGCTGCCGATGCTGCTCACCCCCGCGTTGCACAATCCGCAAATGTGACTGAGAGTGCGTGTCGCAACGTTCCATTAGAAATTTCCATTAAATGTATCTAGATGTACGCACATACACATACACATACACACGCGTACATATGCATGTGCAAAGCAACTCATATATGTGGCAATTTTTATATTCATCATTAATTAAGCGCTAAACAGCCGCCCGCTGTGCGCATTTATGCCCCGAGCGGATTTCACTGCGAGTGCCGAGAAGCAGCATGACATCATTTCGAGAAATTGGAAAGGGAAGCCATCTAGTCATGGCCCATGCGTTGCCTATGAGTGCGTGTGTGTTCATATATTAAAAACTGCATGGAATTGATTTGAAAATAGCTGCGGCTAACGGCAGGCGGCAGGCGGCATAAGAAAGAAAAAATGAAAATATTCTGTTAATGCCGATGATGATGGGGCTGAGGCTACGGCAGATGATGATGGTCCGGAATGGAGCCCCTGCCGTCTCGGCTGTGTGTTAATTAAAAGCCACTGGACGTTGGAGCTGGAGTGCAACAACCTTGGCGCTTCCTGGGTACTTAGTCAGCCACTTGATTAGTATATATAAATATACATATATGTATGTGCATCTGACTGCGAGTACGCCAAGTACTCATATATCTATTTCTATACATATATATATATATATATATATATACAGATGTATATGATGCGTAGGCTGGTGCACGCGTCGATATGCGTAGATGCGTAGAGTCGTTCCACATCCAGCTTCAATTCTAAATCCCCAATCTCCAGTAGCTGGCTGGCTGGCTGGATGCCTGCCTGCCTGCTTGGGCATTAATGGCCGCTGACTAATGATGAAATGCGCGGCATTTGCTCTGGACGGGGTCTGAGACTGTGAGGCTGGACTTTGCCGTCATTTCATTTATGTAGAAAAGGATTAAGGCCATAAACCAAACGGCTGACGTTGGAGCTTAGCATGAAAAATGATTGTCGCTCGACAGTCGGCAGCAGCCGACAGCAGTCAGCAGTAGTCGGCAGTCGGAGTTTTAGGTAGGTGTTAAAGTGGCCGTGGCTTCTGTGGCTCTACGCGCATTTAAAAAAATGTGACAGACTCCCTGCCCCGCTCTCCCGATACCCTCTAACCACAACCACTGCACTGTGGTCGGCACCCGGACGCCGGCTCATAAACTGCGACTCAAGACAAGTGCAGTTGGCTGGCATTAAGTTTGTTTAGAGTTTTCCACATCGAAGGGTGCGGCATTTTTTCTTCTCCAAAGCCCCTCAACTATGTGCACTTAATGGCATATGGCTGGCACCTTCCACAGACTTGATTAGGGCCAAATGCGGCCAGAGGTCATTAGCAGAAGTAGCTTAAAAAGCAGCGCAGATTATTTATGCTGCGGCTCAGCAGAAATGACGCATTTCTCAAGGAATATGATAAGCTGCAATAAGCAAATAAAATGGCTACACAAATCATCTTTAAGAAATGTATATATGTATTTCGAATGGGGTGTGTAGACAAAGCCGATTAGTTTTAATTATGAGAAGACGTTAACAATTGATAATGCCAGAATATAAAATTAGAACTTAAATATTTTCGTAACTTACTGCTCAGACTTCAAGGAGCTTTCATTTTCTCTGGAATCGTTTTGCTGTGAGTCCCTCTTCTTTTTCTATAAAAAAGTCAAAGTTACTTAACCTTTTCTTGATGACGTTAAATTTCATTAATAAAATGCGTAATACCTCATTTTCGATTCAATTTTTGTTAATCTTTTTTTCAGTTTGCTCTTGGTTCAAAGAACAGGCTATGCAAGCTAACCTCGAAATTCTATTAGCTCTTTTTTGGCTCTTTTTATATTTATTTGTGGACATTGCATGCGATTTGTAAAGCCTGAAATCATTTCTACAACTTCTGGCTAATACTTTGTCCGTTTGCCGAACAAATTGTATAACTTAGCAAAGTTTTGAGCTTGGGGCACTTAAAGGCCGAGCCGGTACGAGGTTCGGGGTTCGGCGTTCGAGGTTCGAGGCTGGCCCAACAAAGCTTGACCACAAAGCGAGCCATCACAATGGCACCCAAAGGCGCACTTATTTTGCTTCATGTTCACAAATCAAACTTTTGGCCAAGCAGCAGCCAGGAGAGAAAAATATGCTGGGCATATCTGATATTTGGTACTTGCTTTTTGTATTTTTATTAAAAAACCGTAACTAATGATGCCTAAATTCGCAATAAAAATGACGCCGGCCGGAGTAGAATCGAAATAAGAAAGCGAACAAAAAACAAGCACAATATGGTCCATTAGTGTGCTTTTTGTTGTGCTATTAGAAGAGGCTAGGTGCCCGGCGCGTGGCCCCCGTTGCCATCTAGCCGCGACCACAGCAGAACGACCTCAATTTGAAACAATTTTAATAAAACGCAAAACAGAGCTCAATTTCTCTAGCCGAAGATCGAAGACTCTCCTTATATATATTTATATAGACTCTCCGTATACATATGTATTTATGGAACATAATTCTTACGACCAAGAGCGCATAATCACCACGTTATCACATATAGTCAAGCTGTGCACTGCCCGGGAGCTATCTCAGCTGGGCCTAAGCAAGGCTAAGCCTTTTACTTTGACCGGCACCATAAGCGCAGCTGGTGGACACTACTCGGCCAATTAACGAATACACTCTTCCCACTCTGCTGCCCGCTCACCTGCTATTTAAGTGGTATATTGTGTGACGAAATGGATATGCCCGCTGCAGGGTATGCCTAGAAAGCGTTGCGGTAGCTTATTGTGACAAATTTAAAGTAATTTTATTTTTATTTTTCCAACAACGGCCACAACTTTATATTGCTCTAGCACTTGGGTTACCAAAAAAAAAAAAAAAAAAGAACAAAAAAAATAAATACAGAAAATAAAGCAAAGGCAAAAGCCAGCTGGGAAAATGAGTAATAGAGACAACAAGAGTCAAAGTAAGACTGAGAGGGAGGGCAGCTGCAGAGGCAAAGGCAGAGGCAGAGGCAGAATATTTTGAAAAAATCCTGTCAAAGTCAAAGCAGCTTTGTCCTTTGTTTTTCTTGTGCTCTTCATTTTTTGTTATTTTTATTTTGTGCAAAAGTTTGTTTCCGTCTCATTAAAGGCAAAAAGTTAGCTGACTGACGAATTCCCAGCGCATTTATTTACACCTTTTTTGACGGGCTGTGCGGGGCGGGAGGACGTGGCGCATGGCAAGCCGCAGCGACGCCCACAAAACTCAATTTGCAAGCCCTTTGTTTTGGATGTGCTAAAGGTAAAAAGCCGCAGCTTGCAGAGCTACCCAATCGAAATCCCGAACCTTGAATGCCAAAGCTAAAGCCACATGGCTCTAGGCGCGTCAAAACCAAACGGAAAATACACCAATCAGTGTAAAAAACATATACAGCCACAAAGACAGATGGAGATTGTGAGTGAGAGCGAAAGAGAAGGAGAAACAGGTGCATAAAGGGCAAATGCGAAGAAATAATCAGTAAAGTAAAATCTGTGGCGCACCCATACACATAAACAATGAAATGTCTGGCTATATATATATATATATATATATATATATATATATATATATATATATATCTGTTCTTCGATGGACTACGAATATTATTGTTTTCAGTGTAGTCTTTGCCCCGTCTCTCGCCCTCCCTCTGTCGCTCTATCTGGCTACACCTATGCGAAAAGGTGCAGTGGGTGAACAATTGTGCTGAGCTTGGTAGCTCCTTGAAAACCTATTGAAGCTATAAATCCTTTGTGTTTTCAATTTTTATTTTATTGCTCTCCACAGGCACGTGTGCTTGTCTGGGTGCGTTTGAGTGTGTGTGTGTGTGTTTGTATGTGTGTGTGCGGTGTATGAGTGTGGGTGTGAATGGGCGCCATTTCAGCGGCGTGACTCGGCTGGAAATAACAGCCAAAAAGCAAACCAGCTCGACCAACTCGACCAAACAGCCAAACTCATTGGACTTTTCAACTGGGCCACATTGGACATCCGATTGCACAAAAGTAAAATTTAAAAAGATACAAAACCCAAAACACTTGAGTGCCGCGTTTCGTTTCGTTTCGATTCGTTCTGGCCGTATTGGATGGGCCTGAAACTGCCCTCGTTTTGGGGTTTGTTTTCGCTTGTTATTGTTTCGCCTCTGCCAGGGGTGTGCGCCATGTGCGCTACAATTTAAGGCAATTGAGTTAATCTAGCAATGAGTTGTTTGGCAGGTAAAGCAATTGTTTTGGATACGTGCGAGTGGTGTGCCTGGCTGTAGAGTTGCCAGCTGCGGGTCTGCCAGCCGTCGACAGGGGTTGCCACTCACTCAAATGTCCAACTCTCAAGAGTGCGAATGCTGCAAATTATGCAGATGGCCGCATCAGATGGGGCGCACGCTGAGTTTTTGGCAAGGAGTAAAATTATGTTTATCTCACAGATCAAATAGCAAATTGATAATAAAAGAGTCTGCCTCACAGACAGACTTTAGACAAGTGCCCAAGTTTATTGAGTCAACTTGGTTCGATGCAATTGAATCGCTTTGTGGTTCGGGCTCGGAATTAAAATTCCAATATACGCTTAGCTTTGAGCCACAGTTTAAGCATTTACTATTAATAATCCGCTCATATTGTAGGCCTCCTCCTCGATTGTAGAGCATTTCGCAATCGGTCGATAATTGCCCTGAGAGCTTTCAAACGCAGCAATTTTTCGTTGTTTTTATTGTTGTTGCTGATTGTTGCAACTTTTTGGCATCTGCGTGTGTGTTTGTGTGTGTGTGTGGGTGGTTTGGTATGTGTGCGTGGGCGTGTGCCGTGCTCTTCTTCATGTGTTGCTTTGCAGCTTAAACGTAAAAATAAATGACTTCTTAGCCTTTTGGAAAGTTTATTTTAACCTCAATGAGCGACCCGGGCTAGAAATAAAAACCGATTGGGCCAGGGAAGGAGAGACCCACCAGAGCCCAAAGTGCACGAGAAATAATCGAATTTGAGTGAATTAAGATTGGGGAATTGATGCGAACAATAGACTAAATAGGATGGGAGTACGTGTGTGTGTATGTGTGAGTGTATGGCTGGAAAATTATCCTTAGAGCAAACAGAGAGTTAACAAATATGGCTTGTGTGTGTGTATGTGTGTGTGTCTGCAGCTGTCGCTTTCTTCTTTTTTATTTGTTTACCGATAACACTTGGCACTAAAAGGGCGACTGCCTGCCAGGGATGTCCTGGCAGTAATCAGGCGCTCTACAAATAGCAACAAGCCACTCATTCTGTATACCGCTCCCTCTCCCTCTCCATTTCTCTCTCTCTCTCTCTCTCTTCCGTCTCTATCTCTGTGTATCTTATTCTGTCTGTTTGTGTTTGTATTTTCATCAAATAAAATTGACACACACAAGTGTTAGCCGCTTTGGCTGACAGCTTTTGAGCAGCGAGCGCGAAGGACTTTCGAGGATTGAGCTGACTTTAAGCGCTTGGTTAATTTTGCTTGCTCTCGAGCTTTTGATTTGACAGTTTAGTTACATTAAATTGAGGACGAGCTAAACAAACCGCCCCACACAAGCAGCCGACAAGCGAAAATTGCCTTTTACCTACATCAAAAACGTCTTATATAGCAATCTAGTTATATCCCAAATCGCCCACACAAACACTGAGACTCACTCACTCAGACACACCCACTCGTCCACAATCACACACAACCCTGTTAGAGTTCAAAAGCGTTTGGGGCGACAGGACTGGGGCGGGCGGGAGGCGTCAATTGGAGTTTTAACATACAAATGTAATTAAAACGTTTTACGCAGACGCCGCAGGGAACAACAGCAACAACATAAAAGTGAAAGTATGTGTGTGTGTGCGTAAAACGGAATTGTCCAACAAAAAATATATATATTTGTATATAAGTATATGTAGGGGGGAAGTCCTATGTAGAAAGAAGAGAACAACAAGGCCGTCTCCAAATTGTTGCCGGCGGATGCAATAAGTTGCGATAAGGTGTTCATTCCCTGGGGCATATTTTGGGAGGGGGATTGGGGTCGGACCTTTTGCTGAAAACAGTTCAAAATCAGGGAAAGAAATGCAAACGTGCTGCGAGCTAGCGAGCGACCGAGCGAACGAGCAGCCAGCACTCGGGGCAGTGAGTGTGCGTGTGTCAAGGCGAAACAATGGCAAATGTCGCTGTTAACCTTTTTTGCACCAAGTTCAAAAACATCTTTGCCACCCCCGGCCAGTCCCACAGCCCCACAGCGCCACAGCACCACAGCACCACAGCCTGGCCCACTCTCTACTATGACGCAAACAATGATATTTACATTTTTTATCTGCCTACGTAAAGTATTTTTTGTGCTTCTTTTTATTTTACGGGCAGCAGGCTGCGTAAATTTGCCTTGAAATTGGAGCACACCGGGTGGAGCAAGGAAGCGGCGATGGAGCAACGAGGGGGCGTTGCACGTTTAGGCATTTATAAAAATGAAATAAAAAGGGCCAGCTCATATCAAAGCGATCATGGATTTATAGCCTTAATAATAGAAAGGGGGATGCCCGACGGGGCGGCAGCAAGGAAGTGCCACGGGATGCGGAAATTGGCAAAAAAAAAGAAGGAGAAATAGAAACGAAAATGAAACGAGTTTCTCTTGTTCGCCCAAAAGCCCAAAGCCAGACAAGTAATTAGGCAAAGGATTTGTGTCTCGCTTTGAAATAAAATTTTTTACGTTTCTTCTCGCAAAAGTAGGCTATAAAAAGAACGTGAGTGTGTGCGAAATTGTGTGTGTGTGTGTGTGTGAGCTGGCAACAGGCGACAAATTTTTCAATATTGAGATTTATTATGCATGCATAAGAAAGTATTATATACAGATTTATATAGATAAATTATTAAAAATCACACACGGGGGACAGACAGTCGAAGAAAAATACATTTCGACTGCTTTTAGCTCTGATTGGGTTTCCAAAGAACATTAACAAAGAGTGCATGGAAAATGTATTATTTATAAATATACATTAGACATATAATTTATATGATTACAGTTTGACTTGCATGTACGACTGGCTCTATGATGCTATCACACGAACATGTTCCAACGTCCTTGGCATGCATACTGCTGCAGCCGATCGGGATTGAGTTTGTGACTGAAATGAATTGTTAGGGCTCGACTTTGACAGTTTATCAAACTGTGACAACAAAAGCCGAAAAGCAGCAGCTGCTAAGCGACCCAAATGCGGGCATATACGTAAATATGTAAAAAATACTCGTATTTGTACGTATTTGAAATATGCGGTGAAAATCTAATGATTCAACCCGCCAGCCAAATTGTCGCAAGCCACGCAAAGCTCATTAAAATAATTTTGCACAAGCATTAATGCCAAACACTTTTAAAATACAGACGCTGATGTTGCGACTCTGCACTGCTGCAGCTGACATTGAGTGGTTGAGTGGTGTCTTGGCTTGCTTCGGGCGGCGGGCAGCGGGCGGGGCTCAGATAACGTTGCGGCAGAAGTGTCAAAAACGCTTAATAAACGTCAATGTCAGCATTGCCAAACAGAAAATTTAACAAAACACTTTCCGGCGTGGTTTGTCAGTCTCTTGCCACCGCCACGAGGCTATGGGACGACGGGACGGCGTGACTACGGGATTGTCAGCTGTTTTGCCTGGGCAAAAACAAAAAGAAATCGGGCTGGGAAAAAATCTCAACGCAATTGAATTGCGCACTCAGTCAAACAGTCAGCCCCGTCTATCAGCCTGTCTGTCTGACAGTCAGTGAGTAACCCAAGAGCGGACCCAATCGCAATCCCAATCCCAATTCTAAAACCGAATTCCGTATTCCAAGCTTCAGTTTCTGCACACTTTCATTTCATTCGGGGCGCCGTTCATTCACTTGACAAATGGAGTGTCATAAATGCAGCCCTTAAGGGCGCGCAGCCCTCGGCCAGCGGCCCAACCGCTCACTTTGCCTATCGTATTTTGCCTTTATGCTAAACGACACGTAGCCAGTCAAATACACACACACAAACACAGAAACACAGTCATCCTCACTCACAGTCTGAGGCTGAGTTCGACTGTCGCTAAAAATGCACAAGGGGATTTTAAATTTATTTGAATTTGCTTTTAGTTTCGAATCGCTCTGTCTGTGCTCGCGTCTGTCTATGTCTGCATATGCCTGTGTGTTCCTGTGGGTGCCTGTGTGTGCCTGTGTGTGTGTGTCACATTCAACAGATTTCGATGGCAGCCGTTACACAGCGTATTTAAAAAGTGGTCTCAATATACACACACACAATTACACTAGCGCACTGTAAGCGATACCCACAGCAGAGCCAACGTCAACGTCAGAATTCAGAAATCAGCATCAGCCAGCGCACCCAAAACTGACAGCCATCAGCTTAACAATATGACAAATACAATTTTTCGTCTTTTTATTATATCATCATATCTGCTGCTTCCTCTTTCCTTATTTTTTGCCACTATAAAAACGCATTATATTATAATGCGCCGGGCTGTGCTGCCCGCCCAGTGGGTGGGCGTGGCCGCTAACAGCGCTTGGGCGGCAACCGCTGGACAATTGAAAGTGATATAAAATAGTCCAACATTTTTTGTCATCATATCTTCCTACTCTATATATATAGATATATAGTGTATATATATATATATATATATATATATATATTTCACTTTTTTCCTTGGGTATTTGTCAACAGTGCGACGGGTGTTGGGGTGGCTCTGTAAGTGGAGCGGGAGATATGATGCCTCAACGCTCCAGAGTTAATTTTGAGTGACGTGCAAAGTTTGTTAATTGAATTTGCTTGCCTTTTGATATGACTATGTGTGTGTGTGTGTGTGTGTGTGCGTTTGTCAGCTCTGATGCTGCACGAGTTACAGTGGAAACCAACTAAGTGGGTTGCTTACATGACATTAATTGAGTGAACGACCAACCGAGCCATAGAGAACGAACCAAATTGCTCAAAGGGTTGACTCGAGAATCAAAAAAAAAAACCAAAAATGCTAATGCAAATGGGGCAGCCCTTGGGTTGCCCAGGGGTAAATAGCTGAGATTGCGGTCTGAGCACCACTGGGACCACACTGAACAAAATAACAGTGCTTAGAATTGCATTAGAGCCAGCTCAATCTATGCGATTCTGCTATTTGGCAATTAACTAACTAAATCAGAAGTTGACTCTAATAGTCGTAAAGCATTTGAGTGCAGCTCGAGAGTGCGTAGCGGGCAGTGCCTACTGTGAATTCCCATTAATCCGGAAGCCACGTTTTTTGCTACAGCCAACTACTTTGATTGTTTGCGCAGCACTGCACATTCTCCACAATATAACAAAGCGAATGTAATTGCATATAAATATATGCATACATATTGATACACATAAATGGCATGCTATGTCAAATATGCATATATTGGCATACCCTGTACTAACTAATAATGATACGGGTGTCTGCTCGACCGACAGAAAATAGAGTACGCGATAAGACACCAACTTCATCTCGCGAATATGCATCTATTTTCCAGAAATATATTCTAATTATCGAAATACGGAAAGAAGATATTCAATACATCCTAAAGACTTCTTCATTGGGTGTTGACTAGTCGAGCGAGGCCAGCTGCAGCTTTGTAACTTGTTAATCATTTTAATGGGCCACTCAGTTTTTGTGAGTGACTTGTTAAAAGCTTAATGCACCAATGCATGCCACAAAGAGATGAATGCAAATACATTTAGCTTTATGTATTGATTATAATATATATGCAGAGTTTCATTATATTACCTTAGCTTTAAAAGGTAAATTGCAAGTTTGGAGTGCTTCTAATGATGTCGTGAACTGATCCTGAAGGGTGACTCAGCTATGTACTCAGCTGTGTGTGTGCGGGGGTTGGCAAATATAATCATATAATACGATGCATTGGCAGGCATAAACTAAAGAGCATTGCACAATTTGTTACTGTTTACTTTTATAAAATATTAACTAGCAATTTGCAGCGTCTGCATTTGCAAGATATTGCATAGGGGCGGTCAAACAGAAGCTGAGCCAATTCCAAGATGAGATGCACAGGCAAATAGAGTGAAGGATGGGCGGACAGGCGGACAGGCGGACAGACAGGAGAGTCAACAAAGAGACTCGCCTCAAAAGTAACTCAAACGATTAAATTTGGCAGAGCTGCACGCAGCCCGACTGCAGGAAGCCGAGCCGACTCGAGCCGATCGGATCCGAGACGAGTCGAGTCGAGTAGAGACTGAAAGGCACTTTAACTATATTAATTGATATAGTCGCTTGCAGCGATAATTTGCACAAGCGCAAGTCGAAAGCCTGCCAATTCCAATGGCATCATCACAGGCATAGCATTAGGAAGATACAATTGCCGAATGGGGGATAGGGATAGGAATCTGAAGTGGGTTCGGGCTCGGAGTTGGAGTTTGAGTTGGAGTTAGTGCGTGGGGGATGAGCTTTGCTTTAAGGGGTGTCTGGCTTGATGGCTTTGCCCGCTGGCATTCTCTCTTTTGGCGCAAGAGTCTGGCTGTCTGGCGTATACGTAATCAAATGTACATGAGGCATCAACTGTGGCTGCTGACATCGTCGATTGCTAAGCCGAGCAACACACAGAGTAGCAGAGAGCACAGCGCCTTTAACACAGATCAAATGCTCCACTGCCAAGCAAAGCCAGACAACCAAGCAGACAGACAGACAGACAGAGAGACAGCCCAGAGCGCAGGAAAACAATTTACAATCCCACCAAATGGCTGCGGAGGAGCTGCACAAGATTTTGGCTCTGCCGAATGGTAATAGATGGCAGCAAGAGGGTCGATTCTTAAGTGGCCAAAAGGGTTTTCTAATCAAGCATTCGTCGACAAAGCAATGCAAATGGTGTTCAAAGATGAATGCAACTCAGTCTATGAAATGCCTTTATTTAATTTTTCTTAACTTACAAATCAGAGTGCATTGCAAAAAGATGTTAGTAAAGAATCTCGACATCTATATAAGTATATACAATTTTCCCATACATCAAGTTTGCCCATCTATTTCCATTTAACTTTCCCAAAAAATCTCTAAATATCTTCTGATTGTGATGCTTGAGATGCCATTGGCTGGGCGAGAAAAGTATTCTCTTGAAATGTTCTTTTAAGCTAGTTAGTCTTGTGGCTTTTTGTTCCCATGCAATGGTTTCTTTTTCTTTTTGTACGCTGCCTACGCTCACCTGCTCTTTCCCGAGAACTTTTTGCTGTTGCTGTGGCTGTGGCTGTGTCCGCTAGCCCCATGAGCCCCACTACATATAAATCAAAGCTGTCGGAGCGCATTTTGAGAACCTTTCTCAAACTTCAGCTGCTGCACTTGAGCGGCACACACATGACAATAACTCGCCGACCCACCCACTGCAATGTATGTGGCACGAACTATATGTGGGCAAATATATAATATATACACACACATGGATAGATAGATAGCTAGCATTTTGATATTTGTGTGCTATGTGCAACCAACCCTTTTGCTGTATGCATTTGTTTATAAAGCAAAATCTGAACATGTAAAGATACAGTGTGTGAGTGTGTGAGTGGGTGGGTGTGTGTGTGTGGGTGGGTGTGTTTGAATAGGGGCGGGCAAAGAGTTAAGGGGTTATATTGAGGGGGTAATAAGTTTAATGTGTGCTACAAGCATATTTTAAGACGCTCTTGCTCTATCTTCCCATCTCTCTCTCTCTCTCTCTTTCTCTCTCCCTTTCTGTCTATCGCTGAGCTTTTCGCTGCTAGCCAGCTGTCAGTTGTTGTTGATGGTTGACTGCCTGCCAGCATGCCAGCCTGCCTGCCAGCTTACATTAGCAGCATCTCTGTCATGGGCTGGGAGTGGGTCTAGTCCTCAGCCTTGATTCCTCTGCACTCTCGATATATAGCGAGTACTTCAAGTGTATACTGAACACTGAACTGTCCCAGCTGACGTTGAATTATCATAAATTGCTAAAGTTTGTTTTTGGCGTAACAAAACTTGGAATGCCACTTGCTGCTGATGCTGCTGCTGCTGCTGATGCTGCTGATGCTGCTGATGCTGCTGTTGCTGTTGATGATGGGCGGCTTGTTTGTTGTGTGTGTCTGTGTCAAAAGTTTTCATCAACCGAAAATCAGCACAATTAGGCGCATGTTATGATGCCGAAAGGGTTCAAGGCTCAGTTGTAGGCTGTGGAGTGGGCATGGCTCACAACCCCTGCTGCTCTTAAGTGCAGTGACAGGCTTTACATAAGTTTGTTTGGCTTTGCTCGCAACGTCAATGTTGCATAATCCTATTAAATTCCCGCTGCGGCCTGCTCGCTCGAGAAGCGGCGTAAAGGTGCTTAATTTGCCGTTGCTTTTATTGATTTCCCCTCTGCACTCTCAGACACTCACACTCGTACACTCGTACACTCGTCGTCTATATTCTGCACTCTTTTTTACCGTCCCGCGCTCATTCACATATTAGAGGGAGGCAGCTAAAAGGCATTAAAGTCTTGACAAGGCTATTAAATGCTTAAGAGGCAGCGACGTTAATGACAACATCGAGCACTGAAAGGGCAAACGAGGGCAAGGAATACGGCGACGTCATCGTTGCTCAAGCAGAAGCCTGGCCTGCCAAAGAGCGCACGAGGATTACAATTTACGAGTCCTGCCAGCCATGAAGGTGTGATAAAATTTCAGCAATTAAAAAAACGTGTGCGTTGACAACGACAACCACGAGCAGGACGAAGTCCCAGTAGAAACCAGCCAAACTCCTCCTCTAAAGTTCCCACTTTGCACGCACTACGCTGTCCTGGCATGCAACTTGAAATGAATGAAAAAGTTCTCCTAGCAATTGACCGAAGCTGACATACTCTATTCCATTGAAGGCAATGCTATTTTCCAAGCTATTGAACTGAGTACTCAACAGCATGCTAATATTTCTGTCATTAACATGGAGACTTAAGTTGCTTCTCTGTTCAACTCTGTTGCAAACGGCTCGAGTTGGTTGAGACTACCCGCAGTGGGGAAAGAGTTTCGCAGACGGAATTGGCGGCATTTGAGCTGCACGCATAAAAAGTTGTGAGCAGTTAAAACGTCGTTGGCATTTGAAACATTTTTGAAACACAAGAGAGCAACAGCAGCACAGCAGCAGCAGCAGCAACAGCAGCTGAGAATATTGCAAATTTATGCGCCTTCCTTTTGCATAATTACCGCACAACGCGTCACCCGCAGGCTGCGCCACTCCACTTCAGCTCTGCCACCTCTGCCTTCTGGTCTCAGCCTCAACCCCTGCCACGCCCACGCCCACGCACACTCTGATTTTGATAACGTCGCTTGGGTGCTTGCAACATTGCAGCGCGTATTTTTAATTTCCGTCGCCGCTCGCAATTCTCTCGGCATACGCGACGTATACGCGACTTTTGGCTGCTGTTGCGATAAGCGTGAAACATGTCAAGGTGTGCGAATGCGTGTGTGTCTGTGTGTGTATGGGTAGATAATGTAAAATTAAAAGGGAAACTGTGCAAAACAGCAAAAGGAAAGGTGAAAGGGGAACTGGGAACGGCAATGGGAACGAGAACGAGAACGGGAACGGGAACGGGAACGGGAACGGAACTGCGCGTTACAGATCTTGAATTATGCGTTTGCAGATTGCAAAACAGTAAGGCAGGCAAGGCAGGCAGGCAGACAGACAAACAGACAGTTCGAAATGTTCTATCTCTTGCATAGATACAAAATATGTATACTATATAAATTTAGCGAAATTTATGTTAAATGTTTTGTGCAAACTTTTAATTAGCCAGCTAAATGGCGAACGGCGAATGGCGCAGCGTGTGATATGATTAATGAAATGCTGGCATGTAATTGTGGGCAGCCCAACACGCAACAGGGCGATGTCAAGGAAAGGGGAAGGGGAGTATCGGGAGGGGGCGTAGAATCTGGCGGTGGGATGATGATACAAATTGGGGCAAATTAATTGCATCTGCCTCAGGTGTGTGAAAATTTCAGCTGTAATTAGATGATGGAAGCGCTGAGAGCTGTGAGCAGAAAAGTTTCACTCCATAATGTTGGGCAATGTATCAGCGGAAGAGTCGGAGACGAAGCCTGAGAAACTGAACATCGCTGCTTCGCTGCTGATATAAACGCGACGTATGAATTGTGTGCTAGATAGGGATGAAATATGATAAAACATTTACCAATACCAAGCCAATCCATATGGGTGTGTGGGAAATGAAATTGACCAGCAGCTGCTACAAGATTGCAAAATGCTAGAGCACGCGAGCGAATATTAATAGTAAATATTAGCAAGAAATGGCCAATGGTTCGTAAATAAATGGCTCTCAAAAGCAGGAATATAAATTTATACTCTTCTGTGCCTCAACACATCACGCACTTCCAGGAACAGTTTGTAGACTAAGATTACCCCGAGTATCTGTGAATCCTCTTAAGCTAAAACCAATACTAGAGTTAATCTGAAACACTGATTTGATAATTGGGTTTTTAGTATTAGTTAAGTGAAACCCATGAGTATATTCAAAGTATTCCTTTCCAATCAATTAATTATTCATTTTTCTGGGCATACACTCAGATAATATAGTCAATAGATTTGGAAATGTGTTTTCAAATACACATGCATAGAGAAACGTATTGAAGAATGTGGAAATGCAATATGAGCAGCACTCACTCTGCAGGGGTATATATAGAACGTATTCGGTTCATGGCTGTAACTGCATTAAGAGCTGGACCACTCTGATACCAGACAAACAAATGACGAACGACAACAAATAATTAAATCAATAAAAATTTGAAATATCTACATAGAAAACTACTCAAAAATTCCATCAGCTTCAATTACCCGTGCTCTGCTGGCAGCAAAGTAAAGTGAAGTGAAGTGGGTGTGGGCAATGGGTTGGGCGAGGGGCTGGTGGGCGCACTTTTGACTTTTGCAACATCATCAAAAAATTGTTGCCATACCAAAAGCAACACAAGAGGTCCTGCCGCATGCTGGCAAGGATATGCCATGAGCATAGCAAACACAACGCCCATTCGCAGTCAACTGCCAATATGCGAAGCAGCCGCCCAACAACAATCACAGAGCATGCCCCAGCGCCAACCCCTGCCCCCAAATGTAGCCCTCACTCAAAAAAAAAAAAAAACGACTCCCAAATATTTTCAACAGTGGCCTGTCAAAATACATGCATACAAATGTATTTGTGAGCGTATGTATGTATGCGTAGGAATTTACATCGCATACACCCGACATTCAGCTCAGACTCATCTGGCGTCTATGTCGAGGCCTGGCCAACATGTGCCAAGGAATCGAACAAGTCAAAAGACTAAAAAACCTCAGTCAAGAAAGGGGTTTCTGCCTATGAAGGTGGAGCGACTGCTCAAATTTAACTTGGTGAATCTCTGAAAACATTGAGAGGGGGCAAAATGAAGAGAAAACGATGGCGACAGAAAGCAAACAGAAGATGGGCCTGTGCACATTTTAAGCATTAACACAAATACATTTCAAACAATTTATAGGAAATAAGTAAGGCGCAGCTGAAAGTTTTCAACTGGGAGCAAAAAGCTTTGATATCATATTTTTGATATGAAGTCTTCAATAGCTTTGTATTTGTCAAAAATAAATAAATATATATATATATATATATATATATAAATATATGCGGCAGCTATGGAATACTCCCTTTAAGCTCTGAATAATGAAAGGGTATCACCGAAAAAAGGATGCCTGAAAAACGCATCGCACAGATGCTGCGTGAAAGTTATGCACACAAGTTTCGGGAGCTTGCGAAGTGCCTGTGGCCGGGAGCCAAATTCAGTACATATATAAATATATATGTACATATATTTATATTGTTAAATGACATGAATGTGGGACCGGGAGCGTGTGCCTGCCGCACAAAAGTATGCTGCAAATTAAATATTTTCGTAAATTTTTCAATTAATAACCAGAATGGGAAAGCTCACACACAGTTTTCTTTCTGCTTGCAGGATCGACACGTCACACGCAACGGCGACACGGAGCCTGTCGTGGATCCCTCCCAGGATTACATGCTGATGCTGGGCTACGAGAATGCCACCCACACCGTCCTACGCTTTCGCCGCAAGTTGGACACATGCGATGCCAGCCATGACATCGCCATAACGGTAAGCGCCGTCGACGTTTAATAGATATATTGGCCAAAGTTTGCGCCAAGTGAAATTTATGCACTCACTTGTGCCATGCTTAACTATTGACTCACACTCTCTCGCAAGCTCATAACAAGTGGCTCACTGTGTGCGTGTGTTTGTGCGTCATAATTTATGTTAATAAAAAGTTTCTTAGGTCTTGAGTTTTGGACTGATGATATAAGCGCTGCCATCAAAATACTTAACTGATTCCCGGGGGGAGTAAACAGCGGCACGTACTTACCCCCAGCCCCTTAGCGGATATGTACACATATTTTGTTGTTGGGCTGGAGCTGACAAACAACTGCATGAGACGACTAACATGACTCGCACATGGGCATGGACCAATATCCTCTAGCAAATATCAACACAAGCAGCGCCGTCCCCGAGGCAGGGGCGCCACTGCCGAAAAGGGCACGATTAAAGTTATTCACATAGAATATGCTGTCAGGCAAAAATATTTTGTCTTAGCATATGATAAACTTAATTGACTTGTGAGATGCCCGATATGACGATATCTAACTCTCGATTATTTAATGAGCATGTTGTCAGGAGTATATCCATATCAACTCGATTATGAAGTGGAATGCGCACTGTCATCTGATAAGCTGATGATGGGAAAGTGTTTTGCAACAGCAGCTAACATCGGGTATCATCGGGTATCAGATGACTTCACTTAAATTTAAAGACATATCAATCGTTGCCTAACAGAGGCCAATCCAGTATCAGTTTCATCCAACTCTCTACATCGGCAGCACTGTCAATTGGCTTGAGCAAAGCTCTACAACCAACGACCGCGCGGCACTTCTGCTCGTGCTGCTGCTGCTGCTGCTGTTGCCGTTGAGAGAGGAAAATGTCATAGTGATAAAAGTTTTATCACGTAAAACTTAAGCGTAAATCTTTAAGAAAACTTTCTGGTTAACTAAAACAAACACGTACAAGCACAAATACGCAGCCAACACACAGACACACAAATACGACGGCAGACGGTCCTGGCGACAGAGACGCGCGACAATCCCCGCTCCTGGAACCACATAACATATACATATATTAAGATATACTCGGATCTGTTGCCCCGAAAATAGAAAGGAAAGAAAAAATTATGCACGCTTGCGTCTGCTTCATGTGTGCATGTGTGAGTGAATGCTTGTGTGTGTGTGTATGTGTGTTTGTATAGACACCACACATTTGGTTATTGCTGTAGCTAAACGGTTTTCCGACTCGTCTTTGGCTGACTATTTTATTTGTCTGGCGTATTAATTGGGTTTGTCGCGTCATCAACAGCCCTTGCCAGGGGCTAAGGGTATTTGGGGTCCGAAATCTTTACTAAATCGCCAGACAAATTAGTTCGCAATGGGTTAGTGCTGCTAGCTGCTGCTGTTGCTGTTGCTGTTGTTATTCTTGTTTTTCTTTCGTTATTTTTGAAACACAATGCAAAGTTTTAATGAATTTTGTTGCTAGCTGGTTGGCTGGCCTTTCTGCTGGCTTAAGTTTGCACAAAGTTGCAAATTTGGTTCTTACTTTTGTTTCCCTTTGCATTTGTGCTTTATTTCACTTTACTTTGCTTCTGTTCGTTTACTTTCGTCTGCGCTTTATGCCTCCCATCTTTACGAATTTTCCAGTCAAGGTATTTTACATCTTTGTGCAGTCGAGCGTTTCATATTTTTGCAACACCCACTAATACAAGAAACAAAACTATAGCCAGTCCGCACTGCAGATACCCTGCTCACTGCAGTTAACTACATCTACTATATTCTATAGTCTTTCTTAAATTCCGAATAAATATTTGACCTGTCTTATGGGACTAATGGCAACTTAGCACTCAGCTGTCTATAAGCTCATTTTGCGCTTTGCGAGCAGAGTATACCTATATTTGCGAGCAGAGTATAAGTAGTCAAGAAAAAAATATTCCAACTACCCTAACAGAGGGGAAGTGCCCAAGGACTGCAGGGGTCCCAACCATTTGGCAAATTAAGCGCCATTTGCTGTGCGTGCAGCAGTCCTGAAAGAAGGAAACACTGGCAGTGAGGAAGAGGCAAAGAGGGGGGGAAGGGGTCGTTAAATTAATAATGTATTGTGTGCAGAGCAGCATGCAGGTGCAGGTTCAGGCAGTCAGGCAGGCAGGCAGGCAGGCAGGCAGGCAGGTGGGACGCCCCACAGTTGACGAGCGTTGGTTTTGTGGAGGGGCTTTGAGGTCGGTCAAGAGGTGCATAATTTGCGCTGCACTTAAAAATTTATTAATTGTTTGGATTTTAACCGCGCTTAATGAGCGGCAATTGTGCAAATTAAATAAAACTGGAAGAAAGCCCCATTCAAATGGGGGTATGGAAGCAAATAATTTGTATGGCAAGAAAAACAAACCAAATCAAACGTAAAATTCATTGCAACAGCTCGAGATTGAGGGACAATTCACACCGAGCTGGATTAATTGAGTACTAATTGAGAATTTGAATGAATAATACTAAACGAGTCATTATTAACTCCTGTGTGGATCTGAATATATTCAAGTATTAGAGAAACTGAATCTTTAGCAATATTTTATTAAATTCCCTAGTTTCAACAGCTGCTCTTGGGTTTATTCCAGCATTTTTGGCAAGTGTGTTTCCCAGCTTATCCCATATGCAGCCCTTTCTTCGCTTTCAATTTTTCAATCAAAGTTTTTGTTACCGCCACGAAAATAAAATGAAAATCATATTAATATGCTTATCATATTTTCCATGCCACTTCAAAGTGCACTGAAGCCAAGCATATGGTTTTAACCTAAGCCGCTCAAGTGGCATAATCAACCCCGAGCGGCCTGTGGTCCTGGGCAACCCCTTCGGGCTCGTTCACTTCCATATTAGATAACCAAATTAGCCCAAAATAATGCAAAGCCAGAATAAACAATTTCTAAACAAACAGAAAAGGAAAAGGCAAAGGCAAAGGCAAAGGTAAAGGCAAAAGGCTAAAGAGGAAAAACTAAAAAACCGCCTGCACTTTCAGCAACACGGCCAGGCCACATTTCCAGCTGTTTAGGCGCATAATCAAATGCCCATTTAAATAACTCCCTGGAAGGAATAGAACGAATTACATGCTTCAAAGTTTCAAAGGTCATAAAAATTGCGTTCCACTGGCTCAGTCAATCAGTGGATATGGCTTTCAAGTTGGCAATGTTCAATTAAGCGTGCACAGCGCTGCGTCAATAAATTTTATTTTCTTATTTCTTGTGAACTTCGGCGAACCCCTCGAAACTTCGCTCGCATTCGCCCCTAGCATATGTGACGCATAACCCAAAAGTTCAAAGTTTCCCCGATACATGTGTATGTATGTATATAGATCTGGTGGTTATATAAATATACCGTTAGATAGGTATATGTGTGTGTGTTTATTTTTATAATTAAATGTATTAGGCGGGCAACCCTTTAAGCCATCGTATAAATAAATTGAAAAAAAAAAATGGCATCGCGCTTATTGCACACCACAGAATATATCAACCGCAAATCGTAAAAAATGTATATCGGTCTATATATATATATGAGAGTAATTTGTAACCGCCACACGACGAGAAATATCAATCGATGTGGGTTCATTTGTGTGTAATGAACATTAATGAAGCGCAAAGAGCGTGACTAATAACAAAATTACCAATTGGCCAAAATGAATCGTGCGAGAGGGTGACTACAGTCGGCGACAGTTGGTCAACCCTTGTCCCCTGTTAAGTCTGCTACCAACTGAACTGGCCAAAATGGCAAAACGTTGGAAAATTGCAAAGCGACCAGACAGAGGGACAGACAGACAGACAGTCGGATAGACAGAAAGACAAAATCGAAGTCGCATTATAATAAAAATGCGCATAAACCATAAATGCCATTAAGTGCGTCATTTCAATTTGATTCTTGCGTTCAGATTTCGTGGCCTTGCCGAAACGGCAACGCCCACTTTATGTGGCTAGGCGTGCGGTCCATTTGCTGAGTTTGACAGACGCCGTTTGACGGAAACACTTTACATAAGAAACCACAAAAAAAAAGAAAAAGAATATAGAAAGAGAGAGAGAGAGAAAGAGAGAGAGAGAGAGAGGGAGAAAGAGAGCTCTTCACATTAAGTAAAACGACAGAATTGAAGCGGGAAATGGGAGACAGCAGCGGTAAATGGAAATGGGAATACCTTTTTGATTGCCTCTACAGTTGGTGTTTTCGCCTTTTCTTTGATGAGATTATTATGAATTTGGCTCGTTTTGAATATGTTAAAAAGTCATAAAAATATATAAAAAAATCTATCATTAATTACATCTTAGAGGTGGGAGAGTGAGTGAAACTACCTACTTTGAGTGGGCAAAGTTTATATGTTTAATTATATTATTTTTAGGCCATAGAAATGTTCACTCTGATTAATACTTTTCGCTGAAATGGAAAGCATTTCACATTTTTTCAGAAATCTTCTTCATTTAGTATTTATCAACGAATCCGATTGCCTCCGTTTTAATTAAATCTTTCCAATTTTAATTGCCAGGCATTAAAATCTAATGCGGCAGACCCCTGCGCAGTCCCCTACAAATTGAGCCACTCATAAAAGGCAAAAAACGACAACTTGACGAGCTACATAAAATTGTCATTAAGTAGCGAGGATGATTTTCATCAATCTATCCGTTGGGTTCTTTGGAGCTTACTGCCAGCACCCAGCGATCTGCGAATCGAGCGCCATCAAAAACTTTTTTAATTGCCTTCTCAATCAAATGGGGAAAATGTCGTTTTGCATTAAAATTAATGCTGGGCGCCGCAACGACGCAACAAAACTTTGATTTATGCAAATAATTAAGTAATTACAATTAATGCATTAATGCGGACAGTTCGTCCATGACTTTCATGTTATTATTAGCTTAGGCTAAACTCAAATTGAAATTGCAAAATTACAAAAACAGAGCAACAACAGCAATAACAAGAAAGAAAAACTCATTTTAAATGCAAATTTTCTCTAAGCATGCCAAATTACGAAATTCACGTACAGAATTCCCGGCTCCTAAGTGACAATTAACACTAATTGTAATTAGAATAATTTCATATTGTGCGAAACTTGTTTTTTTTTTTTGTCTGTTTTTTATTATTCTTTTATTTTTTGTTTTATTTTGTTATTGCTATTGTAGTAATTGTTTAAACTAGCCACAATATTCCGCTGTCTGGCAATTTAAAATGCAAAAACTTGGCTAAAAAGAAAAAGGAAAACAAATCAAAATGCGCTCAGTGAGCTAGCCTGAAGATGTGATACCCTGTTGATGTATATGCTCGCGTCGACTAGTTAAAGTATTAAAGGACATTTTCCAATGCTATTTCGAAACACTTTTATGCACCAGGCAAATAAATATAAAGTAAACTACATGCTTGCCGTGTTAACTTAAGTTGAAGACTTTGGTCATAACGAAAAAATATTACTCTAAAATAGTTTATGGTTTATGACAGGCAGGTCTAGGTGCTCCGAGCATGGCGTAGGTAGTAGGGAGTATGGAGTATGGGGAATACAGCTCTGTAATGGAATTATGCAGTCTGCTTGCTACACATGCTGCTACAATTTTCGCTATGTGTTTATTATTTTAACACGAAACCTGCACTCCAAAGTGTTAGCGCTGTTGCTGGTGCCAGTAGTAGTGCTGGCGGTGACGGTGACGCTGGCGGTGGCGGTGGCGGCGTCTCTCTGTGAGTGCCGAGTGGTGCCTGGCTGCCTGCTTCACTTGTAAACAGTAATTTTGCCCATTAATGGGCCTTTGGGTCGGGGTCGTGGTCGTGGGCCGGGTCTGGGTTCCGGTAGCGGCCCGGACACCCATAATAACTTTCATCACACTCACATACGTGTCCACACACATACGTCGTGTAATTGTTATTGTAGTTGTAGTTGTAGCTGGCATTGCAAGCTGGCAAAACAAAAAGGCAACAAGTCAAGTCGACAGTAATTTTCAACACTTACAAGGGGGTCGAAGCCCCATCGCCATGTACTAATATGTGTCACGAGTTCTCGAAAACATTTTCTGCTTCAATTCCGAACGATTTCGATAGGTGAAAGTCTGTAGAGAGATTAGAGTCGGATTGGCTGGCCTTTGGCCGAAGCAAATGTGTATAACGAAATCGAGACGAAACTCATTCGAAGAACTCCTTATTATTACTTGATTTGACTTTGTGCAAAATGGTGCCATAAACATGAGCACAAGCACTCAAATAAACACACACACACACACACACACTCACATGCGACACATATGTGTGCAGTTTGTCACGACATAAGCTCGCAGCTCAGTTAGGGAAAGGGAAACGGAAAGGGAAGGACTCGGGGTCGGTTTGGGGGCTGTGTATATTAAGGCGGAATTCGCGTTACAGCAAAACGCAAAAACCAAACCAAAGCACTGACTTTTATAATGAATTATTAGTGGGGAGCTGGTGTGATGGCGATGGTGAAGGGAAGGTGCCGAGCGGAAGGAGAAATGAAGGCTAGCGGTTGCTTGTGTGGTATTTGCGGAACCTGTGGTCCCCGCTTGGCACTTAAAAATTTAATAGGGCTGTGACAAATAAAAACACAAGAAAAAACACGACGAAGCGTACATTACAGCGCGCCTGAAAGTATGCTACAAAATTTAATTTAAATTGATTTTAATTTCAAGCTTTTAAAATTCAAAGTTTCTCAACTGAAGTTGCAGCACCAAAAAAAAAATATATATATAAAAAAATATATATACAAATTCGAAATGCCCATTGCAAAGGTATCAAAAGTAAAATGCTTTTAACTTTTTTGCTGAAAAATCACTAGAGCATAACGAAAATATAGCTGGCGCAACGCACAGCTGCAAGGAACTGACGTTTAGGCAGGCCGAAAGTTAAGTGGAGGTGTAGCCACAACAAAATTTTGAGTGCGAGAAGCGAAAAGTGCTTTGAGTAAGCCCTTTCAAGTCCTCGAGGCCCATTTAAACTGCAGTTGCTCTTGCTACTGGTAGTTGGAATGAATTTCGTTACCGAAAACCAATTGCCAACTATTTAAGCTTTCAGTTTGGCATTGGTCTAAATGAAGTTGGTCAAGGGACTAATGATTTGTAAGCAGTAATTTGATATATCGATATTCCTTTATAGTCCAAAGTCGAAGGAGCTGCCTTCGATTGGCCATGAATCTGATATGAGTCAATCGATTCCCTTGACCCCTTTCTCTATGCATTTTGTTCCTTCTTTACTTTTGCGGGCCAGTTAGAATGTGTTTGTTTGTGTGTTTTAGTTGGGCCAGAGCCTTGTTGCCTAATTCATATTCATTTATTGTGCAATGCATTGCAGTGCTGTCTTTCAACTGCTGTGAACTATACCAACTATCTATCTGCATAGCTTGTCGGTCTCTTTGCACCCCGGCTGCCGCCCTCCATTGCCAGCTGACTGCCGAGCGCAAGCAAACTGGCATATCCGTTGCTTTATTACATTTCGTTTAGTTTTTGGCTAGCTGACCACTTTTTTGCGGTTACTTTGTGTGCGTGTGTGCATATCAGTAAGAGCCCAAGACCAGCTTCTCTCTCTGCACACTGCCCCATGCCACGCCCCTCTACATATGTGTGTGTGCCTTAGTTGCTTAGCTGCTTGGGTTTTGCGGTTTATTCGGTTGCTGTTCGGAAAAATAGAAAGAAAAAACAACTGCGAAATGAATTTAATAAACGAGTTAGCTCATCCCGGTTTGGGGACTGCACCATTTAACCATAAATAATAAAATAAAATAACTACAGGTTGCCAACAATGCGCACACTTTACACTGCTCTCCGGACTCCGACGCAATAGTTTATTTATTTATTTATTTTTTTTTTTTTTTCATAAACAAATTGGTTTTACAGCTCTGCTCGGTTGGATGAGAATATAGCCGTATGATGCCTGCGGTTTTCCATCTATTTATTTATTGTATTTTATTAGTTAATTTTTTTCATACACATTGGCTGGGGCGACACGGCAGGGAGTAGTAGCTGCTGCCACTAGTTAATTACTTTTGGACGAGAGACTTATCAGAACAAAATGTAGGTGTCCTTTGGATAAAGTTTTGGGTTTTGCCTGTTGCATTTGACGTGCACGCAAGAAACTCGAATGGATAATCCAGCTTGGGTCTTTATTTATGGCCTTGGCCGCCCCAAAATACACAGCAACAACGAAATCGTCAGCGAGTGAACTGACTGAAAAATTAACAAAAATATCAACCAGTTCCCAGTTGCGAGTTCCCGCAGCATTCAGCCAAAAGTGAATCCTGCGCTGCTGCTGTTGCTGCTCTTGACTCATGACTGGCTCTCGCTGGTTGCTTTTGTTTGTCATTGCATTACTTTGGCTGTTAAATCCCGCACCGAGCTTTGTATTCCTGTACTTTTGCGTTGCTCACCGCCCAGCCCGCTGGCTTCCGCAAGCTCTCTACCAATATTTGTCGCTTTAGGGCATTAAAACAAACGTTTCTCGTTGCGTTTAGCTTTTGGTGCTGCCTGCACTTTTTTGTTTTGTTTTAGCCTTCCTGTGTTTTTTGCCCAGCACACGTTTCACATGCACTTCAAGTGCCCACAACAGGAGCTGCAGTTACAACAATACACACACACACACACACACTCAGACAGTGAGCAAACTTTGAGCGCGAAACGCGCAAATCACGGTCCAAAACTGAAGCGCAACAAGAGGAGGTTGCTGAATTCTAGGCAAGCCGCAGCTCAAATACTCTGCAAAGCCAAACCTCAAAGTGGATTGAACTGCCTAAGGAGTAGACTTTCGATATCTAAGCCAATATTGGCTGCATTGCTTATTGGATGATAAAGTACCTCGAGAATCATCCTTAAATACAGTAGATTCCTTTTCTTCGAGATTTTCAAGTGCCTCACTTTATATTCAAAGCACATGAGATTCGACAAGCTCACATTGTCCGGCTCTCGCATAGAGCATTATAAGCTCTGTCCATTTCGATTGCCTGTTACCGTGGAGCTCATGTGAATCTCTGCCAGCTTATACAAGTGGAGGCTGCTCGTAACTTGCAACTCACAACTCATGTGTAAAATGGGACATTGCAGGTTTTAGCTTTAATAAAGCGACTATGCGAGTCGTTGCCAGAGCCACAGGCACATACACACACCTACACACGCACTCAAACAATCACACGCTCATACAATACCATGATGGACATCAGAGTGAGTCCCGGACCCACCAGCGACCACTTTTTGGGCACGGGCTACACATGCTCCAGCTCTCGCAGCAAGTCAACTTCAGGCGCAGGATTTTGCCTGTTTTGGTTGTTAGGTTGTTCGGTTGTTCGGTTGTTGGGCTGTGTACTTGATTTTTGGGCAAAGCGGCAAATAACATTTTTGTTTGGCTTTGACGTTGTTGCAATTGCAACGGTTATTCCATTTGCTTGACAAATATACGCTGACGAGACCGAGACCGAGACCGAGTGCGAGTGCGAGTGCGAGTGCGAGTACGACGGTAATGGCCATGGCAATGGCTTGCTATGCAGCGTTTAGGCCCCGGCCTGTAGACCTGTAGACTAACAGCACAGTGTATCCGGGAGTTCAAACTTTTAGCGGGAATTATGCGCATTTTTGTTTGGTTGGCGCTGGCAGCGGCAAGTGGCAAGTGGCATGTGGCACGCAGAGAGTGGAGAACGGCGCTTAGATCCAACTGCAATTGCTAGGTTAATGGCCATGTGAGTGTTTCTGTCTGCCTCTGCGAAAGAGTCTTTTATGTAGCATGCAATACAGATTATATTGCATACTTTTCGGGCGCTTAAACAGCAGAGTAAATGACGACCTCCATATCGATAACGAGCAACTGCAAAATACTTAAGCTCATAATTGATTCGCCATCAATTTCGATATGGAAGCCAAGAAGCCGAGATAATTGTTTAGAGAGCTTTGCTAAATAGAATACGAAATTTGAAATAATAAGCACTCCCGACTATCGACAGCTGGACTATTTCTTCTAATTAAGCATAAAATCCGAAATTAGCAACAACAATGGAACAACAGCTGCTGGGATAATGTGAAGAACAATTAATTAGATTGTGCATTTAAATGCAAGTCAAAGAGCAGCAACAAAAGCTGCAACACTGGCCATAAATAATTTCAATTAATGTCAATTCAAACAAGAGCATTCAACACACTCACTCACGCAGACATACGCACACTCACACACTAGCACGCACATACACACAGAGCATTAATTAAAGCGACTCAATTGAAAGCAACAAAAATCATTAAGCCACTTAGAAACCCACATTAGAATAATAGCTAAAGGGGAACTAGAGCACAAGCGAAGCGATTAGTCTGAGATTTTTGACACATACTCACCCACACGCAAAGGCCCTGACACATATACACACAGGTGCGCTTGACTGTGGGCTGCATATGAAAAGCTTAACAACAAAGTCTTGCTGCTGACTGCCACAATCAGAGCAACTGACACGGCAATTAGAGCACAACAAAAACTCAACATCAGGTATTGGGCGGTGGACTGTGAGCACGGCGTGGTGGGTGGTGGTAGGCCTTAGGTGGGACAAGCTGTTTAGGCCAACTGGGCATAGTATTGTCAATCTGCCACTTTGCATATTAGTTATTGAAATCAGCTGTCAGAAAGTTGCAAGCCACATACGTTGGCATCAGCAGCAGCAGCAGCAGCAGCGCACGAAATACCCATTGATGATTGAATTGCCAATGGCTCACAGAGGAATAAGAGCACAGGCAAACACACACTCACACACAGATATGCACACTAAAGTGCTCGACGTGACCATGGCAACCAGGTGCACACAGACAAAGACACCTCTTGAAATGCTTCTGGGGAACGGTTGATTTGATTCCAGTTGCCAGTTGCAAGTTGCAAGCTCAGCTGCTGCTGCTGCTGAAACTTTAACAAAGCGACTCGTTGCTTTTATTGTTCGACTAGCTGCGGAGCGGGCGACTAGCGGGCAGAGTTATATAGGGACTACTAGCAACAGAAGTGTGAATTTACGTACATGTATAGGTATCTGCATGTGTGTGAGTGGCCGCGTATGTGTGTGTGTGTGTGTATTTTGTTCTATTTATAATTCAATTGTAAATGCATTTCAATTACGTGCACATTAAACAAGCTTGGCAAAGAGCAAGTTTTGTGGCCCCAGCGCCAGCAGCAGTAGTTGCTGCATTATAGTGGCAGCAGTGTAAGCCGGGGCTGGGCCAGGACCCGGACCACGACAAGGACATGGTTCAACTTGACCACTTGACCATTAGCCATTAGCAGCGCCAACTTGGCGTACGTTACGTTTCGTTTGCGCTTCTGGGACAATTGGACCATTATTAAAACGCGTTGAGATGGCAAAACGCAAGTGGCAACAAAACAAAGCAAAACAAAGCACAGCAGAAACTCAACTGAACTCAACTTAACAGAAGCCAAAGAGAGCAGCAACACGAGGAATAACAATGCAATACCAGCAGCAACAACAACAACACCATTGTAATGGGCTGTAAAGTTTAAGGTGTGCGAGTGAGTAAGTCTGTATGTATGTATATATGTGTGTGTGTCTGAAAGAGCGCCGGTTATTTGGACAAGTTAAACAAAATAATTCACGTCAGCATACACAAGAAAATAAATAAAATTCCAAGTTATTTAATAGGTGTGCTCCTTGGAATGATAAAATCATTGAGCTTTCGTTTGTAGTCATATAAATTGCATTTCTTCTTCATGCTGTCGTCTTATTGTTGAGTGCGACTTTTACTTTAATTCTTGAAAGGAGTCTGCTTATCTCGCTCCCACACACGCATACGCAGGGTCAGTCATACTAAAGCATTTGTGCCTCCCTCACACCCATGCAGGACGAGCACTGCTGATGTGTAGATATAAGTGGCATTAATGAATTATGTCTTATAGTAATGACCATAATTAAATATAAGCCAATGTTAACAATAAATATTTATGTGTGTGCAGCTGCTATAAATTTTATCAATAAGAGACTTAATATTAAAACATAAATAAGTTATATCATAAGTGTGTAGCTATACTCGACGTAATCGCCTCATGTCTTATGCTCTTCTGCTTTAATTTGCTTTTCTCGCTTACTCTAATATTCACCAGAGCATGAGTTATGTGAGGCGTATTCATCTCACTCGCGCACACTGTGTGAATTTTATACTGACTACAGTTCTCTCGCTTACACTTATGAATAGTTGTGGTATTAATAGGGATTCAATAATGAGCCGAACGAGCTGGATTAATTTTTTTATTTTAGCTTGGGCCGGCAGCCATAAACGAACAAGAAATTTAACACAAAATTAACCGAAATCTAAATCATATTAGTGCCTATTTGTCAAGTCTTCAGCACCGCAACGAGATGCCATCTTGGGTTTCTTGCTTTTCTTATGAGCCGTTGCAGACGACAGACGTTTGCAATTGTTTTTTACTCGGCCATATTGACGCCTCAATTTGCGCCAGATACAGGGTACGCTCATGTAGATAAAGTCTGACGTAATAATTGCTGGCTCTATGAATCTAAACAAAAACAACTTCGCCTCGCGATTCTGGTACAAATAAATGATTACCCTAATAATTAAACTGACAAATGAGCTTTGCTCTTACCAACAATTCGGAGCACTGAACGAAAATGTGATTCGTCGTGGCAACATATAAGCAATCCCCCCGCTCAATAGTCGTCTCAATGGGCTTGGGTGGTCCGATCACAGCTGGCCACGTCTTTTGAATGCGCATTTGAAGCTCCACCTTTCGGCTCCAATCCTTGTAATTCGCAGCCCCCGACAGACGCGGTATAGCCGCAGCTCGGCGATGAGCGAGCATGTTCTCTTTCAATATCGCATCTATATGAGTGCAAACTTGTTTTTCCGTTGACAGCAAAGGCCATGCCTTGCTGAGCCCCAAATAGAACTATCAGAGTGTGTGAACTACGAGCGACACCTTGTTTTCAGGCAACCCTTTAACTGCCCTTCTCGCAAGTTTTTTAGGCCGTAACCACGACTCTAATGAGCGCTTGTAGCGGTACTTTTTACAATTAGCCAAGAGCCAGCAAAGTGCGGCCTACCTGGACTCCAGTTGTAGTTATCCTGAACAACAAACACACACGCACACGCACACACACACACACACACACTGCTGGACTCGTTGGGCAGGTCCTTCGTCCACTGTCTTTGGCAATTAAGTGCTGGCCAAACGTTGACCACAGGCCAATTGACTGGAGCCAGTTTGCTTTCATTAATTTTTGGCTGTAATCCTTGCTGAAGCTTTTCATTTCATTTTAGTTGTCGACTCACTTTGTTGTTGTTGTTTTTGCTTTTGGCGTTGCACGTGCGTGCGCATAGTTCGTCTCAGGCTTTTTCACACTTTGTTTCCACGTGCTGATACCCTTAGAGACCCCAGAAAGCCTTTGGCTACTTTATGGGCTTGTGTTGTTAATTGTATGATATTTGTAAAAGTCACATCCAAGGACTGCGGGACAGTTTGTTGTGATCGTAATAAACACTTATTATAATCACTCATTAAAACAAAGAAATTTAATTTGTTTCGCCTGACATTAAAATGACATTTTAATAAAGCACAAGACTAAGTACACATTTTTTCATATTTTTGCCATATGATAGATTCAAGTCAAGGACTTTAGCTGCGAGATATCGAATCAAATTTTCTAAAAATATATATATATATTTTATTGCCGCTTTATGTGAGTCTGTTTCCACATGCATTTCGTTGCTTCTCAGCATTTTACGCCTTTTCTGTGATCTCTTTCAAGGCCCGTGAAGAGCATTTTAAAGTCGGGCTTAAGCTGGCATTTTCATTTTTTGCTTCCGAATGACTGCTGAGTTTTTTCACAGTGGTCATGTTTTTACAACTGGGCCATGTCCAGCGGCGTCCAGGCCACGTTAATGACTTTTGTGCTGCGCCTGTCGCACGGCAAATGTTTTAAAACTGCCCGCTCGTTCTCCTATTGTTGTTGTTGTTGTTGTTGTTGGTGCTGCTGGTGGTAGCTGGGTATCTGGGCAGCTGGGCAGCGATTGCCGGCCGGTTAGCGCGTTTGCCACAGCCGCCCGCAGTGTTTGCCAGGACAGCGGGCAACCGAGTCATTTGTACAGGTTTTTTGCAGACTTGCTATGAATAAGGCGTGGGCGATATGGTTACAGGAGGTGGGCGAATGGCAAGCGGTAAGGGAATTGTTAATTAAAGTATTGTCTCCTCGTTGCTGGCAAAATGAACAAGTAGACAAGGACTCGTCGTCGTTGTCACTATTGTTGTTGCTGTTGTTGTTGTCACTGTCCTGAGCATGGCCCTGGCTGCCCTGGCCGTCAATTGTCGAACATGGTGCTCTACAGTTCCACTTAACAGCTACAATGGGCACTTTGCCACAATGAATTCAAATGGATGCCCTGACCGGGTTGCAGATTTTCTTTTTTTTTTAACAATTTCCAACACTCTCCACACACTCTCTCCCTGCCTCTCACTCTCTCCTCTCTGTCTCATGGTCACTGTGGTCTCAGCCATGTTTGCTACATGTGTTGTTATTGTTGTTGTTGTGTCGCTTCAGACAACTACATATATATATATATTTATATGTATATATATGTACATATATATGTATGCGTATATACACGTGCACATGACATGCACACAATGACAGCTGACTGCTGGCTTCCAAAAGCCCCCGAGGCGTACGAGTCAAGTACAAACAGTCGGTGCTCAGAGGAGAGCAGCAGTGAGGTATGTTTCCCGCTCACGGGCACATTTTGGTCGTTTGGCTCGACGCGACGTCCGTCGTGTTGTGATTCTTTAATGAAAGCTTTAATTTGGGTTTACCAATTAAAACTACGTGGCAAATGAAATATACATTCTCGCCCCACACCCACCCACACACAAGAGAAATGGCAAGAAAACAAAATAACGAACATGTGATATACATGTGTATCTAGTTATACAGTTGAGTCCGGCACCAGACGTGTAAATTGAAGCTAAGATGTAAGGACGTTCCTCTGCTCGTGTGCTCGTGTGGCTACGACGAATGAAAAATTGCAAGAGACTCCAATTGCACAATTCGGGTGAATGCTTAAGTACAGTCAGCAATGAAAATAAAACCGATTTCCTGGTGAAGCTTGGCAACGCTGCTCAAATGCAAGCGCCGAGGCCAAGCAATTAACCTAAGTGAATTCGGACTTAGAGCAATACCCTTAATAGTAGGAAGTAGGGCCTTTGTTAAATGAAATTAGAACTGGCGAATATTTAGAAATACGGCAAGGTTGGCTAACTAATGCAGCTGCAGGTGGAGGTACTTTGATAGTGGGGTCATTAGATTGTTGAAAAGAAAACTTGGCTTAAAGTTTGTTTTTCGTCGGTCTCTATCCATTTCCAACATGTGTGATCTTTGTTGAGAACGCTTAGACCTTATCAAAAGCTTAAAACTTGTACTTGCTGCCATCCATTAATTAAGGAAGTGCGCTCGGTCGCCCTAGCGCTGTGTCTTGCGCCACCATTACAAGCACGTACATGCTTGCAAGACGAAACAACATGAAGTCCTTACATGGATCACTCGAAGCTGAGCAGGGCGGCCTGCAGCTGACCAAACAACACCTGCTGCCCAGCTGGCAATGGCCGCAAGCGACTTCCGTTTCCTTCCACTGCTCAACTCGTGCGCACCTTTTTTTACTTTTACTTAATTTACCCTCACATGGCTCCCAACTGCACTCCAGCTCCAGTTCCAGACAGTCCATCCGTGTACACGTCAGCAACGACATTATTGCTGCTGTTGTTGTCCGACTGCAAGCGGATGGCTGATGGGTTGTTGCCCACTGTTGCACGGACCGCTATTATAACGCCATTTTGTGCACACACAAGCACAAGTACACACACACACATACGTTTGGACACTAATTTTTTACACATTTTTCAACTCTCCATTATACTTGACTATGTTTTTTGTTGTGTTTTACAGAACGACACGATGCGCTTGCTGTACATGTATCACGCACAGGATCCACCGCACGGCTCAGTGCGTCCTGGCACTCTGCCCGATCCGGAGCGAGCCTTTCGTCCTTATCGGCCGATGGTGCTGATGCAGCGCGCCCAGCTTCAGTTGCCATTGCCGCATGACGAGCGTGTCCGTGTTCTGGAGCTGCGTAATGAGGACGTGGAGCTGCCCGCCGGCGATACTCCGCTCTTTTGGTGCAAAATGTTCAAGCTGGAGGATATCAATCGCAAGCATCATCTCATTCGGGTAAGACACAGTCCGACAGCCTGGGATTCGGCACCCGGCACCCTGCACCGGCAACCCGGTAGCCCGCGGCCATGGCTAAACGTTAATACTTATATACAATTCATAATTGAGGCCAAGTGCAGTCTGCTGCATTCGGTATCCATTTTCTTTTCTCTTTCTTTTTTGTTTTTTGTGCCTCTTCACCTCGGCATAACCAAATTGAAATATTAAAAATTTATTTATCTCTGTCTCTCCAACACTCACTCTCTCTTCTGCCTGGATTGTCTCTGGCTGGTGCTCATTTTCTTTTCATGGGACCGACAGTACGAGCCGATTTATGATTCATCGTCCAGCGTACACTACTTGCAGCACATAACGCTCCACGAGTGCCAGGGGTCGCACTCGGAGCTGGAGGAGCTGGCACGCGAACAGGGCAGACAGTGCATGGGCGCCCGCTCCATACCGCTGGCATGCAATGCCATTGTTGCCTCCTGGTCGCGGGGCAGCGAGGTAAGCATCAGATTCAACTGCACTCAACTCAGCTGAACTCACTCATCCCCATGGCCATCAGTGTCAGAACCATAACCATGCAATATTCATTTAACCTTCGCAAATGCTTCCTTTCAACACAAAATACAAGTTAGCTTTTACGGCAGCGAACGAAGTATTAAATACCCTCAAAGCAAATGCTATTCAGATTTGTAGATCTCTAGAAAATATATAGGAACAGCTCTGTCAAGAACTATCACATCAGAATGAGCGGAATCTAGTCTAGAAACTTAAAACTCTAATGAATTAATGTAGACTCATCGACAGCCTTATAACATAAACGAGTATAAATTCCTCGTAGATAAATCATATAAGTTCGTTTATTTTTCAGCTTTAATTCATTCGTATAGTCAGCTGGATCTTCAGCTTCTGCGAAGTAGACTCTTCCAAGTCCATTCGCCAGCTACTCGAACTCAATTTCTGTCAGTGTATTCACGAAAAAAGCAATGGCTTGGCCTTCTGCACTTTCGGAACCTTTTTGCCATGCTTTTCATAATTTCATCACAGGATCGCTGCCATAATGCAGTGCCATGTGCTGCCGCCTGGGGGCTCTGCAGACTGCATTGCAATGCAATTGAATGGCAACGGCTTGCGTGGTGACTAGGTCCGAGGCAGCGGCGGGGGCAAGGCTTTGGGGCTGCTTCTGCTGCTGCATTTAAATTGCACATGACCATGGCATCAACTTCCGTCCTTTATTTGCCATCCATAGTGTATATAAATACGTGTGCATATATATACAAGCCGACATACATAAATATATGCATTACAAACAACAGTCGTAGCTTCTTTCTATGCACTGTTTCAGGTTACAAGCGGGTATATTGGTAATGTTCTGTGATGGAAAAAAAGAGGTCTTTTAGCTAAGTTAATTTATCTTATAAGCTGAACAGAGTATTGCGCAGTTGGCTATACTAGTCCACTGAGCGTTTTCCTATTTCGAGAGGGCTTTTGTTTCATGTGTTTGCGCTTTTGTTTTGCAGGGATTTACGTATCCACACGAGGCGGGCTACCCGATTGAGTCGCGACAGGCCAAATATTATTTAATGGAGACCCATTACAACAATTTGAAGCCGGACTTTGCTCAATTGCACGCCAGACAAATGGCGGATAATTCTGGTTTGAAAATCTACTTTACGCACGTGCTGCGACCAAATGACGCCGGCATTTTGTCAATCGGTAAGTTTTGGCTTGGGTATATACTAGATATACATACTATATATACATATATATATATATATATACATATAACTGTGTGTGAGAGCATTACTGCAGTGCCTGCTGCTATGTGTATAAATTTTATGCGATGTGACGCGATGCGAGCTTTCATATATGCAACTCATGTCATGCAATTTATGAGATTGCCGAGTCCAAAAAACGACCCTGGGAGTTGCTCAGTCGGAAGCCGGGAGCTGGGGAGCTGGGAACTGGGAGCTGCTGCTGCCCACCACAACTGCCAACCGCATTGGTGGAGAGTAAAACAAAAGCTTATGAGTTGTGTGTGTGTGTGTGTGTGTGTGTTGTGGGCAAGGTAAGTCCCAGCGGAACAGTTGAAACAACAGCGTCATACATTGTCTATCGAGCTAGACGGCTTTCACGATTTAGTACAATAGAAATATATTTTTAATTGCTTAACCAGTGCGTCTCTTAGGTTGCCAGACCAGACCAAACAATTTGTTTTACGTTCGGTACTCGATTCCCTGTTTTTCGTTAAATTATATATTATTAAATGGCGCGCAATGCACGCATAAAGCGAATAATAAATTTATAATGATCATCCAAAACTTTGTAGCATTCGATATATGTTTTAACATATTATTAATTTAACTGGTCTGGCTCATAGGCTAGAGGGTTGAAATGCGTCAATTGTACTTAGTTTGAATAAAGTTTGAATAATTACATGGAGTAGCCACGAGAGCTAACATAATATTATACGGTGAAGCTCAAGGTGAGCATAACTCTCCTAACACAGTCAATAAGTTATTTAGTCAAAGCCCTCAATTTATTCAATAGTTCTATGTGTAATTCTCGCATATTTACTTATATAATGAACATCTTAGGCAGCCCTTGTGGCCTCCTGTGGTCTTCTGATCAATACAATCTTTCCTTATTCATCAATTGGCCAATTCGTCAATCATGCAAAACAGAACACTCAACAAATTACATTTCTGTTAGTCAGTCATATTAGAATCTGAGTCAGTCAATCAGAGTCTCAGTCAATCATTCATATATTGCCAGTCAATCAGCTTACTATTAATCAGTTAGTACGACAGTAGGCAATCAATAAATTGATAAGTCTATAATGGATTCTGTCGCATGAGTCAGTCAATCAACTAAAGCTAATATAATCAATCGAAATGTGAATCAGTCTCTCATTCACTCATATGGCAGTTGCCACTGAGTCAATCAGTCAGCTTGTCCTTTTCTCTCTGTCTTAATCATCAAGCAGACCATTTGAAAGTCAATCACACTGCATAGACTCCCAGTCAATCGGACAATTGGTCTTTTCCTAATTAATCAGTCTGTCAATCAGCAATTAATTACTTGGCTTGACAGTAATTCAGTCACATTATTAGAAAGTTACTCGGAGAAATGAGTTTGAAAACTAATTGCAGAAGTGAAAGATTTTATCAAACTCATCAAATATCACACACGTTTTAAGGTAGCCCTCGTGGCATAAGCCACAACAAGAAAATTCGTGTGTTCGCCTAGCTTAAGCGCTTTTTGAGTACATTTCCCGGTGACTTAGTGCACCTGAACCACCACCCAGCCTTGGCCCACTGGCAGCTCAACAAATTTTCAGGTTCCGTCCTCCCTTATATATATATGTATATATGTGTGTGTTTATATATATATATTGCCTGTGACTGTGCCTGAGCACAGGATAACTAAAATACTAATTTCACTTTACAATTTGTTTTCTATTTTTTCCTCTCTCTTTTTATCGTACTTTAACTCCCTCTACTGCATCTATTTCTTATTGTTGTTTTTGCTATTTGGTTGCTTCGCTTGGTTTTTCTATTTGCTTGTGGCCACCAGCCGAGTGGGCGGAGCACTGTGGTCGCTGTTCTTGTTGTTGTTGTTGTAATTGTTATTTTACTTTTGTTCATAGTCACGCAAACCAATATAACTTTGTTACAACCGCACAGAGACATGGCCAAACACAGTTGGGACTGTGTGTGTGTGTGTGTGTGTTTAGGAAGTAAGAGAATAAGCCATGCAGGATGGAAGGTATACAGGGAATCTCCAAACAACTCACACTCCGAGCACCGCACGTTCTCGTCGATGCTTTTTGAGTAGGTGTTGCCAAAACTTCCGGAGTATTACGGCACAAAAGTAGCAGAAGTAGATTAATACATTCTGATACGCTGCAATTTCTAAGCGAATCAACTAAAATAAAAAATAGCATAAAATACATACACACATAGCCATACACATATATATATATATGAATACTCTTAGGTATGCCACGTCATGCAGCCATAGCTTTAGAGCTTCCTGGTTATGCTCCAATGGGCTTTGCTCTGCAGCTCTTCGAACAGCTCGCAATGCGATTGAAATATTTAATTGAAATTTAACGCATACCACAACACGCCAGTCAATAAATAAAAAAATATATACACGCACATACATACTTATATATAAAAAATTAAGAAATATATATATATATTGGATACATTTTGCTGGCACGCTATAAATTGAATTACGGTGGCTCTATGCTGAGTACTGCTCGCCCCAGCACGCGTAAGTAGCTGTGAAATTGCTACGCTTCCTTTCCTGCGGACTACAACTGTCTGGCCATAGATCTGTGGGCCTCTCCACTGGGCCTTCCTCTCTGCATCCCCCCCTGTGTGTGTCTCTGGCTCTCTGTCGCCCGTGTGGCAAAATTTAATTTCAATTTAATTGGTTATTGATATAGCGCCCTCGTGTATGCAACGCCGCTTTGATTAATGTTGCTGCGGCTTGGCGAATTTTTTATGGCACCTTGGAGATGGCGCATGGAGATACCGATTGGAGCTTATCAAAGCGCCTACGAGGCTGTTAAGCCCGCTGGGGCTTATAGTCGAAAAGCTTAAAGAAACAAAAATAAATAAATTGATGAAAATTAACAGAAAATTCCTTTAAAGCGTCAACAAAATACGAAAAGCAGCGAGATATTTTCATTTAAAATTAAAGGGAAATTCATTTTTTTGTTGTGCTGGCATAGAAAATAACAAAAAATTCTCGATGTTTTAATTGAATGAGACAGTCAGTATCTAGCAATGTGGGGCTCAGCTCAGACCCCAAACCAAAATTGCCATAATCTCTGCATATATGTAAATGAAAATTTAATTCGTATCTGAGAACTTTCTAAGTTCAATACATTATTTGAAATTGGATTTTCAATTAGGAATTAAATATTTTGAAGCAAGGGCATGTGGCCTACAGTGCTAAAGCGAGCCCTGTCCTAGTTTATCTGTTGTCTGGTCAATTTACAAAATGTCATGAAATGAAATCAATCAATGTGCTGTGCGAAGCGTCCACTGGGTGAAATCATCATCAATTTAATTCCAAAATGCAATTCATGCGCATTTATCAAATTTTCGAAATTAAAGTCGTCGAAAACTTTTAACCATTTGACAGTGTGATATTACGAGAGAAACCGTTATTTAATTACTGTATCTAAAGCATTAATTTGCCGATTTTTTCATAATTCTGCTCTCGCTCCAATGCAGTCATAAAGCATTCGGATCCAAAAAGTATGATTTGAAAATGTTTATTAAAATAAACTGAAAGAGATTTCAATAACAGTTTGCTACATAAATTACAGTCAACTTTTATCACTGTCTATCTCTTTCTCTCTCTCCCTCTCTTTTCCTCTCTCTATCTATCTGTTTCTCTTTACTCTCGTTCGCTCTTTTGATGCTTTCTGTCAATTTCCATTCATTAAATCAAATTCAATATTGGCCAGAGCGACGCAACGAGCGAGAGTTTGATTTTCAGCTTGGCTCTGGTGTTTTGGTTTGGGGTTGGCTTTGGGCGTTCAGTGATGGGTGTGGAGGGCTCATAGTTTGGTTTATTTGGCTCTATATCTATTTCGACTTCTATTTGAGTTGGCCAGACAGACGACTACGACTACGAGAGTAGAGCAGAGCAGAGCATTCATAAATGCATATTTTTCAAATCGATATCTAACATACGAACAGTGGTCACAGTGCGTGATGCGGGCATTGGCGTGGGCGTGGGCGTGGACGAGGTTTGATTTTGGTAATTTCGATTGACGTTGCACTTGCCACACACCCCGTTGACAGCGATGCCAATTCGAAACGCTGGCCGTATCAAAAAATCGGTGGCAACTCTTCTAATTATTTAAAATGGCGATTTGCGTCGCACCTGGCGCACCTGCTGCAAAAGCCCAATTTCAGCGATTCGGGTCAACATTTTTCCCTTTTATTTGTTTGTTTTTGTTGTTATTGTTTTGTTTATTTCGACTGTGACAATTTGATTAGCCTTTTAGCCTGGTCATGGAATTGGCCATCGCTATTGCTTTGCAGAGAGATAGTTTAACTAAAGCGCATTTGCCAGAGCTGCAAAATATTTAATAGAAAATATTTAGTTAATTTAATGGGGATCTGTGCGACTGGCTGTGGGCCAAACAGAGCATTGTTATGCAAGCTGCCAGAGCTGAGCCCCAAATTAAAATAGATTTGATAGTTTTATGCCAGATACGCCTAGACGACCCGTAATTGAAATATATATCTACAATTGTAAATGGAAATCATGTTTGCATAATGTCGAATTGAACAAAAATAAAAATTGTTCAATAAAGCTAAGCTAAATCGCTGGATTCTTAAATTGAAACACGTTCAATGGATCAAACTGATTATTGGCAGGAATTATATTCTGAGCTGTAAATATGAAAAGTAACCTAATTAGTTATCGGCGTATTTGCAAAGTGAGTCAATGAATGAATTCCAAATTGATTTTCATATTCTTTTCTACTTGTAAAATCTTGAGCAAGTTTGATCTGCGTGCTTAAAGTATATTTTAAAAGGTTTTTTAATGCCATTGGATCTGTTATTCATTCGGTCATCAATAAATAAATGATGATTGTGAGCTCGAGTCGATTCTTAGTTCCATTTTTTTTTTTTTTTCAATCATATTTATTATAGAACAGCCACACTCGAAAAACAAATGCTGAAAGTGAACAAAAAGTGACTCGCGTGGCATTAAAATTGCATTGCAGTTATGCGACTTGGCGCTGCGAGTATTACAGAAATGCAATCAACTCGATGTCACTCGCAGTGCTCCCCGTATAAAATGTTGCTAACCGAGCATGACTAAGCCATAAATATACACATGCAGTTCCTTTACCGTGAAAGGGCTTTAAAAAACAGACGCCCATGCGGATTCACAATAAAAATCAATTGCTGGCCGCGCCACGGAGCAAAAAGGGTTTTTCCAAGCAATGCCAAGCATTTGACGCGGGTAATTTGATTGGCATACTCACAGCAACATACATATGAGCAATTGAAATGCCAGACAGTGGTATATAAAAATATGTAGCACACATGAATTTCAAATATTTTTTCAACATGACGCGCGACACGCGGCCCTAATTGTGTAGCCGAGTCGAGGAGGGCACCACGCGTCGTATGAGCAATATTTCGCAACATTTAACTAATGGATATAGCGCATAGCAAATTCAGTTAAGGCGAACGCACACACAGACATCCACACACACACACTTACACATAATTCGATTACCGAAAATTGTTAACAGACTAGAAAGATTCCTAATTGATACGGATGCAGCCCTCGGTGGGCTGTGGGTGGTGCTGCTGTCATTTGGCGGTTTTGTCTGCGTTGCTGCACTGACAAAGTTGTTAACAAACATCAAAAGCAGCAATTAAAATGTAATTACACGTTTCCCTCCAAATCGAATTAAAAAATCAGCGTTCAAAGCTAAGTAAGTAGAGTGCTTGGCTCTGGTCTGCCCGTGTATGTGTGTCTCTGTGTGTGTATGTGTGTCTGTGTATATGGGAGGGGGAATTGTGCATGTCGTGGCTTTGATAAAGCGCGCTTTGCGCCACTCTAAAGCGTTAATTAAAAGAATTCAACACACGCTCTCTCAACATTTGCAGGCATGGATCCCAACTGGCGCCACATTATACCACCGGGACAGAAGCGCGTGATATCCGAGGGCCAGTGCATTGAGGATTGCACCGGCTACGCCTTTCCCGGACAGGGCATCAACATTTTTGCGGTCATGATGCGCACACATCAAATCGGCAAGGAGGTTAAGCTGCGTCAGGTGAGTGAATAGGGACGCCTTCGCTGCCCAGATGCCGCTGGGTATTGAGGACGAAGCTAAGCCAAAGCCAATGCTAATGAGCAAACTAACTTTGCAGATACGACAAACCGAGGAGCTTCCGCCAATTGCACACGACAGCAATATAGATGTGGCCTATCAGGACTTTCGACGTTTGCCACAGTCTGTGCATTCCATGCCCGGCGATAGACTCATCGCTGAATGCATTTATGACAGTTCGTCACGAAAGGCAATTACGCTAGGTAAGTGCTAGCTGCTCCTCGCGCTTCTGCGCCCTCTCCCCTGGGGCCTCAGCAAAATATAGGTAGAGTAAATAAAAAATAGCAAGCAGCCATTGTCGTGAGCAAAAGTGCAAAATTTCAATGCTCAACCGTCCGGGCAAACAGGCGAGTCGTCGTTATGACACATTTAAATCAGCCCAAACGATATGCGACAGCCGGCAACCGGCAGTCGGCAACTGGCAACTGGCAACTGGCAGCCAGCAGCAGTAAAGTAAAAAGGAGCAAGTGCAGCAACGTTGCCCGATTCAGACTCAGGCCCGGACCAGGCACCGTCAAGCTGGAGTAAAAAAAAGAGGACGGCGCACGACAGGCGCCTGGCAAGTAGATGAAGGCAGAAGTAGATGCCGTAATGGAGCAGTCGCTGACGACCTCATTGTAAAATACATAAACCAAGACATTGAAACATTTCACTTAGCACGAAACCGTCAGGTGTTAAGCGGGGTGCAGATGCACAATTGTACAGGTAATGTGGATGTGGGTGTGGGTGTGGGTGTGGGTGTCGAGACGAGCCAAGTGACAGGTGGGACAGGCGGGAAAGGCGGGACGGCAGGGAGCAGAAACCAAGCTGAACTGACAGCCGAGCAAGTCCCCAGCAAAGTGGACAATGTGCCAGTCAGATGTGAAAGAAGAAGAAACGCATTGGTCCAATTCCAAAAGGAATGGGGAATGCCTCGTAATAATATGCAACAGACAACAATGAGAAGAAGTGGATCGCGGCATAAATGATTATTCATTAAATTAAAAACAGGAAGTTCCTTAATGCCAAATAAAACATACATGTATGAAAACATATTTAAGAAATATAAAGAATATTATGCAAGTTCGATCTCAGCCTACGATGTGAACTGATAGCATGTAGAGTATGCCAGAATTTTATCATATACTCTTAAGTTGCCCTGGCACTCTATCAGCTCGCTCTGCCATACCCTAATGTACAAAATGCATACAGAGCAAATTTGACTTTCTTGCTTGATGCACACGCAATCCGCAGCATTCACAATCGAGTCTAAGTGAATGAACGTAGCGGCAACAATTGAGTGCAACTCTATGGAGACATAGTCGTAATAGACCATTGCTAACGATGTTGCACTAAAGGGCGGCACAGAGACACGAAGATGAATTCTCGCGACGGACGAGCACATGCGAATAGAAATGCTCTGAACTGAGCAGTAAAACAGGCAGTCAGGCGTATGCGTTGGAAACATAAAGCTCCAGCTCTAGCTCAAATAAAGCGATGATAATGACGGAGGCGATGAAGATACCAATGCCGATGCCGATGCCGTTGCCGATGTCGACGCCACTCCAACTACAACTGTGCACAGTTCCAATACATCCTGCATCCTGCATGCTTCATCCTTCATTCTTCATCCTGCATGCCTCAGTCTTCAGACTTCAACTGACATCAATGTCTTCTTGTGGAATATTATTATGATGGCGCCTGCTGCTTTACGGGCAGCACTCGCTTAATTTTCTCCTTTGTTCATAGCCAGTGAGGCGGCGAGCCATGGAAATGAGCGCTGGAGATGTCTGTTGAAATGCGGCAGGTGGAGACAGGGGCCGGTTTCGTTGAAGACGACTTACCTGGCCAGCCAGCCAGGAAATTGTCCTCGCTGGTGACTGTCGCCAAAGCTGGTCGTTGTATTTATGCATTTTGTGTGTTGTCAGCCGTGCAATATTTTCTTTCTTATTCCAATGTAAATGTGTGCACTAGAGGGATTCACGGCTATGCCGAGAGACATGTAACGCTTCGAAGTATATGCAGTCGGGTTTTCGACGAAGGCAGATTTGTACATAGAGTAAATGGTATGAAATCATATAGAATCGGTATACTATAGAAACAAACCAATCTATAATAAAGCTTTCTACAGAGAATGAATTGAGGGGTATTTATTCTTCGGCTTGCTGAACTACGCTCTCGATTCATTTCGTTTCGTTTCGTTTTTATTTGTGTGTGTTTTTTGTTTACTTTGTTTCCGTTTACTTGTTGTTTCCGCTGCACTTCTTATGCGCTTCTTTTGCTCGCTTCTCCCTCACAGGTGGTCTCACAATGAAGGAAGAAAGCTGCACCGTGCTGACACTTTACTATCCGCGCCAAAAGAAGCTGACAACGTGTCACTCGCTACCCAGCCTGCCCACTGTGCTGCATTCTCTTGGCATCGAACAACTCGCAACGTAAGTCCCTCACTTGTATTATACAAATTTTATACCTATAGACATACATATACATATACGTATATTAAATGGGGGAATTTGCATGAAGTCGCCCACTGCAGAGCCAACGGCTTTGGCCACACAAAGACACAAAGAAACGGGAGTGTCGAGTGACGAACTATATTAAAATTGACACAAAAGTCGGTAAACAAAACGTAAAAGTATCGAAACAGATTATGTTTGAGGAAGGAATCAAAGTAAGGAACATATAAATCGAGTGTATTCCAGAAATATTTTAGTTAAAAATAAAATATAAAGGAATGGAAGTATAGACATATATATTTATCTATAATATATCGTATCGACATGTCCCATCAGCACTTTTTAATCAAAAATAAACATCATATATTTGGAGTACGATTTATATTATATATAGAAAACCTCTAGTAAAGAGTTGATTAAATGATAGATCGATAATTAATCATTAGCTATATATCTGAATAAATAATCTATTAATATGTCAGAAACTAATAAGCCGACATGCTCAAGAGCAATGCTATAACTTGCACATATTTATGCTTCTCCATATAGCTTCATAAGCTTTTTTCGAGCTTAACTTATTCGGTCCCATTGTACTTTGCTGCATGCACTAGGAGACGCCACACTCGACGCTCAGTCTTGTGTATAAGGAAATTCACTTTATTTCTCTGTTGACTAAAGTAATTGGTGATTTAATGATGTTGCTGCATAACCAAATCACCTAACGAAGTCGCAATTGACAGTCAACTAGGCGAGGCAGTGAAGAGCAACCAGAGCCCGGGAATAGTTTGAGGATGATTTGAGCAGGGAATCATCATCGGGTGTATTCATCGACTTGAAGTATTTGCGCAGCAAACAATCGGAAAATGAACTGCTCTCTGCACAGTGCTCTAATTGTAAATGTGCAAAAAGTAAATTACGAGACATGAATGAGCGGTAGCCGAGTGGCAGCGGAGCCACAACCTCAACTTCAACCTCAGAGAAATTCGCTTTATTTAGAAAATATTGATTTCTATTAATACCGAGTGCTAAGCAAACAGACCACATGGCCCAAGCAGCCAGTCAGACCGTCAGCCGTCAGGTTGTTCAGATGAAGCAACCGCCACCGCCACCGTCAGCTCTTGACTGCTGAATGGCTTTGGCCCCGTCTACCAATTCAAATGCGGTCGGGCATAATCACCTCAGGGAGCCCATAAATATTGTATTAAAGCGTGCGCTGAAAATTAGTCCAAATTAAACGTGAATGCCAGTCAAGAGATTCATTTTGAATTGATGTGCAGTGGCCACTGCGGGCGCGGGGAAGGATGCCATTTCGATTCGGTAGAGGGTCGCACGCTCCCTTAATCACTTCCTATTGACACAAGACGGAGGCGGTCAAGTCAAAATCAAAGATAATTTTCCAAGAAATGAGGAAGGAGTGCATATATTTTGCCTTGGTTGCTTTGCGCAAATCAAGGTAAACGCCATAAATGGATTAGGGCTGGTGGAAGCGGAAAACGTGGCTATTCAAATGAGTTATGCATAGGACGAGGCAAAGGCTCACGGCTTAAACGGCAAATAAAACGGGCTAAAGCGATTCATTGACGATTTGTTTATGGCTCCAATAATGGGTCACTCCAATTAACTTGCGAAATTGATTGGCTTCAAAGTCCCAGCTGTTTGAAGCAGAAAGCAATTTGCGTTTTGCTTAGTTAAGTCTATACGACATGGACTATTACAATTATTTTTCCCTATAAATTGGGTTACTTGTCCAGAGAGGCTTTTAATGGAAGAATCTGTGAGTCTGTTTACAGCAAGGAAAATCATGAATGAATCATTGCATTTCACACTGAAAACGAATGAACTCATTGCGAGTCATGCCAAATCACTTGATGGCCTTAAATCCATTCACATTAGATCATCTCGTATGAGCACATCATCTCTTATGCACATAAGCATCTCAAAGGCACATTTCAGCGCTTTTCCTTTTGCTCGGCTTATGTCCTGCTGCAGCTGTTGCTGTTGCTGTTGTTGTCATCAGTGTTTGCTCTGTTGTTGTAGGTGATTGTGGGGCCCTGCCATACAGTGGCTTTTTGTCCTGACTTGGTCATTCACTGTGCATCCACCCACACCCACACCCACACACACACACACACACACTCAGTTGAACTGCGTGTACCGAAAATCGACATGAATTGATAAAGTCATTTGCAATTGTCTGTCGTTATGGCTCACTCTATGAGTTGCTGTTGTTGTTGCTGTTGTTTTCGTTTCGCGCGATTGTTGTTGTTCGCTTTATACAATGGCATGAATGCTTGCATTGCCGCTGTTGTTATTGTTGTTACTGCTGCTGCTGCCTCAGCCTCTGCTGCTGGCCAGTTATTATGGCTACTGCAATTTTGTAGCGCTTAATGTTTCGGCCCCGGGATCGGCGTCCGGCTGTCCGTCCATCTGTCTGTTAGGACCCGGGCCTGAACCGAAAGTGCGAATGCGATATGAGGATTAAAATTCATAATGAAAACCCCGACGATGCAACAACATCAACAACAACATCAAAATGGAAATTGCTATAGTTGTTTTTCAACTACAATCGCATATGAAAAGGGGTAACAGCCACACAGAGTGAACCAGTCAGCCGGTCTGCCGGGCTGCCGGTCTACCGAACCACCTCGCCACCGAGCCGACACACAGAGCAAAATCTGTATTTTGGGGTGGCGCATGCCTCTAGATCTACCACAAAACCGCTTGTGCGCTTCAAGTTTAATTAAACATTGACAAAAACTAGACAATGCCACAATAGACTGAGCCCTATAGGTAGATTACAATTAAGTTTATGGAACTGTAGCAAGGGGCAAAGAGTGCAGCTAACTGATTGAACAGCTGCTAAATTATTGAACAACAACAAACATGAAATATGTTTCACAATTCGGAATAAAACAGAAGAAATCGTAGTAAATATACTAATAAAATAAATAAATAAAAAAAGCTTGATGCAGATTATGATAGATATGGATTGTTGTAAATGGATTATGGTATATGGAAAGTATGATGAATGTGATGTAAGTATATAGTATTGGTAATATAAATGCTAGTAAATACTAGAAAAATACTAGTAAATGTAAAACTAATTGCGTCAGTAATTGTTTGCATATGAGAAAAAATTGAGGCAACCAACAGAGGTGACAGTATAATTAAAGAATTAGCAGTACAAATTAATTAATGGCATTACCAGTATAAAATATAAAAATTAATATTAATTTTGAGAAATACGAGTATATAGAAAGGCTTATTTAATGAAGGATAAACTTGGAGCTCTGGAAGAAAAAGTTTACAGAAAGAGTATTATAATAAGGGAGAGAGTGTAAAATGGTAGCAGTTGTAATATAAATAAATAGTTGAGCATAAAGTCATATACAGAATGGTTTTCTTAAATATGAAAATTTATTATACAAAAAACGTAGTTGTGAGAGAAATATTATTGAAAGGAAAGAGCAAAACAGTATACAAACAGCGTAAGGCTATAAAACAGCTTAAATAGTGGTATAAATATGGAATAGTAATATAAGGAAATACTATAATAATAATTTGCACTCAAAAGGAAAGAGAAGGAAAATAAGAATATAAGTAAAGGAAAAGGTTGTTTGATATTAGTGCTATAAAAAATTATGAAAATAGTATTAGAAACATAGGAATAGCATAATAGAAATAGTGGCTTAGCGATTGATAACCTCTCCTTTCACTCATTTCGATAATTAAGCCACGTCAATCAACAAGAAAATAGCAAAGCAATGTCAAACAATATCGCAAGTTATTGGTTATTGCTGAAGGATCTAGTCGATTGCGCCTACAATCGATGCTCAGACAGATTGCAATTTGCCACGCAGCTTAAAGTTTCCTGCAATGCGTAATTTGTTCGTCTGGCTGCAGCTCATGAATGATAAGCTAATCATGCATTGGCCAAGCCTTGGGCTTCCGTACTAATGTAATTATGGACTACTTGCCATGACAACCTTTCGCCCGCCGCCTGTCGCACATGGCTTGCTTATTATGGTTCGAATTCAATTTAATTTGATACGCACGGATTTTGCGACTAGTTGCAGCGGCAGCGATGGCCGAGTTCAGCATTTCGAGTCGATTGAGGTCCATCTGCATGCATATATAGCCCAAAAATTGTTTGCAGTTCAACTGTGGCTCAATTGACCAGCCCACACACTAACGAGCAGGCAGCTCAACTGGCTGAAGTTATGGCCAGACGGGTCACAGTCCAACAGCCAGGGCATGCCAAGCAAGAGCGGGGAAGGACAGTGCAGGGCAGGACGTTGCAACAACAGACAGGACAAGCAATGTTGTACTCATCGTCGTCGTCATCATCATCGTCGTCATGCAAAACTCATTGGAGTCGTTAGCGTGCGCTGTGGCAGGCTCCAACGCCCAGCCTGTCCATAGCCAAGGACATAAAGCACAATGCAGGCACTCACACACTGACACACACACACATACACACGGACGCCTGATTGTAGTGTGTGTCATGGTGGGCATTGTCGAGCTACCGCTCGGGCTTCATTGATCACACACACGCACAGTCGCACGCTTGCCCGTGACCCAACAGTTATTGGCTTAATTTACGTTTGGGTTTTGGCTGCCTGATTTTTTTCACGGCCCAAATAATGTGATAGTGGTTTTTCACAATTTACGCACTGGCCATGGCACCGAAATTAATTTTAATTGTATGCTCATGTGTGGGCACTTTTTATACACGTGTGTGTGGGAGTGTGTATGTTGTTGATCGTCGTTCCATTTTAAATTACCCAACATTAAGAAGAAAGTAATTATTCAAGTTGCGCCTCTCTATTGCTCTCAATCTCTCTCTCTCTCTTTTGCTCTCTCGCTCTCTGTGTCAATAAAATTGGCTTCATTATATTGCTGTTGCTTGTTAATTGTTGAAGGCCCTCCACATTGATAAGGATATCAGACGCATTAATGGTACGCTCTTGTTTTTACCTTTTTGCAAACAGTGCGCAGCGCTCATTAAGGCCTCGACATCCTGCCTGATATCCTTTATCGCTTGATGACTTCGTCTTCTCTTACACATTTTCTTCATCTTCGTTCATTATAGAAGCAACGTCCATTCGATTTCCTCTTCCACTCGCCCATCATCTTTTCATCTGTGAATGCCAAAGGATATCAAATTGCTTGACAGCACGTGGTTGGCATTTTTAATCTGTGGCTTTTTTATTGTTTTTGCGTGCCGTAATTATTCTTAATGCATTTTTGGGAAACAGCTTGAGCAGCGCTTAAATTCAATTAAATTCGAATTTTAAATCGCGTTTTTTGTCAGAAATAGAAATCTCAGTTTCTAGCACAGAAAATATTATCATTTTACATTTCACGAGCCCATATCGATTACGTAACAAGAAATTCCTACCCGATACTAAATGACGCGAAGCAGTACTCAATGTACTCAGCCTAGGCTCAATTATGTTATTTATTTGGGTTTATTTGCTAGTGTACCCCATTCAAAACTTGTATTTTCTAATTAAATTTTGAATTGTTACGTTGTTAAGAAATATTGAAAATTAGAATCAAAATATTTGCAATGAGGAAATTCATTCAACTTTTCACAGTTGCTAGAAGAAGTTTCTTTTGCCACAAGTCAATTTAATACCCTATAATATATCGACATATATATATATATATGTATATATATCTAACTGTTATCCTCAGCAGTGTGTATTTATATATGCAAACAATTGCTATTGTCTATTTGGCCCTTAGCATTTGGCCATTTGGCCATTTGTGCAATTTAAGTTTTCATTTGTCATTTGCTTTTTGCCGTTGCTGCCAATTGCAATTGCGATGCCAGCTCAAAATTGAATTTTGGCCCATAAATGCAACAACGACAACGACAAACAACAGCAACAGCAACACACAGTGAAATGGCTGCTGCCATAACGCTACATAAATAAACCCATTGGAACTCGCATTGCAGCTAGAGCTGCAGTTCTAGTTGCAGTTGCAGTTGTTGCTGCATTTGGCATTGCTGCCACGTGGTCCGTTGGCTAGTGCCCAGCTCCCAGTTTTGTGTGCGGCTTAGGATGTATGGCCTGCGGGGCCTCTGCCGCGGCCAGCCCCACCAAAAACGCATGTGCATTGTGATGTGGTGGCAGCTATTCGATTTTATAATCAACAATGCCAAACCAAAGTGGAGTCACAGCTTTTGTCCTGCTGCGGCGGTTGCTGCTGCTGCTGGCACTGCCGCTGTTGGCTCATAATTTTAATTATACTGAGTGCCAATGAAGTCAACAGCCATAAGACTAAAACGGGCAGCGATTGATGTGGCGGTTGGACTGCGGCTAGAGTGACTGCGAGCTGGAGGGCCAGGGAACTACAGGGGATCAGCATAATCTATGTATGGCCATTGCTGTTGCCATTGCCGTTGCCTTTTAGCATTAGCAACAGCTGTCTGACTTTCCACTGCATTTATATTTATTATGATGCCACACGGTTCACGGTTAGCGGAGGTTACGGTTCATGCATGCGGCGCCCGGATATATTAGCGACGCGTTGAGCGACGCGATGCGATGCGATGCGACGCAATGGTTCGCTCAATAAACCACAAACACCGACCCAAGCAACAAGGGAGCGAGGGAGGTGGGCGTACTGTCAAAAGATACACGTATGCAAGACACAGGAAACAGGACGCAGGCAGCAGGCAGCAGACAGCAGGACACAGCAGCCACACGAGCCACAAACACTGCTGAACATATGGATGAATGCAATATTTTATTTTATATATTATTATTACGAACATTACCGTACGGTGTGCACCACACTCAAACACTCACACACTCATACACACTCATACAAGTGGCCAGTTTTTAGTTTTGTGGGTGGTTTGTGATGCCAGGCAGGGGGCAGGCTGCAATCAATCCGCAGACATTAATATTTTCGTGTTGCCAACCGCAAATTGTTGCGGCGCTCATACGCTGCAGCAGCCACTTACCCCCTCCCTTGGGCTGGACGGGCTGCCCCTTGTGTGATATCGTGCAACCCTCGATGCGGATTGAGTGGAATCATAAATTAATTAAAAGAGATTTGTTTGCGGCTTGCAAAGGATTCGGCCACACACAGTCAAACACAGTCAAACAGGAAGCTGCTCGCCTGGGCAACAACAAAGAAAATGTGCGTTGGCTGATATTTTACTGTTACTCTGGCTGTATCCGTGTGGGGGTGGGAGTGTCTGTGTGTGTGTGTGTGTGTGCGCGCTACAAAATTAAAGCAACATTTTTCGTAATGCCAGCCAAAGAACAAAATTAATTAGCCTAATTGTAAGGGCGGTCGAGACGGCGAGCAGTGAGAAGAGTCATAGCAGCAGAGGTGGCCTATAGCCCATGCCCAGTAGCCCGTAACCCGTAGCCCGTAGCCCGTGGGCCAGTTGGCAATCATAGATGGCGCTAACGAAACAAAACGAGGCGAAATGAATGAATAGAGCGAATGAATCAAATGAAATGTATAAGGAATTTATATTACGCGAAAAGCTCACTGGCGCAAAGGCGTAGCTGGCTGCAATTCTTTGGAAGCGTAACGAAACTAAGTGAAATTAAATCAAATGGTGAAAATGAAAAAGTTACGAATAAATGATTTTATAATATTATGATATTTATTTTTATAGTTGTTACCTATATAAAAATAATAAGTGACAAGACAAATTAATGATGAGTTAAACTAAAAAAGGGTTCTTACAGCTGCCAAACAATATATATATAAATAGATTACATAACAGAGAGGGAAAAAACAAATCTAAGCCAGCTCATTAGTCATAGCACCTTCTGCAAACAACAGCTATTTTTTGGCCGCATTTCCTGCAAAAGTGGTTGCCACAACGTCCCTGATTGCGGCGCAGCGAGGCAACTGCTTTGAGGTTTTACACTTTTGGGCCATTTGCTGGGGGTTCTTCGAATGCCGGGGAGGTAGTACTGTAGCTGTGTTTGCTGTCTGCCGTTGTTCATTCGAGTGCGGTTTTTATTTCGTTCGGTCGCGTCACCCTCGCTTGTGGCATGCCCAAGAAGTAACGTATTTGACGCGTCACAAATGAAAATCTAAAAGATTAATTAGCTCAAGTTTTTGGCCGTTCGTCTTACTCCGAACTTCCCTTCGACAGCGCAAAGCCCGCGCAAATCTGTGCCGACTTACCAACTTGCCAAGCGCCCTCCGGCCTCCGGTCCTTGGCTCCGGCGGGAGTATTTGAAAATCTGCTGGCAAAGCGCCTTTTGGGGCTGTAATAAATTTTAAGTCCTAATCAAAGTTGACAATAATAATAAAGTTAATAATGTTATTTTGCTCTTCTCTTATACTTATACTTTCTCTTTCTCTTCTCTTCTCTTCTTATCCTGTGCAGAGACTCAAATCCGGTGCTGATTTCATCACCGCCCGAATTGGCTGGCATGACTTTGGAGGCACGTCTGATATCCTACGATTGGGAAAATCAATTTGGCGAATTTCAAGAGGCCACACGCAAAGGCAGCTTTAAGCCCATCTGCTGGGGAGCCAAAAATCATGTGGTGCCGGTGAGTAAGCAACTTCGATTTACCCAAAACGATAAGAGTAACCAAGTGAAAGTCACAAAAATAACGTGACAGAATGAAGAGCGAAGTATTTATACCCTTACCCCCAATTATAGTAAAATGCTAACTACATTAAATGCCCATGAATCACATACAGTTACGCACATACATATATACAGTTTTACACATACAGTCACTGTTTGTCCCGCTCGCACATGTGCAAGTTACAATGCAAATCAGTTGGAATTCCTGGCATCAGTTTTCTATTATCGGACTTTTCTAATTGCGCGAATTAGTGTTTGCTGCTCTTATACGTCTATTTATAAGCACCCGAAGTGAATGCGAGTTGCATCTTGATCAAGTATAAGAGTGAGCCCAAAGCTCTTCTACTGTCTTGAACAGATGCGATTACAGTTTATCTCGTTCACACATATGCAAAACTTAACAGAATGGCGCATCCTTATTTCAATGTCTCTATCTTCTGCCATTACCCTCTTCGACTCTTCGAGTCACGATGAAGCATCAGAATGAAAACGAGATAATTCGATTTGATTGGCTTGCCATACATAACAGTGCATTAAATATTAAGCATGAAACGACGTTTATTGAATTGTTAATTATCCACTTACATGCACGTAAATCAGTTAATACATGCAAAGGTAAAGTCAATTCTTAAAAACTATTCATTGGCGCTGGTAGAGCACTTCTAATGCCAATATATATTCTTGAAAAGGAATGGCCATCGTAAGCTTCTGTCACAGCTGAAATCGCATTAACCCTTTGCTTGTCAACTCTATTTTATCTGCTCTCTGATCGCTGGCAACATTTTTATTTTTACATTTTGCTGCCTTCGCTGCTTTTTCTGCTTTACATCCATCAGCTTAATCAGCTAAATTGCTAGACAATATCTGGGATAATTTTTCTTGCTGCCGTTTGGTTTGAGAGCCAGCGACCCACACACACACAGACATGCAGAGACACAAACACAGTCGCACTCACACAAACACACACAGATACTAGACAAGTGCTCATTTATTCATCGTGAGGAGCATGGGCAAAAGACATTAGAGGTATCCTAGTCTCACAGTTGGCGTCCGCAGGCCCACTGGCCGCATCCCCTCTCTCTCTCTCTCTCTCTTTCTCGCTCCCCGTAACTCCCAGTGAGAGGGCTGGGATAATGTGGCTGCAGCAAAGCGGGTAATGTCTACCGGAAACCGCACGTTATAAAGTGCAATCAATTGCAGTTGCTGGCTGCCTGCTGCCTGCTGCCTGATGGCTGGTTGGCTGGCTCGATTGCTGGCAATGGGCAGCATTCGAGTTTGTTAGCGCCACTTTACGGGCCAGACGCGGCTCAAGCGGACCGCACCAGAGCAGAGCATAACAGAGCAGAGCCAACCAGGTCACATATATATCAGCCGGCGCACACGTACAGCTTCGACAACGATCATTCTAATGGGTCACACACTAAAACCAAGTCGCTAGCCAGCTGCCAGCCAGCTACACTAATTCACGTCCAATGGCTCAAGCGATTCGTCCAACCAGTCCGGCCATCCTACCCATCGACCCACCGACCCACCAACTGACTGACTGACTGGATGGCTGAATGAATGCTCCCATATGACCATGCTTCTAGTCGCTGGAAAATTGTAGGAAATTGCTTAAGTTGGGAATTGTTGCCATTTTCTTCTCGGTTCTTTTTTTTTTTTTTTTGTGCCCCTGGCTGGTGGGAAGCAAAATTATCAACGCTTGAATTGTCATCGATTTTCCGTGCTATTGCGTTAAATGTTGTTGACCATTTCCAAGTTGGTTTAGGTCACCTCTCGCTCTCGCTCTCGCACTCGCTCTGCCTCTCCCTCTTCTGTTCACTTTTTTACTTCAGCTGTCAAGTTAATAATTCATTGAGGCGGCCCCGAGGCATCGGCCATACCCAACGAATTTATAAAGCCTCGCAGCGCTCAAATTAGCAGCGAGAGAATAAACCTCATCCAGCCGATAAAATAGTTGCGCAGCCCAGGCAAATTATGAGCAAACATGTCAACCTGCTCTGCAGATTGAAAGGTAAATGGCGTTCAATCTACCGTAAAAATTTACAAGGCACCTCACAGAGAGAAAGAGAGAGAGACTTTGAATAAAGCCTAAGCTGACTAAAAAAAGTTGGCAAACAAAAAAAATATCATTCGTTCAGGAGTAGACAAAGGAGTTTTTTTCCTCCTCGAGATGCTTTCAAAGTCGTTGGGCTGGAAGGCCTAGTTTTCAAAATTAGAAAAGTATCAAATTAATAAAGTCGACTTTAAAATTATGAGGCGTTCGAGTCAACTAGCAGAAGTGATGCTATCCGCTTATATTTTTACACATTTGAATTCTAGATTTGAGTTCCTTTTTTATGCAGGGCCTTGGTTCATCGGGAATAATTAACTTGTTCAGCAGCTGTGCAGTTTTAAACTATTTTCAACTCATCCTAACTAGATTCGTTTCAAGCAAATTCCTTTTTATAAACTGAGTGGGGCCCTGGCACACATGTGCTTTGCCTGGAATTCCAACGTGCGTTACACCTGCCTGACAACGAACATTGCCAGGCAACATTAATTAGCATAAAACAGAGTGGGGGGACAACAGGACTACAGAAAAAATAAAAACACTATAGCCATACTTTGGGTATGACTGACATATCAAAAAGTCGCTCAAGCGGGCAGTACCCCAAAAATCAGGGACAGCCCCACAGCTAATTAGCATGTTGAAATCCGAAAGGAATCTATACGAAATCCTGCCCATACGTGGGCTTAAAGCACGGCAATTAAGTCCTTAAATTTATGCACATTTTATAATTTTGTTGGCCCCGTGAGCAAACCCGTGCATTCCATTTCAATTATGCTGTAGCTCTCACTTCCACTCCCAGTCCCACTCTCTCTCCCCCTTCCCCCCTCTATCTGTGTGTTGGTAGCAACAATAGCAACGGGGAAGGCAGACCCAAGCCACAGACGCCTCCAAAAGCCACCCACAAAATGAAAGCTGTCCAAACACACCTGCAAATGTCTGTCAAGTATTTTCTTTATTTTTTTTTTTCGTGTTTTCTGTCCTGAATCTGCATTGGGGGTGAACGTAAAACGATTCAGAAAACGCCTTTTGAAAAATTCAACAGCCAACAGCAAACAAACGAACGAAACGTTGGTTCCTGTTGCCAATGTTGTTGGCCCGTCGCACGATTTGCATAATATTATTAGTAAACACTCGTTATGAAGTCTCTCACGCCCATCGCGCGCCACGCCCACTGGCGAAATGCAGACATTCACTCGATTTAGATATTTTTCGACTGCCATAAAACATTTGACCGCAGCCCCAAAAAGATCCCAAATCCAGAGTCGACTCTCACGAATCCCTCCCTCCTATAAGCCGCACAGTGACAGACAAAGAGAGGGAAAGTCAGAAAGACAGAGAAAGAGATAGAGAGACAAGGCCCGAGCATAGCAGACCCTAGCATATCCTGCCCAGTGCCATTGCCACTGCCACCGCCACCGCCACCACCACTGCCACTGCCACTGCCATTGCCTATTTATAAACACAAATTTATGCAGCGTAATTAAAAGGCAAAATTTTGCCCGCTGGATCTGGATCTGAGGAGTGGAAAACGACAAATCTGATGGCTTCATTGTGTTCTTATTGTGCTCGAGCATTTGTGTGTAACTGTAGGTGTGTAGGTGCTGTAGATTTGCGCCCCGAAGCCAGACCGAGCGAAGCGCCTAAACACTGCATAAAGTATGTTTAATCACGGCAATCGTCTGGAATAGCGCACAGCTCTAAGCCAGGAGCATAATTTAATTTCGAGATTTAAATTCCAATATGAATATGTAGATGAATCTCATAAGACTATGTATTGGGCCATTTAGAATTAGTCACTTTTGATAAGTTAAAATAAATTACATATAACGATTAGTAGTAAATTGATTTCAAATATATATATTCTATTAAATTCAATATATATTCTTAAATTGCTATTGTTATAAAGCTTCCAACTGGTTATAGCTCAGCACGACTGCTGATAATGCAACTGCGAAGCTATTGAATTGGCTGTACAGACAGCTGCTCAGTTCTTGTTATTACAAAAACAGCTTTACATTTATTATTATGGTGAAAAGGTTAACCCACCTATTTATACTTAACAATATAAAATAAACTGATTATTGTTCAGAAAATATATTTCTATTGTCACCATTTGAAACATTCCGACCTTTAATGAATTTAATTAATTATTATAAATTGGATTCTGTAAACAGTTGATCTCATCATTCAGATTGAGAAGCACTTCCTCAGTCAAATAATAGTCAGTCACCTTATAAGTTAACTCTCCTAGCTGGCTTATGCAAACTCATATCCATTTTAAGCTGTCATATGCTCCATATTAAATATAATATTATTATTTCACTTATAAATGAGTTTAGAGATTGCTGGTTGGCTCCAGCGACAAAGATATAAAAGCATTTTTCTTTTAATTTCCTTTCACTCTCAGCTCTGTTGGCGTGGGTCATTTGCTTGAGCTGGTCTAGTATAATAGTTGGAGAATGAAGAAAAATTTAATTAATGTTGTAATTTATTAGATGCAGAGCGAACGCTAATGTTTATCCATTTCCTTTTTTGCAGGGCTCCGAGTTTCTCGAAGGCTACAGCATAAATGTGACCAAAACCTACAAGAAGCACAAACGCTGCAAGCCGAAGCGTCTCTTCGCCCCCATCACGGAGCGCACCGCGCCAGCTGCAGATCTGAGTGAGCTGCCGGTGCTCCACGAGCTGGACAACAACAACATTATCGAGGGAGCTGCACGCAGCAGTCGCAGCTCAGCGACCGATGGCCATGGCGGACTGAGCGGTGCCAGCGGCAGCAAGCGAAACCAGCTCACCAACTGCAGCTGTCTGCTGTGGCTGTGGCTGGGCGCAGTCTCCTGGTGGCTCCTGCTTCTGCCCAGGACGTGAGGAGCAGAGCAGTATCCACAGCAGGCACAGGCACAGGCACAGCAAAGCGAAGCAGCAGCACAGGCACCACCGTCTAACTACACAATATAAACTTAAATACTTAAAGAAGAAAAACAAAAACAAATGCAAAACGCAACTACAACTCTTTAACTATAAATGACAGCTCTTAATCCTACTACAAAACAGGCACACACAACAGACAGACAAAACAAAAAAAAAAACACAAAAGATAACAAAATACGAAAATAACATAAAAAAAATATAAATTATTTATAATAAGCTAGATACCCTTTATGGCTCCACTGCCGACCTCCTCTTCTCCTCATCCTCTCCCCCTCCATTGCCCTATCCATCTCCTGCTGTTTCCCATTGTTTTATTTATGCCGAAGTCTCGCAAATTTTGTTATTTTTGTTCTAGCTCTTAGTAAATTATTAATGATTTGATTTTAAGGTACCTTAAGCAAGAAAAAAATAAATGATAAAAAGAATCAACATAAAATTTATCAAAAAAAAGTAAAATGAAAAATGAAAAAAAATAAATATTCGCGTACCGCATTTTAAAAACTGAAAAGCAATAATTAGTTGTTGTTGTCGTTATATGATATACAAGAAAGCGAATATATATACATATAGAACGATACGATATTAAAAAGAGAAAAAAGAAAATAACAAAAAAAAACTAGTGCAGTCATTCCTCCTACATAATAGTTTCATTATATATAATATAATATATATACAATATATATATATATGGTATATAGGGTCTGACTTATGTAAAGCTTGAACGTCTGACGATTTTTGTTGGACACTGCAAGACACAATCGCAACTGAAGAAATTCAGAAAACAAAAGAAAACCACTTGAGCAAAGGCATATAGATATAGGGCAACTAAGCTAAACATACATTAACGTACTCATACATAGATCATAAAAGATAGTGCATGAGGCCTAATACACACATACACATAATTAAAGCCCAGTTAAGTTTAGTCACTCGTAGTGTGCGCAAACTAAGGAACTAAGTTCGAAGCGTAGATAAGCAAGCAAAAAAGCAAAAATAAGAAAAAGGCATTAAAAACTACATACATTACACATATAACACTTATACGTCCATATTTAAACAAGAAAAAAAAGAGCAAACAAAAACTAAGTAAAGAAATTATTTATTTAGTTGACCGTTTGGAAAGACTTGCTTTTTGGAAATGGCGTCAAAGACTAAAAAAGTTTTCAATTAACTATAATTTCACTTTAGTATAGCTGAGACCCAGACATAATTGATATTCGAATAGTTTGCTAAACCTTTGGGCAACCCCTACTAAGAGAAAAGAAAGTTTCTTCAACTATCTGTCACCTAAATAAGCTCTGCTGTATATTTTTGTTGATTTTCCATAAGCTATGATAATACTCGCTGAATATCATTTATGTATTTAACACTAAGTTGTCTTTCAGTTACTATTTAAAACTTAACTCAACTCAAAATGCTCTACACTCAAAGTGTTGCCTTTCTCTCTACTTATATATGTATGTATAATGTATATACGGCATATATACATATACATCTATAGCGTTCAACTCTGTCTCTCTTCTAGATATAACTAATTGTACGCTAGATCTAACTTGTAAATACTCGCTATACAAATATATATATATATTCTCTAAGGCAACTTCTAAGGCAAAAGCAAAACAAACTCGGTTTTCGGTCAGATATTTCGCCAATGAGAGGAGCTAAGCATTATACAGGGTGTGTGAGTAGGTATTTGGAATGGGCCTAGATCTATAGAGGTATATAGGCTACTCCTAGACTATATATATAACTTTTAGCCGGAGGTAGTTAAAATATACCATATACATACGTGCATACATACGATTACGATATATATATATATATATATATATATATATATATATATATATTGATAAATATATATATATATATGTATACATAAATACATACATACATGACATACATTTATATATACATATACATATAAATAACTATTACTATAAAGTCTATATATACAAAATACAATACATCTATAAGTAGTTACGTGGTTCGTAGTTGTAAATGTGAATGTGAGTATTTTATACAAAACCGAAAAGAATATGAATAATAAAAAAAAAATGAAAAGCGAAGCATGGCATGAAGTAAAGCAAATAAATAAAACGAAAATGAAATCCCAAAACTAAAGTTAAAATTTTTATACCAAAACAGAAAAAAAACAAAGCAACTCGAACGATTGCTTTATGAGTATAATTTATTTATAACAATTATATATTATATATCTACATGGATGGAAAAACTATAAAGTATATATTTTTAGGATAAGTGCTATTAACTATGGCATTAACTATGGATTAGAGACAAGTTGGCAAAATGCAAAGTTGAAACAATCAAAAAAAAAAAACAAATAAAATCACATATTAAATGGAACGTGCGCAAGCTGACATGAAAAACTCAAGATATATATATATGCACACTCACACATACACCTAACACCTATACAATACACATAGATACAAAAAACACCTGCAAACAATTTTGAGCTCTGTTAAAATTAAAAAAAAAAATAAGTTTTTTGTGTCTAGCGCTCGAGTACTGCGCCCGTGGGCGTGGCCGCTAAATATGGGCCAAAATGTTTGAGGTTTTTGTGTTTTTTTTGTTTGCCTACTTTTCGGTTGGTTTTTGTTGTTTTTTTCTGCATTCAGGCCACTTGACATGCAACTTTTACAGGCTGCCGAATAAGGCTTTGACCCAGTGAAAAAAAAAAACAATGAGTGTGTCTAATTAGGAAAAAGCAAACCCACCCACTCGATGTCATCACTTCTAGAAGGGCTGCCGAAGGAAAGCCGGCAAGTGTGCAACAAGCAAAAGGTATTCATAGTTTTTGGCTCGGGCTCTGTGCCATTTCGAAGTCTGTATTTGGCTAGTTTTTGAGCGAGATTTTAATTAAGAGTTACTGATTCACAAAATGTACAGAGGGACAAAGGCTTTGACGATTGAATATTTGTTTTGCCCTCTGGCAAGAGCTACGCCCACAATAACAAAAACAACAACAACACAGACAACATCTACACAAAAGAGTGTAATCATAAAAAGTATTCATATAATTTAGTTATATGCTAACAAAAACGGTTTTGGAAAATGTACTTGCGATAGCTACGACAGCAAAAGTCAGAAATAGTTTAAAAAACTACGGAAACAAAAAAAAAAAAAATAAATAAAATCGAAATGAAACTAGAGAAACAAAAAGTAAAGTATGTAACTCAGAAAAAGTAAATGAAAACTACGTATACAATTCAAAGGCAACAAACACACACAGTCACACGAATACTGACACGCACACACATACAAATAATAGGAAGAAAAAGTAGCATGCTTTTTGGCGCTTGGCCTTTTGTTTTTGGCTTTTGGCTTTGCAAAGCAGATTTACTGGCGACACTTGTGCAAAGTTTCCATCTTGTTAATGAAGTTATGTGCAGCATAGCTTGACAGAAGGTGAAACCAATACAAAATATATAAGAATATATATATCTGTTAAGTTTTCAGATTGCTTTTAAATATTCAACAATAACAGCTTGAGACATACAGAAAACTCAGCAAGTTTTAGTTAAAGACCCTCTTAGTTCTCTTATCCATCGACTTTGCTATCGAATACTGTCTGCTTCTCGCAAACTAAAATATGCTGTCTTCTATTTAAATAGATATCTAACTATATATTTTCATTTGGTCAGATTTACTCTTCGCTTTGCCCACCTCTACTGACCATGCCTTCACATAGAAGCTTTGCATTGGTCTACTAATGCTTCTCAAGTTCTACTTATTAGCTGCTCCTAACTCTATTCAAGTCAGCTAATATGTTTATTTTTTTTTTTATTCCTTTTTTACAAGCCCTGCCAATTAGCTGCTCGTTTGTTGCAATTTCAGCTTTTTAATTTCCTTACCTCGCCGCTGCCAGAGCCGAAGCCAAAGCTAAAGCCAAAGCAAACAAATCCTTTGTCTATGGCTGAAAAGCCGCTCGTAATGCTGCTACCTGTACAATTACCTGGGTACAGTCAAAGTAGCACAAAGCCAAACAACACACAACAGCACAGAGAACACAATCATCGTTGCATGTTAGTAGAGTACTATGCCATTAAGGCCCCTTTATTGAAAGTTTTCCATTTTTTTCTGTATTTTTTTCTGTTTTTTAATCAAAGAAAGAACATAAAAACAAAACCTACCTAAAGCGAGAAAGTAAAAACCTAACTATTTTTAATGTGTACCTTAATTTTGAAAAAAAAGAAACTAAATACAAAAAAAGGAATGAAACGTAACAAAACCCTGAAAAAAGCGCAAAAAAAACTCCCTATACAAAAAAGTAAAGCCTAATAGAGAATTAAACTTAAATATACATACATACATGTAAAAAAAAAAGAAATATAAACCTTAAAGTTAAAGTAAAAGCAATAAAAGGCAAACGCATAGCTATCAATATTGAGCAAAAACAAATGAAGAAAATAGGTTAATAACAAAATGAAATATGAAAAAAAAAACAAAAGGAAAAAAAAACAACAACAAATAGAACGATAGCAAATAGTTTTGAGAATTGAGTGGAAGAGTGAAGAGTTAGGCGTGAAGAGCGAAGAGTGTAGCATACTTTGAGGGGCTAGGGGAACAGCCTATTGGCTGGAGAGTGTGCGAAAACGTAAGATTATGTGAGGGTAAGTGAGAAACGGGCATATGATATGATGATATAAAATTAAAAAACTATTTTAAAGTAGAGCAGTTGCAAATATTTAAATGTGTCGTTAGTAGCTGAAAATAAATTGAAAAATGAATGAGAGAAATCCCAAAAAATAGTAGTAGCAGTGTCTTTAGCCATATTAGAGGACGACAAAGTAGATAAAAGACGAAGCCGGAGAAGAACATACATACCATTACCATACATCAATCAATCAAACAAATAAGCAAAAGCAAACTGCAATCGGAAAACGGCATAGTTACATACATCATAGCATTAAACTAAGCATCAGTGTTTGTGTATAGCTCCTGCATGAAATGTAATACGTATACATATTCAACATATGCATTATATATATACATATATATGATCCCCACAATTAGAATACTCAACAGCCCGAACCCATGCAGACTTAAGAAGTAAATACTATTTATAGCGCCACAAGCAACAGATGACAGACCCCATTGAAAACGAAAACTAAAGCTAAAAAGTAAAGCGCAAACTAAAGTAAATTGTAATACCGTATAAGAGACTCGTTCGTAAGATAGACACAACAATGGTACCGAATGCCAAATGGCTGCTCCAATTATACTAATTTACCTCTTAACTTATTTGGTTGATTCGTCTAACCTCCGTTTAAGGCATGAACATAACCTCTCTTTCAATCTGAATAATTAATTATATTTTGCCAACCTCAAAAGAATCCCTCAATCAAGCCAACCAAGCCCATACGCCACATTAACCACAATTTCAACGGGATGCTCCTCCTCCCTTTTACCTTTTACCTTTTACCTAGCTCAAGCTCCCAGCCAGTTCAGGCATTCGGCCATTTAGACATAAACCAAACAAGCGACAGGCTCATTATTTTGATACCGCTTACCAATTGTGAACTAATGAATTGTTTGATTGTGAACTAAGTTCCGGAACTAAAAACACACTTTAAGTTACAACTGAATTATTTTGTAATATACTAAGCTCTATTTACAACAACAATAAGAACAACACGTAAGCAATATGAAACTCGTGACACACGTACACTCTTATACACTTAACATAACTGTAAAGCTTGTTTACTCATTCTGCTGTACAAAACTACCTAGTTAAGTTCAACCGTTAATGATGTTTAACTGACGCCCATGACTAGGCAATGGTTGTTGTCTTTCAACTTGCGAACTGCAACAGCAACCAAATGTATTGCGTACTTATTTATTTATGCAAATTTAGTTAAATGCAAATTAATTATATATGACTGCTAACTGCTAAATGAAACTGAAATCGCTGCAAACACACGCGAGTACAGAAAATGTTTACAAACTGCGACAGCAACAACAAAAACAACAACAACAACTGCATCCATTTGCCCAGGCGCAAAACGGCAAAGCCTCGAAGCAAAAATTATTTTTGCATCATTAATTTACATTTATATTCAATTAAAGCGCAAACACATGCCGCATTTAAGCAACAGGGAAAAAATTATAGGCGCGTGCCAAGTGGGCGAAACTGGATGGGCGGCACGGGCCGTGGTTGGCAAACAATGCCAAAAGTTTAAAGCAAACAATATGAGAAAAAGTTCAGTGCCAACTAAGAGCAGCAAATGGGGCTGTGCATGAAGCGAGCAAGAGGGATAGAGAGAGAGAGAGAGAGAGAGAGAGAGATAGCGCGTATAAGTCCCACGCACAAGTCAAGTGACCCAGTTCTTATACTCTGGCAGAGGCTAATATAATTTAGAAGAGCGTATGACTCGATTAAGTCATTTAAGCATTTCTGCGTCTGACACATAAAAATAAACTGAGCAGCTGCTTATCGCGTATAAGACTGTTTATGTTAGAGCTTACAGTACTTAAAACTTTATTGATAACATTAAATATAATGTTTGAAGCCATTTAATCTACTCAGTTTTCGATCATTTTTGGCTAATATGAACTGTCGGTGCACGAACGGATGAAATTGTTTGAGGCAGCTGTTAAAAGTTAGCAACTGAGTGACGAGTATGCGAGCGTTTGTAATAGAGCTTAACACACTGTTAAGTAAAATAATGTTTTATGTTACAGCTCTTCCAAATTCTCCACTTTTGTGATTCGTTTTAGAATGGATGCACTTTCGCTGAAGCGCACAGAGTGCTGGCCGCAAAATACTTTCGAAAATACAACAAAATTGCACCACGTGCCATTTGGCTAGCGACAAACTTTTCATATAATTTATATAATATAAATTAACCACTTTTAAATGCGTTTTCACATTTGGTCTCATGGCCACTTAAACAAAGTCAACACGTTTAAGCAAAATGCATAACTATGGCACGACTGAAAGAGTTTGTCAACTTTTCGGCCAGGCTGTTTAAACTATACGCAAAAGAGCCAGACAGAGAGAGGGACGGAGAGAGAGAGAGAGAGAGAAAGAGAGAGAGCGAAATTATTTGCTTGTTTGTTTGTTTGTTTGGCTGTTTGTCCATTTAAATGTTGCGCTTGTTGCGGTCGTATTGCACTGTTTAAAATCAGTTTAAGTTTTGTGCAGTTGTCAGTTATGGCAAAATTACTTTACAAGTGATGCATTTATAATAATTTGCATAATAAATGATTTTCAATGAATTTTACGTTACAACAACAACAACAACAACAAAATCAGCAACACGCACACAACAACAACAACTACATATATATATAGTATATATATATATTTAAAATTACAAACGCAAAAAATCCCTCAAACAAAATGTGAAAAATATGAAACCCAGCAAAATGAAAACACACTACAACAACAAAAGCAAAAAAACAACAAAAATTTGCAAGAATAAAAAGCATGAATAAAAAAATTATAAAAAAAAATACATTAATATTAAAAAGCGTTTAATTTGCCAACATTTCAAGTTACGGAGGGCGGGGGCCGAGCCATAATGTGATAAATGCGCCGAGAGCTTTGCATGCGTAGCAAAATTTCGCTCGCATGATGATTAAGAATTATTTTAAATGGCATTCAATTGCAAGTTTTTTAAATTGAATTATGTGAACACCACAACAAATGTGAGAGATAATACTGCAGCACGAGGAATTTCCATGGCAATTTGCCAACATTGCGTATGCTTAATGAGCTGAGCGCACAAAATGGCCACAAAGAATGACAATTACTCGCCCAGCCAGGATCCATTCGGTCTGAATAGAAGGCAAGCGCTGGCATTCCACATACATTTCACCACTGTAGCACATACGAAAGTATGCCAATCAGACAGTATCAAAAATAAAGTGAGGGAAATGCATAAGGGAAATGGAGATGGAAAACAACCAGAATTAACAACTGCAAATTCATATGTAATGCTAATAGACTTTGGAAGGACAATGTCCTTTTAACTACGCTTCAACAAATAAGTCAGTAAGCATGTTGCTGTTGAAATCTTAACGCTTAAATAGAATTTATTATTAATTTTACTAATGACCTTTAGTTGCTTCTTCTAAAAATGAAAAATCTGAAGATTTAATTTAAATGAAATATATAAAGAGAAAGACAAGGTAATCAAACATAAAATGGAATAATAAAATAAGTAAGAAAATTACAGTCGGATGTAGCCGAACGCGTGATACACTGTTCGTCATGTATGCATTTGGAGCATATTTGAGCTGTAAAACTGTGTATATTACAAATAAATTCAACTCCTAAAACTGTATAAAATTATTAATATCCGATGCGTATAAATATATCGTTCCTATCTTTTCTAGTCTCTAGCTTCAATAGCGTTGATATGGCTTAAGCGCATTTGGACAGACGGATAACACGACGGATATTCAAGAAAAAAAAAAAAAAAAAAAAATATATATATATATATATAATCATGAGAAACGCATCGGGAGTGCCTGACTATCGACCCTCTTTCCCATCTTTCATTCAGTCAAGCTATTAATATTACACAGCTTATGCAGAGTATGATCTTGGGCTGCACAAACTTCTTGTTCTAGATGTAGATCTACACAATGGGCGTAATAATAATAAAAATAATATCTGTAGTACATAAAATATTTGGAGGGATGGGAGAGGTATCAAAAATCAAGTAGAATATCTAACTCTCTAGCTAATAGTAAAGTATTGAAATGTTAAATTACATCCTCGTACAGCATAAAGTATACGAACATCTTAAAATTCTTAAAAGTCGAATGCGAGATGAGAACTGTCAGGCGGACACATTTAAACACGGTAAATAAACTATTGGGCGCAGTGAAAACTTTGGATTACTATTGGCATTACCTCAGTAATAATGATATTCAGTATAATTGCTCTACTTTGGTTGCAGTTCAAGGCATTATAATTTCATCAAGAGAATCTCAAAGTTGACCAACAATAAAAAAATGAATCCTTTTGACACTGGACTCTGTGACCCAATCAAAAGAGTTTGTTTTTGAGCACATTTTGAAGTCTTGCATCTCCCACGGCTAAGTGAAATGTTGAACAATAAAACTGGCCTGGAAATTGGAAATTGATATGCGAATGAAATATCCAATTCAGCTACAACAATCGAAACCTACTCACCCACTTGGCATAATTTCATCCAAAGAGCGTGATACGAATTTTTTTTGTAAACTACTATCCATAAAAGGGCAAAAGGACAATGCAATAAAAAGAAAGAGAAAAAATACACAAATAAATAAAATGCTGTCACATCAAATTCGAGTGGCAATTCCATCAGCCGTCGTAAGGCCTATTAATTTTCAAAACACACCCAAAGAACAGAGTGAATGGAAGGTAAAAAAAAAGAATTGAGCGAGAGAGAGGGAGACAGAGCTTCCCCAAAAGGCAAACAACGCCTAAAAGTATTTCAATAATTTGACCCCTGGCTGAAAAATGAATGCATGGGTGGGAGAGCAGCAAAAATGTAATACCTGCTGACAAGTTTCGCATTTCTATGGCCATTAAACCCTTTTACGACCGATACCTGGAGAACAAAATTTTAGCATATTTCAACAGTTTATAACGCAAATAATGCTGAATTGTGCATTTCTAATAGGCAACTGGCAACGAGCAACTGGCAACTGTCGAGCTGCAAAGCCAATTTCAGCACCGGCTGCCATTGCCAGCAGCCTCGACTGGAGTCATAAAAATCTAAATTTCAAAGCGACAGCAAACATCAGACCATGTGGGAGATTCTAGCAAAACAGTTTGAATGACAGAAATTTTCGACACAAGACATGTGCGGCATTTAAGTGCAGCAGCAGCCGAAGCACACGGAATAACCGCAGCAGGCATAACACCAAAGATGGCCAGCAGGACAGCATGCCTCATGACAGTGGGTGGGTGTGTGTGTGTGAAAGTCAAGGTATGCAAAAATCTAAGTCATCTTCTGATGAGCCACATATGTATGCATGTGCATGTGCAACATCCACATTTGCATGTATGTGTGTGTGTGGGTGTGTGTGTTTATTGGTGTGTGGTTAGCAGCAATCACCTGAAACTGCACTGCCTTCTTGTCCATGAGAGGCCAAGAGAGCTGAGGACGCAGCTGCTCGTCGTAAAGTGCAATAATGCCTGAATTTATGCAACTCGAGTGTAATAAAAATATGCATAATTCTGCAATAAATGATTTTAAGTAACACACATACCCACACACACACACACACACACACACAGCTGTACAGTTGATTTACCCAAAGCTGTTTGCTATAAGTGACAGGCGACAAGAATTTCAATTTCACTGCAACAAATTTAACGTACAACGGCTACACGTGATGATGATTATATATTGAAATAAATAACAAATACTTAAATTATTGAAGTCAATATTAAAAGAATAAGTTATTGTTACTTATAACTGGGTTTACTTTAAGACTAATACAAATATATTTTTTGGTCAGTTGCTTTTAAGCTTCTGTTTAGCTCGTAAGTCTTCGTACCCTCAATATTATTGATGAAGTAATAAATAAATAAATAAAGCTTTTTAAAAACAGAGTGTAACTGTCTATCATAAAAGTATTTTAATTGAAGGAATAATTATAATCTTTCGATTGGTAACTTAATTGTTCGGTTTTAAAGTTAAAATTTGAAAGTGAACATATTTAATTCTAAGTGAATGTCATTCAAATAAAAAATTATTGTTAGACTCACCGAGGCAGCCCACAATCAGAATCAGAATATATTCAACAATAGATTTGATTATAGCAATTACATAGAATTTTAATTGATTAAGAAATTCATGAAATTCTATTAAGATCTGTAGATATTTTTTCTATACCTTACTTTATAAGTGATTCCAAGTGACAATTAACTCTGTAGATCACTCGACGTCAAACTAAGAAACTAAAGGCTTGAGTCACTGGTCCCACTTCATAGTTAATTTGTCGGCTGTGCCCATCTGGCGCTTATTCAATGTTGCTTAAGTGTTATTGCACTTACTGCATGCACTGGCATAAAGGCGAAATCTTTTGGATTACAACATCAGGGCAAATATGCTACCTGTGCTAAGTGAGTGGGGGAGCGACACTGTTATAGTCGCTGTGGCCATAACTGTTGTAGCTTGGCAAAACTTAAGCCGTTTGCAGGTGTTGCAGCCCAATTGCAGTTTATCTGGCCGAGCTGGCTTGGCTGGCTGGGATGGGTTGGGTTGGTTGACTGGCTAGTTATTCTTTTATTTTTAGATGGGAGAACTTAATGATCTGTGCTATATGTTGCGGGTCATCAGCTTGGCAGTAGCTTTCCGCAAGGAGTAGGAGAACGAGGATAAGCGGCCAGCAGGAAATTAAGTTTTGGCTTGTTGTATTGCGTAAATGGCTTTTTCGGTCTTTTTGGCTTGCGCGGAAGTGAATTGCATAAATTGCAAAGCGCGTGTAAAAGCCATGAAATCGAATTCGAAACTAGCTACACACACAAAAACGCACGCACACAGGCACATGGGGAGTGATTGACGAAAAAGCGAAGCGGAAGCAACTGGCCCAAAAGCAAGAAACGTTACTGAAGCCGTCACATAAATCTTCATTGAATTTCTGCTGGCCAGAAAGCCGTCGAGTCATGCCTCGGACCGGGTCCACATTGAAAATGGGTACTCAACGCATCGCCCTCTCCCTCGCACTGCTTTTGTTTTGTGTGCAACGGAACGTAAGCGGCTAACGGGAAACTCAGCAGCAGCAGCAGCAGCAGCAGCTTTGCCCGCCTCCGTTGAGGCGTAGAACAAAGGGCCATTATTTACAGGTGCTGCGCACCAAAAGTGCCAAAACAAAACAGACGCCCCTGCTTATGGCCCGACACCCGCACTTCCCAGCCACACACACACACACGTATACCTCCTGCACGCATCTGACACACGCAGACAAACGCACAGGCGCAGACACATTGATTAATGAATTAATGAGGTAAACTTTGCACCTCAATGACAGAAAAGGTATCACAGGTGGAGCTGCTGCTGCTACTCCTGCTGCTCCTTGTTATTCTCTTCTAATATGTTCCCTATAACATTACGTTACGTTATTTGAGTCAGCCACCACCCTCCACCCACACCCCACTTGCTGTCTCTGATTTTGGTTTGCTAATGTATCGGTTCAAGAGGTCAGTCAGCAGCTGACAACCAAAGAAAACTTCCAGCGCATAAAAGTAGGCAATGAAAAGCGTCGTCAAGCAGTGCAGCCAACACACACACATACGCACACAAATGTGAGTTGACATGAGCTCGTGAGCACGAGCAAGTCGTGAGTGAGACGGACCCTATAGAATTAAGTATGCAAAAAATAAAGATAATATAAAAAATAAATATTACAAAGTATACATATATTTTAATGAAATAAAATCAGAGACTGGAAAAATAAATAATATTTCACTTCCCTATTTAACAAGAGATGATCAGTTTTGAACATCAATCATTTAAAGAGAAAACTTTTCTTTTTTCTTAACAAATTAAGAAGCATACAAACAGCTTGTCGTTGATCAGAGTCCTTATTCCGAGAACAATTGTCAAGTTTTATCATTCAATCGCTCCAATCACGCACCCATCCTTAACACCCACTGCACTGGGGGCGTGTCACACACGCTCAAAGCCGATGCTGTTGCTGACACGTGATAAAACGCTACCAACGAGGCCGCATGCTGCAAATGAACGTGAGGTACGTTGTATGGGGCGTTTGGAGTACGCCAAAGGTGCATAGGGCACGGGCATTAACATTTACATGACACTCAGCCCACAAGTGGAGTGTACGAAGAAAGAACAACAACTTTTGGCCCTCCATTCGTTCTCCTGCCCTAGTACACACACCTCACATATGCTACGAAAAACTTGGACGATTCTTTTGTGATTGGCGCCCAGGTGGTCGGTCGGTGATGTGGTGGGCCTGTCGTTCAAGGCATGTTAGTCAGTTGCCCAACGCCTCAAGGCAAACGGAAGCTGTGTAACTGACGCTACGATCCACACTCACGCACACACGTGCTTGGGCTCGGGCTCGGGCTCGGGTTCGGGCTCCGGCTCCGTTAGGGCTCGGGCCCGGGCTTGGCATCGCCATTAACGTTTCTATTGTGAGCTCTTGGCCTTAGCGAAATAAATAAAATTCGACAGCTGGGACTGACCCAACCAAGCTGCGAACTGCGAGCTGCGAGCTACAAGCTACTAGCTAGACAGCCCACCCACACGGCAGACAGTTTGTGGTTTTCAAATTTCGCACAGACTGGCTGCCTGGCTCTCTGGCTGGCTGGCTGACTGACTGCCTGGCGGGCAGCAGCACCACCAACACCTTGCATAGCCTGTAGAGTCGAGCGTATTTATCTATTCATGCTCACAAAAAGCAATTCGTGACCAAGGGGCACCGGGTGCCAAAACGAGGGTAAACTTCAATGCAACTAACGATGTAGCAGACACAGCAGAGGCAGCGACAGCAGCAGCATCAGCAGTAGCCGCCGCTGGAACAGTGGCCGGAACAGCACCCAACGATTGCCAATGGACTCTCGTGTCAGCCGCCGCAGCTCACCGCGCAGTTGATTCCGTGATTTTTCGGCAAAGTTTTCTGGCGCTGCTATTTCGGGAGGGTCGTGCCGGGATTGTTACGGCTGCGTTTTGAGCTTTTATTATGTTCAATTCCTTTCACTTCTTTTTTTGGATTGCCCCCGCTGCGTGTTGGTTCAAAATTGAAGTTGCACCAAAGTTGCAAAATAAAAGAGAAAACCAGCCGAGTTTTCAATGTTTTACACAAAAGAGGACTCGGGACTCTGGACTCGGGACTCGGGACTAGAAGCTCGGGACACGGGACACGGCACTCCGGACTTTGAGCTGCTGGCAACTGGACGAATGGTTAGATGCTTCGCTGGCTACAAACAAATAGACATACTGACAGTCAGACTGTGGAGCGAGTGCAAAGTTCGGTACTGCAACATACATTAGATTGGCAGTTGGGGATTTACTTGTAAAATGCAAATGCAATGAATGTACAATTTAGAAATTTTTACACCAAAAATGCTACGAGCCAGGATCCCAGTGCGAGGGGAAAGCCAACAAGGACTTGCAGTCAGCAGCGTTCGCATCGGGTTCATTTGACATGCAAGTCTGTTGCTTTTGTCTGAACGACTCGTAATCTATGCTAATGAAATTGTTGCTTTCAAAATCAAATTCTAACAAACAGCAGCAGCAGTAGCAACAGTAGCAGCAGCGCCCCAACTGCAGCGACCTGCGAAACTTTTTGCCCTAAATAAACATAGAGAGCCCTATACAAATGCAATTTATTTCGGACTTCTGCAAATCAACACGATTATAAACATTGTAATCTTGTATTGAAATTTGAGAAGATTAAAACATGAGCTGAAACTTAAGAACTTAAATAAATAAAATAAGTAGAGCCCGAATATGCGATTTTCATGAATAGATTAAGCGACTTGAAAATTTAATGCATGTGTTGTTTGCTATTAATGATTAAAAGAATATTTTTTATTGATTGGTATATCAGGTCAAAGGATTCAGGGTATCTCTTGGTCGAGCCGTCTCGAGTAGAGTTTTTTTTTCTGGTTAAACTTAGGATATCTATAGTAATATTGCACACCCATCCGGATAATGAAAGAAATGTTGAGATGTCTTCATAGTTCCGTTGAATGTCATCATGAAGCGATTCGTGTCCGCAATAAGTACATGCCATCTTTCAAGAATATATTGTGTTGAGTGACAATTACCTTTCACGCCGAATATTTCAACCCGGACTGCACCAATATCGAGCAGTATTTTGTGCTCAATACTTTTGGCATTCGAGTGCATGGAGGGCCATCCGAATTCCATTGCTTCCGCGAAATTGTTGCAGGGCAGGGCGCAGCCACTCGGTTTACCTGTGCTTTTCACAGCGCGTCGCGGAAATTATTTCAGATTCGGTCAGCCGAGCAGCTCTGACAGTTCCGCTTATATATTGAACAATAAGAATTGGCTGGTCGAGTAACGTATTGGTTAATGCAATTCGGTTTTTTGTATGGAAACCTATTCTCCCTTTTACAGATGACCAACTTATTGTGGGTCGTTGCCATGAATAGCTGAGTTCCAGAGCTCCAAGATTTTAACAGTGTCCGAGAATCAGCGATCTATTTATAATCCATTCACATGCTTGTGTTTGTCGACCCTATAGAATTAAGTATGCAAAAAATAACAAGTAACTAAACTCTAGTCGAGACTGCTCGACTAAGAGATACCCTGAATCCATTGAGCTGTAATACCAATCATTAAGAGCTTCATTTATTCATTAATAGTAAACAACACATGCACACACACACACACACACAAACATATGCATGCACGTAATATGCTCACTGCACAGTTTTGCGGCTGCAGCAGAGGCTGTGCTATGCAAACTTTATTGTCTAATAACTTTTTTTCTAGACCTATGTTCTTAATGAATTTTCGGAGAATGATTATGACATCTAAATGTACCTATGTGCTAAATTTCAAGTCTCTAGTATTTGATATACGTGAGTTATCGTTTTTGTTGAATTGTGGGCGAAAGGGGCGTGGCATCAAAAATCCAAAAATGACAAAATGTGCGGATTCAATATAGCAACCAAACACAACTTAGTGCACGATTCTATCTTTAACGGTGTGCACGCCAGACCTCAAAAACAAAGCGATATTTTCGATAGTTATCGATAAAAAAGAAATGGGACGAGTTATCGAAAAAAAAAAATAAACTCGTACAGCGTATGGTATTATCGAGCATTTTGCTTTTTATTTGAAGTCTCTAGCTTTTGTGGTTGCAGAAATCCAGGTGTTTACACGGACGGACGGACGGACAGACGGACAGGGCTAGTTCAACTCAGCTCATCGAGCTGATCAAGAATATATATACTTTATGGGGTGTGGCACGCCTCCTTCTGCCTGTTACATACATTTGCACAACAACATTATACCCTGAAATTTCCATTTTCAATGGATTCAGGGTATAAAAATGATTGAAATGTCTTATTTATATATTCACATTGATTACAGGTAAGCAGCAAAATATTTAAAATAGTTCAATCCGAAAAATCCCATTTGAGCAAAAGATTGTAAGAATTCTATTATATATCGTATATATATAATTGCTCTGGATTATTTGATTCAACTTAGAGTTTTATGTTTTATCTTTTAATATTAACATAAGGATGGAATATCTGGACGATGTCTTGGATCTCTGACTCCGGTCGCAGTGAACGCTGGCCGTTGAGATATCATCATAATCTAGAATTGTAACTCAGCGTTGATACGTATTGCACGAATTTGAATTACTACATCGATCGTTTGGAGCACAGATGATGGTGCTATGAGGATAGAATTTGGGCTACAGATAAGTGCATAATCGACATAGTCAGAATTCGGGTTTGATGCGCTCATTATAGGTCAGTGCCTTGCAGCTTACAGACACGTTGACTTATGTATATAAATACATACATACATTTATACATACATCATGTGCTGTACGCTACGTAAGCAAGTTGAATACTTTCAGCTATCATCCAGTTACCGCAATTGCATTATTTGCACAAAACTCGGGAATTTTATTGCAGCCACAAGTTTACATGCCATTCATATGCGCCACACTCTAAGCCCCAATATAGCTCTGCGCCCAGGTGCAATATTACTCAGGATCAGCTTTGTGTGCGATACGATAGACATACATATGCAGGGCCGCATACATGTCATACATGCGTGAATATGCGATATACGCGTACATATATTGAAGGCATTCATCAAAATCACCAAGGCAACTCGAAATTCATCAGGCACCGCAGCGCTCAAATATTTTGGGAAACTCGTTACAGCTACACCTACAACTATACACATTGCAATAGCCACCAGCAACAGCAACAACAACAGCAGCAATGGAGAAAAGTCTGAGGATGCGGCATGCTGCTTAACCCTTGAGTGGTTTGCCAGGAACTTAGCTGCAGCCTTTCTGGGCTCTGGCTGCCAACGGCCGTCGCATGTGGTGTTGTTGATTACACTGTAAGGTTGTTGTTGCTGCTGTCGGTTGGTGGTTTTGTTGTCTGCGGCATCCACCCACAGCTTCCTGTTGTAGTTGCTATTATTGCAGTTGTTATTGTTGTATTGCTCCTGTTGCCCGCAATATAAAGAATTTGTAAAAGTTTTTAACAATTTCTGCAGACCGCGCACTTGACGGCGACGACTTCCTGCTGCAATGTGCCTGGTGTTGATTCTTTATTTATATATACACACACACACACACTCACTCACCTACACACACACAGACATACATAGTTCTATAACTTTTGGCTGCCTCTTCACTGAAGCGTCAATAGTTATTTTGCAACTACAACAAAATGAAAGTCGGCTGGCTCTGTTGTGTCGGCGACAACGGATGCGAAATACACGAATTTCTGCGTTGTTGCTTTACAACACTAACACAAATTGATACACACACACACACCCATACACACAAGCACATTGGCACTTCTTGCATACTTCTGTGCTTGTGTGCGTGTTCTGCGCCCCATGGGCTTTGACGTTTGAGAGCAGCTGAAAAGTTCCATGACGGTAGCTGCCGCCCGCTCGTTACCGTAGCTGTCGCGTCGTAACATTACAGTGATTACGTTTTGTAAGCACTTACGTTTACGATTTTATTGTAAGAAGACGACGCTGTCTCTCTTCTTTTCTCTGTCTCTATCAGTCAGTGCAAGCGGCAAACAGCGTCGTAGCCTTGGAGTTTGCAACTGTGCGAATTAAGTTGCACTCACTTGACGAGTGAAAATGCACAACGAGGACGACAAGGGAGTCGGTCGACGTTGCCAACTAACACTATCTATCCACCTGCACCAGGTCTCCTTCCTCGCCGCCAAATCAAGCAGTCCACGTAATGAATCAGTCACAGTGATTAACTTTTACAGGATGCACGAATTACGAGCCAAAAGAGTGCCGAAAAGTCACATGTGCCCGAATGACTGTTCTAGATGTGTGGTGTGTGTGTGTGTGTATGTGTAGATAGTTATTGTAGGGTGGTCATTCGCCGTTACACTTGATGTACGCTATTCAATCGCTAGCTAGCAGCAAATATAAGAACACAATTTCATATAGGTGTAGATCGTTTACTCTCTTTGAAAATACATATAGATAAACCTTTCAATTATAGAAACAATAACGGAATCAAGAGTGGATACGAACCTCATTACGATATTCACATACGGACAGCAAGCAGTTCGCCTAGCAAGCAGTTCACTACTCGAACAGCTTCTCTTCCATAAAAATAAAACTCCCATTTAATGGTAAAAATATATTTATCCTGTATATTTATGTATAGAATCTTTTGTAAATTTTTAATTAACAAATATTGCAGCAAATTTCATCTATTAAATTATGAATAATTACATTTACGTATCTCTTAATACAAGTTTTAATTTGCCTGCAACGATGTTCGCTTCGTTGTTCGTTCCATTGAGTTTGGTTAACAATTAACAAATCTTTCAACAATATCCATATATATATACAATATGCAGCAAACGAGACGAAAAAAAAATAAAAACAAAAAGCAAAAAATGTGTATATTACGTACATGCACTGAGTATGCTATTTCCAACTTCTATATACACGTTGCTTACATGACCCCACAGCCATCGCGTGGAGGTTCTCGACTGCCCCGACGCTGCAGCTGTTGTGTGGGTGTGGATTGGGTGGAGGAAGGATTTGTCTGATTGCCATTGGTTTTCGACTTGGATTCGAGACTCGCATGACGCGTCAGACGCTGCTCTGACGATCGCTGAACACCGTTTGACAGTTGCTGACATTTTGGCACAAAATTATTGTTGCTTCCGTCTAAATCGTCGTTCGCCAATCCGGATGCACCGTCGGCGTTCAATTCGTCGCTATCGTCTATACCATCGTGCATCGTTGGCGTCTCTCCGAGCGATTGTATGTACTGTTCCAGCAAATAAATATGAGGTTGCAGGGACATTACAAAGCCGCGATACATGGATCCGCCGTTGTCGAATATGCACTGGCTGAGCTGCTTGAGTGCAGCTTCAATCCTTCTGCAAGCGCCCACAGACTCGCTGCGTATGACCACGTTGACAATGCGTGAAATGGAGGCCGCATCCTGCAGCAGAATGGAGAGCATCAGGGCATAGTCCGTGCAATTGGCCTCGATGAAGAGCTGCAACAGGTAGCGCAGCTTAATCGCTAGCTTATCGTTCAGATAACTGGCCACAACATCAGTGTTATCATCCTCCGAGACGGGCAACGAGTAGAGGCGTCGATAGCGAAAGTTATCAAAGGATAACTGTGAATTGGACCTGTTCTTTATAATCGGCAGCGAGTTGGGCTGCAGTTCTTCCTCCTCCTTAATGCATGGTTGCAGTTGCGGCGATTCCAGATGCGCAGCAAGACTAAAGTAGCCCGACTCTGACGTCTGCGATGACGATCCACCAGCTGCTCCCACCTGGCGCAGTGTGCCGCGCAACTGAGCAAAATCATCTCGCACCGCAGCTGGAAACGGACTTGGCAGCCGCAGCTCCGCATGCAAAGCTTGTAGTGCCGCTGCTATGTTATCCAATCGGGCCGCTCCTGTCGACTCCTGTGTTAGCCAGCTGACCACATGGAAGTCCAGATAGGCACACATGTAGCCCAGATCCAACAGTTTATGGTGCTGCAGCAGCTGTCGCGCATGTCGCTGCAATATCGAATCAATACAAAAGATTTCACGTTGCTGCCGCTCCTTAGTGGATCGACGGCGCACGACAGTCGCTGCGCCAGCATTGCTGCCAGCGCTAGGCGCCTCGCTGCGTTCCACTGATGCTGCAATGCTTTGCTGTTTGTTGTCCTTGGGTAAGTTGCTGGTCACAGTAGTCGAGTAGCTGCGTTCCCGCGTCGCTATGGGCCCTAGCACTAAGTTGAAAGCATCCGCATTTGGATTTACTTGCGCTTGCGTCTGCGGCTGGGGCGGTGCAATTTTCACATTTAGCACCATGGAGCAGCGCGGCGAGTCAATCTCATTGGGATCTATGGCTTTAAGGAAGCGTATTAGATCCTTGGCCAACTCCCATTTGCGTTGATTCAATGCGATATCAAGCAGCATATTCGCATGTTGTTTGCTCACGGAAGAGGGCTCCAGATTCTGTATGATGATTAAGTAGCTGGCAGCCGTTTCCAGCTGTTCAGCCTGCAGGCAAAGATGGAACAGCTCCTTCGGTTTGCCCGCCATGCTGAACAAATAGGGCCAAAGCGCAATTTCAGTTTTGCGGGCACACTGCACAATCGTTTGCAGATAGACAGGAAACTCCCGTATGAAGTCTAAAATGCTGGGCAACTGAGCATCGGGTATGGGTTGCTTGCTACTGGCCTCCTCTTCTAGTACCTCATGCAAAAGCAGTTCCAAGGCGTGCGGAAAGTAGGGCAGGCTGCGGCAAGATTGCGCGATCTCCCAGGCAGAATAGCCCAGGTTGCGTTTGATCAACTGCCTGAGGACCTTATGCAGATACACCTGCGATTTGCGCTCCATCAGAGCAAAAGGCAGAGAAAAGTGTGAATTAGGCTCATTCGTGTACAATGTGCTCTCGTTCTCCACGCCCAGCACAATTACGTTGTCGAAAAGTATGACGAGTGGGTATAGCTTCAGAGGAAAGCTTAGCATAATGCGCTTAGACATGAAGCTATGCAATCGCTGCGCCCCGCTCTGCTCAGATCGTTGCTGTAGAATGGGCAGCCAGACGCGCATGCCATGCGCTCCGGAATACAGCCAAAGGCAATCTCGCATAGCGCAGTGCTCCAAATTGTGGGAAAGCCAGAAGCATTCCACGCAGCTGGCCAAGCAAGTGGCAAGCAAAGTATTGGGCACCTGTTGTGTGGCCTCATCCCTTTGAATCATCAAAACGCGTCCACAAACATTCACTACTATAGTCTCCGCCTCCGCCTGCTGCGGCTGCGGCTTCAGCTCATTCCGAAGATTCGTAACTGTAAGACTCACAATACAGGCGGGATGTATGCAAATACTCTTCACGTCCAGCTCATAGGCGCAATCGATGTTGATAATGTACGCCGACTGCCTATGCATGTGAAACAGGCTGACAATGCCATCAGCAGTAAGCACAATCAACTGATCTCTGAATACATTCAAGCTGATGACGGGGGCGCGCACCTGTAGCTTATGTCCGTATTGATTATCCAGCTTACATTCGGCTGGGTAGCAACGTAACTCATCGGTACGATCTAACAGAGAATAGCAGCCCATGACAATGAAACCTTGCCACCAGAGCAAGCCACCAGATACTACGAAATCCTTCTCCTGCGACTCATTGCCGAACAGCTTCCATTTCTTGCTGAGCATCGCATAATGTGCCAGACCAGTACGTCCCGCGACGGCCAGTTGCAAGCCGGCGGCGTCGATGGCCGCATAGCGTATGGGCCAATTAGTGGCTGCATAATTGAGCGGCAACTGTAGTAGAGTCCAGTATTTGCTTTCGGTCAGAATGCTGCCCATGTTAGGACTTTGCTTTAACTCCAAGCAATCATCGCTTTGACCAGTCGTGTTATTGCTGGGGAATGTGCACTTGGCATTGCCGTAAGTCTGTTCCAGATTATCACCCTGATTTATATACAAACAGTCGTCGCCTTGCAGCAAGATATGTGAATGGGCCGTCATACAGGGATTCATGCTCAAAGCACTCTTCACGAACTGCAGCTGCAGTACATTATTCTTGGCTTCACAAGTGGTCATAAACAGCTGATAGCCTTCGGTGGACCATTCGAGGCGACGCAGCTGCAAGGGGTTCTGCTTAACCAAATCCACATGCAGTCCAAAATCCCAGCTAAGGGTGGACATCAGCAGTGCTCCGAAGGTGCTCCACAGCGACAATCCGCCGTTTGCCCAGCTCACCGCGAGCACACAACCATCGGGACTCCACTTTAGCTCGTTGACAGCGCCCAAACTCCCAGGTGGCACATTCTCCGTCAAAATGAGCCTGTGCGAATACTCCAGGCCAGCTGTGGCATCGTCTATGGCATAAACAGCCACCGCCGAGCTCTGCTGACCGTAGGCGAGCAATCGAAACTTGTGATTCACGCTGCAAACGCTCGCATCTAGAACATCTGGCACCCAACAGCCGTGCATATGCGCTGTTTCAAAGCGCAGGTGATCAGCTATAAGGAATGCTGCACGCTGATCACTGAATACTGCAGCACAGCCGCCAATGAAGGGCGAATATTCCAGACTGGCCACAAAGGCTGAGTTGCCAATGGCAGGCAAATATTTAGCGGGTTGCTGCTGCTGTTGCTGCACATAAAAGGGAATGTCGCGTAGTTTGACTACAGCCAACGGCTTTAGATCCTCGGAATCCGTTTCAAGCTGCGACCACTGCAATCGAAGCAGCTCACATGTTTCCGTGGCCAGGAGCAGTTCACTTAGACTTATGCAACAGACAGTGGAGATGACAACGTCCAGTTTTAAGCAACGCACCTCGCGCAGACTCAAGCGGGGAATGTTCTCTTTGATGAACAGCTCGGCTGAATCTCTTTTCAGACTCAATGCAGGCGGATCCACCTGCATCAATATTCCACTGCCATTGGCATCGAAATCCAATTGATACAACAACAAAGCACCGGCATCCGTCAGCACGGCCAACTGTCTCGAGTCGGGCTTCCATATAATTAAATGATTGTTACCAAAATCCTGCAGAGATTCGACAGTGCGACGATAGTAGGCAATCGGTAGCAAAGGGTTCGCATACCAAATGCCCAGAAAATCCGAACTAACAGCTGCGACGAGTATTTTTACAGCATCACAACTAATGTGATTTATGTGAGTCGTTTCGCCAGGGAGCGCCAGGCAGACGCGCTTTGGCCAGCCCAATGGAAAGTACATTGTCTCTCCAACGAGCAAATTGCTGAAAAAAAATCTGTGCTGCTACAATTATCAATCAATTTCAAGTTATTAAGTACTTACACTTTAGTTAATAATAAGCTACACGTCAAAATTTACATGTCTAACGAATAATTAGCACTTTAACAAAACACTTGCCATAATTTAATAAAAAAAGTCACTACAATTTACGCGTATACAAATATAAGTGATGCATAACGATATCCGTTTAACAGCTGTGATTTTAGTCGTTTTGCAACACTTCTATTTCGTCTTTGCGAAAATCTAATAGCTGACAACTTTTTAAGGCTAGTATGCATACAAAATTCCATCATACTAATTTGATACGGAACGTAAGTCTTTGAATATAACTTAAATGAAAAAGCAACTGTAAAGGAACATTTTAGTTAAAAGTATAGCTCAAAGTAACAAAGTACGATTAGGTCGTATTGCTTGGCAACAAAAATACATTTCGACTTGCCTCGCTGTCAAACAACGTATCCTGCTTGAATGAGTAAATAGTGGACATCAATTGAGTACTTTAGTGAAAATATTGTAACCGGTGTAAGAAGTGCAGATTAAGCCGAAAATAAGTTATTTCTTAGTGAATATAAGCAATGACTGCATTTGAAGGTAACTTAAAAAAAAATGCAGACACTTGTATACTATTTACATCTTAAACTTAATGCCATTTCAGAGTTTGGTGTTTTGCCAGAGCTTGGTAAAGCGACAGATGAATTGGACTGGACGTAAGTTGTAAATAAAATATTTGAATATAATAAATCTACAAGTATACTGTCCTTTAGTTTGCCAACAGATGTGCAGGCAGAGGCGATTCCACTCATACTTGGCGGAGGCGATGTCCTAATGGCAGCCGAAACGGGCTCCGGCAAAACTGGCGCCTTTTGTTTGCCCATTCTTCAAATTGTGTGGGAAACAATTCGCGATTTCCAATCGGGAAATTCGCGTAAGAGTGGAGGTGCGACAGCTGGAGCTGTTGCTCCTTGGACTATGTCGTTTTTTGACCGTAATCATGCATTAGCCGTAACTCCGGACGGTATGCGTTGCCAGTCACGTGAATTTAAGGAATGGCACGGATGTCGAGCCACCACCGGGGTCTATGGCAAAGCAAAATTCTATTACGAGGCTACGGTCACCGATGAAGGGCTGTGCCGGGTGGGCTGGTCTACGCAAATGGCCAACTTAGATCTGGGCACATGCCGCTACGGCTTTGGCTTTGGCGGCACTGGTAAGAAGTCCAACAATCGGCAGTTTGATGATTATGGAGAGGCTTTCGGCAAAGCAGATGTGGTGGGCTGCATGCTGGACCTGCAGCGCCTAGAAGTAAGCTTCACCAAGAACGGTGCTTCTTTGGGAGTAGCTTTCAAAATACCCGAAAATCTACGCAATGATACCTTTTACCCAGCTGTTGTTCTGAAGAATGCCGAGATGCTATTTAATTTTGGCAAAACAGATTTTAAGTATCCGCCAGGAAATGGCTACGTAGCTGCATGTCAAGCAGGTCCTGACCATAGCACAGCCAATCCTCTGGCCAGCCCCGCTGCAAACACAGCAGCTAGCAAGCCGGCGCCCAATGCACCTCAAGCTATAATCATTGAGCCGAGTCGCGAGCTGGCGGAGCAAACGTATAATCAAATTGAGAAACTGAAGCTGTATGTCAGCAATCCCGATGTGCGACCGCTGCTGCTTATTGGAGGCGTGCGTCTGGAAGAGCAGAAAGCGGAACTGCAGAAGGGAATACACATTGTGGTGGGAACACCCGGTCGCCTGGAGGAGCTCATTAGCAGTGGATTCGTGCAGCTCACGCACTGTCGCTTTTTCGTCTTGGACGAGGCGGATGCACTGCTTAAGCAGGGTTATACAGATCTGATTGAGCGGCTGCACAAGCAGATACCAAAAATAACTAGCGATGGCTGTAGACTCCAGATGATCGTCTGCTCTGCCACCTTGCATGCGTTTGAGGTAAAGAAGATGGCCGAACGCCTTATGCATTTTCCCACCTGGGTGGACCTAAAGGGCGAAGATGCAGTGCCCGAGACCGTGCATCATGTGGTGTGTATGGTTGACCCACAGATAGACAGCAGTTGGCAGCAGCTTCGCCAGTCGTTGCGTACTGACGGTGTACACGATAACGACAATGTGCATCCCACTAATCGATCTCCAGAGACCCTGTCACAAGCTGTAAAGCTGCTCAAAGGCGAATATTGTATACGGGCCATTGACCAGCACAATATGGACCGCGCCATCATTTTCTGCCGCACCAAGCAGGACTGCGATAACTTGGAAAAGTATCTGCGCCAGCGTGGCGGCCAACGCTACTCTTGTGTCTGTTTGCATGGCGATCGCAAGCCACAGGAACGTAAACAGAATCTGGATTTGTTTAAGCGCCAACAGGTCAAGTTTCTCATATGCACAGATGTAGCTGCACGAGGACTGGATATCACGGGATTGCCATTCAGTAAGAATACCGCAATGGATGCTTCTATTTAAATATATATATCAAAACCCTTTTCTTTTCCATGAAGTGATTAATATCACCCTGCCGGATGATAAATGTAATTATGTACATCGCATTGGCCGCGTGGGGCGTGCAGAGCGTATGGGCCTTGCTATTAGCCTGGTATCTACGGTGCCGGAGAAGGTTTGGTATCACGGCGAATGGTGCAAGAGCCGTGGACGCAACTGCCACAATACCAATTTGACTGATGTGCGCGGCTGTTGCATCTGGTACAATGAACCCACCTTGCTGGGCGAGATAGAGGAGCACCTAAACATAACCATACAGCAGGTGGACAAGTCGCTGGAGGTGCCCGTTAATGATTTCGACGGCAAGGTGGTCTACGGTCAGAAGAATCTCAATAAGGGCACTGGATATGTCGATCACGTTGAGCAATTGGTACCAACTGTACGCAAATTGACTGATTTGGAATTGCAATCACAATCTTTATTCTTGAAACGCTTAAAGGTCTAAAGTGGTTCGATTTTGGGTTGTCACACGATCCGAAATACTTTCACGGTTACGAGTACATAAAATACATAAATAGACTAACATTAAAATCTTGTGTTTAATGAGTACAGCCTCAATATGAAGTTGTTTTATCGAAGAGTTCGACTTGGTTACTCATCCTCCTCCTCCTCGTCCTCTTCGTGGAATTCAGTGCGCATTTGCTGGAGCTGACGCAACTGCTGGCAGAGCTTGTTACCAAATGATTCCACATAGCGCGGACTAATCTTATCAAGCAACGCGTATGGTGTTTCAAAGATCTCTTCCTCCTCTGGCTCTGCATCAGAGCCTAGGGTATTGTCCTCATCGATGGTGTCATACTGCGAGGAGACTATTTTGAATCCCCGACCAGTCACTTGGACGCAGCAGGTGGCGCTCTCTATGGTACGAATGTTAAGGTAAATCTTCGTGGCGCTGCTAACCAATTTGGAAGATATTGCAATTTCGGCTACGTGTGCCTTGACATCGTTTATGATGGCATTTGCTTCGTCAATGCAGTTAAACACTTCATCCCCAACCTCCTGCATAATGGCAATGTTTTCAATTGAACTCCTTTACTTTTTCCCGATTTTACAAAAGCAACATGTTTTTTTCGGATGTGTGTCTAAAAAACAGCTGTATACAGAACAAATAGTATCGACTACTAAACCAAAAATATGTATCGATACTTTTGTGTTTCAAAGACCATTCGATATTTCCACGTTCATTCTCTCACTCAATTCACTTTGACCTCTCTTATTATCCCAAATATTCTGTGCATTATTTACTAAATTTTGACATCGTTTGCTTTTTAAGACGCATCATGTGCAACGTTCAATATTCATCGATAATTTCGAATACATATCGATCTGTAGCTGCATGCCATCGGCATGGCTCAAACTCAAATTGAGACAGCGATAAAGCTGCTTCTCCAGGAAGCTCAAGAGTTATGCATTGGTGGACAAATAGCGGAGCTGCAGCAGCTGCCTACTGCCTTGGAGTTTACGCGTGATTATTATGCAAAGAACGCACCTGTTGTCATACGTCAGGCAATAGATCATTGGCCTGCAGTGCAGAAGTGGACTCCGGACTATCTGCAAACCACACTAGATAACAAAGTTGTGGATGTAGCTGTGACTCCCAATGGCTATGCTGACGGGCTAGCCAAGCAAGATGGCGAAGAGTATTTCGTGCTACCACTGGAAACAAAAATGCGTCTTTCTGAACTATTGCAGCGCCTCGATGATCCCATGGGCGCTGTGCACTATATTCAAAAGCAAAACTCCAATTTCAGTCTTGATTTCCCGGAACTGGCTGATGATATTATGCTCAGAGACTTGGACTTTGCCCAGCAGTGCTTCAATAAGCAACCGGATGCAGTAAATTTTTGGTTTGGCGACGAGCGGGCCATTACCTCTATGCACAAGGATCCATATGAGAATCTTTACTGTGTCGTTTCTGGCTACAAAGACTTCATACTACTGCCTCCGCATCAGCTATGTTGCGTCCCACGCGCCAATTACCCCACTGGCGTGTACAGACGAAAATCGTGTGGCCAGTTTTATATCGAGCCTTTATGTGAGAACGGCAAAGCCCAGCATACAGAATGGGTTAGCATTGATCCACTAGCTCCCGATTTGGGCACCTATCCGCAGTACGGCAAGGCGCGTCCCTTGCGCGTACGAGTCCATGCGGGAGATGTGCTCTATTTGCCCAACTATTGGTTCCATCACGTGCGTCAGAGTCACAAATGTATTGCCATCAACTTTTGGTACGACATGGACTACGACAGTCGCTATTGCTACTATCGCATGATGGAACAGCTCACCACCCATAGCTAAGGGTCAGAGCTCACAGAGCCAATGGGATTACACTCGACAGCTAATGCGTGCCTATCCTCGCAAAGACGTCTTTGTATTTTAGGTGTACATATATAATTTAATAAAAAATAAAAACAAAGTCGAAATCGGGCCGCTCATTGCAGCTAGTAACTAATTTGCTTGTGTTTAGGTGTGATGTCAGATGGTATACGTATGATATATAGTTGCATATGTGTGTGTATCCGGTTAGGTTGGGAATGTTGCTTGGTGGGTTCCTAATAGCTAACTAATTTAATTTGATTTTAGTCTAGACTTAAATTCTTAGTTTCTTGAGCTGCCGCAGCGGTGGCTTCCTCTTCCGGATTTTCATTGTTCTCGCACTCTGTATCGCCACCATTTAGAGTAACCTTTTTCTGATCTGCCTCGGCTAGATCGGCATCATTGTTGGAATCCTGCGAATTCGACTGTGCCCGGACGCGTTTATTGACCTGTTTTTTGGAAGCCTTGTGCTCCTTGCCTTTCGAATTGGGCATACAGCTGGGGCCTGACTGCTCTACCACAAAAAGTTGCTCAAGATATGTACGATACCAAAGCAAAAACTCGTCGCGTTGACGAGGCATTTCCATTTTCTTTATCTTAGCATAAAAGCGTTTGGGCGAAATGAGCGGCGATACGGCATTTGGTGTCCAGCTGGCGGCAGAGTTTTGTGCCGCATTCGCCGTCAGCTTGGACACCTCAGCCAGCAGTGAGTCATTGATGATCGTGTTGTTATGCGTCTGGTTGCGTATGCGTTTGATTATGTACTCAATAAGCTCGTGATCAGGCGAAAGCTCAAGGCTGGACGAGGGAGGCGTCGCGGCCCGTTCGATGACTACTTCAATGATTTGCTTAAATAAAAAACGTTGGTTGTTCAATCAGCTGAGGAAGCATATTAGGTATGGCTACTTACATCATCGTTATCCAAGGGTGCTGGACCAATGGCAGCTGCCTCTGAGTATTCTGATGCTACTGATGCTGCTTCTGCTGCTGGCATTGTTTGCATTGGAAGACTATTGTCATCCCCTGGTCGACCCATGGCAGATTGACCTTGTGGCGATTCACTGCCGCTCTCCGTGGCCTCTCGGGGCTCGTTTGCAATAGCATTCTCAGCTGGCTGGACACTGGGCACCTGTCCCTGGTTGAGTGTCTTGCGCAGGCTGTGCACTTCGTTGAAGAGCTGCTGTTCGCCTAGCTGCTGTTGCAACTGTTGCTGCTGCTGCTGTTGCTGCTCGAAGAGAGTCTCTAGTCTTCTATAAACGTCCTCCTTGATTGATTCGTAGAACTTTGTGGTAAACTTATCATTCTTCAATGCATTCACTAGCAAATTACGATTCAATTCCTCTGAAGCAGTCTCCTCTGTTTGCTCCTGCATCGCATTTGATTCGTCTGGCACGACTGGCTCCTGTGCCGTAACATTGTATACAGGAGCTGCGGGCGGTGCTTGCATTGATAGCGGAAGGTCGTAGTCCTCGTATTGAGCAGGCAGCTCGAAATCGAAGCGCAGATGCCGCTGCTGGAGAGGTGTGAGAGACACCGCTGACGTGGTCGGCTTAGCTGGCACCTTGTTGCGTTGATACAGCGGGCTATTCACGTTCATGTTGAAGAAATTGGATGAACCAGCAGCTAGCTCCTGCAGCGCAATCGGATCGTCTCGCAGCGTGGGCATTTGACGCCGGCGATTGCGACGTCTGCCTCCGCTGCTCCCAAATATTGAGGAATCATTATTTTCATCCTCCTCGACGTCCTCCTCCTCAGCATGAGCATTGTTGCGCCAATCGTGGTTGCTGCTGCTGCTGTTGCTCAAATTGTTGCTGTTGCTGCCGTTGTGCAAATGCTGCTGCTGTTGCTGTTGTTGTTGTGATGTTGCCTCATAAAAGTGGCGATGCGTCTGAGCCTGCTGCTGTTGTTGTTGCTGTTGTTGTTGCTGCTGAAGTAACATGCTACTCGAAGAACTGCGCGTAGTGAGTGGCACATGCGTCTGAAAATAAGTCGGACGCTGGCGCTGTCGTTGTATTTGACGATATCGATGCTCCACATTGAGTTCCTCGTTGCTTTTGTTAGATAGCAGATTCTGGCGTGTATAGCTGCAAGGCGCATAAATATTAATGGGTTAATGAAAGCGAGCAACAAAATAAAATGCAACAGTTTAGTATAATACAATCAACTAGTCTAACCCAATACAAATCTAAGAATCTAAGAACATTCTTGGTTACAGAATAGTCTGCATACTTAAGTTGCTGAAATGCAGTCAAAATTTATGGGCAGTTAGCATTAACATTCAAAAATGAAAGTAAATCTTAAGTTAATAGAGTTAGTTTAGCTCAGTTTAAGTGCGCTTCAAGTAATATCTTAATGCTCTTCTTGCTTCTACTTACTTATAGCATATTTTCTTTAATTGTTTTTTTTTAAATAATAATAATAAATCAAAATGATTCGTATCTTTTTTGCAGTGGCACTTCGTTCTTTGATTTTATTACTTTGGTAAAGAATTTAAGTTAACAACTCTTTGGTTCCTGTTTCTCAGAAATCAATAGAAAATAAATGAATAACTGCCTAATCCGTACGAAAGAACCAGACACCACATAAAATGTATGTTTTGTATGGCGTCTTACCTTCGGAAGTTATCCCAATAGTTGTTTGCGCGATTACCCGGTGGTACCTGATTGTTCAGAGTGGGTGGAGACACCGCGTCCTCTGGCAATGAGTGCAGATTGTTCGCATGTTGGTTCTGCGTGCGCAAGTTGGCATTATTTTGGTGTATGGTATTGTTATGATGATTCATAAATATGGGTCCCGGACTAGCACGGTACGAGGGGGGCGACAGCGGCGTTTCGTTGTTATAGTGCGTTGTTGGCGGCGGCGGTGGTGGCGGTGGCACGGCGTTGTTCAAAAAGGTCTGTGACTGGTGCGGATCGTTGCTACTGTAGATATTGTTGCGGTGGCTGCTGCGCTGATAGTTGCTGAAGGCGCTCTGATGCGAGGAGCCGAAGTTGTAAAGTTGCTCCGACTGGGCTCGAGCGCTGGCGCCCAGGCACAGATTATTGGGTGCCAGGCCACCAGGGATTGGCGGGACAGACTCCGAGCGCAGACTATACGCGTGCTCTTGGCACGATGCGTTCAAGCGTTCCTGCAACTGTTTAAGTGAAAAGCAAACGTTTAAAATACAATCAAAATACACTGAATGATTACTGAAAGGATATACATAAAACATTGCTAGATCGAATTCCCTAAGCATTATTCTCACCGAGTGTAGTTGATTGTTCAGACTGTCGATTTCGCGCTGTTGATGCCACAATGTCTGGTTGCATTGACAAACCGAGTTAATGAGCATCTGCTGAGTTTGCATAAACTGCTGCAGCAGCACTGCGTCTGGCGTTTGATTAACACTCGAAGCCTGCGAAGAAGCAGCGACCCCCGGTGCAGCCGGACCTCCTGTTGGAGTTGTCGGCAGGTATCCAGGCTGCGAATGCCAAGTGTTTCCGCCGTTATGAGTGTCTATCAAAAAGATTTGCTTAATAGGAGTAATAAGTGAATAATTTATGGGGGATTGCTTACTCCATATACCCTGAACGGGTGCCATGGGTGGTGGCATATACTGGGATCTTGTGCTGCTTGACGGTATGCTATCATTGCCCAGCGAGAGGCTGTCAATAGTCATATTCATATCGTCCTCATTGTTTGACATGGAGTGAGAATTTGGTATCTGTTGTTGTTGCGATTGTTGCTTGTTTTGTGTTCGTCGCTGTTGTTGTTGTTCGTGTTGCTGATGCTGCTGTTGCTGCTGCAGTTGTTGCTGCTGTTGCTGCTGCTGCTGCTGTTGGTGCTGCTGTTTCTCCACAACGGTAACAGTCGAGGGAGTTCGTTTTAATGTGGCCGAAGATGAATTACGAATATTTGCAAAATATCTATCACTGTCGGTGTCGTCATTTCCCTCGTCATCAGCCTCTGAATGCGTATTGGTGTTGTTGTTATTATTACTGCCATTGATGTTGCTGCTGTCATTCTTGTTCGTGAAATGGGCATCAAACTCGCGTTGCTTTTTCTCGTACTCCTGTCGCAGTTTCTCGCATTGTGCTCGCAGCTCATTTCGGGTTTGCAACTGAATTTGCCTCTTGGTTTCCTCCGCCTCTTCAGCCTCATCATCATCTAGTGGACGCTGTCGAATAGGCGTTGGAGTTAGACTGTTACGCTGAAGCGCATCATCACCCATCTGTACCGCAGCTGCAGCCTGTCTCTGGCGGCGTTCGATCTCAGCCTTTAGCGCGGAAATCCGATCACGCTCCTGCTGTAAGCTGGCTGCTTCAGCGCGTAGCTCAGAGCTAACGCCGTCCAATGCTTGCACACGCTGTGAAATATCCCGTGGCCGATCCTCTTGCCAATCGACGCTGCGCCGTTCGAGGGAGTCGCCAATATCGCATGTGCCGGCCTCTATCTGGTTAACAGTATTCAACATGTTCTTCAGCCTGTTCATTTGCACTTTCAACGCATCAATGTCCGCTGTCTTCTGCTCAATCATATTCTGAGCATGCTGAGCTCGCTTTGCCGCATTGACGGCTTCCTGTCGCAAAATGGGAACATTGCGTTGATACTCGACTGGTACAATGCGCTCATTGCTGGGCTTGACCTGCTGTTGTGGGGGTGTTGCCTCCCTTGAGCTGCTCGCCTCCTGGCTGACAGCACGAGCCGATTGTACGCGCTCCTTGGCCTTCCGATTAATGCTTGTCAGCTCGTTTACCAATTCGCGCATATCCTCTCGTTGCGTACGTAAGGACTCGAGCTTTTCCTGCAGCGCCTGCTGTTCGGCCAAAATCTCTGGTCCATCGTCGCCAAGGATGCTGCTTAGTTCGTTTTGATTGTGTATAAAAGCCGTCAGATTCTTCATACGTCCTACAAGCGAGGCCATATCATCCTGGACCTGTTGTACGGATTCATAGTTTGGCGCATCACCGTTGCCGTTGTGTGCCAGTTGGCCGGAGTGTTGTCGTAGCTGTTCCATTTCGTTGAGATGGGATTTGGCCATGTTTTGAATCTGCAGCAGCTTTTGCTGCTCATCCTGCAAATGTTGCATATTGCGATTGGAGGCATCTAATCGCTGTTGAAGCTCATCGAAACTGGGCGTAGTATCTGGCGTTGGTGTCTCCATAGCGCTGTGCAGCGATTGTATGGACTGGGCGCGACTGTCGCTCATCTAACGAAAGTTATTTATGTACTTCGTGTACTTGTGAGTAAATTTTTAACTGCATTACAAACCTCACTTAGTGCCACATCTTCCAGGCTAGTCGAATTAACAATGCCCTCGTCTTTTTCGCTGGCTGTCGGATTGATTTCGTGCACCATATTGCTTAAATGCTAGAAGAGACAAGTTAGTCAGGCATAAAAGTACTTCTCCAGCTGCTTACCTCGATTGCACTGCCTGCTGCCTGTTGTCCGTTGGTGTTATTCCAATTCTCATCCAAGCCAAGCAATGTGCGCAAGACTTCGATTTGCGAGCGGGTTGTGCTCTGCGCTGATACCCCAAAAAGACGTTGAACTACAGCGAGCAGAGCTGTTGGCGCTTCACAATTGCTGTTATGGCTGATAGTTGTGCTGCTGGTAATGGCCTGTTGTTCCTCGTTGCCGTTGGTCGTGTTGGGCGTGACAACGCCTACTGTGGCATTGGGTGTCGTTGGCTGACGCAGACGCAATACAGCTGTTGCCAAAGGTTGTGACTGTGGCTGTGACTGTGGCTGTGGCTGGGGCTGGGGCTGGGGCTGTTGTTGATGCTGCACTCGTTGCACTGGACGCACAGGAAAGCAATAGCGGTGCTGCTGTTCCTGTAGCTGATCTGCGAAGCACACACAATTTAATATAATTGAATTTCATGCAATGACGCAGACAAAGCTGGCCAGCTGCCCACGGTACGATCGGTGCGAAAGGCCCTCTCCGTGGGCGTTTATTTTCGTGCGCTACGCTATATTTAGAACATGAACTAGCGCACATTTTATGTGAGCAGTAAAACTTCCACCCAGGTACGAACAAGCATATATGTAGAAATACACATTGTGCTTTGATGTTGTAGCTTACCTGTAGGATCGTAGCTCTGTTCCGCCAATTGACGCAGCGCCTCGCGTTGCTCTTGCTGCTGGGTACTGTATTGTCTCTTGGTAGTCGTTGCTCGCTCCAGCAGATCCTTGAAGCAACAACAGATGAATATTATCAGTAAGCTTATTATCAGAAAGGCACCAATTTTGTAGCTTTCTGCCAATCTCGGTGTGCGCCGCAGGGAAGGTCGTCTGTATTACTAAAACGGCGACTAGACTTTTCGAGCATTTTGGTCGAGAATAATGAGTGTGAAAAGTATTTTTAAATGTAAGAGCACAGCCGATTGGCTAAAGAGAGAGCTCTTGAGCAAATGGACCAGCCACCACAATGGGCGTCATGGCAACGTGAATGAAAAAAATAGAATCAAGTAATATAAACAAGCCGGCTGCGAAACTTTCCGGTTGCCCATAGGCATAAACTCGCCACGGCACAATAGATGTGTATCAAAATATTGGCTCACTTGCATAGAGTCTTCTAAATGTAAACTTACATATAGAGCTTTAGATGTACCGCGCTGCAGTCGCGCCGCGATGTCCTCCTCCTGCTCCCTTTGCTGTTGTTCCTGCTGTTGCTTTATTAGCGAAGAGTTGCGAGCACGACTGCTGCTCGATTTAGTTGTTGGCGGTGTTCCGTTTGGATTAGCCGGCAATGATGCTCCTGTTGCTTGTTTGGGTACTGCTCCGGTGCTGCGATGTGTATCACATTCACTTTTCATTATTATCTTTACGGGCGGTGTCGGCGCCATCAGAAAATATACACATATACAACTTTCGCAGTTCTCAAATATAAACTAACTCAGGCTGTATTAGCGGCAGCTGCTATATCAGTAAGTTCTTTTTTCGCTTTCAACTAAATTATCCGAAAACTTTGCGATTATATATTGCCAAAAAAAAAGACTGTCAATCGCTTTTAACTACAATTTGTACGAGTTTAAGGCGAATCAGAATACTTTTTGTAAGCAAACAGCTGCGTCCTGGCAGTGTTAGTGATGTGTTATTTAATATCGATAATTGACAACAATACCGATGCTTATTGCGATACATTTTGAACTAAAGAAATCGATCATTTCAATATAACGAAACACGCAGGGCGCAATTATTAAGTGTTTAAATAATTTACATACAATAACAAATATATTTAAAACATAGATTCAAGATGAATCGAGTAAAAAGTTAACAACCAACATATGATTTGAACAATTTTTATTATATTTATGTATATATAAGTTATTCAGCAAGTAATATTTCTATTCAGTAACCATTATGCTATTTTCCTTGTTTGCGCTGTATAATTTCCTCCTTCAAAGTTTTTATACGCAAACGTTCTGCACGCAAACTTTCCTCTTGACCACGCAAATCAGTTGTGAAATCTGTAACCATGTTTATCATTGCATTTAGTAGTTGTGCATTATCCGGAGCATTTCGAGATGTCGACGATTCAGCCTCAGATGATGCAGCGCTTCTGCTAGTGCTGCTGGTGCTGCTGCTGGACTGCTGCTGGACAGATTCCGCAGTCATAGTTTGTCTGCTCTGTTGCACAGTCGATGACGATGAAGATGAAGATTTTGACTCCATGCTGGATATATGCTCCTCAATTCGCTTTGTCGAATCGGTCATGTGCTGCACCCGCTTGAATTGAGCCTTTAAATTAGCAATTTCCGCCAGCTTTTCCTGCAGATAACTGGCTGTTTCTTCTTTGTCCTCATTGTTTGCATTGTCTTTTTCCTCGGTTGCTGCACTTTCAGCAGTAGCAACTGAGGACTGTGAATCTGTGGTTACAACGCTTACTGATTCCTGCTCCCTGGTAGCCAGTCTTAATTGCTGGCGCTGGGCGCTTAATCGTGTTAGTTCCGCCTGCAGCTGACGATGCTCCTCCTGCATCTCCTCCAACTGACGATTGGAAGCAGCCAAAAGCTTTGCAGAAACACAAGAATATATTTGCATCTATTATTACCAATGATCATATTTCATTTTACTCAATTTGTACCTCGCTCAGTGCGGCATTATCTTGGGGCTTATTCAGTTCGTTGACCATTATGTGGATCGCTCCTTAAAAGAAAAACATTTGGGTTTAGATACACATTTAAATTGTGTTTTTAAATATATACAGCCACACACACACACACACACACACACACACACAGACGCGTAATTAGAGCTCACATTGCTATAAATAACATTTTTTCGACTTTGTGGTAATATTTGTGTCAATCATTTTGACGTTCTTCAGGCTGCCCTCACTTGGAAAACAAAAGCCATTATATAAACTTACAGAACGGAATGTGTGTACAGGCACTGCACCAGAAATTCAAAATTATGTTCAAATAGTTATATGTTTGTCTTTTATTTTATTTTTTTTTTTTTTTGAACAGTGCGCACGTTGAGATGCCAATTTTCCTACTAAATGACTGAGCCGAAAATGAAAATATTTTATACGATAATTTATATATATACACCCATGTGTGTAGATACATACATACATATCTATAATGTGTAGGCAAAACAAATATATTTATATATCTACTAAAGTTCGTACCGCGTGTCAGGCGACAAACGTTTCAAAAGCGCAATCTGTACAAAGAACTTTTATTGCATTTCATGAACATTTATCTGAACTATATTATATTTGTAGAATTTAGCGATTTTTTTTTAAAGGCTAACTTAGTCATCACATCATGGCGAACTGCTATCTTTCAAATTAAAATGTTCTTTTCAGTATAAGAGTCAGGGTCTCCCACTAAGATATTGATAAGAGTATCTGTTATGGAAATTGATCGACAAAGCTGAAAGGTGTCTAACATATAAGTTAGATTGCCTTCGAATAACGACAGTGCTCCGAAGAAGTCGAAGATTGCAGTTGACTTCAAAAAATGCTCCATTATAGAGGTAATTAAATTGTCCTTAAATTTTCTTTATAATTTATGCACTTATTTTTTTGAACAGTGAAATGTGTGATAATTCTTGGACTTTCATTATTCTGTCGGTATGCATTGATTGATGCTCAGCAATTGGAGGCGCCAGATCCTGATGACGATGAGAATGAGACAATCTTGGATGGTAGTAGTCTTTACATGGGTAACATAAGCCTCTGCAAAAATGTTGCAAACAGAATTTTTCTGCCCTATGTAGGAGACTGTCAAAAATACTATCTCTGCTGGGGTAAGTTGAATATTATCAAAATGAAATTAAATAATAATATTCATAAAATACATTCCAATATATTCCAATTAGATGGCGAAGCTATAGAGAAAAAGTGCAACAAGGATTACCAGTTCAATGCCCGGAATCAAAGCTGCGGCTTTCCCAATAATGAAAACTGTATGCCCAAGTGTGAGTCCTTTAATCTAACGAGCTTTTGTTACGATCGCACCTGCACAAAATACGTGCTGTGCTACTATGGCATTCCAGTTCTGAGGGAATGCCAGGACGGACTGCAGTACAATGCGGAGACGGATCGTTGCGATTTCCCTCAATATGTGGACTGTGTGGATAACGAGTGCATGCGAATGAATGAGTCAACGGAACTCTTGTACTTACCCAGCAAGGCTTCGTGTTCGAAATATTTCCTTTGCGCGAAAGGAGTTGCGATTAGTAGCTCCTGCGCCAAAGGATTATCTTTCAGCACCAGTTGCAATTGCTGTGATTATCCAAATAGGTCCGATTGTCAAGTGGGTCTCATTATTCAGAGCAATTGAAGTCCTTAATTTCTTAACGCCATTTATACATTCAGTTTCCAGCATTGAAACGCAACATCCAACCATTTTCCCGTATGCCCCTGAGAAACCCGGATATCAAGTGCCCCCGCCATGGAGCTCATTTCTACGCCCACAAATCAAAGCGTGATGCCTACTACTATTGCATTGAGGGCCACGGTGTTACCTTGGACTGTACGCCCGGCTTGTGGTATGATCCGAATGTCCAGGAATGCCGCGCACCCGAAAACATCTTAGAGATTTAGCAAATGACTCAATAAAATCAAAGCGATTTATTTTGACTGCAACAAATTGATATCAATAAAACACATGTGGGAATACCGTAGTCGACCAGAGCTGCATGCCAGAATACGCCAAAAATAAATCATAAATGTATAAACATTAAGTAATAAAATGTTTTTCCACCTCTGTAATTAACTTAAGCTTACAATATAATAATACAATTATATAGATATTGTCAGAAAAACATGCTTTTCACGTTTCCACTAGATATACAATTGTATTATGATCTGAAGAGAAGGAGACGATTTTCCATTACAAGTTCTACGGATACTCACGCGACAGTTATAATTGTCTATGAGTATAATATAAAAATTACTTATTTTGTATATAACAAACAATCTATAAAACAAAATTCTCAGGATCACATTTCAATTTACCTTTTCCATCACTAGTCTATTTGATCTTTAGTTTGTTTGTCGCCTGCATTGCAGCAGAGACCAGCGTTCCCGAACAGCTAAAATTAGCTAATGAGAGCCGCGTCTAGGCATTTGCAATGAGCGTCTATAAACAAAATGCAAACAAATTGGTTGAAATTTAAAATTTATTTTGTTGACATCCTCTAGGCCTTTACGAATTGTGGCTCGCGGCATTCCTCCAGCTCGGCATCAAAGACCAGGCCCGGAGTGCAGTCCAGAGTGACGGAACTACCGTGAGAACAATAGTAGTAGGCATCTTTGCGGGTCTTGTGGGCAATGAAGTGGGCGCCCTCATCAGGGCAGGCGACACCCCCGGAACGAGGTGGGACCCTAGAAAACGGCTGAATGTCGCGCTGTAGGGCCTCGACCTTGACAAAATGCAAATCTGTTAATTCAAATCTGATGTGTTGAGTACTTGAATGGAAAACCTACTGAGCACTGGGCACGTGAGGGGAAATCACAGCAGTTGCATTCGGGATTGAATTGAAGACCACTGGCGCAGGTCTGATTAACTGGGAGACCATCCACGCAAACATAATATTTGTCACACTGAGACTTGCTGGCAATGTAAACAATATCGTCGGCATTGTTCTGACGCACGCACAGATTATCCACACAGTCCACAAACTGAGGGAAATCGCAACGATCCGTTTCCGCATTGTATTGCAGGCCGTCGGCACATTCACGCAACACTGGCTCGCCGGCAAAGCAGAGAACGTACTTGGTGCATGTGCGATCGTAGCAGAAGGAGCTCAATCCCTGGGATGGGCATCTTGGCAAGCAACGCACCTCAGAGACGTCTACACATTGTTGATCGCGTGCATCGAAGAAATAGCCACTGGTGCATTGGCGAGGCACAGCTTTACCGGCTGTCCAAGGCATAAGAGTTAAGTACATTCATTCATATGGATGTAGTCAGGGCAAATCAACCATTGTGTGGTCAGAGCACAGTTGTCAGTTGGCCAATATTGATATTGTGAATAAATTACAAACTTACCAACGCACAGATAGTAGGAGCTACAGTCATCGAGGGCTGGCAGAAACAGATTGTCGACTACATTGGAGCAAATATTGACATCGGCCAGTGCATTGCCTAGCAGCGTGGCCAATGAGATCAACGTTAAGAATGTGTTAGATTTTATCACTGAATTAAAAATACATATAAAAGATTATCCTTATATTCAGAGCTTGTTTGTGGCCAACTATACTCACTTTTGCCTGCTTGTTCCGCTTCGATTCCGATTGCAACTGTGGCCACAAGCGCGAATCTAACTTCCTTTTATAGGCGACCATTTTATTTGGGGTTCAGTATTTAATGTTGTTTTCTTCTTTTTGCAATCAGAGATAAATACGATTATTTTGTTGCTCATCGGCGAAAGCAAAACTTATCAGAGCAGAGGAGAAACACGCCTGAAATTTGTAATTTTTGGCAACAGACCCGGTGCAAGCATTCAAATTGGATAGATAAGAGTCTCATGTCACGACGAAACGCAGTATAAAATTAAAAGGAAACTAGTCAATTACAATTATGAATGTCGTACGCACAGCTGAATCGGTTGTAAAAGATCTGTCGTATCAACGACGTATATGGCGAGCATATGTAAAGTAAATTTACACCATGTAATCTAATGTGGTGTGGAAAATTCAAGTTTTTGGAGTGGTAGAGTAATATTTATATAGGATTGAACTGTAGTATTGAACAAGAAAAGTGTCCTAAAAGAGTAAGTTACTTTTCATGATAGAAATATTTAATACTTAGACTTAAAATATATTTCTGATCAGGATCTATCAGTCGAGCATAAGTCCGGTATAAGAACTTATAAACAAGTCTGCATAGATTGCTCTGGCTTTTGCAATCAAGGTTCAGATCGAGATCGGCTTGAAAGTATTACATCAACTTCTTTGCAGAGAAATAATAGCAATTATTATGCAGCACTTTATGCAGCAGAGCTACATAGAATAGAATAATAACTGTTAGATTATTTTCGCCTTAATACAATTCACGAATTAGATTTTATGTATCATATGCTTTCTAACTATCTTTCTGTATATTAAAGCATCAATTTCAGATAACATACAATTTAGTTTTTTAAACCATTCTTTATTTTTATTATAATACATAATTGGAATAAATTTACTATATTAACTATATTTAAATTGAACCTCCAAGTCAGAGTAATGTAAACTCTCGAATAAATAATATAAAGTTTATATTTATATTTGGCTAATTAAGCCAAAGAGTTAGTTAAATGTTTTCGGAAGCCATATATTATACAAAGCATCTACATGAAATTTCAGTATCTATCGGCAAATTAAAAATGTAGTTTTCCTTTGGGAACTCGATGCGCGTGCCTAACTGTGATAACGCCAATTTCCAAGAACTCATTAAATCGACGCAAAAATAGAAGTAGAAGATATCAAAAAAAGAGTCTGCTCGCCCCCTATAAATGCGGACTTAGCTGAGAGCTTACTACAGTTGCTTATTGGAACTCTTCCTCTCAAAGAGTGCGTACTCAATATATTCTTCTTTAACTTTAATATTAGCTTTTCCTTTTGCTTATTCACAGTGAAATTTCTTTATGGATTGGTGTTATTTGGCTTGCTCCAATGTGCGAGGGCAAAGTTCCTTTTGAATCCATTGCCGCAGTCGGATCTAATCGTTGCACCTGATCCAGAAGATAATGTCGTGTATCCCAATGAAACACTCCACCCATTGGTCGATAACGGCATAAATCTGTGCGAAAATATGGCAGACTATTCGTTGCTGCCCTATATTGGCAACTGCTCCAACTATATCTCCTGCTTGGGTTAGCGACAACTTAACGCCTAATCGAGAGTATATTAACTGATTTCAAACTGCTTTCAGATGGCAAAATCAACTCGTTCGGCAGCTGCTATGTTGGCGATGCCTTTAAAGAGCTTTGTGACGAGGACTCAACTGATTGTGAACTCTCTTTTGACTACAAATTTCAGGCTTGTACCTATGCCAGCGATGAGGATGTCAAATGCCTGCCCGAATGTGAAGCCTACAAGTTGACCAGCTTCTGCTACGATCGCACCTGCACCAAGTACGTGCTCTGCTATTACGGCATTCCGGTGTTAAGGGAGTGCCACGACGGACTGCAGTACAATGCGGAGACGGATCGTTGCGATTTCCCCCAGTATGTGGACTGTGTGGAAAACGATTGTCCTCAAGCAGTGTCGGTCTCAAATATTATCTACCTGCCCAGCAAGGCTCAGTGCAATAAATATTTCATCTGCTCCAATGGCATGCCCTGGCCCCAAGAGTGTGCCAATGGATTAGTTTTCAATCCCGAATGCAATTGCTGTGATTATCCCAACAAGGTTCAATGCACTGTGAGCGTGATTCTAGTTACATATCGAAAATATTTTCAAATTTCATTGTAATTCTGTTTATGACTTGACAGGAATCGGTCCAGCAGCGCAATATTCAGCCCTATTCCCGCTCACCTCCTCGACGCGCTGATATCATCTGCCCAGGCCAAGGCGTTCACTTCTACCCGCACAAATCGAGACGAGATGCGTACTACTATTGCGTGGAGGGCCAGGGCATTACCTTGGACTGCACGCCGGGCTTGTGGTACGACTCCAAGATACACGAATGCCGTGATCCCAAATATATCCAGATCTAAATCTTAAGCCAATTAGATTTTGCAATATAGAGTACACTTCATATCTCACATGATCTATTAATCTATTGGGCATTCTTATATTTCGTTAATCTATTTTGTCATATTCGCCCAAAAGCTTTTTCTATCCCAGACTCAAACCATTTTCAATGGAACCTCGCTCATTGCGCATGTCTCGTACAGCTACCGCGTCTTTTGAGAGCAGATTGAGACCCCATTTATGCAGTGGCCACCCACTCACGCACACACACACACATGCATCGTAACCAATACCGAAAGCCAAAACCAAATGTTGGCAGTCTATGAAAGCAAAGCGACCAATACACGCACACGCACACGCACACAGCCGTACACCCACACACATGCTCTATGAAGAATAATCTTGAATCTGAACTCATGAAAAGTGAAAATATTTCGCTAGCTGCATTCAGAAGTTCAGTTGGCGCTGTCAGTTGGCTGCGGGTCCTTGCACAGGAGGCAGCAGATTGGCGAAATGCGAATTTAGAGAGGCGCGCAGTGATTTTATTAGTCTAAACGTAGTGAGAATAATAATTTAACGAACTTTGCATTCGATATGTGAAATTCCAATCAACGATTCGTTTCGCTGCGTTTGACAATTTAAGAATTGGCGTCTGAACACGTTCGCGTGTTTCATTCAAGGCTGACAGAAGGATACGTTTTTTGCCAGTTGTTTTGCTGTGTGTATCGCTGTGCCAGGTCAGTTGAGCGTTCAAGGACTTTTTCGTGCAACAACAACGAAAACAACGAAAACAACAACAACAACGTCAACAATAACAATAATACAATCAATGTGCTTCAAGTGTGCAAATATTTCAAGAAATGCATAAGAAAATTCATAGCTGTTAAAACATAGTAGAAAGATAAATAAATACAGGTAAAAGAGTGTTAACAAAAGCCAGCCAAATTGGCATGCACTTGAAAATCTCATGCACACCTACACCCACACCCACACCCACACACACGGACTCACATACAAGTACACGGACACACACTAACGCATTCGCACTGCATTGAAACTGTTCATATTGCTCATACGCAGCGCTTGCCATCAATGGACAGCGGCATAGACAAACGCCTGTCGTTTTCACAGACAGACAGACAGACAGACGTATCGTCGTGGGAATAATCCAGATAGCTTTAACTCAAACTGATTAAATGCCTTTGCCTGTGCCTGTGCCTGTGCCTGTGCCTGTGCCTGTGACTGTCCCTTCTGCCCCTCTGCCTCTCCATCTGCCTCTGCCTCTGCCTCTGCCTCTGCCTTTTTATTTTCACTCTCAATTTCATTTTACGTATTTTGTCTTTACAAATTCACTTCCCGCCAACCAGAAAAAAAAATGATACAAAAAAGACGCTCATAAAGGTTAACGGCGAAAACAAACCATCACATGAAGAAGGCTGAAAAAAGTCCTGTACACAAAGAGTGAGAGTGAATGTTTAGGCCTTCCTGCAGGGATTACCCTTATGTGCGGGTCGCGTAGTTTCCTGTTTTCAATGTTCAAACAAAAGTTTGGCATGTTGTACCCAGCTTCTGACATCTGTTACAGAGCTACTGACACGCAACATTTTTGCTTTCGTAGAAAACTCAGAGGATTCACTATTGTCTAGACACTGATTCGCTTGTTAGGTTATTACCTGAATAAAATGGCAATTTTCTCATTTATAAAAAACGAATTTCTATAGGTAGATTAGAAATAATATCTTGATATATTTTATTTTTCAAGCAAATAAAATGAAAGTAAATTAAACTATCAATAATACTTGTATTTATTTTTTTCTTTTTTGTCCTATAATAAATTTATTTAAAAAAGTTGCAACATGTTTCCGCCCGGGATCGAACCGGGGGCCTTCTGCGTGTTAGGCAGATGTGATAACCGCTACACCACGGAAACAGCTGAGGGCTTTTATGCCAGAAATAGCTTTTGTGCTTGGCAACATGTGAGTGCCTTGAGTAAAATGTGAGCCAGTCGGCAAACAAACTCAAAACAAAATCAGAAAGCGAAAGTAAAACAAGCCAAACATAAAATAAATCAAACACTTAACAAAAGCACAAGATAACGTTGCACACACAACAAAAATATGTATGTATATTTATATGCCTACAGCGTATAATGCTCATTTATATCTTGTAGTCTGCCAGTTGGAAAGGGGATTTGGGCTAAAAGCTGATTTCTTCATTTAATTTATGTACGTGAAAACTAGTTTTGGAACTAGTTTTTTTTTATAAGTATAATGGATACAACTACTAAAATAATAGCATTTATGAAACACGTTATTTTTATACATTTAGCTAATAATATATTTTTAGAGACAAAATCGAGTTATTAGGGAATTTTCTTCCACTTTAATTAAAAGTTTGAAAAAAAAAGAATCGTTTCTGTTTCCGCCCGGGATCGAACCGGGGGCCTTCTGCGTGTTAGGCAGATGTGATAACCGCTACACCACGGAAACAGTTGAACTAAACGCGGCTCAATAGTTCACTTAAGACAAACGCATGTCCAAAAACTATTTCAATTTACCAAATTACTTCTTGTTTGTGGCTATTTAGAATTCATTTTGGAATGCGACCAAATGATTTGCCAATTTTTTATTGTTTTTTATTGCGGCTAAACACAGCGAGGAGCAGCCAAAAAGCTGATAATAGAATTATGGGCACGTTGAGTGAACATTATATATACACACATATATATATGCACGCACGTAAATACATGTGTGTACCCATACGTACTGCCCCCCATTCATGTAGAGGAAGAAATTCTACTAAAATATGTATAATTGTGTTTTAAAATGTATTAGTTTATACAAAATACGTCAGCATTTGCGATCATGGGCTGATTGAATTCCCCCTCGAAGGTCGCGATATCGTGTTTTAGATTCAATCTAAAAGTTTGTTTCGTTGAGCGCTAATCAAGATAAAAAGATAAGGCGTCAAAGGAAGTGCACACTGAAATTTGAGCCAACCCGAGAAGGGGTCAACGCTTAAGTAGTTTGTCTAAACAATAGATGGCTTCAGTGTGAATACGAAAAGTATTAGTATAAATAAGAGATATTTGATCGAACTAAGTCAATTCTCATTGATTGCTGTATATGTTTAGCTATTGTTTCATTAATTTCAAAATCACTTAAGGTAAACGAAGCTGAAAAATGAGATTCTAGAAAATTGAAAAAGTGTGGAAGGAGCTGAGGTCAGGCAAAACACAAATCAAACATACACAATACATTGAACCTTGGATCAGAAAGGCAAGAAGAGATAGAGAGAGAGAGAGAGACAGTCCAAAGTCAGGCCATCTAAGTTAGCCAACAAGGCGTAGGGGTCGTAGGAGGACGAAAGTGAGCAATTGGCTGAAGTGAACCTATCAAACGGTTGTCCAAAATGTCTCTTTTAAATACGAGTATGTTTATTTTATTACTTTTGCGCATTGCTCGAGTATTTATTTATTCGACAGTGCGTTCAGCTCTGAGTGCGTTGTGTAATTTTTCTCGCCCAAGAAGTCGTTGACAAAGCAAAGCATTGAACTTTGAACTTTGACAGAAACCCGGTCGGACGCTATTCGGAGTCGGACTCCGAATTGGATTACCACACAAACAAAAAATCAAAGACGAATAATTTTGAATGCCAAGCATTAAATGACATTCATTTTATTATTTCTTATATATAATTGCATATATATATATATATATATAGATGTTTTCATTTTCTCTCTTGATGTGCTTTTTTTTTTTGGTTGTCGTTGTTGATTGGCCAAGACCACAACAGCCACAGACCAGACCAACACCACGGTCCCGACTGGGAACAGTTCAATGAACAGTTAAGCAAGTTAAGCGGCAAAGCAAATGTAAACATTGTCTACACCCAAAGCGAACGGTGGGACAATATTCGCCGTGTCTCTAACTATTTTTAAATATTTAAATAGAAATTGGAATTGATAGAGTCGACTGCCTGCCTTGAGGACTTAACACATACATATTCATAAAATTTTAAATTTATGTAAAAAAATTTTAATTTAATATTTGGATACCTCTTTGCATGGAATCTGCATTTTCAACTAGGCATGAGTGGCTAGATTTGATGTGAGTTTATTAGGCTAAAGTTATTAATTTCAGTTTATTTATTATATGTTTATGCAATTTACGCAAGAATCCATAGTTGGGTTTCTTATCTCATGAGATAGTTCCATTCAAAATCATTTTGATTAAAGTTGTTGGTTTAAAGTAAATACAGATAATAATTTCAGACTCGAATTGACTTGACTCGCATAAAATCTGAGACAACAAAAAAATGTTGAAGTGTATTATTAATTTATAGAAAGAAATAGAGAAACCTGATGGTGAGACTTTATGATTATATGAAAAATGAACAAAAAGTATTTCTGCATCTGTTTCCGCCCGGGATCGAACCGGGGGCCTTCTGCGTGTTAGGCAGATGTGATAACCGCTACACCACGGAAACAGCTGAAATCACGGCGGAAGGATAGGCAACTTGACGAGCTCTTCGAGAAATTATAGTCCGAAAATATAAATATTTAATTGATTATTTATAACTTATCAGTTTTGATTGTGAATTAAATTATCTTACACTTTCGCCAAGTCCACTGTGCCATTCCCTGGACGCGTCCTGTCTATCTAGTCTCTGTCTCTGTCTGCCTAACACCTTCGGTGGCTGCTATATGCACATGGCTTTGAGGCATCTGTTGCCCTGTCCTACTCTTTGTTCATTTTTGGCGCGCTAAGCTTTTGTGTTAGGTTTGTTGAGTTCACCAGTTCACTCTTCTGCTGTCATTGACACGGGAAGTGAAAGGACTCCCGAAATGTTGCTGCAGTTGTTGTTGTTGTTGTTACCATTTGGGGGTTATTTGATCAGGCAGCAACCTTTGTTTAGCGCTTACCTATGCAGTTCCTCTGGCAGGGAAGCCGCTTGGGGCTGCTGCTGTTGCTGCCTTTTTGTGGGGTAGTTGAACTTGAAATCTCGCACAAAGAGGAAATAGCAGACAGACTTGGAGTGCAGCATAATAAAAAGCAATGGGCACGTTTCCTGTTTAGTTATATATACGTGTATGTGTGTGAGTGTGAGAGTGTGAGTGTGTGTGCTCGCACGTATCTGTGTGTAAGAGAAATTCCCTCTTCCGTCTAGGCGAGCACAGTTGGCGTTTGTGTCTCGACACAAAGCCAAATGAGTCATGCGCTTTGTCTGGGCTTAAGAGGCTACCGTCCCAAACTCTCGGCATTAACTTCTTATAAGTTTCGCGTCTATCTGTTAACATAAGTTTCTACTTACAGCAGTCGTCAAGTGTTCGTAGGGAGATGCATTTCTGGATTGATAAACGTTCGCAGCAATGCGGCTTTGGGCGCTCACGTGTGGCGGCCTCGCTGTCGCATGCGGGCGGCGGGCTCAGCTACGGCCATCCGCCACGCCGCAGCAAGTCCAGCAGCAACAGTACCAACAATGTGGCTGGTAGCAGCGGCAGCAGTGGCAGCCATAATCAAACGCTGGCCTCGGTGCATCGCGGCACAGCGCCCTATGGGGGCGATTGTCAGTCGGGCGCTGGCACCAGTCGTCAGGCGTCGCATTATGCGAGCAGCAACAATAATGCACATGCCAGCAGTCAGCAGCAACATCAGCCCTTGCTGCATCATAGCAGCAACAACAACAACAGCAATGCCGCCATGCCCACAACAACTGCCAGCAACAACAACAATCCGAATGGCACCGCCACATCGGCAGCGGTGCTAACGGGCAGCGGGACGATTGTTCCGCTGGTCGCGCATGGCTCACATTATCATCAGCACAGCACGCGCTATCAGCCAAGACCTCAGCATCATCAGCAACAGTTGCAGCAGCAACTGCTTCAACAGCAACAGCAACAGCAGCATCAGTATAGCTACAGCTATCATCATCCTCAATTTGGCAACATGGCTGTGCCAGTGAGACAATATGAGCAACAGCAACAGCAACACCAACAGCACCAGCAACATCAGCAACATGCCGGCGTCTATGCGTAAGTAATTCTGATTACTAAAAATATTACTTAAATATAATTAACTATTCCATTTTTATTCGCAGTGATGATGCCTATAGCGCCTACCATCATCACCACAGTAGCAGCAACAGCAACAGCAACAGCAACAGCTGCAACAACACCAACAACAGCCGATATGCAACACCTCGACGTCACAATTCCAGCAGCAATATGCGCCATGCAACTGTCGCAGCAACGGCAATGGCAACTACAACAGCGTCGGTGTCTGCCACAGGCACAGCCACAGCCACAGCCACCGCCACGCCCATACCGCCCACACACACACAGGCCGCGGCACAAAGCAACCAACTGCAGCAACAGCATCACGCACTCTTGCAACATGCCGATTCGCAGCTGCTGCCCAGTCATCTGAAGTGCGGCATGTGCGCCTCGCTGGTCTTGGCCTCGGTTTTTGTGGCCGGGGCAAAGTTCTACTTCGATCATCAGGGCACTGGCCTGGAGGTGCTCATATTTTGCGCATTCTCGGCTACTTTCTTTTTGGCTGCCTGCATGGTGTCGCTGTGCCGCATACCCAAGGGCTTGCTACCCAGCACCAGCAGCAGCAGCCGCAGCGATGCACGTGCCGTATGTCACAGCCGTGGCGGCAATTCCACTAGCTGTATGCTGGAGCTGAACGATGTCAGGTATTTGGATGAGCGACAGGTGGAGGTAAGTGCGGAAACGGCGGCAGCAGCGGCCGCCGGGCCACCGCCATATCATATAGCAATATTGTTGCCGGAACAGACTCCGACAGTTCTGGGTAAACAGGTGCCATTGGATGAGTCACCGCCGCCGTCCTATGATAAGATACTCGTTTAGTTTAGGCCTCCTGAGATAGCGCTTTGGTTTTCGTTAAGGAATTGAGCGTCGATTTCAGTTAAGAGCCAACTATAAACCCAATCCAACATACCAAATACTTTTGCTCAATATTTTTCTAATGATATCAACCAAAAATTTATATATACATATACACAGCAAAAATGACATTTGCAAATAGCTATACATATATACAACACATATATACACATACATATATATATATATACATATATACATATATACATATATACATATATAAATATAAAGTAAAGTATATTTTTAAGCTCCAATTAATATTTTTACACTTTGAACTTTCTAATCCTAAACACAAACACTCACACAAACCCCAGAAATCTCCAATCTCTCTACTAACTATGTATCATTTTTGTTCTGTGATATGCTCAAAAGAAAATCATACGAAATAACCCATTAGAGACGAAGCAAAGCGAAATAGATAAACCAGAATATATAGAAAATAGTTGCCATATAATATAGATATGTGGAAATGTGAAATATTCAACTAAATACACATCAAGCAGCTACAACAGTATTATTAGTCAGTAGTCATTTAAGTAACAACTACTCACATGCAACGTAAATAAATAATGTCAAAGTGCAATATAATACAAATAAATAAAGAACGAATTAATTACTGAATTAAATTTGAGCCTTTGATATATATTTAACGGCTGTTACTATTTCTTTTTTTTTTTTTTTTTTTTTGATATCGATAATAAATCGCACAGCAATTTCATTCTACACGTGTGGTAACACTGTCACAGAGGCAACATCTTTTTCGGTTCAGCTATCGATAGTTTAGTGTTGCCACATATTGCGATAGTAATTGCTGGCATTTGTTTATTTACCTATAAATTTGTAAATATTGTCGAAAATGACCCGACACGCACGTAACTGCACCGCCGGAGCCGTTTATACTTACAACGAGAAGAAGCGAGATGCTGCCGAATCTGGTTACGGTACAAATGCTAAGCGGCTAGGCAAAGATTCAATAAAATCGTTCGATTGCTGCTCGCTGACTCTGCAGCCGTGTAGATATCCTGTGGTGACCAAAGACGGCTACCTCTTCGACAAGGAGGCCATTTTGCAGTACATTATCACCAAGAAAAACGAATACAGTCGCAAGCTGAAAGAATACGAGCGGCTGCGTCGCATCGAAGAAAATGAATTGACTCAGGAAGCAAATCAAAAGCAACTCGCTCGCATGGAGAAATTTGTGAATTCTGAAAAGCCGACGACAACTCCTGCACACAAGCCCAGTGCAGCAGTGTCCACGCCCACAAAGCTGGATGATATGCCTAGCACATCGTCGGCAGCCAGTGCTGGCTCAAGTAGCTCCATTTCCAACATGACGAATGGACATGAAACGAAGCTGCCCAGCTTTTGGCTACCCTCCGAGTGTCCCAATGCCGGCGTTGCCAAGGCTCAGGCACCCGATCCAACGATTTATTGTCCCGTTTCACAGCAGCCGCTGAGAGTCAAGGATCTGATCGATGTGAAATTTACTCTACTCAAAGATGGGGACAACAAACGCTCGCTCATTGCCAAGGAGGCCCGCTACATGTGCCCCATCACACACGACGTGCTCAGCAATGCAGTACCTTGTGCCGTGCTGCGTCCCACGTAAGTTCATCGAAACAAAAGTGGCGTTTAAAAATAACATGCATGTATATTCAGTGGCGATGTGGTTACCATGGAATGTGTTGAAAAGCTTATACGCAAAGACATGATACATCCCCTTACTGATCGCAAACTCAAGGACAAGGACATTATTCCCCTTCAACGAGTAAGTTATATATATTCCATAAAAAGTGAAATAGATATAAACTCTATAAGAAGCGAAAGCCTTCCATAGGTTTAGCTTGGAGTGTTTTTAGTATTCTGTTTTTGTGCCCCAGATCTTAAGAAATAGCCATTCTTATTTGTATCAGTTTATCTGTATACTGAAAACCTCAAAACTATAAAAAATAACCTTTTTCCTCTAAGATCAGCTCCAGCTGTCAAGTCAGTTGCAGACTCACAAGCGACTGAAGCATTCTCGCCTAGATCTAACATAAATAAATTTTCATTTTACATATTTAATTTTTTTCCAGGGCGGAACGGGTTATTCCTTTACTAATGACAATCTGCAAGGCAAGGAGAAGCGGCCGATGCTGCAGGTTTAAGCTAATCAGTTTTTTAATCAAGCTTTTAATAAAAGTAACCCTAATATAAAAATATGATTCAAATTGATAAAATATCAAAAGATTTTCAATTTGTAAACTTAAATTATTTAATGTGCTTTAAAATGATTGTACTATATATATATTAATCTGTATTGAAATAAACTTTCTTGCTGCAACCTTGACACACTCTTTCCCTAAAAAATCATGTTAATTAGATAAGTTTTGGCAAAAAACATCGTACACGTTTTATAGATAACAATATTGATATGTGATTCGTGACCTTGAGAATGGGTATATAAAGGCAATAGAATTTTAAAACGACAGCAAACAAAAATCGGCAACCAGCAGCCCAAGCGAAAAAATATGTGCCAACAACAAAGAGTCCTTAAACTGCTCTGCCTGCTCTTCCTGACTGGAGGAGCACGCCTTTGTGCCGCGGAGTTATTTCAACAATGCACCAATGTGAAGGCGGATACTTTTATAATGGCCATCGACGACTGCACCAGCTACATTTATTGCAATGGCGAGAATTCGTTCAGGGACAGCTGCCCAGATCAAACGTACTTCGATGCAAAGGCGCAGGAGTGTGCCTTTGACGATACAGGCATTTGCGTGGAGACAAAAAAGACAACATCAGCAGAAGCAGTTGCCGACGAGACAACAAAGAGCAGCACTGACGGATTGGAGACTGACACACCCACTGCTGCGCCTACAGATGCAGATGCAGATGCAGATGCAGAGGCAGAGCAGACGAAGCCGGTTGGCAGCAGACCGCATTGTGACACCAGTGGCGATGGCTACCATCCGCATCCAGAGCGCTGCGAGTACTATTATAGCTGCATCGCTGGCTACTTGACCATAGTGCGTTGTCCCTACAAATACGGCTGGGATTATGCGCAGCAGCAGTGCAAGCCCCTGTCGGAGGCGCAATGCTTCAGCTTATAGAATATAGATCGGTAGACTTAAGAATAGTATTGAGCTAACCCAGATTTACAAGGCAACTGTGCGAGATGACAATAATAAATAAGTATTTCTGGCATCCTAATGAATTGAATAAGTGCAGCCAGCCTCTGTGAAGGGGATTTGGCCCAGCAGCGCCTCCAATGCGCTTCCATTTGTATTTGTCAGCCGTTGTCAACATAATTCAAGTCTCAACAGCAGGTACCAAAATTTATTTTTGTAACAATTTTTTTTCTAATTTTTGTCTTTTTTCTTGGCGGCTGCTTCCACATTTTTATTGCAAATTAATAATGCACACGAATAGCGAGAGTTTCGCACTTGTATTTGTGTTTGTGATGGTGTGTGTGTGTGTGTGTGTGTGTGTGGTTTTGGTGGGCATGTCAATTGTGTCTCGGGTAGCAGATGGACTACAACTTGATGCTCATTAATGTGTATTATGAATTAACAAATGTTTTGATTAACTAAATTTTGTTGCAGCCAATTAATTAAAGAACAAATTTGTGAGTACAAAACTGCAACAATTTCTCTTCACTGGCTTCTAGCTGCTGCCTTCTGCTTCTGCTTCTGCTTCTGCTTCTACTTCTGCCGACTGCCTGCTAGCTGCGTGCTCATTAATTAGAACATGGAACCGACAACGATGCTGTTGATGAGATTGAGATCGTTAGAGGAGCAAAAGCAAAGACAGCCACAAGCACTGTGAAGACGACGACGAGCGAGAAATCAAATCAACAAAACAAATGGCAACGGCGACAACAACAAAAACAACAGCAACATCGAATGGCACACAGCAAAAATTGTCAAGAGATGGACATTCGAAAAATAGAAAATCTCCAACTAAAACCGAAAGAATTGAAACATTTTCGGATATTTTCATTTCAGATGCGAGCAGCAAACGGTTAACAAAGGTGCGCGCTTTAGCCAAAAGCTAAAATCTAAAAGAAAAGCAAAACGAAAAGAAAATCTGCGAGATGAAAACTCAAAAGGAAAATACGAAAAAACATAGAAAATGCTTTGCACTAAGGACATGCAAGGATATTCAAGAATTAGTAAAATAAACAAATGTAATAAAAAATAATTTAAATTCAAAACTTAAAACCGTTTTTAGTGCAAATAAAAAATAAAATACATATAATATGATTCTAGTTAAAGAGCGAAATTAATAAATATATATATTTATATGTATATAAAGTAAAAATAAAAAAGTTTATCAAGCGCGTGGCAAGCAAATCAAAATATACGTAAATAACGCAATTATCTGCGAAATGACGAATATTAAATACACTTACAGAAACCGAAGAATAAATAATCAACCAAATTAAAATTTAATAAATAAATTAATAAAATTAGTCCTCAATCCCCAATCCCAAAAAATATTCCAGACTGAAAAAATAGTGGAATGCTTAATATATACATATTAACTTCAGATGCTTCAAATATTCAATATATAAAATATAACTAGGTTTTGTAGAGTTTAAAAAACTTGAGTTGAATTACTTATTAAATATAAGCAATAATAAACAAATATAACTTTTAGCTGTGGCGTTAAAATATATGAGTAAAAATAATAATTTTATTTAAAGGCCAATGAAATAAAGTATAAATCAATTCATTTAATTATAAAAGAAATCTATTCGATATTGTAAAACTGTAAAAAATATGTTTCAGTGAAAGGTTTCATATCTATAAACATCAGAACGTAAATAGTTATCTAATAAAAAATTTATAAAAAGTATCATAAGAAAGTGTCGTACAGCAAAATATAGAAAATATATATATTCCATAAAATAAATTAATTAATTTAAGCTAAAATCATACTCAAATAGAGAACTCAGTGGACTTTTACTCATTTGTATTTACTAGATGAACGGAAAATCAAACTACAAAATCTGCTTGAAAACATAAAAAGTTGCCGAAGGCATTAAACACAATATAAAAATTGCTTTTATCGCTAAAATTCAACACGAGTAAATGACAAACACACTCGAAAATGCCGACATGAGAAAATATTCAAAGAAAAACTTTATGTTTAATAAACCAAGTTGACAACAGGAAAACGTAAAACTAAAAGTTCGCGTTTGAGTTGTTGACAGAATTCCAGTCGAGAAGCCCCTTGAGATTCCTTGGACCTAGGCCTATAAATAATCTCACCGGGGCAGTTGCGAAAAAAACAAAACCTGAAAAACTGGACTAAAAAATACAACATAAAAATCAGAGAAAAATAAAAAAGAGAAAACAAAAATTCTTAGACAGAATTTTCTGCGCCTCGTTTTTGTCATGGAACAAATGAAAGTTAAAACCATGCAGTAAATTAAAAATAAATAAAACAAAAAAAGAAAAGCAATCCTTTTGGCGTTTTTATGGAATGACAACGCGGCGTATGAGTGATTATGTGTAAAATATTACGCATCAACGCGTAGTCGAGTGGAATGGAAGTGTGGAAGAGAGCGGGCAGCGTAGGGCAATGATGAAATCACGAAATCACTTGACAAAGACAGCACTTGGACAACAAATCAAAATAGACAGGCTGGCGAGAGCGTTTAGCACAGTTCTTGTGGCGGCTATTTAAAAATACATACATAAGGCAACTGAAACTAATTTCGGAATATATCAAGTAAAACTGAGCAAAATAAATATAAAAAAATGCCAAAGAGTTACGGAAAAGACACTTTCTGTGTGAACGAGCGCCAAAAAGGCCATACCCCAGGCCAGGGCGTCCTTCTGCCCCTCCCCCTTGTCCGCTTGTCCCCTCGTTTCGGTTTTACGGTTACCCTGGCTCTGGTATTCTTCTGCCTTCGTCGCTCAATAGAAAAATGCTTAGATGCGATTTTCACTCGCTGTGCACATAATGGAATGAAGAAAATTCCGTCTGTCGACAACAACAACAACAACAACAACAAATCGCATGCTGGGCACCAAGCAGCTAGCAAAGATGTCGTAGTTGTCACTTTCGGGGCCTCCAATGAGTTGCAGTTTGCGATTCTCACACAGTTTGTATCTTATGCATGCCCGATGCACACACAAAAATAGCCCTCGGACAAAAGTAGTGGGTTAGCCATCCAATACCCATTTACCAACACCACCACCGTCACCGTCACCGTCACCACCACCACCACCACCACCACCAACTATCAACACTAGCAGCCAGCACTAAGTAGTTTCTCATGGCATCTAGTATAACCGCAATGGCTAAACAATGGAAATTGGCAGATTTATAGCACAGCCCAGAAACCCACAGATCTAGACAGAGATAGACATATAGCCAGGCCAGAACAAATCACATAAAAGATCAGAGACCAGCCAAAAAAAAAAATGAGTGCCTAACAAGCGGATACCCTGTAAACAGTAATTGATAAAGCCAATTCAGTTGATGCGTGCATTTAAAGCAGACAGGCAGGTATATCGATATTTATCGATTCGTACAGAGTGTACAATTCAAAATGACGCTATTAATTGCCATTCATTTTCAATATTTATCAATATTAAATAGCATGTATAAACTATTTTACAACTATCGCAAAGTTAAGAAAAGTCTTAACTTAGAAATTTAGATCTGTCTTTTAATGATTTGAAAGAGTCTGCACGATATATATCGATATTGGGAAAAATGAAATCTATAAATCTCAAGCACTCACAGCAGGTAGATGAAGAGACAGGCGGGTAGACAAATGGTTCTCTATGAGGCTAATTAAAAAATATATACGAAGAAATGTGGTTCTAGTGCCTATTACACTTTTTAGTTATTCTTTCTAAAGGGGAACAGGGTATTAAAACCACAACAACAAAAAGTTAGGCAAATTAATTTTATTTAAATAAATTTCATTTAATTGCCAGCCAAGCACACGCTAAGCCCCTGCACACTCGCAGTGTCAGTTCGTTTGTGTGTGTGTGTGTGTGTGTGTTGCTATTGTTGTTGTTGTTATCTCTTCTTCTTGGCATCTTTTATTGTAATTTAGCTCTGTCAACTGGGTCTCTGGCTATATTCACAAAATAACCTAGGCATATAGAAGCCAAACGAGAATCCCACCTTGGAATTCCTTTAGGCGCATATATGCAGAAAAGCTGGCAGTTAAATCTTGAAATGGAAATTATCGGAAATATAACAAATATTGATAAGCAAAGCGATCATTAACACACTTTGCGTGCCCTTTAAGGAGCTTCAGCACGGGCGATTGCTGTAAATCGATTCATTATTTATATTACCTTAAACTTGCTGTCTCTCGTCGGCTGCTCGCATAAACGCGATTCTCTCAGACGTAGCCATGTCACATCTGAAACGCACACAGGCACAACTACATCACAGCTATTCATATCATGCAATGGCTAAGCATACCGTGGCATATGAGTAATATGCCAAATGCTACGACACAATACGTATACGCCGCGCCACGCCGCGCCGCGTGCACGTCTCGAGCGGCGGCAATCGGCATAAAGATCAACGCTCTATAAAGAGCACTTTGTGGATCTCTTAGCGAAAAAGTGTGCGACAAAATGTTCAACAAATATAAACAAATAAAGACGACAGCAAAGCGAAACGCAAAACAAACAAACAAATTATGAATAGAAAATAATCGAAACAATATTGTGATTGAAAAACGCGCGCGCGCTCTCCTTTGACGGCAAAAATGTATAAAATACTTAAAGGACTCTCAACCTCTCTTACAGAGTCATTTATGTGAGGGACACAGGGACGCAACCTTCATGAATTATGGAACATGTAAATACAACGAATACAAGGCAACAGCAACAGCAGCAGCAGCAACAACAGCAGCGCCAGCACCAGCAACAGCAGCTGCAGCAGCATCAACTGGAACAGCAACAACAACACAGCGACAATCAGCAACAATTTTGCCTACGATGGCATAATCATCAGGTTCGATAGCAAATTATTATTTAGAATTAACTCCCGTATTCCTTGATGATTTATTGAGACTTCAATTAAAAGGTTTTTAATTTGAGCAGTTCTTAATACGAAGGGTTAAGAGAGGCCTGTAACAAATGAAAAGGAAATACTGAAGTGTTTTGCTGGTGATTACGAAGCATAAAGTAATATAACAACATAGATCATACGACAATGTGTTTATAATAGAGTGTTATACAAACATGATTTTCATTTAACACCAATCTGTGTGTAACTCTTAAAAAATATATAAATTTAGCTGTTATTCAATATAGCCTATCTCTTAAGAGTTATTTTATGGTGTTATACGCATACACATAAATGTTGTTGTTAAGCAGTGTTATACACGCAGCATTCTTAAATAACAAAATTACTATATAACACTTTTTGCCATATAGTCAAAGCCATTTATACTTGGTTTATTATAAAGTTATATCAGCCTTTTTTATACTAAAGTGGTATACACATAAGGAAATAAACAGTATTTGTATATAACAGTTTTGAAGAAATCTCTTCTGATCGATATTTGTTCTTGCATTCGGCATTTGCTATATGCACATATATTATTTATTAGAAATCCACAAAGAGATTTTCACTCCCACAGCATAATAAATATTTTTCGTTGGCTTCAGGTGCCATTAATTCCGAGCTACTTAGCTCATCCTATGATTTATTGACTCCAATGTGCTCGCCTCTGATTTTAAATGAATATAAATGAATAGACATGCTAGTTTATACGGCGTATTAGCCAAAGGCTTGGCCTCGCTCATAAAATTGACTGGACATCGTTCAGAAGAGCCGACCAAAGAAATGTCACCCATCTATATATAGGGTATATAGATATATATAAAGCGTATATAGATATATTTATATGTATATATATGTATATATATTCTTATTCACACATAGTTTTCCGCATTTCATATACTGACAATTCTGCTGCTCAGATCGCAACAGATCGCTGTTGGAGGGAGCACAGGCAGCGGACCACAAAGCTGTCCAAAATAGCCAAAAGCCAAAAGAGGAAAACAAAAAAAAAAAAAATAAGTCAAATAAATGAAATGCTCATTGCAATTGCCAAAATCCAAAGAATTTTTACTAGCAACTAAATCTAATTTCGAACGCGACGCAGTTGCAATTAATGCTCAGCTGCCATTAAGTGTCGCCTGCTGCATCTGCTCCAAATGTTTTCCGGGCCCCTAGCCTAGGGCATCGAATCACAATTTTAGCCAGCCAACCAGCCAGCCAGCCAGGCAGCTGGCCAAATCTACTCTATACTATTTATAAGATTAGCTGACCCAATTGCCCTCAACTACAACGGCGACTACAATTTGCATTTATAACATATCTCGATTCCACTGCATCTCGGTCTCAATTCCAGACCAGTTTGCTAAGCACTCTGCCGGTGCTGCTGGATCAGTCCCAATTGACGGATGTTACCATCTCGGCAGAGGGTCGTGTGCTGCGGGCACATCGTGTGGTACTCAGCGCCTGCAGCAGCTTCTTTATGGAGATCTTCCGGGCACTGGAGGCCAACAACCATCCGGTCATCATTATACCAGGCGCCAGCTTCGGTGCTATCGTCGCGCTGCTTACATTCATGTACTCGGGCGAGGTCAATGTCTACGAGGAGCAAATACCCATGCTGCTCAATCTGGCCGAGACACTGGGTATCAAGGGACTCGCCGACGTGCACAACAATAATGTAAACATGTATTTGTATTAAAATGATTCCTAATCTCATGCTCACTCTGCCTTTAGCTACCCAAGACGGCCAAGAGTACGCCGACTGCTTGCATGGAGCCGACCGGCGTAGACAAGCCATTGGTATTCGATGGCACTCGAACCCCTTCGCCCGCGCCGACGGCAACGCCCACAGCAACACCCACGCCCACAAGCACACCCAATCTGGGCATGTCCAATCCCTCGCTGCAAGCACCGTTGCTCGCCAACAAGCTGGGATCGCCGTTGGAGAACTTCTTTCTGAAGTCTTTGCAGTTCTATCCGAATCTCTTGCCGCAGCCTTTGAACTTCTCACAAACGGCGTTAAACAAGACCACAGAGCTGCTGGCCAAATATCAGCAGCAGTGCCAGTTCTACCAAAGCAACCTCGAGGAGGAGGAATGCTACGGAGCCAAGCGTCCGAAGACGGCCGGCGCAGCAATTGGAAGCATCGGAAGCAATTCACAGAAAGACATCAAACGCATAGACAAAATCGTGGAAAATTTAAGGACCAGCAATAGCAGCAAATCGCCAATGGAGTGTGGGGCTCCGAACTCAATCGTGGCCACCTCACCAGTAACACTTGCTCCACAGACGATGTCGCACTTCTCACCCCAGCTGCCTGTGGTGAAGACTTCGCCCAGCTACAACAATCCCTTGAATCCCGCCAGCCATCTGTACAGCAGCGCCAAGCTGCCTAGTTATAGTGCTGCCGCCACGCCCACAACGGCACAGCAAGCTGCCCAGTCGCACCTGGCCAGTCCGCCCTACATAACACCCGAGGATCATGTCAAACTACAGCAACACATCGAACAATACGCGGCCTGCCAACGAGAGGCGGCGGCTGCTGCAGCAGCTGGTCAGTTGATCAGCGCCAAGTCGGAGCCAAATCTATTGTCACTGAGCGCTGAGAAAATGGTGACGCCCAACAAGCCGCCATCCAACTCAAAGCTCTATGCCACATGCTTCATCTGCCACAAGCAGCTGAGCAATCAATACAATCTGCGTGTGCACCTCGAGACCCATCAGAACGTGCGGTAAGCAGGCCACACATCGACTCTCACTCTCCCCAGACTTACTCTAAAGCTCTTTCAGGTATGCGTGCAACGTCTGCTCACATGTGTCGCGTAGCAAGGATGCGTTGCGCAAGCACGTCAGCTACCGTCATCCGGGTGCGCCTTCACCCTGCGAAAATGAAGCCCGGCGCAAGCGCGTCACCAAGCTGGCAGCTCAATCGATCTCCGCCACGGCTCCTACGGCGACAGCAACCAGCGGCGACATGGCTGCAGGCGATGCAACCGGCGCGAGCTCCGGCTCCGGCTCGGGGTCGGGCACGGGCACGGGCTCGGCCGCGCTTTCCAGCAATCCGTATCTGTTTCTACCCAATCAGTTTCAGCTCGCTGCTGCGGCTGCTGCTGTAGCCGTGGCCGAGTCGAACACAAGCCTGGATGTGGCGCACGAGGTCCCCGTCTCCATGAAAAGCATAACTCCCGTCGCCCGAAACGGCGAGGCAGGCAGCGAGACGGATACTACAACCATTTAGCACTGGAGCGCTTGAGATTCTCATATATGTGCTTTCGCACTCACTCACACACACATAGACACACGCACACACACGCACACACACACACACGCTCTCGTTTTAAATTAACCCCACCGTGTACCGAAACCAAACGTCTTAGACCCGGCTGTGATACTTAGCACAATTCGTCGATTTAATTTGAATTTATTCTCTTGTTAATTTTAGCGCCATTTGTTAGAGTTTCGCTTGCAGCTATCGATATCGATAGGTCTGTAAGTAGTGGCATCACTGTCACAGTTTGAGGGTGACTGGCGCCAACAGGTTGGATAGCACTGAGTGCACCCACCCGAGCTGTTCGTGTGATCAGAAACAGTCATGTTGCGAGGCTTTTCATTTTTACCTACCAACACACACCACACCACACTCACACGCACACTCACACGCACACGCACACGCACACGCACAGACGCACACACGCCTACACATTCTAATAAATTAAGAGCAATTTTTATAAATATTTTAATTATACACCAAAAAACACACTCACACATGCACACAAAAAGACAAGGTGAAGACCTACAAAAAACCAACAACAAAATAAATTTTAAGCCACACAAAATACCTAGTCGAGATGTATTGTTATTTTCATGCAAAAACTAGTTTATTTCATTTCATAATACAATAATTTACGTACGCAGGCGCACTTTACACATATGTTTAAACTGTATTTCAGTTGTATAAGTATAAAAAATTTGTTTAAAACACATACAAGCATAATGAAGTGGAGTTGGTTTAAATATTTAAGTGTTGCAAACGTAGAGGCTGCTGCATCAATGATATGATTGGCAGAAAAACTTTTGGGCTTAAACTTAGAGGACTAAATGAGTGCATAATATAAATATCTAAAAGTATAAAACACATGCACTTAAATGAAATGAAGCTGATATCGAAGACGATGCCAAAATAGGAACTCGGCCGCAATTAAGTGGGATTCTGCGTCGTTCACTCTTCCTTATTAAGTATAAAAATACACGCTGGCTGCGCTTGCTTTCGTTGTTCCGTCTTCTATTGGCATCGTTTAGATAGTCTCGACATGCCAGACTTTGGTGTTGCAATCCTGACCAGTGGAGATCACAGTGTTATTGTCCAACCAAACGAGGCGCGTAATTTGCGACTGTGGGTGCGCATCTGAGCGAGGAATAAAATGTGTCATTTCATATATAGCAGAACAGCTAAGACCGACTTACTCTTGATAATAGTGTGCTTGGCTGGATTGGTCACAGACCAGATAATAATGGTAGTATCGAGGGAACCACTGGCGACAAGCAGTGAATTGGGTGACCAGGCCACGGTGTTGACACGCGCATTATGGAAGCCCCATTCCTTGTTGTGAGCCGGCTGACGTGACAAACGCAAATAGACTAGATTAAAGCCGTACATTAAAGTAGCCTCCACTCACCTTATATTCCTCCACTGAGTACAGGACAACCTTACGATGAGCATCACAGGCAACCAAATACTTTTGATCCGGTGAGTATGCGACATCGGTAACAGCACCGAGATGGTCCAGTTCAGTCTTCAGCTCCAGTGCGCCATCTTTAAGTGAGTAGATATGCAGCTTTTGGTCATCACCGCCGACAGCCACATCCAACGTGTCCGCATTTGTAGCTATGGAGCTGGCTTCGTATTTGATGGGCAACGAGAATATCTTCTTCTGACCTTGCACCAAGGTGATATCCTTAATGCACGCCACAGCAATGATGTTTTCACTGCGCAAAATGGCCAAACCGCGAGGCTGGCAATTGAGCTTGACCACGTAGTCCGTGTAGTTGTTACCCTCGACACTGAACTGGCGTAGACTATCGTCAATACCACATGTATAGACAAACTCATCCCAGGCGGCGATGCCATTTATCTGATTGCCATGACCAGTACCGGAGATGCGGTCGTTCGTTCCGTTACCGGAATTCCAGTTGGTCACAATGCCGTCATGGCTGCCGGTATAAATGGTACTGCGGTCATCACTTAAGGCCAACACTGTAATCGGCTTATTGTGGCCCTTGACTACTCGCAGGGGTTTGGTGGGATCCTCCACATTCAAATAGGTAATGATTCCAGAAAGCGATACAGTTATCAAGTGCTCTCCTTGCCACAGGCACGACACCTGCTGATCATCCACGGTATTGCCCATGACAAACTCGCTGACCAGCTCACGCGACTCAACCTGCCAGAGACGACAAGTCTTATCGCCCGAACACGTAAGCAGCTGAGTGCTATCCGGCTTCCATGCGACCGCATAAACGCCGCCCTTGTGCGCAGGAGAACCGAATTCGCCCACGAGATCCGAGCTGGTTGCGTCGTACAAAAACACTTTGCCATCAAAGCCCGCCGATGCAAAGAATTTGCCATCTGGCGAGTAGCGCACGGCCTGCACAAAGCGCGAGTGGTCCTGCTTGGTCATCTTAAACTTGAAAGGCGGGCCTTCGAAAACGCCAATCGTGTTATCTTCGCTGCCTGCAAACTCATGGATTAGACAAGAAATACATACTACGCCACATTACTCACCAGTCACGATACGGAACGGTCTGGTTGGCTTAAAGTCCGCCGAGTTGATGGGCTTCGACTGTCCACTGATTTCACCAACAGACGTGCCCGTCTCGGACATGAAGACATGACCGAAACGCTCGCGTCCCTCACCAACAGCAACCATCCGTTGGTTGTCGGCTGACCAGCTAATGTCCTTGATAGGTCCTGCAATCGGCTGGTATTCATTCTTCAGCAAATGTTCCTTATTGACAGTATCCCAAATACGAATCTTGCCCGAAGCATCTAAAGGACGATAGAGCATTGTATTAAGTTAACTCCATACTCATGCGAACATATCGTGGAATATATATATATATATATATATATATATTATATAAAAAATTACATTTCTAATCAGACTTCCAGTTTATACACACATGTATATATATATATTCAAAACAAGATAACATCAACGGAAAAGCTAGATAACAGTTACTTTAACATTTGACTTTAGCTCCTATATGTATGGCTTCATTTTTCCTAATGTTTCAGTTCCATTCGAAGTCGATAAGATAGTCGACATGTTCCATATTGTATGGTAATGTTGGATTGACAGCTGACGTGAGTCAGGCAATAGTTGTTGATGTTGATGGCTATTTTTAAGGTTTCTTTACAGATGGTTGCATTGTTGAGACTTACCGCCGGACGCAATGTAGAAGCCACTGGGCGAATACTTAGCCACATTCACTGCACACGAGTGCTCCGTGTAGACATCGGCGATCGCTGGATTCTGGACAGGCGATGATGGTAATCGGAGCGTGACGAGGCAAATCAAGAAAAGCGCACAAATAAGAAAATTCAACAAATTAATAAATTAATATTTACAAACAAATTTGTTTGGGCAGAGAAGCAGCATCATCACCAGCACCCGTACCAGCATCAGCAACAGCAACAGCAACAGAGCGACATCATAATTATGTTGCGTGGGCAGTGGAACAAGAGACAGATAAAGAAATAGCGACAGAGGCAGAGTGAGAGAGAAATTTCTGCGCGAGTGTTGGTAAATATAAGCCGTGCCGGCTATATTATTATATTATATACAATGTATACACTTGCATACGTACATACATGCACAGCTATGTATGAATGTATGGTAAATAAATATAGAACAGCCAATACAAACACACACACACACACACACACACACACACACACATACACACATGCTTATAGAATGATCGCTGTCAAGTGGAAAATAACGCTTGAAAATTGCAGCTGCCGTGCGCTGTCCAAAAATAAAACAATATTTGCTTTTTGGAGCAGGCGTCTCATATTTTGTGCTGGTTTTCTTGCCCAATTTAAGAAGATATCAAATGTTCTTACCTCAATATTTCTGATTATCACCGAGTTGCCATTGGTGTACAAGAAGTTCTTGCCCTTGGGATCAGCACCCAAAACAATGGGTTGGCCACGTTGAGTGCGCGGCAGCGTTGCATAGATATTTTCTGCAAAAATTGTTCAAATTCGAATTTAATTTAAAAATTAGTGGAACATTTTATCTGCCGTTAGATAGAAAGAGAACAGGGTGCGGTCAGTGGTCGATTAGCCGGTTTACTGTGCTTTCACCGTGTTAAGGGCTTCCCCCCGTTTCCCGCACTTTGTTTATCTAAACATCTCAGGCGCTACGCTGTGACGACGAATATGTGAATTCCATTTTTGGTCATATCGAAGTGCTTCCGCCGTTTTTACAGTTGCCGGCTGACTCATTTTCGGCGTCGCTGCTGTCAGCTTTTCAATACTTTTATGGACATTTTAGAAACGAATATAACTCACTGTTTTCGTAGTCTAGTTTTTGTGGTTGCGCCATTTCACTTTTTTTAGTGGCTTACTATTTCTTATTGGCTCTGTATATATAGCGAATTGTCGTATTTGCACAAAAACACCCGCACTTGCACTGTATACGACCAGGGACGTCGAACTGCCTTTCGTTGTTATTCGTTTAGCAGCAACAGCATATTAACATTTGACTGTAATGTTATTAATAGAGTCGAATTACTGTTAATTTTGTTTAGCCCTCTGCAAATTCTAAAGTTAAGATAAATAATTTTTGTTGTACGTTTTAAAGTTATTGTGTAAAATTAACATGTGCAACTTGACTTTGATTTATCAACTTATTTGCAGTCACATCTGATGTAATTATTAGCTTAGCAATTTCACGTCATGGATGAAAATGTTATCACTTTGTTTATATTATTATTATTATTATCATTAATTAAGCAAATTTAACTTCGTTACAGCTTAAGACTTGTAGTACTTGTATTTTTGACATTTACATACGTAGAAGCGCTAAATTATAGAAATGAAATTTAGCAGAAACGCGGCTAATTCAAACATGCTGAAACAAACATGCATATCGAAGTACTCGATAGATATTTTTAATTAACAGCTGTTTTTAATGATTTTCGATAAATCACGTTTGCTTACAGAGCCCAAATTAAATTTTGAAGATTAGTTTATCTATAGAGTATTTTAATATATTTCAAGCTGTTCACAGTTAAACAATTATTATTACACAGAATAGCCGAAGCAGAGAAATTAACTTCAATTATTTACGACTGTTATGCGCATGTGATAACTATTTGTATTCTTAAAACTAAAATTCAATATTGAGAATTTTATTTTCTACATAACCCGTGAAAAAACGTATTTTACAAATAGTTTGACTAAAAACAATTTTCAAATTTATATGGCCCCATTAGCGAAGTGAAATAGAACAATTCGAAGGAAGCATACAACTTTTTTTTTTTACATCTGTGTTATTCGTTGCTCATCAACTAAATTTCAAGACATTCTTAAAATATGAAGAAAACGGTTAGTAAAAATAAAAAAGACATGTAATTGCAGTATTAATTATATTATTTAATATTTTAGAAGCGGCAAAGAAGAAGACGCCGCCCACACCTTAAGTTTGTACAACAATTACCTGACCATGCGGAAATTGAGAGTTTAGTGCAAGCAAACATACAGCGTGAGAAATTGGCCAAACAAAACCATTATTTCATTATGGTTGATTGGATTGCAACCGAACACTCTCCAACGGAGCTGGCTGTTGCCCGGTTTAGTTTAAAAAAAGGCCTGAAAGACATATACCACACTCTTATCGATCCTGGTATAGACAATATTTGCTTTGCCCTTATATGATTTTACTGACTGATTTTTTCCGTTTTCAGCCTTGGCCATTGACCACTTAGATGGTATTCAGGCAAAGTTACTTAACTTCGTAAGCTTAAACTGTGATCCGGATAAGCTTCCACCTGTCTTCACACTTCAAGACAAAATAGAAACTGTGAGCAAATGCGTTAAGCTACTTAATGGAGGGAAGGACACTATCTTAAACGTCTTGCCCATAGAATATCTTTACTATGTATTGAAGAAAGCTACATGCGAGGCTGCAATGTTACCGCCACCAGAATCTATTTTTATTACCAATTCTAAATTCCATCTGGATCCATATGTATTTCTGTCGGATATTGCCTGTGAATCCCACAAGGAGCGAAATCTCTCCAGACACTGCAGTAAATCCTATGTTAAACGTTGGGGCTTCGCATTTGCCAACTACATGTGCTCTGATTTAGAAATAAAGATGTTGCCAAATCGCCACATGCCCAAAAATTACAATGAGCTCCAGCACACAGAAGGATCCCCTGAGCATGCTGAGCTAACAATAATGACTCACGAAGAATATATGCAGCAACAACAAAAAGCATTGGATATTCTCAATAGTCTAGACTTGGACAGCATTTTTGGAGATGATGATATGTTGCAATCAAGTTTAAGAAAAAGTAGCAGTTGCAGTAGCTTGCAGATGGTTGCAGACAAAGCTCAGACAGAAAAGGAAGATACGATGCAATTGCATGAGAGCCAAAATTTGGAAATAGTTCCTCCGCCGCCACCGAATCTAGACCAATCTCTTATAGATGATTGCGCATTATTTAAACGAAGATCAAAGAATTATCAGATAGATTGTCATGTCTATTCAGCCCACAACGTCATAAATCATTACAAAACCGAAGACAGCGAAAATGTACTAACTGAAAGTCGAACTTTTACAAATACGAGATCTAACGCAGATGAAAAGGAAAAATATTTAAATATAAACTTGGCTGATGAGCATCAAAAGCACATTACCCCTGAGAGTGTCAAGGAAACAAAGCATCAAACACAAGTTGACTGTCGAACTACAAGTCACAATAGTCGAGGTAACCAAATTTCATTATCTAGAAAAAGCACACGTATCAGATCCGATCGTGGCAAAAGAAAAAAAAAGAGAAAAGCGCAAAGCCAACATTCCATCAGACCTTTCTTAGGCGTTGCAGGAAAATATTCTGGAACCCGTAAACACATTGGCCCAACAGTAAAGTGTTCTCAGACTGCCTCCTTTAGGAAAAGACTAAACTCTCGGAAGCCTTCTCCGCAATGCAACCAACCAGTATTTCAAGCTACTTTAAATGAAGGAATAGAAACTGAATGTTTCGAAAACTATGCAATAATTATGGAAAGCTTCCATAAGAATTCAATTACACTGAATGAAGACCAGCGTGTAGGACAAGATGTACAAAATACTTCAAATATTACGGATTTGGGGAAAATTCCTCATCAAATTCCTTATAATGACACTTATGGATCATATGTGAGATGCAATCAAAATGAATCATATAATCAAATACAACAACCAGTGGAGTACCAAAATCCACGACTACTTTATGAATCGCGTTCCATGAATGATTTTCCTCCAAATGACCTACGACATCGCCTGAAAAAGCGCCATGATTCCGTGAGTCAGTGGAATAATCATTCATGGCAACAGAGCCTTGAACCTGCACAACATTTTGCAGATGGGAATAGAGATAATTCAGTCTCATGGCATGGGGATGGATATGGGCATTACTAATCTTATTAAAATTTTGTTCATGCCAAAAGCTTATATCTTGCTTGCTGTATAAATAATAGATGCATATAAATGAAAACGTAGTTTAAGGACAAAGTAAGCAGCATAACTATATATATATTGGTCCTTCTAAGTACTTATAAATTATTTCTAATATTACAAATACAAATGAATTAATTTTTAAAAGTTGAACAGAATTCTTGGTTTTTTTTATGCGGCGGTAAAAGTTTGTCCATTTATTCTGGAGTATTGTTTTTGCAGGTCTATATTTACCTCATATTTTGTATATTATGATAAATGAAAGTAACAATCTTTAGACCAGATTTCCTCTTATAATTGTCTCTAATAGCGTCTACAGAAATTTTGTAAGCGTCGGATATTGCTACTCGACTAGAGTATACCTTGAACCCTGCGAAGTGCAGAGTAAACGAATCCCATTTATTATTAATAATTAATATTTATAAAAATCAATACATTAAATAGTTGTTTTTCATTTATCGTGGGCTCCTACGGACTTTTAAAAAGGCCGTTCACTGCTTTCATAGCAGGTATCGAAAAAAGACCTGAGTTCGTAAGAAATTAACACAAGGTAAAAGACTAAAGCAGATGCTCAGCAAAGATATTGGAGTTTCGGTTATTTATGTGCTCCAGACTCAGAAATTTCCTTTGTATAGCCACGTTGATCTGTGCTGGTTTCCTTGCAAGGACTCTTGGTTTGCTGCACCGTGTTCCGTTTAAAGAAATGTCCTCGTGGAAAGCAATTAATGTCTTTTATGCTTGTCCGCACTTTCTATCGAATTTCATATACTGTTTACATACATGTACTCATGTCTACATATTACATATATATATATATATATATATAAAAGTACAGTTTTTCGAAACTCTAATATTTCATATATATTTTCAAAATATAGTCGAACTTATGACATATGCTGCATCTTTCGATTCGATTTAAAACGCATTTAGAGACGTGATTATATAATGCAAACTCACTTGCCAAATTTGGTCTGGATCCTAAGCTGTGGGCGATACAGTTTTATAAGATTTTCCACGTCCCCAATGGGTGTAGATATAATACTAATTTATATTCCAATAAACTATTCAATATTCTATTAAATATATATTGATTTTATTTTTGTAAAGTACTTAAGGATATTTATTCAAAATATAATTATGTCTCAAAAATAAATTTCCGGCTTCTGCGTGATCAGAAAAATGCAACATTAATTCAGAGAAATATCGTAGGCCTCATTCAGACTGTAAGCTCTGCAGGAGGGGTGTTATTGCTGCCAGCTCCTCGATCAATGCAGGATCGTTAACAGTTTTATTTTCAATATTCTCTAGCAGCTGCTCGAATTCATCGACCGTTAAGTCGTCACTTGCTTCGGGTTGCTCACATTGAAGAGTCCCGACAACTGGCAATGAGAGACATACATACATATGTGGACACATAGATATAGTTTGGTCGAAGGTATGCATACCTTTTGGTGAGCTCTCTGGCGGGATTATAGATGGGGATGGTTTGGTAGGCGTATGTCTCGCAAGACAGCGCTTATCGTGCTTGTTTCGCATTCGCAACAAATTGAAGGTCTTGGAGCACCTGTGGCAGGTGTAGTTTTTGCCGAAGCATCTGTGTTTCAGGTATTGTGATTCCGTTATAAATTTACGATTGCAAGCGCGACAAGCGTATTTCTTCTCCATATGATAGGTCTGGTAGTGGCGACGTAAAAGGTTTAGACGCTGCCCGCTATAGTCGCACTTTTCTGCGGGGCATAGATATAAATTGATTGCTTTTGCCGGCATCTCCACGCCATGCTTCTTATGGAGGTGCAAGTCGTAGGGACTGCGGTTCTTGAACACCTTGCCGCAGTCGAACGTGCAACGGTATTCGCGAAACGGCAGCAGCTCAAAGATTTCTGGAGTGCAATCAGTGCTATTTCTACCAATCCTCGACATTACAGACAACTTCCAACTAAAAGCCGTTAACAATTTTAGCATACGTCAATTACATACGTGTAAGTTATTGCAGATGTCGATGTACCAACAACACGTGACTTTGAAGTGCTGCCACAACCAACTTTAACGTGCTCCATTTACATACGAATACACAAAAGCAATCGCAAATTATTATATAAAATTACATAATGCCCCATTCATACATACCGTTAGTCATTTCACACTTTGAATTAAGTTTAAATATGTTAGTAGTTTGTACGGGTAAGTATGCTCGTGAAAGAGCTTACCACATTTTGGCAGTGCTTATTTAAATTTATCCTATTACCAAACAGTGTTGTGAAACAACGAAAGGCAAACAGCTACCACTGCATGCTACCATGAATAAACGTATGTGCATCTATATGTACATACATATGTTTGTATATTATTCGTTTTAGGAACCAATAAGAAAATGCGCAAATATCATTCTATATTCATCGCTTGTCTATATTTATACTTGTTGGCATATTAAAGCGAGTTAAAATGCACACATGCACACGTACACATACGTGTGCAATGCATTTTAACTATGAAGCGCAGTGTTGTAAAACAAGCAAAACCAGCTACAAAACACACACACGCACACATGCAAATATGTTCGATTGCACGCACGGGCCTTCTGTCTCGCTCTCGCTCGCACTGAACACTTTAACCTGTGCGCGCAGGTAAGCAGTGGCCATTTCCCATTGGTCACTTGACTTATTCACACTGACCACGCCTTCCTCCCCAATAAAGTAAGATTTCAAATTGCAGATGGCGTTGTCTGTTTAATATGCTTTTTAGAAATTTAAATGGATACAACTAAAATACGAATTCATCAATCATCAAATGAATTACATATCAATACTCAAATACAGAGATCGTAATGTTTGTATTAGAGTATGCTTGAGACTAGCATACATACAGTTAACGAAGCAACATATTAAACGCGTCTTCTAGATCGTTAATAGTGCTTCAGACTAGAATACACATAGTTAAGTAAGTTACATATGAAATTCGTCTTCTACGTCGTCAATAGTGCAATTGGAGGAAGGGACATTCCAAACGTTTGTTGGGTCACGTGGAGGCAACCCGTTGGGTAAAGGATTCCTTTTGGTCATGCGTTTATGGCCACCAAGACGAGGAAAGTCGCGAGCTCCATTCAAATTGGAAGAGAAGGCAGTGTGATCACATAACTCGGGCTTCACTTTGGGCTGATTCGAGTTGAATGAGTCGCTTGAATTGTCCGTGTTAGTCACACTAAGAGTCTTGGTACTCTCATTTCCCGGGTTAGTTACACGGAACTTTGCGTCCTGTATGGGAGGCATGTGCTTTCCGGGCAGAGGCTTGATTGCCAGGTCGCCGCACATGTAGTCGCTAAACATAAAGCACCAACGACTAACCTTGGACTGAGCACAGTACTTGCTCCGATCATTATCCTCATGAAACTGAAATGCAATACTATAATAAAGCATAGGCTATTCATATTCTAGTCCCACCTGACACGAGATGCCCGAATGGTACTCAAAGAAGTCCTTCATGAACAGATTATCGGTGATGTTCTTATTGATCGATTTCTTGGAGAGATCTGCACTGTCCATGACCTCCGTCTTGAGCACATAGAACAGATACTGAACATCGTAAATGTGAATTGTTGCCAACGGTTCTTCGCAGTCGCTCTCCAGGTATCTAAAGCAGCCCTTGACTATGGGCATCAACTCATTGCTTGTGAAGACCACGAAAGAATCTGTGGGGTTGGCATCCGAGCTGCAACTACGCAAATACTCCACGATGCTCGCATAGAGTTTGCCGATGTCTGATTCACCTAAAGCATTCGGCGGCAGTGGCAGCTGATGTGTAGTTGAAGTGTGGTGCAGCGTGTCGCTGCCTTGGCCAAAAATAAGGTGACCTACGAGATCGGCCGATATTTGAGTATAAGAGATCGTCCACATAGAGAGAACTGGGAGCAACTCACCCGGATTGATGTGCGAGCTGTAGATCGAGCACTTGCCTGACTTCAGCGAAAACTGACAAGCAGAAAACTCAGCCGGAATATAAATATCATTTTTGATAGACTTCGTAAAGTAATTGAAGGCAACAAAAATAAACTTCGTATTCTCCAGATCTGTGGAAGGAAGAAGCAGAATTCGCAGCACTAGGAAGCAATTCTTATTTATTAGCTTACCATGCTGTTTCTTGCCATTTAATACGATTCGCTCTATATTGCGCTTCATCTGCATTTCTTGCTCAGCTTCTTCCATCTCGGCACGCTTCACCATGGACAAAGGTTGGCCATGACAATTAAGGCGTTCCACATTGCAACGTGCAGACACGTCAGCTTTTTTGGCGGCCTCATTGTACGGTCCTCGTTGTTGAGGATTCATAGACTACCCAACAATATTTGTTTATGGAGATGTTTATGTACTTTGGGATACTCACGCGCCAGAGAGAGCCGCATTTATTCACTGCTTGGGGTAAGGTCATTTTGCGCCCTTCCGAATTCGTTTTTCGCCACTCCTCAACGAACATCATGAAGCCATTGTGCTTTTTGGGAGCCATTTTAATCAATGCTATTCAAATTATTAATCGAGCGTTAAGTCGGAAAAAAATATTTGACAGGCGAAAGTCTTTTTGATAGCTTGGATAAATTCTTAATTCTATTTTGACAGATTTATGTCTACTCGTTTCTTTTACTTATATGTATATATACCATAATTTGACAGATACCTTGATTTCTAGGTTTTCAATCAAAATGTAATTTTTGACAGCCGAAAGCATTGACAGTATGTTGTATAAATATTTATGTATGTGTGTTTTCGCACACACACATGCATATGCATTTTTTACTGCCTTAAAATTTACATAAGCATTTACATATAATATTAGACATTAAAATGTTACTGTTACTTAAATGCTATTGTGTAGTTAAAAGATTTTATCAATCTCTTTTTAAACTTCACGAAGTTTTAGTGTTTTGTGAAAATGTATCAGGGATACGGTGACTTTAGTTGCACACTGTATGTTACAGACATATATATATATATATATATATATAAATATATACTTCTTACTTAAAAATATATGTATGTACATATATATACCATAATTTAAAAAATACCTTGTTGCTTTCTAGGTTTTTAATCCAAACACAATTTAAATTGTCGCTCAAACTAGTCCGAAGATTTGTTTTCGCTTAAGATAAGAGAGAAACACCGACTCCTTCACTAGTACTGTATCCGTACACAGTCGTTTCTAGAAGACACACGGCAATGAAATCAGAGTTCGAATAGAGCGCAGAGCCTGCTGCTATTCGATTATTTCGAACTGAACTTGAGCTGGATTCGTCTACGAATTTTGATCGAGTATTTGATATTTTATATTCAAGTCGGAAAATAATAATGATATATAAATCAAAAATGGATTTTTTTTTAAAACTGTAGTTAAATAGCATCCAAGAACTGAGTATAATGAAATGTAATATATAAATTATACTCACTTTCCATACTTATAAATAAATGCAGAATATCTTATTACTGTAAATATTATATATAAAATTCACAGTCTGTTTTACTGCCACTGGGCTAATTCGATTATTAAACACTTAAAAAATTAATAAAAATTACACATTTATTTCCGATAATTTGTACACTATTTTCAGTAAGTTTGCGTTTGATTGTTACCAACTTTTTAACGTTCTTTAACATTTTGGAGCTCTATACAAGTTTCACAGAAATGCTCCTCGCTAAGCTAAGTTAGATTCGGTGTATCGATATTGCAAGCCATGTTATTTACAGGCGCTTTACAGAATTCGAAGATTGGTCGCGTTGACTTGCTCCATATGGCGTTACGTTAAGCATTTTGCGTTAAGATAACTGAAATATGTAAAAGCGTCACCACCTGTTAATATTACGTGAATTTAACGTAAACAAGCTTTGCTTTTAGAAGCGTAAACAACACCAACCGCGTCGGACGTGTCACGCGCGCGAGTCCTAATCGTCTAACTTATTTTAAATATTAGAAACATAAGAAAATAAAAAGCATAGCACCAAATATTGTAAATTGACGACGTAAAGTGACAAGAAATTAAACGCATATGCAAAGCTGGCCAATATCAAAATAAATATGTATGCCCGATTTTGTTAGTTAAAAGTGGCCGTTTAAAGCTCGGCTTATATAAATTTATAACCGAATACCTATGCATGCTGGCATTTATGTTAGTGTATACATATATACAAGTGTAGCTTGCCGGGCTGTTGTCTGTGAGGTGGAGTGCTTAGATTTCGTAGCCGGTGCATAGTTATTGTGCACAGAGTGAAGAGTTAAAAATTACGGTCTTTTAATTTGCTCAATAAAGTCCAAATTCAAGTGCTGAAAGTAGCTATGAAAAGAGTGTAAGCTTAAGAAAATTTACACACACAAACATCCGCGGTCGCTCGCATACATGACGATCATTCAGTTTTACCTCTTCTTCGCTTTGCGGGACGTGTTGCGCCTTAACCTACCTGAGTGAAGGAGTGAGAGCGCAATAGCGTCTGCTTGTGTGAGTGCGTGTTTCAAGTAAAATAGCGAGAGAGCTAGCGAGCGAGTGAAGTCAAGCTTTTAAGTTAAAGTTCTATAGCTTGCGTCGGCGTAGCGTTGGCAGCGACATCAACAGAAACAACAACCACAACGACAACAATAGCAACAACAACAACATCAACAGGTTAGACTTGTCTACAGGTTAGTTAGCAGTCTCTCTCTCTTACTCTCCCTCTCTTGTTTATTTTTGCATGCATTTGCATTATAATTCTTAATCTCTCCAATTAGAATTGCTGCGACAGATCGCTGCCAATGGTTTGTGTTTAGCTTTTTGGAGCGGATTACTCGTCTGCAGAGTTATTTATCAAATGGTTCAGCCAATACGGTTTTAAGTCTCCCCTTCGTTCTCAATGTCATTTGCACATTCCTATTCAACCATTTTTGCTGACCCAAACGGATTTCGAGCTGTCAGTGGGAACTTTACGTGACGAATTCTTTTGACAGTGTACAGTGAATCCTCTCTAATGTTGTGCCGTAATGGCTTAGGTTTGAAAGTATTGATAATCAGGGTGAATTAAAGAATAATAAATGATATTTTAGTGTTTGAAATTAGGGAGTTACTTCAATTTTCACACCTTAATCTAATTAAAATATATTTTAACAAAAGTTAGAAAATTTATCAAAACATATAATATATAGGATATCACAAAAATGCTGTTTAAATAAGTCCTATAATATATATTATATATAACAAATGTATAAATTTCATACAGATATATATGTAATGTTGAATTATATGGCTAAGTCTTTGCGGGCTGGCAAATGTGTCTTCTACAATTCTATATGTTGGTATTTGTATTTGAAGTTGATATTGTTTAATGAAAAATGAGTCCATTAATGGATGGACTTCTTTCAAATAGGGAATTAATCCGTTTTTAGGCTCGATTTCGGGAACTTTTATCGATTATTTCACTGCATATAATTATTAATATTAAATATTTATATTAATTAAAGTAAAATTTAAATAATATGAGCTCATAATAAAACTTAGCCAAAATCTTTAGATTCAAAATAATTGAATTGAATTTAACTAGTAGATCATAGATGGTCTTACTTCTGACTGAAATCCAAAAATTATGATTTTTATGACTAAATTTGGGGATGAAAATTTATTATCGATAAAAAGGAACAATATGAGTTCTCGAAAGTTAAAAAGTTAAGCTCGTAGTGCGTATGGTGTACACGAGTACACTGTGCAAATTTCAGTCTCTAGGTTTTGCGGTTAATAAGACCGATACGTAAGTAGGGACAGGCAGAAGGTCAAACGGACGAACCTGGCTAACTCAACTCAGCCCGTATATATGCATATATACATAATTACAAATTAATATTATTTCATAAAATCGTATTTTCAATGGTTATTCAGGGTATTAAAAAAATATAGTTTTCATTCGAAAATAATTCTTAGTCATGAGCATAATAAAAACTAAATGAAAAAATTTAGTTTGTGCTTAGCCCTCAGACAATTAGTTAAAATGCTGTTTGGATCATTTGACGAGGGAATCTCCCACTCGAGTGCTCCCATTTCGTACGTTTTTGTGGGTCAAGCGTTTGGATAGGTCATCCACATGTGACGTTAGCTGCGCCCAGTTGGGCCCAAATTAGCTTTTAGGTCACCATTAAAGTCTGACCTTTTATCCATGAAACGGAAGTACGAAGAGTAAATGAAATTCCCTCGCGTGTTTGGCCAAGATAACAGGTAGAAGACAAACTTTTCTGTAGCTGTTGCCGTTGTCGTTGCGTTTGCTAAATTATAGTCATGGATACGTAGCATTTGGCCAAGGTTGGATTACAATGACAATATGAGGCTTAAGCAACTAGCTACGCCCATTAGTGGAGTTGGAGTTTTGTCTATGAGCTCACGTTTTGGAGCATTGTGTGTGGTTTTTCATGACGAAATGTGCTTTTCCACTCCCCCTCGTTCGCATTTCCTAGTTTTCAAGTTGGCCTGCTCAAGTTGGCATTGCGGCATTTGGCGACAAGCGCTCTAACGCCAACAACAACAATTTGGCTAAGTTTTATCTAATTGCTTTGCGCATTTGCTAATTTAGAATTACAGTTGGAAAATTTACAGCTCTTATCACAGTGCAAATTTTCACAGCAGTTGTAAACTTTGCATTTTTGTTATCGTTGTTGTTGTTGCTGCAGTTGCACCTGCCGTGACTGAAAGTAATTTAAAATGTTTGTTGTTCGCGGCTGGATGGCTGGTGCTGTGTAATATAATTATTTATAAATGTTCAGTCCTCTGATTCTACTGCTACTGCTACTGCGTTGCTTTCCCAGCTGTGAGACTGGAAAAACTATGCAAATTTTAGTTAACTCTTATTGAAATGAAGCGTCGCGAAGGTAAAATGCCTTTGCACCTGTGCACAGTTATTTTCAAATAAATATTAAGATACGCCAAATAGATATGCATAAAAAACAGGCCAAAGGTGATTGCCTTTTGGAAGCAATCGAATTGCAAACTAGAAATACAATGGCCCAAACTTGCTTACCAAATATTGATCGCACATTGAGCTGAACCCGCACAGTTAGTTATATGTATATAAGATTACCGTATCTAGAATGGAAACCCCAAAAGCATATATTAGTAAATATATCTATATGTAAATAGATTGAAAGTTTTGCCAAGACTACGTAGCCTTGAGGCTTATGTTAAATAATTAAATCGTGATCCGTTAACATAATCGAATCGAATCTCTTATGTAACTACAGTTCTATTCCAGTTCAGTTAGAACTATTCAGTTCATAGAACTACGCAAAAGTGAGTATCATCAAAAATACAACGAAATGTCCATTACTTAATAACAAAGTACAAGTTTAGAAATTTTAATATGATTTTAGATATATTTTGTAGTTCTTATGAAATATATGGATGTCTCTCTTGAAATACATATGTATGTAAATTTAAAAAATATACTCTTTTTCACAAAGTTTACGGGGTATAGAATCTTAAAGTGTTGGCCATGAAACGCGTTCTACAGTTGATAGACCAACAAGAAAAACAAGAAAAAGTTGAGTTTATCGTTTTTTCCGGCTACAAAGAAATTTGTTTATCGGCACGTCTGAGTGTCTTATGACTAAAATGACTGGAAATATGTCTCAGAGCTATTTAATTAATATGCAAATCTATATCTAAAACTTCCATGAAAAACCATGTTGAGTATCAAGTGTTTTTGTGATATCTAATAGACGGAATCCTCCCAGGTGGTAGAGCATCAGAAAGAGGCTTTTGGGCCAAGCAAACTCGGCCAAAAGACAGCGGGACCACTCAACTTATGCTTCAGTTTTAAGTGAATGTGCTTTAGTAAAATGACATACTGTATAATTCCCTGTATATATTATATTCTTCTCTAAAAAAAATTATTGTTGGGATATTTACACCAAGTGAATAACTTAAGTACCTAATCAATCCATTTAATAGAAAGTAAATGGCTTAATATAAAAATTAAGCTATTGCAGGCACAATTATCGAAAGAATTTTCTTTCATTGCTGGCAACAGAAATGCCCCTTTTACACATTTTCAATGGTAATATGGAATAAAAATCATTTCGATTTCAATGCACAATTTGTAGAAACCGGTTTAACTGTTAGACATGCACACGCACACACATATACACTGCCGCAAGCCGTTGAGGTATTTTATTTACCAAAAACTGAGTAAAAAGTAGGTGACGTTAAGCACCGTTAGCCCTGCCGCAGTCGAAGTTGACGTCGCAGCCAGGCCAACAACAATACAGACCAAACGGGTTACTGTTTTTGCTTTTGTTTCACTCGTTTTGTTCGCTGCGCTTCTTCCAATGAATAAAACTACGACAAAATTATCAAGACCCGAAAATAGGAAAAAAAAAACGAAATTTGTCTGCGGTGCGCTCGTTGCATAGTGAAAGAATGCTTTAAGTCTACCACGCCCACTTCTAGCATACGACATGTAAACACGCACACACATACAAATAAACACAGCTTTCGGTATATGCATAAAACGTTTGCGTTGAAATATTTACATAACATGAGAGAGCGAGAAGAGAAGGTTAAAAAGCTTTGGTTGACTGGCTAAATACTCGTAGCAACAACAACAGTAATGACAAAAGCAGAACGCGTCACACTTGCGTGGCCAGCTTTTGTGCGAATGTAAGGAACGAAAGAGAGAGGTCAGACGAAAGCTGTGGCACGCATGCAATGCATTGCCAGCTTGGGCGTCAGCTTCAGGGCCATCTAAAATGAGAGGCGGCTTCAACTTGTTGAATGCAAATTTTTGAATACGCTCTCAAGATCGCGCTCTGGCACTCGCTCTCTCTCCAACTCTAACTTTAAATGTAGCTGTAGCTGTAGCTGTAGTTGGGTCTGCTTTTCGCTCTCATTTTATGCAAGTTTCGTAATTAAGTGACCGGTAATTGAGTTTTGAAAAATCGGCCTCAACGTAAACATCGCTGGTTAGCTTCTATCTCTGAGCGTATTAGCGTTATTGGCTGCGTTCTCTGCTTTATAATTGATATTTATGCAGCTATTTAAGTACACTGCGAAAAGAGTGGAGGAGAGTCAGGCGAGGCGCAGAGATGTGAAATACAGCTGTGCATTACACAGGCTGCGGTTCAGTGATTCTTCACTTATACACTTTCGTAGTTTTTGGTTCGTTTATTGTTCTTCTCTATTGGGGAAAGGTAGAAAGCTTATGATATTCAGTTTGAAACTAAGCGAACCAATAACAACAAATTGAAATTGATTTGCAGACAGGAAATTAGTTGGGTTCTATAAAAGCCAATGCAATGCCTACTGAGGTGAATCATTAAATTTCACTACAAATATGTAAATGTAATTGATTGATTTAACTTAAAAATAAAATAATTAAGTAAGTAAATAACGTCTTACAATCTACATTTACTTAGCCCTTATCAAATCATATTACGCTTTAGCGGAACTAATTATTGAATTAAATTGTTAAGCTATTGAAGAAACAATTGAATTGCATACCAATTAGTCTGATAGTTTGTTAACCTATAATAAAGTGACAAAAATAAAATTATTTTGAAAGCTGATCAACTACTTTACAGATTATCACTATTAACTGCAGGATTGCAAAATATATTATACATATAAATATATTATAGAAATATATTTGAAAGTATGAGAAATATTTCTATATACATCGCCGTATATGTAATATGTATAATATATAAAATAATTAAACCAATAATATAAGCAATTTGTATGCAGTTTCCGAACGAAAACAACGTTTATAGCTTTGACGATGGGGATTGGCACAGTGAAAATGTCATCAAATTGGAAACTCTAGAAATTGCGTGAATCACGAAATGCGAAGTAAACGCAATAATCGTGACAACGATAAAAGGTTGGAGAAAACAGTGAAAAATATATATATGGATATTTAGCACACGAGTATTCAATCTTATGAATCCAAATGTACGTCCTATTCAAGTACTATAAATTAAAAATGTATAAATTTGACTTATACAAATATTGTATTTGATCTCTCTAGTTCCTTGAATATCCAATTTATTCATTGTAAAAGTAAATTTGAATAACAATTATCAATGAATCAGCGATTTTAAACCGATCAACAACATAAATTTCGTGCTTAAAATTTGAGCTCTTTTAGTCCCCATCAACAATCGCAAAGTAAATAATATATAGAATATACCGCCAATCCAGAATGCTTGGCAGTGTGCCAACATTTAGCAGCTTATGGAAAATTATAAATTAATTGTACAATTGACCCTATTAGTGAGACGAGAAAAGCTGAAACTATGCGCACACTGTGACTGTCACTGTGAGTACTCTATGCGCTTATATTCTTTGAATACTTTGAATAATCGAATACTCGAAGCACCAATTTCATCTGTTTGCACAAATTTATTTTGTTGCGCAAGTTCCGCGACTTTGCCCGACCTTTCCAAACATTTTTCGTCGGTTCTGCGTGAAGATCTCGTTGATTGCTTTAACTAATGAGTTTCGATCTATGACCCATATCAACATAACTAACAAATAGTTTCAAGCACAATGCGATGTTGCAATAGCTGAAGCGAAATAGCACTAGGTCAGAGTGGTCAAACATTAGATTCCCTACCCCCTTTTCATACCTTTTATGATTCCTACTCTTAAAGTACTATATGTAATAATTGACTACATGTCATGCCAATTACTATGATTCATTTGAATATCTTTTTTGATGTTTTTATTATTAACTACTTTCATCAAATGAAAATATTTTAAATTAATAAGTTATTTTTCGTTTGGCTTTTAAAAACAGTTTAATTCTGAGAATTTTTTATTCAAGAGTTGTACGTAATAAATCTCGGATTATAAAAAACTATATATGCATTAACTTTATTCAGATCAACTATCGCAGGTAACTTTTTTTTGCACATTTCCCACTTAAGCGAACAAATTAATTTATCAATTCCATAATCATATATTAAGAATTAGAATATGAAGTAAATTTTGCTATGGTTGTGTAAATACTCTGCATGTAGATAGCTTACTACAGAAAGGCTCAGTATGTCATATGCTAATAAATATAATATAATTCTAATTAATGACCTAAGTTATTTTTCAGTGTTGATAAATAACAATAAAAAAAAAAAAAAAATATGTTTGCAAGAGTATTTTAGAAATACTCAAGAATAATATACATAAATATGTATATAAAGATGACTTTATATATATATATATATATATATATATATATATTAGTTCGAGCAAATTGAATAAATATTTAGTCTTACGCCTAGGCTTACGCAAAATAATATTCAAAAGTAAATTCTCACTCTGCTCAGATGTTCGCGGTCAAGGTTGTTAACCTGAACGTCGCTCGAGCCTTAATTTTTGTTGGCTTTGGAATTTTTATGCTCACGAGTCCCACGGGCATTTTATGTATACGCAACGTTAGCCAGCAGCCAGAGCATATGCAAGGGGTAACAGTCGCATTAATGAAATTAAAATATTGTTGTATTGTGTTGTTGTAGACTATGCCAAAAAGCTCGTTGCGAACATGAGAGACAATAGCAACCGGTTCAATAACTGACGACTGAGAGGCATAAATTGAATTACATTAAGAGGGCAGCAACCAGAAGATGGCTTTGCTGACTCAAACCTCACTCAGATATATATATATATATATATATATATATATATATATATATATATATATATATAAATCGAATTATAGTGAAAATATAAACTTTATTTTGTAATCGTCAGTATGTTTTTTTTCCTTTTTATATAGATAAGTATCGTCAGTATCGTTGTATCGGGCGGTCTCGTTCTCACTAGCTTCTTGTTTGGTCTGCACACACACAGTGAAAACTTGTTTATAAGTAAATATAAATGTATATAAGCTTCATTATGATCATCATATTTCTAGTGTGTGGGAGTCTAAACACGTTTCTCTTTCTATGAGGTGGAACTCATTTATTTGAATATCTAAATAAACAAAGCATATACAAATAATATACAATAACATTAATTAACTTATAGCTAACATTGCATTATATTCAAATACACATTTTTGCTCACGATAAGAGAAAACCTCTTCAATTTACACAAATCAACAAACAGTGTAACATGGCCCATGTTTCAAAGCTACTGTAAAAGTCTTATCGAAGCTGAAATCTCTCACACGTTGCCTGGACAGGTGATAGCTCATAGAGACGTGGCCTGGTCTCCAGGCCATCCCCAATATCAGCTTCTGCCCTTGCCTTCGTTGTTGTGTGCTCTCTGATAAACTGCAAGATATTTACAAGTTCACACACATGGCACAGTCGACGAGCAATTAGTTTAGATTCATTTCGATAAAAAATGATAGATCACGTGCTCTACCTTTGTGTATCAAACTGAATCTATTGTTGCTAGGAATAAATATCTATATTAAACTTTTTACTGAATTATATTTATTGGATATATTTATTATATTTTCAACACGTTTTCACGCACTTCTATTGACCTCTACTTTTTCTTATGGCTTCAAAGTATACCGGTTTATCAAGGTACTCAAAGCGAATTCGACTTCTAATTAAATATTTTTAGTCGGATTCAATATATTGATTCAGTTGGATTCGAAATTTTGATTTAGCATTTTATAGTTCATAGTGTTCATACAAAATATAATGACAAACCTAATGGTTAATACAAATTGAAATGAAAACGAAGATTATTCTGTTAATTTAGATGATTTAAATTTATTCAAAAAGGGACTTGAAAATGTATGTAAAAGATTCGCCCTTGTACTTATTACGAGTTTTACGATAACTCATAAAATGTTCCTAATCGATACCAATTAATAATTTGAATATAGAAGGCTATAGAAGATAGAAGCGTAAAATGAATGTGCGGGATTTCTATAATAAATATGAATACTTTATATATTTTGAATTTTCAAGACCTTTATTTGCCGTTATTTATCTGTTATTAAGCTACCGCATTCTATATTTCCTATTTGTATTATATTAATAATAAGGACAAAGATGGATTGAACATAATTTGGTGAATATCATGATTTACTTAAAATTTTTTAACGTTTGGCCAACAACTGAGCTTGGGGCCTCGGCTCATTCAGCTAGCTCTTGTTGTTAATTATAGAAATGGCAACAACTTCCGGTAAAAAGATCGTTCTTTTTCATTTGTATTTGATTTAGATGCATAGTAGAAGTTGTTTGTTCTCTTCCTGTGCCAGCATGTGACAAAGACACAGATGCACAGATCCCAAGCCAGGTTCTCAAGCTCAAAGCACACACGCTAATCCACAGTCAAAGACGATTTCCAACAACGGGGACTTAGGTAGCAGAGCCATGGAACTGGGTCACTATACATGGGCAGAGAGACAGCAGCGGGCTGTTGCTTACAAGCGGGGGAACGATGGGGCCTTGTGAATGTAAACTATAGCCTATCTTGAGCTCAGTCAGTCATCGCACAGTTGTCGGTTATGTTGTTTTAAATAATTGTGGCTGTTCTTGTTTGATTTGTAGTTACCACATTTGTTGCGTTACGGAAGCTGTTGACGTCTCTTGGGTCGTCTCTGGGGCCAGGTCGCGGCTGTTCAGCTTCTCTTTTCTTATTCGATTTTCACATTTGGCTGCGTCGTGAAAACTTTTACTTTGTGATATCTTTAGTTCTCTGGCTATAATTTACTTAGATACCCTGTAGCTTAAGTCTAAATAGAGTATAGAGTATAGAGTGAGGTTGATACTTAGTAAATACTCTTATGCAGACTCGATTCGTATAGAAAATGTAATACAAAAATATATAATACAATACAAATTTTTGTCCAATTTTTGATTCAAGTTTTGGGCATTCTTATGAGGCATATTCATGCATAATTTGATAAGCATAATATAACAGTTTTATAAGAAACTTGCAATTTGTAAATTTGTTAATATAAAATACCTATGAGAAACTACATAGTATCTTTTGGTCGACATTCTAAAGCTGGGCTCATGAATTTTCGGTGAAAGTTTGTCTTAAGCGCTTTTTTAGGGTTTGAATTTAAAGAGCTGCAGCTGTGTCTGTAGCGCCCTTCGTTTACCCACAAGTGCGGGGAAATGTGAATCTTATATATATATAGTAGACATACACATATTTATAAATGGTGTCCAACGATTGTCTAAACTTTGCGCTGCAACTATTTATCTTTCATTATGACAACTTGGACAAAAAGTATGCAAGTTGTGTACACAATCAACCTGCCAACGCCCAACTGGAAAGCGCACTAAAGCGTATGCTAGAACATTGACAGGCCCCATCCAACTTATAACACTATCTATCTATGTGCCACAGTCCCTGCACTTGGTGCCTCATTTGTTTGTGCCTTGCCGCTTGTCGTGGAACGCTCAACGTTGCCAACGTTAGTGTCTCTTGGTGACAATGGCTGTTGTATCTGTCAAATGTCGCCTGTCTTACACATCTGGCCCGTTCTCTCGCTTCGCCTGCTTCAGTTCCTTTACGTACATTAACTACATAATATGTGATTAATTTTACTGGAAACGGTTATCTTCCTCTTCTAATGGACATGCCGAATAAATTTGTTAATTGTTTTGCATAGTCAATTCATTAAGTGCAAGATATTTTATTATTAAGAATATTATAATATAGTTATTATTAAATCAATAATATACCCACCAGTGTTAATAGTAATATTAAAATTTTAAATAATTATTATTCCTTTTAGCTATTACAATTTATTCTCAGTAAATAGACTCTACTGCAGCCTATGTACTCATTGTTATTATCATTATTATTATTATTATTATTATTATTATTATTATTATTATTATTATTATTATTATTATTATTATTATTATTATTATTATTATTATTATTATTATTATTATTATTATTATTATTATTATTAATATCATTATTATTATTATTATTATTATTATTATTACTATTATTATCATTATCATTATTATTCTTATCTTTATTATTATTATTATTATAATTAATATTATTATTATTATTATTATTATTATTATTATTATTATTATTATTATTATCATTATCATTATTATTATTATTATTATTATTATTATTATTATTATTATAATGATTATTATTATTATTATTATTATTATTATTATTATTATTACTATTATTATTATTATTATTATTATTATTATTATTATTATTATTATTTTTATTATTATTATTATTATTATTATTATTATTATTAATATCATTATTATTATTATTATTATTATTACTATTATTATCATTATCATTATTATTCTTATCTTTATTATTATTATTATTATTATTATTATTATTATTATTATTATTATCATTATCATTATTATTATTATTATTATTATTATTATTATTATTATTATTATTATTAATATTATTATTATTATTAATATCATTATTATTATTATGATTATTATTATTATTACTATTATTATCATTATCATTATTATTCTTATCATTATTATTATTATTATTATATCATTAATAATAATATTATTATTATTAATAATATTATTATTATTGTCATTTCTTATTGTTTGCTAGTTTTGGATTCCTTCGTCTAATAATTTATAATTTTCAAGTCTATCTTTGTAAAGATTTAGTTTAAATTATCCAATTTGGGGCACTATTCGGATCGATTATGTTAATCTTTTTAAAGCCAGCACGTGTGAGCACAATGAGTGAAATTGAGAACAGTTAATAAGCTTTGCACGCCACCTGCTCAACATGCTGGCGCCCCTTGGCCGATAATAATGGCTATAATGGTAATGATGATGCTGATGACGATGACAATCACGATGTCGTTGGTGGCGCGTTGTCTTTTCATTTAATTTGCTTGCGCTAATTCTGCGCTCGATAGGCAAAAGTCACACGAAGAGTCAAGAGACGCTCGGCCCCAGCTCGGTTCAGACGATTCAATAAAGTCATTAGCTAAAGTGGCCAATGCATTGGGGACGTATGGCATGTGTGTGTAAGTGTGTATGTGGTGCCTCAGCCGCATATGGTTCGTTGGCTTAACAAATAGAAAGTGCAATGAGGCTGCAGGCTGGAACTCCACATTCTCCACTTCTACACCTTCTAGTGCTGAATGCAGGCTACAGAGTTAGCAGAACGTGTCCATGTCGATGCATAGCTATAGCATCCCCGGTGCTCGCTCTGCGCTCAGCGTTTCGTTACTTTTTTTTCTGGCCATAATTTTGCATGCAGCCCAACTAAACAGGTGGAGAAGCCGGCCGGCTAGCGGTTGGCGATTGGCGGCTAGTGGTTAGCGGTTAGTGGCTAGTGGCTAGCGGTAGCGGCTAGCGGTCTGCGACGATTTATTAGTTAATGTTATACACAACAGAGCCAAGTGAAGTTTGGCAACAGCTAACCTACTAGCGAAATCTACTGCTGGCATCTTCAAGTGGAGGGAATTCGTTTCAAGTAAAGTTTCAAAAAACAAACTGAGTGCAAACAAACTGGTTATAAATAAAAACTGATTTGTGAATAGGGAATTGTCCATAACTAATTATAAATACTAATTGCAACGCAGCCAAGTGAGGTCTGACTTCAGCTCAGTTGGGGCTATTCTCAGCGCTGTGGAGCACTGCTCATAATTAACATTTGCTGTATTAAGTTCGGGAACATTGCATAAATATATAACTATAAATTAAGTTCAACAGAGATTAGTGAATTAGTGATTCGCAATAAGAAACTTGGAAACGATGGAGGAGCATAGGCATAAGAGATGAGATCAACTTGCAGATGATTTAGTTAGCTGCTATGTAACTCAATTACGAGAGCTTTGTCAAGCAGCTGCTGCAAATTAGAGCCCGCCCGTTGGACCTTTAAGTGCTTTGCCAAACAACCGCAAGCAGACGATTTCCACTGAGCCCAATTTACACGAACTTTTCCAGGCAAATTTGAATGCACTGTTGCTGTGGGGATTGATGTTGTTCTTGTTGTTGTTGTTGTTGTTGGTCGATGTTGTGGCCTAAAAAGTTGTGTGCACCTCACCATGGCAACAAGTGCAATAGCAGTTGGGCTGTCTATCTGGGAGTCGTCAACAATGGCCTAGTCGCGTTGCCAACTGTAACCAACAATGAGCAGGGCACGATTCTGGCGAAAATCAATAAACTGGCTTAGCTTCTAGGCATTTCGAGGGTATATACAAGTAATAAAACAGAGTCCAGGTCGTCGTCGTCTGAGTCGGTGACCGCGACACGTTTTGCCATTTGATTCCGCGCCAGACCGACAAATTGAAGTAAATTTCCTGTTCGCCTGACTGTTTTTCTATTTGCTGACCCAATTTACGCGGAAAAGCGACTTTTCATTAGTTACAAGTTACCCTTAAGCCTCGCGTTTTGGCTCACAGATTTGACGCATTTGATTAAGTGCCGGCCTCTTAGGTTTGTTGCCCTGATTGCTATATTAAGGCGACCTGATTTGACTAAATGTAAATTAATATTCTGCTAATGGCCAAAAGCAATGACTAATTAGAATTCTTAAGCAAGTGAAAAGTTTTCAGTCGGAGTCATCAGACTCTGTAATACTCGCTGAATAAAAGTTTATTTATTAATAAATCGATACATTTGCCATATGAATTTTAAATCTATCTCTGAAGGGGGTGAAAAGCTTACAATCGCCAATCTATTAAATTTAGCAGATATCGGGTTAAAACTATTTTCAGAAATGGGCGTGGATTCATATACTCTGTATTAAGTCCCATTATCAATAGTGTCTTACAATTGTGTGGGTATTGCCAAAATGTATATTATTTGTGCTTATGAGATCGAATGCATAACATATTATATGATCATAGAACATAGATAATATATATTTTAAGTTCAAAGTCTTGCGTCGGATATGACAGTTGACATTGCACGAATCTGATATACTGTTCTCAGCTCGTGAACAGGTAAAAGAACGAATGAAAAGTGCTTGAAATTAATTTTCTTTGCTTAATCCCAGCGGGCTTATCAGGATTAAGAATACAGGTATCGACATGCCCGGCGTTCAAATTTGGAGATGTACCCGGTGTTAATGTGGGCTATAATTTATGGGGCTAGACGAGTGACTGCTGTCCGTGGCACGATATCGGCAACCCACACGACGTGGCCGTCGTTGCCGCAATAGCCGATGGCCCGCTGACAATTACTTGGCCGAAACGGTTGAGAAAACGTGTTGGCTACTCAATAAGCAGCATCTACTTGCCTACTTGCCTACATGCTTCAGCTGTCTACTCGGTCCGCCTGGTCGTTGGGGCTCTTGACACCAACGCGCCAGAGTGTAAATCATATAAATATAAATGTATGCATGGCACCTCTGAATCACGCGCGGATCACCAAAAAGAGGAAGGAGGCGAAATAGAATATGAAATGGCCAGCAGCGCTATAAACTGCCCTCGCTGCCCACACAAGCGACAAAGTCGAAGGAAGGAGCCAACGTGATTCGGCCGTTCTCTTCGAGAGGGGCATCGGAAATTTATGCAAGTTGAAAGTCGTGACACAATTGGTAAAAGTTCATTTGTTGAATTCGACGGGAACTCAAGCAGGAGCTAACTCTGAGCGAGGCGATAGAGGGGATGAGTAGGCCTCAGGCTACGCTCTTATCTATTGATCTGAGCACTGGCCAACTTGTCATATGTTTTAGCCGAAAACAGAGAAAAATTTTCCGAGACAGACATAGAGAGAGAGAGAGAGAGTAAGAGAACCTTTCGAAATTCGACAACCTGTTGTCGGCTGCCCTCAGAGCTAAGTAGAACACCACACACAGTTATTATAGCTGATGGTTCCACTCAAGCAACCATACGAGGGGCTTTCCAACCCAACCGAGAAGCAGAACTAGCGGCGTGTCTTTCGCCTAGTAATTTAAGAAGCTCGCCTGACTTTTTGCATTCACTTTATTGCCTCTGATGATGTTGGCTCTCTTGCTGTCTGCCTGCTTGGCTGTGTGGCTGGTCTCGATTTACCGCTAAGAGCAACAAACAGCGACGCCGCGCAACGCCGGACAGCCGTTCTCGTTTGCCAATCGAGTCTACGATTTCTTGGCGCTTCTTGGTTTTGATCTTGTTATTCTTTTTGTCTCCATTGTCGTATCAGCTTTGTCATATCTAGTTTCGCACTAGTTTTCCGTCATTATGTCATTGAAAGTCGGAGAACTTAATAAAAGATTTTGTACAACGGCCGTTGCTTCGACTAAACAGAGTATATTAGTCCATTGTATAATAGTGGTTTAAGTATGTTGATTCATTTGCCTTGAAGAATATCTCAAGATGGAACTACGATTCTGTTGGAATCACACATGCGCTATCCACATACTCATGAAAATCCATTCTTGTTTGTCTTAATTGTTGTCTACATTATTTGCATTTCATATGCAATTCTATAATATAAATGGAATATATTTTCTTGAGTACTTATTATTTCTTACTCTTATGAGATTTATCAAGTAGATAGAATAAATTAGGTAGAGCTAAGACCAAACAGAAAACTTGATACAAATTAATCTTGTTATTTTACGTCTTGTATATGGCTTTGATCATCTCTTTTTCTCTTTATGAAAGAAATTGGCAAATTTTCCTATCTAAAATATTTAATAATACATATGAACATGTATGATGCTAGAACCATAGCCGATCATATAAAGTATATCAGGGCGACAAGAATCAGTCAATACATATCGCTTTCAATTTCATTTGATCTGTATATATTTATCTGTGAGCACTTACAAAAGCTTAAGACGTTAAATTTGCTATATTAATTCTTATAACACCATTGTCATTCTCAGTGGGTCTTATTGATTATCCTCAACACGAAGAGAACATTTTAAAAAATAGCTTTTTAAACTATTTAAGATTTGGGTATCTCATAGTCGGGTGTACTGGCTAACTAGAACACTCGAATTTTTATAGCTTAGAACTGCCTAAAATATAATCACACGTATGCCAATTTCAATCGTAAGTATGTTTCACGTCATAAACAGCTTGGGCTCAAAAAGACTTTGATTGATTGCCTCGGATATTGAAACTCAGATCAATTTCAGCTGTTTTTAATTGGCGTTTAACGACAGGAAATTGCTGTTGATTATTAAAACGGCTTATTTAAAAGCAAAAATATTGGCCATGCATCTACAGTTGTCGGGGAGTTGAGACGACTGTGCCAATCTCCGGTAATTCAAGTACAGCTATCTGTCAAATGCTCATGCAAGCCACCCACACACGCATGTGTCGATTTAGACGTGTGTATCGAGGCATCTCCATATCGCACAATGAGCCGACGAGTCACTTCTGCGAAAGCTTTTCCGCATTTCAAGGTCAGCTGCAAGTAGCTCTTTATGTATGAATGAGATCTAATTGTTCGTCAACTGACTTATGGGCCTTGTCAGACTGACGATGAGCATGCGAGGCAGAGCCAAGTGGGCCCACTTAGTGCTCATGCTATATAATCGCAATGCCAAATATTGGATTATTGTGCCCTGGCCAACCACCCACCCACCTACCGAGCAAAGTCTGATCAGGGTTGGGAGGCGCGAGGCGGGGACTGCCTAATGACTGCATAATCTGCCAACTGGTTGAACGCGGCGAATCATTGTCATTGTGGCTCGGTCCAAGTCAAAGCGGAATACGTCTATGACGTGCCATATATATACATATATTGTTTAATTGAGAGAAGAGTTGTTTCTTGTTTACTTTTGAAATATTTTGCACCAGCTGAAAGTCGAGCACATATTTAAGCAATTGGCCTTAGTTATTATAGTATTATGCTTTGCTCTCACTCTATTTGCAGCAGTTTGGCGATTGGGACTTGGCACTTGCCACTTGGCTTTTGGATACCCTGGATCTCAGTCTTTAGCGGGCATACATTAGCAAGTCATCGACGTTCGTTATGCTGTACAGTAAAATATGGCCACGTCGACACTTTATGTTGCTGGGGTGACCTGCTTGGGGTTTGTGTGCTTCGCTTTGGCCTCTGTCGCCATTGGCATACCCATTTGGGGTTACTACGACAGTCCATCTGGTGAGTGCTGACTGACTCTTATGGGCTAGGCTATGTTCTGACCAACCAGCTGCTCTCTCCACAGGTGGCTATGACTACGACCGCGGTTATTTTGGCCCCTTCAAAGTGTGCAAGCAACTGACTTACAATCGCGAGAAATGCGGCAACGATGTGTCCAAGTTCCGACTGAGCAGTAAGTATATTTGTATATATATACTATTCCGAGATACATTTAGAAGCAGTCAAGAATAAGCAAAGACCCGTGTTTTGGCTCTCAATGGATCAAGTTTGGGTACACGAAACTAATTGAATGCATTTCGAATTCACTCTAATGCTTACACCCAATTCTATTATTATTTATTGAGCAAAAGATATTGAATATATCCCCATATTTCAGATGCGGTATTCATCAGCGGGCTCTTGGCGGTTGGCAGCTGTGCTGTGCTGGGCATCTTCTGCATACTGTCGGTGATCCAGCACGCGATGATCTCGTCGCGGGATAAGGTTGTCATGTCCTACACATCGCTGGTCATTGTCAAACTTATACTGGCCCTTCTGGGTGGTAAGCATTTATCTCTAAATATATATTTATCCTAAAGTATTACTCTATGTATTTCTGTGATTTGTTTTTCCTCTCCAGGGTTGTTGGCAATAATAGCCACAGTGCTCTTTGCACTGCAGATCGATGAACAGGAGCGTTTCGGCTTCAAAATATCACGTGGCATATCCTTCTATATACAGGTGGGTGATTCGATCGATTTGACTTTTCATTGACATTGAAATTGGCTCGTTTTGTTTTTCAGATAGTCGTGATTGTGTTATCCATAGCTCTGTTTGTTGCCGCCCTGTACGACGTGATCTTCTCGCGCACCTCGGGTGGCGATCCCACAATGGCGCTGGACGCTTCTTCTCCGGCTAGCGCCACCACCTTCAACAATCCGGGCTTCAAGGAACCGCGCAGTCGCAACGGCGTCTCGATGACCGATGCGTCGGGCAAGCCATACAGTGGCATAAGAAATGGAGCGGGAACCGCTGGCAGTGTGGCTTCTATGAGCACGACCGTAACGAGCGTTTCGAATGGCTCCACGCTGGACTCAGTGACCCGTTCCCCATTGCGATCGAGCTTGAAAAAGCCACGTCCCAGGCCAGATCCAACGCTGGGCATACAAAATCCAGGATATTCTGGATCTGGCAATTCGCCGCCAATGCGACGCAATGGAAGTGTGAAAAAAGTACGCATTCAAACGCACAGTACGGAGGTTTAGTGGGAATGAGACACCCAAGACCCAACAAGATCCGATTCTGAATTTGAATCCGAATCCGAATCCGATGCCGATGTTCAATAACTGGAAATAAGAGACACACAAAAAAGAAAAAAAAAAAAAAAAAAAAACAATTACAAAGACTGTGTACTGTAGCAACAACACCAGAAAACACAAATCGACACTTCACGAAACACAAAACCAATAGAAAAGTTTCAAGATTCTGTTTGAAAGCCAACAAATTGAATTGGAATTTGCATAAACAAATTGTTTTCATTTGTCTTCCAAGCAAGCGTGCAAGGTTCATTTGTTTTTGCTAAACAAGGGAAGCAGCCAATTTTTCTTATCTCTTTTCTTTTCTTTGAAGATTGTTAATAGCAATTTTGTATGCAACGGTTTCCGTCCAAGGGCAGAGTCAAATAAGTTAGTTTAATTTCTATTTGACATTTTGTTTGGCAAATTTATATTATTTAATATATATTTTGTTAGCCATTCTTAAAGTGTCCTTAAGACCTAAGCCCAGTCTCCCCCGACTATCCACCCTCGACCCTATATCAATATGCTACAGAGCGAATAGCGAATAAAAACGTTTCCAACTTTGTAACGATTTAGGTGTAGATTCCATTAATTGCAATGTATAATATAAACAATTGTTGCTAAAGTTACATAATACATAAAATACATAATAAAATTAAGCTTGTTTGTTTACAAATACGTTTAATGTTTTTCGCTGTAAGTTACAAATTAAATAAATTAAATGCAAATTAAAAAATAAACTATTAATACAGAAAAGAAGAAAAATAATGATTTAGTTAAAAAAAAGTTTGATAAACAGAATAAGTAACATTGTTAAAACTAGAATTATTATCAGAGAAATAATTGCGTTCAACGGTCTTAAAACTATTTAAATTGGCGCCAAAGTCTATGCTTATAACAGTGTTACCAGAAAAGTATACATTTAAAATACTGTATAAAAATACTTGTCACTAACAAACGCAAGCAGTGCGGCCTATAAATATACTGCTTTTAACTACATGACGAATTATTATCAAGCAGTGCATATTCGAAATTTATTACAAACAAATTAATCGCAAAAATACTATCATAAGCATATACGAACGGCTGCTAAGACAAGCAGCTTAAAGCAAGCAGGTTATATTGGTACACATACAAGCATATTTGAGTTTGGCTAAAAAAACTGTTATACTTATAGCAGGTGAACTGAGGACAGTAACATTTAATTAAAATATTAAACGAATAAATCTGATGCTTATATAAATGGTTTTCCTATATTCGTAGGAATCATATTGAATACTTAAAAGTTAATGGGAATGCAAGAGATTGTTTGAATTCGCCAGATTGTACGTTTGTTCGCAAAGCCGTTAAGCTTAAGAACAATTCGAATACAATAGTGTCATCTATAGACAATCGCTTGTCACTTACACTTATGAAAGACACTTAATTATATATCATTTGTCAACTGCATAGCACAAGTGCCTGCCCAGTTTGTAGGTGGTCCGCAGCTCTCTGACCTCAACATTTTCCTTTGTGTGCTGCCTATCAGCAATTGATATTGATACGTTCTTTGTTTACAACTCGAGCGGGCAATCTCTCTACTCAGACACGAGCACATTTACACACATAGGCAAAGGCAATTGATTCATTCAAGTCTAACGCCAAGTTGATAAGCTCGACAAACTAAATAGCACTCAGCCAGGTGAGCATCAGAGACACACTTACACAGAGAGTGAGAGGGAGAGAGAGTAAGAGAGAGTGAGAGAGGGAATAAGGAGAGCATAAATAGAACCCTATCAAAGAGCAGCATGATTTGAGCTGTGTCGACTTGAAGCACTCGAACATCGCACAGTTCGAGCTGAGATTTCTCTGTTTCAAGACGTTGCTTGATAATACGAGTGCCCTTAGTACATAGATAGAGACGCGTGCAGCATCTAGTATATAATACAAATCTGAAACTTTCAGTCTGTTGTTGCTGCTCTGCCCGCTTGTAGCGCTTTGTTTATAAACTAGAATCAAAATTATGAAATCAACAAAAACATTGCACAAGTTTGTGCCGTTGCCATTGCCTCTGCTGTTGCTGCTCGGCTCAGTTGTGAGTCATCCAAGTGAGTAGACAGACGCGAGCATTTACATCTGAATATCGAACCAGCTACGCCTACTCTCGAATTATAGTGCCGGATACTGGGGTGGCAGCGCCCCAGGCACAGCAATCCATAGTTCTCATCCAAAACAACGTAAGGCCCGAAGATGCCAAGAACTATGAAATATCCGTGCCAAAAGAGCCCAAGACCGGAGAGCCTTGCCTGACCATCAAATGGAAGAACAATCCGGATGGCACTGGACCAGATGATCCCCAAATTTATCTAGTCAATGGATACTTTCAGTTTCTGCCACAGTCACAAGTCCCAAATGTCCGACAATAATGAAGACCCGTAAGAACCAATTCACATAAATCCATTTTCATTCTGGATTACTGAAGCTGCTAAGACTGCGCCTAAGCCAAGACTTCCAGGTCACAGCAGCTGCACATTCGATTGAATTTTATTTAAATTATTATTATTATTTTTATAATATTTTATTAGGGAAACACATTTTTGGAAAATGTACATATACAAACTAAACAAATTAAACAAAAATTATTGTTTTTTATATGTATTTATTTATTTGTGGCCGTGACTATTATTTTCTTTTGCTTCGACAATTTTGGCAATTTTAAAAATTTAAAATTAATAAATATTTCTATTATATATGCAGCCTAATGGACCAGAATTTATAGATATTATAGATTTATTCTATAAAATTGTAAATGTTTTCGTTTATGTATTTCAATTCGAATTTTACTATTTGCACTTAGGGTCTTTGCAATACTCAGTTGCATTGCCACATTCCAAGTATCCAAGTAATGCATTATAAATAACATTTTCACTCTGTTGCAGTTTTATTTTGAGCATGATGGAATTAGTTCCTAAAAAAAAACATCTCAAACCAAATTTTCGTCTAGTCATGTTGCCACTGTGACACTCGAGCAAACTCAGACTCAGCTTAATGCGACACAGACCAAGCGACTACATTACAGACTTGCCCTGACAATTGATTTCCTTTTATACCTAAATACCAAACATGAAATGTGAGTTTAACCTCTGAAGAAGTCCCCAGAATGGAGCTATTAATATCTGAGTGGAAAAATTACTTTGAATTTTTTAATTAATTCATTTTGGTTATAATTATACTATGAATTCCTAGTAACGATAACCAGAAAAATTCTGCAACTTAAACTTAGGACCTTTGACACAGACTAAAAACTGAAAAGAGAACTTATATATGAAGATCTATAAAACTACATGTTACAATATTCGCATAAATTCTAAAATATCTGAATTTAATTTGTTTCGACTCGCTGATGAACCCAGTCTGAATGCAGCTGCTACAACATAATAATAATACTCTGTAGGACAATTAATATACAATGAGAATAATTTGTGGGTCGATTGCAAAAGCTGAATTCAATCTGCTGTCTATATTATTTCGCGAGCTATGCGAAACTGACTCGCCTGGAGCAATAAAGTTTTAATTGACAAAGTTCTATAAAGTTTTAGCACATTATTGAACGAGACAGCCAAATTGTTGTATCATACGGAAGTTACGCATACGCCGTGTGTGGCAGAGTCAGTGGTATGGGCAGGGGCAGGGGCAGAGGCAGAAGCAGAAGCATAGGCAGAGGTAAAAGCCTCGGCAACATACATAAATGTTTCTAATAGCTTAAGGCTAATTTACTATTTCGAAATTTAGTTTTAATTTGACCGAGCATCGTCAGAGACTAAGTTGCCTTTGACTAGATTTTCACTGCGCGGGATTATATATTAATGTGACACTTGTGCGTATTCAGCGCAAGTATTATCCTAAAGAGCCTCAACTCTTTCGCCGCACATTCTTCAATTAATTGCCACTGCTGCAGCACAGGAAATTCGCTGAAAAATGGAACCGAATGAAGTGGCTTCCATTTCCCATTCTCCATTTTTCACTTTTCATTTTAATTAAGCAACTTTAGGCATTTGTTTTCATTTGCCAACTTTTGCAGCTCAGCAACAGCAATAGCAACGGCAATGGAAACTTTTTTGCCCAGCGCCAAAACATAAATATTTTGTCCGAAAATAGGCAAGGGTTGAGTTTGCGGCCAAACAACTGCGTGTTATTGCAGCTTTGTAAATCCATAATACCTGCAGGTACTATCCAGTCGAAGTTCTTATCCACGTGGGAATGTCTCTCCCCTCTGCACTCACCTAAGAAATTTCGTTGACAGTTGACACAGAAAAATATAATAGAGAATCACTTAACAAATATACCACAAATATTGTCTGGAAATAAATTTTATGCAAGGCCAACTTTAAGGAAAACACTCTCGACTGGAAATTTGCCTTCCGCATACTATTTCAATGGAACTGCTGCAGCTTCGACTGGAGTTTCATGCGGATATTCTTGGTATTCTGATACTCAAAGGCTTAAAGTGGACCCGTTTATCTCATTGTATTAAGTATTTACACCTATTCAGCTCTTGTGACACTGCGCAATCTATGAATGGAAAATTTAAGCCAATTTTAGCCATTTATTCTTATATTTTTAAGACATCGAACTCACAGAATACTAATAAAGTCTATATTCATTATGTAAGCCAATAGCATTTATTATTTCTTAGTGTCCTTTGAAAAGTGGTCGCTTGTAGTTCTAGAATAAAAACAACTTTGAGGCTGCTGAATACAAGTGTTTTTTCTGTTTCCTCAGGTTGAATATTGACCAATTTTTTTTTTAACGGAAAATAAAAGCTTTTATATTTTTCATACAAAACGTTTTTCGATTAATGTCCGGTAACCGTATGGGCAACCTAATATAAGCAAAAATAATCAACAAAATTTAACAGAGCTTAGGCGATATACGAACTTTAGGGTGCTATTTTCTAATTTTGTGGGTCAAGACCCAATCCAGGAGGAGGAAAACACTCCCTCGACAACATAATTCTTTGAGATATTTTTTGGTCACATTCTTGGCTTGTTTTCCCTGATTTTTCGTACTTTGAGGACTCCTTCTAAATCTGCTTCTCTTGTAGAATGTTCTACTACTTTTATACTCCCGGAGAATGAGCAAAAGGTGAGCGACACTCCTGCTCACACAGCTCCAACTCCACTTAACCGTCTTCACAGGGATAATCGCTTAGCATACACTAATTTACATTTTTTTTTAATTATTTCAAATGACTACAAAGAATAGCAGGGAAAGTAAATTCTTATAACGCAAGAGACGCTTCACAGATTTATTTAGATCAAATTAATTTTAAGTTTGTATGCTACATACCCTAAGTCTCTTTATACTCTGAATCCATTAAAAATGAAATTTCCGGGTATAATGATTTTATGCAAATATATGTAACAAGCAGAAGGAGGCGTGCCAGACCCCATAAAGTATATATATTCTTGATCGACGACCTGAGTCGATATATGTAGCCATGTCAGTCTGACCGTCAGGCCGTCCATCCGTCCGTAGATTTCGTAAGCCGCAATAACAAAACCAAATTGCCCGATAATACCATACGCTATACGAGTTTATTTTTTTTTCGATAACTCATCCCAATTCCTTATAATCGATAACTATCGAAAATATCGCTTATTTATTTTTTCATCTTTGGATTTTTGATGCCACGCCCCCTTCGACTACAATTTACAAAAATTCATAAATCCTGTATCCTTGAAGGCTTGAAATTTGGGGAATAGGCACATATATATATCATAATTATGACCTGAAAATTTCATTAAGAATTTCATTAAGTATTATATGTCTAGAAAATAACTTATTGAACAATTAAGTACAGCCTATGCTGCAGGGGCAGTGCTGCCGCTGCATGCATATGCGTGCGTGCGTATGCATGTGTATGTGTGTATGTGTGTGCATGTGTGTTGTTTGATTTTGATGAAAAAAAAAGACTTTTTAGTCTCGACTATAGTTTCGTTACTTGTTTTCTAGTGCTGTTCCTTCAGCTGTCTCCTGATATCTTTCTGATCTGTGCTTAGCTTTATTTATTTATTCTTAAGTTACCTTAGCATAATTGAAAGTAATATAAATTCATTAAAAATTGATTATTCTTAAATATCTTATTAGCTTATATTGAGGCAGAGGTATTTATCAATTATTTATTCGTTTATAAAGAATGTTGACTGCGAATAATTTCGTCGAACTTAATTTTTTAATAATTCAAGCTCAAATACTGAATAGTAGCTGGCTAGTAAATATTTTAAAATTCACTTTGGGAAAATGTTTAAGAAACCACCTCGCTCTATTTTGGCTGTTGAGTTGCGTTTCGAGCTCGTATATTATTTATATAGTCTAATTATTTGCTGCTACCTCAGCTGTGGAAGGCTTTGTGACAATTCACAGTTTTATTAATATTTTGCAGCCACTGGCTGTGGGGGCCTGTGTCCCAAGCATGTGGATGTGGGCGCCATGATAAATATGCAGTTCGAAAATGTTTTCAGAATTCTCCGCCGACATGTTGTGTGCGGATTTATTGCATTGCGACTTCCATTACATTGCCAATTTACAAAGGCTGCCACCCGCTGCACGAGCCGTTGCCACATGCATCAGCAACATTTGTGGCAGTGGGTATAGCTATGACTGTGGCTGTGGCTGAGGCTGGGGCTGGGGCTGGGGATGGGGCAGTGTACTGGATGCCAGGTTATTGTTAGTACCACCAATTTGTAACTGTCACAAGAGCTCGAAGAATTCGTAGAACACATTTCTGCGTTGGCTGAGCGAATTTATCGAAAGTTTTTATTGGACGCAACAAAGCCTAGCTCAAAGCTGCGCTCACGACTGCACTGAAACCGCATTGGGTATTTCAGGGAGCGAGATTTTAGTGCAGCCTTGAGCGCCACATCTTACGCTGACTTGTGTGTGGGTTGACTTAAACAATAACAATTTTTTCGATTAGTATGTAGCTACTGAATGCCGAATCATAGTATGTCGCCTTCCTCGACCTTGAATGTCTCGTTCTCCAAGTCAATAAAGTCAGGCACATTCTTGGGATCCTCCTTCTCCTCCTCGAGCAGGCAGTAAATGTTGTTGGACTCTTGCTTGATGATCTCGCTGCCCAGCTGCAGCCAGAATGGGCGACAGCGATTCTTCCACTGGCGCAGATTGTAAAAGGCGCAGTACCTCGACCCGGATGCCTTGAGCATGGCCATGTAGAGCGGAGTGATTTCATCGGCCAGCAACTTGCCCATTAGAAAGACGGCCGTCTTCTTGCTGTGGGTGTCGTTGAAGTCGATGTAAATTTTCTTGGCCTGATTGTAGCACTTCTTGGCGATCCCCGTCTTCGAGGTGTCCCTGGCAAAGAGCTTGCCCAGATTAAGCAGTATCTCGGCCTCATGGTCCTTGTGGTCGTATAAGCGCGACAGTCGCAGAGCTCGCTTGAAGCTCGATATTGCCTTGTTGATGTCATCGAAGCTGTGGGCAGAGAAACATCATCACAATGTTTACCATCAGCATTTCACTCACTTCTCAGCGCATTGCCCCAGATATAGATAGAACTTGATGTTCAGTTTGACAAACTTGTATTCGGTGCAGGCCGTTATTTCAGGTCTGATCTGCTCGAGGCACTGCTGCGCAGCATGATACTTGTTGCCCTCCATCAGAAAGAAGGCCCGCTCCAAGAAAGTGTCGCAGAATATGTCCAAGTTCTTTTGCCTTCCGACTGTGGTATGAAATGGTTAAATATTTTTAGGTGTAAATTCATTTTTCGATTTAACTAACTCTCTGCTATGAGCACGGTCGCCTTGCGGGCCATGTTGACGGCCTCTTCGGGTTGCTGGCGAGCCGTCTGGCGGCCATGGATAAGCATTTGCCGAGCCAGCTGCTGGGCAACCAAAGCATGGAGTATTGGGCTGGCTGAGCCCTTGTCTGGCTCCGCCAGCCACATATGCCCGCGAACCAGCTGGAGCGTAGCGTTCAGGTAGGTGATAGCATTGGCTCTCTGGCCAGTGCGTTCCAGGAACACGGCGTATGTGTGGTAGATGCGGGCAATCATCTCGGCCGCGTCCCGCTCCTGGCCCTCGATGTTGTGGCACAGTGACACGATGTGCTCCATGACAGCGTTCAAAACGTACTCGTACTTCAGGTGGTAGGGCTGCAGAAGCAGGAGGGTCTCGTAGAAGAGTGTGAAGCACTCCTTGAGCCCCTTCAGCTTGCGTTTGACCACTGCAAGCTCGGCCTGCTTCATCTTCTCAATCATCTCGATGAGCAGCGGGCGATCGTCAATGATTCTGGAGCGAATGCTGACGGACTCAAACAGCGCCTGCTCCTTCTCGGCCAAACAGCGCACGAACTCCGGCATCATCAAGCAACCCTCATGGCGCAGTTCCGCCTGCAGCGCCTCATAGATCGGACCACGATTTCTACGCGCCTCAATAAAACTGAGCGGCACAATGCTCGCCTTAATCAGATTCCTATCGAAGGTGATGTCGCGAAAGGTGCGATACGGTAGCTTGGCCCTTACCTCGCGCTCAATGCGCTGGATTTCTTGCTGACGACGCGACATTTTTGAGAATACTTACAAACAATATTATGAAAGTCAATTCGACTCGTATACATTGAAATATAAATATATATAGATTTAAGATTTCGATTTGCTTGTATCTATGATTTTCAAATCATTTCCTATTTTAAGAGCCGTCAACTTTAATGTTAGCTAATTATTCGATACTTGAAAAAATGTTGTAATGAACACAAATCTCTTTATATGCAAAATTAGAAAAAATTCTGCGGCACTTTAAGAATTCAAAAATATTCCTTAACATATTATTTTGATAAAATATTTATAGTCTTATGAAATGCTTCTATGTTGGAAATTATAAGAAAGTTATCTATGGGTCCCGTATATTACGCGCAAATGATTTCCTTTACAAGTAGTCGATAACTTTTTTACTTCTAAGAAATCGATTATGAGTTGTATTTTTTCAAATCGAGTTCCCATTTTCTGTATTGAGTTTTATAATTTATTTAAGTAGTGTTGACTTATCTTGTGCTCTAAATACCATTTCCCAATATTGTCCCATAACATTTAATAAACAGATATTAAAGAAAACGTATGGCCAATTGGCAAATCCTTTTTCAACAAGAACGATTTCTATTAATAGAATCGGAATTCTGGTTATAAGTTGAGATTTCGATTGTGGATTTATCACGTTGTCAACGTTTGTTGCAGTGACGCTGAACGACTCAGGCTCGACTAATGGCTAAAGAAAGCTTTTTGTTTTGTAATTTAAATTAAATATTAGTTAAATATTTTTATTATAAAATTATTTATATTCAAACATTTATCTGTGTATTTGTGCAGAATGAGCAGCTAGTTGGCTATTTGAATCAAGAAAATCTTGAAACCTGGGACGATATATTGAAAAAAATGTATAAGCCCATACTAAAATATGCTCCATTGAAATCATTTATATGAACTAACAATCGGATATGGCTAGATCTTAGCGTTGATCAAAAATATATATACTTTATGGGATATGACACGCCTCCTTACATACATTTTCACAAAGCCAATAAACACTGATTTATCAATTTGAATGGGTAATAATATTATAAGGATACACAGAGTAGAATTCTTGTTGATATACAATAAATAATTTATATAAATGTAATTATTTGCTGTACCTTCGGTTATCTGTATGAATGCAATTATCTTGTCTTATGCCGGTCACGAAGACTAAATTAAATATGTCTTTAAAACACAAAGATTATTTGTATACCCTTTATATCGACTCAGATACAGAGCACATGTGCTTAATAGTCTCACAGATACAACTTATTTATTTATAAATTTTGGTTGCATTGTTTCTCCTTTGTTCCCTCTTCACGGGCAGAAACATCTGTTTCTGTGATACACTCCTTTATAGTGCCGAGTGTAAGTTCATAAGTGAAGTGAAAGGGGACCCAAGTGCTACCAAGAACGAAAAACTAAAAACAACAACACCATGTGGCACGAATAACAGCAGCATTACGTTGTTGCCTCAAACCAAAAGCAGAATTTCAATTCAATAACTTTTGCCTGCCTGGATGGTTTGTTGCTTTGTTGTTTGCTTGGACTTTGGCTGCTCGCCGAAAAGTGTGCTTTGATTTTCGTTGCTGTCGAGCAAAGAGGCGTGGCAGGCGGTCGGTTAGTCCCGGTTACAGTTACACATGCCAGAATTGGCGTCGGCGTCGGCGTCGGAATCGAAGTAGATTCGATTTTGGCTCGTTTATTCCAACGGCCGGGCCTTATGAATGAAATTAAATGCAGCACCGCAACAGGCGCCTGCCCCGTATTCAACCTCAACCTCAACCCCGTCCCATGACCCGGGCACGAATGACGAGGGCACCGACGCTTCGGTCGCTTGTTGCAACTTTGGCATCGCCTAGCAGCAGCTTGTTTCTGATCTCGACTTTTGGCATCCGGCTGCTTCCAGCCCAGCGCCTGTTCCTCTGCCTCTGCTACTGCCTCTGTCTGTGCCTGTGCCTGTGCTATGGCCTCTGCCTGTGGCTCAGCAGCACAAACTTTGTCCAAGTTGTGTGGGCGTTTCTCAGCCCCCAAAGTGCACCAAACAGGGAACAGAGAGATAGAGCGAGATAGAGCGAGAGAGAAGGCTGAGCTGGGCGTTTGCCCAAATTTATGGCTTGCCGACGGTAGAGTCTGAGGGGCAGAGTCAGAGGCAGCGACAGCTACAACGGCAACAGAAGCAGCCATGTGACAATGTACATTGCGACGAAAATTTGTGGCTTGCTCAAATTAAGTTGCATAATTTTTTGGAAAATGCTGCGTTTTCTTTCCTTCTTGTTAAAGTATGTTAATAAATCAAATATGGAAACTAAGACCGTTCGCGAGCCATTGGCTGCTTCAAACCATCGAAAGCACAAGTGCAAGAAGCAGAGAGTGCAGACTGGGCGAAGTTGACTTTTTCGAGGATATACGTATGTGGTTTTAGGAATGCGGATAAATAACTTATTCTCTTCTTTTATATGATACAGTTTTTCATTTAAGAACTTAGAACTTTAGTGTGGTTGCATTGTACTTTTCGGAAATGTTTCCATAAATGTATAACATTAGAACCAAAGTGCGGCTTTCGAATGAGAACTTTACTCTAGAACGGCTTAAGTGACTCTAAGGAGATAACTTATAGGAAAAATGGAAAAAAATTCAAAATTTAGTGAATGAGAGACAGATGGAGAAGAACATAAAATAGATAAAAAGAAAACAAAGCAAAGAAAAATTGAGAGAGAGAGAGAGAGAGAGAGGGAGCTAAAAAGACCCAAAAATAAAGATAAAGAAATAAATAAATATATCAATACAGAGAAACAAAAAAATATACAGAGAGAGAGAGAGAGAGAGAGAGAGAGAGAGAGAGAGAGAGAGAGAGAGAGAGAGAGAGAGAGAGAAAGACACGAGTGATATGGAGATAAAAGCGAAGGAAAGACAAGATGAAGATAGAAATATTAGAGGAAAAAGCGAAAAAGACAGAGCAATAAAGATAAATTAAGGTAGAAGAAAACAAATTAAGATATAGAGAGAATAGGAAGAGATAGAGAGGTTGACATAGAGGGGACATACAAAGGAGAAGAGAAATAGACGAGAGAAGCAAAGAAACCACAATAAAATGAGGGAGATGGAAGGGAGACAATGATTCTTTCGAAATGCGAAAATGTTTATTAAATGAATATAAGAACGAAATGGATGTAAATAATATACAATAGCTTCGAAGAAGCGCTTAAATATTGTTTATCTTTTCATTTTGTCTTTCAAAATTTGTTGTATCATACACAAAGGTAAAATTGCAATTTAGTCAACATAGTTTTTGATGTTTTGGCATGTCTTATAAATTGTGTGTGTGCGTGTGGAGCACCTGTCACACGGACTTGAATTTCATTAACACTATTCGGTGGGAGCAACTAGGCAGGCACCAAGTGACGGCCGTACATCAACGATAAAGGATGAGGTCTCTTATGAGTGTGTGCACAGCATGCAACTATGTGCAACACGCTTCAGTGTGTGTGAATGTTTGCCACAGTGTGTGTGTGTGTGTAAATAAATATATGGCCACGCATAGTAACGTTAACTGATGTCGCTGTCAGGTCGATGATGAGCGTCTACAGAAGGCTTTGTGGAGGGGGCAGCTGCCAACACGGTTGTGGTTTTCAAAAGTGGCAGCGCGGCCATGCTACTGCCTGCGAAATTGGATCGACAATTTATGCGCGTACATATTTCGTAGTGGCACGGCCATTGGCACTGTCACGATATTATTAACACTTACAATTGCAATGCGAAACGGCTTACTTGTATTTGCATCTGGATATTTTCGTATTCTGGACTTGACTCTATTCAACGCAGGTAATTCCAATTTAGGTGCTATATTATAAAAGACTTAGCTAATAATCACTTATTTTGGCAACATTTATAGTTAATGAAATTTAAATATTGTACATAGTTTTTTATTCAACTTGTTAAAGGAATCAAAGAGCCTTAAGAAATTAAAAATGGTTTTTATTCTTCGCTTTCTTTGGCAATTTTACGATTTCAAATTCGTTTCAGAATTACTTATTCTGTAGTATATAATATATTAATTTTTTGTATGTATTGCTTAACTTATAAAGTGTAATTTTCATGTAAATTTTAATTTTTTCAACGAGAAAAATTCAGGGATTCCGACTAAAAGACAATGAATGCTGCATGTGTATGTAACAAATTAAAAAAGTGGACTAGGTGCCTAGCTGACTGATTACTGGGTATCTATAATTCAAGTTTTAACATTGCTGAGTTATTCCTTTTCGCTTGCAGAGATGTGGGTTCGCTGGAATTTCTCAGCGCAGCTGTTTAACAGAGCGACACACTGACGCAAATGTTAAGCTAGGTCACTTACGTTCCACACTGTGGATGGCATTTGAAGCACGAGCGGCCGTTATAAAATAACGGTGCTGTGTGCTGACAGCACTCAGTGCGCCAATAGCTCCGTGCGTTGACGGTTATTCAGTTAGTTTTGCGGCCAATCGACGTGTCCTCGAAATGTGAGTGTTAAATTGCGAAATTAAGGATAGCCCTTAGTTCGAAATGTCATCTGGAGAGTGGGACTTGTGCGCCTTGAAAGCGCTCGAGGAGGAGGAGCAGAAGGAGTTTCTGGCACTCAGCCAAAAGAATCTTTTTGAGGCGCCCCTTCCAACAGGTGGCGCTGACAATGGAAACGTAAGCGGTGCCAGTGCCAAGCCAGCATTGACTTATGCGCAACTGCATCCACATCTGCTCAAGTTGCCCACCATCGATGAGTGCCAGCTAATAGCCACTAAGCGTCAATCGCCTGGTAGTGTCGCCAGCAGCACTCGTTTAAAGTTTTCCCGCGCGCTCTCACTATCTGCGCATTCCTTATCGCCACGAACTGCAGGCGGAGGTGGAGGCGGAGGCGGAGGCGGCATGGGCTTTGGCAAGAAACTCAAGGCACGCCTGGTGGGTGCTAAATCAAGCGGATCCTTATCACCGTCCCGCCACTCTTACAGCTATAGTGTCTCGCCCGTATATACGCCCCCGCCCATGCGGCGCTGTGCTACGCTTCATCACACGCAGCCGGTACGCAAGACCTTCAAGACGCTGCAACAGTTGGAGCGTCAGAAGCGGCAGAGCCAGGCAGCACAAGCTGCACAAATGCCGCCGCAGTTACAGCGTATCGTGGGTACCAACAAAACCTATTGGAAATATGGCGCCAACTCGACGGCTGCATCGATCATTGGTCAACGCGCTCGACTGCACCAACAACAGCAACAGCTGAGCGAACTGGACTCGAACACATCGGACGAACCGAATCAGGAAACAGCCGAATCTGAAGCACCTGACAGTGTCACAGAGACGGGATCATGCAGTGTCCCATTGCCGCCAGCGGACTCCAATGAGCTGCTACGGCTTAGCCTAATGCTAACCGCAGCCAGCACGGCTGTGACAGTGACTGCCTCGGCAGCAGCAGCAGCAGCAACTGGTGGGCAGGCAAGCAGGCGCTATCAGCCCCACGGCATCAACGAGAACGTTGTCAATGGCGAAACTGTTGCTTACGAAGCTTTTCATAGGCAAAGTAAAAGCTTTGAGCGCGCGCTCTTATGCGGCGGAAGCTCAGCACTAACAGCGCAAGAGAGCCACAGTCCTGTCCCGAGTCCTAATCGAAATCGGCCAATGCAATCCACAGGCGGTAAGCGTATGTTAAAGTCCACATCCCTTGAGGGTGAGAGTGCGAGCGCACTTGATTACCACCAACAACAACAGCAACACCAAAAGCAACAGCAACAGCAACAGCAACAGATTATTGGTCAGCCTCTGGCTATGATGGGCCTGACAACGGCCACAAATCAGCCAGAGGAGCTGCAGGGAAGCGAAGTTCGTTATCTGAAGCGGGATGCTCAATGGGAGCCAGGCAAGGGGCGTAAGCAAGTCAAATATAATCAGGATTTGAGTGCCGCCTGTTATGGACACAGCGCTACGCTAGGTGGCGCCACAATCGAAGACGAACTGGAGCATCATATCAAGCATTGTTCGTGCTCCTGCAATCACATGGGTTACGGCAATTCAATGGATTATCAGGTAAGTGCTAATAGCACCTCCTTAAGAGCACAATATACCTTGCTGACTCGCGAATTCCTCCGACAATGATTGTGGCGTGTATTTTAATTGCAGCTCTGCTGCTTTGCAGCTTCTTCTGTGTGCGCTGGAGTGTCCAGCTATTCAATTCTAATGGTGGCACATTCAGTTGCGATTACTTTCAACTTTGCACTTTGCGCTCTCTAAAGTCCTGTTTACTCATACACATACATGAGCATGTTCATGTATGTGTACGTGTACATGGACGAGTACAATTCAACTCATTATCATCACGCTCCTTTGTGGTGCATTTTGTGTTCATGGCTTCATGGATTTCTGGTCCTGAAGCTGCCAGATTGCTGCCCGGATAACATTTTGTGGCTGCTCCCATGCAGGCCTCAATGCGTTTGAGGGCTCCATTGTTTTTTGGTTAGTTGCAAACTAGTTTTGTGGAAAGCTGAGTTCGTCTTTGATTCAAACAATACGCTTAACTTAATTAGCTATGGGCAAAGTTTATTTCTACTTTCGCTTCGGACACTAATCAAATCCAATGCGAATCTTAATGGAAATGTATGCAATCCATGCAAGCTTCAATCGATAAGAACTAATCTCTCTCTATAAATAATTACATTTGCTTATGGAGGTAAAAGGGTGTCTTTTCGCCCAGAAAAATTCCCAAAGTGTTTCTATGTCTGTTAACAAGTTCTGAATTTTGATAATAGTAAGTATTTTTATATATGTATTTTTGTTTATAGATAATTCAATAAAAACTTGAGAGAAACTCAGCTTAAGGTACGAAAACATTTACTACAGTGTACTTTGCATGCTGTGCTACTTAAAAAGGGGTCTTAATATTTAATTCAATTACTCGATTTATCCAAGTAGGGAACATGCGTCTAAAGGCTGGGGCGGTGCAATGGCTGTTTTTTTTTTTTTATTTTTTAATTAGCTGAACATCACTGCAGAGTGCTTTGGGGTGGAGTTAGCGGTGTCCAAGTGTCAGCGCTGACAGCTGTGACCACGGACGTGGGGACTCCAGCAGGCAGAGAGCTCGGCACGGGCAAGGGCAAGGAGACAGGCAAGGGCACATTAGGAATAGTGCTTCGATCCACGTTGTGCTCGAGAGACTCCAGCTTGATGTCGTTGTGGTTGTGGGCGGTCTTTAGGCCATTGGCACTGCCGCACTCCAGTGTGATGACGGAGGCTTGCTCTTCAGTTGGCTTGTACAAGGCGGACTGGGACTCATCAAGCGTCTTCGTTACCTCCACAGGCTCCAGCGGATGGGTGGCATAGCTGTAACATATTGCGCGATTCGAGAGTGGAATCATTGATAGCTACTTTAGCGATATAAGTGTAGAGTTCGCGGTTCAACTGGCTCCCCAATCACTTACCCTATCTCCAGTGGTATATACTCTGGCTGATAATAGGCAGCAGCTGCATTTTGGTAGAGCCCGTATTCGGCGCCGGAGCCATTGTGCCAGCTGCTGGTCGGATAGCTCAGCGCCGAGGGTCCGTTGAGTACGTTGGGATACAACTGGTGGGTGGGTGAGGTCGGCGACGGATGATAGACCTGATGTGTGGGTGCACCGTACGTTTGCGGGGAGCTCGAGCAGGCCGCTCCACTCGCGTAGAGATCCGATTGGGACATATTGTACTGGTGGCTATGCGGCGTCAGGTGGTGTATGGTATATCCAGGCGATGGGGTCGTATAGCTCGGCGAACCATTTGTGGGCGAGGGCGAATTGTGTGTAGCTAGAAAAGAGTAACCATATGAGTACATATGAGATTGGCATTGATAGCAATATCTTCTTCCATACATATGTTGCGGCTGCTGCAGACGCTCACGGGCATGGGACCGGGCACACTTGTCGGACTCCAGTAGTTGCTGTTGCTCTGCCAGCTGCTGGGATACGAGAAGACTGATGCAGTCGAGCTCGCTTCCACGGGCACGAAGCCTGACTGCGAATAGGAACTAGCGAAACAGCCACTGACACCGCTGCTGCCCGCGCTGGCGCTTGTGTTTGTGGCGCTGCTGGTGCTAACCGAGCCGATCGACGATTGGAGACTGGTGGGTGTTTGCGGAGCAGATGGAGGCTGCGGCGAGGAGGAAGACGCATTTGCGCTGCCATTGGAACCAGATCCAGAGACAACACGCGGCCGGCTGTAAGGCGTGGAGCGGTTAGCCACCGAGCTGCGGGTCGAAAGTGAGCGGCCATAGCGATCGCAGCTGCCTGAAACATTTCCCGAGCTCGAGGATGTTACAGACGAAGGTGCTACCAAGGCATATGTCTGTGCCATAGAGAGTGGTGGTGGTGGTGCCGCTACCGTCGCAGCACTGGCGTAGTGCGTGGGCGGCGGTATGAGCCAACCATAGTGGGTGTCGTGAGGGTAGAGTGTGTCGGGACGCTCCTTAGCATCTAAAAAGGCCTTTGCGAATGGATTGTACTTGATTTTGAGTGAAGTGACCTCCTCGTTCTGATATGCGGTCACTGCAATGAACTGGGTCTCTGGAAACGGGTAGGTAACCACGTGACGCTGCTCAGAGCCCACGCGTACCAGATGAACTCGAGGCTCATACTTGTGCAATGAGTTAAGCATTATCTGTATTAAAGACAAGAGAAAGTCAATGCCAATAGCCAAAAAGTAAAAAATCTCAAACCTTACCTGGCCGTTGCCGTTGGTCTTGTTTGTGAGTTTGACTTTGGCAAACGAAATTGGTTCCTTCATCCAATGGGCCCCGAAATTGGGTGACTCGGGATGTACATATATAGGATTCGAGGGTGGCACCTCCGCCTTACCACCAGGGACCTATAAAACGAAAAGGAGAGGATGTTTAATGTAAAATAGTAGAACTTATTTTATTTAATACATTTATCTTTCTATATCTTTAGTATTCTACGAAATTTATTTATATATTATATTGGTGAATACAAAGTGGAAACTTATCTTTAATTTCAATATTGTATGATATCTGTTATTCAAATGTTTCAATAAATTTGATAGTTACAAAAGAAATATTTTTAATTTCATTATATTATTATACCCTGAATCCATTAATGGAAAATCGGGCTACAATTGTTTTGTGCAAATGTATGTAACAGGTAGAAAGAGGCGTGCCACACGCCATTTATTGTTATATCACATAAATACGAAAATTCATAAATTGGCGAATAGGTACATTTGAATGTCACAATTATGCCCTAAAAATTTCATTTAAGAACGATTGTCTAGAAAAAAACTTATTGAATAATTAAATTTTCATATCACAGCATACATATGCTGCAGCTTCATAACTACGCAATACGCATATTGCGTGCCTATGAATCTATGTATGTGTGCATGTGTTGTTTGCTATTGATGAATATAAAAATCTTTTAATGTTTGGTATTAAGGCTCGAGCCGTCTCAACTAGAGTTTTGTTATTTGTTTATAATAATTCATTCCTGTGAATATATCTGTGAGGCCAATTTGCTTGTTACAAATTTTTACATGACTCCCATTGAAATAAATAATAATTGCTACAAATTGCTTTTTTCCCGCTCAAGCAAATGTCTTATAAAATTCAATTTATCCCTGATTTAAGTATCATTGGATCATTGAATTATGACTAGTTTCCAGATAAATGTGCAATTTCCAAGCAGTTTGCCCGCAATGTCCATTTTATTTAGATGTTCAAGCCACCTAGCTTAAAGAGGGAGTTGAGATATTTATAATATATTCTCATGCACATACCCATTCACCGTTGACGTACTTCCAACGATGCGTATCGACCTGCACGAATTCTAGTAATACCGTATACATAGCAGCTGGATCCAGGCCGGAGGCACTGATTTTCACAACCGGAAACATTCTCCTGTGAAAAGAAAAACCAAAGGGTGCAGAAATTCGCAATTAAATTGGCTGCTTTTAACAGTTATGAAGCGGTGAATATTCTATAGACAAATAGACAGGTGAATGCCACAGATTTTCCATTTCATCATTTTTCGCTTGGCTTTGCCTTTGCCTTTTCCTTTGCCATTGCTGGCTGTTTGCTCAGATTCCATGGCGGGCCATAATGTTGTATAGAGTACAACAACTTGCAAAGGTTCTCTTCTCTCTCTCTCCTTCCCTCTTTCTCTTTCTATTTTCATTGCCCCGTCGGTGTTTCTGTATCTCTGTGTCGGTGCCGATGTCAGTTTCGGACAAATATTGAAACGCGCCGTCCGCGCACTGTTCCACAACAATTAGTACAAGATGGCGGCTGTTGCCGGGCCGCGTTAATTAGCACCTGTCCGGTACCGGACCGAAGACCAGAGACCAGGGGCCGCTAGCAGCGAGTTCTAAGCGCGTTTCACACACACGATTATATATATAGAAATATACCTATATAATATATATAATTATATATATTTATATAGATATGAATAGCATGTGGATATATACAAATATATTTGCATATATATGCACCAGTAAATGAATAAATATTTTCAGGTATTATTGCTAAGACTGACATGTAAATAAATATATATTGAGGCTGTTCGTATGTATGTATACATGTGAGTGTGTAGCTGTGGAAACGTTAACGCTTCATTATTAGGTGCAAACAGCAGCACATGAAAAATCATTGCAGTTCCAAACCAAATGCGCAAAAAAAAAACTCATTGCCAATTTGCATAGGAAAACAAAATGCAATGCAAGCCGTATCCGCAGCCTCAGCCGTAGCCGTAGCTGTTGGCTACGTTAACTTCCATTTAACACGTTGCCCTGCCAAAATAAGCGCCGAGAAACATTCAAGGCACCCACCCAACCGACATAGCCGCCCAGCCCTTGAGTCATAAACAACTCACCTGCCATTTTTGGTGACGATCATCTCGTTGGTTAGATTTTGGAATCGCAGCCAAAGCTCCCGATCATCCAGCGAGACGCGCAGATTGCGATCCAATTCATTGGGGCTGCCCGCACCGCCAACAACGCGATGTCCACCTCCTCCTCCACCAGCTGAGCCCATTGCAACCGTACTGCCGGGAACACCTAGTCCATGCCCATGCCCATGCCCATGGCCATGTCCATTATGGCCTCCGTGATGTGGGGAGGGTGAATCACCACCAGCACCACCACCACCATTTCCACCACCGCCGCTGCCTCCAGCTGTCACATTTCCATTTAGCCCAGTTGTGGGATCCACGGCGGACAGAATATGCGACGTGGTCATGTCAACTGCAACAACAAAGCATTTTTGAAATAAACTTGATAAAACTGGATGCAAACAATGTCTATTGATCCAGTTATTTAAGCAACTGAACAAACAGAGCGAAAACTATTTAAAAATTTTGCTTCATAGTCTGCTAATACTAAATTTAATAAAATTCTAAAACACTTTCTTTGAACTCTCTTTTAGGCTTTATGTAATTATACTTAAATAATTCTATTTTTATTTTAAATATATAATTTATTTTTAAATTTTAGTGTCTAGTTTCGTTTGTTGTTTCCACTGCAGCTATTTAAATAAAATTTACTAAGTTAATATATTAGCTTTAATTTCTATTAACTTAAAAGCTTAGGTATGGTATCTAAAATTTGACCTTATCCTAAAAAGCACTTCTTAATATTTATTTCGTCAAACTATGCACACATAAAGTGCAACGTAAACTTTTTATTGAAATAAATATTAATTATTATAATAAGCCTATTACAATTTTTTTGCTTATTAGTAAAAAAAAAGAATATATGTATATATTTCTGTTTCATACATATATATATATTTCTGTTTCAATATAAAAATTATTTCGTCATTGAGAAAATATATATTTTTTTTTAAATAAATTAATAGTATTCTATTTTTTCTGTTATGTAATACATTTATATTTTTAAATGTCTCGTATATATATTATTTTAAATCATGAAATTAACTAACTTAAAAGGTTTTTTATCATTGTGTATTCTAAAATTGTGGCTACTTCTTTTTTATTAATTTACGTAAAGGTTTTACACTCAATTTGAAATATTTTTATTTATTTTTTTGCTGTCGAAAAAATTAAATTTTTTTGATTATTTCATTTATTTTCTTAACACTATTTTTTATCTCATTTTAATTTCATAAAATGTGAACCTGCAACAACAAAGCCCGATAAGTAGGCAAATCAAAATCTTTTGCAAGTCTTTTTCACAGATTTTTATAAAATAGAGATATGTTCTTTAACTCTGTCATAGACAGTTAATAGACTGTAAATTTAAACAGTTCGTAATGATAAAAGTTGAGGATTTTTGTTAAAAGGAATACCGCACTGTTGTTGTACTGCGTCATTGGAATTACATCAAAGACCGTTGGGCAGCCCGACCAGACCGACGCTCAGCTCAGCTGGTCTCAGCACTTTATTTACTTTTACAGCACTATCCCGCACTGGGCGCATTAGAAGAATAGTCGGTTCATGTCTGTTGTCGGCTTTTAATTATATTGCACACTTTAGCTATGCCTTGCCCATGTCTCAGACTCCAATTCAAACTCAGGTCTCGGAACGAACGAACCTCGAATCTCAAGCGCGCACTTGGATGCTGTCTGGCTGTCTGGCTGCCTGGCTAGCTGGCTCGTTGGCTGGTTGGTTGTTTGGTCATAAACAGCGGGCACCCTTTTTATTTATGGCCGTGGCAACAGTAACAAACACCTCTGTTTACTCCGGCATCGCAGCAACAGTCGCTGCCTTTTTACGTATTCCATTCTTATGGCCAGGTCTCGGCCCCGCCACAGAGCACGGATTGTAAACGCGGCGGCGAACAGAAGAGACATACGCTTTAAGTCTGTTCGGTGATGTCTAAATTCTGGCCTGGCACTGAAAGTGTTTCTCGCAATGTTTTGTAATCATAAATTAACAAAATGTATTAATTGTTTTGTTTGTTTTTATTGGGCTACAGAATTGGAGGTGATATGCCGACTATGGAGCAACGGGCACCACCTGAACTCTAACCCTGGCTAGATTTACCTACGATTTTTATGGCTACGGAATATTTGATATATTTGGGATATTTTTCAATTCGTTATGACACGCATTGTTCCCCAGAACCTCTCCCAATCTGTCGCTATTTCTGATTTATATCCAATTGTCCGCGAGCCTGAAAAATGTCCCTCATTCGTTATATCTGCATGCGTAATTTGATGCTGTCAGCCGACTGGACGCCCGAAATCCTGATTGAAATTAGCTAATGATAAGAGGGTGTCAATGTACTCGTTGCACGCAACAACACCATCAATTCATTAAAATGGCAGGCTGTCCACATGTTACCGCACCAGAGATCCCAATACAAACACTGATTCCATGCGCTAATTTCAGCTTGTTGTTGGCTGGCGTGGTAAAGCGTGTTTCAGATTCAGTTAAATGTACTATATGTGATGTATAATTTAATTCTCTATTCATAGGCATTTCAACGCAATAATACCCAATATCTATCTGTGTACTTAAATTACATATGCATATATATATTTGTGTATACATATATATTTGTGTGTCTATGCAGCACAGGCATTTGAGATTTGGGTTGTATTCCACATCAGTTCGCACCGCTTCAACAGTGGCCCAGTGGAACACGTGCCTGTGTGTGTGTTGCTCTTAGTGTCTGTGTGAGCTTGAGTGTGCGCGTATGTGTGTGTGCGTTCGTGTTTGTCTATGTACTTTAACTTAACATTTGATGGCTGCCATGACGCTTTTTGGTCGGACTTTTTCCCCATCCACTTTGCGATGTTGATTTTTGAATGATTTCGTGACTTTGATGTTTGCTCAGACCATTTCGTATACCCCATGCACATACGCACACTCGTAAATATATAGATATACATTCATACATATGTACATATCCTCAATACAAAGCCAAAGGCTTGAATCTGCGTGTTAGTAATTGCTTGCGTTCAATTTTGTTTGTACATTTAAAAAAAAAATCGGAGACTTTATTTGGTTTCGTATAAATACTAATAGATGAGTTTCCCCATATATTTGGAAAAAGTCGCGTATGTAATTACACAATTTGTAAAATATATCATCCGATAATAAAAGAGTTCTTTATGTAAAAAAAAAACGATTTCAATCAATAAGAGTTAAGTGTGAGCTGAGACTAAAACAGATGGAGAGCTGCACGTTTCAACACGTTCAATTACAGAAGGTATATTGATCTATAGTCATTTATAATTATAAAATAAAATATTTAAGTTTAAAGTTTTTCAAAGTAAACTTAAAAAAAAATGCATTAAATATTTAACCAAATATTGGTTAGTCAGAAAATCGAATGTGCTCAGCCTATGAACATTTTTACGCTTGCCAAATTTGCAGTCGAGCGAGCGCGTAATTATAAATTAATTAACAATTACGAGGTTTGTTTGAGCAGAACACCAAAGCCTGCAACACATCCATTTTCTGTTTGCAGAGCTCTTAAATACAAAATATAATTAATTTATGTCGACTTCATTAAGAACATGCAAAAGCATTTGGTCTGGTTCCCATATGGGATGTTTTAGAGTGGACTCGATAATTTGCTTGTTAATAATAAATGCTGTGATATAAATATATTTCACAATTGTGCCTGGCACCTGTCCAGGACACGCTTCCTCTAACCACTGATGGCGGGTGGCATTTGAAGTGGCAGTGGCAGTGGCAGTTGCTGTCTGACATTCTGACACTCTAGTAGCTTATCGGACGCGATTAAACGGATTCGCTAAATTTCACACTTCATTTTACATGAAAATAAACCCAATTTTAATTTGGCTGCTGCCTGTGAAGCATTTGCAGCGTCACCCGCGGTTCGGTCAGCAGGAGTGTGACATGGGTTCGAGACTTTTGGGCGAGGGTGAGAGATGGGCGTGGCAGTCAAAGATACACATATTATCGCACTTTTGTTTTCTGCACACTTGGCGCCTCTGCCAACGACGCGTCGTTGATAAACGCATTTTATGAGACGCATACTAAAATATTGTACAAACTGTAATTAATTAGTAAGCATTTGTCAAGTACTAAACTCGGAAGCTCGACGACATAAGACGTACGACGTATGACATGAGACGTACGGCGTATGGCCATACCACAAAAGAGCGGGGAGGAATTTCCTTGGTTCTTTTGATTTGTATTTAATAGGATAATTTTCACATGCGTCGTAATTGGTTAGCATAGCTAAACGGGGCGCCTCTGTGTGGGTCCCAGCTATTGTTGTTGCCGGGCCGATTAAAATGCTTGCGGTCGTGTCGGCGGCACAAGCAAATTCTTATGTCCCTCCTAATTTGCGTGTGAACATTAGGCCAGTCTACAACTGGCAGCTTGCTGGCATCTAGCCGAGTCGCGTGGGCCGATTGCGCTGCTGTTTTATATTATTAGAGTTATTATTAGGATCATTAAGATGACTTATTGTCACTTGCTGGCTATTCATTTGGCCAGAGGGAGCTATTGACTGCGATTCGGGTGTCAAATTTTGAGTTTTGTGAATTTTCGGGGCTTCGCAATAGTGTGTGGTTAAATGTTTGATTTTCACACGTTTACTTAAATAGGCTTGCCAATTGAAAATTTGCATACCGAACAGTTTTGCGTTGCCCAAAAGTAATTAAAAGTACATAATTACAACAAATAAATATTGTTCAAAAATATAAGTGAAACAATAAACTCAGCATATTTATGTCACATAAATTTTATGATGTTAATTCTCTATTTAAATACATTAGATAAAAGATATTTTAGATTGAATAACTGAATAATATTATTCATTATATTATATATAAATTATATTATTCAGTTATTCAATCTAAAATATCTTGTATCTAATGTATTTAAATAGAGAATTGTAGTTTGAAAATGTATTGGTTTCATGACCTTAAAAACCAAAATAGGACCAATCACAATAAATTTGAATTGTTGCATTGACAATTAGCATTGCTAATAATTATAGTACAGGAAATATTGATTTGATATTTATAGATAGATTCTAATTCTTTTCAAAATGGTGTAGGCTAACAGAATTTAGTAACTAAATTAGCTTGAAGCGGTTGGAATTTTGAGCTGAACCAGAAGTGATTTCACAGAAAAGCTGCTCGCTTAAATATAATATATAATATATTTTTTTTTAATATAAATCAGTCTTTATAGATGCTCTAATTGTAATTCTGTAGAATCTTGTATTAATATTACGAGGCAATAAATATATAGAAATTCTTATATATAAATTTCTTGACACTATTCTGATCTTAGAGTCAGCAAAAGTAGATGAGAACCGAATTAAATTACAGATTTAATCAAACTTAGCTCACCTCAGTAAACATTAAATCTCTTGTTTTTCTTTTTTTTTTTTTAAACAATATATAAAACTTACGTAATTGGTGAATAATGTCCGGTTCGCACCGGCGGTGCTTGTTCTTGTAATCCCTTGAAAAGCTAATATTAGATTGAGTTTGATCAGCTCTTTTATCACGCACAAAGTCACACACAGCAGACACAATCGCGAACGCAGTTGTTTAAGTTTTTAAGTTAATTCGAATTTCGAGTCTTAGATGTCGTGCACACCTTGAAAGAAAATCACAGTAACCGATTAATCAGACTCAAGAAGGAATAGAGAATCGCTCAATGCTTGCGCCGAATTTTGTTGTGGGACTTTTCGAGTTGCCGTCGTCGATTTAGGCCGCCGTCGGATACGTTGTTTGCGTTGCCACCGTTCCCCAGCTAATGATTGATGGTCGGTGCTAATTTTTTCAACCATCACAAGCTGTGCTTGCGTTTTAGTGTACGACTCGCAGTGCGAGATTTTACTTCTATTTCTCTTTGGCCGAGTTGTTGCCCATGCCATCTTGTTTACACGTTTGGCTCAATGGCTGAGTCAACTCTTTCTCAGCCATTGTCGGCGAAGGCGAACGTATTGTTATCTCGCTCTCGCCTGTGATCAATCACGATCGCCGCTGATCGCAACTCGTTTGGCCACACCTTCTAACAGGTAAGCGCACGAAAACAACATCTCCCTCTCCCATTCACTCTCAGTCTTGGTCTCTTTCTCTGTCGAACCTATAGCACGCCATCGCTTTGGACCTGGCCAGCAGGTAGCAGCTTCATTTCAGGTTTTCGATTTTGAATATCATTCATGAGCACAAATATGAGTATTAACAGTCACTCAATCGTTCGATATCTGGCTGACCTCCTAGCACACTACTCGCTTGGCATGAGTCCTGAGCCACGAGAATCTCTCGAGTGATCTCCCTCGTTGAGCTTTACATGCGCCACTTATTAAGCGTAAGGTGTTTTTTGTTCAAATGACGAAATAAACTCAGAGGCCCATTTTGTAGTTAGTGTTATCGTTACTTCTGGCCGCCGACATCCGAGTGACTTCGATTTGTTTAGACGCTCGTTTCGTGCTTTTGTTTGTGCAACCAATTAAAACTTTGTATTTTTTCCACGATGCTTCTTTGTTGTTGACCTGCCAGACTCTGGTCTATACCGAAAACTGGTTTTGCCGCTCATACCATTTTTCTCTACACCTCTTTTTATATTTTTTAAATTTTCAGCTGAATTTCGAGCTGTAAACACTTAACCGCAAAACATCAATTTATATAAGTACACATGTTCATATATATGTTTGGTCAAATGATACGAAACGTTAGGATGATCAGAAGCAGGGACAGAAAAGTACTCGGTTCGATTCGAAATAGATGCTTAATTGCGGAGCAAAATTTAACTTTTTAGTGTCTGGCTCTCAATTTCAATTTCAGTTTGTCAACATACAACTATGAGATATAAGATAACTTCTCTTAGACTTCGGCCACACTTCGTGTGATGAAAGGAAACCGATATTACACATTGTTTGTATCTATCGATTGTTGTTGCTGTGCTGGGATTTTGTTTATAATTATTTATAGCTTGTTCGTGTTTTTTGAAGATCACGCGCCTGGTCAAAAGTTTCGATCTTCTGTGCATTCCTCTTTCTCAAGCCACCGGCGCGAGTCAATGGACCGCCACAGTTGGGCTGGGGGATTGGGGCGAAATGTTGATCAGTCAGATGGGTTGTGGCGCTGGTGGGCAAACAGAGCCACGACTGTGACTACATGCCTACAACTCAGTTCAATGCGGCAATAAAGTCGGTGAGTAAATTAGAAGAATCAACAAACTATGAAACTTAATAAAAAGAAATCAAACGGGAAAAGTGCTGTAAGCCTTTCATATCTAAAAGCACTGACAGCATGAATATTGAAAAATTGAATTCGTTAAGTCGTGTGTGCAGCTTGTAGTCGATAGACAATTTTCTGAATGATCGTGATAAGTTATTAGGGAACAGTAGTCTGTCGCAGTTTCATTAATAAATAAAATGCGTTTACGGCCAGTTCCTGGGAAACAAGGGCTAGTGGTCTCGTGGCTGGGTTTTACATGGAAAACTCAACATCAATCTAGTACGCCGCGACCTTGCCCTAAATATTTACCACACCGTATTGTAGGAGCGTTTTGTGCACTTTTATGACGAATTCTTTCTGCTTGTGTTTGCAAACAATTCAAGTTTATGGATGGCCTAAGCGAATTTCCCCGCCTCAATTAGGCTGAGGTTGTAAACTCATAAACAGAGAATACGGAAACGCACATGCGATCGTCCTGCTAGCAGGCAGACGGACAAACAGCGGACTCACAAAGGATGCGGCAGCATGCGTGCTGCAGGCCGATAGCCGATAGCCGACAGCAATTAGGCGTCGGAGCTGCCTTCGGGAATATCCAGTGAAAAGCAATGCGCTCGCCCAAGTTCAAGTTTAAGTTCGAGTTTGTGTTTTAAGTCTTTCATTTCTCACCTTACTGTGCCCCTGGCGCTGCCTTCCCATGTACCCTGACGGCCCCGATACCAGTCTATTTGCCCATAGAAGACCGCATTTACATATTGCGATAAGCTAGCCTAGCTGGCTGGCTGTCCGCCTTGTTTGGACTGCATGATGGCTGTGCCCTCGTCTGAGCAGGTTAAAAAGCGGTATAATTCGTGTTTTCGTTTCTCTTAAGTATGTTTACACTGTCCGACATGGGCATGGTCTAACTGCGCCCCTCGCCATTGCCCGTTTCATGTTTGCCATGGCAATCAACTGTTTGCAACCGTCGCCGATGCCGATGCCGTTGCCGGTTCTGTTGCTGTTGTCGTTGCTGTTGCCGTCCTCTTTGAGCTCGCTCTCGTTTGCCGCTGGGAGGATTTTCGTGGAAATGGGTAGCTTTCAGTTTGCGCCATAGCAAAAAGATGACATCGACGTCGTCTACTAGCAACTAATACTAGCAATGGTGTGACAAACAAACAACAACTGAAAAAACAATTTGGAACTGAGCACCATTAATTTAGGATAGCTACAAATAGTCTTTGCTAAGTCGAAAATAATTTTGTCATATTACTAAATATTTGTGATTCTGAAGCTTATATTCGGAAATGCTACTATTTATATTGACAACATATGACAATCAGAGTTGTTTAGAGTCTTTTGGGTCCATCATCTGCAAACGTGCATAAATAATTTCAGAAAACTGCAAAATGGCGCCTATTATTATTGTACTATGAAACATTGCTTCCACTGTAATTACATTTTTGTAGTAGTTAATATATACACTAACTGCCGAAGATATTTCTCGGTCTTATATTAAATATTTATCTTGGTTTAGTTTTGGATACACTCTCTTAATTTGTGGAATAATAAAATTATTTTTCTATAGTATCTCATATAATATTCCTTATTAATTATTGTACTTCATTAATTTACTAATAACAAACGCGCTTAATGAAAATACTTAAATTCATTAGAAATTGTATATGGCTTAATAAGTATTGGGCATGAGAAATCTGAATTTTTATTAAATTTTTAATAAAAATATCAAAATGAACTCTTATTCAGATATGTATGAAGAAAACAGTTTTTTCGATTCCCTTTGTTGAATGATCTTTCATTATAATAGATTAATTCCTAATCTAACCCAATTCTTAAGTTGACAGCAGCTCAACAAAAACATAAATTTTATTAACCATTTAGTTTTATAGTAATTTTATGATTTGTATTAAACTTACTGTGACAAAACAAGGCTGGGCCACCGATGGAGTGGACAAGAACTATTCCACTTTACTATAAAGATGCGAAGCTCCGGAATCAGAATGATATCCACTACATGTGCTAAAAATCCAAATTCTTCTTAGCTACAGTACCGTTTGATCTTAATGACATACATATACCAGACTTTCTCATCATGTAGCGCCTGTGTGGTTGACTCTTTTGTACATTCAAAAGGCGAGAGGTGAAATATGGCCTCAAAAGCAAATATTTTGCGTAGGAAAAAAAGCTTTGTTGGGGTAATGACAGTGACTCACTCAAGGAAAACTTTCAACTATCTACGTCATATTGAAGTAGAAATCATTGTCTGATTACATTGATTATAGCAATGTTGAAAACTAACTCTGTCGGTGCCACAAAGGAACCTGTTCGATATTGAAATATACGAAATACTGTACAATGAAGGCGATGACAAAATAGCTAAATGCCTCTGTTCCTATGGCAAAACATCTCCGTACACGGGTTCAATCGTTCGAGTGCTAATTCTCTAGATCGATTTGATTGTCTTTAGGCGAGCATGTGCAGACTGTGTTGCAACCAATAAAAATCCAAGTGATGAGCTACCGGATATATGTTAAAGAATCTCACAGCTTTTGAATGTCGAGTAAATTCCGACGGCAATTAGAACTGTAGCTTACTTTTCGCTAGTGTGTTCCATGTTTCGCTAGCTCAAAGAAGGAAAAAAGCATTTTGAGAATATAAGCGTCTTTGGCAGAAATTTAATGTGGAATACATAATTTGTTGAGACATTAGAGCTTTAAAATATGTTAGCTCCATTTTCACTGTCGTGGAGAATCGCAAGGACTCAAGTGGCTCACGACACGACTTTGTGAATACCTTGACGTTTGTAGGGCAAGGTGACTGTTGTATCCTTTTGAATCAATCTCATTGACAATATTATAAACTCAGATTTATAAGAGCAAATGTCTTCCGAGTAGGTTTGTTTATTGCACTTGTATTTCAATCGATTCCAATGGATTTCATTTATGGTCAGCTTCAGTAATTTAATTATACCCAAATTATTAAAAATTGGAAAACAGGGTATAATAGTTTTGTTAAAATTAGGAGGCGTGCCGCAGCCCATAAAGTATATATATTCGTGATCAGGACAACAACCCGAGTTGATTTAGCCCTCTCCGTCCGTCCGTCTGTCCGTACATATGAACGCATAGATCTTAGAAGCCCGTGTATACCACGTGCATATCGAGTTTGTTTCGAAAAATAGATAACTATTACTGAATAATTATCATCGATTTAAAGCCATATGAAAAATCAGCTAAGATTTTTTTGTGCTTAATAATAACGTTTGTATTTATTAATGGATTTGGATGAGACTTTCCCCAAATGATATAGATGTTTTTATTGTTATATAATATATATATGCTATATAATATATATATAATAAAAACATCTACATCATAAGGGAAAAGTTATTATTAAGCACAAACAACGCAGAACGTACAATCGGCTGAACCAAACTGGCGCCAGCAGAATTTTATATTCTACGAATTCAGAATTACAAAGTGGTTGTATTGTGAACTTTTTTCTAACGCTAAACTGAGTAAGTACAAAGTTACAAGTAACTGCGTGCATTCAAAAACTAAGAACGGGTGGGATTAGGGTATCTCCTTGTCGGGCACCCCGACTAGAGTTTTCTTACATGTTTTAATTTGCATTTTATTTTGTGTAAGAGATCTATTCAAATGTATCCATACTTTTTTTAAATGCATTACCATTAGATATTCTACATGTTTTATGAAAACCTCGAAGCACTTAAAAAAATCTTTTTTTGTGACCTTGTTCAGCTCGTTCTTCAACGCCGTCTTTATTTCACCAATCATAGCGAGTGTCGCCTGTTCATAGTCTAAACTCTCGGGAACAAGAAAAAGTTACATGGGCCAGTTGTGTGGAATGCGGTGGCTACATATTTTTTATGGCATTGAATAAAATTATTTGAACTGAATCTGAATCGTTGCCTATATTATTTTAGTTGAATTTTTAGCTTCAACCTGAAAAATTCTGTTTTTCCAAAATTATTATACATTTATGAAAATACATTTATCTGATAATCAATAAAAAAGTATTTTGTTCTTATTTATTTCGTATTTCCTCTGACTTGTTGAAAATATCTTAGATCTATTATGGCAGTTATTCCTTCGGGCTAGATGCATAAAAATAAATACGAGAAAATGTGTTTCGACAGCTCGAATTTCGACATTTCGGCTGGGAGCACTCCACACGAAAAAATTTGTTGATTTATTTTGAAAGCGTTTGTATTAGCATAAGACTTGTGAGTATGTACGTTTTGGCCTGGATTGCATTTAAATTAGGCTGCTTGCTAAAAGTGGGGCCGGCCACTGCCAGTCCTAATGACCACAATAAATTATATTCATTTAGGATCGTTTAACATATAGGAAAAAAGAGCAGAGGCTGCTAAAGAAATAATTTATAGCTGTTGAAAACTTAACATGTTCATTTGGCCACATGTGTGTGGGCTTTGTTGAGGATTAAATCTATGAGCATTGGTGTTCGTGTTTGTGTGTTGTCAGCTACGAGTGTGTATGTGTGTACGTGTGGACAACAAATGAAAAGCCAACAACTACAAGCGCCTCCACGCCTCCACGAGTGAAGCCTCCCCAACAATTTACCCGCCTCCCGCCACCGATCCCGAGCGCAAACTATTTACTATGTGCCACATATGTACATTGTGTGTGGTGCCCGTTGTGGTCTGTCGAGAGGTGTGGTGGCATGGTGGTGCGGCGGTGCTGTGGGACGTGCTGCTGGCAGCTACGGTACACAAATTACAGTTGCACACACATTTGCCTGTGTTAAATTGTCTCACAACCAATACAAAGTGACCTTTTTCATTTATTTTTATGATTCCTCCCAACCCTGATTCTTGCGTTTACTCACAGCTCCGCACTCCTCCTCCTCCTCATCCAGCTGAGCCCATAAAAAATGGGCAGTAAATGTGGGTGCCCAAATAGTATCCTCGAACAGTTCGTTGGTTAGCTCTCTGAATCCTCGAGTAACGAGAGTTACTCTCGCTCGCTACCAAATATCCTTTGAGGCTCCGAAATGAATTTGAAAATCTTTCGCAAAATTGTAAAAATGTGAAAGTCATAAATATTCTAAATTATTTAAGAATGAAAATATTCATTTTTATTTATTTATTCATTATTTATTCAGTTTCAGTTTGAATTTTCGTTTTCTGTTTGAGGGAATCTAAGTTGTGAGCCTTCGCAGAGGTAAAAGTTTTGGGTACTAGCCCAGAAAAACAAGCGAATCAAAATCTATTTGTGGAGCGCAACGCTTTTAAGCATTGCCTTATTCTATTTGTGGTCTAGATTGTGGGCGGAGCCAACAAACTAACAAACTATTTCAGTTATGCGAAATCAAAATCAAAATTTTGTGTGTTTGGCTTTGTTGGTTTTACGTTGTTATATACTTCTTGTTTACGGCTTTAGGCACTATTACATGAACGATTTCTATACCCTGGAAAATATGTGGGGCAGCTTGATGCAAATCAGTCATTGTATTTGTTTTGCCTAGCTTTTCAACAAATATACATTGTGGATTAGCTTTCATATGTTTTTTTTACTTAAATTTCTCTATTTTTCAAATAAGCCATGATTTTCTTTATTTTTACAGATTCTTATGTAAAATGTTAAAAAAAACCTTTGTTTGCTTATGTATTTTTTGCGTAATAAATTACTAGCTTACAGGTAAATGCGATTATGACTAGTACACGCTCGGACTTTATTCACCTGGCTTGCAGAACGCACTGGGAATAAATTTATGCACATGCATCTGTACGTGATTCATGAATTTCGAGGGCAATAGTATTCGAGTTGTTTTTATTGCTTTTGGACTTTTTGGCTTGAAATGTATTTAAATGTGAAACGTTATCTGAAATAGATTATTGTCTGCTTCGGGTGGAGAGCGTGCTGCGAAAATAATTGCTATTTTATGTTCCTGATGTTGTCAAGTATCACTAGTTCAAATTCAATATCAGATAGCCATGCTATACTTGCTATAAACATAATTGAGAGAGAAATCATCATTAAATACAATGTCTAGCTGTGGCCTAACAATTATTATTAAATGCATCGTGGGAGGGTTTCTGAAATTGAAATTTCCTGAGCAGCCTTGCTGGCCGTTCGTTTGGGACGTGGCTGATAGAAAAATTTATAAATGCAGTGCGTTGGCTTGGCTCTGCTCAGAGCTTTTGTCTCCGCTCTACTTGGAATGCGTTTTGCATAGACAAACACACGAAAATCATTCCCCCTCCTTTAGATGGCTTCCTGAATTGTTGACTGGCGCAGAGGTAGATAGGGCTTCACATGGAGCTGCCTCGGCTAGAATGCCTGGGCTGGCGTTGCATAATCGAGAGCAAACAAAAGTGGCAAAAGCAAATTGTTCCTGCAGCCCTTCGGTCTTCCAATTTTCGAAGACTTCACTGGACTTGATGTTAAATCGGCAGCAGATGCTTCCCCTTGGCAAATTAAAACGCGCTGTGCCTACATAAAGAGCACGTTTCCATTCAACGCTTTTTGCGGCTAACCATTTGCAGTGTTTTTCCATTTCCAACACAAGTTGGATAACGAGACGTATGAGCAATGCCAATGGTCTATCCAAAATAAACATTGAGTGCGAGCTTGAGCTGCTTGCTTTCCAGCTTGCCAGCGAGCCAGCTAGCCAGCACTGCATTTCCCTTAATGACTTGCCTGAGTTTGGTCTTTGTTTTGCCAGCCCCATTGTTGTTGGCAGCAGGCAAAGATGAGCATAGAAAAATATTAAACAATAACAGCAATAATAGCAGCACCAGCACCAGCACCAGCAACAGCAGCAACTAAGTTCTCTTGCAATTTCGCAGGACTCGCCATGCTGTTCCCAACGCTTGAGGCTAGGTACACGATTGCACCGTTCGCTGGCATTCGTTTTAGCCAGAACTAAGTTTATTTCACATTTGTATTCATTTGTTTTGAGTTTTATTTACCAAGCAGAACAACAACAGCAACAGCAAAATAAATATTCTCGAATATGTCTGTACATTTAATTTTTACAAATACTCAGCAGACCGAGAGAAACTGAGTGAGTGAGAAAGAGTGAGAGAGAGAGAGTCTGGTAGCTGCATTGCCCACTCCTATCTCATCATGGTTCTCTTTAGGTTATTGCCTTACATTGGGCGGTAGCTCCATAAAAATGATCCTATATTCAACGGAAATTAAATCCCAAAATGTAAAATGAGCAAAACACCTTGAAGTAATTTAAGTCTCGAATTATTCCTTTAAGCTTTGTTGCTATAGCGAAAACATTTTAATGATACTTGAATGTATTCTCATCGATTGAGTCAAAGCTACACAATTAAAGATTCGGTATTTAAGATATAAAAAATGCGGTCATCTGCTTATATTATTTGGTTATTTACAATGATTATTTTACTGAGTATTTGATTTAAAATAAATATTTTGTATGTAAGTAAGGCAAACAATATTTTAATTAAATATTGGCTTCTCTGCGATTGAGGCCACTGAATAATTGGAAAGTAAATGGTCGAAGAACCTCAATGGAACGCTTAGCTCGTAAGATAAACTTGTCAGAGCAATCGACATCGAGCTAAATAGGCACTTTATCTGCCACAAGAGTTATTGCTACTAATTATATACTCCACGGGAAGGAATCAACAAGCTGAAGGAGCCACTCACACCGTAGCCAAATGCAAGCTGACAAGTCGGATAAGTTACCGCTGTTGTGTGGCCAAAGGATGAGTGGGTTGCAACTTCAACTGGTCGTATTTACCAAAAAATGAAGGCGTGGACGTTGCAAGAGAGCAGCTGCGAAAGTGAGGGTAAGCTGGGGGATGGGGTTGTTGATGTTGGAGCCACTCTGCTGAAGCGACAACATCCAATTGCTCATGGCGCTGTCCACTGCGTGAAACAGGCGACACAGCCAGAAAACCAACGGCAAGGGAAAGCGGCGTGGCGAATGCGCAGGAAAATACTCACTTTGAGATGGTTCTGTCGCTTCTTTTTCCCCCGTTTTTTTTTTTTTGTGACATTTTCACAGAAGGTTTTTGCATTCGTGCAACTTTTTGTGGCTTTTGTGGTTGTTGGCACGCGGCACAGCGTAAAAGAGATGTACCCTTGGCTGGCGAGCCATGTCAGTTGGACGCCTTAAAGTTTTTGCGTGAACGTATATTTTGTTTGTGCGCTCGCAAAAAGTGTGAAAATTGTAAGCTATTGCGCGCTCTAATTTCTGTAGGGCTGAGAGCCTAGCAGCTGCTGAAGGCAGACGGGCAGCCGAGCAGCCGGGAAGGACTTAGCAGCAGCTGGCCAGGGGATGTGCGTGTGTGCCACTCAAAATGGAAATGGAATGGGAAATGAGGCTGCGGATGCGGAGCTGCAGAGCTGCGGATGCTGAACAAAGTTGAATTCAACGTGCCAAGAACGATGCAAATTATTAGAAAAGTTGGACACATTTTTCACAATGCATATTCCATTTTTTCATCTGGATCTTTTTTCATCTTTTTTTTTTGACAATTTAAATTTTTTATTCACGATAAATTAGAGCTGCCAACACTTTCTCTAAATGCTGGCTGCTCTAAGCTACTGGATCTGACTGACCCTTGATGCGAGCAAGGGGAACTACGTTTATTTATGTTCAGGGATTTTAAAGTAATTTCCAAGCAAGTCAAGCACCCGAAGGTCAATGGTGGGTAGAGACCGGTATCCTTTAACCTCACACTTTGCGACAATTTAACGCCCTGCACTTGACATTTGGTATTTACTGAGATCCAGGTCCTTGTCGGCCAGCCGGCCATGCAGCCATGCGGCCATTCGGCCCTGTCCTGTCCCCATCAAGCGTTGTCCCTTTATATATATATATATATATATATATATAATATGTATGTATGCGTGGGTGTGCGTGTGTGTGCATTCGTACTGTATGTCCTTTGTTTTGCACAATTTGTCGTGCTTGTCCTAGTCTGCGTGCCCATCGCTGGTTACGTCTGACTCCTCGATTCCGGGCTTGATTCCGGCATTTCGCTTGTCCCTTGCGGAAATTATTATTTTGTTTAATGATTTGTGTTCAGTCTCGTAATTGAGGCTATGCAAGGAAAACCCTGCTTTTTTCGGACTTGACCCAGAAGCGAAATATGGAAAACTATCGAAACAAAATGTTGACGTTCCTCTCATTGCACAAAAGTCTGCTCAGCGAACAGTAAACAAGCGAAGCAGAAAAGAAGAAATATTGGCAGGGCAACGAAATTGTGAGAAATTTTAAGAAAATAAATTTCTGCAGCTTTCAACCGTGTGGGAGGCAGGGAGCTAAAATTTCATTGTCAATTGATTCTTATGGCCGCCTGAATCGATGCTGAGCTGACGTAAATTAAAAATTTATTAACTTCTGAAAAGCATTCATGAAATATTCGACGTTGCCAAAGAATGTATATTGCAAAATTGATTATGTATAGGTAAACACTTAGTTGATTATATTAAAGTTAATAATTTAAAAATGCACCTTCTCAAACAGATTATCCTGACTGAAATGATGAGCCACCGACATCAGTCTTATTAAAATATTTTGTAGCTCGTACACAGCACGTGTAATTAATTGTCAAATATCTGTTTGATCCAAGTTCCTCTACAGAGTGGCACGGCATTCTGTTCCGTCCGATCCCGAATTAACTGAATAGCCAATATTTAATGAAAATTAAATGCAACCTCGGGTAATCTGGTCGCTCCGGGCGTTAAATTGATTCATGGACGGTCAGCCAACTATTTTACCTCGCCATGACTAAAAACGAAATTAAATTTGAATGCGCCGCTCGCATAGCTGGTGTTGTTTTTTTTTTGCAGGCTTTGCGCTGAAAAACATTTATCAGATTCAACTTAATAAGCCGCACAATAGATTTCGCGGCGAAAAATCAATAATAATCACAATTGCGGAAATCGGATATTGAATACGACAACCAATTAAAAATGGCAATTTACTGCGACAGTCAGCATTCATTACTTGGCTAGTCAACTGTGAAAAAGTGCTTTAAAATAAAGATATTCTGCAGATGTCCTCAAATATATATATACTCTGATTAATCGTGCATTAAGACATTAAGACTCTGAGCACACCGCACAGCTATTTTCTTTTAGATATCGAAAGGTGCTGGAAAATGGAAAACATTTAAAATATATTGCAATAATCCCTTTAATATATTATATTCTTCAAATATGCACAGATGTTGAGTGAAATCATGAGTCAAACATAAAGGAAAGTGCTGAACGAGAACCATTCCCTAAATATTTTGACAAGCATTTAAAATTAAGTTAAAATTCATTTTTAATTTTGCCAATATATTTTATTTATTTTATTTTAATTATACCCTGATCCCATTGAAAATGGGAAAAAAGGGTATAATGTTTTTTCTTATAAAATATATTCTTTTTGAACTAGTCTTCGGCCTCAAATCTATCAGTTGGTTGAGTATTTGGAACGTGGTTAAATGAATTGAATTTCATTTTTATTGAAACGTAGAAGCAGCAAAAATTTGTTTAAGGTCGATGTTTGAGTTTGAAACGCTTCGCTGTGCGCTTCATCTACATAAATATCCGAGTGCAGGCACTCGAAGCTGGGCCCCATGTTTGTACGCTTAGGCAAACACAAACAAACCACACCAGACGCAGCTGGCTGGCTCTGTCTGCTAGCGAACTCAAATGAAGCGGAAGAACTTCACGTGCCGCAATACAAATTGAAAATCAATGAAACCATGAGAACACCAGCTCAACTAATGCTCGAGGCCCATCTCGCTTGTATATTTAACCAATTGCAATCGCTATGCTGCGCACCGAAAGCTCATAGCGTAGCGTAAGTGGCCATTGGGACCGAAGCGGCGTGAATTGAATTTGGAACCATTTTGACCATTTGTGTGAATTCGATTAGAAGCGAAAGTAGTTTAAGGCAACTGCAAAACACTGATAGTTAAAGAAGTAATTTACCACATATATATGTAAAGTTATTATAGGTATCCAAAGTTTCGCCACAACTAGTGACTAATATATTTATATTTACTTTGAATATGTTGTTTCGATATTATAGAAGAAGGTTATGCATATTGGACTCTTATGATTTGATGATAACTAACCTAATAATCAACCTCTTAAAAAGAATTCCATTTCACATATTGCTAAAATTATTCTAAATCTTTTGTTTTTTGCTATATGTGATAAAAGTTGTATATATATCTATGAGTTATATTGAATATATACCTTTCACTTAATTTATGGTTTTTAGCGATTGATACTTTCTCCAAGAAGCAAGTCACTTCATATGGCTATCTCATTTGCGTACCTTAAACTCACGCATACATTTATGCATATGTATATGCATTCATATGTGTCTGTACATGTATACATAATGCAGTGCTCAGGTGAAGGTTGAATGAATTTGAATACATTTTGCAAGTCAGCAGTAGTCCTTAAAAATATCCAATATTCAGGTGGCATGCCGGCTTGGTGACCGAGCAAACATCCTCAAACTTTTTCATAACAGCAGCAACTATTATCCTCGGCAGCAGAGGGTGCACCTGACGGTTCACAAATGTTGCAGCGCCACAAGCAGCCAAGTCTCTGTTTTAAATTTAGGTGGAGCAGTGCAGCAGCTACCTTTGACTGCGCCCAGCGACCTCTTGACACGTGGCGCTATGCTTTGTTGAATGTAAAGCACGTGAAAAACCATATAATAAGCTTAGAAGATGGAATAGATTGCAACGTGTCCGTTGGGCGGGGCCTTAACTTTTGATAACATAAATATATTAGTGGAAGTTGAAATGCAAACGCACAGCATAAACACTAGTTAAGAAAATAAATAATAAATTATTTAATAAAAGCGCTCTTAATTTATTTCAACAAATTATTTACGTTAATTAGAAAAGATATTTAATATTGATTTATTTCGTGAATATCATTAACGCTTCAGTATCTTATATTAATTGTTATATTAATTGTCCCAGTGAATCTATATCATCATTAAAATATAATTTTTCTTACATTTTTCTTACATCCCATACCTTCAAGTCTTACATGTGTCAACTACACTTGCCCATGGACACCCGCAATATAATCTAAGGAATTATTAATTAATATTAACATTGAAAATATATTTGACTAGCAAATTCCAAATACTCTATATGATTCATTGTAATAAATTATATAGTAAATAAATAATATTTCATAATAGTTAAGCAAAGTGATTTATTTTCAAATTACGTTTCATATCTCACTTTAATGATGTATGTCGTCTAGCCAAAAAATATGAGCTTATATTATATTTCATAAAGTAACATCAAAGAAATTAATTTTAGCCTTGCTAAAGTCAAATTGACCTTAATACAGATAAAAAGTCAAAAGAAAATGTATTTCGAATCGGGAAATGTTTAATAAACCTTATATAAATCATTCAATTTGCTGTCTAAGCAGACACTACAATTATTCATAAAATGTGTTTATTTATCAAAAAGAAGCCTAATGAAAATTCATATTAGTTGTTAAATTGATAAATTCAATTTAAATTAAGTGTCAAAAATAAACGCATGATTTATATAAAGAGAGGTTCACACTATTTAATACGATTAGAGATTTATGCGCTTATTGTTTATATAATAAGCTTAAATGAACTAAATGCTGCAGAGCACTTCACTTTAAAGATATTCAGCTGCTGTGAAAAATGAAAACAAATAGAGAAAATTGATGTGAAAATGCAAGTGATTTGTTCTTTGTGCCCATGCTAATGGCAAAGGGCTTGTCTGAAGGTTGGCCGGAGGGCATTAAGCAAAGTGTGTGTTTTCGGAACGGTCGAAGGGTGAAAAGTCGTCCTTGACGTTGATTTGTTGAATTATTGATTTGTTTGATTAATCAACGTTGGGCGCAAGCGAAGCTTCATCTGCAGAAAACTCATTGTCCTCGATAGCCTGGCTCGCTGCGTTGCATTGGCTTACCCTTTTCGTTTTATTAACACTTGGCCAAATAAAACTTTACTGAAGTTTATGTGAAAGCGAATGCTATTCCCTGGCAATTAAGTGCACAATTGACTATAAAATGCAGTTTTATTTGCGAGAGCTTCAAGTGCAGCAATTCGCTCAGTTGTGCCCGAAGTTTTGACTTCTGGAACCGCTTTAAGCTTGACATCCCGAAATGAGAAAAGCAACAACAATAAAAAAGCAACTGACAGCCAAAATAGAAGATTGGAAAATATGTGATGAAGTATGAAAAAGAAAAACAAAAAACAACAACAGCATCAGCAATTTGTTGCAAGGACAAAATAGGACATTCCGTAACAATAGCCAATGTAGGGACACAATAACCTTGCTCTGTCCGCTTCTATACTACGGATACATGATAAAAACCAACGCTGGCAGGGCATCTCTTGCTAAGCATATGAACAGTGAGCCTAACTATAATAGTTGAGAACCATTTGATAGTTTCAGTCAAATTAGAGTTGATGGCTAGGCACGCATTCTTCTAGGGGCGTAAAGAGGCGAAAAAGTGTTTGACTCGAATTTGAAATCAGCGCTGGAAATGAACTGTTGAGGATAAGTCCCTTAGGTTTCAACTCTAAATGGGATTTTTTGGGATGGTCTAAAATGACTTAAGCTGTTAAAGAGAAATACGCATATATATATATATATATATATATATATATATATATATATATATATATATATATATATATATATATATATATATATATATATCTATATTAACTTTACATACACAAAATAGACTTGTTTTGTTACAATATAAACATTGCCTAAATTACCAAAAAACAGTTAATGCAGATGCTTAAGGCATTACTAAGCATTTGTATTTGTTGTTTCTTTACTTTACTTTACGTTCGATAAGTTTTCTAAAAAAAAAGTAGAATATACTAGCTTTCAGCTATCTCTACGTTTATCCGTAATGACATTTCAAATATGGAGTATATCTTCATATCCACCAAAAACAGGAATTATGTGTCAATAACCTAGAGAACTATATATGCGCTTGCTTATATGTATTTTACGCCCATTTTTCAGCCAAATATTTTAACTTACTGTTGACCCCACGTAATCCAAAAGAATATTCATGTTCTCATCTTAACGAGCTGCCAAATCAGGAATAAGTACATTTTCTATATTTATAGCTCTAGAGTAGCCCAGTCATACAGAAATAAGAATTATTAATTATATAAATTGCCCATGTCAAGTTTTTTTTTCAAAGCAAAAACATATACAAATACGATATTCATAATTACAAAAAATGTGATAATTGCACAATAAGTTCAATAAATGAAAAGTAACCATAAAAAAAATAAATATTTATAAAATATACTTTAACATAATGCGCAAATAGATATAATAAAATCATTTTTATGGCCGTTTGCTAAAATAAACTGTGAGCTTAAAATATGAATTCGAATCAAAGGCAATCAATTAGTTTAAATTAATAATAAATGAGTTCAAATATTGTGCTTTTGTGTGTGTGTTGTGCCGTCAGATGAAATATGATTGGGCGTGTGCGGATGTGTGTGTATATCTGTTTGTATGTGCGATACAAAAAATTAAACACAACACATTAAATGCAAATCAACATTAGCTTTTTTGTTTTTATGCTGAAGGACGAACAGCATCGTTTACCTAATGCCCAGAAACATTAATCAAAATCATAAGGGAGCGACAGACCAAATGTTGCCCCTATTCCTGTGCCCGGACTTCCGGCAGTAAGCGGCTGGCAGCGGTATTAAATGGAGGCATCGTTAACGGAATTGCTGGGAGATGTTAAAAGCAGAGTCAATGTTCAATTTTTATTGCCTGAAATCGAAATGAATCGATTTCTTAATGTACTCTCGGGTAGCTCATACAGTAACAAGAAGTTTCCACCCACTCTGCTGACTCTTTCACTTTCTTTTTCCCTCTCCCTCTCCCTCTCTCAATCTCTCTCTTTTTCTCCACTTCCTTTCTTCTCGTTATGGCCATGAACACAATGACATGTCGTGTGACATTTGCCTTTCACATTCATGGATGATTAGGAATCCATACATACATCCACGACGCTCCTACTATAGTAGCAAAAGGTAAGTGGGCCAAGCTTTGCTGACTGGTCGCTTCCGGTCAAATGATTCCGAATGGATCCCCACACAAGCAAAAATCTCGACGGCAGCGCATAGCATAGGAGCATGTCCTATGGTGGGGGAGGCACATAACTCAACACGTAGCCAATCTTTGGAAATTTGCAAGCGTCGTTCAATGAGCACAAATGAATCAAATTAGCTACAGCGTTTTGAATTTGCCCGGCATCAGCAAATACACGTTGCAAATTATTCATAACCGGGCACATAAATTCCTGTTTTCTTTAAGCGGTCAATACCTCAATGGGATAAGCTGGCTTGAAGCTAATACTCTATGGTTGGCATGCATTTATGCTATGTATATATTTCAATATGATTATATTATTATTATAAATATTATTTGTTATATGTTTAATTAAAATGAATTTTGAATATTTTACTTCTTATTCTTCTTGCTTGAATACTCGGCTCTTAAGCAGTGTAAAGTGTAAATCGATTGCGGATACTTTTTACTTGGTGCCGGATTGAGCCATGATGATACTTAGCTACAGGGAATTCTATTCTTTGATACTAATATGTACACATCTACAACACATAGACAATGGCAATATATTTTGTTTCAGGTTTGAAAAGTCTCATTACATATAAATAAATATGTGTTAAGTCTAGGGGGAAGCAATTACGTCACAATTTATGTGACTTCCCCAGTACCTAATTATTCTCAGTTCCATGACTTATCGAAGGCAGCTCGCTCCTCATTCTACTGTCTGTTGCTCATTAATTTCATCATCTTAGCCGTGTTACTCGCGTTCTGCGTCCTGGCCCTTGTAATAAATGAACTCATTTGTTTCAATTTAATCTTATTACTCAAAGATTTATTGCCTCTCGCATGAGCCGACAAGCCTTTTCCGTGTATTTGCACAACCCTTCTAACGTTGACCCAACCTTTGCGCCTGACAGGACAGAGGGCAACATTTTAACGGGCTTCAAGTGAAAGAACTCGAAAGTTGATTATGATTGATTGAGTGCGATTCGAATCGGCTGTCATTGTACGGAAATTGATTTTAACGAGTGCTCAATGTGCTCTCAAACATTTGGCAGTCAAATGTAATTGACAGGCCGGCACGCCATTGACGGACATCGCGCATACGACCCGTTGAGCGGTATTTAAAGAGCATCTGATAAATGAACTGGCACAGAAATAATCGTAAAATTTACTGACCAACAGCTTACGATGTAGATTAACCGAAAGCCCACAGCGTGCATACACACACACTCACTGCAGGAATAAATAAGTTCGAGTTTTATGTGGCCTTTGATAGTTGCATAAAACTCTAACCAAACAACCAATAAAAATATAATTTAAAAATGGCAATAAAAATAATGTTTTTTCAGTCATAAAAGCAAGCCAATGATGTGATGCGAAGAGTGTTCAACCATGAATTAATTGCTTTAATTGGCTTTGAGCTGAAATTAATGTGGAAAGGAGTTAAATTATCGATTCGATTATGAAGCCTAACTTACTGAGTATGCGAATATAGATTCTTAAATGATTGCCCAGTTAGCTCTTCGTGTTTGTACGTTGTTCTCTCTTTCTTTAGCTCTCTCTCTCTCTCTCTCTCTCTCTCTCTCTCACTCTAGCTCATACTAGATAACCAGAACAAGCCGCAAATGGAATTTGAAATTATTGTTCGTTGCATTAGCTACAAGTGCCATGCACCGAGTAGGCGTTATTGCATTGTGTTGCACGGGAACGACAGAATTGTTACAGCATCACATCAATCTTCTCTGCAGTCCACTACTATGCGCTTAGTTGCGCCCCTTGTGCAACATGCGCTAAATGATATCTGCTGCTGTTTGGTCACATTGAGAGTAGCAGACTAGTTCCTAGTTCCTTGAATATAGTAAATAAATGAGATAATAATTGAAATCATAGCAATTGCTCATTAATTCTTTATAATTTATTATTGTAAAGAAAACAAAATGAATGCAGTAGAAAGATATATTGACTTTTAGACTATTATTTAAAGCATAGCTAGCTCAGTCGGGCACTTTAAAAACAACTTGCTCACTACGCACTTGCCTCTTAACTAGGACATTACAATTTGTGTGCAGCAATCTAAGCTCATTTGGGTTACAAACTAGCAAATATGGTGGCCGTACACATGAAGACGCCCCTGCACTAATTTACATTTGCATCTATGGGCCTCGGGTCCCAGACTATCCCAATCATTGTTGCATCGCTGGAGGTAAAGTTGTTGTTTATGTTTGAATTGGCTTCGGTCGGCTCTCGTATAAGGCTTTTGCCTGAAGCGTCGCTTTTGACTCCGTCACCTCTAGACGACGCGTCGTCGTAATGAAGTTATTATGTTGACACTCGGCTTCATTCACTTGCCTCAGAGCAGCATCCGCCGTTGATCTTTGTATTTAGCTGTTTGGCATTATGCAAAGACCGCCTTAAAATGGCTGCAAAGTGGGGCTGTGCATAGTTGCCCCAGCTCAATGTTTGTCTCTTGTGCTCAGAGACGTTAGCCCCATCCTTCGCTTGCTGTTGCTCATTTATCTTGACATTTGCATAACAAGCAGCAAAACAGAACAAACAACCAGTAAGCACACATACATGCACACACACACACACACATATATATATATATATATATACATGCACATCCACACATCTATATATTAGTATATATGCATACAGAAACTAAAATTCACAGACAACCATGCATCATAGTTATTAAAAGTGTGCGTCCTGTGGTTGGCATTCTTCAGCTGCCTCTCACGCACATTTAGCCCGTCCTCATCATCGTCAAGAAGCCTTTCATTTCAGTCCTAATTCCTTTTGAATAATATCTACCACTTAAACTTACAAAACATCAAGACCACACGACACACACTCAACCAGAGAGCACACAGATTCAGTCACGCACACACACATACATAAACACACACACACAAGGAAATGTGCACACTCAAGTACACGCATATAAAAAAGTATTATGATATATATTTATATATACCACTCACATGACACAGTCACTCCCAAGCACAATTCAAATGGTTGGGCATTGGTGGTGCCCCAAGCAATTTAATTCTATAGATTGTCAATCAATTTGTAGCATACTATTTAACACAATTTTGTTAATTTATATTGTAATAAGATCAGACCATGCAGAAGATAAATGACATTTCATCTAAGATCATTATGTATTTATCTAACTACCCCAATTAAGTAAATTTCTAATATAAATGGAACAATTTAAAGAACAATTTTGATGTCTTAAAAGTATTAATTCGAATTTTATGTCGGTTTCTTTATGATTAGAATCAGCAAAAATATTTGACTTAAGTTGATATATAAGACAATATATATGATAGTCTCATCTATCAGAAGACTCAAAATCGCTTTGATTTGCTGATATTAATGAATTAATCTGAATTGTATTATGACATTAAGCAAATGAATTTTTTTTAAGTACATTTATTATTCTTAGCTCATACAGTTGATATGAGAATTGCTCATACTCGAGTCTTCACTGCTTAAACACTATATTTATATCATATGACGAACATAGTATATTTCGTTTGGCGTCTACTCATCCATTCATATGCTCATTTGCCAGAGGGCTCTAGGCACGTGTGTAGTTGCTCAACTATTTATACATTTTGTTGGGCTCACAGAGAAGAGATATTAAAGCTGGATTCTCTCATTAAAAAGTCAAGCCATAAATATTCATTAAATTCAGAGGAGTCCGTATTAAAATCAGCTTCTTCGGGCTACAGCTTAAAGTCAGTAAACCAAATTTAAAGCACCTGCATTTTGATTGAGCTGCTTCTTCATTTTGCTTTGTTATTTTACTCGCAAAGACCCTCTCAGAGTCGGGTGTTTCCTCAAGCAAAACAATTCATGAAACCAGTTGCCGCTCTCAACGCCGTGCACATGCTGTGATTTATTTTTATTAAAAATGAAGCGCAAAGCCTGTTGCCATTTCTCCATTTATGTAGCCTTGCCCCTTCCTTATGTTATTGTTGCCTGCTGTCATTTGTTGTTGTTTTTATCATCATCATCTCATGTGGCAATGTGTTCGGGTACGTAGCGAAAGTCAAAATAAATGGCTGAAGCACATCTCGTCCCTGCTTCGTTATGTCATTTGCCAGAAGGCATATGTGTAGCATGTATTAATTATTGTTGTCATAGCTGCAAATTGCGAAAACAACTTTGATAAATACAACGCGTCCACATACCTCACCCAATAAGCATATATTTTCGTCTACTGCAACTTTAATAGAATACGTTTATTTTAATATTCAGTCTATTTAATTTCTTGAATAACACTCGGAATGATTTACTGATTGATTTGATGAGCAGTTGCTTTATACAACGGCTAGCGATACGATTTTCAATAATTAAGTGAACTAAATTAATTAGCTGTTCAAATATTTAAAAGAGCCTGGCATTTGCTTATGAAAATAATTACAAAAGTCAAACATCGCCTCAACTGTTAATGCGCGACGATGAAAGCAGAAACTTGGCGACTGCTCATCAATTGGCCTCGGCGATAATGCTATTTGATACGTCTCGATTATTTGCTCTGGGGCAACATCAAGTCAAACATGCACTTGAATTACTGTCAGCAAAATTGAGAAGGTTATTGATATACTTTACGCGTTAATGTGGCTACAAAATAAACCTACATATTTAAGATATTGCGAGATTTCGCTGTGGACAAACTCCTTCATGTGACCTTATTGGCCATGCCTTATTGGCCATGCACTTTGGTTTTCTATTAATAATTAATGCAAATTCTTTGAGCTTGTCGATTCAGAGCCATAAAAGCGCCTATTAGCTACTTTAAGTAGTTGGTTAAATCTGAGAATTAGGTTGGTGAGCTAAAATAAATTATGCTAGAATTTCAATTTACATTTTCCCAAAAATTATACATTCAGAAAATCTGAGCTTAAGGAACTCCAATAACACCTACGCCGTAGCCACAAATGAGAATTTAAATTTCAATAGTCTGCCGTTTGTCTAAGGTTGTGCGTATGCTGATTCCAAACTGAAAGATGAGCCCAGTTGATGTCTGGCCAGCAGGGAGACCAACTGCTGGGAGTAGTGTTGGGCGTGGCTTATATCACGCGGCGTTGATGTCATGCCAATTAAAGTGTATAATTAAGTGTATGTAGCGCAAGAACAACGAAAAGTGGAAGTTCTTCATGAAGGCAGTCAACCTGGCCGTGGGGGATGGAGGGGCGTGGAACGAGTGTTGAGAGGGTTTCTTTGTGAGTGGCCTGGCCAGCGGCATTGGGAAAAGCGCCATCAATTTATATGCAAAAAGGCTTTTGAGCCAATGCAAAGTCCGCAGCAGCCGAGTGCCGGTCAAATGCGTTGAGGCAGCAGTTCCACTCACTAAGCGGCCTGAACGAGTGGTAAATCGCTTACATAGGATCGTGGTGTTGTGTTTGTGACCCTGGCTTCAGGCAACGGTCGGTTACCACAGCCACAGCCATGTTACTCATGATGGCGATGACTTACCCAAGGCTGGAGCTGGAGCCGGAGCCGGAGCCGGAGCCGAAGCTGCAGTTACAAGTGCCGCCGGGGCTGGGCAGGAGGCGCGGAAAACAATGCTAAGCGGCTCAGGGCTGGATTTGGCGCCCCGTAGAGTATGCTACGTTAATTTTATGAGACTTGTAGCAAGTGAATTAAACGAGCGAACGCACTGTGCTCGACTCTGGGCAAAGGGTCTCGGGACTCGGCTTTCGATTTGCCAACCTCAGTTCTCGGCCCCTGCCATTCACTTAAAGCGTCAGCAATGCCGTCGTCAGCTTGTCGGGTTTTGTAATTAAAATGGAGAGAATTACATAAGCACGTAAAGTAGCAACTGGTGGCCAGTAGTTAATTAAAGCGAGGTGCAGGGTACCCAGATTCCACATGCTGTCCAAACATTTCGGAACCCGATTTCCGTGGCCACACAAAGTTGCCATTCGCAACACTTAAAAGGCAGAGCAGCTTGAAAAATGAACCTGACTCCCACTAGTCGTCAAGCGCTTCTTATTAACTTAATTGAAAATTCAGAGATGTTCAACACTGCATAATCTTAGCACCAATTATGAAGAGGGCTCTGATAATTTTATTTCAGTAATTGCCTTTTCAGGTGACCTACTGAGAGTTCGTTTTGTAAGTTTGGAAAATTGGAAAAAATCCGTGCATCAAAAAGTTTCTGAAACAAAGTAATTTTCAACGATAATTAAGTTTTAATTTATAATACCTTTGAGAGATGTTTTACACCTTAAGCAAAGCTTTTCTCTTCTGAGATTTGCAATTTTTAAGTTAGATTTATTTTAAAATATCATGAAAGTTTAGCTGGGAAATATTAGAAAGCGCACTTTTAAATATTATTGTTTAGGAAAATAATGTATATCAAATTAAGGAATAGACAATAGACTAAAATGTTTTTGTAATTGTCTGGCTCTATCTACATCAAAAATGATATAGTCGAATGCGTGAAGTAATTTATCAGTTAACCGCTTATCTGGTTACACAATTCCATTCAATTTTCACGCAAATTACTATGCTGCACATGTAGTTGAAGTCAGACAACAATCACATTTGGTAAAATTTGTAGCCAGCGGCAAGTCAATGGTGAAGCTGGCAGATTGCTCTGTAAACACTCAGCAATCGGAGCTGCTTCTGTAGCAGCTGCTTAATTGTGCATACCCGAGACAAGAGATGAAAAATTAAGCGTAATTCGAGCAAAGCACTTTATAAATACTTGCCAACTGCCAAAAGTGTTTTTAACTTTAATACTGTTTTTCAATTTGAGTTTCCAGATTTGTGAGATAATCGCTTCTGAGCTCTGAAGAGTTCTTAAGTTTACTTTCTACACACACTAATTACCCACGTTAGGGAAAGTAGTCTAACTAAGTATCTATTTGAATAATTTATATAAATACTTTAACTTTCGTTGCACTTTTGCACACACTTTGCTAAGCAACTCTTTGGATTAGCCTTTAAATATTGCTGATAATCAATTGAAAGCAATTAATTTTCGCATATTCAATGAATTAATTGATGAACTCGTTCAAATTTCTAATTTGTAAACGCTATTTACATATTCAAATGGTCTTATGTGATAGCTGATTCCAAATTCAAATCAGATTTATCTGCTGGTCATCTAAATTCCTGTTTTCCCAATGAGTTTGAAACCATTCAGAAAACTAACACCAACGCATCGCTCGGCACTTTCCTAAAATTAAAAGATATCAATTATAGCGAAATAATTTGCAGCTTTGTAAAATCTAGTTATTTGACTGGGTGGGTGGGCAAACAGTTGCGTGAAACCGCTCTTCTGTTTGTGGCAGCATACGTTGAGATACGGGTGGAATGCCTTTTGTTGCCGGTTGACATAGAATTAAATTAGAAACGCATTTGCGTGGGCCAAGTGAGGGGCAGAGCGTGATCGGTCAGGAGAGGTTCAAAAGTTAAGTACGGGAGGGTGGTGGACCAAACAGCTTGGACTCCCAATGCTCTGCATGAACATGTGGATGGTCGATAGATACCGGCTGTGAACAATGACATGCCGCAAAAATTCAATTTAAACTTTATATTTCAATGGCCAACAAGTTGACCAACATGGCCAGCACCAACAACAATAGCAGCGAAAGACAGCATACATATAGCTCAAATAGAGAAGCACAGCGACAGGCGAGGCGACGTTAATGGGCTTGGGGTATACGTGCATATAATTGAAAAATATTGAATGCTTGCGTAACAGCGAAGCTTATTTATTATGCCCGAGAGCAAAGTTCCCCAGAGCCCCCACTCTAGGGGACACGGCAATATTAATAACACTGAGAATACATCCAAACTTGTCCATCATATTTCATATCTTTAAGATATAATATCTGAAGACTTATACGTTTTAATATGAAATTTGTAAACGTATTTATTCTGAATAATATCAATTACACTAATTAACGACAAATATGTTGTGTTCTTCAGTTGAATTCTTTTGGCAGTGTTACTTCGATTCCAGATTCCTTTCCTTAAGACAGTCAAAATGAGATATATTTAGTTCTTGACACATCTGTTTGATATATTGTTTAGCGATACGCTTATTACAACTTAGCTCTTAATGTTGAGCCAGCAACAAAAATGTGGCGTCAATAAGGATTTGATTCAGTTGACGTGCTGCGCGGATTTGTAACGGATTTTAATATTTACTTTGGGACTCAGATGAAATACTGGTGAAAATGGCAATCGCACATACATATAAGCATAGAGAAGAAAATCAGAAATCCCTAAACGACACACTTGCTGACATGCATTGCCATTGGGCGAACAAACAAACACATATTCGCAAACAGTTGCCCCCATACACACACACACACACTCACAGACATACGTACACACACATATGGGCAATATTTTAGCATTTGTCATAATTAGAAAGCACAGGCTCTTGGAAACAGCTGGCGATGGGGTGGAAGCCGAAAAACATAAGAAGAATGGCCGTAAAATAAAAGAAAATACGCGAGTTTCAAATTTTCATCTCTTTTGCGTTGGTGTCGTCGTCTACGTGGGCGTCGACGTTGGCGTTGGCGTTGGCATCGCCTACCCGACTAACTCGACAATTATTAAAGTCTTATACAAAGAGAGGCAGCGCATTTATGACTGCACTTTTCACATCCGTTTCCGCATCCGACTGTCGACACGCACACACACACACACACACACACATATATATATATATATATATATATATATATATATATATATATATATGTATATTTGTGGCGAGTGGAGTCTGTAGGTCGCGGGTAGCGGCAAAAGCAATTTCACTTTACACTTGTTTTACGACATTTGCTCTCCACACATATGGGCGGTCTGGCAATGGGTGGGCGTGGCTTATATGCGACAACGCCAATGTTGCGTTCTTGTGGCACCTCCTGCACTGTGATAAGTATTTATTATAATGCTTTTTAATGGTGGACCCCTTTGTCGCTCAGCTTTTACCCAAATGAGTTTTCCTCATTAGGGGCCTACTTTCAGGCACTTTAATGATGCTTTCATTTTTTTACTTTTTTATTTGTTGTTGTTGCCAATGCATTTTATTTCAAAATATATCACTCAGGCACAAGGCCCGGTTGGGAGCAGAGAGGTGAGCAAAGTCAAAAATATGAGATCACTGATTCAGAAAAGAGCCACTGAAAAATGCTCTATTGATATATCCTCACATTTGCGCTGTACACAGATATTTATATATTTTATTTGAAATATATTTCTATTTTTGTACATCATTTAAGATATTGCAATGTGTATTTAAAGACGACTTATGAAACGAACAAATTAATTGGGTAATCTACATAATGTACTTTTGTAATTACCCATCAAACTGTCACGTTGCGGACGTGGTGTCTCAGTACTTCCTCCTCACGTTCCAATAAGGTTGTCCTTGCTTGAGTAGAGTTTGTTGCATTTACGAGTATAAGTCATTTGCAAATTAAAGATATCCCATTCTCTGCAACTTCTACTTAAATTGGATTTATATTACAGCATCAATTTTTTTTCTATTGAAATGGCAAATGGCACAGAAAAGTTTGCGGAAGAAGACTAAGCAGCATGGATGACAGTGCCAAATCGACACAGACATTGCCATTTTCTTTGAGTGTTATTAAAAAGATATATATCATTGTGGAACTCCCAATTTCAAGCGAATTACCCTATGGCTCTATCGCAGCTGCTGTGCCGACAACTGTTAATTAACATTTCGGGGCAATATGCGAATATTTCCGAAAAATTTCCAGGGAACAGAATGTGGCAGTGCAGACTTCAAAGTAATTAATATTAAGACAGTTCAAGCGAATCTACAAAGGGTTCGGGAAGCCAAAGAACTCTTAATAATATACAAAAAATATAAAGAAAAGCAAAATATTTATTCATGCCTTTTAGCTGCGTTGTTTTCGCTTTACCAAAGATAATTACGTTATTCAACGCTTGCTATTTTTAGGATAGACAATTTATTTTGTCTTATAAGCAAGAAACTTTTTTGATTTCTTAGGACATTCGGCTTAAAAATTAGTTATTACAATTTAATACTATAAACTATGTAAGCCAAGAATTTACGCTTGCCTTTTGGCTTCCGAAATACCTTTTCGACTTTGCTGCCAAAAACAATAAATATTAGAGAAATAGTTACAAAGTTAGTTTAATGACGAAAACTTTGGATAGCTGTTTCACACCTGCTGAAAACACGCACGCACGCACATTCGAATGGATCCTTGGAGAACTTTAGATCTTGGACTAATTTTGATATGCTGGCCGCATAATTAATTAATTTGAAAATAGCTGACTAACTTGTCGGGTCATGAGTAGCCTGTTGCTCAGTTGACTGACATTAAAATTTAACGCCTTGTGAGCTACGCGCTGCTACCTACATCAGCAGAGATGTCAAGCCGACACAAAGAGTGGCCCATGAGTTGCATAATTAAGAAGGGGCCAACACATAGACTTGGCTTTGGGATTTGGGTCAGCCAAATGCTCCAAAGCGTACCTAAATAATGCGCTTTAAAACTCAGTCATTCGTGCCAACATTTTCGGTTGTCAGTCGAAACGGCACGTAAACATAATTAGACGTACATTTAAAAGGTCATTAAATGGCACAGGCGACGCGTTTGCCTCGTTTGGCCCAACTAGGCACATTATGCTGGCACTCGAGCTCAAGGCCAGTTCCAGCTTCAGCTCCCGTTCTAGTTTCAGTTTCGCTTCAACTGAAAGTTATGGGTATATTTGCATTCTGTAAAAGTGCCTAGGGCCTGGTGCCCACTGTGCATGTGCATGACACTGGCAACTGCGAAGGACGAAAGCCGAACAACAACAGCTAAATAGCATTAGGCAGCTGAGTTGCTTGGCCGTGGCACGGCGCGTAGAGCCCACTTAAAAATGTGCTTGACAACTTGACATTGTTTCAAGAGTGAAAATATGATTTTTAGCAGAGGATAATGGCCAACTGGAACAACAACACGTGGCCGAACTTAACACGCATCTACTTAGTGTTGGATGTACGAAGTAGCAATAAAAGTATCTCATAAGTATTAGAGTCTTTTCAGCATTGCCAACAGAGTTCAGGCTCAGCAGAATGGTTTTTAGGGATGTCATCTGATTATTCCTTAAGTTTAAGATTAATATTTGATGTTAACATGTGCGGAGAGCTTCTGTTATCTTGCGTGCCAAAGTATTTTGTTTTCGACTCCATTTTGAAAAACTTGAAGCATTTTCTTGCGCTTTTAATGGTTCGCTCTGCAAGGAGTCCTCCAGTGCGGCACTTAGAAAATGGGTGTGCTGATATAAGTTGCGCTCCGGAAAATAAAATGCAGCGTTTATGGCTCAAGTTGAGGACGTTGTCTTGTCTCATTTATTTGCCGTGGAGCGTTTACTTACTTGCCAACCTCAACAAACTGTTACACACGTACTTCCCGACTCCCGCTTCAAGTGCCGTGCTTGACCCCACCGAGTGCCCATTAACGCTTTTTTTATCTGTTCATAAATTTTAATTTTGCCAAAATACTCCAAGTACGTGCCACGCCTGCTCCAGCTTCCGACCCGACCAGAGACCGCTGAGACAAAGCCCCCATCATTTTTCCCAGACTCAAACTCAGACTCGGGGCTTCTTTCGGGCTCGTGTTAGTTGGCGTTCTCAGCTTGACTTTGCGAAAAGAAAAATAATATATATGTGTGTGTATGACTTGGTGGCGCCTCTTGCACTTTTTCTTCTCGCTGCTTGGCAACCTTTTTTCTGCAACGTTTCGTTTTAAGCTTTGTCCTTTAAGTTGGCGAGTGGAGGGATCTTAACCTTATTCCACTGTCGGCACATTCGCGGCGTTTGTGGGTTTGTTTATCGTCCTTTGCATCTCATTGAGCTCGGTTCTGTTTATGAACAGTCGCTCTTTTGAATTGCTTACTTGGTTTGTTGAGGGTGCATGCCTAGTCGACCCTTGGCACCATTCTGCTCCAACTTGGCACTCTCTCTCTATCTTCTCTCTCTGTCTCTCTTTCATCCTATCTCTGTCTTGGCCAATCTTGTGTTCATCTCTGCTTGAGATGCGTCTTGCGCGGCACATTTTGCTTTCATATTAATTCTAATAATAATGATTTATATGATCCAGGTGAATGAGAACTCTTTATTTCTGACAATTTTAATGGAATGTTAGATATGAGATATAAATGTCTCCATCGTAGAAATTTTTAACTTTAGGAATAAAGTCTCGCCAGGCTACCTTTAGAAGTATGCTCGACTGTAAGAATAAATACTCCACCTTACTGTAAGAATAAATACTCCACCTTTCGCAGACGGACTCAGAGATAAAGTCTTGTATGTAAGTCTATAAACATCCTGAAACTTTATTTGTTATTTATGTGTCAGAAAATAATTGAATTAATTTTCCAATCGTCTGTGGTCGAGCACAAGGCGAAGCACAGTAGGTTAATTTCGTTTCTGGTGATGTGGATGGAACTATTTACTATTTACCCTCTGCCAGCTACCTTGAACGTTTCTGTATTGTATTGGCCATGGGCTCAGCACAACAGCTATATCGCTTGCTGCCAATCAATTTAGACTTCGTAATAATTAAGCAAAGCTCAGATGTCAATTAACTTCAGTTTTGATGGGGCAAACAATTGTATATAAAAGTTTATTATTCTGGTAGCTTGTGGTATTTATGCGAGCTACTTCATCGTTGCAATTTACTTGAAGCAACAGTAAATAATGTCTATATATTGAGCGTGTAGAGAAATAATCAAATATTTTGTTTTTCCTGGGAGTGCTTGTATGGAGCAGAGTGTAAGGTGCAAAACGCACAGGACCTATGCAAAGGACTCTAACTGAAAGCACTTAAGCCCATAAAATATTCAAGCCGTGAACATGTGGAAAAAATTACAGGAGCAACCGAGCGAAGAACACAAAAAGCAGGCATGCAACAAAAGAAACAACGTGGAATAAAAGAATGGAATGGATGAGTGGACATAACAGACATTACAGCGACGGACAAGGACATGGAGCTTGAGGAGCAAAGTCAGCCGCGCAATTTGCCATTTCGTAGTAGCATGAATAAGACGCCAGGCCCCGTTGTAAGGCAGTCGGCCACTGATTGAATAAAGAGTAAAGGACAAGAGGTTGGCTGGGCATGATGAGCTCCATAAATGTCGTACGGCAAGCGGAAACGGAAGTAAATGGCGCCGCTGTTGGGACTGCTGGCATTGTACAGCGGAAGTGGTAAAAGCAAAGGCCCCAGTGTCCCGGGCCCCATCAATTTGCATTGCTCGTAGGCAACGAGCCATCGACGTCAACAACGACATCTATGTCGTTTTTGTTTTTCCTCAAAACACGCACAGGCACAGGCAAACCCACACGAAAAGTCACTTCGATATGTGCTACCCGGAATAAAAGTAAATTTACAATGGAGTTGAATAATATATTAGAGGTCTGTTATTTTCTTTAAATTTGCAGACTTCACAATGCCATTATCTTATGGACCCTAAAAATGAAGCATCCTGCAAGCAATAAACTAGCGAGTATCTCATGTTCGAACCGTCCCATAAAAGGCTTTTGGAGAATATGGTGGCAACGCCTGCTTTGCGGTTATATTAAAAGCGCGATGAGGATATTAAACATGTCCTTAAGCATAAAATGTCAATAAACGCAGCGGGCCGAAACTAAGCAGTTTACATTGACTGCACGATGGCGACGGCGACAGCATGGCGAAGGCGCCAGCTACACACACTATTCACCAGACAAACGAATGAGCATATTTTGCATCTTGCTTATACTCTATACTCAGTGTGAACGATTAGTAACGGGCATGCTCGATCTATGCAAAATGATAAAATAGCTTTTACAGTGTGCAAAGAGATTTTCAGATACAGGGTACCTTCTCGTCGGGCCAGACCATAGAGCTGACTGGCCTTACTCTTTCACAATTTTGTTGTAGTTCGCTTTGGGTATTCTTGAATTACGTTACTTGTGCCACTCGCTTAGTGTAAGAAACTGAAGTGCAGTTCAGAAAGGAGTCTGAACATAAAAATGTCACATGGAGACCATAAGCAGATGGTAAAAAAATTGAGTTAGTGATAATACGGCTCCTTGAATCTGATAAGCACTTAAAAGATCGCATGCATGCAGATTTGTCGGGGTAAGTGAGCAGAAATATTGCTAAAATGGCTCAGCTATAAGAATGTATGAACATATTCGAATATTTAAGTTCGTTCCACACAAACAGAGTCATTGTAATTGAAACCTTATCAGCACACGTTCAGTTGCGTTTATTTCATTGAGCTCTTCGAGCCAAAAATGTTGCAGTTCACTTTTACAGTTGTTGTCTCATTGTTATCTCAAACCCGAAAATTGAAAGTTACAAGTAACGACTAATTGATTCTTGGGAGTGAATCGCCGTCTGCATATTCACATCTGACATCTGGGTTAGTTACTTTGATAACACCGATTGGAGTAGTTCCATCGCTATGAAAGGTAGAAAATGTGAGGCGAGCTGCGATGCCAGCGGAAAGACTAAAATTCTTTTACCTTAGTCTCCAGCCGATTTTTCAATACCACTCTATTGGCTGTGCAACTGTGGCAGACGTGCGGCCTTTCAATGGAACAACTCTGCAAACATTTTCCCGGCAGCGGCTACGTAGGTGACCCCAGAGATTGCCGGAGCTGGGGTTACTGCAAAAATAATAAGCTTGCGACTCGTGGATGGTGCCATGATAATTTGTATTACGACTTAGAGTCTGGAAGGTGTGACGAAGCCCATCGGGTACAATGTGCTCCTCAGTACTGGGAGCTCTGTGCCCAAAGACTGAGTGGAGAGTACGTAGCCGACCCGTTGGACTGCAGAACGTACAATAAATGTGATAACGAGGGCCATAATGATGGGCAGAGCTTCTGTGCCGAAGGTTTTCTGTTCAGCAACAGGCTGCAGGCATGTGTTGCAAGTGCCAACGGATGTCCACAGGAAACTTTTTCCATATGTGCCTACATGCAAAGTGGCACTACCGTTGGCGACCCATTGAACTGTGGTCTCTACCTGGAGTGCGAGAGCGGAAGAGGCTCTAGACGGGCCTGCACAGGTGCTCGTTATTACAACTACGAGAGCGGACGTTGCCAGCCAACTCAGCCGAAATATTGTCCAAATGATGAAAGCAGTTACAATCCTGTCAAGCATCCACCTCCGGTTATAGACGTATCTGTGTGTGTTGCCTTCTACCAAGATAACCAATCTGGTGTCCAGCTTATTTCAGATGCCCAGACTTGCCACGGCTACTACGAGTGCAATTCAAAACATTTTGTCGGCAAATGGCACAGTTGTCCGCATGGCAGCCACTTCCAGTGGTGGAGTCAACGTTGTGTGAGGCCTGACGCTTATAGCTGCCCTTACGATCGATGCGACAATCTGAACTCTAGCTTTGTCGCCGCCATAAACACAGGCTGCTCTGAATATATTCACTGTAATAGTCAGAGATCCCAGAATATCATTAAGTGCCCCAAAGCATATCCCTACTTCGATGAAAGAAGAAGTGTCTGCGGCAAGGATTTTCCAAATTACACTGTATGCTATATGGAAGGTTGAAATATACCGATGAGGAAACGGAACGCATAATTGTACATCCCCTTAATAAATTACAAACATTTGTAATTATTGTATGAACGGCAACGTGCGGATTATTTCTTTCTTTTTTCTGGTTATTTGGGATTTTTGGGTATACCGCCAAGTTAATGATTAATTCATTCATTTAATATCTCAAAGGAATCAGAAGCAAAGCACACAGTGCCCAAAGGGACAAGGGCGATTCGGAATCACAAAACAGAGGCAAGAAATGCGTAGACCAAAATTTATGCCTAACCAACATTTTTAGCTTTTTTTTCACACTCCCATTTTAATGGTAAGTAGTTAAGGACGAGCCACAGCTGGTGCACAATGTGTTTTGAAGGACTTTTTTGTTTCCATAATTTCTGGCAGCTCGCGCAGAACTGTAGAAGATGCACAAAAACTTTAACAATATTCGAGGGTTGTTAGTCAACTCATAGCCAAGGACTTTATACTTTTTTTTCAACTTTAGTATCAAGTCGTTTGTTGGACGGTGACGACACATTACGAATTTAAAACTAGAGTTAATAAAATTCGGAGCTGCTGAAAATGTTAAATTTTGCATTTAAGCTATATTTGCGAATTATATATCTGAGTAATATATTCATATTAGCAAGAGGTAATCTAGATCTATTATACCATTAGACAAATATGATTTGTCAACCCCAAATGGATTTGCTGAGCAGAAATAACAATCGTAAACGTGCCTCATACATAAATTCATTTGAGGACTAAATCTGTCATAAATCAAATATCGATTCGATAGCGAATAGACTCAATCGGTACATGGTGCTAATGTTACCTAAATGCACAACATGTTTCAGAGCAGAGCAAGGTGTGCAAATGTTTCATTTTTTGTGGTCCACACAAATTTCTCATGTTTTCGGCTTAGCACAGTCGAGGCTCGCAACAGGAGCAGAGGCGACAGAGAATGTTAAGTACGAAGACAAGTGGAGCGGGGCAATAGCTTCAGCTAACCACTGAGGCCTCGAAAACGAAGCCAAGAACACGATGAGTCATTGAATTATTATGATTGACTTTTATTACATGGAATCGCAATTTATTTTACTTAACAACAAGCAGCCAAACGAACCGACGTGGCCCAAAGCCGCACCAGCAACAAGCGTGGCCAAAAAGCATTCCGAAAATTTGAATGAAAAGTTATAAAGAAATTACGTTATTTATCATTCGCAGTGTTGTGCAGCCCGCGGCCGAAGAAAAATAGGAAGAGAGAGAAGTAGGAAAGTGGGGAAGAGGCGAGACAGAAAAACGGGCGACCCAACGGCAACCCAAACCGTTTCCGTTTCCGTTCATTTATTTGCTTGACTGTCAAGCTCACACATACACATACACTCACATGGCCACAGAAATACATATACAAACGCATATTTTTCCAGAGCCCAACGCTTTGATGGCTGTAGTTTATACACTGTTAAAAAGTTTAACTTCGTGCAAGAGAAATTTAAATTTATTGTTTTGCGGTTTTATTGAACGACTCCGGCATCACCTCTATCGCCGTCCGGCATTCACGCCCACACTTTATCACGATCCTGACAGCAGCATGGCGAAAAATTAGTTGCTGTTCGGCAATCGATGGGCGTTTGATTTACTGCCATGGCGAGATTGAAACGCCTAATTGCTATAAAATTGGGTGTGGCTGCTGTGCCCGGCGCCAAGGTGAATTAACGGTAGTCAAACGGTAGCTGATATACCTCCAGACCTCGAATACCAATCAAACAAACCCTTGGTAGACACATATCTCTACTGATTATGTACTCAGTCCAGTTAATCATGATTGTCAAACTTGCAGAGTCCTTCTAAAATTAATAATTTTAAATATTATATAAACTCACTAACACTGTTAACGCTGTTTGAATACATTTTTAAAATTCTTTTTACATATATAATAATTCACTTAGTTATTAAGCATGTACTACATCTTGTGTTAAAATGGAAGTTAAAATTGGATTTGCTAAAATTTTTCATATATTAAGAGATTATTTACCTAATTGATGATAAATTAAAAAGAGAGTGTCTACCAGTCGAGGCCTTTAGACCTAAAATACTTTATCTTAGCCCTGAATGCCTAAGGACGCGAACTTCAAGCGTTGCTTTTCCAGGGCCAATGGCGGCAGTCAACGGTTTAGCCAGCCTAACAATTCTTAGCCGTGGCATTGCTTTCACCCTGTGGCATACAGTGAGCCTTTTGTTTTTCTGTCTGCCGGGTGGATTAGTTGGTTACCTAGGGATGAGATGTGGTCCGTTGCTGCGAAGTTTCATTTTGCTCTCTTCTACTGCCATTACAGTTTCGGGCTCTGTGTCGCTGTGTCGGTGGCTGTGTTACCAAATAGCTGTTTGCCAGATGCTTATGCCTTCGCTGTTGACATTTAGTTGACATACACAACACAACACAAATCCTCAGCCCTGCCTTCTCTCTACCGCACACTGTGTGCTGTGCACTTCCGGCAACAGGCCATGTAATAGATCATCAGGCGACTTTGTTTGCACTCCGCCACTGAGCTGTCTCTGGCATCATGGCATCCTCCAACGTTCCATCGTTCCATCGTGGCCTTCGTCAGTCTGGCGTTGATTGCTCGTCCTCAGCTGCTGCGCTGAGCTTTATTATTGCAAGTTAGGACGGCTTCCCCTTCGAGCCCGTCTTCTCTCAGCCCGACTTGCACTGGCTTAGACAATTTTTGAAAGGTTATTTCTCTTGCAGCAGCCGCGGTCCGTACTTTGTTGCGCTTTGCACTTCATTTGCTGTCCGTCCATTCCTCCTCATTGCTGCAATAAATATTGTTTACTATACTCCATCGTGTGCTGCATCGCCTGGACAGCTATTTGTTATGTCATTCGGCTGCAGCCGCTGACATTCATCCAGCCAGAGCGACAGCATCCTGAAATATGGTCGAGACATGTTTCGATAAGTATTATATCGCTCGAAGGGGACACCAATTTGTTTGAGACACGCGTCGCAGCATGCCCCTGGCATTACTACGAGTGCAGCATGCATATCCCATTATTTCCTACCATAAATACAGATTGACAATGTGGGGCCATAATCAGACAAACTTATTACTGTCTGATTGTATTACTAAATGAATATATTTTATATTATGTGTATCAGCCGCATTTATATATACTTATATACTTATATATATATATATATATATATATATATATATATATATATATATATATATATATATATATATATATATATTTATATATATTATATAAAATATATTAAATAATATTACGCAACATTACCTAATCAGTGGAGTTGACGGATGCTACTTTTCCTTCACCTGAGGCGCTAAAATTCCATCAGAATTTCCAAAAGTTATGAAGCAGAAAGTTTGACAAAAAAAATTTGTTTTCGTTGACAATTTAAATACAAATACCAAAGATACAAAAATTTGAGCATCTGATTCCATGTCGCGGCTGAAATACCCTGTAGTTAATTATTTCTTAACAATTCTTCACTTAATTTTAAGGATTATTATACCCTGAATCCATTGAAAATGGAAATTTCAGGGTATAATGTTTTTGTGCGAATGTATGTAACAGGCAGAAGGAGGCGTACTTATATATATTCTTGATCAGCTCGATGAGCTGAGTTTAACTAGCCCTGTCCGTCTGTCCGTCCGTCCGTCCGTCCGTCCGTCCGTGTAAACACCTGGATTTCTGCAACCACAAAAGCTAAAAACTTCAAAAAAAAAGCAAAATGCTCCATAATACCATACGCTGTACGAGTTTATTTTTTTTTTTCGATAACTCGTCCCATTTCTTTTTTATCGATAACTATCGAAAATATCGCTTTGTTTTTGAGGTCTGGCGTGCACACCGTTAAAGATAGAATCGTGCACTAAGTTGTGTTTGATTGTTATATTGAATCCGCACATTTTGTCGTTTTTGGATTTTTGATGCCACGCCCCTTTCGCCCACAATTCAACAAAAACGATAACTCACGTATACCAAATACTAGAGACTTAAAATTTGGCAAATAGGAACATTTGAATGTCATAATCACTCCCTGAAAATTTCATCAAGAACGTATGTCGAGAAAAAAAGTTATTAAACAATAAAGTTTCCATAGCACAGCCTCTTCTGCAGCCGCAAAACTGTGCAGTGAGCATATTACGTGCATGCATATGTTTGTGTGTGTGTGTGTGTGTGTGCATGTGTTGTTTACTATTAATGAATAAATGAAGCTCTTAATGATTGGTATTACAGCTCAATATATTCAGGGTATCTCTTAGTCGAGCAGTCTCGACTAGAGTTTTGTTACTTGTTTTAAATGTAAATCACAATTATTGTGAGTAGATTTAAGGCATGTGTGAATATGATTCGAAAATAAAGGTGTAAAAGAACTTTATTATGTCGTAGTCGAGTCGATATATTTGGTTGGAAAATCATAGTATCATAGATCCTAATCATAGGTCTTATACATAAACTAGGTCTGATGCAGTAGAGTCGAAACTGTCAAGAGTACAGACATTGCACTCGATTTGACACTCTCAAATGATCCCAAAAAAATGGTGTCCATACTAAAACCAATAGCTAAACTAAATGTAATATTATTTTTCCTTAAATTCCTTATAATATTCCACGCTGTGTATGTTTGGGACTATTTTCGTCTGCCACCGGGTGGGGGTCTGAAAGGTTTTCGGCGGGATTTAGAGTCCACAATGAGCACAGATTGGCGTTTCAAGTAGTTGCGAGATGGCACCTCATTGTCGTCATCGGCTGTGGCCACTGGGAGCAGAAGAGTATAATAAATACTGCACGCACTACAATGGTTTGGATCACTATTCACTTACCTACAGCCGGCGCCTGTTCCGGTGAGGACGACGAAGTGCCTGCCGCCCGCTGCGAACGCCCAGCGAATAAATTATAATAACACATGGGCATGGGCTGCGGCTTCTCGCCCTCGGGCGCGGATGGCGATTTGGGTGGCTCCGTCGGGTACAACTCCTCCTCTTCGTCGACTATGTCTAGATTGGGTATTTCTAGTGGTGGTATTTCCTCTGGTTTGCTGAGCTCTTGGCAATGTTTAATTTTCAGCTTAAGGATCTGATAAGACTCAGCATATTAACTTAGTTCTAGAGTTACCGTAAAACGAGCTGCTTACCTCAATTAGATCCTCGTCCTGAGCCACATGAGCCAGAAAGTTGGGAAGCTCTGCTACGGTGATGCGCAACTTGCGTTCTCGCATGTCGATGTTGTTCTCATCCACTTCCTGCACCTTGAATATCATCTCGCAAATGCGCTCCTTCAGATATTTTAGCACACCCATGGACTTGTCAGCAGCTTCTGTGTCTTTCTTGCGTTCTTCTTCCATTGCAGCAATGTTAATTTTGATTTGCTCGATGACCTCCTGATTGCTATGTTTCAAAAATAAGCAATCAATAAAATGGACATGCGTAGCGGCTGCTTAACTTACACTTCACTCTCTTTGACATCCGAAAACTTGGAGGCCTCCAACTCACTAGCGAGCCCTTCACGTTCTGCCTCCAAATTGGCTTTTTCGGCCTCAGCTGCTTTTCGTAAATATGTGAGACGTGCGGCTGACTCTTTTTGGGCACTGAATCGCTCAAAGACTTCGAAAGGAGAGGTAGCGCCCGAGGCCTCCATTAGCTGCTTAAATAGGGACTCCATATCACTGGTAACGCTCTCGAGCTGGGAAACAGGCTCTTCTTCGCCGTTTTCTGTCTTGGCCGTGTGCTGGTCTCCCGAGCTTGATCCCACACTATCCTGATGCACTAACGTCTTCGTCTCCGCGAAGAGCTTACGTCCAATGCGCTCCAACTCCAGCTTACGCGCCTCAACCTGCTTTCGAAAGTCGAGAGCTTGACGCTCGCGCGTCTTTTGAGACACATTGGCCTGTTGCTCTTGACGCTGCAGAACCACCTTTGCGGCATCTCTCATTTCGATGGCTTCATTGTGCACCTGTTGGAGGCGTTCGATCTCCGACTTTTGGTCGCTAAGTGACTGCTCCAGTTCCCGCAAGCTGCGCTCGAAACGCTCCGCATCAGTCATGAGGGAAGCTTCGATCGAACGATATTTCTTGCGTATGTGCTCCGCTTCCATCCACTGTACATTGGTGCGATGTATCTCATTCTCCAACTGGCAAACAAGCTGAGGGAATCCGGGATTAGTTCAATCTGCTCCACTTTTCTGGTTGATGATGCTACTCACCTTTCGATTGGCATCCTCCTCGAGGGTCTCTGGTGGCTTCTCACCTAAGTTTTGGCTTTGTGCGTCCTTGTTGGCCAATAGTTCCCGGTATTTTTCCACCAGTCGGCTGAAGTGCTGCTGTCGTGTCTTGAATCGATGTCGCAGTAGATCCACTTGCTTTCGACTCTCAGTTATCTTCAGATCAGTCAGGAATATAGCATCTTCTGCATTCTTAGCCCCGATTGGATAGGTAGCTTTACCCACAAGAATGGTGGGCGTGGCACTTTGTTTCTTTCGTGAGTCCGAACTGGAATCCTTAATAACCACCGAGCGCTGTAGTGGATGCCGTAGACGACTTACCTTAACTGTCAATTCCTTTATATCCTTTTTCAGAGCTCCAATGGTGTCGCAGTTAATCCGATTCTGTTTCTGCCATTCCGCAGCATTGGCCGTCTTCTGACCCTCTGAGAAAACCCTTGGAATGCAAATTACTCTCACTAAGTGAAATGAATTAGGACTCCTCACCAGCCAGTAAAATACGTTTCTTAATCTCATTGATTTGCCGATTTAAATCATTCAACTTCTCCGATTCCATGGCGTGCGCTCCAGCCTGCTTGCTTTTACATTTTACTCAATGCGGCTTTTTTGCTTGATCAATACAGTAAACAAACTTGTTATGGTACTAGTATTTGCATGGAGACCGACTGGTTCCATGCTGCAACCACGAATGTCAAAAGCAGCTGACGCTTACGCAGTGAGCTGCAACTGTCACACAGGACGGTGGTGCCAAAAGTTTTCGGTAGTATCCAATTACTACTGATGGTTCTGCCAATTCTTTATTTTCCTATTTACTCTTTAGATATTTCTGTCAACCACAACCGACCGCATCATACTCTTCTACGATCCAAAGTCGTTCGTATTTATTTAAATATAATTTTTTTTTTACCGAATTTACATATAGAGTTTTCTATGGCGGATAACAAGAGTCATCCACCTGCCAAATTATTTCTATAAGTAAAATATGATTTTTGACGGTGAGTAGCTCCCGGCACTAGACTTGACAAAGAGATTTGAAATAAATTAGTTCTTATGACTGTGGAATAACCTCAAGAACGGTATATAAGATTAATTAAATAAATGATAATAAAACAATAAATATTTGAGTTACTATAACTAAACAAAAGTGTTTAGTTTATTGTTTTATGCCTTGGAGAACCAGCACTATTCTAGATTAAATTTTTTAATATTATACGAATTCAATATAAAGTGCTGCTACAAAGCCGGACAAGGATTGTAGGAAGGGCGAGACTCCTGCTCACAAAGCTGCAACTCCACCTAAGATCACCTAACAGTGACAATCGCTTATTCAGAAATAAGATATTTAACAGCTAAATATATTTCTGCATTTGTTTAGAAATTGAATAAGGTAAAATATTGTTAAATAGTCGTACATCTAATCAATTTTATGAATATAGCTTTTAATAACATCCACAATAATCTGCCAGTAAATGAAAAAGATTTTGATTACAGACAACAAAGACAAAATATGTAAATCCGTCTATTTATTTAAGGGTTTCTCTGCACAATTGCCGACAATGTTCACAAACTGAGAGGCTATGTCCGAATCTGTGAAACTACACGCCAGGGGTTGGCGAATCCCTTGAGGACAGTTTGCAAAATTGTAGTAGAGCCAGTGACAACTGTTGGAGCTCTTCGGCAAATAATTGACATTCCATTTGCCATCCACGGGCATATGCACCAATAGCTCTTCTGAGTTCTTGTCCCAGAGCAGCAAGTAACAGCTCCCAGAATTTGTAAGTCTCCAAATCTCAAGCAGCCCCTCGCCTAGACATTCGATTATTTTTTAATAATTCAAAGATTCATAATTCGCTTACCTTTATTCATCCACTGCTTCTGATTATCAAAGACGAAGAGCTTAGTTGGCCTTCGAAATATCTGCACACCTGTTTTTAAAATAGTTCCTGGATCAATTATCTGGTGGATATCACCATATATGTTTTCAACGTTCAATTCACCCTCAGATTCTTTGCTAAAACTACAAGACTCTTCATTTTCAGTTGATGCTCGCTGTTCTCCAAGCGCTTTCATGTTGGGTCGGACTTGATTGATGTTTTTGTATTTAACACTGTCAATACCCGTTCCGAAAAGATCCATGTTTTGAACAGGCTTACAAAAATGTATGGATTTGTAGGAAACAAACTTGGAAAATTCGTGAAGCCTTTGAAAATTTAAAGGTGCCCTTTTATAGGAAATAAAGTGGAAACTAAAAACGCTCTCTAAAGGAAAAAAATATTGGTCTCAAGTTAAAATTATTACTTGAATTCTTACTTGATGGAATTTTTGGCAAATCCAGCTGAAATTTATTTAAATTATCTTTAATTATATCTCTATACTTCATAATGCTTTCGGTTGTGATTTTTGTGCTTATTCGATTAGCATCAACAAAGACATTTTCCATACTGTGTGCAGAAAACAATTTATTCCTAAAGATTTCATTAAGCATTCCACACTTGGGTTCAATCACAGGTGGGTCTGTATTATCGGAACCAATAACTTTCTCTAGTTCAGCATGGCTTGGACTCATATCTGCTATGAAGTATATATCATTGTCTTTCAGCTTGCCACTTACAAACTTGGAACTCTCAATAGTCAGTTCTTTCGAATCGAGCAGCGAATCGAAATCAAAGGACAATAATTTACTATAATCAATACTCTTTGGGGATATATTTAGTTTGTGATTAGATGCTATCGTCGTCAGCCTGTTGACAGGCAATGACAATTCCATTTCGTATTCTTCTGAACCTGGGCAATATGATATCTCTAGGCTTTTCTCCAAATCCCATTTCAATTCAAAAGAGCAGACAGGCTTCAAATAAGGTATCGCTCCTATTGTCAGCAGCGGCTCTTTAGTTTTGAAATCGAAGATGTGTGGAGCTTGTGCAGTTATACATCGAGTTGAGGCTTTGCTACCTTCCAACATTGTGAATAATATTTAAATGCACGGTAATTTGGAAATAATATATTAATTTATATTAAGAGAGTGATCGACTACTAGATGCCAGTCTTAAAGTTGTCTGAGAAATAGATTTTGAAATTTCGTCTACTTCGATATCGTTTATATCTGAACACACATTTCTGTTGTCTTGAGCATTCCAATGTCTGACTACAAATTATTTTTTTAATTATACAACATGCATTTAGTGACTTTCCATTCTATGCGATTAACTCATAATTACACTTTTCTCATAGCTCATCAGCGAGCATATACGCAATTATCAGTCAGAAAGCAGAAATGAAAACGTAGCCTGAGAGCCAAATAACATTGACATCAAGTTGTCTTTGAGGTATTGCAAAACTACGATGCCATCAACCAAGACAGCCACAGGGTCGAATAAAAGCAAAGCGTACAATTGAGAGAGTGTTTACCCTCCGCTGACCACAATAGCCGTAGAGCTTTATAATACCCTGTAAATAATGAAAAAGTAAAGATATTTAAACAATATCAGGAATATGTAAAGAGATTACTTAACTATAATGTCTGTCTGCTGAAGGTTTTATTATTATTGAATCAATTAGAAAACGTAGCTCGAATTATTTATAATTTTTTACTTCAAGTTTTGTTGAACTTAAAAATGTATTTTCTTCAGCATATGTTTATGAGAGGGCATACCTTAGCCGACCAATCCTGGGTATATAACCTTGTTTGAACGTTTTCAGAAAAGCGCCGGCAGCTAAGTAGAAAAAAAACTATAAGTAGGGTGGTTAAGGCAAACAGCGCAATGTAAATCAAAAATATGCATAAAATGCGAAGAGAACAAATATAAATGTGAACAACAAATAAGCAAACAGAAAGAAAAAAACACAAATGCAGGACCAAAGAGAAGCGAATTTGAGCTTTAAAGCAAAAACCATTTAAGTGTTAGCCCCATTTAATTTGTATAGTATTTGTGCCACAATACGGAACTGCCGCTCCGCTTTCCGATGCAGTTTGCCAGTTCGTGAGAGAGAGTGTGTCTCTCAGATTGACTTTCCCAGTTCGGTGTATACCTTTGTTCGACAGCTCGCCTACTATCCACCCATTTCGCAACCACAAGTTGGTCCTTTTAGATTTTAGCTGTCGACACTTGGTTTTTGTTCTTGTCTGTGACTTTTTCGTTCACTTATATTTTGTTGACACTTTGCTGTCCCGAAGCCAATGGTAAAAGCAAAACATGTCAAAGAATGATTTGAAAATATTCCAAATTGATTTATGTATTTGTTTGGGAGTAAACGAAGGCATTTCAGATTAAGCTTACCAATTTAAAAGGAATTCGAAGAAAAGTAATAAAATGTCCCTTGAGCTTCTTTAAGTTGACATCCATAAAAAATTGGAGAGAGCACATAAGTAGCGACTTCCCGTATCAGGCTAAAGCTGAGACACCCTGATAGATAAACAGCTTATACACAATTTAGAGCAGCGAATGTCATAATTTCAGCAGAGTGGAAATATCTAAAAAAAAATACAACTTATTTATTGATCAACTTTTATTTAGAAATTTTACCTTGCTTCTATATTGGTTGCCCTCATAAAAGACAAAAAAATAAATGTTCAACTATTAAACGCGGGTCATTATCGTTTAACAATAATAGCAATTAACAATAATAATGGCCCAACCAAAAATTTTTAAAATCCGAGCTATTGTTATTTGATAATTATGAAACAACTTCAAGATAAAATAATCCCACAGCAACAAAAGACATAATTATAATCGAGCTGTAGAGTAAGTAGGCTTTGGAAGGAGCCATTCTGACATCGTAGGAAAATTAATTACTATAATCAAACATATTTTGAGATTAATTAAAATTAAGCCGCTAAATGATTATCGGAGGCTGCACATGTGACATCTGCCAAAGATAAGGAAATTAATAAGGCACAAGCTTACAGATGCGACGCGAAAAGTACAAAGTCAAGCAAAAGGGAGTGAAGCATCTCTCACGAATTAATTACATTTTATAATTTAAAGATGAACGCCATAAGCATCGCTGTGTATGATAGATATAATGTGGTGTGTGCATATAATCTCTCTGTGTGTGTGTGTCCTCTGTGTGTTATGGGAGCCATGTCGCTGCTGGCGCTCCTGTTGATTATGCTCGGGCTGTGCCGCGTCGACAAGGTCAGTGACCTTTTGCTCTGACATTTGCTCGTCATGCCCATGCACAGCACAGTCGACCAGCTACCACCACACATGCTCATACTCTTTGACACACACACACACATACATAGTCGAGGCTGTTTTGTGTTTGTGTGTAAGTATGTATGTCCTGCAGGCAGCACCTGTAAGCCTGACAACCTTTGCACCAGCCGACAGATGGTAAAACATGTATAAAAACTTGCCAGGCGTACGCAGCGCAGCACAGCGCGAAATTATTCTAATTAGAGCCTCCTCCCACTGCAGCTCTTTCGAAAGCTATCTCCCCACTTTCTGTTCCTTTTATATTTATAAAACATTTTGCATTTCTTTCATTTTAATGTAATACTCTGAATGAATAGTTCTGTGAATGGACCTAATCACGAAATCCGTCTTTTAAAAGGCTTGCAAATAAACCGCCCCTTAGGACTGAAAGGCAAATTTGCTAATATTGCCAAGCTTTGCTCAGATATTAAAGACAAAATGTTATTGAGCTTATATAAATAAAAAAAAGCTTGATTTTATTTAAGCGGCTAAAAGCATATATAGAAATAAAATAATGTCACAAATATCACATAATCATAAATCGACCTGAACCGTACATAGTATAGGAGTTTTGTTCTTCTCTGTAGGATAACATGGCATTAAAGAAAACACAAACATAACAAACACACATATATTATATTATTAATAAATATAGACGACAATTCTCGTCGTCGCCCAATTTGCAGCATGTCTCATAAAATAACATAACTCACAATTCATCTACGGCAAATGAGTGCAGCTTATGAAATATTGGCAAAGTTTGCTTGATAGGTTAACGTGCTCTGTGCCATGTGTCCCGGTATGTTTTCTCATGCCAAACCATATATTTAGAGAGGGAAGAACATACGCATTTTGAGCATATCATTGTCAGCGCATACACACTTTAGTCTTAGCTTAATTCACTTTGCACACAGTGCACACACAGTTGCCAGTTGCTGTTGCTGTTGTTGTTGCTGATGCCACTGCTGATGATAATGGCCAGATGGTGACGAGGATGACACTGCAGCCTATCAGACTGCCAAAAGAGAGACAAATGTCAAGCCAGTGCCCGGCGCGTGGTACATTTTTCGTCAGATTCAAATGTTGTTCTCCAGTTGCCTGGTTGTGTTATACTCCAAGCTGTCATGTGTTAAATTAGGAGCACGGCAGGCGCCAGAATTGCTCTGCTTTCAACATCAGCTGCCATGCCCCCAAACCCAAGCCCCCATGCACGTGTCGCATGATGTATGACATTTTTGCGCCTCATAAACAGCCACATTCACCGGCTGGTAATCAGGTGTTCACAATCCAGCGCACTCCACGTGTCGCTAGCCATTTTGGTGCTGCTTTGTTTATGCGCCCAGCATTCAGGATCTAAAAAATCAGCCCGTTACCAGGCCCCTGCACTACAAAGTGCCCCAGGCAAAATGTGTGCCTCTGGTTTGTTTAGTTAGTTCAGTCAGCTTCGAACGGGTGGCGCTGGGCTGTTGCCCTAACGAAATTGGCACGAATGGCAGTGGCGCTCGCCGTCATGTTGACAATTTGTTCACCTACGCCTACTATAAACTGACTTATTTGCCTGGTCCGTGCAATTAAAATGTAGCAAAAGTTGCTTGACCCCGCCGGCAGCAGGTAAACCAGGCCAACATTAACACGTAACTTAATACAAAGCAGCAACTTTTTTTCTGTTTTTTTTTGGAAAAATTACAATTAAAAGGGTGAAAATTTGCTGAAAATGTTTACCTGCGAATTAATTTGCTTTTGCAAAAACCATGAGTTAAGAGAAATAATGAGATGTTCAGATTGTTGCAGTTATAAAGTGAGCCTAAATTTACATTTAACTGATCTGGTTAGGTCTAGGTTCCAGTTGGATAATACTTTCGGTCTGTGTGGATTCTGAAAAATGAAGTGCAAATGTATTTAAAGGGCCTGAAATTGATTCACGAAATGATATGCGTGCACGATACGGATATTACTGATGATTTTCATGAATTTGAATTATAAATATTATTTATCTTCTAGTACTCAGAATTATTGTTATTTGTTTATTTTAGTCAATATCCAGATTGAAACTTTAAATTTGAAAATGAATTGATGAATGTAAATATGTTCAATAAACTTTTCTACGGTGAATTGTTTTCATGTAGCCAAAAATATACGAATAAAAGAAATCACAAACTGCTGTAATGAGCCTGGAGTGGGTCCAGTGGTCATCAAGACAGATTCCTCAAATTACTGCGACAGCTGACCAAGGAAAGTCGAATGAAGTAAATTGTTAAATCGATTACTATTTAATGGCGTTTGAATCTGGTGTGCCAACTACTTGAAGTTTTCATAGATTGTGCCATCGTTAGGCTTTGCAACTGTTGCAAATCTCATTAAAAAGACATCTGCATTTGATTTGAATAAGTCAGATTCAATGCAAACGAAGCACTCGTAAAGTGCTCTGATAAACTGTCATCGCCCAGAATATCATTTAAAAGCGATTGCAAAGAAATTAGGAATTGATTTTTTGAAACATAAAGAGTGAGCCATTTAGTTGTGTATGTGTATGTAACGACCCTACGTAAATGACTCCAACGACAGACTCTTGGAAATGATAACTCTGCCATTGTTGACTTCCCGGGGGAAGGATGCGTAGGAGCTGATTGAGATGGTCCATGGGACTATGACATTTTTTACGCTTCACTGCGAGCATATTCAACTTTTGCTTTCATTGAGTGAAATAAAAAATTCAATTAAATTGCACACACGGACAACATTGAAAGCCAGCGCCAAAAATATATTTGGAGCGGAACGGACCAAATAATAACAAAGCAACCAGAAAGCACAAAAGCATCACCTAGTGCAAGTGCTCGACTGTAAACTACCCTAAGGACACGATAAAACCTTAAGAATCAAAATGCGAGCAACATTGGAATGTTCAGTTGATAAACAAGAGTTTATAGCCAATAAATTAATATATATAACAGTTTATCCTAATGCAAGAGCTACTAAAGCTTTCAGTAATTTTGTCTTATTATTGTCTACATAAAAAAAAAAAAACACGGATATGACTGTATTTTATTTGATATTAAATTATAAATATAGAACTTTTTTATTTATAAAATAGGTTTTTAGAATATGAATAAATTTTAGTTTAAAAAAATCTTAAAATTAATATATATATGGTTCTCCAAATAAATTCGATTCGGCTTGGTGCCGAGTCCACACAAAAGTTAAATAAAAAGTCAATTGGGTATATAAAACTCTTAAGCTGAATGATCTATCTAGGGTATACTTTATTTATTATAGTGATTTATGAAGGGTATATTTTATTCGTGTTTCTTAAAGGCCAGAAGTGTGTAGAGTTACGCTTTGTGGAACTGGCGAGCATCCAGTTTGTTGTTCACGTTTAGTTGTTATCGTCACAGACTCCGGACTAAACAAAGAAACTTACACTATTTAAGTTCATTGTTGTGAAACAATGTAACATTGCAACATTTAATTTAAGACACGTATGCAAATTTATAAAAAGCAGCATATACTAAACAGACAATTTTTAAATTAATTTTTCTATTTATTAGTTTATGTTTTTGTCATGCGCAGCAATAAAATTAACCTCTTAAATATCGTTGACACGCTTAATTTTAAAATATTAGCGTGGAAGCGTGAAAATGTATTTAATAATTAAAACGAGTGCCTGCAAAAGCACACCTCGAATATTTGGCAAATGACGCCAATAATAATGGAGGGAAATAAATTTAGTTGTCGCGCTGCCGGGCTATTGGGATAGAAGGCTCCTTCGACCCTGGCCGGGGATTTTGGGGGAAACTAAAGCTCATCTGCTCCACCAAATGCAAATAAAATGCAAAGCCGAATTTACGGCGCCTGCTTTTCAACTGAAGGGAACGGGCATAGAGGGTGGAATAGGATCTGAGGAGGGAACGAAAAGGAATGCCTGACAAACGGGTCATGACTCTATGTGTGGGTGGGTACATTTTATGGCGGATTTTCGACGAAATATAAAAATAAAATTGGATTTTAGCGTAAAATGTTGAATGCCGTAAATATTTTTCAATTCAGTAGCTCCGTCCATGACTCGTGCGGTCGAGCGTACGGAAGCATCCATATGTATGAACGATGATTTCCCCCGGGGGCAAAGGGCTGCGGTTGCTGCGACTGTCAAAAGTATTGGGAATCGTGTGCAAATGATTTGCCGAAATCAACTCAACGACACGCAAAAACAGCTTTCTTCCTGTCTCCCACTACGCCAAGTGGAGGCGACGCAACATGTGCAAAATGCTGTATTTCCCAAAAGCCCACCAATAAGGCTGTTTGCCCCATGGCACCCCAGGCGAAACTAAGCCCCCAAACAACAACAAAATACACACGAATATATACCCCTTTGCCAAACCATTTTTGTCGCTTGACCGAGCTTTGTTGAATCCTGGTAAAACTCATTTGCTTTTATGTCGTTAAATTGATTTTCTTGCCTATTTGTTTTTTAATTCTCTTTTCAACTTAAATAACGTAAAACCGTCATTCCTTATTCTCATCCATTCACTTTTACAAGGATTTGCTTCGGGTCACTGTCTACACATAGACATTTGATGGCTCAAATAAAAATGATAGTTTATGATGTAATTGCGAATTTATTTTTCACAATACATAAACAGAATTATTTATTTTTAAGTCCAAACATTGACTATTTTAGCTAAAATTCAGTTAATGATATTACTCTATCCCTGGAAATTTCTGTACATATTTAAGCCTATGAGCCATATTGAAAATATTTACAATATTTTGTATCCCTGGTTAAATTGTAAGATTTGATTAGTAGCCGCTTTCGATTCATATCTGAAATGTCAACATGAAAATAGAATTATCAAAATGTCAGTACTGTTAAATATTTTTTTGTTAAATTTGGTTTGTTAATGTCGGCTGAAGGGGCTTTTGCCCACTTCACCTGCCAACAGAAACCCAATGCGATATTGGGAAAGGTATAAGAACGTGCAGAGGACACTCAGCCGCTGGCACAGTGTGGCCTTCAGTAAGAAATACCTTATTTTTACGAATGTTGGTATCTCGGTTGCCTTAAGTATGCTGGGTGACACAATGGAGCAGTCGTACGAGCGATACACCGGTCAGACCCAAAGCTGGGATCGTACACGTACCTTGCGAATGGGCATCTCCGGCTTCACTGTGGGTATTGTTTGTCATTATTGGTATCAATATTTGGACTACCATTACCCAAAGCGGAGTTTGAGTACGGTTGTCCGCAAAATATTGTTGGATCAATTCATTTGTTCACCATTCTACATCAGTGCTTTCTTTCTTACCATGGGCTTGTTGGAAGACAACACCTGGGCAGAGGTACGAGCGGAAATCAGAGACAAAGCCTGGACGCTTTACAAAGCTGAGTGGACCGTCTGGCCAATCGCCCAGATGATTAACTTTTTTTTCATTGGAGCAAAATATCGAGTTTTATTTGATAATACCGTTAGTTTGGGCTATGATGTGTTTACCTCCAGAGTGAAGTACGCAAAAAAGCCGGATCCGCCCAATAAGGTATCCGGTGGCAGAAGATTGAATTTATACAATGCGTATAGGAACCAGAATAACCCAAGTCCAAATCCAACATAAAACTATTAAATATACACATTTCGCACCTCTTGACCTTCGGCTATATGTATTGGACGTGCGTATTCAATGAATATGAAATTTTTGACAAGTTAGCACACCGATTAAAAACAAATCTTTTAAATTTTGCAAAATCTCATTTACAAATTTTCATTTTCTACTGCTAAAAAGACTTTAAATAAATCTGATTTAAATATTGGGGAAAGTAGATAGATATTTGTGGATTTTTGCGTAAGTAAGACGACAAAATTTATAATATATCTATAGCTATCTCAGCCTATGAAATTAATATAAATCGATATCAAACACTATTTTTTTTTAGATATAAATTGGTTTCAAATATTATTATTCCATTATAGCTATGTACTTCAGCTTAATTGTATAACGACTATAATTTATTCCTTTGATAGCCTTAGGAATATCTGTTCATTTCTTCTACAGTACGCGCTTAAAAATCGAGAAGTATTTTTAAAGATATCTTATTCGTTCTTAGAATTCAAAATTTGACATATTGCTAACATATACTCGCATGCCAATAATATAGGAGCATTGTATTTACTCTTCAGTTATACATCGAAAAATTATTTTTTTTATTTTTTTTTTATCTTACAATTAATTATAGTTGACTTACTGTTGATCTTCACTATTGATGAACCGAATACTTAAAGTAAGTTCTGTACTGACTGTACTTTTCCACTTTCACAACCCAAAACCACAAACTGAGACCTCTCTTAATATATTCCAAATGTTAAGCATTTACTCAAATCAGAAAAATATATAATCAAGCAACTTTATGCTTAAGTCGCCCAAATTTCTTTCCCTACATATAGCACTAAAAATTACATAATCTTTCCATGTGGCTACCCAAATATTATTATCTGATGTCTGCATAAAAGCTAGAAGAAACAAGTAACAAAACTCTAGTCGAGACTGCTCGACTAAGATATATCCTGAATCCATTGAGCTGTAATACCATAAAAAGTTTCATTTATTCATTAATAGTAACCAACACATGCACACACACACACACCAAACATATGCATGCATGTAATATGCGTACTGCGCTGCTATGCGGCTGTAGAAGAGGCTGTGCTATGGAAACTTTATTGTTTAATAACTTTTTTTCTCGACTTATGTTCTTAATGAAATGGGGAGTGATTATGACATTCAAATGTTCCTATTTTCCAAATTTCAAGTCTCTAGTATTTGATATACGTGAGTTATCGTTTTTGTTGAATTGTGGGCGAAAAGGGCGTGGCATCAAAAATCCAAAAATGACAAAATGTGCGGATTCAATATAGCAATCAACCACAACTTAGTGCACGATTATGTCTTTAACGGTGTGCACGCCAAATCTCAAAAACAAAGCGATGTTTTCGATAGTTATCGATAATAAAGAAATGGGACGAGTTATCGAAAAAAAAATAAACTCGTACAGCGTATGGTATAATCGAGCATTTTGCTTTTTATTTAAACTCTCTAGCTTTTGTGGTTTCAGAAATCTACGTGTTTACACGGACGGACGGACGGACGGACAGACGGACAGGGCTAGTTCAACTCAGCTCATCGAGCTGATCAAGAATATATATACTTTATGGGGTGTGGCACGCCTCCTTCTGCCTGTTACATACATTCGCACAAAAACATTATACCCTGAAATTTCCATTTTCAATGGATTCAGGGTATAAAAACTTCCGATTCTTAATCTATGATTCACTGTTGTAGCAAAAATTAATAAATTGTGATGAACTGTTTTATTCAACTTAATATTTGGAGAAAATGATATTCAATGTATGTTGGAACTGAACCTCTGTCTCTGACATAAATTATACATGGGTCATATCGAATATAAAAATCCAGCAGGGCTTACCAGTTATTTACAATATTTATTCATGATTATTAAATTAGTTATATCAAAGAGAAATACAATTTCAATTTATTTATTTCTGTATGTTTGTTTTATTTTTTCAGCAGCTTGTGCTCTTTTATGTCTCATGAGTATTATTCAATAAAATTAAGCTGAATAAATATTTTCATACTAGCTGTTCATAATTTCACCAAATTTAATTTGACTGAGACAAAGTCTCAGTCTAGCTAAATAATTCTATAAGCAAATGCGACTTTTGGAGCAGCCGTTTAAGCACATGCCGTTACGAAGTGACGGCTGTTAAAGAGCAGATAGGATGAATGCCATCGAACACTTGAGCAACAGCACTTGAGCCGTGTGCTCTTGACGAGGAATTGTGTCAAGCATACGAAACAAAGCAAAACAAAATAAAATAGAAGCGAAAACTTGACAGCCGCATACAAAATGTAAAAACATCAAGTGACGAAATTGATGTCAAGACGAGAAGAGATGAGAGACGAGCGAGCGGTGGACTCCGGTGGTCCGCAGTGCAAGAGGTTTTCAGGGCTAGCGCGAGTTCACACCCGTAGCCACAGCCACAGACGCACACACTCACACCCACACACAACCACATGCACACGTCGCCTAATCCAATTTAAATCTCTTAACATGATTTGCCGCTTTCTTTTCATTTTGCTGGATTTTATGCCATTATCCTTTCTGGCTGTCCTGGCAACCGAATTGCCAAGCGAAACACGAGGCGTCGCTGTCATCGCCATCGCCATCGTCCGGCTGGCAAGTTGACTTCCTGTCCTGTGCTGCTTGCTCGCCTGGCTGCCTGCCTTTTATCTGCCTTAAGTTAGAAGGACGCGCGCAAGGACATCCGTGGAGTATGCCCAAAAGGGTTCATTTATTTGGTTTAGTCGTCGCTCCGGTTGCCTTACCGACTCTATCTGTATTTTGTGATTTAATTTAAAAGCTCACCAGGCGTGCGGACAGACGGGCGGGTAAAGTTTTTTGAGGCAACCAAAATGTAAAGCTCAGCCGTGTTAGGTCTTGCACGTGTGTGCGGTTTAGGTCCTCCATGCGTGTGTTTGTTTGAGTCTGTTTGTGTGTGTGTGCCTGTGGTTAATGTGTCTTAAATGAGAAAACGTGTCCGTGGCTATGCTTACCTTTTAATGCATTTAAATCAGCCACAGCATCATTAGGTTCAGCTGCTACTGCGGCTGGGGGCAATGTCATGCAGATAATTTAAAGGCCAATGAGTTTGAGCAACCGCAATATCTAAAAGGTCATCAAATAACCGAAATTGCATTCAATTATGGTCTTCATTGTATTCACCAAATAGGAAACATAATTAGTGATATCTCTCTCTATTGATTATTTATTTGAGCAACCAAGTAGATGAATATATCTCAACTGTGCTTGCTTATTATGCAAGCTGTCTATTTAGAGGCAAATCCATCTCAGTCTCTTTTTGGCACTCGCATTGACACCTGCAGCTATCAAAGCGAAATTACAGCAATTTTTTCTCTTCACCATTGTTGCAGTATTCAGTGAGAAAGCGAATGAATGATTGAACTATTCTTCTTCGGTCTCAGCTTCCTATCTTGTCACAAAGGACACAAAGCACACCTGCTCAGCTAATGGTTGGCAAGAAACTCACACTTTTTCGTAGTAAAGAAAAAAGTCTTGAGATTCTCCATGAAACTATTTATTAATTAGTCGGTATTATAGGAGTAAGTGATTTGGCTCTACATAGTTAAATTACATTTATCTTGTTGGCCTAGCCTTAGAATTGAAATTCAACCAATTTATCAAATGCATTGTTTGGTTTTGGGCTGCTAATTTCCTATTCGGGAGAATAGTCACAGCTCTGTGACATGATTAAGTATAGGCACATAATTGACTTCGATATACAGCTTTCAGTAATGGAAATATTTATAATATCAGAATACAGAAATCTAATTTGTCTCATAGCCAAACTTGGCTGCGTTTGCGTTCACTTAACTATAAGATATTTGAACATCGGCATTGTCTGATAGACCATGCCCAGAGCAAAATGTAATCGAGCTTGTTTGTCGTTGTGGAATAATTTATTTTGGGCTGCCGTTCTTTTGACAGCTGAAATTTTTCAGTTAAACGCTTTCACTTGAAGCGGTCCTGTTGGCTTGACTCAAATTATATACGCTGCCCGAATTTCGACTGTTTGAGTGGTTAACCAGCCGTTAAATGATCCTACAACAAAATGTGTCCGAAAATTTATAATATTTTGCTGCATACTTTTGGGCAGCACTGTTTGTACTCCTAACTTGGGGAAGTCCTAAGTGGCCCAAGCTGGCAAATGATTCACAACTTTTAATTGGAAACTTTTAACCGGAAAATTGAACGTGAATTAAAGTGCGCTTGAAGTGGAATCACCAATCACATTAAATTACTACAAACAAGCTCCGAAGTCGGCCTCTCACATTTAAACAATATACTCACCTTCAATATTGCGTTAAGTCTGACGTTGCCGTGGCCGCCTCTGGGATATGAAAAAGCACTAAGCCCGCCGGCTGTAATGCCAAAAACAGGAGCAGCAGTAACAACAATGGGAGGAAGGACAGCGACAACAGCAGCGGTGGGCGAACAATCGAAATGAGAGCAACAAATTTTAACGAGCACCACAAAACCCCAACACGCTGAATCTTAAGCCTCTTTCCCGTTCCCAAGCAGCGCCTGTTTCGCGCTTTTGTAATTACAAAAAGTCGAGTTGGTCTACCCCTGGCGACGGATGGGACCAGAACAGAGCAGAACAGAACAGAACGGGAAAGCTGTAGGACGCAAGCATTCAAATAGCGGGCGAATGAGCCGGTTAACCAGGATATTACTATGAAACAAATGTAAGCGACACGCTGGAGACGGCGCAGGAGTCCGCGGTTCAATGACGACGACGATGGAGCTGCCAGCGGTTACAGTAATATACAAATGAACAACAGCGAGAAAACGAAACGATTCAGCCCAAATCTGCTGAAGACATTTCCAACTGTGCTTTTTACGGTCTTCTCGCAAATGGAGCGAGCCGCGAGCTGCACAGCCAGCTTCCTACCACTGCCTTCTAACAGGATACCTACAAAAGCAGATATATTTCTTGAATGAACATATAAAATAACCTTTTTGAAAAAAAAAAAAAAACATGCGTCGCAGAAGTAGATTGAAACCATTCGCTGTTCGCTTGTCTAATAAAACTGAAATTCTATTTTACGGCTCATACTGCGGTAGAAATTAAATTATAATGCTGTTTTTAGTAGTTAGACAAATATATTTTAAAACAAATTATAAATAAAAACTTCAACGCATAATTAAGCTAAAACATAAGGATTTTCATCAAGCAGACACAAATTTGTTGCATTGAACTTATTTATAAATGTATGTATATATGTAAAAATATTACTTTCGTATATTATTTTTTTTTTTCATATTCCCAAAACCAGAGCAAATTATAAATTTAGATTACAGTGTCTTATGTATGTATTTGGATCAAACTTCTGAATTTATTTATTATACCCTGAATCCATTGAAAATGGAAATGAAACTGCGCAGTACGCATATTACATGCATGCATATGTTTGTGTGTGTGTGTGTGTGTGCATGTGTTGTTTACTATTAATGAATAAATGAAACTTTTTATGATTGGTATTACAGCTCAATGGATTCAGGGTATCTCTTAGTCGAGCAGTCTCGACTAGAGTTTTCTTACTTGTTTTTCTTTTATTTTGCTGCGATATTTCCTAAAATTGAATTAATTAAATGTTCATTATATAATAAACGAAAGACTGACCGGACTGTTAGTTTATAGTGTTGAGTATTCACTAGAATTTCATTCAAGCAAAGTCGTTAAAGAATAATTTCGACATTGAATTAAACGTTTAACTGTTTTGTATTAAGCTGTTTAAATTATTACATAACTAATGATGGAAATAAAATGCTAAAAGCATGAAGTTGCGCACTTAATTAAAGCCCCATTAGTTCATTTATTTTTTGTCTCCCATTGACTTTTGCAATTAGAAGCCATTCAGCTGGTCATCGATTGAATGGGCGCAGTTAGGCCAACAGTTGGTTTCGCAGCTGCCCGCAGCAAGTGCAGCTGCTATGGCCACTGGTTGTGGCATTCCCTTGATACGAATTTCGCGACGCGGCAAATAAAATCTAGCATTCAAGTCTGGTAGTTGCAGCTTCAAATATTTTGATTTCCCTCGCCGCGGCAACAAAAAAATTAAAGAAAAAAGTAACGGCGCTCCACAGCGGAACGGGGTGCTCACCGCGGTCCGCAAATCCAGAACCAAAACAAAACGCCAAGAAAAGGAGGTAACGCAAAGGTGAGGGCTAGGATAAGGGCTCCAAGTGCTCGGAGCTCACTTGACATGCTCGACGCATGCGCAAGAGCTGCACAAAATGGCGACGGCGAATTGAAAGTTGTGAGAGTTGTCGAAGAGCTTCTGCTTTAGTTGCTGCAGGACTGTCGCGAGATAAAGTTGGGCCGAGCGCACGAGCGACGTCGCCATGTGAGAAACGACTTAAAGGTACGCGCGCGAAATACTTTTGAATCTGCACCCCCGCATCTTGTGAAAAGACTGACTGCGTCGTCGTCGTCGTCGTCATCGTCATCGTCGTCGTCGACGGCGTTGTTAGTGTATACACACATATGTACACGTGCGTGTTTCTGTACGTGAACGTCGACTAGGTGAAAATTCGGTGAAGTCTGAATTGGGAACGTCAAGTCAAGTGGAAATTCCTTTATTCCAAATACATACCGGTTGCCACGCCCACAACAAGCAGCCATGGAGCACCTACGACCACTGAGCTATGAGGAGATGTGCCAAATGGAGCTGCTGCAGCCGTGCAGCACCAACACACCGCCGGCAACTGCGGCTCCGACAATGTTGCCCATAATGGTCATACCAACAGCACTGCTACCGCCAGGAGCGGCAGGAACCGGCGCAACACAGCCGCAGGGCGGCGTCGAGCATTATTATCAGTTGCAGCCCACTCATATTATCGCCGCTGGCTTGGAGGGAGCGCCGGCTGCGAGCAGCTCCGGAGTCAACGGCGAATTGGCGCTCTTACAAGGCGGCAGCGAACAGTATCCACACAGCATCCAGTTGCAACAGCATCCACACAACTCACATTCACAGCCTGTTAACATTCTTTGCACGGGCACACTAAGCCGCACACCGCCAGCGGCGACTGCGGCGTCAGGCCTAGCTACGTCGTCGGCAGCGACGCTGCCGCGTAGCTTTCAACCGGCCGCCTTCGTGACGGATGTGGAGAGCGACTTTGAAGGCAGCGAGTGTGGTGCAGGGAGTGTTACCACAACCTGCATGCCTCACTTTCGCTTCGGCGGCTGCGGTCTTCAGTCGGCGACACACCAGCAGCAGCCGCACCAGGATGCCGTCGTCGGCTGTGGCTCGCTTTCCTACATGATGGGAACCTTGGCAGCAGGCGGCGCAATGCACGCTGGTCGATTTGCGGGCACACTGGGCCGTAACCGACGACCCGACGGACACACCAAGCGTGTCTCCTTTAAAGGAGACAATCTGCCGCCATCGCCGCCGCCGCCGCCCGCCGTCGAGTTGGATAATAACGGGCTACCCATACCGCTGCCTGTGCCGAGCGGTGTAGGCGGCGGGTCCTACATGCATTTCGACAACTACATGGATTACCAGGTGCGTCCCACAGTCTTCCGTCTCACGTTCCATGTCTGTCCCCTTTCATCTGACACTGACAACTGCTGAGCCGCCTCTCTAATTGGCATTCATGAGCTGTTTGTTAGGCTTTTGCGATGAGTACGCATTTACGATTATTGACGCGCATTTGATTCGTGCCACGATTTAAATCAGCTCGGCTACAATGCGGCAGCCACTTGAACGGAGACATATAAAACACTTAATATGTTTATGCGTCAATGCGGACTTGGGCATTTAAGATAACTCGCTAACTCGATTTGCTTAAATGACGTCTTTAAAAGAAAACGTTGCAGTCGATTCGCATTCTTTTCATGAGAACGGTTTCTCTTCACTTAATGGTAGTAGATAGTTATGTCTAACTGTTGATACGGATCAAAAATATATCGTTTATGTGCTCGGAATTCACAAGTCCCACTTTTGACTTATATTTTGTTCTTTTGGAAACAGTTCTAATTTACGCAGACTATGGGAATCCACTTTTTGGATGCCACAATTTACAAAAATTTACAAATCCCTTTAATCGAATACTAGAGACTTGAAATTTGGCGAATATCTACATTTAAATGTCAAAATTATGCACATAAAATTTCAATTTAAGAACGTATGTCTAGAAGAAAACTTATTAAGCAATGAAGTTTTCATAGTACAGCCTGTGCTGCAGCCGCTATTAATGAATAAATGAAACTTTTAATGATTGGCATTACAGCTCAATGGATTCAGGGTATCTCTTAGTCGAGCCGTCTCGACTAGAGTTTCGTTACTTGTTTTTGCCTAAATTATATTCAATAATTCTTAAAGTATTTAGCTGCAAAAAAAAAACTTGCTCTTTAATTTATGCCAAATAAAAATTCGAACTTCATTGTGTATTTTGTTTATTTATTATTCACATACTTGTCCTTAAATTCCTTTCAACTGAAACACTCAAAGTACATTTGAAACGCAATCCTTCAGTTGCTCGAACCCCAAAAGCTGCTTACCATGACAAATGGCCACAAATCAGAAAACATTTCCGTGGACACATTGTGAGCGGATCTGATAAACGATTATCTGCATGTAACTCAATTTGTTTGGCATTTGCATCTTAAATTCTCGTAAACGTGCCATGTGTGTTATCTGCACAAAGCTACTTTGCCTCGGTCCAGCACCAGCAGCAGTGGACATTTAGCTGAATGGGAGCAAATCTGTAAAGTATACAAATGAATCGCTTTGGCAAGGCGACGGCAAATTGTCCTGGCTGGCCATTATTCACGCCGCGACGTTGGCTGTCATCTATGACCATTCGGGTCATTTGTTCACATTTGCATAATAAATTAAATGTTGCAAGTGTCGTTCAGTCGCAAGTCACAAGTCGCCGGCCCAGCTATTGCTACGATCTGCAACTCGAAAATTTATCCACTTTCCTTTCGGCTGCATTTGCATCACTTCCAGCGCTTGTTTGACTGCCGGAACCTGCGTTTCATGCGTTTTGCCAAACCCATAAAAATAGTCATTATTGCCAAGCTCGCAGATTGTCCATTCCGTCGACCTGTCCTGTCTGTCCGTTCCGTTCCGTTCCGTTCTGCAATTCAGGGAGCACTTCTTTTTGCTATTCGCTGCTTTTTACCGCTTCAATAACTTTCATCAAAACTTTTCCTCGGTGGCTCATTTTCCACGATTGCCATAGTTTCTTGCTTGAGAAGAACATCAAATACACGTATACAAATACATATCTAGCATTTATAAATGTGTGTGTGTGTGTACTTACAGTTGATGCTATAAAGATATTTTCGAGTTTAATATAAATACATATAAATACATACATAACTACAATACATACTTTTCCTTAAGCAATATTTAGTTTAGCCAGAATCAGCAGTCTACATAGAATTTAATAAATGGTAGAAGTAAATTTACCGACAATAAATAAATATAGTAACAGAATTTAGATGAATGAATTCTTAGTTTTGAAATTTCGTGAAGAACTAGCTATTCATATAAATGAGCTACAGGCACTAAACCATACTAGGTATATATTAGATGTTAGATCAAAGAAAGTATGATTAAAGGATTTCTTAAAGAATGTTTTAGAAATTGAAAACTACATCTTGGGAAATATATAGAGAATATATTTAAAAGAGACTTCTAAAAACATAAAATCTTTTATGTTAAAGCTATATCTTAGTAATTGTGTTATATTGGGAAATATTTATTTATTTTATTATTTATGGTTACAATATTACAAATATCACTGTCAAATTTTGACATTTGTTTTGAAAATCCAAAATTTATGAAGTCTTTAATAGTTTAATTAATTGCTTTCGCACAAATAATCTAATATTCTTGAAATATTATATTCACGATATACAAGAAACTCTAGAAGTCATAAGAAGTCTCTACTGGTGATGAATTATGCATCCATTTTCAGATACATACTAAATAGACTCAGTACGGCACTTCACTCGGTCTGAGATACATAGTCCTTCGAGTGATTGTGCTTTTTGCTACGTTTAAATTTGCAATATTTTGTGTACCAACAGAAAGTCACTTGTTTCTTTATTTAAAATAAAAACAGTGTAGAACTATAGAAGCAAAAAAGCAATCCCACCCACTTCACGCTGACTTACTGCATGGCAGCCGTAATCCTGATTGACTACATTTCTCAGTTCTCTGTTTCGTATATGACCTGGTATGTGGTGCACTTAAGTGTTTACACTGAAAACTCGCTGTGCTGTCTAACAATTTGGAGAGGAAAGCTTCAATCTCCAGCGTTCGATTTCCCAAGCTGAGGCCCTAGATCCTATTCAATTTACTTTCGGTTATGCACATTTACTGGGTAAATGGAATTTTAGAATTGAGTTTGCGTTCTCGCACCGCTCCTTGATTGATGTGTGTGCTAGCAGAACAAAGCTGTCGAGATTGACTATTTTCCCCATCTATTTTCAACTCAGCTACCGCTAAGCTATGCTTTATTTGAAACGAAAGCTGTTGCCAGTTCTTCTTACAACAATCCAAAGTGATAGAATGCTTTATAATCAAGGCTCATTATCAATGGCAGCATGACTGCAACTACGTTCGAGAATACAATCGAAAAACTTTGTGACTTGACGCACCACATGCAATCCAATCACACAACTGCAACATGCAACACGCAACAGAAAACTACAAATAAACTATTAACAGACTAGGGCAAAATAAATGGAGAAAAAACGAATTCATTTACTCTACGACTTAAACGACGTCTACGCTGAGTTCCAGTTCCAAATAAGCATTCAAACTATGTGCAGCAGCTAGCGATAAACCCAAAACACACAAGTTTTACCAACTTTGACGTTTAATTGAGACATACTTGTATACGAGTGTTTGTGTTTGTGTGCATTTTGGACTCTGCAGAGCTGATCTGTACAAAGAAATGCGATTAAAACTTTCAATTGTTTAATGAACACTTAAAGAGGTGCAATTCCTTAACTACCAATACAAATAGCAACCTAAGCGCACATTCACACCCAGACGCAAGCAGCCATACAGCCAACCAGCCAACCAGCCGACCAGCCAACCGCCCAACCGGTCAAACAGACATCCAGTCAGCTAGGAGAGGCGGAAGGGGGTAGGGCTGGGCAGGGTCTAGACAATCGCCGGTCATCGCCCAGATAACTCAGAGGCAAATAGACAGACACGCAAACGTACAAACAGACAAACTCTGAAGCAAACAAAACACCAAGTCCCAACACAGCCATGGCCAGCCAACTACTGGAAGCAGCTGCTTCTTTTCCTCCTGTTGGCCATTTCAGACTGGGGACCAGAATATAGCACTGCAACAACATTGTGGCTAGGGGGTGTATAACGAAGAAACAGAAAAATGAAAACACATTGTGCGGTGGGAAGGCCTGCTGTCCTTATTGCTGCTGATGTCCATCAGCGTGAAAAGCCCCAAACGACATTTGAAAAACTAAAAACTCGCCGACGTTGACATGAACCGCAACCGGCAAAACAGCAATGGCAATGGACAATGTTCACAACTCTACTCTACGACTGCAGCCACCCCTCCATGGAAATCGTAATGGCCAAGCGTCGAAGATTGAACCTCAATGGAAGAATTTCACCAAAGTTTTGAGTAAATCAGGATTCCCTGCTTGCGAACACATTTATCAGAATTTTTCAAAAACTGTTTCATCCGTTGTATGAAGTTCATAAGTCTCATCTTGCGCTTGAGTTGAGATACCCTATGCTAAAGCACACAGTCAACGAAAATCTGAAAAGTTTGGAGCAATTTATTACTCTGTGCTTAAGATTAAATTAGTTCATTTGCCTCCCTTTATTATTATTTAACTTGATAGTTTTTATACCCTGATCCCATTGAAAATGGGAAAAAAGGGTATAATGTTTTTGTTAAAAGTATGTAACAGGCAGAAGGAGGCATGCCACACCCCCAAAAGTATAGATATTCTTGATCAGGACGACAAGACAAGTTGATTGAGCCCTGTCCGTCTGTCCGTCCGTCCGTCCGTCCGTATGTATGAACGCGTCGATCTCAGAACCTATAAGAGCTAGAGACTTGAATTTTTTTGTTAGGTGCGTATATTGGACGCGCATATCGAGTTTGTTTCAGAAAATCGATAACTATTCCTGAATATTTGTTATCGATTTAAAACCATATGAAAAATCAGTTATGATTTTTTATCTTTTTTATCTTAAGAGCTAGAGACTCCAAATTTCGCATGTAGCTTTATGTATATTTTTACCAGTTTCGGTTTTTGTTACATTTGGATACCGGCCCCAAATTTCCCCACAATTTTGAAAATTATTTTCAGTTGCAATATATATGGTGTTTGGTCTTTTTGAAAACTAAATCAATTATTTAAATCATATGGTGAAAGTTTCATCAAAATCCGTTGATAAACACAAAAGTTATTAAACAAAATGTTTGGCTAGATCAACAGCGATTGAACTGCAAAGCGCACACAGACCAGCTGGCGCTTATACATGTTCAATTTGTATACATGTGCACACATACATGCAAATGCTCGCGAACAAATTTTCTAAGAACCGCAATTGCCTTTGAGTTTGGGTCGAATTGTGTTCGAATTGTTTTTGCTATCTACTTCCAATTGCCGCTCGCCGCTGTGTGTCGCAGTCGCAGGCGCTGTGTGTCGCTGTGCGAATATGTTTTCGATTCTTCTTCTTTAATAGTAACGGAACAATTCTTGTGAGCTTGCAAAAGTGTGCTGGCATAATCTGTGTGTCGAATTTGTTTGCATAATTCCTCTTTGATCGACATTCTTAGTACCATTGGCACATACTTAAGTTGCGTGATATGGTTGTACATACGAGTTATTGACTATATTGAGAAAACTAAGGGGGGGGTGGGATTAGGGTATCCCCTAGTCGGGCGCGCCGACTAGAGTTTTCTTACTTGTTTAAGTTTCATATTACTTCAAAGCTAAATAAGGCTGCTCGGAAAGTCAACAATGCTGTGTACGCAGCTAAAATAGAACTATCAACATAATATGTCTGGTTATCGGCAGTTTTCCCAAGAGCATATGTCAGATATAGTTCTTAACAGTTTTCTGTTCAATTAGAAGTTAAAGATATTTCTTTATCTATACTACATTCATGAACTAGCTTACATTTTGAAAACGCTTTTCACTTGTCTAAATGACAGGTTCATTTTCTTGGGATGACTGACATCTGATTACATATATATATATATATACATAAGATACTGGGAACCTGCTAAATTACAATTTTAATGATAAATCTAAATATTTTGGTCAATCAGGCTAGCTGTGCTCAAATTATTTGCATGCTGAATACTGCTAGTCCCTTGGGACGAGCTGTTTTAAATATGTAAATAAGTATGTAGTTGCCCAGCAGGGTGGACACAGCATACAAAATTGTTTTCTGAAAAGAGCTGCATCTGAAACAAAAACCGAAAGAAAATACAACGGGAAACTAAAAAGCTTTCCGCTCTGTTTTGTTTTATTTTCATTTTTTTTTTTTTATTTTTTTTTTTTTTTGTTTATTTTTTGCTTTACTTGTTACAGCTGCCATTTGTTGTTGTCCTTGTTCCTATTCCTGTTTCGTTGCTCCGGTTCTGATGCTTCCCTTTTGCAAGCCGTCTTTTGTGGCATGTGACTACCGCCTGTCGCTCGGCTCTGTTGATTATACTCGTTCACCAGCTGAAAAGAGTATATTAGCTATGTGTAATATCCGTCCGGCTTTCCGTTTTGCCGATATTCTCTTCTTATCAAGTATTAAGGAATTTCTTATATGCCTGTCAACGGTATGCCAAATCAAGTAATGCTTAAACGATTGTTAACAAGATAGGGCAATTGCTTAAACATTTGAAAAATTTAAAAATGATCGTCTACCAGAGTCATGATAAAAAAAATACTATATAAATCAAAGTTGTATAGTTAAAATCGCCTAATTCCTTACTCTACATGAAGATTTATCCATTATATGATCTAACCATTGAGGTGTGGCAAATCCATAAAACAAATATGTGTTGTTAAGCCTTTAGTCGGTATTGTGTAGTCAGGCACGGCCGAGTGCAACATTCTTAACAGTGTTCTGCTGAAATTGCGTATTTTAGTCATGTACATTACGACTGGCAGTGGGAGTTTTACTGCTCTTTAGCATTATTCAAAATGTGATAGTTGAAAGCTCATTGAGAGGCACTGGAAAATAAAAATTATCATCTGCATAAAATGTTATTTATGGTAGATAAGCGCAGACACTTACCGATCAATCAGTCCCATATTAATTTAAAGACATATGCTTACATTTTAAAGATTTTATATAACTACAAATTTCTTCTACTGAATTTGGATTATAAATTAAGTTTAACCATATAGTTTTAAGTTTTTTTTTTTAGTGTTTTGTTTCTGTTGTCTTTGCATTTTCCAACTTTGTATTTGTGCTGCTGGTGAGCTGCCTACTGCTCGATTAGGGCCTCGAGAACTGCCCATGTTTCAGCAGAAACCTCCATGTCGACATCGATAGCTCTAATTAGGTTAAGGAGGTCAACGTTTATTTGCGACAAGTCTACAAATTCGTTAGCATCATCGCCAGACTCTATATCAATATCAATGTCTGGTTGGGGTCGTTGGCCAATGGGTATGTCGGACCAGTCGTCCGAACCCTCTTGATTGTTGCGATCCTTCAGCATTTTGATTCCTTATATTTGATAAAAATCTCGTAGAAAAATCAGATTTTACTATAAATTAATAAAAAACGTGTAATTATAAAACGTTGTTTAGTATATTCAGCTTACTCAGTTTACTAAAATTTTCAACTGGAAACCCATTCAATCATTGGATTTAGAGCCTGTATAAGCTTATTGAATTTGCAAACTAACTTTTTGATGAGCTTGGGAAAAATTACTTCATTCTCCAATTGAACTAATTATAAATTACTATAAACTCGACAGAGTTCAACCACAGCAAAGTTCAGCCAAAATGTCGAACGTGCCCCAAATGCTGCCACCTGCTGTGCTCCCATTGCATGCCACCTCCCACACATTTTTAAGCCACACCAGCGCCTTCACCTCACAAGGGCATTCAGTGCGAAATATGGCTAAAGCTGCTTTCCGGTTAACGTACGATTTCCTTCCACTCTGCCTCCGTTCTCTCAGTTCCAGATGAAAATTCGTGGCTGAGCCGACAACGGAAAACTTTCGGATTGAAATTCTTTCAGCTCGGTAAATAAAGAGAAAGGTTTTGACTGACTGTTGCGATACTCGCTCAGATATACTAAATTTAAAATGAAATTGTAACTTTTCTATCAGATAGAGTCAGCTTGGCCCAGAAAAGTGCCACAGATATTTGCTACAAGATTCGGAATATCAATCCCCCAAAAGCCAATAGACTCTTTTAAAATTGTGTTGCACATAATGATATAAAGAAGTATGCAAAAGGTTTTTCATCGTCAAATACCCTATAAACGTCTCAAATATGCAAATGAAATAATATATAAAAAGCTCACACCATTATCTAAGTTTTTATACATTTTTCCTCATTTCAGTTAATAACATTTTCACACGGAACAATAAAATCATTAGGACCTATCACAACATCTTCGAATGTTCATATTAATAAGCAAGAAATGTAAAATATAGAGTATGCAATGCATCGTTGCAATGTACAATGCGAAAAATATTTGCATTTTTATTAAAAATGAGATAATTTTTTGCATTTCTTTTTGCCGAAACTTGAGCCAGACTAATTTTTGTGTTACCCTGCTTTAGAGAATTTTTTTTTCGTAGTTATAATTTTAAGACAGTTTATTTAACTCTCCGAATTTATCATAATTTTTAGTGTGCACGAATTCTATTATGAGCAACAGATAATTTAAGTTATATTGGATATTTTATATTTTCGTAACTTCCCCTCTGTATTGCATCATAGAGTATCCTGCAGTTGGTAGAGAAGTCATTAAACAACATTCCTTCTTGTTATTACTTTCAATGCAATGTCGAAAGTTTCGCCAGTATTAATAAAAGTTAATTTTGCCGTCGGATGCAGACGCGCCTCATAATTAAAAATAGTTTCAAATGTATTGGGCGTTCGGGCGCATCCCGTAGTCCATTGGGCGTGGAAAACATTTATTTTCTATTTAATTAATTTTCCACTGGCCAATAATAAAAATGTTTACCCACTTCCAACATTCTTAAATACCCTGCATACATTAATCATGAGCACAAAAGAGAATTTGTCGGTAACGATCCAGGCCGTTAAAGAGAGTGAAACGTGATTAACGAGAGACTGAAAAAAGTTTTTTATAATGCAATTTTATTTAGTTGAATATTATCAACAATTGATTTAAATTTTCACTAATGCTAGTATATTGTAAGTCTAAAAATGAATTTAAATTTTTATCATTAAATTTATTTGAATGTTGAATGACCTCAGGCTCAACTGAATTGAGCACAGTGTGGCAAGAGCCTTACTCAACATATTCATAAATAAACACTTCACGTACAATGTCTGCTTTAATATATGGTTGATATGACATTAATTCAGAGCTAAATAAACATATATGGATTACGCAATTGTATTTAATTATAGATAAAAGGATTATGCGGCACAATCGTTCACTCAATTCAATTATAAGAATGAATGCATTTCATGAGCAACGTCCATTTCATTTGGGTATTTCTGTTTATCGAGTATGATTATTATGCTTATGAGAATTGAGCATAGTTTGTCAGATTGACATAATAATCAAAGCATTGACAGATCTCGGTGCCAACTAAATGACAAACTTTGTGCAAACAAAGTTTTGCCGTTTGGAGGATTAAATAAATTAACGCGGACCACATATGAATTATGAAGGGAAGTTCTAACTTGCTCTAGCAAAGATTTAGTCTGCAGGCTGCGACTGGTTGTATCAGATTGAATGCTTTGGTTGCATTGATTTTGATTTGGTCACTTGGTTCATTAAAAAGTTTTGAGATTGAGCCTTCCTTGTTGATGTTTCATGGCAGCTATGAATATTACAAAAAGTTCAAAGTTCGCTACAGTTTTAATTAGAACGTAAAATCAACGAAGAAACTTTGACGTACTTTTAATGAAGCAAGTTCGGAGCAGATGTTTGGCGTGGCCCAGACGGCGAGGCAGCGCCTTATGCTGCCAGGTAATAGCTCCAATAAAAAGCAGTAAAATAACACACGACCCTTTGCCTATTCACTTTTATTGCAGACAACTGGGTTTGGCGGACTGCCAGACGTGACGGAGCACTCGAACATACGCCGTACACTCTCTAGGCAGAACTCGATCTCCAACAGCGATTCCGGCGGCGAAATTGCCAGTATCCAGAAATCTAAGGCCTTTGGTAGCGCGATGACGGGCGGAGTAGTTGTTGGCAACGATATCGCTGGGATCGCTCTCGACAGCAAGTCGCCCACCACTCTGCCAACGGAAGCAGCGGCAGCAGCCGGCTCCTCCTCCAAGGCAAAGGAAAAGAGAGCCCGAAAGACAAGAAACAGCTCAGGTGCAGCCAACAAGTCGCGACGCGGCTCCTGGATGGTGGCTCTGACGCTAATAAGCGCCATCTGTCTGCTGGCCATAGCCGCCACACTTGCCTACCAACACTTTTTCATGTCGCCCAGCCGCAACTCTCACGCCCAAAGACTTCGCATCGTTAGGCGCATCCTGCGAGAAGTTCCGCTAGTCGACGGACACAACAACTTTGCCTGGAACGTGCGCAAGTACGCACAAAGCAGTCTGGAGCTGGTTCATCTTAGTCATGACCTTGATCACAAGTCCATGTGGGTGCGGCCCACCTGGGCGCAAACGGATATGGAACGACTCAAGCAAGGACTAGTCGGTGTGCAAGTGTGGTAAGTACTTATTTTTATCAATTAAGGTTACGCATAATCCTTGAAAATATTTGAGATTTCTGTAGATTTATAATTTGCAAAACCCTTTACTTGATCAGAAGGCAGAGCTGACTTTATTTAGCCAAACTTAGAAAAGAAAGTCTCATGAACTGAATTATACAATATATGAGAACTTGAAGAGAACTACTTTTTAACTATATCTAGCATCTATCAACCAATTAATCTTCGTATTACAATTTAACAGGATTGATTACTGATTCCCCTATTTTAAGAGGATGCGAAACAAATCCAGTTTTTGTCTCTATGGATGTTTATATTTTTGGTATAAATGCAATCAGTGCTTCAATGCTGACAGGTCAGGTATACGAGTAAAAGAAAATTTGAATTGGGCTTCGATGTTTTAACAGATAGATAGTGGACGATAACAAACATTCAAGCATGTTTGACATCCACCCATAACAATTACCGAGCACTGGGCGCCCATCAAGCGCTCTGCTGCCCACCCACGATGCCAGCTGCGCGATGCAGAGATGCCAACGATTTGACTGCAAAATAAAATTTGGCAACAGCCAAACAGTGCGACGGCAGGGCGGTCTTTAGCACCCGGCCAAAATGCCTATCCGAATGCCAGGCCAGACCAGACCCACGCCCTGGCACGAAACAAAAGCAAAACAATTCAAATGGCCAAGGGCGGGCTGCAAAAGAAGGCGTGGCGCATGACAGGCAGCAGACAGCTGCAGTTTGGGAAAACTGCTGATGGGCAATCCACTCGATTTTATTTGGTAGACTTCTGACACCGAAAACTCTTTCGTCCGTTCCGTCAAATAAAGCGCAACTCGGGGCCATTTTCGAACTTAATTTTAGTGGTCGTCATTGTTCAATTTTCCACTAAAATTCCGACGCTACTCACACTAACACGAACGAGCATTGGGCGGCCATTGAAGTTTTTACTGGGCTTCCTTATTGCAATATCCTTGGATTTAAAATTCAAATGTGCCTTGAACTAACCGCTTTTATGGCGTGGCATGCCCGCTGCATAATAATGGAATTTTCTAGGAGCTGGGGCACGTACAGCACATACTTGAGGCGCGTCATTCCCTAATGAGGGTAATAAACGTTCAAAGTTACCATAAACCAAAAATACGAGTTAAGTACCTAAATAGTATATTTTGATACACTTGCGAAATACGTAAAAAAAAATATTTCAATGAGCTGCATCTATGCGAGAAAATTTTATAAACCTCATGGTGATTGGATTAAAATACGATATTAATTTAACTTCAATACCAGTGGGTGGATTTAAGCTTGCATGCCTCGAGGTTACTTATTGTTCTCTTCGTGGCTTGACCTCCAGTACGTCGCTGCTTGCAGTCCTTGCAGTTGCATATTTTGGGTTTCTCAGTGTTGGTCGTTGAGATGACATCCGCAGTGGATGCGGGCTTAGAAACAGCTGAGACCTGAGCAGTGACGTCTTCGTTCTTGATCTTTTCTCGATTTACTTTCGAAAAGGCAAAAGCCGACAAATTGCAGTTCTTTACGTGTGGATTCTGCTTTTTCTTCGAGAAGATCTGGCGACGATCCAAGACTACGGTGCGCTTATTTACCCACCAGTTGAAGTCGGGCTCCACAAAGTATGGCTTTTTCTTGGACTTTTCCTTTTCTATTGACTTTTTGTGCTCCTTCAACCACAGTCGGCCGTATTCCCAGCCCAGTAATAGGCCCATCGCTGGCTCATCTTTTTCGTACGACGGCACAAAATTGCTTTGTTGCGGCTGTGGAAAGTCCTTTGGAAATATCTCGTGGGTTTCCCTAGAGGTGCGTGATTGCTCTGCTCGTGTCCAAACCTGGTGCATATCGAACGACGCTGATTCTATGCAACTTAATAATAATTCACAAAATTTATTTCAGTTAGAAAAGTAAAAGATATCAAAATCAAAACATGCTCTAATACAACTATTGCCTATGTTGTTGAATTTGGTATTTGTCTGATGTCAAAATTCACAGAAAACTGAAAATTTACTATTCAATTTGAGCTATTTCATTCGACAGTCAGAGAAGTGAGAAAGCTTCCGAAAGCAAATGACATTCTATAGTTAATACTTCTAATGGCAATAAATTAATTTACGTAGCTCACCTACTAGCAGACCATAGCTAGGCGCAAAATCCAAGATTTCTGGGAAATGCCATTTTTAATGTGAAAAATTTTATTATATGAGTAAAGTTTTTGGTTGACCAACTGGGGACAAGAGGTTGTTGCTTGTTGTTGTCGTTGTTGGAGCTTAAGTACAAAATCAAAAACATGCTTTGAGGTTTTTTAAAATCCGCTCCTCGGAATTGATTATAAATATAGGAAATTGTATATTTTGTGCCGCCTTCTTAAGCATATCAATTTAAAAAGTTTTTCAATTACTCAACCCTTTGCCTTGCGACCTAAGAGGTCTAAGGAACTTAAGCTTATTTGTGTTTAATATTTTTGTTGCGTATCGTTCCAGGTCGGCGTACGTGCCTTGCGAGGCACAAGGCTTGGATGCCGTCCAGCTGGCACTGGAGCAAATAGACATTGTGCGGCGGCTGTCTGACATGTATGCCAGAGATACGGTGTTGGCGACCTCGTCAAAGGACATTGTGGCCACGCACAGGCGTGGCCTACTGGCCTCGCTGATCGGCATTGAAGGAGGGCACACAATTGGCTCTTCGCTCGGCGTGCTGCGGTCATTTTACTCGCTGGGCGCGCGGTATCTCAGCCTGACGCATCGCTGCGATGTGTCCTGGGCGGGATCGAGTTCCTCTCCGTTGGAGCAGGGCCTGACTCCTTTCGGCAAGGCGATTGTGCGGGAAATGAACCGCCTGGGTATGATGATCGATCTCTCGCATAGCTCGGACGCAACGGCACGTGATGTGCTCCAGGTGACACGAGCTCCCGTCATCTTCTCGCACTCGGCGGCACGCCAGCTGTGCAACTCGACGAGGAACGTGCCCGATGATATATTGCGTTTGGTGGCCGAGAACGGCGGTCTTATTATGCTCTCATTCGACCCCGAAGACGTTGCTTGCGGAAGGCAGGCACGACTGCAGGATGTAATAGAGCATATTAAATACGTGCGAGCAATTGCCGGCATTCAGCACATTGGCCTGGGTGCCGGCTACGACGGCATTGAGATGCCACCGCTGGGCCTGGAGGATGTATCCAAATACCCGGAGCTGTTGGCCGCCCTGTTGGAGGATCACAACTGGAGTGAGGAGGACATTGCCATGCTGGCGGGCCGTAACTTTTTGCGCATCATGGAGACCGTGGAAACGGTACGCGACTACTGGAAGCGCGCCGCCATTCAACCCATCGAGCTGTCGGAGCCGCAGCCAAAAACACAATGCACCTATATGTCGTCGTGACCACTGCCACAGGCGTTGAGAACGCGCCGCGATGAGCCCGCGACGATGTCCCGTCTTGTGGAAGGGGCCAGCCCCAATCACACTGAGAAGGTGACGTTCACGGGTGCGCAGCTCCGGCACCAGCCAGAAAGCATCGCAAACGCATCTGAAGTGCGCCACATGGCAATGGCAGCCTCAGACTCCGCCACAGCCACGGTCATGGCCACAACAATGGCAACCACTTTTGCAGTCAGTGGTCTTTTGCAGTCGACAGGCGGTTGGCAGTCCCTGTCTGTCACTCCAGCCGACGAGCCTTCATTTGCTCATTAGCAAATGGGTAAATAATATTTGAGCTGCAAGCTAAAGTAATGTAACGTTGGCTCAACAGCAATCAAAATGACGAATTAATAAGTAAACCCCAACATCCCCAGTCTAACAATAAGCATGTAATATAACTGAATACGTTCACGTAGAAAACAAATTTCTATTCGTCTATGAAGTATTGTCAAATACATATGAAATATAAATATGGATGTGGGTTTCGCAATTTGTTCAAGGGTTGCAATTAAATAATTGAATGCGTAGGCATTCGTAAGTACGTGCCCGTGGTCAGAGCTCATTTCTGTTTTAATATTATAATTAAATTAAATATTAATTGTAAGGAAAAGCAAAATAAAGAACATCAAAAAAATATATTTTAATTTTATTTTACTTTTATTTTATTTTTTATTGTGACCATGGCATGGACGAATTAATTGAAATACAGCGCAAATGCAATGAAGCGCGAGTGTTTAATTAATGCAGTATGTCTGTGTTTGCAAAAACTAATTAACTTTAAAAATCCCCGATGCTTTGCACCCAATAGACAGGGCCTAAAATAATAACAATAATGATAAAATTGTAAATTAGAAATTCGTTTAGTTTTTGAACAGAAAAAAGCCTCAGCAAGGCTGGTTTTTTGGCGATTCGCCAGGCGAGTGCATTGCTGGCACTTACCAAGTGTATCATAACGGGATATTATTATCGGCATCAATTATGCAATAATAGTAAATGAATTATAGTTATTTGCAACCAACGCTCAACCAACCAGATCCGCAACTTTAAATTATATGCCACTAAGTAAAAATACGAATGCAAAATATTTATTCTCTCACAGTTTTGCAATGTGTGTTCGCATTTAATAATACAGGATAAACAACGACACCAAACAACAACAATAACAAACGAAAACAAAATATATTTAATGTGTATTTACACACATATATACACACACTTAATTGAAATATACTGAAATACAAGCATAATCGTTCTTATTAAAATTAGGAAAGCAACGTTAGTATCGTAAACTTGCATTTCCATGAATAAAATTGAAATAAATATCATTCAACTTGTGTTTCCAATCAATTTAACTTTTGTACCTTTAAATGAAGTCTGAACTGGGAATGGCATGGAGGCAATATTTGAGTTCCTTTGTATGCAGTAAATATAATGTTTCAATTACAAATAAATCTACTTCTATCTACTTCTGCACCTGTGTGCGAAATCCAGCAAGCAGAGATTTAGATATATATGAGAAAATTTCACTCGGATGTTTCTATCTAGCAAATAGCCTAACTCCAACTACAAGGTGTTTCTCTCTTTTAAATATTGAAGTATCCCACACACACGCACAGTGTATGTGCATGTGCACACTCACACAAAGGCACGCACGGACGCCGCTTAATGCACATTTCATGCTGCAGCTGTGCTTGCTTTCGCAACATGAGAAATGAGGTTTTAACTTTTGTGTTTTTAGTACGATTTTTATATAATTTCTAGGAAAGAAGAAATATGGCCTTCAAGGCCGTGCATGCATGACGATCTTAATTGTCTTGTACCTAAGCATGGCCACTAGTGTTGCGAGTGTTAAATATGCATTGTCAGCATATGGATACATTGGAATAAGCTATAAGCCAAATACAAAGTAGAGTACTAAAATTTACCCGATTAGCTAAAATTACTTTGGAGATATTCCAAAACTAAATATGATTAGAGGAAAGTCAATATGTTCAGTCACGTACAGATTATTCTATCTAAATTGATTCCCATTAATTTTCCCCTCAAGAATTAGTTGGCTTAAGAATCCCCCTCTGCCACTTCTGTTTGTTACAAAACAAAAATAACCGATAAGAGAGTTTGTGTTATTTTGTCAGAAATGGTTCGTATCACGTATCCAAACATATTTCAAAGTCCAAACGAAAAATTTACTGTGTGAATTTTAGTTCTAAGATATATCCTTATCTACACCAATCAATCTAACTCGAACCCAAAGATGTTTTCACTTTATGGCTATAGCGACCACGAGCAAGTCTAAGCCTTACTAAATTAGCACCTGTGAATAAAGTAGTAGTTGAGAAATCAAATTAAATTCACCTACAATTCAGAAACGATTCCACCATAATTGCGATTCATTTAATATAATATTCTGCAGGCATTTGAATGTTTGTGTGCCCTCGTTTACACATACCGGCAAACAGACTGTTAGAACTTAATCGATCCAATTCCCATCTTTGTCAAGAATATATATGCTATATCATTTCATCAGAATTATTATTCCATGATCAGGAAATAAAATATATTGAATAGTTGATTCTACCCTCTCTCATGTGCTCATTCATTTTTCTGTAGCTCGAAGTGAAAAACTACTTACATGGAGTACAAGGTACCAAGGAACTGCTTCAAAACCTACTGAAAATAATGTTCTAAGCAGAAATGCGGGGATCCAATTTATGTATCTGTAGGCATTAGTGCTGAGACGGACACAAACGCACTCTGTTGTCGGGAGCCATAAAAAACGTTAAGTGGTCGTAAATCAAAATTCAGCTAACATAAGAAAGTTCACTTAAGTTTTTTTTTTCTTTGTTCTTTTGCCGAAAACGTAATTTTGCTGCTTGGTCTGTTAGCTCGAACGCTTTTATTTATTTTCAACTACTTTTGCCACTTGAGCAAGAGAACTGCAGCTGGCTTTCCCACAGAAGCCTAGAGCACAAATAGAGCCAAACATTGGCACTTGGGCAGAGAACAACAGTCCGTAAACTTAGCTGTGGGCCAAGTAAATTCTATTCATTTACAGTCCATTGAAACTTGCTTAAATTTTGAAAGCGATGCACCCACACCACACGCGCTAAGACAGCCAATTCCAATCTCAGCTAACGTTCCTTGGTTTGCCTGTTATGAGCCTTGACGGCGCCAACGCCATCAATGTCTGATAACAATGTTTTTGTTGTTTACACGAGGAGTTAAGGTTTTTGTCTTGATAGCTTCCATTCGGCATTAAGCTTCTCTGGCCTTCTATTCTCTCTCCCATTTCCTCTGCCGATTGTTTATTATTGTTGCAGCCGGCATTTTCTCAATCACAATAAAGGCACTAATTATTAGTCTCTGCCAACTATTTAGTATTTTGTTATGTTTTGCAAAATCAACTACCATACCAAACGAAAGTATACATATATAACTTAAGTACGTAAAGAAATTTCAAGTGATTAAAATTTAATAATTAATTGAAATATTATATTAATAATCTTAATTTTAAAGAAAAGGCAACAAAAGGGGGAGCAATATCAATATATTTCTTGTCTAGGAGAGGAGAAACCGATGGATAATATCAAGCCCCTATAATCCTATAAAGCGCAGAGGAAACGTGCAGATAACGATTAAAGTCATATTCAACAAATCTGCTAAATCGATCAAGATTCAAGATTCAGATCATATTCAAGACATTTATACACGTCTTTCCTTCCATCTTCATAAATTTCTCAATCTTAGAGGCAAAGACTAACTTGTTTATTTATTGTACTATATTATTGTATATGTTATCAATCACACCTTTTATGACGTCTTCCAATTAGTAAAGTAACGTTAGCAGTTACTGTAGAAAACATAGAGATATAAGAACAACATGTAATGAACAACATGTAAAATAGATTTGTAACTCATTTCAGCCAAATTTGAATTAAATATAAGTGAAGTGCGGCTGACACAATGCCTTTTCTAGTTCAATTAATTACTTTTGCAGAGATATCACAACTGCCTGCTTAGTTTATATTAGAATAATGTTTATGACAGGTACATAATTAAAGCCTCGTTAATTATTATGTGTCTTATGAAATGTAATAACGTGTTAATAACTAAGTGACACCAGACACCACCCACTCCCCAAATGAAGTCACTTTTTAACGCCATCGAGTGTACTTACATAGCTTTCTCACTATCCCGCTGTCCGGATTCAATTTCCAGCTTAATTTTGTTTCATTAAAAATGTCTCGTCCTACACTATATTGTGTTTCAGCTCCAGCATTAAAGCCCACTGTCAAGTAGTTTAAGCGCCAACTCCCCATCCCCCTATCCAAAATTTCCCTTGCTCAGGCCACCAAAAAAGACATTAACATTTCGCCAGAAACTGCCGACAGTTGATGGAAAAAATAATGCTTGATGACATTTATAATGACTAAAATGTTGTATGAATTGTCCTTGCCTCGCTGGCTGTTGTTGTTTTTGTTGATGTTGATAAGTTGACATGCCCCGCATCCGTTGTATCCATTTGATATGACAAAATTTAAATCTCGTCATCATAAATCCGTGCAATTCAGTCGGAAAAGTGCTCTTCAGCCAGTCGGTTTAATTCGACTCCATTGCGCTGCTTTTATTATGCTGATAAAAACTAACAATTACGCTATTCGACCAAATGAGATTTTTTATGCCACTGGAGCCAAGCCAAATGATTACAGACTTTTTCGGCTTTTTTCTGTGCGTTATTTTTCACAGTGTTTAAAGAAATTAACCATTAGAGAATTAAGGTTCAGCTTTAATTTCATTCATTCAGCTAAAACGTTTTAAAAAGCTGTTCAAAAATTAAGTTATCTGTATATAATTAATTTATTTCCCTTTTCTTAGATTTTAATATTACATTCAGAGCCTGTGAATAACACCAGCACACTTTACGCTAGCACCATCAATTGTGCAATGTTTCTGGTTATTTTGATAAGCCATTCAAGCTATATTCATGCTCGACTTTGCGATAACAAGCTCTATGTGGTATTACTATTATTCAATGTTTAGGCTACTCATCTGGGATTGTCAGAGCTTTAAACAGACTCACATAATTTCAATTGCCAGTGCAGGGAAAAGCTTACAAACTGAAAACGTGCCAAGAGTCTAAGTCAACAAGGCATGCACACACATGTAAACACAGTCGGGCAGATATGAGCTACTCTAAACGATATGCGGATTCACGTTTATAATTTATGAGTCCCTGAATACATGTATAAACACGCATTGCAATGTGCAAAGTATTTGATTTTAATTAATTTGAACAAGAAACGTATTTTGTAAATACTATTTAAATTTAATAAATATTGGCCTAATTTTGTTACTTGTTAAACTGTTTTCAAAACTAATTTCAACTGTTTCATATTATGTTCAACTTGTTAAGCTGCCAATTAGGTAGTAGAAATCCTGTTTAGATAAAATGTAAATTATTTTTTGAAAAAAAAAAAAAAAAAAAAAAAACAAGTAACTAAACTCTAGTCGAGACTGCTCGACTAAGAGATACCCTGAATCCATTGAGCTGTAATACCAATCATAAAAAGTTTCATTTATTCATTAATAGTAAACAACACATGCACACACACACACACAAACATATGCATGCACGTAATATGCTCACTGCACAGTTTTGCGGCTGCAGAAGAGGCTGTGCTATGGAAACTTTATTATTTAATAACTTTTTTTCTCGACATACGTTCCTAATGAAATTTTTGGGGAATGATTATGACATTCAAATGTACCTATTTGCCAAATTTCAAGTCTCTAGTATTTGATATACGTGAGTTATCGTTTTTGTTGAATTGTGGGCGAAAGGGGCGTGGCATCAAAAATCAAAAATGACAAAATGTGCGGATTTAATATAGCGATCAACCACAACTTAGTGCACGATTCTATCTTTAACGGTGTGCACGCCAGACCTCAAAAATAAAGCGATATTTTCGATAGTTATCGATAAAAAAGGAATGGGACGAGTTATCGAAAAAAAAAAATAAACTCGTACAGCGTATGGTATTATCGAGCATTTTGCTTTTTATTTGAAGTCTCTAGGTTTTGTGGTTGCAGAAATCCAGGTGTTTACACGGACGGACGGACGGACGGACGGACGGACAGACGGACAGGGCTAGTTCAACTCAGCTCGTCGAGCTGATCAAGAATATATATACTTTATGGGGTGTGGCACGCCTCCTTCTGCTTGTTACATACATTTGCACAAAAACATTATACCCTGAAATTTCCATTTTCAATGGATTCAGGGTATAAAAAAACTGTTTCATATATTTGTTAAGAAATCATTGCCTACTCTTAGGCTTCCCACATATTGCGTGCAGCCCGGCAAAAATAAATGCATAAGCTAAACAATTTGCCCCAGGAATATATCATTTCCCATATATAACATATATATATCCCTCAATGGTTACAAACGGTATCGACACTAAATTTCAAAGCCGAAGCTGCCACAAGGACAGTCATTACAAATGCATACTACTCTGAAATCAAATTGGCCCTCAAAGTGATGCAACATGTCCTCTGCTCGCCTCCACCTGCATCAATTGACATTTACCCGAAAATTGTTGGCAGTGTGGTAAGCCAAGCGACATCATTTTCAGCCCGAGCAAGCCAAACCGAGTGCAATTAGGAAATTTGCAAAATTGTCTGTTCCCTTGCCACAGGGCATTGCAAATCACAGCTCCAGCCAAGAGTTGTTGTCTTTCCATCCTTACATCCTTGCATGCACACACACATGGACCCACACACCTCCATTCGACACACCCACAAAATTACACAGACGGAAGCGATAGACCAAGTCTGAAGGAGCGTGCCTTACAATTGAGCACTTCTTCTATTTACATAGCAAACATCAGTCAATTATGGGATTATCTTAAATGATTGCCCATCATGGTCAGCAATATACGTATTGTAGCAAAACCAAACCCAAATATGATCGTATTTGATTAAATGTAATAACTAATGCAGTCTCTAATTATAGTCCTAGTCGGAATAGTGTTTATCCCTATAGATATTAAATCTGATATATTTATTATAAAAAGCTTTGTATTTGCGCTTGTGTGTGCGCTTAATGCTTTCAAGCAATCCTTAGATAAATTGGAGAGCAGCATCGACCCAAAATTGCCTACGGCTACTCAAAGGCACCCAAAAGGGCAGCCTCTGAGCGGCACGAACATAATTCAAGGCACTTCTGGATCTGCATGTAAACGTTGGGCCTGCCAACAGCATGAAACTGATTTACTCTTGGAGCTGTCATTTCTGGCACTAGCATAGCCGACGGAACATGGCATCGAATAGGTTGGCAAACATATTTGTAATTAAACGCTTCTGTGCTTCCGAGGTGCAGTTGTGCTAAGACCCCATTAATTATTTATTCGTATTGTACGGCCTACTTGCTTTGTTCTCAAGAGATTCAACCGAAACAACGAAAGTTAAGTGCGTTGAAGGAAGTGCAAAATATGCCATTAAAATAGGCACGCTGTTAACGCATGTAACGCATGTTACCGATCGCTAAATACTCTGTAATCCTTTGTAAGGTCGGTAATTCTTTTTAAACTTCAAATTTCTTGTATAAAGTCGATATGAATAACTGCGCTTTGGGTGACAAGCTACAAAATCAATCAAAGAATCAATAAAAACTTGATGTTAAGATACGAATTTATATATAATTTAATGTATATATATAAATAAAGTATATATGTTTTAAGTAATAACCGTCTTGCTATCCATTTTTCTCTGTATAAACGCAATTTCAAAAAAATCTTTACTCTGTTGCCAGCAAAATGTTGTGAGCAATCAAAAAAGAATTCGATAAGAGCTACAGTTTCGTTAATATCGAAGTGAGAGAGTTTATTGATTTTATGAAATGTTCGTTCTGCTTTTGCTATCCTTCCGCTGTAAAGAAAATATTTGGAATATATATTCTTCTATTACACAGTTGGTTGGGTTCCAATGCAATGTTGCTACAACGTTATATTACACAAGTCAAAGAAAATGTACGTAATAAAAATCTTTTTACAACAAAAAATTAAAGAATTTTTCCTGACTTGAGAAATGTATCATGATATTTTTTTAATATTCAACTATGCCTAATATTTTACTCGTAGCAACACTAACGCTAAAACTTAAATCGCAAAATTTGCAATAACGAAATACTCACATAATTTCCTGATCTGTCAGAGTTTTACTATCGGCAACAGCAATTGACAGCTGTTGGGCATGTTGATATGTGAGGACTTTTAGGATTCAGCTGCCATTAGCAGCGCTATTTAACACTTGTCCCTGTCACTCGCAACGAATCATCATGATAGACACTGGATGCGAGTGTGAGAATGGATCTAATTTCCATGATGTCAGGCTCGACAGTGGATTCAAAGGGACTGCTGTGAAGTGGCCTTAATCGGCATCCCGTTGTGTTTCAGTTAATTTACGTGAAATACTCGTCTTTAAGAGGAGCGTAAATTCAGCTGAAATGCATTCACACTTAACTTACTGGAACATTTTGGGGGCGGAGTAGCACCTGAACGACAATCAACAAGTTTTTGTTGTTACGACTGCTTCTGCTGCCGCTGCCAGTCGCACTTGCAAAATGCATTTGCTGTTGAGTACACAGAGCATCCGCAGCGCAGCGGAAGATGTGAGTGTTGGGTAGGAGGACAAGTAGAGGCAGCAACTCGTACGATTTTCCTGCGCCATAAAAGGCACCAGCCCCAAAGGAGAGACTTGGAAAGGTACGCAAGGAATGATGCGGTACAGCAACATCATCGACATGTAAGGAAGAGGATATGCATGTAGCTGTCCGTCTTGCTGTCGGATTGTCCATCTGCCAGGTTGTTATCTTGTGCAATATGACAATCTAGCCGCTGGCGCTTGTTGAAAGACTGAAACGCGTGCAGCAGCGCCAGCAGGAAAAACGACATCAGCAGCAATCATAAAAGTTACAAACTCTATGGACTCCTCCACAGCACAAAGTATTTGTGTGTGTAACTTTATATACATATATATATGTATTTATGTATGTAGTGTGTGTGAGTCTGTGTGATGTGTATAATGGCATATTCGAGTTAAGCGAAATAACATTTGCACTCCTCCCAAAGGCAGACAGAGCGCATGGAGAACTCACCGTCTCTCAGGTCTTGGCAAATATGCATAAGGAAAATATTAAAGATGAATTACACGTGTGTGCGACTGCATCTCAGGAAACACGTACCTCACAAGGTGCGAAAGCCAATATAAATGCTTCAAGAATGAGCCACCTGCACCTCAGCCGCAGCCCAGGTGTCTTACGCACCTTTCACACCATGTATGTGTGTGTATGCGTGCGTGTGAGTGTATAAGTGAGTAATCATGTTGAAAACATTTTTATTTAATTCAATTCTAGATTAAACACGAATTCCAATATCCCTATGAATATTAAAAAATATATAAAGAACTTCGTCTTTGTAAAGCAGCTAATGGAATTCGTACAAAAAATACTTTCAAACTTAATTGAAAACTTTGAAAGTATAAATTTTTTAATGCTGATGATTGAGTATGAAAATGGAAAATAAAGGTATAATGTGCTTGTGAACAGCCAGAAGGAGGCGTGCCACACCTCATAGAGTATACATATTCTTCATTAGCTGTCCGTCCGTCTGTCCGTTCGTCCGTGTAAACACGTAAAAAAGCAAGTACGAAAACTCTAGTCGGCGTGCCCGACTAGGGGATACCCTAATCCCACCCGCCCTTAGTTTTTTTAATATAGTCCATAACTCGCAGGTACAACCATATCACGCGACTTAAATCTATGCCAATGGTACTAAGAATGTCGATCAAAGAGGAATTATGCAAACAAATTCGACACACAGATTATGCCAGCACACTTTTGAAAGCTCACAAGAATTGTTCCGTTACTATTGAAGAAGAAGAGACGAAAAAATATTCGCACTGCGACCAATTCGACCCAAACTCAAAAGCAATTGCGATTCTTAGAAAATTTGTTCGCGAGCATTTGAATGCATGTGTGCACATGTATACATAATGAACATGTGCAAGCGCCAGCTGGTGTCTGTGCGCTTTGTAGTTCAATCGCAGTTGATCTGGCCAAACATTTTGCTTAATAACTTTTGTGTTTATCAACGGTTTTTGATTAAACTTTCCCCATATTATTTAAATAATTATTTTTGTTTTTAAGAAGACCAAACACCCTATACTTATTGCCATATTTGCAACTGAAAATCATTTTCAAAATTTTCGGGAAATTTGGGGCCGATATCCAAATGTAACAAAAACCGAAATTGGTAAAAATATACATAAAGCTATATGCGAAGACCCTAGCTCTTAAGATGAAAAAGATAAGAAATCATAAATGATTTTTCATATGGTTTTAAATCGATAACAATAATTCAGGAATAGCTATCAATTTTCTGAAACAAACTCGATATGCGCGTCGTATATAAGCGCCTAATAAAATAAATTCAAGTCTGTAGCTCTTATAGGTTCTGAGATCGACGCGCTCATACATACGGACGGACGGACGGACGGACAGATAGACTGACAGCGCGCAATCAACTCGTCTTGTCGTCCTGATCAAAAATATATATACTTTATGGGGTGTGGCACGCCTCCTTCTGCCTGTTACATACTTTTAACAAAACCATTATACCCTGTTTTCCCATTTTCAATGGGATCAGGGTATAACAAGTAACAAAACTCTAGTCGAGACTGCTCGACTAAGAGATACCCTGAATCTATTGAGCTGTAATACCAATCATAAAAAGTTTCATTTATTCATTAATAGTAAACAATACATGCAGACACACAAAAAGAAACAATATGATCGATAATACCATACGCTATACGAGTTTATTTATTTTTATACCCTGAATCCATTGAAAATGGAAATTTCAGGGTATAATGTTTTTGTGCAAATGTATGTAACAGGCAGAAGGAGGCGTGCCACACCCCATAAAGTATATATATTCTTGATCAGCTCGATGAGCTGAGTTGAACTAGCCCTGTCCGTCTGTCCGTCCGTCCGTCCGTGTAAACACCTGGATTTCTGCAACCACAAAAGCTAGAGACTTCAAATAAAAAGCAAAGTGCTCGATAATACCATACGCTGTACGAGTTTATTTTTTTTTTTTTCGATAACTCGTCCCATTTCTTTTTTATCGATAACTATCGAAAATATCGCTTTGCTTTTGAGGTCTGGCGTGCACACCGTTAAAGATAGAATCGTGCACTAAAATGTGTCTGATTGCTATATTAAATCCGCACATTTTGTCATTTTTGGATTTTTGATGCCACGCCCCTTTCGCCCACAATTCAACAAAAACGATAACTCACGTATATCAAATACTAGAGACTTCAAATTTGGCAAATAGGTACATTTGGATGTCAAATTCATTCCCCGAAAATTTCATTAAGAACGTAAGTCGAGAAAAAAAGTTAATAAACAATGAAGTTTTCATAGCACAGCCTCTTCTGCAGCCGTAAAACTGTGCATTGAGCATATTACGTGCATGCATATGTTTGTGTGTGTGTGTGTGCTTGTGTTGGTTACTATTAATGAATAAATGAAGCTCTTAATGATTGGTATTACAGCTCAATGGATTCAGGGTATCTCTTAGTCGAGCAGTCTCGACTAGAGTTTCGTTACTTGTTTTTTGATAACTCATCCCACTGCCTTGTAATCTATAACTATCAAAAATATGGCCTTGGTTTTGAAGCCTAGCGTGCACAATGCTCAAGATAAAACCGTTCACTAAATTGTGATTGATTGCTACAATTAATTTGAAGCCTACTCATGGGACATCAGTTACTAATATTAACTTTTCAAAGACCAACATAGCAGTTTTGCATTGATAGGATGTTAACATGTAGTAGATCGCTTTTCATGCTTCTCAGGCTTACCAGGTATTGCTATTGCTATTGCTCATAGTCTGCAAGCCATTAACACTCGCGCTCTTATACTTCAATTGTTCTTTGCGAAACTGTTTCCTGTAATATGACTGCTGTTAATACTTATAAGCTCTGTGTTACACGCTCATAAGCTGTAAATCCTTCCTTTACCGCTAGGCATACTTAACAGTTGTCTAAATTATGCTTGAAAGAAATATTTTTAAGATTTTAGTATTGCTAACGGTTAGTTTAATTTTAACTGTGATCGAATATCGATCGCATGAAATTTTGTATTTTTAGATTGGCAGTGTTTTTGAATGTCAATGCAAATTGTCGCGCTTTAGAAGTCGATATAGAAGCGTCAAGCGGAGATGAGTGCTTTAAGTCAAAAATTCATTCGCATGAAAGCCGCTTAATTTGTTTTTTGTTTTCTAGTTGAAAAGCGCAGTGCGCGCGTTGGCGCACTCGCGACACATCCGGCGGAAACACACACAGACACAGAAACAGAGCGTCGTGGCGGCATCTTCATTTACTGTTCATGCATGACCACTTCAACATTTTCTCTCCTCATTCGTTTCCATTTGCCCTTGCCGTTGCCGTTGCCGGTGCCGTTCCCGTTGCTTACACTTCCGGTTTGTTTTATGCTTCGTTGTGGCAAGTCTGAGTCGACTTGAGGGCCTCTGGATGCCCTTAAAAAACATTTTCAATTCCATTTTTTACCAATTGCTCTCTCTTCTTCTCTCTCACTCTAGGTCTCTCCCTTTGCGCAAATGAAGGATATGCGTACGTGCTGACATCGTTGCTCATACGCTCCATTGTACGTACCATTCTTCGTCTTGTTCCTACTGACTGTAGCAAAATGAATATTTTGTAAACTCCACAGTTCCCAGGACGAAATTTATTTTCCGCTTTTGCATATTTTGAGGGTAATTTGGGTAAAAGCATTTGGCAAAATTTATGTTTCCCTGCTTTTTTAACACCCTATAAAAAGGATATTATCAAATAAATTAGCTGAAAACAATAACAATTGAAAGTATTGATCCGATTGATATTTTTTGATATTGCTTATATTTATTCCCTCCATGCTCTGACCTAAGATTTTGCTAAATCAATGAGCCACTGCAAATGAAACAATGTTTTTTCTAGGGTATTTATTAAAACTTCGGAAAACAACACAATGTAGCAACTTCCCTTTGTTCGTTGTACGATGTTCGTTGTTCTCAGTGCCAAATCGTTCACATAAAATATTCATACGTTTCCTTGGTGGTTTTTGACTCTCAAGTGTTTGCAATTCAATTACAATTCAATTGATTTTCGTCTGCGGGCCCAATCTGGCAGACCGATTTTTCTGCTCTGGCCTGGTTTCTACACGGTGGGTGTTGGCTACAATTTATGAGCTTAGAGAGATGACACGTACTTCAATACAGATACAAGTGGAATAACTGGAGCGTCACATGGCGTAGACATAGCTATGCCATGACAGAGGATATATAAATCCTTACATTGTCATTGTAAATATTTTTTTTAATCGAACTCATTATTCTAAGTCCGAACATTTTGTTCAAGAGGCATTATTTCGTTAAGTCTAACAATACCAAGGCGAATACGCTTAAGATAAAAAATACACTCATAGGTTACGATTAGTGTTTACATTTTAAATCTGTATTCATTTATTCATATTCATATTTATGTATCAAATTCAAACATGTTAAAAACGTTGGCTATTGGCTAATGTTTCTTCACAAAAACCTAACTGAAGGATAAAAATAAATAAAAATTAAATATAAAATGAAAGCAAAAAGATAAGTGCAGTTATATTACAAATATAATAAATACAATAAATAACTAAAGATAAATAACTAAATAAGCAACAAAATTACATGAATAGTTTTATTGTGTTAATATTTGAATAAGCATTATTCTCTGAAATTCAATTTTAAATGAATCCAAGTTATACAAATTAAGCTTATTTTACATAAAACACCACAGAGTAATATTAAATAAAATATATATTTTACTTTTCTCATATTTTTCTCAAATCTGAGAGATTGACTTGTGCGCTTCATTTAATTTACTTTCTCTACATATAACTCAAAGCTGAGCTGTCTATCCCGATTTTAGTCTTTTCTTCTAGGGTTCTTGAATGATGCAGTAATTTATCCGACTTCAAGTGATTGCGGCCGCAATCGAATGGCACACAACTTACAATTAATAGAAATTTGTTGAGCGTCAAGTTAAGCGAAAGCCAAATCGAATCTCAGGAGAATACGCACATTTATGCACTTAATTTTTGTTTGTCCCATTTGTGTTCATCTTAATTATGGGGCAAACTTATGTAAGTCGTGGAGGTCATGGAAACGGAAACGCAGACAAAGAGAAATCAATTAAATTTTTGCAAATGACAGCACAATGGACCAGCAGCACAGGTACAGTTAGGTGAAACTAGCAACAGAACCGTGTATAGGTAGCAAATACTTGTCGAGCAATTTATTAAAGGTTGTGTGTGTTTCAGAAAGACGCCCCTGGGACTCATTTAGCTGGGAAGTGGCTCCATAACAGGCCCACACACGCATTATAAGCAGAAGTACCAAGACCACGAAAGAAGGATTTGCCATTTGCAATGCTCTTGCAGACATATTTCATTTATAATGGTGTAGCTGGATTAGACGTAACAATTATTCGGCATCTAGATTTCATTAGTATTCAAGAGCTGATAATTCTTTTTTATAGTTGCAATGTTATATTCAATTTAAAATATATTTCTGCAATATCAACAAATAGATGTAACTAAATGAATATATAAGAATCCATAACTATTAAAAAAATGTTCGGTTAAAACACAATATATTATAGCCTTATTTAGTAAACTAGTAAGGTGTACTTTATGTATATATATATCTTTTTATCTCATTAGTAGTAATTAACCATAATATAAATTTAAAACTACTTAGCTTATTAAGGTTTATTTCTGCGTTTTGTTATTTAACATTTACGCATAATTTACAATCATAACCTAATTGAAACATTCATAATAACATATTTTATATTCACGCACTGTACCTCATTTTACGCAATTACCACTCTCCCATGGGCAAACCCTACAATTTATAGGTATCAGTGTTGGTCAATCTTAAATGGACGTGCTCCAAAAACTTAACGTACGTTCTACCTCTAAGACTGCAGCATATAAGCGAACGGAAGTAAATACATTCCAAAGCCTAGAGACCCAAATAAGGTGCGCGTTTCCTTTATATAAAATAATGTGTGTGGTATTGAAAAAAAGTAGCTATTAATGCATTCATTAGTCCATACGGACAGATGAACAAATGGACATACCATAAAAAGCAGTTTATTCTTTACACTTTGTGAGCAAGAGCAAAAATACAAAGACAAAATACATGAAGTCAATAGCTGGCTACAGATGAAACCCGCTGATAGATCATGGCGGAGCAGCCACCCGGCAGGTCAGGTGAAATGTCAATGTCAATGGTAAAGGATGCCATAAGCCTTAGTTTTTCAGTGTCCTGCATATCATAAAATGCCCCTGCCTTAAACTGCGGTGGGCTACCACCAATTTATTTTGTTGCTGACTCATTTTTCTCTTAAGCCTTAAAAATAGTTTCCCATATTTTTTATGAAACTTTCACAAAAGTTACTCATTAGGACCATAAAAGTCTATCTTGTGTGTTGCTTCTGTCATGACTCTTTTGTTAGCTTAACTTAGGCGTTAAAGGTGCAGGATAAGCATAAGAGTTTTGTTACTCCTCCTGATTTATTGCTCAATTATTTTGGTTTAGTGGAAGTTGTAAAACCAAACTAAATAAAAAAATATTTTTCTTAAATAAAGTTAAAGGGGGAGCAAGAGACTTTGTAAAGTCTGTATATTTACCGATTTCCAAACAAAAAAGATATAATATAATTTAAGAGTTATTCTATTGTAATATTCAAAAGTACAGTATTTAGCTGAAAATAAATAAACAAATAACAAATGGGTTATTCTGCAATCGGAAGAAAAAACTATTATTTAATAATTTAATTAAATATCGCGTCGGTTGCGTTACCAGCATTTTTAAAGTTGCTTTACGCTTTGATTAAATTTTATTGACATCTGTTCTAACTTGTCGCTTGGCGGCGTGACTGAAATCAGTTACAGTTATGAAGAATGGATATGAAACTGATCCGATTGACCGAAATCAGTATATATATATATCATTTTATATATTTAACTATATATATGCCGGCCTGAGAAAAAACTTTTTCATGATGTCTTTTTCAAGATTAAGTTTTGCAATGGTAGACCAAAAGTTTAAATATATATAAAAGTTTAAATATATATAAATATATATATACATGTACATATTTTAATTATGTATCTATAGATTTAATATATAATTTTAGTATTTTTCAGTTCAAATAGTGTAACTCTTGAAACGAAATTTCTAAAACTTACAAATGAAGCCTTCAAATCAATCTAATTATTTTATTTCAAAAAAGAAAGCAACATGGAAAATATTGAATGGTAACATTTTATTTATTTTGATGAGTAAAAATAAGAAATAATACTAATTGACACAAGCAACCGACGTCTTAACATTTAAAGCAGATCGTAAAAATAAATTGCGCAAATACTTTATATACCCATATGTATACTTATGTACATACTCAACGTCGCAACGTAATTTTATATATTTATATTTGTTTCTGTGAGTTATTCATTCATTTAATAACGTGGAACAATGTATTTTGATAAATGTAGGTGTGCATTATGGATATGAAGGTAAGTTAATAACTAAATACTCTCTAGGCTGTATAAATAATTTAAGACTAAATTAATTTATTAATTATAGTAAGCCACTGACGTACTGCATACATGAATTTATGCCTGCATGTGTGTATGTATGTTTGTATGCATTTTATCTTTAACACTTAATATGTGATTAAAACCTAGTCATATTCACTTAAATCAATTAGATAATTTTGATCGATTGCGTTGCATTCGTATTGCTTGCTCAAAGGCAAAACACAAAATACTCTACAATAGTTTACATCGTGAAGACTAGCCTATATTAAATTAGAAAATACTTCAACATTAAGAACAAATCATTCAATTCAAAACAAAAATGAATTTCAAATCATAAAAGTTGAAATGCAATGGGCTGTTGTTTCCATACCGAAAACAGAAACAAATGTTTACTTATACACGTACAACAATTCTACAACTAAAGCTGCATCGAAATTTATTAGATAATGCAATTCGAATTATTTGTAAATCTGGCGAGTACTTGTTGGTCGTTGATTTGAATTCTATTATGAATTGAACTCAACTTCCTTGGCGTAGGCTTCGTGCTGCATTTTCTCACGTAACCGCTTAATGTCCTCATCAATTCGAACAATTGCACGTATTTTCTGTAAGATTTGTACAAAATTACTATTGTATTTTTCACTTAAAACTTTATGCTAAAAATAAATTAAAATTCTTAAGATGACAATATCAGAAAACAAACTTTCCTTCACAAACAAAAAATAACTAGAACTATCCATTCAAATGGAATTTACTGTTATGGCGCGCAACACATGCCAAAATAAAGAAGAAATGGATTTGAATTCTTACTTCGCATAAGTCTCCAGGCGTTCTCTTCCATAGCCAAAACATATAGGCTGGAATATACAGCATCGAAGACAACGCAGTGAACCAACCAAACGCATGTGCCCACCATGGATAGCTGTAGTCCAGATATTTGATTGGCGTCCATTGCACAATATTAAAGAAGAACACGCCCTGTGGAAGCCAAATAGAAAATAAATTTAGGTGACTCTGAGGCTTAGCACTCCAATGACTTACCAAGCATATTGCAGGTGTTGTGACACACCAACAGAACTTCCACCAAACTGTTGGGTAGTATCCTATCATGTCTTTGATGCCATCATAGAAACGATCAACGCCGTAACACCAGGATATTGAGACACACTCAAAGAATATCAGCCAAAGTAAGCAGAAGCCGCTAACTGCATATGAATCAAGTATTTGGAAAATATACATCCCGCCCTAAAAATAATAAAAAATGTACAAAATTAAATTTCTTAAATTTCATATGACTCAATTAAAAATAAGCAAGTACGAAAACTCCTATCCGATTATAGTTTTTGAATATAGCCCATAACTCGTATGTAGAACCATATCACACGACTTAAATCTTACCTAAATGGTACTATGAATATCAATCAAAGAAAAATTATGCCAAAAAAAAAAAGAATCCGCCAATAAATTATACCACCAACACACTTTTGCAAGCCCACAACAATTTTTTCCTTACTATTACAGAAGAAGAATCGAATACGAATTCGCACTGCTACATAATGCGCTGAACGGCAAATTAAAACCTGTATAGACGCCAGCCTGTTACATACATTTGCACAAAAGCATTATACCCTGAAATTTCCATTTTCAATGGATTCAGGGTATACAAATATATTTTTTAAGACTGTCCTAATAGAGACCTTGCCTATGATAAAACTAATAGCAATTTTTGATAATACAAATGTCTTTTTTAGAACGTTATACTAATAGACTAATGGAAACTAAACTAAGGACTTCAAATATAATCGACAAGCACTTTCCATTCACATTATTTGGAATATTTTAAAGCCCCAATCTAACAAATCAACTTTTTTGCTAGAATTCGGATTTATCGCATCACATCTTTTGGATAACAAAATCTTACTTTTGATAAGCTCAACTCAAATTTCTTTTGTAAAAATTTTGCCTAAAACTTTTGATTATGGTTATACCGCAATAAATTATTCCGTTATATTTCAGTAATAAGATAAAATTATACACAACCACCGAATTTATATAAATAACAGGAATCATCCGAATTGGATGTTTGCAGAGTTTTGTAGAATAGTATACAAATAATTGACCTATTGCAAACAATTGCAGTTAAATTAAATATTAATTTCTTAAGCTTGCATTCCATTTACTGCTTGGAATTATATTGCCGTGAATTTTGTTTGAATGAAATAAAACGAAAAAGAAGAGAAACACAAATCAAGCTAGGAATATGTCGTAGAGTCTGGGCTTTGTCGAGAATGAGTTTTTTCACTGACTTTCGGTCAAGTCTTTAAATAAAAAAAAATTGATGATTGATGATTGAAAGAGTTATCATGCAAATATAGATTAGATTTAACTAGATTCAGGTAAAAAGACAAAACTTATATCATACATACTTGTGTTATACAGGTCAAGCCAACTAAATAGCTTAACATGCAAACGATGGCTATGAAAATCTCCTTTCGTTTGCGGAGCAGTTGGGGCCACTCGTCAATGATGGCAGTGATGAAGCCTTCCATGGTACAGAACTGTGAATCTAAGCCTATAAGAAGGAGCATGAAAAAGAAGAGACATGACCACATCGGCGATCCTGGAAGCTGCAGCACCGCCGACGGATACACAAGGAATGCCAACCCAGGACCTATAACATAAAATTATGTATTATATTCAGTAGAGAAATTTCTATAGATTAAGTAAACTTAAATAGCACTGACCTGATGCCGCTACCTCGGCCACTGGCCTTTGTTGCTCGTGAGCCATGAATCCAATCACTGAGAATATGACGAAGCCCGCAAACATGCTCGTACTTGAGTTCACTGTGCATACAATCAGCGCGTCCCTACAACACCAGCCATTGAGCTTTAGGGTTTCTTCTCAATATTGGATAAACTTACTTATACACATTGTTCGTAAACTTATTGTAACTTCCGAGGGCCACCAAGGTTCCAAGGCCCAAACCATATGAAAAGAAAATTTGCGTTACGGCATCAATCCAAACCTGAAAAGTGAGAAACTTAAAGCATTTCATTCAGGTACTGCTGTGGCCACCTACCTCGGAGTGAGTGAGTTTTGAAAAGTTGGGTATAATATAGAACTTGATACCCTCGAGTGCACCAGGCAGGGTGATTCCGCGAATCAATAAAACGGTCAACAGAACATACGGGAAGAGCGCAGTGAAATAAACGACCTTTCCGGTCCATTTGACGCCCTTCCAAATACAGAAATAGCAGAGAATCCAAACCAGCAGCAAAGTACCAGCTAGCTCCCAGCGAATATTGCCCAAATCATCAATACCAGAGGATATCTGCAAAGCTCTCCGCCTGTAATATTGATAGTCTTAGTTAATAATTTATTAAAAAAAAAAATAAAATAAAATAAAGTAAACCTATGAAATTAATCATTTATATGAAGTACAAAATAGACTTAACTAAGAAAAATGTAGTATACCATAATAATTGTATTTTTGGATATCATTCTATAAATCAGCAAGCTAAAATTTCATGTGAAATTATCGAGGGATTCGTAGCTAAAATCATAACTAACACATATTCTTGATCAGGATCGGCAGCTGATTATATGACTATCCTTTCCATGTGCCTAAATTTAAATTTCATTATTTGCCACCAAGAAAAAAGAGTATTTGAAGCAATCAGCAACTGATGCTGCCTAAAGAATCTGACATTTGAGATCTTCTTCGAAGTTCTACGACAGTTATTGAATTTGGTATTTCGATACTACGAAAGAAAACACAAAAAAGGAAATAATTGAATCTATGTAATTCTCAAAAAAAAAGCTTACGGTATTCAGATTTGCTCATTGTCGGTCAATAACAATATCGTTCTTATGTGTTGAATGAAAGACAAAATGGCCAAACTGAGCTATGCCATCTTAATAGTTCTGCTTAAGATAATTTTCAACCGGAATCTAGTTTCACATAATACTATTTTAAAGTCATAAACGTGTTTTTCTAAATATCGCATACTCCCAAAACTCTTTGACCGGATCTGTAAGCTCAGTTGTCGAAATATTTGCGGCTGCCACAGAGCAAACTTTGCTCGCTGATCCATTGATCATTTTATCCCAGCAAAGGAGATTCTTCCTCTCATACTGATTGACACAGTTGACTGTGTTCCACCAGTTGTTGCACGTGCGCCAAGGCACATCTGTAATTCAAGCAAGTATGAGAAAACTGTTTGGATGAGCACTGAATTGGATCCATAGACTTACCAGCGCGCATCGACATAAAGAAGTAAAATACTGCCCAAGCTAAGATAACAATATAGTAAACATTCATCCAGCATGACATCACGGCGGCAGCATACCCAATTCCTTTTATTTAAATACGAAATATATTGATGATACTGATATCGATATTGGTATTGGTATTGATCAACTTACCTTTGAAAATTGGAGCTATTTTGAACACGCCCAAGCCGCCGATAGTCAGCATTTGACCCAGCGCCAGCTCCATGAAAAACATCGGAATACCAGCTAAAAACAATGTCAAAATATATGGTAGGATAAACGCGCCCCCTCCATTCTTATAGCACAAGTACGGAAACCGCCAAACGTTGCCCAAGCCAATAGCTAGGCCGACTACAGACAAAATGAAATCGAGCTTCGAGCTCCAACTTCCACGCTCTGGCAGGGTGATTTTGGTGAGCTGAAAATTTACACACAAAGAAAGATATTAAACTGAAGCTAAAGAAAACAAAAAACATCAACAAATTTTAAATGGAATATATCTTATATTATCCATTTCACCGTTTATCCAAAAAAGGAGGGCATTAAAAATTAAATGATCAACTATTTCAAGAACGAGCAAACAATTGAGTTCCTAGACATTTATCATTTTACAACTTCGACAAAAAACCGGAAATGCCAATTAGTTTAAAGAATATGTGGATGTCATAGCTATGCCCTCATTTTCTTTTATTTCTTCTTCTTCTAATAATAATGATCAAAATATGTTCATATAAAGGGATGAATGTGTATGGACCGCAGTCAATATGTGCTACGTGCGCAGTTGGAATTGTAAAATTGTTTCTCTGTGTGGCATCCATTGTGAGTCGTAGACTGCCCGCGTCAGTATTAGAGTATGCTAGGCTTTATTACTATGGCCTTGTTTGTTTTTAAGCACTATAAACATTACTTATCAAAATCAAACTAAATCTAACTCTTCGCTATTAGAAGTTTGTTATGTGTGAGCAGAAATTCGGGTCTTAAAAATTTTAATTCTAGAACAAATGATAAATAACAATTATATTGACATGGCATAAAATCATAATTTATTATATTTTTTAAAATATACCAATTAATATTTGATATTTAAATTAAATATAAAATGTTATCAAACTAATGAAAATTTTCTCAAAAATTAGCTCAGCTACTTCACTCAATGTCTTCTGAATATATATACCCTTTAAATAAGTATTGTCATAGTAAATTTCACTTAAACTCTATAAATTTTCAAATTAGTAATTTAGTTTTAATTATTATATATAAACATACCTGATGGCTTGTTGATGTGGCCGTAGTTTCCGCGGCTGCTTGCGCTGATAAGTCTTTTGGGCACAATAGCTTTCCCATTTCAATGGGATCGTGCTTTGCTCTATCGCCGCCATCGCCATCGTTCCCACAATTACTAGACATGGCGTCAACTTTCTTCGCCCAAGATGTCTTAGATCTGTCTACGATGTTTATTCTCGAAATACAAATATAAGCCTGGGAACACACAACAGAAATGGATTTTAGACAAATCGCGAATCGAGAGAAACAAATTTTAATCTTTTGTATTTTTTGAAGTCCATAAACTCATTTTATTTTTCTTATATTAAATTTGAATCCAATGTTATCAGTCTCTCTCATTGGCAAAGGATATTTTGTTTGTTTTTATTCCTTTTTTCATTTCAACATGCACTTATATATCCATCGAATATGTACAGATTTATTACATAAGCATCACAGTAAAACGAATCTTATTTTTCACGCACCCACGACACCCAAACGGGTCACTTGCTAACATCCAACTAAATCTCTCTCGGTCTCCGAGCTTGGGCCACCACAAGCATTCATGAACAAAGCCCCAGTTGATGCCTATTAAAGTAGATATACCAGTAATTTAAGTGATGCATGTGAAGCCCAGCTGCCTGTCATTTTTACATACAATTTAATTTAATAATGATTTACTGAGAGGGTTCTGAGCACAGCCAATGGCTACCTAGAAAACGCGGGCAGCCCATCTACATACGATATAGGTCCGATCCCAATTGTATTTATTCACCCTACACAACTAACACTCTGAGCACTTGCTTACACTTCATTCATATACCATTTACATATGTAGTACTCGCCAAAGGGGTCTCAAATACTAAATTATTCTTCAGAAAAATTAAAAAATTTTAAAACGAACTGAATGTTGTAAAGCAACAAAAACTATTGAAGTTTTTCAAAAAAAATTATTTAATTTTTATTATATATAGTTAGTTTATTATATTTACTTATTATTTAATCTACATATGTATTTATATGTATATATATTTGAATTAATATTCTTGAACATAACCATTATACATACAAGTTCCGAAAATATTTTAAGTACTAATTAATTATTCTTCAGAAAAATTTAAACATTTTAAGACGAACTGAAAGTTGTAAAGCAAAAACAACTATTGAAGTTGTTCAAAAAAATTTATTTAATTTTTATTATATATAGTTAGTTTATTATATTTACTTATTATTCAATCTACATATGTATTTATATGTATATATATTTCCATTAATATTCTTGAGCATAACCATTATACATACAAGTTCTTAAAATATTTTAAGTATTAATTAATTATTCTTCAGAAAAATTTAAACATTTTAAAACGAACTGAAAGTTGTAAAGCAAAAACAACTATTGAAGTTGTTCAAAAAAATGTATTTAATTTTTATTATATATATTTAATTTATTATACTTACTTATTATTCAATCTATATATGTATTTATATTTATAAATATATGCATTAATATTCTTGAGCATTATACATATAAATTCCTAAAATATTCGAGGCTTTGCATACCGAAAACTTGCATAATTATATTTATAAGAGATTACCGAGCGTATTCAAGTGTTTTTACCTTTTAAAATATAAATTAATATTACCTCTTTCAGATCGCGCGTCTCCCGTGTTTCCTTCAGTAGGCGGCGGACTTCAGTGAAGATTGCTTAAATATAAATCTCAATCACTGATCTTGTGGCTCCGTGATATTTTATAGAAATAATATTTCGACGACAGAGTAAGGTTGAGCAGCCTTGTGCTGTCTTTATTCAAAACCAAACTAAATACTATTCCCTATGAAGTACATTTGATATAAAATATTCGAAGACACACAGCTACAAAGTAGCAGTCGGCAAGCCGACCTAGCGTCAGCGATAACTCTGCTCTTGCAACATATTGCGAGCATCAGGCTACTGATGCTGACTGTTTTAGCGCGTGCGTTGACTTGAGCTATTTGGTAAGCCAATGCCCTCAATGCTTAAGATCTAGGGTTACTTGTTAACTTACATGCGTATATCTTTAAAACGAATCACAACAGCTTCATATTTGCATATATTTTAAGTATTTGGAGAGTTCTTTTCCTGTTTGTAAATAAAATTGTATTTAAAATAATCTATAATATGGATATCTAAATAGTGTGCAATTTAGAATTGTATAGTGTATCTCTATATATTTTATGAGTTTAGAATAAATCATAGTTGACCTTGGCATATCTTTGAGTAATTATCAATTTTAATGAGCACATATATGAATGAATATATATTAATTATACCTAAAACTTAATTACTTTCAGACAAAAGGAGCAATTCATACTTACATGTGTACATGCGAATCAATATATATATATATATATATAATAGTGAATAAAAACATAGACTTGACTTAATTATTTATTAATCTTCGGAATTTGGGTCTGAGCTTTAAATTTATTTTTTTCGTTATGAACAACACAGATTCTAATGGTAGTTCTCATGTTCCCCCACACAGACCAACAGTCATCATTTTGAACACACACTTTTTAACATCAGATGTTTGGTCGGAAATCGGTCATCAAATTTATACATGTATGTATACCCTAGCTGAGCGTATTCTTATTTTTTGGCGGACTGTGTAAAGGATTAAATGGGCCACTCACCACTAATGCTTAATGCCAAATTGTTTAGATTCTTTATAAGCTTGTTTCTAGCTTTACAATTATTACTAATCCCTTTTCGTTTAATTAAGATATAAGTTATCATAGCTATTAAAATACAGGCAGAACTAAGCCATGGCAATATTACACAAAATAGAGTATTTCTCATTTCAAGTCGTAAATAAAACGGGTTTGGTTGCTAAGCAAGTCGACGCTATATCACACATACCTTAATTGCATTGAATAGGGGCATAACGCATATGGCTATGCTCGCAATGCCTTCACATAGATAAATAGATAGATAGATATAATTATTTAATCGTATGCTCGGCACATACACACTCAATTGCTAAGTGGCAAAATATCAAAATGTGCGCTCGGAAATGCATAATCTTGTTACTAACAGGCTCACTTCCGAATTCGATTATACCCTCAAAACTAAATATTATATACACAAAGTTGTTCTGCCTTAGAGTGACTGAACAATACCCTGTAAACATTACACATAAACCTAAATATATAGAACTATGGTTTTAAGTTACTCTTCCAAACCTATTTCTTTAAATACTATTATGCACTTTTATAAATTTTTACTCTATAAAAAAACATATATTTAATTGTGTAAATGGGTATAGAATATAATCAAGTTTAAGATTAAATTTTTGTGCACACCCGAAAAACGATCATAGGAAATTAAGCATATGGACGCTAATCATAGGGAGAGCGACTCTCCCGCTCACACAGTTTCAACTCCACCTGTTGCCCTTTACACTTATAATCGTTACGAAGTATATCTCTTATCGAATTCAAAATCTCAATATTTGAGAGTAAGAATAATGACCTGCTATATATGTAAATATATTAGAATAGGCACAGTACACATTGGGCAACATAGATTTTTGTAATTATATAAATTAAAATAATTGCAACGAAGATTGTATTTGAAATAATATTCCAATCGCTGTTCTTGTGGCTCAGCGATATTGTATTTAAAGTAATAACACGACGGCAAAGCCGGAGTCGGAGTCGGAGTCGGATTGCGCTGTCTTTATTCAAATCAGAACAACATTTTATTTATATGAAAAACATTGAAGTGGATTGGGATTATGTGTGTATGTATACACGCATAGAGAGGATGATCTTCATTTATGTATAGAACGTAATATATATATATATATATATATATATATATATATATATATATATATATATATATATAAATAAATTTATAAACCCCAATATTTGAGAATAAGAATAATAATTTGTTTTTTTTTTTATTCATTTTATTGTTATAGTACTCCACTCAGCGCCTTAGAAGAGCCAAACGAGTAATCAGTTACATATTGATCACGAGAAGAGAACGATTTTAGCTTCATTGAGCATTAAGTTCTCTACCCAAAGTGAAAATGGGTATATTGTTGATATTATATTTCCGTATACACTATTCTTGCTAGAGACTTGAAACTTATATACTCAGCCTTGTGAACAGCCTTTCTAGCTATATATATCAGAGTCAGGAATTCAATAATACTCAGAGTATCTCGCAGTGAGTTATGTCCGACTGCAATGTTCTTACTTGTTTGTACTGAATTGATGTAAACAAACAAATGTATGTATATGAATATGCAGAATTGGGTGTTATGCTATGCATGTTTTTGTTTATGTTAAATTTCAGCTTTTATTTCAACTGCGCAGTAAGCAATGGCAAACGGCTTCGACTTCAAGAAATTGTGTGGGAGATTGGCCCCGACTTTAGAGAAACACAGTGAGCTGAGAAGTCGCAGAGCTTGGACTTTGCAAACAAAGTTCTCTTCGAACTTGGACCAAAGATGCTTACGATTAAGCAAAGCAGCTCTGCACAAATGTGGCGACTAATCTGTAATGGGAACGCCAGCGTTTTCATCTATAGCTACAGCTTTCAGCATCCGATTAACGTTAACAATTGCACGAGAACAAACTATAACTAACTCTCAAGCAGGCTGGACTCTTGGCAGCCAGCAAAATATGTTCCCTGCTTCAAGACTATTAAAACCCTCGAGACAAGATACTGTTGAAGCCTTTGGCTCGCGCCATCTTTCTGCCGCAAACTATTCCTAAGATTGCCGCCGAGCTATCAGGAATGCTCCACCGGAGGGTGGATTGAAACGAGGTGGCCAGGGCTGTTATCAGTAACTGCCAGACCGATGGTTTTCACTTGCAACGCAGTCAATGCCACATCGCCCTGGTTGCCATTGAAGTGACCGTCGCTGCAGCCGCACAGCGACAACAGCTGCAAGAGAAGACAATCTGGCTCTATGCCAAGCATGGCAAGACTTACGAAGCGGCGCTCTACGGTATCTACGCCAAGTACTCAAAATTTAGCTGCACACCAGCAGACACAGAGCCTCCGCAGCCGAGCTCTAACGATGACAACAATCAAAACCAGTCCAAAAGAAAGAGCATTCACGCTGTCATACGCAGCATTGCCAAATCTTCCGACGATCCTCTTAGCGGTGGCACACTGGACATAAAATTCGTAAAGCCTGTAGCGCTCTTCAGTGACATCGAACAGAGCTTCCCAACGCCAATCGACATTCAACTTGAATCCACAAGTTTGCAGAGCATCCGATGTGTACAAACAACTAAGCGCTCCAACTAAAGAGGACTTACTTTGTCGATAATTATCGATCTGAAATATCGATCAGAACAGTCAACAATTAACATTTAAAATGTAAGCCGACAGCTACATTGTGTTGATATCCCGAAAACATTTAAAATATTAAATTCCAGCCTAAAAAATTTCCAAAGTTACACAATAAGTTGAGATATCAAGCAGTTTTTAATATAACTTAAACATATATGTATATGTATAGGATTGGAACTATAAAGACCATTTCTTAAAGCGTTGCTTGGCTTAGTTTACACATTTTGATTATATTTTGAAATTTGGAAATTTTAAATCAAACTGTTTTTATCGTAACGTCCGAAATCGATATATTAAATTGGCATATTAAAAACACTCATTTCTTCTTTTTCTGAGCGGGTACGATACGTGCAAAGCTGGAATCGGATGTGACCTCAACACTCGATGAGACAAGTGAGCTGTGTTTCTCACGTTGGGAGCCAAGTAACTGTATGACTCCATCGACGATTTCGTCCAGGCTGACTGGCCGATTGTAAGACAACAGCACGGCCGATATGATGGGCAACAGAATCACATTGTAGTCTGGCTCCATAATGTGTTTTTCACTTGCACGATTTTTGATCATATTTGAAATGCCCAATTTGTTGATGATTTGTTGATTTAGTCTCAAAATGGATTTGTGTGTGCATGTGTGTCTATGCTCTATGATATATGCCACACAGACGAATTGATCAGGCTGACAGCTAAGCCCCAGCTAGCTCCAAGTCACATCCGAATCCACATCCATAACTCAATCCTAAACACTTGTCTAGCCACCGGTTGTTGTATTTCCGTCCGTCCCTCACCCACACCTCGACCCCCACCACCATCCGTTGGGGCCAATGAAAAATTCAATTTGAAAAAGTGTCACTTGTCAGCTGGCGATATATGAATGCAAGTCCCCTGCTCGCTTGCCATTGTGCTATTCCCTTTGTTGTCGTTGCCATTTCGCTATTCCATTCTGTTTTGCTTCTTTGGCCTTGCCAAATATCAATACTACGGATATGCGACAAGCATTTCATATGCAAATTGATCAGGGCCCACAGCTCGGCGAGTCAATAACCAAGAGCCACCCACTAATATGCAAATGAGTGGCTCAAGGGGCATTTTATTATTTCCATTTAACTGTCTTCTATTAAGAAGGGTTATCGGGCTCAAAACGATATGAATTTTTCTTTTTACACACAAAATATTAAAAAAAATAAGGAGAAGAGACCAATGACTATGAAAAAAAATACGATCATTGCTGACCAAGAGGATAGAATAGTCGACTGTGAAATACTTTGAGCATACATAAATTATATCCAAGTTTTATCAAGTTTTCATCTGAAGGAAAATGCATATGCTACATAACCTATGTAGTACATTAAATATAACAATAATTAATTAAATAAAATAAAACTACATTAATTATAATATATTTCTTAAAATTATTACTTAATAAAAAAAATCTGTAATAGCTGCATACAAATGCCCAGAGAGGCAAGAGCACATTGACTTAGCTCATTATTCAGATAATAAATGTATATACTCTTTGAGGCAAGAATTTTCTTCCTTAACAAACGCTGAAACATTGGTAGGGTATAAGATTATGACTATTTCCAGGGATGCGAGCGTATTCTTTTAATATAATATAAATATTTTTATTTTAGTTATTAATTTTTAAATTATTAAATAATAATTATTATGCTGTAAATAAGAATTATTTGCTCAACTACAAGATATATTTGCCAAAAAGAAATTTACAAATAATTATATTTTGCAACCAATTTCCTTTCTTATATAATTATTTCTTGAAATTGTAATTAGATACATATTTAATTTCTGTTTGCGGACTTTGAGCTTTTCATCGCCCTTCGTTCGCTTGATCTATTGCAGCCCTGGCTATAAATTTCCAAGCTCTCATGTATCTTAAGTTTGATGGCGCTCTGTACTCTGGACTTGACCGATTTCGATTTTTGCTTTGGAGCTGCAATCGGGCAAACGTCTGTTCGTGGCTATAAGTAAAAGCGGAGCGGAGTCTATATATATATACATATGTATATATATTGATTTGATATTTGAAATTGATATGTCTACAAGTGATCGAATTGATATGAATATAAGTGATAGATTTATATATTTGAACTTAATATGTCTATAAGTGATATAAGATAATTGAAAATATTTATTGTGCATATCATGGAATTTAAATATCTTGCATCAAAAATAATATATTCAATGCTTTTTTATAAGTACGAAGTATGAACTTATTATTGAAGCTTAATGCATTTCATTATTGTTTCAGTTGCTTATGTCGTAGACTGACATTGATACATATACATCTTTAGACTCGGAGTATAATAAAATAAAGTCGCATATTATTTCCCAGCAGCTACTCATTTGAAATGAGCGAAACACCAGCGGCGAAGTTTATTTTCGATTTCCAAAAGTTGCAGGAAACCTTCACTGCGATTTGTCCAGACTTTTGCGATGAGCCGAGCTATGCAAATGCAACATTGAGTCGCCGCTTCGCCGAGAAAGTAATTTTCAAGCACAGCATGAAAGTCAAGGAGGCCAAGGCGAAGAAAGTAGATGAAATTGAGATAATCAGGCTGCGGGCAAAGTGTGCGAAGGGTTACTCAATAAAAAACACTATAACCATATTGTTACCAAAAATCCGTCGCCGCCGATGCAGCCAAGACTGTCGAAAGGCAACCTGAAGCTGACCTTCAAGCAGGCCAGTCTACTGGCGGTGGAAAAGTACTGCCAGCTTCTGCCGCACCTTGTGCAGCGCGAGGAGGCTATACCGGATCTGACCAGATCTGACCAGCCACTACCCAAAGTGGTGATGGCGTCATCAGCAGCTGCCAGACGGACGGCTACCATCTGCAGCACAGCCTCTGCGAGATTGCCCTAGCGGCTCTCACCAAAACGGTGACCGATGTCGAGATGCGCGCTTCGCTCGTCAAGAAGACCATCAAGATGTACAAGCTGTATGGCAAGAAGTTCGACTTGGCCCACTTTCAGATATACGTAAAATTCCTGAAGTCCGATAGCAACACGAATTGCTCCAAAAACGACTTTGAAAAAATATTATATGTAATGTCAATTGATCTGGAAAAGGACTCGCAACCTTGAGGGATGAGCGTCCCTTTCCGAAGAACAAGATGAGGTGCGCTGCAAAATTCATCGAAAAAATCACACAAGACGACATAAATCAAAGCTATATATATATATATATATATATATATATATGTATATATATATATATATATATATAATCATATATTTTATAATCTAAAAAATAAAAATAAAATTCAATAATGTATATATATAAAGTTTTCTTATTATATTAAACATCTTTTTTTAGCATGAACGAAGCTAATCTAATTAATTTACATCAAGAACTATCAAAAATTTTTTGGAAACGAATAATTTTTTTAATCTAAAAAGAGCGTTGCCTACGTTAAAATATAAATGAAAGTCAGGAAAACACATTCCAATAGTATAAACTAAGTAACAATCAAATAAATGCTTAGCGCCGACATATGTATGTATATACGATAAATATGAGTGAGAAGCGAGGGCTGTAAGTTAGCTTTATTGTTAGTAATTTTGACTTGGATTATTGCAAGATTTAAGTTCGTTGTTTGTGGTGTTTTCTGGTTAAAGTTTTCTTTTGCGCTTTGTTGCTGCGGCGACGACAAAGCCCCACACAGATTATGCCGTGACTGGTCGGGAGGAAGCGGCATTGGTTAGACCCTTTTGCGGTTTGTGCGTCGCTCACAAAACTTTGGCACTAAATGTACCGACGCTGAAAAGCCTTTAAGTTGCGTAGGATATCACAGGAATATCACAAGGAATATCTAAGGCAAAATGCATAGTTGTTAAGACCAAGGGACCAAAAAATATAAAAAAGAAAGGGGAAACAAGTCCCTTTTTCTTATGCCTTGGGCATAAGGAAAAGGGAATACAAATTACATGGAATAATATTTCAGCATTATCATTATAATAATAGACTGCTGGCCTAATTAATTTGCAAGTTAACAAGATTTTGTTCAGTATTGTAATTTAAAGTGTACTTCAAAGAAATACAAACAAATTTGAAAAATACCCGTAAATAATGGAGGTCGTTCACTGTTTACAAATTTAATGCTTAAGATCGTTTTTAATCGAAATCAGCAACATATAAATCAGTGTTAGTAAACGCAGTAAACGTATGTGATTTCCATATAAGTTATCGATGTTGTTATATCGACACGACATGAGCAACCCTGGGCATCAATAAGCGGCAAAACAAGCATCCATATCTCTACAATCAAAACATAAGTGGATGCATTAATCTATATTTACTATAAATGGAATCCATAAATTTTAACGACTTCTCCATCAAGGAGCGTCACGAGATAATCACGGCGTTTCTCATTAAAATGCGTAAAGCCAATTCGATGCACAGCGCGCACAGTTTCTTTCAATACTATCTCAAACAATTTTACAAGATGCCAACGAAACTGCTCGACGACATAATATACTGCCAGCGCGCGATGAAAAGCTATCTTTCCGTACATCAGGTAACATTTATCAACTGAACAGTTGAATGATTAACGTATTAACATATGTATAAGTATGTTTCCCCATTTTTGCAGACAATCACAAATGTCTTTGCCGAACAAGCAGATGCCGTAAGTTGTTGCTTTTATTGTTTTTGTTACACCCAGAATCAGCTAGATGAGCTAAGGGAAATTATAGAAGAGGCTTTTTAAAAGAAGTGTGATCTTCCTCTCTATATTATCATTAACTATCTTGGATGGGACCTGCAAAAGTTGCAGAGTATCTACTAGCCGGTCACACCCGACAATGGCACTTCTGGTTGAGTTTCTAACTGCATTCTCTATTTTTAAGGACCCCGAGACTAAGAACAGTTATCTACTCGAGATAGAGGACATTGTGCATCAGATCAATGCCGAGTGTCAATACTTGATTATTCGTCTGGAGGACGACATCGAAGGGTTCTGTTTACCCTTCACGGAGCAACAGCTGCAACCCAATAGCGATTTGATCAGTGAAATGGTCAGTGAAGCTATTGTGCCTTTGGTCTGCACGAAAAGCCTTGGGCCCTTTAAGCCGCATACAGTGTCAGAGCGTCCCACAGAGAACCAATTGATACGCAAATACTTTACTATCGACGGAGACAAAAAGAACTCGTTAAGCGCTAAGCCCGACGTCGCCAAGCCCCCAAAAACGACGACCGTCAGCAAGAAACAAACCATTGTGAATTCAGGTGCTTCTGCGCCTGAGCCCAAATCATGCCGCAGAACAACAACAAAGCCATCGGAAGCTGCCAAACAGAACGCTGCGGTGAATGCCAGCCGTCTTCACTTGCAGGCAGCCCTGAAGCGAGCACGATATAACAAGCAGGTGAACAGCGATGCTAAAGCGCCGAGTCCCAAGGAATCTTTTCTACACAACTTTGGCCTTTGCACGCAGCTGGAGCATAAGCGTATGCTCTTGACCCAGACACTAAGTCACAAACGAATCCGAAAACCCATACAAAACTAGTTAACTCGATTATATAAGTATAAGCAGAATGTGTGGAGTACAATTAAGTTTTTTAGAGTTTAGACGCGATATGTTGTCTAGCTGAAATGACCCATGCCAAAACGGCTGTAAGCTTTAACTAAACGTAGTTAGGCTTTGAAAATGTTTTCTTGTATTTAATTATTAATTTTAATTATGTTTTTACTAATCACAGTTAAGCCTTGGAATACTTGAAACTTTTGTATATCTTTATTTTCTTGTTTTATAATTGTGTATTAATGACAAAAAATAAATCATATTTTGAAAGAATGGTGCACCCCAAGCGGAAGGAGAAAGTCAGAGTTGAGAAACTGTGAGAAGGTTTTCACTTGTCTAAGACGAACAAAACAACGTGAAAGGACAATGGCGCCTAATAGCCCGTTGATGGCGCTGCCTTAGGTGCCGGAACAGTTGAACGCACGGCCAACTGTCTCGCGCTCATTTATCATTTACACACCAACGCACGTTGGCGCACAGATGAACAATACCAGATACACAGCGAGGGCTTTTGGGTCCAGGCTGCTTTTTTATTGTGGAAATATACTGCGCCTATTTACTGTAAATAGCGCCAGAGACTACGCGAGAAGTGTGTCTCGGGCTGGAGTAAAGATCAGTTGATATCCCACCTATAACCTAGAGGAATTCCAACACCATCCGACCATTACATTTGCATTGATGTAATCAGCTTGTGGCCGGGTCGTTAAATTGCTTGAAAAAATGCCAAGCAACATTCCGCCGAATTGGTGTGTGGCAAACGCGCAACAGACACCCACCCACTCAACCCTCGTCCCTTTTATATTGCGTTACAAGTTGTTTGTTTTCGTTCGCAACCCTTTTAATTTTGTGGCAGGTAAATCCGCATCACGTAAATGGTAATCCAATAAAATAGATTGAGCTGCTTTTTATTTTGTTCTGCGCGAACAAATTTTACTTACTGACCTAAACAAAATAAACGACTTATAAATTCAAGATCAAGCAATATATTAAATACATATTTATTAATTAATTAATTCTCAATATATTGTTCTTACTTGGGTAATTTTTAATTTAAACACCGATAAACGATAAAATTACAAGCAACATTGCGCGCGCCTCTGTTCAGGGCTGGGTAGAAAGTCAATTCTTGTCTGTTGTTAAATAATCGAACAGCTGTTCGCAGGACGTAGCAATAGCCGCAGTTTTGTTAAATTAACTTATGCAAAAGAATGGTTCTTCTATATCGTAGCGAGCTAATTCGACAAATTCTAAGACGTTGCCATCGTGCAGGTATGTAATTACAAATTAGCTACTTACAAATGTAAAGTGACGAAACTCTTGCTTCAATATAGTTGCGGCAAATAAGAACAACACCGGCTTAACATGTTTTCATGGAGTCTGGCCGCCCGTAGAAAGAAAAGACTTTGAGCACGACATGCGAATTGTGCCTGACTTCATAAGTGAAGCTGAGGAGAAGCAGCTGCATGAGGAAATTGAGCCTTATATGAGCCGACTGCGCTATGAGTTTGATCACTGGGACGATGTGAGTATTGGGCCATTGGCTAATCCCTGTCACTAGGGTAATCAACTCTTGCGCAGGCGATTCATGGCTTTCGGGAGACTGAGCGCAAGAAGTGGTATCCAAAAAACCGCGATCTCTTGGAGCGTGTGCGTGAAGTGGCATTCAATGGGGCTATCATGCCCTATGTGCACATTTTGGATCTAGCCGCCGATGGCGTCATCAAGCCGCATGTGGACAGCATTCGCGTGAGTAACTCGAGCACTTGGTATAACGCTATTTTTATGCATACTTGCATATGTCTCTCACAGTACTGCGGCAACACCATTTCCGGCATCAGTTTGCTCAGCGACAGCGTCATGCGCCTCGTTCGCACAGATTCCCAAAAGTTTCAGCAAAATAGGACGGGTGATAGCACCGAGGATAACGCGTATCGTCAACAGCCTGCGGCATTGCTCGAGAACAACTTCTATGCGGATCTGTTGTTGCCTCGCCGTTCGCTCTACATAATGAAGGATACGGCTCGCTATAATTTCACACACGAAATTCTAGCCAACGAGCACTCCAAATTTCTTGGCCATCCCGTCGAGAAAACACGTCGTATTTCCATTATTTGCCGCAACGAGCCTTGAACACCCATTAAAATTTCTATTTAATTTATATTGTTGATCTTTACACACATATGTACATAAGATAAAAACTGTTTCCCAATACACTTGTTTATAAAAGTTTTTGAAAAATTGCGAAATCTGTTCATTCTAATGGCCGTGGGACTTGCTATTGATGTCGATGATTTGCTTGAGGAATTTCTCAAATTCCTTTGTCAACAAATTCTCTTTGATAAGAAGACATAACGATTTGCAAATGATGCCATTCATTTTAAAGATAACTCGGCTGTGAGTTTCTTCCGGTTATACATTATATAGACATTCAAGATTTCTGTAGGTTGGGTGTGCAGGCAAAACAAATCTCTGTGCTCATTTCCACCCAATTCTCTCTTTGAATAAGCAAAAAGCTCACTCTCTTTGCCTCTCTTGCGCTGTTAGTTTGCAGATGCCATCCACATAGCTGTTAATTAAGCTGCGAAGCTTAACGGATTACAGGATTTACAACTCAATTAACAACTAAATAAATTTTATTAAAAAATATATATTACTATATTAATATATTATATAATGAAGTTTATTATATATTTAAAAATGTTAATTATATAGCTATATACAAAAAAAAAAAGATAATTATATATGAAAAATTAGTGAGTCCTAAAGAAAATTTGAATTTAATATTGGCAAGAAAATATCAAGTTCAATCCGGAACACATATGATAGCACAATTGTGATTAGATGAGCTTGTGATTTCCAAACTTAACCTCGACGAAGCTTATCAGAGAGTAGAGCTCTCTAACAAACCTGACCCAAAGTCGTCAGTAGCTTTGCAGTCGATCGGGATATTTTGAGCTGTAAGTCGATAACCAGCTTTCAGGATTTTCAGGATTCTCACTCTAGTTATTCTGAAAGCAGATGAACGCAATGTCATCAACTTGTGGGATGTTTCTGACGAACCAGGATTCATCATGGCCTACATTAAATATTTTTCTATTTTACTATATATTCCCTATGATTTATGTATCCCAATTTTTCATATTGATAAAATTCGAAAATATTGGAAAATGTGAATTTTAAGATAGGGTGGGATAGAGGCCCGAATGTGGTTTATGCGTAATTTGAGTTATCGAAATACTAAAAGCTTACAAATAATATAAATACATGAGTTTACCTAAACTCATTACCGTTTTCAATGTATTGAACAAGGTTGGCAATAAAAGTTAAAATCTTTTAGTAAGATTAAAAACGTTGCAGTGATGGATGAAAGGCACTAACGACATTTTTTTATTGAAAACAAAACTCAGGAAATACACCTGAGCTGGTGGCTGATTGCGCAAACCAGCTGCAGGTGAGTCTATAAAAAGGCCATCAAGAGTTAGTGCTAGTCGAAAGCGAGCGCCAGTAAGCCGAAAAGTTGACCCCCCAATTGGGACCAATCCCAAATCAAATGGCAGCTGAAAACTTTGTACAAATTATAAGCGTTTAAACAGTTTTCAACTGGGGCGACGTTTTCAAGTGGAGCCCAACAAAAATACAAAATAAAAGGGACAAAACATTGTCTAACTTTGTTTGGGTCTCCTTTATCGGCAATTCGACTGTGATTATTATTTGCATGGCCAACCGCACTTCCATTCAAGGCATCTACTCAGAGCCATCTCAATCCTCCATTGTGAGCTCGCAAAGTTGCACATTTCAGATTTTCCTCTTTTCAACTCCTTTGCCGCTCTTGACCAAAGAGTTTTTCTTTTTATGCGACAGTTTTGGTTTGTCGGTATCAAAAGTCGAAGCGAACTGCTATGAAGTGGCTGAATGGCCGCTAAAAGTAGTTGCCTCAGAGTTCTTTCCCATTTCAATGGAAATGTGCTTAGACTCGAGACTGCATTTTGATCCAATATTAACTTTGAGCTCCTCGATTAATATTTGAAATATTATTTTGCATTTAAAGTTTTCAGTTTAATTTACTAAAATTTAGTTCGAATTTAAAAGAATAAAACTCATAAGACATCAGAACGATAACCTGAGTCAATGTAGCCCTATCAATCCATCCGTGTGCCATCTCGACTGCTGTCTTAACTGGACGACTCCCATTTGCAGCTGAATCTTTGAATCCATTTCCCTGTTGCTTCGTTTGAACATTTTCGTAAACTGAAAAGGCTAAAGACTTGGAAATTTTTATATATCCTTCTATGTGGGACTTATACCTCCTCTTCCCTTCCATCAAAGTATTCATTCTAACTTTGCCAAATGCAAACATTTTATACCCTGTTCTCAAAGAGAAAAAGAGTATATTGTTTGAATTTTCAATTTGGCAAGTGAGTTTATGTTATGGTCCTATCTATAGAGGTTACCAAAATAATGCTTATCCACACGGCAAATAGGATTTTCATAAAGACGGCTATATTTTAAGCAATATTGGGACTACACTTGAAGTATGCAAAATATACTACCGTTGATAACCTGCATCGAAAAACTTTTAGATTACGTGTCGACGCACACAAGGGTCGTGTCAAATCGCAAAAGCATATAGACTTTTAGACTGAACTATCAGAGCAAGGAAAAGAACTTCCTCTTGACCTCCAGATACGATTTGTCATACTGCATTTGGCATACTGCGAAATTCTTTATCTCCTGAATTATCTAAGCTCCCCTTTCGATTCATCAAATAAAATTGTCTAATTTTTTCGTGCCCGACTAGGGTATACCCTACTCCCACCCGCTCTTAGTTTTTTTAATATAGTCCATAACTCGTATGTACAGCCATATCACGCGACTTAAATCTATGCCAATGGTACTAAGAATGTCGATCAAAGAGGAATTATGCAAACAAATTCGACACAAAGATTATACCAGCACACTTTTGATAAAACATTCGCCATGTGATTTAAAAAATGATTGTTGTTTTAAATAAGACCAAATACTCTATAAATATATGCCATAATATAATATCCATATCCAAATTTAGCAAAACCCGAAATTGGCGAAAATATACAAGCGAAATTTGGAGATTCTAGCTCTTAAGATGAAAAAGATAAAAATCATAACTGATTTTTCATATGGTTTTAAATCGATAACAAATATTCTGGAATATTTATCGTATATACGAGCCTAACAAAAAAAAATTCTCTCTTATAGGTTCTGAGATCGACGCGTTCATACACACACTTGCCGTGTCGTCCTGATCAAGAATATATATACTTTTAAGGGTGTGGCACGCCTCCTTCTGCCTGTTACATACTTTTAACAAAAACATTATACCTTGTTTTTCCATTTTTAATGGAATCAGGGTAATAATATCTAACCTGAAAGATCAATTAAGAAATATCCGCTCGAGACGGATCGACTAATAGGCACCCCGAAACCTTACCTTGTTAGGTCATTACAAATGATGAAATGAAATTGTAAATTAGGCAATGTTTAGCTATTATCAGAGCATAGACCACCCGGGAAAGTTGGAGTAATGTGAGCTAGAGTGTCTTCCTGTGATATCTCTCCATACGATTGTTAACTCGTACTCGCTCTCTGGACGCATTCGCTTCGCTCAATGTAGAGTTCGTATAGTAAAAGTTGTACAAAATTGAGTCTAGAGCAGTGAACTCGCCGGTGGTCGGACAGACAGAGCGACAGGGACACTTGTAGTTTAATTCAGCTTATCCATTTTCGATGGGTTCAAGGTGAAATAAAGAAAAACTCATTAAAACTTGTCGAAATGTTTCCGTTTTTGATTTATTAAGCTGCACACGCATGTTTCAAATATTTGTTAGAAGCGTGCATTCGTTTTGATTCAGAATTTCTTATTGGGGTTGGGGAATTTTGTAAAGATTGAACTGAGGTTTTTAACAAACATTAAGATACGAGTATATATATCGTTAGCTAAGTATTTTACGTAGTCTCTTCCAATTCGGTCTCAAGAGAAAAGTCTATTACAATTGCGATTTGTTAGTTGAAAACGAGAAATCCTTTCCGATCATGTGCGAAATTATTGGGGCCCTTCGAATTACAAGTACGTACATTGGACATGTATATATAAAAAAATATATATATAATATGTGTATATATTATTCATTCATACATTTGTATATAGGATGCTTAAAATGAAACAAGCAAAGTATTTAACATGACATCAGCTTCTAAAAAACGTTATTCCAAAGCAGTCTACAATATTTGTTTGTTTTCATTTGAGTTGGCATATTTTGAACGAATATTTGAAAGCACCAGAATAAATTGAATTCGATATTTGAACTGAATATGCCACTATATAACTATAACAATATAAGATTTCGTTTTCGATTTCTCAACAGGAACCAAAGTATCAATATTTGCTCTTCTTAAGTTTATACTCTATAATAAATTTGGCATTCTTTCCAATTGTTTTTACTGCATATTTGCAGCCTAATAATAATTATTATTAATAGTTGTTCTCTCGTTTTGTGTAAAAAAGTGTTTCGTTTTCAATTTAGTTGACTAATCAGCAAACAATTGTTGTTACACATTTTCTTTTAAATACTAGACACACAATTGTTTTAGTCGCTATTTGTTCTCTTCATTGTTCATGCAAAAATTATTAACAAATCACAGTAAAAAGCAACGATGCTATGAAGGTCCTCTAAGACGCCTTTATATTATCTTATGGCTTCTGCAATACAAAGTCGAAAGAGCTTGATGATTTGTTCTTTCGCAGATGGATGACAAGAGGGTTTCTTGAGATTCAATCGTGTATAATTATTATAAATCGAAAATTCAGCAACAAATGTTAGTGGAATGTGATAATTCAAAAAAGCTGCCAATAGCTCGTATGCTATAACACTTAACATAAATACTTAGAAATTAACAGAGAATAACAAAACTAAATACAATTAAAAATAGTTGGGAGTATAAGGAAACGCTTCATGTCGCCCACCTATTCGTACAGTGTTCGTTCGATTATGCCTACTTCTATTAGGGAAAGGAAGGGGTGCTTGGAGGAAATGTGTTGGTTGGGTATACTGAGTATAGTGGACCAAAGTGCTTAGCAAGTTTACAGAGAATTGTTCGTTTTCCTTTCATAAATATGGCTATTGAAATTTCGTTTGTTTATCTCGCTTATATGACATACATAGACTTGACTTATTGCGTGTACAATTCGCTCACATATGTATATGTACGTAGACTCGTGGTCGTGCTTAAACACATTAAGAGTTACAAATCGGTTCGGTTCACACGTGACAGATACTAGCAAAAATAATGTTTGATTCATTCTGAATTTGTATTTGATAATTAAAATATTTGTTTTTGTTTTTTGTTTTTTTTTTTTCAGTATTAGAAAAGATCATGCTCTGCCGCACAATGAAATTCAATTCCAAACGATTGAGGCAATCGTACAAATACTTAACGAACCAGACACACGTGTAAACTCGACTTCACAATTATAAATAGTTACAGTTAAACGTTATAATTATACCTGGAGGTTAGTATTTACATATTTAGATGATAGGCTTTAAAAGTAGCGCTCAAAAAATATACACACATATACACTGACAGACAAATAGATGTAAGGATTAGGAGAGCATCAATTTTTGGGTATATCGCCGCTGGAATTGGTCAGCCGATGGCGATGCAGCAATCAGCTGACGGCAATATAGCGTGGCTTGGCTGCATTTGCCTCCAAGTTGCTGGCATTGCTGTCCGCTTGCTGTAGCTCGATTTCGCTGAGCAGCGCCCAGTTCTCGCTGTCGCTGTGCACGTGGAGGCGTAGCTCTTTTATGGCCCCAATCTTCGGGTCAAGCACTCCCTCGGCTACGCCCAGACCATCGAACGAGCCCACCACCAGGTAACCATCCGTCGTTGTGTTGTATGTGCTCCAAACGGACGAGTTCTCGCTTAGGCTATCAGCGGGCAGCAGCTCCACGGTGGTATTGTAGAAACGGTCCGACGGGTGCTCCGAGTTGCCGCTGCGGAATAAATAGCGACGCAGTAGCGTTGGCTGCTCAAAGATGAACTGGACCAAGTCGCCGGGCTGCGGCAACAGGCCCCAAAAGTATGTTTCACCGCGATAGGCGCGCTTCAGTAAATAGTTTTTGTAAGGCGCTATATTCGACTTGACCAGCGCGGGCGGATTGTGCGTGTGTGCATAGTAGGATGGAACCTTGCTGCCGAACTGTTTGTCCTTCAGCTTTTGTACTTTCCCCTTGAGCGACGAGCTGGTCCCGATGTGCTGGAAAAGCGATTTGCGAAAGTGCTGCCAGTATCTAGCCTTCTCCAGATTGCAATGTTTCTGATCCTTGTCCGTGCGGCATACTTTCGACTCAATGAAATAAGTGAGCAGCCAGTCAACTGGCTTATCATTGTAAAACATCTGGAAGTATGTTATCAGATATGGCAACTCGGCGCTCTTGAACATTTTGCCAATGAAGCCCAGTTGACAAAAGTCCAGCACAAACCAGGCGGGTTGATCCGGCTTGGTCAGGGCGCTCTTGATGAGTGCAAATTTCTTCATTGTGGTTATAAATTGTCGCTTGGTCAATATGTCATCCTCCAGTTGCACATAGAAGGTGCCTTTCGAATGTGCATAGGCCATAAGATAGGCAAAATCCAAATTCTGTTTGCTGCGCCACTTCACGCGCTCCAGGGAGTCGTTAAGCGTGATGCGCAGGCGCTCAAAATTTGGATAGTAGCTAGGCGCTGGTGCTATAATGTCTATGAGTCCGCTCTCCACATGTGCCTCGAAGCTGGTCTCGATTTGCTTGGCTATCAGCTGGACCGCATCTAAGTCTGTTTCGCCAATATAGACAATGATAAGCGTCTCGTTCTGCTCCTCATCGTTCATGTTCTCAATCAGATTGTGCAGCGTGGCAAGCAGATACGATTGCTTCTCTCGTCGCACGGTTGGCACGCCGAGCACAATGCTAACATCCGACCGACCTTTGCTCTGAAAGTATGCTGGCCGCAACGAGCCAGCATCATCCAGGAGATGTGGCAGAAAGTGATAAGCGTTCGGCAGGCGAATATTTTGTGCGGACACATAGCCACGCGTCAGTCCAGAGCCACCTGACCTGGACACGTGGGATGCATTGCGCAGCAGCTGCCTTGCCTCTGGACTGAGCGCATCCAGCAAACTCGGCACCGGCTGCGGCGGAGGAATTACGCTGGTCACATTGCTGCCATTGTTGTACTGCAGCTGGCCCAAGTACTGGGAGAGCAGCGAGACATCCTCCTGCCGAGCACGATACATCGACTCCAGGTACTGCAGTCGCATATGGCACTCGGCCAGGCGTTGCGTCAGCGACTGTTCGGTGGAAAGTTCTGGTCCCAATACCATCAATATCACAGCGCAGGGCACCAATATGAGCACCGTGGCAATAAGCATGCAATTACGTTGTCGAATCTTAAACATATTTACGTTCGCTCCTTGCCCAAGTCTTCTATCATTCAACGTCGCTTAGACTGTTCAAGGGAAACAAGACTACAATAAGTTATATGGAACACAATCTACTCTTTTTCAGATAACTTGCCTTGCATACCAAAATTCGTCATTCACTTGATAGACGTAGCTCTTCAGATCCAAATTGTATCATCGCACTATATGCTCTGCAATCAACAAGAGAAATTCATTTTTGGGCTGCGAGTGATGTATATACGACAGATATCAATTTGAGAACATAAAAAGGCACTCGTAAATATGGCCACAATTGTAATGAGTAGACTTTTATCTGATAATATAATAGTAAAGAATTGTATAGTTGAACTCTGCTTGAGTTTACCAATTCGAATATTGTCGTTGCTCAAGTCTCGGAATGTTGTGCAATTCGTATCCACATCGTTGCCCCAGTTGAACTGCTCGCTGTCGTCTCAGTAGTCCACATTTTCGTTTCGCGTTTCTATGACTAATGCAGGCGGTGTGTTGTTAAGTGGGCTGTGCACCCCATCCAAGTTGGTCGGGGGCTATGGTGAAGGTTGAAACGTTTAACAAGTCTGCGGGGTCTTGATACTGTTGTTGGCTTACCCTTAGCCGTGAACGCCGTCGTTGTTAACGTCTTTTATGGGGCAGCTGTCGCTATTCTCGCCGCACGACCTGCAAAAGCAACAAATTATATAATATACTGCCGCATCCAATGGCGTATATTGTGTGTGCAAAAAATGTCTATTTACATGGCCAAGCGCCAAGTGCTTTATATCTATTCCTATTGTTGTTTCGCCCGTTCGATCGACGGTGGGGTTTTCACCAGAGCTAACAAACGAGAGAAAACAAAACACAATGTGTTAGTAAATAAGCTAATACTTGTTAATGAGCTTCGACGCTTTTTGCGCACAGCCACAGAGCTACATAGCATGGCTGATAATATGCGAAGCACGGAAATCGAGAATTTACCGCAAAGTTCTCCATAAAAATTCGAACACCTGCCTCTATTACTGTAAACTGCCTATCCATTTTGGTTTTAGCGGAATCCATAGACTGTTAAATAAATATTTATTGCCCTAAATAAATGAAGTGTTAAACTTAATAAAACAATAAGCGATTCGAGTTATTTTGAAATCAATTACGAAAGTATAATATAATATAATAATCATATGAATAAGCTCTACTAGTAACATTTTTATAGCCTGATCCCATTAAAAATTATATGCGAGACGCCTCGGCGTATAGGTCTGAGTTCAAGCCTTGGCGATGTTTTTTCTTTTAAACATTTTTTTCATAAAAAATATGAAAGATATTCAAAACATGATCGATCGGGGTGGAGAGTATCTGCTAGTCGGGTACCCTAAACTAAAATTTTCATACTTGTTAAAGTATTTCTGAAAGCTGATTCAAGTATTGCTCTCATGAATACATATATCAGGTATCTACGACATCCTGACTAATAGGCAATTTTCAAACTCATTTTTTTCTAACGGAGCATCAAACGTCGCCTAAATCTTTTTGAAACATCTTTGATATTTTAATACTGCTTTCTACACTGCATAACAAAGTGGCATAGGATTTCTTAGAGTATTGTTTTATTTATAGATAAACTACCAAATGGCTTAAGGCCAGTGTGAACCAGTTAGGGTTCATTTAAGGCTATTTTAAAAATAAAATTAAAATTATATTGAGTTTTATTGCATTTGGCATAATTAGGGGCAAAGCCGAAAAGATAGAACGGATTTATTAGGTTTTATTACAATTAATTAGAGTGGGTGGGCATGTGTGAGCATTAACAGTTATGGCATAGCTGATAAGTAAACAGCAACTACAAGTAAACATTAATAAATAAACATTAGTCAAGGTGCTCCCAAAGGGAGCTAATCACTCAACCCACACACACACACACACACACCTACGCACACGCCCACACTCAACTCACACATACAAACGCAGAGACACACAAACAAATTTCCAGTCATGCCCCGCGCTGCCCACTGCACTCTTTACTCCATCTCTCTTTCTCTCTTACTCACTGCATGTAATGTTTAGTTAATTGCGGCTCCACGAATAACGCACAATCTGCGCGCAATTTACGCAATTTACGCAATTTGTATTTAACGACACGCCAACTGTGCTAATAGGAACTGATTGAGTGGAGAAACAAAACGTAAATGTTCATTTTGTCCGCTTTGTGGGTGGTGTCTTCGTCGTATTGCTAAATTTATGCCATACGCCTTGCCATTTCGCACACACTCGTTTAAAAAACAGCTACATTTTTGTTGCAATTGCTAAGCTGATTATGTACATATGCTTTTGTAATAATTGCAGCACTCGCGTTATTATAATGCATTAGTTGATGAAATTAACCAAACGCTTCTGAGATAATAACAACAATAAAACTCGCATTCAATTTCACAGTGCTAGCAAACGCAACAAATTGACCAGTGTTGCTTAGGAAATGATGTCTAGCATATTCCGATAAAAATAATCGATAAGATAGCTATGTTACTGCTGTAGCTTTTAAGCTACGGAGCATTTAAATTAATTTCAATGTAAATAATAATTAAAATTTATTGAATGCAATTTTTAAGCAAATAAATTTTATAAATTCAATTGGTGAAACTATTTCTTAATTACTGAACTGAAACCGCCTTTAGTTCCAGATCGCAAATTAATACTGTTAATTACAGTTCATTAACATGTTTAACCTGAAAGAAACATTAATTTTGTTCTAGAAAACAGAAAAAATTAAACAAAATGTATTTAACTTTGTTAAATGGCACCGGATATGTTTTCGATGTGGACGGTAAGTTCAGAGAAATGCAAACGGAACCCGAATAATTGGCATTATATCAGATTACATGGAACTTCGCATGAAATACCGCATAATGGGTGCACTTGTGGGCACAGCCAATAGCAAAGGTTGGAGCTCCAGTGAATCGGGTAAGTAAGAACGCACTGATGCTAGCAACCAATCGATATAATGGCATCCGCTACCCATAATCTCCCAGCTCTTCCCTTGGAGCTGACCAAATGCGAGACACAGTTACTAATAGATGAAGGCTTGGCCATTCTGGTGAGCAAGGACGAATCCTTAACGAGGTCTCCAACTCCAGATGTATTTCTAAATTATCAAGAAGAGTTTACGTCACGTTTAAACGCGCAGGCAGATGCTTTGAAGGCGGAAAAACTAAAAGAAACCGAGCGCCATGTGGACAAAATCCTATCCGGCAAACGCAACAAGTTGATAAAGCAAGGGAGACCGGATGAGGGTAAGTGTCAGGAAATTGATTTAAATCCTTATTAAAATCAATTTCATCTCTAACAGCTGCTACATTAACGTCAGACCATGTGATTCAGGAAGTGGCAAATAGTTTTGAATTCGATGATCAAAATGCGCTCGTGGAGCTGCCTTGCCCTCACCTGTCAGATCACAGTAGGTAAACCAAAGGATTATCTGTCTGAATCATAACTACATCTGAAATTTTTATTTTAAAAGCTGGTCAACATAGGACTGACCCGATTTGTGATCGCAACTCGCTTAAATATCGAGTATTTCGAGATCTTTGGGGGCGTGGAAAGTTCGTTACTTGTGGCAATGCCTTTGGGTCCGACTTCTTAATATATCCCGGAGATCCTCTGCTCTATCACGCCTCCCACATAGTCATCATACAATCAACACCAGCTATACGTCCCTTGGAGCTGATTGCCAAGGTCCGATTGTCAGTCATTGTCAATAAGCACTGTGTGTTTGCTTATGAGGAGGCTGATGGAAAGACAATCGTTTACCGAACAGTTGCCTGGTGCAGTCCTAGCAAGTAACCAGAACGTAAAGTGCAGGTGAGTTAGCATTAGCCAAGGAATATTTATTTATATATTAGTTTTACTTTGTTTGTTGACTTCGGAGCATTTTAATAATCTCTTTGATTCAACATTTTGAATGTAGCCTTTGCTTCCGACTGCAGTCTTTGGTCAATCATATTTTCTTTTCACATTTCTTTTATCAACTGGCACAGTTGTAACGCTACAAGACTTAAATACAATAACAGAGAGTTGCGTGAATTTTGCCTCTTCCTGCTCTCCAACTGTCGCAGCGAGTGTCTATCTCTGTGTGCGTGTGTGTGTCTCTGTCGCTGAGTGCGCACTCACACTCACACATATGCACACAAAATAGTATTGCGGGAAAGCAATATAATGAAGCAAACGACTTGGATAGTATTTGGTCTGCTGCTGAAAATTTCTTGGAGTACGCGCGTCCGACGCTAGCCTCTCCTCTCAACTGTGTCAAACCTCTCCGCATTGTATCTCGGCAGTTGCAGCCGCAGAAAAGAACAAAGCAGAGCGGGAGAGGGAATCTGCTGCCGCTGACGCCGCCACCAGTCTGCAGCAGTCACAGTCACAGGTTAAATTTGTATGGCAAAATGAGTTTATTATTGCGACGACATTCAAAACGTGGAGATGCTTTGTTCCGTTGCGGAAAAGTAGTACAAAGCAAAAGATAAAATAAATAACTACATACATACTTATGTACATATGTGTATATTGATTGTAAAATAATGTTATTATGCTATTGCTAAAATGAATGCATACAAAATTCAAATGTGTAAAAAGACAAACAAATATTGAACACAACATACACATATGTACATATATGTATGTGTACGTACATAATGTGTATAAATGCATACTAATACATGTGGAAATCAACGTGCAAATATACACACATACATATCTACAAATGTATACATACATACAAATGGTTGTATGTTGGTATAAATGTATCTACATATGCATGGCATATCTGTATGGCTATACGCTTTAAACAAATTTTAGCATGTTTTCATTTTTTAAATAGACTTCGACAAATGAAACAAGAACAAAAACAAGGATAAAACTGCCAACGGGGTGTAATGTGGCAGACACGAAGTTACTGCGAGGCCAATCAATGTCGCGCCGTTCGAATTTCAGACTAACAGGCAGCAGTTCGCACAGTGGTTCAAGAGCCAATTTATCACAGCTTTTTACTTCAGTTTTAATTTCATACAGTTGTTTAGCATTGCGGCCTACTGTGTGTTTTTCCCCGTGCTCCCATCTCCCCACCTGCACCAACAATATGACTCTCAGCATTACCAGCTTCGAAATACGCTCACTGCTTTAATGCTGATTGGACTTTTAAAGCGGCATTAACATTTCTCGTGTCCAGCTGAAGCAGCAGCAGCATCAAAATCAAAACAGAGAAAATTTTTAATCTTGCGTCGTTTTTTTTTTCGGCTCTACTCACATGCTGCTCACTAAATTACTACTTCTCAGAGTATTGGACGCACCATGGATAGAACTCTCCCTGGTATTTTACTCTCCCCGCCTGACAGTGAGTCCAAAACAACACGTTGCTCGTTTCTGCTCTTAAGCGGGACTTGATCTGCATAAAAATAGGGTCGAGCTGTCTTTGGGAGTGTGTCACAGAAACAGGTGATTGCCTGAAGTTGGTGCTCAAAGAGTATATCAATTCGTAAGAGCGAACCGGCTATATCAGGATCTTTTAAGTTACGGAAAATTTAATCTATTAAAGGATATGAATAAGAACGATGACAATTGGCTTAATATGACCTAAAACATGAATTATTGATTTAATAAAAAATATAAATGCACAAAAAATATTTAAGCATATTAATAAAATAATTGAAAAATGAAATATTCCAATTATTTTTTCCTAACTTTAAATGCTCTTTCATTGGTAATTCACTTAAATGTATTTACATCTGGTAACACTCCTAGTCAACTGTACTTTCAAGAGCGCGCACTGCCAGCCATCTCTCTCACTCTCACGCGCTCACAGCAGCAACAGTGTCACCCACACACATGCACGCGTGCACACACATAGATACATTTTTCTCACAAACCTACACACACACATGAATATATATGTAAAAACCACCACCAAAAAGCGGTTCAGCGCGCATGATCACAAATTTTCTCCGTATAGAGACTAAAACTCGTCATACAACACGACCGCGCCGCGCTGGCAGAACGTAATTCGATCGAATACTCAGTCTCAGTTCGAGTTATTCAACGCTGGCGAGCAGCAGCAGCAGCAAAAAAGAAAATCAAGAGCCAGAGCTACCAGCCGTGAGCGGCGGTCAAGAAGGGAAAGCAAACCGAGTATAAAATAGCAGCAAGCAGATTTTTCTTTGCGCTCCGGTGAGAAGATAATTTCAACATGCATAAAATTGCTCGCTCCGGGAGCGACGGCGTGTAAACAAACAGAATAACAACACAAAAGTGAATGAAATTGTAGTTATAAAACAAATGCAGAAGCAAAAGCAAACTGCGTGGCGTTAACTGTACAAAGAAAAAAAAACTAAGAACATGGGCTAAATATGAATTTTGCTGGGCGTGTCTGAATATTGCCTATGTGATAATGGCGCGCTTTTTTTGAGACTTTTTTTATTCCATGAAAAAATTTAAAATATTGCCCGTTCGTGTTAGTTGTTGGTTTTTTTCCAAGTCTAAAGTCATGCAGTTCCATACGTTCATACGTTCGTTCGCTCATTGGTCTGTGGGGGGCGGGCAGGCGGCCCACATTTCATATACGAGCTGTAAAACTTGCTCTCTGGTTGTCTCGCTCTCGCGTGCTCACTATACTTGAGGAGGGAATGCGGGGTGCGCATGGAGCTCATGCGCCAGAGTTCCCTTCCCCCACTCAAAAGACACACATACACACACGCACAGAAACATTGTATATGAAAACTTTTTCTCGCGAGAGAGCGAGAGCACATGAGTTGTATGTTGTTTGTCTTCCATCTGCTTATGCTCTTTACTCTTTTTTTAGGGGGCAACGATAAGAAGCAGCGCGCCATTCAGTCGTTGTGAAAGCTCGTGAACGTGGAGCAGTGGAGCAGCAGCAGCATCAACTATTTGACGCTGCCCTTTGGATGAAATTTCTTGTTGAAACGTTGCAAGAATAACAGCCTCGTCGTGTTAGCCACAAACAGCAATCAATACAACTACAACGCTGGAGAACAACTGTTGGATTTGGACACGACAGCCCTAATGTCGTTGCCAATGAATTCGCTGTACTCGCTCACCTGGGGTGATTATGGAACATCTCTGGTATCGGCCATACAATTGTTGCGCTGCCATGGCGACCTGGTCGATTGCACATTGGCAGCCGGCGGACGCAGTTTTCCGGCCCACAAAATCGTGCTATGTGCGGCTTCTCCATTTCTGTTGGACCTGCTAAAGGTAAGTACGCGGCGAGAGCTTTTCTAAACATAACCTCAACAGCTAAGTTTCGTTGGCATGTGTTTTTGCGCGTACAGTTTGTAAACAGAGAAATCAACATCGTCCGACCTGCCAAATGGCTTATTATGTGTTTGTGCGTACGTGCGAGTGTAAGCGTGTGTTGGCGTGTGTGTGTGTGATTTTGGAGCAGTTTTGGCTCCTCAATACAATGTGAATGTAACTGCGAATGTACATATACCCAAGTGTGTGTGTGTGCGAGTTAAGAAATGTGCATTCGCGCTCTGCTCCTGGCTTAAACACAGTTGGCGCTCTGGGCCAATGCTCAGCAGCAGCATGAGACAGCGACGCTTCTCCCACTTTCTCGTCATTTTAGTTTGTCAGAGATTTTCGTGTAAGTTTTCTATTGTCAATTGAGTAGAATGAGTTGCGCACTCTTTTGCGCTAACGCTGACGTTGTCATATTGTCTCCCTTGCCCCTGTGCCGTGTCTCGTCTTGGTTATCAACTTGTTTGTTGTACAAATGTGTAAGCTTTCATGAGTGCCAAAGAGCGAGAGAGTGCGAGAGCGAGCGCATGTATGAGTGAAGGGGAGCAAAAGTTGCGCCAACTTTTAATTCAAGTGTGTTAGAGCGAGCGCAAACGAGAGCGCCAAATGACGGAGCAGCCTGACTGGCTCTTGCTGTTGTTGCTGCCACTGCCGCTGCTGCTGCTGCTTCTGCTTCTGCTGCTGCTGCTTCTGCTTCTGCTGCTGCTGCTTCTGCTTCTGCTGCTGTTGTTGGGTGCACACGAGCGCGACCTCTTTTTGCTTATGCGAGCAAATGTCTCTGTGTGTGTGTAAATGTACAGTTGATATTGACTGTGGAAATATAAATATAATGAAATAAGTTCACAAATATATCAAAATTAATAAATATTTATTTTCAGCATGTGAAATTTATTTTCAATGTGGTTCAGTTGAATCGTACGTGTAAATATATTGATTAGGTGTTTATGTACGTATCGCATTGCTTTTATTATATCTAAGCTTCACTGTACGCTGTAGACAGCTCATATCAGAATTATACATATGCATATCATACACATACACATGTACTCATAAACTGTTTGAATACATACGGACATGTGCTTATATACTACTCGTGTGCCTTTTGATTTGGATTTATTTCTGTTTTTTCATTCCGTGTGCTGTACTGTACTTATTTGGGTGCCGTATTTCACATTGCTGGAATTTATATGTATTTATTTATTTATTAATTTTGTTTATTTCGTTTTTATATGGCTTTTCGTGCATAATACACATTTAAGAACTTGCACTGGAGATCAGCACCAATCAGATATTCATTCATTGTTATTGTTTTTGCGTCCACATGTCAAAAGACCAAAACAGAGAGGAGAGTGTAGAACACCTGACGCCTAGCATCGGCTTTATGCTCGCTCCCCCGTTCAAAAAGTAAACAGAGCGTAATTTTTGAAAACGTCGCTCAGAGTCGGTCGCGGGAAATGTCAAAAATTGGCTTTATATGTGAACTCTGCAAGAGTCGCGGCCATAAGATGTACTCACACATTTAGTGATCTCGTTACACTCACACATACACGCAAAACACGTAGACAATGCTCTTGGTCGCTCCCGCTCCCGCACAAAGTGCAACCAGCGAAAAGCAACCACTCTGAAAAAATCGATGAGCGTCAGCGATGGCGAGCGCGACGTCAGCAGCGGCAGCGGGTAGAAGTAGGTAGGCCGGCAGAAGGGAGTGTAGAGTTCAAAGAGCGTGTGGTACGCGGCCTTTCTACGGGTTTGAGTGCGACGGAGCGCGGCAAGCGCTAGATGACATTTAAAGAGATTGGATGAGAGGCGCTGGTAGCTTCGCGGTGGTAAGCTGTCGCTCACCGCTTAAAGCGGGCCTCTGAACGACGCAGACTTTTTGCTGCCTGACTACTGCCTGCCTGACTGCTGCCTGCCTGCTAATTAAATCTGTGTGTGAGCGAACGAGCGAGTGAGTGAGTGAGCGAGCGAGCGGGGTACTCTTACTTGAGCAGCGCGGTATAGTGTGTATGGGCTCTGGCAGCATCTCCAATCCTGCTGCAGAAATGCAGAGCGCGCACAACGAAAAGCCGGTTTATTGTGATGAGAGAATGCCTCTGACTCTGTGTGCGTGTGCGTGTGCGTGTACGTGTTTCAGTTGAGTTTCGTTTGTGTGACTGCTGTGCCTGCTCGCTTATGTGTGTGTGTGTGTGCGTGTGTGCGAGTGTGAGTTGGTCGACAATTTATCCGTTTGTTTTGATGGTCTCAGTTGACGGCCAATTCTTTTGTCTCTGTTTTGAACTAAGCAGCAGCAGCAACAGCATTTATGAGCGAGCGCGCGCGTTGCTCAGCCGGCAAATGAATTTGGAGCGCCAAAAACAAAGCGTTTTAGCAGAGCAACCAGGTCTATTGAAAGTCCAATAATATAAATAATATAATATTGAGTATCTTCTGAGTAAATATAACCGTATTTTTAAGACTACGATTTTCAATCAATTTCAATTATAATATTTATTCACTTGTATCTTCAGAACACGCCATGCAAACATCCAGTTGTGATGCTGGCTGGCGTCAATGCCAACGATTTGGAGGCTCTGCTGGAGTTTGTCTACCGGGGCGAAGTGAGCGTCGATCATGGGCAGCTGCCGTCACTGCTGCAAGCGGCGCAGTGCCTCAATATTCAGGGCCTGGCACCGCAAACCGTGACGAAGGATGACTACACGACGCACTCAATACAACTGCAGCATATGATACCACAGCACCACGACCAGGACCAATTGATAGCAACCATTGCCACGGCACCGCAGCAAACTGTGCATGCACAGGTTGTCGAGGATATCCACCACCAGGGCCAGATACTGCAAGCGACCACACAGACCAATGCCGCCGGACACCAGCAAACGATTGTGACAGCCGACACCTCCAAGCACGATCAGGCCGTAATACAGAGCTTCTTGCCCGCACGCAAGCGTAAGCCGCGTGTTAAGAAAATGTCACGTAAGCATGAAAGACCGATTTTCAAGGTGGAGACGTGCTTTAATATTTGAAAACTTCTGAATTGTCGAACAGCAACTGCACCGAAGATAACCAAAATTGAAGGAATGGGTACGATTATGGACACGCCGACAACTTCTCACTTAACCGCACAACAGCAACAAGTAGTTCAGCAACAGCTGGACGAAAATGGCGCCGAAACGCAACTGTTGACCAGCACACCGATTATCAAGAGCGAAGGACAAAAGGTTGAAACAATTGTCACCATGGACCCCAACAATATGATACCAGTGACATCGGCCAATGCGGCAACTGGTGAAATAACAACTGCGTCTGGAGCAACTGTAACGCCTGGCACTGGTGGCACAACGGCAACGCCTAAAGCTAAACGGACAAAGCATCCGCCTGGGACAGAAAGTGAGTCCATTTGAAGCCGCTGGCTTGCTAGAAGCGTAACTTAATTGTATTTGTTGTCTATCCAGAACCTCGGTCACGCTCACAATCGGAACAACCTGCTACTTGCCCCATTTGCTATGCCGTCATACGTCAATCGCGCAATCTGCGCCGCCATCTAGAGCTGCGGCACTTCGCCAAGCCGGGCATCAAAAAGGAGAAGAAAAGTAAGTCCGGTAATGATACCACACTCGAGACAAGCACTGAGCTCAATAACACAACCGTGGGCGACACCAGCGACACGCCGGGAACACCGTCAGCAGCGGAGACGCCAGTTCGTGGCAATGTTACGCACTTACCTAGGGTCATAGCTACGCCCACGGCGAACAGTAATACTATCATGGCCAGTACCGTGCTGCCTCAGCAGCAGCTGCAACAGCAACACCACCAAACACCACAACAGCAGCAGCAACAACAACAACAACAACAACAACAACAGCAGCAGCAACAGCAACACTTAAACACATCAGCACTAAGCGGGGGTGGTGGTCAAGCGCATCTCATAGGCGTCAGCATCAAAAATGAAGGCGGCGGCAGTGGCAGCAACGCCGCTGCTCAGCAGCAGGGCATGCAAAACGTTATACATATTGTGGGCGATCAAGTGTTTATGCCGCAGCAGCAACAACAGCCCCAATAATGACGATGCCGCCGTCCTGATGCTGCTCGCCCAATCATTCCACCTTAACCCACACACACACACACACATACACTTTCTCATGTAACACACATGCACATACATAAACACACACACACACATAATGTTTGTAAATAACAAAGCAAAAACATCCGTCTGCAAATGAATGTTTATTTCATTTTGTATAATTTTTGTTGTAAGTTTTCATTATTTTTTGCTTAATCTGATACCACAACAATTAATTATGATAATTTATGCAGTATTTTCTTGCATATAACGGTAAATACTCAAACTATAAATCAATTATGTCGCGTTATATACTTAAGATGTAAAAAACAAAAAAAAAAAAACAAACAATAACAAATTAATTTGTAACTATAAGCTTGCTTTGTGGCTTAAAAAAGAAATTCACTTTAAGTTTCTTTTTAAATAATATATAATCACATATATTATAAATTGTTTAATAAATATATACGTGTATCATTTTTATGTAACCACAATTTTTTTTGCAATTAATTTTGACGCTGCGGCAATTAGCTGTCAATATTTATTTGTTTATGTTTTTCTCGTTTCGTTTGCGCTCCGTTTTGTTTATTGTTGTTTTTGCAAGAAAATACTGTAATTTGATTTTTATTTCTTTTTGTTTTATGTAATCTGTTAACCCTAATCTTGTTCTTTGATACAATTATATTTTATTTAATGCTAGTTTTTCTTATTTATCAATTTGTTTATTTTTTGTTTTCTCTTGTTTGTGTTTTGACACTATTATTGATTAATTAACTTATTTTGTATCTACTAATCTTTAACTCATTCACACACACACACAACACATACACATACACACACACACACACACTTAACTCTTTCACTTCTCCAGTATCTACTGTCTCTGTTCTCTTTTTAGTCAGGTTGGTGTGTCAGTTGTTTTGACTTCTTTCCGCGATGGTGTCGCCCTAGAGTATACGTTGACATTCTTTAAAACCACTAGTTTCTTGTGCTCAATGCTGATATATGCTCACCTCCTGAAACTTTTCAGCATCCAGCGGCAAGAAACCTGGCAGCAGTACACCCGGCTCTGGTCAGACCCAAACGGGCGGCAGTGGAGTAGTCCCTCAAGTGCAAACGGTGCAGTCGCTTCATCCGTTGCAGGGCGTGCAAGTCAAGAAGGATCCGGACGCACAACAACAACAACAGCAACAACAACAGCAGCAGCAACAACAGCAGCAACAGCAGCAAACAATGACAGTAACCACCACGGCTGGCAGTCAAGTGCAGCAGCAGCAGGTGCAGCAGGTGCAAGTGCAACAGCAGCAGGCCTTGCAGCATCACCAGATCATCGATTCATCTGGTAATATGACAACGCCAACAACCAGCGCACAAGCTGCTGCCCAGCAACAGGCCAGCAACCAGCAGCAACAACAGCAGCAGCAGCAGCAACAACAACAGCAGCTGGTGGCTCAGTCCGATGGCAGTGAGAGCGGCACACCTCTCTCGATTGCTCAGGTGCAAACGTTGCAGGGTCATCAGATCATTGGCAATTTGAATCAGGTGAATATGACTGATTTTCAACAGCAACAACAACAGCAACAGCAACAGCAGCAGCAGCAGCAACAACAGCAGCAGCAGCAGCAACAACAAACACAACAACCACCACAGACGCTTTGAGTAGCAAGCACCAACTTTGACAAATCGAACCGAATCACACTCCCACTATTATAGACCTACTCCAAGACCTGGTTCTCCAATTTTGCTTAGCTCGCTGCGGAGTGTGGGTAGTGAAATGTTCACCAACTAAGCTTGGATATATAGAGCAGACTCGATAACTGCAAAGCTTAAGCTATTGCAATATTAAACTAAACTCAAACTAAACAGGTTGCCTAAACAGAGTTCATCTGACTTTAAAGTGAATATTATATTTCGATTTACTTGCAATATTTTTATTGATTAGTCAATTTATAAGCTAGCTATTGCGAATGCGACTTGGCAGTCCTGTATATAACACTAGCTACAAGTATAGATCTATATAGAAATAGCTGTTCGGAGCATCTAAAGTTCACTGAGACGATTCTGCAGCTGGGGTACTTAAGAGAAATTATTGCAATCGCATAATTTCGCAATGTTTTTAAAGAATCCGAACTGATTGTTGACGTGTTGTCGATAGCCTGCTCTATATATCTTAGGGGCCTTTAGTTCTTATATATATACTATCCAATTTTGTTGTACACTTTTGTTAACTTTACTACTATCATTAATTATGTTCTGCAATACTTAGTTATGTTTAAGAACGCGCTATGGTTATTGGACTATGTAATGTGCTGTAGTTTGACACGTTTCTCGCCCCTCCCTACCTATCTTATGTGTGTGTATTTAGTCTTAATTGGACTAGGAATCCTAGTCAAACTTAATAATTGATCGTGTAGATTCAAAAGCTAGCTCAGTGCTAGGCGATTGTTTCTCAATTTTACATTACTTTTGCCTTTTGTAGATTCTGTTAAATGTGTTTAGCTAAAATTACCTAAAACAGATCGTGAGATTCATACAGATGTAGAGAGATTTTTGCTATATATCGTAGCAATGCCTTTAATGTGCACTGCATACTTTTGCCTTAATTTCTGCTTTAACCCTGCGGATAAATATATAAGCTTTAGTTTCTCTTGTTTCTCCGCTCTTAGACCAAAAACATCTTTGGTGCTACACTGTACAAAAAAAGTTGTACACTCTACACCTAAATTTTAATAATACAAAAACAAAAAGCTCTTTATATTTACATAATTAAATTTATTTTTAATAGTTTCAAATTTTTCAATAATTATAAATTTAATTATTATTATTTTTTGTTGGATTAGGTCACATATTTGCTTTGGCTTAATTTCAAATTGCATAACGAAATAGTTTATACATATTTTTTTTATTGTTTTTCATCTTTGAATATAGCAAATATTTGGCCTATTCAGAAAAAACCTTAAATTTATGGCTTAAATAAAATTTAATTTTATTTAAAAAGAATATACATGAATAAACCAAAAGATGTTAAAAAAAAACAATTTTTTCGTTGAGTATTGGTGTTGGAATTTTTTATTTTTAGCAAAAACTTAGATATTAGTATGATATTTGTAACGTTTTTTATTTGATTATTTTTCACAAATTGTAGAGAGCTGCTTAACCATTCCCTATATTTGTTTCTGCATCTTTAATCCATAACAAAACCTTTAAATGTTATAAAATCACTCGAACAACATATTACTTTACATCAAGATAAAACGCACGCACAGACACTTTAAGAGGACTTTGCCAAAAAAAATAATAAAAAGAGATCGCACTTAATATTTGAAATTCAAACTGACAAAACTAAAAAAGAATAACTATATTAATTTAATATCACATTGAGATGCAGTAAAAAGGAGGAAAGTTGAATAATAATAAACTGTTGCCCCTCGCACTCTCATAACACAACTCACATTGAATCCATAACCGAATCATTAACAAATCGTTTTTATCTTGTCTTCTCTCTTTTCGCTGCCTCGTTGTAAACTCACCAAATCTAATTAATAAATAATGTTTAAATATCGCAACTCATGCATCAAACAACCAAACAACCAACCCGACAAATAACCGAATCATTCATCAATAATCAATGTCTCAATAGGGCAACAATAAGAACATTTTGGTAAAGAAGGTTTTCATTTTGAAAGGCGGTAATAATACGTAATGATGAGCCAACGATATGACCAGCGGCCCTGGAGGTGGTGGAGCACTCGGGGGCGGTGGGCAAACAGCGCAGCAGCAGAGCAGCAGCAGCAACAGCAAATGTGGCAGCAGCAGCGGCAACAACAACAGCAGCAGCGAACGCAGCAGCGCAGCAACAACAGTGAACAGCAGCAGCAGTGGAGCAGTCACAACAACGACTGCAACTGGTGGAGCCCTGCAACGGCGCGTCCTGCGCGGCCATGCAGCGCAAACAACCAGTGGAGAGCGCGTGCTGCTCATTAACTATGTGCCGCAATCGGGGGCGTCAGCATCAGCAGCTGGAACATCAACAACCTCCACGGTCAGCACATCACAGTTGCCCACACGCAAAATTCTTCAGGCCAGAGCCACAGCAGCAGCCGCAGCAGCAGCAACAACGGCATCAACATCAGCCGCAGCAGCAGCAGCAGCAGCAGCTGGAACATCAGCATCATCAGCATTGGGAGGCGGTGCAACCAACACACCGTCTGTCTCCTTTGCTGGCCTTGGCTCTGAGGTGACGGTTACCTTGACGCGCACCAATCAGCGCGCTAGCGTAACCAATGTCACAGCCGCCGGTCATATTGTTAGGAATCAGCAAACCGTCTATCAAACAACCGCCACATCCGCAGCTGGCGGATCAACCAGCACGACAAGCGTCCACGAGCCAGTGCAGCATTTGGTGGCCCCAACATCGCCGCCGCCGCTGCGCTGGCAGCAGCAGCAGCAGCAACAGCACGACTACCAACATGAACATCATTTGGTAGAGGAGGAGCACATCATCATCGATCATCATCAGCAGACGGAGGCGGATGATCAGTTAATTGAGTACGATGCTAGCGAGGGTGTTGTCATTGAGGATCACGATCAAGATCACCATCAACAGCACCAGCAACACCAACACCAACACCAACACCATCATCACATGCAGCATCAACATCACCAGTTGGACTTGCAGGAAGAGCTGCAGGATCCCGATGCCCAACAACAACAGCATCACGAAGTAGTTCAGGAGGTCTATCTGCAATAGAGCATCAGCGCTACAGATACATAAGAAACCCCGATTCATTACCAATTATCTATGTAGTACACATATAGCTGTTAGTTTTCTATAAGTTTCGATTGTCAGCAAACTGAGCTTTCCAAGGATGGAAATATGCCCAAGTCTGCAGCGAATGAGTGAGCTGGGCTGGTCTACGGACTTGAATATGTATTTATTTCTTGAAGCTCAGACGTTCTATTGTATATATTTGAAACAATATGAAAATTTTTAAGCAAATCAATGAATAATTCAAAGAAAATTACATTTTTACTAAATGTAAGTAAAAGTCTATGTATAAAGTTAATTAAAGTTTAAGAAAATATGAATAACAAGTTAAGAGACATTCAAATTGATAAAAGTGAAACAAAAAAAAAAAAAATTATTTTTGTACCATACAAATTATGCTTGAAGTTCGAAAATAATATACGAATATTTCATGATTTTCATTTATGAAAACAAAAACAAATTTAAATTTATCGATATCAATTGTAAAATACAGATTTCAAACATAAAAACTCCATTTAAAATACGTAAACTTAATAATTAATATATATATATATATAAAAATACTTTAAAACGAAAAACATTTTTGACATTAAAAAAAACTGTTGATGAAGGTGGCAAAAAATGCGCCCATAGGGTACATAGGCATATGAAAGAATTGATGTATCATATGTATAGTCATGATATGTAGATATGGTACATCATTCATTGTGTGTGTAACCCGCTCGTGGGGCCAAAGCAATAAAGTGATGCGGTTTGTGTACTGAAAGCTAGAGCGAATAAATAGTTATTTAATGGAGGCCAAATCTTTTGCTTGAATATATATATATATTTATCAATTTTTATTTTCGTCTAATTACAAAAGCCTTCTTATTTACAAATGCAATAACATTTTCTTTACAATGTGGCAAATTAACATAACTATAACAAACTACAAGCTAGATATTTCAGTTGAAAAAAATGTACATAATTGTGTTTGCCTTAGTCGCACAGAAAAATTCTAATTTCCAATAGTTTATAAAACTTTTAGGCGTAATTACATTTTTTTTACTTGGGAAATTTCTTTAAAGTTTTTTTTTTTTTAATTTCTATTATAATAACAGGCACTAACTACGGCTTAGACAGTTCCTAGGGTTGTCTATAAATATTTGTTTTTCTATTTCTTTTTGTTTTATGCTCAATTATTTGTTTAAAATGTCATAAAATGCATTTTGAAATATTATTGTTCAAAGTTATCTATTAACACTTTTGGACCTGCATTCGTTTGATTCTCTTTTGTTTTGTATTTTTTGGAAGTTTTGAAGCGTTTGATTTGAACTAGATCTATCAATAAAATTGTTGAATTGAAATGCATCTTTTTAAGTACCAATGAATTTGCACTGCTCTAAATTGTCTGCAAGCTTGACAAGTTACCATTTAAATACATTAATTATTCTTGTAAAATTTATATAGTTTATCATTCTACTTGGCGCTCTTCATCAGCCGGTTGCTGGAGAAGCATTCGCCAAAGAAACGGTCCAGCGAGTGATATAAATGTGGACGTACGTTGACCAGTCCATGGTCCTCATCGGCATAGCTCTACATAGGTCAAGATGGACATGATTAAAGGTTGTCAAGGACGGAACTATCCTGCACTGGCTACTTACAATCTGCTTGAATAGTATGTCATGTCGCTCCAGATTCTTGGCCAAGATCATGGCTTGCTGGTAGTGCACATTATCATCGGATGTTCCGTGGACGAGCAAATATTTCTTGCCCCGCAGCTTCTGGGCGCGTGTGCTCAGTCTCGAGTTGGCGTAGCCAATCTCATTTGTCTCCGGCAGACCCATATAACGTTCCGTATAGATAGAGTCTGCAATCCGAACAAAAATCTTATTAACCTAACTAAATCTCCAGCTTGAGCAATTTCTTAGGCTTTACCATAATAGGTCCAATCGGTGACTGGTGCTATAGAGGCGGCGCACTTGAATACTCCGTGGTCATCATTGGCCAGGGCCATGGCGGCGGCATAGCCACCATAGCTCCAGCCCCAGATGCCGATGTGAGCCTTGTCAATGTAATCGAACATTTGCGTTAGATTTCTGGTAATAAAATTAGAAAGATGAATTAAAAAGAAGAAAATAGAGTTCGTTTTTAGAAGAAAGAATCCAAATTTAGCTTTGATTTGATTTAGTTATATGGATTCTGTATAATATTGAAATATAGTCAAGCGATGATTTTGATCCAAATTTCAAACAGCGCTGAATCATCTTTTGTCTATGTCTACGACAATTATAGTCTAGAATTTAATAATTCTGAACTATATGTATTTTTTTATGATCTAATTATTTTTATCATCTGCGATTCATGTCAGTTATTCATATTCTGATCACTTACTGTGTAACTTTGATCTGATCGCTGATTTCGACCGTGCCCAGCTTCAGGTAGATGGCATGCAGCAGGTTCTCGCCGCGCAGGCCGGAGCCACGTCCATCGATCTTCGCATATATTACGGATTGATTCGAGGAGAGGTAAGTGCCCCAGTCCATCATCCATTTGTTGGTCACCTGTGCAACAATGGGAAATTGATAAAGCCCTGGCGCGCCTGACTGATCAATAAATTCTTACGGAATATGAGTCGGGTCCGCCGTAGACGTCGACAAGCATTGGATATTTTGTTGTGCCGCTGGTATCCAAGTTGGGAGGCAGCTGGAGCAGCACCTTTGCCTGGAATCCGCCGTCGATGTTGACCGTGAGTATCTTGTGTGTGGGCAGTGCTACGCCTCGCAACTTGGAGCGCAACGAGTCGTTGTTCTCCCAGTCCATTAGTTTCTTCAGCGTTACCTGAGCTACAATTAAATAGAGCAGAAAGAACGTAAATCTTTGCTATGTGGCAGAAATGAGGCTTAACTTACAGTTGGCGTAGGTCCATTCGTAAACTGCAGTTGTGGGTATGCCTGGTCCCAGGGAGGTAATCACAATTTGATTATTGTCATTGAAGATGGCCGAGTAGTAATTCTGTTCCACGGCTCCCGAAGTCATCAGTTTGCATGTCAGACACTTGGCCGTCTGCTTGCGCGTGGTCACGGCTCGAATCGCATAGAGATGCAGCTGCTCCGGATGCTCCTCCGTGTTGGCCGTATAAAAGATGACATCATGCGTGGCGTCCCAATGGAGGATGCTATCCACCACAAACTTGCCGCTGGTCAGTGGCTCGAGCTTTGCATTGTTCACATCTGTGGCAAGCAACTGCAGCTGCTTGTAGTTGTCGTGAGGCAGCACGAAGGCCAGCCGAGAGCCATTGCGGTTCTTAAAAGGAGCCGTATAAAGGTCAACCCAGCCTGTTTTCGACTCCGTACTGTAAAGCTGAAGGTGGCGAGGAGGTTGAGCAGAAATTGAATAATATGAATTTAACATGAATAGTCACTCTTCCAACTAATCGTATATAAAATATTTATATATTCTTGTTTCTTTCATATATTTAAAAACTCATTATAGAATATATTTATTTTTCCGATTCTATAGATATATATCTTAATTCATATCTTAATTCACATGTGTGGGAATGGCTATTTAGAATATGGGATACTACTAACAACTATAGAGTAAAAGGCTGTCAGATTTAAAGACGAAACTTGGAAAAGACGAGTTAACTAGGTATTCTCCTGCTGTAGCCTAGTTTCGGATTTATTGAGTACTTACCACCTTACGGCTACGTCCATCGAAGCTAATGACATAGGCAGCATTCTGTACACGATTCATCCATACCGACAAGACATTATCGTTGTCCAGCCAGCTGACTACTGTGACAATATAATCGGTTTCAGTATTTAGGGCGCTTGGCACTGGCATCGAGGTAAGAAACTCCTTGCGTGCCAGCGCTCGCTCGAGATCGACCATATAGAGAACAACGCGAGGATTTGAGGAGCCCGCCTTGGGATATGGGATCTCCTGATGCAGCGGATACTGGAAACGCAGATCGCCGGCATCGCCATAGTAGGGGAAGTTGATGACGTGCGTGGGCGAGTCGTCAAACTGAATGAAGGCGATTTGAGTGCCCGTCGGGTTGAACCATGTGGCCACGTTTGAGCTGAACACCTCCTCCTCATACACCCAGTCGGGTATGCCATTCAGATAAATGCCGCTCTCACTGCTCGTGATAGCTATCTCAGCATCCAGAGCACTCTTCTTATAATACAAGTTACGATTGAAGTTAATGATCAGGGCATTGCCCACCGGTGACCATTGCACCATGCTAAGAAATGCCGGCTCATCCCTAATGGTCAGCGGCTTTATGGTGTTGGAGCTCAAGTTATAAATGTCGTATTGGGCCAAGAAGCTGTAGCGGAAAGTCTTCTTGTAGTTCTTCGCCAGCAACAGCAGCTGCCCATCAGCGGACTTCTCAAAGAGCACGTAGTGCGCCGCATTAGCCAACAACGTGGTGACCACCTGGGTCTTAACATCCAGTTCCACAATATCCTAAGGGCTCTCCAATGTATAATAGGTCTATTATAAGCTCAAGTGTTGTATACTTACCGCATTATCTCTGTAGATCACGCTGTTTCCATTGCTCCAGCTGCCGTTGAAGCGCTTCGCATATAATTGACCGCTGAGCACATCCTCCAGATCGATTGCATTGTCTTTTGGCTTATCGCCGCTATTGTTCTCATCGTCCGATCCCAGAAAGATCACTAGCAAAGTAACCAGTAGCGCTATAGCGATGACTACCGCGACAGCACTTATTATGCGCACTCTGCGCTTCTTTTCCTTGGAGTAAACCAGGTTCTGCGGATCAAGAGTTTGACAGTATTAACGATTTTTCCAATTGCAAATCGCTTATAAATATTACAACTTTAAATAAATGAGATATTATACAGTTTACAAAATTGACCAATACATGTCACGGCAGCTTAATTAGTTTTTTGATATTCTATATGAATGTGGGTTGCATCCCGAAATACCCTGAAATTTGCACAGTGCTGGCTCGCCAAATTTTTACAGTTGTTTAACTGTAGGTTCGTTCAAAAGAATTTTCTACCATGACAGTGGTAAAACGTAAAAAGTTGTACAAGTAAAACTTGGAAATGTTAATGACCCAATTATTGTATACTTACTTTATAGATTTATTGTAAATCTTATGCATGACAACATAAAAATACAAGTCTTGGAACTGGCTTTTATAAAGCAGTCGGTAGAGCCTGCAAGGGTGAAGCTGTGTTTTTTTTTTCAAAACAAGGTGATCAGGATTATCAGAGTCAGAGTCAGAGTCTGAACATTTTCACAATATTATATAATAATAATATATAATAATAATAATTATATATATAATTTTATTATTTATATATAGCATCAATTGCTTTTTGCCTGTACACAGTAATGGGGCTACGTCTATTATAGATATATTTTGATACAATTATAGCTAGGTAATTAAAATTCAAATCATGTTTCACACAGCCACAGAATAATTAAGTTTTGCATACAAATTTTCGATTTGGAATTCGTTTTGTTGCGCATGTGAATGCGCCTTTTCTTTTCGACCATCGTCAACGATCAGCAAGCACGAGACGTTGACTGAAAATGAAAGTAGTTTTTTATTCGACTCGGAACAGGTTTACAGATTGTTAGCGCAGCCGGGAACTGTTCAGGTAGGGGTAACCGACAATTGCACCATGACGTAAGCTCACAAAGTGTTTACCTGTTAGCTAAGAAATGGTTTTTTATATAACTAATTTTTATTGACTCTTTGTTTTGCTATTTTCGTCGTGTCATTTCAACGTCAGCTACAAAGAAACTGTTTAAAGTGTACAAATGAGAGACGTCCACACCAGTCCTCCTATAAAAGTAAATTGCACTTAATTGTCTTCCTTTGTGTGTCACTAAGAAATGATGCCAAATATATTTCGACTGGCTCAAGGTTAAGCGGATTAAATTATTTGCGAATAAATTATATTTAATGGAGTAGAAATCGACAGATAAAGTAACTTGACTATGACCTTTTTATACCCTGAACCCATTTAAGTTGGATTTCTGGGTAAAGTGGATTTATAAAATGTATGTAACAGGCAGACCCCATAAAGTATATTTATATATTATTGATTCTTGACTTTGTATCTATAAGGTCCATAATAGAAGGCTAATATCGAGCTTGATTCAGAAATGTTTTTTATCAAAAAATGCTTATTTTGTAATATTTTTCTTAAAATTGAAGCTCAGATGTAAATATTGACAATAACAAGAGAATGGAATATTTGGAATATTTATCATAATTTGTTACTTATCAAAAGCACCCGAGCGCAAAGCCAAGCTGGCGTCTACAGACTTCTACAATCAAAGAATAAAAGTTGTGAATCAATTGGTGTTGGGATTGGTTGGGATCAGGGTATCTCCCAGTCGGGCATTTTTCTTACTTGTTATTTCTATACTTCCTTAAAGCTCATTCAAAATTCGTAAAACAGTTCAAATTCAGTTGACTAAGCCTTCACATTTCTTTTATAATAAATTTTATATTGAATAAGTTTTCTAATATACTTGCATAACTAGCTTTGAGCAGGTATTGAGCTGGTGTCCGTATCTAGCAAACATGTGCACTTATCAGAAAGTCAACTAACCGCACAAATGCCATTAAGATATGCAAAGGAAATCGAAGTGAACTTCGTATAGGAATCTTTTGCGCCGAAGCCCCACATCACGTATACGCAGAATCCCCACATGATTTGCAGTGGTACAACTGAAATATATGGCACCTTGGTGCCAACTGTAACTGGCTTTGAAGACATGTTGGTTACAAGTTTTCCGATTTTATGGCTAGAGCAGTAATAAAATATGGCCCACAAGGAAATGCAATCACTTGGGCTTTGTTGTCTGAGCTTATGGGGTCAGCATTTATTAAAACAGATCAAATTGAAATTGTTTGTTTATTCGCACAGTTTTCGTGCTGTTATCATTTTTTCTAATATTGCATTTAATTTGTTTCACCACCAACAGTTGCAATAAATTGAAATGCGAGTACATCGGATTTTAGGACTGCTTTGTAACTCACAGACTTGTGAGCGAAGCGATGAAGATATTTCACTTTATTTCACTCAATTGATGAAGAATTTCAAACGAGTTCAAATACTTGAAGGAAGATGAATTTATTGAATATTTGCAGTTGATTTGCTATCAGTGTGATTATGCTTCACTATGAAAGGGTATTAAAATAGCGTTTATATATTGAAAAACAAGAGCCATAAAGCCAAATAATAATTTCAATTGCTTCGATGGGGTGCAAATTGAAAATCCGCATGAACAAATTCCATCTGTATTCGACGCATGACTTTTGTCTGTCTAGAGATTGTTTTGGGAGTTGTGAATAGAATTTGTGCACAATATGGCGCAATTAGTGGCACCAGACGAGTCCGAGCGCATTCATTAAATATATATAAAACCGTAAGCTTTTAAGAGCAGTCCCTGTCCTAGGGAAGCAGGACTACTAAAATCAGCTGTTCGGTTAGCTCGAACTCCAACTCGAATGTTTGCTTTTGCACTTCAACTTCCGGCAATTAGTTGGAATCTATTTGGGCTGGGCTGGAGACACAGCCACAGCGTCAGAGCCAGAGCCAGCAGTCGGAGCAGGGTGCCCTGAAATTGAATACAATTTATATCCATGTTGCACCACATGGCGTATACTTGTTTAGCGTCAGTTGCCATTTTGTTAGCTGACACATAATCGCCTGTGGGTTGCGGCAAGCCACTCACTCCTCGTCCATCCCAAATGTTTGGCTAAAAAATGAATGAGTTTGAAGAGCAGCAGCAACAGCGTCTGCTCCATTTACCCTTATAGAGGCATTTCTTATTTTATTGTTAAATGTAGAAAAATTTGAATAGGTTTCTTTGACTTCAGAGTAATGGTAATCCCTAAGGGCAGTATCGAATTGTCGTAAATGGAAGTTGCACATATAAATTGAGATAGTCCAGCGAACTATTGTACATATGAATCTGTATATAAGCACAGTTTTGTTACTTATTGTTGGGTTTAGATTTTTCTAACTTTTTATTAAAACAAATTTAACTTAAACTTAAAAATTATACAATAAACTTTGCTTTTAGAAGACTCATTGTTGCATTGAAAAATTCTTTCAAATTAGATTTTTTAAGGTACTATTTTTTTTGATGAAGACATTTTTATTATGAGGAGAATTGGATAATGATAGTTATAAAATAATAATTAATCTATGCTTATTTGATATTATTATTTTTAACCAAGAACTTTGCTTCTTTTTCTATTAGTCAAGTTCCAGTCCAATGGCTTAAATTTAATTCGAAAACTATAAATAATATAATTATTTATTTATTGGCACATAGCCCTTTCGGCTGCTCGCATGTATCTCAAATTCAGCAAACAAATTACATCAAATTTATACTCTTACACGCATTAGATAATAAATTATTTAAATAATTCAGAGAAGATTTACCTTGCAACAGCCCATAGATTATGCAAATAACTAACAGCAGAAATTCACTTGTAAATTATTGACTTTGCTGCTGCCTAGACACAACTACTCTGAAAGGTGGTTGAGGGCTCAAGTCCCTTTTATACCTCTGCTCGGTTAGCGCTAATCCCTTCACCAACAACCTGATGAAAGGGTATTACGTTTTATCACCCTGAAGGAGGAATGGAATGCCGGCCTTCGACTTTACTTTGCTTTTTAATGAGTGGTTATTTCTCGAGGCCATATAGGCTTGTCATTTGTCGTTTAGTTTTTCATTAAGTCGGTAGTTAATTAGTTGTCCTGTGCCATTTTCTTGCAGTTGCGGCTGCTACCAGCAATTTTAATACAATTTTACTAAATGTGAACATAATTTTCGCTAATCGTGGTAGACAAATGGACATCGTAAATTGTTTTCCCATTTTGCGAAGGGCATTCGTCCTTTGACAGCTGTTCTAAACGTGCCGCACCCTAATGAATGCGCAAGTAAAGTAAGGAAATTTCATTTCTTGCCTGAAGAATTTTGCGTCAATATTAATTTTGGCTTTCGAAAATTTACAGGCTTCTGGTCATGTATCCGCTGACCATTACTCAACAACTATCAACTCTCTCCAGCTGCTGCTGGGCTATTCGCTTAGCTTTTTCAAGGAGACTTTGCCTGATGATGAAAAACTATCTAAATACTTTTGTATTTTTATTGGATTGAGGGACTTTATAAGTCTTTATTTCTCGAAATAATCTATTTTTAACTTGGCCCATTTCCACCTTTTGCGTTTGCCTTAAGCCTTCAGCTGTTCATCAGGTAGGTCGTAAGGGTATTGAAATTTCCGTATGCTACACATAAACTCTGCACCTTCTAAGGACTGGAATTCCCCAAGGCTATTTTGCTTGTCGCTTGGTTTTTCATTAAACCAGCGAAGTTAATTAGTTCTCTTGGGCGCGTCGTTCCCTTATTATTGTTACTGCGCCTCTTGCCAGAAACGCTAGTACGATTTCACTTATTGCTAACATCTTAGAACTCTTACAGATTAAGAGAGTCGATGCTAACTCAAATTTATTGTTATATCTTAAATACAGATTTACACTTTGCCAATTACCTTTTCCCAATTCAATTTATTTACTGTCACTTCTGCTTGACCTTGATTGCTTGATTAGACCTGGCCTAAGACTCCCTTAATAAAAATATTTTCATTGTCCACTCTCCTATAAAAATCCTTTTTTAATCTATAGCCGAAGAGAAGTATGTGAAAGATCAGTCATTGCCACATGACGAATTATTATTATACCCTAAGGCTGCTGCCCGTAATTGATGATTAACGCTATGTTGTCGCCTGTTGCATGTCACGCTGTCACACACAGCACACAGGCGCACACACTCACACAACAAAAAGACCGCAAACACAATTAGTCCTTTCAGTGAACTGCTGTTGCGAACACCATTTAATGTCACTAATGTTGCATTTGAGCAGTCATCGACAGCATCAATTAGTGGCTCATTATGGCAGCCACAGACCGTTCGCCCACTTCGGCCCAGTCGTATGGATGTCTTAATTGAAGATCAACAATTGCTGGGGCGGGTGCTGGTGTGTGCGGCTTACCTTGAAGCGATTCATGCCGCCGCCAAAGCCACCAGAGCTGTGCAAATCATCATCGTCCAAGCTGCTGCCACCAACGCCGCCCAGCATGGACTCATTCAACTTGGCACTGTGGCGTCTCAGCTGATAGGCGCCCGCTGAATTTGAGGTGACAGCTGGCTTGTAGTAGTAGGGCGGGTGCTGATGGCGATGCGAGTGGAGAGCAGAGGCGGCTGCGGCCGCCGCCGTTGCATCCTCAAAGTCATAGTCCAGCAGCTCGATTGGGTGCTCGCATTTGCAGCGATGCGGCGGTGTTCGATGTGGTGTCGTCATAGCAGATTGAGGATGCTGGTGGTGTCTGCTTTTGTTGCCATTGTGGTGACTGTGACTGTTGCTGCCGTGCGGATGCGGATGCGGTGGATGAGGCGGTGGCGGAATGTCTGCGGGTGTTATATAGATTTTACCACCACCACCACCACCCACAGCACCCACAGTTCCCACAGCGTCCGGTTGCTGCAGCTGCTTGCTCGGCCAGTGGAACTCGTCAAACTCGCTCGAGCTGTTGACCATTTGTTGCTGCTGTTCCCACTGTAGCTGACGATGCTGTTGCTGTTGCTGTTGTGGTATGTGTCGCAGGCAACTTTGTGGCTGTTGCAGTTGTTGCTGCTGCTGCTGCTGCTTGTGGCTGTGGTAGCGAAAATATTGCTGCTGTGCTGTGGCCGCGGAGGCGGGCAAATACTTTTCATCGCAGCCAGAACAAGAAGAGTAGCCATATAAATTGTTTGTTGACAGCAAAAAGAGTTCTCTGTTCGAATTCGTGTTCGTGTTCGTGTGTTTGTGTGTTTCAGCGGGATGGGCGGTATTGGACATAAAGCTTAAGTTTGGCTATACATTTTGGCAGAAAGCAAAAAGTGGAGAGTGCACAAAATCAAATAGCATCAAAGGGCAGCAAGCATAACGAAAATCTACAATAGAAAAGGCTTTAAATCGAAATTATGGCGAAAAACTGAAAATAAAACTTGATTTCGAGTAATCCAAAAGCTTGAGTTCGCTTGATAGTTTATCTGGTCAGATAATTTTAAACTGTTTTCTGTCTTCATTTTAAATTTTCTTTCAAATTTGAACAAGTTGTTACTTTGTGAATTGTGTAGCAAACGATAAATATCAGCTATAGCCCTTAATTTAGGAAATTAAGTCAAGAAAACAAAAGCAATAATTTCTCTAAACTAATTTATTATTAAACATTGCAAAACATATAAAAAAGTATTTTAAGCTAACAAATATTAAATATTAAATAAATTAATACTTTATATAATGAATGAAAAATAATAAATGGTTTTATTGAGTATGCAAAATGTTTCAAATAAGGTTCATATTTAATCTTATTAAAAAAAAAATCAAGTAACAAAACTCTAGTCGAGACTGCTAGACTAAGAGATACCCTGTATCCATTGAGCTGTAATACCAATCATTAAAAGTTTAATTTATTCATGTATAGTAAACAACACATGCACACACACAACCATATACATGCACGGTAATGCACGTAATATGCTTAACGGTGTACACGCCAGATCTCAAAAACAAAGCAATATTTTCTATAGATATCGATAATAAGGAAATAGGACAAGTTATCGAAAAAAAAAATAAACTCGTACAGCGTATGGTATTTTCGATCATTTTGCTTTTTATTTGAAGTCTCTAACTTTTGTGGTTTACGAAATCCACGTGTTTACACGGTTGGACGAACGGACGGACGGATAGGGCTAGTTCAACTAAGCTCGTCGAGCTGATCTGCCTGTTACATACATTCGCACAAAAACATATCCTGATTTTCCATTTTCAATGGATTCAGGGTATAAAAAATTAATAAAACTAAATAATACAATTATGTTATACATTTTGAGTTTGACAAACAGCGAAATAGTAAGTTTGACTAGTTCAGAACCTAGAAGACAAGTTCAGTTATCGGTTATCGTTCTTAAGCATGACTTAAAAAACTTCAACAGAAATATCTCAAATTAAATTCTTGCATTTCAATCGGATTATTTATATTGAACTTTATGGATATATAATGCGATGTTATCGAACAGGAAAATTATTCAGTTAAAGAATTATGACATAAATATTTTATTGTGGAAAATTATTTAGCAAATGTCTATTCTATAAAAATTCTATAAAGCCCAAAAAATAATTTTCAATGTATAATCTGTGTTTTCGTATAAAAAATGCAAATATAAAAGAAAAGTTAATTTGTTAATTATCGAAAAATTAATATAAAAAATATATGAAATTTTATGTTTTCAGATATATGTAGTTATTCACGTGGGGTCCCTACGAAACAGGAAAAAGTACGTTCGGACCATTGACTATGGGCATATTTCGATTGAGTACGCCGTGCGAATCATGAATACATTTGTAAATGAACATGCAAATGTATTTGTGCATTAACTAAAATTATCAAATTTATTTATTTTATTTTATACGGAATTCCAATTATTATTATCTTTAAATAGAAATTTATAAATAATTTTCTAATGACTATTTTTCCATAAAATAATATTGAACAAGAAAATTTGTATATAATAATATATTACTTTAATTGTATTTTTCAGCTAATGAATTAAAAATACTTGCAATATAAACTTGAAACTGATTTGAGGAAAATATAAGGAAACAAGTAACAAAACTCTAGTCGAGACGGCTCGACTAAGAGATACCCTGAATTCTTTGAGCTGTAATACCAATCATTAAAAGTTTCATTTATTCATTAATAGCAAACAACACACACACACATGCTTATGTACGCACGATCATGTACGCAATATGCGTACTGCGCAGTTATTTTTTAATAATTTTTTTTCTAGAAATACGTTCTTAATGAAATTTTCGGGGAGTAATTATGACATTTAAATGCCAAATGTAGTATCTCAACCAAAACATAGTGTACGAATTTATTTCGATAGTTATCGATAATAAGAAAATGGGATGAGTTATCGAAAAACAAAAACAAACTTATACTGCGTATGGTATTATCGAGCATTTTGCTTTTTATTTCGAGTTCGCTGCGTTCATAAGGACGGACAGACGGACGGAATGACGGTCGGTCAGACGGATGGACGGACGGACGCACGGACAGACCGATATGGCTACATCGAATCAGTTCGTCGAGCTGATCAAGAATATATATACTTTTGGGGTGTGGCACGCCTCCTTTCACTAAAACAGTATGCCATGAAATAACATTTTCAATGGATTCAGGCATAAAAAGTTCGGCTACTCGGGAAATGAATAACATTTTTAGATAACTGAGCCTCAAGCCTTATTTAACCGTAACCGTTACGGCAGAAGTCTCTGCGACTTAACTGTAAATATATTCCAACTATATTCTTAAATGGCCTGCGGCAAGAGCTCACAAACGAAGTTACGAAATTCAATTTGCACATAACCAAATAAAGGAAAAGCAAACGAAAGTAAGGCAAAGCAAGTCATAACCAAAGCCAAGTGAGATTTGAGCCAAATGCATTAGCTCGATTTGGTGGCGAGCTCACCGCAATTATTTAATTACATAGTGGCTAGAGGATTGTTTAGTTGGCTTGGTTGCTTGGTTGAGGCTCCCCGCTGACTGCCGCCTAGTCTGCTGTGTTCATGGATTGCTCTCGGCTTAATCAAAGAGCCAACGAAGTCAAGCATGACACAAAAGAGCGACAAAACTTTTGTTGCAACTTTGTGTTGCAGCCAGCCAAGCCGGGTACCAGCAACCGCAGAAAGGACTTCAAGGGGCGACGTCATCATCGCTGCACTGTCACCCACTCACACATTGGCAAACACACACATACACAAATGTATATATAGATATAGTATAGCCAGCCATACAGGCAGGGAAATCATGCACGGACCTTCAAAAGCCGCTGAGCTACACAAAGCTCGAGACCTCGGACCGATACGTATCGCTAATGATGATCAAATAACGGGCCAAATGCTGGAACCTAGCAACAAAGGGCCAACAGAAATCGTTAGCCCAGTTGGCAGCAAACCAGGAAATTCTCTGCTGCCCCTGCCCAAAAACTGTGCCGTTTGCCCCAATATGCCTCGTCTTCGACCTCCCTTGTCGGTGCTCTCTTCGGCGTCGTCTGGGCGTAATGAGCGCTGCTTTCACTTTTCACAGTCGTGAGGATGAGCTGAACTGCATCCTCCAACTAGTTTGGCACTTGACTGCGCTGTGGCACAAATGATATGTAAATACCAAAACAATTTGCTATCATTCGAGCCCTCGGCCTGAATAACTATTTGATTAGTGCTAGATCAAGGTATCCGTTGTAATGAAACACGCTGGAGCACGATTTTAGGTCATTATTTAAAAGAATTTAATTAGATAACCAGCCACACTGCCAGTTTCGGGCACGCTTTGTAAAATGTTTACCCAAAAATGCAAAAATTAAATAAGACTGGCAAATGCGCACATGCAGGCGACACCTAAAGGTGTTTAATGGAGTCCCTTTGCCTCTGCCTGCCGTTATGCTCATGCACAATAAACTATGAATACAAACGAATCAGAATAATAAATTATATTTCTGTCGCAGTCACGCGTGAATTGTGGGAAGTAGCTTAAAACTAGTTAATAATAAAAAAAAAAAACCAAAAATGGCCAAAAATAAAATACATAAATATTTCAATGTTTTAGGCCAGGCCAGGCGTAGTCAGAAATAAAATAGCTTTAAAAATGCTCATAAATAATGGAAGACAATCGTTAAATGAAATTGCCTGGGAGGAGGGAAGACAATAGAGGAGGTGGATCGAATATATTTTCATATGGTTGAGAATCATAATCAAATTTCATGCGAGCAGCGCAAATTTGAATATATCGAATTTTATGAGCTGCTTAATGTAAATATTAAAATATCAAAACAATCATGCAAAAGTTGTTTGTTTAATTTTGTTTAAGGTGTAAGAGTTTTAGGTATGTATTTTCTGTAGAATAGATCGTGTCTTATGAACGGTAGGATACATACCTGATCGCTTTGCGCTGTTTCAGTCATTGAAACATCTCTGCCAGACATTTTCGACACGAATTATTTTATATGTATTTACGATTGCATAAACTTGGGAGTAGTAACTGCATTAAAGTGGTACAAATTTAAATATTTATTTAATGAATTTACTTTTTAGTTTTATTTTGCTAAAAATTGTTTTTGATTGGATTTTCTTTCACTTTTCATGTTCAGTTTAATTGTGGCTATATTCGCATTTTTATGCAATTTTTTTAACATTTATATCGCTTTGATTTATTGCTAGATTTTTGAATATATTTTTAAAAAATACTTTAAGTTGTTTTTTTTTTATTTTTTACGGACACATTGAATTATTTTAGATGAAACACTGTTTATTTATTTTGATTTTATGTTGCGCATTTGTTTGAGCAAGTCAGAAAATATTTTTCATTTTCAAGCGTCGTTACAACCTTTTTGCTTAGATTTAGTTTGGCCGTATTTCACATGTTTGCATATAATATGTGTTTTATACGCACGGTTTTTGTGTCTGTTTTTTACGTAACTTAATCCTTGTCTACACAAAGTATTTGTCAACCGTTTCCCAGAGAGATATCCAATTTTCGTATAATTTCAGCTGAGCAGCGAATTAAATAGCAGCCGCTTGTCATTTAATGCAAATTAAGCAATTTAAATAAGTAAACAAATAAACTCAACAGGATCAAATGCGAATTTGCGGTTAAATGGGGACTACAAAGAAGACAAAGCCCGAAATACATACAAACATACACATACATACGTAAGAGCGCCCGCCTTGCTGTTTTGTTGGGTTTGTCGCATTGCATATAACTCGTTACTCATACGCCACGTTGTATGGCCGAATTGCGGCTACAAATGTGCTGCCTGCCTTACGGTTGCCAATTGTCAGAGCCACGCGGAGACTGCGGTAGACAATAACATAGACTGCCGAGCACAGGGCGCGGCCAGACCCCAAAAGCAAAGTAAATAAGAAATATAAAAATACCAGCCAGAAATTGAAATTGCGTATACGTAAACGAATAAACGAAAAAAGGGCGCTTAAGTCTTATGTAAACAGACAGGCAAAAGTAGGTAAGAATCGCGTTGCGAAACGAGATAAAAAGAGTGAATCGTTGCCCGAAAATTTGATAAATGTGCTGTGACCTTTGCACTAATGTGCTGCTAAATGTGTATGTAATGGATATTCGAACTGCGGAGCAACAAAGATGGAGATAGCGCACGTGACTGAAAGGAATAGGTAGCTATTCACAGTTGTAGCGACGATAAACAAGCTATTTACTTTAGTTGGGGCTTCGTTTCTTCTACGAAATCGAAATGCATGACCAAATTATTGGCATCTGTGATATATGTGGCAGCAAATCAATTTACTGGCTATTTGATTTGTCAGTTTACGTAATTAACGAAATAAAAGTATAAACATATTAATGGAATTTAAAGAAACCAGGATAATACAGCATTATGCCTCAGTTTTATAAACATATCTTGTTATGTGTATAATATTAAGTATAGATATTGAATTTCTGAATCCATTGCAAATGGAAAATCAGGGTATATATTCTTGATGAGCTCGATGAGCTGAGTTGAACTAGCCCTGTCCGTCTGCCCGTCCGTCCGTCCGTGTAAACACGTGGATTTCGTAAACCCCAAAAGCTAGAGACTTCAAATAAAAAGCTAAATGCTCGATAATACCATACGCTGCACGTATTTTTTTATTATTTTATTATTTTTTTTTTTCGATAACTCGTCCTATTTCCTTATTACCGAAAACTATGGAAAATATTGCTTTGTTTTTGAGGTCTGGCGTGCACACCGTTAAAGATAGAATCGTGCACTAAGTTGTGTTTGATTGCTGTATTGAATCCGCACATTTTGTCATTTTTGGATTTTTGATGCCACGCCCTTTTCGCCCACAATTCAATAAAAATTACAACTCACGTATATCAAATACTAGAGACTTGGGATTTGGTAAATTTGAATGTCATAATTACTCCCCGGAAATTTCATTAAGATCATAAGCAGAGAAAAAAAGTTATTAAACAATAAAGTTTCCATAGTACAGCCTCTTCTGCAGCCGCATAACTGCGCAGTACGCATATTACATGCTAGTTCGTGGATGCATATGTTTGTGTGTGTGCATGTGTTGTTTACTATTAATTAATAAATGTAACTTTTAATGATTGGTATTACAGCTCAGTGGATTCAGGGTATCTCTTAGTCGAGTAGGCTCGACTAGAGTTTTGTTACTTGTTATACATTATCATCTAGAAATTTATTTCTTTCTCATTTTTCTGTTTATCTGCCTCAATCCTTTAATATCATCCTAAGTTATGTGCTGCTATGGAAATTCTTTTCGAGCATATTTGAAATACAGTATATTTGGTGCAAAGTTGCTTAAGTGTTTATTTAAAATTGCTCACTTGTAATGCTTGATCATTAATCAAGGGTGCTTAATTTGACCAGACTGAGGTCATTTGGGACCAAAGTATCTTCTACATTGGGTTCTTAAAATAGCAAAGATATTTTAGCTGCGGTCCCTTTATGCCGGCACTTTTATCTTGTCAACTGCGGGCAGCTGTTGTTTAACTAAAATTCATTAAATATTAATGAGCTTAAAAGCGGCGAACAATTTGTCGAATTGCAGTGAGAAGGAGACTCTAATTTTGTTATGACTTGCCGCATAAATCGTTTTGTTATTGATATAGCTATAAATAGAGAGAAAGAGATAGAGGTAGAGTGAGATAGAGAGGGAGAGAGTAATAGATAGAACTGGCGGAGCCTGTGGGCTATATTGGACGTTTGCTTGCACTGGGCTGAGCTCTAATCCGGTTCTGAATATTTGATTTTTCATTTGTGCATTTTTCACTTAGGGCAAACATAAATTGCAAGTGACACTCAACAGGCAACGAAGGACCTAATGGCCGTCTAACAGCGTAGAGTGAATGAAACGAACGGAAACAGCAGGAAACATGTCCGTTTCCCTGACAAATAAAAGATGCTGAAGATAGAACTTTCATCACTTTACGATTGAAAGTCCAGATGGACAAATGAAGATTAAGGAATCAAGCGGAACTAAAGCAGGAACTGAACCAGTCTTCAATAAAGCGATTCAAGAAATCGATATGTAACAATCGAGACATATATTTTTTATGTAGTTAATTATTTGGATGGTTGTTTTGTATTGTTTTATATTTCCATTAGCTTGCGGCAAAAATGGGACTTCTATACTTATATCGATATGAGAATTATTGTATGTATCGCTTTTGGCTTACAATCAACATGCTGAAATGTGTTGATTAAACGAAGTTTACTGTGATTTTGTCATCAGCACAACCCTAGAGTTTAAGAGAGCAGCAAAGCTACTTTTTGGCAACACTGTGCAATGTCAAACTAAAATCTACTAGTCACTTGGGAAAATTTACGAATTTTTTTTTTCTTGAGTACAAATATAATTATCGTATACAATAATATACAATAAAAAGATGTCTGACTCCAATAACAACTTCAATATTCGCGATTTATCAAGGATCTGGAATAACAATCCGAGTCCATATCAGGTCCAATCCGTCGAGGAAAATGATGACTCAGACGAAGATTTGCTGTTGGAAAGTTTTCCAGAACCGGGGCACAATCGCAACTTCAATTCGCCAACAAGCTGTACCGATGGAAATGAGGAAGAGGATGTGGACTTACTGGTGAATGCTTTGCATCCGGCTTGGCCAGCTGATAACCAGTCCAATATGCAAAATGAAGACCCTCCGGTTCCTTTAGCTTTGGAGGAAAACAATCAATTGTTTGATGAGGACGAATCGGAGCTCGAATCCGAAAGCGATTTAGGACTAATCTTTGACGAAACACCACCTCTGCATGGCATCAGATTCTACAATCCAAATTACCGTCCACCGGCTGCCAATGTACAAGCGAGCAATGGCAATGCCAACGCTCCAGTTAATTCGAATGCTATGCCGTCAGCTGCTCAGGTAAACAATTCGCGCTTGGACCTGCGCCCGGTGCCGGCCTCAATTGATCTAACACGTAATCGACCCCCTACCACCTATCATACACATATTGTGACTCAGAATCGTACAGCTGCCCCAAATGGTATACAGCGCCTCTGTGCTGGACAGCCACCTAACCGCGTTCCTATGTTCTTTGATGAGGAACTGGACGCATTTGTGTTCTTGCGCAACGATACCGATTCAGAGGAGGAAACGGTTCAGCCCCCCTTGGCTATGGTACCGCGGCGCGGCAATAGTGTCAGCGATCTAAGTCAGTGCAGCAGCGACGACGAGCCTCTCAAGTAACCATCCATGAGAACGTTACGCAGGATTTCTACTTAATATGCATATATTTATAAAAATTAAACAGATATGACACTATAGACACTTAACACGATAAAACAAATGGTATTCCTCTGATCATATGGAGGATACAGTAGAGTTTTTCAGATCTTTCATACCTACGTGCAATCTGAAGACTGCAGTCTTATACATCAAACAGAACCCAAATAAACTGTTTAAAAATAATTTTATCTTTTATTTGCCTAATATGATCATTTTTGCATCAGCAGGATTTGCACCGCCTATTTTATATAATGAAATTTGTCACTTAATAATTTGTAGTCAATGTAATTGTCATATACTTGTTCCTATGTAAATAAGAATGTGTTAGAGTATTTATCCTACATTAATTTACTGATTCGTTGCCCATGTCAATTATGGTCTCTGACAGAGTGCGTCCTCTGCTCAAATAGTTTAATGAGCACTTTAAGCAATTTGCTAGCTGTGAGAATAATTTTGCTTAAATAATTGCAATCGAGAAATGAAGCCCAGGACAAACAATGTGCGGGATGCAAATCTCTGCTGTAAGCAGAGCAGGGGAGTAGGAACTATAAATTTGGTAGACCAATGCCAGGCAGTTGGTTGGCTCTTGGAAATTTATATGCCAGCTGGCTGTCGCATCGTTGTCCGCCTACACTTACACCCTCAGCCACACGCCCCATCTTCTTTGTTATGCAAGTTAATCCTTTTTATAGCTATTGTTCAGCGCATCAAAGCTTTACAGCTTCCAGCTCCTGCAAACACCCTTCCAGCTGGCCTAGAATACACGTACGCACGCCCTGTGCATTTGTTTCAATGGAGCAGCTGTGAAGTGGATGGCTGTGGCAGCCAAGGGGCTGGGGGATCGGGGATCGGTAGCAGATGTAGCTATAGCACATGTCACTGCATTTTTCAGCGACTCCGAGAGGCGACACAACCAACATATTAGCTGCCACGCACATATTTAGAGGTAGAGACGGCGTGAAGCGCGGACTCTGTTGTGCTCTGAGTGTTGCATGGAAAAGGGCTAGGGCAGGGCCAGGGCTTGATGCATGTGCATCTTCTTGATAGCTTGGGCTAAATCTGGTGCATGTTGTGCGAAGGCGCCGCCGTCGTTGTTGAGCGTGTGTGTACGGCATGCCGCAAATTCATTATTATTTTACCCAACACCCACTCAACGCAGCAGTAGTAGCTGTATAAACACCCAACATATGAAGTAGATAAGCAGAAAACGAAGAGTTCTCTGGAAACAATCTTAAAGCCATATAAACGCAAATTTTATAAGCCCTTTAAAACTCTCTACACTCAAGAACCACAAATGCTTAAACGAGCTCGAAACTCCATTCTGTTAATTATTCTCAAGTTGATGCTTATATTTAAATTAATATGTTTTCTCGTCACACATTTTTAGAATCTATCTAAATAAATCCAAAGGAATAACACTTTAATCTTTGACCAATGAAGCCATAGGGCAATATTTCGTCAACTGCAACTGCAACTGTAACTGCCGCTGCTGCAATTTCTCATTTTAATAAAAATGCAAATGTCTTTTCCTGGAAGTGATAGCATGATGCTGCCTTCAGGTCCCCTACTTGTTCGCTCTTTTCCAGCAATTTTCTCATAGAAAACGTTGATAAAACTTTTTGACTTATCCCCTTGTAAGGCGAAAAAGAGAGAGAAGTAACGAATAACAAACAAAAGCGAAAACAAAGGAAAAGGAACAGCCGCATCCAATAAGGGAAATACGTTTTCAATAAGCTGCGAAACGATATGGTGATGAACTTTGGAAGAATTTGACTTCCTGCCAACGTGCTTAGTTTCAAATTGTGGAAATTTCAGTTGTAGTAGTAATCGAAATAGTTTTAGTTGAAGTAACGTAGAAGTATTCGTGGATGTAATAAGTAAAATAAGTATAAGTATAAGTATAAGTATAAGTATAAGTATAAGTATAAGTATAAGTATAAGTATAAGTATAAGTATAAGTATAAGTATAAGTATAAGTATAAGTATAAGTATAAGTATAAGTATAAGTATAAGTATAAGTATAAGTATAAGTATAAGTATAAGTATAAGTATAAGTATAAGTATAAGTATAAGTATAAGTATAAGTATAAGTATAAGTATAAGTATAAGTATAAGTATAAGTATAAGTATAAGTATAAGTATAAGTATAAGTATAAGTATAAGTATAAGTATAAGTATAAGTATAAGTATAAGTATAAGTATAAGTATAAGTATAAGTATAAGTATAAGTATAAGTATAAGTATAAGTATAAGTATAAGTATAAGTATAAGTATAAGTATAAGTATAAGTATAAGTATAAGTATAAGTATAAGTATAAGTATAAGTATAAGTATAAGTATAAGTATAAGTATAAGTATAAGTATAAGTATAAGTATAAGTATAAGTATAAGTATAAGTATAAGTATAAGTATAAGTATAAGTATAAGTATAAGTATAAGTATAAGTATAAGTATAAGTATAAGTATAAGTATAAGTATAAGTATAAGTATAAGTATAAGTATAAGTATAAGTATAAGTATAAGTATAAGTATAAGTATAAGTATAAGTATAAGTATAAGTATAAGTATAAGTATAAGTATAAGTATAAGTATAAGTATAAGTATAAGTATAAGTATAAGTATAAGTATAAGTATAAGTATAAGTATAAGTATAAGTATAAGTATAAGTATAAGTATAAGTATAAGTATAAGTATAAGTATAAGTATAAGTATAAGTATAAGTATAAGTATAAGTATAAGTATAAGTATAAGTATAAGTATAAGTATAAGTATAAGTATAAGTATAAGTATAAGTATAAGTATAAGTATAAGTATAAGTATAAGTATAAGTATAAGTATAAGTATAAGTATAAGTATAAGTATAAGTATAAGTATAAGTATAAGTATAAGTATAAGTATAAGTATAAGTATAAGTATAAGTATAAGTATAAGTATAAGTATAAGTATAAGTATAAGTATAAGTATAAGTATAAGTATAAGTATAAGTATAAGTATAAGTATAAGTATAAGTATAAGTATAAGTATAAGTATAAGTATAAGTATAAGTATAAGTATAAGTATAAGTATAAGTATAAGTATAAGTATAAGTATAAGTATAAGTATAAGTATAAGTATAAGTATAAGTATAAGTATAAGTATAAGTATAAGTATAAGTATAAGTATAAGTATAAGTATAAGTATAAGTATAAGTATAAGTATAAGTATAAGTATAAGTATAAGTATAAGTATAAGTATAAGTATAAGTATAAGTATAAGTATAAGTATAAGTATAAGTATAAGTATAAGTATAAGTATAAGTATAAGTATAAGTATAAGTATAAGTATAAGTATAAGTATAAGTATAAGTATAAGTATAAGTATAAGTATAAGTATAAGTATAAGTATAAGTATAAGTATAAGTATAAGTATAAGTATAAGTATAAGTATAAGTATAAGTATAAGTATAAGTATAAGTATAAGTATAAGTATAAGTATAAGTATAAGTATAAGTATAAGTATAAGTATAAGTATAAGTATAAGTATAAGTATAAGTATAAGTATAAGTATAAGTATAAGTATAAGTATAAGTATAAGTATAAGTATAAGTATAAGTATAAGTATAAGTATAAGTATAAGTATAAGTATAAGTATAAGTATAAGTATAAGTATAAGTATAAGTATAAGTATAAGTATAAGTATAAGTATAAGTATAAGTATAAGTATAAGTATAAGTATAAGTATAAGTATAAGTATAAGTATAAGTATAAGTATAAGTATAAGTATAAGTATAAGTATAAGTATAAGTATAAGTATAAGTATAAGTATAAGTATAAGTATAAGTATAAGTATAAGTATAAGTATAAGTATAAGTATAAGTATAAGTATAAGTATAAGTATAAGTATAAGTATAAGTATAAGTATAAGTATAAGTATAAGTATAAGTATAAGTATAAGTATAAGTATAAGTATAAGTATAAGTATAAGTATAAGTATAAGTATAAGTATAAGTATAAGTATAAGTATAAGTATAAGTATAAGTATAAGTATAAGTATAAGTATAAGTATAAGTATAAGTATAAGTATAAGTATAAGTATAAGTATAAGTATAAGTATAAGTATAAGTATAAGTATAAGTATAAGTATAAGTATAAGTATAAGTATAAGTATAAGTATAAGTATAAGTATAAGTATAAGTATAAGTATAAGTATAAGTATAAGTATAAGTATAAGTATAAGTATAAGTATAAGTATAAGTATAAGTATAAGTATAAGTATAAGTATAAGTATAAGTATAAGTATAAGTATAAGTATAAGTATAATATAGCATAACAGAAGTAGTCGAAGTATTAATAAATGGGTATTATACAGCGCAATGGGATATGTCTGTCTTTCGATGGTACATATTGCACCATATTGTACACATTATATTTAATTCAATTAATTAAAACTACAAATAAAGGAATGGGCAAAACAGTTGTGTAAGCCCAATAACGACTGTGTCCTCACAGTGTAGATGACGTAAGGATAAACATATTATGAAGACGAATTTATAGAAACAATTCCGGATGAAAGTGAAAAGATTATTAACCTTAATGTCGCTAAAGAAATAAAATTGCTTTTGTATTCGGTCTATTATAACTCATAATTACATAAATTTTACTCCTGTCTGATAAAACGTGATCTTTGAAAAGGAATATCGGTGGACAAAAGCTGAAGTTAAATTTAGGGAAAATCTTTTTACTCCGGCATCATGATTTATATATATATATATATTGAACTACAAAAACACAGCGCAATTTGGGCCTGGAATTTGAACTGGTCTACAAATTATCTTAAAGATTGTCAATCAGCAACTTTGGTTTCTGGAAGTGGATCATTGAAGCGGTCGATTATTTCTTTTCCGTTTGCAGAGTATTCGATTTACTCGGGGTAACGGCTTTGATTACGGATACGAGTCTGTTCGGAGTTGGCTTCGAGCTGGTGCCAGCTCCAGTTTTATCATCGCGCTTGCCACAGAACTTCTGTAGAGTGCTCTGAACTTTCTCCCCGCTACTGCCCACAAACTGCTCAAGCTTTATTTTATTCTTAATGATCAGAAATGAGGGCATGCTGCTGACGTCATACTCTTCGGCAAGATCCTCGTGATCGTCCACATCGACCTTAACTACTACTAAGCAATCTTCGTACTCATGAGCAAATTCCTCTAGACGCGGTCCAATCAGGGCGCACGGGCCACACCAGGTGGCAAAGAACTCCACTAGAACATGCTTATTGCCGGCTTCTGCAACGATCCTATCAAAATCGTCTTTCGATTGTATGGTTATGACCTTTTTCGGCTTGTTTCTGTTTGTGGCGGGGGACGCCATGAGGGTATTGCCTGAGTCTGAAATTTTGTAAGCCGAAAAAATGTGAGTCTACGAGTTTTTAAGAAGTTTCGAGATCATCTGACTGACAAATATAACTAAGCCAAGCCTGTGCCATAGCAACAGAATGGTCTACACAGTGAAATCAGCTTATGTTTATGCAGCTCAACTTATGCAAGGTCTTCATACTGAATAAAGTGTAACCCACCCTTGCAGTGTATCGCAGCTGGACAGTTTCAATCCCATGAATAATTATGATTAAAAAAATTGATGCGAGTAAACATAAAATAAATATTCATTAGAAAAAATGTATGCAAAAAAGTGTTCAGTAATCAAAGTTGATGAATTCGATTTCTGTTGAATTTGTTGCTTTTTCTTGTAAAATATTTTAAAGAATAAAATGCTATTAAATGAATTGAAATCACAATCGCTTGAGACCCTTGTACACACGTACTTATTAAGGTAAAGCCAGATCAATGCATTTGTAATAAAAGCGAGTTGAAAGCAGTTAAGTCAGCTTTTAGTGTAGTTGGACCATGCACGTACTTATGTTCTGTGAGCTAAGTTTTGTTGGCAGCTGCAGCTAGATGGCTTAGCTGCTTGTTTTCCTTTTAAGTAGTATTCGGTTGACTATTTGCTGGCTTGGCCTGTCCTGAATTTGTCACAAATTAAGACAAATGCAGCGTAGCACATACTGAGCCAGCATCTGTTATGCTCTGTCGTCTTTCGGCTGCTTCTTATCTTTTGAGTGCTTACCTTAAGGCTTGTGAATTGTTTAAGTTTTTTTTCTTAATGCGCTACACTACGCAACATCGAGTAATACCGGGTACACTGACACACTTCGCAGTGGATGCAATCAAAGAGTGAAAAGCTCATGTCTACGAGCTATTTCCTGTTCGTCTCGTGTGTAAGATTTTTAGTTTTATTTCGTTGTTTTTCTGCTCAACTCCCAGAGTGCGTTTTGGAGTGCTTCTTGCCCTTGTTGTTGTTGGCCAAGCTGTGCGTCGAGGAAGTGTCGGCTGTAAGCGCTTTAAGCATGCCACTACTTGACATTGAGCCTTCGTTAATAATCCGCTTGTTATGTGCATTTGCTGCCACGAATTTCCACACCCACGCGCTCCTCGACTCTCTCTTGCATAACCTAATGAGCAGTGTAAAAGACAAATGATGGCGTTTTACTGCTGCACACAAAATACGACCGGATACAGCAGTAGCAGCAGGTGTAGTACATAACATGCAGCAACACCAGCAACACTAGCAATATCAGCAACAACAACACGAACCGGTACAGTTAAGTGTATCAGTGTCAGTTTTTGTGCCATGTTGTGCAATCGCTTGAGCATCCCATTCAGCGTGCCAAGTGCGCGACTTCCGCTCGCAGAGATTCGCCGCCCATTTATCTCCCTCTCTCTCTTATTGGGGATACTCGTTGTGCAGGCAAAGCGAAAGTGCTGACCTCGCAGGCGCACCTTGACACGACGCGTATGAGCAATGCATTAAAATGGCGAATGGCAACCAAACAACGAGCGAAATATTTTCGCTAAAAGATAGCGAAAGAAATGCTAAAAATAAAAGGGAATGCCAAGAGTCACGTATGCGGCAAGACAAATTGCTTCAAGTGCGGAGAATGCCACTTTCACTCACTTTCAATCAGCCAGGCAGTCAGTCAGTCAGTCACTCTGTCAGTTACTCAGTCACTTAGTTAGTCAATTATTCATTCAACTCAGTTATTTATATTGCGCATACGCCATGTTGCCAGCATATTTTTATTGCGGTCAACTATGAATTGGGCTGAGCATCAAATGCTTTGCTTCTCGCGTTTCTCACTTCAAGCGCTAGTCAGTTCTTCCGCCAAAAGAATGGCTATGATGAATGCATAGTCAGGCGCTGACGCTTTTCTCCTGTGAATTGTGAATTGAATTCACAATTGGAAATTAATTAAAATAAATTCATGCCGCAAGACTTTTGATTTTTGATTTGCTTCACTTTGCTTTCCAATTTGCTCTCAGAACTTATCATCATTATACCATATATGTATGTAAATATTGAATTTGGTTTTTAATATTTTGGTTTACTGTCGAGTACAGGGTAGCGGTTGGTGGACCGCTTTTTATTTCCATGAGCTCGTGCATTGTTGTAAGAGCTTTGACCGGAATAGCATAAAATAGTGGCAGTTAAAAGTGATTTATGACATTTTCACTTGTAAAATTGGTTTCGTGAAAAAAATCTATATTTAACTTTTTCAGCAACTGCAGAAATAAACTTTTTCTTGTAAGCATTTCAAAGTACTCACGCCAGAAAGTATGTTATAAAAATGAAAAGACATCTTACTGTAAAATATATGTCATTGGCATGAATGCTCTTTGGTGGCGTTTCAGGACACATAACAATTGCCAGGACTGTTCACCTACGCAGCTTGGCTTGCATAAAGCACGAGCACGTTTTGGCCATGTTGTTGTGTGGTAATTGTCTGGCACAAGCTGTTAACTGGCAGCTGACAAACTGATGGACAGACCACAACAGCCCAGTCCAGTCCAGTTTAGCCTAGTCCAGCCTAACCCAACAGTGATAAGAACCAGAACAACAAGCAAAATTCATTCCAATTTTGGCTTAACAAGTCTATGAGCTTTGACCATGGTGCAAATCGGTGCTTGCATTCGGACTTTTTGAGTGTTTGGCATACAGCATTTACTTGCTTAGCGTGCACATACACTCACACAAAGCTTGGCCACTCTTTTAGTGCAGCTGCACTGAAGTGCCCCTGCCCAAAATCCCATTTACATTCATACCGGGTCCATTGTAGTCAATTTCATGTACTGCCTTTGCTCCCGGCGCTGCACTTTCTACATGTAGCTGGTTTATGCGGCAGGATGTTGTTTCCCTGCCAGATGTGTTGCTCACAGTTTTGTCAACGTGCGAAATATCTCAAATTTTATTACGCTCGAATTTCGAGGAGCTTTACAGCTACCGCAGACGCGCAGCGCTGCGCCAGACTTTGATGACGCTTAATCTCCGCCCATTACCGGGCGCAGAAATCAGGTCCTGGTCCAGCCTGATTCGACTTTTCCACTTTCACAGGACAGTTGGCATTTTTTTCCGTCAATCCAAACCGGAGCTCAGCTCGTTCTGGCTTTTCTCTGCCTTAAGCCCACGCTGCTAGATGACCCCATACATTCTAACAAGCAGCTAATGTGGGCTTTATAGGGGCTTCGCTTCGTGGGTCTAGAATTTGCGTGGCTTGTCAGCTTTGGCTGCTTTCGTTTCAAGACAAGCTATCACGCACAGTGGGCTGTTTTGATTAAACTATTAAGCAAACGAGAATTGAGAGCAAATTTTATTTGAATTTGTGAAATCTAAATCATTTAATTTTGAGAATTTACCTTTAGCTGACAATTGCTCAAAATCTTAACTATGCAAAAATGTAAGTCATGCCCCATTGTATGTACTTTCAGGAGATTTCATAGCTCAAGAGCTGAACGTAAATATAATGATAGACCTAATAAGTATTTTCTCACCTTTTATTTATAATAAAAACAATATATGTGTATTTTACTATTTGGCAGAAGCAGAAATACAAATTTAGGGATTATGCTAATATATTTGCAATGTCACGCCTGCTTGCCAGATAAATCATTATCAAATGGAAATATTTTAAATTTTCCCATACCATTTGCTAGCTAACATTCTTGGGTCTCTTTCTTTTTTTTGGACCGACTAATCAATAAGTTTAATGTGCCCGGCAAAAGGCGGACGACATCAACAGACCAACTGCTAAGCAGGCAGCATAAAGGACTTCAATCAATCAAGTGCCACAGCAGCAATCGAAGATGGAGTTGGGAAAGACGAGCTGGCAATGGTTATGGCAAGGGGACAAAAAAGGGTTCCCTCTGCGCTTGATCCTGTTGCTCTTAGGCATTAAAACCACATGTGCTTCAACACAAAACATTTTATGCCCCACATATTGGAATGAGAAAGCACCGCAGATGCTGCTGCTGCTGCTGGTGTTGGTGCTACTTAGGCAGCTGCTATGAAGGACGAGTGCTACCTCGGCTACGGTTCGCTTCTGTCCTTCTAACAAGCTGCGTCAACAAACTAAACCACTTTGAAATTAACACGTTACATTGACATTGACAGCTTTATGCGTGGCATGCCGAGTGTCGAGTGTCGAAAGAGTGCCAACGAGAAGCAGTCATCCTGCAACGGCGGCTGTCAGTTACAGTTTGAGCTAAAGGCGTTAACACAATGGGGGCGGCATCAGGGGGATGCCAAACGAAGCGGCAAATATGACGGTAGCTCTTGGAGGCAGCGCAATGCTGACGGAATGGCGGCCGGAAGACGCACAAAAAAGGCAATTTCCGTTGTGGCATAAACAAGACTAAAGACTGTCTGCTAGTGTGTGTGTGTGCGCGTGTGTGTGTAGAGTGTGATTGTGTGCGTAGTTTTTATGGGCTGGCATTCAGTGAAACGAAAATTACCAATTCAAATGTCAGAAGTCGCGGCAAAAACGCGCTTCGCCTAACCAAACCGCACTCCACCCAGGCGCTGCGCTTGACGCAAAATTAAATTCAGTGTCAATTTGTTTCTTTTTACTTCTGTTTTTGTTGTTTTTTGTTATGTTTCAAGATGTGCAAGTAACGACGGATCAACTGGCATCGCTAAGGCGAATAATCAGTTGCTAAAAGCACCCAAGACAAAGCAGAGCCAAATTGTTGTGTGAAACTGTCTAAAGTGCTTAGGCCAAGGAAACACCCAACTCAATTTGCTATTTGTGATTTTGCCGACCCACGATTTTTCAGTGCCTTTTAATTTGTTGTGCGTGCCCAGCCAAACGAATTTATGCCCCCAAAATTGGTTGCGGGCAGCCCTTTCAGCAGCGAGCGTCTGGCGCTGAAAAGTGCAAGTGCTGCAAAAGCAAACTGTGCGGAAACATTCAAGAAGTGTACATTTTTCCGCTGCCTGTTTTTTAATGGATTTGCTGCGAAAAGGGTTGCTGATGAGGAGTCCGGAGTTGGAGAGTTCCAGAACACACAGAATCTAGCCAGTGGCACAATAAATTGGCTTTAAAACAGTTACTACTGCAACGTTAAAGCGTATCTTTCATCAAAATATCTGGCCTTATTAGCACGGTAAGATGACTTTCATTTCTACGCTATCATGCCAATACTTCCTATATCAATTCAATATTCTTTTATAGCAAAAGGTATAAAGTAGATTATTTCTTCACCAAAAACACAGCCTAAAACCTTTTTGCTATTTCACTAGCTCAAATATTTTTACTGCGCACAGTCCAATATCATTTGAATGCTGGACTAAGTTTTTGAATCAATATTTTGGTTTCTTGGTCATAACTTTGCTTAAATATTTGTTAATCTAATTATAAATTATATTCGTGTTTATTACTTGTGTACAGCAGCAACAAAAAGTAACAAGCTATAAAAAAAAACGTGAAAATGTCTTTAATTGCGATAGGAACTTGTAATTAAAGTATTTTCGGTTTTCACTTAGTCTTATTCTTCAAATGTTTTATGTTTGATGTAAATAGGCTTTAAAGAAAAATCCCTCTGAAGCCTATCCACAGATGTACATGGCTACGTAGAATTGGCTAATTGGCTTAGCCATGTTTGCTTATTCACGTAAAAAACTCTCTCTACGCATAGTACATTTAAAAACAAGTAACTAAACTCTAGTCGAGACTGCTCGACTAAGAGATACCCTGAATCCATTGAGCTGTAAAACCAATCATAAAAAGTTTCATTTACTCATTAACAGTTAACAACACATGCACACACACACACACACAAACATATGCATTCACGTAATATGCTCACTGCACAGTTTTGCGGCTGCAGCAGAGGCTGTGCTATGGAAACTTTATTGTTTAATAACTTTTTTTCTCGATCTATGTTCTTAATGAAATTTTCGGGGAATGATTATGACATCCAAATGTACCTATTTGCCAAATTTCAAGTCTCTAGTATTTGATTTACGTGAGTTATCGTTTTTGTTAAATTGTGGGCGAAAGGGGCGTGGCATCAAAAATCCAATAATGACAAAATGTGCGGATTCAATATAGCTATCAAACACAACTTGGTGCACGATTCTATCTTTAACGGTGTGCACGCCAGACCTCAAAAACAAAGCGATATTTTCGATAGTTATCGATAAAAAAGAAATGGGACGAGTTATCGAAAAAAAAAAATAAACTCGTACAGCGTATGGTATTATCGAGCATTTTGCTTTTTATTTGAAGTCTCTAGCTTTTGTGGTTGCGGAAATCCAGGTGTTTACACGGACGGACGGACGGACGGACGGACGGACGGACGGACGGACGGACGGACAGACGGACAGGGCTAGTTCAACTCAGCTCGTCGAGCTGATCAAGAATATATATACTTTATGGGGTGTGGCACGCCTCCTTCTGCCTGTTACATACATTCGCACAAAAACATTATACCCTGAAATTTCCATTTTCAATGGATTCAGGGTATAATAAATAATACCTACGCTGAGTTTGCCTGCACATGACTGAGCAGTATTCAGTTGCGAGCTATTGCCCCATAAATGTTTCTTGATTTATAGCCGTAGACTTGTGGTTAGTGATTTGGCAATTTGAGAAGCGATTCTATGGTATTGCCTGCCTTAAGTAATAAAGTCAAAGAGAGCTGCAGATGCACTAGCAGGGAATAATAACAGTTGAAATTTGTTTTTCACTTTAGATGCGCTGTCAATTGAATTATATTGCGACAGCTCTTTTGGAACTTTTGGAACTTAGCGATTTGATAGCTATTCCATTTGGCCTTCTTATAGCTTCGTTGGCTGTCAGCAAACACAAAAGCAACAACTGATTTGTTGCATAAGCAATTTGTTTACACGCAATAAATTTAGAAATCAACGATAATGCAATTTATTTGCTTTCAGTCATCTATATATTCGTATACGACATTTTTTGTCGGCCATTTGGTCTTTATTATTGCAATCGAACTTCGAGCATTTGTATTATTTGCCTTTTTCGTATATTTTATGTGCTGGGTCGCAAAAATTCCTCACTTTATGGACAAGTGTGCGAAGATTTATGGGTCTCAGTGTCAGCTTGGCTGTTTATTTTTTATATTTATTAAATTTACTATTTTATTATAAAAACGTATATATACTGAATGAAATATTGAAATTCAATTAGGTAAGAATATCATGAAATATTTAAATAAAATTATTAAACAAAAAACGGAAGCAGAAATTCAATTACTTTAATATTAATTATTTTATTATTTATAATTCTTTAATAAAAAATTTAATTTATTTTAATTTCCTCGTTTTTATACCCTGAATCCATTGAAAATGGAAATTTCAGGGTATAATGTTTTTGTGCGAATGTATGTAACAGGCAGAAGGAGGCGTGCCACACCCCATAAAGTATATATATTCTTGATCAGCTCGATGAGCTGAGTTGAACTAGCCCTGTCCGTCTGTCTGTCCGTCCGTCCGTGTAAACACCTGGATTTCTGCAACCACAAAAGCTAGAGACTTCAAATAAAAAGCAAAATGCTCGATAATACCATACGCTGTACGAGTTTATTTTTTTTTTTTCGATAACTCGTCCCATTTTTTTTTTATCGATAACTATCGAAAATATCACTTTGTTTTTGAGGTCTGAATCAGAATCATGCACTAAGTTGTGTTTGATTGTTATATTGAATCCGCACATTTTGTCATTTTTGGATTTTTGATGCCACGCCCCTTTCGCCCACAATTCAACAAAAACGATAACTCCCGTATATCAAATACTAGAGACTTGAAATTTGGCAAATAGGTATATTTGAATGTCATAATCATTCCCCAAAAATTTTATTAAGAACATAGGTCGAGAAAAAAAGTTATTAAACAATAAAGTTTCCATAGCACAGCCTCTTCTGCAGCCGCAAAACTGTGCAATGAGCATATTACATGCATGCATATGTTTGTGTGTGTGTGTGTGTGCATGTGTTGTTTACTATTAATGAACAAATGAAGCTCTTAATGATTGGTATTACAGCTCAATGGATTCAGGGTATCTCTTAGTCGAGCAGTCTCGACTAGAGTTTCGTTACTTGTTTTATTGTATTATTTTAATTTCCTTTAGACTGTTTAAGTTGCAAAGTCCCTTATTTTCATAATTTAATTGCACAGCTTGTCCTGAAGACATAAATAATTTAATATAGACCCAAGTGCATTATAACTGTCAAATAAAAATCAAATTTTATCGCAGTAGACAGCAGCTTCAACCACTAACCGCAGTTAAGCCGAAAGCAGCAGCAAAAACAACAACAACACAATAAGAAAGTTCAATTTAAGCTTAGTTAGATTTAGCAGCCATAAGCAACGACTTCTTGTGTCGTAAATATTTACGATTTAACATAAAGTTTTATTTTTTAACTCGGGCGGTTCGAAGTTTTTTCGTTTTTCATTTATATAAGTTTTTCTTTTTTTTGCTTATACATATTGTACAGTTAATTGAAGTGCGTACTTATGAACTTGGCCAGTTAGCTGCGCAGAAAAATGTTAGGAATTTCCCTAATCTTTTCTGTATTGTGTTCTCCCTTTTTTTCTGCTTCTGCCGCTGGTAGCTGAGCTGCAGCTCATGAGCCACCGATTTGCTGCAGCCTTAAGAGAGCTATAAAAGGGGAAAGAAACACACAGATATGCCGAAGAAACTGCAGTACTTTGCTGCTGCTGCTGCTGCTGTTGCTGCAGACTAAGTTAAAAACATTCTGAAGCAAGTGGAAACTTTCAGAGACAGCTGTAAAAGTAAGATTTTCTGCCCTATGAACACAGAGGCTCTCATTGATATGCGAACCAGGCTGGTATTTTTTTGTGTACTGCGCCCAAAAGCCTTGCAACCATAACACTTATACAAGAATTATCATTGCCTACTAATTGCCACACGTTTCACATTACTATTCCTGCTCTTGAATATATGAAACGTGATTCGTGTTAAAACTTCTGCAGACTTTCAATAGTTCCGTGCACATATCCTCGAAAGTTTCATGCAATGCACTCGAAAATAGGGCTGGGATTATTATATCGTACAATTATTGGAAAAGTATTATTTGCGGTGCTAGCACGATAGCTGTAACTTATTGCTGGAGATTTTTTGGTTTCTTTATGGGCACTTAGTGTAGATTTGTGTTTTACCTCGCATCGCGTCTACTTTGTGTCCTGGCCAAACACACTCGTTCACACACACACGTGCCCACTTGACACACACACACACATGCGCACAGGCTGACACACGTAGATGACTGCAATGTGCTGGCAAACATTTTAGCTCTTGGCAGGCTTCAATGCCCATGCTTAATGCTCATTGCCAGACTGTTGACATTTTAATAAAAATTATTTCAGTGCATTCGCCGCATTGCAGAAACGCCTCTAAAAGGCAGCTACATGGGCCAACTGAAGGCTGCAAGAGCAAGTGGAGCAAGTGAAGGGGATCCAGAGGAGAAGGGCGAGGTGAAACTGAAACGGTACCGTTATGAGCGCTTTCGAAATTGTGTATTCGTAGCTTACGCCAGAATATTTAAAGCACATTAAATTGGAAAATGCATTCTTTAATACTTGTCTGTCATATTATTTGTTCATTATTATTTTTAATCGCAAGATATTGAATTTCCTGCTATCCTCATAAAAAATGTATTATATTAAAATGTTAAGAAATGCGCTGCAGCTCAACTCGCACTGCCCTCATGCATCTTTAGCTGGAACACAGCTGCTGTCGGCCAGCTCTTTCTTGCCAGCTTCCATTTATTATCTGATTTGTATATATATACGTACTCCCTACGTATAATGTTCCACAATCTGCAGCAGACCACGCCGTGGCTTAAACAGATGCTCAACTTAAATGGAGAGTTGCATTCTTATGACTGATTCCTCTACTTCTGCGCTGCTTTCATAGCTTTTTACCGCATCAACGAATGCATACTATATGAATATGATTGCTTATTACATAATTGCTTAATGAATTAGGGACAAAGTATAGTTATAGCTACTTAAGCTTTAAGTTTATTAATAAAGTAAAGCCAAATTATTAACTTAAGCCTTTAATATAAATCAATTAAACATGTGTATAATTTTCTCGAACTTAAAAGTTCAAGCCTCCATATACAAGCGTTAAATATATGTATATATATAATATTTTTTTAATTTCAATATATACAAAAAATGAGATATATTATAATAATAAAAAATGATATTTTTATACCCTGAATCCATTGAAAATGGAAATTTCAGGGCATAATGTTTTTGTGCAAATGTATGTAACAGGCAGAAGGAGGCGTGCCACACCCCATAAAGAATATATATTATTGATCAGCTCGACGAGCTGAGTTGAACTAGTCTTGTCCGTCCGTGTAAACACGTGGATTTCGTAAACCACAAAAGCTAGAGACTTCAAATAATAAGCAAAATGCTCGAAAATACCATACGCTGTACGAGTTTTTTTTTTTTTCGATAACTCATCCTATTTCCTTATTACCGATAACTATCGAAAATATTGCTTTGTTTTTGGGGTCTGGCGTGCACACCGTTAAGGATAGAATCGTGCACTAAGTTGTGGTTGATTGCTATGTTGAATCCGCACATTTTGTCATTTTTGGATTTTTGATGCCACGCTCCTTTCGCCCACAATTCAACAAAAATGACAACTCACGTATATCAAATACTAGAGACTTGAAATTTGGAAAATAGGTACATTTTAATGTCATAATCACTCCCCGCAATTTTAGGACATAAGTCGAGAAAAAAAGTTATTAAACAATAAAGACATTTTGAGTATTCGAATGATTATTTTAGACATTTATCATACTTCAATTTCCAGTTCATGAATCAAAAAAGCTTTGAAAATATACGCAACAAAATGTTGCTTAGCATTGAATAAGCATAACATTTAGATACTCAACTGGGATGTCAGGCATATTTCGAGCTTTCAAGCAGTTTTGCAGGTCATGTGTGCCATTTCCCTGCTCTTTTTTAACTTTACACAGAAACTTATTTGAAAGTAATAAAGTTTTATGGCACCAGCCAATTAGCAAACTAGCGAGACCAAAAGCGAGACCGAGACCAACTGGAGCCGATCTGAATGCGAACAGAAGTCTTATTTAATGCAAACGATTTGGCGTGACGTTATGGCTGTTTGCATTATTAGCCATTGGTCGAGCTGGCCTCTGCTTATTAACTTATCAGTTGACTTGGCCACGTTTAAGCACGAAGCTAACTTTGTCTTATCTCGATTGAAATGTCGGCAATTTGTTGACAGCCACAGATAAGCTAAACTGATATAGACCAAGCCAAATTGGTTTCTTGCTTATGGCCATAATTAATATGTTCAGCACATAAACTTATTGGCCGACGTGTGTTTCTGCAAATTTCAGCAAAACAAACTTCGACTCAAGTTTATTTTTGTTTTATTGAGACCATTAGAAGATGCCATTTAAATTGAAGTTTATCTTAGCAGCAGAGCCGTCTAGCTGTGGTGCAGTCAGATTTATTACGAAGACTTAATCAACCTGAGTACAATCACTCTAAGGCATTCGACACCCTGCTGTGTTAGCAAATAGTATGAAAAGAACTTTAGCATATCTTGATTTGAATATTTATTCATATTACTTGAAATGAGATTTTTTCATGAAATCAAATCAAGATTTGTTTGTCTTTAGCAATATCAAGAAAATATTTGTTAGGAAAGCAACATTTGGGCTGCAGGCATTTCATTGAGTCGTTTTGCATGCCGTTCGGAGACACCTTAAATTAAGTAAATATGCATATTATTTGATCTTTCTGTTTTCAGCCACGTGCAAGGAGCAAGTTGTTGGGAACTAAATTTGGTCTCCGGTTGTTTTCTTGTTGCCGAAGGCGTTGCTTTTATGGCGTCTTGATGTTCCAGTTTGCGTTGAGGTTGCGGTTAATAAAATACTTTTATATTTCACTTTAGTCAGTTACATTAAAACTAGTATTGCTTAGATACATATACACACATACATTGAGCCCAGTAGAACCAACTACAACTAAAGGAGCTTTTAATTTAGCTGGGAAACTTGAAGAAAAGTTTTTATGACCTCGGGCAGCTGTTTGGTTATTAAATGGACACACATGCAATTTGCTGTATGGTAGATATTAATAAGCCTTGTACACAAATATACACGCAAACACATACGTGTACACATATATAATCTTACCTACTTACTGACAGATATATGCACTAAAATTGTGACAATTTTATGTGGCAAACCTCTGTTCAGCTGTCTGCCTGCCTCAAGCCAAATTTATATACTTATTTATGAAGCTGAAACAATGAAAAGCCATGCAACAAACAAATGTGGAAACTGACAACAGCTTGTGGAAAATACTTTGAGAAGGCACTTTCATTTGCACCCTGCTGTAACTCGAAGTGCAAGCACCTCCTTAACTGGCTTAAGATGTCCTCGTATAGTTTGTTTGGGCCATCAGCCAATTGCTTTCAGCCTTCTTAAGCTGCTTGCCCACAGGAACGAATCATGATGATTAAAGTACTTTGTTTTATTGTCTTGTAAAAGGCCCTTTGTTAATGGATTTCAATATTTCCGATGCTTGGAATGGATTGCAGTGTTGGACTAAATCAATAAGGATGAGAGGTGTTTCAATAGCTAAAGGTTTGGACACGTCCATGTTAATGGAACGCAATTTTCTAAGAAGAGGAAGAGAGGTTTGAAAAAATGACCTCAAGAGATGGGGATCGATAAGCAGTAATGTTAGGAAATGAGTTTCATTCAATAGCGATAATGAAACCCCCGTTAAGTCTTAGGGCATCTTTTGTTGAGTATTTGCTTAGTAGTCCTTAAAGGTGCTCTCACGCCCGGCCACAGACACCCACAGGGCCATCTTAAAGCTCATTGCAGACTAATCAGAGCTAATGCCTTCGGTCACAGCTCATTGCCAAGTGACAATAGAAGCGACCATGCGCCGACAAAGCTATTAATTAAAAGACACAACAAGCAGAGCAGCCCATATAAAATACTCGACCAATAGCAAAGTGCTCGGATGTAAAAAATACGACTAGCATCCAGCACAAAAGCAACAAATTAGCAACAGTCGTCCTCACATGGCCACTTCCCAACCTCATGTACACTGAGAGGAGCTGCCGATGCCCCTTTTCAGAGTAATTTATAAAGCAATCGATATTTAATGATTAATTTTCCTAACTGTCAAGCATGAACTCAAAATTTTTAAATTAAAACTGTAGATATTTTAATTAAAATTGATAAAATTTTTGTTTATTTTTTTATTTTGCTGAGGATTTTGTATATATATATATATAATTTTTTTTTTCAGTGTACCAAAACATCCACTGCAAACTGTTACAAGGTCCTTAAGTCTTTTGTTCTGGCCACAGAACAGTCACATGGATACATACATATATATATATTGGAATATATATAAATATCTTGACTCGCATTTTATAGCGTATCCTGATTTTCTGTTACGAATGCTGCTTAAAAAATTGTTGCTTTAATTTAAATATTGATTTTGGCACCACAGCCTCGCCCAGGCCCAAGCAAATGCATACGACCCAAGCGGGAGGTGCAGATCTGAATGTATCTAGATGGGCTCCGTCTTTGTTTTTGCCAAACTCGCAGCGAGCAAACATATTCAAGATTCTGTTGATTGTTGAAACGCAAGCCAGGAACGAAACTTCCCGAAAATGCAAAACTTCAAGGAACAAACTCCCACAAAGAGAAAGAGACAACGGAGGCGCGCAGACCACTAGGCCAATAGACCCAAAAGCAAACTTCTCTGCTCTTTACACTTGGTCTATTGTGCATAATTTGCGAGCTTTATGAAAATTTCATAGATACTACAAATGCAAATAGATACAAAACATTTTTGTGTCTGTGGGCGTTCGGTATTTCAGTGACTGTCGAGCTTTCAATTGCCTTTCATAGCTCGATATGTAACAAACGAAAGTTAATTTAAGGTGCGAATGGCACAACCGGTTTAACGCACATGAAACGCAATCTTATCAATATCATGCATAGAATATATTTTATAAATCTAAGTGCCTATTATCGCTTATACTAGCTTGTTAATATTAATCAAATAAATTTATGGTAGTATGAACTTCAGACGGCTCGACAAGTAGTAATTCGAAATTCAAAAACACATCGATAACCAGTAAATGGGGTGAGTCTCGATTGGCTTTAAAAATGATGAGTATACAGTAAAAAGTATAGGTCTCAAGATCGCTGCGACCAGACGGACGGATGGATGGATGGACTTTCCAGAATATATTACTGTACTCTGAGCATGGTACGCCATTAACTGTCTGTTACATATATTTTAATAAAACCATAAGATTTGTAGAGCATCTTTCGAATTAAAACAATGGTAAAAAGATTGAATTGATAAGCTCTATATTAGAAAATAAATAATATTTTTACTACTTAACAAACAATTGTTATTTAATATAAATTTCAATATAAATTTAAAATTAAAAATCATTAAATGTCGTAAATAAATTTTGATAAAGAATTTTAGTTAAAGAGAACTTATAACCAAAGCTGGTATTAGGGTAATTTTTTGACGTAAGAACGCTAGTGATAAGAGAGAAGCCGACTATAGACTTTGTGGGCAGAGTTAAGATAATTCAATTATCAGCAAAGTTTTTCGAAAACTTTGCATTTTTTTATTTTTAAATAAAAAATGAAACGAATAACAACTGCCCGAAAGACTTAATATATTTTTGCAGCTTACAAAAGGAATTACGGTAATTGTGAACGTAATTAAATGAATTAGACAAGTACGTGTAAGTGCGTTATTTTCAGCACATTAAGTGCCGCTGTAGCTGCAGTAGCAGCTACCATCAGAATGAGGCATCTGCGAGCGGGGGGACTGTGGCAGCTCGTTACTGACTTGAATAGTGAATGACTGACACTCTTTTCTCTAGCTGCCTCTCTGTGGGGTTAGCCAACATAAAGACAATCACTTTAATTGAAGTGCCACTTGTGCCGTGTCCGCCGGCTGTGCCAAAATTTTGAGGGCAAACGGACGCGTCTCTTCAGTGAATGACCACGAGATAGGGTGAAGGGTCCAAAACTAGCGCTTAATGAAAACTTTTCTTTTTAAATTTTTTGTTTTTTGCATTTACTAACTGTGTGAGCTAGATAAATGCTTCCAGAGTTTTATTAAATTATTTAGAGCACTTACAAATCTGTTGCCACAATACTTTTCAGTGCCATCATGTGGCATCATCAAAATTACAGCGTTAATCTTATGTTATCAGAAGTTTTGATGTTTTCTTTTGTTTATTTTGAGGTTCTTTATATAAAATCAATAGTAGAAGGAGTTATATGCAACACATAATTAAGGAGTTTTATAATGAAATTTAAAATAAAAATATTTAATTATTTTATTTTCGATTTATAGGCACACTTTAACTGGGATCTACAATTGTAAGTAATAAATAAAATTTTTATTAATATTAAATGTTCGGAAATAGCTATCGTAATTAATAATGATTGTAATAATATATTCACATCGTATCATTAATGATTTTGAATAACTATATTATTTTATATTTTAATTTATTTTTTCAGGTCTCAGTTTCAGTCAACACTCTTTATCTTTAACACAAGATCAAGCCAGGTAATATGTAAACCTTATATGCATATATACCATAAATCGCAATTATATACTATAAATAAACAGAAATGGCCTTGCGCTAATTCTATCACACGTAGTTTTAAGCTTATTTCATGTCATTTTCAAGTTTCTTTCTTTATCTAATATTGACAGAAATTTTTCAGCTGTAATTATATGCAATTATCACGATGATTTTTGCTAAAGATGTATATACTTCGCTTAAGAATTGTATAACTAGTGAAGTTTCACTTCATTCAAGGAGAATCCCATAAAATATTAGCTAACAAGTTTCTAAATAGAGTTAGAATTCGATTTTGCACAGTCCTTTAGAACTATTATGCAATATGTTTGCTGTGGAATAAATTGGATAAAAACTAAGTTGCATGCAGATGATATTCATGGGTGGCGTGTGTTTCTGCGAGGTTTTCTGCATGCTCATACACAAGTTTCAAAATATTTCAAAGGCATCGTTTAGCATAAAGGCATAAAGGAATTGTATGCCACTTCTGGGCTAGTGTCTGTGTCCTGAATGTAACTACAAAATGGCCGCATTCAGCGCCTGCCGCTTGACTTCTTTCATGCATATGTTGCATTTAATTTAAGCAAATGTATTGAAGGCATGTAAAGGTGTGTGCGAGTGTCGCTGGGTAAGTGTGTGTGAAAGGTCATTGAGCGTGCGTCGTGGCCGCATAGTCGCATTTGACGCACGGGCTGCCTTCACTGTTAATTATACTCGTCGACACTCTCATTATGCATAAATATGGATAAAGGTGAAACATGATTTTTTTTTTTTTGCTCACGCCTGCTCGACCTTTCCATGTAATGTCCATTTTTCCCTGGACCCTGGACCCTTCTACATTCTTGCAATGAATATTATATACGTGAATTTTGAAGCATATAAATATGTATTTCTATAGAGTATATCTATCTGTATATACCCTTTGCTTTTCTGTTTTCGGATATTCTCCACATATATCAATAAGATGTAGACTTTGATATATTTTATATATTATCTATTTTATATTCTAAACTTACAAAATCAATTTGCTTATGTGTCCTTTAGTGAGCTATTCGAAATTAAGGGTATATAATATTCGAACAGCAAAAGATGGTCATTCTTTTGGTGTTATTTTTATTCAGTAATAATATGAAAATTAATCACTCAGCTGAGTCCATGAGAGGGAGATAAAAGGGATGTGCAGAAATTCTACAACAAGTTTATATGACTTTTTAATGGGCATCTAATTAGCTCATTTTGTAGGCAAATGTTTGTCTTTTCGGCGCATTTTGTTTACCTTTTTGATGAGCCAATTTTAGTTGTTGTTGTTTTTTTTTTCTTTTTATTATTATTTTGACTGTCATTGTTGCTTGTTTTATTGGTTTTTTCCCTATTTGGGCTTTGACGAGTTTGCTCTTTACGCGTTTTACTACGCGCGCGTTACACATTGCGCATACGTAATTTAAAGCCGCCTCAAATTGTGCTGAGCCAAAATATTCTATGCCTAATGAAAATTGCTCTACAGCATAGCCCCATCGGACCAACCAGCTCAGACGTAGACCAATGCAGCAGTTTAGTCAATTCAGCCAAAGCGAAGGCTCAGGCAAAGCCAACATTGAATTCACGGCTTAAATGCCCAATTGGCCGTGCAGAAAAGTTTTGGTTTTGTTTTTATATTCAGTTTCATTTGGCGAATGGGGCCACTTGAATGCGCAATGAAGCTGCCGCAAAACTCCAATATGTCAAAAAGCACAAAATAGAATCTAGATGAAAATAGAAGAACATGTAAAAAGCTGCAACTCGAATGTGAATTCCAATTTTGCATAAATTCCGTTCTCAGAGTTTTTTGGTTGACTATCGCAAACGATTTGTTGGCGCAAATCTCTGCTTAATATTCATAAAAAAAGAGAGAAGTGGAAGTATCAGGCCTTAAATAAACGCCAGCTTATTGTTGACATTAAACCCCACAACGACATGCCTCTTGTCTACCGACTGCCGCACGCTTCAGAAAGTGTTAATTAAGCGGCACAAAAGCCTCGGATGTCGACTTTTAAAACATCATTAAAATTGTCAACTTTTGTTGAACCTTCCTTATTGTTGCAGCTGCTGCTTAATTATTTTTATAATTTTCAGTTTTTCCTTGTTATGCATTATGCTGTGGCCGTCCCGTTAAGTGGACGCTGCTACTGCCACTGCTGTGGCGAGCACTCGTTAAAATTAATCAATTCATTTAACTCCAGTCAAATAATCACAAAGTACCTATATGTATTCAGACTTTTAGCTCATGGGAATTTCATTCATAAGTATGTTAGTTTTATGAGCGTTTATTCATGTATAAATAAATAATAAATAATAATAATAATATATAAATAAATAAATTTTCAATTATTTTTTTTTTTTCGAAATGAGTTGTCAAAACATTTGAAATCTTAATTCACAAGTTTTTTGAGCGAATCTAATGTGATGCTGGAGCTAGAATAGTTTGAGTAAGAATCAGACTGTTTTATTAAGGCAGAAGTCACAGAACAAACTCGATTTTTCTATTAAAATTGTCATAATATAATATATCATAAAATATATCGGCATTTTATATATATGACAATATAATATAGAGATATTAATGTTCACATTTTAAATATTATAATTAATTTATCATATTATTTGCTGTAATTATAATCGTCTAATTTGATTTTTGTTCAATTGAATAAGCTCAGACATTAAATAACTGTATAATTATTAACAAGTAACAAAACTCTAGTCGAGACTGCTCGACTAAGAGATACCCTGAATCCATTGAGCTGTAATACCAATTATAAAAAGTTTCATTTATTCATTAATAGTAAACAGCACATGCACACATACAAGCATATGCATGCATGTAATATGCGTATTGCGCAGTTTTGCGGCTGCCGAAGAGGCTGTACTATGGAAAATTTATTGTTTAATTACTTTTTTTCTCGAAATTTCTTTTGAAATTTTCGGGAAATGATTATGACACTTAAATGTACCTATTTGCCAAATTTCAATTTGTTTTTAGTTTTTGTGCGGATTCAATATAGCAATCAAACACAACTTAGTGCACGATTCTATCTTTAACGGTGTGCACGCCAGACCTCAAAAACAAAGTGATATTTTCGATAGTTATCGATAATAAATAAATGGGATGAGTTATCGAAAAAAAATAAACTCGTATGGTATTATCGAGCATTTTGCTTTTTATTTGAAGTCTCTAGCTTTTGTGGTTTAAGAAATCCACGTGTTTACATGGACGGAAGGACGGACGGACAGACGGACAGGGCTAGTTCAACTCAGCTCATCGAGCTGATCAAGAATATATATACTTTATGGGGTGTGGCACGCCACCTTCTGCCTGTTACATACATTCGCACAAAAACATTATGCCCTGAAATTTCCATTTTCAATGGATTCAGGGTATAAAAACGCGATTGCTGAAATGTCATGTGATTTTATGGTATAAAGTTTTTGTGAAAAATTATGTAACATGCATTAATAAAACTTCTAATGATAGGTTCATCAGCTCGAAGGGTATCTCTTAGTCAAATCGATTCTACGGAAGAGGTATTGCATGCAAAACATGATTTTACTGTAAAAGCTAATATGTGATAAGATGTTTCGTTCTGATTTCCATTCAGTTTTTGTATTCATATACAGTATTAAGTTGTATGTATAATTGGTTGATAAATATCATATATAAAGTATATATATTCTTTGGGAATTATATCGAATTTACAAGTTATAATTGGTTATGTCTATATGGGAAATTTATTCGAGTGTAGATCATCGATTGCAAATGTTTAAAAATGAAATTCAGTTTGAATTAACTAATGAAATATGAACTAAGAGAAATGTTTACAGTTTCATAATTTCATATATGTAGAACTCACTTTTTGTTATAGGCGGGTAAGAAAAGATAAAACATGATAAGTGTTTTTTTTTTTGCTAATTAGATTCTTTGTATTTTTTTATATGTATCTTGAAAAGACAGAGCAGTCGACAGGCTTCGTTAAAGTAAGTTAATGTATTTCTCGCTCAGGGGATTTCCATAGATTTTTAAGTCCCGCAATGATTTAATTGTCTGGTACGCCCTAATGGGTCATACATTTTGCTTTGCTATTAATTAAGCTGTTTTTTTTTTATTTCTTTAGGTATTGAAAAACTGAGCGATTTTATTTGTCGAGATAAGAAATGCGATTAAAAAATCAGTTTCACACATGAAGATTATTTTAATATTTCATACTTTACTGAAAACATTTTTAGATAGTAATACTAAAATTTTAACCTCACGTAATTAATTTTAACAATGGGATTAAATCTTCGACTGTATCGAATTCGTGCTGAGCACATAATAAAAATGGAAAACAGTTTCTTAAGAGCTTGAAACAATCCTTAAAATTGTTAAAAGCTACTCATACGCACTGTTGCCAGTCACGAAACGTAAACGTTGCATCTGAATATAGCCATTGGCATATAAGTATATACATTTAAATATTTGTATACATAGCTATATATATATATTCTTAAGATGGAAACAAACATTGATATGAATAAAAAAGTGATATAATAAACACAAATATAATAAATATATATTCACACAGTGAATATAATAAACACAAAATGTAGAGCATTAAAAATGACATACATATATTTCCTTACAGCTGCCTGCCTTTTTTCAGATATACTCTCAGAATATGTTTACATATATACATACATACACATATATGCATGGAATATGCGTAAATATATGTGTTCTACTTTTAAATTATCTATGAGCAAGTTTTCGTATTGGTTTGGCTATTTACGAATAACATTTGTTTCGAAATCTGTGCGCTCAAGTAAAACTAATACATTTTGTTGTAAATATATGTTTAACTAATTAAATATTTATTTATCAATTACAGTATATATGAATAGGCTTTCATACAAAAAACCCTAATATATATTCGAAATTTAAATGCAAACTTTTTGTAAATATTAAAGAATAAAATATTTGCAAATAGTCAGCATTTATATTTCAAATATATATTGGGGATTTTTATATGACAGCTTATTCAATCTATACGGTATTTTGTAATTAGCATACTGTAATTGTTTCAAATTTAAAAAATTTTTTTTTTATGAATTTTAAGTTGAATTTTAACAACATATCCAAAAACACTTTCATTAATTAAAAATTATTTTTCTCTTTCAATTTAACTCATTTTGATAAGGATCAAGTTTGAAATATAGATTAATGCATACATTTAGCTTGGGTATAAAACTTTTTCTTTTTTCAGGCATATGTATTTACCGATTTAATTATGTTTTTTATGAATTTTGTCTTGTTCTCATTTCAAATTTTTTATTCAAATATAATAATAATATTGTATATATATCATTGTTTTTATGATAAATATGTTTCCGACTTGCTCATAAAAAATAACGCAACACAAAATTTTTTGCAATTAGTTTAATGCATCGTTTTGTCAGTTCGGCAAGCAGCCAAGTCTGGGAAACTCTTTTAAAATTGGAGTAATATTCCTTGCACTGATATATTGTCTTCTTCTTTTGTTTTCTTTTCCTTATATTTTTCTTTGTGTTTTATAAACATAATTTCACCAGTATAAGAGCCAAATAAAATCAAGCGACCCAAAATTTTGTGGTCATAGACACAACGGAGGCGGCGTCGGCATTGGCGTTGGCGTTGGCGTCGCCGTCGGCTTCAGCAAATAACGTTGCTAAAGCGAATGCAAAGCAAAATTAAAGTTGTAAATTAAACTAGATATTTGATTACTGATTTAAGTTCGTTGCAACCAAACAAACAATCAGATAGGCAGGCAAACAGATAGACAGACATAGATAGTGTGAAAAACACATTAATGATGAATATGCGGGGATAGACATGGAATAAAAAATAAAAATCAGAATTCATATAGATTGCGCTAAATTGCAAACGGCAACGCAATGGATATAAATGTCCGTCCGCTTGGACGTCTGTCTGTCCGCCTGTTTGTCTCACACATCTGCACCACTTGTCGATGTGTACGTTGATTAAGGCACGCGAATGACACTCACACAGCTTCAAAACACGTAGATATACACACCAACACACGCGCGCGAGAAAGTTGCGCACTATTTGGTCACACACGCGCGACAGAAAAAATATAGAAAGAGGACGCCAGGGCCGGAGTGAAAGTTAGCAGCCGAACCGCACGTGGCGACTAACTAGCGACAACTGAATTGTAAACTGAGTCCACCAAAGCATGCCAACGCCACATCTGGAAACGTCAGTTCTCCAAATGCTGAGCGAGAAACGTAGGGCAGAGCATAGAGTGAGAAAAACTTGATGTGGGATGCCGCCAAACCAAATTTGAGCATGAACGTCGTTGCCGGCGAAAGAGCAGAGCACAACAAACAAGCAAAGAGCGCCGTTATCGTAACGAGTGAGTGTGTCGAATTGAGTGGAAGTTGCTGTTTAAAGGCAACAGGTGTCGCTAGCGGCCTCGACACACAGATGTAAAGCAAGACAGCAATTCTTTCGTGTGTATTTGTGAGTGTGCATGCTTTCATGCTGAGTGCGTGGTTGAGTGTGCGTGTCTGCAGCTAAATTGACGACAAATTGTTTGGCTTTGAGTGCGTTGCGGGTTTGATGACTCGGATTAAAGTTTGTTTTGTTTTAGTTGCTGTCGCCTGGCTTAATATTTCATTAACGTCCGCTGCGTATACGTATTATTTGTTGAATGAATGAATTGACGTTTTGTGTGGAACACATTGATCTATATGTTAAGTACGGGCGATTTTGGGCTAAGTTGTGCATAATCAAAATATGAATATGTTTTTGGCTATTTTTTTGTTTACATATCAATCGATTGATTAATTATTCAGCTATTCACACATTGTCGATTATTATACATATGTTCGGTGGACCTCTTTTATATGATAAAACATAACAAAACCAAGTAAGAAAACTTTAGTCGGCGTGCCCGACTAGGGGATACCCTAATCCCACCCGCTCTTAGTTTTTTTAATATAGTCCATGACTCGTATGTACAACCATATCACGCGACTTAAATCTATGTCAATGGTACTAACAATGTCGATCAAAGAGGAATTATGCAAACAAATTCGACACAAAGATTATTAGCACACTTTTGCAAGCACACAAGAATTGTTCCGTTACTATGAAAGAAGAAGAATCGAAAACAGATTCGCACTGCGACACACAGCGCCGATCGGCAATTGGAAGTAGGTAGCAAAAACAATTCAAACACAATTCGACCCAAACTCAAAGGCATTTGCGATTCTTAAAAAATTTTTTCGCGAGCATTTGAATGCATGTGTGCACATGTATACATAATGAACATGTACAATCGCCAGCTGGTCTCTGTGTGCTTTGCAGTTCAATCGCTGTTGATCTGGTCAAACATTTTGTTTAATAACTTTTGTGTTTATCAACAGATTTTGATGAAACTTTCACCATATGATTTAAATAATTGATGTATTTTTCAAAAAGACCAAACACCATATATATTGCAACTGAAAATAATTTTCAAAATTGTGGGGAAATTTGGGGCCGGTATCCAAATGTAACAAAAACCGAAATTGGTACAAATATACATAAAGCTACATGCAAAATTTGGAGACTCTAGCTCTTAAGATAAAAAAGATAAAAAATCATTGCTGATTTTTAATATGGTTTTAAATCGATAACAAATATTCAGGAATAGTTATCGATTTTCTGAAACAAAGTCGATTCTGAGACAGACGGACAGACAGACAGACAGACGGACAGACAGACAGACGGACAGGGTTCAATCAACTTGGCTTGTCGTCCTGATCAAGAATATATATACTTTTGGGGGTGTGGCACGCCTCCTTCTGCCTGTTACATACTTTTAAAAAAACATTATTCCCTGTTTTCCCATTTTCAATGGGATCAGGGTATAATGCTAGATTTTCCAAAAATAATAGAATGGAAATATTTATCATTAAATAATTAAAATTTTTTTCAAATCTTCTGTAAGAATTTTCATAAAATTTTCAATTGCAGATCCAAACTGGATTTTGGCTTTAATTCTTTTTTAAGCTGGAGTAAATTATAGCAACCTTCGTCAAGAAGACAAACGAAATTTTAGAATTTCACTCCGAGCTAACCTCAAGGCAAACCCGCAGCTTGCCAATTAATCCAATTAGGGCAAACAAATCGGACAGGGGACAGTAGATAGGGGTCAGATGACAGTAGATGTTGTCAAAGATAGCCTTTAAAGCAAATACGGCGGACAGAAATCCAGTGCTTTGACCAATTAAGAAAACAAATTAACAAACAGTGAAAAACTTAGAAAGAATTTTAATGCTTCTCTTTGAGAAATTAAAGGCAAAAATATAATCCAGCAAACTTTGTCAGCGCAATTTATACAAACAATAAGTTAAACGACATTTATTTTGCTGGCCAAGGCGAAAGAGGAATCGAGTGAAGCCAAGGACACATTTTGCCCACAGGATAATCAATTATGCAACACGCACAGCAGAGCAGCTGCGAAGGCCCGCAAAGTCCGATACGAAGGAAGCAGGAAGAATGCGGCAGGAAGCAAGAAGCAAGCTTTTAATACTTTAATTGCCAGGAACTTAAATTATGCATAATGACTATTATGTGAATCATAATTTCGAGCTTATTATGACATTGATTTGTTGCCTGGCCAACCGAATAGCCAGATTAGCCAGTCAGCACTTAATCGGCTTAATCAAATAATCATATTAGGCAATCGCCATCAATCAACTAATGTGGTGGGTGGGCTCACAAGCAGGCGTCTCCAACAAACTCATGACAATACAGAGTAAATACGACAAAGGACACGAGCCGATATACAAAATCAGTTATATAATTGAAAATTGAATAATGGACCTTTACAATGTCGATAATCGTTTGATGATATTGGACTGCCTCAGAGAGAACTCGGCAAATATGCGCATCGAGCAGTCGAACTTACGCGATCGCATTTCCCAGGCCTTGGTGCGGGCTCGTACCAGTCTGTTGTGCATTCGTCAGCTAAATATTGAGCTGCAGGAAATGAAGTTGACTGTGGATAATGCATTGGCCAATGATTTTCAGGACTTGGCCGATTTCAATGAATCTGAGATAGTTGAGCAACTGTCCGAAGATATCTTGCAGCGGGAAAATATCGAGATGTACGAAGAGATCGGAGGAGACTTTTCCAATGAGGCAAATCCAGATGAGTTGGATGAAAACATATTTGAAGAGCAATAGACATGCATATTATTAAGCCGTTAGGTTATATTTTAGTGAAACGTTTTTGTTTAAAAAGTGCACATTTAAAGTAGGCAAACCGCAACATTTCGAAGCATGCAAACCGCAAAGGCTGACATATTTTCAGAGGCAGAGAATAATCGATTAGAAGGCAACTAATTATACAGGTATGAGTGCATTATAATATATATATGCTTGACAGACTTCATATTTGTATATCGGTAGGAAGAGTGAGAGAGGCGATACAGAAAGAGAAAGGGAGAGGGAGACAGACAGCTTGCCACCTCTAAAAAATAGTTTAATCACTTTAACCTGTGGAAAAGAAAATATAGGCTATGTAGAGGACGAATTAAGTATAAAAAATATATTTTCTTTTAAATATATTTTTTTTTATAAATTTTTTCAAAGTCTTTCAGATTGTTTACGAAATGCAGTGTTCAAGTTGCGGCTGTTTGTTTAAAGTCAAATTAATTTTAATGGAATATTTTTTAAAATCTTAAATTATGTACCAAAATTTTATAAAAGAAAAAAGAGCAATCTTAATAAAAACATAAGTTTAGGCTATCAATATTGTTTCTTTTCTACCTTGACCCAAATCGTCATCAATTATGCTAGCAGGAAGCCAGACGCTTGGCTGCCTAGACTCTCAGCCAGACCGGCTGGCACACGGTCCTGGTTAAACTGAACAAAATTGTTGTCGCATAATGAAAAACTCAGAAAGCTGAAGCACGGCTCGCTTGGTTACATTGCCCAGTGCGCCATAAATCACAGTTCAACGGCAAAAATATTTCAAACCCAAAATCCAAATCCAAAGTGCGTTGTCAAGAGCAGTGGATACCTTAGTTAACTGGATTATGTATGCCAATCAATCAAGGATTCTTTTAGGTATCACAAAATTAAGTGTAAATATGTGCACAGCCTTCCAAACATAACTGTGCGCTCTGAAATGTGGGCCTTTAGTATAGGTGTGCTGCTGAGTAACGGGATTGCGTGTCGTATGCGTAATATTTATTTTAAATCGATAGTAAACAGTTAATGTGTGTGCAAAAAATGTCAATAAAATTGCACTAAATTATTTACCTTTCGATTTACGTATGAAAAATACTCTAAGTGACTAATAGGACGAATAACCTAAAGCCAAACCAAATGTACGGAAAGATTAATTTACATATGGAAGTGAATCGCCGTGCCCTGTTTATTTTTAAAACTTACTTATATTAATTTAATTTTATTTAAAGTTAAAGGTAAAGCTACAGATTGCCTAACTAAAAATTGATGAAACGAAAGTCGCTAGCAAATAGCCCCGCTCTTTGCAGTTACCTATTGTCAAGAGCAACTGCATTCGATATTTGGGTGCAGATGATTGTGCTGCTGTCTGCGTGTGTGTGTGTCGGCATTCATGCATATGGTAAGCCGATAATGCACTGACAATGGCGCCATTGAGCAGTACTTTCAGCACAAATCGGCTTAAAGTCTTTTGACTTCGATTCGCTTAGGCACGGCTTAAGTAGATACTGTCAATTGATGGGCCATTAAATCGATAGTTTTAAGCCTTGAAATTAGTTTCGACTCCTGCAATATTTTAAATATATATCTCACGGACATTCTATCAAAGCAAGTAAATAAATAAATGTTTTTTTTTTTTTTATTTTAATTTGTAAATTTATATAAAGCGTTTGGTATAAAGTCATTATATACAGCGCTAAGCTAATTGCTTTTCAACCGAGATATTTTCTATTTTAAGGAGTTGCCTATGTATTTTTACAAAAAAAAAGTAGAAAGAAAGAAATTAATTGAATACATAGTTTTCCAACTTGATTATGTTGAGTGAGAGGAACATGCGCTGATTGATAAAATTTGAAAATGTTAATTGTCATTGCTGCATTTAAATATTATTATTAACACTCAATGAAAGTGAATTGATTGCGGAAGTTCATTTAAAAATAATTTAATTTTAACTTGTTTTTTTTTTTTTTTTTTTTTTTTTTTATATTTTACAAGCTAATTTCAATTTGTATTTATTACATTTTTAATCTTTAACAAGCTTTGACGAGCATCAGAGGAGAAAAATGATAAATCGTTTCATGAATTTTTTCACTTGACTGAAGACATTTTTATTAAATTTGCGGAGCCATATTTTTTATTTGAAAATCGAGCAGCCAATTGAGTTAATTGAAAAATTGCTCTTGTCAATAAATTGGAGGCATGCGAAAATGCTTGTCTTGGCTTCGAGTTGATTGGCCAAACTTTGATCATTATTAAATTGGCTATGCCCAAACTATGTTAAGTTAGCCGAAAAACTCTTGTCTTGAACGTGCAGATACTTGAAAACTTTAAGTATGCTAACAAACTATATACAACTAGAAGTTGCACCTGCGACACCACAAACAGGTGTCAACAACAAAAGCGTCATCCGCATTGCATCGCATCGCATTGCATCGCATTTCTTGTCGCTAATCTAGTACTTTGCCTCAGCGACAAGTTTGACGTCAAGTTTGGTGGCAAGCATCTGAGGAGACATAAATGTTCGCAACACGTATGCTGTGGCTTATACTTGCTCTGGTCTGGCTTAACGTGGCTGGCACGCGCATCACGCATACGCAACGTTGCTTTATTGAGATAGCCGCAAAGCCTGTGAGGCACTCAAGTTTTGTAAGAACTTTTCTTGCCTGTTAAATTAACTTTGGATCTGTGATTAATGCGCCGATAATACATTTCTGCTTATTTTAATATTGATGAGCCATAATAAAAACCGTTCGTCTGTCCATCAGTCCGTATGAACTATTAAAGCTAGAGACTTTAAATTTCAAATATATACTCGCTTGTACTATTGTCAGATAAGTGTCAACACTATCCTGACACGTGCACCTAGGATCGTGGTAATCAAGGATGCTCACGCTTGTAAGCCAGAAACATTTTTAGCTAAGGGAGAGAAAGTTGAAATTTGAAGCATAGATGCCCACAAGGGGCGTGGATAATCGAATCAAAAGATATAGCATATTTGATCGTTATATATATATATATATAACCGTGTTGATAATTAGTATCAACAAATTTATAGACTATATATCTATCATTAAGGCTATCAGGGTTACGAAAAAACAGTATCACTGATTCGGGTACCAATCACTCGCGCCGACTACAACGTTCTTACTTGTTCTTATTATTATTGTATTTGTTTTGCAAGTGCTTTATTAAATGTTTGTGTATAATTCAAGTCTGATAACAAGCTAAAAATAGGAAATATAAATTGAGATAAATTTCCATACAAGCTCTCGTTATCCAGAGCCATATATAATTATATAAAATGATATCTTAAGGCGTTGTTGTCGCTTGCGAATTGAGAGACAATAGAACTGCCACTACAATATAACAATATATATATATATATATAATATATATATTATATTACATTAATATTACTAACTATTCTTTATTTCATATACAGATTTTACTATATTATACTATTAGCTACATAATAAAAATGCCTTAAGAACAAAGTTCAAAGTTCATTCCCGATCAGCCTTCTACTTCCTGTTGAGGCCGTTTGGATAATTTTCTAATAAGCTAATAAATAAGTCCAAGTGCTTTTTTGTTTCACCTTGCAAATCTCTTTATGCTTTTATCAATTGTCTAAATTGCTAATTTATTTATATTTTATGGAAGTGAATCCCATCACAGCAAGAACAAAAGAACGCTGTTAATAACAGCAGAACCTCACTTCAAGCCCTCTCAAATCTTTTGTATATCTAGTACATCAGGCACTCCCCTGCTAGACAGAGGTTTTTTATTTGCTTCATTTTTGGTTTCGAAGTACTTTTTTGAATCTATTGAAAATTAAATTTCAGGGTATAATATTTTTGCGCAAATTTATGTAACAGGCAGACGTAGGCGTGCCACACCCCATAAAGTATGTATATTCTTGATCAGCGCGACAAACTGAGTTGAACTAGCCTTGACCGTCTGTCCGTTCGTCCGTTCGTCCGTCCGTAAACCACAAAAGCTAGAGACGTGAAATAAAAAAAAACGTATGTACGAGTTTTTTTTTCGATAACTCATCACATAGTTATAGTCGATAACTATCGAAAAAATCGCTTTGTTTTTGACGCCTGGCGTGCACATCGTTAAAGATAGAATCGTGTACTAAAATGTAGTTGATTGCTATATTGAATACGCATATTTTGTCATTTTTGGATTTTTGATGCCACTTTTCCTTCGCCCACAATTCACAAAAGTTCACAAATCCCGTATATCAAATACTAGGGAAATTTGGGGAATAAAAACACAAATGTCATAATTATGACATACAAATTTCATGAAGAACGTATGTCTAGAAAAATGCTGCAGTGGCTGTGTAGCCGCCTCACAACTGCGCAGAACGCTTATTGCGTGCATATGCGTGCATGCGTATGCATGTGTGTGTGTATGTGTGCATGTGTTGTTTGCTATTGATGAATAAAACAATCTCTTAATGATTGTCATATCAGCTCAAAGGATTCAGGGTATCTCTTAGTCGAGCCGTCTCCACTAGAGTTTCGTTACTTGTTTTATTTGGTTTTTACTTTTAACGTTTCGCTGGCAATTTAATTTTTGTGCTTTCCTTTATGGTGCGATGTTTGCGTTGTTTAAATTGTTTTTCTATTTGAGGTTGCCCGCCCTCGGGTGCGAGCACACAGTCGCAGAGTCAGTTCCCCAGTCAGGTATCCATTACAGTTGCCGCTAGGCAGCGCTTGGGCGACGCCTTCCTGCACTTTAATCGCCGCTTCGAGCTTTACAAATTCCATGTTGGCAGCTTTTTGCTTATATATATATATATATATATATATATATATATAAATATATATATAATTCTCAGAGAAATAGAGTTGAAGAGGTGAGTGTAGGGCAATGGACAGTGAGAGAGTGCGAAGGAGGGATGTGGAGAGAGAATATACTTTAACTATATATTATTATATAAATAGCTTTACTATATATTAGTATATGTAGTAAAAGTAAATTATCTCTCCACATCACTTTCTTTTTATAAAGGGAGAGAGAGAGAGAGAGAGAGAAAGAGAGAGAGAGAGATAGAGAAATGAAAGAGATTGAGTATTATTTATTTATAAAGAATTACGTTGCAGAAGAATCCTCTTATTTTTTGACGAGACTATAGATAATTGAAGGCGTTTCGTTTAATAATTAACTTCAAATTGACAATGAGATAATTTAAAATGTGTCATAATGATTGACTGGTGTGGGTGGAGGGGATGGTTATGAGATGAAGGTGTCATTTATTAAAGAGTGCGTGGCTTTGGTGATAGATTTTGCGGTCTGGCACATGATTAATTTGAGCTCTTATTAGTTTGAATCAAGTGGGGCATAATGCATTGAAGGTAGTAGATTAAGTTGAAGTCTGTAAAGCCTTTGTTTTATTGAGGATTTATAATGTATAAAGATAATTTGCTTGATATTTATTATTATTATGTGTTTTTTTTTGGGTAATGAACAGTTTTTTTTTTATATGCGACATTCTTTAGATCGTAATTGTTTGATAAGGTAGGGTGAAAAAGTATTCAAAGTTTTTTGCTGTCAATTGAGGTTTTTTGGCATGTATTTGTTAATGTATACAAATTTAGTTTCTAAAATAAATTTATATAGTTCGCCTTGAAATTATTTTTAAACGACATTCGAAATTGTTTCGTGTGATACACGTCTAAGAAACAGAACAAAAATACACACAAACATTTATGTAGAATGATCCAAACCGAAGATCGAGAGCTGGATAGGGCACTGGAACTGTGTCAGCTGATTCAGAGTGATCTGCGCACTTGTGTTAATATCGTTCAGCGCTTGGATCAAAAGTACAATGAGCCGGCTCGCAGTAAAAGTGCCAGCGTGCCAATTTGCTCCGATTTGATGGGAGGGAACACATCCTTGTCAGCAATCAGTTTGGTCAGGTCGTCTGATACGTCGCTGTCCACGTTTAGCCTGGACAGCTTTGGTAAAGTGAAGGTTGAGGGCCGTACGTCCCATGAGCTGGACTTCATCTTTGTCGATCTCACGAGCAAAGCAATCCGTGTACGCCGCGACCTCGAGGCGGCTACAGCCCAGACACAGCGCATAACGGACTGTAGCATGAGGCAGGAACCGGTGCAACATCGGATGCTGCGCGACGCACACGGCTCTAAGACGTTCGTATGCAAGCATTACAGCAAAAGCAAGATACAAAAGAAGAATAGTTCAAAAAGAGTGTGGCGACTGCAGGACTACTTCAATCTGCCGATCCTCAGCACGGAAACTTTGCAAATGACTTTTTGTCGTTAATAGTTATCATTGGCAGTTAGTTTCTTTATTTTTTTTTTTTTTTTTTTTTTTGTCTTCCCTCTGTTCTAGTATTTGCCCTCCGTTAAGACCAGTGAATCGTATTAATGCCACTTTTTAGCTTTTATTAAAATTTTTGTCACCATTAAATAAGCGTAAACTTTGCCAAACTTACCCAAAAACTCATTTGACTTGACATTAAAATCACGAAAAGTTCTCTTTCTACTCTCTTCACATCTCGTCTCATCACATCGCTGTCCCAAGTGACAACATGGATGCAGGATACGAACAGGAGACATACATATTCGCGACATGTTTCAAGCGTAAGTTTTTCATGTTGTCGCAATGATGAGCATTATTATGATGATGATGACAACGACAACAACATCAACAACAGCGCCGTCGCGAGCTGAGAGATATGAGTAAAATATGAGAAAGTGCTCCAGCACTGACGCAAAAGTTGTGATAATATAAATGCAAAAGTGGCCAAAGGCCCAGGACCTAACTTTCAAACAACATTTCCAAGTTGCCTCATTTTGAATTTTTTTATTTATTCTTTTATGTGTTTTTTTTTTTGCCTGCCTCCTTACACAGACAACAAAACTGAAAATGGCCTCGTCTTTTACAACTAGCAAAGGCAAAAGGGGAATTCTGTACTTTCACAACACGATGCTGTTGTCGCCTACTGGATAGCCAACTGGCCAACAACGGAGAGGACATTAAACAGAACTTTGCATATCTCAAGTTACATCCATGGAGTTAGTGCAATGAGCGATGTACAAATGCACACACAACAAGTTGTGTGAAGCTAAGTATTTGTTTTATGCCTTTGACCATGGAAAGATTTCATTTAGCTTTATTCCCATATTTATTAACATAACGATTGAGCGGGAATAAGTTAAATTATATATCTGAAGACGCTTCGTAAATTGACTATTTGAGTCACAGATTTCATAAAATTATTCTTTCTCATATTCTCATTTTCTATTATAAGAGATATGCGATGTAAATAATACAGACCAGGCAAAAATGTTTTGATATGAAAAGAAAATGAATTGTATATTAAATGTCTTCAAGCTGAATATATTGAACTTCGAATAGTACCCAAGTGCAAAAGATATTATGCCATAGGTACCGAGAGCATTGCATGACAGTATGCGGTCTTTTTCTGCAGTTCAATAAACAAGCACAGAGAACTTTGAAGTCAGGTGCTAAATACAAGTCTTTGAGTATTTGCACAGCGTAGCGGCAGATGGCTGAACATCATATTGACTAACGGATTAATTACTTCGTCAAGCAATGACTCAATTCGTATATATTAAGCTTACATTATTACAAATTTGAGAAAAGTAAACGGAAGAACTTCTCGAAATAGATTTTTTAAGCTTTAACTCTCAATTATATAGTATTCCTAATGGGGTCAATAATTAGTTAGCTACTTGAGCCTAAAACTGATACACTTCTAATTTTCTGAGGGTCATTGAGTGACCATTTGGTTGGCCAAGCAACAAGCAAGTTGAAGGGCAAGATGTAACTGAAAAGGGCAGCATCTTCAAGCCTAATTCATACTCGGAAATGTGCTAAAAACCGCCAAATTGTTTTCCACGTTTGCTCTGTGCATGGTTGTAAATATGTTTGTGTGATTGTGTGGGAGTGCTCTGAGTATATGCGGCGCTGAATGCTTTGTCGTTGTAAATGCCGCAGCCCTAGCAGCAAACTGTTGGCGCTTGTTCAATACCAACAGAGAAATTCGCCTTTGTTTGCTTGCACTGGCCAACGTGTGCTGGGTGGAGGTGAGGCAACCTCGAGCCGAGTAGACTAACCGGGTCCTTTTTGCTCCCCATTTAGGATTTGCCATTACAAGTTGCTTAATTAAGATTTCCTGCGGGTCTGTTAGTCGTTTCAAGTGTTCAATACAAATGGCCTGTGTTCCGTTTGTCTATAGACAAGCTTAATGACGCAGCAGCAACATCACCAGCAGCAATAGCAGCAGCAGAACAATTGCTCGGGATATACGGGCTTCAATAAATAAGCAAAGTGACAGTCAAACTTATCGACTAGGGTCATGTACTAGCTGTTTAGTTAGGAATTTTCCTCAAAAAAAAAACATTTGGACTCCATAAAGTCAACATGTGATATGGTATAAATAGTAAGCCGAACTAGATATGCATAACTGACCATTTGGCTAATGGAATAGCAAATGCAATAGTATCCTAGGATATTAGCATCTGTATATATGTGACACAAGTCCTTTCCTTCTGTGTTTTTGATGTTTATATTATCCAAGTACTACAATAAATGTTTCCACATTGAACTTCTAGATTTTCTACTTTATTTGGGGCGGTCCATACACGTGTTTATTTCTTTATAAGACATTACAAAGTACAAGGTTTTCCTATATTAGATAATACGGATCGAAAATGTAATTCCGTAAACTTATCAATTTATTTCTATTCATATTTGAAATATTTTCCTATCCTAAAATAAGCATATTTGCCTTAGTCACATGATTTCGAGTTAAACTGAATTTCTTTTTATTTGATAACTCAATGAATGACGCAAGAGCCAGTCTCTAAGAAATGTGTGCCATTTCACAAGCAATTTAGTTCCCAATATGTCGGGCCCTCAGGACACTGTAAGGACTTCCGTCTGAATAAATATTTAATCAATCAATTTCAACAATTTCTTTTGGCTCGTCAAATGCGCACACAAACTAAATGATTCAACAATGCTAAAAATAATCATAATCATTGGTGTAATGATAATAACATTGATGATGACGGTGACGATGATGACGCCATTACTGCTCAGGCATAAAACAAGTCAGACATATAAAATTGATTTGATTGAAATGTTAATTTCGTAGAAGAGCCAACAAAAGAATTTCGTCTGGAACTGATATCCATGGGCAGCCAAGTTAACTGGATAAGCGTTTCTCAATGGAGAGCATGACCATAAAGGAACTTAGTCATTTACAATGAGTCCAGCTTCTGCCTAATGACCAAACAGCTTTAGGTAGCTCCATTTACTGTGCTGCTCCAAAAACTCATCATTAAATTTCCGTTTCACGGTGATTCGCTTCAGTTTCATTTTCTATTTCTATTTCTGTTTTAGTTTCTGCTTCTGCTTCTGTTCTGCTTCTGTGTCAGTTTCAATTTTGATTTCGATTTCGATTTCCATTTCCATTTCGTTTTCCGTTTTTGTTTTCAATTGAACTGATGCGTCCATGAATGCGCATTTCACCAGGTCGCAAACGGATTCTGATGCTCGCTGAGTGCTGTGCGTGCGATTATCAGAAATGCTATTAGTTCAGTCTCCTGTTATTGACAGTTGCTTTGAACTTTGGATTATGTTTGATGTGCCAGTCGATATATTTGAGCGTCTGGGGCCAACCGCAGACTCCTCTTCACCTGAGTGACATTTCGCAAGTTGTGGCATACGACACACGTTTACATCTGGTGTATTTTGAAATTGAATTTGGTTTAGCAACTTTTAATTCGGTTTTAATATCTTTAGCCATCTTAAACAAATTTATTATGTTTGAGTTGCAACATATTTGATTCTATATTAATTTTCAGTTGCAGCAACAAATGCAAAGTTTCAATTCCTCTTATCTTTTTTGAGCATTTTTATACCCTGGAATCCATTGAAAATGGAAGTTTCAGTGTATAATGTTGCGAATGTATGTAACAGGCAGAAGGAGGCGTGCGACACCCCATAAAGTATATTATATATTCTTATATATTCTTATATATTCTTGATCAGATCGACCAGCTGAGTTGAACTAGCCCTGTCCGTGTAAACACGTGGATTTCGTAAACCACAAAAGATAGAGACTTCAAATAAAAAGCAAAATGCTCGATAATACCATACGCTTTACGAGTTTATTTTTTTTTCGATAACTTGTCCCATTTATTTATTATCGATAACTATCGAAAATATCACTTTGTTTTTGAGGTCTGGCGTGCACACCGTTAAAGATAGAATCGTGCACTATGTTGTGTTTGATTGCTATATTGAATCCGCACATTTTGTCATTTTTGGATTTTTGATGCCACGCCCCTTTCGTCCACAATTCAACAAATACTAGAGACTTGAAATTTGGCAAATAGGTACATTTAAATGTCATAATCATTTCCCGAAAATTTCAGAAAAAAATTTCGAGAAAAAAGTAATTAAACAATAAATTTTCCATAGTACAGCCTCTTCGGCAGCCGCAAAATTGCGCAATACGCATATTACGTCCATGCATATGTTTGTGTGTGTGTGTGTATGTGCTGTTTACTATTAATGAATAAATGGAACTTTTTATAATTGGTATTACAGCTCAATGGATTCAGGGTATCTCTTAGTCGAGCAGTCTCGACTAGACTTTTGTATTGTTTTTTGTATTAGTATTAGTATTGTTTTTTGGGTATTGCAGACAAATGAAAATCATTCATTTAGAAACAATTTTAGTAACAACTTTATTAAGGTATATATACCAAAGTTTATTTCTAATTATAGGCAACGACTATTTATCAATAATATATAATATAATTATACTATGTTATTCTTGTAGATATGGACTGAGGTCCATAATAATGATGTATAAAAAATATACGCTCTTCGCTTCTTAATTGAATTATTATTATTATTCTTAATTATAATTATTATACCCTGAATCCATTGAAATGAAATTTCAGTGTATGTTTTTGTGAAAATGTATGTAACAGGCAGAAGGAGGCGTGCCACACCGCCAAAAGTATATATATTCTTGATCAGCTCGACGAGCTGAGTCGATATAGCCATATCAGTCTGTCCGTGGATTCAGGGTATCTCTTAGTCGAGAAGTCTCGACTAGAGTTTTGCTACTTGTTTTAAATAGTCTTGCACCCAAAGGCTGCGTTTTGGCGCCTTTTGAAATTAATCTATGGTCAAAGTTCTTTGGCCCAGGGCATTATTTTGGCAATGGCAAGTTAAAATGTTTGCTCTTTTATTAGCTGTTTGAAAAAAGTTTTCAAAGAAAATGCTCATCGAAAGCTATGTAAAATAGCTGTAGTTGAATTAATATACTTATATCTGAATGAATATTAAATTATTTAAGAGAATCGTGACATTTAAGAACATTGTCTTAGAAGATAATAAAGATATAATAAAAAGAAAATCATTGAAAATTGTCTTAGTAAATAATAAAGATATAATAAAAAGAAAATCTATTATAATCAGTTCTGTAAATAAGATTCGTTTATACAAATTACACAAATAAAAATTGTTCGGTAGTTTTTTTTCGAAATAGTTATTTAACTCTTTTGAGTACATTTTTATTGCCTACAGTAAATTTAGTTTATATAGCTAAAAATATGGTTTGATTTTTTACTGTGTAATTTTGCTGCTTACATATTTTAACTCAATTTAAATACTTTTTGAATTAAAAAAGAAAATCAATTCATAAAATACTTGAAATCAGTTGCTTAATGAGCCAAAGATTTATCCTCAATGGTCTGACAGGCCACAGAGTCCCCAACGCGCTCAGCAAGCATTGTCAGATTCGGCTTAATAGGTGGATCGGTTTGAGTCGATCCCACGTCGCTTATGGAACTCTTCAGATCGTTCTCTGACAGAGCCGACAGCTCGAGCTTATGGTTTTCCTTGAGTTCCACATGCATGTTCCGTAGACTTTCTGTAAGGCAGCTCATTCGGCCCACAAGGCGTGTGACCCGATCTTGTATGACCTGCAGTCTGTTTTGGTAGTCTTGAACATCGATCGTGTGTGAGAACATTTCAGCATCTCCACCGGCACCACGCTCGGTAACTTCACTACTATTGGTACTATTCGTCGAGGCGAGCTCCACTTCCGAGCTCTTAGGTGTGTCAATCAGATCGCTTGTTTCGCTGATTATTGATTCCTTCTTCACAGTCGAGTTCCAATATTGAGCATCTTCTAGTCCTAGATCAGCAACCACGGCTGAAACCGACTCCTGCGACATTTTGTAATGCATAAACAAACGTGATCAGCACTAATTGCTTTGTATATGTTTATATAAAATAGCTGAAAAGGTATTGACTCTATAAAAAGTCGTTTCAACTGCGAACCAACATAGCAAATAGCTACATTCCCAGCTCTGAACAATAAGTACACAGCCTACCTAGAATGGTTCTTTAAAAGCTGTAAAGAAAATATATTTGAAACTTTTTGTAAGCAAATACTTTATATACTCTTCTATATTCTCATTTTAGTGTATGAAAAATCAATTAGGGAACATATTAATTTACACACACACAGAGCCAATGGCAAATTAATACAATGGCCCAGGCTGGCAAATAAATCTATTTTTCTCTCTCTTTCTCTTAATGAGTGTTGGGTTGAGAAAAAGAGCGTAAAGTTTTGGCATGTATGCAGCAAATGAAATCAGATTCTATAAGATAGTTGTTTGGTGGCATGGTGCAAGGGGCATGGGGCATGGGTGGCTACCCGAGGGTACACATCAGGCGCCACTGACGCAAAAGATAAAGACCAAAAACCAAAAGACGGAAATGCAGCATTCGTCTGTCGGTTCTTACTATTTGTATAACAGTTTCAATGAATGTTTGCTCTTAGTTTGTCATTTGCTGGTATTCCACATATGAGTTGTCAAAGCATGGGAACACTCTTCTTTCTGTACAATACCTACCGTATATATTTTATGAACTCTCTAAGGTTTTTCACGCCTTTGAATATGACAATATGAGACAAATGATTATTTCCCTTTATAGTATCAACATTGAGACGACTCTTTTCAAAAAGGTATTGAAAAAGTAAAATGAAAAGAGAATTCAGCTGTCGCTTGCATGAAGCTCCTCACTTGTTTCTGTCAAAAGAGCTCCAAAATTCGGCATATTTGCGTTCCAACGCAATAAAGCAGTAAATCTGCATTATTTTGTATAAAAAATGTTGTTCGAGCATGGCATAGCAGAATGATTGAAAATTTAACAAAATATATTGTCAAATTTCTGGAACCGAATCTGAGGCTACAGGAGATGAATATATAACAGAAAACTAAATTGATCAGTGATAAAAAAAAATAAAACAAACTGTGCTAAAAAATATACAAATATATGGTAAAAAGAATGTTTTATTTTATTGAATATGAGATTTCCATCTGTGGAATTTAATGCTATGCAATTTGCGTGTATTTAAATAATATCTGATTGCAATCGAAATAAATAAAAACTATATTTAGCTAGTTTTCGTTTCTAATTGTAAATCAAATGAATTTCAACGTATAGTCGGAAGCTTTGAAACGTAAATTTAGGAACGGAAAGAAAGCAAAATTCACACTTTTACTCAGTCAATGAGTTGTAGTGAAGGGCCATCAGATTGATGATTTAATTGAAATGTTGAGAATCCATTTGTCGTGATATGTGGCCGTAACATCTGTACAGTTAAAAACAATAAATAGCCATAATATCTAGTTGGCTTATAACGAGCATAACACGCTCGCACGGCCGCATAAAAATGGCATCTCTTGAGATTAATGTGAAAAGGTCATGCGAGCATTCAACGAGCGCCACTCTGCACGCATTGGACATTGACCTTCGCCATTTGCTACCCTGTACGCACAGCCTGATGGCAATCGGGTATGTTGCGATACTCTTTTGGCAAATTTCGATGAGATCAAAATATTATTAGCTCGAAATCAAGAATCATTTTTGCAGTGCTTAGATAGATTAATATGTGTACAGACTGCTGTGAGGAATATATAACCCTTGACATCTGGAAGTAAACTTGTTTTTCGATTACACATATGCTTCAAATGTATTTGCTCAAGTCTTCAGACTCGGAACATTATCACAAAAGACAAATGTAAATTGCTACATTTCATGGACTTATAACAAAGCGAAAAGGTGAGTATGATAGGCAACGAGCTGCTGGCTGCTCGCACCTGGTGCCAACACCTGTTACCTGGCTCCTGGCTGATGCTTGGCTTTTGTTTGGTAAGTGAAAGTGACTTTTGGCATGTCTTTTAGTAGTTTTTACATTTGTCTTAATTATGGGGCAGGGGCTAGGATGGCAGACATTTGAGAATGCGCCCTAATACCCCAAGGCGTGCGTTATGTAAGAGTCTCGGCAACACACACATGGACAGCACTTGCCGACCTTGCTTCTGCCCAGCCTCAAGAGCTTGCCAGCTACGACTTGCTCTTAGCCAGCTGCCTCTCAACTTACTTCCGTAATTTATACTGTGTTCTGTTCGTGTTTGCATCTCTGAGCACGGCCCACAAATTCGTTATAACGTTAAATTAAACTTGAAAAATGTGTTAATAGACGCCCGACTACCAAACAGACTATGTAAGCTGTCTGTGTGGGAAGGAAAGGAAAGGGAGACCTTAATTAAATTAAATTCCGCACTCACTTTCTTCAGAAAACATTCCGAGCCACATGTGAAATACATTTGTGTTTGCTACATTAATTTATTTTGTTTACACATTAAATTGTCTATTTACATTATTGTAAATTATGATTGCTGTAGTCGGATATCTGTTTCGTTTTAATTAAACTTTGAAATAATAACAAGGATTTCTCTAAGGAATATTCTCGAGGATAAGCTATTAATGTATTTACTATGTTATATTTGGTTTAATATATGTATCTCTGATTTAAGCAGCCCGGAACACTTGAAGAATAAAATAATGGCACTGATAAGCCATATTTAAAACAAGTAAGAAAACTCTAGTCAGAGGTGCCCGACTACGCGATATCAAGATCCCTTCCGAACACAGTTCTTATACCCTGAATCCATTGAAAATGGAAAATCAGGGTATAATGTTTTTGTGCGAATGTATGTAACAGGCAGAAGGAGGCGTGCCACACCCCTTAAAGTATATATTCTTGATTAGCTCGACGAGCTGAGTTGAACTAGCCCTGTCCGTCTGTCCGTCCGTCCGTGTAAACACGTGAATTTCTGAAACCACAAAAGATAAAGACTTTAAATAAAAAGCAAAATGCTCGATAATACCATACGCTGTACGAGTTTATTTTTTTTCGATAACTCGTCCCATTTCTTAATTATCGATAACTATCGAAAATATCGCTTTGCTTTTGAGGCCTGGCGTGCACATACGGACGGACGGACAGGGCTCAATCAACTTGGCTTGTCGTCCTGATCAAGAATACATATACCTTTGGGGGTGGGGCACGCCTCCTTCTGCCTGTTACATACTTTTATACATTATACCCTTTTTTCCCATTTTCAATGGGATCAGGGTATAAAAAAAAATTCAATTCTCTAGCTCTATAGGTTCTGAGATCGTCGCGTTCATACATAAGGATGGACGGACAGACGGACAGGGCTCAATTAACTCGTCTTGTCGTCCTGATATATATAAATTTATTCTATAAATGTATAAAAGTAATATATCATAATATATATATTTTATTTCTATTATTGGGTGCAGAGTAAGTCAAGGTATCAGCCATGAAATATTGACGTAAATAAAATTAGACTTTAAGTGTTTGTCCTATATTTTTGCCTATGTACGTGCTGAATCCAAGATATTTCTAGACGGCATGGCTTTTCACATATTTAGCTTTGGAGAGCTCAGTCAGTTGAGGCAAGTCTTCAACTCTTTCACCAGAAATGCATATTTTTCAGCACATTTCATATTGAAGTTTTTGGCATTTCTCATTTCATTTTTGCCGACCTTATTCCCTGTGGCTGCTGGCGTTCATTTTGCACCTGCTTTGTGGCTGAGTTTTTCATAGCTGTTCGTCCGTATTGCAGGCTAAGTGGACTCTGCCACGTTCACCGCCAAGCACGGGGCGTTCAAATGAAATGAATAAAAGTCAAACAACAATGAAGGAAGGATACGGATTCGCACGGCCTTCGTCAGGGGCTCAGCCTTTACAATCAAAATCTGTTGTTGCTGCTGCTCCTGCTGCTGAGGTGCTCAGCGATGTCGTTGTTGAACAGCTTATTACATTTTTAAGTGCCCCTGCATATTATTTATTAAATGTGGCTTAACAATAAGAAGAGCACAAAAATTGCAATAAATTGTACTTCAAAAGGTAACCAAGGTCACTTGATATTCGGCATGCGGCATGCGGCGGACTCGGCTGTCCCTTTTAATCAGCCATAAATATTTTGCAGTTTGCACAATTGCAGGCACACGAACCATGCAGACAACAATTTTCACACATTTTCCAAAAACTTTTCCATTGGCCAAAGTTTTTGTCATAGTTTACATTCTTTTTTTTTTTTTTTGGAACAAGCAAATTTATATACCGCAAAAGTTCGCATTGCACATGGGACAAAAATTACAAATTTGCATGCGAATTTCTGTTTGAGTTGATGCAACTTTGTTCAAGAGTTCATAAAAAAAGGAGAAGAGTCGTGTGACTCACCAGCAACAGAAAAAAAGCAAGTTCAACTATTTAGTGTTTGCTCTTAGCACATGTAGGAGGCTCACAGTGATGATGACGACTAAAATTGCGTTTGTGTAAATGAGTCGAAAACAAGCATATGGAAACAAAAATCCAAGTCTATATATTTCACATGTCGCTCATGAAATACTCTAACATGCGAAACTATTGTATTTATTATTTGTAGTAGAATGCTCAGCCTTGTCTAAGCATTATTATGTATAGTCTGGGAATTGAGACCTTAGTGATCTTAACAAAAATTAGATTACATACTTAAACATAAAATTTCGGTTTCACTCAACGAGATTAAAAACAAATATTATATTACAATTACTATACATAATTATAACTTTACTCAACGAATGCAGTCGCTATGTATATTTATATATTTATACTTCTATTACATTTTATTTACTTAAATTTAAGAGAGAAGAAAATAGCGCAGGAATTATTCTATTAATTATTAGTGTATTTTTTTTATAATCCTTGCTAAGCTATTATTTGCTTAAGCTATGGTTAATTGAGAAAAAATTAATCATGATGATGCCCTGAAATACGCATGAAACAGTGAAGAGAGAGCTGTCTGAAATCTCATACAAAATAAAATTTTATACAATTTAAAGTACGGATTGCGTTGTTGCTATCGTAAAAAAGATATAAAAACGGACATAGAAATAGAATAGATTTATAAGAGTCAAAAATGTTTAGTTTAGTTAAAGCTTTGTACCTTTTAAAGTTATTATGGGTATGCCTATACTGAGCCAACCCGAATTCCATGTGCGCATGTGTCTCTGATTCAGAACCAAATTAGAAAACTTTAATTTCATTACAAATGTTAAATATTTATAAGAAACATAATACACAAATATTAGATGGTCACATATACATATATAACATTTATACTGTGCTTAGTGTATAAATTGAAATATTTTTGCATATATTTTTTTCAGCGTTTGTGTGTTAGTTTTTCTAGCATTTTCGGACATGATTTTTGTTTGTTTTCCCAAGTCTGGTGCCGACGTAGCTTTTTGTGTTTTTTGTTTGTTTTTGTGTTTTTGCAAAGGATACGCTTAACAGCATATTGTACTCTGTTTTTGGTTATGTTTAAGTTCCTCGTACATTTTATTTAACTAGAGCTTGTTGAGCAAACAAGAAGAAAACTTAAGGTGGAAGTATTCCGACTCAAATTTGATTTTTATTTAATTCACTTTGAAAGGCTTGATTCATTGCTTGCTTGGATTATTTAAATTACAAGTATAGAAGTTATCAATCAATAAATCATTAGTCAAGATACTTACGTCATTGCTTAGAAACTTCTAAAAGTTTTTAAGTTATTTTAGTTATAGAACTAAGAACACAGTTGGTTTTTGTTATCTGCCAGAATTGTTAGGGCATGAAAAAGTTAAAATTTAATTCATAAATATATCAATACAACTTAACTACTTTCTGTTTGGCTTGGTATTCTTACAGTGTGCTTAGTTTTTTAGTGTTTAGCTTATTATTACTCCCTTTATGTTGTAGACTATTAATTTAAATTAATTTTATATATTCGTGATATTTTATTTTCCATTCGTTTATTAAGTTCCTTTAGTAGATTATTTGTCTTAGTCAATTGACCTGGCAGCTTATTTCGTGGGTATTAAATTGAAATGAAAATTTGTTCAAGTCCACAAAGTTGTCGCCGCATCGTCAGCGACCCGCCATCTGATGATTTATTATTATTAAGGCCGGAAAACTTTTTCATTTTGCGCGGCCAAATGATTAAAAAACAAAATCAAGTCCTGTGTCCGAGAAGCTGTCGAGCTCGGCAACTACTTGCAGCGCGTTGTACGCGTTTCTTCTTCAGCGGGCTCAAAACTTATGCCTTTGTGCTTTTGCCATTGCTATCCGGCGAGCTCCTATGTTAAATTGTGTGAACTTTTTCAGACAACTGCCTGTACGACACTTTATCATGTCTCAGTGCTGTCGCTGACCGCTTTTCACAAATTGAAATGTGTCCGTGGCAGTCAAGAGTAAATGAGCCAAAACGCAACCGCAGTCTCAGCGGGTCGCAGCTGCTTCACTCCACTGTTGGACAAATCCCCACATAAAATATATATTGTAAAGATTCGTCGCTTTTGATTATTTTGCCCTGTTCCCACACATGAAGAGCATGCCACACTAAACGCCTCTCTTTATATTTCGTCCGCTTTAAGCTGGCTATTTACATTGATAAAAAACTGGACCCTAATCAGAAATTAAATAATATATTCGATATTTTTTCTATTGAAATATGGAAGTGAAGAGGGTATCTTCGAGTCGTACAACTGGCACATACTCAATAAGAGCGAACTCATATTGTTCTAAGAACATCGCTTTCTTTTGACAAGCATTAGTTGGATTAGGAAGCTGGATCTTAGTCTCTCAATGCAAATTGTATAAGAATATAATAAATAGAAATTTTTATCCTTAAGCTGATTATGACTTGGCTCTGTTGTTTCAAAATGTAATGCAATTCATGATTCATAATTTCAATTTGTGCCAGGGTAAAACTTAGTCCATTCTGAGTGTGCTGCGTTTTTTTTTTTTTTTTTTCATTTTCATTTTCAATTTTGTATTTGACATTTGAAAGTTGTTTCATGACCGCATTTGTCAAATATTGGGCTTAAGTGATTTCTGACAGCTAAACCTGAACCTATTTTATATATAGCGAAGGCATATTTTCTGCTCCGTTTAAGGGTAATTTGTTTCGGACCGAGGGTCAATGGCGTATGCGTAACTTAAAAAAATACAATTTTCAGAGCAAATGCCTTTTTATTTTCAATTCAAGCATGTTTTTCTGTCCTTGAATGGTTTCATCGAGGAAAGTTAGTAAGTCGCATTAACACTTTACAATGAATGTGCGGTTTTTATTTAACAATCCATTTTTTCATAGGGAAATTTCGGTTGCCTATGCAGATCCAATTTCAAATGTTTTCTGACTTTGATTTGATTTCTAATTACATTCTTTTATAAAATAAGAGAATTAAATAATATAATATCGCTTATTCCACATAGGTTCTTTTATATCATACTAAAATTTTGTATGCCATCTCGAATTTAACTGCCGAAATATTTAGTGTGATATGGCAGCTGAAACAACAGCAACAAAAGCATCAGTAACAACGACATCGTGTTGAATAGTGTGAATGGTGTAAAATGTAGATTAAAAATTGACGTAGTCTAGCTCTCGGCGCAACCTAAGCATGAGCCGCAGCTTGCCGAGCTCCTTGTCATATTTGGCCTGGCATCGATCCACATCCACAGGGTGGGGCAGCGGGAGCTTCAGCCTGTATAGGGATGTGCCTAGGTCTAACTCTTGTTCGTGGAGTGTTAGGCTCATTTTGTCAACGGACATTTGCTCGCCGGGTAAGGCAATCTCTAGAATAAGATCTTCACAGCTCGCTGAGGCCCCTGTGCGCTGGCCCATCTGGATATAAAAGAATACAGCTTAGAGGAGCAGACACAGCAAGGAGGCAGACAAATAGCGAAAAAAAGTCTCATGCCAACCTGCAGAAAGACGTCCTCAGTGCCAACAGCCTGACGATAGGTCATAGTGTATTCAGGGCACTTGCGCGATTCCAGAATGTCGGCATCTTCACGCTCCTGGGCCTCCTGCCATTCCTCAAGTGTGTGGGGCTGTGCTTTTACGGGCTCATTCAACGGAGTTGCCACTAGATTAACCTTACCCTTTCCACGCGCCTTGGCAGCATCACCTGGTGCCTTGGATCCGATACTACCGGGTGCTGAGTGTGTAGATAGGACACATGACTCTTTGCTAGCTGTTGTGATGCTTCTTTACTCACTTTGCTTCTTAACCACCAAAGATTCCTCCTCATCATCGCTGCTGCTGCTGCATTCTACTCCACCCCGTCTACGTGTGGGATACAACAGATTCTGCAGTTGTCGCAGCTGGTCGGGATTGTCGAATATCGACATCGCTCACATGTATTTACTGTACTATTTTATTTAAATGTAGCTTATTTTGCCACGTATTTATAGCTGAGAGCTTGTTTTAGGAACAAGTGCTTTATCGACTGTGGCAACAAACCTCTGTATGAAATCGATTTGCTTTGAAGCCGAGTCGAGCCGAGCCTACTGCTTGGTAGCAGTTAGGTTGCCAAGGCTGTTTACGGGCCATGGAACAGATGTGTCTTGTTTATTATGTTGTCCAGGAAACGGGGCTTAAAAGGACAAATAAGGGTGAAGGTACTCGATTTAAATTCACATTAGCCATAAATGGGATCACAGCTCCTCAGCTGTGTCCCCTTCTCATCATGCTATTCCATAACACAAAGCACAAATAATTCAGAGCTGTAAGGCTTTGTTTGGCAAGATAAATTAAACAAAAACGCATTTTTGGTCGTTCATTAAGGATAAGATATATTCGATATCAAGTATTTGGAAATCAAAAGGCAAGTCAATATATTTTGAATACCTTTTCAGTTTCGAAATTGAATTTCAACGAAATTCATATTTCAGCAGCTACTTTGATCTACAGCCCAAGGATACTTTCATAATTCACTGCCAAGGATAACCAATGGCAGCTCAACTTTGCTCCTACAGCCCAACCCTCCATTACTTAGGCATTTCAATTAAAAACTTGGTGCCATTCAGAAAAACTTTTTGCTATTCCTGGCTCCCAAGGCACTCGACAACTAGTCCAAAATTTAACTTTCACGAGTCGAAAGAATTATGACACTTGTCAAAAACAATTGCTTTGTAAATTGTAAATTATTTTTCCAAATTGAAATTCAAAATGTTGACCTTCAATGGGCCTTAACAGCCAGTACTGACGCAGCAACACGCCCTAATTGGTGCAGCACACCAAATGTAAATCGACTGGGCGAAAGCAGCAATACAAAAACGCGGTCGCGTGTTAAATGTAAACAACACGACTTTCACACTGAGAACACAGTGGCACACATTCAGATATTTAGCTACGTGGGGTCTGAGCTACCGAGTTTCTGTTGACTGTTAAAGGATTTCCATGCGCCTCAACGTGTCCGCTGTTTCTGCTGCTGCTGATGTTTTTATACCCTGAATTCATTGAAAATGGAAATTTCAGGGTATAATGTTTTTGTGCAAATGTATGTAACAGGCAGAAGGAGGCGTGCCACACCCCCAAAAGTATATATATTCTTGATCAGCTCGACGAGCTGAGTTGTACGAGCCCTGTCCGTCTGTCCGTCCGTCCGTCCGTGTAAACACGTGCATTTCATAAACCATAAAAGCTAGAGACTTTAAATAAAAAGCAAAATGCTCGATAATACCATACGCTGTACGAGTTTATTCTTTTTCGATAACTCGTCCCATTTCCTTATATTCGATAACTATCGAAAATACCGCTTTGTTTTTAATTCCTGGCGTGCACATCGTTAAAGATAGAATCAATAAACTTTCCATAGTACAGCCTCTTCTGCAGCGCAGTAGCATATTACGTGAATGCTCGTGCATTCATATGTTTGTGTGTGTGTGTGTGCATGTGATGTTTACTATTAATTAATAAATGAAACTTTTTATGATTGGTATTACAGGTCAATGGATTCAGGGTATCTCTTAGTCGAGCAGTCTCGACTAGAGTTTTGTTACTTGTTCATCTCTGAAATCGCATGTGTTTAATTTTCTCAACATGCTAGTTGTGGTAGATAAAAGAAATAGATTGTGTAATACTCGTTCAAAAATACCTAACCTAGCCTTGGAATATAGAGTGAGTCTTCTTTTGTGAGCCATTACTATATATTCAAGTCTGCTTGATTAAACAAATATTTCATCTTCGGTGTCAGTCTCCGGCACGTAAATATGATGGTGCTGCTCCTAGTGTCTACGGTAATATAATTCATTTAATTTTATTGATAAGTTGAAGATGATACGCTATTATTTTGTATTATTAGACTGCTAGTTCCAGTGCCAGCAGAATAAATTATGGAAGGAAGTGGAAGTGGGGCGTACGTACACCTATAAACTCTGTATTTGTTTTCCCATTGTTTTCATCCTCATGAGATATGATCTAATATTCTCAACTCTGATGGATATTCAGATGTAGATGAACTAACCCTATCCGGTTGGCCGTCCGTCCGTCCATCCGAGCATGTGAACACATCGATTTCGATAAAAATCAGAATGCTCGTAAATAATTAACGTTATACGAGCTTATCTTTTTTTCGATAATTCAACTTATTTCCTTATTATCGATAACATTCAATAATTCGGCTTTGTTTTTGATTCCTAACTCTCGCACACTTTGCTTTGTTATTATTATCTGCATATTTTGTTCTCTCTTCATTATGGATAAAAACCCTCTTCGTCTATAAATCACCAAAAACTACAACTCACGTATATCAAATACTATAGACCTGAAATTTAGCAAATAGTGTTTGCTATAAAAACGTATATCTAGAACAATTCCCATAGTACAGCCAATGTAACAGCATCTGCGTAAACTGCGCAGTTAGCAGAGTCCGTGCATATATGAATGTGTACGTGTGCATTTTTGTTTGTTATTAATGAATAAAAGAATCTCTTAATGATTGGTTTAAAGGATTCAGGGTGTATCTTAGATGAGTCATCTCGACTAGAGTCTTCTTATTTGTTTCTGTTATTGTTTTTATTGCTTATTATTATTTTTAAACCGCTTATCTAAAATTTTGGGCATCCGACTCCACCCCCCTTGGATTTTTCACAATATCTGCACGCTATCGCCTTCTATCCACACGATCCTCTCTCTTATCAGGCTTGTTCTGATTTTTTTTTTTTAGAGCCGGAAACCACAAAACCTTAATCTACACCGGATGATTCCAGAAAGATGATTATGTGAATGAAATTGAATTGTAATTTATCATATTAGAAATCGTTTTATTGTTTCGTTATTAAACTGCCAAAATCTGGCGATAGAGCCATTACTTTGGCTTGTAATCTTAAAGTTGATTAATACATCCATTCAATGACTTCTAATTGATTTAAATTGAATGCAAAAGTTAAGTATCTCTGCAAACATCACGTAACTGAGATTTAACCTTGTTTTGGTCCATCAACCATGAGTTTTGTTTTTTCTCTCTCTCTCTTTCTCTCGCTTACTCTCTCTGGGGCTCCACTGCCGAGGTCCCAGCTGACGCCCATCCACATGAGACAATGAGCAATGCATGAATACGCGTACATGTGTAACTGTGTTTTGGTCCAACATTTCAATGCATCTCGGATGGTAGAAGAAGGGAGTGAGGGTGTATAGACCTCTGTTTGTATGTATATATATGTATGCTGTCACATACACAAGAGCCAGATCCCAAAATGGTTTTCGGTACAGTCAAATACCACGTACCGTCACATGGCAGCACGCAGTGAAAGTGGAAGTCGAAGTGAAAGTGGCGCCTCATCGCCCCTTAAAGCAGCTGCTACACATTTTCGGTCATTTTTTTGCCTCTTCCCCACTCCTCGTTTATTTTTTGTTCTTGTGAATATGATTTGTGTGCTAAAAGTGCTCCAGCTGCCATTTTTTTGGTTTTTTTTTTTTTTTGTGTGTTTGTTACTTGTTCGCGCAGCTTCTGAACAAAATATGTATAATAAGAGCATTTTAGAAGAGAGAGAGAGGGTAACATAAAACGTAATTAAGAAGGCATTAAGTATCATGCATAAATCATTGAAAACTTGCACATTTACGCCGTTTTCTGTTGATGTGGCTCGTGGGGAGTCGGGGTAGATGCTGATTCTGTTATCACATGTGGGCGGGAGGCAGTGCGAATGGGACTTACGTAAGAGCGGAAGAGCTTTGGAGCTGCGTTGAAGGTTGGAGCTGTGCCTTCATAGGCGCCTATTACTGATAATTGGATATTGCTGAAAAACTCAAAAAATATTCTGGTGTGTCGGCCAGGTCCCCCATCATAGATCTGGTTCTGTTGATTGCATTTTTGGGCGACACAGAGTCGCACAACTTTTGGCAAAAAGGAGAACTACTTCCGGCCACCGAGATTTTGCACTCTGCTGCTCTTTTCTGCTCGTTTCGCGTAAATGTATGTGTCTCTGCTCCACAAAAAGTTCAGCTAGTTAAATTATTCCAAAAATAATTTTAGCAAAAATAAATGATACAAAATAACAGCTAAGCCAAACTAAATTTCAGTTAACATTCCCAGCTACCCCCTTATAGGTATCCTGTACTCAAATTTAAGTAGACCTAGGAAAGACAGAAGCTTACATAGCGAGATATACAGAACAATACGATATACGATAAAGTATATGCACATAGACTGCACATATAATAATAGATGCTGTTGCCTTTTTTTTCAGGTTGTGCAATCGAGCGGCGCAAGCCAGCGAAGAGAACAAACAAAATGAAAAAGAAATAAAAATAAAAATAAGCATATAGAACTAAACAGGCTAAGTTAGCGGTAACAGGCTAAAGAGACATATCCAAAAATTGTATGTAAAAAAAAAAAAACCGCAACCGAAAAGAAACTCAAACGCGCTCTATTTCACGAAGCGTGCATTTTAAAGTCCATTCGAGCATTAAATATCTAGACAAGCAGAGGCTCGGCCGAGATTTAAGCCGTAAAGGTTTTCCGACCACAAAACCGCCATGCCCATGGCCATTGCCACATCAGCCATAAAGCGTGAGTCAAAGCTCTGCAAAGTCACTCAGTAGCAGACGAGGCAGCGCACGAATGAGATAGCAGTAGTTAGGTGAGAGAAACAATAACTGAGCGAAAATATTGTCAGCTGTTGAGTTGTTGGGTTTAACCACGTGTAGGAGCTTTTTACTTGCATTTCGATTGTTTGTAAACAAGTTGAAAGCTTTACGACAGCTGACAGCACAGTGGACTGGGTATAGCGAAAATTGATTTATATAGATATTCGTTAAGTGTAAGTGTAATTTAAATAATATTTAATAATAAAAATATATTGGTAGTTATCATGTTGCTATTAGTATAAATAATATTCGATTTATTTTGCTTCTATGTATGATTAATTCTGTTTGCATTTTGTTTCAGGTCAAAAGCAATTTAAATAAATCACACTGCTCCACCGAAATTAAAGTGAAATGTGCTCTGATTGAAATAGAGCGTGAAACACAGTTGAAATGCTTAATGAACATTATCTAATATAAACAATGGATAAATATTAATTCAATTATCAAAGGCAACGAACAAATGTACATAAATGAAATCAGCTACAAAGACTCAAATTAAGTCCGAACCCGTGCAATTTGAGGCCAATTCGAATCATAAAACACGCATCGCAGACAAGCGACGACAAGGCACGCGCGTAGCTGTTTGCGGTTGCCAAACTGATTGGAATACTTAAATATGTAGAGCTATCTGTGAAATGGAAAGCTGCTGCAGCCCGCATCAAGGGTATGAAAAGAGAGTTGAATTGGCTACTAACCTTTCTTCTTCTGGCCCTCGATAATGCCCGCTTCTTCTTTCTGCGGTGCTGACTGCGCTCCGTTTCATTGCCAAATAAGTTCTCACCGCTGCTCTCGCTGCTGCTGACGTTGTCGCTGCTTTGGAGATTCTCCACATCGGAACTGTCAGTTTGGGTCAAGTCTTTATGCAAATTGCCCGCTTCGACGTCGCGCTGCCGCAACGGCCGATAGTCGCTGGCTACGCTGCTGGCGGCGCTGTTTGTGAATCGCTCGCGAAATGATTTATAGAGGACGGCGCCGACGCTGGCAATGCTGCCATGTATGCCAGCCGTAGCTACTGTACTGCTTCTGCTTTGGCTTTGGCTGCGCCGCTTGCTTGGTTTCTGCCGTGCACTGAGCCGCGCATCGAACGCACGCTCGCTCGCGGACTGCGCAGCCGTCACATCAAGAAAGGCACTCATGTTTGCTATGAATAATGATAATACTCTTGTTTCGCAGTTATGTAATGAGTGTTGCTCTTGCTGTCGTTCAGGTCGACGCCAGTTAGAGATTCGCTTTATGCACTCCTGAGTTTTCCAACCAATTACGAGTGTTTTCTACCATTTGAGTTTGTATCTGCCAAGAGAAGTGGGCGTAAATTTGCATGTGCTGCATTAATTAGGAATTTCGATAGTGCGCCTACGGTTTTCCATGTTTTGACATGGATTGTTGACTTTATGGCGTATCTACGTGAGGAACGGGACATGCGGGGCACAGAATGGGCACAGAACATGCTATGAAAAGTTGCGGGAAATAAGCCATGCCAAGAATAGGAAAATGCTTTCAAATTGAAGCAAATTTTTACTTAGTGGATGTGCAAAGATTTGATCTACACTGCAATTAAAACAAGTAACAAAACTCTAGTCGAGACTGCTCGACTAAGTGATATCCTGAATCCATTGAGCTGTAATACCAATCATTAAGAGTTTAATGTATTCATTAATATTAAACAACACATTTACACACATAAACATATGCATCCACGAACATGCACGTAATATGCGTACTGCGCAGCTATGCGGCTGCAGAAGAGGCTGTGCTATGGATACTTGTTTAATAACCTTTTTTCTGGACATATGTTCTTAATATATATATATATATATATATATATATATATATATATATATATATATATTTAACTTGCAAGATTCATTGATTATAAGATATGGAATTTTAGAGCATAAATATGAAGAGATGAGGCTTTAAACAACTGAGAGATTTTTTCTTGACTTTGACTACATTAAAATTCTAAGTGATTCGAGACGATTTCAATTGATTTGAAGCAAAGATACTATTAAATTGTTTATATTCTATTTACTCAAATAAATATTATTTTTTGTATATTTTATAATTTGATAATCATTTTCCTCCTTTTCAAAACTCAAAAACTTAAACCTAAAGAGACATTCAGCACTTGCAACATGAACCAAATGAGAAACTGTAAATTGGATACTTGTTCGATTCTTGATATTACTGTAATTTGAATTTGAAGTCTTTGCAGTTAACTCTCGATTGATCTGTGCGCCGCGCGCTCATCAATTATATGCGAAAAGTTAAATATTCCGTTTAAGATTTTGTTAATTCATGGTTCAATAAAAAATAAAAAGCAAATATCAAACGAAAACAGCGGCATAAAGATGAAAATGCGAAATTTTCTTGTTTTTTTTTTTTGCCTTTGGGCCCTCTGCTTGCAAGTGAAAAGCGTCGGCAAAGATGAAAGGCACAAATGAGGAGTAAATTGCGAGTACCGATTTCACCGCCTCCATATCGTATATGATGACAAAGGTAAGCGAGCTCATCTTCTGACAGCAAAACCTCAATCTGACCACTAGTCTCTAGACTAGGCAGTACTGATAGCATACATTATTGAGTACTTGTAAATAAAAGTCAAATTGGGATATTTACGAAAGTGCAAAGTGCTCTAGTAGGAAGTATTTTAATTGAAGCTAAAATTGTTGTAGTCGGTTGTGCAGGCGCTCTGTTGTTCAACAAGTTTTTTTTAGACGTACGTTTTTAATGGGAACAATTGTGACATTTAAATGTATCAATTTCCTAAATCTCAGGTCTCTAACATTTGATATATAATATGTTTTTTTCAATTTTTGGTGAGTCTTGGGCAAAGGGGGAAGAAGATGACAAAATATGCGTATTCATTATAGCAACCACGAAAATGGCGATGCACAATTCTATCTTGATCGATGTACACGTTAGGCCTCAAAAACGAAGACAAATTTTTGACAGTTATCGAAAATTGGGAAATACGAAGAGCTATCGAAAAGAAAAACTCGTACTGCATATGGTATATTCGAGTATTCTGTGTATTATTTCACAAGTCTCTGGCTTTCTTCGTTAGCGAGGTCGCTGCGTTCATAAGGACGGATAGGCCGACTTGGATAGATCGACTTAGTTCGTCACACTGATCCATAATATATATACTTTATGGGGCGTGGCATATATTTCACTTATGAAAAGTTACAGAAAATGTGTGAATAAAAAGAAGAAATATGCCTTTGACATTCAGGATACCAATTTAAGTGCCAGAGGTATCTACCCTGATTCATTTAAGCTGATATACCTATTTTTATAGCAAAGAACACAAATTCATACACGGACGAACCTATAGATAAAGGGACAGAACTAGTTCAACTTTTTGCGGTGTAGCACGGATCTTTAAGCCAGACACAAGAATTCATGGAATCTTATTCCAAAGTAGGTTAAGAACTAATACATACAAATATTTAATTACTTCAGCTTAGACCGATGTAATATTTCAAATTTTAAAAGGTATTTAGTTATTCAGATATTAATCACTAACATGCATAGCATGGATAGATTAACATGACAGATAGATAATACTTATTTATTAGGTATTATGAATACCATATTTGAATTTTAATTAAAAATTCCGAAAGAGGGGCAATAACAATGTATTTAAGACTTGCAAATCATTGTAAATAGATTATCTGTTCGCGCTCAGTGTGTCAGTAGGCAAACAAAACGTATCTCATGGATTAGGAAATGGCTATAAAATGGGTTATCAAAATAATCCATTGCCACATTCGATAAGCATTAAGTGAATTTAAATTCTCGCTGTGTATTGACGCTGTAGGCACAACAAACAAACTTTAAGTCGATGCCGCCCAGGCATAGGCCCAGCCACAGGAAAAGCCTCGGAGCCAGTGCGCCACACACAAGCATAGGCACACGCACACGCATACAGACAGACACGGGCAGAGCGGAAGACTCTCACCTAGAGTAGCGACTGCACACCATGGCAAACTGTCACATTAGCATATTGAGAACGCAACGGGCCAACAAAAATGTGACTTGTTCTGTGCTTTGTTGTTTGCCAGTCAAGCGGCGATGCCGTTGACGTTGACGTTGCGTTGTCGTTGTCGTTGTCGTTGACGCTGACTGCGACTGCGACTTCGGTTACGACGCGTCGACGCCGGCGTCGCCGTCGAATGCGCAACTTTGGCGTGGTTAGCAGATCGTCGGGGCTGAGGCATTTGCTGAGGTATCAGTCGCTTTGCAGACTTTCGCGTGTGCGGTCGGACCGACAGAGACTAAGCTTAAAGTCACGAAAGCCGTTATATTAAGAATATCCAATAAGAAGAAAGAAGGAAAGAAACGAAGAATTGTGTATGTTTGGGCGCGACTTGTTGACAGTTTGAATTATGTGCTAAACGAGTGTGAAATGTGAGAAATAGTTCATACGAAGCGAATTGGATGCATATGCTTAACATAATTAATAAGCAACGTGAATGAGAGAAAACCTGGTGTCCAATAGAAATCAAAATATCAGGAATATATTGTAACGGCAAGAAGCATTGAGCAGTTGAAGCCAGCGTTTAGCTGCCTCATTAAGCTATCATTGCACGCGCGCAACAGGTAATCGTTGGCCAACCAGTTAGCGCTGAAGATGCTGCTGCTGCTCCACTTGCATCACTGGCCATTAGCATTGGCCATCATTTCCTGCATTGTCGCCGCCTCAACAACAACAACAATAGAGCCAAGCCAGGCAGCATCACCAACGACAACGACAGCAGCGACATCACCATCCATACCGGGCAAATACCTGGCATATGGCAGCCAGCATCAGCCAAAGAAGCTGCGAGCTGGACTTGGAGCTGCTGGCAACTCCAGTGGCAGTGCACCAGTAAACCAGTTCCGGCAAAATCCGATCAAGAATTGGTTTAACGTCTTCAATCGTAATAATTCGCCACCAGCTCAAGAGCAAGCAACATGTTCCTGCAGGTGGGTACCTAGAGGAAAACCGTTCCACTCATGATTGCAACTGACGGCATCCAGTTAGCCGAGTTAGTTAACCAACCACATTTTATTGGGTGTCACTGTCACGGCACACGAAGCCCACTTACAGTTAAAGATACAGATACATGTGCCCACTCGCAGACAACTGCACGGGTTTAGAGAACTTTTCTAGATCTCTGCAAACCTCAGCAAAATGCCATTTGTTATGATTATTTATGAAGGCGCAGAGCTTGCCATACACTGTTGCACACAGTTGTAATACGTGGCATTACACATTCAATAAGTGGCCCATTACGAAGCCAACTCAGCTGTGAGAGAAGGGACAAAAGCCGAAGAAACCAAACTAAATTATACATAATTATCTTAACTGCAAATATTCTAGTTTCAGCTTAGACTCGATTCGATATGCCTTATTTGAAGACTTAGCTGATTTATATGATAGGTTCTAAAGCAGATGATTCACCACTGGAATGACTAATTGTGAAGTCAATTTATAATATAATATTTAGAACTGAAGTCTGAGACTAAATATTAGGAAAATCATAATATTCTTCCCAAGGTTATCCTCAACAACATTTTATTTCAAATAAATTTTGAATTTGACCCATTAAGCCGAGTCTATATTAGAGTTCGAACCAGCTTGAAAGTAATTTTCAAATGCTATTAGATATTTGTAATTTATAGAAACGCAAAGATTGAAGGTTCGAGAAATTAAATGAGTTTACCTCTGATAATGAGAGCAGAAATAAAAAGTTACTTCTGACTTTCTAGTTAATGGTAAAACTTCTACGGCTTTCCATTTCAGGAGTCGCACTGGAAATTTAGCTTAGAATTTTTCGCAGTTCTGCACTTGGGTACATTCTAAGGCATACTTGAGACAGAGTGCGCCTTTGGGGCGCAGCTACACAGTTCTTGACTCAGGAGACGTCGATTTGAAAGGCATTCCTGAGATGCCTGAAGTAGAGTGCAAATTGCTTTGCCTTTAGTACTTTGGGTTGCCAATGGGGATTTGCAATGGGCCTTAGCCATCGTCATTGCTATTGGCATCGGCATCGTCATCGGCATCGACTTCAGCATTTTGAAGTACCCGAGGGTATTGATGGAGTCGAAACTGTTTGCATGAATGCAAAGACACTGCACTTCAGGGAATTCATTGGAATGCGATTGTCGGCACTCCCTACGTAGCAATTTTAATGATTTTAATCAACTGAATTTTCGAATGGCATAACTAGCTCAAATTAGGTTAGGTCAGTTTCAATACACTCTGCATTAGAGGAAAGTCTCTGCTCGATTTTCACTTTTCTTTTGAGTATCTCTTAATTTATAGCTCTTGAAGCTTTAATATACATTCTCTTTTCTTTTTGTCAATTTTCCAAAAGTTATCATTTTTTTTCCGAAAGACCAAATCAAACCCATTTCTTAGTCACGTTGACAAAAGAATTCTTCTTTTTCTTTGCCAGCATTGAAAAAGCTTTATTTTATAAGCCTAAAACCCGTTTATTTTGTTACTTTTTGTATCTTTTATATTTATTTTTACTTTTTTTTGCATTTTAAATGAAATTGGCCTGATTTGCATAACTTTTGATAAGAGCTCGCCTTGTTTTAAATATTTCTGTATTTGTATTCGAATTGCGTTTATATACAGAAATATCTGAGATTCAATATACATTTATCTAAGATATATGTATATATATATATATACATTTATATAAACGCCAGGTAAGGCTAATGCGTCATATTTTGATTACCATTTGGCAAAGGGAACGCTTCATTCTCTTTGAATTGGGTCGCAGATTTTTATTGTCTTTGTTTTTGCATTTTTGTTGCTGGCTTTCGGGACGCCTTTAACTTTGCCTTGCCTTGCGCTGCCCTGCCTTGCCTTGGCCACCATTTATGGGGCAATGACTCGGGTAAGCAAAACCAAAAAAAGATATCAAGCCCAAGTCTGAGCTTGTTGTTTTTGTGAGAAGACGACGATTGATTTGTGGCCCAAAAATAAAAAATTATTTAGTATATATATAATATTGTATAGTCAGACTATGGAGAACTGGTTGTTCTTCCCTTCCACTCTCATTTCATTTATCAATTTATCTCTCTCTCCCTCTTACTCTTTGCCTTTCTCTTTCTATTTCTTTCTTGAATGCATTTACTTCGGTTTTTGGCAATTATAAACCAGTTTTATGTAACAATGTCGGAAAAACTGCAAAACGAAAGATTTGCACATAAGCTCGTTAAAGACTTTGACACTTTCTTTACGACATTATAATGGGGCTTGTAAATGCTCTTTTAGGTTGTTGAACTCTGAGCTAATTAACGTAGTTTGTCATTCAATGATATGAACATGGAAAAAACGTAAAGAATTTTGATTTACTTACAGAGCATATCTAAGGATCTGAAATTCAAAAATAAATAAGAAGTCTAAGGTAAAATATAAGTAAAGGTAACAAAATATTGCCAGCTAATAAAATTTGTTAATGAGCGAGTTGGTCGTGCAGCTTTTAACTGAACTTTTTACTCATTTTGCTCATTTAATTTATAGGTATTTAACATAGCCCGTTTCGCTTACCCAAATCAGTCAATACATTGAGAGTATATGACTATAATCGAAGAATATATTATGTATATATGAAATGTTATAGGTCTTTCTTTTAATATATTTATACATATGTATATTAAGTTTTTCATTTAATAGTCATTAAAGATTTTATGTTATTTGACAAAAAAAAAAAAAAACATATCTACGTCTAATTAAATCTAAAAGAAAGAATTTAAAGACTGCATTGACAGCGGAATGCATTCTCAAACTCAGTTACAGACCACGCTCACAATTAAAGATTGGCTTCATACATATTTGATAACAATTTTAATAATACATTTTTCATGTGGAGCTCACCGATTTCTGGTCTTTTATGGCTGCCCATCCTAGATACTTATCAAAACCTTAACTGGGAGCACAGTGTGCTTTAATTGAATTATGTACAGAGTATGTTCAGTCGGTTGCAAGGCACTTAATTGTCATCAATTTGATGAAGTGGATGACGAACACATAAAATATTGAAGTCCGCTCACTTTTTGTGCTTTTCGACAATTGCAGGTGCGGGGAGCGCAACGATGAGTCGAGAATCGTAGGGGGCACTACAACTGGCGTCAGCGAGTATCCCTGGATGGCCAGACTGAGCTACTTCAATCGATTCTACTGCGGTGGCACGCTGATCAACGATCGCTACGTGCTGACGGCGGCGCATTGCGTCAAGGGCTTCATGTGGTTCATGATCAAGGTGACTTTCGGTGAGCACGATCGTTGCAATGACAAGGAGCGTCCGGAGACGCGCTTCGTGCTGCGCGCCTTTAGCCAGAAGTTCAGTTTCTCGAATTTCGACAATGACATCGCCCTGCTGCGTCTGAACGATCGCGTGCCGATCACCAGCTTCATCAGGCCCATCTGCTTGCCCCGTGTGGAGAAGCGCAACGATTTGTTTGTGGGTACGCGTGCCATTGCCACAGGTTGGGGCACGCTCAAAGAGGACGGCAAGCCATCCTGCCTGCTGCAGGAAGTGGAGGTGCCAGTGTTGGATAACGACGAGTGTGTGGCCCAAACGAACTATACACAGAAGATGATCACTAAGAACATGATGTGCTCTGGCTACCCGGGAGTGGGTGGACGCGACAGCTGCCAGGGCGACTCGGGAGGTCCTCTGGTCCGCTTGCGGCCCGACGACAAACGATTCGAACAGATCGGCATCGTCTCTTGGGGCAATGGATGTGCGCGACCCAATTATCCGGGCGTCTACACCAGAGTCACCAAATATCTCGACTGGATTGTGGAGAACTCAAAAGATGGCTGTTTCTGCGACGAGGATTACTAAGCGTGCAAATTCGGTTTCATTTTAGTTATAATTCTATGATTACTCTTAAGGCTATATATATTTTGTACTTTTATACAGAAACACAAACAAAACAACTAAATAAAATAATAACTGAAGTAGGATATATCACATAAAATCGCATTATGCTTAATAAGTAATTAGAGAGATAAAGAAACAAAAATAATCTTTTAGAATCTCATATCATTCTAAAAGTTTCTATAAACTCTCTATTATATATCCTTGCTCCTGTTTGAACTAACTTAATATTAATAAATCCACCGCAAGGACAGAACAAAAGATAATATGAACAGTGGAAGTCACATAGGTACAGAAAAGTAGAGTGAGATTCGCAGATTAAATTGAGATGTCATATTTGCCTCAAAAAATATACTAGGGTAGAGACATACTGTACTCTATATCACGATTTTCTTTACTTTTGCATTCTGTTTAATTTGAGAGATACGTATTCTCTTAGTAGTCGGTGTTTGCTACGAAGCATCTCCAAGTCGTGCAATCTTTATAATTGCATCTAATCATTAAAGCAGTGGTGTGCTTAAGAAACAGAAAACTGCTTGCATTCGATGCCGAACTCTGCTTGCCATAAATACTGCTTACATACCTCGAATGAAATGGTTTTTATACCCTGAATCTATTGAAAATGGAAAATCAGGGCATAATGTTTTTGTGCAAATGTATGTAACAGGCAGAAGGAGGCGTGCCACACCCCATAAAGTATATATATTCTTGATCTGCTCGACGAGCTGAGTTGAACTAGTCCTGTCCGTCTGTCCGTCCGTCCGTGTAAACACGTGAATTTCTGAAACCACAAAAGCTAGAGACTTCATCCGATTTCATTATTATCGAACAAAATATCGCTTTGTTTTTGAGGCTTGGCGTGCACACCGTTAAAGATAGAATCGTGCACTAAGTTGTGGTTGATTGCTATATTGAATCCGCCCACAATTCAACAAAATGGCAACTCACGTATATCAAATACTAGAGACTTGAAATTTGGCAAATATGTACATTTAAATGCCATAATCACTCTCCGAAAATTTTATAAGGAACATAGGTCGAGAAAAAAAGTTCTTAAACAATAAAATTCCCATAATGCAGCCTTTTCTGCAGCCGCATAACCGCGCAGTAAGCATATTACGTGCATGTTCGTGCATGCATATGTTTGTGTGTGTGCATGTGTTTTTTACTATTAATGAATAAAGGAAACTTTTTATGATTGGTATACAGCTCAATGGATTCAGGGTATCTCTTAGTCGAGCAGTCTCGACTAGAGTTTTGTTACTTGTTATACATTTTTTTGTAAGCTCGTTAAACAGTTTTTTAACAATCATAACAAACGTCACTGGAAAAGATATGCATATGTGTGTTATTTTATCAACTAAAATAAAGGAGGCTGTCGGGCTCAAGCCCTGCATGAATTGTGAATATATTAATTCTGGAAGATTCACTTTTATCTTGAAGAGAACAACTGTGTTTACCAAACACCTCTCAAGCAAACAAGGCCATATTATTTTCACCTTTAATGAATACAGAAATGTTCGATGTTTTAGGTTAAAGACCCAACCTGTTACCAAAATAGTCTTTATGTAGTCGCTGTATAATAATTTAGATTGTCACTCGAAACAAACCTTAAATATAACAATTACATATATGTATTAGTATCAAACTTTATACTAGCAAATGTAACACAATTGTTCACATTTGACTTTTCGATACGCTGTATGCGCCAAAAAATAAAGAAGAAAAAACAAAAACGATGAGAAATACCAAAATAAGCCGTTGCTGCTGGAAAACTGGTTTCACCTGACTGAAACAGCTGTGAGTATACAGAGACCAAAGGCAGAAACATCTAACGTTTGTACTAACTAGAAAGAGCAGCAATAGTAGCAGCCGCCACACAAATCCCGAACAGTTGAAATGAAGATGAGAGCCTAATAAATGCTTTTTGCTCAAAGTAAACTCGAATCATTTGTTTGCTTCTGATATTCCGCCCACTTGCTGAATAGAACTCGGAGTGAATCAGTGCTGATGACTTGAAACAGAGAGACTCAGATACTATCACTGATAATAACTACATTTAACTATTACACTAATGGCCACTTTTAGGTAATTGCAATTCAGAGATTTGCCAATTTGACAATTTGCGTAATTCCACTCACTTGCGTAATTGGTCAACATGAAAATGAAGATTCGCGTGTTCGCCAGATACTTTTGTATCTTGTTGCCTTCTTGACTGTCGTATTCCAAGTCTTTTAGTCTTTTGCCCTCTACAGCCTCAGTTTGTGGCAACTTTTTGACTTTTTCTTTTATAATTGTCGTTCGCTTTCAATAAGTTGATAATTTTCTTGATTTTCGTTGCCAGCAGCTGTTGTTTACCGTTCGCCGCTCGCGCACTCACTGAAAGAAAAAAAAAACAGAAAAACCGCCATGCGTTGATCGCTCCCAGAGGTTGTTTGAAGCATCGTCTCGGGTGCTGCTCACCTGCTCAGCTGTTTATAGTTGCGAAATTAATGTAACTCCTCTCTCACTCTCCATCTCTTACTCTTTTTCTTACTCTTAGTCTAACTCTCATTCGGTCTATCTTCCTCTGGAAGAGCTTAGTAGGCCTGTATTGTAAGTTTGAGGTAGTCAAATAATTTACTGTACACAGGCTGACTTATCTTAATATACGTTATATATATGGAATTAGCAAATTAACTAAAATTTCTATTTGAGTAAATATTCATTATATAGTTCGCCGGAGTCATGTCCTCGCCAGTTAAGGAGGATGGGGCCGACTCTGATGATAGTCAAGGGCCAAAGACTGAGGATTACACCGAATTGGCCAAGGCATCCGTGGTTGACTTGGATAGTTTTACAGAGATTGACAAGCGCTTGAGCTTGCTGTTGGACCGGGCCAACAAGCTGGAGAGCACACTGAATCAACTCAATGGTAAAAGTAACACTGATAATGAGGATCTGGAGCTGGACCAGATCGAGGAAGAAGAAGATGAAGATTGCATTGACGATGACATTGACATAAGTGGGGCTGACAGCTTGGATCCAGATTCGTCTGACAATAACGTTGCTATTGACGACCTTGCTGAGAGTCTTGACAAAATAGTTCTCGACATACAAGAAGATTAGCTACAATGGGTAGTTAAATGCCTTGATATGTCAAATTTATTGCATCCCACAAAGAAAAATTGAAAAAATCAGTATTGAATGCAAACAAATTCGATTATTGTTTTAATTTGATGGGCAAAAGCTTATTAATTTCCCTTGTAGCGCCACCTATTAGTATTAACAAGAACTAATTGCTACTGCTTGCACATAAACTAATCTACTTAGTCTAGGAAATTTCAGCGCTGCTTGAACGACTGTTGTAGCCTTCTTGAATTATGTAAGCAGAGGTCGGTACCAGGTATTGATGTCTAACATTTAAGCAACATATATATTTTCCAAATCTAATTTTCATTCATAGTTAATTTATGTAAATATAGGTGACACATTACTATGTCTGTAACATATTTTATATATTTCCATATTATCGATATAAGGGTGTAACGGTCAGAGTAGATTCCACCACTTCAGAACATTTATTTCGGTGGGCAATTTTGTCTCACTAATTAATAAACAGAGACGATTACATTTAATGTCAGTATAATAGTGTTTTTGTTGTGGAGGCCGCCAGCTGGGTCGATGGCCGCTGGTAAATGAAATATAATGAGACTCCTGAGAAAAATTAGTTAAGCTCATCTCATAGTTTTTTTTTTCTAGTCATAAATTGTTGATCATTTCGGAAGCTGACCAAATCCGCTCCTAATTCGCGACACCTGTGCAGAACCTCAAACCAATTGAGATTTCTGTTCCTTTTAAAATAGAAATATTTCAAGCCCACTATTTGGAAAGGTGCGATCTTGGCGTAAAAGTTCTGTGCGATATTATACAATTGGCATATATATATATTGGCAAACATTTCTTAAAATTATACATTAGACTTCTAATTTGTATACATATTATGTGTTAAAAATTACCTATTGATGATGTCAGAGTCTCACATCGAAGCGAAGGACATCAGCATAAGCAATTTCAAATGTATTTTGATCAGATTCAAAATTTCAACACATTTGCACAATAACTAACTTCTATTAATAATGTCAATTGCAGTGCTAACTGGGACTTCAGCTTTGGTGCCAGGGCTGCTATTCTTATTTGACAAAAAAAAAGGAAGGTCTTGAGAGCTGAGAGATATTTGCGATTACTTAATTAATAGGCTAAGGTAGTACAACGATTACCTATATATAACAAGTAGTAGAAAACATCTGCAGTTTCGACATCTTACCAACTTTTTTTGGTTCTTGGTATTTTAAAATCTTTTATAGCATTTTTTATCAGTTGTGATGAAATAGTATCAGTCGCAATGTTGTTAACGCAAGCAGTGCAAATTTTGAACAGCAGTCAAGCAGTTCAATCAGCTGATTGTCGGCTGTTGAGTTATAGTTTGAGATTCAGTAGGCTAATTTTGTTTATAGTTAATTATATCTGTTGAATGGTATTTAAATTGTTAAAAGTGGAAATGCTTGACGAACTCAACGACGATTGTTGGCTTATCATTCTTAAATATGTAGATCTAAACGATCAAGTGACACTGGCACAAATCTCGAAGAGCCTGCAATCTGTTGTTCGATACCACTGGGCACATCTAAGGAACGCCTACTTGGGCCAGGCACTGCTAGAACGTTTCGACCAGCAGCCAAATCAAATGGAGGAGTTCCTGCAGCTCGCCAGCGGCTCCTTGGAAACCCTGACAATAAAACAAGCTCATATTACACTACTGCAGAAATGGAGATCGTTTCAATTTCCAAAGCTGGTTGCCTTGGACTGTGATCTCGGCTTTGAAAACGAAGAAGAGACCGACGAGAAGATGTTACTGTTGACCGAACTCTTTCCCAACTTGCAGCGCTTAACGTTGTTTGGCAACACTACTGGTCGCCATATATGGATCTGGGATCAGTTGCTGGAGCTAAACTTAACGTGCTGCGAGTCGTTGGATTCAGAAACACTAGAGCAGATTTTTAGCGCCATGCCACTGCGCAAGCTCACTTTTCTCTTCTACGGATACAACACGAATATGGGTGAGGATGTTCTGCCCATATCAAAGTGTGCTACACTGGAGGAACTTGTCATGGACGATCATCATTTGCTGGGTGATTTCATGCACAACCTTATGCAATTGCCCAAGCTGCGTCGTTTGACCTTTTACACGCGTGACTATTACGAGTATCTGCTGCAGACGGTGGGCAAGCTGCAACCGCTCAGGGTGAAAGCGCTGCTCTTTAACGACGCGTTGTGGAGCAGCTATAACGTGAGCGCTGCCATTCTGAGAATGAAGAATTTACGTCGTCTCGTGCTGCACGACGATGACATTGGGACAAGCGAACTGCACGATATTTGTGCCACATTGCCGCAGCTGGAGGAATTGCATTTGACGAAGATGCGTGCGTTACCGACTGCTACTCAGCTTTTGGATATGGTGGGCGCCAGCGAATCCTTAAAGATTCTTAGCTTGTCGGGCAGCCGACTGGATGATGAGTTCTTAGATCTGACGGCCATGTGCTTGGTTCGAGTGTTGAAGAACCGTAGCCCATCCTCACCTCTCACACTTAACCTGGACAATACTATTCTGGCATGCAATCAAAATGAGGTCAGATACCAATATCATTATGAGTGCAGATCTAATATAGAGTGAATGCCTAATTTATTTCAGGTATTAAGAAGACTAGAGCATCCAAATTTGAATATATCCTTTAAGCCGATCGATTTGAATGTCTGGAGCTCTCGATTTGTGGAAATTGAACTTATTACTCCTACGGACTAACGTTTTTTAGCTGCTATTAATTGGAAAAGTGTCTTGTGATAAGAAATAGAAAAAAAAAATATACTAAACTCGATTTTCCTTGTTCACTGTTGTATTTGCGTTTAATACATACGTACATAAAAATAATACACAATCATTACAAATTATAAAAAATCAAAAATAAATATACATAAATATTTAAGTTTTATCTGCTAAGGTTACAAGTACGCTTGCTTGAAAACCGATCTGTTAATAGATGCGTCTGAGGACGTTTTCAATTTTATATATACTATATAATGCGATATTAAATAATCAATTGTATCTGATTATCTTATTTGAGAGGAGGGAAGGGTCAACTAAGTTACCAAATTACAGTTCAGTACGGTTAGAAATTAGTTATCGCTGCTTACGCGTAAGCTGGGTGTTAATTCGAAATGGTTAAAATATTTGCTGGTAACTTTTACGTATATGCTTGTTGTATATATATGTATAAATATAATACAAATATAAGTTCGCTTAGAATACGTTATATAAAGTGTTTACAGTTAATTTTTGCTAAACGATCACAAATACCCAGGCACTCACACACAGGCGCTCACAAAAGCTCATTCGCCCAGACTCACTCACACATTCACATGCTTACAGATTAGAATTTCGCGCTTACGACTTAGGTTAATGGACTTAATCTTCTAAATGGGGGAGATAGGCTAGGGGACTTGGTGCGTCCTCCTCCTTGTTCTTTTAGACAGTGATGAGCAGCAGTCTCAAAAGGCGTCAATTGTCAATAAATTGATTTCATTCGTGCAATCGGTTCGATCTTTGAGAGGGTTGGCCTTAACTGGGGAGGGTTTCGTATTCTTTCTCATTGCTTTTTCATTGCTTTGACAAAAGTTTTTATAAAATTTTGGACTTGCATTTCGTATAAAAGAAGTTCTAATAACATTTTTGTTTCATGGATGAATGACTGAGAGGTGTGGACGTGCAGCGGACAGTGGGGCGCAAATGCCTCCACAGCGGCTGCACTTGTTCGCTTGCTCGCTTCGCTTTCGTTGGGGGCAGCATTTTGTATAATCACAGCAAATCGGCGCATACGCCTCCGAACCACGCCATATAGAGGGGCAACAAGTAGACGACCAGGGCCCGGCGCAGCGTCATCTTCTCCGGTGAGCTGGAGGTGCGTGTGGCGCCATCCGTCGATGAAGTGTGGACGGAATCATCTTCCTCGTCCTCGTTGTCGTTCTCACCATTGTGCGGTTCATCTAGATCGTTATGATCATGGTCCAAATGCGTGGTATGCACCAGCGGATTCTTGTCGTCCACATTGGGACGCGAGGTGTGGGTGGTAACGGACGGATTTGTATCCTCATCGTCGTCGTTTTCAGCATCGACACGCACCGACGGATGCTCCACGTCCGGCTTGTGGCTGGGCTCGAACGGACCCAAGCCAGAGCCTTCATCATCGTCTTCATCATCCTCGGAGCCAGAGCCGGAGCCAGCGCCGCTGCCCATATATGGTTCCTCTGCAATTAAGATCCACCCATTATAGTACTACATTAAGCTCAGTTCAAGGGTCACTTACCTTGCTCGCTCCAGTCCACATCTTGGCCATTGTAGGCATTTCGCAAATGACTGATGGCATTCCTCAGATGGAACAGCTGCGTCGACATCTGCGCCGTCTGGCGAGTGCTCGCTGGGTTGCCACTGAACTCAGGATTAGAGCCATGCTCTGTTGTCACCGAGTGCATATATCTGAGCAGACAAAGTAGTCGGCAATGTTATATCAATGGTGTCATGGCGATTGACGCTGCACAGCCTGCACAACTCACCTGTCTATAGTGTGTCCATTCCAGCACATGCCATCCACATCGGATGATGAAGCAATGTCCTCATTGCTGCATATCGAGTGGGGCAGGTTGGACCAGAACTTCTTGTAGTCCTTTACACGCTGGCGTATGTCCCGCACAATCTTGTCAAGAATTGGCTCTCTGCTGCCGCTGTTGCTGTCGCCATCATCGTCGTCGTTGTCGTTGCGGTTGTTCTGCTGTTGTTGCTTGCGTCGCTGCTGCTTGCGGCGTTGTTGCTGACGCCTGTTGCCACCACCATTTCCGTTGCCATTACCATTAGCTACGGCCTGCTCCTGCGACTGCTGAGCCGACGAGTCCTGAGACCCAGGCTCGGCTGCCCGCCGCTCACGGAGCACAATCGTCTCATCCAATGTGGCATCGATGTCTAACGTGTCTGTTTCCGAAGTGCTATGCGCACGGAGTTCCTGCACCGCGGTGGCTGATGGAGCCAGCAGCATTTTTGGACTAATGGAGCGCTTCGCACGTCCCAAAGTGGGCTTGCCGCATCCCTGAAACACACGATTGGTAATGTCCTGTCCAGAGTCCTGAAAAAAATAAATATTTCATGTTAATGAGCAATTTAAATAAAGACCTAAATGGAAGTGCAGACCAAATTCCCAATAAATATACTGCTCTCATATATAGCTATCATTTGCTCAGTTCACTTATATAACTCTCCGGATTTTTACATTTGGCTTTAGATAAGGATAGGCATTACAATTGACCCAGCTTAACATTAAGCGGAGCAAGCATATGGAGATCGATCGTACGGAAAGAGATTATGGGAAAAGCGATCATAGGAAGAGCGACAGAGTTTTCAGACGTTAATCTTAGAACATAATATTCTTTTTCTATTTCTTAATATATTTTTTAGCTTTTGATTGCAAATTGATAAAATATGTAAAATATTTGAGCCCTTGACCTCACTCATGACTTGAGTTGTTGTATGATGAATATTGGAAAATAAAAATAAAACTCAGTTTTATGCGATGTATGCAATGCATGCAATTACCAATAAGTCATCTTCTAGTTGATAGCCATTTAATCCAAAAATTGGGCAGTTCTCAATCATTTCTACATTTGACGATTTGTTGAGATAATTTTTACAATTTCATTCCATTCCATTCCAGGCGAGCTGCCAGACAGACCCTCAATAAATCGTTGAACTATCTTGGCTGCCTTATCAGCGAGACTTTATCGAAAGGCGGTAATTGTTGACACGCCTTGGCTACCTCAAGTCGTGTGCATAGTAGACAAACAGACAGTTGCCAGCGACTACCATTTACAGTTAAGGCTCATGTTAGGGTTGGGTTTAAGTAGGTCTTATCTAACTGACAGAGAAGCCAACAAGCGGCTCATGGCCTATCCCAACTATAAAGCACAGCTAACTGTAATCGTCGGACAAAGAGCTTTAAGTAATCTGTGATTTGCTCAAAATAAACTTTTCATATGCATATGCCCAGAAAAAGAAAAAGACTAATAAGAATTAAATTAAAAACTATTTGGCCTTTTATGAGGCCGACAAAACAAACAAGAAAAAAATATACACAAAATAAACACATTAAAAAAAGCAGCAGCAGCAGCGGCAACAACAATAACTAAAGATATAACGCAAGCACACATAAACACACAGACTCGTCATACTCACGCACACTCGCATCGGAACATACAACAAACAAAGTAGAAATGTATAAATTTTAAATGGAAATATAAATTAAATTCATATGGGAACCAAATGTTGTGCAAATAAATCGTTAAAATGGCAAACAAAACACAGAAATCGAAAAACTGAACAAATTCTGGACCTTGAAATATTACAGCAATCAAAGTACAATAAATTGCATAAAATATTCAAGAGTTTAAATATTTTTGCATTTTAATATTAATTGTGCAAATGGAAATTTAAAAATGGACAGACGATTCGGATTCTGTAAACTAAAGCCATAAAATGGCATATGGACTTGCCAAAATAGTTCGAAGAGAGAAGAACAAAAACAAAAGTAGTCAAATGTTGAATATTTAACGATATCAGATTCAGAACTTGCCTACAGCTGACACTATCAAACGGTTTTCCCATACTTATTATTGGGGAATTGGGAGCGGGCAATTCAGCTATTCAAATGAGTTGGGGCTGGCCATCATAAGACGTGCCATGCGGACAGCTTTATGAGATAATTTATAAACTAAAATCTATGGCCATAAAAACACAAATCGGCAGCTGTTTGCCAAACTAGTTAAGCTCGAGACGAGTAACCTATGTGCGTGAATGATCATCCAACAGATACCCTTTAGTGTGTTTTGATTATTCTCTTGTGTAATAATCCTCATTCGTTCCTTCAGCTGAGGAGCACCTCAGCTAACGCACCTGGAAGTTCATGATGGCCTCAGAAATTTTAATATTTATGGGCTCCACAACCATTACAATGTTGAATGAGCCGAGCATACGTTCGGCCACCTTATCCATGGCCAGGGCAAAGTTCTCCCACTCGGCATCGAACTCGTGCAGATAGTGAAGACAGCCCTTGATCACATTTACGCAGTAGTTGGTGCAGGGCTTTTCCGTATAGCCCTTGCAAGCGCCGCAGTGCTGCATTTTGGTCAGCGCGCCAGTGCAGTCCGGGTTGAGTCGAATCTGAATAGAGAGGAAAAGTAAGTTGCAATCACACCAATATTTATTTAATATTATCTAGCTTCACTTACTGCCAATATCTTTTTGGAGACCTCAGCTGCAGTGATCAGTGCCTGGCCGTAGGTGCGGGTGGCTACAAAGGAACGTTTGATTTGCACTGAGAGCTTGTCGGGTACATCGCCGAACGGCTTCAGTTCCTTCATGTGCTCGCTTACGCATTGCATGTATCTGAAAGAGGGGCAAAATGTTAGCAAAATATTTTCATTGGCATTGGCCGGAAATCTCAGCATGTAAATGGCAAAATGCTGAACGGCCTGCACCTCCCACCGTGAATCCGCCCCATCGCTGCCCTAGCTATACACAGATTTTAACGTGGAAAGAATAATATGGGAAAAAGTTGTCTGATTGACTGCTTCGCTGCGCGTCATGTGCTGTACATAGCGCGCTGCACCTGCTCCTGGCCATGAGGCATGACAGCTGTTTCACTTGTATGGTTGCTTCTCGGCTCTGCGCGTCCCAATTCGACTCGCCTCGACTCGGCGATAGGCGAGTAGACTAGTAAATGGCTATAACGCATTAGTTGCTTAAAAGGCTAAAGCCGAGAAGCTGTCTTCTTCGATTAAACTTTTAGATATTATGCTGTTTTCATAAAGTAAAGAAACTAAGAGCAATCCTTGATTTTTAATCTTTACTTTCCGCTTCTTAGCTGCCCAAGTATATTAAATGAGAGCTGAGATTTGTTTTTCTACACGGCGTAGCAATATTCTTGTCGCTGTCCTTCTCTCAAACTGAAAGAAAACATTCGCAGCCACTTAGGTCACCCATTCGTTTGTTTCCCTTGTCAATTGAGGGAGCAACCCCGGCATTAAGTGCAGCACATTCGTTTGTGAAGTCCATTCTGGCTCTGGGTCGCAGCTCTCGCAGCTCGCCGACCAACCACATACAGTGAACAACAAATAACAAGCAGCAAGTGCCAGCAATTACGCCGCCATCGTTGTCCATTGCAGTAAACGGACAACGTGCCAAAGCACGTACGACAAACTGAAACGATGACAATAAAAACGAATCGCAGAGGAAGGCAGCGGCAGTAGCGGCGGCAGAAACGACAGCAATTGGAAAACGCGTGGGTAACACGAGCCGTGCTGTGCGGAGCAAACACTGAAGTTGAATCCGATGCCGAAGCCAGCGAAACAATTCGCCAAGCCAAGCCAGGCCAAGGAATGGGAATGAGTCCAGTTCAATGAGCCAAGAGCCAAGTGGGCGCAATTTAGCGTGCAGTAGGAAATGCGACCAGCTGCCACAGGAACTGCCGCAAAGTGGGCTCACACACACAAATGCAGAATGTGTATTTACAGTGGGAGTAAATATACATTCGGATTACTTTTGCAGCTTATGAAATTAAGAGATGTACAAAACAACAGCTGCCTGATTAGCTGGTAATGCTGCTGTAATATGAGTGGGACGTCGCCTATGGGTATCCAACTTATTTTTTGATAAAAGGCTTATCCCTGGATCTGTTCGCTTAAATTACATTAGTTTATAGAGGTTAGGCTATCACCTCTATATCGCTGTACCCATTCACCACTTTTCTCGTTTAATTAGTAAGCTCTACCCCCATATAATTATAATATATTTTCAAATCATATTTTTAGTAAGTTTAAGGTACGAAAGTAGTTTCCTAACTATATTATAGCTATCATTCGTGTTTCAACTTTATTTTTTTGAGTTTCTTTTATTTTCTTATCATATAATCTATAAGAAAGAGAACCCAGAATTCAGTATTTTGAGTATCAAACTTAGCGCATTTTCTAGTTAAGCGTTTCAACCGCAAGCAACGCGACAACTATAAAACAAAAGGGCAATTCAGCCCATAGACCGAAAGCTGAAATTGCACACCAGAAGAGCCAAACAGGCAGGCCATTCAGACCATCCAGTCAACGTCAAAGATTCGTCAAAGCTTTCAACAGCCTTTGGCTTGACTCAGCCAGTCAGTCAGCCAACCGTTGACGCTCGACACTTTGCGGTTTCACACGTCTGTAACTTCAAATCTGTCAGGCGACGAGTGCCTTAATGGAGACGTGGGGTCGGATAACGCGGGGAGGCGTATTCAATTGCGATATTGCATATGGGTACTCACTTTTCGTTAAAGGCGTACTGCGCATTCAGCACAGTGAACATCTTTTGGTAGAGCGTACTGAAGAACTTGTCCATCACATCCAATAAGTCGACCCGTCCGCGCGCATAGTAGTTTTCCAGTTCGTCAAACAGATCCGAAAAGACATACGAATGCTGCTGATAGATAACTCCATATGTCCGCATGAACATCGTGTGGAACTGTTCTTTCGATTCCAACAGCAATTTGCGAAAAATATCTATAAAGGAGACGAGAACAAGAAAATGTGAAAAATTAAGGGAAATTCTATGAGTCGCTTTTATTGAAATGGGCCACATCCGCCATGCGGCCGACCGACTAAATGTTTCTCTGGTACTATTCTTAAATATTTGTGGCTTCCGCTGTACAAAATAAATCTCAGCATCCGCATTGTCGCCTGCACACTTCACATTGAGTAACGTTCTCTATCTCCCTCTCTCCATGACCTTCTCTCTCTCCCTCACTCACTGGTTACGCATCAATCTGTGTAACCGGAGGCCCGCATGATCCATTGAAATGGAAGCTAGTCCACTCGACACCCGCAAATAGTTACAAATATGTAAACTATAAACTATATAATCTGTTAGCTGTCTACATGCAATTAGCTTCGAGCTGATTGAGCCTGACCTGACATCTTCAAGTAGCTGCTGAGTTATATTTCTGGTTTTATTTTGACTTACCATTAAATTTTGATGCCTTGCCACCCAGCAGACCCGACATCTTGGATATCTGCTCCTTGGTATGCCACTCCAACTGCTGGCGGGACTGCCCCGCCATTCGCGTTTCCATGTTGTAGGTGCAGCAGGTGCCCACCGAGGGCGATTCACAGTAGCGTAGCACACGTTCTGAAATGCCAAAAGATTAAGGATTAACTATATGCCAAATTGTATTAAATATAGAAGGAATAGTCAAATGATAATTTACTTCAATTTACATAGTAGTTTCATTTCGACCTTATCAACATATTTAACTCACAAACTGTTCAAGAACGAATTATCAATAATATTATAATACATAAAAGACAATAATGAGAAATTGATGAATATTTGTATTTGTACATGTTCACTAGCTTGATCATTGTGCCCGCTTAAATCACATTCGAAGCTGCATCAAGCAGCTTCCGTCTGCTCAGTTTTAGGTCTGACGAGACAGACCCGCATCAGTGTTCACAAATATTTCAAGCCATTGAAATTCCGAGCGTTCTATTTGCTCGAGCATTAGGGAACAACTGTTTGATGCATTCCAGTTGTTTGCACTGGTCACTAAACCAACCTCAGGCTAACCAGAAGGCATTACAAGCGGCAGCACATTATGCAGATTCCGGGAACTGGAACTTGCTGCCACTTGACATGGTAACCAAAAACCCAGACATCAGTGGAAAAAAGCAGCTAGCTGCGTGCCCCTTTGCCCGTTCAGATGAAAAGTAAACGATGCGTTTGGCTACCAGCCAGAGCAACAACATAACGAGTAACCGTAAACGTAACCCAAGCCCTGAGATAAGGGCGTGGCACTTTGTGATTCTGAATGGTTTACGCAAACATTTAACACGTCCACACACGGAGTTCAGGTAGTTTCAGAAGTAAACCATTCCAAAAGCATTATGCATCAGCTCCATACGACGAACCAATAATTGTAAATTATGCTGCACATCGCCCATGCTCCACTGGTGCCTCCAATTTTTGTTCTGGTTTTTTATTTTCTCATTTTTATAGCTAGAAAAACTTTTGTTTATTTAGACAGTTCTCATGAATGGATAAAGACGAGCGCTGCCTTCAGTCCTAAAAGTTTAACTCTAATTGAAAGCAAACATGTTTGTTCTGCTAATATAGTTTTTGAATACCCTTGCCGTAGAGGGTATAGTAAAAAGTCCATTTATAAATTCCAACTCTTTCAAATTCAATATTGAGTGGGTATCTCGAATAAGTTTGTATTAAATTGGTATACACATAATTGCAATGTATTTGAAAGGGTATTCCGAGTTGAGCTATTGCCAGTTCAAGTATCTCTATACAATCTACACTTGGACGGAGCTCATAAATATTTTGCTATCCAGTTAAATGCATCATACAAATGCACAGTGCATAGAGAAAGAGAGGAATGTATTTGTTGTTGTTTGTGTATTTTGTTTATTTCCAATATAAATTTAGCTACTTTTCGTGCACATTTTGTAAACAAATGAAGGTTGGATTGCGCTTCCCTCTAGCCTACATATGGATATGTGAGGTTGATGAAGCTCTCTCCGTTTTGGGGAGGGGCTGCGGCATTTGGTTCGTTCGGTTTTATGGTCTGCACTAATTGTTATGTTGCTCAAGATATGAATTAAGTATAGCATGTACTACTTCACAATAGGGCAACTGGAAGAGTTTGCTTATCTAAATTAGCTCGTTACCAGCGGCAGCAATTGTGGTAGCTTTTCCATTAACTGGCTGACAGCGTTTGTGACTGGCATGGCTAATGTGAAAGAGCTGCTACGCTATGCTATCCTTCGTATCCGAGTTAATTGAATTGTTGCCTGAGAGTTGATAAAACCAAATAGTGTCTTAAGCCGGCAGAAATGCGAGTCCCGAAGCCTTAACTGATATCAGCTGTTAGTAAAGGCTGCGAATTCCCATCATTAAATATCAAGCCAAGTCTAAACACACATTCCGCTTAGAATCGATAAATCGTTGCTAAAAATCGATGTTAAAATAACATTAGGGTGGACCGCTGCTATCATCTTTTATGAATTGCTGCATAATTTCTTCACAGACAAGAATAGAAGGCGGAGGACACGCGCATATCAAATGTGGCCAGCAGGCGGCGGTACGAAGGTGTCGTGAACATAATAAATGACCTTAACTTAACGATATGGCAGTTTTTTTTTTGGTTATTATACCCTGAATCCATTGAAAATGAAATTTCAGAGTATAATGTTTTTGTGCAAATGTATGTAACAGGCAGAAGGAGGCGTACTACACCCCCCAATAGTATACATATTCTTGATCAGCTCGACGTGCTGAGTTGAACTATCCCTGTCCGATGAAATTTCCATTTTCAATGGATTCAGGGTATAAAAAAACTTATTGAACAAATAAGTTTCCATAGTACAGCCTATGCTGCAGCCGCAGCGCTGCCGCTGCATAACTGCGCAGTACGCAGAACGCGAGCTTATGCGTGCGTATGTATGTGGTGATGTGATTCATGAATAAAGCAATCTTTTAATGATTGGTATATTAGCTCAAAGGATTCAGGGTATCTCTTAGTCGAGTCGTCTCGACTAGAGATTTGTTACTTGTTTTTTATTGCGCTTCCTTTGCCTGACTCTTCGGAAAAGCACCCTGTGCATGTCTAATAGCAACTCCAGCTTGCGCTTGATAAAAAGTAAGCTGGCAAAGCAATTTCTCTTACCACCCACCCCTGGCTGAAACCTGGGTCATATGTTCCGAAAGCCGCTGTCGTTGCCGTTGCCGTTGTTGCTGCTGTTTTTGGTTGAACACACGCTATTTACTTAGTTTTCGGGGTGAAAGCAGTGGAGTGAAATTCATTTCAAATGATTTACTGTAACGATCAACAAAACGACTCCTGCGGCGACCAACGGGACACGGCAGCCACCCCTAAGGCAACCCAAAAATGTTAAAAGGGTGCGAAAGTTTAGCAACGCTTCTTGCATAGATAACAGCAAGGGAGAGCCATTGCTGGGCGGTCAGAGTGCGCCAGCAGGTGTCTTCTGTTACTCCCAGGCCCGCTCTGTGTGGGTATGAGAGGCTGCTGGCGTATAAATTATAATTTTGCCTCGCAACCGCCCTTGCAGAATCAGAATCACAAGCAGCTCTCAACAACACTCAATCTGGCGCTTGACGCCGTAGCTGAGCCGAATTCACTAACATAGTTAAGGTTATATTAAATGATATTACAAAACTGAATATAATCATTTCGAATACAACATTTATGGCTTGCATAAAAAACTAGGTTTAAAACCTTAACTATATTTTACTTTTTATGCCTTTAATTCATAAAAGCAAAGTTTTTTTTAGAAATGCTTTTCCCAAATGCTCCATTTCTATTCTGTCAAAGTTTATCCATTCAACCTATTCAGCTCATCCCTCTCCGATTCACAATCTCCCAATTTCTCTCTCTCATACACACACATTTACGAGTGAAAAGTCTAAGAAACAACAAACAAAAGAAACAACACCAACAACAACAGAATTGCAAATGTAACGAGACACAAGCAGAGGACAAAACTAAAAGCGACTACACCCCCAAAAATGAAACGAAGGCAAAATTTCCCCTCTTCTGTCGGCTGCCAGCAAACCAAAAACTTTACTTTTGAGTTGAGTTTCAATGAGCCACTATAATGGGGAGCGAGACAAACAATGCAAGCGAGAGAGGGGGAGATACAAAAGAGAAAGAGAGAGAGCAAAATTCACTCATCGCTTCGTCCTTTTTGGCTTGGCACAAAAATGCGACGCGGCAACTTTAACAGGCGCCCAGCAAAGCTTAGCTGGCAGCAACTGTTGCACAGTGTAAAAGGGAAATGGATAGCCAGACAGACGGGTGCTTGGGAACGAGAGAGACTAGAGGAGCGAAGAGATGGAGATTCGGAGAGAGAGCGCATACCATGCGAGAGAGCACCAGCCGTCGAAAGGGGTCGTTGCACGCATGGGAAACAAAGCTTTCACTTTCAATAGGGTTGCACATTGCAGCATGTAGTGGAGAGCTTGTGGAGCCAAGCGGGGACTTTCCGTCTTTCGTGCGGATAGTGCGGAGTGCAAACAAAATGGTCGATACGTCAACTAACCCCCAAAAAGCAGTTTTCGACCTCGACGTCTGGCAAGGAAATTGCATTAAGCTAACTTCTCCCTAGACGTAAGCATCGTCCCAAGGCGGAAGATGAGGAGGCGAGTAACAAGGTTAAGCAATCTTTGAGCTTATCTAAAAAACCCTTAAATTTGACTTTGGGCTGCTCATTTAATTTAACTTCAATTTCCGTCTGTCCTTTTTCTGCATTTTGTGAACTGCTCCTTGCTTTAGTTTATGCTTATGGTAATGAGTTTTAATTAGGCGCACAGCAAACCGACAGCAGCTACAGAGTCCGAACCGAACCGAAGGCCGCACCACAACAACCACCTCATCACCCAATCGCCCACCCATCAAGCAACCACCCGGACTGGAATAAGTAGTTAAAGGGGTTGAGCTTTTTGGGCTCGACTCTGGACGTTTTATTAAGTGTAAAAAGCAAGACCTGTAAATCTGAAAATAAAAACTTCGGGTACAAGTGAATACGAATACGAGTGTGGGTTGTGCAACAGCTGCCACTACGATCTTCGAATTGGTTATAGCCAGCCAGAATTGGGTCAGGCGCAGCATGAGAAAAATCTTTAATATGCACAGTTAAAAAGCGGATCATCAACTTAATTAATGCCGAATGTAATTGCTGCCACTTTCTCATGTTCGTTTCTGCTTTTGTTTTTCTATTTTGGGCACGCCACTTGCTCTTTACATTTGTCGAAAATTTCAGTGCTGCATGGGAACTGGACGCTTTCAGTTTCAATACATAACTCAATTGCCACCCGCAGTCAGACAAAAGAATAACAAATACTTTGCCAAAGCCAAAGATGTAACAAAAATAACAACAAATATTTGGCGTCTGCTTTGCCCGCTCCCATTGAGTCGCACTTAATTAATTTTATAGCACTGAACCACCCGCCTGTCTGGGCGGAAAACCTTGCACAATATCTAGCAAATGCAATTTGTATATTTATTTAGACTAATTGATACTACAGAAAATCAGAGCAGAGGGGCACCTTTGACACGCCGAACTTTAAATACTCTACTAAACATAGACTTCTTATCCAATGCCTACAGGAGAGATGTAAAATATTGCATTTCGATTAGAGGAGTTCCGCTAGCCTAAAATTTCATCCATCAAGGATTTAAAGAAACGGGATCAAATAAAAGTTTTATGGTATAATTTTACTTTATTTAATTTCCTAGAATCTAAACTATAAATTGAAGAAATGCCTAATATTAATATATATATATATATATAAATATATATATATATATATATATATATATATATATATATATATATATATATATATATATATATATATAGAATTTCCCTTTTGTTTTATGTAATATATGGAATTGGAATGCGTCATCGAAATATAAAATGAAATAATTTCTAGTAATTATTATGCTTTATTATTTGTTTAAGTTTTAGTTTAAAATGAACTGTGAAATATTCTCGCTCGAACTACTTCGTTCTACAAGTTTAATGGACTTTGAATATATTTATTTCTGCCTTTTTATATTCATAACAAAAAGGGCAATGATTTCTACCAGCTGAAGAAACAGGCAAGCTAACGATTGTTGATTAAAGAGATGGGAGTTTCGGTTGAGATGTTTGGGTGAGGTACCAGTGATTGTGGAATTTGCTATTTTGACATGCATTCCTTGGTTGCTGCAGTTGCAGTTGGGGCAGCTGCACAAACTAAGGAAAGGCGTTCGCTGTTAATGTGCAGCGGGTGCATGCAACATTTAGCATGCTCCACCTTCTGGCCAGCCCCTTGAAAGCCTCCGATTCCTGAGCTGTGTGTAATTACGTGTCGAGTCAGGTCGTTGCATAAATGCCAAAGGCAAAGATGTGGATGGTGGACGGGCAACACGGCCCGGGGTCGCCTTCACTTCGACTTGGATACTTTTCCTTCTTTGTTTTTCGTTTTTGCTTTTTATTTCTTTCTGTACGTACGGTCGGCTCTTTTAGGCGTAATTAAAATTACTCAACTGCAAACTGGGCTGGCGAGAGGTCTGAAGAGCGAACAGATGTTTATGCTGCCAACACGTTTCTTATAACATAAACATGGCACGGAGTTAGAAGCTGCTGCTTGTAAAGGAGCTGGTGTTACCTCTGTTACTTCCCGGTTGCGTTTGGGGGCATCCCGACCTTTCGCTATGATGAAGTGACGAATGTTGCCAACTTTGGCGCTGCTCTATACACAATTTCTTTTTTTCAGCTGTCCTCTGCCCTATGTCCTGAACACTCCTCCACTCTATCTCTCCTGCCGTCATTTATGTTGGAAATCAGCGTATTTTCTTCGCTGTTAGTTTTCCGAGTGACAATTTCAATGCGCAAATGTGCAAAAATTCATCAGGCCACGATGCATTCATGTTCACATGAAAATGAGCGAACCGAAGACAGAGATCTCAAAAATAGCACACAGCATGCAGCAAAATTTTTCTTGTTGCTGGCTCGGCTATATTTATGAGTCGTAATTAGCCGCCGGAAAAACGAAATGCTGCAGCTGAGTTTTCCTATAGTTGTTCATAGTTTTCCGCTCTGCCCCTTTTTGGCAGTGTTTGAAATTATGAGCTAAGTCGGCATGTGGACGATTCAAGCCCCAATACAGACAGAAACATCTGCCGAACGAACTCTGAACCAAAATCCAATTATACCCATTTATATACATATCTATCTGGTCAGGAAATAGGCATGTGCATATGATATGTATATTAGTAAGATATTACATATATAATAATAGGTGAAATAGACTCAAGCTGCAGCTAGGGCGTATTCAGTTTAGTTATCAAAGCAGATCAAGAGAGAGAATAAGATATAAAGAGAAAGAGAAAGCGAATGTATATGTGTATCAAATACCGTAAGCCTAACGTCAAGTCGCTTAAAATATTTCTTTAAAAGTTCAAGTATCAGATATTTGTAGACATTGTAAATTGTTTCAACAGTAATAAAAAATATTTATATATTTAGCTCGATTAGCAGATATGAGCGCTTACAAATAAATTAATATTTATTCGTTTATTATATATTTATATGTACTTGATTTTGTAAATTAACATATTCTTCTTTTCCTACCTTCAACAAGTGCTCAGATAACAGATCTTAAGTTCGAGTTCCAGTATTGATTTATCAAATGCAGTTATTTTTATGGTAAATATCTACTGGTATTTAGATACACCTGCACAATAACGATATACCCGTATCTCTTCACTCATTTACAGGGCATACAAATAAATGTCAATCCAAAAGTAAGCAAATATTGCGGCTGAATTTCTTTGAAATAACTCGAATCGAATGCCATTTGCCACTATTTTCGGTTATTTGTTTGTTCTGCCTGCTGCACGCTGCCCTCACCTGCTGCCATCTCCATGCGGCGTTCATTCAAGCGAAATTAATTAAACAATAAAATTTGATTAATGGCAGTTTTTGGCAAGGTCTGTGGAGCGGCGGGTCGCAGGGGCTGTGTGTTTCTGGTCAATTGTCTGGTCATTGGTGTTCGGTTAGCCTGCTCCCTGTTTACATTCGCAACTTTGTTTTGTTTACTGTACATAAAAGATCCATATCAGGCACAGAATTGGTTTTATATTCGTAATTGGAACAACTGTCAATGAAAAGTACCAACTGGGTTAAACTTGATCTCAGTTGATATCAATTAGACCACTCATTAGAGATATATTAAAGATAATATATTTCCAGACATATCGCGAGTCGCCGTTTTCTTAATCTGTCATAAAGTAATTTCTTATTCAAAGAAAAGTTCAGCTGATACGAGTACTGAAATCTATATGCAAATCTTTTATTATATATAATGAAGAATCAAAGACACAGTTTAGCAGCACATAAAGCTTGTAGCCCAAGCAAATTTTCACACCATCAAACAAATCAAATTGAACGACAGCTAGACATGGACGGTGGGAGCAGGGAAGTTGAGGAGCTGAGCTATCAAAAGAGCCGCTTAGCCAGATCGAAAGTCATTGAAACATGTTGGACCTGGTTTGTGGCTTGGATTTAAATTCGATTTTGGACGCGAGATAAAACGCGCGACATAGATTTACAGCAGTGACTGGCGCAAAAAAAAAAAAAAAATGTCGAGCTATTCAAAGCACGTTCCTGTGTTATGGTGTTTACTTTTTTTCTGTACCCTGTATACACAGACTAAATGGGTATATAAGCAATGAGCATGGCTTCAAGACCTTATAGTATATTAGGAGTCGAGAAATCTCAAATTCTAATATTGTATCAGAGATATCTGAAAGAAAGCAATACTGATTCTGGCCACTGTAATAGGGTATCTTCGATTCGTGCCCTCAGTGCACATTATATTCGCATAATTTTATTTTTTTTTGCAATAGCGATAAGGAGGAGGAGAGCTTTGCACTGACGGTGACGAAGACGGTGGATGTGTTGCTGTCAACTCTCTTCTGGTCACTCAGCATGCAACACGAGCAGCATTTTTTATTTAATTTTGTGGCCCAATTAAGTTGAGACGCCGACGACAATTGAAAAATGTGCATGGGCCCATAAAAAGCATTTAGGCCATTTCGAGAGCTCTGCGCCAGCCAGAGTGCCACTGTACCAGTTGGTTGGTTGGTAAGTTTGCTTCCCAGCTCTCACCCAGCTGTAAACGAAACCCTTTTGTAGCCGCAACTGCAAAAAAAAACCGCAAAAGCCATAAAAGCAGAGATTTCCTCAATTTGCTGTCGAGCTCAGCAAGCTACCAAAATTGCTGGCGACCGCAAAGCAATTTTGTATAAATATGAATGAAAAAGCCAGAAAAGTCATCAGCAGCACACGCACACAGACACAAAGCTATTGGGGAAAAGGAAAATGGGCTTTAAAATGAATTAATTTGATAAATTTACAAGCGCTGTCGGGTCGCTGCTCACAGGCTCAGGCTCTGAAATTAATCGTCTGTAAAATGAAGTTGCGCTTGCTTCAAACAAAGCGCACATAAAACCAAGAGATAATCACAGGCGAAAAATATCGCAGCCAAGTGGCAAGAAAAAATATTGTCATCGATACCCGTTGAAAAATTAAAAGTGCAAACTAAAAAGCACATTAAGTGACGTTAACAATGGCAGCGTCTACTTGCGGTTTCTTACGCCTCGATCCCTTCTCCATATCTGCGCTTCGAACTGCAATTGAATAATAGATTGTGTCTTTTGCAACTTATAGACGGGTGTCTGACTATCTGTATATCTAGGTATCTGGTGGCAATGCTTGACTGATTTTCAGTAGTCGGCGTGCTAACTGCTCTCTAAATGGAAAGTAGATATTTGCCCAAATAATGTAAGTATTGAGTAAGCTTTTTCCTTGGACTCCGTGTCCAATTTGGGATGATAAGGAAATCGATGTTTTACATTAAGTACATTTTGAAAGCTGATTTTGTGCCATGCGAGAAAGCTTAATCTATATTCTTGATTGCTAAATTAAAATATATGTAGATAAATCAATCAATATATCATATCGGATGTAAAAGGTGGATCGTGTATACAAGACTAATATTAGCGCAACTAGAAGGACTCTGGTTTCTAAGTGGGAGTCAGCTCAAGAAGGAGAACTCACTGATTATGTGTATTATATTCAATTACTTTGTTATGTGATACAATAATAAAAATTATTCTTGGTTTCTTATTTTGCAATTGAGCAAAAATTATATCATAATATTACTCACAATTGTATATTGATTCTACCATCTGTTTCTACTTAAGAAAACCCTTTGATATTCTGAAGAAGTGTCACAAAGAAATATTAATCCACAACTTGCTGAGAACGCTACAAAAGAACGAATAATCACCAAGAAAATGTATATATTCGGTTGAAAATTGCGCTCTCATATCGCTTATATGTAAGATAAGGAAATTGGCTACGCATCATCGAAGCTTTTAAATATGTCTAAAAACAGCTGAGCATTCAGAGAATTCCGGGCGTTCCACATACGGTAATGACTCATTCAACCCCAATTGAATTGGGGATCATCCACGCATCTGCACAGCCCATAAACCACAATAGATTAATGAGGCTGACAGCTTTCAAGAGTGGCCGCATCTCCATCCTCTCCCCAACGAGTTCGTCTCTTACAAATTTCGTCGTCACTCTGTGCTATAAATCGTTTAAGATTTCAGCGGAGCCGCCCACTTGTTGAATGCCAGAAATTACGCTATCAAACCCCGGCAACAATTTATTTAGTTTAGTGCACTTGTCATTACATATAATTTATAAGGCGAAGCGATGAGACCGCTTTGATACCACATAATACCTATAATCATATATATGCCTCAAGCTAAAAGTGAAAGAACAATGCGTGGGCGACGACAAAGGTCTCAGAGCTGCTCGAAGCAAGTCGACAGTTGGAAGCTGTTGCAACTCTATAAGGATTACAACATAATGTCTCTTAAAGTAAAATTTGTGAATAAGTCAACTGTGAGTCGCGCGACTCACTGACTTTTGACATGCGCTGCGGCCAAAAGAATTCTCATATATTTTGAATTTTAAATATTTACGATGCCATTCAGCGACTATTAAATGGCATATAAAAGCCATTAAGAGCAGCAATAACACAGCCGCCTATTCGCTGTTAATTTGCCTAAATAAACCTCATTAAATATGCTGACCAGCCAAATGGCCAACAGCCAAAACAACAACAACAAAACAAAAAAAACTCTCAACAAGAAATTATGATTAATAATTACCATCATTGAAAGCCAATCCCACAAATTATGTTGTCACATGCAAAAGTTGCTCATACGACGCTTTGTCACTTATATATATATATATATATATATACGTTTCTGCTCTTTTTGGGTTTCTCATTCACGCGTCTCTAACAGGATTATGTCGCACGCAACATTAGCGACGACTCGAAATCCTTTCTACCTGCATTTTTTTCAAGCGTTGCCTAATTTGTCGTCTCTCTTCCCTTATTCCAACCTTCTCAATGAACAGTCTCTACCTGTTTTCCTCTTCTTCTTCTTTCGATTTTCGAGCAGCATTTTTCACAGCGTGTGTTAATTTTGTTGGAATTTTCGCTTGATTATGTCCACATGGACTCGGACTTGAAATTCGTCGTATTTCTAACAACATTTTGTGTCTCTGCTCTATTGTTGTACTTTGGCTACGATCGATTATTGATTTAATTAATTATCAACGCACTGTGTGTGCCTATTTGCCCTTTCTTGTGCTCCCTACTACAAATACTAAATAAACTTTGTGCATAGATACGGCGTGTCGTCTCCAATGGCTTCATTGCTGCAACATACCGACCCCCAACAGTGAATAATTTGAAAATTTAAAAAATATTCAAGAGAAAATTGAAAACATCTGTTTCAGCCTTTTTTCTTTCCATTAAATTTCAACCATTATCATTAAAGCCAACTTCATATGATTTAGGCACCGAATTTAGTTCACACCAAATTACACTTAATTTCTAAAAATATTTAATCATTAAGATTATTTATTTAGCGTAGTATTTGCAATAGACCTCTTAGTTTGACTGATGAAATCATTAATAAATTAATTTAGTTAGAATGTAGATCTTAAGACTATAAGCTCGCCATAACGAATACAAACAAATGCGAGTATGCGATGAATTATTGTTGATCTTGCTTACAGAAAAATTAAATAGAATTGCAATTCAAAACTGAAACTGCGCAGTTTTCAAGCACGTATTGTAATCATAGAGATCTCTATGTTTCCCACTGATTCCCTTATGCAAATGACAGCCTACAAAACGAAGATAAATTCGTATGCAATTGCTGCTCAACCCGTGGCCATGGCCGGTGCATACAGACCGAGTCCCTAAAGTATCGTTGGAGTATGTGCCCAAGATACAATTTATTTAAATTAAAATGCAGATCGCGAGTAATCAAAAATTGAGCTTACAATTGCAGTTTTGTTTGCAGTGCGTGTCACAGCGCCCACTTGCCACTTGCCACTTGCCACTTGGCATTTGCCACAAGCAACTCTGTTGTTGCCCTTCCAGCATGCATAAAGCGAACGCAAATTTGTTGCTGATAAATTGTTCGGCTTGTTTAGAGGCATTTAGAGTAGTAGCAGCAGCAGCAGCAGCAGCAGAAGCTGCAACAGAAGGAGGAGATTTGGAGTGAGTGGGCCTTCTTATGGCACATTATTAGCAAAATGCTCAGTGTTTAGGCGCTATTTGCAGTTGCATTAATTAGCAGCTAGATCCACAGAGGCCAGCTGCATCGTGTTGCCAGTAGCAATCAAAGGCAATTGATTTCAATTGAATCGTGCGCACCAAAGCCAAAGCCGAAAAGAGCTGAATGAAGAGATTTCACTTTGGCTAAAATTCCAAGAAATTTATATTTTTTCTCTTTGCATCATAGGAAAATCGAAAAAAATTAAGTATTACAAATCACATATCAACAAAGTAGAGAACTGAAGCTCAGATAATAAATTGGTAGAATAAGAATATAAGATATATTATATTAGTCCATATTTCTTTCTGCGAAGATAAATTATTTATGGACAGTTCAGCGTTTATTGATTTGTGACGTCAATGCGAGAAAAATCTGTGTAGACCAACAATTTGTGTCAAATTAATTTACATAAACTAACAGCAACGCAAAAAATAATAATAAATAAGAAAAGATCAGAAAAAATATTAAGAATTCATTAGACGAAAGACAAACAGTTAGTAAACTGTAAAATGGTAATAAAAAATCTTAAAATCAATGAACTCATTTTGGAAATTAGACTAAAAACTGGGCATACATCCACGCCCCTAGACAAAATGTTAATTTATCATTTTACAGGCAGGCAGACAGGCTAGCAGTAAGGCAAGTCAAATGCGCAAAATCGAAGCGCAGAGCCAAAACAGACGGCTCGACCCAGCCCCACTTGATGTGATCGCTCCATTGGGCATTCTTTCACATTCGTCTCTGTCTCTCTCTGCCTGCTGGCCGAAGGCAAATAAACACGAGAAGAACAGAGACCACAGACCCATCCACTAATTGAGTGCGCAAATAAATACTGAAAGAGAAAAACAAAGCATTCTTTGGGAGTGGGCACTTATGCCTCAAGCACTGATTAATTTCTGGATGACATCCTCCAGCTACGCGCTATCGTGAGTGCTCCGCCAATTAACGACGTTTTGAGTCTGGAGACGATCTTAAGCTAAGAGTACCTAACTAATCAGTAAGAGAGTTTGGAGTACTCGCAAGAGTTTTGACCACAGGAAGCTGCCAGTAAAATATTTGCAACAAAGTGGAACTGGAAGACGAGACCGCAGACAAAACATAAACTCGAGAACTCGTTCTAGACCAAAAATAGCTGCTGGAGCAGCCAGCCGCCAGCCGTCGCATTCTTCGTGCAACGTGAATTTATGAATCGTTCGAGCTGAATGAATCTCTTGCTTGGGTGTCTGTCTCTACCTCAGCCAGAGTCGCAGACCGGGGACTTTGGCTTAGGACCGCCAGGCGAAGATCTTGACTGGCTTTTTGGGGCGTTTACAACGCTTTGGTATCTTGTATTTATTTAATTGACGTTTGAACGTGTTGGTATTATAAAATAGCCAGAGCCACAGCTAGATTCTGAGCCAGAGTCCGGGCTGAGCTTAGATCAGACCAGGTCCAATGCATTTACCTTGCTGCTGGCAATTATGACTCTAACTGGGCGTTGCACTGGGCTGGACAAGCATGTGGGGGCAATAGATCGACATTCACATCCACATCGACTTCAACATCGTCCATTGACGTGCTTTCTGTTTGGATTGCTGTACGTGCTGGTAGGCTAATTAGCGTTGGTATTACGCCTTGTCCAATGGATTGCCTGGGTGTTAGTTAATTAAGCCTGCAGACCCTTAATAAGCCATAATATGTGGAAGATGTGTTAAAGAAAAAGGCCAACGAGTGCTCTATGTGGAGGTTCTCTGAAGACGAAGCCACGCAGTAACAATTCGCAATTCTAAATATTACTTTTTGAAAAGAATCTCAAGCAACTTGGAAGAACAAATTAGATTTAACTGAAATTAGAAAATATTTTTATCTAAGAAATTAACATATAATATAAATTTTTCATCAATGAAATAGTTGATAAAACGATATAGTCAATAATGACACTAATTGAAAATTTGTTGGTTACCATAAACGAACCACGAAAATATCTGGTTATTGACCAAAAGATAAAAGCCATGTGAACGTTAGTTTTCTTTATAATTTCAAAGGAATGTAGCAAATGCAGAACAAATAATAAAAATTTGTCAGCTCATCGAGGATGAGATATGATCAATGGAAATAAATAATTTTTTGGACTCTCTCACGATAGATATGTCACAAAACAAAAGTAAATGCAGCCAATAAGTAAACGAGTTTATGCCTCAATTGAAAACCCATTAAAAACAAGTCTGATTTGCGAGACAGCGAAGGTAAATCGAGAATGAAAAGTAAAGAGAAAAAACTAGATACAAATACCGGACATGATTGGATGATAGACAAATATTTTATAGCACACAATCAATGGGCTATTCAAAGTGGAATTCACACAACAGCCTCCAGCAGAGGTTCAGCAGCAGCAGCAGATGCACGAAGAAACAACAAAATTAAGTTGTAGCAGCCGAACCGGCTCGGCAGACTTTACTCCGATCCGGACTGGGGACAGGTTCACTGATAAGATCACACTAATAACAGCCAATGATGTGAGCCAAAGACGACGAAGGCGATGGCGATGGCGTTGGCGATGTCGATGGCGATGCTTTAGGATATGACTTGGCAAATTTTTAGTGTTATTAACAGAACATTCCCCGAGCGAGATCTTTAAGATCCGATTAAAACCATTAACACTTTTTTGTAGCCGCTTGCTCGTTCTCGACAATTATAAAATCAAATAAAAATATAGAGAAGAAATCGTTGTTTTTATTATTGTTGCTAACGAAATGTAAACAGAGGTACTTTGCTTTGTTGCCTCCCAAAACTGACTCACCACAAACAAAAACAAAAATCTATATCCGAAGCTAACACAAACAAAACCCGGCTAAATTTATTGCCCTGGATAGGTAATTAATTCATTTGTGTTCAAATCGTTAGACCAATATAATAAACAGACATATTGTTATTTATACATATGAATAAATATAACAATTGCTCAGAGCTATGCTCAACAATTCCAAAAATTGTTTTAGAAAAACTAATTCACTGGAAAGTGATACACGAAAAGTCAACGCGAAAACTGACGTATTTCGTTCGTAGTTATTCTGATGATCATTTTACACCTTCATTTATCAAACAGCGTCTGCTTAACTTCACATGCTGGCACTACACCCTTAGATGCTTTCAGCACACCTTGCCGATCTCTGCTCTTTGAAATGTTGTTGAAATAATGTGAATCTATAAGAATATGTAATATATATTTATATATATTAATATCTAAGCAACTCGTGCTAAAACTAAATGAGTTTCAATTATTAATAATGAAACGATATTCTTAAAGAGCTTTGAGTTTAAATATCTAAATCTGACGTCGATCCAAATGCTGATCTTATCCGCAGAAGTTAAAGGCCTAAAACTTATTTGTATACGCTTTAGCGTATTGAATATTATAGTGTAATGCTGGAAAATGTATATATAAATAGATATAAATGCAAATGTCAAATACCAAAAAAATTTATGTTATTTTCAGCATTTTCGTATACTCAGTAAATTCATGCCGCAATAGCTAACAATTGTAATTTTTTTTAAGTTCACTGCTTGTGTGTGTAGTCCACCAAGTCTACCTTGTCTATTTTCGCATATTTAGTTTGTCAATGAACCTCCGATCTTTGCCAATTAGCTGTTGTTAGCTACTTCTGTGTGATTATATATAAATAGTTAATTTCCCGCATATTATGAAATATCAAAAACTGGATTCATCACTCACTCGAGTTCGAGCGAACTACTTTTTTGGGTCGTCCCACTTATTTATCCTCATTCAATCTATAATCTAATACACATTAATCAAATTTCTCTGATATCGCACTCATTAACATTAAAAAGCATTTTTCTACACTTATACCAAATATATGGTTTCCGCTACGCCTAAAAATAAAAGAAGTATACTCCTTCATTCGCACGGGGAAAAAGTCCCTAGCCATTAAGGGCGCACTCAATGGGTCTGAGGATTATTAGTCCTAATCATGCAATATGCTGATGAAAAGGCAGCTGGGCAAAGGTGTGTGCTAATCAGAACTTCAGCTCACAAAATCTGTAACACAAAAAAATAAATAAAATAATATAGTATATGGAAAAAGGTAGTCGGGTTACCAGGAAGGGGCGTTACTAAAACCCATAACAAAGGCCAAAAAGGATAATGCGTAACGCATCATCAGAGCAGTCGAGCGCACAAGAAATAAAGAGAACAATGAGGTGAAGCGTGTGGCTGCTGTCGGGGAAAATGTCCAACTTTTTCAATACAACATATTGAATGCCATAACTAATGTACTCTGCAAATACAGCGCTACGAATCGACTCAAGAGCTGCGCCCCATTTGAGACTTTTTCAGAGCTGATTGACAGTCGGCCGAAAGACTCAAAAAGACAACAGAAAATGTGTCAATTTGCAGTAATCTAATCTGTGTGCGGTCTCCTCGGTCATATAAATCTTGAATGAAGGGGAAACTTTACACATACAAATGTAAGCAAAACACTAAATGCTCTGGAAAACGTAAATGTTAGAGCTGCAAAAGTTCTGGTTATTTTCGAGAAGATGGTTTGATATATCTGAATAAGATGTAAGTTAGATTGGGCACGATCTTGTGCCTAGCTCTAGAGCGGATATTATTTTATATGCGCATGCTTCCAGATAAGCCTGCAATGATTCTCTTTGTAGGCCATTGAATTCCAAATGTGACATTCTTCTGATAATTTGGTATACTTGATATTTAATCAATTATTTATATAGATACTCTTATCAGATGGTTGTGACGTCTTGTTTGCACAAATCGATCAAGAAACTGTGTGGCCCAAAAAAGAGAGGCAAAGTGGCACAGTAGCTGAGGTTGGGTTCAACTAGAAAAATATCCTCAGACATAAATCATATATATGAAGTTGACTATTCTACGGAAGTCTTAACAAGTGGCATTGATTTAGGTTAAAGATCAGTTGTCATTGATAGCTGAGTTTGTTTTCACGTTTTTTTATGAAAGGAAACTAGAGCCGATAAGCTAGCTGTCCATAGCTATAGGAAATGATTAGAGAGCATATAAAAGAAATTTAAGATAGAGCTGGCTAACAGGCGCCAATTGAAGCTTAATAGATCTCAGGCACAACATTTCTTCAAAACTTTTCTAGAGTATCTTGTAAGAAAGTCGCATGACTGACAGAAAATTTGCTTGGTGTGTGCATAAAATTCATGAGATTCTCCTCTCTATTTTTTGTGCTAACTATATAGAGAAGGCAAGTGCTTAAAAAGACATAAATTAAACACTCGGCTACCTGTCATCATCATCAACAGCATCATTCGCAGCATCATCCTCTGGAACTTAATTATCATGATCATCATCATCATCCTCGACGCTGTTTGTGTCGGCATCAAAGCTTTGATTTCAACAGGGCTCCTCTCTTGTTGTTCTTCTGTCGAGTGTGTTTGTGGTTATTGTTGGTGTTGTTGTTGTTGTTGTTGTCACGTATCCTACAGCTAACAATTAAGTCTAAAGTGTAGCTACACACACGTTGCTAGCAGACGACAAGAAAAGTTTGTAACAAATTTCACAATAATTACGCATAGAGGAACATGAATAATGCGCTCATGTACCTATGTTCCCTGCTACAACATATTGCCCCTCAACTTTGCAGTGCAGTGCATAGTGGCATTGCCAAAGCCATTGGCTGCCCCTTGCCGCTCGCCTCTTGTGTGTTGTATAAAATAAAATGCGTTTTTAATTTGCAGATGCGCGTAAGGAAAAAAAATATACGCGACATTTTCCTCGTTTTTATTGTCGCCGCGGTGCTATGGAAATTATTTGCGAGTGGCAAAAGGTTTCGTCCCATGAAGGAAGGGGTAAGAGTAGCGGGCTGGAGCACCTCTACGCCACTGTGACCACCTGTCTCGTTGACTGCAACATACGCATAGATAGTCAGTCGCAGATATGAAAAATAAAACGTAATTTAGCTAAGGTCGAATAATTGATGCGCTTTATAAGAATCTTATAGATATATTGAAAAGTGCCTGCAGATAATGTAGTATCAGAGGGAAAAAGTAGCAACACAAATTAAATATTAAATATGTCATCTAGTTCTCTTTCACTCATCGCAACATCCTGAAATGTTGAAACTATTTGTTTTTAAAGCTTTAACATATAGTTTTCCATGATTTATTTATTCTTCTCTATGAGAATCACATTGAAACTACTTGGAATCAAGAAAGACTCATTGAGTGCGTAAAATTCTATTTTAGGCATCCAAGCAATTTATGTTACTTACCTTGTGGGTATTTAACAGACTTGTAACTTGCTATCTATGCTATCCTACACAGACTCTGCTGCCAATGCCCACCAAGTAGCGCATATGAAGAGTCGTGCAGAAAACTTTTGCTAACTCTCCAGCCAAGGCAACAGCAGTAGATAACGCAGTAGTCAGGCAGGCATGCCTCAAATGCTACAGCACAAATGCGAATAAAAAAGATGCCCAACTGCATAGAGGCAGCCTGACAACAACGGTGACAACAGAACAGTACCCCAGGTTCAGAGCCGGCCAGGTTCGGGCTTCGGGCCTCGGGCTCGGGCTCGGGCTCGGGCCACGTCTCAGTGTCAGTCGAGGAGTAGGCCGTGGGTAATGAAATATTGCCATGCGCCTGCGCTTGTGCCTCTTGGCTGGCTGAATGGCTACAATGCCTGCAGCCTATTTCCTCCTACCTACTGTCTACTGCCTACCCCCCTTATGGGCAAATGTTTGCCGGCAACAGCTGCTGTCGATGGTGCCGCTGCTTTTGCTGCTGCTGCTGTTGGTGTAGGTTGACAAACACACATGCCAGCGCATTAAACAAGAACAAGAACCAAGCGAGCACCAGGCGAAACACTTGAATGCCGCCTCCTTTGGGCTGCACTTGAGAGCCGCTCAGTTCCGCTGCCGGCTGGCTGGCTGGCTGGCTGGCTGGCTGGTTGGTTGCTGGCTGGCTCACCTGCCACCTTAACCAAGCAGCAGTAAGTAGAGAGGACCTCCTTCTACCCCTTAGAGAATTGTATGTAGACATTGCTCAAGCCGAAACGAAATTCGCATTCACGTTTTGGCTTTTTACCTTTACGCCTATTTATCATCAAATGCAGTCAGCTTTGCAATGCCGAGGCAGCTGCTTGAAAAGGAAGCTAAAGGAATGCGAGCTAAGCTAAAAGCAACTTTCGACTACCCTACATTAACAGACATCAGATGATATTGTATTATATTTTTGGAGAACGTCTTTAATTTAAGTTAATTTTTACCTCATTTGTTACCTTCAACGGGCCTTTCTATCCTAAAAATAAAACTTTTTGTGCGAAATTTGATGGAATTATAAGAGGGTATTAAGAATTGCAGTTACTATGCAAATGCACTTGAGTAAGAACAAACGACTTCATCGTCGACATATGATACCATTTAGCCTGAATTGAGACTGGGACTTTGACTCTGACTCTGACTCTGAAGCTGATTGTGACTGTGACTGCGACTGCGACTGCGACTGTAATGTGGACTAGAACGAACTCTGGATGGTGCAATCAGGCAAAATTGTTGCCAACTGTGGCACCGACTGTGCTCGTTGCATTCCAAAGGAGCGACTCGAAAACGACTCCTACCCCATAGCATAGCGTGAGAAAGCAAAATATTGATTCAGAGGCAGAATGCAGAATGTAGAAGGCAGAAGGCCGAGGCGATATGCAAAGCGCGATAAAATTCCGGAGTACCACTGGTCCCGAAAAACCGGCTTCCGAACTCAAAAGCCGACCAACCAACTAACCAAGCAAAGGTGCTAAATGAAGTTCTTAATTAAGTGCGATTGGCAGTTGCTGGAGCAGAGGATCTCTGGAATTAAACTGCGATGGGATACCTTTTTGGATTGCCTGAGCCGGACTAACAAGTTTTATTGGCACGTATCGTTGTTAGCCTGGGCTGCTGTTTGATTGCATTTATTGCATAATTTGTTAATGAACGGCATGGCATGCCACACGCTCCGGGCCTCAATGACAAATTAGCATCATAATTGCCTGGACTGTAAACTCAAATATCATATAATTGTAAGTGACAATGGGATATAAGGTAATACTTACTTATAAAGCGAATTAAAACTTTCAAGTAATCAGCGTCCCTACAAATTTGAATTCTGTTTATATTAGTTTTCCAATATCTTTACAATTATCTTCAGCTTGTTGTCGAAAGACAAGTTTGCATCGTGAGCTAGTTGAGCTCCATGCATCTTCTCCCCTTTCAGATCACATGTCTAATCGACAACTCCATTCCCAATTGCCTTCTCATGCGCTTATCAAAGCTGCCCTGACTCATTTACTGAACTTATCTGCAGTCACATAAATTACAATTTAATTAACATTTTCCACATGCCACGCGAAAACGAAACGACCCACAAAAGAAACTATCAAGCGGGCTATAAATAATATAAAAAGGCTGATTATGATTACTACGCGCATACGCCATAGAAGAAGTGGCACAAGTTGCTCGATCCTCATAATTAAGCGACATTTGCAGCATGACATGCAACAAACCATAGATTAACATAAATTTGAAGACATCGCTAGGGGGCAAGTCGAGTTGGTTTGAGAAGTGAAGCGGGACTGAGAGAAAGGTAACCAAATTTTATGGACCAAGACAAAGTGCTACACCTGTCAAAAACTCTAAAAATATAAACTATAATTACTATGCACTTGACAAAAGAGAACAAAAATAAAAAAAAAAAAACAAGTAACAAAACTCTAGTCGAGACTGCTCGACTAAGAGATACCCTGAATCCATTGAGCTGTAATACCAATCATTAAAAGATTCATTTATTCATTAGTATTCAAATCTGCCAAATCTCAAGTCTCCAGTACGTGAGTTGTCATTTTTGTTGAAATGTGGGCGAAAAGGGCGTGGCATCAAAAATCCAAAAATGACAAAATATGCGTATTCAATATAGCATTCAACTACATTTTGGTCCACGATTCTATCTATAACGTTGTGCACGCCAGGCCTCAAAAACAAAACGATATTTTCGATAGTTATCGATTATAAGGAAATGGGATAAGTTATCGAAAAAAATAAACTCGTACAGCGTATGGTATTATCGAGCATTTTGTTTTTTATTTCAAGTATCTAGCTTTTGTGGTTTACGAAATATACGTGTTTACACGCACGGACAGACGGACAGGGCTAGTTCAACTCAGCTCGTCGAGCTGATCAAGAATATATATAATTTATGGGGTGTGGAACGCCTCCTTCTGCCTGTTACATACATTTGCACAAAAACATTATACCCTGATTTTCCATTTTCAATGGATTCAGGGTATAACAAAAAAGTACTCTTGCTGCCACTCGAAATGTGTTCGGCGCGTTGGCGTTCGATGTTAATAATTGAATGATGCCTATCTAATAAAAATATTTCTTTATGACACGACGATCGGCGATCGAGTATGTCGTTTTGACTCGTCTCGTCTCGTCTGGCCTTTAATTATTAGCGCTAATTCTTTGTGAGAGGCATACAAATCTTTTTGGAGAGTCGTTGCTTCTTGATTGAAAGATGTGCCTAATTGATAGTCGAGCGCTCGCACGAGTCCAAGACCTCCGACAAGAGCATACGAGAAGCAAAGAAGACAAGAGAGGCGCTGAGACAAGGGCAGAGAAGGCAAGAAGGCTTCAAGTGCGTGTCATTGTGTAATTTGGCTTGATTATTATTAATTTGCAGACGCCGCCACTGTCATAAGCCGGAGGAGGAGGTCGGTCAGCGAGTAATTGTTATGAGGAGTTCTCTGATGCCGCCAGCCCAAAATATTTATTTGATTTGTTAATGGATCGGGCGAGGCAGAGACCGCGAGGCACCGCACAGGAAATGGAGTAAAAATATTAAAGCACAAAAAAAAACTTACATTAAATTAGAGCAATCGGGTCTTCGACTTACCTGTAAAGAGAGCAAAAGAAAATTATTTTAAATTGAGTTTATTAAAGCTTCGCATAGAGATCATGATCATCTAAGTTTGTTCAAGTTTTCTATTGCTCCCCATGTTTTGCTTGAACTTTAAGAGCTATTACTTAAAGTGTTTTTAGTGGGTACATTTGATTGTGCGCATTTATTATCTGACGGAGTTTTATTTTTACTAATAATTGCTTTGGAATTTTATACACTTCCTCTATTAACAGCTTATCCCAACTTTGTGTCCACCTTCACCCATTTAGCGGCTTCTGTATGTGTGTGCTTGTGTTATGTAAATTACACAGAGCTCAGACACCAGAAACATGATTTCATCAGGGCACAGATAATACTTAGTCAATTGACGCTTTGTTTTATTACTTGAAAACCATAAGATAATAAACAACTTCTTCCTCTCACTACCTCACTCGCTTCCTCACACTCTATCTGCTGCTCTGCGTAGAAGTCTTCTGCACTTTTGCTTCTTTGGGTAGTCTGTAGACCTTTGGACGACCACGACGAAGAGTTTTGCAGGTTCACAAGGCGCCGCCAACAACAACAACAACTACTGAAACCACCAAAGGTGATGACTGCTGTAATTGTTGTTGTTTCTTAGTAAAAGGTGTTGTAGACACATACGAACACACAGACACACACACCCAGACACAACTTTACATTTCCTTACCGCATAGCAAAGAGTAAAGTGCTGCCACCGACTCTCAATGTATTCTGTGTCTGTGAATTTCGTTTAAGTTGGGTTTTAGACTCTTGACGTGCCAGGCAGGCTCAACGTCAGGGCCTGCTTAACCAAAGGGGTCAGAGGGGCCACTGGTACATAGACGATTACCGGTCTCGGCTATGCACTTTGAAGTTTGTATAGACGAACACTGGGTAGCACATGGCTAAAATTACAATGACCGATGTGTACCTGATGCTCTTTAAATGTTTCTGAAACAGCCAAGTGTCAATAAAAACTAAATATTTTATGCTGCACAAATAGATAACCCAATTGTTGAAAAAATTCAGGATCAATTTCCCACTTAATATTTTAGCTTTAACCCTTCATGTGTTGCTTATATTGGCTAAATATATTACTTGATTAAATATATAGATATAAATATTAAAAGTTAATTTATTCTGAAATATCAAGGCATTGAATTGAAAATCAAATAACATATATTCCCATATATTATTATATTTATTTTCTTTTTATATGATTTTATAATTAGACATTCCTTAGCATATCTCCTAATTATCAGATTTCAGTGTATATATTCTCCATTGTTATTTAACTGTTTAAAAGGCATTCAAAAATGTTTTTCCCTGATTTCTCTCTGCGGCCTCATTGAGTAAAGACATCGTCGAAATCTTTGGCAATTTACTGTAAAAAGTGGAGCATCAGCAATCGTAAGCATTCAGCATTGTCCAAAATGCTTTGCGCGGACTGGCCTCAACATCTTGAAGGCATGCCGTTCTTTAGCGAAGGGACTTCTGAAGTGCGAGCGGTACTTATTATATTTTTTTCTCCTTGCCCGATTCTTTAATAGCTGCGAGACACGCGTCTTGTAACGGTTTTAATGAAACGCATAAATTCACCTCGATTTCCACTTGGGTGAGCCTCATCAGCCTCAAGTGTAGCTAAATTGCGATCAATAATCCTCGACGATCGATCGTGAGCGTCAGCAGTTTACTTAAATATGTTTTTTCATCTTTCTTCAGGGAACTTTCGGATATCTCTTGGTATTATTTTCAACGATTTTAAAAATAGTTCTCTTTGCGTGCTCTTTAAGTTTTTGCATAGAAACATATTGAGCTGAGCATATCCTTGCATAATTTACGGCCATGAATGAAATGAGTTACTACGCTGTATGTATGTATGTATGTGTATGTATGCGTGTGCCATAAAGAATGCCAGCACTGCTGTCTCGAAGCCGAGTCCACTCAACTGTGAAACAGGTACAGGCAGCGACGTTGAACAGAATGAGATGCAATATGAACAGGAACAAAGAAAGAGACAGAAAAAGAGAGATATATAGAGAGAGAGAGAGAGAGAGAGGGAGAAAGGGAGGAATAGACAGACAGGCACAGACAGGCAAACAGTCGGCAAAAGTACAAAGCGTGTCGGGGTGAAAGAGATTTCTCCTGGTGGTTCCTTTCATTCGATTTCAATGAACTCGGCAAATGTTGCAAGTGCAAAGACAAAACAAATACAAACAGCTGATAAAAGTGCGATAGACGTCGAAGGCAATGCGCAATCCATGAGATCCACACGTTGTAAGGCGACGTCAAACTGAAACTGTTATTCAGATGGGATATACATACATATACACACACACAATTATATGCTTAAACAAACTATCATTACATTTACTTTTCGGTTTCATATGACGTGTATCAGTTGCTAAGGACATTCCGTTGGAGTCTGCTTTCAATTTTCATTTCCATTTTCCGCATATCCCTTTGCACTGTAATTGTAAACCATTTGTCAGCAACTTTTTGTTTGTAAGGCTAATTTCCCTTCGCAGGAGAAGGAACTGAAAACGGGGGCAGCTAACAAATATGCCGGAAATGTCTTTATTGTCGACCCAAACGTAATTTATGTGTGCGATTGGCCGCGACTCGATTGAAAGTTTATTAAAAGAAAACCCAGACAGATAAATGTGTACCCTCTAATGCTGTAAGCGTAAGGCTTATGCCTTAAGCAGGGCTCCTTAAGCTATGAGATCATAAAAATATATGAGGAAGCCTTGTTATTTGTCATCTTTCATCATTAGATTAAGGTTTATGGCTTGATTATGATTGGCGCTTCCCTGACGCCATTATAAAACCTGAACTGAGATATTTTTTGGTTGCCAATTTCCAGTTTTTAGCTGCGTGGGCAGGTCCACAAAAACTTGCTGTGGCATCGTTTTAACCTACCGACAACAAATGACGACACATCCAAATCATCGTACACATCATCTGGTTATGACCAAAGAGCCAGCCAGCTTCGTGTGGGTTGTCTGTTGTCTGTTCAATTTATCGCTCTTGACTTCTAAGCATATGATTTCATTACAATACCCTACCTCAGGATATTTATCTATCGTTTCAGGTTTGTCAATAACAGAGGCACTAGACAATGAGAGATTATTAGATACGTGTAATTATTGTCATTTTATTTCTTTTTGATGAACACACTTGAAAACGAAAAATATTTGAATCATGATCAAATTTATACTTTTGCATAGATGTAACTTCACTTAAATATCAACAGATTATTCCTACTGATAATGAGCACGAATATATAAATATATAAATTTCAATTACTTGAAGCTCCATCCCATATAAATTCCCAATCTATTTAAATTCAATTTTCGATATGCGAAAGATAGAGTATTTTAATATTCGGCTTGATGCACTCATTGTAATTTATATCAAATTTACCTTGGCAGTCGCTTGTCTAAATTCTTTTCATTTGTTATCCGAACATTATATCTGTACGGCTGTTGGGTCTTTGAGCTGTGAGTCTTGCGTCTTCGGTTTGGGTCTTTGGTCTTGGGTCTTGGCTTTCCGGTAGCTTCACTCATAAAACTTACGAATTTATGACCGCTGACACTTTGGCACTTTTGTTATTATTATTATTTTTTTTTTTTGATCGTATGAGCTTTTTGAATATTTCATAACAAGCATTGTACATATTTAATAAAAATTAATTTTCATGTTACACGATTTTATGTGTATTTAATGTGTTGTCCGAGCTTGGCGATAACTATCGAATTTGTCAACAAATTCAGTCAGCTGAATGGAATTAAGTTTTAGGGAGTGTTTGCCGTTAGGTCTATAGGTCTGAAGAATGCTGCCTTAAGTAGGAAAACGTTTATTTCAAATAAAGAAGCGAGCTCAATTTCCAGCTATTGTCCAGCCTGGACTTTACACTTGAGCTGACGTCAATGTAAACACAGCTGGAACAGTAACTGGACCGTGGCAAACTAATTGAAACCCATTATTTGCAAGATTAGGCGAAAACAAATGGGCAAGGTTAAGCATGAGATTTGCATGATGGCCGAGGTCTGTTTGGGATGCCTCTTAACGAACTGTAGAAAATTGAAACCCGAGCAGGCAATTGCATTTTATTTGAGCAGTCGGCTGAGCGGCTTAGAGCCTGAGGCTCAACTCAACAGCTTAGGCCAAGCAAGCGAATATATTCCATTTCCATTCTTAGCCTCAGTCTCAGTCTCTGGCTCAGTTTCGTATTCAATTCAACTCCACCCAGTTTCTGAGCAACACTTGACTATGTCAAACGACCTTTGATGGGTAAGTTGGGATAAGACTTTTGCGCGGCCTTTAATGAACTTTTAGATAAGCACGTAGGCTCGAGATATGCTGTACTTTAATTACGCTTTATTCAGGAGGAGGAGGCGCTGGGAAGAAGAAGACTACAGGAATATTGTCGATTCCCTGCCATGGTCTTCACAGCGTCGGCGAGTTTATCAACAAACACGCCATCAAAGTAGGTGGCGCAAATTAACAAATCTTTCTATGTGACCTAATTAAATCAACGCGAGGTCGTTTCAATGTTCCGCCAGCACACACAAAACTGAAGGGGGAGCGGTCACCGATTCGTGCCCCATCACTCCAGCAATTTAACATTCGTCATACTCAAATGGGCCAGACAGACCGTGCTCAACTCAGCTCAGCTTGGGCTCACTTAAGTGTTCGATTGGTCAGAGGCATCTTTTGAAATGTGTTTGCTCTGCGGCAGCAGCAGACCAGGATGACTGTGTCTAAAGAATGCAGAATGTAGCCGAGCAGCAGTCGAGTGGATCCAATCATGGCGTTTCTCCAAATTGAGTAGTGCCAACAGCTTGTGGTAGCTAAAAGTGATCTCCAAAGGAACTTTTCAGTTCAATTTAATAACTAAAGTCCCTTGCAAATTGATATTACATTGTTATGTTACATTAGAATATTTGATAAAAGAAGAATAGTTAACAGAAGCGAAGCCTTTCGTATGGTTTAAAACTTTTCTGATAGAGCTTTTTCTCTACTTCCCTTCCCGTCGTGGCTAATCATTTAGCTGATCATGTCGTTTTGTTTTCAATTTCTCACAAATTGCCCAATATTATGGATCTCAAATGAGCTTATCTTGCTTAGTTCACACATCAAACTGTTAAGTTTCACAATATTGCAATTAGTTGATGACGATGACTTAACTGACAGAGTTTTCTGGACAAAGTATTTCGCAACCTTAATAAGAGTGTGTGAGAGTGAATGAGTGAGGGCGAAAGACAGACATAAGACAAGAAAACCGCGCGCGCTATCAAAACAAAAGATGACAACAAAAGCAGCTTCGTCAGCCAAGTTCTTAGAATGAATCATGCTGAGTAGACGCCATGCGCAAAATGAAAACGAGCCCAGGGAATCGCTGAGAAGACGTCGAGCAACGACTTAATTGTCAGAGAGCCCTGTGGCACAAGTGTCGGGGCCCAAAAATAGTTACGAACCAAAACGGATCAGGCCCAACCCAGACAGACTGTAGCTCAAGATATAGAAAGAGAGAGCGACAGATAGAGAGAGAGACGAGCTGCCGACGAGACAAGACCATAAACAGCCTACACGGTCGGCATATTTTTCAAGGGCCTGTCCGCGCTGATGTGCTCAGTGGTTCCCAGTGTGAGAGCACAACAACAACAAAAAGGTCAAACGTGGCCACTTTCAAGATGCCCAAAGATATGAGCAGTTGCCCATTGTCCAATGCCCATTCCATTCCCTGTGTGGTCTGGTCTCTCTGATCGGTGCATGAAATGTAAAAATTTCTGTAGCGTCAGCTAAAGCAGCAGCACCATCAGCAAAAGCAGCAACAGCAGCAACAGCAGCAGCCGCAGCTCCTTAAACAAGTTCTCTTCTTCTGCTCTGGAGCTGCTGCCAAAGTTGAAGTTGCCTAGCGCATTCCTTCATACCGAACCCGGTACCGGGCGGCGTTGTCTCTCATATATGGAGTGCTTCGGGATGCCGCCAGCTTTGCCGATTTGGTGGTAACTACCCCGCGGTACCCTGCTGACTGCTCCACTTGGCTTCATGTATTTTGCGGTGGTTTCGTTTACCAGCATACCAATTTGGTTGCTGCCTTAACACCTCCGAAACATGCAAGGATCGGAGGCAGCTCGAGGAGCAGCAACTACAGAGCTTACCAATGCTCTGCCATGGATTCCATGTCCATGTTTCATGTTTTATGCGCATAAATGCATTTTAATTGTTGCATTTGAAACCGTTGATGCCACATACAGAGAGAGGGAGAGAGAGAGAGAGAGAGAGAGAGAGAGAGAGAGAGAGAGAGAGAGAGAGAGAAAGAGAGTGAGAGACAGAAAGTGAGAGCGAGAGTGAGGTACAACATTTTCTCACGCTCAGCTTCATTGGACGATTATGTAGTCGCCTTCAACGTTTTTGGGCAATTTCATGATGTGGTCCAGCATCCACAACATGGCAATTAGCCACGCCCCAAAACGGCAGCTCCAAATAACAATTACATTTTACATGTTTATTAATAATCAGTAAATGGGAAGGGGCGCTCCATAGGCAAAGCAGACTCGGTCCATTTGAGCAGCGAGTGGAAGCTCACAGATAATTAAGTAGTTGAGTTAACTAAGACTTTACTCCACGCTCCCCATTCCCATCATTATCAGCTCCATTTGGCTCTTGTTAGCTGTACTTGAAAGCACTTAAGCTAGTCAGTACCTCTCTAGCTCTCTAGCTTCCTCTTTGCACCTTTGCTGTTTCATGGCCTGGCCAAATGAAGCATTAAGTCGTGCAAACAAACAAACGATAACAACAATAAACTAACTACAAACAGCAACAATGTTATATGCCGACTTCAGATAATAATGTGTAGGAACTACTAAATAGGGGGCTTGCAGCATTTACATAATAGCCAGGTAGAGGTCTGGCCAGCTCTGTCTGGTAGGCAGATAGGACATTTCACCAGTGTAGAATCTATTGATTAGGATAAATGCAAGCTAGGAAGCAACACATTTAAGTTGTAAAATTATAAATTGAGTAAGAGCATATCATTATTTGACAATAATTCGACTCTGAAACATAAACGATATAACAGTATCAATTTTTACTTTATCATAAAGAAAATCAATTAAAATAATCTTAATGTTACGTATTTATGAATCTAAAATATTTTGGCAGAACTCGTTTTATAGCACTTCTACTGGCACAATCTCCATAAAAACCCACTTAACAAATAAACTTCAGACACAAATAAAAGTTAAGTTATACATATATACTATATTTAAAAATCAAAGTATACAAATATTAGACTACTTGAGCTAAGTAGTACTTGAGCAATAAACTTTATAATTTCTAACGAAAAATGTATATCTCGTAGTACTTAAATGGATTATTATTAACGAGCTAATTATTGTTAAATCAAAGCTAAATTATTTCCTAATATATATATATATATAAGAAGTCTTTGACAGATGTTTCCCTATTGCCAGCTTTCAAATATTGTGCATTTCTGTATTAAAAATCTTTCTATTTAAAAAAGCAAACGTTGAAAAATAACACCGAATATTACAATGGTCAACAATGCAACATCTTTAGGAATTATTTCGCATAACGATGATATAGTGCCACATGAGCTGGCTGGCTGGCTGGCTGGCTGGCTGGCTGGCCAGTTCGCAGTGGTACACAACTGTGGAATGCGGTTAGCAGCCGCACATACAATGCAAAAAGGGCCCCAAAAGAGCAAGATGCATTGCTGTGAAGATAGAGAGGGGTAGAACTAAAAGAGAAGGAGAGTGAGAGAAGATGAGGAAGAGACAGGGGCATGTGGCAGTGAATGAGAGGGCCATTTAGTTTTGGTCGCTGAAAAATGATTAATAGTCGTGTGCTTGGCCCTGGCAACCACGACGACGACGGCGATGACTACGCCGAGGAGAAGGACGGATGCAGTGCCGCAGTTGCGGCCTAAGTGGAGCAGCGGCGCTGTAAATTTCCTTTTGCCAAAGGTAGTGGCAGCGGCGACGACAGAGGAACAAAGTCCAGAGGCAGAGGCAGAGGCAGAGGCAGTGGCAGTGGCAGTGGCGAGAGGAAGAGCAAGAGCAAGGAAAGATGTTGCACTCAGCCCATGTTTGATTTTGTATCTCTGACTGTGAGAATGCTGAACGTGTGTGAGTAAAGATATTTAGTTGGCTGCCGTTGTCTACTATGCTTTACCTCTCTTTCTCTCTCTCTCTCTCTCTCTCTGTCTCTTTCGCTCTCTCACTGCGGCTTTTGGAATTACTTTTAACGATTTAATGTTTTGTGAACTGCTTAAATTGTGCAAACAATTTGAGCTAAGTGCCACGATGCGCTGCGGCAGGTGAGAAGGCGGCAGCCAGATTGCAGGCGGTTGAAAAAAGTTTTCTGATGTTGTCTCTTGGCCATTGCACGGCGCACAGGAAGTGCAACTTTAATGAAGCGTTTAAGTGGCAGTTGTTGTACTTTCGGCTGTTGCTGTTGCTGTTGCCGTTGTTGGTGTTGGCGTAAGAAAGATGCCCTGCAGCCGTTGAATGTTGAATGCTCGCAGACTAAAGGGAATGTGCGCCATGTGATCCGGCAATGGGAATGGAATCGTGAACTGTTGCCTTAAATTAGGCAAAAACTCCAACGACGCTTCAGCTCATTTGTTTCCTTTCTTTAGCTGCTTCTTAAGTTATTCCAAATATGCTTCTATATGCGCTCTATTGCCGAAGGTGTAATTTAATAACTTGGCAACAATCCCAAGACACCTTCCCGTCTGGCCTTCGTCTTGTTCTTTCCAATGGCTCCATGATTCATGCCTGCAATGCCTGGTCTCCTCCAACGCAGCAGAGAAACCAACACATACAAAGAAGGAAATAAAATTCCACGCAAATTAACTTGAAAACGGACAGAGCGATAAAAAATCCAAACTCTAAATAAGTCTACGAGAAGTCGACGGGAAAAAGGAATGGAAGGGACGGACAGAGCGAGACCGTCGACGCTTGGATGCTTCCACTGTCCAGTCAGCAGCGGGCAGCGACCAGCGACCAGCGAGTTTGGCGCATGCGTCGAATGCTCACTGCTCAGTGCTCAGTGCTCAGTCTCCTCTCTCCCACTGTCCGTCTCTCCCTCTTTCCCACCCATGCTCGTGCAGTGTAAAGAAAAAAGGGTACCAGTTTCAAGACCAGTCCGCACCAGCGGCAGCCGCTACGAAAAGTCTCCCAAGAAATTCCTTTGACGCAACAACAAAAAGAAGAAAAGAAAAAACAACAAAAATCAAAGAAATCTGTTTCGGAGCAGAGCGGAGCGACTGAAAAATGTTGTCACGCCGCTTTTACATACTGACCAACAACAGTTGTTCTCGATCTGTTTGCTGTCGTTGCTTGGGCCTAGGCCAAGCTATGGACGCGAGCATCTTTTGTAGATTTTAGTTAATTTGTATAAATCCTGAATTAATCACGCTTAATTGCAATAACTTGACCAGTCCAATGCTCTCGCTTTCTCTCTCGCTCTCGCTCCCTCTCATTGTCTCGCTCTCTTCGTTCTCACTGTTTCGTTTTGGTTTTTACGTTTATTTGATTTGTTCTCAGGTAAACTGTTGCAGCCTCTGCCTTTTGCTTGCCCACCCTTTTGCCCTTTCCTCGCTGCTCCCTACCTGTCGCCGCGTTGCGTTGTTTATTTTTGGTTTTCAGCATTGCTTGATTGGTTTTTTTTACGTTTGTTTGTGTATTTTGTTTCCTCCTCATCGCCGTTCTCAATGTTTCGTTATCTTTTGGTCAAATGCAACACGTTGCGTTGAGTTGCGTTTCGTTCATAATTTCGAGGAATTGAACAAAGAGAGGCAGAGAGCGCGAAGGAGAGACAAAGTGAGAGAGTGAGCGAACAGGTAAAGACATGCCACACGATTGTTGTTCTTGCTGTGGCTGCTGCATTGATATTAATCAAGGTGTCATTGAAATCGTTTAAATTATGCACTCCAATCCAGTTCAGTCCACTCGAGGATTTTTTCTCAGTCTGTCGGCATTTGTGAACCTTTCTTTGTTTGCACCATCTCTCTCTCTCTCTCTCTCTCTCTATCTCTCTCCCTAACATGGTTAGATAAGTAGTCAAAGGCTCTGTTGCAGCCTCTTTGTTGCGTGAGTCATAAATTTTATTGATTCTCTTCTTCTGCATTCTGCTGATAAGCGCCAGCGTTTAGATAAAGCTAAGGCCTTGCCTCAACTCAACTCGAATCGACTCGATTCGACAACAAAAAAGTTTTACAACTTGTCTGCCCAGGTAGTCTGTAAGTAGGTTAGTTAAGAGGCTGTGGGCATGGCGCATGATAAGGCCAATTGATAAGCAAATTGATGTCGATACCGCAAACAGTCTCTAGACCAGCTGGGACCATGCGGCGTTGGTTAGTTAGTTACTGCTTTTAGCAGCTCGTATTTAGATTAGACACAAATTCAATTATTTGAGGACTTTTTCAGGGCATTGCGCAGTTGGTTATATGGTTATATTCGACTGCAATCTTCGCAAAGTTCTTGGCTCGAATTTGTTTTACATTTGGAAAGGAGCTGATTCGGGCTTACAGTTTCACATCCACTGGTCCAATCTAATTTGTCTGTTTTATGCAATTATTGTATTTAATATACTCCTTATTTAGATAATTTATATTTCTATTTATTATATCTGAGAACTTACCATTGCTGGGTTTTTGTGGAATTTCATTGGCATCGATGCCTCGTGCCTGGAAAATGTGGGAAACGGCGGTGCAGTTGGGGCTGAACTGATCAATGATCGAGGAGCCGCCAGCCACGCCGGCGGAAGAAGAGGAGCCCGGACCGGCAATAGGTCCAGGCGCTGCCAATGCGGCTATTTGGGCTCCAGCTAAGGAGCTGGAGCCCTCTTGAAGCTGGCCCTCTGTGACTGCTGCTAGCAGCAACAAGAGCAGACTATTGAATATCACAAGGTAGGCGGCGTTTGTTGTTGTTCTTCTGCTGCTGCAGTGCAGATGCTGCAGATTTTGCTGTTGTCGTTGACAACTCTTGACTGCAAGCATTTTGTTGCTGTTGGTGTCTCTGTTGCTTTGTTGTTTATGTTGCTAAGGCTTTGCCACAATCAATCACACACGTTTATCACACGACGCACAATCGATGAATTTTATTAGGGACGCGGCTAGTGCTATTGCTGTTGCTGCTGTTGCTGCTGTTGTCGTTGTTGTTGTTGATTTTATTGCACTTTGCTTTGTGTGGTACCGTAAATAAATTTGGCCACAACGTCAGCGAGAGTGAGAGACCGACAGGGAAATAGGGAGAGTGAGAGAGTGATAGAGAAAGAGAGAGAGCGGCACACGCACTAATTTACAAAGATAGACGGCACACGGACAACGTAAAGCATTACGTTGTTTATGCCGGCATTGCAGTTGCCTGCTGCTGTTTTTGTTGCTGCTGCTTTTGATGCTCACTGTGCATTTTATGACGTGCAGGTGCAGCAGGTAATGTGCTCTTTGGTTTCGTTAACAAAATCTATAAAGTATCAACAACAATTAAAATAACACGCACACAATCTCCCTCGCAGACGCACAGCACGCACACAACGAAACCGATGCGAAGCGCAACACTAACAAAACACGTTCGTGCGGATCGAGCGCGGAAATTTGACTGAAACTGAAACTGAAACTGAAAAGAGAGCCACTACGCTTACATGCTGTTAATCAGCAGAACATAACACTAAGCGACTGTTATAGCTATGAAATGTTAATATGAACGCCTATGTCAACAGTGCCTCCCACTGTTACGAATACAATGCCACAAGTTGAAACATCTGTTGCCCTGACTGACGTCATAAATTGCGCATATTGGTATGAAATATGTGAAGTTTGATAACATTAAAGAAAGAAATAACAAATCATATGAAATTTTCTTTATAATTTTTACATATCTATTACTTAAATTTCCTTTATCATATGTAATACATGTTAAGCAAATCGGTAATATACCTTGACACAAATACAAAATATTGCGTTTAACAGCAATCCCATTACATATTAAAAACAATATAGTCTTAGTATGAATAAAAGATACCATAAATAAAATATTTAAGTACAACCTTATATCTCAGGAACAAAATTGCTAAACACTCAATTTTGTTTCATATCTGTCAGCTGTTGTTGGCGGTAAATTTGAATTTTTCAGCAAATGTTATATATACCGAAAAAAATGTTACTATTATTAATACAATGACTAAATATGGTAGTAAATAAAATTATAAATAGTAATTCCAGTGTGTTATTATTTTACTATAGCTTAGAAGCTCATTTATTTTCAAATCCAGCGGTAATCATTTTGGACAGCGCAATATCGATGTAACTATTAGAGCATCGTCTGTTACGTTTGATCAACGCTTCTCCCATCACTAGCTTCTCCCATCACAGCTGTTTTGGCGGCATTCTCATTAGGAGAGTACGCAACAATTTCTGGATAAGTTTATTTATAATGTGCAGCTATTGCTAAGTTTTCCGGGCCAAAGTTAAGTGTCAGTATTATTATGACGGATAAAAGCGCAATTAACGAGGCTCTGGATAAGTTCTTTGGCCACAAGGGCTTCAAATCAGAGCTACAGGAGCGAGCCATCACATGCGCTGTGAAAAGTAAGAAGAAGGGAATTCGCACAGTGCCTGGCTAAATGTATATATGCTCTTACAGAGAAACAGGATGTTTACGTGTCGATGCCCACAGGGTCGGGCAAATCGCTATGCTTCCAGCTGCCAGGATTGATGAGCGAGAATCAATTGACAATCGTTTTTTCCCCTCTGCTGGCATTGATCAAAGATCAAATCGATCACCTGGCCAAACTCAAGGTGCAAGCCGACTCACTCAACTCCAAGATGAGTACCAAGGAGCGAGAACGTGTCATCATGGATTTGCGTGCCATAAAGACGAATATCAAATTCCTGTACATAACGCCGGAACAAGCGGCCACCAAGTTCTTTCAGGAGCTACTCCACTCACTGTACAAACACAAGAAACTCGCTTATTTTGCCGTGGACGAAGCGCACTGTGTTTCCCAGTGGGGTCACGACTTTCGCCCCGATTACCTAAAGCTTGGCGAGCTGCGTACCAAGTATCCGGACGTCGTATGGCTAGCTCTGACTGCGACGGCTTCGAAGGAGGTGCGCGAGGATATCTACAAGCAGCTGCACTTGCGCCAGCCGGTGGCCCAATTCAGCACTCCCAGCTTCCGGTCCAATCTCTACTATGATATTGTGTATAAGAACTCCATTGAGGATGATTTTAATCATTTGGCCACGTTCGCACAGCATTGCTTGGGCGATGAATCCGAGTATAAGGCAACGCCCAGAGCAAAGCGAGGTTGCGGCATCATCTACTGTCGAACTCGCGATCAGGTGGAGCGGGTCGCTGCGGGCGTCTCGAAGCAGGGCGTCGGCGCAGTAGCCTACCATGCTGGTCTAAAGACAGCGGAACGCACAGAGGTGCAGGAGGCTTGGATGCGTGGGGATCAGCCCATCATCTGTGCAACCAATAGCTTTGGAATGGGTGTCGACAAGCCCAGCGTGCGCTTCGTTATTCACTGGGATGTGCCGCAAAACGTGGCCGCCTACTATCAGGAATCGGGTCGCGCAGGTCGCGATGGTCTTCAGTCCTATTGCCGTCTTTACTATGGCCGCGAGGATGTGCGCTCCATACGCTTTCTCCTGCAGAACGACGCGCAGCGTGCTCGCGGTCGGGGGGATCGTGAGATGCTCACGGAACGCGCTCTTCGGCAATTCGAGCGCATTGTGGATTTCTGCGAACTAACGCGCTGCCGGCACAAACTATTTGCAGACTATTTCGGTGACCCCGTGCCCGCTTGCAATGCTCAGTGTGATGTGTGTAAGCGACCCAAGCAAGCGCAAAAGGCGCTCGAGACGTTTCAGAGACTCTGCATGGATGCCACCTTCAAGTCGGACATTTCCTTGCAGGATTGCGCCGATCTTTACGAGGGTAAGTCTCATGCCTGACTGGATTCATTTCAAAGGCCCTTTAAAACCAAAAAACTCTTGTCCGTTAGGTGGTCGCGCAGGCAGCAAAAGAGTAGCCCAAGATTATGCTAGTAATGTTTCGGACGACGAGTCGGGACAGAGCCATGCAGCTCTGGCAAAGCGTGCCAAAAAGGAATCCGAGAGTTTTATTCGTGAACAGTTCAAACTACGCAAACAATTAGGCGCGGCTCGCCAGCTGGAACAAGAGACAAGCACGCAAATATCACGTGTTCGGCAGGCGCAATCGACGGAGACAAAAATCACTGGATTGCAGCATACGAACCGGGAGAAGTACCTCGACGCCATCATCGACGCATTGAAGGCGAATGCGAAGCAAGTCAAAGAGGAGTCGGAGCAGCAGCCACGCAGCGAGCTAAGGCACAATGATTACGAGGCTATGGCAGTGGAGCTGGAGTATGAAGTATTTCGGCAGCAGCGCGTAGTCAACATGTATCGCCATGCCCTAGCCAAGCAGGTGAGTTGTCTAGCTGGAGCAAGCGAAGCTTCCGTCAATAACTATCTGAGGCTTTCAGCTGGCGAGCATTAAGCAACTAACTGCCAAGGCTATTCTAATGCCGCTCATTCTTGACTATGTGCCGCGACCGGAGACAAGCGCCAAGGGCGTCTGGACTGGCGGAAGTGTGGCCTATTTTGAACGCAAGCTCAAGGAGTTAGAGGAGCACAAGCCACAGTCTATGAAAGAGCCACCAAAGGCACTGCGCGAGCGGAAAGGTTTCAAGGAGGATCACAGCAAGCAAACATCGATATCCAGTTTCTTCACAAAAGTCAAGCAGGAGGTGAAGGAGGAAGAAATAACAGAGCCTCCACAGGAGCCTTCTGTCAGAGCTAAAACAGAGCCAGCTGCTCACTCTGACGAGGGGCTCATGAATGCTGCGGAGGATAATGATGGCAAGGCGGAAGCGAAATCGCCGCCTCTAGAAGCAGAAGTGAAACAAGAAACACTTTTGGGGGAGACCAAAAGTCCAATAAGCGAAGAACAGTTGGAATTCGGGGATAGAAAATATAGACTAATGTCAAATGGCGACGGCAGCTACGATACGCATCGGAAAGCGCGTGTCTCCCGCCTAGAACCAGAAACGCAAAAGAAGCCATCAACGCCAAAAGACAATTTCAAATTAGAATTTGTAACATCCGAAAGTGAAAACGGAACGAATGACGTCGAAATGGAATCGGAAGCGAGGACAGATTCAGTACAATTCACATCTGCTCACCAAATGCTACGAGATAAAAAGGCGCAGCTAAGTGATTTGCAGCGGCTGGAAAAGAAGCCGCCGGAACTGAAAACAGAATCATCGGCACTTAACGGTGGCTTTCAGACTGCGAGACAGTTGCTGGAGAAAAAAAACCAGCAACTGAGGGTTAAAGAAGAGCCGCAGTTATCAGAGTCAAGTGAGCTATGGAAGACGCATGAAAACATCCAAGATGAGCCACATTTAGAGAAGACGAAAGTTGAGAAGTCGCCGGTCTTATTGGAGAAAAAAAGAGAGGAGTCGGAGTCCAAGTCGCAGGTGAAACGAAAGCCTCCAGTCAATCAGCAAAAGAACGATGTTAGCAAATCTGTAGTGCAGTGGCTAAATCCCTATTACAAGCGTAAAATTGCCACTAGAGAGCTGTTTAAGGCCCTGGCAAAGCTCATCACGCAACGCATATGCGACGGCAGCCTAGGTAAGGAATGCACTCAAAGAAATCGTTGTCCAATTTGTAATTCTGGTTCCTTTGCTTTTAGGCAATGGCGATGTGTGCAAGTGTTACATTAAGGAAACGTTTCACAGCCTCAAAATGATCGAGAATGACCAGGACATTGAGAAATACTTTACAATTTCCATAAAATGATCGAAATCGAAAATCGATTTCATATTGCCCTTGCCAGTGTCTGACCTGCTACTCGAAATGTTGTTATTAATATGTTAAAAGGTACATAATATATTTTTATTTGTGTTTCTTGTTAAATCTAATGTAAATGTTGATAGTCACAGTGTTCCGTTTGAAAAGTAACAATTATCGCTTGGAAGCCAAGTTTCGATTTTAATGATCGGTTATAAGATCCTACAGAAAAGACGCAAATTCAATTAAAGCCCTTGAAAATAATTATATTTGAATTCCTTTAATATTTTTCTGCAATTAGCCATAAACCTGCTGATTCCTAGCTCCACATGAAAGGTCAGTTGAAATTATTGTTAAAATATATATATATATCTTATTTTTTTACATTTATTTGTTTTGTTACAAAAATATTCGGTGTAAAACTTATGTTAGATTAGAAAAAACATTTCGTGGTTCGTACTCTAAGGACGGTAAGCGATACTTTAACATTTCTCAAAAATTCCTACATTTGGGGCGTTTGTACATTTCCTTTCAATTGATGGCAATTATGATGTATATGGTACAGATATTCTGAACAGTTAGCAGGGAGTGGGGATGCTGCTTACGTCTAAGCTCTGTAAATATTACAGTGCAGTTAGGCCAGAGTCCGGAAGAGTTGACTGCGAGGTCATTCCAGATCGCCGTGCACACCGAAGCGAATGGTGAGTAGCACGTCCAGCAAGTAGACCAAGGCGGTGACCAGCGAAATGGAAGCCGATGCCATTACCAGATCCAGGCGATGCATGTTGGGATGCCAGTAGTTGCGATCCTTTGTGGTGCTCCAGTCACGAAACAGCAGTGCCGTCACAGCCACATACAGCACGAAGCCCACCAGGGACCACAGTGTCGCAGTGCGCCAAGGCGTTCTATATATTTACATACAAATACTGAGACAAATGATAAATTTATAGATTACTCACAGATCTCCAAACAGTGCCATGATCAAGTAGATCGCAGTGTAAATGGCCAACGCTCCAAAGGTTACATAACAAAGAGCCATGACCCTGGGTGTGATGAACACTCGCAAGTGCGAATTGGTGGCCGGCTCGTCGATCAGCCCCAGACAACATATCAGCAGACACTGGCGAATGAAAAAGGTTTATAAATACATAAATACCTATACATACATCAAGATAAATAAATTTGAAAAGGGGATCTATATATAAGACATATTTAAGGGCAGCTGCCGCTGATTAGATATTTCATTTAAGCCTCAATATCCATGATGCTTATGTGATGAATACTATTAAGACTCAGCTACTCGTGCTGTGCTCTTCTGTCTTGCTACATATATTCATTAAATGTTAATCATGTGGCTTTAAAAAACTCCTGATAGTACTATTAGTAAAATAATAAATACTAAAAACATCTGACAAGCAAATATCTGCTCGTTAAAAAATGCTAATGCAAGCTCCGCATAGATATACACATATCTGATATATATATAGAAATTGATCTCGGGCGAGTCTCGTACTCACCAGCTCAACCACTTTGATGGAGATGAGAGTGTAGGTTGCCTTCTTGTTGCCACTTGTTGTGGCAAAGGAATTGTCATCCGCCGGCGACATTTCGACCCGTGAGATTTCTGTGGGATGCAATTAGTTAATTAATTAATTATTTTTAATTGGAAGTGGCTGGGAGCATTCGCGCCAACTGCTCCATGAGGAGCGCTTTTCAAGTACCTATGGAACGCAAGTAACTCATCTTCTTCTTCTTCGTATTTATTTATTTATTTATATTTTGAGCTGCCTACGATGTGGTATTGAGAGTTCTTCTTCAGTATCTATGGATGTTTAGACTTAATTGCCTTATTGGGCTCTGAGTTATTTGTTATTCTTTTTATTGTTAGCTCGAGTGCGCAGTGGAGCGTGTTAACTGTGCTGGGAATTCGTGTCAATTGCTCTGGGGAAGGTCTCTCGCACATAACTCCCAAAATGGGCTCTAGTAGTTTGCCTGTACCTAAGCTGCCTAAGGGCAGCACAATGATGTCACCTCTGGATGTGCGTGGGTGCAGCTCCAAGCGATTCCACCACTACAAATGAGCTGTGAACTAGGTGATTCAACTATCGCAGCATTTTCCTTTGTCTGCCATTGCATATTGCGGAATTACCTCACTCATGCTCATAGCTAGGTATAATAGGTATTACGAATAAAAGGTATCAATTGACTTTGTATGCTCAGACTAAGGGATATCAGCTGGTTGTAAGTGCACAAGAGGCGCTAAGACTAGGATTATATACAATTGCATATTGCCCACTATTGGGATATATGTCAGACTTTACTCTATCTATTGCAAATGGAATGTAATATGCCAACAGTGATTGAGGCTGAGACTTGATCGTTCTATCGTCAGAGCTCATTTGCAAGTAGAAATGTGCATTTCCCATCATGGAAGCATCAACTTTAAATATTCACTTGATGTAAAAGGCAAAGTTAGATAATTGAACCTCCTTTGGTTCTCACGTAGGCGAAGTCCCTAATCGGTGAACCAATGTAAGTCACCTATATTCCACCCATAGTCGTGATCGTAATCGGTTCAATACAAAGAATAATTTAATAAATATTACTTTGAAAATGGTTGGATAAGAAAACAGGCTTTCATACGAATTCCAATTAGTTATTAACGTAAGCCCAGAAATTTATTTTGAATATATTATTTTCACTTAAAACAAACAAACAAACATTCTGTTGACAATATCTTAGTTGGCAAAAAATGTTTGTTTTATGCATCGACGGAAAAAGTCAACATCAATTCAAAACTAAACTTTTTTTTCCTTATTTCAGAAGATTTAGACTTGTGATTTGAGAGATATATCCTGCTGCGTATCGGGATTGTCTTGACGCCGTATACAAGAGTACCTACGACTTCTAGCTTCAATAGGGTATTAAGAATGGACGAAAGGCAGACAGATAGCAAGACGGACATTGAACAGAACCAATGCCCTATTTTTGCCATAGGGAAGAGAGTATAATAAATAAGTTTCTCAAAATGTATCCATAAATACATAAGTCCCCAGACCCCATCACAACTTACAGCCGAATCGAATGGAAATTTCAAGGTTCTAGATCAAAAAGCTTATTAAATATATATTTAGATATATGATTCACCGGTCAGTCTGTGAATCAGCCAGGTCAACACTTAAATGAGTATTATCTCAAATAACTCCCCGGTCAACTGTTTGTTTTTGTTGATGTGCCAACAATTACTGCTCAGCCAACAATGCGACACTCGATGGGAGCAACACTTTAGCTGCTGTTGTTGTTGTTCGTGGGGAATATTCAACTGCATGGTTGAGTTATTCGGGGCATTCATTCATGCCTCATTGATTAAAACTAATTGCATTGGCAAAAGTCACGTACGATGATAAAAAATTCCATAAGCAACGGCTCAGACTTGAGAATCACAGACATAGTTGACCCGCTTCAGCTGCTCCCAACTGTGCCCAAAGCTATTGAAATGCAGACGGGAAAACCAGAAGCCGAAAAGCCCGAATAAACACCAAACTTGGAAAAACTTTCGCTCTGAGGTGTGTGTAAGAGCTTACCGGTGAAGGGGGAAGGGGGAAGGGCGAAAGTGTATGATTGTTTGTTAGTTCACACTAATTTGTAATGCTAACAGACATTCTAGTGTCCAGTGTCTAGGTTCGAATGGTCGCAGGGCGAAATTAACGTTGCGTGTTGTCAAGAAGTCATCAATACCTAATTTAAGGAACGGAGATAGTAAGTCGAGAAACACCATGTAGATATCTGTTCATTATTATGTCAGCTTAAATTATATTCATTAAATAATTCCACAATCCAAGATGGCATTGTGATTGGCAATTAACTTTACTTTCCAGTCATTCTTCCTCTTCCTAAGGTTATTATATCACTTGAGCATGATTCATGTAATGCAAATTGCAGCTAGGTAGTTTTTGGTAGCAGATTCCGAGACGAAATAATTGTCGTAATTCCTCGCAACTGCGGAAGCGTCGCGGCAGCACTTTTCGTGTTGATGCTAAAAACTTCTCACGTTTTTCCTACTTTTCTGCTTTGCCAGGCCAAACAAAACAAAAATACCAAAACTGTTTAGATGCGAGCTTAAGAAAGAAAACAAACAAACAAAAGAAGCGCAGAATAATGTAAACAAATCGCTTGACCAGTTCAACGGGTTTTTTCGAGCAGCCAAAGGACAGCTTAATGCAGGGAGACAGACAGTCAGAGCGAGAGAGCGATAGAGCGGTAGAGCGGGAGAGAGGAAGCGAGTGCCGGAGAGAGCGAGGCAGCCACACCTGTTTTGCGCTCGCGCAACCACAATGCTGGCGCTCTCGCTCACTTCCTCTCGCTGTCAATGGATGCGTGCCCAATATTTTGGCCGGCACTGTGCCTTAACCTCGTTTCGCTTTCTGTTGGTGGCGTCGCGCGCCAGGGCCTGGCGGGCAGCCCTCTAACTGGTCTGGTCTGCTGTGCTCTGCTCTGCTCTGGCCTGGCCTGGCCTGGCTCTGTATGATTGGGTCATCGACTTGCGAGCAATGTTGCTGTTGTCGTAGCCGTTGTTGTTGTTATGTTTTTTGTTTTGCTAAGCCATTCTTGAGTCGCTTCATTTGTATCCCCATCGCTTACGCTTCCTCCAAAAGAACTGCCATATTTTTAGTTCACTTTCAAACGCGTATCTAATGCTCTTTGAGTAAATTGAGTAAGCGTCACAAAAACTGGTTTTTCACGTAGCTTCTGAGCGTGTGACACCCCCAAGCTCTCCTTGATTGCATTACCAACTGACTGTCTCTCCCTCCCTCTCTCTCACTCTCTCTCTCTCTCTCCCAAGGGGCGTTTTATATTGGCGCCTACTGTACCTAGCCAGGCTGTTGTTATTGTTGTTGTCGCCTAAGGGCAGACGATGTAAATTCTGTTTGCGATTTGTTGACCTCATTCCTCAGTCTCAGTCTCAGTTACAGTCGCAGCCGCAGTCGCAGTCGCCGTCGCCGTCGCCAGTCAGCAGCGCCCACACGTTAACAATTGTAATAGCTTTTGGGCTGGTCATGCAATTTGTTATTGGACGTTGGCTTGTTGTTGACTGTTTCGACGGCCGTCGAGTTTGTCCGTTGCCTAGGCAGCCCAATTGGCGAATTCAATGACACAGCTAAAGGAAGGTCAGTGTCAGCTGGCGTTAAATTGTGTCGATTCCCTTATTTTCACAAGCAAGCGACAGCGAACCGTTAATGGCTACATCAAAAAGCTGGTAGCTGCCGTGTTGTTAGCAAAAAATCAAAAGTGGTTGCCACTAACTGCCCGATGCCTGCTCACAGGCCATTAGGAACTCAAGACAGGAACTAACAATTAAGTGGCCATGAATATATTCGACATATTAATAAAGTCATATAGATCATATATATTATTGAATATATATATATATATATATATATATATATATATATATATATATATATATATATATATATATATATATATATAATTTTATAAGAATTTTAGCTAGATAGAGATATATAAGTATAAACATAAATATAGGCCGATATGGAAAACCTAACTTTGACGAGCATATAGAAATAAATCTATAGAGACACAATAAATTAGATTATGAGTTATGTGAAGTATGGATGTATCACATAACTCGTATGCTCCTAATTTATTGTGTCATATTTTTTACAATATGATATGTAATTATTAAAATATTAAGTTATTAAAGTACATATTAAAATACACAGATACCTACGATTATCTACATATCAAACTAAGTTAAATACAGTTCGAAATACAGTTTCTAGATATGATGCTTTCTCCTAATGATACACAGATTATGCAGAGGCAAATAAAACTAATCAACAACTGTGCAAATTGAAGTAGACATATATATAACTAATATATCTATATAGGATTCACAGGTGTATATATATATCTCTGTATTTGCCAACTCAAGTAGTTCTCAAATGGAGCTTTTAGTGAGGAGTCGAAACACGCCCAGAATTAGTTTTGGTGAATCATAAACAAACATTTTGGTTAGCCAGTTCGAGTTATGCACAATTAGCACTAGTTTCACAAAGACAGCAACAATTTGCAGTCACGCCCTTATTGTTGCTGATGCTGATGCTGTTGGCGTTATCGGGTGTTTACTGTACTACAATAACAATTAGTTTTCGGGTGGGGCACAGCGAGAGCATCAGATCTTGTAGATGAGAGCAATGATCTCCGACTCTCCGAATCTGTCTCAGACTGCGACTCAGACTTCGACTCGGAGTCGCTTTGATTGTGTTTGATGCACTTTTGCGAGTTGCCACAAAGTTAGTTAAAACTATTTTTACTGTTTACAAATGTTTTTGGATTTCAGAAACAGGTTTTTAAGTCTATTATGTGTGAGTGTGTGTGGTGTGGTGTGATGTGGTGTGTGTGTGTGTGTGTGTAGGGTGTATTACAACATATTAGGTATATACAGTTGCGTACATGGCCAATACTTATTAGATGTGCAGAAAAGTGCAGCCAACTGATGCTGTTAGCCAAAAACAAAACACGTTAGCAGTGAGCCAAACACTGAACACACACAGATACAGTCAGAACTTGAAGCGCGTAATTCAATTTAGATATAAATTTTTTCTATTTCGATTCGTTTTTCTTTTAATCCGTTCAATCGGGAAAGTTTGAAACTGAAACCGACGACACGACAACGTCAACTGTTGTTGCTTACGTACAGCCCAAGCCGTTCAGGCCCAAGCCCCAGCCCCATAGACAGCGAGAGAGACGCACACACACACACACTCACACACAGAAACAGAACAAGAGAGAGCCACACACACACACTTGCAGCGCGAGCATAATTGAACGAGCTAAGAGAACAAATGCTTGAAACATGTTTAGAAACTTCAAAAGGCTAAGCAAAGTGTTAATTGCTGCAGAAATTATAAAAGTTGGATATAAATAACTACAACTATTCTCAATTTATGCAAGTATTTCTAGTCAACAATTGAATGTCTGAGTTATTTTCAGTTTATAGTTAAATTTATTGAAATCCAAACTTTGAAGCTGCTAAAATGGACAGAACTGTAACATGAGTAAGCCGAGTTTCATACCAAGCCGAAGCACACTGTGACTAATATATGAGAGAGCACTACTTTAGGAAATAATCATTTCTTACATCATTTGCTTAGGAAATTTTATATGTCCCATTAGTATATTTTCGATAACAGAGAACTAACAGAAATGAGAGGTTTGCCGAGTTACAAACCATATTCACATAGGGGAAGAAAGTGTCATCAGCTTATATCAATGAAATCATAATGACATATTAAATAAAACTGTTAACTATTAAAATATGAGAAAGTCATCAATCAATATGTGACATAAATTAGCCAGCAGTGAACTTATATCACAGCTTGTCTAAATATTTAAGACAGTACTTTTTTAATTTATGGTTGTTGGCTTTGCTTAATTAAAAAAGTACTTTTGCTTTTTATTTCCCATATCTGCTGCAAAGGAAATATACTAATATCCCTTCGACAATTCTGTTTTTTATTTATTTATTTTATTTCTCATATATTAAATTAACCATGTATAAATTTAAAGCATTAGATTTGAAAACGCCAAGGAATTATAAACAGAGTTTAAAGTCTTTACTTTATTTTTTCATAATTGCTTAGAGAGTTAACTCTCATTTCGTTTTTATGATTTAACAAAAAATATACACAGCTAGAAAACTAAGAAATAATAAACTTGAATAAATACATATTTGTTAACTGTACAGAGCATTACGAGTTAGTGGTTTGTTTTTGTTGTTGCTTTAGTTTTTTGCTTATCGTTTTTACACACCTCGACATCGAAACAACAAAACTTAAATACAGTCTTTCCGTTTACAGGCCACAAAATAATTGCCGCTACTTAAGAGAAACAATAACTAACTCCAACAACACAATGGAACGATATATATGGACTTTACTTTCTAGACTTTTCTTGTATGTACAGTTTGGTGTGTTCTTTTTTTAGATATCTGGGTTATACTTCCTTGTATAAGTATATATTACTAATTATTATTTGTCCCATACATGAAAGACGCTCGCACATTGGAGATTAGGTGAGAAACTGAAGCATACTTTTTGGCTGACACTTAATTTATGCCCGACCGATGCTAAATGATGTTGAACGAATGTTCATTTGCTGCGGTGGAGTAATTGCAGTCGATCCATCATTCATTTCTTAGTCTTAAGGAAAGTTTTTTGAAAACTCATGGGCTCCAATTTACAAGCACCTTTATCAATATATGTTTACCTTCGGGGCATTTTTGCTATGTAAACGCCCCTGATCAATAGGTTTCATAACTCGCGGTCGCGCAGCCTTAAACTCAGCGGCGTTTTGGGCGCTAGGAGGAATTCAAATTCCGTTTCCAGCGGCTTCACGAAGCTCACATCGAAGGCCAACACAAGCTAAAGATGGAAGAGTTGTAACTACTCGTGATTTATGTGGACGGATAATATTTGGGAGCTAACCTTGGCCAGCAGCAGCACCACCTCCATTTCGACGAAGCGCTTGCCGGGACACGTGCGCCGACCCACTCCAAAGGGCACCACAATGCTGGCACTGTCCACGTTCACTGTGAAATTACCCGAGCTGGAGTCAATCCAGCGCTCGGGGCAGAACCGCTTGGCCTCTTGGAAATTGCTGTCCTTGTGGCAGGCGATCATGTTCTGACAGAGCACCACCGTCTAGATCAAAGGAGTGTTAAGAAAGATCTGTGTTTAGGGACTACTGTTTGCATACGGCTTCTGTATGGGCGTTGGGTACTCACGCCCGCATTCAGGGAGTAGCCGGAGAGCTCCATGTCCTCTTCGAGTATGCGCGCCAGGCAGAAGGCCGTAGGTCTCAGCCTGTACGATTCCTGAATGCATGCCTTGGTGTATGTGGCGTTTGTCAGGGCGTCCTGCAGAATGTTCGTGTCGCGATACTCACGAAACTCGTCGTATATGCGCGGCATAGCGCAACTCTCTCCTGTCACTGAGCTGAGCACGAAGAGTAGGGTGTTGGCTAGCTATAAAGAGGGAGTGAGAGAGAGAGAGAGAGAGAGAGAGAGAGAGAGAAATACGAAGTGGAATCAATTCTATCTTCTCTTCTGTTCACCTACCGTTTCGATACCAGCGGCAATGAAGTCAATTATGGCCGACTTCTTGTCGCGTATGTCCAGCTCCTTGAGCTCAAGTATATTAAGGAATACGCTGCGGAGACCGGCAGCATCTTCATCCTCGCAGGCCGCCGACTTCTTGTGCTCCTCCAGCTCGTTGTCGATGATCTCCGAGATGACACTGTGGATATACATAAGTCATGGCTGCGATGCTAGCTGTCAGATGTCGTATCCTTATACCTACTCATAGATCAAGTCTTCGGCGCGCGCGAACTCCCGGTAGGTCTTTGTGGGAAAGTATTTCCAAAGGCCCAGCCCATAATACGAATCGCGCTGCGAGATAAACAGCTGCTTGACGGCCGCCGCTAGGTTGCTGATCTTCTCTGGCTGTTTGGCATTGGCGCTCAGGAATCCCATTCGCCTGCCCAGCATCAGGGTACAGACGGCCTCCAGACCCATCAGGTTCGCCAGCTCCTCGAAGTTGGCCACGATCTGAGTCTGGGGGTCGCGCTTGGCCCGCAGCAGCTCGACGAAGTCATCACAGACGGCGTTCAAGGCGGGCAGAAAGTTCTGCAGGATGCGCGGCGAAGTAATGCTGGAGGTGAGAGAGGAGCGCAATCGGTGCCACATGGGCCCCTGCTCGTTGACAATGCCGACGCTCGCATAGCGATCGGGCCTCGATTGCCGATACATCACAATAATTTCGGTTGGCGGGCGAAAGGGATATTTGCTCGGGTACTTGAGCACCTTATCCAGATCCTCGCGATTGTACAGATGCACAATAGGCACATTCGAGGGCATCACCTCGAGCACAATGTCGCCGTACTGACGATTCAGATCTATGGGACAGAGACAGAGAAACAGGGAGAGGGGAAGAGAGAAAGAGAGACTATTGGCATGTGCTGTAGTGTGTTGGGAGAGTCTGTCACCTGCATAGACCTCATGCAGCTTCGTCATTTTGTAGCGCCGAAAGAATATGAGGAATATCCATTTGGTGCCCAGAAAGGGAATACGCTGCGGTCCAGGTATATCCCAGATGCTGCGCCGCTTCCTCTGCTCGATGGGCGTCGCATGATAACAGTCCTCCAGCGGCGTGTTCTTCAGCAGCGGCTTCAAATAAATCGCACTGATCTTTTGTCTATGAATCGCGCAATAGCAACCGAGTACGAGTGCCAGGGCGACCAACAGTATCACGGCCATTACCATTGGACGCTGTAAAGAGGGGGGCGGTAGACGAGGTTTTACTTATTCCAACTTCAATTTTCATTTATCATCGATATATTTTATGCAATTTTTCGCCACTTCGAGCACTAACTGATCGGCGTTTAATTGATTTCATGTACAGCACCCACAGCAAACCGGTCCCTGGCCTTAAACGAAATGAATTTGAATTTAGAAATTGACACCTAGATTCGCTAATCATTGATTTTGCATCGTGTTTCACCTGTTTAAGATAAGCATATTTTCGGACTTAACTCTTTTGTTTCGTCGTTCTGATAAGATAATGCCAACAACGGCACAGTTCAAGGTTACGTAAAAAAACCTAAGACACTGTGACTTGCGAAAATAGAAATTGGGCAATAGAGCAAAAACACAATCAGATAAAAGCGTTGAGCTCCGTTGCAACTGACTGCGTGATACTCGCTCACGCAGAATAAAATCTTGAATCTTTTAAACATTTCTATTTGCAAATCGGGAGAATCAACTGTCATTCCCAACTGAAAAACTGAGAAAGAGATTGTTTCTTTTCTCTTGCCGGTGATCTGCAGATGAGGTAATTAACAAGATATTTGCAAGACTTTCGTAGTGAAACCCGAAATGCGGTGAGTAATTATATTTGCCAGTGCTCAAGACTTAACACTTTGTCGAATATTACACTTCAGCTTGATTGAAAGCAGCAAGCCAATATACTCTAATTACACTTATACTCTTACATATATATATTCTTAGTATTATAAATATCATTTATATAATTAACAATTATTCCTTTACACTAACAACTCTGCTCGACAAGTGAACAGACTTTCTAGCACCAAATTATTATTGTTGCTTATCACGTTTGTGAATTGTTCTTGAAGTTGCGGAATAGGCAAAAACACATATATCTACATATGAATATATTGTTGTGCCTCATATATTTATTATTAAGGCGTCATTTCTCTAAGCTGTCGTAAAAGAAGCCGAATTTTATTTGCGCATTGGACTATTAAATGGTGCTTTTGGTGTAGAGAAATACCTGATAGAAATTGTGAAATTCGAATTTGAATCAGACGATTAGACATGGCTGAGCCGGAGAAGAACTGAGAGTAAGGAACGAAAACTTTCCCATCGTCTCGGCTTACATAATAAATTACATAATATGCTTTCTAATGTCGCATTCTGGCTGCTCGATGCTTTCTTCTTGCGTTCTCTTGTGGTCCTCTGCTATGTTGCTTGTTGTGAGCCGGTTTTAACAGACGATGGTGGAACGACGGCTTCTAACGCGGCTCTAACGACGACATTCCCCCGTTCGATTCCGACTCGACTCGATCTATCTATGTATCTGCATATTAATCATGGTGCCGGCAGTCGACGAGACGAGATCTGTGCTTAGAAGAATTCGCAAGAATTCTTATTAAAAAGCGAGTTTTTTCATCTTCTACTACGACTACGACTACGACTACGACTGCGACTACTATTATTGGTAGCCGCTTGGAAAAGTGAGAAGCGCTTAGAACGGCGCACGCGTCGCCCCGCAGATGAGGAAGTGATTAGCAGCAAAGAAGGAAGTGCTGAACTGGCTATGATTTCTATTTCTTGTGTTTTGTGTGTTTCTTGTGTTTGCAAGCCACGATAATCTGCAAAGGCAATTGACTAATTCCAATAACTTCTATTAGAAATCGAGCTGGCAACATTCTGGAACTGCGCGAACTCACGTAGATACACCGAAAAGTATATATGAGTCTGATTCGAAATTTTATTATCTTGATTTCTTCACAAATACATTTCATATTTGGTGCCTTATTTGATGTGTGGCTTATGTGTGCGTGTATGTGTGGCCTGGACAAACATCAGTGGGCCAGGTAACTTCTGTTTATGACCAATTAATCATTTTCAATATATACCTTTGAGAGCACACAAGATAATTATATTAAATAAAGTATTGTGAAGCATTTCTATTTGAGAGTTCCTTAAAGTTATATTCAGAATACGTTTCACGTACCTTAAATATATTTAGTAAATAAATATTAAAGAAAATAGTCAAATATGGGAAATAATATCTATTATACTGAAATTCCAAAAAATGTCATCTTTAAATTAATTAAAATCAATACAAACTAAATTGTTTTGACGCTCTGTGAAAATAAATCTAATATGCTTTTGCAAATACTTTGACACTCAAATATTAGAACTAAGCCTGGCAAAGGAGGTAGCACTGTGACAGGTTCTAATCGCTGAGCAAATTTTCAAGCATTTTTGAATATCTCACAGCCCACTGTATAGGTCGCACGCCCGTCTCAGAGCTCCACGCGAGCCGTGGCATTCCTTAGCTTAATTTGTTGATCATTTTTCAGCTTTCTTCACGTGTATTTTTTCCTTGGTATTACCTTACAGCTTTCGATGAATGCTTTCCCAAAAAAAAAAAAAAAAAAAATAAAAAATCACAAACAAACAAAAAAATTATAATGTAAATAATTTCGACAAATTCAGCAAATTAGTTTGCATTGAACTGATTCCTTTAGTGTCTGGCCGTCCAAGTCCAAGTGCAACTGCAAATTAATGTTGACACCTACATAAAATTATTCAGCATTCGCTTAGTTACTTAGTGAAAAAAATATATAAAAACTCGTACTTATACAAGGCGACCTGCAAACGTAGCTGCAATGTGGCACAAAAAATCAGTTTAAAAAAAAAAAAAAAAAAATTCAAAGTGAAAAAAGTATTTTACCAATTAGCCGATATTTTGTAGTTGTTTATTTTGCGGAATAAACAAGTTTGTGTTTTCATCAGAATTTACATAAAGTTTTGATCATATTCTTGGCTATTTTTTTTTATTGGCACATTTTTCACAATTTATGCAAATTAACCACATCAAAAATAAAATAAAATGTAATAAATATATATATATATATATATATATATATATATATATACATATATATCAAAAAACTGAATAAGAGCCACGCGATCCGCTGCGCAGTTACAGAAGAAGAAACCCCAGCTCAAAGCGTAGAATGCTCAAAATCAGCAGATTATGTCACTACCGACCGACCATATAACATTGCACACGCAACGGAACCCAAACGATACGATGGTTTGTTCATGGTCACGGCCAAGTCTCAAGCCTCAAGCCTAAAGCGACAAACAGCCAACAGGCAAGCCAACAGCAGAAACAACAACAGCAGCAGCAGCTAGCTAGGCAGCGGGCTAACAATTTTTCGCGCATAGCATTTGTCAGCTGTTGGTGTGAGAAAGAGAAAGAAGACTGTGAGAGGGAGAGGGAGATAGACTCCAACCATTAGCTAAGCCCTGTCCGACGTTTGGCTAAGTTCAATGTACGGCCAACGACGCGCATGAAAACAACTGAACAACTGAACAACTGAACAACTGAACAGCTGAATAGAGGAGTCTGTAGGCAACCTCCACCTACCTGCCTAACAAAACCAAACTCACCTGCCCACCAGTCCACTTGCCCACCTTGTCCACCTTCCCATGGCTTTGAATCGTAATAGAGAGAAATAGAGAAATTTCGCATTAGATTATTGCAGAAGCGCCAAGGCCTCGAGCAAACTAGCTTTGGGGTTTCTTGTTATTGTTGGCGTTGTCGGTGTTGTTGTTGTTGTTGTTGTTGCTTTTGCCGTTGGTTATGTGAATTATTCAATACCTGAAGAATCGTTAGAAGTGAAGTGTCAGAACCTCAAAGGGCACTCCTAAACCTGCTTAGAATAACACGAAACGTGCAAAATCTATTAAATAAACAAAACAAAAATATTGAGCTCTATATGTATATATATATATATATATATATATATATATATATATATATATATATATATATATATATACATATATATATATATATATATACATATATATGGAGTAATCAAATCAAGTAATCAAACGGCAAATTTACTTTAGCAAGTTTCAATTCGCATACAAAGAGAAATTCAAGTTGACTTCGTTAGGAATTTGGAATGATTGTTTACAGCCGATTTTTTATATTCCGAAATTACATTTGAGATCAAAAGTAAAAAAAATCGTTTATATCATTGCCCTGAAGTGTTGCGGTCAATGCTCGGTATTTAAAACAAAAACGAAACAATTTTTAAAAACAAAAAAGGAGTGACTCTGACAATCTCTTTAAAAATGAAAATGAAAATATATTTTTTGTGATTATTACAAATCAGGCTAACAACAAAAGGCAAATATCAATTACACAATTTCGTTAATGATGATAATGAACTTGAGGCGTGCATATATATAAATGTATTTACACATATATAAGTTGTTTGATAACAAAAGAGCATCATTTCTATACAAAATCTTCGTGCTACTGTCTGCTAAATAATAATAATGAGTAATTCATAAATAAATAAACAGAAATCAGATGCAACTGAAACGAATTCGCACTCGCGGCGCGTCCAGCCCCCAGTCCTCAGCTCCACTCCATAAGCCGTGAGTGGAGCCGAGCAGCTAATTGTTGTTTAATGTTTGCCAAAGTAATATAAATATTTATACACATATATATAATTGTAATATTATTTGTATATGTTTTCTGACTTCATACGGCGTATATGTGGCATATATTAATTTAATAATAAAATCTTTTTGATTAACTGCGAATTGTGAAACATTTAAAAAATATGGGTACAGCATATTTATTCAAATTATTATTTTTACTCTTTTCTAAATATATACTCGAAATATTATATAATAAGAATATCCTGCAAAAAATTCCACCTTTACCCATTTCATTTGTAGTGCCACACAATCCCTAACAATGTTCAAAATGTCTTAAGGACTTTTCAGAGCTTATCTTACATAAATGTGTTTATTCATTTTATGGATTCTGCTTCTTATTTACATTATCAACTTACCTTATTTTTGTATAATTTATTTGAAATCCAAAAGCAGATCCGTTAAGTCGTTGTTAGAAGATTTTTAGTTAGCATTTTAGGCATTTTTTTCCACTAAGTTAACTTCATTTATTATTTATTTACTGAGAAACATATTGCACAGCATAACATATATGTGTATGGATGTGCATGGTTGTATGTACGTATGTAGGACTGTTATCACTAACCGGCATTTGAATTGATTTTCAATTATAATAAATATACACAGATATAAAACTAATCGATATTTTCTTTTTTCTAGAATATTTTATAAATATTTTAGCTATATTGCACATTGATAATATATTTTTGTTGATTATTAAAGCTCTTTATTGCTGCATATTTTCATCCATCTGCAATCTTTGTCGCACTCTCTCTTCTCTCTCTCACTGTCTTCCTCTTTCTAATCAAAATCAGAAGCTCCGATCCGTTGCTGTTGCTGTTGCTGTTGGTAATGTTGTTCTCGTCGTCATGGTTCCGAAAACAATAGAATATGCTCAACTTGAGTTTTAATCACATCCAGACATTGCACTTTTGCACTCGTACTGGGATTCGTAATTTCTGAGTGCCTATTGTTGTGTGTGTATGTGTGTGCGTGTGTAATCAAAACTGCATCCGTATCCGTTCAATAGAAATATTCGGATTCATGTGCGTTTCTGTCGGCGTTGCTCAAACCCGCGACACGAGACCGGAGGAATCAACCGAAAAGAATAGAGCAGAACAGAAAAGAATCAGAATCAGAATCAGAATCCGACTCAGAATCCGAAACAGTAGCCGTAACCACAGTGCCCGCTGCGATGACAACTGCGACGCTTAGTCAAAGACTGACTGAATATGAATGGGAATGAATGTTGAGCCCACGGCCTACGACGGCGACGACCACGATGTACGATCGTTTGAGCGCCTCGGCAATGCGATCGCCGCGAGCGGCTCTTCCAACTGATTTAATAGCCATGCGATACAACGACAACGACAACGACAACAACAACAACAAGGGCAATAAGAGCAACAGCTACGACAACAGCAACAACAGATGCAACAAGTGGCTCCGATTCGGATCGATCGATCGTGTTGATCGTGCAATCAACGAGCGTACGATCGATTGACTGACCGACCGACCAGCTGTTCGAATCCGTTTTGTGTGAGTAAGGCAAGGTTCTGTCGCACTATATGTATGCGTGTGAGTCTGTGTGTGTGTCAGTATCGGTGTGTGTGTGGGGTCTGGTCTCCCGGCAGGCGATGCCGCTTGATATGATAGCGTCGTGTCTGAACCACGATGCCTACACTCTCTCACGCTCGCCGACCGAGACTGCCAGACTGACAGACTCGCTTGCTCTCTCACTCTTCGGCGCTCTCGCTCTCTTTGCGGCACCGCATCGCGCTCTCCCGCTGATAAGAGGACAACAACAACAGCAGGCGCGTGGTCGCTTGAATTCTCGCCTGTTGTTTGTGTTTCTTTCTGTGCGTGCGTGCGAGTGTGTGTTTTTCCTGCATACAAAAGCTCAATGAAAGTTTGCTAAGAAACAATGGAAGCCAAGGCGATTTGTTGTTGCTGTTGTTGAGTGAGTGGCTTATTGACATGTTTACATTGAGAGCTGCAGCAACGGCAGCTACCTCAATGCGTGGCCGCGTGCGCTGCTTGGAGTTGCCTCTCAGCAAGCAGCTTGGCGTGAGGTAGGTTGACTGCAACTGCGACTGCGACGGCGAAGGCAACGACGACGGCGACGGCGACTGCGACGGCGACTGCGACTGCGATAGAGACAGAGAGTGCAACAACTGCAAAGACAACTGGTTCGCATAGGCAGCCGAATCAGCTGTGCCTCGTCTGTCCGTCCGTCTAGGTGTCTAACCAGCTACAACAATGTTGCCGCCTGATGGCTGGGTATCGTGCGTGCGAGCATAGCGAGCGGCAGGAGATGGAGACGCAGGCGGAGTTGGAGCTGGACCTGATGCTGGAGCTGTATCGTCAATTATATACGGAGCTGATGGAGCTGATGAGAGGGCGACGGTGTTCGCAGCGACCGAGTGTGAGCGAGCGCTAATTGTCTTGATTGAGTTTTAAATTAATGCGAATTTGAGTTGTATGTTTGTATGCAGCTGTTGTTTATATTACTGTTGCAGTTGTGTTTCATGTTCATGCTCATATCCAAACACAGAAATACACAAATCAACTATCGAACAAGCAATTCGAAATTTCATAGAGTGACTTTAATGAATAAAGGATTTATCTGGCAGAGTCAGAATTAGGCGATCAGGCATATATATCTTTATTCAGAATTCAGCAACTAGAGAGTCCATACGCGCGAGTAGCTCATGGAAACAACCTTGTTAAGACTTATTGAGTTCCCGAGTAGCTCTCAAGTTGCCATGCATGCCTCGTATTGTTGATCCTGTTGATCACCCGATGGCTAAACATTGCGTTCAGCTTGTGATTATGTCTCATCTGTTGGTCGCATGAATGAGTGAATGAATGACTGATTGAGGGAAGACAAGCTCATGGGCTTGGCATTATTAATTAACTCGATTGACTCTGCTGGCTGCTGCTTCTTCCCTTTGTTATTCCACCAACCATTATGCCATACCAGACTGCCTGCCTGCTGCTGGCTGGTGTCTTCTGGCTGCTGGTTTCTGGCTGCTGGCTGCTGGCTGCTGGTTTCCTCGTCTTGTCTTGTCTCGTCTTCATTTCGGTCTCAGTCTTGGCTCGGTAAGTCAATCAAAGGCAAAAACAAAGGCAACGCTGTTAATACTTCTTTTTTCAATTAGTTGTATACTCAACACACACACTCACACACTCGCACACACAGTGAAACACAAGAACAACAATTAACAACAACAGCAACAGCAGCAGCAACAAGCCTCTTTTCCAACGAACAGGTTTCTCACGCGCTGCGGAGGACGCCAACGTTCTATGCCTTTCGGTTTGTATTTTCAAGATTTTCATTTGAATTTTCATTTTACGACAAGTTTCTTCCTTAGGTGCTTAAAACTTTTTCCCTTCACCACATCTAATATTCCGAAACGTTTCTCGATCAAGTCACACTGTCGCTCTTTATATGTAAATGATGATGATAATGATGATGAGGACGATAGCTGCCCGGGATGCCGTCAGACACAAAGTTCTTTTCAACACTTTCGGCTCACTTCATTTTATGGACTAAAGCGTAAGACTTGGATCGGGTTTTGCGCTGAGTCCGCCGCTGCAGTTCTTGGCACACACAGCAATTGCAATTGGGGGAGCTGCCTTTGATGGAGCCTGAGCTCCGCTTGCTGCCGTGTCAGTCTCAGTCTCAGTCCCCGTCTCAGTCCCGGTTCCACTCTGCAGCCACAGCCTCAGCTATAGCCATAGCCATAGCCATAGCCATAGCTTGAGCGTTCCCTTAACATTTAATGAGCATTAACAAGCTGCACTTAAATGCAATAACAACAACAATTGATAACAAGCAAGAATGCTCCATTTGAAGAAGAGAGCATGAAGCTGCTAAATGAGTTTAGACGATCAGCTGGTGCCCTGCCCGTGATGCCGATTGCAATGCCAGTTTCTCTTCTTTGCGATTCTCAGAATGTAGAACGAAAAGTTTTGATTCTAAATATATATTTTTTAAGAAATATTAAGTCCATTTCACCCCATTTTATTTGAAGCCGAAACGACAAGGTATTGCGCTAGCTCGTTTATTATTGGGTACTTAAAAAACATAGAATAGATAATCAAACGATTTTCGATTATTAATTATTATAATACTCAGCAGGAAAAAGGGCTTAGTTTGCACTTACCTACCCACAGAACGGACATGCAGGGTACATTGCAACAGCTACTCACAGTCAGCTCCACGCTGTCTGAGTGCACGAGCATAAATAGTCGTAGTACTCGTAATGCGTATGTCAGCGTGTTTATGTGAGTGTCTCGCTTGATTAACACGAGCTGCAAATTCATTTTGCCTTGTTGTCTTCCTCTGTTTTATTGTACTTACTTACGCATGTGTGTGAGTGGGCTGAAAGTAGTCGGTCCAGCACACGCACTACATCCCAGCATCCTCCGCAGCTCAACAGCATCACAGAGAGCCGATCACAGAGAGCTTGCTCTGTGAGCAGTGCCAGTTATAAGCGGTAAATCGATGCTGAGGGCCATCTTCTGCATGTGTTTGTGACCCAATGATCTATAAAGGGCGCGGGCAGCGGTTCCAAGAGTTGATAAGCGAAGCGAAAATCCATCAGAGTGGCGATTACTTCAGAATACGAATCGGAACATAATCTACTATTACAAGACTTTACTATACATTCGTATCTATCTATATATATATATATATATATATATATATATATATATATATATATTTATATATATATACCCATTCATTCAATCCAACGCACACACACAGAGAGAGAGAGAGAGAGAGACAGAAAGAGAGAGAGAGAGAATAAATGCATGCCCCTCTCCACATTCGGACTCCCATTCATTTCCATATATTGCGCGATGTCGTAGTCGTCGTCGTCATCGTCATGGTAGTCGCTTTGCTTGTCCTTGAACTTGACCCAGCAGCGTTGGCGAGCGGCCCTTTATTTATTATTATTGTGTATTATACAAGTGTACACTTTTATACTATAATTAATAAATTGAAGTCTGTGTTGATATCTCACTCTCTTTCTCTTTGTCTCTCTCTCTCTCTCTCTCTCTCTCTCTCTCATCCTCTGGCGATCTCTTTCCTGACATCGGCGCGAGTGGGGCTACTTATCTTTTAAGTGCTGCTGTGCGCTGCTTGTCACTCGGCTGTTTCTTCTGTTTCTGATTTTTGTATTCGTATTGCGTATTAAACAAATTTTTCTGACACTCAACATATTGACTTCTTGCACTTTGGACTGATAATACATGGAATTTTTAACAAAATATTGCATTCTTATTTTTTAATTGAGTATCTATCAAAACTGCACTAATTTAATTAGTCAATATGAATATAACTCTTTGGAGCATGCAAAAAAGAAAATAAATAAATAAATATAAAAGAAAGATTTAGTTTGTTTGATAAATGGCCTTAAGATTAGTAAGTTTTGTATACTTTCAGTTATTTAATGTTTTATTATTACTCTGGACTCGAACATAGTTTCTCTTGATTAAAGTCTAAGTAATAACACCATTTAGATAATTTATACTCGTAAATCAGGTCGTTGATATTCTAAAATGTTTGATAAAAATTCGCAGAGAATTGTGAGATAAAATCGACATCAGTAAGCATATATATATATATATATATATTTTTTTTTTTTTTTTCTTTTTTCATATATATACTTATATATGTTGATAATAGGATAATAGCTGAGAAAATATTTTTTTTACGGCTTTTGGTTTAATTGCTCAACATAATACAAAATATTATAATTATTATTATTACAAAATATTTTTATATATTATTATGATAGTATTGGTCTTTAAGATTGTTAGATGCATTATGGGGGAGAGCCTGTCTTCTTCTAAAAAAAAAAAAAAAAAAAAAAAAAAAATTATATTAATTTAAAATTTAATTTCCGCATTATGCAGAAGTCGTCTGAACTGTGCTCGACATCAACAACATTACAACTATGCAAATGCAAGTATTTTATAAAGTTCTAGAGTCTTCGACTTTGTCTAGTTCATTGGGTATTCCTATGCAGGGGCTTTGCTTTCAATAAAGTAATGTTGATTCATTGAGCTATTTGGGCCATTGATCAACTTTCTCAGACTTTCTCATAGACCAGGTTTGCATAGCTCGGCAGAATTTCGTTCAAGGGGTACATTTTGCATAGGTCAAACTGTTCAATATTTTGTTCCAACGATTTGTTGTTATAGCTCTGACACTGAATATGGCGCTAATCGTATTACGAGCATAAAACTCTGCCCCGCTAAGCGAATGCCTGGCTTTTTGGCTCGACTCGGTCTGCTTGTGTTCAATTTCAATGCATGGCGCTTTTCTAGGTTATTTAGCCATGCACTTTTTGCAATTGCAGCAGTGAATGAAGCTTATGCGAATCGCATGCTAATTTCGTAATACTAAACGACCCGCACGAGTCTTTTATGTGATAAGAGTTTGCTTTTTTTTATCAGAGGAGAGTTCTCTGTGCACCCACACTGCGTATGCTTAATAATTCCAGTAATTATTTATTTTAGAATTAACAGTGCAAATCTATAACTGAATTGAAAATTTTCTTTTATTAATATAAATATTTTTTATTTCAAACGGCATTGCTTATAAATAATTTTTTTATTAACTTCAGAATTCAAATATTTTGAAAGCAGTCTGGAGATTTTGTTTAATTTGTATTGTTTTTTAGAGATTTGTTTGAAAGTTTTCACAGTATTTTTAATATGAGCTTTATGGCTACACATTTAATAATTGAAGTTAGTATTTCTAGTTCTCACGACAGATTTTCAAAAATTGTTTTTTAACTTTATTTAGAGATCTTATGTCAATGAAAATAAGTGTTAACAGCATTTTCGACAAGCGCTTAAAAGTATGCTACATTATTTAATACATATATAATGCTGAGCTCACAGGGTGTTTCTTTCGCACACAAACACACAGTTGCGCACAGTACGAACGCATTCAGGTATGTAAATACGAATGTGGCAACTATAAACATTTATGGCACAAGCATAAACAAATGATCAAATTTAATTAATGGCACATTTATGTTTGCTGCTGCCACTTAATTTTTATAAATCGCAATTCAGCCACGCCACGCGTAATTAAACACCCAAAACCAACAACAACGACAACAATTGTACACAGCAACAACAGCAACAATAAGTAGGAGAAGCAACAACAATTATTACGCATAACCCACGACATCACGACAGCTGGGACAGTTTTTGTTATTTGGTCGCTCGTATTACGTACATTTCCATACAAGAGCGCAATCCCCAAGCCCAGTCGCTTCGGCAGCTTTTGGCAGAAGCCACAAAATGCGTGTTTATTAATTAAGCGCATTTGTTTTCATTAAACAAACGTTTTAATTGAGCATGAAACTTGGCGCCGAATACAAAAACAGGCCGCGACAGGGCAATAGACGCTGGCTGTAGCCACAACCCTTTTGCAACCCTTTAACCATGCTCTCACCTGACAAGTCAACCAGCCCCCATTTCCACAGCTCCCCGCTCAGGGCGGCACCCCTTCAAGCAGCTGCCTACACATATTTCTAACATAACAATTAATTTTGTGTATTTTAATGGATTATTATACGGCTACTGTAGACAAACGCAAACGAAATCCGCGTCTTCCGACTTTGTCAGCCTTGATTGATTGATTGAGACACGACTTAAGTTAAATATATAATTGTCGAAAATGACTTAAATTGAATTATGCAATTGAAATGAACATTTTACAAGAAAAAGAAACAAATAGAAATTGGGAAAAAACCTTTATATCTTAAAATTGACTCAATTTTACAAGGCAAAATTTAAATTAAGTTTCTATCATTAATAATTTATTTAACGGAAATAGAATGATTCCCGATTGGATACAACCATCTTCCGTTGTAGTTCATAGTGTCGATGTCAGCGAACATAAGACAGATTGATCTAGAGACATAACGTGTATACTACGCTTAGTTAGATGTGCGAAAGTTATTGGTTTAATTAGATCTTGAGGATCTTAATACTAATGGAGATGAGGATTGATTGAGATGAAAAGGTTGTGTAATTGCCTTAAAGTGGAACCAACTCGATTTTGACCTCATGTATTTTTATAACAGATCTAAAATAGATAAAAAATGTTCTGAATGTCATATGAAATTATGGAAAAGTGTAATTGATTTAATGAAAATGCAAATTATTGGTGTTTTTTTTTTTTGTTAATATTGTGGATTATTAAGCATTCAAAAATATCTGATACTGAAATACTCTAAACAAATAAAATAAAAGGATTCCAAAGAATAGCACTTTTCATAGAAATGTCTATACATACGCGCATTTATCTAACGAAAATTGTATGTTTATAGTGTGTAAATTGGGATTGAGCAATTATATATACCTAGCTAAGCTGCTAGAGACATTACATACGCCTGCGAAGCCATTTAATAGTAAGAATACAAAATTTTGCCAAAAGTGAATTGGCAGCCGTTCGACTTACTTTTATGACTTGGCTTGACTTAATTCATAATATGTATTCTGCTCTATACACAGCTACTCATTGTAGCTCTTAACTCATCTCAGCCGCCGCACACAAATCATAATTCCGCTGGCCATAGATAAAGTAAGTAATGCGGCGCTTGGTGCTTGCTGCTTGCTAAATGGATTTCCCAAAGCATTTGCCAAGTTTATGAAAAATAATCATAAACGCACACACAGAGAAGAGATAGAGATAGCAGGATATATAGAGATATGAATGAATTTACGCACTGGTTTGCTAGGCATATAAAGTGCTTTTAAAACCCAGCCAACGAGTTGATGTGCTTGGGGGTAAAAGTTTTTTTGGGTCGTAGAAAAGTGTTTTTCATAAGCAATAATAATAATTTCGAGGCCGAATTTTAATTGCACCCAAGTGGCACATTGAAAAGGCAGCGAACTGTGTCCATTTCACACACGCAAGCACGGAAAGGAGGAAACTCTGAAAGGACCAGTTGAAGGATGGCTTTTCCAAAGCTGTTTCTGGAGTACTAGGTAGAGTTCTAAAAATGAAGTTTTATAAATAAAAAATATATAAAGGTAAATTAAAAACTTAAATGTATGTAAGACACACAAACAAAAGAGACACCCTGAATCCTTTGAGCTTTAATACCAATCATTAAAAGATTGTTTTATTCATCCATAGCAAGAAACATATGCACACACACACATTCATAGGCACGCACGCATATGCACGCAATATGCGTGCTACGCAGTTATGAGGCGGTAGCGCTCCGACTAAATTTCAAGTCTCTAGTAATTGATATACGGGATTTGTGAATTTGTGGGCGAAGGGAGCATGGTATCCAAAATCTAAAGATGAAGAATATGCGTATTCAATATAGCAATAAGCCACATCTTAGTGCATGGTTCTTTCTCAAACAGTGTGCACGCTAAGTCTCAAAAACAGAGCCATATTTTCGATAGTTATCGATTATAAAGAAATGGTATGAGTTATCGAAAACAAAAATAAGCTCGTACAGCGTATGGTATTAACGAGCATTTTGCTTTTTGTTTCAAGTATCCAGCTTTTGTGGTTTATGGAACGGACGGACGGACGAACAGAAGAACAGAGCTAGTTCAACTCAGCGCGTCGAGCTGATCAAGAATATATATACTTTAAGGGCTACGGCACGCCTCCTTCAGCCTGTTACATACATTTGTATAAAAACATTATACCCTGATTTTCCATTTTGAATGCATTCAGAGTATAAGTGGGAAAACTTAAAAAAATAAATTAAAAGGAATAGAAGAAAACAAGTAACGAAACTCTAGTCGAGACTGCTCGACTAAGAGATACCCTGAATCCATTGCGCTGTAATACCAATCATAAAAAGTTTAATTTATTCATTAATAGTAACCAACACATGCACACACACACACACACAAACATATGCATGCACGTAATATGCTCACTGCGCAGGCTGCAGCTGAAGAGGCTGTGCTATGCAAACTTTATTGTTTAATAACTTTTTTTCTCGACCTATGTTCTTAATGAAATTTTCGGGGAATGATTATGCCATCCAAATGTACCTATTTGCCAAATTTCAAGTCTCTAGTATTTGATATACGTGAGTTATCGTTTTTATTGAATTGTGGGCGAAAGGGGCGTGGCATCAAAAATCCAAAAATGACAAAATGTGCGGATTCAATATAGCAATCAAACACAACTTAGTGCACGATTCTATCTTTAACGGTGTGCACGCCAGACCTCAAAAACAAAGCGATATTTTCGATAGTTATCGATAAAAAAGGAATGGGATGAGTTATCGAAAAAAAAAATAAACTCGTACAGCGTATGGTATTATCGAGCATTTTGCTTTTTATTTGAAGTCTCTAGCTTTTGTGGTTGCAGAAATCCAGGTGTTTACACGGACGGACGGACGGACGGACGGACGGACAGACGGACAGGGCTAGTTCAACTCAGCTCATCGAGCTGATCAAGAATATATATACTTTATGGGGTGTGGCACGCCTCCTTCTGCCTGTTACATACATTTGCACAAAAACATTATACCCTGAAATTTCCATTTTCAATGGATTCAGGGTATAATAAATGAGGATTTGTGATTTCATCTTAAATTAGGTTTATCTGATCAATGCTCGACTAGGGAATGACCCAATAGAGCTAATAAAATATATAGATTTGTACCCATTCTACAACAAAATATTTATATTTTTTGAATAAAGTAAAGACTATTTAGAAAACGAGAGTTACACAATTTAACAGTTAAGTTACTTAACTGTAAAATTTAGACGAGATTACTAACAATTATTTTTTTGTATATATAATTCTCGGATTTGTATAAAAGTATATTTGTATATATTTATATATTTGAGAACAATTTTTAAATTTGGGCTTTTAATTAGCTGTCCAATATTATATGTTACTCTTTTTTGGGTATTTATATATATAAATATAGAAATTAATATACAGATACAGATGCATTCATTTGATAGATCATTTGGACCAATATTTCGCTTATAATTGCGTTATGGAAAATGCAATCTGGCTCTTCTTTCTTAGATTTTACATAAATTTTTGCATGGCAACATATATATTTGAATATATTAAATAAAAGTATTAATATATTAATCAAATTATTTATTGTCATTGAAAATCGTCTATCGACTATATTTATAATTTTTAATTCCTATTATATTATATTCGATTAGTTATTAGCTTAAATTTTAATTATATATAATTTTAATTATTGTCCTTTTTTTTTGTTTATTTATGGTTAGCTTAATATTGTAAAGAAATTCAAAACTGCATTGGAAACGCTTTTGTCTGAATAGATTTTCTCCGTTTGTCAATGGCAAAGTAAAAGTCAAATATATAAGCGAAACGAATTTTGTAACTTTTTTGTAACTTGAATGCATTTAAAATGGAAAATCAGGGTATAATGCTTTTGTACAAATGTATGTAACAGGCAGAAGGAGGCGTGCCACGTCCCATAACGTATATATATTCTAGATCAGCTCGACGAGCTGAGTTGATTTAGCCCTGTCCGTCTGTCCGTCCGTCCGTCCGTCCATGTAAGCCCGTCGATCTCGTAAACCCCAAAAACTAGAGACTTGAAATAAAAAGCAAATTCTCGATATAACCATTCCATTTCCTTATAATCCATAACTATCGAAAATATCGCTTTGTTTTTGAGGTCTAGCATGCACACCGCTTAAGACAGAATCGTGAACTAAGTTGTGATTGATTGCTATATTGAATACGCATATTTTGTCATTTTTGAAAAAAAATTCATAACTTCCGTATTTCAAATACTAAGGATTTAAAATTTGGCACATATGAATGTCCTAATGCAATGAAAATTTTATTTAGAACGTATGTCTAGAAAAAAACTTATTGAACAATTAAGTTTCCATAGTATATCATATGCTGTAGCGGCAGCGCTGCCGCTGCATAACAGCGCAGTACGCATGTTGCGTGTGTGTATGTATGTGCATGTGTTGTTTGCTGTTAATGAATAAAACAATCTGTTAATGATTGGTATATCAGCTCAAAGGATTCAGGGTATCTCTTAGTCAAGCCGTTTCGACTAGAGTTTTGTTACTTCTATATTTTTGTGTTTCTCGACTTTTACGAATTCGATTTGCGCCATTGTGTATTAGAGGGTGTGACGGGGTATCCACGAATTGCTACAGCATAGCACGTATGGGGGAGTGGGAGGCAAAATGGGAGATGGCGAGCAAGGTGTGGGAGTGGCACACCTCACTTTGCCTGTCGCGTCGCGTCGCGGCAAATGTCATAAAAATATGCGACATTTCGTTTTTATCGCTTTTGAAAAACTTTACTCTTGGCTTTCTGCTTTCTGCTTTCTCGCTTGCTGCTGGAGGCAGCTCTTTGCTCGATTTTTATTTTTTATTTACATTGGCAATTTCTTTGTTTTAAACAAGCAGCGCATTGCCTTTTATTTCTTTAGCTCGATTGGCAATTGAAACGCGCCCGATTGGCTACGATTTGGCTGCACTGGATGGAGGCTCTGCTTTGGCACAGTGGTTAACACCTTTAAACAATATTCAATCAAATTTAATTTTTTAATTTTCTTGATAAACTGCTTAAGCTGTTTGAAGAGTCGAAAATATCACTGGGCTGAGCTGAACTAAATTAATATTTATGTATTTTCTTTTCTAATATTTCTGAAAATTACTGTTTAAATTTAGTAATTAATAAAATAATTGTAAATTTACTTAATAAATTTAGTAATAAATAAACAAAAGTTCACTATACACCACAAAAATTTTTTTTCACATTATTGCTACATAGTATATTCTATAGAAATGTTTGTGTATTTATTATTATATTATATATGAATGTAACTACGAGCACCAACTTAGCTGATCCAGTCGATGCGCGAAATGATCGAAATCTCTTTACATATTCCAGTTAGTGTTATTTACGTTAGAAAGTTAGCTTTTTAAATAGTGTATAAATTTGGATGAATTAAATGTGTGCTGTCATATGTTGACATACCAGATTACAGACAATATCATTCAACAAACCACAAAGCGCAAAGGGCTTGAGGTAGCTTCTGATCAAGAATCTATACATGGCTCCATAGGGAGTCAACTAGTCAATCTGTGGCTGCTTGGTTACATTAAAAAGACATTATTAATTTTAAAATTACATATTATGTATGCTGATCATATTTCAATGTAATTTATAAGTTCATATTCAGTTAAATATGTATTTATTAATTAAATGTAACTTAAGAAACAGATTCACTTCGATAGTTGTTAAATTGCGTGACACACTGTATTGCTTGGAGTGCCCCTCCACTGCGATAAAGAAATCTCACTCCAGCAAGTTAAACATCATCAACAACATGGCTGTTCCTCTTCGAATGGGCACTCGAGGAAAACAGCTTTTTCGCGTCGCCATAAAATGCAAGTGGTCAAAAGGGAAAGGGAAAGAGAGAGAGAGAGGAAAAGTGAGAGAGGTTGAAAACGAGAGAGAAAAGAAAATCAGAAAATGAAAAACGAAGAAAAACAATTAAATGCCAAGCAGCAGCAGCAGTAGCAGTAGCAGCAGCCGTGGCAAAAGCAGCAATCGTTGGGTAAAGAAAACAAGCAAATAAACTTGGAAGTTGCATTTGCGACACACGTCGAATGGCGTGCCCGCCAATGGGGCAACTCAGTTTAATTGAAATCAAGTCGAAAGCAATGGCTGGGGACGGAGGCGTGCGGCCGGGCGGGGTCTGGCTTGCAAATCGAATTGAAAAACCCAAAACGTATTCGAAAATCGACAGCAAAAGTAATTGAAATTGTATGAGCAACAATATAAAGTAGGCAGACGGAAAAGGTTGGGGCAACAGCAGTGTCCAGCCACACCCCCCAGCTCACGGTACCCATAAATTGGCAAAGAGGACGACATTGCAGCAAAAATCAATGAGTCAACAGTGTGGCTGGCGGTTAAGCTACTCTAACAGAAGCAAACCTAGCTCAAAAAGTTGCCGATCTTAGATGAAGATGAGGGCTGAGCCTGTTATCATAATTATAATTCAAATGATTTCGTTACTATATAGACATTTATATATCAATATCAGATTATGTATTAACAACAGTCGAATAATAAGATTTTTTAGAAATTGATTAAATTGCAAATCACTTAAAATTATTTACAACTCTGCAAAAAATAAAGTTCATAAATGTATTCTTAAAATAATATTTAGTTACTATCTTGAGTTGTATATTACATTATAGATATATTCATCTAAGATCAAGCTAACACGGAACTCAGCTCTATTTATTCAACCTGAAATTAAATTTATTTATCTATCGAGGGATATGCTTTATTTTGTTACAAACTGTTTGACGAAGTGAATGAATCTGAGATGGGGTAAGGAAACAAAAAGTTTTTCAGGCCTTGGCTCTTTTTTATGGTTTTCTTTGACGCACCCACGCGCTCTTTGTAAGTAGGAAAATTTATGATCCTTGTTTAAGAAATGAATATTTTACTACGGGGCGAAGTATTGCCAGTTCCTAAAGCTGATTAGTTGGCAAACAAAATGATTTTTAATTACTGCGTCAAAAAAACACTTTGCACACTTTGTGTAAATTCAAATTTGACTTCAAATTGTGATTCATTTCAGTTGGCATAGGGGTGCTCGAAGCAATTTGCAAATTGTTTTCTAAGCACACGAACACAAAATCGAAAAGTGTCAGCAGAATAAACGCTGACAATAAATAAAAATGGAAAATGATTGAAACATGTGCCGAGCGCTCATCTCCCGTTTGATATGCCACACACGTCTCTGCCTCTATATGCTACTCCTACCTTCTCCTCTGTCTCTCCACTCTCTCGCTCTCTTTCTCTCTACGGCCATCTTCAACGCATTGTTATTCCCTCTTTACTCGCTGTCAATAGCCCGGAAATGTAAACAAATACAAAAGCAATCAGAAGCGACATTTTCCTATCGAGCATGGATGCGCACCAAAGTATGCAATAAAAATATGATTAGAAGTGCAAAGAGGAAGAGCTGCAATTGTACCTACGATGATTTTACGTGCGTATCTATATCTGTTGTGTGTGTGTGTGTGCTGACATAAGCATATAAACGTTTTTTTTTTTACTCAAATGCAGGCCATCGAATCGTGTACGTCAATAAAAGTGAGTGAAGACCTGTTTGATATTATCCTGGTAAAGATTTTCAATATATGTTTTTGTACTTTTATTTGATTAAAACCCATCGAACTTAATGTTAAATAATTTAGCAAGTGCAAATTAAATTGATATATCAAATTTATTTTCAAATTTTATAAAAGAAAAAGTGTTTTTCATATTTTTCATGAGTATATTTGTTTTGTATCAATTTCAAAATAACTTAAAATTTACTTTCTTAATTTTTTATTTTAATATAAAAAAATGAACATTTTATTTATTAACGTTTCCTATTACGAATTAGAAATTTGAAGATATTGAATATTTTAATGATCTTGTATGTTAAAAAATAATCTATTAGATTATAATTGGCGATGTCAAAGTTATTCGGTAGCCGCAACCCTTAACATCTCTCCCCACTCTTTGCATTTGGCATAGCTTAGATAAAGCATATAGATATCAATAGCCAATATTAATATCTTGAAAGGCCCAACTAATACCATATTGATTGCTTATCAATAATATAACCCTCTCGTCCTCCATATCACCTTCAAAGCAATCCTAAAGCATTTGCACCACATAACTCGGTATCAGTCGTTGGGTTTGTTGAAGTATAAAAGGGTTTTATGACCTGTTGGACAAAGCGTAAAATAAAAAGGGAAACGATAAACAATTTATATATATACATATTTTTATATGCGACTTTTTGCTTTTCTTTTTTTTTTTGTAAGTGGGGAGAAAGAAATCCCGAACAAACATTAATTTGTAACGCACGTTTGGCCAATTTTGGTTTTACAATTTTCTTTCTTTTGACCATGCTAAACCAACAAAATATACCCCAATGACCGCATAACGAGCCGAAATCAATTTGCCACGTTGATAAGGTTAGGCGCAAACCACACCAGACCGAACAACCCTTTCGGGCCGGCTAAAAATGGGGTAGCCCTGTCATGGCCGGGATTTATAGATATTAAATTAGACAAGATTTTAACGCGCACGTAACTTTGACATACATCAAATCCCGGTAACCCCGAACGACTTAACTTTGAGTAATAACCATTCGAAAAAATACAACACTAACAAAAATGCAAATTGCATGCCAAATGTTGAGATTTTCCGTTTCTGTTTGTCTTTTATTTTATTTTTCCTGCTGACCATTCAAATATTGTCGAATGCTTGAGTGCTGCACACATGTGACCCATCTTATTATTCTACTTCATCTGCATCCTGCTGTGGCGTGCCCCAATTCCATGTTGAAATCGCATTATAATAATACACCATAATAATAATAACAATAATAATACTGAGCCACAACAGTTTTGCATTAGGTGGTTCGATTTGGTCAGCGGAAGGTCGAAAGGTCGTCGACAGTCACGTCGCATCTGTTTTCTTTTTTTAACTTCTAAGCCGCAAATAGTATTTTCCAAACAAAAGTGTTATTTTCTTCAATTTAATATGGGCCTAATTCGATTGGGCTTAGATTAGAGTACATATGCTTTGGAACCTATAATATTATTTATATTATTACTATTATTTGGCTTTCTACTTATTCGAATACGTGTTCCAAAAAGTACTTTTGCCCGGAGGGCCTAAAGTAGCCTTAACTCCGCGAAGCACTTTAAGTCAACAATCAATTAGCCTTGTATATAAATATTCATATACATGCTGGAATATAATTTAAATAAGTATCTAGTATCTATTTATTCAAATTTTACAGAGTTGCTGTCAACTAATTCAACTAATTCTGAAACTAAAGTCAAAATACTCATTTTTATCGATAAAGTATCACAGCTTGCTTGCAAGGCGCTTACTTCCTGCTAGACCTGGAAGTCGACTTAAAAAATATATTCGCTGAACGATTAACCAACAAATAAGTTAATATTATTTTAATTGTGAATTAATTATCTTATTGTTATTTTAATTAATTAAATTTGTTTATGTTTTAAGCCAATTATAATATGAGGTTGGGCCTATAATTATACCCTGATCCCTTTAAAAATGGAAAAACAGGGTATAATGATTATTTTAAAAGTTTGTAACAGGCAGAAAATCGATAACTATTCCAGAATAATTGTTATCGGCTTAAAACGATATGAAAAATAAGTTACGATTTTTTATCCTTTTCACCTTCAAAGCTAGAGTCGTCAAATTGCGCATATAGCTTTATGTATATTTTTATCAATTTCGGGTTTTGTTACATTTGTATACCAGCCCCAAATTTCCCTAAAATCTTGTGAAGGATTTTGGTTAAAAAAAAAAATATATATATATATATAAATATTAACATCATATGGTGTCTGTTTCATCAAAATGCGTTAATAAACGCAAAAGTTATTTAAGCAAAATGTTTGGTCACTTATCAACACGCACGGAAAATAAAGCGCCCAGAGCCAAACTGGCGGCTATACATGTTCATTATAAGTATATGCATGTGCACATATATCTACCTTAATTAGTCCCTCGGCGTTTTATGATGCAGTGCAAATATAGTAGTCCCATTGTCATAGATTTAAGTCGCGTGGTTCCATACGAGTAATGGGCTATATTCAAAAACTATTATCAGAATGACTCTGACTATAGTTTTCTTACATGTTTTACATTATATTTGTGTTAATAAGATACTTTGCACGATACATATAAGCAACAGCTTAAATTATGTTTAAGAATATGTGATAAATATATTAAGTGTATCTTAATTATCTTTTTGAAAATATCAAACACATTTAGACAGAGGATAAGACAGATAAGTAAGCTGAATTAGTTTTTAAGGATTGAATAGAGGAGTCTACAACTTATTTAACTTGCAATAAAACAGTTGGCATATATTGGAAACAATTTTAAATTTAATCACTTTAAACAAAAATAAAGTGTTTTTCTAAAGCTTAAGTTTATCACGAATGAGGCAATTTCAACTCAGTTACTCTCTATTAAAAATTTCGTAAATATGTTTTTATATGCAAGAGAGACAAAGCTGTACATTTTATTTTATTTTTCCCTAATGCTATAGCAATGACTTCTGTGTATTGTTCAGTTCAGCTTTTTTGAACAATTGTGCTCTAAGGAAGATAGTCATAAATACCAGAAAAGTGTTTTTTTCTATTCCTCTCCGCCTTGGCAGCTGCTGTAGCATGTCCCACTGTTCGCTCACAGTTTAATGAACCATGTGGCAAGCTATCAAACCTAACCTGGCCGTCAGCATTAACCATGGCTATTTACCTTTCAGTTGATTTTAGTGCTAACATGTGAAAAAAAGGCTCACAAATTATTTATTAATTACCCGCTTCTTTTTTCTCTTTTCTGTCTGTCTGCCTGAGTGAGTTTAATCAACTTTGGACCACTTTTGTATTCGTAGTGCTCCCGCACTGCCATGGAGAATGTATTCTAAGACATATTCCCTGCTTATCGCTGTTGTCATTTCTTTGATTTTGTCTTCTCAGTTTCTTTTTTGCGCAATAAAACAATAAATCAATCACATCTTGGGTGTATTCAAAGGCCGTGTCGTTTGTACCATGTTTTGTTATCTATTTCAAGTTTTTAGTAGTTTGTTAGATTTTTTTATTATATTCCTCTGCTCGTAGTTGTGGATATTTATGAGTGTACGTTATATTTTAAGAAAAAAAGTTTCGTAATTTTCCTTTTTTTGTGTTTGAGATCTGTTAAGTGCGATAATCTGTTATGACATTGTATGCATAAATTTATATTGAATTGTAAAGAAGATCAAAGCTAAGGATGCTGGCAAATAAAACTGTGGACGCCTACAAAAAAAAAAAAAAAATATATATATTTATATATATATATATATATATATATATATGTAAAAACACAAATAGATGAATAATAAAGTCTATTAAATAGAGAGCGAACAGCAACAGCTGTGGTGAAAAAACATTTTCATCTACTCACATTGCGCTTGACTTACAGAAATGATTTTGAGTGAAACCTTGAGCGCAATGAATGTGTTGCTCTCGCTGCTCGCACACGTAGTGCGACAAACAATGGCGGCTTCAGCTCTTTCTCGCTCTGACTCACACTCTCTTGGTCATATGCTCAAACCGTTCAGTTCGCTTGGTGGGTAGGTGTGGCCTATGTGCCGCTTCTCAATTCCATTGCGTTCCTGCTGTGCTCGTGTTGTTGTTGCGCTCTTGTGTGAGAGTAAATTAAAATTGTCTAGTTTATTATTAAATGAAGCGCATTTTTGTATTTGTATGTGTATCTCTTGTATGCGTCGTCTATGTTACGTATTTACTATATACGTATGCACGTGTATGCATATGAATCGTATCCATTGGAACAGTCACATAATAATATTGAAATGTTAATTAGTGCATTAATTAATTTTTTTTATTTGTTTGCATTTGTGTACAGATAAAAGTGCGAGCAGCCAATTAACCTTAAATAAATTTCAAGTTATAATAAAGAAAATAAAAATATCTAACATCTAATAAATTAGTTTAAATACCTCGATCTATTTGGTATATATAAAAAATGGATATATATATATATATATATATATATATATATATATATATATATATATATATATATATATATATATTATATAGAGATTTCTTAGAATATATTAATTATAATAATAATTTTATTTATTTATTTTTTTTAATTATGCTTTTTACTTTTAATTATGCCAATGAACAAAATTTAATTATTTTAATGAATAAAGTCAGATCATGACAATGCAAAAAAGAACCGTTTCTCAATCCCTGCCAGCTACAGCTTCATTTAATATTTATGGCTTTTTAAACAAATAAACAGCATTCACAGTCGGCCGCGCCTCAAACAGAGGCGGAAGCCACCCACCAACAACAACAACGATAACAACAACGCAAATGCACTCAGCCACACATACTCACACAACTTCCTGGCATGTACCACGCACACAGACAACACACACTGTCCGGAAACGCAGCCAGTCCAGTTCCAGCTCCAATCCAATCCGAAATAGTTGATTTTAATGATGTACATAATAAAATTCCCATTCGTTTTGTGCCAATGCCAATGCGTTCCTGCTTCATTGCATGTTTACACTGATTGTGGAGCGCACAATCACACACTCATACAATCACACACAACCCGCACATAAACGTGCGCGCACACACACACATACGACGCCAGCACACTGATTTGCACGGGAGAGAATAAGGCAGATGCTTGTATGCTAGCTGTGTCTTGCTCTCTCACGCGTGATGCTGCATCCGACTGAGTGGAAAAGAGCAACCAACGGTCCGGAATAGGGTTGCTCAGATGATTGCGAGTACTGCTGCTGAGATTGCCCAGCGCTGCGGGTCAGCATGCGAAGTGAAGTCGCTCGAGTCAATTTCGAAATCATTCGTTAGTCTTAGGCCTAAACAAGCGGACACGCGCGCGCGCCTTTCAAGCCAAGCCCAATTTCGTATATGGCCACGAAAAGGTGACTGAAATTGCGGAAATTCGTTATCAAATGAAGTCAATGCAAGCTACCGAATGCTAAGACTTTTCCAGTGAACTGAACCCCTTCAAAGCAAAGCAAGTGCAAAATTTTAACGGCGAAATTCAGTTTAAGTTTCTGTATTTTGTGTGATCGTTTGGATCAAATTGATTTTGAGGACCCCACTGTTAGCCAAGTAGAGCTTGCCTGCTAACTTCTTCTGAGTGCAACGCGTTTTCCACGAATATAACAAGCTGGGTAGTCCATTTCTGCACACCACGCCTGCGGGTGGCAGTTGCAGCAGCAACAACCCATCTCCCACACCGGCATCGGCAGCCAAGCAACTTGCCCAAACCTTTCAGCTATCGGCCAATTCGGCCTTCAATCTAGCTCTGCCGCCCAGCTTCTACCATCGCTTGCCCACAGACGTGCCCGCTCCGAATCCGGTTAACGCACCGGATTGCGTGCCCTCGCTCGACTACGTGCACTCCTCGCCCAGCACCGATCCCGATATGGATCTGATCAATCCCTACATGCGCCATCACAGCTTTGCAGCTGCCTCCCAGAGCAGTCCACCGTCGGCGGCGCAGCGCCATCATTTGGCCGCGGCGGCCGCAGCGGGACTAAGCAATGGATTCGCCGATGTTCATGCTCATGCAATGGCCGCGGCGGACTATCAACAACAGCTGGCTGACTATCACAGTGCGGCGGCAGCAGCGGCGGCATATGCCAGCAGTAATAATAACAACAACAATAACAGCCCACTGATGCTGCTGAAGGCGGCGCACGGCGGCGCGGTTGGTACTCGGCTGACGGAGGCCAAGTCATCAGCTGAGGACTCGCCCTCGACAACGCCGCCGCCAGCCTCGTCGCGTCTGCACTCGGAATCGTCACCATCGCCACGGTACGAGCACAACTCCAGTCCCGGCGTGGACAGCGCCAAGTCCTTTGCACTGAGCCAGCGCAGCAGCGGCGGCGAGGAGCATTGCCAAAACAGCGAGTCCAGTCCGCCGCCCTCTGACTATAGTCCAGAGAACTTGACCAGCCGCAAGTATCAGCATCCGAGCAGCGGCCTGAATCCGCTCAGCTTGCACAACAACAACAACAATAGCGGCAGCCATCCTAACAACAACAGCCACAGCAACAACAACAATAATATGGAGCACAAGCTGCCATTGAGTTTCCTGGGTCCGCCGCTGGCGGCGCTGCATTCCATGACCACAGAAATGAAGACTGCACAAGGCGTCGGCTCAGGAGCCGGCAGCGGAATAGGCTCCGCTGGTAATGGCCTGGTCTACGGGCACAGTCCCAACTCACATATGATCAGTGAGCGGGTGACGGGCTCGTCCAGCTCGAGCAGCTCAACGACAACAAATACACAGGGCGCCGCCAATCCACATGGCATCGACACGATACTGTCGAAACCGCCGCCCGTGACATCGGCGGGTCTAAGTGCTTTAACGGGAGGTAAGTCACAGAATCCATACTTTTAAGTGATATATAAATATATAATTTAGGAACATTTATTAAAACATAATATCTAGAACTTATACTTTTCGCTAGTTTCCATACAAATATTTTATATTTTAATAAATTATATTTCTGATTTGTTTTAGAGAGCCAGAGAGGTTCATATGATATGTGATATATGTTTCATATATACGTATATTATTGCATTATTATTATAAATATTTGACCAATTTCGATTTGAATTGACAAATATTTTTTACTAAAATTCAAATATATTCCCAAGTGTAGTATAGTCAACCTATTTCATTTTCATAATTGGCTTGAAGCTATAAAGTCAAGCTTGAATGCTGTATTATTTTGATTTACATACTATGGCCAGCACTTTTTAACTAACAAAATAAATTAGAGACATACATATAAATATAGATATCAAAATATTAATGTTAAAATACTTGATTTTTGTTTTACTGTACTTAAATATTATTTAAATTCTAATAAACTTCAACTGAACATTTTCAAAACTTGAAGCAGCTTTTTATACAGGCTGATAAAAGTATCCTTATTGCTGCTCAATGATATTCATAGAGTTGGATTTAATTGCCATTCAAAAATACAATAATAATTAAACATATATTTGTGCATCATTATGCAATGCGAATGTATTGAATACATATTATGCACGGCCCCAAAAATTGTTTGAAATGGCTTTGGCGTTGGCTCGCTCACTAAAATTCCAGCCACAAATGTTGTTTTCTGCATGAATCCGGTTTGACGTGATTCCACAATAAAATAAAATAGCGACAGCAACAACAACAATTGAGAGCAGGTCCAACCCTTGCCCCCTCCCATTTTAAGCAGATGGCAGAGTATAGAGCGTATTATTGGACACAATTCCCAAAAATCATATAATATCGAAATTGCAAAATGACGCAAAGCGTAATGCGATACTTAAACGTTTAGCAATTAGTTGTCAAATTGTTTGTAATTAAATCAAAATGACACACGAAAAGCAGGGCGAGCGACGTCAACGAGGAGAAAGAGAAGTGGAGGAGGGGAAGGAGGAAGAGTAGGGTGAGGTGTATACCACATATATGACTTTGCCGTTTCACTGAAATGATTTCAATTTTTCGACAGTTAAATGTAGCCCAATTGTGCGGCATGACAGAGCCGAGACCGAGAGCAAGACCAATAAGGAGTGGGTCAACATTTGTTCGTAATCGAAAAAGAGGTGTAGGCAGCGGGCGAGTGGGAGAGGCCGCAGTGGCCACCAGCTGGCCAAGGGGTGGAGTGTCGAAGGGCACCTATGCGACAGGGCGTTGACAATTTACCATAAAACTTTTAATTAATTTTAACGAGGGCGTTTATATGATTTGATTTGATTTTGTTGCTAGTCTTTTTTTCTTCTTCTTCATTTTGTTTATAAAAACAAGATCTCTTCATTCTGCTCATGACAAATTATTTAAAAGCTTCAAATTAATTCGCTGAAATCGTTTAGATATTTCGAACTCTAAGCACGATGAGTTGGCAATTGCTTGGGACATATAAGGCTTGAGGTCTTGGGGCATAGCAACTTTTATGAATGGCTTGTTACATATAGAAGGTAACATAGATAAAATTAATTTTCATGTTTCTGATATATTTATGTGGGATTCTGTAGGCTTTAACATAAAAATTAATTCACATACGTTGTTCAATTAAATAATTACAGTTTAAATATGAATTATTATATATCAGGCAATTACGCAACGCATGCCCTCTTAAGATACTTCATATAAAATAAAACAGGCATATTAACAGAATTGTATTATAGCATAGCGAGTTTATGTAATTTTACTTGGAAAGCATAAAATACATACATCTATGTGTGGTTTTTATCATGATCATATAAAAATGTGATCGATCAGATTAGAAAATATATTTTATACAATTTTTATATGATAATAAAATGTTTTGATTAATTTAATTCTTGACCTAAAAATCAATATCAATACGAATTTGAATTAATTAAAAGCGAGTACATATTTAATCAATTATTGTCTTACAGCAAGTGAACTATTTATTTAATTTTCATAAATAAATTTTGTATTGCAGCGAGCATTCCACGTTTTTCCATAGCCGCTGCTGCGGCGGGTATGGCTCAATATCTGTCACAGAGCCAAGGAGCGCCACTGAAGACGCACGCTGGGCACATTGTGGATCGCACGCATCTCTACTGGCCCGGACTGCAGGGGCTGGTGGCTAATCCGATAGCGTGGCGAGAGCGTCTATCGAATACAAGTAAGTGAATTAAATCAATAACTGAATATGTGCACTAATTTGCAAATAACACGAGGGATCATGGAGTATGTGTGTTAGGAATTGTTAAGCAATCATTCAGTGCATTCAGTGCTTCTCTGGCACGTAATTTGGTTACAATTGTTGCGAGGCCAGCGGGCCTTGCCGATGATTTGTCAACAATGAAAGCCACACCTCGAGCTTCATTGAGGCCCGATCGACTGACTTCCTGTTGATACCGTTAACAAAGCGCAGCGAATGAGGCAGCTGCCCCTAATGATCATGGATCGCTACTCAAGTGATTATCAATGTGACGCGTCCAATGTGCTTAGTGCCTTAGTGCATGGTCCATGGGCCATGGCCCATGGCGCATTGTCGAACTCATTAAAAGAACTGGCAGCAAAAATAAAAGCAGAAGACGAGAAATACAAATAAAGAGAATCACTTTAACACGATCAACGATCAGCGGTCAGCGATCAGAGATGGACGCATCCAACGATCGATCTATACAGCTGACAATGACTGCACATAAAAGAAGAATTTATTTAACTGAAAAGCCATATGAAAAATTAATTTACTCGCGTCTTTCGCTTTCGAGCATCTTTCGACGTCGTTGAGGCAACGATTCTCCAGATCTGGTTACTTCATTATTACATCTATTTATAAAGTTCCCCTGCCTTTCTCCCGCTCCGCTCCACACTTCACACCTAAGCTCATTAAGTAATCGCCCAACTCCAGCTTCAACTCGAACTCGTTTTCACATTGTTTATTTATTTAAATGCCCCTGCCCTCTCCGTCCCCTCTCTCGTGGTTAATGATCGTTCGCAATGGCAATTGATTTGATTTGATTTGATTTGATTTAGTGTTGTGGCTACTGCCACTGCCAGAGCATCAGGCAGTCACTGAGAAGTCAGTGGAGTCAGCTGCTGTTTGGCTTTTAATTGCGCCCGTGACTATGCACTTTATGCCCGCTGGGCTTAAAGTCGGAAATCGAACATAATTTTCTTATTGAATTAGTAACGAGATCGGGTAACGAGAGAGCGCGACAGAAGAGAAATGTTTGTCTTGTGTTCGACTCGATTTCTGAAGTGTATCTTGGAATGCTTGGTAGCTGCTGCGATTAAGTAAATATTGTTTCAGTTGATTTGCCAAACAGTGTAGAGCTCTAGTCTGAAGATCGAGTTAAGTGGATCAGCCTAGGAAGTTCATACAGACCACATAAAGTATCTCAATGACCTTATTTCCAAGGAATGTCTAAAGCCTAAAATCATAAATTTATACATATATATGGATTAATATAAGGATTACTAGAATATCCACAATTTTTAAGCATCTGCTATCTATGCTGTGTGGGCATCAAAGTGAATATCTGAGTCTCGTATAGTTATCCAACTATAAAGTAATCTAAACAATAATAATCGACAAATAATCGACTAAGAGATACCCGGAATCCTCTGAGCTGATATACCAATCATTAAAAGAATGTTTTATTCATCAATAGCAAACGAAACATGCACACACACACAAGCACACATACGCACTCACGCATATTCTCGTTCACTTTACGCAGCGGCAGTGCGGCTGTACTATGGAAACTTAATTGGTCAACTTTTTTTTAGACATACTTTCTTAATGAAACTTTTAGGGCATAATAATGACAGTTATATGTGCCAATTTGCCAAATTCAAGACTCTATTATTTGATATATGGAATTTGAACATTTTTGTGGGCAAAGGGGGCATGGCATCAAAAATCCAAACATAACAAAATATGCGTATTCAATATAGCAATCAACCACAACTTAGTGTACGATTCTATCTTGAGCGGTGTGCACACTAGGCCTCAAAAACAAAGCGATTTTTTCGATAGTTATCGTTATTGTTATAAGGAAATGAGGTGAGTTATCGAAAAAAAATAAAAACTCGTATAGCGTATGGTAATATCGAGCATTTTGCTTTGTATTTCAAGTCTCAAGCTTTTGTGGTTTACGAAGCCCAGAACAGACGGACAGATCTAGTTAAACTCAGTTCATCGAGCTGATGTTGCACGCCTCCTTCTGCATGTCACATACATTTGCACAAAAACATTATACCTTGAAATTTCATTTTCAATGGATTCAGGATATACAAATCTATAAAGAAAACTTACAGATTTGAGTACTTATTAAATATCTTAAAATTATGGATAATTGCTTCTTACTCTTATTCCATAAGATTATTTGTTATTTACAAAAAAATATTTATTGTAACTTAATAAAACATTATAATCCATTTTCTCCCACTTCTTGATTTGGCATATAATCATTGTTGTGTTTACCAATTTTATATATTATGATAACTAGCCTTTCCGAATTGCTGAATTTACTTGCATAGTGATATAAACAATTGATAGCGACCTTATTATTGATATATAATACGATATTATATGAAGTTCTGTACCCTAACTGTTTAAACAACATGAGCCCCAGACCATAAAAAGCGCAATGAACTCGTCGAAACTCACAATTATGCAATGAATTGCATTGCAAATATTAATAAAAAGCGATAAAGGTAAATCAACATTTATTTGTCATAAAAATAAGTGGGACAGTAATTTGAGAGGGACCTATCAATAAAATTCATATTCAATGGATTCAGGGCATATAAATACTGCTCATAATATTATTAGATAAATCTAGAACAAATCAATATACGAGAATTAGAAGCAACTATCATGTATATGTATATATGATAATAACATGAAACACATAATATAAAGAACTATATTTATTTAAATAATAGAAAAATCAAATGAAATAGAACTATCGATCAAAACATTTAAATGTTAACACATACAACAAATAACAATAAAAATATAACATAACGAAATCATAACAAAGCGTATAGCATACTTTTGTGCGCACATATAAATTCAAATGAGTGAAACTCAACAGCCGCCATTTTTGGTGCGATGTCCTGTGCGCAGCTTTCGTATAAAACGAGACACACACACGCGCACTCCCACAAAGATACAGCCATATGAACAATCCACGTACATATAAAGCTTTTGCTGCCTTGTTAACATGACAGCCTACAAGCACATAAACACACGCACACATACACACGCACACAGACGAAACATACACTCACAGCTGCCCCGTTTTCTCATTCTGTTCAGCCTTTATTTGCTGGTGTTGTTGTTGTAGGTTCGTCTAGATAATAATGTGGCAACATATTCTTGTAGCGTCTGCGTCTGCCCTTATCTTACGCCTAGCTACATACCTACATATACACCCGACATTTATATAGAGCACACACACACATCCGCACACACAACGCAGACAACAACACTCACTTTTTCCGGTAAAAGTTTTTCGTTTCTCCCTTCGCTACGTCTGGCTGAGCAGCTGTCGCATAGTCGTCGACATCGACGAGCAGCCATAATATGTATATACAAATAATAAATAAATAAATATACAATTTTTATGTAAATAATAAACGCACACACAGCCATAATTTTGTGTTTTATGTAAATGTGCCGAAAATGCGGAATATATGACAGCGTTTTGGCTTGAAAAATCATGTGAAAACAATGAGGAAAAACCATTGACAAGAGAATGAAACATATTTTTGAAACGTTTTTTGTCTTTTTATTATTTACAAAAAAATTTAAAGCATAAGCAGATAGTAGATAGTAAGTAGATAGTAGATAGTAGATAGTAGATAGTAGATAGTAGCTAGTAGATAGTAGATAGTAGATAGTAGATAGTAGATAGTAGATAGTAGATAGTAGACAGTAGATAGTAGATAGTAGATAGTAGATAGTAAATAGTAGATAGTAGATAGTAGATAGTAGATAGTAGATAGTAGATAGTAGATAGTAGATAGTAGATAGTAGATAGTAGATAGTAGATAGTAGATAGTAGATAGTAGATAGTAGATAGTAGATAGTAGATAGTAAATAGTAGATAGTAGATAGTAGATAGTAGATAGTAGATAGTAGATAGTAGATAGTAGATAGTAGATAGTAGATAGTAGATAGTAGATAGTAGATAGTAGATAGTAGATAGTAGATAGTAGATAGTAGATAGTAGATAGTAGATAGTAGATAGTAGATAGTAGATAGTAGATAGTAGATAGTAGATAGTAGATAGTAGATAGTAGATAGTAGATAGTAGATAGTAGACAGTAGATAGTAGACAGTAGACAGTAGACAGTAGACAGTAGACAGTAGACAGTAGACAGTAGACAGTAGATAGTAGATAATAGAAAGATAATAGAAAGATAGTAGTAGTAGATTAGTTTTCTGCGGCTCATTCGCTCTCTCATACAAAGCGACTAAAATAATTAACTGGAATATATAAAGTACATATGAGGATAAAATAAAATGTGTTAAGGTATATCATAAAAGGTAGCAACAACTAAAATTACTGCCAGTTGTAGAGCTATCAGATAAGCAGATAGCCGTTTAGTGATAGACAGCAAAAACCAAGTTAAGAAAGGGACTGACCAACTGAAACCGCTGTCCACATTTGACACAATTCATTAAGCTTAATGAAGACAGCAGCAACGAGGCCCAAATAAAAAGTTACGGCTGCCGGCAAAAGGAAAACACAGACAGAGACGAACAGAGCGGGAGGAAGAGATAGAAAGAGAGAGTGAGAAAGGTAGTAAAGGGCTGCTCTCGAACCTTTTGCTAGCTGTTGCGTTTAATTAAAATTCAAGTGGCATTTTGTATGTCGGTGTCGTCGTCCTAATCGCTACCCAAAGAACTTGTGCTTTAAGCATATAATCGCCCATAAAATAGGCAACAAAACAGTGCAATGAAACTGAAGCCACATTGTACGATGCAGAGCGCAGCGACTTAATGAGCGATGCTAACCACGGAGAGCCTTACCTTAGAGCAAGATTCATTGCGCAGTTTACTTTAGTAATTGTCGTTGACATATTGTCAAAGCGCGCTATTTAAATAAATATGTTAAAAGGGTAAGCATTCGTGGCTGAATTCACATTTATAGTTCGTTAAGCCTAATCGCAACTGTGCAGTTCGACCCATCTCTCAAATAAGTATCTGAGAAAGTAGCTAAGCTTATTTAGACTCTACTATTATCCATCAAGAGCACAAAAAAACGCATATTTAAATTTAGTTCACTATAAAGCGCGAATTGAAATCCTCCATTTAGCCTATTAACCATTCATTTTACATTTGTAGAATCACTTAACCCATAATACTGAGCCTTATACTAAGTAAATTAATGAAAACACAAATTCAGCTCATTTCATTATTTCCATTTTATTGTTTACCTATCAACAATTGCCAATGTCGCCTCTGCACAGGCTGCAGCTCTCACACAGCCGTAACAAATGACTTTTTAATACTTTCAATAAGGCGGCAGCAGTTAGCCAAAACACAGCACGCCCACCTATCACGCCCCTTGCCCAACATTATTAATATCGATAGCGAATAAAAGAAAATCCCAAGCCGAAAATATTAACGCTATAAAAAACAACAACAAAACAGAAGTAGGCGAAAAATATTTGGACGTGAATACGGCAAAAAAAAAATGTGAGGAGAAAAGTGCAAATGCAGCGCTGGCAACAGGGTGACTTATGCGATTATAGACAACTGGCACAGGCTAAGGCTACTGCTGGGGGAGCTACGAAAGCGAGCCTGCTGACGCTGACGCTGCCGCTGCCATTGGCATTTCCACTGCCAATTCATTGTTCGTTTTGTTGCACTGCGGAGGGCCCTGACATGAGCAAATAAACGCTTCATATTTGTCGGTTATTTATGAGGGTTCTTGGGACGCAGCTGTAAGGCCAATAGATGAATAAAAAGAGACCAAGAAAGGCAGAGAAAGACAGAGAGAGAGAGAGAGAGAGAGAGAGAGAGAGAGAGTGAAACAGAGGGCGAAACTCGCGACAAAACAAAGGAAAATTATCGCTGATAACATTTTCTAATACTCTAGGAATATTCATTGAATATAATATCACCAAAAGTTTGACGCATTGATGAAAAGAATTTGAATTTCAATCAAAGGTATTTCAAAGCGCAATTGCAGCTTATAATATAAAATAATTTTATTACTCAGTTCGTCGGACTTTATATAACAAAAAGTTACATTTGAAAGAGTATTCTATTTGTCACATGCCCATATTGTTGTCGGGGATTAGGCTTGTTACGAGCCAGGCTTAGCCTTGTTCCTTGGCTCTCTCGCACTCCAAAAGTTTATTAGGAATGGTTTTTCATAGCTTGTTAAGCTTACGAATTGTCTGTGAATAAATTTTATGGCTCATATTTATCTTGTAGCGATTCAATTTAATTTTTTTCTTCCGCTCTTGCTTATTGTGCATTTCCTTGCGCGTCCCTTACTGCAGTTGCAGCTGACCAGAGGAAATAATGTATGAAAATAGTGATCATATTAAGAAACGTATATTTCTATGTGACAATTGAGTATAATGAATAAAGAAAAATAAATATCATAAACTTTATATCACAGCGATAGACATACAATTTTTTTGGTAAATTGATTTTTCTTGTAATACAATTGATTTCCTTCCAATCGTATGTCTCATTTGTGTATAAAGAACTTCTATTCTCTTATTATGAAATAAGGTATGGACCTATATAGCTGGATCTGTTGGATCAAATGCATTTGCATTTTTGACTCTTTTATTCCAATTTTTATTTATAAGTAAAACTTTAATTGGATTTTAGGGTTTGATTAGATTTGGGATCAATGTTGTTTTGCAGTGCTGTTGCTAACTTCGAAATTCTAAGTTATTTCAACCACATCTTGTGCTTATGTCACAACGCATACATTCCGAATCCAAGCTGTCATAATTAAAATTAGTAATATTACAGAAAATGCACCAAAGTATCATAAAGGGACCCAAGTTTCAAGAGAACAAGTCCAGAGTATAAAGATATATTTGATGTACATTTAAGACTCAAGCGGACTTCGGTACATACCGAAGGCAGACCCTTCAACCCTCACAGACATACACACGCACACGCAATAAGGCTGGTGCACAATTTTGGAATCACCTTTTACCTAGCGCCAGGCGCGCCCCGTGCATATTTAGTCAAATCATTTCACATAATTAGGGATCATTTAATAATGGGGTGACATTAATTGAAAGCACACAGCCGCACACCAAGCAAAGAGGACGTTATAAGGGCTGCTCAGACCACCCGCCCACACAACTAGAAGACCAAGAGAGAGGCAGAGAGAGAGAGTGAGAGAGAGAGAGACAGAGTCAACTGCTGCCGTTTAATTTTATGACCACCTCCCAGCCTCTGTCCACTTGACGGTCTTTACGAGCCTTCGGGGCAAGCGGAGAGGCCATGCTCTAGTGGCGGGGGGCGTGGTCCCTGCTTTTATTGGCCTCTTGTCGTCAGCGTCGTTGTCGTTTTGGCTAATTGATTTTAATGAAAGCCTGAGGCCCCACGGACCCAACGCTTAGTGGTTCCCATAAATTCTGTGGTCAATTTGGGTTTGTTAATTGTCGCAACGTGTGCTCGAGCCCCACAACGTGGGATACTCTTTGTTTGTGACCCCATCCTAACTTGAGTGTAATTAGTGTCTAATTGTTATGCCGAGCTTGCAAAAATGAATTGCCAAACACAAATTAGATTAGATTTTCCATTGGGGCACCAAAATACTTTTTTCAACCTGCCCACACAGCGCCAATAAGATGCATATCTATAAATACATATATACACTCCAATAACAACCCCAATAACCCACAAAAACGTTTGCTCAGCCACCGCTCCAAAATTCACAGCTGTCGCCAAGCGCGCGCGCCGTAAACAATTAATAAATGTCAAAAAACTTTGCCGCAGCGACAACAATGACAACAACAACAGCGATTCTCTTACCTTGCCAACTTTATTTTAAGGACATTATAATCTCGATAAATTTCATGAAATTGTTTCATAATTAAATCATTTTGAATTGTCCCAACCTTGTGGCGCTTGTAAACATGACTCTTAAACGTAAATTTAACAAATTTGTAAAGTTACCAAAGCTACCAAATGTTTTTATGGATTGATTATTTTCATGAAAATAAAACTTAGCCAAGGGGGAAGCTTGTCTGGAATTAAGACAACTTTCTACAATGTTGTAATGTTGTAATGAAACTTTTCTGATTGAAAAATGTCTATATTTATTTATTAATTGAATAATTACATAATTATAATTTTAGTTCGACATAATTAATTAATTGTTTTTTAATAAAATTCTTTAAATTCCCTTTCAATCTCTTGCAGTGTCTGCTAATTTGTCTCAGTCCCATCAGCATCATCCATCCAACGACAAGGATGGCAAGAAGAAACACACCCGCCCAACATTCAGTGGTCAGCAGATATTTGCGCTGGAGAAGACGTTCGAGCAAACGAAATATCTGGCTGGACCAGAGCGCGCCAAGCTTGCATATGCCTTAGGAATGTCCGAGTCGCAGGTTAAGGTAAGCATCGCGTCACATTTCGAGCATGCAAATTAAATACTCATAAAATGGCGACGAGTAGCCCAATCGACGGAACACAAAAAGCAAACAGACAAAAAAAAGAAAAACAACCAAACAAGAGAACGAACGGACGGAAGGTAAAAGATACGAACAGCTTTCCCGGCAGCCCCGCCCACTGTGCATTACCCCGCCTTCAACCTTTGTGGTAATTTGCATTTTTATTGAAACACAAAGCTCATGGATTTTTGGTTTATTTTTTGGCGAAACCCGCAAAACAAAATGGCGCCAATGGTCTGCCCCTTCGGGCGCCCGTCGATGCTGCCCTAAAGGCTTAGTTCACATGTCTGTCGAACCAGTGCGAAGTCACTCCCATCGCCCTAAAAAAACCATTCCAAGCGCGTCACTTTAAAGTTGTTGCAAAAGGTTGATGCTTTTTACCCTGAAACACGCCCGCGCCTTCGCTCGCGCCCGCTACCATAAAATGTTATCAACATATAAATCCTCTGTGTCGTCAAATTTGTTGAGCAGTGCCCCCATCCCCATCCCCATCCCCATCCGCATCTCTATTGCCGTTGCCATCATCGTTTTTGTAATCCTTACCAGAAACGCACGTGTCATTGCCGTGGACTGTAAGTCGCGTGTGTGACGCGACTTTCATATCTCGTGGGGCTTGTAATTTAAATTAGCCTTAAGCCGGGCTAGTTAATTGCTTTTGTGCTGAGTTCTGTGTAGTCAATAGGCAAATGGACCGAATTTAGATAAATATACAATATAGAAGAATATTTCTATGGAATTTCCTTGACTGTACCATAAAAATATGTTTATATTATTACATTATTTATTCGTATTTTTTAAAGGAATTTAATAGCATTGAAATTATTCAAACTTTAGAATATTTAAATAAGAAAATCCTGTAAGAAAATTAATTCATAATTTCCAAAACAGATCTCTCAAGCTTATATAAATTTAAGGATAAGTAACAAAAATTAAAGATAAGTAAAAATAGTATTTGAAAGAAGTTATTTCATATTATACAATCCACTCAACATAGCCAGAAAACTCTTTCCAAGCTACGCATTTTCTATAAGAAAGCAATAACTGTTCAGATTTTCAATTTCATTATTCGTTGGATGGTAACATTTGTCAACCAATTTGTAGAGCTTAATAATTACAACCCCCTACGACTTGTCCTTGCCCAAGGATAACAGCCCTTAACTGTGTCTCGGTCGCAAATTGTGCACAAATCAGGTCCTCGGATTACGAGTTAGGCAGAGTGATAAGAAATCACGTTTATGATGAGTAAAATGATTAATTACCAATGAATGAGGCCGTTGGCATTGCGAGGCATACGAAACGAGCAAATTTCTATGTGGACTCAGAAAGAGCATGAGAGCATGGTGCAGGATTGATGGCTTGAGCTGCAGCTAAATATGCGTCATTTGTGCAGGGCCAAGTAGAAATAGAGACAGAGATAAAGAGAGAGTGAGAGAGAAAGCGAGAAAGATGGAAAGCGTCTGATGACGAGTACAAATGGTCGCAGAGATGGATGAGTGCAGAGCAGGATTGGGTTGGCCTCTGTCTGATAGACATGCCAAATGACTGCATGACTTTTGGGTGAGTGTAAATTAAATTCTGGGCGAGGACGCAACAACGGCGACATCAGCTTCATACATATTCAATTAGTGTGAGTTTGTATCTGGATGTGAGTGTGTGTGCGGATGTGGGTGTGGGTGTATGTGTGGGGGGTGTTGTGTGGACGGATAGAGCCTCTGCTGCCTTCTAGCCAGATGAAAAACAGCCATGACGATGATAGTATGCAAATTGACAAACAAAAACACAACAAGAACTGCACAAAACCCCCCGAAATAGGACAGGCACACAAAATGCAAAACAGCTACAGTCAGAGGCAGTGTGTGTGTGGGCGTGGCTGCAACGGGACGTATGCCAAATGATCTTGACAAGAATAATTGCGCTGTTATCATAATTAAAACCGTTTTTGGACACACACACAGACTCAGACTCAGCCGACTCAGCCACACGAGGGACATTTCATTTTGGCAATCATTTAATGCAAATGGTCGCCATTTTGTATGCTCTTATATACCGTTATACCCGTCTAACCCGTCTCTCTCTCTCTCTCTCTCTCTCTCTCTCTCTTTCCCTCGCCCTGTCTCGCTCTGTGAATTATAACGTCTGCGTACATTATTAATGACATTCCTGCTTTGCGTCTTTATGGACTTGTGTAGTTAGTAGAAGCCATAATATTATTGCATGATTCGCCGTTATAGCTTTTTCGTGATTTGGCTTTTGCATAAATGTATGAGATTTTCCTCAATGATTGTTGAGTGCAGGCATGTAAACACATGCGGCAGGCAAATGATTAGGAGGTCAACTTGTGTGGGGCTGCTGGGGTCGTGTTTTTGTTCTTTGAAACTTTTATGTATTTTGTTTATAGATGGGTTAATAAATAGGTAGAAAATTCAGGTTTGGCTTGACGTGGATTTGAAGACTTCCCAGATATATTATATCTGACAGAAGGCTACCAAAATAATTGAAATACACTTTTGTTCATAGAGAAAAACTTGCCGCATAATTAGCACATTTGTATCGAAAGCTTGCGGACCAAATCGATTCGTAGCGTTTGTCAAAAGTGTCAAAGGCATCAGGCAATGAAACCAAGTTACAAACCGACAACTTGACAATGGGACAGACCAGTCATAAAATTTATGACAGATATGTGAAATATTGTCTAATTGATTTTAGTAATCGTATGGAATAAACCAAATGGCTGGCTGACTGGGCCATTGTTGCCAACTAATGGATTTGATTGTGTGTTAATGAATGGGCTGAAAATTCTACGAAGAACTACCAATACGAGTTGTAAAGGCAAATAGAATGTCAGAGGAGACAAGGGCGGGGGCAGGTCATCCATTTGAAGAGCTATCGAAGTCTGCGCCATTGCCCCACACACTTTTTCGACTCACAATTAGTCAAATAGAAGCGGGTTTTATGGGTGCTGCGACTGCACGTTAATGGCCCACAAAATGCAAATAAATCAGAAACTCACATAAATACCTATATGAGTCCAGTCGGATGACCGTGAAAGGGAAGGGTGAGCCTATAACACGAATTCAAAATTTACGAGCCCCTTTTAAAGACCAGAACTACAACAACAACAACAACAAAATGTTTGTTAACCAATAGGAAATAAAACGAGCGCAGCCCTCACTTGTCTGTCGTCCAGGGGCGGGCGAAGTGCAAAGGGCCAAGGGTAAGGAAGGTGTGCACGTAGCCATGCTGTAAATGTTCATGAGTTTTAAGTACCCATCCGAGCGGAGCCGAGCCGAGTCGATCCGATCCGATGCGATCAATACAATATGAAACGGAACGAAGCGAATAGGACGTGCGTAAACTAATAAATTTCCAATTTGGCCAGAGTCATATATTTGCCAGCGCCGGGACAAAATGTGTCCAACAAAATAAAAAGGTTTTTGAATTTGACAAGCATCCATCCGTTCCTATGAAATTTACATAACGCTTTTTATCCTTATCTGGCCACCGACACCTGACGGATGCCCCGCAGTGGTGCCAAAAAAAAAAAAAAATACAATACCGAAAACAGACACCGCTTGACCAAAACATTGGCATATGTTTTATAGCATTGCCTCCTGGCCGCAATAAATAAATCCGTGTGCCGAGAAATGCGCAAACCAATCCGCTGTGGCATTCCTCCATGCTTCCATGCTTCCATGCCGCCAGCAATCGCAACGTAACGCTACCACCACGTCAAATTGATTGCCACAATATTTGATTGACTTTGACATGTTGGCTGTCATAAATTTCCCAGAGTGTGTCTATGTGTGAGTGGGTGTGAGTATGTGTTTCCTTGAACGTTTTACCTCTGCCGATTCTAAGGCGATCTTTATCTCGCTTGGTGGTCATAATAAAACGAATGCACATATTCAAGATAACATTCAGTGCCAGATCTACGGCACTACCGCTCAATGTGTATAGCTCAAAGAGCCACTATACATTGTTTAGTTGAGAGAGCAAGCATAGGAAAGCGACACTACCGCTCACACAGCTCCAACTTCACCTGCTGCTCCATACAGTGATAATCACTAGACAATATTTAACGAAGTTTCGATTATTACTAAAAATAAATGTAGATTGCTGTTACATGAAGTTCACTTGATTACATTCACTGTATGTTTTAGTGAGAATTCAAATTTGATGAAAAACACTTCTTCTGCTGAGACAGCCAAGCAGGTTTACAAAAAATATTGCTTATTTACTTCTGGAAAAAGCATATTTTTTATAAAAAAAAAAAAAAAAAAAAATAACTTAAAGCTTGAAGAATGTAATTCATGTGCACAGCTAGTACAAGTCTTGAATTCAACAGTCTGTTGCCTTCCACTTAGAAACTATGCTTTAGTGGGTGCTAGATGACGCATACAACATCGTTATGATGTCCGAATGAATGGACAGATGGCAGAGCTACGCTACACCCCCGGGCAAGCGACACACTACAAGCTGGTTACACACAGAGCATTGCCTCAACTCCCCCAGCTTCATCCAGGCAGGCTGAAGTTCACGTTCTGGCCAAGGCAATCCCAAACAACATGGACACAGCTGTTACCAAAAAATAATGACCATGAAAAGCAGCCTTAATGATGCCAACTAATGTTGTTGCTGCCTGCCAGCCTGCCTGTCTGTACTCCCCTCTCTCTCTCTCTCTCTCTATGGACCAAAAAGATTCCCCAATATCCAGTCTCGACTCACTTTGGGGCAACACACGAAAAAATAATAATTGTATTTTTATTTCGCATAATGTTGCAAATAATAATTACACAAATGTGCAAATGAAGCTGTAAATTATGTTGTATCTGGTTTAATTGCACCTTTGGGTCTTTGCGAGCGTTGATTTTCGCATGCCACGGACGAGGCAATGGCCATGGCCATGACCATATATACATAATTAATTACATTCAAATGGAACAGAGCTAATTGCGCTGTGTAAAATATTCTTTTATACACTCGAATGTCTATTATTCCTGATTTGCCAAAAATTGCAAAGTGTTTATCAAATTGCCTAAAATTATTCAAAAATGTCTTGAGCTGCAAGATGATTAGCTTGATTTGAGGAAAGCGCTCCATCATCAGGCAAATGCAGAAATTATGCTCGATTTTGCAACAGCACATGCCGCACGCCATACGCCTGGGCGAAAAAACGTGTCTAGGCCTATGCAGAGCAATCCCCTTCCGGCTAAGCGACAGCCAGGAAGAGAGAGAGAGAGAGAGAGAGAGAGGTATGCAACATATGTTGCCAGAAGCTCAGGCGCGCGGTTGCAAAATGGAAAATGAAGCGCAACCAAAGATGTTAGTCATGGTTTTGCATAGTTTTTGCTGCCCCGGCGGCTGCTGCTGCTGCTGGCTTTTGTGTAACTGCTGTTGTGCGATAGCGAAGGCGATGGTGATGGCGATGGCAATGGGCACAGGAACGCTGTCCAGGGCTTAATATTGTCTTAATTGAGGGTTAACCGGCGTTGATGATGCGACTTATGGGCTGTGAGACGGGCATTGTTAAATGGGTGACGGGCCTCGACTTAATGACTTTGACAATGTGTGCCCCAGTGGTATGTGCTGCTACTGCTGCTGTTTCTGCTGGACTGGCTAATTACATACGAAAGCTTGTGTTGCGCTCACTTAAAACTTTAATTGCCTTACCACACACATACGCACTCGAGTCTAAAGTTTACCATTTCAATTTGTGAATTTCGCAGGTTTGGTTTCAGAATCGTCGCACCAAATGGCGCAAGCGTCATGCGGCGGAAATGGCAACGGCCAAGCGGAAACAGGACGACATGGGTGGCGACAACGACGGCGACTGCAGCGAGACCATGGACAGCGATAACGAGAGCCTGGACATGGGCGAGGCACCCGCTCAAAGCAAAAGGAGTCGCAGCAGCGGCAGCTCCCAGCACCAGCAGCAGCAGCACCACCACCAACAGGATAATTATCGTCATTAAAACGAATTTACCTAAATGGCAAAAGGATAAATATGCAAGAAAACAAAAAACAAACAAACATTGCTAATAAACAACAGCGAAGGCTCGCAACATTTGTCGAGCATTTCAGTTTCTTCTTCTTATTAGCCAGTTACAGAAAGAGAAAAACAACAAAACCCACATTTATAGAAGGTTCTGCCACTTTACAGTCTTCTGAAGACGTCAGTTTTAAGGCTACGCAACTTGATTTCTTCCTCGATTTCTCCTCGCCCCCTTGTTTCACATATACAAATGTGTGTGTAAATATTTATGTTAGTTTTCAGAGTGCATAGATATATAGGACTTAGGTATTTTGTATTCGATAACTGGGCTCTAAATGCTAAATGCTAAGTCGTCTTAAGTCACACAATTCATTGAATTTATTACAAATTGTACATTTAGTTTGTTAGTTTTTGCGAGAAGCAACAAAACAAACAACGTTAAAGCATCCCAAGAAATAAGAACTTCGGTTGCAATATGAATAACAGCATAGAAAAGAAAACTTAATCGGAACGCAAGCAACCTTAACTAATGATAAATATATTATATTGAAAATAAAATACTGCAGTAAATTATGTAAAATTTATTTAACTTTAATTCTAATTTTAATTATTTCGAATTGATAAAGAATAAATGATAAAATTATAAATACATGTTCACCGTGTCTTATCTACCACAAGGGAGACATTCATATGCATATATACGTATGTATGCATGCTTGTCAACGATCTTACACACAAGTGCAAGATAGTTATGCACCGAAGTCGGCTCAGCGACTCCCACCTGAACTCAACAATTGTTACTTTGGGCTTAGGGCTCATAACAATTACAGACCGGAAATCTGCTTAAGCCCGAATCAGTAAGTCAGACAGTCAGACAGTAAGGCAATCTGTCAAAAGTATTCTAGACTGCAGTCAAAAGGATTAACTCAAAGAGTTTCAATCTGCCAACAGCAACAACAAGGTGCAGACAAAACGGAACCCAAATGAATGGAAATGTGTGAAAAGAATCAACGAAAATCCAAAGATTGATTAACTGTCAATCAGAAATGCTGGAACAAAAACTTGCCCAGGCAATGAATGAAATTGAAACAGGTTGTTGCAACAATGAGCCATACCAAATTACGAATGCCTAAGCTTTGGGGAGATGGGGCATACACACAGTGCTCCAGGGTCGTGGGGAATGTGAATATCTCAAAGAGAACAACAAGTTGAGTCCGTGAAACACTTTGATGTTGGGCTCTATTCATTGGTCTTAGGCTTGTTAGGATCGTCAGCTAACGACTGTGCTGCTGTGGCAGTCGCTGTTGCTGTTACTGTTGCAATGTTGGATTCACAACTACCGAACTCGTTCACATTGTGTAATGTCCGTGCCTAATGGAGCCACATTTATCATACTTTAAGTTTTTCTAGCCTCCTCTAGCTTGGCGCAAACAATGGGCCCACTGGAGTGACCCGACTATGATCTATTCAAAATACCATTAGCATACGGCCGATAATTGCCTCGACGAGCCATTAGCGGACTCGTACGCCCTTAAGTAAACAGCCGCCGTATTACGTTGTGAAATTCCAGATCAAACATCAATTATTAAATGCGGCTCAGTCTCGGGTCCCGCGTCTCGATTCTCGAGTCTCTACTATCACTCTCAGTTAATATTTATTTCAACGTCAATCTGCACAGTCATGCAAAGAGCAAAGATCACGTTTTACATTGCAGTTCTATTCATGGACAACTTCCGCACACTTCCGCTGCGAACAGACCTGGTTTTGCCTTTGTTTTGCGTACGCGCCCAAAGTCAACTTCCAGCAATTGGCGATCGAGTGTGAATTGCTATTGAATTGGCATTTCGTTCCAGCTGCGCAGGCGTATGTGGACTATGTGGCCAGTTCTATGTGCCATATGAGCTACGTGTCCGTGCCGGGGTTTTTGCTTGGTTTCAGGTAAGTCCGCCTAAGCCGCTTATTGAGCCTGAGGTTAATAGAATTCAGAATTTCGGAATCAAACAATAAACAGCTCGGCTGCTCATACGTGTCCCTTGTGTATATCATTTTGAGTTAGGATCCTTGTTAATCTGCGTGCTGAAAAATTGCAAGCTGCTGCGGGTCTTTTGGTTTGCGAATTCCACTCCTCGGTATCGGCTTTGCTTTGTTTGTGTCAGGCACGTCAATAAATTTGATTAATTGTTTAATTGTTGAGCTACAGATGAGTGAGCCGAATGGAATTGCATAAAATATTGACCGCCTCATTTGAAGGATAAATGCGATCTATTAAATGTCTGTGTAGCTCGGAATTTCAATTCCCGTGTAGAATAAATGTATATTCAAATGAAAATTATTATTTAAATTTTTATTTATAAAAGAACATTTAAATAAGAACAATGCAGGTAAAACTACGTTTCGGCTGGCCAATCTATGCGCTACATATGTATGTACATATGCATGCATATACATACGTATATAAAATAATAAATATAATTATAATAATATATTATTTTAAGAAACGACAGAATATATATATTTAACATTTTCGTAAAATCAATAAATTATTTACTTGATTCTGTTTGTTTATCATACGTAGTGTTAGGTAGTTCGAAATAATTAAATAAAATTCTAAATTAGTCTATATATTAATGATGGCTTCCATATTTGTATCTCTAATTGTTGACTTTACTACAAAATGAATTTAAGAAAGTGAACAATCAGTGCGAATAAGTCCCAAAATTGACTTTATGCTGGTTCCATTTTGGTCATTAAATATTGATCAAGAATATAAATATACATTTTCAATAAGCTCATACTCTTGTATACCGAATTGCTTCTTATTAATTTTATATTTTTATCAAGTAAATATCTTGATAGTATTGGCTTCAACCCATTACAGAGATCGATATTTAGTATTGATTTGTATCATATGAATACTTTTTCACGTTGATATAATTTCGCGGACTAATATTCCCCTAGCAATACGATCGATATAGAGCGAGAACTCGGGTCCTTTGAAAAACGTGAAGAATGTCGTGCAGAGGGGGCAATAAATAGCAACATATACACGTTAGACGTCTACAGAGCCCAGCCCAAAATGTACTCCTACTCCACTGCCGGGGCATTTAGGCTGACAATGACAGGCCAGGACAGCTATACCAATCTGCCAATGCCAAAAACACAGCCAGTCAGCCAGTGGAGTCGGCCATCAAATTGTTTGGACTGCAGGCCGCCTATTCAACTGACACCTCATGAATGTCCGGGAGAGAGACAGACACACACACAGAGAGACTGTGTTGGTATGGGATCTACTAAATTGTCCCTCGACACAAATTCGAAATCGATAAATGATAAAAATCAACAGAAACTTCATGGATGGTCTATCGCCTGCTCGCTCCCACACACAATAGCAAACGGCAAATGGCGGCAATGGCGCTTCATGAAGCTTTTATTGTCTGTCTATTCTAAGCTTTGTACATGGACTTCCCAAAACGTATTGCTGTCCCGCTCGAAGGATTAGACTCTCCCACTTACTCACTCACACACATACATCCACGCAAACAGACACACAGTCACACATATATATATACGCAGTAGCTTGTGCAGCAAATTTTCGAAAACTTACCAAATTGTTTTCGTTGTTAGGGTTTGCTGGGTGGATTCCAATGCTGATATACGAGCATTGCAAGTTGCTTCTGTCTATATTGGGGATGTCTATATACATGTGAGTCTCTCTGAGTATGTGTGTGCGTGGGTGTGTGAGGAGCGTTCTCTTCGTGTTTTTTACAGACAGACGACATTGATTATGCGTTGTTTTTTGCCTGTTTCTTCTTATTTTCGATTTTTTTTTTCTATTTACATAAAATTGAATTATTGTTTATGTTTATAGCTAAACAATGTATCTATGTGCTTTTAATGAGCATCGACTTCAGTTATGAAGACTGCTTATAAAAAACTTAGAGACCTTGTAAGCGTAATAAAAACAAATAAATGGTTGAAACGACTTGTACAGTATTTTTTCACTCGGTTTCAGTTGAAAACCATATTTATATTTTGTCTTAAAATTTTTCTATAATTCTAAAATTTAATCATCATTCAATTATAGCATTGCTTACTCTTGACATTTATTTATATACCTGATCCCAATTCTTTTTTTTTAAATTTTTAATTAAAAATTTGAAGAAATTTCCATCAACTTGGACTGTTAATGAGCTACCCTGAAACATTCGGTAGCCCATTAAAAATGCAACAAATACGTCGCGAGAAAAGAAACCAAACATTTGCCAGTAGCAAAAGCAACAAAAAGTATAGAGAAGGTCAAAATGTAATCAAGCCCAAGGCAAAGAGCTCAAAGAAACTCAATCTTCACCACACGCGCTCAAGTTGAGTGAATCTTTGAGTGAGAGCAGCTGCAAGTGGCTGGCCACGCCCCTCAATAGAACTGAGTCATGCGCAGGGTTGGAACCAAAATGGCCATGCCGAACGGATGCCTCGGTTCAATTCCATTTCGTCTCACAGAAACTGCGCATAAGATGAACACACTAACAGTGGGACAGAGAGATAGATGCAGTAAGGAGATAGAGAGAGAGAGAGAAAGACCGAGAGCGACAGCGTAATCTGAGTGAGAGTGGTGGGGAGCTAGCTTTTTAACGCGCTCGACATGAAAATGAGCAACGAAACGTGCGACAAGCGACGGAGTCCATTTTGAGTTTATTGTTTGATGATTTGAACATTTTATACATATACATGCACATATATAAATATACACACATATATATATACATATAATATACATATATTTTGCGCGTGTAAGCAACTGTAGTGTATCTCTTTTAGTTGTATCTTTTTGTTATTTTTGTAATTGCTCGGTGTGCGCTACTTACTCAGCTCTGAAGAATATCCTTTTACGCTTTTTATACTTTCTCAAACTGGATTATAGACATAACACGAATCATTGCACTCTTCATTCTCTACTTCTCTCTTCCGCTAACCGGTGTTATTTATAAGCCAGCAATATTCTCTTTTATAGCGATGCTCTACTCATTCATTGGCACACAGTCTCCAGCTGCTAAATTTATTGCTCTTTGATTGACAATTTGGCAGCGCGGGGTCTACAATTAATTTGCCATATAATGCATGCGTTACAGGATCTCATCAATTTCTATTGTTTAAACGTTTGTCACCTCGTCCGATGAGCTACGGTACAGTTTATTAATTGTCAATTTTTATGCCCCGAATCGCTAGCAGACAGACATCTATTGTTATTAATAGGCGTTTCGCCTTTAAATATGACTGTAACGAATCCAATTCTCTGTACCCTGTATCTTCGCGCAACAGACAAATACGGGCATATTCGGTCCTCGAAATATATATTAATTATATATAAAAATTAAAATTCCATTGAGGAAAGTTCTTATTTTACATATACCCTCTGATCGGCATACGACTTATTATTAAATTTTATTATTTATATTCTAAGCAAAATTTAATATACCCTGAATTCTCATTTGTCATGTGCTTTGAATATAATTAGTTCAATAATCAGACGTCAATTTATCTGAAGTAGATGAATTGTTCAACTACCTGAAGAAATAAAGCTCATATTTATTTTGCAATTGTCATCAAAACTAAAATGTTATTAATATAAAAAACAATTATGATTGGATTTTATTTCGATTTATTTTATATTGCATATTTATGGAGGTGAATTTATTTTATTAATACTTAGCAAATCTTGAAAAATATTAATAAAAAAAAGGATATCATATAATTATATACGGACTATTCAATACATATAGCAATTAATTTAAGCAAATTAATTTACGTTATTGAATTATACAATTATTATTTTCTTATATTATGAATAACAATTTGGTTGAATATAATATAATATAAATATAAATATAAAAATAGACTTGTAATTAATAAGTCTAAGAACCGAAATTCAATATTCTACTATTTTATTTTATAACACGATAATTTGAAAATGTCGATATCGTAGTACAATAAAATTTGTTGAAATTTAAGGAAGCCGAACATATTCAATGAAAAAGTCATAAAAATAGTTACGGAACTCAATAAAGTGGCCAACAAAGGCCAGAAGACAATCAATAAGAGTTAATGCAATTCACACTGCTTGCGAAAATCTTCAACTGACATTAAAGCCAACTAATTTATGGCCTTTTAATTTAATGGGCTGGCCTGGGCTGCTCTGGGCTGGCAACTGTCCCTCATTTAGCAGCAAGTAACTCACTTTCGGGTGGGTTGTCTTCTTCATGCAAAAGCAAACTCATAAAATTCAGCCTCATCTTCTGCCCCTCTCTTTCACGCTGATTGTCTGCATCTCTTTTCCACAAGGATATTTGCTACCATTCCATTTCAAGTTCATAATCTATCACATATGAGGGTTGCAAGCGACCCGAGTTAAAAAGAGCAAATCGAAATAATCGAATAAATTGTGTCACAAATGTGGGTTCTACGCAGATATTTTCTTCTATGTTTTATTTTTTTTTTTGTTGTGCTTATGTGGAAATTTTTTAATCTATAAATATCTATAAGAATCAATTTCGTGTTCACGCGACAGTTTAGCCCTTAAATGACATTTCGGGCTCAAAGTAGAAATCGGCGAAATGACAGCCGGATTAATTGCAGATGTTATGATTTTTTGTGGAAATACATTCGATTTTCACTAAAATTTTTTCCACACCATTTACTTTGCCTGCATGGTGCTTTCTGCGTGACTGAATGCGAATAAGCCAAGGTTAAGTCTTCCTATCTCACTCATATTTGGCACACAGCCGTGACGTCATTGAGAGTTTTTTGGCGATAGCCTGCAGCTGCTAATAAGAATCAACATATTAGCCAGATGCACAAATGAAATCAATTAATAAACAACAAACAAGAAGACGATAACAGATTATATCAATCGCGTATCTTCATCTCCAACACTCAAATCCCTGTTTCGTGCTCGGCCACAGTGCCTTTCAAAAAGCCATATATCACACTTTGTACTCCGATCGGGAGTATCGTTTTACTTGTAATACTCTGGCAAGCTGCGCAATTAAAGTACATCCAGAATGATAGAAGACGCATTTCAAAAGACCCATTGAGCTGCGAAATTAGCAAGGATAATGGTAGCGGTAACAACACACACGCTCGCACAAACACATACATACGCACATGCCGCCTGGCAGTGAAACCTACGGCATGGGGAGAGTCCAGGTCGTGCCAAAAGTCAACTCAGCTGCGTCGCATTGCTTCCGTTTGGTGCTTGGAGGGGTGCACAGTCCAGGCTAGGCCAGTAAAATGCACAATCTGGTTCAGGTACTCGGTACGCAGGCGCAACCGGAAATCGGTTCATTGAGTTCCATTTCTGGTTTACAGGCGACTGTTGCTTTGACAATGTCCCGACGCTTAAAAGGAGTCTCTCACTCTCCCTCACCCTCTCTCTCACTCTATTGTTTTTGATTGATCACCGTCACCCAATTAGTGTAAATGCGATTATGTATATGAGTGTGAGGATATAAACAATTGCAATTTCTCTACAGCGAATGCGCTCGAAATGTTGTCGTGTTAATACACTTTAAAAAATTATTCATGCAGTTTTGGGGGATGCTAAAAAAACATAAAAATAATAATAAATTAAGATTATTTTTTTATTATATATATACTTAGATATCCCTTAAGTTTTACTCTTAAGAGTATACTTAATTTAAGTCAGAAACATATCGAAATAATTTCATATTTATTAATATCAAATATGTTTTCTTCTTTTCATTTTATATTTATTCTAAGCTTTTTTTTAATTTATTGTGAGACTTATTCATGAAATATTAAAATATATTTTCTATATTTTATTATAAATTAAATATATTATATAAAAATAAAAACTTTGTTTTCTATTATTGTTCGGCTTAATAGATTTGTTTCAGTGTATTTTACTCATCACACAGGGACGGCTTATTAGTGCACAAATTGCTTTTCACAGCCACTGTCAGTCCCTCATCAAAAACGTGGCAAAACACTCGGCTGAATGGAAAATACAAAAGGATTTGAGCCAAATTAATTATTCCCAATTGACTTTTGGATAGACAAAAAGTCAACCCTGGGCGACAACGATGATCGTTGGCTCTTCCTGTCTCCCTCTTTTTCTCTTTCACTCTCACTCTCATCGCTCTGTCCTTATGATATCATTAACCGATCATATTTAGGGTAAGCACATAATTAGGGGTAGCTTTCCATGTGACTCAGTGAGGTTTTTCGAAATTTGTGTGAATCCGAAGCGGAACTTGGAATTGCTTCCATTAACGCCGCTGCACTTCAAATGGATTTTCCAGCGAGTAAATCATATTTGATAGCGAATTCAAATTCTGCCCCAACATTTAAATCGCCATTAATTTTGTTACAGCTCAGCTGAGTCACATATGAAAATTAATAAGAAACGCTAATGATGCGCTGCACTAATTAAACCATCTACTGAATGCCCCCTGCTCATCTCCCATAGCTGCTCGTCGCATGTAAGAGGAAATGTAATTAGCGAAATCCTCTCATGTCGTAATCTACGAAATCGTAAAAATATGTTCAACGACAAAGTCGCACGTTATTATTATTGCAGCAGACTCCGAGCAGAGCGCTAAGCGGGGCACCTAAAAACATTTAAGCAAATTAGCTGGCAATGCAAATGTATAAATGACGACGACGCCAAGCATGCTACCAGTTAAATTTAACAACCCTCTGGCACACACACACGCACAGGGAAACACACATGTCATCCCCTCTTAGTGTGTGTGCGTGTGTGCTTTTGTAATCCACACAAAAACCATCTTGAGAAATAATTAAGATGTATGTAAATGGAGAAAATGCTAAAATTGTTAAAAGCATAATATTTCTTTGGCTACAACCCCAAGCCAAAACCATCCCCAGCCCCAAGCTCAACCTCAACCTCACTTCAGCCCGTGCCATAGCTGGAAACCAGTCCAAATGATGTCGCACATGTGTTGTATTTTTTGTTTCAGCAAAGTTATAGCCAACTGGTTCTGTGTGTGCGTGTGTGTGTTTGTATGCGTGTGAGACGCCATATTCTAATTCAATTATCACTTGGGCAGCCATGGGAGGTCCTTGGCATAGGGAAAAGCATTCACAGAGTTGCCTCAACTGACACTAAAAGCTTTGTCAGCGACTTTAGCCACGGCAAGTTGTGGTAATGCATGGATACGTCACTTCGCCTGATATATGGTCCTACTTAGAATTTCTCACAGCGCTACGTTATTTAGTAGTTGGTTGAATGATATATACTTGATCATAAGTTGAGTTGAGTCCAGAGCGACTCGGCATAACAAATGCTGCCAATTTGCCGGCGTATTATGATAAATTTAAAAAGCGTTAAACGTTGATAAACACTGAATATAAATTATATAATTCATATATTTTAATGCATAGCAAAAAGTGGACATATTTTACTTGTTGCATTTGTTAAATTATACATTGAATACATTTATAGTAAGTAAATACGTTAAAGAAAGTTGAAACATATCTGAACCAATGATTTTGTTTAGTCATTTGAAATAATAAAAACAAAATTATAATTAGTCTGTATTAAGCGATTATCGCTGTGAAGAGTAGCAGGTGGAGTGGATACTGCATGAGTAGAACAATCTTTCTGTCTACGATGGCTCTCCATATGCTTGCTCTCCGGGTGCGTTAATTTTTATTAATTATTTTGGTTTTGTATAAAGAAAACAAGAAATCAAACAAGGAATCACGAGTTTCTTTTTGCACAAACTTAACATATTATAATTTACTTCTGGAAAAATGATTCATGTCGTCAGAGTTTTCAATTAGCAAATTGGGCTACTGAAATATATCAAAATGGCACAAATTTTCAATCACTTCTTTCTCGTCGGATGCCCTTTTGAACATTTTTCTTGTTCAAACTGCATGAGAGTAAGCCGCAAATGTCTAAAGTTTGGCTTGGCAAAAATATGCCAAAAATCTACCCACATCCATAAATTCTAGAACTTGGCTCAGATCTTGGGGCAAACGTCACCGCAAAGTAAACAAATTAAGTAAATCAGTTTCTAATTGCAGTTGATGCCCTATCCACACAAGGCAGAGAGCGAATCCTGAAATTTCGTTTGTTTGTTTCTTTGCGGTTCATAAAGAAACTTTTGTGTCAGATTTGAGCAAAATAGGCAAATAAATAGAGCTGAGTTGAATGTTCATTACAATTCGCTCACTTTCTCTCTCTCTATCTTCGACGTAATACATATATCTATCTCTCTTTCTAAAATCCAGCTTGCGCTTACTTCTTTACTAAATTAAAGATCGAATAGTTAAGTTAAGATCTAACTAATTAGTAACCGTATTTGCATGTCCTAACTAAATATATATATATAAATATAATTATAATATAATTTAAGCACATAGAAATTTCATGTAAATCAACAGATTTTCAAGCTTACTACCATAAGATTCGTCTTTAAATTGAATCGATACCATCGATTGACATTAATTTTATTTGCTATTATGAACAGTAATTAATTAAAATGCATAATTTTCAGTCATCTGCCTAATTATTTTAATTAACGAACTCATTTCATTTTTAATCACGGATTCTGTTTTTCAATACTAATGATTAGTTAATTTATATAGGGTTAGATTATTATTTTAACAAAAGGAATATCAGTTTTGTGTTTTTTTTATATCCCTGTATTAATGATGTTATTTCGATCGATAGAGCCATCGATAGTATAGATGATAGTATCGTCGGTGGAGGGATATATAGCTCTGGTCCGTATTACTATATTTAACTATGTGATCTTAATATATATATTATACCCTTTTAGTTTTCAATAACTAATGAAAAGTTTTCTTGTTAATATTTCTGTTTTGTGTTTCGATGATTTGCAGCTCTGATCTGAGCATTGATCGTTAGCACTCTGCTCTTATAAATATGGCTCAATTAGTCCACAACTGGAATTATGCTGACCCGGCCATAAAGCCGTTTTAATGTGCCTCACATAAGGCGCAAAAATATTCCAAGTCATCTGAAACGCTAACCAATATTTTTGAATGGGGCCACATTGCGGAGAACTATGTTTAATTTTGTGCTTACGAATGGGAAGCATTTGATTTTTCTAAATAATGGCTTCATATGCGCATGTGTTAACGGCCATAAAAGGAAAACGCAATGCACACACAAAATTTCTAATTCTAATTACAAACAATAAAGCGAAAGCCTTATAAATGGCCCAGCCAGCATTCGAGCATATTCGAGCATGCGAGAGAGAGTTCATAATCCCGTTCGGTTGAATGCGGACGGCTAGGCAAAATTAATATTCAGATTTATGTATTAATAACATTACATGAACACGAATCGACTGTGCGTTGTGCTAGGCTATTTGCCTGCGGTGCCCCATCTGGAGGTCAATTTGTGCTTATCGCATAATTAGAGAGACCCCCGTATCGTCGCCATTAGCTCCCATCAGCTTCCTGATGGCAACCACATGCGACCCCTTGCCTGACAATCTGAGTACGCGGCAAATAGCAAAAGTCGCATAATTAATCTGCTTATGTGCTGGCCAAATGAGTCAAGTTGCAGGACGGGTTCCGGGTGTGACTAAGTAATTGCGAGCAATACTCGTAAAACTTATTGATATTAAAAACAATTTCATTTCATGCGAGTCCCCTGGATGCTATTGGCAGTAACTTCAAATGCAAATGGCATTGCCTCTCGAAGATCGCAGTCTGGAAGGAGCTGAAATACAACAAGATGGATATGTCAGATATAAACATGTATTTTAAAAATATGTTTAAGCAGAAATGCTGACATTATAAATTTTGCTCAGGCCTCCAAGCATGTAGATTCGAACTAGTTTTTTGGCATATATGTTTTTACATTTGTTTTAAAACCTCATTAAACTGTCTAAGCCACTGCCTGAAGTGCACTTTTTGGCAATCGCTTTATCTAACATAAATCATATTCAAAAAACAAAGGCAACAACTACAGGAACAACAACAACAATGGCGAAAAAGCCGTAAAGCAAGTAGGACTATCACACAAGTTATAAGAATTGGCAAGCTGCACGCCGTCAATAAATAAACAAAAGGCATTCGTACACGGCGTTGCCATTTCGCATTGCCGTTCTCCAAGGACAAAACTAGCCGCCCTCTACATGCCACGCCCACACGTAAATTTATGGGCAGCCACAGCGCTGTATTTGCATTTACAGCGCCTGGGGAACAGGCGGAGCAAATGACCGGTGCTGCCTCGAGTTTCTGTTTTTTTTTTTTTTTTTGGAATTTTATTCGATATAGAAGGAATGGGAGCCTTTCGCGCAATCAAAGGCCGTCTAGCGATTTGCCATTTTCATACACATGAGAGTCGAGCGACGCATCCGCCATTTTTTTATTCTATTTTTGAGGAGTAGTGGGACTGTGAGTCTGTGGGGCTGTGCTCAACATTTATCATTGTCTGGCCGAAATAGGTAGACCAAAGCGAAATGCAACCTATTTCAGCAAGTCCAAGCGAATCGAGCGCATTCAAGCGAGTCCTGCGAATCCACAGCGAAGCAACCTGCCGTCGTTTTCTGATTTATGATGCTATTTAGATTTCACGTGATTCGTTTTCAATGTGCGCGTCCAGCGCGCAAAGATAGAAAAAATTGCGCACAATAAATCGCGGCCCGCAGCGAAAGAATCTAAAAATGAAAAAAAAAGAGAATTGCAAAATAAAACTGAAAAAAAATGCATATAGAATCTATGCTAAAAATTACAACACACAGCTGCGTGGGCATAAATCTCGGCACAGTTCTGACAATGCATTTTGTACAAAAATTAAAAAGTCTGATGCATAGCCAACTACTCAAGCCACCCACTCAAAATGCAATTCAAAAAATATCAATCCCTTGAAATACAAAGAAGATCACCTTTAATAACTACTAGGACCATTTTTTTGGACACTTCTATTATATCTGTGAACTAAGCTCCTTAATTAGACTTAAGTTACTAACTAATTATAGGCAAAAAAAGAGAAAATAGAAGGCACAATTTTATATTATTTATGGCTCTCTATATACCGAATATATATTTCGAATCTCAAGTCTGCAGCTTCTAGAGCAGCAAAAACGTGCGTTTATAAACACAGATGAGCACGCAGACGTAGGGACTGTAAGATAAGACCAGTATACTTCAAACGACAATAACTCAATAAACAAAAATCTGACTAAAAAATCAATAAATGAGTTTGCTTACTTTTGAAATTGCTGACATGCTTTTAAAATCACTCTACGAGGATAAACCTATTTGTTGCAGCCGCAGCCGGAGCCGGAATTTGCATCATTCGGTCGCAGCTTGTTCTGTGGGCTTATCAACTATTAAACGCAAATGGCGGCATATTTAGCATGAAATTTGCCAAAATGAAAATCGTATCGATATTCAGTTGTCCCGCTTCGCTCCGTTGGCAATTTCGCGTTTTAGTGATTCGCATTCGATTTGCATTTTGTGCGTTTGGCATGAATAATCGCGAAGCGACCCCGATCTATGACGACCTATGCGAGCCCCTGCGATAAGTTCATGAGTTCCGCCAATTGACTTTGAATATTAGCTGAGGCCGCTGGAGTAGGAGAGGTGGAGGAGCGAGGGTGTGCGAGGGGGAGGGGCCGTTATTCGCCAGCTGTAATTGACATGCAAGTTAAGCGCATTTTGCGCGCTGATTTGGTTCTCCAGTTGTTGCTACAAATGGAACGCATGTGATTACTGAAACTTATGCATTTGATTTGATTAATTATTGTACAACAACGACTTGACTTGACTTGTGTGCATGCGTGTGTGTTTGTGTGTGTGTGAATGCATGTTATACAAATTAATTAATCTGCGCATATTGCGCACAGCATTTGAGAAAAGCCCCCTTTGGAGATTGATTGCACTGAGCCACTGAAGGATTCCACTTTGAAATTGAATTGATTCAAGGGCTTGCGCTCTACTTGACGATAAATACTTATCAATTAATGAAGTATTTTGAATCATACATTGATGCTCGCTCATAAAAGGAAACGAGTATATTTGGCTTTTAGTTTGTATTCTTTATGAAATTGTAGACAAGTATAAAACAGACTGAGACAGATCTGAGAGCAATATAAATATTTGACTAAAGCAAGAATTGTGATCAAATCCGATTCACATTTATTGCGGCATGTGATTATAAGAAACAGGTGTTGAGTTCTCACCTCGATCCTCATCATAAATGAGTAGCTAACATGACTCCAAGCATTCTCTAATACGTAAATTATCATAAACAAATTAAAAAAGTTCGTGATGTGTCATTTTGAGGACAGAAAAGAAACCAACCAGTGGGTCGGCTCGAGCAATTACAAGAACAACACGAGAGTAGCAGAGTGTAAGAGTTTAATGTTTTTAAAAGCAATGAGCAAATCCTCGTGGGCGGTCTGACGAGCCACTGAAAAGCCCAGCGACCCAACGGCCCAACAAATCCACGAAGCCCATCAAACCCACCAACCCAGGGCTCAACCACCCTAGTGGGCCTCTGAACGCAAACATAAATCCAATTGGAGCGCGCTGAGTGGGTCTCAAGTGTTGAAATAGAAACACCCACTGGGAGGAGTATGTAGACGAGGGACTTACTGACTGGTACGGGTACCAGGGCTTAGCATTTTAAATATAATTTATTTGGTCGCCCCCAAAGGGCTGGCTTAAGTGAATCTCAGCAGGCGGCCCAAGAGAAAGAGGCAGAGAGCGGGATGCCGTGCGAAAACAATCACTCAACATTTTGGCAACTTGACTTACGGACGTACTCATATTATTTTCATAATTTGATTACATTAGAAGATACAAAATTAGATGTAATAATAAATATGCGACATTTGTATGCTCTTTCTTTGATATTTGTTGTCATAGTAATAAAGTAGAGAAAACGTATGAGAAAATAATTTAGATTAAATCTGGAATCCATTATGTAATACATGCTTTTCAATAATATAATATATGGGCCAGCTGTCTTATTATCAGCTGTAATGTACATAAAACGTTCAGCAATATATATGAATATTAATGTTCAAGTTGTAAAAATTTACATTGCCTGAAGAACCTTAATTAATTATCATTTTTATAAGTAATATAACTCTTAGCCAAAGTTGATAAAATATAATGCAATTGTAAATTAATGCCTTATATAATACAAGAATCACTAAATGAAATCTAAAGAATTCAAAAAATGAATTAAAATACAAATTATCTATTTATTAGAATGATTTTTTTCAATAATAGTAATATTTTTATTTGCTTGGTTATACACTCTGATGATATTTTCGAAGCTATGGGACTGTATTTTTGTCTAGCATTTTAGTTGCATGATAATGACAAAATACTTGGCAAAGGCAATATGATCGTTTGCAGGGTACAATGGAGTAAGCAGAACAGAATAACTTGTAGCATTTTGCTTGTGGCCGAATTGACGACACGTGACCTGGTCACGTGGCGAGCCGCCCTAGGAAAGCGGCAAAGCGGCAAATCGGCAAATCGGCGTGTCAACTCTCTTGTAATCACAACAAAACATGTGGCCGTGACTCGCTTTGGCTATCGGGCAACTAATATCTGGCCATACAATGAAATTGCCATTAGGCGTTTAATAGTTGCCTGTTGGCACATCCCACGGCTCGCCGGCGGCAGAAGGCGTAAGGCCAGGCAAGGGGAAGGGGCACTGTTGTCGGATATCTGCGGTTGGCCGCGTGCCGACGCCTCATCATTCATGTGGATGTCGCTGTTTGCTGCTCGTTTAATGTTCATGTAAATTATGCGCCAAAAATTTAAATTCTAAGCATTAGAGATAACATTTTACAGAGTTACAAGCCGTGGGATTTGTTTTGCGGAAACACCCATTAAAAAGTGGGCAAAACAAAGCGCGGGCTGTTTTTACCCACGTGCAGCCAACAGACGATTCCGTCCTTGGGGTGTCAACCCGAACACGTGCTCTCATTTTTGATTATGTTAAGTTGATATCCAAGACTGTCGACCAAAAGCGAGCATTGAAAATTTATTGAGAAGAGTTCAAAGAATATATAAAGAATATAGAGGCAATCCAAAATGATTTTCAACCACAGTTAACCAGCCTTAAATATCAAAAAACATATAATCTATTTCAGAAAGAATTAAGAACGTCATATAATATGTAAATTAACTAAAAATGTATATAAGTTTGATCTCTGACTGTCTAAAAATCGTTTTACATTTAATATTTAGTGTCCATTGAATTATAGCTTTAATGGATATTTTAAAATAATTTATTTAAAAGAAGACAACAGATGAATGAACTTTAAATAGGAATTGAGTGGAAAGGAATTCACAGTTCTATACTTCGGTAGCCCACTTTTATTCAAATATTTATTGAATATAATTGTATTTAAAGATGCCACATTAAAACTCTCTGCTGCTGCCTCCTTCCCATCGGATTGGCTTCTCTCAATTCTTCTACCTTCTTCAAGCTTATTTACACTCATCGACCATTTTAAAAGGCGGAATATGTGTATATGTGTAATTGAATAGAAAACAGCAGCAAATGCAACTTTGATGATCGAACTGGGTCGACATATTGTATAACTATAAAAATATATATATAATTCGTGCAAATCTGGAATCGTAAAAATTGCGCAAATTTCGCCGATGCCGAAAGACCGCAACAAATTGCGGCCCAGTTGAAGCTCGCAGGGGGCGGTTTTGGGGCGGGGAGTGGCAAATTAGTGGGGAAAGCGCACGCGAGTAAGCAACATAAAAATGCGACATAATGTGGCAACATGACTTCCTGCCCTGCGGCTTCTACACTCTGTGGTTGGTTCTGATCCCGAACCGGCCGGTGTCGCAGGGAAAACTCATAAAAAATTATAGATTTTCATCTTTTTGCATATTTAACTTTTATCGCAGGCCGTTCTCATGTGCTGCCTTATGCGTCCACCGCCTGAAGTAGGCATAAAACAAATGTCATACTCAGAAGGTGGTAAGAAATCATATGTCGTATGGCCAGGCCCTTGCCCACAAATCCGACTCAGCCATAAAGGTGTATTGTGGATTTTTGCATAATCGTCAATTCCAGATTTTAAAATTCGAGCGTGTCAGGACGCCACGCTCTGCCGCACCATGGTCAACAATAAAAATTCATTTTTACAATCTTTACATGTGTTACCAAGAACAAAAACAGTAACAGCAACAATAAATATTTATTACTATTTTACGATTGATTTTAGTAAAGGTTCAGGTATTGAGCTATTTTGCAAATAATATCATTAAACTGGCTAGAGACTTGTATTCTACACAAATTTTGATTTCTGGATTGATTTCCCTGTAAACCAAAATATGAACTAGACACAAGAATCTAAATTAAATAAATGAGAGATCAAGGGCTTTCTATAGTTTGTAATTTATTAAAAGTCCATTAGCTTATTATTTGCAGTAGCCCAGCAACAATACAATATTCTTAGAAGCATCGATAGCGACACCTATTTGGGGCTAGCAAGCTGAACCAGGCTGGATCAAAGCAGGACTCAGTACAAGGATTGCAAAAAGTCTCGGGGTATGATCCACAGAAGGTAAAGCAGCATTTCGAATAGCCAAATGAGCACCCTCCACATGGTCTACAGCAGTCCCTCGGCACAGAAATTCCGCATCCGAAACGACAAAGCTTCATAAGCATCGCTCCCAGTTGCTGCTTGCAATTGGACTATTGCAATGGACTATTGCAAATAACTAATAGTCAACTGTATACACTTCACTTCCATAGTAAACTGAAAAAAGGTTTTCAGACACGAAATTTTCTTAAGACTTTTGAAAACAAAATCAAAGTGACTTATGATGATGAGTAAGTAAAGGCAAATATTCTACATTCTACATTCTATATTCTATATACTATATTCTATATTCTATATTCTATATTCTATATTCTATATTCTATATACTATATTCTATATTCTATATTCTATATTCTATATTCTATATTCTATATTCTATATTCTATATTCTATATTCTATATTCTATATTCTATATTATATATTATATATACTATATTCTATATTCTATATTCTATATTCTATGTTCTATGTTCTATATTCTATATTCTACATTCTTCATTCTATATTCTATATTCTATATTCTATATTCTATATTCTATATTCTATATTCTATATTCTATATTCTATATTCTATATTCTATATTCTATATTCTATATTCTATATTCTATATTCTATATTCTATATTCTATATTCTATATTCTATATTCTATATACTATATTCTATATTCTATATTCTATATTCTATGTTCTATATTCTATATTCTATATTCTACATTCTACATTCTATATTCTATATTCTATATTCTATATTCTATATTCTATATTCTATATTCTATATTCTATATTCTATATTCTATATTCTATATTCTATATTCTATATTCTATATTCTATATTCTATATTCTATATTCTATATTCTATATTCTATATTCTATATTCTATATTCTATATTCTATATTCTATATTCTATATTCTATATTCTATATTCTATATTCTATATTCTATATTCTATATTCTATATTCTATATTCTATATTCTATATTCTATATTCTATATTCTATATTCTATATTCTATATTCTATATTCTATATTCTATATTCTATATTCTATATTCTATATTCTATATTCTATATTCTATATTCTAAATTCTAAATTCTATATTCTATATTCTATATTCTATATTCTATATTCTATATTCTATATTCTATATTCTATATTCTATATTCTATATTCTATATTCTATATTCTATATTCTATATTCTATATTCTATATTCTATATTCTATATTCTATATTCTATATTCTATATTCTATATTCTATATTCTATATACTATATTCTATATTCTATATTCTATATTCTATATTCTATATTCTATATTCTATATTCTATATTCTATATTCTATATTCTATATTCTATGTTCTATATTCTATATTCTATATTCTACATTCTACATTCTATATTCTATATTCTATATTCTATATTCTATATTCTATATTCTATATTCTATATTCTATATTCTATATTCTATATTCTATATTCTATATTCTATATTCTATATTCTATATTCTATATTCTATATTCTATATTCTATATTCTATATTCTATATTCTATATTCTATATTCTATATTCTATATTCTATATTCTATATTCTATATTCTATATTCTATATTCTATATTCTATATACTATATTCTATATTCTATATTCTATATTCTATATTCTATATTCTATATTCTATATTCTATATTCTATATTCTATATTCTATATTCTATATTCTATATTCTATATTCTATATTCTGTATTCTATATTCTATATTCTATATTCTATATTCTATATTCTATATTCTATATTCTATATTCTATATTCTATATTCTATATTCTATATTCTATATTCTATATTCTATATTCTATATTCTATATTCTATATTCTATATTCTATATTCTATATTCTATATTCTATATTCTATATTCTATATTCTATATTCTATATTCTATATTCTATATTCTATATTCTATATTCTATATACTATATTCTATATTCTATATTCTATATTCTATATTCTATATTCTATATTCTATATTCTATATTCTATATTCTATATTCTATATTCTATATTCTATATTCTATATTCTATATTCTATATTCTATATTCTATATTCTATATTCTATATTCTATATTCTATATTCTATATTCTATATTCTATATACTATATTCTATATTCTATACTCTATATTCTATATTCTATATTCTATATTCTATATTCTATATTCTATATTCTATATTCTATATTCTATATTCTATATTCTATATTCTATATTCTACATTCTACATTCTATATTCTATATTCTATATTCTATATTCTATATTCTATATTCTATATTCTATATTCTATATTCTATATTCTATATTCTATATTCTATATTCTATATTCTATATTCTATATTCTATATTCTATATTCTATATTATATATTCTATATTCTATATTCTATATTCTATATTCTATATTCTATATTCTATATTCTATATACTATATTCTATATTCTATATTCTATATTCTATATTCTATATTCTATATTCTATATTCTATATTCTATATACTATATTCTATATTCTATATACTATATTCTATATTCTATATTCTATATTCTATATTCTATGTTCTATATTCTATATTCTATATTCTATATTCTATATTCTATATTCCATATTCTATATTCTATATTCCATATTCTATATTCTATATTCTACATTCTACATTCTATATTCTATATTCTATATTCTATATTCTATATTTTATATTCTATATTCTATATTCTATATTCTATATTCTATATTCTATATTCTATATTCTATATTCTATATTCTATATTCTATATTCTATATTCTATATTCTATATTCTATATTCTATATTCTATATACTATATTCTATATTCTATATTCTATATTCTATATTCTATATTCTATATTCTATATACTATATTCTATATTCTATATTCTATATTCTATGTTCTATATTCTATATTCTATATTCTATATTCTATATTCCATATTCTATATTCCATATTCTATATTCTATATTCTACATTCTACATTCTATATTCTATATTCTATATTCTATATTCTATATACTATATTCTATATTCTATATTCTATATTCTATATTCTATATTCTATATTCTATATTCTATATTCTATATTCTATATTCTATATTCTATATTCTATATTCTATATTCTATATTCTATATTCTATATTCTATATTCTATATTCTATATTATATATTATATATTCAATATTCTATATTCTATGTTCTAATAGCTCACACTTACTTGCAGATGTAGCGACAATTTAGGTAATGAAATCATAAATTAAGAAGACAACATTGATTTACTCGCGATGACAAGAAAAACAACATTAAATAAAGTGAAGCAGCGTGGATAACCCTACTGGAGCCACAGACCATGGCGAACCCACTTAAAAATTCGCTCAGCCTGTGCAGCGGAGCGTGAAAAGGATGAGCAAGTGGAAGAGCTGGTGAGTAGGTAAGTGGAAAGAGCATGTTGGCCGCGCCTTGGGTAAGCGCAGTCCAGCAAATGCGCAATGGCAAACATGAAAAGCTGACACTGAACTGAAATGGAAGCTCTGTGCTGCTACTCGGCGGATGATACAAATCCAAGCGACAACCTCCAATCGGCATTTGGCATTTCGCATTTCGCAACTGGCAATCGGATGAACATACAGCAATTAGTGTAGTTCAATGTGCTCGAGGCAGGCGATTCGCAGGTGTGTTGGGCTTGGTATTATGATGGCACTCAACGCAACCCATAAGGTGGCAATTAAAATCTTATTTTCGCTTATTATATTTCGACTTTTCCTTGGTGTTGGGCTTCCTGTGCGAAACGCAGGTGCAGCCGCCGCCAATAAACACGTCTACAAATTTTACTCATACCCAACTTCAATTCTAAAAAATTTGTCGCCCGAGCTGCCACCTGTTTCCATTTCATTTTTTCATTTCTGGGTGTTGGCGTTGGCAACGCTGCTGGGCAAGGGGCAGGGAGGTGGGTGGAGGGAGGTTGTCGCGTAATTGAATCATTTTAGCGCCATTTATTTTGTTGCTGCTCCGCCTCCCGCGTCTTGGTGCGGGGCGTGACATTTGTAAAACAATTTCTATTTCGAAATGAAATCCGTAACAATAAAGGCAGCAACAACACCAACAACTACGCTGAGAGCAGGCACATAAATAATAATGCGTTAAATTTATGCGTTGATTAATGCGAAGCAGTCGATCAACAGAGTCACGTGGAAACGGCATCCCAAGCTCACCATTTTGTGCTCAGGTGTTTGCAGCATCTAGAACAACAAGTTCATATTAATATTAAGCAGCGCAATGGGAGAACTTTAAAGTGTGTAATAAAATTAAGATTGCATCTAAGATTCATGATTCTGTCTTAAATGTGTACGTCATAGATATTCTTACCTTGAAAAGAGAATGTTGATCGCAAATTAAAAATGTTCTGATTTTATCAAACGTCTTACCGATAACAATTTTATAATAATGCCCTTTCTAGTATCATTATAGGCATGAACAAAGGTAATTTCAATGACGACTAATTATTTTTAACAAATAAAATGTAAATGAAACCTGAAACCTGAAAGGGCTTAATTGAATCAGTAATTGTTCTTAGTTAATGTTTTTTATTATTATATAATCATATATACAAATAAAAAGTTTAAATATAAACAAATTTAAATTATGGTTATTAAAGTATGTTATTAATTGCTCATATTAAAGAGCAGTTATTAATTTGGTTATTTTAAAATAACTTTGGTTGACTGTGAATGAAGCAAGAATTCTGGTAGTCTATTTGGGAAAACATATAGTCGACGTCCGATTTTACATGCCCACAAAAATCCTGAAAAGCTCATCAAATTAAACGATTCGTAACCCCAGCCTGCAGCCTCTGTAGCCTCATGCCGAATACGAAGGCATTTAGCGAAACGTTTATTTCATTATTACGCATAAGGGGGAAAACATCCGCAGCACTCATTGCATCGGCGGGAGTGGCCCTGCACAAAAGTCAAATTGAAAAAGTCAGAAATGTTTCGGGCTCAGGCACAGCAAACAAAAGCTTGAAGGGTGACTAAAGTGGCCCACCCACGGGGGTGGCATCGTGGCTAAAGCAAAAACCGTAACGGAAGTACTAGCAACAAAACAACCAGGAAGTCCACCACCGAACGCCCCGCCAAGCAACTCACTCAGCCCAAAAAGACAGAAAAATATAAATAAACCCTCACCAAAACATCAGGCTAACAAACAAACAGCTATCTACTACGGTTGCCCAACTATATGATACCCTATAAGCCGCAGATATTTCTATAACTGTAACTGTGATAAGGACACTTAATGAACAAATGAATTATTATATTTTATAGCTATATAAATGGAGGAGATATTCTTCTAAATTACTTTTTTTAATATTGAAATATTCCTTCTATATATAACATGTACTTATAGATATGAAATTATTCATATTACCTTCGGTCTTCACACCACCCATTATCATTTACAGGGTATATCTATGGGCTGACACTTGTGCTGGGTGTCAACCCCTCGGCGAGTCAACCTCAAATCACATGCATAAGGTTTTTAAGTTTTGTGCTTTGTCATATAAGTGCGTAGAGGACGATCTGCAGATACAGTTGTAAAGATATGGTAACAGCCGCGTAATGTGACAGCATTTCCAGTTACATCAGAGCAGTGCGACAGCAGGGAGAGCGTGAGAGTGACCGAGACAGACTGATGAAGGGTACACATGTTTAGGCGTTACCAGCGCCTGATTAAAATCTCTCAAGGAAGGGGGCAATGACGTATCTCTCTCCCTCTCGCTGACTCTCGACCTCCCTCTTTCACTCACTTAGTATCCTGAGCGAGGGTGGCCAGAGAAAAAGGCGACTTTCACATTAAAAATAAAAAACGTAATTTTAAGTGATTATGAATCAGAATCTCTTAAATTTATGCAAGTGAAAAGCTTAGAAATATAATTAATAACAAAATATGATACCTTATTTCGAATTAAATTATTAATTTTATATATATATATATATATATATATATATATATATGATATGAAGATCCTGTTGTTTTTTTAGATGAATTCACTTAATTATGATAGCTTTGAGTTTTTGTATAATATTGAAACAAATACCCTATTTAATTTAAAGTACATTAAAATAAGAAAATAAACTAAAATAATTTTTTATTAGATTTATTGCATCAATAATTTCATTACAATTAATTTAAAAAAAAAAACTTAAACAATCATATATAATTTATAATATATATAATTTATAAAATTGTAGCCAAATAAATAAAATAATTTATTATTATTTCCATTCTACAAAAATTAACAAAGAATATCAAAAGCTATATTTATACTTAATTGAATAAAAAAGAATATTTATATATATTACTTAAACAATAGATAAATAGTAATTAAAAGAAATAGTAATAAGTTATATATATTTTAAATTAACTTTTTAAGTTAACGAAATGTTAAAAAATAATAAAGTTAATCTGTTAATTAATTTCTATCAAACGATTATCACTGTAAACAATTTCAACTCATATTTTTGCTCTTTGGTGCGCTAGCTGTGCTTGATGTTGAATTCATATTATAAAAGAAGTGGAAAATGTAATTTAAAGAAATTAGCAATTACATTGCAGTCCCAAAGTTGCCTTTATTTCGGATCCAGCTTGAACTTTATTTTATTTTTGAATTTATTTTTAGCTTAAGCTTAAATGGATTTAAATAATTTTATATTAATACTCGAAAAGTCTTTGTATCGCCCACCGTAGCCTACAATTTGGCAGGCATCGCACAAATTCTGGTTAAGTACACCCACTTGTAACACCCAAACAAGTGTTACGTGTCCAATTTGTTGACATAGACGCCCTATTTACATTCACCCCGCCAATGTTTAGATATCAATTTTCGCAAATATCGATGACTATAGCAAATAGTTGCCCCAGCAATTGGTGCATTATTTACCAATGGGAAACATACAGCTCGGCTGATGATAGTTCATTGGAAAGGCTCCAGCAGGAATTTAATTAAGGCGTCCAGGTGACAGTGCTGCAAGTTGCCAAGGCATACCATAAATCAAAGCGAGAGAGGCACAAAGAGGGAGAGAAAGAATGAGGGAGTGAGAGGGCAAGAGAGAGCAGCAACTGCTGCAAGTGTCGGCAACATGTGGCAGTGAAGAGAAAAAATTGAGCTGAAGAAATAAGCACTGCGCCGCAATCAAACTGAAACGGCGACAAGTACGAGTGCTCTATTCGGCAATGAAAGACTAGAAAATGCCACGTTTTCGATATTAAAATATATTTCTGAGCGTTTATAGATAAAATTTTATGACAAGCAAATTACTAAAACTTGGACATTGATTTGAATGCGCTTATCGAAGATTTGAAGTTAAATAAGTAAGTTACTTACATACATTTTAATGACAACAATATACCCCGAAATCACATTGGCTTAGGGTACAAAAAGTGTCAAGAACTTCGCGACTTTTGCTCACTGTTTGACATGGTCAAGTTTAATTGAAAAAAAAAAACATGTCTATATATAAAATATATATAATACAGGAAAGAAGAAAAAATCAACAATTCAAATGCGCGACATTTGATGCTGCGCAGCTGCTCATAATTAGAATTGCTAGCAGTAAAAAAAAAAAACGAGAATAAAAAAATAAGAAGCAATATTAATTTATTCTTTTTGGCGCTGTTTTAATTGAAATTTCTTTTAATTTTTACTCTCATTTTTTACTTCTCTTTTTAGCTGCTGCAGATAATTTTAATAACCCGCCCCTTTTAGAGGATGCGCCGGTAATTGCCGTGGAAAAACGGATGATAAGGCTGAGGCCGAGTCAGGAGCGAGGGCGAAAGGAAAATTGGAACAAAGTACAGGTGGAAGAGGAGGCGTTGAGAAAGGTTATATTTTTGGGGGTAAAAGGGTTCACTTTTTGCCCATCTTTTTTATTAACAAATTTCACTTTATTCACGCCGCACGTTACGTTATTATAATTAATAATTGGGCAAAGGCAGATAGGAAATTCTATGGTGCAGGTCGCTGCACGCCAGTTGATTAAATTTGACACAGTTTACGATGGAGGGGCGTGGCAGTCTGGCCAGGTTAACTAAAAGGGTTCGAAATGTGGTTGATTTTTGGTGACATTTATGGGCGTAACTTATACGTTCGTAGCCAGACAGCGAGCGACGCTCATTTTGGTCACATGTGCATTAAATTCTAGAAATAAATATAAATATAAATTTTAACATAATTATATGTGATAATGATAATAATATAAATATTTTCCAAATTAAATTTATAAAATCCAACTCTAGCAGAATTAATATAAAACTAATTTTTGAAAATCAAATTTTCTTTATTTTTGATTTGTTAATGTTTCATTCTGCTAGAGGTGCATTTTCTATAATTTTGTTAAATTTTATATACATTTAAGAAACTAATTCAAATAGTTTACAATTATTTGCTGTATTTTATTATAAAGAAAATTTTTTTAATACATATATTTTTTTTATGTATATAATAATATTTCTACAGGCCAAAATTGTTTGTTGATTCTTATACCCTAAATCCATTGAAAATGGAAAATCAGGGTATAATGTTTTTGTGCAAATGTATGTAACAGGCAGAAGGAGGCGTGCCACACCCCATAAAGTATATATATTCTTGATCAGCTCGACGAGCTAAGTTGAACTAGCACTGTCCGTCTGTCCGTCCGTCCGTCCTTATTATCGATAACTATCGAAAATATCGCTTTGTTTTTGAGGCCTGGCGTGCACATCGTTAAAGATAGAATCGTGCACTAATTTTTGGTTGATTGCTACATTAAATCCGCACATTTTGACATTTTTGGATTTTTGATGCCACGCCCCTTTCGCCCACAATTCAACAAAAAAGATATCTCACACATATCAAATACTAGAGGCTTGAAATTTGGCAAATAGGTACATTTGAATGTCATAATTACTGCCCGGAAGTTTCATTAAGAACATAAGTCGAGAAAAAAAGTTTTTAAACAATAAAGTTTCCATAGTACAGGCTCTTCTGCAGCCGCATAACTGCGCAGTAAACATATTACGTGCATGTTCGTGCATGCATATGTTTGTGTGTGTGCATGTGTTGTTTACTATTAATGAATAAATGAAACTTTTAATGATTGGTATTACAGATCAATGGATTCAGGGTATCTCTTAGTCGAGCATTCTCGACTAAAGTTTTGTTACTTGTTTTTTTTTTAATATGTATTATTCTCTGATAAGTTATCTGTATTTTTAAACTTTTTAAAATAATTTTTTTATTTTTCCTTCCTTAATTAATTTTAAAATTGTAGTCACAGGCTGCTGTTCTTTCTAACATATTTGCAACAAGTTAACATAACATAGAAATTCAATGGTTGGCAACGCTAGCAAAGACATATTCCATGTATAGCAAATACAGAAACCATTTCCATTTTGAAAATGCTGTAGGGTGCGAAACAAACTAGAAATCAATATTGAAACATTTAATATTGTAAATTTATATAACATATATTTATAAAGTGAGACATAGTTCAAGCATAGAATTTGTAAGCTATAAAAGTGGAAAACTATAAATTGAAATTATTAATATTCCCCCAGGTCTTTAACATATCTTGCTTAGACATAAACTATTCTCCTTAATTAGTTAAAATTGCTAGATATGATGTGCACCACAAATAATTGCCAGCGAGGTTAATTAACAGTTACAGTTGTGCAGTCAGTTGCAATAGACAACTGCAACACAGTTTAGAGTAGCTTCCAGTGCGAATTCTCTCGAATTCTACTTATATCTATGCACTTTGTTTATTCTCGTACTTGAGCATAATATCACGGGCCAGTTTCATTTCGTCGAGCAGAGCACTCAACTGTGCACATTCAATATTAACTACATGCGTGGTATCCTTAGGTAATCCATTGACTAATTCCTGCGATATTTTCAGTTCCAATGTCGCACAGTTTGGAGGTGTTTCCCCAGGTGAGGTAATGTTTCGTATACTTTGCAACTCATTAACTGAAAGACAAGGCAAGTATTTAGAAAGCAAATATAAATGATTGGAAATACTCCAGGATGGGTATCGGATTTATGGAACTTGTTATCACATATGAAGCATCCTAATAAATGCTATGTAGACCAATTACTTTAAATTATATATCACAGCTTTCTCGCTCATATTGGTCATGGAAATATGAAAATACCTACTTCTGAATGCCTTATCTACAAGCTGCTGTCGTATAGCCATCGCATTCGCTTGCAGTACTCGACACATGACCATTGCATGATCCTTGGGCAGGCCCAGCTGCTGGATTTCCTCATTGAAGATCGCCTCACTGCAGCTATAACGTGCCGCATTTGTGAGCATGTAGTGCACACATGCCACAGCTGTTTTGCCATCGTTCGCTGCAGTCGACGTTAGAGATCTTATAGTCCCTTCCTATAAATGTGAATGTTCAGTTTAATGCGATTTTATTAATAACGCTTAGCTACTTACCTCGAACGGTTCACCGCAGATGCGCTTGGCCACTAGCTGTGCCAGCTGCTCCAAATTGTCAACACTCAGATTCGAGAGCGTGGATATGATTTCGGCCAAAACCCAGTCAGGACAGTCGCCATCGCCGCAAAAGCGAAATTTCTGCAGGCAATAGAAAATTATCATAGAAAATGTACATAGATATGTCCGAGAGCCCTATAAAAAAGACTAAGCACAGCCCTCACAACTAGCTGCTTGTTTGGCTTGCTTTCACGCCTACGCAGCATTCGTCATGTGTCAGTCAGTAAATTAAAGAGCAAGCGTCCACAATAACTAAGAAGTAAGAAGTAGTCGCAAGTGCGAGTTCGAGTGCTGGGCGAGTGTAAAAAGAAATGCGCAAAGTGTAGCGCACACTCGTATTTGCATATGATTAATTTCATACGCTTGCCTGCTAATCAGCGAGCAATTTGTACAACTGCCTGACAAGGCTGCGAGCAAAAAGGGTGCACACTTTGCGGCAGGGATGGTGAGTGTCGTGTGGAGGGTGGAGGGTGGAGGGTGCACGGTGGATGGCGTGTGCTACTGGTTGCCCACAAGCTAATGAGCAGCTTGTGACATATAAAGGCAACTGGCGAGTGGCGCCTTAGCTTAGCTTCAAGTGAATGTCACGTTTATCTATGGGCAGAATTAATAAATTTTCAACGTGGGAGAACCAAATAATAATAAAAAAAAAAACAAATGAGCAGCCGTTAGGAGCTCAAGAGTACGCCGTGAATTTATGACACTTGTTGCTGAACGAAGTGCGCCCCCTTCCAAGCCATCTGCTTATTAGGACTCGCTCTTTAGCCGTGTGTAACGGTTTAGAAATGTAAACGAGAAACGTTTTATAATTATTTTATGAACTTCAAAGTCCGCTGTCGTCTGTCGTCTGAGAGGGGGGCAGGACTACTGCGCTGCTTCTGCTAACTGGCTGTCTGGCTGGTATATAAAGCCATTGAAAGTAGCCATCGAGTGCACAGTTGCTCATCTTGCCAATCTACGAACACATCCGCGCTTCATTCGCAGACGGATAAACCATCAAGCACATCGTATCAAAACATGTTGACCACCTGGCGTCTCCTGCTGTTGCTCCTCGGCACTTGTAGTCAGCTCTATGCTCTGCCCACGCACGCGGCTACGGATCTGGAGCTTAGCACCTGCGAGATGCAGCTTGGCAAGTATCGTCGTTTCATACTGCAGGCCATACTCAGCTTCGAGGATGTGTGCGATGCTTACAATTCACGTCGCATAGCTCCTGATGATGGGCCCAGCACCTCAGAGACCTGGCTATTTGATCAATATGCGCCTCCACCAACGTCGCAGCGTGGCGAGATTTGGGCTTTCTTCAAATTGTTAATGGCACAGTTCAATGATTTGGAGTTTGCCTCCATCATAAGGGATGCGGTCATCGAGCGCTGTCGCCTCAAGGTTCAGCGGGATGACAAACGCAATTCTGTAGTTCTCGGCAAGAAGCAGCGCTTCCATTCCTGGGGAGGCAAGCGTTCACAGGACCAAGCATCAACGCTTACATTGTCCGAAGCTGTGTCTGCTGCTGGTATGGAACACAATTTCTATTAATCAGAAAGATTTCTAGTTATCAGCTCTTGTTCGCCCATCTACAACTTCGTTCCAGATATGTATGAAATGTCAATCTATCAATTAATGCACTAGCTCTAAATATATAGCAACACTAACAATAAAAAGAAACTCAGAGAGAGGCTACTCACCATCCTTTTGTAATTGTTTTAGGTTATTTTAATATGTTCAAAATTTGTTTTTATTCTTTGTTTTTATTCTTATGCGAAACTATACACAACAATCGACTACCGCCGCACTAATATCGATTAACAGATTTTCAATTCATTTGCCGGCTATACATTGTGTGCAAGCTTGCTTCGTTACGATATATCGATATATGTCATGGCGCTTTATTTAAAATCATCAATTAGCGTCCAAAAAAATTAATTTATGTGCATACATTTTGGAATAAAATTAATTGATTTTGGAATTAAATTGATTGTATGGCTAAAATACAAATTTATGTTTACAATTTTTGTTGATGTAATTATATAAATACAATCATATACTTCTCAACTGCAATTGACTGTAATCTTTTAGTAAAATCTGAAGCAACACACCCAAACACGCCCATTTCTGATTAATTGCCGACTCAAAATATTCGTTCCAAAAATACATGCACTTATTTTAATTTAGCTTAAGTGCACTATGGCGTTAGCGATAAGGATGCCTTCAAATACTGATAGACAGAGTCCAAAACGGATTGAAGGTGCTTTGGTCGTCGGCATAACACATCAACCCATAAACCTTGTCTATTAATACCCACATACGATGAACATACCTACAGCAGGGAATAGATGCGATGAAATGCAACTGTCACTCACATTGCATGTGCGTTAAATTATCTCGTGTGGGTTCTGAGGTTCAGCTCACAAGCCTTTGCCTCTGAGAACACGCTCAAAACAAATGTTAACTAATCGCGCCTGAGCCATGCTACAAATCTGAATCTAAAAAAAAAAAAACATTAAGCCAACTGATAATCGAACGAAATAAAACTACAAATAAATTACTTACAACGTATACGTTTTTCTTTCCCCTTTTAGAACTTTTTTTTCTGATTTATTTCGACTGCGCAAATGTCAAGATGGGAGATCTGCGATGCCAACCTGGGCAGCTGTTGTGAAAGCTTGGGGATTTTCTTGGACATAAAATGCTGATTACAGGTGTATTTCTGATTATTATGATTAGGTGGGCGGATTTTCAATAACAAGTCCTTATCATACTATGAAAATGTATGTATTCAAGTGTTTTTCTGACTGCTGATCAATAATAACCCTAGCCGTTGGTTTTAGTAAATAAAACAGGTTATCGTCATTTTCTCCTGAGATAATTCCTTCATCCTTCCTAAATAGAAAATAATTCGAAACAGTATTTGAAAATTTTAAAAGGTTAAACTTGAACCCATGGACTCAGCTTATTCGAGCCTTTGAAATGTAGGAATCTAATTGCGGAACTAAGTCGCACTCTAATCAAATTTAATCAGGTCGTTTGCATTCCCAGTTTTCCTACATAACATGTTCCCCCCATAAGCCCGTAATGCCGTTATTAAGTCAAGACTCGGGCATGGGCTATCTGCCAATCATTAGACAAATATATATATGCAAGCACGACTTGAAAGATTTTTTTCTCAATTTGTTACAGCGCCATTAATTACATAAAAAATTTTTTTTTCTTATCAATTTTAAATAAATAAACTGAAAAATTTAAAATACAATTTTGAGTGGCGTCTACTTGATCGAAAGTTAATGAACTAAAACGATTTAAACTATATAAATATATATTGTAATGAAATATTTGTTTCTACATTTTTTGCATTTATTTTATAAACATTTCGTTAGCCTTAATTTATTCAAGTTTGTTCAATTGAGAAATTATAAATAAATTAATAAATTTTAACACCAGTGCCTGCCTTTTTTTATGATATGCATCGAAAAATGCATCACATTACGTTGCATCTACTGATGTATAAGCTAAAAAAAAAGTATTAAGATCGAATGACAATAGAAATAAGAAACAAAGAAAAAATGCCGACAAAGATTTCGAATGAGAAAAGAAACTCAAAAATGATTCATAAATAAGAGTTAAACTGTCAGAGAACATCACGATTGGTTAAGGAGAAGGGCCGTATAATACAATAAGAAAGAAGTTATTTTGAAGATGCCCAACTTGCGCGTACCCTATATAGTTTCATTATATATAATATTTATTTAAAATCCCAGTGAAATAATACTATCAATTTTTTTATAATCATTTTCATTTTTGCAGCCAAATATAAATATCTGATTTGTGTACTTTTTTAATCTTGCAAATTTTATATGCTTATCACTCGTTTTGAATCTTTGAATCCCGCAAGTTTAGCCATCACATCAAATTTAAAAACTAGGGCAACATGCACATAATGCTGATAACAAAAGTTCAGAGCAGCTGATTAAACATAGTCAAAAATAAAGTAAATAAATATGTGTATTGTAGTCCAATAAAGGCTCGACTAAGATATACCCTGGAACACTTCAGTTGCTAAACTAAAATATATAAATAAACATATATAATTTGAAACGACAATTGATTTTTTTAGGCCCTTTAACCTTTTTAACCTTTAAAATTAATTGTTACACTCTGCAAAAAATCTTACTTAATATTTGGGGAATGAAATTTGTTAACTTTCCCAGGGGTATAAAATCTTATATTATATTTAATATTCGCAATATATAAAAAACCCCGCCTAGCATCGCATACAAAAAAAATCACGTTTAGATTTTGTCATTGAACTTAGCATTGGAAGAGGAAGAAGGCGAATTGCGAATCATAAAACATATACAATATAGCAACAACAATTATTTATTCATAAAACAAAAATAAAAAATATAAATAACCCAAAAGACCTCATTGGGTATTTCTCCGATAAGGCATACATATTCCTGATATGCTTACAATTAGATATAATATTTAAGCTACAGAAAACTTTTTACAATTCTCTTTTTTTTTATATAAAAACTATCCAGTTCAATTTGGATTTTCGCTCAGTGTAACTGAGCGACACATTCTATATCAAGTCCGTTATTGGATATTAACTCATGAATTTTAAGATAGAGAAACCAAAATGTTCAAATTTGTATTGAAAATTTCGAAATTTTAAGCTAAACTATAAAGAATTTTTTAGTATATATAATCTCTAGACTATCTATTTATACTACACTATCTGTCACTATATGTATCATTTTGCCTAATCCTTTCATTGCTTCAAGCTCGGAAATTGTAGCTACGTTATTATTATCCACTTAAGTCTTATCCACATTGATGATATATTTATATATACAATGTATATTTTCGTCTATCACGTCTTTTGAGAATGCATTGCATCTTAAACTATTCCTGCAGTATACGTTGCTGTCAATCACAGACTTTAAGTCTGTTCGATTGACGTCATAAAGTCAAATATTACAAAATTGGCAGATAAGGGCTCTAACCCTTAACTTGATTCACCCTAATCGAACTATGTATACATCAAAAGAATATTATGTTAAATACTTGCCGGTCTGCAAGTACTCACTGTCTTCATAGACTGATGATCAATGCGAAAACCAAAGTCATTCAAGATAATTGATAATAGGTAAATTTTAGAAAATTAATAATAGTGGAACTGAAGTTGAAACTAAAATTAAGCTAATGGTATATAAAAACTCAATTTATTACATCGTTTCTAAGTCACGGATCACAATTACTTTAACTGTTTTTGCTTGAAAATAATTTATATTGACTTATAATGTTCTATAAATAGGTAATCAATCAAACAATCACCCCATTAACAGTTTGTTACAAAAAGAAAGAAAGTTCTCATTTAAAATTGAATTGATTTAAAAATAAAACCAATTTTATGAGCAAATGAAAATTCGAAACAAAATATAAAATCCAAGCGAATCTTCAAGGAGATAACGTTATAGATTTTTCTATTCAGTGATTATAAATAATTTTGGTATTCCTCCTAGTTAGCTTTTAATGATGACAAAAATGAAATGAAAAATAGGAAATTCAGTCGTATCGGTAGTTATTTATAAACGAATTTATATAGGCGGTAATATAATATTAATCAGTTTTATAGGCTCCGATAAGCCAAAAGGTGACCCAGTTGAGGGTAATGGGTGCTATGGCTCTCAGAATAAGGACTGAGTGTATGTCAATTGGAGGAAAGTCACAAAATATACACCGTTAATACCCGAGGTGTGCGACGATATTTTATAGGGAAATAAATATAATACTAAATTTGAACTTATATCTTTTAATAACAGACCGACCAAAGAAAACAAATAAGAATATTGGATAATATCAGTTACAAAACATGCAAATGGTTTCATTGCCGACTCTCCAAGGCTTAAGAAAGCCAGATTCAGATTTTTTTTTGGCATATTTGAGAAAGATGCTTACAGATGACAAAACTAGATCGATTGCCTACAACTATAGATTAAAACAAATTTTATGCTTAACTCTGTTACACGTATATGTCAACACTGATTCTATTTGGCTGGGTGTATCCAGCTTAATCTCTTATACTCTACGCATTGTAAATCATTTGTCTAGACAAGGCTAAAGTCCTTTGAATTCATAAGTATATCAAACCAAATAGACTCGCTTCATTTCATGAACGAGCATAACGAACCCACGCACACTTTTTCGGTGCCAGCATTCAAATAAACAATTAAGTTTGCCAATCATACAAATACGTGAAATAAACAAACTAAATGCAATCGCCATTGGGACCATCAAGTAATAGAGTTCAATGAACTACGCGAGTTGCCACGATATGATATTTAATGCTTAGATATAGCACGTATGCAATTTAAGATAAATATATTATTCAATTCATATGAATATATGCGAATCAAGCAGCCAGACCTACATATGTATGCGTTTGTGTAAATTATTTACCTGCCCCGACCTGCTTTGTAAATTATTTACACGAATGACTCATTCCAGAGTCTAGTCTACGCGCTTCTAGCATTCACCAGCTCTCAGATAAATTTGTATCTTTGTATCTGTGCAGTGCATTGCACTGATTTAGCATTGAATGCAATGTTCAAACATGTTTTTTTTTCCACATTTTGCCTCGCTTGCTTTTATGTTAATGTCCCATTAAGCCGGAACCGGAATGAAACTCTCTTAGTTTAAACTATCTTCCCCGATCATAGTTTCGGTTGCTTTTTAAGAAAGTCGGAAGTGATGCTGGAACAATTTTAATTTATTGTTAACTGATCTGATAAATATCGGTATCATTATATTTATACGTATATATTTTGTCTTAGATCTTTTATATAGTTTTCAGAGAAAAGAAAGGCGTAGATGGAGAGAACAAAAATAATTATATTTGAATTATACGAATATCGGTAAACCTGTTTGATACTTGAACTTAGCTTGTGTTTAGTCTGAGCAAACAATATTTAAAAACTCAATTTGCGACTCGCCACTGTCAATAGCTAAGCAAACAAATATCAGACGTATGGGCAAACATATGTGGCTAGTCTCGTCTGGTTTGTGGCAGACTATAATTAGACCCTCATTCCAAAAAAGTGCACACACATCTATGTATATAGTACACATAGTTCCAATAGTTTGTCTATTGATAAGGAGGAGAACTGTTCGGTGGATCGCGTATGAACATGACTCGCAGAAGAGTTTGTTTTTTAGGTCTCGGCTGTTACATAGTTCTGGGAGTTGGCTCGCTTATCAGCAGACACAATGGGCTGGCTGCTATATCATAATTACGGGCAGACGTCGTGGCTCTGCGATGTCAATGAAACAGATTTTTCAGATTTTCAAACTACTTACTCTGGTGTTTACATAGGCGTTACTCTACTCGATCGAGGGTGTCGATCAAGCACAAGTGAAAAACGTGATCAGCTCGTGTTCGCGGCTTCGACCAAACCACAAACAAGGCCCGAGTCTTTAAATAGATGTAGACTTGCGTCGCTTGATTATATATTTATATATAAATATATATATATATATATACATAAAGACGTATATGTATTTGCATAATAAATCGCATAATTAAGTTTCGAGCGAGAGCTACAATGGAAAATTACGCGGCAATATTACGCGATGCAAAATAGAAAAAACTGCAAAAATAACACACAATTTAATCGATCGACGATTACATTTCTAAGCGCCTATTCCATTGACCCTCACAAGAACGATAACCGTTTTTGAAATGATTAAAAGCGGAATGTATACAATTTTAGTGAAATGCCATCGTAACTAATTCCGTTTATTTTTCTTTTTCGTTTTCCTTTGGATTTTTATACCCTGAATCCATTGAAAATTAAATTTCAGGGTATAATGTTTTTGTGCAATGTATATAACAGGCGGAAGGAGCCACACCCCATAAAATATAAGACGAGCTGAGTTGAACTAGCCAAGTCCGTCTGTCCGTCCGTCCGTCCATGTAAACACGTGGATTTCATAAACCAAAAAAGCTAGAGGCCCAAAATAAAAAGCCAAATTTTCGATAATGCCATACGCTGTACGAGTTCTTTTTTTCGGTAACTCATCTAAATATATCGAAAACATCGCTTTGTTTTTAGGCCTAGCATGCACCCCGTTTAAGATAGAATGCTATATTGAATACGCATATTCTGCCACACTTATGCCCTGCAAATTTCATTACAAACGTATGTCTAGAAATAAACTTATTAAACAATAAAGTTTCATAGCACAGCGTATGCTGCAGCGCTGCCGCCGCATAAACTGCGCAGTATGCAGAGCGAGTGCAAGAGAGTATGCATATGTGTGTGTGCATGTGTTGTTTGCAATTAATGAAAAAATGAAACTTTTAATGATTATATGATAATAATATTACAGCTCAAAGGATTCAGGGTATCTCTTAGTCGAGCCGTCATGACTAGATTTTCGTTACTTGTTAGTTTTTCGTTTTCCCTCTCTGCGCGAGAAACAGAGATCCGTTGCCAAATAATTGATCACGCCCCGATCAGGTGCTCTAGGTCAGTTACGGCATGATTTTCGTCAGCCAAAAATAAAAGCAGCTATATTTATGAATTCTGTGTTTAGTTTATGCTGCGCAGTTTATCAGCATCTCGACCCCTGATTCTTCTGTCTGCATTGATGGGGGCTGATAAGAGTCAAGTCACACGCCTCGCTTCTAAATTTAAACTTTCGGCCGGGTGTAGAACATACGCTACAATTTTACCCTTTTCTAGCTAAACACGCTCTAGGTACGCCCATTTTTGATAAGCTACGTAATCGCTGATTATCTTTTCACTAATGGCGCCGATGATGTTGCTGATATTGACAGCTCGACTGATTTCATCAGCATGTGGTGCTGTTGCCTGGTTGGGATCTGGCCGTTCAGGTCTAGACCCTTTGCCAGACAACGTGGACATATAAATACTACTACATTTGGTTATGTCTGAGGCGCAGCGTGGTTTTTGTTTTGATTCCTATGAAGCAATGTGTGTTACCATCGGCTAGTGGTTGCCAATTACTCAGTCAGATAATGATACCTGGTTTGAAATTTTATCACATATCAATAAGTTCTGCGAATAACCCTATGCACGATACAGATACATATGTATATAGTATAATGTCCAACTCATTTAAAATCCATTGCCAATCTTCACTCGATCTATGCTATCTTGAGATGTGATAATCAGATTCGAAAGTGTCGATCGGAATAACTTTCTTCATCCTTATGTCCTGTTCGAAAGCTTTGATAATACCATATTTAAAATAGCTTATAACGTGTGTACTATGGCATATCAAGTGGATCTGTATGCAACACGCAGGCCGAAAATGGAAATTCGTCTATTAAATAATGCATCATATTCGCTGTGCGGCTAAGAGTCTTTTCGCTCATTCAGACAAAATATAACAGAAATAGACAGCCAGCGGGTTATATATGTATGTATATATTATATTTGCAGAGCTTCAAGTGTACTCCACATGGCCAACGCTTCAAAAGGGCACTGCACTGCACCACAAGAGAGAAAGAGATACAGGGAGAGGGAGAGGGAGAGAGAAAGGGATATAAAGATCAAGCTGCATATAGGGTGGTATATAGACGAATACTGATGAAGTGGCCGGCAAAAACGAGGCATGCGACTCCAGAAACGATGCATCGTTAAACCGGCTCTCAACCAAGGTAGTCGGGTGGTGGCCAGGAAGGAGAAGAGACTAGGTGAACAAGTGCCTGCTAGATAGCTGGCTTACGAGCTAGCCGGCCGGCTTGTGCACTCTGAAACCTGACTGCTGATGCTGTGGGGCTCGAAAGCAAATAAGTTACTTGGACTTGGAGCGGCGTGTGTTACACCGCACGAAAGTGGCACAGTGGTTGCAGATCAATCGAAACACTTGAACAAATAACGTGTTAGGGCCCTCACACAAAACTGCATTATCATTAGAGACTTGAAAGATCACGCATTGTAAGAGCATTTTCGTCAACTACCTAAGCACGACTAAGACCTAGGCCGCCATCTCTGAATGTCAACGAGTCACGCACGCCAGTCACACACTCACACGCACACACACACACACAACCAGTCACTTTCTATGCACTGCTGCAAGAAATAGGTTCACTCCCAGACCATGCGTGGCAGAGAACGTCGAAAATTTCACAGCGTTGTCGTCGTCATCTATGCAGCGACTGATGCGGGCACTATAAATGACAAAATGAAAGGCTCCTTAGTCAGTTAATGTGGGATTTTAATGGAAGCAGTGGACAATTGTGATTCAAATTTAGTTCTTACGAAGCGCTGATGATTTAGGCGCATTCAATTCTATGCAAAATGAATCTTTTGAGTTTAGTAACAGAAATTTATATTCAACCTTAATTACGTTTAAAACGTGTCTTATTCAAATGTTAAGTGCAAAGTCATTGCGTCAAGAGCATGTTTGTCAACCCTTCAACAGCTGTTACATGCACGTGGCAGAGCCAATATGCCTGCTGAATTTAAACGTAGCGCATGAGAAAGTCGATGAAAAGACGCGATTACAAAGAGACAACTTTTCGACAATTCCCCCCGACAACATAATTGATTTAGAGCTGTCGACTCGACAGCGACTGCGTAAAACAAACATAAATTGCATAAAGAAAAGCGTAGGCTGTTAAGGTGTTCGGGTTACGAGATTGCAGTCAACCTAATACGAGTATGTATAATCCCCCGTACCTTACAAAGGAAAACCACTCGAACCACTGCAACGACAGCAAGTTTTTGTGGACACTCAAACAATTGAGTGGGTACTCGTTCGGTGAGTTTTTACGCTTTTTTTAAATTATTTATTTATTGGTCTGGGAAAGGATGACAGAGTAAAACAAACGAAATGGCTACAAGAAAAATAAGCAAAACAGCTAGCTAAAATCGCAGACGTAGGCACTGCTGATCATATGGAAAGTTGTTTGACATAACAACTAAATGTGTAAAGGCGTGTGTGAATAGTTTCACGAGCAATCGCATTTATTAATAAAACACAAATTTTGAAAACGAGCACACGAGCTAATGATCGTTGATGCTGGCTGATCATGTCCATTCAGCCTGACAGATTGTGTGTGTGAGCGACTTTGTCTCTACGGCGGCGCCTAAACCCAACGAAAATCGCTGTCAAACCAAACGAACGAAACTAAACTAAGCTAAAAATCTGAACGCCAACAACAACAACAACAATAAACACAACTTTTGCTGCACTATCATTAAAATGCAGTCGCACGCTCACAGCGCGCATAACGGATAACGCATAGCGAGAGAGAGTAGGCATCAGCAGGGGCGGCGGAGGCAGGGGCAGACGCTAAAGCAGAAACAGTGAGTTTTTAAGTGAGAGGCAGCGCGAAGGAGAGAGTGAGAGCGAGTGGCTTCTAGAGCATACGCTCTCCGGGATCGTAGTGGTTGCTGGTCGGCCGGCACAACCACCAGTCTTGGCGGTGGGTTGCTTTAACAACATCAGTTATTCGTCTCTGAGTTGTCGAGGCGAACGGTACTCACAGTCGGAGTGCAACTGGCAACAACAAAACGCGATGCGGTCCTAATTGTTCGTGTCGTTGAAACTAGAAATAAATTACTAAAAATAACTCAACATCATATATAACTTACGAGGAAAAACGCGCGAATTCTTACTTCAAAAGGAATAGGGAAAATAGTTCAATAATTTTCAATTATTGTTAGTCCGTTTTGTCGTTTTGTTTTGTGCGGTGCTGCCAAAACTGTGTGTGCCTGTGTCTTAATAATTTAAGAATATAAGTTTTCATTTTTACACAACCCAAAAATTTCATTGTCTGACGCGCGTTGTCAAAGCCCATGAACAGCGTTCGTGATGCACATATGAAAAGAAATCTCTAAGAAGTTGGGCCAAAAAAGAAAAGTGATACCAGAAAAAGTTCCTTAATGCACGGAGATTCATATATATAAACGGAGAGTAAGAAGAGACAGAGAGGAACGAGAACACAACTGAGAGAAGGAACGAGAGCGCAACACACAACAAAGTCATAAAACAAGCAACGGTTAGTTTTCGAAGCAATATTAATATTATTCAGTCCCATAAACATAAACAAAATATATACAAATGTTGATTTGAAATAATATTTTTCCATTTCAATCCTAATTAGAATCGTTTTTTATAAACATTCGCATTTAAGCATTTTGTTTATAGCAAATTCCAATTAACATTTTACGCTTCGTTTAAGACTTAGAACAACTTTGCTTACCTTATCAATTTCTATTCCAATTTTACAGGCCCTGCTGCTAATTACAATCAATCAGAGTTCCTTGCTAGAGATCTATAGAGAAAGCCATCTATAAAATGATTTCACACAGTCCACCCATATTCAGTCACAGTCCACCCGTTAGTTTCCTAGCGGACTACATGAGCGGACATCAACGTCAAACACTGAAGTAAGTTGCAAATAAAGCCCACATATTTTGGAACTATACAAAAATTGTGTTGATTAATTGAATTCAATTGAATACACGAGATTCGGCCACGAATCAAAATTCAATTGTTTTTAATTATATTTTATTTATTTTTTATTTCAATTCTTTCCTCGTTTTTTTTTTTTTTTTTTTTTTTTTTTTTGAATAGTGAATAGTTTAGGAATACCTAAAATTATTCCAATTTATTCATTATTATTTATTTGAGCACATATTTTCTCTAACTTTGAGTTAGTCAAATGTCTTCAATATAAATTCTCGAACTTGCCTTATCACTAGATAGCATAAAGTATTTGCTGATATACTCAAAGACTTGCTGACGTGTCTTACTGAAAGAAAAAAGTAAATTGTTTTGTCATATCTCTGATAAATTGTGTGTTACAACATAAAAACTCATTTCCTTTCGCGCTTAAAACAATTATTAAATTCGATAACAAATACTATTCTAAAAGGAATTGGAAAAAGAGCGATATTATTTATGACAGCAATAAGTCTGGCACAATAAAAATGTAAAACATTTCTTATATAACATGAACAACAATAGAAGAAAGTATTTGTATTATTTATTGTATATAATCGTAAATGCAATAAAATAGGTTAAATACTCTACAAAATACCTTCATTCCTAAAGTACAATATAAACAATGAACCCGATTGCATTATACTTTGATTGTAAATATCGATGTTTACATTCCAGTCTCGGACTGATTGTTCGAATGGATAAATATTGATACATCATTTATACAATACATAAAACTATTACTAAGGTCAGATCAGCGTCATGCAGCGACCTTATGTCATAAGGTATTGCAACAGAGCGAAACGGGAAACGAGAAACGGGTAACGGGTAGCGCTTAACGGGTTAAATGGCTTGACGGCCTTTCCTTCACATGCACAGTTAGGACTAGGTACATATGTACCGAAAACTAAAAAAACTGTATTTAGCTCTGCTTTGCTTGGCAACAGCTTTTAAATATTCAATATCAAGGCGATGGCAATCAAAACAAACTTATTTTTTGCCTAGATTTCGAGAGCAAAAGTTGACAGCGAGAATTTCGCTTGAAGAAAGAAAAAATAACAAAATCATGAGAGAAATTTGGTTGTACGCGTCTTTTTAGGGTGTATGTGGAAACAATTGCTTCGAATCACTCTGGATCGTCCGTCGACTAAAGCTTTTTTTTCTCTGCAGACATTTATTGCATCAATCAGCTGACATTTTTTAGTAGCTAAATAAACATATACCCGAGAGCATTTTGACTAAAATATGAATAATAAAAATTCTAAAATTGGCCACAAAACATATAGTTAACGCTATAAATAGAAACAGTTCTTTGAAGCCTACGCAGTTATTTAATTTTTACTATTGAATCGAATATATCTGCAAATGATTGATGTGCTCTAAGTGCATTAAAGTGTGGTATTAGTATTATTCTATTATACTATCAATATAATTATAATTTGTATTCATAATTTATATCATTATAATACTAGTAACTTTTATTATTATTAATAATTATTAGTTGTTTTAGTCTCAATATTATTATGCTTTAGATTTTCATTGATTGGGCTTCGATCCATTTTTGTGAAATGCTACAAATGTCTCATCATTTTTACCGATATTTATAAGTTTTACTAAATCATTACCACTAAAAAGAAATAAATTAGCACCCGCGAAGTAATAACATGGATGATAACGAACTCTAATAGGCGATCGGCCAATTTAAATTGAGTTTCATAAATGATGAGAAAACAGAAAAAATTTTCTTATCAGGCATTGACTTTATAGTTTACCCACGTCTAGCCGTAATACCATTTTTGATATGAATCAGCAAAAAGAGAACAAAATTGCGAACAGTTGGATTCTATTCCATCCAAAATTAGAACTCTATGATGAATCATGACAGCGAGCGACTAAAACAAATTTGAATAGGCACAAACATATGTAAAGCTTTGTATATATATATGCATATAGAAACAGAAACCTATCCACGGGGTAGTATTCAAATCAAGTGCAGAGGTCGTGCGTAATAGATTCAACAACTTTTGCGCTTATCAATAGCAGAAGCTTGCCGCTATTTCTTTATTGATAGTATAATATGTGTAGGTATGTATAGAGGCACTGTGGCGACTGAACAATGCCAAGCTATTATCTCACTGAAATAAAAGACAGACCCAGAATAAAGACAGCCTTATCAAGCTGATAAAAAGGAAAGTAAACGTGAGCGCCGCGTGGCCCCTACCAAGAGCCTCAAGCTCATACGATTGCGACCATAATGCGCAGATTACTTGAGAACCCATACCGAAATATATTTAATACATGCATACATATATACTGATGTAAAAATTGGTGATCTTTGGTCTGCTTGCAGCTATAATGACGAGCCCAATAGCATAAGCGCCCGCTATTGCCGCCCTCAAGCCGTAACTCTGGCCTCCAAAGCTATGGTCAACAATGCATCCAATGCTGCCCAGGGCCAACAGCTGCCCTCTAAGACAAGTGGTACACCCCTTGGCGTGGGCTGTCGTTCCGGGCGCAGTTATTTGGAGCGCATGGTCTCTGCCCCATCGCTCAACACACAGCCCAAGTCGTGCCTTAGCCGCAAATCCTGCCTGCACAAAGCAAACCAAATCGACAGCATCCCAGTCACGGATGCTGCACCCACGGAGCCCGATGATCCTACGGATGCAAGCAGCGATTTAAATGGATTGGCCAACTGCAAGAAAAGGTAAATTGAATATACATTGCTTGCATAATGCATTGGTAATCCGAGTCACAATCCATTTGACGTCACATCGCAATGGCGCCGCCGACTTTTGCCGCCCTCAGCCACAATTTGAACTAGATTGCGGTTGACAGCATGTGAACTGTGTGCGCTTAATAAAAAGCGAAATTCAATAAGAGGAATAAAAGTAGACTCTACCAAAACATTAGCACCAAATTTGGCCAGATTTAAAAAAACCGGATCCGAAAACAAACAAATCGAAATATTACGTTTGGCAAACATATTGCACATAGATCTTATAGACGTCATAGCGAGCGCATGACGGTCAGATAAAGTACAAAATATACATATAGTATATAAAAAAAAAATAATATATATATATATATATATATATATGCAATTAATCTGTGATCTCAACTCAACTTGGCATATCTGGTATTAAAACATTCACTACGATAAGAAAATTTAGGAATCTGGTCATTCACACCTTTAATCTTTAAACATTTCAGAGTTGTAGAGTATGGTTTTGCTCTTGACTATATATATTTTAATAAAAGTGCGTTTTCCATACGTAATGCACTTGAATTTGCAATTTTTAAAACTTGCTAAAAATATAAAATGAAAGCCACAAACGCACATCAGCTGGAGAGCATTTTATAGAGATTTTATTTTTGGTGAGGCCACGTCTAGGCGAGGCTAAACACCAGCTGATATCACCTAAAGCTATGGCGACACACACTCACACACATGGCTTTTATCAATGTAAACCAGACACATAAGTGATTTAGAAAGATGTTGTCTGAATGCGCCTGCGATTGCATTATTTACATCTAATAGATTGGGTCTCGAGTATGCGACTAGCCAATGCCCTCTCGACAACTAAATACTTTTAAAACTATTCATTATTACTGATCCGATATGTGCTCTATGCGTTACTGCTGATAAGTATTAACAAATCGAATATCTCTGGAAGTCATATTTCATGCTTTCAACATATGTAGATATCTCACTGTATATCTGGTAGATCTGTCAATCTACTTATTAACTGACTTACAATAAGCACAGATAGATTATGTAAATGTAGTAAAAAATCATTTACTTAAATGTACTTTTTTGTATACATTTGTAATGGAAAGTTCCTAAAATATTTCGATTTTCCACCCATTAATTATGCTGTCATTCAGCAATCAGAATTCCACTTCCTCCCAAACAGATGTCAAGACACATGCCACACTTTTAATTAGTTCACTAAGGCAAGCAAGACCCCAGGCTAACAGGCGGACCAGGTCATGCCAAGGCCACCAAATAGACGACAGAATCCACAAACTAAAAATGTGATAATTGCGCTGTGTCGATTTTCGGCTATATAAAAAGTATATTTCAAAATACACATCTGTATATATATATAAATAAATTACATTCGAATGTAAGATGTGGATGTACGCAGTGAATATTTATAGATGATTGTGCATGCGCCCAACACGTGTTGCGAAGAGATTTCAAAAATGAAATCTGTAAATGCATGTAATACACAATATTTATATACATAATATATATCTTTATATATTTGTGATTTCGACTCATTTTTGTGTCACCCACGTAAAATCTAATTTTGTGGGCACTCTCTCTCTCTCTCTCTCTTACTCTCATTCTCTGTCTCTGTTTGCAAACTCTGAAAGATTTGCGTAAGTAAAACTAAGAGCGGGGGACTTTAAAGACGGAACCACCTTGTGGCAACTATGAGTTCAAGACACGGACAAGGCTGCATGTAAAGGTCACCAGACTGACCATCGGACGACGTTTTTGACAAGGTCATAATCATACATATGTCTCTTTCACCGGGGTAAGCATTGTCGATAAGCCAATTAGAGGCAAAAAGAGTGCACTATCTATATAAGAGGTTATATATGAAATGCCTGTCAGATCGATTTCTACAATTTAAGGCGTTTTTGAATTTAAGGTACCTTTACGAAAACTTGTTTCTTTCACACCATTTTGTGCAGTGCATATTAAACAGCCACAAGTTATTTTATTGTGCCTGAATTTAAACCGGACCCATATGCATTTATTTTCGGGGTACATATGGATATGTAAATGAGTGCAGGCGAAAAGAAGAAGAAGACGAAAACAAGAAAGGAATGTAAACCAGTTTTAATTTTCGTTGCTTCCTCAACGCCACCTCACCTGCCCACCTTGCCTATAAGAGCGCCACAGCTGGAACCAGCCTGCAAATGCCCGGAAAATCTGAAAAATTGGAAAAATTATAGTCTATATAAATTGATATGCGACAACGACATAGTCACAAAAATTTAGTTGACACCGGCAACATGTAAAAAAATATGATGTCGAGGCGAGCCCACACACTAGAAGCGATCGAACGATCGAATCGATCGCCCAAACACAGAAAATTTATTAAAAAAAAAAACACGAAACCTGTTAAAGAAAATGCAGCAGACGGCTATTGCACACGCCTTTGACGCGTGATCAGCGATCAACGAGCGATCGGTAAACGTTGGCAGTTCGAACAGCCGGTTGCTTGATATTGGCGTCAGACTAATAAACCCAGCTAACTTAGCAAATAGCCAAAATTGTTGGCCATATTTACTATAGAAAGTATACGCGCACACAGAGAGACATAGGGGCACGCAAACATATTGCTTCCATATTACCAACTCTATTTGCTATTCAAAATATTTAATTGCTTTTCGCCGTATTGTGCGAAATGCACAATTCTTTAAATTCCATAGGGCCTGTCGACGCAGCTCTTGCGTCATATTTACTGAATTACATTACATTTACAAATGGCTTGATAAATTTTAATCTTATCGTCAGAATAGACCTGCCCTTTTTTATAAGTCTCTATATATATCTTTTATTGTACAAGTGGAAAATTGAATCGAAGTAAAAGGCATTCTATCGCCTACTCAAGAACTTTGCAAGGGTTCAATTCTAGGGTTATTCGAAAAAGAGGCATATCTCATTTACCTCCAAATATAGCGTAAATCTTTTCGTTCTCAGCCATAAAATCAATAGGGTCTCTCCTAACTTAAATATATATATGTTATACTTAATTTTCTTTTTGCCTGAATTGAAAAATTGGTACGTGGCCAATTTATATATATACCTCATATATATATATATATATATACATATATATATATATATATATATATATATATATATGTATATAAAATGATGACGCAAAAATCAAAAAAAAAATACATTTCTTTCTACAGCGGGAAGAAATACAAATATCTTCTAGATCCTAAACAAGCCGATTTTTAGAACTCAAAGCTGGCACACAAAATATAAAACCAAATGTTTTTTTTTTTTTTTTTTTTTTTTTTTTTTGTATTAAATTAGGGAAAGAAACGAAATGTTTAAATGCCAAATTAATGGCAATGGGCGGTGACAGCTTCCGATTAGCTCGAATCCCTGCCAACGCGGGTCACAATGTACCCAACAAAATTTCAATTGACTTTGTTTTTGTCAAACTTAAGCATCGGTTTGCTAAAAATAATTAAGCACAAACCAAAAAATGCAACGTCGCAGTTTCAATATGAAATCCAAAAAAGAAAATAAACTTAAATGCATAAAAATAATAAGAGTCGTACTGTGGGGTCCGAAACTCGAGAGCTGATAAGAACAGGTTCAAGGCTAAAATGTACTATCTCGTATAATTAGTTCAACATTTGAAAACAATGCCAAGCAAGCTACTGCTGCTACAGCTGAAGCTAAAAGCTTAATTATCCTCACTTTCACTGTCTAATTGAATTCCTGACTATTTATTTGCAGTCACTTGAATAAAAAACATGTGATCTTTGCGGACGATGAGGGTCTGTCGCTAACGGAGGTGCGCATCATGTCCGAGCCCTCGAATGTGCCACCATACTGGAGCATGAAGTTCCTGGAGCAGATCACACAAGGACTGGTTAGTCCGCATCCGCCAGATCAGTGGACCGTGGACTTTAAGCAGCCAGCATCCGACTATTTGACATTTAGGTAACACACAAAGCCCGCTACCAATAAAGCGTTCAGTTCACTTACCTATCCAAATATTGACCAACAGACAAAAGATTGAGCGTGACTTTGTCTCACTGGAGAATGTCATCGTAAAGGATGAGGAATCGATTGTGGTGGGCACCATCAAGGTTAGGAATATTGATTTTGCCAAAGAAGTCATTGTGCGCGTCACCTGGGACAACTGGAAGAGCCAACAGGACATATTTTGCACATTTGCCAGGGCCTACGGCCCCGCCACCTGTGCTCACGTTGTCTTCGATACATTCTCATTCAAGATCACGCTGCCCCCATCCTCCAAGCGTCTGGAATTCTGCATTTGCTATCGCTCTAATGATAAAGAATTCTGGGACAATAATGATGTAAGTGTTTCGGACAACACGCGCAGTATACAGATTTAAATATATCTCTATATCTATCTCTATCTATCTCTTAACAGGGTAAAAACTATACCATCAGCAAACGGTCACCTTTCTACTACAACGCCCTGTCGCCCTATGATAAGGGTCAAAATCGTAGCTCCAGCCAGCAAATGCGGTCCACTTTAACAGATGCACTTGCCAAAGCCCAACAGAAGAGCCAGGAGCCAAATACGCCATATTGGTAGAGCATACGTATATACATATATATAGTTAAATATAGTATAGAGGAGAGTCCAGCTAATCGTATGGCTGAGCAAATCTGTGGCTGCATCGGCCACTGGTTTTACCGTGATCCTCCCGATTTTGCTGTTGCGAGTGGAATTTAAGTTGTGCCTGCATCAAACGGCACTTGCCTCTGAGCGTTACATTTTACAATCAGGAGAGAGTTAATTCATAAAATTTTACCATGTTCCACATCATACCCACAAAAACGTTCTTAAGCCAGAATCTGGTAAGGTGCCATTGACTTGAGATTTTCTCTACATACAATCAGACAGAAACTACTTTTAATTTTAAGCACAAGTGAGTTTTGAAAAAAATGAGAAGAAGAAGATGAGAAAAAGAAGCTCATCGAATTTCAGGATCAATATCCTTTAACCCACATACATATCTTCAAAATATTTGTTGTAGTACGTTTGATTGTGTCACGATATCAATATCAATTTTATTTTCCTGTACTTTATGTTTACCTGTCTGCCTGTGTGATTGTCTACCATATAAACTGATATTAGCCTAAAAACAAGACAGCTCAAGTTTAAATAAATTTATTAAAAAAAGAACTATCAAAAAATGCGTGAGTTATCCTAGCAAACCATTGTTCCGAAATTGTCTTCATATGCAAATAAAGAAACAGAAAAACAAACAAAAAAGCATAAAACGTTAAAAAAAATATATATGAAAATTTAGTAATTAAGATTTGCATGGAAAATTTTATAGTTTTTTTTTTATTTTCTTAAAAATTATTTTGGTTATTTGAAACTCTAAGACTGAAATGGCTTGTTATGGAAAACACGTCCTCATATACAAAATAAATAATACCATAAAAAAAATACAAATCAAGATATGATTCGAAACATCACATATAATAAATGATGATCCATGTCTCTAAATGTCTTTATGCGTGTCAACCCGACTTTGAACTTAGAATTTAAGCAATTTGTACATAAAACGTATATGTATATATATGAATATATTAATATATTTGTGTATACAATATATAGATAAATCATGCACCAGAAAATTGCCTGTTGAATACATTTATACATTACCTACGCGTTTAGTTTTGTAAAAATATTTAGCTATAGTGCTTAGAAGTTATTTAATTTTAAGGGTCCAAACCAATACCCTCCCGGCTACTCAAAGCTGACGAGAAAACTAATTCTCTTCTAGAAAACATACTGATTATTTAGTTTTTAGCGGACGCCAATTACAACACGATATATTTACGCAATGAAATTATGATACAATGATACAACCCAATATGTTACATTATTACATTCATTGATTAAAGATAAATTACACATAAATATATCATTTGTTTTTCCTTAAACTGGTCCAGCTAAGATCGTATCCGATATGTGGGCTTTGTCTGTTGCCATCGATTTTCAAATAAGTCTTATAAATTCAAATTCAAAATTTGTAAATCTAATTGAACATGCAAATATAAATATCCTGATCAATTCCACAGCAATGCTTATATATGTTAACAGTCACAATTTAATATTTCAGAAAACATAAACAGCAACAACAGGTAGTCTGTCATTCCGATTAATCTATATCTACTTCTGAATATCTTTGATTTTTATCAAATTTAAATGAACTCTTGAAGATCGAAGCAACGAAAATTATATTTAAACCGTTTTTGAATAAAGTAGAATTGAGTATATTTAAGACCTTTTATATATATATGCATATATTAATATATTTCGTAGGACAGTTTTTTATTTCATTTCAGAAAAAACTGAAATCTGTGCATCCACTGAATGACAAGTCAATGTATGAGCAACTTTTTTTGTTGGGCTCATAGGTTATCTGAACTAGGAACTGTCTTATATAGTGAGCGAACGTATTGTTTATGCAACTCGTAACTGCAAAATACGTAAGCACAGACGAAAAAAAAAACACTCAAATGCTTTCTGTTGTTTAATTTGTAATTTAGTTTATTCAGTGTCTGGGGAATTATCTATGCGGCAATTAAGCATTATCTATTACATACCATATTCTGAGACCTGTAAATCAGTTATTATCGTTGAGATTGGAAAAACAACATACAAATAGATGTAAAATACGAAGGATACCTTAGAGCTCATGTACGCTTATAGGTGTAAACATACATATGACAGCTAATAGTATAAATGTAATGTTTTGGAATGGAATAATTAAGTTTAGTTATTTAAGATAAATTATTAGTTTTCTTGGAATCATTATGATAAATCTACAAATCGTATCATCGGAATGCGTAACAGCCGAAAGTAGAATATAAATAAAATGTGAATAGACTACGCACGATCCGTTATTTAAAGTATACAAAGTTTGGTATGTTATCTTCGCCAACGCAATAATTTAGATTTGCCGTCCCATTTTATACTATTGGGTTGATCTTGAATTTGAATTAGACTTAATTCAAAAATTTAGCTTTTGCTTGCATTTTTCTCGTTACTTCCGAGCGTTTTAATTCTTCTCCTTGGCCTTCAGGCTAGCGGGCATCTCTGGTGGTGGTGGACGAGGAATACCCAAAGCTACTTTCACGCCATCATAAATGAACCATTGCAAGGCAGTGAGCGTACCAATCATAATGATACGTGGTGTCAATCCGTTCCACATGCCCATGAAGCCCAGCGATTTGACGACGCTTCCTGCACTGGCGCCCTTGCTTTGGTTCAGCTTAGAAACGACCACGTCGGCTGGATGCGAGACAACGGCGCAGAAGACACCAGCAATGTAACCAGCGGCAAAGGTAACCACCAATTGTTCACCCTTAGAGCACTCTGTACGGGGCTTGGGTACCACGTATCTATTAAGCAAACCCAAAAAGATTGTGTTCACTCAGAGCTATATGCAACTGTTAGATTGTGCTACTCACTTGTAGAGCAGCTCCACAGTGCGTTCGAAGCACGCAAACTTCATCATAGTGTAAGGAATTTGACGCATCCACAATGGCACCAAGCCCTTGTAGAAAGCTGCGATACCCTCATCCTTAATCATCTTTGGTACCGCTTCACGGAATGTATTAGCAAAGCCGGGAACTGTCTGAATCTTAACCTTGGCTGCTTCAAACGGAGCCAGGGCAATATCAGCAAAGACCTCAGCAGATGCCGATGCAGCCAGATAGATATAGGTGCGATACAAATATGCATTTTCTTCTCCAATTATATCGGCGTACTTAATTTTGAACAACTCATAGAAACCAAACTTGCAAAGACCCTGAAGAAATTATCAACAAATATTTCCATTCAAATATTATTTGAGTTATGTAAGCGCCAAGTCACTTACCTGTAGTGAGTAACCAATCAACGTTGGGAACCAACCCTTTGCCAGACCACGAGCGCCCTCCTCAGCTACCGTGACCTTGAATCCATGAACTAGATTCTTGTACTTGGCTGAGTCCACCTGCAAGCGGCACTTGACCAAGTCCAATGGCACCACAAAAGTATGAGTGGTGCCACAGCTCAAAATGCCACCGATACCGCAGAGAGCAAAATATTTGTTGCTGCCAAACTCGCAGGAATCAGTTGACGCGGCTGCTGCAGCCGCAATTTCTCGTCCAACAACGGGGCCAGAGCTGTGTCCTACCGCTGGCAGAACAGGCAACCGACCGACCTTTCCCTCATCGCACTGGGCCTGACTGAATGGCGTCTTGAATGGCGAATTCTTTGCTGCTTGAAACAAGGACGAGAACATATTGTCTTTTTTGTGTCTACAATGGTGTCCGAGCTGCAACGAGCAGAAGAAATAGTAAAATTAGAAAATGTTCTTATAATTAAATCTGCTTCTGCGCGATTTGCGAATTTTCACTGCGTTAGCCGTTCACCGTTCGATTGTGAGTTACATAATGTGTCATGCACATCCAAGTGTCACAGATTGCTTGTAAAGGACAATTAGCTTACATTTTTAAAATTCAATGAAAACTAAAAATTTATCACAAACTCCCTATCTACTTGAGCATGTGATTTATTTCTCTTACGCAATTAAAAGTTTTACATTATATTCTCACTTACGAAGTGGCCGTCCGTGGCGTGGCGAGGAATTAGATTCAAAGAATGAGTTGTAGTGAGACCGCAAACTCCAATCGCAAATATACCAAAAAGTCGCCTTAAAAAATACCAAGCTTAAATTTTACTAGGGGGAAAATCAGCCGAAGGCCAGTAGATCATACAGCTCAATAGGTCAGCCAGAAAAACGCCTTTCCTCGAATGGATTGTCAAGTAGGACGGATAGTAGTGAAAATGTTGGTTGTAAATATAACGAGAATAACAATTCCAAAGTTCTAGTAGGCGATGCTCAATGACCCTTGCTGAGCTGCAGTTTCAGGCATTCGAAATTACATACGTACACGAGTCAGATGTAGATATCGATTGCTATCGATATTATAATACGATGAACGGTTTTTACGACTTATGCGCGCAACTGAGTCTAGTTTAAAATTTACTAAAATACCAAGACATACCAGATCAGACTTAGAAATATCGATTCTGATGACGAAAAATTCTGTAATTTATCCGAAATATTTTCAGGAAACCTAGCGCATTTTTATTTTGAACAATTTTCAAAACAGTCAATTTACAAGCTGTGAAGCGTGAAGGGATTTATTCATTGTCTTAAGCGTTGATAGCAATCGCTATATTTAATAACTAAAAAAACCAACTACTATATTATTGAATGTTTAGATGATTATACGGGGTAATAAGAATTTCAATTATAATTAATTTTTGGTAAGTGCTTTATTAAATTATTATTATGTAGGATTTTCCTATAAATCTCGTTATATGCAAAAAATAAAAAAATTATATTAAAATATCTATATTTATTTTATTTAAAACATCATCAACAGAAACGGATAAAAGCTTCGTAAAAATTGAGCAATAGAAGCTTTCATATAACAGTACTGTTCATTAACAGTTAACTTGCTGCTGCTGTTAACAGGTGGTTTGACTTCGTGAATGTTAACATACCGATGAGATAAACAGTTTGTTTGATTAGGCAGACACTTTAATTGTGCGTATAGCACGTCGCCAAATAAACGCTATCATAAAATATAAACATGATGTCAGTACTAAAACAAATAATGGACATCACTTACTATTAGGGACAGCCCGCAGCCGCTCCTGAACAATTGCTTGTTGCTTCAAATATTGCCGCCTGTTGTCTTTGTCGTCATCTTTGTCGTCGTTGTTTGGTTGTCGGCGTACGAAACGCCGAACGGCCATTCAGTAGCCGTTAGAGCGCGTCGCAGTGCGGCAGGAAGTTGAGTATACGACGCGTTGCCTCGTCTCTAAATTAAACTCAAATATCTCTGAAGTGTGCCGCGTTTTTGAAGTGTGCCTTTCTGTGGCGCGCAAGGTGTTAATTGGTTAAAATTTAGTTTATTTCAAAGAATTTATAAGTAAGGGTGACGATGCACGCAGGATTTCTGCCGAAATATTATGCACGCTGTATCCTCGAAACTCAATCTGTATTCAAATTGTCTGTATAAACAAACAAATTAATTATTGGCAAATTAAATTAAAAACTAGTTATCTGGCCGTGTCGAATACGTGATTCTTAAATGATAATATAAATAAAAGAAATTGAATAACAAGATGCAGCATAGTGTGCACAATAAAATTATAAATATTCACGAAAAATAATAATATTAGTCTGCAATATTATTATTGAATTAATTAAAAAATAAATCTGCTAAATTATATAAAATTATGAAATATATATGTAATTACAAATAAATATAGTTATATAAAAATACAATTTAGTCGATTGCATCTTATAGTTATAGCAACTGGATTAATATGGATTCGAGGTATGTATTTATTTATAGCTCAAAACGAATATTTTGCATTTGGTCGGTTTCTGAATTCCGAGAACCTTTAAATTCTCTGGCAAAATGCAAAGTTTGATTAACCTAAAAACCATGAAAAGTAAACAATTTCCAACACGGACTTGATAGATAAATTTGTTTGCCAAAAACTCGGGCGATAAAAAATATCAAATCAAAATCAAATAAAAAACTTTTTTTGGCCAACCAGAGGAAAAATCGAATCGAATCGAATCAAGCATGACCTATTACTGTCACGTCCGGTGGAAGCCAGTGCAGAGCTAACAACTTTTGGGTCACGTTTGACATTTGGCCAAACAAAATGATGGAAACCAAACTCTAGTAGCAGGCCAGTTTCATGCGTACAACCACACAGCAACATTACGGGCTCGCAGCAATTAATTAAAAAGTTTTAACGCGCCCGAATCAAATCAGCAATTTTTGCAGGTATTTTAGCGTCAATCAAGTTCGAGTTGGAGTCCGAGTTCAGGTTCGCGTTTGGGATAAAGACTTAGTTGGTTCATTTGGTAGTAAACAGTAGCTCGTCGGATCGATGGATGGGCTCAAATGAAAATCAATGCGCATTACTGCAGCCTCGCTGCGCCCCAAAACCAACGGCCAACCCGGCAAACTCGACAGTAACGAAAATACATTCAATTTTTAAATACAGTGGGGGCAGAAGCTGCGCCATGCGGAGCGATGCGAATGCTATGTCGTCTGACTTGTCCAGTTCTTGACCCCAAATCCAAGTCCCAAAATAGGCTCGACGCCAGGCCAAGCGTCCATTCCTGATTATTTTTAAGCTGCGCTAAAAATCTGATGTGTGAAATTTCGAATATTATTTTTGTGGAATGCACCTAATTATAATCGAAATATCCAAAAGAGTTTCTGCTTACGGTATTTTTGGTTGATTCATTATACTCCTTGCCCAAGTAAATAGAGTACATTTCCTTAGTCCTTTATGGACGGAAGAAGTACCCGTTGGGATCCTTCTACTGTATACATGACTATTGATATAGAAGTTTCATTGCTTCAGTCAACTTTTTTTGTTGATTCCTATTTATTGCTATTTAATTTGAGGTAACTAGGTTGGCAAGAAGCATTTGCCACCAGTCGCAAGTGTGCGAAAGTCAAAAGGAAAAACCAAAATAGAAGAAGAAGAAGAAAACACAACAAAGGCCAAGTCTGCGGACACGCCTTTGGCTAATTGTCTACGTGAATGTATGTCAGCGAATGCTTATGTGTGCGAGTTTCTGTGTGAGTATGTTTGTGTGTGTGTGGCTGTATGTCATAATCCAGTGAATGCCCAGCAATAATTTAACACGCAAGTCCTCTGTTATGTGTCCTTTGTGCTGTTGTCGACTAATGGCTGTGACTAGTAATCGGGGCGACAAGAATTCAAATGCGACTGCTGCAGTTCTTAATTAGCCATTTGGCGCATTATGTCGGCCGTCGACATGTAATCGCATAAACTGGAACACCTGCGATATTAGCTTGGCCCACAGTGCACCCCGAGCTCGTTCTTCATAATCTACTGCCAAGCAAACTAAGCGAAATGAGCAGAGAAACAAGTCAAAATTTATTAAATACTAGGCTCATGAATCATTTATAAATCATTCCTAGTCGTTTACAGTATCGTGTGACTGGCTGGATGATACTCTGTAATTTGTCATGCAGTGATATGAATATAGATGATGATAGAGGTAACATAGTATATACTAAATTACAATGAATTTATGAATTAAAAGAAGATATATATAAAAAGATTAGGAGAACATGTAAACTTATCTTAAATATATACAGTTCGTAATCGCACATAGATCGATAGAAGTTTCCTTCTGTCCTACACTTACATACAACTCATTGTCAGGTAGCTGAAAACTCTGAAATTTGATACATACATAAGTGGTTTGAGACGTTTTTGCTTCTATATGTCATTCAGCTTTATAAATCAATGTTTATGAATTAAGAAGTAGTTTCTGACGGATGACAAGTGCATGACAAAGTGTCAGACAGACTAGTCGCCATCTCTGGGCAAATTATCCATCACTCATGGCACAGGGTCCCAATCACATTTTCCAACAGCCTTGACATTGACGTTTCTTGCGAGATGCCAATGAGTAGATGGGGAAGCAGGGTGAGGAGAGACTGAGATATGTTGCCACATTACGTTACATTCGTGTGCCGGAGGAGGCAGCATATAGAGAATAAGCTGCGGATGCTGTTCCCATGAATCAATAAGACGCATACCGAAGGCCAAAGAAATGGACACAAATGGACTTGGCTGCAGGCCAATGCGAAGGTTGCTTCGGCAACGAGGCACTCATAAAACAAAAAAGAAAAAAAAACCTGTTGAGTAAATGCCTCAATGGGTAAGGCACTAATCAAACTGCAGTGCACATAAGGCAATAGCTGAGGCAATATTAATACAAAATGCCATATCACTTAATGAACTTATTTACGCACCAATCACACGCAATTTAATTCAATTCCAGAGCAATTCGAACATTAAGCATTGCTTAATTGAAGCACAAAGCATCGAAGCTCGACATCATCACAATAATATTTAAAGAGTGTGCTTCTCAGATGTACTCTGAACCACCGGCCTAGACATCCGTGTGGAATGTGTATCATGTTGCACATGGTCATGAGCCACGTGTCGCTAAGCAGCTCAGCACAACAGGCAATAGACAATTGGCAACAGGCAACACGAGCTCCAAGTGATGCCCTGCAAGTGATATGATAATAAACAATGTTGTCAGCTACTAGAGTATGTCAAGTTTATTAATTTACTGTCATGTTGGGAGATCACATTTGGCTCTACCGTTGTAAATTACATTTGCAACTCAAGCCAGCCAGAGGCGTTGGCTGTTTGGCCAACGGCCAGTTGGCTAGTTGGCCAACAACCAGCAACAATTATGGCCAGAGGCAAGTCGAGTGCGCTCCCCAGGCGTTCATAAACTCGATATTCTCTCATCCAGTTCTCTTCTATTGCCACTGAAAGCGTCTGACTCAGTAGTTGCTTTACCCAATTGGCTCTTCTTCATGTTGTTTGTTGCCTTTCTTTTTATCTGTTTGATAGCCTAGTTTTCGACAGAAAAACTTATGACTCCAATATCCTCTTTGACTGTTGCCATCACAACTCATCGTAATACTCAATGCAATTGCAGAACAAAATTTGCCAGAATGAATCTTATTTATAAAAGCATTTGATTTTACTGCAAATTAAAGCGAATGCGCCTCAAAGCATTCATTAAAATTTATTCATGAAGCAGAATCCAAAAAAAATTATTTAATAAATTTTATTTAAAGTTTAAATTCTTATTGATGCGCTTAATATGTATAACACATAAGTATATTGATATTAAGCACAGCAGTGTTGTGCTTGTTCAACTAATTTAAGCAATGCAATTCAATAAAATATATAATTATATTATTATAATTATATTATTAGGGTTTTGTCTAGGATTTCAAAGACTTAACAATAAATCTTAAAGCAAGGTTATTTAATACAGAGCTCAGTGATAAAATAAAGTTGTAAATTTATATAAATAATGCTGGAAAGGTTTTCTAACACCGTGAAAAACAGAAGAAATATAATAAATAAGTTTTGATAAAACAACAAATTATATTCCTCCTTGAAAAGGTATTTAATTATAGAGTACTAAATACTAAAGAGTTGGATACATTTCTTGGAATATCAACGATTATTAAGCTTAAATATAGTTCGCAAAGTGCATATGCTTTATCAGCTGTCAAAGATAAAGCTTTATAATTTTTATAACCTTTTCTATGCACATAAATTGACTTTTATCGAAGGTTATCATCTCAAAGAAAATTTTGTGAAGCTTCAAATTATCTATGGAGGAGAGTATAAGTTTCTGCGGCGCGTGCACGGAACTAAATTATTCAACCATTTTTGTTGTTGTTTATTTATGTCTGTCAAATTGCTGTCAAGGCTGCAGTTGCAAAAAAAGCAAAACGAAAAAAAAAATTAAAAACAAAGCTAATAGAGAACTCGCAGTAAAAACTATTGTGGCCAAAAACTTTCATTGGCTTTGCGAGGTTTTTAGCAATCAAAAATTGTTGCGTTTGTGTTGTTTGGGCGCATCGAATGCAGTCGACCGACTAAACAAATTAGTTGGCTTTAATGAAAATGCCCAAAATCATTTAAGCCCCAAGAAATACACAAATAAATACAAAATATGTGGTTGTGCCACATGAGCAAAGTTCATAGATGGATTCAGCAATGTATATAGATATGTACGAGAATATATATATGTGAATATTTGATTGAGCGCTTAGATTAGCCAACTGCAGTCTTTGTTATTGATTGTGGATGTCCATTTAAAGGCAACCATCTAATAAGTAAAGTAATAAAAATGAGCAAATTACTCATATACGAGTATATGCCAAAAGTAAGCACAGTTAGGACTATAAGTATATGTATACTATATGTAGAAAAACTTTTATAGCTCCAAGAAATCTGTGAGTATGTAAGCACTCACGGATTTCTAAATTTCGATATAAAGAGAATGAAGAAAATAGAGAGAGAGAGAAAAAAAACAGGAGAGAGACAAATCGAGCGAGAAAATTTAAATATTGTCAAAAGATGTTTACAAATAAACCTATTCTTATCAGAATCAATTCAATCTGGAGCATGGGAAAATCTATTATTTTATTATACTTTTTAGCTTTTTATTTGGGCCTACAAATAATTTTTAATTTTAATTTTTCCAGTAATCAAGCTTATTAAAATATAACTTAGCATACTTCAATTCAAAATACACGTATTTATGATAAAGCATTCACAAAAGGGTATTTAAGATTCGTCTTCACAGTATATCTTCATTATATCATAAGATACCTTATATTATCGCCAACTATACAAATATGTGCTTTGGCTTTTGCTATATTTCTATTTTGTTTATCTCGGGCAACTGTTTTAATAGCGAAGCGACAGCAACAAAAATTTCATTCATTGCGTGGCATTTAAAATTCAATTTTCAAAATGTATGAAACAAAACTTCCAGTTTCACCCAGAGCAAAATGACATGAAAATGTTTTCGCAAAAGTGGTTAAGACTTGTGTGCAGCAATCGGGGAGGCGTTGGGGTTGGGCGGACGAACGTATTCAATGGGGCATTGGCAATAATAATTTGTTGTCTATTTGCTAGCTGATAAAAATTCACTTTGTCTGTTTACTTGCCGCAGCGTAAAGCATTCTATATGAAGTGCCCAAGGGAGTAGCTGCTGGAGCCACAGACAATGGCGTCATATAAAACTAGCCAAGAAATATGCAACTGTAAATGCAATCGAAAGAGCGGGAACAATGTCTAGCCAAGTGGCTGAAAGTTTATAGAAGGGCAGAACGTTTTCATCACGAGAGTTCAACAAAGAAGAATCCATTCTATGTTGTTCACATTTAGAAGGAATAGTTATGGTTGAGTGTCTGCTTTATGGGCAATCACGGCAAGGTGAAGTCTTGACAGCGTTTAATGTTGGTGAACATTAGGAAATTCTTTTTGGCAAAGTGAAAAACTTCTCGTTTCAGGCATACGAAGTAGCTAAAATCTAAGACTGCGAGATCAGCAGTTAAAGTGCAAAAAAATTGTATTAATATTAGCAGAGAAATGATTTTGCTTTGATTTGTTTATATTGTCAAATACTCGGCGCTCATATAAAATAATTGTTTACTTTCCGGGTTCTCGAGACTCATAAAAATATATAGTTTGAGCAAATATGTTTATAAATATGGCATACATATATGGGTATATAGTAAAATCTGCCTAATCTGGACAATTAAACATTGAAGAATTTTTCCGCATTATGTGCAGAAATTATTTCTTCAATTTTCTTGACATTTTTTATTTTAATCTATTAGAATGAATATTATGTATATTTATATCAAACTTATAATTTTTTATTTAATTTTCTATTGCAACTCAATAATCCATTCACGGTAATAACGTTAGTAGTGGAGAGGTTGTACTGTATGTGGTTATAAATGTAATTATATTATAATGTATCGAAAGCTGATAATGTCCATTAGATATTCTCTTTATGAACTTACCTCTGTTCGGGCTTATAAATGCCAAAGGGACAAATCCCTTCGAATTGCTCACTTTGTACGTTTTGTTTGTGTCAATTGTTAGTTCATCTCTTCTCACTGTTGTATTTGTACTATATATCTATATATATATATTTATACTATATATATTACGCACCCAAACGCAAAGTGCATGGACAAACACTAACAGAAGTCAACTGTCAACTATCGCAAGTACAAGTGCCCTTCCGCCACTACTCATAGTTGTTTGTTATTGTTATTTTTGTCTTTGTGCTTTCGCTCCACTGTGCGACTTGTTTGCTGTTTGTTTGTTTGCTTGGCTCTTCTGCTCAGCTCCCTCGCAGTTGTCGTTGCCGTTGTCGATGTCGCTGTGGCTGTCTGTTAACCGTTCTGCAACGGCTTTTGATAAAACACCGATAAAAATCGCATTAAAGTATCTTCAATAAAAAAAGAGGTAACAACTGCTGGGCTACCGCCGGGCGGCCAAAACAAACACAAGTTAAGGCCTTATAATTGAGAAATTAATTATACACGCAGCGCACATCTTAATTTATTAATTTTCTACGTATTTACTTTCCCCCTCCAACAGAGGAAAAACTGATAAGCCGCTCGAAGTATATTTCAGTATATAGAGCAAACGAAAACAATAATACATATTTATAGTTTGTCAGCAACAATTGAAGAACAATTGCACAGAAAATAATATAAATATAATTTCGGAAAAACAAACAGCTATGCTGTTAAAAGCCTGTCAAACAAACTTGTCCTTCTAGAGCTCAATACGAATTAAAATGTTTTTGTAAACAAAGAACAAACACGAATTTCAATTGAAAGTTTGTTCAAAAGTTCTAAATTGAATTGATCAAAATGTGTAATTAAATCAAAGTCAAAATTGTCAAACTCAGCATTGCCTTTTATTAATGTTAACGTAACAGCTTTAAGTACTTAGCTTAAGTAGCTATCATTCGATTCTGATGGCTAACTTAAGCAAATATTGCTAATCTAGCGCTTAACACAACTAGTCAATGTCAAATTACGCTGTACTTTACGTTTTATTTTGGAGAGTTTAACCCCATTCGTTAAGCCTCATGTTATAGTTTGATGTCTGCTTACAATTAAAATTTAGTGAGCTATTTACATTTTATTTTAAATACAACTTGGAATTTGCGTCTGAACTACTTCCGTCTGAGTTAAGTGTACTTAAAGAGTTAAAGTATAAGCTACTGTTTAAGGTAAACTAAGAACAAAAGTTTAACAGACAGGGATAATCGTCCCCAAATAACTTTTTTATATCACAAGCAATTAATGCAGCATCATTGGATTTAAAAATATATTAATGATAAATGCTATTTGTGTGGATTGATAGGAAACAAAAATAAATATTAAACTTTTTAAAGATAAAATAGTGATAAAATAGTGAAATTGTTATTATGAACTAAGCCAACATACCATTTTTAAAGTGCTTACTGACTTTAATGCAGATAACAGAGGCACAGACGACTCGTTTTCATACAAATTGCAGACATTTAACACATTATATCGTGTTCTTCGCCAGCGTTTCACATCATTACATAATCACATCAGTAATAAGACTGATGGCAAACAAAATATTAGCAACCGGCGCTACAATGAAACAACTAATTGCAAGCTTTCACTTTTGATTTATTGCAATGCATACGTGCTACTTTGCTACCCTATTCCCTAAGACGATGAATAGTTTCTTACCTCATCTGATTAGCAGCAGAAGAAAACTGAATATTATAGAGTTCGCCACAAATCATATCAAAATCATATATTATATTAATATATTAAATAATATAAATATATATTATATATATAAAAGCATACATAAGTCATGAATACGAAATATAATTAACTCTGGTGTGTATAAATTCGAATAGTGGACCAGTAGGAAAGAGGCGTGACACTCCTTGGTTAACGTGACCCCATTTAATTCGCGCGAAAACCCCCCACTTAATCCTCCTACTTAATCATAATTTAATGCGCTTCGACGTCACTCAAAGTCAACGCAACTTAGCATCACAATTATTTTTCATAGCAGATAACAAAGCAACCCTTCGCCCCAGCGCACACTCACACAATGAAAACCCTTTGTTTTTATGAACCTTATACCGAAAAATGTAGGGCATATTAGTTTCTCTTGTCGAAAACTCCAATAGATATTTCCTGGATAGCGGTGATGTTGTAAAGTCCTTGAGCTGCATTATTTATTAAATTCTCCGTATAAATTGAAACGTTTCATAAATAACAGGGTATGACACGGTCTATCAGAGAGAACGGCACGCTATTAATGCAGAATTGATAAATTTTTGCATTTGTTATGAGTTGCTTCTTTGAAACACAAAAAACTGACTGATAAAATGACTGACTCTTAAATATTCTGTATTTATTATGCATTATTATTATTATTATTATTATTACTAAACTACAGACAATATTTCACATCTGCCTCTTTCAGGGAAACCCTTAACTCTTCGCTTTTCAAAAACAATACGCAATGCAACGTCATTTTATTTTTGGATTATGGAATTGAGTTTTATATAAGAGCTAACAATTTTATTCTCTCATATATTCTTGGTTTTTATGACTTTGTGGAAATGAGACTTAAAATACCCGAGGCTCTCTCCTTTAATGCGTGTCATTATTCAAATTGGTGTGCAGTTTGGAGAGAGTCTTGCTTAAAGTTATCCTCAATTTTATACATTCCATAAGCGACGCTGAAAGTAAATTTTATTTTGATTTTCTAATTCAACCCGTTTATGCAGTTTCCATGCTGCCGCGCTTCAGGCAAGCAAATAAAAGCACTTAGCTAACAATTTATGTTGATATAAACAGAAAAAAAGTAAATTCAGCATTAATTTTGTTACGGAATAATTTACGGGCAAATAATAATAATAATACGGGCAACAGCACACCGAATATTAAATGCCTTATCTCAACATTTAGTTTTGACAGATGAACTCTTTTCAGGATCACAATTCATCATTGATAAACATGTAAGGAGACTCTAGTCGGGACGCCTCGACTAAGAGATACCTTGAATCCTTTAAGCTTGTGGGCGAAGGGGGCGTGGCATCTAAAATATAAAGATGACATCACAACTTAGTGCACGATTCTATCTTGAACGGTGTGAATTCCAAGATTCAAAAACAAAATCAAAATTTTCGACAGTTATCGATAATAAGGAAATGGGATGAGTTATCGAAAAATAATGACAAGCCTGTATGGTATTATCGAGCATTTTTTATTTTTTTTTTCAAGGTTCTGGCTTTTGCCGTTTGCGAGATCGCTGCGTTCATACAAACATATAGACGGACAGATGGACGGACAGATGGGCTTTATAGACTCAGCTCGTCGAGCTCATCAAAAATATTTATACTTTTGGGGGTGTGACACGCCTCCTTCTGCCTGTTACATAAATTTTCACAAAATCATTATACCCTGAAATTTTATTTTCAAAGGATGCGTATAAAAAAAACGAAAATATATTGAAATCGGCTTTATTCTATGAAAAGAGTTCGGTCCAGTGATAGTCGCTTAATACAAATTAATTTTCAATTTTATTTAATTTTTTCAAATAAAAATAAATTGATTTTTATTATATATTGTTTTAAATTATAAAGTCAAATTCCCTTCGATGTCTGCTTTAAATAATATTGATATTTTGTAATGTTCACATAAATAATCTATCAAAATATATATTTATCATCTATCTAAATATATGTTTTTCCTTATGAAGGCTTAGTATTCTTGTAAGTATACTGTACTTAGAGCATAGAATTGAAAAATTTTGTATTTTTAGTGATACCAAAAGTATTTTTACTATATATTATTACTTACTTTCATAAAATATATATATTTATGTAGAGATAAATATACCGTAAAACTTATAATATATATGCGATATATATGCACAATTTGGATACCAAATTTATGCAGTAAAGCGTGAGGCTCATTAAAAATACAAATCATTTTTGCTAGTTATTATTATATTTACCTCTGTTTATTCGTTCACATAGAAGCAAACCACATCCATTTTCATTTGCCACTTGCCAAAAGCAGGCCGTTGGATTACTAATTAGTCCGTTATTATAACTGCATCAACAACTCAAATAATCACGATCGAGCTCAGATTAAATTCAAAATAAAGAAATGCCTGCATGCACCACTGGACGCTACAAATCAGTTCGCTTTAAATGTCAGCTAAAATAGAATAGGCCACAAACAAAAGATTGTTCGTTTATCCAAGCGAAAACTAATTCGAATTCAATTAAATTTTCAATATATTTGTGAAAGCGGAAAGTGCATTAAATAATTAATTCATGATGTTAGTTCTTTGGGGCGCTGCATAACAAATTGCCAATAATTAAAGTCAATTAAATGTGACATTGTGGCAATAAATCAAAATAACAAAACTGAAACACCTGAAAGTAGGTGATTTATATTTTGTTGAAATGAAAGCTCATTTTTGGACTCTGCTATTGACACTCCGCATATATATATATATATATATATATAATATATATGTAAAATGTGGCCAAGGACCTATATAAATATTTATACAGAAAAGAAAAATTTGGCGATTCATTGCTAGTTGCATTCTCAATCTTAAAATTGACAAATAGAGAGAAAGACACCACCAATGAACACGATTTCTTTGCCAATCAAAATCTCTTATATTGAGATACCAAGCTGACATAAATCGAGTTAGCACTAGAACAAACTATAGTTTCTTCATTCAATTATAATTATTTGTATAAATCTGCACATAATAATTAAAAGTATTAACTTAAAATAAGAAAAACCTTTCCTGCCTCAACTGTTATTTGTATTTCCTATGATCATTAGTTATCATATTATTTCAATAACGAAACACAACTCTACACTTTTTATATGAATCTTCAAGAAGGCAAGACGTAGACTGGATATATTCCATAATCAGTTATTTAAAGGCCAAGTAGCTGCAATCTGTACTACGTCATATTCCAACTCTTGTTTACAGTGTCGCAGTTAATGGAGCAGCTAACAGAACTAATTACCTGCTGATAATTGGATCATGGCTCAGACTTTAGCAGTAATTTTTTTTTAATAACCTGATTACACAGCTACAAAAACAACAACAACAACATTGTCGACATGAAATGCTGTTGCTACTGGTGTTGACTGCGCAATTAATTGATATGTGCTTTGTGTTGACCATCTACAAAGGCCAGGCTAAGTTTAACACGAGCTGTCGCAAGGAGTCTCAACTCCCAACTGTTAACAGCGACTGCAGGCAACTCAAGTTGCACGGTCCGCTCGCTTTAATGACCGCCTCTGTCTGAGACTCTGACTCCTGACTCGCTTTTTACGCTCCTTGGCTACATAAATCGCAGGCTTAATGTGAAAGCGCACCATAACAAAGCAAAAGAACTGAAAGAGGTAACAACGAAAACAGTATCAACAAGAGAAACAGGAGCAATGCACGTCGCAAGTTGCAACGAGCGTCTGTTGTGGCTCCTTTGTGCATGTTGGCCATGTCCTTGGCTATGGCAAGTGTAGTTAGCGCACCTTTGTCTGCGACTGGCATCGTCGACATGAATCAAAAACTTAATTATTTTCAGCCGCACGATGGCAAAATGTTTTGCACAAACAAACAATTCAACGGCACCGGCACAGCCACAGCCACTGCCACACCAATAACCAGAGTCAACAGCCAACTAGCAAGAGCTATGTACAGCAGCAGCACCAATAATAAATCGTGAGCGAACATTTTGACGCAGCTCACAAAATTTTACAACTTCTCTGCAGCACTATTAAATAGCAACAAGCATATTTACAGTCGATTTGTTTAAGACCCTCTTTGATTCTTCTTCTAGCGAATTATATCAGGACTTCTGTGCGTGTTCACAAATCCATGTATGTGTGTACCCCACTCTCTGTCGCTCTCTCTCCCTCTCTGGCAAAACGAAAGGGTATTTTGACTATGCTACATAGTCGGATCGTCATAAATTTCAATACAGTTTTATGCCAGTTCAAAGAGCAAAAGGAGTATATTTGTTCTTCCGACTGTATTACAGATCCATGTATTATATATATATATATTGTTGACGGCAGATACAATTTCAGTTAAAAATGTTTGCTTTAAAATAGGATTAGGTTCTTATTCTGTAATTAAAGAATACATAGGTATTTCTAGTATTCATGCTGAATTTGAATAAAGAAAATTTATATCACTTAAGGTTTTCTATTCTAAAATAGTAAGCCTATAAACTTTTTATTATTTAAATATGGCTTAAAAATAAACTAATAATGTGAAAATACATTCTGCAAGTCTAAGTAGTAAAATGGAGTAAATATTTAATAAATCCATAAAAATGGGAAAAATTGTTAATTTGTTGATTGCAGTGTTAGCTTTAGAAAATAAAAATAATAATTAAATATTTACGCAGGCCAACTAAATTGATTAAAAATCGTGAAAAAAAAAACATTACAGCCAATATGCAGTGAATGATGGAATGAAGAATGAACCACAATTGACCCAAATAATGATTGACGAAAAAGGTCATTTGGAACATTAATTTCGGTTGATTCTTAATAAAAAATTTTTTGTTTATTTAAATTATATTTATATTTTATAATGAATCATTAATTAATATTTAAAGAAAACTCATGAGTTACTTTATTATATTTATTTACTTGCTGGTTGCTAGTGCTGCTTGAAATAACTTGTGAGACAATGTATAATATATTGGATGTAATCTAATTCTTGTTGATGATTTGTAATTGAATTTAGTTGGCCTGCGTATATATTTTATTATTATTATTTGATTTAGCCAACAAAGCAAACAATAAAAGTGAATCGTTCAAAAAAAAAGTAAATAAAATATATTCCATTAAATAAATGTTTTTAAGCTACGCTTAAACTCATAGCATACTTTCTCTTAAAGTCAAGAGTGTATTAAGGTTTTCAAGAGAGTCTGTACTTTCCTCTCTTTCTCTCTCACACTAACTCACTCACCATCTCATAAGCTCATTAGGCCGATGCTTATAATTTGTATAAGGAAGCATGTAATTTAAGCGCCAAACTGTGGTACATTAGTTATGTCGATTGCCTCCCCAATGTCGGATCGGTAGTTTGTGTTCGGCTGAAGGCGGTATTTAAGATTATCACAAAATATATTCCCGAGATAAGAAAATCTATTAGGAATAATCATTGTATGATTCTACAATATTCATCTTATTGAAACCTGAAGTAATTTAAATTGTTTTTTCTTAAGTTTTATAGCGTCAACTGATAAGAATTTATTTATAATCAATGAATGGATTGTGCGTGCAACTTAAGTACTTTTTAAAAATCGCATCACAGTGCATATTAGTTTTATTTAATGTATGTAACAGGTAAATTAAGGGGTGCCAACCCCATAAAGTATATATATTCTTCAACAAGACGACAAGCCAAGTTGATTTTTATCTCCGACTGTCCAACTGTCCAACTGTCCAACTGTCCAACTGTCCGTTCGTCCGTTCGTATGAACAAAATGCGTCGATTTCAGAACCTATAAAATTAGCACTGTTTTCTTATCGCTTTACAAAATTGAATTAAATATTTATGGAAATATATTCTTTATAAATATATTTCAAAACGGCATCAAGTGAATAAATCACCTAGGATTTGTCTATCGGACTCTGGTCCAAAACTAAAAACAATAAACAGCTTATGTATAATATTTTTAGATATGTCATCGTCTTCTATATATAAAGAGCTATTATTTTATTTTTGACTTGAGTCTTAAAGACAATATCTAATATAACGTTATTGAGGCGGAGTAGGGTATCCGAAAGTCAATCATTCCCCTCTAGCTTTAGTATTACAAGCAAAGTCTCTTATTGTAGGTTGAGCTTTTGAGCTCACAAATCAATAAAGCCCTGTCATAGAATACATAGTCCTTTTTTATGGTGTATATCCAGCCATAGCCACAGCCGTTGCTTGCATGGCAATCGCAGGATAAATGCCCCGACAAGGATGTGGCGCAGCGCGGACCAGGCACTTGGGTATGTTGCGCTACTCATAAACTTGTTACATTGTCAACCAGCTCGACAGAAAATGCGTGAAAGAAACTGCTGTTCATGGCCCCCGCTGCTCGCTGTGTCCGCTTGGACACCTTCCGCTTGACACGCTTTTTTTAGCGCAACAGGATGCAGATACATCGTGGTCGTGCTTGAAGGCATTCCTTTACGACTGCTAAGCGTAGCCCTTAAACGGTGCTTCATGGTGTGCGAGTGTTACTGTCATGAAAAATTGCTTTAAAACACCAACGGGCTAATAGACAGCCCTGTCAGAAATGCGATTACGCGTAAGTGCATCCTGCTGAAGCGCCTCAAATTGAGTTTTATGACTTAATAATGCGGCAAGGCGCAGAACACGGCCCTGCAATTAAGCGTAAATGTCGCTGCCTACTGGCTGCTGACTGCTAGCTGCTAGCTGCCATGGTCGAGCTCTGGCAGCCACAAACAGCATCGCCAAGTGGCCACCGAGCTGCACGGTCTGATTGAATTGCAGTTGACGTGGATGTCGCTTGGCTGCAAATGTGGCCCCAGGGAATTCTATGGCGGCTGTTGGTTGCGCTCTGTACATGAAAAAAAGAACAAAGAACAAACATATACACACACATATATATATATATACAAATATCCGTTCAAAGTTTGTTAAGTAAATGCTAAAAAAATGTAATCGATTCATGTTTTTTGCAAATGACCCACTGCACAATACTCCAATAACTTTCATTTGTTTGATTTATTTTGTTAATAAATTGATTTGCCATTCTGAAATTAAGGCACCTTACAATTGCTGTTATGCTATAGAGTTGTTGCAAAAGTTTGCTTAAAAGTAAGTGTGACTTCAACCTAAAATCTTAATGACTTCAACCTAAAATCTTAATGAATTTAATCACTTTTTGTTATTTTATTTAGCAGGTGCGGGAAAAGAACAGAGTATGTAAAACATTTAAAATGTCTAACTTCAATATTGTCCCACACGAATGCTGCACAATATCAAATTATTGTAATTCAATTTATTATGGCTTTTTATACTCGTTCACAAAGTAAGAAAAAAAGCGTATTATTATGGTGCAATGTAGGTATGTCTGCCTTTCTAGTTGATTACCAAATGTTATGCCACGATTAATGCTAGAGTTATTTATAATTTATACTCATACTTAGCCATGCAGTAATCTTTCTGATAAACTATTTAAATTTAGGTTCTATTACATTGTCTTTAACAATGGAAACAATAATATTGTAGAACTAATACTAGTGACAATATTACTGAAATGTTGAAAATTTAAATATTTCTGAAAGCTAATTGGAAATTAAGACGTGACAAATTAAGTCAAAATGTATTCAAACCGATTTCACAGCTAACAACAAATGTATAACATGTAATCAACCAACATTCAAGGCAAACAAGAGGCAATGCCTTTCAATTTATAGCTAAGATAACTAAGTTGCATTTCGATCAATGTCTAATTACAGTATTGATATATATATAAATATATATATATAAATATATGATCTGTTCTATAATAATAAGTATTATGCAGTCATTGAGGCTCGACCGCAAATTCTTTATTGAAAAATCCTGTTAAGTAGAGCAAAACATCTTGAAAGATATGTGAAAGTTTGTAACTAAATATATCAAAGTAATATATATTATAAATATAAATAGAAAAGGGTATTATATATGCCATGCTCACCAAATCAAGTCTGGCTTACTTGGCACTTCTTGCACACGCTTTGGCACTTGTCGTCGTTGATATACGAGTATTGCTTGTAGAAACATTGTTTTTGTTGTTTTCTCTTTTTGCAAGTAAAGAGTGTGGCCGATGTTGTTGTTGCTGTTGTTGCTGCTGTGGCTGTTAGTGGTGTCGCACGGCCTGCTGTCGAGCTGGCTCATGTTGTTGGCGACATGTAGTGGCAGCAACACTCGCCCCGTTTCCACTTGAAATCTGTCAACTGCAACTATTTATTAAATTATATACTGGCATTGTTAAATGCGAATGGCTTGGCTAAGTGGAGGGAATGGGACAGACTGACACTGAGACTGTAACTGGGAGTCTTACGACCAGCTCAGTGCTTTCGTTTCTAAGTGCTTCCGTGCCGACAGCTTTTTGTGAAACTTTAAACATTTATAGACTCAATGTGACATGTCATTTTGTTTGAGTATTATGAAGTATATGCGATTTCCTGTTTGTTTACTTACAGCTCAGTAAATCTCTGCAGGCCTCGCCCAAATCATGTAATAGACAACCTCATCTACCGCTGCTCGAGCTCTCTGTGCGGCATTAGGCAAATTGACAACAGCTTAAAACGACTTTCAGCACCTTAAAGCCCGCAAATATTGTCAAACTCGAGGATTCTCAACTGCTCCCAGCTGTCAGTTACTGGCATCCAACAAAAAAACCCCCACACTTGACGAGGAGTGGAAATCCACAAAAAAACAGACACCAGAGCACAGGCCGGAGGCAGACCCAAAGCCAGAGCCAGCCAAACTGTACAAACATGAACGCCGAACAGGAAGAGGAACGTGTCTGCCTTAGGTGAGTCCGCCTCTGCCTCTGTAGTGTGTGTGTGTGTAAGATATGTACGGCTGCCATTGTTGTTATTTAGCGGGCAATAATCTAACAATTTTACTAGACTTCACCTTGGCTTTGATTAAATTTGTCCATTAAATAAATATACAAATTTTAAAAGAATAAGTCGATCTTAAAGTAAAGATTCAGTCAGCAGAGCTTAAACTTGAATATAATTCTGGTCTCTCTTTTTATCTCTCTCTCCTTATCTCTATAAAGGCAACTAAATTGCATCATTTTATAGCTAAATGCCGACATAAAATATTAGTACGTGCTTATAACATAAATCTGTTAATGGGATTAGCATGGCTATGGCCCATAACAGAGCAGACTTTATGTAAGGCGTAATGGGTTAACATAGAGATTCTGATGATTAAATAGGTTAGATTAAAACAAAAATATTTTATGAAATGAACTTTGTAAAATGTATATATATTAAAATGAAAATTTCAATATTATAATGATTGCTTAGCTAGTATATGTTTTTTAATTATACTCTGAATCCATTGGAAATTAAATTTCAGGGTATAATGACTCGACTATCTGAGTTGAACTAGCCCTGTCCTTCTGTCCGTCCTTTCGTCTGGGTGAACGAGTTTATCTCTTTTTTTCGATAACTCAACTCATTCCCTTATTATCGATAAAAATCGATTTGTTTTTGACTCACTCACACCACTCAAGATAGAAACGAGCACTTTGTTTTATTAAATTAAATGAATAATGTTATCATGTTTTCATTTTAAATTGGTATTTAAATTGGTATTTTTTCCCACCTTTGCCCACAATTCATAAAAAACTACAACTCACCCACTGTCGTATATCAAATACTAGACTTGAGATTTGGCAGATGGCAAATTTGAATATTATAACCTGTTCTCAAAATGTTCATCAAGAACGTACGTTTAGAAAAAACTCATTAAGCAATTAAGTTTCCATAGTAAAGCATATGCTGCAGCCGCAGCGCTCCCGGCATATAACTGCGCAGTACGCATATTGCGTGTGTGTGTGTGTGTGCATGTTCTGTTTGATATTAATGAATAAATGGAACTTTTAACGATTGGTATAACAGCTTATAGGATTCACGGTATCTCTTATTCGAGCAGTCTCGACTAGAATTTTGTTACTTGTTTTACTATGCGGCTGTCGTTGCGTAAATTGCGCAGTTAGCAGACCGCGTACATATGCGTGCATGCATATGCATGTGTGTTCGTGTGTGTGTTGTGTTATTTGCTATTAATATATAAAATAAACTTTTAATTATTGGTATATTAGCTCAAAGGATTAAGGGTATCTCTTAGTCGCGTCTTCTCCACTAGTGTCTTCTTACTTGTTATACCCCGACAAACAGGGTATCATGTTTTTGTTATCATGTATTTAACAAGCAGAAGGAGGTGTGCCACACCCCATAAAGTATATATATTCTTGATCAGGACGACAAGCCGAGTTGATTGAGCCCTGTCCGTCTGTCTGTCTATAAGAGCTAGAGACATGAATTTTTTTTTTTGTTAAGCTTATGTATATCGCATATCGAGTTTGTTTTAGAAAATCGATAGCTACTCATGAATATTTGTTATCGATTTAAAGCCAAATTAAAAATCAATTATATTATTTAGGTACCAGCCCCAAATTCCCCCATTTTGAAAATTATGTTCAATGGCAAATATGGCATATATGCAAAACAGAGCCTAGCTGGCGCGTATACATGTTCATTATATATACATGTGCACACATACATTCAAATGCTTGCGCATTATAATCTAAGAATCGTAATTGCTGTTGAGTTTTGGTCGAATTGTGTTAATTGTATTTGGATTGTCAGCTACCTACTTCAAATTTGGTGTTCGGTGCTATGTACCTCAGTGCAATAAGTAAATACGTATGCATATGTACATGTACATGTATGTATGTATGTATAAATATGTTTTCGTTTCTCTCTTCTCTAATAGTAACGGAATATTTGTTTTGGGATTGCAAAAGTGTGTTGTTATTACTATTTATTATTCTTATTTGATCGACATCCTTAGTACCATTGTCATATATTTAAGTCACGTGATTTGGTTTTACATACGAGCTATGGACGATATCCAAATCTTGGATCGGGTGGGATTAGGGTATCTCGTAGACGGGCACCTCCGACTAGAGTTTTCTTAATTGTTTTATATTAAAAAAACAAAATTCCGATTGATGTTTAGCTCTGATATATATTTCTATATAATTACTTTTGTCTTAACAATAAATTTATTTCTAGCCAAAGATCAGTGGTATCAGTAGTATCAGTATAAAAATTGATCGTGGATGTTATTTTAAATTTATATTCGTCAGAAAATATATACGAAGAAATATGACGAACTATAATTTTCGATGGACATTTCGGACATCTGAGCTGCCTTGACTTTAGTTTCTGCACGTGACGGAAATCGCTTTGAAATTATATCTCTTTTGCGGCACTAGCCACTCTTAAATGAACTTAGCTGTCAGGCAGAGTGCTCAACATGGCTGGGATCAAAAGTTAGTCCCCCAACAAAATATTAAGATGCCCCTCATCTGTCTGCAAAAGAAAAGTAATGATACTTCAACAAGGAACGCGTAACATAAGTGTATATGTGTGTATATGATTATATACTGTAATTTAAGAATCAAATATACTGAGATTTAAGAATGCATCGCTTATTAATACCAATCAATATGTAACTTACGATATTATTAGGTCAGCAACGACTATTTGTAGGCATTACACATTAAGTCACAAGATTATAATGTCCTCAGCAAGCGTATAATAAACGTTTTAAGTTAATGTATTTAGGCGTCGTTTGTGGCATATGGCCAGTGGCACAGTGGGCGCAAGAAATACGTGTCCATTACACGCCCATATAATGCGAGATCAAGAAACTGCATTTGTTGTCATTCTCCAGTTATCGAGTCGTTCTGCTGAGAAATTAAATATGATAGCGAGTCGCAGTGCTGTTTGTTCATCTATTAACATTAATCAATTAGATGCTGGCGACGGCAACAAGCTCCGAGACATAACAAAAATATTGTCGCAATGCCACTGTGAAAGGCTCACGAGCTCAACAAGAGTGCCGACAACAACAGCAGCACCGAGGAGAACAATAAATGGAGCAGCAGCAGCAACAAAGCGTTGCTATTCAATGTCAATCTCATATTTCAATTATGTTTTATAAATGGCAGCAGACAGACTGGCGGTTCTCACTCTATATTTGTTGGTGCTTGCTCTCCAACTCGCCACTCGGTGTATTGCATTGGGAAATGGGCACCGAATGAATTTACAGCTAAAATTACTTAAGCAAACAGTTTCATTCCGCTTGCCCCTTCCCGTTGAGCGTCTTCACTTCCCGGACAGCCAAAAGTATGCAACAGAAATGTTGACGCTCCCTGAATTGCGCATACGCCATGTTGCCTCTATTAGCTAACCGATAATGAATAATAATAAAGTCTGAATTGACAAGCTAACAGTATTTTAACCCAGTCCAATCGAACAGAAAGCAGTCAGGCCTTAAATGTGGCTGAGCAATTCAATTGAATAAATTATAGAGATCAACAAGCTGTACAGGCGGGGGCTCTGCAGTCAGACGTCTACTACTTAGCTGTCCAACGGTGGTTAAAAAGAAAAGTGAACTTTTCAGATTTCACATAGCGACATCTCGATTTCACAACTTGCCACAGAGCAGCTGCGAGCGCCAGCAGACGACGACAGACAACAGGCAACAGACAAGAGCTGAAAATGTCTACTTGATTTTATGCTAATTTCTTTTTGCTATGCTAATTCTCTGGAGTAAACAACAAACTGCAAAGCCAATAGCGGATAGGAGCTTATTCTATTTGCTAATGATTGACTTGGCAATATCCTACAATGACTTGCAGCATTGCAAAACACTTGGTTACCCCGTTTATACTACTCAAACACACTCCACTCGACATGGTCGCCAAGCATGCTAGACACTTTAATTATTGTCATTTAACATTTAGCTACACTTGGTATTACATCGAGACAATATCTATTGGACTGACTATGCCTTGAGCCAGACCTCACTGCCTAGCGTAGGCCTGCAAAACATCTTGCCTTATGAGATTGAATTTTGAATTGAAGAAAACTTTGTACGCCGTCTCGCGAGGTCAGCTGCTGGTCGGTCGATTAAATGACAGTTTGCGTTAACGTCAGTTAAATAATAACGCTTATGCATAATCCCTACATAACTTTGCATAAAGTTTTAATGCAAAAGTACAAACAAGTTGCATTTGGGTAGGTCGCCCAGTAGCTGTGAGGGCAACTGGGAGCTGTCCTCCCCATTGCGAATGTCAAAAATAAATTGAGGTTTCCACTTTTATTGCTCGAATGTCATATCAAGATTTAAGAGACTGGCAATGGCAATTTATCAATTTTAATGCCTTCTGAATAGCCGCCCAAATGCCTATTGCAAAAGTCTGTTTTATTTTTTTCTTGTATTGCGCCTTATGAAGTGTCCACTTATACGGCTTATTGCCTTTTTCTTTTCGGCATTCGACTTTCAAGAATTTGTGAGTCGGGCACTCAGCATTTAGTCCAACCAGTCTGCTGTTTGGTGGCCAATGTAAATGCTTTGATTTGAGAGAAATAGTCCTTGGCAGAGGACATCAAAGAGCCTGATGACTGGGCTTGTGGGCAACTTAAGCACATTTTATGCATAATAATACGTGACTCAAACCAAAAAGGTTCAAACATGACTTTCTTATTCAAGTTTTGCAGGCTTCCGACCCAAAGATCTGGTGTTCCCAAAACCACTTTAGCCACCATTTGACTAACTAGCCTAGGCTAAATATATCCCCGTTACCGTTACGAATTTGAGCCCATCAATGATCTATCGCGCGAATTGTGACAGAGTGCCTAAGCCGGAACGTCTTAGAAAGTCCTCTTTTTCCGTGTGCCGCTGAGTAATTTTTCTATTTTCTGCTTTATTGCGCCCTTTCAAATGCACACCCATGTTGACCAACGTTACAACATTAACCCAAATCCAAGGGATATATACACACACGCACACAAATCCAATGACATTGGACGCTATACCAGGTACTTTCAGTTCACAGTTACCCCACTATCTCTCTCTCTCTCTCTCTCTCTGGGTCAATGGCCCTGTGTAAGACGTTTGCTTCTTTGGCCCGTCTCTTTCAGCGCTTTATTGTTTCGTTGTTAGACTTTTAGCTAACTGAATCAGCCGCACACTTCGCACAGAAGTCAAGAAAAAACAAACAAAAATATTTTTTCTTTTACCGAATTTGCCACCTGCTGCGTTTCCTGTGGAAAACATTTCGCAAGCATTTAAGCCTCTGCCGGAAATTAATTATGCCGACTTCTTCACGATATCTACATAAAATTCATTAATTGATTACATACATACACACATATATACGTCAAAGGAATGAACTCTGACTACATTCCTCATAATGATAATGCGAGTTTCCCTCCCATTCCAGATTAATACAAATATGCAGAAAGCGCCTAAAGTTATGTAAAAGGAGAAATATTTCTTATTCATATTAATTAAATGAGTATTAAAAAAAAAAAAAAATATATACATATATATATATACTGAATAGGTATCGCTAGGCTTCGAAATTATAAGATGACCGCCAGGCTAGCCAGAACAGAGCATACTCCTAACTCTAATAAGACATATATATATTAAATAAATATATATACCATATAATCTATAAGAGCTTAAGAGTTCATATTCAGCAATTTAGATTAATATTGAACATTCCCTCGCACTATAGGCTCCCTAATTCCTCTTAGAGATTTTTACATATATGAAAATAATTCTGCCATCAGGGTATTTACGAAGTGTCTGTAGTTTTTTTATTTCAAAATTATTTTAATTAAATTGAAGCGTAGAAAGTTTTTAAGCCCATCCTCTTTAATTTTTACATTCTACGGTCAAATGTTTTATGGAAAGTTAAGTGGTTAGTTGCCTGCGTAGAGCGAAATTCCTAGTTGAGATGCTTAAAAAAATACTTCAAAAACTATTTTGATGAGCTTTTTGACCTTGAATCCTTGAATCCCATAACTAGTTTTCCAGTTCTCAGAGCAAATATGACTCAAATAAGAAATAGTATGAACAAGAAAATTAATTGATATAAATCTTTATTGTCTCACCTAAGCACTTTATTGTTGAGTAATATAACATGCTTAGCGCTTGACACTTGCCTGGTCTAGTTATCTAATGAGTTCTTCTTCATCTCTGCCAGTCGCTTCCGACTCCTGATATCCACAGCTAATTATCTTTAAATATTTGTCTGACACGTTTAACCTAATGCAAGCCCCACCACACACTTCACCTAGACCCAGCCCAGCTCCCTCAGCTTCGTTTCTATGTTTGTGGTCGACACATGACTCAAAGTCATGCCACGCCCACTGCAGGCTAAAACGCTTAATAAATAAAATAAGCAGCTTGCGGAACATTGTTGTCATATCGATTCGGGTTGGCCTTGTCATAATTGTTGTTGTTGTTGTAATTGTGGTTGTTTTCATTGCTGCTCCCCCGTTAGTTGAGGCCGAAGTCGCTGTTGTTGTCGTTGTTATTGCCTAGCAGGGCATAATGCACAATTGAGAAGACAACGCTTCGCCTCGGGACCAAGCATAAATATGTCAAGTGTTAATTGCTGCCACTTAACGCAGAGCACAAACTTAAGCTCATAGACACATCCACATATATAGAGGTATGTATGAAAGCATCATATAAATTTGACTTTAATCTACTTACGAGTAGCCAAGGCAGCCTGTCTCCGCCTCTAGCCAAGGGGCTAGGGCTTGAAAGCCACAGTACAAAATATGAAAAGAAAAACAAACCCAACGCATAGAAATCATACACACATGCACACACACACTTGTTACACACCCAATAATACGCTTTAACAAGTTCCTTATGGCCATAAATTCAACAAGCCAACAGAAGCTCATAAAAAGGGCTAATGCCCTTCCGGCCCATAAGCTGCCTGGCTGGCTGGCTGGTTGTCTGGCAGGCTGGATGAATTGCCGGCTGGCTGCTAGGCGAGTTTGCAACTAACCCCAACAGCAGCTGCCTACATAAATAAAAGCGAACGTTGCAGACATGCCTTGACATTTCATATCATATCACACACCCACACACTCTCACACAGATACAGGTAGACTCATACATGCATAGCAGACGACAGGAAATTTCATTGAAAGAAGAATATCCTGCACAAAAAACAATAAACTGCACCCAGGCAGAAGACGAGGCACAACTAATAACATAACTAACACGCATTACAAAGACATCGTGTATATGTGTGTGGGTGTGTGTGTGTGTGTGTGTGAACGGGAAACTACAAAGAGCTCTGAATAATGAGCTTATCAAACATATTTATCAACCAGCTAGCCAGCCAGCCAGCCCATTTCCTATTTTAAATGTCTTACTATACATGTATTGGGTCGAGGCTGATTGTTCTCAGTTCACTTCCTTCGGCTTCCTTTTGCTTTCTGACAGGTGAATTGTCACAGATGACAGATAGACAAACGCTGGAACTGATATGGGCAAATTAGAAACCTCAAGTATATTAAATAAAAAAAAATAATTAGGGAAGAACATCTTTTACAAATGAACTTATAACATGGACATGATAATAATATAAATAATAATAAATTGTTAAGGTACTGGAAATCTGTTTGCCAGTCTTACAATCATATTTTCTCCATCCATCTGCGTAAATATGTCTTTATCAGCCAATATCACTTACATCATACGACAATCAATTTAACTTTTAAATAAACAAATAAAGATCAGCAGCAAAATTGCCGCCGACTAACGTTCTGAATGGAACTGGATAACATAAATACCATTCAGAATACGTTTTGATATGCAAGGCCCGAATGATAATTTCCCTTAGAAACAGAATACTTACACTCGTATGCCCTCCATCTGAAGATATGTAATTCAAGTCAACAAAATCGCATCAGACTGTCACCCACACAAAGCACGTATCACGCAGGCCACCGTCCTCAGCTGTGTGCTGGTGCTGAGGGTACTAAAGAAACCGAGACTACATCATATCAATGCAAACAGTACTCCCAACCTACCTTATTATAGTTATTATGGCCAAAAGTCTCAGCCGCAGCCGCGTAGAGCATGTAAAGCATATAAAGAGATCTTTTCTTCATGCATCCTCAATCAACTCTGAGAAGACACTACAAATTGATGAAAGCCAATAGCAATAAACTGTTTGAACTCGAAATCACGTTTATAATTGGAGAGCGCGAGCAGAACAGTTACCAAAGGCATGCAAAACTGAACGAAATATTGGCTAAGCAAGCGGCCAACAGATTTCTCACTACAGTTCTATCGCTTGCCCACTGGGAACTGTAACTGCTGTTTCATATGCGAGTGTCATATTTCATATTTGATACAGTCATATATATATGTACATATCTAAATACATACACACATGTACTCTTGATGCTCATGTTAGAGGCAGTTTATGTAGCTTCTGGCGCTCAGTTGCCAAACGGCAGTTCGATGTGAAAGACGCGAAATAAATGGAGAGCAAAGCGCGTCACGTTCGACTCAAAATACAAAAATATATATAGATATTTGTACATATAAATATTCAAATTCACATAAAGAAATATTGGCTGGTCAAATAAAGTAGTGCAAGTCCGAATCACATGAGTCAGTGCTCCATATTAGTTGTGAGCGGGCAAAAGAGAAACCAGATTCGGCTTGCAGTGAGCTGGAAGTCAGCTCAGGCGCCAGCGACAGATCATGGCCAACGAGGAGACGATTACCAGGGCAGCAAATTGATTTTGTGCTTTGAATATTGTTGCGCCATTATCAACGCATTTATATAAGTGATAATTATATTAGAAGTTTATCTCGCCCCTAGCGCTGCCTGCAGTGCGAAGCAAACGCGGCGCGCTTGATAAACATCGCGTTTTTGTTTTGTGTTCTATGTTTATCTTTCGGATTAGTCATCCGAAATCAGCAGTCAAATAAATAGAGACAACCAGCAACTGGTTTAGTCCGCACATACAATGCAGCTTTTAGACTCAGTCGAGTCGAGTCGCGTCGAGTCGTACGCATGAAAATCAACTCAGAAAATGTGCTAATCATAAATGAAAAGAAAAACAACTCAACCGCTCTGTGTGCCATGTGATATCGCGTCTGTCGACTCAAGCTAACAGGTGTGTAAAGTACGAATTATTAATTTCCAGCAACAATGCGAAAGACTCACGAAAACCAATATGCCCAATAAAGGCCAATTGTACTTATTAGAGGAGTGCTAAAACCGCCAGCTTATAAACTGGAAATTCACACGTATGCGGGCAGTTAGAGACTTGGATTTTATTTGACACAAATTGTGAACTCTTAGATATTATAATATTGTTTATCTGACGCAATCAGCTCGAATGTTATCTCCATTAATCAAACCTGAATTTCGAATCGTTCGCATTAGCCAACGTTTGTTTGCCCCATTTGCCAAATGGCGACTGATAACGGCTATATAACGATATCTCGCACCCAGCCACTAACACAAGTACCAGAGTCGAGTTGGCGACGTGCGTAGCGCCTGGAAAAGTGCTATATAATAGCCAACTACATAAAGTGTCCAAATATAGACCGCATTTCGCTTAGATATGAATAATTATTTTTATATTTTCCATCAACTTTTTAGCAACTTTTTCAACTCATCTTTCACGCTTTGCACGGCGCACAGATTGACGTCAAATTGTATTGAAAAGTGCGAAAAACAAATATGATTATATTTTCCCTTAGCGTGCAGCCAACTGCCTTCTGCCAGCATTTGCCAAATTAAATTTTGTGTATTTACACACATAGACAAATCCATATATATATTGTCCTGGCTGCTGCGATTTATTGGAATTTCTCTGTTGCGTCTACAATATTCGAGACAGCATTTTGCTATGCCCAAAAGTATGCTACGATTTCTAAACATGACGCATGTGAAGGAGCCTGGGCATGTGTGTGTGCGCGTGTATGTGTGCGAGTGTGAGTGCGAGTGTGAGTGTGCTTGGGTATGGGTGCAACCGTGTGTATCTAAATGCTAATTTGAATAATGACAACGACATCAACGCGACGTTTTCTAGTTGTTGACTGTCATCGCCGTCTCTGCTTTGCGCTGCCTCTGCGCCATTGTAAATTGAACGTGAATACACTGCACGGAATACTGGATCGAACGAGTAAGTGATATAGTTGTGCTTCCACAAGTAAGCCACTAAATTCTCATCATTAAGCAGTGCGCTAGAGCTCCAAGCAAATAATAGTGTTTTAAATTACCTCTATGCCCGCTTATTGAGCAGCCTCGATCTGGCTTTACGGGTTACAGATTCATACACAAAGTGCAGATTATGTATTGAGTTAAGTTAAGTTAAGTTATATACCATACGCCCGCCGCAACTCGCTCCAAGCTGTGAAAATATCGATATACAGGCGATAACATGATTAGGTGTTCTTAACTTGGATACATGTAGTTGGGTTATCAATTCAAGAGCTCATGATGCAGGTGATCAATAAAACTACATATATACTACCAGAAAAACTAACCCACGGCTATTCATATAAGAATCAACCATTTCGATCGACAGCTCGAAACTTACTGATGTTTTGACTGGGCGAAAAGAAAAAGTGTGTAAAAGATGTCGATAATGTCAAGATATCTTGATGTCTTTATGTATACAGCTGATATTCGAATCATCTATTCGTGATCCATAGAAATTAATAATTATTAATAATATAATCTGATATTGATAAGAATTTTCTATTCAAATATATTACTCCCATATATACGGAAATTAATGAAATTTTGCCGCAGCTGTCAACGAATATTGTATAGTCGACAAGAGCACAGCTTTTTTACATTCTCAAATTCGTATTTCATTGAGCTGGTTTCTATAAATTTCAACCCAATTGCACCTAAATTTTTACTTAGAACAAGTCTCGGTTTCCGAATGGAAAACTAAAAGTTGCTAACTTCGGAAAAACTTTATGCTCGAATTAATCATTTTCCACGGACAGTCTATTCAGTCAATATATGACGTCCTTTGCTTTCTAAAGGCCGAGGTTGTCAGACATGGCAAATGGCTTCACGCCTCGTCGAAAATGTTGGCGCTTGGAGACCATTTACATTTATGTTGTGCCTGGCTCGAACTTGATTGTGATTTGCAGCATCGCTGCGGAGGGGAAATGTTTGCATTCATTAGAGGTGGCGCCGCCCTGAAAGGCCCAGAAAAAGCGAACGTGTTCGGGCCCAGCAATCAAACTCGGCTCACGCAAGCAGAATAAAATCGTTGACAACTTCAAAGGGCAAATTGAAAGTTAAAGCTTCCTAATGATGATGATGATGATGGGGATGATGATTATGATGATTATGACCAAAGCAAAAACCTCTCTTTATTGCTTGTTTATCTATAACCAAGAACTGAACATGTTTACTTCTTGCAGAGCCGCCGAGGAGCAGGAACAGGAACAGGAACAGGAAAAGGAGCAGGAGCAGGAGCAGGAAGGTAAAATGGACGACGACGATGACAAGCTGGTGTCGGATGAAGTGCATCTACGTCAACTCAGCTCAACGCCAGCCTCAGCGTTACAGCAGCGCCGCCAGAGCAGCAGTGTGACCCGCTCCGCCCCACCTGAACTAACACAGCGTGGTCCGACCATGCAGGAGCCGGATACTGCGGTGGAGCAGGGCGTGGTGCTGCGACGTGCCATCGACAAGGGGGCTATTACCTTGGCACAAATAGACGATCTAAGACTGGAAAGCGACGACGACGACGAGGACGACGTGCACGACTACGACGACGTTGACTGTGGCCAGGGCTTGAGCAATCCCGCAGCGCAGACCACAAATGATGAGCAGATTACAGCCACAACAATGGGAACTAAAGCCACAACAATGGCAGCTACTGCCCCAGCAGCGACAACAGAAACAGCAGCAGCAGCACCATCAACAACAACACCAACAACCACATCTGAGGTAAGCATATTGTGTGGAGGCACTTAGAGCTAATTAAAAGCTAAACTGAAACAAAAAACAGCAGGAAGCAGCCGCTAACAGAACGCATACTCCAACCACGCTGGACATGTCCAAAATTCCACGCCTGCCCGGCGACGGGGCGCAGATGGACGACGGCGGCGATCTGCCCCATTCGCTGCAGGCATCCACAACATCAATTTTATCCAATTTGCGCAAGAAACATCAAGCAATGCTCGCAGCTGGCAGCGGCGGCCTGGGTGTTGGCGTTGGCGTAGGCAGCGGCGCCGGCATAGACGTTGACCGACCCGTCGGCAGAGCTCTGACCAAGCAAACGCCCCGGCGAGTGCAATCCGTACGCATCGTCGAGGACAAATCTGGCTATGGACCCAAGCGCCGCACCGAAAGCTGCAGCATTTTCGGCAACAGCAATTTCGGTAAGCCCAATGACAATTATCATAAATCAAGCCTCTAGTCTAGCCATTGACCGGGATTAAGATCAAGTGCAACAATTCCATGCCCAATGCCTACCAGTGGCAAGTATAAATAAAGGTTTTTTACATGCCTCGATTAATTGTCCCAGTGACTAGAAATCAAGAAAGATTTAACTGTATATGGATGCTCTGTTATCTCAGCTTTGGGCTTTGCTTTATATATAACAATTTCTAGAATCGAGTTTTATATCAAAATAAATAAATAAACAAAATATAAAAACATGATCTTCATCAGCTACTTCAGTATAGCTTTTGCCTTTTGTATATCGCTTCTTCGGTATATTTTATATATACTAAAGCAAGAACAGTACAGAACAGATTTTAACACTAGGTTTGCAAGTCTGTCATGGTTCTGTGCATGCCTAGGAATGTTCCATTTCACAAATAAAAAAAATCGGAAGACTGTTTGTTTTGACGAAATTTGTTCTAACTTTTAATTAATTAGATTCGAACAGCTTACACTAAGGCAGAATATAACATTAGATATGGAATCTAGTTTCCTAAAATATACCTGAATATAACTGACTTTAAGAGCTCGAAGCAGTATATACTTATTTTTAAAGGGATATGTTATGATGATATTGAAATAGACCATCAAATGATACAAATTTTAAATACTAAAGGCAGAGAGCTGAACAAAGCCTAAACAATCAAGAAGCTTTGCACATTAACGGATATTTAGATAACTGACAGTAAGCCAAGTTATACATTTACATCAATTTTAAGCTGACTACGATTAAAAACTAGTATGATTCAAGGCTTACTGTTTGGAGTGACCTAAGTAGCTCTGATAAAATAGAAGCCCTTCCAATCTACATCATCTGTGACAATCATTTGAAATCGAGTGGAAGGAAAATGTGGTTATTCGTAGTGCTAAAACTTCTTATTCTGTTGCCATTAATTCGTGACACCGACGGCTCAATAGGGGCGAGTAAGCGACGAGTAAGGCGCCTTTCCACACCATATTACGATTCCGAATCATACACGCATATGGCCAAGTATGTGGTGTCGCTCAGATCTCGGCTGCCCCAAAAGTACTTCGGCGACAACCATTACTGTGGCGGTTCGATAATAACGCCATTGTTTGTACTGACTTCGGCAACCTGTGTAATGAAGTGGGTAAATATCTTAACTATATTGACTGACCACTGATCTGGCTTATGATGCCACAGCGATCGCAAGATACTACATCGCAGTCGAGTCCTGCTGATCATGGCCGGAGCCCCGGACCGTCTGAGAGTTATTAAGGGTCAGACTTTGAACGTTCCGGTGAAAGAAATATTTGTGCCCGTGAACTATACGCTCTACAATACCCACAACATTGCGCTCTTGAAGCTCGGCTTCGCCCTGCCCGCAAGTAATGTGCACATTGGAATACTTCAATTGCCCAGCAGTCCGCCCACCCCTGGGGTCCAGTACAAGGTGCTGGGCTGGGGACGCCTCTATGCAGTTAGTCCGACTCCATGTTGATTGTGTTGTTTGACCTCACGTCATATCCCACTGTTTGCAGGGCGGTATTCTGTCAGACAAGATATTGCATATAGACGTTATGATGCAGACACGAGAAGTGTGTCAGTCCTTGGTGGAGAACTTCCTGCCCGAAATGTTGTGCGCCGGAAATCTGGAAGCGAATTACGATGAACATCCCTGCCCAGGCGACGCTGGTGCCCCACTTATGAGCAATTCAACAATTTATGGTGTCGTTTCATATCAGCTCGGCTGCGGTCACAAGCACTTGCCATCGGTCTACACGAACGTGTGGTATCACCTGAACTGGATCATAGCAGTAACAAAAAGAAATGGATCCGCATTCATACATATCTTTCAGAACCAGCGACTGCTGCTCGTACTGCTTAATATAATCATACGTGTGTGCTAACAGGTGGCCAGTCAATACGTTGTCCTTCTTGAGTGGTTTGTTAACACACTTAATTCGCGCACGATATATGCTGATACAATATGTATTTCAACTTAGTAAACAGATATTTAATTACTAGACACGAAGTATAAATATATTCTATAATACTTCAGGCGAAAGTGTTCTGTCCGTCTGATCAACGACTTGAAATAAAATAATGTAAATATATGTATTGTAAATAAAATTCATTTTTCAGCTAAACATTTTTTATCTAAAGTTTTTATCTAATTGAAGCCTGAAAATTAACTTTAGGCCCCCACGAATATCCTACGATATATCCAATTTTGAGGTTCTACCGCTAATAGTGATTGACCTATGAAATGACCTACCCGCTCCAGTCTGAATTGGATCCAGAATAAAGACAACTTTGGAACTGCAGCGCAATTGCTTGTTCGCTTCATCATTTTCTACCAAATTTATTATACGAATTCAAAATACACCGCAACTAGCACATTCAAAGAGGAAATCTAATATATGGAGAGCGATTATAGGGAGAAACACAACTTTACCTGCTGCTCCTTACAGTCATAATTGCTTAACATAGACTAATATACAATTTCATTTATCTTTCAAATTACAAACGATTTAGTAAAAATTCTATAATTATATCCAATTTGCACGCCTCTAGTAGGCGGGCACATATTAACTCACGTTGCAAAATTTGAGTTTTTTAAGACTATAGAAGTTGTACCCGACTTGCCATACCCCAATGCAATTAGCTGTGTCCGTCATATCGTTTTGAACTTGGATTTTACATGTGATTATTTATTCCCAATTGTATATCAATTGTATATTATAATGGGCGAATCAAGCTAATCTTGACACTTTATCAGACGAGGCGAAAACCAGGAAATGTAGTTAATGAATAATAAACTTATATTTCTTATCATTCATCGGCCAAATGTCTTTCATGGTCAATTACAAGATAGCCGATGATATTTTCGGCCACCGACTTCTTGTAATGGATACATTCAGATAATCGATTGCCACTATGGAGTTCTAGATGTATAATTGAGTTGTATTGAAGTCTCGAATGTCTTCCATTTTATAGATAATGAACTTGAATCGGGCCAGTCCATTGCCAGCATAGCGGGGCCACAGCGGCCACTGAATAATGAAACTTATTCGGCCTTTAAGAGCGGCAACGTGGTCAAGGGCATACTCTGCCCCTCGCTAACCAACTCCTTCAAACAGAGCTCGCTAGAAAGAAGCTATCTGACCTACACACACAGGCAAAGGCAGAAGTCGCTCATTATTGTGAATGTGGTGGACTTTGTGCTGAAGATTGTGATGGCGCTCATCTGGATGCTGCAGCCCAAGGAGGATCGGTTAGATGTTGTGAGTAGCCTAATTCCATCTGCGAAAACAAACATAATCCAAACTTTACCCCCGACTAGAGCGAGAGTTATGCGAGCACAGCCACCGCGATAACCTGGTCAGTCTGCTGCGGCATTGCCAACCTGGCCATTTGCTTCCTAGGGTATTGGCGCTGCTTTGCCAACAACTACTTGCACTGGGCGGCGGTCTGCACTTGGGTGCTCTTCAATATACAAGGTGAGTGTGTGGGGGAGAGACTCGTATAAAGCATAAATCATGCGTCACATGCGCAGGCCATTAAATTTGCTAATCCTTTGGCCGTCATAAATGTTTTACTGCCTCTGCGACAGGATTCATCAGCGAAGGCGTAGGCTTCGAGAATCGGGAGTACCTGGTCTGGTACATTCTGTTCGTCATATTTGTGCCCTATGCCATGCTGCCCCTACCCCTCAAATGGTGCGTGGTGGGCGGCACAATCACGGCCAGCTGCCACCTGGCCGTAATTACCATCAACAAATTGCAGGACAAGACGGTACGAATCACATCTGAAACCTCATTTTTGTTTCTCTATATTTATTGTATGTATATATATCCATATATTCACAGACCCCATTGGATACGAACTGCGTGCTATTTCAAATCATTGCCAATTTTATTCTATATACGGCGATTAACGTGGCCGGCATGTATACCAAATACCTGACAGATCGTGGACAGCGCTTGGCCTTCATCGAAACCCACAAGGCTATGGAGCACAAGAAGGAGTCTGAAAAGGAATTGCAACGCACTCAAAAATTACTTGATTCAAGTGAGTTAAAATTATTATAAAACAAGTAAAAAAACCGTAGTCGGAGGTGCCCGACTACGCGATACCCAGTTCCCTTCCAAACATAGTTTTTGATGTCATGTCACGCGACTTAAATCTATGCCAATGGCACTAAGAATGTCGATCAAAGAGGAATTACGCAAACAAATTCGACAAAAAGATTATACCAACACACTTTTGCAAGCACACAAGAATGGTTCCGTTACTATTAAAGAAGAAGAATCGAAAACATATTCGCACAGCGACACACAGCGCCGAGCGGCAATTGAATGTAGGTAGCAAAAACAATTCGAACACAATTCGACCCAAACTCAAAGGCAATTGCAGTTCTAAGAAAATTTGTTCGCAAGCGTTTGCATGTATGTGTGCACATGTATACATAATGAACATGTATAAGCGCCAGCTGTTCTCTGTGCGCTTTGCACTTCAATCGCTGTTTGTGGCCAAACATTTTATTTAATAACTTTTGTGTTTATTAATTATTAATTTTGATAAAACTTTTACCACATGATGTAAATATTTATTGTTGTTTTTTTAAATACCAAAAACTCTATACATATATACAATATTTGCCATTAAACATAATTTTTAATATTTTGGGGAAATTTGGGGTCGGTATCCAAAGTAAATCCGAAATTGGTAAAAATATACATAAAGCTACGTGCCAAATTTAGAAACTCTAGCTTTTAAGACAAAAAATCGTAACTGATTTTTCATATTGTTTTAAATCGATAACAAATATGCACGAATAGCTATCGATTTTCTATAACTTAACGTAGCTGAACAAAAAAAATTCAAATCTCTAGTTCTCATAGTTTCTGATATCGACGCGTTCATACATACGGACAGACGGACGGACAGGGCTCAATCAACTCGGCTTGTCGTCCTGATCAAGCATATATATACTTTATGGGGTGTGGCACGCCTCCTTCTGCCTGTTACAAACATTTGCACAAAAACATTGTACCCTGATTTTCCATTTTCAATGGATTCAGGGTTTAAAAAGCGTTTGTGCTGTATACAATTTTTCGTGCAGCTAATATATTCAATAGAATTTAAAAAATTAATAAAAAAATATTAGTAAATTATTTAAACTAAATTAATAAAAAAATTGAAAAATTATTTTATTTGCTAAAAATATGCAAAACACTTTTTCCAAAATTAATAATACATGTAAGGAAATACTTTAATGATTATTTAATATTAAATAAATAATTATTAAATACTCAAAATTAAAATTAAATCTTTACATCTTAAGTTCCCTAAAATTTATATTATAGTTGTAATACTAAAACATGCAATTTATCTGCGTTATCTACAACTGTTAGACGAAATCAATTCCTGAAAACTGAGTGACAGGTAGCTCAGAGCTGCAGGTAAACAACGTAGCAGAACCAAACAGCACAGCTGCTCAGTTGCATTGAGTGGCTAAACGACTGCAGTCCAAGTCATTCTCTTAAATATTAATTTCATATATACTTCGAAATCGAGTTGAATTTACAATTTGTTCAACATTCTGTTTGCAGTTTTGCCGAACATTGTGAATAATCAAATACGCAGCGAGATGTACAAGGGCACGGACCCCACTGTGGAGACGCAGTTTAACAAGCTCTACGTTTACCCCATGGACAATGTGAGCATTTTGTTTGCAGATATAAAGGTAATGGAGGCTTGTCCCAGATGTATTGATTTAGTAAAAGTTTCAGTATCTTTCAACAGGGATTTACCGAATTGGCGAGCAAAACCTCAGCCCAGCAATTGGTGAAAATTCTTAACGATCTTTTTGCTCGTTTCGATCGCATCGCCGAGGTAAGTAGCATTCGCCATGCATGATGCCTTTCACATTGTTCTCTGCTGCACAGGATAATCATTGCCTGCGCGTGAAGCTGCTCGGCGATTGCTATTACTGTGTTTCACAATTCGAAAGCGACAACTGGAAGACGCGGCCGGATCATGCGGTGTGCAGCGTCGAAACCGGGCTGCACATGATAAAGGCCATCAAGGATGTGCGCCTGCATACACACGTAAGTAACGGGAAATCGACCATTCATATCGCTTCCTCATTTATGAGTGATTTCTTCATGCTTGAACGCCGTCAGTGAATTTTTCTAGTTTTTATCATTGACACTAAATAGTGTTGCATAGCTTTAGGTGCTTCTTGAAAACAGAGGCAGCTAACAGAACGATGTTAGTTCATAACAGCTCACTGTTAACACATCTAAAATGCGCTATGATAGAAAACGTATTCTAAAATAATACTGTTAAGTGTAAAAAACTGCCAGAGTACTGTCAGTTGCAGTCTACAGTTAATGGCCGAAATCTTTTAAACGTTTGCGAAGCGGCATAATTTTTTGGAATTTAATACTACTGATTTTTCAGCTGTCAGCCATTTTTGGTTTTTTTTTGGATGATAGCCGCTTTATTTTTAAGAATTTTACACAATGTTTTCGCTGTGACCGTTGCGTCGTTTTATGTGGCCCGTGTACAGCCTGGTCACTGGTCGTTGCTGAACGTGTTGACAATTCATTTGTATGCAAATCTCAGCAGAGCAAAAGGCAGCCGAAAACGGGCTACGGCAAGGCATCGCCAGCAACAAAAACATATGTTCCAGTTCGTTTTGTTGGGAATGTAAATACCCTGTAAATAGGATCGATCAGCCATTTCTGCAACCTCACAGTTATTTATAGCCAACGTATTTATCAAGCCGAGATCGATCTTATTAGATTTGGTAGACATGTGAGCGGAGGCAATTCAAAAACGTTAATCCCCATTTCGACCATTTTTCAAGGGTATAGGATAAAAAAGCAACAGCAAGCAATATGTACTTTATTTTCATGGCAGAGGCCCAAAAAAAAAATTAATAGTCTTTTTTGCGATTCGAAGGGGGGCTCATCTTCCCTTCGGTCTATATGGCCTTAAGCACCTTTAATGAATGCAAAACTTACCGTGGAATAATGACAATTGGCCGACGCAGCGTCCGAGTGACTGTCGGTCCAACAGACATTCTGACAACTGCAGCGACCCCAAAAACTATGCGGCAGTTGCAGTTGCAGTTGCAGTGGCTGTTGCTGTTGCTGTTGCAGCTGCAGTTCCAGCTCCAGTTAAATTCGTGCTTTGCATAATTTGCGTTCGTTAATTTTGCAGGTCGACCTCAACATGCGCATCGGCATCCACAGCGGCTCCGTGATGTGCGGCGTACTGGGCAACAAGAAATGGCATTTTGATGTTTGGTCAAATGATGTTATCATTGCAAATCATATGGAATCTGGCGGCATTCCCGGGTAAGTCCAGTTACGCCCTGCATCCTCTGCAGCACGTGAATCACTCTTACCGTGGCCATTTCTATGGTTCACTAATTAGCCAAGTTGTCAACAACCTTATGCAAAGCAAGGCGCCATACACCTAACGGGTTGTACTCTTACCAGTAGCTGTGCAGCCTTATTATTTTTTTATTTAATGATATTAATATATACTGTTTCTTAGGCACATCAAAAAAAAAAAAAAAATAAAATTTAGTTTGAATATGTGTTTAATACTGATCCAAAAGTTCTCAAAAAACAAAAAAAAAGACAGTGGCGGACAATGGGGAATTTTCTAAATGTCCAAAGTGAGAAGGATAGTTGAATAGAGGGCTTTAGAGGATTGTACCAGGTCCAAAGAGTGATATCTTTATAGACAGCTTATATGAACACGCACACAAGGTGCTTCACAGGATTACTCATAGGGGAGAAACGTGATTTAGATAGATTTAGATAGCAAAAGACACAATTCTTTTTATACCCTGAATCCATTGAAAATGGAAATTTCAGGGTATAATGTTTTTGTGCAAATGTTTGTAACAGGCAGAAGGAGACATGCCACACCCAAGTATATATATTCTTGATCAGCTCGACGAGCTGAGTTGACCTAGCCCTATCCGTCTAACCGTCCGTGTGCCCGCCCGTCCGTCCGTCCGTCCGTCCGTCCGTGTAAACACCTGGATTTCGTAAACCACAAAAGCTAGGGACTTTAAATAAAAATCAAAATGCTCGATAATACCATACGTACGAGTACGAGTACGAGTTTATTTTTTTTTCGATAACTCATCCTATTTCTTTATTATCGATAAGTATCGAAAATAGCGCTTTGTTTTTGAGGTCTGGCGTGCACACCGTTAAAGATAGAACCGTGCACTAAGTTGTGGTTGATAGCTATATTTAATCCGCCCCTTTCGCCCACAATTCATCAAAAGTAACAACTCAGGTATATCAAATACTAGAGAATTGAAATTTGGCACATAAGTACATTTGCATGTCATTATAAAACAATAAAGTCAGTAAGCTTATTACGTGCATTTTCGTGCATGCATATGTTTGTGTGCATGTGTTGCTTACTATTAATGAATAAAGGAAACTTGTTATGATTGGTATTACCGCTCAATAGATTCAGGGTATCTCTTAGTCGAGCAGTCTCGACTAGAGTTTAGTTACTTGTTTTAGTTTAATAAACTGTATTTTATGAATGACATTTACATATATGGACGCCTAGAGTGTGTTGCCGCACAGTCCTAAGAAAAGTATCCGGACTAGATTTAAAGCAACTTCCACACTGCAACACAAATGCTTGTGCACTGCTTTAAACTCAACTTTATATTATTTTTATTATACAAATTCAATATTAAGCGAACATTAGCTCACCTGGAGAGAGAGCATAGGACAGCAAGCATAGGGGATGAACTCATAGAGCTCACAGCCACAGATCCAACTTCATCTGTTCTGAATACTAATAATCGTTTAATATAGACAACTTTACAATTTAATTGAAATATTTCGAATAATCTAACAGATGTTATGAATATTGTGGCCAACTTCGAACTTAGATTTAGCTTTCGCTTTCGCTTTAGCTTTAGCAATCAATGCAAAAAGTCAAATCGTTAAAAAAAAATTAGCTCATTTTTCATAATAACAAATACAATTTAAAGTATATATATTATAATCATTTACATATATTTTTATTTAGTAATTTTAAAATGCGTTTAAGTTGCTTTCAAGTTTTCATGCCCCAAAAAGTATGCACTTTTTACGCAAAAATATAGAAAAACCCTGCCGAATTTAAAATTGAACTTGCAGAGAAAGTATTCACTTTGCCTTTGGTTTGGCACTTTGTAATATTATTTCGATCGAATTGCAGCTCAAGTGTATTGGCCAAGATTCAGCAATGCAAAAATCTCGAATTGCTGCCAAATAATTTGGCTGTGTTCTGTGCTCTGCTGTGCTGCCTTGGCTTTAATTCGCAGTTAGCCACATTTTTAATTGGCCAATTAGGGCATGTCTAAGGCTGGCAGCAGCCAACAATTGCTGCCGTAATTTTTGCTAGCTCAGCGTGCTTAGACACAAGAAACCAGCAACAGGAGTAGAAGAACATCGACAACTGGCAGAAGACAAAACAAATCAGAGAGCAACCGCAGACCGAACAAGATGAAAAGCAGAAGGTCCCATTTAATGCAAAATGTTTAGATTTAATTGTGGTCCAGGCAAAAACCGAATTCAAAACCAGGGCCAGAGAGCTAGAGAACTAGAGAAACAGAAATATAAACATAAAACAAGGCAGCGAGGACCACAAGGGCATCCCAATTATGAAGGGCACACACAAGTGAGGTGCGGGGAAGGCAAAGTTTACGCACAATCGCAGAAAACGTGGACAAATATTTGAATTTCATTTTCGCCAACTAACCGAGCCGCACCTCCTTTTCAGGCGAGTTCACATCTCGGAAGCGACGCTCAACTGCCTGAATGACGCCTACGAGGTGGAGCCGGGCAACGGCGGCAGCCGAGATAATCATCTCAATAAGCTGAACGTGACTACCTATCTAATCAAACGAACGGAGCCATTGAGGTAAGTGCTTCATGGCCTCCTCTTCTCCAGCACTCAACATTCTTAATTCGGCACAGACCCAAGCGACGCTTTGGCACCCGCAGCAGCGTACATCAGAGCAGCAGCATTGCTGCCGGCTCCACCTCTGCTCCCCATCCCGGAGCTGCACCGCTGCCGAAGTCAATCTCGGCCAGTGGCAGCGGCAACGATTGCAGCATGGGCAGCGCCACGGCTGTGGCCATTGGTGATGGCGGCAGCATTGATGGCCGCAGTCTGGAGTGTGCCATCGCTCAGCCGGCACAGCTGTTGCAGCAGCAGCAAAAGAAGAACATCTCACTCAACTCGCTACCAAATGTCGTCGAGGGCGTGGCCCTGGACAATCGCCGTCTGCGCAATGGCATGGCCGCCGGCACTGCCATCAATGCGAATGCAAGCGGCGTCGGAGCTCCTGCAGGCCTCTCCACAGTCTCCTCGCCAACGGCCATGATGTCCAACACGCTTGAGCAGCAGCTGAGGCCGCGCAATGGCGCCAGCATCCAAAATCTCACGGACTCCATCAGCGCCAAGGGCCTCGTCCTCGAGGACGAGAGCACCACCGAATGGATACCAGAAATACCATTTAGAAATGTAAGTCCACATCTAAAGCAATACGTGTCAACTATAGGAGAAGAAACTAAAGATTGATGTAAGCTACAGAAGGAGGAATACTAAGCACTAATGAACGTAGTATCTCAGGCAATGCAGAAATTATATGTCCATGACAGGAGCATGGCCTATGATAGAAGTTATAATAGAACATCTGGAATTTGAAATGAGATTCCTGTTCGTAAAAGTTGGAAATTTTGCTAATGATATAGCCCTTTATAATAAAGCCAATAGTATTTGAGATCAATCTTTAGGACTATGCTTTCTATTATGATGTTATGCCTTGGGACTCTTGAGGGGACAACTTTTGGCATCATAATAATGATAAAATTACTTTCGGTTCTCATTCTTAGTTAAACAGTCCGGAGGAGACTTTGAATCGCGCCGACTCCATATTGGTAGACCCAAAGCTTGATCATCGTGTTTCGGTAACCCCCATGGATGAAGAGGTAGGTGATAAATCCTAAACATAACTCTGAGCGCTTGCCTAATAATAGAATCCGCACAGATTGACGAGTTCATCGAACAGAATATACAAATCAATTCGAATAAGGAAATCCGACGGGAGTATCTGAATGCTTGGACATTAAAGTTCATCGACAAAAGCCAGGAACAGAAATTCTGTCAGCTGCGCGAGGATATGTTTCGGTGCGTATGGAAGAAGCTGAATGTGAAAGGTCAACCTGAGTTACCAATAATTCTCTTACCCCCTGTCTTCCCTCCGGCCGTTGGGGCGTTAATTAATGAACTGTTCCTAATTGATTTCTTCCTCCTGCATTTCACTTACCATCAGCTCCAACATGCTGTGTGTGTTTGTCATTTGGATATTTATGGTGCTGTGCCAGGTCATCATTATACCACGCTGCACCACCGTCATCATTTGCTTGGCTGTTGGCACTGTGGTGCTTACCTTCTGCTGTGTCCTGGTCATGGCTGAGGAGTTTCCAGGTAAATCAACTTCATATTAATAACTGTCATTGTTTATCAACGTGATCAAATTCCAGGTCTGCCCAGCTGCCTGAAAATCAATTCAGCCAAATTGGTTCACCAGCGGCGACGTCGCACGCTCTTCATTTGTGGCGTCATAGTGTCCATGTGCATGCTAAGCGCAATAGGCCTCGTCCTCTGTCCGTCCTCCAGTTACAACGGCAATACTGACTTGAAGCTCTCTAACGATTCCTTTGACATGGGCTCGCCGCTCTCCATCACGCAAACGATTCAGCAAAACTTCACCATACGCGCGCCAGCGGTCGGAGGCTTGTCCATAGAGTCGTCCATTGCCAATCTGACCACGCCACTGGAGGCCTTCGAGATGTCGCAGCGACCTTACACATTGATGAGAAATAGTCGCGACTCAATTAGTATCCCAGCAGACGATAGTTTCCGATGTGTGCATCGCGAATATATCGTCTTCACCTGGGTGCTCTGCCTCGTCTCACTGGCCACTGCCCTCAAGCTGTACTACCTGATCAAGGCAATCATGGCCCTGGGCATGGTCGCCTTTTACACTACGCTGATCTTCATCAGGTTCAGCACCGAAGAGAGCTTCAGCCTGGCCAAGTTGAGACAGCACGGCATGCCCCTTGGCGTACAAATGCTAATATTGCTCATCACCTTTCTCATCATGGTGTGCTATCATGCTAGACTCGTCGAGGTAAGCCTAGTGCAACACGCTGTTTTTGCAGCTCTGAAGCGGTCTTCCTTATGGTTTTCAAAGGGTTAATTGTTGATGGGATACAGAAAGAAAAATCGAGTCGAGCTTATAGGAGCTTGACTGTCATGGAGTGATGAATCGATTCTCAGAACACATTTCCATTTAATTTTCGCTTTCGCTTTCTACTCTACTTTGCAGGTGACCTCTCGGCTGGACTTCATTTGGAAGGAGCAGGCAGAACGGGAGCTGACCAACATGAAATCGAATCGTGCTCTTAATGACACATTAATTAAGGTAACAGTTAATTAATCCACTCATGCCACGGGCCTCCTGATTGCTCATTAATTAAATGCTTGATTTGAATGCTGTTGCAGAACATTTTGCCGGATCATGTGGCCGAGTATTACCTATCCGACGAGCACACGGACGAGCTCTATTCCAAAATGCACAATCTCTGCGGCGTTATGTTTGCTTCCATACCCAACTTCCAGGACTTTTACTCGGAGGACATCGACAACGGCAAGGCGTGCATTCGCATTCTGAATGAGATTATCTGTAAGTTGATTGATTAAATGGTGTCCAGACGACTCTTGATGCTTGTTTACCTGCTCACTTGTGCCCAGGTGACTTTGATGAATTGCTAGAGGAGCCGCGCTTTGCATCCGTGGAGAAAATTAAAACAGTGGGCGCCACCTATATGGCAGCAGCTGGACTCAATCACGAACACTTGCGAGTTCGCGGGGAAACACCCGAGGACAGCGTCTGCGACCTGGTGGAATTTGCATTTGCCATGAAAAAAAAGCTGGAGGAGATTAACGGCGATGCCTTCAACAATTTCCAGCTGCGTGTCGGCATCTGCAGCGGACCTCTAGTCAGCGGCGTGATTGGAGCACGCAAGCCGGTCTACGACATATGGGGCAATACGGTAAACGTGGCCTCGCGCATGGACTCCACGGGCGAGAACTGGCGCGTTCAGGTACCCGACAACACGGCGGAGTTCCTCTGCTCACGCGGCTATACATGTGTGGTAAATATCCAACTGTTAATGACTAAAGGGAGCGAGAGAATCATTCGTAATTTATGTCCTTTTGCAGAAACGTGGCGAAATTAACGTAAAGGGCAAGGGCATGATGACCACTTACTATGTGCATCCAAAGGGCATCTCGGACAGCCAGTTGATCTCACCTGTGCGTATGCCAGCGGGTATACCCCTCGCCCAGACACCCAACCTACAGCGACAGACCTCGCATCACGGTTCCTTCAGTGCAGTTGTCTTTGGCATGATGCAGGCCACCAAACGCAGCACCGCTATTCCAGGCACACGTGAGTACCGTGAATCACTATCCAAGGAAATTTCATATGGGCGGTTGCGCGATAATGATTCATGATTGAGTATGCCCACCATCTCAAATCCTGAATCATAACCCAACTCTAATCATTACTTACTAACTAACTAACATACTCAATAGCTACCGGCACGCCCTCGCCCCAAATACGTCGAGGTCATCGTGGTAGCACCTTCAGCTCGGTGCGCCTATCGCAGAAGTCAACAACCGTTAACCCAGTGCGTCGTAATACGACCCGCGTGCGAGGCCGTTCGTATCGCCAGAAAAAGGTAATAACTGATGCGTCCGATCATATGCTGTATGCATGTCAAATATCTCTCTTTCTCTCTCTCTCTTTCTCCCTTTCTCTCTCTCTATCTTACGCTCCCCTCAGAGCTCCTCCAACAATTCAATCGTCACACAGGCCAGCTCCACCTATATGCCCTCATTCCGGCGAATCGATCAGATCGAGACTACAATCTCGAAAAGCCACAACGATGCTTTATAGCCTAGCATGCGCACTAATTGGGTTTAAGGATCATCAATGGCCAAACACTACAGTAGAATTTATTTTTATTAGTGTTTTCATATAGTCAGTTCAGCTATAGAAACTGGTCTCCTATCCTACATCTAAATATTCAATTATATTACAGAGCTAAGTCAGTAGAGATCGAAGTTTTTAGCCAATCCATATTTGTAATATATGTGTGCATGTCTGCATTAGTTAATTGTTCAACATTATCTCAGCGCAAGTCTAGTCGTCTAGTCTAAATATATGTAAGCTAAATACACATTATGAGATGCCATCTTTGTTTGCTCTATTCTGAATTGTCTTTAAGAGGAATCAACTGGATTTTTATTCATTGCGTAATATGATTTATAACCATTTGCATCATTTTACATACCTTAAGGCGAATTTCTGTTAGCATTTAATTAGAATAGTTTAAAATCACTTTTAAGTGAAACAATGAATAGCATTTTCAATTATTGTACAAAAATATATATACTAATTTCTCTAGTTCGGTCTATAGCTAAAAGAAATTCCTAAATATACAAAATGAAATCACAAAATCCATAACTTAGTGATTTTATGTGTACAATGCCAATAAATTTGTAGATAAGCGATCCAAAAACTACACACAAATCTTAAAATACAAATGTAAAAATATTATAAGCCCACATATGTTTGTATATATATAAATTAAATATATATTATATATATATATATATTGAAAATTTGATGTCAGTGTACAATTAAATACAAGTTACAGAAATAAATGTGATAAATAAAACAGATCAAATGTCGGGGAAATGAAGTTTTGAACAAAAGAACGGAAGCCAACGGAAATCAAACATTGTCAGCCATAAATCGAAAAAATCAAATATATAACTAATAATAATAAATGCGAGGCGAAAGCAGTAAAACGATGAATAAAGAGTGAATGCCCGACTGAGAGATACCTTCTTATAATCTTCAAAGCACGCATAAACGGAGGCATTCATTTTTAATTATTACTAATACTTATAAGCTGGCATTATAGCTATGAAATCAGCATTCCCTTGCTCAACCAAATACAATGAGTATAAAAAGAAACCGAAAACGACGCCAACAAAAAATAACAACAAGGAAATCGACAGAAAACTATTTTTATCACAGATGCAGACGGTTGCACCTTGTACGCTTGTACGAAGAGCGGGGAAAGGCGGGGAAGGCGACAGCAACTGAATGGACAGCTGGGAAGGTGGACCGGGACCGTCTGCTGTTGAAGAGCAGTCGGTGCCGGTCCACCATCCCACACTGGTGACGTTTCGTTAAGCGAAATGATGAAAATGCAAATGACATTCGTACGATCGAAACTTCAACTAGAAACCAGAAACTAGAAACCAGAAGGGTACACTAACGAATACCCTAATCGTTAACTAAGGAAACAATTAATTTGATTTGTATCAAATTTATAGAAAATATTTAATATATAATGTAAATTCAAAGTGAGTATCGTTATATTTATATAAATTATTCGCTTGAATTATAAAAAAATTGCTTATATTGGTAAAAATATATACATACATATGTATTTAGCAATCGGACTTGCCGTCATGTGGAGCGCATATAGAGCATGTGCACACACGGAAACAGCAACAACAAAAACTCAGGGAAATGTCGACGCAGCAACCACTTGTGCACTTCCACTTATTGGCGGCGCCGGCTACGCCTAATGTGAATGTGTGCGGTAGCTGATAAGACAGAGTTGTTGTTGTCGTTGTTGCTGTAATGCGTGTGCGGTTCAGAGAGCAGCAGCAACACCAAATGCATCGAACAAAACAAACAATGAATGAATGCGAGCAAATTTTAAATTTCCCTTCGTTGTTTATGCATTTAAACGTAGATTACCGGTTTCTTGGCCCCTGAACCGAAACGCCCACCTAAAATATAAATACACTACATGCCAAAGTGCATGGCACATGAGTAGATCATTGTATATGCACACTGCAAGCCAAATTTATTGTATAAATAAATACAATATATATATAAATGCAATTGTCAATACTCTGAGCTATTTTGTTCATTCAAATATGTACATAAATGAGCTAATAAAAATCAAAGAATCTAAGAGAGCTTGGGAAGCAAAGGCTTCCAATATTTTACGATTAAAGAAGAAGGATTTAGATCATTATTTTTTATACACTTCGAAGTACATACACACATGTACATATCTACATACACAGGCGGTGATAGAGTATGTGTATATGTAGGTGACCTACACATGTAGATGTATCATTCATGCTATATTAATCTTCAGCACTCGATAGGCTAAAATTTTTTGTACAGCCACACAATGCTGACCGCCTGTAGAGCACTCAGCGCAACGAAAATGCCCTGAACTTTCCCGGAACTCACTTTGCTTCCGCTTGGCGCTAAAGCAACATGTGTGCACCAGTCCGGCTCTGTTATGTGTTAGTGTGTGTGTCAATGTTTGTATATGTGTTTGCCGGCGCAACCCCTGTTGCTAGGCATTCAATTTCATTCATAACATTTTCAGCGGTAATAAGTAATTTAAAGTTTCTTAAAGCTGATTTAATTTACAACCCATTTCACAAAACAACAAAAAAAAAATTAAGAAAAGATCAGAGAAACTGCAAAGGTAAAATTTATGCACATATGTACTATGTATGATTTGCAACTGCAAAAACGATATAAGTTATTTTATTCAAACTTTTAGCGCCATTACTCATCTTTTCGATAAATATAAGAGAAACCAGTGTTAATAAACAGTCTTTTGTGCCAACAGCTCTGGATTTACTGTAAGCAGAGAATAAATATTTATTAAAAAAGAACTAAACAGCTTTAAAAAAAAAATTAAATATTTTTAGTTTTGACTATACATCCATCGCGTTTGTAAATGTGTAATTAAAAAAGTGGTCAACAGAGGTTTTTATAAATGTTAACAGCATACTATTCTTAAGGCATGCTATCTCTGTCTGCTCACTTGCTTCTTCTTGCCCTGTTATTTTGCTGTTCGTTCCTCATTATCGTTTCATTTCTCGTAGCGAATGGTTGTGTGATTTCGCGCGCGTGTAATTTTATTGCATTTAACTGTTTGCTCTTTCACAAACCGTAACCGGAATATAACTTTCCGCATTGTTTTTTATGAACCTATTCGTTTTTGTCAGCTTTATACAATAATGAATTGATACCCAGAAATACTGTGTATATATGCAAGTATTAATATACAAAGTGCTTAAAGCAATAAAAAAGTGATGTTAAAAGCATACAAAAGTCAACAAAAAAAAACTCGAACAACACGCATACGCTGTAGTCTGTGTCGGCTGCGGTAAAACAAATTCGAGTTATTTTCATTTACAATTCTTATCTAAATGCAACACTGTGAACCAACACTAAAATAATGCTGTTGAAAAAGAAGCGATATATGTGTGAAGAGCAGGACGACGCTATTGACGTCGTCGCTGTTGAGGCAAGCAACAACAGAAACACCAACGCGAACAACAACAGCAGCAGTAGTTATGGATCCAACATGGCTGAAACACGCGAAGTCCGAATTGAAGAGCAATTAAAAGTGAAAATTGGTATGTAAATGTGTGCAAATCAATTAAAACTGCAGAACAAATACTAAACGAAATCAATATGTGCATTAAATAATAACAATTTACACGCGTACGTTAGTTTATCGATGTGAAAAGTGTATTGGAATGCGAGCGCGTCGCTCGAAGGCACCCAAGCAAATGTGAAACATCAAGTTGAATAGCACTTTTTCAAAAGAAATATGTGGAGAAAAAATACTAATGAATTAGAAATCTAAAAATTCTATGAAATGCAATTTACTGTTTAGCGTTAACAAAATACAGTAACGAATGCTATCTTATTTTTGGCTGAAAATGCATTATTGTGTGTGAGTGTGAGGCAGCGTGCGGTGCTGTTTTCGCGCATGGCGCAATCGAATAATGCCATCTCGCTCTGGCAGCACTCGCGTGTGTGTTTTTCGATGCAGCAAGCAACAAACCAACATTTTACATTGTTGTTGTTACTGTTGCTGGCAAAGCCAACACGAAGCTAGTTCCGCTGGCTGTTTTGTCGACCAGCCGACACCATTGTCGTTGCGTTGACTGGCTGAATGTTACGGCATCGCCCCCGTTGCCGCGTGCAGTTGCCCCTTTTTGTGAATGAATTTCGCTTGTGTTTTGTGTGTGAGTGACGACGCTTCAGCTTCAGCGCATGTGCCAACACACTTACAAAGCCTCACACCCATAGACACACATACACGTGAAAATTGAGCGATGTGTGGGTTTTTTCATGAATGGAATTCGAATTCTGTGTACTTTTCTCTGGCGCTGCCGCCTACCTCACACATACACACGCACGAAAACACACACACACACACATGTTATATTACCAACACAAACGCAAATGATGTTTTATGAATGATTATCAAGAGCAGCTGAATTGCGATGTACGACGCTGATAACCTCGATTTTGCCATTTGACTACACCTCCTAGTCCTGATAATAACACAAAGTTTCTTCACATCGATTAATGTGTGCGACAATATCAAAAAAGGTCAACATCATCGCTCGCTCATGAATGGGCAAGAGTCGTATCTCTATACCTGACGCTTTATCTCTCTCTCCCTCTTTCTGTGTTTTTTTTTTTCCTGTATTTATCTTCCTGTCTGGTCCTAACTGTAACCACTTCAGCATTTGAGACTAGAGGCGACAGATTCTCGTGCTTTTGTTGCGGTTATTTTGTGTACTTGACTGGTTTTACATTTCCTGTATCGCCTTTTTTGTCGCTCTTGGTATCTTCTTCGTGTGAATAGAGAATTATGAAAGCAACAAAAAAACCAAAAATAAAACCACAGCCAAAACGTGGGACACAAGCAACAACTAAAGCACCAGCGACTATATAAAAGGGTTACTTCTATTTATTTGTATATATGTATGAATATGTGAGTCTGTATGATAACCTCATTTGCCTGCTTGCCTGCTTGCCTGCTTGCCTGCCTTCGTTGTAGTCTGATCTCATTTCACACCTGCACGGAGCCGCAGAACTCTGCAAATAAACATATCTTGATATACATTTATTTTTCGTTACTCTTTTCCATATTACTTGTACTCCAGGGCTTTGTGCGCTGCTTTACATTTTCATTTTCCGCCCAAAAAAATTCAATCTGCGTTCGTTCATAAGCAGCTTTTGCTACAGTGCTCTATCGCCCTTACTGCCATCTACCTTCGTGGTCTCTGCTCCCTCCGCTCTGAGGCTTATAAATTATATGCAAAGCTGCAGCAGCAAACATTGTAGCAGCTTTTGATTTCCGTTTCCCATCAAATGAATTTCCTTTCTTGCGTGTGTGCATGGTTTCGGGTCGAGTTCTTTGGCCGTAAAACTTTTGCTTTTGCTTTGCTCCCCTTTTCAAAACTTTTTGTTGTTGCTCTTTTTTTACACGCTTCAATTGTTTTCGCATGTGCTTCTGCTTGTGTCATTGTCGGCCTGAACTTTTTTTCTCCGTTTTGCCAGCCGCTTCCTTTTCACTGCTTGCACCCAAACTCTCAGCTGTCTTTTTCGCCTCTCTGCTTTTGGTATTATGCTACCTTAGCAGCTTTTGTGCTGTTTACTTCAGTATCTTATACTTCACTAAAGTTGTGGTTGTCGTTTTTGATGAGGTATCGAAGGAAATATTGCTACTAACATTACATCGATTTGGAGTATCCTCTTATAGAGAGTATATTGAATCAAGGGTACCAATTCCTACAATGAAATATTATATATGTACATATTTCGTTTGCGCTTCTGTTATTAATTTATAACTTAAACTATTTGTATGAATATTGAATTTTACATCTTAAACTCGAGAATCCATTGTTTACTGAAAAAATCTCAGGTTGAGGGTATACAAATAGAGTTCAACAGCATTGAGTAAATTAAGGTCACATTATGACTAAATTCTTGTTCTTAAAATGTTATATGTATACCTTGCAAGTTGAACACTCGCTTCGTTCCATTCCATCCATCAATCCGTTCTACGTTTTGTGTAGAGTGCCCGCTTGTCTGGGTCTTTGCATATTTTTCTCTCAAGTTTCATATTTCTACTTCATTATGCTTTGCATGCTTAATAATACTTCCACTTCGTGCACAGTTTCAATTACACAAAGTTTCGCTTTTGTTTGTTGTTGGAGCTTTCCATTTTGTTGGCTGTTGCGATTTCTACACCGTGGCTAGCAGCACTGACCGAAATTGGCGTAATACTTTTTCCACTTAATTAAAATGTTTGGCGCATAACCTAAATATAATTTTCCATGCGATCGCTGTGGCAATGCGACCCCCTCGTCCCATGTGCAACACACATTGAGTGTTGAGCTGCCAATATTTCAATTTTTCGACTATAGAGGGCGCGAGCTATTCAGCTGCCCGTGACTCATAACTGAATCACTAAACGGGGATGCTAGACACAAGCCAAGCGGCTATGGAATTTATGCTGAGATATTGATGAGGATTTCCATTAAGTGACGCCCAGCTGACAACGCAGTTAGTGTTGCTAGTGATGGAACTGTTTGAAGTGAAGGCGTTGGTGGTGTTGGTGGTGCTGGTGTTGGAAGTGGACGGGGTTATGTTCTGGGTTAACGTGGGCCACACACGCACTGCGGATTCTGTTGAACTTGAAAAGTCTAACAAGTAGCTGACAGTTTGTTGTATGCATGTACTGGTGGTAGCAGGCATAAATGAGCACGCATGCATATATGTCTGTGTGTGTGTGTGTGTGTACGACAAGAAATAGTTTTGCCTAAAAAGGCAATTAATTAAAAGCCGGTTGGTTGTTGGGGTCTGGGCAGCAAATCCCAAACTGGTTGCCAACAACAACTTGAACCACTGTGGAGAGGATTGTCCGAATGCCTGGGACTATTCTAGTCTGTTTTTTCTGATCTTTGTTGATCTTTGCTGCTTTGTTGACAATTAGTCTGCCTTGTCGTTTGTCGTGTTCCTTTTGTCTTTGTCGGTTGGAGTTTTATTTATTTTCTTTTTTTTTTTAACTTAAATCATTTATCTAATACATATTTTTGTCTTTATAAGCTTTGTAACTCGGCTAAAGAACAATTAAAATGGTATTTTTTCATTTGAAAAAGTTAAAGCCATGTACTTTGTTCATATTTAAGCACAATCTTGGTCAGTTATCGTTTGCTTTATATCCAAATCTAAGAAATAATTTACTGTATGGAATGAGGAAACTTTTAGAATCAAAGTAATACCCGACCTATAATTGATAACTTAAGCTCAATTACCATGTTCACTAGCTGAGTTATTTGAACATGATTTATTGTTCATAGCTTGCTTAATTTTTTTGGTTCGATAATAGGTGAATAGCTGCAGTAGTTCGATATCGCGATATCTTATTTATTACGAATCGATACATATTAGATTACACCCAATTCAATATTCATTTTCAGTTATTTCCATTTGGAATTTTTCAAACCAACTCAACCCGAATCAGAAATAATTAATTGCTCGAATCTTATTTAAGGAAGTCTCAAGCATGACAAGCTGCGTTGCTTTAGAATTGTTGCTAGCAAAACTTTCAAAATTGCTGCTGCTGCTGCTGCAGCTGTTGCTATCCTTGTTACCGTTGCTGTTGCTGTTGTACTTGTACTTCCAAAGAACAACAATTGCATGTAATTAGCGCGTTACTAAAATACTTTTTATTCAGGTCGCCATGCTATGCACTTTTGTGGTAATGTTGTTTAACTTGTAGCCGCTGTACCTGCTGCGTCGATTAGCTGCAACAGCAGTTGACAACGTCATCGACTTGAGCTCGCAACTCATCATGGTCAGCGTCATCGAGATGAGACTCCAGCTGTCGGCAGTCCACAGTCGACAGTTTGAATGATTAACATTTGTCTTTCTTACTTTCTTACCCAACCATAGTAATAATAATTATAATGCAGCATACGAAGAGAGTTGAAACCCCCCTACCGTCTCTCTGATTCATTCTCTCGCCTTCCGGCTGTCGTCTTTTATGACTTAACGCTTGACCTCGCCTCGCGTCACTTTGATGTGTTGTGACTTCACTTGGGGTCAGCGCTGGGTTGATTGTCTGTGGGCTCTTCGGTGCACCCCAAGCATCAAGGCTTTGAACTTCACGCTGTGCGGCTACTTCATTTTTTATTCTTTGTTATAACCAACTGACATTAATAAATAAAAATTAACTCGTGTAATTCGTAATTAAAACTTCAAGTTTTTCCTTGTTACGTTTGCTAACCTAATGTAAATATAAATTTAATGCTATTATTTATGCGCGCTTCGCTTGTTTCAAGTGTCGTTTTAAGATTGAAGATACAGCAAAATAACTTTTACTCCTTTAATATCATCAAGATTACGTTCAGCAATATGTGTAAGGCCCTATTTACATCCACATTAATGGCATATTCGTACAGATATATTTTAAGACTAGATAAACAAGTCAGTCGAATGAAAATAAAATGCCTTTAGATTCAATTCCAATTAAACTATTTTAAATAAAATTAATATTATTTGAAAGAACTAGATAGCCTATAAAAATGTGATCTAGGTAAGATTTTTCGTTGCCATGTCCACCCCACGAGTACTAATTCTCATATAGAAATTATATATACCTATATATTATATTTATTGTAAACCCACGCAACGTGGTAACAATTGTTGGTTTGAGCTCGTGTCAAGCTGTGCCGCCCACAACACAGCAGAAGTTTATTTGTTATTGTTTCTATTATACAAACTTGACGACACATAGACTTTGTCATTGTTACTGTTGTTGTTAATTCAGAGGTTTGGCAAAGTTAATAGGCGTCTATTTTTGGTCACATCCAGAGGCCTCTGCGTGCATTATGTTGTCGAGGCGCTGCTTTAGATGCGAGTCGTGTGTCGTTGTTGTCGTCGTCGACAGTTGGTGACAAAGTCAGTGACTTGACTGATTGCCAGCCATGGTTAATTGAAGGTTAATGGCGCCAAAAATGAGCATCGCGAGCTGCTTGGCATGCCACATGAGACCTGTAATAATAATACATTTATAATTAGTTGAAGTTGCACTGATGAAAGCTCAAAGGAAAAACAGAAAGCCGTAGCTGCCACTGCTGCAGTCCTGTATAATAAATAAAGCACAAACGCTCGCATATATCATCCGAGCCAACCGCGACCAACCACATGATACAACTGGCAATGACAAGGCAAAATGTTGCGGTTACTCATTGCCATATTGATTATATTAAGCTGTGGCCCCCAATACCCCAGACCAGACATGAATGCAATAACCAAAACAAGAAAACTACACGAAACAGGCAATGGAAATCAAGGGAACGATCTCAGAAATGAGAAAGAATCTACAGGAAGTGATTTTCTTAATAAATGGAGAATATTGAATTTGCTATGATGTAATATTTTGACCATTGAAATATTACATATAATCAAATTGAAGGAATGTTACGAAATATAAGTTGGGAAAATCTATTCTCTAAAATTGAAGCTATCCAAAAATATTTATCTACTTAAGTAGAATTGGTAATGTGCGAACAAGGTTATCTTTTTCGAAGGCAATACCATATTTAAAAGTAAATTAGCTACCCTTAGTTATAAACTAATGATAAATTTTAGCATTAAAAATTTACTTCTGTTTGATTGAAGTTAAATAATACGCTAGGAAGCTTCTATTGCCTGTTTCTATGCATTCAGTTAGCCTGTTAGAATAGTCAGCTAGGCTAGATAGCTCTTGGTAAGATAGGGCCCGTTTACCGCATGTATCGAACGACATCAAGTGCTTCATAAAAGAACCATCAAAACGGCTATCAACGATCGATCGATCCATCGGACGAACGATGACGCTAATGAAAAGCTGTAAACACGCAAGCAGAAGCCAAGCAACAGAGATACAGGCGAGCAGGCGAGAGGTGAAGATGATCGTGTGGATGAGAAACGTAATCAGACCGGAAATCGATCGGCACGTACAGCAGCGCAACAGATGAGAGACAGAAAGAAGTGAGAAAGAGGGAAGGCAATGGAAAGAAAAGACGCAGAGACAGGCCGGGCAAAAGCAGGAGAGGGAAGTTTTCTGAAAATGATTAAAATGTACTCATTTCTTCAAGAAGAGTATCCATCACATGAAAATGGACTTGCATATTTGGATCGTTGTTGAAGTAAACTGGATTGCACGCTAACTAACCAGTTACTTCCTTTGGCCGCAATTAGATTGGAGTGTAACCCTATGTGACCAAAAGGAAGTACTAAACGGAAAAAGGAAGTTGTAAACAGGGCCTAGGGAAATGAAGACAGCTAAAATGTGCAACGATATTATGAATGCAACAAGAAACACACATCTGTTGGTGTGTAGCTTTGAGGGCGTACACCTTTGGCTCAAATCTGCATAAAGTGCAAGTAATCTTTGCTCGACAGGAAGCTGACATTTAGACAAACGGCCAGAAACTCAGACGTCATCATCATCGTCTGTCTGTAAATCTTTCATCCGCTGAATCGGCAGCGGGAGCAAAATTTATATCCACTATAAAGCGAGAGAATATATCTCTATTTCCATTTCGTTTGCATTGAAATGTGGCGTCTTTTTTTTCCTTTTATACACCCTTTAAAGGGGTTTAATAATTTTATTTGCTTTTATTCAGCAAAATGTTGCTTAAGTATAACAGATCAGATAAACGTAAAAAGCTGGCACAAACCTAAGACATATTGGAAGCTTGTCAATAATTGTTGGATATCTTTCGTTGGAATATATCTGGATTAAATGCTCTAAAGGGTATTCAGTATAGGTATATATATATATATAGGTATATATATATATATATATATATATATATATCTATCTAAAATATTCTGAAGGGTATACAATCTTCAGCTTAGCAATCTGCAACTGTTATTTGCCGTTTTTCTTTGTTTTTAGAATATCCGCAGACCGCACAACTTCTTTTTTCCTCAGTACAAAGTTTCTCTCTTTTTCTACTTTTATGCGCTGCTCTTGAAGTAATCGCCTCATTAATTCGCGGGCGTTTCACGCTGCACTGAATCAATTTGCATATTGTGCAAAATGAAAAACAGAAAATGGGAAACACACGCAGTCACATACATAGAGCTAGTGAAGAGAAGGAAAAGCGTAGGAGAGTTGGCATCAAAATGAACTCTACTTACAAAGCCTTTAAATTTAATTTTCCTTTTGCCATTGCGGGGGACCTGGAAATTGAAAGCATTTAATGTCGAAACACTAGGCGCGCCGTTAACATACATACAGTATACACATATACCCTGCTTACACGCATACATCTGTATATGTATATAGATATTCACATTTATCTTTGAAAAGCCGATTCTCTCTCTGGCTGCACGAATCGTGGCGTAATTTTATGTGCGCCTGAGTGACATTGACGGGGCACACTCCATGGGCAAATGTCAAAGTTGTTTTCGGCCTACGAGAGGGGGAGTGGCGTGCACTCATTTAATGTGTGTATGTGTGTGAGTGGCTGGCCTTAGATGTTGCCACATGGTACACGTGTAACTCGAGAGATATTATTAGATCCATCCATCAGCTAAAGTAAATGTAGGGGATAAGACCAAAGAAGATTGCCATAATCATAGAAGCTGATTTGTATTTAAAAAAATAAATAGACCACTTCCTAAGATTTGCTATCAATAGGTAATTAAATTTTCTATTAGCTCTCATTCAGTGAAGATTTCAAATTCAATTTTGTGACCTATTGAGGATTGATCGACTCATTTCTGGTATGGCAACAGATCAATGGATGCGTTTTTTGGTATTAGAACATGCTATAAATGCAATAGAATCTATTCCATAGTATATCATCGTTCGTCTTTGGAGAATGCAAAACAAGAAAGAGCTTCACTTCCGCCGCTTGAGCTTATAAATAAAAAACGCCGTCCATAATCTGGAATGATTACTTGGCACATGATGATATGAACCTTAAACCGTTCTCAAGGACGTTCAATCGAACGGGTGATGTGCGCTCTGCTTAACCGTTTCGCAATTAAATTTTGAAATACACAAATATGCATGTGTATTAGTGTGTGTAGATTCTCTACAAATTCGTTATCTAAGCTATAGAATTTCCCTGTGATTAAATAATTCGGTAGAAAACCTAATTATAACAGTAAAACTTGGCCAAAGCAGTCAATTCAAGTGGAATTTCATTATGAATGTGTGTGAGTGTTGTCATGTGACAACGCCACGCAATATAGAAGTATCAATGAAAGCAAGAGGAAGCAAGGAGAAACATGCTTTAATGAATTTTGTATAAATAAAGTGACGCGACGTACAGCATAATTTAAAAGCGTACAAAATTAGGCAGTTTGCTTGACTGGCTGGGAGGACCATGGAATTCCCTCAACCAACAAAAACATGCGCGAAAAAATGTGAAAACGACACAAAACAACAACACCAACAGCCGCAGCAATTCATGAATCATGAATGAATGAAACTGACTATGTCGTGTCGCTGTTAGGAGAGCAAGTCAACGAGAAAGAGAAAGAGGGAGTGTGAAGGGTATAGCAAGCGGAATGAATAGTAGTCGAATGAGAGGAGAAAAGAGTAAAAGCACTTTTTTTTTTGTTATTTGATTTTTATTTCATTTCATTTCGTTTTGCTGCCGCTGCTTTCGTTTGTATTTTTGCATATAAAATGTGACTGTATTGCTTTTCTTGTAGCATTTACGTTGCCTCTTCCATTCATAAAACGAAACTTGGAATGCTAAGACGACACAAAGTAAAAACAACAACGACAACCGTCGGTTTCATCGTCTTTTGTTATCAATCGTATTTGCTGGGTTTTTTCTTACGACAGCAAAGTGAGAGCGCGAGCGTAAAAAGCAACGTTATTTTGTCACTAATACACAAACACAAGCACTAGGCAAATATGTATGTATGTATATAACCCAATTGGTCTCTTTGCCAAAAGAAACATTCACACACACACACGCTCGCACGCACACACGCACACAGCCATCATAGTATTTCACCTAGTCCAGCCCAGCCAGCTGTGTCAATAGGAAGGCCGCAGAGGCACCTTCTCCACTCGCGTCAATATTTTTGCGCATTTGCCTTTGCTTGTCTACATGCCCACATGCCATGCCTACATGCTGCCTAGCACGCACACACATGTATGAATATTCAACATACGCATTATATTTCCGCTCGACTGCCGCTGCTAATTTTTATATTCTGTACACTTCGTCAAAAAAGAGTATATTAGTTGTATGCATCGAGCTGCTAACTGTATATGCTACAAATATTTCTGTTATGCTAAGATGATATTCGATATTATTTTAATAATCATCATCATTCAGCTTGAAATGATTATTTTATTTCTATCATCTTAAACTGTAAACAGAGTATAGTGGAATCGGTAACAATGATTTTGCATTCCATAGCGAGCATACTCTGGCAATGCCTTCTCGCTGGTCATTGCCTGATTAACTTGGATTATCAAGGCAAAAGCAGTAGCAGCGCAGTCTTATTATTAACTTTTAACACTCGAAAACAGGGACAAGCCGTCTAGTGAAGCATCTGACATTGTGTTGTTGTTGCTGCTTGTTTTTTTACCCAGGTGGGGCTGCGCATCGATAATGCAATTTATCGGCGCACAGGAAGTCACGTTGGTGTCGGCCTGCCCTTTGGCGGCTTCAAAGTACGCCGACAAAACGCTCAAACGTTCAGTTTTGCTAAAAAAGGTGTATTTAATCCGAAATGATTTGTTAAATGTACGCATAATAGGGCAGCTGATGCTTTCGCAACGCGACTCTGCTACTTTCGAAGATGTCAGATGTAATCTTATCGATGTTAGATATGATTGGAAGCAAAGCATATTTATGGCGCTAGTTATGCAGGAAACACGAGCACAGTTCGCGGAACAAGTGGTTTCAATTGAAGTTCGGCTTAGTTCTCATTGACTAACTTAACAGTCATACATATATTTATATATCGTCTTCCTATATTTAATACATATTTGTGGCTTGCTTGCAGGTGAAGCGAAAAACCTGAGCAGTCGGAATGCAGCGAACACAAGTTGCAGCACTCAGGGCACTCGAGACGTGTATTGCACCATCGCGTTGGATCAGGAGGAAATATGCCGCACGCCCATCAGCGAACGAACCCTGTCGCCTTTTTTTGGCGAGGAGTATCAGTTCAAAATACCGCGTCGATTTCGATACCTGTCTGTCTATGTGTGGGACCGGGATATGAAGCAGGACAAGCCAATTGGCAAAATAGCAATCAAGCGAGAGGAGCTGCACAAGTACAATCACAAGGACCACTGGTTCTCGCTGCGGCCAGTCGACTCCGATTCGGAGGTGCAGGGCATGGTGCACATTCAAGTGGCCTTCGAGGAGGTGCCACAGTTGCTGACGGAAAGCATCGAACTGGTGCAACATTCGCTTCAGCATCATCCGCATCATCAACGCGCCCATCTGAATGACTACAAGGAGAACAACGAACTAAGCAACATTCAGCGCACCGCAGCAGCGACAGCCGCAAGTGGCGCCAACTCTGCGGGCATGACACTCAAGACTCGTGCGGCGGGTCTGTTTGGACACGTGTCCCACCACCAGCAACAACAGCAGCTGCAATTGCAGGCGCACCTGGCTGCGTCCTCCACTGATCAGCTGGCCAACTGGAAGAACGCGCATGCCAGCAATGTGCGCGTGGCCATTCGTGTACCGGCATGCATAGATCTGGCGAAAAAGCAGGGTACCTGTGATCCCTTTGTCATCTGCACGGCCTACTACAGCAACAAGCAGGTGATTACGAAACGCACAAAGCAGCGCAAGAAGACCGTCGATCCGGAGTTCGATGAGGTCATGTACTTCGATCTCTCCATTAACTCAGAGGCGGGCAGCACAGGCACCACGAACAGTAACAAGTCTGCAACGTCGCTTGAGTCCTCAGCGAATAAGGCGTACGCGATTTACCCACTGGGGGGCGCTGATCTCTGCGAGATTGCTGTCGCGCTGTGGCACGACGCCCATGGCGCAATGGCAGATAAGGTTTTCCTTGGCGAGGTGCGTCTCCCGATGCTAAACAATCAGCAGCAGCAGGCGGTACAGCCGTCCGCCTGGTATTATCTGCAACCGCGCACCACAACCAACAGTTGCCGTTCCCTGAGTGCCACGCCCCGCTCCTGCGCCACGCCACCTGGCACACGACTTAGCGTGGACTCCACCATTGGATCGTTACGCCTGAATCTTAACTATACCGCAGACCATGTATTTCCGCTTGCCACCTATGACGACCTACTTAACTTACTCCTGGAGTCGGTCGATCAGCGGCCGATCACCCTGTCCTCAGTCTACATTCTCGGCGAATTGGTGTCGGGGAAAACGGAGGTGGCACAGCCCCTAGTACGGCTCTTCACACATACGGAGCGCATTGCGCCCATTATCAAAGCCTTAGCCGACCATGAAATTTCGAATCTAACCGATCCCACGACCATATTCCGTGGCAACACACTCGTCTCGAAGATGATGGACGAGGCGATGCGTCTTTCGGGTCTTCACTATCTGCACCAGACGCTGCGTCCGGTGCTTTCGCAGATTGTTGCCGAAAAGAAACCGTGCGAAATTGATCCCAGCAAAGTGAAAGATCGCTCGGCGGTTGACACCAATCTGCACAATCTCAAGGATTATGTGGAGCGAGTTTTCGAGGCTATCACTAAAAGTGCGGAGCGCTGTCCCAAGGTCCTCTGCCAGATCTTTCATGACTTGCGCGAGTGCGCAGGCAAACACTTTCCACGCAATCGCGAGGTGCGCTACTCGGTGGTATCTGGTTTCATATTCCTGCGATTCTTTGCGCCCGCCATACTGGGTCCCAAGCTATTCGACCTGACCACGGAGCGACTGGTAAGTACAAAAATTAATTACACCTGGATATGCTTGAGCTCATTCTCACAATTCTATCCGCAGGATGCTCAAACGAATCGCACGCTGACGCTCATCTCCAAGACGATACAATCGCTGGGCAATCTGGTCAGTTCGCGATCGTCACAGCAGCCCTGTAAGGAGGAGTACACCGGCGAGTTGTACAAAAAGTTCTGCACCGAGAAGCACGTGGATGCGGTAAAGCACTTCCTCGAAGTCATCTCCACGCCGAATGCCTGCGACACGCCCAGCAAACAGTTGCAGGCAATGCCGCAGTTGCCACTAGAACCAGTATTACTAAAGGAGGGGTGAGTTCACTTCGATATTTATTTATTTAATGATTACATACGCATATTGGAAGACAATTGATAGTTTTCCCATCGATTAGTGATAGTAATCTATCGATCGGCTATCGATAGTTTTCCATTCTTGCCATTCCTCTCAGTACAAACATATCTCGAATTTTTGTATACACTGCATTTGGTTGATTATGCTTTATTTTATTCTAATACAAAAACTTTCTTTGTCTTTCTCTTCTTTTACGCGCGTGCTGCTTTATCAAAAACAAAAACCAAAAACAATCCATATCATCACATCACGCCCAACAAATTCCCATCACCACACATCACACACCCACAAAAAATACACACACACACACACACATCCACAACAAATACACACACACACGCGCACATACATCTAAATCATTTGCACATCGAAAAAAAAATACTAACGTCTAGCGAGGGGTAAGAGAAAATTTGCTTTTAATTTTGGAACTCTTTAAATTGTGTTTTGTTGTTTGTTACTTTTGAATCGCAAACGAAGAAAACTAAACATTAAACGCACAACATTTGCTTATTTGTTTTCGTTCTCTTTCTTTCTCTCCTCGCGCCATATACGTGTTTCTCGCTGTCCGTTTCCATCCATTTGGGCGCACAGCATGATGACCAAATATCCGACATGCCGCAAACGCTTTGGACGACAATTTAAGCAACGTTACTTTCGCCTGACAACGCACTCGCTAAGCTATGCCAAGTCGAAGGGCAAACAACCCATCTGTGATATACCGCTTGAGGAGATCGCGAGCGTGGAGCAATTGAAGGACAAGAGCTTCAAGATGCAAAATTGCTTCAAGGTGAGTTGCAGCTGAAGACGAGTCTAGTCCTAAGAACTGGGACAACATACGACTGCAGAGCCAACCATGGACACGCCTCGTTGCAATTGGCAAAGTGTAGAGGCGGGCATGAGTCTTAGCTATGCTCGCGCTCGCCTTGGTGACATAGTTCGTACGCAGCTAATATACCCAATTGCATGCAAGACAATAATACCGGAAATGCACAGTTTTACAAATGCATTTTTATACCCTGAATCCATTGAAAATGGAAATTTCAGGGTATAATGTTTTTGTGCAAATGTATGTAACAGGCAGAAGGAGGCGTGCCACACCCCATAAAGTATATATATTCTTGATCAGCTCGATGAGCTGAGTTGAACTAGCCCTGTCCGTCTGTCCGTCTGTCCGTCCGTCCGTCCGTCCGTCCGTCCGTCCGTCCGTCCGTGTAAACACCTGGATTTCTGCAACCACAAAAGCTAGAGACTTCAAATAAAAAGCAAAATGCTCGATAATACCATACGCTGTACGAGTTTATTTTTTTTTTTCGATAACTCGTCTCATTTCTTTTTTATCGATAACTATCGAAAATATCGCTTTGTTTTTGAGGTCTGGCGTGCACACCGTTAAAGATAGAATCGTGCACTAAGTTGTGTTTGATTGCTATATTGAATCCGCACATTTTGTCATTTTTGGATTTTTGATGCCACGCCCCTTTCGCCCACAATTTAACAAAAACGATAACTCACGTATATCAAATACTAGAGACTTGAAATTTGGCACATAGGTACATTTAGATGTCATAATCATTCCCCGAAAATTTCATTAAAAACATAGATCGAGAAAAAAAGTTATTAAACAATAAAGTTTCCATAGTACAGCCTCTTCTGCAGCCGCAAAACTGCGCAGTGAGCATATTACGTGCATGCAAATGTTTGTGTGTGTGTGTGTGCTTGTGTTGGTTACTATTAATGAATAAATTAAGCTTTTAATGATTGGTATTACAGCTCAATGGATTCAGGGTATCTCTTAGTCGAGCAGTCTCGACTAGAGTTTAGTTACTTGTTATAAATAAATTAGGTGCAGGCAGCCCACACACACACACACTGAGAGCTAGTTTCGATCTATACAAAAATATATAAAAGTGTCTGTGTGTGTGTGTGTGTGTGTTGGGTTACCCCATATGTCTTACATGTGTGTGTACGGGAAAAGAGCTACGAATACTACTTAATTACATATGGTAGATTTATGAACTGCATTCGCTTACTCCACATCTCTCCAAGGAAGGAATTGATTTCTATATATTCTATATTATGACACATTGAGCTTGGTTTGGGCCAAGCTTCAGGCGGCACTGAAATTAGCTGTAATTGCAAAGGGCAGCAGTAAAAGTAGCGTAGGCAAAAAACTTTCACTTATCATACGAGTTTTCATCCAGACGCATTGCGTCTATGCAAATGGCAAGCTCGCAATTAAAAATAATTAACATTATTATGAAAATGAGCTGGCAACCCTGGCCCGCTGGCGCCCCGCTGCAGTCCCCAGTTCATTGTTAGCGGCGACAAAAGGGGAAATTTCAAAACTTTTAAAGAAGTCGCGGGTGCGCTTCAAGGCAAAGAATTCGGTTACGTTAAAGGCACGCGTGGGACTTTTGCGCGTGTGAACCGACAATTGCGACGGTTTCACTGAGCGCCGCGCCGTTCCGCGTATATAGGCTGAAAGTGAAAAGAACGCAAATAATTGAGAGTCTTTCCATTCCACAGATCGTGCACAAAGACCGCCCGCTTATTGTACAGACGACGAACTGCGTGGAGGAGCGCGAGTGGTTCGACCTACTACACAAGATCTGCCTAATGAACTCCATCCGGATGCAATACTTTCATCCCTCGGCATTTATCAGCGGCTACTACAGCTGCTGCAGTCGCTCCGACGAGAATGCGCCAGGCTGCAAGAACGTCTCCGCCAAGGAAATGGACTACTTTCAAATGGATCTGGTCACAGCTCTGGATCCGGCGCTCGACTTACAGCGCATTCACACGCTCATCATGTCGAACATGAATCTGCTGGACGCCCTGCTCGACCCGCTCGCCTACCACCAGCATATGTCCGTGTCACAGCACAGCCAGCAGCAACAACAGCAGCAGAACAATCCACTGGTCCCGCTGGCCAGCGCGCTGCAGCAGCAGTCGCCGCAAGCATTCGTTGAGTTTAAGAAGACGATCGAGAAGCTGCGAGATAAGGCTTACGCGATCGACAGGGATCACCGCGACTACAAGCAGGACATAACACGGCAGCTGAAGTACGGCAGTCGCCAGGCTCCGATAGGCGACGACAACTACTGGCACATGAAGCACGCCGCTGGTCAGTTGAATTTGCAGCACCATCACCAACAGCAACAACATCAGCAGCAACAGCAACAACTGCAGCCGGTGCTGCCGCAAATGCAACATGTGCGCGCACTCCCAGCAACAACGAACAGCAGCAACAGCAACATCAATGTGAACGCCTACTTTATGCACAATCTGCAGCACCAACAGCAGCGATTGCAACTCCAGCAGCAGCAGCATCAACATCATCAACATCAACAGCATCAGCAGCAGCAACTGCAATACCAGCAGCAGCTGCGCAACCAGCGGCACAATAACAACAATAACATCAACAACAATAGCTGTGGAAACGCTTCCTCGTCCAGCCCGTCGTCTACGGCATCAAGTGTTGTGGCAGCCCCATCCAGCGGTGTGGCAAACGCCCCCGTTGCTGTGGCGGCCACAGCTGCGGTGCTGCCAAAGCCAGCGCCGCCGATTTATTAGCGTTCAAGATTATGCGTATTTGCCATACCCAGAGCGATAATATTGACTCGGTGAATGCGCATTCTACTATTGCTCCCACCCCCCTCATACACACACACACACACACACACACATACTCACAAAGAGAGAGAGAGAGACACATCCACCCACACACACACACATTATGGTACTTCGAAACACTTCCAACAGCAACAGATGCGTTAAGCGTGTGCTTATTTTAAACTAATTTTTTTGTACGAATTACAAATTTAAAGTGTGTAGATCTAAGATTTTTTAATTAACTATTTTTATACACGTTTATATACTATGGAGTAACAAACAAGCGAAATCTAAGTGTTTAAGCCTATTTATTATTCTTTTGTATTTATACAACACACACAAAATTTTCTACCTTTGTTTTGTGTAGCCGAAATATCCATGCAAAGAAGAAAAACTGATAACTATGTAAGCTGCTAAAAATTTATACTTCAACTTGAAACGACAACAGAAACCAACTCCAAAATTACTAAGAATTTTTAATTGCTAACTAGTAAAGTAAGTTGTGTAATGAGTTCAAAAACCTGAACATATTTAGAAAAACGTTGTATATAGCAGAAAGCAAAAAGAAAATCAAGTATGATTAAGCCTAAGCATACCTTAACTTTATACTAAACATATAATATATATATTTATATATACATATATAATTCATATACCAGTTATGCTAGGCGTAGACAAATTGCAACTATCTAAATTAGTTAGATATTTAAGATTGGTCTAGGCAAGACACACACTTAAGCTCACATACAAGAGAAATTAGTTGCAGCAAATTGTGAATCATTAGATTTATACAAATGCTACAGACACATACATACATGCACACATATGTACATTTACATATACATACACATTACACACACATATATATATATATATTTAACTGTCATACAGCTAATATATACATATTTACATAGATATATGTATTTAAAGCTCTGGCACACAAAACAAAAACGAAAAACCAAGCGTTGTTAAGAAAAAATTTACTTCCATTTTACATACACATAAATATTTATTGAATGCATTTAATTTCTCATGTTAATTTAAACAAAACAAAAACAAAAAGTAAATTGTTAATGCAAAATTATGTTTGTTAGCTCATTAAATTACTTCCACCGATTTGTTTCCAAAGCTCTTCCAATATTGCATAATCGTTATATTTAATAATACATATTTACATTTTACATACATACATTTTTTGTCAATTGCCATATTTAGAATTGTTTTTAATTTCTCCTTTGCATAAATGTCTTCCTCTTCACAAGCTTTTCGTTTTGTTTATGCATTCCAATTTCTTTGTGCATTTCTTTGTTCTAATATTGCATAATGTAAATATTCACATAAAACACATATTTACATCTAAAGAAAATTTAAAACCAGAATTTTTTTTTTTTTGCTTAATAGTTCATTTGCAGTTCGATTCGTAATTTCGTTTAAGTGCTTATTTTAGTATAATTTTATTTACTTATACGTAGCTTAAGTTGTTGGTACAAAGAATCGAAAATCATATTTTTTAGCGAGAAAATAAAGCGTATCGCCAATGATTATCTTTCGTTTTTATTATTATTTAACTTAGCTGCTTATTTTATCACCTCATTCTCGTGCTTTAGGCAATTTTTGGCATCCTGTTGTGATATCTTATACGAAAACAAAAATATATATATATATATATATATATATATATATATATAGAGATTACACATCTATTAACTGTGTGTTAGTTGGTTGATGCGTATATCTGCAATACATATATTGTGCGTTAAAGCTCTGTTTAGTATTTACATATATATTCGTATTGTGACAATTAACAGAAAAGCAATTTTTTTCGATAACTACAAACAAAACACGCGTACTCGCACGAAATACATATATAGATATATTTTATATTATGTTTGAAAACTAAATTCACACGATCAGAATCCGAAGGATACAAAATAAACGGAAACAAATGCGAATCCCTAACTTATAAGCCTGAAAGACAAATACTGACGAGTGTTGTGCTTGGTTTCGATACCATGGAACAGACAAAAAAGGATAACTTCCCTATTTTTTGTAAACAAATCTTTTGAAATTACCTTTTACGTATAAATAAATATTTATATAAATATATATGTATATGTATATATATATATAAAAAAGTTCGTCGTGTGTTTTTATACCGATAGTTTTTCCATTGCTATTTGAATTGCGCGCGCATAGTGGCTGCTTGTATGTATTTTTGAGCGCCGTTCGCTTTACAAATGTACGGCCGCTTGAGCTTTACTCGCTGTGTCCGCGTTTCGTACTGAATGGTCGCACACCGTTATCGCTTGGAAAATGTACAAAAATGCTATTTTAGCATAAAATAATAATTGGAAAAAGCAATAAATGTTAATGCTGTGTGTGGCGAGTGCTTACGTATGTGCAACAACCGAATAATGCAAGCATAGCCTTCCTTTGCCTTGTAACACCCACACTGCTGTTGCTCGCTTGGCAAAGTAAAAATAGGAAAAGGCGGGTAGCGGAAGAAGAAGAAGAAGCAATCAAGTGGCAACAACGATAACAAAAACAAGAGCAGCAGCCGCTGCGGCAGCTCCACAGGCAAAATGCAGAAAGTTAATTAGCGTGAACAAAATCACCGCTCCGGGTGGTCAGTCGTCATTTGTGTGCGTGCGTGTGTAGCTGTAGCTGTAGGTGTAGGTCAAGGGTGGGTGTCTAGATGACATGGAGTTCGCTGATCTGATTAAAACACCCAAGTTGGATGGGGTATTTCTGCACACGAATGCAGCAAATGCAACAGTTGAAGGCACCCTGTGCATAACGGGTCACCATTTACTGCTCAGCGCACGCCAGGAGAACACACAGGAGCTATGGGTAAATGTCTAGTGAAGCGAAAAATTGCTTTCTGCTAGTTAACTGTTAATTGAATTACATTGTGCATTTTCCAGCTGCTGCACAAGAACATCGATAGTGTGGAAAAGAAGCCGAGCATGGGCCAGAACATTGTCATGGGCGGCATCATAACACTCAAGTGCAAGGATCTGCGCATCATATCTCTAGAGATCAAGTATGCCAAAGACTTTTTCAATGTGGCCGCCTCCCTGGAGGCGCTCAGTGCAATACAGAACGTGGAGCTGGAGTATCCATTCTTCTACAGGCCCATGTACTCAATACTCGAGGATGGCTTTACCATGTTCAGGTTTGTCCGACAACATTTACTTGATATCCCACAATTCACAGATTCCGTTGCAGACCTGAGTTAGAATTTGCACATCTAATCAGCGGCATGAGCATGGGTGGAGCCTCATCACCGAATGTGGCAAACATAACAATTTGCACGCCGTCCACATCATCTGTTGGCATTGGCATTGGCATCGGCATCGGCAGCATACCCCATCCGCTGCAGAATGGACTTGCATTGGACGCAGCGACTGCATTGGTTGGCAGTTGCAGTAGCAGCTTTGTGTCGGCCTGCGAATGGCGGATCAGCCACGTCAACAATGACTTTGGCGTCTGTGCCACATATGGCGCCACACTGATTGTACCTAAAGCAATTAGCGATGAACAAATCGCGCTCTCCGCTGCATTTCGAGATGGCGGCCGCTTCCCATTGCTCAGCTACAGGCACGAGAACGGCGTCAGTTTAATTAGATTGTTGATCTGTTTAAGGATATAATTGAATTGACCTATTTTTTCCCGCACACAGGCCATATTGATGCGCAGCGCACAGCCGCTGTCCATACAGGGTATCAAGCGCTGTCGAGCCGATGAGGCGATACTCAATCTGGTGCTGGGACGCAGTAAAAAGGGCTTCATTGTCGATACGTGGGGCAAGGGCAAGTCGAACACGGAAACTGACTTGCACTACTCGCAGTGGAAGAAAGTGAATCGCGCCATCGGCAATGTTAGCTCACCTGCCTCCATTCTGGACAGCTTTGCCAAGCTGATTGAGGCCTGCAATGACATTGGATGCAGCACAGATAAGTGGCTGTCGCGCCTGGAGAACAGCGGCTGGCTAAGCCTGGTGCTAAATTCGTTAAATGCTTCCTGTGTAGTAGCCCAGTGCTTGGACCAGGAGGGCAGTCCAGTGCTGGTGCACGGTGCCAAGGGCCTGGACTCTACGCTTATTGTAACGTCGTTGGTGCAAATCATATTGAATCCGGACTGCCGCACAGTGCGCGGGTTAGTTATGGCGTATCTAATCATATTAGCTATAATAGTAAATGTATTGCAGCTTGCAAGCACTGATTGAACGTGAGTGGATCCAGGCGGGCCATCCGTTCGCATCGCGACACCGCTATTCTTGCTACACGCCACATCAGATGCGGAACAAGAGTTCTGGCGCCACCTTCGTTCTCTTTCTGGATTGCATCTTTCAGCTGTTCACGCAGTTTCCGTGCAGCTTTGAGTTCAGCACGCAGCTCCTTATACTGCTCTTTGAGCACAGCTACTTCTCGCAATATGGCACCTTTTTATGCAACTCGGAGCGGGAGCGGCACGAGCTACAGGTACACACAAGGACCACCAGCTTGTGGTCGTACCTTAATCGACCTGATGTATTGCAAACCTTACTTAATCCGCTGTACGAGCCGAACGCCAGCGTGATTTGGCCTTCTGTGGCGCCCATTAGTTTGGAGCTTTGGAGCGGTGAGTTTGTTGTTATTGAATAGAAAATGTCACTTAAAACAATTTGTGCTTTAAAGAACTATACTTGCGTTGGGTGATTGATCAACGCAACTCAGCAACTACCATGGCACAAATACATGAGCTAATCACGTGTGAAAAAGAGCTAAGAACCCAGGTATATCTTAAGAAACTTAGCTAAAGTCATAATTTTAAACGCTTATTGAATTTTAGGCGCTCAAGCTACGCAAACAGGCTGTGGAACTGAGTCAGGAAGTCGCGGCACAATTGCATGATGTGGATAACACATGAGTGGGTTATCTACCTCATTTCGCAGCTCTCTTTCTGTGTGTCTCTCTAACCATATTTTATACACTATATATATACATATATACACTTATTTTTGATACTTTCTGTAGCCATTTTGAATTAATTATTTAAGAAAATTTTATTTTGTACGAAAGTTCAACACTAATGACTAAGTCTCGTCAAGTTCCATTTATAAACATTGCTGAAATGAATAGAAAACAAAACCAAGAATCAAAAACAAAAAAGAAAAGATCTGATTTTCGATCAAACACAGTACCCCAACATTTTTGACTAAATGTCCTCATAACATTGTAATCTATGGAAATAACAGCTCTCTCAATCCAATTACAAAGCGATCTCCATCCTCTGTGTACTTTAACAAAGCTCTCTTAACACTTGCACCTAAGATTATCAAATGTCTAACAATTTGAGTCAATTTTTGACGCATTTACATATACGGAATTTGTAGTAAAATAAGCCTTCAAATTTACAATTATTATTAACGATAGTAAATTTCGCTAAGCAACAGATCAAATGTAAAATTATTCAATTTCAAAAATTTGCCTTTTCGAAAAGTTGGTATTTTGTAAATTTTGATTGAATCGCGTTCATTTAATGCTTTTAAAGCATCCGTAAATGAAAATATAAGGACAAACTCCGGCTTCTACATGTCTTTCCTCATATGCATGTGTTAATATAAATGTTTGTAGCTAGTATGATAAAATATTGTATGTTTCTTTCGAATTGTGATCGTATTTGAAATCATAGAAATTCTTATGTAATTTATATGCAAATATTTATATATATTTCTATTGTGCGTATTTTGAGTGTACTATGCTAATTAATAATTAAGTGCAATAAATGCGTATTATTTTGCCAAACTCTCAAATAATTTATTAACAAGTCGAAATCGTTTAATGGCTCCGGCCAATGAGACTGTCACCTTTGGTCTCAGATGGATTCAATATGATTTTTCGTAACAGCAAATGAAACGCAATTAATTTTGCCGTTTTCTAAAAAGTAAATTAATTTATTTTGACTATACAAAATTGTTTTTCCTATTGTATTTGTTTTAATATATAGTTTATTTGCGGTGTTCGTAAAAAAACTCACTTTAAAGAACTTAATATGCTCGATTGTTTGTAATTCTGCACAAAAATAACGAAGATAATGTTTGAAGATGTGTTCATTGTTAAAAAATGCAATAAAAAGAAAAACTGACTTTTAAAGAGAAAACACGGTTAGCTTGCACAGTAGAACGGATAAACTTGAGCTTTCTAATAAAGCTGACGGCAATCAATTATATACACAATTACGCAGCCTCATCTTCCAGGAAGAAAAACTGCCCAGAGCGCTTCTGTTCCGTATCCTTGACCGAGTTGTTCTTATTGATGCGCGGCCTAAAGTTGTTGGGATCTCGTCGGAAGGTAATGCCCAATAGCTCAAGGAAACGATTCATGCCATTAAGAAGAGATTGAGGCGAGTACGCAGTGGTCTTTACCGAGGGCTGACCCTCAATAACAATGACTCGGTCTGCGAGGTACGTGGCCATAATGAAATCGTGCTCTACCACAAAGCCAGTCTTCTTAGCGTGCAAAATATAACTGCAAATTCGAAAAATCGTAATAAAATCAAGCTCAATATATTAGAGTATAACTTAAATACCGTTTTATCACTTTGGCCGCGACCAAACGTTGCTCGGAATCCAGATAGGCAGAAGGTTCATCGATAAGGTATACGTCAGCTGGCTTGCCTAAGCAGAGAACCAAGGCCACACGCTGCAATTCACCGCCAGAGAGGTTCTGCACCTCCTGGTCCATGATCTCTTCGATTTTCATGGGTTTCATGACATCCGCAATGAACTGCGGGTGCACGTAGGCATCGCGAATCTTGTCGTGCAACAAATGACGCACGTGATTTTGGAATTTCGGAGAAATCTTTTGCGGCTTGTATGAAATATTCAGCATCGGCAGCTCCACTTCGCCATCCGGCTGCAGATTACCAGCGAGCATGCGAATAAACGTTGTCTTGCCCGTACCGTTCTCGCCAAGGAGCACCAGAATCTCGGAGTCACTGAAGTGACCTTTCTCTACAGTCAACTCAAACTTGCCTAACGTTTTCACCATAGATGGGTAAACGTAATGATTCATGCGTTTGATCTCCTCCTCCGTGGCCGATTCGGATACCTTGAAAGTGAGCGACTCTGTACGGAAACGCATATTCTCCGTTGGCACAAATCCGTCCAGAAATATGTTTATACCTTCACGTACCGAGAAAGGCATAGTCACAACACCGTAGCAGCCGGGCACGCCATACAGGCAACAGATGAAATCTGACAAGTAATCCAACACAGATAAATCGTGCTCCACAACAATAATAAACCTGTTAACAACAAAAAATGCGTTAGAATGGTAAAAATTATGATTTGATTCGCTCATTTACTTGGAAGGATGCAGCAATGATCGGACAGTCAAGGCAGCATTCAGGCGCTGCTTAACATCCAGGTAAGAGGACGGCTCGTCGAACATGAAGATGTCAGCGTTCTGTATGCACACCATCGCAATAGCAAAACGTTGAAGCTCTCCACCAGACAGCTGAGAAATTTCTCGATCCCGAATGTGGGACAGATCCAACATGTCACAAATTTTCGTTTGCAGATCACGTTCATCCTTTTTATCTAGCAGATCGCCAACAGAACCACGAACTGCTTTAGGTATCTGATCAACGTACTGTGGCTTCACCAGAGCCTTTAGGTTGTCTTCTAGGATCTTAGTGAAATAGTTCTGCAACTCAGAGCCACGGAAGTAGGCGAGAATTTCCGTCCAATCAGGTGGGTTCGCGAATTTTCCCAAATTCGGTTTCTGCTTGCCAGCAAGAATTTTCAGCGCCGTCGACTTGCCGATACCGTTTTGGCCAACCAAACCGAGTACTTCTCCAGGACGGGGTATGGGCAGGCGATGTAACTTGAATGAGTTTTTACTGTACCGATGCGTTGTGTGCTTATCCAAATTGCTGGGCAAGTTGATGATTGTAATGGCCTCGAAGGGACATTTCTGTAATGAAATTCGGTTAACAGCTGTTTGGCAACAAAAACATTTCAGGCATATTTGTATAGACGACAGCTTGCCTACCTTGACGCAGATACCGCAACCGATGCAGAGCTCTTCGGAAAGCGATGCTATCTTCGATGTGGGCGTCACTTCAATGCACAGTTTGCCCATGCGCACCACTGGACAAGACTTCTTGCACTCCTGACGACAACGCTTCGGCTTGCACTTGTCATCGCTGACAATGGCAATACGCGTCTGCTTGTCCGTTTCCTCGTTGTCTTTCCTGCGCGACATGCTGGTGGAAGCGAAAAGTTTGTTGAATTATAAATGTTTTAATTATATTACGGCTCGGCGCACTGTCAACGTTGCAAAGTCAAAAGCAGCCGTCAAAACAAAACTAGTGCATTGCGGGAAAGGGCGACGGACGGGGTACTCAAGTTGCGTGCAGTGAAAGTATAACCTCAAAACAAATGCTTTCAGCTCAATTTCGAATCAAATATGACAATTGCCGCGTTGTACAAGGTGTCGTGATTAGACTAATACACAAATTTACTTGTAATTTACCTGCGAACTTGTCTGAAATTTATTTTAAACAAGCAGAACGTCAACGCACGCTCTTGCGTTGTCAGCCAACAAGTTTCAAAGGGAGTGCACGATAGTAATTGCTAGTGGTGGCTAAGGTCTCAGCAAATCGATAACCTCGATAACCGCAAATGTGAATAAACATCTTATATCAAACACACGCATTTATTAAATGAATGACTCTCAAAAAATATCTTGAAACGATTTTAACAAACAAATGATACTAACAAATGCAACTATGAGTTGAAGACTGCTCAAATATATATACAAATAATTTTCCTGTTATATATCGATATTTTGCTACAAAGTACCGCCACCAAAATGGAAAACAATGATGACGTTTACGTTTGACAACCCGACCGTCGAGCATTCGTATATTTCTTACAAGTCAGTGGATATTTACACGTTGTAAGTGTACTATTGCCATTAAATAATAATAATGGTTGTCGAGGAACCAAGTCCAAATAATGGAGAGACTGTGGAAAAAAGTGACAGCAGCACTCTGGTGCCGGAACCAGTGAAAATCTTCACAGTTGAAAGTGAGTCTACGCACCTCTCAAGCAATTAACCTAAAAAATTGAGGTATTTTAAAATGATAATTTTGTTGCAATTATTGCAGTCTTGCACATGATTAAGGATGCCCAGCAGCAGCATGGTCTCCGACATGGTGATTATCAAAGATATCGTGGCTACTGCACGCGCCGCATACGCCGTCTGCGCAAGGCCTTAAGGTATCCCCAAGGGGACAAGCGTCACTTCAAGCGTCGCGATGTAACATTATCCCAGCTGACAGGGAAAAAAGCGGACGAGCGTTTCATACACATACCGCTGATCAGTGCGGAGCGTGCCTGGGCCTATGCCATGCAGCTGAAACAAGAGGCCAACACGGAACCTCGAAAGCGCTTTCATTTGATTAACAAGCTGCGACGCGCCTGTTTCTATGCTCTTCAGTTGCAAGAGTTGTGCAATGTAAGTGAACTACAGACTGTTGATATTAGAAGTATCGCAGCTCAGCTCAGTAGCTGATTGTGTGTTTCTGATAAATCAAATAATATTCCTTTTTATATTGTAGACGGAGGCTTTCGATGCACGTACAAAACTTGAGTGTGAAGCATATGTAGCCTGGATGCATGGCACGTTGCACTTTGACCTGCAACTCTGGAAGTCAGCTGGTGAGCACTTAAAACGTGCCCAGGTGGTGTACGAGAATTTGGCGAAGGCGCTGCCCGAAGACGACCAGGAGCTATATCGAGCCAAGGTGAATGAGTTTACTCCCAATTTGCGCTACTGTGCGTATAATATTAGCGGTGGCGCCAGCGGAGGAAACATTGATGAGATACTTGAACTGCGTGCGCAGGGCGTTTTAGAGAACTTGGATGTACTGGTTAGTCAAACGAAATCGGAGAGCAGTGAAGGACTGCAGACGATCGATTGGCGTGGTCGCAAGGTCACCGTGCGCCCCGAAAAGGTACGGCTGTTTTTGCTTAGTGTCCAGGAACTGGACAAATCACTTGCCAAGACAACTAAACTGGACGGCAAGATTGAGCTAATCGAACGCATATTGATGGATTGCAAGGATGCCATTCAGGCAGTGCGGGACGAGATTAAACAGGATCCCAAGCTACGCTCTCTGACCACAGGTCAAACAGTTTCAGGAGTGCAATATTTGCTGGCTTATCTGAGCTATATTCGCCATAGCCGTACGTTACAGCGCAATTTGTGCTTGGTTGATCAGGTACTTTTTCAAATTCAGGTGTGTTGTGAGTTCCATCTAAACTGTAGATTCATTTACCCAGGCCAAGTTGAACTTCGATGATCCCAATCAGCAGCAAACCCAAGCTCAAACCGAAGGGAAGCGCGTACGTCCGCAGGATTTGGCACGTCTATACGAGATCATCTTGCAGAATGTAACCGAAATGCAGCAAATCAGCGGCATGGAGGAGGACGCTAAGTATCAGAGCGAGGTGGCGAACTTAGTACTCACGTTCAAGGCCTTCCGCTGCTATTACATTGCGCTCACTCTAATTGAAATGAAAAAGTGGAAGGAAGCAGTAGCGCTGTACGAACGCGCCTCCAACTATGCCAACGATGCGCTCAAGGGCAAGTCCTGTTCTGAATTTGAACTTCAATTGGAGCTTAAGAAAATTGTTGCTTCGATCGATGCCAGCAAGTTCTCCGCTCATGCGTATAGTGTGCTGGAGGATGACAATAGCGAGGATGCCGCTGGCGTCACCACTAAATCACAGAAGACAACGAAACCGTTGTACGAACGTCTCTCACAATACAAGGAGGACCAATCGCTGCATACCCGTGCGCCCAATGTGTTTAAGCTGACACCCGATATGGAGCCCATACCCTGCAAGCCGCTTTTTTTCGATCTGGCTATGAACTACTTGGAGCTACCATCCCTGGAGGATAAGCTCGAGTCGCCCGGAAAGAAGGGTGCCTCTATTACGGGCTTTGTCAAGGGCTTCCTTGGCTGGGGCGGAGGTGGCAATAAGTGAGACGTCGATTGCCTGATCAAGAGTCTACGCCCCTTCTGCTGAAATTCCATGTTTGCTTTTATAGGAACGTCCAACAAGCCTGTGCGTGCGTTTATTTGTTTTTCTTTTAGGTCTTGGCATTTTTTAATATAAATACCAGCAGCCAGTCAACAAAACTGTTATCAACAAAATTCATTTAAGTTACAAAAGTGCGGAATTATTGGTAATAAAGGAAGCAACAAATGCTGCAATTGTGTTTCTTATAACTGCTGTTGACCAACCCATCCTTTCCCTGTCCGTTTAACAACAAGAAAGTGACTTGAGAGAAAATACTTTTCGTGTTTAATAAGATGAAAACAACTTGGTTCAATAGCTACTACTAGCTCTACGCCTATTTACACGCCCAGATAACCGTGCTCGTAAAACTCCAGGGCCAGGTCTCTGATGCGCAGATGATACTCGGGCGTCAGCTTCTGCGCACAATTAATCTCTTTTCCATTCAAATTCAGCTCACTTATCGCATCCAGGTCTGGTATGTTGTTGGGATCAAACGTGACCGCAGGCAATATCCACATGGATATGGCCAATCCGTAGTGCACATGGCGCACATAGTCCTCGCTGAGGCGTTGCAATGAGAAGACTTCGCAGAGCTCACCCAAGTGGCTGGCCGCCGGTGTGTCGCGCAGTTGATGGCCCAGCTCCTTACGCAGCGCCTCTGCGTAGGCAGCCAGCAAAGTATCTGTGTGCACATCGCGTAGCTGGCGGTGGGTGCTGGTGTATATGAAATGCAGAATGTCAAACACTGGCGAGGTACGACGCATGGCCTGCAGGTCAAAGAAGATGACCTCCTCGGGCTGCGAGCGGAACATTAGATTGTTGAGCCACAAGTCGCCATGGCAAATCACACTAAACGGTGTTGCGGCGGCCGCATTGATGCTTTGATGGAGCTGTCCGAACAGCTTCGGTTGCAGCTCCCCGATGAGGCGTATGGGCGCCGATAGATCACCATCCGCATTTGAGGCATTCAGGCTGTCCAGCGCCTGCTGCACCGAAGTGTCCAGTATGCGAGAGTAAAAGTCTGCGGCATCCGGGCAGTACACGATTTCGGACATGTGTGCGCACTCCTCAGCAAAAAGTGCAGACTCCAGATGCTGGGCGGCTAGTGATGCCGCATGCAATTGCGCCAGTTTCTACAAAGGTATTAATGTACATTGGAGTATGTGTGTGTGCGGGTGTAGGTGTGTGTGTGGGTGTGGGTGGGTAGTGTGCGAATATAGCTGCAGCAGCTTGTCTACCTTCATCACCAGGAGGCAGTGCCGCAATTCGAGACCCGCCAAGCGGTTCATCATCCGATAGCCCAGCGCCTTGAGGTCCTGCAACACAATAATAGGCTCTCCACTCGGGCTGCCATCACTGGTCGCCGCTATGAGGCATTGCGGAAACAGCGGCTGCTGGCTGTAGCGGCAGAGTAGAGGCACCACATGCTGATACACGTTGATTTCATTCGTAAACGCCTCTCCGCAACGGTAAAGCTGCCGCCGCGAGATGCTCGCGATTTGGCGCTTGACGATGACTGAACAGCTGGCAGTTTCAGTTGCGCTTTCAGAGGCGGCAGCTGAAAGAAACAAAAAAACAAAATAAGTCCAAGTTAGAGCAAAGCAAAAGCCAAAGAGCGAGCAACGCTTGCGGCGCTCTCACGTTCTCCGCCAGTCTCTCTATCTCTCTTTCTCTCTCTATCTCTTTCGCAAGCCTCACAGCTGATTTTTGTTTACACGCCGTAGTAAATTTTATGAATGAAACCGTTTGCTCTCTATCTGTATGTTTGCGTGTGTGTGTGTGTGTGTGTGTGTGTGTGTGATGAGATGAGAGAGGCGCTCAGTTGCCTCAGTGGCGTGTGCACTTGTGTGAGTGTGTGTGGGCGAGTGTGCGTGTTGACCTTTAGCAAATGTATACTACATATACATATACGTATGTATATCTATATTGCATTTAGAATTCGTAGAACAAGGTCAGTTGACGTCGCCGCTAAAAGTGTAGCAGCAACAACAACAGTAAAAACAGCAGCTAAAGCCACACAGGCAACAAGACAAATCAATAGGCTGAACACAGCTTGACTTCAATGTGCTTGTGATGGATGGTGGATTCGAGTCTCTGCAGGCTTATCGGCAGCATCTTTACCCGCATCATGGATTGTCACCCGCTTCACCAAAGACATGTAGTTGTCGCCGCTGCTGCTGCCCGCACTGCACGCGATTTGCCCAATGCTGAACTTAATTAAGTTCTTCGATCGAAACAGCTTGCGCAAACACTCAATGTCCTCCACATATTGATCCGCTGCTGTTGCGCCGGCCAGATCACTGACGCCATTTGATGGACCTGTCGCCATGGCAGTCGTTGCCATTTCGCTTGCTGCCAAAGAGCAACTGATTGTGAGTCTGAATCGGAGCTGAAGCTAAACTTGCAAACGAATTGTGCGCCCAATTTATAGGTTTATGCAACGGCAGCATTTTAGAAACATTGCACCAGTGGCATGAATTTCCAAATGGGAACGGGTCACTTTAATATGCTCATATGTTTATTGTGTATAATATATTAATTTTTGCCTATGCCATTGATTTTCGCTGATTTCTGTGCACTAGTTGAAATTTCAGTTTCAGTTTAATTGTGACTTTCGCAGCGACGTGCAAATGCGTTCAAATAACCGACTGCCGAACCGCACAACGACAACTGAACCAGAACAGAACGATTTTCCAATGCATTAAGAATGCACTCACCAACACACACGCACACGCACACGTACACACCCGTACCCAAAAACACACACAGCCGAGCAAATAACAAGTGCATTTGAGATATAGAGAGCGAGCGACTGCACACTACTGTGAGTGCTGTCCTCTCTCTCCCTCTCTCACTATATTTCTTTCTCTTTGCTCGACGTGCAGGCTCATTCAAAAGCCGGCAGACATTGGAGGCAAACGCCTCGCTCACTGTCTCTTGCCATTCAAGGTGGGGTCAGCACGAACTTTCGCTCGCTTGCCGAGAGCCCACTATGCGTATGCTTAACCTCAGCTAAGGCAAAGCGGATATGATGTTGCTCATACGTCGCGTCGTGCAAAGTCGTTTGCATTGTGCCAGAATTGCGTGCACTTGAAACTGCATGCATCGGCCTTGGCGCCACAGAAGGCACAGCGCCCAGCTGAGTGCGCTCAAACTGTACATGTGTACATGTGTGCCTGTAGCATGAGTCTGTGCATGTGAGGTGATTTTTTGTTAAGTAAATATGAGCTAAAAGTGATTGAAGGCTTTTAAGAAGCTACTTCACATACAACTGTTAAGTGAAAGTGCCCCATTTGTTAAAATTCAAATCTGTTCTAAGAGTATTTTTTCTTCCTATAATTTTAATTATATCTGAGAATATTTTGTAGGATTTGGCATGAGTGATCGATAGATTAAATCAATGAATTGCATTAAAAAGAGACTTTGGAGTTTTTACTACGGCTATAAATTCAATACGTAGGAGAGCTTGTTTTGCATATTCATTCAAGGCCAGAAATCGTATATAATTGCTAATAATTTGTTAATAACATATATTATAATCCTAGCAAGTTCAAAAATTGATTAAGTTCACTTCCCATTTTTAACTGTTAGCAGAAGCTTTAAGATATTCTTCTAACATTTTGATTTCAGCTCAAATGACTCGAGGCGAGCTAAACAAATGCTTGATTTCATTTAATTCACTACAAAATACTTTAATATTTAAATATAAAAGTAATGATATTAAATTCTGAAACCATTTAAGAAATCTCGTTATTCAGCATCGGCTTAGCCTAACAAACAATGCAGCTAAGATAAAAAATATTTATTCAAATGAAATATCTGTTAAATATGCATCTACAAAAGTCTTTTGATTAAATATCGAATTGGACACGGCCAATAAATAAAGAGCAATTTGTTAGACCACACCCTAGACATGGAGCGAAGCCAAGAGCCAGGCAATGTAATTACCACAAAGACATATTAAGCTACGCACCTGTGCCGCCTACTCGCTTAAGTTCAAGGCAACCGACTCTCAAGCCCAGCCAGACCCCAGTTGTTCCCCAGGCCGCAGCCCCAGGTGGAGAGCTGCTTCCGCATCAGCTGGCATCAGCGGTTGAATAACCCCAGTTTGTCAGTCAACTACGAGCGGCCGCAGCAAATTAGGGTCAAACATGTGCAGCTTCACGTTCGACTCCAGTCGAGACTGAGAAGCTGAGACATCGAGCTGGTTAAGCATAAAATTTCAGGGTCAAGCTACACTTTCAAAACTCGAAATCGCAATCGCAATCGCACTTGGATTTGGATTTGGATTCCGATTCTAAGCAAATTACACGTATACATAAGCGAAACAATAATTATACCCTGCACGCACAGCATGCGATAAGCGAGTCGTCCATGTGATACGATCATTTGGCTAACTCATGTGGTTCAGCAACCGCAAAGTAAATTGCATATTGTAGTTAGTTATATTGTATATATAGCTTAGATGATTATCGGCATATCTAGGCAGCATATGGAGACTTCTGCAAGTCGCTTCCCTTGGATATGTGCCACTTGTTGCAGGGTATCATCCGGCCGAGGGCACTCAAGCTGTAAGGCTGTGCGCACCAAAACAACGACCGGCAACTGGCGACCTTTTTTGGCGGGCATTTTGTGGAGCATGAGAAACTTTGAACAGTTAAACAAAAACTGACGCATTTAATTGCACAAACTATGGCCTAGGCCTAGGTCGACGCAATTGTTGCTCTTTCATCCATAATTAATTTAATAAAAAATAAATACACCCAATTGCTGATGCCTGTAAAGTCACTCAGACTCTTAACACTCGGCGGCTGCTGTGAGTGCTTTCCGACTGGATCGCACTCAACGCGTGTCGAGTGAAACTCGTTTGCTGTGGCATTCAACGTAAAACACATAAAAGTACGCCACCTCGTTGTTCGAATTTCAGTTACAGTTTCAGTTTCAACTTTGCCAGCCAGGTGCAGTGTCTGTTCCAGTTACCCCGTGTTGAATCTTGTGAGAGTCATTTACAACTGGTGGGCGTTCCGAAAGATCGATACTGAGATCACAATCGACGCACAAAGCCACTGAGTGGGCCGTAGGCGAGCAGCAACCTTGACTTTGGCTCTAATTCTTTTCAAATGCCAAGCTGTAAGCTGTAAGCTGTAAGCTGTGCGCCCATTTGAATGCAAATTTGTAATTGTGACTAAGGCTGTGAAATATCTCAGCTTATGTGGAGCAGGCTGACAATTAAAGCTGTCATGCCCAATGCTGTCCAGTGTTATCACCAAGCAACAACAAAAGCAAAAGCCAACGTCAATTGCGAAAAGTTCATGGATAAACCGCCAGTTGCTGCAGCAGCAGTTGCAGTTGCTGCAGCTACAGCAACAGCAACAATTGCTCCAAGTTAGGCCTGAATCGTGTCCATGCCTGTGTCTAGTCGCTCCACTTGTTGGAGCGATAATTGATTTTTCCGTAAATAATTTATGACGCACGTAGCTGACAGTTTTTGCAGAAAGATTACAAATTGCCACTGGCCACTGGACACTGGCCATTGACCAACGACCAACGCACCCAAATTATTAGCCTCACAGCCATATCATTTATTGGCTTTCAATTATACAAAAATGGAGCGGCTCACATACAATGCCCAGCTACAATGTGTTCTCCTCTCTTGCAGCGCTTATGATGTGGTCCACCCGCCTTCTTTGTGTGTTCGGTTGCCTTGTGCTGGCTCTGGGCACAGCTCATGCTCAGTTCTTCTACCATCAAGCGCTGGTACTGCCGACTGGTGCCAAAGCAGCGTATGAGCCGGAATCGCCGTACACAGGATATGCCACAGCAGATGCGCATCCATCGGTGGTGAAGAACGCGCAGTGGGAGTCGCAGCTGCCGCACGAATTATCGAAGAGCGCTAGATTCTACGATGATCCAGTCATTGCAGCTAATTTGGCGAAGGAGTCCTTGCTCACTCGCAAGGAGATGGCAGTTGTCCATCGCGAGGCCGAGAAAATTCCTCGCGAGCAGGTGTACAAGCTCTTCAAGAACGCGGGCTACCTCAGCCGCCGATAGATTTCCGAATCTCGTATGCCATGTTGTATTTTAGTTTGTACTCTGTTGCCTATGTATTATTACGTATTAAATAATTTGATCCTGTGAATATAAACTTCCCGAAACTGGGGTGACCAGGGCTAACTTTACTTAGCTGATAAACAGACTAAGCAACTGAAGCTTTTATTTTGACAAAATAAATATCTATTATATTAAACAAGTAACAAAACTCTAGCCAGACTGCTCGACTAAGAGATACCCTGAATCCATTGAACTGTAATCAATCATTAAAGGTTTCACACACACACACACACAAACATATGCATGCACGTAATATGCGCACTGCACGGTTTCGCGGCTGAAGAAGAGGCTGTACTATGGAAACTTTATTGTTTAATAACTTTTTTTCTCGACTTATGTTGTTAATGAAATATTCAGGGAGTGATTATGACAAATGTACCTATTTGCCAACTTTCAAGTCTCTAGTATTTGACATACGTGAGTTGTCAATTTTGTTGAATTGTGGACGAAAGGGGCGTGGCATCAAAAATCCAAAAATGACAAAATGTGCGGATTCAATATAGCAATCAAACACAACTTAGTGCACGATTCTATCTTTAACTGTGTGCATGCAAGGCCTCAAAAACAAAGCGATATTTTCGATAGTTATCGATAATAAGGAAATGGGATAAGTTATCGAAAAAATAAATAAACTCGTACAGCGTATGGTATTATCGAGCATTTTACTTTTTATTTAAAGCCTTTAGCTATTGTGGTTTACGAAATTCACTTGTTTACACGGACGGACGGACGGACAGGGCTAGTTCAACTCAGCTCAGCTGATCAAGAAATTATATACTTTATGGGGTGTGGCACGCCTTCTTCTGCCTGTTACATACATTTGCACAAAAACATTATACCCTGATTTTCCATTTTCAATGGATTCAGGGTATTCTTTTCAGGTTGCCCATCAAATATTTACAGATTGAAGATAGATATAATAAGTTCCAATAACTGACTAAATCATTCTTCACAGTAATATAACTTGGAAATCTATATAATGTAAATTAAATTCGTGTGCTTGGAAGGCCTATAATATATAAATATAATTGATCAGGACAAACTAAGTTCTATACAATTGTACGCCCGTCACAATTACAAAATCTAATCAGAATGTATGTTTAAAATACTTTTATTGTGATAGGTATATCGAGTCGAAGGCTGTCAGGGTATCTGTTAGTCGAGCTGTCTCGACTGCAGATCTTCAAACTTTTGTTTCAGCTTTGCATGCCGTAGCGAGGTCTGATTCGGATCTTTGATTTGCATGATATGGATATTATTGAGTCATGTGATGCAGAAATGAATGAAAAATAAGGAATATAATATAAAATCAATGAAGATATTGTTATCAAATCATCATTTTTGTTTAGTTTAAGCAATTCTACATGCATTTATATTTTATTATTATGGTTTTACAAAATGTGCAATAGTTCAATAGGTATATTATGGTGTGGAGCTGGTCAGAGTTAGGTACTACTATTATATACAGGTTTGGATTATATTTGCTTTAATTATTGTACGTATAACTCGGCGCCATTACTGGGAAATGTAGTAAAGACGACTTCGTTAAAATCGTTGGGCTGATAGCGCTCCAAGAGATGAGCTGGCAATTGAGCGTAGTACTCTCGTTTGAGTACGTTGACGTAATTTGAAGCAGCCTCTACTGAGTCACACATGGCTACAATGCAACCGCCCCAGCTATAAGCGGCGGTGAGTTAAGGTTAGATATATATTAGATATGGCAATTGAAAATATATCAATATTTGCTCACCCGGCACCCGTCACACGTGCGCTGACGCCTTGTTTCACAGATAAAGCCACGAGGCGCTCTAGGTCCGGATGCGAGCACTCGTAAAGCTCGCGCAGGCTGTGATGAGACTGCTGCATGAGCTCGCCCAGTTGCACAATGTCTTGCTTACTAGAGCGTCGTTGCAGCTGCTCACAGATCTGACGAAACTTGACCACTCGACCAGACTCTGGGGATAAGTGGCAGTTAGAAAAGGAATACGTTTACAATTGCCTTCGAGACTGACCCTGAATAACATGCAAAGCACGCTGGCGCAGCTTGAACTGCTGCATGTGCTGGGTGCTGGGAGTTAGAAAATCTGTCTCCAGTTCTTGCTCCGTAATTCCAAGAGTCTCGCAAATGTCTTCGCGTGTGTAAAGTGATTTCTTCAACTGTTCCTCAATAAGCCTCACATATGCAGCATTATCCAAATGGCAAGCCTCCTCGAGGTCTATAAATCTAATAAATTCTTTCCAGTTAGGCAGCTTTTGTGACTTTGCCAGCCAGCGCGTAGCCAAACGGCACTCGACGACGCGTTCGTTGTAATCAGAGGAGGCGGCTTTCCGCTTCTGCACAAGACTATTCGCCACCACGAAGCAGCTTCCAGTGGGCAACGTAACCGGCGTACCCTTCAGCTTAGGATGGAATTCAATGTGCTGGGCGCAGCCCTGTTTTGCAAGATAGGCAATAGCTTGGTCCATGCCACCGCTGTGGGTGCCAATGTATTGCTCACAGCTTGCAGAAATCGAGGCTAGCTGTTTGCGATCCAACCGCATGCCCTGCGCATGCCCTGTGGCCAATACAGCCGCGCTGACCAAAGCACTTGAACTGGACAGACCAGCAGCCAAAGGCACGTTGCCACTCAGGGCAATGCGCATGCCAACTGGGCGCCACTTATCCTCCAGCTCTTCCTGTATGCCCTTGATGCCACATAGAAAGTAGCTGTACCAGGCCGGACCTCCAGTCTTGGGCAGCTTGATCCTATCAGTGGAAGAGCTTTAGTTTGCTAACAGAAATGCACGTATGTCACACATTTAACCCACTCAAGGTCATTTAGATCGCAATCAAAGCTCTGAAATTTTCCCTCGTCTAGATGATGTAGCTCCAACTGGGCCAGTTTCTTGTTTGTGCCCACGGCTAGAATAATGCTCTGTTCTACGGCCATGGGTAGCACCGAGTAGCCGCAGTAGTCGACATGTTCTCCTATTATATTTACGCTATCACGGGGCACATATTTATTTATGTATATATTTAAATCGGGATAGGCATTGTAGATATATCATTTTGGTATCGTCTTACCGTCCTGGTACCCGCACATAGAACTCGGGTTCAACGCCGTATTGCTCCTTGTAAAAGTTGCCCAGTACCTTTAGGCGCTCGTAGATCTTAGCATCGACATGAAGCTTTTGCACTGCGACATGCTCGTCTCCCACCTCGGAGGCTGCGACTGTACCATTTCCACTTTTCGATGCCATTATTCAACCTGCTATTCGGGGAAACAAATGTTTGTGTTATAAAAGTGTGAACGTGTCACAATACCCCGTTAAGCCTATATATTAATAATACAGGCCATTAAAGAGAAAAAAATACGTACGTAAACAAAATTAGCTACACACACACGCACACATTCACACGCGTATGTATATATAGAAAAGGTGTGCAAAATGTCTGTTATCAGCGCGGCTCTCACCTTATCACAATGTCATTGGAGCGATTAAGAATGCAACGATTAACTAACTGGCAAATATCGGTGTTTGAAGCACGTTAGTGTTGCATCAGTTGTTAAATTGACGCAAATTGCATTAATTGAATTGAAAATATGAATGCGAAGTGCGCGAACTTTTGGCTTGCAAATTGCGCCGGCAAGCCAAGAGCGCGAAACAGAGAGTGAGAGAGGGAATAGTTAAAGATAACAGCTGATATGTTTGCGTTGCCAGACTTAAGATAAATGATTATTTTATTGGCGGGTATTTCGAGTGTAATTTAACCATTATTTACTTTCGCCGTTTTATAACTGTATCAACGAAAGTACTTATTTGTACACATACCCAATTATTGTTATCACTAGCTAAGAAAACTTGTATTATGTTATCAAATAAGTGGGCAACTGAATTTATATAGCTTTGAATCTGTGCGAACACCACGACCGTCAATGGACAACTGAGCACTTAAGCTTGTTCAGTTTCCGTTTTGTTTAGGAAGATATCAAAATATATGTGTAAATGTGTAGAGTTTTGCTTACATTAGCTGTTCGTTATCAGCCTTAATTCCAATGTAGGTCATGCTCACTGAAGCTCTGCTACATGCATAAATCTTTTAAAGAAATGTTGAGTTGTTCGAAACTGGTTTTTAAATCATTATCATTTTTGTGCTGATTAAGCCTCCTTTGTGCGATCAATAGTTCAATCTATAATGGTAAAGCCAAAATTTTTATTTTGATTTACTAATTATTGGCTTCATCAATTTAAATATTCAATTTTACCCGCCGATAATATTATATCGATCGTTACAAGCTATGACTGAACACTCGATATTTAACTTAGTGTCGTTGAATTTAACAAATATGAATATAAATGACATATATATAATTAAAAACAAAGTTTTATCATGTAAATACCTGAAAAAATTCTACGAATTTAAATGTATCGATATGCAGTAACAGCTGTTCTGTTATATTTCTTTTTGCTTAGGTTAACATAACAGAAATAGTTAAAAAGTCTTTACCAGCTTCGAAGGCAATTTTCACGCGCATCTAATAAAATTGATTTCGTAATTTATTATTTTCGTAAAGAATTCTTAAACAATTTTTAAATTTGTAGCATAACAAAAAAACAGTATATCTGTGTTAACGCTCAATTCATGTACTGTTAATAACATTTCAGTGAATGTTAACATTTTCGAGCGCCTAACAGCAGAGAAAACATAACGAAAAAAATACAAAGTTGTTGGCAATATATTATCTGCAAAAATTTCAAAGACAATCCGTAAGCAATGTCAAGCTTACAACGTACAATGCTTAAGTCGAAATTGCCACCCACTATTCCGGGTGGCCGGATTGGCAGAGCGTAAGTTTTTTCCGCTAATTATAAGTGTGGGCGGAGGATGAAGGACACAACATCTAATTGGTATACAATTACAGAGATTCGTTTAAAAAGTCACGAATCAGGGACTACAAGCCATGTATGTGGAGCGAGTTCTTCACCGAGAAGCAAGACGTAGTCGTGGACGACCAACGATTATTTCGAGTCTACCGTACCAAAAAACCCGAGAAACCGGGCCCAGTATTGTTGTTGTTGCATGGTGGAGGCTACTCAGCGCTTACCTGGGCCCACTTTTGTGTATGTATATGTTCATAATCTGTACATGTGAGCGATTTTCATATCCTATCACTATCCGTTTTACCTTCAAGTCGGAAGTGACGAGCATGATACACTGTCAGTGTCTGTGCGTCGACCTTCGAGGACACGGGGACAGCAAAGTGGACGATGAGGACGACTTGTCGGCTGACACGCTATCAAAGTAAGTGTTAGCCTGTTGCTTCGACAAGTGTGCGAGCAAGCTTTCTTATAAGTGGCTGTCTAAATGCTGAGTGTGTACTTATAGGGACATTGGCGATCTGGTCATGAAACTCTATCCCGAGGAAGTGCCACAAATCTATGTAGTTGGTCACTCAATGGGCGGGGCCATTGCAGTGCATTTCGCTCATATGGCATTGGTCCCGAGTCTGATTGGCATCACCGTAATCGATGTAGTCGAGGGCACAGCTATGGAAGCTTTGGCTAGCATGCAAAGCTTTCTGCGCTCGCGTCCTAAGTATTTTCAGAGTATACCGAATGCCATTGAGTGGTGCATACGTAGCGGGCAGGTGCGGAATGTGGACAGTGCCAAAGTCTCAATGCCTGGACAGATAATTAAGTGAGTGACGTCATTGCGAAAAGAGCTTTTATTTTTAATTGATTTTCCGTTTTAGCTGCACAACGAATAAATTGGCAACGAATGATCTTCCCCTGCCGGAGGAAGTGCTAGAGGAAGCGCATCACACTAGCATGTTTCCCAATGCATTTAGCATTTCTGAAGACGAAGAGGTGGGCACTGCCGGGGAAGACGGAGCTGAAAGCGTCGACTTCAAGAAGCCCTCAACGACTAAGGCCGCCACAGATGCGGCCAAGAAGTAGGTTATTGAATTGCAAAGTGAAATGGTATCCACTAATGAACATTAACATTTTGAATGATTGCAGCTACACCTGGCGTATCGATCTGGCTAAATCGGAAAAGTATTGGGTCGGGTGGTTCTCGGGTCTCAGCGACAAGTTCCTTAATTTACGACTACCGAAACAGTTGCTCCTAGCCAGTATTGATGGCCTTGATCGCACGCTTACCGTTGGCCAGATGCAGGGACGCTTCCAGATGCAAGTCTTGGCACGCTGCGGCCACGCCGTACACGAGGACCGTCCACACGAGGTTGCTGAGGTCATCAGCGGCTATTTGATACGCAATCGTTTCGCTGAGGCTGCAGGCGAATTCCGATGCCACATGCCATCCTGTTAATCCACGATCCTGTACAATTGTAGCACAAATGTCTATTTTTAAATGGAGCATTATAGATGTGTATACATATGAATATTATATATACGCACGGAAGCATAAGAAATAGGAACAAGAGATATTATAGCCGTATTATCTACATATAATCATATACTCCAATAATTTATTCGATTACTCAAACAATTTGAACGTATTTTCAATCGTGTAATGCTCGCTCATTTGCCAAATGCCCAATTACGAGTTCCCGTAGTTTCATTGAGTTGCGCTTATTGAATTATTAAGGTGTGTGAGTTCTTTCTGTATCAAATATGTGCCACGACTCAATTCAAACTTTACGAAACGATTATATTATATCAAGTAAATAAGTTAAATAAAATGCTAAAATTATTACAATATGAGCGCGACCCGATTATCTTTTGCTCCCAAAAGTATGTCAATAATATAAGTATGAAATGATTTGCTCAGCGGCTCATTCAATTTACTCATTTAACACTATTTCTATACGTGAAACACTTAACACATTTTATCTTTAAGCTTCATTCAGTCGACAAAGCGATATCCTCCATCTTCCTTCATTTTGATCTTAGTCTCCAAAGTGCGGATGCGGTGCAAGCGCTCGGAGATCTGGTCGTGTATCTCCGGGCGGTATTTCTTACCCTGCCCCAAGGCCTCCATTTCGGCTAGCCATTCGGCACGTTCATTGATTTGATCCAGCACTGAGATAAATAGGCATTTATCAAGTGTTAGCATGATACAAGAAACGCTAGACTCACGTTCATTTATCAAATCATTTTCGGTAACCAAACGATCTTCACGGGAACGGCGTAGCGGCTTTACCGCCGGATCCGGCAACTCGATTCCAGCCATGGTGAATTGCAGCCTGGACTTGGCCTTTTCGCTGATCATGCGATTATCCACCTTCGGGCGAACGTAGGACTTCTCATAGGCTCCGCTCCGTTCAATCTGGCGCAGACTCTTACGCTTGGCATTGCGAGCACGTTCCAGAATGGCCAGGGTCTCCTTGTCAAGATCATTGCTGGTGTTGGGACGAGGGGGCTTGGGCAAGGGCAGTGGCTCACCACTTCGTAAGCTATTATCAATTTGCTTGCGCATAACCATGGACATCTTCGACTCCTTCATCAACACTGCAACGCAAAAAGGGGAAGCTAAATGGCACGGAAGTAGTTCTCTACGTACGCTTAAGTAAATCAGCAGTTTCCTTGCTGTACTCCACTTTTGGAGCATGAAAGGCTCCGCTGCCCCCAGGCGGAATGCGCTCGCTCGGCCACATTGGAAGCTGCTCTTCACTGCCTGCAGTCAAAGAACTTTTTTGGGGCAACGGCAACGGCATCTGCTGCTGTGGTTGTTGCTGCTGCTGCTGCTGCTGCTGCTGCCTGAGCAGACCCGCAGACAGCCCATCGAGTTGCACATTATTATACCGGTGTCTGTGCATATTGTTAATCGTTTAAATTTTGCTCTCAATAAATTTCTGTATTTGTCTATAATATATATTTTGTATATGTTTTAGTTCCTTCTCAACAGTTGTGTGTTTCCGATACGTCAGTTTACAGACGTCACACGTTCTCCTCCAAACAACCAGGCATTGCATGGCAACCTTTGTTGTTAGGCAACCCAGCTGAGGCTTCACTCAACTCACACACACACACACACACACACACAAAATTAAAGACAAGTTAGTTCTTGAAATAATTTATTTAAAATAAATAAGTATATATATATATATATATATTTATATATATATACGCTTGTTTGTATATGTGTATTGGTAATAGGTACACTCTGAATGTTCACATTTGATAATTCGTTCTATGCCAGCGCCTTGACCTCTTATCGTTACCCTCTTTGACTCGATTTATGTACTATTTAATTAACTTGACTTTATGCACAATATTTGTAATAGTTGAACTTTTACTTATTAAACCATTTTTCGTATTTTGAACTTTGCTATGGCTATCAAATTTGTTTATATATAATTTACAAGTTTTGTTGCCGTCATTTTCAAGCAGTTTCATTTGGTTAGTATTTTTTCTGTATGTGTATGGGTGGGTGTAATTCTGTATGTATGTGTGTGTGTTACTGTTTTTCGCAATTGAAATAAAAACCAATTTGATTTGTTTGTCAAGCATCAGCCATATATGTATATACAATCTTGCACATTATATGCATTTCGTTTACTTTTTTAACACAAATTTCAATTTAGGCTAACAATTTCTTCTTACGTTCTTTTAATTTTCAATGGGCCACGGCGGTCCATGATCGTTTCGGTTTCAGCTTAATATTAGTTACAAAGCATTCTCGATCGATATTTGACAGATATATATATATAAATTTATAAAGCAATTCTAAAAACAATTTAAAATAACAAAACATAATCGATTGCCATCATTATCATATACAGCACACGTTTACAATTGAACAATTGAATAAGCCTAAAAGCAGAACAAAACATTTTTAATATTTGTATATATATATACATACAATGTCTAACAACAGTTGTGTGTGTGTGTGTTTTTGGCTTACATTCTTAGTACTTATACAAAATACAGTATGTGTTGCATTAGCTTAATGTTCCTAAACCACCTCTGCACTTCTTCATTACAACTCGAACATAAGACAATTTTTTTATGTTTACATTTACAGTTTACAGTTTACAGTTTAGTTTTATTTTCAGCAATTATGTTCCTCTAAATTTAAAATAAATATGTGTATATATTTGCTTATATATTTTTGTATATATTTATATATATATATAAATGATTCATTAAGTGACTTTCAGCAAGCAACGTTTTTGATTCGCGTATGTTGTATGTTGTGTTGTGTATCGTGTGTAGCTTCAAACATGTGTTTCATTATTCCAGCTTTTCTAGTTTTTACATAGTTGCGAATATAATAATCTTAGTCAGTCTCATGGTCACGATGCAGAGTTCATAATATAATTTATTAACATTTGCATGCATATATATATAGAATATATATATATATAGTATGCAATTTCGTCGTTGACGTCTGTTTTTGCGGGTGCAGCCGTCAAAATAGTGTAAAATGTTGATCAAATTTGGCCAAATTTTCCTACATAGAGAAAGTTGTTGGTTTTGATGCTGGTTTGTTCATTGTTGGATGTTGTTGTCTTGCATACAGGTTGCTATTAGTTGGAACTACATTTTGACATATTCAACTTAAACATTAATAACATTGGCAGCGTTTACAACTGCGCCTCTGAGTCGTTTCTGAAGCTGTGCTCTAGCTGCGCCAATGGCAATGGGGAGGGGAGTTATCTGTCAGCTAGACCCTGTCAGTTTAGAACGGCCAGCCGTTTTACTTTGGTTGCAGTAGCTCCAGACTTACACAGCAGTCGCTTCATTTAACAAACAAATTCAAACACACATACACACAGAGGTTACGGTACGCACACCCTAACATAGCAGATAAACTTAATAGTTAAATAAACTTCTCAATATCTTACAGAACTAAAAACGATTACAAAACACGTTCGAACTTTTTGGGCTACAATATACATAGATACATACACGCACAGACACCCACACACAGTCAAACAGACAGACTCAACAATTTAACATTGAATTTCAAAAAACAAAAAAAAAAAACAGTCTAAGATATACAATTGCCAATAACTTAATTCATAGCTTGCTCTGTCATTTGACGGCACAGCGTCTCCAGCTGCTCCAAGCTCTTAAAGTCATTCAACTTGTAATCATGAGGCTGCATATTAAAGCCTTCCTTAAGCGAGGCCATGCTTATGTTAATAAGCTGCGGCTGAGACAGGCAGTTATCTCTACTGTTGTTGCTGTTGTTATTATTAAAATTATTATTGTTATTGTTACTATTATTGTTACATATTGCGCTACAGGCAACGACGTCGTCACCACAACCATCACCGGGACATAAACAACTGCCATTACCTACTGCAGCGGCGGCGGCAGCAGCAGCCAGCAATTGCAACTGCTGATGATTAATCGAATTGTTGTTTAATATATTATTGTTGTTATTATTATTAATGTTGTTGTTATTGTTATTATTGTTGCTGTTTATTAATATTTGCGGCGGCTGCTGCTGCTGCTGCTGGCTGGAGTCAGTTTGATTTACATTACTAACCATTACCACAGCGGCCATCGTTTTCTTTGGTAGCTGTTCCACAGTTGATATTAGATTGGGTCCACTGGTGAGGCCATTTAAGCTGGGCTTGCGCTGCTGCTGCAGATTGTCATTGGTGTTGCTATTGGTGAGTATTCCCTGGCCGGGCTTAAATATCACCTGCTGCGGCTGTTGTGGTCCTCCTGCGACTACAATTAGATTATTCAACGAGCGCCTGTGGTGAGGCGGTGGCGTCTGTTGAGGCAACGCTGGAAAGTGTTGTGCATGCTGCTGCAGCATCTGCTGCATTTGCTGCGAGTGCTGTGAATGATGCTTCGGCGGCGGCTGCTGCTGCTGTTGCTGGGGATTATTCATAAAGTTGGGATAAGATGAGCTCTTGTACTGCTGCGTTTGATATCCTCCGTTGTAGTCAAACTGCTGCTGCTGATGTTGTTGTTGCTGCTGCTGCTGTTGCTGTTGTTGCTGTTGCTGCTGCTGATGATGCTGTATCGGATGCTGCAAGCAACTCAGTGAAAAGTTCAGCATATCGTTTGAATTCTTGCGATGATTGATGCGATCGGAACTTCCATTTTTTGGGTCACATTTGCGAGTCTTGCCGTTCCACCTGAGCACAAAACATAATGAAAATTAGATGGTACGTTACAGCTTCGTGGGATAGGATGTGAGATTTACCTGGGCTTATTCATATTGCTGGTTGTGCCACTCGTTGTTTTCACATGATGAAGCTTGGGCACCATGGACATCTTTATCTTGGACAGCTTAAACTTCAGCTCTTTCAATTGATTAGCATGATTTACAAATGCCTCGTTGTGTATGGAACGATCGAGTATCCACATGAATACACCCAGTGTTTCTTCATCGGGGACACAGTAAGGATCTTGCTGCAAGGCATTGCTGACCAGATCGATAACCTTGAGGAAGCGCAACCCAATATTGTCCTCGCCAGAATTTGATTCCAATGGCTTCATTGGCGTCAGCACAATGTTTGTCAGTTCCTCAATAGCACTGCTTATCTTCATCTGACCCGAATGCAGCTCCTGTTCCACTCTGCTGAGGATGTGCGAGCGTTCCTTCAGTTTCTCTATGCACAACGCCAACTTGTGAGACGCGCCCTTTGTCACACCAACACTCTGTAAGAACTCCTCGCTAATTTGCATCATTTCCTCGTACGTCATGTTCTTGAACAGCTCAATGTACTTGTGCAGACGCAGTGACTTCAGCCAAAGTCCGATTCCAGACATTCCTACATTACGCGTTTGGAACTTAATGTAGCTGGGCTTAAAGTCATCGAGGCGGGTATCCGAAGTACTGTTCGGCAACGCACTGTTAGCGCGATGATGCTCAATAGAGAGCGAGAAGCTACGCGGCTTATTTGCAAACTGAGCCAAATTCTCTGTGGAATTGGAGCAGTTGTCGTTAACCGTAATCACAGATGAGTTCGACGAGTTTGACGAACAGCTGGAGATAGTTTGCGTGGTCAGACTGTTGGAACGCCGCGTCTTAAGCGCTGCAATTTTGCTGTCCAAGCTCCAGCGATTGACATCACCAAACTGATCGCCCACATATCCCATTAGAATGGAGGAATATGCCACCTGGTGCGAGGGAGGAGGCGGTGGCGGTTGCAACAGCTGCGGAAGTATCGAAGCAGCTTGTGAAGAAGTCTGTAAATATATAAAGGAATACATCTATATTATAATGCTTCCATTCAGTTAATTGATAATGCATTTTTATGTTATGCTCTTTCATTAAAAGTATACTAAATATTCAAATGAAAGGTTGACCCACCTGTTGCTGGCTAAGGCTAGCGGTGCATATGCTGCTTGTGTCCGTAGCTCCAGCACCATCAAAATGCAATGGCTCAAAGTCAAGGATTTCGGTGCCGTTCTTGCTGAATGAGGTGTCATGATCATCGTTTCCGCCCATGCCCATGATGGAGCCTGCTGCGGCGCCAGCAACGACGCCATTGACCAGCGATGAGTTGCTGCCCAGGGAGAGTCCTAAGCTATTCTGACTAGATGCTAATTCGTTCAGTGTAATACCATTTAAATTATCACAGAGTGGATTGATGGAGCCACAGGAGCCGCTCACGCTGCCTCGCCATTCACCTGGTTGCCTAGGCAGTTGTTTGCTGTGGTGTCTGCTTGGCGGCGCAATCGTTTGCCAATCAACACTGCGCGTCAAATTGCCTAATGACGAGGACGACGAAGACGAACTGTCCGAAATGGCGCCTGTGGCCATTTGCAGTTGTAGTTGCAGCTGTTCCGGCTGCACAAAGAAACTGCTTCGCTTTTTCGCCTGTATATAATCCTCGAGATGGCGAAGCCACACATTTAGCGAGCGTCGATCATCGCTGCCAACGGCGGGATGTATAAGCATATAGGAAAATAACTGCTGCACCAGCTCCGTGGGCACCAGCTGTTGAGCTGTGTCCTTTACAGCTAACGGTATCAGCGTCATGTAGGTCAGCTTGGCCTCCTCATTGCCTGGCTTTAGCAGTGGCAGCATATTGAGCACCTCGTGTAGTATATCCTCCTTTCGCGCACACAGCTTGCGCTCGTCTCCGCTCAACTGGGTTGCATTTGTGCTGCTGGTTATCTGAAAGTCGCTGCCATAGCAATGCATTGAGTCCTTGTCCGATGAGGAGGACGACATGCCTTCAGCCAAATCATTGGGCTGACACGTCTGGTAAGCACTCAAAAGGTTTTGCAAGTAGGCTGGATTATTTGCATTGATGTCAATGACGACGCTGTTCAGAGTCGACTGGCATGTGCCCAGATTCTGTGTCAAATTGTTATCTATAGAATACTGTAGAAACTTAAGGCTGGGATAGCGCAGTCGCTTCAGCAGCGCATACATGACCACTGTGCGTTCACAATCGTTCCATTTCTCGAACAGATTCGTCACTGTTGTCACCTGCTCGCAAAATAAAGCATTTGTTGCCGTTGCCGTTGTCGTTGTCGTTGTCGCTGCTGGTGTTGAGTCACTGTTATTAGCATTGATGTCAATTTGGTTGTTGTTGCTAGGATTTGGGTTAGGGTTTGAATTGGGATTTGTAGAGTCGCCCGTGCTTTGTCCGGAACTTGTCGTTGCTGTGAGTTGTTGCTCCTGCAGTTGCTGCTGCTGCTGTTGTTGTTGTTGCGTAGCTGTGACACCTGATTGCAATTCGCTTAATGCATTTTGGGTGTCGCTGCTGCTGTTGCTGTTGCTGCTGCTGCTGCTGCCAGTGGGCAGCGCGTTGTCTGTTCCTGCTGTGTACTTCATATCGTTGTTTCTGCTCTTCCTTATTTATTTAATAAATATTATCGTTTTGATATATTAATTGTTGTTACAATCAGCTACAGTTTATAGTGTTGCTTATTCCGTTCAAATTTCGGTTCAATTGCCAGTACTGTAATGGGAAAAGTAGGCGTACTGTTAGTGGAGATAGTATACTTAATTACACTGTAGATACCTAATCAGAACAATTCGATTCAGATCAAATTTGTCCAAAATTATATCCTTTTAAGTTATATTTTCATATTACATTTTGATAGAATTCAAATGAAAACCATTATGGACCGTACATAGGATTCATTTGAGCCCACGTGATCAGTTCAAATTACGTCATAAATTGAAAGAAAATTTGCCTCTCTTTAGCTGCTGCTTTTGCTCCCATTTCGGGCGATAATAGATGTCAAGCGACTATGTCGACGTCGACGACGACGACGACGACGACGACGAAGACGACGACAACAACGTTCATAGTTAATCAAATCAATTTTTTGCTAATTTATTAAATTTACAAATGTGGCGACTATAACAAAAAATTGCAACCTGACAAACTCGATAGCTGAAATACAAATTATGATTAAATGTGAAAAAGAAAAAAATTAGCATTCATTGTAGCCCGTTCGGAACGTCCGTCCATCCGTCCGCTTGTCTGTCTGCCCGTCAATCGAACGGCAGGCGGCACCTTCGGGGTGGCTCTTATCAGAAAAATAAATAAATAAATAACGAGTTTGGTACATAACACCTTTGCTTGGAGATTTGCGCCGGCGGCGGTGGCGATTGCAGTGGCGATAAATCAATAATAATACTACATATTTTCAAAATCATTATTTACCTATTAGGTTAAAGCATGTCTAGCTTTAATATAGGGGCGCTCGGCAGGGCGCTCGAAAACGGAAAAATTCTGAATAAGTGTGGTTAGGGTTTTTGTGATTTACACTTTTCATTTAATTTTGCTGCGCTTTATTTTATTTCATTTGAAATTTCTTCTTTTATACGCTGTGCTCATTTCGAACGGGTATAATAAAGCTTGTTACAGTAGCCGTTGTAGTTGTTTCGCTAGCGACTTTCTTCGATTTTTTATTGTTGTTGCTGCTGTTGTTGTCTACTGTTACAATTTTAAAGCTCTCTCGGCAATGCAGCTGTGTCAATGTACGTAGATCTGTACAAGTATGTGGACATGCTTCTATGTGTGTGAGCACATGAGCAAGCATTAAAACATAACGGACCCAATTACAGTATTAAAGAGCGGTCAAGTGGAATTTACTGTTTTTTTTTTTATTTTTTTTATATGGAATTTCACATTTATTTTTAATTGTAACACACAATTCATTGATTTTACTTACAATTATTACGATGTTAAAGACAATGGAAACCAAATAAATTTACATGTGTACATGCAATTTTTTTTTTTTTTTTTTTTTTTTTTGACAAATGCCGCGCTTTTGTTAACGGTTACTATGCATGTCTACTAAAGAACAGTTTGAATATTTGAGGTTATGTGTCAGTATCACAGTTGCTTTTCGTTAATATTACATTTACACCCACACACCCATACCCATAATAGCAGTCCATTAGTCGAAGTTCAATAAACGATACAGATTTAGAGGAAAAACGTACACACACACACCCACACAGTCACATGAAACAACAATAACAACAACCGTTGTGGGTACTCACAATTGTGCGGTGTTTTATGCGTAGCTGCTAACTCAGCTAACTCAGCAACAGCGATCGTATTTGCTTAGCATTTTTCTTTTCGCTTATTTGTATTTTGCATGCACTATATAAATTTGATTATCTGCACTCGAATAAACACAAACAGAAATGAGGATTTAAAAAAACGAAGCCACGCAGGCGGCACAGCCTATAATTGATGCAACGGGCACGCTATGGGGAGCACTGAGGATAGCAATGGCAGCAGACAGCGGAAAGCCTCAGAAGCAAAGCCAGAGCATTAGCAGCAGCCGAGAGAATGACGATGATTAGCGCTGGCGCTGGCGCTGGCGTTGGTGGCGTCAGCTAATGTAGCTGCGTTTTTAAAAATGGTGGAGCCTGCAAAATTAAGTCTCAGCCACAACAGCAAAGCGGACCGAACTCGCGCGCCTTTTTCTGACAGAGCCGAAGGAACATGCAATGCTGCTGCCGCTGCCGCTTTACGTTAACATTGGGGGAGAGGTTCACAATACATTATAAGTGTGCATATGTATGTATATATGTACATACATGTTCACACAGCTGGCTTTGTTGGTGTGTGTGCGAATGTGGTGGAATGCAAGCGACAATATGTCGCGCGCTACAAAACGACCTACCGACCCCAAAGCAAAGCGCACTCACACATATAAATATATATATATATGTATATATATATATATACAAGCACACGCAATACGGAAACAGCCAGAATACACAAGTAAAAATTGCGGCAAATTACATGAGATTACAAAGCAGCAAAGGCAGGCAGGCAGGCATTTGCTCTCCTCTTCTTCTTCGTATTGCCACTGCCTCAGTCAGTGTGTTGTGCCGCTTTCGCAAGCATAGCGCAACACAATTGTTTTCATGTCGCTTCTTTTCTATTGCACTCACTTTCTGTTCCGTTCCGTTTTGGGCAAGTGCTTCTGTCGTCCACACAAACGCGACAAACACGCTCGCTGTTTTGTTTTGCTGCTGCGACGACCAGCTGCCCTCAAATCACGCCCCACCCACCCAGTCATAGACAAAACGTTAACAACACACAATAACATAGCCATAGACCATACACTGCGCTCTGCGCTTGTGCCAAAATCGTTCTATTTTTCAATTACCTTTTGCTTTCTATTCGCTTGCTCGCACTGCAAACCTTGAAATTATTTTCACACAGTTTTGATCGTTCCGAAATAAGAGCATATTTTGTTAATTTGATATGCAAATGCTATCGGATCGCGCATCTATTAATTTTTGTATAATTTTCACCTTGACTTGGCTTTGTTATTTTCTGTTTTTCAACGTCTTGCAAAATCATACTACATCGCCTTTTTTAGCTGACTCTGGCATCACCACGACATATTTGCGCGTGCACGCAACACATTTTGGGATGAAACGAAATAAAAATGCACACAACTGTATCCGCTCGCAGTTGTTTGCATTTTTTTTGTGCAAATTTATACTATATTTTTACAATCAATTAATTATTAATTCCCGCAAACACGACAACGTTCACGCTCGTAGAAAGTGCTGCTGGAGATGGAGATGACAAATAAAGTTAACACTGTTCGGGGCGAATTAGTTCACATGAACTGCCTCGCTATCTGATTACCAATTCGATATATAAACTACAATTTTATATCATGACATTTTGAAATCTTACTCTCATCAGTAAATAAAACAAAATCATTATGTAACTATTTAGGGTAATTCATATTAAGGTGCAATATTATAAATGAAATGACCGAATATTTTCATTAATGAACCACTGTGTTATCGATGTTTTTCTTATCGATATTTTAGGCAATAGTGCTGCCACCCTGTTAGAAGATTTGTTCAACCCAACTTGTTCACATAGAATATACAAGCAGTGGCAAAGGAAAATGAAAAATAGTTACTGGAAAATTGAGTGCTACTGCAAGCTTAAAGTGCAATGCACATTAAAATAAGGAACATACTTGGCGAATTGTTAAATTACTGCGCAATATAACCCATCGAAAGTACAATACAATAAGCAAATCAACAAATTAGCTGCACCTACATATTTAGAGAAAACAACAAAAACCATATAAATAATTGTATACAAGATGTTTGCACAAACGGAATCACATAAAAACAACTTTTTGGAACATACGAAGGCTGCACGGGAAGAGCGCGCCCTTGAAAAGCGTCGGGAAGAAGCTGCAATTTTATTGCAATCAACTCTCAAAGGATTTGTTGCCCGTAGCAAATATCAGAAATGCATAATGTAAGCTTACATACCTATATACATATTCTAATGCTAATAACTTCCCTACAATCATAGCAATGATTTCGACATACTCTTTATGGGCAGTCATGGGGGCGAACAGGATGAAAAAGATACAGAGCTGCATCCCGCTGTTCATGTGTATCCCGTGCTGCGTCGCTATTTAACCCAAATTAAATTAGATAAAAGCGATGGACGTATGCGAGATCGACTTGAGCGCATTTGTCGATATATGAACCGTGCAATGGAAGCTGACAATCCAAAGATGTCCTATGCGGCATTGTGTTTGCACAAAGATCGCAGTTTGCCTTGGATAGCACACATAAAACAACTGTTAACCTATTGCATGCAGCTGTTGTCAGAACTAAAGCCAGAGAATCACGCAGATAGCATATCTCTCGCTCTCTGCTTACACACTCTTATTGTGTTCACCGCTCCCAAGTCTTGGGCTATATTGCGTAATCCTCAATTTGAACGACTACAGCCAGCTATGCAGAAGATCTGTTGCAACGTTCAGGGGCATTTAGTGCATCACGGATTCTACAAGACCATGCGCGTAAGTATTTCCGTCATGCAAGCTTATCTGGGGCCTTGATAAAGCTAAATGTTCTTTATTACTTGTAACAATAATAATATATTCTCATATTTGAAGATTATATTGCTTAAGCGAACAGCGCGCGAAGAATTGTCCGTCAAGCCAGTGACGCTTGTTGCCATAATCACGTTATGTCTGCGACCTTTGATCGATGGAGAATTTAGTAGGAATTTGCTTTCACAATTTCTAAGCGAAATCCTTTCAGTGCCGGCGCTAATTTATCATTTGCATCAGAGTGTACCGCAGTGTATTGAGCAGTTCAGCTCGATTTCGTTGCTTAAGCGGGCTCTTAGCGTGTCGGAGGATTTTCAGTGGTTTGAGGAATTCTCTACTGGCATGTCTGGAACCAAATCGCTGGCCTATCTAGGCAACATTGTAAATATGTTCAATATAGAAAATTTGGGTGAAGCCAAGAAATTGGCCTATCCGTTGCTGACTGTGAGTAGACATGACTTAAATTGATTCGTTTATTATTATAATTGCACCATTTTTGTAGGAAATTACAACATCGTTGCTGGAACTAATACCCAATACGGTGACCACCAAAGGCGTGTTCACACAGTGGCACGAGCTGCTGGGGTGGCACACACCCTGCGCGGAACCGGCACAAAATCAGAATGTTGCACTCATCAAGAAACAGTTTCACATGCTGTGGGACCATCGGTGCATTAAGCTGCTGCTGGGCGATTTGCTTAAGCGAATCAATGAAAACTATGAACACGTTGAGTTCCATTCCCCGCAGCAGCCATCAACAAGCAATTTCCTGCGTCGTGCTTTTGAGCGCAGCTCCACACGTGGCAGTGGACTGTTGGCAACAGCCGCTGGCAAACAACCAAAGATTCAGTGGCGTAAGCTGGACAATAGCGATGTCATTCAAGTGTCACGTATTTGTGGCTTGTACTATGCGGCCTTAAGCACACTTTCCCAAATGAAGCTGGACATTTTGACGGGCATTTGCTATAACGACAATGTTTTGTACGACATTTGGTTGCTACTAACCTCGTTGGGACCCAACTGTGGCATGAAGGAATACCTGGACCTATTGAGATGCGAGACATTGGAACAAAAGCCACAGATAGCCATGCTCATGCTCTTCTGTGACTGCATGACACACTATGTGACGTGAGTTCTATTGATGGTTCTAGATAATATGCTTAATGTGACCATTGTTACGAATTCAAAATTCTTTATTCAGCATCTTGGACGAGTATGAAATGTACACCGAACAGAATCCCTTCCGTCTTAACGACTACGTCATGCTAACCTATTTTCTCAATAATATATTATACAAACTGATCAACGATAACATAATGGGTATGACTACAGCAATTACCTTAAAATTGTTTCTCTAATGCCTTGTATTATTTTCTTAATAGGCTCCAAAAACATTGTGAACAATCCCGTATTTCTTTCGCTGCATACGCTGCTACTCTGCCTATATCGTCGTGACTGTCGACGTCCATACACCCCAGCGAATCACTGGCTCATACCAGAGGTCAAGCCATCGACGTTTATAACTGATCTTGAGAAGGCCAAGCGGAACGCAATGCTTTTGCTGGCAAAAATGCCACACATCATACCGCACGAAGATCGCGTCAAGCTGTTCAGAAAGTTCGTACAGAACGAGAAGGCAGTGATGGGACTGACAGAGAGTGCGTGTGCCTCTCCGCGATCAGCGCTGATTGTCATTCATCGGGAGCGGATCGTCGAGGATGGCTATCGCCAGCTGGCCGTTCAGCCAACACACGCGCTGAAAGGGGTGATCAGAGTGCGTTTCATCAATCAGCAGGGACTGCACGAGGCGGGCATTGATCAGGACGGTGTTTTCAAGGAATTCCTGGAGGAGACCATAAAAAAAGTATTTGATCCATCGTTGAATCTGTTCAAAACCACCTCAGATCAGCGATTATATCCATCGCCTATTTCATATGTGCAAGACAATCACTTACAGCTGTTTGAATTTGTAGGAAGAATGCTTGGCAAGGCTGTTTACGAGGGCATTGTAGTCGATGTGCCATTTGCTTCTTTCTTTCTTTCCCAGTTGCTGGGTCAAACACAGCAAGCCCTCTACTCGTGCATGGACGAGCTGCCCTCACTCGACAACGAACTTTATCGTAGCCTGACGTTTATCAAGCACTACAAACAGGATGTGGCCGATTTGAATTTGACTTTCTCTATCGATCAGGATGTCATGGGAAAGATAGTTACTCACGAGCTGCATCCAGGTGGCAAGGCACGGGTTGTAAATGATCACAACAAGCTGGTCTACATACACTACATGGCCTACTTCCATATGAACACTCAAATTCGGGAGCAGACGCAGGCATTCAATCGCGGATTTCGTAGTATTGTTAATCCCGAGTGGTTGTCTCTATTTTCTCCGCCGGAACTGCAGCGTCTAATTTCTGGTGATACTGTGCCATTAGATTTAAAAGATTTGCGTAAGCACACGCATTATTATGGAGGCTTCCATGATTGTCATCGCGTTGTGGAATGGCTCTGGGATATACTGGGTAAAGATTTCACGGAGGACGAACGTAAACTATTTCTCAAGGTACGTTATAATATATTTATCCTTGAATTCATTGTAAATAAATATATTTTCAGTTCGTTACCAGTTGCTCCAAGCCTCCACTGTTGGGATTTGCGCATCTTGAGCCGCCCTTTTCCATACGATGCGTTGAGGTGGCCGATGATGAGGACACAGGAGATACCATTGGAAGCATTATGCGCGCATTCTTTTTGATACGCAAAAAGGATCCGCTCAATAGGCTTCCCACGTCATCTACCTGCTTCAATCTTCTGAAGCTACCCAACTATCAGAAGAAGTCCGCGCTGCGAGACAAACTTCGCTATGCCATCAGCAGCAATACAGGATTTGAGCTGTCCTAAAGGTGCTCTGGAGTTGGAGCTACATATCATTTGTATATAGAGCCTTTGGTGTTATCTATTAATATATGTATATATATATATTCATTGTTCGCGGTGCGTGATTCTTGCTGAAATGATGTGTTAAATATGTATTCTAATCCATAGCCCTTACTTTTTATATTTTGATCAACATTTTTCATGTTGACTTTTGTATACTCGTAAGTTTCTTGCAATTGCATCCATGTATGTGAATGTATACATATATATTTATAGATATATGTGTGTGCTTGAGCGTATGTTGGTATTTTGTAAATCAAACTTTTCAAAAAAGAAGAAAATTGCAAAAAAAAAAAAAAAGCGATTCAATTATAAAAATATATATCTGTATATGTATATGTTTAAACGTATAGCTGTGATAAACAAATTATATTAAACTAACGACAATTACAGAGCAGAATACGAAGCTGAGTTAGCAACACGAAATACACAAATCATATAGCTAAAAATATTAGGCTTAAAAGTTATACTGTATTCTACGTAGCTTGAGTGTGATGAATTCGCATATTGTATAAGTTATGTGTAAAACCAAAATCCAAAGCAACAGCAACAATAAATCTAAATGTCTGATTCGTGTGCAAAACGTAAGCTTCGAACCGATGTTTATCTAGCAGACTAAGCGCATTGTGAAACAAAATATAGTAAATTAAAAGCCAAGGGGCAGCAATTAGTGAATGAATGCTCAAATTTCCCTGGGTTTTTCCGGGAGCAGGCAATGAAAACAAAATCGCTTCGAGACGAGTGCTAATGACGCAAATCCGTCTGGCCTGCGACTACTGTACAGGAATACACTAATTGCCTGAGTCAGAGCTGATAGGAAGTGCACTTAGTGCGGAAATGCTGAGCCTGGCTTCTGCAAAGCTAGTCAAATTACCGGATATTCAGCTGACTAATGACTCGGTCCGTGGATTTCGTTGTTGGATAAGAAAGAGTTTCGGCATATTATTTGGCATTTTCATATCGCAGAGGACCTCAGGTGTTCCGGTATATGTTCGAAATGCCGATCGTTGCGGTTTTTTGTCGGCCAGTCTCTCTTTAGAGTCTAGACAATAAACATAATTTGTAGAGCCGACCCACAAACATACAATAATCATAACCATAATATCAGAAATGTCCGATAGACAGTCGGAAACAGTCGGCGGTCGGTTGTTAGCTGTCGCTCATCGCTCGGCCATAAAGTGTGCATCTTTTGTGCCCATTGTTCGTAGCAGCAGCAGCAGCATCCCTTTGCACAAAGTGTGATCATTTTTATGACTTGCCTGTGAGTTGATGCCGACAATGACGCCGTCGTCGTCATTTTTGTCATCCTACTGTTCCCAGGACAAGTGGCAATGCGTGCAGCAAAAGGTGACTGCGACTGCCAGTCAAGTGGACGTGGCGGCTCTCGCTTGGGCCTGGCGCCAGTTTGATGTTCCTCAACAAATTGTTGCGCCCATTTAGCTACTCAAGTGCCGTTAAACATTTGATTACGCCAGCTTATCGGCAGGCGCATCTCTCTTTGGTTGCACTGAACGGTAGCGCGACACGAACGGTATCTTGAATGTTGATCCGCGATAAGGTTCAAACAGAAGGCTCCTCTTTAGCCAGATGGGAGATGATTATTCGGGCTAGGGCAAAGTTATAACCTATAAAAGTACAATTCAAAAGTGAAATCCCAAATAAACACTTTAGATTATGTTTTTGTTCTCAAGGATGAGATCTACCAAATTGTACACGGTAACAAATAATATTTAAATAACAAATATATGAAATCCTCTCAGAGAGGAATCCTTTTAGATAATAGATAATGATTATGAAACTGTTCGAGTCTGAAGTCTCTTGATGCACTTTGTACCATATGCCAATTTTATGTTTTGAATTTATTTGAAGCATCTTAATAACAAAACTCTGGGTATCTGCTCATGGTGGCTTATCTTATGTAGTCTGGCCGATCCATAAAGTTGATACATTATATACTCTTCTATATCTTCTCGATTGTATTTACTCAATCACAACAGCAAAGAAAGAACTAATACGACTTTTAGGCCTCATGGCTGAGCTTAGTTTATTTTAATAAAATGATATTTATGCTAATTTCAGATCAATCTGTAATACTCTTTTCATTGTACGCTATTTTAGGCTAATGGGCCATTATGCTGTGGGCCGAATGTGAAGATTCCCATTTTCATTACCGTTAAATGCTCGAGTGCGTAGTTCAAAGAGATCCCCCCAATGCAATCAATGCTATCAGCAACAATATGGGCGCCCATCATTTAGCTCGTGCAACGAAAAGTCGCTCAAAATGGCGCAGCCATGGGCAGGAGCGAGACAGCATGTTTAGCGTCAAGCAGCGACCAATGAGCGCTCTGTAGATGGGAGAGCGCGAACTGGAAGTGGCAGAGCAGAGAAACAGGTCGTGCAGCTACCTGATACGACGGCACAGACCGACAACTGAGCTAACTTGATTCTGCTGGAATTGAGTTCCGAGCGCACAAATTTCAGAGCGCAACAGTTTCAATCTGAGTGGCGTGGCGAACAGTTCGCTAGTGAGTGAGAAGCAGAGCAACTTATTGAGGTTTGGAAGCAAATAAAAAAGGCGCTTTGACAGTGATCAATAAACTCGCCATAACTAATATTAATTGTCAAATATCGTGGTTGAAACTAAAAGTATGTTGGCATTGCCAAACATCGCCGATCTGCGCTTGCAGCAGCAGCTTGCGCATGAGCTCTATCGCCAGCAAATTATGCAACGCCTGCCAGGTAGGGTATTGAACGTTGAATGTGCTTTGCCGACGGCTCTAACGCCTCTGGTTCCATCTCTCGCTCTCTCTCTCTCCGTCTTTCTTGCAGATCCAATGTGCGGTCTTTTTCCCAATTTTGGCACACATTTCGTGGCACCGACTATGACGCAGCCCGCGCTGCCAGGCGTGGAAGCCAAGCTCGAAAACAATGAACTGTGGCAGCAATTCCATAACATCGGCACCGAAATGATCATTACGAAAAGTGGAAGGTATGTTGAGATATAATTTACTTTGCGTATCTCCGCTTATGCCCGCTTATCGCATACTCACAACTGTGGCATGCAGAGCAGCGAGATAAGCTCTCGAATGAGATCATATAGTATGTCAGTAACCGCCATCATCATACTGCTTCACCTTATCCAGACGTATGTTTCCCTCGATGCGCGTCTCGCTCAGCGGGCTGGAGGAGGAGGCCAACTACTGCGTGCTTCTGGAAATGGTGCCCATTGGCGACTGTCGCTTCAAGTTCTCCGGCTCCCAATGGGTGCCAGCTGGCGGTGCCGAGCCCCAGAGCCCACAGCGCATGTTTCTGCATCCGGACAGCCCCGCAACAGGCAAGCACTGGCAATCGCAGGCGTTGCTATTCAGCAAAGTCAAGTTAACCAACAATACGCTGGACAACAATGGACATGTAGGTGTAGTCATTGCATTTAATCACTCCGCAGTCACTTATCACAAAATATTTGCTTATCTGCCTACAGATTGTCTTGGCCAGCATGCACAAGTACCAGCCACGACTGCATGTGATTCGTACAGCCGATCTGACACAAATACCCTGGGCTCCACAGCAGGCCTACGTCTTCCCCGAAACTGAGTTTATAGCCGTCACAGCGTATCAGGTGTGTAGTCTATCAATACCCGATCAATTGATCAATTACTAATACCCCGCTTGTCGCTTACAGAACGACCGCATTACGAAGCTCAAAATCGACAACAATCCCTTTGCTAAGGGATTCCGGGAGACGGGCCAATCACGTTGCAAGCGCAAGCTTAACGACTCCTCCGCGCCTGCGCAAGCAGACGGAACGGGAGCTATTAACGATATGGAGCTCACAGTGGCGCAGCCGTCGGCGAAACGTCTGCGTCTTACCGAAGAGCTGTCCCTGCATCCCCAACAGCAAGCCAGTGGGCTGCTAGTGCCGCGCCATTATCTGCTGGACACTCTGGAGACCAATTTCTATCTGTCAGCGCCACCGCCGCCCCTGCCATGTATTGATTATGCCAGGCACATCACCAGCTATCCAAGTTGGGCCTATTCACCGCCGTCGCCTGATTCGTCGTGTGCCTCCTCCTCCTCCTCGTCTGGTTGCGATTCTGCCGCCGAACCAGACACTGATATCATTGTGGACGTAGTGGGCACCACGACCAGCGCACTTGAGCCCAACCTGGAATCCGAATCGATTAGCCGAATCACTGGTATGGCCAATGCTGCCGTCGCCGCCGCTGCAGCTGCTGCTGTGCCGAAGCCCAAACGGAGCAGCTTCAGCATCTTGGACATATTAGGAGTGCGCGTCTCGTCTTAGCTGCTGTGCTGCGGGGCTGAAGTGGCTGTCGCTCCCATTTCAGTTGCTCCTAAGTGCCTTATACATTTAATTAGCGTTTAGTTGCGTAGTCCGTAGGTTGTATTGTGATATTTTGCAGTTAATTAAGATTTCCAGGTATTTGCCGCCAGTATTTATCCTAAGTATTTATTATGTAATTTTAATTGTTTAAATGATTTCGTAATGGATTTATTGTCTTTGGCATTTTAATGCGAGCAAATAAAGATTTTTTATAAGAATTTCAGAAAAGGCTTTTCTTATTGAAGCATTAAAGGGACCCATCCATGTGGCCGATATCAGCTGCACATTAGGAAGCGTCACTATACATGTACTTGTGGCATTAAAGTGTTATGTCAATTTTAAAATATTAAAAGTGTTTCTGCAAATAATAACATATGGATGCCAAAATACCCCAGATAGGTAAGTACCATAGTATTTACCTATATTATTTTAAATAAAAACGTGATCGTTAGCAGCCAAGATTCTAGATTTACTCTGATATGATTAATAATAAGCAATAAAACAAGTAATCGAGGGCGTGGTATTCTGTTCCTGTTGGTGCATAGTCATTTAGGACCAAATATGTGAAAATTACAGGGTATTATCGGTATACCACCATATTACGGTGAAAATGAAATTTGTATTTGATGCAGCGACAGAGGAGGTCTATGTAACTCAAGAACTTAAGTTTTTCCTCTCAGTTCAGACAGCGTACCCTATGGTATATGTATATGTATATATACATTATTATTATTTATTTAATCAGCATACATTACTAGTCGGCGTATCATAATAATCTTGATACTTTACGAAGTATGTATTCCAAATTTCCGTATAAACAAGACTTTGACTATGAGAAAGAGTTATCGGCATTGTTACAGCTCGCTTGTTTCTGGATATTTGAGGTCATCATATCTGATTTCAGTCTTTGAACATAATTTGATAAGCCGCTCCCATAGCCAAGAGTCTAAATGAAGACATTTAGCAAGAGTATTTCAAGCTCGGTGTGATCCATCGATCATTGAATGATTTTTATCTGGTGTCCCACTATCTCTCTTGACCTTGCATATGAATTGTGAATAGTTCTTCTTCTTTCCCTTATGTATAGATTTTAAAATTATTTTCTGTGCTTCCATTTTGTTCACGTTTCGCTTTGTATCATAATTGCGTCTTCTATCTTTCGCGTGTTGGCCGTAAAAACCAGTTCCAGCTCCACAAGCTCACACTGGTTCGCTCTCCCGTTTCATATACACGTAGCTCCACTGAGTCAGCAACAGCAATAGCAGAAGAGGAAGAAGCACAAATACAACGCCGACGACATGAGCTTATCAGCAGATCAGAGAGAGCCGCATCTTAAATGCTGGCGCTGGCGCCAGTGCCGGTGCCAGTGCCAGTGCCCGTGCCCGTGCGCTGATTGAGCGCGACGATCGGCAGGTAATCCTGGCGAGCAGTTGGCCCGCAAGGTAAGAGCAAATGTAATTGATGTTTTCACGTTGTAGTTGTTTGCCATTTACATGCAAAATTGTTCGAGTCGTTGCCTCACACATGCAACTTGTTGCGCTGGCCAACGGAAATGCGGCGGCATCTTTGAGTGCCCAACAGAGCTGGCCAGGCCGATAAACAGTAGCCGGAGCGAGCGAGAGGCGGCTATTGCCCAAATTGCAAATCTTCGACGGTGGCATTTCATTTCATTCCGAATCGCGTTAACAAACAATTGTTAAGCGGCTGATTCCCCAACTTTCTGCTCCAACTAACCACCGCACACGTAGAAGCAACCTGTTTGGTTTTTTTTCCGCTCTCAGTGGGGACATCTGTTGCTTGTCGGCTGTGGGGCTGCAGTTCCATTCATGTTGCCGCTGGAAGTGTTTATGGGCTCCACATTAGCCACACTGCATATTCATGTTAAACGTCGCCAAAAAGACTAACGACGCCAAATGGCCATTGTGTGGTTGTTGCAGCGGTTGCCAACTTGCTTGGGGCCATTTGCTGAAATTTATTGAATTCTCATTTGGGAGCCACGGCATACATGGCCGAGTGCCACAAACCAGAGACAGGCAGACCTAGGCGCAGGTTCAAAAACGTTCGCATGTCAAAGGCAAATGAGCACCGTTGCAGGTCCCGATCTCGGTCTCGGCACTCCAGCGGTAGATAAGCAAACTTTTTATCCCAGACCTTGTGTTTGCTGCATGCTCCAGCTCTTATTGTTTGCTGTTTTGTGTTTTTCTCTCCCACTCCCCCTCTCATTCTGTCTCTCTTTCTCTTCTGTATATGTGTAATTTCGTTGGAAATTAATGTTACGGCGGTCAAAATCAAAGTCTTGGGCATTCGCTGGCGACAATTTTATCGGCATCGCAATGAAATCATTTTGAGTCGAGATGGGCGCCAGCCCCAATCATCCCAGAGCGACATTTTCGTGCCTCCAATTGCTACACGATGCGTAAGCACTTAAGGAATGCAAGCCACACTGGGAGCTCATGATTCCTTTTTATTTGACTGAAAGTTTCAATTTATATTCTGCAATGAATGAAAAAATATTCTTTCTTCAAGTGCATGGAATGGCGGACTTACATTCTAAATCGAAAGTTGTCTAAATACCAATAGTTCCTATAGCAACTATATAATAGAACAGTGGGATTTATAATTATTTTTAGCTTTTGTAGTCAGACACAGATAAACTTTACTACATCGTCTCTACTGTTGTTGCTATTCCGGAAGATCAGTTCATTGGCTCTATTGATGTTCCCGTATTACAAATATTACGTCAAAAATTAAATTGAAATAAGACTTTATTGCAATTTTCATCGATTTATGTTCAGCTCATATTCAACTATTGGGTATTCCATGACATTAATGAATATTTAAAGGATGCACTTCAATGTGACTTCTTATTTGATAAACAATTTCCTGTTTGCACTTGAATGCTGGAGTTAGGGATAACGATCGTTTAAGGTGCTGGGGCGTCGATGCCAATGATTAGGATCCTTGTACTCCACCAAGTTAGTCAAATCGAAACCAGCTGGCACTATGACATAGGACCCGTCGCCAGGCCAGATCTTCCCTTCAGGCACTTTGGGCATGTCCGCAAAAGGCGATACGTATGGACTGTTTTCCGAAATACTTTGAAAACTGGTCGATGGACTGATACTTGCCTGTAGAAACATAACATATAGATTATATCGAACTTGATTTCAGCTTGCTTACTTTGGCCTTGTTTGGCTTCACAAATAGTTCTTTGTTCATGTTGTCAGATTGCTGTTCTTCATTCGCAATACTTTCAAATTGATCGGTACTTTTCTCATCAAAATACCTATCCAATGCGTCTGTGAATTCACGCTGAAGCGAACGTTTCTTTTCCTGATTATTTTGCTGCTCTTCAACCCAGATTTCGGTAAAGGCATACTTCTGCAATGCTTCCGTGGCGACAGTGGTATTCGAAGCATCGTTCTTGGTTACAGGTGTTAGATTCATGTTAAAGAGATCCATATCAGGCACTTGAGAGTTTTCTAACTTTGGCACTAAGTGATGACATTTTTTTAAGGATTTCTGCAAAGGAGACAATTTTGGTGTTTGATACTGATTTGGATTTACAACAGAGGCGTTTGCGTCCAAGCTACAGATGTCAGGTGACTTAGAAGCAATATGGTGAGATGGAACACTAGGCCTTAGCTGAATATGAAGATAATAAAAAAATGTATGGAATAAAGTAAAAATAATCAGCTCTGCAATTAAGATAAATATTTTTATGAGTACTAACATTCTTGATAGCATTCTTCTCCAACTCCACCTTCGGTTCGTCTTTTATGGAGTCATTACTTATGTCGGTAAGAGACCCCACGTCGGTTGAATCCCGATCGCTCTGTGCGAAGGAATGAAAAGATTCATTGTCATCGTCAATATCTTCACGATACGCTTCATCATTCCTATCACTTAAATCCATTTTCCGATTTGTTTCCTTTCAATAGAATCAATTAGTGACAAATTAAAATGAAGCTTGGCATAGAGATGCGCGCGTGACTAAAGATGCGTCAAAGTTATTTGCTGATAAATTAGACTTAGTACAGTGCTGTTAAGTTTCGATAGTTACGCAAGACATATCTTTTGACATAACTTTAAATTTAATGTTCAATCAAAAGATAAAAAAAGTTAAAAAAAATTGGTTGAATCAATTATTTATATTGTCTCTGAATAAAAAACAGGCGATTATGATATTAAATTTATTAAGTTTTACAATGTTCAAGTTTCTATAATTATTCCGATATATGTACATATATTCATTTTGCAAACATTTTTTATATTCTTCTTAAAATAATGAGTTTTCTATTATCAGTGCCTAATTATGGCCTAAAATTTTGTTATTAATTTGATTTTCTTCTTAATTATATTTACTATAAATTAGATATTAGCAACAAAAACGCATGAAGTGCGCTTTACTGTTTTGTTGATTAACAAATAAAGTAATTTGGTGCGTCTTATCGATTATGGGATGCATATACATTATCGATAAATCAATTTATGTGATGTGGTTAGTTTAAATACGCCCCTGCCAGGTAGCAAGTGTTTGGACAAAACAATAATATGCAAATTATGCAGAGAACTTAAATACTTCTTTAGTTTGCACTCAATAGACTTGCAGACAATGGGCACGGACAATGTGTTCAACAACGGAGAGAAGCATACTCACTTGACAGCGGGCATTGTTGGTGTTGCCATTTTGAATTGTTCGCATGGAATTGCAAAAATAAAGCATCGGTCGAATCGGGCACGCAAGCGGTCTGTCTGCATGTGTGTGGGTGAATTTTTATTATCCGGTAATTGTTTGTGCCATTGTTCACACGCTAAGATCGAAAAATTACACTCTTTGTTAATTGTCCCATCCCGGACACGGACACGGACGCGGCCTCGCACTCGACCCATATGTGAGTCCATTTGCATAAACTGCTCTGTGGGACTCTGAGTCGGATTGGCTCCGCTCTAGTTTAAAACCACGGCTTAGGGAGAGGCTTACACTTTGCCGAAGGAAAAGATATACATACATTTATATATATGTACATGTATAGATTATGAAAGGTTTTGTTTTTATGGCTTGGCACCGGCGACACACGACGCTGAGCCATCTTCCTGCCGACCTTTGTTGCATTCTTGTAGCCTACAAAATATGTTTATTTTCGGCGAGGGATTAAATAACGCAGCCAGCCACTACATTTGGCAAGCGAATCAAATACCAAAAACTGATATGGTAACCTTTTTTCGAAACTCTTTCCCACTCTCTTCTAATTTAAATAGTGTGTGTTAAACTGCAATGGCCTATTTTCGCCAAGCGGTGCAGAAATGTCGCGCTTGCACTACTTTCTGTCACAGGGCGCGTAATTTGAATAGGCAGCCAGGTTTTATTATTATACCCTGAATCCATTGATAATAGAAAATCAGGGTATAATGTTTTTGTGCAAATGTATGTAACAGGCAGAAGCAGGCGAGCCACGCCCCATAAAGTATGTATATTCTTGATCAGCTCGACGAGTTGAGTTGAAGTAGCCCTGTCGGTGCGTGTAACACCTGGATTTCGCAAACCACAAAAGCTAGAGACTTGAAATAAAATGCAAAAAGCTCGATAATTCCATACGCTTTACTAGTTTTTTTTTTTTTTTGATAACTCATCCCATTTCCTTATAATCGTTTTTTTGTTGATGTTATAATGAATACGCTTACTTTGTGATCTTTCGATTTTGGATGCCTCGCCCCCTTCGCCCATAATTCACAAAAATTATAATCGCGTAAACCAAAGACTAGAGACTTGAAATTTGTCGAATAGGCACATATGAATGCATAATTATGCCCTACATTATGCCCTTCATGAAGAACGTATGTCTAGAAAACAATTTGAACAATTAAATTCCCATAGTACAGTCTATGCTGCAGCCGAAGCGCTGCCGCATATGCGTGCGTATGCATGTATGTGTGTGTGTTTATGTGCTATGTTATGTGTTGTTTGCTATTGATGAATAAAGCAATCTTTTAATGATAAGTATATCAGCTCAAACGATTCAGGGTATCTCGTAGTCGAGCCGTCTCGACTAGAGTTTTGTTACTTGTTTTTTCAAATGAGTGATGCCACGCGTAAAAAGAGTTTCTTTCACATTAGCACTTGTTTTTGTTTGCCAGCACTCAAGCAACTAATTTTCGTTTAGGAAGCGGCAATGGTAATGGTAATTGTTTCGTTTTTGTTCGGGTGGCTCCCCATTTTGTGTTTACACAACAGCAATTGGTTGCAGAGACACAGTGTATCTAATTTCATGGGGCACACAAAAAGCAACAACAAATGTCGAGCCGTAAAATACCACAGCCAAACGCATTAATTACGCACACGCCGCACAACCTGCGACATCTGCCAGACGCCGACGTAGACGCAGACGCAGACGCAGACGCAGTTTTAGCTATTTAATGAGGCATTCAATGCACTTACAACCTTGCGCCTGTCAACACAGCCAGAACGACATCTGTCACCCGTTCAGCGCGCAATAAAACCGCAGCTCACTGCTGCTCCCTGGTGAGTACAATTTAGAAATCGATTTGGTGGTAAATTGAAATTGTTTGTTTTTTCTATATTTTCTTCTCTTTTTGCTAGTCCCTGTACCCTGGTCGAAGACTACGTCTGCACACGCCTCCCTCGACGTCGTCTTTTTGACTTCAGACGTGGGTGGTGACGCATGTCATCGTAAACTTCATCATTGGCCATCGAAATAAACTAGGGACATACAACAACAAGCAACTGCAGCTTACATAACGAAATGTGTATGTCTCTCTTGTTTCTTTGCTGCTGTTGTAGCCACTGCCAGCGACGCCGCCACCACCGACGCCGTCGCTGCCGCTGCCGCTGCTACTGCAGCCGCCCTTAGTCTCAGTCTCTGCCCATTTCATAAACATCTTTAACCACTATGAGTCTCCTGGGCTGCAACAGAATTTCATGCCTTGTCGAGCTAGTTAATTGCAAACAAATTATGTTCTGGCCATTCGCTTCTATAGCCTGAGTCGCTGCAGCAGTCTACCTAATGGATGCTGCACCACCAGCGTCATCTTCGTCGGCTGATGATGTTGTTGAAATTCTAGCGTTTATCTTGTAAATTGGTTGGGATTAATGTTAAGCGGAAGTTGTGATTTGAGTTGCGTCTTCTGGCTGCCGTCAGATGCAGCACCAAAGATACAATCCGATCTGACTGACTACATATTCATTTACCTACAGCAAAGTATATGGGCGTGCTGGCTATGAAGTATCCTTTAGATCTGCCAATTAGCCAACGGTATTTAGGCTGTCTGACCTAAATGTCTAAGAGGCGCCTAGAAATGCAGAGCTATTCTAATTTAGACATAAGCTTAAAGTATGCTCAGTAGATGTGCGAAATGCATATCTGAGATTTGTTGTTTCTAACATCAAGTTTAAATAATATTGAAATTACAAGTAAGAAAAGTCTAGTCGAGACAAGTAGTATATATAAATATTTTCAGTGACATGGCAGGTGACCCACTTAGTCTTACTGTCTTCAAATATAAGTTCTCGTTCAGCATGGAATGCTGGGCGTAGGTCAGCAAGCAGCATAGACCTTTAGATACTTACGCTTCAATTTCGATTTTAGTTCAGTTAGACAAAGTTCATTATGGACAAATCATTTTATAGATAGGAATAAAGTATTTATTATACAAAATTAAGATTAGCTTATAGATTAATCAGGCAAGGTTCAGCTTACATTTGTACAATTTATAATATCGGAGTCATTGGCTCGAGACTGATGTTGCGAGTGGCTATTGCACCTAGCTACCTCCGCCTAGTATGGCAGATATGCTGAAACCTTTTCGCTTGGCGGGGGCCTCGGGGGGCGGATGCTGCTGCTGCTGCTCCAGCAATGAGCGTGTTGCTATTGCTGTTGTCATTGTTGATTCGCTGCCAACATCTAGGTCTGCATCGTCGGTTGTCGATTCGTCTGTGTGCTGAACGGAAATGCTGTGTGGCAGGGCAAGGGCCGGAAGTGCTGGCAATGCGGCTTGCAAAATGGACGTTGACGGATACAATTGCGGCGCCGGCGTCGCTCCATTGTATTCGTGTGCGGGACGGCCGAAGTAGGTGCAGGCCAGATCGACCAGCGAGGGTCGCAACAGCGTCTGCATGTTCTGCTGAAAATGTTGCATGAACGAGGCGGTGGCGGAGGCGCCGCCTGGAGGCGAACCCAACGAGCTGGCGCCAGGCCCAGCAACTGGCTCAGCGCCATCGAGCGATGACGATAACGAACAGGCGGAACCATTTGATCTCAGGCGCTTAATTTGCGGCCCATCTTGGTCGCTGTTGTTCGATGTGGATGCTGCCTCGGCTGCCGCTGCTGCTCCCACTGTCGCTGCTGCTGTCGACGTGGATTTGCCTGGCGACATGTCAAGCGACCCAGAGGACTGCAAATGCGTCTGAGGCAAATCTTGATCGTCATCGGTTGGCGATGAAGACATTTTACGTTTGCAGCGCGATTGTCCCGTTTCGCGGAAGCCCTTCGCAAATGGATTGTTGTCGATCTTGAGTTTCGTGATGCGATCATTCTATGAAAAGGGGCAAAAGGATAAAGAGTCAATGTTGTAGCAGTTGCAGCACAGTTGTAAATTGCATGAAATATGACAATTGCCAGTCGCAGTCGCTATCACACAATCTCTTTACCAACGGCCAGTAGTTGGCGTTAAGTAACAGGGCCACTTGACACCGCTGCCAGGGAGTCGCACACTTGAGCATTGGAGTCATGACTTGACAACTCTGTGAAGATGATCTTGTGGAAGTGATCACGCTAATTAGAGCCCAGACTGCCGACTGACGACTGACAACCGAGCACTGGCGACCTGCCGGCGCTGTCAATGGGCCCAGACATAGACAAAAACACAGCAAGAGTCAAAAGGATGTGGCTATCCAACTTCCTAAAATAACAAGCCAAGGCAACGTGCCTTTCGCCCTGCACTTGTGGCATTTGTAGACAATGGGCGTTGCATGCTAATTTGAGACGTTGGTCAGGCTACCCACAGCGTGAGCGATCGTTGCCGAAATTAACCAATTAGTGTGCCCAGCTCAATGAATTGGCAAAATCTGATCTCTCTAACTCTCCCCGTCTCCGTGTGTTTGTTTTTGTAAATTTTTTTTTTAGAAATTACCTGGTACGCTGTCACTGCCACAAACTCTGTCTCGCCAAATACAAAAGCCTGCTGTGGCGCCCACGGGATCTGCGCCAGATCTGCGGTCCGTATGACATGCAAGCGTGGCTGATACTTGTGCATGCTGGCCAGCACGATCTGCTTGAGAGGAGAAGAGTATAAATGCTTTACTCTGACAACAGTTCGCACTGCACTCTGGAAGGGCAACTTACATGACCGCTATTGTCCAGCGTATTGTTTGTCAGCTTCACTTTGTTGAAGAGTATGGGCTGTGCCTGCCAGTGGGCGCCCGTTGCCGGGCTGTCCGGATGGAGGTACATGCGCTGTGGGCTCTGTGGCTCGGCGCCGCCAGCTGGCACCCATTGGGAACCGGAGAACTTGTAGCGGCAGTCGCCAATGGGCACCATTTCGAGCAGGATGCAGTAGTTTGTCTCATCCTCCAGGCCTGCAACGCTGAGGCGCATCGAGGGAAACATGCGTCTGCAATCAGAGGAGGCCAGAGTTCCAAATAAAGTCAACAAAAGAAAAATGAATTCAGTTTGAGGTATCCTTTGGGGGCGTAACAAATATTTAATTGTGAGTTGCTCGTGGCCCATGTAATTAGCCTAGGCAAACTGACAGAGAAGGCAAACCGAAAACCGAACAAATAAAGATCCAGATATCGTCGATATCGTTGGCTGTGTGCGCTGTGCTAACAAGGATCGCAGTTCAACCAGCGCCGACCCTGCCGCAGCGCCGCAGCGCCGCAGCAGGTGGTCAGTGCGCTTGGCGCCAGCCTTGAAATGTTCTCTTCGTTGTTTAGAGTCTCTAAATTGTTGTTGTGTTTACTTTTTGGCAATGATTTTGTATTTTTAATGCCTTTTAGGTTTGGTTTTTGTTTTTTGTTTCTTCTGTGCTCTGCGCGATGATTAATTAATTTAACTCGACTGCGCTGCTTTTGCCTACATTTAATTTGATTCCTTTTCAGTTTCAGTTCTTTTTGTTTTTCTTGAATTTCATTGGATCGCAGCAGCGGCCACTGCGACGCATGGCCAAATATTTCGACATTCGTGCGGTTTAGAATTTCATTTTCAATTTGCCCAGTTTTTGTGTTTGGTGCTCCGCTTGATGCTAAAGAATTTTTCGTGCATTTTTGACAAACGATTTGTTAAGATATTGATCTTTGGCGCGTCTCCGCATAATTAACAAATGCAGGCATTTCGGCAGGCAAGAAAAAAACACGCCTTTAGCATTTCATAGTATTTTTAGTGGCAGTCAAACAGGTGCAGTTCGAATAGCTCAGTTGAAAATCGGGTATGCTGATTGAGATATAGCACTCAAATCGATAATATTAATCTATCAGCCAATGACCTTGAGTCGGGCATCGGGTTGGAAACAGATTTATGATTACCGATTAATAATTAAAGTATATATACACATATATCGTCATTCATGTCAAAAGGCTCGAAGCATTATCTAAAACTTCTACTCACGGCCATCATACCCATTTGATAAGTTCTTTAACTACTCTGCCTCGTAGGCTCGCATAATATTTATCGATTATATTTATCGATTATAATTATTAGTAGAATGCTAAACAAATATCATTATATAAATTTCGAATATATACAATAAATTATATAAATAATTCACTTCTTCCACAACAAAATGGTTCTGTTTATATTTGATCTCAGCATTAACCTGGTCTATAATTCGTCGTTCGGGTGACTTCCTTCTCAGAGTTTGAACTTCTCTCTTACTCATTTTACGCTGATAGGCAGCGAAGTGCCAGCAGCGACGCTTTAAAGTGATTCACTTGAATTACGCTTTACAGTTTGCTTGCCGTTGGGAACCTCTCCGCGATTCTCATAGGCTTTGGCTTACAGCCGCACTAAAAGCTTCGTGACAGAGTCATTTTATTTTGAAGAAAATAAACTCATGCATTATACGCTTTGTGATACGCTTTGTTCTATCTATCTTTTATGGTCGTCTGCGCATTTGCCACCCATACGAACCCGCGTCGAGCCGAGAAGCGATGCAATCTTTAAGCATTTGACTTGGACCAAGCCATGGGACAGTTGCGACAAGCAACTAATTAGTTTTTATGAGCGCCACTTGGCGTTGAGCATCCAAAAACACGAACACAGACACACATATAGGGCACAGCACGGTGGCACTGTGGCGCCTAATCATTAAAAATTCAAATCGATTGAACGCACAAGGGCTACAGAGTCGCCATCGTTGTCTGTCTGGCTGCATTTCACATAAAACATTTTTGATGAGCAAAAAAACTATTTAATACGCAGACATTATGAATAATTCATGGCATATATGAGTGCAAGAAAGCCAAAGGAAAAGAGTTAACTGTCCCAAAAGTTTATGTTAATGCAAGGGACGGAAGCCCCTCGTATTCGTAAGCGGTCTTATCGCCACTTGTGCATCTCGTCGGCAAAAGTGTGAAATTGCTCGTATCTGTCGACAATGTCGACAAGCTGTGGTCATTTTCAACGCTGAGCGCGCAACGCGCAGATACAGATACGAAATCGAATACGAATACAAATTCGAGGGCAAGTGTATCTGAGGCTGTCTGCAGACAGGCGCCACAATAAAAACGCCGAGAGCAACAAAGATGACGACAAAGTATCCTTGACGCAAAGATTTATGCCACAAGCAGCAGTAATATCGGCGGCATCAGCAGCAGGTCAAGCGACGAGGCATCTCATTCTCTCTCTCATAAAGAGACGCCGACCAAGACGACCATAAGGACGTCATACTGAGCTCTCTGTCCATACTAGGCCTACAATAAATTACGATGACGCCACTTTACGAACATTTGAGCAAGTGCCGGACACTTTTAGGTAGTTTACTACTACAGCTCAAGAGAGATACAGATACAAGATACAATATCTAGGGCCGATAGGGCTAGCGCTTTGATATTCCGTGCTCGATTTTCCATCATGCAAAGAATGCAGCCACGCGAAGTGGCACTGAACTTGTTCGTTTTACGCCTCGCCCGAGATATGCACACACTTGATGTGGGCATGCCAGCAAGTCTTGATTGCACTTGAATGGCTCTGCTGCGTGCCCTGTACCTGGCCACCGTCTCCTTTCACATCCTGCATCCTTCCGCCGCTTTGTTTGCCTGTGAAAATTGTTGTCGCGACGTCCCTGTAAATAATTTCGCAGGCGCCTGCATCTAATGAGCATTTAACAGTGCCGCCGTCGACATCGCCGTCGATGTTGATGTTGACGAACACGAGGCCGACGCCTGAAGCTGTAGCTGAAGCTGATGTTGCGGATGAGCTGAGGCTGAGGCTGAGGCTGATGCTAAGGCTAAGTGCTGACTGATGAGAGCTAACAGCTCGGCGCTGGCGGCGCTGGCGGCGCTTGAAGTGCCAACGCCATTGGCAATGAATGCACATTGTTTTTCTTTACCCAGCGTATTTTGTTTCGTATTTCTTTTTTTTTTTTTTGGTATTGTTTTTCACATGCGTGCTAATGCATCGGCCGGGAAGCGGCTTTCATTACATTCCAAAAGTTGTTTTGGGCGCGACTCTGAAGGTATAAACTACCTTTTAATTTTTATTTACCAAAAATGTTCGAACACATTTTTTGGAGCCGCATGAATGTTAAAGTATATATTTATTTCGGCCACCTTACCTGCCGCTTTTTGTAATGATCATTTCCGTGCCAATCTGATGGAACTGCTTCCAGAGCTCGTCGTTTTGCAGCGTCATCTCCACGCCGGGTAACGAGACCCGCGGCGGCATTATCACGTGTCGCGGCATCGGAATGGGCAGCATCGGTGGAAATGGATCTGCATTGGGGTGGGGGGAATAAAATGAGACTGGGCTTACTTAAGGGACTCGTATTGATACAAATATTAGAACATGAAATATGTAAAAGAAATCTGTTGGTATTAGAAACAAATATGCAACTACATTCAGTCAGAATAAAAAGCAGCGTTATCTAGAAATAAGTCTAATATAAATTAATATCTATATGTGAATGACTCATTTATAAGGTAAGTTAATGTCGATATGTATACTGAATGGAGTGACTGCAGTGCAGAGATACAACAGGCCTAATTTGCAAAGTATTTATATATTTTGATAATCAAACCAAATCGATTTCTGAGCTGCTTAGCAAATGTAAAATGCCAAATAAATATTTGTGCATTTTCAATTTATGCATTTCATACACAGCTGATTAGAATTCCATTGCAATTATATTCAAAGGTGAGACACAGACTTATGATATAGTATATATAATAGAGAAGATATATATAATAAATATTGGAAATGCAATTCAACCTTTTCTCTCTTTTGTATACTCGAATGCAGAATATTAAGGCAACTTTTCGCTTCAATTGGATCTATCTAAATTTAGTTTGTTGTTGTTATCATGTGAAGGTCTAGTTTAAGAATGCATATTGTTTTTTAAGTGATTTGCCTGCTGGGTTATGGTAGCTCCAGCGGCTGTTATCGGTTCCTACTTTGGAGGCCCTGCTGTGATCTCTCGCATTTGCTTATGCAAAATCGAGATATACTACTGCCATATTAGTCGGCTTTATGGGCCAATGGTGATAAAAACGCTAATAGCGACAATGCCCGCTGATATCGGGTTACAAAAACAACAAAGCTCCAAGTGCGACAAAGCCAAAAGTGGCGGCTATTAATGCTAATGATCCTTAACAGCTTTTGTAACGTTTGGGGCTGCCGACGGCAATGGCAAAATGGCGTTTGGGTAATGCTTGAGTGGAGTGCGAGTGGGATGGTGGTGGTTTAGGAGGGGAGGGGAGAGGTGGCAGACTAAGCTTCACTTACCCGGTATACGCTGCATGATTTGGTGGCGATAAATCTCGTGCGCGATATGCTGCTGCATGCGCAAATCGACGAGCTCGTTCATGGTGATCATGTCTTATACGCAATATATAGGTAAGCAGATTTCACACTTTAACAATTTGTTTGAGTTTTGGCACAATTCAATCACAGACAACAAGAAAACAAAACACGAACGCTGACAGCATGAGTTCTCAGTTCTATTGATTAGCGTCAATTATGTAAATCACAGCTGGCAAAGTGGCATAGTTATGGCAAATGTCTCATAGGCGTGTGGGTGTTAATTTGATTATGATTATGACAACTGGTTGGGAATTGGATTCTGTCCAAGATTTACCGACACTCGCGTCTTGCGCTCGCCAAGTTCGCATTTCAACTGAGCAAGTTCGACAAAATGTCGCTGCCGCCGTCGCCGCTGACCGAAAACGAGCTTGACGAGTTCGAGCCATTGATCGACATTACCTGCAAGACGCGATCCGTTGTGCACGCTCTTCAGCAGCTCAGATCTCTGATCTCAGGCCTCTTGCAGGTTGCCGTCAGCAGTACTGTGATTGGCTGCTAAGACGCAGCGAACGCGCACAAAGACCAGTTAGCTTGCCATCTCTGTCTAGCAGAGAGCTCACTCACTCTGTCACTCTCTTTGTTGGCGCCTCCATTTTGAAATTGACACCAGCTGCAAACGGTTTTTGTTCGCTTATTGTTAGCTCCGCCCTCAACAGATCGATTGCTGGCGCTGCTTCTCTCGTGCTCTCGCTCTCGCTCTCTGTCGCCCTCACGCTCTTTCTAATTGTGTTTAATTTTGAAGTGCGAAGTTGCACAGTCAGCAGCCGTTCCAGCTGAAGCAGACAGCCACATGCTCCTCAACCACCGAGTGCGTCTGTGTATTGGTGTGGTGTTGCCTTTTAATTATACACCATGATCGAAATTGTTTTTTAGAGTTTTCCTTTTTTTCCATTTGGCATCTTTTTTATACTTACTTATGCTTTGCCCATTTGTAGTCGCTGCCATCATGGTGGTCCTCTTGTCTTCGCCAGAGTTGCTGCTGCTCTGACTGCCGTTTTGCTGTTCATTTATTTGATTTTGGTTTTGACGCTGCGTCATTCGGCGGCATACGCATGTACCCCGAGCACCGATATGGACTGAATCTCATGCTCAAGCACGATATTGAGCTCAATAGTGCAGATGCAGCTGGCTGATTATAGTATTTTCTTCTGCTTCTTCTATATCTTCTTCATCTTCTTTAATTGTATCTTCTCGCTCTGACCTTTTTGAGCTTGACAAAACATTTGTTAAGCTGCGGAAACGTATGTCGTCTACAAATTTGCTGGCTATACAGTTGCACTGATGCGAAGGCGGCAAACCGGGAAGTAGATGAACATTTCTTATGCATGTCCAGAGTAGAGTTTGCGTGCGGAACTTAACAGCTGGGGATATTCAAACAGCCACTAATTATTATTACTTTTTAATCATAAAAAATTATTAAGTAAAGAAATAAAATGAAGACATTAAAATATGATTGAATAAGAATAGACTTGGAGAACTATCGATAGTTGGGAACTATCGATTTATCGTTTATTATTTGCAGAACAGGCTTTTAATTTGTGACGTCCACAATAGTGGATGGGCCGCTATCAAAAGTGTATTTTACTATCCATAGCGCCCAACCATCAATAGTCATCATCATGCATATGCTTGCACGAAAATGCACACAATATGCGGCGGCGCGCTGCGGTTTCAGCATACGCTTACTATATATCTAGACATACGTTTTGAATTAAATTTTTGGGAAGTGATTATGACATTCAAATGTACCTATTTGTCAATAATCCAGTCTCTAGTATTTGATATACGGGAGAAATAATTTTTGGTGAATTCTGAGCGAATAAAAAATCCAAATTTGACAAAATAAGTATATTTAATATAGCAATTAACCACAACTTGGTGCACGGTTTTCTCGTGAACGGTATGCACGTTACGCCTCAAAAACAGAACCAAATATTCGATAGTTATCGATAATAAAAAAATGGGATGAATTATCGAAAAAAAAACTTGCACTGCGTATGGTATTATCGAGCATTTTGCTTTTATTTCAAGTCCATATCTCTGCCGTTTCCCTTCATACGGTCGGGCAGTCGGTCAGACGGTCTGACGGACGGACAGACCGACGGGAACAGGGTTAGAACAACTCAGCTCGTCGAACTGATCAAGAATATATATACTTTAGGGGGTGTGGAACGCCTCCTTCAGCTTGTTACACACATTTTCACACAACCTTATAACCTGAAATTTTATTTTCAAAAGATTCAGGGTATAAAAGTGTATCTTAAAGTGGTCCATTGTCATATGCCTATATTTATGTTGATCATAAATGGACAGTTGTCTGTCTATACAGCAACTCAAGAATCTTCTGATTTTATTATCAACTGATTTCTCTATTCCATTCTTCATTTATTTTACATTTCGATTTATCATACGTCTTTAATATGAAAAAATATTTGTTATTTGCTAAATAATAAAACTTTATTATTTAGCCCTAAAAATTTTTAATTCTGCATTTCAACTTTTCTTTGTGGCTATAAATAAAACATTCAAATAATTAAAAATATATTCAAGATAACATATAATTATACAATTAAAACATTTATTTTATGTGTCTAATATTCATTTATAGTATTTTATATTTGAAAACTAATAAATAAATATTGAAATGATAAAATGGAAATTATGTAAAATAAATTAAATCAATTTTTCTTTGTGCATTGATATTTACATGTTGGCTAATGGAAAACTAATTAAATTAAACTGAACTTTAACTCTTGTGTTAAGTATACGCCACCTGCGTTCGCTGTCAGAATAACTTTCGCTTTCAGTTCCAGCATCTGGTGTACATGTGCCATAATACACAGCAAATATTGCAGCTCCAATCTCTGGATAAACAGAACCACTTCCGTTAGACTGGCTCAAGTAATTAAACATGGCCATAGCTTTGGGCTCTTATCTGACTGTCCTGCACTACTGCGAAATACTTGAGTTTGCATGATAAATAGTTCTGCGAGCTAATTTACACAGCACTTTACTGGCTGACACATCCACTTGGGCTTATGTTGTGGCAGCCAGCGGCGATAAGCGATAGAAATTAATTTACTATTAGCTCTTCGCCGTTAGCTGTTGGCTGTTGGCTGTTGGCTGTTGGCATTGGCGTTTCGCCCAAATTACGTCTGTGTAGTATAGATACCCTCTGTTGAGGAGTCAACACACGGCACTACACCGCATACATATGCGTGTCTGCGTTAATTTATGCCTCGTGTTTTCACATTTGGCCGCGCACGCTTCCGGTTTCTCTTTCCATATGCAATGCTCAAGCAATTAGACAAGGGTTCGTCAATTTCTATCTGTCTGCCTGCCGGTTCGGCTCTAGGTCTGCAAGACGAGCTCGCCAATAGCTGTGCAATTTGTCAGCACTAAGCTAATTGGTGTTGCCCAAAATAATCTGCCTGCTGTTTGACTAATGCTCTAGGGCTTACTTCCGTTTAGAACTAGGGGCGGTAGTGGCCTGCCCAACAGGTAGCTCGTGCTCTTTCCTTTCCGCGTTTCTTACGTTGACTCAGGCAGGAATGCATGTCATTAATATACCAAGTTCGTTATGGAGATATGCTGTAAAAGTGAAAATTGAAAGATAGAAACAATCGTATTATATTTATTGCTTGGCTCATTATTGATATAGATCCTATCCTTACTGACCTGGCTTACTTAAAATCTCACGTAGTCTAAATATTCTATATATATTTCTTTTACCTCATCCGTATCTATATAAGAATCATATAAAAGTATTAATAAAAATATTATTTTTATTAGATTAAGGTTATTTAGTAATCCAGTTAAAGATCGATTGATCTTTAGTCTGGAATTCGAATCATAATGAAAATAGATATTTTCTGTTTCAGTTTAGTTTATTCACTCATGAGTGAATATATTTCATGATATAGATATTTGTATTCATATTACAATAAAACATTTATTAACAATTAAATGAGTTATTTGATATATGCTGAATTCTCCCGTTTTGGAATTGCCTCAAAATTCATTCCATTTCAATTTAATAAAATGGGAATGTGCTTTCCATAGCTGGCATATAGTTTAGGGCAATAAAACTTTCAGTTAGTGTAATTCAATTAATTTCTCGCAACTACCGACTTCCCTTGTGATGACTTGGCACTTTGGAGCCTTCGAAATTCTATTCCAAAATTAACCATAAAACTGCGATGAGCACGCGCCTTGTTCTCACACGCCTATTCAAATTAAAATTAACATACAGCCAGTTATAGCTCATGTAATTTTCCATGGAAAATATTACGAATGTTCAGACAGTACTTTTCCCATTTTATTGCTTTTCATTGTAGGCTTTGAGTGAACCGATGCCAAAATTTATTGATTTAAACTTTTAGCTACTCGATTGTTGATTGAACAAGCGTTCAGACTTCAGCTCTCGGCTTTCAGTTCCCAGCTCCTCCACAGTCGACTATTAACGGTTGCCACTTGTAGAGTCTTCATTGTTACAACACCACACATGAGGAGGACGGAGGCTAGCTCGACGCTTATTTGCTGACTGAGGCATGTAAATCTACTTTTGTATGCAAATTAAGTCACTCAATCAACAAGGCGACAGTAGCAACAATTTGACATGTATTTCCAGCTGACGATCCAGTTGTACCCTATTATATTGAATTTCTAGATGATGGAACTATATTAATCTCTTTATGTATTAGATCAAATGAGGATCTCGAAGATATGAAGAGATTAATATAGTTGCAACATCTGGAAACTCAATATAAAGACATCAGATTCTGCTGCTACTTATCTTCTATCTGAAATATAAAATTATTTGTTACATACTTTACACGATTAGTACATTATTCCAAATTATCGGAACTATACAAATAGCGCATACTTTTACAGGGTATGTCGACGTGCCGTCATCTTATTTTACGGCTCTGATCGGTGACAGTTGAAAATAAAATTTAGCAAGCAAAAGGCATCATAATCTTGTGGGTCTCGGTGTAGCTAGGCGGCTACCATGGGGCATAGCAGCCCACTTAGTTTCGGATGGTACAGGTAGGCCCGAGACTTCTATGCGAGACCCCACAACATACACATGCATATTTATGTGTATATAATTGAGAGGTGTTTAATCGTGTGTTTCGCTTTTTGTTTTTCTGCACATTCACGACCTATGGCGAGACAAGATTTACCTTTCCTTAACATCCATTGCCTCTGCTCCACTGTCGATTGCTGTTTGCTCTCAAATTATCATAAGCAAATACGGCCCAAAGCCGAGCCCGAGCTGAGGCGAATGGTTGGACGGACAGACGGAGGGATGGATGATCGGTGCGGCTGGCTGACTGTTTCGACTTTACGCGTTTCAGACTTCAACTTAAGTGCTAAAGTTGCCGGCGACGCGACGCGCTGAGAGGCGCTTCTGTTGTGTAGACACTTGAGTTATTACAATATTATACATATATTCAAAATTCAAGTGCTACTGGAGAGTAGTTTTTTTCTTCTCTCGTGGCGGGCATTCTTCAACATCACTCACAGTCTCTGGGAGCCAAAGAATCTGCATAGATGTATACATTTATAGCTGTGTATTTATATTTTTGGACAATAATATTTATTTATTTACCTTTGGTGCTCAATGAGCTGGCACTTGAATGACTCGAACTGAGCGCGCTTAGTGGTATGTGTCATAACAAGATCGCTCGATTTAAATGTGATCAGCAGCTGGCCTAATCAGCTCGCTAAGTATGGTTTGGCATTCACTTTATTGCTTATGTCAATTCATTAATATGCAATTTTTCGGTTGAAAGTTCAATGGCCACGCGCTCTGAGCATTGACATCAAAGCCAAGCTGGCAGATCGCCGACAAATACAGCAAACAATGGGCACAGCCGAACAACAAAAGCGGACCCAAAACTCTGAATCTAAATCCAAATCTAAGCCAAAGTCGAATCCAAGTCCATGCCCAAGTCCAGTAGTCAAGAAATCATTTCGCCTGATAAAAACATCCATTATGAGTAACAATTTGACGGCTTCTTTGGCTACCTTATTTTCTCCACTCGGCTATTGTGTCGGTGTTTCGGCTTTGATTGAGTAGCTAGCTGACCGACTAGCCGCGGGGTAATTGTTGTCGCACAATCCCTCTCTATCTCACTCTCTAGCGTGTTCTTCCGCAGGCAGTCTGCTGCCTGGCTGCTGCTGTCTCTGTCTTTCTTCTTTGGTCCAGGGCAGCGGGCATGAGTGCGCAATTACAATGCTCTGGCGGCTTGATAAAAAAAATAATAAACGAACAGACCTTCTAAAAACATGTTTGACGTCAAATAGGAAATGCCTTAATCTCTTGCAGCACTCTGCAACTGCAACTGCAACTGCATCTCCAAATCCAACTCCAACTCCAACTCCAGCTCCTGCGCCCTTACCCTCCATTATCTCGACTTGGGTTGGACATTTGTGTATGCTGGCCAGTGCCTGTAGTATCATCTGCCCAGCCTCAGTCATGCACTCGTATTTGACTAGCTCACCATGTACCATGGCTGCTGCTGCTAGTGAGCATATCTCGGTTTTTTATTATTTCTTTTCTTCTTCTTCTCCTGCTTGTTTTATGTGTACTTATGGCACTAGTCACTCGTTGACACTTGTTGCCTCACTGCTGTTGTTGTTGTTGATTGCTTTAATGGCGTCAAGACACTCGCTTTTATGGAGCACTTACTTCCACGAAGCGTATCTGTCTGCATTAGTCGAAACTTGATTCTCAGCCAGAAATTTGATTGCTGTATAAATAACTGAAAAGAATTTGTATGAAAATAAATTGGTATTTTTTTTAAATTTTTTTAGAAGACCTTAGGATTTCCCTAAATATGTAAACAGTTTTTCTGAAAAACATGCTAAGCCATATAGTAAAACAGCTTTGAACCAAATCTTTATTGTTGGTATTACAAAGTCAGCCGACTTAATCTGCCGTAAAACTAGACCAGAATCTGGCGACGCAAGTGAGAAGAAGCCACCGATACCAAGCACCATAACTCTTAAAATATGGCATACTTAAAAAAAGCAAAAACAAGTTGCGGTGCAACAATGATAGAACATAAGGTACCCAGTACTAAGTATAGATAATAAAGGCCTGGTTCTGATTGTTTGTCAAAGCGTCTTCTTAGACAATTCTCAGTCAGTTTCGGAATCATATACTTGCCCTTTTTGTACTATGTAAGGGGTATAACAAATATGGCGTTAAGTCAACAGGCATACGGCCATTACTCAAAGCGAGAACAATTTATGCCACCACTGCAATGGATCTACTTTTATGTGTCTGCTATTTTACCTCTCATCTAAGGCGTCAAAAGCTTAAATATTTACAATGAGTCCAAAATACACACAGACACACACACACTCTTTCAGAAAATAAGTTAAGCGAGATAAAGCGAAAGCGAAAACCATGAAAATGTTTGTTAAAAAAGCAAATAAATTGCAGCAGATAAAGATCTAATTTTGATTAAAATTTAAGCTTTTTCACAACCTCGGCTGCTACCGTGCAAGAGCATACATAAGAGCATACATAGATGCAGAGCAAAAGGGAGACAGGGGAAAGAGAGAGAGATAGAGAGCGAGAGAGAGAGAATGAGAGAGTGAGAGTGAGAGAGAGATGGACAAATGCAAGCTAAGCAGAGGAAAAGAAGACATTAGAAGATATCGCATCTGGAATTTATACTTGGCCTCTTCGTTGACAGCATACAGAGAGATGAAGGAATGGTTGAAGCATTTAATAAATTAACCTCTGGGACACACTTCTTCTTATCGCTATCTGGACTGAAGTCACACAGCATGTTGCTTCTCTTTTTATAATTTTTTTTCTAATATCGTTGACTTTTAGTTGGTATACATGGCAAACAATACGGTACTTTTAACACCAAAAACACGGCCGCTTTAAGAAAGGCCAAGACAGCACAGAAGCGACAGACGCGTAGCTGCCGTTCGAGCAGCAGCTGGCCCTTAGTTACAGATACATTTCAGCTACATATACAGATGCAGATACAGATACAAAGCTAGGCACATGGAGGAAATCCATTTGCATATGAATGTGGCAATGATTACAAATTTCGCTCGTAAAAATGTTTTTTTTTTTTCTGTTTTAATTTTTTTGTTTTTTTTCCGAACCTTTTTTTCGGAGGCATAATTAACTATGGATCGATCGAGCGTATGCGTTGCGGTTGCGGCAATTTATAGTCATGTTGTTGTACCTGATTGTGAGATACGATCATCTTGTATCGGTTTTTATATATGTATCTATGTCTATATACATATGTGGTTGCCTCCGCTATACGCATGCGCAGTGCCTGTTGCCGATAAATGAGCAGTCGCATAATGTCAATGGACTTTGGTGGGAAAGTGTTGAGCCGTTTGTGTTATGCAGATGAATCTCTTTTATTGAATGAATTGAAACTGAAGATGAATCCAAAGCTGAAAGCCAAACCTTTCACAGCCAATTAAAAGCGACTAACAAGATTGATGCTGCAGCCAGATAAACTAGCACCTAATAGCCCAACTGCATACTTAATAGATTAGCCATGCCTGATTCCCACCATCACCTTCACCTTCAGATAACGCCCACTGAGAGACCAGAGCAGACCCAACCATACCAAACCAGCAAAGGATCTCGAATTCACATCAGTTATATTGCTGTGCAGCTGTGATCTACAGCCACGATCCTACAGCCTACAGCCTATAGCCTACAGCCTCCAGCCTCGGCGTCGTTCCTCGTCTTGTGTTTATTATGGCGCGTTTCGTTAATTTCTTGGCGCCATCATCATCGGCTCCGACTCCGACTCCGCCGTCTACTTTGTCCCAGGCTTCTCTCTCCTTTGCTGCGTCATAAAATTAAAACTCTTCACTCCATCATTTTTCGTGTGCGAGTGCAACATTTGACAGGTAAACGTCTGGGAAAAAAAAATAACTTACCGAGTGACCGCCCGGTTAGCGCAGCCGCGCCCTACTGCCTGTATCTTTGCATACACAGGCTACAGAACTCAAGATACTCTCTGATCTACAAATAGTCTTATCGATATATCTCTATAAATAAATAAAATATTTTATCTTTTTATAGATTTGATGAATAAACTTTAAAATCGCCATAAGAGAAGTATAGTGAATTGCCTAAATTAGCAGATCATTGCGAATATTTATACTATTATTTGTAGAACAGAAATATCTGCTGCAATTCCCCAACATCTTAGGGTATATGCGAATCGATGATCCTTAAGTTTCGGTTTTTATTAAATTTAAAATATATATATTTTTCTCAGCCTTTTGAGTTTGGCTGTTGATGTGCAGTTAGCCATACTTTTGACAGATTTATTAGGTAATATTAATTTTTTATATGCGCAGCGGAATGTGGAAAGGGAGCTGTCATTATCACCTGCACGCCCAAAAAGCTGTAGTCTGCTGTAGGTCAGAGACTTACGCCTTAAGGAATTAAGCCAATATTTATATGGGAAACAGAAGGTGAACTCCAGCTTGGCATATAAGAGAGCAGGGAGGTACTATATACTATATACAATCTGCAGAAGAAGCATTCTCTCTATTTAGTCGCTTGCTTATTTACCTGTGTTGAACGTGTGAAAATGCATTTGCATATTCAATCAGCGACACAATAAATATACGAATACTACATACGAATTCATATAGAGTCGTTAAACAACATTTACATACCAGAATCACAACAGCGACCACGAATGAATTGGCTGAGAGACTGAGAGGGAGCATTCGGATCGTTCGACTCGAGGCTTTTGCATTCGAATTGAAAGTGTCAACATGTGGTAGCGCTTCTGGAGACGCAACGACCCATAAGCTTGATGCCCAAATTCAAAATGCAAATTGAAAAGCAAACGAAAACAGCTAAATAATAGAAGCATGCGTCCGGGTAGTTTGAGCTATAATATACCCTGTAAATAATGAATTTCAGCTATTCACAAAAAAAAAAAAAAAACAAATCTGGGTTGATTTCAATACAATAAAAAAGTTATGGATTTTTATTTTTTGTTCGTTTTCAGACTTTTTATGGATAGATTTAGCATTTTTAGTGACTTCTATATTTCTATATATTTATAGATGACAGTGAATATATGCATTGTCCAACTAGATACACATATACACCGTAATTAAACTCCTTGCAGGTATTTACAGGGTATTGAAAATAAATAGTGATTGCGCACATTTACGATCTGGAATAGCCATGATGACTCGGCGAAGGCGACGAAAAATATTTGCGTGGGCAGATGGAATATTTTGATTTGGAGCTTCGCATCTATTTCCGAACCGAATTTGTTCTAAAATTAACAGATTGCCCAATTTGGCAAAATAAACTAAAATAAAAATATTATTGAGGCGGCTCTTAAAATTTCCATTATGTGGCAACTGAACAATGGACGCTGCTCAACGCTCGGCCTATCTCTGGAATAGAATGGGAGTAGTTTGGAGGTGGCGCCACACGCTTAGCGGCACAGTTGACATTGCTGGCTACACGCTCAGGAGTAGCTTCTAATGCTACCCCCGCCCCCCCCTCCGCCACTTCATTCTCCTTCTAGTCATCGCTGTTCACTTTCGGTTTCCGCTTCAATTGCTGATAAGCGCCAGTTGCAGCTGCTAGGGTATAGCTATGTACTTATCATGCTGTATGCCGCAAGCCGCATGCCGCATGCCCCGTGCCCGTGGAGCGCTCTAATGCAAAACTATAAAAACAAATTTTGAGCGATACGCTAAATCAATGAAGTGCATTTAAGCGCTGCCCGTCGCGTGGTTAGCGACAATCGAGAAGAAAATCTTTTTGGGAGGTACGTGGCACATTTGACTTAATGAAAATGTTGGCACTACAAGTCAAGTGTTTCGAGGCGCAGCCAAGCGTATACACGCACACACACACACACACATATATACTCGAGTTATTTGATTGCAGCACGCAAGAAAAAATGTTGGCGCCATGCGCCACTAAAAAATCTTATGAATGAAGTACACATATTTTTTAGTGGCTGCTGTGTTGTGTGTATGCTGCTTGCTCCAAGCGTCGTGCCTCTCCCTCTCTCTCTCTCTCTTTCTTATTTGCTTGGTTTGGAACGGAATCGCGTTTGAAGTACACAGACGCAGAGCTCGTCTCTGAGTGTCTCGCATCTGTTTTCTGTTATTATAATAATTTTCTTAGAAAGTTCTGGCATTTATTAAGTTATTAAAATGAAATTAGAGCCTACTTACAGAACTTCAAAAATTACTTGCTAATTATTATATTTATTTCGTTCGAAAAAAGGCAGACAAATTACGAAAATATATTTGAGAAAATTTACAAGGGTAGCTGAGCTTGGACTAGGTGATTTAATATATTAAATTAAATAAAAAATTTCATTGAGCTACCTTATCTGACGAATTGTGCCTAAGCCGAGTCCGATTGAGATGTGATATGTTAATTATCATTTCATGTATCGTTAACTTAATATAACAGAAAATTCTGAATAAATAAATAAATAAACTACATTTATTTTTATATTAATATTGTATCTTACAATTTTTGAATCATTATAAATATACTAAATTAAAATATTCGAACTACGTACCCTCCATACTCTCCATATGGTTTTTAATGTTATTATTAAATTATTTTATTGCTTATTATTTGTGGGCTCTCATCTTTCGCAATCATGAAACAATTAATAAATAATTATAGTTGGCTTTGAATATCAATAAGCAATATCTATCATAAAGCATTATTAATTATACCCTGAATCCATTGAAAATGGAAATTTCAGGGTATAATGTTTTTGTGCAAATGTATGTAACGGGCAGAAGGAGGCGTGCCACACCCCATAAAGTATATATATTCTTGATCAGCTCGACGAGCTGAGTTGAACTAGCCCTGTCCGTCTGTCCGTCCGTCCGTCCGTCCGTCCGTCCGTCCGTCCGTCCGTGTAAACACCTGGATTTCTGCAACCACAAAAGCTAGAGACTTCAAATAAAAAGCAAAATGCTCGATAATACCATACGCTGTACGAGTTTATTTTTTTTTTTCGATAACTCGTCCCATTTCTTTTTTATCGATAACTATCGAAAATATCGCTTTGTTTTTGAGGTCTGGCGTGCACACCGTTAAAGATAGAATCGTGCACTAAGTTGTGTTTGATAGCTATATTGAATCCGCACATTTTGTCATTTTTGGATTTTTGATGCCACGCCCCTTTCGCCCACAATTTAACAAAAACGATAACTCACGTATATCAAATACTAGAGACTTGAAATTTGGCAAATAGGTACATTTGGATGTCATAATCATTCCCCAAAAATTTCATTAAGAACATAGATCGAGAAAAAAAGTTATTAAACAATAAAGTTTCCATAGCACAGCCTCTGCTGCAGCCGCAAAACTGTGCAGTAAGCATATTACGTGCATGCATATGTTTGTGTGTGTGTGTGTGCATGTGTTGTTAACTGTTAATGAATAAATGAAACTTTTTATGATTGGTATTAGAGCTCAATGGATTCAGGGTATCTCTTAGTCGAGCAGTCTCGACTAGAGTTTAGTTACTTGTTTTTGGAATGTTTTTATATGGCTCGACAGACAGTCGTGACTATAAATCTAGCGCCCTTTATCAATCGCATTTTTTAGGGACTTTCCAAGAGCACTTCCATTCCGTTTTGGGCTACCTGTTGATCGGTAAGTGAGCAAGCGTGCGATCCTTATTAAATCCACGCACTAAGAGCATTAATCACCATTTTCACGCGACGCGACTGTTCGTGGCGGTTAGGCTGCGCGGCATGGGCATGGGCATGGGCAATGGAAAGGGGAAGGAGGGAGGTTAGCCTGGTGCCTGCGGCGAGTGCTTCCTGGAAAAGTGCAGCGCCTGCGCCGCCGCGTGTTGACTAATGACGCGCATTTAGCAGCGATTAATGAATTTTATGGGCCACCATAATTTTATGGCACATCAACTGGGCCGGCGGCCGATGGAAATTCCAGCGAATTTCCCAGTGGCCGGACCATTGACGAGGCTGTGCTGGAAAAATGAAAAGCTGCAGTCTGCGGTTTTATTATCCTATACCTGTTGGCACGGCTGGCACCGGCGTTACGCGCACAATGCTGAAGGTACTTGAGATTTTATGGCCACATGCACACAGTCAGCAGGCCGCATGCAGCATGCATCCTCATTCTATGTGCATTCAAATGCATTCAGATGCTAATCAAGTGCTTGAGCCGGTTGTGCGCCCTTAGGTTTGAATAGGGCGTTGTATGACAGCTAATGTCTCGCATAATAGAAATCACCTACTTAAGAATCAAGTGCAAATTGTCCAAGCTAACCCACTTGAGACTTCAACTATAGAATCTAGATCACTGTACACATACATACGTATATGTCGCGGAGGGTGTAATCCTTGTATAATTGAAACAAAATGCAATTTGTTTTTACAGTTTGTCGCAGGCCTTAAGATCCTATTTTTGGGTTTGTTTTCATTTCACTACAAGAGACGCGATACAAAAGACAGAGTCCGTCGTTTGTTGTTCTCAGCAAAGATTTGCTCAAAGGATTTGCCTCTCCCTCATCGTTGTCAGCCCTGCCACTGTCTGAAACTTCTTTCTTTCGCATGCATATGGCTGCAGTCTCTTTTGGTTTATTTTTACTGCTGCTTAAACAATTTTCGCTTAAATTGTTTGTCGCAAATGGGATTTGGGCTTACCACAAGAGGTTTGGTTAAAGGATAACAATCATTTTGCCTTTGTTGACAATTTCTGATCATTGTTTAACTGAGGGGGACAATTGAAGGAATGTTGTCATCTGCTAACTGTTTACTATCGTAATGGATCTGACCTAACAGCTGCCAACGATTACAATTTTGATTTCAAAATGAGGTTTGGAATAGCATGAGAGATGAGAGATAGCTTGAGGATAAAAAAAAAAAAACCTAGTTTCTAGAAAATATTATTAGAAAAAATGTATGAAATAAAATAATGTATTATAAACAACATTCTTCCCCAAAACTGAAAGCAGCCTGCATATAACAACTAAATTGATTATACATATATTATTTGCTAGCTTTCAATATGTATTAGATGCTTTAGAATACTAACCTAATTGTAGTAAAATGAGGACGCGGCCCTTAGCATTTGTCCCCGACAAAGTGACTCCCACAAGAGCATGCATGAGTATAATTAAAATGCTTGTTCACATACTGTGCACAGGCTGCTTAAATTTTCCCAGTCCAGGCAATTTTTATCCATTATAATCACGCCCGTAGTGCTTCTCCTTCTTCTTCAGTTTTTTTGGTTTTTGGTAATGCATATTCAGATCTGTTCGGCATACCACAAACGATTATCTGCATCGAAGCACACTCATCGAAACTCGGCGTCCTCTTCTTTGGGCACTGGACAGAGACAGCGCCGAACAATGGAAGCGGTTCAAGTACAAAGCATCGCACTTTATTAACTACTTGAGATTAAGCCTGATAAAGAGATAATCCCCGACGGTCGGCAACTAAACTCAAAGTGCACCGCATACTCCTACAACGCACAGAGCGAGAACTCTCTCGTGTCGGTTGGTGTGTGGAGAGAGTTCCAACATTTCGGTAGCTGTGCCAGTGTAATAAGCATAACAATATCGTTGTCCGCCCAATTGACGAGCAAGACCGGGTTTGTTGCTGAGAGACTGAGAGGCTGAGATGCTGAGATATCTGGAGCGCTGCCGTGTAAAATAGATCACAGGTACTGCTGCTGCTCAGGTGAGATCAATGGCAGCCAGTCAAAGACATAGATGAGGCTTATCGCTTGTATTGACGGGCCACCGCCTCACCTCGACTCGCCCCGCCTCGGCGTCTCTCAGACACAGCCGAACCATCCACACGTCACTGCACACTCGCTTGGCATCACATCTCATCATTCCGTCAGCGAGGCATTCCGACAGACCAACATCCCGTCGTCCTCATCGTTCGCTATCTGGCGCAGCTGTCTTTGATCAGTGTAGCGTAATTTTAAGCCAAATTGGGCAGCCTTTTGGTGGTGCCGCGTTGCCTTCGGGCCTCACGCTGGGCTCTATTTGATGTCTCCTGGCTGCTGTTTGGTGCCAATGTCCTGGTTCCTTCGGCGTTGGCTGCCGCACTTTTTCAATGCTTTAGTGTGAAGTTGTAACATCTCCTAGTTAGGGTGGCTTTACTGTACTGTCTATTCTGCTCTCTGCTTTTATGAGGCGTGGAGCTACTGGTGTGTAATGGGATTTACCTTTGAGCTATTGTCTCTTCTTATGTTTTATTAGAACTTATTGTTCCTTACATTTTTGCAATATGCAATTTTTTCTCTGTTATTATTATAGGTATTCTAAAAACATTAGTTTAGTAGCTTTCAATAAAATTAAATTACAGTTCGGAGTTGGTTGTATAGAAATTTTAAGTGTTTATTATATCTAAAAATGCTTTGAATTTATAAATAACCAATACAAATAATACCCTCTAATAACCTCTAATACATAGATAGAGAGATAATATAAATATAAATAGCTAATGTTTAGTATATAAGCATGCACAGATGACAAAATATGCGTATTCAATATAGAAATCAACAACAACTTAGGCAGGCCTCAAAAACAGAACCAAATTTTCGATAGTTATCGATAATAAGAAAACGGGATGGTATTATCGATCATTTTGCTTTTTATTTCAAGTCTCTAGGTTTTGCCGTTTGCGACAGACTGTCAGACGGACGGACAGATGGACGTACGGAAAGACGGACATGGCGATATCGACTCAACTCGTCGAGCTGATCAAGAATAAATATACTTTTGGGGGTGTGGCACGCCTCATTCTGCCTGTTACATACATTTTCACAAAAACATTATACCCTGAAATTTCATTTTCAATGGATTCAGGATATACTAATAATAAGAGAGGTGGAGAAGCGTCCGGAACCTTCTAAAATGAGAAATCAGGGTATATAAGTTTTGATTCATTTTATACTCATTCACAAAGTGAAAAGCGTATACTGGCTACGTGCAAGTTCCTTTCTGCTGTCTGTATATGTACATATATGTAAGACTGTCAAAGTTTTAGCTAACCGATTTGCCACGCTCCCGAAAAGCAGAAAATAACGACAAAGTCATTGTTGGTCTAATGAAATAACAAATAAATAAGTTTCTGTACTAATAGATACGTAAGCGTGAAGTCTGTATTAGTTTATTGAAAGTCTGGCTTCGATCAGGCAGCTGTTGAAACAGATTGCCCCAGCTAGAGGCAGCGACTCTTTCGTTTGCGAAAGGCCAAATGAGGCATGACAACGCTTCAAGTGTTTATGCAAATGCATTTTAACACCTTGCTGCACAAATATTATCTAAATGCTCACAATAATATTGATAATTTTTATAAATACTACAAGACGTTTGTGTGCTGGAAGGAGGACGAAAGGCGAACTGTTGGGAGAGAGAGAGAGACAGAGAAAGAGATGCAGGCGAAGACGGTGACGGAGACGCCGAGCCGCTGCAATAACTGAGCTCAATACATATAACTGTGGGGTGAACGTGAGGCGTAAATTAATTCTATTGAAGTCGCTTCGAGTTCCATGAAACGGCTGCCGGGCCCTGCCGAGACAACGTCAGCCAACGGATCGCAACTGAAGCTCTGAGCAAACAGTTTCATTGGCTTGGAAAAAAGTGTTGAATCTGTTGCTCTTGCTGTTGGTCGTTGTGTTTACTTGGTTGCAACTTGGCTGACCGTGTCGTGGATTGTATTTGTAGACGCAGCCGGGCCAAGCTCATTATACGATCGCGTTAAGCTGTGAAATTTATTGTTTGTCTAGCCATAATAGGGGGGCAACAACAGCCACAGCAGCCACTTCATCCAAAGTTGCCAGTCTCTAATCTCCGACTATTGACAAAAACTCAATACCAGTAGTTGTTGGCAGTTCGCATTGGCATTTATGAATTATGGAAATGGTAACTACGCTTAGAAGACGCCACTTCATGCTGGTCAGATGGAGCACTAACCGCGACTCTGGCTCGGACTCTTCGGACGAACAAATGTTTTATTAATGAAACGCTGATCATCAGCTGCATTTGTTTGGTGTGGGCAGCAGCAGCAGCAGCCAACGACGTTGGCGAGTCTCTAAGCGAGACAAATTACCACATTTCAACACATACTCAAAACTGGCGCTGGACCTGCCCCCTACAGCCCATGTAAACGGTTGCAGACGGAGTCTGTGTCTGCGTCTGAGTCTGTGTCTGTGTCTGTGACTCGAGGTTTGATCCAAGTGGCCCTTTTGGCGCCCATTGCAATTGTGTGGCATCGGCTATTGTTGTTGTTGCTTTTCCGTTTCTGCTTCGCTCGTTTGGTGGTCATTAATAAAAATGTTTTTGTTGCTTTGGGTTAACTCCCATAAGCCATAAGAAAAACAAACAAATGGACAGGCGATCGTTGGATAGTTGACTGCCTGACTGGTGGGCCAGACACATACAAACATCGAGTATATATATACATATATATGTGGCCAGACCCCTACTTTAGGTCAAATAAGCCAAGTCAGCGACGTGAGCATGAATCAACCTGTCAAAAGTCTCGTTAACGCCAACAGCAACGATTTTCGTTGTTGGCCTTCTTTTATTTTGGCAGGGTCACAACGAATATGCCATGAGCTACGATAGTAGCATTGAAACAGAAAAATGTTTATAAATATTCGTGGATGCTAGAGCTGGAGCTATATGACACAAAAAAGATTTTGAAAAAAAAAACTTTCCTTTCCTAATTGTTTTTATCCTTTTTAGACATACTCCTAACGAGTCTTTAAGTTCCAGGCGGTCAGCTCTCCTACAAGAGTTCGAAACGTTGGCCACAGCCTAAAACCCTAAGGGGATGCCAAAACCTTTGTACAGCCAAAGAGCAGAAACCACAAGAACAACAACAACACAATAACCATAACAATAAAAACAAAAGCTGGGAGGGAAATTTCATTAAATGCCACATTTGAAGCAGCCAAAAACTGGCGCCAGGCACAGCATCAACAGCATCAACAGCAACAACAACAGCAGCCCCATAGCCATATCCATGTTCACATATAATCTCGACAAGAGAACGCAACGAGAGCACGAACAAATAAGCAGCAATTTCTTCATGTTGTGAGCAAATTTGGCTGGAATGCGGCGCACGGCTGATGTGGGCAGGGCAGAGCCGCAATGAAGTGCGCCGTCGCGCTACTAAACGATCTTGCCACCGCCCGTCCACACCATGCCACACAGGCACACACACTTACAGGGAGTGGGACAGAGGGAGAGGGAAAGAGAGACTGAGAGCTGGTTAAGGACGGGGCACACGCACGAACTACGAACTTGAAGCGGAGCCAGTTAACCAGGGTCTGGACTTTTGGGCACTGGGCTCCGGGCTTTGGGCCCTTCACTCGACCTGACTGCTGCAACACAGCCGACAGTCGACTGGCGCTATCGTCGTCTGGGTCTTGTTGAGCGAGCAAGTTGCTGTTGCTGTTGTTGCTGCTGCTGCTGCTGTGCCCACACCGAATTCAGAGGTGCAAATACGTTCAGACCAGTCTCCAATTTGTGCTGGCAACTGATTATTCATGGGCCAAAGTTGTGCCCTGGCTGGTTTAAGCTCATGTTATCATACCCATCACCAAAACTGCAAAGGGACTGACTGCTAATGCCTCTAATATAGTTATCTGAAAAGTATTTGCATGATGAAATTACTCAGTAATTAGAATCGTTTCTACTATTCTTCTTAGTATATTAATATTTATATATATAAGAACTTGTATCATTAACTCAAGCTTTCTTTTTAAATACTAAACATAACTTCCTATCGTTAGAGAATCGAATTTAATCTATGCTGAAATTAAGAGTATCCAATGATATCATAGTACTGCTCGAGTACAGGGTATTTATATTTCGTTACCTTCGAATGAATATGATATATCGCTTTTACTTGATGATGATTTTACGTTTCTGTCTTTGCCTTGCTCTTGTTGTTGTCGTCGTCGTCGTGGCCGTCGCCATAGTCGTGGAGGAAATGAAATATTTGGCTGGCATAAAAGTTATCATTTTATTAAAAAGCAGAGGCAATCAACGCATTCACATATTAAAACCGATTTCCAGTCGACTTGTGGGATCCGAGAACCGAGAAAAAAGAAAGACCAGTGGAATCACGATAAGTTTATAGGTCGCAGCACGCAGACATAGACAAACGGGAAGAGAGTGTGAAAGAGAGAAAGAGAGAGAGAGAGCGAGTAACTGATTCATTTGGGCTTGGGTCAGTCGACTGCGGAGACAGGGGCGTGCTTGGAAGACGTCGCGCCAGTCGCCGGTCGCGTCAACTGACCAATTTTAAGATCACGTGAGGATAAATGTGGGCATGTCCTAGTTAGTACGACATTTGGTGGGCGGATTGGCCGCATATAGGTTCTGGATTTTATTAAACTGCTTAAGAGTTGACTTATGTACTACATAAACAATACTAGAATAGGAGAGGAGATCCAGAAACCAGATCCCGTAGGCGTTCTGGGTGCCTGTCATGTCAAAATGCAGTTTCGTGCCAGTTTTGACTATCTAGTGGGCTTTGCACATGTCTAGACATAAACACTCATTACTAGCGACTAGAGTTTTCCAGCTATCAATCGCTGTCATCGCATCTCAACTTTCATAACTCAATCACATCCCATAAAAGCATAAACAACTTTGATAACCCCACGGCATTTAGTCGGGGTTCATAAACTGCCAATATAAATGTTTAATTTAATTACGGAGTCTTACCATCAAAGATATTATATTGTTCATGCGAGACAGGTCAGTGGCCACAGGACCCACCACACGTCTCCATCGAGAGCTACAGCTATAACTAGAGCTGTAGAGCTGTAGAGCTGTAGAGCTGTATAAAAGACAAAACATTGAAATCCAATTAAATGACGGTCATTAAACTGCCAGCATGATGGTGCCACAAATCCGTTTTTAATTGCTTATTTCATAAAAAAGAGAAAGACGCTGGCAACAGGTACTCCGCCTAGACAGAGGTGCATATTATCATATTAACGCGTCCGAAGACCCAAAAAAGCTTCAGTTCCCGCATCCCATGGCATTCCATCAAATGGAGGCCACACTTTATTATTGTGTCAATGTAGTTAACAAACAGCAAACGGACAGCCCTGCCCCTGACCTGGTCATAAAAAGAGAGCCAACAGAATTTTTGATTGATGTCCTTGGCAGTCAAACGCTCGCCTAAACGGCTGCAATAAAAAATTTACCACGTTTGGGGCACAGCAGGAGGTTCGTTGGCGCCAGTGATATATTTCACCCTTTTCTGATATGACTTCGAAGCACTGGGATCTCGGCTTGTGGCCAGCAGACCACAGCGACCAGAAGAACTCCAAACTTGCCTGAGAATCTCAGATAGAGAAAGAGGCGGACACGGAGACAGGGGCGGGGACAAAGACAGAGGCGACATTCGCTGCACTGAGATCGCAGCCAGAGACAAACAAACGGATTGGAAACGTATTATAAAAAGTTGAAAATGTTGAAATTTAATTATGGGTTCAGTTTTTGGGCTCTGAGCCTGACTACATACATATATATATATATATATATATGTGTATATATATATATATATATATATATATATATATATATATATATATATATATATATATATATATATATATCCCACACCAATATCAACACAATAAAGCACTGCGTCCGAGTGGAGAAAAGTCGACAGAAATTTGTTTTTAATTTACAATTTAATATGCGTCATAAAAAATTGGTCTCCATGACGAGTTATAAATATTTATGAAGGCAGCGCCAGAAACCACAGGCAGCCAAAGGAATACGACTATTGGTTCAGTCAGAATTCCCGAATGCTCTACAGGATCTACATTGATCAGAATGTGAGGTTAAGATTCAACAATAGTTGTTAAGTATGAAAAATGTGTATATGAATGATCTTAAATAGGAAAAATAAATGCTAAATATGCGATCTTAAATCTATTGAAATCATGTTTTCACTCTGTTGGGTAAGATAAATGGTTACTGTTTTGTAAGTGATCATACAAGTCATACAAGAAAATATAAAAAATTTGCTTAATATAATTAGCGATAATTAAAAAAAAGTTTTAGTTTTATTCTTCATTAGCATCGTTTCGAAATTCTTGATATAACGAGAATGCCCCACTCGAAGATTTCTCACACACATGAGGACACACACCAAATTATTTGTCAAACATTTTCGTCTCGATTCGTTCCAAATACTAATGCCACACACACAGAGACATACACTCACTCGTACATATCACACATCAGGGGCGATCCTAACTCGCCAAATTGCTGTCCGCTTAAATTGCCAAACTTGGTGCACCTTGGAGCCATAAGATCCATGTGAATGTGGATGTCGATGTTGATATGGACGTCGCTGTGGTTGTGCTTGTGGATGTGACTGGCGGCTCGTCGACTGTTTTGACATCTAGAGGCGTTCGTTGTCACCGTGCTCGCGGGGCGGGGAAGCGCAACTCCGACTGCGTCTCATTATTTATTATGAATTCTATAAATATTAATGGATTTTTAAATGCAATTATAACAACTAATTAATAATGTGCATTTTAAATTGTCCCGGGCGAGTGAACACGGTCTGTGCCACCGTCTCCATTGGAGCATTTGACGTATTACCTGACGTATTTATTGCATGTTTTCTCGCTTCGACTTTGGTAGTTTGTGTGTTGGCTCTGCACTATTGCAGGGTAACACAAATATTTGGCATAGAGTGTAACAGCATTTTGGAGGAATTCTCTCTCACTCTCTCTTCATCTCTCCCTGTTCGATAATCACTAACAATATTATATCTCTTATTAACTTCAGTTAATTAATTATATTTAAGACTTATGTATGTCCTTATATTAATGTCCTCTACTTCAAGCGCCAATCATAACAGTATATGTTTTTTTATAGTATTAAATATAAATAAATATATGATAATATTCATTTTTTTATTAACAACCTTATAAAGGTTCCTAGTTAGTTAAATGAATTTCTTTATTAATAGATTTAAACTATATGCATAGATCAGAGAAGCTCAGTCATATGTTACATTGCACGGTATTTGATAGTCGGCTGCTGGAATATGACATGTTACTTTTTACTCAGTTGCTGTTGTTATGAAATGGGCAACGAGTCCAAATGGAGGTGCGCGAAAAAATTAAACGAGAATGTCTGACAGAATTTATTTTAATTAGTGCGATGAAGTTGTGAGTGGCATGCTAAATGAGGGGCGGGCGAGCTGGCTGGACATTCGGGATCAGCTCATGGTCGAGCGGGTCCATGCAAAACAACTGTCAAATGGCAAAATGGCCAATCTTTGATCAATGACAATGATCCAGCAAATCGATGTCGCCCTAGCATGACATAAAGATCACAGAGTAGAAGGCCGCCAAATGTTGTTGCAGCCGGAAGAGACAGTAAACGATCGTATGTTCGCTTTAATTTACTTGGCAAAGATCGTGATCGCGATCGCGTTTGATATTGAGCTCCAGATTGAGATCTCGTATCGATTACATAGATCGACTTCTGTTCTCAGGTCAATTGCCGCTAGGCCAACGCAAAGGGAAGCCGCCGGCGCCTATGACGGATCGGCCGCGTCGCGACGTTGTAATCGATATGGCGAAACGCTGGCAATCGATACCACAGCCCGGAGAATGTATCTTAAGTAGCAATGTACTGTGTCCAGATGCCGAACTGCTGATAACAGCGCCCTGATGGCGACGTCTCGTTGATAACAGAGATCAGTAGCCTCATCTCAGGCCATGGCACTTGTGGGCGCCTGGCCATAACGCATCTAAAAGATACTTGTGGATTGCTGATCTTGTGACAGGCTATGGCCGAGATGGCCAGCTAAAGTGGATCCTCACAACGTGAGAAACACGAATATGTAAAGAAGTGGAAAGGAAAAGAAGAAGAGAGAGAGGGGGAGCGACAGGGGCCATTTCGTTTAGGATCGATCGAGCGATTGAAACAAACATCTTAACAAATTATAATGCCCCGCACTGGGTCGAGCTCTCGGTGGCTCGTCGTTAAGATTCTCAACTAGTAGCCGCTAGGCAGCCACGAAAAGTGATCATCTCAACGACAGTCCATCGATCATTCAAAATCGAGTTAGACCCATGCTGGTGTTGCTTTTTCCGATTCTTGTTTTTTTTTTGGCTACATTTTCTTCTTCTTCTTCTTCTTCTTTTAGAGCTAGCGTGGTAGAAAGCGTGATGGAAAATTAAATCATCGTCGTGGCTTGGCTCTGGTCAGTTGCTGTTTCGGTTTTTGCTTCTTATCTTGAGTTGCCCTAATGATGCCTACCGCACCTTGAGCTGCAGCTTAGTATTTACCCAAAGATCTCTATCAGCGAGTTAACTCGTTTAGCATTTAGTTGCAGGCGCCTAAAACACAGGGAATTTGACTGCAACTGCGGCAGATACTGGGAGTGGGTCTGGGACTGGGTCTGGGACTGGGACTGGGACTGGCTCTGGCACTGGAACTGTCAACTTATCGCATAGTTTGCATCTTTATGCTTGTTTTTCTCAGGATTCGGGGCTGGGCAACGCCTCGCAGTGCGGCTTATTAGGCGCAGACAGTGTCGTTTATATCATTTATATTATTTTATGATGTTCTTTTTTGTTGTTTTCATAAATTATGTGTAACTTGTTGTAGCATTTATTGATGCTCGAACAAACGGTCCGTGCAGGTGACAATCCACAGACTGGGCCTTTCTCTGCGTATGGGTTAATTAGGGTTATCCATGATTTATTGATGTGTTGTGCCTCTAGGGCCAATGGCAGCATGAAATGCAACCTGCAACCTGTCTGCCCATTGATTATGGCTTCAATAGCCAATAGCCACAATGTTGATGGTCTTTTAATAAACGCATTTTGTTAGCTATTTATATGTGTCTACATGGGTATGTATATTTTAATTAGCCCTGAGATTTGAAATGATCTGTCCACAGCCCATGTGGGCTGGTGCCCGCAGCTGCTGAGCTTCTGATTGCTTTGGCCCGCTTACCTCACCAGCTGCCTGTTGGCCCAACTGCCTAACGGTAGCTACGTCAAATCTCTTATCACAGCCAAACACATGTCGCCGAGCAGCTACTGTGGGACGCAGATGCACAGGCGGCAGATAGCGGTCACACAAAGGACTGCAGGATCTCAACGGCTGGCGCCAAGCGCTCCTTGAGAGGGCCCGCTTCCAGCCACTTGTCGCGTCGCGCGACAAAGAACAATAGAATATTATTGCTTCAATTGGCGACCGGGCACGTCTCACGTCTCTCATCTCACGACTTACGTCTTCCGTCTCCCGTACCCCGTCTGATGTCTCTTTGCCAGGTACACAATCCCGCAGAACATCTCAAGTTGATTTGAAAACAAGAAATCGCCTGGCTACAGCTCAGTTCACACCATTGCCGAGTCGTCTCTCAGATCTTCTGTCCGCTCTGTGGGCGTTGCCGCTGTCGCGTCGTCGACCTTGCCCACTTTGCCTTGCCGATTGCACCGTTTAGTGACGCAATTACATACACCTGACTCAACTGGTCTATCTACGGCTGATAAGCCACAAAAGTGCCTGCAACTGCCCAGCTGCTGCCCAGCATCCAGTAGTCGACTGTCTGGGTCTTTGTTGCTGATACTCTTTGTCGGTTCGAGCTGCAAGCAGGCGTGAAACATTCCGATTTCATATCTTTTGTTCGCCTCCTTTTGTGATTTTGTCAAATAAAGTTTGCGATGGCTATTTGTACAAATATTTTACGATGCATTGGCGCCCGTTGTCACATAAGCAACTAACATGTGGACAACTGCAGTAGTCTGGGAGTGAATCCACTGGCTGGCTGGCTGTTTCACCGGAAATATGCCGTCTACGCTGTCAAAAAGTGCTAATTTGACCGAAATGCGGCAAGCGATTTCGCATTGCGTTTAGCTGGAATCCTCTCTAGTCCATTTGCAGTGAAGTCAAGCTCGAAATTATTTGCTGGCAAAGAAACTCGATTTCGTCGTAGCGCTTGAAGTGAAGTGCAAATTGTTTTGGGGGCATTCCCATGAAAGTGTCGCCTTCCCATAGGATTGTGTCGGAGGCTATAGAACGGAGACTGTGTGCATAAATACTATCTATACTTTCACATCTCTTCAAGATCAATGTCAATGCCAAGATAATGTCTTTTTTCAGACTATGCTAATAGTTAGAAGGAGTATTCAGACATGAAAAATAACCTTACAAAATATACATTAATACGATTTCTCATTATCTACAGTAAATGTCTTAAGTAAATAAGAATGATCAAGCATATTCTTCTTATCCGACACAAATATCTAAGAATATTAAAATCGGGTGCCATCGACTGCATAGTACTCTTTCACTTTACTTCTTAAGAAGGAATCTGTAGTAGCTTGGAGTTACTCAATCAGTCACAGGTTTTCCCGATTTGTCACTGCCCCAGTGGGCGCGTCAAGTATATCTTCTAACTACGAGTATATCTATCTTGCAAATTCTTATGCAAGCTTATTAAAATATATATATATTATATATACTGGGATAATGCGATATAATTTTATAAGATTAAAATCATTGTGATTTCAGATAGTCAAATAGAAATGCAGTCTACGCAATTAGTAATTAATACTTTAAAATAAGCATTTATTTCCCAAAAAAAAATTGGAATTGATATTCTGCGCCTATTAGGAATAGGTGTTCCTTTTCAATAGGCATCGATGCTTGACTAGGTATGCATATGTTACATATGTTATTTACCTATGATTCATAGGAAAATGGACATTTTCACATTCATGCTGACTTCCTGTAGTCACTTCTGGCTTGTGATTAGGTTTCGGAGAATGCAACTACGATCAGAACAAATTTTCAGTGCTGACAAGCACTAATCAATAGTTAAGCGCCTGACCAGGCCTAGAGTGTATGAATTATCGGGAAACTATGGCAAGCAATCTGGCATCTATATGTGGCAGCGGAATTTCGAAATTCCGAAACGGGCAATTAACAAAATCAACAAAATTTATGTTTCACCTGTCTGCATAAAATACATAAATACAAAATGCCAGACAATGCCAACAAGAGCCAAGATGGTGGTTAATTACACGGCACGAAAAACGGCGTATGCCTAAAAAGAAACAGATCCAGACCCAGACCCAGTCCCAGTCGCAGTCCCAGTTCCAGTCCCATCAAAGACCCTCATGAGCAAATCGACGCAAGAGGGAGAAATGAAAATAGCAACGGGCATTTTTCCAGCCGTCTGTCGACTACGCTGGCTGCTGCTGCTGCTGCTGCTGCTGCTGCTGCTACTGCGGCTGCAGACAGGCGCGCTGTGGAAAATCTCACTTCTGAATTACAAAGCATGCCACATTGAAGACTGACTGAGTGACAGTGCAACAGAGCGGGATGGCGGGATGGCGGGTCGACGGGCCAGCAGCAGAGGGAGCGAAAAAGCCAGTGGCGCAGAAAAACACTGCGGCTGATGAAAATCAACAGCGCTAAGCGTTAACTTCGCCACTAGCTGCCAGCTGCCCAGCACGGTCCACACAATTGCTGATGTCTCTGCAGCTAGCCAGCGGCTTCGCTTTCCTCTCGCATTTTCACACAAAATGGCGCACGATCGTCGTCAGAGCGAGTGCGCCATAGTCGAACACTCAGTTGTAGCTGTAGCAGTAGCCGCTGCCGCTGTCGCAGTCGGCGTAGGCGGCAGCACTGCCAGCCAATCAGCTCGCGCCGCTATTCAAACCGGTCTGGCAGGTAGCTGGTGCTGCAGGGCTGCGGATCTGGAACCGGCTACGACGCGCACGCAGCTAAGCGACTGCTTCGCTCAGCTCAAGATCAGTTGGCTGCGAAACGTCGTGCGTGCCAGAACCTCGAACGTAGCGCTCAGTAATACCCATCAGAAGCAAATCCAAGTGAAGTCTGTTTCAAGTAAAGTGTCACACTCAATCAATATTTTTTCCAAGATGTTGTCCATGCACGAGTTAATGGATATGCAAATGCAACAGCAGTTGGCCCAAGAGATATACCGTCAACAGATCATGCAACGTATACCGGGTAAGTTTGCATTTGAGTTGCCGACGGCAAAGCCCTGAGAAGAAGAAAAAACTGTCATCTAAAAAAACTAAATTTAATATATAATATAACTCGATGATAATGATTTTATTTGACGAACTTTGTAATTCGTGGTCCGATTGAGACCTAATTTAACAGACTCCATGTGAAAGGTGCCCATCTCATAGTGGATCACTCCACAACTATCGAATATAAATGCTTCACATACACACATATATGCATAGTCTTTTGCAATTTCAGCTAAGACATAATTTATCTGCTGTATAAATCGATAAAGCATTTCAGAGCTGGTTCCAGAGCCAGTCGACAGCCAGCTAACGAACTAACCAAACCACTTCTAAGCAACACGCTCATCTTATATGTGTATACATCGAATTCTAACCAACAGATCCCTTTCCGGCGATGCTTCCCCTGCACATGGCGCAGCCGCAGCAAATTATGATTCCCAGACGGCCGACGTTGCCGGGCGTGGATGCCAAGTTGGAGAACAACGAGCTGTGGCAGCAGTTCCATCAGATTGGCACCGAAATGATCATCACCAAGAGCGGCAGGTAAGATTCCTAATTCTCAATTCCCGATTCCCAAGAACTGTGCCACATCCTATGCAAATAAGTGTGAGGTCGTCTATGTATTCTAAAACTTGAAAAGTCAAGTGCAATGCGGCCTATGTCAATATTTGCCACGACCCGGCTGCCTCTCGGTCGCTCTTCGGTCGTGGCCTAATGTGGCGCCTAGCGATAATTCAAAACGCAGCAGGAGCTCGCTTGCTGCGTCGGCAACGCTGGGTAACAGTGACAACAACAAGTGCAGCCGCAACCGCCGTCCTGGCGCCGGCTCGCTCATAAAAAGAACAAAATCTGTGCCCAGCTTTGACAATACTGCGAGCCGAAGATGCCGACATGCCCGGTCTGGGACACAGGGCTCAGTTTAGTTTTCTACCTGCGTTTTCACACGTTTGCCCACAATGGATCGCCTTGTTGGGCCTCGAGTATCTTATGCATATTTCTGATAGCTACCGACTACCGATGGCTGTCCGCTCGAAATTAACATAATTATGAGTCGGCCTAGGTGTGTGTGTGTGCGTGTGAGTGACGTGCATGCAGTGTGTCCACTTTCTCGGCTCATTAGCCATGCATTGAGTGCTTGTAGCGCCACATTTGGAAGCCGTTAAGCTGCATGCCCGACAGATCAGATCTCAAATAATTGTTTGGCGCCATGCGCTGCGCTCCCTGCAATTAATCATACGAGACTCTATAGAAGCACGAAGACGTGCATTGTTTTGAGCCCTATATACCCGGTTTTAGGTATTTGTTTTCGTTACGTTTTAAAGCGATGCAGCGCGCTCTCGCTCCCTTCCCGCTGTTCATAATTACACACTTGTTAGGCCCGGCCACAAATCAAAATGCCAGGCAACGCCTTCTTTGCGCTTAGAAAGAGAACCTTGATTTATGGCCCACCACAGACAAATACTCATATGAAGATGCCCATTGTGTCTTGATGCACTTAATCAACTTCCATTATTGCGCTTCTTTTGCAGACGCATGTTTCCCTCGATGCGCGTCTCTCTGAGCGGCCTGGAGGAGGATACCAGCTACTGCGTCCTGCTCGAAATGGTGCCGATTGGCGACTGCCGCTACAAGTTCTCCGGCTCCCAATGGGTGCCAGCTGGCGGGGCCGAGCCACAGAGCCCACAGCGCATGTACCTCCATCCGGACAGCCCGGCAACGGGTGCCCACTGGCAATCGCAGGCTCTTCTCTTCAACAAGGTCAAACTGACGAACAACACACTCGACAGCAATGGACACGTAAGTGGCATTCACTCTCGCCCTCTCGCAATGCGACGATAACTAATGAACTCCCTCTGTATCCATCTCTGCTCCACACAGATTGTGCTGGCCAGCATGCACAAGTATCAGCCACGTCTCCACGTCATCCGCAGCAGCGAGCTCACCCAACTGCCGTGGGCGCCGCAGCAGGCATTCGTGTTTCCGGAAACGGAGTTTGTCGCCGTAACTGCCTATCAGGTGAGTAGCCCGTGAGCCCTCTTGCTCACTTATTGTCAGGGCATTTCCCTCAAGATGGCAACAGTCAACAGTCAAATAAGGCCAGCCACGGGGGGTCAGCGACTAATTGTCGCCCGCATGCACAGAATCCACTTGAGCCAGTGTGACATACGTTTACAAATCGTGAAGTGTCGCTGATTGTCTGCTGCATTGACACAAGGCTCAAGTGCTTGGCTGCAGTATCGGCGACAGCCCCGTCTATGACTACTCCATGACGCCTAGCTAGCTCCGATTACAGCAGAAATTCTAACCAATGGTGTCTATTTTTTGACTTGCAGAACGATCGTATTACCAAGCTGAAGATTGATAACAATCCATTTGCCAAGGGGTTCCGCGAGTCCGGTCAGTCGCGTTGCAAGCGTAAGCTGAACAGCAGCTCCAACTCCAGTGCAGACTCCGAGGATGATGGCTCTAGCGTGAGCAGCTGCGATTCACCCCAAGCAAAGCGCCAGCGCCCGGACTTTGAACTGGACTCGCAGCGCAGCTTGTCACCGGAATACTATCCGGCCACAGCTGCCTCTGCGGCAGGGCCACTCATGCATCCGTATCCACATGCGCTTGGCTATGCGCCGGGAGCAGCCTTCCTACAATCGACTTACTTTGCTGCAGCGCCTCCTATGACAACGCCTGCATTTGTGCCTGTGCCAGCACCAGCGACGGCTCCAGCGGCAACCGCAGCTTCCAGTTCGTCCACCACATCCCCAGCAGCTAGCACTCAAACAAGTTCGCCGCGGGCGACAACATCCACGAAACGCAATAGTTTCAGCATTTCGGCTATTTTGGCCTATTGAACGCAGTCTCGACGGTGTCGCCACCACTTAAGCTTTTGTTGTGATTACAGTGTGCAGTATATGAGCCCTAAGTTGTAATATGTTAATTAGTTTTAAGCCCAGCTTACAAATAAAGCGATGTTTCAAAGTGAACTGATCGATAAGTATTTTACCTTAAATGTATCGAGACACAGGAGTCGATAGTCTGGTCAATCGATAGGTTTCCCTGAGGCCCACAGCCAGCGTCGCTTCCGTTTTTACAGGTTTTGCGAGTCGAAACAACTTTAGTGGGCCGCAGAGCAAATTAATGTGCTCCATCAGCGCCGCCGCAAAGCACAGCCAAAGAGAACGAACGCTCGAGCTGGCCTAAAACGAACTCCGGTAGTAGTTAAAACAATTCTCACAGATAAGGCATCCATTATGAGCAGCGATTTGACGGCTTTGAAGGCGTTTGGTCTTTGCCGAACCGCTCGACTGTCGACCGATGACGCAGAAGCTGCTGCTGCGGCTGCTGCGGCTGCTGTTGCTGTGCATCTCTTGGCTGCTTGTGAAATTTTAGTTTTTATCGCACCTTTTATGGCCGTTAGCCATTGGGAATCGGGTGTCGGGAGTCGAGAGGCGGGCAACTGAAAAGTGGGGATCGGATCGAGTGGTGTGGTCATGCATTATTATCGCGTCGCATGCGACAAATCTGTCTGTGGGACGGCGGCTGCCTTTTTGGCCTGCATAATTGACTCGATAAGCCAGCGGGCGACATTCACGACGCATGCGTGCGGTCCATGCTGGAGGCCTGGCCAAACGGTGGCGCCAACCGTTTTCAGTTTAATAACTTTAATTAAGTGTTTTAGGCTAGGAATTTCAGTCTGCTTACGGCTAAGTTCAAACAAATTCTTGCATTTACCTTTGCCATTGATTTTGCCTTTGCCTTTGCCTTTGACTTTGACTTTTCCTCTTCGAATATTCATTGAAAGTTTTTTTTTTTTTTTTTTTCATTTATTCGTTCATTTTAATTTCATTCATAGAAATCTTTAGCATATTTAATGCAGTGCGAAATAATTCATTGACTACATGAGGCTTAGACATTGTTTTCGAGCGGCTTTAACTAATTTTGTGCTTCTCTTTATCTTCGTCTCAATTTTTGTCACATAAATTTGGTTTTTAAATTTTGAAATAATTTAATTATATGATTTGCACGTTTTCACCCAACCGAATGCTAGCGGCATCAGCGCTTTGGAAGTGTTTTATAAACGCTGGGCCTTAATTTGTTGGAGTTATAAATATGTATGTAGATGTACATATTGAATCGAATATTGATTTCGTTGTTTTCTTGTTAAAAACAGTGGCAAAAAGCGTCAAACTTCATAGATTATGCGATAAAAATGCAAATGTTTTCGCTCACGTTTCTAATTTGTGTTTGTTTTAATATACTTAATGAATTTTTATGTGTGGGCTGCGCTCTCTGTAATCCGGTTTTGCGGCCAAAGCTGTTGATAATGACGATTCCGATAATGATGCTTTATTGTTTATGTTTTTGTTGTCCTCATCTGTATTTTTTTTTCTTTTTTTTTTTAGTTTTTCTTAAGGTGTTGCTCGGCTCATACGTGATCGGTTATTATTTTACTGAATATAATATATGCAGATGATTCGACTATAAAACTGTTGGCTTAACGATTTAACGCAAACGAGAATTGAGCGAAATATTTAATTAAGCTTAATATTAAGAAAAGAACTGGTTATACAAATTGTAATTTGGGGAAAATGAGACGGTGTGTGTCTTGGCTACACTGTTTATATAACTTGCTCCCAGGTGGCGCCACCTTAAAGTGGATTTCGAGTCAAGGATAGGAATTTGGCTTGTTCAGCTACAATATTACTTCTATTAATTTAATAAATTATATCGCACACCACAGTCGTAATATGTCACTAAAAATATATTAAGATGCAGTTACTGTGTTTTGAGGTTAGCCATGATTGCTCATGTTTATGGGTGGGCTGTGTCTTTGCTGCGCAGCGTTTACGTGGTGATTCAATAGATGGCGCTACAGCTCTATAAAAATTTTAAAATAATTGTACCCTGTATAAACCGATTGCGATGTTTCTCAAACAAATCTGGTTTGATTTATTTAAAATGCAGGTATTATTCACGAAATTATGCTGACAATTTGGCCACCTCCTCTTGGAGTTCGGATATGTCGATGGGCCCCTTCGGCTGGACCTTGTCGTAGACCTTCTCGAGCTTTAGATGGGCACAACTCTTCTTATGCATAAACCAATGCAAACGCTGGCACTCGCGATTGCAATACTGGACCCCCTTGCACTTGGAGCACTTTTTATCCGGCTTCTCCTGGCCACAAGTACTGCAGTAGCTGCACTCGTCCTGCGAAGAGGAAAAGCAGATATTAGTCCGACAGGATTTCTAAACTATTCTTCAGACTCACCACAAAGCCGCGCATTCCGTTGATGGCATTGCGTAGTATGACGAGCGCAGGGGGTGCATTCTTGGCACCCAGCTGAGTGGCTATTTGGCGAAAGACTGTGCACTCGCGGTAGGGAAACTCTCGAGCGCATTCCCGGACAGTGAACTCGACGTAGTCCAGCTGGCCGAGTTTGTTTTCCTTGAGGACGCGCTTTACGAACACCTCAATGAAGCCGTTTTTGCTGGCATCGCTCTCCTTGTGCTGGGCTTTGAACTGCTCCTCGCAACGCATGAGCTCACTGATGATCCATGACAGATAGTGGAACTTAAAAGCAAGCAACTCGTTTATGTCGTGTGTCTTCTGCATTTCCTTCTCGCACATCAGCGACAAAGCCTTGCGAAGATTGGGCAGCACCTTGATCAGACCCAGCGATTGCGCATTTAGTGTTATCCGTACAGGGTGTAGATTTATTTCGGTGACAAAGCTGTGGAACGCCCGCAGCAACACGGGCGGAATATGCGGCGCCGTCTGCTGACCGTGCAGCTGTGTGTAGTACTCCAAGCTGGAGAGTGTCACATAGTTGTTAATAGTCTCCACGCACGAATGATTCCCCACAAAGGCGGCCATCTGGGAGGCAGTGCGATTTACGCTGTTTATACTATTCGGATTGATACCCGCATCCAAAAGCTGGCGACACACGTGCGTATTGCCGGACAAGGCGGCAAAGTGTAGCGGTGTGTAGTCAGCGCCATGTTGATTCAAATTGATGTCTGCGCCCTATTAATTTAACATTTAATTATTTGCAGTGCACACGCATTGTGTCGCCTTACCATGTCCAATAGCAGCTGCACTGCCTCCTTGTTGCCTTTAAAGCATGCGTGCGCTAGTATAGACATTCCGCTATCGTCCACAAAGTTGACGCCGCCTTTAAGTTGGCCCAACATTTGTTTAAAGCCGCTAGTGTCATTCTTTGATATACAGCTGATTAGCTGTATCTGCACTTCGTCCAGTTGAGATTGTTTGCTCATGTTTTTCGATTTTTGTCAGGAAACTGGGGAACGAAAATGTTGAGTGTCAGTGTGTACACACTTTGAATATCAAATATTCGATTGCTCAGTTACCAAGACAATCGATAATAAGCTCATATTTATTGATGGCATATTTAATATAGTTATATTGGGCAATAATAATTTGTACTCTAATGTAAATCCTTATAAATATTTACAGATTAAATTGTGCATTTATGTATGCGCTTTGAAATGCTACATGCATTTTTTCTAAGCTGCGTACTAATTTTGTAAGGGTAAATTGGATTCCAGCGATATGGTCTGTTTGCCAGTGACAATGTCAAATTTAGTACGTTTTTGGCTGCCGTTGATAGAGGTGGTTGCGCGTGTGTTGCGGCGTGTATTTTGTGCTGTATGTTTTTATATTTTTGAAACTCAAGCCTTGTGTAAATGCTTGTTATGTTTGGAGCCTGAGTGCAGAAACGCAACCATTAAACAAATTTAATAAAACGCAGCTTATACGATACGCGAGTTCACAAGAAATCGCTGCTAAAAAGGTGATAAGCGCGCAATCGGCCCTACTGGTGTGTGTGTGTTTTTTTTTGTATACGACGAAATTCATATATTGCTGAAATTCCATTGCAGGAATAATCCACCCTAAAAACAGCCATTGAGAAATAAAACTGTGTGCATAAAACAAAACAGATAAGCGCGCAAAATAGCAGCAGCAGCAACTGCACTTTGAAGTGCATGACTAGAAGATACCTTGTGGTTCGATTTAATATTAATACGAATATACTTTGAATTGATATCGTAAGGATGCTGGACTGATATGAAACAGAACATATGTTTTATATCAGTCTAATAATTGTAAAAGTAAACAAATGAATTATATGATTGGCATATGCTTGGCTCCTAGGAAAAATATTTGCCAGCTACCCCTTTCTGCAAAGTGCCGTAGGGTATTTAAAAGAGAAGTGACAGCCAGATAAGGCGATGCAGATAAACAAAGCCTCAGTACGATGACGGTAACACACATACATGTGCATGTGTGTTCAACACAATAAAATTATTAATAAAATAAAATCGCGCACGCTTTTGGCTGCCTTTTCTTCTTCATACTATTAATTTGATCGAGTGTTAGAGGGGAGTGGCGGAAATACGGCTGTCGAAATGTTTACATGTGGCTGTGTGAGGAGGAAAATTGCCTTGGTGTGAGCATTGGCCTTGCGGGGGTTGCATGGGTATGTGCGTAGTTGTTTACTAATTTCGATAAGTTTTAGTTTCGCACCATTTCCTGCGCACAAGCAGCTCTTTCTATAGAACAAACAGACTCACACACACATGCACAGTGGAACACATGGCAAACAGCCTCGGTGCAGATCACCCCCCGCAATGAAAATGTTGCTATTGCTAGCATTTTTTAGTGCTCGCTCTATCTGCCGCTCTCAGTCTTTTCTTCTATTATAAAGAACTGTTTTCTTGTCGGTTTTATCATCCTAGCAGCTGTTGCTGTCACAATTTATTAACCCTTAAGAGATAGCATGAACAACAGGTGCACTTCTTCAGCAATAGGGAGAGCAGCTGCTAATGCCTAATGAATCGCCCCTTTCTACTTTACCTTGCAGAGTGAACAAGTGCACAACAAACACAGTGAAACGCAACCAAAAGTGATAAAAAAAAAGTCTATATAAATACGAGAAGAATAATCAAGCAAACATATAGCTGTATATATATTTAATAAGCCATATTGGTAATAAATTAATTAATAAAATGGGCAAACTGCTGAGCCTCTTGTCACGCGATGATTCGAATTGCTGCGCCGCCAAATCCTACGATGTTTTTCTAGACTTTGAGAATGCCGCGCCCACGGATACAGAGCGGGAGGTGTACGATGAAGTGGAACGCGTGCTCAAGGAATCGGAAGTCGTTCTAGAGGAGATACAAATCTATAAGGTGAGTGCGTCATCAACTCGTTTCAAATAAAATCCCCACAAATACATCGAACCGGTTGTGGTAATAAGCAGCTAATATTTACCGAGAACTAATTGGCGTTTTTCATCATATTCATAAAAGAAACTATTAATATTTAGTTGCGTTTTTTTTTCTCCCCACAACTGATAAGTAATAATCAAATGACAATGTGCAAAATATAACGGGGGGCAGACAGCAAATTGAGTATTTAACCTTTGCTAACAGCGTCAACAGTTATTCGATCTCTTTCTCTCGCTCTCCATATGTTTTTTTTCTGTCTGGAAACTAACGCTCTGTGCACTCGTGTCTGATCAGTGCTGCCAGAGTTTCCGTCAAATTTTGCCTTTGACAATTCATGTAGATACATAAAAATATGTAAATATGTATGTATGATTGACTGACTCAATAGTAGTAACCCAATGGCGAGATAGAAGCCCCAAGTAGTTCATTTTAAATCCAATTTTGGAATTTACATATATTTTTTATCCCATATGTTCATATAATATATTTTGTTGCGTTTTAAAATCATTTATGTTTTGCTAAACAAAAACAGCAACCATTATTGCTTCTCGCTGACTCACAACCGTGCCTATGCCTGCAAGATCGAAGCCCAAACGGAACTCTTCATTTTGTTGCTGTGTTTTTGATGTCAGTGACTGCGTTATATTCGTCGTGAAGTTCTTGCGGTTCTCTTTTTTCGCCTTTTCTTAAACCACGATTAGTCATGGATTGTTGTGGCGTCTAACATTTATGTAATTCTTGTTGTTGCTGACCTTTGCTAAGCTCATATTCGAGCTCGAACTCGAACTCGTGCTCGAATTGGTTTTTGTTGTGGTTGTGCGAAATATTAATTGCCTTTTGGACAAGCTAAATAAAATTTCTGCTCTGAGCGTTAATCAACGCAAATGAACTGGAAAATGTCAACCAAATGAGCTCATTTCCTTTATAGGTGTGCGTGTATGCGTGTAACGGTAAAAGTGACCAACATACAACAAAGACGACCTCGTAACCATTTTAAGCCTTTGAAGCTCGAGCTACGAGTACAAACGCCCAATCTCCCCCTGGGAACTACTTGAAATGCGCTCAATTCTTTTTCGTGCGCATTTATTTTCATTGCAATTTTTAGTGGAATCGTTCGTGGCTTTTCGCTCTTGGTGCCTGTGGGTGAGTGGTTTGGGTGGTGGACTGGTTACAGAAAGGCAATAAACTGGTTATGCATGCCATTCATACTCCCTGTACCCCGTAAACTCTTTTTTTTAAGATTCCTGACACACAAATCTTTGGCCTGGCGCGCTAAATATAGCTAAAAGGAAAAACTTCACGATCCGCACTCTTTGCAGCTATAAATAAAGTGAAAACTGCGCCTAGTTAAAAGAGAAAAATGGAGAAGAAATAATTAAAAGATGCAATACTCTTACCCCCGTATCGCAATATAGAAGTATAAATGTATATAGCAATGTGATGCATTTAATTTAGTAACTCATCATTTGTTTAATTAACTCTATAATCGACTTATGATTACTGTGGCAACATGTCGATAAGATATTTCAATACATATTGATCAAGATAAACGTTATGTTATTAAAATCCAATGCCAAATTCAAAAGCCTTCCAGACTTGTCTCAAACACAGATGAAATATTGAGCTCTTTTATAAAAACCTCACTCCAATTAGTTAGTGAATTTATAGTAGCGCAAAAGATTCTATTGTCAGCTAGCTTTTGTGGTCAAAACAGGCAGACTAAATCAAAAAATGTGCCTTTTGTGTGTAATAAACAACAAAAATAACAGCAACTGAGGGCAACGGAGCAGTTGGCTACAACAATAGTAACTGCGTTAACTAAAAGGCAAGCTCATTGAAAGCGCTCGATGTCAACGACAATGGCAATAACATCAGCAACAACGCCAACAACAACAACTAAAATGACAATATCCGCCAACATCGCTCACATCTAGCAATAATGATCATAAAAATAATAATATGACAGCTTGTGAAATATAGAACGAGATTGGGGTTCAGATTACAGTTGCTCCAAATGTGTGCCAAAAGATGTAAAAGCCATTGAGACCCGATAAACTATTTCCTATTAATAAAAGAGTTTGCTTTTTGCACATATTCCATTCAGTTGTACCTTGTATTTCCAATTCAATGCAACTTTACAAATTAATTAATATAATAATAGATAGATAGATATTTAAATAAAATTCCGGATAAAGCTATATAAAATGACAGGGAAAATGACTCCACATTGGATTAGATGATAGACCTAATCATATATATAATATACATTTATCTATATATGTTATATGTAGATACTGATAATACCTTAGACATAACCCTTCACTTGATTAACACATAGTGTTGACAGTAAAAATATAAAATGTGTGAAGTACCAGCTGTGGTTATCATAGTTCAACAACAATGACATCCATTGCCCAAGTTTTTAGCTTGTATATGTTATATATATTGTGTATTATAAATATTTATAAATATACATATATATAGTATTCGAGTTCACTGAGTTCAAACGCTAATTGAGTCATTAAATGTGCACAAGCATTAAGAAATTATTTGCTTGGCCATTCGAATACGAAGCTTATGGCATGATTAAGTTTTTAAAATGGCAAAAATTTACTTTTTATATCAATGACTTTTATAAAATACTTATTGAAATTGTAAAAGTAAAACATGATCAAAGTCATTAATTGAATATGTTTAAAATAAATTCAAATGCGATTACAATGATAAAAAATTATTCATAAGAAATGAGGATGAAATCAAATCATATCTAAGTACAATATGTACAATAAGTACAATATATATACAAAATGTAAAATTTATTTTTTGGGCTTATAATATCTCAAACACTTTTGAGTAAATTGAACTGTAGCTTTTAGTTTTGATAACAAAATCGGCGAATAGTTTAGTTTACCATGAACTTTCTCAGAATGTTTCTATCAGATTAGCATTGACGCATGTCATCAATATTAAAAAATCATCAGCGACTAGCGCTATTATTATGGACGCATCTACCATATTTTCGGACTATATTGCCAGAATCCAACAAATAAAAATTTAATTGGCAATTTTAATTCATCTTAACAACTATGTCTTTCTCTGCAAAACGATAATTTCTCATCTTTCTATCATCGTTCTAATGCATGACAGCTATATTAAGCTAAAGAACAAATGGAACTAAATGTTTTAAAAAATGAACTATTTATGTAACCACTATTACATAATATCGGAAATCGAGTTTAATTTAACTCTTTCGAGTACAGCTAAATGTTCTTAGGTCTCTTTGAAGCAAACACATAGCAACATAACTTCTTTGTATTTATAGATTACTAATAATCAAGCAGAGATTACACTACACGAAATGCATCCGAATTTCGGAATTAATTATATGGTTTATAGTATAATCATTCAATTCAGTTCAGTTGAATATCAGCAACGGCTGTCGGCCTTTTCAGTGACATAAGAAACGATTGCCATCATAACGAAATGTTTTTATTTTCATATGAACAAAGTTCGTGCTTTTTGGAGTTGACGCTTTTCTCAGTTAAGCGATCCAAATATCAAATGCTGCTCCACATATAAATGACAATATAGCCTCATATGCATATGAATAAGCAAATACTTAAATGCTTAATGCCTGTTTTACAATGAATGCAAGTGGCGGCAGCAATAATCAGAATAATGACAAAATGAGCATTCATTAGAGACTGGCCTAAGCCTCAGAGCCACACCACTATCCCCTTACCCATCTGAATCCCCATTTCAATTCCCATTCACGATTCCAGTTCCTGTGGCCCCCGCATAACCAGTTCCACGAATACGTTAAACGATGTGCGGCAAATGCGAAAAAAAAATAACAAAAAATTAGCGTCGCGTCGTCGCACTTCCGGTGCTGGATAGTCAGTTAGGCAGTTAGACAGTTGGTCAGTCGATCAGACAAACTGCTAATTTAATATGTAAGTAATTACTACAATGTGCGTGCCCAACACGAGTGTTTGCATATTATACAAAATTATAATATTCGTTTGTGCTACCCTTTGTGTATGTATGTCTAGCCCTCTCTAGAAAGGGCTAAGCCATCAAAGCCCATTGTCTGCATATGGCTGGGTGACAATTTAATTTCCGTAGTCACATTTCATATTTCCAGTTCACACAGCACTAAATGCATGCGGGAGCAGCGGGTCACCTTCTATAGCCTAAATGATATTTAAATTTATTGCTCAATCGTAAAATTCATTTAGGTTTCTCTAATTGCTTTTTAACTGCCCGTATGACATGTAGACATAGGTGCCTATATAGGTCTAGTCGTAGGTAAAAACTAGGCACAAGTTCAGCTTCGATTTATCGTTTACGATCACTTTCTATTTTACGGTTCGGTTGTTTATGAACTTTGGCCAACCACAGCATAGGGTAACGCAACTCTGCAAACTACGTATAAACTATTTGTAAATATATATAATTTCCTATTATTTGAACCTCTGACGTCAGAGGCTGCACATTAATTGCGCAGGAAATAAAAGCAACACAAGATACAAAAACAGTAGAGTAAACAAAAATTGAAACAATTTACAAGCGCAATGTGAAATACGCTCCATAATTTAATGTTTATTTTACTAATATACCCTGTACTAAATATGTTCACACACCGCTATATAAGCACTTGAAATTTTTACTTGCGGAAATCCCTTTTTTATTCTTATTTGACCAACTTTTTTAAGCTTAACTTTACAAATTTATATGTTATTTATCCTTATATAACAACTTTTTTTTATTCAATAGTAATTTTAATTTTAATTATCAGTACAAAAATACTTTTACAAAATAAAGATTGAATTTCTCTTAGACTATGCAAGAAATAAATTACAAACAAAAGTATTTACGTGGTACCTGCTATTTGAGTAACAATTAGACGAATCACATTATTTTATTATCATGTTTCTCTGCAATTACACTTTGCACCGCAACCGCCCACTTCCACGGACTGAGAAAGAGCACTTGGAACAGTGATGCTGTGGCTGTGGCTTTTGCTTGTTCCTCATTATGCTCTCCTCTCAGGTGGCAATTGAAGAGCACATTTTAGATAAAATCATTTTAGCCTCAGCACCCACAGTTTCTGTTGAATTAAAATGGCACTGGAAATGCTTTTGGTTAAATAAATTAAGCTCGTTTCAATTGATAAAGCCTATAGTTAAGATGGTCGGGACGTATCACATGTGGCGACATCTGAGAAAGTAAGGATTAGGATTAGCTTTCTAAGGGCTTCTCAATTTTATACAACTGAGTTTGTTTGCCTTGAACTTGCGTCTGAGCTGAAATTGTTTACCTAACGTCTTTCAAGTGCCACTAAAAGTGCCAATGACCATTTAACTTAGTTTCTTTATGGCTACGTATAGGTGTGTATGCTTTACTGTCTCTCTCTCTCTCTGTGTTTGTGCGTGTATGTGTGTTCAGTGTCTGGAAAAAGTCTGGCATCTACTCTATGAGTGTCTGGGTGTCCTTTTAAGCACCATAAAGTGCTGCTGGTGTAAATATACAAGTCAAGCATGGCAAGACTTTTATATTGTTTAAATTATTTTCATATAAGTGAAATAAATAACACGATTTATTTGAAATATATCATCTCTTTGACTTACAACATTTATTGAATATCAGAAAGTTACGTTCGGTGTGCAATTGAATGTGATTTCTATAGGTTACACAACAATACGCCCCCTTCGCCCACAATTCAATAAAAATTAAAACTCACTCATATCAAATACTAGAGAAATTGGCAAATAGGTACATTTGAATGTCATAATCACTCATTAAGAACATAATTCGAGAAAAAAAGTTATTAAACAATAAAGTTCCCATAGTACAGCCTCTTCTGCAGCCGCAAAACTGCTCAGTACGCATATTACGTGAATGTTCGTGGATGCCTATGCTTGTGTGTGTGCATGTGTTGTTTACTATTGATGAATAAATGAAACTTTTTATGATTGGTATTACACCTCAATGGATTCAGGGTATCCCTTAGTCGAGCAGTCCCGACTAGTTTTGTTACTTTATTATATATTTATTTTATATATGTATATTCTTGGAAATTAAAACTATTTTGTCTGCAAGGAAATGATACAAAAACGAAACAAATTTACAGAAATTATGCTTCTGAAACAAGTAAGACGCGACGGCTCGACTGAGAGATACCCTGAATGCTTTGAGTTAATATGCCAATCATTCAAAGATCATTTTATTCATAGATTGCAAATAATACATGCATACACGGAGACAGGCATATATGTACATGTCCTCTGCTTACTGCGCAGTTTGTGTACGGCAGCGCTGCCAGTGCAGTATAGGCTATACTGTGGAAACAATTGTTGAATACGTTTTTTTCAGACGTATGTTTTTGATAAAATTTTCAAGGAAAGGTAAGACATTAATATTTGTCTATTTGTCAGATCTCAAAACTCTAGTAAGTATATGACAATTGTGAATTGTGGAACATAAAAAATGTGTGTATTCATTAAAGCAATCTAATAAACCAAAGTGCACGTGCACAATAGATAACAAGTAACTAAACTCTAGTCGAGACTGCTCGACTAAGAGATACCCTGAATCCATTGAGCTGTAATACCAATCATAAAAAGTTTCATTTATTCATTAATAGTAACCAACACATGCACACACACACACATAAACATATGCATGCACGTAATATGCTCACTGCGCAGTACTGCGGCTGCAGAAGACGCTGTGCTATGGAAACTTTATTGTTTAATAACTTTTTTTCTCGATCTATGTTCTTAATGAAATTTTCGGGGCATGATTATGACATCTAAATGTACCTATTTGCCAAATTTCAAGTCTCTAGTATTTGATATACGTGAGTTATCGTTTTTGTTGAATTGTGGGCGAAAGGGGCGTGGCATCAAAAATCCAAAAATGACAAAATGTGCGGATTCAATATAGCAATCAAACACAACTTAGTGCACGATTCTATCTTTAACGGTGTGCACGCCAGACCTCAAAAACAAAGCGATATTTTCGATAGTTATCGATAAAAAAGGAACGGGATGAGTTATCGAAAAAAAAAAATAAACTCGTACAGCGTATGGTATTATCGAGCATTTTGCTTTTTATTTGAAGTCTCTAGCTTTTGTGGTTGCAGAAATCCAGGTGTTTACACGGACGGACGGACGGACGGACGGACGGACGGACGGACGGACGGACGGACGGACGGACGGACGGACAGACGGACAGGGCTAGTTCAACTCAGCTCGTCGAGCTGATCAAGAATATATATACTTTATGGGGTGTGGCACGCCTCCTTCTGCCTGTTACATACATTTGCACAAAAACATTATACCCTGAAATTTCCATTTTCAATGGATTCAGGGTATAATAAATAAATGTCGAGAATAAGTCGAGAATAAGAATATACACTTGTACTTTTTGCCATGTGGCACGTCTCCTTTTGCCTTAATTTTCACAAAAAACATTATGCCCAGAAATTTCATTTTCAATGAATTCAGGTATAAATATTGTGTGACATTTTTAGTGTGTTGTTCTGGCTACCAAAGGTAACAGCTGCTGAAGTAGCAGCATTCCGAATGTACAAGGGATCTGAATTTTCTTGACTGTTGTTTTTCGATAATCCTAGAGCGTATCTCTCGTGCATGTGAGTCTGTCGTCAAATTCAATTAAAATTCGAAAATTTTTCAGATTTGCCAAGTTAACCCAATTTACAGAAGTCATGAAATATATTTTAACAGATCTATATATAGAAAAGCTTTTTTACAGAGTTTCCTTCTAGTACACGTAAATCAATTTCCAATTATCGATAGCCATTTCTAAGAAATCTCTGGAAATCAATTATATGAAAATATATTGAATACTTTAATAGATCTGATTAACTAAACTTAGTATATGTTAAAGATTAGAGTAAGATATCCGCCAATTTAATTTTTTAATTTCGGTCTTCTAATTATTTCGGCACAGAGTTCTGGGTATCTACCAACTGAATAATCGCGGCTTCGGGACTCTTACTTGAATAATTTGTTATTTTATATCTTAGATCCAATTAATAAAACAGTCACAATCGGTTATTAAAATACCTAGTATTATAATACCTATATATGCAAATTTCTACTCTTTATTTACAAATATTTTTCAATTGGGTCTAGTGCGAGCAAATTAATACAGATATTCCTTTCTCTTATTACTATCGATATCTTTATCTCCCCCTTTTGCGCTTCGTATATGTCTCTTTCTGTTGCTCATACTATTGATAATTGACATGTTTATCTTATCTTTATGACATTGTGGTTGCACTCGTTGGCTGCTTATTTCGATTATCTTGATGAATTACGACACTCGTGACATCCAACTGCCGGCATTACAATTTATTATACCCTGAATCCATTGAAAATGGAAATTTCAGGGTATAATGTTTTTGTGCGAATGTATGTAACAGGCAGAAGGAGGCGTGCCACACCCCATAAAGTATATATATTCTTGATCAGCTCGATGAGCTGAGTTGAACTAGCCCTGTCCGTCCGTCCGTCCGTCCGTCCGTCCGTCCGTCCGTCCGTCCGTCTGTCCGTGTAAACACCTGGATTTCTGCAACCACAAAAGCTAGAGACTTCAAATAAAAAGCAAAATGCTCGATAATACCATACGCTGTACGAGTTTATTTTTTTTTTTCGATAACTCATCCCATTCCTTTTTTAACGATAACTATCGAAAATATCGCTTTGTTTTTGAGGTCTGGCGTGCACACCGTTAAAGATAGAATCGTGCACTAAGTTGTGTTTAATAGCTATATTGAATCCGCACATTTTGTTATTTTTGGATTTTTGATGCCACGCCCTTTCGCCCACAATTCAACAAAAACGATAACTCATGTATATCAAATACTAGAGACTTGAAATTTGGCAAATAGGTACATTTGAATGTCATAAACATTCCCCGAAAATTTCATTAAGAACGTATGTCGAGAAAAAAAGTTATTAAACAATAAAGTTTTCATAGCACAGCCTCTTCTGCAGCCGCTTAGGTGCGCAGTGAGCATATTACGTGCATGCATATGTTTGTGTGTGTGTGTGTGTGCATGTGTTGTTTACTATTAATGAATAAATGAAGCTCTTAATGATTGGTATTACAGCTCAATGAATTCAGGGTATCTCTTAGTCGAGCAGTCTCGACTAGAGTTTCGTTACTTGTTTCCTCTGCATACGTTTTTTTTGTAGTTTTAATGGCCTAAAGCCCTTGAAAAGCTCGCTGAAAATTAGGCCATTGTGGTTATTTTAGTGTTAACTGAAATTTACGCATCATTTGCCAGCGTTACATACGAGTTGTACTTAAATTAGCATCTGCTTATTGCGCAGTTCAGTGGGTCCATAGGACCTTTGTTCTCATGCCCATGAGCATTATGTATTATTTATGCCGTGTGCTACGACCGCCAGTTAGTCAGACTGACTGACCCATCGCCATCGGCATCGCCATCGTCATCATCATCATGAGCAGCAGCCGACGTTTGTTGGGTGAATGATGCATGTGATTCACTGAGCAGCTGTTTTAGATACTCTATCATGATGTGTATTATCGCATGCCCGTATGTATTCAGACTTTCAAATGAATTTTTAATCGTTGTGTTTTCACTTTATTCGTTACGTTTGCAGCTATTTATAGTAAAGCATCACCTGTGGATTTTGTCAATAGTTCATGATGCATTCTTGTGAAAATTAAATCCAATTCACCTTAACAATTACAGCCCCAACAAAGCGACAAATGCCACTCCGATATGAGCGAGCAGAGCTTGAGAAAGATTCCAGACAACGATCAACGCATATGACTCACAGACCAAGCTATGTCTGTCGCTGTGAGCAGTTCTACAGCACAAAGAGAGTTTTGCAATGCGCAAACATATGTCATACTCGCAGTGCGCCCTTGTATTTGATACCGAGGCAACGTTCGCTGGGGCCATTGAATAATTAAGAAGCCCACGCCAGCGGAAGACAAAGTGCAAAGAGAAAGAAATATGTAGAGGGAGACAACGAAAGCTGTTATGAAATATAGATTATTATATAGTCGTACACAATGGCGCTTGGATTGCAATGGAATGGATTGGGTTGGATTGAGTTATGCTGTGAGGTCTTCCATGAGAAAATGTGTCACTAGGCTTTGGCGGCCGAATGTCTCTGGGAGATGCCACTGGCTAATGCTAATGGGTATTCCCATTAACAGGGACTTTTTGTTTTATAAATATAAATTATGAGATCTTAATAGCCATCCTCGTCTTTATATAATTAAATCACTTTTTTCCGAGGAACTAGTTGATATATTTTGAGTTCGTTTTCTTATGAAATTCTATTAGATTAGAGAATAAATATTATGTCTGTGGAAAATAAATTATAAGAAATTCTAAGCCTAAAAACCTCGATACATTTCGATAAATCTAGGAAAAAAATGTTATTTAAATTCTCTTCGATTTATACAAAAATAAACAAGTAACTAAACTCTAGTCGAGACTGCTCGACTAAGAGATACCCTGAATCCATTGAGCTGTAATACCAATCATTAAGAGCTTCATTTATTTATTAATAGTAAATAACACATGCACACACACACACACACACAAACATATGCATGCACGTAATATGCTCACTGCGCAGTTTTGCGGCTGCAGCAGAGGCTGTGCTATGGAAACATTATTGTTTAATAACTTTTTTTCTCGACCTATGTTCTTAATGAAATTTTCGGGGAATGATTATGACATTCAAATGTACGTATTTGCCAAATTTCAAGTCTCTAGTATTTGATATACGTGAGTTATCGTTTTTGTTGAATTGTGGGCGGAAGGGGCGTGGCATCAAAAATCCAAAAATGACAAAATGTGCGGATTCAATATAGCAATCAAACACAACTTAGTGCACGGCTCTATCTTAAACGGTGTGCACGCCAGACCTCAAAAACAAAGCGATATTTTCGATAGTTATCGATAAAAAAGAAATGGGACGAGTTATCGAAAAAAAAAAATAAACTCGTACAGCGTATGGTATTATCGAGCATTTTGCTTTTTATTTGAAGTCTCTAGCTTTTGTGGTTGCAGAAATCCAGGTGTTTACACGGACGGACGGACGGACGGACGGACGGACGGACGGACGGACGGACGGACAGACGGACAGGGCTAGTTCAACTCAGCTCATCGAGCTGATCAAGAATATATATACTTTATGGGGTGTGGCACGCCTCCTTCTGCCTGTTACATACATTTGCACAAAAACATTATACCCTGAAATTTCCATTTTCAATGGATTCAGGGTATAAAAAATAATATATTGGAACCAAAACGTTAATCGTTTGATTCTTGATTCGATGAATAATCTAAAATTTATAGGCATAATAATTAAATACATACCATTATAATTAAAACCCACTCACTCTTCTTTTTTCTTTGCTTGTTTGCGTGATTTTGTTTAAACCACATAATTACTTGGTATTCACGATAAGCATATATTTGTAACTTCTGCGTAAGTGGAGTTAAATTAATCTTTATTTATCGGTCACAGAAATTATTTAATTTAGCTTCTCAGTATTAACAAAATATATAATATTGATTTCTCTACATCTATAAGAGTCCCCTATAATTATAAACATATAAACCACAATGAGGCAAACGTCACAAAGCTTTGCAGTGAGCTTTCATGTCGATCGCTATTAAATGGTTTTCATTTGGGCAAATTAAATTTGCAAGAAAGTTGATAAACAATTATGCGTTGACTGCTTTTGGCGTATGTGTAATCATTGATTACAATAACTTACTTAGTTAGCTTAGTTAAACATGCAAACGGCTGCTGGTGGGCGTGTGTCATCGTTGGTCGACATCAAAGTAACCGCAGAAGACGAAACACTCGTTTCCGCATTGAGTGTAATTTAATTTACAATTAAAAAAAAACAGCAGCAGCAGGCCTCAAGCAGTAATTACAACGCTTTTACTTATTTTATGCAGAGAACTGCAGTACGCAAAGTTAATTAACGATGTGACGGACGTTCTCTCTGTCTCTCTCTTCTGTGCCTGTCTCACTCTTTAAATTAGATAAAATGTTGAATGATTGAGTTCTTTCGCAGTTGTCTTTAACACATTAAGTGATAATTAAAAACAAGAAATAAAACTAGAAACAGATACAAAACGAAAACTGTTTCTTAAAAGTCATTCAAGTTCAAGTTTGTTGTTGTGGTTGTTATTGCTGTGGGTGAAGTGTGAAGTATTCTCGGTAAAATGCATGAAGCAGACACAGCACGTGCTTTGTTATTGGAGCATATTACATGTTATGCGATGCTGCAGAAAGAGGCGATGAATCAACAAATGTTAAATGAGTGAGTGTGTGTGTGTGTGTGCGTAGGTATATCTGTGTGTGTGTGAGTCAGTGTCCGCTTCCTGTGACAAAATACAAGATGGTGCTCGGAACAGCCGCAGCATAAACTCTTCTACGTACGGCTAGGGTCTTTGTGTTCGACTTGCACATGTCGCGATGTGAGATAAATGCCTGAAAATAAGCAAACGGACTGAATCAAATACACACTCACACAGTCATAGACAACTAGAAACAATGCAAAACATCTGAGATACAGGCATACAATACACACACACATAATATATATATATATATATATATATATATATATATATATATATATATATATATATACATAAATGCAGTAAAGACACAATCTCAGTCTGTCCACATAGCTCAAGGAGTAGCGCAGTTTCCGTTGCATGGCCAGCCATATGAGTCCTTCGAGAGTCACAGGCGTAAACGAGACAATACAACAGCAAAGTCAAAAGAGTCTCTCGCTCACAGTCACACACATTCTCTCTCTCTCTCTCTCTCTATCTCTTTCTCTTTGCCTTTCTTGTTTGTTTTTATACCCTGAATCCATTGAAAATGGAAATTTCAGGGTATAATGTTTTTGTGCAAATGTATGTAACAGGCAGAAGGAGGCGTGCCACACCCCATAAAGTATATATATTCTTGATCAGCTCGACGAGCTGAGTTGAACTAGCCCTGTCCGTCTGTCCGTCCGTCCGTCCGTCCGTCCGTCCGTGTAAACACCTGGATTTCTGCAACCACAAAAGCTAGAGACTTCAAATAAAAAGCAAAATGCTCGATAATACCATACGCTGTACGAGTTTATTTTTTTTTTTTCGATAACTCGTCCTATTTCTTTATTATGGATAACTATCGAAAATATCGCTTTATTTTTTAGGTCTGGCGTGTATACCGTTAGAGATAGAATCGTGCACTAAGTTGTGTTTGATTGCTATATTGAATCCGCACATTTTGTTATTTTTGGATTTTTGATGCCACGCCCCTTTCGCCCACAATTCAACAAAATCGATAACTCACGTATATCAAATACTAGAGACTTGAAATTTGGCAAATAGGTACATTTGGATGTCATAATCATGCCCCGAAAATTTCATTAAGAACATAGATCGAGAAAAAAAGTTATTAAACAATAAAGTTTCCATAGCACAGCCTCTGCTGCAGCCGCAAAACTGTGCAGTGAGCATATTACGTGCATGCATATGTTTGTGTGTGTGTGTGTGTGCATGTGTTGGTTACTATTAATGAATAAATGAAACTTTTTATGATTGGTATTACAGCTCAATGGATTCAGGGTATCTCTTAGTCGAGCAGTCTCGACTAGAGTTTAGTTACTTGTTTATTTCTCTCTTTGTTTATCGACTTGTTTGTTTGGACGTGTTAAGCATTTGTGCAGCTTCAAGTGCAGCATCCAGCATAAGCCAACAGCTGCTAGTGGCCAAGGACAACTCCTGCCTTCACAGACAGGTGTAAACGTTGTGTAATGCACAGAGTAATGCATTAAGTCAGCTACGGATTGAATGCAGCTCTGGCTTTATGCTCCACTTGGGTCCATGTGTTGATTTAGATGGTGACGGTTGCATTTTGATTATGCCAAAGCACTCCTCGATGAACGGAAGGTGTGAGAGCATGTCTGAGGGTCGCTGCAGACTGTAATTATAGCACAAAATAGACAAAAATGCCAAAGTACCAGTCCTTCCGAACCATTTGTTTTAGGCTTCTGAAATTACCTCTTATTTGTACCAGAATTTTAGATGAAAATATATTATTTTTTAGAGTTATTGCACATACCGTGTAGCATCTTTGTAAATTGAATATGTTTTGAGATTCTTAAAAAGAAACAAAAATCATCAAAAAGCCTTTACAATATTAATGTGCATTTCGTATTTCAAATGTTTATTTCAATGTACAGAGAATCTACTTTTATTATTATTTAAACTTAAGACTAATTTCGGAATGCAAATTCAAATAACAAATTAAAGCTTAACTCAATATTTCAGAAAAACATCAAAATTTAGATAGCGCACAGTTTTGTGGTCATTAACTTGCTGGAGCGTCTATCCTTTTGGTTGAAGGGGGCCGTAACTATTATCAGTGGCACTTGGCACTTTTACATGTGTCGATTAGAGTCTGAACTGAGACGCCACTGAAATGAATTGAAATAATCAACGCTATTTTCTGATTGCGCATGCTGCAGCAAAGTTTGCAAAGCGGACGCGAAATCAACTTTTGAAAACATGCAATGACTGACGTTCATTGGGCTTTGTGTTATGTAGGTTTTTATACCCTGAATCAATTGAAAATGGAAAATTAGGGCATAATGCTTTTGTGAAAATATATGTAACAGGCAGAATTTTAAATATTTCTGATCAGCTCGATGAGCTGAGTTGAAAGCTCCTGGATTTCGTGAACCACTAAAGCTAGGGATTAGAAATAAAGAACCAAATTCTCGATAATATGCGCTATTTTATTTATTTTTTTTTTTTTTTCGATAACTCATCCCTTTTCCTTATAATCGATGCGAGCATATGTGTGTGCACACACATGTACGTGTTACTTGCAATTAATGAATAAATGAAATTTTTAATGTTTGGTATTACAGCTCAAAGGATTCAGGGTATCTCTTAGTCGATCCGTCTCGACTATAATTTCGTTACTTGTTTTCTGTTGCTTAGTTTTGTTTTGCTTCAGAATCTAGATCATAGACCGTCGATAAAAATCGCAGCGCTGGTCACTGCACGCAGCGACGCCGTCGTCGTCGTGGTAGTGTTTGTTGCATGTGGAATATAAATAATAAAACCTGCAGCAACAACAATGCAAGCTATGTTGCTGTAATAATAAAAAAATATTTGAAAAGAGAAAATGAAATCTATAAAATGCGAGGAAAATCGTTTATTCGCTTAGTGTTTGCATGTCAAGCGAACATTTTACTAGGTACAGCGAATATTGAATTGAACGAATAATAAAATCATTTTCATGCGTTTTTTCAGGGCGCCAACAAAGAGATACGTGAAGCCATCGCCGACCCCTCGCCCGAGGTGCAGGCCAAAGCGTGGTCTGCGGTGCTTCCATTGGTCATCAAGCTGAAGCGGTGCTATGAGCACTCCCTGGAGCTGGACAAAATAGTGCCCAAGCTACTGGGGCAATTGGTTGGCGGCAAGCTCAATCCGACACAGCATCTGGAGACGCAGCAGGCGCTGGTCAAGCAACTGGCCGAGATATTGGAATTTGTGTTGAAATTCGATGAGTACAAGGTGAGTTACACGACAACCATCTGAGTGTGTGTTTGCGTAGGTGTTGTGTGTGTGTGTTACAGCTCTTGCCTAGTTTGGGCACCAGTTACGCCCAGTGTATAAATATATAGCTGCTTCAAGGCGCGTGGGTCAATAGTGTTATGTCTTCTTGAGGCTAGACCAGGCCAGACCAGACCAGGTAACGTTTGTTGTCGTTTGGCTTACCTTATGTGGGTGCAACAGCCGGTTGAAGTCTTAGCCAAGTCTTTGCCAACTCATTGCGCGCGTGGTTGCATTTTTAATTGACTGCCAGTTTGTACATCCATCCATGCGTCTCTCCGGACCTCCGACTGTCAGTCAAGCCGAGCGCGTGCTGCTGCTCATTGATGAAATATCTTCAGCGTTGCTGCATGCGCTCTACAGTGAAGCTTCATTTAGAGCGCACACACGCACACAAATGTCGGCGCTTCAGTGCGCACGCAAAGCAGAGCGTCGACGGCTCATATATTTAAGTCGGTCGAAGCATGATGGAAATAATTTGAAACTGTTAAAAGAATCTTTTTCTTTTACATACTTTCCTCTCTCTATGTAGCTTAGCTTCTCTTTTGAGACCTTAGCTTTGTGAATCTGAATTAACAATACTTAAAATTAAGTTTAAGGCAAGATTATATAGTATAGACTATAAGTTAGTTATGGAATGTCTGGGGTACTGTTTTGAGTGTAGCATGTTCGAAAAAGATTATTTTCCGAAAAAATATATTTTTGAGTGTTTATAGCCAAATACTCTTATAGAATGTGGTCGGGTTATACACTTAGCTCGTTGATCTCTCCAATAATATATACAAGTATAAAAATTCTTACTTCAGTCCGCACTGCACAATAGAGCCCAATCAAAAATATGGAAGCATTTCACAATTAAACATATTAAACTCTTAACTTAAGTTATTAGATAAGATATATCTCTTTATTTCCCTGTTCCCATTGTGCGTTATTCCACTGATTCTTTCAGTTTTGTAAAAGTTGTACGAAAAGGAGGAAAGACTCAGAGGGGAGTGCGTACGCGTACCAACTCAATAAAGTTTAACGTCAACGGCTGATTCGTTCTCAAGTCTGCATATTTGTATCCTGAAGTTAATAGTAAGGACTTGAGAGTGATGATGCTGCTATTGTCTGTTTAAGTGTGTGTTCACACACACTTACGCACATGCACTTGCTTTCTATTCTTATTTGTAGAGTTCGAACGTGCCTAATTGTCACTCATTGTAGTAAAGGCCACTTCCGTTTCTAAGCAATTGATGCCTTTAGACACTTCTGCTTCCTTGGATGTCGCCACTTGGCATTTTGGGCGAGTGCCTAAAAGTATGCGGCACATTTTGTCACTTAGTCGTGATGATCTATATAATCTACTAAATTTTTTTTTTTTTTTTTTTTAATAATTTACATTTTATTTAAACAGGCTTTCTACTACCTAATTGGCAGCTTAACAAGTTGAACATAAAGGTACAATTATTTACAGTAAAACACTACAGAAATTAACAATTAATTAATAACAATAACTACAAAATTAACAATAACAATAACAATTAACATAAACAACAATAACAATATATATATATATATATATACATATATATATATATATATATATATATTATTTTATAGGAACCTCGCAGGGAGGTCCTGTGGATGGCACTTCTTAAGTCTTCTTTTTCTGGCTCCTTTGTTAAGTCTTCTCGCCAAAGGGTTTGGGTGGCCTTCGAGTCTTGCAAGGTAGCTAGTAGCTACCTTTTGCATTATGTCTCCAACTTTGGGGACCTTGAAATCTTTTTCAATGTCCCTGGTACGCATGTACCAGGGAGCATTGAATCTACTATAAGTTTAAATTAAGTGTTTAATTATTGTATTTAATTCATAAGATCCATACATATGCGTATTTGTTATTCAGAACCTCTAAAATCAAGAATTAATTTCGTTAATTTTCCACATTTAAAATATGGATACGAAATGCAACATATAAGGACACATATGTTTGGTCTTTTTTTTTATTTGATCGAACTACATTGTTCAATTTTATTCGTTTATTTCTTCTAAGGCTTATAGTCACATATAAAAATATGTTGTATTGTGTAACATATATTGCTTTTTACTTTATGTATATAAGTTGTAAGTACTTTGACTGTTGTTCAACTAAAAAGATAGATAAATTTGTCAACAATTATGATACTTGGCACACGCACTGCTAAATAGTATTTTTGGCGCTTTGGATGATATTCAGCTGTCATTCTTTACTTAGGGTTAAGAGTACTTTTAGGTTTTAGTCAATTGCGCATCATTTATCAATAAATTGTTGAGTGTTGAAATAGTGTGGCTGCAATCGTTGCGGGTATTTGCGCAAATAGTCGGAGTAATGCTTTGCATATTTCCTCTGAAAGTCGTGTTGGCCCAGCACTAGTGCAGGCTCGTCGTAGTTCTCATTGTTTCTGTAGTTGAAATGGTTGTTGCTGTTGTAGGACAAGGAGCGGCTGCCGCCTATGCGAACTATTTGGTTTTCTGGTCGTCGGGAATCAGCTCCGGTGAGTAGCTCACGTTGATCCAGCTCTTGTTGGCCTTGCGGCTGTGTGTAGTAGTAGGCGCCATTGTTGTTGTAATTGTGATTGGCAGCATGTGTGGGCGTCTCATTATTGTTGCTGAACCAATTCGGATTGCTGCTGTCCGGCTTTACAGTGGCATAGTGCTCTCTCTTGCTGTAGTAATTAATGGGCATATATTGACGTTCCTGCTGCTGAAGTAAGTTCGCTTCATCATTAACAACAATGGGCGCACCAGACCACCTGGATTGCACTGGAGCAGAAAAGGGCCTAGTGTAGGTCATTGAAGCTTCGTGATAGCCAAGCCGTTGTTGCTGTGGTAATTCTTGTTGATATTCATTAAAATGAGCACTGAACGTGGGAGATGCATACTGAGCCGATGTAAAGCGAAGCGCCATTAGCGAGAATATGAACTGCCAATAGAGTGTTACACAACCTTAAATTAGTCATCTTTGTATATAGTAATAGATTTAATTATAATCAAACGAAACTCACACACTGATAGCTTTTTAAGCTGCTGTTGCTGGTCCGTTCTGGTTGCCGCATCGTTACTTACTGTTAGAACGATTTAGGCTAATAACGTATTTATATAAGGTTTTGTGCACATTTGTCTATAGTATAAAATGTTGTCATGTTTCAAGCGATCCCTCAAGGTAAATGATGAGCCAGTCGTGGCAGGCAGGCGGCAGCTCTCTGAAGTTTTTCTCACGCACGACTCCAGTGCAGCCCTGACAGCTAAATAGACGCTCAAGCGTCATCAAATGTACTCTCGAGCTGAGTTTTGGGCCTGGCTGCAAATTACGAACAAAAATTAAGTCCGATTGCGATGTCACGTACTGCAATTAGATCTAAATTAGTCTAGCGGCAATTAAAGTAGTAAGCCAAGCAGTGCAAAGTATTCAGGTGATACTAATAAGCAGTCTACTGCTTTATATGAAATATAATAATTATATTAGCAAGCAGTGCAGAGACTGAGACGGGTTAGGTCTAAATCTTGTTGGCCACAAATGTGAGCGACCATCTTTAATTAATTAGATTCCAAATTGGATTTAAACGTTCAGAAAATTCTGATATTATTTATATCACTTATTTATATATCTTTGCAGATGAAAACACCCGCCATACAGAACGACTTTAGCTACTACAGGCGCATTGTTAGTCGACAGCGCATCGATTCCACGGAAAATATGCTGGTGAGCACAGAGCTGGCAAATCGTATGTCGTTGTTCTATGCGCATGCCACGCCCATGCTGAAAGTGCTTAGCGAGGCCACATCAAAATTTGTGAATGATAATGCGGACGATGTGCAAAATACAACAGAAACACTTGGTACAATGGCCAAGGTGTGTCTACGAATGTTGGAGAATCCGTAAGTGCCAATCGAATAATATTGTTAGTGAGTATTATGTAGATTAAAAAATTCTAATGCCTTCCAGAAAACTTCTGCAACAAATTGAACGGGAGGAGACGCAAATGCTGGTGCTGCGGGTGATGGTCGGCCTGGTCATACTCTACGATCACGTTCATCCGGTGGGGGCTTTTGCCCGTGGTGCCCACGTCGACGTAAAGGGATGTGTGCGACTCTTGCAGGCGCAGCCGGCGATAAAGGCGGAGCCACTGCTGAACGCCCTGCGCTATACGACGAAGCATCTAAACGAAGAGAATACGCCGAAGAACATACGTAACATGCTAGCCGCATAATGCCGGATTATGGGCGCGGATCAAGCCAAATCGTTTTGTTCATGTGTAAAATTTGTATGGTTACCTTTGTTTAAAGATTTAAACGATTTTTATTTATGTAATTAATAGGCTTCTACTACGATTATATATATATATAGATATAATGTTTAAATTGTGTGTGTGTTGTGCAGGAAGGAGGCCGCATTTAGTTTAATGATACATTTTCAGCATTTGTCGTTTTCATTTGTTAGGATATGTGCATATTTTTCGTATTAATTGGCGCCTCCTTGTGAACCTAAAATGAAAATATATCAGTGACAACAACCGGTAAAAAAAAAAACAATATTTAGCTTATAAACTAGCACTAATATTAAGTAATGAACAAACCTATTGCAAATTGAATAATAAACAAGAAATTAGCGCAAAGTAAAATATGATAGAAACGAATATCCTAAATTTCAATTTCAACTACTAACCAGAGATTATAAATTTAAATACAATTTTAAATAAATACAACTTAGCATATTTTTTTGTACATGAATATACACTTACAATTAATTATAAACAAGAGGATAACAATACCAACTAAATGGCCTGAACAACAAACAAACAAACTGAAATAACGCAGATGCATTTATATTTCCACTTTGAGCAAAAACAAAAAATATTTGATAAACATATTACAACCTTTGTATGTCTGATTGTAGAAGAACGCTGCGCAATAATACTTTAAGACTTACACATAGAAATTAATAAAACTTGTATTGCAACAATACAAAAGAAAGCAAAGAAAAGATAAAGAAAAATCAATCCAGAATGCAAAACAAAAATAAACTAAAAACACATATTGAAGACTTGCCTATATTTGCGGTTAGTGAAACGATAATATAAATTATTATATTGAGTGAGTATGAAGGAGGAAGTCTTTAGAATCTCGAATTTCTGTTGTATATCCATCAGTTAAGTTACTGTCCTAATTATTACTTTGAATGTAGATCAAGAGAAATTTGATTTTAGAGACGGAAAATTAGATATGCTTGTCCTTGTCAATGAAAATCTCTGTTGATACTGGAGATAGATTGCCACAATACCCTGACATAGCACCTTAAAGTAGGACTGATTATTAGAATTTATCTAATGAGTTTCAAGTAGAAAATCCAAAACAATTTAAGACATTTTGACGGTTTTGTGGATTTTTAAAAATATTCTCTCTTTATTTTGAGAAAGTTGCGCTGCTTACTGCCGAAGATCATGATGACCAATGCAGTTCGAAATTGTTTAGCCGCAACAAGCCTTAGGCTCGTCCTTTCCAGGCGATTTGCCGTCTGGCACGGGGTCTACAGCACGAACGAGCCTTTGATGTCCTGGATGTGCAGCCTCTGCAACAGCAGGAGACTCATCGATCGGTTGACCTACAATTTTAAAACCGTTGAATGATTAAAGCACAAATCTTCGATTCTTTCGACTTGCCTGCAGACATGCTGAAGACAACACCCATGAGGAGTGCTAACAGGAAGAAAATTTTCATCATTGAGCTTGGATGGCGAACAACGAACTTCTATAATCTTACACTGGGCTGCGGTCTCTATTTATACTTGTTGTTCATGATTACATGACAATTTCTTAATAAGATTTTCACAGCGAACATTTGGTATTTCAAACCTCTCATTAGCAAACAGGTGAAAATTTTGTAATTAATATGTGCAAAATCACCCGTGTAGAAGAGTGCAAAATCACCCGTGTTGAAGAAACTCATAAAATTTAATAAATTGAGTTTAATAAATATGAGGTATATAATATGTATATACAATAATATAGTTTGATTTATGAAACATAACAAATTTGAACTTAACATTTTCTTGTACTGGCATCTCATCAGGAATAAAAAGTTTGAAATTTTAATTTAAAAAAAAAGCTGCAAACGTTTAATAAATCACTATAATCTAAGACCGCTAACTTTAACTTTCCGCTATCGAAGCTAGGGAATATACATATACTTGTTTTGACATTTTACGTCGAAAAAATATAGATAATACATCTTCTGAACTATAAGAGTTAGGAAACTTAAAATTGATTTGAGTTTTTTGGGTATTTTTTCACCGTAAATGCACCTTGGGGAACAGATTGTCACTCAGGCAGTTTTGTCTTCTTGTTTATATTTATTTTAGATTACGTGTATTAAAATATTTTTATTGCATAAATTACTTATTAGGAGCTTGACAGTTTTTTTTGGATATAAGTGAGTTGTTTTTGGTGAATTGTGGGCAAAGGGCGTGTAATATGCTTATTCATTATAGAAATCCCTAACGTCTCAGTACAAGTTTCTTAATAGTGTGAAGACAAATTTAGATAGTTATCGATAACAAGGAAATGGGAGAAGTTATCGAACAAAAAAAACAAACTCGTAAATGTAAAATGTAAAATGTAAATGTAAATGTAAATTCTGAAAATTTCGCATTCATTTAGACAATTGCCTATCAAGAAATTTTAATTAAGTCGCAAACTAGTTTTTGCACGCATTACTAAAGCAAATAAAATAATTATAGTAGTTAGCAGTTATAACTACAATAACATTAACTAGGCACATAAACAAATAAGTAACTCTGTCAAAGCACCTTAAACCCAAGCGGATATAAGCCATAGATCAATTGAATGTTATATTCATGTTTATTTTCAAAATATTGCTTCTTTATTTATATATTTATTCATGATACGTGGCGGTAACGTGGAACACCACTACGATGCCATACCCATAGCCATTGATACATTGCATCAGCCGCAACAGGCCTCGGCATTTTTGTTTTGTGGCTCGGCTTCTAAGCTGCGCACGAACTTATGATGATGCCCATGTCCTGTTGTATCCTCTGGTGGCTGCTGGAAGTGAGCTGTAATATAGAGACTTGTATGATTAAAAATTGTAATTAATTTGAATTATTTCACGACTTACCTGCCGACAAACTGAATACGACGCCCAGAACGAGCAAAGCCAGAAAGAAAATCTTCATCTGAAATTATTGTTTGACTGCTGATCAACTGGCAAATGTAGTCCAATAGTGTTCAGTGACTTTCATTTATAGTCGAGTTTTATTTTATGTCTACAATATGTTTTTCATTTATTTCCAACAGGTGAAACTGTAATTAGTGCAGGGAATACCGAATTCATAATCAACTGCTGTTCATAAACAATCAGAATAGTATATATATATAGGTATATATATATGGCTCACTTCGGTTTGTAATTAAAAGATTCATTTCTGGAGATTTTTCAATAAATTTAAAAATTTTATAATTGCATAAAAGCTATATATAATCCTTTACATATAAGAGCGCAAAACTGTTGAGCAAAGGACATTAAATGAAGTACATTAAATAAAATTGGTTCTAATGTGGTTTTTGGCAAAAACCGTGTCAACATAAATATCTTTTACCCATAGCCATATAAAGGTCAGCCTCCTTATAAGACGGACTTAGACTTTATAGAAATCAAATCGATACGTAAGCTTAGCTACAATTAGTTATGCTGTTAATTTGGTTGCTTGGTTCATAAATTATTTATATTTGCTGGTCTGCCAAACGTTGCTAGCAGGTACATTGTACAAGTGGTGTTTTTTTTTTCTATAATTTAACCAAATGAAAGTTGATTAGATTAGTTTAGAGTCAAATTATATACCTTAAAGTAGGGTATTCGGATGCGAATAAACGATCATGGAAGTGTGCATCATAGTCAGGCTGTAAATGGATATGGGCAAGGCAAATTCAATGAATACATCTAGAAATCTTCATGTATTGCATCCGTTGTTATTACTTTGTCGAGGCTTTAAGATTAGTTTTCCAGTATGAGGTTCTAGGTCCAGGGCGAAATCGGTTAGGACGGTCCGCGTACGCGACGTGATTATCTGTGGTGCCACAACTAACTTCTGTATACCAAAAATGAAGAGGACTATTAGTGTGACTGTGGCGACTGTGAAGATGGGGTGAATCCATAGTGATTCGGTGAGCGGGACAACGGTTGTACGTGGATCTTTCAGCCAATACCAGGCACTGATTGCCGTGCATACGGATAAAGCAGATAGTATGACTGTAATACAAATATGTGATTATGCATGAAAACGCGTACGGCTTAAATATGAATTGTTTCATTCTTACTGCGCCAGCGGAACGTGGGTGGCCTGTATGATGAAACCACCTCAGTTAGTCGCCGCTCGAATGCCTTTAAGTCTTCGCAAGCTGATGGTTCCATCGCGCCAATTTCCTCGATGCTCGTGGCTGCCTTGATGTGATTGAAATTGTCCAGCTTATTTTTGTAATTTTTTCCTTATTTTGATAAGATTTCACATTTAATTTGTTTTTGTATTGAATTTTATCTTAAATAATGCCAAATATAAATACTGAAATATAAATACCATATTCTAAAACGTCGAAATGTCTTACAGTGCGGCGTAAGCAACGAGCAGCTGATCAAATTATTGTTCCTTCTTAGCACTGCTTTTTGCCATATTCCAGCACTTTTTAAGTCAACGACGTTAATAAACACTGCAAGAGTCCGCCATAAATAGTTTGGTGGAAATATTTTGATAAAAAATGAGTAGCAAAGAATGGAAACGTGTGGTCAAGTTAGAATATATGAAAATACGCCAGCAAAAGAGATACAAACGTGCTGATGAAATCAAGGAAGCTTGGATCAAGAACTGGTATGACTTATAAACACGTAACACGCCTGGCGTCTATTTACTCTATTTAACTACTTAGGGATGAGCACAATCATAATGTGCAGGATTTATATTGCGACTCAAAGGTGTGGCAGGCAAAGCCATATGATCCACCGCACGTAGACTGTGTCAAACGCGCTGAGGTGACTAGCTACAATAGTCCCAACAGTGGGCCCCAGCGCGTGCCCATTTGCGTGATCAACGCCGTCACGCCCATTCCTACAATGTACACATGGGCACCCACACAGCAAAATTTCATGGTCGAGGACGAGACTGTGCTGCATAACATTCCGTATATGGGTGACGAAGTGCTCGACAAGGATGGGAAGTTCATAGAGGAACTGATTAAGAACTATGATGGCAAAGTGCATGGTGACAAAGATCCATCCTTTATGGACGATGCCATATTTGTAGAATTGGTCCATGCGTTGATGCGGTCGCACAATAAGGAGTTGGACGAAACTGCAGCAAGTCCATCTGTTAAAACGGAGACTATAACAACATCGAAATTAAAAGACGAAGACGAGAAAAATGTGACGCCGGCAATCGTAGAGCCAACAATAGAAAATTCTTCAAGTATAGGGGAGGACAAAGAGGAATCGTTCAACGCAGATGCGTCAGATACAAAGTGCAAAGTAGAGAAGGTTAAAGAGAAGCTACCATTTCCGGCACCAATAATATTTCAGGCAATCAGTGCCAACTTTCCAGATAAGGGCACTGCTCAAGAACTAAAGGAAAAGTGTGTTCGGTTGTATATTGTGAGGGTTATATGCTAAATGTCTTGTCTCGTCCAGGTATATTGAGCTCACCGAGCACCAGGATCCCGAGCGTCCCCAGGAATGCACTCCGAACATCGATGGCACCAAGGCCGAGAGTGTTTCCCGTGAGCGTACTATGCACTCGTTCCATACGTTGTTCTGTCGACGCTGTTTTAAATATGACTGTTTCCTTCATCGTAAGTGGAATTCCTGTGTGTTTTCTCCAGTTGGGTTACTCTTAATAACGTTTTGTTTTTGCTTTTTCTCTTTATTTGGAAAACAAACAAAAATTGTTGCAAAACATTTCTTTTGTCTAAAAAAACACTTAAATTTTGTTAAAATAAATAACTGCAATTTAGGTCACCATGTACAGGGTGAGTCGTTGTTGTAGTTGTTGTTCTCGATAACCACACGCACACACACTCATACCGCCTAGGCCGAAAAGTCGCCTTGCTCCACATCATCATCAATCTTTCCTATATATTTATATATTTTTATCTGTGGAATCGGCAAAATATGTCTTGTTTCAAAATTTTCTTGGTGTTTCTCGCCTCATTTCGTGCGGCTTTTTGCATCCCTCGTTAAGTAACGTATCTGACTCATGCTCTAACCCCGAATGTCTCATAGTCATGATTGTCCTGTGATCCCTATCGAATTGTGTTAAGTAGTTTGAAATTTCAATTCACAGGTTTGCAGGGACACGCAGGTCCCAATTTACAAAAGCGTCGCTATCCAGAATTGAAAACTTTTGCTGAGCCATGTAGCAACTCTTGCTATATGTTAATAGTAAGTAGCGTACTATTTATTTTATTATATTTTGGGTGATTAACATTGTTTTGTTTATAGGATGGGATGAAGGAGAAGCTGGCAGCCGATAGTAAGACGCCGCCTATCGATTCTTGTAACGAGGCTAGCTCTGAAGACAGCAATGACAGCAACAGCCAGTTCAGCAACAAGGACTTCAACCCAGAGAGTGGGAAGGATAATAGCATAGCCGTCAATAGTGCCGAAATAAACTCCATAATGGGTAAATGTTCATATAGATGATTAGAAAGGCAAATAGGCTCGACCAATATGAGATAATGTGCCTTAAGCCTAAGAACCTTCTGATCTATAACTCTTTCTGTTGTAGCTGGCATGATGAATATAACCAGCACGCAGTGCGTTTGGACCGGCGCCGACCAAGCGCTCTTTAGAGTACTACACAAGGTGTACTTAAAGAATTATTGTGCCGTCGCGCACAATATGCTTACGAAGACTTGTCGACAAGTCTATGAATTTGCGCAGAAAGAGGCAGCCGAGTTTAGCTTTGAGGATCTACGGCAAGACTTTACTCCGCCTCGAAAGAAGAAGAAGAAACAGCGATTGTGGTCACTGCATTGCCGTAAGATACAATTGAAGAAGGATTCGTCATCCAATCATGTGTACAACTACACGCCCTGCGATCATGCTGGTCCTTGCGACATGAATTGTTCCTGCATTCAGACGCAGAATTTTTGTGAGAAATTTTGCAACTGCAGCAGCGATTGCCAGAACCGTTTCCCAGGTTGTCGTTGCAAGGCACAGTGTAATACCAAGCAATGTCCTTGTTATTTGGCAGTGCGTGAATGCGATCCAGACTTGTGTCAGGCCTGCGGAGCCGATCAATTCAAGCTGACCAAAATCACCTGTAAAAATGTTTGCGTGCAGCGTGGATTGCGTAAGTAACGTGTTGTTGTGGTACCAATGCACTTAGCTCTATCCTAATTTATCTTTTAGACAAACATTTGCTAATGGCTCCTTCGGATATTGCTGGATGGGGCATTTTCCTAAAAGAGGGCGCCCAGAAAAATGAGTTCATATCAGAATATTGCGGCGAGATTATCTCGCAAGATGAGGCTGATCGTCGTGGAAAAGTGTATGATAAGTACATGTGCTCATTTTTGTTCAATTTGAACAATGATTTCGTTGTGGATGCCACACGAAAAGGAAACAAAATTCGCTTTGCCAACCATTCGATCAATCCCAATTGCTATGCCAAGGTCATGATGGTCACAGGGGATCATCGTATCGGTATCTTTGCCAAACGAGCTATTCAGCCTGGCGAGGAACTGTTCTTTGACTACAGATACGGGCCGACTGAACAGCTCAAATTTGTCGGCATCGAGCGTGAAATGGAAATTGTTTAATGCGCTTACATACAATTATATTATATACATTTTATCTATTCACTACATACAAATTGACATAAATATCGATCAAGAACTAAACCGTTTTTGCCACATTTGCTATAATTGGCTTCGGCCGAGACTTAAAAATGAGTTTCTTCGTGCATATGGCACGCACAGTATATTCTGTTCTCTGGCGACTCTTGTGCTCCAATGCTACTGTATCATCCAGCAGTGTTCTCTCCGCTCCTCCTTCGGTTGCATTCATCATACTTGCTTCTAACATTGCATCAGTTGTATTAAGTAATTGCTGTCCTTCATTACTTTTCGACTTCTCCAGAACTGCAAACGGCTTCTCCAGCTTCTGCTCTCGTCCTTGCAAAATGTGATGTCCTATTATTAGAATCTGAAAATAGTCACGTAACATGTCTATTGTGGAGGTATCTTTTTAGCTAAAGCAACTTACGGGCTGTCCATATTTATTGTAGTACAGATCACCTATAAACTGATCGTTCATGCATTGATTGCTGCGCACCTCTAGATCACCTTGAAGCTCTATGATGGCCCATTCACCAGTCCCAGCGTTGTGCCTAAAACATAGAAGCAAAAAATATAGATGTGGTCTAAGCATTTAGTTGTTAAAAGTAAATTGAAGTAGGATAGTTTACAGAAAAACAACATTATCTTATTGAGATACATTTATTCTGTTATGCAGTCAATTATCCTCTAAATTTCTTAAACAATGGATGTACGTTGCCAGCATTCTTGCGCCGGTGCTCGTAGTAGATGGCATCATCACCGCCTGACATTGAACTGAGGCCGCCCATACGTTTCGTGGTACCTGAGCCACCTGGACGATAGCCTGGCTCCCCTGGCACTTTCTCATCCTCACAGTCGATGTCAGAAGCAGACAAAACCAACTGCAAAAGCTGACCCTGCTCCTCCTGTGATCCATACATAAGATCAGTTTCAGCGTCCATTCCCTTCAGATGCGTGATGACTTTATAGCTGTAGCCTTGATTCACCAGGAACCGCTGGCGCTTGCGCGAATAGCTCATCTCCATTGTGTCCTGGGAGACGAGCGTGTAGAAGAATGCATTATATTCCTCGGCAATAGCCCCCTTTTTGGCGCGCAGAATACGACCCAAGCGCTGTGCCTCCTGGCGTCGTGAACCACCATGCGATGAAATCTGAATAAGCACATTCGCCTCGGGCAGATCAAAACTAGTATCGGCCACCTTGGACACAAAAATCGTGTTGACCTTGGGCAATATAGAGTGTTTAATGAGTTGCTGTTCAATAGGGAAGACATATTTACATACCTTAGCATTAAACTTAAAATTCTGTAGAATTTGTATACGTTCATTCTGAGATGTGGGCCCATAGATGAATGGTTTGTTCATCTTGATGGCATAGTGCTTCAGGGCAAACACGTTGTCTGAAAACACAATCGTCTTATCGCCACGGTTCTCGTGGTATTTAATAAGGAATTGACAGCTGCGGAACTTAGAAGGATTCATCACATACAGCAGCATTTTCTTGGACGTTTTGGTAGTAAGATACTCGCGATAAAACTCTGGCGACATAGGACACCACACCTCGGCACACTGTACTCGGGCAATATATCCCTTCTTTTGTAACTCCAGCCAGTTAGCTTCATAGAGCTTGGGGCCAATAAGGAAATTTAGATCTGCAATTTTGTCGTCCTCCCGCAATAGTGTGGCTGTCAAACCAAGTTTGCAGTGGGACTGCACAATGGTCAGGACACGTCGAAACATCTTTGCGGGTATGGTATGCACCTCATCCAATACCATGATGCCCCATTCCTGCTCTTGCAGCCAGCGCATCGTTTGTTCCGCCTCCCATGAACGTTTTTGTGTGTGTGTAATCATGGAGTACGTGGTAACCAGTATACCACAGCCCATGGGCTTATCCTTTGCTTCCGAGGTAAAGCGACAAATCATACTATCGTCTGCTGTGGACCACATTTTAAACTGTTGCTTCCACTGCTCCACTGAGACACCGCTGTTGCACAGAACCAAGGCGCGCTTACGCACAGTACAACAGGCGGTGACACCTACCAAGGATTTTCCTGCGCCGCATGGTAGCACGATTACGCCAGAACGTGCTCGGCCATTGCCAAACATTTTTCGCAAACTCTTTTCTTGATAAGGGCGAAGAACGGCCGCTGGTTTTAGGTCAATGTTTATATCCGGATTGTGGGTATCATTACGAAAATCATATTCTGCTAGCAGCGGATGTTCGATTTCAATGCACCGCTTTTGTATTAGTTCAATTTTTTCCTGCGCTACCTCAAAGGATACGGTTTTAAGATTGACTTCGTCTTCATCCTCCTCTTCCTTGTCAATCTTCTCGTAAAAGTCTGTAATATCCTCAGGAACCGCAACAGTGGTAGTAGTAACTGCACCTTCTGCGGTGGCTCCGGGTGCAGTTGTTGCTGCAGAGGTACCTGCCGAATCTTCTGTTGGATTGTCCCCCGTCGTTGGCAGCTTCGTTCCGAATTGTGTGATGGCTTTGCTATCCACAGTGCCCTGTATAAAGCCTTCGTCTTCGTTGCGTATGAGCCGACACTTCTGTATGATAGGATCCTTAAGCAACTTTTGAAGCACCTCCGGGTGTGGAGATTCGATAAAGTATTTGTTATGTTTTAGCACAAGCTTCACTTTTCCATACGACAGTGTACAGAGACGTATAAACTCTAGAATGCCCTCGGGAATGGTGGTTTTGCTCAAGCGCTTCAGATACTCTACAATGTCGTGTGTTTGCAGTCCCACAGACACAGCAGCATACAAGCTGTATGCTGTCAGCTTGTACTCATGTATGTGCTCCGGCCGACAGACTGGTTCCGATATAGCAATGAGAAAGTCATGGGCATGCTTGTAAACAGGCGAAAACGATTCAAGGAACACGTGTCCATTCGGAGCTACCCATAAAGGACGATTAGCATGATCCTGACGCAATTGCATCTGAGAACGGTAGTCTTTGGCTCCATATTCGTCTGTGTTTGCGTTTTCGTCATTGGTTTCAGCGTTCTTGGACGCAGCACCCGGAACGCCATCTGACTCACTGGCGTAGTCTTGGCTGTCATTGTCATCCACCAGTTGGGTGTAAGCATCGTCTTCAGCGCGACGCTTTTTAGCTGTGAACTCGTATTAGTTTTTCCGGGGTTTACTCTAAAAATATAAATCCTTACCAAATTTATCGCTGGAACCGCGATCCTTTTTAGACTTTTTTGGCGGCCCCATTGTGAAATAGTTTCTAAGAGAAACTACACAAATGACACAGCTGTTTCCAGTGTTGCAAAGTTAAAATTATAAGCAAAAAAAGGCGCGAGAACTAACAACAGCTGGCAGCATTGCTAGATAAGCCGATTCCTTTATTCGGGAATCAATCTTACAGCTATATATATTGAATAAATAATCTTACAATATTACTTACGTTCTTATGATGATAGGCATAGTTTATTTTTGTTTGAATTTTAGAAACTTAACTTTATTCCCATGCAGGAGAATACAATCGAAATGAGACAACCGAACCGTAGCTTTTACCACTGTCACTAACACTTCAAAGAGTTGCCACATCGGAAAGCAAGCAGCTGATTATGTTAAGTTAACAGATGGTGCCCAGTAAGTGCAGTTGGCTTAACATTAGTTTAACAAATGCAACGTTCGTTCACATTATTTTAGAGCCATTTAGCGGTATATTATGCCTAATTCAAATATATATTTACATTTATATTTATATTTATATTTATTCAATTGATGTGCTCTGTCATATCACTCACATCAATGAAAAATAAATAAAGTTCCACTACTTTACCCTGAATTATGGTCGCAGATAAGAATAAAAAGAAAGCAAAACCCACAGAAAATATAAATTCTAGACTAACGGTTTTCCTTCAAACTAACTTATGGAAAATATGTCTCGTCATTGCCATATGCGATTTGGGTCATGCGCTCTTCTTTGCTGTCAATGCGACAATTTCGTTGGTAACGAGAGTAAGTCAGGAATGGGAATAAGTTGACAATGCTGTTCAAAATTATTATTTAACAGTTAAGTGTATACTCCTCATTGGCGGTTCTGGGAACAGTATTTTGGGTCGTAATTGTGGTGCTATTGATTGTTGGTCTCTGGAAGGTAAGTAAAATATTTTTGATCCTTCAATAATTTAACATATCTACAACATTTATTACTATAAAGCGGCGTCCAATACTGGTTAAAATCTGGCTTATCTTCTCATTAATTGGTTTTATTGTGGATATAGGATTTTCCATCTGGGGCATCGTGTCTTCAGTAACAGTTGATTTGGATAATTTAAAAGAGTTTTCCATTATATTTGTAGGAATTTGTGCGTGACTCTTTGCTTTAGATCATAGTATTTTGATGAAATATATATTTTCATATTTTCAGTTATCGATAGTATCTGTATCTATATGGTGTATAGATACTATTTAGTTATGAATCATGGTGATCTCGCCCATGAGCCCGAAACGGGAAAAAAGAAAAAAACAAAGAAGAATCGGGATGAAAAATCCCGTAAAGGTAAAAAAAAAAAAAATAAAATTCTCATTTATATATTAATTTGCTAATGTAATATATTATTAATTTTTAGAAAGTCAGGTGAAGTCCAAAACTACCGAAAAAAAATCTGAGAAAAAGACGAAGAAATCTGAAAAGAACAAATCTACTAAAAAATAAAAACACTCCTAAGATTCTGTGATAAAACCCATACACAAATAATTTATTTATATAAATATGTTGTAGTAGGCCTTATGTCCTGCACACATGAAATATATTTCATATAAATTTTTCTACAACTTTTTTTTTTTAATGATTTGCTTTTATCTTAAGATGGAAGATCAGCAATCCAAAAATATTCAATGCGACGATAAATATAAGACTTCCTTAGGTGTAACTTTAGTGCAGATTTGTTATTTTATTGCCATATTCGACTTAATGCAGTCTCTATACTTTTTGATTGATTCAACGGGAGCTTTGGTTTTAAATGTCTGTAAGCAATATAAACTGGTCTGCTCTATATTGACTAAGCTCTACCGCAGGTGGGTATCTACTCAATAGTTGCATTTCTTGGCTCAGTATTTTGGATTGTGATGGTAATATTGCTGCTCGTGGGACTATGGAAGGTAAGTTCTAAACATTGCACCTGTATCTGTTGATACTAGCTTTTAATTGTTTAAGGTTCGTCATCGGTTAATAGTCTGCTGGCTGATATTTTCGATCGTGGGTATAACGGGCGATATATGCTTTTTTATTTGGACAATTTCCATTTCCGTGTATGTACAGTGGTCTCAAATTATACAGTTCACTGTGCTATATTTGGGCATAGGTAAAGATAATTTAATCCAATTTTTATTTGTGGTGCTCATTTCAATATGATTCTCGCTTTCTTTAGTTGTTGAATGGTTATTCATTTATATAGTCTATAGATATTGTTTAAGTATCGTTAGGGTTACAGCGGACAAGGAAGTCAACACTGACAATGATCTTAAACTGAATTCGCATCGCATGAATGCACGCAAATCTAGCTCGTTAGTATTTAAAAATAAAGAATCTATAATTTAAAAATAAAGAATCTGTTTTTGCTCAGCCACCACCGTCGAGATCGCCAGCACATCGGAAAAGACAAGTTGGAAAGTACTATGAATCAAAATGTGCAGAAAGCAGAAAAGGCTGAACAACAACACATCGATAATCGGAAATGAAATATTATTCTTATTATATATTATATATATGCTATATGTTCTCTGATGTACATAAAGCTCTTCCACTGTATTGTCTCTTATAGATCATTTCAATTTATTGCTTAGCTCGTGTGCCAAAATCAATTCGAATCTGCCAGCACAAACAATAATAATAATTGAGTTTGATAGTTGTTCTTTTATCTTTATCTTTTTTCTCGTTTGTCAATTTCTATCACGAAACCCAGTCCCGAAGGAGTCACGTTGACAATAGGACAAAATCTAATCTCAGCACGGCCAAGAGGCGGCAGCTGACAAAACAAATGCCGTAAATGAAAGATGGCCGGAAGACTTGTCGCAAATCAGCACATGAGGCACAGTGGTTAACATCTCGATAAAATTGTTAACTGTCCGACTATTTAACGAACAGAAAGTTTTTTTATTTGGTTAAAATATGGCCATTTTTATAATTATAAATAAATTACTGTTCTTGAAACCAAATTTTTATTTATAAATTTTTACTTCAATACTGATTAATAATAAGTATGCCTAATATTTCTTTCCACTGAGAGAATATGATACGTTTTATATAAAATACAGTTGTGAAGTTATTAGCTTATCACATATTTTCTTGTAGGTTACATTTACTAGGGACACTGTGGTTGGGATACAGCTTTTGACAACAAATGTCATTGATTAAGAAGTTGAGTAGCCAACAGCATTCTCACACTATCGTCTATTGAGAATACGTGCTCATAATCATTATAGCTTTGATTTAGTGCTCAGCTTATCCCTATGTTTGAACTCTAGCTTAAGTTGCTAATTGAATGAGATGGAGAACTATTTGGTAGTTTGCAGTTATGCGATTGCAGCTCTGGATCTATTGTCGGCAGTGCTTTTCGCCAGTGTCTCGGGTATGCTCTATGCACAAAACGTAAGTTATGTAGCTTAAGATTGGGATCTAAGTCGAAATAAGTGATATCATCTATAGCATCATTGGACATCGCTGGCAGCACTTGCTTTTTCCATCATTTGGATTTGTGTCATTGTTGTATTGTTGCTGGGCATTTATCGGCGGCAGTTGGATTTCGTGCGCTACTGGTTGGTTTTCACCTGCTTGGGCATTATGCTGGATGCCTTTTTCTTGCTCTACGGACTAACATTGGCAGTATCCATAAATTGGGAGGGCGTTAAGATAACCGTTATGCCATTCATCGGCTTGGGTAAGATTGTATTACAAGCAGCCCGGCAGTCAAACATTATCCGAGTCTATTACAGCTGTAGAAATGACTTTCGTGTTCATTATATATGTTTTCTACCTGGATATGATTGAGCGTGAGCAGTGGATACCACTGGGTGCCAACAGAATTAAAGGTGGCTGCACTCGAAAGTACAGAAAATACACCTCCAGTAGTGCTGAAACAGAGCGTAGGGAGCGCAAGCGTCTAAAGAAGATGTACAAGAGAGAAGAGAAAGCTGCTTTAAAGGAGCTGCACCGCAAGATGCGTAGAGGCCAGCATTAATGACCCCAGCACACCTCCACCTGTCTCCTATAATTTATGCCTTTATGTCAAGTCGGGAAAAATGAAAAGTAGGCCAAGCGTTTGTGGTGCTCAACGTTCTCAGATAGCCTATCAAATCCAGTCATGGAGAAGACTTCGCTTTTATATTGTGCCTATGCCATAGCCGTCTTCGATCTACTCTGCGCTGCGTTGTTCGCTGCACTCAGCCTTGGCAAGTTCTTTTCACATGTAAGCTCCAATATATGTAGTTTACACTCCTGAGTATACTTTAGTTTCCGCACTGCAGTTGAGCTGGCTAACCATATTTGCTGTCTGTTTTGGTATGTTTTGGCTGACACTGATTGCTCTGCTAATTTCTGGTATTTACAGCGTAAGTTATAGTTAAGCTTAATTGACTTTAATACTCTACGTAAGGTTTTTTTGCAGCGTAACTCAAGGTTGGTGCGGTATTGGCTTATATTCTCATTTATGGGCATTACTATAGAGCTCTGTCTGCTGATTTATGCTTTCTTTAGTAAGAGCACGTTCCAAATCGGACTAGCTGACAACAGTTTGATTCTGTCCCTTGGTTTATGTGAGCAGCCGCTTTCTATACATAAAAATACTACTTTCATAATCACTTTAACATTTCCTAGTTGTCGAAACAATTTTTGCCTTAATTATTCATCAATTCTATCATGAGGTCTCGAAATGCAGTCCTGTTCTCCGGGAAAGTAAGCTGCCTCCAGACCCACCACTACAACAGGTGGTGTCGCAGCCATCACAGAAAGAGCCAAAACCAAATCCAAATCCGGTGCCAGAAACGGAATCGAATAATCGATGCCATCCATCCTACAGATGCAACATATTGCAAACTAGAGCCGATGCAAGTCCGTACAACTGCGTCTCAAAGCAGAATCCATATCGGTACCTAAGGAAGACAGATCAAGGAAATGTTTAAGAGTTAAGGCAGAGGCAGTCAGTCTGTCATTGGCCACTATGTTCTTCATGAGTTGATTTATATTTTTTTAATAAATTTAGAATTACCCATATATGTGAGAACGATTATGCTGAAATCAGTTAAGACTGTTTTTCGCGATTTGACGAGTGTGTACTTAGATACTCTTATATAATGAGCAGAATCACCTTTAGTGGCTTACCTTTGACTAGGCAGAGAGCGCTTTAATATTATTCCATTTGAAATGCAGACACGCACCCACACCCACACCCACACACACACGACAACCCCAACCCATTTGGTAATGTTAAAACAAAATCCTTTTAAAATAATTTGCACAGCAGCAGCAAAAAAATAAAAAAAAAAAAAAAAACAAAAACAAAAACGATTGCGGAAACGGAAACAGCAACTCAGAACTCGAAGCCAGCGCAAGTCTAGGGACTGCCTCGGTAGCCAGCGAACTCCTGTCTATTTATGCAAAAAATGTGTGCATAAATACATATACACTTATACTTATAATGTCAGGCTGATGAAATACGTGCACATGCATGCATACATACCCACAGACGCGCACACACATCTACGTGCCTTCCCTGATGTCAAATATAATTTATTTTTTCGCGCTCATTTCGCACGCAGTCAGGGCGTGTTGATCTGCTGGATGGCACAAAATCAAGCGTTTGCAGCAGTTTTGACTTTAAGTTTTATCTGTCACCAGAGAGGGAGAAAACGAGAGGAAATATAAGTTCAAGAAAATAAAGATTTCGATGCAAAGTGAAAATGGTGAGCCCATTGAATGGCTTAGGCCTGGCCATCGGTTGCATGGACATCATAGGAGCTTTGTTCTTTGAGCTGATGATTATTTTCATGCTGTGCCAAAGAAAAGGCAACAACAGAACGACAACTGAACAAGAGCAGTCGACAGAAGTGGCAAGTGAGAGTTTAAATGGAATGTGCTACAACTCAGCCATTGCATGCTAACTCTAAAAAATTTTAGCGCTCCAAGCCAACGCGGTAAGTCCTTGGATGCTCTGGATTTACCTGTTTCTATTGAATGTATGGATAGTTGTTACGATATTGATGCTTGGTGGGATCATATTGGTGGGTAGAGCTGGTCAAACTTTATTCTAATGTATTGACCACTGCGAGCGCTCTTCACAGCACAAGCCACAGCTGCTGTTGCTTTGGCTTATCTGGTGTTTTGGTGGACTCATATTCGATGTGGTGTTTCTGATTTTGTGGCTTGTAGAACTACTGTCGGGCGATGCCTTCGAGGCGGTAACCAACATCTTGATATCATTGTTGACTATGGGCAAGTGTTTCATCTGCTCTAATTTAATCGAATGTAATTTTTAATATCCGCAGCTGTCGAATTTGCCTTCATTTTTATTATATATCATATTTATTTTAATTTAACCCATCCCCCAGACGGACAGCAAGTCGAGAGAAACCCTTTATTGCGCCTTCCACACTTTTTATTTTAATTTAAAAAAAGATTTCCAAACAATAAAAACGTTGGAGCTGTTTAATTTACTTCACTTTCAGCTCGGCTTCTTTTTGGTCAAGCTGTATTCCATACGGCTTTGTTTTTTGTGGCTCCAGGGACTTGAAGAATCTGTAAGCTATCAATATAATACCAATACGGGTCAGCACCTGACCTATAAGGGGGCCATGAACGTCAGATATTTGTTGCATGAGCTGCTGCTGGTTTTGGTTATGATCAGTGGAAAAATATTTGAATATGATGACAAAAACGTCGGCGATAGATCGCCACTTGATTTGTAAATAGGCCATTAGCAGCCACAGTCGCATTAGCAACCTGTAACGCTGTTTTTAGAGTTTATGAGATAGTATATTTCATAAACTAATATGAATTCAATGAATGCTTACTCCAACGACACCAACAGCGAATATGCCAAAGCAAATTAGTTTCAACATCGCCTCAAGTATAATCATAACATCCAGCATATCATACTGTGAAGCATGGAAACATTTGCATGTAGACTGTTTCCCGAAACTGTTTTTGTCTTACCGTCATTATTTTGGAAAAGTTGATCATCTGAACCATTGTAAGGAATGCATTAGAGCCCTCATAAACTAGCGCCATATATGCAGCGCAGCTAATGAAAATTGACATTTTGTTTTTATTTGATATGTTTTATGAATAGTTTGCTCGAAAAATTGACTTGGCAGTAAATATTTCTTCTGATTCTTAGTAGTTTCATAACATCAGCCTACTGATTATAAATAATTCACAATAAACACAATTTTATCCATTGGGAGATTTTTTTTGGGGAGTTAGCCTTTAAATTTATTTTTTAAATATGATTGTCTTTCACAATGGCATCCAAGTGTCATATTCATACCGACAGAACGAGTCTTGTTTGTCTTACGCTGCAATTCAGAGAGAAGTATTCAATGACTTTCCTGACGGTTACCTAGAAGAATAAGCACCATTTGCACTTTGTATTCTCGCTCTATTTTTAATTAGAAACTTTATAGTTGCTCTGTGCCTCGAGTGGCTTATATTTTTTTAAAGTCCGGCCCACGGAAATTGATTCATTTCCGTTATGTTGTTCAGAACTTCCGGTCGGAGTCTGGCGCCGACTTCTGGAGCAGACAAGCAATCAACTTAAAGCAAACAGTGGGTAATCCAATATTTAAATGTCGACTTAGTTCCAATCAAGTTTTTATGCCAAAGCACATTCAAATCAACGGCATTGTCAACTGACAAACTGTCATTTGCATGCTGTCGCTAAGCAAAAATACCAAATTAAATATATTTTTATTCTTAATAATAAGTGCTTAGACCACTTATTGGGTGCCGTTAACTCCACTCCACTCCACTGCCCTTCACTACGTTCCTTGCCTTTCTTTGAGGAACCACTGGCTGTTCGAATTTATTGTTTGCAAATTGAAATTCTTGTCGACACGCACGACCAACTGCAAAATCCATTGGGAATGCCGGGCACAAGGCAGCGCCTGCTATCCTCTTAGCTGATCCAAGCTTGTCAACTCGGGCAACATCTTTGCCTTGTGGATGGGCAGCTCATGACTTTTTAGTATTTATTAAGATTTTAGTATGCCCTGAAACATATTTCGAAAAAAATATATACAAATATTTTATAGCTGCCCTAACAAGGTCTTAAGGGAAATCTTCATAGTTCCAAGTTGTTTATAGAAAAATAAGTGCAGGAGTTACAATTACCTTCTACATAATTTAAGAAAATCAAAAGCTTTTTAAAAATTGTAAAGATAAATTGTGAAAGGCCTAGAGGAGGCCAGTTGGAAATTAAAAAAAAAAAATCATATTTATATATATTTCGTAGATGAAATTATTATTTGGATAGAGTTTGCCGATAGTTATATCGGTATAGAGATAGTATTCAATGATTCTTCAGTGAACGCTAAGATCGAGTATGGCTTTGTCGAGGGTTGCCAGATGCGTGAGATATGTGTGCCAGAGCATTATGGTAAAAAAGTAAATAGGGTATCGTGATGAATGAAAGTAGGCCAGGGACACGCTACTCTTGGCTATAACGTTATCAAAATATTTTTTAATTCAATCTAAAAATGTCTGGCTGTTTAAATTACATTGAAACAAGATACTATAAAGCTTTACATTCTTTATGAAGAGATAATAGGATAATGATGATTAGCTGTAGGAAAATTTAGGGGAGCGGTCATTTAAAATTTGATTGTATTTTATTTCGTCTAAATATTAATAATTATAATAGTTCGACAATACGATTAGCTACTTACTTACTTACAAAGTAAAGCAAAGTTCTCATGAGTTATTGTGTGTGAGACTTTTGCTTAAACATCAAAAAAGAGAGGGCAAGCAACGATATTCGCGTATTATAAATCTCTTACGGTAAAGCGAATCGATAGATTGTTATAAATAGAGCGAGTCTGTATTATTCCTCGTCAATTCCGTTTAAGATGAGGTCTCTGCCGTTTCTGCTATTGTTGCTTGTTTCCGTTTCTGTTTCGGCTACTTACGGCAAGTAAAGTGTATTAATTTTATAGCGAATATGAAAATTTATTCAATTATTTAGGTCAATATGAAACAGAGCCTGACAAAAGAGTAGACGCGACTATTAGGACATTGAGCAAACTGAATAAATTCTTTGATAACGACACAAAAGGTATACAAATTTTAATAAATATGCGAATCACTGTGATTGTTATTACGTAAACTATTAGATAGAGGCACCAGCCTTAAACTAAGCCTAAAAAGCCAAGCGGAGGTGGTAACTGTCGCATTGAAGGTAAAACGTAGTCGTAAGAAGCCATACCGAAAACCTAAGGAAAGTCTTGATGGTTATCTAAAAATCTTTCAAATACAAGGAGAAGCACTAACTGGAAAATGAAATTTGGAAATTAAAAAAAAAAAATCATATTTATATATATTTCGTAGATGAAATTATTATTTGGATAGAGTTTGCCGATAGTTATATCGGTATAGAGATAGTATTCAATGATTCTTCAGTGAACGCTAAGATCGAGTATGGCTTTGTCGAGGGTTGCCAGATGCGTGAGATATGTGTGCCAGAGCATTATGGTAAAAAAGTAAATAGGGTATCGTGATGAATGAAAGTAGGCCAGGGACACGCTACTCTTGGCTATAACGTTATCAAAATATTTTTTAATTCAATCTAAAAATGTCTGGCTGTTTAAATTACATTGAAACAAGATACTATAAAGCTTTACATTCTTTATGAAGAGATAATAGGATAATGATGATTAGCTGTAGGAAAATTTAGGGGAGCGGTCATTTAAAATTTGATTGTATTTTATTTCGTCTAAATATTAATAATTATAATAGTTCGACAATACGATTAGCTACTTACTTACTTACAAAGTAAAGCAAAGTTCTCATGAGTTATTGTGTGTGAGACTTTTGCTTAAACATCAAAAAAGAGAGGGCAAGCAACGATATTCGCGTATTATAAATCTCTTACGGTAAAGCGAATCGATAGATTGTTATAAATAGAGCGAGTCTGTATTATTCCTCGTCAATTCCGTTTAAGATGAGGTCTCTGCCGTTTCTGCTATTGTTGCTTGTTTCCGTTTCTGTTTCGGCTACTTACGGCAAGTAAAGTGTATTAATTTTATAGCGAATATGAAAATTTATTCAATTATTTAGGTCAATATGAAACAGAGCCTGACAAAAGAGTAGACGCGACTATTAGGACATTGAGCAAACTGAATAAATTCTTTGATAACGACACAAAAGGTATACAAATTTTAATAAATATGCGAATCACTGTGATTGTTATTACGTAAACTATTAGATAGAGGCACCAGCCTTAAACTAAGCCTAAAAAGCCAAGCGGAGGTGGTAACTGTCGCATTGAAGGTAAAACGTAGTCGTAAGAAGCCATACCGAAAACCTAAGGAAAGTCTTGATGGTTATCTAAAAATCTTTCAAATACAAGGAGAAGCACTAACTGGAAAATGAAAACGAATAGTTAAATATTATGTAAGTTTGATAGTGAGTGAATGTTATTCACATATGAGATTTTAAATGACACTCTAAAACGGGTCATCAAATATATTGTGAGGCACATTCTGATAATAAGACAGAGTATCTATAAAAGAATCATTTGCGTTTTAACTGAAATATTAAAGTAAATGTTCCAATCGTTTCCATTATTAATGACGTAAGTTGCAAGTGTGAATAACAGTACATTACTCGCCTTTAAAATATGTGAATTTTTGTTGTTAAACGAGGTGTGCTTATGAAAGCTGAATGGCTTTTAGTTTCACAATAATTGTTTTTTGTTGCGATGACCGGTTACTACACAGTCGTGTTTGGTAGTTGACATAAATTTTAATAGATCTTGTAGAGTTGTTTTTCAATTGCCTTGCAATATGCCAGGTGCGCTGAGAAAGAAACCAAATTGGAATGTCTATGCAGGAAATTGATTGATTTCCGTTTCGTTAAGAGAAAAGTGGAGAGGACGAGCAACTAAAACGAATGGGCACTAGACAGGCGAGCCTCCTCCTCCTCCTTTATAACTTTCTGAACAGCAACTAGAACTTAAAGTAGCATTGACACCCTCAAGCCATAATGTTGGTTTGCAATTAGCCGTTTATATGGCTGGGCACTTTGTTGCACTTGCAAGCAAATATTGTCTGTGGTAGCTGTGCGTGGGTTGCACCCTGCAGCTGATATGTTGGCAGCAAACATAAACTCTGACAAAACATATAACGGGGCACATATGGCTTTCGCCAAAAACAACCAATGGCTGGGCGGCTGGGTGACTGGCTGGTTATGCGTGCTTGCCGGGGCAAGAGCTGCCAGCTGCCAGTTGTATTCTTGCATATATGTACATATATATTTCTCAGTCATTGGTAGTGGCTTACGGTGCGTATGTTTGTTGCTAAAAGCATACGATTCACTTGTTACATGCTCAATTAAGCCAGAAATGACAGCAGCGCCAGCAAAAGTCACGCTTTGTATAGCATTAAATTTGGCGCATAACTTAACGCCCATATGTACACACATACACACACGCACACACACATAAAACCATGCGCCACTATATATATATGTGTGTAAGCTGCATGGCAAAGCGCCAGCCAAAATGCATGTACTAAAGAGTTTTTAGTGGAAAATAAGCTAACCATTTTCATATGTGAAATACTTGTTGAAGACTTAGTAGCGCCACTAGCTTCAGTACAGTCAGACTACGTCATATAATATATGCATTATATACAGTATGCAAATAAAGTCACCGTACCTCTGATACATTTTCACAAAACACGATATAACCTCGTCAAATTAAAAATAAAAGTTTTAATGGAGATTGAAAAAAATATCCTTTCAACTATACAGTAGCACTTAAATAATAGTAACATTTTATTTAAGTCTAATATTATGACGAAAAAACCAAAAATATTCACATATTTGCGGTTACAAAAGTTACCGTACTCTTACTAATAATATGAACTAACTAACAATTAAGATGAAATTAATAACTAAAATTATAAATATGGCAGAGGCGATTAGGCATTGAGATCACTAGTTATACCCTGAATCCATTGAAAATGGAAATTTCAGGGTATAATGTTTTTGTGCGAATGTATGTAACAGGCAGAAGGATGCGTGCCACACCCCATAAAGTATATACATTCTTGATCAGCTCGATGAGCTGAGTTGAACTAGCCCTGTCCGTCTGTCCGTCCGTGTAAACACGTGGATTTCGTAAACCACAAAAGCTAGAGGCTTCCAATAAAAAAAAAAATGCTCGATAATACCATACGCTGTACGAGTTTATGTTTTTTTTCGATAACTCGTCCCATTTCTTTATTATCGATAACTATCGAAAATATCGCTTTGTTTTTGTGGTCTGGCGTGCACACCGTTAAAGGTAGAATCGTGCACTAAGTTGTGTTTGATTGCTATGTTGAATCTGCACATTTTGTCATTTTTGGATTTTTGATGCCACGCCCCTTTCGCCCACAATTCAACAAAAACAATAACTCACGTATATCAAATACTAGAGACTTGAAATTTGGCAAGTAGGTACATTTAAGTGTCATAATCAGTCTCCAAAAATTTCATTAAGAACATAAGTCGAGAAAAAAGTTATTAAACAATAAAGTTTCCATAGCACAGCCTCTTCTGCAGCCGCAAAAGTTCGCAGTGAGCATATTACTTGCATGCATATGTTTGTTGTTGTGAGTGCATGTGTTGTTTACTATTAATGAATAAATGAAACTTTTAATGATTGGTATTACAGCTCAATGGATTCAGGGTATCTCTTAGTGGAGCAGTCTCGACTAGAGTTTCGTTACTTGTTTGTCTATGTAATTATGGTCAAGTCCGCACCACTTTTCAGGCAATTCCTCTCTCAGCAGGTTTTTGCTACTGATGTGGTGTTTTCGAATTTTTGTTTCTTACATATTTCACACATGCTCTATTGGGCTTATAGTTGAAGTTTGTGGTGGCTTCTCTAACAAATGAGCCGTGTTTTAAGCGAGATAGAGATGGGTATTAGCCCTATGCATAGGGTCGTTATTTTGTTGTAAGTAAGTTTCTCAACGCTCCTTTTCAAATTTCTTTTGAGGATGTCAATGTAGGTATATTGGTCTATCACTACGTCAATAAGCTTCATGCTTCCTACGCACTTCATGCTTGCAAACCCAAGCCTTGAGAAGATCACCTTACGTCAAAAGTCAATTGGCTTGCCTACATGCGCCTTAGCAAACTCCACATGCTTCCTCCTATTTACTGAATTAACGTATGGCTTTTTGTGAGGATTTTAACAGCTAAAGTTTTATGATTTTATGGCCTACGAACGGTTTACGGGTGTACATCGTTCTGAAAATTGTTGCTTATTTCAGTAGCAATCGTTAAAGCGCTTAAAAAAGTATCCTCGTCCACCAAATGTCTTAGATTCCGCTTGTCGCGATCGGAAAGTGCATATGGTCGGCGATATCTATTATTATTTTTGATACACCCTCACATTTAATACGGCCAATTGCTGTTTGGGTGGTTGACTTGGCCATGTCCAATGTCCAGAACATTAGTTTAGCTACCTCTGCATACAATTTATGCTCCTTTCTTTCCGTTTTTCTAGAGTTAATTTTTACGGGGCATTTTTACAACGAAATTAGCAAATTTATTTGAACACAAGTAATGTAGATTTAAGAAGAACTGTACGGTGACTTTTGTCATCGTAAATATGTGAATATTTTTAGTTTTTTCGTTATAATACTAGACTTAAATAAAATATTACTATTATTTAAGTGTTATTGTGTAGTTGAAAGGCTTATTTTTTTCAATCTCAATTAAAACTTTTTTATTATTTTTTAATTTGACGAGGTTACTAAGGACTGAAATTTGGCGCATATTTTTTTTATATGAATGTCCAAATTTAATTAAGAACGAAGTCTAGAAAAAAACTTTTTGAACAATTAAGTTTACATAGTACAGCATACTCTGCAGCGGCTGCGCTGCATAACTGCGCAGTACGCATCTGCGTGTGTGCGTGTGTGAATGTGTTTCTTGCTGTTAATGAATAAAACAATCTTTTAATGATTGGTATATCAGCTCAGGACTCAGGGTATATCTTAGTCGAGCCGTCTCGACTAGAGTTTTGTTACTGTTATAACTAAACATAATATTAGACTAAAATAAAATATTAATATTATTTAAGTGATATTGTGTAGTTAAAAGATTATTTTATAAGATGATATATGAATTTAGTTGCACACTGTACATCAATATAGTGATTCGCTGAAGTGACATGAGCAGTTCCCCCTGTCTCGTGCTGGTATTACTAACCGAATTTATAATTTTTCTTGGTGTTTTACAATTTTTTTTTAAATTTGCCTTATATATTTTATTACTATATTTCCCAATATTTTTGATGATAGCTGCCTATAAGATGAGCATTTCCACGCTATTGAACTCTTTTATGGGCGGCTTCGGCTGAAGGCTTTCCAATAATCATTTAAGACTGCACTTTAACGTTTGGTTCCATGTGCATTAGCCAATTAAAAAATGTGTCCCCATAATTGCAGCCGCATTCCTTTGTCTTAAGTTAATTATCGAGTACGCAAAATTGCTTTGCCGAGTCGTGCAGGACAAAGCGGCTGGCAATTAGCATTACTCGGCATATTGCAGTCTCGGTAATGTACTTAGTGAGGCTTCGTCCTTTGGCATAGTGACGCAGGACACGTGCAAAATACAGATGTTTCACTTTGGGTGCTAAAAGGCTGACATTGTTTTCTAGGACGTAGTGAAAACTTGTTTCTTGGCTTTAAGTTTGAGGTGACGTTTTGAAGGACGTGCGAGACATACACACACAAATACACACATACATACATACATTGGCACACACTAGGAATTGCAAATCAGTCGCCTAATGTGTACATAATCAGTCATGTCGCAACATGTGAATTCCATTAGTGGATACACAGCTCCTGCAAACAAACGAGCATTAATCAGCGCAGGCCGAGGACGAAAATGAGAGCGAGAAAGTGTGGCCAAATAGCGGGCAAGCATATCAGCATAAATTCTTGACCAACCAACGTCTCCTTCTGCACAGAAGCTTTCTTTGTTATTAATGTTTCTTTTTGTCTAGCCATTTAATTATGTACATACACATGTGGACTAGTAAGAAGAATAAGCACAGTTGTGCCTACTGAAAAACAGAAACACAAACAGACACATACACGCACGCACTACGGGCTACACCCACACATTAACATGCGACTTACAAATTGCCCCAACTACCTTGATTTATCCCTAGATATCAATGCATTGCTGCAGTGCCACTGAAAGCCGACATCTTATTAATATGCCATTCATTTGGCCGCTTCATAGTTCATTACAGCAGGACCTGAGCGTCCGAGCAATGTATCGTGGCGCCATTCTCGGCCGCAAAGTGCAACCAGCAAAAATTATGCGGCTCGTTTGCCACTGCCTTGCTTCAATCCAGGAATTGCACGAAGGGCGCTGTCTCTGCCACTGGCTCCTGCGCTGGCGCTGGTGCTGGTGCTGCCTCTGGCTCTGGATCCAGACCATTCGTTTATCCCTTTGTTCTCATTTATTTGCATTCCATTTGCTTTTCTCTCTTATTTTTTCGTTATGTGTGATATATGTGTGTGCCTGTGTGTGAGTGTCTGTGTACGTGTCGGTTGTTTCTTCAGTTACGTTTGCCAGGACGCCAGTTACTTATGACTGTTGTGTGATTTATTAATATTCTTTGTATGACTGCGCTCTACGCTCTATGTATATTTTTTGTCAATACAATACATAATAGTATTATTATCTTAAATATAATATTTTTGTAAATAAAACATATGTGTAAATGTATGAGTATGCTAAGTACTGAACAGCTTGAAAAAATAGTTTACAATCTTAATTTTTTGCAGTTTAGTTTCGATTTTCAAATATCAGTAACAAATCTTATAGATGAATACAAATAATTTCTCATATCAGACAAATATTCTTAGCTCATAATAACCAAAATCGTAGAAATACTTAAGTATTATTATCACATAGAATACGGATTGTTATATTGATTATATTTCATAAATATGCAACGAACACAACACACGAGCAAAATGAAACATTTCCTTATTTACACTTCCTCTATGTTGGGTTTATGAATTGCACTCTTAATAACGAATTCCTGTTTTATGGTTTCCGGCTTATAGCAAAGAAATTGGCAAAGAAAGCAGAATCGGAGCAAGAAATTCTTTAATCATGCATGTGTGTTTGTTTGCTATTTTTTGTTAAAGTTGAATTTGATTTTTGCGAAAAGCTGTTGGTGTTGTTGCCATTTCTGTTGCTGATGCTGATGCAGCATTGTTGCTTTGTTAGCCAAGTCGAGTCTGAGCCAGCTTCCGTAGCTGGAGCCACTGTTAATGTCGCAACAGTTGCCATTAGAGCTACCTCAACCACTGCCTCTGGCACTATTCTGTCGCTGCATTTGCAGTTGCAGTTGATATTTGTGTGCCAGGCGTAATTAGTGCTCATGGCACAAGGCGCACTTCCTCTATGCGCAGCTCCTCTTGCTCTATCTCAGTTCAGAACTGTCATCGTTCGTATTGTGACACTGTGTTGCTTCCATTCGTAATCAGTTTTTGCAGGCTCCAGCGCGTTCCGAGGATTTACCAACTGGACAACGATAGCGGGCGGACTTAGACAATCACGTGACACAGCCGCTCTTTTGGTTATCAGGATGCACTCTTGGCTGTTCTTTAAATTTGAAGCTTTCGTCTTGGTATTTAAAATTAGTTCATTCAGAGAGCTACATTCGTTTTGAGAAAATGCTAATATGCATTGCACTCTCGAATTAGATTTTAATAAAAACATTTTGGTACAGGTGCAAAATATTTTAAAATATCTAGCAAATAAATTACTAAGGCCATGGATACTCAGTAAATATTAAATAATAAAATCAAATAATAAATACTCACCAAGTTGTTCCTAATAGTTCATATCATAATGTGTACTTTTTATAGAATTTATATATGAAATAAATTAATATACGTTTATGACTTAACAAAATCACTCTAATTAACAATTTCCTCGAATTTAGTAGTAGCAGTGGTTGTAGTTAGTAACTCGAACTCTAATATGAATCTTAGATATATATTTATCTAATAAATGTGATTAAATAACTACTGTTTCGCAGCTTGTAATTTAATGATCCATAAACTAAGTTATATGTTTTAATAAGCTGCTTTTATTTAATTGTCTTTAAGTATTTAAACTTTTTTTTACTGAAATGTATGTTTTGTACAATTTCTGTCATATTTAGCTGACTAAATATGAAACACATTTCTAGTTGTACACACAATTGTCTTGAGCTCCCTGGTTAATTCAACTTTCAATGCTAATTGCCTTTTCGCAACTTTCGCGACTTGATTCAAACTTCGCTTCCCACTGGACAATGGAAGGATGCTTCTTTCTCTCTGTGTGTGTTCGTGTGTGTGCGTGTTTGAGAACGACTCGATTGCCGTTTGCTTTAGCCATTGTTTGAGTTCACGCAGCCTTGCCATTAATTTCACAATTAGTTAGAAGCGGCTGCTAAAGCAGCTCAGAACCACCAGGGAACCACCTGACGGCAACTCAAGACAAAAGTCCAACAATCTCTAATTAATTTTTACAGCAGCTGTGTGTGTGTTGGGTATATATATATATATATATATATATATATATATATATATATATATATATATATATATATATGTATATATGTGGTTCTGTGAACTTCGCAGAACTATTCTCCAATAAGTCGCAGCTGAATACTCGACCAGTGCTGTAGCTTTAGGAAAGCATTGCTTGACGATTTTTGCTGACTAACTTTTGACAACAACAACAACAACAGCAACATCGCTGACAACTTCTACAATCGGACGCGCATAAATTTAAATTTATGTGTTCGCGGGTTGGCTGCATGTGTCGGGCTCAATATTTTATTTATGTATGCTGCCACCTTCTGCGTTTTGCCTGACATTTGCTTTTAGTGGCAGCAGCAGCAGCAGCAACTGCAGAAATAGCAGCGGAAACAACAAACTGCGCGTCGTCTGCTACGTGAGCTTAAAGCGAACAATTCTGCTGATGCCGCATTGTCAACTTTCACTTCAGCTGCAGCTGGTGACACCAACACACACAGAGCCCACCGAGATCCTTGACACGCAATTTCCCTATCGTCGTCATATTTAAGCATTAGCCAAGAATAGTCAAATATGTTTGATCACTCATACGCGACGTTGTACGTATAATGTGCGTTTGCGTTTCCATTTGATTCCCACTTTAACTTGAATCGTGCGCCACGAAAAGTTTTGCTCAAGTTGGCTTTATTTCCCTGTTATTTCTGATGTTGTTGTTCTTGTTGTTGCCATTTCGGCGTTGATGTAATGAAATTCTGTGCAATTGTATGGCAACAAGAAATCCATTAAAGCTTATTTTGTGAGCAAAACTTTTTGGGTCCGACCATTTCACTGATTGATTGGCATCAACAATGTGTTGTCGGAGTCGGGGTGGCAACGGCCTGCACAGAAAGGGGCGGGTGGGCGTGTTGGCGTGTTGCCAACACACTGTTAATGCTGCCAAATTTGCTGAGCGTGTGTAAGACAATAAAAATAATTGAGTGCGTTGCTGCTTGTTACACTTGGCCCTTGTATTTGGATTGTCGACGTAGTGTAAATTGTGTTGCCCACTCACCAACACAATTGGGAGCGTCGAGCTGGGCAGATGGGGCCAGACGATAAGCCCACGTCATTACCGTGTAGAAGTTGCGATGCGACATGTTGGCTGTCTAGCTAAATGACTGGACTTGAGCCATGGATTTGCGGATGACTATTTGTTGGACCAAAGCCCGAGTGCCGCCAAGCAAGAAACTCATTACATAAATGTGTATGTGTGCTCGCAGAGGGCATATTACTTTTTACGAAATTGATGGCAAGTTGAAGATATATCTATCTCTGCAGAAAAATCCGACATTTGTTCTGTATGATTCTCAAAATCTAAAACTTCTTGATCAAATCTGCATCCATGCTGGAGTTTTTATTTTTATTATTTATTTTTTGTTAATTCTTGCATAACAATTGGTTTTAGACCTTGAGAATTTTAATAAACTTTGATTTGACTGTCTAAATTGCATCCAGTAAGAAGAGAGTAATTGTATATAATCAAATTTGATCAGTATTGACTATAGGGCATCAGCTGGTCGGGTCGTATCCGCTAGAAGCACTTTCGTTTGTTTATTTTTGCAGCTTCAACAAATAAAGCCAACTGCCACAGTCTGGCACACCTCCTTCAGCTTCCCGTCCTACACCCAACAATGCCCACCGCCCATAGCTCATCGCCCAGCGGGTAGTGCGTCGCGTCTCTGCACAGTACTTGCATAATTTGCATGGCTAAGTGAGAATAGAATCGTCAAACTGAGGCACAGTGCTTTTTCGGCTGGAACTCTTCAGACGAGGCGTCCTTTTGCTAATGTAGCCCAAATGTGCGTCCATTTTATAACTAAATTTTAATTGAATTATGCAAATCGCCAGCTGAAAATTTGCAGGCGCAAACTATTTTTTAATGATGCATTGTACGCTTTTAATTAAAAGCAAGCGAAAATTAAATTAAATGAGCCCGTTTTTTCAAGCACTCTCCCGCTTTATGTCTAGCCCGGCAACTTTCAGAGCCATCCGGCTGCAGACTTTAACAGTTTATCATCGTGGCAAGGATTAGCCGTTCCGGCCATCCCCGCCCATCCCCATGACCTCACTCTGAGTACGGACCACCGTCAACTGTTGGGAGCTAAGCCCCCGGCTGTGGTTCGCTTGCAAATGATGTCCATTTTGTGTAGCCGTCAAGCAGTCAGCCCAACCGACCGACCGACCGCCAGGATGGTTAACTCTCAATATTTGTATGCGTGCGTTTGTTTGTAAATTATGCAATAATCCATGACTATGCGATGCATCGAAGCTGTTGTCATTGGCAGCGTTAACCAGGGCGACTTGCTCAAAGGAGTCACCCAGCAAGCACACACGCATCATGACTGCCTCTGCTAATCTGCTGTATATGTTACGAAGCTCATTTATTCTGCAGTCCACCGTGCCTTACATGTTTATGTGTGTGTGTGTGTGTGTCAGAGGGTGTGTACGTATGTGTGTATGTTCTTGCACAGAGCTCATCCGGTGACACTAGGTTTAAGCACTTGTGAAGTGCCACTCGGTCTTGTCCAGAATTAAAGCGCTCTTCCAAGTGGTAATTTTCCTTGTTTCACAATTTCTAAAGTACTAGAGTAACTACACCAACAAAAGGAAAGTGAATCGACTGCAGTTGGAAGTGCCAAAAATATCTTCCACGATTGTTGGTCCATCGTTTAATATGACATCGTAGTCAAAGCATAAAGTTTTCGTTTACACATTAATATAATTTATTTTTTTTTTCTTAATTTAGGAATGAATAAGTTGGATGAGAGAGAATAATTGAGGACTATTTTATAGATATAGTTCTTGATTAAAACGAAATTGCTTTGGCTGTATATTGTCATTCCAGCCCACAAGTCAATAGCAATAAAGAATGCGAATGTTAAATGTATTTATATGCAATCAGACAGATATTCCGATCATAAATAAATATATATCATATGATCTGCCAAGCATTATCATGTTTGTTACAAAAACTTTAACAGAACCATGTCTATTAATGTATAAATTATAAAAATGCTTTTCTTTTCAGATGTTTTCCCTTTATTTAACTTTAGTTGGGTCTCAAATATATGTGGCTTAATTAAAATAAATTGATTTTAACATTTCACCACATTATGTATTACAAAATTAACAAAAGCTTTCTGATCTACTGTGCCCGATAAGCAAATACACTGTTCCAATGGGCCTCAGCTGGTAAAGTCACAAAAATAAATCAATTGCACGATCACTTTCTTCTCGTAATCACAAAGAGATTTTTCGTACATAGATTTATTTCTGTTATTTATTGTATTTGTGTTTGGGAAATCTAAATAACAGCACCCAAAAAAAAAAAATCAAATAACAAAACTCTAGTCGAGACTGCACGACTAAGAGCTACCCTGAATCCATTGAGCTGCAATACCAATCATAACAAGTAACGAAACTCTAGTCGAGACTGCTCGACTAATAGATACCCTGAATCCATTGAGCTGTAATACCAATCATTAAGAGCTTCATTTATTCATTAATAGTAACCAACACAAGCACACACACACACACAAACATATGCATGCAAGTAATATGCTTACAGCGCAGTTTTGCGGCTGCAGCAGAGGCTGTGCTATGGAAACTTTATTGTTTAATAACTTTTTTTCTCTACCTATGTTCTTAATGAAAATTTCGGAGAATGATTATGACATCCAAATGTACCTATTTGTCAAATTTCAAGTCTCTAGTATTTGATATACGTGAGTTATCGTTTTTGTTGAGTTGTGGGCGAAAGGGGCGTGGCATCAAAAATCCAAAAATGACAAAATGTGCGGATTCAATATAGCAATCAAACACAACTTAGTGCACGATTCTACCTTTAACGGTGTGCACGCCAGACCTAAAAAACAAAGCGATATTTTCGATAGTTATCGATAAAAAATAAATGGGACGAGTTATCGAAAAAAAAAATAAACTCGTACAGCGTATGGTATTATCGAGCATTTTGCTTTTTATTTGAAGTCTCTAGCTTTTGTGGTTTAAGAAATCCACGTGTTTACACGGACGGACGGACGGACAGGGCTAGTTCAACTCAGCTCATCGAGCTGATCAAGAATATATATACTTTATGGGGTGTGGCACGCCTCCTTCTGCCTTTTACATAAATTCGCACAAAAACATTATACCCTGAAATTTCCATTTTCAATGCATTCAGGGTATAAAAACAAAAATAAAGTTCAATTAAAAAGCTCCCATATGTCAATTTTGAAGAACATATAATCGAGACTGACGTATAGTATTACCCTACTTCAATACTTCAGATGTAGGGTGTAAAACTAGTCATGCTAATCGCCTTAAATTGCAAATCAGATTAAATGGCGAAAAATAAAAATTGTGAAAAAAGCGGAGAACGGAAAGATTTATGTGCATTATTAACACAATTGAATTTGCATATCATATGGGTTGTGTGCGTGTGCTATCATATAATCAATGCAGCAAAACAATTACGTTTTAGCTATTAAATTATAGCAGCTATTATTCTATATTCTCTCTCAGTGATTACTGAAATTGGGCGTTCATGAAAATTCATGAAGCCATGTGCAAATATGCTCAAGCACAAGAGGAGCATTAATAAGCGTAGGTAAATCACATATTTTTACAGCTTTTATCATTTATCATTTCAAATTTTGAGTTGCCATTGCAGCTACATTTTGTATAACTTTGTATACAGGTCAGGTTAAAGTGTGATGACATTAGAGATATTAATTTATTGCAATGACTCATGGTGTTGGAGAGATCTGGAGAGAGATTTGTTCGGCAATCAAGCAGCAAATACCTTATTTGTTGCTAGCAATTTGTAATATATTGATGCCGTATATAAGTGCCACTCTCTTTTCCTTCTCCCCCAGCCATTACAAAGGTTTCAAGCTTCCAAAAAAGTAGGGATTGCAGCTCAAGCTGAGCTTCTTCGACACTCACATACTTAACGGTAATTGCAAGCACTCAAGTGGCGCCATTGTGTGAAGAGTGTTCGTCGGCCAAATGAGAGAAAGAGAGGGACTTGAGGAACGGGCGAAAGTTCAAGATGCATCGTTTTAAAATAATTTAACAGCATTTTGAAGCGCATTCAAGTCAACTTCCGTTGCTGCTACTGTTGCAACTGCTGCTGTGGCAAGTGCAGATGCAGTTGCTATTAGAGCTGCAGTTGCCATTTGCTGATTCGTCCTGGACCACGTTATTTCTGTCTGCCGTTGGCCAAGCCAGACGTCTCTGCAATTTGTCATATGGCCAAATACAAATAAAATATGAACGGTGTGTCGTTTGTAAGTTGGAGTCCTTGGCAACGGTGGACAGGGCCAACTGTTGTCGGATAATTGAATGAGTGATTGTAGCTAAGCTTAGAGAAAATAACAGCTGCCAATGCAATCAGCTGCTAAAGACTTTTCATCCATAATTCTGAAGAATCAGAGCAGGCCTCTGACTGCTTTGACTCTAACTACGCAAATTATTAAATTTAGCGGCACCAGCGGCATTCAATCATTAGCGTCAGCTTTAAGTCCATAAATAATAGGCAGTTAATTTACAGGTATACTGAAAGTGCTCAAGTGCCCCCGAAAGCACTCAATAAGTAATTAAGTAAAAATATAGACTTTCGCATAATTAGTCGCTTAAGCTAAACTTACTTTAGATGCCAAGCTGCAAGAGGAGACACGCAATGCAAGTGGCCAGAGAAATTGCGCTTTGAATTTGAATTTGAAAAAATTAATTGCTTTTAGTACCTTTAGGGAGGTGGCTTCATCAGCGACTGGATCTGCGTTAGCTTCAGCTGCAGCTTTAGTTTCCATTTTAGCCCATGCTTAAATATTCATTGGGAGCACACAAACGCAGCCGTCCTGCATCCTGTAGTCCCCGTTGTCAAGTGTACTATGCAAATAAGTTTGGGCATACAAATTGGCTATTGGTTAAATGGCTTGAGTTGGAGGTTTTTGGCAAGGAGACTCTGTGAGCTCCCTACGCTGCTATCCTTATGACCTGCTCGCCCTGTAGAGTGGGCGTCTTTGTTAAGTTTCTCATTGATCTGTGCTTTGTTTTGCTTTTCATTTGTCTATTTGCATGTTCTATAACTCAATTGTAGCTCAAGATGTAGGCGGGATTAGGTTAAAAGTGGATCGTTTTGTAGCCATGTTAAGTGCTTGATAATAATTTAACAGAAGTGCCTCTCAGTGCCCGGCAACTCCTTCCGCTTGCTCAGCTTGCCGCTCAGGTGTTTTCCAACTTTTCGCTAAGTTTTTCACGTTATCTCGCGCTGAGATGGTATGTAGAAGATGAAGAGGATAAAGTAGTGCTTGGATTCGCCTCTTTGTTTTTGGTATTTTAATTAAAAAACTGTCGCTAGTTGCGCTCAAAGTTTAAATTATATAAGGGAGGCACAAGGGCCTGTGCTTGCCTTCGCTTGGCTTGTCCGTGGCCATAAAGCTGTCAGAAAACTCAGACATTGTTTGAAATTACATTGAAGGTTTGTCAATCATGTTCTTAGATATTTTCGAAGTCAACTGTTCGCCTAACGATGTGCGATTCTGAGAGTTCAATTGAAACCGAAATTTTACTAAATATCTCAATAATATTGATTAATATTATTATTAATTAGATGGGATATTATATATGTTTGGGTACTCTGGCTAAGACAACATCCAAACAAACATCTGAGCAGTTCAGTTGACTACTAAATGACTGGGACATTGTGATGATAATCTACATATATACGAGGACTAACAAAAGGTATCTCCCTAGCTCGAATCTGTTTCTCTCTCAAGTTTTGCAGGCAACTGGGGGGCCGGCTTTAATTAAAGGTAATTCTGGAAAATATTGTTAATCACAGGGTACTAATCGGTTTATTAATCGGATTACGTGCTCACACACACACACATAGCTGTCGGGCAGCTTAGCTGGGCGTGGCAGTACGCCTCTGTGCTGATTAGCCATCAGTCGACTAATTTGCACATTGATGGCGTCTTTTATTGAAGCATTGAACAGGAAATTCTTCGGAACGGCCCAAGTCAAGCGCGGGCCAAGCATGTTGATTGCCATAATTAGTGCCGTGTGCTGGCAAGTGTGCGTGAATATGTGTGAGTGTGGGTGCGTATGTGTATGTGTGCGGTTGCTATAATGCTATTTAATTAGTTTGAAACCAGGCTGCATTATGTCAGTGTTGTACTGCCATCAGCAGCAGCGGCGACAACTTGAAATTGCAACAACAACTTGTTTAGTTAGTGTTAGTTAAACTTGTGGCAAACACTCACACACACGTACACTAGCACAAACACATACTCACATATGTGCAGGGAGCTCTTTAGCAATTGTAGTTTGCAGGCAAAGCCCAATGAACGCCTGGCAATAAAAGATAAGCTCTCTCAACTTAGTCGAAGTGTGCGTGATACTAGGTGTATGTGCGCAACTCATTTGGTTAAACGGTGAGCAGCTATCGCCTGGGCATTTAAAGCGCATATTAACTAAATTTCAGTTTCGAAACAAAACTCATTAAAGGATGTTGCGAGCAGAGTAAGTGCTTTTGGTTCTATAAGTGGAAAAGAGTGATAGGGGAAATGCGCTGGTGTACACGGATGTAACACACCTGATGCCCCTGGGAAGGACTCGAGACAATTAAATGAAAGAACAATTCGCTTTGGAGATTCAAAAAATCGCAATCGTAGTCTGAACATTGCAACGAGCGGTATTAAGGGAGCTGGGAGCAGGGGTTTTTACTTGACTGATTAGCCAATTTCAAATGACAGCGCTGCAAATGGAAGCTCGCGATGCTGAACGGTGAAGGCGGTAAAGGGCGTGGCGTAAGTGTCTGCTACTCTCCTAGTCAGCCAGTCTGGTAAGCAGCTAGCTATGCACCTGCATAGCATTATCAAGTGCACGTAGCGAATGGCGATAACATTGTCGTCCACCCATAGTAGCAATTGCAAAGCTCTTGTGTATTCATGCCATCACTCATTCGGCTGCTCATTCATTCATTCATTTGGCGCAACATTGTTGCTGTCCCAGCGGCGATGGCTGCCCTCTAATGAATGTTGCAACAAAATGCCCTTATTGCCTGCTACCTTTTATTTCACATGCGTACATCACAGCCAGCCATTCAGGCAACCAGGCGAAACCAGTGCATTGAGGTCCCAAGATATTTTCATCAATTAAACTGATATAACGGCTGCGACAGTCAGAAACATGTTAATATGGCAGATAAGCTCGCAGAAATGCATTAAAAATGTAAATATCAGTCGAATCCTCGGAGGCGTTTCAAGTAAATGAGTTCGAGAATGCAACGGGATGTGGCATAATATGCAATCTATCTTTAGCCCAAAGCGAACCAGCGCCATCGTTGCATCACATTCACGTAGCCGCTACCACTGCAGCACAATGTAAATTTCTGTCTGTACGGCTAAGTAGCGCAAAAGATGAAGGAAAAAAAATAAAGCGAGCTGAATAGCAAATAGCGCAAGGATCAAACAAATGTAAAATATAAAAAAAATTCATCGACCACTCGCAACCTTTGTTGATTTTTTGGGTTTGCCAGCCGGAATGTGACGTATCAATTTGCATAGCGCTCTTGCTTGGCTCCTTCGTGCTGTACATGTATGTGTATGCATATATATATATATATACATATATAACTCTTTTGATCTCCTGCTTTTTTGTTAATTTAGCATAAGTGACGAGTGAGCGACTTTTGGCAAGCGCTTTGGGCAAAAAGTTCGATTTAGATTGATTAGAGCGTAAAAATTGTTGGCGTTTCATTTTTTCGTATTCCTCCACAGCTATTTCCCATGTTTTTTCTCTCACACATTTTTATTACTCGTTTTTCATCTGCAACGGTCCCTGTCAATGGCACATTGATTTTTATGAATACGCGGATAAAAATCCCAGTTCATTATTAAAGTATGAATAAATGCTCAAATGCGAGAAATAGTTTTTAATATATTATAATTATGATAGCGACAGCATTGACGTTTATTGTTCGTATTATTCATTATAATGAAACGAATTTAATGCAAATGTGTTAAGCAGGCTGGGTGCACACGGCACATGATTATGAATTATGCATAATAGCCGAGTTCTCTGTGCAGGGGGCAATATCAGGTAGTATTATTTATGGTGCTTATGTGCTATGGTTCAACAACACTTATATAATTTATCAACTAGAGCATGTCAGTTTCTTTGTTAGATTTGTCAGCACATGCGTTTTTGGTCATTAGGATGGCCAGCGGCTGCAATATGTTTACCTGTTCGCAAAATGTTGTTTAATGGCTACTGACGGGCAAAGGCTGTTGCGTAACCCCGTAAACCGAAATCAGAAAGCCGCTAGCCGAAAGCCGCCATTTTAAGCTGCAAATTTATTGCTAAGCAGAAAAGGCTACAGCGATGGAATGTGCTGTGGGCGAGGGGTTTACATGCAAAAAAATGCAGCTGCGTGTGCAGTGAACGATAAGCGAGAAACAGAGCAACTCCCAAGGGTTGCCAGCGACGAGATATGCATGTTAAGTTGCGTAAAGCAAAGTTATGACCGGACAGGAGCAAAATCAGCAGTCGCAGCGGCAGCGGCAGTAGCAGTAGCAGAAGCAGCACCAGCAGCATCGCTGTAACAGTAACTGCGGTTAAGTCAACAAATTAAAACTTTTTTAATGCCACCACTCTCACACACACGCAAACTCCCAATGCTCATCTAACGCCAAGCAGTGGCAAAATGAGGTGGGGACGCAGAACTTATGCACGAGTTATGTGCATGAAACTCGGTAAGGCAGCTGCAGCGGCACCGCCAGCACCAGCGGCACAACAAGCACCAGCACCAGCAGCAGCTAAAATAAAATATTATTTAATTAAAGTTTTGCAGGTGGATTGTTTGTCTGGCTGGCAGTCTGTCTCTGCCTGTCGGGCTGAATTTATAATTATTTTAATTCAATTTACACCCAACTCTCTAATGCTAATTGAGTGCTAAAATTCAAATGCAGCAGCCAGTCATGCACAGAGATTGGTTTCGTATTTTTAGGGCAAATTTTTTGTGTTAGAATTCGAATAGTACGCATTTATAATTAAGGCATATAAATAAGAGTTTGTGGCCCGAGTATGTTGCTCATTTGTTAAGCTGTTCAGCTGGACCCGCTGTCTTACTGGGACCACGCCCACATCTTTGTGGGTATATAAATTGTTTATACGAGCTCTGTTGCCTGCTGCAAAAGGGGTGTATGCTCAGTTATATAAATTGCATGTGAAATTGAATCTTTATGGCTCAGCTGGAATATTTTGGCAGATAGTCTATAAATTATGGCCACAAAGGGCATACACGCAAAAGTTATTCTCTGCCTGTCTCTGAATATATGTGTGTGTGTGTTTCTGTGTATCGGTGAGCTTTGTATCCTTTTTATTTTTATTTTCATAAAGGGGCAAACGGATTTGTTTTTGCGTGCCCGACTGAGCACTGTTTCTCCCATATGTTGTCGCCAGAACGCTTTTGTATTGTTGTAAATGATTATCTTGGGCCCATGTCGTTGAATTGTGCGTTGAAGTGCCACAGTTTTGGGTCTTATAGTTCTGTGGCTGCCAAATAGTTTGTAAATTAGTTTGCAAATGTTTTTGCTGTCTCCTCCTGCTACGCCTCTAACATATCGAGCCCCAACACATTTTTGCTCTGTGCGAGCACAAATATCTACGGAATTGCTAACAGTTCCAGGCCTTAGCCCATTGAGATTTGTGAGGCGTAACTAATAACACTCAAAAAGTTTTGCACGAAAAATATAACCGATGCCAATTAAATGCCCCTTGTCGAGCACACCTAGGCGAAATACCAATTTGATTCACTCTTAAAGCTGTGCTGATGCAACAGACCACTTGATCGGCAGTTTTTCAATGAATTAAAATTTAACGTAATTTTGAATAATTTTAAATAACATTTCTGTGTGAGAGGTTTTTTCCAAAAAATAGAGCTGAAAATTGCATTATCTTATGTCAAAAGAAATTCAAGAAAATGGAAAAAAAAGAAAAACGGGGAAATTGCAGTTTGTGTTTTCGTATGCATTCTTAAGTGATAGGAAGTTACAAGATGTTTCTGTATCACCTATCAGCTGGGTATATACCATATATCGCACAAGCACTCTCAAGTTGCATTTACTGATATATAAAATACTGTTGCCAATGTAAATTTGACTATAGAGAGCGTATATAGAACGAAGTATGTTTAAGTCGTGCATCCACACTATAAGTATTGGTGATTACATTATACAGCACTTGTTTATGGGCCCATCAGACATGATTATAAAGCCAGGCCTTACGAGCTACAAAGTTTTCTTCTATTAAAAACATCCATATATATCATATTTCATATTTCATACATATTTTTGTGAAACAGCTAAGACACCCATTGAGCATATCTGGCATATCTGTGACGAGGCCTCTAGTTGCTTATTAGACATTTAAGCCAGTATATCTATATTGAGCTTCAAGATCTCTAATAAATTGACTCGTTTGGAGAGAGCTTTTACTTTTGCAGTATTCATTGAGCTTTTAGCCGCTTCCAAGCGCAACTTATAGGCCAATACAACGAGTCTGGCGAGGGGCCTCTGTACCTTGGACCTCTGCTTGCTTACAGCTGAAAGTGTAATAAGTGAAATGTTTTTGCTAGAGCAACAGCAGCAAAAACATCGGCAACATCTGGGCAGAATTGACAGAGCTCACGCCCTCAAGGTCTGTGGCTATTTTCATTGAAAACTTTACGAAATGTTGCAAAATTGTTTGCGGCCATAAAACTGTGTGAACCGGTCCTCCAAGCCAAAGCAAAGGCACTGTCAGCCAACTCCTAAAAGGCCCCTCTCCAAGTAGCACGCCTGGCAGTTGCCCATCATGTCGACAGCCGACAGGACCCATGGGCATTTGGCAGCTCTTTGGCTCTGTTTCCTGCCCTTCGAGTTTATCTTTGGCTATCAAGTTATTAAGTTTATGTAATTGTTGCTACATTTTGTGCCACTCTGCCTCTCAAATTGTGCGCAGTGTGTATTTGTACTAGATTTGAAATCTTTGTGGCAGATTACGAAGGCGTTATTCAAGTGTCCGGCTGTAGTTATCAGTCGCTCACGTCGGGGTTGTCTGCCATGTTCGATTTAAAGTTCAAAGTTTGTATACCCTGTTCTCATTGCAAATGCTTCGTAAAGTTACAAACATTTTTAGCGCACTGAACCATATCCCCGAAATGGCAAAAATACTCTCAATCTAGCTGAGCCTAAACATTCTACTGCGATTCAGTTCCGATGAATCACAACTGTTTCGTGATTGATTGCACAGATTTATATTTGTAGGATATCTTCAACTCTATCAACAACGATAATTTGCTCTTTTTGTCTGTTTATTTTCGGATCACTCTGATTTAGACTCAGATGTGCATAGACCTGCAAAATAATGTGTCAAAGTGTTGATTTTTTGCAATTTCTTAGGTAACGGCAAAGGCAATGGCAATGGCAATGACAACGGCAACGGCAGTTGGCATAGACACATCACTAGAGGAATACATCAGGTGTAGCTTCAGAAAACTTTATTCTTCTTCACTCATATGTACATCGTTGCTTGACAATCTCCTCACATTGCTTTGGCTTTGACTCTGACTTTGCCAATAGGCACGATGTCAGTTGATTAATGATGACAAAAGCGTGTGCTCTGTGTCTCGTAGCCGTAGCCTTAATCAACAAATGTGACGTCGGTTAGGCCAGACTCCATTCTCTAGCTGAGCGCCATACCATGGCGCTCTTCATCAAGGGATACGCGTTGCCTCGAGCGTAAAAAGTGGGCGCGTCCTCCTGGTTACTTTGATGTCCCTCACGTAATCGGCCCACCCACTGTGACAGGGCACGCAGCATAAATACGAAATGCGACTTAAATTAACAGCCCATGAACTCTTTTTGTAAGAAGAACACAGTTTTAAGGCAGAGCAGACTATAAATTTAATATTTTTCATAAGGAAATTTCATTTTAAAATTGCTTCCATAATCTCTTCGGAAAAATGAAATCTAAGCAAAAAAATATGAAAAAAACAACATTTATTTTGGAATAAACCCAATTTTTTTATCTATATATTTGTATAATTCGTATTGCAAGCCATATGATAATTGCCTCACCCTTGGAAGCGAGCAGCGAAAACCCTTTTATTTTGATGTCCTTGCCGCGTCTGATAGGCGAGCCAAATTTGTTGATAGAAATTGCAATCAATATGTAAAAATGAGTTTTACATTTCGTTTATTTAATTTCATTTTATGGCACTTTATGGCGCATAAGTCAAACGAAGCTATAAAACCCGCGGGCCTGTATGTCCTGCCGACTGCCGGCCCTTTACTCGTATTACGCATTCGCCATGTTGAGCACGCAATAAAAATACCAATTGCAGTTTGTACGCCCACGCAACAAGAGGGGGAGAGACTGGCAGACGAGACGACGGGAGGGCGAGGAGCAGGTGGTTTGCTATTGTTTCGTAATGTTGCTGCATGCAAAATTTATTGTTGATTTTATTTTCAACGTCGTCCTTTTTGCACAACACATTTTCCGCTTCCTTTTTATGCCTTTTTATGGACATAAATTTGCAAGCAGCTACCAAGCGGTGCTGGTACGGTAGCCGTAAGTGGAATTGAAACTGGAACTGGGACCCAGTGGCCTCTATGCTGACCAGGTATGCCATATGCCAGCCTTGACCGCCGGCGAAATCAGCGACCAGCAGAAATCGAGCACACGGCCAGCCCGATTACCAAGCTGAAAAGTTAAATAGTAGACAACAAACCCAAATTGGTCGTGTGTGTTCGGCTAATCCTGGCACCGGCAAAGTAAAGACCTCAAGATGCTTGTCTCTGGGTACGTCGCACACTCAGGACTCACTATTCGACGTCCTTGCCTGCCGTCTCTGAGCGCTGAGCTTGCGTGCTGTGGCGCCATTAGGACTACGTCGACGACTTCTGAGCACGTGGCACAGGCAGAAGCACAGGCACAAGGCAACGCAAATTTCCTTATTCTTCGCAGCCGCCTTGAAACGAGCGTGAAAGTATTTGCAGCCTTTTCGGTGTAACACCATCCAATTAATAAGGTGCCCTTAGCCCGCCCCTTTTTCCTTTTGCCTATTGATTTTCCCTTGTGTGAGACTGTGTGACTGGAGTCACAGTTTTTGGGCGCATGCCCCACAATTAATTCATCTCCTGTGGCACTGGCTTCGCGTGTAGCTGTGTCGCTTGGTAACATTTCAAGGTGGGGAGCTCCACTTGCAGCGTCCCCCTCACACACATACCCACACATAATTTATTTCGCTCCATTGAGCCGCCCGTGTAATTGCAATATGTAATTGTCTGATTGGACGAGCGCACAAATCGCGATGGCTGGCACGCAGGTTCTTGGGGCTGGGTTGACTCGCTTTATGAGGCGTTATAATGTGCTTATGTTGAGCCCTGGCCAGAACGGAGTCAGCTAATGCAATTAGGCAGATAGCGCGTCCACGCATGTTAAATGCACACCGCCCGCCAACTGGAGGGGGCCAACGGATCAACGTGTGGGCATTGCAATAAATCTGCTTAAATCACTGCACTCAGGCAACTCGTGTAGTGCGTGCTTATCTAATTGGAAAATCCAATTTCGCATTGTGCAATCTATAATTGAAAGTGGTTTTGTTTGAAGACTATCTATGTGTAAAATATTATTGGACAGCGCAACGCAATGTGCTTATCACTGGCACAGACACTCGAATTCATTTCACTCGCTTCAACATGAGAGGTATTCGTGGAATTCAATATTGTTTGAGTGAGGACACATTAATGACAAATATGAAGCAAAATTTACTCATGAATTGAATTTATAAATAGAACATTTAATGCTAATCTTGATGCAAGCTACTGCCAAATTCAGAATTGCTTTGTTTTTCTGTCAGTAATTGCCGTTCGCAGAGTTCGACAACTTGTTGACTGTTGGTCCTTGGCAGCCGACTCTCTCGAGCTGCGGCAGTCAACAAAAACGGTCACAATTATTTTAAATGACTCTACAGGCAAATTAAGGGTGCAATAATTGCATAGTGCGCGTTCCAGTGCCAGTGCCAGTGCCTTTGGCAACAGCCAATAAGGTCTGGCAAATGTCCAAGGGATCTGAATGATTCAGCCGTTTACCGTGATCCACGTGCAGCTAGATGCATTTGTGAATTACCTCTTTACGGCCAACAGGAGAAAAATGTAACTGGAAACTGGAAAGGGGCGCTGGGTGTTGGGGCGACCTCCCAGCAAATCCAAAGCGGCTTAAAGTGTGTGTTAAGTGCCGCTGAGCTTATAATGAAACTGACACACAAAAACGCAAACTCGAACTTCGTATAGAGTTCAAACACATGCACCTCCACCCCGTGCCCACATCATCTGTCTCCCAGCTGTGGTTAGTCGCAGTCAGTCACACTTCCCACGCAGTTGCCACGCCCACTCCGTTAGTTTGTAGGCCGTGCAGGCGTAGCTAAAGAGAGGTAAATCGCTAAGAGCGTCAACCACTGACAACAACCGCAAAAGCCACCAACAATGAGAGACACCAGCGCAAACATGATATATATAGATACCCTCACACACCTCCTCACCCCATACACCCACACAGTGAAGCATTAGGGTGCTTGGATAAATGCCCGGTAACCGCAGTTGGGACAGCGCTCAGAGCCTTTTGTTGTCCCAGTTTGCTGCTGTTTTTATGATTTATTCAAAAGCGAGAAATCGCACGATTCCAGTGATTGATGTGCCCCGAGCTGTGATCGTATCTGGGGCCAGTCCCAGTTTCAGCAGTATTTTAATAAGTCTGACATTTGTAATTAGCGTAATTATTTGTTCATCTTCGCCGCCTGCACCGCGAGCTGCTAGTGCGAAAATATGCTACAGTTGGTTGGCTAACCAGTTTTAATCAAAAGTTACATTTGTCATAGCCTCCAGTGCCCGGCCATAACTTAATGCTTCGTAACGCTGTTGGAGCTTCAAAATTTTCACGCCTGATATGCGCCATGCCATGCCTGCCCCTGGGGTTGTCAATGCTGACGTCGACGTCAACGTCAAAGTCGCTGATCACAGAAATTGAATCGCATATTCAATTGAATTTTTGAAAAATTGCTGTTGGCAGCATTGCATAAGGCCCCACACACACGGGTGCTGGCGGGCGGCGGCAAGACCACGCCATAGTTTAAGTTATGGCATTCCTCTAAGGTCAGAGCCAACAGCTGTGCCTGACGTGCTGGCAGCCGGGCACCATAGATTTGGGAGAAAAATCTTATGCATGGCGATTGACAGCTTAGGATATTCACGAATTTTCTAACGCCTTCAACCCAAATGCAATGATACGTAAATTGCCGTAGGTCAAGGAAAGTACAAAAAAAATATATATATCTAAATTGATTTAGGATTTCCGTGAATTCTATTCAATTTCACTTGTCAAATAATCCAATGGGAAACTTGTTTCTTTTCGAATCCCATACATGAGGGCATTAGAGTAACTACTAACTTAAGGCCTAGTTAGTGCCAAAACAGTCTGGACTTTAAAAACACTAATGTAAATTTTAAATTCTGACTCTTATAGTCTGCGTGCAAATAAACTCGTAGGTAAATAAATGCCTGAGCAGGAATTTAAATTGAAACTTGATTTACGTTGAGAGTTTTTGCAACCACATCAAATCCGATTCTATGGGCACAGCTGAGCGAATTGAACATTAATTTCTGCCTATTAGGAAAATTGATGCGTGTCTCTTTATTCAAGAGCCAAACCAAAATTGTTAAATGACAATCAGCAGTTGAGCTGCATATACATTGCATTGAACGAAAATCAACAACTCGCCGCAGCCAATGAAAAACCGATGCAAATTTGTTGATTGTCCACTGCTCATCCAAATATTTACACAATCAAACGAGATTTCAGACTGTCGATGCATTTATTTCGTATTTAAAAAGCTCAAATCAAGAAACGTAGCAGCCACAGCCGTGCAGCATTAGACGAGCTGAAATTTCTGTGAAGGTGCCAAACGACAAAGCAAATAGAAACTAAAGCAAAAGCCTACAAATATATATAAACACACATATACATATACGAACACACACATTCATTTATAAATACATATACAAACAGTAGCATATCAGGCGCTAAGCTGAATTGGCGCTCAACTTCGAAGCCGCAATTGGCTTGTTCCCATGAAGCAGGCTTCACATTCTCTGTGAATCTAAGGCCTGCGACAGCTTTGTTTATTATTTAGTTTAGAGTTAGTTTAGAAATGCCATTCTTTCTCATAATAATGCTTGTAAGTGAGCCCAAAATAATGGGCTGCAGTCAGAATCAAAGTACTTGAAAATGCTCCCAAAGCCTATTAAATGGCAAATAAATAAGTTTGATTTTGGGTAATAACCGCTATAGAAAGATATAATATATAAATATTGCGGATTTATGAATAATATTTTTGTGTTTTTTTATGAATTTTATGGTTTAGAATAATAAAATTTTAAATTGAATAAAACTGTCATTAAATAGCCACACATAGGCAATATAATGCTAAATGACAATGTTTGAATATAATAATTGCATTGCCATTATTGTTCAAGAAATAGACTGCCAAAAGGTGAATTGCAAAAACAGTTCCATGCTGAATTTAATTTCATTGTCTTTTTATACCCTGATCCCATTAAAAATGGGGAAAAAGGATATAATGGTTTTTTTTTTAACATAAAATAAAATAAAACATAACAGGTAGAAGGAGGCGTGTCATATATATAAGTATATATATTCTTGATCAGGACGACAAGCCGAGTTGATTGAGCCCTGTCCGACTGTCTGTCCGTCCGTCCGTCTGTCCGCATGTATGAACCCGTCGACCTCAGAACTTATAACCTACATATATTACGTATGCCACCGCATACTGAGTTTGTTTCAGAAAATCGATAAATATCCCTGAATAATTGTTATCGATTCAAAACCGTATGAAAATAATCAATTTAGATTTTTAATTTTTTTTATCTTAGTGGCTAGAGTAGCTTTATTCAAATATAACAAAACTCGAAATTGATTATATTATGAATATACATAATGTTACGTGCAAAATTTTGAGACTCTAGCTTTTAAGATGAACAAGTAACAAAACTCTAGTCGAGAGTGCTCGACTAAGAGATACCCTGAATCCATTGAGCTGTAATACCAATCATAAAAAGTTTCACTTATTCAGTAATAGTAAACAACACATGCATACACACACACACACACAAACATATGCATGCACGTAATATGCGTACTGCGCAGTTTTGCGGCTGCAGCAGAGGCTGTGCTATGGAAACTTTATTGTTTAATAACTTTTTTTCTCGACATACGTTCTTAATGAAATTTTCGAGGAATGATTATGACATTCAAATAAATAAATAAATTTTCATTTTTCAAATAAATATCAATTACAAAAATCAAGTAAAATCGATATCAGTTTGTTACATTTGAATATATATGTGATAAAAATAAATGAAATGTGATTGGTCTAGTTAGCTAGAATCAACATAGCTAGATCTAGGATTAAAATATTGACGAAAAAGTTCGTAGTTAGTTAGTTAGTTCTAATACTGATGACGTAGCTCGTTCAATTTTTCACTTTTGATTAGATTTCGTAGAGCAAAAACAATTTTGTGTTATTGATTGTGCTGTATGTAGTAATTGGAGCACAACTTACAAAGTGAAAGCGAAAATGCAAAGCCAAAAACCCTGAGAGATTTTTTCCACTTTTAATTAAAAGCTCAATTTAGGAAAAGGAGAACAACGCAAAGTGCATGCACAGCAAAGGAGCTGTGTACACTGCTCTACACACTCGACTGTAGAATTCGATTAATTAGACATTTTGGCCAATTGTTGAGCTGGCTGCTGTTGCTGCTGCTCTCAAAGCTCAAAGGCTTAAGCGACGCCGATGCGAGCAATTACATAAGCTTTAAAATGCATTTAATTGAAATGCGCGTGACAATTCTCTCTTAATAACAGAGAATGTCGGAAATCTCTATCTCTGTGTGCCTGTGCGTGTGCGTGTACGTGTGCATGTGTGCGAGTTTCGGACTGGACAGTTTTATTGCGCTGCAACAGCAATTAACAGACAAATACGAGCAACAATAAATAGCGGCAAGCGATGCGGCAGTTGCAGCTGTTTCGATTTTTATGCTCAACGCTTGCCACTGAATTATTGGTGGTTCATCTTTCCTGTTGCATGTTGCATGCTGTATACTACATGCTGCATGCTGCATGTTGCATGTAGTGCTTCTTTTGTATACGGACAGAGCGTAGCGCAGCTGGCGGCATTAATCCAGCGCTCACACACTGACAGAGCCAGAGAGAGGATACACAGAGGCATTGGCATGCAGTGGATGCGGCTCGTAAAGCAACCAACAATGCCGCATTGCCTGGTTTCCGGGGGCTGTTGCTGAGCTGCAGTCCAGACCAATGTCGATACCCAAACCCAGCTCCAATCACAGTCCTAGCTGCCGTTCGTTTTCTCAATACATTTTTGTTGTGATTTCCATGCAACGGCGAGTCCTGCGTGTCCATGTGCATACATATATATACAGATATATTTGCGCGCGAGGGAAGTTTTTTGACCTCATCCGCGTTTTCAATTCAACCGTATCCTGAATTGCCATACGCACTCCCTGATTGTCCCAATTCGAAATAGAGTAATTAGTTTTTGCATCGCGGTCAGCAGTGCGTCATGTGTCCTTTTTTTGACTTGTTACTTGTAGGCAAGAGGGCAGATACTTTCTCCAATCTGCTCTTAGCTAACCAAATAAGCCATTATTTGTCATTTTTCAAAGTTTTTCGCAATTGAAGAATCACTTCAATGCTAGTGCTGAATTATGTATAAAAACTTTAAAATTAAATATCTAATGAATGACAGAAGAGTAACCTAGAAAATCTATCCATACCAATACAATCCAATGAAACCCCCACCATAACTTTGTTCCTACCTTTAATTATAAAGAAAATAAAATATAAATGTTAATGTGTTTTAATTATAATTTCCTGATTATACTATTGTTAAGACTGAAAATATAAGTAAATAATGAAAACTTTAAATATAGTATAAAAAAGAAGTCCTTTTAATTCTTTTGTATCAAAATTGATTGCCTTTTTTTATACCCTGAATCCATTGAAAATGGAAATTTCAGGGTATAATGTTTTTGTGCAAATGTATGTAACAGGCAGAAGGAGGCGTGCCACACCCCATAAAGTATATATATTCTTGATCAGCTCGACGAGCTGAGTTGAACTAGCCCTGTCCGTCTGTCCGTCCGTCCGTCCGTCCGTCCGTGTAAACACCTGGATTTCTGCAACCACAAAAGCTAGAGACTTCAAATAAAAAGCAAAATGCTCGATAATACCATACGCTGTACGAGTCTATTTTTTTTTTCGATAACTCATCCCATTTCTTTTTTATCGATAACTATCGAAAATATCGCTTTGTTTTTGAGGTCTGGCGTGCACACCGTTTAAGATAGAGCCGTGCACTAAGTTGTGTTTGATTGCTATATTGAATCCGCACATTTTGTCATTTTCGGATTTTTGATGCCACGCCCCTTTCGCCCACAATTCAACAAAAACGATAACTCACGTATATCAAATACTAGAGACTTGAAATTTGGCAACTAGGTACATTTAGATGTCATAATCACTCCCCGAAAATTTCATTAAGAAAATAGGTCGAGAAAAAAAGTTATTAAACAATAAAGTTTCCATAGTACAGCCTATGCTGCAGCCGCAAAACTGCGCAGTGAGCATATTACGTGCATGCATATGTTTGTGTGTGTGTGTGTGTGCATTTGTTGGTTACTATTAATGAATAAATGAAGCTCTTAATGATTGGTATTACAGCTCAATGGATTCAGGGTATCTCTTAGTCGAGCAGTCTCGACTAGAGTTTAGTTACTTGTTTTAATTTTATTTTATCAATTTCATATACAGAACTATTCTAAACGGGGTGAATTGGTTTTGTTAAAGTATGTAACAGGCAGAAGGAGGCGTGCCACACCCCATAAAGTTATATTCTTGATCAGGTCGACAAGTTGATTGATCCCTGTCCGTTCGTCTGAGTTATTAGAACATCGAAAACTATATCCATCTTAAAAGCTAGAGTAAAATTACGCATATAGCTTTACGTATATTATTAATAATTTTGGTTATTGTTATATTTGGATACCAGTCCCAAATTTCCCCAGTTTTTTGAAAATTATGTTCAGTTGTAAATAGGACATATATGTGAAGGATTTTGATTTCTAAGAAACAAAAAATATTTACATCATATGATAAAAGTTTCAGCAAATTCCGTTGATACATGTGGACACATACATACAAATCCTTGCGCATTATATTCTAAGAATCGCAATTTTCCTTTGAGTTTGGTTCGAATTATGTTTGAATCGTTATTGAATTGTCTTTGAATTGTCGGCTAACAACTTTAAATTTGCTGATCGAAGTTTTTTGCAGCAGTGTGAATGTGTTTCCGATTCTTGTTCTTTAATAGTAACGGAATAATTGTTGTGGACTTGCAAAATTCGTTTTTTTTATAGGCTATATTCAAAAGCTATGATCGGATGGGATCTGGGTATCTCGTAGCCGAGCACCTTCGACTAGAGTTTTCTTACTTGTTTATTATAAATATTCATTCACGAAGAAAATTAAGAAATATTACGATATATAAAGAGATAAATTAAATCAAAATACATTCTCAATTTTCTAAGCATTTCTCAAAATTTGAATATTTTGTGCTGCTGTTCTCCTTAAATTTATTTGACTTCGCTTTGTGCCCTAAATAATTAGCACTAATATATAAGTAGCTTTGCATCAAAATGTTCCCCATTTAATGGTAGCTATTTCATGTGACCTAAAGCCAATGCTAAAATTATCGCAGCTTCGCCTCGTTCGCAGAGCTGTCAAATAATTAATTAGAAAATAATTGCACGTAATAATTCATTGGGACCGGAGGGACATTCAATGCGCATAGGCACATACAGATAGGAGAATAGACATATCTAGAGGAAGGCGACGTAAAAAGAAATCACAACAGAAATAGCCCCACGCAAAATTTGACGTTCTTTCATTTTTATTGGCTGAATGGGAAATGGAGCAGCAGATGGACCTGCGGGTGTGGGTTTATCTGTGTGTGTGTGTGCGTGTCTGTACTTGGCTGTGTGTATCTGCAAAAGGCAATTCCAAACACTCATTCTGTATGCATTTGATTGGATGGCCCATACCTCGCCGGCTGTCATGTTGTCATGCTGAACTCAAATTAATCATTGCTATGCAGCATAATTTATTATGTCACACTGTGGGCCACAGCCACGAGGTCGCGGGACTCAAACTGGACTAACCGCTTGAAAATGGGAGTTGGCGCGTAGGCGGTTACTTCCTGTGGTCGGCCGGTTTGTCATGGCCCATTTAAAACAGCGGATGTCTGGCATGTGTGTGAGTATGCGTGTGTATGTGTGGTTAGTTGTATACTCTTGAATCAAATGTGAGGCTCTGAATAATTAGAGACCCATTGCGAAATGGCTGCGGGCCCCACTTGATCTAATCGGGTTAATAGCCTTTGCATGTCGCGCGCCACGTACTTGGGAGGTGTTAAATGTTTGTAATGACCGCACATCAACTTTAATAGGCATAAATTGAAATGGAATGCACAAAAAGTGCCATAGCAAATGTTGACTGATCAGCTTTTGTTAGGGTTTGCGTGTATAGGTGTGTGCGTGCGCTCACATGTAGGTGTCAAACATCAAAAGGTTTCCGTTTTGCAAATACAAAATTTGCATAATTACACACGTTCACAAATTTGATGAAGTGCTTCGTTGTTGTTTTCAATTACAAAGTAATAAAAGTGCATTGTTTTTGTCTTTATTTAATTACATTTTGGTATTCCATTTCAGTGCTTTAAAAACTAAAGATTTGCATTTCGAATATAACATCTGATGTGTCCTACTTCCATTAAGTGTATACGCCTATGTGAGACCCATATAATTTAAAAATAAATAGGTATCAGTTAATAGAAAATTGGAAAAGATGGAGTTGGAGTGGGTATAGTATGGTATGAACCCATATACCCCATAGAGTAGACCAGAGCCCAGAACCATTCAGCTACAAAAGATAGAAAGCTGACCTTTGATATGTAGGCTCTTGATGATTGTATTTGTTGATAAAACATTCCATATTGAATTCATTTACCATCAAACTAAAATAACCTACAAATTTCAAGTAATCGAATCTTAATCTCTGATATACTTACTTTGTTATGTCATATGCATGATTCATTATCAACAAGAACTGTGCATATAGAGTAATTACGTACTGTTTGCGAAAAATTAATCTAAATTAAGCCAAACTGCAGCTCCGCTCGGGGTGCAGGATATCTGATTTCTGATCAATCCACATTCCCCACGTTAAACTGTTTGTTAATAAAATAGTTGGATCACTTTAAGAAACTTGACAGTATCGAAAGATGCAAAACCATTCCCACTGCGATCCACCAATAGCTTCCATAAATAAAAATTGCCATTTAAAGCTGTATTTTATATTTTTAAAATTTATTTTTATTGCATTTTTTTTTATTTTTTCGTTTGTATGAATCTCAAATATTCTTTTTGTGTGGTTTTTTTTTTCATATTTTGTTTTTATTTGTTTTGTGTTTCTCTGCGCTATTTTATTTGCCATTCGCATATATTATTACATTTTCTGCACATTTAAAGGTTTCTCATTTTTATTTAAATTTTATGCTTGTTTACAATTTGTCACAACCTTACAAATTGAAAATTGATATAAACCAATATATAGTTTTTGCTCAATTAAATTTGCCTCATGTTTATAGCCATTTATGTATGCATTGTATTGTATCTGTGTGCGTGTGTATAAATAAATGTTAACGGAGATAAGAGGGAAAGGTCCACGAGTGACGAGAATGCTCGTCTTCTAGGAAAATGAGAGGCCTGCTGTGTGTGTGATTTTTGCGGGAGTCCGCTAATATAATACTATTCGTCTCTTGTTGTGTTATCAATTTTGTTTGTAAGGAAGCGCCGGGGGACGCTTAACTCTAACTCTCATCTCTATACACAATGCTAAGTTTTAAAAATATTTTCCATTATCGTTTAAGTGTTGAAATGTCTGTCTAAACAATGAATCAATCATTCTTCTCGGGAAGGGGATTTTCTGCTCACGAGTTTTTCAATTCATATATAAGTATATATTTTTTATTTTTGTGTATTTTTATTTTAATTTTTTGCATTTGTTTGCTTTGTCCATTCATAAAAACAAATGATACAACTTACAATTTGGCACATTTTTAAAGATAACTGTTTTTGTTTGTTTGAACAAAAGCGGCGCGGGCTTATGATTAGACTACACAGATTAAAGATTACAGCTTGAAGGTTCGTAACTCTCATTCTTGCTCTTGTACTGGGTGTTTAAATTGGGTGTGTAAGAGCCCTCGGGCGCACAGAAAGTGTCGAAGGTATTAAATAAAAATTTAAATATGATCTTTAAAAGTATTTATGTAGTATATATATATATATATATATATTATAATATATTTATAGCTGCAGTGTTTGATTGAGTTGCATTTGCATTTTACATATTTATACTTAGGCTGATTTTAGTTCATACCTTGCTTAAGACTGTTTTGTTTTTGTTTTAAAAAATTGCGGTGGAAGTTGAGTTTATAAATTTTCATGTATTCTATTAGGTTAAGGTTTTAATAACTACTTGGTTTATTTCGCCTTGTATATCAAACCCAAAAGTATTCAATTTTCTTGTGTGTATGCTGCCGAAAAGTGTGATATACTTTTAGATTCTCTAGTTTTGTTAATATATGTATTTATTTCTGTGCTATTTTAAAAGTTTTTTCTTTTGTTTAATTAAAAGTCTATTCATTTGAAAGCTACATTTAATTTGGCAATTGTTGGGTTTGAATTGATTTGTTTCTTTTATTATAATTTTCTTTTGTTGTTGTTTTTTTTTTCTTTTTTTGTGTGTCTGTCGTCCGCATAACTAAATCTAACTAAAAATCATATTTAAATATAAGCTTTGGCTTGAAAAATGTCAACGTAATTATAATTTAAGTTTAATTTTATTTTGTTTCGTTTTGCAATTATATTAAAAGAAACATTTAAAGTTTGAGTATGACATAAATTGCTTTGATTTGCACTTGTATGTGTTTGCGAGTGCGTGTGCGTGTGTATGTGAGATAAGAGAGTTCAAGGTAATTATGTACAATGTCAAAAGGTAAATATATATAATTTGAAATTAGAGGATAAATAGCAGATTTTTTTGATTTTGTTTAAGTCAAAAGGATAAATTCGAAAAAGCCTTTGCACATACACACGAAAAATGAATTAAAGGTAAATTTGATTAAATTTGTTTTCCTTTTTTTTTATATATATATAAACAACGAGTATAGCTCTTAGGACAGTAACTGTCTAAGAATCGAAATAGAGAACGAGGTCATATTACTTCTTGAGCATTTGTTTTTTTCTTGTTTTGTTATTTCTATGGATTGGATTCTTCCAACTCACAATTCAAAATACACAACTTTTAAGTTAATTGTGTGCATTAGACTTGATAGTGTGTGTAAAATAAATTCTTAGCTTGCTTAGGGAAGTTTTGTGGTCTAGACCAAAAATTAACAACACTGAAACGATGTGAAGTTATGCAATATATAAATTTGTTTTTTTTTCTCTTTTTTTTGTTTTTATACAACACACAAAGAAAGTGCTACATAGTAAGAGCTAATAATGTATTTTATTTTAATGCTTACTACGAAATTTTCATGTTTTTATCTCTGTCACTGGAAGCTTGAATTTAAAAACTATTCTGCATTAATATTTGTATTATTATTATTACGCATTATATATATATTTTATTTTATTCTTCTTCTATTAAAGACTTTTTGCTGCTACGGCCGCAATAAAGTAATTATTATTGTATGTTCCAAGGATATGTCTACGTGTTGATTTTTTGCATTTACTTATGCACTACGAGTTGAGCAATATCATATTCATTTTCATTGAGTTGAGTTGACGTAGCATTTTAGCTGCCGAAAAAAAGTTTTTAGGAACAATATGGAGCAAAGTAGATAAAACACTTTAAAAATATAATTTTTGACAATAGTAAAATGAGTATTCTTTGGAGACTTATAAAAGAATTGGGAAATTAAGGTAAACGATTATCAAATGTCTGTTCTACAACTTTCTACTTAGTTGTTGTGTCAACTTTTTTTTTTTTAAATAATATTCAAAAAATTATCTGGCGATTGTATTCGATTTCTTTTTGTTTATATCAAACTGCAATGTTGTATGTATCAAATATATGAATCAGAAATAATCAAATTTATATATATTTATGAATATAAATATATATAAAGCTAACTTAATAAACAGAACGAAAAGACTAATATTTGGGTATCGGGTCAATTTTGGAGTTTGCAGCCGAAAATACATTAGAATTGCTCATTTTTGATATACAATTACAATATCTATTGGTATAATAATAATATATCCAGTAGGTATATAATTTTTAAATATAAATTCTGCCGCACAAAATTTCAGCTTTTTTTTTTAGTAAAAATCTACGCGTGAAGCACGTTTTTTGCAAACTAATTGCCATTTAAATATTTTGTGTATACTGCATTTGTTTTTTGGTTTTTTTATGTTTTTTTTATGGACGACATTGATTTGTTCTTTTTTTCTTTTGTTTAAAAAATTTTTTGCTTTTGTTTTTTTTTTAATGTTATTTTTGCCGCTAGTTTGCGACTGCTTTTATCTTTGATTTTCAACTTTCCATTTTTATTTGAGTGGGTTCTGCGATTCGTCGATCATCTTTGAGCATCTGTGTTTGCGTGTCTGGATCTATGTATATAGATTAAACTGCTACATACTTCACTGTAGGAGTATTTACGTCTAATTCTTGTTCATACATTGAGCATTTTCGAGAGTAGTTCAATTGCATTATTTGGCTGACATCTGAAGGTTTTTAATATGGCGTGAAACGATTGTAGCCACCGCGGTACATGGTTGCCTGATTGAGATAAAGGATATTGGAGTAGCAGATGGAGAAAATTACAATTTTGTCATTTTTTTTTTAATTTGTCAAAAACATTAAATATTCTTAATCACATAATTTGTAAAAAAAAAAAAAAAAAAAAACTACTTACCCCATAGCCGGGCACGGGTCCAATACCATGGCCTAGATAAGGGTCCGCATACTCGCGCGCGTAACTAAAAATATTTCGTTTGCGGCATGTTAATTAAGTGTTAAACGACAATTAGATTGTATAAATATGTTTTTGGGAGTGTTTTATATTTTTGATGTCTTCACAAGGGTTAGTTTGAGTGAATTTGCTTTAAGATTTTTGATTAGTGGCTCTTTTGATTCATAAATGATCATTCTTTAATCATTTCATCTCTGCTCATACGACGCCGGCTTATCAGTTATTATTAGTAAAAATTGTTTAGTTTCGATATGGCTTTGCAAAAATGTTCAATTGTTAGTTTTAGCTCTTCAGTTTTCGGGGTTAGACTTTTGCTACTCTTGATAAGATATTTTATGATTTTCGAATTGTACAAAAAAGAATAAAATCAAATTAATTAGTCAAATGATGAGTAAATTATAAATAAATTCAAAAATATAATAATACTTAAAACAATTAAGAGCTACGAATTCAATAAGCTTAAATTAAAAATATAGAATTTCAATTATTCAATAAATAAATGAGAAAGTCATCTCTGGTCTGGTCATGTTATAAAATAGAATAAAGTCGATAATATATAAATATAGAATATCTTGAAGACACACAGACGCAGTATACAATATATACTTAGGCAACGGCAAATATGATAAGTAAGTTTATAAAAATAAATCTAAGCATATCAAAAATACATATGAATTATATATAAATATAGTAAATAATACAAATAACTAAAAAAAATTGAAAAACAAAAATAAGAATAAATGTTATATATTTTTAATTTGTCTGAAACTTGCTTTTTTATGAGTAACTGATTAAGATACATTACTTCGGAGTCCAATACTGATTCAATTTTTATGAGCCATACAAATTTATTAATGTTTAGTTGGCTTATTTTAAGTATTTTGTTTTTGTTGGATGGGTGTATTGAGGGTTAGCTGTGAGTTTTTTCAAGTATTTCGTGTGGCTTTTGCGAGCGATGAGTGTAGATGAGACAGCTAATGGGACACGGAAAAACTGATAAGAAAACTTACCCCGCTACGGTGGCATAACCAGCGAGTGCTGGCTGGGCGGCTGCAGCTGCAGCTGCCCCATAGGCGGCCCGGGCAGCGACCGCCGTGTAGGTGGTGGCCGCCGTGGCATACGCCTGCTGTTGGGCCTGAGACAAGGGTGTCTTTAACAGCGGAGCAGTGGCCTGGAATAATGTGAAGCAAATTGTGTGTTAAAGGGGAAGGTAAATCTAGTAGATACAACGGCAACGACAAAACTAGCGACAGGTGATAGAGAGAGCAAAATGGCAAAAAGAGTTAAGAACCTAAACCAAAAAAAAAAAATTAAATAAAATAAAATAAGAGGAGGGCAATCAAATTATAACAGTGCGTTTTTTACTCTTTTTGCTTTTTTTTTGTGACCAGCGATTTCAAGCCATAAACCCAAGATGCCGAAAATCTTATGGATGTACGGAGTAAGTAAATGCTACAAACAAAGTTTCAAAAGTGCAGGGATTCATAAAGAACTTATATCGAATATGTATTTATATATATATAAGATTATAGCTAGTATTCAGATTATAACTTAGATATCGGTGCAGGAGACAAAGCGCAGTCCCATGGAAAAAAAAAAAAAAACAACACACATACATTAAACAAACAGTTGAAATTTGGGACAACAAACTAATTTTCTAATGGTTTAACATTTAATTTAAACTTTTTTTTCAAAATTTTCTAGCTAAAAATGATTATTTTTACCAAAACATTCTGTGGTACCGGAATGCGGTTGATCGTATGTGGGGTACTGTTTAGCGTAGTCACAGTGCGGCGCTGTAAGTTTTTCGATATATTTGGTATAATTTTTGGTATTTTTTTTTCGTTTTAGTTTTGATAATGTTGTATAGATATTTGATGCAGTAGTTGTTGTGGTGGTGGTGGTGGTTGTTGCGTATGTTGTAACAGTCGTGAAAAAGTAACCAAAAAAAGAATACATACTTAGTAAAATTACTAAAATGTTCACAGCATTGAAGAATAGTTATTTATATGCTACTTATGTATAGATTTAATTTAATTAATATCAGTATGTATAGATAGATAGAAAAGCAAATGTCTCAAGGAAAGTAGAACCAAACAAAAACTTGCGAGAATGAAATGTGAAAAAGAAGGAGAGCATAAATCAATAGATTCTTTCGTTTCAAAATAGAAATAGACAGACAGAAAAGACTAAAAGAGAGCGAGAGTAAGAGCGGCATGCAGCCTGAAATTATGCTATGCGTTTTCGTGGCCGCTAATTAAAAAATTTTTTCTTGTAGTTAATAAAAAAAAATATATATATATTTTTTTATGGCGACTACGCGTGTAATACTTAGTTTTAGAACATGTGTTAACAATATAAAAAAGCAATGCATATAAATAATCGCTTCATTGATAGAAATAGACGTAATAGAAGAACAATGATAAAATGACATGATTACGATTATTTAAATACATAAAAGCAATTACTTTTGTATGATATATATTTGATTTTTTTTGTTTGCTTTCGTTAATGACACTCGGCCCTAATTGGAATTTTTGAGATATTTATGCAAATATATATATTTTTTTTGTACGGATACACGCTTGCTACTGCCAACAAATTTTTACAGACTTAGTTGCACGACCAGTTACCAAAAGATAAGAAACAATAGAAAATCACCATTTCTCATGTGTGGGTACGTATGTGGTATATAAAAAGTGTATCTCAAAACTCGTCGTTAGTATTGTATGCATTAAAAGTATATATATAAATATGTGAATCCAAAGAAAATCAAAATTGAAATAAAATCATAATAGGAACATATAGAAATAGAGCGAGAAATGTACAAACATATAGAAGAGTGTTCTGTTCAAAAACCAAGTCAAATATTGGTGTCTTTCACAAGTTACAATTGAAAGTAATGTGTGAATAAATGTGTATGTACGAGAGTATAATAAATATTGTTTCAAGAACGTTCTTAAAACGGTTTTGTTATGTTTTACGGTTAACGTATCAATCTGAATAGGTTTCATTACATTTAATATGGCGGCTGGCTGTGCGGCTGGAACTTCAGTGACCGGTTTGGCTGCCTGTAAAATTCATATATAATATATATGTGTATATATTTTATTTTTTCAAGAAGGAATTTTTTTTTAGCTAGCCAGCTTTAAACTAAATGTGTACAAATAATAAATGTATCTTAGCATATATTACACTAAAATTAAGCCTACATGATTGTCTTAGCTAGTATTAAGGAGTACAATTTGTATAGACTTACCTGGAAGCGTAGATTTGGATCAGCGGAAGCAGCGGCTGCTAGGAAGGGGTCATAGTATACGCTGTGGATGTTCAAGTAGAAGGATAAGACAGATTCGTGGATTAATAACTGACTTGGTCACTTCATTCATTCGAGTTCTTCATGACAACTGAGGCTGATCAATATTTCATTTCTCAGTTATAATACTGTTTATCAGATTCGGCTGTCATTTCATATATATGTATATAAATATATATATATATATATATATCTATATATATATATATTTAGCACTCTTAAAAGCAAAATTCAAAAATTTTATAAATATTATTTTTGTCTTTTTTATATTTTTTTATTACTTTTTTTTTTTAACGCACTTGTGTGTGGATTTGGTTTGGGTGTTTTGAACAGAGGGCAAAGGCAAAGTTTTGGCATAGAAAAAATTTGTAATTTAATGCGAAAAGTTTGCCTGCACCTTTCGCTGCTGTTTTTATTTTTATTTTTCTTTTTAATATTTCTTTTTTGTATTGGGTAAAATGGCTGAAAGTCAAGGTGTAACTGAAAACGTAGGAGAGCTGTAGCCTAAAATGAACCCAACTCAAACCTGAATTACCCAACTTCTAACTCTAAGCTACCTTTTCTATCCCCTGCACTTTCCTGCGCTACCTAACTGATGACGAGGTGATTATTAGATAATGCATATGCATAATGCGTAAATTATAAGTAGAACACTAGCAAGGTGAGGCGAGTTAGCAATACAACTGACCCGATTCTACAAAAACACTTTTAGATTTCTGCATTTCAATAGAAAGAAGAGATATTCATGCACCTAGCTAATTAGTTGGGTAGAGTTTCATATAAAAGTGTAGCATTATCATTGTCAGTTATACGCAATTTTTTAGTTACAGAACAGCAGCCACAAAGACGGAACTCAAAATAGTAAGGGGTGTATTTAGAAATAATAATATAAATAATTATTTGAAATATAGAGGAAACATGCGCGACAGCAGCAGCAGACGCATCAAAAACATTTCTTTTCAATTCAATTCAATTCAATTCATATTCATATTCATCATACGCCTAGTGGTACACAATATACAATATTACGTAGAACCCTTCAACCAAAGTAATCAAAAACATATACAAATATTAAAATACGAATGCCAAAAGAAACTGCTCTCAGTCAGGAATAAGTATATGTTTTTGGGTATTTAAGTAATTAATGTAGTAGTTGGCGTGCGTTAATTGGTAGCTGCTTTTATAGCTGTTGTTTGTTGTAGTTGTTGTTTGTTCATTTTATACAAGAGACAAGTCTAAACTTGCGATTTAATTATATGGCAAATGTGATACTATGCATATATAGTTGGATATATAAATGTTATACACACAAGGTAGCTAAGTATTTCAAAAATATCACCGCATAGACCAAAAATTGAGAGACAAAAACAATGTTAAAGCTATAAACAAATTTGCGCTCAAAGACGGATGGATGGTGGATAGTTAAGGGACTGTGGGATGGAATGGAATGATGAGATCAATATTAGAGGGATATGGGTAAAATAGGTGAGCAGCTGCAATACCAGCAGCAGCTGCAGCAGCCCGTACAACGCGGCGTATGCGTTATTATTCTTTGCATGCAATAGAGTGAGCCAGTTGTTGTTGCTGCCGCTGCTGCTGCTGCTGGTGCAGCGTTCGCTGGCATTGGTTTTGAGTAAGCGTTCGAGATCGAGCGTAGACACCACATGAACAAAAAGTAAGTGCGCTAAAACTACATTCAATATATAGAGATTATTTAACTAAAAAAATTATAAAATATAATGTAAAAAGATACAACTAGAGCTACATGGCAGTTTCTCTTTTTGGTGATTTTTGCGACGACGAAGTTTGCTGGATGGTTTTTTTTTTATTATTATTATTTTTTTTTGGTTTGGACAACGTGGAGTGGGCTTTACTTACGGCGCAAATCCATGCAAAGCTGCAGCGCTGTTGGCCGCATTAGCCGACGCTGCCATGGAAGCAGCAGCCGCAGCAGCAGCGGCCGGCGTTTGGGAAGCCGTTGCAGCGGACAGCCGAGCCGCATAAGCGGCGGCGGCAGCGGCGCTCGCACTGCCCGCCACACCTGAGTTCTGTGCGGCTGCGGCCGCTGCCAACGATTGCTGCAGCGCCGAGTGTTGCTGAGCGGCAGCAGCCGCAGCACTGCCAGCGGCAGTAGGCACGGCAACGGCCTGCAGTGTTGGCTGCAGCTGGGCTAGTTGAGGCGCGAGCGCATGCGCATGGGCATGCGGATGTGTGTGAGCAGCGGCGGCGGCGGCGGCAGCGGCGTGCTGTGAGTGCTGGGCAGCGGCGGCGGCGGCGACTGCGGCATGTTGTTGCTGTTGCTGCTGCTGTTGTTGTTGCTGCTGTTGTTGCTGCTGCTGCTGGTGCTGCTGTTGCTGTTGCTGCTGATGCTGCTGCTGTTGGGCAGCAGCTGCGACCACTTGACGTTGCTGCTGAGCGGCGGCAACGGCGGCTGCCAGCGCCGGGTGATGGTGCGGATGATGGGCATGATGGAAGGGTGTGGCACCGACCACGCCCACGTGTCCACGTTGTATGGCAACTCCACGCATGGCAGCGGCGGCGGCTACGGCGGCTGTGAGGCGGCCAAAACGATTTTGTTTTTGGATTTTGATTTTTTATTGAGTTTTTTTTTGCAACGATTTGTACACAACATTTTTACCAGTGTGTGTAGGTGTGTTTGTTTGTTTGTGTGAGTGTTGTCAATTTGTATGTGTGTGTGTGGTTGTTTATTCGAACACACGCATTACATTTCATATATGTTTCGTATGTGTGTGTGTGTAATTGTGTTCGTGTGCAAAAAGTAGAAAAAAGGAAAAGAAAAGAACATAAAAAGCATGCGGTTAGTTTCTCTCTCTTTATATAAGTAAATTTATATAATATATATTTATATAGTATATAGTATATGTTTAGCAAATACTAGGCAATATGTAGTAAGTGTTTGAATGTATAGATATTTAAGTATGGATTGAGTTCGAAATGATGTTGTTGGTATATACATATAACAATACATAAGACATACGTGAGTCAGCCATATAAAGGGGAATTCAGTTTCAGAAACATACTTAATTAATATTAAATAACATTGAATTACCAAGAAATGCTACGCAGTTTTGCTTTTATAAATATATATATGTACGATATATTAAAAATATCACCATCCATGAACAATACGAAAAATATTAGACCGATATGCACTGTTAATTAATATATATATATATATATATATATATATATATATGCGAACTTGTGTTTTACATGTGTATGCGGCAAGACACTTTATTTATACAAGTGATTGTATTTAATGTTTGTTCAAACTAGTTTAAAGGTAATCAGAGATCAAAGTATAAGACGATATGTATTCAAACACACATATATGGAAAGTTGTCTGATTTTCAAGAAATGTTGGTATATTAAGAACCGTAAAACCTTAAAAAACAATCAAAACGAGAAAACACATTTACTAAAAACAATATTGATGGTGCCTAATGGAGTAAAGTTTAGGTTTACAGATGTAATATTCAATTAGATGATGGCTATGGGCGTGTGAGAACGATAGCATCTGGTTCCAAAATAATCCAGCTTAAAACAGATGGGAAAATCATTCTGTTCAATCTGTCAAATATCAGTGAATGTCCCGACATATAATTAAAAATAAATTATATGAGGCTCGTGACAAACAATTAGCAGTCAGACCGCAATAAATTGGTCAAGAGCGCTGCGCTTTGCTGGCCATAATTGGAAATCTGGGCGCTCATACACAAATGCACTTCAATGCGAAATGCCAAATGCAAAAAAATAATTATTGAATATTTGGGCAAAAATCAAATTGCAAATTTATTTGGCTAGTATACGAATCAAATTGGATTTCGCTATTTAAATACCAATTAAAAGCTTGGCAGAGATGATATTTAAATGTAATTTTTGAACTTTCAACAATTTCGTGGGTCCAAAGTTAAATTTGATTTTGCTATTTACAAATAAAAAAGCATTAGGCCAAGCAATCAAAGTTCATTTATATAGGATTTATAGGACCGTGTCCTTTATAGCATGCAACAAATTTAATAGTTTCGTATCATTATTTGACAATTCCCAGGCCGAACTCTTAGACAAATAACCATTTCCTCTTTAATTTTTTTTTCATTTTTGGATGAAAACACGAAAACAAAGTCAGACGTGCAAAATTTGCAAAGTAAAAAACATATTAAGAGTATAAACAGTAATTTTAAGAAATATATGCATATAGCGAGAGCGATGAAGAGAGAGAAAGAGAGTTGCTAAGAACTAATGAGCTAAATGAAATGTCTTTTATAAAATGCTCGTTTCGTAAAAAAGTTGTCTACCGTCACACGATATAAGGCACTTTATAAACTACGATACAATGTAGGTAAGTACACTATGGTTAAAGCTAAGAACCTTTCCATACTTAAGAGCTAATTACAGTTGTCAGGTGAGATTGTCACTAGTTGATTGATTGATTGGTAGATTGGTTGACTGATTGATTGGACGATTCTGGGGTTGTGTTTGCTGGTGGTCACCTAGCTGTAGAACAATGCAATCTTAAGGACGTCCAACAGGTATGCAATATATAGTACTTATCATATAGTCAAACCCAAATGCGTAACCAAAATAACAAGACAACAAATATATATTTAGGTAAGTATATCGTACAGATCTCAAAACTATGTTTGTTGCTTGCTGTTATGCCTGTGTGTGTTTGGTTGTGTAGTTGCTACGTACATATCACTGGGTATGTATGTGTGCTTGTGTGTATGTGCGTATGTGTAGATGTATGTGTCTATTGTGGAAAGTCAACGAGTTGTCTCAATTTTTGAATTCTGCTTTTGTTTTGGCGCATACACTCAAAGAAATGCGATCGACAATTCAATTCAATGTACCTCCGCCGTGTCGTAGATGGTGCTGCAGTTTGCGCCGTCACAGCTGCTGGGAGTGCGCTGTGCGCCGGATGACGGTGCGCCAATACAATGGACGTGGCTGCTGGCGTAGCTGTGGGCGTAGGCGCGCTGTGCACCGCAGATGGCACCGTTGCCGTCTGCGCCACCGAGAGTGGCATCGGTAGCGCCATCGGCGTCAGCGTCGGCGCTCCGGCACCAACAGGCGCACCCAAAAATGGCCAAGCGGCGGCCACAGGCAACCGATAACCTTAAGGTTCACATATATTTTCATAAATTTTGTTAGATTGAATCATTTGAATCATTCGATGAGTCAGTGTATGGATCTGGATTAAGTGTGAAGCGTGGCTGCCACACACACATACAGAAATCATATGTGCGTATGGGTGTATGCATGTGTATGTGTGTGTGTGTTCGTGAGTTGTATTTACAATTTGGACTTTGGGATGCAGTGATTGAGGCGTTCTCCTCGTTCGAATAGGTTTGGCTTTTCTTTAGTATAGAGCTTAGGCTTAATGCTAAATAAAGCTGCTTAGATCGCGACGAAATTTAAAAGTTCGCGTTCGCATAGATGGATGGATATGTGTGTTGGTGTGTATACATAAGTATAAGTAATTACGCTAAAGAGCATTGCCGACAATGTTCAGACCAAAGAACCAGACAAAAAATGTCAAAACACAAAACGAACTAAGGACATAAAAACGAAACGCACATACAACAAAACTGATTAAAGAAATGTGTCAAACAAAATAATATTCATTGTTCAGATATGTATAGAAAATTATAGTAAATATATATATATATTTATTAATAGTGTGTATATATATATAGTAGTTAAGTAGTATGCATAAGACAACACAGCCGCAATATGCTAAAAGTCATAACCATTATTAGATGATCTCAAGATCATCAGCATCATTAAGTCTAGAAAGAAAATGGCGACGCGCCTGCTTTAGAATGGGGTTTACGAGCGGTAAGTAACGATATTTCTTTATTTCAATTTTTTTAAATTTTATTTTTCATTCGTGTTTTGTTTTCTATTTTTGGTTTAATTCTTTTTTCTTTCAAAATTTTGCAAAAATGAAAAAAAAAAAATACAAAATAAGTACAATTACATTAAAAAACAGTCATCAAATATTTAGTATTGTAAAAATAGGTTTACGAGTATATTATATGCATACAATTTAACTTCGAGCCTAACAATATAAATTAAGAAATCTATTAAATTTGCATATAAGTGGAGATTGAATGGCTAATTGAAAATGTTCTTTCGAACTGTCAAAGATCCCAGTTGCTTAAAATACTGCTCACATGAATCGAGGGAGCTGCCTAGCATAGTTTATAGAGTTATATTGTCGTGGTTGTCTTTTTTATGTGCTTGGTTTTGCTTACACTCTAAAAATATATCAAAACTTATAGTTATATTAGGAACTGAATGGGTCTCGTATGCCTTAAAGATAACTTATTGTTCTAAATAGTTGTGTGTTTACATATATATATATATATATATATATATATATATATATATAAATATATGTGTGTGTGCTTGTGTTCAATTGTGTGTGTGTTATTTGAGAATTTATAACAAAATACGCGGCAAGCAATAAATACAAAATACAAATACAGCAAAAGAATACAAATAGAACGTGACAGAACGCTTACCTTCAGGCCATTGTACGCAAACTATAGTCAGTTGATTTAGAGAAATCGGTGTTTTTTATAGGTTGTTTTTGCAGTTGTAGTTGTTGTAGTCATGGAAAAATTAAGAGAAAACTTAAAATTAGTTTTTAATAGCGATTTTATGCATATGTACAAAGATTTTAATAGACAAGACACACAGGATCAATACAAGTTTGGCGCGTGCTAAATGCAGTTGCGGGACTTAAGTATTTTGTGAATGAAAGCTTGTGGGGAGAAGTTATTTTAGTAGCCAGCATGGCACATGCATCTTCACCTGATTTTTACATTCATAATTTTAGAGTTTTTTTGTTTTTGCCCAAGCCCGTAGTTAATCAAATTTAAATTTCGCATGCTTTTTGTCTAAGAAATCTGCTAATTTATCATATTTATCATATTGGAAATGTGCGCGGGCAAAAGTATGCAATGAAAACTTGAAACTCTTCACAATGATGCAAATGCTAGCTAAGGAACAAATAAACTGCCAGTTGCACTTCCGCTTTTTGCTTAACAATTTATTTTCAAAGCAAACACATGACGAGGAGGGGACAAATCTAAAAATACATTAAAATAAATGTCGAATGGACACAGTCAGGCAGTCGGAATTGTTGTTTCTGATGGTTGGGCGCATTAAGTTGAAGGATCAACAAAAATAAATACATATATGTATATATAGATATGTGTAGGTATATAGGGAAGCTCACATACAAAGTAGAAGACAAATCTTTCTGTAAAATGTGGTACTGTGTACGAGTGAGAGAGTGTGAAGGAAATACATTTGCATAAGACATAAGAAGTAAGCAAGAAAACTACGACCTGAGGATGAAGGACATGAAGGCATCTGGAGTTGGTAAAAAGTTTTTGATTTTTTGCTTCTAAAATGTATGTGTATCCCGCAACATGTTTGCAACGTTGTGTGCTTTCTATTTTCTTTGTAATTATCCTTACTCCTCACGCCGCCCAGCCCTCACCCGCATGGCTTTTGCACCGTAACGAGCAATAAGAACAACGTAAGCTCTGCCCTCACTCCTGTTATGGCTAATGCTGACAGTCTTTTTGCAGGTAAGTGAAGCCAGTTCGAAACGTGATAAACTGAGTGCTTTCCTGCTTTCACCCACTATTCCGCTTATCCAGCGAATCTACTGTTACCTTTCGGTTGTCTGACTATCTGTCTGTCTCACTATTTCTATAATATGCTGGCAGCCGCATAAATAGCTAGGCGTCCCAACGGACAAACTCCTTGCATTTAGTGCAACGCAAATGAAGCGCATTACGTGCACGTGGCAGAGAGCAGTGGAGAACTGGATGAGCAAGGCTGGAAAAGCCAGGCCACGGCACCTAAAGCAAAAGATGTTGCCTGCAGCCACAGCCATAGCCGCATCAGCTTGTGCAGCATCTCTGTCTCATCTCCAATCTGTAAGTCTGTCCGTCTGCCGGCCTGCTGGCGATACAAAACCATTTTGCATGTCCTGTCCACATGAAGGCAAAAACTCCGTGGGAGCAGCTGCTGGCTACATTTCAGCTGCTTCCCTTTTGCTTGCTCAGTTTTGTTCAGCTCTTGTTTAGTTCGGTTGGGCTTGGGTTCGGTTTGGTTTGGCTTGCGCTGGGTTGGTAATCGGCTTATCGTATTTGAGCGAAACTAAAGTATAGATTTTGCGCTGTGAATACTTTTTAATGGCAACTTGCATGGAAAGACGATTTAATCAGCAGTATTATTTATTATACATGGCATGGAGAACTTTCTTGCTGCTATTTTTTCACCGCATCAACCCCTATGTCTTTTTTTTTTTGGCAAGGAGCTAACTTTGAGGCAACCGCAAACTCAAATAAAAATGTGTGTACTGCAAAAGTAACATTAAATAACTAGAACTTCTAACTGACAAAACTTTCGCAAAAGAAACCACACGACGAGACCATAGCATATATATGTACATATATATAAGTTTCTGCTGCCTATGAAGTGCCTGCTGTCAAATGAGCTAGAATCCTACAGTAAGAACAGAACAATCATAGAAATCAGGGACAGTATTCATGCTGGGACTGTAAGTGTAAATGCATGTATGCTTTGATAATATCGTTTATCGTTTTTAGTTATAGGTATTACAGGTATTTTCGAGTTGTTTAGCCAATAAGTGGGTTTGTATCATGCCACCGCTAGCGTGCAACATGCCAGGAAAATGTCGACTATACAGTTGGGTGCCAAATAGTATAAGGGTTATACTGGATCATGATTAGGTGCCATAGCCATCTATGGACAGCATTAAGTGGGTTATTTATGCACGAGCCAATATAGTTTGTTTAATAGGGTTTTCGTTTATGTTTATTTTATTGCAAGCAAGTTACAAGACATAACACTAATGCAATTTTCCACTTATATTTGTTTTCGGTTCGCTCACCTAGAGCTGGAGCCGGTAGGGCACCGTCTTTGGTCAGTACAACTGTGTTTTGGTGTGTGAGAGAAAACAAAATAAAAAAGGTATATTTATTTTATAATTATCAGATCGTGTTTCATCATCGGTAATCAGTAATCAGTTTAAAATACATATTGAAGGACAAACACTTAGAATCCATAACTTCGGTTAATTGAACAAACAAGCCAAAATCTTATTAAACATTTGTATGTGTGAATACATGTATTGTTTGGTTAGCAACCGCCAATTCGGAAAAAGTTGTTAGTACGGCAATTCAGTTAACAAGTTTTTGATTGCCTAACGCCTTGGCATACGTCTTATCAACAAGTTCCATAAATTAAATCAAAAGCAATAACAAATTTCCAAGACCAAACAAACATTTTCATTAGGAAACATTCGCTCAGTTTTGCTAACATTGCATTTGTAGCGTCCGCAGAACTTTATGTGAAAACTTTAGCTTAAGCCAAAAGAGAAAAGAAAAGTCAAAAAGAAACCCGAATTTTAGAAAAACGAAATCAACAAAATGTATATAAACACTAAGCGCAACAAAGGCAGTGGCCAGTCAAATATTATGGCAGTTGTGTTCAAGTTTTTTATTGTTGTTGTTATTTTCCTTCTTCTCCTAGTTGTTGTTGTTATTTAAGTTGCCTTTTGCGTGCTTCTCATTTCTTATAGTTCTTCTAGGCCAGCCGTAATTGCATTTCTTTGTTCAACATTTAAACTTGTATCGCTACATAGCTTACACTTAGTTTTATAAAGGGGTTATACATTGGGTGTGTGTGTGTGCGAGTATATATATATATATATATATATGAGTGTGTGTGCGTGTTAGAGCAACTTACCGTTGGGTACTGCTGTCACTTTTTTTGTTTGTACACGTGCAGTGGCGTTATTCACCTTCACAATGGTTATTGGTAACGAGAGAGTTCGAGTAACGAGTAGAGTAGAGTTGAGTTGCAGCGAGCGTGGTGGGTTTTTGGTGGTGAGTTTTGTTGTTTTAATATAATGTCGCATTATATAGATTTATTTTTTGGTTTTTTTTTTAAATTAATCGCATATCGCATGTACAGAGAACGTAGAAATAAATTATGTGTTAGTTAACGATTACAATTGCATGAGGTGTATATATGTGTATGTGTGTGTATGTGGTTAAGGCTGTGAAGGCAAATTAATGAAAACTTAGTTTTTGTTGCAGCTCAAATCCATTTTCTACACGTGAGTGTTGAACTCCTATACCTTTCGCTGACAGAATATAATATTTGTTTACGCCCGCATAATGCAATGGGCTGTAATTAGACAGCTTTTTAGTTTCGCTTGCGCAGAATACAATACAAATAAAAAAGGTTTAAAAACATGATTGCCGTCTCTTGAGGGCCGAAGTTAAATTGTTTAAATATCAGTTGGCACTTTGCGCATTTTCAGCATATTTTAAATGCCAATTATTTGCGGCTGCCCACTTAACATAAATACAGAAATTGGTGCGCACAGACAGACATCAAGGAAATGCGAAATGGACACAAAAAGTAATTAATTTTTAATTAAAGGCAAATAAAAAGGCTGCGCATAATTTAAAAATTAATGAGCATTCGATTAAAACGCGAAATCAAAGTGCGCTGACCATGTGCAAATCCGATTTTAAATACGCTTTGCATGGCCAAAAAGCACAATCAATGCAGAGCAAATTTAACAAAAATTAAAGATAAATAAAATAAGTCTTTCTGCAATGCGAAAACACGTGAAAACTATTTCACGTCACGTCTGTCGACGTTGGCGTGTCGCCAACTCCGACTTGAAAGCCAAATTGGTTTCACAGCGAAATTTTTTTCTCCACTCTTGATATATGTGTTTTTGGTGGAAAATAAGAAAGTTGTGATACTTTTGCAATTAGTTCTAGATAATAGCTGCCCATGTGAACAGTATGTAACTATGTGTGTGTGTGTTGTGTATGTGTGTGAGTGGTGCGTGTTATAGTATTGCTTGCATGCACCCACCTCGATTTTGCGTCCCTCAACCACGGTGCCATGTAGACGTTCGCGTGCTCGCTCTGCATCGTTGCTGTTAGCGAATGTTACAAAACCGAATCCCTGCCATTCGCAATCAAACATGCAATTAAAAAACATATAGAGTATATAAATATATGTGAATACATAGATATACACATATTCAGGTAGAGTATAAGGCGAATATATAAATGTACATGTAGATAAAGTACGATTTAAAAACAAGGTTGGCTTCAAGTCATACTGTTAAACTACGAAATAGTACGCACGAAACGGAATGGGTGGAGGATTGGGGCCGTGGGCATGCAGGCCTCAGCATCTTGGGACATGCGCCAGTGCCTTAAATTATGCACATTTTTCATCTTGTATAGTAACAGCGCCCGTTGCTATGCAATTATATTTGCGAGCGTCTGTTTTGGGGTACATAGAAGTTTGGTCGTTGGTGGTACAGATGCGAAAAAGAGGGAAAGGACATCCAGGTGATATTTGTAACCAGAACATAGTTGGCCTAGCAACGGCGCCGGACAAAAGAACATCAGTTCACTTTAAGTGCCCGCCCATTCTGTGCATAATAGATTCATCCTGTGAACTTACCTTGCTGCCGCGCTCATTGAAGATGATTTCCACGTCCAAAATGTTTCCAAATTGCTAAGGGTGAACACAGTTTAAGTTAGTAATAGAGGAAATTGTTACGGTAGGTGCAGTACGCTTACCCCAAACATGGCACGCAAATCGGGATCCCTAAAGCGAAATGGTATATTGGAGACATGCAAGCGCTTGGGCTGACTTTTGGCATCCAGCGATGCGGCAGCGGCCGCGGCCACGGCGGCAGCCGTTTGGCCCGATTGGGCCGGGACTAGAGCATTGTTTAGACTAGTGACGACATTGGGTGACTGCACGGCCGCAGTCATGATGCCGCTGACCGCGTTTATATGAGCAATCACCTGCGAGGTGCTGGCGGACACGCCGCAATTGGCAATACTATCCAGACCGGCTATGGGCGGTAATCCTGACGAGACGCTGCTGCTGGTTGCGGCCAAGGTGCCCGATGCTATGGAGCTGGCTGTCACCGAGGTGGCTGCTGTGGGACTGCTGCTTAAGTTGAGCTGTTGTTGTTGTTGTTGCTGTTGCTGTTGCTGTGCAGCTGGTGGTGTTTGCAGCAGCGGCTCTCCGCTAGCAACAGGTGATGTGTTTCCCGAGACGTTGCCATCTTTGGATATACTATTACTGTTGCTGCTGCCATTGAGCGGGGCTGCTGCCGAGGCCACTGTAACGCTGGACGGTGAGCTGCTGATCGGTGAGCTAGGCGTGCCACAACCACCACCACCACCACCAACGCCTCCGCCGCCACCACCTCCAGTACCGCTGCCGCCTCCACCAGAATGAGGCAGTGCTGAGTTCTGCTGGGCCTCTGCTGCCTCATTGGCAATCAATACTGTGGACTGTGTCAGAAACGTAAAGAGAATAAAATGAAAATCAAATTAGTATATTGCGTCGGAATCTTATTCTTAACATACATCTGATACTGTTAATTCTGAAACACATGTCTAACATGTAGCTTGGACTGAAAATATTCTTCTTATTGTGTTTTAATGTGTTGTTGTACCTGACACCCACAACATTTCTGTTTTACTTATGCGCAACAGTTTTCTTAACATTAAGTAAAACTTATCAATACATTTCAAATTCCTTAGACATAGTGATCAACACAATAGCTTTTCACTTGAATTGCGCCACAAATGAATGCAAATCAAATTGGCAAAATTATTTACAGACTAATTGCACTTTTTAAATTAAATTGTGCTCAAGTTCTGGGCTGTAGAAGGACTTAAATACACAACTTGACTGAAATACAATATCAACAATATATTTGTTAGCACTCGCTTTGGTAATTGCTGAAATGCTTCAGTAATGTGAATGCATTATTAATAATTGGTGAAATGTAGATGCATTTGTAGCATTTTGCAGTAGTTGGGGACGTAGTTGTGGTTGCTGCAGCTCTGTATGGAAAATCGAATGCGAACAACTGCCGCAATAAATAAACAATTGAAATGAAAATACAATTTTCAAGTGGTGGGTGCAATCTCCCACGTTATGCTCCACGATGTTCAACTATGGTGTTTTTGTGTGGGTGACCCAATAAAAAATAAAGGTTACAGAGCATACACACATACAGAGAGATCGGGCAGACAGTCGAACCCGATGCAAATGGCACATTTGTGGCACACACTTTTGTTGACTTATGCAATAAAACTGTCGCGCAAGTGCAGCAAATTCTCCGCCCACTCGCTCTCTGCAACCAAATCGCAGCTATGTCCCTGTGGAAATGTTTGCATTTGTATTTCTGCATTATTAAAACTGAATATGCACAGTGGCATGTTGCCTATTGGCATTGTTGTCAGTCAACCAACCATACCACAGAACATGGGACCCATCTCCCTTCTCGCTCTCTCTGTCTCTCCCTATCTACTATCTATCTGTAGGTTTGTATAATTTCATATTATTGTCAATTTGCGCACACGCAATTTGCGCAATAACATCAGCTAAGAGCATATAAATTCGATTTGTCTCCGCGTCGCCCCTAATGTAGGCAATAGAAACAGCGCTAACTTAATTTTGAGGATACGTTCGTTGTTTCATATTGAATGCGCACTGTTGACACAAAAAATAAAGCGAACTCCTTTTGTAAACATGTATGGATATCGTGGCAAGCTATTCGCTTTACGATTTCGATTGCATGTTTGGCGCACATTTTCTTCCTTTTCGCTTTTTATTTTGCCTTGGATTCATATGCTGATGGTGAGGTAAAGTGAAATAGCGTGAAAACTTTAGCCGTATAAATGGCTAACGATAACGTAGGCAGATCCTGAAAATGAAGTGGGGACGCTGGAATTTGGAATTGGGATTGGGTTACGCTAAAATGACATTTAACGCTTTTTAGTTTATAAAATGCCTTTGCGAGGCACGCGACGTGGTGCCAGCAAAAAGGTCGCTCGCATGTTTCCATAAAGTTTAAAAGAAAAGGCCAAGATAAAACGAATTACGTGGCACAATACAACGATTAAGGCATACTCTACTCAACCTGTAGTGAGAGCTACAATGATATTGTAAGCTTGAAATTTTATGTTGTAATTATACTCTCAATTTAGCTGATGAATAGATATTTGAACTGTTTTTAAATATCTATTCATAAATCGTTAAGATTTATATTGACAAAATTTAATAGTAGAGTATTATATATAGATCTCTCGAAATCAAAGGGTTAACATGCAAAATAACTTGGAATTTGATATAAATTTTGTAAATTGAATGTGAAAAGTGTTGGCATTTTCGAATCAAAATTAAATTGAGAATTTGAGAATCATTTCGCATTCTGGCTGGCTAAAATTCTTCAAATGGTTAGTCGCATTGATGTATATGTTAACTTAGAACTAAATATTATATTGTAATTACTATTGTGCATAAGTAAAAATAACCATATAAAATTTTATGTTCATTTTAATCAGCCCACACAGACTTAAGTTTTCCTTCGCTCTGCTTTCTCGACTCAAACTTAAAATTGGACAAACTAAATTTTAAACCTAAACAATTGCTATGCACAAACTTGCTGTGAGACGCGCTGGCAATGACAATGCGTAAACTGCAATGAATGGACACTACTTCGTGGGTTCTCTGTGACTAAGTAGCAACTTTTGCTTAATGAAGGCGCTGGCGAGCAGAAAGGCATCGCAAAAATGAAGAGAACAAAAAACTAAGCTGCGGAAACCCGGAGCAAGCATGAAACCGAAACTCAAACTCATGAAACGTATATCCCAATTGTTTGCATTGCTCTAGAGTTTTTTCTTCTATGTTTTTATTATTTTGCTGTTTTGAAATTTTTGTGCCTTTGACTGTTTATTTTATTATAATTTTTTTGCTGTTGCTGTGTCGGCCAAACTCACAATGCTGAGCACATTCTGTGGGGTATGTGGTAGCTGCTGCTGCAGTTGCTCCATCGCGTGTCCATTTATCAGAGGTGCGGGTGGCTGCTGTTGCTGCTGTGGCTGCTGCTGTTGCGTGACCAGCGTCGTGGCAGTTGTTCCTGTAGCATTTGGTTGCAGTGGCAGTGGGGCTGGCGCGGGGGTTGCGGTCCCATTGCTAATGCTGCCATTGTACTGTGTCTGTTGTGTTTGTTGTTGTTGTGTTGACAGATTTGTCTGTGATAAATTTGCGGATAACAACAAGGATTTGCGTTTAGTTGGCATTACAGGCGCATTCATAGCTGTGCACATGTATATATATATATATATATATATATATATATATATATATATATATATATATATATATATATATATATATATATATATATATATGTGTGTGTGAATGTGTGTGAGTGTGTAAGTGACACAAGGACTACGAGAGGCAGACGGCCAGGCAATCAACCAAACGACCAACACCAAAAAATTGCTTAGTATATAAGTACATTGCAAATATGTATACAAGTAATTAAATAGTTTTAAGTATATATGTATATATATATATAACTAATACATATTCAACTGCGTTTGCCATGGTTTAGTTGCTTTTCCTTATAATTTATTATTTTTTTTTTTTTTCATTTTGATCATGCCTCGAATACAGCTATTAGATTGTTAATTATATAAGTAGTATATATGAAAATAGTGATATAACAAAATGCGAAAAACTAGAATATGATTTAAAACTTTTTGTTTGTGTATATTTTATACAGTCTTACACTAAGATATATATTTATTGATGATATTTATATTTATTGATGTATCAAAAATCCATACAATACATGTCAAGGATTATATTTATCAGGTTGCACACATGTGACTCAAACAACCAGTCAATATCAATAACAATTCATCAATCAGTATAGCAAACTGTCAAACTTAAAGCATGGCTTAACATTGTGGATTGGAAGGGGTTAAATAACTAACAGCAGGTGAGAGCCAGACAGATATATATATAAATAATATATATATATATATATATATATATATATATATATATATATATATATTATATATCACGGTATATATATATAGAGTATATATATATAAGTACACATCTTTAAGAGAAATATGCTGAGAAAGATAAATTATCTGTAAATACATCATGCGACCAACACATTATATTTGTTTATTATCAAAAAGAATTTGTTTGAAAAAAAAATATATATATATTTGCTGGATTAGTTTCAGCATCCACTTAGCATCTCTACTACATATGCATCAAATATTACTTTGAATTTATAGCAGAGCTTTTGTGTCTGTCTAAAAGAGATTCAACGGGACTTTTCACTCAAGCGAAAACGTCATAGTTACAGACGACCGAGACAGAAATGTTGTCTTGTTAACCAATTTTTTTTTATCGCTGCTATTGCAGCAGACATTTGGCTTGAAGCCATTTTCAGCTGTCGTCGTTCGTAGTTCCTTCTGTCCATATACATGTCTATGTATGAGCTATGTTTCATTTATGATAACAATTTCTATTACTGTGTGCAGCTACTGGATATACCACTAGAATAATTGAATCTCTTTGCTATATTAATACGTACATATATTTATAGGTGCTAGGTAATGGAGTGCTTAAAATTATGTTACGAACTTACGACAGCTCAATTAGTGCTAGCTGTTAAGTTTAAATTAGCTATGGAATTATAAAATATATTAACAGCAGTGATTTGCCCAACTTAGGTTTGCGAATTTCTCAATTCTAGTTGCTCATTCTGTTGTTGTACAAACTAAGATAAGCCCATTCAAACTACACTAGCTTACCATGTGGGAATATTTTTTATGAACTGTGTACCTAAGTAAAATTTAGCTATGTCGAATATGTTACTTATAGCATTTTAGCTGATCAATTGTAATGGCTATATTTATGCCTTTATTCTCAGAGTTAAATTCCACTACAAACGACAAATGGAAACAGAAGTTAAAGACCGAAAATAAACAACAAATAGCTATTTTATTGCCAATAATTAAATACTTGATTATTTATTTCATATGAGTGGCCAAAGTTCGCCAACATTTAAATGCAAACAATTAAACAATTGCGAAATTGTGTATATGTGCGTGTGTTTTTGTTTGTGTGCGTGTGTAGTATTGTGTGGCACACAAATTAAATGTTACACAAAAGCTTAGCTGAAAAATGCAAAGCCCAACTGTTAAATTATTCAAGTGCACGAATCAATTTTCATAAGCAAATAAGCACATGCTGCTCCTCGAATAAGACACGCTAGGCGAAATAAAATCACACACAGTCGCATGTATAAAAAATTAAATTTGTCCAAACATTTGTGATTCTGTAAAAAACTAAGCATTATTCGCTCAATAAATCAAAAGCATAAAATATTTAAGACTCATTTAATTTAAATGCTTTAACTAATTTCCTTAGGGCGATTCCGAAATTAACAATTGGGTTAATATGGAATAGCGTTTTTTATTTGGGCTTTTTACCCCATACTAGCTACTTTGTTTGTTGCTTTAGCCCATACAGGGGCTTGTTGAAATGTGTTTAATGAGAAAATAAATGAAATTGTGAGGTTTATTCGACAGTTCACAGCAGCATAACCAATAATACGCATAAACAATAATACGAACGATTTGTTGGAACAACCCCAAAGGTATGCAATAACAAAAATTATGAATGGGAAATTGTGAGCATAGAGCTTACTAGTACGCTCCTCTGTTTTATGTTGGTTTTCGCAAAGAACGTGATTAAATAATTTTAAGTGTGCGTGAGTATGTGTGAATGCGTGTGTGTTTGGTTGTGGTTGTGGTTGTGCACAGTTATAGACACAGTCAACGACTACATAAAAGCAAATCAAAGCAGAGCAAGACAAAACCGAACCCAAAAGCCAAAGCCAAATAAACGCTACAAAATACAATTCAAACTAATACACACACATACCCACACACACACACATTTAGAGTTAGAGAGTGTTAAGAGTGAGTGCTTGAAATCAGTCAAGAGACCAAACTCACTTTTTGTTGAATATACAACGGGGCATTGACAACAACACCATCTGTCACGCTGGTGGACACGGCCACGGCTGCAGGCGCGACTCCAGCGGCTCCTGTGCTGCCATTTCCAGCTGTTGAGGATTCGCCGGCTACCTTTAGCTGCATTCCAGGCTCAGCTTTGATGGCGGCTGCTGTCACGGCCAGCGACAGACTCTCCGCCGCTGTGGACGCACCAGCAGCGGCCGCTGCCGCTGGTCCAGGAGCTGCGGGATAGCCCGTTGGTGCGCCTGGAAAGGGCGGCACACCAGCCTGCACCATGTGCTGCAAATAAAAGATTCAGACAAAGTATGAACTGAGAGTAGTATGGAAATCATTTTTGAGTGCATTAAAATAAATATTACTAGTACTAGGTACTAGTTGGGCTAAAAGCTAAAGGGTATAAAATAGTGTGGCATTGCAAATCTGTACAATTTATGACTGTGCAGGTTAGACGCCATAATAGTGCAGACTGAAATCCATAGAGTTTAATTTGCAGGTAACCCATGACCACTATCTATGGCAGCCGCTAAGCTCATGGGTAGACAAAGGCAACTGGATAAACACATACACACACACACCCACATATATTGGATACAACGATGCGAGCTTTAAATTGCAATTTTTATTTGTAGAAATTGTACCTATTATTTTGCTTGGCTTACCTGCCAGCTGCCATCCACGCAAAAACACACACACATATATATATATATATATATGTACAACGTTAGTTGTCAACAGCTATGAAATATGCAAAATTTGCAGCTTATTGTAGCTAAATAAACCTCAGCTCCAGCCTGAATAAGGGACCCACCTTCCACAGCCCAACCATTTTGTCAGCAAACTTTTTGTAATTTAAGCAAAGCCAGAGGGAAACACACAGAGAGAGGAGAGGGGGAGAGAGCAAGAAAGAGAACTAGGTAAATGGGGATTATCGTGTGAGTGGCATTTTAATATGTTTCACTGTAAATTTGTTGGCGCTGTTGTGTTTCTTGATTAGAGCGCTTGTCTTGTCGGCTAAGGCTGAAGCTACATGAAATGGATATTAATTTTGGGATTAAAGTAGCGTATAATAAATTTCTGGAATTCAAAAACTGACAGTGCCAGCAATCTCTGTCTGTTTACAAAATTCCTTAAATACAATTAATAAGTTTAAGAAATACCTAAAATATATTAAAATTATTATTCAGACTAATAAATACCAATGAGTTAAGAAAGTTTAGTCATTTCTTGACATTTATATTTATTAAAAATTTAAGGTCAAGTCTTAACGGATTATACCAAATACTGCGACACTCTTAGTGTTTGTCAAATCAGATCAAAGTGAAACTAGTTTTTTTGTAACTCAGACGGTTTTGCTATCCATAATGAACCATGTCTTATGCATTGGCTTCGGTTCGCATCTCACATCTCATTAGGCAGCCAACAGAACAACGAACACTATGAACGCATACTAATGCCAGTGTTCATATTTTTGGCACCGCCCCATCTTCCATCTCTTTGGGCCCCACACAGGCGGCGTGCGCTTTCCTTTGCTTCGGCTGTCAGTCTTTCCCCTTGCGGTTGATCTGCTTCTGGCACATCGCATCGCCCAGCGATTTGTGTTTTAAAAAATTAGCTTGTTAATTAAATGCAAGCCATATGACATGTAGAGATGCTCTACACCCGCCTTCGCCCCCACTGGGGGACTGTGATGTAATCTGCCGTGCAAATTGGCGCACTTTGCGTCTACGCCGTGCTCTCTGCGCGACGATGTTCAAAATACACTTTCGCATTTTTTTCTTTTGCTCTTTAAATATGTATATATTCAACTGAAAATATTCATGTTAAATTTACATAAAATTCTTCGGAAATTCATTTTGATGCGCCACGAAAAACAAGCGCGTACTATGCAGTCAGACGTAGACGACTTTTAAATACTCTGATCACAGCATCTAATTCAATATTTATGGATCAAACTAAAATAGAGATCTGTGACTTCAAACAACTGTAACTATAAGGAATTTTTAACACAATAAGTTCAGATTTATATATAAATTTGATTTGACAATATCAGCGTTTGAGAGTTAATTAAGCCTATGCTTAATGGCAAGGCATTAGCTTGTCTCTATTAAATACCACCAAAGAAAAGCACTCGACGTTGAACATGTTGAAATGTGTTGCTGTCGCTTTTGCAACACTTAATTTATCTGTCAGAATACTCTAGTTTGGGGACCTGATGCATAACTTCTTCGAATTGGGCTCGGCGTTTGCCGAGTGCCTTTAAACAATGCAAACAGAACACAAAAAGACGACGTCATGGGCATGTCAAATGCAGCTCATAAGGACTACCTATTGCATGCGCCCCATTATTGTTCTTCTAAAGCAATGTGTGTTGGTAGTGGAGTGATGCAGGCAATGATAGCCGTGTCAAAGACCCACATTAGTTTAATTGGAATAAAACGATAATTTGACCAATGCGTCCAATTGGAATATGTGGCATACAGTTAATTTATTGAACAGATTATATGTAGTATAGAATATCAAATCTATTATATGGTTAATTTGTCAATTAGATCCTGATTAAAGGCGGGTGGCACTGATCAATTATAATTTGATCAATGTAATGAAATCTTTTTTTAGCGATGCGACTCAATTCTACTCACAAACTGCCCCTGGCTCATATCATTCTGCTGTTCCCAATATTTCTCTTGTAAATAGCGTCACATTTATTTCGCACAATTAACGTGTCCATTGATTGCCATTCTGCCATTCCCTCATAATTTAACATCAATTTCGCATGCAATTCTGTCATTTTTATGCACTGCTGCATTGTTAAATATTTTGTATTTAATTGCACTCGAATATTGCCGGAGCTTCAGCTTTTTTCGAGTCCTATTTGCATGGCAAATATTTTGTCCTCATTTATTTTGCTATTTCTTTTGCCGCATCCCATTTTCGTCCAATGCAAGCTGCCAGCTGGTGAAATTTTATTGACTGCGTTGTTTTTTGGCCCACATTTTGTTTACATTTTCCAGCTGGCACATAGAACGTGTTGTTTTTGGAACGTTTTCAACAAAACACTTTACGCTTTTCATTTTTGCAACAATTGCTTGCAGGCTTCCAAGTGGCTTTGAAGTATTTTTCTTGAGTGTTGGCGCACAGTTTCGCGAACGCCGCCGTCGCGCAGCACACGCTAGTATTTGCCTCTGCCATTCAATTAAATGTATATAAGTTGATCACATTTCGCTAAATATATGCATTGTGCTCGCTGAAATATTTACAGCGTCACACACTGCGTATACTTGATTGTCAAAAATGTCACATACTGCCAGCTGATTGATGGCCCCGAAATAAAGTGGCTCGAAATTCAAGCCAATGCACTTTAATTGATACAACGGGTGGAATAAATGTTACAAAGCACAAAATACATATTTTACACATTTCTCAGTAAACACGAACATCAATTGTAGCGGTAAAATAAACATTTTAATAAAATAAAATTCTTAATATTTCATATGCAAGAGCAACTGGCTTTCATAGTAACATTTTTGGGAACATGGCTGGCTATTTATTTTAGATTAAACTGAACACGATAATTGTTCGATGCAAGCACACATTTTCGCAAATATTTGATTCAGATATTATATAGTTCCATTACATCAACGGAATATTAATAAATCATGACGTGAACAACAAACAATCCAAAATATATTTAGTTATGCCAAATTATTTGCGCTTTCCCGGCGTCTGTCGCCCGTGGTTTGTGCGTCAGCTGCACGGCTGCCAGCAACAACATGTTTCGAGTTTGAACCTGACACAGTGAAAAGCATTTGACCAATTGCTCAATAGTTGCCGCTGATTGCTGCTGACGCAATTGACGTCGGCGAATCGCCCATTTTGGTCAATGCGATGGCAAATTTGGGGCGCTGGCGACACACGTTTAAAAGTCGGGCCAAGTGCCATTGGACAGCCCAATCCAAGTTGGTTAGCGAGCGGCACGACGCGCTGAATGCCAATTAAAACGGGCAGCCAATTGAAATTGAAATTGAAATTTGTACAACGCGCGTCGATTGTTTAACTTTATTTTGCAGTCGCTGTCGTTGCTATTGTTATTGTTGTATCTTACCAAATTTGTGTCTCGATTGCACCATGGGCGTGGAGTAGAAAGCTTTCTAGGTCGATGCTAATCACGTCAGCCTTTCAATTTCCAGTTGCGAAAGCATCGCTGCATATTTGCCGAGAGGCAGCAAAAAGTCAATTTGCCAAACTGCAATTGGCAGGATGAAGGTCATTTACCGGCAGCTGTCAATTCAATTAACAAGGCAATATTCCAAAAGTAAGCTTCTATTAGAATATGATAACTTCTGAGTTATTTCGAATTAGTGTAGATTGACAGACAGCCAGGCAGGCAGTCAAGACGCGTTTCAGATGTGCATCGTGCTGTGTGTTGAATTACACTCTGGCTCCTAGCGCACAGGAAATTACTGCAAAAGCGTGTTGAAGTGTGAAAGGATGTACATATCTACTACCTGCAGCTATGTGCATCACTCATGTCCACATGACAAGTAATAGGACTACTGCAACTGCTGCTGCTGCTTTCGTTGCAACGGCAAATGTAGTGTGTGGGTGTCAGCTACTAGATACGTATAGGTTCCATTAAAAGGGCGTTTCTGTTTTGCAAATAAACGACTGAGCCGGAAATTTATTTTCAAAATACACAATGTACCGTGTTTTGCCTGAAATGCCGTTAGTCAACACTGTGAACAGAACACGACCAACCAGCCCGTGAGAGCGACCGAAATAGTGTCAACGGAAGGTGAAAAAAAGCGCAAATTAGTGGGAATATCATAATGTGTGTGTGGGTAATACATACACCACTCAGCGTATACGTAATTTTCTCATGTGCTATGCAAAACCATATTATGTTGCGCAGCGGGTACCAGAAACAATAAACGCAACATTGAAATAAAATAATTAAAATCTTACTGTAAAGCGAGCCAATTGAAGTGCTTTAACATCATTAACAAATAGTTGTTTTCTGAGGAGAGAACAACATCAAAGGCATTCCTAAAATAACACGATTTGACAATAGCTTCTGCTTTAATGATCGGGTTCTTAAATAAAATATTCTGAAAATGTTTAATTTGAATTATATTAATAATCCTTTTACCTCAATAAAGTCTATTGTGCTATACATACTCAATATATACGATTTAACATTATGATAATAATATATATAATTTATTATAAAAGAGCTTGATTTTACATTATTTTTATAGTTTTAAGGTTTTCTAACTGTGGTTAGCTCACCAACATTTATTCGAGCCGATGGTGCAGCAGTTGTTGCCGTGGCTATAATGCATATAAACAGCGTTAAAGCACTAACGCTGCGGCTGCTGTAAACGGTAAGCCCGAATGTCAGTTGCAGGTGTGCACAACAGCAGCAAAAACAACAACATGAACCAAACACAACAGAACAAATAAAATAAAACAGAAAAAAAAAACAAGACAGAAGAGTTGGCCCTAAACGGCAAACAGGCCTGCAACTTGGCTTTGCCCACAAGCCGGTCGGTAAAGCGTAAACCGGGGAGGCGCACAAGTGCAGTGCGCATCTGCAAAAAAGTTTTTGCCAAACAGAACAACTGACTAACTGCATTGAACCGGGGAAACCGGCCCAACATTCAAATGCGGTCTGCATCTGCTGCCTCGAGTCGTAGATTTCGAGATTTTCCCACTTTTTTCTTCTCTGTTGTAAGTTGGCACTTTGTGTGTCACTGGGCTGCCCACATTGCGGTGTTTGTTGTTATTAATGGCCCAACTCAAGCTGAAGATGTCTCGTGATGCTGATGATGGTGCTAATAATAACGATGCTGATGATGATGATACCAGCAGCTTGCCATTTCAATGGAATTTATGCAGCCAAGCCCGGCAAATACACCAACCCAAACTAACTGCAGCTTCAACTCCATATCCGACTATGACTCCGACTTCAATTGTCGACTGGCTTTAGCTTAAGCTTCTTCGAATCGAAACAGTCTGGCATCAATCGCCCTCAGTTGCCATCGTTGGCCAAATGAAGCATGCAGCATGGCAACGCAGGGGGCGATCAGCTAAACCTTAATGCCAATGAAAACGTGAGAATGTCGCCGTCGAGTGTGCGCTGAAGATGCACTTTCCGGATTTATATCGCTAAATTTTTGTCGACCTAACGAACGTGAGTGGAAAATTAAATAATTGAAAAGCGTTCACCATCCAAGCCAACCCAACCAAGGAGAGTGTGCGAAAAATCTTCAGAGGTCGTAAAATGTCAGCCCAAAATGGAAGCTGGCAAGACAGCGGGAAAAATGCATTGTGATTATTCAATGGCTTAGCAAATGAAAATGAAATTGGCCATTGGCCACTCCCCATCTATATATTTTACAGCCAATATATAGTAAATCAGCCAAAGCAGCAAAATCAATAAAAATAAATGAAGACAAATATCAAAAGTACACACAACCAAAATCTTCACGTTCGTAGCCTTGTCAATAAACGAGGCGTGCAAGGGAACAAAAATAAGAAGCAAAATGAATAAAAGAACGGCTAGAACCATGTTAGATATTTGAATACTCTTGAATATGTTTTATCCCTTAGTAAATCTAAATATATATCATATATAAGAATTATCTCGCACATCATTTTTTGCAGCTGATTGCTATGACAGTTACATCATATATTAACGGGATTCTACGAACTCGGCCTATCCTAACTGATAAGAATATCATAGATATTTAATCTGATAGGAATAATTACATTAGGTAAAATTATTGGTTATGTGTGACACATAGAGTGACGAAGTCATATTACCCTCTACAAGGGAAGAAAAATCTCAAACATCAAAATGAAACGCATGCAAATACGAGTACATAAAAATCATCGAATATTGTATTTAAAGCAAATGTTTAGCTATGCAAATGGCGTGCCAGTTGTCAGCCAGGCTGACAGACTTGAATTATGGCAGCTAAAAGATGCGATGACAGAAGCAGAAGAATTAAGTATGAAAGACAACGACGAATTATGTGCACACGCTTAAAGGTGCTGTCAATGCGTGCCACAATAAAATGTCAAAAATAAAATCTGTATTTTATCGTGCCCTATATGGAATAAGGTCATATAAATGCTGAATGTGCATTGGCGTACTCAGCACCAACAAAAAACAATGGATATCTTTTGAATGGTATTTGTATTGCTACTTGCTTAAATACAAGATAGATAGGTAGATATTTATTGAATTCTAAAATTTATTCTAGTTCGCGCCATGGGACTGGGCTACTCATAGTCGATCATCTTTAATTCATATAAATATTTTGCGCTTATTAATGGACTCACATAAACGTATCTAACATCTGCCAAGGGGTTATAAATATATTGGGAGTTTGTCTGCCATTACATGCACCGTGTGTGCCTCGGCTGTATTGACTATTTGCGAATATGCGGCATCTGCCGCTGATTTTCTGCCTGATTCATGGCATTTAAAAATATCAAAAAATAAATGTTGAGATATTTGCGAAAAATAAAAATAAAAGAAAAATGTTGTTTTGATGTTAAAAAATCCATAAATCTTGCCCCACATTATTCATATGCTAAACATAATTTGACAGCATGGCAGAAACGTTCAGTAGCTCCCTCGACTGCGCGGCGTATATTAAACGTCTTGAAAATAATTGAAAGTTGAGCGACTGGAATAACCAGTTTGTTCCTGTCTCTATGACAATTTCGCGATTCCATTTCACTCTCGACGCACTGCAAGTGCGATGAAGCCACAAATATCGCATTACACACAACAGCAGGGGAACAGCTGGTGAGGAGGGCAGTTGAATTTCCCGTTAAACGTCAGCAAATTAAGCAACAGCTGAGGCTCACTGCAACTGTCTACACACAGACACAACAGATGACTGTGTTGTGGCACAGAGTGCAGCTGAAATAGTTCGTATTAAAATAGGGAAAAGATTGTCATCAAACGTGTGATTGATTTGGTCGCGGTAGCCACGCGCTGGCACGTCATAGACATAAATCAAGCCGTCCAGCAATCAATGGAAACACCTGACAGCGCTTAATCTTCAAGACGGCAGGTTCTGTTGCACATCGAGAACGGCTAAGCACGCAAGCCGCCACTCGGGCCCAGCTGATTGTTATGGCTTATTAACTGCCACCACGCTCCCACCCCTATCACTTATCGGAGCTATGGGGGCTTAACATAAACAAAAAACGCCTGGAAGCGGAAGGAACTGACGGCTAAAAACAAAAGCTCACTTCCTGGCGCTCAAGTTATGAAAAGTAAATGAGCTAGTTTTACGTTATTGGGCCTTCAGGCGCTTTACACGCAACTTATGGATGCGTGGGCGTGGTCGTGGGCGATGTACACAAAAAGTGCTATTAAATGCGCGTTAGAAACGCTTTAAAGCACAGCACGCGACATATACAATACAAGAGCTATTTGCAGACTATGCGGCGTATGCTCGATATTTATATACACGCACACACCTGCAGCAAGCAATTACCGTTAAGCGGATTATGTTTTCCACATAAACAGAAAAACGAAACGAAATACTAACGCGCTTTGCTGGCTGGGCGCTCTTTAGTATTATTTCTAATTCTGTTTTCATTTCTTTTATTCCTACATTATTGTTATGACTATCGTAACCCTTTGCTCTTTTCACGCTTTCCACGCTTTTCACACTTTTCCCACTTGTAAATCAATTAAGTTTACAGCTTGCACTCGCCACCTACTGTTGGTCATTTGGCTTAAGCGGCGGCTTAGCTCCAAACGCTCGACTGCTGCAAGGATTGCGAAGCCCTGCGAGTGTGGGAATTATTTGCTTGTGTTTGCTTCTGTTGTTCTCGTAGTCTTTTTTTTTTTTTTTTTTTTTTTTTTTTTTTTGTTGGTGTTTTTGTTTTGTTTCTGGGGCAATTTGTTGGTTAGTTTTGTATATAGGCTTTTCGGATTCGCTTGAGCGACGGTTGAATTGCTGTAACGTAATTAATACTCAGTCGAGTTTCAAGCATAAATGGGTCAATTGCGTGTGCGTATGTATGTGTGTATGAGTGTCTGTAATATAAGCTTAATGGCATATGAAAGGTTGTGATTGTTAGTTTGGAATTGCTTTGAAAATGAACAAGTAAAACCCAGAAATGTAAAAATACCGATGGAGAAACTTAATTTCTTTTTTGCGAAAATCTTCTCAATTTAAGTATCAAAATATTCTGCCACAAATAATATTCTTTTATACATAAAACTCCATTATAGAGTGCCTCCTAAAAGAACACTACAATGCATTAGCTTTCACGAATCTGGCATTCAAAGGCCACATCCTTTAGTGGGCTCTCGGCTTGTGGTTGTCTTAACTTCAAGTTTAAATGCATAAGACAACTGTTGCTGTTGTTGCACTTAAAATAGTGGCTGAGTTGCTTTTGGGCGAATGGCGGCTGTGGCATGAGACGGGCTTGGCAATTAAGCAAGCTGCAACGATTACAAAGTGGGCGTAATAGCTGCAATGACTAAGTAATTGGTATATGAGGCCAGACTACACTCTAAGCCAGTTGCATTTACATCTGCAGCTTCAGCTACCTGCAACGACATTGTGGATGAGCCTTCATTAAAAGCTGAGCGTCTGTCTCTGTGTGTGTGCTTATTCCACTGTCTGACAGCCTCTCTTAGTGAGCTCGCTCGTAACGCATGTAAAGTTTATCAAGTGCTTGTGGAATACTCACTGGGCTGACAGACTTCATAAAATGCGTTTACACACACACTCACACAAACACTGTACATGTTCCAGCACATGAAAAGCGTCAAAGCGAAAGCTCAACTTAAGGCAACTGACTGTATATATGCTAGGCTGTGCGAGTGTGTGAGTTTGCCAGCTGACTGGCAATTATCGACACGACTTTGCTGATTTTTCACTTAAAAGGTTGTCAGCCATTAACCGAAATGCCACTCACAGCGCAATACATGCGAAATTCGAGACGTTTCAACAATGAACATGAAAAAAAATTGAGAGCAGAGCAGGAAAACAAAATGAAAACAAGTAACGAAACTCTAGTCGAGTCTGCTCGACTAAGAGATACCCTGAATCCATTGAGCTGTAATGCCAATCATTAAGAGCTTCATTTATTCATTAATAGTAAACAACACATGCACACACACACACACAAACATATGCATGCACGTAATATGCTCAATGCACAGTTTTGCGGCTGCAGCAGAGGCTGTGCTATGGAAACTTTATTGTTTAATAACTTTTTTTCTCGATCTATGTTCTTAATGAAATTTTCGGGGCATGATTATGATATCTAAATGTACCTATTTGCCAAATTTCAAGTCTCTAGTATTTGATATACGTGAGTTATCGTTTTTGTTGAATTGTGGGCGAAAGGGGCGTGGCATCAAAAATCCAAAAATGACAAAATGTGCGGATTCAATATAGCTATCAACCACAACTTAGTGCATGATTCTATCTTTAACGGTGTGCACGCCAGACCTAAAAAACAAAGCGATATTTTCGATAGTTATCGATAAAAAAGAAATGGGATGAGTTATCGAAAAAAAAAAATAAACTCGTACAGCGTATGGTATTATCGAGCATTTTGCTTTTTATTTGAAGTCTCTAGCTTTTGTGGTTGCAGAAATCCAGGTGTTTACACGGACGGACGGACGGACGGACGGACGGACGGACAGACGGACAGGGCTAGTTCAACTCAGCTCGTCGAGCTGATCAAGAATATATATACTTTATGGGGTGTGGCACGCCTCCTTCTGCCTGTTACATACATTTGCACAAAAACATTATACCCTGAAATTTCCATTTTCAATGGATTCAGGGTATAATGAAAAAAACTTTTATTGCATACTCTACGGAGCCATTTAATGATGCTTGAGCGGTTGGGTCCTTGAGATCAACTTGTTAACCTGAGCGAATTGGCAAACATTAACGCTAACCAGACAGCAAAACGAATGAGTGTGCTTGACGGTATATCACTCACGCATCGCTGCTCAAAATTTTTTTTTTTGTTTTTTTGACAGCGGCAGTTGTCGTTAATGAAAATGGTCGAGATAAGGTTGTATATATTTCCATTGTTTTGAGTGACAGAAACTAAGCTATATGAACGGAAGAGTAAGACTACTTCAAGCTAAAATAACTGGTTCAGATGATTTTATTTTTACATTCTTTATTAATTAGGTAAATCTAAGTGGAGATTGAGCTAGCGAAATACATTTCAAACCATTTCCAGTTCTATGTGTTTATTAACTCCAGTTATCTACTTTGGCATCCCCATACAATACTTTTAGATTGAGTTATGGCAGGCTAAATCAACTTCAATGTGCCTTTTGGCATATTCAACCATTTTTTTTTTGTGTGCATAACTTGAAGACAAACAAAAACAAGTAACTAAACTCTAGTCGAGTCTGCTCGACTAAGAGATACCCTGAATCCATTGAGCTGTAATACCAATCATTAAGAGCTTCATTTATTCATTAATAGTAACCAACACAAGCACACACACACACACAAACATATGCATGCACGTAATATGCTCACTGCGCAGCTATGCGGCTGCAGAAGAGGCTGTGCTATGCAAACTTTATTGTTTAATAACTTTTTTTCTAGACCTATGTTCTTAATGAAATTTTCGGGGAGTGATTATGACATCTAAATGTACCTATTTGCCAAATTTCAAGTCTCTAGTATTTGATATACGTGAGTTATCGTTTTTGTAAAATTGTGGGCGGAAGGGGCGTGGCATCAAAAATCCAAAAATGACAAAATGTGCGGATTCAATATAGCTATCAAACACAACTTAGTGCACGATTCTATCTTTAACGGTGTGCACGCCAGACCTCAAAAACAAAGCGATATTTTCGATAGTTATCGATAAAAAAGAAATGGGACGAGTTATCGAAAAAAAAAAATAAACTCGTACAGCGTATGGTATTATCGAGCATTTTGCTTTTTATTTGAAGTCTCTAGCTTTTGTGGTTGCAGAAATCCAGGTGTTTACACGGACGGACGGACGGACGGACGGACGGACGGACGGACGGACGGACGGACGGACGGACGGACGGACGGACAGACGGACAGGGCTAGTTCAACTCAGCTCATCGAGCTGATCAAGAATATATATACTTTATGGGGTGTGGCACGCCTCCTTCTGCCTGTTACATACATTTGCACAAAAACATTATACCCTGAAATTTCCATTTTCAATGGATTCAGGGTATAATAAATAAGACATTTCAAATGCGCAATAGGGTAAACCAAATAGGGGGAAGCTAAGGTGACGGGCTAGTGCGAAAGAGACAGCTAGATAGAGAGAGAGCCAGTTGATATGAAAAGCACTCAGGCAGTAAATTAGGTTCATGTCTCCACTAGCTGACCCAATCTCAGCCCAAAATAAACAAACACTCGACCAGAAGCCGGGCAGGGCTGGCTGGCTTTTCTCAACTGGGCAGTTGTTCTGCTTGAGCAGTTGCTTGTAGCTACGGCTCCACTGTTTGAGCCAACGGCCGTGAACAACGAGTAAATCATAGCCATGAAATATGTACCAGGCGAAGGAAAAACCGTAACTGAGAGCAGAAGCGGTAACAACAGCAACAAAAACAACAACAATTGCAATCAGCATGGATAGTAATAATAATGAAATACAAAATAGCATAGCCAGGTGCTTAAACTTTATGCTATGAAACTCAAATCGGTGATACCTGTTTTGGTGCTCCTCTATTGTACTGTTTACTTGCCCAAAATTTACGATACACGCACACACACATTAATACCTGCAAATACACACATCGTTGGGCAAGAAACGTGACCAGCAAAATATATAAGAATGAAAGAAAAACGACTGCCAGCATTATCAAACGCAATGGAAGACCCTGCCTTTCGAGCGATAAAACTTTTGATAACCTATAGCCCGCAACGCACTATGACTCATGCTCCATTCTCAGCCCTCAGCCCCTGAACCAGCATTCCCGCACCACTACAACGGCAATCACAGCTATAAACTTTACAATGACTTTGCACTCTGCTCGGCACTGCACAACCTACTGCCCTTGGTAAAGGTGCTTCCAATGTTTTCTGCATGATTTAATGCGTAATTTTCAGAGCTTTGCAAATTTTTCGGATAATTTATTATTTTTACACCAACAACGTGCAGTCCGAAGCATAAAGGGGTGAGCTCCTAGTTTTTGTCACAGCGACACCTGACGTTGGCACTTTTTTGTCTCCCTCACCCTGTTTGCTCTATCTCGTTCCAACTTATGTGTTAAGTGCAGTCAAAAATTGTGACCTCAGCTCATTGACTTTTGGGACTAAATGGTTGAACTGCCGCTTCTCCTGCGCCGTCATATGCACCCAACTATTGCCCTTAATTAAAATTTTTGGCTATTCAAATAAGCGACCACGCCAGAGAGAAAGAGTGAGATGGAGGGGAGTGAGCGAGTGCGAGTGTGAGTAAGAGAGCAAAATATATGTCAGCTTGGTTACAGCTGCTGAGTTGTAAAGTTCGTAGGCTTCGTATGATATATGTGTGGCCGAAGTGTTGGCATTGTTGTAATTAATGGGATGTAATTTTGCAGGACATGCAGTCAGGAAGTTTGCAATTATGTGAAAAGAAAGTGCATTGACTAATTACTGCTCATGGAATATCATATTGATAATCATTTCAATAATTAAAATATTATAATGGAGAGGAGGGCATAGTAAGCCAACTAGGGTATAGTAACCAACAACTCTAGTCGGTTGATCGATGTTTTTAATGTATTTTAATATATTTATGCATATGCACTGTATAAATGTATTTCAAACATTTTCTTAATTAAAATAAAGTAATATTTAAACTTCGAGCGTAACATACGCCCTTCATGGACCTTTTAAGGGCTGCCATGTTGACCTCTTCCGTGTGAACGTTGCATTAACCCAACTGTTAGACGACTAATTTCGAATGCATATTTACGTCTTTGAAATGGCAAAGTGCGAGAATTTGCAAAACATTTTTGTAACTTTTAACTTTTTACTAACAAAAACTTTAGTTGCCGTTGCCGCTTTTGCATTTTGCCGTACGAGTGCGGGTCGAATGCATATTTCATGCGATGCAAAATATTTTGAGTATTTGTTAAAATGTGTTCACCATTCAATGCCAGTTGAGGCACAGGAAAACTGCAGAATTTGCTGTAAATGCAATTTAGGGAGCCCGATTGCCTGGCATTAATGAGACTCAAATCATTTGCATATAAGCAAACGAATATCCTGCCTACGCTTGGGTGGCCAAACAGTAGGCAATGTGCTGTCAGTGGCCAATAGAACAATGCAACTGTAAACTGTTGGTTTACAGATCTCTTTGAATTTAATAATGGCAAGTTATGCGAATCCGATTTAAAAGGTTTAACTGCCAGCTGCCTTTCAGACTAAATTGCATTCCCAATTTATTGAGCATTGTTGAGCAGACCGCATTTCAGTTGATTGATTTGCATGCGGTTCGATAGAACTATCGGTTGAGCATGTGTGAGTAAGTGTGCAAGCGTCAGTTGCAGAACAGGTATAGGTGTAGGCCAACAATATATCAGAGGTCTCCGCTGCAGCCACGTATCGAAATCGCAACGAATGCTATTTCGTGTTGCACAGTGTTGTTAGTCATTTGGTCGACTCATCTGGCAGTTGCTCTGCTTGCGCAATAAGTCACACACTTTGAAATGCAACACATGGCGGCAGCATCTGCCGCTACTCCTACACACTGTGTGCATATTGATAGAGTATTAAGATTTCTTGAAATCTTTGTCAAACTGAGCCCAACGAGCAGTTGCCACATGTGTTACTACTGAATTTGTGTTATTAATGCTCTGGGCAACACCCAACGGTCGCTGCTGCAGAGTATTGAGCAGCCGGCTACAGTCGTTCTCACTTCTCACATTTCCCTTGCATTTTCTCAACGCGCTGGCTTTTCTCTTTGTGCGCTTGCTGCCATTTGCTACAATATCCTTTCTCACTCGAGCACAGTTTTTCTCCTTGCAACTTCTCGCCGAGCAACTAAGTAACTCTGCACATGTGTGTGCGTGTATGCGTCTCTATTTTTATCCCTGCACCTCGTGGCTCGTTCATATTATCCCCTGGCGCGCATCCAACGTTCTGGAATTTTGTCGTAATTGCGTATGGAGAGCTCGTCGTCATTCACTTAGTCAGGCAGGCAGAAAAACAGAGAAGTCGGATCAGGTCTTTAATAAAGTTTTCAGTTCTTTTTGTTTTCTTTCATTTCGTCTTTGGTGCCCTCGTTGCCGTCTCTTGCTTACTCTCTCTGTCTGTCTGTCTCTCTTGAGGGCTGTTGAGATTTGAGAGCGGTCACCCCATGCTGTGTATACAATTCTCGGCTACTGTCTAAATGTTGAGCCCCAGCAGACCCGGGCAAGGGAACTGGGCAGCCAGTCGGTGATAGCTAAAATTAGACTCCAGACATGCGAGGGACATTGCACGTTGTATGAGCTCGACTCATTAAGCACAATTGGCAATAGCAACGGAATCGGCAACGGCAACGGCATACGGCACAGCATTTTAATTTGCGGCATTAGTGTCTAGTAAATAAAGTCCGCATGGGCCCATATACGACTGTTCTTTGTTCTTAGGGCGCTTAAATCGTCGGCAAAGTATAATAAATATAGGGCTTATGAAAGGGTATAATATCACTTATAATTGAAACCTATCATTGCATATACATACAAGTTTATTGGATGGGAAATACATGTTGAATTTCTAAACAGCTGTATAAAAACTTGGCAGGTATATGGAAGATAATTCGATTTGCGTACGCATATACATATACCACCGTTGTGTAGTGCAGTGTTGACATGATACATACCTGAAAAGAACGAGAAAAAGATTCATTAACGAAAGTCAATAACTTAATTTATATTTTTGAGACTATTTTTAAAGAGCCAACAGCTTTTTAGAAAAACTAAAATTTCAAATAAAATGTCAACTAAATTAAATAAATTTTTTTTTAACGATTTAAAACGCCAACAATTAAAACTCTGTGAATGCTAAAAATTTTACTAAATTAATCTTTTGCCCACAAATGCAAAACTAATTTGCATTTTTTAGACACGTGACTAATTATCGAAACAGTTTATAGGTGATACATATGCATAACAAAAGTATTTATAAATACGGATAATTATGCACATATTTAGTGGTAATCCAATATTGCAATACAATCATACATGCAATTGTTTTAGACTAACTAACATAAGAATTAGTTGCTAGTCTAATACCCTGAAGAGGGCTTTTGCCCATCAATAGGTAACTCCCTGATATAGCCCCCGAAACGTTTAATTTACAAATTAGTGGGAAAAATCCATCGAAATTCACAGAAAATCCACTTTTAAAGGGCATAAACAGTGTATGCAGACAATGAAAGAAAATAGTATTCCCCGCATAATATTAAAATGAACAAAAAACAGTTTAATTAATGCATTAAAAATTTAATTTGAATTGTTAGGCAAATGTTTCAATTACATAAACAAGACAGAAATGTGTTGGCAGAGCAGCTGCTTCCGCTTAGCGCGCATTGATGCAAGAGTTCGGCAAACACAGTGAGAATCTCTGAGAGCGAAGGCAAAAAGAGAGAGAAAGCGTTGGGCACTTGAAAAAAGCGAGAAAACAAAATAATTTTTACTGTGCTCGCCGCTCTCAGGCCTGGTCTGGCCGTTTAATCAGTCTAAATTGACACTGGGGGTCAAATTCATTAAGATAGAAATATTTCGCTCATTTTGTTATTGTTTCTGACAGCGGAGCACTCAGTACTGCGTCGTAAGGGCGTTGCCTTTTTGCATTTCAAAATTATAAATTTCAAATATAGAAAAGTTGCGTTTTCAAAATCGATGTTTTTTCATTTCAACTGAGCGCTTAGCATTAGCCTCGCCATGTCGATAACACCATGTGTTGATAGCCGTGTGGGGGTACCTATATGCCCAGAAATTATCTTTTTTCCCGGAATATTGAATACCAAATAGACAGCAACAGGAAATGCTCAAGTATATGTGTCTGCCTGCCTGTGCATCTGTGTTCGTGCGCTCGTTGTCATGGATATCGCGGCAATGCTCAAGCCGAAAGTAAATTAACAACGCAGCTGAGATTACTTGGATCGCCAGTCAGGAGTGCTACAAACGAGTGCTAGCTACAAGGCACGCGAAAATTTATAAATAACATTTAAAGTAAGATGACAAGCAGGGGGTCGAGTTGCGCACCGTCAGGATATGCGTGACTAGCATTGAAATTAAACAAAAATATATTTGAGCATTCAGTGTCAAACGAGGCGATTGCTGTGTTGTCGTCGTGCGTTGTAGCCTCGCAAAGTGAAGGCGCCTCCTAGTATGCGGCCAACGCAAATACATAAATAAATGTAATGGCTTTTCCAGCAACAAGAATAAGAACAACAACAAGTAGAAGATGGGAGTGCCAAAAAGAAAAGAAAATCAGTAACATTTATTTTATTTATTTTGATCTTAGCTTGAGGCGTGGCAAAAGCTGTGTATTATTTTGATTTCCAAAGTGCTGACTTAACAAAGATGTATGAGCTGTCATATGTGTGCGTGTGTGTGTGTATGCGTGTAAGTGTGTATGCGTGTATGTGTGTATGTGTGTATGTATGTGTGCGTGTAGGCGTTGATGAAGTGCACATGCTTCTCTGAGCGTCTGTATGAAGTATAATGGAAACAGATGCTTCTAAGCAGATGTGGAATCGCTTTAAATGTTTCTGTTGCGCACTAAAAAAAAAAATCGTTAATTCAAATATTTCATTATTCGGCGTATTTCACAATTGTAGTCAAATGGAATTTACAGAGAGTGAGTACTTTCTGTCCCCTAATACAGACCTTTTAGTCCCACCCTTCCCAGCATCTCACAAATTCAAAATTTCTCTGTAGCAGCTCAGCCTTCATTATACCCTGAATCCATTGAAAATGGAAATTTCAGGGTATAATGTTTTTGTGCGAATGTATTTAACAGGCAGAAGGAGGCGTGCCACACCCCATAAAGTATATATATAGTCTTGATCAGCTCGATGAGCTGAGTTGAACTAGCCCTGTCCGTCTGTCCGTCCGTCCGTCCGTCCGTGTAAACACCTGGATTTCTGCAACCACAAAAGCTAGAGACTTCAAATAAAAAGCAAAATGCTCGATAATACCATACGCTGAACGAGTTTATTTTTTTTTTTTTTCGATAACTCGTCCCATTCCTTTTTTATCGATAACTATCGAAAATATCGCTTTGTTTTTGAGGTCTGGCGTGCACACCGTTAAAGATAGAATCGTGCACAAGGTTGTGGTTGATAGCTATATTGAATCCGCACATTTTGTCATTTTTGGATTTTTGATGCCACGCCCCTTTCGTCCACAATTCAACAAAAACGATAACTCACGTTGAAATTTGGCAAATAGGTACATTTGAATGTCATAATCATTCCCCGAAAATTTCATTAAGAACGTATGTCGAGAAAAAAAGTTATTAAACAATAAAGTTTGCATAGCACAGCCTCTTCTGCAGCCGCAAAACTGTGCATTGAATATATTACGTGATTGCATATGTTTGTGTGTGTGTGTGTGTGCATGTGATGGTTACTATTAATGAATAAATGAAGCTCTTAATGATTGGTATTACAGCTCAATGGATTCAGGGTATCTCTTAGTCGAGCAGTCTCGACTAGAGTTTCGTTACTTGTTTTGTTATATTTTCATATACATTTATACATATGTAAGAGCTTCATTGTAATCACTAATTCAACTTTGAAAATAAAATAATAGTTAATAGATGAGTTATAACTTGTTTCAAATTAAGTTCGGATTTCAACTGTCAATGCACAACTTCAAATATTTATAAATATATAAATATTACATATTATTTTTATTTAAGGCTTAATGTATGTAAAATTTGCGACTAAATAATACATCATAAAGTTATTGATGACAAAGAGTATCGCGTCAATTTAATAATTAAGTTATTATTGTTGCAAATGAATTTAATAATAAATAATGCACTTGGTCGAGCGATTACATTTTTAATTAAAAATAATACAAAATCCATTTCTACTTATGGTTATGGTTGGCAAATGACAACCGGATCGCATTAAATTAATTCTTTAATGGAATCAAAAACGAGAATAAACAAAAAAGCATATTATTTACATCGTTTTGATGTTAAGCACACTTTGGCTTAGCTTGGCTTAATGTTCAATTAAAGCCGTATGTTTTTTAATATGTATTAGAATATGTTGATAAATTAACTGATTACGAAATTACTTATCTACATTCAACGAACTCTGTGGCAATTGTAGCTAATGCACAGTTGAATAAATTCTCATAATTGGCATTATAAATTCCATTGTCGTGGGCCAGGTCGTACAGATATCACAGGCCACAACGAACGATCAACGTGAATTGCCTAAATTGCCCCTTTATTAGTTTTTTCACACACACTAAAAACACAAAGGGAAAATACAATTTTTTCCACGCCGGCAGACAGCAACAAATTGACTGGTTGGGAGGGTTTGCGTGTTAGGCGGGCATTAAATGGCCGCCAGGACACGAGCAGAAAAACTTAACTGAAAACAGCAACAACAAGAACAACTGAAATGAGCCAAAACTTGACTACTTTTAGTTTTCGCTTTTGTTTGAAGCCATCCACTAAAATAAACTCATACTTGACAGCCCCAAACACATACACATACATAGCCACACATAAACGGAGCTCACGTTTTTGTAGCTCTTGCTGTCCAATTTCTTTCTGCTTCTCCCTTTTCTGCTTTAATATTACCCTCATTATTATTTCGCTTTCGTTTCGCTCACACACAAGTATACAGAATTAAGTGGCTCTGGCCTAGGTGGATATGTGAGATCCTGTGCCACAGTCACCATCGAAACGTTATTGATTGTGTGGAGCAGTAGCTCCCCGAATGAAGCTGAAATTAAGTGCCCTGTTTTAGGCTATCATTAAAGCCTGTATCCTGCGGGCGCGCCTCATAAATATCGCCAGCATATTGATGGCTATCTGACACGCAAGCGATTTGCCAACAACATTAACTTACACTTTTATCTTCAAAGATAATTTGAGAAGTGTTTTAATGCCGTCAAACTGCAGCTACCGTTTGCTGCAATCACTCTCAAGGGTTCGTAGATCTTTTATCAGGATTTTTGTATAAACTGATTTACTGTATAATTGCACATATAAAACATAAAAGTATAAAGTCGTAATTTACCTAGTGTTTATCTGCAAATACTATATTATGTGGCTCACAAATTTTACGATAACAAGTAACAAAACTCTAGTCGAGATGGCTCGACTAAGAGATACTCTGAATCCTTTGACCTGATACCAATCGTTAAAAGATTGTTTTATTAATCAATAGCAACAAGACATGCACACACACATGCATACTACGGCTACATCATAGACTGTACTATGAAACTTAATTGCTCAGATTTTTTTTAGACATACGTTCTTAATGCAATTTTCAGCGCATAATTATGATATTCATGTCTGCCTATTCGCCAAATTTCAAGTCCCTAGTATTTGATGTACGGGATTTGTGAATTTTTGTGAATTGTAGGCGAAGGGGGAGTGGCATCAAAAATACAAAGGTTATCACCTTTGCGTATTTATTATAGCAACCAACCACAACTTAATGCACGATTCTACATTAAGCGATATTTTCGATAGTTATCGATTATATAAAAATGGGATGAGTTATCGAAAGAAAAAAAACTCGTACAGCGGATGGGATTATCAAGCATTTTGCTCTTTATTTTAGTCTCTAGCTTTTGTGGTTTACGAAATTTACACGGACAGACGGACAGACGGACGGAGGGACGGACAGGGCTAGTTCAACTCAGTTCGTCGAGCTGATCAAGAATATATATACTTTAAGGGGTGTAGCACGCCTCCTTTTGCCTGTTACATACATTTGCACAAAAACATTATACCCTGATTTTCCATTTTCAATGAATTCAGGGTATAAAAAGCTTTCACGTAATATAAGCATTATACAAAAGAGAGCAGAGGCTTAAGACTTGCGTGCCATATAAAATAGTATTTGAAGATAAACCAATTAAAAAAAGTAAATTTCGTTCGTCATTTATTTAATTTTCAGCTTCATTCGGGGAGCTAAAGCTCCACACAATCAAAAACGTTTTGATGATGATTGGCCACAGGATCTCACATATCGACCTGGCCCATAACCTTTCTCTCGTTAGGCTCTCTACTATGGACGACCGTGTTGAAATATAAAGTCTCAACTTATCTAGTGTTCATGCCCAACCCAAATGGCAGACACTTCATTATATAACATGCCGAGAGCTCTGGCCAGGCACAGCTGTCAGAGCGAGCCTAAAACAAACGCTATAAGCATGTGCGTTTGGATGTGGATGTGTATATATGAAACAGTCGTCGGTTACCATACCACTTACGCCCCCTGTGATTACCATCAACGTCACCCTTTCCCTCCAGCCAATCATCGCATGCGTTGTTATCAACGCCAGCGTCATTTGCATGCAGAGAGGCACCCAAAAACAAATGTCAAAATCATAGAATCGACTAGCCAAACGGCTTGTGTGTTTGTGCACAAGGCAAGAGCCAAGGGTCGGCCAGGGGCACGGGGATCGAGAGTAGTGATTCGGCATGTGTGTTGGCCACAGTTGGTGCGTTTATTGAATACGTAAAAACATGAAAATGACAATAAAGCGATGCAAAGAGAGAATACGAGCGTGCTTAATTAACATGCAAAACGTACAATGATTATTGGAATCTTTTTTGGCCTAAGAGCAGAACAAACACAAACATACCGAGTAGCAGAGAGGGGGGAATAGAAACAGGGCGAGAAAGGGCGGGTTAGCCAGGGTTTACAGGAGTTAGGGCCAAAAGGTATTTCCGTGTGTTTTGTTAAAAGCGTAAATCTTGACGAAATTGGTTACATGGGCCACATGTGTCAACAATAACAGCTAAAGGCCAATGACTGGGAACTCAGTTGATTTAAGATATCGTATTTTAAAGACCAGCAAGTAATGTGCGCGAATCAAAAAATAAAAGCATACAGTGTCCGTAACGATGGATACCCTGTATTTAACAAAAGTTCCAAATTCGGTTTATACTAAAATCTACAATATCGGGTTCAAGCCAACAATACACATGGCAACTTGTGTCTGTGGATACATAAAGCTTTTATTTTACAGTGAGCGGGTTATTACCAAAGGGTATTATTCTGGATCTGTGAAATCCAAAGTCCAAACACCCGCAGCATATCACATTCATTTGTATATATTTATCCTTTTTGGTTTTGACATTCAGATACAGCTATATCGCTCAGCCTTCGATGATATCGCAGCACAGGGTATAAAACAGCGAACAAAAAACATTTTAAAATTACAACACATGCTGCAGCGTGTGCTGCGAGAAAGAACTGCACAGGGAAGTCCAGAGGTGAGTATTTATGTGTGCTGCGTGCGGTTTTTACAGAGATCGCTGCGGAGCATAGCCGAAAAAAAAGCCAATTTAACGCTTGAATACAATTTTCAATTTAAAGTTTGCGCTTTCTTATATCGCAGCACTCTGTGCCTCCCCTCCTTTTCTCCAGTTAGCTCTCTCCCATGCACCCGCACACGCCCAGCAAACTTGATACTTTTTTAGCCATGCTAACATATGACACGCCCCTTTTGACTATGGTAAGGACAGGACGAGGGCGTAATAGAATGGAAAAAGGATGTGAGGCTGGCTCGAAATCCATCAAGGAAAGAAAAAAGCACCTTAAAAAGCTCGCATAAAAGTTGACTTTGATTAAAGTTTGAACTTAAGGCACAATGTAAATAAGTACACACACACACAGAGACACTTAATAATACATCGACAGGATGCACATAAACACTTAGGTTCCCTCAACAGGCAGCCATCGAGCTATCTAGCCTTGAGATGGGGCCACACTTCAAGGCAAAAGCCAAAAGCCAAGTCAATATAGCTGAGGCTGTAAGTGAGCCAAAGCTGATTGAGAGCTGAGAGAGAGAGAGAGAGAGAGAGAGAGAGAGAGAGAGAGAGAGATAGTGCTACAAGAAACGGGAATATAAGGAGTGACGTTTATAGCATAAGGCAGCTAAGTGCGTGTTGCTGTTGTGTGTCAACACTGAGGCGAAGCATCAACTAGATGTCGATGGATAATTTGTTTTCGATAGATGAGAAGTACTTAAAATAAAAAGATAAAAACTAGTGATCCATTATAAGAGCCATAGATACTATGTTCACTTTGGCTTCGACTCGGCAAACTCAAATTGTCCGCAGTCTGTAAAGTCCGCATTATAAAAATTACGAAGAAATAAGAACTGAGCTGTTTGATAATGTTTTATTTTATTTTAATGATTAACTTTGAATTTACGATATGCCAACTTGAAAAAGAATTGTGCGAAGTAGGAGAAAGTTCACAGGTCTGTAGCTTTAGTTTACAGTATTTGCCAGTTTCTACTGCAATGGTTTTCTGCTTTATAAAATACACGCACCCACTAGAAATCAAGTCAAGGCTCATTGTTCAGTGTTCCGGATAACTGAATTATTTTGACAGCATCTTCGTTTACTAATTGTATTCAACTTGCACATAACAATGAATTCTTAAATGTCTTACAACAGTTTTTAAAGTGAATTTTGTTTCCCTAAAAGGACCAACAGTTTTTTAGCCTAGACCCAAGATATTTATTTATAAGACGTGCTGTAATTAATTTCTACTAAGCACTGCATCAATCTTTGTTGCTTCAACAGTTGGGCTGAGCCCTATTCGGAGCTGTCATTTGGTACATACCTGCAAATAGAATCAAGATAAATTACGTAAAGTGCACGGCATCGATCAAAACATTCATAATTATGTTGTTTAATCAATTGCGGCATATGTATTTGTACACATGTTGAGAGCTTGTTTAGCTAAAGAATTTGGAGAACTGAAGAGTCGGTTCGGAGCAAATATTTAACATTACTGGCACTTTTATGACTGGCTATGGAGAAACAAACGAGGCAAATAAATGAAACTTTTGCTTTTGCCACATTACAATGGCAGCGGTTGAAACTCGTTAAGCGCTGCCGCAAATGCGATGAGTTGTTAGTTTTTAATGAGCGGCGAACGTTGATCACAACAATTATTGCTCAACTCTGTTTAGGTTGCGTCGAGGCCGCATTATGATCTTTTTGGCCACGCACAAAAAACTAACGCAGCGGGCACATAACGCCAGCAGAAAATAAAAACTTGGTAACTGAGGAAAATACACAATGTATGCTTAAAATCTTCTTTATTTTTTTTAATTTTTTTTAATATTTTTTATTAATTTTAACGCGTTTTACTTGCTCCACTCACAGTCAGCGGTAATGATAGGTGAGAAACAAGTCCAGACCGCGCAGGCTGAAGGTCACTCCTAATGCAGGTCATCTATCTCAGCTCAGCTGTGGCAACAAAGTTGGAAGTTTCATTACGACGAGTCAAGTGGCTGAGAGAAAAGCGCGATATGGGGAAAAAGTCGCAATCGAGTTTTTTCATTTTGCAAACTGTTTTAGTTTTTTCTTCTGTCTGCTGCCCAGTCGAAATGAGTTTTCAATATTGTGATGTGCGTGTGAGTGTATGTATTGCTATGTGACACGCACAAAAGCAAATAGCAAGCGTATATTTTTTTTTATTATCCCTGATCCCATTAAAAATGGGAAAACAGGGTATAATGGATTTGTTAAAAGTATGTCACAGACATAAGGAGGCGTGCCACGCCCCATAAAGTATATATATTCTTGATCAGCGCGACTAGCTGAGTCGATACGCAGTAAAAGTTTTTTTTTTTTGATAGCTCTTCCCGTTTTTGTATTATTATCGATAACTATCGAAAATTTGGTTCTGTTTTTGAGGCCTAGCGGTCATACCGTTCAAGATAAAGCTGTGCACTAAAATTTGGTTGATTGCTATATTGAATACGCAGATTTTGTCATCTTTGGATTTTTGATGACACGCCCCCTGCGTGCATGCGTATGTGTGCTTGTGTGTGTGTGTGTACATATGTTGTTTGCTATTTATGAATAAAAGAATCTTTTAATGAGTGGTATATCGACTCAAACTCAAAGGATTCAGGGTATCTCCTAGTCGAGCCGTCTTGACTAGAGGCATTTTTTATTTTTTTTTTTTGCTTTTTCAATTCCAATAGGCAATCAATGCCTGTGCTCAAAATTGATTCCCTTTCAAATGCGAACGATGACGACATTTTCAGAAATTTCTTTGCTCAGCCTATCTGTGGGACAGTTTTAATTAAACAAAACTGCGTTTGTATGCGCATTGCAGACAGTTGTTTACAATAAAATTAAACCTGCTGCTGCTGCCTAACGCAACATATGGCAATGCACACGAATTTGCTATTCGTGACACGTCCCTGAAGTCGTTTCATTGTTGCAGTTTTTCATAAACACGCGACATTTTCATTTGAATTTTATGCCCAAGAGCGCACCGCACTCGGAGAGGGTTACAAAAGTAACGCATACGCCCTGCTGCACACACACACCCCCATGCACACCGACACACCCTCTTCACACACATCTTGTTTTCATTTCCGTCAGCTACAATTGACGCTGCTCAACTTAACCTCATTCGTCCTGCTTCTGCTACTGTTTTTTTGTTGCTTCTCATCCTTCCACTTCTCCTTCTTCTTGCGCTTCCTCTGCTGATGTTGTGGCATTTTCATTTGCATATTCAACGGTGTCCTCGCACAGTTCTCGTTTGGGGTTTTTAACTTTTGCCAGGCCACGGCTCCTTTACTGCTTCTCAAACCCCCCGCACACAAACCCCACTCGACGGAGACGGCGCACACAACTTGCGCACAAGTTTAGCAACGCAGCGAACAGTGTACACATCGAGAACAGGTTGCTCAGTGTAATACTGTGCGCACACACTATTCTATTCCATGTTCACTAGAGACTATTCTCAAAAGTTACATCCAACAAGTTTATCCCATGGCATGAGCTAAACAAACGTTAAAATATAGCTTTGTTAACTTGCCCGGGTATATGTAGCCGATTATCGAATGCTCTGCTAGTAATTAAATAAACGAAACTAATTTATTCAAGAGCATGCAAAATTCGTTGAGATTTCCGTTCTCTTGAAGCCCCCTCATTGTAGTTGTCTCTTTTGTAGCATTGAGCGAGACACACGAAATTAAAAATAATATACGCCATTGCAGCTGCTCTTTGGATGGAGGCAGTGGGGCACACTTACTTCTTTCCACTTTGCTAACTGACATGATAAAGTGTTGCCATGGCTCGCCTTGTGCCTGCCAGCCAACTTGCCTGGCGAGCTGTCTGCATAGTCACGTTTCGGTGCAGCGAAAGCCAAAGCCAGGACATGGCCGGGGACAGGCCACTTGTTCCTTATCAAATGAAAGTATATAAATTGATGCTGGCCTCTTTAACAGGCGCAGGCCTGTGTTGTTCACAGCTGCTGCACACAACTCTTTGCTACGCTATTTTCACAAACAATTTACAAGCAGCACTGCTAATTGCAAAGGGAGACTTGAAATTTGAAAGTGTTGCACACTTTGCTAAAATACATCTGCACAGGTGTAAATTACACAGACACACACACAATATATATAGATATACATATATAAATATAGAGAGGAAGAGTATGAGATACAGAACACATAATGAACATGGCAGTCAAGCTGGATGCACAGCATCCATTGCTATTGTGTCTAATGGCGACTGGAAGTGGCTGCCTTTGTATTTCACCTGAAAAATTTCCTGGTATTTCGTGTGAGCATAATTATGTGGCAGATACAAAAGTGTTGCCTGCCAACAGGCTGACTCACACAGGCAACTCATCAGAGTCACAGTGTGCCGCTGCAGTCTGCGTTTGGCACTCACTGATGACGCATACATCATGTTGTACGAGCATCGCTGCTGCACAGTCGCGACTTCAGCTGAGGCTGCAGGAACGTCGACTGCATATATTTCTTGTAATTAAAATCACATTGAGCCCAGGCAAGCATCAGGCGGCGGGCTGAAGGCTGAAAGCGGCGGGCAAGCAGGCAAGGGCCAGACTTTGCCTTTGAGGCAAGGCAACAAACTTGTTGACTGGTGTATATGCATATTTATATATATATATATATATATATATATATATATATATATATATATATATATATATTTCCGTGTGTGTATGTGTGTAAGCCTGAGCACGCGCGTGTGTTTGCTGTAATTAAACTAAATTAAGAACTCTCTTGGCATTAAAATGAGATTTACGCTTCAGCGCAGCGCAACATTGAGAGCAACAAACTTGGCTAACTGTCATTTCAAATGAAAATTTGTACAGCACGCTCCAACCATGCTTAATTAATTTCTAAAGCTCGGGCTAACGAAAAAGGAAAACCCAAAACAAAAATGAAAATACAACAAAGACCCGGGCTGGTGCTAACTTCAATGAAAACTTTTCCACCAGTTGTTTTGCTGTGTCAATTGTGACAGGCAAATTGTATGCGAAAATTGAGTCATTTGTGCGTGGCAGCAGCGTCGCTGCCGAAGGATGCAAGTCCCTTCCCTATGACATTCGGAATATTTTTTGTCAAGGAAGTGAAGCTTAATAACAATTAAATTGTATTCCAAAAATACTAAATTCTAATTATGAACAGTTTTAAAAGAGGTAAAAAGTTCTCTACAATATAAGAATCGAGAGCATCGTTGATTGAATTTGTGTCCACAAGTTCAGTATTAAGATTTCTTCAAAATCTTTTTTATATTATATTATATTGCTTTAATAATCCTCGTCATTTAGCGAAACTTTGAATAAGACATAGAATTCTAGGTCGTATCCAATGAATTTTAAAATTGTTTAACAGAAAATTCTCAGTTCTCAGTTCTGTATGTTCCCCTCAAATCATTTCTTACTTGCTCAAATCAACCCAAAGACATGCAAATTTAAGCTTAAGCAATCAGCAAAAGCGAGAGTAAAACAAAAAAATATTGTTATCCACTTAGTAGTCGATTAAATTAGACATCGTACACAACTAAAGGACATATCATTTGATTGCCTATGATGGTCATGTGGAAAGTTTGCTAGCCACTCAATTCAGGTTAGCATACAGGGCCCAAGAAATTTGCATGGTATTTGCATATACATGAAGCGAAAAATAAAACGTTGACTTTCAGATTTACAAAACGCTAAAGAACAATACTTTGTGGGCATTACTGTTGCGAGTTTAATGAAAGGCGCAATTATGCAAAGAGCAAGTAATTAGTGAAGAAAGCCAGCCAAGGACTCAGCCCAGCTCGCCCAATTGGCCCAAAATGTTTCGTTAACTTACGGTTCTCTGTGTGAGAGGCCCCCAACTGCTGCTTGGATTTATATTCTTTATTGCATTTTATGCCTTAATTTTGGAATTAAAATGAGAGAGGCAAGAAAACGAAACAAAGACTGAGAAGACAGCAACTATGGCAGTCGTGAAGGAAACTGCGCCAAATGTGTATTTTATGCATTTCACAAATGGAGGCAACAACTGCCAACGAGACACATACAGCGAGACGGGGAGAGTCGTCAGACGCGTAGCGTTTTGCTGGATGCGGACGAAAACCGCAATGAGAATATACATTTTTTTTTTTTTATATTTATTTCATTTTGTTTGCAAAGGCGCGAATTGTAACAAACGTTGATCAAACGACGAAGCCGCGAGGCAGTCAGCAGAAAAACTTTGGCCACTTCTCCAGTCTCTCACGGCAATTGTTTAGCCCAAAATGCGCATTTAATTCAGTTTTCTGTTGCGCAGTGCCCACAAATCGAGCGAACACAATAAAGTGGGCAATGCCAAAGACAGGCCGGAAGAGGGAAGTTGGCATCGGGATAAATGCAAATGCGGCAAGCAGAAAATATTATTATAATATGGTAAATATGGAATGCTAGATGCTGGATGTTGGAATGCGAATGCGACGTTTCAACTTTTTCGAAAGCGCGCAAACAAAAATTTATGCATTCCAATTATAAACCGTGCAAGAATAAACGTAAAATAAAATGGCAGCGACGGAAGGAAGTTTGGGCGCCATTTTGGTGCCCGGAAATGCACTCAAAAAGTTTTGCCCACGAACAAAAATGAAATAATGGTAATATATAATGGAAATTAATTAAATGAATGGAAAAGTCAATTCTATATCCACTCACTTTGATTGCTTGCCCAATACACACACACTTGAATAGAGCAAACACACTCACACACACTTGTGATTTCAGGGCTCAATCAATTGCAGCATTTGCCGTAGCTGCCCCTCGATTTTTACCTGCAAAGAGTGCTCTGGCAAATACGCAAAGCGAAGGTGAAGCAGCAACAGCAGCCACAGCCGTGATATTGCCGATGCCAAACTTTGACTAGCCCGGCAAATGCCAAACTAAATTTTAAGACCATTGTAATAAAAAGCAAAAAAAAAAAAGTTGGTAAAACCAAATGTTGGTTTCGCTTTTCGGTTGTATCGTTTTTTTGCGTATGATTCTGCGAGCTTGATTGAATGACAGTAGTAGCAAGAGCAGGCAAATACTTGTGGACTTTTAGACACCCCACATATAGACACATGCATATAAATATATATATATATATGAATTGCTCTGGCGCTAAGCTGAAGTGTCATATGGTGCAAAAAATATGCAATAAATTTATGGGCACCACACAGGGCATGCACATGCAAGAATACCCTTACATGCGCTCCGTCGCATATGCTGAGCAACATTTCCGTTTCCGTCTGCTACACCAAATAAAAGATCAACTTTTTCCAGCTAACGACACTACAGCGAAAAGAAAAATGAGTGCGAAACATAACAAAACATAAAATAAAAACCAACTCAAAAAAAAAGAAAAAAAAAAAAGATGACAAAGTTTGCACTTTAACAAGAAAATAATCAAATGAATTATCATAAAATGTTGAGAAACCGTTTTGTTTTGGCCGGAAGTCACGTACTGTCTGCCAGAGCCCAGTCACATGTGCGAGTATGATTGTGTGTGGGTGGCGCAAAAAGGAAATGAAGGATAGAGAGCAACATGGGCTGCTTTATTAACTTTGCCAAAAAGTAAGTGGGAAGGGTACGACGCCGCTTTAAATTATGGCCAAGTGGCTAAATTATGAGAATGTCGCGTAAGCGAGACTCCACTCCGGCAGGAAGAAAACAAATGGTTTTCATTTGAAAATTAAAATTGGAAAACAGAACAGTGAAAAGGGTAAAACGCGAAACTACCACTAGTTGAGGGAAAAGCAAAAGTTTTTGATGCAAAAACCAATAGTAATAGTTTGAGGTTCACTAAAAAAGATACAAAAATAATGTTTTATTTAAGGAACAAAATCATTATTATACTTCCTATCCGTTGCCGGAACAAAAAAAAAAGAAAATAATTATGAGATATACGCAAAAAAAAGTTGTGCGGACAAAGCCTTCAGTGAGATAAAGGTGGCACCCAATTACTGGCTAGTTGCTAACAATTTAAGCTTATTCATAACCAACTACGGACAGCGACAAGATAGTATAGAGCCGCACACATGTGTGTAAACGTGCTGGAAACCTATCAAGCTGGCAATCATAACAGGACCTGGGGCTCATACATTTTGCCTTTGGAACTATCAACTGTGCAGAGGAGTACGGCGCAGACAATGGGGCTTGCGACGTCCCTGGCCAGATAAGGGTGACAAAAATATGTATTAAGTGCATGGGCAGATAGACGGACAGAGAGAAAGAGACAGGAGACTATCAAAAGGTATGAAAAGCGAACAAACGACGCCGACAACATCAACCAAGAAGCAGAACGAAAGAAATGAAATGAAATCCTTTTTTTTACATACAAACAAAGGATGGGACAAATAGTTGGACGCTATATGCCATAGATATACATATAAGTACACATATATATAATTCATATATATTTGTATATATATATATATATATATATATTGAGGATACACACAAAGGCCGGCGAATGAATGCATAAAGTGCCACCAGTGTTGGAGAGCAGCAAGAAGGGTGCAAAGAGCATGGCAGTACGAGTGCCATAGAGACAACAACAAGTTGACACTTTTATGAGGCACTTAAATGACACAACCCAAAGCAAGCATGACCATATGAGGTCTGCGACAGGGACGCCAACCTGAGCCTCAGATTGGCATGCAAACATTTGTGCAGACAGAGAGGTGAACTGCTTTTAGAGGAGCAACAATTGCAATTGTCCAGCTATCGACAAATGCTGTTGAGCAGGGGAGCACGAGAACGAGCACACAGTTAGCTAATGCCAAAAACAACAATAGTCTTAACAATTGTCACCCATTGGCCGCCAAGGCAGAGTGCAAATATTTAGTTGAATAACAAAAGCCAACTAATTTTTTGTTGTTCTAGAGAGCTAGATAAATAATTGAATCGGGAATTTCCGGTTTTTTTGAGCACAGCTGCTGCCACTGCTCATTTGCTGCTCCTTCTCTGCGTCAGCGTCACGTCAGAGCATCCATCAATTGGTACATCAGAGCCCCATTGAGTCAGACCGAAACCTGCGCCTTTGTTGTCGTAAATCAGTTGACTGGCGCATTGCCAAAGAATATTTTGAAAATTGAAAAGTGTAAGCTGTATGAGGTACCCGCCAGCCTTCCGACCGACCTCCCGTCAGTTGGTGGTAGCTGGATGAAAATTGGAATATTTTCTGACACATTTTTATTATTGAAATTGTCAAAGAGGTTAAGCATGAGACGGCAACGTTGCCGTCTTTGGCATTTGGCTCAGCCCATACTGCATTATTGACAGTTCATATCGATATGTTATATATGCCCACACAGTCAGTGCCTATATATATATATATACACTTAAGTATATTCCAAACGATATAGAACATTCTGCTGGGGTTTTGCATTCACAGGCGGCACACTCGACTCTGGCCAGACAAATTGAAAGGAATTGTATGTCGAACTGATAGGTAAAATGTGTCGCTAACCAAATTGTGGCTGTCAGCAGGCAAACTGCTCGTATTACGTATTAAATTGGGAATCTTTTCAAGGAAAAGTCTGCAAAGCAAACCAAAGAATTTGTAGTTAAGAAAATAAAATAGATTAAATGTTTGCCTAAAAATATACAAATATCTCGAGCGAAGTAGCTAAGATGACAATGAGAATATTGAGTACAACTCAAAATAAAACATTTTAAATTGTATAAGCAAGGTTACCATATAAATATTCAATTTCAGCAAAGCTTTAAATTATATAAATTTTTTTAAGAATGTGAAGCTTCAATTACGGCAATCAAATTATGTTTTCACAATTTTAATTGCAGTTTATTAGAACAATCAAATTAAGTTTCAAATACACATAAATTGTTATTTATAACAAAATATTGTTGAAACTAGCAAACAGTTGAAATATGATCAGCTGGCAAATACCCAGCAGCTAGCTATGTAAAGTTTCTTTATTTTCTGTTACATTAAAGAGTATTGGTCTAATAATATATATAATTAATCACAATTTAATATAATGAATTAAATAAAAAAATTAAGTCTGACAATACATAATTTTATTTCGTTATGACTTATGACTTAAAATAATGAATATTCAAATTCTGGACTGTGTTCATATCATTTCGACATGACAAAATTAAATCAGTTATATAATATATATAGAGTTAATGCAGCCATTCATTCAGCTACGCACATTTGCATCATGCCCGCTCAGTGAAGACTAGCCTTCAGCTCAGTCACAAATTTATTTATTGCCAACCGCAGCTTTTATTTAGCAACAAAAATCAAATTCAATTTTGAACACAAATAATTAGATGATATTTACAAATATGAAAAGTCAACATTTTTGTCGGCGCAAAACACGCGTCAAGTGATTTATGATGTATAAAGTGTATTTATCGCATAGCCTAGTAAATATATTTCAAATTTACATATGTGCCACACCGCAACAGCAGCAGTAACAACGACAGTTGCAACAATTGCGGCAAGTGCCACACTTTCCGTGCGTTGTTGGCCTGTTAACAATTACCCCCGACATTTTTACGAACGAGCCGCGTAGTCGAAAAAAGGCAATCAAGTAACGGAATTTCAGTGCAGACTGCTAGACTGTTAGATACCTCGTGAAAAACTATAGAAATTATTCCTATGTTGTTGAATACATTTATAGCTTTTCGTTAGATATTTAATATCATGTAAGCAAATAAAAAAGTGGACAGTCTAAGAAATTATCTATTGACATCCTGATTGGATACATACATTTTAAATTCCTTTGCCAATTACATGCTTCTTCAGCTAACCATCATACTCTTTTATAACGATTTTCTATAGGCCTTGTGCATAAAAGCTCGTCTATAAAAATATTGTCCATGCACAGGCTTTAACGTGTTGGAGGCGTGGCCCCTTTGTGGTTGGCTTTGTACGTTTGAAGTACAGCATCCGCTCTTTGCCTGCGCTCTACCCATAATCATTTTAAATCAGCGTCAGACACGATGGCGGCCTTAAATCTTGCACGAGCGGAGCTGCATTTTTTCTCCGCAAAACGATTTTTTCGGGGGCGCATTGTTCGAAAAAATTAATTAAAATATGGCGCATGAATCCATTAAAGTTGCAACAATGTGATGCACTTGCAAAAAGGTGAGCTGTCACACACTGCGTATGCGTAATCACGGTTTTTGTGCTTAATGCTTTCAGAAGCGCACGTCAGGCAGCCATGCGGCTAAGAGGCGTATGATCAATTTCTGTTTCCATTGAGCCCAGCAATTAATTCAGTATTTTAAGCCCAAATACCGAGAGCGCTTGATTTTTTTATGTTTCATTGTTCGTATTAAAAGCAATTTGACTAATTTATTTAATTGCTTCATTATGGGCAGCAGCATAGACTACACAAGCCATTGTGAGTATATTGCCATAAAAATGCAGCGTTAAATTTCTAAATTGTTTACATTTGCTATTAGGCAACAACAACAATAATGCGACCCAAGCAATTTGTCGTCACAGCAATCGTAACAACAACAAAAACAACAATCAATGACTCGGCTTATTAGCACACACGCCCCACTTCGACGCCCCTTTGACACACACACACAACTCCGCCTTGGGTGCTAAAACTAAACTACAAAATTGCTGGCTCGCGTGTCGGTTCGCATTTTAGTACCACTCCCGCCTGCCCCTTCGGAGGGTTGCTGCCTGGAAATTTTGTTGCGAGTTTAATCAATAAGTTTTCCAAGGGTCTAGGACATTGTGCCGAAGGCCCGCCTGCAGGCGCTGCCGAGCGACTGCGTCTACGATAAGCGTTTTAATAGCTCGCTCACTTGATTATGCGCGCAATTTTTGATCCAAAATTATGCCAAAGTGGATTGTTATCCCATTGGCCAAGGGCCAAAGCCGTTTTCTCAGCATTCACATCCAGCTCTAGTTATACTTTGAGCAGACGCTTCACTATATTTGTCAAATGCAACGCAATTTAAGCCAGCTGTCAATTAATGCGAGTCAGACAAAGCTTAGAACAAAGTGACTGCGACTTGGTTGAGAGCAATTTATCTTGTGGCTGGCCACAGTGGATTTCTCAGTATTTATCCGTCTAGCCGGTGCAAAACTATTGGCAAGCACTGTGGCAAACTTTTCTATGGCCAGTCTAATAGCATTTCATGGTTGATTTTCATCTGTTTTGATTTAATTACATTAAAATCGCAATCAGACAAAGCTAATTTTGCCGAACGCCACTGACAGACAGCTCAGCTAAAGAAACCGAAATAAAACACAATATTTCGCATTTATCAGTTTTGGCTCATTGAACAGAGGACAATCAGAGGAAAATTGTCGCAAAAGTGAGAATTTACATTGATCGATGGCTTTCAATTGCCATTCCCAAGGTCTTGTAGCCTAAAAATACATATAGCAAATGATTAGGAAGTGATTTATATGTGGCAGATAATAAGCAGATGGCGAAATGTGTGGAGGTCTTCGAGACATTGCTCGCTTTTTAATTAATTGGCATATCTATTGCGAAGATCTAATTATCAGACAGAAAGATGCAGAGGGAGATGAAAAAAATTAACAAGCAATATATTTTTTTTTAAATTGATTTAAATTTTTTAATGTAATTTCTTCTCTCAACATTATTACTGCTATTATTAATCAATATTAAAATTTAATTTACTAGTAAAAAGCCTCTAATTAGAGCTTAAAATGTATATGTATCTTATGAGCATAGATTTTGACAATTTAACATGACACACATTTAAATAAAACATTCACAAATGTCAAACAATAAATTAATCTAGTCTGATTGTTTTTAGCTCAGCTTTTCGAAAAATTTTTTGTTGCTTACTATGATTATTTTACATTTTAACTATCGATATATGATGAAACCACAAACTTTTGCTGACTTCTTTCTACTCCTTGCAACACACAGACACATATACTGAGACATCCTTGCAATAAAGCTTCGTTTCCTTCTTTTTTATTCTCTATCAACTCACACTTGGTTGCATTCTCGTATCGGAACTTTATCTCGCAAATTGTTGTATGCGCCACTTGCGTTTCCATTCATAAGCTACAAACTTGAAAAAACAAATAATAATAAAAAACAACTATCAAATAAAATGCATGCTGGCAACAACTTTTTAAGAAATAAACACGAAAGCCATTTAATCTGAAATGCATACAGCAGATCACACACACACAAACGCGCACACGCATTCCACAATTTCACGCGGGTAAATATTTTGGTTAAGTATACGCCATGTATCTCGTTTACGTGCTCTTCGTCTCTCTCTGTCTATAGCTCTTTCTCTCTTTCACCCTAGCCATTCTCCATTTCTTTGCGATTGCGATGCCACGTTTTGTTTGGCATTCAATAGTTTACATTCCCTCCGCACTAGCCTGCTTGGCTGTTCATTTCAAATTATTTTTATATGCTGTCTGTTGTTTTGCTATTTTTGTTGCAGTTACTCCTGTTTCTGTGTTTGGTTTGAGTATTTTGCGGGTATTTTTACTGCATTGCATTTATATGCAGTTACAATGACAACTTTAGCTACTCTCTTGTTGCACGCTTCGAGAGGCATAAAAAGCGCACAGATAACGATTGAGCAGAAGGTCCACAACGGGCGAAAAACTGGGGTAGATCTCTGAGCAGAGATTTTATGCAACATGACAGTCAACAGCATCATCAACATGCTCCTCCTCATCGTCATCGTTATCGTCATCGTCATCGTCATCGTCCTCGTCATCTCAACATGTCATACATCTTTTATGTGTATGAGTATGCCATTTGCATTAATTTCATTGCATTTTATTGGACATTTTGTGCATGCAGAGCTAAGTCTGTGTAGCGCGTTAAATGTACGCTTGTGTGAGTATGTGCTTTGTCTGTGCGCTGGCATTAAAATTCAAAATTTAAACTGAATTGCTGTTGACAAGCGGCGCTTAGAAGCTTCTGCTAGACAACTTGCTAGTCGAAGTGCAAAACTTTGCGGCACCGTTTGGCAATCTTTTGCGTCTGCAAAGTCACAACTTGTACGACGTTCTAATCTTTGTTAAACCAAAATATAAAATAAATAAAAAAACGAAAACGAAAAACTGCCAAAACATGTCACATGTAAGCATTGACTTCCCTCGTTCCCGGCCCCTTTAAGTGAACCTTTGCTTTCGTGTTGTTTCTCCACAAAAACGCTGCGAATAATTTACACAGAACAAACTCTTGACTAAGAAAACAAAATAAAAGTAAAAACAAAAACAAGTAACTAAACTCTAGTCGAGACTGCTCGACTAAGAGATACCCTGAATCCATTGAGCTGTAATACCAATCATTAAGAGCTTCATTTATTCATTAATAGTAAACAACACATGCACACACACACACACACAAACATATGCATGCACGTAATATGCTCACTGCACAGTTTTGCGGCTGCAGCAGAGGCTGTGCTATGGAAACTTTATTGTTTAATAACTTTTTTTCTCGATCTATTTTCTTAATAAAATTTTCGGGGCATGATTATGACATCCAAATGTACCTATTTTCCAAATTTCAAGTCTCTAGTATTTGATATACGTGAGTTATTGATTTTGTTGAATTGTGGGCGAAAGGGGCGTGGCATCAAAAATCCAAAAATGACAAAATGTGCGGATTCAATATAGCTATCAACCACAACTTAGTGCACGATTCTATCTTTAACGGTGTGCACGCCAGACCTCAAAAACAAAGCGATATTTTCGATAGTTATCGATAAAAAAGAAATGGGACGAGTTATCGAAAAAAAAAAATAAACTCGTACAGCGTATGGTATTATCGAGCATTTTGCTTTTTATTTGAAGTCTCTAGCTTTTGTGGTTGCAGAAATCCAGGTGTTTACACGGACGGACGGACGGACAGACGGACAGGGCTAGTTCAACTCAGCTCGTCGAGCTGATCAAGAATATATATACTTTATGGGGTGTGGCACGCCTCCTTCTGCCTGTTACATACATTTGCACAAAAACATTATACCCTGAAATTTCCATTTTCAATGGATTCAGGGTATAAAAAAACACATTTGACCAAAAGTGAAACAGGCAACCGCAGAGCGCCTTGAGAGTGCTAAGCTGGGCGTTGAACTGGGCGGGGCTGCGGCAGAAGCTACAACAACAGCAACAAAAAAGCTACAAAAGCTGAGAAAAGTTATAAAAATGTTTTGCCCAGGCAAAAGTGTATGAAATAATCCGTGGAGATTTTTATCTTGTTAAGCATGGAAATGTCCGTTGCTCTGCCTCGGCCCCTGGCTCTGTTTGGGCCTCGTCAAACCGCCTACCGCTCTCTTGCCACACCCTTCCCCTCCCCCTCTCGATAGCTCTCTCTCACTATCTTCTACTCTTATATCAGCAATCCCTGCCTCTCTCTTTCTGTCCACTTATCATTGCTGGAAATCTGCGCAGCAGCTGTCGTAGATTGTTTTTTCCCCGCTCTCTTCTTCTTTATTTTATTTTAAATTTATTTTCAGGTAGCTGAGTTTGCAGCGAAAAGATTTTTTTCAGAAATAAATATTGTAAATACATTGGGAGGCTTGCCTGTCCATTTCTCTATAGGCCTCTTTCATCTCTGCTGTTGTCATTAATTCAATTAACTTGCAGCTGAGATTTTGGCTTGGCGTTCACCTGTTGTTGAGCCGTTTAACTGTTTACCTAGCAGATTTATGGATCCCAGCCAGGGATTAGAGAGGGGCGTAGAGATTTTTGGCTAATTAAAGCTGCTTTGGGTCAGTCACTTCCATTGGACCGGGGAACGTGAGGAAATTACTTTTGGGACCCGCTGGGTTTAATGCGCCAACTGGTTGGGAGCTGTTCAACTTACCTGTAATGCAAAAGAAAAGAGAGAGAAAACAAGAATAAGTAATTAGCGAAAATTAGTGTGAATGTTTTGGAGAAGTGTGGCTTATGAGAATATGTTTAGGTTTTCGGCTTGGGAAAGTAACCAAAGACGCTTAAGCCGGAGCTGTAAAAGCGACATGCTGCCAAGCAATTAGCCCCGAATTCTAAAATAGAAACCAGAGACATAAAACCATAAAAGAGCGTAAAAAACTCGATTTGATGATTTCAGTTTCAATAGAAAGAGAACGGTAAAAAAGCTGTAGAAAGAAATATACATTATACATTTCAAATCAGAATAGTTTAATGATATATCTAAATCAATTTTTTTATACCCTGAATCCATTTAAAATAGAAAATCAGGGAATAATGCAAATGTATATAACAAGCAGAAGGAGGCTCGACTCAGCTCGACAAGCTGAGTTGAATTAGCCCTGTTCGTCTGTCCGTCTGAAACCACAAAAGCTAGAGACTTCAAATAAAAAGCAAAATGCTCGATAATACCATACGCTGTACGAGTTTATTCCCATTTCCCATTTCCTTATTATCGATAACTATCGAAAATATCGCTTTGTTTTTGAGGCCTGGCGTGCACACTGTCTAAGATATAATCGTGCATGTGTTGTTTACTATTAATGAATAAGTGAAACTTTTTATGATTGGTATTAGAGATCAATGGATTCAGGGTATCTCTTAGTCGAGCAGTGTCGACTAGAGTTTTGTTACTTGTTTTATATTCTATATATAATGATTACGAGGTAATCGGTGCAAGCTGCAGATAATTCACAAATGTCTTTGCTATTACCTATTCCTGACTAGAACTAGTAGCTCAATAGCATCGTCAAACAAAAAATCCTTGTCCACAATGCGACAATCCTTCTGCTAGAGGTTCAATTCAACACATGACGTAGTTCTAGATGGCCATCAATCTCGACTTGTCAGCGTGCAGTCAAGTTGTTTCCATTGTCGTTTCTTTTTTTCCATTTTTTTTTTTTTTTTTGTGACACAAAAGCCGCGTTGATGACGTTGGTGACTAGCTGCGCTGCACTCAGATATGCTGCGGAGTCACTCCCACAACAGAAAACCAGTTTTCCATTCCTTCGAACAAAACAGGATTTGGCTTTTTGTATTTCTCCTTTTCGCCTTAAGGCTAAATTCATTGTCAAAGTCGCAAAAGCTGCGCCTACAAAAACTTTTGTCATCAGACAAAAGAGTTGAAAACTTTGGTGCTTGCTGCTGCTGATGCTGCTACAGCTTCTGCTGTTATTGTTGCTGTCTCGAACGCCCAACCAGACACGCCCACAGAGCGCTGAGGCTTGGCGACAGTGCATTTGTCTTGCGGGAGCACAGTGCGAGCTCCCTGAAGCGACTGACTCAATGACTCAACGGCTGCTCGATGAATCTCGATGTCGCTGCTCGCCTCGCCACGCCTGCTGGGTGCTTCGCTTTGATTGATGATTTTGAATTAGCGACAAGGCTACGCAACGAGCTGAGCAGGAAAAACGTACGAAAGATCTTTCGGATGGTGATTTTCAGTAATTTTTTTCTGACTTTTGGTGGGTTTTTATTGGGGAATAGTCAAAAAAATGCGTGCACATAAGTTTTCTGACAACAGAGCAACGACCGTGTGGCTCTTGCTTGGGATGTGCTCTTAATGATGTGGGCATGTCTTGATCAAGCAGCTTGTCAGCCTGACACGATGCGACGCAGAGCTTAAGTTAACAAAGCTCCCATGAGCTATGCGTGCTTGCTCCTCACAGTTCCCAGTGTCTACATAATGATTAAGAACTTTAAAAGTATTCACTAGCTGAAATCTTAGATTGATGCTTTAAAGGTATTATGTGTTATAATTCACAACGAATGCGTAATTGTTACTTATATGTGTTAATTTCTTTGCGGCTCAGATACTTTAGTTTTTCATTTTAATATTTTAATTTGAAGACAAGAGTTTTTAAGGCCTCTGAAAATAGTCAGTTAATAGCAGATGCCTTTACATAATGTAATTCAGCAAAACTCATTAAGACAAACAGAATGCTATCAAATTTCCTTTTGTAAGTGCTCTCGGTACTTCTCCACGCGATTGCGACTTGTTCATTGTTCAGTTTTAAGAGCAGAACATCACATAAGGAAACAAAATCTATGAATAACCCAAGCTAGATACATACATACGAAAGCATATGTCATTGAAAGCCACATTCGGCCTGTATTGGTTGAGCGTGATTATCATCAAGAATCATCATGATGATCGAACGATCGTTTTAACCGCAGTTGCCTTGTGCTCTTTCGCGGCTCTCTGTGGGTCGGTCGGTCGGTCAGTCTGTCTGTCTGTCATTACAAATTAGTTTGAGTTCTGGCTATTTTTATAATTTTCCTTGTTTCGGTTAAAGTGCTATATGCCCCATCAGGTGCCAAAAGGCGAAGCGCTACATTTGCAATTAGCCATGTGCACAATTTTTCGATGGCTGCTGAAATGCCGACAATTGGGCTGCGAACAAATGAGATAAGCAGCTGCGCATAAAGATCCTTATGTAAGTATCTCTCTGCCCAAAGCAGCAACATCTATCTATACTCATATGTGTGTATGTGAATACCTGAACGCCCTCCCTTGAGTCTGCAGTTGTCGTATCTATAAGTGGCTTTCAATGTTTCTAGTGGCACTTTTCTCTGTGTGGCAGACACTCAACATGCAGGCTGTCTATTGTTGCACGTGCCAGCGCGCCTTGCACTAGACGATTCTGCTCATATCTGGCAACGTTTTATTTAATTCCATATTTCATAGCTGTCAAGTGTCGCTTCCTGCCGTAGCCGCTTCCTGTGTCCCCTCCCCCGCCCTTCAATCCACACACAGTTTTTGTTATTGTTTTCTAATAGACTCACGGTCCATGTCCACATCCACGTCCACTCCCACAACAATGACAAGGCAAGGGGCAGCAGCTCAAATGATGGCATCATTAGACAATTTAGGTGTCGCTGCACGACGTTGCTTTTTATTTATATTTGCCACTGCGGCGTTGATTGAATAAATTATAGCCACTCGCGCGTGCATATTCAAGCGAGCGACAACTTTTCTTCATTCCATTCGGCAGTGGCGGCGGCGGCGGTGGAGATGGCGATGACGGTGCCCACCTGCATCTGCGCCTCCTTTTTCATAAGCATATTCATATTTATTACTTCTTTTACGGTTGTCCGCCAGCGGAAATTGCTATTTATGCTCGCAGTGCCATATTAGCTGGCTGCGTCGTCCTCCTTCCACATAGCGCTGCGTATGCCATATATTGCCCTGCGACAGCGGCGACATGGCATACGCATTAATCCAGATGCTTGCTGTGCAAATGTTGCCCTCTGCTCTGCATACTCAGTGCAAACAGTTGGTCAACTGGCAGCTGGGGTAAACCACTTTCACTGCTGTTGACCGGGTTTATTGCACTCGCCAATTGCAGTGTGCGCTTTTCCACTGGTTATTCCGGTTCTTCTAATGCGCGCCGGTCTGTGACGACTGCCTCGTGGCATTCGGTGTCATAATCAGTTCAGACACAGACGCAACACAACTCTGCTGCCCTCTTCTTGCCACGCCCCTACTGTCAACTCATGGACTGGTTAGCTGCTAGCCAGCAAGACCGCAGTACAACAGACGCGCCGCTGCCACCGTCGCCAACGCCGATGGGTTTATGTAAGCCACGACGCTGGCTTTGAGCTCAAGTGCTTGCTGGCCGATGACTCCAATGACGATGACGACGACTTCAGCCTCGATTCGGCCTCGACTCAAGGACAAATCGCTTGAAGCGTGCAAAATAATTCATTCTTCGTTGTAGAAACTGGCAGATTCTGACTTTTCGACAGGCTTTCGCAGCATGTCTATCATATATATTAGCAATAAGTTTACACATGCAAAGCTTCACATGAAATCTCATTATTTTTCCTCATTGATACAGCCATAAATATTTGTTGGGCATTTTACTGAATGGCATTAGAGAAACAACTTTTGACGTGTGTCAACTTTTTAATGCGAGCCTGAATTTAATTACTAACTTCTAACTTAACTTAAATATCAAAAGTTTAGCAAACTCTTACGTATTACGTATTTTTGGAGTTCTTAGTTTTCTCTCAGTGTAGCTCAATAGCTAAAGATTGAAACAAGATACAGCGCATCGAATAGACAACGTCCAACCAGACTTTTGGCTTCTAATTATTTTGCTGATTAATTATTTCGTTTGCTTTTGTGTTAGTCCAAAATCGAATCTTTGATGATTGCCCAAACACAAATACAAATCGAAACGAAATATGCACGAAAAGGAATAAATTGATAATTAATAATCAAAGCGTTTAGCGAGTGTAACTAAATACGTTTGTAGGCCCTAATTGGTTGCTGTTGTTGTTTGTCTTCGTTTCGATTTGTGAACTGCGATCTATTTCTTTTGCGTTTTGGTTAGAGACTTAATGATGGGTTCTTTGACAGCAGGAAGCCCACAATTATTATTTTAGTTAACCTAATGAACTGGGCAAATTTTTAATTCCTTTATGGTTTTCGATTACAAATTTCATCATGCAGTCAACAGGCAACTGTCTAAAGCGGACATTAGGCAGCAATAGGAAGTTAAGAAATGTGGGAGGGTAGATCGAAATAGGCAAAAAACTTAGCAAGCTTAGGCGACTCTTTGAATATACATTTTGAGACCTCCACATACTCAATTGACTTATCGACACACCAGAGACCTAACCATACAAGTTTTTCCAGCTGCTTGTCATCCTTAAATTATATTATTATGACACATCAGAGACACAGACCCAAACGAGAAGCCCAAAAGCTATTCCCCCATGAACAACTGGCAAATTGCAAAATTATGTGTTGAGTACATCACATAAATTATGTCAAAATGTTTTGCGAGTGACGGAAACTTCTTGCTCTCCCAGTCTACGTCTTCAGCTTGCTTCCATTGCAAGTGACATTTTAATGCTATGAAATGCATTTAAACTGCATTTCCGTGCAGTGCTTTTGCTTATGCGAACAGCAGCTGTTACCCTGAGTACAACTGAAGAACAATCTGTTCGCTCGGCCCTGAAAATTGGATTTGCTTATGTCTCTGAAATTTAAATTATGCAATAAAACTCTCCCTGAATTTCCATTTATAGAAGATACATTTCAGGTCGCTTTGTGAAATGTGCCTGCCCAAGTCTGTGCAAGTTTCGAATTAATTAATGCTCGTTGCCCATGTTGTCCCCTAAAATTGACACATAACTTTTTCGGTCTTTTATCATCGTCTCTCGTTGGGGTCTTTTACGCCTTATTTTCTGTGACGTTTAATAAATTTCCTGGCGAAAGCGTTATCGCTTATCCCCAACAGCCACGCCTGTCAAATCTGCCTGACTGCCGCTCAACGCCCAGTCCTTAATTAATACTTTATTCATGCCTGTCAGATGAATCCTTTCTGGTCCCACTACAAACCCGTCACCCAGCCACCCAGCCACCCTGCCAACTAACCAGGCGGCAGCTAGGCAGCCAGGCACCCCAGCCAAGTCGCATAATTAACAACAGTTTTTCGGTATTTAAAAAATAAATATGTGCATATGCGTAGACCAGGAATGAGGGAGACCAGGCACATGAAGTCAGTTGCCCAGGGTGCGGTTATCTGCATATGTGTATGAATGCGTGCCGCAAACTGTTTGCCCACATAACGCAACGAAAGCTTGAAAACATGGCAATGCCCCCGTGACAGCCCAAAAATATTGGAGCCACGGCAGAGCGAAGCTTAAGTTGGGCTAATGTAAATTTATGTGCACATTCGGACAATATGAAAATTGAATTCACATTTGGCACATGAACAGAGTTCGTGTGAAAGAACTTTTCGGGCTCAAGTGGAGTTTGTGTATCGTTAAAGTCTATTGATTACACACTGCAGGGATGCAACTGCCCAATTAGATTGTCTTATGGATTATATCTTTTATATACTTTATGTCTTGTCATGCATGTGCGTCGCCCACACCTCAGCCACAATTCAGTTTCAGCTTTGATTGGCAGCCAATAAAAAGGCAAAAGCTAAACAAAGCACAACCCTCATAGACACATCGACACACAGACATATACTCACACACACAAGTCCACCATAAGTTTGGCAGGCAAGTGACAGTAACATACATCAAGATAGGTAACAAAATGTTTGGTTCTGACTAACACAAAAAGTTACCAAACTGCGGCGATACAAAAGCCAAAACAAAATATAACTTTTCTGATTGAAGCTAACACACACATGTACCCACATACACATGAGCGTGTGTGTGTGTGACAGCTGCCGCCATTTCATTTTGCCACGCGCGATAAAAAAACGGGGTTGCTCCCATGCCACCTGCTCGAATCTAATTGGTTTAGGCAGCGGCTTCTGGGCGCTTATCTTATCAGAACCTAATTGCCATTGGCTACATCCAACAGCCAGCAAGAACAACATTCAAAAACAGCTGACTGACTGACAGTTATCGCCAAAGTTGCAGCATATTCATAAATTTATATACACATTTGTGTTTATTACATCTGCCAGTGGGCTGCCTAGGAGATTATGAGTCTCTAATGAGTTGGAGTTGAATAAATACTTCTCTTTTTTGCGACTGTCGCCGCATTTGATGAGCTTTTAATGAACTGCACGGATACGGCAAAGCCAACCTGGATGGCTGCGGGACTTACGGCACCAGCTCATGTGGGTGTTAGTGGCTGGGAATGCATTAATTAACATTTGGTTAGCCACAAGACACGAGCGAATACGTGACTGACAGGCTGCGAGGGGAAAGCCCTAAAGGGCCGAACCATATGTAACAGAAATTTTAAGTTTTAATAAGTTGACAAATATTATATATATAAATATTTATCAATATATATATATATATGTATATATATATATATATATATATAAATATATATATACATATATATATATATGCCAGCTAATTAACTCATTTTTTTATGCTCTGTGCTAATCATCGATTGGTTGCTGTGTAAGCAGGTATAATTCATATTACTGCATTACTAATAATAAGTTATAAAACATTTCTAACTATCAAAACACATAATTAAATATTAATAAAGCTCGAATTATGGTACAAATTATTCAATAAAATATTTATTAATAAAAGGGGCAAGCTGAACGAAAATCATGCTCAAGATTTTAATATTAATTGTTTATGAACTGCTGCATAAATAAACTAATGAATGGAATTTCACTGATGCGTACTCTTTAACAATTTTAACTAGAATTTAAAGCTTTTAAATATACTTTAGGCATTTTTCAAGCAAATCTGACTTTTACAGTCTAGTACTAGACTAAAGCTTAATTAATGTTTTTTTTCTAATTCAACTTTGTTAATATGTTTATTTTTTCCCAAAATTTAAGTTTTCAAATAAGTTTTAAGACTGTCATAGCTCGAAAATATCTTTTTGCATTTTATTTGATTTTAAATATCTTTGGTCTTTTTTATTAAAATATTTTTTTAAACAAATTTTCCATTGTGGAAAGCCTAACTTCAAAAACTTTTATCAATGGGCTTAGCCGAAGCTTTTGAAAAAATCCTCATAAAACATAAAAATTTAACGTATTAATTCTAACGTAATAATTCTATGTATTTATATGAAACAAATTTTGGCCAACTCTTTAAGGCCACCAAATTTATTTCATGCAAATTGGTCTCAGACTTGCAGTTTGCCTTATAAATCAATTCACTTTGCATAAAAACACCTTTTGCGTATTTCGATCTGACTGTATTAAATATCATATACTATAATTTTTGATATTTCATCTGTTGTTGTTATTGTTTGTGGCTTTGTGATTTATTCACAGTTCGAATGCTTTATGGGACCCGCTGGTGTTTACTTTTCATTGACTGCTGCCAGTGCATTGATCGGCATTATTTATAACAACCACATTTGACTATATATATATATATATATATATATATATATATATATATATATATATATATATATATATATATATATATATATATATATATATATATATATATATATATATATATATATATATATATATATATATATATATATATATATATATATATATATATATATATATATATATATATATATAATTTTTTTTTTTTTATTTGAAATGAGAATTTAGAGCGATGCATTTTCGTAAATTCTTTTAAGGCCTTTATGGGAAAACTTTTAATAATTTTAATGTGAATTTATTAAATATTAAAGACTTTTTGATTCTTTGATAAAATGAAAGCTCAAAGGAAAAACTTTTTCCGTAGTCAAAATAAAATTGTGCGCCAATATTCGTGGCTGTAGGCAAAGAATGGAAACAGTTACAAGTGGAAATTGTGAAATCGTAGAATGCAATAAATAATTAATAACAGCAGAAATAACTAAATTCCTTAAAAAATTGTGAGGCGAATTCTTGCAGATAATATTTTAACTAGATAAATAAGGTTGGGTAATGAAAGCAGATCGCATTAATTAATTGGCACATTTGAAAAAAAATATTTTGAGCGGATATGAAATGACTTTATATTTCTCAAGCGAAGAAAAGAATTTCTATCCTGGTTTTTAATGGAGCCATTTTAAAGGTTTGCTCCGCTGATTGTAGGCATCGCTTAAATATTGATTTTTAATTATTTTAAGCAGCCAGCAACGCCACAAAGTATGCAACACTCGGGCCACACAAGCACACGCACACAGTGGAAATTGAGCTCCTGAGAGGCTGCACAATGGGCGTCGACACCCTCTCCACCTTCTCTCTACTTGGCTGGCTCACCGCGAGGGTTGCTGTAAAAATAGTATAAGCAGGAAGGGCGTACGGCTTGCGGCGTTCAGTGTGGGTCGTGTAGATGGGTGATAGGGTGTTTGGGTGCTATGTGCGTGTTTTGTTTTTAGCTCAACACTTTTACGTGCCCCCCGCGGCACGCGGCACAGCTGCTGCTTTTGCTGTTGCTGCTGCTGCTGCTGGTGCTCTCGAGAGCCTCTTAAATGTCACAATGCTGATGCTTTGGGGTTGGCACTTGGGTCAACCCTTATGCGCGGGCTCTCTGCTGCAAGCGAGTCGAGTCGAGTTGACTACTACAGGCGGCTGCCTACGTATAAATATATGAACGTATGTGTTTGTTACACACACATAAATACATGAAATATGTATGAGTTGTGTGCCATTATTTTGCACTTGCCACAACTGCACGACCCTGACCCCAAGCACTCGCATTTGAATCTCGTTTGCCGTTTGTGTATATTCATTTCCTGTACCTTCCTGCACCTTTCGCCACCTACAAATGCTGCTTTATTCTTTTCACAAAGGCTCGCAGCGGAATGTGATTTGTTTTAAGCAGATATGTGTGTGTAAATCATAAAATGTATGTCGCTTCACATGCATTTCAGTGGCTCTGTGCGTTGTTAAACGTTGCCAAACTTCACACAGGCAATCGATGCCACCGACCGTTGCCGCTTCTGATACCAAAAACTTGTAACAGATGCTAGCCACGTGTCGGGACATGAACCGGACCGAGACCCAAAACGGACCCGTGTTCAGGTCCTGGCAACGGCTGTGCTTCTGTAATTGGATGCTGTCCGCCGCAGAGCAGAGCGAAGGCTAAAAACAAATAAATAGTCAAACGGCATTCGGTTTGTGAGTGAAATACAAATAGCATTTAATACGAAAAGGAAATTGTCTATTTTAGACAGGCAGACAGTCACTCAGTCCGTCAGTCTGTCAAGCGGACATGCCATGACTATGTAATCAAAGGGAATTAGTTGGGAAAAGCGCAGCCTGTGTGCTTGGTTTGGTATTCTCATTAGTTTGTCTCAAGTGACGCTCGAAACTAGACTCGCACGGTAGGCCACTGGCCGAGGTGTTGCAAATACAAAAATTAACACACCTTGCAGCGTACTCAGCTGAAGTGCACTAAGCCCGCTTAAGGCTTTAATTCAATTACACACACTTGTTAATTGAAAATTAATATGACTAAAAAAAAGAGGATGAAACAAGTTCAAATTGATGGCGAAATCGTGCCGCTTGCCGAGTTGAAGGCCGTCAGCTAAAAAACAACATTAAATAAATAAAAGTACATGCGATATAAACACAACTACGCAAAAACAATGTGAAACTAAATAAATATGCAAAAGTCTGGCGGCCATTCGAATCAGTATTAAACATTATTGGCACTGGCGCAAAAATTATACAAAAGATTTGCATGCGCCACCAGAGAAGACAGTTTCCAGAAACACGACGCTCAAATACCCTAACACTCCAAGTTCAACCGAAATAAATGTAGGCTTTTTCAGAGAAGACGAAGAACTCATGAAGTTGGCATTCCTGATTAGAAAGAAAGAAACATAGATAGCCAAAGGCAACAAAATTGAGGCCAAAGTTGATGAAAAGTTGCTGCTGCTTTTCATGTATTGTTTTGTAATGTCGACAACAAAGCCTATTTCAAGTTAGCCTTTGTTAGTTACTAGAGTAGAATAAAATATACTTATTCGTTTCATACGTTGCTTACAAATATACGTACATACTTTGCTTACAAATATAAATACGATTTTTGCCAAACACAGATATGAAAAGAATTTAAGTATTTCAGTTTAAATGTCTTTGTTTATTGTCATAATTGTCATAAATATTATTCACATAGCGAACAGCTGCCAACTTGTCAAGATTACAAATATATCTAAAAAAGATTTAGAGGTACCAGGAGGTAACAGATCGTAACCAATTTTCCCCAATATCAACAGGATTAAAGAAGAATGTTAAAGCTTGAATGATTACTTAAATAAGAATGTGAATAAGAATTAATCTTCACTCATTCGATTTATAGTTGATTACACCTATCATTTATTAGAGATCTTTTCTTTTTTCGACTATTTTGAAGTATATTATATCATAGAAAATAAATGTAGTAAAAGTGTAACTGTGACTGTGATTGTATCTATAAGTAAAAGTGTATTCAATGCAATGAATCAATGATAAAAATACAAGCAAAATCAAGTTCTCAATTTTAGGAAATTTTTAGTAGACAAAATAGTTCATTTAATGTTCTCAATTCATATATACTCGATATCAATGCGAATGCAATGCAATAAGATGAATGTCCATAAATAAAACATTTAGCAATGTTAAGCATAGACAATTATAATTTATGTTCAACACGTGTCGTGCAGTGTGACTCGCTTTATGGCAATTTTACCTTTTATGCATCTTCACGCACATAGCAAATTTTCTATAAAAATATTCATATATGTATATGCATTTGATTGCAATTTTTTATGCTGGAGCACATGCAGCATGGCTCATTTGAATTGATTATTTAACCTGCCTTTGTAATAATTAAAATGCCATAAAGGGAGCCGAAGGTCGACGGCAAATGGCTTTAAGGTCACAGTGTCTGCTGGGTGCTAGGTGATGTCATCGTCTTAATGGCTTGTAAGTGGGCAAACAATAGCCCGGCGCCTGTCCAGAGCGCATCTTCATTTAACTTTTAATTGCAACTCGCCTGGTTCACCTTGCGTTTTCGCATTACTTTTTCTGTTGTTATTATGAGCTGCCGTTTTATGCTAATTGGCAACACTGAATGAAAAGTATACACACACACACACAATTTTCCGTAAGCACAACATAACAAAGACACCTAATTTGTTCATTTTAACTAAACTATAAATTAAAATTATTGAATAGTGTTTCACGATTTTTATTCGCGTTTTAAATCGTTCCCCCATAGTTAATTAATTTATTTATATTTACAATTTTACTATAAAGATATTTTTATATACATATAAAAACATATATATTTTGCATTTGGTAATTTATGGCAAAAAATCGTGAAAATATGCAAAGGGCGCTGGATTGTTGTTGTTGTTGTTGCCTTTTACAAACCATTTGAATATCACAAATCGTTTTTGTTGTTGTTGTTTGTGCTGGTTGAAATCGGGCAGCACAATTAATTGATGTTTAATTGAATTTGCATAAATTACGCATGTATTTCAATTAAAATAGAAATTCCACTGTTGAATCAATGAATCAAGTTTTGATTGTTAACTTTGATAAAGTCAATTGATGCGCAGGAGAAATTTTACTTCCGCTTTGGAGAATGAGTCAGACTGAATGGAATGAAACGGATGGGAGGATTAAGTAAAATGATATCAAAATATAGAAACACTAAGTACTTTGTGGAGCGGAGTAAAATTAAATGTCAAATGAATGTAGGAACTGTAATTCACGTCATACACAGAGCAGCTTTGTGAACAGAGTGGAATGGAATTCACAAATATACAAATAACAGCTTTGAGAACAAAGTAGAATGAATGTGTTAGCTTCACAGAAATTCATAAAAGATCAGAGTAGTAAATAAAAAATAAATGCTTACATTATAAATAAAAATTGACACAACCTATTATCAATAACGAGCCACAGAGAACCCGCGTCTAATAAACAGCCAATATAAACTCTTACTGAGTACCAACAGACTTGTGTGTAAAAGGCAACGAGGACAACAATTTTTAAATTTTAGTTTCTAACTTTTAATATGCTCAACTGACCGGATCGACAAGGCTGTACGTAATTCACTCGTATGAATATCAGCAGAATCTAACACATCAAACTTTTTTATTATAAAATCTAATCATTGAATACTGTCGCCTCCCGAACTATGTCAATATATGCGAACAGAATTTATTTTCCGTTGCGAGTTACTCACTATAAAAATATTTGTATAAGCAAAACTGAAAATAACAACAGGAAAATACGAATAAATAAAACAAACAAATAAAAATATACATAAAAAAAAATAATATATATATATATATATATATATATATATATATATATTTATATATATATATATGTAAATACATATTTATGAGAAACCAATAAATGTAAATTTAGTCAGCAGCAGCAACAACAAATCGGCACCGGCAACTAAACAGAAATGCAAATAAACTAAGAATAAGAAAAGACTCTTAGCGATGAGACTCCGAAGATTAGATACTCTTATGCAAGTTATAAATAGCTGAAATGGTGACATGGTGATGGCAGAAGCTTATCTATACCAACTAAATTTTTCAAAGCATTGGAATTTTCTCTTTGAGGGCATCTATAATTCGTGACAAAATCAGCATACCCGCTTTATATGTAGAGAATAAATATAAGCCGGCCGCATAAATTAAAAAAATTGTGTAAAAAAAAACATAAACAAACTGAGGTGACACTAACGGACCGGCAATAAAATGTAACGGTCGTGCGAGGCGGTCTGTGTGAGAATATTTCGATGGAAGGCATGTGGGCGTGAAAACGAGAGCGAAACTAACAATGAAACAAAATGGAATGGAACTAAAAGCTAATGCCACTGCAATTACCGTTTCATGCTGCGGCCATACAACAGCAACTAGTGCAAAAAACCTGTTACTGTTTGTTTGCGGCTGCGTCGCTGCTGCTGCTGAGTCATTGCGCAGGCGTGCGGCGCTCTGCTAATTGCCCGCACCGACGGCGTGTGAGTGACACTAGCGATTAGCGTCGCTGCCGCCGTCAGCGTCGCAATTTTGAGTTGAACCGAATAATTTGCATGACGATTTTTGCTTAAATGTTTCCCCAACTGTTTTTATACCCTGAATCCATTGAAAATGGAAATTTCAGGGTATAATGTTTTTGTGCAAATGTATGTAACAGGCAGAAGGAGGCGTGCCACACCCCATAAAGTATATATATTCTTGATCAGCTCGATGAGCTGAGTTGAACTAGCCCTGTCCGTCTGTCCGTCCGTCCGTCCGTCCGTCCGTGTAAACACCTGGATTTCTGCAACCACAAAAGCTAGAGACTTCAAATAAAAAGCAAAATGCTCGATAATACCATACGCTGTACGAGTTTATTTTTTTTTTTCGATAACTCGTCCCATATCTTTTTTATCGATAACTATCGAAAATATCGCTTTGTTTTTGAGGTCTGGCGTGCACAACGTTAAAGATAGAATCGTGCACTAAGTTGTGTTTGATTGCTATATTGAATCCGCACATTTTGTCATTTTTGGATTTTTGATGCCACGCCCCTTTCGCCCACAATTTAACAAAAACGATAACTCACGTATATCAAATACTAGAGACTTGAAATTTGGCACATAGGTACATTTAGATGTCATAATCATTCCCCGAAAATTTCATTAAGAACATAGGTCTAGAAAAAAAGTTATTAAACAATAAAGTTTCCATAGCACAGCCTCTGCTGCAGCCGCATAGCTGCGCAGTGAGCATATTACGTGCATGCATATGTTTGTGTGTGTGTGTGTGCTTGTGTTGGTTACTATTAATGAATAAATGAAACTTTTTATGATTGGAATTACAGCTCAATGGATTCAGGGTATCTCTTAGTCGAGCAGTCTCGACTAGAGTTTAGTTACTTGTTGTTGTTACTGTTACTGCTGCGGGGGGTCGTTCACATTGCCGTAGGTTGTGATTTGTTTAGCGGTCGAACAGTCGCACCCCTCTACCCTTTTGTACACACCTCATATAACGAACACTTTTTATATATATGCGAAATACGTGTATTATATCTGTTTAGCGAATTCCCCAAAATTAATTTATTTGTTTGCACATTTTATTTGATATTGTGCTGCAATTCGAATCATAAGAGTTAATCGCTTCAAATTCTTTATTACTTATGTGTTATCAGTATCAAGGCTTAATCGCCTTTGGGCAAGTTTTTTACAAAAAAAATATATACCAATTCTAACGATATTAAATTAATGCAAATGAAATTCAATTCAAAATTGCACAATATCCATTGCAGGCACTGAAAAAAAGTTCCAACTCCCTACTTAATTATAATAAAATCTACTGAGCCTTATCAGCAGCGCCCCAAAAAAACGTCGCGTTTCGGCTTTGAATTCGCATGTGACTGTGCGCAAATGAGCCAATACAAATCATTATTTTTTATGTTCACACATACACTCATACACAACTGTACGAAGAAGTGTTTACAGATTGGCCAGAGTAGGTGAGAGTACACATACATATATAAGAGATTGGCCCGTTGAGGAACGGGATGGAATAAAATTGATATCTATGTATGTACATGAAGAACTTATGTAAATGAAATGGAAGAAACTCAAATATTTTCAGTGTGAGAAAAAATCTGGTCAATCTATCAAATATGTATATATTGATAAAAAGGGAAGATTAAGAAATTTAAATCATTTTATAAATGATTTTGCGTATCTAAAAGATATACGAGAGTGTTAACAGCAATTAAATATTATTGAAAAACAAATATTATTTTAAATTTTTATGCATTCCAGCATCAGTTTCTCAAAAGGACTTATCGAAACAAATCTTATCCACTTCAATTGACACAATTAAAATTCTACTTTGTGCTAAGATCAACTGTTTAATTATATATTCATCCGGTTGATTATTAAAACGCCCTCATTTGTAACGATATCAAGAGACGCACACGATTTGAATAGGCCACGAGGTTGCTTTTCACATCTTGTGCCTCGTCTTTGCGCCTCCCTCGATTTTCATCAATCAACGTGAAGCGCAAGGGGGCGCAAGGCAACACAATTTTAAATCAACTTTAATTGAAATAAATTGTCATATCATTTGCGCTGGCATAGAAAAACAGACGCGCTGACAATAAACAAACAAAAAATAACGGTATATATATATTTATGTATATCCATATTTATGTATATATTGAATGTTATAATATGTGGGCTGCGGAATGGCCTATCTTTATCTTTTATCTGCGGGCTTTGCTGCTCTCGACGGGGCTCGAGTGCTACTTAAAAATGCTTATAAATTAAAGCCATCAATCAAGCAAATTGAAAATATTGAAGCATCGCTGCAAGATGACAGAATTTTCCTCATTTCCCGCATGTTTCTTTCGCCCTCTGCCATTCCTACTCGGGCCCTTCATTAACTAGACCGATGCCCGGAAAGTAAAAGCCTAAAAGTGCCAGCTGCTGCCTTCGAGATGGCCAATTAAGTGAAAGTAATTTTTTACTCAATGTAAGCACTCAATGATAGCTGTTTTTTTTTTTTTCACTTTACATTTTTATATTTGTTTTAATACTAGTGCCAATTACGTAATCAGATATGAACAAATATCATAAAAACTAGTCATAAAGCTACAGCGCGTTAAGGTCGGCTGATATCGAGATCCGTTGATCATAAAAAATAACAAAATTTACCAACTTTGCGGTTAAGTGCGCACGCACAATGGAACCACCTAGTAGCTCCTACTATAATAAAGCACGCCTCCCCACCAAGCAAAGCTTCCATCCATCCTCCAGTCCACATGTCCACCTTCCCCCTCCCACAATTTACGGCAACACAGTTTATGAAATTTATGTGCAATTTTTCAATTGTGATTCCGACAAACGGCGAACCGGAAGATTTCGTTTGGATCTGCGAATACCCTAACAGCACAGTCCTTCGATTTTATTATATTGTGAGTAACACATTACAGAATAACTTGATATATGATTGTTAATTAATATTATAGATATTTACAAAACTCCGAGTTAAGTTTAGTTTATTAATCTAGCAACTATTTCGAATTAGGCAAATCTTAGCTTCATCTGTGTAGTATTCAATATGCTCATGTTTCGAATCTATGTGTTGATTAGTTTATATCTCTTCAAAGCCCATGGTCCCATAATATACATATTCCTCGAAGTCTATCGATGTATATTCGATTAGGATTGCTCATAAGCCTTAAAATTCTGAAAGAGTATTTCATCTTTGGCATGCCGAGTTTATTTTTCTTGCAAAATTTTAATAATCACATTTAATTCGAATCTCATAACTTTATGAGTTGCCACATAAAATGTTACAAGAGCGAAATGTAATAAATATAGTTGATATACGAACGCAGGGATGGACATCAGTTGGAGTGCGATTTGCGAAAGTTAAAAGTAAAATAAAAATTATTTTGAATTCGTAACTAAATAAAATTCCATCTAATAGAAACTTCTGAATCATCTTCAATTAACTGAATAAACGAGCCTAAAAATAAATAATATATAAACTATGCACATATATTTATATTTTATATTATTCTTAATGTGCAGGATCGAACGATTGCCTTAACTGTTAATATTTATTACAGAGACTACTCTGAGGCTAGATCTTAAGGAGCTTGACATGTGATAAATATTCTTTTAAATTACAAACTTCCCAGTTTTCCGACATTTTGGACAGCATTTGATAAACTAGGCCATAATCGGCTCAGAACTTCAATTAGTTTCGCATGAGATCAAAACGAATTTGTCAAATAGCTGACATCAGATGGATAAGAATCTTTGTCACACACACACAAGCACACACACACACACACACACACACAAGCATTCACACCATTTATCAACATACAAATCTTGATTGTAGTCAACTTCCTTATCAATCACGAAACATTACCATATAACCCATACATTTGCATTTGAATGAACATACCTGCAAAGAAACAAGCAAAAGCAAATGCAAATTAATTAATAATATGAAAGATTATCGTATCGCAATTTGCATAAAATATTATATATAGTTATGTATATATTTCTCGAATACATTTTACGCGCTTAAATTACGTGGGAAAATGTTGGGAACAGCAAGAAGCGGGCGCCAAAAAGTAAACACATAATGTATCAAATGATATGGAGAATATACAATGTTATATCCAAAATTTGCGCATAAAACGTATCAACAAATCGACAGCGGCAAGTCGAGCCGCATTATGGGCTATCAAATTTCCAAATCCCATGTTTGCCCAAGCATTATGGCCACAGATACCCTTTGAAATTGAAGATTGTGAAAACAATTTACGCGCATTGATAAAAAAAAGAAAATTTTTGAAGTAGAAACAAAATAAACAAAGGCAGGGGGCAAGCGAGATATGTATTTTGGGCACACGTGTGAATACAATGCTTAACATACAAACATATTTGTTGCTGTTGTTGTCTAGGTAAATAGGTAAACAAATCCAAACAGAAATCCCAGAGAGAGCGAGGGAGAGTCAGAGTGAGCAGGCTTAACTAATAGACGTGAAGACCAAACGCACGCCTAAGAATTCGGATTTGCCGACAATTGAGAGTGAAAACAACCGTAGTTTGCCAAACTAGTAAAAGCTACTCTTTGGGCAGCGATTAAAAAGTGGAGAGAAACAGAGAGAGAGAGAGAGAGAGAGAGAGAGGATGTGTGTGTGTGTGTGAGTGGCAAACAAAACACGGCAGCCAGAAAAAGCAAACAAGGCGAATTGAGCTGTCGACCGTTGCCTTGTCACAATATTTATAGTGTGCACTGTAATGTGTACGCTTGTTGTTGCTGCTGGTTGACCTGCACAGTGCCTGTCACCGAATAATGTCCACTTTAACGTGCAATAATGAGTGTGGATAGATTCAGTTTGTTTGCTTACCGGATAATACATTCCTTGCGGAGGAAGAAAAAATGCCCCGGAGCCCCACAGTTTGACGGCTTTTTGTATTTACAGTTGCGTCGCAAATTATATGCACAGCTGCCCCGTAAAATTGACAACAACAACCACAAATTGTGTGCAGTTTCTTTTAGAGGGTAGTCTACACTTTATAAATAGGGGTAGTCACGCTTGGTTCGTGCACTTTTTAATGATCACTATATTTGATTTGAAGTCGCATTTGTTGCATTTGTTTTGTGTATTTAACTTTCATTCACTTATCTTTTCATATACGATCAAAATTTCAATTTTTGGCACAATTTACAATTGGAGTGAATTTTACCAAGGAGTCGCAGTTCACAATATTATTAAATTGAACTAAAAATACATTTTTTATTTAATATTTTTATGTAAATCGAAGAAAATACAAAAAAAAAAAAATTATTGGAAAAAAACAGCACTATCTTGACTCCGTGAAGATATTTTTTAAATACAGAAGAATATTAGTTTAAAGATTTTCGAATCAGCACCCAGTCCAGTAAATATACAGTAGAAAATCATAATATTATTGCGGAATATTTGAACAGATTTTTACGCGGAATTTTACAATGCAAATTTTGTAAAACAATAGTATTGAAAAACTAATTGTTATTTAGGGGTTGCTCTCTCATCCAACTGGGCAAAAGATGTTGCATGGCGGCAGTGGCTGTGGCTGCGGCCAAGCGAAACGAAACGAAAACAGAAAATGCGCAAAAAGACGAAATGAAAAATACAGCGCAAACGCGGGACAAAAGAGACCAGCCAAAAAATGTACGAGAGACGCAGTTTCCAGTTGAATGAAATGATGTTTATAAATAAAAAAAAAAGACATTTATCGCGAATTTTGTTGTCACTGTTGGTGTATTTGTTGTTATTGGTAAAGCGACATGTCTTCACGTTATTTATATATATTTTCTTTGCGGCGTATTCGAGCAGCAGCCATTCCACAAAGGCTTGCTTTGTCTGTGGCCAGCGGAAAATGCACAAACATTTTCGATTCTTATGACGTGTTGTTTTTGTTGTCGTTGCTTTGCAGCAATGCAATATTTGGTTATGGCGGCGACACTATTCTCTCTTACGAGGCGAATTCATCATCTGGCACACACATTTTATTTTCGTTGATTGAATGGGAAAGACAAAACGCAGCACCGACAGGCAGCTGAGCGTGTGTTGGTGTGTGTTTGGATGATGCTGCCACAGCCACCAGCAGAGAATGAGTAAGAGAGAGCGATGGCAACAGAGAGAGAGAGAGAGAGAGAGAAAGAGAGCGAGAGACGTGAAAAATCGAATCAGAAAAACAGGCATATGAGCGGTGGTGCGAATGGCAATACGAGAAGGATCAAAGGATAAACAAGGAGGCGCAGCAGCCATGAAATGTAAGCGAAGCGCAAAAGGCAGCGAACGAAAAATGTGCGCAAAATAAATTGCGAAGGGAACAGAAGGAACGACGGACAAAAACATGTGGCACATTGAATGAATTTCTATATATACATGAGTATATATGTATATATTTTTAGTTATTTTTGCTTTTCGCTTTGTATAAGCAAAGATGCTGCTAGATGAACAAGCGGATGAAGGGAGCAAGCAGCCAGAACAGACAGGCACAAGAGAAATCACGTCCCTCGCGCCTGTCTGACTGTGCGACGACGCTGCTGCTGCTGCTGTCGCCGACCATGTTAATGCCGATGCCGATGCCGCTGCCACTGCCGCTGCCGGCACTGAGGGAGATGGCATATATATTTATTTTTAACTTTTCATTTCATTTTGTATCTGTACGTTGTACGTTGCCGATTCCGATTTATATATGTATTGTTAAACATAGCTCGTTATTGCACTGCACTTTTATTTAAAATTTTAAAGCAATTGACGTCGGTGTTGTGTTTGTTTTTATTCTAGAAACGTTTTGAATTTAGTTTTGTTGTGTGGTATTTGCACCCATCAATTACATGTTTTGTATTCATACGATTATGCTGAAGACTTCAACTATACACTATAAATGCTCAAAATTGTATTTCAGTTTTTTAAGCGTTTTGACTCCCACGACTTGTTGAGAAGATCGAGAATTTGTAATTGCTACAATTGGTAGGGAAATACGCGCGCAACGCTTAAATTTACCGCAGCAATATTCGAACACGTCCGCTCGCAACGAGAAATTAAATGCGAATGAGAGAAGAAAACGAAGAGCAAAACTCATAGAGGATGCGAGCATAGGTGAGTGCGGCAGAATGTTGTGTGTTGCGCATGCTGAGAGTTTACGGCGTCACTAAACACCAATCGAGAGAGTGAAAAATTGAGAGAGGGAGCGTAAAAACAATGTGCTTTGTGTTTTACAACACTATTACACTTAACCTTAGCGCCAATTTCAATTTTTTAAATTATATTCAATTATATTCACATAAAGTACAATACTAGGTTCTTTACAATATTTTAGGATAAAAGCACTATTTTATTTCTATTATACTCATATAAGATTACAAACAGGCACAGTAAAGCTTACAATACAGCAGTAGTTCTGTAACATTGGCAGAGCAGCATTAACATCACTGTTAGTCTCTGCGTGTTATCGATAACATTTTGGCGCGGCAATTTCTGATGGTAATCAAATTTAAAAATTATATAAAATTAAATGAGTAAAAAAATAAATTGATAATTATAAAAATTATTTATAATATTTTATTAGTTATTATTGCATATGCCTAGAAATTTAAGATGGAAGACAGACAAAAACAGCAGAAATAATTTTTGTTTTCTATTAGCCTGAGGGCTTGTGTCAAAGGACTAGCAAAGGACACGCTCCCGTAATTTTGCACACATTGTTAATGGCATTCCAAAGTGAACTCTTTCCCTCTAGCCATACACATGCTGTTGAAACAACGTTCTCTTCCCTCTTGCAACTTGCCACTGGCAATTTGCCACTTGCCACTTGCCACTTGCCGCCTGCCATGGCCAGCAAATCAGAATTGCGTCCTGGCTGCAATAAAACCAAATCAAAAGTGACATGCCTCATTTTCGGCTGGACACCAACATGACGGACGCGTTGTCAAGATTGCATTAGCCTCATGTGGACAGCAGCAACAGCAGCAACAGCAGCCGCAGGGAGCGGAATGTCCTTGCTGGCAGGACAACAGCTTGCCACGGCAGAGCGTGCGAGGCTTATTAAGCAGCCAACTTGCAGGCGATGCCAGGCGAGGGCGAGCAGATTTAAAATGCAAATGCAAATAGCCTCACGAGTTTACAGCGCCCCATTCGACTCTGCAGCGAGCTGTTCAGTTGCATCCGACCGTACCCTGAGGCTGGCCCACTCAAATATCCTTCGCCCTATCAGCTCCACTAAGCAGCAGCAGCAGCATCATCACCAGCATCACCAGCATCACCAGCATCAGCAGCAGCTCCAGTGCGTGTTTCGGTTGTTTTTCGGTGCTCTGTGCATAAATGCAAATGCCGTGAAGCTGGCAACTTTTTAATCTACGCTGGTCGGCAAATTGTCGCCTCGACAGAGCGAAAACAACGAGGCGAAGCGTGGCATCGCCGCATGGCCAGCTAAGCCGATTCGCTGTCAGCTGCAGATAAATTCTGAATATAGCCCAATAGAGCCGAGAAAACTGCACTCCCCGCAACAGGAAATATGGATTCTCTCAACAATTCAAGAGAACTAAACAGACGTCTCCGTCAACTGGCCAAACACAGAAGGTAATCTTCTGTTCTGGCTAACAGCAATGTTCATAGAAATGTTGCAGCTACTATTGTACAATCTGATTATGATTATGTTGATTATGATTACATATTCTTTCCATATCTTGATTATGGTCAATTTACCACGCCTTCCTTTCGCAGCCCCCTCTAATTTAATCGTTGCTTGCAGAAGCCCCCCTTATCGCCCTCCTACTAGCACGTTACTAAGTGGTCGGTTGCATCTCGCTTTTATGTTGTGGCCGTCCAATTCTTCCTTTCTGTCCCTCGTGTTTCTCTTCTTAATTTCTATTTAAACTTAACTTTATCGTTTAACTTAACTTTTATCGTTCAAGCTTCATACACTTTGCTTACACTCCACTTTTATCTTTGCCTGGAATATGTCTACATCATTGATGGAGCTGTGATTAATCCCACAAGAAAACTTAAGCTTCACAATAATGTAATCTTAATAGATACTTCACATAAGCATAGGCCAAATGAAGCTTTGGCTTAAGGCTTTAGCCTCGTTGAAACTGAATCTGTATATGTAATATTTTCTCATTGCGTCAGAATAGATTTTTTAGTTTCAAATATTTTTTACACACATGCGCCAAAGCTCGCGCTGATCTGGTTATAAGGCAATAAAGGACTATATATATATTGTATTGGTCAATTTAATTGAAATTGGGATCGAAAGCTTCATCAGGTTGGCCATATTTCTCTTAAGACGTTAAGTTCGTGCTTAACATTAGTGTGAAGCTTAACATAGTTTGTTTTATTTTTTAACCGTCTCTGGCCTTCCACATAATCTACCACAAAATTGTTGTCGTTGTTTTGGGTGGCCTGACAGAAACTGTTTGAGAGCTAAATTCAATCTGTTTTTGGGCTAAGACAATGCAGCGAACCGCAGAAACCTGAAGAAAACTAACACAAACACCGTCTCAGTCCCAAGGTGGCAAGAGAGTTGATATATGGTTGGGTGGAGGGCGGTGGGTGGCTAAGTGGCTAGGTCGAGTGTGTGAGAGCGACCAACCAACCGCAAACAATAACAAACGATGGCCAAGGCGAAACACAAACAGAGAGCGAAACAGACGCTACCTGCTGCCTGCTGCTGCCGCTGCTGCTGATGACGCCTACAAAATGGCTACAAAGAAGCAGCACGAGAGGCTGCATGGGAAGAGGAGGCGACACGCGGGTGACACGGGCGACTGGCAACTGCGCAGGGGGCGTTGTCCTGGCCATTTGGAGGCAAAAAGGATTTATGATGCTTGTTATCGCGCAGCCGGAACGAGGCAAACGATGACAAAAGGTGCCCAAAGGCAAGACATACATACAAAAAAGGCAGTGAATGTGCGTGAGTGTGTGGGTGCTGGTGTGCTAGTGTGTGTGTGTGTGTGTGTGTGCGTGTGCTTGGCAGATAAGATCTGCACGCACAACAAAAAGCATTGCATTCCTTTAGGCGAGCGCTCGTAAAACGCTATGGCAAAACATGTGTTCATTCATTTGTAGCCAAATTGTTGTTGCCGTTGCTGTTGCTATTGCCTGTCGACTGGCGTCTGTCGTCTCTCGTCTCTCGTCCGCCATCCATATGAGGCAGCTAATCGGACACATCCATGACTGAGCCGCAGCTCAGGTGTGGCAGCCGTTTCGCGCGAACATAAAATGCGCATTAATTAAATTTCAAAATGGGCTGCCAATAGGCCCAGCCTAATTAAAAATTAAAAAAAAAGAATGGAAACAAAAGCAAAATAAACGTAATGTGCATGCATAAAAGCAAAAGTTGGCCATTAAGCGCGGCTAAGAGTATCTATTAGTCGAGGGGGAGGCTGGGGGCCAGGGCAAAATTAGTCAATAAATTAAAGCTCGCCAAGGAGTCGGGCTGCCAGGCCAGGCAGCTCGACTCTGCACTTGGGCCTCCATAACGAGCCAAGCCAAAAAAGAAAGGACGAAGCAGCAGAAGAAGAGGAACATTGCATTAAAAAATCCATTCATTAAAATGGCAAAACGTGGCATAAAATTTATGGCCCTGGGGCAGACGGAGTCGTGGAGCATTGCGTTAGCCAACGGCTCGTCTCAAGTGGCAGCGCGCTTGCCTCGAGCAGCAGCGCCAGCAACAACAACCGTTAGACAAGCAGACAGGTGAGCACTGAACCAGCCCAACAAAGCAGCGGACACTAAGGAGACTCTTTAAGCACTTCAGCTACAAAATTCCATGACAATATCAAAGCAATTAACTCCAATTATATCAATTATTTGAACTTCAACAAGTTTACTTTTACCACTAAATATTTATCTAGAACATTATCTATAAATAGAAATTTAAGCTAATTATTATTATATTGATTTTTATATATTCTATTTTAAAATGTGTATTGAAATTCCAATTAGGAGCTTGTCTAAGGTATATCTCTTCATTATATGATTACCCAGATGCTGCAATCAATTTGTTATGAATAAACTTTGATTATAAATAAAGTTTAAATAACGATATTCTATGTGGCCTTGTAGATAGATGTCGTAGTGCATCATGATTCATGATTTCATCCTTTCAGTCAAGCTTGGCAATTGTTTCACATTAGGTCTAAATACCCTGTTAAAAGATTTATTTCTTATTCTCGCTAGAGCTCTCCGTGAACTTCCTACTTGGGCTTTGCACAAATGTCAGGTTGGCATAACTGTGGCTCTTGGGGCGTGGCTGATTGCAGAGGACGCCAGTTCAATGCGCTCGTCCCGCACACTCAATTATAATTTGCTTAGACAGGCAAACAGCCCCACAGCTCAACGCACGGGCTCCGTGCGAGCCCCTTGGGGCGATGCTGCCTGCCTGCAGCAAAGAGCAACAGCCTCATCACATATACATCTAAACCGAATGTGTGGACGGAAGCCAAAAAGTGTATGGCATTCGCATCAGTTAAAAGCATTTGCCGGTTTATCGGGCCCCCACGTCCCCCAACACCCGACGTCCATAGACCTGCAGACCCCAGTTCGCAATTCTCTGTTCCCTGAAACCTTTTTGCACACATTTCATATCGTTGCATCTGCTCTGAGCTCACTATTTCCCAAATACTTTTTAGATCATCCAATATTCATACCTGTTCACAATGCAGAATGGATGAATATTGGCTGCCTGTGTTGTATGTCTGTCTAGTTTCTTAACACCTTGAGTATTTCATTCAAGCACCTAGGAGAGGAAATTCACTAATACGACAAATAAGTAAAAGAAACTCTTGATTCCCGCTCGAATATAGTTTTATAATCGCTGATCTCACACTCAGAACTGTGCGCTCTCAATGCCACTTCACTGTTAGAGCAGACATTAAATTATCACTGAATAAATAAAATAACAGTCTCATCGTAATTTAATAAATTTTAGGAAAATATTTGACTTGAAGTTCATCATTAATTTCACAATTCAAGCTCAGTAAAAATAAGAGTTTAATTTGAGGGGATATTTCTGCTAAGAAATATTTTCAAAATATTTATCACAATTGATAAAATCAACTCCTTTAGTTAGAAATTACTTTTACATTGTTTTTATTTAATGGATGGTCTCTTCCATGTCATTAGGTCATGCATTGTCATCTAATACTCAATACTGACTGAACTGAGGTAGACAGATTTGACTGTGGCTGGCTTAGGTTTGTAATGGATTTTTTTTTATCGATAATGTGCGATAAATATTCTTATCTATGAAGTAACCCTTCTTATTTTATCACTTTCTATTTCTCAGTCAAATGCAGTTTTACAACCACAAAAGTTTCAAGAATAATAAACTGGTTAATCAAGGACATGGTTATTTCAGAGTAATGCCCATGCCAAATTCCATCACATAATTACTAATGGCAAAGTCAATGAAAGAGAATCCCCTACCCTCTCTCTCTCTCTCTATCTTTCTTGCTCTTTGCCAAAAGTTAAGCTGAAAGCCCACAAACTGCGGTTGCTTGGCAGAGCCATAAGAGATGCATTCGACTGTCTGTCTTAAGTCCATGGCCAGGGCCAGGGCGGTAGATTGTGCGCAAGAGTACATCACTGAGATCCAAAAAGACGCAATAAAATTCAATTGCGAACTTCGGCGCAGAGCAAATGAAAACCAAATAATGAATATACTTTGCACACGCACACAGGCTTAAGCAAAGGACGCCCAGAAAGTTGCTAAGTTCTTGGCAAAGAGTTTTGGCCAGAGCTGAAGAATATAACTAGACGGGGCAGGGCTGGAGGGGCAGTACGTCTCCCCACTCTTTAGCATTACGTATTTTGGGGCCTGCAGCAAACACATGTCAAATGCGCTTTTTAAAAACAAGTTTTTCCTTCTAGCGTAAAGTTGCAGCAAGGCCAAAAGCAAAAAATATAGAAAAAGAAGAAATATAAGGAAAACTGCTTATCTCGACAAAAAGCCAAAATGTTAGACGGGCGGTATGGCGGGATGGCGGGATGGCGGGATGGTTGGTACGGGCAAGAGAGGGCGTGGCAGCTGCACTAATGGTGCCAAGCAACCGGAAATGCCGCCATGCATGTCTGCCTCTAGTTGAACAAAATGGAGGCTGTGTATCGCATGTGTCTGAGCGTATGAGTGTGTGAGTGTGAGTGTGTGTGTGTGTATGTGTGTGTGTGTGTGAAGATCTTGATTGCCTTTTGCTACAGGCAAAATTTATAAGAGATGCTTTCTTTAGCCGGCTGCCTTTGTTTGCTGCGCTGGCTTTCGTTTTTGCTATGATAATTTCCGCAGCTGTTGTATTATATAAAACAAGTGCAGCCAGTCGCCAGCTTGATTTGATGGCCGACTCCTCGTTTAGAGGCAGGCAAATGGCAGCACACAGTCGTAGTTGGGCACGTGATGTGTGCAGCGTGCGAACTTCGAATTGGAATTGACATTTTGGCCAAGGGCCAACCAAATATCATCACTGAGGTGCAGCGGGACCCGAACTGCGAAAATCCCATTGACCCATTGCTTGTTACGTAAGTGGCCAATAAGCGCAGCATCATTTATATACCAGGCCGAACATACATTATCCTTACCATGCGTCACAAAGTATTATCCAGCAAGCATATGACCTAAAGACTGAATCCTGTTTACCATAATTCATTACCATAATTCATTATGTGAAGCAGAACTCAAACTCATTGCTCAGGTTTCATTTTGACTACCGTCTCCTCTTTCGTCCTTAATGCTAAGCCACTTCACCTTGAAGACATTTTGAAAGCAATACGAGACTGACTCTGAATTTTCCATGAGCCACAGGCTGTGGAAAGTATACTTAAAAATAAAACATGCTTAGAAACTCTGTTTAAATTATCTCACACTGGTATCATAGATTTATTTAATTATACTATGTTCCCAAAGGGTTTTGTTTTTATCTGTACATTATGGAAAGGAAAATATCTGAGCGTGATATGTATAATATAACCTACGCCAATAAGGGTGGTTTTATATTTTGATCCATCAAATAAAAGTTTTGGGGGAAAAATACGTGTTAATTTCGATATATTTGGAGTATCAACGTGCTGAGTTGATACCTAAAGTTCTGTATTGCTAATTAGAACAAATGCTGCAGACCATTTCAGCGCATGCCACGCCCACATGTTGGCGATTTGCGGGCAGTGGCAACAATCAGAAACAAAGTGTGAAACGTTGCGAGTTAATTGAATTTCAGACAGCGTCTAAAAACTGCAAAACCTGCAGTCGTCGCAAGTGTTTCTAGTTAGTTGTTTATGCCGTGCACTACTGCCGCGGCAGCGTTCATTTTATACTCTGTGTTTTAATCGACAACAACCGTATTAGGATCTTTTTAAATATTTAGTCTACCTCCGTGTTTCGAGTACGCACATATTTATGTCGTACGTCGTATGTCGTGTATCGTATGTCATATGTCGTATGTCGTATGTCATATGTCGTATGTCGTATGTCGTATGTCGTATGTCGTATGTCGTATGTCGTATGTCGTATGTCGTATGTCGTATGTCGTATGTCGTATGTCGTATGTCGTATGTCGTATGTCGTATGTCGTATGTCGTATGTCGTATGTCGTTAGTCGTATGTCGCTTGTCGTATGTCGTATGTCGTATGTCGTATGTCGTATGTCATGTGTCGTATGTCGTATTTCGTATGTCGTATGTCGTATGTCGTATGTCGTGTGTCGTATGTCGTATGTCGTATGTCGTATGTCGTATGTCGTATGTCGTATGTCGTATGTCGTATGTCGTATGTCGTATGTCGTATGTCGTATGTCGTATGTCGTATGTCGTATGTCGTATGTCGTATGTCGTATGTCGTATGTCGTATGTCGTATGTCGTATGTCGTATGTCGTATGTCGTATGTCGTAAATCATATGTAGTAGATCGTATGTCGTAGATCGCATGTCGTATGTCGTATGTCGTATGTCGTATGTCGTATGTCGTATGTCGTATGTCGTATGTCGTATGTCGTATGTCGTATGTAGTATGTCGTATGTCGTATGTCGTATGTCGTATGTCGTATGTCGTATGTCGTATGTCGTATGTCGTATGTCGTATGTCGTATGTCGTATGTCGTATGTCGTATGTCGTATGTCGTATGTCGTATGTCGTATGTCGTATGTCGTATGTCGTATGTCGTATGTCGTATGTCGTGTGTCGTATGTCGTATGTCGTATGTCGTATGTCGTATGTCGTATGTCGTATGTCGTATGTCGTATGTCGTATGTCGTATGTCGTATGTCGTATGTCGTATGTCGTATGTCGTATGTCGTATGTCGTATGTCGTATGTCGTATGTCGTATGTCGTATGTCGTATGTCGTATGTCGTATGTCGTATGTCGTATGTCGTATGTCGTATGTCGTATGTCGTATGTCGTATGTCGTATGTCGTATGTCGTAAATCATATGTAGTAGATCGTATGTCGTAGATCGCATGTCGCTTGTCGTATGTCTATGTCGTATGTCGTATGTCGTATGTCGTATGTCGTATGTCGTATGTCGTATGTCGTATGTCGTATGTCGTATGTCGTATGTCGTATGTCGTATGTCGTATGTCGTATGTCGTATGTCGTATGTCGTATGTCGTATGTCGTATGTCGTATGTCGTATGTCGTATGTCGTATGTCGTATGTCGTATGTCGTATGTCGTAAATCGTATGTCGTAGATCGTAGATCGTAGATCGTAGATCGTATGTCGTACTCCGTGTGTCGTATGTTGTATGTCGCAAATATATACTACATGAACAGTGTATTGTGCAGTCTTAACAGTAAACCAAATAAGTTTGGGTCGGTGCTGTTAACGTTGTTTTCGATTTTTATACAGCGGGATTGGTTAGCGAGCTGGCTGCTTAAATAATTTTAGTGAATTTTGGTCTAGTTTTGTGCTCTGTACGGCATTAGCTCAAAAAGTTGCCCATTAATGGACGTACGAAATTTACTTTGTTGTATGTATGTGTCAATGTGTAGATGTGTGCGTGTGTGTGTGTGTGTGTGTGTTTGAGCGTTATGACGTTGTGCGAAAGGGCGTTTCAGCCTTATAGAGAAACTGAAGCTGTTGTTGATTTTGATGCTACTCTGCTGCATGTTTGCATTTGGGCAACCGCTGACGCGGCTACTGCCGCTGGCAACGCCACACACCAGCCTCTATCCCTCCAAACCTTGCTCGTCCGTCACATTATATACGGTGGCGCTGTGCTGGTTGATTGCGTAAATGGCTGCGCTGCGTTGTGCTGCCTACAGCCAACAGAACTTTGCACTTTGCACGAATGCGAATAGCTGTGTGCACCACGAGCCGGAAGTCAATAAAAGTTGGCCTCCTGCGCAGCAGAAGGCAACATCAGTCAGTCACTCTGTGTGATCCAATTTCGGAAGAGTTTTTTAATTTTGGACTAGCAAATCAACTGAGCCGGTTAAAATAAATTTAAATATTTTATTATATTGCAATTTGAATCTTTCTGAAGGTTTAAATTTGCTTCCATTGGATAAAAAGGATTCTCAGTTAAACTATACAAAAACTCCGAAAAAAACAAAAATATAATTCGCTCCCGAGATGCTTAGTCTAGTTTAAGTTCGTCAGCTGCATGTTTATTATATTGATTTTATGAATTCCTTCAGGCGAGAGATAGTCTAATAAATATTTTTACAATATTTCTTATCAGAATAATTGGTAAAAAATTTTGTTGACTACTCTTCTTATTCCCTTAAACAAAACTCGAATTATGAATTATGAAATTAATAATATATTTAAAGTCAAATATTTTCCAAAAAATTAATTATATCACGATGAGACTTACATTTAATGTACTATAATTTATTGAGCTTGAATTCAGACATTGTTTAAGAATTATTGATTTTAATATATCAAAATAGTTAGCTTGAGAGTAGTGTGGAGGTCTTATACAATCCGAATTGCTTAATTTAGTTAGTTTAAGTTCGTTATCTGCATATTTATTATAAATATAAATATATTTATTGACATTTTCTAATCAATTAATTCTTTTTTCTATTCTTAGCAAGTCTTTCAATGACTATTTTAATCGATCTTATTTATTCTCCACCTATTCTATTTATTTATATATTTTCTCATATCTCAAGTCAAAATTATACGATTTATATTCAAATACTAAAAGTTATGGTATATTCATGGATGAATAAAAATCTCGTAAAGTTCACATGGATTAATTTTGAAATGGCGCCATCTACTTTAGAATCTTTCAATGTAAAGCTTTTTACAAGCGTTTTAAGAAAAAGCTAAGGTCCTGCAAAGCACCTTCTATTGTAAAAAAACTAAGCAATCCTAGCAGCGCCATCTGGCAGGTAAACAAACAAGAAAACAAAGGAGCTTTCAGCTTGGAGCTTGGAAGCTCACAATGCGAACAGGCTAACAAGAAAATAAGAACAAATAAGTCAAAAGGAAAAACGAAAAGCAACGTTCGCAGAAGAAACGAAAATAAGAATAAGAATAATAAAACAATAAATGAAAAAACAAACCCAAATATCTTGATCCAAATGTATCCACTCCTCATTCAACTGCCAGTTCATTTCACAACAGCGATAAAAAATTTTCCAGTTGCCGATAATTGTTGTTGATCTCGGCTTAATATCATCGTATTTAAGAAATAAATAATGAGCGTCCTCCATTTAATAAGGACACTTAATTTTAGAAACAGAAATTGAACTCTAATTTTAATAATGATATAACCTATAAAATCAAAACACCCGCGACACAACTTCACACCCGAAGAAACGCAAAACGACGACTGAGGCCCGGACTACGACCTGTTGAGAGAGCTGCTCGCGCAGCTCGAGAATCCCAGACGCCGAGACAGTCCGATCCAACAGTTGCCATGGCAGCAACAAAGCATTGCTTGCGAAAATATATATTATCTATGAATGTGTGCATACATGTTAGCATTACTCACACTTATTTTCACACACACACAGATGCACAAACGATTGCAATAAGAATAGTTTTCAAACAAGTAACAAAACTCTAGTCGAGACTGCTTGACTAAGAGATACCCTGAATCCATTGAGCTGTAATACCAATCATTAAGAGCTTCATTTATTCATTAATAGTAAACAACACATGCACACACACACACACAAACATATGCATGCACGTAATATGCTCACTGCGCAGTTTTGCGGCTGCAGAAGAGGCTGTGCTATGGAAACTTTATTGTTTAATAACTGTTTTTCTCGACTTATGTTCTTAATGAAATTTTCGTGCAATGATTATGACATTTAAATGTACCTATTTGCTAAATTTCAAGTCTCTCGTATTTGATATACGTGAGTTATAATTTTTGTTTAATTTTGGGCGAAAGGGGCGTGGCATCAAAAATCCAAAAATGACAAAATGTGCGGAAAAATATACTCGTACAGCGTAAAGTATTATCGAGGATTTTGCTTTTTATTTGAAGCCTCTAGCTTTTGTGGTTGCAGAAATCCACGTGTTTACACGGACGGACAGACGGACAGGGCTAGTTCAACTCAGCTCGTCGAGCTGATCAAGAATATATATACTTTATGGGGTGTGGCACGCCTCCTTCTGCCTGTTACATACATTCGCACAAAAACATTATACCCTGAAATTTCCATTTTCAATGGATTCAGGGTATAAAAACTATAAAAACAATGCATATAAGAGACAAAACCCAATACCAATATCTTGATTTTATATTATATTTTCCTCGGTTAGTTCTGCGTGCATTTTACAAGGGCGATAACACATATTCGTGTTATTGGTTATTGAGAAAAAAATAGACACCTCACGGCCTTCCTTTATTATTTGGAAATTTTTAAATGGATTTTGCGGCGGCTAGTGACAGTAAAAAATGAACTCTAGGTTTATGAATGGCAAAGTCATTTCCACTTACTATAATTTCACCGTCGATGCAACGATTAATTCTTATTCTAATGTATACTGAATGCCAGAAACAGTATTAGTTAAAGCGCTAATGAGTTCAATCTTTAAAAAAATAGGCTCGCGTTGACAATCCATGATCATTAAGATATGGCAGATATATCTACGCGGATCGGATAAAAATTTTCAGATATTATAGACTTTTGCGATTTGCCACGCCTCCGTGGGTATAGATATATAATCTATATATTTTTTGTTGCGGTTTATCAAAATTGTATCCAAATTTTAGCATCTAGCACTCATACTGCCCATAAGAAAGTTTAAAATTCTCACATTTATATGTGACTTTTGTAGTTTGTCAGCTAACTATCGATAGATAATGCAAGCAATCGATATTTAAAGATAGTGCCATTAATAGGAATGGGAAGAAGAAGAAAGTACTTGTAAGTAAGCCACAGCACGGGATATTCTATAGACTAGAATGAGCTTTTGGATGGTCACATCGAAGTAATGCCAGATGAATCCTTGCGCGCAGAGGCTAAGATGCAGTGCTCTTAATACTCCCACCCGTAATAGTGGTTTCTGTTGATCTAGGGGATGAGAGTAACACTGGGAAGAGAACGAAGCATCCTTTAATCCATTTCAGCGAATCCAAGTCCAATGGTGTTAGAGAGTTTAGAAGAGGATGAGCACAAAGAAAGTGTGTGTGATAATAGATGGTTTTCCATAGTTTGTAAGAATTTACACAACCAAAACAACAAATACCAAAAAAGAAACAATTGTGCCCAATGATATCTAAAGGAACTGAAGCCTAGAAGAGTAACAATAAAAATACAATACAGTATAAGATTAGAAGTTTGTATATCAGGTACTGAGAAAAGAATAGGTAATTAATCAAAGGTATTGGCGGCTTTCAGTTATGCTAAAATCCTTTTCAGATCATTTAGAGCGCCAACATTAGACATATTTTAAGTTATGTCAGACAAAAAGTCAAATAAGCGATTGTCATCGATAATAAAGAAATGATAAGGGCTATAGAATAAATTAAATAAACTCATGCTGCGTATGGTATATACGAATATTTTTCTATTTAGTTCAAGTGCGTTTACAAGTTTAACTCAACTCATTGTCCTTATTAAGGATATAAGCGTTATATGGCGTGGAACGCCTCCTTCAGCCTGTTACATGCATTTCACACACCAGAAAATTAATTTTTAGTACATTCACGGTCTGAGAACTTTTAGAGTTGATATGCATAAATTTAGCAAAGGCTCCATCCAATACAATGTTTTAATGTAAAACTTTTTACATAAAACTTCTGTTAGGGTTCAGGCGTTTTAAGATAAGGCTAAAGTCCTGCAAAGCGCCTTTTATTGTAAAAAAGTAAGCAATCCTAGTAGCGCCATCTGTCAGGTAAACAAAAAAGAGAACAAAGGAGCTTTCAGCTTGGAGCTTGGAAGCTCACAATGCGCAACAGGCTAACAAGAAAATAAGAACAAATAAGTCAAAAGGAAAAACGAAAAGCAACGTTCGCAGAAGAAACGAAAATAAGAATAAGAATAATAAAACAATAAATGAAAAAACAAACCCAAATATCTTGATCCAACTGTATCCATTCCTCATTCAACTGCCTGTTCATTTCACAACAGCGATAAAAAATTTTCCAGTTGCCGATAATTGTTGTTGATCTCGGCTTAATATCATCGTATTTAAGAAATAAATAATGAGCGTCCTCCATTTAATAAGGACACTTAATTTTAGAAACAGAAATTGAACTCTAATTTTAATAATGATATAACCTATAAAATCAAAACACCCGCGACACAACTTCACACCCGAAGAAACGCAAAACGACGACTGAGGCCCGGACTACGACCTGCTCGCGCAGCTCGAGAATCCCAGACGCCGAGACAGTCCGATCCAACAGTTGCCATGGCAGCAACAAAGCATTGCTTGCGAAAATATACATATATTATCTATGAATGTGTGCATACATGTTAGCATTACTCACACTTAGATTCACACACACACAGATGCACATACGATTGCGGAGCTCACAAGAATGCAATAAGAACAGTTTTCAATAAATAAATAAAGAAACAAGTATGAATATTCTCGATCTTAGAGTTCCATCATAGACTTTGAATATAGGCAAAGCTCGAATTTAAAAATAAATCTGTTATAATGGTAATAAGAATGTCGATCAAAGAAGAATTATGCTATGTGCTATAGCATTCTAAAAATATATAATAACACCGCAACTTTTGAATACCTACAATATTATTTTACTATTAAGGAAAAGAGAAGCCAGAAGGCTTACTATATTGTGGGCAATAACATAACGAATACGAATATTTCCTTATTTCCATCATTCCCTCTTTCCACACAATTCAAAAAACTCACAACTCACTCATTTCAAATACTAGAGACATGCGATATTGCAAAAAAAAATAAATACATATATATATATAAAGTGATCACCAGGGAAAACAAGAATTGCCGGAGATCTCATACAATTCATGGATCGGTGGGGTTGTAAATCCATATAAACATATATATATATATATATTTATATATATATATATCCATATATATAAACATAAACATATATATAAAAATAAAACATATATATAAACATAAGCATATATATAAGACTTTAACAAATTTTGCATAAACACACAGTCGGCCGAACTCAGCCCGGTTAGAATACGGAATGGCTTGAAGGCTCGTTGTAACTGAAGATCAACTTATCCCAATCGTTCAGGTCGTCAAACTCGAAGATCAGGCATGCTCTTATGGTGAATATTTTTTTATTGATACGGAACTATTTCTTGATGCAGAAAGTGGCCCAGTTCCAGCACAATGGAGGCAGTCTGGTGACTTTCAGCAGCTGTTTGGCCCAGATGACATTGTATTCATTGGGAAAACACGCCAGGTCTCTATACCAAATCAGGGAAGCTGTTCAGGTGTCAGAAAGAGACATGTAAGGAGACAGCTGTTAAACTGTGCTTCAGACACAAGGAGCATAAAGCGGATGGCTTCTTGGAGCACGAAAATAAAGTCAAGATGTGCTGGCGGGACGTCACAGTACATTGGAGCAGTAGCAATCGTCATTTGTGCAGTTGTAGAAAGGCAGATTTGACAATCAGTTCTTGAGGACGGATGGAGTCTCCCCCGATAAAAGTTGTTGTCCCAATCACTACCATTTGGGCGACATGCGTCGTAACCAGAACCTCGACCACTCGCAGTGGGAAGATTAAAAGACGCGGGAATTCCCCAGTAGACAACCTGTTTCAATGGGTCGATAAATATACGACTCGATGTCTATATCTTACCCATTGATAAATAACATATTAAGAATAATATTAGCTCACCTGTCGCTGGTGAAATTCCATGGCTGGCACATTGCCATTTAACTCGACGGCAGACATTTTTAAAACAAATATTTTTAATTGATGGGAAATAGCAAGAATCGTTACTTAATGTTGTCTTCTTAACGTTTGGCACTCTCATACACAGTGAGTTTTACACTAAACTTATCTGGTTTTCGCACATTGAGTTAGGTCTGAAATATACGAAAAAAATTTCAACTTAAGTTTTTCAACATTTTGCTTTTGAGTATAAAAGTATAATATCTTATAGCAACAATATATTAGCTGGAAGGACTCAGGTCGAGCCTTCACGACTAAAGTCTTTTTACTTATCTATACTGATTTATGGTATTGGTTAATTGTTGTTAAAGTTAGTTTAAGTTAGTTAGTTGTTTTAAGGTTTATTTATATTACTCAAGACTGGCTATTATAGCTCGTAAGACTATCTTCCTGCTTCCAGGCAGAGTGCTTTTCTTTTTCAATAAATCAGCTCTTAATCATTTTTCTATTGATCGCAATGGTTTTGTTAAAATGTGTTTTATTAGATATTGCTTATCAAATTATCAAATATATTCTATTGAATATTGAAAATATTTAATAATAATATGTATACATGAAACAAATTTCAAATTGAGAGCTCTGAAGACTTAAAAGTTGTGATTTAATAACTAAAGTTCGATCGTAGTTTTAATCGACTTTATAAGTACGAAAACGAACGAATTGATTATTTGAATTAACGCTTGCTGCAGGGTGTACTTTGTGGGGTTGACTCGCCTTCTTCTGCTATTAATTTGAATTAAGGAAGTGCAGACTGTGGTGTTAGAGAAGTTTACTCTAGCCGTTCAATAATTTTCTATCAGTTAAATTTATTATTCAACAACTGCGGCCTCCTTTCTAACTATTATTTTCGGAGGCTTTGTTATGCTTTGGGCATTACAATTACCCAAATCAGTCAACTGGCCGATGTTTTCTAATTTCTGACACATTTGGCACAAGCTATACAGACGGCGTCATAGCAGCCGCTAGGCCCTTGCCTCGTTTCCCAACCTCCAACCCAACTTAGCTCGACACTGACTCACCCTAGTGCCTCAAAGCTTCCATTTCCATTGCCTTTCCCGTACCCATTATATTTCATTCCCCGACGCAGCAACTTCAACGTTGCTAATGTGTCCCATTTGCAATGGCAAACCACTGAAGCTTAACACGTTGTCTACGCAGACATTGGCCACAGAGCCACGCCCCCAGGCAACAGTCACGTTGCACTTTAACACAGACACACACACAGGCACACACACAGACACACTTACGCAGACGAACAGAAAGTTGTGCACTGGAGAGTCTGGCTTAGTTTTTTTCTTTTTTCTGTTGACACACATTCATCGCTGCTGTTGCATTGAACAGTTGTGTATGTGTGAGTCTGTGTGTGTAACTGCTCTAAGTTGCATATTTGCCCAGAAGCAACGGCAACAGCAACGGCAGCTGACTCTGACGGCGTTCCCAACGGTAATTGTCTCGTTACTCTCTTTGCATGTTGGCAAACACGGCACATTTTTGCAATGCCCCAGGCAGAGGCTTCGCTCTACGAGTGTGGCTTGGGAAGTATTCACCTTAATTATGTATTATTGGTCGATCTGAAATTGAATGTTGCGAATGAATCGTGACTATTACCATTTTGATTTTTTTGGGTCAAGGCATTGATAATGAAATAAAAGAATGAAACCAAAGCTAAAAACTCCTGACATTTCATTACCAAACAAGATTTCGCTTTATTAATTAATTATTAACTTTTTACATTAAATAATTAAATTTTAAGGTCGAAAGTATATCATGCAGCAAGCCAAGACCATCAGAAAGTTAATGGTAAAGTATATTCACTATTTACTGAGCTGCCCTCGCTTCTGCTGCTGCTGCCCAGGCAAGGGTTAGCACAGAGAGCACACAGGTTGACGCTCTGCTAATAATTTATTTACACTTAACGCTTTATAAGCACTGAGCGGAAGGGGACAGGCGAAGGACTCGATGTTAGAGAAGGTGGCGAGAATCAGACCGTTTGATTATACAAATATTTGCCAGCTGGTTTTCTCTTTTTACCTTTTAGGTGGGCTGCTATTTGCCATTTCAGCGTTGAAGGTAAGTGAAATATACACAATTTCCGTTTGCCATTTCGGGCTCTCTCTATAGGGTGCGGGGTCGGGTTGTTAAAAGTGTGTGTAAAACATAGTTGGATGTGTGTAACTGCCACACACGTAAATGAATGTGCAACGGCATTTTGTTGAGCGGAAGAAGGCCAAAGCGAAACTAATGCTGCCATAGGGCTACAGCAGCAATCGTTAAAGCCAATATCACTATACATATGTGTATGTGTCAGTGTGTATGCGTGTGGCTTGCAGTACAAATGCAAATTCACTTCTAATGGCTATTGGCTAAGACAAAGTTATGTTGTGCACTTATTTTATACCCCTAAGTACCCATAAGGGATATATATCCTGGATGGCACTTAGCGAGTATTCGAGAAAACAGTTGGGGCTTTCACAGTAGGATGTGATTTGCATAGCTAATGTAACTATTCGAAAGAAAATAGTGTTCAGCTGGAATATTCCTCGCTTACAGGCATTATCTACATATATTATTCCGGTTGAAAGCAAGTATGACTCCCAACTCTTTACGCTTCTATACCCATTAATATCAGTTCTTTTATGCATTCACAGCAAACTACACATTCACACATGCATGCATAAGCAATCTCTCTTATTACTGATTTATCCATGGGACATAATTATGAAATTTAAGTTTATTTATGTATAAATATATATAAAAAAAAAGCATTTGAATTAAGATTTTTGTAAGCTTTGGGCGGAGGTTTGGCATCCAAAATCCAAAGTATTAAGGAAATGAGATGAAACTGTATAATTGCAAGTGTATACATTTTTCGGTTTACGGACGGAACTCAATCTTCTGATCAAGAATATGATTACTTGAAGGGGTGTGGAACGCCTTTATAAATTCATAAGATTATACACCCTGAAATCCCATTTTGAATGCGCCTAGAAAAAAGAAAATATTTATCTAAAGAATTTAATTAAAGCCTTTAAGCTTTGAAGCACACGAAAGCACTTATTAAACATAATTGTACCCCAATGAATATAACAAGTTACTCGACTGTAGTCGAGATGGCTCGACTAAGAGATACCCTGAGCTGTAATACCAATCATTAAAATTTTCATTTATTCACTAATAGTCTACAACCTATGCACACACACATACACATGCATACGCACGCACGCACGCATATGCGGCTGCAGCATAGGCTGTACTTTGAAAAATATATTGTTTAATAACTTTTCTAGACATAGAGATTATCACATTTAAATGTATCTATTTGCCAAATCTCAAGTCTCTACTATTTGATATACGTATGTTGTCATATTTGGTTAATTGTGGGCGTAGGGGGCGTGGCATCAAAAATTCAAAGATGACAAAATATGCGTATTCAATATAGCAATCAATCGCACAAACATTATACCCTGAAATTTCATTTTCAATGGATTCAGGGTATAAAAATATTATATTATATTATTTGTTGAACGGGATAGTAAAAACAACTATGGTAAGGAGCTAAATAAAAAAATTTTAATTATAAAAAACATTATACCCTGAAATTTCCATTTTCAATGGATTCAGGGTATAAAAAGTGCAGCATACATTTTGGGGCTTCTTTCATTCATCGTAAGATACTTTTTAGATACGCAGCTGTCAGATGACCGCTAATTAAGTTGAAGAAAAGCGTACTTGGCGCTTATATTCATTGATTAAAAACTGAACTAGCATTTGTCTACAGCCGTAGCTGCACTGCAGCAATAAATCCTTGCTCGACTGCCCGTTCATTTCCCTAATGAAATCTCAAGAGTTTCTCCATAAGTTTCTGCTCGCAAGGGAGTCCGTTTGCGGCGTTCATGCTTTTCCAATTGATTGCCAACATAGTTGCCTTGATTCATCAAATCCAATAATGCAAAATACTAGAAAAGGTATCGAAAGTTCCAAGGACGAGCCATTTGCAATGTTCTTCCTCTTCTTTTTTAATCAACTTTGCTGCCTGTGGCGTCGACGTCGACGCAGTCCGCTGTCTGTTTGCTTTGCGCAAAAAGTTTTTTTTTGCGTTTTGTTTGTTTATTTGTTTGTTTTGCTTAAAAACTCTTCAGTAGCGCCAAAGGCAGCACAACAACAACAACAGCAACAGCAACAATAATGCCTGCAACAAAAGGTTGCCACGCGTAAAATATTTCTTAGAATTTCTCTTATGCTTCTGCATTCCGCGTGACTTTCAGCATTGTGTATATATGTATGTATATATAGTCACACATATACACACACGCTCGCACACATAATGCCGTTGCTTTTGGCAACAAAAACACACGCTATGAATCGCTTCAAGTTCAGCTCTTTCGTTTGGCTTCCATGCCATTTCAACCCTGTAACCTCAGTGTGAAAGGGTATTCCAAACTATTTAAGTGGCAATGAGAATATTAAATGCTTATTTATACATATAAAAATATACAAACCGCCTGAGTGATCTGATGGTTCAGCCAAAGACTCAAATTAATTATATATGTATATATTCCAAATTACCTCACTTTAAGTAATGCCTGAAACTTCTTGCGTTAAAATTTCGAGATTTTAAAGAAAGTAATTCACCCTTTTAGTGCAGTAAATGGGTATATCGTAGTCGACTATCATATATCAGCATACTCTCACTAATTCGCGTCCTTCTTGTGATGCTTTATGATTTTTAATATGGCGACTGCAGAGCTCATAAATTTTCGAGGCAAAATTGTTAAAACACTTTGTTTACTCGTCCGCTTAAATACACACACAGACTTTATACAATTTAACTTTACCCCACAGAGATGAGTACACGCTCGTGTGTGTGTGTGTGTGTGTGTGAGTATGTGTGTGCAAGTAGACCGCCCGCAGAGCACTTAGCAAGTGCGCAGTGCAATTGACAACTAGCCGTAACAACAACCACAATAAGAATACCAGCACCAGCAACAATAACGTTGGTAAAACCAAACGCGACCACCACCAACACCATCACCACCCACTGCCACCACCATTCAACAACGCTCTGTTGGCAATTTTCCTGTAGCATTTCTCCACACTTTATGAGACATTCATATATTTGTCAGAGGTGATGTTGTTTTTCTTCTTAAGAAAACTCGACTATAAGATACCCATAAGCACTGTGATAACAATGTTATAAGCCATGCCAATTCAAGGCGCGTCCAGATGAGCAGGCAGACGGAATATATACGTAAGTATTTATTGTCTACATTTGGGCTTTCACAATTTATGTGGCTGAGCCATCAGCTCCTCCTTGATTGCAATTATGTTGTCAGGATTTAAAAATGAGTTTCAATGAGATCAGATATTTTAGGGATAGACGCTTGTCTTTCTAGCTTTCACTGCGTGGAGACTGTGAAAATTGCTGTGCAACATTGTTGTCGTTGTGCGTGTTGCAATTGCTGTTGCTAAATATTTTTATTGCCACTTAAAAGTTTGCTAAACAATTTTAGTTTTCATAGTAGTTCGCAGTGGAAAATATGCTTTTACTATAATTAAATATTTGCTGTCAACTTTCGGGAGCATTTACTACAATAGCTGTGAAAGTATTTCAGCAAAATCAATTTGTATAATTTATTGCAATTAAGAGGAAGAGGAATTTCGCTGTCAAGTTGCAAATTCCTTAACACTTCAATGCCGTTCTCAAAAGAGAAATTAAATTTTTATATTTACACTCGATTCGATTTGCATTATATTATTAAACAAGCCCCCTTAGTTAGGGCCTCCCTCACCTGCTCTTATCATTTGCACAGCCAACATGAAAAAGTGCAATTCGATTCAAATGAAATTCGTATTTATTATTCTAAGGAAATATAAACGAATGTGCTGCTTCGAGTTGACAAAGTTTGTTATTTCAAAATTTGAACATTTTTCAGCAACTTTTTCGCCACTCTCGACTCTGTTGTAGCAGCTGCTGTTTTCTCGTTCTGTTGTGCTCGATGTTTTTGTTTTGATTAGGTGTTTCTCTCTGAGGAGTTGACTGATTGCTTTTGTGTAGTTCTTCATTTGCAGTGCGAATAAGCCAAACGAAAACACGCCAGAGAAGTCAATTTCAAATTGAGATAGTCAGCATTTGGGAGCACCTGGAAGCGTAGGGCAGCTCTGAGTTTTAACAATCTCTGTATTCATTTATTGGAATCGCTTAGTCATTTTGTATTATTATCACGTGAATGAATAAAATTATCATTCTGATTTGTATATACTACAAGTCAAGACTTTGGGCTTATTTATTAAAGATGTGAAATATAAATTGATATATAATATAATATGGAACACAGTCGAGCATCAAGACTTTTCTTGATCTTGGCGCTACAAGGCTTGCATATGCACAAGCCAATCGATATTAATCAACCTATTAAAATGCGTAACAGCTATTTGATTAACATCCTGAACGTAATGATGACGAGCGCTGCATTAGCTCGCTTTCGCACCTGTCAGCCATTTTCTAATTGAGTGTAAACATTTGCCACCGTTAAGCACTTAAGCGGGGCATGCAAAATTCCGGCTGCAACTTTGGTCATTAGGTATTTGTTTTCACATCAAACTAACCGCGTGGCTTTGCCGAGAGGCATTGGCAACGATTCTCTTCCCAACAGGGCACTACACACTTATACACAAGCTTTGCTACTATCTCTCTCTCTATCGCTCTTGAAATCTCTCGATTAACCGCTGCCACTTACTCACACTCCGAAGTTCGCATTTGCACTGAGCAACAGCGACAGCGTCACAGTAATTCACGGCTGGCATCGTATTGTGCACCGAAAATGACTTGAAGCATTTGTAGCATTTGATTACATAGACCAGAGTGAAGTGATATAGAGACTCTTTTTCTTATTTCTCGTTTCATAAACTGTTTTTAAGCTACTATATTTATGATGTTTATTTCTTAACACTTAACAGAGAATTTTTCAACTAAATATAATATTTATCTGTGCAAGAAATGTGAATTGCACCAGCTTTGGTACAGCAGCATAAAGTATAACAGTTTAATACCGTTACATTTGACTCTCTTTGGCCGAAGCGGTTGCTCTTTGCTGTTCGCTTTGTTTACGAGTACCAAGAGCCGAGCAGCCGAACAGCCGACTGCTCTTATTTCCGAGGCATCGAGACATGAAATACATTTGTAGTGCAACTCACAGTTATTGTTGCCGTTGCCAGGGCTGGTATTTATCGGTCTGTTTTGCATAGTTTGGTGGTTATTCTTTTTCGTCGATTGCTTGACCTTCAGCTAATTTGCATGCTGTCTGACATTGAAAGAATTCAGAGGCTGAGTGCCTAGCCGCACTTTGGTTACGATCCAGCTCTGCTCCCACTGTTGTTCATTCGAGAGTTCAATTAGTGTTTCCGCTCGCTTGTTGCTCCTGTTGTTGAGTATTTGACAGACGCTTTTACGAGATTGACAGCTTTGGCGTTGATTGATGCAGTGGAGTGTATTGCCTTTCGTCTGTATGCCACACAAGTAGCATACTTTTTGCCATGTTAGGAGTGAGCGATTTTTATTTGGCAGACGAATGATCTTAAGTTGATGGATAACTGATTTTGTTTTTAAATGATGTTTACAATTTTATCATAGACCCGTCATGATTATTCAAATGGGAATTCTATTCTACTAATTAAGATAATAACCAATACATTCACTTTGTCAAATCATAAGTTTACTGCATCATCAACATTTATTTGGATGTGTCTGTGGGAAAATGATCATTTTGAGCATAATTTTAAAGAAAAAATAAATTTTAATCAATAACACGTCGCGAAAGGTATTTGCTAGTCGGGCATATGCACATATTTATAGAACTATTATTATTTGTTTTTAATGAAGCAATTTATATGCTTATTTGTGTGACGAATTCTATCTTGACCTTTTGGCTAACCATAAGGGTCTGCATCCCTCATTGTGAATGAGGGCAGATTATTCAAATAGTTTTTCAGGAATACTTTTTAGTTCAAATTGCATGCGACTGGGGCAGAATATCAAAAATAACAATGGCATCACGGATCGGGGCAAAAATTGACAAGAACTCATGTCACATTTTTGTGTAAGGACTTTTAAAACTTGTAAGCTGCGTCTTAAACAGGTTTCAGGAAGCTATTCGCAGGACATGGCACACAGAACACAACATAGGCCATGGGATTCAGGACACATACATAGATTACTGATGGTATTCAAGAATTGTAATGTTTTCTAACAAGGACATTGCTGCCCAAGTGCGGTTCTATGGAAGCTGCAAAAATATGCAAATTCAACTTTTGCTTCGTAGTCCAAAGGACATAAGTGACGTCAATTTGCCAACACGAATATAAATACATGCATAACTACACTGTTGTATGCGTAAATACGAATTTGTATTTTATATATATATATATTTGGTTGCGTGTGTTTGTGTGGGCCTTACTGTTGCCGATTCGTTGGTTTATTTCCACTGCCCGACCAGTTCATCTGAATTTACATTCGCATTTGAGTGGCCGTCGAGTATGTCAACTGCAAACTGCACCTGAAGCAATGGCAGCCATCGATCAATGCAAATTCGACAAAACAACACAATCGAGTCCCTAAAGCTGTGCGTACATAAGGATGCAGTCCACAGCCCGCAGACCACTTCAAATGCCGTTTTAATTGAGCGGCGGCAGCTTAACCCACGGCTTAAGTAAAAAGCACCACAAAGCTCAAAGACGTATAAAAGCAGCTCGTTAAAGTGTGTTCGACTTATGCATAATGATCCATGGGAAATCCACAGCAAGCCAGAACAAGACTAAGAGCTTGAAAGAGTGCCATTGCGCCATAACTCTATTATTCGACCAATCACAAACATTATGATAATCATTATGGACTGTATGAATTATTTGTTTTCAGATATATTCATAAATTTAGACCGCATAGGTTTCATTTCATGACGCAACTTTAAATTATATAGTATTCCTCTCCTTATCATGTTTTATGCGGTGCGAAAACGCAGCGCCCAGACAAAAAAACAAAGAAAATTTAAGTATTCTAGCTGCACTACTGACGAAATTATTAGACAAGCCAAAGAGGATTTAACTGCATAATATAAATTGTAAGAAGTATATGAATTTTCACAATTTGCATTGCAAATACGTATCTGAGTTCATAACAATAAACACTGAATAAATATGGTTTATGAATATCAATTTTTATTGACAATTCAATAAAATAAAAAACAAGTAAGAATTACCAAGTCGAGACGACTAAGGGATACACTGAATCCGTTGATTTAATATACGAATCATTAAAAGATACAAACATACTGCGCACTGCTTGCTGCGCGGTTTAGGCAGCGACAAAACTGCTGCTGCAGCAGTATAGGCTTAGCCATGGAAACTTCATTGCAGAATAAGTTTTTTTTCAGGGCAAGATCATGATCTCATAAAAAATTATGCAAAATTAAAAAATAAATAACAAACTATAAATATTCATTATAGCGATCCCCCACAACTTAGTGCACGATTCTTTTTTGAATGGTGAGCACGCTAGGCCCCGAAAACGACACAACATATTGGATAGTCATCGATAATAAGGAAACAGAATGAGTTATAGAAAAAATAAAACAAACACGTAGTTTATCTACCCGTATGAATATAAACCAGTTGTCAGAGACTTTCATCTTAAAAAACTTAAATATTAATTACAATAATACTGGCGTACATACAGAACGGTTCTGATTAACTGAGTAACGGTTCGATTGGCATAAGCCAATGATAATAAACTGTTTCGGAGAATAAATTAGGCTGGCATCATAAAGAGTGTCGCATACCTTGTGACTCAGCAAAATGCAAATTCCTTGCCCATATTTCACCCAACGGAAGCTGCTCAGAATTTGCGTACATTTTCTGCTGCTCTGTTGCAGATTGCATAAATTTGCAAATCCAAACTTCAGGGCTTCAAACAGCTTTAGTTGAGCCAAATTCATGTAGCATGCCTCACTGTCGCTCATTACTCTGGCCGAGCGAGTTATAACTTTAAGTTGAAGTCAAGTTGGTATTTATTATTTTTTTTTTACATCAACAGTCGATTTCTTAAAGAGCAGATTTATAGATTTGCAGCAGATATTAATAATTATTACCTCAAAAAAAAAAAAAAAAAAACACTTTTATATTTCTTATGGCATATTTAAGAAGCTTTGCATGTGTGCATGAGTGATTAATGATAAAAACTTTTAATTTTTTTCTTCAAGTTATGTGAAAGTATAAACCGGACTCCAAATATTATATATTAATATGTTTTCTCTTTTTATTGACTTGCAGAATAAACACTTTAAATATGAATAAATGTATTATCATATCATAAAAAAAAACTTTTTGATAAAAAGTTTTGTCAGACCAGCAGACTATGATATATTATATATTAATGTGTTTTCGTCTCGCTTAGTTTCTGAAGTGAAAACACAGATTCCAAGCTTAAAGAGCTATAGTTTAAGCCAAACTCCAAAGTAACATAATATCGGGGCTCCCATGGAATGGCACTTGGGTTTGTTGTCAACACTGAATAGAGGGTGGCCATTACAAGCTACCATAAAATGAGGTGCCGGCAGCCACGTGCTCACTAATGAGTCCACCAACAACAACAAGAGCAACAACCACGATCCGATAGTAAACATTAAAGTGTCAGAAACTCAACGAAAAGCGCCCCAAGAAAAACGCGTTTCTATTTACAGCCGTGCTGCTAATTTCCACAGCAAGAACAACAACAACCACAACAACCACAATAACAATGTACAGAAAAGAATAATGAAATGGTGCAAAATTGGGGCTTGCGTCAAAACACCTTAAAGCAGAGCAGGATGGAAAAATATATACAGTCGTGGGCTGTTATAACTAATACCCTGCTTTTATCAAAAGCTTATAAGTGTTTGTTGAGGAATATATCAATATAAGCTAAATAAAGTTCAAGCTTCTACACTTATTTCTTTGAAATAATCAGTTGACATAAATTATATAAAAACAATTTTCAGAAGTTTATAAGTTTCCAAACGGTGAGCTGGAAGTAATAACTAAAGGAAATACCTTATGAGGATGTATGGTATGGTGGTTTTGTGCCAGTGTGGATTGGCAGACCTCATAAAAAATGTATATTGTTGTTATTTCCTATGTTTCTTTCTTTTTGTATATATATTAAAAGTAATAAGGATTGATGATTGTTCTACCTAACAGACTGATTCTCTGTGATTTTCATATGTTTACTTGTGGATAGACATTGAACAACAAATACATGAGCCTGGGCTTGTATCTTGATTGCACTTCATATATGTTCCTCCCTTGTTTATCTTTATTTTTTATAAAGTTGGAGTTGGCTGAGTTCTAATAGTTCTGTTATGACATATAGATTGTGGTTGAATTCGCAATTCGCAATTTGCAATCTTCCCTCCTCAAATGGATAACAGCTGATTACCTCTGGCTTGAAGATGAAAATGGAGAGTGTACGTTAGCAATTATTAAGTCATAATACACTCACAAGAAAGACAAACGTCCTCAAACAAATTCCTGTTATAGAAGTTCTCTTTTCAAATAATATCCCACTAACTTTTCCTTTCATATTCATAATGTCTTTATTTGCCCTCAATGAATAATTGGAGTGATAGCACTCCCACGCTAGATAAATAAATAATAAATAAATGTTGCGAATCTTATTCAGTTTGGAATAATCCCGCTTAGTGAAGGGTAATAATATTTTGAAATTCTGTCAGCTTCTCATCCGACTTTCCTGTGCAGGGGAATGGGCTCCTTCATCCGCCGGAACTCAATGCGACGTTGGTTTACTGTTTTTGTTCTGCCGTCTTAAAATGCGACTTCCTTGCACCAGATTTCAATTATGCAAAGAGACTTGCCGACTGACTTTCTGGACGTTTTCCAGAAAAATTCTGATTACAAGAGGCGAGCTCGAGGCGAAATGCAGATGAGGGAGTTGCGATAGTCAGGCTAGCATATTTACTTTTAATTTCCACCATTAATTATGCAATTTTTTGCGTAAGTCTGCGCAAATGTTGACACCACAGACAAATTGTGTTTGGCCGTTATGGAGTACATAAATCAAGCGACGGCTGCCAAGGATTAGCTCCTGATAGTGCATATTAAGAGCTCGGCGTAATTATGTCAATAAGCCAAATTGTTTATGGCCGTCAGCCGACGCCAGGCAATACCAAAAAAGGAACAAAATGTTGGACATCGTTAATCATTTGCATGTTTCTTGCTGGCCAGCCAGACAAGTCTTTCAGAAATCGGGTGCAGTCAAGCTTGGCCAGTCCGAACAATAGTGCGAGGCTAAACAATGAAGAGATTCGCCAGCAACACCCAACGACTTGTGAACAATTTTGAAAGGCCAAATTAATTCTGGTTGAACTATAGCGCCACAATTAATAATCTTACCATGGCCAATGCCTATGCCATATTGCTAGTAAGCCAAAAGTCAGTTGAAAGCGAGCTCTGTTACACACACAAAGAGCTTCTGCTCGGATAGCAGCAAGAAGAAACACAACAATTTGGGAACTTAATTCACAAACGCCTAAGATAAGTTAAAGTAGCTGCCGGTTGCCTAGTAAAAAGCCAAGTAAGCCGCAAATGCAGAACAATGGGCAGAACTAGCCGGACATTTCGCTTATCACTGATTGCAAATCAGCCAGTTGCAGTGGAGCGAAAGGCAAAAAAGGTGGGGAGAACAAGCCACAAAAAGAATGTTAAGCTTGTCAGAGTAAAATTGCTTGAGCAGCAAATACTCTGTATTCAACTAGGACCTGTCGAAATTTCTCAGATTTCTGACCTAATTTAGCTGAACATTTTTAAAGCAAAGCTGTGTTCCTGAAAAACTTTGCTCTATATATAGATCCATATACATACACACGTTTTCATCAGCATGTTTATGCAGTTTATGCTTACAGGGTATCACGCATACATAAGAGAAGCAGCTGAAAAGTGCGAAAGAACAGTAAAAATAGGTATACATATGCGGTATCATTGCAGAAGGACAGCCCTCAATATATAATAAATAACAGATGAGCAATTTGTGTCAGCATTGTACCAGCAAGGGGGAAAGGAATTGGGTTCATTTCTTATTGAACGTGTGATGGGGGGCACAGACTCATGGCGAGGCGTTCCATAGAATGTCAGGCGACGAAATAGTCAAAGCTGCGATACACGAATGTTCAACTTGTTAAGCTGCCAATTAGGTAGTAAAAAACCTGTTTAAATAAAATGTAAATTATTTAAAAGAAAAAAAGCTATACATGAAAATAAAGCTTGAGCTTAACAAGTAGATTAACCTGTATATATATATATTGGGTCAATCATTCATATCTTGGAATACCAAATTACTAGATCTATATGATAGACTCCCTGTGCTAGTGTAATGAAAAACTCATCAATCACTTGCTGCTCTAAACACTTGTCGCCTGCACAGCACTCCTTCCTCAGCTGGTCCCCAGATGCAGCTCCTGGCAACACTTTGAAAGTACATTGACTATGAGAATGTCATGAATATTAAATTGCGATGATTGCCTTTGGCAATGTACCCTGGCTGTCCTCCTCATTGTCGTCGCCGTCGTCCTCATCGTCACTCTTATTGACCACGTACTCGTCGCTTTTCCATACTATGCATTCGCAGGGCTAGTTTATCACAAATAGATCTTAATAAAATGCACTTTAATTAAGTTGAGAATACAGAAATTTCTCAGTGCACATTTGGACAGTGAGAGCTTTTTCATATATTTTGATAAATGACTGAAAATGAACGAAATTAAAAAAAAAAAACAAGTATCGAAACTCTAGTCGAGACTGCTCGACTAAGAGATACCCTGAATCCATTGTAATACCAATCATTAAAAGTTTCATTTATTCATTAATAGTAACCAACACATGCACACACACACACACAAACATATGCATGAACGTAATATGCTCACTGCACAGTTTTGCGGCTGCAGAAGAGGCTGTGCTATGGAAACTTTATTGTTTAATAACTCGACCTATGTTCTTAATGAAATTTTCGGGGAATGATTACGACATCCAAATGTACCTATTTGCCAAATTTCAAGTCTCTAGTATTTGATATACGTGAGTTATCGTTTTTCTGGATTGTGGGCGAAAGGGGCGTGGCATCAAAAATCCAAAGTCTCTAGCTTTTGTGGCTTAAGAAATCCACGTGTTTACACGGACGGTCGGACGGACAGACGGACAGGGCTAGTTCAACTCAGCTCATCGCGCTGATCAAGAATATATATATATATATATATAAGGAGGAATTCCTTCTAGATGAGCTCAGAGCTAGAGTCTACTGTCAAAAATTTGTTGTCACTGAGATTCAGTTTTAAATACTGTTTGTAAATGAACAAAAATAAATGAAGAAAGTATTTAATTACAAGTTCTAAATTATACCATTAAGAGCCATGATTCGAATTTCCAGCTGTCTGCCTGTTGTGGTAAAAATGATGTACAATGAGAAATTGCGAGAAAAGCGATCAATATTCAGTTGATGTGTGTTCGGGAACTTGTTTAATTTGTCAAAAATAATGAGAAAGAGACTTAAGAATATTTTATTTTAAAATATAGCGTTAAGAACTTTGAGAATAACTGCTAAGTAGTAATTGGTAAGAATGTCATATTTTTAATATAGATTAATTGTATATTAGTTGCTTAACAGAATTTCCATTTCCTTCCTTTATTTAATTCATTTATATATTTAAATGCTTTCGATCTCTCTCGGGCTCTTGTGGTGTATTTTTGGATTTTTGATTACTTTTACATATATATCTGGTATTTAGATACGTCAAAAGGTAAAAGGAATGGTCAAATACAGTATTTAAGACAATAATAATAATAATGTTAATAAGACAACGCAGTTTTATTAATTAACACATCTTAAGTTTTACAGAATCTAAATTGTATTGTATGTATATCATCTAGGCACGATAAAACTCTTCGCAAAATGCGAAACTATTAAATCATACATCGCCAATCCCCAATCCCCATCAGCCGTCGACAATCAGAGAAGCTAACCAAAGCACAAGTCAATGGCTGCTTTGTGACCAAGGGGGCCTGGCCTCTATTCAGGCCTAGTCCTTGCACGATGACTTTTGCATAGCACACACATACATATACATAAACAAACATTTTGAAAATCAACTTTTCTTGTGGCTTGCTTGACTCGTAAGCTTTTGAAAGGCAGCTGTAATTGAATTTTTCATTGTTTACAAACAAATTATTGTTCGCTGACAAAGCAGTTGAGCTAACAATATCTTGATTCTATTCTATACACATATAAATTGTTGCTCTACATCTTACAAAAAAAAAAAAAAAAAAAAAAAAAAATCGATTTAGATCTGAGTGAATAAGCTATATGAGTAGAATATATACTTTTACTTTCTTATCATTGATCTGATTATAATACCCATTATTATTATAAACTTCGATTGTCTGCGTAATATTTTATTAAATTGAAGCTTCGTTCAGCTCTGTGTAAAGTGAAAGAGTTCAATATACTTACGCTTATTGCATTAAAACTTCGTAAATTGATTTTTAAGGGCCTTGAATTTACAGCCTACGCAGGCGGCAAAAATGTAAAATGAAATTGCGGCCAACAGGCAAGTAAGCCCGACCGAAAGCAGATCGAGCTGAATTTTTCATAAATAACACGGCAGATGTAATGTCGCCAGGAGTAGGTTGCGAAGCAGCTGTCTGCTGGAAAGCAATTTAAATACCAAGCAGGACATTGTTATTTGGTCGCCGAGACTCAGCAGCAAATTCAATTTAAGTCCGTTACAATCAGTGTGTAAAAGTAAATACTCTGAAAAATGCTTTTAAGGACATTGTATTGTATTTTTAATTTGCGTTCAAAACAGTTCGAGTCCTTTCATCTGCCATAAAGCATTCATGGCTTCTCGAATACCACTTGCGCTAGCATATTATATAAACATTTCGTGCAGTTCTGCTCATTGTGACTAATTTATGAATGCTTGCTGAGCTGAATTCGGTCACCAAACATAATCGTTTGCTCTCGCCAAGCCTTATTGAATTATCCCCGCACAAGCAGAAACACGACGTCACGCGCACACAGACGCACTCAAATTCAAATGAACAAGCAGGAGCATCAAGACCTTGGGAACAGCATAAGACAACCCCATAATCGTCTCACCAGCAGGCGAGCACCTGATCCCTTTTGCCATCGCATACAAACACACATGGCTACATAAGTGCCATTGCTGTGCCGTGCGCTGTTATTTATGATAATTCAAAGTAATATCCTGCAGCAATTTCATCAACAAAAGCTAAGAGGCCAACGCCGACTGCAAGTAGGTGTGTAAAAGCAAATATCCTTTTCGGGCAATAAGCAGATGCCTGGGGCGCTCTAGAAAATGGCCTAAACGTGTCAAACGTGCCAATGCCTGTGTGAAACTTACAAATTTGTTTCAATAATTGGTTGTGACAACAGGTACACAAATTCGTTCCCTAGTTCCATAGTAGACCATAAAACGTACAGACATTTGGCCAAGAACTCGGCTCAAGTGATTGGATCTCATAAAGTGCATTGCATTTGCCTCAAAGTGAATCTAATAAAGTTCAAAGTATTCATTTAATAATTATGAGAGATCTTTTTCTATTAAATGACTTTCATCATCTTAAGGTCCAGCTAGTCCTGCTTGAAAATCTAAGTATATAAAAACTTTTTGTTTTTTTGCTTTTAATGATTTCTTTTTCTATAGATCTGTACCTACACTTATTTATATACCTATACATTTCTATATCTGCGGATTAGACATCCTTGATCACCAGTGAAAATTTTGAGCATCTCTTAAAAGCTTTCCACGCAAAGTCAAAACAATTTTTATCATATCTATATTCATCTGGTTTACGTACAATGTCGGGAATTTCTTCTTGACCTGTCAAGATAGATCAATCTTAATTGTCAGTCATGATTAAGATTAGTTGAATTCAGCGGACTTTCGAAGTTTCCCATCGGGATAGTAAAAGCTATACATTAACAGGTAGCTAGCTACACAATTTTCAACAGATATACAGATGGCTATCACTTGATTTCTGGACAAGCCAGCTGGTACAGGAACTGAACCAACGTTCGCGTTGGTCGTCCGGTCATTTTTCGTTTGCTCAGATATGGAATGATTCCATAGTTGCTAAGCATGCCTGATCCACGAGTATCGATATGTGCCCAATCTGCGCATGGCACCATTTCATGGAGTATGGCTGCTGCCAAGCAAGAGCTTGCCTGACCTCGTCCGTCGTTGCTCAGATCATAGCCAAGCTCGTCCGTAACCTGTTTTCTGTAGTAATTCCATAGTGGTAGGCGCCACATTCGATCGCCGGTTAAAGAACCAGCTCGTTGGAACTGCTTCCAGATGTAATGTGAATTGGAAAATATGGCGTTAGCTCCGCCCCCGAGCGCTTGTTGAGCACCCCTACCAATCGTTCCCACGTCGACCACCAGACGCGGCTTGTAGCTTGTTTGGCCGTATATCAGTGGATCAGCCATTACGACGACGCTTGCCTTGTCCAGATCGCGTATGGCCATGGACTTTGAATTCAGCAGGGTGCAGACGTCGCCTGGCTTTGTGGACATGCCTGACGGCATATTCTCGCATAACGGCACAATGACCACCACATTGATGGGCAACGAGAGAGCTGCAACACATCGCATCATAGCTACACAGGCCGCTGCGCCGGACATTCCCGCTCGATACTCGTCCATTCCTTTGCACGGACGCAAATTGATGCCGCCCGAGTTGAATGTGATGCCCTTGGCGATAAAGAGCACTGGCTTGTCGTCCGGCGACGTGCCGCAGTAACTAATCTCCATAAGCACTGGTGGCTCGCAGGAACCCTTGGCGATCATTAAGAAGGAGTGCATGCGCTGTTGCTCAATCCAGTCCATTGTGCGTATTTCCACAGTGATGCCGCACGGACACAGTGCATCCACAGTGGCCTGAGCGAACAGTGTAGGCGTCATACAGTTGGCAGCCGCATCGCTTAAACGACGCGCCAGGTTCTGCGATTCCGCCTTAAAAATTCCCCGCATCCAGCCATCTGTATCATCCGAGTCATACAGTTCCAGCCTGGGCTTCACCGGTCTATTCTTCTTATTTAGCATATCAGTGTACTGCCAGACTCCCAGCATTGCACCCTCGGCTGCCGGTTCCGCATAGTCCATACTATCGACGAAAATTTCGGGGATACGGAGCCTTTGCAGCGACTGAGCTCCAATGCCGGCTGCAATGCGTACATTTTCCATGCCCTCGTCCAACATTTCTAGCTCATTAAAGCCGACGCCCCGTAGGCCTACCCCGACGACAGCCACGCTGGTAAAGTCGGGATCAATGTTGGTAAACACTTTTCCACGGCCCAATCGCCCATTGATTTTGGTTTCGCATATCAATTCGGCCAGCTTTCCTCCCGAGCGATCGTTCATCTTCTCAGCACTTCGCGTCAACTTCGCCTCTTTGTCGCCCTCCTCTTGGTAAATACCAACGACAAGACCTTTTCCCGGTGTGTCCTTGGCACAAGAGAATCGAACATTTTCGATTTTCGGGAAGCCACGCATGAAACTGGGCTTAAGAAGAATTCGACGTACACTTTGCATCTCGAAAATGTAAATCCACTAAAAATTTGCACGTACAAGTCAAAAAATAAATATTTGCCTTTAGAAATGCTAAAACCGCGAAAGACTAGCAGCAAAAACTTGATAATTTTGATTAAACAACTTTTTTTTATTTTTTTTATTTTTTTTTTTTCAAAATTCCATTGAACAAAACATTAAGAAGCGAGCACTGACTAATCAAACTAAGAAATAAAAAACACTACCGAAAAGTCAACTGTGACAGTTGACACTTGATTTGACAACAATGTGACTGTCTGCTGGGGTTCACAATAAGCAACTGCTTTTTTTGGGAGTGCGCGACTAGAATATACCCTGAACTTTGCTATTACACTGTATTCTAATCATGCCTGTTCCTCAAATTCATATTCAGTAAAGCTTTCAGTATATAAATATTTCTATGAATATTTATTGACGATTATATTTATATATATATTGTGTATATTAAAACTCAATAGTATTGAATATCTCAGCATATTTATGTTATTATACAAATTCAAGATTATGCGCATCCAGAGCGAGATCAAGTAGAGCAAGCGTATTGGGAGAACGACACACCCAATCACACAACTCCAGCTGCTCCAACCGGCAGCTTTTTACAGGGATAAGCCCATAATATAAAAGAAATTATAATTAATTTCAGTATTTCAAATGAATTAAAAGCAACCCTAGGTTAAGCAAGTATATAATCTTATTATATTTATTATATTTTGAATTTTATTTTTATAAATATATATTTGAAATATTCTTACACAGTTAATAAACCATGTAAAGTGTGTAGTGTACGTCAAACAAACACAAATTGGTAATTAAATTAATGCAATAAACCAACAATGCAATTAAGTGGTCCACATTTGCGTTGATATTAATTGGGACTAACACATACTGTCCTCGTAAGTGAATAAATTGGTTGAAAGCAAACAAGCAATAAGGCAATTAAGTTTTATAGTAATTTAAAAAGTTGTAAGCTTATAGGTGATATGGAATTAAATTAGCTGTAAGCTATCTTATATAAGTAAAGAGTCCCCTCAAGCAAGGTCAATTCCAATGCAGCTATGAGCGCTATGAGCTATACTTTTTCGTGAATGGATAAAATATTTCAGGTTGTGTATTTTGCATAAGCACTTAAATAATAAAATGATGTTTTTTTTAGCTTTTATTAAACTTAGGAAAAATACTTTTATATATATGAAAAACATAATTTCATTCAACTCATTCCGTGCAAGCGAATAATTATTATTCATATCATCCGATACTTTTTTCAATTTTGCTTAACTCGGTTCAAAATCGACTTTTGCTTTGAAGTTTTGCGAAACTTGTCGCCGTTGACAGTGGATTATCCCAAATGTTTGTTGAGTAAAGAATAATATTCGCTTTAAAAAGCGCGGTGGCAATTAATTTCGCTCAAAATAAACTTTAATTGCAAGGCTTTCTAAAGACTTTGTCATTTTGCAAAAAGGTTCTAGTACTAAGCGAACATAGAAAGAAAGGGTTTAATAATACTTTTTAGATTACAGAAAACTTAGCAGTGCTTAAGTTTGGACTGCAATCTATTGCACAAGTGCGTCTCTGACTGTTATTTGTCCAAGCAGACATTCAATTTCCATTGGGTTGCTACAAATGAATTTTTCATTTAAATATATACAGTATCTTAGTGGTTTAACCACAGCGTAATGCTCCAAATGCCAAGCCATTCATATGATTATGACCCGACGTGCAGCTAAGCGGAAGTTTTTTCCCCTTTCCGGCAAGGATCGCCTGCCCCCAGCACGTTGCGTATCCAAGTTGTGGCAACTTAACACAGTTTTTTTTTTTTTTTTTGTTTGTAGCGTAACACTTGAGTCAGACAACTTTCTGGCTTTGGCGAGGTGCTGGAATGCCTGCATGCTCGACATTTGCCGGAACCCTGCCATAAACGTTCGTATGTGTGTGTGTGTGTGTGCATGTATATGTGTATGTTGACAGCATTTGTTGCCAACAATTTCATTACCGCGCATTTAAAGTTTTACCAACACTCATGCAGCCCCAGCAAATGAGACAGCAGGAATACACATTCGTTTCGACAGTCTTCCTGCCCACCCGCATAGCAAAACATGCCCCTGTGCATATAGCCATGGATGGCACTGTGCTCGTTATAAATGGAAAACTTTTGCTACTTGCTCAAGTGGTTTCGTCTTTTTTATTTGCTTTTCTCTATTTCCTTTTGTTTTGAGTTCAGCTGCTGTTGCTGCTTCTGCTGCTGCTGCTGCTCCTGTTTTTATTCGCTTTTGATTTTGAAACTTTTACTTGTTTATTTTACTTTTTAATGAGAGCAGACTAAGAGATCGTGTGTCCATGAACACGGACAATCTGACTGTGGAAGAGCTGTGCGGCGTTCCAGTTGTATGCTTGTCGATTAGCCATATTTGAAATGGAACATCAAGTTGCAAAACTTTTGCAATGTGTATGTCCAATCCAGTTACGCGCTTGGCCCAACTTTTTGGGGCATAAAGTTTTACTGCACAATTTGTCAAGCCGTGTTTTAAAGTGCGTGCAACAGTTGCATAGATTTGTCAGCTGTCCGTTTGCATCTAAACATGTCCAGTTCGATGGGTTGGATATCAGATCTCTGCTCAAAATTGATTTGCGCAACTTTTTGTCTCCTCGCTTTGTAGTCAGTCGCAATCGCCTTTTCAAGTGGTCGGGATAACACACAGTCGAGTGTTTTTAATTTGAACTTTTTGTGGCCCATTCGCATATCAATGGCTGGGCGAGGCAGTCAAGCGTAAGTGGCAAACAGCCGCTGCCACAGACTGCCAGCACCGCAACCACAGACCGAACACCATATAGAAATTCGGCTATGGAGCGTATTTCTGGCAGCTAAACAACTTCTATTGGCAACTTGGCAAACAGTTCCACAATTTATTTTCCTGCATTGCAGTGATTTATAAATTTTGATTAAATTCGTTGGCCAACGTTTTGGCAAATGAAGTGAACCTGTTTAAAAGCCAACCGGCCGGCTGGTCAGCTACTTTATCACTGCTCATCTAGCATATTTGTTGGATTTATTTTCCATAGTTGCTGCAAATTCGTTGCATTGTACCTCTTGTGTATAAAATATGAAATGTGTACAATATTTATTTTACTATATGCTAAAATAATAAATAAAGTTAACAAAATGAAATACATTTCACGGAAGCTCGTATTTTTGCTGTGAGTTTGTAAAGTACTTTTGCACCCGAATATTATAATTTCAGTATGCTGGTTTAATATTTTATACTCATATATATATACTCATATATATGAATATACATCAAAGCTGCGTATTGTTCGATGCATATTTTATATTTTAACTCTTAGACAAATAAAAATTATAATTTTTTTTGTCATGACATCTGTTTAAATGGAGCAAGAGAAATATTTGAGTGCTATGAAGCAATTAAGAAATTTGCTTGCTCATATTGAACTTCAATGTAAATCATAAGAAAGTGCTCAAAATAAACTATTCAAATATGGAATATAGAAATAAACGAGAAGCTGCAATATCATAACACAATCAGATGTGAGTTTGTCAAAGACATTAAAAATTTATACTGCGAGTAAGCTTCACATTCAATTTCACATTACTGAAAAATAGCTCATTTTAAGATTTAATTTGATTAGTGTAGTAATATTTAGTAAACATAAACAGAAAAACATATCACATTTTTTATACCCTGAATCCATTGAAAATGGAAATTTCAGGGTATAATGTTTTTGTGCAAATGTATGTAACAGGCAGAAGGAGGCGTGCCACACCCCATAAAGTATATATATTCTTGATCAGCTCGATGAGCTGAGTTGAACTAGCCCTGTCCGTCTGTCCGTCCGTCCGTCCGTCCGTCCGTCCGTCCGTCCGTCCGTCCTTCCATGTAAACACCTGGATTTCTGCAACCACAAAAGCTAGAGACTTCAAATAAAAAGCAAAATGCTCGATAATACCATACGCTGTACGAGTTTATTATTTTTTTCGATAACTCGTCCCATTTCTTTTTTATCGATAACTATCGAAAATATCGCTTTGTTTTTTAGGTCTGGCGTGCACACCGTTAAAGATAGAATCGTGCACTAAGATGTGGTTGATAGCTATATTGAATCCGCACATTTTGTCATTTTTGGATTTTTGATGCCACGCCCCTTTCGCCCACAATTCAACAAAAACGATAACTCACGTATATCAAATACTAGAGACTTGAAATTTGGCAAATAGGTACATTTGGATGTCATAATCATTCCCCGAAAATTTCATTTAGAACATAGGTCGAGAAAAAAAGTTATTAAGCAATAAAGTTTGCATAGCACAGCCTCTTCTGCAGCCGCAAAACTGCGCAGTGAGCATATTACGTGCATGCATATGTTTGTGTGTGTGTGTGTGTGCATGTGTTGTTTACTATTAATGAATAAATGAAGCTCTTAATGATTGGTATTACAGCTCAATGGATTCAGGGTATCTCTTAGTCGAGCAGTCTCGACTAGAGTGTCGTTACTTGTTTTTATACCCTGAATCCATTGAAAATGGAAATTTCAGGGTATAATGTTTTTGTGCAAATGTATGTAACAGGCAGAAGGAGGCGTGCCACACCCCATAAAGTATATATATTCTTGATCAGCTCGATGAGCTGAGTTGAACTAGCCCTGTCCGTCTGTCCGTCCGTCCGTCCGTCCGTCCGTCCGTCCGTGTAAACACCTGGATTTCTGCAACCACAAAAGCTAGAGACTTCAAATAAAAAGCAAAATGCTCGATAATACCATACGCTGTACGAGTTTATTTTTTTTTTCGATAACTCGTCCCATTTCTTTTTTATCGATAACTATCGAAAATATCGCTTTGTTTTTTAGATCTGGCTTGCACACCGTTAAAGATAGAATCGTGCTCTAAGTTGTGTTTGATTGCTATATTGAATCCGCACATTTTGTCATTTTTGGATTTTTGATGCCACGCCCCTTTCGCCCACAATTCAACAAAAACGATAACTCACGCATATCAAATACTAGAGACTTGAAATTTGGCATTAGGGTATCCCCTAGTCGGGCGCGCCGACTAGAGTTTTCTTACTTGTTAACTATGTACTCTTTATTTTTCTCTCAGCCTCGATGAATTTTCTATTCAGTAATTAATTTATTAAAGAATAACCAGCAGCTATCGCACATTGAAGAAAAATTGCCGTAATCTTCCAGTCAAAGGATATATGTTCACACAAACAAATATAAATTTAGACGTGTGTGTGTGTGTGCAAGGCAAATATGCAGCTCGCGCGCCTTCTCTTCCTTTGTCCATTGACTGGCACTTGCTGCTGCTGCAAATAGAAATGTTAAACTTTCAGGCGAAATTGCACGAGCGTCGAAGGGGTAGCTAACCCGCACCGATAATCCAAGTACGCAATATAGTACATATATATTTATGCTTTGGTCATTTAAAGCTTAAACACTGTGCATGCTAAAGGGTGAATAAGCCCTTGGCAGTTTAGCAAACTAATCGGACTCTTTGACATTTTTCAAACTGACGGTCGTAGTCCAGAGAAAATGCCATTAGTTTTCAGCTTGCAAACTAAGCTCAGTTATGTCATTAGGCTAATTGATAGTAAGTAAAAACGTGCCGCCTACAATTGGCAGCGCCCAAAAGCACGCTATGGCTGGAGTGTCTGCCGCCCTAAGCCGATTATTGGCCCTGAGACTGGTGCACTCACTTTAACTTGCCGCAAAACTCGTTGAGTGCTTCAACCTCCTATTTATTGTAGTTAGGGTATTTAGCAAACCAAACAAGTAAGGTGCTTACTATTGGGAGTCACTATTAGAATTCAAGCTATCATCCTAAATCCTTAAAAAAAATCCTAGAGTACTATATGCATATAAGTGTAGATCTGTGACATATTGTGCACATGTGATATATTAAAGGAAATATATTACATCAAATTATTTAGCATATAAAGTTTGCTATTAAAAATCATCGGAGTGTATTCACTGCTCGGCGTCAAGTAGTGTGCTGGCTTTTCTGCTTTTTTTTTTTAGCACAAATTGCCAATGTCGCAAATCTGCTTGTCGGCAACTTATCAGCGCTGAAGTTAAGAAGGGATCGAAAGTGAAAGAGGAAGATAAATGGGGAATGGGGAATGGGGAATGCTGAATGGTGAATGGTGAATATCTTGGTGAAAGAAAAAACAGCACTAATTAATTTAAAGCGCTCGCGCAATCAGCTTTTTACGCTAGTCATTCTGTCACTCTGGCAGCCAGGCAGTCACTCATTCAGCTTGACAGTAAGCAGAAGAGGCACTCGCGCTAAAATATGTAATATTTTGTTAGGTATCTTATGGGTGGCTTCTGGCATTGCTTTCGTCAGAGCAGCTGAAATGTGACATTTATTAATGTGAACGCACTAGCAGCACCAACATCGACACTGTCACCATCGACAACAACTATAACAACAGCAATTGTCAGCATTATGGGTTGTGGGCGTGGCGCTGGCAACTCGAGCGGAATTAAATACGCATTTGCGCTGTCAGTTTCACTTGGCACTTGGCAATCAGCACAGGAGCAGAGTCGAAGCGCCACAAAGAGACTTTACGTACATAGCCCCAGCCCAAGGTTTAGCGTTAAGCGTGCCATAAAACTTTGTTGGGGAGTTACGACTGCAGCCAAAAGACCAAAAAGATGTTAAAAGTGCGAAGGTGCTCCAGGCATATTATGAAAATGACATTAAAGTGACGACAGCAGCAAAGCGGCTCAAGTCAGTTATTAAAGCTTATGGCGGCAGTTTATGGTCCTAGTCGGTGGCATGTGGCAGGGTTAAGTATGGATTTATTTCTCACTAAAGTATGCCCATCACCCATCGAAAGCGCAAGCAGACGGACAGGCAGTGGGTACTCGAACTGCTCTAGGCACTGAGTGAATCCGATTTCAGTCAAAGGTAGCCAAATGCTCTTCTCCAAATGAAGTTCAGAGGGCCTTTGATGCAATTGACTTCAGTATTGGGCAAATAATATTTATGTGGCTGGTATGATGGTTTGGATACTTATTGAATAAACCCTTTTCCAAAAATTTGAACTGTTTTGACAAAGGATATAAGTAGGTGATATATATGAATACACTTCTGAAATGATAACTGATTCTTATTTTTCACCTCATTAAATTTGACTTGATTTTTGATAATCCCGTCCCTCTGTAGCTCAGTCATCGACATCTTCTTTTACGCGTGCAACGATTTCTCGATTTGGAAACCGAAATCATAAAGCGCAAGAGCTTGCGCTGCATGCAGCAGTTATTTCTAGCGCAAAAATAGCCACATCTGAGCATAAATAATAAAATAAAGAACTATATATATATTGTTGCTGTAACCACATGAGTAACGCAAAAGAATACGCACACTGTGAAAGCGAATAATTTGAGGCAGCAGCAGCAGCCGCAGCAACAGCAACAGCAGCAGAAGCAGCTGCCGCAACAGCATCGCCCAAATGTCTGCAATTCTTAAACTGTTATACGGACAGTATTAACCAGAGCACGGCGCATGACCAAAGAGTCAAGTTAGAGAATAGAGAGAGAGAATAATATGTGGGATATAGAGAGGGAGAGAGGGTTAGTGAGAGAGGATGATGCTTTACTATGCCGCTTGCAGGAACACACAATGTCTTACAAAAAAAGAAAAGAAAAAAATAAAAAAAACTAAAGATGAAAAAACAAAAATAGAAAAGTGGACGAAAACAACAGCAACAGCAATGAAACAACGACGGCAACAGCGCCGTACTTAGGCCAAAACGTAACAACGGTCTGACCTTCACCATTAGCGCATTTTTTTATACCCTGCACGCAATGAAAAAAGGAAAAAGGGAATAATGGAATAATAAGGCACCTGCAATTTTAATATATTTAGCTAATAATATAAAAAAATATATATGTATACGTATACGATATTAGACATTTTTAGTCTGTTTAATGAAAATATTTCAACATTAAGCCAATCAGAGAGAGAGAGAGTGAGAGAGAGAGTCTTGAAGTCGGCTATATAGGCTTTGTCACAGCCATGTTTCACGCCTTCTGGTCATCTATCTTGTTTCATATGGCGTTTGCTAACAGCATAAGGCATATAGTGAAAAAAGTAGCATTAGGCACTTTGTTGCGTGTCTTTGTGGGCGTGGTGCCGTGTACTCATGTGGGAAGCATCTTACAAGACCGACTTAAATGCTTTCCGCTTAAAGGAGCAACGCAAGAAATTGATGGGAGCTATGCCTACAGGAGTGTGTGTATGAGTGGTTGTGTGTCTATGTTGCTAATAGCCTCCCATACACAAGTCTAAGCCTCTTAGGTTGTTCTCTATTAGTAACTATATGTTTATAGGATGATTATAAAAATGGGCTGAGACGACTTCAATTAAGTCATATTTCAGATATGTCATTTCATTCTAATGTCTTTCCCAATGAAAACCTTTATATAGGATAGTAACTTCAACTATTTCGATGGCAAGTCTATGCTTCGAAGCAGTGCCTTTATTTACCAAAATTATTGTAGAGCCCAGGCAACTGGCAACCCCATGAGGTCTACTAGTATGCATATATAGGTCAAGATTTTGATGTACTTTGACAATGGATATTATACACTACACTGAGCAAATATACCTAAATTGGAATAGAAAGTGATTCTAGAAAATAAAAACAAGAAATTTAAAATTACCGATAAGCATTATATCCACCTGTTAAGGCCATTACAAAGTTACATTTATATTCCTAGTTTAGGATATACTAAAAAAAGGTAATGTGCAAATATAGGTTAAGAAGCTTACATCACATCTTAAATGAAATAAGTAATGCTTTAGTAGTTAATTCAGTAAATATCCGATGTCAATTAACAGAGCGAAAATCTGATAGAATGTGACTCGGAGATAATGTATTCATATATATATATATATATATATATATATATATATATATATATATATATATATTAGTATTCAGCCGGCTTACCATTTGACTGATAAGCATTAACAAAATGTTGGCCGCTTCGGCTCATTGGTTCGACTTGGCATTGCTGAAATATGTTTGGCATGATTGATGATACAATTGATTGAAATGTGATAAATTGTTGTCTGCTGCGGGAGACAGCCACAGCAGCAGCAGCAATGAGAGGAACAGTAAACGCTAAAAAGAAAAAAAAAAAAATGGGCGAAAATGCATGGCAAGCATTTCTCCCTCTCTCTGAAGTAAGTTCTCCAAGCTCGCATATGAGTAACTACTAAAGGAAACTTGTTTACAGCTTTCGCATGGGTTTATCTACTGAATGTGGCTGCTGAGTTCGAGTATGCCGATTTATAAAATAGGATTTAAACTTCGAATTAAGTTTGCATGACTTGAGATCCGCAAGACAATATCAGAACTAATTATTTGCCATTATATTAAAGTTATGTTTTCTTACAACTATGTAAAGAGTATGGGGCAGTCGGTAATGCTCGAATGCAACGTTCTGACTTGTTTTACTACGTGATTGACGCCAGTGCCCGAAAAAAAATTTTATTTTTTTTCGCTCACTAAGCTTATTTTCCCAGAAGTAGCATTCAGTAGCTGGCAAGGAGCTGTGCTCGTTTTTACATGTGGTAGAGAGCAGAAAGTTTTCCTAAATTTGGCAACAGAGCTTGTAAAACTCGTAAGTAGCAGTATATTTGGCTTACTTTCGCTTTTCTTTCAGTCAGTTTCCTTTGTATGGTAATGCACAAAGTGGGAAGCGAAGCATTTAATCAACTTTATGTGGAATAAATAAATCTTTGCGTAAAAAAAGAAACAAAAGCCGTCATCAGTATGGCACCCAAATGCCATTAGACTTATTAAAAATCCGTCTGAGGGATTAGTCTTAATGTTGACAATGGCATCCAGCGGGACGAGGCTAAAGGTGATGAGCTAACGAAAATAATATACAAAGTGGTGCTTACATGTTGAGTAAATGTGTGCTTAGAATTTAGAAATAAAATAAGAAGTTCGATGTTTGACGCCAATTTATTTCAAAGTTCTAGACGTTCATTATATATCACCTGCCTTTTGCTATATAAATAACTATTAACAAAGCAGCTCAACAGCTTACAGAAAAGTTGTTGCTCCACCAAACAACTTAAGGTTCGAATCTGAAAGCAATTGCTGCTTATGCCACAATATTGTGATAGTTATTTACTTTACATATATCGCTTGGCTGTACGTGTGTGTGTGTACTTCTTTAGCTCATACACGCCCCTCTGATTTATGGAGCACAGTTTTTTATAGCTTGTCAAAATAAAACTTTTTCGGCGCTGTGCACAAAAAGCCAAAAACTTTTATTTAGTTTGCCACAATTTATTTTTTGAGAAATTTATTCGATGCCCTTACAGAGACTTTGATACAATCTTACAATGAAATGCATAGATAAAATCCCCATAACGTATAGGTTTGAACAGGCCTAAATTAAAGTGTTTCGCTCAGCGCACTTCAAATTCATGCAACATACATATATTTATAACTAGATCAAGAGCAGTTCATTTGTTTTCGTTAGTCTGTTACACAAAAGTCTTTACAGTACGAGAGAAACTGTGGCACAATGATATTGATGAAAGTCCTTAAGAAATGTTACGTTACCTAAACCCACAGGACTAAGTGGCAAGAGTGACAAAGTTTGACATTCATCCAGAATACAGCTGTGACCATGGGGGTCACAGATTTCTGGAAACTTATTTTTGAGGACAAGTTGGGCTTTGGCCTTTTTTTAATTAATAATATTATTAATATATTAGTAATAGTTTATATTACTAATATATAAACTTGAATATTTTTAACTATCGCGAAGTTCAGGGTATTTCTTAGTCGGGCACTGTCGCTAGATCAAACATACTTGCTTAGCATTGTTGCTGACAGTTTTATTTATTTTAAATATGCGTTATTGGATAAAGCTTTGTCTCGCTCATTCTTGGCTTGAAAGTTTTTAGATACAATTATTGTTTCGTTAGTCAGCTAAGCGAACAACGTTGTTAATTTTGTAACTTTCAAAAAGTTTTGTTTTTGCTTTTAGGTTGTGTAACTTTGGTATTGCGCTTGCTTGTTGTCTTAATTAAAAGCCATCAACTGGCACTTGAAGAGCTTGCAGCCGGCATTAATAATAAAAGAAATGGTTAGGTCCACACATGCAGCACGGGCAGAGCGAACACGCAACTTCTGTAGTACTCACAGACACACACACATACACACTCATACAAAGAGACACGCAGACAACTGGGGTGGCACAGCTTCTGTTGACTGTGCTGGTGACGGAAGTCTAACCATGACTGACAATTTCTACGTTTGCAGCAACAATTGCAGCTTTAGCTACATTATTTTCCCTTTTCTGTAGTAATCGTCACATGTTCACAAATGTTTATATGTATGAGGAGTATTTCGCTGCCGCCGTTGGGGTGGCATAGACAATGCCAGTTTCGCTATGCCACTGCGACTCCTGCTCCAGCATCTGCGCCGACTTCTCTTTTAGTTAGTCAGCATAATGAATTACACCGGGACACGCGTGCCTGATCTCTTCCTGACAATCCTTTTTGCCTTCATCAAGCTGCAGTCGACAGTCAACCAAAATCGTTAAAATCGCTCGGCACGAGCAACAACTCCTGCCTCGAATTGTTGCCAGCCACAATTTACAATTACAATTGACTATTTCCCTATGCGAGTCCAGCTGTGTGTCAAAGGTAGAAGGCATTTAGTAGTCTATGGACGCCACCGTAAAACGCTCGACTTGTTTTACGCATTATTTACTTAGTTGGGATGCCCCCACGTGTCTGCGGCAGGGCGTGGCAAATGAACTAGTATTACTGCAAGTTGGCAAGTAGCAAAATGTTCGACTACAATTAATTTGAAACTCTTAGCTCGGAGAATGGTATAGGGTTTACTTTATGTGCGTGGGTGTATGCGTGTATGTGTGTGTACGTGTGTGTGTATGTTCCCTTGAATGCTTTTGTTTATACCACGTTTTGCAGTTGCCCCATGCTCATTGTAAGTAAATTCACAGAAAATTGAACATTTACGCTGGCAATTTACAAGGGGAACTGATGAAAATTCTTGGTAACTTGAAATTTTACGTACGTATACATTTTTGAGTATCTTATTAAATTTGTACAGTTTTGAATTCCAGTAAAAACATTGCTTGAGCTTCAGAAAATGAAACCAAAATAATTTCAATAGCTAAATTATTGTATGTACTCATTGGGGACAGGCTGTGATCCATCATATTTAATTAATCGGCTTATGAAATATTTGTCAATTGACTAAAAGAGTTTGGGCAGACCCAGTTGACTAGATTTACTTTCAAGGAAGTTGGATACAGTTAGACAGCGAAATATTACAAGAGACTACTTACTTGCTTCTTATGCTTATGGATTAGAGTCAATTGCAGGCTATTATGCTGCGGTGAAAGCTAATATGAGATAATATGTCGTAGATGCTATCTAATGCCAAACGACACACATATTATGCAACTTTTATCCAAGATTGTATTAAATATTTAACACACAACACGATAAAACACTTTTGGCTCATTAAGCTAACGCACACACACGCACGCACACACGCGCCACAGAGGTTGCCCAGTGAGCGGGAAAGAGACGTGGCTGTGCAGCCACTAATGAAGCCAAACGTAAATGTTGTTCAGACCCAAAAATTTGTGTGCCTGATTAATGCGAATGCGGAGCTTTCTTGCACACAGTTTACGCGCTTCTTGAGGTACACTCACGACGGTACATGTATGAAGCGGCACTGGCAAAAGCTATCAGTGTGAACGAGAGCACTGGCAAAGGGAGACTGAAGCCAAAGTCCAAACGCGCCTGTAAGTATGCAGCAGAATCATGGACAAGGCGTTCGTATAACAGTATAACACTTGTATGCTGCTTGTGGAGAGCATGTTCCGTGCCCGTCGGAGGCTGTAACACCAAGAACTTGATTACACCTGCTCCTCTATGTGCGAGATAGAAAGAGAGAGTGAGTGAGAGAGAGAGAGAGAGAGAGAGAGAGACAGAGAAGAAGGGAGAGAGAGCGAGAGCGAGAGAAATTACGATTTTGGTTATGGCACGCACAATGACCTTAACACGAATTCGCCTTGACGGCAGCTATTTAACACTTTTGGCATATGTGGCCAAAAGCAAATCACTTTAAGCAAATTACGAATGCGCACCATTTATTTTTATAGGCTTCAACTGAACGTTTCGAGAGGTATGTGATAATAAATTGAGTGGGCAGAGCTGGGGCGCAATGTAGTCCAAATTATGATTATGATTATGATTATCTACTGTTTGCTGTGGGCGTTGGGTTACATAAATACGCCATTAAATTTAAGTGCCCTGGTTCAGATTACAGACTACAGATTCGAGATTCCAGATCCCGGACTTCAGATCTTGTCTTTCAGATACTAAATGCACGGTTTCTGATTCGCGGACATGGACGAGGCGCTTTTGTTGTCTGAATTCAATTGAAGCCGCTATTCAAATGTCAAACAAATTTCGCAATGCCACTCAGCGAAGACAACAAAGTTGATGCCTCGAATCGCTGTGCGTCTGCACGGCCGATAGCCAATATCTAAATGGCTATAAGAAAGGCATACCAGACAAGTTTTGTGCGAAACGTAATTGAATTTTTATTGACATTGCAGCCGAGCTGCCGAGCTGCCAAGCTACCGAGCTACCGAGCTACCGAGCTGTGAGGGGCACAAATGGAGCGTGTGCAAAAGAAACGGCAGCAGAATGACGCACGCGACAACAGAGCGCAAAAACAGAGAAGTTAAAGTCGAAATTGGTTCAATGCTCACAAAATATTTGAGAAGCATTAAAAATTCTATTATAAATGAGTTGCTAATAAATTCAGGAAGTATTTTTTTTTTTTTTTTTTTTTTGGTTTTGTGGCATTGAATGAATAAATAGATAGATTATGCTTTTAAAATATATATAAAAAAACACTCTTTAATACAGATGTATTCATTCCAGAGACGATTTCTAATTTATTCATATGATTCATTCAGATGAAAAAGGCAATGACGTTATTATAGTAAAAAAGAAGACTTCATTTGGCTGTGTCGGTCTTCCGTGAATCGCAGCTAGAAACAGGGCAACGGGAACATTTAATAAGTCTGTACGACGTCACATAAGGACTCGATAACATTTATTATAGTATAGAGATGCAATGAATCAGAAAGTCAGTCACTTATAGGCTCAGCTTATCAGCCGCAGAGTAACTTTCAGTCATCGACAATAGCAGCTCACTGGCATTAGCTATTGTTATTAACCCAAAAACAAGTTTGTTCGTTTGTTCAATTAGCAGATAATATCGTCGAATGCACTTTGACTGCGCTTATTGTGCGGGGTTTGACATCAATAATGGAACCGACTGGTCAGTGCTTAATATGTGTGCCAGGCAATGCAACTACTAAAGCCATTTAATGTGGCGCGCTATGCTAATTATACGAAAGTTTCCTGATGGCCATACGCTCGACTGGCAACTGTTTATCTCGCTGTGCGCTTCCATTTAATTATTTTATATGGCACATTCAAGTAAACAGCGCGAGTGCATAAAAAAAACAAATGCAGCCTCTGCCAAGTGCCCAGAGCGGAATAGATACGTGCCGGCCATGCCACACATGCCAGCTGCTGCTTGCTGTGACTGAGACTGCGACTTGCTGCGTGCACCATTACTGTTATTATTATAGTGTTATTATTTTTATTGCTGTGCCGCATGCTGCGCGACTTCTAAGCAATTACTTTGAGCCGCTCCACGCCGCCTCTGGCTCACGCATTTGCATGCAATTATACTGGGATGTTTGTCTTGGACTCCGGCTGCGGCCAGACCCCAGCACTCATAAGCCGAGTGACCAAACATTGTTTACTCACCTGAATCGCATTTCACTGCGTTTATTAATTAGTTGTATCTACCAATTTAAATGATCCATCCCTGTTGCATTCTTTAAGTAATTGTTTTTAATTACGACAGTGTTTTGTCTTTAATTTTTCCTGATACTTTTTTGATAGCCAAATGTAGCAAGCAGCTTAACTCTGGGAAATTATTACCTACCAAATTGAACCTTATATCCCGATACTGGGGCATAGACTCTGATCCAAATAATAAGTCTGTTCTCTTTCTCTTAAAGGGCCACTTAAGCAACGAGCTTTCAATGCCGTTTATCATATAGAGCTGATGCAGCTTTCTGCGTATGGCCGTCACTACAAACAACTTCTTTTCGCAAGTAAAGCCAGTAACGCTGCCCTCGATTTTCAGCACATCATCGATCTTGGTGTAGGGCGACGGTACATAAAATTTTGAATCCTCTTCAACAATGGTTTCCAGACTTTTGAGACGCCGCAACAGCAAGTCTAGCATCCACAACGTGTGCTCAAAGAAAGCCGTCTGGTTGCCAGCCCGCGCCAAGCATTCTACAACCATGGTCAGATTCACCCTCTCAATGTGCAATTGATCCACACACTTTACATATTCTGTGGTGCTTGAGGCTCCGCTGTTGTTGCCAAACAATACTCCAGGGAAAGTAATCAGCGCTACAAACAGCAAAGGTAACACCAACGACTGCATCTCCAACTCAGTAAAGCGCAACGTGAACTGAATGAATATGAAATCAAATTAAATGTAGAGTGAAGTGAATTGTGTGTGCTTAATTCAAAAAGTTCTGGGCTAATTTAATGACCTTAACCATTAATATTTACTCAATGCATGAAATGAGACTAAATTCTTCTACCATTATCGATCACATCTAGAATATGCCATTTTTGAACTCGTTCGTGCTTCGAGACCAATTTGATTTAGATGTATGTGTCTGTCGTACATAAGATTGCATTGATGGATATTTGAGTCAGAAATCGTATTAATCTCATTATTTATATACAGCAATAAATTCTAAGATGTATTTCATGGAAGGACTTAACATTCAAGGCTTGGCGGTTAAGGCACCATCTAGGCACAGACTTCATATATTCCTATTTATCATATTTCCTATTTAAACGATCAATTGTACTTTTTTATCTCTTTAAAACTAAGTGTGTTTTAGAAAAAAGTTTGTTTGTCTGTTCCTTCACAAGCATAATTAAATTTTTTTCCAGCATCGAAATTCCCAATAAGAGCTTTGCATCGAAGTACCTTCAATTGGCGTTGTTGTGCCAACGTGAAGTCTTCCAGCTGTTTTTCTTCTTCTTCTTATTTGTGTTTTTCTCTTAATATCCCAATAAATCTATACGCTCATCTAGCAATTGGGTTTCTGTGACGAAAGTTGATGCCCTTATAAATTTTGACAGCCTACAAAAACTGAGCATACGCTTATCTACGAATGGAGTGGTGGTTCCTCTTACATGGAATGTATAACAGTTTAGTAAGCCTACCCATAGCAAAACTGGCAGCTGTACAACAACGACAACTAAATATATATGTAAAGAAAATGTCCAGTTTACGTTTTAAGAGTGTGTCTGGCCGTGGTTTGCCTTGCCAGAATCTTTGCATGCTTTCGACTTGGCTGGCAACGAGTTGCCCGGGGACCCACTTTTTCTCATTTGGCGGGCTAAATTTATTGTTTGCGGAAGCTGTCTTTTATAGCAACGCCCAAATGCCACGCCTGTTAGCCTCCACCGCTCATCAGCCATCAGCCATCCACCACCCACAACTCACCTACCCCATCAGCCAGGACTTTGTTGACCTTCGCCTGCAAATAATTTCAACTCATTGAGTTTAATGTGCCAGCAGCTGTTCCTTATTGCTGCAAAGTGGGCGTGGCTGCCACTTCCCTAGTTATTTTTCGCACATTTGTATATTTCGCATTATGTTTAGTTATCTGAGCACGTGCTGCGGCCAATATTCATTTGATTTACAGCACGCTCTATCCACAACACCGAGTCGTCCACACTTCTGAGAATTGTGTGTGTTGTGATTTAAGTTGTAGTTCAATATAGGGTATTTCGCTTTAGTCACACTGGTGGGAGATATATATGTATACAACAATTATGTATTGCTCGTTTACTGGGAATTAAAGCTCTTTCCAAATAACTTGCTTTACAAAAATTTTAAATATAAATATGACTTCCAATAAAATAGAAAGTCAAAGTAATGTATCAAAGGGTATTTAAATTTCGACATTAAATTTAATTTCGTTTCATTCCGTTATCACTATTGTCGTTCCTCATGCAAATTGTGTGTTTGATGTGGGTTGTATTTTGTTAGTCGACATCGCTCCTTCGGACTCTCTCTGTTTGTTTGCCAGTGAAAATAATGCGTTTATAAAGTGTTAAAGTTGTGGTATTCGTAATTTAAACGTGTAATAAATTTGATGGCAACTGGCGTACGAATTTTTTAAGCTTGTGCTTTGGATTATTTACTCTCTTTTTTATGGGAAGCACGATACGGAAATTGTGGTATAAGATAAAATATATATATGTATATAAGATTAAATATCAGCAACTTGATAAGAAATTTCATTAAATTTAGTTTAATAGATGCCCAATTAATAAATATCGATAGGAATCTTGCAAACTTAATAATTTTAATAAATAAGAATAATATGAAAATGTTTCACTTCCTTTGAATACTAAAAAGCTTGGGTTCCAATAAAAAAAGAAAAACAATAAGCCTGCATCCAGCCAAAATTACAGACCATTTCCTTGCACGATCAACCTAAGCTGTAAAATCAAAATGAAAAGCTTAATTTAATTGTGGCAATTACTAAAGTCAAGTGCAACACTCGGATGCATATACTAAAACTCATGCACTTGTATTCAAAATTCAAGCTCACACAAATAATTGAACGTAAGTATGAAACTAATTGCTTGTGGGAATACAAAATGAAAATTGTCGCCGAGGAGCATTTGCATTTTCATTTGGCTTTGAATTGCAGCAAAAAGAGCAATTTAACTAATAAGAGATGCAGGCACATGGAAGTAGAAAAACAAAAAGAGATTATCAAATGAATGCTTTTCAGTTAGCAAGAAATGAGCCAGGAATAAATGGCTTTAACTAAAAACAACTGCACGGAATGCAAATAGAAACAGGCGAAAGGAGCGATATTGAGAGAGAGAGATAGAAAGAAACTGGAAATTGGCCAAGTATTTCAGGTTCAATCTCCAGTTTGAGTGTCTGCTGCTCATTATTATGCTCGACACATTGTTGGTAATATTTCTGTCCTACAATGACGTAGTCAACGCCCGCGACCTTCACTCAAGTCGTTCGCATTCAGCCGAGCAGTGAGAACCCAAAAAAGTATACTAAGCGCTTTGGAAGCCTGTTATTCATGCTGGTGCAGTCCTGGGCGAGTCGCTTAACCAGTCGTGCATCAGGTAGCGCCTTATTCATGCAGACAGTCACTCACCCAGTCAGTGAGTCAACCAGACAAGTCAGTCAGTCAAACTGACTGTTTGTCAGTCGAACAACAACGCAAGCATGCTCTGAATAACTAAGCAGCTCTCTAGGTACTTCCTGTAGGTTGCAAATCATACAGAAAACAAACTTCTTAGGTTCATGTCCTTTTATAGTCTACTTCCACGTCTGCCATTATATATGTATTTGTATTTGCGTTTTCATTTAGCGCTGATTTTATTTTAATGAGAATTACATGACGAAGCCTTATTGGCTTTTCTGTTAAAGCTGCTTAAGCTGCTTTTACAGCGAATTGATTTACGATATCGCATTATAGTTCACCTAAAATTAGGGTATTGCTCAAACCATCAACAAAATTCAAAAACACGAATAAGAAATTAAATTTTAAGCCTCGGTTTTTTTCTCTCTCCTCAAATCAGCATTTATTAAGCTGAAATATGATTAAAAGCTATTATTGCTAAGACATCCGCATACATAGCAGTCACTGCTTTCTTATTTTTTTTAGGGTATAGAGATTTGGTCAATGCCCTTTTTGCAGTTTCAGTATGTCCACGTCTACAAGCACATGACGATTGGAAAAACCATTATATTGCAGCCCTGATAAATATTAACTCCATACATAGTTAATATTGCCCGATTGCAACATTTTCTAATTCTCCACTTGCTTAAACCGGAATTTGTTAATCGACTTTCTCTGGAACATTAAAAGAGAATTTGACAAGCCGAAGAAAAATCTTATGGCCTTGCACGGCAATAAAATGTTTTACACCTCATTGAAAATTTAGATAGGTAGCCATAATTAGTAACAAGGGATAACTTTTATAACATTTACTCATTATATAATATATGTTTAAAACAAGCAAATCCCTTAATGACTGATGCCTTTTTTTTAGCATTTTTCAAAACGTGTTTCATATGTAAGCTCTAAGGTATTTTTAATTTTGTTCTTGGTTGATAATTAGATGCTCTTAGCTGAGCTTAAATTAGGTTAGCTCAGTACTCATTCTGCAAATGTCAACTAATAATTGGCGCAGCTCGGAATCTGTATCTATGGCTAAGAGACAACTGGCAATGCAGTCAAGGCCATTGCACATACAAATTGAGTTGCGTAATTTGTGTCGAGGTACGTTAGACTGGGTCTATTCAAATGCGAACTGAATGCACATAAAGCTAACCAACACACGTCAGATACAGACATGCGACCCCATTGTCAACCAGGCGACTAGGCAAATCGGGCAAAGAGGACCAAGGACTTCGTACATCATGAATGACTTAAGTACAATTTGACTATAATTACTTAATATACATGTCTATCAGGCTATTGTCAATCATTTTTTGTTTTGCTAGGATCTAAGCTTGATTTCCATTCAGGGAATATGTTGAAAGTTTTTCGCTAATAGGGTGAAAGCTTAAGGATAGAGTGAATAATCAGTCGTTTGTTATGGAAATGGAATAGTCTTTCATACCTGAAAGAAAAAATCTTTAGAGGATAATTTTATAACGTTTTTAAAGATGCAAATGATTACGACGCACGTACTTAGCTATTGAATCACAGATGGAGCTTGAGCTCAAGCTGCAGTTACAATTGCAGATACAAGCCATGCATATTTGGCAAGCAATGACACAAAGATTTTAACAGCTGATGCGGGCTAGGAGGCAGAGGGCAGAGGGCAGCTAGTACCGACCATGTCTGGTAATAAGCCTCTGCCAGTGGCTTCCTGGCTGTGGCATTGCCAGTGGCCCTGCACATGCACTTCCACTTCCTGCCACAGGCTTTGCATCCTCTGTCTATGACAGTCTGAATTTTGGTCGCTTCTCCTAAAGAAATATCCCTATTACAGTACGTGCCATAGAGTTTCATGCATAAATTAATGTAGTTGAAAGTAATGTACTACACACAGAGAGAGAGAGAGGGAGATAGAGTCAGTGAGATGGAGATAGAACGAGTGAAAAAGAGGGGGAGGAAAGTAATGCTGCAGTGTAATTTCTCTTGCTGTTATTAAATTGAAAATTTCCCTATATGACTTGTGGCTGTAGCCGAGCAACTGACAAGGCTGAAGAGCAGGGTTAAGTAGACTTTATTTTTTGGCAAATATGTGTTTCCTTAAAGCAAATACCTAGAATGAAATACTTATTTGCTAATAATAAAGAAATATAAATTTATTAAGAATTTGATATATTTATTCACCATAAATATAAAAGAAAAATTAGGTGGACAACAATAATGCGTGGTATCCCAAACGCGAATGTAGAAAAATGTATGATATCAACATACTTTTTTATGCCTATAACATACAAGCAAATAATCCGTGTATACATATCTTTAGTTATTTTTTTTTTCAAGCATTTATGGATCATTACATACAACAACACAAACTAAAAAAAAATCAATTTACATTTTTCTGTTTCCCATGTGGCAGCCCAAAAACTTTAGCATCAAAAATTTTTAGCCTGAAACTTGAGCAGATGATGCCATAGACCAACTCTGCGGAATTTTTCCAATTTAAAATATAAAAATATAAAAATCGATATGAAACTATAAAACATGCATTAAATATAAATATAAATATATATTTAGATAAACTCTAACTGATTGCATGATTGATCTCTCACGCTCTTTTACTGTCATTATACACTGATACCGTTAAAAATGAGAAAACAGGGTATTGTTCAAAATATGTAACAGACAGAAAAAGGCGTGCCACACCCCATAAAGTATATATATTCTTGATGAGGATGACATAACGAGTTGATTGAGACCTGTCCGTTGGACAGACACCGTCCATCCGCTCGTCCGTCCATTTGTATTAACGCGTCGATACCAGAGCCTATTAGAGATAGAGAATTGAATTGTTTTTATTAGGCCTGTGTATACGACGCGCATATCGAATTTGTTTCAGAAAATCGATAACTATTCCTAAATAATTGTTATTGATTTAAAACCATATTTTTTTATTTTTAATTTTTTTAATCTTAAAAGCTAGATTCATCAAATTATACCTGTAGCTTTATGTATATTTTTAACAATTTCTGGTTTTGCTACATTTGGATACCAACCCTTAATTTCCCCAATTTCTTAATGAAATTTTCGGAGAGTGATTATGACACTCACTTGCCAAATTTCAAGTCTCTAGAATTTGATATGCGCGAGTTGTCATTATTGTTGAATTGTGGGCGAAAGGGGCGTGACATCAAAAATCCAAAAATGACAAAATGTGCGGATCCAATATAGCAATCAAACACAACTTAGTGCGCGATTATACCTTTAACGGTGTGCACGCCAGCCCTCAAAAACAAAGCGATATTTTCGATAGTTATCGATAATAAGGAAATGGGATGAGTTATCAAAAAAATAAACTCGTACAGCGTATGGTATTATCGAGCATTTTGCTTTTTATTTGAAGTCTCTAGCTTTTGTGGTTTACGAAGCCAGGTGTTTACACGGACGGACGTACGGACAGACGGACAGGGCTAGTTCAACTCAGCTCGTCGAACTGATCAAGAATATATATACTTTATGGGTGTGGATTCAGGGTTATTTACATCAAATGGTGAAAGTTTCATCTAAATCCGTTAATAAACACAAAAGTTATTAAACAAAATGTTTGGCCACTTATCAACAGCGCAAGATATTCAGAGCGCACAGAACCATTGTCATATATTCAAGTCACGTGTAGAACCATATCTACATACCGAGTTAAGGGCTATATTCAATAACTATGATCGGATGGGATCTGGTTATCACCTTGTCGGGCACCCCTACTGGAGTTTTCTTACTTGTTTTATTTCAGTGCAGTATATAAATGTATCTAACGGGCTCAATTCTATTTGAATCAATATTGATTTTTTTCTTATGATTTTCGCAATTAGATTTTAATGACCTGCTCGATGCTCACTCCATTTGACAGTTGTCAGTTAGAGTTAGAGAAATGTTATCCCATGCAACTAAATTTACTGACAATTTGAGGCCCACAATTCTGGTAAAAGAAGTCAATTGGATTTGCTTAAGGTATTCACATGAAGCTGTGTATTTAAGCTAGCCAATTGCGAAGGTGTATTTAATTTGAAGAATTGTTTGGGCTCAATTTGTCATTATTTGCCCTTTGAAATTGGATATTGGTTGCCCGCTGAAAGTTGGTAGCATTTTAAAATTATTTAACCGGAGAAAACAGAAAACTCAAGGTCCCATTCAGATTTTAGCCAAATATTTAATTGTTCTGATATATGTGGTCGGAAATGAATAATTTTAGGGCAATTGACCAACGTGATTAATGACTATCGCAAGATAATTTTTGTTATAATGAGATCACATTATCATGTTTGCGGCAGTATTGTAATACGCCCAATGAGGAGCAACAACAAAATTCAATTAGCCAGATACGCGCATAATTTGGCGTAATATTTGTAAAATATAATTTGGCACTGGCAGAAAGAGGACAGCTTCACAAATGAATCCGCCGCAACTAGTCAGTATTATCATTGCAGAATTTTCAATTAAAATTCCTGCTGCCTGTTGTAATAATAACCGAAACGATAAAAGCCGCAATACAGTCGCACTATAAGTGGCAGTTCTATGTCGCCGAACTGAACTAATAAAGAAGAAACAAATTAAATTCTAAATTAAATGTTGCACACAATGAATTCGACATTATCTGTGACGCATAATTTAACATTAGATTTAAACAATTTGCATTATCAATGGAAAGTAGCAATGCATGTATGTGTGTGAGAAAGTGTGCATAAAAATCACGTATAATTCCAATTTTTCTTTCTCTATATATACAAACGATTTACGGAACTTGACTTTAAGTAAACCAAACTGTATACACATATATTCACACAAATATATATATATATATATATATATATATATATATGTATGTATATAATGTGTTAGTTATGTTTGTGTACTATGCTAGCTGGCTGTAAGCATCGCACTTGCCACATCAGCTCACTTTAAGCTTTTTTTTTTCTTCTACTTTGTTTGCTATTCGCTGGCGATGGCTCCTTTTGGCCATCTGGTATTCGGGTATTCTGGCCCTGCTGCATTTAACAAGCTTTGCATTGTGCTTTGATTACATTCCCATTGTTGTTGCCGGTTTTGTTGCATTGGCTTTTGGCCGCCGCATTTCTGTTTTCCACTGCCGTCTTCGAGTTGAATCAAGTTGCCGCGTTTCCGGAGCCCTTTGTTCCCTTTGCATTCGAACAGTCAGCAGTCACAAGGCAAGTTTTTTCCGCCGGAAAACGCAGATTCTGTTCTCTTTTTTTATAAATTCCCAATTGTGCACGGGAAAAAATCTCGTGCCAAAAAAAAGCACCAGTCATCAAAATGGGCGGTTATTTTGACAGCATCCAGCACCCGGAAGCAGGTGTGGCAAGGCGACACGTGGACGCTTGGCTGCCATTCACAGTGGCCTTGATGCGTCAAGCTATGTGTCAAGCGTTGGTAAGTCACTCGGCATTCAAATTGGTCTATCCTTGTAATTGTTACCTGCAGATAATGTTCCATCAGAGATACACTAGGTGTGAGAATTCTAATGTGGGTAATAGCCTTGCGATTGTGCACAAAGAAGTTGGTGATAGATCATCTTGATACACAATATATATAAAGATTAAGTATTCTTAACTAATTTGAGTATTTGGTCAAGGGTATCTACTTAGCCAATCAATGAACTCATGTTGCTTTCGACGCACTTTTGACTGCTCGTTATACAAGTATGTAAAACAAGCCGCACATGTATGGCAACAACAACAAAAACAACAACGATAACAACAAGCGAGCGTGACATGTGTACTCCATTTATTTTTATCTGCCATTCGCTTCTCATCTCTGCTTTAAATTTTAATGAAATTGTTAGCTGAATCTTCAGTTAGCTCATGTTTGAAATTTCCGTATGTGTGTGTGAGACTATTATATTTTTATATACGCTAGGACGTTGGTTTGACAATCTGAAACAACAGATTGGAAAACAGCCGAGATTGTTAATTTCCGGATGCTTTTTTGGCTGCTGCTTAATCTTCGATGTCCTGGAGATGGAAAGAGCTGTCGATGGAGTAGTCGTGAAACTCAGTCTGCTACACGGCTGTGAATAAATACCGAAAACAGAAAATTTGATCTTATAGAAATATATCTTTATCTGATATACAGTCGAATGAATTGAGAATTTTATGAACAAGTGAAGTGTATCTGGGATCGTTGTGTTGTGTTTTCAGATATCAAAACCCCTATAAATATGCGCTATATTTGCAACTGAACATAATTTTCAAAATTTTGGGGAAATTAGGGGTTGGTATCTAATTGTAACAAAACCAGAAATTGTTAAAAATATACATAAAGCTACATGCGAAATTTGGTGACTCTAGCTTTCAAAATGAAAAGGATAAAAAATCTTAGCTGATTTTTAATATGGTTTTAAATCGATAAAAATTATTTAGGAATAGTTATCGCTTTTCTGAAACAAACTCGATATGCGCGTGGTATACACGAACCTATAGGTTCTGAGATTGACGCGTTCACACATACCGACAGACGGAAGGGCGGAAAGACAGATAGACGACTCGGCTTGTCGTCCTGATCAAGAATATATATACTTTATGGGTACCCTGTTTTCCCATTTTTAATGGGATCAGAAAATCGATAACATTCCCTAATAATTGTTATCGATTTAAAACCCTTTGAAAAATCAGTTAAGATTTCTTATCTTTTTACCTTAATAGCTAGAAATTCCAAATTTCGCTTTATGAATATATTTAGCAATTTCCGATTTGCTTTTTAAAAAAGAAAAAAAATATTTAAATCACTTGGTGACAATTTCATCATTATTCGTTAATAAACACAAAAGTTATTAATGTTTAATGTTTGCCCACTTTGCAATCACGCGCCAAACACACAAAGAGCGCAATCACCTGTTTGTCTCAAGGCCAGCAGAAATTTATATTTTGAGAATTGAGAATTACAAAGTGGTTGCATTGGGAACTGCTTTCTTAGGCTAAGTTGAAATTTGCTACTTGGTCACCATGCAGAGCAGTAGCTCAGTGAGTGAGACGACACCCGAAGTGCACTGAGAGTCGACGCTCAAATCGTGCGCGGGTCGAAACATTTCTTTGTTTTTATAAAAAATAAAGTGAATAAATGCTATTTATGTTTTGAATTTGCTATTCAATATTCAAGCAGTAAAATGGCGCTGTTGTTAAAAACTGGGGGTGTGGATTCGACTCCACGCGTGGTGCCCGACATATGTAAATCAATTTTATTTTGTATTTATTAACCATTTTGTACATACTGTGTATATTAAAAACTAAGAGCTGGTTGGATTAGGGTATCTGCTAGTCGGGCACCCCAACTAGAGTTTTCTTACTTGTTATTTTCTACTAAGTGATAACATTTCGGCAAAAAACAAATTGTTAAACACCCTTAGCGCTTGCTGTAAGCCTCATTACTTTTTCATAGAAATATTTTATTTTATTTTATATTTGCACTTTCATGTTCAAAGCAGCGTGATTATTTAGCGGCCTTTGCGCCCATGAACTGCCTGGTTGGGTGGGGCTCAGTTATGCTTGAATTTTGGAGCGTGAATTTATGCGCCATGAATACGTCAGGCCGTTAATTAAAAGCGACTCCAGTCGCTTGACCATTCTGTGGTCGTGTTTAGTGGGTATAGATGGCTGCCCGGAAAATCTGGCTATATGCGTTGTCGCGTATATATGCGTTACAGCGAATGAAACTAACTATAACATTTATGGACTTGCTATGCTGCGGCACTCATGAGAGCATGTGAAACAAGTGCTCTTAATGTGCTCCTTAAATTATTATACCCTGATCCCATTGAAAATGGGAAAAGTATGTAACAGGCAGAAGGAAGCGTGCCACAGTATATATATTCTTGACCAGGACGACAAGACGAGTTGATTGAGCCCTGTCCGTCTGTCTGTCCGTTCGTCCGTCCGTATGTATGAACGCGTCGATCTCAGAACCTATAAGAGCTAGAGACTTGAATTTTTTTTTTGTTAGGCGCGTATATGCGACGTTTATTTCAGAAAATCGATAATTATTCCTGAATATTTGTTATCGATTTAAAACCATATGAAAAATCAGTTATTTTTTTCATCTTAAGAGCTAGAGTAGCTTTATATATTTTTTTACCAATTTCGGGTTTTGTTACATTTGGATACCGGCCCCAAATTTCCTCAAAATTTTGAAAATTATGTTCAATGGCAAATATGGCATATATGTATAGGGTGTTTGGTCTTTTTAAAAGCAACAATAATTATTTAAATCATATAACGGAACAGTTCTTGTGAGCTTGCAAAAGTGTGCTGTTATAATCTTTGTGTCGAATTTATTTGCATAATTCCTCTTTGATCGACATTCGCGTCGCGTGATATGGTTGTACATACGAGTTATGGGTTATATTAAACAAGTAACAAAACTCTAGTCGAGACTGCTCGACTAAGAGATACCCTGAATCCATTGAGTTGTAATGCCAATCATAAAAAGTTTCATTTATTCATTAATAGTAAACAACACATGCACACACACACACAAACATATGCATGCACGTAATATGCTCACTGCGCAGTTTTGCGGCTGCAGCAGAGGCTGTGCTATGCAAACTTTATTGTTTAATAACTTTTTTTCTCGACCTATGTTCTTAATGAAATTTTCGGGGAGTGATTATGATATTCAAATGTACCTATTTGCCAAATTTCAAGTCTCTAGTATTTGATATACGTGAGTTATCGTTTTTGTTGAATTGTGGACGAAAGGGGCGTGGCGTCAAAAATCCAAAAATGACAAAATGTGCGGATTCAATATAGCAATCAAACACAACTTAGTGCACGATTCTATCTATAGCGGTGTGCACGCCAGACCTCATAAACAAAGCGATATTTTCGATAGTTATCGATAAAAAAGAAATGGGACGAGTTATCGAAAAAAAAAAATAAACTCGTACAGCGTATGGTATTATCGAGCATTTTGCTTTTTATTTGAAGTCTCTAGCTTTTGTGGTTGCAGAAATCCAGGTGTTTACACGGACGGACGGACGGACAGACGGACAGGGCTAGTTCAACTCAGCTCATCGAGCTGATCAAGAATATATATACTTTATGGGGTGTGGCACACCTCCTTCTGCCTGTTACATAAATTTGCACAAAAACATTATACCCTGAAATTTCCATTTTCAATGGACTCAGGGTATAAAAAATAAGTGTGGGATTAGGGTATCCCCTAGTCGCGCACGCCGACTAGAGTTTTCTTACTTGTTTTTTTTCTGCAAATGGTGCTGCAATATGCAATCTAATACAATGCTTCATCTTAACGTACTCAGTGCATGAAGCGAGAGGATGTAGAAATAATGGCTTTGTGTAACTGATATTTCTCAATTGGATCTTCATGCTCAGTGTCATATGGCTAGTTTTAGTCCATTAGTACATGGGTATCGAAACATCGGCAATTCGAAGGCAATTTTCATTCTCTTATTGTATCACAAGGTCAACATGATTATCAAGTGCCAGCAGAGCAACAAACCTTAACAAGTATCACGTTAGCAAAAAATTACATTTCAGCGCCATTTTACCTTACTCGGAGTCAGCTTATACCATGTGGACGGTTGCTGAGTAATTTATTCAGAGTCCAACTGGTCTGACGTACGTGTGACATCGCATTGCCGTTTGCTGCAGATGACCGTCATAAATAAGAATAGGAAATGAGTGAAAGCAAATGCAGTTCTCGTGGCCGATAAAAGAGAAATGCGACTCAATATTTCAAGGAAAAAGTGAAAAAACGAAATTTAGGGCAGCAGCAAGGGCTAAGGTGGTCTTAAGTATCTTTTTCCTATTACGAAAAAGCTGATGGCAGCAGCCACTTGCCACGCGCTTTTAATAGTTTTAAGCCGGCAACTGGTGTGTCGCGAGTGTCGCCAACTAAAAAACCTTGTCAGAAATGGTGAGACTCAGCTTTGCCCCGGAACACCTTTTACGACCTCTTAGCCCCGCTGACTGCACATTTGCCAGCTGGCGATAGTGTTTCCCTGGTGCCGGCATGCAGGATTAAAAGGGAACACTTTATCATTAAAAGCTTGACAAGCAACGAAATAAGTTTCGCTGTCAGCACCACTCGTACAAGGAGGAACCCGAGGTCATTGGCAAGCGAAAAACTGGACGAAAATCTAAATCGGGTTGTCTTGTGCGTGGCACGCATAAACTCTTGTAAATTAGCTGCCTGCATTAAAAAAATAATTATGAAACATGCCAAATGCAAAAGGATGGAGCGAGTAGAGACCACGCGTTACAGAAATTCCAAAACTAAATCTAGAAAAAAAGGTGCCAAGCTTATTGTTTGACAACAATGGACACTATTAATATCAGATATAGTCCTGAACTGCATTAGCAGCAGTGAGACGAAAAAGTAATCGGCTACAAAAGCTGCTCGTCTTACCTGCTATGGTAGCCAATGGAAACTCATTTATTGTGGCCAGGTCTTATGGTCAATATTCCCAGCATTAGAAATTATGCCCTGACAAATCCACAGGCAGCTCATAATAAATAAAAATATATCTATCACACCACCATATATATATATATTTTATTTTTTTCGTATAAAGCAAAAGTTAATGCTCTCTCTTTAGGACTACTAAATTTATGGAATACGCACTGCTAAAAAATGATATTTAATGAACAGCTAATTTTTTATGGCTGTAAGTTTTATTATAGATTAGCACTGGCTTTAAATGCCAACTGTCTGTCAATTATTGACCGTTTGGCTGAGTCGAGCCCGTTTAACTTTCGAATATATATTATGCATAATCTTTCAATTTACTGCTGCCTGTTGACACCGTTACGTGACCGGATTTGGTTTCAATCAACGTCTTGATGACGTGATACAAACTTTGCCAAGTACTTAGGAACTCAGCCTTACAGGCATACACAAATTTACCATCGACATCCAAATTTACTCCATCCTGCGCCTTTTACAATTGCGCATCAAGAACAGGAGCAATGCTGCCCAAGCGAGTGCAACTGACCTTTTTTGAGTATAGAAACATTTTGTTAACATTTAATTTATTTTACTATTAAATTAATCTAATTTATTTTTACAAATCAATTTTGCTCATACACAATTTGCAAGCTCTGGTATCTGATAGGATAAAATCGTGTCCCGACTAACATTAAAACTGTCTGAAAATCTAAAATCAAACGTTCTGGAGAGTCACTACTACGCCGGTAGTGAGCCCTATACATTTTTCATCGTTCTTTTGGATACATAGTCGAAAAACATTGCTTACTGTGTTGCAGCCCAATATTGTTTCGTGGGTATTTTTGTGCCCAACGGACGATCTGGGGTGGGCTGCAATCCATCTTGAAAATAATATATAAAAACAAAACAAGCTACTTGGACTGCTCAGGGCAAGCCATTTGGTACAGAAACTGGACTAGCGTGCGAGTCGGCCGCCCAGTCATGCGCCCGGCAGCCAAATAAGGAATGATTCCATACTTGCTCAATAGTCCTGTACCAAAAGTATCCAAATGCGCCCAGTCGCTGCAAGGCACTAGTTCGTGTAGAACGGCAGCTGCCAAGCACGATGATGCCTCACCAATACCGTCATTCATCAAATCGTAGCTCAGACTATCTGCCACGCGATTTTTGTAGAATCTCCACAGTGGAAAACGCCACAATCGATCACCAGTTAGTGAGCCGGATCTTTGGAATTGCTTCCAAATATAATGGGAGTTGGACCAAATACCAGTGGCCCCGCCGCCAACAGCTTTCTTAATTCCAGAACACATGGACCCCACATCGACTACAAGTCGTGGCTTATATGTTATTTGACCATACAGCATGGGATCGGCAATTACAACGACACCAGTTCGGCTCACGTTCCGCACAGCCATTGATTTGGCGTTGAGCAGGGTGACCACATCGCCCGGCTTGCAGGACATGCCAGAGGGAAGATTCTCACATAGAGGCAGTATGGCCGTTATATTAATTGGCAGAGATAGAGCTGCGGCCGCTCGCATGGAGGCCAGAATAACAGCAGCGCCAGTCAAATCACCTCGGAATTCGTCCATACCATCGCACTTACGAAGATTGATGCCGCCTGAATTAAAAGTGATGCCTTGGCCCACCAGAAGGATAGGCTTGTCCTCTGGTGCAGTGCCACAGTAGGCAATCTCAAGCAGAACAGGCGGCTCACATGAACCTTTGGCAACCATGAGGAATGAGTTGAGACGCTGCTGTTCAATCCACTCCATCGTACGAACTTCGACTGTGATCCCACATGGACAAAGCGCATCCACTGCAGCCTGTGCAAAGATAGTTGGGGTCATACAGTTGGCCGGAGCATCGGACAAACGTCTTGCGAGATTTTGTGCCTCTGCCTTGAACAAGCCACGAGTCCACGAGTCCATATCCGGCGAGCCGTGCAGCTCCAGTTTGGGCACAACTTGTCGATATTTTTTCGATAGATTCTCATCATATCGCCAAATCGATAGAGCAGCACCTTCTGCTGCCTGCTCAGGATAGTCCATATTATCCACATGCACTTCGATGCACTTCATTGTCTGCAACGAATGGGCACCGATGCCAGCGGCAATGCGGACATTTTCCATTCCTTCGTCCAGCATTTCCAGCTCATTGAAGGCAATACCCTCGAGGCCCAGTCCTACAATACAAATGGATCGAAAATCGGCGTCTACATTGTTGAATACCTTTCCCCGCCCTAATCGTCCTGTAATCTTTGTTTCACATATTAACTCTGATAGCTTTCCGTGAACGCGATCATCGAATTTCTCGCCAGCAGGAGTAAGTCTGGGTCCTTTACCACTTTCCTTCTCATACAGTCCCAGAACAATGCCTTTACCGCCTTGTTTGTTAGCCTCGCAGGATGCGCACCGAAAAAATCCCGCTCGAGTTAGGCGCTTGGGTATGATGTGTCTTAGAATCCTGGTCATTGATGGTGCACACAGCATTCTAAGCTGTCCACGAAAGGTAAACATCTTAATGTTTTATTTAATATATTTTTCCTTTTCAAGAAATATTTTTCTTTTATCTGGTTTGCTTTCTAGTTCACAAAAAAGTATTTTATCTGAGTCTTCAAAATTGATTTTTGTGAAGAAAAAATAATCGAAATAGCAAAATAAAAAATTTACTGGAGCACTGATTTATACGTAAAAACCAACGAATGACTACCGGAACATACAGAACAAAAGATCTAACTGTGTGTGTTACTGAAAAGTAAATGAAAAGCAGATTTAATAAATGTATAAAGAAGGTTTAAATTTATGCAAAGCTTACTAAGGTAAGCGGTAAATAACAAATATATAAAGTTGGATATCAAATACAAAATCATTTATATTTTAACTACAATAATGTCGTTTTTGATCGCCAGTTTTATCTCAATTTCAAGGGACGAAAAAAACTATCAAAATCGACAATGTCACTTTGTAATGCAATAGTCGGAACTGGCCGACTACTCGATACCCTGAATTTTGCGATCATTTTCCAAACTTTTGCACATTCATCTACACATACATATCACATTCTCTGCTTACTGCGTAGTCGACGCAGCGTCAGCGCTTGGTGCTGCAGTGAGAAGTTTACTAACAAGACATAATTTGTGAATAACTTTTCTTTCTAGATGAACTTTCCTTTTAAAATTATAGTGACTAAAACAAACTTTTGATTAAAAGTAGTATATGGTTGAATTAAATAGAAGTATTAAACAAGTTACAAAACTCCAGTCGAGACGGGTCGACTAAGAGATACCTTTAGACGTACGCTTTAAATAAAATTTTCAGGCGTAATTATGACTTTAATATGTGTCTGTTAGTTAAATCTCAAGTCTATTATTTGAGTTGTACATTTTTGTGGATTGTGGGCGAAAAAGGGGTTGCATCCAAAATATGCGTATTCATTATAACTATCAACCACAACTTAGTGCTCGATTCTATCTTGAACGTGTGCACGCCAGACGTCAAAAACGAAGCCAAATTTTCGATAGTTATAGATAATAAAGAAACGGGATGATTTATCGAAAAAAAAAAAACGAACTCATGCAGCGCATGGTATCATAAAGCATTTTGCTTTTTATTGCAAGTCTCTAGCTTTTACCGTTTGCGAGATCACTGCGTTCATACGGACGGACAGACGGATGGACGGACAGATGGACATGGCTATATCGACTAAGCTCGTCGCGCTGATCAAGAATATATACCCCATTAAGTATATATATTCTTGATCAGCTCGACAATCTATACCCGGAAATTTAATTTTCAACGGATTCAGGGTATAACAAGTAAGAAAACTCTGATCGGAGCAAACAAGCAACAAAAAATGGAATTGTTCAAAATATACATAAGGCCACATGCCACATTTGGTGACTCTAGCTTTTAAGATTAAAAAGATAAAAAATACACACGGCCAGGGCTCAATCAACTATTCTTGTCGTCCTGATCAAAAATATATGTGTCGCACGCCTCCATCTGTCTATTACATACTTTTAACAAAACTATTATACCCTGTTTTACATACGCAGTAAGAGTTTGTTTTTTGATTTTCGATAACTCAACTCATCCCATTTCCTTATTATCGATAACGAAATTCGGGCTCGATTTTGTGTGATAGCACTCACACTATTAAATGTAAAAGCTTTTACTAAGTTGTGGGGATACTAATTTTTCGTTACCATCTATTATCTTTACCATCCTCCTCCTTTGCCAACAACTCACAAAAATGTATATCAAATACAAAAGATTTGGGTCTTAAGAAATAAAAGAATTTTAGAATCACGCTCTGAAAATTGTATTCAAAACGTACGTCTAATAAACCCTTATTCAACAGTAAGTACGTTTACTGCGCAGTAATCTGAGCGCTAGCTTATGCACGCGTGCATGTTTGTGTGTGTGTGTCCTGTGCTTGATATAAATGCAAAAAAAAAAAAAAAAATGTAATATCAGCCTGATAGGTTCAGGGTGCCTCTAGAGATTTCTTACTAGTTCAGTCAGTGCTTTGGCGTTACCTTTATGAATACCCTATTATTCAGTGGATTATGGGAATGTTCAGGCCGTAGCTTACTGCATAACAATACTGATAAGTGATATATAATATGCTCAACATGAAGCGAAAATAATTCTAAGTTCTTAAACTCACCAGCTACTCAAAACGTAACAATAAAGTGGATAGTTCCTCCGGGTGTGCGATTTGAATGTGAGGCCACGGTATTTATGTTGTTATTCCTTTGTATCTAGTTGAGTGATCCTTCAACGTATCCGTAAGCGAATTGTTTACGGAAGAGTGTTATCACAGCAACAGTTTAATGTTTGAAATTGTTTTAATAATTTTTTGTGCGAAAGGTTTTCAAATATTTCATATGAATTGTGAAGTGACGTTGAACTAACTTATTTATCAAGGCTGCTATGTTGAGAGCGTTGACGGGAATGAGAAACTGAAGATATTATATATCTAGAAACTATAGTCTGTCACATCGAGAAATCATCAGCTTTGTTCTTTATTAAGATGAATTTATAAGTTCGAGATGGCATCGCTTATTCTTATAAATTTTCAAATGTTGAGAAAATTTTTTGGGGCTGGCAAAGGAAAATTTGACATTTCCATGGTCACGAAACATTTCCAAACATTAACTGCCCACCAGCACTGAGTAAATAAAAAGATCATGAAGCGTTGAATACTTTAAAATTCGTTTTTGTTTCTTTTGTATTTTGTGCATTTATTAATTAAACTAATGTAAGTTAATGCCAAAGAGTACATTCAATTTTTATTGGTAACTTTCATCACCTTGGAGCTCCCATTTATTCCTCTTTCACAAACAGATTTGTCTCGTAGTTAATGAAATTGGTGTGGGTTGCTGTAAGGGAGGCAAAGGCTCCAGTGAATTGCAGCAAATATCGCCCAACAAAGCAAGCCAGCAGGCGTTGCACATAGAGCAGCTGAACACGGACATGAAGTAGAAGCACTTCCGGCGCCGAGGTGCAAAAGTGTTGCATGATCAGATTAAGTTGGGCATAGTTGCAAAATTCGTTTAACAGGAAGGTCGACAGCCACGGAATACTAAACCAGGCAAAGACGCCTTTCGGAAACAGCTGCCAGCTGGAAGGATGCTTGCCCCTAGTGCGCAACCAATTCAATTTTACCTCGGTAGCTGCCGAGATCTTACGGGTACCGTCGAGCCCAAGCTCCTCCTCTAAACAGCGTCCTCTTTTTCTATCGACCTCTCGCTGACACAGCCAGACCCCAAACACAAATAGCACAGAATTCATAACTGCTTGCCAAAGCATTGTATGATGATACTCGTAGCCAACATATAGATTCAGCTTGCGTGTGAGCCGTAAATTCACTGTCTTGATGCTCGCATGGGCTTCGATGGTAGGCTTCAAATGGGCGCAGATGTGCAATAGTGTTAAAGCCAGAAATAAACAAACAAATGAAAATTTTGACAACATTTTATTAAATATTTTTGAAGGAACTATAAAAGCTTTCTGTTTTGATCGTCACATTTTTTTTGAGACTACTATAGCTTTGCTTCCGCCTCCTGCGCTGAACGAACGGCGTAACATTTTATTTTTCCTTGAACAGCGTTTTAATAATATATTCAGTAATTTCACTGGCCAGGCTATCTCGATTGCTTTTGGTCACATGAAAAATTCTTGAATTGGGCGAATTTCTAAGGTCTTCGACAATGGGAATAAGTTGCCGGGTTTGTGAAGGTATAGTTGCTATCATGGGCTTATTCTGATTACGTAGTTGTCTAACGGCAGATTCAAAGCGTTTGCTTAACAATTCCATTTTGCCAATTTCATCAATTATGATCAGCTGTTGCGATAGGGAGTGGTTGGGCGTATGTAAAGCAGATTCCAAAAGTGATAATGTCATATTCTCGAAGTCCGTGACATATACCGAATACTTTCCCACCTTGGGCCGATGTATGTTATCTCTGGGACTCTCACGTGCTAAAATTCCACGTGCACCACTCAGGGAAACCACGTCGAAGCCAATGCGTTGGCCACTTGCTCGCACCTCTTCTGTATAAAAGCCTGTCTGTTTGCAGTATTCGCCCAAATTTATGCATATTTTGCGAACTAATGTTGTCTTGCCAGTTCCTACGTTTACATTTTAATTTTAATATACATATTCACATTATACATTCATAGATTCAGCTTTTACCTGGTTGTCCAGTTATAATAAAAGCCGTTATTTTGTGGCATGCCATGCTTACATCCATTATAGACAAATAATGTAGCACAGAACTATTTGCGTACTTTCTTAAATGCAATGAGCACACATACATGTACATATGTACATCGATTTCCGACTTATTTCTTAATATATAGCATAATATATTTATATTATAATATATTTTTATGTGTCTCGTTTTTAATGTGCGATTAATTCATATTTAAAAGGCCATTGCGAATACAGCACTTGAATAACATTGAGTTAACAAAATCGGCATGACAGGGTGTTCGCTATTCGTCAAATATTTTTCACAGTTTTCCGACAAGACTCGGCCATCTATATCGATATATATCGCATTCAACAATATTTAATGCTGTATGTTATAAATAATGAAACGACCAAATTATTCTGATTTTCTTCTCATGTTCACTCAGTTAGCAAATGAAGCATGACTTATAAATTACTCGGCACTGGTATTATAGTTATCGCTTTAAAACCATCCCTGTGGTGTGGCGGCTGGTCGATTCAGATCATATGTTCAGTGTGTGTGTTGCTTGGCGGCTTTTTGGCATCGTGAATTTCATTTTTGCATTATATTTTTATTTAAGTTGCAAGACATTGGCGGCAACGAGCGTAAAAATGGAGAGCGCTATAGCGCATAATCTAGAAAGTAGTGAGCAACGCACAAGCGATGTGGCCACGAGCAAAATTTCTTTCAAGCAACTCGGCTTGAATATAGGCCTTTTAAAATGCCTGCAGCTTCACAATTTTATGACGCCAACTAAGATTCAAGCAGCTGCAATTCCCATGGCGATTGCAGGAATGGGTAATACTATAAACATATCTTTTATATGTATAGAAGAATTAAAGTTTTTGTTTTAAGATCTGTTGGTGCAGTCTAAAAGTGGAACTGGAAAAACTTTGATTTATGTGTTGGCCGCACTGCAAAACATGGATAAGGCTGTGCAAAGTCCGCAGGTTTTAATAATAGTGCCAACCCGCGAGCTGGCCATACAAGTAGAGGACACGGTTAATGGCTTGACGAAAAATATACGCAACAAAAGCGCTTACCTTGGTGTTAGTTTTATTGGTGGTACAGATGTGAATCGTGATCGCATGCGCATGTCTCGTGGACGTATTGTAGTGGGCACCCCAGGTCGACTGCTTCATCTCATACAGAACAACGTATTCAACATGTCGGCAATCAAGCTTCTAGTACTGGATGAAGCAGATCAGTTGTATTGTACTAATTCTTTGCAGAAAGATGTTCAAACGCTCGTTGAATCGCTTCAGCCAGGTCGTCAAATAATTGCATGTAGCGCTACCTATCCGAATGCTCTGGACGAGCAACTGGCCAAGTTAATGCACAAGCCAGTCTTGATCTCAAACAGTGAGCGAGCCACCGTACTGCTGGGCGTTCGGCAATTCGTATATGAATTACCGCCACAAGTGAATAGCATGCAAGATATGATGGCTAAGCTGGAGGCGGTGCACAAGATATTTTCCCAAATCTCCTATGAGCAGACTATACTATTTGCCAGCTCGCAGAGTCGTGCCGATTCTTTTCGTAATTATTTGAAACGCAAAGGCATAGATTGTGATCTTATGTCTGGAGCTATGAAACAGAGCGATCGTCTAGTGACATTCCAGGTAGACCAACCATATAAATATGTATATCAACTATTTATTTTCTTAACTCTTGTCATTGTTTCAGGGCTATCGAAACTTCAAATTGCGTATTATAGTAGCCACTGATTTGATGGCCCGAGGTGTTGATTCATCACATGCGAATTTAGTTATTAATTTGGATCCACCCAACGATCTGATTACTTATTTGCATCGCATTGGACGGGCTGGGCGATTTGGGTCTAAGGGCATTGCCATAACATTTATTTCCTCGCCTCAACAGGGTGAATCTTTCAAACGCATAATTGGTGAAGCTGGAACTGGAATGTCTGTATTGCAATTTCCGACAGATATGCACGCTGGCTTTAATTTTTGGGATTACGCTTCATATAATTTCCCCTATTATTTAAAAACCGAGGCGTCTGAGCAAGAGGAAAAAGAGCTAATGGAAATCAAACAGCGCTGGAAGAGAAGTGGTGGAGTAGCGCACGCTCTTAATAAGATTCAAATTGTTGAGAAACACTTTAGAGAAGAGGGTGACTTAAAAGTGCAGAATTACTTTATCAACTATAATGATGTAATTAATACTATGGATAAGAAACCAGTTGTGGAGAACGAAAATCTTATTGATCTAAATGATGTCAAATCTCATATTAAAGGTGTCCAGTATGAGCCAAAAAAGAAGATGATTGAAGAAAACGAGCTCCATGTACACACTATTAAAACAAAAGACCATTCAATTAATGCAGACAGTAAGAAAAACGCCATAAGCAAACAAGCAGAAAATCAGGCATTAGATGTCAAAATTGCGCTAAAAACAACCGGAGAAGATTGTGTGAAACGTACAGGACCTAAGGAATTGAACATTGAGCTCATAGAGCTGACACCATCGTCAGAAGTGCCTGCTGCAGCACCTAATTCAATTAATACTAAAACTTATTGCCTTGCTGAGCCTACAGAGAGTAGTTCAACCACACTTCACCCCCAGGGCATATCGAACACAGTCGATGATGCCAGCAGCATTATTTCTGATAGTATGGGGAATGATTATGATACTGATCATTCCTACACTAGTTGCTATTCCGTAACCGACTTGCAAAATATCTGGCAACGTGCAGTATCACAGAAAAAACTACAAAAGCGACGAAAACGCAATGCCCGACGCCACATATACTTATATCACAAACAGCCCAACGTGAGAAAGGTCAAAGATCGGAAATATAAACAGGAAATAAAGGATGAGGAAGAGTTAACAGAGTTAACAAAAGAGGAGTTGAGAGTAAGTTGTTAATTCTTTATTGTCAAACCTATAAAAATGATTTTTTATTCAGCAATGGTCAGATGAACTGAGTGCGATAAAGCTGGTGAAACGGCATAATCAACGATTTCGAAATATGGAGCTTAACGTAAGAAATTTGTATTAATTTTTGAGGCAACAATTTGAGAACTTCAAAATAACTCTTATTTTATATTTTTAGAAAATTTTAGCTGTGAGGTCAAAGGAAAGGAAAGTCTTCGCTTTCCTGCAAAAGATTGATAAATTTAAAGACATAAAACTACGGCTTTTTACTCTTTTAAATAAGAGGACGAACAAAAATCGTGTGTCTGGCGAATGGATTGATCTTATTTACGATTCAATATGCCATTTGTACAATTTAGATCGTGGCGAGGTAAAGAAATCCAAAAAAATCGCCTTGCCAAATAATCAAAATTTGTATCATTACAATAAGCTAATGAAGATCATAAAATCAAATTCATACTCACAAAAGCCATTAAGCAAGCTAAGCGTACATGTTAATCAACAAGTGTGCATACCACCAGATGATCGAGCTGCAAATAACGATTCTGTGGAAAATCACTCGGTGAATTCAGATACAGCGTCATCCGATGTGCAAGCAGATGGAATGGTGCACGATATCAATGAAAACAGCGAGAACGATAGTGTGGGCGCTGATAGCCTGGAGCCGTATTCATCGAGTGGATTTGTGGAGTCCGCTGAGAGCGCATCCTCAGGGATTGATACCTCACAGTATGAAACAAATTCTTCGGTCTCCTTAGGCTCGAACGCATACGAGGGAGAGGAAGAAACGACTAATGATGAGCATACTGATAACGAGATTGATAGCAACGCTAGTCAGACAGATACTGTGTCTCTCAGTACTCTCACCAACGAAAGTGATTATGATAGTGATGAAATAGATACTGATACTGAAAGTGAAGCACAGGATATAGAAAGCTCCGCTAATACAAGAGATGAGCTTGCCGTAGCTCAGGCTCGCTGGCAATGTTTATTCGAGATGCAGTACCAATTTATTGCTAACTATGTTAGTAATTATATGGCGACATATCAAAGCCATAATTAAGTACACTTATTGCTATTCTGATTGGAGCTCTGTGACAGCGCAATTCCTAGTCTCGGATGTCTGACCATTATAGAAAATCAGGCATCGTATTTTCTTCTCAAATAAAATTAAAAAATTTAAGAGACAAAAAATAAATAAATGCTGAATCAGCACTTTATAACTTAGTAACAAATTTCTTGATGTATCGTGAAATGTCAGGTACAGTCGGAGTAAAGGATTACTTGAATATATTTTTCGTTATAACGAACTATTGTTAGTCCAATAAAATCATTTTATAATTAGTTTTCTAAAAGTATTTTCTAAAAAAACGATACAAACTAAAATCAAATAGTTTTAGTATTGTTTAACTAGTAAGTCAAATACGAAACGCGTTCGTGTAGGTTAGTGTCTGTGTTACTCTTTAAAATAATGTTAAAATTTTTAAAGGCAGTAAAGTCTCTATCCAATCTTTTTTTTATCGTTTGTATAAATATTTGCATTACAATTTTTAAGTCTTAGAGTGAAGTTAAGTTAATCGTCGACTTTATATCGATATGTTTTGGATTATGGTTACTAAAATGGAAAATGTATTATGAGAGTTTATAAGCATAAGAAACATCATATGAAATGCATAGAAATTTAATTCAAAATTAAAAAATACTAAAGAATTTAATTTATTCAGTTCGTACGTTGCGATTCTTGGGATGAGCCCATTTGGGGTCATAGAAGTTAAAGGGCTATAAGCTTAGACAGCTTGGATTATGCAGCTTTTGACCTACCGACTAATGGTATCCTTAACAGTCAAATTTTGATTCGATTAAAGAACCATCAAAGTGTGGCGCCAGCTCAATTGAATATTGTAAATCATGTGTAATCCAGCCAGTTGCTATATCGCAAAAGCAGCCATATCTTTGTGATTGTCTTCTTATGCCGCACAATTGCCACATGCCACATGCCACAACAGTTGCGTTGGTGGCGCACTGGAAATACTCGCCCTCTGGCAATTGGGCACGCAAACCGTCTATACCGATCCCGACGCTGATGCCGCAGTCTCTGCTCGCGTGCAGTTGCGTTCCAAATCCAATAAGGAGCGTGAGAAACTGAAGGCATGAATGCAAAGTGAGCTGAAACAGCTGGCCACGACAAAATTTTATAGATGTTAGCTGTATTTGTTGTTGCTGTTGCCTCTTGCTGTTGCCTCTTGCTGTTGCCTCATGCTGTTGCCTCTTGCTTGTGCCTAGTCGAACTCGGTTCGATTAGCGATAAAGCCAAGATGCGAAAATATGTGTTGTGCGTTGTGGTATTTGTTGCTGGTCAGCTGGCTATCTGACTGCGAACAGTTGCAGGTGTTAGGCTTTATAATGATGTTAACATTTTTATGGCCCACAATAACAACAAATGCTACGAAATTTGTTCAACCCAATCATTTTTTGCGGTCTACCGTTTATGGGCTCTGGCCATTTAGCTCTGCTGTGGGTACACTGAAATTAATAGTTATATTAGTAAAACTAATTAAAATTCGGCTGATCGACGTAAAATTATAAGCGAATAATTTGAAATAACTTGAAAATTAAATTAATATAAATAAATAACATAAATGGCCATATCAACAGCGATTGAACTGCAAAGCGCACAGAGACCAGCTGGCGCTTATACATACATGATCATTATGTATACATGTGCACACATACATGCAAATGCTCGCGAACAAATTTTCTAAGAACCGCAATTGCCTTTGAGTTTGGGTCGAATTGTGCTTGAAATGTTTTTGCTACCTACTTCCAATTGCCGCTTGCCGCTGTGTGTCGCAGTCGCAGGCGCTGTGTGTCGCTGTGCGAATATGTTTTCGATTCTTCTGCTTTAATAGTAATGGAACAATTCTTGTGAGCTTGCAAAAGTGTGCTGGTATAATCTTTGTGTCGAATTTGTTTGCATAATTCCTATTTGATTGACATTCTTAGTGCCATACATACATACAAGTTATGGACTATATTAAAAAACTAAGAGCGGGTGGGATTAGGGTATCCCCTAGTCGAGCGCGCCGACTAGAGTTTTCTTACTTGTTTTCTATAAATTTAATGGCGGCACTTCAACGACTTTTATTCGAGTATTCAGCCATTTTCTTATTCCAGATCCAAGACTCTTAATGTATTGTTATACCCTGAATCCATTGAAAATGGAAATTTCAGGGTATAATGTTTTTGTGCAAATGTATGTAACAGGCAGAAGGAGGCGTGCCACACCCCATAAAGTATATATATTCTTGATCAGCTCGATGAGCTGAGTTGAACTAGCCCTGTCCGTCTGTCCGCCCGTCCGTCCATCCGTCCGTGTAAACACCTGGATTTCTGCAACCACAAAAGCTAGAGACTTCAAATAAAAAGCAAAATGCTCGATATAACCATACGCTGTACGAGTTTATTATTTTTTTCGATAACTCGTCCCATTTCTTTTTTATCGATAACTATCGAAAATATCGCTTTGTTTTTTAGGTCTGGCGTGCACACCGTTAAAGATAGAATCGTGTACTAAGTTGTGTTTGGTTGCTATATTGAATCCGCACATTTTGTCATTTTTGGATTTTTGATGCTACGCCCCTTTAGCCCACAATTCAACAAAAACGATAACTCACGTATATCAAATACTAGAGACTTGAAATTTGGCAAATAGGTACATTTGGATGTCATAATCATTCCCCGAAAATTTCATTAAGAACATAGGTCGAGTTATTAAACAATAAAGTTTCCATAGCACAGCCTCTTCTGCAGCCGCAAAACTGTGCAGTGAGCATATTACGTGCATGCATATGTTTGTGTGTGTGTATGTGTGCTTGTGTTGGTTACTATTAATGAATAAATGAAGCTCTTAATGATTGGTATTACAGCTCAATGGATTCAGGGTATCTCTTAGTCGAGCAGTCTCGACTAGAGTTTAGTTACTTGTTTTGTTATATGTTTTTGTTGATCAATAATTTTACTTTTACTTTTTTAGAGGTCTTTTCACCAATTTTATTATTTTTGTGGAGACGAGTAAAGTCATGATTAGTAACGTAATGATAAACAACACGAATATGTTTGTAAAATATACCTCGCTCGAGGTCTTTAGCCTCAAGAGTATACAAGAAGTAACAATATAGTACCTTAATCTTCATATTTCTTAGAATTATTGCATTTTGTGAAGCAGTCAATTTGGTGCAAGGAGTTGGGAGTGTGTCGCTTTTATTGTTTTTCGGGGAGTGGCCCGCCTATATTTATGAGACCAGCTGTGTGACGGCTGGGCACGCATACATAAATAAAAGTCATCATTAATTAAATTTAGTACAAACAACATGACTTGCCTGCAATTATTCACTCAACTCAAGTGACGAAAAAACTTACGAATATGAAAAAAAAAAATAAATAAAATAAAATAAAACGCGAGTGAAACGCATGCCACGATGAGCAAACGACAAAAAACGCGCCCAAAAAAAAAGCGTTGACAAAAATGATCTGTGGGCAATTATAATGAATTATTTTGACACTTAGGGCTTGCAATGCACAACTAAAAATGCATAAGCCTAATTTATGCTCCGCTGTCGACATGAAAAGCATTTTATTGCTTTTTAAATATGATAAATAAACATGCCCAACAACATTTTGGCCTTTATTTATGCAATAGCAAAATCGTATAAGAAACAGCCATTACAGTGTACATAAATTGGGGCCTACGCAGCTATCTGCCCCCAGTGCAGCCTGCAATGTGCAACAAGGCAAATTGCATTTTTCACCTAAGTGCCGCCAACAACAACCATTATGCATACAGCTGTGGCAGGGTGCACGGAGTAGGGAGCACGCCCAGGTCTCTGTGGCGGCAAAGCCGTAAAGCCTTGTCGGGAGAATCCGTCTTTTAATTGGTAGAAAATAGCTAAAATTGTCTACGCTGATTTCATTTTGCCAACGCTTCGATGCAGGTCTTGCCCCAAAGGGTATTGCAAGTAGCTACGCTCTGACCGTGCACTAATCGCAGCAGCTCAAGCAACAGATACAACAGCAACAACGACTATAAAAACAAACAATAAAACAGCTAGCGGCAAATACGCGATTAACATCGCCTCCCAGATTTGTAATGCTAATAAATTGTACACATTATAGAGCAAAGCGACAAAGTAACACTGTGTGCGAAAGAGATAGAGTAACAGGCTTTGAGTCAGTGGAAGGAAAGAGACAAAAAGTGGTTGGCTCAGAGCTAAGTCAATGCGCGAATTAAGTTACAAATATTTCATAAAGTTTATGAAGCAGCGAACCAATATTTTACCTTACGCTTTCCGATACCGATAATGGATGAAGTCATACGTCCCCATCTCCATAACTCTAATGTATGTATACTTGGTTCTTATAATAGTCGGCAATAAATAAATTTAAGTCTAATTTCATGCGATGATTTCTGAAATTGATAACAATTTATTCGCGCTCTCAGTAACGAATTAATATCGATCTAAAATCCGGTTTAAATTTCTTACTGACAACAATTCATTGATGGATACCCGTTTTAAATACATTATGTTTGATTGACATACAATATACAATTCGCATAAAGCTCTTGTCACTCTTAATTATATGGTATATAGAGTATTTACTGTGGGAACATGCATTTACAATCAGGACTTTTGGTGCATTTTTACAAAATGGTTGTAATCTATATACTCAGTTCTCAAAGAGAAAATCATCATATTAGTTTCGTCTCTCCATCTGTCCCAATTAACTCAAATTATTTCGGTTCTGTTTTAGTAATCTTCGATTATCTAAAGATCTATGGGAACAGATACTCCCACAAGCGGTTTGGTCCGACCAAAACAATCTTACTTATTTTTGTTTAATTGGCAATGGTAACGGCAGTGATAATTGCGACCTCGTAGACCTAAAAAAATTTTTGGTAAGGAATAATTGTGCAATGAATAATCGATCCCGATTAGTTGACCTTGAGGAACACTGTGTCAAGTTAATAAAAGTTAATAATTGATACAACTTATAATTACTTCTAAGTTGCAATTGAATATTAACTGTAAACGTATATGTAAAAAAACTAATTGAATGGAAAGTTCAATATATATGAATAGCCAATGTTAACTGCAATTCTTTTGAGTTGGGGCTTTATGAACATATGCCAGTATATAAATATATACAATTTTTAATATCTTGACTCGATTTGAGCTACTATTATGCGGCTCATATACATATACGCTTTTAGCTGTTGCCCTTTGGCATCAATTGACGCATGACATCGCACAGTGCTGTGCCGGCTGCACTCGAAAAGCCGCGTGACTTTTAGAACGTCAAAGCCGGCGAATGTGTGACTTTAAATGGAGGCAACCCCAACTCGAAATGACTTGACTTGCGAGCTCTAAGTGCGGCTTTTGTGGTTCCCAGGCGACTTAGAGCGAAAGACATGCTAGTCGCTTTAATTGTAGCCGCCGTAGCAAAGTGATTTTTCTAATGCAATTTTCAATGGCTTACGCAACAGCAACAACAACAATCGCAACAGCAACAATGGCAACATGTTGCTGTGGGGAAACCTACCGCTGTCTTGGATGTATTGTGCGCATAATTACCCAACATTTCAGCAGCTGAAACTACAGAAACTGATTTTCAATCCCAGCCAGAAGACAGAAGGCGGCTGCTCTGGCCGTTGTAAATGTTCTCGGCTCTTTGGCAGCGCTGTGATAATCATTCCACGCATTCGCGCATATTTTGCATTTTCAAATTGCTGCACTATGCGCATTTTTATGACTAGTAAAAGTCTCGCACCAAACCACAGAGAGGCCGCAGTGAATGGCATTCGCCTGAAGACGAATGACTGCCCAGCTGTTTGACTGGCTGCCGGAGTTTGTTGTCTGGCACACACATAAGCGAAAATAACCACACTTGATCATAATTAAAATACATATTTTGTAAAATGCACAAAATATTTCGAGAAATCTCTCGAAAGCAATGGCAAATGTGGAAAGGAAACTTTATATATGTATATATGAAATCGGACTGTTTAACACAAGCTCCCGCATCGATGCAAGCTAATGAAATGCTAAAATAAATCAAATGGTGACGTTACATTGTAAAGTCATGAAAAGGCATTCATATTTACTTTTTTCATTTGGCATGAAGCTGACTTGAGAATAAAGAAAACCTTACGATATCCAAATACTGTACCATACGCACAAGCCTATGATTCAATTTGCTATTCAGATTGCTTTTGTTAACTTTCAAGATAATTGAACTATAAATTTATTTCTAGTTCAACTATGGTATTTCGTTCAGCAACTTTCAGAGTTTGTACGTAAATATATCATAGAATTGTTCTCGCGCAGGTAAATGTAATTATATAATGTTCCTTCCAAACAACACCCACTTCTAAGTACCTAGTAAATTATAGGTAATTATAGTCCCAAGGCAATTTATTGTATTGCTGCAATAGTTAAAATGTAAATTGGAATTTAATGTATATTTTTACGAAATCTAAGTCAATTATATAAATTAAGCGTGAATTAGCAGCAGCACACAATAAAGCAAACAAAAATAGGAAAACAACAACCTTAGCAAAGATAGAAAAGAACGCGATTGCCAATGGCAAAAGCAACAGCAATAGCAATAGTAACGACAAAAGCAACAGCAATAGCCATAGCCATAGCCATACACCAACAAGACGCGAAAACAAGAAACATGTTAAGTGCAGGCGCATTATGTTGCAAAATGTCACTTTTAATTGGGCAACCTTGAAACATCAATGCGAAAAACGAGCGAAAGAACCGCAACGGCAACGGCAACGGCAACGGCAACAGCAACATGTTGCTGAAGGCCACCGTAGTAACAGCAACAGCAACGGCAACAATGACAAACGGTTAACGAGTCGAGCGGCAGATTTAGATACGACCACAAACAGACACATCAAAAGGCCAGGCAGGAGGCGGGAAAGGGATTGATAGGCGGACAGCCAGACTGACAGACAGACAGACAGACCGACGATTGCCGTTATGTGTTACAATTAGCAAATTGCACATTTATGCTCACATGGCGTTGAGCTACGCCTCTCTCCCGTGGCCACCCCCTGGCCAACTGACAATATAAATCAATCATAGGCTTACACATGTGCTTGTGCGCTTATAAGTGTGTGTGTGTGTGTGTGTGTGTGTGTATGTGTTTGCAAGTTCTTATTGGAAAGTCACAGCAAAGCAACCTTGAGAACAGACGCAAAATGCTTTTGATTGGCACAGCTCTCAGGCTTGGGGGCAACGCGTACCTATAATGAATATGACTATATAAAACATGCAGCGAGGCATAAATGTGTATGCATAAAATATGGCACATCATTTATAATTTCCGGCGCAGCTTACATAATTCAATTAATGTGTGTTTCCCGTGTCTTGACCAGCGTTTGCAGTTTCCTAAGACTCGCTAGCTGCAACAGGAAATCTCCATAAACGCGTTAAGCTTCACAAATCGCCACTGGCGTTTGCAAAATGCAAGTGTTACATACACGCACACACATGTGAATAAGTAGATTCACATTATGATTAACTAGCTTTTTACAGCAACTTCGTGCACACCAGCTCAAATACTCGTATGGGAAAACACATATGCATAGATCTTTAAGCCTTACATGACTAAAAAATTTCATTTTCAGAACCTTAAGCTTCAGCTAAGAAAATTAAGCTTATAATGATTAGATAATTTTGCCGTCAGGTGGGCCTTTCGCATATTTAGTTGAGGCCCATGGGTTATGCATCCGAAGAAAAATATAATAAGACTCTATGCATATTCCTTAGTCTTCTCGGCAGCTCCACGAATTTTGGCGGACAAGCTTTGATATAACGAAGTGCAATCTAAGCTATTTATATAGGCTGGATCCAAGTATTTGCTTTTAGCTACGAGTAGCTAGCGAGTACCTATCTGGTGTGTAATTGCAATTAGTGTGGCCGCGACTTGCATTTGGTTAGGCCAATGCGAATACATCGTGTTCGCAGTCAATCTACGGGTAGCTCCAGTTGCTTCACGCTGTGTCTGTTTCTCGTGTCTAATTGATCTTTAGCGTGTTATTTGTTTTGTACAACACCTTCCTCGTTTCCAATGTCTCGACCGTTGTCTGTGGGTGGTAATCTGGCAAAACGGGAAAACAAAAACGACAACAGAAATTAAATGCCTTCAGCTTAAATTGCTGGCTAATTAATGCCAAATGGCCAAATGGAGGCAGCAATACTTGCAAAATGTAGGCGTCACAGCAACTTCTAACTATACTATTATTATTATTATTGGCTTTGGCGGCCAGTGGCATTTGCATGTGACATAAAAGTGATTGGAGTAATTGATAATTGTGCAGAGACACGAAACCAAACGACCAATTCCAGACGTCTCGACGGACATGGTTTGTCCATGGTTCGGCCAACGGCAAGTTCGTTGCCTAAGTCTTTCGATTCGGCGCTCGAAAACGTGTTGGAAAAATGTTTAAAAATATATCAATTACAAATGCATGAAATTTCAACAAAATTAATAGTCAAAAATAGTTATATTTTCGAGAAAAATAAAAAAAATGTATATTTGTGAGTAGATTGAACTAAATGTGCGGCATATGAATTGAAAAATGCTTATACAATTGCGAATACGAGTTGTTGGTGGTTTTGGCCAATCTCTTGCCATAAATCAAGCCGCACAATATAACCGCAGGCGCCTTGTAAGTGAGTCCCAGTCACCGACTCGGCTTTGAGTTACCAGTGACTGTGACTGACAGCCGTACGGGCCAAGATCTTGACCAACAGACCAAGAGACCAAGCGACCAACAAACCAATAGGCCCACAGCCCGTTAGACCGAGAGACAGATAGACCCACGCTAACTTCAGCATTAGCAAATCAAATACAAATTCAAATTTAAATCTAGCTAATTTCAAAGCCGAAACTCATTTAACTGGACGATTGCTGTTGTCCGGCTGGCCGTTTGCTTGACTCAAATGGAGCAACAAATCCAACAAATGCAAGCCCCCAAAGTTAATTTTATTTTCCACCTACTGGCAAAATCAATTTGCTTCGTGTGGCACGTGCGCCGCATAGAATGAAAATTGGCCAGAACCGAGGGGGCAGCTGCTGCTGACTAGTTGACCAAGGGGGGGCAAGCAAGAGGGGCTTTTTAAACGTGCGCCCCCACAAATAAGACCCGAATGCACTCGGTCGGTCAGTCAGACAGTCAGTCAGTCAGCTGGACAGACAGTGGTTTTATTCGTGTGCGTCACCTCAGACACGGGGATCGGGCGAGGCAACAATTGTCATTCATTGCGGCCCGATTGGAACATAACGGTAGCCCAAACCTGAGACCCCGAACACCGAGCTTGTTTCTGGGCGCCTTTGAGAAGTACATTTCGATGTTGTATCAGAAACTGCAATTACAATTGTTACAAAAACAAAAAAGATTGCTTCGAGTTACAATGCCGAATTAGCAAAGGAGAATTTCAGGTTGCATTAAATTACCCAGATAAGTACAGCTAATACTACACGACTGTAAGATACCTTAAGCGGGTGATTCACAATAATGATTTTTAGTTTCAAAAAGTTCACTAAAGCTAAATATTAAATGAACACTTTTATTTCGTTATAGGGTAACCAGCTGTAGCAAAAATAAATGAAAATGTTTCCACTCTGACTTGCAGCACATAACAAATGCGTATTTAATGTGTCGAGGGAACGTAGGGGCATGGCATAGCACGGCAGACACGTTTGCCCGATTTCCATTTAACGCCTCAACTTTTTTGCTTCGCTCGCTTTGCTAGTTTATGGGTGGTCAGCGTTGAGGCCATAAGCCCTCGGGGCTCACTGCATTTTAATTTGTTTTTAATAAACGGCAGTCGCGGTAACAGCGATTGCAACTGCAACAGCACAAGCAATAGCAGAGACAACTATTTTTGATATATGCAGCAAGATTATATGGCTCGACTCTAGCTATAGCGGCAGCTCGACGATTCCATTCCAGTAATTTGGAATTCAACACCCCAAAAGAGTTGGTTATTAACTGTGAGCTGTAATGGCACGTTGCCAATGCCTCAACTACTCCAACAGGCTAGATAACAAACAGCTGCGATTTATTGCAAATGTTAATCTAATCGACGAATAGCTTATGCACAAACTGAATTTCAAACCGTAATCTCTATATAACCAATCCAAGTTTCATAACTGCAGTGTGATTCTACATGTAAAGCATCTGCCACTCTATAAGTGCTGATCATTCATGATCTCAGTATAGCCCAGTAGAAAAAGCTCAATGCTTAGAATCAATCTGATTTTTATTTTCAACATAATTGGAGAATTCGAAAACTGAGAGAAATAGGAATCAATGTAAGTATAAAAAACTAATTTGTTTAAATTAGTTATTGTGCTAAGAAAGTGTTTGCTTTTTGATTCAATTCTCTTGCTTGCTTGTTGAATCTAAGCAGGCTAGTTACTATGGATGATATTGTAATCTTGGTTTTATTTTTTTTTTTTTTATCTCACATATTTATTTATTTTTGTTATTTTTATCGCACACATGTTGCGGTCGGTATGCTTAAGTATACAGCGACCGCATGTCCTCGGCGAACAACAATTTATAAATAGCCCAGAAACTGACAACGGCAATTAACAAGCCTGAGAATTTAGTGCACGCCGACTGCATTGGCATTTGAGTTCGGTTCGGATCTGTTCAGTTCAGATGGTGCCGCCCTGGTGGGCAGCCCGCAGCTGTATATGCGAAATGGAACTGCTCCAATTCGACAAAAATCTCTGTGCAGCCCCCTAGGAAATTCTTTCGGTCGCCATAATTGAACCGGATTTGTGAGCAGCTTGGCTTTGCTGGGTTATTTTGTTCAGAATTAATTATCGCTGCGACTGACTCTTTTAAGTGGCTGTCGAAAAGTCAAGCGACTGCCAACAAAGAAGAAAAGACTAACAAACATATATATATATATATATATATATATATATTAAAAAAAAATAAATAAACAAGAAAAAGTCAGTCCTAAAATTTTTGAATTTTTACAGCTTTGTATGTTTTCTTGCACCTGGCGACAGGTCAGACCCCCAAAAAATATTCAAGCACAACGAGCATATTGCACAAAGCTAGCCGTCAGTTGTGAAAAATTAACTACAAGTGTTCGTTCTCGTTGTTGTTGTTGATGTTGTGGCTGCTTTGTGTCTGCAACAGCTGCAAGTGTCTGGCAGCCGCCAAGGCACTTGTATGTCGGCGTGCAGTTTTTCCCAAACAAGACTTTAAAATTATATGAAAATTTATGATACATTTGCCTGCACTTGGTTGTCAACTGAACGCTGGATGGGAATGCAACGTGGACTGGTCTGCTCTGACCTGGTGTACGATCCACAGCCACACAGCTGTCCAGCGACACCGAACAGGGCTGCCTTATGTCCAAATTCACTTCCAACTGCGATTGCAATTACAATTGAATAGCCAACTTGGGGCTAGCCTTGTAATGGGTCCAACAATTTTGGGTTAATTGGCTTTGGCCCACTTGCAACTTGAACTAAGCTCAGCTAATGGTTTACTAAAAACAGATGTTCCTGGCAATTTACGTTCAGTTGAATGACAATCTGGCCATTGCATTCGAGAGTTACCCAAAGGAGGTAACATTAGCAAGTATTTGGCTATTGACAAAGTCATTTTCGTAAAAGTTATTGTGAAAGCTTTGATATTTTTTTTGACACAATGTCTTCATTTAGTAATTTAATATTATTCATTAAAATATTAAATACTAAATAAATAAAAGATAGTATCTTAACTTGTAGTGATATTGAGGAAATAAGACTATAAGATATCAAAGGCTTATATAATAATTTTGAAGATTATGTTCTTGTATAAAGTTGGGGTGAGAGAGATAGGGACATACCAATATTGTAGAGGCGCACAGACAAATAGGCAGAGAGCTCTTTTTATACCCTGAATCCATTGAAAATGGAAATTTCAGGGTATAATGTTTTTATGCGAATGTATGTAACAGGCAGAAGGAGGCGTGCCACACCCCATAAAGTATATATATTCTTTATCAGCTCGATGAGCTGGCAAATAGGTACATTTGGATGTCATAATCATTCCCCGAAATTTTCATTAAGAACATAGGTCGAGAAAAAAAGTTATTAAACAATAAAGCTTCCATAGCACAGCCTCTTCTGCAGCCGCAAAACTGCGCAGTAAGCATATTACGTGCATGCATATGTTTGTGTGTGTGTGTGTGTGTGCTTGTGTTGGTTACTATTAATGAATAAATGAAGCTCTTAATGATTGGTATTACAGCGCAATGGATTCAGGGTATCTCTTAGTCGAGCAGTCTCGACTAGAGTTTCGTTACTTGTTTTTAGAATGCTTTAGAGATGTATCGAGAGAGAAAGAGAGGAAGAGAGAAACAAACGGACTGAAAGAAAGAAAACGAGGAAAAAAAGACAATGCGCAAAAAAAAAGAGCTAGAGGAGAGAGAAATAAAAATAAAAATTGGGATGGTAAGAGAGGGAGAGAGAGAGTAAGGGCAAAAAGAACGATGACTAATACTCATTTAGATTTTGTGAGACTAAGACTTACTTTCTTTATGATGGGTTCCTCATAATATACCAATCCATTTATGTTGTTTTTAAGTCAATGGATGATTTGCTTAAGCAATTTGTCCTTTCCTTAAGAAAAAATCTTACAAGCTTATTTTAGTGTTTTCTGTGTGTGTAACAAAGTTGCCATGGTTTTTGGTGAGCAATTTGCTCAGCGCGACACGATGCAGAACAGCTGCCAAGCCTCACCTCCAGTTGCTCCCCACACACCTAGAAACCTACATGGGCAACAGCAACAGCAACGTCTAAAGCAACTACAACGGCCAAAGAAACAGCGGCAGCAACAGCTTTGCCTCCCGTTGCCACTTTGCATAACAAACGACTTTATTAATTTTCATATTACGGAAAGTCAGAGGCCGGCTGGGCATTCTTTGGCAGCATTTTGTTGGCCTTTATGTAGCACTTGGAAATGGTTTCAAGCCTGAGCTTTGGGATTTTGGTGGGCGTTGTGAGAAAATCTTAGCAAATGCCAAAATTGTTGTGATCACAGCGAGATTCAAGAGCGTGTGGGCAGCAGCTGCAGCAGCCGCGGGCAATGCGCAAATATCTTATGCAAATGTTTGTTAAAAGCGAAATGTCGCTTCGTGCCCGCTTGCTCAATAAATCAGCAAATTATAAATTGGCCAAAGATTGATGTGCGTTGACTAGGCCAAAGCCGCGGAACGGGTCAACCAACTGCTTAGCCGGTTAGATGAGCTGCCGATAGGAAGAAATGTTTAATGCTAATTTCTCAATTAACTTGTGAGGCATTAGCATTAGCATTAGCATTAGCTAACATAGTAGGCAAACGCTCTGTGCAATGCGAATTAAATGGCATTGCCCATAAATCATACAATTAAAAACTAATCAAGCAATGACACAAGACACATCAAAAAGCTGCAACAACAATCGCCACGTTGCAATTGCCACGACACCAATAGCAACAACAACCGAAGACAGCAGCAAACAGCAAACAGCAACAGCAACAACAATGGTTTTCTCGCCAATCTGCCGTCAATGCTGTCGTCGGCCTTTTGGGCCCACTTCAAAGACAAATTTATGTATTGTCAGACCAAAGAAATAAGTAAAGCTGAAAAGAGAGAAAAAAGTCTTACAACAACTGCATAATTCAAAAATTATGAGACCCATTAGAGTAACAGAGAACTGACAAAACCGTCGAGTTTTCAGGCTGGGCCTCGGGCATTACCAAAGATCCAGCCCATGGATCGCAGTGACTGGAGCGGCAGCTGGGACGGGGACTTCGCAAATGAGGGGTAAGAGCACAAAAAGCCACACGCCGCAATCGTAAAAACTTCAACTTGCACACAAATGGCTAGAAAATTATTTTAAGTTATTTGTTGATTGTTTTCAAAATTGTTGCCATGTAATGCGATTCCAGCGCTGCTGCAACGCCGCAGAGACTAAAGCTGGCAGCTGAGACAGAGAGCGAGACAAGCAAGACGAAGAAAGAGTGATAGAGAAAGAGTGAGAGAGAGAGATAGAGACTGCAACTGGGACTGGGGTTGAGGCAGTGCGTCAGACAATGCAAGTGCGGCTCCAGCTTTTGAACCGACGAGACAGTTTGGCTTTGACTCTAGTGCATAGCTGTGTGTGCGTGTGTGTGCTTATGTAAGTGCGTTTGTGTGCGTGTGTGTGTGTGTGTGTGGCATTTGCAGAACTGACATTATAGTTGTTGTTGAGTTTAGTGACTGTTGCAGGTGGCAGCTTGACTAACTGTTCAGTCACAAAGCATCCGCTTAAATATGCGGCAAATATACATGAGTTTCAACCATTTTCGTAAAGCTAAATTTCTACCTGATCTTTGACTAATGAACTGGCAAATGTTAACTGATAATCATTTGTACTCATTTATAATTATCTAAATATTTTTCTGTACTTCATTTATTTATGTATTATTTTTTTTTTTCTTTTGTTAAACCATGTGTAACGGTGATCGGACGACTTGAGTATTCTTATTTGTTTTAGGCTTGCATATTTTAAAGGCGTTCGAAAATATCGCTGCTAAGTGTCTATGATGTAAGTTATCTTTTGGCGTCATTTATTTTCACTGCGTCTTATTTTTCATTCTAAAACAATAATCAGAGTTTAATAAATAACAAACACGAATAACAAATAATTGACAGAACAATAATTTACCGATAATTCTGTTAAACCTTTGTAAATACCACATCAATTGTGTGTGTCAAACATCAACTTGCTTATCGGCTTAAACTGGCTTATGTATCAAATTTGTTGTGGAAGCCCAACAACTTGTTGTCCTGGGTGCAGCTGGGAACTCGATATCTGTATGATGGCCCACAATTAAATGCCATGCGGCTGGTGCGGCGCGCTGCCTCCGTGGCTAAACACTTTGCAATCAAAAATGTCACCATTTAATTACGCACACAAAACAGTTTAAGAAACTTGTAGCCGCCAGCTGACAGCAGCAACAACAACAACAGCAACAGCTATAGCAGCAGCAGCAGCCGCAGCCGCAGCCGCAACAACAACTCCAATTGCAGCAACAAACGGCAGCAAAAAGCGTTGCACAAATCTCGTCAGAAATTAACATAAATCCAATCACAATTCACAAAGCCAGCGCGTAGCCGTTGCCAACGTGGCCAACGTGGAAGCCGTAGGACGGCAGCCGTTTAAGCGCTATCCACATCCCCTCTCCCGCCTTTTATACCTATCCAAATATCTGTTGGCCGTCATGTTGCGCTTTCGCCCACGCGACTAATCGCGCAACTGTGCAACGCCAACTGCAGTTACGTTGTCAGAGATTTTTGCGTTTCTGATTGGTTTTTGATACTCTGCATGAGGATATTGCAATACACAAATTAAATATGCAACGCAAAGACCCGCAAGAATTATATTTTCTTAATCAATCTTTTTGTTAGTTCGTAAACTTCGTTTTGAAAGCCTTTTAAATGAATTTGGTTGCCTTAGTTAATTCGTTAGTTAACTTTTACACAATATCGTAGTATAAATATTCTCAGCGTCTGTTGTATACCTTTTAAGATGAAAGATTCATTGGACAGCTTTTCGCATAAGTATATACCATACGAACTTATCGCGAAAAACTTGTCATTAATGATTTTAAATGTAATTAGTGAAAAGTCATTTAAGCTGGGAAACGCTGTTGCTAAGTGCAGGTATTAGCTTCAGAAAATCTTCATCAAAAAGGGTATTTATACGTCGATATGGGTGCGTTGTTGTTAATTGTTGCTCTTGGCTTGTCTTATGCCCGGCTGCTGCTGGAACTGCTGCCTACGGCGCCCTCGCATGACAGTTGGTCTGACGTGGACGTTGAATAACTGCCGTGGCAGCCACGAATTCCACGACGGAGAAACACTTGCATTTTTATTACGTTTGCGAATTGTCATTTGGACAGCGACTGTTGGTCTCATGAGTGTCCGCATTAATGGCGTTTGCTCTTTGCTGGGCAACAATTCAATTATCCGAAAAATATTCAAATGTCAATGCGGGTCTTAAGTGTTCGCCCAAGGAGTCTGGAGGACGTCGGGCGGCTAGCCGATGTTTGAGAATTGCACTCGTGACATAGTTCATGGTATCTTGATCTAATTTTTCAATTTTCACAACGAGCCCGCTGCCAAATGAGAGAGAAGCATACGAGCTAAAGACGAGAATTATGCAGCCAGGTTGAAGTTGCAGCAAGTTGCCAAGGCGTGCCAGGCGCAACAACAGCAACAGCCACAGCCACATCAAAGCTACAACAACATCAACACGTTGCACGTAGCAGCATTTCCGTTTCACAATTAACGTTCTACGTGACAAGTGACACCAATTTTACCACCTTTGCTATGTGTTTTATGGCTCAGTTGTTGTTGCTATTGTTTGCTGTATATTGCCTGTTGCTGTTGCTCTTGCTGTTGCTGTTGCTGTTGCAAATGCTTTTGTGGACCACCATCAGGGCAGAGCTGGAGTCGAAGCTCAGCGTTCCTCTCCCATTGGCGTGCAGCAGATGCACGTTCCGCGATTGTCTGCGCAGTTTTGTTTGGGTTAATGGAGATGATTTGTTGCCCTATTCTAATGCAACGTAACAACGGAACAGACAACGACAACAACAACGACGACGACGACAACCAAAACAACTGCGATAGCGACAAAGACAACTGCAAGTGCCAAGCAACAACATGTTGCACCAGCTCTAATAAAAACGACCCGCATCCGTAATGAAACATCAGCTGGCGTAGCATGGGCAGCTGCTAAATGCATATGGGAGCAGTCTGGCTTTTGACTCTCACATGTGACTCTTGTGCGCTGGCCTTCGACTTGGCCTCCATTCAGCCGAAGCTTCATTCCTTCCAAGTATTTCTCTGTTTTATGGCCGGGCAGCCAGCTAGCTAACCAGCCAAGTGTGGGGCCGCCTGGAGTTAGAGCTGCAATTGGTTATTTTTGGGCCGCGTGCCGCTGAAATTATGAAATTGACAAATTGCCGCAACGGCCGCGTGGCCTTTAAATGCTCTACGCTGACCCCCTACAACGCCTGCCCAACTACCGAGACCAACACATGAGGAGTCGTCCGTCCATCCGGATGTGTCGAGGTTAGCGTGTGGGTCGTCGCCGCTGACAATGAGCTGAGTTATGGCTGCGCAGATAAAAATTGTTTTTCAGTTGCATATTGCAAATGTTGCCGAGTCAAGTGGTTGCTATTTATGTTGCTGCAAAGTTGCCACCAATCGCAAAATTCCCAAATGTGCAAGTGCAACAACAGGTCTAGGCCCCAGTTCTGCTTATTTGCTGTGGTTGTTTGTGTGCTGCCATCTCATTAAACTATAATCAATGTTTTTCCTCGATAAGCAGAACTATCATAAGTTGCTGCACTCAGCTTCTCGATTCTGCCAGCCACCGTCTGGTCTTCATATCACTCTTCATTTGTGTATGTTTATAATTGCCGATAAACTGATATTTAATGCGTTGTAATAAGCACTCATGTCGACATTATCTACGTTGGCATAAATATATTCCTAGCTAAATGAATGATGTTTATCTGCATAGCTCAGTAGTAGCTGCAAGCCTATAAGGTTTTTGCAGCAGCGACTATTGTTGTTGGCTGCTCTGCTGCCTATGCCGGATGGCGGTGCAATGTGGACAATAACTTAGAGTACAACAAAAACGCATTTCACTGCTACTTACGTCCAATAAATCTAAGCAGCTGCTCTTTTCAACTCATCGCCATTCAGGCAAAGCCTCCGTGTCCTTCAGGTCTACGCGATTGTCATCAGCAATGGCTATATCATTGTTGTTGTCGCTGCTGCTACATGGTTCGCTTGGTTGGGCTCGCTGAGTAAGGGGTTCCAAGATGATGCTGCAATTACAACATAAAGACTACCAACATCTTAGCTATCACATTGATAAAATAGCCTTGAGTGGCATTCATGTTGTTGCTGTGGCAGTTACTGTTGCTGTCTGATGCCTGCTATTGCTGTTGGTGTTGGTGTTGCAGACGAGCTGCGTGTGGGGCAACTCATTAGTGGCATTTGACCTGGCATGCTCTTTCGCATGATTGAATTGGCAACAAGCAACAGGCAAGCGGCTACAACGACCAGCAAACAGCAACAAATATCTGCTTGTCAAAATGTTTTCAACACATTTTTGTTTTTTCCATTTTTTGTATGCCTTATAGTTGCAGCACTGCAACTGCAAAAGAAACGGCGTGAAGTGTTACCAGCAGCCCAAATGCACTCTGTTTCCTTGCTGCTACACATGATCGGTGCCCCAGAGAAAGGGGGCGGATCGTTTGGCATTTTTGTAATCAACGCTATGCAAATGTCGTAGCATAAATTAACTAGCAATATGTGCCATGTGCCATGAATGCATGTTGCCAGCTGTTGGCCATGTTGCCACGCTGCCTCGCTGCCACGATGCAGTCGCGCCGCAGCTGCGAGGCAACGGCACAAAGCTTGACAACCTTTGCAGACTATGTTGATTTGACACCTATTCGCTCAGCACCATTAGCCGGCTGCAAGCGGCACTGCCGCTCCTCCTTTTAGACGTGTGAATTCGCATTGATTATCTGCCGCATGCCATTGCATTTGGGCATTTTCGCACCACATTTTGTGATTCGCGTTAACTGATTTTTCCTGTCAAATGCTTGCAGCGGCTATTTTGTGACGATTTGTTGATTTTCTCAACCGTATTGCTGAATTTGTCGCTGATAAATGAAGCTGATAAGTGATTCGCAAATGAGGCTAAGCAGCCATGCATTGCAGTCGCAAGAGCTACTCTAATGAATTGATTTCCACAAAAGCTTGAATACACATTAAAATTAAACAACTCTAGACGAGACGGCTCGACTATGGGATCTTAATTAGTGAAATTTCATTTTGATATACCAAATTTATGAATTTTAGTGATTTGTGGGTGAAGGGGGGAAATATGCGTATTTATTATTGCAATCCCCCACAACTTAGTGCACGTTTCACCATTTTTTGCATTGAAAAAAAACCACTTATACTAACACTCTTTTATAGCTCCACAATTGAGATTATGACTTAGGAATATGCACAAAAAGAAGGAGAAAGGGAGGGAAGGAGAGTTTATGCTTTTCGTATTAAAAATTAAGATCGTGACTAGATTTTACTACTCTTTCAATCCAGCTCAATTCTTTGACTTCTAGAAATGTCAGGCAACGAGTTAATAACTTAATTATAAGAAAATTTGAGTTCATAGGCAACTTCTCGATACTCTGTTTACAGTAATGTTACCATATACAATTCACTGATTGTCGTAATAACCAAATTTCGAATTTAGACTACGATACTGTTTCCTGCCTCATAATGCTTTAATTAATATAAATATTAGCTATCGACACCTCTCTAACTTTTTCCGCAATATGTGATCTGTATTATCTGTACTTTTTTGTTGTAGCATTGTATCTTTATCAGTGAACAGAGTACTCAAAGCTGTAAGTATTTTTATACCCTGAATCCATTGAAAATGGAAAATCGGGGTATAATGTTTTTGTGCGAATGTATGTAATAGGCAGAAGGAGGCTTGCCACACCCCATAAAGTATATATATTCTTGATCAGCTCGACGAGCTGAATTGAACTGTACAAGTTTATTTTTTTTTCGATAACTCATCCCTTTTCCTTATTATCGATAGCTATCGAAAATATCGCTTTGTTTTTGACGCCTGGCGTGCACACCGTTAAAGATAGAATCGTGCACTAAGTCGTGGTTGATAGCTACATATATTTTTTTTCATTTTTGGACTTTTGATGTCACGCCCTTTTCGCACACAATTCAAAAAAAAAATGACAACTCACGCATATCAAATACTAGAAACTTGAAATTTGGCAAATATGTACATTTGAGTGTCATAATCACTCCCCGAAAATTTAATCAAGAACATAAGTCGAGAAAAAAAGTTATTAAACAATAAAGTTTCCATAGTACAGCGTCTTCTGCAGCCGCAAAACTGCGCTGTATGCATATTACGTGCATGTTCGTGCATGCATATGTTTGTGTGGTTGCATGTGTTGTTTACTATTGATGAATAAATTAAACTTTTTATGATTGGTATTACAGCTCAATGGGTATCTCTTAGTCAAGCAGTTTGTTACTTGTTCAATTTGGGTCGTTTACATCGTGACGCAGCTAAGCTCATAGCAAGAAAAATCAGATACAGCAACAAGATCACAAAAAATGTACAAAATGTTGGGCAAAAAGTAAAAAAGTTGCAGAAGTCGAAATAAAAACAAGTAACTAAACTCTAGTCGAGACTGCTCGACTAAGAGATACCCTGAATCCATTGAGCTGTAATACCAATCATAAAAAGTTTCATTTATTCATTAATAGTAAACAACACATGCACACACACACACACACAAACATATGCGTGTACGTAATATGCTCACTGCGCAGTATTGCGGCTGCAGCAAAGGCTGTGCTATGGAAACTTTATTGTTTAATAACTTTTTATCTCGATCTATGTTCTTAATGAAATTTTCGGGGCATGATTATGACATCTAAATGTACCTATTTGCCAAATTTCAAGTCTCTAGTATTTGATATACGTGAGTTATCGATTTTGTTGAATTGTGGGCGAAAGGGGCGTGGCATCAAAAATCCAAAAATGACAAAATGTGCGGATTCAATAAAGCTATCAACCACAACTTAGTGCACGATTCTATCTTTAACGGTGTGCACGCCAGACCTCAAAAACAAAGCGATATTTTCGATAGTTATCGATAAAAAAGGAATGGGACGAGTTATCGAAAAAAAAAAATAAACTCGTACAGCGTATGGTATTATCGAGCATTTTGCTTTTTATTTGAAGTCTCTAGCTTTTGTGGTTGCAGAAATCCAGGTGTTTACACGGACGGACGGACGGACGGACGGACGGACGGACGGACGGACAGACGGACAGGGCTAGTTCAACTCAGCTCGTCGAGCTGATCAAGAATATATATACTTTATGGGGTGTGGCACGCCTCCTTCTGCCTGTTACATACATTTGCACAAAAACATTATACCCTGAAATTTCCATTTTCAATGGATTCAGGGTATAAAAAATTAATTTTGTTAGCTGCTGTTGACCTTTTACAGAAACTGCATTAAAATAAACACTCATAATTTATGCATGCCATAAAAAATCGTATTTAATAAATTTTTATATCGAATAAGCGAAAAGTTGTTGCTATTGTTGTCATAAGCAATAAACATAAACAAAGGCAATGGACCCAGTTCTTACCGCTTCTTTAGCCCCTCAATTCTGCCCAGGAGCAGACCTATGGTGGAGACAGCACAGAAGCCAATCGAATGACAAGGCAGCTCATAGCCCCCAGATATGGAGTTGGTTTTTCGGCAGCTCCGGCTCAATCGTCAACTCATTGAGATATTGATCTCGCTCTCTAAGGTTGGCATGAAGCTCAGATACTGGCTCCGTCTAGGCTTGAGCTTTGGCACTGGATTTCGCTCTGATCTTCCAGTCGCTGGGCCGATTGTGAACTATTGTTATTTCACGAACTGTGACACGTAGGCTTCCTGCCTATTTATTTATTTTTTGTTATTTTCGCTAGTTTGGCTACTCCACTTTTTTGTTGTTGACGTTCTGCTGTTATTTATTTCTTTATTGTACAATGAGTAAATAAAAATTTCCTGCTACTGCAACTACATGTTTTGCTGTTGCAGTTGTTTTCTTTAGTATTGTTGTTGTTGCTGTAGTTGGTATCCACCCTCGACCTTTTGTGGCAGCCGTAACCCAGCTAAATGTTTAGCTGCGATTTATCATTATCGTGACTTGTGATCTCGTCGCCGTTTGATTTTTTCGCTCTCCATTTGGCTGCAGTTTTAGCCTTTTTAAGCCAACTTTTATTTTTTTGACTGCTGTTTTTGCTTTATGTATTTTTGTTGCTTTTTCATTTTTGCTTAGGAGTATTTTAGGTCTCGCTATTTCGTAAATTAACATGTTTTTTGCTTTGAGTGACATTTGTAGGTGTATAAAGTGGCACAAATGAAGTGAAGTGTTCAACAAATATGGCCTGGAGATCGGATAGCAGTTGCTTTAAATGTTCCCAAAACCAGCTTTGGGCTGTGGTTGCTACCAAAAAGTTTTTGGGGGAGCGCCAGTTGCAACTTATTGCTAATTTGGGCTTGGGTCTGAAATGGGGAAGGTTGTACAAAGTCGGAGCTCGTAAGAGACTATATCTATAAACAAATGAATAGCTCAGTTTTTATTTATTTTTTATTTTTATTTTTTTCACTAAAATACGCCTGCTAAATTCAGCAGCTCGTCAGACTGAAAGGTTAGACTCGCGGTCGAATGAAGAGTTGGCCCGCAAGCTACAGTTTATTGCCGCTGAAGAGACTCTTTGCTTCTGTAAAATCACTTCTGGTCATGGCAATTTCCGCAAATTAAAGAGCAATCTCAATCATTCTCCATATCTGTGCTTAGCTCACGTTGACTTCTTTTCAATCATTAAACACTGCAATTACCTCAAGGATACTCTCGGTGGCTCACTGATCTTTCAGCCTGCATATCACACCAAAGGAATGCAGGCGAGCTTAGCTCACAGATGCACATTCAAGTCGCCGATGGATCGCAGCCATACAATTAAGTAACTATGGCGAGGTAATGCGCGTCTAACTAGAAATAAATAAACAAGGCGCCCAGTTTGCCAGCTTGCCGGCTTGCCAGCCTGTTAGCTCGCGAGATAGCACGCCGCACGGTGGCAGGCACAATTCCTCAGGCTTTCCCAATCAGGGCGACTAGCGGAATGCGTGCACTGCTCTATGCCAAGGGTTAGGGGCATCGCGGCTTGAAATTGTGCTACGTAATAATAGGCCAGCCGGAAGGCCGCGGCGTTGGCCCGCGCTGCGCCGCGTTTACTCAATTACCTTTGACTAAATTATGGCCAATTGTTGCACTGAACATGTGTTGCATAATTATGGGCTACTGCACAGATAGGACGCGCGAGCGTTCCGGCAACGTTTCTTGGCTGCAAGCACAAATTTGATTACTACTTATAGATTAGATTTTGATTTTGATTTCGTTCACAGACCTGCTCCCGGGCCTGGCGGCCTTCACTAAATGTGTTGCAAACCTGGCCACGTTGACAGGTTAATGTGTGCCTGAGGGCGGACTACAGTTGATTAGCTAAGTTGTGGCTCGAGGCGTTAACACTAGTCAAACTCAAATCAATTTTCGGTTGCCAGTCAATTGTCCACAGACCGACTCGCTGCCCACACAGCCCCCATTACAGACTATTGTTGTAACAATGTATTGCTGTGCTGTTTGCTGGGCAATTAGCGTCGCAACATTTACGAGTGCAGACAAATTACCGGCAACATGTTGCAATTAAAATAACGGCACGCCAACTTTCGCCGCATTGGCAGCCACACAAAAATGTTGCGCGCGTGCGCAGCAACGACCGACAGAAAGAGCCATGTGGCTGATGTAGCTCTAGCTCTGATTGTTGCTGTTGTTGTTGCTTTTGCAGGCCAAGTTAAGTGCGCTACTTTATGGCGTAAAACACTTAGACAAACCCTCTGCATACACTCAGACACACCGACAAACACACATTCAATTTGTTTGCATTTTAATTGTCATTTGTGGTAAGTGCCAAAAAGAAAAATTGCTATCAACTCGTCGTCGATGCTCACTGCAGCAGCACCAGCAGCTACAGCAGCGCCAGCAGCAGCAGCAGTAGCGGCGGCAGCAGCAGCGACACTTTACGAATTTATCCTACGCATTTTACGCTGTTCACAGCTTTGTCAGAGGGTGTGTTAAACGTAATTTTATGGCTTAGATTACGTGTTTGGCACTTTTTCTCCTCAGGTTGTAGTTTTTGGAGTTGCGACAAAAGAGCTGTGTTGACGCTTTACGGCTATTAACGACGAAAGCTAGAATTCGTTGTTTTTCTTACCAACTATTGTTAGTTGTTATTGCATGGTAGCCGGATTTGTGCGTGAGCTAAATGCTTTGGTGATAAACATGAAGTAAGACTCAAAATGGATATAAAAATGAAATTCATAAATAAGAGAAATCCTGACAATAAAAAACGTTTACTTAACGTCGATATTATATATAATATTTGTAATATATGTATAATATATAATATAATATATAATATATAATATTACATATTTCCATTCAAAATTTAGTTTATGTTCTTTTATTCATTCATAGATTTCCAGGCATCACTTCATCGGGCCAAACCATGCGAACTGACCAAATCAATTGATCTGGTCGACAAATATCAAATAGTTTTTATCTACCAAAAACACTTTACACCGTGTACTTAACATAATACCATTGACATCTAGAGCTCAATAATGTTGTTGTAATTGGATTTGTTTTTTAAGAGAAAACTCATCTTTCAGAGGACTGAAACTGTAATTGTGTTGTAGTCCGCCGAATATCCCTATATTTATAGGAGACTCTGATTGGCGTCCGACATTTGCATGAGACAGACGGACACACAGCTTTGACCATAAATATTCGGTTATTGATGAATTCCTGACGTCGAAGACGTTTCATACGTCTTACTAAGCGTTTCACATTGTGTGACAAAATTATAGTATACTCTATTAGGGTATATCAAGGCAAACCACGTCAAAATGGCAGCAAATTGTCAGCAATCAATTATCAATTACTAGCGGCGTTTTTTTATGGCCAAGTGCAACGACCCATAAACATACACATAAACAGCAACATTTTAAGAGACAGACAGTTGATATTGGGATGAGCTTACTGCAGAAGTATTTGTATTTGAATATCGATAGCAACAAGTGCAATCAGGCGATTGACTGCAGTTGATTTGGCAGCTTGTTAGATGTAGCTGTTGCCGCTGATGATGATGGCTGTTATGCAAGCGGCGAGATGCCAGTCACTTGGCAACATGCAACCTGCCAATGAATGTCAAACATATTGGACCACCGCAAATGTCAGCAATTGACAGCCAAAGCACACATTCGCACACACAAACAAACGCACGAACACGTATTGGGGTTGCACTTGTTAATGCCGTGTTACCGACAACATGTTGCTGCTGGTACCCTGATTGGCCTGGCAAGCGACAAATTAGGCGCACAATCACTTGACTTTTACCGTAGCAATGTTTATGGCCCATTAACTTGGCTTGCGCAAAGTTCACGCTGATCGGCCACTCGGCCGGCCAGCGAGCCTGCCAATCAGCTATCCAAGTCAGCCAACGCCTATAAGCATACAATCGAGCATTCACCTACTCATTGATTAAGCAATCTTCTCGTACTTTTGGTCAGCAGCCACAATCTTATGATAGCCAATTAATTTTTAATGCTCATACTTGTCTATTGCAGCCACATCATGGCGATACGATACGCCCAGCAACAGCAAGTGCTTAAGGGTCAGCAATTTTTTTATTAACCCCGGTCACGCCAATATTTTGCCCATCGGCTAGCCGATAAACCCATTATCACTGACCACTGACCACTGACCACTGGCCACTGACCACTGACCAGTGACCACTGACCAGGCATCGATAACTTTCTCGATTACAATTACAATGCTGAGACCCGACGCTGTGACCTACTTGGCCAAGTCTCTGGCATTAGTTGTGCCGCAAAAAGTGGAGAGCCTAACTGTCTCTTCCACTCCCTCGTTTTGATCGATTGCGAATTATTGTCTTTGGCACCGTCTGCTGGCTGTGACCATGTAATTTAAGTTCCCCAAAAACTCAATTGATATAGGCAAGAAATGTTAGTATTTTCTTATACCCAGTGCAACTTGATTCGCTTCCAGCCATGAGTGCCAGCTCTTGCTGACTGACCGTTGGCAGATGGCTCAGCCGAGACTCAGATTCTTGCTTACTTTTAGGCATTTCGGTTGGATAGCTGAACCGCCCAAAGACAAACCACAACTCGGAGTGTGTCCATGACTGAGACTATGACTAAGCGAACTGTGTGATAAAGTTGTAGACGTTTTGGCAAATTGATTTTACGGCCACAGTTTCAATTCTGACTGCGAAATAACTCAAATGTTGCTTTGGGGCATACTTAGATTTTAAACAGATCGTTGGCCACAGATTGGCTGAGTGCTGGGAGCGGCGGAGGGTGGTCTCTATGATGTGGCGATAAGTAACTGGTAGATGATTGTTATTTTAATGTTATGGTCAGGCTTTGTGTTGCGTTGCACACAAAGAGGGTGTCGAATTATGAAGGCGTGACTAACGGATTGACAAGAACGAAGAAGGAGCGATAGAGAAATTTCGCTTTTAGCTTTCAGCCTATTAAAAGTGGAACACATAAAAAAATAAGGAGAATGCAAATGTAAGTCCAGTTTGGGTATTCAATCATAAATTATATCATTGCCACAACGTGATAGCTCAGAAAAAGTCCCTTTCACACCGATATAACTCGACTCCACCTATCTCGGGCCACAGCAGACATTAAATCTCAAATCTTCTAACCTTGCGCTGATTTCCTAACATAAAGAAAACCGACAATAACACAAACAATTAGTGCATTATATGCGGCACAACAAATTATAAATTAAGTACTAATTATATAAAATGCAACAACAATAAAATCAACTCGACAGCTGAAGCAAAGCAAATCAAACAAAGCCGCCTCCAAAAATAATAAAAAAGTGTAGAAAAATGAAATCGAAAACAAAAACAGTGAAAGAACGTGTGCGGATTGTGGCCACGCCCACTTAATGTTCACTGCGTGGGCGTGACGCTAATGATCGAGACTTTTGAATACTGCAATGCTTGGATGGAAGGCTTGATAGTTGCCGTTGTTGCTACTGCTGCTATTGCAATTGTTGTGGTTGCAGTTATTGTTGCGTCTTGAATGGGTGATAAATTATTTCCCGCCATTTGCATAAATGCTTTGAATGCATTAATTGAAGTCCAAAGGCACACAAGCTTGCAACGCCCTCGACACGCCTCCCCCACACCCCGATTGGCCTTTTGCCATTCGCCGTTGCGTGCTGCAGTTGTCGATCTAATCAATTGCAGTTTATTGTTGGCCGGGCCCATAGAGAACCCATAGAGGGGCCCATTAACCATGTGAGCGCAGCACTTGTATGCCATATATGAACTCTATATATAGATATATCTATGTATTTCTATCTGCGTATCTGTATCTGAATATATTCGCCTCTTTAAGTGGCTGCCGCCTAATTGTTCATAAAAGTCAACAGTCAATAGCTCTTTATGTTTGCCTTTGAAATTTATATTTATTTATTGTTATTTTCAAACACAATGGATATCGTATATTGTTTTTGGAGTTGTTGTTATTGCTGTTGCTGTTGCAGCTGCTGGTGCTACTGCTTGTTTTTAAAGACTTGTGAAGCTTCATAATTTTGCAAGACATTTGCTTAGCAGTAGCCATTGGCTGACTGAGCTGCTGATTTGAATTCAAGGTCTGCCATTCTTTACAATTAGTCCCAGAATTTATGAGCGATTTCAATTTTAAATTGTTTGCAATCGTAGACATTGTTTTTGTCATTGGTGTTGTTGTTGCCGCTGTTTTTGGCTAACTAGTTTCAAATATTGTTGCAGTAATCAACAAGTTGGTGCTGGCCAAAATCAACCATTCAAATCTTCAAAAAATTGTTAAATGGCACATTAAAATACATAATGGAAACATGTTTTAATAAATATTATATAAGCTTTTAATTTTTATTCATTTATTTATTTTTTTATGCCTTTGGCACTTAGCTCACGGCCGTGGGAGAAATTAGTAAATATATGATCTTTATTATATAATGCATAAATATTAGATTAATTTGAAAATTATTAGATTAATATTCATCACCAAATGCTTATTAGCTCTGACTAAAATCATAGTCGATATTTTCCTGAGAAAATATTTAGATTTAAAACAGATTTCATTGCAGCCAATATGAAGTGCCTATTTCATAAGACAGTCTGTTAAATTGCAATATTTAGTACCATATTTTCAGCTATTTTAGTAACACACATTATATCAAAACAAAAGCTTCATATAATTAAATAACGATACCATTTGCCAAGAGTTCTTGCAGCTGTTAACTTAGAACAAACAGCCCCTAAACTTTCCAACAATTATTTAGGAAAACTGTTATTTGGCGATGTGCGATACGAGCAATAGGCGTTGCTTCAATGGAACATAGCCTGAACTTGAATATAATTGAAAGCCTTGCGACTCTACTTGGTATAATTGCCAATAGCGTAGATTAGAATCAGTCAAAGTTCTTTAAATTGAACTTTCTGCTTATAAGTGGGCTTAGTGTTCCTATGACTTTCAGAGTGTTTTGACTAAATTGGAATTATCAACAATGGTCTCTGGATTCAAAAAAAGTTTAATAATAAGGAGTCTCCTCAAAGTGATAATTTATTTTCAACTTTTTGGACAAAATGCTGCACATTCTGAAGCAACTAAATCTGAAGTGGCTGACATTTTGCAACAACTCAACTCTGCATACAAAATAGAACTTAACATCTTTATAAATATAAAAGATGATATTGGGGACGCATTAGAATTACAGCTGGATACGCCCAAAATGCAAATTCAACTATCGAATAACAGCGTAGCTGATTATCGTGTACTTGGAAGATTTACTGAAAAAACGTTAGTCGTAGTTTATATACAGATCTATCCACTCGACGCTCTGATGGCGGACTTCTTGCCCCGCCTTTTGTGGCACTTACATGAGCTTCACATTATTTTCATAACTGAGAAAGAGCCGAGCAACTGGCAAAACGATTTCTACAGCTATTGTTTTCGAAAGGGCTTTATCAATGTTTTACTCATTCATAAACTCAATAAGGTAATGGTGTTTTATACCTACAATCCATATCCCACAATTCGAGCAGTCCGATTGTCTGTACTCGGAGATTACCTCAATCGGTGGCGCGAGCTATTGAATCTTCAACAATATCCGATTCGGACAATTTTATTCATGATTGAGCCGCGAATTTTTCAATACGTAAATCGAAAAGGAGATCGTGTATATGCTGGCTACATGTATAATGCGCTCAAGGAGTTTACTCATCGTCACAATTCTACGATTCAAATATTAAAGGAAGTTACTAATGAATACTTATACAGAACTGCTATTACCTTATTTGCAAACCATAGCATTGATTTAGTTTGTTATGTCAAGGACCCCCAATTGAACCAAACATTCACTGCACCACTTCGTCTTCTTCCTCTTCATATAGCAGTGCCCCATGCCCAACCCATCGCCAGATATTTGTATTTTATGCGCCCTTTTAATTGGACTCTGTGGCTCGCAGTAGTTGGAACTATCGGATACGGAATGATGATGCTTTATGGTAGCAATAGAAATCGAGGTTCCGAAATTGGTGTTCATTTTCTAAGCAGCTGGTGCAATTTATTGTTTATCTCACAGCCCTTAATCAGATTTGATAAGTGGCAACAGACTGTTATTCATTATATAATGTTGCTGTGTGGATTTATACTGACGAATTTTTATCTGGCATTGCTTTCGAGTATGCTTACCTCGGGACTGTTTGAGCCTCATTACAACACTTTACAGGACTTAGCGCGTTCTCCCTATCCATTGCTACTAGATAACTACTATGCTGATTATATCAAGCAATCGAATTACTTGCCAGAAATCTTCAGACAGCGAATTATCGTAGTTGAACCGCGAGTCCTGTATGCTTACCGCATCTCATTGAACACAAGCTATATGTATACTGGATATGACGATCGCATAGATGGAATTCTATTTCAACAACATCTATTAAGAGTACCCCTCTTCAAGCTGATTCCACATAGTCTTATGGATGGCTTTATGTCATTTCCCGTGGTCGATGGATTGCCTTACCTCAATATGATGAATGCCTATTTGAGACGTATTTTTGAGTACGGCATATTAACCAAGATGAGGAGCGATGCATGGCTTGACACAATCAAAGGTGGCATAACGAAATTTATTAGAAGCGACAGGATTGAAAGGAAACCATACGACTTAGAATTTTATTACTTTGCGTTTGCATTGTGGGGTGTGGGCTTGGTATTGGCCTCAGTTTGCTTCGTCCTAGAGCTCGTAAGGAGTCGTATGACTAATCAAATTCAATTGTAATGATAATTATATACATAAATATATTCATATACATATATATATATATATATATATATATATATATATATATATATATATATATATGTAAAGTGGCATGAGAAGCGTGGTCAATCGGTTTGGCATCGTAGTTACACAACAGTTACACGGTGGCAACTTCATTTTAAATGAAGTCAGTTTTTGAAAAGACATTAAAAGAAGAAAGACGTACACACTGGTGATTAGAAGTCATTTAGTTACAGTATTTTAAAGTTGTTTAAGTTCTCAATACTCTAATTTCAAATACTATTACTCAATATTTCTAAATCTAATTAATAAATAAACAATTACATACAAAATAATTGTTACATATATATGAATATATAAATATAAATAAATTGCGGTCAATATCAGTTGCTACATAAGTAGCTCTAGCTTTGATTGGGGTTGGGGGTATCTTCTAAAATTCAACTAAGAGATACTATGAACACTTTTTGGCGATATACCTATCATTATAGTTTTTATACCCTGAATCCATTGAAAATGGAAATTTCAGGGTATAATGTTTTTGTGCGAATGTATGTAACAGGCAGAAGGAGGCGTGCCACACCCCATAAAGTATATATATATTCTTGATCAGCTCGATGAGCTGAGTTGAACTAGGTCTGTCCGTGTGTCCGTCCGTCCGTCCGTCTGTCCGTCCATGTAAACACGTAGATTTCTTAAACAAAAAAAGCTAGAGACTTCAAATAGAAAGCAAAATGCTCGATAATACCATACGCTGTACGAGTTTATTATTTTTTTTCAATAACTCTTCCCATTTCTTTATTATCGATAACTATCAAAAATATCGCTTCGTTTTTGAGGCCTGGCATACACACCGTTGAAGGTAGAATCGTGCACTAATTTGAGATTGATAGCTATATTGATTCCGCACATTTTGTCGTTTTTGGATTTTTTATGCCACGCCCCTTTCGCCCACAGTTCAACAAAAACGATAACTCTCGTATATCAAATACTAGAGACTTGAAATTTGGCAAATAGGTACATTTAAATGTCATAATCACTCCCCAAAAATTTCATCAAGAACATAAGTCAAGAAAAAAAGTTATTAAACAGTAAAGTTTCCATAGTACAGCCTCTTCTGCAGCCGCATAACCGCGCAGTATGCATATTACCTGCATGCATATGTTTGTGTGTGTGTGTGTGCATGTGTTGTTTACTATTAATGAATAAATGAAACTTTTTATGATTGGTATTACAGCTCAATGGATTCAGGGTATCTCTCAGTCGAGCAGTCTCGACTAGAGTTTTGTTACTTGTTATACTCTGATCTCATTGAAAATGGCAGAAAAGGGTATAATGGTTTTAATAAATGTATGAGAAGCTGAATCGATTTTGCACCATCTGTCTATCCCAGAATATGCATATACATACGTGCATATGGGCACGTGTTGTTTGCTATTAATTAATAAAATAAACTTTTTTTATTGATGTATTAAACCAAAGACTTAAGGGTATCTCTGAGTCGAGGTGTCTTGACTAGAGTCTTTTTACTTGTTTACTTCAAGTTTCCACCTTTTTATACCCTGATCCCATTAAAAATAGGAAAACAGGCGTGCCACACTCCATAAAGTATATATATTCTTGATCAGGACGACAAGCCAAGTTGATAGAGTCCTGTCCGTCCGTTTGTCTATATGTATGAATTTTTCATCTTTCTTTCTCAATTTTGGTTTTTGTTACATTTGAATACCAGCCCCAAATTTTGAAAATTATGTTCACTTGCAAATATTCCCTATCAGTATAAAGGTTTTGGTTTCTAATAAACAATACATGTGCACACATATGTACATTCAAATGCTTGAACACAATATTGTAAGGATCGCAATTGCGTTTGAATTTGGGTCGAATTGTGTTTGAATTGTTTTTGCTACCTACTTTCCATTGCAGATCGGCGCTGTGTGTCGCAGTGCGAATATGTTTTCGATTCTTCTTCTTTAATAGTAACGGACCAATTCTTGTGAGCGTGCAAAAGCGTGTTGGTATAATCATTTTGTCGAATTTGTTTGCATAATTGCTCTTTGATTCATTCTTAGTATTCTTAGTACGAAATTTTTAGGGTAAAATCTTTTTGCGAATATATATATATATATATATATATATATATATATATATATATAAAATATATAACGGGAGTCCCATTTCTTTATAATCGACAACTATCGAAAATTTGGTTTTGTTTTTGGGGCCTAGAGTGCATACCGTTTAAGATAGAAACGTACACTAATACGCATATTTTGTCATTTTTGGATTTTCAATGCCACGCCCCCTTTTCCCACACTTCAACAAAAATGACAACTGACGCATATCAAATACTAGAGACTTGAAATTTGGCAAATATGTACATTTGAGTGTCATAATCACTCTCCGAAAATTTCATTCAGAACATAACTCGAGAAAAAAAGTTATTAAACAATAAAGTTTCCATAGTACAGCGTCTTCTGCAGCCGCATAACTGCTCAGTAAAAATATTACGTGTATGTTCGTGCATGCATATATTTGTGTATGTGCATGTGTTGTTTACTATTAATGAATAAACTTTCAGTGATTGGTATAATAGCTCAATGGATTCAGGGTATCTCTTAGTCGAGCAGTCTCGACTAGAGTTTTGTTACTGGCTTTATTATATTATTATCTATTAGCGCGTGGCAAATCGGGTCAATCGGTTTTTCTTCAATTTTAAAACTAGTATACAAAATGTTCAATGTGACTTTATGGTAAGATTTTGTATTTGTCAGTAACATCTAGCTACAAATTTCTCAATTGTAGTTAACAAACCAATTTTCTGCCGTCAAAGATATTTATGTGCTTTCATTTACTATTTTTATATAACTTTTCGATAAACGCATACATATTACTAGATTAATTTGAAAATTTTGATTGATTTTGATTGGGCATAACCAAAGTCGATATTTTCCTGAGAAAATATTTAGATTCATTGCAGCCAATATCAAATGCCTATTTCATAAGACAGTATGTTAAATTGCAATATTTAGTACCATATTTTCAGCTATTTTAGTAACACACATTATATCAAAACAAAAGCTTCATATAATTAAATAACGATACCATTTGCCAAGAGTTCTTGCAGCTGTTAACTTAGAACAAACAGCCCCTAAACTTTCCAACAATTATTTAGGAAAACTGTTATTTGGCGATGTGCGATACGAGCAATAGGCGTTGCTTCAATGGAACATAGCCTGAACTTGAATATAATTGAAAGCCTTGCGACTCTACTTGGTATAATTGCCAATAGCGTAGATTAGAATCAGTCAAAGTTCTTTAAATTGAACTTTCTGCTTATAAGTGGGCTTAGTGTTCCTATGACTTTCAGAGTGTTTTGACTAAATTGGAATTATCAACAATGGTCTCTGGATTCAAAAAAAGTTTAATAATAAGGAGTCTCCTCCAAGTGATAATTTATTTTCAACTTTTTGGACAAAATGCTGCACATTCTGAAGCAATTAAATCTGAAGTGGCTGACATTTTGCAACAACTCAACTCTGCATACAAAATAGAACTTAACATCTTTATAAATATAAAAGATGATATTGGGGACGCATTAGAATTACAGCTGGATACGCCCAAAATGCAAATTCAACTATCGAATAACAGCGTAGCTGATTATCGTGTACTTGGAAGATTTACTGAAAAAACGTTAGTCGTAGTTTATATACAGATCTATCCACTCGACGCTCTGATGGCGGACTTCTTGCCCCGCCTTTTGTGGCACTTACATGAGCTTCACATTATTTTCATAACTGAGAAAGAGCCGAGCAACTGGCAAAACGATTTCTACAGCTATTGTTTTCGAAAGGGCTTTATCAATGTTTTACTCATTCATAAACTCAATAAGGTAATGGTGTTTTATACCTACAATCCATATCCCACAATTCGAGCAGTCCGATTGTCTGTACTCGGAGATTACCTCAATCGGTGGCGCGAGCTATTGAATCTTCAACAATATCCGATTCGGACAATTTTATTCATGATTGAGCCGCGAATTTTTCAATACGTAAATCGAAAAGGAGATCGTGTATATGCTGGCTACATGTATAATGCGCTCAAGGAGTTTACTCATCGTCACAATTCTACGATTCAAATAGTAAAGGAAGTTAGCAAAGAATATTTATACAGAACTGCTATTACCTTATTTGCAAACCATAGCATTGATTTAATTTGTTATGTCAAGGACCCCCAATTGAACCAAACATTCACTGCACCACTTCGTCTTCTTCCTCTTCATATAGCAGTGCCCCATGCCCAACCCATCGCCAGATATTTGTATTTTATGCGCCCTTTTAATTGGACTCTGTGGCTCGCAGTAGTTGGAACTATCGGATACGGAATGATGATGCTTTATGGTAGCAATAGAAATCGAGGTTCCGAAATTGGTGTTCATTTTCTAAGCAGCTGGTGCAATTTATTGTTTATCTCACAGCCCTTAATCAGATTTGATAAGTGGCAACAGACTGTTATTCATTATATAATGTTGCTGTGTGGATTTATACTGACGAATTTTTATCTGGCATTGCTTTCGAGTATGCTTACCTCGGGACTGTTTGAGCCTCATTACAACACTTTACAGGACTTAGCGCGTTCTCCCTATCCATTGCTACTAGATAACTACTATGCTGATTATATCAAGCAATCGAATTACTTGCCAGAAATCTTCAGACAGCGAATTATCGTAGTTGAACCGCTTGTATTGGATACCTTACGGATCTCATTGAACATAAGCTATATGTATACTGGATATGACGATCGCATAGATGGAATTCTATTTCAACAACATCTATTAAGAGTACCCCTCTTCAAGCTGATTCCACATAGTCTTATGGATGGCTTTATGTCGTTTCCCGTGGTCGATGGATTGCCTTACCTCACTATGATGAATGCCTATTTGAGACGTATTTTTGAGTACGGCATATTAACCAAGATGAGGAGCGATGCATGGCTTGACACAATCAAAGGTGGCATAACGAAATTTATTAGAAGCGACAGGATTGAAAGGAAACCATACGACTTAGAATTTTATTACTTTGCGTTTGCATTGTGGGGTGTGGGCTTGGTATTGGCCTCAGTTTGCTTCGTCCTAGAGCTCGTAAGGAGTCGTATGACTAATCAAATTCAATTGTAATGATAATTATACAATTAATAAATATAAATAAATTGCGGTCCTATTCACAGGGTTTGTTAACGACGCTCACTTATTGCTATAAAAGCGGTTCATCGTGCATGTAGCCTCCAAAACTGAAATGGACTTGCTATACTTGAACACACTGCAGAATCTGTCGCTGGTGCCGGGCAACTTTGTTAGTCAGTGCATTGACCAGCTGAATGCTTTATACAACATAGAACTGAATGCTTACATTGAGTTCGGTAATAAATCGGTATTTGATAATCTGTTGCCAGCTAGGGAGCATGCTCTGCCAACAGTCAGGGTAAACAACGCGACGGTGCAACTCGTGCTTAGTGGCAACTTTAGTGAACGTGCTTTGACCATCATATTTCTTGAGGATGGGCATGCAAGCAGCATGTACAGTTACCTCACATCCTGGCTGTGGCGAGCCCAACAACTTCAGGTATTCATCGTATATCCGGGGGCAACCCCTGGTAAATTATTTCAGCTCTTTGCGCATTGCTGGCGTCAGGGCATGGTGCATATTCTGGTGGCGTTGCCGCAGACTCAGGAGCTCTACAGCTATATGCCGTATCCAAAACTTAGCCTCTTAGTCATGAAGGATACGCTGCAATACTTTCATCGCACCCGAGGATTGCTTTGGGACTTTCATGGGTTCAAGATAACTTGTGGCATACTGCCCAGCAGCGCGCCAAGGGCCTTTCTCTTCAGAGATCAGCACAATCGTACCGTGTATGCAGGCTATATGCTACGCATGGCACTAGATTTTATTAAACATTTCAAGGGCAGCATTCGAACACACATGCTGGGCTCTTTGAAGGAAGCTAATGAAGCGCTCAGAACTCGTCTCGTTGACTTTTTGCCGTATCTCTTAGCCGAGACTCCAAATTTTACGAGCAGCGTTGTACTTTGGCATGAAAATAGCTATCTTATGGCTCCCTCAGCCAGGCTTCTGCCCAGGTATATGTATCTTGTAAAGCCATACAGTTGGCTCACTTGGCTGGCATGTCTAGCCACGTTGAGCTACTGCAGCGGGTCTCTGTTTCTGCTTTCTCAAGGACGTCTCACTTTGAGTGATGCATTTCTGCAAATTCTGAGACTATTGCTTTTCCTGTCGCCTGGTAGAGACCTAGTTTCGCCTCCTAGGCCTCGTCGGCTTTTGGTTTACATTATGATGATAATAACTGGCCTTATGCTGACCAATCTCTACTTGGCACAGCTCTCCACCAATTTGGCGGCGGGTATTTATGAAAAGCAGGTGAACAATTTCGACGACTTGGAGGGAACAGATTACGAGCTGCCGCAAGAGGAAGTGGAATACAACTTCTTAAAAAGCCTGCCCGATCTGCATCCACAGCTGTCTAAACGCCTCGTAGTCACACCGGAGCAGCTGGTGGACAGATATCGAACTGAGCTGAACGTTAGCATGGTGCACAATGGCTTTGCGGATAGCATTGAGTTTGCATTGTACCAGCAAAAGTTCTTACGCGTTCCAATTTTCCACCAGCTACCGCAGATCATCTACCAGCAGCCCTTCTTCATGCCCGCGGCGTATGGGCGACCCTACCTTAAGATCTTCAATTTTTACATGAGGAGAACTTTCGAAGCTGGAATCCTGCTTAAGATGAAAAGCGATGGCTTTATCAATGGGATCCAGAGCGGACGTTTGCGATTTGTGAGCCGTTCCAGATACCAAGAGGTAAACTCCAACGATCTAGAGTACTACTATGCGGCAGCTGGTGTTTGGTTGATTGGTATGTTTCTGGCCTCTGTGAGCTTTATCATTGAGTGCTGGCATAGTTGATTTCACCGAAAAGAGAAGCAACATAGATTTGAAAAGATTTGGGATTCTCATGTGTAAACTGAATCCTTAACCACAAACATGATTTGTTTTCTTATTATATTATGTCAATAAAATGTTGCTAAAAAATATCATTATATATAAAATAAGTGACTCTCTCAGAATCTTAATTTTTTGTTTATGTGTTAATTGATTGAACACAATGGTAAAAACGGTAATATGTTCAAGTCAGAAAGATACAGACCCACATATAACCCACTAATACGTACATTTTTATGCCTCTAAGGTCATTTCATAAATGTATTAATTTTAAGCCTTTTAAGAGCGTATTTTGATTCAACAAGGGCTTGCTCCGATACTCGAGCTCAAACATGAAGCTACAAATGTCTCATTGGCATCACCACCGGTCACACTTGTTGTCTTGGCTTCTTCCAACGGGCAGCTGCAGGCGCTGGAGGTGTCTTCGGTTATTGGCAAACATTAATTATTTACTCGCGCGCTGCTCTCGACGGGGCTAACTTCTGTGGGCTGTGTTGGTTTTTTTGCATTTGCATGGGCTTTGTTTATGATGCTTGTTGTTTTTGTGAAAGGCCCGGGGAAGTGATTCAAATGTTTATTTGGTGGTGTATCTTTGATTGCAGGCTAGCTGCACACACATACATATACACACACACACTCATGCCGGCAGAGACAGGCCACAAGCTTTGCGCAATGAATGTGCCCAGGCTCGGTCAGGCTATTCAGGTATCTCATTCGCTTGGTCTTATTCGCTTGGTTTCTTGAAGACTTTGCTATTTATTTTTGGCCGAAATTGCACATTTTCCCATGCTGCTGTCTGTGCTGTAGCGTTAGCTGCAGTTAGCTATTGATGTTAGCTGTTAACTGTTTGTTTCTGTTGTTGTAGTCGTTGTAGCCGCGTAGCGTCTAATCAAGGAGCGGAGTCGCTGCAGCAGCTGCCTTAGCCTCTATTCTCTAGCCTCTGTCACAGCCTGCTAACCCGGCCGGGCTGTGCCGTGGCCGCCTGCTGCCATTTAGACCTCGAGGCAGCCAAAACGATGAATATTGATTTAATTGAAAGTCATTGAGGCACACGTACTCATAGACACATCGACACGGAGACAGACACACACGGCGTGCCGTTTTCCATTTGGCGTGGCTCCAACTCCAAAGGCGACGCTTCACCTCCAACGCCAATATCTCGCTGCAGGCCCTCCCACATGCCGCCAACATTGGCCGCATCCACATCCACATCCACAGTCACAGCCACAGCTACGTCTACATTCATGCACAACGCCCAAACATTTGTTGCTGGCACATTGACACAGTTTCTATGCAGCGGGCAGATGTGCCGCTCGTTGCCTCCGCCCGCACCGCGTGGCCGCTTGCGTCGACATGTTGCAAGTTTGTCGACATGTTTTTCTTTCGCTTGGCGACGCTGCTGCCAAATGTCAAGAGGTTAATACGTGAATTAACAGCAAATTTCTTTGACTTGTGTGTGCCTGCATGTTTCTCGTTGTTGTTGTTGTTGTTTCTGCTGCTACTGATGTTGTTAGTGTTGTTTTTGCTCTTCGTGCAGCTGCTGGCGCTTTCATTGGAATGCGGGCGTTGCTCAGTTTGTATTTTTTCTGTTTTACAGCCAAAACAGTCGAAAATGCATTAGGCCGGCCCAACCACACCAACATGTGGTCGATTGTGTTTAGCGATGGATCCGACTGAGTTTTTGAAGATATTACATTAACATTTTTGAAGCTTTTAGTTGGCCTGAGCATTCGTTAATAAATCAACAGGAATTTCTCCAGCGTGAATACTTTACATTTCTGATTAGTAAAAGAAAAATATATGTATTTCCGAAAATATTTTTGAAGCTTTTTAATACAACCGTGAATCGTAACCAATAAAAAATTCACTGTAAATATGCTATTTCATGACATAAATATTACATATTTATTATATCCAACAATTTTTTAATTTTATTAAATTTAACTCCTAGATGCAAGTATTTGCTACTGAATTTAGGTAGTTTATTCTAGCGAATACATCTTTTATATTTGTTCTGATATTACACAACAAAATGATTTGAAATTGATATTTAAAAGATATTGTTATATTCCTTTGTATAACAAAATAAGCTTTAAATAGCATTGTCCTTGCTGCATAGCCAAGTCCCGAACCTTGGGTCCTTAAAAGCTGCACAATTTAACCGTTAGATGGCGTGGTTATTGGAAGCCATAGAAGCACCTTTAGAGATATCCTGAATCCTTTGAGCTGTAAAACCTTTAAATCATTAAGATTTTCATTTATTCATCAAAAGCAAATAACACAGGCACACACACACACATGCATATACACGCACAAACATGCAGGAACATGACAGTATACTGCGCAGTTTTGCGGCGGCAGCACTGTCGCTGCAGCATAGGCTGCACTATGAAAACTTAATTGTTTAATAACTTTTCTAAACATACGATCTTAATTAAATTTTAATGGCATAAATATGACATTTATATGTAGCTATTCGCCAAATTTCAAGTCTCTAGTATTTGATAAACGTGAGTTGTAATTTTTGTTGAATTGTGGGCGAAAGGGGCGTGACATCGAAAATGCAAAAATGACAAAATATGCGGATTCAATATAGCAATGAACCACAACTTAGTGCATGGTTGTATCTTTAACTGTGGGCACACCAGGCCTTCAAAACCATTCGATATTTTCGATAGTTATCGATTATAAGAAAATAGAATGAGTAATCAAAAAAAAAAAAAATAAATAAATAAATAAGTTTGTATAGCTTATGATAATAATAGTATCGAGCATTTTGCTTTTTATTTGAAGTCTCTAGCTTTTGTGGTTTAAGAAATCCACGTGTTTGCACGGAACGGACGGACGGTTGGACACACGGCCAGGGCTAGTTCAACTCAGCTCATCGAGCTGATCAAGAATATATATACTTTATGGGGTGTGGCTCGCCTCCTACTGCCTGTTACATACATTTGCACAAAAACATTATACCTTGATTTTCCATTTTCAATGGATTTAAGGTATAAAAAACAAACTTGTATAGCGTATGGTATTATCGAGCATTTTTCTTTTTATTTCAAGTCTCTAGCTTTTGACGTTTGCGAGATGGCTGCATTTATACAGACGGACGGACGGACATACGGACATAGCTATATCGTTTAAGCTTGTTGAGGTGATCAAGAATATATATACTTTTGGGGGTGTGACACGCCTTCTTCTACCTTTGACATATATTTTCACGAATACATCATACCCTGAAGTTTAATTTTCAATGTATAACAAGTAAAAAACTCTAGTCGGAGGTGCCCGACTACGCGATACCCAGATTCCTTCCGAACATAGTTTTTAAATATAGCCTATATATAACTCGTATGTAGAACCATATCACGCGACTTAAATCTATGCCAATGGTACTAAGAATGTCGATCAAAGAGGAACTATGCAAACAAATTCGACACAAAGATTATACCAGCACACTTTTGCAAGCTCACAAGAATTGTTCAGTTACTATTAAAGAAGAAGAATCGAAAACATATTCGCACTTCGACACACAGCGCAGAACGGCAAGAACAATTGAAACACAATTCGACCCAAACTCAAAGACAATTGCGATTCTTAGAATATTGCTGGGCTTTTCGTCCTGATTAAGAATGTACTTAATGTAGTGAGGCACACCTCCTTTTGCCTGTTACTTACTTTTATCAAAACCACTATACACTGTTTTCCCATTTTTAATAGTATCAGGCTATAAAAAGAATTGGAAAGGCTACAAAGGTTAATCGGATATAGATTATTTCGCATAGGTAAAATTAGTCGTATGAATTTTCGTATTTAAGCCTTAAAATACTCAATGTATTTTGTACATTGAATTAATTCACTCCTTTGAATATACCTTTAGTGGATTGGTATTGTTTACTTAAGTAACTACAGTATTTGGAGCATACGAAGACTATATCGACGGCGATACCTGTCGACGACTTAATTAAGAATATGTGACTTTGTTTCTTACTTTGATATACCTCTTTCATATATATATATGTATATATACAAAAAAAAACATTATTGCCCATTCTAAAACGCAAAACATAATTTTCAATTACAAATTCCATGCAGAACGCTCGTTCGTTCGCATGGGTCGCTAACCCACATAGATTACCAATGTGCGATTAAACAATTACGAATAAAAAACTACATACAAAATAGAGTCGTACGTCTATGCAAATTTCTGTGCTCAGTTGGCAGCAAGTGCAAAGAGTTTATTAAATATTTTCTTTCAAACATCATTATAAAGGGTATGATAGGTTTGTCTCTGAATCTGTGAGACTACGTATTACAATTGCTTATTCAGTATGATACTTATTCTCTAATTGCATAATTTAATAAGTGTATTTTATTCAAGTAGTATGAAAATGAAATTAAAAATATGAACATTTTCAAAAGTAAAGCATCAGACCAATAAATCAGATTTATTAATATAAGGTGCTTATTTTAATTTTAGTTATCGCCAGAGGGTAACTGATAGTCAGGCCGTATGCACTTCTGTATTCCGTCTGTTTAACTCAGTTTTGCTGTGGCGCTAGATTCAAGCGCGCTGGACCGACCACGCCAGTGGAGACAATCGCAAATAGATCAAAGAGAGCAAAGCCTACGGAGCAATAGAGGCAGCCCACTGGGAAGTGTACTTAGTGTACAAAAAAACTGGCTCTAGATATGGCACTGGGTTTTGCACTCGGTCTGGCACTCTGGGTCTGCGTGGGTCTCTGAATGTTGCTCGGGTCGGCTTGTCTGTTGCGATAGTGAAAAAATGCAATTGAATTCATTAACATTGCACATGATAGGATCGCTCTACTTCTGTTTGTATAGGTATTACCATATATACTATATACTGATACTAAGATCTTATGGCCAGTCAGAAAACACCACTGCTTAATCGAATTTTTATTTTGGATATTCAAGATATTATAAAATTGATATATATTCTTGAAATGTGATTGATTATTATTTTCTTGTATGCATGATTATAATAATTATTCAATAATCTGTTGAAATTCTAATGTAAATTATGTTGTTGCATCAATAAAATATCTTTTCATTGGCATGCTTTAGACTTTATCTTTTGCGAAAAGTGGTTCAATTACAATAATTCCGATAATAGACTTACAAATACCAACAAAAGCAGCAACAAAGCAAGCATTTTAGATCGAGTTTTGCATTTTAATTGATTTCTAATGGAAAACTTTTCTTATCATGATTGCGAATTTATGAAATGTTAATTATAAATTCCATATTTAGATTTGTGCAAGTGCAGACCCGTAATATGAGCTCATATTTTTGAAAGTTGTCAAATTGTGAGTTATCGCCCGTCGCAATTACCCGCTAATTGAACAGTTTCGAATATCGTATTGAGCCGGCAGGTGGTCGTAGCTTACTCCAAGACATGGCCAAGTCTCGCTAGGCTTTGTAATTGCGATCTGATTTTATTGTCTCGAGATAATGAGCCTCGTATTTCTGCACATTTCTTATTGCTTTTAAGCGAACGCTAAATATACTTAACATTAATTTAATTTAAATATTACAAACATGGACAATATATAAACTATAATGCTCATTTTCGGGTGTGACTCAAAACTGATGCCGAATCTATATAATAAATGTATACATATAGCCAGGTGTTAAGTACAAAAAACGAAGTATTATATATAATATATCCATAACAACGAAGTTATCAACTATATATTTACCTTTTGCGAATGCCTATGCTGAACAGTTTAGGCAAGTTTTCCCATTAAAAGTATTTAAGTCAGACAAGAATTTTTCATTAGCAAGATCGCAATAAATTTAATTATATGGCTCATATAAATGCCAGCTGTGATTAGGTTGCCGCGGAAAGCACTCCATTTGAGTAAATTAAATATCATAATTTTGTTTTATAACATTTTAATGCACTTGGCTGAAAAATATTTTTTAAGTTGTCTATTCCATTTTATTAATGTGTCGTGCTTTGGCGCCTCCTCCCAAGACAACTGAGCCACATGCAGCAGTTGTTGCGCTGCATGTTTGTCCATGCGATGCAGCAGCTGCTGCTGTAGCTGCTTTGACGCCATTGTTGCTGTGCGACAGCCGCAAAGTCGGCGACTGCGACAAACAAAATGAATTTTCATATTTTCTTACTGTACAAAATCTTTTTACACTCTTTACCCATTCGTAATGACTAAACCGGGGTATAATGGTGCTTTTAATATATATGCAAGACTATAAAGAGTATAAGTGATTAGGAGGCACAGCTAATCACATTTATGTGGCCATCTTTTAATCAAAATATTTTGTAGCTTTATATCTGCCCCTGTCTTTTTCTATTAAAGCAAAAGCTGTCTTCTAGAAAAAAAACTAAGCAACGATGTTAGTTTAGCTATTAAAAGTTAATTTTGCAAGGGTATTAGTTGTTCGACGTGTCAGGTTTTATGTATATTTTTTGTGTTGTGCTGCCTGCCTAAGAGACCGAGACTTCATTTAATATACTCCATCTCTCAGGACACTACACGAGCTTGAAAGAGAGACGAAATCGGAGTTTGGCTGCAATCGCAGACCATGCCCAGGGCGACGGCACATCCTTTTGGTCTGCGAAATCCTCTTTGTCGCCAACGCGCTGAGTCTTGTTTTGTCCGTTAATATTAAAATGCATGTAAAATTGCGAATGGGTTTGGGAGCTGCATGTGAGACCAAGCTTGTTGGCTGGGAGACAGGGTGTATGGCTGCCGTAAGAAATTATGATACGTTTAATTACCAAGCATCCGAATGACGTGCAGCACGTGACTTGCAGACAGCGATTGCCTCCGCCCCCACAGGCCGTGCTACATTTTAGCTCGTTCATTAACAGCTGACAGCTTTTGGCAGCACTTAGCTCCGCATCGTGGTTCATGGCATTCCCGACGCTGCTCAACGCGTTTTACAATTTGCACCTTTTTAATTAACGTGATTGCAGCGCTACTATCACAAGCACACACACACACATATGCATACACTCACACGCACAGTGTTGACTGTTGATCTACGTATTACGTGCTGAATGCATCTCTCAACGTGGTAAACGCGGGAGTGTGTTAGAGATTGGTTTGGTTAGGATTTGGCGGCAGAGTTACCTGCGCGCATGGAATCGTCTCTGTGTCTCAAGTGTGCACTTGCATCAGCTTCGGCAGAATCGCCCAAAAATCTACCTGACATCTGGCAGCAGCAGCAGCATAGCAGCAGCCCCACCTCCAGGCGAAACAGAAGCCGCAGCTGAACTGGGATTTGGTAGTTGGAGCTGAATCTGAAGATGAAGCTGTCGCTGAAGTCGGAGCTTGAGGCGTTGCTTTGTCTTTCGTAGAGCGAACGTCGTCGCGGCTTTTCGGCGCTGTGCTGCCTCATATTCCAGTTCAATGATGTCACACAATGTTACGTGCTGATTTGACAGCTGCCGTAGAGGCTGCTTTGGGTGGGTAAACTCTCGATGGAGCAAGTGCCCCTGCTCGCTTCTGTATACTTAACATTTACGCACTTCAGCGCGTTTCATGCACAAAGACCATCAGCTGATAGGTGAGGGAAGCTTCTTTAAATGTCAACAGCGGTAACAGCTCAGCTTTAAAGATATGGCCAAAAGTCTTCAGCCATTCTAATCAAAATTATAAACTTTTTTATGCGCGACACGATTTCACGATGTCTTGTTAATCGTGATATGTGAATTATGCATAAGAGCAGAAAATTATGAACACTGCCTCACATGATCTCAGAGCTAAAACTCGATAACAAAACCACACTTCTAGAAAATTAATCATAATTTATGTGTTGAATAACAAAACGTATTCGTCCTTTAGCATTGTTTGTCATGCACAACTTATAAAACTTGTATGATTATCAACCATTTTATTGTAAATTAATATGATTTGTGTTTGTCTCGCTCTCACTCCCTAATGAGTCTATTTATATTTCCTGTGATTCTAAGTCGATTCAGTACATTCATGACTTTTATTATATTTTATAGCTCACATTAATATCCTAATTAACATTTGTAAGAACTGACTGTTTCTTACAACTTCTTAGCGTTATAAGGTATATAAATATCATAGCATTCTTAATAACCATAGTATGTAAGTATGTCTCCAATCTGTTATTCTCAGAAGTATTCCATGCATTTATAGTTACGAATGGCAGTTCTTTTCAGATTTTGAATACAAATTTAAAATATTGATAATGTATGAGAGGACTATAAGTATATTTATTTAAGTTCCATTGCAAACTTTATGCTACGAGCAGTATGGTTAGCCGCATTAAAGAAGTTGCCACGGGGACAATACGAACAGACTAAAAGGTTTTTATGGGCAGAATGTGAAACAATTTAGCGTTATTCGTGTTTGCGTCCTTTCACACCTGAACAAATGGCCAAAAAACGATCGACAAAATGTTGAATACAGTTTCGTATACTTTTTATCTCTCTCTCTCTTTTTTTCTGCCGCTTTTTTCTGGGGTTGCAGTCAAAACAATTTATAATTTCAACGCCTTGAGATAATAAATAGCCCCGACGGACTGCACGATTCGACAATTAATCACCACGTCGCGTTTTGCTGTTTGGGCTGACTCGTGTTACCTTTTCGAGCATAATTACGTCAAATTTAGTACAGCGCAAATATTCGTAGTTCGGCCGCCTCTAAGTGCCAAGACAGTAAAAAATGACGACCGAACCAAACCAAGCCGAGTCGAACCAAAATGACAAAAACTCAAAGCCAAGTCATGACAAGTCGAGGTAGTCAACAAATGCAGCCAAAACATGGCCCAGATGATCGATTAGCAAATCCAAATGCAGCCCAAGTCCAGACTGAACGAGTCATGCAAAACAATTGCGGCCACAAATATTGGGACAGCAAAATATTGAGCATGCTTTTGCCTGGCATAATTTGGCATTTGAATTGATTTTGTTTCGGCTTTTTACTGACTGACTGACTGACTGACAACCCGCCCGCTAACTCTTCCCGACTGGCTCTCTAGCCAAGCCCTGTAGCAAATTTGGATACGCTCACGTTTGTGCAGGAAATCGAAATCGTTAGCCTAAACTTTATGTTCATAAAAAAGGGTTTGGCTGTGTGATATTTCATGTTTGCCGCCAACGCCATCGACATTGCTGCCGCCCCGACTGCTGCGACTATTGCTGCCGTGCATTGATTGATTGAGCGTCAGCGTCGACGTCAACTGCGGCGCCTGCAGCGGCCCCTTAGACGACACGTACAGCTCATGCCTGCCCAATTCGCTCCCACCCCGTCAAGACGCTGCGGTTCAAAGGTGCCACTGTTTTCTCCCATAATGAACGATCATTTGATATGCCGCCATCATAGATAAAGATACGATTTATGACCACGTAACTATTGTTGTTGCTGTAGTTTAATATCCATTCCCAAATTGTTGACGAATCCCGCCTGCTGGCAACTTTAAGCGACAAACATTTTGTGCCATTCATTGTTGTAGCTGTGTGCTGTTTTCATTTTTATTTTCATTTTTATTTTTTGTTCGCCCAGCTGCGTCCCCACATTTGTTCCATGTGCAATTTTTGCATACTTCAGCAAACGCGTCATATTTTCGAGTGGTTTCGCTAACATGCAAAGGACACTTCAGAGCCCAAACACAAGTGGATCCTTTAAGAGCATTTTTTCCACAGTCGTGTTCTTGTTGCTGCTGCTGCTGCTATTGCTGTTGTTATTGCTTGCGTTGCTGCTGGCCTGGGGCTTGAGTGTTGCTACATTCTGAATTGGAACAATCCCTGTACCTCGGATGAAATTGTAATGATGATGACGTTCTGATGAGCCTTGTATGGCTGATTGTATTTTCTGGCGAATATACAAAGGCAGGTACGCCTTGTACATTGACGGAAGACTGCTGAGACAGCAAGTAACCCAATATTATGTGTTGCCAAAGCAGATCTTATATAGGCATATTAATTTGGGAAAAGTTTCCTATGCAATAGACCAACAAACTAGTTGACACTCAGCCAAGTGCATAATAAAACATTTGTACAAGTGTAATTCATTAGATTGGTCATTAAGCATTCAAGCCGATTGCTTGTGGTCAATCTTAATGCACAATGCGATCGAACCCGAACTCTCTCAATGTGCAATATGCACATGCACATGCACATGCACACAATGCTTGCCGTTTCCGTTTCCTGTTTGCACAGCAGCTCACGCACATGCACACGCGCACTCGCACACACACACACACAACGACACCAACATATCCTGCACATAATGTGCATATCATTTACGGTGTCAATCTGGACAGCCGCAGTCACCTGGCCGCAAAAATCAACAGCACAGTACAGGACATACTTCAAATAACAGCTGTCAGTGTGTGTGCGTATATATGTGTCTGTGCGACGGCAATATCCTGTGCGGAATGTCCTAGGCTTCACTCGACCATTAAATGTATTGCGGTCATTTTAATATAAAATAATTAATTCCAACACAAATATTTATATCAGCAAAAATATGCCGCATAATTGATTCGTTGGCAGCCAGAGTTGGCAGAGGGTCGAGGAACAGGCAGCGATATTTACTCAGATTCAGAGACAGAGAGATGGAGCTGTGCAGCGGGCAGTGTCTATCATTGGCATTCAATTCAATCACAACAATGAAATAAACATAATGAAATACAATATAAATACATTAAATGCGCTCCCTGGCAAACAGTCGACTGCACTTTCGCATACAATCCCATTCAGATTATCGATTTCCATGCCAAATTCCGGATTTGAATGTGGGGCTAACGGGTCGGTTGGCTGGTCATTGTCAGCGTCATTTAGCAATTAAAAGCTTTAAAGTACGTAATCGATATATGAAATAAATAAAATGACATTTAATTAAACTGTCACGACCGTTTTGGGGTAAAATTTCATCAACTAAACATATTTCACTCAGACATAAAAACTTAGCAATTCTCTAACAATGCGCGTGGATTGGTAAAGAGCGCAAACTAAATCTATCAATTTCAAAGTTTACTTGTGAAGAGATTGGGTCATTCGTTCCATCTTCTCTCAATTCCCCGCTCTCACAGCGCATCGGCTTGCTCAGCTCAGCTGTCTCTCGAAGTTCGATAAACAGGAGATTATAGAAAAGTTACAGAGAGTTATAGCAGTTACAGAGAGGCATTTAATTATGATTCGAAATAAATAAAGTTACTTTGCCAATTAAGAATGTTTAAGTTACAAATATTCAACAACAACACTATGTTAACTTACTTTTATACTACCTTTCAATATCATAAAACCCTTCTTCGGTTAGGTTTTAGAATTGCAATTCAACGCGTCTCATAAATTAACCGCATTCTTCAGTTTTGCGTGTTTGTTTTCGTTATCATTTGCATCATCATCAGCGCGGGGACAATTTTTCAAATACTTGTAGTATTAGTATCTCCCAAAGTATGTGGAGTGTATTCGTTACGCTCGAGTCGTATGTTAGTAAAATTTTATAAATATTTTTTTTTTAAGTATTTAACTCCTATTGTATTGTAAGTGCGAATACATAATACATACAAATGATAATAATATTAGCAAAAGTTTACGTGGTATAAAGCCAACTAGAGTGGTTGTAAGAGCAGGTCGCTCTTGGGCATAGGGTAACATCAAGCCGTTCACATTGCAGCATTCATATTGCTCTTTTTTTTCTAAATTGAGTTTCTTGTGGCGCGCATCACAAAAATGTGACAGCTAGTTAATGACCCGCATTCCGCACAACCCCGCGTCCCCGCGTCCCCTCTCCACTGACCAATGACCACTCAGCACATACTCAGTCCCGGCCTCATGTTCGGCTGCCTTCAATTAAACTCAATTGGGTTTTATGCCGCTTAAAACGCCTGCGCGCGTGCTTCAATTTAGTTAGTGAGTTTGTGCTACGAGCGAGACGATCAGCAGCCAGCTCCATGGCCAGCTAACAAATGCACTTTGCAGCTGCTGCTGGAGAGGCGATAGGCAAATGAGTTTGCGCATTAGAAGACGCTTCTATGCTCAACTAGGTGATGGGGCAGGCGAAGGGGTTGGCCCGCTGTGCGCCGCCTGTCAGCATATCAACGCAATTTGTGCACTCGCCAATAGACGGCGGCAAATTATGGCCAGCGATGGTCGCCGACTATGCAAAGTGCCTCATAAATTCACGTCGCTGATGAAGTGATAGTGAGACAGAGCCGAAGCCAGATCCGAGCCACAGTTGAAGCCAGGTCGTGGCTGGCGGTTGGAGGAAGTGCAGCAGCAACCGCAACTGCCGCGACTCACGGCAGCTCCAGCTCGTGTCTGCAGATTGTTTATGGCAGCGGCAAAGTTTCCTCAATGGCCCAACTAATGTGCCGCAGATACGCGCAGGAATGGTCACACCGACGCGTGAGTTGCGGCCGAGAGGCAATTAGAAAGTACCTACATTTTGACAAGCCAAATTGATAACTTAAAATTAGTTGGTGCATTTAATTTAAATATTTGTTTAACGTTACATTTGCGGCACGGTATTTGCTGTATATAAAAGATCATCATCCAAAGCTTAAAACACTTCCGTGTCCTTGTTGTGTGGCACTGACCTTCGTCTGAACTGAAGTCTGGCGTAATCAAGGACAATGCCGTGTAATTGAAAGAATGCGACTAAGTCGTAAAACAAATTTAAGAACATGAAGTGACCGTCAAGGATAACAAGGACCTCAGCACCAGCCACGAACCTACAGCCACAAGCCACCAGCCGCCATGTGAAAAATATGTCATTTAAAAATAGCTAAAGCTCGCCAGAGATATCCACCAAGACGCTGCCATAAGCACAAAAGCAAACTCTAGATAAAAAATTCAATAAGCCGCCCAGGCTGCTGAAGGAGGCAGGACTCGAACTATGACCGCTCAGCTGTAGCGGTGCTTGCAGCCACGGTTGCGACAGCGACTGCGACCCAGACTGATGCTAAGAAGGAGGCCAATAAATAAAATTAATAGAAACTCACTCGAACAGCTTCACTTCGGTTGGTGCTCTTCTGCATCTACAGGGACCAGGACTGGCAGGGCTTTGCAGGAGCTTTCTTTTTATTATTTTGTTGACTTGTTGAATGACCAGGCGTTAGCAACTGTTGAATGGCACTCAACTGCCCTGCAGTCGAGAATATACCTACCACACATTCTAAAGTGATTCAAGATAACTTTAAGTTTCAGTACCAGTCCACAAGAAATTGAAGCAATGTGAAATTAAATTGAAATGTGCCTTACTTCAGGCTTTGCTTTACTTACTTGTGTTTCACTTTATAGTGAGCCCCATTTGGGCTTACCCTTAAATTACCGCAATATGTATATTTCAATTAGTTTTTTTCCTGACTTGAGATTTCCCACAGCCCTATCCATATTATTAAATATTATTTGGCAATAGCATCTGCCACAGTGATTTCTAGGCGCAATGCATTCACCACGTTGCTGACCTCGTATTGAACTGCCATAAGAAATCACTCTGCCAGGCCGTATTGAACTGCCATAAGAAATCACTCTGCAGGCCGAAATTGCTGATGCGGTGAGCTGTGAGACAAGACGCTAGCCAGATGGCGAACCGCCCACTTTTAACACTTGCCACAACAATGGAGCGCAAATATTTGCGGAACCCAGTGCCAACGTCAGAGCCAGGCTTAGAGCAAGAGTCAGCGCCAGAACAAGACATTGCTAGTGAGGAGATCAATGAGCGAATGTTTGGCTGGCTGACTAGCTGGCAGCTTCAATTTGAAATCCAATAAAATTTAATTGGAAACTTCATCACGGGTGCGAAAATTCACACTTGGCCTGGCTAGGCTAAGTCAGGCCAGGCAGCCGGACCTGGCCAAGTGAGGGTAGAATAGGCGAAGGCAGGGTACAGGCACGGGCACGACTTGGCTGCCGTTTGCCGTAAATCTCATGCACCTGGCGGCGACTGGTAACTCCAACTCTAGCTCCAACTTTGATGTCGGCTCTCTACAACGCATCGCGATAAGGAAATATTTTTCATATGAAAACGCTGTACATGCGACGTCCCATTGGCGGTTTCGTTCCGTTATTGGACATGGCTCTATAGCTTATTTATGTTTTTCCTTTAACCATGCCATATCTTTTGGCATTGTCGACATTAATCGCTTTGTTGCACCAAAAGTATAACATGAAATTGGATTGATTTATGTTATAATTACAAAAGCAGGCGCTTATCTCTATCTAACGAAGAAAATGTGCCTCAAAGACCTAAGCAAACACAAGCTCAATCTCGCACAACAATACATATAATCATGGCATTGATACAGTTGCTGACAGACACTATGTCTGCTTAAACGTCGGGTAAAACTCATTAGGAGGAAAGTCCCAATGGAAAGTAGGGAAACCAGTGTCTGTCGTCGGACATAAACTGCAAATGAGCTGACAAATTGTATACCCTATTATTACAATGACTCGCTTCTTTCTAGACTTCTGCATTGAAGGTTTGATATTTAATTTTTGTTGCATATCCTTAAGCGAACCTATCCTCGACTGTACTCTCCTATTCTAGTTCCAGGCAAGCTTATGGGATCTTATTCTTGCGTCAGCTTTTGGACTATAAGTCAAGAACTATTCAGATAGTGAACTTCATAATACACCATGCTTGCAAATAAAACACATCATTATTCCTATTGCATTATATAACTGTAGAATTTAGATGGCTCTGGCAGATTAACACCACTCTACCAGAGAGGACGTCAAAAGCTTTGTGCCATTTTAATATGTCTACCCAAAGGCAATTAAATATTAAGTCTTCAGAGAAATGCTGGATTCTTTGTGTCATGCCAATGAAAGAGATCGATGTATTGCAGCTGACCATCTTGGAGCTTAGCTAACGGGATTACAGTTCTATTCTATGAAATCCCACCAGTCCTTCTCATAGCCTTCTCGCACATGACAAAGGAGAACGGTCCGTCGTTTGCGGCAATAATGCGATAGGTCCAGAACCTTTTGCTTCACCTCGCACAGATTTTGAACAGTTATTTCCCGTTCCAGGCACTCGGAAATCTTCTCTGTGGCCATTTCCATATCGCGCTGATTGTCCTCAAAGATGATCTTCTGGTTGTTGTTGCGCAGATAGAATGCAAACACATAGCTGTACATGAGCGTCGCCCGACATTGGCATAGAACATCGACAGCCTCCTTCAGGAACTGCACTTCAATCCAGCTCATATTCTCCTGCATGTCGTTCATCTTGGCCTGTACGTTGGCATACAGCTTGTGCTCCATGCGCATGCTCATCATGTGGTTCATATAGCGATTGTAGTAGTGCAGGTAACGCGCCATTGAGGACCGATAGCGCTCCTGCGCCTGCCTTGCCTGCTTGCCCTCCTCCTCATCAAAGCGATTGCAGCTGTACCAAGAAGACCCATGCGGCTCCCAGGAGCCCAAGCAGACCCAGCAAAAGTCATAGCGGCATGAGGGATTCTTGCACACCATGTGATTGCAGCCGCCATCCTTTTCGATGGTCACATTACACTTGGGGCACTCCTTAGTGTGTTGCGCAATCCAATTGGATGTCTCCGAATCCTCGTTGTTCTTCTTCAACCATCTTTTCAGCCAGGAGCAACTGACAGGCTCGTGCCAGTTCTCCCCACATCCGAAACAGAATTCATGTCCACACGCGCAACGTACGGCACGCGGCTCGCAATAGCTGGCCTTAATGGCACAAGTGCAACTGGGTGCCGGACACCAGCGCATGAGAGAGTTGCATTCCACGAAGGTGTTGGTGATCAGCTGCTGGTATCGCGCAATCACGTTCGGATCGTCGGCCAACTTGACGAATGATACATCATCGACCAGAATATCGCAATCGGTAGCGGGACATGTAATGCTGTGAGCTAGTCCCTCGCTGCAGGTCTTATTACCCAAGTACTGTTTCCAGCAGGCGGCGCAGAAGGCATGGCCGCAGTCTAAGCCTTTCAGCTCGTCACAGGGGCAGTAGCAAATGCCGCAGAGCTTTTCGCGCCCACTCACACTTGGGGCAGACTTGAGACTTAGCTTCGATGGCGTTGCAAAGGGATTCACTACATGGGCGCGACGGAAGAACTCCTGTGGACTGCTCTCAAAGTATCGCTCAAAAAGCGTCTCCTTGTCCCACTTATAGTGATTCAATATGATTCGTGTCACCTGCGGAGACAGATGGAGCACATTGTTGACCTCATTGATGATGTTGCGCTGGTGCTGCACTATCTGATCCGATGTTAGGACCGTGTACACGAACTCATCGACCTCGACACTGCGCCTGGGCCGTTCGGGTAAATCGATTTCCGTGCAGGTGTCCTCATCGCTCTCCACGCAAGTCATGAACGAGGATGGGCTGTTTACGATACGTTGTGAATCTCCGTGATCTTCATCCGAGTATTCGTCGTCAGAGTTCATATTCGAATTGAAATAAGAAAACTTCAAACACTCATATAGCGGATTCTCGGACTACTTTGATACAGATGAATAAGCAAACCACCTGCTCAAGTTAGCTGTTGAGTTCTTCTCGCCCTTAGCCGTGATAACTGTCGGCTAGCACTTGGCCGGGTGCTAGTCTGTCTCGTCGGTAGCTTTTGATTGTCTACAACTAGGACAACTGCAGCATTTGTCTGATTAATGGCTGCCACGAACTTGATTTAGAGTTCCTTATAATATTAAACACTTTCGATGTAGTTAAATGTTGTGAGTCCTTTGTAATCCTACTGAAGACTGAATTCTAGGCTGACAATTTTTTATTGTATTCTTTTTTTTTTTCAATTGATTAATTTCGCCAGCCAAGGCTGCAAGCTTTTTTCACTCCGACCGGAACTGAATTTTAAAATGAACTAGTTCTCTCTAACGGGATGCTTTCGATGGCGGCCAACGAATCAATTCAAATATTATTTGCAAGTCCTAAATATTTATACTGACATTTCAAATTAACTTGTAGCAAATTATGTTTGGAGTAAACGCTGAAACAGGTTATTCGTCCCATACATCCAGAGGAATTATTAGAGATGCCATCATGTCCGGACATATTTTGTTATTCCTGGTATATTCGGAATACATATAACAAACTAATTTTCCAGGGTATTACAATCGATAAGTATAAATATTAATGTAAGCTCATTCATAAAGTAACCTTTGCTCAAAGTAAAAAGGATCAGATGCCATCAAATGCTTATAAAAGATTTATGAATAATATATGATATGATAAGATATGAACAATACGAGTCTATAAAAAAAAACCATCACTTTTTATACCCTGAATCCATTGAAAATCGAAAATCAGGGTATAATTTTTTTGTGCGAATGTATGTCACAAGCAGAAGGAGGCGTGCCACACCCCATAAAGTATATACATTCTTGATCAGCTCGACGAGCTGAGTTGAACTAGCCCTGTCCGTCTGTCCGTCCGTCCGTCCGTGTAAACACCTGAATTTCGTAAACCACAAAAGCTAGAGACTTCAAATAGAAAGCAAAATGCTCGGTAATACCATACGCAGTACGAGTTTTTTTTTCCGATAACTCATCCCATTTCCTTATTATCGATAACTATCGAAAATATCGATTTGTTTTTGAGACCTGGCGTGCACACCGTTCAAGATAGAATCGTGCTCTAAGTTGTGCTAGATTGCTATATTGAACCCGCATATTTTGTAATTTTTGGATTTTTGATGCCACGCTCCCTTCGCCCACAATTCAACAAAAACTCACGTATATCAAATATCAAATACTAGAGACTTGAAATTTGGCAAATAGGTACATTTTAGTTTCATAATCATTCCCCTAAAATTTCATTATGAACATAAGTCGAGAAAAAACGTTATTAAATAATAAAGTTTTTATAGTACAGCGTCGGCTGAAGCCGCATAATCGCGCAGTAAGCATATTACGTGCATTTTGCTGTTTACTATTAATGAATAAATGAAACTTTTACTGATTGGTATTACAGCTCAGAGGATTCAGGGTATATCTTAGTTGAGCAGTCTCGACTAGAGTTTTGTTACTTGTTACAATATGCAAAAGTGATTTTGAATAGTTTGTTTCCAAACATATGTTAACCAAACAAAAATTTTCGCTTATGAATTAAAGGCGAATTACATTCTAATTGATAAGTATTTTGGCAGAGACCCTTGGCGAGTGAAGTTATTTAACCGAAATACAAAAACCGTACTTTTCAGCTGTACGTTGAGTAAAAATTGCAATATTCATGGTCGTTTTAGCTTTGCATTTAAAGCTGTAGTTTTTATACCCTGAATCCATTGAAAATGAAATTTCAGGGTATAATGTTTTTGTGCAAATGTATGTAACAGGCAGAAGGAGACGTGCCACACCCCATAAATTATATATGTATATATATATATATATATATATGAATGTCATAATCACTCTCCATAAATTTCATTAAGAACATAAGTCGAGAAAAAAAGTTATTAAACAATAAAGCTTCCATAGTATAACCTATTCTGCAGTCGCATAACTGCGCAGTACGCATATCACGTGCGTGTTCGTGCATGCATATGCATGAGTGTGTGTGCATGTGTTTTTTACTAATAATGGATAAATTAAACTTTTACTGATTGGTATTACAGCTCAGAGGCTTCAGGGTATATCTTAGTTGAGCAGTCTCGACTAGAGAATTCTTACTTGGTTTCTACTCTTGTCGTGCATCAAAATGCATTGGATTTTTACTCTGTTGCCTCGGTACTCAGGACACTATAAAAAAGCGCCTAAAAGCTTTTGGCGTATTCCATAGCCATAACCCCTTCATTGTAGTGCTGAGGAGAACAAAGCAGTGTCTCAAGTGGCGAGGGTAAGGTACAAAAATTGCGATAACAACAACATCAACGAAATGCGATATAAAAGTACAGTAGAGCTACCCACAACCACACACACACACACACACACACAGAGACCCGTAGAGTCAGACGGACGAGTATGCGAAATGAAAGTGAACGAGCGCACAAGGATAATGGCGGATGGCGGTGCGGGTAATGAGTGTGCATAATGCATATGCAGCAGGAGCAGCAGCAGCAGTAGCCATTCCCATTGAACGTGGCGAATGCCGCGAACGGATTCAATCTGGCGTGCCTTGCATATATGCACATACAAATACAAATATAAATACAAATACAAGTGCGCATGCATATGTATTTATGTGCACTCGTTCTACGAACAGATTTTTAAAACAAAAGCCGACTGCTAACCCGCCAAAAGCAGCAGCCAGCATCAGCGAGCAGCAGCAGCAGCAGCAGCAGAAACAACAACAAAAAAGCATTACAAATAAAAATGCAAAGTCGCCAAATAGCAGTAGCAGCAGCAACAGCAGCAACCACAAATCCCTTTCATCAGCTCAAAGACAGACGAAGGGGAAAGTCGGCGGCGAACCCTTTCCAGCTGCTTTTCAAGTCTCAGCCAAATTACAAGAAATCCTTTCGTGCGCGTGAATGCTTTGGAAAAATATAAAAAAAAAAAAAAAAATGAAATAGAAATAAAAATAAAAAAATGTAAAAAAATGGAACGAAATCGTAGCAAAAGCCAGGCAAAGAAATACAGAAAAGGAAATAATTTGACCATTTGCAGCAAATGCACAAAAACAGCCGGCAAATGACAACAAAAGGCAGTCAGCCACATTGCCACAAGGGAACTCTTCTCCAATGGGGGACGAGAGGCGAAAAGACGGCTGAGCGTGTCATGTCATGTGTGGGCAGCTTTTGGGTCGCCTGAGCATTGCATTGCAAGAATTTCTACTCTGCCAATGCAAATGAGGACGCGCCACTTGTTGGCCACGACTTTTTATCATTGACAATCGGGCAAAAGGCCCTGGTTCTGGCTCTAGCTCTTGGCTGTTGGACTGGCTCTGACTGTTACTGAGGCGCAGGCTCTGCCACGTCCGGCATTTACTGATGGTCAGCAACGATGGCCAAGTTCATGACCCTGACGTGACCACGCCACGGTATGCTATGCCAAATGGCCAAACCGTCTTAGCCTGCCTGCTGGCTGATGATGATGATAACGATGGCGATAATGATGATGATGCCACTTGGCAGATAGTCCAACACAGCGAACATCGCCGCATTTTTTTGCGCCTACTTGGGCACAGAACTATTTGCGGTGAATTTTCTCGAGAAATGTTTTCTAGTAATGCGGATTGCTTCAGCTGCGTCCGGTTTTGCCACAGCAGCTCCCAACTGATTATGTCCAAGTACTGAGATTCACAGTCAATGCCCAAGGATGTTCGCTTGAGTTTTATGTAAATTAGCGAGCTAATTACAAAAGATACACGCAAATCCACCCAATATTCAAAGTAGAATAGAGCCAAACAGAACGGAACATATGTGTGTGCTGATCGAGGCGATAAATGCGCCACATCGCATTATAATTACTGTTCATTGTGTGTATTTCATATTCGGAACACTCTTTTTTGTGTCTGAGCTAAATTAGCTGGAAATCAACCAGCATGAAGGGCCACACACAACACACTCATGTGTGTGCACGGGAAGAAAATCAGCGCTTGGAACTAATTTGATTTTGATGCGACTCTTAAAATAATTTAGAAATAAATATGACTTAGATTTGAGCTGCGAACCAAGATGAGTTATTGCCTTAACAGTTCCATCAGCCAACAACAGAATCAATTCAGTTGTTGACCTTGCCTTGACTAAGCGGGTTTCAGGTTCTGGTAATCGAGGCGCCGCTTTATATAATTAAAAAATATATTTGAAACTTTAGCCACTGCTGGCAGAGATTTATTATGTTAAGTTAGATCTTTTAACTGTAGACTTAAATTACAATTAAACGCGATGCGATCATTTATCAAAGCTTGCGGAATTTCTTCTCACTTTGATACGTACCTAATTAATGACTTAATATATTTATAAAGATCTTCAGAAATCGGTACAAATATTCTAGTATGAATAAATTCAAACTTAAGAAAAAACTGTTAATTTCTAAAGTTTGTTAACTGTTTTAATTTAATACGTATATGATAAGCCATTATTCAGAGATTCGACAATAAATCTTGAAGCTAAAAGATGATTATGAAAATATATTTTTATTATGAAGTCCTGATTACAATGACCCAGACGAAATACAATGGTTTTATAACATATTTTAACGACTATAGATGATTTTCAATAGGAATAGTTTTTAAAAGATTTTTTTTCACAGAATAAATGTCGCTTTGTTTGAAACTTAACTGAATTGAGCAGTTCCAACTGTTAATATCTTAAAAGACTATTATAAAGTCAACTGTACTCGACTATATTCCTATTAATATTTCTGTGGGTGTTTCCAATTGTCATCCCATTTGTGTCTTTATTCGGTAGCTTTTGATGTCAAAGTCAAACCATTGTCAAATTTGCTGTGATAGCTCTGCTGTATTACCCCTAAGGCAATGAGACATCAAGATCTCCTCCGACCCTCGTCAACACTTCCAATCAAATGCCAACAACACAAACAAAATGCTACAGCAAAAAAAAAAAAGAAATCAATGCGACAAACTCATACTATGTGGGTGTGAAGAAAACTGAAAGTGCCCCTGGATCTATAGAAAAGCCACCCCCGAAAAGGAAAAAATAACACACCCCACATACGTGTGACATGCATGGTATGCTCATCTCATTGTCCCTCTCTCTCGCTTTCTTTCTCTGTCTTATTCTGTATCTATAATCATGTGTGTGCTTCGGTTGTGCGGCTTTCAGCCTTTGATATTTAAGCATTTCCGCCATCTTGAAGATGGATGGGGCAAAGGGGGTGATTTTAGCCACATACCATATTTACAAGGCTTACAACAGAATGCGTTAAAAAGGAAAACTACTCCACTTCAAAACGAACCGTTTTTCGTATGAAAAAGCAAATCGGGTTTGGCCGGCTCAGTTAGTTTGGGCCACACTTCAAAGCGGGTTTTACATTTCGCCAATATTCTCGCGCTTTTGCGGCTTCCCTCGTCGGCGTTCTGTTTGACTTCTTTCAACTTCTCCCACTGTTCCCGTTGACTTGGCCGTCAATTGAATGTTACCAAATGGAATTCTTCCAGTTATGACTTGGAACAGTGAAAGTATTACCCTGGAATTTCGCGTGTTGAGTTGACATTTGCCCGGCTTGACATGTTCGCACACACACACTCATTTAGAGACAGCTACCTTTTTATATGCGCTGTAATTTTGGAAAATACCTTATTAAAGATTACTTTTTTGGTAATTCTCTCGAAGGCGCGGCAACATTCATAACGTGCTGATAAGTATTACGTGTCACAAATATATTCTCAATATTCAAATAAATGTCGAATCAGAGAGGCATTGGCATATGATTATGTGAGAAACTTTATATGGCTTGTATTCTGAGCTAACTTTTTGTTGATTCCTTTTTGACGGCCTTTAATTGTTTGTCGTTGTGTGTTTAGGGTCTGGACTGAGACGCTTGTCTGGCACGTCTCAACGGTGTTGCCCACTGCGAGCTGTGTCTGCGAGTGTGCATATTTCTAATGTATGTCACGTGACAAAATTGTATAATTTCCAAACAGGCAGTGAACCGCACGTCGCCCATTGTGACGTTTCCGGTTAATTTGGCGCCAGCTTAGACGGGCCTCTTGGCCATTGACAGGAACAGGCACAGCGAGAGCGACAGGGCTGTCCAGGCAGGCACTGGAACTGGGATTGGAATTGGGACCTGAGGAGGGCTGAGGCTACCTCTTTTGGTGCCACAAATTTTTGACACTTGGCCAAGCAAATCACAAGCAAAATAAAAAGAAACCAAAACCTTTCCCTTTTGCTGGTGGTGGTGCAAAATGCAATTACCTTTCCCTCTAGCTGGCCGTAAAGTAACTCGGCAAAGTCGTAACTTACTTTTCCTTTCATTTTGTGCCCACAAGCGAGTACAGCAAACTCAAAGATCAATGCCAGTCGAAGTCAGTTGGTCGGATAGCCAGAAATTAGTAAGTGCAACTAAGCAACCAGGGCGCCCACTCACGAGCCACTCACCTGGCGCTGCTGCTTGTGGAGGTGATGGCTGTTGTGGTAGTAGTGGTAGTGGTGGTGATGGTGGTGAGGCTTTGCGGTACTAGTATTGAGGCAAGCTGGCCCTCTCTCTCTCTCTCTCTCTCTCTCTCTCTCTCTCAGCAGCTATGCCATGAGTAACTGACATTAATTCAAATTGTTAATTCATGCCTGTCACGCTTTGGTACAGCGGTGTCCCCACAACATTTCCTATAGACTCGACTGCGGTTCGCTCTCTGTGTGTGGTGATTGTGTTGACGGCTACAGCTTGTTGTTACTGTCGCTCTTGCTGTTGGCTGTTGTTGTTGCTATTGCTGTTGTTGCTAATCCAGATCAGTGACCAGTTCCACTTAGTAGTTACAATTCAATGGGGCAGCACTGTCGACCCTCTACCAAACTGGCCCCCTAAGTCAATAAGAAGTTAATTAAATTATGCGACTTCAACTTAATTACAAGCCATGGCTCGCTTCCACTTCCTCTGTTCCGGCCCCCACGCAATTCGTTCTCAATTGGACTAAAACTTAGCACATTCTTTAGGGGTTTCGTTATTAAATAGACCAGCTATGCGTTTTGCTTATCGACATGGTATAAGTATCGGTATCGGTATTGATTTCGATTCAGCTCCATTTGATACAATTCTCTTCGATTTGAGACAAGTACAAAATGAAAGTTGTTTTTAGAAGTTGTTTCTCGTTTATTATTCTTACAACAACAATCAAATCGCAGTGTTATTTTGGCAGCTATGCATGCGAGACGTCATGCATTACTATGATAGCACCACAGACTACTACATATATAACAAGAAACAAAACGCTAGTCGAGCCTGCTCGACTAAGAGATACCGTGAATCCATTGAGCTGTAATACCAATCATAAAAAGTTTCACTTATTCATCAATAGTAAACAACACATGCACACACACACACACACAAACATTCACGTAATATGCTTACTTCGCAGTTTTGCGGCTGCAGAAGACGCTGTACTATGAAAACTTTATTGTTTAATAACTTTTTTTCTCGACTTATGTTCTTAATAAAATTTTCGGGGAATGATTATAGCATTTAAATGTACCTATTTGCCAAATTTCAAATTTCTCTAGTATTTGATATACGTGAGTTATAGTTTTTGTTGAATTGTGGGCGAAAGGGGCGTAGCATCAAAAATCCAAAAATGTCAAAATGCGTGGATTCAATATAGGAATCAAACACAACTTAGTGCACGATTCTATCTTTAACGGTGTGCACGCCAGGTCTCAAAAACCAAGCGATATTTTCGATAGTTATCGATAATAGGGAAATGGGATGAGTTATCGGAAAAAAAAATAAACTCGTACAGCGTATGGTATTATCGAGCATTTTGCTTTCTCCAGGTGTTTACGCGGACAGATGGACGGACAGATGGACGGACAGACGGACAGGGCTAGTTCAACTCAGCTCATCGAGCTGATCAAGAATATATATACTTTATGGGGTGTGGCTCGCCTCCTTCTGCCTGTTACATACATTTGCACAAAAACATTATACCCTGAAATTTCCATTTTCAATGGATTCAGGGTATAAAAACGAAACAGATCTGCTAATACGCTTGCATATAACTGTATACCCATTCGCATATTTATTTATTCGCTTCCATTGGCTGCCAAAGAATATATATGTGCACGGCTTGACTTTTTTAATAACATTTTAAATGCCACGGCATTTATTACCATATTCTGTTAGTCATGTTTTTCTTTTTATAACTTTATAAAGCGCGCACAAAAATACATTTATTCATACACACATACATAACGTAGAATGCATTCGTATGCAACTGTGTGTCTAACAGATTTTATAATTGCAATGTTTAGATCGTAAATGAGTCAAGCCTGCGATGGCATTTGTGTATGTGCATATGTAAATATATTTATATGGCAGCGAAGTATATATATTGTAATATATATATTGTAATATTATTTATAATTTAATTGAAAATCAAAATTTATTACACTCAAAGGTAAATAATTTCAATAAAAACCAGTTTATATAGTGGCTCAAAAACTTCAAAGACAATAATTGAAATAAACTAACTTTCTAAATTAAAAGTTATAGTATGTAGTATAAAGACAATAAATTGATTAACTTAACCTGTATGCCAACATCTGATACCATAATTGATTAGTTATTCACCGGTAGAGAGCTGAGAGAGAAGATGCTATATTGCTAAAAAGATTTGTATCAATTTTTTTAGTACTTACTTTAACATATTTTTCACGCCATTTGAACGTCGTGAAGAAACTTAAAACACTCTCAGCCAATTCAGCTTATACTGTCCCACCTTTTCTATATTGACGCTGTAATATCTATGGTAATAATTTCAATTAACATGAACATTTTTTTTACTTAGATATAGTATATAGAGTATAGTGGTTTTATGGATCTTTATTTATGTATTTCCATTTGGCAAAGTGGAAATTACATACACGTGATATAGTTTAAATAATTTTAGTGTTATAGCTTGGGACAGAGGCAAATCGAAGTATATCGAATCATACAGAGTAATTTATTATTCTAAAGTTTTTTTTCATCCAGTCTCGCAAAATATAAAAGTAGATAACCTCCTTTAAACATAGAGCCCACTTATATATCAATCTAGAACGGGTATTGTGCAGTCGGCCGGGCATATCTGTTTTGTTTGCCCTTTTTGCTAATTAGCAACAAAGGCCAGCTTCAAAGCCAAGCACAAGCAGCAGCAGCGGTGGCAGCACCATCATTGCAATCACTCAAGAACATGCTCGCTACTTGATAATGAGTATGAACTGGAGGCAGAAAGCTGCAGCAGAGCGCAAAAAAAAACTGGGCTTTAAAAAGAGAAAGAGAAGGGTAAAAGAAAAACACTTCAACCAATAAATGCAACGCTTTGCCCTGCAACCCAAATGAAGTGTAAGCCAAAGTAATATAAAATGAAAAAAAAAAAGAAATTGCATATTTTTAACTCGAACCCAAAGTGCAAAAATGTGCGCATACAAAAAGGATAACCAGGCTGCAGCTCGCAATTGGTGCCTGTTGCCAGCTTCTGGATGATGACGCAGCTCGCAGCGCCCAGCTTCTGCCTGACTGAGGCACAAGTACAGCAGGCAGCACTTGAAAATGAATTTATGCTTCATGCATGATACATCATCATCATCAGCAGTAGCAGCAGCAGCAGCAACACCAGCACCAGCAGCATCCCCACTGCATTTTGGTAATGGAATTGTATGGGGCGCTTGAATGGCTGCCAGCAAGCACGCATGACGCCAACTCAGCCGAGAGTCTCCTTGCCGCTACCCCAGCCTCAGCCAAGCGGCATTGTCGTCATGAGTGTCGTGATATCCCAGGCAGAGTCACAGTCGCATGCTCAGGTTGGGGCACTTGCAGTATGTAATGCCTGGCCATAAGTGTTGCTACGTGCTCAAAAGCGTTTCATATTAATACGTCAGACAGCAATTGTTGATGGCATATTCCATGACTGCTGATGTTCTATGGCGACTGTGCAAGCAATCCAGTCATGTGATCCCTCCATTTAAGCGAGGGTAGAAAGTGACTTCAGCGTTAGCCTGAAATACCAAACACTTATACACTCGCACACATACAGGAGCACGAACCGATGCGACAACATCTTGGCAGTGCATTCATATTCATTGCATATTCATATGACAGCTTGGCTTCCTCCTCCTTCACCGTCAACGTCGCAGTCGCCCATCTCCAGCAACTAAACCCTTCTCAATGCTCAAGTAACGTTCGCCAAGTTTGTTGACTTTTCATTTTGTTGCCCGGCTGGAAAATTCATTGCGCCTTGTTTACTTTTGGCGCTTGGCATGCTCAAAACAAAACGCTTTTCACTTGCTCGGCATCCATGGCGTATGAATAATTTAGTGAGTCATTAAAACGAACCAAGCAGCCCTACAGCTGTGATTGTTCTGACACTTTTCATTTCGTTCACTCAATGGTCCCAAAAAACGTATTGATATCATCTACTTATTTACTTACTTACTTAAAACTAAAAACGTGTTTGTATTTAACTCATTGAGTCTTACTTGCAATGCACTAAAAATGATGTGTGTTATAAGCTTACTCTACGCAGAACAACATGGCTAATTTGAAATTTAAAACGTTTTTGTAGCAGACAACGAAATTTTGATAAGCAGTAAATTGAGCTGTACTTTACTGATCAGAAATATTTATACTTTATGAGGTGTGGCACGCCTCCTTCTGCCAGTTACATACTTTTAAAAACACCTTTAGGTTCCGAAATCGACGTGTTCATAAACACGGGAAGACGGACAGATCGACAGAGATATATATTTTATGGGGTGTGCTCTTTCTGCCTTTTCAATACATTTGCACACAGACATTATACCCTGTTTTTCCCATTTTTAATGGAATGGGTATAAAAAAGCCAATACATAAGGCAATTTCACAATTAGCACTGCCATCAAGGATGGATGCTTAATCGGATAACGGAGACACTAAAGAAAGAGAATTTGTACATTAATTTTTATTTCTTTTATGTTTCGGCGTTCGGGGTATATTCTAGTCAAGCACTCCCGAATAGATAAAACGTACTAGGCTTAATTGAATTAGTTGACCATTAAAGTTGTATTTCCGACCATTATTAAAAGTATTCTAAGCACACATTTGACAACAAATTTCATGCAGTCTTTTAAGCCTTCATGCAGAAATAGCAGCTCCCGGTTTCTTGATAATATATTCTGACAATACTTCACCTCTTCCTCACTTATAACGTATCCATGTTAAGTCTGCACAAATTGGTGCTTGTGCCAGACGGAAGCCAAGCAAAGGTGTTGCTTTGTTAGAAAATTTCATTATTTTAGCTTAAGCCGCACATGTACACACTCTCTCACACACACACACGCACACTGAGTAAGGCAATGTATGTGCTAGATATGTGTACACATGCCATTTATAGCCAGGGATTAAAAGTCAAATCCTTTTGTTTAAGTGCCAAAATTAATTTGCATTTGACATGCAATGGGCCAGGGCCAAAAACATGTTGCCAGACACAGCCATCCCCTTCCAGCGGTCTGGACCGTAGTGCCTTGGGGCGTTTCTGGCTTGAATGCAAAAACAGCCAAGTTGCAAAAATCTTTGGTCAGCTTCATAATGCAATTGAATGCAAAAATCTTACTAATCCGTTGATTGCGCTAAATTGAGTTGGCCATAAACGGGCAGGCGGAACGCGCAACGTTCACCAAGAGCCAAATATAATCAAATACCAATTTAAATTAACTCAACAACAATTTAAGCTAACACATAACAACAACAACAGCATTGAGAGCCGCAGCTATTGGCAGAAAATTAAATTAGTGCAAAAATGTAAACATGTTGTACGTTGTATGTGCTGAATGTGGACAACGAGGAAGGCGACTTGGACATGTAAATGACGCCCGGCTCTAGCCTCAAAACATGTTGACTGCATGTACAGTGGACTTCAGCCTAGATCAGACCAGTTAAGCCCAAAGTCAATTCAGCCCAGTCTTAGATCCATTGAGCATCGAGAGGAGTCTTCGAGCTGGCGGCTTATTAATTTTGTTTCTCTCTTTTCTGTTTATATACAAAGCGCATGCACTCGACTGACTTTGGTTTCCCATTCCATGACATGCCTTGGCATTTGAAGCGCTGGGGCATCGGTTGCTCTGGCGGTCATTCCTAAAAAAGTATCGCATTACAATTGAGTCTGGTAACATTGTTGGGCCTAAACTCATGTTAGTTCCAAGGAATTATGATATCTTCTGCGTAATTTGAAACGATTTTAATTGGCGCCTATGCCGCCCACTTCTACCTAACTCTAACCAGTTGCATTCGCACTTTCTCTCCGTATTTCTCTCCCTCTCTCTCTCTCTCTCTCTCTCTCTCTCTCTCTCTCATTGCCTCGGTATATCTCCTCACCCCTCTCTCTTTCTTTCTGTAGACTTGCTCAACGTGCACGTAATTTGATGCTAAGCAAATTTGAAATTTTATACAAAAATGTGCGCCATAAGAAGCAGTTAATTTTTGGAGTTACCTCTACGATAGAAGAACAGAGAGGTCGTGCCTCAATGAGAAGAAAAGAGAAAAAACGAACCAAAAAACTTGGCAGACAGGAAACTTAAGTTTTTTGTTACCTACACTAAACTTGTGATGTGGCCATGCCGGCTAACGGCAATACATATTTTTTGTTTACCCTTCGAACCGCATGGATTAGCTTCCAAGCTCCCAGACCCCTGTAGCTGAGTGTAGGGTAGGCGTAGCATTCTTATCTCGACAAATTAATCAGCTTAATCCGCCGAAAACTAGCCAAGTTTTGAATGGGTGCAGCACATCCTCACTCCAGAGCAGTCGGGCTGAAGGCTGCCTTCATAGATAAGCGAAATGTTTGCAAGTTATTGCTGTTGAAACATTCCCTGTTGTTATTATTGGAGATGTTGTTGTTGTTGTTGCAGCTAGACTACTGCTGTGTGCAACATGCAACGCTTAACGTCCACATGTTAGGTACCCAGGAACAATCGTTTCGGTTTCTCATATTCTTCTTCTGCCCCGGTCCTTAAGGTTGGCGTGTTCTGCCGGATTAATGCGCACGGCTTGAGGGTGTAATGCATATAATCTAATAAGCAGGTGAAATAGGTGAAACTGCTAACTGCATATATACGTCAAGGGGTTCCCTAATGGATAAAGCTTAAATTCGCATTAGTTGGCTACATAAATAACAAGCATACCATAAGCCCCATCAATTATTGAACGAGCTAAAAGCAAACAAAAGATATTTATTGTAGATTCGTGAAGGTACACAATAAATGTTGAATCTAGTATCCAAGCAGATCTAAACGGTAGTATATGGATGTTTCAGGAACTCTGTCACGATTAGATTTCCAGAAAAAAAAACTAAACTGGAAAAATATGAGAAAGAATTTTATAAGATTGCTATGAACAAACAAATTAACCAATGCATTGAAGCTCTGTTTTATAAAATTCGATCAATATTTATAATATATTTTAAAGTCTAAGATGTTAAATCTAAAATAATTTTTTTCTGTTCCCAAGGAGAGAAGAAGTCCGTCTTGATGTCTATTCGTCTACGTATCTTCGCCTTTAGTGAAATTTGCACACTGCAAAAGTGATTATTTTTTTATACCCTGATCCCATTGAAAATGGGAAAACAGGGTATAATGTTTTTGTTATGTAACAGGCAGAAGGAGGCGTGCCACACCCGCAAAAGTATATATATTCTTGATCAGGACGACAAGCCAAGTTGATTGAGCCCTATCCGTGTGTCTGTCCGTCCGTCCGTATGTATGAACGCGTCGATCTCAGAACCTATAATAGCTAGAGACTTGAATTTTTTTGTTAGGCGCGTATATACGACGAGCGTATCGAGTTTGTTTCAGAAAATTGATAACTATTCCTGAATATTTGTTATCGATTTAAAACCATATGAAAAATCAGTTATGATTTTATCTTTTTTATCTTAAGAGCTAGAGTCTCCAAATTTTGCATGTAGCTTTATGTATATTTTTACCAATTTCGGTTTTTGTTACATTTGGATACTGGCCCCAAATTGTGTTTGAATTGTTTTTGCTACCTACTTTCAATTGCCGCTCGCCGCTGTGTGTCGCTGTACGAATATGTTTTCTTCTTCTTTAATAGTAACGGAACAATTCTTGTGAGCTTGCAAAAGTGTGCTGGTATAATCTTTGTGTCGAATTTGTTTGCATAATTCCTCTTTGATCGACATTCTTAGTACCATTGGCATAGATTTAAGTCGCGTGATATGGTTGTACATACGAGTTATGGACTATATAAGAAAACTAAGAGCGGGTGGGATTAGGGTATCCCCTAGTCGGGCGCGACGACTAGAGTCTTCTTACTTGTTTAAGCATTCAGAGGAAAAATGGAATTCTTGACTTCCTGTGGATCTTCTCTATCTGTACATAAAAAAAAATTATTTTTTGTCTCTTTCGAGTCATAGTACATCGAAAATACCCCCTAGTTTCCATATATTGATCCGCGATATAATATACATGATAATGTTTCAATAGGAACAGAGTATCATGCAGTTGGTTGCGTTCAACTGCAACTTTCGGACTTTCTTTATACTGGAGATATTCTGTATATTGCAGTTCATTTACTAAATATATAGATGAATGGAAAAATCAATAGGATCTGATATCGAGTGATCGGCTTTCCTGGTATAAACAGAAATAAAAATTACTCACATATTTCATTAAATGATTTAGAATGCCTAGTTATTATATTTACAGTTTCTAAAGTATTAATCAATTCAATGGAAGGGGAATTTCTTGTTTCTCAGCCATTGAAAATATTAATATGTATTTCTGATCCATTAGTAAAAACAACTATTAATTTCATTGTAATTACTTGCTCATCCAAAATTGGACTAATTTATTAATGATCATAATATCCATTTAAAATTAAAGGTTTCATTGAATTGCTGTGACTTAAAGCTTTTTACAAAATCATATTTAAAATAACCCCAACGAAATCGCGTAGTCTTCCTGGCCCGCTTCTGGCAGAGGCATTGAAAAGCTTTTCGGTTTGACAAACGCAATTGAACGAAATAAGAGCCCATTCGGTTTTAGGTATGGGTCCAGTGTAACGGCAGAGGGCTATTCAATTGTTACCATAGTCCGTGTCCAGCTGTTGCCATCATGCCCTAACCAATCGAGCGTACACATCAGCATCAGCATCGACATCGACATTGGACATCGGCTGACGGTCGGTGGACCGATGGACCGATGGACCGGCTTGGCAGACAAACATATTTGCGAAACTACTCAACATAATGGCCATGGAGTGCCATTCAGACCCACCAAACATGAGCCGCGGCACTGAGGGACTGAGGGAATGGCGCAGTGGCGGCCATGACTAACAATAAACAAAACATTAAACTAATAGCGGGACATTGGGATGGGTTGACCAGCAGGATGTGCCTGGTCTGTGGAGTGGGCAGCGCGACAACGAATTTCAGTTTGAATACTACGCAAACTTTTTATGCCCACTTGCTTGTAATATTTTAAACAACTAACGGTTAGACAGATGCTCAGGCAGGCATGCTAGCAGGCTGGCGAGCTGGCTCATGGTGAACTAGCCATACATCGGACCATGGACAAGTGGACGGTGTGGACACGTCAACAGTAGCCGCAATCAGCCATGCTGTGGCTCATCAATGGAGGCAAATAAATAATGCAAACGGCAATTTGAGACACAGCCCACAGGACGATTATGCACACTGTGTGGGTCTTGGGGCAAGGGGAGTGTAGGGGCGGTCGTACATCCCACAGCCCACAGCTCACACATTTGCCTGCATCTTTTGAGTCAAAGGAATGTGTTTCATGAATTTTAAATTGCATACCAAATTGCAAAAAGATTGATATCCAATCTCACGCAAGGCGGCGAGCCTGCCTGCCAACCTCTTAGCTACAGACAGGTTGCTATTCAACTTGACAGTGGCTGGTGTCTGCTGCTGCGGCTGTTGCTATTACAGGTGGGAGTCTCTTCCCAGCCGCACAGCCACAGCTAGAGCCACTTGGCGACAGCAAACATGCGACAACGCGGCTGCGTTCGCGTCTGGCCAGCCACTTTGATCATACGTGGCCAGACGTGGCAGGTCTCCATTGATTGGCACTGGCTCGATAGCCAGCTGGCTTCCCTCAGGCTATTGGAAGGCCGTCCCCACATGCACAGCCGTGCAGAAGCCTGTGCACACATTTAAAATGTATGCCTTCCGTTTGCGCATTTCAGGCATCGGAAATTGTGATTTGTGACTTAATGTATTTATATAAGTCAATGTGGCGGACAGAGAACGGGTTGCCAGCCACGAAGTGCATTGTGGGGTTGTGTTGTCTGCTTGATGCTGTGTGCAGTTAGTTGCTGTCCCATTGTCCAGGACAATCCAGCAGTCCGAGTGCCCAGCTGCTGTTGCAGTTATACAAACTAATTTCATATGTAAGTGGTGTAAATATAATTTTCTGGACGTGTCTGTCCAAGTCGGTGGACTGGATTGTGTGTGCCTGCCGTTGGCAATAATTTGTAAAGGTTTTTTTTTTTCAAGATTCAATTTCTGCTTCTTTTTATTCATGCGGCGATTCGAAGTGGGCAAATGCCAATATGTTGCCGACTATGTGAAAGCTTTGCTTGCAACGAGTTATTGTGACAGCTAAAATTAACTTGGATGACATATGTTCCAATTAAAATGATGTACGAATTAGAACCGCTAGATCGGTCTAACGTCAACGCACTGTAGAGATTGGCTTAAGGTCTTTCAACACACTTTCAAATATGATTTGCCAGGATTATATGCAACTTTTAGTGTGTGTCTTTCTTTGGGATCAAGCTTTATATAATAAATGAAAAGTGACGTTGTAGTGCCAGTCTACTCAGTTTTCTGATTCTTATATTCTGTCTTATTCAGGTTCATTAAGTTCCCACGGGTAACAAGTGAGAGAAGAGTATAGTCATCAATTCCGACTTTTCAAAATGACCTTGATGTAGTCATACTTATTAATTCGAGGAGCATTGGAAATTTCACGCTTTTTAAGGAAGTTTTTCCTTATAAGGAGCTGTCAATAACTGATGTGCTATCCGCCATATAAGCCAACTCATATTCTGGACTGGGACATTTGCTCTAACACCGCTTGGCACTTGGCTAAGTGCGAGACGAACGGAAACTCAATATGCATAATTGTGTCTGCCAGGCATTGCTAATTGATATCCCGTTCTGGTCATGCCCAAGCGGCAAACATAGCGCAAATCAATCAGCTAACAAGCATCAATCAGCCAAAGTAGTCGACATAGCAAACAAACAGCAGCAGCAGCAGCACCAATAGCGACAACTACTGCAAAAAACAACCTCGAGCCAAAAAAGTAAACATTATCGCTGAAATGAATCTCAAAGTGAGACTTGGACTTGGACTTGGACTTGGACTTGGTCTGGCTAGCATGTGTGGGCCATCATATTAATTATGTTTTTAATTTGCATAACTGTTAACACGCTCTATTAATTCCGGCTGCCGGGTCTGTTAGCTGAGCCTTGGCGCAAGTAACTCTGCCTCCGTCCCGCCGAATTGTCATGGCAATGCGATAAGCACTGGCCGCAATTTGCACAGTTTATTAACGTATTAACGCATCAAACACAAAAGTTAACAGAATTTGTCGTTGTTGCTGCCAAAGTTGCAAAAAGTTAAGCAATCCGACCGACCGAGTGAGCGACCGGATGTGCAATGCCAAGGATGGTTAGGTGGGTGGCGAGAGCGGTGGCAGTGGCGGTGGCAGTGGCGGTGGCAGTGCGGTGGCAGTGCGGTGGCAGTGCGGTGGCAGTGCGGTGCTAGCGGCGTAGTGCAGCGCACGCTTAAATGCACTTCACTTCCTATCATTGTAGTAATTGCATTGTAATTGCAAAATAACGGTGCTGCGAGTCAAACAAGTAACACCACCCACCCTTCCAATATCCCTCTCTCGGCTCTCTAGCCGCTTTACAGCCACTCCTCATCGCCACAATATCCTCAACAATTTGCTCAGGCGCCGTGTAATATACACATTTGCTTTATAATATATTATAATCATGATTATATATGCATTGCATGCCATCTGCCGCGCCATAAATCGCACCCGAGCAGCCAAAGCAACTCCCCCACTATCCGATTATTTCACAACGCGACTGTTCGGCTGCTCGTATCTTGGCATGCATAATTCATTGCAGATCAATGGGCTGCGACTCCGACTGCGACTGCGACTGCGACTGGCTGTGGCTGCGGTTGCGGCTGCGGCGGCGGCTGCGGCTGCAGCTACGGCTGGGTCTACTGACTGGCCACACAAAACGCTAGGCAAATATGTTCAAGGCTGGAGGCCAAAATGCCACAACTAGCTACCAACTTTGGTTGTACGCCGAGCATGATCCAGCTGAAACAAAAACGTGCCAAGAACTATGCAAAAATTATGGCTCATAGCGCACTTGAACGGAGCATGAGGATGTTCGATGCTGTGTGTGCGCCCCCTCAACGCCTCGATGCCCCGATGGCCCGATTCCCCGCTCACTGCCATGGCATTTAGCCACACTAAAGAGGTTTCAATTACGGCCACCACAGCTACCGGCTGCTGGCTGCTGGCTGCCGGCTGCCAAAGACCCACTACAACTATAAAGTCGGTCTAGCCAGCCATCAAAGCGCTGCTGTGCAAAAATTACAGTAATCCACATCACTTAGAGTGCATATTAATAGCCATCGAATAGCCATCGAATGCCGAGCGACTAGCTATGGATCATTTGACTTTTGAAGCATATTTGCAACTGCCCAAGCTCTACTCTTGCACATGCACTTGTTGGTGGAATAGACGCGCCCTGCGGTCACATTGATGGACTATGCAAGTTCAGAGATGGCATCGTGCTTGCAGAACACTTTATGACCAAATACACACGCGTATCTTCGAGTTTATTTTAAATACGTATATAAAAATATCTATAGAATGCTCAATTGATTACAATTTATAAATATGTAATAAAGATATTTAGTTAATATGAAACTTGATCGCAAACAAAAAAAAGTATTTCTATTAAAAAAGTTGAATTCGTATCAAATCGAAGCTATTGAATGTATGATCAAAACTAATATAATATTTTACTTTATAAGCTAATTAATAGTAAGTTAGCACGTTGATCCCTAAATGCCAACACTTTACTTATTTAATTTGTAAAGGAGAACAATTTTAATCAATGCTCCACTGAATGTTTTACATTTTAGCATGTTGACATGCCACGGCTGTCAACAGCTGACAGACGGGCAAAAGCTAGTGGCCGTGCTGAAACTACAACTACTGCCTCCGCGACGACTCATTATGGCCCGTTGACGATGACCAAGTTGGGAAAACGGAATGAGTTGCATAGTCAATGCTAGCGATGGCCAGTCCCCGTCTCGGTATCGGTCTCTGCTGTCTCTGTCTCTATGTCGGTCTCAAAACTCCAACTCCTACTAAAGCCATAAGATCTGCTGCTGCTGCTCCATTGGCGATACAAAGTGCGTTTCGATCGTTTGCTGCTACGGCTTCTGCCTGAAAATTCCTAGAAAATGTGCACATTTCATCATCATTTTGAGACATGTGCTCCATTTCGTGTTGCCGGCCGCTGCCTTAAATGACTGACATAACTAAGTGAAGATGAATGCGCGTTGCCTGCAGCGCACAGATATCAATCATATTTGAGATACAGTAGCTCAGGCTTCGGCTTCCCTGCCAGTCTGTGGACCAGTTGTGGCCATGACCAGTGCCAGTACCGTGCCATACCGTCTGCCATGGAGCTAGCTGCGCACCGGACCATAATTATATTATGTGGCATGAATTATTAGACCATATTGGATCGGGGCTAATGCATTTCTGGGAAATGTGCTCCCGCCATACCAAGCGACCGCAGAGGCCTGGAAATGATATTGCCTTAATGATGGTAATGACTGCATTGGTGGCAGCTCCATGGCTTCTCCAGCCCCTTCCACTCCACTCTTTCTTTCGCTCTCCGTCTTTCTCAGTCGTACTCTCTCTCTCTCTCTCTCTCTCTTTTCCTTAAACGCTTTTGTAGTACAGCTCGCGCCCAAAATTGGTCAATGTAACGTTAATTAAATCAAAGTGCTGTTGATGTTGGCTGATGAGAGATCAGGGAAGTGCTCGGTGGGATGTTTCACCTAGGAGCAGGAGGTAAAGGATAGGGAACGGGCATGACAAATAGATACAAATGGTTATTGGCACGTACGTGTCGTTTGTCATTAGCCAGTCCGTCCGTTATATGCAACACTTGACCAGAATGCAGCTCCGAGCGCGGAGCTCACAGTTCACATTTTCAGTTTCCATCGACTGGCCGCTATACAAACTGCTCAAGGGGCGTGTTCATTGCGTTACGCCCACAAATTACATGGAGCCGTGACGAAGAAGTCATTTGAGGTCAGTGCAAGGCACACGCATGGCTGTATTTGCATGAATCGTGATAATGACAAGAGCTCCAGCTCCAACTCAAACCTGAGGCCCGTTATGCAAAATTAGATGCGTGCCACATGTGTTGTGTGGGCGGGCACGTGCAACACTGTTGCATTCATGATGAATGCGACTGATGAGAACATTTTGGCAGCTCTTTAAAGTCGAAGCCTATCTAAAACTTAATTAGGCACAAAAGCGGATGGAAAGCGAATGGAGTTATGTTGGGTCTAGAACAATGAGTCTATGGTAAGTAACTCTTCTTCGGATATGGCCAGTTGCTGACATTGCAATTGATGGCTACATCTTGATGTAGATCTTGCCTATTCCTATTACACTTGCCACACACTGAAAGGGTCTGATCTCTTCTAGCTACATCTGCATGCACACCTGCGCGTACATTTTCACCTGTCAAGTGTACAACTGTTCGTTCTTTTCTTGCGGACTTGCGGACATGCGGACATGCGGACGACCCGACCTCTCAGCAGCGGCAGCAACAGTAGCTAAGCTGGCATGGTAGAGTGGAAAATATTTATAAAATCCAACAATGCATTATCAAGCGGAAGTGCAATTATTCAACGTGCAATATTTTGCAGCCACTGGGCAAGTTGCCGTTGCCACAGCCACAGCCACCGCAGTCGTAGTCGCTGCTGTGTATAAAAGCAGCAGCTTCTAGCGTCAGCAGCAAAAGCAACAGCAACTGCAGGCCAAGGCTCTAATTAGTTTTGCAATTTCTACGCGTTGGCTGCAGTTGCAAGGCCCCGAACAACCGTCGGACTTCTGCAAAACTTGGCCCAGACTGTTGCCCCTTCGCAACTGCAACAGTTGAACGGACCCTACACAAATAGGCAATTAACAGTAGCAGCATTGTTGCCGATTGTTTCTCGTGTTGTTTTTGCATCATTTTGCCACGAAGAAACCGAGGATTGCAATCACACAGCGTCCAATTGGCTCAAAGCCGAAATTGGCCACCAAAATTATTTAGAATATTTAGATGTGCACTTTGTGGGTGTTGGCAACGGCCCACAGCATGAAGTCATTGCACTGTTACCCCACGAAAAGAATTGCGACATCAATAGTCACTCGAATGCAACTGACAACAGCAGCCACAATGGGAACAGCGAAAGAAGTACGAGCGACGGCCTCGGTGGCGGGCATAAAAAGGTGCGTTTGCATTTCTAATGAACATGCTACGCACTTCCGCTTGCCGGCACGGCATGAGTGATGGTCGGCGTAGGCCCAGCCCAGCCCTGGTGGCAGCTCGGTCCCCAGTTCCGGGCACAAGCCCACAGCGATAGCGAGAGGCTCGCCTTTTTCTGTCATATTTTGCAATACTATAATTTTGAGTCATTGTCGGTTATGCGTGGCTGCAGCCGGTCGGAAAGCCAGGAAAATAGGGATGAGTCGCTGAATGGGAGCACACTCGACTCTCGAAACACAAATCTTTCAATCTTTTTGCTTAAAGTTAGGCCGCTCAACGTACATCTGGCCGTAATCAATTATCAGCATAATTAAAGAGACAACAGTCGCGGCGTCCACTACTTCTTTGGCTGCTACCCCCATTGAAATTAATAAGCACCAAAGCATGTTGCGATTACGGCAACAATTTACAAATTAGTGCCACATGAGGCACACACAGCGCGACGCAACGCAATAGAACTCGAGTCAACAATTAGGCGGCACTCAGTTTCTGGTGTCGCCTCTGCTTTTCTCACACTACACCACACCACACCACATCAGACCACACCCCAGCCCCACAGCACCGCCTTGCCTTACCACAATCGTCATTCTCGGCCCGGGCCACTCGTTGACCCACCAAGCACAGTCGACAGCCGCATAAATAAGGCGTCGCCATTAGCGCCGACATCGACGCTTAGCTGACCCCTTTAAAAGCTCCATGCATAATGTGATATAGAGTCTCCTCACTGTGTCAATGTGAATGAGACAGATAAGCGCACAGTCATTCAAGTATATCGAATTATTGCTTTACGAGCTCAACTTAATTGACGATGCGCCGGCCAATCTCATTGGATCACATGTGGATGCTTTTTGGATGGTTTTGTAAATTTCAATTTGGGTATAAGCTTTAAGTAATCGTAGTACTGTCAAACTGCAATTAATCGTCGATTCTCTATAATAAATCCATCAACGAACAATTTTATGTAAAGTAAAGTAAATCTGTGTAATCTAAACAGCAGAAATTCAAATGGGAAAGAGAATAACTTTGTATTTACTACTAATAATGAATTTCAGAGGCATATGCTTACTTTTGGATTGCGAAGACAGTGTTTCAGCTTTGACAATCTGATGGCGTCTGTGTGTTATGGTGGAGGGGAGTAAAGCCTTTTAAAACCCAAATAAAAAAAGACACCCGCAATTTAGATAGATATTTACACATGTCGTTGACATTGACTGGAAGCGATGCGCGTTTCAATAATTTTTTATAGCCCATAAAATGTCACAGTGTAAAGTAAAGAAGGCCAGCGGCAGCGGCGGCGGGAGCGGGAGCGGCAACAACTGTAATATTTGTCAGCAATTAGGCGCAAAATCAACAAATAAAAATAAAATATAATTTGTGAAATTCATTAGGGCGCTGGGATTGGGGCACTTCTGAAGTAGGGATTTTCCGGAGTTGGGCCCGTATTTGAGCTTTCGCTGTACGCGCTGCTGTCTTTGGCGTTCTGCGTGTTTAATTGTAGGTTCAGTAACCTCAACAGCACAGCGGGTGAGTGTTGCTCATAGCTCATGGCTCATGGACAGCGCTAAAGCCAGAGTCAGAGCCAATGTCTGGGGTCGTCCGGTCAACCCTCACCATGTTCCCGGCGCTCTCGCAACATGCGAAATCCCAAGCGGAGCAGCAAAAGCGTTCATGTCATGCGCACAGCCGTGTGGTAGAGAGGCGAGCACCGGGCGGTTAGCTGGAGGGACGGCTAGCACTGCTGACCAGCGGCCCGCGTCTAATGCGGAATGTCAAATGTCAAAATATATGGTGAAAATGTGTCAACTTTCTTATCTGATTCGGTCACGCTGCTACTTTATAACGCCAAATGTACGACTGTGTGCCGAGTGTTGCTGCTGCTGCTGCTACTGCTGCCAATGTTGTAGCTGTAGCTTTAGGTGTGCGTGCCTCAGCGCACAATAAACGATGGTGCAGAAGGTGTATGTGTCGAGGGGGCCAGCTAGGCGTTGGCGGGCGAGACCTGTTTAGAATTCAATTTTCATACAAAACTAACCAGCCGCGGCCCGTTACACGTAACCCACTCCACAGTTCCATACCGATTCTCGTTCCCCTTCCCCTTCCCGTTCCCGTTCCCGTTCTCAAACGCAACCCTACTCCTATTTTCTAACCAATTCGGTCCAACTATTTTTAGAGTACTTTGGTTTCGAGCGTAAGCGCGCTTTGAGTTAGTAACTCAAAAATCCATAGAAGCGATATAAAATAAAATAAAGGGCTGGGCTCTTAAAATAGCTAAGATGTGCCTCTACTTACTAAAAGAGAAATGAGCTACTTCAGAAGATGTAATCATGTAAAAATCAGGAACAAAAGAAGAGAAAATAGCCGAAGCTCTTATTTTTCATGTTCTCTGATAAATACATTGAATGCATTTATTTTCAGGGCGAGGTGCTTGGTCGACTGCAAATTAGAATTTTCTGGGTGGATTTGGTGGTGCGTTTAATTTATGTACACAGGTGTCTTTCTTAACTGAAGACTCTAATCGGGAGTCAACGACTGGCGGTCCACGCTTTGATCTCTGCAACCGTTAGCCAAGTGTACAGTAAGTATTCGATGATAAAAACCTGACACATAAAATAACCACAGCTTGAATGTGTATTGGATATAGTGAGAGAAAATAAGTAAGGCGGATAGCCTTACTTTAGAGATGACAGTGCTGCGGCTTTGATTCGAATCGAGGTTTCAGCTGAGCAATTATGTATTTTTAATTAAATCAACACTACTTAAGTCCCAGAGCAACTCAATCATTGCGCAACATCATTTGACTACAGCCAGATGATCAGCTAACTGCAAGCAAACGATGCCACGCCAATCACTCACTTCTGGCAACTGCTGCTGCTGCTGCTGCTGCTGCTGCTGCCAAATTATGTACTAGTCCCTCTACAGAGCTACTTAGTAGCGGTTGCTCACAAAGGCAGGCCACAGTTCAACTCTCAGTCACAAGCCCAGTTGCAGTTGCAGTTACAGGCAGAGCTAGTTGAGCATGCGCAACACGCGCCGCATCGGGGTAGATGTCAGTGCAACGGCGACATCGACCCAAACGAACTTTGGCTAACCCCAAAACGTTTGACAAACAAAAACAGAAATCTCCGGCATCTTGCCTGACAATCTGTTAGACTAGACTACGAATGATTCAGATTCAGAGTCAGAGTCATAGCCATAGTCATAGTCGGAGTCGGAATCAGAGTCGGAGTCAGTTGCAGTTGGAGTCGCAGTCGAAGCCTGTGTGAGCTACTTTGTAAAATGATGTGAACCAGTTAAAATGGCTTCTATCTGGCAGAGAAACCGCTAGCCGAGACAGACAACAGTCGAAACGACCATTTAAAGTATATTTTATCATTCATTCAGCTGCATCTGACTTGGACTTGGTCGAGCTGCTCATTATCATACAATGACATTTTGCTGCGGCAACTGTAAAAAAAAGCGAACTGCAGACCTGCCAGTGCTATCCATATATTTGTTTGTTTGTCTTTTAGTAGTTGCTGTTGCTGTTGCAACTAAATTCCTTGCTAGATGTTGCTGCCATTTCCTAGTTGGTTTGTGTTTTGACTGCTTTTAAGTATCTGTAAAAATTTCAAATGCATCTGATGGACAGCAACAGCAACTGCAGCGAACAACAGCAGTGAGCAAACAGGGCCAGCTTAAAGATCAGAGCGATTTCTCTACGGTTTGTCTTTTCCTCTTTTATAGGACATACACACGAATAGTATAACCCCGGTCTATCTCACATGTGTTCGCTGCTGTGCGAATGCAGGCATTTGAAGCCCTTTTGAACCTTTGCATTGGCACGTTAGTAGCTGTTAGCAATCGCTTACAGAGCAGCACAAATCGATTGTCATGTAGCTAGCGTCGTCGCGATCGCTGCTGCCTTCAATATACACTTACGGACGAGGACTATTTGAGATTTGCTGAGATCAAAATTAATGTGTACTATTCAAGATTACGAATATTTATCCATTATCAGTTCAAGATATGATAGCCATTAACGTCCTTCAATTTACAAACCGTCTTAAAGAATCAATTTGTGATTTCAGCTTGAGACTGTCTTCCCGCTTGTTTGATTAGGCATAGTTGCCGTTTTAATATCTTCCGTTAGCGAATTTGAGATTCGACTTTCCAAATGTAGTTTGACGTTTTTCGTTCGCTGGTCCAACGACATATCTGTCGTAGAGCGCTTTACAAATGATCAACACAGAAACTGGCTGACTGGCTGACTGGCCGGCTGCTACTGCAACGGCAACAGTTGCTGCCCTAGGCTACAACTGCAACCAACAGCAGCAATAGTCGTTGTACGTGTGCAATATGCTCGTTTCTGTTTCAACTGAACGGCTGTTGTTGTTGTTGGTAAGTTGCATTTGCTTTTCCCAGAGTCGAGTTGCTTCTTTTTGTAACGCGCGGATCTTAAGTAGTTCGTGAGTTGAATAACTTTCAATTGAATTGTAAAGTTAACAGTGTGTGTCTCGGACACACCCCATCTGCTGGCCACGGTGCTGCCTTTGTTTTGCCAATAATTCCATAAAGACGAGCAATGCAGAACAATTAAGAAAACTCTAGTAGAAGGTACCCGACTACGAGATACCCAGATCCCATTCGATCATATCTCAATCTATGACAACACTAAGAATGTCTATCAAACAAAAATTATGCAAAAAAAATCTACAAAAATTATACCATCACCACAACAATTATTTCTTTACTATTTAAGAAGAAGAATCGAAATCATATTCGCACTGAGGCATAAAGCGCTGAACGGCAAATTGAAAGTAGGTAGCTAAAAGTTCAAAGACAATTCCAACACAATTCTACCCAAAGTCAAACGCAATTGTGATTCTTAAAACTTTAACTTTTATATTTACTATTTATTATGTAAATATTTTTTCTTGTTTTTTTTTAAGGAACCAAAAACCTTTTACATATATGCCATATTTGCAACTGAACAAAATTTTTAAAATTGTAAGTAAAAGAAAAATTGCTAAATATATTGTAAAATTTAATGACTCTAGATTTTATAATGAAAAAAATAAAAAATCTTAACTGATTTTTCTTATGGCTTTAAATCGATAACAATTATTCTGGAATAGCTATCGATTTTCTGAAAAAAGCTGGACATGTGCGCTGTATAGACGACCCTAATAAAAAATATTCAAGTCTTCAGCTCTTATAGGTCGATCCAATATCGACTCGTTCATATATACGGACAGGCGGACCGAGGGACGGACAGGACTCAATCAACTCGTCTTATCATCCTGATCAAGAATATATATATGTGGTACGCCTACTTCTCCCTGTTACACAGTTTTAAACAAACCATTATACCCTCTTTTGCCATTTTAATGGTATCAGGGTATAAAAAAAAGACAAAGAGAAAAATAAAAAGAGGGAGAGAGAACATTGGATATATAGATAGATGTGTTGGAAAGAGTAGAGGTGGGAGGCTGCCGTATCGTGCTGGAACAAACAGTTTAAGGATTGACCCACGTTTGGCCGTCTACCCTGTCCTCCGATCCGTTCGTCTGTCCGACTATTTGCCGGCAATCGTTTAATTGTCATGCATTTTGTGCATTTCGCAGTTGCCCGCATGCAACCTGTGTGTAACTTAATATGGCCCCAGCAATTTTGATAAGTATAAAAATGCAAAACCTGCTGCATAAATATCGAATTTCAGAGCCGTCGTTCCGTCGCGACGACGATTGTCAATTGAACGCAGCCAGTTGCATAAACATTGCAAAGAAATTGTCATGATCAAAATGTGATATTAAACGTGGCGATCCAAAGTAGGGGTAACCGGCATCCGTATGCCCGCAGGTCCCCAACGTCCCCCAGCCTCTTCTGCGCCGCTGTGTGTTTGTATTTGATTTTATTTGCCTAGAAATTATCGTTGATTGTGTCGGTTCGCTTTGGGATTTGTTGTCAGTCTGTCTGTGGCCGCGGCCTGTCGCATAAATAGCAATTTTCTGGCATTTCATTTGACATTTAATTGAGATCGTAAAACTTTGTAAAGCTCTTTGTTGGACATTAACTGTCCCTGGCTAATGTAAGATCTTGTGCTGCTTATCAATGCACTCGCCCATAACAAATTTGCTTGTGTAGTCTGTGACGCTGACCAGACCGGTCTTGTACTCCTTTCAGTGCCCTTGCACAACACTTGACCACAGTAAATGACTGACAGGTACCTCAAGAGTAGGTGGCTTGCAGTAGCAATCGAGCATCTGCGTGTATGTTCACAGCAACAGCAAAAACAACGAAAACAACATGAGATCCTAAAGTAATACTCATGTTGATGTAGCGTGGTGCTTAGTGCTCCTCAGTCCACAGGGCCGAGGCGGCCCACACATCCGTCGGGAGCGCCACAAGGCCTAAACGTTTTGTTGCTTTTAATAGAGCCAAGCGATTACAGCCATTAACCTCTACAGTAGCCGCAGCAGCAACAGCAACAGAAACAGAAACACAAGCAACAATTGGTTCTGCCTTTGGCTGGAACGCGACGAGCGCGCGTAATCAATAAATCTAAAAATAATTCTACCAATACATGTCAAAGCCGTAATAGGGAAACCATAAATTCTTTGTTGTGTCCAGCTAAAAATGTGCAAGGCACGACGGTAGCAGCCTGTTGCATGTTGCTGTTGAACGGCTGCAACTATTTCCAATTGTTGCAGCTCGCAACAAGCTTCGTATCGGCAATAAGTAACGCTGATTTGGCAGTTAAATGCAGCCGCCGTTGTTGCTGCTGTTACCTTTTTGCTGCCGTTGTTGTGGTCAGCCGGATATGCGCCGGCAAAATGTTGCTGGCAGCCAAAACTGTTAAATGTGACACTAATATCCGGCTGTGCTGGCCATTAGAAAGCATCAGCCAATCATAATGAGCAACTGTTGCGGCTATGCTAAAGATCTATAAGCTTCGGCTCGTCGCCAACATCCTTTAACAAGAATAACTAGTTAGGAAGCGACATGCTGCTGATACACTGTCTGGTCTGCAGATAGAGCAGCGCCACATGTTGCCCGCAAGTTGCAATCATTTGTCCCTTTGTTTGTCCTTTACAACTTTTCCACACAGTTTTTGCTGTTGGGGCTGCTGTTGCTGTCGCTGTTGCTCCTGCAGCTCCAGCATGGCAGTTGCAATTGCAACACAATGACATTATTGGCAACTCCTACTGCTCCGGTTGTCTGGTCAGTTGCCTACATGCAAAGCGCCACACGGCGCTTGTTCTTTTTCTTTATTTTTGTTTAGTTTCGCCTTTTTTCCATGTCACAGAAGCAACAGAAACGCGTATCGAACCCCTTATAGACGCAGCAGCAGCAGAAGCGAAACAGACCCGAGTCTCATGTTGGTTGCTGCTACGTTGCTGATCTTGATACTGTGTCATGATTTATTTTTAATAGTTTGCGCTTAATATGCGCCAGCATCCGCCTGAGATGGAGTCTCTGTAACAGCCTGCTTGCCTGCCTATGGAAGTCAGCGTCGACATCGTCTAGTTGTAAACAACTGGCGTTGCTGCAACAACATAGCCAGCATTGCTTTTTGTCTTCATCTGTGAGGGAGCAGGCAGTCAGTCAGCCAGCCAACCATCCAGTCAGCCCGCCAGCCAGCCAGCCAGCCAGCCAGCCAGCCAGCCGTGTGCAAAGTAATTGTTGGTAACACCTGCTTCTTCGCGTCGGCGTTGGTGGCTAGGCCATGCAGGCTATAGCTCTGACTGTGACTGTGGCTGCGGCTATGGCAAAGCCAGCAGCAACCTTGGCACAGACAGGATGCATGCTTAATGCGCCGTCTGTGTTTTAGTTTTTTTTTTGTTTTTTGCTAGTGCTCCTAACTGCTGCTTTGGAGCCCGATGCTCCACAGCGTGGTAGTTACATTGATTCGTTGTCAGCTTGGCATTGTTTTTATGAAAGGTTGCAGTTACTCGAGCTAAAGCTATGGCTAGAGTTGCAGCTAAAGCTGTTGTGTGTAATTCGTTGCAATCATTTTGAAACGTCAATGCAACAGCCACAGCAGCCACAGCAGCAGTAACAGCTACGTGTTACTGCCAGTTTCCAATCAGCGTCATCAATAGTCTTAAGAGAGCCGAGGCTAGCGGACAGAGTAGCTATGCCATTATTTTGCCATTATATTGACATCAATTTCAATCGTTGTGGCTGTTGTTGCTAGTGCATTTCGTTAATTGTTTCATAGACGTTAAGTTATGTTTAGTAGCTAAAGAGCTGGCGCTGTTGTTTCAGATGCTGCTGCGGCTGCTGGTAATTTCAATAATAAAACTACAAAACTAAAAGCAGACAGACAATCACAACTGCAGCACAGAATAACGACAATTGCCTTGCATGGAGTGAAAGGCTTCAATCAAAGCGAGCAACACAATCAAACAGAGACGCAGACGGAGCGATTGCTGCTGAGGCTGCTGCTGTTGCTGCTTGTGCTGCTGGTGCTGCTGGTGCTGCTGTTGCGGTTGCTGCTGAAAGCGGACGAAGCTGTGCCGCGTTTTTCTACATTTATTTTTCTGCTGCTTTTTCGGCAGACAATGGCAATCAGCAATATCAACTAGAACGACCAGCAACAGCAACAGCAAACGGGCAATTGCACATAATAATGCCCAAGCGAGCAACAGCAGCAACAGCAACAACAACGACAACATCGGCCGCGTCATGTCATAGTCACGTCAACTCGTTTTCTGTTAGTTGTTGGCCAAAGCTAGAGCTCAGGCCACGTTTTGAGGCTGTGCAGGAAATCACAGCATGAATCATTCGCACAGCGCGAGTCCAAAAAAAACGAAGGAAAATATATATAAATCAGTGAAGAAAAACAAAGTAAATAAAAGCAAGGGCTCAAGGGTGAACTTGCTCGAATATAAAATACCCTGTAACTGAAAAAGCAAATTTGATATATATCCTTATTTCCACATCTTTCCAGATTGACCCACTGATCGAAAATATATAAATACTATATCTAAAGCCAATATGCCCTATTGTATCAACTGTCAATGGGTAGATGGCATAATGAAACCAAAAATCGCACGATAGTCGTACAGGAGAACGCTCAGTAAAGCTGAAAAGCCAAAAGAGGGCGAACCAAGCTTTGATGACTGACTTGCCGTGTGTGTGAGTATGTGAGTATGGATGTGTGAGTGAGTGAGTATGTGTGCGTGTTTGTGTTTGTTGTACGCGGTAGGGTCGGTCCATTTTTTCTTGGCTTCTACGGCTTTTGCTTTCGATTTTTGGCTGCGCGCGCCGAATGCAGAAGTCATGCGCATGTCACGCTTATTTAAATCAATTTTTCCCTCGGCTACGCAAAGAATAATTTAAAAATATTTGAATAGGCGGGGGATACTTTATTGTACAAGCCGCATTACCAAATTGAAAGAGTCAAGAAAAAAACGTATTTGCCATTATAAAATATATTAATGTGCATTGCCAGTGTTTTCCCCAAAATTCCAGACAATACATTTTGAAGTCTCGATTCTTGATAAGCATAAGCATAGTTAATTATAATTTAAAATTCTTCTAATTCACTTATTTATATTTTATATATAATATTTATATTTGTTTTAAAAAATAACCCATCCGCTTTGTAATCATTTTTAACTACTTAATGACTTAAATAGTTGAAATTTAGGCTTGCTATAAAAGCAAATGAAAACTAAAAAAAAATATTAATTCAAATTGATAAATATAATTGATTAATAAAAAAGAAAAAAAATATATATATATATATAGTATATATATATATATATATTTGTAGGCTAGCTGGACTGTTTAATTTCATTCTAAGTATATAGTCTTCAAGATTGTCTGTTGAAGAATAAGATGATCAGGGCTAAGACAATATAAAACCCACAGAGTCAAAAAACTCAATAAGAGTTGTACCCAAAGTTTCAATACAGCCATATTATATGCGAGCAATTCGCTTTGCGCTGAGAAAGCAACAGTTGTGGTTTCACATTTGAATGTTGTTATTATTATTGTTGCGGTTGTTGTAGGTGTTGTTGTTGGTATTGTTGTTGCACGTCCCTCATCTGCAAGGCGTAGTATCAGGTTTTTAGCAATTGCCTCGTGGGTGTTTTTTCCTTTTTGGTTTGTGCATTAATCAACTTTATGCGATTTTAAATGTGGTTGCTTTTTGGGTTTTACCTTCATCGATGGCCACAACAACAACAACGGCGTGAATCTCTTGACTGGTTGCTGTTGTTGCTGTTAAAATTAAAACAGCAATTAAATGGCCAAAAGCCAATCCCCATCACAGACTGCTACCACTTGCCTGCCTGGCAGCCCGGCTGCCTTCCTCCTTCTGTGAGGCAGTTGGCTCGACTTGTGCATGGCAAATGAGTTGCAACTAAAATTCAATTAGCTAACAAAATTCCATTTCAAACCGCAACATGGACACAGGCAAAGCCGCAGCAGCCACAGCAACACAAACATCAACAACAACAGCAACAACGGCAACGGCAACGGCAACAATAATAACATTGGCTAAAAACTTATAAACACTTTGGTCGAGAGAGTGAACGCCCACTACTGGCAGCTTCAAGCAACCCCTTCCGGCCAAAGAATCGTCGCAGTTTGGTCAACAGAATTTTGGGTTTTGAAAATTGAATTAGATGCAGCAGACCGTGTGGCAGACAGACAGCCAGCCAGACAGACAGGCAGAGGGACAGAGGTAGCGACAGAGAGACAGAGGTCGGTGTATTTCATCAACCTTGTCAAACTTGCCAACTCCATGATTGTTACAGTTTTGGCACCCACCAACTCACCATCCCACCAACCCATCATGCTGCCCCCTGACTGGCCGCCCCGCCTGACCATCAATATTAACTGCATTATTGAGCATTGCGGCTTGCCACAAACATGTAATTGAATTGCACCCTTTAGTCCAGTACTACTCTTATCCAATCACCCATCAACTCCCCGTCAACGTGCCCTGAGCTCTTGTTGTTTTTGGGGGTTAACTCTTTCGATTAGGGGTCGGGCTTACGGGCAGCGGTTGAGGGGTAATCAGCAGCAAAGCTGCTGAGGTCTGCTTGATTTATGCTGCTGCATTTGCGTGGACTCCGGATTGTGCGCTTGGCTGCGGGTTTTGGTCATCAAATTGATTTGGTTTTGCGTATGGTTAGCCCCAACACCACCTCGATTCACACTCAAAGCGCGAGAACACAATATTTAATTGCTCATCATGAAATTGTGCGGTTTTCATGTTAATTTTAGAAATAAGAATTGCACTGTTCAGCATAATTTTATAAATATATATATATATATCTATATATGTATATATTTATATTTACATTTATATTTATATCTAAATAATAAATATAATATAGCTATATGAATGATTATTTTTTCAGAACAATTTATGAAGTAAAAACATGTTGATTGGAATTAGAGTTTCTTATTTTTCTGTTTAATGACCAAGAATATTATTTTCAATTTAATATTAATATGGTATATGGTATACTTTGATAAAAGAATCAATTTTTTTTTTTTTTCAATTCAATCTGTTTGAACTTTTGTGCCAAACGAATCGCAAAGTGCCTGAATTATGTAGTGCAGTGTTAGCTTTTTGGCATGAATAACCTATTCACAAATAAATTACTGGTGTGTGTGCTCGTGTGTTGACTCACTGTTGCCACAAAATATGATATCGTATATAACGCAAAATTAAGCCAATTGCATTTGATGCATTTACCGAAAACAAATTTCATTGTTGATTTATTGTTCGCTTGTTTGTTTTGTTTCATTGGGTTTTCATTTTTTTTTTTTTTTTTTTTTTTTTTTTTTTTTTTTGCATTTCTTTAGGTTTTAGAGCCCTTTGTCTAGTGTGGCGTTTCGAGGGCCAACGAATACATTTGCGCCATTCAATTATAGCCATTGTCAGTGTTGTGCTTGATATTACTGGATGTCAGAAAATACGCTTATCAGAGTGTGGACTACATTCTGGTGCCTGATTAGTGCGTTGTAGCTATAATTCTCATGGTTCGCTGGTTTTGCCTAATGATTAAAATTACAATTGTGACAACAAAGAATTCATTCAGTTGCCATTAAGTCATCAATTTAAATAAATAGAAATAAAAAGTTAATAAATATTGCGCTTCAGCGCGAGTGTTGCTCGCAGTTGGCAAAAGTGTCACGAACAATAAGCCGCAATACTGATAAGCACGTGGTGGGGTTCAAATTCTGGGGTCAACTAGGAAGTAAGAGCAACCTCCGCGCATATTCTATTGTCTAATGGCATTCAGCTGCAACAAGTCCGAAGATCATTAAACACGTTCTATGAAAACGCAAATAGCTTCAAAGCTTCAATCTCTGTCAACATCCAATTTTGACACGCCGAAACTCATATACTCTTATATCCTAAGTGAATAAAATACATGAGTAGCACAAGTAGAGCTTAGCAAAATTAATGACTGATCAACTTCATTGTTATTTAAAAGTAAAGAGAAAATATTTACAATGCTTTGCAAAATCTGACTATTAAATTCAGAGCTAATATATATATATATATAATTGCTTGTATATATATATGATTTTATGGAGTCGCAGAGGCTTTCTTAAAGCCCCTAAAAGGAGGCAGGTAGAAGCGTAACCATCGATAATTAAGTATGCATCATGTCAGCATGTAGATTTAGTCATTTTCCTGAGCAGCGCTCATATATGTCTGCCAGAATGTGGAAAAATTGCTATCTTAGCATGTTAGATTAAAATTAAAACAGACTATTATTGTGTGTGTTTCGATGTTTGCGCATATCAAACAGCATTTTCAATTTACATAACGCGACTTTATGCCCCCCTGTAAGTAAATATATCCACGTCATTTATTCCGGCTGAGGGTTCTGCGAATGGAGTTCTCTCCTGTAGTAAAACTTACATTACGCATAGGCAGTGCGACCAGAGCTTTGGTCCATCATTGCCTCCCAAAGCTTTCCCAGCAGCAAGTTCGTAGAGGGCATAACTGTCAATATATTCATTTCGATACACTATAAACTTTACTTTTGCGAGCATCACAGATCAGTCGGCGCACTTGCGAAGAGCCACACAAAGTCTGGCTGGGAGTTCTGTGGAAAGAGTAAATGGAAGCACACAAGCATATTTCGACGTATGAGATATGGAGGGCTAGAAAGGTGTGGAGGGACTTGCATTACGCATAGGCAGCTTGGCCAAGAGGCCAACCAATCCACGTCCCAAGCTCTCCAGGCGTCTTGTCTCACGTGTCCAATTCTTCAGTTCAACTGAACAATAGTTTGTCACCTCGATACGCAAGCGTGATATTAACATTGTTCATCAATTTGGAATTTTTATATGTCGATGTTTGTGTGCTGGCGTTTCTTGTGTAGTCCAACTCGTACAAAATCGTATTAACTTAACAAATATTGAGAGTTTTGGAAAAGTGTGAGTGCTGTGTGCGGTGTCCGGGTGTAACTGGAATCTAAATAAATATTTTCCAATTTGGTAGGAAAAAGGGAATTTAATTGTTTAGCATGCTTAGTTAAAGCAAAAAATAATATAAATAACTCAAGCTTCTATCGAATGTCATTGGTCTCAGTTAAGGCCAAGGCTGACTCAATCAACTGGCGTCCATTTGGTTAAATTTGTCTTTTCCCATCCAGTCCATGCGTCTTAATGACTTCATTTAAATTAACACTTGCAAATAATTAATTTGAAACTGTTTGTGCACAGTCTGATGCTTGATGACATGATGGCATTGCACTGTCCGCGGTCCGCGGTCCGTGGTCCACGGTCGGCAGCCCAGTGTACACTGCCCTCTGCCCACTGCCGACTGCTGACTGGCCAATGGCATATGTGTCCACATCTAACCAGACACGTCCATCCAACTGGCTGCTCTGGCCTTTTATCAACTGCACGAGCGAATCGTCCGACTATTTGCTGCGAAAAAAAGAGTTGAGCGTACAACAAATGTTACTCAAGTAAAATGTTTGTTTTCGCATTCGGTCTAAGTGCAGAGCACAGTCAGAGGCACAATTACGGACACGAGTCTCAGCCCGACTACGTTCACAGTCATGGGCATTGGGCGCAACTGTACCCAACTGATAGCGTAGGCCCATCGATAACAACAATCGCTGTGGACCGTTGGGGGCATTGGACTGGAGCTGGCACTGGGACTGCGGCTGGCACTGGAACTGCAACTGCAACTGTGACTGTGACTGTGACTGGGACAGGAGATTGGGCGCTCAGCACTTGGCATTGGGCTTATTGCTGTGGCGCAAGCCGCTGTCGCTCCACTGATAACATTTGGCAAACGCAAATGGAAACGCGTATTAAAAATGCCCAAAGAGCCATCATCGAATCGCAGCAGCAACGCCGATGGCATTGCCGGGTTCAATGCCCTCTCGTCGTTGATTGCCCAACAGCAGCAGCAGCAGCAGCAGTACCGGCAGCAATTGCCGCTGTCTCTTCGTTCTCGGCCATTCATTTGGCCCGGCAAACATTTGCATTGGCCATTCTCGGTCAATATAGACAGATTTCCATGCAAATTTAATACGCAAACATTCGGGCGGCCCTAGTCAAATTGAAAATCTCATCTGTGCAAAGTGGCTGGCGGTCGGGTTTGGGGGATTGGCTCGCTCACCTGCTGCCACTTGCGCATTTTGAGCAGCTGCCTAACGGTAAGGCAATCAATTATTGGTCCGCAGGCGCGTTTCGAGCAACTCACTCACTCACTCACTGTAGATCGACAATCACATCCTCATCCACTTCCCATCCTCACATGAAGCTCTCTACCGGCTCGATTCTCGTTTCGCGCTGGCGGATGTGCTAAGCGCGCTGCCAATTTAAAATACAAACAATATGGTCCACGGAGACGCGTCAATAAAACTGGGCATTGGCTTCGCGTCTGACTGCATCCGTTTCCGTCAAAAGGCTTCCAACGGCAATGCCAGCAATGGGTGCATTCGGCGTGGGCGGCGAAGACACTGCGAGTCCATGGCCGAACTTAATATTAGACATTCTTACTAATTGCAACAGCCGAGGGCTAATGTAGCATTAGGCTCCCTGATTTTCCATTTTCAATGAATCAGGGTTTAAAAACTTTGGGAATCCGACACAAGGCTTGTTCACTTCGATTCGATTTGCTACTACTGTTATTATAAAAATTCAACACCAAGCGCAATCATACTGAGAGCGAGAATTTAAATATTTTATGTTTCTTCAGGAATATATTCTTATATTAAGATATGTTCTGTCTTTGAACACTTAATAATAACACTTAACAATAAAATTGTTTTTGAAGAAAAAAAAAATTTAAGTTCATTTATATAGGATAAATTACTAATTAAAATAATTGAAGCTTTTTCATGAAGAAAAAATAATTCAATATTTAATTTAGTATGTAAACGAAGATTTTCCCCAAATCATTTAACTCCCCATACATTTTTATACCCCGAATCCATTGAAAATGGAAATTTCAGGGTATAATGTTTTTGTGCGAATGTATGTAACAGGCAGATGGAGGCGTGCCACACCCCATAAAGTATATATATTCTTGATCAGCTCAATGAGCTGAGTTGAACTAGCCCTGTCCGTCCGTCCGTCCGTCCGTCCGTGTAAGCACCTGGATTTCTGCAACCACAAAAGCTAGAGACTTCAAATAAAAATGCTCGATAATACCATACGCTGTACGAGTTTATTTTTTTTTCCGATAACTCATCCCATTTCCTTATATTCGATAACTATCGAAAACTTGGATTAGTTTTTAAGGAATGGTGTGCCCACCGTTCTAGAGAAAACCGTGCACTAAGTTGCGGTTGATTGCTATATTAAATACGAACATTTTATCATTTTTGGATTTTTGATGCCACGCCCCTTTCGCCCACAATTCAACAAAAACGATAACTCACGTATATCAAATACTAGAGACTTGAAATTTGGCATTAAGAACATAGGTCGAGAAAAAAAAGTTATTAAACAATAAAGTTTCCATAGCACAGCCTCTTCTGCAGCCGCAAAACTGCGCTGTCAGCATATTACGTGCATGCATATCTTTGTGTGTGTGTGTGTGCATGTGTGGCTTACTATTAATGAATAAATGAAACTTTTTATGATTGGTATTACTGCTCAATGGATTCAGGGTATCTCTTAGTCTAGAGTTTTGTTACTTGTTAAATTATGTGGACCTCCAAGCTAATATTTAATTAAATGTGTTGCACAAAAAGTATATGTTCCAAATGAACATAATTTTCAGTAATTTTTCTAAAAACTAACAGAGTGTGGTCCTATATAGCCAACTGTTTTTAGTTTTCCTCAGAATGGTTATGACTGTTTTACAGAAATAAAAAAAAACAAAAACATTAAAATCAATTAATGCCATTCTTAACTATTTTGCCTGCTGCTACATCCTTGTCTCCATCTATCTCTCTCTCTCTCTCTCTCTCTCTCTCTGTCTCTCTCTCTCTCTCTCTCTCTCCTTTCTATCTATCCTTCTATGGCGCGGCTGTTAATTTTGCTGACTACTGAAGCGCTATGCATTTAAATATGTTTCGTGTGAACAGCAAAACGGTTGCAGGACAGCCCCTACTTGACACCAGACGCTGATGCAGCCACGACCCGGGGACGAACCGCACTCGAGGACAACGAAAACTTCCGGACATCCTCTCCTTTCCGTCTTTGGCCGCGTACTCTGCAAATTAAATGCAATGACAAATGCACTCCGTCAAATTGAAAAGGGATTTCTCTTATTAATTATGACGCCGCCGCAGCCAGGACACCAGAAAAAGGGTTGATGACGATGACAACATGTCGTATGAGGGACACCGAGAGGGGAAGAGTGTGAGACAGAAAGAGAGAGAGAGAGCGCTACTGCGACTGGCGTTGGCAATACGGCCAGCCAACTGTCGATTTTTTTTAACGACAGGCATCTGTGTGTTAATTTAATGTGTCCCAGTGTGTAAGTGTCTGTAACTGTGTGTGTGTGTGTGTGTAATGCACATTTAAATAATAACTCTGCGGTTGGCCACAGCATGGCTGCCTTTTGTTTCTCGCGGCCTGCATGCATTTCAGAAACATTTTTTTTTCTTAATACAATAAATGACATCAGTTGAAAGCGCGTGCGCAAATTGCTTGTCCAGGCTTAATCCTTTATTGCCAGCCTCTCAATTTTCAATTATTCAAAAGCGAATTTCCAGCTGGGCGCAGAGTGCTCCACATTCGTACATACATATAGTTGTACATATATATGTTGTACACGTGGTAAATAAAAAATGATTCCAATTCAAATTGACATTCAGAGCCAGCGGCCGAACAACGCCTATAAATTATTTTTCAAATATTTTGCATTTCAGTCATTACTCAACACTAAAGCCGCCAGACGAAGAGCTAAGTGTGTGAAGCACCTGGGCAATGTTGTTCACAAGCCGATCTGGTTGTTGAAAAATGCATTTGAATGCCACTCGAAGATTGCTCCATTTAATGGATTACTCGCCCCTCCATCAACATGTCGTGTCATACGGAATTAAGCGATGAAATATATATTCGTATTTTGTACTACTTGTAAACTTCGGCCTCACGTCTTGCCCGTTGGTGAAAGACGAAAGTCTTGATGTTGCTGCTGTTGCTTTTCTTTATCTGTTGGCCTCTGTGACAGCATAATTAAGCTCGCTCCTGTTGTTGTTGTTGTGGCTATTGCTAGTGTTGCTGGTGTTGCTGTCGCTTGCAACATTTTCTGTTCGGAGCGTTGAAAATGCTCTTAACAAATCTCTTCAACAAATTATGCAGATAAGTTGAAGTTGTTAATGATGTTTGCGCTGCTCGAGCATCATTTGAAAACAGAAGCTGAGCAAATGTGCTCAACAACAAATTGAATAGTTTAAATGTAATTCGAAACGAAGAGTCATATTCCCAAAAGACTTTCTGTGACTAAAGGAATATTTTTCTAAAAAATATTACATATTAAAAAGGTAATAAGCTAATTATAAATCAGTGTGTAACGCTCTTAAGACACAAATCAACACGAGAATGTATTTTAAAATAAATATACGAATACATTTATATTTTGAAAAATAATCTAGCAACAAGTAACAAAAGTCTAATCGAGACTGCTCGACTAAGAGATACCCTGAATCTATTGAGCTGTAATACCAATCATAAAAAGTTTCATTTATTCATTAATAGTAAGCCACACATGCACACACACACACACAAACATATGCATGCACGTAATATGCTTACTGCGCAGTTATGCGGCTGCAGAAGAGGCTGTGCTATGGAAACTTTATTTTTTAATAACTTTTTTCCTCGACATATGTTTTTAATGACATTTTTGAGGATTGAATATGACATTCAAATGTACCTATTTGCCAAATATCAAGTCTCTAGTATTTGATATACGTGAGTTCTCATTGTTGAATTGTGGGCCAAAGGGGCGTGGCATCAAAAATCCAAAAACGACAAATTATACGTATTTAATATAGCAATCAACCGCAACTTAGTGCACGGTTTTATCTAAAACGGTGGGCACACCATTCCTTAAAAACTAATCCATGTTTTCGATAGTTATCGAATATAAGAAAATGGGATGACTTATCGAAAAAAAATAAATAAAAAAAACTACAGCGTATGGTATTATCGAGCATTTTGCTTTTTATTTGAAGTCTCTAGCTTTAGTGGTTTACGAAATTTACGTGTTTACACGGACGGATAGACGGACGGACGGACGGACGGACGGGCGGACGGACAGAGCTAGTTATTATTACATTATACTCTGATTTTCCATTTTCAATGGATTCAGGGTATAAAAAATACCCGAATCTTGCCAGTCCGTCACTCATATTTTAAAACGATGTTATATAAAATTCTCAATTGCAAATTATGTACATATGGTCATGGCTAAGGTCTTAGTAATTGCCTTCTATAGATTCAGTACTTAAACTGTTTCTGCGTTTTATTACACTGTTAACGAGCATTGTGCAGTCTGCTGCACTCGACTACAATATTCATGGTTTTTTATACTTTGTAACAAAACAACTGACCCTTTAAGCCTTTAACTGCTATATTAGCTCGGGCTGTTAACATGCCAGAAGGGTCTACAAACTGACTGCACAAAATTTGCCTAATCCCCGCTGTCACTCCTTTAGTTGTTATTGTTGCTGCTGCTGCTGTTGCTGCTGCTGCTGTTGCTGCTGTTGCTATTCTGTGCTAGTCAACACAGCGACAGCTAAGTTGCCGTTGTTGTTGGTTTTCATGTGGTTGTTGGTCCGATGTCGTGATCAGCCATCCAGTTGCGAATATACTCGCAGTCATTCACTCAGGTAACTCGCCGACCAGCGGCCAACGAACAACACAATGTTTGGGTGTCAAATTGATAATCGCGTGAGTTGTTATCACTACACAACAACACACACACTCACAAGCACAAATGCACACATTCAATGCAGAATGCATAAGCTGTCCGTCGCCACATTTTAATGCAATTTACAAAGACAAGGGATCGCTACGAGGGGTTGCTAAAGCTGCCAAGTTGCCAAGTTGCGTGTGTGTGCTGGCTTTTGTTGTAACCCAAATATCGTATTATTGTAAAATATTAAGAAATTGTCCGTATGGCGCTGGCTATCGCTGCCCGTAAATCGCTGGACATGGCCAAAGCCCATTGAAGCGCGCCTGAGCCCACAATAAAAAAAAGAAACAGAGCTCAACCTGCCTGGTAAATGGAATTGCTAACTGGTTACCGACCGCTAGTTACTGTGGTCAGTTTTTGTTATATTTTGAATTTGCTGAAGGGTTGCTGTTTAAGGGCGCTTTGCATTAAGCGCATTTGTTTGCTCACATGTCCGGATGAAAGGTGCAGATAAAACGCAATTACATGCGATTATCACGAAATATGTAGCAAAATTTATGAAATATATAATTTACAGTTACAGAGCTGTTGCTGTTGCTGCTGCTGCGTCGTCGCTGTTGTTGTTACAACTGATGTACATGTCCGTCAGACAGTCTGTGGTTGAGTCTGTCCCTTCTTTCTCTCGACTACCGATGCACTTTTCAAACAGTGACGACTTTTTTGCTGCCATTTGGCTTAGGGTGTGTGCCAAACCATAAAAATGTTGTTAAACACACGGACAGCCAGCGCGTAGATATGGCCAGAAAAGTGGGGAGAAAAGTGGCAGTGCGTGTGTCGCAGTTACTGGTGCTGGTGCTCTCGCTGTGTGTGCTGTGTGCTGTGTGCATAAAAAGTAAACAAAATTGATTTGAAAATTGCGCGAACCGTGAGCAAAGCCCACGGCTGAAGGTAACAGAAGGTGGGCTGCCGGAGGAAGACATACAACAATGGATCAGTAATGCAGGCATTATGTTGACGACGACGTCAGCGGCACCAACAGCAACACCAACAGTAACACTCAAACGCAAACATAAACATAAACACGAGCACAAACAAACAAACAAACAAACAACTAAAACAACTTAAACATGCTGGCGCACTAAAACTATGAATCATGCGCGAAAATGAATAGTTGCAAATAGTTCTTCGTATTCGATTGGTTGGGTCCAGTTCCAATTCCAGTTCCCGATCCCGTTCCCGTTTCAGTTCGCATTCCCCTTCCTGTTTCGGTGACCATGTCCATGTCCGTGTCCGTGTCCGTGTCCGTGTCGTTCTGTTTTTATGACGCTCGACATGTTTATTTGGGCCGCAATGTGTTTTGGGTGTAGCTCTAACCGTAAAGTAATGTGCAAATAACGGTGCCCGAGCCCATGCCCTCAGCGCGCTATCTATCATTTATCAAACAAGCGAACTTCATTTGCAGATAGCGGTACTTTGCTGAAGGCAAATTCAAGCGGCTTGTTACCTGCAACTGCGTTCCATTCACACAATTAGATAGTCACATAGATAATGGCTTATTTCAATTATAATCATTTTAGATAAAGATAATACTAATCCTAATTTTCGCAAATGTCAATAAATTAAGATATAAGGAATAATAAAAACATTAAATCAAGATAATTTTATGTATTTTAATCGCTGTAGGATGAATCCTGAGTTGTGTTATCAAAGAAAAAAGAAATCGAATAGCAGCTGAATTACTTCTATCTTCATTTAGATTTATGGAAAGCTCTTTAAAACTACGCACATTGATTCCTCAGAAAATCAGTAGATGAGTTAGTGAGGTCAGTCTTAATGGGACTTAATGAATCGTTTCATTAATCTGTGTCGCCTGACCGCAATTAAATACAATTTGCAACTTTGCAGCCGATCTATTTTAAGAGCCGTGCTCATGGTATTTATATGCTGCTATGATAATATTGTCATGGCGGAGCAGGGCATGGCAGAGCGCTTGATGTCGACGTGCACCCGCTAATCAGCTTAGGGGCAGCTGACTGCGAGTGAGCCCAACTGGCGAAAGAACGGCAGCAAAATGGATTTAACCATTTTAATTAGCAAGAAAATGCGAAAAATGCCAATTGAGAAATGCTAAATAATATGAATTGGTATGTGGCCGGCCAGCTGTACATTGCTCCATTGCTCCATTGCTCCTGCAGCCAAATGCCACAATCATTAAGCCGGCTATTAATAATGGAGAGCCGGTTAAAATTCATGGCTGCGTTCTATAATTTTTGGCAGCCGCATTCTGCGAATGTGTTTTTTATGCATTTCCCATTTTGGCAGCCTTGTCTCATATAAATCACGTTTTTGTCATGCAAATTCTCAAATAAAATACGGCAGAGAATTTGAAAACATTTGTGAACGCCACAGCATTGACCTCCAGCACATAAATCACTTTGATTACTATTCAAGCAAAGCCAAACAAAATGAACAATTTTTAGTTACTCTTTGCTTATCAGCAGCGACAGCCAGAGCCACAGCAACAGCCTCAGTAGCCGCAGCAGCTGTAGAAGATTTGATTTTAATATATCTATATATTATATATATTTTATATATTTATATGCATACGTATTTATCCATACATATGCATATGTATTTATACATACATATATACATTTTCTGCCAAGCATTATGAGTGTCATAAATATATGCGAACGGAGCGTAACAGCTGCAACCAATTTTCCTTGGCTTTTTCTATTTTCTAATAAAATTAAGCGCTTTAATTTGAGCAGCGCTCGACTTGCATAGTTCTTGACCACACGACATGTCCAATAAAAAGTATCGTAAAAAATAAGCTGCTATTAAATAAAATACAAAATATATTCAATAAAAAAAAACTTTTATTAACATAATCATTTTCAGTAGTCAAATAATAATCCAAAATTTTAACAAATAAGAATAAAATTGTTCACATATAAAACTAATTTTTTGTTGCTTGAGTAATGTTGAGCGATTTGAACTTGACTTTCACGATTTCAACATCTTATTTGTCGCTTGCTTGTAAAAGTGGCCTATTAAATACACATTATAAAGCCATAGATGTCAAACACAAATCGTGTGTGTGTGTGTGAGTGCGTGTGTGTGTCAGTGTGCGGGGGCTGCCACAAAAGTTTGCCAAAGTTTAGTACTCGGAATGCACCAAGCTGCCAAGGAGAACGCCTTGAACACGCCACCTAAAAAACAAGTGAAGTCAAATGACTAATTCTTATATGATTGATGTCTACAAGCTTTTTATTGTTTTTTTTTTCTGGTTTTGTAAAGTTATTTGTTTGTTGATTAAGCATTGCTCACGTATTTTTTCAACAAAACGAAGATTCAATACACTTTCAAATAAAAATATATATATTTTGTTATATATAGAATATATTTCTTGCATAATATGTGTGACCAGTCAAGTTACCATCCAAGCAAACAAAAAAGATTGATGCTTGCTCTGTTAGCTCTGTTAGCTCTGTTAGCTCTGTCAGCCTGCAATAGCAAGAGGAAGGGGAAAGGAAACGTGAAGGCTTTATCACTGCGATAATTGTTTGCATAGCAACAGACTGACAGCGACGAAACTAGAATTGCTATTCCAAAATAGGTTAGCATAAAGTTATATACATGCAGATATATATATTTAATGAATACTGACATTGATATTTTACTACTTATCCGAGGGCTGCCAGGACAGTCATGAAAACGCATCCGGGTATCTTTGCACTCATCCATATTAAATTTACTTTGTGAAACTGCAGACTTGAGCATGTTTCGAAGCTAAGCTAGCATACCCTAGGGTACATCTAGGGTACCTATATAATATATATATATGACGGTCAGTTGGAAAAAGTGTTGTCACCAATTTGAGTGTTTCTAATGCGCTAAGTTACAGGCTATATGCTGTTATATAAATTAGCTCATAATGTACATATATCTCTTGCCTGACTGTATGGGTGTATGAATCTTACCCAGTTGTCAGTCAGCTGGCACAGCCATAACTTATAATCAGTTTGCTTTCCAAGCTGATTTTTATTTAAGCAAAAAATTTTAGCAACAACAAAAGCCCCCTTGTCAGTCTGCTGCATGTGTGAATAATTTTTATTTTATACTCACACATATGTGTACATACACACATATATGTATTTCTAAGCATATTTTTACCGCCGTTTTTATAGACGTTTAAATGAATAATGTTTTCGTTTGTTTCCCTGTCATTTTTATAAAATATAATATTTTCTTTCTTTTGTATTTTCTGCTTTTATTTATATGTATATATATATATGTTCATATATAAATATATTTATTTTTTTTTCTTGCTTTATTTCTTGTTTGCTTAATTTTGTTGAAGTGTTCATTTTGTTGTCATGTTGTTTCTATGCGCCTCGCTGAGGTGATTTAGTACGCTCTGCTGCCAAATCTTTCGCCTGTTCTGCCAATTACTTTTCCCAAAGGTGCCAATCCTACAAACGACTATACAAATGCAAGAACTCACGAAACTAAAAATGAGAATTATTTATTATGATTATGTGATTTTTAAATCACAGTATTTCAACGATCCTCGCGCAAACTCTTTATCTTGTTTTATCGACTAAATTTGATATAAAACCGACCTCATTATTTTATTTTCTTTGGATTTTATATATTTAATTTCTCGGAGAAGTGTGACTAAACAGGTGAAAATATTATCTTATATAATATCTGATTGCAGATCTTTTGTATGATCTGTAGTATGTCCAATATAACATCCATTGCCGTTCAGAAATTTGTATTCTGCCAATAAAGTTATTATTTAAAGCGCTTATTTGTTCCGTTTTCAGCTATAGTATCGCTTTCTTTAACTGGTAATTCTAGATATTTTTTTGTGGGCATCTATAATCTCTTTTAATTTATGGCTGAGATCTTTTCGGATTCAAAATCAAGATATAATAATCGCTTCCCTCTACTTGCACTGTTCCCATGCCAGCCCTAGCAGATCACCAAATTAGCCAACTCATTTTGTTTAGCACAACGCCAGCCATAAATAAAATTAATTAACAAATACACACAAGATAAAAAGAAGATGACACGAAACAACAACACAGAGAACAACTTATGCTTGCAGTTTCAGAAATTTATTTTATTTAAATATCAATTTTTTAAATGTCTTCATAGTAAACGCTATCTGATCTGGCAATTAATTAGGCTGGCTTTATATCGGTTATATCATATGTAGACACATATATATATATATACATATGTATATATATATTATATGTGAGTAAGCCCCCTCGTAACTCTCTAATACAGCTGAAAGAAGACACAGAGCCATTTTATTATAGTTAGGAAAAATCTGCATAGATTGTGATCAGTGAAATTAATAAAACATTAAAAACGGCGCGATGATGTGGACAGCCGGCACTCCATCATATCAATGAAGTAGCCCAAAACCATCCACCACAATATGATCATTGACAACGAAAGTCTATTCAACATTCGAAGCTCTTATTTATGGGCCCTAATATTTTTGGGCCCACCTGCCACGTGCAGGAGTCAATCTGGACAGTAACTGGAAATGGACCTGGAACTGAACTGGAACTGGAGCTATGAATAAATGAGCTGCTGAACGGTTTGGCTAAACAAAACAAACCCCGCTTTGGGCTCTAAGTGGTTCAGCAAGTTGATAATTTCATATGAATCTCAATAAAATGAAATTAAATACGCGACAAATATGCTAATGTCTGCCAAGAGGGAAGCGTCGGAGCGATCTGGCACATAAATTTCCAAAGAACATAACTTGTAGGTAGAGCCTCAGAAACTTACGTAAAATAAGCTAAACTTACAAAAAAACAAAAAATATTATAATAGTAAGCGATAAACTTAGTAGTAGGCGCAAAAAAAAAAAAAAATAAATAAAACTTGATGGAGAGAGAAAAAAAAAACAAAATACAAAATTGTAGTTAGGTGTGGCATTTCAAATGGTTCGACGCCTCGTAAGTGACGCGGACTGCCGTTGTTGTTGTTGTTGTTGGGCTAGCTGTCCCAGTCCTCAGTCCCAGTCCCAGTTCGAGTCGATAGACCCAATGAGAGAGAGACTTCAACTTAAGGAAAGACTTGGATTATGAACGACTGAAATATGCAAATTTATCTACAAGTCTCACATATGAACTTATAAATATATATATATATATATATATATATATATATATATATATATATATATATATATATATATATTTATATATATATATGTTCGCATATGTATAAATTTATACAGCTCTGACTTGCTGTGGCGGTTTTTGTTGTTCTTGTGTATATTTTTCACTCGTATTTTTTCTAAATTACTTGAAAGCCACATTTGCATAAATAGGGTTGAGTAACTGAAGATTAACTGGCAGCACAACGAAAACAAGAAGAAGACGGCGACGGCGACGGCAATGACTACGGCGACGACGACTATGAAGAAGCAGCCTGTATTGGGCGGGGCTTCTTTGGCCAGGGTGGGGCCTAACAACCGGGTCCCCGGGGCCAGTTGCCAAGAACTTAAGTTCATTTGAGCAATCAGCAGTTAATAAGCATAGCTTATCAAAATGACAGCTTAAAATATATATAAAAATTTATAGAGATATACATATTTATAACGCTTGAAATTGAAATTGATAAGTCCACAGGTATTCAATAGTTGTCAAATTCATCACAGCTTAATGCATTGTTGGATGGGGATAACATCATAAAGCTGCTTATGTGAAATATTCCAAATCTATTGTAAATATATTCTAAATGTTTTGGTATACAGCCCAAGCTCAAGCTTACCAATACAGCCCGAGCTTAAACTAACCAATAGCTCGAGATTTCTATTTGATAGCAAAGCATATTTGCTGTAGGCTGTAAATTGTTCACATACTTCCAAGGCCTGCGCGCATGCTGTGTATTGCAAAACATTTATAAATATTCAATATTTACTTTATTATGCAGATAAGCAATCACAACATTTATAGTGCAATTGCACTCTTAGGCCACTTGCACACACACATTCACACACACAGCCTCGCACACCTGCGAGTGGGTTAAGAAGGTGTCTACGCAGCAGCGATGTGTGCGTGACATGATTCTCGCTCGTGACACGAATAGAGCGCAGACGTCAGTGCGATGTGTGTATTGAAAATATAATCTTAAAGAATATTTATTATTATCAATTCTAATATTATTATTATTTATAAATTTATCATTTATCATTTAAAATTTTTTGTAATTTCAAATAATTTTTAAGTCGAGTTTTATTTTTAATAATTAATTAGTTATCAGTATTTTTATTGATTATTTTTAAATATTAACTTTACTTATTTATTAAATATTAACTTTACTGTGTTTAATTTGACTTTTTTTATACCCTGAATCCATTGATAATGAAACTTCAAAACAGGCAGAAGGAGGCGTGCCTCATCCCATAAAGTATATATATTCTTGATCAGCTCGACGAGCTGAGTCGATATATCCATGTCCGTCCGTCCGTGTAAACACCAGGACTTCGTAAACCACAAAGAGTTTCGTTACTTGCTTTTTTTTGTATTGACGGCACGCGTTCATCGCTGAAAATGCTTTCAACGAATGCGATAAATTTTCATGCTAATGAAATCATCGTTGGCGCCTGGTTAAAGTGCGTCTATGGATAAATAATGGGCTGTTCGAGATCAATATAATAGAACCAGAAACTTAGTCGCACACCTGTTGGACTTGCTACTAGGAACTTTGCTTCCTGGTTATGGGCCACTGTTGCCGGCCTGCCTGCCTGCCTGCCTGCCTGCCTGCATTCCTACCTTTCTGCCTGCTGCTGGTTGTGGCCGGGTTCATTGGCACTTGCCGCACGAAGAAGAGCGATGCGGCACATGTGGCGCACGTCCTGTGAGCTGCTGCTGTCATCTGTTGCCAGCTAAAGACAAAGGACGCTTTTGAAAGGTTGATGACACCGAGTTAAGCGTTTGGTCAATTGTATTTACAGTTGTTTGAACTAGTTCCCCTTCGAGCACTGAAGAACAGGCCGATAACGACACAGGCAGAAGAAGAGGCAGAGGTGTGTGGCGAGTGGCGCGTGGATAAAAGGGGACCCAAACTGTTGTTAGCGGATTGCATAAGACTGGCAGCTGGCCAGCTATCAGTTTATTTTTTCTCCATACATTTTTTTTTGTTTTGGCAAATCATAAAAATATTTATGTAAATTAATCATTTTACCCAAATGGACCGATGACTGCTTGGAAATGCGCAACACGCGCTTTGTGAGCTGAAAACGCTTAAGTAAGAAACCTAACAAAATGGAAAAAAACGAACCGAAAGAAAAAACTAAAGAGAAACAAACATATTCTTCAGCCAGGGCTGGGTGCACAGCACTACAACAACACAAATTATGGCTCACGGATTAGCATAAATTGTGAACCAACTCAGACTCAGAGAGTCAGACCCAGACCCAGTCCCAGGCCTAGGCCCAGACCAGGTTCAGACTCACACCCGTGGTCGGACTGAGGGCCAGTTTTTAGGTATCTGATTTTATTTTGTGGCCTGCCACGCGGTCGACAGTTTAGCTGCCAATCGAGCGATCGGATCGATCGCCTATATATGGAGCTCGCCTGATAAGCTCTACGTGCGCCAAACTTGGCACTAAATTCCAACTCATATTTATGTCAAAATCCATCAAAGCTTATGTCGCCGCTAACGCAGACGCAGACGCAGGCGCAGACGCGCCGTCGTCGTTGGCATGGACATGGATGTAAACGTAGACCGTTAGGCAATGTGTATGTAAAGATTGACTGGCCGTTGATGTTGTTTCTGCTGCTGCTGCTGCTGTTGTTGTTGTCGTTTTTGTTGGAGCACGTAATACTTTGCTATAGTTCGCATATGTAGCTGAAAATCGGCTTAGGTCGACGATGCCAAACAATGCGCAGCTTTGGCTGGCCAAATCCGACAGTGAAATAGCACAAGTCACATGTGAGATACAAGATACAAATGTATCTCAGCTCAGCTTTCAAAATAAATACACTTTAGAGAATGCATTACAAATGCGCGAACCAACCGTCTTTTCAGACGTAGGCGTCTTCAACTTTCCGTATAGCCGAGCTAGGTTTCTATTACATTTCTGTGCAGTCAGGCAGGCAAAGTCAACTGCTCAAGTGACAAGCATCCAAGTGCCTCTAGGGGCTCTCGATTTACTATCTAGTATATGATAATTTTAAATAGATATGTGCTCACTTTTGATCGAAAATTGATTCTTGTATATAATTGTCGTGTCTGACGTCAGCTATAATTACTTTAAATCTCGGTGGGAGCAGCACGACTGGCACTCGGAATGAGATGCAGCCCTAGACTCTTAGACTGAATCACTCAATTGCACGTGTCTGATTTATTGTAAGCCATACTCAAAGTGTGCACAGCCCACTGTACATGTGAGTGAGTGTGCCTGGCTTCGTAGACCTTCTCAGCTTTTGCCCAATAACCTTGACCGTCGACATCGTTTGTCATTGACTAACTGCCTTACTGGCTAACTGGCTGACTGTGCAGTAAACCAACCCAACTAACTGGACCCCATTGGTAATTAGCATATTTTGTGCTGATATGGGTCAGCATTTTTGCTAATACTGGGCTGGGCTCGACAATGGGAACGGGTATTGAATTCAACTCAATTCAGCTCAACTTTGCCTGAAATAGAAGAGTCGAATATCTTTAAGAAACACTTTAAAAGCAACTGAGCTTTCTTTGCAACAGGGCTGCAGCATGGATGACTCGTAAGTTACGTTGGACACATCTTCAAATCTCCACTACCGTTTTGCTTATTCCTGGGAATTTAGAGAACTGAAGCTCGTTTTACATTCAAATTTAGTTTGCTACATTATTTTAAGAAATTATGAATTCACATTTTTAATAGAATTTAAAATGAATTAAAGAGAATTCAATTAATATAGACAATTAATATTTAATAAATAATAATATGTTATATGCAGTCGAATTCGCTTAAATATTAAGTTACAGAATTATCTTTCATTCACAGAATATATATTTTATTTTATTTTTATCACCTGAATACATTGAAAATTTAATTTCAGTGTATAATGTTGTTGTGCAAATGTGTGTAACAGACAGAAGGAGGCGTGCCACACCACATAATATATATATATATATACTTGATCAGCTCGACGAGCTGAGTTGAACTAGCTCTGTCCGTCCGTCCGTGTCAACACAAAAGCTAGAGACTTGAAATAAAAAGCAATATGCTCAAAAATACCATACGCTATACGAGTTTATTCTTTTTTTCGATATCTCATCCCATTTCCTTATAATCGATAACTATCGACCACATCGCATTGTTTTTTAGACCTAGTGTGCACACTGCTCAAAATAGAAACGTGCACTAAGTTGTGGTTAATTGCTAAAATAAATACCCATATTTTGTCATCTTTGGATTTCTCATGCCACGCCCTATTTGCCTACAATGACCTGAAAATTTCATTAAGAACGTATTTGTAGAAAAAAACTTATTGAGCAATTAAGTACAGCCTATGCTGCAGCGGCAGCTCTGCCGCTGCCGCCTCGCAGCTGCGCAGTACGCATATTGCGTGCATATGCGTGCGTGTGTATGTGTGTGTGTGTGTATGTGTGTGCATGTGTTTACTATTGCTGAATAAAACAATGTTTTAATGATTGTTATATCAGGTCTAAGGATTCAGGGGATCTCTTAGCGAGCCGTCTCGACTAGAGTTGTGTTACTTGTATAACTTTTAATGTGTTCTCATTATTACAATCTTAATAATATTACAATATTCCCAAACTCAAATTCTAGGAAGTTTGAAAAGAAAAAAAAGTTTATATATATATATATATATTTGACTATCATTCATGTTTCGTAGAAGTTTGCCGACATCCATCAGTGCCTTCGTCTGTGTCTTCGCCTCCATCATTCACACTATCCACTGCCCTCTAGTGAGTGGACGTGGAGTTAGTCAGCATTTTGGTTTTGTCAGTGATTAACAAAAAATTAAAGAGTTGTTCGAGTATCGAGTCTCAACTATCAATTGTGACGACTGGCGCTCCACAGCGCTTGTAGGGTTAGCATTTAGGCATCCCAACACACCCAGCAATTGCACAAGTATATCAATCATAGTATATAGTATATATATATATATATTTATATATATATATATATATATATATATGTGTGTGTGTGCGGTATCTACCCAGTAGCTGTCATTTAGTTTACTATTTACTGTCACGCTTTGAATTGAGCTCCAAGCCTTTTCCTGACGATGGACTGGGCTGGGACTGGGTCTGGGCCTCGGCCATATGTATTCTGAGCCAAGCAGTCAGATCAATTGCTATAGATATTTCTATTGAAAATGTCCAACTATAATTGACTAAGCGAGAGCAAATTAACAGCTAAAGCTAATTTTGTACCTCTTCATTAGAGACTCATCCGTTGACTTCGAAGCAACTAAACTTTGTAGCTTTGGTAGTTCATTAGTGTTAAATGTTTGCTTCTCTATTTAATAGTTACTTAACAGAAGCGAGCTACTAATACGAGGCATCATTACTGAATCTTATTGCACCTCCGTCTTTCTCTGGAATGCATTGTATGTATTACCTTGGTTAATATATTATTTAAAATAATTTCAAAATTTTACAGAATGAAATTTAACAACTGTGTGATTTCTGTGATAATATATTTTATTTGATTAAATTAGTCGCATTTCAATTCTCGATAAATGTCTTTTGACATCAAAAACCTTTCTTTCTCTCTTATATCATTCGTTCGTCAAATGCTTAAGTGAATATATTTAATTTGTAGTCTCTCCACGATTTCATTCTCTTGATTATCTTTGTCTTTATTTTATTTTATTCTTGATAATTTTTTCATCTTGAAGCTAAGCCAAAGTACATTAGTACCAACAAACTTTCTTATGTATATATCTTGCTTTCTCTCTCTCCTTCCCTCTCTGTCTCTCTGAAAAAATGCAGCTGCCAGCAATTTGTGTTTGCCAGCTGACCAAGTTAAGCTGCTGCTGCCGCTGCTGCGGCTGCTGCTGTTGTTGCCTTTGCCATTGTTTGTCAAACGTCAACCGGCTGTAAAGTTGACTAACTTAACAGTCGCGGCCCCAGTTTCAGTGTTCAGAATTCAGTATTCAGTTCCGGCTGCCTGCGTGCCTCCAAGTTCCCCTGCCACCCAAAAAAAGAAACAAAAAAATTGTTCAGACTGAAAAATTGTCTCGAGCGGGCGACAAAAACGCCGCGTCAAAAGCAAACATTTTACGCGGCACAGTTTTGATTTATGAGCTGAAATTAAATTAACTGCTGCAGCAACAGCAATGGCAACAGGAGGCAACACCAACTCCAACAACAACATCAACGGCTGCAGCAGCAGCAGCCACAAGAATTTCAAGCGTTGAAATGGACAGCAAAATACAATGCCTCAAGTCCGAGCTGGGCTGTCCAGTTCCAGTTGCTCCAACTGACAGCACAAGAAAAGACAACAAAAAATCAACTCAAATTGTTATTATTTTTGCCACTTGCTGTTGTTGTTGTTGCTGCGGCTGTTGCTGCCGCTGTTGCTGTTTCTGCGTTTGTTGTTGACGAGACTGCGAAAATTGCAAGCGGCAACATTTTTGGAACCAAAAGCAAACCAATACTCAATGAGAAGATTCTCATTGCCATTCCCAAGCCATGTCCCATACCCATAACCATACCCGTACCCATACCCATACCCGTACCCGTTCCCATTCCCATTCTCATTCCAATTCGCATTCGCAGTTGTCGTTTCATTCCATTTAGATAGTGTATATATATATCATTTAAATTATATATATATATACATATATATATATATATATATATATATATATATTTCGTTGCGCTTATCGGTTATAGTTGTATGCATTTTGCTTGCTCATATCAGCAGCGGCGCAGCACAGCACAGCACAGCAGCAGCAGCTGCCCAACTCAAGTTGAGGCGTATCTATAAAATGCATATCTCTTGCTTTTGCTCATGTTTTTTTGGTTTATTTTACTGAACAGCCCAAAAGCTGCAAAATGTGCGTGTGTAATTGTTGCTTGCAGTTGATGATGATGTTGCCGATGTTGCTGCTGCTGCTGTGACTGCCTTCAGCTTTTGCTGTTTTATTGCTTGTACATTAAGGCGGCACCGAGCACTTGGGCTTTGGCGCGTTGCGCTTTTTGAAAGTCTTACCCGTTCAGCAATTTTTGCAGTATTTTTCTTATGTGCTTCAATTTGTTTTTATTATTTTTTTGCCATTTTATTTTGTACTTTTTCGTCTTATTTTGTCAAGCTGCCTGACGACGTTTAACCAAAAGGTTTTTGACATTGCAGAGAGCGAAGGTCTTTCGATTGGTCGACAACAACGGCAACAGCAGTCGAGCCACTCGCTGGGAATTGAATGTATAGCAAAACCATTCTCTTATCTTTGGATCTGTGGTATTAGGCAACTAAATGTCAATCAGGAATATACTTCATGGAATAAGTAAATGAATTCTATGTGAAACGTGGGCACACGATATTACAGTTGCAAAAAATGTATTTATCGCTCTCTCTCGCATACAGCTTCGAGGTGGATACAGGCAATTTTGACTTGTCAGTGGACATCTTCTATAAAGTTCTTCGGTATAGGTATAGGACTCCAACTAATCATTTGTCACCACTTGCTTTTGCCTACAGTCCGACTATTTCTAAATACATATTTTCTTAAAATGTACTTTCTCTGCCATTCCAACAGTTTTAGTTATTTTTCAATCAAAGTTAGCTAACACAAAGTTTGCATGACTTTTTCCCACTCTTCCTCTGTCTCTCTCTCTCTCTCTCTCTCTCTTCTTGCTCTCTCCTTGCGAAATTATTTTTATTTTTAGGGAAATGGGCAGCACTGCACCTGCTCTTGGAGCTTATTGCTTTAACTGAAAACATTAGAAAATATGTATTCTTCTTCTCGCTTTTCCTCTACAACTTGTTGGTCCAAGAGCAGCTAATATTGTTGGCATCAAGGCAGAATTTTCTTCATTTCGCGTGTGTTGCACGATTCAGAGATTTTTTATGGTCGTTTAGCACTTGTTATGCTGCCAGCCAGGCTAGCAAGAAGCACGTAATTTTCTGATTCGCCAGCTATTTTCTTCCCCCTTAGACATTTGGTACCGCACGTAGGCGGGTTTCTGTGTGAAAAAATCGCTAGCGTTATGCATGCGTTTTAAGTCGCAGTCTTTTTTATAACTCTTTCAAAAAGCATTTTCAGTGTTCCGCTTTCATTTTGCTCTTCCCAGAGAATATAGGACCACAAGCCTTTCACGATACCCATATGGAAGTGTTTCACAGCTACAATTTTACATGTCAAATTCTCTAGCGTTATGGATGCGCTTAAAATCGCACTCAGTTTTATTGCGTCAATCGCCCTGAATTTGATCAATTTGATCACCAAAACGGTATACAATCTTTTCCCGACAATTTTCGGCAAGGAAAATTTAAAACCCAATTTTTTTGAGCTGCTTTAAATTTGTCCTTTTGATATTTTTGTTGCAACGAGAGACTAAAGAGTCGCTAGCGGCTATAATCGCATTCATTCATGTGGTTCCGTCGTGCTGTTTCAGTTGTTTTTTGGTCTTCCAAGAGCACGGTATGAAGTTCCTACGAGTATTTAAATTGAACGTAGGAACTCTATACCTCGCTGATGGCAATAACCAGGTAGCATACTTTAAAATTCTTTTCTCTTTGCAGTATTTCCTCTTCCACATAAATTCTTCAAATATACACTTTTTCCCTCTTTTTGGGCGACTGGGGAAGATTTTTTCATGTTTTTTAGACTGATTTTCGTCGTGCCTCTTGTGCTTTCGCTTCATTTTTTCCATTTACTGTTGAATTTTTCAGTTTCCTGTTTTCTTGTGGAATTAATAAATAATTTTGTTTTGTTTGTTTTCAGAAATATGTTTAACACATTTTCGACCCAAACTTTTGCAAGTTACAAATTACATTATAATTATATTATTTTGTTACAATTGAAAATTATCCGAAAATTTTTGCTAACGAATTTATTTTATATTATAATAAAATTTATGTATTGAAATTATTTTGGCTTAGCATTTTCATTAAAATGCTTTTGATGATTTATAAAATATGTATTCTCGCTTCATTTTCAAATAATTTGTTTCAATTCAATTATTTAATATTATACACACTTTTTTAATAATAAGCACTTTTGATAATATTAATCTTTATATAATTATATATAATTTTTTTTATTTATTCATTTATTTGTTATTATTATTATTATAATTTTTTTTTTTTTATTTTTATTTTTTTTTTTTTTTCTCAATGGCGTTTGATTATTTTAACTTGGATGTTAATACGAAATTTGTAATATTCGCGCAAAAACGTAACGTCGGCAACACGGAGCGATTTGTGAGCGTGTACTGGCAGCTCCAAAAGCGAACTGAGAAAAACGCAACAAAGTCGCATAGAAAATAACTCGAAATCGGTTAGCAGAACACGGCGTCGACTGCGACTGCGCGGCGGCGTCGCTGTCGGTATTTAGTCGCGAGATCGGTATGAATGCGTATGTGTTTGTGTTGGTGCCGTTGCAGCGGCTGCTTATCTGCTGCTGCTGCTGCTGCTATCAATCGATAATCATCAGATTAGAAAACGTCGACGTTCATTTGGGCACGTAGGCAGCAGCAGCAGAAGCAGCAGCAGCCGCAGTTGCAGCAACAGCAGCAGCGGGCCCCCAGACGCAGTTAGCAGCAATAGCAGCAGCACCGCTACAAGTGCAGCTCACACACAAACACACCCACACGAACGAACGATCAAGAAATTCCAGTTAGGCAACAACAACAGGCAACAGCAACATACGTTTTACCGTTAACACAACTGAGCACGTTCGCCGTCAATATGCGACTGACGCCACAAAGCTACAAAGACCCGAAGCTGAGGCCGATTGTCGGTTTGTCGCTGCCGCTGGTTGGTTGGTTTCTGTTGCGTCGCTGCGCTGCTGCGTCGCTGCTTACGTTTTATTGCTGTTGCTGCTTCTGTTTATATTCTGCTGCTGCTGCTTGTGATTCTGCCGCTGCCTCTGCCGCTGTTGCTGCTGCTCTTGCTGGTGGTGGTTTGTTGCCCTCAACGCATGTGTGTTGAGCAGTAGAGCCGTCGCTGCAACAACATGCCGATGCAGCGAATTCGTGTTTTTTGTAGCTTTGTCGCGCACGCATCGCAAGTATGACGCAAGCTAAGGCAATCGGTGAAAGCTGTTTTTGATTGTCGTTATGAAGTTTCTGGCCGTGCTGCAGCAATAGTTGCCTTACCCGCAACGTCTGTTCTGCTGTTTTGCGTGGGCACCGCACGCGTTGCCAACTCAATTATAACAATAGCAAAATAAAGCAGCTTTTAATTGATAAAAATTAAAAAGTGAACAAATATACACACAAAGTACTTGCATACATATACACACACATGCAGATACATATGTACATACATACATACGTACATAACGTTCGCTCGTTCGTACGGCGTGCATGCATGTATGAAAGCGCACACATTTCAAGGCCAATAGCAAAAAACAGCAACAGCAACAGCAACAGCAACGGCAGCAGGAGCTGTGTAGCAATAAAACAAACAACAACAAAAAACAACAACAGAAACTCTCATGCTTTCGCAAAGGGAGTTCGATGATCTGTTTACGATTGTTTTGCGGCTCGACGTCGATTGCCCGCTGTGGAGGTTCTTTATTGTTGCTGTTGTGTTGGTCGTTGCCTTCGCGAGCAGCAGCGTGCGTACACATATACATACACACATGCATATGTAGGCCTACACGACGCGCGCAGCGCAGCCAACACTCGCTGTCGGCTTTGTGTTCGAACAGTAGCACGCTTCAAGTGTCTTTGCACACAGATACCCAGGCGCACAAACACATGGACACACCAAATGTGTGCCTGCGTGTACGTACGTACATACATATGTACATATGTATGAATATGTTGTCATAGATATTTATCTAGATACGCGCGCACATTTGCCGGTGGCTTTTGGCGCCTTATTTTTTTTCTTAGTCAGCGCTAAACATATTTTGGCGCCTTTTTCATTTCGCTGCCGCCGCCGCCGTCGCCGCTGATTAACACCTCATAGCCGTTGCTTTTTCTTTCGGTCAATTCATTAGCAAATTCGGCACGTGCACGGGCTGCAGGTTCAGGTATAGATTTTCTCCCATATCTAAGTGTGTGTCGCGCGCTCTCTCACTCTAACTCTAACTCTGTGTGTCTCGCATGCCCAATATTAAATGTCAAATACATATATATCGACGTAGATCTTTATCTTGCTACGATTTATCACATTCCTCCTGTGCAATTATCCTGTTGCCAGGCTTTTTCGTTGAGATCGCTGATTAAAGAGTTTTATAGGTTCTTAAGCCAGTATCTACCTTTTAGAATTGATATATATTTATACATATATATATGTATGAGCAATATGAACACATATTGTAGGGTATATACTATTCGGATATCCCTCTCTTTGTCTTAGCTGTCGATGACATCACGCACTGCACTTATTTATTTATAAGATTGTTCGGAAATAATCATTCGAATATAATTCAAATTGAAGTGCAATCAGATTCTGAAATCATTATGAAGACACACGCGGCCACTCACATGAATATATGTACATATGTATGTACATACATGTATGTACACGCACATGTATGTATGTTTGCACTAGCTTTTTGGCGCGTTTTACTGCCTGTGTGTGTGTGTGTGCTGTGTGCGTGTGCAGGCGTGCGAAAGTTTGTGTAGCGCTTGACTCAACCTTTTGGCTGTGAAATGGCATAATGAAATAAATGTTAACAATAACACAAAAACTAACACAGACAACAACCTGTTTCCAAGCGAACCGCATCTATATAATGGTATCTACGTACACAAAGATACATTTGTATCGACACACACACACACACACACACACGCATACAGATAGAATTTTGTTGGATTTGATTTTCGCTTGGTTGAGTTGCTTTGTTGTTGTTGGTGGTTTTTGTTTTTGTAATTGGTATTTGATTTCTGTGTGTTTTTTGAAGGTCAATTCTTATTTTATGTATTTCTCTTTTGGCCTTATTTGTATGTGTTCCATTATACCCTGTACGCACTGAAATGACCCATCAAAAAGCCAAAGTGGACTGACGTAAAAGCACCTACAAATTAACTATATATGAATTCTCTTCAGCTTCAACTATTTCTGTTTTAGTGTTTGACTCAAATATTATTGAGAAATGTGGAATGGAGTTTCAGGATGTAGTTATGTAACGGTAACTCTTGCCTTGAATCAAATGCAAATATATTGTGTCAAAATACTGAAATTAGATAAATTTGTGTGTGTTCTCATAAATTTCGACATAATGTCTCTCTATGATAGAGTACCCCCTTTTGGGGAGGGGTGCAAGAGACGCGCCCGGGGCAATAATAAATGTGAGGCGGCTTCGGCGTATACAAGTTCGCCGATTAGCGAAAACTGGCAACTGTCAGCTCCATGTCATAGCCATGCCTGCCCTCGTGGGGCGGAGCACGACTTCAAATCCCATTTACCGCCAAAATGGGGCCAATGTGTCAGAGAGAAATTACGCAATTGTTGCGGTAATTATACAGTTTAATGGGAAGATTGAAGAAACCTCTCTCTCTTTCTATCTTTCACTATTTGTCTCGCCTTCCCTCTCTCCTCTCTCTCTCTCTCTCTATTTCTCTCTATGTGTATGACAAACATTTTGTTTAAAATTTGAGATTCAAGCTAGAGCGCAAGAAAAGATGAATAGAAATTAAAAATTTATGGCCGACACTTCAGCACACACCTTGACGGCACGAAATAGATTTATGATTGTGCTTATAGAGTCCGTACATACATCAGCAGCTCTTTTCATAATCCCTTGGCCGGGTTTCCATTCGCATTTATTTATTGTTATTAAAACTTAATTTTGTATATTTATCTAAAATGCTTGCGCTTGCGCTGCCGTCGCCGTCGCCGAAGGTTTTTGAAATCTTCGTTAAAACTAGGAGAAAAAATCAAATAAATTATAATTCGTTATGTTTATGCTGAAGTGTGGGGCGACATTAGCTATACGCTCTTCGGCTGTTTCCCCATATATACCATATATATACCAGTATAAATCTACGCGATGCGTAGGTGCAGCCAAAAGCCACAACGGCCACACATTTTCATTGCTCGAAACACGCCCCGATTCATTGGGCCATTGTGCCTAGTGGCGATCCATACCTGACGGGTATATCAACTTTGATCAGCATATATTATTTATATATTTTCATTAATGATAATTTTTTATTTTGAACTCAATGATGAATATCGTAGGGGACAATATGTTTGATGTAATGAGCATAGATTTCTGTTAGATCATCGGAGGCTAACTACTACGGAAATTTACAAATTTTCTTGTTCAGTGCAGGGTATGGGCTAGCCCAGCAAACAGTGCAATTGTTTGCTGACTTCGTTTGGTGTCTTATTTTTTTTCAATCATATTAATTTTCGAAAATTTGTTGTAGAAATTTCGTGTTGGCTATTATGTTTTCACTTTGAGTATAATTCTTGTTGATCACTCATGAATTTCTATGGAACTTACGACATAAATCAGCTGCGAAGAATCCTACGCACCCGCTAATGACTTGTATGTGGAGATAGTCGTCTCTTTGTATTTCTGTGCTCACAGTATCTGTATCAGTCGACGCCCTGGTCGCGGTCTGACATCATTTTAATGTCTCAACCGTTGCCGATTGCATTTGTGCGATTATGAGTTCTGTGTGCTGATAAGCGCAGCGCCCTCCAAGTGCCAAGTGCCAAGTGCTGTTTGTGGAAGGAAGAATTGTTTTATATGCACAAGTAGTAGATAAACTCGGGATCGGTAGTCGGTTGTCGGTTGTCGGTAGTTGACTGATGTTAGAAGAAGCTTGCAACTATTCTTTTTGTGTCACGTGTCTACTAGGTTCTTGACCAAGTTTTTGGCACACTTTTCGTCTGGTAGCTTGTGCAAGCGAGATGGCCATAAGGCGACGCCTACAACTGTGTGTGTATGTGAGGCTAAGCACAAACATGGCTGTCAGACTGGGTGAGGGTTCTGCTCGCTTTGGGCCAACACAACCACCACAAGCAGCCACGATAAAAGTTACAAAAGTTATGAACTACCCAGAAAGGAAACCGAAAACACACACACACTCAAACACAGTACACACACGTATGAGTGTGTAATCTGTGGGGGTGGGTATCACACATGTACACACACACACACACACACACACACACACACATTTCTCTTCTGCTTTGCGCAACTTCCTTGTCTTGACTTTGTATTTCTATCCTTTTTCTTTCGTTTCATTGGAGTTTTTTCACAGTGCGACAGTTGGTTCTTAGCTTCATGTAGTCAGCTCTTCAGCATGAGCTATTGATTATTGTTTTCGAATGGATTGACATTCTTCACTAGCCTTGACCTTATCGCTCTCCTTGTCTGGCAATGTTTTTATTCTTGGTGAGCCCTTACTCCTGGCGCGTTGCGTGACTATTAAGTATTTGACTGTTTGTGTTGTTGCCTTTTGCCGAAATGTCTCATAAAAATGATTAATGGCTAATTGTGTACGTTCAGGTTAAGGAGAGAGAGAGAGAGAGAGAGAGAGAGAGAGAAAGAGAGAGAGAGGGAGAGAGACAGAGAGATGGAGATACAATCCAGGAGCTGTGCTTTAATGAGCTGCAATTACAAAAACAAAAATAACTTGGCCATTGAATGAAATTAGAGAAGAAGAAGCAGACGTAGCCTTACATGACACACCTAATATGCCTTTTCTACGAAAATCGACATATTTAAGTTGATATATTGATTACAGCAGAAGGATAGGGACTCGAAACCTAGACGTGTTTATATATGCACTTTAATCATGAGATTGGTGCAATATTTCTATAAAGATTTCTCGGAGATTTCAGATATACTTTACTGATATTCTAAGAAAAGCATTTCTTATCTCACTATATCGATGAAATCGGCGCGTAATCAGCCCGATGCCGTTAAAGAAAGGCAGCCCCACACGAGGGAGTAGAGAAACGAGTCTTATCGCCTTTCCCATTAACAAATTAACTGATAATATATATATATATATATATATATATATATATGAATATATATGTGTGTGTATGTATATTAAAATAAGCACCCTCAACAGTGATATAAAAATAGTATTGAAATGTGAATTATGTCAAGTGCTATTTTCAGCCCGTCTTATTGTTGTACAAATATTGCTTTAAAGCCAGCTCTTGAACCATTAAGACAAAAGCCAACACGCCTTCTCTGTCATTGCCATTGCCATTGCCATTGTCATTGTCATTGAGAACTTGCACTTCAGATTCATAATTCGTAAATTTTTATTACTTTCCTGTTTTTGTAATATTTAGAAATGTTTTGAGCTCGCAAATCTCATGCTAAATAAATACTTGGCAGCCGCGAAGCTTCCATTTCCACTTCCACTCTCAGACGATCAATTGATCGAGCATGTCAATCATATATATATATATATATATATATATATATATATGTATATATGTATGTAAACACTTGGAAATCAACTCAGTCAAAAGCAAAAATATATTTGAAATGAATTCAGATGCTTTTGTTCTGGGTTGAGCTTGTTGTTACTTTCGGTTTGCTTTGTGTTGTTCAATGCGTTTGTTTTGCAATTGAAATTCAATTGAGCAGTGCGAGAGGTTGGTTGCCGAAAGGGGCGTGGCGGGGCTGCATTTAACTTATTTCTGTGGCTACGACTTTGGCTCTGGCTCTGGCTCTGGCTCTGGCTCTGGCATGGCCTGGCATTGGGGACCATGTAAATGCAAATTCACGCAGCGCTGGCGGGCAAAATACCTTTTGAACTGTGTGCCACGCAGACTTCTGACTCGGAGAAAGGTGCAAGAACTAAGAAAAGGCGGGCAGCGCAGCTAAAGAATCGGCAGCTGCCTGCGCTCAGTTCCTGTCATGCGTTTTAGCAATTTGCAAATTTACAAGTTCTACATACGGGACGCATGTTTAATATCAAATTATGAAAAGGCTGCTTCGCCAGCTGCTTCTGCTGCTGCTGCTGCTGTTGGCCTTGCAACAGGCTATGCGTAGTGCTCCGACTGGCTCTGCCCGCTTTTCTTTAGTGACAGCGATTGCTTTTTCAAGTGCCACACGGCAACATTTGTATGCAAATTTCTAGGGCTAGTGCACGAGTACAACATGTTGCTGCTGTACCAGTTGCTGTTGCTGTTGTTGTGTTGTTGCGTCAGTGGCTGTGGCTCTTATTCTGCCTTGCGGTCGCCTGCAAATAAAGAACGCATTGAGTTTTTATTAGTTTTTGATGATGCTCATAAAACGACACGACGGCCGCGATGATAAAAATCTGTTTGCCTAAGTAAAGTGAGGCATTTAAGGTCGGACTCTTCCAATTGAATGAGTCAGTCGGGATTTGATTGTAAAATGTGGCTAACCGTTGATAAATGCCATAAAGTGTTGCAAGTGTTGAGTGTTGAGTCTTGAGTCCGAGTGCTTGACTTTTACAGCCAGCGCCTGATTGCCCAGCCCACTCCGAGCTCCAAAGCAGAGGCAGCAAAGATTTTGTAATCCAATCAGACGAAACCCCACGCTGCAATTATCATTCCGTATGGCCACTCAGTTGCCAGGAATCAGTTGCCCTGAAACATGTCCAGTTGCTACACATACATTGTCCCTGGTTCATATGACCTGCCGCATGCACATCACACACATCATAATAATTACACCATTGATGGGCACACAGGCCGTTCATATGACAGAGCGAGGGAGGGAGGGCAGAGTGCTGCCGCTACCTTTTAAACAATTACTTTAATCGTTGCAGCCCAGTAAATGTAATAAGAACTAAAACATTAAATGGACTCTTAGCTAAATTAACATGCAGCACCAGAGAGGGACATAGACGTAGACAGAGACAGAGACAGAGACAGAGAAAGAGACAGGGACAGAGATAGCGATAGAGTCGGTGCGATAAGCGAGCAACCTTACCCTCAGTCAGACGCGCCCCTTTCGTATTGTATAACGTGCCTCTGCCTCTGCCTCTGTGCTTGCCATTTGCCAGTCTAATGACACAACATTTCATTAAAAATAATTTCACTAAACATTTGACGTATTACGTCCAATTGGCATTTCTAATGACAAATATACACACACACGTGCACACACACACACACACGAACACACACATGCTTATAGGAATATAAATGAACATAATGGTACTAATCGTCAAACATGTATTGGGGTTTGTTGTCGTGCCAGAAACATTTTTTTGTTTTTGTTGCTCCTATTTTAGTTTCTTATTTGGATTTTGCTTTTGAGGCTTTGCGTTTGATTGCGCGGACTTATCAGCGTGCTTGGTGATTTCTATACCCAGATCGAATTGAAAGTGGGAATTCAGGGTATAATAGTTTTGTGAAACGGTATGCATCAGGCAGATGAATGCGTGCGATCCTGTATGCCTCAAAAGGTTCAGACTTGAATCCGTGTATACCAGGCACCGTACGAGTTTATCATTGTTTAATCGGCATCTCGAAAAATTCTATAATTGTGCGCTATCGATAACTATCGATCGTTTAACTTAACTTTAGCTTAGTAAACTCGAAACAGACAGTTCACTACAAGGCATTTCATTATTGAATATGCATGTTTTGTATACTTTGGATTTTGGATACCATCAGCCCATTTCCCCAATAATTCGAAAAGAAAAGGTTTTCAAATACTAGAGATATTGTAGAATCTATGCTGTAGCGGGAAGCAGGTTGAGGGAGATAGTTTGAATGACAGCTATATGAGCTTATAGCGTTCAGGGTAGGGCATCTCCTAGTCGCGCCGTCTCAAGTAGAGCAGCCATACTTTCTAATAATCATATAAATATTTTGAACGCTCTTGACGTATTTAGTTAGTTCTGATGGAGAGGCGTGATGAATGCCTGGCCAGGCGCAAGTGACAAAAATGAGAGAACAGGAAACATGACTCACTCTCGAGGTAATCGATAAGTTTTTTTTTCCAAGTCTTATGACTTTCGGCAACCTACTCTACAGACTAAGCCCCCTAACTATAAGTAGACCAATGTGTGATTCAAAATTGATTTTGTTGTAGATCGTTATCTCATTGTGAGCTCATGTTTTCCCACTGAGTAAATAGGCCACTCACACACACACACACGCACAGACACAGGCATAGGCTGATTGACTTAAAAACCAGTTGAAAATTGCTGCATGTTGCAGCTGCGACAAAATTCGTGTAGCTTAAGCAAATATTTCAGAGTGATTAGGCTGGACAATCACTCAGCAGCTTGCATTAACTGCCAGCTAGATGTATAGATCGGACTCCATACTTGACTGAAATTATATTATTTGCTGTCAATCAACGTCAGTGGCAAAGCCGAGCCATAAACAATATCAAATTTCTGGCCACAGAATACTAATTAAATTACGCAAAGAAGGCAACAGCAGCAGCAGCAGCCGCCAGTTAAAAGTGAAGTGAAAAGCAAATTCAAGATTTTCAATGTTCAGATAAGCACAGCAGCAACAACTCACGCACTTTGCTGATGGAAACGTTGCTGCAGCAATTGTTGTTGTTGTTGCTATTGCTGCTGCTAATAATAATAATAGTGTTGCTGTTGCTGCTGCTGCTGCCGCTGGCAGGAGCACTTGCAGTTGCTAATTTTAAATGGCAGCAACAGCTTTTTCACTGAAGTTTCGCTGATTGTTGTTGTTGCTTGTAATATATTTTAATTTATGCTTGGTTGGCAATACTTTTGGCCAGCAGCAGCAGCAGCAGCAGCGGCAGTGGCAGCGGCAGTGGAAGCGGCAGCGGCGAACGGCACATTTCAGACGCACTGTAAAATTGCGCGTAAAGAAATATTAATTTTAATTTAATGAATTAAACACACACACACACTGCACCTGCACATATATACATATAGATATATGTATATGTATATATATATGTATATATATATATATATATATTTACAAAGCATCAGCAGTGGAATTTTTGAATCCGATTCCCTCTTTCGTAGCAATAATTATCGCTGAGTCACTTCGCTCGTCGCCTTGGCACAATCTAAATACATACTCATACACACATACACACACACGCACACACAAGAGTTTTTCTTCTTCTTTTTGATTTTTAGCTTTTGCTGTTTCTTGTTCTTCTTCGGCCCAAATGTGTTTATCTATTCGTGTGCTCGATGTGTGGGAATTGTCATTCATAAAAAATGCACTCGAAATGCACACTGCACAATGTAAGAGTCAATGAAATGAATTTATTTTGAAATATAAATTGTATGCATTAAGTAAACAGCGGCTGTGACAGCAGAGTGAGAGAGAGAGATAGAGGGAAAGGGAAAGGGAAAGGGAGAGAGTAAGAGTTTATTTCTCTTGCTCAAGACGTCTATATTTTCAATTTCGTTTTTGAAAATTTGCAATTGGCTTTCGCTGTGCGGTGTAGGAATCATTCACAGATGCTGAATGATACCAAAAGGGTTTCATATGAAGCTAAAGGAAATTTGCTCAGAATTGGAGCAAAGAAAAAAACAAAATTAAAGGCGCAGGTCACGTGGGGTAAGGCGAGTGAAGCTGCAAAGTTTGCCAGAATTCGAAAAGGTGACTTGGCAGCGTGTCAATGGGCAAGTCTCAGTCATGATCTGAGTATACTTAGCTAATCACTAAATATAGACTGTGATTGAGCTGTGCTTATGCCAATGAGCACGCTTAAATTGTAGTCAATAATTGGTTAGCCAGTGCTCGGCAACAGCAACAGCAACAATCGACGAGTTGCTGGCAACATAATTAAAAATGCAAGCAAAAGCAATGTAAATGAAATTAGCCAAAGTTGGATTTTGGTTGGAAGTGGTGAGCGCGCTTTGTTGGTTACTTTTGTTGGGTCGTTGCGGCTATATCTTTATCTGCCATGCATCGCCAGTTGGCAGTTGGCAGTTGGCTGTTGCCACATTACCCCATTGCCACATGGCCATGTTGCCACGTTGCCTGTCGGTTGCTGGCTTGCAGCTATTTCCTGTCAGATTTTGCATAAATAATTTTTGATAATCAGAGCTGTGCTGTGACGGGCACATAAATTTAATTAGCAGCATATGCTGCATTTAATTAGCAGTAAGCTCATGACTGCCATCTAACTGTTGCAGCCGAAGCAACAGCAACAGCAGCAACAGCAGCGGCAGCAGCAACTGCAACAGTTGCACGTTGCACTCTGCACGTTGCAATCGCCGCGCAGTTAATTGAAATTCACACGATGCGAATGCTGTTGCTCATTTGGTAGGCCGACTGCGTGTGCCTGCTGTTGTGTTGTTATTTGTATTTTTCATTATTTAGCCGATGCATTATTATTATTATAATTCCTTTCTATTTTGTATGCTATTTTTCACCGCATTGCATTGGCATTGCATAAGCCAATTGGCAGCCTGTTGCTGCTGCTGCTTCTGCTGCTGCTGTGCGAAAGGGGCTCGAGATACCTCGCTGCCTCTGCATATGTGGCATGCATAATTAGCAGCCTAGAGCTGCGTCTCTCACTCAGCTGCCAAGATATAAAGAATTTTCATTTTCATTTTCCTTCATGTTACCAACAATAAATTTGTAATCAAAACACAGATACTCTCAGTGTGCGTGAGTGTCCCACTTGCTATCTGCCTTTTCTTCTTCTTTTTCTCCTTCATCATTTTCTTTCTCCTTTTCTTTTTTTTTTTAATGAGCCATTAAGCTTTAGATTTTTGTGTTTAGATACGCCCAAAGTTTGTCTATCTCGAAGCGAATGCTTATATGATATCTACTGCGTTTCCACGAAACGAATTAAGTTATTAGACACGCTCGAGCTGGAAAACTGTGTGCCAGCCCATAGAATCAATTTGTGAGATTATGTTCTCTGAAACTCGTTGAAATGTTGTACGATTCACAAGAAATGAAACAACATGTTGCATTCATACCACAGGTAGCTCAAAGAGTAGCATCGCCCCATGCCTCCAAGACCCAGCTTCACACTCACTGTTAACTTTTTCGCTAGGCTGTCTGCAAGTCTGCAAGTCTGTCTGCCTGTCAGTCAAACTGTGTATGTCAACTGCAAATGACTATCATTTCGCCACAGTTCACAAACAGAAAGTTGAGAACTTTATTAAAATTGTGCCCACAATTTAACAACGACAACAACAACATCTATGTGTTGATTCCCAACTGTCAAAAGTTTGTTTATTTGCATTTACTATCTCTTTTATTTTTAATATTATGTTACTGCTCGCTCGAATGTTGTTGATATAAGCTAATTTTAGATATTGAAATGTGCAAGTCTCACCTAGCAGCACACAAAGGGACAGCTGGTGAGAAAGAGAGCAAGAGCGATAGCGACATCGACAGCGAGAGAGAGAGGTGTGTATTGCATGTGAAAAATTATTATTTGTTCAAACAATGATACAAATAATAATAATACAAAATAATCAACAGTACAAATATAATAACGAATCATATTACAAAAGCAGTTAGACAAATAGACAAACAAAACCTGATAAAAGAGTTAACTGCAGGAAGAGAGAGAGAGAGAGAGAGAGAGAGAGAGGGAGAGAGAGTCAGAGAGTATGAGCATATGAGGTAGGCAGACGGCCTGACGACAACTGACGCTGAAAGAAAGTCATGCCAACTGTCAGACAGACGGTTAGCTAGATAGATATAGCCTAGGGCGTGTGGTTAGGGACTCGAAGAAGGGGCCTAGGGCAGGGCGTAGACAGACAAACAAATAATAATAAAATAATAATTGTTTGTCAACATTCGTTTAGCATGTGCGCCGTGCACATGTAGAGCGAGCTACACACACACACCCAGAGTCATGTGTATGCATCTATCTATATCTATATCTATATAGACGCGTACTCAAGAACTAGCTAGTTGGCATTGCCCTAGCTGACAAAGGGGTGTTTGGTATACATTTTTCTTTACAATTGAAATTTTTTTTTTAAATTTTGGCATGAAATATCACGAACAATTGTATATATATATATGAAAACAAAGAGAGAGAGAGGGAGAGAGAGAGAGAAAGAGTGAGAGAGAATGATTCGCATTTAAACTGCGTTCTGCGGTTTGCATGCTGAGGTGAATGCCACACGTTGGAAAAAAGAGCATTTACAAAAGTTGAGAACTATTTCAACTGGCATTCAGCACGTCATTTGCTTATTCAATTTCATGATGTCGCCACACACACACGCACACACACCCATGCACACGCACACTCACACTCACACTCACACTCGCAGTTAGCTAGTCTCGCGTGCGTCACATAGCACATAGCACATAGTAGAGAACATTTCTCCGCAACAACAGCGCTTCGATAATTGATGATAAATGTTGTATAATTTGACAAAAACACCAGCTGAAGAACAAACGAACCTGAAAAAAATATGGAACTCGACAAAAAATGAGAAGAGGAAGAAATGAATAATAAATATGCATATTCGTCGGTCGGTCGTACTATCGTATGTGGCACCCGCAATTATCGCTAGAAAGCATTTCCAAATAATTACAACACATTTCCCACAATGCCCGTCGCATGATAGTGGAGTATGCAGTTTATGGCATATTATTCCTTCTGATATTTAGTGGGGCGTGTCTGCGTAATTATGTAGTCAGTAATGGGCATATGAATACCCTATGAATACGACTGAAACTGAAGCAGTTGTGTGCTTGCTCGCGACCGTTGTGAGAAGAATTGCGTCTCCATAGAACTTGGCGCCAATACAATCTAATTAATTAGCTGACTTGACAATGAGTATATATCACTTATATAATTTGACGAATGTTTTGTGAATGTCGATAAAATAAAATAGTTTAACAAATCAAAAATTTCAACTTGACGGATTTGTTTATGGAAATATTTTACACTCGGTGTAAGAAATTTATTTGTCACTTTTGCTTATTTCGTGATTTTGAATCAGATATAGAATAAGTTTAATTGACTAAAAATGAAGGTAAGAAAAATTATTAAAAAAAAGAAAGAGACAATGTGTTAACTATGAGTTACATCCAAAATTTAGTAATTCATTTGAGGACTACGAGTCGCAGCATATCGTAGGCGGTCATTGCCATGATCTAGAAGTCTTCAATTAGCACTCTGACTAGAATTGGTATTACATGAGAGGAATCTGCGAGGATAGGCTCCAAATAGGGGCGAATGCGTCTTGTGCGCCTCAGCCTTAGGATTTACACTTTGAAGAGTGTCGATGAGTAATTGCCTCATAAAAATTATGTGGAAATTAATTTTCAGCGCGCTTTCTGTGCATGCTCTGCCCATTTTCACCGTCAGCGGGCTGCTACTGGCTGTCCGTGGCTATAAATAGATGTAAAAAAAAAAAAACAACAACAACAAATAAATGAAACGAGCAACAAAATATTGAAATATGAAATGCAGTTGGGGCCGTTCCCACTTGGGGCACTTGTCGTGTCGTGGTTCCACCTGCCAAAATTTCAAAAATACTCTCGCTACGTCGTCGCTTGACACTTTTGCCAGGTCCGAGTCCCGAACAACCCCCTATGACCCATTGCCCATTCCGTATCCCCCTTCCATCCCCATGTAGCCCCTCTGCACTTCGCACAATCGGTGCATTCGTGTGCTTTGTTTTTTCTCTCTTTCATTTCTCATTTCACATTGGGGCTATTTTCGGATTGATGCGCGTTCAAAGCCCGCGTGTTTTGTATTAAAATTAGTATGCAATATTTTTGTAAAATAAAACTCAAAAAGAAAGAGGAATTCATGTTCTCTTTCTCTCTGTGCGTGTGTGTGCGAGCGTGTATGTTTTTTTAACTCGCATATTTATTTCTGATGCATTGAAAATAAACCGTAAATAATCGCGTCACTCGGTCGGTCGGGCGGGCTTACAATCGATTCACTTGCGCACTCAACGATCACACGAGCATACCCTATAAATACATCCAAATCCATATGTATATAAAAAAAAAATACATACATATATATATATATACATATATTTATATATATATGCATGCATATATATTGTATATATTTCGATCTGTGGTTATATTTATAACGAGTTGCCTGCCTGCACTCGTCGCAACAAATTTAAAAATTATTGGTAATAAAAATCCACCTTCACTGCGCCACCGCCTACACCACCACGCCTCAGTGCCCCTACGCTCCAGCACCCCCATGCCGTCAAGCCTTGCCGCTCGAATTATGAATCGTAAAATCTTGATATTTAATATAGTATGTTTTGGTAGCTGTCACTCTGTCCGCCTGTTCGTCTGTCCGTCCGTCGGTCCGCCGGTCCGTCCGGCATTTGTGTGAATTTAAATATGTATTTAAAAACGAATTATATAAATATGCATAAGTTTAAGTTTAAGTGGGCAATGCTGACATTTAGCTCATTCTTGGCGCTGCTGTTGTTTTCTGTCTCCTTCACATTATTTCCATTTACTCTTACTTAAGTATTGCAGACTTCTGACCACATCTGTGACTCCTATATATTATTGATACAACTACTCGTATGTAAGACTAACATCTGAGACTTGAGTCCCCAGTGGTACGAGTTAGCATTTGTTTCAATTATAATATTTACAGCTAAATGATGGAATTGTTTTGTTGCAAAAGGATTTTTGATTTCAATCTTCGATGATGTTGATAAAGAGTACATAATCTTCGCCTCATATATTTATCGGCGATCTCTAATTCTGACTCAACACGGAAATTCGGTATCAAAAGCTCGCAGCGAGGGGTCTTCGTTATAGGGAATGACCGCACACAGTTGCCGGCTAATGCCTAAGATGGGACTTATATTCATGCAAGTTCGCTTTCATTAGGCTACCTAAAGCTTGGCATAAGGCAATAAAAGTTAACGACTCAGAGATTATATTTGACCTAAAAATATGTGTTCAGCTTTCCCTGCTGCTGCTCTTCCGAACTGATAGTGAACTGATATGAAAATGTTTTGCAGAGCTTGTCTTTGCTGACTGCTTTTTGCTTTGTTTCTTTGATAGTTGCTGAGTTAACTACAACCTGCAGCTGCAGGCATATAATTTGCCTTTTTGTTAGTGCTACCCACACATTGTTGGCCAAGCGAATGACGTCTTTTATTAGTTCAAGATATGTGTTTTGTGGGGTCCACACATTGTAGCTCTCTCTGGTTGCTTTGTTTCATTTTTTGATGACAAATTGTCACGAGTGCATTGATGCAAAAAACTTAAATGAAGCGACATGCTGTTGAAATGTCTACAACGCCCTAATTGAGAACCGCCCTCTGCCCCAGCCACGCCCTAGCCCATTGGGCTAGCCCTTTCTGCCTGCCCTTTTGCTTTGCTGCGGCTACTGCTGCTGCTGCTGTTGTACTGTCCACAGCTCGTTGCATGCATATAGAAGATACAAAACAAAGTACATTGCGTGCACTTGCAGATACTTGAGCGTCGACGTCCATTGTCAATTTTTGGGCTTGTCTTTTGCAGCCGTCGCTACTTGCTGTTCTTGCCGCTCTTGCTGCTGTGGTTGTTGCTGCTTTCGTGTTCGGTGGCTCATCATAATGGACAATGTGAATGTAAAACTTGAAAACTAATATGCCGGGCCATGAAAGGAGCAGCAGGCCAAGTAACGAGCAAAGAGTACCAAATGACTAAGCCCGCAGTTCCAGTTCCAGTTCCAGTCCCAAACCCAAACCCAAGCCCAGACCCAGACTGAGTACCAAAACTCGGCCCAAAAAAGGAAAAAACAAAAAACCAAAAACGATGACAATGGATGGGTTATCTGGCTACCTCTTTAAATCGTTGTTGTTGCGGCTGCTCTCGGATTACAGCCCGAAAAAAGAGCAAGAACATACGAGCGACGCTGTTGCAATTGAAAACCGAGCTTGACATTTCTTCTTCTTGTTGCTGTTGTTGCTATTGTTTTCGTGCTGTTTTGTTGGTTTTATGGATCGCCAAAAACAAAAAGAAAAACACAAAAAATTGAACTTGTACTGGGGCTCTGGAGCTCTGGGGGTCTGGTTTGAGCAAGCTTTAGCTGGTTACCGTTAGAAGGCGGCATACATCCTAAGTTGTGTCTCACTTTCACAGTTTCTTTTGGAGTCTCTGGCATTTTTATGTTTTCCTGGAAGCGTAAGCAATATGTCGCTGCGGGTGCGGAATTCCCATTTGGGGTCGAAGGGATGGACAGCGAACGAGCCGGAGAGAGACTGAGAGACAGAAAGACAGAGAGCGAATGAGTTGCCAATTAAATAAGCTGTTGTTTGTAACACAAGTAAACAGAATGAAAACGAAACGAGATGAAATGAAACGAAACGAAATGAAAGCAAACGAACCGAGTGCCTGGCAGCAATAATTCAATTAGCACTGTTTCGTTTCATAAAAGTATTAGTTGATTTTTTTTAATTAATGTGCAGTTATCATGCAATCCGATTAAGAGGCGACTCCACTCGAATCGACTCGACTCAACTTGACTCGCCTTGCCTTTGCTTGCCTTGGCTCGCCTCGACTCCAGCCACTCGCAATTGCAAATTGTTTGTTATTTGTAGTCCAAGCGGCCAGAGTGTGGTTGTCGTTGTCGTTGTAGTTGTTGTTGTTGTTGTTGCCGTTGCATTTGTTGTTATCTGCCAAGAATGCTAATTATAAGATTAGTGCAGAGAGACCGAACTGTGAAGTAGTCTGGTATCTCGGCATCTGCAACTGGATAGCTGATAGCGCGCACGCACGAGACAATGGTTGACAACAATGTAGAGACCTTGCCTGCCTGTCAGCAGATACAGCTACAGATACGACTACAGATACGGCTACAGATACAGCTACAGATATATAGATACACGAAATTTGCCAATTCGTTTTGCCTCTGGATTGCCATATTTTTTTATTCGCATTCGCTTTCGCTTACGCCAGTTGGCCAAATGCAAGTTTTATTTAGCAAGTATGTATGTGCGAAATGTGTTAGATAATAAATGTTTGCTAACATCGACACATATGTATGCATGCATGTGGCTGCCGAGCTGCATTGATTTACAGACTTTGCACATTTCGGGGCTTCGACTGTGAGCCAATAGAATATGAGCGGAATTGCATATAACAAAAATTACTACACGCTAGGTGAAGTCAGGGTGAACCAAATGAAGTTAATCCTGCTTTAGGCTGTTAGAGAAGAGCAGAGGCAGAGGGAGGGCTACGTTATTGTATGAATTCACATTGATCATGAGATGAATAGCTGCCCATCTGCCCCTAGTTCCCTCTCACCCTCTCACCTCTCGCCCCCTCAAGCTCACCAACTAGTGAGGTAAATCCCTTCGTCTGTCGATTATTTCTCATCAACTGCAGTTCTAGTTGAAATATATATTTCACGTTTTTGAATGCAGCATCAAGAACAAGACTCATCAGCATCATCAACCGCATCAGCCGCAGCTACAACAACAACAACAACAACAACAACAACAAGTTGTAGTACGTCACCCAGTGCAGCATGCGGCACATACATATGTGGCTATTTGTGTGTTTGCCCCAACTACCACGCCTCTATAGCATCACTGCTTCTTCTCTATTCGCTCTCCCTCTATCCCTCGCTCTCTCTCTCGCTCTCTCTCTCTCTCTATCCCTCTCTATATCCCTCTCTCTGGTATCTGTCGTGTGCATCTCTTGAACTATCAATTTAAATGTCAGTTTAAATTGTTGAATTTTTCATTTCGTGGACTTCGTGCATGAAAACTATAAAATGGTTTTTATTGTTTTACGTTTTTCTCTGTGTGTATGTTTTTTGTAGTTGTTGTTGCTTTTGTTTTTAATCTTTAAAAACTTTGCTTAGAGAGCTGGCACGGCTTTAAGAATGTGTCCACATCTACACACATATGTATGTATGTATGTATGTATGTATGCATGCCTCAATGTATGTATAGAGATGTTCGCTGATATGCGACGGATGAGGGACTTTGGGGCACTTTAGGCCATGGCTGACTCCGGCTTGTTTTGGATTTCTATATGGGTATACTGTATAGTGTATAGTGTAGAGTGTACGGGGCTGGCGGGCTTTCAACATTTGACAGCAGCTGTCAAAAAAACTTGAAAGAGTTTCGCCGAGACATAGACTCGAGACCAAGTCGGGCGGGCGACTTGCCCCAGAGCCCAAGTAAAAGTTGCAATGTATTTGTTCTCTTTGTTATTGCCACTTGGGGCACTGGTGGCCCTTTTTGTTTTTGGCAAGTTACCAAGTTGTAGTTATGCTTACCTCTTTGCTGAATGCTACAGAAGCCAGAGCCAGCCAACTGGAATGTAAGCACAACAACATGAAATTAGTTGCAATAAAGGAATAATAAACAATTTTTAAAAATATTATTTTAATATTTCATTTAAATGGATATTTCTTGCATCTTAACCAAGCCCCATAAAATGTTAGACAAATTGATTTCATTAGCAAACACAACGTTGGCTATTAATTTGTATATTGTGATAAAGTTTGGGAACAACTTTACAGTTTCAGAGAGACAAAAGCAACAGCAAAAGCAACACGATAGACAGATTGTGAAGAGTCAATATTGTTTTTAGATACCTTAATTGATACTCAACTAGATTCTCAGTGCAGCTGAGAAGCTTTTAATATCGCGTTCGATTGTTGTGCGTTTGAAAGAGATTTATGGTCTGTATGGTGTTAAGGCCAGAGTATTTTGGGCTTAGGCTAGGGTCTTTAATCTTCTCAGTTTGTCTCGAGGCGCTTCGCCTATGCATCAGCAGATAATTTGTACAGTTCTTTTGTTGGGTCATTAAATGCCAGCCAGTCAGGCAGCCAGACAGCAAGACGGACGATAATTGATGCCACCGTGCAGATGATTCAATGTGGTATAACAAAACCACATTTTTGGCAACTGCTGGCCATCAAGTCAACAAGTATTTTGCCAAATTTGGCATTGATTGGAATCGGTTTTGACTGGCGGCACAAAAATAAACACAATCAAATTAATTAACTTGTTGTGCGCAATTAAAATGTCATTAGGCTATTATCGGCTTGGCATTATGAAAGGTTTTGTTGCCAAAATGCAAGGCGCCCTTGACATAAACCGATATGGTTTTCGCGCTGAGGGTAACCAGAGGGTACAGGGGACACGGGACAGAGGGCAATGTGCCAAAGTCAAAGGAGTCAAATGCACCCCGGGCTCATGGCTTTGTCTACTGTTTGCCATTTGTCTCCTGTTGTTGATGTTGCCCTTTCAAATTGCCAATTATCGATGAATTTGCAAAAATACAAACAGACAGCAGTAAAGGGGCGCGGCAGCGATGGCAGCTTAAGCGGCTACAGGACCCTCGCTCTGTCTCTCTCATTCTTTCTCTCTCTGTGTGTGTTTCGTTTGCACAGCAAAGGACGCTTGTCGTGTCCTGCCTGTCAATATATTGCAATTCGGTTGTTGGGCTTGGCTCACAGAGCCGCATGTGAGGGTTACGTATCCTTTTCCGCATATAGCCCTGTCCTGCGCGTTGTCTGCTAGAATTATGCAAATCAAATGGCACATATCGATGTCAGTTGCAATATTATTGCTGCAATTGAGTATTCTGCATTGCAAGCAATCAACGCTTGTCAGCGAGGAGGCGTAGGAGGAGGGACTTTGCGTGCAGCAGGACTTGGGCGTTGTCTGCATGCGGACAATCCTTCAAAGCATATTCAGAGCCAAATTGATTCTTTTGACAGAGCTGCAAATAGCCTGCGACTCCTTAAACGTTTTCGTTTATTTGACAGTTGGCAACTTCTGTTTTAGAAAATTTTAACTGAAATCCGAGCCAGGCGACAGCTGCTTATTGTCCTTCCTCACAGCCACACCCTTCATCTTGCAAATGCTTTTTTTCTTATCAGTTTTACATATGACTGCATCTGTCAAAGTTTAAAAAAAAAAAAAAAAACCGAAAACTTAAAGAAAAAAGGTTTTGCTTTTAATAGAGAAACCTAAGCAAACAGCAGAGAATGAAAGAAAGAGTTTGAAATACGTTTCGGTGCGGTCTTGGGTCTGCGATTTCCTTTTCAAATCGATGCACAGAAAATGGAAAAGAAATGAAAATACAAGCTGAAATTAATTCAGCAGTAAATACAATTTACAGGCATAAACGAGGCAGCAACGACTTTTGCTCCTGTCGCGGCGGCTGCTATTTAAAATTCAAATTACAAATCCTTTGGCTGGGCTCAGGACTTGGCAGATCTGGCAGAGCAACCCTTTTATATTTGGTTGGTTGGCTGGCTGGCTGGCTGGCTTTGGTTTCTGAATTGGTCTTAGTTAAAATTCCGCGCACCGACACAAATCGAACCCCTGTGAGCTCTCCGCCTGCTCCGCTCGTTGACTTTCTTCGCTCGAGCGCTGAACCCCTCGAGCTGATGTCATTGTTTTCGTCCTAGCCCATGTCCTCTTCCAGGTCCACGTCCACGCCGCTTGCCCGGGATGAGGCGCATCTCGTATCTCGCATCTCATTTGAATATGCGGCTGCGTGAGAAAATTGTCAGCATATTGATTCAGTGATTATTAACAGTTATGCGCATATTTAATTGCTGTCTCTGGGTTATCTCAGTTGCATTTTGGATTGCATTAAGCTAAAGTGCAAATATGCGAACGGCCGCAGAAATTGACAAATATTTGCACAGCACCCAAAACTGATTGACAGCCAAACTGGGAATTGGAAAAGCATTTTTAAAGTGCTGCACAGCTGCTGTCGCTGTCGCAGCCGCAGCCGCTGCTGCTGCTGACTTTCCCTCTCCACAGTCCGAAAGCAACTTCATTTACATGACGTGCAGCTGACCCTTGTCTCTTAGCCGGTTCAACTGGAGTTGGGGTCAACACTGCCGCTGATTAGCCCAAAATAGAGGCGTAATTAGGCGATGTTCGCAGCACGGAAAAAAGGTCGACGAACAGAGTGAGAGGAAGAGGAAGAGAAGGATAGAGAGAGAGAGAGAGAGAGAGAGAGAGAGAGAGAGAGAGAGAGAGAGGAAGGCGGCACCGGTGCGCACAAAGGATCAAATGGTTTTTATAGGTACTATGCTCTCTACTATCTAATTTAGCCTTACCGCCTTTTATATGCTCTTCAGCCCCATACCCAATACCCATTCCCACTCCCAGTTCCATTTCCATTCCACGGCTGGCTGGCTGGCTGGTTGGCTAGCTGGCTAGCTGGCTGGGCTTGGCCGTGCATATGAGAGCGTGTAGCTGGGAGCGCGTCTTCTTTTGCATGTGGCAGGCATTTGTGGCTGCCGACGTTGATGAATGCGACGCCATGGCAGAGAGCGTAACTACAGCTCACTTGCAAGAGCCACAGCCCAGGCTGAAACACAGGCTAAAGCCCAGGCCAAAGCCCAAAAGTAGAACCAAACTAGAAACCCAAAAACCAAGCCAAAACTGTTCGCGCTGCTTAAATTCCTAACTATCAAAGTTGTTGGTGCTTTTGCTGTTGCTTTTGCCTTTGCCTTTGTTATTGCTGCTGCTAATGCTGTTGGTGTTGCATGTGGCATATTTGCTTGTTGGTTCTTCGGCTGTCGCATTAATCAGTTGCCGGACTTGGGTTGGGGTTAGACGTGGCCATGCGCCCTGCCTGCCTGGCTGCCAAACTGTGCGCCATGCCCACGAGCAGCTCTAGCTCTAGTATATCTCTCTCAGAGGCTGCTGCTGCTGCTGTTGCCTTATTATTCCACTGTAATTAATAAAGATTAAGCGTTGTGACACAGCCAGCACCAGACGACGGCCAGACGGACAGACGGACAGACGGCCAGGAGGACTGACAAGTCAGCAAAGTATCAGCAGACGAGAGAGATACATAGACATAGATACGTAGAGAGAGGCGGAGCGGTAAAGAGAGAGAGAGAGAGAGAGAGAAAATTGCTTACACTTCGGGTTAAACGCTTGAAACATTTTTAGTTGCCCTGTAATTTTGGCTGGTTTCTGTTCTTGGGCAGATGATTATGCACTTGACAGTCTCAATATTTTTAGCATAACAAGCAACAAGAGAAAACTCCGAAGATTAATGAAGCAAAGTTTTGGGAGCAGCATCAGCAGCAGAAGCAGAGACAGACAGTAAAATTTAGTATACGACAAGCGGAGGAGAGTCTTCCGAGAAACATATTTATATAATTAGTAAGATCAAGTGGGAAACTTAATTTTTATATTTATCGAATAATAATACTTAGCTCCATTTTAGACTGCCTGCTTTTATTACAGAACTCTTAATGTTATTACTCTGCAGTATTTTATTGCGTCTTTATAGATAGAGCTGAGCACTTAAATTTTATGCCATGTGCATTAGGATCATGCGCTCGTATCTCTCATAAATGCTATTCTCGTGTGGGAACCTGAAAATGCCAGATCATTTTATAAAATAGTCATAAAATCGTATAGAGCACACATAAATTGTGCTCTGTGGATCTGAATGCCTTATTTGTTGTTTTAATAAGGTCTCATGTTGCACGTTTTGCATACAACTCGATATCACCACACACACACACATGTGCCATAGCATATGGCAATAAACATAAACTAAGATTAATGCATTCATATATCACTCAATATAAGACGAAATGAATCATTAAAAGCGAAAAACTTTGAATGCCCAACCAGTGATGGAAAAACAAAATTCGCCTTAATAACTGCGAGAAACTTATGAAAAATTCAAATTGGGTCACAAAGTGCAGCGTAGCGCGCGCATGTGTGTGTCTACATAGATGATGTGTATCTATAATATGTATCTGTAGATACTGAAACCCAAATCGAAATCGAGGCGTCGTCTTCCGAGTGTCGTCTCTCTCGCTCTGAGCTGCTGTACTAATAGTTAATTGCACTAGTAATTAATAATGTTATTTATAAGATACACACACACACACACACACACACACACACACACAGACACACAAACACATAGATACATGGTTTTATAGAACGACGATGACCTCACCCAAATGTGCGCCGACTCGTGCCCATCTTGCCGCTTAGCTCTCCACTCCGCTCTGCTCTACTATGCTCTGGTCTGCTCTGTATGTGTGTCATTAAGTAAATTAAGTAAATAAACATATGCCAGCCACTGGCCCAACACTGAGCCATAATTAATTGCCAGTCAGCCGGTGCTCGTTTTAGGTGCTGCCACAGCCACTGCGATTGCGACTGCTGCGAATGCGACTTACCCCCAGCAAAGCTATGTTCGCTGCCGTCACACACTGCAGACAGCTGCCCCTGCAGTCGCGTTCATCTGTGGCTCAAGCGCGTTAGTTGTTGCGCCCTTTAAGCAGGCGCAAAACGCCTCTCTCCGTTTAGGGCTACGCCAGACGCGATTTGAGCAGGCCAGAGACCGAGCCGAACCGAGCTCCGTATCTGGCTGAAAAGTCTTGTTGTATGCGCATTTCAACGCCTTCATTTGCATGCGTTTTATGGCTTAATAGGCGCAGGACACAGCTAACAAGAGAAAGGCCGCTGCTTATCTGCTCAACGTTTTTGGCCAATAGATTATTGATAAGCAGCCAAACAAGCCGGGCATTTGCATTTCATTGACGCCCAAGTAAGGGTAACCCTCGAGGTTGCTTGACCAGCTAAATGTGGAAAGTTTCAAGAGGCTTTTGGTTTCCTCTTTGCTTAATGTTGATGCCCTTACAGAGAGTTCAGCCAGTTTGTTGAGCAACTTGTTATCGAGAACAGGTCTGATGTCCTTAGGTCTAACTAAGATTCAGATAGTTTTATCTCTTGACCAAATCTTAGTTGATATAGGAATCATAGCTTCACAAGATCCATTCTTATTCCAAAATATCTTATAGGCTTAAATCGTATGCTTATGATGGAAGAATATTCGGTCTTCGTCTTAACAAAGATGACTTAACCTCATTCGACTTCCAGGTAATTGCGTGAGGAGCTGCAAGTTGCTGCTGATTGTTGCTGTTGTTGGTGTTGCCTTTTGTGCCACATTTGCGCAGTTAACTTACGCATATTGCGGCACGTCATCAGATCTGGCCACAGGCCAAATTTGACTGTCTCTGAGCTGAAAGTGGAACTGGGATCGGAGCTGGAACTGCTGCTGGCGCTGGCACTGGTACTGGCACTGGCACTGGCACTGGAACTGGCCCCTTGACTGGTCTGGCAAATTGAGACACAACCCGACAGGAGCGCAGCAAGAAAAGCTTTTAATTTACTTTTATTGTAGCTGCACGATTTATTGAAATTGCTTATCGATTGTTGTTCCTGTGGCGAGTGCGTTGCATACCCTGTATTGTTATGCAAATAGATGGAAATCAGAAACTAAGGATCAGATTTATTTTTTTCTCGCTTGGATTGGATTGTATTTTCGAATTTATTTTCATTTCGATGTGGAATTTATCTGATAATTGGCAAAACCTTTTCATGATAATATTACCCATCAAATTATCGAATGGGTTTATTTATTCGATTGTTCTATGGGCTCTATGTGAGGGCAACCTTTAGTTTATTTTACGGCGCGGCTGGCATTTGCAACTCATCTGCAATTATGCTAATTGTACGCTACAACTTGCTGAACGATGCTGAATGGCGAATCGTATAAGCCGCATTATATGAGCATGGCAAGTGTCGGAGCTGCCATTTAGTCAGACACGTCAGCACATTTGTCAGCCAAATGTCGACGCTCGAGCCACTGCCTTTGCCGCTGCCAAGCCGATAAAACTGTATATCGATGGCAATAGCAGTATCTATTTGCGATATCTCTTCGGATCGGGGCAATGCATTGCCCATTTGTAATCTGAACTATTTGCATATTTATAACTATTCGCCAGTATGCCTAACCGCCTGCTCCGTCTGTCCGTCTGTCCGGGCGTTTGTCCAATTTATGTTAATTGCATGGAGCTATGAAATTAATACTTTTTATCGCTTGCTCAATCGCCGCGAACTTGTAGCTCACATGTTAGCTGTAAATTAAGTTGACAACTTGGCGCTGCCGCTGACACAGCTCTCAACTGCTGCACTCGAGTGGTCGAGACCTGGTTGGAGCCTGAGTCTTGTTTGGCGCACAATTGAAATTAGATTGTTGCACAGATAAATCAGCCAGTCAGCTGGTGGCATGGTGGTGGGCTTTGCTCTCTGCCCGAGTTCAGTTATGATTAGATACTCTGGGCTGGGGCCACTAGCAGCCAAGACTTGGCTGTTAGCCGAATGCCTCATTGACATTCTCGAAGCTCATATCAATGGCTCACGGCAAACAAAAGGTATTCAAGTGTCTGTGACCGGCACAAAAAGAGAAAAATAAACTCTCGGAGCTGTCTCTCTGTCAGCTATACGGCACAGACTGTCCGCTGATGATGACGACAACGCCGACGACTTCAATTGACGTGCCTCAAACTGACTATTAGCGTGTGTGTGTGCCTCTGTGCATGCGTGTGTATATGCTTGTGTGTGTAGCTATTTGACAAGCAGTCATTGAGCTGGGATTTCAGTTTGTCTGTTCGTCATTTCGTCAGTCGGGTACACTTTGGTACGCAAATAGTAGCCGCTATTTAAACGGCAAAGGCAACTGCCATTAGCTATGAGCTGTGAGCTGTGAGCTGTGAGCTGTGTCTGGGCCTATGCTGCCTCCACGCTTGGTTGCCTGGACAGTTGGGCCTGGCTAGCAGTTCGACTCCGATTGCCGCGGCCTTTTCTATTATTTAGCAAATATTTAGAATATTTGAGCAGTGGCTCCAGCACTTGGCTACCGCGCGCGCTTAAGTAAACAAATCATGTGCCTGTGGAGGATCGAACTGAAGAATTGTACGTCAAAGTTTTTTTATTACTTCATACTTCTTGTTCAAATATTTAAGAGTAAGCACTTGCTGAAAGAAGTTAACTTTCTATAAACATGCCTATGCAGCTCCGAGCCACCTGCTGGCTGTGACTGCCTGGCTGCCGTATTGGCCTCTAACCTTTGCGAACTGGTCAAGCGCAGGCTTGTAGTGCTCGCACAGTGAGCTGGTAAGTTTTCATATCTGCATCTGCATATTGGCCAGACGACGTTGTTAACAAGCTTGTTAATAAATTACAAACAAAATGGCCATAAAAAGTGCCAGGCATAAATCAATGACGCCTCCTCCTTCTTCTTCTGCTTCTCCTTCTCTTGCGCTTTCCTATTCTCTTCCTCATCGACCTCGTCCTTCCGCTCGCCCTCACCCATTTGGGCTTTTGGCTTATGAGTTGCTTAGCTTTCGGCTCGCAGTAGTCTTAAGAGCCACCAGCGAGCGGCTAGCAACAACTACTAACTTGCCCCAGCCTCGACTCCGACTGGCCATGCATAAATAAATAAATAATAGCGAGTGTGGACACAAAACAGACAACGAACAACCAACTCGCAACTTATGTATAATGTGCTATTATTAAAATTGATATAGCAAAAACTGAAAATTATGCTACGGCAACAAATATCGAAGTCAAATAAATTCAAATTAATCAATTGACAGCGGTTCCAAAAACAACTGAGGGAAAATACTTCATTAAAATGCGCGACATGCATAAATCAATTCAATTAGTCGGCATTATATCTGGACTTTGTCTTTATCTGTTTCTTGGCTTCTCACTCGCTTTTTTACATTGATAAAAGATTTCTAATTTAGCCAGTAGGAAGTGAATATGGCCTAAGCCTGCCCAGCAGAGCTGGGAGTAATAAATTATACTCTTTAAAGGCTATTGACATTGAGTGCCCACTGCACACAGAATATATCGAGGTTTTGAAAAGACAGGCGGGTCTACCTGTTGTTGCCGTTGCCGTTGCTGTTGCCGTTGTCGTTGGGATGAGCTATTAGAGATCGTGCTTTTCTATCTACTTGATAACTCTTCATTTAACAGCAGGTTAATGTAACTTTCAATATTCTCCATACATATGTTGACGTATGTTGTGTATGGGCATGCCGTTTTTATGGCTCATGTACACATTCTCATTGCAGTTCAGTGTCCGACAGTTATTGCATATGAAATGCAAATGCCATTTAGTGAATTCAACAGGCCGCCAGGCACATCGTTATATTGCTCACTCGGCTCAATTTTATGGCCCTGCTCATTTCGTGTCATAAAAAAACATTTTCAACACATATTTTTTTAACGACAAGTGACTATAAAAGTGCCTGGCAAAACCAAACACAACAACAACAGCAACAACAACAGAAAGGCACAACAATAATAGCAACGTGAAGACAACAATAATGAAAACTTACCCAGCATTTGCAGCTTGTGGCCCAAAGGCGTTGGCGTTGCTTTTGTGCTGGCGACTGCAATAAACAGAGTGGAGAACACAATGTACAAATTATAATAATGATACAGATGTATGCGTATGTGGATGTGTGTATATACATTGGCTTCATAGGTAGCATGTGATAGACATACATATATGCAAATAGCCAAGATTGGTGCACTCTTCCCCCTCCTTCGTATGTGATTTAGCTCTGTATTAAATTAGCTAAAATTACTTTAAATTTATAAAGCTAACACACACACACACACATGTAAATAGACGCCACGTCATGTCAGATCATTAAGAAAATATGGTCAAAAATGTTTCAATTAAAAAACCAAACTAGACGAAGGCATTAAACACACTCAAAGACAAACACAAGCACAAACACAGACTCGCATGGAACTGAATGAGAACTGATTGTAGGCGGACAAGTTTGCCATAAATTGTGTAGGCCACTTTACTGCCATGTCATTAACAGCAACAACAACAATGGCAACAACAGTGTGGCAAGTGAATCATTAACAACAAAGGTAAGCCAAAATCGAAAGACTCTTTTCTTTTTTATCTGCCGCAGCTCCAATAGACAGTTGAGCAGGAAACACTCAATTCGTGATGCCGTACAGGGAATACCCTAATATTATCTCCAATACAATCGCATTATATAATATAATGATATTAATCTGTAATCATATACTTTATAGTTGACAAAGATTAGGCCGATCTCCAGGCCACTAGGCCGATCTCCATTACATTTTATTTACTAAGATTGATTGGGATTTGCTTAACTAATCCTATGAAGTTTTCAATTTTTATTTATTATATTGCCGTTCAGATAAACCAAGTGAATATATAATTTGTAAATTTAATTTAAATGTTTAAAATATTATTTATGGTTAGTTTCATATACGTGAAATATAGGCATTTGCTCATTTGCATTTGCTGAACATAAAAAATTTAGTCAATATGATGACAGACAAACGGACCCTTTGATAGACCTATTTCGATTAGATTGTTAGTCCGGCTTATGCATTTATGTATGAGCCTTACGTCTATTAATAGTGTCGTCTTTTATCTAGCTTTAGTCAATATATGTGGATGAATATCTTCACACGCACAACAAGGCCATATCAAAATTTTATTAGCTTTTGCTTGCGCTTGCTTTACTCTGAAAATATAAATATAATAAAAACGCAGTCTATTTTCTGTGCATATCTTTTCATTCCACTATTAACTTCTTCTGCTTTATAATATATCAAATTATTGACATTTGATTCCGTCCATTCATTTCCATTTACTTAAGATTTTGTTCGAGCGAATCTGCTGTGCAGTCAGCGACACGTGCCTCAACAGTTTATGCAAATTATTTGATGGTCCATAATATTTTGAAGCGTATTTGAATTAAAAAGTAGTTTTATATCTTTTAGCAGTCATAAAAACACAAACACAGAAACACACACACATACCTGAGCTTATTTTTTAGCAGGTGCAATAAACTGTTGCGGACTTGTGTGATTCAATTTCGCAGTTTGTCAGTTTCGTATTTTTTATTGGTCTCCAGACGGTGTTATTCAATTTATGCATTGGCTACAGGCCCAAATAAAACTGAAACTTAATAGAAGTGAAAAGCTGCCGGAATTCGCTGCGCTGCAAAACGCAATGAAAACGCGTGCAAAACGCTGACAGAATTAGCATCAAAATACTGAGACTAATTGCAACCCAAGGCAGAAGAATCATGGCATATAAATAATTTATATATACATATAAATATAATCTGACATTTGCTAGTAACGTTTCATAATAATAAATATAAAGCTTTCGAATTCCGAAACTAATTTAAATTTTAAGCGAAAACTAAACTTTTAAGTTTGCTTTTTTTTTTTTAAATATATATTGTTAGGCTTATTTGAAAATTCAGTTTACTATACTGTAATTGCTATTGCTTCAAAATAAACTTGTTATTTATAAGCTTAACATTTCAAAAATCTATTATAAATTAAAATATTTAATTCTTTTCCATTTGCAGATTTTTTCATGGGTTTTCTTCAGTAAAAAATTAAAAATCATCTCGGCAGAGAATAAGAAAGCAAAACTTTGTGATGTTTCTCAATGTTTTCATTTTTTTAGTATTTTTTTTTTGTGCACGTCATGGCCTCATGGCTTGTGTCAAGGCACAGACACCCACAATGCTGTTCGATGTCGGCACACTATAATGGAAAAATAAATCTTCAGCATGGTAAGAAACAACAACAACGGCAATACAAGCAACAAAAGCTAAGAGCCATGTAGCTAACAAAATTTTGAAAAGGCGTTAGATTCGATTCGGGCTCGCGAGTCGCGCGTCTCGCGCGCGTTTTTCAGTTGCGCACATCAAAGCGTCAAATGCCGCTAAACAAAATGCCCACACTTGGCAGTGAGTGTGTGTGTGTGTGTGTGTGTGTTGTGCAACAACAATTCAACAAATGCCTAATTGTCTTGGCGGCACTCGTAAAACCTACAAAATTATTACGGCCGCAAAGGAGAAAAAAAATAAATAAAATAAATATATAAAAGAAAGAAAACACGAAAAAACGCGCCACTTCACATGTTGAGATCGTTTGGATCGGGTTCGCAACTCTGAGGGCAACGGGGCGACAAAAGTGCCAAAGGGTAAACTAATGACAGTTTAATTTACTCCCATTGCGATGAAGTGTAACGACTCTCAAAACTCAATTAGACCCGGCCGGGCAGGTAGCTCTGCCAGCGATGGCTCAAATTGCCGCTTTTGGCCAAATGCGGCTCTAATGCGATGACGACGTCGCACCGTCGCGTCGTCGTCGACGGCTCTGACTGCAGGCGCAGGTGCAATGTGCGACTTAAAAGAGAAAAATTCATAATGTGTACACTTTATGAGCGGCTCCCAAAAGGGCAAAACGAACGCGGTGCTGGCTGGCCACATTATTCCATCTTACCGCGGCCTCAACTCAATTAATTCGCCTAGTTTATGTTTATGGCGCTGTTTGACGCATATTTCTGGGCCATAAGTTTCGATAAGAACGGCAACTCCTTTTACATAATGAACTTTTACGCAATGCGTATCTCATAGATGCAACGTACAACCAGAGTTGGCCAATGAGTGGGCCAACTTGTTTCGTCTCTACCTCTACTTCCACCTCCACCTCCACCTCTTTGTCTTCCTCTACGTCCACCTCGCCGCCTGCGACCTGACTGGGAAATTTATGTTATTGAGGTCGTAATTTTGTACAATATTATTGCATTTATACATCGTAGGCGATGCCCCTAATGAGTTTTTCAGTTCGTCTCCTTAGCGATCTTAGAGCCAACAAATTTATGCATTGCCATTGTTTATAAGGCCCCAACGGTGGGCGGCTGTGTTTTCAGTCGCCAGTTGCGAGTTGCCAGTTGTTATTTAGCTTGCTGTAGTCTTAGCCATTAAACTGTGAGATGTGTTTTTGAACTGCTTAGGGTTTTGAACATTTTTATAGCAATGCCGCAACATGATGTTATTGTTATTGCTGCTGTCGCTGCCGTCGCAGCTACAGCAACGCCCATGCTCTCGCTCTTGTGCTTGCACTGAGTGTAGGCGTTGGGCTGTTAAGCTGTGAAGGATTTCGCACTGAGATGGGCATTTCACATGCAACGCAGTCCCATCAAGATTCGATTAATTAGCAGACATAAGCTCTGTTTTACTTCAGCTCAATGATAACTTCATTTCATAGAGGCCCCATGATGCCCAACTCAATAGTATTTGATCTCAGCCATAGTATAATTCACTTTTACATCGCAGATCGAAAGAGAGAGAGAGAGAGAGAGAGAGAGAGAGAGAGAGAGAGACAGAGCGGGAGCTCATGCCAAGCATATCGTAACGATCAATCAAGCAACACCTATCCATCAAGAGGAGAAAAACTGTAAATATCAAACAGCAGTCGAGAGTAGCTGTCATGCTCTAATTTTGAATGCTTTTCAGTGCCTGCTTAGATCGTGTTGCCACGTTGCGGCCGTAGCTAACCCAAGGTGTGACTCCCTGGTTGCACTTCCTTATCGATGGCTTTCACAGAATGTCAGAAGGCAGTGCGGCGCTGTCGCTGCCAAGCGAATTCAATTAGACAATACAAAAGAAATAAAAACTGAAAAGACCGACTGACGGACGGATGGACAAAGAGGCATTCTAACTAAATGGCATTCACCTGTCCGGCTAAATAACACCGCGCGCGCGCACACACACACTCTGGCACACTCGCACACACAGGTGTACAGCTGTCAATATGTTGGCGCCAAACGAGAATTTTGTTCGAGTCAAAGATCCATGGCCATCCATTAAATGCCTACCGTCAAATCATAATTCATTTTTACCCTCTACCGCTTCCTCTTACTCTTCCTCTTCCTCTTCCATAACCTGAACAACAAGATCCACAGAGCTGGCTTCGCTGTTCCGTGTGCTCTTCAGCTATTAGGTGCGGCCACTCCTAGGCACGCAGACCAATAAGCCAGGCAGGCAGCTAGGTAGCTTGGCAGCTGGGCAGCTGTGGGCACAGGTAGGGCCAATCTATGCAGCCAGTTTGCACCTTGCGCAACTACAAGTCAGACCAAAAGAGAAAAGAGACTGCATCGAAGAGGCACCAACGACAAACGATCCTCACTTATTCGGTTGCATCGCCCGCGGCGTATGGAAGGTTCATTGATACTTTGCAGCATCAGCAGCAGCTCAGGTGCTCAATCAAAAGTAATTAATGTGCATACGGAATTTCATAAAGAGCCAAAGGGTGATGCACAGCTGAAGATGCAGATGCGGACCTACATAGTAAATAGCATCGCGAGCAAGCACTCGCTATTGAAATGTCAGTTTCTCATATGGGATTTTAGTGTCTTGGCCAATTCGCTGCATAGACTCGAAATGTGCACAAACAGAGATAGATAGAGAGACAGACACAGACGCAGATTCAGATAAAGACACAGCTGATCGGCAGCGGGGAATGCATTAGCCAACTTTGTTGCCGTTTGCCGAAAACATGGCAAATCAAAAGCAAAAGGCGACACGAAACTTTATTAGCCCGTTGACGCAAATTAACGTTGACCGCTTCCAATTCGTATTTCGCATTTCAAAGCGTCAAACGGCCCCGACTGCTGCCAATGGGTTGCCAGCAGCAGCAAGTGGGGCAAGTGGGGCAAGTGGGGCTGGCTGCAGCAGCATATCACCGGCACCCCATGGCTGCTGCCAGCAAAATAATTTGTAAATGTCAGTGGATTTTGACAGTTTGTGGTGATGTTTTTCAAATTACAACTTACAACGGCACCAGTCGCAGTCGCAGTCGCAGCACCAGCAGCACCAGCAGCAAAGAAAAACTCAAACATAAACGAAAACAATTTTCGCAGAATGTAAAATGCAAAAATATCAGCAAAAAATAAATAAAAACACAGTTTTTAATTTCAGCTTTTATTAATATTTCGAGCATTTTTCTGTCACTGCGAGACTCTATCAAATATATTTAACATTCGGGTTGTAAATGGATTTGCTGAATGGAAATGGGCGTCTGACAAGACTTTGACAAGAGGCTGCGGGGCTGGCCAGCTATGAAATTAAAGAATTCACTTACAGACACCACAATGACAAATGTATAAACGCTTAGGGATTAACTATTTTCCACTCTATTTATATTATTAAATAATAATAATTTTAATATGGATAATTATTAATCAATTTCAAGTCAATTATTTTTTCTTTAGAGCTTGAAATTATAAAGTATTTTTAGCCCCTTTATGCTGCTATTGAAAAGTTTTTAAATGAGTGAAATAATATAAGATTTAATTTGCAAATGTTTTCATGATGTGAAAGTATTTTTAGAATAAATTTATATTTATATCGTGCATATTTATTTATCAAGTAAAATAAACTCGGCTGTGCTTTTATGGACTTGTTGAGCTGCAGCGCAGTGTTCTGGGATTTTGGTCGAGGCGAGACTTGAGGCTGGTTGGTCCAATGCAATTAGGCAACGAGGGCCACAGATTGGCTAATAAAATGCCAGCCTTGGAGCTGGGTAAAACGAAAGAGAGAGATAGAGAGCGACAGAGCGAGAGAGGAGGGGCAGAACAATAAAATGTGTAAATAAACTTTTGAAGTTGAGCTGCAATTGAGACCGAGTCTGGAGCTTGGAAGAGCTTGCAAGGCACGCGGGAAATTAAGTTCGAGTTATTTTAGAGCGGATTACAAGATGAGAGGACGGGAGTGCGGTGGAGGGGCCAAACGCCAAACAAATGCGATAATAGTTGGCAAAGTCAATGGCTAGACGGTAAAACCAACAGCAACAAACTACAACAACAACAACAACAATAAAAGCAACAGCAACAAACAACAACAATGAAATTGAAGAAAATTATACTAAATTGGCTTCAATTATTGTATTAATTTGGGTTCCGTGTTGCTTTCCGGCTTATCCCTTTTTTCCACGTTGTTGTCTTGTTGGTTTGGTTTGGCTTGGTTTGGTTTGGTCTGTCTGAATGAGACGACCGCCTGGCGACTGGCGACTGGTAACTAGTAACTGGCAACTGGCAACTGGCAACTGGCGACTGGGATTGCAATTATTTTGTTTTCTAACTTGGTTTTGGCATTTCGTTGGCCCAACCACTTGGTCAAGTCTGGATTGTGTCTTTTGCTCGATGCGGAGCGCTGCTTAGTTGAGTTATTTCAAAATTATATTAGACAGCAGCAGCCTGCATGAGGAGATGCCAACTGCAGCTGCGGATTGCACAGCTCTAGCATTAGTTATTGTTGTTGTCTTGCAACAGTTGTTGCCGCAGTGTCGTGCAGGAAGCAGTGCCACGGCACTGACCAAAAGGAAGTTGACGATTATGGCTCGTATGGCTATGTACCATACGTATGTATGTGATTACTGGTTTTATTACTCTTTTTTGGTATTAGTGGCGACTTGACTCGAATGGTTTCTGCCCCTCGCTCTGCTCTGGCTTTCGCTCTGCCTCGGGCTCAATACTCTAGCTTGGAGCCAGCATAAAGATATTTTTAACTTAATAGCTGGGAGCCAAGACGATCCCAAGCACAGCCGCAAGACCAGGCCCGCTCCACAGTTAAGTCCGTCAATATCGTCTTCTGGGCAAATAGTAATATTATCATTTATACTTTAGTATTCCTCAATTAACCATACAATTTGTTGTGCTTTTACTCAAGTGGTATGTTTTTCTAGTTGTCCCACATTTAAAGCAAATCTACACTCACCAACTAAAAGTTTTGCAAAATGCAAGCAGTCGACACACAAAATGCAAAATGCAAAATGCAATTTCCTCTCGAAACGTTTTCGTAAACGGGTCACAAAACTTTTGCCGTCGCAAATGGCCAAGCAACACGATTGCAACAATTTATGCAGTTTTTGTTTATTCTTTTTTTGAGTTCGCAGTTCGCAGTTCGGAGTTTGTAGTTGGCAGCTCTCAATTGTTTAATAGTTTAACACACAGCACAGAGGGCACAGCAGATTGTACGTAATATTGCTGGGCGCCCGCTAGGATACGCTATAAACGGGAACGCGTGCAAAAGTTCTGTAGGGAATTCTCTGTGTTTTTGGCTGCCGCGCGGCACGAAAGCCAAAAAGCGAATGCGGCTCGCTAAAAAAAGCGACTCCGACTCGCAATCGCAATCGCAATCGCAATCGGAATCGACGTCAAGCGGCAACGGCTACGCCAGCTTTGGCCTTATAGGCCGGACGGCACAGTTTGCAGTTGCTGCTGCTGCCGTGGCTGCCGCTGCTGCTGCTGACGTCGTCAAGCGAGTCGAGACCAATACAAGCTTGTGTGTCCCTTGTGTGCTTGTGTGCGTATATGTGAAATTGCATTTTAGCTACAGCTACAGCTGCGGCTACAGCAACTGCAACATGTTGCCTGAACTTTTGTCGCCTTGCAGCTTTGTCGCTTACAGAACTCACCACAGTGACTGTTGTTGCTGTTGCTGCCGTTGCACGTGTTTCGGCTCATGATTAGCCCTTAACCACAGAAAGACAGCAGTAGCTGTTGCTGTTGCTGTTGCTGTTGCAGTTGCAGTCGCTGTTGCTGTTGCTGTTTCTGTTGCTGTTGCCACTGCCGTTGCTGTTTGTGGGCTTGTCGCCTGACTGACATTTCCTTTGTCTTGAATGCACCTACGTGTGGCAGCGGCAGGTTTCACTCGCTGCTGATCGAAGACGACATTTGTCAGGCGCTCAGAGCTCAACAACTGTCAGAGTAAGAGAGCCTCGTCTGTGACTCAACATGCGCATGACGACGGGCCCAAAGAGGGGAAAGCCTGTGCTCGAGTGAGTCCGAGTCGACTGAGCTATCTGAGTGAATCTCATTGCTCGCATCACTCACCAATAGGCACTGGCACTGGCACTGGCACTGGCACTGGCACTGGCAAATGCATTTGCATTGTTTTTTTGGTGCGACACCCACGGCACACCGAAAAGAGGCAGCAACAGCTGCTATTTAAATGGGTAGGTGTTGCAGCTATTTGATAGAGTTGCATGCAAATCATAAAGAATTTCGAAGTTAAGTGGAATTGCCTAGTTCCCAATAGCTTATCGATTACTTCATCTATTATACCTGAATAGATAGTCTCGCATCTCCTACTCAGGTACGCTCGCTTCACAACCTGCCTGGCGCACCTAGCATTCATATTCATTTATGCTCAATGAGACTACCATCAATTAAATTGCAGCATGTCAATCACGCTCATCTGCAACAGCAACGACAACAACAACAACTTTGCTCCAGTCTACGGAAGGCAACGGGGCGTATGCGTTGCCGCCCAAAACAAAAAGTTTCTGTGCGCTTGTCACAATTTGTGCGGTTATTTGTTTGCGCTGTTTTGGCTAGCATTCAGGCTGTCGCTTAGTATGCATTGGAGGGTTGCCTGATAGCAATACCAACAATTTTGTGGTCTACTTTTGCAGCCCACACACACACACCCGCCCACCCACACATGCACACACTAAGCGGGACAAAGTTTTGCAACCAGAAACCATTATAATTCACGTTAGCTAGGCAAGGAGCAAACAAGGATTTCAACAACAGACTGATTAACCGCAAACTATGGTCCCAGCTACAACGGAATGAAGTTCTGAGTGCGGACGACGATACCACATTTCGTTGGCTAATTACAAGAGACACGCCCAGCAGCCACACATTTGGCTTGAGTTGCAGTTGCCGTTCCCGTTGTTGCTCTTAACGCATCTGTATTACATAATCTCTGTGGGGCTCCGTCTGTTGGCTGACCACAAAATAGACAAGAATTTATTTGCTTGCCAATCAACAGATTTTCAGCATGTATTTATGGCATTTCCCTTTGGCAGCAGCAAACACATGTTCTCATTTTCACATGCCACACGGCCACAAGAAATAAGCAGACGCATAGGAAGAGGGACACCTACAGAGACAGGGACAGAGGCAGGGACAGGGATAGCGATCTGCAGCAGACAAAGGGTCGCATATTTATTACATCACAAGAAGCCAAAAAGGAAGCGCAATCACAGACGGCTAAACCCACGCTGAAAACCGAAAGTGCCTCGGTAGCCTATAGACCTACTTACAGAGCAGTCCTCTAAACAGAAGACAGTTGGCTGTTTGACTGCTTGGCTTAAGAACAAGGGCTCGTTTCTGGTTCCTGGTGCCGACTGCTGCCTTCTCCCGGGTATTGTTTCGCTTTCATTGCCTTGGCAGCGGAGGCAGCGGAAAGGGGCAGCGACAATAAATCAAAGACATTAAGTTGAATGCACCAGCGAGTAAAACGGATGCAAGAGTCGACGCTTGGGAACCTGAAGCTGACGCTGAACCCGCAGTCGAAGCTGGTTGCAGTTGCTTCTCTGCGGATGTTAACCCTTGCCTACCTCAACGCCGGATCCAAGTCCGAATCGGAGGCAAATCTGAGTCGCAGTTGGAAAAACATGACGACAAAAAAGGAGAAGAACAAGATGATGAAGAAGGGAAACAAACGGCAGCCGGTCTGTGACTCTACAGCAGTCGTTGCTTGAGAAACGTCAGCTGAGCGCTGGGCATGGCCACAAAGGGTTCACAATGAGCGCGGAAAACCCAGAGACGAGAGAGTGTACGGGAGGGGAGTTCGTCAGCCAACAAGATGAACTGATGATAATCCCCCCTTTAATTTGGCTGACTGTGTCTGTGCTGCAAGGACGAAAGGGTCGTAGCGCAGTTAAAGCAAGTGGAGCAAGCTGGAGTTGTTATTGGACTAGCCAAATGTTGCAGCTAGATGCTGCTTTGCATTTGGAGATAAATTTTTGAGCGCAACGAATTTGTGTGGCAAAGCAGAAGCATTTGCCCGATTAAAACCAAGTACACAGCCGAAAAGGGTTCTCAAGAGCCTGCTCGAGAGCAAAAAATGGCATAATTTGCTTAAGAAAACTTTTCCAATTTATAAATGACAAACAAAACGACAGAAAACTCAGCATAATGAGCAAAACTTGGCGACAACATCCAGCGAGAAGGGAGTAGCCAAATGAACGGCATTTTTCTTGCTGCCCTCGACAGAGCCCAAAGGAGTTTTTTTTTTTTCTAATTAAAGAACAGTCCATTTGCATAAGGCATCCAGACAACCATCGACAAAAAGGAGCAGTCGCTTAGGCATTAATCAAAAGATCAGCTGCAAATTAAAAGCGTAGCTGCTCAGAGGGAACGCAAATGGAAAAAAGTAGAGGAAAACTTGCTGATGCAGAACAACAACACAAAAGTGAAAAAGGATTGCCGAATAAGACTTGAATAGAGGCAAGCGAAGTCCCGCAACACAGCGTGATTGATTCAGCTCGGACACGGCAAAATCAATTTAGCTGCAATTCGTTGTATGGAAATTTTTCTATTGACTTGTAAAGAGAGAATTGAACTACATTTAAGAAATATTAAGCTAAAATTACGAATCTGCTTGGCTATACATATAGAAATATAAAAAAGTTTTGGTATCAACAGATCGATATCTAAAGCAATTAATTAATAACACTAATAATAATAATTAATAATAATATTAATTAATAATAAATAGAAATACATTGTTATCATAAGGACCAAATAGTATAAGCTGTAATCTATTTTAAAGAAAAGATTTTTTCAAATTCAAATTATTATCATCATTAATCATTATTTTTATACGATTAAAAACGTAAGTTTTTCTTATATTTCGAGTCGTAAATGGGTCAGTTTTGCTCGCTGAGTGCATTTAATTAATAAACAGGCACACAGGCAGAGAGAGAGAGAGAGAGAGAGAGAGAGAGATGGATGAAGACAGAGTGAGAGAGAGAGAGAGAGGAGATAGAGACAGGGAGACCTATTACCATTATCGTCATCAGCATAAATAAATATATGTATACACCTTTCATTTGTTATTATTTCAGTTTATATCCGTACAAATAATATTTGTTTGCCTTTGTCTTCTTTTTGTAGAGCACAGCGTTTTCAGTTCTGTACACTGCTCCCCCGACCCACTGTAGCCACACGGCTGAGCAGCGCCACCGAATAATGACTGGACGGGTCAGTTGTATGCTCGTAAGAGCTGAGACTTAGACTGAGTCTGAGAATGGGAGAGGACTTTAAGTGGTGATTGATAAGCTGTTGACCAACGTAGAGCGAATGCCGTAGTGCGCTTTACCAAAGAGCACATTAATTGCTGCTGTGGTGTCCGTGTTGGCCAGCTACACTTCTGAAATATCAGTGTTGGGTCCCAAGCACATAAATAAAGAATATAAAAAATAAAATCCAGCAATTCAATTTTATATTTTTGCGATGGGATCGGCGTTTAAAACGACTTAATTCAAAAAAGTTTCCATTAAGAAATTAAACGAAAGGTCGAAAGACTTTTGCATTAAGCAATTAACAAATGCAGATCAATTAATAAATTGAAAAGCAATCAAATGAATATAAAAAGCTTTAAATGTCGAGTGAATTAATCAAAATCAGCAACTAAAAACTCGAACAATCATTTTTTGTTTACCGACATAAATAAAATTAATTATACATATTATGTATGCTAAGTGAAATAAATAAAAATGTTAATCGATTTGCTTCAAAAATCAAATCAATAATAAGATTTCGAGTATATACAAATATCAGTTAATTAATGAAGTGATTAGTGGCGGCATCTAATAATAAATAATAAAATATATATATTTATGTATATTGTAAGCAATTGAAAAAAAAAATTAAATTATGAAATTATTGGTTGAAACTAATTATTTTAGTTATATTTTTATACATATATATTTAATAAATAATTAATAGTAAATTTTTTTCATAAATAAATTAAATATAAATATAATTTATTTAAAAATAAATTGAACCGTAAAATTGTTGGCAAATAAAAAATAACACATAAATAAATGTCATGAATAAATTTAGCTATAAGACAAGGTAATTAATGAAAGTTTCTATTTATATATAATTAACATATTATTAAAAGCCACTACGTCAATGAAGTTTTCATGTGATATGTATTCAGTTCAAATATTGTCGACTTACTTGTTGACCATTTTGTGCATTTGCCTTCCTCACAGCCTGTGCACGTGCGTATGTGCGTATGTGCGTCTGTGTGTCTGTGCGTCTGTGTGTGTGTCTCATGAGTCGGCGAAAGTTGTCACTTGCTTTGTTAAATTTATGAATTCGCGCGCCATTTAATTTATAACTTTTTCCAGTGCATAGTGTCACTCAGCGTTCATTTTGTTTATGTTTGTGAAATGGAAATGCCTGCTCTTGCCCCACCACAAAGCCCCTTAAGCTCTGTCAATGTCAGCGCCAGAGCAGCAAGTATTAATTGCAACAACAACAACACAGGGACACGCGCACAATTCACAAACACATACGCACTTTAAACAGTTACTGTTAGCGGCTAACAAGTTGAAACTGGCCAGACAGCAGACACCAGACACCAGAGACACCAGGCTGTCAAGTGGTCCACGTTCCAGTCCCGAACCAGACAATAAAATTTGCGCCATAAATCAATTTCAAGTTGCAAAGTCGTCGTCGTCGTCATCATAGTCGCTTTTCGCCTGCTGCTGCAACAGTCAGTCGAGCGGGTTTGATTCTGGTCTGGCTTACTGGGAGCTTACTGTGGCACTGACTCGCTGACTGGTTGTTTGGCTGGCTGACTGGCCAGCTATGACTAAGATTTATTTGTCGTGCTCTGCGGCAACTGGGAACTGGCAACAGCGGCTGCTGTTGTCATACTGCACAAGGCCAGCCGGCAGGATAAACCACGGAGCCTGGCCCGAGCTTCTGGCCAGCGCACGATCCGCGACGCCGCGACGTCGACAGCGACCACACAGTCCAAAAAGGGGGTGGCATTGGCCATGGCCCTGGTCCTTCTTGGTGCCCTGCTTGTTGTTGGTGGTTGCGCAAACCACCAAAAACAAAAAAGTCCTCCACATCCACATCCACACCGACGCTCAACACTCAAACACTCAAACACACATGCATATGCAAATTAACGGCAGTTTGTTGGTGTTGAAAATAAAAATGGAGCAGCCGCAGCAGCAGCAGCAGCAGCAGTGAAGTTAACCGCAGGGCAGCGCGTCGACTGCGCCGTCAGCGATTTTTTCTAATGAACCGATTTTGAGTTGCACTCAAAGCTCAAAAAAGCGGGGAAAGCACCTAAAAGCAAAAAAAAAAAAAAAAAAAAAAAAACAACAAAAAAAAGAAGAGAATCGCATAGGAGAAAAAAGCGAAAAGAAATATTTCTAACAAAAAATGCAAAGCAACCCCAGCCAAAGAGAAAAACGTAAAACTAATGGCAATGGATGATGAACGAGTCCAGCAGAGTGAATATGAAACTAGTGAATCAAAAGACCCATGAATACATAGCAAAGGACGGACACATACACACACGCACACGCACACATTTGCCAATCTAAGCAGCAACTAAATCAAACCCGCAACTGGCTGAAGGCGTCAGGCGAATGAAAAGTACAATTGTATACACACACAAGACACATGCATACATGTACATAGAGCTGTATGTGTGTGTGAGTGTGTACGTGCATGGGTGTATTCACCTAGCAACAACCCAAACTCTTCATTCACCAATACCAGAAGCAGCAGCCATCAATACACGTGCCGCGCACTATGTACAAAATTTATGTGAAACGGCATGAAGCGAATGGGAAAAAAAGAAAGCGAACAAAAATAATATAAGGGAAAAAATGCTCGGCACCCTGCCACAGAACGAGGGTGACTCGCAGTTAACCACCCACAGAAACCACCGGCATTTGAGTCACAGTCACAGTCGCAGCACAGGCAAAGCGAAGGAAAAAAAATAGCAGAAACAAAACACACGGAGAACAACAACAAAATGTACTAAAAATCCAATATGGCTACAATTTGCCAAAGCGAGCGAGAGTGACGGCGACGGCGACGGCGACGGCGAAGGCGACGTCGACGATGCGAGAGCGCGCGCAACTACAGCAACAACAACAACAACAACAACAAGTCGAATGAGAACGAAAAAGTAGAAAAAAATGTACATGGAACTTTTATTTGCCCTGGCAACGCAGCAGAAGGGCGCTCGCTGTCGGGGGGTGGGTGGGCGTCAAGTGGCGCGCAGAATTTATATCTAAAAAGAAAAAAAACTCCGCCCCCTTTTCAAGACAAGCGTCTGCGCGAAGGTAGCAACGCTGGCGCAGCGCCAGCAGCAACAGCAACAGCAACAACAGCGGCAGCGCCAGAGACGGCAGCAGCGATAACAGCAGCAACAGCGACAGCAGCATTGGCAGTGGCAGCGGCAGCGGCAGCGGCAGCGGGAGACTGTCAAGGGAGAGTGTCATCGTGATATCGTTGAGTTCTTGGCTGATGTGTTGCGCTCTCACTCTCTCCCACTCTCCCTCCGTGGCTCGCTCACTCGCTCGCACGCTCTGAGTAATTAAATGCTTATTAACGGTTCGCTGAGTCTGTGCGCCATCTAAAAACTCGTTAGCCTCGATATAATTAAACTCAGTTGCTTTGCACTCTGAGCTCGCGGCTCTGAGTGTGATGCGAGAGCCGATGCAGCGCCGCTTGCAATAGCCACCCCTGTAGCTCACACTAGCTGCAGCCCTGCACCCCGAACCCCTGCCCTAGGGCAACCAGCCTGCTGCCGTAATGCAAGTTGTTGTTGTTGCTGTCGTGCTTCTTTTTGCGGCTTCTGCAATACATTTTTTGTTTTTATTTTTGTTTTTGTTTTTGTTTTTGTGCATTGCACTTTTGACGCCATTTTGAAAATGTAATTGTGTGCATTTTAGCAAGTGATTGCCGTAGGCAGCTAAACTACAAAAACAGCAATGGGATCTGCTCACTTCAAGGGTCACATGTGCACAAATGTTCTAGCTCGATTATTTAATTAGCACACATGTAGGCCAGGCTGGCAACTGCCTAGCCATAATCATATGAAACTAAAGTTCGATTCGGCTACCAAATTAGTTGCTTTTCGCGGTCTGTCGGGCCGATCATTAATCTCGTTAAGCGTGCACCAAACTCCTAATAGCCATTTTAATCTAGTTTCGCTATATTCGGCCATCGAATGTTTGTTGTTAACATTCAGAGATTACTATAGGGGCGGCGAGGGAGTGTGGTCATCCACGCTTAAATAGTTTTCGTATTCAGCTGGGCGACCGGCAATTAAAACAAACTAATATCGCATGATAAATGTACAGTAATCTGACGCATTGCCAAATCGAAATGAATAGCGGCATGTGTAAACACATGCATATATATATTTTTAAATTAAATTAATTAATTCCAATCCAAATCGGCACTCATTTTGCTGCCCATTAAAATGTCATTAAATCCGTTTTCAGTTTAACATTTATTTGTTTCGGCCACATATATATAGACATATATGTATGTATATATGCATAAATATATACATAAATATATTTTTTCATTCCTTTTTTTTTTTTACACGCATGGAACAAAAATATTTGATTTGGGAAGAATTAAAAATTATATTTTGGATATCTATTAAATATAGATGAAATTATTTACTAAGAATACATAATTTTAATTTATATTATTATTATTTTAAATTTTTATTTTTATTTTATATTATTATATTATATATATTTATTGATTGGAAGCAAGTATTAAAAAAGTATACAAAATATTCAACTAAAAAAATAATAATAAAAATAAATGTTTTGAAGTTTTATTTATATTTGTTGTGCTTCAATTAAATTTATTAACTACAAATAAAAACATATTCTTCTTTATATATTTGTAATTTTTTTTTATATCTATTCAAATTTTTTTTTAAATTTTATTAGTTATATTAATATATTTTGTTATAATAAATGTTATTAATATTATTAAGAAAACTTGGTATTAATAATATCTATATTTATATATAATAAATAATACCAAAGTATATTTTTTATTTCATCAAATAAAATTTTGTTTTTTATAAAATCTTTTTATTAAGTAATTTAATTTAATTATTATAAGAAAATAAAGATATTTAAATTTTAGTTAGAATTCCAATTTCACTTTTATTCAATTTAGTTTGATGGATGATTAATTGGTTCATGTGATTTTCTTCTTTTATGATAAAATACATACATACAATATTGCATTTTTTTCATTTATACAAAGTACATTTATTAAATTTTTCATCTAACTTTTATATTATTAGTTTGGTAATTTAGGGCTATAATTTTCTAAAATTCCGCACTTGCTTTCTTACCAGTATTTAAATTTAGCTTTGGCCATACCAGCTATGTTTCGTTTAAAATATCCCAATTAATTCACTCTTGCATCAATTTACGCACCTTAAGTTAGGAATTTATGCATAGCTCTATCTCGAGTACACACACACGCACTTTGTTGGAATACCGTTTAGCTCGGTTATCTCTATAGCCATTTTTGAAAACCCTTTCGCGAACTCTTTTCGGGGTTTCTCTGTTCGACGCGAGCGACGTTGGCAAACTGTTCGAGTTGAAAGTTGTTGCCGCCGTCGCGGAAAAACGCATCAATTTTTGACCGGCACTTGAGAAGAGAAGACAAAAGCAAAAGCTGCGTGCCCATTATTGTTGTTGTTTGTGTTACGCTCAAAAACCTCGTTCGATTTTGGGCACACACTAAAGGGTTGAGTGCGTAAGCTAGGGGCTGGGGTTCGCTGCGGTGTTGTTGTTGGGGTCGAGAGGGTGTTACGAAGAAACAAAAACAAACGGCGCACGCACTTAAACCAACTCAGCCACTGAATATAGCTGTGAACTGGCATTAGCCGCTGTCGCTTTTCCAGCATTTTCCTGGCGAGCGGCGTCGTGGCAGCATACATATGTGGCCGCATAGAGAGTGCCTCACGCTCTCTGTGCAACGTGTGGTCAGCGCGAAAGTGTCAACGTTTAAGGGTTAGCCAAAGGGTTGAGATCTGTTTTACTTTTTTACTTGGGGTGGGTTTCTATGCTGTGGCTAATGGCTCAATTTGACCCACTCAAAGCCCCGCAACATTCACTCAAAGCACACACACACACACACACAGTCACAGCGGAGGGGCCAGCATATGACTCGTTGGCGATGTCATGCGATGTTTTTGTGTGTTGGTTCGCAACAGCTGCTGCTGCGCTGCTCACTCGCGCACGGCTTGCGCTCCGCCTACTTTTCTCATGCTATCTCGCTTTGAGCGTGTTTCTTATTGTTGAGTGGAATCGTGTGGAGGGGTTCGCCAGTGATTTTGCTGCGTTGTTTCTCCTATGTTTCCTTTCTATGCGCTGACAGAAACTGTTCCCAGGTCCTTAGAAAACATCGCACTGAAACCTGGCTAGGGCAAACCGTGATTTTTGGGTGTGTGAACTTGCTAGGAACAAGCGCATTGAGTGAGTTTTGCCGCCACGATTTTACGAGTGTGAGCGATAAGACTTTAATAGCTGCAAATTAATTTCTAATGCTTATTGAGCCCAACATTTATCTTTATTATGGCCAACTGACATTTTAGTATCGCCCCTTCATAAAACTGTCGCATGCTGTCTTAAGACCTCGCACGCCGACAGTTGACAACCTCGCTCCCCGTTTGCCTTCATTGAAAAAACTGCTCGTAATTGCTGCAACAAATTAACATAATTGATGCGCCGCACAGACACAAGTCGAGATTACTGTCATTGCCCGTCCCACTCCTGTCTCATTCCCACTCATCTACGGCGGCCACGACGGAGAGCAGACAAAGGCGCAGCAGGTGGCTGCCAGTTCGATAGCAGAGTCTAAGGCGGATCCACAGCCAGACACTAAAGCAGAGCCAGCGCCAATGGCTGTCCCATCGATTTCCATTTCCATTTCTCATTTCCCATTTCCCATTTCAATTGAAGCTCTGTCGGAGCTGCCTTTCTATATTTGTTTTGCCAAATCCAATAAACATTGAAAGTCGCATGCTGGCCATTCTCATTACAACAAAAGCGCAAACGCCTCGAATTTGCAACCTCATGTTGCATATTAATTGATTTTCGTGTTCGTCGACTTTTTCGCAACAAGTCGCCTGTGCCGGCAACAAGGGGTATGTGGCAGTAAATTAGACACTGATTGAAGCGTTCTACCCTGCACTGATAAATTGCCACTGCTCTCTCGCGCCATCTTGAGGCAGACTCGTGAAGCTCGACAAGTCCTGGCGGCCAAACTGCCAGCGCCGCATTCTCGAAGTGCCATTTGAATGCCGTTAGATATAAGGTGTGAAACCTCTCTAAGTACGTGACAGTGGCTCAAAACTCACCACGGTTAAAATTTATTTTTCAATAATTAAGAATATACATTTTAAGGAGCTAAATTAGATTGTTAATATCATCGAAGTATAAGAATTGGACTTCTTAATTTAGCTTAATTGTATAAAATTTATGTAACAATTACCTCGTAAAACAATTTTTTTTGGATTTTTTTACATTAATTTAGTAATAATAAGGTATTATTTATTTTTCATGGGACATGATAAATAGTTAACATTTTTATACCCTGAATCCATTGAAAATGGAAAATCAGGGAATAATGTTTTTGTGATCAACTCGACGAACTGAGTTGAACTAGCACTATCCGTCTGTCCGTCCGTCCGTGTAAGCACGTTGATTTCGTAAACAACAAAAGCTAGAGACTTCAAATAAGAAGCAAAATTCTTGATAATACCATAAGCTGTACGAGTATATATATTTTTTCGATAACTCATCCCTTTTCCTTATTATCGATAACTATCGATAAATATCGCTTTGTTTTTGAGGCCTGGTGTGCACACCGTTAAAGATAGAATCGTGCAGTTGTGGTTGACTGCTATATTGAATCCGCACATTTTGTCATTTTTGGATTTTTGATGCCACGCCCCTTTCGTCCACAATTAAAAAAAAAAACAACTCACGTATATCATATACTAGAGACTTCAAATTAAAAAGGTACGTTTGAATTTCATAATCACTCCCCGAACATTTCATTAAAAACATATATCGAGAAAAAAAGCATATTACGTGCATGTTCGTGCATGCATATTTTTGTGTGTGTGCATGTGTTGTTTACTATTAATGAATAAATGGAACTCTTAATGATTGGTATTACAGCTCAATGGATTGAGGGTATCTCTTAGTCGAGCAGTCTCGACTAGACTATTGTTACTTGTTTTAATAATTATTTAATTCTTAAAAGGTGGAAAACTGTCGCAAGTGTAGAAATCGTGTAAAAAAGTCGAAATAAAAAGTAAAGTAAAAATCAGATAGAAATATTGTACACTGGCTAATATAATAAAATACTTTTGCAGAAGTTTATGTAAACATAAACATATGAAATAAAATAATATATATCTATTACAATATGTTTGTATGATAATAGTTGCTTGATTTTCTGCAATATCAAATTATTATGTCAACTGTAAGACAGCTGAATAATGGAATTTAATTGCTTGTTCTTAAAAGATATACATATATACTATATAGTCTTAGGCAGAGGAATATTGAGTATACTCAGCAAGGAATATATCCTAATTTTAAAGAAGTTTCTCCAAATGCATGACTAAGTATTAATAAAAAGGAGAAATGTAAATTTATTTTTAAGCGCCGAAGATTCCGACTTGGGTCGTTCTTGACATTCTCTCTTATTTATTAAATACGAAAGTAACTAATTTTACAAAATTGATTTGATATTCACATTTAATTTTTTTCGGTATGAAGGGATCATCATTCAGTAGAGTTTGCATTGAAGGCAAAGGATCATAGCCCGTTATCCTCAATTCGAATATCCTAGGTCTTTCGACCCTGTGCATATTCATAACTTAACGCATCAGTGGCCCAAGACTCAGCGTGGCTGCTATCTAACGGATGGAACCCGTTGGCTTACTTTACCGTTAATCAAGTTGATACGCACTGCAAATCCGCATTGCCGGCCAAATGAACCGTTATCAATTATGTAACGGGTGCGTGAATGCACGCATCCTTCCCAAGTGCAATTAAACGCCGCAATGCAAATGCCAGCAGATAAAAAGCATGCGATAGGAGCCCTACTCACATCCCGTAGGGTCGAAGGCGATGACGAAAGGGTTGAATGGGCTTCATGCAATCCAAGGGTTAAGTACGACCCCTTAAGAAGTGGCCAGAGGTTAACGAACTACAAAGGAGTCTTACATCAATCAAGCTGCCACTAAAGACTGTGACATGAAATTTACTATTTCAGGAAGATATACGATAGATTATGTTGCTATAAATATTTTACTCAAAAGTGAATCATATTTAGCTGTTGGACGATGGGAAATTTATAATTCGGTATTAAGATCTATAATTTATTTTAACAGTTCCTTTGGCTGTTCGCCTATCAAAGTGTGGCCAAAGCCCAAGAATGTATAGTTTTTAATACGACCTATATATGACGAATATGCAGGCCTAACGACCTTGGCTTCAGCTGCATTCATAAAATTATCAATTCTTACTAACTGGTTGATTCTACTGGGGTTGATTAACAATAATCAACTTGAGCTTCAGCTATTCAATTTAAGACTAAACAAAAAAAAAGTATCGAAACATAGATATATATAATTTATTTGGTTCCACTACATTCATTCACCTACAATATATAGTGTGTAATAATTATTTAATTTTTGCTAAAATTTACTAAATGATTGTTCAATTGTTTTATGATGAATTTTAATGCCTTTTGTCTTTTTTATTTATTTAATTGTTTTATTATTTGTTTCAATACATTTTTATTGTTGATTATATTATTTATTTATTAATGAACTTACTTATTATTTTTTTTATTATTACTTATACAATATGTCTCATTAACCAAGATATCAGTTATGTCCCAATCAGAATTAGACTATGAATATTTAAAAACGCATCTTTCAATCTAAAGTTTTAAATTATAAAATAACTACAAAAGGAGAAATAGACAAATCAAAAATATTAAACACCAAATTAAAAAGAAGAATATTAAAAGAAAAGATAAGATTTCCGCAAGTTCAGCAAGTTATCTAACTATAGGAATGCATTTTATTAAAGGCAGAGAAAGTTCTGAGGAGACATAATGTATAACAATAAATGCATATTAACGAGATTTTTGTAAAGACTGCGTGACCAAAGCGTCGTCAATAGAAAGCACCAAAGAGTGAAAGATTGGAATTAAACTCAGGAGAACTTTTTCCGGTGATGAAAATTATCATTACATTTGTATATGTGTATGTATGAGTGAGAGACTTGATGAAATGACGTCTTCGAATGAATGGTCGCACTGGATAGTTAACTAGTTAAGTCTCCGATTGATTTTAATAAAAATGTATTTATATATTTTTATCATATCATATTTTATACTACTTAAATTTCTTCTTTTTAAAGAATTGATGCCAATATTATTTTTCAGGTTCTCTGAATTCTTCAATGTTATCACACTTTTTAGGTGATATTTGCCTTAATTAGAGTTAATAAATTAAATTAGTTAACCATGATCGAATTCACTGTTTCACTTTTTCACTTAATCCACTTAGCGTTTTGTTGGTCGACAGCCCTCCAAGAGCACGGTATTAAGTTCCTACGATTATTGCGATTTGCACGTAGGAACTCTATACCTCGCTGATGGTACATAGACTTCGTTTTCTTTATGAACTCTGTTTCACTTGGTCACATGTCTACTTACCCATTCGGCCAAGAAAAGCAAAGCAAAGCTCACTTACTCCCACTTACTGTTTGAGTTGTCAATTTTAAGCTGCAATTAAAGCCATAAACGGATTATAGTCGTTTTTATCCTCAGATATGGGCTTCAGCTCTAGCTTCAATGTTTGCCAAAGTCGCCTGACTGTCTGGGCACTCAAAAAAAAAAAAATATTTATAAAGCAGAATAATAATAATAATAATAATACAATAAACAAAGATACTGTAGCTGGCAGATATATAGACACACATACGTGTCTGTGTGTTTGGGTATTTTTTCGGGTCTGGTCTTAAAATTTTATGCTCTCACATTAGCTTCAAGCAAAAACCGTATAAAAAGAAAGATAGATAGAGAGAGAGAGTTCGACTCTTGTGCCTTATGCACATTAGCCATTAAGGCGGATACATTATTTTAAGCTGATGCACAAGTAGAGAAGGAGGAAAAAACATAAAAGCTTTAGACCATTATAAAGTTGCTAACTGGCTAAATGCAATGCCCTTATAAATAACCAATTCGAATGGCAGTCAACACTCTAAATTAATAAAATTGCAGCTGCTGTGGTTTCTAACCTTGAATTATCTCTATAATTTTCCACCCGCTTGACAGACGGACAGGCAGACGGACAGACCGATAGACTGACGGATAGTGTGAGAGACAGTTTCTGTCTTATAGATCAAGTCACACCCGCAAGCCGGGCCTCGCTAATTACCCACTGCAACACAAAAACTAATCAACTTGATTGATTTATCTGACACTGCTGCACAAGTTGACATTTTGAAAAGGCAACAGCAGCAACAACAGCAACGCCCACAGCAACAATAGCAACAACAGCAGCAGCAAAATCACTTGGCTGCACACGAAATTATCATTTCAATTATATGCAAAATAAATGCATTTGATTGCCAAGTTACTTTGGCTAAAACAACTACAGCTATGCATTAGGTACATTCGCCGTTCGAGTGTTAACCACACAGCCAGCGCGATTTGCATTTAGTTTGCTGCTGCTGCATTCTCGACTTTGGCAAATGGTTCTCTTGCCTAAGAGTAAGTCAATTGTGGTCGGCAACTCGCTGTGGCTTGGCTAGATATTTGCAATATGTTTTCAGCACTGGCTGCCAATTGCTGACATTTGTGCGACATGTCACGAGAGGCAGCAAATGCTTCTGCATTCAGCATTCAGCATTCTGCATTCTGCATCCTGAGCTGCGGCTGCAGCTGCTCAGCGTCTGATAATGGCGCCATAACTTGTGGCAGGCGGCCAACTCCACGCTGAGTACATAAACTGGCGGTCAGTGCGCTGATTGGCATCGGGCAGACGGCGGTCCTCAGCCGTGGAGCGACTGCCTTTGATTGACAGTTTGAGCATACAAAGCGCCCATGCAAAAGGCAAACAAACAAAATTCGCACATAAATCCACTCAATGCACGTTGCGATACATCTGAAAGATATGCGAGAGGAGCTTTCGACACACACACAGATGATGCCATTGACTGTCCGCCCGGCTGACTGTCCCACTGACTGACGAGCTGCCACTGCCAGCGAGCTCTTATCGGTGGCCGTTAAGTGTTGACGTTTCGGCTGCCTAATGGGCAACCTGATTAGCTGGCTGTTTTATGAGCGGCTTGTCGCATTTGTGCAATTGCAACGGTCCTCGAATCTAGCGGAGCCGATTGACTTTAAGAAAACTCAATTTCGAATGTGAAGCCTAGCTGACAGGTCGACCCATTTCACTTTGACGGACGGACTAAGCGACGGACAGCCAGATCTTTCACTTAGAAAGAATTAATTAAAACACCAAATTGCAAACACAGCTGAAAGGCCGCAAGCAAGGAGCTGGCTTCGAGCGCTGAAAAAATTAATTAAGTTGGATAAATTAAAACGTATCAAGAGTTTGCTATGCTGCCTGTTGCGCAGCCACGCCCAGCCAGCATCAAATGTGCAACGCCTCTTGATGGCGAAACGTGCTTCGAATTTTTGATGAACTTTTTATTTTCGTTTTGTTGTTGGATTTCGGACTTCGACTCGACCTCCTGCTAGAAAAGAAAAAAAAAAACAGAAGAGAGTGCATTTAATGTTTGCATTACTTAATTGCCGTTAAGCTTTTATTTTCTTTTAGATAGATGTTTCTTATTCTTCAGATAGATGTTTCTTCCTCGTGAATGGCTGAAATGAAATGAATTATTGATATGCGTAATAAGCTTTTGCCCGATTGCATCGAAAGGCAGCGCTCTGTCATACAAAGTGTGCCTGTTTCATATTGAACCCGGCGCCAGCCGCTTACTAAACCATGACCATGACGAGTGGGCAGCCACCTGCTGCGCTCAGATACCTGTGTGCCTGGTGCTTTTCGTGTAAACGTGTGGTTTTATGTTATGGCAAATTGCCGTTGACAGCGCGCGCAGTCAGCATGTGAGATACGATTGCTCTGCTCTGTCATGGCAATCCAATCTGCATCTCAAATAGTTCTTGGCGCAAGGGCTCTGTTGTGCTAGGCAATTAAATAGCACGCAGATCTAAGTTTGCGATTCTTGAGATACATTTGTATCATGTAAATTGCACTTGCCAGCTGACTCACTTTCGTTGTAAAACCTTCCACATAACGTGGCTGTTACTTTAATTACTTTAAGCGAATTGGTAATAGATATTGTATCTCACAGATATCCATCAACCAAATGCCTCTCACTCCCCACACTACAGATATCTGTATCACACTCTATGATCTGTGCCTGTATCTGTATCTGCACCTGTATATGTATTTGTATCTATATTTCTGTCAGAACGGAATTTCGTATCTCGCATCTGCCGCTGGACATTTTCATTATGTGGTCATTATTCGTTATTATTATTATGCTCAATTTTATTGCTTTATAAGCGCATTTTAATTTTTGCCTTTCGCCGGCCAGTACAACGAATTTATGTAGCTCACAGTTGGCGCTCAACACTGCGACGGCTGTGGCTTTGGCTATGGCGACGGCTACGGCGTCATCTTGTGTCTCGTAAAAATGCATAGCACATACGATGATGATCAACGGGCTGCCAACTGTCGGACGTGAATGACTGCGACTGAGTGCGACGACAAGGCTGTCCGTTTTCCAAGTGCCATGTCCGTTGTCAACAAAGACTCTCCGTTGTCGGCCAGCGATTGCTGCTGCCGCTGCTGGCCGTTGCTAGTCACGTCAAATGTCTTTTGTGAAAGGCAACCAAATTACGAGCCCACATAAACAGATACACACATGTTGCGCTGTAACTGCAATGATACTAGCTGAAAGTAAGTCTTCAAATAATTCAAGACCAGCCAAAACAAAGGAGATTGATTTTCAGCTCTCTATGCGATTCTCATTTGTGTATTCGTTAGGAGTAATTAATAATAAAGATTACCAGCCGTTGATGCAATTCTCAAGCTATTAAATGTAGTCTTTGTTGCGATCGACAGGTGAGAGGATGACTCTACCTATCTATTCCAATCTCTAGTAGAGAAATAAGTTTTCAGTTCGATCGAAAATAAATTCTCGAATATGAGAAGCTAGTAAAGCTCTTCTCTCTCCCTCTCATGGTACGGAGATTGTGTTCCTATATCACTTGCAGCTAGTGTCATTGGAATTTTCAATTTGTGAGTGTAATTTGTTGAATAGAAAGGACTGCAGATCACTCTTGACTGATTCGCGTGTTGTGTCTATTATCAAGTCACAGATTTGTTATTTTTTTTCTTCTTTTTTTTTTCTCTGACAATTTAGTGCGGCTAACGTTTGATGCTGATTGATTGCGTCTGTGACTAATCTGAACATTTATTGAGCTATCTGCCTGGCATTTATAATTTGAACGGAGCCGAAGCCGAAGACTTAGCTGAAGTTGAGGCTGAGGCTGAAGCCGGGATGGCGTTTCATACTAAAAGTTGACCAATTAAAAGCAAACGGTTTTTGTAACGCAATTAAACGGCATTTAACGGCAACGACGATGACCAAGTGCTGTGCATGCAAAATCGCTTCCTCATTGGCAGGCAACGCACATTAAAATTCCAGCGGACCAACATAAATTTTCGCACTGATTTCTTTGGCTGCTGCGGTGGGTAGAGGGCAACTCTCTCTATCTCTCTTCCTCTGCCTGAGTGTATTTGTGTGTGACCAGTTCCAGAACATGTTGTGCCAGCATTTGGACATTGAACATGGCCACGCAGCAAGCAACTTATCAATCGTGCCACCGCATTCAGATACTGAAGTAGATTCCGATGCTGAAGCCGATGCCGATGCCGATGCTGATGCAGATTCAGATACAGGTACAGGTACCGTGCAGACCCTCCCAACAGGTTACATGCAGTCAGCTACAAGTTTGCTATTAATTTGCCCACGCTCGACATCCCTCCCCCTGCGTCTGGCCAGTTGCTTTTCAGCAGCTGCCTTGTTGAGTTGTCAGCTGGCAGCGACTGCAGCAGCGAATGAAACTTTGACTGCGGCTGGCGTCTTGGCGCGTGGTTATTAATGAAGTCAATCAGCAATTTTGACAGAAATTTATCTATAAGCGTCGGCATTCTGCCAGGCAACATGTTGCACAGTCACACACACACACACACACTCACACAGATACATGCACAAGTTGCTAATTTCGTGCGGCGTTGAAACATGTTTACAGGCAACTTAGCAACCTGGAAAGCTGGCATGCCGGCAACCTGGCTAACTGACAGCCTGGCACTCAGTTCCGAGCCCAGCACTTATATTTATTTAACTTTATTTTATGTTAATTTGAAACCTGTTTAATTACCAAGTGGCTTTCGTGGTACCCTTTCGCTCGGCTCAATAAAATGGCAATCGAGCATCGCCTGCGACTGAGTACGCTACAGAACTCCAGAGTAGATGCTGTATTCAAATAATTGAATAATTTCATTGGCTTGCACTGAACTGAAATTTATTAACTTGTCGAAATGGTTCTTTATGCAGTTTGCATGTGTATTACACCCGAATTCTATTCGCAGCTCATTGGCACTGACTGCTTGGCCAGACTTTCGTACCTCCTCGTATTTATAATACTTTGTCTATCATAATTGCGACTGTTATCCAGTTGGTTAGGAATTAAAATATGTATATGTTTTATGACTGTTTACGAAACTTCATGATTATCTGGGCATCAGCTAACAGTGCATTTAATTATCGCCATTTGTTAGTGTGCAAATGTTTTTCGTTTTTTTCGCCTTTCTGCTTAATGGCTTTAATCAATTTACGTTTTATGTTGGCCAAATTAATATATAGAAACTAGTTTGGCGCTCTGGCACCAGGAAAAAGCTGTCTGCTAGTGTTGTTACTGAAGCGCCGGCAACTGGACGGACGACTTACCATCTTGTCTGAGCCAATTAGCTGCAAAGAGGAAATAAATAAATTTTGCCTATGATTAAATTATTGATTAATTGTTCAGCTGCTCTTTGTGAAAACGTAATGTATGTAGGGATACCAATTTTTGTTCTAATATTAAAATTAATTGCCCAAAGAAATAAAAGAATACTCCAGATAAATGTGTAAATAAAGCATTGGCATTTCTGCATCAATTTCCATTTCTTCTCTGTTCTCAAAGTGCTGATAACGATAATAAAATTAATTGTATATATTATATATTTATTAATATACCGTCACTCTCTAATTCTATAGTTTCCCCTTTGTTTTGCTCCTTTTTTGGTGCTCATTTGATATATTTTAACCTCTAATTTGTCGGTAGCTTTTCTCTTACATCCATGCTGTGTGCTCCTCCCTCGACTGCCTGTGCCTTCGCCTTCCGCATTTTAATTTCACTTTTCGCAGCAAATTTTTCTATTGCTTTTACTCGAGTTTTCCTTTTATTTTATCCAACCTCAATGATGTCGACGTAGCCGGCAAACTTTTTAATGTCGCGCGGCTGCTGCAGCTAATTTAGCCGGCGTGGCGGGTGGCTTTACGTAGGGGCTGGGCGGTTGCCGGGGCTTGGGTGGGCGTGCGCCTCGACTTGGCGCACAGAATTTGCCAGGCAGTATTTCTCTGGCTCGCCCCTGTGGAAAGCGAAGTCAAACCATAGTGGCTTTCTCTCTCTCTCCTTATTCGTCCTTGGCACTGTTCCTTGCAATGAAATTAAAAACGGCAAGGAGTCGTTGCACAAACACACACACAAAGAAAGAGAGAGAGAGAGAGAAAGTGAGAGAGAGATGTTGCCAGGCAATGACACCAAGCATTGGGATGCCTGCAGCTCTCAACTTTGTCGGCCCACAGGACTAAATGAAAATGAGTAAAGTTTGCGTTTTTCGCACCCACAGCGAAGATAAAATAGAAGGCCAACAGCAGGCAGGCAGGCAGGCAGCCAGGCTGGCCGAGAGAGCATATCTTCCTGATTATGCACTTTCTCGCCGCCTACGTCATCGTCATTATTACCTTCATCGTCATCATGAGCTTCAGCATCATTATCATTTAGCTCGTTTGCTTATTAACCCAGTTTTTGAGTTTCGGCTTGGTTGCTGCCACACAGCTGCGGGCCATGCCTGGCTCTATCTGTCTCTCTCGCTCTCACTCTCTCTCTCTCTCTCTCTCTCTCTCTCCATGTTTCTCTCCTCCTTTGCCGCTCATTTGTGTGGGCTGTGGTGTTTATTTTTTGTGTCCTTGTTTTAATTTAAATTTTTGTCTGGTCTACGGTTCGTTTTTTGCTTGCTGCCTTCGTCTGGTTTTCCTGCTGGCAATTTGGTGACGTCGTCGGTGGCTTTTCCTCTTCCCCCTTCGCTTCCCCTTGACCCAGCCCATTGCCGTGGTTTATGTCGTCATCAGTTGCCTGCCATTGTTTCTAGGTCAAGAACTTTACCGGCATTGTGACTTGTTTGGTGGCGGAGATTCAGAATGATGATGACACTGAAATTCGCCATTTGCGTGACTGACAATTAGATGTGGGTGCGAAGGGGGCGTGGCTCTTACAAAAGCCCAACGGTGGGATTCTGAGTGCGAGTGAGAGAAACATGTGTTTATTTGAATCAACGAGGCGTCTACTTGACATTTGGGTTTTAATTGATATTCACTCGACAAGGATCTATGTTTGCCGAGTATCTGAAGTGAAATCATTTGTTTAGCTACATATAGCCACATAGAATTGATAAACCAGATGCCGTGGTCGCTTTTGGCAACTGTCATGCAAATGGCACCACGCACTACAGTCATCAATTTAGCTGAGTTCGGTGCGATGCTGACTGAGGGCAAATCCCCGAAAAACCCAACCAAATTGTGTAAAAACTTGGGTAAAAAATGAAAACCTCCCACTTAAAGCTTAAGCAGAGACTTTGACATCGTGTGTTTGAGTTTGAAATATTCGCAATTGCGAATCCCGACGTATTTGTCACAGGATACACACACACACACACACACAAGATGGTATATATATGCGAGTGTATACTAGTATTTAGATTGTAGACTCCGCCAAGGAAGACATTATTATGATGGAATCCCATTTGTTACAAGGCAAATGGCAAAGCGAAAATAGCTGCCAGTGCCAATGACAGCCGCGACTCGGAAAAGGGCGGGGAAGATGAAGCGGATGGGGCTGAGGGGCACGTTGAATGGGAGGATTGTTATAAATGGAACGAGATGAGCTCCCAAGTTGCGATGCGCGCAGAGTAAATTATGCTAATGTCTAAATAATGCATATTCGATGATGTGGGAGCGTCGATTCTATATGCGCAAGCTATATACAAGCTTCTTATATGTATATACACACAGCCACACACACTCATTCACAGATGTTCATGTATATGGAGTGGAAGCTGAAAAGTTCTTCATTTTGGCATTCAGCTAGAATTGTAGTGCGTGTGCAGATGATGATGATATTAATGGCTGGACAGTAGCCGCAAAGAGCTGTATAAATCACATTTATGTTCGGCTTCAAGTGCCGCAACTAATGATGGAAATAAATTCACGGCTGCCGCGTTCGCGGGCGACAGTAGCTGACTTTCAGCTGCCAACTGCCAGGAGCAGCGGCCAAAAAAAAATAAAGAACACACAATGGTTAGCAACTTGTGGTCCTGGACATGGGAGAGGCGTTTGGGTTGGGAGGTCAGACGAGACGCTCGGGACTGTGCCGCACAATTTTTGGCTGGTTTTGACGCCGGGCCAATATGCAGTAAATCTGCCAAAATGTGCCTCTAGATTTGGCAGCAGTAGCAGCAAAGGATCCTGTTGTGCCTGCACGAAGTCCTTGCTTCCCGCGTGCCCGCCGCCCACCCGCTTCTGATTGCTGCTTGGCCGCGCTCTTTGAAATGGGTTACATATTTTATGCTTAATATTTTACATTTTATTTCGCTGATTCGCGAATGTCGAGCTGAGAGTGAAGCCGAGCCCAACGGCACAGCAAACTCAAAGGCAACGGCAACGGTAAAGGCAAAGGCAAAGGCAAAGGCAAAGAAATGGAAACTTTCAACTGTAGTTGGCTGTAAGCAAGGGAAATTGAAAATTTGCTCAACAACAACTGATTGTTGTGTTTAGTTGGAAATGAAACGCAAAGCATGCAGATAAAACCAAATTATAGCTGCGCTCTTCAGCTCTTCAGAGTTCCATGGCTGCCACAGCAAAGTACATCAAAGAATGTAATTTAAAAGTTGCCAAAGCGAAGCTACATTTAATTCAACTACATTTTATGACGACGCGTCGGGCTATTACAGCCATTCATATATCTTCCGATTTATTGTAGAAAGCTCTACGCACTCGCAGAACGTAAATATTCTTCTCGAACCTTAAAATAAAATCGATAACAATTTTTCGCAAACACAATTTGCTTATCAAGCTGGCGCTGCAACCCTCGGCCGTCAACCCTACAAAAAGCCAGTGAAGGGGGGTTGGGTCGGATTGGGTCGTGGAGTGCTCCGTACATTCTGCTGCCTGCTGCCTGCTGCCTTTCAATAAAACGAAAAACACAACTTGAAGCTAATTTGCATATTTGCGAACAGTGCGAAACACGCACTGTGCAAAATGCAAAGAGTCGAGTGCAAAACTAATAAAAATTTGTTCGTAGGTGACAGTAAAACTGTGCAAAGTGCCCGGCAGCTCCCGGCCATGGTGTCCTCTGACAGTCTGCCTGACTGACTGCCTGGCGGACGGACGGACTGTTTACTGACGATAGCAAAAATTTATGCAAATTTTTGCGATCGAACACATGCGACAGCTCGATCGAACTGCCTCGCGCTTGTTCAGACTACAGGCTAGGAAAATGTAATATAAAAAAGGATACCCTGTTGATTTGCATAATCGGCAGGACGACGGATTGCGAGGCCTGTTTGCTGTCTGCCTTGTTAAAGGATTTGCGAAAATAAAATTTTACTTTCTACCGTTCTCTCTAATAAGCAAATTGATTGCATTGTTGACTTGCTGTGTATGCGTGTGCTTGTGCGTGTGCTTGCGTGTGTGTGTGTATCTGTTTGGGTAAATATATTACCTTTGAGTAGCCTGACAGCAACTGACAGCGGCAGTCAGACAGTTGGCAAGAAAACCTAAGTGAAAATATTTGAAAATTGGTTTTGGTGGCGCACCTGACAAAGGAAAACAGCTACGAAATCTATGTAAATACAAACACAGCTCGCAGCTAGTCGAATAGTGAATGCTCTCTATACTGGATGCCAGCTGCTGTGAAGTCATAACTGTTTGACTTTTGCAAGGACAGCGCAAGAACGAGGGAGAGAGAGGTAGGTAGGTAGATATAGAGAGATAGAGAGAGAATGGAGCTCGTGTATGCATAGATATAAATTCAATTCAGTCCAAGATGCGCGACAGCCCAAGGAATAAGACGAGGAATCCTGCAGGATGCGGGCGGCTGCCAAGGGGAGGGAGTGAAGTATTTGGGAATCCTGTCAGGCATTTCTACATTTTGATATGTAGTCGTATTTTTCGTTTGCCTGCTAAAAAGGATTACGCTAACACAAAGCAGTCGCGCAGACAGAGATGGCAAAGGAGCTGGGACAGACCTAGATAGAGACAGACACAGTCACAGCTACAGCTACAGCCACAGCCACAGCCACAACCACAGCCGTCTGATAGCGCGATGGAGTGGGAGTGGCAAGCATATAGAATATTTGGATTTTTGCACATGCCAATATGAAATGCAGACCCACCCAGCAAGAAGCCACCCATCCACCCATCCACCCAGTTCAGATGAACCACTCTCGGATTTTCATGTGAGTTCCACGCTTTGTCGCAGTTTTTCTCTTTTTTTGCTGTTGCTGTCGTCGTCGTCGCTTTTGCTTTGTTCGGCAACGCAATCACCCCCGCCATGTGTGTGTGTGTGTATCTATAGCCATACATGTGTGAGTATGCGCGTATCTGTAAATGTGTGCGTGGTTGTTGTTTGTATTTGTACAGCAACCATCAAACATTTGCTTATGTCTCTTGTACAAGAAAAACGTTAAGTCGTAAGCGTGTGCGTGAGTGTGTGCTTCTGAGCATGTGTGTGTGTGTAAGCAACAAATTTGCGAAAGCCAGAAGAAAATGGTTGAAAGGGGGAGTTTGTGGGTGGCGATTTCCTTTCCTTTCCTTTAGTTAGCGGGTTGAAACGTTTTAGATTGAACTATGGCTGCCATAAATGGCTTTGCATCGCGTATCTAAAACGGCTTAAGTGCAGATTGATGGCAACACACAAAGAGGGAATCAGCACAGCAGAGAAACGTCAAATAAACAGGGTAGAACTGATTCACAAATATGGATGAGACTATATTGATTTTCTTTGTATCTGTACGACGCATAAATGTCTATATCTAAAATGCTCTTAGCATGCCAAGTTCTAGATAATTTATGAAATGAACTTAGAGAAAATCTGGACTGAACTCTGACGGAAGCGGGAGTCGTACTTTGAAATCAAAAATTGAATAATCATATGGTCAAAAAAAATATGCTAACGTTACCTGAGAATTGATAACTACAATTTTTTTATAATTTCCATAACCTCTCTAGGTCCCCCTCTCTCTTATACTTTAACGACATTGTAAATCCGACTTTCCACGTGAACTTGTTAGTAAACTCTCTCTCTCTCTGTCTTTCGCCTGTTTGCTACTAAGCTACTAAGACCATAATTGCCAGCGGAATAACCTCACTCAAATGCTTGAAAATCAGAATCGATAATTGACAGCAGAGTCGCTACGAGAACACGATTTGCAAATAACGCACTTGAATTTGCATAGGGTTTGCCAAAAATGCGGAACAATTTATGCAAATTAGCTGCAACTCTTTGCAATTAAATCGCAAACCCAGCTCAACGACAGCAGCTGCACAACAAGCTGAGGGCCAAATACGCACATATATTAATCAGAGTCGTATTCCACTCAGGTAGACAAAAAGCTCATTTGCATAAAAACCTTTAAAAAAATGAGAGTCCGTAGAAAGTGAAAGGGGTAGTTAGGCAGCTAGGGGTAAGCCCTGACCCAGCCATCTCTCATTAGCATAAAATTAAGCAATTCACGAAAAAACTAGGAAGAGTAAAAACAAAATAATAGAATGCAAAAAACGTCTAGGCTGAAACGAGAAATTCTGATGCTGTCTGGCAGCTGGCTGGGCGCGCATCCTTGTTGCCTATTCCAACGAAATGCCAGGTTCAACGAACTGTCTCACTAACCCAAATTAAAATTATGTTAATGAACGCCGAGCGAAGCTGGGCAGAGAGCCGGCAGCCAAATCACGGCCAAGGACGACGGCAACGTTTTTTCGCCCTGTGCTTCTCGTGCTGTCTAATGAGCGCGCGTCGTCGTCCTTGCTTCGCTTTGCGTTGTGGTCCTGGCTGCTCCTGTTACAGACGCCGCTCATTAATTTTGCCGTCGCGTTTTCTCATGTATTTGCTTTGCTTCCATTTCCGCAACAAATTTCTCCTCTTGTTTAATTTTCGTGTTTCATTTTTCATTTTGTACCGCGCTCATTTGGTGACGTCACAGCTCATCACACTTTTTTGCTGTGCCTCTCTCTCTCTCTCTCTGTCACTCTCTTTCCGTACATTCTGCCATCTCATTCAGAGGCTCGGCCTCTGCGTATGTCTCTGCCTCTGCCTCTGCCACTGCCACTGCTTCTGTCTCTGTTGCTGTCGCTGCCTCTGCCTGAGTCTGTGCTGGGAGCAGCAAGCACTGCCTTCACATAATTAAGATTTTAATTTATGCAATTATTTTACCGGCTGCGAGAGTCCTTTTTACTCTCGTTCGCCCGCTCAAATGTAGGCCAAAATGCTTCAGCATGTTTTGGGTTTTTGTTGTGTTCCTCGTTTTTGGAAATGTTTGATGTGAAGTTATTTCGGTGCGTTCTTTTGATGCGTGCGGTTGAGTCTTTCCTTAACTCCTAACTGACAGGATAATAAAACAAAAATAATAAACAAAGAATGCAGCAATCAAATCAAAAGACTTGCATTGTGTGAAAATTGTGAAAGTTATTCGAATCCCTTTATTAATTTGCAAGCTAACAAACACAAACTACACAAATGTGGAGGCTGAAACAATTCGGAACTTATAATCGGATAATATAAATTGTGATAAAAATGTGTCTTACAAATGCTCAACTAAAAAAATCTCGTATTGGATTCATGCTCAAATTTAGTATATTAAATATATTTTAAGTGACTTTTCTTATTTTACTTATATATTATATTATTTTTCCATTATTTGCTAAATGTATTTTTACGTTAACTTGCAAAGCCGATTCCCAAGTTCGCAGAGTTAGTGAAGAGTTAATTTAAAATAGACACACATAGTAAATTTAAAACGAATTAATTACTTTCAATAATAATTCTAATATTGATTTTATAAATCTCTGAAACTGGATCTATCAAATTAATAGGCTCTGTAGAGATATAATATATATTGTTTATTCTTCCGTTTATTCACTTTATTTTTAAATATCAATAATCATAGCACAAAATGCACTTACCTTATTATTATTGTAATATTACTATATACTATGTTCATAGTTAATTCGCAATTAAATTAATTTTAAATTTATTACAAAATAAAAGATTCATATTTTTTTTTTTAATTAAGTTTATGTTGGACAGATTCACAGGTAAATACACAGTTTTCTTTTTATAATAACTTAGTATCCTTAGGAGCATTAACTTTCTTTACAACGCACACAACCGAACCGATACGCGTCGCATTAAGAAATGATTGCGAATTTGACTCCAAAAACACTTTGGCGCTCAGTTCAGTTGAGTTCAGTTGGCGTCTCGTTGCGTTTCGCTTTCTTATCGCACACACACGGATTGGAATTGGAGTAATCGCGTAAGAAGCAGGCGTTCATGGAGAAGACGTCGTCGTTGGCAGCGACGTCGCTGCCACAGAAGAGATTCGAACGAATTCACATCGCAGACACAAAGCCGCCAAACTTCGAGCGAATGTCTTGAAGTGTTCCGTGACTGAGTTCGAGACTGAGTCTCAATCGCTTTCTGAGCCGGTCCAAGCAGGGACTAAGGACCAGGCCAGCACAGGATAGGACGCACCAGCCGGGCGCACGGCCCAACTACTACTGCCCACAGCAATGCTACTTGGCGTTTGTTTTCAGCGTGGACGACGCCGACTACGACGACGACGACTTTGCTGCCGCTGGAAGCAGCCAAGCAGTCAAATTACCACCCCCGAATGGCCGTCAAGTGCTGCGCTGCCGACAGCGACGGCCATGAAGTTTGAGTTCTGCGCAGGCGCACTTGACGTCTCTGCGTGCTCTTTGCCCTAGCAGCAGCAACCCCCTCAGGTGGACATTTCTCCTGCGCGCTGCTAAGCAAAAAACTGCAGCACGCTTCCAGGCCTTGAAGCCAGACCGCATGGAAAACGCAGTGCGTGGTGCGTGGCTCGTGCCTCGTGGCTCGTGATGCGTGGTTCGTGGTGCGTAGTGCTTCGTTCGTGCTACCCCTCTGCCATGGACAGAGGAAGGAATTCACCACAGTCTTGGAACCAAGCTGGCGACCATTCGCTGCCATTGCCGTAGCCACTGTCGTTGTGGAGCCGCTGAAGTTGCGCAGCCGACGCAGCTATAAGGAGCAGTCAGGCCCATCAATAGTTAGAAGAGCTGGCGCCTTATCAGGCAGCTGCCAGGCCACGCATTTTGTCATTTTTTGGTTTTGCGCACGCAACAAAGGCAAACAGAGGCGCCACCATGAGGCCAAAGTGGGGCCCGAATGGGCGCGGGCATGGGTACGGATACGGGTATGGGTATGGGTACGGGTATGGGGTACGAGATAGCGGAGGATACGGGATGAGGCGGCGCTAAACTGAGCAGCTGAAGTAGAAATGCTTATACGCTGGGGATTTGAGCTTTACAAGCGTAACAAAATATGTAAAAAGAAATAAAGAAAAGTCCTGGCATGAGAGCGCACACACATACATAGACTGAGAATTGTGTGTGTGTGTGTGTGTGTGTGAGTGTAGCTCGCGTATCTATGAGTTTCCTTCCGTTTGCCGCAGACATTTGCGCCAAGTGTTCACTGCAGTTGATGAATGATAGATGGATTATGATTTTGTTTGGCGTAAATTGAATTTCGCATATTTTTTACGCTTTACAAGCGGCTCCTGTAGCCCTCGCCCATTGGTAAACACAGAAAATATTTAGACGGCGCAAACATTTAAAGCGCCATAAAAAAGAGAGAGAAAAACTAAAACTTTAAGTCGAGCTCTCGGCGCGGCGAGGCCTTTCAGCCGCTTCAAGCTGTCAACTTTTTCGATAGCTGCATTCGTTTGCCAGCGGAAATCAAGTTAACGAAGTAAAAATGTAAAATGCAACAGCAGCAGCAACAACAACCGACAACCGTATTCAGAATGCCACCAGCAGCAGCATCGGCAGGAAAGGAATGCAGAGCCTCAATTCGATGTGGAGACTGCACCAGGACCAAAAATAAATAACTGCAACCGGTAAATCAAAATGACTTTATACTTTAATACAAGTCCATTGGTAGAAATGTAAATAAAATGTTAGCAACGGCTTCATTATTCTTATAAGATATTATTTTATTTATTTTTAAATACTCGAACTTAATTCGAAAGCAGTTTTTTTTTTAGTTTTTTGACCTTGGGAACGGATGGACAGATAAGAATCTTTGGAAAAGAAATGCTTTGGTTACTATCCTGAGTTGACATCCACGGCTGCAGTCGACCGGACCTACTCGGCTGTGCCACAATTCGATGTAAGCCTTACGTTATATGAGGTACTCTGGCAACTGCTCGTGAGGAGCTGCACTCAAGCATTGCTTTTGTGTTGTTGTTTTTTTTTGTCGTTGTTGCTGTGTTGCAAGCGTATAGTTTTATGGATCAGCTGCAATACCCACCTAGGGGTAGGTTTAACTTTCAATTCTGATTCGCTCCCATGCCCATACCCAAGCCTGTCGCAAAGCTTTTGTTAAGAATAAGAACACGACGAAAGCGAATACGAATACACACACACACACACACACATATATATACACACATACTGGCAGTGACTTTTTAACTATATATGTATATTCCCGGACTGTTCGCAGTTGTTGACTGTTATAAGCAGCAAATTTTTATTTCGCTCTCATATATTTACTTACAATTCGTATGCGTCATAACTCAATAAGCAGGCAGCAAAGGCAAAGGCAAAGGCAACTGCAACTGCAATACCAACAGCAACAGCAACAGCAAAGGAAACAGCAACAACTGTAATCCTAATGAAACTACAACACATATTACGTACTTGTATTGCACTAAAGTCTGCTCTCCTAGCAACATTTGCATGCAACAATTTGGCAAAAGAAAGCCAAAGAGATGGAGACAACTTCAGGACCGAGTCCTGCCTGGTACAAGTCACCAGGACTCGGTTGCACATATGGAAACGAATACAAGGAGCCACTCATCGTTGGCATCTTGTTGCCTGTAGTGGAATTTATTATAAGATTCTTTTCCTTTCTTTATGTGAATGCAGCAAAATTGTTGTTGCTGTTACTGTTGTTGCCTTGGCTTGCATGAATATTTTCTACAACATTAAAAGGCATTTCGAGTTATTTGGCTTACAAAATATTTTATTATAATTTGTGTATAGTTGGTAAAGGGCGAAGTGCGGGACGACGAGACGAGCGCAGACACCCCACTCTACGCTCCTCAGCTGAGTAGTTGGCGATTCTGTGCACTCAACTTTGGCATCCAATAAGCCAAATTCCTGAGCAGCGACTAATGACCGTAAAGCCGCTGGCAAAAGCTAATCAGAAGTGGCTTGGGCATCTGTTGTGTGGGTGTGTGTGATTGTGTGTGATTGTGTGTGTGTGGCGGCAGGCAAATTGCGTTTTTAGTATCATTAATCTGCCACACTCGGCGCAGCCGTCAACGCCAGGCATCGACTCAACCAGAGAGATTATATGCTACCCAGTCCGCAAAAGGGCACATTAATTTCCTCTACCCGCCGATAGAGGCATTACCTTGGTGGAGATTTCCCAGAACCGATAGCTTTAGCTGATTGCACAAATGATTCTGCTATGCAGCTGTTGAAGAATCGCGTGCTTCGCCCTCACATTTGACCGTGTCTTTGGGGCGAAAATTGAAAACATTTAAGCAAACTGCGTTGAAAACCGATTAGGGGGCATCCTTTCAGAGCGCTGTGGGAGGTGTGGACTTTGCTCCAGCAGGCATAGAGAGCTGGCTTCCAAAAGCGTCGTCGTGTATCTTAATATTACGCATACGCGGTGTGTTGCGTTATGGCTGTTTGATGTTTCAACCGGTCTGGATTTGAGGATGTGTGTGCCTTGCTCTTTATAATGATATGCCAAGCATTTATGCAAAATGTTAATTTAAAGCCAAGTCCTAGACATTAGAAGCGTTCAGTGTGCGGCTTGCCCACGTGTTGTTCTTGAGCGGGGCTAAAGCATTGGCACAGTGGGCACACGGAATAAAAACTAAAGTTTATTTGCATTTCTGGTAAGAAATTGAAGAATTGTGGAGGAAAAATCAAGAAATTAACGAAAGGCATTATGAAACACTTTCCCTTGCCTAAAATGAACTCATCATATCTAAACTTATGCCGCAAAACAGAGTAATATAAAGATTCGATTTTAAAACTTATTAGAGAAGTGAATAATATTATAATAACTTAAGATTGGGCGATTTGCTAACACTAGCAGAGATCATAAGTATATTATTAATTGAATACTTTATCGAAATGGAAATGTTTTAAGACTTGTTGATCTAGGGAAAATGAGGAAAATGGCAAATAATTAGAATAATTGCCAAGCTGCGAAGCAAATGGCTCCCACTGTACATTTAAGTCAACGCCTTCTCATCAGCATAACTCGTCATGCATAACGACGGAGCTGCCACACACTGGAGAGCATTTCTACAAGTATATTTCATAGGCCGGATGGCTGGCTGGCTGGTTGGCTGACTGAATGACTCAATGACTGAGTGGCTGACTGACTGACTGTGAATCGAAACTGGGCTGTCACTTACAGCTTGGCACGCCTTTAATGCATTACGCTGCCATTTTGGCGAGCCCTCAACTTCATTACACGAAATATTGAAAATGGCTTAACAGGAAATTAAGCAATAACAGCAGGCAGAACGAGCACCGGCAGATAGTCGGATAGACTGTGCCACCGACATATAGACAGGCGGCGGCCGACTGATCTCTATCTAAATCTAATGGATATAACACAAATCTTAAAGGGAAATTAGCTGCGAGAATGCTTAACGAATGCGAAATCGAATGCGAATGCGAATGTTAAGCTCCCACCTAACCGCCCACCATGGGCTGTGAGCGTGTGTGTGTGCCATTGTTGTTGCTGCAGAATGTTTATTGTAATTCGGCAAGTATTTGTGGAATATGAATTGCGAGTATTTGCATAAATGAAATGTGTATGTAAATGGCAACTCGTAATGCCAATCAATCACCCCAAAAAGGCCGGGCACATACGCGCACGCACACCAACACGGTTCCACACGCTCTCACACATATGATTCAGCTCCTCCCACAGACACACACAAAACCAATAAACTAAATTCGCATGAAAAAATGTGTTGGAAAAAATGGGAACAGAAAAAGAAAACGAACGTAGCAAAAATCGTCAACAACTCAAAACCCATACATGATGAGAAGAGTGCGCGAGTGTATGGGGTGTATTCCAACCCTTATCCCTGACAGGATATTACATGCTTCAACAATGTTGTAGCATTCCCAATAACAACATCAACACCAACAACAACAACAACAACAACGCCTTAACATTCCTGCCGAAAATGAAATTCTGTTTTGCATTTTATGTCGACGACTCCGAAGCCAAAAGCATAAAGAAGAACAGGACCAGGAGAGGGACAAGAACCAGAAGCAGAAGCCGAATTGGAACGAGAGCCAAGCCAGCCAAAAACATGACGAGCACAGGAGGCGACTCACAATGATGGAGCAAAAGCAGAAGAACTTGCAGAAAGGACTGAAAAAAGAAAAAAAAAATGAAATCTAAACAAAATGCGTTCGAGCGTGTGTGTTCAATTACAATGTGTGTGATTGCTGGAGCCAGCACAGGGTCAGGAGACGGGGTGCAGCCCACCCACACGCACACACACATAAACTCACACTCACATATATTCAAGCTGGCATAAAAATTTACAATGCGAAATAAGCGAGCGAAACGCTTTTTGTTTGCTGCTGGTCCTTGCCCAAGCCCAATGAGGGACCAGGGACCAGGGACGAGGGACCGGGGACCCGGACTTCGACCCAGGCCAGCAGGCCATCCTTATGCAAATAACAGCGAGGGCACATAAAAATAAAATAATAACAATACAATATTTTTTGATGACAGCCGCCAACACAGCGAAGTTGGCCAGCCCCGTTACGGCCACACCCCCCAAACAGAGCTCGACCCGCGCCATTGTTGCGCCTGGGCTTCGGGATCTCGACAACGCAGCACTTCAAAAAGACAGCGCATAAAAGAAAGGTTTAATCGACGCGCATTTCACAAGCAGCAGCCACAAGATGGAATGAGAAGGCAGGGTTGGGGTTTGGGGAGTCGGGGCTGGCAACACTTTAAATGGGTTTTAGTGGAAATTGTGAAAATTTTCTTATGACACCATCACGATGCGTCATCAATTTGGATTTTATGTGTGCCCGCCGAGAAATGTTCAAGGGGTCCATAAACAGCTGTGAGACGAGTTTGCAGCAATTGCCCCAAAGGCAGTGACAAAAATGGGATATCGCCCAAATGTGTCGCATATTGGCATCATTTTGAGTACCAGGTAAATCGGAGAAAAATTCTAGCTCTAGCTGACATCAAGCTCTAATGAAAAAGCAGAGCTGTTTCTACAGTGAGGATATTTTAATGATTGGATTTTTTTGAGATAAATTCCTATAAATATTTGTATATGTTATAAAATTCTGCGAAATTCGTAAGCAATGCTGAAATTAAATTTGTTAGCATATGTCAAAAGGTCAAAGCTTTCTGTCCCCACCGCACTACGGAGCAGTCTGCATCGGTTGATGTTAGTTATATACATACAAGCGCGGACCCGAGAATCGCAAATCACAAATCAAATTCCTTGGATGCCAAATGCAGCAATCTAAATAATTATTTTTGAATACAAAATGTTAAGCAAACAACATGAGCAGAGGCACTTAAAGGAGAGGGAAGGGGCAAGAGGAACCGCGACCCGAAGCGGAGCGGGTAAAGGATGCGAGGACACGCTCGGCAAGGACATACGTAAAGAAAAATAACTGAACACAGAAATCACATTTGAATAACAATCATGCCGTATGCAAGTTATTTCGATTGCGAGTCGGGCGAAGAGGCGAGCCGCAGCGTCGAGGAGATATTGAAAATATGAAAAGAAATAAAAAATACACGCAAAATCACAAAGAATTCATAATAAGCGTCATTGTCATGCGAGAAATGAATAAAAATCAAAAAAATCAAACGAGGACAACGACAACAACGGGCGAAGCTCGTTGAAAAGGTAAAAGGGGTATGGGAGGACGAGGGGGAGAGGGGGAGAGCGGCGGGCTGGGAGGTGCGAAGCTGTAGGGCACGCAGAGGGAACATTGAATTGAATGTGTCGCACAGGATGCGTGTTTCCTTTATGTGTGTGCGATTGTGAGTGTATGTGAGCGAGCATCCAAGGTTGTCCTGGATCGTCAACAAACATCATCTGCATATGTGAAAGGAGAAAGCGGCTGGCTGCGTGGGCTGCATGAATTTTAAATGCCATTCCATCAACTTGAGCGAGGAGCAGCTGAAGCTGAACGGGTAGCAGTCCCGGCAGTAGCTACGGCCATTGTGTTTCAGCATGCTCAACGGAACTCGCCGCTTGAAGCAGGATGTGCTCGGAGCGAACGAAACGAGCCCAAATATCTACACACATCTCATGCCACTGGCTCACTGTGAAAAGGCAAGCTGCGGACCCAGTGAACCAATCTCTGTTGTGATGCTGCGTCTTTTGTGCGTTGACAAATCGTTGCCGGTCGCTTGTGGCATTTAATTTTCATCAGACGCCGTCAACGGTTACTGTCATAATTGATTTCATTAAACATACTCCAGGGAGCAGTCAGCAACAAGTGGCGCATGCCACGCAAAACTTTCAGCTGAAAGTAAAAACAAATTAAGCTGAAAATAAATGAGCCGTCGACGACGTCGACAGCAAAAATAATTGAGGGAATTCCCACGAACGCCCCAGACAGTCCAAGGACGCTGATAAAGACGCAGCCAAGGCAGCAGGAGCAGGCAGAGCCAGACACTTTGACATAATTTCTCAGCCAGACGATGGCTACGACGGCGACGGCGACGACGATGACGACGCGGACGAGAGCGAGAGCGAGGATACAGTAAACGACGCCCGCACAAGGACACGACCATAACCAGCCCCAACAAAGTTTTAATTAATTGCGCTCAACTTGCACACACACACACACACTCCAAAAATACACACGCACACTGACAAGGCAGCAGCAGCAGCAGCTGAATGCCAAATGAAAATGAGCTAAAGCACAAAAAGTTAAGAGCAAATTATTTTGCGCACAGAAGGCACGGAAATATTGAGCTGGGCTATGGTGGTTGAATGGTGTTATGGCAAGGATAGGGAACGGTGGGGTGGCGGGCAGATTTCTAAATATGTGGCCAATGAAGAAACAAGCTTATAACTGAGGCGCTTGACTGTAGCAGCTCATAACTTCATTGTGTTGCCTGCTTCGTCACTCAATGAGGACTGTATTACAGGAAACAGCTGTAATTATTTCACGTACGCGCAAAGTGAGGTGCAAAGACCAAGAAACATGTGTATGAGGTTAAAGCAAGTCTTGATCCAAGAGCCGTGTTGTCAAAGGTGTCTTGATGCTTTGTCCTCAGATAGCTCAGTTGAAATAGGTATATTTGCTATTGTTATTTTTTGCTACAGGGTTCAGTCTGACTGAATCTAGGTTAGTTTATTTTAATTGCAATTGAAACAGCTTCATATATTACTTACAATTAGCTTACAAAAATCGAGTAAAGTTTTTTCAAATAGAGCCTGATAATAGAGTTCGTTTTCCTGATGCCATGTCTACCATAATAACTTATTCTATTCTTTTGTGTTTTAAAGTGGATTTTCCGAAAGGTTTCTATGTGACTTTCGAGAATTTACACAGAGAAAAAAACTTAGCCTTTGGCAACATTTTAAACATGATTTGCCACAGCTCAATGGGCGTACGGCAAATTATTAAAAGTAAAGTATGAAATCCTCAATCAAATTCACGATGCGTAAAGACCAGGCGGTCCAGGTAGTAAAGAAGTTATGCATAGATACCCTTAGAGATAGGGGCATGTATGCAGATGATGTTGGACCATATGCAAAGAGTTGGGCTGAGGCCGTCACATCCTTTATCAACAATTTAAGCATGAAATCTACTCTGAAACTTTACTATCTGCATGTTTGCTGTTTATAAAACTCTAATTAAGTACAACCACAGACACTCGAGTCGTTGTTCGATGTGTGTGCGTAGCGAGCGGTGGAAAGTCAGGTACCCCATGGCCACAGCCAGGGCAATGCTCAAATTGTTTAACCCCGTGGCGACGGCAGCACATTTGACAGCAAAACCAACAATCACACACATACACAGTGAAAGGATGCTCTTGAAACCCTTTTGTCTGGCCCATTGTCTGGTGTGCCATCCGAAGGCGATTTATTGCCGATTTGCGCCGAAAATCGAAAGTGGCTTGTGCGCATTTATCGATAGTCCTGTGTGATGGAAAGGGAATGGCAAGGGGTACGCTATCAGTTGGTGTCTGGGGCTGGGGTGGACGGTGCGGTCGTGCAGCGCATTATTATAAATTTGCCTTTTAATTTACGTTACGCCGATTCTAAACAATGTCGAATCAAAAATCGAACTATGAATATTCATAATGCCCCTGCCAACTGACAATTGTTAATGGGCGAGCATATGTTAAGCCAAGCAAGGGGAAGGGGGTTTGTGGCAGGGCTGCAGTTTGAATTCTGCATAAGTTCTGTGCTCTCTATCTCTGCAATTGCATAAAAAATGTTGATTTATGCGATCCGCTTTGAATTTTCTGCCGATTTCTCTTTATGTCCTGATCGCATTTAGCAAAACATTTACATGGCAGATATTTCTACATTGGCAATATATTTTAATGGCATGTGTGTTCTTTGGTTAGGAACAACAGGGTTGTTGAGATGTTTCAAGAGCACGGCAATTTTATATCTAAAATATTTATCATATAAAAATATATTTAAACTATTAATAAATATTATTCGCTTTACCCTTATGAAATCTATAATCAAAATAATACCCGCAAGCTTAAGCTGTTCTGTGCATTTTCAGCAAATACCATCTCATCAATCAAATGGGCTAAAACTCATCAGCTGTTAAGCCAAGCTGAAGAGTGAAACCTCCAGAGCTCACCAGGATTTGTTGGCTATTCAAATTTGTTGCATTGCGATTGATGTGGGCATTACGTGACCTGCCAGCCAGTGTGACTGCAGTTAAAGGGTTTTTCTAATGGCATTTTGGCTTAATTTATGCGCCTGCGTAAACGCCTTAAAAAGTGACTGACACACGGAAGCTGAGCCTACCTACCTGGGCAGCTCAGCAGCTGAGCAACTGCGAGCGTCGGCAACCCCTTGGCGATGGATGAGCTCGCAGCGGGCTCTGCTGCATAAATTACAATTTATTGCGATTTGCATCACTGAGACAGGCACAGGGCACAGCTGCCTACAAATCCTGCCCAGTCAGCCTAGTCAGCTCCGACACTCAGTCTGGCCCGTTCAGTTAGTGCGTGAAGTCCGCAAGTGTTGGTTGAGCTTGTTCGTTGCTGTCGCTCATAAATTAGCAACACAACACAACAGTAATAGAAATGTTAAAGACGCCACGCATGCGTAAACGTTACGGTCAAGTGACGTCGCGATTAACACTGGGTCCCTTTGAGCGGCTCAATTCTTGTTTGTGGGCGGGCACTTCACTTCACTTTGCTGTTGGAGCTGCAGTGCTGCTCGTTCGGGACTCTTCACATGTGAGCTGCATGGCACATACCACACTCAAGTCAAGTTAATAATATGAAAGAAATCACTTTGCCGCTTTGTGCATTGTTAAAAGTTTTTAAGCTGCGCCTCAAACAGACTCAGACTTCGATGCATATGCAGAAAAAGGAGGAGCGGCTCGCATGCGGCAAACAAAGTTGTTTGTAATAGCGCTTTTGCGGTTCCCTTTCACCGCCACCACCAGCCCTGCCTGCGCAGTAGGTACTCGGTACTCGGTACTGGGTAGCTTGTAGCTAGTAGCTGGTAGTTGGGTGCCAGCAAACTTTGCTGTTTGCAAAGTTTTATTCTTCTTTTTTATCGCAGTAGCAGCAACAGCAGCCATAGCGGCAGCACCATCAGTTTTTCAACGCCACCAACAATGAAGGAAGGAGCAGCCGCTGCGTAAAACTTTTCACTTTGACTCCACTTTATTGTATTTCTAATACTTTGCTTTTCACCCAAGTTAGTCGCAGCAGCATGTGAACAAAGTAAGCGGCCATCGCAATGCTGAACTGTGTAAGCATCTATGAAAATGTGCTGGCTATTGCTCTCCTCGGTCCCGTTCTTTATATCGGCGCCGGAGTTCAAGCGCGCACCCCACAAATTGCAGACAATTGAAAATTTTTACATTTTATGACGCTGTGCAATTTGGTAGCTGCGGTTGGATTTTAATACCCTCTACACCTGCGTGAAAGTAGAATGTTGACTCTGTGTCAATTTTAAAGAAGTTTGAGCCAAGCTGTCATTGAATTTACTATGAGTATGAGTAAGCATATGTCGATAAAGTCGATAAAGACTGTAGGTAGTATTTTGGTCCAAGTTCATAATTATTATAATCAGAAGTACAAAGTCTATAAATCTGTAAATAAGGAACTAATTTCAATACAACTTGCGCCAGAGTCTTCTCAGTTGGGTACACTCGCTTTTGAGTAAGCTGCTGGAAACGACACATCATTTTAATATTCTGTACCCAAATGGAGTAAGTTCATTGAGGTTGTGGAAGAGCCGTGAATATAGCAAGCAACAGCTCTGATCATTTTCATGGGTACCGAATCATGTTTAGAATAACCGTATTTGAGTTGAAAGTATAATCAACACTTACATAATATTCACAGAGCTAATAATTATTTAAATAGTCATATAATTATAGTTATAGATATAGTTAGGTAATAGTAATAAATTTACCACGTTGTGTTTTCATCAGCTTTCTAACCTGAGCAACTTATTTGAGATTTCTTAATAAGGGTTTTAGCATGAATGAGATATTTTATATGTCGTTGCTTGCCCGACTATTTAGTTGGTTTATTTCCGTTGTGATTGAATTGTTTATGTCGTCAAATAAAATTAACTTCAATTACAAATGCAACAACTGCTTCGACAGCAGCTCGCCTGGTTTGAAAGCTCTGTCGTCAGAGAAACCCATTAGCAACTCCAACTGGCAGTTTCGTGAGACTCGAATTGAAAAGACATTCGTGACGGGAGCGACGATTAGAATTCGGTTGAGTTTTGCAAACGGAGCGAGCTGTGGCTGAAGAGGATGCGCTGTTGGTCTCTTTGACTGCTGCTTGACTCAACTCAAGTCAAATGAAATGTGATGAATTGTGTAATTTTGACTGAGAAATGGCATTTGCATGCGAGGCATGCCAAAGTGAGCGAAATTTGTTTGGTCTGCACTAAAAGCGCAAGAGGCGAAATAAAAAAAAAACCAGGACACCGACATAAAAAGAAGCGTCAAAGTGGCAACCAACAGATGATGCGGGCAACGCGGGAAAGAAAACGTCAAACTGTTGGAGCTGGCAAAAGCTGCGGCACTCACATCTCATTAATTTGTGATTGATACGCTCTGCCACCCCCTCCCGACCATTTTCTGTCTTGTCAGACGCTCTGACTGTCTGTCTATCAGTCTCTCTGTCCGTCGTCCGTCCGTCCGGCCGTCAGTCAGTCTGTGTGCTTGTGCGTAAAGCGTCACAAATGAAATTGAAGTGTGTTTGTGATCCCATTACAAATAAGCGAGTACTGCAAATTCGGTGGGGTTGGCTTCCGTCCTTCGTATATTCGCATTTGATGGATTTGCACGCGTTGTGACACAAGTCACTAAAATATCTTATTACACACATACACACACGCGCACACGCTTTCACAGCCACATATGGGTGCTTGGCAGCCATTTTTAAATTTGTAGCGCACACACGTATAGGCTGCATAAACAAACAGGACATGGACACAACATACAGCATCGACTCGGCATTTGTCTTCCATTTATTTTTAAACTTCGATTTTTGCTCAACGCAAATTTGGCGGATGTTTTTTTTTTTTTTTTGCAAATTGACACCCTTACACAGACACACACACACACTGTCATATACGCTGAGCTTGTTAGTGAGTTGTGGCTGTTGTTTTTGTTGTTGTTGGCTCTATCTGGCTGTCAAGCTGCGGCCGGGTCGGCAGCAGCTTCATCAATGTGGCTCGCACGCCGGAAGCGTGAAAATCTACAGCGTTCAGCGCAAAAGGGAAAAGTTCACAAATGGAAAATTACGGGTGCACACGTGCAGCACACACACATACACTCACACATACACCACCCACCCTGTTGGCAAGAACCTCTGCCACTCTCTGTCGTTCGTTTGTCATTTCAGGTTGTTTTATTCAATTTCGAGGCAAGCGAAATTCGCAAAAAATATAAGAAAAAAACTCTTTGAAAATACAACGCGGAAAATGTCATGTGATATGTCACACATGTAGCTGCCACGCCCCTCGGCACCCCCGTCACGGTTTGCCTTATCGACTGCCATATTAATGTACTGGAAATTTGCCATTTTCCTTTGCGAAGGAAGCGTTTTTCATTTAGCTCCCGTCGCTCTTTAATCTTATTTACAATAAAGAGCATTGCCAAATAAAGGCCATTAGGCATAAATATCTCTGCAAAGACAGTCACGCATACATGTGGCAAGTATCTTAATAACACACATACATATCTCCATATATATGTATATTGATATATTTGCAACCATAAGCCATTCAGTGCCAGTGATGCGTGTCGCTTGATTCTAATCACAAGCATTGCCAAAACTCAACCAGGCAGCAAAAGCCGAAAAGAAACTGTAACTGTCCTCTGATAGAAACTCTTTTATAGTCGTGCAGTGGCTTTCCTTCATTTTCTTTTCGGGAAAGCAAACGAAGGGTCAGTTAGGGTTCTGGGCTGCTCCTTTGTGTTGACTGTCAATTGGACAGCTTTTTAGCCTGCCTTTTGGTCATTCCCCAGTTTTTTCTTTTTGAATTAGCAAAGAAATGACTCTTCTTTTTGGGCAAACAAAAGAGTTGGGAAAGGATGGGAGATTGATCCAACAAAGGGAATGATTGCAGCATGTGCAGATTGTCTCTGATTGGCGTTGTCCTCATAGGAAGCTCTGACGGGACATTCGATGTTCACTTAAATCAAACTTGATTTTAGCTTCGATTTCATTAAATACTTGTTTGATTGACAGCTGAAGATTTGTGGTCAATTTTGTGATTTTCTTATCTAAGCTCTTAAGACTTAGGTAAAAATTCTAATGAGACCAATGAGACTACGATTATATAAATTAATAGTGATATATTTAACCTATATAGGAGAGAATCTCCTACCGTTTTATAAAAAGACTGTTGTGTTCCTATCGAACTGAACTAAAATTGATATTGAATTAATATTAATATAATTAATATTCTTAAATTTTATTTATTTATTTAATTTAGATTTCATCTTAGTAAAATTAAAATAAATATAAAACGGAAGAATTTTATTATTATTCTGGCTTAAACGGAGATCCATAAAGAGGAAAAAAATTTGGTCTCCTGACTTTTAGCGAATGTCAATTATTTGTGAATGTATTCGTATTGCATTAAATATATAGTGATTAAATTTGTTATCGGAAGATAACAGGCCGACATCAATAGCTTTGCAGTTGCCATTGTCATAATTGATGGAGCTTGCCATTCCCTGAACTTGGGTGAACACTGTGACAGCTCCCACGCGCTTTGGCCATTAATTTATTTCGCCATTTTAATTTCGCTTTCGTTTTCATGTTTCGGTAGCAAGGCCAAATGCAGCCATATTTAGGCAGGAGTCGGGTGTGCGGGAGCCAGAACAGCAGCTAAAAGTAAAAAAAAAATGCAACAGCCGGCAGAGGCAACGTCATTGCTGCTGCTGTGCGAAAATGAGCCAAGTTCGTAGTTAGTCAGGGAGCATCGGTCGACGTCGACATCGACTATGCCACGCTGCTGCTGTTGCTACCGTTGTTGTCGCTGTTGCTGTTGCTGTCGCTGTCGCTGTTGCCGGCAGCGTTGCAGCTGTTGCTGTTGCTGCTGAGCTCCGCTTGTTTCATTTCATTTATTTCAGACTGTTCGCCCTCCACCTCCTCCCTCGTCTCTTCGGTTATAATTTCGTTCAGCCATTAAAAATTTACTTACAACCCACTCGCTGCTCTTGCCATGGCATGTTGGGCTGCTCCACGGTCGTCGGGTTGCGTCGCTCTCGTCCTCTTCCTGCGTTCTGTTCGTTAGTTTGTTTTGGCGCAAGCCACAAGAGAGCGCCAGCGTCGACGACGCCGTCGCCATCGCCATCGCCATCGCCGTCGCCAAATGAATGGGAATGAATGAAACGAAAATGAATAAATGATAATGAGAGCATTCGCAGCTGATGAGCCGGCCGTGGGAGCATAGCTGGCGTCGCTGCCACCGAGCCCTGCGAGGGCGTTCGTTGTTTTTGTTGTTGGCCGCTTCTGGATGCTCCTGCTGCTGTGCTGCTGCTGCTGCTGCTGTTGGTGCTGGTGCTTCGCTCATTTTCATTTTCGTTGATGAGATAATGGTTGTGTCTCTGTGTTTTTACTTTGCCTCTGCGCCGTCTGCTGCGACGCAGCCTCCGCTTCTGCGACTGATGATGATAATGAAGTTGTTGCTGTTGCTGTCGCTGTAACTGTGGCTGTTGTCTGCGCTAACGAGTGAATTATTTTAAATGTGGGTTTCAAGGTCAAGGTGATGCCGGCGCTTCCGCTTGGAAGTTATTGTTTTGCATTCCCTTTTTCGTTTCGCATTCATTAAGCGCAGCGTCGCCAGAGCCGTCATTATCGTCTAACGCTTTGTTGATTATTCGCGCAGCAGAGGACAATGTGGAGAGGTGAATAACCCAAGCGGTCTCCATTAAAGCCCTGCAACTGGTGGTTGACCGTTAAATGTGTCAGATATTTGTACTAATTGGTTTTGCCTCTCGATCGATTGGCATTGGATGTAGCAAGAGCGTTGCCTGGTGGTTTTGGAAGCACTCATCGTCTCGACAACTCGACGAAATTTATAAAATATGAAATTCAAGTCTGCGAGCAGCAACACCGCTGAACGCGCGACCGTCAGTCTGGCTGCCTGTCTGTATGTCAGTTGGTTGGTTGGTTGGTTGGTTGGTGACAGAGTCGAACGACAATGACGCACATCAAAATATGCAAATTGGAATTTCAAAAATACAGCAATATTGTTGGAGCAGTGGGCGACCCACTCCAGTCCTAGTACTGTTCGGTTCCCCTCACTTCGTTCGCCCATGGCCAATGCGCCACAAACTCTGTCTCTGCTCGTATACACATATACACATATAGTTAACCCGATTTTGGGCGAATGCAAATTTCTCGTACAGCCCCTGCGGCTGCTAGCATCGTTGCTGCTGTTGTCGGTGTCGCTGCCGCAGTCGCCGTCTCTGTCGCTGCTTCTGCCGCTGCCGCAGTCGACGCCATGCCCGAGGCAGCAGACCGGGCCACCATTATTCGCCTTTACCGCTGCATACACTGCTTCGCCGGCTTTGCAACTGCTAGGGGAAACAGGGCGGCGGCAACGGCAACGGCAACGACAAAGGCAACGGCAGCGTCCAGTGCGCAAGCGCCTTGCCCGCTGTTGCTATTCTCTCTCCATCTCTGTCACTTACAGAGGCCAGATAACGTTCGTTCACTCGCACTGCTCTGCCAAAGCGAGTGTGAGGACACCTTCAACCACCACCGTCAGCAGCAGGAGAAGCAGCAGTATCGACGTTCCATTTCGTTTCGTGTCGCATAATTGCTGTGCGGAACGTTTCGGTAAACGAGACGTGAAAATTAACACTACGCCCCGTACACGCAGTCGACGCAACGTGGCGCTCAGCATGTAATGAATGAAATTGAAAATGAGAAACAAAGACTACCGAAAATTACCCGAAAATGAAGTTTTTCAGCAGTAGCAGCGCGGTGACAGCAGACGCAGTGCCAGCGACAGCGGCAGAGACAGCACCATTTCCAGCACAGGAAAAAAATTGAGTGACGTAACGTGGCGTCGGCGTCGCTGTCAGCAATTAAGCAACAGTTAAATTAAACGGGTTTCTAGTTCAAGGACACGCACCAACAACAGCAGCAAATTATAACGACGTACCGGCGCAGTAGATGCCCTGGCGCATTGGGATGTTCCTTTTATGGCTTCTGTGGAATGATTCGATTGCTTTGTTGTTGCTTTTTAATTGTGAATATCAGCTGAAAGCAAAACAGTGAGACCGAAAGGTTGAGATAGGTGACTACACTAAACTCAAGAGTAAAAACGATGTGATAATAGATGAATAGATAATAGATACCAATTTATTTTTTTTTTTCTTGTATTAAAGAAAATATTTTACTAAAAAAATAAATAATACTAATACATTATATATAAAATATAATATATTATACCATTTTTACTGTCTTTTGAGAGGATCTATATCTTATTGCAAAAGCATATAATTAATATGATCATGAATATACTCGCATTACATTTTCGTTTGGAGCTCTTTCGGCTGTGCCATCGCAATTAGTCGCGTCCAGCTTCTCCCATCTCTAAGCTCGCGCTCTCTCCATCTCTCTCTTTGGCTGATTGTGAGTCGGCAACACGTGCTTTTAGCGCTCATTTTCATTTGCGCGCTTTTCATTTTCATTCATTCGCTAACTCACACTCGCTCGTTCCACTCCGCCACCTCCGCCTCCACCACCTCCCCCACTCACGTCGACAAACGTTCACTAATGACGACAGCGCAGCAACAGCAACAGCAACAGCAACAGCAACAGCTGATGACGTCGACGTTTGCTCATTTTCTTTTAATTTTACTCAACTTCTGTTACGCGCTTTCTTTATTTTTATCGCCTGTTTCGCAGCACGATGCGATGCGATGCGAGCAGCTGTTCATTAAACATCTGCAAATGAGGCGCCGAAAAAGGGTTGGACAGCGCTTCGAAGTAGGCAATGGAAAATCGCTGTTGTGCGCATCTTCATCCGATTTGGAACAGATTTCTTGACGTTTTCTTTCCGCTTTCCTCTTAATTTTGCGTTTAATTGTGCGCACATGAAATATCGATTGTTGCCCAAAACAAATGTAGCTTTTGGTGTTGCCTACGCAGCAGCAGAAGCAGCAGCGGCGAGGACATCCAAAGGACAACGGCATGCAAATCGCAACATAAACAAGTAACTAAACTCTAGTCGAGACTGCTCGACTAAGAGATACCCTGAATCCATTGAGCTGTAATACCAATCATAAAAAGTTTCATTTATTCATTAATAGTAACCAACACATACACACACACACGCACACACACACACACACATATATGCATGCACGTAATATGCTCACTGCACAGTTTTGCGGCTGCAGCAGAGGCTGTGCTATGCAAACTTTATTGTTTAATAACTTTTTTTCTCGATCTATGTTCTTAATGAAATTTTCGGGGCATGATTATGACATCTAAATGTACCTATTTGCCAAATTTTAAGTCTCTAGTATTTGATATACGTGAGTTATCGATTTTGTTGAATTGTGGGCGAAAGGGGCGTGGCATCAAAAATCCAAAAATGACAAAATGTGCGGATTCAATATAGCTATCAACCACAACTTAGTGCACGATTCTATCTTTAACGGTGTGCACGCCAGACCTCAAAAACAAAGCGATATTTTCGATAGTTATCGATAAAAAAGGAATGGGACGAGTTATCGAAAAAAAAAAATAAACTCGTACAGCGTATGGTATTATCGAGCATTTTGCTTTTTATTTGAAGTCTCTAGCTTTTGTGGTTGCAGAAATCCAGGTGTTTACACGGACGGACGGACGGACGGACGGACGGACGGACGGACGGACGGACGGACGGACGGACAGACGGACAGGGCTAGTTCAACTCAGCTCGTCGAGCTGATCAAGAATATATATACTTTATGGGGTGTGGCACGCCTCCTTCTGCCTGTTACATACATTTGCACAAAAACATTATACCCTGAAATTTCCATTTTCAATGGATTCAGGGTATAAAAATGTATGTAAAAATGTGTTTTTTGTTTTTTTTTTTTTGGTTTTTGTTGTCGCGTGCTCGTTGAGCGCACAGTGGGTACACGGCTACATGCTAACATATATACATATATATTTTTATGAGATAAAATAGAAAATTTTGTTATCAGGCAGCAACGGCGAAAGGATATAAAGCAGCACACACACACACATGTCCATGCTTTTGTAGTCATGTGGGTGTATCTGTGCGTGTGCGGCACTTGAAATGGCAATGGCAGCTACCCTCGGCTTGCTTGGAATCATCTTTTGCCGCACTACTGTCCTCCACTGCAGCATCAGCCAGAGCCCGCTCTCAGTTGGCGTTGCCACTGCCAACGGAAAATGTCTTCGGGTTGAGTGCTTTTCCGGAGAAAATGTAATTTTCTCATGGCAGTCATCCTCGTTGCTCGTTGTTCGCTGCCGTTGCCGTTGTCGCTTTCGTTGCCGTTGTTGTCCTCGTCGAACGTCGCACGATTGAAGTGTCGGTCGGTTGGTTGGTTGGCTGCGTCTGCCTGGCTTGGTACCTAGGCGAAAAGGAAACTTAAAGGATGCTCCCCGTTCCCTGTGCTTCGCCTCGACTGTTTCCTGTTGCCCTTTTTCACCAGCGCCTTGCAAATTGCTCACGCTTGTCTTCTGCATGTGTGTATTTGTGTATATATAATATATGCCTTCGTATATACGTGCGTATGTGTGTGCTTGTGTGTGGCATTGTCGTGGCTGGTGCTGTCTTTGTCATTATCCTTTTGGGGGTATTGCGACGTGTCAAAGCAACAACGCCACGCTTGGCTGTCTCTTGCCTCGTCCTTGCTCAGGACTCAGTGTGCAGTAGCATCCATCAATTTGATGGATAAATATATGCAAATTGTGTATTAGCTGTCCTTGTTGTTGTTATCCTTTAGCAAACAGGCGCACACTCGCATCCACATCCCATCAACATACACAGCCACGTCCCCATCCACATCAATAGTCGCCAACGCAGGCATGTTGACGCTGGTGTAGTTGAGCACTTTTGGGGCATCTGAATGGAGGGCCGGATTGGGCTCACCCACCGCATGCGATAAATCATGTTAACAGCCAGTCAAAATTCCATATGCAAACAATTGTTGCAAGTGCAAAACCTTACGCAAAACGCTGGCCGCAAGACTTTTAACTTTTCACTTTCATTCCCCTGTTCCCAAAATCCAAACATCAATAATTGAATTACGAAACATACGAATTCACACGCCTCGAGGTGGAAGTATTCGTTTTGCTTTTCTATTTGCACATGTGTAAGCCGAGTCGACAGGCAGACCCATGCAAATTCCTTGACACTTAGGGTTGCAATCCTTTTCAGCTACAAAGAAATAAAGAACAAGTAACGAAACTCTAGTCGAGTCTGCTCGACTAAGAGATACCCTGAATCCATTGAGCTGTAATACCAATCATAAAAAGTTTCATTTATTCATTAATAGTAACCAACACATGCACACACACACACACACAAACATATGCATGCACGTAATATGCTCACTGCGCAGTATTGCGGCTGCAGAAGAGGCTGTGCTATGCAAACTTTATTGTTTAATAACTTTTTTTCTCGATCTATGTTCTTAATGAAATTTTCGGGGAATGTTTATGACATTCAAATGTACCTATTTGCCAAATTTCAAGTCTCTAGTATTTGATATGCGTGAGTTATCGTTTTTGTTGAATTGTGGGCGAAAGGGGCGTGGCATCAAAAATCCAAAAATGACAAAATGTGCGGATTCAATATAGCAATCAAACACAACTTAGTGCACGATTCTATCTTTAACGGTGTGCACGCCAGACCTCAAAAACAAAGCGATATTTTCGATAGTTATCGATAAAAAAGAAATGGGATGAGTTATCGAAAAAAAAAAATAAACTCGTACAGCGTATGGTATTATCGAGCATTTTGCTTTTTATTTGAAGTCTCTAGCTTTTGTGGTTGCAGAAATCCAGGTGTTTACACGGACGGACGGACGGACGGACGGACGGACGGACGGACGGACGGACGGACGGACGGAAGGACGGACGGACGGACGAACGGACGGACGGACGGACGGACAGACGGACAGGGCTAGTTCAACTCAGCTCATCGAGCTGATCAAGAATATATATACTTTATGGGGTGTGGCACGCCTCCTTCTGCCTGTTACATACATTTGCACAAAAACATTATACCCTGAAATTTCCATTTTCAATGGATTCAGGGTATAAAAATGATTTATATGCAAAATCCTGCGCAGAAGAAATGTCTGTAAGCAGGACCTAAACGAGGATCGAGGCCCGAAAAAAAAACGATCAAATGTCGCTGTTGTTATTGTCATTGTTGCCACATTTGCATTTGCATTTGAATGCCAGTGCTGGTTGTGCTGCATGAAGAAAGGTTGGAGGACGCGTCACACTGGGAAAATTAATATTTTAGTTCGTTTTGGTTTTTTTGCCACTTCTGATTGTGCGCAAAATTTATGCAAATTTTTCACTATATGACACACAAAAGAAGTTGAAACAGTTTTTTCTTTTGTGAGGTGCGAAAGGGTTCGGCTTTGTTTAATTAGTGCACAAAGGTGAAAGGGATGATGCACGGTGTGAAAAACATGTCAGGTCTCGGCAGCTGAGTCTCATATGAACTCATATGAGAGAGTCGACGTGAAGAAAGCGTATGTAATATAGATAGGCACTAGACTAACATTTTCACAATATTATTATTTTCACAATTTGAATAAAATATTTTAATAAATTTATTGTTAAAAAAGTTGTAGAATGCGGGAAGCATTTTAAATATATATAATTAGAAAAAGTCAATCAGTGACCAGCGACTAAATGTCTGTAACTTAAGCTCGCTTTCTTATATTTAGCTTTCTCGTATGTGGCTCATATGCTTAAACCTTATCCAACAGTGTAATAATTTAGTTTACCTTCTTATAATTTAAGTGATTTCATTTATAAATTCATAAATATTTTGCAATGTACATTTTCTTTCAAGCTAACAACCACCAAATTGAACTCGTCTTCCTGCTGCTGTCGGCTGACGCCATCTATTGCCTAACCCTGGAAATACGAAGAGAGCACAGAACAAACAAGCAGTGCAAGGATGCTGCAGCTGGCAAGCAGTAATTTCCAGCTATGGTAACAAGAAGACTGAAATAATTATTATTTTTATTAATTCATTAAATAAAATTCGCTTACTGAAAAAAAGTAATAAATTGTTTTTTTTTTTTTTTTTAATTGAAAGCTAAAATATGCGAGCAATAAATTAAGTTTAAATTATTACATGAATATGTAAAAGTTGATAATGCAAAAATTTATTTAATTTTTCTCAACAAGATGCCAGAGCGAAATTGCAAAAATTATAAAAATTGTTTTGCAGACTGAAAATATTAAAAAGCAATTAATAAGCCAGCCAAATGACTATTCGTAATTACGGGCCTTGGAGATGGACAGCGCGCACCATGAATTATGTTGTAAATGCCGCGCATACTAACAGTACGGCCGGTCTGGTTAAGGCCGAGTCCAGCCGTTGGACTTTCAATGCTTAATGAAAGTGCAGCAGGTTGAGGCAGTTGCATTGTAGCACAGTTGCTCTACTGCAGCTGCTACTGCATTTGTGCATTAATTTCAAAATAAACGCTGGCGATGAAGGGACAGTGGAGAGGGGTTAGTGGAACGGGTCGGAGTAGCGAGCAGAGCGACCGACTTCGATTTGATGATTGCTGGTTAATTTGCGTTAACGATGTGGACTGAGCATACCACGGCAGAGGCATCGAAATTAAAAGAAAACAAACAAGAAATGCTTAAGCCGTTAAGCAAGAAAGCTCGCAGGATCGGTGTTCGATCGATCAGTTTTTGGTCAGCAAATTATCTCCTCTTTTCAAGGCAGTTTTCGGGTGCAAACAAGAGCACTTGGGGATAATCGCCAGTGTAAACATGCAGCACTTTGCGTGCCGATGCCACAAGACATGAAACCCTTCAATCAGCCAGCCGAGAATGCCGGGGTAAGAGCGGATAGCAACAGGCGGGCTCTGGGCAACCGGCTGGCCGGCGTTAGGATTCGCACCGTTAACCAAACAAATCGACTACAGCAGGAACGCTGTAGAGCTGTGGAGCAAATTCGAATTCGCAAAATGCTGTTGAAGGCATTCTCGAGCTCTCCCCACATACTTCGCTTCAAATTAAATATAATTATATTTGAGTTCCATCCAAAATGCAACACATCCATCATCGTAACCTCTGGGTGCCGGCCACAGCAGTTCCGACTCAGGGCAGTGGAAGTCCACTTGATGGAAACGTGGAAAGACCCAGCTTTTGATAATGAGTGCGGCATAAGCGAAGCGCGATGCGCCTACTCTCTTTTACCTGCCACTTGATTGGAGCACCTCAAAGGCAAAGAGGTACTTATGTACGTCCGAAACTGGTTTTGGAATGAGAATTAAGTCTCAACTTTGGAAAGATTTTCCCACAAGTTAAGAGGTCAGTAGATTAAATTCAGTTTACATTAAATATCAAGCAAATAACAAACTATATAGAACGGGAAAGGAAAAAATAAAACACTCATTTGATACTTCAGAAGCTATATAAAATGAGAAAATGGATGTCTACCTTATATAAATCTTTATTAAATATGTATAAGGGTAATTTTCTTCATATAATAGAAATGGCAATACCAACGATCCATTAAAAGCAAAGAAGATAGTTCGCTGTGTTATAAATAGATGTAAAGACGCGAAACAGGCGGAATATTGATGTTTGCGGGCCATGCAGCTGGGCTACCCTCTACGCATAGCGTACATTAAAATATATTTATATATATGTTTATTACCTTGCTGTTTCTCGGATAGCTTAGTGAGGAATATCATGTCAAAAACAAATTACAACAAGCGCCAAGAAATTAACATGAAAAGCGCATAATTCAATTTTGCCATATACTTAATAGCCCAGACATTGGTGTTGTGCATTCTAATTACAATGCTTGGCTTCCTTGCACGCGAGCCCCAAAGACGGAAGCCCAGACTGGGCCGACACCAACCAGATGCCGTCTCTGGACGAGCTTCATTGGCTGCCCGAGTCGTTATGTCTTCATAAAGATGGCAATCAGTCTAAAAGCTGCACTCCCGGCATGTAAACTGGGCCAAAAAACCTGGCCATTTGCTACTAATAATAACAGCCAACCGCATGCGTATGTCTGTGTCTGTTTCTGTTTGTGAGTGTGTCTGCAAGTGTGTGTGTAGTACTTACACTTTTCATAATTCATGTTATTATAATTATTTTTAAACATATTGCACTCTGGTCGACACTTTGCATGATTTTCTGCTCGAATGCTTGATTAAGTCTGATGGGCTGTAGAAAGTGTGGAGTGGCGAAGAGAATGGTGGGGGGAGACTGCATCAGGAGCTTCATTTCAATGACACTCAGCACTCGACGGTGTACATAGCACAACGCTGGGCAAACGATCTGTTAATAAACACCTTCCTCCCTACCTCACTCGCTCTAGCTCTCAGTCTCTCTCTCTCTCTCTCTCTCTCTCTCTCTCTCTCTCTCTCTGTCTCTCTCACACCCTATCCCCCTCACTCTGTGTCTGCTTCTGTTGCAGCTACCCCAACTACCCACATACTTCACATGTGTATGCATTATTTTAATGACAGTGCCGCGCACGCTGCTTGTGACGCACGCCTCAGATATTAAGTACGACAACGAGGATAGCAGCGACAACGACGCCGTCGCCCAGCTCCAACAACAAGAGCTGAAAGCGCGAAGGACAACGAGATGAGGCACTTCTGAGAACAGGAACATCGTCGCTGGGCACTTGTGTTAATTGCAAGGCGACATTCGCCGCCAAATGGGGCGGGTTTGGTAACGGCAAACCAGCAACCAGCAACCAGCAAGCGGCAACTGGAAACTGGCAACTGGCAGCCTGCAACATGGGAATGGCAACTGCAAATTGTAAATTGCACTTACACAACTCGCCACTTGCAACCTGTGTCACTGATCGAATGTTGGTTGCACACGCACTCGAATTTCGAGCTTATTATGGGCCAGTGGCAAGTTCGTTGATGATGGATCGACATGTATGTGCATAGGCTGAGTAGCTGTATAGCTGTATAGCTGCATAGCTGTAGAGTGCGAGAGCCATGCAAATTACAATGCCAACATTGAGCCTTGCTGCAGTTGTTTATTTTGCATTAATGAGTTTGTAGTTGAGTGTAATGACAGCCCGCTGTTCAATGCAGTCGTTGTCCTATATATGCGCATAAGCAAAACCAAAATTATCGAAAGGTAAACGATGCCAGGGGCACTGCCCTGCCTACAGTTTGACACGCACTGTCCCAGCTGCCGCTCATCGCCAGGCGGCGCTGCAGTGCCCAGATTGTGTATGGGATATTGATTTAGGGGTTGCTTTCCTTTGATTGGGAGATCAATATTTATTGGAATTGAGCCACATTATCTGAGTCGGAAAATCGACGAATGGAAAGAGAGCGGCAAGTCGCGGAAGAGAAATACAAGATGAACGAGATCAACTAGAAAAATATTTGTTTATATTTAAGTTATATAGCTCGTATGCTCATATAAATTGAACAAAAATCAGCCAAACTGTGCGATCACCGTGGCCTCCATTCACTTAGTCAACTCCTGATTCCTTCCTCCAGATATTGCCTCCATCCACACAGACAGCATGCAGGCAAAAGCAAACAAACAAACTAAAAGTGTCTCAGGTCGCTTTAAATGTCCCCTGTCCCCTATGCCCTTGCGTGAGCCGTGCGCCCTTTGACCTCGGGCACAAAGGCTAGACAACCCTTTCTTTGCACAGTGCCCGTATCGAGACCATGGCAATCAGAGTTCTCTGTTTTTTTTCGTCGCTTGTTTTTTTTTTTAGCATTTTCTGTCAAATCGTCATGATTTAATGAAAAAATCAAGGGAAAAAACTTATTTGCATACGGATATAATTTAGCATTAAACGAGCCAGAGGCAAGCAAAAAAAAAAAGGATTTTAAATCGAGATTTTTTTTACCGAGTATTCAGTAGCGTTTTGTCTGTGTGTGCGTGTGTGATTCTGTGATAGGAAATGGCTCAACGATATCTGTTTGTTTGAGATTAATATGCCGTGCATCTGTCGGTTTGTGTCTGCTTTTTCTGTATTTGGGGGATTGTCCCATAGTTCGGCCTGTCAGCTCGTTTTCAGTCTTCGGTTTGAATGATGGTATAAAATTAGCATGGATACGATTTCACTTTTATAATCAGCGGGGATTTCTTTTTAGATATTTGCCTTGCCAGCCGTATGAAATTTCATTGAGTAAACTGTGATGAAAGTGATAGTAAAATGGTGAGAATTGCTGATCGAGTTGTGGCTTTCGGAAGGATATTTACTCGGTATAAGTGTAGATTCTAACGGTAGGCTTGCTCCTTATTTCGTATAGATTTTCTATAATGAAATGGATGACGTCATCAGATAATATTTAAGTCGAGATCAATCATATTTTAAGTGCTTGCCGATATATATTTTTCGTACTCTATATAGGAATGAGGAGTCTAAATAAATAGGAAACTTTTGCCAATTACAAAAAATCAGATAAGACCTAATTTGTTTTATTTATATCAAATGATATAAGCCGCATCAGTCTAGAGCTTTTTTAATAATACCTATGCCTAAGTACTTAGCAGCTAATCAGTGTTGTTCGTGATTAGCGGCAAGTTGGGTGCGAGTTGTGTCTTTATCTCGAATCATGGTACACGCCCCCTCGCATATCATTATGGAAGATTCCAGCTCGCGACAGGGCGCTGGCCAGACGCCACTTAAGTTGCAACTGAAATATTTATTATAACTTAAATTACCTTCTAATTACAGCAAACGCCTCCGAATTACCATTTCTACCTGCCGTAGCACTGTCCTAACCCCAAAAACAGAAGCTGCCCCCCTGCTGAACCCGGTGGAAAAACAACATGCAATGCGGCATTTACATAAAAAATTAGCTTGTAAAATTAATCCGCAATAAGCTCGCCTCGAACAGCAGTCGAGCAGCCGAGCAGCCAAAATTACCGTATTAAAAAGCAATTAGCATTTAAATATCGGGCCAGAGACCGAAGACAAAGGACACTGCCAGGGGTAGAGAGCTAGACGAACAACGACGGCGAGGTACCGCGAGCCGAGCCAGAATAAAGCCGCCGCATATGGGCGGCATTAAGTGGAGCTCTCTGAAGTGAAGCTGAAGTGAAGGAGAGCTGCGCTCAGGTTGCCGTCAAAAGTTGCTTGGAAATTAAATTTCCGTTTGGTTGCTGAGGCGTCGAAGACGGCATTAAAATTAAATTTGCGCTGGGCGCGCAAAATCAAATATGGCTAAATCAGCAATGTTGCCGATAAACAAACGCGTTCGGAAGCCATTAAAAATTATCATTTGCGCATATTGATTAGGAGCGAAGCGACGGCGACCGAGGTTGGGTTGACAGGTTGGTGGTGGTAGCAGCTACAACGGTAAACATCAGCAGGCCTCAGGACCGAGCTGTGTCATGTGCCCCTGAGACGAGCACGAGGCGCATTAGATTAGGTCGGCGTCTGTTGGGTGGCTGCTGCTTGTTATAGAAAACAAATATCGATTCCATCCCTTAAGTTTACACCCACAGCCATAACGTTACCCTCAATGGCCACCAAACAAAGGAAATGAAAAAAAAAACGTAGTAAAAAAACCAAAAAAAAACTCACCACCCACAGGCCGGCTTTCAGGCTGGCAGGCTTTCATGCTGAGAGGCATGGGCACTGGCTTGGGCACACCCCTGACAATGCCAGACGTTCGCGAAGGCGCCAGGGATTCTGACTTCAACTGCAAGTCGGACTGGGAACTCGCTAGTTAGAACTGCGAAATGCGAACTGCTAACTGTGTGTTGTGGGCCTTGGCTGCCTCTTCAGCGCCTGCTCAGCCGAGCAGCCAGCAGCGAGCAACCATTAAAATTTTCAAAAATCCATCATTGGAAAAATGGTTGAAAAAAATGTGCGCACAACTTCTGTGGCCATGTTTTTTTTTATTTCTTTTTGGCAAATCTCATTTGTGAGGTTTGAGGGTAGTTGATTGTGAAGCTGTACGAGACTTTTTGCAAATATTTCTATAATATTTTCAATATTCATAAATTTTGTTGCCTAAACGAGGCAAGCAAGTGGGCAACTGATTTGATTTTCTAATTTGCCGCAGAGACCAAAAAACTCAAAACGAATTTAAATCTGAGTTTCAGCCTTTGGGCGTGTCTGTGTCTGTGTCTGTGTCTGCGTTTATGGCTGGCGATATGAATGTCTGCCTAGGCAGCCATGTAAACACAAATCCAATCAAATAAACGAAATTAAGTGCACGTTGATTGGAGGCAAATCTGTTTTCAGCCTGAATGATGACAATCAGCTGGAAGACCAAGCACTGCGACTGCGACTCAAATCGAATCAACATCAGACAGCGCAGCGTGGCGTGCCTATTCTCAGCTACAAAAAATTGATTTCTGCAAACGTGGCACAAAAACTCCGAATTATTTTTATTTAAATTTTCAGACACCAGCCACAAAATATGCCACACACAAATTTGCATTAGGCACCTGTAATTTCTGCAGGACTGTAGGCAGTGGCAACCGCAATGGCAATTTCCAGGCCACGAGATACGCTTATCCTCTGCTCCCAGATTATGGAGCGGCAGTCCAGGCAACGCCACGAAAATTTTGATTGTTATTTGTGCAGACAGTAAAAGCCAAAGCGGTTGGCCCTCCCAGAAACGGCCACCCAGTGGCACACGCACAAGCACAGGCAGTGGCCGTAGCTTTTATTATAATGCCCGCCCATAACTTGCGAGTAGGTAACCGCCAAGGCCTACAGTGGGCTCCAGGCGAGGGAAGGGCGAAAGTGGGGAAAGTGAAAGTGAAAGCGAAAAATTGAAATGTGAAATATTTTTAAAAACCAATTTCATTTAGCCGCCGCCCCTATCTGGGATATCTGCCGGCAACGGCAAGGCAGACAGAAAATGCCATAAAGGAAATTGTTTTGAACTGAATTCGTAAGAATTTCATTGAAACTCTGGAACAACAAAATAAGAGACAAATACTAAATGAATGCTTTTGCAATATTGCAATATTGCTTAGCCAAATAATCAAGAATTGCCGCCGATCCACGTATTCAGCGCTCATCACCATTATTATTAATATTGTCAATTGAAATTGATAATGACAAGCATCGAAACTAAAGGAATAAAAGAATCGCTTGGAATAGGTAATCTATTATCAGATAATTACAATAGAATACTCTATGGGTACTAAAATCTCTGGAGTAACCCTCCCCAAGCCCTTCTACTTCAATGCAGAGTCAATAGAAATGTTTATAATTTCTTTCTCTTTCACATTTTCCCTCTGTGACCCAATATCATATTGTCTGTTAATTAAATATATCGCAAACAAGACGTAAGCCGACTTTCAAAGCTGTCATAAGCACTTCATAATTAGCACGCCCAAATTTGGCACACTTTGTGCCAAGGCTTACCCTCAAAGGACGATAACAAAAGAAAGCGGCTTGCGGTGAAAGTGAAATTGCGAAAATAGGCGCAAAAAGGCAACACACAACAAGGGGAATTAGCAAACATGACAATGTAAATGACTCAAAAGACAAATTCACACAAATACGCACACGCACATTTGGAAAGTTGGAGAGGGGTTGCGACCCTCAACAGTGGGATTTGACTTTGCGACTTAATTGCTTTGACATTTGACGCAGTCGGTTTGCAAAACTGCAAGAGATCGATAAGCGATTGGCAAACAGCAATGCACAAGGGTTGGCGCGAGGGTTAAAACTATCAATGGGTATTATAGCTCAGCATTTGCCAAATTGACGGGGCGTTTTGGGTATTGCAAATCATTTTGATGCGTTGTTGGTAAAACCTGTTGAGCACTATTAATAATCAGCTAATAGCTTAGAAATGGGCACATAAGAAGCAGCTGCACACATAGATCGATACTGACAATTAGCATCCTGGGAGTTTCTCACGCGTCTTTCGCTCACTTGCATAATGTATGAGGCCTGCTGCTCCTGGAGGCAGCCACTCTCAGAAAACGTGCCCCGACTTCAGTCTCATCTACGCCTTAGCCTTTGTCAGTGACTGCCTGCAGCCTGCGTGACAGGAAGCAAATGTCCTGTTGTGTCACTCATATGCAAATTGGCAGCCTCGCTGGCAAGCTGGCATGCTGGCAGGATAACAGGATGGCATTCTGGTTTTTACATTTTATTTGGCGTCACTTCGTCTGCTTCTTGCTATTAATTAGAATAATAATTAATAAAGCAACTTCTCGAGAAGGTTGCACGTGCAGCTGAGCAAAGAAGCAAGCAGTCTTCAGCCCTTTGCCTATAGCATAAATTAGTTGCCTCATTGACAGCAGCGCCAGAGGCTACTCAGATGCAGATGTGGATGCTGAAGCGAAGACTGCGGCAAGTTACCTGTCAAAAAACAAACCAATTAAATTACAACAAAAAGCAAATGATGCGTACTTAAACACGTCGACGTGATGTGAAAACGAGAGCCGAATGAGAAGGAGAGCCAATTCCCCGGCAGAATGTAACTAAATATGTTTCTGTTCTGTTCGCTGGGTTCGGCTGGCTTTTTAGGGTTAATCGAAAACTCAATTTAAATTTGCATATGATTTCTATTTAATTTACGAAAAAAAAAAAAAATACACCCAAATTCAGGGGAGGTTGGCTGCTTCTGGAAAATCAAACTCTTTTTTTTGTACTCATATTTTTTTTTGGCTGGACAGCTGTCGAATGACTGGCAGAGTTTAGCGGCATTTTCGTAGCATTTTCTTTGACGATGTTTTTACAGAGTTTCAACAATATTTCCAATGTGCACACACTTCCTACATAGACAAAAACTACGAGAGCAACAATAGCAAAAGGACCGCATCCTGATCCGCATCCGCATCCAGACCGCATCCTGTTCAGCTGCTGCCTCATCGGCTGCTGCGTATGCAAATTTTGGTCTGAAACATTTTCGTTTTGCTAGCAACCTTTTTACGAGGATTTTTTACTTTCATTCATTTTGTTAGGACTCGTTTCCCTGTCGTATGAAGAGTGAAGCATTTTGTTGTCTCGACAATATGTAACTGACACTTGAAGGGGTGTTCAAGCAACATTTGATGCTGTTGTGATAACCAACTCGACAAAAAAAAAGAAAAAAAAAATCAAAAAACAAAAAACATAAAAACAAAAAACAACGAAACCATCAGCTAACGTCGACAGGCGGCAATCTCTAATGTACAATTTCCATTAGCGGCATTAGCAGTTGGCATCGGAGCAGTGAAACAGTAGCCCTTAAAAGTTGTCGCGTGTTTGATGATTTACTGAAATATAAGCCTGATTTATGATGCTAAAAATAATGCGACTGGCCACAAAAACAAGTTGGCTTTTCCCAAATGTCGCCTAGTACATTAAATATGGACACAGTCCTGAACAAAAATAAGGATAAAATAGGCTAAGAAAAAAGAAAACCATCAGCCACAGGATGTGTTTAAACCAAATTGATATGGACCATTAGGGTGGCTAAAATTCGTACTTTTCTCCCCTGGTCTATTGCGAGAGACAAATGCGTGGACCCAGGGACCTTTCTTGAAGTTTTCTTTATTGACAAACTGTGGGACAGACCTGAATTTTAAGTGAGATAAATAAATCAGCTACCTTGTTTTCCCCGTTCAGGCAGAATTGGATATTTAAGGTTTGTATTTAGTATAGTATTAGCTAAGTATATCTAAAACATTTTAAATGGAGGATAGATTTTCATTAAATATTTCATGTAATTATTGGTATTAGTGAAGGCAGTTAAAGTTTTCCAGTTCGTTTTTCGCACACCACATCAGAGTATATAATATATTGCTTCAGATGCCCTATCCATAATTGAAATTCTACGAAAATATCCACAGAATGAACAAATATGGCGTCGCTTGAGATGCTTTGGGTCCGCCTTATCCCGGGGCAATGATGAATAACGGTGCTTAGGCGCCGGACATTTGATTAATGATGCGTTTAGCGCCCCAGTTCGGCCCGACTTGCGCGCGCGCACATTTTTCTACGCCATTTTTTTAGCTTTTTTTCGACAAAAGAGGATGAAAACTCAAATAAAAGCGCACCGCACACTATTTCTCACAATTTTGTGTAGATTTTTTATGCCTGGGCATAACTTTATTTTATTAGCACTACGTGGCAATCTGCTGGATTTTCGAGGCATTAAAAGACAATTTTTACAACTTACCAACGACGCTTTTTCCTTTACTTGCTCACTGTATACCCTGGAGCCATTAAAAATATAAGGGAATAATTAGAAGCCGAAGTCATTGCAATTTTTGTAATAATATAATGTAAGTGAAGTTGAATAATTTTAATTGTATATCTGAGACATGACAGAGCATGCAAAATCATTTTGTATAAACTGACAAATGAATAATTATTAGACTATAGTGCTAATCACATAATATGGGTAACGCGGTATTTTCTAGTCGGGCATTTGTATACTTTAGTACATTTTTTTGGGCACTGCGTGGCAGACCACAGTAATTTTTTTGTGGCCAATAAAGTTTCAGCGCGATGTTTATTAAATTCTTGCGAGCAAGTTCATTAGACAAAAAGCTGAAATTAATCAGCGAAGCAAGTCTACTTCACACTCACCTTGAGGGCTATGCTTTGTCGCCATCGAGAGGACCACCTCGTTGAAATTACCTGCCATAGCTGCACTTCAATTGCCACACATTACAATTGACAAGAAATGAGAGAGAGAGATAGTTTTCCGAAGCAATAGACCAGATGAGTTAGATATGTTTACAGGTTGAGATATATATAATATATATATATATATAGACTTAAAACTGCGATCCATCTTAAAATGAACTTAGGAGTGGGCTCATTCCTCGGCTGAACTATTGATGTAACCGAGGTGCAAATGCCTAAATATAACCAATATTTTTAACGCTATGTATTAAAGCTCTTAGATCCAACTTTAGCCATATGAAAAGGTAGTTTTGATTTAATTTTTGTTTTGTTACCAAGAATAAAAAATTTATATTTCATTTCAGGACACTATCGAATATTTTTAAAATGGATATTAGACCATAGAAACATAAATCAAGATGAACAAATATAACAAGTAACTAAACTCTAGTCGAGACTGCTCGACTAAGAGATACCCTGAATCCATTGAGCTTTAATACCAATCATTAAGAGCTTCATTTATTCATTAATAGTAAACAACACATGCACACACACACGCACACAAACATATGCATGCACGTAATATGCTCACTGCGCAGTTTTGCGGCTGCAGCAGAGGCTGTGCTATGGAAACTTTATTGTTTAATAACTTTTTTTCTCGATCTATGTTCTTAATGAAATTTTCGGGGCATGATTATGACATCCAAATGTACCTATTTGCCGAATTTCAAGTCTCTAGTATTTGATATACGTGAGTTATCGTTTTTGTTAAATTGTGGGCGAAAGGGGCGTGGCATCAAAAATCCAAAAATGACAAAATGTGCGGATTCAATATAGCAATCAAACACAACTTAGTGCACGATTCTATCTTTAACGGTGTGCACGCCAGACCTCAAAAACAAAGCGATATTTTCGATAGTTATCGATAAAAAAGAAATGGGATGAGTTATCGAAAAAAAAAATAAACTCTTACAGCGTATGGTATTATCGAGCATTTTGCTTTTTATTTGAAGTCTCTAGCTTTTGTGGTTGCAGAAATCCAGGTGTTTACACGGACGGACGGACGGACGGACGGACGGACGGACGGACGGACGGACGGACAGACGGACAGGGCTAGTTCAACTCAGCTCGTCGAGCTGATCAAGAATATATATACTTTATGGGGTGTGGCACGCCTCCTTCTGCCTGTTACATACATTTGCACAAAAACATTATACCCTGAAATTTCCATTTTCAATGGATTCAGGGTATAAAAACAAAAAAAAAAACCTAGGGGTGCCCAACTAGAAGATACTCAGATCTCATGGCTCCTTAGAGTTTCTTAACACAGTTCATAGCTCATACATTGGTAGACAAAATTGACCAAATTGGAAATGGTATAAAGAATGTCGATCAAAGAAGAAAAAGTTCTAAAAATAGATATTACCAACACATTTTTGCAAGCGCACTACAAATATTCCGTTACATTGAAGATCAGAGAAAGGAAAACATATTTGCACTGCGACACAAAGCGCCCAGCGGCAAATTTAAAGTAGGTAACTTACAATTCAAAAACAATTTAAACCTAATTGTGATTCTTGGAATATGTTGTTGTTGCCAAGTAGCCAAACGCTTTGTGTAAAAACTTTTGTGTTTATTAACAGAATTTGTAAATATTTTTTTTTTTTGGTTTCTAAAAAGCAAAATTTTTAACATATGTGTCACAATTGCAACTGAACAGAATTTTATAAGTTTTAAGGAAATTTCGGGCCGGTATCCAAATGTAAAAAATAAAAATAAAATTAGTAAAAATATAGATTAAGTTTCATGCTAAATTTGGAGACTCTAGCTCTTAAGATAAAAAAGATGAATAATCTGATTTTCATATGGTTTTAAGTCGATAACAATTATTCAGGAATAATAAATATTCGACAAAAATTCAAGTCTCTAGCTCTTATGGGCTCCGAGATCGACGCGTTCATACATACCGACGTACGGATCAACTCGGCTTGTCGTCCTGATCAATAATATATATATACTTTTTGCTTGTTAAATACATTTAACAAAACCATTATACTGTGATTTTCCATTTTCAATTGTAAGCTAATGGTTAATGATTTTATTAATCGAAAATTTTTATGTGCACATCTACAAAAGTCAAGCATTTCTTTTTGAGATCATTATTTATGTATTTTGAAGAATATCAAAGGGTTAGACAGCTCAGTATATTTCTTTTATGTATTACTCGTAATCCAAGTAGGTAATCATCATCATGCTGAAACTGTATATGGCCTTGGTTAATTGAAGACCAGTAGCCATCGACAGTGGGAGCATGTCCACAGCAGTGAGCGACCGTTCCTTTTGGGACTTGGCCAGCATAAGAATCACAAGCTTTTGCTCCTTGGCCGGCATCTCGTACCACAGGCAATTCGAGTAGATTTCATTTGTAAATTGTTCATTCTGAGAAATAATGCATGCTACTTCAATGCAGCGTTACTTAGAATATTACCTAATCAATAAGCTTACAGTAGTTTCCACTATGGTGCCCAGACCACAGAAAGTGTACAGTACTATAAAGGAATATATTAAATAGGCTGGCGCAGTAGGCCAGACTCTCATAAAAATGCAGGAAATAGTGCACAGAATGCCGAGGCACCCTGTCATAAGCTGTACGAACATAACGACTGTAAAGATCTTCTTTGTCCCTCGCAGTATTCTACAAGATGAACAAATATGGATAAAACTGAATGAGGGCTTAAGTGGGAAACACACACGTTGCATATTTTTGATGCCAGGCCAGCAGATCCCAGAGCATGGCCAGCATCTCCTCATACTCGTTTGGCTGCACGACCAGCGCATTGAATTCATGGAACTTTGCATTAAATATGTCCTTCAGTAGCGGGACATTAACAATAAACAAGAAAAGGTACATGTCTCCACCAAAGTTACCAAATGCACCTAAAATCAAGAATGTACAGTGCAAGGAAATTAGAATCATATATCCACTGTCGGTGTTGTGATCGAGCCCGGGAATCAGGAAATGCAAGACCATGCCCTTCTTGTTGTAGGCAAAGAACTCAAAAAGGGGAAAGCAGATCATTATGATGACCATTGACATGTAGACCCAGACGAATGCCAACATTAGGTACCAGAAGTTATTGATCCGCTGGTGCAGATATTTTGTATAGTCGCCATTTCTTCCCTCGTACTCCCGGTACATGGATTCGTAGGTGCCCTGTATTGTACGCATTACCGACGCGTTGCCCACGCAACACAAGAACTTTGTTAAGCCCTGAGCAGCCGAACCAGCCACGGCAAGTGCCTGCAAAATGACCGTAGAGTCCTTCAAAACTACGCCCACATACAATGTATATCCGGTGAACACAAAAAACGAGAATATGAAGGCGAGTATGAGATAAGTCCACGCCCACATACGATAGTTCGGATCCGACACATCGGTGCCACAGACCGCAACGCAGAAACGGATGAGCTTGATAACCGTAGCCAATCTAGATACAGCCGTTTTTTTCATTGATGATGTCTATTAGTAAGTAATAAAACACGATACAACAGAAGTCTCTCCATTGACTGAATAGCAATGCTCCAAGGATATTACTTTTATTGCCGCCAGACCCTGTTGCAAACGTCAAAATATTGACAACTTAATTTGCCAATTGATCTATATAATGGCTCAATTAGCGAGGTTTTAATTGATTTAGCCTTCGTTGCTTGAAATATCTTTAAGTGTAAAGCAGCCACACTAAATGCTCCGTTTCCCATGAACATGATATGATTTATGCCATTTAATGTGGGGTGTTTCCGCGGCCACCCGCTTTATGCATGAGCACATTCAACACCCCCAACCAAAAGCTGCATGTAATTGATTTAATATACAATTTTTTAATAAAATCTGTTGTCGAAAAAAATAAATATGAGCCAAAAGGAAACGAGAAGTGAAGAAACAAGAAACAGAAATGATTTTGGTATTTTCTCAGCATAAAGCCGACGCGCGGATGCCGTATAAAAGTCTATCTATGGAACATTAAATAGATATTTATGGATTTTTAACTATTAAAATTTTAGTTTCAATATATCCAATATTTCGACCATCCAGTATCTGTATTCATTATTATTTGGTAGGTTAGATAATACATTAAGATCAGTGTAACTGTATATCTGATTAGTATCTACGTTTATGTAACACACACAACCTAAATACAAAGCTCGCTGTATATCTCCATCTTTTTACTTATTTATTTTATTTTGGGCCAAACCGGAAGTGCAAAAGAAAATGTAAAGCGCCTAAGCTTGGGCCCAACAACTAATAAAGGCTATCAACAACAGCTCAAACAACAAACAACAACAACAAAGTCATAACGACGTCCAATGGACAATGGAAAACTGGCGCAAAACAAACAGCAAGAAAGAGGATGAGAAGAAGAATGAAGAAGCACGCTTTGCTGGCAGCGGAGTCGAACATTTTTCTTCATACGCACTCAAGTGTATATTTTCTCATTTTCTTGCATTTAACTTAAAATTTGCTTTGAAGTTTTGACATTTCGTAAAGCAGATTTCGTTTCCCGCCCAACGTAGATTTTTATTTATACACAAGCAAAAAATTTCGCTTTTTTTTATCGAAAATCCAAGCAAACAAAAGTAAGAGCGGCGTCGACTGAAATTTCAGTTTCAATCACCCCTGCGGAAGGTGTGGCCTCAACAAAAAATAAAAAAAAACGACCCTCACAAGCCGAGGCCTCTACTTGCTGCCAGTCAAAATATATATCTACCCTGGCCGGCTTCGAATAGCGTGCCTTGCCCTGTGCTCACATGAGCAAGGCGCGGCGCGACGCGGCGTATACTTAATATGAAAGACGATGACGATGTTGGCTTAAAGTAGCCAAGACGACGCTCAAGAAGCTGACGCAGCAGTTCAGCGTAAGTCTTTGAGGCAGCATTAGCTGCCTCACAAAATTACTGGCTCGTTAGTTGCCAGGTAGCAGAGACGCCGCGAAGCAGTCGGCAGCTCAGCGACAGAGACAACGACAGCGAATTTCTGTATCACATGCTCGTACTCAAGAAACGATTGTTTCTTGCTCGCTTGCACACACACGTCAGCCCTCACGGTGGTTGAGCGGTAGGGGTGGTCTGAGCCTGCAGGGTACGCTCACTTCCAGGCACACAATTCCAGTGGAAAGTGCGTGTAGAAATGCCGCTGGCCGCCAGGCGGCGCCACCGTCTTTGTGAACTCTGCCACTAATTGCCAGCTCCTTTTGCTGCTTATTTTGGCTTGTTTATCTCTAATTATATTTTAATTTGCACAAGTTTTCAGTAACTTTTTTTCTTGTTTTTTTTTTATTTTTGTTTTTTGCCTACCCCAAAAGTGTTTGCACTTTACGCGCGAGCATCCCGGCGCACATTTTAATTGCAATTATGGAAGGCCAACGCTTGGACGACTCTCAAGGTTTGTCCTTGCCACAAGGCGTTGTGCTTGTCACGTAGCAGCATCAATGGGCCACTAATTATACCGGCAGGACCTGGTCGGTTGGCTGCTCAGCCGCCACGCCAGCAAATTTATGCCGAGTCTTTTAGTTGTTTGGGGGTAATTACTTTATAGACTAAAGGAAATTGAGCGAGTGCACAAATTCGGAATTTTAAACAGTGACACAAGACACAATTGGGACAGTGGGCTGGAACATCTTAAAGTCAAAAGTCTTCTCGTGGATAACTCGTTTGTTGGTGTTACACCAAGCAAGCTGCAGCTCCTTAGAAAATGCCGCCGAAGTTTCGCAGCCGAAAATCAGACCGATGAACATTGAAGCATTCAAAGATGTATTTTACTGAAGCCAGTCACGTTTTGGGCAGCTCATTTCCTGTCCACGGGTCACAAAGGTGTCAAACGGATGTAGGGACGTGCCGCGTATGCACAATGTGTTCAGCCGGAGTTTGTGGGTCCCGGACGGTAATCAACGTAACCAAGGAAACCCACTACCTAGCTCAAACTTGGGCAAGCTTTAAACGTTTTCTAATTGTTAAACTGCCGCTGGCCAACTTCCTTGCACAGAAAACGAAACGCCACACAATTAAACAGCGCCAGAAAAACTGCCGAAAGACAAGAAAAAAGGAAAACGAAAAGAAACCCCAAGCAATGCCAAAGGAGCGCGGCTGGCGAGCGCGAGCTATGTTAATTAATTTGCCAGGACATCCGTGACGACCGGGTAGGTGGGGAAAGACTCTGAGTGTTTATTTTATGCCGTCGCGCTTAAGTAGTAAGCCCCATTAACAACTGCCTGTCGTTTGGCAGCGAATAATGGCGTTAGATCATCATCGCCCTGGCCTGGACATTGTCAAAGGACGGACGCCCTGCGCTGTGCGTCATTTCAGCGCTGAAAGCTTTCAGTGCAAATTGTTGGAAATTAAGATATGTTTCTCAGCACTCACACAGCTGCACGCCCACACAACTAACCAAATACCCAACTGTGGCTCGAGCGGCACTCCGTTGCCCCCTGGTTCAGGTTCCATCTTCGTCATATTTCATGGCTTTTCCGGGCTCTGCTCTGTTGTTTTATGAGCGCCATTTGGACTTGTTCTTCGTGTCGTTGTTGGCGCTGCCGTTTTTGTTGTTGTTCAGTAGTTGCCATTGTTAATGTCCTGGCAACCACAAATGGCGACCAATCTGCGCCCATCCACCAACACGACGGACAACGACCTGTCTTTGGTGTGTCTTTTGTGGTTTCCTTGTGGTTGTTTTTCTTTAATTTGGTCCCTGCCAAGTGGCTTGCTTCTGGGCGCGCTTACAATAATTAGATGTAACGGATATTGTAATTGGTGTTAAATTGCGTCAGAGGCCGTGCTAATGCTCTGTCTTTATAGGGCTGCGGAGGCGTGGTTACGACATTTCATGTAAAGCCATAAAACGCAAAACTGGAGTATTGGTTTTTTTTTTGTATTATAATTCATTTGAGCACAAGCTGAATGCAAAAATTGCGATGCTTCTGTATTTAACACAATTTAGATAAGTTTGGCTGTTAAATACTTCTACGAACTTCCCGTAGTGGCATATAAAAACAAACTGAATGAATACATTCTGAATAAGTTCAACTCGACCAACAACCTTACCTGATTGTCAAATATCTCTCAGGAACAACATTTCTCAGACTTGAATCTCAGCATCCTCATACAGGCAATTAGCATGACAATGCCAGGGATATATTCAGGATGCGAGCCAAACTACTCAAAGGGTTAAGCTAAAGCACAAATAAGTTCTGATGGGCACACAAAAGAGGCTTGAGCCTTATGACAGGATATGATTGAGTTTGAATTTGAATATGAAAACCCGTCGGAGGCACAAAAGCGCAACGCGTGTGAAAATTAAATACTACGTACGAATTCAGTTTATAGAAACTCAACCGTCCTTCTCCTTGTCCCCAAGGAGCAAACTTGCTCGACAAGCCACATACTTATGCACATAAATCACAAAGCAGCATTTGCATAAGTTGGCAGTCCAAAACGAAATCGACGCCAAAAAATTTCACAGGCTGGTATGGCTGCGCTTTCGGAAACAACCTTCTAACTCTCTAATCAAATTAGCAACAGTTAACCGGAAGTGCCGAAATCTGCCGCCACACTCGCCATTGTGTGTGTGTGTCATTGTTTGCTGTGTTTGTTTTGAGCTGCAATTTTTATTGTTGTGCGGTGCATTTTTATTTTGATTTGATTGTTCGCGCATCAGCGGGAAGCCCTTGTCGGCGGCCTCAACTTCTGAATAACCAACCCAAAATCGAGTTTGCATGCAAAATTTTGCATTCGGATTTGCATTTGAATGTGGATAGGGTACGGCGTGCGGTGCATGAATCATTTATCTTTGTAGCTGCTGATGATGATTCAAGTATCGATTTGCATTGATTTGCATTTCAATTGCACTTTTTCGACACTTTACAATGGATTATTTTGCAGTTGCATAAACTCGCTCCCAACCAGATGCGAAATATTGTGATGTGATTTATTTATGGACTGCAAAGCACTTGGAGTGATTTGCTCGCGATTTTGTTGCTGCTTTTGTTGTTGGAATAATATGGATTATTCCTAATTGTCTATATTTTTAGATAGCTCTTGAGTTTTGACACGTGTCTGTGCATGTGAACTCATTGAGCTATCCCACCTATCCTACCGCAATTTAATGCAGCTTTTCAAATATTCGAATTACGATATCCAGCTGGTTTCAAGAAGCTACACGTGGTTTTCATTTCTTTACATTCCACAAATCGTAATTTACTGTCACATTATAATGATCTAAATTATAATTTTTATTGAACCTGTACCTTTAGTTGAAGTATGGGATGATATGTATGTGGTGATTTGCTACGAATACTATTTACCCGATTTATGTTTACTGTTACGTTTATGATCCCCTATAGTTATTGAAAATTATTATTTATATTCGACCAGGTCTAGAAGCTCTAAGCGTGACTACAATTTTGTAGAATGTATACAAACGCTCCATATAGCAGAAGTCAGTTGTGTCTAGAATCTACTATAAGACACTTATCAGAATGACTCTTTTTTTTATATTATTGTTCAAATATTTATCTATTTCTTGCATTTAAAAAAAAAACAACGTTAATAAAAAACCTTACAGAAAAATGACGCCGCAAAAGTCTGTTTGGGGGAAACATTTTCTAATGTATTGTCGGGTAACCATTTCGGTTTACAATTACTTCTAATCGTCGAGGCTTTAAATCAACCAGTTTCCGAGTTCTCTCTGGCGTTATTTTGCCCCATTCGTCATTTGGCATATTTTTCGACATTATATAGCAACTTCAGCCTTACATTTTGAGCTACAGACTTCGGATCGTTATCGTGTTATAAACAATAGTCATCCTTAATCTTTAATTTCTTGGCCCTTTAGTGTAAGTTTTCATTTAGGATCTTAATGGTTCATTATCAACTATAAAAATATTCGATTTCCAACTCTATTGGCCGCCATACAACTACCATGTTACCACCTCTTTCACGTTTAACGGCCGAAAGTAGATTTTCTATTATTAAGGTGGTTCGGTTTTTTATACCCTGAATCCAATGAAAATGGAAAATCAGGGTATAATGTTTTTGTGCAAATGTATGTAACAGGCAGAAGGAGGCGTGCCACACTCCATAAAGTATATATTTTCTTGATCAGCTCGATGAGCTGAGTTGAACTAGCCCTGTCCGTCTGTCCGTCCGTCCGTCCATGTAAACACGTAGATTTCTTAAACAAAAAAAGCTAGAGACTTCAAATAGAAAGCAAAATGCTCGATAATACCATACGCTGTACGAGTTTATTTTTTTTTTTCAATAACTCATCCCATTTCTTTATCGATAACTATCGAAAATATCGCTTTGTTTTTGAGGTCTGGCGGGCACACCGTTAAAGATAGAATCGTGCATTAAGTTGCGTTGATTGCTATATTGAATCCGCACATTTTGTTATTTTTGGATTTTTGATGCCACGCTCATTTCGCCCACAATTTAACAAAAATGACAACTCACGTATATCAAATACTAGAAACTAGAAATTTGTCAAATATGTACATTTAAGTGTCATAATCACTCCCCGAAAATTTTATTAAGAACATATATCGAGAAAAAAAGTTATTAAACAATAAAGTTCCCATAGTACAGCCTTTTCTGTAGTCGCAAAACTGCGCAGTACGCATATTACGTGCATGTTCGTTCATGCATATGCTTGTGTGTGTGCATGTGTTGTTTACTATTAATGAAAAAGTGAAACTTTTTATGATTGGTATTGCAGCTCAATGGATTCAGGGTATCTCATAGTCGAGCAGCCTCGACTAGAGTTTTGTTTCTTGTTTCATAATAGCTTCTTTCCATTTTACTATTACATAATATTCTAGACGAAAAACTCGACTAAGAGATACCCTGAATCCTTTGATCTGTAATAGACGAATAAGTAAGAAAGGACAAGGAACGAAAGGAGGAACGCTGCAGCATATGCTGTAATATGGAAACTTTAATTTTAAGGGCACAATTATGACAATTACAGGTGCCTATTCGCCAAATCTCAAGTCTCTAGTATTTGATATACGGGATGCACGAATTTAAAATTTTGGACAAAAAGCGTGGTATAAAAACCGAAAGATGACAAAATATGCGTATTATTTATTACAATCAACCCCAAGCCCCAAACGCAAAGCGATATTTATCGATTATAAGAAAATGGGATGAGTTATCGATACAAAAATTAAACTCGTACAGCGTATGGTATTATTGAGCATTTTACTTTTCTCTAGCTTTTGTGGCTTACAAAATCCAGATGTTTACAAAGACGGACGGACGGACACGGCTAGTTCAATTCAGCTCATCGGGCTAATCAAGAATATAAATACTTTATGGGGTGTGGCACGCCTCCCTCTGCCTGTTACATACTTTTAACAAAACAATTATATCCTGTTTTTCCATTTTTAATGGGGTCAGGGTATAAGAATGTGCAAAAATCTATGCAGAGTTATTTTTCGCTAAAATTTTTATTAACGTTGTTTTTAAATACAAATATTGTTTTTTTTTTTTTTTTAAATAAAAAAAAATATAAAATTCAAATAACTGGATAAATAAGTTAACAATCCTATAAAAAAAAGAATCATTCGGATAAATGCCTTATTCTAGAGACAGATGACTTCTGCTATACGCAGAGTATGTAATAGAAGCGCACGAGCTTTATCGATAATTAATCTCAAAGCCTTACTATCGAAAATAATAAGTCCAAATTGAAAACCATATAAGATTGAGACGAATTGAATATTCATATTTTGTACATCTACTAAATCGTAAAAAAAATTAAATTAATAATTTGCGTGGTTATATTAGAGGTAGGCACTGTTGTAAGTCGATAATCACTGCACAAATTGTACCTGTGACTTCCAAATGGCGTGACAGAAACACTTTATACTTCATAATTCGATTACTAGTTACAATTTTGTGACTTGAGGACCGAAGTCGACATAATTTATTTGACAGCATCGAAACGTCTCAGTCTTGCTAATTTAGTTACTGTTCCAGTGTTTTCTTTAGCATTTGACTTGCTGTGTCTTCGCAACAGGCAATATAATTATGAAAAATACAAGCGCTAAAAGACGACTATTATCCGATGATGAAAATACAATTCTTAAAAGGCAAAAATCAGAAAGAAGTGCAAATGATAATGACCAAAAAGATGACGAGGTAGGTTCCTAAGTCATATTTTCGAGCATGGGATATAATATGCTCCTTTGCAGATTTCGTCTAACCCTAGTAGAACAGAAAGTGCAACAGCAATGTTCCATCAAAATAAGCTTCAGCAAACTGGCATTCAAGATATGGATGTCGCACAATCTGAATTCTTTGAAAATCCAGCATCATCACGTAATCATCATACAATTGACACAAGTCCGCAGGTTGCAACAGATTTCTTTTCCATCGGATTTAAAAAATTTGACTTAAAAGATAAAAACAACGATAATATCGAGCCAGAAATGTTTGCGAATCCGATTACCATACCCCAACACGATATAGAGCCTCTTACGTCAAATATGGATTTTTTGGATGATTTAGCAGTGTCAATTCTTGGATCAGCACAGAAAGAGTTAGATACGAAGATTTTGGATGATGTTGCATTGCCAAATTCTGAGACGTCCCAACATGATATAGAGCCTCTAAAATCAGATTTCGGGAGCGCATTGCCAAATCTCAACGCAGCCCAACACGATATAGAGCCTCTTACATTAAGCATGGAGATTTTGGATGATATGACAGTTTCAATTCTTAACGCAGCTCAACATGATGTAGAGCCTCTTACATCAAACATGGAGATTTTGGATAATATAACAGAGTCAATTCTGGGAGAAGTCCAAAAAGATGTAGATATGACTTCTGACTCGCCACAACCTGAAAAAGAGCCTCGTACGGAGATTGCGGATGATGATTCACTGTCAAATATTGACAGCGATGAAGATTTTGACAGTCAACAAAATATCCTGCTTAGGCCTTTAGAACTAAATCTAAACGCTTACTCCAGTTTTAATTCAAATACAAATGATATAGTGGAGGGTAATATAGTCTTAAAAACAAGTGAAATTCAGAAAACCAAAAAGCAAGAAGGAACAAATAAAGTGATTCCTGATAATCTACACTTAAATTTACAAAAAAATTCAATGTCCACAAAATCCACTACTATTTCAAAGAAAAATAAATGTATTCTATTACGTACTCCAATGTCACAGAAAGGTCTGTACAAAGATAAACATTCTGGCAGACGTTCAAAAAAGTATCAAGATAAGGCGACAAGAATCAAAAAGACAGGAAATCCGGAGAATTCTGATTTGGAATTTACCTCTGACTCGGAAATGTCTTCAGGACTTGGGCATAAGCGAGAATCCAATAATGAGTCATTTTCATCATTTTCATCCATTTCATTTGACGACTCTGATGAATACTGGGAGTATTATAGTGATCATAATGAATTTACGAGTGTAAGCTCTGACAAGAAATCAAATAGTCGTAATATGATGGAGACGCTCGCGCATCTTAGAAGCTTGGATTCAGATGAAGAATTTCCATGTAAGGATCAATTCAAGCATAATTTTTCTTTATTATTAGAGAATAAGAACCTTCTTTAAAAGTTCATCTTGTTTTCAGATTCTCAAAGAGTTACAAATTCAAATTCGACAAGAAAGCGAGCTCCACAAATAACTCAAGTCAAGCATCGCTTATTGATTAAGCCCAGTGCTTCTCCTAATATTAATTCATCTATGACAAGGTATATTGCACATTATAATATTCTACATTACATAACTCAGTCTTAAAGTATTATATATATTTATCTCATTTAGTCAACCATTAGTTTTGCAAGAGCCACTCTTTTGTATTGCAGAGGATATGCAAGCAAACGATACGACTTTACCCAAATCCATCCAATCAACAGAAAAGTCAGTTGATCTTGAGCCACCCATGATGCCACAGGCTTCTTTAAATCGTTCAACAGACGATCGAAAAGAGATCATTGGTCCAGGCTCTCAGGGTTTTGAATTTAACCAGTCAGACATTTCCACATCTAGAGGGTCCCCTCAAAATATATATAGTTCAGAAAAAAAGAGAGCTTTTGAAGAGACAATGACAACATACTTAACCAAAATGTCCCGAGAGCCCGCTGAGAAAGAAGAGAAAAGCAACGTTGCATCAGCCAAAACTGTTTCTTCACCACATTCGGTTAAAGAGTCGGGGAGCGATGATTCAATTTCGCAACGTAATACTGAAAAGTTGAATTCTGATTCGAAGTATAGCAAAGACTTCTATGAAGATAAAGAGACCGTTACAGATGATAAGCTCTATTGTGAAGATGAGGAAGACGGCTTAAGCTTGGATCGTTTTTATTCGGGTGCTTTAAGTGACTACGAGCAACTCTTCCATGAGATGCGCAAAGTGGTTGACCTAGTACCCAATGCCTTTAAGTATGAATTATACAGCCTTCTCTATCCCATTCTTGCTCTAGTCTATCTACGAATGGTTCTTAGCGGTAAGTACCGGAAAGGCAAAGCATTTGTGGATAACTCTCTCCGTTACATCGATAATTCATACAGTGCACGAGTAGAAAAGCTCTTGGTACTACAAACTCCGAGTGACCTTCCAAACAAAGCTAAAAAGTTAATTTGTGACGATAACGTGCAGGTTACAGTTTGCATGTTTGAAGAAACGTACTATTTATTACTACTCTGCATGGAGAGCTGGAGCTATTCTGTACAGTTGACATTCATGAGACATTTCGACTTACATCCTCATGATAAAAGAAAGGTGCCTCATCAGCTTCGTCGCATCACCTTGCCTATTTTGGATAAAATATTCTGGGCTACTCCTGACACAATCAAAGAAACTAGAGAAAGTAGCCCGCGACCTTCGCGACGTAAGCGTTTCAAGAAGGACAAGCATTCTCCAACTAGAAATGTCATTTTTCCAACAGGAAACCGCCTCTACACTCCTATTCGGAAGCGTTGGGATCTGGAACGACAAAAGGAGGACGAGGAGCGTCGCGTGCCACTTAGCCGTGAAAGTTTACCATCGACCTATCTATACACGGCACTTAGGAGTTCTGAGACTATCATATGTGCCTCGTTCTCCAACAAAACCACAATGCTGTCTATCGGCACTGCCTCTGCTGCAATTCATGTTTTTTCTTTAACATCCTCAAAGTTGGTGCAGCTGAAATCAGCAGCTTGCCTAAAGAAGCTCGACACTGGTGTATCCGGCATTGATGATAGCATGTTAGACGTCACCAATAGAAAAATGCGACGCACACTCTTTGGCCACCAAGGACCCGTATACGGATGTAATTTTGCTCCGCACGATCGCTTTTTACTGAGTTGCTCACAGGATCGAACTGTGCGTTGTTGGTGCTTGCTCTCATGGAGCTGTGTCGTTATCTATCCTGGTCACTGTGGGGCTATCTACAGCGTTGTATATGCTCCGTTGGGCTATTACTTTGCAACCGCATCGAATGATCGTACGGCACGCATATGGACGCAGGACAATAGGAAATCAGTCTGTATACTAGCCGGACATTTGGCCGAGGTAGTTTGCTGTCAGTTCCATCCGAACAGACATTACATTGCGACTGGCTCGGCCGATTGTACAGTACGCATGTGGGACATTGTGAAAGCAGTTCAAGTGCGCGTCTTCGGTGCTCACAGAGGTGCCATCAATGATGTCGCCTTTTCCATATGTGGACGGTATTTAGTCTCTGGATCTGATGACAGTTATGTGATTGTTTGGGACACTGATAAAGAGGTAATGGTTCACTGTCTTTCTCATCATACTGCCGCTGTGAACTGCATTGAGCTTACGTTGGATAACAAACTTATTATAGTTGGCGGTAACGACTGCCAAATGAGCATTTGGGACTTTGAGCAATTGGTGCAGCAATATGATCCTGTTATATCAAAAGAAAATAGCAAGGATACACCTTTACGACCAAAGCTAGGCAGTCAAAGTTTTCTGATTAAGGCATATGCGAGTAGAGGAACTCCATTCTATAAACTACGCATTACACGGACAAACCTTCTGCTAGGATTCTGTGTCACACTAGAAAATAATAATGAAGAAGATAAAAAAAACGTTGATTGCATGGCTAAGTACAAAGAATGGCTGAATCAATTGAATGTTCTTAAAATGAAGGCATATTTTACACAGAGTAAGAATGGATGGAATGACTCCTTTTTTGATGTAGATAATGTGGATGGTGCAGAAGATGCCAATATGGATACATTCAAGGTACCACAATTAAAGATCTCAACTGATGAACACGACTCAGAAATATTCTGGTCTTTTGATGATGAAGATTCTACAAATAATGAAATATTAGTAACTAAACTGAATTCAATTACGTATTCCGGAACTGAAGCTAATCAACGTCAATCGACAACAACAAGAATTAACGATGATCGACAAAAAAAAGATAATATGAGGGTTGATATCGAAGAAGTAAATAATACAGATTTTCAAGATTCTTCGGAGGAGTATGAGGATTCAGAGTCTGTTTCTGAGGAAGAAAGTGAAAATGAGTGTGATACAGAATCTGACAAACATTCAGATGATACAGATTCTGAACAATATTCAGATAACATAAAGTATGAAAAAGATTCAAATATAGAACCAGAAGAAGATTTACTTAATACAGAATCTGATATAGATTCGGATAACATAGAATGTGAGCAATCTTCAGATGGTATAAAATCTGACCTAGATTCGGATAACATAGAATGTGAGGAAAGCTCAGATGATATAGAACCTGATGAAGACTCAGATAATATAGAATCGGAAAACATTGAATCTGAGCAAGGTTTAGTTATTATAGAATCTGAGCAAAGTTCAGATATTATAGAATCTGAACAAGATTCGGATAACATAGAATCTGAGCAAAGCACAGATGATATAGAACTTGATGAAGAATCTGAGCAAGGTTCAAATGATATAGAACTTGATGAAGAATCTGAGCAAGGTTCAGATGATATAGAACCTGAAGAAGACTCAGATAATATTGAATCAGAAAATATAGAATCTGATCAAGGTTCAGATGATATAGAACCTGATGACTCAGATAATATAGAATCGGTAAACATAGAGTCTAAGCAATGTTCACAAAACATAGAATTTAAGCAAGGTTCAGAAAATACAGAATCTGACCAAGATTCAGATAATTTAGAATTTGAACAAGATTCGGATAACATAGAATCTAAAAAAGATTCAAATAATATAGAATCTGAACAAGACTCAGATATTATAGAGTCTGAACAAGATTCGGATAACATAGAATCTGCACAAGATTCGGATAGCATAGAATCTGAACAAAGTTCAGATAATATAGAACCTGTACAAGATTCAGGTAATATAGAATCTGAACAAGATTCGGATAACATAGTATCTAAAAAAGATTCAGATAACATAGAATCTGAAGAAGACTCGCATATTATAGAATCTGAACCAGATTCGGATAATATTGAATCTGAACAAGATTCGGATAACATAGAATCTGAACAAAGTTCAGATAATATGGAACCTGAACAAGATTCAGATAATATAGAATCTGAACAAGATTCGGATAACAAAGAATCTGAACAAAGTTCAGATAATATAGAACCTGAACAAGATTCAGATAATATAGAATCTGAACAAGATTCGGATAACATAGAATCTGGAACCGATTCAGATAACATAGAATCTGAAGAAGACTCGCATATTATAGAATCTGAACCAGATTCGGATAATATTGAATCTGAACAAGATTCGGATAGCATAGAATCTGAGGAAAGTTCAGATAATATAGAACCTGAACAAGACTCAGATAATATAGAATCTGAACAAGATTCGGATAACAAAGAATCTGAACAAAGTTCAGATAATATAGAACCTGAACAAGATTCAGATAATATAGAATCTGAACAAGATTCGGATATCATAGAATCTGAGGATTCAGATAACATAGAGAATGAAGACGACTCCGATAATAAAGAATCTGAACAACATTCAGATATATACAATGACTTAAAAACATTGAATATTGTCAATAAAAAAATATCTGAGAATAATAGTAGCAAGTGGGAAAAAGTAAATGAAGATATTGAAACTATCGAAATTAGCGATGAAAATAGTGAGGATGTCCCAAATCCGAGCATTGGCTACAATAAAGAAAAATATGAAGAAACTCTTAAGGACGCGGATATTATCTTTATGGACGATAATGAAATGAATCATCACAATACGAGAAATAGCGACACGGAATCCGCAGGTAATGATATTAGCTTACCGCAAAATTTGTATATCGAACTTTCGGAGGAAAGTCAGAAACAGTCAGAAAGAATAAATAAGTTTGAAGCAACAGATAGGGAGTTCAGATCTTATAAATTTACAATGCATCCTAATGCTGCCTTGCTTACAGAATACGAAAATTTAGACGGTCGGGAGAAAAAAAATGAGATGATGGACGATCAAGCAGTGGACACAAGAAAAATGGCATTGGATCAATGGTTTGACGTTGATGTAGATGGCTATATTGGCGATAATGATGATAATGAACAAGAGCTTAAATTTATAGAAGTCCGTAATGTGTATGCGGCAGATTACGATGTAAAATCAGATATTGAAAAGACGAAAAATATTGTTGATTCTTTCGAAGCCTTAAAATGTTATAAATCCGATTTTAAGTCTACTGAAGGAGATCAACTATTAGAAAAACTTCCGGATGATGTAAGGGACCTAGCGAGAGTTCAAAAATTCGATTATGACCCATCTGTTGTTCAAAACTATACAAATAATGAAGATGAGTCCTCGGAAATAGAAAACATAATCAATTGTAATGTCGTCTCTATAAATAGGAAAAATATTCCTGTGGAGGAAGCCGAATCAAACTTGGATGCTAATAAAGAGCCTTTAATAAACAGTGAACCGTCCCTTGACAAATAGTCGTTAGACATCAATATCAAGCTTCTAAAATGTATACCTAAAATATAAAGCTTATTTTAAAGTTTTCGGATTTTGTAGCAAAGTAACCAAGCTGAAAAATAATAAATAAATAAATAATTCCTATAGCCAGAACGCCACTCGACTACCCCCAAAGGAGCTGAAACAGTAACAATTTGACAGTTAAAAAAACTGGCCAGAACAGGCCACGTGCACCGCCCACCATCTGCCCAGCCACAAAAGGCGTGCAAAATTTATAGACGCACGCATTAAAAGCCGCCAGGCACGCTCGACTAACTGCGTCGCACTCACCCACATTTCTGTCCTTGTTCAGATGCGCAACGCCCACAACTTGCTGCTGGATAGTGTACTGTTTATAGGTAACCTCCTTCCCTACCTCCCCCACACTCAACTCGACAGACCGACGGGACAATATATTTACGCAACTTCTTATGCTTTTGTGGTGGTTGGAGATGTTGTTATTGCGTTTGCTGGATCAAAAAAAAAAAAAAAAAAGAAACGAGAAAAAAATATGAAAAAATAAAGGAACTCGAGTACTGTCCTTGTTGTCCTGGCTGCTGTTGTCATTGTTCTTGTTGTTGCCGTTGTTATTGCAGGCAGCATCTTGTGCCTCGTTTGTAGCAGTTATCTTTTGGTCCTGCTGAGCTGCCGCGCGAAATGAAATTGTTTACTCCACTGTCATGTGCACGTGAGACGTGGACAGCGTCGTGTCCTGGCTGTTGCTGCTTACGGCACACTTGGTCTGCCGCTATCAAAAAACGAGAAATCTTTTTCTTTTCCCAAAAATGAAAGAAAATTCAACGTAATAATTCTTTTCCGCTCGGATAAGGTGCGATTGGAATGAGGAATGCGATGAGGTTTGGAGAAGTTGCCTGGGTTTTTGCCCCGTAATTGTGCGCGATTTTTGTTATATTTTTGCTGCCCATTTTCCCGCAGTTGAAACATCTCCGTTCAGAATTTTGTTTTTAGTTCAGCCATAGCTGATTTATTTTTGGTTTGTGCCTTCTGCAGGCCACCGATGGTCCTTCTACTATCTACTCTATCTCTCTCTCTCTCTCTCTGTATCTCTCGTTCTCTCTCTCTCTCTCTACGGCACAAGTGGCCAATTGGCATGCCGATTTGGCTCACCATTTTTGTCTGTAGACACATGTGAAGTGCACCCTCCGCCCACATGGTCTAAGCTGCGGCCATTATTCACTGGGCTTATTGAAGACAGCGCGTAAAACTGTCGCACCAAACAAAATAAACAACACAGTCCATTTAACTGATTCCAGGGAAAATAAAAACAGAGCGTAAAATAAATATTTGCAATGAAAATAATGTACTGTCGCGGGGGCGTGAGTTGCGCTGATGATGAGCAAACAACCTAAAGCGCAAGCATTTTAAATTCTTACAGCCAGCACTTTTCCCTCCCGGGGCGCTGCTGCCTGTACTCGACTGCTCCTCAGTATTCGCCATCGAATTTCGGGCGGGCACCCCAGCTTAGCCCTTGCCCAGTTTACGGAAGCATTTGCCAGCGCACTTAGATTGCAACGCGTTCGATCCTTGCAACCGTTCAACTAAAACCGCATATTAGCAGGCCATAAATACAGGATGTGTTTGTGGACTCGGTACTTAAATATGATAAATGTGCATATTGTATTACATTTGGATTTAGGGCAGCTCCTAAGACAATAAATTAGCCGGGACACACACCGATAATTGCACACATGCTGTGGCCGCTCGTACAGAGTGCATATGCCCCCCAAAAACAAAAGAAATTAAAATTCTGAATTTCATGCACCGAACCTTAAATACTCTGCACCAGGACGATATTTTTCATATTGCGTATGAATGAGTATTGCAATCAATACCAGAAAATAACAGACATGCTAGATATAGTTTTGTTACTTCAGATGGTTTTACATGTTTCCAAGTGCAAGAGTTGTTGCGCCTGCAAACCTAAGAGCTGTACCCTTTACATCAGTGTATGAAATGCAACCCATAATTATGTCTGGAAGTGGCCAACATGCAATCCCCGCAGTTAGTCGACCAGCTGAACAGTTGGCTCGGTATACCAGCTTGGTGTCGTCAATGGAACCTTTGCCAAATTTACACAAATTCCAATTGCCGGGCGGCTGCCAACTACCGGCGTTGCGCTGTAGTAGAATTGAGTTGAGTTGAGTTGGGGTCTGGCCAGAAGCAGTGCTGCTTTATGAAGATTGGCCCGAAACATGTTTTCGCCTGGCCACAACTTCTCTCTCATCTTGGCTTGGGTCGATTATTATGGGCAGCGGTGCGCTGCAATTATGTCGTTCAATTAATATTAACACAGCGGGCGGTGCCTGATGAAGGTGTGCGGATCGAGAGGAGGCTTGGCATTTTATGCATAAGCTATTTATGAAATTTATTGTCTCTGATGGCATTCACTGAACAACGGCAGTTGGTTAACTACGACTGGGACTGGGGCTGCGACTGGAGCTGCAACTGGGACTGCAACTGGGTCTCGGACTGCGCTTTGGACCACCCGTTGGTCACTTGTAGCTTGCAGTTCCCTGTTTATGATCGCTGAACTTATGCAAAATCGTTTGATCGCCTTTGCGATTAGGCGTAAAAATGCTAAACAGATGACGGGATCGAACAGACCAGGCATCAATCAAGCTGTCAATATGGCAATATATGGCCAGAGCAAGGTGTCTGCATAATTGCAGTGCCCAAAGTTAAAATTTATTATAATTTCCACACTTCAGACACGAGTCGAACTTGAAAGTCGAAAACTATTCAGTATGCTGATCATTTTTTTTATGTAAGTCAGTGTCATTATTTTGATAGACGTTGCACAAGAGGCAGCTGCCACTGCGACGTGACTTGCCGTAGGCTGCGCGGTAGGACCTGGTACAGGACCAACGGGAACCCATACACATACTGCGCGTCCTTTAATTAACAATTAAGTTGGAAGTTTATGACTAGGACAAAGTTGTCCTTTAATCCTGCTGCGAATATGAATCGAAATGGTTAATGGATCCTTCTAGTCGCCTGCTTATTAAATTACACACTCAGCTCGTTCCTCGCACGTGCATAAATTTGGAAAGGGCTGCCAGAAAATCTTCCAATGTGACTGTGAAGTGAGCAGGTGCATCTGCAGATCCGATTCTCTGATATGGCACACAGCTTATCTAGGGCTTGTGGCTTCTGACTTCTGGCTTTCGGCTTGTGGCTTTTCGACATTACCACTTATCGCATAAGCTGGCTTTAATTGAATTTGCAACGAATACGGATCAGCTCCAGAGTTGGCTTTCCATTATTTTGCATGTACCATTTTATTTTATTAACATGTTAAGGGCCACGTTGTAATTTAGTTTCGCGACTGTTCGAAAAAGTACACAAAATAGCTTGGGGGCTGGCAACGCGATACGACGCGGTGATGGATTACAAGCAAATTGGTCGCCACTCCACCATAAATTTTGATGCAATTTTAATGAAATTAATGACCTGACACACTGGCAAACAATGCGAAGGCTAAACAGGCCGAACCAGTTTGCGATTATGGGGCGATATCCCCAACAAATGCGACGAAAGCACATAGTATTTTGTGCAGATCATAAACGTAAGTGCAGGGTGATGAAAGTTTGTCGGGTTTTCGGGGCGACAGACCCTTAAATTATCTGTCTTTCATTTCGCTTTAAACGCCTCCAGCTAAACTAGTCATTAATCCAGCTCTGATAGTACGCTTGTCTTTACTTATATATATTTATAATAGTGTTAGTGGATGTGAGATTGGCAAGTTGCGCTCTAAGCATGGAACGGTATGATAATTAGCCTTTGGTATACAATTTGAAAATGCATTTTACATTAACTTAATTATTTTCCATCAAAAAACATGCCAGCAGCGACATGAGAATGCGAATGCAATTGGCCGGCTTTAAGTGTAGTGTATATTGTTTATGGCCCTGCCACACGCACTACTTTGCAGGTCTCCGTTCGCCCTATCTCCCTCTCGCCTTCCGCGCGTTACTTATAGTCAACGCTGATAACTGGCGGCAGAAGCAGAAGGTGGCCTCAGAGGGCTTGTGTCTAGTGGCACATTGGACGGGGTGGTGTAGACAGTACCACAACAAAGTCTCATGCATGCGAGCTCTACTTCCATAGAAAACTCAGCTGGGGTAAGGCCTAATTGCGGGACGGGCTTTATCGCTGGCAAATCGGCCATCAAATTGCGGAGCAGCGCGTGCATAGATAAGACCGACATAAATTTGCCAAGATATACGAGCCTCAATCATGAAAAGCAACGACAAGCGCAAATCCCTCAGCAATTAACACATTATATTCCCCGATAAATTGAATGTGTGTGCTTGACATTCGCTCGGAACTCAACATGTGGTGAATAGAGCAGTGTCCTCTCACCTGTCTCGCTCAGTCTCCCCTCAGCGTTATGCCAGAGCAAAATCGATACGCATGCTATGCGTCTGCAGAGACTGAGCCGAGCTGCTGCTCCAAAGCAAGTCGAGCCACGGCCTCTGATGACATGACGACATGGCAGGGCGCACAGGATGCGAGAACTGAAGCTGAGCATGGGGCAAGCGAGAGGCAAGGCAAAATGGGCTCGGCATTATAATGCCAGACGCGACACAGACCGACCCCACATATATACACACACGTACACGCAGACGCACACGCACACGCACACGCACACACATATCCACATGTATATATACCCATATAGACAGGCGCAACTGCTAAAACGAACTGCTGACTGGCAACGTTAAAACCGGTAAATCTTCATAGAGTTTGCTGCATACGTTGCTCCAAGCTGCTGCAATACCCTAACTTGTTCCATCAGCTCTCTGATAAGCTATGATTAGCAGTTCAGCTTTGACTTATGTACGCTTTCAAAATATATATATTTATATGCCTTGTCTACTACCTACATTTTATATGCTAGTCAGTCAGTCCATCAGAAGAGCATTTCCTATTCGAATCGGCGTTTTTGTTTGCCTTGCACTGCAGACAACGAAGCTGCCGTTGACGATGAGGGTTTATTTCATGCTTACTTTGGCTTTCTTGCCAGAGCCGTAAGCAGCCCCAGTGCTGAGCGTAGTAGATCTGCCACCACTTAAGCACCCCGTCCAAGCGCCGGTGCACCTCTTGCTTTCTCTACAGCCGAGGCTAGCTACTTTTCCATATTCTTTTCAATTTGAGCGGCGGCGCTGGCTTGTTTGGGTTGGCTGGCTGGCTGAGGCATTTTCTTGTGCGAAACTTTTGCAATTTTCTATTAAAGCAATACACATGCACACATGGGTTCCTGGTGCTAGTGGTGGTGGTGATGGTGGTGGAGGTGGTGGTGATGCCGTTGCCAGTGGTGGCGCCGAATGTGATTGTGTGTGAGTGTATGTATTTGCTTGTGTCTGTAATTCATATAAAATGGAAAATTTTCTTTATGTGTTGGCGCATGGCTTTTGTTAGTTTTTCTTTTAGCTCGTGTGTTGGCCAAGCGAAATGTCTTCCTTTGCTCTGGCTCTTGGCTAATTTTGCAGTCATTCAGCAAATGTATTTACAACCAGTAGCGCCATGCTTGTTTGCTCATGACCTCAAAACTTTGTACGCATTTTGCCAAATTGCGTGGACCTTCTCTCTCAGCTAGAGACAGTATCATCACAGCACTGCACCACTGCAGCACCGCACCACCGAACCGCTAAACAAGTTTCTGTCATTGACTGATGCCACTGAAGCGTTGAATAGTAGTTCTCGATGTTTTGTGTGGCTTTTGCTTTTAGGCAAATTTGAGTCGTGAGTCCACCACTCGAACACAGCTTCAAACCTTAAAGCAACTAAAGAGAGTCATTGGCCTGTGTCTAATCAGTAAAACTCATTCATGCCTCAATGATGAAATGTGTTAACACTTGAGCGGCGCACGCAGCGTCCACTGAGAAAGGGCTTGTCCGGCAGGGCACCAACTTCAAAGGCTTAATGCGCTGACACTGATATATCATAATACAGCTTGCTAAATACTCTCCTGCGTTCCGCAAGCGTCCATGGCTATTTCCAAACTTAAGTTTAAATATTTTTGTCAATGCTTCTCAGCGTTAGGATTTTTATTGGCAATGTCTAATGGAAGCTGACAAGCTTCGTAGGTGGGCATTGCAGGCTCACCTGTGTCCCATAACATTGAATCAGATGCGTGTGTAAAAAGTGCCATCAGCATTTGGAGCTACCGATATGGTCACTGAGTGCAGTGGTCGGTGCTTGGTCGTTGGTCGATGGTTCGTGGTCCTTGGTCCTTAGTACTATCTGTGGCAGGAGTCTAATGTGCTCGTGTCGCTGGCAAAAGCGTTCAAAGCCATTTTCTATTTTTATGTGCGCACAAACTGTAAAAAAATGTGAGTAGACGTTATAAAAAAAGGCAGTTTCGCAACGGTGGCCATAACAACATGGCCAGAGCCAACCCAACGGCCAAGTTAACTGCATTTTAACGCGCATTTCAATTTGGAACGGATATAATTTATAGACGACTGACTGGCGCTCGCTTATGTGTCCACATCCACGTCCACGTCTACGTCCGAGTCCACGTCCGTGCTGTTGGCTACCAAATTGAACGGTGCGCTTCACTGCCTTCCACGCCCCAACCATCTCAACGTCCTTTCCCTTGCCGAGCCCTTACTGGCGCAGCTCAACACCCACGAAGTCAAGGCAGTATCTGCATGCCATATTTATCTAGATTTTGTTTTCCCAGCTGCGACGTGGCCCGTTAATGTGCAAAATTTAATAATAAAGTATTACGAGCCAGTGGCGGTTAAAGAGTTTAATGTTGTTTAACTTGTTGTTGGCGCTGCCTCGACTTCGCCCTCGTCCTCGCCCTCGCTCGCGTCTTCGTCTGCATCTACTGCTGAGGCGGCAAATGTAATTTCATGTAATTTGCAGTTGCAGCATAGGACGCACTAGTCCGCCTGCCTTAAAGTATGCTTCAAACTATTTGCTCGTCAAATTTAGTCTATGACTGCAAGTGACTGCCAGGCAGGGCAGTTGCATCGTCGCGCTGTTGTCCTTCTCTGCTGATGCTGAACTTATTTTTTCTTCCACGACAGCCTTCCCTGCTGTCTTTTTTTCCTTCTTGTTCTCTTTTTTGTTATCGTTCAGCATTTTTCCACTTTTCCAAATGTCTGCGTGTTTAAATTGAACAATAACCCTAAGTTGTTGTCGTCGAAATAATATTTTCAGTGCCCTCCAATGCTGATTTCTCATACAAATAAATGTGCGTCGCCTGGCTCTGCCCCACGGTCTCAGTTTTTCATTCGCCCACAAGCTCTCCCTGCGCTACTTGCTCGGCGGCAACAGCGAAAATCGCAAAGCAATCAAATAAAATTTGAATAAAAGATTTTTGTCTGTCGCTGATTTGCGAAAAGTACAGCAACAATGACAGCGAAAAATTGAAAATAAGAAAATGATGGGCGGCAACTTGTGCGCATTTTCGAGGTCTGCTCGGGGTTGCTTTCGGGTTACAAATACACTCATAGTTCGAGGAATGGGCAGAGCTTAAGATGCTGCTAGGTAGATGTAAGTACAGTAATCTTGGCTAAAGATGTGCCACGGCGGAATGAATGGAACTGAAATTGATGTGCTTCACATACAATTATCAACAGCTTTCTCTTAAGCCTATTAGAACTCATCTTTAAGTTCTTAAATTTTTAACTAAATAAAGATGAGCTCGTGTCACAACATCCTGCAGCCTGACCCTGAACATAAATTTATTGTGGCTTTGGCCTTGTCCGAATTACTTTGAAATGCAAATTAGTTCAACTCACAACGAGCCAAGTGAACAAAAATAAAAACAAAAACTCATTACAAAGCGCTGCCCAACGCTGCCTTATTTAATTTCATACCAAATTACACAGCAACTTCGGAAGCAACAGCAGCGGCAATGATGGAGGTAACCCACATTGATGACGTCACCGAGAGCAGACAAAACATGGCAACAGCTTAAACCTAATTAGCCAACCTCTGCGTCGCGTCGTTAGCCTCCTTCATTTTCACTGTCACGGGCGGCGACCCAAAGAGTCGCGGGTTTCGCCTCGTGGATGACCCCAGTTTTAAGTAGGGCGCATTAAATTACCGAAACGTCCAGGGTCGCATTAAGGACGAGCCACAAAAAGATGTTATTAACGCGCCAAAAAGGAAAGTTGCGCGACTTTTCTTTGTATTATCTATGTATATTTCAAGTGGGGGAGTGGATGGCGCTGCTTTGTTAGATGGTTTGCCTGACCTCATTGCGAAAGTGTTGACCGCATAACGTGCCGAAGGCGTGGCACCATTTGGGTCAATGCTGGCTGCGGATGACGCCCCAAATGTAATTAACACCGGCATGCGCTGTGCCTCGCCCTCTCTTCAGCACATTCATCAGCTCTCTCACTCTCTCTCTCTTGTTCACTCTCTCCCATTCGCAGCTTCTCTCTGTCTCTCTTAGTGGAAAACAGCGCAATTGGCTGTCACTTGTAACAGGCGCCCAGCACAGAGTGCCAAGCGTCCATAATTAGTTTCCAGCGCCGTCTGCCGCTTCTTCTACCTCTCCTTCCTTTTTACCTCTCCATTGCGCTGGGCGGGCATTTTGGCTGATAATAACTGTGGTTCGCCTGCCAGCTTTACTCTCTGCATGTGTGTGTATTTGTGTGCACGCGAGGAGTTGTAAGTGTGAATTGAATTTCGGGCTGGAGCCAAAAAAACACTGGGCGAGCAGCAAACACCGAATGACATTTTCCGAGTAGAAGTGTGAATTTAATAACAGCAAGTAGAGTCGAGGCAGAAGCAGTGAGAAAGAGAGGGAGAGAGAGAGAGAGGGAGAGAGAGAGGGAGAGATGCACGGACAGAGAGAATCAGAGAACGGGAGAACAATTGAATAAAAAATGGTGTAAGCGAGAGATAGAAGTTGACAGCGAGAGAATACAAAGTAAGCCATAGAGGAAATAGAATATCTGAAAGAATAATAGAGAAAATGAATGCTTTGAAGACTCTGCGTTAAAATAATATATTATTTAATCGAGCATATCTTGAATACAAGTTAAATATATAAATGAATTGAACTATTGAATGCACTACGAAACACATAATTGCCAACCATTAATATGTATATTAAATTTCAGTGGCAAAGGCATACAATTAACAACCCTCACAGTTGTACAAAAAAAAAAAAAACAAGTAACTAAACTCTAGTCGAGACTGCTCGACTAAGAGATACCCTGAATCCATTGAGCTGTAATTCCAATCATAAAAAGTTTCATTTATTCATTAATAGTAACCAACACAAGCACACACACACACACAAACATATGCATGCACGTAATATGCTCACTGCGCAGCTATGCGGCTGCAGAAGAGGCTGTGCTATGCAAACTTTATTGTTTAATAACTTTTTTTCTAGACCTATGTTCTTAATGAAATTTTCGGGGAGTGATTATGACATCTAAATGTACCTATTTGCCAAATTTCAAGTCTCTAGTATTTGATATACGTGAGTTATCGTTTTTGTAAAATTGTGGGCGGAAGGGGCGTGGCATCAAAAATCCAAAAATGACAAAATGTGCGGATTCAATATAGCTATCAAACACAACTTAGTGCACGATTCTATCTTTAACGGTGTGCACGCCAGACCTCAAAAACAAAGCTATATTTTCGATAGTTATCGATAAAAAAGAAATGGGACGAGTTATCGAAAAAAAAAAATAAACTCGTACAGCGTATGGTATTATCGAGCATTTTGCTTTTTATTTGAAGTCTCTAGCTTTTGTGGTTGCAGAAATCCAGGTGTTTACACGGACGGACGGACGGACGGACGGACGGACGGACGGACGGACGGACGGACGGACGGACGGACGGACGGACAGACGGACAGGGCTAGTTCAACTCAGCTCATCGAGCTGATCAAGAATATATATACTTTATGGGGTGTGGCACGCCTCCTTCTGCCTGTTACATACATTTGCACAAAAACATTATACCCTGAAATTTCCATTTTCAATGGATTCAGGGTATAAAAAACAACTGTCAAACTGACAAACAGACAATGCAAATTATCGCTTATGCCATTGATTATTGTCGATTGCCAATCAATTTTGACTGCGAGGGCAGGTCGAGGGCTGCAAAAATATCAATTGGCAATACCAAAATGCCACAGAGTCACGTCAACTTGCGTTGTGGTAAGAGAGAGTGAGAGGGAGAGGATGCCAGAGTACCCTTTGTTGTTGTTGTGTTGGTAGGCGCACAAAAGGCAGGCGATAAAACAAACAGAGCTGCCAGCCCAGTCAGCAGGCTGGTATTTGTGTGCAGTTTGTCCCGCACTTGACTCTCCAGCTGAACAATGGACGTGAAGGATACCAGGCACGAAACATGCCATGAGCTGCAATTGTTGCAATTAAGTGCAGCAGATTTCGGTACGACATCGACTTCTGAAACATGTCCCCTATTGAGTCTCTATCGATATCCTATAGTATCCCTGCCCTGCTGTATCCCAGCAGTCGACTCACCCCATTCCCGTATGCTTCGTGCTGCTGCGTGCATTTGCATAATTTGCATATAATTCTCTGTCAAACAGTTAGAGATATGAAACAACATCAAAATATACAAAAAAAACCGCCGCTCATGTTTTTCTATAACTCTATGCAAATTTGGTTGGCGTGTGAAAATTTCATGCCTACGTTGAGCCACGGCAGCTGTTGCAACCAGAGACCAGCAGAAAAAATAAAATAAAATAAGAATATCAACCTCAGCGCCTTGATCGCTTGCACTCTATAAATATTCAGGAGTTGCATTGACAGCTCTGCCAAAAGTTTCGGGCAAACTTTTAGCTCTGCGGCAATCAAAACAATGCGCCAGCTTTGGTTAAACCTTTAGTGTTGAGCCACTCGAAGCTGTAACTAGAAGCAACAACAAACTGAGCAAAGCTTTCGCGTGGCATTTGGTTACGCTGGTATTATATCGAATCTTAGCCATTGCGACAATTGCAACGGTGCTAACTTTGAGGTGTCAAAGTTTCTGACACAAAATGAACTGGTAGAAACTGAATGAGACAGTCGAACTCATTGATATAAGGAAGTATGTATTGTACTGAAAGTGGTCTTATTTGCTTTAATTATTAAGATTAAATAAATATCTTAATTACTGGTAAACTGTGAAATGAATGAACACATTTATTTCTTCATTGAACTATTTAGTAGAAATTGAATAAAATGGTGAAAATATAAACATATTATGCTGAAACAGCGCTGGTTGCTAAGATTCTCGATGAAGACAAGTAAGCATCGCATTCATTGACCTATGATATAGTAGCTTAGTAGCTACTTAGACAGCTTAGACAGCAAAATATATTTATAATTTTATATAAGTTGTGACATACATATGCTTGTATCCCTAATTTAAATCAGATCATAATTCTGGGTTAAATACATTAAAGTCGAAGTAAGTGCTTAATTCAAAAGATTTACGAAAAAAAGCAAAAGCAAAAACTTCGAAATGCAAATGCTGAAAACTAATCGACTGGGCCAATTAACACGCCATAAAGTGCACGAAACGAGCAACTGGCCACTGGCAACGGCTACGGCAACTGGCCAACAGTAGCGCCTCGCAATTAGGCGGCTTAATTAAGTCTCGTACATAAACACTGCCTCAAAACGGAGTGCGCATAATGAGAGAATTTGCATAATAAAAAGCAAATTAAAAGTGTTTAACTAGCTCTTAAAGGTGCAGCCAACCGAGCAGCCAAAGCCAAGCAGCGGTGAGAACTGAATTAGCCATGTTGCGACCCGCTGTAGCTGGAGTTGATATTGTGCCTGAATTGCAGTCATGGTAAGTTCAATTTGTATGCAGCCATTGGGTAAGCATTTCAGTCCAACGGCTCTTTCCGCCAACCCAGTGTCCAGTTTTGGTGCCATAAATTTGAGCAGTCGTCCGTGTCCCAGCAAATGGCGAACTGAAGCACGCTGCAGCCACAAACTTAATTTCGTATTTGTTGCCAAAACAAAGGCATGCCAGAATATAAGCTAAAAAAACACAAGCAAACGAATACCCGACTACGAGATACACTAAGTAATGGTCGATCTACGCAAATCCTCTTCTTCTCTGTCTGCAAACGTATGGAGAATCCTGATTTGACTGCACTTCTCAAGCATTTTTTGTGACTGCTCGAATGACTTGACAGATATGATTTCAATACTGATATAAACTTGATTGCGTACAGACCGACGGTCGGACTAATGACCAGTTAAACAAGACTTAATCAAATCGGGTGTAGTTTCCAGTAAAGAATAAATATGCTTTTTGGGACCTGCCATGCCTTCTTTTGTCTGTAACATTCGCAAGTTCCCACATCCCTTCCATAGGTCATAAAAAAGCTGTGCTACACGATCCTAAATACGAGCGTAGCCCATGGCACAAACATATTTATCTGAGCTACTGCATGCAGTTGGCAGCCAGTGTCTCGGCTTTTGGTCCAGCCCATTGGACATGTTGGCAAACATTTGTCTGCAGCAGACACTGGGGCGTGCATTTTGTTTTCATTTGCCAAAAATGAAAAAAAAACAACAGTGTGTTAAGGGAAAGAAAAGGAAGCAAGTTTGTTATGTTCTGGTTGAAAGTTTATTAGGGCGTATGATTAATTGCTGTTAGCAGGCGCCGGCTCTAAGCAACCTAAGGAAGTATTTGAAGACCAAAACAGTATGACAAGGCCTACATCCCGACTTATTGCTCATAAAACTCATCTGACGCAAATTATTACAGTTTACGATGGCCCCAGCGATTACCGAGAGCAGGCTGAGAGCTGTAGCTCAGCTATAATCAAAATTGATGTGAGTTGTTTTATTAGGCTGAGCTGCTAAGCCAAAGAACTAAAAGGAATTAATACATGGTATTGAATTCCTTCCCAACGGTAAAGTCTAAAAATGGTTTTCAATGGAAAGCAAACTAATTTTCTCTAAAGGATGTGGGAAATTTTAATTTTTCATTTTCATTATTCATTAATGTTGAAAAGCTTTAAGCGATCTGCTTCATTTCGCACATTAATGTCATAATTAGAAGCGGCTTTATCACTCTTTGAGGCAAAATACTTCAGTTAAGCCATCAAATTCCCATTGGCGTTCCCTGTGGTGCTCGTTTGCAATGTGCTTACTAATTTTTGCAATTGTATCTTCTGCTTTGAATGCAATATCCATGAAATCCCTCTATCTATATCTATCTATCTATAGCTACTTGTAACTGTATCTGTGCGTTGTATGCTGCCACATTGGCGCTGGAGAGCATTTCAATCAAAACCGCACTAATGAAGCCCATTGAAAATGCAATGCTTAAGCAGCAGCTTCCGATTGATGGCACCCGTTAGCCCACCGTTCTCTCATTAAGCCATCGAGCCGCCAAGCCCCCGAACCATCTAGCCTAGCCTCCAAGCCACCGACCAACCAAGCCACCGAGACGCCTAGCCACCTAGCCACCGAATCATCGAGCCGTCGTAACCACATTTCAAAGCGCAGAGCTCCAATTCCCCAGGCGCTTGCAGTTTTCCGCTCGGCGTCAATTTTAATGGGTGCGCTATATTAATGACATTTTCATTTCCATTGCATTGGCGATGGCAAAAGCAAAAAAAGATATAAGTATCTTTATCTTGTTTATGACTGTATCTTGTCAGCATAATTATGAACTGTACCACCGCGTAGAATTGCAGCCAGTCCACCTCTCTCTCCCATTCTCACTTTTCCTCCCTCTCTCTATCTCTCTCCCGCTGTCTGTCTGTTCAGTTCCTCCTTTGACTTTTTTTGCAAGTGCAGTTGATTTCTGGTATTGGTTTTACTTTGCTTCTTTTCATATGCATGAAAATTCGGATAGACGTGGAACTCAATGGGCGTGGCAAGCAGGTGAGAGCTGCAGTCGACTCTTATTCTGCTGTTGTTCTCATTGCTCTTGTTATTGTTGTTATTGCTGTTGTTGTTGCATGCTTCAACGCATTTCCACTTGCCATGCAAGAGGTAGCACCACACCAAGCCCAACCACACTAAAGCAGCCAACCAACCAGCCAACCAACCACTGGCAAAATAGACTTCTTCTTGCTGTAGGTTGTTGCTGTTGATGTTGATGCCAGTATTATATCTTCAAGTATTATTATTTTTCCACATTTCTTTATTTTCATGTTGCCATAATTGCGTCGTCGGCGTCGACGTCGATGTAGTCGGCTGCAATTCTTTCATCCAAGTGCGCCTCATCACCGCTTCAGAATGTTGCCGGACCCTTTCACATACCTCCACCGTCCTGCGAGCAACCCCTCACTCTGACAGGCCCGCGGTAATTAAAGCGAACTGCGAAATTTTGTTTTTTCGGAGCTTTTCAGCGCTGTAATTAAAAATTTGCAAAGTATTTTTTTCTTTATTTCTTGCATTTTTTCTGCTGCTGCAGAACAAATGCTGAAAGCTGTGTGGGAAAACCGCGTCAAAAGCAACAGAAATGCATTGGACAAGCCCCAGACTCGCCTTCTGCTTCTAACAGGGAGAAGGCCTTCACTTTCCTTGATACCCTTTGAAAGGAGTATTTATTATATAATTAGATAAATGTTGCCTCCTTTCTCGGATGTCTGTTCGCAATGTTAATGAAATTGTGTATATTATTATGTTGTTATAATTGTATGGCTATGAACCCAAAGCGTTTGCCAATCTGAAGTAAATACAGAATGTAGGGCATTTAATATTCGGTATTCGAAAACCCGAAATTCTTTTTGCTTTGTATTTGTGGGACTTGTATATGGCATTGATATAGGAAAAGTTGCGCGGCTTGCTGTCATTTCAGCTTTGGGATGATGCAACCGCAACTTAGAGCCAACTGAAGTTAAAGCTTTGAAGATTACTATTTGAAGAGCAATGAGACCGTGAACAAATCGATGCAATGTATTTTAAAGGTACAGTTAGATTGGAGTTGAGCATGTAAGCAAAAGTAGCTTTGTTACGCATTGGTTATTGCAACTTAAATGTATGTATGAGCAGATAGAAACCGGTGTGTCCGACCGAGGTGACTAAGCCCTATCTATTGTTGGTACGTTAATCGATATAGTTAGCGCGGACCAAGTTGGCTTATAGAAAAGTTGAGTGAGAAGAAACGATGACAGCTTCATTTGATTTGAGTCTCTTTGCAGAAGAAGAGACCAAATAAATTCCCAACTGTTCATAACCTATCAAGTGAGAAAACTCTAATCGGAGGTGCCCGACTACGCGATACCCATATCCCTTCCAACTATAGTTTTTGAATACAGCCATAACTCGTGTGTAAAACCATATCACGCGAATTAAATCTATGACATTGGTACTAAGAATGCCGATCAATATAGAATTATGCAAAAAGCTTTCGTTCGCTGTCGATAAGTGGACAAGTGCGTTTATCAACGGATTTTGATGAAACTTTCAACATATAATTTAAAAAAAATGTTTTTTAGAAACAAAAATTCTTTACATATATGCACATATATGCTATTTGCAACTGAACATAATTTTGAAAATGTTGGGGAAATTTGGGATCGGTATCCAAATGTAAAAATAATCGAAATTGAGACTTGGTAATTGGCCAAAATTTGGAGACACTAGCTTTTAAGATGAAAACGATAAAAAATCGTAGCTGATTTTTAATATGGTTTTAAACCGATAACAATTATTCAGGAATAGTTATCTATTTTCTGAAGCAAACTCGATATGCGCGTGGTATACACAAGCCTAACAATTCAAGTCTCTAGCTCTTATAGGACGAACGGACAGGGCTCAATCAACGTGGCTTGTCATCCTGATCAAGAATATATATACTTTATGGGGTGGGGCACGCTTCCTTCAGCCTGTAACATATTTTTAACAAACCCATTACCCTGTTTTTCCTTTTTTAATGGGATCAGGGTATAAAAATAGTTGCAAGTCGATAGAATAGCTAGACTAGGAGGTTTTCGATATTTATATAATGAAACACTGCTGATCTTCCAATTAGAAATAAGTAACTATGAAATAAATTCAATCGTACTCAACTGGGCAATATTGGACGATTGCAAAATTAATAATGTCCAAGAAAAACTGAAAATTATTTATATACTACATTACTAGCTTCGCTACAGATTTATCTTTTAGAAAGTCCTTCCTTAACACTAAAAAGCAACAATACTGTGGAATTTTTTTGGGATAGCCTTACTGATTGCTTGGCGGCTTTTGAGCTATGTTTTAATCAAAGATTGATTTATTACCAAGGGACTTAAGTGGTGTCAGCTGCTTGTTAAACCTCCCGCAACGCAACTCCAAGTTAGCGGCTGAGATTTCGTGCCCAATCTGGAAAAAACTGTCAACTAGCCAAAAAGAAAAAATACGCAGAGGAATCAAAAGCGAAAAATCCACAAATTAAATTAGGCGGGAGACAAAAGGCGACCAGCGCAATTTACTGAGTTTACTCGAAGCTGCCAGCTAATCAAATTGCCTTATAACCAGATCTCAGCCAGCAGCGATCGCCGGACAATTCCCGCGTGGACAATTGCTGTTGATGCTGGTGGTGCTGGTGGTGCTGGTGTAGCCACACAGACAGAGACGAGAGTAAATAATTTCGTCTTGCCATAAAATTGGGCGAGGGCGGGGGCGGTGCCAGCGGCAGTGGAGAGCGGCGGGAGAAGAGGCTGGCAGCATCTGTCAATTGCTTGGAGATTGATGCCCCTGGATAATAGCGACACGAACAAAATACAGAGTCAACGTGGAGGCTTATGGCAGACCACCGTCGGTGGTCGCCTGTCTTGGGACAAACTGAATGACAACTCTTTAGCCTCTGGCCGTCGAATGTTGGGTGCTGAATGCTGACTGTTGAATGTTGGATGCTGGTAACGGGATTTTAAAGCAAGTTATTTGCCCAAAAATGGTTTCGACAGGCGGCGAAGTGTCGCGGCCGAAGACAAGTGACAACGGCGCATGCGTGACTCGCCAATGGAGCAACGCCAATTGGTAACTGGCAATCGGCCATCGGCAATTGCCAATTGGAAGACACTCATTGTTGGCCTGGCTGTGCCAGCGGCTCAGGCTGATATGGATATATGGTAAACGCAACAATTGACTGACACTTTGTCAGCATACGCAGCTTCGACAAATTTGCCTTGTTTCCCAACAGCGACAGCAGCAGCTGCTGCTGCTATAAGATCTGTGGCAAGAAGAAGAAAAGAAGAAGGGGCTTTCGAGCTTAAGCCGGCAGCTGCACGCCTAGACATGGCTGTAGATGTATAAGCCTAGACAAAGGCCGCATTGTTTGTGGCGGGCAGGCAGGATGCAATAAAACGCAGTCACAGGTGCATCAAATGTTGGCTCAACGTTGCAGTCAACATGTTGTTGCCAAGTCATTAACTTGAGCCTGTTTAGGCTTTTGTTACATGTTTGTGATTACTGTAGCTGCTGGTGCTGCACTTGAACGGGGCTCTAACAAAAGGCGGCCCAGGACATGGACATGTTATATGGACATGCACTTCTCTTCTTATTGTTGTTGTTGTAGTCGTTGTTGGCTGTTTTGCTGGTTAATTGCAGTAGCAAAACATAAGGGGCAGATGCAACGGCAACGGCGATGGCGATGGCAATGGCGATGGCGATGGCTATGGTTATGACTATGGCAATGGTGTAGCCAGCGCCTTGAGCGTTTAGGCCATTTGAAAATTGCAGCCCTACAGCTGGCTGAGGGCGTTGAGGGGGATGTGACTCACAGCAGTTGCACTGCACAGCCACCACTTTGTCCAACAACAAAAACAATTGCTACCGTTACCGCTACCGCTACCGCTGCCTTTTGCTCTGCTCCTCCTCCTTCTGCTGTCAGTGTGTGTGTGTGTGTGTGTCCGTTTGCCTTGCTCATGTGCGAATTTTTATTGCCAAGCAAAACAACCCCCAAGTGGCGCACACATGCCAATTGTTCAAGTGAGTATATGTGCGAGTGTGCGATTGTGTGTTTGGCAATGTCAACTGGGGCTGCTCACAAGCTGCTAAGTGCACTTGCCCATCATTTCTTTGCATTTCGTTTGGCATTCAACTCTCTCTTTCTCTCTCTCTCTCTCTCTCTCTCTGTGTGCGTGTGTGACCATGCGGCGTGTTGAAGGGAGTCGAAGGTGCATCTAGCTCGCACCCTCGCATGTTTCTGCTTTATTTATTTTGCTTTTTCTACGGCTTTTTTCAGCAACTGCCATGAATACATAATGCATTTGAGGTGCTTCTTCCGCCTCCTCCATGCAGTGACAAAAGCGAGCGGCTAATTCAAATGGTCCCACCATGTTCCAGACCCAATTCCAAAGAGCCGGCAGATAACTTCTATAACATTCTCCAGATGTAGCAGAAGACTGCATGCTGCGTTGGCCAAGCATCTTTGTTCGCCTTCCGCTGCCGTTGCCGTTGCCGTTACCAGTCGGCCGGAAAGTAATTAAAATCTGCGCTTAAGTGCAGGTCCTTTAAAACAATGCGAGCTCTGAGACAACAAAAGTGTTGAAAAAGCTGCTGTAATATGGCAAATAAAATATTTAATAGGCCTCGGCAACGAGCTCCGTGAAAGCGAGCAACGACGTGACCGATAGTGGCGCCATCTATCGAAATACTTATGTACAAATCTCTGCATCCTTCATCCTAGAATCATAGAACTGAGCAGCAAGTCCTTTTTGCCACGTAACGCAGCTAGCGCCATCTGGCGTACGCTTCACAATCTGTTCCCAAACACATCGCAGGCGTGAAAACATCGCACTGGGAACAGTTTTATCACACACCAGTCGCAGCTCACCGATTGGAGGGGAAAAGAAAGTGAAACATCGCAGCGATGTTTACGTCGCACAACTGAGTTGCGCTCAAAAAGCAGCCACTCGAACTCAATCACCCCTGCACACATTCCACTCCACACTCCACTCATGACGACAGCTCGCAGGAGCAATACTGAGTGAAAGAGAATTGGAATTGAGCCAATTCCGATTGACGTTGAGTGCGAATAAAGTTCGCTGAGCGTTGCGCCTGCTGTTATAATTAACGAAAGCTGCATCAATACTCAGTTAGCAACATTACTCTCTTATACTTTAATAATTAGTTTGCTCTGCTGTTGTTGCGTTCGCATCACGATTCCCCCGTACTGCATTTAATAATGCAAAGAGAAAAAGTTTATGTGCCCCAAACCCAAGAAATAATTGTAGCCAAAGAATGCGAACCATTTTCAATATGTTTCAAACATTCCTACAACGCCATCGAGAAACTTTTTTCTTTGCCACACGCAGCTGCAGGCAAAAGTTTGCCGAAACAGAAAAGACTAAAGCCAAAAACCGAAAACACACAAAAAATACAAAAAATTAAAAAAATAGAATATCTCTTCAAATGCTGGAAATGGGCAAAAAATTCGAAAAGTGGACTGTGCTGGCGTAGTGGGCGGGTAGCTGCTCACTAAACTGCGAAAATTGAAATGAAAATTACCCATTGTGGCAGCAGAGCATTTCAATTCCAACTGTCATCTTGCACGTGCCTTGCGCCTTGCGCCTTGTGTCTGCTCTGTTCGGCTAATGGTCCATTGCAGTCTATGGCAATCCATGTCCTCTTCTTCTTCTTCTTCGCCGTCGTCATCTTGTGAAGGCAACTTTGCATTTTATTCATGTCGTGCGACGTCAACGTTCGACTTTATTAGTTATTTTCTGCTCAATTTGTGCTCGACAGAGGCAGGATAACAAGAAAAATTATTTTCATTTCATTTGACTTTACCATAATAGAAATTGCAAAAAACAGAAAGTATTAAAAAAAATGTTGCTACAGGAAAGTGCATTCAATGACGCTCGAGCGAGCCAACCTCCAATTCGGGACTTAGGCTGGCTAGTCACAATTTTGAATTGGTCTTGCAGTCTGCGCACGTACTAGACCTGGTTACCGAGAACGAATCAACATACTCCTCTTTCGTTATGTAATTCACGTTCGGACAAATAACATTAATAATAATAATAAATATATTTTAAAAGCGACTTTCGAAGTCGATCTCGATATATAATCAACAATTCCATTGACTTAATGAACTATTATAAAATAAGTTGACTCTCCTTTAATGACCTAAACTTCAAGTGACATCAGGAGCGAATAAATTATATATATTCTTACTCGATTTGTGAAATATATTTTAAGTATCTCGAAATCTCACTATTTTGAAATAATTATCATAATTTTTAGGCATTTGGCAACGGCAATGGATTTCGTTATTTAATTTAAATTTTTTTAATGAGTATCAAATTATTCTCATTGTCGTCTAAGTCAGTTTTTAAATAGCTCTGTCTTGTGATTTCAAAACTCAGTACAAAACAAATTGAAATTGTTCGCCATTGAGATTCAATTTTTTACTCTATTTGTCGTATTTGTTCATGCCTAGAAGCTCAAAAACAATTTAAAATCCTTTTAAAAGTTTTGCTGAGATTTTGTCAATTTTGAATTTGCAGTGCATAGAAATTTCGTTCTTTCTTTCGCTCCTTTCGTCGCGTTGCAAAATCGTTACATGTTTGATAAATGGCTAGAAAATGCCGCTGTAACTTGGGCCAACTAGTCGGCTTCCAATTTATGAGAGCTGAGCAGCTGTAAAACTTCACAGCTAAAACGGCTAATTACATTGAAACGCTGTCGCTTAGTAAGTTAAAAAGTTTACGCACAATTATTAACACTTGGCTCAGGCGGCGTGATGGGGCACAAAAAGTTGACAGACACGCCCAAATCGTTGCAGGCCATTAGACTATATAAATGCTGGTATGTCAATCGTATTTCGTAGAGCTAGAAATATTTTGACGGGAAGCAGGCCGAACCATGAGCAGCTCTTTAGTGGAAACTCCTCGCACATTTGGAGACATGATGCGAATGCCTGTGCGTTTCTACAAGACAATTGGACAGGACATCTATGCGCATCGGTCGACGAATCCGTTAAGCTCGCTGCTGCTGAAGATCTACCTATATGCAGGCTTCATCAACTTCAATTTGCTGGTCTGCGGCGAGCTGGTCTTCTTTTACAAGTCGATTCAGGACTTCGAAACTGTTCGGCTGGCCATTGCTGTGGCGCCCTGCATTGGCTTCTCGCTGGTCGCTGACTGCAAGCAATTTACTATGGCGATGTATAAGAACACATTGATAAGGCTGCTCGACGACCTGGAGGAGATGCACCCGAAAACCCTGCTGGCACAGAAGGCATACAAGATGGCTGATTTCGAGCGTACCATGAAACGTGTCATCAGCATTTTCACTTTCCTCTGTCTGGCCTACACGACCACGTTTAGCTTGTATCCGGCTATTAAGGCAACGGTCAAGTACAACTTTCTCGGCTACGAGACCTTCGATCGCAACTTTGGCTTTCTCATCTGGTTTCCCTACGATGCGACGACTAAAAACTGGGTATATTGGATTACCTATTGGGATATTGCCCATGGCGCCTACCTAGCGGGCATTGCGTTTCTCTGCGCGGATCTTCTGCTAGTCGTAGTCATTACACAGCTTTGCATGCACTTCAGCTACATATCCACGTGCCTTGAAGCTCATCCCTGTGACTCGGATCGGGATGAGGAAAATGTACGCTTCTTGAGTAGTATGATCAAGTATCATGACAAATGTTTGAAGTGAGTGTGAAGTGTTCAATATTGAAATACATTTTGCCAACTTCCTGTCCCATCTTACCCAGGTTATGTGAGCATGTCAACAGCATGTACAGCTTCTCGCTTCTGCTCAACTTTCTGATGGCCTCCATGCAGATTTGTTTCATTGCTTTCCAAGTGACCGAGTCCACGATTGAGGTTATTCTGATATATTGCATATTCCTTATGACGTCCATGGTGCAAGTGTTTCTAGTGTGCTACTACGGAGATGCCTTGATAGCAGCAGTACGTGGCGATCATGTCATCAATGCCAAATAACGCTAATGAGAGTATCTTTAACAGAGTCTACGTGTGGGTGACGCGGCCTACAACCAAAACTGGTTTCAGTGCAGCAAAAGGTATTGCATCATGATCAAGCTGATGATTTTGCGCAGCCAAAAGCCAGCCATGATAAGGCCACCCACATTCCCGCCCATTTCGCTGGTAACATATATGAAGGTGAGCTCTGCTGAGTGCAGTTAGGATTGAGCTGAGCTTCGACTAACAAAGTTGTTTTCCTCTTCTTCTAGGTGATCAGCATGTCGTACCAATTCTTTGCCTTGCTCAAAACGACCTATTACAGAAACTAAGCTGTCCTCGCCCAGCTCTCATTCACTGAGACTCCCAGTAACAGATAGGGCACTTGCAAGCCTAATGATGTCCGCGGCACACTTTGATAATATTTAATTAAAAATGGCATTTAAAATTAATAAGCTTAAATTGAAACCGATAGCGCCTGAACGACCGAGCACAAACGAAAAATACAAAAAGAAATGAATTAAAACGCATAGAGGAGCACGCGAAAAAAAAAAAACAATTTTTCAAAAGGAATATTACAGCATCAAAAGCAAAAACAAAAAAAAAATAATAATAAAACAACGACGAGAAGAAGACCCCACACACAGAAGCAAAATCTGTAATGGCCTCAACAGAGGCGACCAGTTAGCACTGGTGCTAGGAACCATCTCCGTTGCCCAGTCTCCTGCTGGTAATAAAAGGAACAACATAAAACGCAATCACAATCATCGACAATAATCCGGCAGAGGCAAAAAATGCTTATTATAAAATTTCACAGTTTTTCAATGAGCGGCAAAAAGCAACGAAAGAAAAACAAAATGAAAAAAAGAAAAATAATAAAAAAAAGGAAAAAAAAGCAATGGCTTTTCAAAATCATAATGGCAGCTAGTAACAAGAGTTTTGTGTACAAATAAGTGGAAAAAAATTGCCAGGCAGTGGCATAACGATCGGCATCCACGACCACGACCACGACTGCGTCCAGGTTCAGGTTTGCGTCGACGATGTCTATGTCGATGTCGGCGTCAATGAGAGCGAGCAAATACCACGTCAGCAGCTCCAATGGTATCTGCACCACCCATCCAACCACCCACCGAGCTCATCGTGCCCGTCACGCGCAACCACTTAAAAAGCCTTGGGCCACCCACCCAAACCTATTACCATGCCATTCTCCAATTTCTATGCCCCAGCCCCAACCGCCAACCACCTTCCCCCCGGCCTCCTACTTTTCTTGCTGCATTTTCCCTTAACAGGCCGTTAGTCGTTATTATTTTGGTCCATTGACGCTGCGGGCCATGGCAGCACAGCTCTATGTACACTGATACTTACATATATATATATATATATATATATATATATATATAAATATATATATGTATGTATATCCCGGCTGGGTCACCTCTCTGCTCTGCTATGCTGTGCTTAATGCGCCGTTCAGGCCAACGGCAGTGCCCGGGCCACATTATGTACCACCACCCCAGTCCGACTAGCTCGACCAGCCCGCCCCGGAGAGTCCATCAACATCAGCATCCCCCAGCCTCAGCTTGAGCTGCTTGCCACCCTCGTTGACGTTGATGTCCCGTATTGGAATCGCGTTCGTCTCGCCTTGTTCATCCTCGTTCGCGTCCGCGTCCGTGTCCGCGTTCACGTCCACGTTCATCGTTCATCGTCCTGGACGCGCACTCTCGGCAGCAGCACCACCAGGAGGGCAATTTTTATAATTTTAGTCTCGTTTGCTTTGAATTTATTTTTATTTTTCTCTGCTTTCTTTTTCTTGTACTTTTCATTTTATTTTTTCCTCTCTCGCCCTCTCGACTGGCGCTTGACTCCTCCCTTCAGGCATGGCAAAGCGGCTTCCCCGTTGCGGGCGTTGTTGGCTTTATGTTATATGCCTGCCGTTGCTGCTTCTTGCTCAAATTTCTTGTTGTGTACACACTTACACACACATCTATATAGATTTAGTTATGGCTTTGTATTGGTTTCATTTGACGTTTTTTTGCATGCTCATCCGGCGCTACAAAATGGCGTTGGCCGTATTGATTTTTGATTTGTTGCTGCTTTTATTTTGCTGAGGTTTCTGCCCTGTGTAGGCCAACTATTGACTAATCTGAACTTATGCAAATTGGCACAGCTGTACCTTCCAGTTCCAGTTGAAAATATACACTGCCAGATGTTGGCTAATACATGAGAAATCCGGAAAAAAATCTATTGACGAAATAACAAATTGATATTCATATCATTTCGATTTTTTGGAGCGCCAATTATCTATGAAAGAGAGAAATTGTATTGTATAGAGAATTATAATAGTCTAATATATATATTATATGTATCGCATTTTATAAACCCTCTTCTGTTATAGTCTTACTTCGCTAAATCGTTCGTTTCACCGAATGTATCAATCTGCTTTGATGTAAAATTTATTAAGACTTTCTGAAGTTCAGTTCACCTGCTTAGCTAATTGCTTCTTCATTTATTTAAAACAACTTTATTCACCTGAGTCGCCTGGTCAGCAATGCTGCCAAACATTTTGTATTGAGTCTGCATCAGGAAGCTGGCAACGGCAGAAAAGTGTGCGCGAATACGAAAAATCATTTTATTTCGCTTGTCAGCTTTTAATTTTATGCTCTTCCTGACTGAGCAAGAGCGAAACCACGAACAGAGTGTGCCTCGAACCAGGGGCACGGCGTAAGGCAATACTTTTCTTACTTTATGCCTTTTGTGCGCTCATAATGGAGCTTGGACTGGGACGGTGGGCAGACCTGGGCAGGACTGGCTGCTACTTATGCGGGAACGAGCAGCGCGGGTCCGACTCAAAAGACATCCCCTCCACGTGTCCGTCGCACCCCGAGAGGCCACCTTCCCCTAGCAACGCTAATGAGATCCAAACGTCGAGCGCGGAGCCAACTTTCCACTCCTTAAAATTGTTCCTTTGTTTTTATTTTCGCTCCTCTCTCACTCTACCTCTCACTCAGTGTCACTGATGTTGTTTCGCTTCTGCCCATTCTTACCGCTGGGTGCCCGTCCGTGATCTGGCATGTGTCCTTTTGGCTTGTTAAGAAAATGTCGCTCTCTAATGCTCAGCAATGTCAGGGACAGGAGGAAGAGTAGTCGGAGTTGGTGCTGCATCTGCCGCTGCCACTGCCGCTGCCGCCGCGCTCTTAAATTAGAAAAATGTAAATTTATTTTAATTAAGATAAATAAGTAACAAAATGTTTTATGGAAATTACGTTAACAACGTGGGGACAAGCGACTGTAATGGGAGCGCTGGGCGTAGATTTCTTTCGTTTCGGCTATTACTTTGGAGAGGCGACACACTCCAGAGCGGCGCATCGACCGCATGACAGCACAGGACAACGTAGGACAGTTCAGGACAGCGCAGGACACGGCCATGCTTAAACATGCAAATACACATTAACAGCGAGCCAGCAGCGTTCAAGTGGGGGCCCCATCAACGGCAGCCCGTCTGTTAAGAACAAATAAAATTATTTTTTCCACTTGGCAGATTTTACGGCATTGTGGGAAAGTTAGCCATTGAATCAGATCGATGGGTGCTTTTTTATAAGTTTGTTTTCATGTTTCGTATTTTATTTATATATATATATTATTTATTGTGTACACATACTTTTGCAACGACTGTTATCGACACTCATTGAAGCGGTTTGATGGATGTTGCTGAAACTTTTAATTGAAGCCAAGCTGCTGAACCTCTCGCAATTAATATATATTTGCACTTGCATTTACCACACAATATTTCACACAGCAACAACAAAGTCGAAACAAATGCAAATAAAAGCCAGAGGGTTTTCCCCATTTCATTTTTTGCTTTTCATGTATAAGTTTTATTTATTTTAATTAAGTTGCATTATGTGTGTTGTTTTCTGTTGCATTTTATTGCCTGGTCAGGCAGTGCATTAAATGTTCTGGGTGATATTTATGGTAATCAAGGGTTTTTTCTCATGTAAGCCATAATTATTAAAAATACACTTGTAAAAAAATGACGCTTTGACAATAACAAGGCCATTAAATACAACAAATATAAGATATTAATTAAATAAATTCAATCAGTTTATGCTACAGGGAAGCCCGACAAGCATTAACCCGATATACATTATTTCACTCGCACAAATGGGACCAATGCGTCATTCAATTGAATATAATAATATAAAAATAATAAATATGTTTTCATGCGAATTATTTAGGCGTACCCTCTTTGAATGCCCTTGGTAGAGGCTTAATTATTTACTTGTAATTAAAAGTCAGCTTTATGCACATCACATCAAGTGCATAATCACAGCGTAGCAGCACTGGCCGGCCTGACAGCGGCTGACAGGGCCATTGACACGATCCCTGAGCAAGAAGGCGCCCAGTGCGGCTTTCGACAGACGACAGAGGCGGCAGGCGGGAGTGAGGATTTTGCAACATCAACCGGCGGGCTGGGTAAGTAAGCAGCTGAAGATTATGTCGCCCCCAAAGTAAATAAAACTTATGCACAAATTACACAAGTCAGTTGACTGGCTGCCTGTTCCAGCAACTCCACTCGACGACTATGCTGCCCTATTCCGAACTGCTCTGGCCATAATTAAAACTGGCGCTGAATGAAATCGCATAAAATAAATTAAACATTTAAGGGCAATTTAGAGTGAGAGTCGCTGACGTTGTAGGTGGAGCTGGAGCTGCAGCTGCGCCTGGAACTGGACCTGGAGCTAGAGGCGGAGGTGTAACAGTTGGTGTAAGTTAAGGTGCGTTCTCTGCATGCTCCCAGGACAATTGCAGCTCTAAGTGAAATATTAATGGTGTGGATATTCCAGTCATGAAGCAGATTCTTTAATAATGTAATCCCGACGCAGCTTCGGGTGGGCGGTCGAGCAGGGACTGCTTTTAATGATTTTTGCTTCTCGTATTGTTGTTGTTGCTGTTGTATACAAACACACACACACACCCACACACCCACACACCCACACACCCACACGCACACAAACACAGCAAAACATTTTCAAGTGCATCATTATTTGTTGCGAAATGTGCGGCGTCCAGGCCTGGAGGCGTGGTTATGGTGGCTGCCTCGTGCAAATTCAATGCGCTGCATTTTTAATCCTGATGTCAGATGTTTTTGCTCTGCCCATGTGTGTGCGTTTTTTCAATGCCGCAACTGAAGTGCATGCCACGCCCACTGCACTCCGTAAGCAAACATTTATGATGACTACGGGGACTGCCTTTCGCTGTGCCCTCAAAGGTGGTATGGCTGCTTTTGTTTCGATTCCCGTTCCATGGCGTTTGCCGGCAATGATGTGTGGGGCGCTGCTTGTCGAGTGCAGTCCTGGCTGCATAATGGGATGTCTGGTGAAGCTCTTAGTCGGCATAATTATTATTATTATTACTTCTTACTTTTCGAGAAGCAGCCGATATGTGTTGAGCTCTCTACCCGCCATTGCTGTAGCTCGTCCAATGAATCTATTAATTATACGCGTATGGACGACGCCATGGCCTAAGCAGCAAACAGTAGCAATGCAATGAGAGCGATGAAAGCAGCAGGAGGTAGCTGCCTTTGATCGCAACCACTTGAATGCCAATTAAAAGCGTGTAAATAATTTTTAACAATTGCCAATCGTACAAAGGCCATGCATAAATTATGCTCCATTACATTAGGCAGGAGAACCTGCGCCAGGATGAGCGTGAGTTATGGCAACTGCATTAGCATAAGGATTTCGAGTGCGGCATAGTTTGACACGGGTTAAGAAAGGAGCCGACCAAGGAGTCTTTGAGCCCAAGAAAGCGACAATCATAAGCATAAATCGTGGGAATGCAGAGACCAACAACGAATATTCAAATGAGACGTATGTCACTTCACAGCAGACAAGGCATAGGGCATAAGGCATAGGGCATAGGGCACAGGGCACAGGGTAAAGGACACACGGCAAACAGGAGGATAATACGGCATTTAAAGCTAAAGCTAGAGTTTTGTCAACGAACACGCCATAGACAGAATAGATGAATAACTGAATAACAGAATAGTTGAATGGCTGATTGAATGACTGAAAGGGTGATTGTTCTAGTTCTCACAATCTGCGATCCCAAAGTGGCGATCGTTTTGTTTTTCTCTGAGGGGTCGACGATCGCCAGAATCGCAGCGGATGATGAGGCTGTGCGTCTTTTCAAGCTATCCCGTAACCCTATTCTATTTTTTTTTCTTTTTGCATACATTTCAACCAATTTTTAATTGAGATTTTTACCTGAATATTGTGAGGCTCGCCAGCGTTTGGGTGCGCCGCATGCAGCTGCGATCCGCTCTGGCCCTTATCTGAATTCTGGATTAATGTACAATTGTGTATTTATTGAAATGCGCCAAATATTTTCATAAAAAATACCACAATATTCCAAATGGGAACCGGTTAAACCGGCTTGCTTGTAACACTTTACCCTCCAGCATCTATCAGCTTGATCAACACAAAGTAGAGCGCCGCCTGCAAAAAGACCTTGAGAAACTCGGAGCGGCACCTCGTAACCCTAAGAGAAGGTTGCTCCGGTCTGAGCAGATGATCTACTTCATTGAATATCAATTGCAATATTAATTTAAATTAAAAATACAATTTAACCAATGCTTTGTACATGTATTTCATATTTATCTAATTTTATTTACTGCAACTTTTTCTTATTTTTCTTCGTTACATAGAAGTTGAAAAAGTTCCTTGCCGAATAATAATCGATTAATGGAAACAAATAAATTATATAAACTAAAAGATTGTTAATAATAATGAAAATAAGAATTATATGTAATAATAGAAAATTAATAATAATACATTTTATTGATTAATAATAATTAATAAATTATTAATAATAATTAATATTTAACTATATATATTTTTTGTCAAGGCTGAAAAATTATGAAACATTTAATCGAAATTTCAATTCATTGTATTTTAATATTCATAAATTAAATATTTTATTAGAAATAGTTCCAAATATTTGTTTGGGGCTACATTTTTTTTTATTTAAAACTTTTAATCTTTACAAACTATCAAAAAACTTGGACAGCGACAGCTGCGGGTAGATGAAAATTTAATTTTGCCGCCCCATGTTCAGCAAACGGCAACTTAATTTACGCTGAAATCCATTTGACTTTATCTGACATTCCAATCAAGCCGTCTAAAAATTTGTAACAACACAAAAAAAATCATAATAAAAAGCCAAAAAAAAAATATCCCAAAATAAAAAAAAAAGTTGCTCACAGTCACGTCGTACAACTTTTATTACAAATTTTTTTCTAAAGCATTTTTTTCGCTCTTGCCAGCCTGTACCATGGCTATGACGATGATGATGATGGGAAAGGATGATGATGATGATAGTGGGGTGGCACTGCGCTAATGGGCAGCCCACCCCTCGCTGATTTTACGTACAAAAATAATTCAATTGTTCGTGCGTTCGCTGCATTCGCTAGCGACTGAGAGGACTCAGAAAATTAAAATAGTGTGGCAAAATAATAAAAAAAAGAATAACAAAAAACTCTGAAAAAATACAATAAAAAAACGTGAGCCGACGTGGCAACAATATGTGCTGCGTACTTGTGACGGGACCAGTCTGCCTGGTCGGTAAATGCTTGGGTAACTCTGTTTCCTTTTAGCTACTGCCATCAGACGCTCTGCTGAAGCTTCTGCTACTTCTTTACTGTGCGTACATAATTTCCTGCTGGCTTTTATTTTATTTTTTTAAGCTGGAAATCACATGCTGACATATTCTTCCTTACAGCAAAAAAAAAAAAAAACATTTTTTTATTAAAAAAATTAAAAAAAAGAATGCAATTTTATAGTCAATTTGTAACAGTTTCTTAAATGCTCTAACAAAGAGTATTTGAATTTAGACGCAGCTTTTAAAGAGACATTTAGAATATAAATATATATATTTATATATATATTTATATATATATATATATATATATATATATATATATATATATAATTTTTTTTTTTAATCTTCTTTTTTTTATAAATATATCAACTGAATATTAGATTAACTGAGAATACTGAGCGTATAACTAAAATTGCTTTTTAAAAAGTGTTATTGTTCATTCTATTTTTAACTTGATTGTGTTTTTAAAAGTACTAAGCATCGATAAGGATTAATCATTTAAAATTTTCCAAGAAATACTATTTTGCCCCTGTAATTCTTCGGGTAATCTTTTTATACCTTGATTCCATTGAAAATTAAATTTCAGGGTATAATGTTTTACTGTAAATATATTTAACCTGTTAAGGAGGCGTGGCACACCCCATAAAGTATATATATTCTTAATCAGTTCGTTTCCATAGTACAGCCTATGCTGCAGCGGCAGAGCTGCCGGCCCGATTTTTTCGATAGTTATTGATTTTAAGGAAATGGAATAATTTATCGAAAAAGGTTTCTTTTTATTTCAAGTCTCTAGCTTTTGTGGCTTACGAAATCCATGTGCTTACACGGACGGACGGACAGAAGGACAGGGCTAGTTCAACTCAGCTCGTCGAGCTGATCAATAATATATATACTTTATAGGGTGTGACACGCCTCCTTCTGCTTGTTACATACATTTGCACAAAAACATTTGAATTTCATTTTCAATGGATTCAGGGTATAAAAATAATTTTGCAAGAGCATTCAGTGTTCGTCAGTTTCAGCTAGTCTACTTATCTTTCGTAGGGTGTACTTGTGAATAAATGTGTAGATATATCTGAACGTAGGTATATATAAATGAAATTAAAAAGTGCACAGTTTACGCTCTATAAATTTTAATGTAAATGGATTTAGGTGTGTTGTTGTTGCTGCGGCCATTGCGTTTCGTTTCGCACACGCTTGTTAGCTTTAAAGCGCATTGTTACTGACAAGCTGTCGGATGCGTTTTATGTTATAAATTTTGACTTGTTTTTGTGAAGAGCAGCAGTAATAAATAAAAAAAAAAAAAACCAAAAAAACCCTTAAAAAACCAGAGACAAAAAAGTTTGAAAAAAAAGGCGCATAAAATGCAAATGCGTGAGTAGCTTGTTGTCTGTTGGGGAACTTGGTTTTATGTGTGCATAAGTGCTGAGTACACTCAACGCTGTATGGCGGAAGGTAACGACAGCAATGGGAGTGTCCAATGAAATAAGGCCAAATACCAAATGATTTCTAGCCTATTGGTTCAGTTAAGCATTTAGTTAAAGGTGAATGTGCTGGAGACGAGCAATACACATTAATGAAAAAAATCACTCACTAATATCGGTGAGTTCATCCGAACTGACTGACCAGATCGTATCAAAAGAATTCCTATATTCGTAACAAAGTTCTCCATCTTTTGGTACGGGGAGTACTGATGCCATGCAATCATCGTTTACTTTACTCTTACGTCGATAACTATCTAAGTCTATCGAAGTGCGCATTTGAAGTGCAATAAAAAACATTATATACAGATCTTTCATCTTCCACCAATCACTAGCATTGGCCTCGATTCGCGTCTTGCTTTACGATAGCCCATTAATCTTCGGATGATAGTTTCATCAGTTTGCAATTGCACAGCCTTTGTAATTAATGGAAATGCATTTTCCAAGCCAGCGGATTTAATTTTCAACAACTTAATAGGATAGCCAGCTTCATCAGCTACTACATGTAAATCAGACTTGATCAAACTTTTCCACTAACTTAAAACCACATTAATCTTGGCCACTCGTCGCCGTGTTACGTGAGTAACATCAATCAACAGTCAATTTGCTCACCCCGAACCCAAGTAGCAGGCAACCCACAACATGGCCGCCTCTCTGCCAAGCTCTCTGCTTCGCGCCCTCTCTGCATGGACCATTTTTTTCGCAAATTTATTGACATACAAATGGGATTTTGACGGCGCTAACAAGTCAATAAAGCAAACTCATAGACCTCAAGCGACGACACAAACTGACAGCTAAAATTGTCAGTTTCAAGTGCTTGGGCAAATTTTACAATAAATAAAAGTCGATAGAGTTCGCTACCAGCAACAACAACAACAACAGCACGAATTAAGCCTATTAACTTTTTTTCTGCTAACAATATGAGTAGTACAAAAAAATGAAAGAAGAAAAAAATCTATGACGGGTCGTTCCGTTAGGGGTTGTGCCAGACTTACCCCAGCGGACGCACCCCACACGCACAATTTCACACCAAGCGATCAATGCTCATTTTGCCGATTGCCGATGTTGTTGTTGTGTTTGTTGTTGTTGTTGATGTTGATGTTGATGTATATATATAATACATTGTATATATACAATACAAGTGCGAATTGGTATCGATTATGCGGTCTGCATTGATCGCATTGATTATTATTGATTATTGAGCTGAGCCCCTCATCAGAGCTGGGCGTGAAGAACCCCTCGGGCAACCCTCGAGGCGCTCTCGCACTAATTTGCTATTTGTAATTTCATTGTCTGGGCCCGGTCTCGTAGTCGCATTCTATTGTCGTAATACTTTAATTTGCCACCTGAGTTCATTGGCGACCTTTCTGCGTTGCTTCTCTTTGGTTTTTTTGTGACTTGCTCTCGTCAGACGCTCTTCCAATTGGAATTGCTAAATACGGGGGCTGCAGACGCGAAACCAACTCAAAGAATTTTGCTTGAGTCCGCATAATTATGCAAGGCGAGTAAAACTTGGCTAGCATTGAGTCGACGCACGACCAAATACTCTGTCAGTTTGATATTTTGAGAGGGCAAAGACGAATTCGGATTTATTTAAATACGTTTTTCAACAAACTCTTTTATTTATTCTATATAATGATATTATAGACATTATATACTATGAGCAAAGTAACCTTCATTAATCAATCAGTTGACTGGATATGAAAACTGTTTCACTTGAAAAACCATTCAACTGTTGCATTTGAACAAGTTGTTAACTGTGTCCACTTGAAAGTCAGGGAAATCGTTAGGCCCAAAGCCAATGTGTTAGCTATAAAACTTAAATGTGAACGATTTATCACGCTCTGCAAGCCACTGTGAGGGTTTTCAATGTGTGACTATCTGCGCGTTCACTTCACTTGGCAACGAGCTGGCTCAGTAGAGCCAACGACTTTAATGAGCTCTCCGACCACAAAGCCTTTTCCTGATATTGTTCTGAGCAATAGCCCTATATATAAATGTTCTCTTCGGCGTGCTCTGTGCGGATCTACGGGACGCGCATTCTGCAAGTTTTGCAATTAGCTGCTGGTCAGTTCTGGGAGGAGTATCTCTTTCGCATTCATTTCATTTGCGAATGAAACAGCATTTCCATTCAGCATTGTGTGCCGGCCGGCAGACGCAAAGCTGGGAACTGGGGCTTGTGGCCTCAGGCGGGAAAGCGCTGCTCAAATGCCTTTTAATGTGGGATGCCGTCCGCTCACTGATATTTCTTAATTACGCGCATATTTCGCTGGTTTAGCGTTAGCCACAAAAATATTTTGCAGTTCATAAAATTCGCGCGGTCTGCCGCAGCCCCAAAAGGCCCCTAGCGATGTCAGGGAATTTAAAAAACTATTATTTTTTACACAAAGTACAATATAAGCTCGCCGGGACTTACTTATTAAATTTCCAGCACAGACACGAAAGATGGCGGCGCGTGGGATTTCTTCAAGGAAATCTTTTCAATTATCATTCGTGCAGATGCTTGCGTCTCTTTCGCGATACGCTTCCCCTTCTCTCCCTCTCACTCTCTCCGTCTGTGCCTGCTCTGACTGAACCTTGCCCCTTTTCGCTGGTTACTTTGTAAGCCCGGCAGACAGTGGCAATTTCTTTTCATTTTCTGGTGTGTCGTCCCGTGGTCCTGAATGTTGTCCTCCCAGTGCCTGTTGACAAACTGCGAGCCATTTCTCCACAGGGCCCTACGGCTCGCTCCCTGTTGGGCTCCCTCGAGTGGGCCTGCGCCACGACAAGTGTCCTACTCGAGACCCGGCTCAAAAGGTAAGCCAGCTCCTGGCCTGCAACTTGCAGTTAATTAGTGTACGTGGTGCACAGCAGCGATTGCATGCGACAGCTGCCAAGAAGCTGCCCGGAGCTGCGCAGCAATCTGGTTGCTGCACAGTGCGATTAGTCCACAACGAGTCCATAAAGAATAGGAGAGTCGTGTATTTATGTGCCTTTAATGACGTCATCATATGTAGCCGCCCCAGTTGGTTGTCGACTGCGAATTGGAAAACCATTTAGGCCCTAATGAAGATCCGCCCATTGCTTGTGGCGCCGGCTCATGTGAAATATGAATATGGCCTTTCAGAGCATAAAAGAGGCCACAACGTAGCTGTCGATGTTTCCCTCCCTTCCTTTAGAGCAGAGTTTGAATGACTCTGAAAGGAAGAAAAATTCTTGAAAGGCTCCGCCAGTCGGTCGACTTAATAACCTACACCTATTCTCTATAGTCATAGAGAATATATTATGAATTGTAAATTGAAATATACAACTGAATACGATGTCCGATCTTATGTTGCTTATATAAACAAAATGTAGATAGAGTGAGTAATCTGGGTGGAAATAAGCGGAACATCAACTAGAAGAACTAGAACTAGAACAAGCCAAACTACAGAACGCAGCTCGCCAAAGCTTGTATTAATAAAAGTTTGTTTATGAACCGCAATGATTGAGCGGACTGGGTAATGGAACTTTGATACCGAGAGATTGGTGATCAATAAGAAGGAGAACGTCTCTCACTCAGGTGAAACGCCCACATTTCTGAGATTTAGCGGAATCGCCTTCTTGATGGCCTGGGGCTGGAGCGCTCCACATGATTTGTGAACTAATTACATTTAACGATTGGGGCAATGCAAAAGCAAAAGCAAAAACGAAATCTATTTCAATGTGCGACAGAGCTGACAAATTTTTGAGATTTTTATTTATTATTTATAACTGAAATCGTAATATTCTGACATAATCCGCTTAAATGTATGCAGTCGTTGCCATAAATTCCAGTGCATTGTTCCATGTCACTAAATCATATCAACAGCGACAATTTATGCAAGCCCACAATGAAGATACCGAATAGCCAGAGCCCACAGACCGTCGACTCAGATGCAGACTCTGACTTACACTTTGAGTCGGAGCTAGAGACAGACGCAGCAGCAGACGCAGGTCCAGTTGAGTTCTAGTTTCAGACTCAGATTTCTGTTCGCCCAATTAAAATGCAAGAATTGTTAATGCGCGACATTAAAATTCATTATTATTACATACGCTTATTACCATTGCAGGTATTTGGCATGCCGATTGTTGTTCCATGCAAATGACCAAGTCAAACGCCTCTAAGCGCTACAGGCGCTGGTCTCAGGCGCAGTGATGTGATCCCAAAAGGGGCGCCATTGAGGGACTTGACACGCTTTTGACTCTTCATTATCAATAAACTATATTTCTGAAGTAATCCAATCGAGAATATTTACTCACATCGCTGCAATAGTATTGAGTAGTAGCAGGTGTGCCAATCTATGGCCGGCAGTCAGCAATATTGGGACGTGAGGCCCGGCTTGGGATCATAGCCTTTTGAACCCCTTTTGCAGTCAGCAGAGCTGCGCCGCTGGGCTCTTTGGCACCTGAGGCCAAGCAACTCACACGCTTTTTAACTCCTACCGTCTGTCAAGCGCGTCAAAGACCAGACCAAGCCGCATTGTAATTATTGACAATAATTTCTGTTATTTCTTGCTGCGGCCAAGCGCGAGCTCTCAGGCACGGCTACCTTCATTTGGTGTCATTAAAATTGAAAAATGTCTCAACATATTTGCTCGTGTGTGTTTTGTTCATGCCCACCATGCCCCAAACGGCAAACCCGTTATAATTTATGGCCACAGCCCAGGCAGCCAGTTTTCTCAATTGTTATTATTATTGAGTTGTTAACAGAGGTTGCATGATTTATTTTTACCTCTTGTTAGATTGCCCATCGACAAGCGGGAAGCGATAAACGATGAGCGATAAACGATAAACGATAAGCGATAAGCGACATGCGACATGCGAGCGCGCCAGGCTGTAAAAACCCCAAAAGCACTCGCCGGCCGCAGCTCGAATCAAACCTCCGTCGATCCACCCCGTGGCCGATGACCCTTGGCCTAAGCGCAATCAGTGCCCGTCCAGCCAGATAGTCCTGACTAGATAGCGACAGCTGCAAGCCCGTTTTCGCACACAGACACATAGAGACACACACATGTACGTGTATGTGTGTGCGAGTGTGTGCAGCACGCAGGATCACAGGACCTCAGCGCACAGTTGGATGCACAACAAAAGCCTTAACCCTTTGCGAGCATGAAAAAAGGAGTCGCCGCTGCCGAAATTTCATTTTAAAACATTTTTAATATGCACGCATGCGGCTCGTGTTGAGTTCTTGTTTGATTTGCAGTTCATTTCGGTCTGGTCCTGGCTCTGGTCAGAGGCTGGCTAGACAGCTGCCCGCTGCTGGCTGCTGGCTGCCTGGCTGCCTGGCCACTCATGGCAGCCCCTCGACCTGCCCTCCTCCTGCGGCCCGGGCAATAATTACACGCGGCATTTGCTTTGTTTCGTGTGAGTTTTTTGTGCTCAGCCCTGCCCCTGCCGGCATTCTGCAGCATCCCGTAAAAGGACGAGCGCGCGCGCTTAAGTAAGCAATTACCGTGTGGCTGCATCCTGCCAAAGTTCTGCCCAAAGTCCACACACAACGTTGCCGAGTCTGAAAACGAAAGGGTTAAGGCACAAGCAGCACGTCCGAGACCTTTGCTTTGTGCTGATGTCAGCTCTGATTTAAGTCTCTCGGCCATGACATGTGGCCAGATGACTGAGCTGCGTCGTCTCACGATCTCTCTCTCTCTCTCTCTCTCTCTATCTCTCCATCCCTCTGTCTCTCTCTATCTGTTTTTTGAACTCTCTATGATAAAATCAATGGATGTCGAGGCACTCTTTAAGGCCCACTCTGCGGCTGGCTGCCAAGTTCAAGTTCAACACTCGATAATTAATTGCGCGCCAGCTCGGAAGCCCCACAACCAAAAGCTCCAACACCAGGCCCAACCCCTGGCACAAGTGCGTGCTGGCAAAAGGGTCGTTGGGTCGGGTCATTGTGCTTTTAATTACAAGCCAACAGCGGACCAACGGACCAACGGACGGACTCAACGGGTTGAAAATGAAAATGAAGTAAAATGAAATGAAAACTCATTAAGATTTACGCTGCGCATCAGCGCAGCCCTTTTTCAGCTGAGGCTTGCCGCTGCTGACCCAGTTTCGTCCAGCTCTGACCCTTGTCGCTGGCACGCCTAGCCCAAGTGCTAATTAAGTAATTAAGCTAAAAACACTTTCATCCTTTCTCCCCAAGGGACCCAAAGCGAAACGAACCCTGACCTGGGTCAACCCAGTGTCGCAGTGGCCATGCATAAGCACAGGTGTCATTGTAAGCTTTTGTGTATGTGTGTGTCTGTGTGTGCGTGTGGCTGTGTGCGTGTGTGAGCACTTCCTGTGTCGCTCTCTCACGTACTTGCATTGGCAGAAACCAATACATATGTGCAGCTGCAGATGACCTCGCGTATCTCTTTTTGGACACCAACAGCTGCGCGCGACTCGGCCGCCAGTTGGCGTCCAACTGGCCAAGTGGCCGACTGCAGTTGCATTTGTTTTGTTCCTCTTGTTGTTGTCTTGTTGCTGTTGGCGTTGTCCTTCACATTGACACATTTAGGCTTGTTTTTCTCTCTTTGTTTTAGCGCCCTTTTTATATATTGTTGCCGTCAGCAATATTTCCCACACATGCGAAATCCCTGACCCAACGCAATGTGAACTTCATGTAGCTGTGACTTTTCTGAGTTTCGTTTGGAGCTCAGCTAGAGCAAGTTATTAGTTCGCCTTAGCCGAAGACAGCACTTATGCTACAAAAATTAAGTTACATAAGTAGACTGTGGAAGATCCTTGAGGAGTGTACGACATTTCGTAACGCCAAGCCATCGAATCGAGCGACTTCAGTCTATGCTCCCATTGTGGAAGAAGTAGCTCATACATATTGGCAAAAAGCTATTTCATTTCATTGCTCAGCCTAACAGCCAAGTGGATAGCTTCGATGTGGAGGCTTAAATGAAAACTCTTAAATGAAAACTTGCTGGACTGTACGAACTTCAATATATTTTTGGTTAATCTTTCCTTTCAGCCATTCGAGTGTTGCAGCTAGCCAAATCGAGATCGATTGCAAACGTGATCTTTAAGGCTAAAGTTATTTATTATCACTTGCCGTCAAGGAAATATATTCCACAGTCGTTTCGATTCGATTGGAATTGAATTCTCCTTAATTTATTTCGTATATTTGATGTTGCCTCAAGCCAGAGTCGCCTCTGGTGCCTCGGCGAATTCCTTAGAACACGCGCCAAAATATCTTTGCAACCGAATCGCATCGGCCCTGAAGCTTCATCCGACAGGCCGGATGGTGGCAGATGTTTCTGGCCTCAATAAAAATGCAAAAAGGCAACTCAGAAGCCATCGATCAATAGGGAACACGGACATTAGAAGCTTCTGGCTGCGACAGGGACGGCAAGGATCTTCGAGACTTGATTTATGGCAGTGCTGTTCCATCGAGATCTCTTCTTGCTTTCGATTAGAGCGAGCCAAGGCGCACACACACACACGCACATATGGTTGACCCGACAATAAATAAGAAAATAATACAAAAAGCTGCCTTAGCTCAATTTGTAGTTTCCAATGCTTGGAGGCGAAAACAGCGGCTAATGAGCATCTCGCAGAGATGAGGCCTCTGGCTGGCTGGCTGGCTGGCTGGCTGGTTGGCTGGGCACCTGCGCCCACCCTTGACTTTGTCGCTGCGACTGCTTCTGTTTCTACTGATGTCTGCTGTCGCTCACACAATGGTTCGGGAGGTGGAGTGCGAGAGGAAGAGGAAGAGGAAGAGGGAGCGGGTGCAGGAGCGGAAGCGGAGGCGAATGCCCGCATTCAGCGCGCCTCTGGAGCTGCAGCACGTTTGCCGGCTGCCTGATTTTTCAAGATCTTTAAGCACTGCAGCTGCGGCAGTGCGGGCGCCAAGAGTTGAGGTCGAGGTCATGTGTGGGTGGAGCGCACTTCTGGGCCGTTGGCTGGTGGCAGCAGCCGCTGCAGTTGGAGCTTTTGTGTCGGTTGCCAACCGCAGCTGTAGTTTCTGCTGTTGCCATGCGAAAAGCAATGCCAACTAATTGAATGTGCTAAACTCACACACACGCACACACCCATACACACACAGCATTAATATCGCGTTATACGGCGCATTAAGGCGCTCATTTCAACGGGTTTTTTCAGCTTTGGCTTTCGGCTCGCTCAGGCCCCAGAGTCGGAAATCTAAGGCAAGGACCCCGCTTGGGCGGCGGTGGGTGTGGCCCTGCTCATGATGTGTTCTCCGTCGCGACTTGCATCTGTGTTGGTAATTACGATGTCCCAGAGTACATACGTATGCATGTGTGTGTGTGTGTGTGTGTGTGTGAGTGTGTGTGTGAGTGTGAGTGACGTCTGTTTGCTGTCCCTTTGCCATGGGGTGGATTTTGCTCGCATTTTTTATGTGGATTTTTTTCTGTTTCGCTGTCGTTCTCTCGCTCGCACTCACGCGGGCAAGGCGGGGGCAGCCACAGCAGCAGCAGGGCAACTCCTCCTCCCTCCTTCTCCTTCTCCTTCTCCTTCTCCTCGCTCTCGCCCAACAGTTTTTTCTCTGTTTGCCTGCTTCGGAAACCGCCATTTTTTATGCGCGCTAACTACGCCAACCTCTCGGCAGCCCTCTTACAGGACTGCACGCTTCACTTTCCGTCTCCCTCGTACCTTCGACTCTGCCAGCCCGCACCCTGACGCACTCTCTCCCTCGCTTCCTCGTTGCTCGCTGCTCGCTGCTCGCAGCCCAGCAGCCTTCACCCTCGCACCAGTGCAGAGAATTTGCGCATTAGAAAAAAATGTGGGCTGCGCTGCTGCCGCCTGTCAAAAAAGAGAGAAAACAGCAGATAAATAAAAAATGGCGGTTTCGTTGATACAAAATGTAGATAAAAGTATTTTTTACATTTATTTTCCTGCCAATACTAAAGCAGGCAGAAAAAATCACGGGAACAACAAATAAATTTATTAGCTCAACGCTAGATTTGTACGGGTCAAAGGAAATTTCGAGACGATATTTCTGGAATGCAGTTTTGAATTTACTACACACATAAAGAGTAATAGATATAGCAAAATCATTGCGAATCTGATTGGATGCTTTATACATTGGGTACTCAAATCATAGCCTGCATAAAGCGCCATCTATACAACAATTTTCGAACATGCAATATTAAGTGCCATCTGTGTCTAAAGTTGAGTCAGCAGCAGTGGCCTCGGCGCCACCTATGAGTCAATCTTGCTCGATGACAAGCAGTGGACTTCGAGCCAAATCATATCGATAGTTATATCGACTGCGACCCTTGTTATTTGGTATTTCCCAGTAATTGCAGCTGGTCATATTCATTTCATCCTACTTATTGTGACAACAGAATTAGAAATAGTTGAGGAAATGAAATCATTTTTCAATAAATAATAAGCAACTGTTAAGAAGTATGTATACGAAATTCTAAGAAAATATATTTCTAATGCAATTAAACACAGCAAACAGAAGCGTGCTTGGAGAGAACGCTGCTCTTAAAAGTCTTCGACCACAACGCACAACAAAATGAACCTAAATAATATAAATAGAGGCGGGTACGTACCGCCTGGCTTCTATCCTCCAAATGCACCGCCGGCCGAGGGTGCTCCCAATGCACCCCCAGCTGTAAGTGCTCCATATGCACCACCGAATGCGCCTTATCCACCAGGACCACAGCACTTTGGCCATCCACAGCTGCATCCGCAGCTGCATCCGCAGCCGCAGCCTCATCCACATCCCCCTAACTATGTGAGTAGCCCCGCAGTTTAAGGGCGTTATACGCTTGGGGAAACAGAAAGGCCAAATACATACTCGTACATCTCTGTCTATGACGTCATTCTTAAGTTTGCGTCCTTTAACTGTGTGTGTGTGTCACAGTGTAAATAATCAGAAAAAGTATAATCAATTATCAATCATCAAAGCACATAATCTTAATGAATTAGCAGTTTTTATCTTGCGTCAATTGTCCATTGCACAATACTCGATAAATTGTTAGTTCGCATATGTCATGAAACTAGTTGAAGAGCGATTGTATTAGTAGCTATATTTATATATATATATATACATTTTTTTTTTTTATATATACACATATGTGTGTATCTCAGTTTCCGCGATTCTTGGGGGCGTTGTTGACTCTGGTATACACAATTGCTATATATGTACCTATATGACGTCATTCTTAAGCTTGCGTGTTTTAGTTATGTATTCGCTCGATATTTCTGTCAGGGCACATAATTGTCCCATATATATATATATATATATATATATATATATATAGCTCTACTGATGACGGCATATATATATATATATATATATATATATATATATATATATATATAGCCGTCATCAGTAGAGCTATCGACTTCTGGTCTGCTGTTGCCTTGCCGACTTTTCTAAGCTGCAATAATATTCACATTTAACTCTTAGCTTACATTTATGCAAATGCTTCCCTTTTTTGCCAACTATTCTCTTACTATGTCATAAAGCTTCATATTTATGACACTTGCAAGTTATACAGACAGTAGTCATCCAGCATCTGCGGAGTTGGAAATATTCGAATGTCGGAGGCCAAATCAACTTCTTATTAACATTGTTATTCTACACTCATCCTCATCAGTCCTATATCAATATGATATTCTTTATCGGATAGCTATAGACTCACGGGTTCTTTATTACATCTCCACATCTAGTCATATGGGAGTGATACGCACAAATCACGGTTGGCATGTTTACTTCTGTTTCGACTATTACTTACAATGAGTCGCTGAGACGTTGAATTTGACTTTACAGGGCTTCTCGCCGGTTGCACCTCAAGGGGGCTATGTGCAAGTTCCTCAAATGTACAGCGGAGAGCCCCAGCCGCCAATTATAAGCCAGCCTGGAATGCTGCCATTTCATCCCCAAGCAGGCATGGGACCAGGAGGACCAGCAGGTAAGTGCCAGTCGCTATATAAAAAGACTTTACGCACTTCAGCTATACAACATTCATCGAACGACCGCAAAATCGTAATGTGCTGGGCTGTAGTCAATTAAGACAAAAGAATGCATTCAAGCATTGCCCAGTTTTCATATTCTCAATTAGGGTCACTGAATGGTGAATGTGATAATAGCAAGTCGACATCTCTGCTGTCGTCGTAATGCAGCAGCGCCTCAATGTGGTTACAGAGAGCGCGCGGCAGACTACAAAGCTCTTCTATATTAGCACCCGAAATAGAGAGGTAAACATTTACATTTACAACATGATCGGTTTTTTGAACTGTCCCAGATGAGCTCTCGCGCAGATAAGCGAAGATAACGATAACACAAAGACGTTTCTGTCAACCGATGGTTGTTGTTGACAGACCAAACGCGCTTACTTTCCGACTTGATAGCGAGCCCGGGCCTTCTTCGGCCCATGCATCCCAGAGCCAACCCGCTGGCTCTTATCACGAAGCGCCGTTTGCTTTAATTGAACCAATAAAATAATACAATGCGCTATTTAAAACACGTTGGCTATGGTGACTGCGATGAATTTTGAAAGCCGAGGCGCTGTCAACCGTCGACTGCCAACTTGTGCGCCCTCTCTCAGACATGCGGTTCAGTTCAGCTCTGTGCAGCATCGTGAACAGTCGCAGCAACCTGAAAATCGATCACCGAGTGCGATGTCAACTCCGAATGCCATAGACTCTGATACAGTTCCAGCATCCAGTTCCAGTTTCCTGTCCACACTGGATCTGACCAAGAACGAGTCTGGCGATCATAAGGATGCCACTAAGGGCGGTGCCAGCAGTGGCTCAAAAGTGATACGGTTCATTTGGCATTCACTATACAGCCAGTATAACTCTTTCTGCACAAGGTCCAAGACGCTTAAGCAGTTGGTCTGTCGTGAGGCTAATAAGCCCCTGCCAAAAAAGTTCCGGCACACTATGCGGCTGAATAAGTCGGCGAAACGAAAGGGCTATGAGTTCTACATTAGCGATGAGGACAGGAGGTGAGGCAAATCAAGGCGTTTAATAGTTTTACTTTAGTCATACTTGGAATGGGATTGGCTGGCCTATCAAGGTTAAGTCAGCTCACCGTGGTATATCTTATCACGCAGCTTACAAATCTGTCTTGATAGATGTCCCAAAGAAAACAGCGATTTTATAGTAGACTCATCGTGATGAAATATTGTCTGACGTAAATATTACCTCTACAATGCTGGCTGCAATCAGATTAGATAAAAAAGAATCTACTCTACGTGGCGTAAAGAGCACAATAAACCGCCCAGGGTCGTGGTCTCTCATTGTAATGCCTTCAATTAGGCCAGTTCTTAATGACGCTCGGCAATTGAACGATGGCAGCGACATTGACCAATTGACACGCTTTTGTGGGCGGTCGGTCGACGGTCGGGGTTTGCTTCCCACATATTTTGATCTGGTTTGGAAAGAGCGCTCAACATAAGCGCTGATTGCTGGCGTGATTTTAATTTGCTTTTTTTTTACAGGCGACTGGATGAGTATACCCTCAGGAATTCCGAACTGTCCGCGCGGATTGGAGTACCTTACGAGTATAGACCAACTTTTAGTTAAGCAAAAGGTTGAGCTGATCGAGGCTCTGACGGGCTTCGAGACGAACAACAAGTTCTCAATCAAAAACAAACTTGGCCAGAAGGTGTATTATGGAGTGGAAGACAATGATTGCTGCACTCGCAACTTATGTGGTCCTTTGCGGCCTTTCGATATGAGAATTTTCGACAATTTGCAGCAGGAGGTCATTCACGTGAATCGTCGGTTGGCCTGTTCAGCTTGCTGCTTCCCCTGTTGTCTACAGAAAATGGAAGTCTCCGCACCGCCTGGCAACGTTATTGGGTCTATAGAGCAGGAGTGGTCCATTTTCTATCCGTCGTTCCGCATTTTAAATCACTTTGGCGATACGGTGCTTCGCATTGAGGGTCCCCTCTGTACGTTCTCGCTCTGCGGCAGCGCCGAATTCAATGTAAGAGTCTGAAACTTGCATGGCTAAGGACTTGGTAATTGGTATATTCGCAATGCAGGTCGTTTCGCTAACTGGATCGAAGGTGGGGAAAATATCCAAACAGTGGTCGGGTCTGGCGCGTGAAATCTTTACCGACGCAGACTTTTTTGGCATCACTTTCCCATTGGATTTGGATGTACGCATGAAAGCCGTGCTGCTGGCTGCCACGTTTCTCATAGTAAGCACATTGCTCATATTGATTTCGTTACGATCCAATACATTCGAAATATTGTTGCCAAAACACCAGCATAGACTGAACTCAATTGAGTGCTAAATATATTTGATATCTTTTGTTTCTTTTAGGATGCTATGTTCTTTGAGAAGTCAAATAATTCGGGAATGCTCTAGCTGTTTGTGCATTAGTTAGAAAGACTGAACTATCGCAGCCCCTACAGCCAAAGCCACAGCAACTATAATTCATGATTTTTCATGCGTTATTTCTTTCTACTATATAATACCTTTTTTGTTTATATAAGTATACGGGGTATACACATGTTGAACGACGAATCCCTCTCCAATGAATTCTTAATAATTAATAATATGAAAAATCGAACAAATAAATCTCAACAGGGTGAAAGTGTACTTTAACTATTTGTGTCGCAATATGCATAACATAATTGCACATTATATATAGAAATATGTATAGAGTTATTGAAAATTGATATTGTTAATATTGAAGGATATTAAAATATATATTTATGATTCTGAATCTGTATATTACCTTTATATATTGTTAAATGAAACTTAATAATAAAACAATCGAGTGTATATTTATATAAGAATATGTATTATTTTTATACCCTGATCCAGGCAGATAACAGGCAGAAGGAGGCGTGCCACACCCCATAAGGTATATATATGCTTGATCAGGACGACAAGCCACGTTGATATAGCCCTGTCCGTCTATGCACACGTCGATCTCAGGACCTATTAGAGCTAGAGACTTGAATTTTGATAAGATCGTGTATACCTCGCGCATATCGAGCTTGTTTTACAAAATTGATAACTGTTCCTAAATACTTGTTATCGATTAAAAACCATATGAAAAATCAGTTAAGATTTTTTATCTTTTTCATCTTAAAAGCTAGAGTCAAAATTTCACGTGTAGTTTTATGTATATTTTTACCAATTTCGGTTTTTGTTACATTTGCATACCGATCCCAATTTTCCACAAAATTTGAAAATTATGTTCAGTTGCAAATATGGCATATTTCTTAACGATTTTGGTTTCTAAAGAACAACAAAAATGATGTACATCATTTGGTGAAAGTTTCATCAAAATCCGTTGATAAACGAAAAAGTAATTAAACAAAATGTTTGGGCTCTGTCATAGATTTAAGTCGCGTGATATGGTCGTACAGACAAGTCAAAAACTATGATCGGATGGGATCTTGTATATTAAATATATTAAAAATGTATATTTCATATATCATGTCGAGGTGTATATAAATGTGAATTGTAGAAGGAAATGTATCCGTCAGTTAATTTTTCTTGTAATTAATTTTCCATTAGGTAATATCAACTTACTACTAACACTGGAAACATAAGAGGGCGTAAGGCATTAAATGCCGAACCTATCCAGAGAAAATTTTCAAGGGACACTTAATTCATATACAAAGCAGAAAGAGCAAATTCAATTTTTAACGAATAATTTATAATGTATGCCCTCTAAAATCTTAGAATAATGTATATACGAGTAAAACACCTTAATTGATACTGTGCTTTTCTTGACATATGAACCGGGTTGCCATCTGGCAGTTCCCCGGCCCGGAATGCGCCAAATTAAGTTTGGCGCCCAAAAATAAACAAAGTTCCGCTCTGCATGCAAAATAAAGAGCGGTTTAGTTGTAGCTCAGATGCTGCCAATGCTGTTGGTTCCACTTTTGACTCTAATCGTGTTCTGTGAGGTGCAAACAAAGGAATGCGAGCATATTGCACATCAGAACTGTGTTTGCCGAGAGATTGAAAACTTTGAGCAGTTGAGGCCGTATATGGAGGATGATTGGCAATGCGTGAACATTGTCAACGAAAAAACTGGCATTGAAACTGAAAATACACCGCTTTCTAAGCAGTTTCGATCTCTCACATTCGGGGCTTGACTATAGGCATGAATGGGTTTTCAAATTTCGCATCTCAGCAGCTCCTTAATTTATCTCATTGCCAACTCGGTGAACTTGGATGTCAGTCATAACGACTTGTTGCGCATCGACCGATCTCTACTGGGCCAGATGCCAAATCTTGTCTATGCAAACTTCTCAAGCAATTTAATTGCCCACGTCGATCCCCACATCAATGAGCAGGAGAACATCTTCTCCAATTCCAATCTGCGGTACTTATCCATTAGCAACAACAATGTTTATAGTGTAACTTGTTACCCAATTTAGAGTTTTGCAACTCGTGCAGTTTCAATGTTGTCGCCTGCGAGGGCTTCCAGAGCTGCGAGAGCTGTACTTGCACAGCAACTTGCTTGAGGCTCTAGACATGGCGTTTTCTATGCGTTGCTCCAGCTGCGTGAGCTCATCGTATCTAATAACAACATCTATGAAGTCCAACGGCAATAAGGCACCAATGTCTTTTGCAGCGCTGCTTTGAGAAATCTCTGTGCTCTCTATTTGAACAAGAAAAGGATTGAAGAGCTCCCTGGCCGCAACAAGTTGGTGGCACTAGACATTCGCATGTTTTCCCTACTGCGAACCGACTGGCGGAAATTGAGGATGATTTGCTAAGCACCTTTGACAAGCTAACCGACCTGGAAATTAATAATAATAATCGCCTAACCTTTCTACCTGCTTTGAAGGAGCAGTGGCTGCTGCCGCTGTTGCGCCAAGTCAGAATTGAGGGTAATCCTTGGCAGTGATTGTGCCTGGACGAACTGGCAAGCTGGCTGCATGCGCGCCTTGTCCGCTATGCGTCTGCCAGCGCCTATTACAGCGGCCGGAAGCCTCTCTGTATAGTCACGCCCGTGGAGAAATGCTTGAGGGAGTTGCAGGCGGTACGCGAGCACGGAATTGTCGAGAGCCACGAGCCACGAGCCACGAGGTGGCAAAGGAGCAATAAATCAATATCACTAAATGCTAGCGGAATTGCTTAATGGCTGGGCAGAGCTGAGTGGCTATTGGGCAGTGAGCAGTGAGCAGTGGGCAGTGGATGGCTCGATGACTGGCTTTCGTAAATCACGGATAAATGAATGACCATCAGGCGCAAAAGTTTTGCAAGCCAAAGTATTTGGCCAACTGTCGTAAAACAATAAAACAAAAAGCACAAATACAGAACAATAGAGCATTCCATGGGGTGGCCATGGACGGGAATACAGGGATACAGGGATGTATAGAGCGGCACAGATTTTCAAATACTTAACGCCACTTAAGCGCACAGTTCGACACTGACGGCGACAAGTGGATTGTGGGTGGTTGGACAAGGGCGTTCGCACGGGCAGGGGCATGGGCGGGGCACACATTGATTGTTGAACGTAATTTAACATAAGAATTTTTATTAAAATTTTCCGTTTGCGTATAAAGTTTTTGCTGACAACGAGCAGCTGACTGTCCGTGACTTAATGAATAAATGATTGATAATGCAATGACGAATGAGAGTGAGTGTCGATGCTTGAAATGAATGAAAGAAAGCTTCCGGTGAGACAATTAAGCTGTGGGATTATAAAGAGTTTTGAAGATTGCATAATTGAATGAACGAGTTGAACAGCCATCGACATGAATAATTTAGGAATAAGCCAGCTAAGTTGCGCACAAATGTTGCATATTAAATGCGTCGAAACTGTCAGATTGCTGAGAGCTAAGTGTTGAGTAAATGAATATATATTTGCCCTAAAACATTGTCAATGCAGACGATTCATTTTCAGCAAGTTTTTCTATTTCCTTAGCTCTATTTTCAAATGTTGTCCTAAGAAAATGTTTGCCTCTGTGCAAATAAATAACTGCACAGGTCGCACCCACACAGACGCACCCACACAGACGCACACACACACGCACAAGAGACTGAGACCCACGTCTACATTGGCAGCTTTATGTGGTGCGTTCGCAAATAAGTAGTTCAAGTTTTGCGTATTCACGCAAATGCATTGAAATCGCGGACAAGTATTCGAGGCATTCACACGCACAGGTGACAAAAGCCAGCCACACCTGCAGCAAGCACAGAGAAAGATGTCATCGCAGTTAGCGGCAGAGTAAGGATTCAGATGCGAGTGCAGAGCACAACGACGGCCACAATTATAGGAGTCCAAGGAGCAGTAGGAGTTGCCTGGCATAAAAGAAAATGGAGCCTAGCAGCTGGCGTCGTTGCCCAACAGCGACAATAAAAGTTTTGCTTAGCTTTCGCACAATGTGCACCGAGGAGGAAATTACTTGTGCCGGCTATGTGGGGATCGTTGTTGGTGTGTGCTCAAAAATGTAGACTAATTAAATTACTTTTATTTTCGAGGCTAACATTTTCAACTGCAAGTCGATGTTCGGCCGGTCAAACCATTTCCGGTTGAGCACAAAACTTTATAAAGGTTGCGTCATTTTTCTTATGAATCTTTCCCTCGGCAGCGTGATGAGGTTGCCAAAGGTTGCGCACTGAGTTTTTTCAATTAATTTCCGAGAAGGCCTAGATTAAAATATTGTTTGAACTATTTGAAAGCACAGAGCAGCTGGCCCGCTTGCTGCGTGCCAGAGTGTCTGCAACAAGTGGCTATCAGCGGGCGTGGAAAATATCGAACCCTTATCAAAACAATTTGACGTTCAGGGCTGTCAAAGGCAATACAGCCTTCAATTGGCAGACCAGAGTTTTGATTCAATGAAATATTCGACTCACCTAGCGTGTGCATATTATGAATTTTAATTTTTTGCCTATCTGTATTTGATATGCGACGTTTAGAGTGCAGAAATAGCTGCGAAGCTGACTTTTAGCGGCTCCTGGCAACTCTGATGTACATGTTTGTCGCACTCATATTTCAGTTAATTTCGTTCACGGCTAATTGCATTTTTGTGGCCTAAATAGCCGCACATAATTAGCAAACAAAATACTTGTAAAACATTTTATCATTTTTATACAATTAGAAAAGCAATTGTATATATTTTAATGCAACGCATTTTCTATGAAATACCCACAAAAAATCAAAAATTAGCGCAAACTATGCAGCAGCAACGGCCGTGGCAGCGGCAGAGGCAGCGGCAGAGGCAGCGGCCGGATGTGGTGCGGACTGCACTTCGAATTACTAAATTTTGCGGGTCTGTGGCTCGCTGAATTTATAATTATCCACAGTTGCAGTTTTCTGGGTTTTACGTAATTTGATTTACACGCAAACTTTTCGGCTTAATTTCACGCCGAGCAAAGAGTTTTGCCTGACTGAAAATTTGCAGGCAACTTTGATGTGAGTTCTGTTAGACATTTTAATGCGTTGTTGCAGCAACTGAATTTATCTTTTCTTAATGTAAAATACATATTCATATGCAATGTTATATAGCATATGCAGTACTGTAGACAATGTGAATGAGAGTCTCTCTTAACTAGACCATTATTTAAGAGAACAGAGAACGTAAACCGAGCGTGGATCCTGGACTCTAGATATGAGATATGCGTATAAGTTTCTTTGATAAACTAGCCTATTATCCTTAGTATCCTAATATCCTTAGTAACCTTAATGAAGGGTTCAGGGTATCTCTTAGTCGAGCCGTCTCACTTTCTCTACTCTGTTTCCAAACGAAATAAGAGTTCATTGCTTTTATGCAATGTCCGTCGTTTTATAGTTCTATTTTGAATCATTAAAGTCTCGATGTATAGGTACATACTTCTTTGATCGTTTCAGCGTTTATAGCAGGTAACTGTTGAATGTTAATAGCTAAGATAACTTATTTTTATAGAATTCCTTAAAATTGGATTCGGTTGATGCGCTTTCGATCTCGTTGGTGATGAGCGGAAATCCTTTTTGCGAGTGTGCACTGTTCGCCACACAAAGCCGAGCTTCTACTTAATGTCAGAGCCTGCTGCCTCTTCATTTAATAAAAATGCTTGGCTGGCACCATAAAGTATGCAACATGCAGCTGTGGCAACGTTGCCTGCCAAAAATGTTACTTCATCGCATCGTGCCTATGGCAGCTAGGCAGCTCTAGGCAGGCGGGCACAAAATACCTTTGCTAATGATTTTTAATGGCTAAATTGCATGGCATGCCCGAAGCTTGAATTTGAGTAAAGGAGTCTTGAGGTTATCTCCTGACAGGCTGTATGGATGGCTGCCATATTAGATGATAGGACCTGTGCCTTGCCTGTGCAACTCGCATGCTTATTAAAAGGGTATTTGTTGCTGGTGCTCTATTAAGCTGGGCCGGTAGTGCGGGCTTTCAGCAAACAGAAATCGATGCAAATTTTAGGTCAATAAATTATGCATGCCACCGACGCAGCAGCCCCAACCTCAACGAAAGCAAAATAGGCGTAGTATGAGTGGGAGAAAGGAAAATAAAAACCAAATTAGTGGCCCTTACTCAACAAGATTGAGTCTGTTTGTGGCTGTGTCATCGTCTGTGGTCCTGTCTGTGTCGTAGAGTGGCAGTTCACTCAGCCCCCTCGCAATCGCCGCCTCTGAACGCTGTGTGCAATATGCGAGGCAACGCAGCATTCAAAAAAGAGGAATTCGAACTTAATTAATGAAAGAGCTTCAGGCTGTCATTCTGAGCGTGAGTCCTCCTCTCCCACTCTCTGTGTTTGCCGAATACTACTATTTATAAACCCATAGATATTAACTGATGAATATTTATACAGATATGGGGGGATGAGTGCTCGCATAACGTACGACGCTGACAAGGCAAATCAACAGTCGAATATAATTCTGTTTATAAAAACGTGCAATCCTCCTTATTTGTAGAAGTGCCGGCATTGTGTGGGAGCTGCGAATGAATAGGCACCGCAACGGCGAATGCTAATGGAAATGTGTGGACTGCTGGCAATTGGCCTCCGCATCTGTTGCAAATGAAATTATGTAAATGTGACAGCAGCAGCTGCCGCGTTTGCCCGCTCGCGTGTGTGTGTGTCGTAGGTTGACCCCGAAATACAATGGGCCTGCGGTTTCGTGGCTGTCGCTTGCCTAAACATGGCTTAATGCTGATTACTTGCATTAAACATGCGAAAAACGCACTGTATACACCGCATATGGTTGTCTGCGTGTGCGTCTGTGTGAGTGTTTGTGAAACAAATTGGCGCTACAATTAAACATTCGGATGGCAATTGAATAAATTTAATTGCAAATAGAGCTTATTACGACTGGCAAACGGCCAATGAAAATGGAAATTACTGCGGTTGCCCGTAAACTTGGCAAAGCCAATCGATGTTGCAATCTCCGACTGCAGCATGCAAATTGTAAGAAAAATCCCATTCAAATGTCTATGCCCACAAGTTGGTTGCGATACTCGCACTGCCAATCCAGGGCACGGCACGAAACCGCTCGGCACAGCACGGCTAACTTTAACCGTAAATAACAACAATAACAAGCGCCGCAGGAGCCGCCTAGCCGCAGCTGCGCAATGTTCAAAACTTGCTGGGAAAAAGTTGGGAAACAACATTTTCCTTTGACAGCCGTCACATGGCCAGCCATTTGGCGGATCTCTCACTTCAAAAAGCTAGAGCCTTACAAGAACAACATTTATCCACCTATCCGTCTTTTCTGACAGATTAACTAGCTGAGGCAATATTTGATTGTTAAATCAATTTACTGTTTCAGTGTTTGCAAGAGTATTTGGCAGTTGCATTGAGTGCTCACCTTTTCCATTCCCTTTTTAAAGTCAATGCCAATGTTGTCGATGCTGAGGGCTAGACCAAATTAATATTGATTTTGTTATTGGCCTGCCCCGGTTGCGCTCGCTTTGGTCTTATCAAAAAGGGTTGCGCCTCAAGTGACAAAAAGTTTCCAGTATTATTTATGCGCCTTACATGGCCCGAGGCAGAGGACTCTTAATACATTGTTTATACAAACGATGCCTGAGCGTTTCGTTTTAAAGTTATGCAACAGCTGTGTTTTACAAATAAAATACCATATACCGAAATGTCAAATGCATTCGGCTAAAGAGCCCAAATTCTCATAATGTGTTAAGTTTTGGCATTTCGAGTGCTGGCATTTCTGAGTGCTGCTGCTGCTGCTGTTGCTGCCACTCGAGCTGTTGGCAAACAGTCTGGTAAGCAACTTCGCCACTTGAAATGCCGAAAAGTTTACCCAAAAGAGGCCAGCAAACTAATTATTTAGTTTCATTTCGAGCAATGGCAAACGGCGAGCGTCAAACAGCAAACGGCAGACGGTAAGCGGCAGGCGGAAAGCGGCAAACGGCAAACGGCAAACGGCAAACGTCAGCGTAAGCAAAATATCAATAAAAACTCCAATCGAGATCTATTTCAATTAAGTTGTATGAAAACTTTTTAATTAACGGCACTGCAGAGCCGAAGAAACACAAGCCGGTCTTTATTTCCGGCTTGCCTCAAATTGCTGAGCAATTTATTGCTGCGTCTAATTGGGCAACGTGCAACAAGCGAAAGGTTAAGCAATACATAAAAAAGAAAAGAAGAAAAAACAGGCAAATGAAAAAATGCTAGTTATGTAAATGTTTATAAATCAAGTTGCGACTCTTGTACGTGACAAGCGGACAACTGTTGGACAGTCGAAATAAATAAGTAAATACGTATTAGGCAAAGGACCCCAACATGTTCATGCTGACCCCATTGTGGGGCTGGTCTAGTGGGAACTACTTGTATCGTTGCATACCTTGCTGCGACCCTCATCAGAAATGGAATCGGATCCGGAGTCGGAGTCAGCGTCGGAGTCGGGCTCAGCCGTGACACCCTGTGATTTAAAAGGCAGGTGAAAACTAAAGCTAGCTGATTTATTACAGTTAACCTGCGTTAGTGCTAAAAATGCTATTAGCTGTTGCCAGAAGAAGGCCGACTATGAAGCAAAGGCGAACACACGATATGTAGGCCACAATTATATCGTCTAGACTATGAACGAACTCTAGGAACTTTCAAACTGTTGCCTACTTTTTATTGTCATCCTTCATCGGCAGGCTTACAGTCAGACTTACAGTCAATGGCCCACAGTTTATTATAGAAATGACAAACGCAGCTACATCTCGAATTGAACTGGCGAGGAGAGCTTTTTTTCTATCCAGCTGCTTGATAAATCGTGTGCCGCCCCCAGCCAACGGGCTATTAATAAGATAAATGAGCGACAATAAGTTCTGGAACTCGCTTCCGCTGCACAATAAGGTGCACGCGTAATTACCATTTCATATGCATTAAGCTTCAATCACAAGCCACAGAGCGCAGAGCGTTTAAGAAAATATATGTTGTTGTTGGCCCGGCTGAGAGGCTTCTCTATCTGACTGGGATGGCTCGCTGGCTGGCTGGCATGGCATGGCAAGGTACGGTATGGGGTGTTGGCTAGCGACTGGTGGGCCGACTGCCAAATGTCATTAAGCGCATTTGTAAAATCATCAACAATCGCTGATGTCGTCGCCGGCGATGTCGGAGCTGCCGGGTTGGTAAATGGATTTTATTGTAAGTGAGGCATAAAAAATGCACAGCAAATTGAAGCGCGATCAATAATAATTATTGTTGAGGCACACAGTGAATACACAGAATAATTGCGTTTCCATGCAATTGCTCAATTCTCAATTCCACAAGGAGCTGCCTATCGCACAGTGTAGGGATTATCGAGAGAAATTGATGGTCCTCAAATAATTTCGAGTGGCAGCTTGAACAAATGTTGTAATGTATATACAAAAATTGTTTAGTGACGGTTATGAATCGACTGCGTTGCCACGAGATCAATCAATTTGTAAACACAACTACTAACAGATTAAGAAACTAAATGAATTTAAAATGAAACTATTTGACGTCGATTCTTTGAACTCCCAAGTCTGTAAAATCTCACCGAGTTTAAATTATTATCCCATTGTACGGCAGCTGGCGGCGGCGCCACCGTTTAAAAAAACATTAGTCCGCGTGACAGTTGCGGGCGGACAGCATTACAGCTTCAGCTTAAAGCCATAAAGTAGTAAAAGTAGTAAGGCTGTTGAGGCACAAGCACCCTGACTATTTTGGATGACCACAAGGCCGACGCTGCTGTTGGTAAACGGCCTTGTCTAGTTCGTCACAATGAAAATCCAATTTAATTTTACTGACTGTGCACTTTGGACAAATCGAAGCGGACGCAACGAATCGTGAGACCACAAACTAACCGACGTGTGTGGTTGTGCGAGTGGGTGTGTGGGGGATGGGGTACAGGACATCTCAAAGATGTGGGGCATATTGTAAATGTTTGCGGAGATGAGTAGACGGCGCATCTAATTATTGTTTACCGTTCCTAAACGCCAGGAAAATTGAATTGAAATCAAAATAAAATGCGACGAAAATTGAATTTTGGTCCGGAAGTTGAGTCGGCGAGCAAGACAAGCAAGCGTAACCGGTGTCAGCCAGGTCAGCTATGCCTGGCCCCACGTTGAAGCCCAGCGCCGACAAGTCCTTAAAGATTTCACTTTAGCTTATGCCCCAAGGCAATAAGAGCGAAAGAAGCGCAACATCAGTAAAGGTAAAAGCAGCAGGTAAAATAAAACGAACAGCTAGCGGAATCCAAGGGCCGAGCTAGTGGTGGGGGCAGTGACTGGTCTGCTGTAGTATTAGAGGTCTGTCAAGGTTAGGCTGGGTCCTGCGGTCTTGCCCTTGCCTGCCTTACCAACATCCAGCAATGTGTGTTTGACATTTGATTTCACGGAAAAACAAAAGAAGTCAACTCGGCTCCTCGTCGCTTGTAATCATTTTATTGCATGACTCTCGACTCGCAATTTGATGCGGCGGGGAAAATGCATCAGAGCAAAACGATTTCCAATTATAGGAAAACATGAAACGGACAGGCCGAACAGCTGTCAGATATTCAAGTTGTTTGACCGCGCCGGACCTAAGATTCATTTGCATTTACGAATACAAATTAGATTCTGACGCGTGTGAATGGGCAGGAGTCCGCAAAAAGAAAAGCTGTTTACAAATTTAAGTTACTAGGGTACAAGATATCATCCAATCAATTTTACTAAGTCAATGCTAGCGAAAATTTAATTGAGCATATAAAATATAAACAGAATGTGGATATTCTGCAGGGTAAACAAAAGTACTATGTCGCCCTAAGTACTCAATGTAAGCCCTTCAGAGTCGTAGTCAGAGGCTATAGTCAGTCAGTGACTGGGGATCACTTAATCTGCAGATTTGAACAGGCAGCAGGCTGGTCTGGCCGTTTCCGTGTTGTCTATCCACTCAGATTTAATGCAAATGCTTTTCCTATTAACATTAACAACAACTCAAGACTTTCGCGTAATTTTCAAAGGCCTCCCAAAAGTATACTTCAAAACATTCAGCCTCAGGCTATGCATGTCATGGTCGGCCGTTGAAGCCGGTGGGGAGGGTTAGCCCGTTGAATTTTTGGTGTTAATTCAAATGACATTATTTAATGCACAGCACACGAAACACAGTGCTAAGTGTGTTCGTGTGTGTGCGTAAAAGGAAAGTGTTTTTTAATGAATGTGTTAAGCGCTTGCATAATTCGGAAATGTCACTAAAAGTGAATTTATTCATGCTGGAAACTTTCTTGTTACACAATCGATGAATGTCTGTTAACAATTGCTCGAGTGCCAAAACTAACTATCTCTAATGACGACTCAATGATAAAGTGTCAATTGTATCGCAGTGGAGTGGAAAAACACGCATACGACACGTATTCGTGTGTCTGACATGCTTGACAAACACTTCGCCACTAGTTAATAACAATAGCAACACCTTCAATGAAAATCAATAATTTTCAGATAAGCTCGAGCGCTGCAAATTTGCATATTTATTAAATTTTGCGATTGAATGCGATAAGCCAGAATATGTGCAGCTTCCGGAAAGTCGAAAAACGTATCAGAAAATCAAAGGACACACCCAAATTAAATTAAGATAATTGAAAAGCTTTTGTGACTTTATAGCAGAACACGAATTATGCAAATGTATATCCATAAACAAACTAAGTCAATAAATTGCTTGAGCTATCTACTAGATATTATATTAGTGACAAAATAACAAACAGGTGAATCATATTTAATCGACTTTGAAATTTCACATATAATATTAAATTATGAAAGTTTAAAATCTGCCGAAATTCAATTACCGTTGAGCTCTTAGAGAGTTTCCTTCCAAGGCAAATTCTAAGTAGAAAGATTAAAGGTAGTTTTAAAGAATTAATTCAAATCATTCCGTCTGGAGTAACACACTGATCCCAGGCCCGTCTTCTGCCCCTGTCCGCTGACTGCTAGACAAGCAACATGAATTCAGCTATACGTGTTCCGAAAAGGTGAAAAAGTACTTAGACTAGAAACCGAGATACTCGGCACTGAAACACACCGTTGCTTGCATTGTCAAAGCTGATTCTGATCTGACATTGATATGGATTTTCAATGCTCTCTGCGCATCTCTTGTGCTTCCATCATAAGGTGGTTGTTGTTGTTTTGTTGCCGACACTTCAGCTTGACAGTTTTATGAGCGTAAATGGCATTTTCTTAATGCTGTAGTCACGCCCACAGCAGTCAGCTGTGACGCCTACGCGGCCTCAGGCGCCCATTTCATTGCCTTCAGAGTGTCAATTACCAAAAACACTTGAAGTGAGTTTCTTTCCAGAATCTAATAAATATATGTATGACTGGTATATATACATATACATATATGTATATATGTATGCTTAAATTATAAATTGCCTGAAGGCAACAAAAACAACAATTGTAATAAGAGCAATTGGTCTATTTATTTTTTATTTGCTGTGGATGCCAGTCGTTGATTTTCTGCTTCCCTTTGGTTGTTGTTACCTGTTGTGGTCTTTATCGTTGTTGTTGTTGTTGCTGCCGTTATCGGCAGTGAAAGAAAGAGAAAGTGCCTGTAGCCAGTTTTTGGTATTTAAGTTGTTGTTTTTGTTGTATTTACTTATTCGAATTGCCTGCTCTGTGCTCGTGTGAGTGAGGAGCCAAAGAATGTCAATTTCTTGCCGTAATGCTCATGTAGAGGCCACATCAGACTTTTGCTTTTTTTGAAGCTGCGTAGCAAGCCCCACATAAACTGAGAAACAAAGCTGCGCACACACAGCTGCTTACAAAGTAACACGTTCGTCTTCAGCTTTCCCTTCCTGTTCGAGAGTCGCTCGTGATGCGTCCACTTCCACTTGGCCGGCGTCTCTTTGTTTATTTTTTTCGGCTGTTGTTTTATTTATTTTTTGTTCCATAGGCCTTATACGGTTGATTATGTGCTTTTTTATGTTTCTTATTGGTTATTGGCCCTGCCATACGATGCTAGGGAATTCAAAATGGGCATCAATTAAATGACGTCGTTGACAACTTTTTCTTTTTTTAGAACGATGAATATGCATATCAATGGAAGGCTTCTCGTGGCAGACTTTCGCTAATTGAAAGACGAAAGAAAAGTTTTCGGCAGAACCAAAGATCTTAAGTTCTGTCTGCATATTCATTGCAATGCTACACAATTAAATCAGCCAGATATAGAGATATAGAGATGGGCATGGTCAAGCAGCCGTTGCCCAACCCAAAAGACTTCGAGCCAAGCGCACAAATTTAGAAAACATTTTGAGGGCACTTTCATTTACCTTTTTTTCATATTATTTTTCGCCGGTGCGTATTGAAATTGCTTGGCTCGACACGGCTTTCGTTCGATGGATGCGCCGTTCATTGAATGCGAAATGAGCAGCACAAAAGTACAGGAAGGTACTTGGAACTTGGAGCTTGAAACTTGAAGCTTGGCACTTGGAGCTGGCTGAACGGTCAACAGAATTGCCGTCCGATGTCGTAGCTGTTGCTGTTACCGTGGTCGTTAGCGTTGGGAATTGTACGTGAATGAATTCATCAAGAAAACGCAACAACCACCTATTCAGCTTAGTCAATGGCAATGCACAGCATGAAAAATTGAATATAATGTGCAAATGAAATTCAGCACCAACAACAAGTTCAAACTCAAACCCAATTCCGAATTCCAATACAAATCCGCGGCGACAGTTTCTGCGGCCTGGCTTGCCACCGCATATTTGAGTTTTCAACAAATGAAATTGTTAGCACGCATTTCGAATATAATCAGGCACCAATAGATAGTCGGTATCTAAAAACCACTTTGAAAATCGATTAGTTGGCAGCCAAACGCACTGGCTGGCAGGCTACGTATTATTTTACTGACAATTGTAAAGACCCCCTCACACGCCCTGCTAATTATTCCAAGCACAAAGCGTCGCTTTCATGCATAATCTCACCTAAAGCTGCAACCACGACAGCAACAACAATAGTAACACACGTGCAGAGAGAGATAAAACTTACTAAGGTATTTTTATTTCACTTTTTGTGGGCTGTTCAAAGCCAAAAGAAAAGCGAAACTTTTACGAGACGTTGAGCTGGTTTGGTTAGAAAAGCGGATGGTAATCAAATAATTTCTAGCATTTAATTGTCGACGTCAATATTGTGTGACTGCCAGTAAACGAAGGCGGAAAAGAGAGTCAACAAATTGAATTGCTTAAGCGACACAGACACGAATATCACGAGCGCTAAAAAGCCTTTTCACAGGAACCGCCAATTAAGCACTCTTGCATTCTGTACGGCACTCAAATTAATATTGGCCAGCCTCAAAAGAATAAAGTGTCAGATATATATATATCAATAATCCGCCAGGGAAATCGATAATTTTTATTTATATTGATTATTGTCATATTATTGGCAAATTAAACGAAGGCCTTATTTTTCTTGAAAATGAATAAGTTAAGCAATTTATTGTTAATTGGAAATGATTAAATGAAGTGATTATCACTGCAAAAGGCAGCAGATGGAGTAGGAGCTGTGTGAGTGGGAGTGTCATTATACAGTGCTCACTATCGATTGAGGTTGATTTCTTATAAAAAAGTAGTTCAAAACTGAAACAAAACAAACAAAGCTGGTAGAACAGAAGATTCCATGTAGTTTGTTTTGAACTAGAATGATTCCATATACATACAGATATGCACAATAATTATACACTGAATCCATTGAAAATTAAATTTCAGGGTATAATATTTTTGTGAAAATGTATGCCACAGCCCCAAAAGTATATATATTCTTGATCAGCTCGACGAGCTGATATAGCCATGTCCGTCCGTCCGCCTGTCCGTCCGTCCGAATGAACGCAGCGACTTGAAATAAAAAGCAAAATGCTCGATAATACCATACGAAGTACAATTTTTTTTTTGTTTTTCGATAACTTATCCCATTTCCTTATTATCGATAACTATCGAAAATTTGGTTTTGTTTTCAAGCCCAAGTTGTGGTTAATAGCTATATTGAATACGCATATTTTGTTATCTTTGGATTTTTGATGCCACGCCCCTTTCGCTCACAATTCAACAAAAATGACAACTCACGTATATCTAATAGTAGAGACTTGAGATTTGGTAAATAGGTATATTTGAATGTTATAATCACTCCCCAAAAATTTCATTCATTCAAGAACATAAGTCGAGAAAAAAAGTAATTAAACAATAAAGTTTTCATAGTACAGCCTCTTCTGCAGCCGCATAATTGTGCAGTAAGCATATTACGTGCATGTTCGTGCATGCATATGTTTGTGTGTGTGCATGTGTTGTTTACTATTAATGAATAAATGAAACTTTTTATGATTGGTATTACAGCTCAATGGATTCAGGGTATCTCTTCGTCGAGCAGTCTCGACTAGAATTTTGTTACTTGTTATACCCTGAATCCATTGAAAATGGAAATTTCAGGGTATAATGTTTTTGTGCAAATGTATGTAACAGGCAGAAGGAGGCGTGCCACACCCCATAAAGTATATATATTCTTGATCAGCTCGATGAGCTGAGTTGAACTAGCCCTGTCCGTCCGTCCGTCCGTCCGTCCGTCCGTCCGTCCGTCCGTGTAAACACCTGGATTTCTGCAACCACAAAAGCTAGAGACTTCAAATAAAAAGCAAAATGCTCGATAATACCATACGCTGTACGAGTTTATTTATTTTTTTCGATAACTCGTCCCATTTCTTTTTTATCGATAACTATCGAAAATATCGCTTTGTTTTTTAGGTCTGGCGTGCACACCGTTAAAGATAGAATCGTGCACTAAGTTGTGTTTGATTGCTATATTGAATCCGCACATTTTGTCATTTTTGGATTTTTTTATGCCACGCCCCTTTCGCCCACAATTTAACAAAAACGATAACTCACGTATATCAAATACTAGAGACTTGAAATTTGGCACATAGGTACATTTAGATGTCATAATCATTCCCCAAAAATTTCATTAAGAACATAGGTCGGGAAAAAAAGTTATTAAACAATAAAGTTTGCATAGCACAGCCTCTGCTGCAGCTGCAAAACTGCGTAGTCAGCATATTACGTGCATGCATATGTTTGTGGGTGTGTGTGTGCTTGTGTTGGTTACTATTAATGAATAAATGAAACTTTTTATGATTGGTATTACAGCTCAATGGATTCAGGGTATCTCTTAGTCGAGCAGTCTCGACTAGAGTTTAGTTACTTGTTTTAATATGTCTAATTGCATTAACTACCGAAAGCATGCATAAATATCATATTGAAGATGACTTTTACTTGACCTAAGTTATTCAATAATTTAATTTGTAACAACATTGTAATATTTCGCTTGGATCTGAAATTGGCTGTTCTTGTTTTTACCATTAATTTGTTCTATATATATATTTAGGAACTTATTATTCTGACCCACTTTTAAAATGTTTTTGTTTTATTTTTGTAGTTTTTTTTTATTATCTTGGCTTATTCAAGAAAATAAACTTGAGTTGATTTTACATGAGCTCTTGATAAATGAGAAATTAACAAATCCACAAACAAACTCGAAAATGAACATGTAAGCCAAAAAAGTTTTTTGCTAGCTGCGAAACTAATCAGCCGCAGATACCCGCATTTTCATAAATTTCCGTCTGCAAGAAAGTTGGGAAAATTAATTAGTCAAATGGTGCAAAGTCTCTGAGGAGGAGGACCGCGAGCTGTCTTGGTATGCCCTGTTGATTTGTTTATGAAAATGTTTACAAAGCCACCAAATAGAAAATTACTTTTTGATTAGCTACAACTAAGTTTGATCTTGACTTGGCATTCAGGCGTAAGCAACAGCTGAACTTAAGTTTGGCCCCCTTTCATAGAGTAGCCGGCTGTTACGTTTAATTGTTTTATGTTTTTCTTATACCAGCTTGGCTATCTGACTGATGAGTCCACAAAAATGTCAAAGTGTAAAAAATAAAAAAAAATATAAAGGATTTGAGACAATGTTACACTCCCTCAAAATGTTAGAATCAAAATGAAGCCAAGAGAAAATTTGTAGCTTTAAACAAAAGTTCTTTTTGCAAGTTGATGACGTTAAAGGAAGCTCTATATATATGTATATATATATATATATATATATATATATATATATATATATATATATATATATATATATATATATATATATATATATATTTGTTTGCCATTTGTTTTTGTTTTTCGGCACATTACATAAAATTTCGTAACATTCTGCGGCAAAAGACTGAAATCGTCTGCAAGTCGAGCTAAGTTTTTAAGTTGAGAAAACTCCACTGACCTGTTAACTGAAATGCTTCGCAAAGGCTTACATATTTGGCCTGCTGTCTCAATAACAGCGGCGACAAAACGGCAACAGCAACAAAAACTACAAGTTGCGAAGAAAGTTATAGACAGTCCAAGCCCTCGTCTACAGTAAAAACAACTTTTGCCCAACTAGAAAAACTACAACTACAACAAATACTCCAGCAATAGACCGCTATAAACGAGTAGAACACGTTTTACTGTTGTACGAGTCGACTGCGCGGCCAGCGACGCTTCTGTCGTATATTAGTGAGAGCGTCCATGTGTGAGTATGCGTGCGCGTGTGTGTGTATGGGAAAGCTTTGCTGTTAACCCCTTCCTAGCCCTCCTCGTTGACTGTCCATTTTCCACTTCGTCCCGGACATTGAAAATGAAATGCAAGCTAAATTAATTACATTACAGACTGTCAGAGCTATGAGTAACACTTTTCTTAATATATTTCTATTAATATATATATATATATTTATTTTTTGACAAAGTCACTCGTCAATGGCTGGCGATTTCACTTTAATATGCTTCTGCTTGCCAGTAGAGCTGAGAAATTAGCACTTCTTATTGGCCGAGCGCGAAAAAATCTCATCAATAAAAGTCGCACATAGCCAGATATTATGCGCGAACATTCTTCATTTATAAAATACAAGCTAAGAGAGTTGACCCATAGGAATGTGGTAAATAGGCCAAGGGTGTGTCATTATGAGCTCACTTACTCATAAAAAGTAGAAAAACGCTTTAAAACTTGACTGATTATGATGAAATGAATGCATAAAGGAAAATCTTTAAAACTGGTACAAAAATAACATTTAAGTATTATGCCATGTTATTTTAATTCTTGTACAAATTAAAAGAAAATAGTAAATATCAAAGGATTGCTCAGTCAATCTCAACTGACCGTTCTTAGATGTGAGTGCGCCGCCAGCCTGTTTGGTTGCTAACTGTAATAACGAGTTGTTTACTGTGCCAAATACTTTCCCATAGGAACGCCGACGAGCGCATGTCTAAAATTGATTGAAAATCAAGTTGGCCAGTAACACGAGATAGAGGAGAGAGAGAGAGTGGGAGTGAGATAGAGAGCAAGAGAGGAATGTTATCAAAAGAGAGCGCAAAGAAAGCAATGCAAACAAATTGCTGAGGAACTGTTCGCTGTTCGGTGTCTTCACGGTGTCGTCTACAACTATGCTGGTAACTGAAGATTCCAGCCTCGATCAGTTGCAGACGGTCAGTCGTGCGAGACAGTTGTGTGCGCGGCGGTGTGAAAATTGCCAACATCGAAGCTCGACAACAACAACAAAAATTACAATCACAATCAGAAACCAAAAACTCCCCCAGCGAGAAACAGGTAAAAGCAAACGTTGAAAAAAGAAAGTCAGTCCAGAATCGCATGGGTCTAAAAAGCAAACGAAAGAAGCTCAAGCAGCGACAGTCTTTGACGGGTATTCGAGGAGTGAGCATCGGTTACTTGCACTCAAACACAAATCGGTTTTCGTAACACGAACTGCAAATCTAAACAAACATTTCAAAAAATTTATGGTGTGTGACGAAACTAAAGCTGAACAACATCATTCAAATAATCGATCTACACTATCACATCCAAGGGCAGCTCGAGGTTAGCATTGGATTAACAGTGTTTAAGCCTGAGGACTATCGTTGCATCGTATCGTGTGTGTGTTATTCCTGTATGATAAGACCAAGCAATTGCCATGCAATGCCATGCTGACCCATAAAACAGTTCACAAACGAGAAGTAGAAGTAGCTCCGGCAACGTCTTGGGCAAGAACTTTTAATTGATTTTCGAGAGCTCACAAAAACCAAAACCGAGTGAAACTCGGACACAGGCTCTTAACTGGCTGGGGCCATAAATTGTATCAGCGCAGCAATTTAGAGCCATCCCCGCTTTTTTTTATGTGCTCTGCGCCACATACAAGCCACACAACCCAGCTCTGCTCCATTTCATGTGTGCTCTGTGGTCAGCAGCAGTAGTAGCAGTAGGAGCAGCCGCCTGGTTGAGTAATCTCTCATGCCTCGCTCAGGTTTCTTCTTTCAAACTGACCCACATACCAGACAGTGGCTAATTTAAGTGTTTCCTGGCTCGCAGTTATAGTTTACGTTAGTTTACACAGCTTCTGCACTTTGCTGCCAAAACAAAACATTCTCAAGTGTTGTTCCAAAGAGTCACATCAGCAGCAGCAACAGCCATGCACTTAAGACAAGTGGAGGCTATTAAGAGAAAAATATTCGACACGGACATTGTGGCTTTCCAAAGAAATTTGAGTGAACTGCATACCCAATAATTTGTCAACTGTTTTTTTCGTTTATGACAAGAAATTTAAATGTGCTGCATCGAAGCTTCTTTTCGGATGGTTATGACTTGCTTGAAAGCAGAAGTCTTTAAAATAAAATGAATCGAATTTCATTTAAAACAACATGTCCTTATTGTTTTGCTAATGAATCCCGCATTTCCATTGAAAATCAACATTTTTCTTAATACGTGTCTTAAGAAACTGTAAATGAAATAAGCTTAAGAGTATCGAAGTTTTTAATATTATAAAACAAAAAGTACCCTAAATTTATTGTTTCAACGCTTTTGCTACTAGTACAGGGTATGCATGTCGAAATGAATTCTATGCAGAGCGCACCCATACTTGGTTAAGATACCAGGCTTCCATGCAGCATGTGCATTGTTGTTCCGCCAGGTGGCGCTGATGCGACGATAACAGCTCCTAGCTGATGCGATGTGCATGCACAAAGTAAGCGAGATATATAAAAGATGTGTGAGAGGGGAAGAAAGAGAGATAGAGAGGGGGAGAGAGTAGGAATCTTGTCAAAATGCTGCTGCGACTGCAGGTGCTGCAGCATGGGCGAGGCAGTTCATGCGGCACGTGTAAAGATTATTTTTCTACTTTGCTTCTACAGGCATTGTCTTGGAAAATTAACCGCACCAGCAGCTAGCAGCCGTCAAGACAAGCTCGCCCAGCCCAACATATGGGGCAAGTTTAAACAAAGACTCAACAGCTCCTGAATAGCGACGGTAGCAGCCTGATATGCAAATCCTGAGGTACTTTTGTAGTCCTCGCCGCGTAGCCTTTTGTGCGGCCAACATATTTATTGATATGACGCTGATATGACAATGCATACGTAGATTGGCAAGTGGCTATGCGGTGAGGGGTCGACTGCCATCGGTCTCAATAATCCCCATTGTGATCGGGTGCGTGTATCTGTGTGCGACTTAAGCAATTTTGCTGGCTGTCGTGCAAGTGCACAGCAAACACTCTCGTTGTGCGTCTCCCAGCACAATCATTTCTCCACCTGCCGTACTCCTACTCCCATTCGCATGAATATTAATGTAAAATGCACACACGGTTAGCTTCATTTTTCTATGGAACATTAAAATATAGTGGGAGCAACGTTCCATATGAGTTGGTGCCTACAATAGAGAACAACAGCGCCAACCGGTTGCCATTCCCATTGGTGGGCAGAAGAGAGGAGAGGGGCGGGAGGTGCGCAAGGGCGGGCGGTGCTGAAGGTGCCACGCACTCTTGTGCTTGTCAAAAGTTTTCCCATTGCATTGCTGCCGTTGTTGTTGCCTTTATAGCATGATGCGTAAAATGTTTGGAGTTAGGTGAGAAAATGGAAGAGCATTGAGCAGCTTACGAAGCATGGGAGGGACAGGCCACGAGACAAGACGTACACACGTGCACGAGTACGGGCGCGGGCAAAGTAAATGCTATTTCGTAGACTTCAATAACCAGAGTTTATAAGTACCCAGCTGAAGACGCCGAAGTTGGTAGTTACGAAGACGTCAACAAGTACAATGGGAAAACCATGCTAAAACCTTCAGCATGCTTTTAACATCAAATAATTATATTTTGTAGCGTTTTGCTGTTAGGCCCAGGCTTACCCTTGAGTTGAAATGACTCAAATGAATTTGAATTTCATCTTTTCTAATAATTGCATTAGTTACTCAAGCTCAGATAAATAGATACGGTATAGATACTCTTATAGCAACATAACAGCTTTTTGGCTTTTTTTGCCCAAATTTAGTTGTGTGCCACATTCCGTTGATTGGTTGTCGTTGCCGAGCAGCCGCAGCTGACGGCGCTGCGAGGCGTGTTCCAGGAATAGGTGATATGTCGACTTCGCTCGAGTGCCACGCCCAAAATTTCATTTCTGTGTCGCTGCCAGTGCATTGCTTGGGGCTTCAGATTTTAATAAACGCTACTCGAGAAAACGCGTCGTCGTAAAAGTTTTAATTAAGCTGAGCGTCGTGACGATGCGTCTTTAGCCTCAGTGCGATGGAAAGAGACTGGGATGCCTTGGAACTGCGCTCTGTGCTTATCATCTGGGCTATCTTTATCTTTGGCCTGGCGAAGCCCTTAAAGAAAAGTCACAGTCACAGACACAACCAAATACCCCAAGAAGTTGGCCAACAGACTTGACTAAGCCTGGCCTGATCTAGCATGGGCCGGGCAGTAGGTCACTGGGTTTTCACTTTGCTTTATGGCCAGCGACGTTCGCTTATCAGCGCTAAGTTGAACTCGATTTTGAAAACGTTTTACTCATTTTTCAATAAGTTGCCGAACAGGCAGCCAACAACAAATCGCTGCGACAACATCGCCGCAACAAAACTTGTTCATGGCGGCGACGTCGACGTTGCCGTCGACGGTGCTTTCACTTGGGGCAGTCGCACTTGACAGTGCGACAATAACAACAGCAACAAGAGCAACGGCAATTGTTGCGGTTGTTTGTTATAGCCATTGGCTGTTGGCCATGCTGATTGTCATGGCTAAAGAGCCAACAGCAATCGCAGCTACAGAAACAGCAACAGAGCAATACCAATGTGAATGGAAAGTTGAGGATGGGCACGTAAGCAACCAAAATACCCTGCGAATAGCATTGCAACTTGGCTTACAGACTTTATCAAAGAACGAAAAAATAACTAAAAACGCGAGAAAGAAACCCGATCATGTCTCTGATGTCATCTGCTCAGTTTTTATATAATCTTAGCTATTCTTCGATTTCCCTTGCTGCAGCTCGGAAATGTTTTCGGATTCTCGAAATACGATTATTAAAACTTGCATTTGAAACTGCCGAATGCTCGGTGACCGCATGAAAACGTGTCTAGATCTATGAAGTTCGCCAAGCGGTTACTAAGTGCTGTCAATTACCTCTGACTGTGCATGTTTGCAACATTGCCAACAGAGTCGTCGTACCGCTGCAATACACTCACTTTTGTCTGTCTTTACCTGCCACTGTGGTGGCTGCGGCGACGGCGGTGGCGTCAAACGGCGCCTGCAGCTGTCCAAAAAGCATTGTTGTTGCTGTTCGAGCTTCAGTTGTTGCTGCTGCTGCTGTTGTTGTGTGTCAAGTGCCAACAAAGTGGACATGTGGACAGAGCCCAGCAGCAACTTTGGAGCACAGTTCAAAAACATGTTTGCACTTACACACACACACACACATATTTCAATTTACACACACACACGCAGACATTCGCTGTGTCTGCAATTATTTGGTTGCTTTCTTTGATGTCTTATTGACCAGCTCTGCAACTTGGTGGCCAGTTGGCTTTGTTCGATAAATATGTAATTTATAAGTCATGGAAAAGAAAGTGTTGCACTTCGCCAGCAAATTGGGTTAGCCGCAAAAGTAAAAGTTCTCTGCAAATGTTGTGGCCGCTTAACTCAAGTCCTCTCTTTTTGCATTCAATCCGTTGCAGAGACGAACTAATAATGAAATTCGTGATTTTGCTGTGCGTATTGAGTGCGCTGCTGCTACAGATTGAGGCATCGCCGGTGAAGCTACATTCGAGGAGCGAACGGGCCGTGTCCCGCCAACAGACGGTCAACAACGAAGTGGCACCGGCCGCGGCGCCATCCAGCGATGATGACGACGACGATGATGAGGATGATGACGATGATGAGCCGGACTTGGGCGACTTAGTTGATGACGATGATGGTAGGTAGACAGACCGAACTGTGGAGCTCCCCACACACACAAAACACACCAAACACACATCAGATTTATAAGCAAGCACCCGAGCACCCGAGCACCATGCACCACCACCAGCAGCACTACTGAGCCCAGAAACTGCATTGCAACTGCAATTGCAGTGGCATCCACAAAGTGGCACTCAACGATCAACCACCATTCGCAACTACGATATTTGCATAATTGTGTGATGTTATTAACGAATATCTTGTGCTCTCCTCTCCTTGGGTAACACAGTTATTTTGCTTTCGGGGTTTACAGATGATGATGACGAGGAGGACGACGATGAAGAGGAGGAAGACGACACGCCCCAGGGTCAGGCTGCCCCAGCAGCGACCGCCAGCGACGACGACGACGAAGAGGATGACGACGACGATGACTACTTGGATAGGCTCTTCGATGATATTTTGGGCGGTAAGTCAAAGAAGCGGCAGTCGGTTGGCCAGGGAATACAGTCGATTTCCCATTTATTCACAGATGATGACGATGAGGACGATGATGATGAGGTCGTGCCCGCTGCCAGTGCCCAGCAGAGCCCTGTTGCCGCTGCACCCGCACAGGCCCTCGAAGAAATTGCGCCCGCGGCCTCCGCCGGCTCGCTGAGCTCGGGCATTTCCGATGGCGTCGACTTGCCCGCGGAGAGTGGCAATGCTGTAGAGGCCGTTGCAGCTGGTAACGCCGTCGAAGATGTGGCTGCGGCTGCAGCGCCCGCCCAGACATCGAGCAATAGCAACAACGAAGGTGAACTAAATGTTTTTTACGATGAAGATGCACTTGTAGACGGTAGTAGTGGTAGCACAAATAGTTTAAGTAGCACAAATGCAATTGACCAACAAAAACAAAACATTATACAAGTACAACAACAACTGCCACAACAACAGCAACATGCGACACATCAAACAGTAACAGCAAATCAAGCATCATCACAACAGCATATTACAACAGTCACAACAACATCAACCAAGAACACTCTTAATAAAAATAACAATAACAATAATTTAGTTGTCAGCACCGCTCCGGCGCAGTCAGCGGTGGGCGCTGTGGGCGTGGCAGCGGGGCCGATTGCAGCGCCTGCTGCTGTCAGTAATGGCGCCGGTGCAGCGTCTGATGACGAAGACGACGACGACGACGACGAGGACGATGATGATGATGATGATTATGATGATGGTGAAGATATTGATGATGGAGTCGATGAAATTACAGGTGCGCTGACAGGTGACGACGAGGAGGCTGATGACGATGATGATGACGACGACGATGATGATATTATTGGCGATGACGTCATCGAGGCCAGACGCGAAGCACGTGAGTCCAAGTCAACAGCAGCAACAAAAGCAGCCAAAGCCAAAAAACCAACAAGTGTTGCCAAGAAGTCCAAAAAAGAGCTGAAGCATTAAAACGTAAACGAACAACTGCCACAAAGACACAAACAACGACAGCCAAAACAGGAACTGCAAATGACAGGGACAATCAAACCACATCGAAATGACTTACAACGTTGCAAGGCATTGCCAACTGTTTTCGGGTAGGACAAACTGAAATCTTCTGGACATTGCATAACTCTTTGCTTGCACTGACTATCCCTAATACCCAAAAAGCAAAAGCAAAAGCGAAAGCGAAAGCAAAAGCAAATCAATCAAGCAAACCACTGAAATGCAACAACCTATTTCTAATTTATTTATTTATTTATTTACTTTTGAGTTTTAGTTAAAATGCAATTTGAAATTCTCTAGTTTACACACAACTAAACTAAAAAACTATAAAAATGAAAACTTGCATATTAAAGTTAACGCATATTTATTCAATATCCTCGAAATGAGTTGATTGAGAGTTTGGTGCTAGTCAAACTAACTGCAAAATGACAACGAAGAGCACAAAAAGAAGCAAATACAAATGCCAACTTTTAAGCTGCACGCACAAGCAATATTTATCCACAACATCCCCCACTCACCGTTCCGCACACCTATTTTGTTTATACTCAAAGTCTTTTACGCACGGACTGCTTCACTTGACCACCAAGATTACAGCAACAACAGCAACACACCGCACAGCTACAAAATGTTTAATGCCGAAGCACAAATTGTTGAAATTATGTTCAGAGCAAAATGAGCAATGAAAGAATGCAATAGTTAAAAGTGAGCAGCGCGCTCGACGGTCCGCAACAAATATGGCTGAGCTGAATGGCGAGCCGCCATTTTGGCGGGCATATTTTCTGCTGTCCGCTCCGCACGCTCTCACGCCCACACATACACACTCTCTATATACACAGACACACACAGATAGCTAAATTGATGTATGTAAACAAGAAGAAGAAGAACAACAGTAACAACAATTGTTCACCTAGTGTAATTTATTGATAATAATTTTAATTGTTTTCTTGCTTCACATTGTTATTAATTTTACTATTCACAACAACATCAAGTTCTCGGAGAAACTATCAATGCAGCTTTATGATGCATATCGCAAGTCCTCTATACGTTCTCTTCTCCTATATGTGTATCTCTCTATACTTGTCTCTGTCGCTCACATATCCTTTCACTCACGCTTTCACACATTTGGCTTACAATTGACATTAATCGCTGACTATTTTCCTTTTTGGCTTTTTTCTGGCTCGCATAACTTTCCGTAAACGTAAATAACGCAAGTTGTAAAAATAATAAAAGTAAACAATAAAAACAAAAGCAAAAACAAAAACATGAAACAAAACAACAAAATCAAACCAACTGTAAATTGTAGCTAAAAGTTGAACGCTTGAAAGGCTGCGCACGATTTGCCAAATTTTCCCAAAATGAAAAGTGACGTCATTTACATTTACATTTACATTTACATTTACATTTACTTTTACATTTTCATTGCACAAATTGTTAGGCTTTGCGTTTTAGGTTCATTAATTTTGTAATTTATTATTTATTTATTTATTTATTTATTATGTATTGTAAAAACCACACACAAAACAAAACATCAAGTAAAGCTGCACACGCACATAAACACAGAAGATTTGCTTTAATAAATTTTTAATTAAATTTGTGTACAACTTTTCGACAAATCAATTGAAAAAACTAAAAGAATCCAATTTGTGTTTTATTTAAAAAGTGTCCATAGAATACTTTCAAGCGTCACGATTTCCATAACGGTCAAGGTATTGGTAACACTTTCTCTACCCTATCTCTCCACTCGCTCTCTCTGTCTTTCTTCCTTCTTACTCTTATAATTAACAACATTAGCTATGGCTCCCTGTTATACACTTAATTAAGTATGTAGTGCACCTGACACATGTACATAATTTTTTCCTCTTGCCTTCCGGCGGCAGTCTCTCTCTATGTTATATTTTTACACCACACACAAATGCACTCATATTTAAATATAGGTACTTGGGGATAAGTGGGTGTGCCGTAAAAAGGGATTATTACATCTATTTTAAATATGTCAAACGTAGAACGGGCGCAATGAACTTAAGCAGAGCTTTTCCTCAATTAGTTACAACTAAAGGACAAAGCTGCTTTTCAGCGTTTCAGCTGAAGGCGTTCTCTCTGCTACTCTATAAATGTTTGGTGCTTTTAGCTATAGGGTGAAAAAGAGAGAAAAAGAAACCATCAAGCCACCTTCATATGCTGCAGTGCTCAAAATAATTAATGTTAAGTAGCCCAGTTAATGTATTTGACTTATAAAATTAAATAAATTTGTTGCATTGGGGGCTAGAACGCTGAATATTGTTATTAACCAGATTAAGAGTCACCTATCAGTTAATAATCAGTGGATTGAGACTTTGTATATATATATATATATATATATTTATCAGTCCCTAGTAAAAAATCCAATTCATTTAACAATTCTTGAACCTATTTAAAGCTAAAGCTAACCTACGAAATAGTAAATAAATTATTACTAAGCTTACGCACTGCCAAGAATATTTTCTTGTGTTTATATTTGAATATAAGGCTTATTTAACTATATGTTATTGGTATTTGTTTCCAATTCGGTGTGAAAGTTAATGTTCTTTATGTACAAGCTAATGGGTATGCTACTTCAATGCTTTCTATAAAATTATTTGCTAATCGAAGCCGCTACCTCACATGCACAAGACTCACTCGCAAACACACATTCGCAGAAACTTGCTGCAGTAAGCCAGTATGTATGTGTGTCTGGCGATTTCTGAGAGGCTCCCCAGTTGACACAGGTGAAGTCAGAGATACACTGCACTAAGACACTACAAAGCTGACCACAAAAGGCCGAATTCCCACACAATTTTCCTCTTACAAAAATGAGCACACTAAACCACAAATTGAACTATTAAGCAAGTGTCGTAGAAGCTTATTAACGTATATCTTCTGTGGTGCGGGGCAGGTGATCTGAAAAACAACGTCATTGATATGTCGACGGATGCATTCCAAGCGCGCCACAATCACTTCATTGATGCCATATTCTCTCGTATCAACCGCATTGTCGCTGACAATTATGACCCATTTGTTGTCCGATTGGCTGGGCGCTCGGCTACGCCCACTTATGGAAGCTCTGCAGTGAAGACCACAATGAAGACCAAAGGAAATGCCAACCAAAAGGCAACAACGCACAAGAAACTGTAAGTGGCAACAGGCAGAACCTTAATATATTTCTGCGAAAATAGTTTATAGTCAAACCAGAGACAGTTATGGTATTCAAGTAGTAAGACACCATTGAGAGACATCAACTCCTTTCTTAATCGATATTGATTAAGACATGGATAGTTCTAATTGCCCTTCACGAACATTTTGAGGGCATTAAGCTGACAGGAAATTAAGCTCGCAGCAAAGTCAAACTGAAATCATGCAAATTTGTCATTCCCTCTGACTTTCAGCAAGAATACGCGATCGGAGCCGCGTATGTCCAGCAGCACGGAGTCGGTCAAATTGCAGCAGCAATTGACGCAATTACAGACAGAGCTTGGTCTCAAAGCCGGCGACCAGCGAACGGTGGAGGACCAGAGGCAACAGTCCGTGGCATCCGGCTCTGACAAAGCGGAAACTCGCACCGTATTCAATGGGGAGCAGGCGGCGAGCAAAGCCAGTCAAAAGAAATCGACGGCGGGACAGCAGCAGACGACGCATAAGCACAACACGAAGAAGACGGCGGCTGCAGCGGCACAAAAGGCGGGCAATGGCAACTACAATCAGCCAGCGGGTGTGGGGGCAACTAAAGCGGGAACGGAAGTGGAGAAGTTGCAAAAAGCTGAAGGCAGTCTGTCCGGTCTGGCGTCGCTGAAACGTGTGGGCAATGTAAAGGTGATCAGCGATGCGGAAGGACGCAATTCGACCATTAAGGCCAGATTCACGCTGGGCCCATTGACTCTGCGCGTCGAGAAGTCGTTCAAGCGGGGCAGCGTGCGCAACGTAAAAAGCGCAACTGCCAGAACCAATGAGATGATCGGCCGCATCAAGTTCAGTGTGCTGGATGATCGGGCCACCCTGATGTCAATCAAAGTGCAGCAGCCCAAGCAGGTAAGCCAGTCGCCGCAAGCACCCTTTGAACAATTAGCTTTAATTCTTTGTTATTCCCTATTTTCATTTGTGTGCAGGTGGAGGTGGAGAGTAAGGACAATCACGACCGAACCCGCGAATTTGTCTGGCGTCGCACACCCAAAATTGCCAAATTGGTCAACGAGAAACTCAAATTGGCAGCCGAGTCCCTCTTCACGCCGCAGGGCGTTGAGGTTGTCAGACTCTAAGGAGATAAATGTAGTCTAACCTAAAATAAGTGTAACGCGTAACTTATTTATTTAATTTATTTGCTTTCACTATATAAAATTAAATTATTTATCTCAATTGATTATAGATTTTACTTCAATAAATTCTGATGACGTTTTTTTTTTAAAGGAAAACTACTTATGAGATAATATTTTTATTTTGACTGTATGAATACTGGCAAATAAAAGAACTCTTAGAATAAGAAAATCAGCCAGTCTATCAAATAATGCACTGATATTATCCAAATATAATTATTTTATTTTTAATACATAGTTTGGTGATTTTCAACAAAATATTAATATTGGTAATATATATAAGAGACACTCACAAGATGGCGGTCCTCTTTACTTAATTTAAACGAAAAATTTAGGATTACTGCTCTTGTGAATATTATTCCTGTAACAATGTACTCACATATTTGCAGAGGGTGTGTCAATTGGTCGGTCCGGTCCAGGTGCATTTGAGTTGGTTTTAAGCAACCAATATACCTAAGAGTGTCTGTATCAGGTCACTTAAGGTTTTCATTAATGCTGCAGCTGGCTCAGCTGATAAAGTAAATATGAGTGCGTATTTTGTGTGTTGCATCTAAGGCGGAAGGACATGCAATTTGTTGTTGTTTGCCTTTGTTGGCATACGCCCTGTGTCGCATGTAGTCCTCTCTGCTGGCTACAGCTACACTTGCCCTCTGCCAGAGCCCGACAGCAAGCTCCTGCATTCTTTGTCGCCATCGTACATGCTGTTTGTTTTGTCCTGTCTGACGTTCGTTGTTGTTCTTTGTTGCACCTAAATTGACAACAATATCGTTTCATTTGCTCAGTGAAGTGAACTCATCAGTGCCGAGATCCATCCGACAACCATACCCCGGCACCATTTTTATCTTCTCCACTAGCATATGGGACACGCATTGGCACTTCATTTTTTGCCATTTGCTGCAGCTGCTGCTTGTGCGGCTATTGATGTTGCTTTTGCAAGTGGACTCCCATTTGGTAGCTGATTAAGTTGACTGGTATTAGCCGGCAGGACGCCAGTACAATCTGTGGATTTGCTCGAATTTAATAATAACTTTTGATACTTTTACTTTGTATTACGCAATGCGATTGTTATTTAGCTATGCCATAGTAACATCTGAGCAACAAATTGATCCAATTCAATTGGTCAGCGGAGCATTTCACTGTGCCGAAAATTCATTTACACAGTTGCCTGTCAGAGCGAAAAATACGTAAATTTGTAGTAACTAAATTTCTTCAGAATTCATTTGCATTTCGAATTACTTCGTCGGTTTCCCAGTTGCAGTTCCTGAGCAAGCAACAGTAGCGGAAACAAAGCAACTCAGTACAGGGTAACACACCCCCTAAAAGTCAGTTAGAAAATTAAATTCTATGCACAAGCTGATTGCATTACTCAAGGGAGGTTCCAACATTGTACGTTGGGGAAACTAAAAATAAATTCATAAATCATAATATACCATTGCGAAATTCTCTTTAGAAAATGCGGTCAATATGAAGTTACAGCTAAGAAGTGAGCATCAATATGTACACGTCCCTTACTTGTGTATTGGTAATAACTATTCGGTAAAACTGTAAATGAAATTGCAAGTGAAGTTTCTATTTATCCTCGTGAAAGTCTGCAGTTCGGTGTACCACGAGTTTTGCTACGACTCCCAAAACTACCGGAAAAAGATATATAAGTGTCGAAACTTAAATCCAAACTATTTAGTTGGTGGTATCTAAAAAAGTTTAATACATTTAAGACGTGCCACTTGCTGTTCATTATATTAAGATACTATACTGACATTGACAAACAAGATAATACGTAGATGAAACTTAGCGTTAGCGGTTAGCAGAAAAAGCCTAAAGCTCGACTTGGCTTTGGTAACTTGGTATTTTGACAGCTAACTCGATTGCGACCTAGCGCAGTGAAGGTCAAGGAACATTGAAATTAATCAACTTGTGTTATTAGCTCGCTAAGCTTTGAATGAGCTTTACCTGCTGTCAGGAAGAAAACGGTCTGATCGGCTGTGTCCTCGTGGCTCGCCACAAATGCGACAACTAATTGCCACATAATCAGCAGCAACAGCAACAACAACAATAACAAAAATAACATCGGCAGGAACAGCTGTAAATACACTGCGAATGAGCAAAGTACACAGTGAAAGCCGCAACCAGCAGTGACTATTGTGGGACACATTAAGATGGTAAGTTGGGTGTCAAGAAGCTGTACATCGGGTTGAAATTTAAGCACTTGTGCTTTTTACCAACTCAATTTACGCTAATTACTGATTTTCGCCACAGTTATAAAGCCGCCACTGTATTTGCCCAGCTGTCAGCTATCCCAAGAGATATAACCGAAATCAAGTGTATATATAAGAGACGGCAGCAGCAGAGATATAGCGACTGAGTTAACTATAGGAGCATCGTCAACCTCAGCGCTTATTGCCCATCTGCACCAGCCTTCCGAATACCATGTGAATTTATATTGTCATTAGCTCTTTTTATGAAAAGTCGCGACGTAAATTTCATTAAAAGTCTTTGAATTCGCCGCAAAAGAGAATCGAGCAAGAGCAAGTTCTGCTCATGCGCGCTTCATTCTAACTTCTCTTCGTGTCTTTTTAGCACTGACCTAAAGTTTTCTTAGTGCGGATGCTGTTGTCGGAGTCCGGGGCTGCTACAAGGAAAACTGCTTATGAAATTTAAAAAATTATTTTGTACATAAAATTTAATGAAAAAAAATCATATATTTATGTAGAAATATTTGTTTGTATAACTGAAAATTGTTTTTAGTTAAATAAAAATAATAAAATGTTAATAAAAAGTTATATTTATTAAGGTTTAATTTTTTCTTAGTTGTTATAAAAATAAAATATAGTTTTAATTTTTTTTATTATTAGGAACTGCTTCAAATACTCAACTTTTGCCACTTTGTACGATTATTAAATTCTATACTAAGAGCATATGTATGAAAACAAAATTGTTAACAACATTTGGATTTGCAGTCAAGTAACTTCAAACAATTTAACGGCTTTACACATAAAGAGTAAATCAAAAGAGACTGCAAGTGTGTAAGAGAGAAACAAATTGCGGCGAATTGACAGCATTGGCATTAGGCTTCGTCAGACATCGCCCGACGATAACAGCAGAGCTGACGATGCCCACAAGACACGAAGACAACAGCAGCAATAGCGACCGACAACACGACGCTACATCCTGATAGTGGACGGGGCTAAGGCTCGTAGCAAGTGCAAGGCCCAAAATAAGTTTCTGTTTCAGTTTGTGTGCGACTGCGACAGTAAGCACATGCCAGATAGGCGCAGCGGGCTACGCGCGCGAATCAGAATACCAAGACGGATCGAATTTGAGTTTCGATAACAAAAACAAGTTGATACAGATCGAGTCTTCAGAAACGTGAAACGCAGACAGCATCTAAGCCAGTGCTTAAAATAGTATATGCTAGTGTGAGTGTCAGTGTGAGTGTGTTAGTGTATAATAAAAGCTGAGAACAATCTCTTAAGAACGTCTCGAAAAAAAATCCGAGTCGTAAATTTTGAACGTGTGAAAACGAAGGAAAGGCCTCGTTGCCTCATTGCCGGCATGGCAGGAGCAGAAATTGAAAGCTCTATTGTTGCTGCTATTGTTGTTGATATTGTTGTTGTTGGCATTGCTGTTGCCTTTGTTGCTGAAATTGTTCTTACTGCCGTTAGCTTATGTCTTTTGGGGCAGTTTACTAAAGCGCGCGACGCACGCGAATATTTTATGATATCGTTTCAAATTATATGCGATTTTTTTCGGCTCGCCGCGTGTTCGCAACTTGTTAGCAGTGGCAGGCGACAAAAGAAGAAACTAATAAAATAAAAGCACCAAAAGGCGCACACAACAAATAAAAATGTGTTTACGCCCACACAACGATTTGCTGCCCTGCCCGCTGCCGGAGCAATCGTGCCCCTGCAGCACTCTGTCTCATTAGCAGTCAGCAAATTAAGTTGTTTTATATTTAGTCCAACATTTCCACAACGCCAAATAAATTAACAAACTAAAAACAGAACTGAATACCAGCACCTAGAAAAAGTTCTAAATAGTCTTTGATCTTTAAATGGAAAACGCGTCAAAACAAATTGTGTACACAAATTTCTCTTGCGGCAATATTTTGTAATTCAATATTTTCATAGCCCTCCGTCTACGGACGAGTGACAAAAATTAATAGAAAACACATAAAAATTAGCTTACAAATGTGTCGAACAATGTGGCCAGCGTGGCTTTTAGTGAGGCAGATGAGATCGCCAGTGCGCACAGTGCGTATGCGCATTGCGTAAACGAATTTGTTAGACAGCACTCTAGCAGCTACAATCGTTTTTGCTGTTGCTGTTTCTAATATATATGCTGTAGGTGCTATTGTTCGGCAAAAAAGTTTACTCGTGATTGTTGCACTTAGTCGTTGAAGACAAGCGAGAAAACTTTTGTGGAGTTCTTAAAAATAAGAGCACACATCAACAAAAGTGGCGACGAAGAAGGAAAACCCAAGTGCCAAGTTGCATTTTGTTTTTTATCATCTGGACTCAAGCTGCCACAGAACAAAAGTCAGAAACAGAAAAAAACTTCGACAAGCCTTTCAATTGTAAACGCTTAAGACTTCCAGGCCCTGAAACCAGGACAGCAGAACTGGAAACGAAAAGCATATTTTGCAATTCAATCAGTAAATATACATAAATAGAAATGTTTAATAGTCGCATAAATATTTCATCATCATTCAAATGTCACTTGAAATGCTGCCCGTGTTATTTCTCTGAAATGCACTTCGAATGGCGTGAATAAATAATTCGAGAATATTAAAGATCCATTGCAGCATTACTACTTGTAGTTCAGTTTGAAATGCAATGTTAAAGAGATCCCGATCATGCTACCGTATACCCATTAACTTAAATAGAGGCAAAATCTGGGTAAATTGTTTTCAATTTAGCAAACAAATGGAAATGTTCCTAAAATCAACATACATAGCTGTTGTATCAATAAACTATTCATGAACAATGAGCAGCAGTATCGCACGGGGAAGCAGTGAATAGTAGCAATGCGGAAATGGCCAGGCGCATGGGGAAGCGCAATGAAGGCCATATCATCTAATCACGGATACTAAGCATAATGGTAAGCGTCGCCAAAGGGGATAGGAAAAAGCTCAAGAGCTGAGCAACAAACAGCAGACGTTTACAATTACACAAACATACAAATTTTGTGGGGGAAAAGAGAGAGGGAGTGAGAGAGAAAGTGCGACAAGTGGACTTCACTTCAGCTTTCATAGCCTTAGGCAACAATTTCCCAAGCCACATACACTCACACACTAGACACGTGTATGATATATATATATTATATATATATATATAACACAAAGAAGTTGAGTGCGTTAACACTTTTGAGTGGCACAGGAGCGACGGCGTTGTGCTATGCCTTTCAGCCAGCTTGCTGCCTGGCGCTCTCTCTAATTCCATTACGGAAGCAACAGTGACAAGTGGCCCCATAGGGCTCGGGTCTGGCTAAGCTGGCTAAGAGGCTTCTGCTGCTGATTGAAGTCTAGCATAGGGCAGCATCAGCTGCTGTCAGTCATTGTACCTTTGAGTTGGCCCTCAACGCAACCGCCCCATTCCATCTGTAGTTTGTAATTAGTTGCTATGAATTTGCAACTAATTAGCTTTTAATTAATTTTGCTCTCCACCTCCAGCTTCAAAACGCAAAGTGTCGTGCGAAAAACTGAATAGCAACAATGGCATCAAAAAATTAGAAGTAAATCCAAGCTGCAAATTATAGAGTTGAGTGAGAAGCTTGTACGAAAGTTGGGTGTGCCTCAGGTCGAATTGACGAAATCATGTTTATACGTTCAAATATATGAGAATTGCTCATGGTATAGCTGGCAAGGCTATTCAAAGGTTGCCAGCCGCGCGAGTCGACAGTTGGTGGGTTTCCATTTTGGGACGTGACGAGCCCCTAAGCCAATCTATGTATATACCCTTTTCGGCTTTTCCCACTAAGTTCCCAGACGTCCACGTGCAATAAAATACATGTAGATATGTAAATAAATATATTTCTTATAGGTTTTCTGTGAGTTTAGAAAGTTTGATTGCTGTATTCGGGAACAGATTTATTTTGGGACTGGCTCAGCAGACATGCGTGTTAGTCCAGTTCAGCACCATGCATAAAAATGATGTTAATTATATAGATTTTCTCTGAATGCGTGCGGGAGTTAATTGATTTTTTATTATAAATGAGAGGCATTTAGCGAAATGTAAAGAAACTACTTTGAATAAAAGTTATCGTGAAATAATCCTAAGAAACAGCTAGGCTATATTTAATTTGAATATCTAATGATTTCTTTCTATTTAAAGGTGGCTCGATATTTTCAGTTCTTGCAACGCCTCTTAATATTTTTTTTTAAATTTCAATAAAAGAAATGATAATTAATAATTGATATAATCAATATTTTACAAAGTCACACACAGGCCAAGTCACCACCTTTTATTTTGAAGTTTTCAATCAGTAGAATTCATTAGGTGAAAATACGAAAGCGCAACCAAGCCAACAGCAATATAAAAACAATGATAAATTTAATCAATTTAAGTTCACAGAGCTGACAAACTCAATTTACTACGTATTACGGCAGGGTCGACAAAAAACGGTGAAAAACGATTGGCAAAAAGCAAAGCAACAACAAAATGGCATCAATAAAAGACTAAAAGGAAAATGGAAAACAAATAATGATATTTGGCCTAGGCATCAGCACAAGCAACAACACACACAACAACAACCAACAGCAACAAATTGAAGAGAACGGGAAAAGGTTAAATACAAACAAACGTTAAAAGATTAAATTGTCTGCCGTTGGAATTAAGTGTTTTAAATGTCATTGCGAGTGTTTAATTCATGAGAGGTGACAGCAGCACGAGAAGAGCTGAAATTGTTATTGTTGTATATGTGTGCATGATTGTGTGTGAGTGCTGCATACGAATCATAGTATCATTTACAGTGAGAATACAAAAAGCGTATTGCTACTATAATTGTGCAGATATAAAAAACACTTACATCTAGCAAATTGTAAGTCGATAGTGGGAATAGACCAAAAACTTGTGGAGAAGGCAAAACATCCGGGAAAGTGATAGAGTCAGTAACAAGGACAGCGAGAGAAGAGGAAGCGATACAAAAGGCGTGAAGCACACGGAACTGGACGCCCTTACAAATCAAAATGTTGACCCTTTCGACGTTGCTCTGCTGCATGATAGGTAAGTCGCAAGTCGGGGCATAACACTTGAACATCGTCACAGTTCCGCACACTCCCACACACTCTCACACACTTACATATCGAATCCAGTTTAAGCATGCATAAGATTATCGGCGATTGCCGACAGCAACGAGCCCACGCGACCCCACCAAGTTATTATTGTGGTTGCGGTCGCAATGGCAGCACCCACGGCGAATCCTTTAAAAAACATTTGTGGCCCAGGCTGCGAAAATCCTGATTTATGCCTGCCTGCTGCGCTGCACTGCGCTGCGTTCCCATTCTCGTAGCCGTTGTCATTGTCGTTGTCGTTGACGATGTTTTTGTTTTTGTCCTTGCCAACGACATGGCCAATGCCAACCGCAGCAGGGACAGCGGAAGGCAAACAAAAAATGCGGTCGCTACGCCTTAGTCCGCCCTGGAGATATCGCATAACGGGAACGGATAACGGACGAGTCCTGTGCAGGGCACGGCTAACTGCTGCTGCACTTTAAACTTTCAATTTTAAGCGACAAAACACAAATTGCTCTCTGCACGTAATTATGCATAATTGAAAAGTATAATTATGTGCTCGACTTGGGTGCTGATTTTATGGGGCCCAGCTTCAAGCTCAATCAAGTATGCCGGCAAAATAAACAACAGGCAACAATATCCGCAGGAGTGCCAACAAAAGGCAGCCAAGGCGCAATATTTATGACCCTCTGCTCATTTTAATTGCTGTCAAATACAGGCCAGCCCCAAGATGGTAAACCAGGCCAGCCCCAGCTGTCCTGCGCAGGCCAGAGAAAACATTTGTAAGCTCGAGTCTGCCTACATTAACATTGTCTTATCTAGAAACTACATATATTAACATTCAATAATTTACATTAAAAACTTTAAGTATTATCGAAGTGAAGTTTGTGATTGTATTTTTTTTTCTTTTATTGTGCTTGTATTTTTTAAATTCTTTTATTTTTAGATTTTGCTTTGCGGCTGATATTTCAATTATTAAATTCGTCAAATTTTATAAATTCTTAAGCCAAATGAAATTATGATTTAAATTTTTTTTTTAAGTATGTGAAGCTTATAAAAAAAATTAAAATCGCATTTTGTTTTGATAAAACACCGAGTAAAGAGATATAATAAATAAAACTGTGAAAAGAGATAAATAAAAATTGTATTGCATAAATATAATAATTTGTCTAATAAAAACACCAGTTAATAAATATTTAAGTAATTTGATATTTTTATGTGATAAAGAAAGGTATTAAATGATATGAGAATAAACAAGTAACAGAATTCTAGTCGAGACTGATCGACTAAGAGATACCCTGAATCCTTTGAGCTGTAATACCAATCATTACAAGTTTCATTTATTCAATAATAGTAAACAACACATGCACACACACAAACATATGCATGCACGAACATGCACGTAATATGCTTACTGCGCAGTTTTGCGGCTGCAGCAGAGGCTGTGCTTTGGAAACTTTATTGTTTAATAACTTTTTTCTCGACTCACGTAATGAAATTTATAGGGAGTGATTACGACATTCAAATGTACCTATTTGTCAAATCTCAAGTCTCTAGTATTTGATATACGTGAGTTGTCATTTTTGTTGAATTGTGAGCGAAAGGGGCGTGGCATCAAAAATCCAAAAACGACAAAATATGCGTATTTAATATAGCAATCAACTTCATTTCTAGCTTTTGTGGTTTACGAAATCCACGTGTTTACACGGACGGACAGACGGACAGGGCTAGTTCAACTCAGCTCGTCGAGCTGATCAAGAATATATATATATTTTATGGGGTGTGTCACGCCTCCTTCTGCCTGTTACATACATTTGCACAAAAACATTATACCCCGATTTTCCATTTTCAATAGATTCAAGGTATAAAAAGAATATAAGATTTCCAAAAGATGTTTGGGTACAATTGATACAATTTACGTTGAGGATGAACAAACCTTCCATTGGGGCAATCCCATTAAGACAAATCTACAAAATATTATTTGATATATATATTATATTATAATATTATTTATATTTGAACACTCATTAGGAAATACAATGAGTCATAGTCCAACATTCTTTTTTACTTATAGTATTGCCAAGTAACTCCCCGCAGTAGAGTGATTGTGATTTGTATAAAAAGTGCTTAGTCCGTGGCGGCGATTAGTGGGTCCTGAGCTACAACTGCTGAACCTTCGTCTCTTATGACAAGCTGTGACATTTTATGAAGGTTACAAGCCTATTTTATACATAAAGGAGACCATGCCTCTATTATTAGTTACTTCAAACGACAACTACCTAACCAATACACGTACGCGGCGTTGTCTGATCAAAAATCTATATGAAATATATAGAATTGTGGTCTACTACATGCTGTGCCATGTTATTATTTCTGGCAGGAAAGGTAGACTTTTTATATACTGCTTAGCCGTTAGTTTAGATTCGGCTTGCTGTGTTTTTCTTACTTTTATACTTTGCTCATTTTGATGCCAGTTTTTCATGAGTGGAGAGGAGTGTCTCTCTTCCCGCTTGCCATGTGTTTTTATTGCATTAATTTTTACGTTCGTGGAGTAGCATTGTTGTTGTTGTGGTTGTTCTTGATGTTGCCGACTTTATTGTTGTTGCTGTGTTGTTGTTGCTTTTGTTTTACTTTGCGTTTGCCCCAAAGTAATAAAGTGAATTGGATTTCTCAAATAATTTCCATTTTAAATCCAGTCAGCAAATCCGCAAAAGCTATGCCGCCTCTGCCTCTACCGATCAGTCGCACTTCGCAGCATTAGCTAACGCAACATTTGTTACTGGTTGTTCCTATTGGTGCTGTTGCTGTTGTTGTTATTTTTGTGCTGCCAAAAGTGGCTTCATTTTCTCGCATAAAATTGTTTTGTAAAGTTTGTTGAGATTTCTTTGTCGACAGCCCTTACAATTGTTTGTCTTTCCTGAATGCTTTTATTTTTTGTTGTTGTTGAAGCTGACGCGTTTTGGATTGAATACTATTTGCATTTCTGTCCAATTGGGCCGCTGTCGTAATTGTGAACAAGGTCTCAAGCTTTAATTGAAATTTAGTGTAAACAAAGTGACAGCCTGTCGATTATCCTGCGTCGAATTCGATACCAACACCTATCGACGCCCTAGTATGTCTAAGTCGATATTTCCGCGAAATCCTTTCTCGCGCAAATCCTGCCAACTTGGCTTGGCTGTCAATTTGCCAGGCGCCTTTTGTATGTCAAAACTCGTTACGAAACACGACAAACATTTCACACATGTCACTGAACCAGTGGAGTTGTGCCATGCTTGATAGGGCTAGCATGTACCCAACCACGCCTACTACAAGCTTGGCTGTCAAAAAAGCACCAACGACATTGTATCAAGACTGCCACACACACACCTACACACACAGCCGCACGTACAACAAACTCACCAAGTTCAAAAGTAAACTTCAATTGTTTACTTATTTGCTTTGCGCATATGGAAATGAAATGGCAAATAAGCGAATGAAAAGGAACGAAAAAATTACGTTGACTTTTCAAAATGTACATAAACGACATATAAACATACACATAAACAGACTCTATGTACACAATTGTATAGGGTATGGGGTTGAAGGCAACACGCTGACGGCGATAGCGGTAAAAAATAAATATAAAATAACAACAAACTGATTTCGTATGACCCCTTCGTTTGCAATCCGTCTCTGTCACAAGACAATTTTAATGCCAAGCAACAGCTGCTTGTGCGGCAGTGATTTGCTGTTTCGTCTCCACTAACCCAAGTATCCAATCTTTCTGGTTTACAATGATTTGAATGGCTTATATTGGCCTTACATCGAAATTGGCATAATAATACTTAGGCCTGTAGAGCTGAAGCCTGTCTTTATTGCTTCCCTGCGCAATTGATAAATTTTTTCGATCGTATTCTACTGTGGACTTTAATTTCATTTTTAAGTCTTAAGAGTCAATTGTCACTGTATTCACCCCATTTAACCAATGAATCGTTTTTGCTGTATTAGCGTTTGTGCTTTGTTTGTTTTATTTTCTATTTGTTTTTTTTTTTTTCACTTTTTAATAGCCCGATCGAAATGGGTAAACGGGGTATAATGGTTTTGTTCAAAGGATGCAAAAGGCAAAAGGAGGCGTGCCACACCCCATAAAATATATATATTCTTGATCAGCTCGACAGTTCGATAATACCATACGCTTTACGAGCTAATTTTTTTTTTCCGATAATTCATTCTATTTCCTTATAATCAATAACTATCGAAAATATCGCTTTGTTTTTGAGGCCTAGTGTGCACAACGTTCAAGATTCGTGCACTAAGTTGTGGTTGATTGCTATATTGAATACGCATAGTTTGTCATCTTTGGATTTTTGATGCCACTCCCCTTCCGCCCACAATTCACAAATTCCGAAAATTAAGTACTTAAGACTTGAGATTTGGCAGATATTACCTTATAATACCATATGCAGTACAAGTTTGTTTTTGTTTTTCGATAACTCATCCCATTTCCTTATTATCGATAGCTATCGAAAATTTGGTTTTGATTCTGAGCCTTAGCGTTCACACCATTCAAAATAGCACTAAAATGTAGTTGATTGCTACATTGAATATGCATATTTTTTCACTTTTGGACTTTTGATGCCACGCCCTTTTCGCTCACAATTCAACAAAAATGACAACTCACGTATATCAAATACTAGAGACTTGAGATTTGACAAATAGGTACCTTTGAATGTCATTATCACTCCCCGGAAATTTCATTCATTTTTAAACAATAAAGTTTTCATAGTACAGCCTCTTCTGCAGCCGCATAACTGCGCAGTATTACGTGAATGTTCGTGGAAGCATATGTTTGTGTGTGTGCATGTGTTGTTTACTATTAATGAATAAATGAAACTTTTAATGATTTGTATTACAGCTGAATGGATTCAGGGTATCTCTTAGTCAAGCAGTCTTGACTGGAGTTTTGTTACTTTTTTTCTTCTTTTTTTTTTTATTGCAGCATTTTTTTATGTCTGTGGGTGGCAGTTTTTTCAATTTCTCTGTGTATTTCTTTATTTTGCTTATCAAAAAGCATCGCATTGAAATAAACACAAAGAAGATATAACAGAGTGGCTAGAAAAAAAAAATAAATAAAATAAAGGGGCATGAACAAATTGTTTACGGATGTGTTTTCGTCCTTCGTCTAATCTTTGTTGTTGGTTTTGCCGTTGTTGTCGCAACTGCCATTGCAGAAAGGAAGTAAATGGAGGCAACGAAGCAACCCAAAAACGAAAAAGGATGTAACGAAAATTCATAACAAAGTACATTTCATGGCAGTGCGAGCAACTCGTTTATCCTGTTCGGTTTCGTTCGGCTGCGTGTTCTGTTTGTCTGAGTATGTGTGTGAGTGTGCTTCGCTTTTTTATTGTGTGTTTGCCCAGAAAAGGAAATTCACTTGACTCTTTGGCTACAATAGTTTCATTTTTTCAGCTTTTCGGTTTGTTGTTGCTATTATTTCTTGTGCTGCTGCCGAGCTTCGCTAAAGGCATAAATAAGCCAGAAGTCGGCTGCAGTTGTCGCTGCTTGGCAGCTGAGTGCGTTTCGGCCATGGCCAATAAACTAAGATGTGGCCAGTAGGCAGAATACACACACTCGCACACACGTCCAAGACATTACATACGTATATACGTTCTTATTAATGGCAATTTGTCGTAAGTGCTTGGGCTCTATATTTATTAGAAATAAGAGTTTCTGCTACACTTTAATATTTTCCAACAATAAAATACAATGCAAGACTGCTCCAGACTTCAGTGATAGAGTGGTCGGGCAGTGGTAGTGCTCTTCTCCATAATTGTGTTGAGCGACGTTTAGTTAAATCTTGAATCGCTCACAAATTAGTGGTCGCATAGTCGTCAATTAATTTACAATTCTTGATCTTATTCCATCTCGAAGCTCTTGAAATTCGTCCGCAAGTTTCTTCAGTAAGTCACACGTAAATTATCACACTGAAGCAATTGTTATTATTTTAAAAGTATTTAAACTCATTCATTGTCATGTTCACAACGAAATCAACTCCCAACCACACGTCCAATTTTTGACAAAATTGCAGCATAGGAGGATTATCTTAGGGCTCATGCGGCAATAACAACAAAGAGCTGGCGTACAGGCGTGTCTGCCTTCAGTCCCAGTCCAATCTACACAGCAGTGCCAGGGCCAAAACATAACGACCCTGGCTAGCTTTTATTATTCCGCTAAATTGATTTTGAATTTAGTTCAATGTTTATGGTCAAATGGTTGCTTTTTTGTGTCACCAGCCTTGGTGCGGAAATAGCAATATAGTCGGATATGTGGACTTATGCAGTGCCAATGGCTTGGCATAGGAATAGACACTGCTCCTCCACCTTCACCTAGCGCTATCTATTTTGGGAGCCAGTGAGCTAGGTGCGGCAACATTTCTTATTTTGTGTACCTTATAAATCATTTTTGCTTCAATGGGTAAACGAGTCTGGGTCCGAGTTCGCGCTGCCATCTCCCAGAAGCGATAAGTCTCAGGGGCCGAAAATAAATACACCTATGTCTGCAGAATGCCCGGAACGAGGTAAAAGTGAAAAGCGTTTGAGAGCAATCCCCAATCGATTTTCAATATATACTCATATTCATATATACATATTCAATAATATTTCGGCGGCCATTTTGTGATTTAAAGGCATTTCTTGCGGTTAGCTTTTTTTAACTTTTTTTTACACATTTTATTTATATTTTTATTTTTATTTTTATTTGTTTATTTTTTTGCATATTCCTCATCCATATGCTTAGAATGCGGCCCATGCCGCATGTGAGTTTATACATTTTTTATTTATTTCATATCCATTAAGTTCAAAGCGGAATGTGTCAGAGGAGGCGTCTAATGTATTGGCTGCTTCAGGGTGTTCGGGTGGAGTGACTTTAGTAGAGCGTAGGGATGCGTTCCGGCTTGCCAGCTCGGTTTCTTTGGTCTGGTCGGGGTCTGGGTGTGCGGTGAGGTCTTGTTTAGTCGGATGGTTCCAGCGTTGAAATTTCAATTACTCAAGCATATGATAAATGAACTTGTAGCCGCAAATTTTCTCGTCTTTTTTGTGGCAGGCCAGGGAATCCATTATGAAGACACGCCGCAAGCCGCCCACTAAGTATGTGGGCGTGTCACTCACATGCTCATATGCGAAAAGTGCAGCATGTAAAATGATTGCGAGAAACTTGCGCAACTATGGCCCAGGCCAACAGTTTACTCTGGCCAAATATGCAAAGCCTCTTCCGGGCTAACACTGCAGGAGCTGTGCAGGCGGGAGCTGTTGGGCAAGTGGTTCCTGTTAAATGCCATTTGCTGGCTGAAAAGTTGTCGTGACTTGACAGCTTTTGTTAGCACCAGCTGCCTAGTAATTCCTTGCCAAGTCACTTTGGCACTCGCTTAATTAACAGTCAGCCAAAATAAAGGTGAGCACAAACTCTATGCATGCTTTAAATTAAGTTAATTAAGTTACGTGTCTGGCATGTACGCTCAAATGTGCTCACATATACACTCTGGAATAAGCTCAATAGTATTCGTCATTAGTGGTGGAAATTCATTTGCTCTTTGCCAATTCATAGCTGCTATAGTTGCCGTTGTTTTTTCGCCCTAAAACAGCTCTATGCGGCTTTGTCAGTCAGCCATGCATTCAGGCATCCAGCCACTATAAACATGTATCGACATCAACTTAATTGCATTTCATTCATTGCTAAGCAGCAGCAGCTGCCTCGACAGCCAGCATCAAGCTGCCAGGTGGACCACGGATAGCCGGGTGGCCCTGGGTTGAGAGGAGACAGGTGTTGGGATTTCGGGCAAATGGTGTGAAGTTTTATTTCACTTCAGTTCCATTCGCTGATGGGGGTGTTAAAAAAGGCAAGCGAAAAAGAAAAAACATATAAAATGAAAGGCAACGCTGGAGGAGCAGCACAGCTCAATTGCGAATGAGACCGATGGAGGCTGCCATTCAGAGAGGCAGCGGGCAGACGCTCCAAATCAGTTGGCAAACAATGGGAGCAATGACTGAGTAAAAGGGTTAAATACAAACATAACTTTCTACAAAGTTGTTTTACGTTTTGAATTTTGCCAATTCAAAGTATACGAAACTTTTGTGTGCTTTCTTCCCATTTTGTTATTGTAAATTATATTTATCGAAAAATGTGATATTTATTTTTGCTTGCGACAGTAACACAATAAAATTTAAATTTTTTTTAAAACAAATGAAAATAATTTAAAAATATATATATTTTTGAGTTCAGACTTTTGATAAAATATCGAATTATTCCACTGTAGCTCTTATTTGCCACAGGCACTTATATACCCACTCTTTCGCTTTCTCTTCTGCTTTCCCATTCGGTGAACGTTGCTCATTGCTTTCGGTTTTTTCCGCGTGGCCCCGCTGAAATAGCTAGAATTGAGACGACACCGTCATTTTACTGCTCCGAAAGGAAATACTAGAGAGCCAGAAAACGAGAGCAAATAGAAGAGAATAGGGGGAAAATCCAACTTTTTAATTGAATTGTATACTGCACTGCTTCAATTGCAAGTACGTTTCGGTTAGGATTGGATATCGGTCTGGGACTCACCTGGGGTCTCATCGACATTGTTCACATTTTAGTTGTCAATTTGTCTGTCAAGTCGGAGTTGTAGTCAAAGACTCGACGTCTGTTTAGCGTTTTGGCACGTTTTAATGATTTCGCTGCCCATTCCCGCGTGGCATCTGCTTCTCAAATTTAGTAGCCACATCCGCTAGACTAAGCGCGCGTGCTTGGATCCAGGCAAGTAATGCAAACACTTACGACCGCACAGCTGCTGCCTGAACGAAATGGGCTAACTGTGATCTGGGTGGTGGGGCTGTGGCTTCGGATTGTGGTTATATTCGTTGTTGCTTGTTCCCTTCTCTCTTTGCTTTTATTAACACAAATATTCATTTTTGCGGCACTGCATGTGGCATGTGGCAGTCTTGTTTACACTGACGCCATCGGCAGCCGGCTTTGCCCTCGCTCGCGTACACATGGGCGTCCAGCTCGTTTCTGTTGTTGTTGTTGCGTGTATCTCATTAAAGTCAAAGCGCCCAGCACGCACTTCAATTTGCATGAACAAAGCTTTGAGATGTCCCTTTTTCGTCTAAGCGGGCTTTCTGCTTGGCCAATGGCTTCATTTGGACGTTCTATGTATAACTTAACAGTGTTGAGCATCAAGAAAATCTCATCATAAAACCGACGGCGTACGTCAAATGCATTTGGGCCCTGTTGCTTATCACCAGAGCGATGGCAATGAACGTAACGATGTTCATCAGCACAGGGCAAAGAAAACTTTACAGTAACGACAAATTACATGGGGAGGGGAGATGAGCGTGGGTATGACTGGGGCTGTAGCTGGGTCTGTGGGTGGGCAAGTGACTGTGACTGTGGCTGTAGGTGGAGACATGTGTACAAACTGCCAATCGCACCTGACCCAATTCAGCGCTGATTTCACCGATACAGCCAGATGAATAAGCAAACTGATGTGAAATCAGACAAGGCTACATGTCAATACACTTTATCAGCATACAATTATCAGGGGTTTGTGAAGCTGCTGCGTAGCAAAAGAGATTCCGACTTACTCGGTTTAGAGTAAGGCTTTTAATTAATTTTAATTAAGACTATTTTTTGTTGCCATCAACTGTGGCTTTCAATTAAGCGAATTATCAAAAATATCATCAGACTCCAAATTATAGACGGACTGGGCGGCTGTCTGTCCGTCCATCCGTCCGTATGTAGAATCTTTTTCGTCTTAATAGCTCCAATAGTCTCCAAATTTCGCATGTCGCTTTATGTATATTTTAACTAATTTCTGTTTTTGGTACATTTTGATACTAGCTCCAAATTTCCCCATCAAATCCGCTAATAAACGGAAAAATTACTAAGCAAAATATTTTTGGCCACTTCGCAAAAATGCACGAAACGCACAAAGAGCTCCAGCAGAATTTTATGCAATGAGGTCGTGGTTCAAATCCCGCGCGTATTTCTTTGTTTTTATAAAATATGAATGCTATTCATATAAAATTTTCTGTTCAATTTTCAGGCAACGGTGTGGAGCTGACTGGGGTGTGGGTTCGACTCCGCGCGTGTTACCCGATATATTTAAGTAAATTGTTCGTTCTATTTATAACCAATACATACCAGTTACTAGGAGTGGGAATAGGGTATCTCCAAGTGGGCATCCCGACTAGGATTTTCTTACTTGTTATGTTAGCACTGGCTCAGTTCTTGTCAATTAATTTGCGAACAAAACAGTTGATTCAACACTCTTATTTTCCAAAAGAAGAGTGTATAAGAATGGTGTGATATATCAACAATATACATGCACCCGTATTCATTTCTCCAACTCTTCTTCTTTTATACAGTTTTCTTTTGGATTTGGAGCAAGGCCGCTGCAGCAGCAGCCATCTCGGACTTGCTCTTGGCACACAATTGCCGAGAAATGTTTTGTGCTGCTTCTGGTTGCAGCAGCTCGTTCCGAGAGGCAATCTCTGCAGGCGGCATTGCCATACATGCATGCGGCCGTTGCACGCCTGGCTGCTTCTTTGGCGGAATCCTTTTGCCTCAACTCCGCTTGGCATTTCCTGCAGTATTTGCAACGCATTTTAGTCTTCTTCCCATTCATCGCCTATGTTGGCTCGCCATGCGCTTGCTTGGCAAATATTTTCTTAATTAGTTGGCAGTGTGCTGCCTGAAAAACTTGGTAATTTCACTTTTCACTCGTCTACACATCTTTCTGCTTTCTTCTTTCTTTTTCGCCTGTCCGGCTGACCAGCTGTCAAGTGTGAAAAATTGCAACTCAAATTGCTGTACAAAATGGCTTTAAGAGCTCGTTAAAAGTCACGCAGCGGATTTTATAATTTATGCGTACGAAAACAAAAATTATATTAATTACGACTGCAGTGCAGGGGAGTGGCAAGAGTCCGAGAGAGGGATCCCATGGTGCAACGCACAACACGAAACAGCAACGAGCTTAAAACAATAAACAACAACAAAACAGTCCGAGCAAACTCCTAAATATAGCCCCCAGCATTTCGAGTAAAATTTCCCCCAAGCTCAGAATAAAAAATGCATAAAATTTGCATGTCAAAAGTGCGACGACGACGTTCTACTTCATTCGTCCTGGTAGAGCTTCACTCCCCCATTCCCCTTTGACTCTTCAGCAGTGTTGTTGGCGAGCGGTCTGGGCTTCAGCTTAACCACAAGCGGTAAAAATTTTGCAATCAACATAACAATTATGTGGCGTTCAAGCAGCAATGGGGCGGCAATGAGGTAGGGTAAGAGGAATTGTGGCGAAAGAACAGATTTTCAAATTTTTTAGAGGAAACATCTCGGCACACAGACTTATCTTGTTTGCATATTCAAAAGTCTCCCGTGCCATATGCTTTAATAGTGTATTTAAAATATTTACAGTCAACGCGGCTAATTATGTGTGGGCTGTTTATACGATTCGTTTTGCCACGGGGTGTTTAATGTCGACGCATAAATGTCGAAATGATGCGGCTGTCGCGCCACATGTTAGATTCGATGTAGATGTCGCGTTGTTAGGGGCCATAGTTAAGGGGCCAATGTTGGGAGCAAGGGTGAGGGTGAGGGTGAGGGTGAGGGTGAGGACGAGGACGAGGGCGAGGGAGAGTGTCTCGTTCATTGTCTGGTCGGTGCGTCTGCCTGCCTTCCGTCTAAGCAAGATAAACGAAATGTGAGCAGCGCGCATAGCGAATGTCAAAGCGTATTTAATGAGCCAACGTACCCCACACCATACCTTTGAACGCTGCCGCGATTTTCTGCGAAAATCACAAAATCAGTTGGCAAGAAATCAGATTGGGAGTTGCGGCAACTGCGGCAAGGCGACAAAGCAACATCGACATTGTTGCGGCAGAAACTGTCGGGGTCTGAGAGTGGGAAGACTGCCGGTATGACGACACTAAGGAGCTGTAGATAAAGCTAAACCATATGCCACGATGCGTGTCAGAGACTGTTGGCCGTCGAATGTCTGTATTCCTAGACGGTGTATATCAAGCGTGGCTATGCAAGAACGAAACGCCACCAATGAAGACACTGATGAAGTCTATGCTAAGTTGACAGCAACAAGGTGGCGCAGACAATGTGTTTGGTCACATGCCACAAACGACAACAAATTGTTCAGGCAGCGCCCCAGAAAAGGCTGCGCGTGAGTTTATACGTGTGCGTGTGAGTATTGTCTCAGGTAGATAATGTCATTTACATTGCCAAAAGTCGGCCTAAATATAACATATAATAAATAAAATATTTCGAGACAAATATTGGGCTTGATTTAAAAAATGCTGTGCCTTATCCCTTCAGACATCAAATTTTCCATTAACGAATATTGAACTTGAAGCCAATCACAGAAAATTCAAAGGAAAAATCCTGAGCAGAGCTTCACACTTAGCCACTTCTAGGAATTCAGTAATAGCACGTATGGTAACCATAGTACTAATTCTCTCCGTCGGTCAGTCGGTCAGTCGGCCAGTCGGCCAGTCTAGACAAATCATATGTATAGAGAAGCTGTGAATATTTCAAAGCGTTTGTTCAGACAATTTCACTCGTATTCGGACTTAGTCTTGGTTTTATCTGTGCCTTTTGGCTACTGCGGCATGCCTTTGAGCTGTTAAATGCCATTTTCTGCATACTCGTTACCACAGCCACAAGACTTTTCATTAGTGCAAGTGCTGCATAGCTCACTCATACGCACGCACACAGTTGCGCACACATGAGCATTCACTGCGCGCCTTAAGCATTGCTGAACGTGCCAAAAACCATTGTATACGCGCAGGCGGACGACAATGCAAAAAAAGGTAAAAACGAATAATATTTTCTACTAGCTCTAAAGCGCAAGCAAATCTCAGTCTTGGCAGAGCTTAAAAGAAGAGTGCACAATTGTCTTTAGTGCGTCGAAGATTTGATACTCTTGAATGCTTACACACTCTATGGGGTTTACCTGCAGAATAAATAATATTTATAAAATTTGCATGCACATTCGCGTTACCACTTGTTGGGTTTTAATTATTTTTGGTGTCGAATTGATCGATTGATTGCCCGCGAAATATATAGTATATAAAAGTGTCTTATTGGTGATCGAACTGAACTACCCGTTGCCAGTGAGTAGGGATAGCTAGCTGGCGCCACGCGCTGGTCATAAATGTGGACAGCCCACAAGTAATACAAATGGATGATATTGGAATTGCAATACGATTTGCAATCAGCTCACGACCCTCACAGTTGAAGCCGCAGTCGCTGTGGCACTGGTACTGGCAGTGGCAACGGCAGTGGAAGTCAAAGTCTTGGCAGCCACTGACTGCCAGTCAAAAGCACTGTTGAGTTGCTGGCATGGCTGTGACTGCCATTCGGCATTTCGCATACGCCGCGTTGCACATGTCTCTGCTCTAGCGGTTTGCCGTCGCTGCATTGTCAACTGGGCTACGAGGCGTGTGTTAATAATGCGTGACATAAACTGGAGCTCAGACAGCTTCTCAGCTGCTTGACTGTTCGATGCGACTGCGATGTGCACGTGACAAAACGAATTGAGTTGAGCATTTTAAGTGACAGGACCGAAGCGTATGGCGCATGAAGCCGAAGAAATGGCATTCAGGATTGCGACATTGTCATTGTTTTATTGACATCCCAATGTGATTCGCACACTCAAAGATTCGTTCGGCACTCCCGAACATAATATTTACGCCTGACTGCCTGCTACATGAATAACATTTAAATTTTTACCCTTAAATATGCAAATAAATGCTACATATGGCAATGTAAGGAAGCCAACAGTCTAGTCCCAACTGTCGGGAATGAGGCAAGGAGTCGACAAATTCAAAACTCTCCTGCGCTGCATATATATATATATATATATATGCTAAGACTGTGTGTGTGTGCAGCTGAATGTGTGAGAATTTCAATTTCCGCTTTGCTACACTAAGACACACACACAAACACGCATGTTTATACACACAATGATATGCATAAGTGTGTGTGCGTGTGTACTAAGCATGGTGCCAATTGGCGCCAATCAAAAGAAAACCAAAGTCGAAGGACGTAGCTGGCAACGCGTTTCTGATTTTGAGGAAATTAAATGAAATTGATTTTAACCCCAAGTGTGAAAGTTCACCAGAGTGTATACATATGGACATATGTGTGCTATGCATATGAGCTTGGTGTATGCAAGTGCGAGCTCGAATGGTTTTTAGCCCTAGGGGCATCCAAAATAAATATCGGTTTATTTCACTATCTAAATATGCGAGCAATGTTTTTAATGAAAATTGTCATTCGTAGGAGACACTTAAATAATTAAAGCAAGACTAGAGAAGGAGACGGAGAAAGAGGAGCAGAAAGTGTATATTTAAGCTGCTGTCCTTTGCAGCGTTTAATCCCTGCAAAAATAATTACAAACTGCAATTATTAGCCAGGAATGGGTGGCACAGTGCACACGGCGCCAGTGCAAATCCAATTAAGCGAAAAGCGAGTGTAAAGCGAAGCTTTTCTTGTCTCCTTTTCGTTTTGCTTAAACCGTTTCGTTAACGTGCTCTAAATGCCATAAACTTTACTGGAAAAACTGTAGTAGCTGCGCTACCAGAGCTAAGATTTCTATTCTATCTGACTTATCTTTACCATGATTTATCCCAAAGAAGACTTTGTCAGCTCCGATATCATGCATTGTAAAGCCCTTAAGCCTAATAATCTGAAGCCTGAACTAAACTGTAATTGAATCGCAAACAGTGTAGTATGCAGTCGATTACACCAGCCCCACTATGTTTACGTTTTTTATACCTTCTTGCATTTCATTTTATTTGTAACAAGACCATAAAGCTTGAAATTTAATTGGCGTCAGCAAAAATAATAAGAATAGTTTCCATTATTAGACTTGTGAAACTACATATTTTCTTTTTGTAAGCTGCATGTTTTATTGCATTCATGAAGAAATAATCTGCAACAATTGGTCATGGTTGTGACTTACTTTTCATCTGGAGTTCTGCTTTGCCACGGATGCTTTAATGCGGTTTTTCCTTGGTCTCTTGGAAATAAACTTACAGCTTTAATCTAATTGTTTACTATTATATATATTGAATTAAACTGTGTCACCTAAGCCATGGTTGTATTATTTTTTACACTCATTACTCTCTATCTCATCAAATTATCAAATCTATTGATGTAACTTGTAACTGTATGTATCGTATTTTAATAAACAATTAAATATTACTAAGACTCAAACTAAAAACCGTTTGAAGTATCGATGAATTCTTAATTTCATTATCATTGAAATTCCATTTGCCCTGAATCCATTGAGAATGGAAAATCAGGGTATAATGGGAGTCGATTTATCCCTGTCTCTTTCTCCGTCCGTCCGAACGCAGAGATCTCGCAAACGAAAAAAGCTAGATATTTGAAATACTAGAGACTTGAAATTTGGCAAATAGGTACATTATAATGTCATAAAATAATGAATAAAATAATTAATTAATGATTGGTATATCAGCTCTAAGGATTATGGGTATCTCTGAGTCAAGTCGCCTCGATTAGAGGTTTCATTACTTGTTTTCAGTAGATTCAAAGTATTATATAAAGGAACAATTTATTCTCCTGTTCCACGAAGCAGCTCAATATGGCCTCAGTGGTCTTATCAGTAATCCTTAAAGTAAAGTACAATTAAATTTTTTCTATATGAATACTTGTAACTCTGGAAGGTGAAATGACTTTAGTTTAAAAGCAGAGAATAAATAAAATCTTGTTTAATGCGCTAATGCAGAATTATTTATTTTATTTTAATACATTTCCATACCCTGATCCCATTGAAAATGGGAAAACAGGGTATAATGGTTTTGTTAAATATATGTAACAGACAGAAGGAGGCATGCCACACCCCATAAAGTATATATATTCCTGATCAGGACTACAAGACGAGTTGATTGAACGGTCTGACTGTCCGTCCGTCCGTCCGTATGTATGAACGCGTCGATCTCAGTGCCTATAAGAGCTACAGACTTTTTTGTTGTTTCAGAAAATCGATAACTATTCCTGAATATTTGTTATCGATTTAAAACCATATGAAAAAACAGTTATGATTTTTTATCTTTTTCATCTTCAAAGCTTGCATGTAGCTTTATGTATATTTTTACCAATTTTGAATTTTGTGATTTTTGGATACCAGCCCCAAATTTCCCCACAATTTTGAAAATTATTTTCATTTGCAATATATATGGTGTTTGGTCTATTTAAAAACTACATCAATTATTTAAATCATATGGTGAAAGTTTCATCAAAATCCGTTGATAAACACAAAAGTTATTAAACATAATGTTTGGCCACATCAACAGCGATTGAACTGCAAAGCGCACAGAGACCAGCTGGCGCTTATACATGTTCATTATGTATACATTTGCACACATACATGCAAATGCTCGCGAACAAATTTTCTAAGAATCGCAATTGCCTTAGAGTTTGGGTCGAATTGTGATTGAATTCTTTTTGCTACCTACTTCCAATTGCCGCTCGCCACTGTGTGTCGAGTACGAATATGTTTTCGATTCTTTTTCCTTAATAGTAACGGAACAATACTTGTGAGCTAGCAAAAGTGAGCTGGTATAATCTTTTTGTTGAATTTGTCTGCATAATTCCACTTTGATCGACATTCTTAGTGCCATTATCATACATTTATGTCGCGTGATAGGTTTGTACATACGAGTTATGGAGTATATTAAAAAACTAAGAGCGGGTGGGATTAGGGTATCCCCTAGTCGGGCACGACGACTATAGTTTTCTTACTTGTTTTAAATTATCTATGATTTAAAGACATGTAGAAATAAATAATATATTTATATTTATAATATAATTTGACCACAAAATATAAATTTATTTGCAACTTTGGCTTATTTTAGAGCTCCCAAAATAATAGATATGTACTATCATGTAATAAATTAAAAAATAAATAAAAATAATGTTAACCCTTGCAATAAAAAAATTTGCCATATAATGAAAGTGAACAAGTAGCAAAACTCTAGTCGAGACTGCTCGACTAAGAGATACCCTGAATCCATTGAGCTGTAATACCAATCATTAAGAGCTTCACTTATTCATTAATAGTAAACAACACATGTACACACACACACACAAACATATGCATGCACGTAATATGCTCACTGCACAGTTTTGCGGCTGCAGAAGAGGCTGTGCTATGGAAACTTTATTGTTTAATAACTTCTTTTCTCGACTTATGTTCTTAATGAAATTTTCGGGGAATGATTATAACATTTAAATGTACCAATTTGCCATATTTCAAGTCTCTAGTATTTGATATACGTGAGTTATCGATTTTGTTGAATTGTGGGCGAAAGGGGCGTGGCTTCAAAAATCCAAAAATGACAAAATGTGCGGATTCAATATAGCAATCAACCACATTGCAGTGCACGATTCTATCTTTAACGGTGTGCACGCCAGACCTCAAAAATAAAGCGATATTTTCGATAGTTATCCATAATAAAGAAATGGGACGAGTTATCGAAAAAAAAAAATAAACTCGTACAGCGTATGGTATTATCGAACATTTTGCTTTTTATTTGAAGTCTCTAGTTTTTGTGGTTTACGAAATCCAGGTGTTTACACGGACGGACGGACGGACAGACGGACAGGGCTAGTTCAACTCAGCTCATCGAGCTGATCAAGAATATATATACTTTATGGGGTGTGGCACGCCTCCTTCTGCCTGTTACATACATTCGCACAAAAACATTATACCCTGAAATTTCCATTTTCAATGGATTCAGGGTATAAAAAGTGCTGATTCCTCTCCTGTCCATTCTGGGCTTGAAAAACTATTCCAATTGAGGTAGAAAATGAACTACAGGGGCATGGGCATAGCTCGACGCCGATTCCATTTATCTTCCTACAATAGCGCTTTTCCCTTTTTTTTGCGTCGTCTGCTTTTTGTCTTTTCATTGCAGCAGAGTTTCCCAAAACATTAAGTGTTGAGTTTACGGCTTAAATTGGACCATGAAAAGAATTTTTGCGTTGACATCTCAGCACTCATCTAGCTTTATCTTTCCTACTCTATTTTTAGTTTACAATTTTTTTGTGGTTGTTTCTTTACTTTTTTGGAAGTGTCAAGTGCGACAAGTCGAGGTGGCAGAGTATTCACAGAAGTAGTTTGGATGCCTTTTGCATTGATAGCTTCGGAGCAGAAGTACAATTTATGTGCTTGACCTTTGAAGCCTGTCTGTGTTTTGTGAGTTTGTGAATTTGTGTGAATAGAATTTGTGTGTTTTTTGCTGAATAATGTACTAAGCTGCGATGGCATGAATAAGCCGTATTAAACTGATTAGCAACTGTTGTTCTGGCTAGTTCAAAAAACAGTTGTCAATGCACTGGCAAAGTGACTAAAACCAACTATAAAAGCCCCAGTCTTACACCTAGCACTCAACATAAGCGAAGTAACATGCCACCATACTACAAGTATCTGCTGCCCATAGTTGTACTTCTGATTCTCCAGGAAGTACACTGCCAGGGCATGATTACCAATTACTGCCAAGCAGGCCTGTGTCCCACACTTAGGCAGCATATTGGTTGTAAGCACAATGGGGTAAGTATCGCTTAAGAGGCTTGGCCCCACTAGCTGATCCCTTACCCACCTCTTCAGAAGCTATCCAAGACCTGTCCTGCAACAGCACAGCTCTTGAATATTACCCAGCACCAGGCGATTATTCTCAACCAACACAACCAGCCTCGAAATTTACTTGCTTCCGGCAAGGTCGAGGGCCTACGAGCTCCCGAAAAAATGGCCACGATGCAGTGGAATGAGGAGCTGGAGCTGCTAGCGACGCTTAATGTTAAGCAGTGTGCGCTGCTCTACGATCAGTGTCACAACACTCCTCAGTTTCGCAATTCCGGTCAGAACTTGGCGCTGGTGACCATTAACAACACTGATATCACCAATGAGCAACTGATTAATTCGACCATCGATCGCTGGTGGGATCAATATAAGAACATAACACAGCAGCGGGTGGCCTACTTTCCCAAGGAAACTAAAATTACCAAGTGCGTAAATGCAATTCAATGGAAATGTCATTCTCTATTCCTCCCTTTCTTAATAGCCTCGTGCGTAACTTTGCAGTGATGGCGCGCGATAACAACACACACGTGGGTTGCGCGGCCATAAGATTTACCAAGGGACCTGTGCAGAACTTTCTAATGGCCTGTAACTACGCCAGCAATTTTATGCCCGAGCATGCCATTTATAGAGTGAAGAGTCTGAACTGCCAAAGCGGCTATGACAGAGTATACCCGGCACTATGCAAGGCGGGCGAGCAGTACAGAGACATAGAGATAGTGGAGCCCAACAAGTGGGGAAATTAAACTAATATATATATCAGCCGCTTATATATATACACATTGCTTACCCTGCTATACAATGGCGGCCCAATAAAGTCAAGTAAACGTTTTAGCTCAACTGGCAATTATATTCACTCATGCGCACTCTGTAAAGTCCACCTGTATTCTAGTAAAAAAGGGGCTGAATATTTATTGAATGTGCTTTTGAGCAACCCAATTTCAAAGAGACAAAGCTGACTGATAACGAAAACTTTTCGTTTAGTTTATTTTACGCAATAGGTCTTTATTAATGGTCCGAAACTCTTCAGCTATTTTTTCTCCCAAATTTATTTTCCTGACAAACGAACGTTGTTTTTCAGAAGCGTGACAAGTTTTGGTGGCGCTCGAAATCAGTTTTACTATGCATCACCCTCAATGTCAACCATGATAATTGTTTCACATGTTCCTGAGTCGCACATGGAAAAATTGTGAGCATTGCTAGAACAATCGGCAAAATATGAAATTAATTTGCGGCCATAATGTAGGCGGAGGCACTAGTGCCAAAATGTCAGCAACTCACCTGAGTCAGTTCAGCAATGTACACGACAAGTGGCATCGGAACTGTTGCCTTCACGTGTTGCATAGGGTGCGACATTAAGATACTCTCGGCCATCTTAAAAATAACATTCAATACTAGCCTGGTCTATTTAATTTGTTGATTTGTGTGAAAGAACGTGAGGCGACCATATATCATCGCCGTTATGACAGCCACATTCATTTGCGGCCAGCTCATCACCTTTCGCATGCAGCAACTACAGTCAGAGGCATCATCCCATCATTCCATTATCATCATCATTGTGATCATCACATAAAATATGATACGCGTTGTTTCTGAGGCTGAGACTTTACCAACGACGCGTCGTCGACAAGTTGGCATCTAATTTTAACGTCAATATACGCAATGTAAAAACGTGTCTTCATCAGCGTTCCGCGGCTCGTAATCTGCTGCGTCCGTCTTTGCCTGGGCCCCCACGCCGCATGCCTATCACTTGCAGCGCTGTACTCTAGCCTGCCCCCACAGTTTTAAGTGCCTATTAATAATGTTGGCCTGGTCTGGCTGGGGCAATTTTTTCGTTCGTCTTTTGCTTTGCTTTGCTTTGCTCTATTTTTAGTGTACATCATTAGTGAGTATTCTCCTGCGTTCTTCTGCGTTTAATATGCCGTTATGTCGTCAAATCTTAGGATCATTAAAAACAACGAAAGCCCAAAGAAGCCAAAAACAACGATGGCCAGGCGAAGAGCTCTCAAAAAGTGATTCCATTCTGCCATTGTCACATTTACAGATAATTAATAGATGCCCAAATGACGGCTACATAAAATATACCCCAATTAAATAGAGTCTCCCGATTTCGCCAGGTAATAATGCCCGTGCAGCACAATGTATACTGGGAGCAGGGATCAGCGAGTAGTGAGCACTTCCCCGATATAAATTAGTTGTTAGTGCATTTCATAAAATTATTCATGCTTCTTGTTAATTATGTTGTAAAATTTGAGTAGTCTATTTTGCAAATATAATTCGCGTTGTTGATGCTCATTAAATTCATGTAAAAGCGCAGTCAAAATATTTTGTTGTCGTAAAAGCAAGGGAAGAGCTAAGCCCTCTTGCAACCTGCTGCCAAATAATCTCACAGAGAAAATCATTAGATAAAGACACAAATTTTAATACTACTGGACTGGGGAACCACAAAAAAAAAAATATATACAGTCTGTCAAGAAACAGTTTACACAAAGCGAAAAATTCATATTTTTCGACTTTAGACACAAATATTATGGCTATTTATTCAAGTTAACTTAATTTTTTTGATGGCAATCTATTTAATAACAAATTTTAAATTAATTTATAAAAAAAAATCAGCAAAATTGAAAAGGGGTGGGGAAATAAACAACAAAAACTAAGATTACACAAGATTCACGCTGTCAAGAAACTCTTTACACACTTCGTTGTTCAATTAGGGTTGGTCGAGCTCTAAGAAATAACGGCGCTTTACCGTTGCGTTTGCAGTGTGCGTCGCGTTGATCATGTTTATTCTTGCATCGTCTTTAATGTGTTTGAAAAATATTGCTGATGACGCATCTAAAAAGTGATTTACTTCAATTTGTAATAGTGCCTGTTCAGAGATTTAGCTTTGATGTGATCCAATGGATTTATTATGATCACAAGTTGGGAAAATCTATTGGGAAACTAGTTGAATAGTTGTCTGTGTCAAAGAAAAATAGTTATAGCGCTATAAATCGGGCGGAATATGGATGTAAACTCGAAATTAAGAGTATCAATGGGCAAAAATAAAAATTGTATTTTTGTAGAGACCCATTATTTAAGCGGAATATTGATCAAAATCGGAAAATATCAATGCGTACACTTGCAAAGGTGCTTAAGGAATAATATGACGTAGATGTATCATACGAAATACTATGGGATACCATACTACGGTATGGGTACACTTTTAGAGTCATCCAAAAAAAAACTGCGTTTTTATCGGATAATGCAAAAATAGCATCAGTTTAGCTGAGAACATGATTAGTCGGCGGGCTGAATTCTAGGAAATCGTCAAAATTTGCTACAAAACAATAATAATGCTGCAGTGTAACAATGGTCCATCTAGAATATGGTCAAAGCCCTTAATTACGCTAGAATAAAATAAAAGAACATTTCTACTGAAAAATTTGAAAAGCGTTCGGTTATAGTTTGATGATGCACCTCCAGCTGAGGTGTCTAAGACCACCCGTTTGTTGAGGACACTATTAGTGCGGCTAAATACCTCAAAATTAAGAACACAATTTTGAACCTAGGTAGGAGAAATAAGGCTTTTATAACATCAATAAGCCAAATTTTATATTCCATTAAGCCAATGAGCCCAATTATAATGAGATTAATGATGGATTTGGATGAAATATAATTATGGAAAAGTTATTGTGATGCATCTCCTAAGAGTCCCCATTAGAGCCCCATCAAAAAAATTGGGAGCTCTTGAAGAAAATCGCAGGGAAAACCGTATCTAAGGAACCGCTCACAACGGAAAGTGACTATTTTAGAAACATGGCAAGACACCCATAAATAATACCCAACAAAATTGTTCAATCATTGAAGCAACGACTGCAATATGTGTTTAATGCTATAAAATGTTATACCAGATATTAAAACAAGTAACGAAACTATAGTCGAGACTGCTCGACTAAGAGATACCCTGAATCCATTGAGCTGTAATACCATTCATTAAGAGCTTCATTTATTCATTAATAGTAACCAACCCAAGCACACACACACACACAAACATATGCATGCACGTAATATGCTCGCAGCGCAGTTTTGCGGCTGCAGCAGAGGCTGTGCTATGCAAACTTTATTGTTTAATAACTTTTTTTCTCGACATACGTTCTTAATGAAATTTTCGGGGAATGTTTATGACATTCAAATGTACCTATTTGCCAAATTTCAAGTCTCTAGTATTTGATATACGTGAGTTATCGTTTTTGTTGAATTGTGGGCGAAAGGGGCGTGGCATCAAAAATCCAAAAATGATAAAATGTGCGGATTCAATATAGCTATCAACCACAACTTAGTACACGATTCTATCTTTAACGGTGTGCACGCCAGACCTCAAAAACAAAGCGATATTTTCGATAGTTATCGATAAAAAAGGAATGGGATGAGTTATCGAAAAAAAAAAATAAACTCGTACAGCGTATGGTATTATCGAGCATTTTGCTTTTTATTATACCCTGAATCCATTGAAAATGGAAATTTCAGGGTATAATGTTTTTGTGCAAATGTATGTAACAGGCAGAAGGAGGCGTGCCACACCCCATAAAGTATATATATTCTTGATCAGCTCGACGAGCTGAGTTGAACTAGCCCTGTCCGTCTGTCCGTCCGTCCGTCCGTCCGTCCGTCCGTCCGTCCGTCCGTCCGTGTAAACACCTGGATTTCTGCAACCACAAAAGCTAGAGACTTCAAATAAAAAGCAAAATGCTCGATAATACCATACGCTGTACGAGTTTATTTTTTTTTTTCGATAACTCATCCTATTCCTTTTTTATCGATAACTATCGAAAATATCGCTTTGTTTTTGAGGTCTGGCGTGCACACCGTTAAAGATAGAATCGTGCACTAAGTTGTGTTTGATTGCTATATTGAATCCGCACATTTTGTCATTTTTGGATTTTTGATGCCACGCCCCTTTCGCCCACAATTCAACAAAATCGATAACTCACGTATATCAAATACTAGAGACTTGAAATTTGGCAAATAGGTACATTTGGATGTCATAATCATGCCCCGAAAATTTCATTAAGAACATAGATCGAGAAAAAAAGTTATTAAACAATAAAGTTTCCATAGCACAGCCTCTGCTGCAGCCGCAAAACTGCGCAGTGAGCATATTACGTGCATGCATATGTTTGTGTGTGTGTGTGTGTGCATGTGTTGTTTACTATTAATAAATAATGGTATTACAGCTCAATGGATTCAGGGTATCTCTTAGTCGAGCAGTCTCGACTAGAGTTTAGTTACTTGTTTGAAGTCTCTAGCTTTTGTGGTTGCAGAAATCCAGGTGTTTACACGGACGGACGGACGGACGGACGGACGGACAGACGGACAGGGCTAGTTCAACTCAGCTCATCGAGCTGATCAAGAATATATATACTTTATGGGGTGTGGCACGCCTCCTTCTGCCTGTTACATACATTTGCACAAAAACATTATACCCTGAAATTTCCATTTTCAATGGATTCAGGGTATAATTACCGAAAATTTGCAAAATACGCTTTAAATTTCAAGCTAACAACAACAGAACCATTTTGTGTAAAGAGTTTCTTGACAGCGTGAATCTTGTGTAATCTTAGTTTTTGTTGTTTATTTTCCCACCCCTTTTCAATTTTGCTGATTTTTTTTTATAAATTAATTTAAAATTTGTTATTAAATAGATTGCCATCAAAAAAATTAAGTTAATTTGAATAAATAGCCATAATATTTGTGTCTAAAGTCGAAAAATATGAATTTTTCGCTTTGTGTAAACTGTTTCTTGACAGACTGTATATATAATTCTACGTACACCAGAAAACAAATTTTTTTTTTTGTTCAGTTGGCTCTAGAATCTACTATAAGGCACTTATCGGCATGATTCTTTTTTTTATAGTATTGTTCGTTTATTTATCAACTTATTTGCTTTGTTTGGTTTTTTTTTCTTATTTTTGTTTTTTCCAAAATAATTATATATGTACTAAAAAACAACGTTAACAAAAAACCTTTCAGGAAAGTGACGCAGCAAAAGTCAGCTTTATGTAGAATTATGCTGTCGAGTGTATATTAAGATTATTCAGTTAAAAGATAGTGGCAGACAAATTTATGATAAATTTATGGTTAATATTAAATTGCGAATTTTATTTTTAAGTTCGGTATATTTAAATAAGAATTATTATTATTAACTTCGGTTTTACTTTGAACAGTAACAGTACCAAGTATTTCGAATTTGGACTTATACTTGCATTGATAACTTGTGTCGAAAAAGATATACATATATAATATTATATATAAACAAGTAAGAAAACTCTAGTCGGAGAATTATGCAAAAAAAATCTACAAATAGATTATACCAACTCACTTTTGCAAGCCAACAACAATTGTTCCATTACTATTAAAGCAGAAGAATCGAAAAAATATTCGCACTGCGACACACAGCGCCGAGCGGCAAATTGAAAATAGGTAGCAAAAACAATTCAATCACAATTCGACCCAAATTCAAAGACAATTGCGATTCTTAGAATATAGTGAGCAAGCATTTGTATATATGAGTGCACATGTATGTATATAAAACATGTATAAGCGCCAGCTGGTTTCTGTACGCTTTGCAGTTCAATCGCTGTTGATGTGGCCAAACATTATGTTTAATAACTTTTGTGTTTATCAACGGATTTTGATGACACTTTCACCATTTGATGTAAATATATATATATATATATATATATATATATATATATATATATATATATATATATATATATATATATATATGAATACAAATACATTATAACTGTTTTAAGATTGTGGAATGCAACGCTTTTAAAAAGCAAACCCGGTATACGCATGTGCAGAATATTTGTTAGTCTGGTCATTAAAATTGGAACTTAATTTTTTATAATCTGATTTCATTGAACATGGGAAAACATAAAGTATATATATTCTTGGTCAGGAGGACATGCTGAGTGGATTGAGCCCTGTCCGTCCTTCTGTCCGTAGGCTCGTGTAAACGGCGCGCAGTTCGAGTTTGCTTAAAAAAATCGATAACTATTCCAGAATAATTGCTATCAATTTAAAATCATATGAAAAATCAGTAAAGATTTTTATCTTTTTATCTTAAAAGCTAGAGTCTCTAAATTTCCCATGTAGCTTTATATATATTTTCAATAATTTCGGCTTTTGTTACATTTGAATACCATTATTTTTGGTTTTTGGTTTCTAAAAAACAACAAAAAATATTTACATCAAATAGTGAAAGTTTCATCAAAACCCGTTGATAAATGCAAAATTTATCAAACCATAAGAATCGCAATTGCTTTTGAGTTTGGTTCGAATTGCATTTGCGTTTTTATTTGAATTTTCGACTACCTACTTCAAATTTGCCGCTCAGCTCATTGTGTTGGTATAATCTTTTTAAAGAATTTGTTTGCATAATTTTTTTTTTGATCGGCATCATTAGTACCATTGTCATAGATTTAAGTCGCGTTATATGGTTTTACGCATGCTATGGTCTATATTCAAAAACTAGGATCGGATGGGATTAGGGTATCTCGTCACCGGGCACCTTCGACTTTCCTTACTTGTTTTTGTTTCTATCTTTATTATTAATTTTGTTTTCTTTATTTTACTATTATTAATAATTCTTAGGAATCTTATAAAAATATAAATAATATTACCACAATTAGCAGATTTTACGACATAAGAATTGTTAAGGCTGATACGCTGCAAACGCAGTTTCTTTAACTTTTCGGCAGTTGAGTTTATTTCGTGTGAATAAACGAAAATGTTTTAATTGGCACATATTTATTATTCCCAAATATTTCACTGTCGTCATTAGGCGAATGGTATGCTTATACAGCTAACGCGAAAGAAAAACTAAATTTATATTTTTTAAATGGAGGTCCCTCGACGTCCCTCGCTTTTTATTGTTGACATATTTTTAGGGGCCTTTGGTTGGCCGGGTCGTAAAATAGAAATTAATGCGCGAATTATAGCCAACAAAATATAGAATTGGTTTTTTCTTTTGGCCTTCTGCTGTGTGAAATGTGGTCGAGTTTAAACAAGTTAGTCTCATATTATATTAGATTGGAACGAGCATAAATAACAGAAGCGTGCGTAGAGCTGAGAGCAAATCGTGTATGATTTAGTGTGAACGAAATCAACGCTATTTAAGTGTTTAATGAGCAGTCAAATGTGTCAACAGGCTAAATGAAAATTTATTTAATTATAAGTCGGACAGGCCGACACTGAAACACACGAAACGGAATAAAATGTGGGGTCTCATAACTTTTGAGCCCGCGACGAAATATATCTCAAAATGGTTTGGTCAGCTGTGCAAAATGTGTCTAGCATCGGGCACAAATAGAACATGACGACAAATATGTAAAAAGGCAATCAAAAGTTATCCAAGACCTTCGGAAGACAACAAAAGTTTTGATTTATGAAATATGCGCTAAAAATACAAATACCATTTGATGACATTCGCTCTAGTAGGCCTATCGTAAACAAATTCCCAAACAAGTCCAATAAAGGCCGTAAGGGCTTTGATTTATCATTCAGTTGGGATACGCTGAATGCTGCGACATTAAAGTGGCCGCAAATGTTTTCTGGCCACCCATGCAAATGCCATATAGGACATAATAAATAAGCCAAATAAAACTTTAGCCAAGCCCCCGATCAGCAAAAAGGATTGGCAAGCCTTATTTAGCCCATAACTTTTTGGCAATGCAAATTACCAAGAAATTTTCTCCCAACCCTAGTACACAAGGATACCTATCAGTTGTACACATGTTAGCATGTGCTGTCCACAAACATGCCATTTGAGCCACAAAACTTCCCATTGCTGCCTCATTTATTTTATGGCTGCGTCGCTTTAAGTTATTTTTCTTCATTATATTTTATATGCAGCTGGATCATAGACCGACAACAGCCGACGGCATTTGGCAATCAACGCAAATGTTACGTTTATTTGCCCAAACAATTTTCTCTGTATGTATGTCTCACATATATCATGGATCTGTATGCGTGCGGAAAATGTCAAATGGTCACCTAAGCTGGCTATCACACATACGACCCGATGTTCGTCCAGTCGTTCGCTCATTTTCAGTTCGTCAGTTCATTTCTGGGGTCTTAGCGCACAGTTCATTAGTGCCGCCCCAAACATAGCTTATTAATCCTTAAATCCTCAGCGGAGCAGGCACCAAGACAAAACCCATGCTTTGACCGTCAGTTGCCATTTGGCTGTCGACAGTTGTCATTAGCCATAGGCTGTGGCATAAACAGCAAATTAAGTTTTACTGCTTCATATATATTTGATACTCCAGCCGACTCTTAGTTTTTGGGCCGTTCCTTTTGAGGGTCTCAACTCTGAAGCGCTTCGTGAGTTAGTTTCGTTGTGCCATAGGCCATGTAATTTCTACCGTTCCTATTGATATTTGATTGTTTGTAATGAGTTGTGCACACGGCCTGCGTAAGCAAATGAATAAACATTGATGTGGTGGAGACTCGAATCTTGATTCGGTGGCTAAAATAGCTATATTATTATGACGTTGACATACGAAAACGAGCTTCAGTATACCACATGTATCAGAAATTGTAACCTCAAATTCAGGGCAAAATATTGTGGACCGTTTGGCTAATTCCAGTTATGACTATTAATTATGATGCATTGATTAAACATTTAATTTCGTATGTTCTTAATGTTCTTTCGGAACTTGATGAACCATGTTGAATGTATGTATTCTTGATCAGAACGATAAGTGGAGTTGATTGAGCCCTATCCGTCCGTCCGGCCGGCTATCCGTTTGTATAAACGCGTCGATCTTAGAACCTATAAGAGATAGACTCTTGAATTTTTATACCCTGAATCCATTGAAAATGGAAATTTCAGGGTATAATGTTTTTGTGCAAATGTATGTAACAGGCAGAAGGAGGCGTGCCACACCCCATAAAGTATATATATTCTTGATCAGCTCGATGAGCTGAGTTGAACTAGCCCTGTCCGTCCGTCCGTCCATTCGTGTAAACACCTGGATTTCGTTATTGTTACATTTTGATAGCAGCCTCAAATTTCATCAAAATATTGAAAATTATGTTTAGTTGCAAATATATTCTGAAACAAACTCGATATGTGCGTCGTATACACGAGCCTAACAAATAAATTCAAGTCTCTTGCTCTTATAGGTTCTGAGATCGACGCGTTCATACATACGGACAGATGGACGGACGGACAGACGGACGGATAGACAGACGGACAGGGTTCAATCAACTTGGCTTGTCGTCCTGATCAATAATATATATACTTTATGGTGTGTTGCACGCCTCCTTCTGCCAGTTACATACTTTTAACAAAACCATTATACCCTGTTTTCCCATTTTTAATGGGATCAGGGTATAAAAAGGAAATAGTTTAATCGTAGGAGCCCATAGGAGTACGTAAGCAAAGCTTTTAAATTTGACTCCAAGAAGTAATTGATTAAATATTTAGAATTGTGAACATGGGGGCTCGTATACATATACTTTAGTTGAAAAGCTCTTTATTTTGAATTGCCTAATTAATATTGATTTATATATATATTTTCAATTAATTATCTCAAATTCATAAGTTTGCTCTTCGAACAATTTAATTTGTTGGAGTATTTCGGCTTGCGGCTTAATAATAAAATTATTGCTCTCAGTCAGGGTTTCAACACTTTTGAATTGGATACACATCGCTTTCACATGCCAAAGGCCACTTTCATGTTTGATTCGCTTTCTGTGATTCATTTCATCTATATTTGTTTTACGAGCGCTTGCAGCGCCAATTGCGCGGCAAACATAATTCAATTAACGCCTGGTCAGTGGATGCACAGCTAACACACACACAAATACAGATACACTCACAAATCGCACTCGAAACTGTACATACTCACACACATGAACAAGCGCGACCCACTGGTCGGGTTGATTGACTACCAATCTGTGGGCCTGGTCAGCGCCAAATGGCCGGAAAGTGGCGCTTTACAATTTTGCAATTTCCGCCGCCGCACAACATCAAACAGAAAATACTTGACGCTTTCAACTTGTTGGACTATTTTCCTTTATTGCTATATCTATTTCACTTCCTCTTTCTCTCCCAATCTCTCTATCTCTCTTTGTATCACAATCTACTGCTTTTGGCTTCAAAATAGTGAAAAGGTATTTCGCAAACCAACCTTTTTTTTAATGCTATGTTCACTGTAACTCTGATATATACAGAGCTTACAGCAAGTCAAGCTCTTTTTGATTACCAGAACGAAATAATAATAGCTCGCAATATTTTAGTCGGAATTTCTACGGACCATGGATTCGTCAGATAAAAATGTTATTAAAGTCGCTGTTTTACTATACTTCTTCATATCCATATTTTTATACCCTGAATCCATTGAAAATGGAAATTTCAGGGTATAATGTTTTTGTGCAAATGTATGTAACAGGCAGAAGGAGGCGTGCCACACCCCATAAAGTATATATATTCTTGATCAGCTCGACGAGCTGAGTTGAACTAGCCCTGTCCGTCTGTCTGTCCGTCCGTCCGTCCGTCCGTCCGTCCGTCCGTCCGTCCGTCCGTCCGTCCGTGTAAACACCTGGATTTCTGCAACCACAAAAGCTAGAGACTTCAAATAAAAAGCAAAATGCCCGATAATACCATACGCTGTACGAGTTTATTTTTTTTTTCGATAACTCGTCCCATTCCTTTTTTATCGATAACTATCGAAAATATCGCTTTGTTTTTGAGGTCTGGCGTGCACACCGTTAAAGATAGAATCGTGCACTAAGTTGTGGTTGATAGCTATATTGAATCCGCACATTTTGTCATTTTTGGATTTTTGATGCCACGCCCCTTTCGCCCACAATTCAACAAAATCGATAACTCACGTATATAAAATACTAGAGACTTGAAATTTGGCAAATAGGTACATTTAGATGTCATAATCATGCCCCGAAAATTTCATTAAGAACATAGATCGAGAAAAAAAGTTATTAAACAATAAAGTTAGCATAGCACAGCCTCTTCTGCAGCCGCAAAACTGTGCAGTGAGCATATTACGTGCATGCATATGTTTGTGTGAGTGTGTATGTGCATGTGTTGTTTACTATTAATGAATAAATGAAGCTCTTAATGATTGGTATTACAGCTCAATGGATTCAGGGTATCTCTTAGTCGAGCAGTCTCGACTAGAGTTTAGTTACTTGTTATACCCTGAATCCATTGAAAATGGAAATTTCAGGGTATAATGTTTTTGTGCAAATGTATGTAACAGGCAGAAGGAGGCGTGCCACACCCCATAAAGTATATATATTCTTGATCAGCTCGATGAGCTGAGTTGAACTAGCCCTGTCCGTCTGTCCGTCCGTCCGTCCGTCCGTCCGTCCGTGTAAACACCTGGATTTCTGCAACCACAAAAGCTAGAGACTTCAAATAAAAAGCAAAATGCTCGATAATACCATACGCTGTACGAGTTTATTTTTTTTTTTCGATAACTCGTCCCATTTCTTTTTTATCGATAACTATCGAAAATATCGCTTTGTTTTTGAGGTCTAGCGTGCACACTGTTAAAGATAGAACCGTGCACTAAGTTGTGGTTGATAGCTATATTGAATCCGCACATTTTGTCATTTTTGGATTTTTGATGCCACGCCCTTTTCGCCCACAATTCAACAAAAACGATAACTCACGTATATCAAATACTAGAGACTTGAAATTTGGCAAATAGGTACATTTGAATGTCATAAACATTCCCCGAAAATTTCATTAAGAACGTATGTCGAGAAAAAAAGTTATTAAACAATAAAGTTTGCATAGCACAGCCTCTGCTGCAGCCGCAAAACTGTGCAGTGAGCATATTACGTGCATGCATATGTTTGTGTGTGTGTGTGTGTGCTTGTGTTGGTTACTATTAATGAATAAATGAAACTCTTAATGATTGGTATTACAGCTCAATGGATTCAGGGTATATCTTAGTCGAGCAGTCTCGACTAGAGTTTAGTTAATTGTTACATATTTCGGTAGGCAAAGTCAGCTAACGAATTTTCGATAGAGTTGCTACCAATTCAAATTTCTGAAATATTTGCACAAGCTGGAACCAAGCAAAAAGGGTTATTACGTGAACTCTATACCTGTATGTAATTTATGGCAGATATATCTTCTCGAATTGGACCAGTACGATGAAAATATTAATTGGTGTTAGTCTTAGACACCTGGAGCTTCTTATTGAAATATATATTCATCTAAGGTCCAACAGTTAAGACAGTCATTTTTCACTCACTCTTGGATCCCTGTAGATCTTTTCCAAATTTTGGTCATTCTATAGCGGATTCCCTGAACGTCACTTTTCGTTTTATACAAGTTTTTGCTCTACTCCAATCCTTTGAATATTTTTTTGCAATTTGCTCTTGCGTGCGGAATTTAATGCAGGAATTTGAGAGTACGACAGAGAGCGCTCTAGTCCTATCTCAATATTTACATATGACAATAATTTTAAAATTGCCATTAAATGTGAAATAATTATTTGCATTTCGTAATTATAATTGTGATATAATTTTATTTAGATTCAAAATTAAATATAATCGATAGTGATTGTTGTCGCGTCGCACTGTGACGTGGGAGGCAGATAGTGAATTTTAATTAATATCAATTTTATAGTAGTTGTATCACTGTCGTGCTTTTTGGAGGTTTTCTACTGTCGCTCGCACGCTCACAGATGCAATGGCTGACGTAATAATTGCTGAAAATAATACTACAAGAAAAGTACATTAATAAACATCACCGACAAAAGGAGGACAACAAAATTAGGGAAATTTTCGCTTTAAGCTCGACATGCAATGAAGCGCACTCGCCGCGACAGCGCAACAAACTCGACTTGGAGGCGGAACGCTGGTTGGCTGCCCTCAACATTCACTTCCGTTTCCGTTCGTTGCCACTGCACATTATTCACATGTTGTCGTGCTGTTGTGACCAGCTCCGTTGCATGCCGTTAACAATCAGCGAGCTCTGGTCATCGACATCCCCAACGACTCACAGACAATGCGTGAAGTCCTTGTATTGATAATTATGCATATTTTATTAGGCGCCAGATTCCTGGAAATGCTTTGCGTATTGATTTTTAACCCAGTTGACATATATTGGGAGCTCTTCTGAAGGTATTTAAGTGATATATCACAAATGAAATGACATATATCAATCATTATCTAAAGCAGTTACCAAAAACACATTTGATTGCATCCTTCTAGATTGTAAATACAACAAATACACATTTAAATCAAAGACTTAATGCGTGGCCACAAACTTGACTGTTGCTGCTTCAGTTCTGCTTTTAAGTCCTTAAATTTTGGGCCCTAACGAGTTGATATGCCAGTTGGCAATAAAAAAATGCAACAATAAATGGGCGTTTCACATAAATAAAGCCACGAATTGGGTTAAAAATTAACTACGCCAAACTTAAATCAACTGCGTGGAGACCCACGGAAACTGGCATCGCAATTGCTGCTTGTCAGCGAGTTCTGTTTCTGCCTTCGGGACCGGTGTTAAAAAATCGAGTCGATGCCGATGCTTGCCTGACTGCCAGCCTGCCTGCCTGCAAGCCGTAAATAAAGACCAGCAAACATTAATAACTCCCATTGGGTGTGTTAACAGGCAATGACCAAAAGAGGGCAGGCCTGGCATGGATTTGGACTACGCTTTTGTTGCTATTACTTCCCCTTTGATTCTCGGCTCCTGGCCTGAATTCCTCTCTGCATAAATTGCAGTAAAAACGGTACGAAAATAACTAGCCATGTTGTCGTTCGTATTTGTTATTGTAGTCGCCGTTGTTGCTTGTGCTGTCTATGAAAAACGATGTGCAACAAAAGTAACGCAGAAAGAGCAGGTGAAAAATTGCGCATACGTCAGGTGCGCCCATGGCCCGAGAATGCTGTGAGGCAAGCGAAGTGTAATGCATGTAAGACAATCATTTTGACAAGCCAGTAGCAGCAGCAACAGTAGTATCGTTACAGTGTTTACATTCTGCCACAGCCCAACCTAGACGTCGTCTGGCCCTGGACACCTGCCACCTGCCACCGAATTACTCATTGTGCCATGTCTCTCGCCTGGCTGCTTTTTGATTATTATGCACTTTGATACTTATCTTTAATCGAGGTAACATTTTCCTGAAAGCAACTGAAAGGTTTCTTTTTTACGGTACACTTAGCTCAGAATTATTTTGTCGAGCTTCATTGTTACACCTTGGATTTTCTTTTCCGTTTGCATGCTGACTTTACTAATTCCCCAGCAACGAAAAGTCTTAGTCCTATTACTTATAGACAGACATTGTTAGGACTCATGCAGGAAATTTAAGCTTAAGTAATCAAAAGCGCTTGACTTTAAGATACACTGAACTCAGAATCACCTATAGAAAAACAATACAAACTGTTTTTCACGGTTCCTGTGTGAATTGGCTTCGATCTTTCTAAGGACATTGGTGTCCATGTGTGAGTATTTTCGATTAAAAATATTTCTTATCACTTCTGGAGAACTAGTATGTCAAGCTTTTTTTATAAGCTTCGAAATTCAATTGATTACACAGTATCAACATCAATGTTAACTCCATAAAACCTGTAAAGTAATTGCATTTTGATAACACAATTCAAATGGTCAAGCATCGAGGATTTAGCTATAATACAATAGATACGTTTTAAAGAGCGAATTTGGTTATAATAAATGATGTTATTTTTACATTCACTTGTTCCGTCTTTTGCATTTTACATTTGAAGTCGGTTCAAGTTGGCTTTATAAATATTGAAGAGCATTAAATAGACAGCCGTTTAGGTACACCCGCTGGCACGCACATATATATTGTGCACTAAGTGCACTAAGCGTTTTATGGCCATTGTTGCGTGGCGTGCTCTTTGTGCTGAGTTCGGGGAATATGATTGTGTGAGAGAGGGGCTGAGCCCCAAGCTATTTTGAAATCGTGTGCATCTTGCAGTCTTTGCGAATCGTTTTGTCGTTACTCGTTACTCGGATGCCAAGGCTAATTTTGCGTAAAATGAGTCCCTTAGCTGTAAGCCAATAATTCATTAGGAGTTACAGGGTCGAGGACTCTGCCACACGGTCCGCAACACGGCATATGTAAATGAGCAATTTGTGCGGCTCTGCGTTGTGTTATGATTGTCCATGTTTTCTCTTGCTCTATTGCGAGTCTATGTCCATTTTACACTCTCTCTCACAAATGTAATCAATCAGAAATACGTATAGGTGCAGTTACCGATTGCTGTTCAATCCCGTGTCGTACACGTAATATTTAAACTTTGAGCTGAAGAGCTTGCTATTTTTTGTACATAAATCGTTTATTTTGTCTTATCCGAAATTTCCAGTTATTTTCTGCCCATTTGTCAGAGCCTTTGACCTGGCAAGCAAAGGCCGAACATAGTCAATGGCCACGCTGCCATCGCCTAGCCATAGGTTGCTGTGAGTGCATTTCCATCTAGCTTGTAGGGGTCATAGGCGCTCTGCCACCTGGCTTTTATGAAAGCAATATGCATATGCCCAACGCTCCGCTCGAGCATTGCTATTTGCATTCACTCCGTTGCAGTGTTTGCCTGTCCATTCGCTCACCCCTGCGGCGCACTCGTCTGCGTCGCACTCGTCTGCGTCGCTAGCACATTTTAATCCTGTCAAAGGCGGTTGCAGTGCTTCCAGCAAGCTCTCTTAAAGTTTCATGGAATTTACTAGCAGCTACGAGTCGCCTCAGGCTCGTTGGCTAAACGACACTTGGCTGCATGAGTAAACAAACCAGTTGATGCAGGCAAGTAGCACAAATTTGATTGGCATTGGACCACAGATATGCTACGCTTAAGGTCGCTCTGTAATTGTGCTGGTGAAAGAATTTAATTTACGTTTCTGATTGGATTGATGAAAGATTTTAAAATACCTAAAATAGCTTAAGGACCTGAATATTTATACAACTCTGCTAAAGATTCGCTTCCTTTGTAGCTTATAGCTTGTGGACTTACAATTGTAAACTCTTTTCAGAAAATGCTCAAACGGTTCGCTCGTTTGTTTGCTGGCTGTTGTGATTGTTGCTGACATTATTTCAGCTCTAAAAAACTTTTACACTGTTTTAGCTCTTTTACGACGCCTCTCAATTTGACATGGGTATTTTTATGAGGCTCTCAAATAGGCAGCCAGTTTGTTCCAGTTTTGTTGCCATTCTGCGCCTTTGGCGAAAATTTGCTGTTTAGAGCTTTTTGTTGCTATTTCCTCTGACTACCCTGTGTCTATAAAAAGTATATAAAAAGGGGTATATTCGTTTACTTAAAATATTTGAATAGCCAAAGTATTCCAAAGGTGCGCTGGAAAGACATTTATGAGTTTCGGGATTATCATAGATATCAGAGAGTTTTCATTTTGTGTTTCAGTTGTGTCTTAACACAATAAATGTTTTGGTAAAATATTATGACGCTTATCGTTGTGCATAGATTTATCATTTGCTATATCTACGACTGGTACTCATTGGGCACTTAAAGTTTTTTTTTTTTTTAATTGCTTGTCAAAGGGTATTTTTGATTCTGTCACAAGCAGAAAACTAAACATTTTTGGAGCACAGCATAAACATTGGTACAGTTCATAGCCAGGTCTTTCAGCAAATCATAAAAAGCATTGCGTTCTCATTTCGCGTATGCTGACGAAGTCATAGAAAGTCGACGCGTCGGGTAATTAGAAAATTAACCCCTGCCAGCGGGCCATAAATGAAATGCACAACAACCAGCCGCAGCTGCTGCAGCTGCTCTGGCAACAGCAAGAAGAACAACTGGCACTCCGCAAGAGCCGCACTTGACGAGCCAACGAGGCACATGCAGCTGCCACCGCCACTTGAGCCCCGGCACAATGAGTTTGTCATTTGCGCAATTTAAGTTTTAGTTACACAAGACACACACCAACAGATATCAGGCGGGTCCCCTGTATGCGTATGTGTGTGTGTGGGGTGTGTTTCAGTGTTTGAGTGTATGTTGGGGAGTTGCGAAATGCTTTCAATATAGCTGCAATTAGTATGAATTAAGGTAGAGTCTAGAGTAAAGCCGTTTCCTGCTTCCGGCTTCGAGCATACTTAAAGTCACGGCCCAGTTTGCGATCCAAGTAATATCCTTGGTCGGCAGTCGCGATGTCCTTTAGGTAGCTTAGCTGATATAAGTTAATATTATAAGTATCATGAAAATTGAGGCTAAGTAGCTTATTACACAACACTGACGGCCGTCAGTCAATGCTGAATTCCGCATGGAGGATTACATTTTACTCTTATATAAAATATATATATTGTAATACGTATTTTGATTTGTGTCCTCTTATTTTTGTTTCGCAGGCCTAACATTGTGCTACCAGCGGCAATCTGTGAGCAACAACAACAATCACAACAATGTGGATGCAAAACCAACACATCTGCCGCCATTACATTACCCGCATGGCCACAAATGGAATGAGCCGTATTTCGATCTGACAATGCCAAGGAATATAACGTCCCTCGTGGGCAAATCCGCATATTTGGGCTGTCGTGTCAAGCATCTGGGCAACAAGACGGTGAGTATGACTCGTGGAAAGTCACAGTTAAGCATGAGATGGCTATCTGTTTTGGTGTAAGTACTAGCCACAAATGCTGTAAGATTGTGTAGAATATATTTTTGTATACATACAAAATCATATGAAACCAGATTGGACTGTTGTTGCGAGCGCGTCTGTTTTAATAATGTTTATTTTTATTTACATTTAATAAACAAAAATGTAGCGACAAGTGTTGGCAATATGCCGACCATCTCAGATAGTTGCTATATGATATTGATAAAGGTCGCATGTGCCGTAGTGTGCCTGGGTGTGTGAATGTGCGTGTGTATGCCATAATAGCAGACGCTTATTAAATTTACTGTCAGTTTATTATGGACTACGTGACGTTGAAACCATGAAGCGAAGTTAAGTAAAGAATACACAAGCCAACACATGTTGTCCATGTACCCTGTCCAGATATTGTCATTATTTTTATGGCGTCACTTGATTTTCTACGGTCTGAAAAAACTTTGACTTTGACCATTTGCCATATGAGACATGTTGGATGTTCGGTCCTGGCTCCAAGGTTCTACTCACTTTTGGGCAATTAACATCTCGTTTTCCAAGCTTTGCCTGCCTCGAGCAGTAGCACTTAAGCTTTTGTCTAGACTCGCTAGAAGCTTTTCTTTCGGAAATTGCTTAACAATGTATTGAGTTTCAGCAAACCAATTAAATGGGTTACCATAACTGCAATACGACTCAAATTTTAGCTGTCCAAAAAGTCGTAGTTGTAGTCGGTTCATCAACCCGAGCATTTTCCAACTTTAGTTTGTTCAGGCGTACTGTCAATGTTTTATAGTTGCTGTCACTGCAGCACAATCAGTTGCGGAGAAGCATTAAACCTAATTTACGACGAGATTTAACAATTAAAAACACTCAACCGAATAGTTTACATTCACACTTCAGCATTGCAGATATACACATGCGGCCTGCATGCAATCGTGAGAAACCTTGCAGGTGCTCCTCGTTGTGGGCCAGAAGTTATAAATGCTCCAGCGTTGATTACGTTAAGCGATTTAGCGCTGGGCTTGGCACCCTGGGCTGGGGTTATAGATTTCCACATAGCCCAATCCGCTTCCGCAATCAGTAAACTTCACACACACCCAGACAGACCGACACAGAGAGAGCAACGGGAGGGGATTTCGGGGCAAGCTTCTCTAGTTAACTGGCGGCTCGTTTCTGGCCAACGGTAAATTTATGTTGCCAGTGCGGCAAAAACTCTGACGGAAAAAAGTTTTTTTTTGCAGGCCTGGACTGTTATTGCCGAATTAGACAGACGGCAACTGGAACTGCACAGATGGATGCCTGGCACAGTTGGCTGACTCTGACGCAGTGGCTGTCTATATTCCCTCCTGGCTGTCTGTCTGTCTGTCTGCTAGTACGTCTGCCAACGTCCGCATGTGTGTGTGTATGTTTGTGAGTGTATGCAACTGTTCCTACAACAGTTGGCCACCGCATAAAAAGGCACCCAAAAACTTACCAAAACAGTGGCTGCTCAAATAAATACAAAAAATTTAACATCAAAAATTTACAAAATGTAGTGGCCAATGCGGAAAAGGAATGTCGAGGCTAAGAGCACGGAAGTATCATTTTCCGGGGCTGTCATGCGTGCTGCACACTAATTTTCAGTTATTTAATATTTAGATTGTGAGCTGCATACATTTTCGGCTTGTGGCTGAGAGCGACGCTGAAGCCAAAGCATGGATTAAGACCGACCAAGCATTAGACAGCAAATTGACACAAGTTTGAGCTTGGACCAATCAAAATGCAAATCAGAGTGCGACGTACAAATACCACAAAAAACGTACTCCGATATACTAAATTTTCTTTAATTGTATTCTGTTTACCTAAAGCACTATGATTTTCAAGAGGCACTCTCTGATTACATAATATAAATACTCATTATAACTAATTATAATCTAAGTTAAATTTAAACCGAGCTTGGCTTAAAGTCAAGTTTCTAAGGTGTTTGGCTATATCATCAAAGAAATATCATCAATTATTAATGCTATATAATATATTTAAATAAATATATTATCTACTAATTTCCACAGGTCGCTTGGATACGTCATAGAGATCTGCACATACTGACCGTGGGTACGTACACATATACCACGGATCAGCGTTTCCAGACCTCCTATCATCGCGATATTGACGAATGGACATTGCAAATCAAATGGGCCCAGCAGCGGGATGCTGGCGTCTACGAATGCCAAATATCAACGCAGCCGGTGCGCAGCTATTCGGTCAATTTGAACATTGTAGGTGAGTTAAAACCGAAAAGTGTGTCAAGCGACATATACCCTCTCCACACAAACAGACGTATGTATACTCCTACATATATAATGCCAAACATTTATATATCGGTGCAGCTGACGAAGCTTCGATTGCTCTCCCAGCATATACGTAACATTTCGACACGTGAAAATAAAATAAAACAAGTAACTAAACTCTAGTCGAGACTGCTCGACTAAGAGATACCCTGAATCCATTGAGCTGTAATACCAATCATTAAGAGCTTCATTTATTCATTAATAGTAACCAACACATGCACACACACACACACACACAAACATATGCATGCACGTAATATGCTCACTGCACAGTATTGCGGCTGCAGCAGAGGCTGTGCTATGGAAACTTTATTGTTTAATAACTTTTTTTCTCGATCTATGTTCTTAATGAAATTTTCGGGGCATGATTATGACATCCAAATGTACCTATTTGCCAAATTTCAAGTCTCTAGTATTTGATATACGTGAGTTATCGATTTTGTTGAATTGTGGGCGAAAGGGGCGTGGCATCAAAAATCCAAAAATGACAAAATGTGCGGATTCAATATAGCTATCAAACACAACTTAGTGCACGATTCTATCTTTAACGGTGTGCACGCCAGACCTCAAAAACAAAGCGATATTTTCGATAGTTATCGATAAAAAAGAAATGGGATGAGTTATCGAAAAAAAAAAATAAACTCGTACAGCGTATGGTATTATCGAGCATTTTGCTTTTTATTTGAAGTCTCTAGCTTTTGTGGTTGCAGAAATCCAGGTGTTTACACGGACGGACGGACGGACGGACGGACGGACGGACGGACGGACGGACGGACGGACGGACGGACGGACAGACGGACAGGGCTAGTTCAACTCAGCTCGTCGAGCTGATCAAGAATATATATACTTTATGGGGTGTGGCACGCCTCCTTCTGCCTGTTACATACATTTGCACAAAAACATTATACCCTGAAATTTCCATTTTCAATGGATTCAGGGTATAAAAAAGTTCAGCGATACTATAGTTATTCACATTTTTTTCTTATTTGCATATTCATGCAATTTGCAAAAGTGTAAATTATGCACACTTGGCAATATCGCTACAAAAATACACAAAAACAAGAAAAACCATTTGAGCTGATACTAAATGACTGTTTAATACTCTATTGAGTTCGAATATTGCTTTAAATTGAATCTGAAGCGCTAAAAATAATTACATCAATCTCTAATAGGAAATTATCTCTAAAACTAGATTCATTTCTATAATATTTCTTACATTTTATTAGACGATAAGTTGATAAGTTATTTAAATATAGTAAAAGTCCATCGCCGATACAATATGCTCGTAAAAAACGATTACAAGCAACAAAAAGCCACAATAATATCAGTTCATGATCGAGAGTAGAGTTGCCGTGCATTGTACTTCAAATTTCCACAAATACGGAAAAAGCTTTCATGACAGTAAAGAGAGAAGAAACGCCAGACAGTGGCCCAACAGATATCGAATAGTATTTTATGTATGTTATTTTTTGACGTACTTTCAACATGGGTTTATAGTGTTATAGAACGAGCCTATTGATTTCAATTAAATTAAATTGAGTTTACATTTTGTTGCTGGAGCATCAGCTGAATAATATTTCAGTGCTTTATTTCTTGATATTATATATTAATTATTTTTATATTAACCAATTACATAGCTAATTTGGGCATTATTTTATTTTTCTTATATAATTTTCTAAAAGTATCTTTATACAATTATAAATTGTTTTTATTTAATTATTTAATTTATATAACTTGTATTTTCTCTTATTTTCTTTATTTTTTATTTTTTGTCAGACCTAATTGATGAAGAGACCAGCAGTGTGATGCAGCAATATTACAACGACGATGCCTTCTATATAGCCGCTGATCGGGTTTATCAGTCCAGCGATGACGAGTTTGCGGGCATGTTTGGCCCCATTCAGACAGTTGCGGGTTGGTAAAGAAGTGCCCCATATCCAGTGCACCCCATAACTCTTAAGGACAGCTGCCTGACAAGCTTATGTGCAGCCAGACTATGAGTTATTTAACAGTTGCCGTAGACAGATGGGGTAGCTGAAAACTGAGAAGTTGACAAGCATGTGCATATATTATTTGTATACTCTGAACCCATTGAAAATGCGAATGAAAGGTATATTGATTGTGCTTAAGTGCTTGAAACTGTAACGGCCAAGCCCACATTAAATTTCTTATATGGTAAGAGTGGTAGAAAGGATGTGGAAGTTGTTTTTGGTGTCGAGGACATAACTTGATATTATTTTCATTAATAACTTATTTGAGTGTGAGGATTCGAAGCTGAAATAATAAGCCATTGCAAATTTATTTTTGAGATCGTATATGAAATATTTGAAAACGTATAATCTACCCAGGATATACTTTTTCATAAATTTGATATACGATCTCAAACAAAAATGTTCAATATTATGTTATGTATATGTTAATCGGAAGCTCAGAGTGTAACCTAGTCAGGCACACCTGACCTCAGCTTTCCTGCTTGTTGTTATTATTTTTTCACATATTTCGTGGCAGTTACGTGCACTTTTCAGCCAAGTCCTCCAGTCGGTTGGAAGTAGAAGTGCTGTAGAGGCGCTTGTGGCTGGGGCAACATTTTTCTGGCTCCTAACGAACAAATTGCTTTGGAAAATACTTTATTCAACAGTTCAGTTCAGTTTATTATTTTCCAAATTTCACCTTATACATTTTGTCCGGGGCCCCAACAATTTTCAGAAAAATATAATGGTATTATTATTATATGTTACTTCTCAAGTACGCGCCCCATTTAATTAGAAATACATCAGTAGTTGCGGCTTGCTTGAACTAAAATAATTTGTGGATTGCACATAATTTCTTATTAATCGAATTTATCAGGAAGCGTCTTGCAGAGATGTGGATAGTCTTCGCTGACACCGTCGGCACAGTCATCTGCCGAAAATGGTCCCGTCGAATAGAGGGGGAATGCTGTTTCTGGTTTGTTATTGTAATAACAGATGAGAACAAAGCGACTGGCCTCCCTGTTGAAATCCTCAGCGGCAGCACAGCCCACGTAGCTATTCTTGTCGTTTAGTATGTTTTTGATCTCAGCGACTTCTTCGTCTTCAAATTTATTTAGAGTCAGCCTGTACACTTGGTGCATCCACTGCTCCGTTTGCACAGTCAATTTCTCGGAGTTGGTCGATCTCGAGTAGTTAGGAAGCGACTTAATATCTAGCCAATTCATGCCATAGTTCAAGGCCGGAGTTGGAAACGTCGAAACCGCCATGCAGTAATTCAGCTTATGCAAACAACGTTTCACATGATACTCGGCAATCAAAGCCAGCTTAAAATGCCAAATTAACTGCGGCATGTGCCTGGCTCTGGGTAACCTACTAATATCTCCAGATGCCACATCCTCACGGTACTTGTTGTGTAGCTTAAGTAGGTATTCCTTGTAGATTTGCATGTTAAGCAGTATGCGGGTGCGCAGGCAACTTTCATGAAAGGTCTACAAGAGACAACAGTAATAATGGAGTAATACGCTTATTCCAGGTCTCACCAGATCATTTTCGCAGCCCAAATGCTGCAGCCCATTGCATTCAGTCATATTACAGAAGTCTATCGCCAGACATTTGTTCCAGCAGAGAAGAAACAAAACTGCTACAAGCTTATTTAACTGCATTCTATGGCTTCAGATCTACTGAAACTGATTGACGAACGTCTGTGCCTTATATATTAAGCATCTGATTTATTTAGCTTCAACTGTCGCCGCAGTCTGAGTTGGTTCGACCATAAACAAAGGCGTTTGGTGAATTGTAACATAAACTGTGTTTATTGCGAAATTAAAAATTAACTTGAATTGATGACAATAATATAAATAATCAAAAGCACCGAACGATATTCGAGGACTGAACAATAAACTAAACACCCGCAATGGCACCCATGAAAGCAATCATTTCGTAATTGGGTATATCGTCTTTCGGCTTGCTTTTGCTGAGTGTGCTTGTTGAGGCTGAACTCAATACCAATTAGTGCGTTTTTACATTGTAGGGGTACCTTTGTCAGACAGGGAACAGTGACAGGTTGCATAAGTGGCATCCACAACAAAGAGTGGGAGCTAGGAATTTGACAATGACATTGGGTGATGTCAAATAGAGTCATTTTGTAGCACGAAATGGCATTCGAAATGACCAGCTGCCAAGTTAACTAGTTTACCGAGGCATTAATTCAGATGGGATAAGTCAACCTGGGACAGGTGCTATCGAGCTCGACGTTTGCTCTTCTGTTGTTTGTGTAGCTTACTGCTTGGCAACAGTCCCGTGGCTTGCAATATTTTGTCGGTAATTTGCCGTTTCAGCTGCCATGCACATATTCTTCTATTTCCAAAACCTGCGACTGATGAAACTTGTCGCTCAACTCTTTTGCAGTACCCACAGCAACGATACTCGGCGGACCCGATCTGTATGTGGACAAGGGCAGCACCATAAATCTAACATGCATCATTAAGTTCAGCCCGGAGCCACCAACACACATCTTCTGGTATCACCAGGATAAGGTAAGCATTGCATCAGTGTTCAACCGATTTATGAAAATTACAAATAAGGTAGAAAAGCCTTAAAGATAAACTTAAGTTCTTATGTGCGCATCAAATTATCGTGGAATAATTGACCTTTGCTCTCGCACGAAGCGGCGTTAAAAACTCACAGTGTTTGAAACGCCAGGCACTCAAATTCCAACTGTTTCTCATACTAATACTTAAGCTGAAGGCCCAGCCAATTGCCGCTGGATAAACGTTTTAACTTTTACGAGCGCTGGGCGCGACTTGCGTTCGCGCTATTGTTTACGCTGCGTATACGTAACGTATTTAATTTTAGCTTTTATGATTATGAGAAAACATGCTTTTGCATTTAGCTCGTTGCCAGCCTGCCTGTCTGCCCGTCTGCTGCCGCCGTCTGCCCGTCTGCCTGACGCCAGTAAACATTTCTTTTCAAGGCTAAATTTTCAGTGAATACGTTTTAATACACACATTCATACACACAGGTACTCAGCGAGGAGACTGCGGGAGGTCGACTGAAATTTAAGACCATTAAATCGGAAGAAACCAAATCAATTTTGCTTATCTATGATGCGGATTTACTGCACTCAGGCAAATACTCATGCTATCCATCAAATACAGAAATTGCCAGCATACGAGTCCACGTGCTACAGGGTGAGTAAAAAATAAATTAGAAGACGAAGGGGGCAGTAGTCGTAATACAAACATATATGGGGCAAATACATTAAACGAGCTTAACTTCAAACGACCAAAATGGAATCGGTAAGCAAATCAACAAGAAATTGAAGAATTCAATTGAACTCTAGCCCATTACCTGCAGATGCAGTTAAGAGGCTTTCGAGTATGATGATTGCACCGAAAGTATTTGCAAATACTTGACCTCTTCGCCCATATGTACATACAACATATAAGTAGTCAAGGATGGAGAACGCACTCAGCATTGTTGTACAATTCTCCTAACATTTGAAGCTCGAGAAAGTTTATGCATTTTTGAGAAAACATTTTAGTAAGCTAACCACAGCAGTCATAAGTATTTTGGTTCTACGTGATGGTGTGTGTGAGCTCTGAGCGGGGTCTGAGTGGGGTGTCTATGGGTCTGTGAAAGGGTCCAACAAATTGTAACTCATTTATGCAATGTCTGCATTAATTTTTCTTCTGTGTTTGCTCATTTTGTACAGGCGAGCGACCCGAAGCAATGCAAACGAATGCGGCTCCAGCTGCTGTCGCTTTGGCTTGGGCTTGCCACACGAAACAGGCAACTCAGGCAGTCAAAGTAATTAGCACAATGGTTGCGGCATTTGTATTGTTGGAGGCCTGCTGCACGCTGCTGCTCCAGGGAACAGGTGGACGGGGAACAGGCGCTGTTGAAAGAGGAGGAGGACGTGGAGAGGTCGAAGGACGAGATGAGAACAGAACACCGGAGCAGAGTCAAACGGCGCGGGCGAACAGGAATAGCAGCTGTCCTAACCGCGACCATGGTGGCCAGCAGACGACGTCAACTTCGGCCAACCATGTCAATAAGAGGAGAACAACCGCGCGGTGATAAATTAAAGCTGTCTGGTTAGAAGCGCCACAGAAATGCCACCGCCAATGCGCCAGCCAAGCGACAGTATGTAACTAAGTGGGCTGCCCACGGGGGGCAATCGAGATGTGAAGCTGGCTGTCGCGCAAATGATGCAATGCAGCCACTGGCAGCAATTGTAACGCAAAATACTAAAACAAGATAAGGTAAGCTAATTACGCTAATGACGATCTGCTGCATATGATTCACCTACAGCTGCCGGGCTGATGCAACGGCTGCTTCTGCTACACTCTCTGAGTTGTAAGTGTGAGCGTGCAAAATTTAGTGGGCTGGGAATAGCTGAGACGGGGGACAGCTATGTACATAGTACTCTAACCTACTCTCACATGCCAGCACTAGAAATATTTATTAGTAAAATAGATAACAAAAGCATTAGAAAGCAAGATTTAAAGGCAAACTTAAATAATGTAAAAATAATTTATGCTACTTACCAATAATGATAACCAATGAAATAAAAGCGAATGTTCAGTTTGAGCTCATATTCGAAGGGCTACATATCGTCTATTACGAGGACTTTGTGTATGTCGCTTATTATCGGCAGTAGCTTAGGCATGTTTCATGATAATCACGTGTATATATTTCGAGACCTACATAATAAGCAATGTACATATTTACAATTACTGCCCGTACCTAATCAAGTGCAGTTTCAAAGCTAAACTATACCAACTATAAGTTCATCCCATGTCTGCATATGATTTGACAATGTTCCTATTAACAGGTGAGCATTTGGAAGGCTTTTCCTTACCTTGATTCTCAGCAAGCTTAGCGACAATTTTAGAACTCAACAGTACAAATTTATTAGGCGCAGCTCTTCCGTCTTAAGCCACAAGTTGTCTTTCCTCCAAAGTTGTACACTGCTGAGTCGTATGTTGGGTTGCTTCGGAAGGATACTGACCTCCTATCTCTTTCCTGCAAAATGTCACTCGCCCGTCTTGAGTATTCTACAAAGTTTTCAGTATATGTCCACAGACCTGAAACTGTGCAGTTTTTCTTATTTGTAGCCTCAACTTCATCCTGTCCGGTTGTATTTCCCAAGAAAGCTGCAAGTCACTATGCCAATGACTGTCAGCAAAATATTTGCATTTATATTTGCCAAGCTGCCCGTCGAAGTCAAGTAGCGCCCAAGAATTCAGTTTTCCTAAAAGCATTTTGCCCACTTTTCTGCCTGGATCGATGACACATCGTTGTCCAGGTACTCCTATTCCCAGGATGACGGCTTGTGCCCACACCCCCCATGCGCATGGCGCCACTTAATGTCTCCCATTTAAAAATGCATGCGACTGTCCGCTTTAATGGCCCCTCGACTATTAAATGTGATGACCGTTCGCAAGGCAAGGCAAGGGCATAACTGGACATTAAACTGTTTAAAATTGTAAATAAAATCGCATATATGTATTCCAATAAATGAAAGCTGCTTAATTTATTATTTAATTGTGGTAGTCGTATGTGTGTTCTTTTCCAAGGAAAACCCAATTGCTGTCATAAATATTAATATTAATAATTAAAAATTATAAATGTGCGTCGCGACATTTAAAAGAATGTTTAATGAGTATATGCAAATGTTGCTATGACCATAAGCGTGGCAGCGAGAAAGAAAACCGAAAATATAAACAAAACGAAAAGCAAAAACAAAATGAAATATTTATGCAGTTAAGAGCAAAGAGTACATATAAACTTTGTATATGCATATGTATGTGTGAAATATATATTGAGTATTATAATCAGACATAATAATAACATTAACAATAGAAGCATTAAGTAAAACTACGAGTATATTTACATATATAAATGTCAGACAACAAATAATGATGGTGTTGATGATATTTTGTTACAAACAAAATGAGAACACATTGTAATGGATTATAAAGTTGTTTTAACGTTTAAGTGAGTGGCGCCAGCTGAGCGTTAACATGCATTAGGATTAACTACGTTTATAATGAAAACCAAACAGCAAATATTTAAATAAAGTTTTTAGTTATTATGAAAATGGTAAATACTGCAAACACTCTGACTTTTTACTCTTAATTCCGCCATTGTAACATTGTAATCGTCGGGCTGAAAACTTGCTATAAATTATGAACATTGTGTAGGGGCAACGAATATGTGTGCAAACTTGGGAAGGGACTTACGGGCACAGTGGAAAAAGATTTATGCAAATATTTGGCACACAGATATCTTAACGGCTGCACATAATAGACAACGGAATGGAACAGAGAAGAGAAGAGGTCCTGTTGCGAGCGCATTTTCATTTTTCAGCCTAATAAAGTAGCAACCGAAAAGAATGTGAAGTTTGCGCTGGACTCAGCGGGATGCCGGCGTCCAGGACGGTGCAGAATGCGCATAAAGTGCTGTCCCCGGCATTTCCTGCCCAGGCCATGTGTGCTCCCTAACGGTAAAACATCAGAAGCCGTTAGCATAAAAGTTTATTATATGACAAGTAAGTACATATATTTGTATTCAGCTATGTGCCGAGCCAAGCCTTGCTCCACAAAGCAAATAACGACAATATCATGCCAAAAAGTTTAATAGCGCAAGACGCGTCAAGGCGAATTGGCTGGAAACCTAACGTACAGCCAGGAAAACTCACAGCATATGAAGCGTAAAGTTTTTGCCAGAACGAAGAACAGAAACGGAACTCGAAACAAACCTGCACACCAAAGTACAACCAAAGTAGAGTACCCTGTTATTTAGATAACAGAATAAGTAGAAAATAATTAATTTCTCATCCCTATTGGACATATTTTTATCATAATATAACATAATATAAATTATATGATATATAATATATATAAAATATATAATATATAATATATAATATATAATATATAATATATAATATATAATATATAATATATAATATATAATATACACAAATATAATGATAAACATATAATAAACACAAACCACTTCGGCGCTATTGAAGTTAGACTCTTGAAATTTTAAGTATATACTCGTGTATACTCTCAACAGATAAAGTGTCAAGATAATCCCGATACACCTACTAGAGTCGTAACAATCATGGACATGCTAAGCCAGAAACACTATTAGTTTTGGGCACTATTAGTGTTAGAGATTTGAAATTTGGAATATATATTCACGTTGATAGCTCGCATCAAAAAAAAAAAAAAAAATAAATAAACTGGTAAATCGGAAAGTTCAATATTATATGCTGTAGGGGAACACAGTCTCACGTCGACTGAAACGTTCTTACTAGTTTAAACTTGATTTAATAAAATCGATTAATGCTATATCAAACTTAATTTACTATATTTATACTTATATCTAGGGTATATTTGAAGCTTTTTATACCCTGAATCCATTGAAAATTGAAAATTAGGGTATAATGTTTTTGTGCGAATTTATATAACAGGAAGAAGGAGGCGTGCCACATCCCATAAAGAATATATATTATTGATCAGCTCGACGAGCTGAGTTAAATTAGCCCTGTAAACACGTGGATTTCGTAAACCACAAAAGCTCGAGACTTCAAATAAAAAGCAAAATGCTCGATAATACCATACGATGTTTATTTTTTTTTCGATAATTCGTCCCATTTTCTTATAATCGATAACTATCGAAAATATCGCTAGGCGTGCTACACCCCCAAAACTATATATATTCTTGATCAGGACGACAAGCCAAGTTGATTGAGCCCTGTCCGTCTGTCTGTCTGTCATTCTGTCCATATGTATGAACGCATCGATCTCAGAACCTATAAGAGCTAGAGACTTGAATTTTGTGCCTTTGAGTTTGGGTCGAACTGTGTTTGAATTGTTTTTGCTACCTACTTTCAATTTGCTGCTCTGCGCTGTGTGTCGCAGTGCAAATATTTTTTCTATTTTTCACCTTTAATAGCAACGGAACAATTCTTGTGAGCTTGCAAAAGTGTGCTGGTATAATCTTTGTGTCGAATTTGTTTGCATAGTTCTTCTTTGATCGATATTTTTAGTACCATTGTCATAGATTTAAGTCGCGTGATATGGGTGTACATACGAAATATGGACTATATTAAAAAACTAAGAGCGGGTGGGATTAGGGTATCCCCTAGTCGGGCACGCAGACTAGAGCTTTCTTACTTGTTATATACTAATATAATTGATATTAGCCATATGGCTCAGTCGCTGTTTCCAACATTAAAACTGCTGTTTAAATAATAGTATGTAATAAATTTAATTTTGGTTAAAAAATGAAAAATAATATGTAAATAGCTTATTTGATATAATACTGAAATGCTTAAAATCCTTCATTGAAAAACAAAGAAGGTGAAATGCAATCAATCAATTGCTTAGCGAATTCTATTAAATTACCGTTACAGCTATCTCGCAATCGGTTGTGCATAACTGCAACGTTATTCTTTGTTTATAATTAACTATCCGCATTACAATTTACGATTTTTTAGCGAGTTCCAATATAATACTTTTTCAGAATAGCAATATGCCTCATAGGGTATATAAATTATCCGTTGGAAAAACCTACTCTACATACTCATCGCGAGTACACAGCCAAGTTTGTTGTAGGGACACCTTCTGGTTTGGGAATTACCCAACCTTATTTTTAATTGCACAGGGCTAACGTCTCTGATCATAAAAAGAAAGAAAGATAGAGAAAAAGACAGAGAGAGAAACCTATGCCAGTCAGCAGATGGCATATGCATGGTCTGGCAATTTTAGATGAAAGCTAGAATGTCTGAGGAATGTGTGCCAGCTGGTGCGAGGGGCCATTGACAAAGGCAAAATAAATTATCATCATTGTGACATTTTCATTTGTCAGCGTAATTTGCTTTGAGCCACATTTTTTGCGATGAAATGCGTCGGCGCTTAAAAGCACACTACAAGTTGTGCACCTTTGAGTCGCTGGGCGCAGCCAATAAAAAAGCCAGGCAATTTGGCAAAGAATTTGCTTTGGTGCCGGGCGTTCAAATGGTTGGAATATATTGGATGCCTCTGACAGCGAGCTGATGCGTTTTTTATGGCTGGCAATGTACTGTGTGGCCGGAATATTGCCTTTATTATTGTTGTATGTATTTTTAATGCGAAGAAATATGATTTGATTTTTTACATTTATTTCTTTGCATTTGTCGCTCGCAATTTATAATTTATTGGGGCTGCTGGCAAGGCCAAAGCATTCGACTTTGATTCCCTTTTGAGTCGTTCTCAAATATTGAACATAAATCAGGCGACTTATGTGCCATATGTAAAGCAACAAAAAAAAAAAAAAAATGAACACCGCGCACGAGCACAGGTTTTGCTTTAATGTTTGTGTCTGGCTGAAAATCCACTACATAATTTATTGACATGCATTGAAGTGCTCCCTGGCAAGTACTGTGAGACTGGCTGCCAAATGTACTCGGTCCTTCAGCTGCAAGCTGGAATTTTCTGTCATATTTGTGGCTGTATCGCTATCTGTATGTGCTGGTCCCTGTTTGAAAGGATGGTTGGCGGATCTGTTCAGTCATCCAGTTAGTTGTCAAAGCAAATGCCTGTGGCGTCCGAACATTGTATGTTTCACAGCGCTTAACTGCTGCATCGGACATTTCGATGCATCCACAAAGCGGTTTATCTAAATGATTCAAGCCATGTCTGGAGACACTTACATTTTTCTATCAATCTCCCTTTGATAAAAGAAAAAAATTGTTTAATGCACATCCGACAATACTTCTAATAATATATTTACAAGTTAACATTTACTAAGTTTTGTTTTAAATTGGGATCGTTTTTTTATGAGACCAAGATAATGAATGTATCCTGATCTAAAATATTTCATTCTTGCACACCATAAATCACTCCGTATCACAGTTGAATTTAATTTTGTAATAATAAATGCCCACATAAAGACATTAGCTTCACAGCAAATATAACCGCAATAGCCACAGTGACTGGATTGTCAATGGAGTCGTACTCTGGATGCTTCCTTCCAGCGGTAAGTCCACCGCATATGGTATATGTACATGAGAATGAGTATATGTGTTTTGAAATAAATCTAAATTTATGTTACGACTGCTGAAAGCTGACTATGATGTAGAATTTGATCTTTATCAACTGGGAATCCATAAAACTTTTTTGTCCTGGATACCAGACTTCAAATAGGCGGATACCAACCCGTTCGCATCCGTCGAAATCGAAGTAGCATTCATCGATAAGTTACGTACAAAGCGAAAAAATAAATCCACGTTATTTGTTAAATTTTCAGTGTTTCAAGAGTGTACAAATAGGAATAATTATTTTAGCTACCGTCAGAGCTTTATTGCCATGCCCCTCACACATTTTTCTTACTTTTATATTTCGTAAAATTGTTCTGTAAATAATTTACTCTTGTAATGAAATTTTTGTGGTTGTTCGTGCATCGACACACACACACAATATATATATATATATATATATATATATATATATGCAATTCTCGTGTTTTGAACTCTTCACCTATTAAGAGTGGCTGACAAATGATACTCGGAAATTGTGAGTGTAGCACAAAAAAAGCGAAAATTTAACCATGAAATATTCATTGTAATTATTCCTTAATTTCAAATGGAATTTGATATTCCCTTCAGTATGTTCAAATTTCTGACTGCTTCCTAACTTTTCAATTGCTTTAATAAAGTATAAATTATAATCTAGAAACCTAAACTTTTCTGACAAATTTAATAATCTTTAAGCCTTTCATGCGCTGAATAAAATAAAATTAGCTTAATAGTCCTTATCTGATTCAAAAAATCAATAAAATTCAATCAGGTTTGTAGTTTTTAAAAAACTTTTTAGATATTTACTCATATGGTGATTTGGTTATATGTGCTAAGCGAGAAATGTTAACAATGTGATTATGTTTATACCCTTGAAAATGTATAAACAGGGTAAGGCTTTTATAAAATGTATGACAGGCAGAAGGAAAGTTGTCATTATCTGTAAAGTATATATATCAACCACCTACTTTAAATTTGCTGCTCAGCGCTTTTTGCCTTTGTGCAAATATGTTTTCCTTTCTCGTTGCTTTAATAGTATCGGAACATATATTGTGGGAATGGCAATAATCTTCTTTGATCACAATTTGTAGTACTTCTATCATCTATTTAAGTCACGTGATTTGGGCTTACATACGAAGTGTGGCTATATTTAAAAACTATGATGGAACAATTTAATTTCTATCTCCAAGTCGGGCACTCCGACAAGAGGTTTTCTACTTGTTTATACAAGTGTTAACAAGTAACGAAACTCTAGTCGAGACGGCTAACCCTGAATACTTTGAGCTGTAACACCAATTATTAAAAGTTTAATTTATTCATTAATTGCAAACATGTAGACACACATACACACACATGCATACGGAAGCATGCATATACTCGCGCTTCTTTTATGGAGCACTTTACGAAGAAAGAAAGAAAATGGGATAAGTTATCGACCATTTTTCTTTTAATTTCAAGTCTCTAGCTTTTGTGGTTTACGAAATCCACGTGTTTACACGGATGGACAGACCGACAGACGGACGGGATTAGTTCAACTCAGCTCGGCGAGCTGATCTATATATATACTTTATGAGGTGTGGCACACCTCCCTCTGCCTGTTACATACATTTTCACAAAAACATTATACCCTGAAATATAATTTTCAATGGATTCAGGGTATAAAATTATTTCTTTCTTAAATTATGACAAACTTGACCCTGCTTGTATGCACCTATGAGCTTTCAACTGTTATTTAACATTCCATTTTCTGCACTGGAAAGGCCATATACCCATCCAAAACACTTTAATGTATAAAGAGTATTAAAAAAGAATAAACCAAAACTTTGTGGTTTGCGCATGATTAAATTTTCATGTGCCATGTGCTTTGGCCAAACAATGTATGAGATGACTCTCTGCTACAGGGTAATGTGTTTTGATTAGAAAATCGTTTTAAAATTGTTGCCGTTGTTTTGTTTATGGTTGCATATGTTTGTTATTTGCATTTGCTTTCACTTGCGTCGCGCCAAATTTGACCAGCACTGACCGAAAACCTATTTGTATGTATGTTTTCGTCAGGATTAACACACAGACGCACAAAAACTTCTATCCGAGAACAGGATTTGGAAAATGTTGCTGTTGGCCTCGTTATTATTTTTGTAGCAATTGCAGTTGGTGAGGCAGTTGCAGTTGAATTTGCAGTTGGCTTTGTCGTCTTCATGCATGCCCACAAACAGTCCCTCAGACCGAAAGTTGTTGCTTACTTTTTGCACCCTTTGTGCTGTCTCTTTTGCGGTCATCCTTGCCTCGTTGGAGCTCTTGTTGGACCAGAGCCCTAATGCAATTTGTCATATTCAATTTTAGTTCCGTCCGAAATGGAATTCTCTGGCATTTAACACCATAAATCAAGGCAATATTTAAACTACAGTAAAAATATACTATTGGCCCCATAAATTTACATGCAAATTGTTTATTTTTACTTACAAAAGATTCTTTAACACTTTTCAACTCCATCTGTGCGCCGACAAATTGGTCCATTGAATTGAGCAAGTAGATGAATTCATTCGCCTGCTTTTAATACAATTTTTACTGGCCGCTTAGCCACTTGGTCGTTGCTCCGCCGTGCGCCATTATTCGGTTTCACTGTGGACCACTTAAGTAAAATTAAGTTTTTATAGGTTATGTGCTTGGCAACAAGTATAATGGAGCATGACGTATATATACAGTTATAACTCGATCATATTGAACACCTTAAAAGAGTGAGTTTGTCTGTCTGTACCCCTTCAATTTCGGATACTATAAGCGATTTATTCATATTAATTCATTCTCGGCTGATAAATAAACTTAACACATTGCTCATTAATTTGCGGCTGAAACACGCAATAATATTTTGTAAATAGAAAACAATTAGTGGTAACGAGTAAAATCATTAAAGCAAATAATGATATCTGTTTTTAAATCTGTAAGTTATTGCACTGATTCATGAGATTCGCATAGTTAAACTTAATTGTAAAATAAATAATTTGTTTTTGTATCCTAACGGAGAGAGCCACAGAGTGAAGTGAATTCGATCAGCGTTTAGTAGACCACGAGAAAATAGTAATGAAAATGCTCTTTGCAAATAAGACATCCGCAGCCGTCCTTAACCGACTTGCGTTGGTGAATGTTTCATCTTTAAGTCCTTAACTTGTTGATTTCCTTCTGCTGTGGTGTGGCTTAAGAGTGAACGGTAAGTCAGGTATTTTGTCAGACAATCAATCAATAAGAGGAGAAATGGCTTGGTGGTATATATTTAGAAATTAATATATATATATATATATATATATATATATATATATATATATATATAATATATATATATATATATATATATATATATATATATATATATATATAATATATATATATATATATATATATATATATATAGTGATTGACAACTGTATTGGATTCGTCAGTGCATTGCACAATTTGGGAATTTTTGTGACAGAATAATTTGCCGAAATATTCGCGCAATATTATTTATGAGCTCTACTGATTTCCACTCCCCTGCTTGTTCCACTATCATACACTCAGGCGCCATTGTAACCGTCTGTGTGTTTGTGTGCGTTTGTGAATTGTGGGAGCTGCTTTGCTTGCTTTTGTAGTTTTATCACACACTTGACCCATAAATCAAACATGTGTAAATGTTTTCACTCTATATGCGCACTCATACATATCAAATATTTTAGCTCTCTTCTATGCATAGCGCACAAGCAACCAGAGCATCGGCTTCGGAACGAAATGTGGGAAGTGTTTTTGTCTTGTTCGTGCGTGTAAGTGAAACAGCAAGGCGTGAAAAATATGCCACAAATAGCTGACTGCCTCCCACAATACAGACTCTTTATAATATTTCTACTTGAATTTTTCCCTCAGTTTTTTTTTGGTTTTTTTTTTTTTGAACGCTTACTTAAGTCTATAACCTTGCTATTTTCTTTTCTTGACTCCAATTAATGAATTGAATCCGACCAAACAAAATCAGAAAGCTTGAAGAAATACAAAAAATAATATTTCACTTGAAAGTCCTTTCCTATTCGTATAGATCTATAATAAAAATAATGCACTACCCAATGATCGGTAGAGATGCTCGATATAATAAGCACTCAAAAAATATATGAGAAACTATGCACTTGCCTGCAGTCCTCCTGATGACCCCATGTTGCGAGCATGCAGAGAGGGAGAGAGAGAGAGAGAGTGACAGAGTGACAGAGTGACAGAGAGAGGAGCAGGAGCAAAGTGAGAGACAGATGAGAGTTTCGGTTATAACTTTTTCCATTTTACGCTTGAAAGCCTTTTAAAATGTAATTTTTGCCTAATTAGCAACAAACAACGACCCATTTTATCGGTCTGTCCTGTGTCTGCCAACGTCCTTTTCTTCTTGGCATACTTGCTGCGCCTGAGTCACAGGCTTTCGTCCAAAATCTAATTTGCGCCTTACCAATCACCCAGTCCTGGCTGGGGCCAAGGATAAGAAACCAGAAAACCAGGCAAGCGACTGTGACCTTGAAAGTGTTTTAGTATCTCTAACTTATGGCATTAGCTGCGGAAATGTGCTGGCACTCCGGCGCGCCCACCTCGTGTGATATATTAGAGGGTTGACTCTCTGACTCTATTCTGTATTCATAATCCTTTTGAGGAGTATCTCGCATGCGTAACCATAACAGCAATGAGAATTTCATATTCGCACGTAAACAACGCATTGAGTAGCGTGCTACGCCCACCTTGACTAAGTTGCCTTCGAATCCAAGTCCAGCTTGTTAGAGCATTTTCTCTCCGCTTGAGCTTGGACTGTGTCGTGCTTTGTTGAATAAAATGAAACCTTTCATTCCGTGTGACTAAATACTTTTCACGTGCTGTCAGGAGCACGCCCATCGAGCACCGCCCACCACTTGTGTCCTGTGTCCTGTTATACCCTGCACCAATTCAAAAGATTTCATATAATGGGAATCGTTAGTTTGTCTGTTGTAGTAAAATATGACATTCAAGTATGCTAATAGGTTAGTTATATGAATATACTTTATGTGAATATCTCTCCGGATGAGCACTCCCATGTATTCTCATTCCATTTTGTCGAGTTTTTTTTATTGCATCACTATACAAACATTTAACAAAGTTAACACTAAAAGGTAGACTGAATAATTGTAAGCATTGAGACTGCAGGGTATTTTCATGTCGGTTACTAACAACTGGTTTTCTTTTTTGTTTTATTATAGAACATTGTATGTATTTGTATTCTGTTCCAATTGTTGTTCTTGTAGTGGTGTTCAGCTGCTGCCTGGTGAGCTAATTAAAAATTATAATTAATTGCATTTGTTGAGCGCACAAGTCACCTGTCTGCGTGCGTGTGTGTGTGTGCGTGTGTGTCTTACGGGTGTGTCCCAGCATATCTTGGGAAATTCATCTAATTTCTTGGTGCTTGCTACGCTCAGCTCTGTTCCGGGAGCAGCACATTAAGCTTATTAAATTCACAGAGCTGAAAACGTCAACCGAAACCGTAAACGTTAACGTAAACGACTTTTACCGTTTGTACACACACATGCATTAAGTTATTAAATGTTTGTTGGCAGTGTAAGGCAACAACATCAGCGCTAAGAAAACAACGAATTTTATGCCATAAGCCGAGATGTTAAGCGACGATTAGTCGATGTTACCATTTTGCTAACTGCTTATTAAAATCATAATTAAAATAAAATGCCAACTTCTGAGCGCTTACTGCTGACATTGAAATGTAGGCCTTTCCATATCGTTGGGTATACATCTTGGTCCAGTCATAAATATCCATAAATTGCGTCTGTTGCAACATAACTCATTTTACCTGGCATTTTGTGGGCGGGGAACGTTTTTGTAATTAATATAGGCCACTGACAACAAATTAATATGACAGAATTAATGACGATAGTTGATAGCTGCACACCCTAGTTCGGGTAGCCTGGGATGATACCTGATAGCGCAGCATAACAGTTGCACTCTGTTTTGGTTAAGTATCTCAAAAGTAATCACTTGGTATACTTTTATCAAATCGGGTTCACGTGGTACTACCACATTCACTGTATTATCTATGCTCCTATCCACCTTTTATTTTATGCTGGTATATCAGCTTTTGATTGAATACAAGAGATGTTGAGTGAATATCAACTTATTTTTGGGCAGGGACTTCGGGCATTCGACTGAGTATTTCATTATAGCGGGTCGATTTTAGTTATTAAAGATACTTCAGTTTAGTGAATCTTCATTTTTCTACTGCGCTCCGATTGCTATTCTGATGTTTGCTTCTTGTTTCTTGTGTGGCATTAAATAGGCTCGATTCTATTAACCCTTGCATACTCTTCCCACTGCGCAAAATAAAAACAACAGTCAGCAGTCAGTAATATATGTATATATATATATAATATATGTATGTAATATATGGGATATTGCACATAATAATGAAAAAGAGAATAAATATAAATTCGTATTGATTTATGCTTCGCGAGTTTGTTGATCAATGGCAAATAATATATTAAATTACTTTAATTGCTCTTTACTCGGACAGCTGCAGCATTAATGAGGGCGTACTGCATACCGTCAATTAATAATAAGCTATAAAATATGAGATACAATTTACAATTACATTGCAAATTGAATGACGGCTGGCTGTGACAGTAGTTGTTCCTTATGCCGATACGTCCTTTAGGCGCCTTAAATACTTTTGCCCATTTTCAGGTGGGAACAGCCACAAATCAATTAATTACATTTAATTATTATTATTTGCTGCCGTTATTACACTGTGAAAAACTGCTGACAGTGAAATGTGCGCCGGGTTCTGTTCTATCCATGCCCACTGCCCCATCCCATTCCATCATTGTCATCATTATCATCATCCTCATCACCATGATAATAATCAAAAAGGAATTCAGAAATAACTAAGAAAATGCTTACAACGCCCTTTATTTCCGCTCGCCGCGTTAATTACTTCCGCTACGGGTGTATTTATTGTATTATGCGTGACGTCCTTGACAGAGAGAGAGAGAGAGAGAGAGAGAGAGAGATTCTATCACGATGTATACATGCACTATGCTCCAAATTTGATATAAATTGTGTTTAATTGAAATTTAGTGTTCGCAGTACTCATCAGATATTGTACATGGCCAATGCCGAGTTTGTTGTCATTTGTACTCCCCAAAAAAGTCTGCATTAATAGGGTGGAGTTCGAGAGGAAAATTAAATGGTATTTCCTGGAAAATCAATAAAAACGCCGCTTGAGGAGCATCCACGCTGAAAAAATCATATATACATTTGAAGTTTGAAATGTTTTTCCTAATAAATCATGACTGTAAATCGTTGGCTGTGGGTGGGCTAGCTCAGCAGCTGTCGGCTGATTGATTTGCTTATAATATAGAGGGTCGAGAGCGGGCTTTTCTGGCAAGCGTCTTTCGAATTGAATGAAAATAAAAGTGCTGGCAACAGAGTTCGTTATTGACGTTGATCGACAGTTGCCATTGCTGTGCTGGATTGAAATAATTTATGGACTCGCCTTTGGGCGCGTCCTGCGCTTGAGTCGTTTCGAGGCCAATCATTTATTCATTCATTTATTTTTGTTTGTTTTATGTTAATTTATTTATTACTTACTGACTGGTCCAAGGACTGGCCCAGAACTGGCCCAGGACTAGCCATCTTGTTTGCTGGCCACCTCGCCAGCCAGGTGGTCCGAGCTAATTACATACGCCCCACCTGCCACCGGGTGAGCATAAATTTTCTTTATTGGCCAGAAGAGCTGCGAAATGAATTAGCGGATACGAGCACTCGTTGCTGACATTTGACATGTTGCTTTTTGATTGTCACACTGCGAATAAAAACGTACAGACGAGTATTTGCTGTTAATTTGGGTTATTATGCCTGGCTCTTGCTGCCGAATCGTCTCGCATTGAACTTACCATTTTAGGAAAGCCTTTCTCGGAAGCGCGTGGTGTGTGGCGTATTTTAATTAAAACACGTGCAAACGCAACAACACCAAGACTCAGAGAGACACGGTGGGCGGTGGGGCGTGGCGGCATGCATGCAGCAATTAAAGCCAAATAATGGCAACCAGCAACGCATACAAAATGGAAATGAATGGCGAAATGGTAAAAGGCTAACAAGGCGACGCCTGCCTGCGACAATGGCTCCCGGTTATGGCATTGCGTATACGCCTTGCGTTGCCTTCATTGTTATACCCTGAATTCATTGAAAATAGAAAATTAGGGTATAATGTTTTTGTGCAAGTGTATGTAACAGGCAGAAGGAGGCGTGCGACACCCCATAAAGTATATATATATAAATATATATATATATATATATATATATATATATATAGAGAGTTGAACTAATCCTTTCCGTCTCCGTCGGTCTCCTTCCGTCCGTGTAAATGCGTGGATTTCGTAAACCACAAGCTAGAAACTTGAAATAACAAGTAACGAAACTCTAGTCGAGACTGCTCGACTAAGAGATACCTTGAATCCATTGAGCTGTAAAACCAATCATTAAAAGTTTCATTTATTCATCAATAGTAAACAACACATACACACACAAACATATGCATGCACGAACATGCACGTAATATGCTTACTGCGCAGTTTTGCGGCTGCAGAAGAGGCTGTACTATGGAAACTTTATTGTTTAATAACTTTTCCTCGACTTATGTTCTTAATGAAATTTTCGGGGAGTGATTATGACATTCAAATGTACCTATTTTCCAAATTTCAAGTCTTTAGTATTTGATATACGTGAGTTATCGTTTTTGTTGAATTGTGGGCGAAAGGGCGTGGCATCAAAAATCCAAAAATGACAAAATATGCGTATTCAATATAGCAATCAACCACAACTTAGTGCACGATTCTATCTTTAACGGAGTGAACGCCATGCCTCAAAAACAAAGCGATATTTTCAATAGTTATCGATAATAAGGAAATTGGATGAGTTATCGAAAAAAAAAATAAACTCGTACAGCGTATGGTATTATCGAGCATTTTGCTTTTTATTTGAAGTCTCTAACTTTTGTGGTTTACGAAATCCACGTGTTTACACGAACGGACGGACGGACGGACAGACGGACACGGCTAGGTCAACTTAGCTCATCGAGCTGATCAAGAATATATATATACTTTATGGGGTGTGGCACGCTTCCTACTGCCTGTTACATACATTTGCACAACAACATTATACCCTGATTTTCCATTTTCAATGGATTCAGGGTATAAAAAGCAAAATCCCATTTTCTTATAATCGATAACTATCGAAAATATCACTTGGATGTTGAGGCCTAGCGTGTACACTGTTTAAGATACAATCGTGCAATAAGTTGTGGTTGATTGCTATAATGAATACGCATATTTTGTAATCTTTGGATTTTTGATGCCACGCTCCCTTCGCCAACAACTCATAAAAATTCACAAATCCCGTATGACGCTCTAGAAATTTCATTAAGAACGTATGTCATTAAGCCTATGCTGCAGCCGCAGCGCTGCCGCTGCATAACTGCGCAGTACGCATATTACGTGAATGTGTTGTTTGCTATCAATGAATAAAACAATCTTTTAATGATTGGTATATCAGCTCAAAGGATTCAGGGTATCTCTTAGTCGAGCCGTCTCGACTATAGTTTTGTTACTTGTTTTTCATTATTTTTGTACTTTTGCCGTGTCTCTGTCCTTTGTCCGCTGGCCGCTGTCCGTTGTCCGTTATCCTCTTCTTTATTTTTGCAGTTCTGGTCACGCGCGCAAAGGCCGCGCCGTATGAGCTGAAAAAAAGAAGAAAAATGTTACGCAATTGCTTCTACAGCTGCATGAATGTGTTTGTATAGCGTTTGGGGCGTTCTTCAAGACAATTGCTTGTACATGCTCAAGATATTCGACGGAGGGCCGAAAGTTGAGGCGTACTTTAACCTTGGTTAATTATGGTAATTTATGCAAACAATCAGTGCGCAATAGGCAGACAAGTGACAATAAGAGAAACAACAACAAGAAGAACAACAACAAGAGAGTGCTGAGCGTGCTTGGGCCAAGATAAGGCACTCACACAAGCACCCACAACCCCCAAGCTCCCCACGCAAACCCCACATGAAGCAACACACATGCGAAACAATTGACTTGTGCTACACACACAAAGTTACAATTGCGGCCATTGTTTTACAGCTAAAAACAAAAGCATCAAATTCAACTTCTTCCGAGTGTGCGTGCACACGCACTAATACAACTATGTGTGTGTGTGTGTTAATTGTCTTGTTTTACACCGACAATGATAAAGCGCACACACACACATATATATGTAAATAAAGATATATGTAGTTATTTGGGCAAACATCTTGATAGAGCACCCGACAGCTCAGAATGTCAAACTGATGTTGCATTTCTTATTGTTTCTGTTGCTTGTTATTGTTACTACTATCTGCGGCTTGTCTAGCATTTTATAATTGAAATTCAGTTGCAGCCTACACTTGGGCGCAGCTTTCCTGGGCTGGGGGGCACAGTCATCGCATTCCGCATACGCCACATAAGCACTTACACGAATTAAACGAACTGTTTTTCGCACAACTGCGTGTGTCTGGCTCGTCTGTTTTCCCACGTCTCTCTCTGTGTGTATGTGATTGTGTAGCTGAATTTGTGTGTGTATAGAAGAGATATATGTATATGCCATTTTATAAATTAAAAAATATACTGATGCATGACATTGGCTTCATTACACATACCTAGCACTAAGCAACAAAAGTAAGTTGACATCATTAGATATTATCATAATATATATAAATAAGATCGAAATTATGTAATCCTTTACAGACACGAAGACTTCCAGGTATTGTCCGTTCATACTATTCACTTTCTTTTCGAAAAACTCTTCTTGCACAAGTATTTGAATGGGTGAAATAGATAAGCCCCTTCATTAAATGACTACTCTATTTTGTCATAGTTACATTTATATACTCAATAACTGTTATCAAAACTAAAACAAATCCGAATTCTGTGTCATCGTAATTTTGCTGTCTAGTTTACTATGTTGTGTAGGGTGAATTGATGTGCCCAAGTACCAAATCATGCTGCATGGTGTATTTATGCGACGCTGATTTTTAGAAAAGAATAAAGGACACACAAAACAAGCTCACAGATGCTCGTATGGAGACAGACAGAGCAACTTGTTGCCCGACAAGCGGATTTGCTGTCTGTTTCTGTGCTATTTACAGGAGCTCAAGGTTAAAGGATCCATATTAAAGTGTAAATTTGTTTTATTTGGCAACACAAGTTGCATGAAAAATGGATGAAGCCACCAGTCGGTAGGCGGCAGTCATCCAGGCTGAACGACGTGCCTGGGGACTGGCAGAAGAAAAATTTCATTGAACCTAATCAGTTTTTAGGCCAACAAGTTGGGCACGTGGCAAGTATGTAGTAAAGCCACTAATCCCATAAATAATGCAAAGCCAGCAGCCGCTTGGCTTTGCTTAGCAGCTTACTTAGAGACATCATTGGCATTGGATAGTGCATGGCCGGGGACGTTCGTTGTGATGACCGATGCTGTGGTCAGTGGGTATAGCGAACGAGCAGCTCACAGATATGGCCAATCACTTCAAGGACATAAATTCACGCAAATGTTTCAATCAATTTTGTACAGCTCGGCACAATACAAATTCAATTTGACCCACAAATTGCTGGCAGCCAAAAGAACCATCCATTCAGCCTCATTCCGATTCCGTCATGTTGTTATTGAGCCATCTTTATACGATTACACAAACAACAGAGTAGAGGCCTGCACGGAATGGGTGAGGACAGGACAGGGCAGGCCGGACGAGCATTGGACAGTACACACAAAGGACGAACAGAGCGTTGCTCTATAAAGGACAGCGCACCGGAAATATCTAACCATTGAATGAAACGGAAGGCAACGATGCAGGGCCAGAAGCCGCTACGAGGGGCATAAAAGCAGCCATGATGCAAACGGTAATAAATGACATGAAAGACAACAGGCGGATTCCTTTGGAGACGACAGGCACAGCCAAAAGCGCTTAGCGAATGCAAATAAGGTGACGCCCCAAGTCGCACCCAGTGCCACAACATGTGCGCCACAGTTGCTCATTAAAAACTGACTAAATTGAGTTGTAAGCCGGAGAATACATTCCGAAAATAACGGCGGGCAATGCGCTTAGGCAGACGGCAGAGGCTCCGAAAGGCTGCCACTTGCAAATGCCTGGCTCGGATTTATAATGTTGTCCTCGGCAGCGCCAGCAGCGACCCTTGAGTCGTTAAGTGCACGCGTTAACCTCGTTTTGGTTTTGCCGCGGCAATAAACGAAAGTCCTGCAAGTGCAAGAGTTGCAATATTGTCGTAATTGTTGCATAACCTAACGCCTCAAACTGTTTACATAGCTCTTCCGAAATCGCTAAGCATTATATACCCCAATGAAATGCAAAGATAATTCAATTCGTGGCTACTTACTTTATTAAGGGGCATTGAGAGGCAATATTCACTTTATAGGATGCTTACTCATTCCCATTTTGGACGAATGACGAAGAAACTTATCGAAGCTAAGAGTGGCATAAGAAATATAAGAATCATCTTTCTGGATGACAGTTTGCTCAATGTACAAATTTATCAGCACAAAATCCTGTATACGGGCGACATACCATTGGCTAAATATATCAACAGAAATAACATAAACCTTCTTATAAAAAATTCGCGTCTGCCGTGGAGCCAAAAAGCCGCAATCAAAATGGAATATTCAACATTAGCCGCCGGGCTTGTTGAGGCTTTGTGCGAGCTCGGCTAGGAAAGGGCGGGACAAGATGGCAGTCCCCAGCCGTTGTCTATATGTGTCAGACAGCGGCAACAATGGACGAGTTTGTTTTTGTTTCAAAGTCATTTATTCTGGACCAATTGGAGCTGTGCCCAACTATTTATGTTTCATCTTTTGTCCATTGCTGAGCTTTGTTTTAGCGTTGTGAAATGTGCTTCTAATGTGTGTCACTCGGAGAAAGTTGAGTTTCCCTGATACAAAATTGCTGTGCTCGTGTCCTAGTTACATCTAGCCACAGTTTCTAGTGTGAAACTTAACACTTATATTTGAATACTTTTCAATTTTCGATGCAGGTTGCCAGATCGATCAGCATTTGGCGTCGTTGGTCTAAAAAATCAAATTAAAAATTTTCTTTATGTCCTCAAGCATATTTAATAACCGACTACTGCAAAAGAAAGTCGAAAACTAATAGATTTTGTAATTAACCATTTCTGTTTGCTTAAATTTCAGTCGAAATCATTTTATTGCTATCGCCAATCAAGCAAACTGAACAAAATAAAAATAATCAAATTGCTTCTTTCTTTACTTATTGCCACAAATGAACAACAAATTGGAAGAATGAACAGAAATGTTATATACAAATTTCAATTTACTTATGGAGGAGTCGACCAATATCTGCATCCATATATTTTTTCTGCCAGTTTCTGTCCATTTCCTGTCAGGCGCTCTAATGCGGTCCTCGCTGCTCTTCTATGGCAACCCTTTCAATCAAAGCAGCCACTCATAAAGTTTGGGGCCCCGTCAGCTAACTCACTCGCAATTTGAATTGATTACTTTTGCTCGCAGGCTACCACGATGGCCACATAATATCAATAACTATCTAACACACTTCTGCAGCACCTCATTGAAGCGCACACTCCCCACATATGAGTTCGAACCTCTGGCCAGCAATTTTTCATTTAAATTTCTCGAATTTACAGCACAGTGGCTGCTGCTGTTGTTGTTCAGTTCATGCTTTATATGATTTTCCCTGATTTTTCTATATTCCATGTATATGTATATTTAATCATTATCAAAACTCACTAAATTAAAATGGCCATTGGGGCGTTCATTTTTTATTTTTGTGGCTCAGTTCCAAAAGCCTTTACGAGTATTTTCAATTTAGCCTTTTAGGCTCGCACGCTTCATGCTCCTTCCATTTATATCAATCCGTATTACTCTTTTGTCTGCATGTGTGTGTGAGTGTGTATGTGTATATGTCCTTGTACGGCATTTAGTTTTGTTTAGCCACGGTTTTGGAGTGTAAATCGAGGAGGGTTTGCCGTATGAAATGTTTGTGAATGGCGTTTCTGTTTGGAATATTGATTAAACTGTAGCGCTGTCTCGAAACAAAGGGCAGCCGAAGGTAAAATTGAAATGGCCAACAATTGCAAGTTGGCTTTTAATGCTGATTGTTCACACAAAAGCTTAAACAATTACGTCAATTCAGGGGTCGCATTTTCTGGCAATCTTTTAAATATGTGCTCGTTATTTGTTTTGCGTTCAGTGAGGAAATTTGTTTTGGAGCTGGGGAGAATACGAAATGCGAAATCCGTGTATAATTAAGCGTGAATGGGCTGAGCTTAAAGTTAAATGATGAACGAATAAAGCATTGACTAAATCATTTTTTCAGCGCAACTGTGCCCCCGACAGTTGATGGTCGACGGTCGACGGTCGACTCACGGCTCCCAACTGGCCAACTCCAGGCTTTAGGCTACCCATTAGGATAAGCTCTGAGGCGCTCGTTTGCGCATCCTGTCGCTTAGCCAGGCTCTCAGCAACAGCAGGAGCAGCAGCAGTAGCAGCAGCGCTAAGGAAGTTGTTTGTTAAGCTCAGACACTGCACGCCTTTGGCGTCGCACGCCTCTCTTTACCGGCGCTCCATTAAAAATGCATTTATCATTTGGCATTTGAAAAGCTTCCTTCCTGTTGGCAGGCGACTGACACCTAAGACCAGCACCGCAGCCTTTTCCATCTCCGGCTATAAAAGTCTACACTCGGCTATCCCACTCCCTCACCTAGTCCAAGTGCGCAGTCGTTTAAACAGCAGCCTTTTTTCAATGTGGCCTTTTCTTTTCGTTGCTCCGCTCGTTGGATGCGGTACAAATTGTATTTGTTTTCCCAAAACTTCGCAAGTGCGCTGCAAAATTTGCGCAAATTTAGTTTGCAGAAGTAAAAACTAAACACACACACACGTACGCCCATCCACACACATTCACAAATGTACATATGTGTGAGCGTGTGTGTGTGTGCTGTTGTGCACTTGAGTTGAGTTGAAGCTTGGGCATGTTTAAGCGTTAAACTGTTACTTCCACATGCGCGCGCACTTAGCAAGGACGAGGCCGGAGATGAAGAGACGCGAATGTAGCAGCGGACGGACTCCAGCTGGCCATCAATGCAGTTTTAACTAAGAGCCAAGACAAAGCCGGCCCCAAAGTGTTCATAAAATGTTCGAAGCCATAGACGAGGCACAGTTCCAAAGCCAAAGTGAAAGCGCTCCGCGCCCTGTGCCCCTGAAGTAGGTCAGCAGTAAACACACAAAAACTCTTTCTCACACACACACAGAGAGCATATGGCGCGGCATTGTAAATTGCGGCCAACGTCAGGTAAAAGTTACTATCGTGTTGTGTGAGCCAATGTGTGTGAGTGTGTCTGTGTGAGAGGTCTACATGTCCTGTAGTTGCCATTCATGTGCAACCGCATTGCAGCCCCTGCATAAATTTCATTAGATTTTAGCTGAGGGCTCTCTTAGCTGTCCCATTGTTTTCCTGAACAGAATTTTATGTGAAATCAATTGGCTTTCAGAGCTCCTGTAAAGAAAGAAGTGGAAAGCCTGACTTCGAGGCGCGGCGAGAGAGGCTCGCAAATGCCCTCCTAATGAAGTCATAAAGAACCGTCGACGAGTTGATGTCCGTGCGTTCCATTAAGCGCACCTTGAGCCTAGAAGTATACTAATAAACGTAAACCATGCGCCACCATGAAGTTGCCCATAAAAAATATATAAACAACTCTGCGCCAGCTTTGAGCTTTCTCCCTCGAGCTAACGTTGAAAGAATTTGAAAAAGTAATGGAGAATAACATTAATTTCAATGAGATTAATTGACCTTTTTTAGTATAGTAACTTCCTCAATTAGCAGCCCTTCCTCTGCCATGTCTATTTAAGTATTAATACACCTCGAAATGCACTTATTTCAATGCGGCTGTAGCGCGGTTCCAGAGCTAATCTGCAGTATAAATGGTATAAATGTTCTTTTGGGCTCGAAGGAGCCAGCACCATTACATTTTACACACTCTCCAATACCCACTGACTGCAACCCATAAAAAGCAAATGGGGCCAAGTGCCTGAGCGCTTCAGCGCAATTTTGCGAATTACGCATAACGTATACGTAACGCGAGTTGTGTGGGTAGGCAAAGGCAAAATGCAAAGGGAAACCACCAACTCCGCCGAGCAGACATGCGAGCAGCTGGCGTGAAAACGCGACGTGTTGCTCTACAATGATAATGATGTTGGCTGAATGTCTAGAAGGCTTTAAGAGAGCGACCAGCAGCAGGATGAAAAGACTTGCGACTTATGGTTGACAGACGGTCTCTAATGCTAACAGTTTCCCAGCTCAGCCCCGCCCCCTCACCGTGCCCAGATGCGAGTAGACAAAAGTGCATTCTAAAACGTTTCACGCTAATGCACCATTATCAAAAGCTGCCCTACAACACTCGTAAATCTTCACTTGCATCTGACTGCAAAGGTTTAATAGATATTTATGTGTGCCTCCATCTGTCCGTGTGTGTGTGTTTCTGTTGTAGTTGATCATAAATTATAATAAATTGTTGAACTATTAACAGCCAAACGAACTAAAAGCCCTAACTCGAGGCACTTTAACAATACAAGACACACGTAATCTAAACAAGAGCCGAACAACTCAAGTCCGAACATCTCGATGGCTTACATTGTTGGAGAACTAGCTAAACTACACCAAGTAATTTAGTTAGGCCTTCCAGCTACACGCAGCATATAATTTACCAAATTGATTTGTTTATGAATACACAAAGTTTATATTCATGTGCTGCTGCTAACTGATACCGAAATATACCTTGATTAATACAGATATCGTGCGGGCTTGGGTATATTAATATTATCAGTATCACTTCAACTTAATTTGCAATATTCAAATTTCCAGTGGGACAACTTTCACAGGGTATACAGGGTGTTGAGACGAACGACATTTGGGCAATAGGAAACCTTAAAAGCGATCACCGCTTCGAATTTATGTGCTGCAAAACTAGCGACTTTAAGTTTTCCAGGTGCGAAAAATATAAAGCACGAAGGCAGTGTGGAGTGGAGTAGAGTTGGAGAAACCTCTCGTGGAGGCAAGGCAAATGTAATCCAAATGCGCTTTTCACTGGCTCAGGAAAAGTCGACTTAAAAGTCAAATCTCACAGCGTCTTCGTTTTCTTTTTTAATTCGCTTTCAGCTAATCTCACACTTAACCAAGAAATATAATTGAAATGCAATTCAAGAGCTAATCGGATTTCCTTCAGCGGGTTAATTAATCAATTCAGAGGTGCGAAAAGAAACTGCACAGTAGATACTGCAATAGATAAGGCCCTACGAACGGCTCAAGCAGATTCTTTTACAGTGCATATGAAGTATAAAATGGTTTTCCATTACGAGAGGGAGTCTCCGTGCCTCGATTGGATTTAAATGTGCAAATTAAATTCAATGCAAAAACCCATATTTGAATCTTTGGAGGTGCCTCATAAACCTCGTGTTATAAATTTTTGGATTAGCATGCATATTATATAAAATATTTTTATGACCTGCTATCTAATGTGAATCATCAGGAATTGCACACAATTATGCAATCACAAATTTGCTCTCCCAAAGAGATAGTATTGACTAGGTGAATGCTTTTGTGCAGGTAATTGCTTCGTCACGAAACAGCGCCAATTTTTCGTTTCCTGCCAAACAAACCGAGGCTAGCATCCATACCACTAGAGCATACCGCCGTCATTCTAGGGTATCTCCGGCAACTGTGCTTCGTACAAAGTCAAATGCAATAGGCAGGAAATTTGCAGAAATTCCATTTTGATGCTGCGCCATTCGATTTTGCATGCTTAATGATTTCGTTGTGCGGAGAGACCATCGCAACGGCTGCTGTTATGCGGAATTTATCTATTGCGAATGAACGGCGCGTGCCGCGCCATGGCCATAGGAATGGCCATTCAAACGTTATAACTATGGATGGCGTTAATTTCACAATCCGACACAGCAAGCGGATGCTCATTTCAATTTATTTGCGGCTTGTTATAGATCTATATATAGTTATATTTAGCTCTGGGGCTATTTGAGCTGTAAAGCATTTAGGCAAATATTTCCTTTTTGGAGCAGAGTGCTTTGTATTGTCCGTTGGGTCCAGTGGCGCAGCCCGTGGCGCGGAAATGATAGATCGGCCTACCACACAGATAATTCTCGGCATAGTTGCAGGTCATCTTGAAGTAGGAAATGTTTCTGGACATATATCGCAGTCCGGCGCAGCCAACATGCGTGTTGTTCTCGACGGCCATCACCGCAAAATGGCGAAAAGGCCTGTCGCAATAGTCGAACGAATGGAGAGGTTAGTTTGACACTACAATGACTTGCTTGTGGACACTTACTTGTGCTGGTAGGGCTTCATAGCGGAGCACGGATTGTGCTCAACATCCGCAGCTGTCATCTTGCGGCTGCTATTGGTGTGCTCCGACCACCAAGTGCTAGCGCCGATGTTGATTAGCTGCGGGTACAGCTTCTCCATTAGCTCATCCTCCACCAGACGAGTCATGTTGAACACCTGAGGAATTAACAATTTCTGAGAAATCGAACTTTGGCCACACATTCTTACTTACAATGATGTTTTGACCAGAGTTCTTGAAGTTGGCCGTGTTGTGGCAGTCGTCGTGCCTTGCCTTGCACAGGCGTACATTGTAGCTAGCCAATGTGGCCAACTCCTCGCTCCACTGCATCACAACCATGCGCGCAGCTCTTGGCAGAGTCATATTCCGGCCATTGCCCAAGCGCTGACGATATTCGTTGTGTGCTTTCAGAATATTCTCAAGATAGTTAGTCAGATTCACTAGCTGGCTCCGCTGAATGTTGCACGATTTGTTGAGGTCCTGAAAAGCACACGACTCTGTAGGCTACGAGCAATTCTTGAAGTTCAATACTCACGTTTGGCGCCTTCTCACAGGCAATATGGCGCTTGCTCATAGGACAGAGCTGCTGCACGCAATAGGTATTTTTGGGTCCTGTGGGTAGATCCTCATGGGCAACTGCCAGAAGAGTGAACGATGCACAAAGCATTGCTGGGAACAAAAGCAGCACATTCATCTTGATTCACTAACTAAATGAAACAGTGACTAAATAACTTCTTACTCGGCTATTTAAAGGCAAGCAGTACTGAAAGCTTCTGTGTGAAAGCCCAACACCGACGGTGCTGAAAAGCAGTTGTCAATTGTTACTATTTGCTTGTTCTTAAGTCTGTTTTCGTCGATGATTAAGCTAATAGTACAATCATTGCCTTCCACCTCAGCTGTCAGCAGAACACTTCTTTTTTATAATGGAAATTTCAGATTTCCGTCCGTCCGTGTAAACACGTGGATTTCTTAAACCACAAAAGCTAGACTTCAAATAAAAAGCAAAATGCTCGATAATACCATACGCTGTACGAGTTTATTTTTTTTTTCTATAACTCGTCCCATTTCCTTATTATCGATAACTATCGAAAATATCGCTTTGTTTTTGAGGCCTGGCGTGCACACTGTTAAAGATAGAATCGCACCTTTTGTCATTTTTGGATTTTTGATGGCACGCCCCTTTCTCCCACAATTCAACAAAAACGATAACTCACGTATTCTCTTATTCGAGCCGTCTCGACTAGAGTTTTTTTACTTGTTAATATCACATTTACTAATTACATCTGATAACATAATGTGGTATTATAAATGAGAAATTTCAGCTAATATGTTTGTTTCGAAAGAGTGAACATATGCCTGTTAATTGTAATCTTATTTCAAAAATATGTATATTACCTTTGAGCATCATTCGTGTAAGCAGCTTATATATATAGGTATCAATCAATTATACTCTAGATGTCAAAATGTTTAATGCTTTTAATCGCTTATCATACTCCCAATTTTCCCAGCGAATGTGCCACAAGTACTTGGAATCAAAATGTGCTGCCGCAGACAAATTTGTAAGTTGCCAACGAAGTGGCGCCACAATCTATGCTGATGTTGTTGCTATCTTATTTGCTGTCGATTTTAACGCTTGACTGAGCTGGCAGTATCGACGGCTACGCCTCCAGCGCTGTTCGAGGTTCAAAGGCCACAAGATTGTCATTGGGAAACATTAAATGACACTTCATGAATGTAAAGGGAAGCCAACAAAATTTCAAGGGAAGGCTTCAATGCTTATAACTCAACATCGCACAATTGATTAGAGCAAAGGTCCTTGGCACAAGCAGCTCGGTAGCCAAATCACCCAACCCAACCGCCCTACGACTACAATAATTGTTTAACAACGACAACTGATGCTCAGATGCTGATTTGTCTAATTGGTTTTACCCAAGCCGACTTAATTAGGCATGTCGGCCTGAGGAAGCGTGTTTCGCTATTGTCGGGCTAGTCCCTTGCTGACTTAAAGTTTCACAGTTGCTCCATGGAAAGATAAATGTTAAAATTATGCATAATTATTCATATAGGGAAACTTGCGCGTGCACCCGTCACGTTTTGGTTTTTCTTTGCGTTGCGTTGCGTCGCGCTGCCTTGTTTAGTAGGTTGTAAATTTTAATGCAAAAAAAGATAAACGGAACGCACATCATTTTTGTGTGATTTATTGTTTGGGGCGAGGCATGTGAAGGACCATGCATTAAACAACAGACAAGGGCCAGCCTCTGGACAGTCGGTGCCTCCCGGAAACGAGAAACATAGCCGGAATCAGAAGTATTTGAAGCCGACGCCCGAGGCACGCGCTGCACCTGTTGCCTGTTGTTTCCCACCTCCCCCACTGCTGGCTTGCGCCATAAAGTCAGTTTGGCTCGCAAATTTATGGCTTAATACCTAACCTCAATACAATTTTTTCATACTTTGTATATAATTCATTTTTAATAGAGAAGCAAACGTTTTGCAGTTTGTGCTCTTCGTCCTTCTTCTGGCCACACGAGTCGCTCACATCGCTCCATTGTTATCGGGCGTTTAATCATGCTCATGTTGCGCATTTATAATGTCATTATCAAGTCGAAGGATGCAGATGGAGCTGCATTGAGTGCCCTCTGAGATCTTGGCCATGCATCTTCGCGCTTCCTCCAAATTACCGCTGTCTAAATTTCACAATTGAATAATCAAGCTTAATGGCATTGTTGTAAAGGTCCTTTGTCTAAGCTGATTTATTGTTTGAACAGGTCGCCGGTCGCCATAAATTAAATTGTCTTACGCTAATATTTGCCTAATAAAATTGATGCAAACACATTGCGGATTGCTGGACACCCTTGTCAAAGGATTGGGCTTTAGTTCGACTTTGATCAGAATCTGTCGCTGGCCCATCAATATGCACATAAAGTTTAATATTTCTCGCAATTCACCGAATCCTGTTACAATAAGCCTTAATTTTATGCAAATCTCGCCAAAATAACCGTTGCCAAATACCCATAATGCCTTACGCCCTCCGTAGCCCGCTCTAGCTACCGTGATGTGCTTAGCTCGCGCAATCCGCTCCGCAAGTCGTTCGAAAACTTTTTAAGCATCGCCGTGAAAAACTTGTTCGTGTCTTGCATGATAAAAAAGTGTCAACTAAGCTGAGACACTCTCAACTTGAACTCAAAGCAAAGAGAGCTTGTCCTAGCCGAGGCCTGTAAGAACTCCACAGTCATTAATATGAAAAATAAAGTGCATTATCATCAAAACTTTTAACTCTTTAGCTAAGAACCCTGGAACATAACTGAAATTAATTAAGTACTAACATAACGCAAACAACTTCGATTGGCACATAATTGAAATAAGAAAGTTCTACATGGACAATTAAGTTTGAAGGAGCTATACAACAGATGTTAAGAGTTTAATTAAATCACACATGCGCATATTATAATGGTCGCAAGCAAACTAAAGAAAAAACAAGTAAGAAAGACTAGGGGATACCCTAATCCCACCCGCAATTAGTTTTTATACCCTGAATCCATTGAAAATGGAAATTTCAGGGTATAATGTTTTTGTGCGAATGTATGTAACAGGCAGAAGGAGGCGTGCCACACCCCATAAAGTATATATATTCTTGATCAGCTCGATGAGCTGAGTTGAACTAGCCCTGTCCGTCTGTCCGTCCGTCCGTCCGTCCGTGTAAACACGTGGATTTCTTAAACCACAAAAGCTAGAGACTTCAAATAAAAAGCAAAATGCTCGATAATACCATACGCTGTACGAGTTTATTTTTTTTTTCGATAACTTGTCCCATTTCTTTTTTATCGATAACTATCGAAAATATCGCTTTGTTTTTGAGGTCTGGCGTGCACACCGTTAAAGATAGAATCGTGCACTAAGTTGTGTTTGATTGCTATATTGAGTCTGCAAATTTTGTCATTTTTGGATTTTTGATGCCACGCCCCTTTCGCGCACAATTCTACCAAAAACGATAACTCACGTATATCAAATACTAGAGACTTGAAATTTGGAAAATAGGTACATTTGAATGTCATAAACATTCCCCGAAAATTTCATTAAGAACATAGGTCGAGAAAAGTTATTAAACAATAAAGTTTCCATAGCACAGCCTCTTCTGCAGCCGCAAAACTGTGCAGTGAGCATATTACGTGCATGCATATGTTTGTGTGCGTGTGTGTGTGCATGTGTTGTTTACTATTAATGAATAAATGAAACTTTTTATGATTGGTATTACTGCTCAATGGATTCAGGGTATCTCTTAGTCGAGCAGTCTCGACTAGAGTTTAGTTACTTGTTTAATATAGCCCATAACTCGTATGTACAACCATATCACGCGACTTAAATCCATGACAATGGTACTAAGAATGTTGATCAAAGAGCAATTATGCAAACAAATTCGACACACAGATTATGCCAGCTCACTTTTGCAAGCTCACAAGAATTGTTCCGTTACTATTAAAGAAGAAGATCGAAAACATATTCGCACAGCGACACACAGCGCCTGCGACTGCGACACACAGCGGCGAGCGACAATTGGAAGTAGGTAGCAAAAACAATTCAAACACAATTCGACCCAAACTTAAAGGCAATTGCGGTTCTTAGAAAATTTGTTCGCGAGCATTTGCATCTATGTGTGCACATGTATACATAATGAACATGTATAAGCGCCAGCTGGTCTCTGTGCGCTTTGCAGTTCAATCGCTGTTGATCTGGCTAAACATTTTGTTTAATAACTTTTGTGTTTATCAACGGATTTTGATGAAACTTTCACCTTCTGCCTGTTACATACATTCGCACAAAAACATTATACCCTGAAATTTCCATTTTCAATGGATTCAGGGTATAATTATTGTTGTTTTTAAAAAGACCAAACACCCCATACATATATGCCATTTTTGCCATTGAACATAATTTTAAAAATGTAGGGGAAATTTGGGGCTGGTATCCAAAAGTAACAAAATCCGAAATTGGTAAAAAGACACCTAAAACTACATGCGAAATTGCACACATACATTCAAATGCTCGCGCAAAAGACTCTAAGAATCGCAATTGCCTTTGAGTATGAATTGAATTTGAATTGTTTTTGCTACCTACTTTCAATTGCCGCTCTGCGCTGTGTGTTGCAGTGCGAATATGTTTTCGATTCTTCTTCTTTAATAGTAACGGAACCATTCTTGTGAGCTTTCAAAAGTGGGTTGGTATAATCTTTGTGTTGAATTTGTTTGCTTAGTTCCGCTTTGATCGACATTCTTAGTACCATTGGCATAGATTTAAGTCGCGTGATATGGTTGTACATACGAGTTATGGACTATATTAAAAAACTAAGAGCGGGTGGCATTAGGGTATCCCCTAGTCGGGCACGCCGACTAGAGTTTTCTTATTTGTTAATGTATACAAATTATAAGATTGTTAAGATAGGGAGAAATGAACTCGGTAGTATTATTCAGAATAAATTAAGAATAAGTTAACGAATTTTTAGTGAATGCTAAATTTGGAAATATTTTCAAATTGTAATTGCTGTTAATTAGGATAAAGTCATAAGTGCAAAAGGATAGGTTATTATAATGGAATAGGACGCTTTTGCTTCTTTTTTTGGGGGTTTTTACAACAGCATGGTAGGTTATGGTAGAGAATGCGTGTGCCAAATTCTTTCTTGTATTTTGTGTCGTTTTCTTGATAGAGTAAAATTGTGAATGTCTTCATCTTGCATTAGTATGAACATTTTCGGGAGTATAGCTCCGTCAAGTCGTGTTGTCTTAGGGATCTTACAATAAAATAAGATTTATGTACCAGGACGGGAAGTAACCCCCGAAAGAGCTTCGGAACCAGAAGATCCGATCCAGCTACCTCTCGCGGAAAAGTATCGCAGCTCATTGTTTCTTCTCGCCCGATGCGTGCCTAAGCCAAAGTACTTTTCTATACAGTGGATAATAATGTGTGTTTGCTACATACATTTTTGGCGCCCATAGTGGGCTCTGTATGCAATGCTACATAACTATCGTAATTGAACTCACCTTCAAGAACTGTAGCACTACTGAGTACATGTAACGATGGCCTCATTGCAGAAATTTAATCACATTTAGCTTAAACCGTAATTATGTTAATATTTGTTGTTGAAGCCCCAAGAACCATAAAATACAAATTCTTCATTTATTTTCGCCTTTGCTTTTTAGTTTTCATGAGCGAGCTTTAAAGCTGCGCGAAATATGCAAATTTTTGTGTTATTTGTCGCATTCAGCGTTGTGAAAGTATTTTTGTATGCGAGAGCATTGTTCTTTCACATATATTTTAGGCTAGCACACATCAACACTTTTACACACACACATGCACACACAAGTACGTACATAAGCAGCTATGGCTTTATTTGGGTGAAGGCCGTATGCCAAAAAGCAGAAACAACAAACTTGCCAGCCCAATGCAAATCTGAAAATTAAATGCAATTTAGTGCAGCAAAGTGGCAACGTACACAAGTAAAGAAGCAAACAAACGGACACACATACGCACCCAGAGATGCCTGAAGTTTGGGAAAAAGCTCTAAAAATCAACAGACATCAGGTTTCATGAACACAGAACAACATATTTCCAAGCCGAATGTAGAGAAAACGTTTTACATTTTCCCTTTATCGAATTTAAATTCCACTTTGGATTTTTTTTTTTTTTGTAAGTGCTCAGAAATTACACAATTCATTTTTGGCATAACATGTCAATTTGTACGCCTAATGCTAAACAACACGACAGTTGGAGAGGATTGACGAAGAAAATGTATGTTCTTTTCAAAATAGTAAACAAAGTGTTCCAGCTTAGACGCGCTTACAATGCCATTAGGCTCAAGAGCAGAACAAATCAGCTGCCGAAAAGAGTAAAAGGGCTGTCAATGCCAATACCAATGGCAATGACAATGGTAGTGCCAATAGACGATAAGATTCAAGTGACTGAAAAGACCAGCATTATATTTTGTATAGGAATGCTCGGTTATGACAGACAATGCGGCCAGGTCCATTAAGTATCTTGTAACAATCAAAAAAGTCGAAAATTTATTGTAGTCGCTGAGAAACTCTTAATCAGATTCATTTGTGTCAGGTATAAATAAGGTATATAAACGCCATATTAAGAGTAGTATTAGTCTTAGAAATTGATCTCTCTACTACGATAAATCGGCCAGTAAAAAGTCGACCATGACATATCTAAAATTCAAACCACATCAGGCCTGGACCTGTGAAATTGCATCAAGAATTCATTCAACGACTTTCCGTTCGCGTGCAGTGCTTTTCATAAGCCTTTCGCTCTTTACAATCACCGCGCAGGGCAAGCTGCCAGAGCTAAAATCCCGAATTGAAAATGCAAATCTTTAACAGAGCTCGAAAGTGCAAAGCAAACAATATAAATATTACGCTACAGAAGGCTGAAGGCGAACAGAATAAATTGTAGCGCACTTTTTAGCTGTAATAATTGCAAAGCAGTTGGCAACAACTCTTAGGCGTTTACTTACCAGAAAGTTTCGAGCTTCAGCTTCTCGACATTGTTCATTTTTGGTTCTTCAGTCAGCTAATTGGCTAAATAAGTTCTCTTTGACTTGGAATATTTTTAGAGCGCTTGAATAATAACGACTGCGCCACTAGCGGCTCGATGTGAAATATAATTTTTATTTTATAGCGACAACCATTGCGCAATAAGCCTTTAAATGTTAGCATAGGATACGTTTACAATGCGGCGCTATCTGGCTCCGCGTTCTCCGCAATGCCCATGCTTAGGTCCATTTTGTCGCTTCCATTGTGGCTTTGTGTGCGGCGAGTTTTTATTGCTTTTTTGCTTTGACTTTAACACGATTGCTGTTTAATCTTTAGCGTTTATCAAAAATTATACCCCGAGGACCATTACAAAATGAATTGCATTAAGAGAACTGTCCAAGGTGCAGCGATGCCTTTAAGCTTCAAGTTCGTTTTTCGGATGCTCCTGCAAATATGCAATATAAATTAAACCTGTTCCATCGCCATCCAAATCAAGCTTAAGCATCAGGCTATTTTATACTAGTATATTCATTTTCATTTCAATTAAAGTAGTGCTTGATCTTGAAACCTAATTAAGAACAAGGTAAGTTCACTCATAAATGCAATATTGTACTTGCTTGGTGGTCTGAGTTGAAGGCATATGGCCATGCATTCATGTCCTTAATTTATAGACCAGCTTTCTAAGTAAACTAGTAAGTTATTGCGTGTAAATTGAAAAAAAAAAATAGAAAAGCTCTTCTGAAATCCTTGTGATTCATTGCAATCACACCTATATATATTTATATATATAAATATATATGTATATGTATGCATATACCTTATCACAGTGTTGGCAGTTATTAACCGTCATTGCTGTTATGCTGAGGTTGCTGTTATTGTTGTTGCCGGTGTTATCGTGAGCTTGGCAGTATGGCTTATAACATGGTCAGGTCATTGTTGTCGCCTGGTTATAACCACTGGGAGCCCAGCTATTAGTTGTTTTATGAGCACACGATACTATCAGCTGGACGAAGTGGGCCGATGCAAATCCAGTGCATGGCAGTGGCTCAGTAAATTCGATGCATAATTTTGCACTCAACTATAATGAATGGCAACGCCTGTGCTGGCTGGATAATAACGTGGCAGCTTTGGCGCTTCAAGTGCCACCGGGTTGCATGAAATTAAGAAATTGTGTCACAGCCATCTATTCACGGAAGTCCGATTAAGATGCAACGCGTATGAATTAGCATTAAGTGTGAGTAATCAATCAGTCAATCGATGAATGGCGCCTTAGTAGCTGGAGGCTGCCCGACTAGTGGCTCTATCTGGTTAAGAGTTTGGGTCAAGTAGCGTTCGGTTAGGAGCAATTTGGGTTAAGTTATAGCATATTAAAAAACATTTCAAGCGTTTTATTGCTGCCCAGAAATGAGTTCCACTTTGAGCGATGTTGGGCGTTGAAGTTGCAACTTCAAAGCTGCCAACTGGCAACTTTGCGAGCGTAACTTACCCAAGCCTCAAACTGCACAACTGTGCAACCTGCACATGGATGATTGAAACTTTTTCGATTTTAAACTCATAATTTTGCAATACTAACGCCACAACCCACGGGGCAACACTCACTCAGCAGCAATGGACGCGGCAAACTTTGTTCGGAATTAGCATAATTATTGTGCCATAAAGTTGAGTTTTGCCATTAGCAATAAGACTGCTAATGCTGGGTTTAATATGCAAATGCAAATGCGCTGCAGTGCTCACACTCTTAACATTTGTTGATAGGTCCAATATGCTACCGTTACCAAGTGTGACCAGACTTTGACCAGAGGGGAGCGACTTCCAGATGTTATGTTTCGAGAGAATATACCTAATGGTCAAACATATATTGATTTAATGGAAGTAAACATACGTTGGTAATGAATAACATCGAATTTGTTTGAAGTCAAGTAACTGCATTTTCAATCTTATAGAGAATAGTAACTACTTAAGAATGCGTTCGTATTTTGTCTTTCAACGCCACTCAATACTTGCGTGCTGCCACAAAATCTTTTAAGCAATTTATTGCCCTGGCTGCAACTAAAAACTTCAGCTAACATATACTTGCAACCGCAAAACCCACAAAAACAGCTTAGCAGGCGGCAGCGCTGAGGTCCTCCAACTCTCCATTGGATTTGCTGCAGCTACCGAGCGGGCCAGTATTTCTTTTAACCCAAATTGTCAGTCTAGCTGGTCCTTGCCGACTCAGTACGTAAGTCTGGCCAGACATACAGCTGTGTCTCCGAGCCTCAACACGAAAGTGTGTGAGTCTGTGTATGTGTGTGTAGCATGGATTTAGAGCATGTACCCTTTTTTATAGGATAGACATGGACTCTAAAAGTGTCTCCGGCCAACCAGGACACTTTTATTGCTCAGCGTGTGACCAAAAAATAGTTGCGGTGGATTTTGTGTGCGATTTCTGGACCGCACTGAGACATTTTTATGCACAGCTTCTCGCTTGCCACTTGAAGTTCTCCCTGGAATACTGCGTATCAGCATAAGCGAAACCATGTGCTGAATTGTTAAGCATGTGGAATGTGAGATGTTGGTTGTGAACTGCCGTCATTTTCCGACGTTCGCCAACCCCATAAATGTCTGTCGCAACTTGACCTTCGGGTTGCTCGAGCTCGTCTCAGGGCTTCTAAGCTTGACCACCAGTCATCAGCATCTAAGTCCGTATAAAAGTCAGTTGCAACTTCACCTTGAAGTTGGCAACTTGGACTTGACAACCACTAGATGCTGGCTATCCTTACTAGGCTCTTATGAAAATCTACAATTAGTCAAGTAAGATTGATCGGGTTGAGTATGCACTATGAGACTAAATGAGACCTTGTTGAAATACAGTTTTATCTCCATCATAACACGGTAATTCGGCTTACTACTGCGAGTCAACTCTATTATAATCCAATAATCCATGTAATAATTAAATAATTGTAGCATTATCCATATATATATATATATATATATATATATATATATATATATATATATATATATATATATATATGTATGCTGGCTAATATATAGGCTGCTTTCAGTTTTTTGGAAAAGTACAAAGTATTTATTTTAAATAAACTGTCTCAGTTACTAAATAGAAATTAATGCAATAATTGCCAAGAATACAGTCAGCCTACTTTTAAAAATATTGTTGGCTGTGCGAGCAAGGACAGGGTGATGGACACAGAAAGAAGAAGAAGGAAAGCTCGACAAATAGTACAATATTCTATCAGTCGAGTGCGCGTGTTTTTAGCTAAGCTCCTTGGATTTAAAATAAATTGAGGTCAAATGAGAGACAGAGCTGGTATTATCGCTGCAGTTGTTGTCCTCGTTGTCGTCGTCTCTGTTGTTGCCACTGTAACATAAAGACAAATTCGGCGTGCATAATGGTAATTGCGTGTTTTTTCCACTCTAATTACAAGTTATATGCACTTGCACTTGCACCAGCACTAGCACCAACACAATAACGAAAGCCTGGCACATTCAGCAGGGCACATCCTTGCCAGCACTAACTTCCGTGGCAGTGGATATGGCTGTAGCATCTGAGTGAGTGTGCCAAAAGAAACGCCAACCTACATTCGTTGCAGGCTGAGCAGCCTCATCGTCGCAGCCTCCGCATATAAAAATGAAAATTAAAAGAAAAACTGCATATAAAGTGTAGCATTTGCCGCATGCTCTTGGTTTCATTGTAATGCTCTTTTTCACTCTTTCACACTCTCTGCTAATTAAAACAGCACATAGTGTCATTAAAGCCAAAAGTTCGCCTCGCATGATTTTTCGCCTATAATTTTTTTTAAGTCTGAGAAGGATAGCATTACGAGAAGGAGTGCCCGCACAGGAGCGAGGGATATAGAGATAGATGTATCTGATCGTTACAAGCATTGCGGCCGTTTACAGATTATCTCATTATGCTTGTGGCTTCCATTTGCGGTCAATGCAAGCAAGGTGGCGTATAATTAATTACGTATTGAGCATCTGCGAGAGCTTCCTCAGTTCCTGTGAGTTATTTTGCAGCTCGCTTTATGTAAGTAAGTATTCTTAAAAGCGCGGTAAGATAAACCTTTGTTGTTATTCGGCCAACTCGGAATTATAAAAAAAAACTATCATGAAGCTACACTAGTTTTTATTCTATTTATTTATTTTTTTTTATACCCTGAATACATAGAAAATTGAAAATCAGGGTTGTTCAGGGTAATGTTTTTGTGTGCCCACCCCATAAAGTATATATATTGTTAATCAGCTCGATGAGCTGAGTTGAACTAGCCCTGTCCATCCTTCCGTCCGTCCGTCCGTCCGTCTGTGGATTTCGTAAACCACAAAAGCTAAAGACTTGAACTAAAAATCAAAATGCTCGATAATACCATACGCTATACGAGTTTATTTTTTTTTTTTTCCATAACTCCTCCCATTTCCTAATAATCGGTAACTATCGAAAATATCGCTTTGATTTTGAGGCCTGGCGTGCACACCGTTAAAGATAGAATCGTGCACTAAGTTCTGGTTGATTGCTATATTGAATTCGCATATTTTGTCATTTTTGGATTTTCGATGCCACGCCTCCTTCGCCAACAATTCAACAAAAAGGACAACTCATGTATATCAAATACTAGAGATCTGAAATTTGACAAATAGGTACATTTGAATGTCATAATCGCTCCCCGGAAATGTCATTAAGAACATAAGTCGAGAAAAGAAGTTATTAAACAATAAAGTTTCCAAAGCAGCCGCAAAACTGCGCAGTAAGCATATTACTTGCCTGTTCGTGCATGTTCGTGCATGCATATGTGTGTGTGTGTATGTGTTGTTTACTATTGATGAATAAATGAAGCTTGTAATGATTGGTATTACAGCTCAATGGATTCAGGGTATCTCTTAGTCGAGCAGTCACGAGTAGAGTTTTTTTACTTTTTTTTTTTCAAATAATACTCAGCTAACAAATTTAAAAAGATATATTGGATTTTTTATATAATAAAAATTATTGCTTTACAAGCGATAAAAACTAAAAGAATAATTTAATTATTTACTCAATTAATGGTTAAAAAATAATCACAACATTTGTTTGCCACGTAAGAAAACTCTAGTCGAGACGGCTCGATTATGAGATACCCTGAATAATTTGAGCTAATATAACAATCGTTAGAAGTTTTATGTTACTGCGCAGCTTACGCAGCAGCACCTCTAGAGCGTAAGTGTTCTTACATATTATTATTAATTGAGATGTGCCAATCTGCCAAAATGAGGTTTCTAGTATTTGATATAGTAGATTTGTGAATTATAGTTAATTGTGGGGGAAGGGGAATGGTATCCAATATCAAAAGATACGAGAGTTTCCGTATTCGCTAAAGCAATACCCCAAAACCTTATGCACATTCCTCTTTTGAATGGGGTGTACGCTAATTTCGATAATAAAAAAATGAGTTGAGTTATCGAAAAAATACAACAAACTCGTACTGTAAAATGGTATAAACCAGCATTCTGTTGTTTATTTCAAGTGTCTGCTATAGTATAGACGACGGACGGACGGTTAGGGCTAGATCTACTTAGCTCGTTGCGCTGATCAGGAATATATATACTTATGGGGTGTGTCATGCCTTCTACTATTACAAACATTTCATAAAACCATTAAACCCTGATTTTTTTATTTTCAATGCATTCAGGGTATAAAAATGTTGCTTTGCGGTGGTGTGCAGCCAAACGCGCAAATAGCCCAATGAAATAGGCCGCTTTAAAAAAGTCCCGTGTAAACACGCACGTGTATGGACACATATAGTCTCTGAATTCTAGGTATATTGCAGCTGAATATTGCCACAATTTCGAGCCCATATAAAATAATATATTTCTTTATATTTATTTTTAGCAGTAAATTCAATTTATTTATTTTTTAACTGTCCATCGGTAAGTATGTAAAATAAGCTTTTTAATTTTGCATGGAATGGCTAACGCAGTTTGATTCACACTGTTTTTAATAAGCCCATAGAAGTACAACAATGTGACAATGACTTGTCACTTTAGCCCCACTAGATATCTAGTACAAGCTTTTCCTTATCCATCTATTATCACTTAACAAGTAAAAAAATTCTAGTCGGAGGTGCCTGACTACGTGATACCCATATTCCTCCGAACATAGTTTTTGAATATAGCCCATAACTCGTATGCAGAACCATATCACCCGACTTAAATCTATGACATTGGTACTAAGAATGCCGGTCAAAATAGAATTATACAAAAAAAATCTACATATAGAATATACCAACATACTTTTGCAAGCCCACAGCAATTGTTCCGTTACTATTAAAAAAGATAAATCGAAAATAACATTTAATTTTATTTTTGGGAAGTTTGGGGCTGTTATCCAAGTGTAACAAAAATCGAAACTATTAAAAATATACATAAAAGTACACGCGAAATTTGGTAACTCTAGCTTTTAAGATTAAAAACATAAAAAATCATAACTGATTTTTAATATGGTTTTAAAACGATATCAATTATTCAGGAATAGTTATCGATTTTCTGATACAAACTCGATATGTGCGTCGTATTTACGAGTATAACAAAAAGTCTCAAGTCTATGGCTTTGATAGGTTCTGAGATAGATGCGTTCATACATACGGACGGACGGATGAACAGATAGACGGACAAATAACTCGGCTTATTGATCAAGATGATCAAGAATATATATACTTTTGGGGGTGTGGCACACATCCTTCTGCCTGTTACATACATGTGCACAAAAACATTATACCTTGATTTTCCATTTTTAATGGGATCAGGGTATAACAATTAAAGATACATTAGTCGAGACGGCTCGACTAAGTGATATCCTGAATCCTTTGAGCTGATTAACCAATCATTAAAAGATTGTTTTATTCATCAATAGCAAACAGCACATGCACATACACATGCAGCTGCCGCTGCAGCATAGTATGTAATTAGTTGTTCAATAAGTTTTTTTCTAGACATACGTTCTTAATAAAATTTTTAGGTCATAATTATGACATTTATATGTTCCTACTTTCAATTTCAAATCCCTGGTATTTGATATAAGGGATTTGTGGCATCAAAAATTCAAAGATGACAAAATATGCGTATTTATTATAGCAAACAACCATACCCTGAAATTTCATTTTCAATGGATTCAGGGTATATGAATATAATAAAATATAATATAATTTTGCTTCTTCACCATATGACAACTTTTCAAAGCTAACACGAAGTTAGAAAAGATGTGCAAGTGAAATCGGACAGTTGAATTGCAATATAGAATGCACTTAAAAAAAAGCAATCGCTTCTTTTTTCAAAAGTATCACATTGTTAAATAGCTTTGGTCATGTTAATTAAAAATTTAAAAAGAGCAAAAAACTCAAGCGTAAATTTCAGGCAATTGTTTATTTTTGTCTACTTTAAGCTAAATCACAACCTACATACCGGCTGCTCGTTTAGCCGAAGTAGAGCTCCGGAGACCGTCAGACAATAGTTTATAGCACAAGTGTTAAACATTTTTGCTTGGCACGCCAGTGTACTAAAGCAAACCCAGCCATCCCAGGAATCTACAAACTCAACGCGACAGCTTGAGCATTTTTGTTGGCCCCGATCCCGGCCTGGCAACAATTACAACGAAACCAAACAGCATAAATAAATGTAGAAATTATTATTAAATACGAGCAGTGCGCAATCAGTTCCCCATCCTCTGCAACCACGCAATCCCACCCAGCCCATTGATTGTGCCTTATCGATCTAACAGTTTTTGGAGAGAGCGGGTATTTTACAATAAATAACCGAGCAATACAAAAGCGAAATTCATGTACATATTGGATGGAGGGCCATAAATTAGAGCTCATTCCAAGTTGTGGGCGAGGATAACAGATATTAGACACATTTTTGCATGGCTGGACTTTAATTGGCCTACAACAAAAAGCAAAAAAAAAAAAAAAAAACACGGAATCAATTGGCCAACACAGCAACCGACGACCAAGTTTTAAACTATTTTTAACTTTTTCAATTGATAGCATAAAAAATATTAAACGCCCAACAGTAACAAGAAAAGGGCAAAAAAGGTACTCGAAATTATAATGCTTAACCTTTAAGCAATCTTAACTTGCGTGTTAAGTCGCTTGCAACTTCTTTCTTACTACTTAGGCAAGTTGTTGATGCCCTGTAGCATGTTGAGGATTATAGGAGTATTATAATTTGGTCTCTGGCTATGCGCCGCTTTTAAGACTTAAATTTTATAAAAGAAAGCTAAAATAAGTTCAGATAATATTAATAGCACAAATTGAATCGCTCTCCTGCGCCTCTAGGTATGCTTACATTTTTATTATTGAAAAGTGAGTTTGTAATTTTGGTTACTATATTTATATATCCATATCCCGTCGATTTAAATGTCATTTTTATATTTTTTTTTTATGCTGCAGAGTGTGGTGTGGTCGAGGTCAAGCTCTTCCTGGCATATCCTTGCCTCTTCACTTTTTATTTCTTTAGCCGCTATATTCCACGCTTGTTGGCACCTACGAGCTTTTTTCTGTCGGGCGGACTTAAGCCTTCCCAGCTGTTAACGACCTTTACTAGTCGAAACCCGTTTGCTGCCCAACTGTAGGGGCGGGGCAAGCAACTAGCGAGTGCTATGGGATGGGGGCGTTAAGCTGCAATTGCGAGCAAACTTTATAAAAATGGCCAAGTGCTTCACGATGTGTATATAAGTTTTCTAAATTTATTACAATTCGCGCGAAACCTGAAAGCTATAATTTTCGAGCGGTTTTACGACTACGCCCAGAATGTCGAATGTCGATTTTTGATATTTGCTCTTGACACGCAACACTCTTTAAACTTTTACACAGTTGCGGCTGGCTTCGTCTCTAAAAATATCCATAAATCAATTTTAGTTTATTCGTGCTGATGAGAATAGATTTTGGCCCGGTCGAGAACTATGAGCGCGACGAGTGTCTTCCACAAATTGAAAGCGACGAGCGGCAGGCAGCAAGAGGGAAGCAGGGACAGTTGACTGAAGGGGTGGCTTTTGGGGGTTTGTTTTCGCATAACTTTACATAAATTTAACAGATATCCTTGGCATATTGCTCACGTTGGCGGCTGTGCCGCCAGAAACGGGCCGCTGAATATTTGCTTGGTCAATAGTTTCAATTCGAAGCCGTCAGTACGTATTTCAACACTTTGCGCATATTTCCCACGCTTAATTGCATTTTTAATTTTATACATTCGTTTTTGTTTCTTTTCTTTCGCGCTTGCACATATTTAATGCGCAGTACCAAATGCTCTGTGGATCTCTGCCTGTGGATGTATGAATTCGTTTCGTCATCCGTCCATCCGCCCATCGACATCAACACTGTCAAAAGATTTAACAGTTTAATGAGGTTTTGCAATACTCACATCTGCGGGCATATGTGTATATATTCATATGTCAGCATGTATATTTGTTGTATTTACAGTAACACTGCGGTGCGGTCAATCCAGCCGCTGGTAACGCCCCCTCTGTCTACTTGCTCCTCGTCCTTCGACAATGTCGTCGCCATCATCGCTCGTCGTCGCATGTCAATGCTGCTGGCCATTGTTGACAGAAGGATTTATGTTACAGCAGTGTCACTCCTCACTCGCATATACTAGCACACACAAGCACTCTCACAGACGGGCTTATATATATATACAAACAAATGTAGCAAAATTTTGCCCATTAACATATTGATTTTTATGGCCAACAAATTTACGAGCTTTGCTTTGCGTGGGCATTTTTTTTTTTTTTTTTTTTTTTTTTTTTTTTTTCGCCTTTCTGGCGTTGTATAAAAGGTTTCAAAAGTAACGCCATTAATTTGTGCCAAACGCTTCCTAAATTATGTGTTTCCATTGACTCCCATTTCTTTCATTTCCTTACTTAGAGGCCCCATCTGACTCTGTTCATATATAACAATAACGTAGCTGCATCTGAAATTAAACAAGAGTTTCCTGAATACTTCGTGAAGCAAAGTTTCACTCAAATTTCCATATGTAATTCTAATAATATTACTTGGTTTACATTTCACTTCACTTCAAATTCAAATGCAGGCTTTCATTTAAAGCATTTGAAAGTCTTAATGTATTACTCTCGCTTAATGAAAACCGCATCTCAATGTAGAACACATTTCAGCTGATGAGCTTTAGAGCATACCCAAAACACATTCCCCCACCTTGCCGCACACGCCCACACCCACTTACTTCTGCATAGGTACATTAAAATTAAGCAAATAGTTTGATAACAGCTGAGCAACAGCAACATTTAAGTCGCACAAAAGCTGGCACCCAATACGGTGTGCTATCAAGTAAATATTGATACTTTGATTTGAGATTAAAAAGCCCATATTCCACTCTATGCGCTTATGACATTTAATTTTAATGTGTTTAGTATGCGAATAGGCTTTCGATTCGCTTTGCCATTGCATCTGGCATTAAGCACTGCTGAAGTAGTCCCTGTCGTGTATAGTTAAAAGCCGCAATGTATGAATGAGAATTTTTTGCTTTGAAGTTTGTATAGAATGCATACAGTGAAGCTATCTGCAGCTTAGAGGCAGCATAAATAGACTGAAGCAAACGAAAACTATTGCAAATGCTTTGTGAGTTGGCCGCCAACTGAGGTTTGTTTTCTTTTTGTTGCTCGGTAAATATTTGCTCACAATTATTAGTGCTAAACGTTTTGTGCCCATGGCAAACGTTAGTTCGCTTTGTGGTCCTTAAATAAATTAGGTGACCTGCCTTTGGTGTTGGCGCTGCCTTCTGCAGATAGACACGTCCAGCTATTGCAAACCGCATAAACCTTTACAATTACTTATAAATTTCCAGGATTTATATTATGCTTAATGAATTTCCACTTGAGCAGAATCGTTGCCCTTCAGCCTCCTCGTCCGTCGACCCAGCACGCCTGTGTGGCTGCCAGTCTGCCTATCCGCCAGCCTGAATGTCTTCCACTTCCTTGCCTTGGCAATGTTTTCGTTGAATTATGATGCTTTTAAAATTTAATTTTTTTTTTTAAGTGTTTACTCGGCGCAATTACTTTCTCTCAGCATTCGGGTCGTTTCTTTGGCTGCTTTTTGCGCTACGCAAGCAGCAATCAGTAATGAGTTAAATTTAATTTTATTATTTCAGGCAAAATGATGTGTTTTATTAAGATTGCTCTGCGCAGATCTATCTCTTTGTCATTAGCATAATAATTTGCAAATGCTTCATTAAATCTGATTTTGCATAGAAAATGCAATGTAGAAATCTACAGAGCTTCTTCGTTTAGATTAATATATTCAGCAGAAATCTTCTCGCGCGATATAACCGTCAAACATGAAATATCAAATCAAAGATGTACATTTTCCTTATTGATATGTTCATTATGGGCATTGAGCAAACAAGCTTCTCACTCAATTTTTCTAACTGTCTGCGCTGAAATTGCATGGGGCAAACCAACTTTGTGCAATCAAATTTCGCAAACATCTTCGTGCAACAACACTGTTGGCAGCAGCAGCCGCCAAACTCTCTCACACTCGACATTCCAAAACTCAAGATGTGCATATTTATCAAAACATTTTTGATCGGAAATGGAAGAAAAAATAGCGCGTGCATGCCAAAAGCAAATACGGGAAAATTGCAAGCTCTGTACATATGGGAAGTCAGAAGGAAGAGTGTACCTACCGCTAGGCCAAGGAGGAGACTTGCTGATTTAACTGGCAAAGCTTGCAAGGCACTCGACTTGCGTCATTTTGTAAAATATGCAGCATATTTTAAATTGCGCCACGCGGAAAACAGAACCAAACTTTATTTATTGTCTATATAAAGGGAATTGATGTGTCCGCTCGAATGTGTTGCGCAAGCTTGCCTTTGATTGATACAAGCAATAACCCGTGTGGCGTATACGTAATGTACATAGATATACAGAATATAACGTATACGAATCGATAGCACAGGCAAAAGCATTAATTGCTACCATTAAGCTAATCGGTGCTACTGCATTTTACTTGGTAATTATTCGCGCCGACCGCCTTAGGCACAGACAATGAGCGAAGATTGGACATGGACAGCGATTTTAAAAGGCAGCAAAAACAATTTTACACCTGTCAGCGAATAAAACGTTGATACAAAAATACGAAAATCCATTTAAGTAGCCAAATTTTTGTCGAAAGAAAAAATTCCATGGATTCTAGCGAAACAGACTGGCAAAAGGCATCCTCAAAGCAGTAGCCAAAGCCGTTGGCCTTGGCATTAGGACAAACAAAATACAAGCAGACAACTCATTGTTCTTGCCGTGTTCACCTTTTGGTCTCTCGCCCACTTTTTTGTTCTATATTCCACCTTTCTTTTTTTTCTTTTCTGCTAAATAAACATTTATAAAAACAGAAAAAGTTTTATTCTCGCTGATGTTGCTCTTCGTCCTTTTCTGTTCGCTTTCTCCCTCCCTTTCTCTCTCTATCACTCTCATCCATCAACGCGTTGGCTCAAAATTTAATTTGAGCTTCCAGCGCACAATACACACAATCCCTGGCTGTGATGCGTGCCAAAAATACATATATATATTTGTAGCTTACTATGTACTCCGGTAAAATCTGAAAAAACGCATGTAAACAGTGGTAAATATAAATATAAAGGCAGTCTCTGCGGGCCGTGCATAGTACGTAAATTAAGATAACTTTTGGGCAATATATATTGTTTAATTGTTGTCAGTAATAAAAAAAATGTATTTAAAATACATATCAAATATATATTTATTGCAAAGCCCTGCTTACGATATTAATGTATGTTATATAAAAACCATTCACAATGGTTATAGCTCTATAAGCCGTAATAAGCAGTTTTAATGTATAAAAAAAAGAGTTGACTTATCTCATCGACCATATTTTAAAAGAAAACTGTTTGCAGTAGTTAGAGATAAATATGTGCGTGGGTCGCACATTTGTTGTGCGTGCAGCCGTTCGCCTCAAGCTAAACATCTTAAACGAGATCTGTGCCGCACTGCGATAGATAGACTAGGAGCATAGTATAGCTTTTGTACATATGTATATGCGTATGAGCAACAGACACACACAGAGCGGCAAATATATAGTGTGTCGTAAACATAGACACAAGACTTCTGGTCATACATTTGCGCTGAGTAATGGGAGCCATTGTTTGTTTTAAGCGTTGGCGATGCCTTGGCTATGATAATGGCATATGAATGCAAGCCACTTGGATATGCAAACTAGGCGTGTGGCGAAACGTGCATTGGGCGTGGCCATGGCGTAGACGTGACGCCTGCATAGTCTTTAACATCTACAGTCGGCGTCCACGCCCACAAAATGTTGTGCACGCTGCATTTTGTGTTTTTGCGAGGTGCTGAACGACATGACGGGCTGCAGTTGTAGTTGTCTACATTGTTGTTGTTGTTGCTTCTTGCACTGTCTGATAAGCGTCAAGCTCTACGGGGTATCAATGAGCTCCGACATGTATGTGCATGGATTTGTGCGTGCAACTTGTATATTGGTTGTCAAGTTGATGTCTAATTTAACGCTATCGGAAAGTTGCCAACGTTTGCTTTCCGTATGTCTTGTCATTGTGTCGTACTAGCCAGAAATCGAAGCTTGTAAAGCATCGTTATCAAGCATATGATACTGCATATGAGTAACATTTCTTTTGAGTCTCTCGAAGAGTCGCTATTATTGTGCTTAGATATTGTAGTAAGCCAGTTTTAACGAGAAATAAAACTCCAGTCAAGCAACACTTGCACGCACACACACATATGTATATATATGCACGCGCTCTGCTTGCTAGAAAATTCATTATTGAATAAGCTTTTTCTAGACGTATATTTATATGTGCATATCTGCCAAATTTCAAGTCTAGTATGTGATTTACGGGAGTTATGAGCTAAGTATTTAATTTTCAATGGATTCCGGTTATACATATAATAAGAAGTAGTTAGTCTAAAAATCCGATTAATTACTATCTCGCCGGATTGTCGAAGCTCTTCTTTGCATAACTACACGGGTACTACCACATCTAAAGCAAGTAAGAAAACTCTAGTCGGCGTGCCCGACTAAGGGATACCCTAATCCCACACGCTCCCTTATACCCTGAATCCATTGAAAATGGAAATTTCAGGGTATAATGTTTTTGTGCGAATGTATGTAACAGGCAGAAGGAGGCGTGCCACACCCCATAAAGTATATATATTCTTGATCAGCTCGATGAGCTGAGTTGAACTAGACCTGTCCGTCTGTCCGTCCGTCCGTCCGTCCATGTAAACACCTGGATTTCTGAAACCACAAAAGCTAGAGACTTTAAATAGAAAGCAAAATGCTCGATAATACCATACGCTGTACGAGTTTATTTTTATTTCCGATAACTCGTCCCATTTCTTTATTATCGATAACTATCGAAAATATCGCTTTGTTTTTGAGGTCTGGCGTGCACACCGTTAAAGATAGAATCGTGCACTGCAATGTGGTTGATTGCTATATTGAATCCGCACATTTTGTCATTTTTGGATTTTTGATGCCACGCCCATTTCGCCCACAATTCAACAAAAATGACAACTCACGTATATACTAGAGACTTGAAATTTGGCAAATAGGTACATTTGAATGTCATAATCACTCTTCGAAAATTTCATCAAGAAAATAAGTCGAGAAAAAAAGTTATTAAACAATAAAGTTTCCATAGTACAGCCTCTTCTGCAGCCACAAAACTGCAAAGTAAGCATATTACGTGAATGTTCGTGCATGCATATTTTTGTGTGTTTGTTGTGCATGTTTTGTTTACTATTAATGAATAAATGAAACTCTTAATGATTGGTATTACAGCTCAGGGTATCTCTTAGCGAGCAGTCTCGATTAGAGTTTTGTTACTTGTTTAATAATAATTTTATGTTGTCTAAGACTTGAATAATGGAATTGGCAAACCGAAAAATATATCATACCTACCATTAATATATCGGAATGTTTATTTAGTTTCTGTATTGCTACATCAACTTGTAGCTCCATTAACAATGTTAATTCTATTTGGTAAGATAACTGACATAGGCTTATCATTAACAAGTAACGAAACTCTAGTCGAGACGACTGGACGAAGAGATACCCTGAATCCTTTGAGCTGTAATACCAATCATTAAAAGTTTCATTCATTCATTAATAGCAAACAACACATGTACACTCACACACATGCATACGCACGCACAAACACGCACGCAATGTGCGTACTGCGCAGTGATGAGGCGGCAGCACTGCCGCTGCAGCATAGGCTGTACTATGGACATTTAATCAACCAAAACTTTTTTTTTTTAGACACACTTTCTTAATGAAATGTTCTGGACATAATTATGACAATTATATGTGCCTATTCTCTAAATTTCAAGTCTCTAGTATTTGATATACGGGATTTGTGATTTTTTGTGAATTGTGGGCGAAAGGAGCGTGGCATCAAAAATCCAAAATTGACAAGATATGCGTATTCATTATAGAAATCAACCAAAACTTAGTGCACGATTCTATTTTGAGCGGTGTGTATGGTATTATCGAGCATTATGTTTTTTATTTCAAATCTCTAGCTTTTGTGGTTTACGAAATCCATGTGCTTACACGGACGGACGGACAGACGGACAGGACTCGTTCAACTCAGCTCGTCGAGCTGATTTATATATTTACATATATATATTCTTTATGGGGTGTGGCATGCCTACTTTTGCCTGTTACATACATTTGCACAACAACATTATACCCTGAATTTCATTTTCAATGGATTCAGGGTATAAAAAGAGCAGATGAACTTCATTACGCTAGACTGACGCCCCAGCTCAGCAGCTATTCTGTTTATTAATTTTCTAGCGTGCTTACTCTCACCCACACTTATATACAAATAAGGAGAGCACATTATCTTATATATAGTAAATCCCTGAGATCCAGATCAAAACTGAGTGTATTCATGGGAATCATAAATGAATTAGTCAATCAATAACTTTGATTACATGGACCACTTAATTTCTTAAACATCACCAACAGTTGGGTTCAAATGGGATTGCCTGTCAGCTCAGCCCAAAATGTAGTCATAGAAAAAAGTTAGGCTAAATTTCCTCTTTAATTGCCGTTCAGTGAATACTATTAATATTTTATGCCACATATTCAGGAGGAGAGGGCCTATACGACACAAAACTATGCAACAAACTTCATTAACGAGTCTAAGAGGCTGGGCAACTCTTGACATCAACTCGATAAGTAGTATGAGAGCAATTTTGTTTGTGTCTGATGTGTCGGACGTGAGTGTGTGTTACTCACTCACTGTAGGTGTGTGATTTACATGATGTCCTGCAAAGTGATGGGAAATGTTTTTAAATTTATAAAAAAAACAAACTCAATTTAATTTGCTGCTAAGTTGACAGCGAAGGGTAACGTGAGCAGCTCGGCGAGAGAAACTTGCAGCATTTTATTTATATAAATAGGCTTAGCACTGTTTGGTTGCTAATCTACTTGAAGAACAGGTTTTGCTCAGCAAAAGGTCTAACTGACCTTTTTGGGATTTGTGCGCTGCTTTGTCTTGCCATGCTATTCCTGATGATTTTGCTTTTGCTGTTGCCTTTAACCCTATCGGGCTACACTTGACTGCGCCTGTGAAAATCTGCATATTTCAGTGTTAATCCTACTTTAGAATTTATAAAATAAATTATTTACTTGACATGGCTTGCAGCGTGAGGAAACAAAGCAAAGAAAAATGATCAACTCAACTTTAAGAGTTGAAAAATTGAAACCCCTTGCAGGAAGCGAGCAGTAACTCCTCGACCAATTGGAGACGCAAGAAAAATAGTTGGCGTCCTATTGTTTTCGTCCCTAGCCAACAACTGTTGTCGGTCTCTAAGGCCGCTTTGTCACATGTGTGCGCTGACGTGGCACAAAATGAATCGCACTTGATTGTGGCTGCCACCAGGCCACCAGCTAGTAGCAGTCAGCAGACATCCAGTAGCAGCAGCAGCAGTAGCAGAAGCAGCCGCAGCAGCTGCGCAGCAAGCAACCAAACTCAAGCGAATTGCCTGTGCAAAGTGCATCGTTAGCCAAAATTTACGTGGCACCTTTACACACGGCTGCCAAAAACAAGCCAGTGCTCACAGAGGTACATCTCTGCCGACCCCGTCTCTTCCCCTTATTATGAATGGCGTCTTCGTCCACACACACATGTATGTTAGTACGTAGGCACCCACAGGGGAGCTCGACTTTTCAGTTTTTTGTAGAAATTTATTTCGAAGTCAGCTGCAGAAAATGTTCTCGCTTGTGCATTTATTATAAATTCATATGCGTCGCCGATTAATTCAGTTTCTTTCCTTTCCGCTTTTTTTCGGCATTCAAGTCCCCTCCTTTCGCTCTTAACACCTCAGATATCACCACATTAGTTATTCCGGTTTTAATTTTATGCGTTCAATACACATGCTAACTGCTAACGTCTTTCATTCCAATATACAATAAGACACATGAGTGTAAAAAGAAAAACTGAGTAAGGAGCCAGCTCAAAGTGACGAAATTGATTAGAAGGAATCAGTACTTCAAGACCGCCAAGTTTACAAAGGCTGAATTATTTCCAAAAAATAAATTTTTCTATATTTATATGAACAAAAAATAACATACATCAAGAAAGCCATAGATTTGACTAAAATCCCAAATCAATACAATAAACTAGTTTCATATTTACATGTGATACATGTGATGTGGTAGATAAGGTTGGGCAAAACTATATTAAAACGGTCAGCCTACTGAAGAGGGCAATTTTGTATAATTATATGCAAGCAGTTTGTTCCTTTTGTGTTAGTCCCTTAGGCAAGTGACCCAGAAGAGTGGGCTCTGTGTTTTTAACAGTGCTTTAATAATCCACCAGAGCCCGATTTCCATTAGGATAAGAGATGCAGATAGCTCGAACTCGGCTTACATTCTATTTTGGCAGCATTGTAAATCATTACTCCCTACTTTTCCAATTCCCCAGAGCTTTGGCTGCTGCTGTTGGACTACTTTTTGTTCACTCTGTGTTTTTGCTTTCATTTTAACAATCAAATAAAATAAAAATCCAATGTAATCCTTTGGCAACCGAGCGAAAAAGGGCACCCAAATTGGCATCACAAAAAGTTCCATCAAATAATTTTCCTCTAAGGCCGTATTGCTGGCTTTTCCGTTTCCCATCTCTGTCTCGGTGCATGCGACAATTGATTTCCATTTTGGCAAACGTGTCTTAATACTGTCGATCTCCGCGTTTTCCTGCTAAATTTATTATTAGGCAAAAATTTCTCGCGCTTTCCATATGCAATCATTTTCGGCCCTTATATATTATTGTCCTGTGTTTCATTTACAGCTAAACAGCTAATAAACACGACATCAGAAAGCTCGCACACAGGTCCTACTCTTAATCTCAATGCTCTTCAAATGAAAAGTAATAAAAGAAGCACAAAGGATAATGTGTTTTTAATGGCAGTGAGTTCGGCTTTTGTGCTCTTCGCCTGCTTTTTAACTTCTTGCAAACACAACTTTTTTATTTTCCTCGTTTATTACGCTTGCACCCCTAAACAGATAAAAATTTAACAAGTAAGAAAACTTGAGTCGGAGGTGCCCGACTACGCGATACCCAGATCCCTACCGATCATAGTTTTTGCATATAGCCTATACATAACTCGTATCTAGAACCATATCACGCGACCTAAATCTATGACAGAGGTACTAAGAATGTCGATCAAAGAGGAACTATGCAAACCAAATCGACACACAGATTATACCGGGTCACTTTTGCAAGCTCACAAGAATTGTTCCGTTACTATTAAAGAAGAAGAATCGAAAACATATTCGCACAACGACACGCAGCGCCTGCGACTGCGACACACAGCGACGAGCGGCAATTCAAAGTAGGTAGCAAAAATAATTCAAACACAATTCGACGCAACTCAAAGGCAATTGCGATTCTTAGAAAATTGTGCGTGAGCATTTGAGTGTATGTGTGCACATGTATACATAATGAACATGTACAAGCGCCAGCTGGTCTCTGTGCGCTTTGCAGTTCAAGCGCTGTTGATCTAGCCAAACATTTCGTTTAATAAATTTTGTGTGTTTTCAACGGATTTTGATGAAACAATCACCATATCATTTAAAAAATTATTATTGTTTTTAAAAAGACCAAACACCCTATATATATGCCATAATATAAAACATACGTCAGTTTTAAAATTTTGGGGAAATTTGGGGCCGGTATCTAAAAGTAACAAAATTGGAAATTGGTAAAAATATACATAAAGCTACATGCGAAATTTCGAGACTCTAGCTCTCAAGATGAAAAAGATAAAAAGTCATAACTGATTTTTTGGTTTTAGATCGATAACAAATATTCAGGAATAGTTATCGAATTTCTGAAACAAACTCGATATGTGCGTCGTATATACGCGCCTAACAAAAAAATCAAGTCTCTAGCTCTTACAGGTTCTGAGATCGACGCGTTGATACATACGGACGGACAGACAGACGGACGGACAGACGGACAGGGCTTAATCAACTCGTCTTTTCGCACTGATCAATATATACTTTTGGGGGTGTGGCACGCCTCCTTCTGCCTGTTACATACTTTTAACAAAACATTATACCCTGTTTTCTCATTTTCATGGGTATAAAAATATACTTATTTTTGGATGGCATAAAATCTGCTTCAGTCCGACGTGTATTGGCGCTGTTTGGTGGTAAATGTGTGAGAAATAAATTTAATTAATTTTTCAGCACCGGTGGGCGGGTTAGGGAAACTTAAAGAGCATGTAAACAAATTATGCAGGCGCAGGGAGTAGGAAGAACATTCTCGCTGCGCTGCTCGCTCACCAAAAGTAGGAAACCAGCCAGCAACATTGAACAGGCAGCACGCAGTGATGGCGGCAGCGGCAGCTCTGCCTACGCCCACATGTGTTGATTAAGCGCATTCATTTGACTTTATTAAGGGCTTGAACGAACCTGGTGAAAGTTTAAGCTGCCGCTCCACAGAGCAAAGCCTACCAACCTGTGCGCAGGCAGGAAGGCTCACGTTCTATTAACGGCATTCATCTGGCCAACTAGGTAACTTTACCACTTTAGTCAACAACACTTTTAATGTTGTGTAATTATTCAAATATAAGCTGGAAACTTGTCAGACCGTTGGTAATTGACGTCGATGTTCTTTTTGCTGTTGTCGCGATCTCGCGTGCTTCATTATCAAGCATAGACATTCGAACACTCACGAACATAGCTTCTTCGGCAAAAATGTTCATGGCACGTGCCTACTCATAAGCCATTAGGCGGCATGCACGCAAAAACCTGAGCTCCGACTGCCTTCTGCTTGTTGCTGTCATCCCTTGCAGACCAACTATGACCGGACCAGTTTGTATTGTCGTAGGTAATTGTTGACTAATTGAAGCGGGCAATGGCAGTGCCAGGAGCAGCCAACTGAACTCCCTGACTGCTCCAGTTCCACTCGCAGTCGCCATAGCCGTCGCAGTCAATTCGTGTCAAGTCCTGTCGTGTCCAGTGATTTAGAGCGCAGTTTAGTAGTTTGGACATGAGTCCTGTCTCTGGTAGCTAATGAGCTGCAAATCGTGCCACCTTGCGTACGTGGTAGAACCCTCTGATTTCAGAGCCACATCAGACGCATATTGGTATATACACATTGGAATGGACTCTATTTAGGTCTAAAAAAAATGGAAAACAAATTTAAGGTTACTTTAAATCTGATTTTATTTCCATACAAATAAGAACTTATCTAAAAATAAAAAATTTTAATTAATCTTTACACCTATAAAAATTAACAATAAAAAACAGATATATGTGTGCATGAAACATCAATATATTTTATATAGTGTGCTATTTAAGTATTCTGAATTTAATCAGTTTAGAATATTTAAATTTAAATTATTACAATTCTAAATACCCTATACCAAAAAGGTTCGCTGTAAATGAGTATATTGAGTATAAGTATTGAAGTTCAGCAAATACAGCAAAACTTTAATTTGACTGACCTTAATGAAAAATACGTTTGAAAGAATAGAATTAGAGCGGACATTGATTGCGAAACTCTTGAAAATCTATTAAATCTATTAAGCAAGAAAGTTAATTAAGATCATTGCAGTCGGACGCAACCAACTGGGTATCGAAAGAGGAGCTCAACAGCAACTTTAAGTGCAAACATTTTTCTCGTAACTCTGATATTTTGGACCATATAAGATTTTTTATTGGCGTAGGTATATGATCTATATATTTATTCTCTAACTGTATAAGATATTAACATAAGAATTCTGTAAAAATTTTTGCATGGTAGCTCATAACCAGGATCTCTAAACAATTACAGTTAAGAATTTGCGCTAGTTCAATGATTTATAATAACTGTATCGTTTATTTATTTATTAGCTAATTTCCCATACACTTTATCAGCATATTTAAAAATCACACTTATACACAAACAAACTAACAATCGCACTGAATAATTTTCAAAATTAATTTGTACTTATTTAAAATAATTTATTTTCAATTCACGGATTTTATTTTAGGCCAAAAAGTCAGTTATACAAAACCCTACACACACATACAGACATACATACATACATAAGCACACAAACACTCACTTTCGCTTTTGCTGTCGCTTTTTATTCGGACCCGGTTCGGAGAGATAAGGTTGTTTAGGCGGTGAGCTGGTTAGCTGGTGAGGTGGTTAGATGCGGTCAGCAAATTGTTATGCAAATCAGCGCATTGACAGAAAATCAATTAACTAAGGTAAACACGCGGTGTAACCATCAACAATGAGATCAGGAACCAGACCCTGGTCGAGTTCCATTTGCAACATGTGAGGCTGTCAAATGCTTTGTGGGTTTGAAATTAATTAAAATCTATTTAGCCGACTCTTTGGGGCTGCCAAGTATTTTCGGCGCACATAGAAGCTGCTTAGCATTGCTTTCGGTGTGGCATTCACTGTAGGTCCGGACAAGAATTAGAGCCTGTAAACGTCAAGCATTGAGAAAGGGTGACCGCCCAGAATTGACCAAAGTGCACAAGCACACATACGCAGCAATTTAACAATGGGTCAGGCATCGGAGAAGGCTCAAGACAGGGAGTAGCATAGCTTTGTGGGTGGGCGGGCCTGCGAGCGGTAGAATGGGAGGTTATGTATAACCGCATGACTGTCATTTGCTTTATGCACGCTGTAATATTCATGATTGTAGTTAACAAGGACAATTATGATTGATTTATGTGCCGGGGCTTGCGCGTGCCAGCGTCCTTACCATTAGTTTAAGCCTTGGCAACTGAGCAACTAAGTTGAACTTTATGTCAGGTAGCTCACGATTAAAGTTCTACATAATCTCCGCCATACATAATGTCAGCCATCATTTTAAGACAATGAGCTCGTAAAAATTATGACTCGTACTAGGCCTCACGGCGATGCATAAAACTTTGATTGCCTCGTTTAATGAGAGCCAAAAACCAAGCCACATGATAGTCCCAAATAGGCATACAAACTAGCATTTCAAGTATGCTTATGCTTATGCTTACACTTATGTGGCATGTGTCTGCATGCATGCGTGTATGTATTTAACTTTTACTATAAACATAATTTTTAATTAGATTGCTTATACGCCGCTTAAGTCGGCACCACTGCTGAAAATCAAATCCTTGCCAAAACTAAGTTACTCTTCCTGTAGTCAATCTAACACACTCTCTCTCTCTCTCTTTCTATCTCTCTCTCTTTCTTTCTCTACAAACACAGTCAATGTTTGGGCAGGTGTATCACAGAGGTGTTAACGTATAAGCCTTTATTGTTGCTCTAACTTTGTTATTGCTTATGTAAATGGGAACTTAATGTCAATGTCAGCTGAAGAAGAACTTGTTGACTTAGCAAATCATACATAGAGCCGGGCAAATATAACTTACATAAATTACTCACCAATTTGATATGTGTTGGAGCTGGTGGTTTTGAGCAGAGAATGTGAAATTAGCTGCGGCTTCTCTCTGCGGCCAAGTTCTCATGTCATGCAGCTACTGTACAGCTACTAATCCCAAGGGTCATTGGTCTTAGCAAATATAATATTCTCACTCACACGCTCACGCAGAGGCACACGCACAGATTCATTGACCTGTTTAATTTGTATATAAATGTTGGTTATTTCTTTTATTTCCGGTTCTTTCGGGCAGTTCAATTTTCGCCCTCCGCTGTGCACATTTTAATCCGATTGTTTTCAATTATTTGAAAACCTGTTTAGATACCCTGCTGCGTACTCTGCGGGTGTCCTGGCGCCCAAGTCGCTCGTTATGCATAATTAAATTAGAACAACAACAATTACAATGAGCAGCAACAAAGCTTGTCCGGAGCGAAGGGATTATTAAAATGTTTACGTGCAGTTGTGGGAAAACTAAAATAAAATAAGGTTTGTATTGACCGATGGCGTAATGCAATTTTAATTGCATGTCTGCTCACTTCTCATTGAATGTTGTTCGCCACTCGCAAAAGCGTTTTACAATTTGAGCGGCATTTGAGCTAAAAGTCGTGACATTTATCGGCGGTAAACTGACGTCGCTTCGCCTTTAAGTCCCAAGACAACCCTTTGGGTGGGCTTAAGATTGGTGCGACCATGTCGTTTGCCACAATCGATGTCGTTTATCTTGTGATTTGTTGCCAAACGAAGCAAAACAAATCACTTGGTCGAACGGCGGCTGCTCGGGCTGCCACTCCTGCACTGTCTCTGGCACTGGCTTTCGCTCTGGCGAACTAACAACTATGCGTACATAAGCCACATCGAAGCAGAGCCCTGCCAGCAGAGCTGCAGCTGTAGACGTTGGTTTGACGAGAGATTTTCCCTGCTGCTGCTAGAGGCACTGCAAATGAATTGTTGCCATTTTTCAGGCATCGTTGGCGTATGGCACATGGCGAAGTCGCCGCGATCTGCCGCCACATAGCTGGCAATAAAGACAACAACAAAATGGCAGCAAGGACAAAAGGCGAACGCTGAGGAATTCGGTAGGCATCACGCCGTCTTGTGTTAACAATAAAAGCACGCCTCACAAAAAGGTACGAATTTTGCTGAAATTTATTAGGCAGCATTAACCAACACACACACTCACGCACTCCCTCACGCATACACATAAGGGCACATACACACATGAATACGTTCGTAGATGGCTTTCACAATTGGTTTGTTTTGCCGGCGGGGAAACTTTTTGGCTTATTTTTTATTATATGCTGCCGCATATTCCATGCCTCGAAGTTAATCACGATTTGTGTTGCCTTTTTAAGATAAATTAATTTGTGATCTGACTTGGGCAACTCCATTGAAATTTGCATAAATAGCTCTTGCCGTGGGACGCATGTAAATCTGAGACAGAAACATAAAAATTCTTCAGCTTGTCAGACTAAGCGCCGCTCGGAGCAAGTAACCATAAAACTCTGCACTCGATAAGAACAAAAAATAAATATGAACGCAGCCTCGGGCACAAAGGAAAACTACAAAACATTATTATTTCAGTACATTAGTTTTGGATTTATTGCCTATGAAGAAATGCTGCTTTAAGCGGGCAGACCATTGTCTATTTGTCAGTCAATGGTCGCCAGTATACACTGCTCATATGAGCTCGCCATTCCAACAAGAACTCGGCCGTTTGCAAGCACTTAAGCTGCCAAGACGAAGAAATCAATACGAACGGATATAGAGGTCTCATATTTGTACTCTTTGATCTTTCACTGAATGCTAAATGCACTTTCATTGATATAGAGACTTGAAACATGTACTCATTCTTATTCTTTTAAGGACTTCAGCTATTATTTACTTAAATTAAAATGTTTTTATCTTTGTACTTCACCTAATCCCATTGGTATTGGAAAAGCAAGGTATAATGGTGCCACACCTCATATTCTTCGTCAGGGTGACAAGCCGAGTCGAATTCCCCGTGTGTATATCTGTCTGACCGTTCAGATCTCAGAACCTTTAACAGCTAGGGACTTACATTTTGTTAGGTTTATCTATACTACGTATATCTCGAATTTGTTTTAGAAAATCGATTACTTTTCCCACTCAATTAATTTAATTTACAATTTAAATTTTTATTACATTTGGATACCGGCTCTAACTTTCCTTATTCCCAAATTCCAAAAATTGAAGTTCAGTAATATTTTCTTTACGAATCTTGGATTTTTCTAAAGCACAGGAATATTTCTTTGAAATTCTTTTATCATATGGAAAATTTTTAATTAAAATTTGATGAGAAACACAAACGTTATTAAATAAAATATTTGGCCACTTAGCAAAAGCACGCTTAATACAAAGCCCAGCAGGGCCAAGCTGGTGCCTTTTTGCACATATTCTCAAATGCTTGCATACTTTTATATTCTAAGAATCGCAATTTTGTTTGACTTGTATTTTAATTGTCAGCTGCCACTATATTGTCAGCTACCTACTTTCAATTTGTCGCTCGGCGCTTTGTGCCTCTGTGCAAATACGTTTTCGTTTCTCGCTTTTTTATGGTAATGGAACATTTTTTGTGGGTATGGTTATTTCTAGTTATTTTTAGATACTTTGCCATAATTATTCTTGATTGACATTCTGACTACCATTATACGAGTATCAGATTTAAGTGGATTGAATTCCTTGAGCAAGCAAGCTAATGACTATATTCAAGCTGGAAATTTGGGATAAGGGTATCTCCAAGTCGGGCATACCAACTAAAGTTTTCTTTCTTGCTTAAAAAGTTCCGCATTTTCAAAAAATCTCTCCCTTAACCCTTTAAAGAACAGAGCGCATGCACAGCCTCTGGGTAATCCTACGAATTTATATATCGTTATGGCATTGCATTTCTATTTTGCTATGTTTATGACACACATTTCGACCGAGGGTCGTAAATCTTTTGAAAACGGCAAATAGGCATTTTGTGTTAGCATAAAAATGGTGCGCTTAGCAGTGGGGGCTCCATAACCGATCAATAAAACATTTATTTATATGTGTGCCTTAAGTGGTCATAAAAATGATGCAAGTTCGTATGATGAGTCCCCGAGCTGGCTAATTAATACATACGTAGGCATCCAGGAACATTCTACAAGACGTACAAAATTCAAAGGTAAATAAATGTGAAAATGTGGCCAGCCACTGCCATCAAAGCACAAATAAAATAAGAACAGAAGCGAACAAGGGAACTTGCACGGAAGTGTCATCCGGAACATCGATTGGTTGCAAGTTCTGGCAGGAGCTCCAAACTGTGAGTTAGTCTGTTGGTGACCATGTATTTATGTAGCGATAAAATTAAATTTATTTAACGCCAGCCAAATGTGAGCCCCAGACACCCACATTGCCCCGGACATTGAAATTGGCAGTGGCTGTGGGCGTATCATGTGCACACATAGTCAAACATTATCGCGAACTTAGTTTCTCGTCGAAAACTTAGATGCCAATGCCTAGCCACACTTGCCTATCCTTCCTCTGCAGCAGCTGTGGGCGGAAATCGCTTAAATTTGCTGTAAAAGATGAGAGAGATTTCACAACACAGGCAGGAAAAGCACCTGTGATAAAAGTTTCTGCGCAATTTTCCACTTGCCTCGCTGGGCCAGGCACTATTTCCACGGGGAGTGGCCATTCAACGCACGAGTCCGACAGGTACTGAAGCTGTCTAACGCAACCCATAAATAAGCTAGCAACTGCAATGCAATGTGACACTAGGTATGTGGAATATTAAAGCGAACATGAGCTCAACAATTATACTTTTTATCATTCTCTCACATGGTAAATATTAGTACTTGGATAGTGAATTATATTATTATTATTTCTATGAACGCAAACAATATCGCCGTTATTAAAGCTTTCGCTTTTTGACCAAATTTAACAACGCGCGAAGCTACTTAATTAAAAGACTTAAGCTCAGCCTAAATTACCCTAAATTCACTCACGATTCATTTGCTCTGATTAGTGACCGTGCAGGGAATTGTTATTATTATATCCTGATCTCATTGAAAAAAAGGTTTATTTATTTTGTCAAATGTATGTAACAAGCAGAAGGAGGCGCATCACACACCATAAAGTATATATATTATTGATCATAGCGAAAAACCGAGTCAATTTATCCCCGTCAGTCTAGCTGTATATTTTCCTGGTCAATTGTTATGTATTATAAGCATCGAAACTCAGATTTAAAATTATATATTTTCCATTTTTAACCTAAGAGCCTTCAAACGATTCATGTACAAATACAATTTATACAATTTAGATATTTGTTACTTTTAGACACCGGAATAAAATTTAAAGTTTGGTGCTCAGCGCCTTCTGTCTCAGGCAAATATGTTTTGGTTTCTCTATTCCTTAATAGTAACGGAACACATATATATATATATATATATATATATATATATAATATATCGTGTAACGTCTGTTATGCTCATATACATATGTATCGGTTATATTTATAGTATCGCATTTAAAAATACGTAAAATTGAGGGCAAATAAATTCTAAGAAGGCGGGGATAAATGTTTAGGGTTAAATACTTTTAGTACTTTATTTCAGTATTGAAAATAATAACTAGTAGAAAAACCCGTTTATCAAACTATGAGACTGAACATTTAATAAAGGAAATATACAGTATTGTTATACATTTGAATTATTAAGCGGCAGCAAAACAATCGGCCCACTCACTAGCTATTCAGGAGCGAATGAGATGGGCGTAATTCGGGGACTTATCTCATATCTATACACGTTTATATCGCTGAAATAGTAGCTATTAATTAAAAGTCTTAATATTGTATTATATTGATTTTTTGTGTTTAGTGTTGGGATTGATGGGCTTAACGGATGCGGGTTTCACTAAATGGTAATTGCCCGCGATAAGCTGATAATAAACAAAAACTGCGTAGCGACCCGTGCGTGACTTATAAATATAAATAGGATCAGTGGGTTTCTAGTAGTACGCCAATGACAGGCGATAAGACAGCAACGCTACGCGTCTCCTTCCAGCAGGAGCGTGAGCAGCAGAGTAAACGAAAACCTGAACAAGGCAGCTGGCTAACCCGAACTCATAAGAATCAACCGCAATGGAATGCACTCGGGGCCGGCTCGCTCATCTTTGTTTCTGGTGGCATGGGCCTGGCCTGGGGGGCAGGCTTTGCAGCCCATTCCATGCATACAGAGCTGCTAAAGGTGAGGCTCCATATGCAAATCTGTTGGTATGGAGCAGCGCTACTTGGAGCTGTACTGAGCGCAATATTGACCCACCGCACACCACAACGACCTGTTTATGTGAGTCACTAGGTAGGAACTCGAAAGTATGAATCTAATCGATATGTGTTTGCCAACAGGTGCTGAGCTCTTGTCTGGTTTTAATCTGTGGCATGCTTTACCTAACGTTGCCTGAGCAATCAAATGCCATTATTGCGGCTCGCTACTTGGATGGCTTTGCCAATGGCTTGGTTTTTGTACCCACCATGACCACAATTGGCGAGCTATCTGTGTGTGAGATGCGAGGCGTATTTTCGGCAGCCCTCGAGCAGATGAGCTACAATTTCGGGATATTTATCCTCCTCATCTACACTTCTATCTGGAATAGCGGCTGGAATGTGACTATTGTGGCCGACCAGGTACATGGCCTGTTGTGCATTATATTTGGAGTTGTAGCTCTGGTTCTGGCACTAAGCTGCTGCGTCGAGTCGCCAGTGTATTTACTGCTGCGGAGCAGTGAGCAGGCTGCTGTAGATGCTCTACGTCATCTACAACGTCCGTTCGTTGTGACGTGCGAAACTTTTCTGCTGCTAGATGAGCACAAGCGCTACATTGTTGCCAATCGAGACCTGAGCTTATGCCAAAGCATACAGCGCGGTCTGGTGCCTCTTCTAAAGATCATCGCGCATCGCTCGCTGTATGCGCTGAGCCTTACTTCCATCGTGTGGAGCGCCCTGTATGAGACGGCCAAGGAGCTTACGCCGCACTTTAACACCTGGCCTTATGTGGTCTTTGGTTGTTTGCGCTGGAGCGGTTCGATCTGTATTGTCTTCTTGTTGGACTCCGGTGGCCGCAAGAAGCCCTCGTTATTTGGCACCTTTACAGGCGGCGTATTTTCCATTGCCTTTGCGACTTTGTTTGACCGTATGCCACGCATGATCTCTGCATTAATTATATTGTTTTTCATTCAATTTTTCGCGGGTGTGGCACATGCAGCTTCCGCTGTGTATCTGACAGAGGCTTTCCCATTGAATGTCAAACCGTATTTTGTGGCACTCGTCTTTGCCGTTGAACTCATGATCCGGATGATATTTTGTTTATATAAGCCAACGCATACGGACATAGCGCTCTATTTTTATGTATTGGGTGGTATTTCATTGAGCTTTTTCTTGCTCGGCATCTTTTGCTTGCCAGAGACGATGTTGACAACTCTGACAAAGGCTCAGCTTAAGATTCGAAAGTGGTTTAATGAAGACTTCTGAGCTTTGAACAAAGAACTAAACTGAAAATATAAAACTATCAAACAGACATCAGTGACATGAGAGTAGCTAATTATACCCTGAATCCATTGAAAATGGAAATTTCAGGGTATAATGTTTTTGTGCGAATGTATGTAACAGGCAGAAGGAGGCGTGCCACACCCCATAAAGTATATATATTCTTGATCAGCTCGATGAGCTGAGTTGAACTAGCCCTGTCCGTCTGTCCGTCCGTCCGTCCGTGTAAACACCTGGATTTCTGCAACCACAAAAGCTAGAGACTTCAAATAAAAAGCAAAATGCTCGATAATACCATACGCTGTACGAGTTTATTTTTTTTTTCGATAACTCGTCCTATTTCTTTATTATGGATAACTATCGAAAATATCGCTTTATTTTTTAGGTCTGGCGTGTACACCGTTAGAGATAGAATCGAGCACTAAGTTGTGTTTGATTGCTATATTGAATCCGCACATTTTGTTATTTTTGGATTTTTGATGCCACGCCCCTTTCGCACACAATTCAACAAAAACGATAACTCACGTATATCAAATACTAGAGACTTGAAATTTGGCAAATAGGTACATTTAAATGTCATAATCATTCCCCGAAAATTTCATTAAGAACATAAGTGATTGGTATTACAGCTCAATGGATTCAGGGTATCTCTTAGTCGAGCAGTCTCGACTAGAGTTTTGTTATTTGTTTTCATTTGAAGTAACCTTTTTCACAAAGTTAATAGGGGACTTCATTTATAAAATGAATCATCTAAATTTGATTAGCCTGATTAGATATAATTGGGTAGCTCGGCATCACTTAACATCTGTACTAAATAAAACTAAATACTACGAACAATTAAAAATAATTTTTGGCCGAATTATAAGTGTTTTGATTTGGGTCTAAGCTATGTTGTATGTCTAACCATCCATAGCTAATTATTATTAGCCATATGATGGGCTTTGTTGTCCCCAACACGCAGTTAAGAATGCGGTTGTGATTTCGAGCATTGTAAGCTTATCAGAATAGAGATAAGCGCATATCAAGTTTCCCTATCGAATTCGTCAAATAAATTACCCGACCGTTGACTTGAGTTTCAGTTGCCACCGGCCAGTGATTCGAAACGGTTGAGTTTGGTTCATCAATAACTGGAATATGAACGACAAATATCTGCCACCGCCGTCATACGGTTTCCCTTCGGCACCAACTGACGGGTCACAGAACTACCCCCCGCAAGGTGTTCCTCAGAATGTTTACCCGCCGCAAGGATACCCCCCGCAAGGCTACCCACAGCATGCGTATCCCCAACCAGGGTATCCCTCACAGAACTATGTTCAGCCACCGCCGAGCTTTATTCCGCCACCAAGCTTTGGCCCGACGCCTCCACAGAACTATGGGCCTCCACCTCCGCCACACTCCTATGGACCCACACCAGCACAAGGTTTGGCGCCTACCACACTAATTGTGCAGCCCAGTGGATGGTATAACCGAAACCAAAAAAACAAGCCACAATCCAATGCTGTGGGCGCGGGTAAGTATATCTGAATCATCTGAAATTAGTCAGCTAGTCATAAAAATAACTGCTCAAGATAAGATGTTCTTGGCCAATGAACATTGTAGTTGGCTATCGAACCTGTGAGCTTTTCAGTCATCCGCTTCTGATTGAAATTTAATTACAATATATACTCTATAATTTCAGCTTCACTCATCTTCATTTCGGGTGGCATGAATATTGCTTGGAGCATTGGCTTTCACAGTTTGTTTTATAGCTTCGTTCCTCTACACACGCGTGTGGCATGGTTTATTGGCGCCATAATTGGAGGAGTACTCAGCTGCTTTTTGGCTAACAAAATACCCAAGAAAATCATCTTCGTAAGTACGCTCGTGGCATTGCCTCAAATTTACAATTTACCCTTGGATCCCTACATTCCTTAGTGTTTCAGCTCACTTCTCGTGCTGATTGGCGGCATTATAATGGCAGCCACAACTAGCAACATACCAGTCGTTGAGGCGAGCCTCTATCTGGATGGCATTGCCAATGGATTGGCGTTTGCTCCATCGCTGGCATTGATCGGCGAAGTCTCAGTACCTTATATGCGTGGAGTGATTGCGGCGTCTATTGAACAGATGTGCTACATGATTGGCTTTTTCATTCAAGTTGTATATCTGACATCGTGGAACACAACGTACAACTATACCGGCTTCAATGCTGAAAACATGCACGGTATACTCTGTGCTGTCTACGGACTGATTGGGCTGTGCATTGCTAGCTTACTGTGCATTGAGTCGCCAGTGATACTGCTGGCCAATGGAAATGAGCAGCAAGCGCTCGATGCATTGCGACGCCTACAGCGACCTTATACGATCACCACGGAGACTTACGCACAGCTGCAGGAGCACAAGCTTTATCTGGCACAAAACAAGGATATGTCAACTAGCCAGAGCTTTGTCCAGGCTCTGCCAGCGTTTATACGGCTCTGCTATCTACGTGCGCTTAACTCCATGAGCCTTTCCACCCTTGTGTTTTACGCTCTAATAATCTCCGTTGCGCCTTCTTATTCTCTGTATTATTTTACATGGCAATATTTGGTGTACAGTGGCTGTCGCTGGCTGGCCTCTTTAATCACGAGCTTCTGCATGGAGTCAGCGGGTCGCAAGAAACCAACACTTCTGGGCCTCCTCGGCTGCGGGGGTTCGGCAATAGGAATTACCATATTACTCCATGACTTACCCTTCGTAGACTTTGACACTTTGTTTATCCTTCTATGTGTCTTCCAAGGTTTTGCTGGCATTGCCTTTACGGCCACTTCTGCATATCTCTCTGAGGCATATCCACTTGGTGTTAAGCAGCCTTTCATCGGTTCTACTTTCATTGTCGAAATGCTGATCTATATTATCATTGGATATGTAGACTATAGCATGACAGGTCATCAAATATATTTTGGCATTTTGGCTGGACTTTGCTTGCTTGGCTTTTTGCTGGGCATCTGGAGTCTGCCAGAGACCCGCCAAACTACGCTACGTGAATCACAGAATAAGTTTAAGGGTTTCCTCTGCAAGGGCTTCTAATTAATTAGCAAAAAAATATCGTGTATCAACACGATTAAATATCTTTAAGAGAATAAAAAAAATTGTACGCTTTCAAATTAAAAACGAAGTTATTTAATCATCCGAAATACCTGCGATTTAATTTTAGTTTTAATTTCTTGGTTAAAAAATATTATTATAAATCACTATCTGGCAAGCATATAAAAACAATATTTCACCACTGCTAGTTGTTCGAAGGAGTAACAATTATTCGAATGGGAAATCCCCTAGCCATCAAATTTATGATAGACGTCATAAAATACAGTCCATACATAATAATAAGAAATAACTGTATCAAATGTCATGTAATGGGAATGGTGATATGTTATTTATATATATTATTTATATTATAATATTCCGAGACCGAAGAAAATGGGATTTCAGAGTGATTTTATATTTATAATATAAAATTTGGCAGATCATCAACTCAACATTTAACCCTTTGTACTCCAAAATCCCGCTTAACTTATTTGACATTAAAATTGTGGTATGTACCACATAGACAGCGCTCTATCTAATCAGTATTATCGTTGATTATTTATAGTCGACGATTAGTGTAGATAAGTATATTTCACATATAAAAATACATTCATATAATATATATGTAAGTTTTCACATGGGAACATAAGAAGACTGCCAGAAGAGCAGGTACCAAGCGAGTTAGAGATTGAGTGCTGATACGGGTGAAATCGACGGTATGGAAGCTGTTGAAGGAGACAGCAATAATACCTGTGGAAAATGCGGTATGGAGATTATTGAGATTTGTGGAAAAACAATAATAGTGGATGTCTCTAGAATTTTATATAATTTACACTTATCGGAATGATTTTTTTTATAGTATTGTTCACTCATTTATCTATGTATTTTCATTTTTGTCTTATTCAAAATAATATTATTCGTATTAAAACAAGTAACAAAACTCTAGTCGAGACTACTCGACTAAGAGATACCCTGAATCCATTGAGCTGTAATACTTATCATTAAAAGTTTCATTTATTCATCAATAGTGAACAACACATGCACACACACACAAAAAAATATGCATGCACGAAAATGCACGTAATATGCTTACTGCGTAAACTTTATTGCTTAATAACTTTTTTTCTCGACTTATGTTCTTAATGAAATTTCTGGGGAGTGATTGTGACATTTAAATGTACCTATTTGACAAATTTTAAGTTTTTAGTATTTGATATGCGGGAGTTGTCATTTTTGTTAAATTGTGGGCGAAAGGGGCGTTGCATCAAAAATCCAAAAATGACAAGATGTGCGGATTCAATATAGCAATCAAACACAACTTAGTGCACGATTCTATCTTTAACGGTGTGCACGCCAGGCCTCAAAATCAAAGCGATATTTTCGATAGTTATCGATAATAAGGAAATTGGATGAGTTATCGAAAAAAAATAAATTCGTACAGCGTATGGTATTATCGAGCATTTCGCTTTTTATTTGAAGTCTCTAGCTTTTGTGGTTTACGAAATCCAGGTGTTTACACGGACGGACGGACGGACAGGGCTAGTTCAACTCAGCTCATCGAGCTGATCAAGAATATATATACTTTATGGGGTGTGGCACGCCTCCTTCTGCCTGTTAGATACATTCGCACAAAAACATTATACCCTGATTTTCCAATTTCAATGGATTCAGGGTATAAAAACAATGTTAACAAAAAACTTTACGGAAAAATGACGTGACAAACTACGTATAATTTCATTATTGGCTAAAAGCAAGAGAGTTTGAGTCAACCATTAACCTTTCGAAATTAATATTGATTTTTCAAATTTCAACTCTAATATTGGAGTTACTGTGAAAGAGTGGATCTGCTATTCATGGCAGATGTAGAGTATATAGAATTGGGTACCCGTTCTCTGATATACCACTGCTGAGTCAGAGAAAATTTCATATGAAACAAAAATAATCAAATTAGGTATCAAAATATTTCTCGAAAAAAGAGTAAATAACAACAATAACAAATATGTCACTGAATAGCTGTATGAAATCTAGGAAATACCTGAAAATTAATCGATTTCGAAAACTGTTTTTCATAGGGGTTAGTATATAATTCCTGTTATAGAGTCGATTCTATTTCGAGCACTTTCAGTTTTATTTAAATGCTTACCTTCAACAATTATAGAAATACAAATTTTACTATGTAAACCATCCAACCAACCAACACTTGTCATCTATCTATTGAACGTGCTCAAATTCAAACCAAATACTGATAGATAAGTGCTGGCCAAAAGGTTGCGATAACGATTCTACGGTGTTTATCAATCGGTGCGATAAGAAACACTTATCAATGGATAAGTAAGACAAAAACCAGTTGGCCAAACAGTCAAAAATATTTTGTTTCGTGTAGTGTTCAGTTGTGTCTCATCAAAGAAGGACGTATGCACAGCAGTCATGGAAACAAGTAATGAATATAACCGAGCTGCGTCACAGTCCACGGTGGGGTACTCACCATTGCCAGAGCCAACTCGCACGGTTCTTCCGCGACTTCAAATACTTTATCATCAGCCAACAAGCTGTTGCATCCGTGATAAACACAATCAACCGCAGGCAAATGCCTTGGGTTCCGGTAAGTTCTTAGTGGGATTGCGAATCCTTAAGAATATTTCGGACAGATACATTGAACGAACAAATTATTTATATGAGCTTAGGGAGTGGTTTCTGTTGATAACAAACACATGTTCTCAAATCACTATTAAAATTTATGTTGTTAATATTGGATAATTGTATGCATTCTTTCTGCAGCTGCCTTGATCTTCCTATCGGGCGGCATGAACTTAGCCTGGAGCATAGGCTTTGACAACCTAGCAGACGAGCTGGTAATCTGCATGCATCTTCGGATTTCTTGGTTCATAGCCGCCATTATCGGCTCCCTACTCGGTGCTCTATTTGCCAGGCACCTCACCTACAAAATGGTAATGGTATGTATGTGGTTGTTAAATGCACATGTTGATAATCTAACTGATAATCATATCACTTAACTTTCTTCTAGCAAATCAGTTGCATGCTCACAATTATTGGTGGCATATTGTTTGCTTCGACTCAGCTAAACGTTGAAGCTATGATGGCTGCTCGCTACCTTAATGGCTTGGCGAACGGACTCGCGCTGCCCTCTACGTTATCCGTTGCCGGCGAGCTGGTGGTGTTTTACAAGCGTGGAACTTACGTCTCTGCCATAGAGCAAATGTGCTGCACACTGGGCATATTCATGCAGATCGTTTTCAGCGTCAGCTGGAGCCCAGACAATGATCTGACTGCGGACCAGCTGCAGGGTGTGCTCTGCACCATTTATGGAGCTATAGCATTGTTCCTGGCCACTGTATTTATTGTGGAGTCACCAGTGCGCTTCTTGAGCCAGGGCGAAGAGGAGTTGGCCATCGCTGCGTTGAGCCGCCTGCAGTATCCCAACTGTGTCACGGCACAAACCAAAGAGCAGCTGGCTGAGCACAGGTCCTACGTAGATCATAACAATGCACTGAGTAGTAGTCAGGCCTGGTGCCAAGCATTGCCAGCCCTATTGCGACTCTGTCTGCTGCGCGCTCTTTACGCCATGAGCACGAGCATGTTGATAGTCTTTACGCTTACACTGAGCAGCACCAGGATCTATGGGCTCAGCAGCGGGCCCTATGTGCTTTTTGGACTCCTGCGCTTAGCCGGCAGTTGCAGTGGCGCCTTTGTACAGGATACGCTGGGCCGGAAGTTAACTCAGCTGATTGGTTTTATGATATGTGGAGCTGCGTCTATTGGACTGGCGACCAGGTTTTCGAATGTTGATTTCGTAAGACTGCCAGACTTGAAGAAAGCTTTGTGGATGCTTCTAATATTTCAATTCTTTGCCGGCCTTGGTTTTGCGCCCAGTTCGGTATTTTTATCGGAGGCCTTTCCGTTGTCTGTGAAGCGTATGTGCATCGCCCTCGCTTACATCTTAGAGTTAACTATACAATTAGCTATATGTTACGTGGAGCTTAATGTGCACAGTAATGGTATCTATTTCTACGGACTTGGTGTGTTTACACTACTGGGCTTTTTGTTCGGCCATTGGTATCTGCCAGAGACTAAATACTTGACACTGCGTCGGGCCCAACAAACGTTTCGGGACTTCTCGTGAACAAGCTCCACAAAGGGGCGGACAAAGACTTACTATTATTTACTATCAGCTAGACTTAGATAAACACATTAGCTTTATAGGCAAATTCTTTTGCACATATTCCTATATATATGTAAATGTAGACTTAAATATTTTTATTAAAGGACTGAATACGGCTGCAATACTGTGCAAGCATTCCCAACTCTTGCAATAAATACTCAATTAAAAGCATTGAAATCTGAGAAAACATTGCTTACATTTTTTATATCCTGATCCCAAAATGTGTAACAGGCAGAAGGATGCGTGTCACACACCATAAAGCTTAGCCCTGTCTGTCTGTATGTCTGTTCATTTGTCCTTCCGTCCGTCCGTCCGTTCGTCCGTATATATGAACGCGTCGATCTCAAAACCTATTGGAGCTAGAGAGTTTAATTGTTTGTCAGGCCCGTGTATACAGTACGCATATCGAGTTTGTTTCGTATCGAATCGAATTGTGATCGATTTAAAGCCATATGAAAAATCAGTTAAGATTTTTTATTTTTCATCCTATAAGCTAGAGTCTCTTAATTTCGAATGTGGCCTTACGAATATTTTTATCAATTTCGGTTTTTATTACATTTGGATACCAGCCCAAAATTTCACTTGCAAATATGGTATATATGTGAAGGATTTTGGTTTTTAAAAAATAACACAAATTATTTACATAATATGGTACAAATTTGATCAAAATCCGTTGATAAACACAAAATTTATTAAGCAAAATGTTTGGCCACCTATTGAAAGCGCACTAAAGGCAGAACGCGTCGAGCCAAGCTGGCGCCTATACAACATGTATTTGCTATTTGTTATTGAATTGTCAATTACCTACGTGCCGATCGGCACTGCTCGGATCTGGGTATCTCGTAGTCGGGTACCCCGACTAGAGTTTTCCTACTTGTTTATTTTTATACCCTGAATCCATTGAAAATGGAAATTTCAGGGTATAATGTTTTTGTGCAAATGTATGTAACAGGCAGAAGGAGACGTGCCACACCCCATAAAGTATATATATTCTTGATCAGCTCGATGAGCTGAGTTGAACTAGCCCTGTCCGTCTGTCCGTCCGTCCGTGTAAACACCTGGATTTCGTAAACCACAAAAGCTAGAGACTTTAAATAGAAAGCAAAATGCTCGATAATACCATACGCTGTACGAGTTTATTTTTATTTCCGATAACTCGTCCCATTTTTTTATTATCGATAACTATCTTTTAGATTTGTTTTTGAGGTCTGGCGTGCACACCGTTAAAGATAGAATCGTTCACTAAGTTGTTTGATTGCTATATTGAATCCGCACATTTTGTCATTTTTGGATTTTTGATGCCACGCCCCTTTCGCCCACAATTCAACAAAAATTACAACTCACGTATATCAAATAGTAGAGACTTGAAATTTGGCAAATAGGTACATTTGAATGTCATAATCACTCTCCGAAAATTTCATCAAGAAAATAAGTCGAGAAAAAAAGTTATTAAACAATAAAGTTTCCATAGTACAGCCTCTTCTGCAGCCACAAAACTGCGAAGTAAGCATATTACGTGAATGTTCGTGCATGCATATTTTTTTGTGTGTGTGTGCATGTTTTGCTTACTATTAATGAATAAATGAAACTCTTAATGATTGGTATTACAGCTCAGGGTATCTCTTAGCGAGCAGTCTCGATTAGAGTTTTGTTACTTGTTTAATAATAATTTTATGTTGTTTAAGACTTGAATAATGGAATTGGCAAACCGAAAAATATATCATACCTACCATTAATATATCGGAATGTTTATTTAGTTTCTGTATTGCTACATCAACTTGTAGCTCCATTAACAATGTTAATTCTATTTGGTAAGATAACTGACATAGGCTTATCATTAACAAGTAACGAAACTCTAGTCGAGACGACTGGACGAAGAGATACCCTGAATCCTTTGAGCTGTAATACCAATCATTAAAAGTTTCATTCATTCATTAATAGCAAACAACACATGTACACCCACACACATGCATACGCACGCACAAACACGCACGCAATGTGCGTACTGCGCAGTGATGAGGCGGCAGCGCTGCCGCTGCAGCATAGGCTGTACTATGGACATTTAATCGACCAAAACTTTTTTTTTTTAGACACACTTTCTTAATGAAATGTTCTGGACATAATTATGACAATTATATGTGCCTATTCTCTAAATTTCAAGTCTCTAGTATTTGATATACGGGATTTGTGATTTTTTTTGAATTGTGGGCGAAAGGAGCGTGGCATCAAAAATCCAAAATTGACAAGATATGCGTATTCATTATAGAAATCAACCAAAACTTAGTGCACGATTCTATTTTGAGCGGTGTGTAAGGTAAACCTATGGTATTATCGAGCATTATATTTTTTATTTCAAATCTCTAGCTTTTGTGGTTTACGAAATCCATGTGCTTACACGGACGGACGGACAGACGGACAGGACTCGTTCAACTCAGCTCGTCGAGCTGATTTATATATTTACATATATATATTCTTTATGGGGTGTGGAATGCCTACTTTTGCCTGTTACATACATTTGCACAACAACATTATACCCTGAATTTCATTTTCAATGAATTCAGGGTATAACAAGTAAGAAAACTCTAGTCGGCGCTCCCGACTAGGGGATACCCTAATCCCACCCGCTCTTAGTTTTTTAATATAGTCCATAACTCGCAGGTACAACCATATCACGCGACTTAAATCTATGCCAATGGTACTAAGAATGTTGATCAAAGAGCAATTATGCAAACAAATTCGACACAAAGATTATACCACGCACTTTTGCAAGCTCACAAGAATTGTTCCGTTACTATTAAAGAAAAAGAATCGAAAACATATTCGCACTGCGACACATAGCGCCGAGCGGCAATTGGAAGTAGGTAGCAATAACAATTCGAACACAACTCGACCCAAACTCAAAGGCAATTGCGGTTCTTAGAAAATTTGTTCGCGAGAATTTGCATCTATGTGTGCACATGTATACAAATTGAACATGTATAAGCGCCAACTGGTCTGTGTGTGCTTTGCAGTTCAATCGCTGTTGATCTGGGCAAACATTTTGCTTAATAACTTTTGTGTTTATCAACGGATTTTGATGAAACTTTCACCATATAATTTAAATAATTGATATAGTTTTCAAAAAGACCAAACACCATATATATTGCAACTGAAAATAATTTTCAAAATTGTGGGGAAATTTGGGGCCGGTATCCAAATGTAACAAAAACCGAAATTGGTAAAAATACACATAAAGCTACATGCAAAATTTGGAGACTCTAGCTCTTAAGATAAAAAAGATAAAAAATCATAACTGATTTTTCATATGGTCTTAAATCGATAACAAATATTCAGGAATAATTATCGATTTTCTGAAATAAACTTGATATGCTCGTCCTATATACGCGCCTAACAAAAAAAAAATTCAAGTCTCTAGCTCCTATAGGTTCTGAGATCGACGCGTTCATACATACGGACGGACGGACGGACGGACAGACAGACGGACAGGGCTCAATAAACTTGTCTTGTCGTCCTGATCAAGAATATATATACTTTGGGGGGTGTGGCACGCCTCCTTCTGCCTGTTACATACTTTTAACAAAAACATAATACCCGGTTTTCCCATTTTCAATGGGATCAGGGTATAAAAAAGAATCATTCCGATAAGTTCCTTATAGTATATTCTAGAGACAACTGAACACAAAAACAGAGTTTTGCTGTCGAGTGTATATGTACATAAATATATTGTTATAGCTATAGGAATGAGTAAAGATAGGGTTGTATGGATTGATAATAGAAGTATGCAAAATTAAAATGTAAAATCAAAACTTGAAACCTAAAGACATACTTCAATTAAAGAACAAATAAGTAAATATATAAATAATTATCACATATATTACAATTTTTCTGACTTTGTCCCAGTTTTATTCATATGCATAATTATGAAAGTATATATAGTATATATATATATATATATATATATATATATATATATATATATATAGGTTTACCCTGTTTATTTATGATAATTGCACAATGAGTGCAGCATGTCTGGAATTAATTTTTAAAAAAGCTCTAGTCAGTTTGAGTGACATAGTGCAATTTTTTCATTTAATGCAATTTGCTATCATAAATTACGAGATATCAGTGAACTTGGCAGGATCAATCTGAATGGATAAATGATATGCCAATTGCTGATTACCTATTGCAGTCAGTCTATGAATTAATTAATTTTATTAAGTACGCTTCCTATGTAAATTAAATTAAACAAGAAATTAATACTATTTCTTTTATACTTAAACCATTTTGCTCAGTGTAGAGCATGCGCCTACTATTCAAATTTAATTAATTTATTTATATCCAGTAATCATATTGATAGGAGAGCGGGCGAGAACTTCTGTTCGATTGTTTGTTTGTATTTGGCATTTATCTTATCGGAGCTTCGATGTACTCGCTTCAAGCACTTCAGACAACTGCTGTGAGCGCTTTGCGTTTATCAATAGCAAAGGCAACCAGTCGGTCAGGCGAACAGCAACTGCCCAGCTCTCAGAAGGCAAGTGCACAGAGCCGCGCCAAATTAAAGCCCAATAATAGTATGTAACTCAGTGTGTGAAAATGGCAATGGCGATCAAAACAAGTGATAAGTTCTATGACTTCTAAGCCACAAATATAACCAAATAAACAGAAAAAAACATTAGAAAATATCTGCGACTGGCAGTGCGTGGCTAGACATAAATAAATCCTGACCAATAAACAATAGCTCAACGCGGTCTTCCACAATGCCCATTTTGCCAACTATCGAGGAGGAGGGCAAGCTGTCTTGGCTGCGCCAGATGTGGCACTATCGCTTGCAGTTTCAGTCCCTGACCGCGGGTAAGGCGCAGCTGCCAGCGTAGAGCACAGTCTCTGGGCTGATATATCTATATATTCCGCAGCTGCACTGGTGTTTGTGGGTAGCGGCATGCGATTGGCTTGGTCCATATTTGACACTCCCGCGGGCAAGTTCCTCAATAGTTACAGCACACACAATCTGATGATGAGCTGGTTCATTGGTGCCGCCTTCGGTGCTCTGCTGGCGGCCCTATTTGTGCAGCGCGTTACCAAAAATGTGGCCTACGTAAGTACTTCTGCAGCAATTAGCTGCTTATCTCACTTTCATAAACTGATAAACTTTGACTCGTATTGCCCATTAGCCGTTAGCTCTGATAATCTCGCCGATTCTCGGAACTTGACATACAGGAAGAAGAGCAACCAAAAGCATTTCTTTGTATATTTCAAATTTATTATATATCCTTCTATTTCCTTACACTCGCTAGGCTTTTAATGCCGCCTCTTGGCTCTTTATCGTTGCAGACTTCCAGCGGGTTTCTGTTGCTTGTGTCTGGCATATTGAATATGTTGCTGCCGCGTCATTTCATCTCCGCCTGCTATAGCAGCGTCAGCGTGGGTGCCGCGTATGGGCTGACCCAGGTGCAGGCACTGGTCACGGGCTCGGAGATGGCTAACAAGTCCATCCGCGGCATGCTGCTTAGCTGTGAGCGCATCTTTTTGTGGCTGGGCGTCTGTATACAAGTGTTGTACACGCGCGCCTGGTACGCACTGGAGCCGGTCGAGAGAGGACACATTATGCATATTGATCAGATGCACGGCATCCTGTTGGCCGCCCTGGGTGTGGCTTCTGTCATTTTGTCATTGTCATATCGCCTGGAGTCACCGCTGTTGCTGTTGCGCCAAGACCGGGATATGGCAGTGGGCGACACGCTCAAGCAGTTGAATGGTCACTCGCAGTCCGGCACAGAGCTATTGCGCCTGCGCGAGGATTGCCGACAGCTACACAACACAAGTGATTGGGAGAAATTTACAGATGGCACCCTCGACTCTGGCTGGCGGCGTTGGTCGCGCCGCCTGCTGCCGCTGCTGAAGGTGCTCTTCTTGCGCTGCTTCGCGGCCCTGGCGCTCTCATTGCCCTACAACCGCGCCTTTTTGGTGGTCAGCTGGCATGGCTTAGAGTGTGACATGAACTGTCTGTACTGGCTGGCATTCTGTGGTCTGCTTGGCAGTCTAGGCGGCGCTTTGCTGGTGGATTGGCATGGACGGCGCAAACTGTGCTCGTTGTCGCTTTTCGTCGCCGGGATTGTCATTGTCGTAGTTGGCGGCGTCTTTGAGCATCTGGAGTCAGTCAAGAAGACTTACTACGACATCAATCTGCAAGCGATTGCACTCCTCATGCTGCTCTTTGAGATGATTGTAGCTGCAGGCGTCGCTGTGCCCGCCATGGTCTACACGGGCGAGGCCTTTAGCGTGGCACACAAGGCAAGGTGCCTAGCTGTCGTCCTCATCTTAGAGCAGGGCCTTCACCTGGGTCTCATGATGGCCGCCTTTGAGCACACTCTGAGAGATTCGGTATTTTTCTTCACCTTTGGTGGCCTGAGCTTTGTCTTTGGATTGCTAGTCTTTATGCTAATGCCCGAGACTAGGCAGCTCACGCTGTACGAGTGCCTGCTGAAGTTTAAGAAAGTTCCTTAGACTCTAATTGTTAATCGAGTATCCTATCTCTACTTACGTATCCTTAGTCATATGCGTTTATCTCTCTTATTAGTAATAACTCGTTCGTTCTATGTATATAAATATGCATAGCCCATAAAGTGTTTCTGTTTAGAGGCTAATTTATTTGGTAAGAGTACTTGCTAATGAAATGCAAGCTTTTTGGCTAACGCGGGTTAACTTATTTAACCCAGACTAAAGCTCGTCGTGTCAGAGCTTCTGCTTTTTTATAGCACGGCTACAGTCTGTCACCATTATCTCATGTCCCAAAGCTTTTACTGGAAGGTCCCAACGAATATCCCCTTATTTTGCTTGTCAACATTGTAAACACATTAGCTTTTTTCTCAGCCGGCTTCTGGGAAGCTTTTACCCATTCAACTTTTACGACTTATATAGTATTGGCATTGCCCTCCATACGCGAGTTGAGGCTTTCGTGAATTTAAGGCATCCTTTACCAGATATTTCAGCTAAGTTGAGCAGCAGCGAGAGATAGAGAGACAGTGCGAGGGAGCGATAGAGCAAAAGCGTAAGACACATGGCAAAAACAGAAATCAAGTTGATGAATATGGCGAGTGATGAGTTTGAATGGCACTCGCAGCAGGAGCAAAAAAAAGTTTCTGGGCAAAGCGTCTGCTTTAGGCCAACGAAAGCTAAGAAAAGCCAAGGAAACAAGCAAAATAACTTCCCGGATAGCTCACTCGAGTGCTTTCCCATCTAATGATGCGGAAAATTCGTTCGCCCACCCAAAAATGTTGATATTCTGCGCGTCTCCATATGTATACGTATGTAAATAGACATACGCCCACACTCACACTCTCAGAGCAAGCGAGAAAGAGAGAGAGTGAGTTATTATTGATATGCAATACTTGTGTTTTTGTTGCACTCATCTGCATTGGGTGGGGAGCAGAGGGCACTTTGGGGTCTCGTTTGTGCATAGAGTGGCGGTGGTTTCCTCAGTTGGCTATGATACTTGACTTAAGGATTGGCTTGTGCCTTCTGCCTGTGCGCTCTGTGGTTGTGTTGGCTGCTTTGAGCCTGGACCAAGGCAAATATGGCCACAATTAGCAGTTGCGGTATAGGCCGATACTCGCAGGGCAATAACATGCGGCCAACAACAGCAAGAACAGCGAATGCATCAGCAACAACAGGGGAGAAGAGCCAAACCCATTCTAGACTCAACTCGGGCAAATGAAGCGTTCGGGAATTGAGTTTAAACTTATTTAATTTTTAATTGTATTAATTAGCGTGCGCCAAAAAATATGCAAAATTGTGCGAAATTTGTTTGTTTATGCAGATGTTGTTGCTGTTGTTAATGCTCTTGATGTTGTTGTTGCTCTTGTTGTGTTCACGTTTCCCAACGGCCTTGCTAAAAACTTTAAGCTCAAGCTAATTATATAGCCTGGGCTACAGTTGCTACCCATAAAAATATACACGATAAGACCAAGGATGGTGTAAGTTTCATAACTGCTTAATGCTTTCTACAAACACCTATACTCACAAACAAACAGACACACACTCTGACTAAAGAGAAGAATAAGTATTTAATTATATCTTGATATACTAATATATATACTAATTATAATATACACTTATAAGGTTTCTCTTGTTTTACGGAGACTACGTATATTTAGTAGCTAGCTTTATTTTCTGACTATTCTCTATAAATTATATATATTTCATGTTTGTAAGTATAAGTGCGGTTTTAAAATTCGATGCGATGATTCGAAGACTCTTATTTAGCTAATGAGTGGTTCACTTACAGTACACCATTCGACAGGAGAGTCCTTAGGAACACATACATCTAACGATCCGTCTGCTTTAATTGTTTCGGCTTATTTAAACGCTCTCTGGTAATATATGAAGTGTTTTTATTTTAGTTAAGCGCACCTGCTCACAGCGATTGCAACGGTTCAAGCTTCACATAGTTCAACAAAATTACTTTTGCACACTGCATTCGCAAAAGTGCGCCACGCAAAAAGTACGGACTGAAGCTTTGTTTGTTTGTGCGCTTTGTGCGCTATATGAGCTGAAAAGAGTATATTCCTGATTTATCTGTAATTTAGTTGGCAAGCAGCAAGATGCTTTGATTGAGAGATAAGACAACTGTCTAAAGTGAGCATTAAGTCAGCTGCCATCGATAACACCGATATCTGTCTAGTTATTCACTAATTACTTTGAGGACTTTGAGGCCGCATTATCCACATATGTAGCGAGTAGTGTGCAGTCGGTTACACCCAACTGCGGCGTTCCTCATGCCGTTTTTTCTGTGTTTCTGTGTTAAGAGTGTACAAAGTGAAAGCAACGCCAAGAGCTTCCTAGCTTCGCTTTGAGCTGGAAATTTGAAAACAGTGGCCAACAAAAAGCATTGAAAATATTAAGGAATTTGTACTTTTGGCACTTGGCAGGCGATAGGACTTGGCCAATGCTATGTGCTATGAGTTGAAAATATCCTCTGGTATCCTTGCTATGGGGTTGCTCTTGTATGTTTCAATTAACTCAAATGGTAAGCGACCATCGTAAACATTAACAGCTTTCAGCTGCCTAGCTCATGCTGTGCTGCACAGCCATGCACGGCACGAGGGACGCACAGCAGCATCTGTTCGAGCGTCAAACAAAACATGAATTGCATTTAAGAAAATCGTTCTGTTGCGGCCAGAGGAAAAAACAATACGATGACGAGCAACAGTCAAGAAAATGCATTTCAATAAGCCAAGAAAACGGACTAAGCGACATAGAGCGGGATAGATGGTACATAAAGAGTCGAAGAGAGAGACAGAGAGAGAGAGAGAGAGAGAGAGAGAGCGCAGAAAGCGCGTGCTGCCATCGTAAATGAAAAAAGCAAACAAACATAAAATTTTATTTGTGCGCAATTTTCTATAAATTTTCATCGATTGCCATTGGGATATTGGAGACATTTGCGTTTGGCATTTTACAGCTTCCCGCGTCCTTCAAAAAGAAAAAAGAAACATACACACACATTCTTCTACTCGCACACCATGGAAATGGAAAATGCTTCTTTGGTGCTGGATAAGGCACCTCTTAAGGTGTTGATTTTTCTACCATAACTTGGGCTGCACTTCTGGTTGGTTTGATGTTGTTCTCGCACGAAATTGAAAAACCTTGTACCGAAGTGAGTGTGTTTGTGTGTGTCGGTGTGTGTGTGTGGGTGTGTGTAGGTATAGGTGCCTGTAGGAGATTTCCAATCAGCTAGCAATACCGACAAAATATGAAGTTTCTTTAGCAGCAAAACCGAGTGCAAATAAATTATGTTCGCTCGCCCAGCGGAAACGTAAGACCTGTACGCGGCAGCAAGAGCAACAGCAGCAACAGCAGCAACAATAGGTTCAGCAGCCCCAACAGCAACATGGACATTGGCACCGAATTAATGTCTTGGCATGCCACAAAATGGCCAACGTGGCGGAATTTATGACTGCCGGAGACAACTCTAAAGTGGCCAGCGCTGCGGTGTGACAATAAAACGGCGTCAAATTGCCATAAAAATGAAGCCTGCAGAAGAAAACCCAAATCGTTGGCAAACCACAGCCAGAGAAACGTTGCCCATATAAAAGTAAAATAATAAATAAGCGCATAAACAAGACCAGAAATGGGAGCTGCGAATGAACAGAAGTCACTTGCTTAGGCAGTGGCCAAGTCAAAGGGTTTCTGCCTGACTTCTTTGGCGATCAACTCATAAATTCAGGAGCCACTAAACAATTTATAGGCCTTGCAAGTGACTTTGATACAGTGAAAGTAAAAACTGCGAAAGACACAATTGAAGAAATCAAATCTTTAAACGGAGCACCAATCTAATCTAATATAAACTTCAAATTATTATTTATTATTAATATTTTAGTATGAATTGAATTGAATTAGTAATTATTAACTAAATCATTAAATGAGTATGAATTAAAAAGTCTGTCAGAATCATTGAAGACCAAATTATTTCAACACAAACATTAAGTCAAGTCAGATCTGATTTAATATATACAATTAAGTATTCTATGCTGAGCTGTATTTAGGTTAACGAACCAATGTCATCGAGTCGGTTCACTGAATTTGGAACTGAATCTGAATCTAAATCTTATTTTCTTATACAATACTGAATGTTGCGGTATTAATAACGAAAGAATATTTTCATATTTCAGCTGAATATTATATGTGAAATTGACAATTTCTGAAGTTAGTTGAGAGTAGATCTACGACATTTGGCCAGTAGATTGAGATTTGTATTTGAAAGGCGATTGTGATCATTTTGCCATTTTTGTCTCTATTCTTCAAATTTTGGTTTTCTTTTCGCATGTCAAGTCTAACTCCTTTGACCATGCCAACTCTGCACTCATACAAGTTCTTGCATTAAACCTTATTGTAAATTATTGTTGGAAATAGTTCAACTTAAATTGTCAAAATGAGCCACTAAGAAGAGAAATGTTGGATAATAAAGCAATATTAAAACATCTTTTCTATTATCTTTTATTTGATCCGAAGGAAAACACTTCATACTCTAAGAAGACCTTATGGATACACTGTATATTCAAAAAAGTGTTAGAAAAACTTCAACAATTGGTGTAGCTAAGTACAGATTGTGTGAAATAGAGGGAGAGTATTATTTGAATTATGCAGATGAGCATGCACAGCAGCTTATGCATGACAAAATAAGTTGGGGCTGGTCCTAAAATGCTGCCTTAATACAAATCACTTCTTTCATTGCATTGGCAATCATAACCCCCCCCGAGTTGCCCGAACAACAATTTCACTCTCACTCAGCAACAGGTATATTCTATTGCCGTGACAGAGAGATAAAAGATATAAAAGACGCAAACTCACGCGGATAATAGCCTCTCAACAATTCTCAACTCACCACAGCTCTGCTGCAACAGTTGGGCGAATGCCGAGACGGGAAGCAGACTCCCCTGTGACATTGAATTAGAGAAACGACTCACATTCAACACACAGTCGTTTAACATAAAAATACTTGGCTAGAATTGCGGAAACAATTTAATTCCTTTTATTTTATATAAAATGAATTCTTCTCCGGTAAGGATATTAAGTAAAGAGCTCTTAAAAATCGAAAGCTGTCATATATTCAGTGCCTGACAGAAAGAAGAAAATCCTTGTCATATATAAATTGAGGTATTTTTATACCCTGAATCCATTGAAAATGGAAATTTCAGGGTATAATGTTTTTGTGCAAATGTATGTAACAGGCAGAAGGAGGCGTGCCACACCCCATAAAGTATATATATTCTTGATCAGCTCGATGAGCTGAGTTGAACTAGCCCTGTCCGTCTGTCCGTCCGTCCGTCCGTCCGTCCGTCCGTGTAAACACCTGGATTTCTGCAACAACAAAAGCTAGAGACTTCAAATAAAAAGCAAAATGCTCGATAATACCATACGCTGTACGAGTTTATTTTTTTTTTTCGATAACTCGTCCCATTTCTTTTTTATCGATAACTATCGAAAATATCGCTTTGTTTTTGAGGTCTGGCGTGCACACCGTTAAAGATAGAATCGTGCACTAAGTTGTGTTTGATTGCTATATTGAATCCGCACATTTTGTCATTTTTGGATTTTTGATGCCACGCCCCTTTCGCCCACAATTTAACAAAAACGATAACTCACGTATATCAAATACTAGAGACTTGAAATTTGGCACATAGGTACATTTAGATGTCATAATCATTCCCCACAAATTTCATTAAGAACATAGGTCTAGAAAAAAAGTTATTAAACAATAAAGTTTGCATAGCACAGCCTCTTCTGAAGCTGCAAAACTGCGCAGTGAGCATATTACGTGCATGCATATGTTTGTGTGTGTGTGTGTGTGCATGTGTTGGTTACTATTAATGAATAAATGAAGCTCTTAATGATTGGTATTACAGCTCAATGGATTCAGGGTATCTCTTAGTCGAGCAGTCTCGACTAGAGTTTAGTTACTTGTTTGTTATTTACTGCTGGCCAAATTATTGTGTCTGGGAGCTGTCATGGCCAACTGAGAGCGAGGTCCTGAGGGCACTTTCCATTGCCTAGTTAAAGTTTTATTCAATCTGCGGCAGTGCTTAAATATTAAAGTCTCCTGCGCTGCCACGCTGCAGTCTGCTGTTTGTGACTAGAATAACTTACCTTGTCGAATCCATGGCAAGCTCTCGACTGCTTCTTTCCAATGCAATGTCTCACACAAAGGGCATTAAATTTAATTAGCTGACATAAATTTTCAGCACTGAGTTGGAATGTAAAGCTGAAGTTGAATCTTTGGATGGGGTAGACTGAGCTCGAGGAGCTGGAGTCGTGGCTGTGGCTGTGGGTGAGGCTGGAGCTGGAGCTGGCTGGGGCAGGTGCTAAGGTTGTGGTCTAGCATTTGCATCAAAGTGAAAAGCAGGGTAAGCACGAAAATCATTCGAGTTGACATTTTTAATGGAGGCGGAACAGGATGGGTCGAAGCAAGAGTCTGTGCCATTTCACAAAAAGTCTGGACGGGGCCTGTCGAGTTGAGTGCATGCATTTTCATGACTTATGCAAGTTTTGACGGCAACTGCATGTCTGTCTGACTGTACATACACACACCTAGGTATGTATATAAATTGAGGTGTGTGTGTGTGTGTGCTCGTGTTAAATCAACTGTCACTTCCTGTCGACAAACTTCGTCCTATAAGGCAGCCAGGCAGCAGGTCGGTCGGCCGTTGGAAAGCTACTTCTATGAGAGCTGCCTGTATTTCAACAATTTAGTTAACTATTAAAGACTCTCGAAATGAAGAAAGAATCTGCAAATCGGATTAGCCAACGCATAATATGAATATGCGCCAAATTCATTGCATTGAACAAAGCCAAAGCCAGGAACAACCTCTCCTCTGGAAGAAGTATTATCTTAAATCCCCTCTTGCTGGATGTGGCAGTTTAAGCTGTTGTCTGATTATTGTTTTTATTTTTGTTTTATTTTATATTTTTTGCGCACGCGTCCAACTGTAGTTAATTAATTTTTTGATTAACACAAAATTGAGCTGGCTTCTCTGCAGAGCGTCATTTATGGCATGAAATTAACGCCATTAAAAATCACTGCATACTAATTAACTGCAGCTGCAACGGCAAGAGCCACAGCAACAGCAACAGCAACAGCAACAGCTACAGCTACAGCTACAGCGACTGGAGTTGCAACATTTTTTCTCCTTTTAGTTTTTGTATCAATGGAATGAGCCTTTTCAAATTGGAAACTGTAATTCAGACGACACAGGGCAGTACATTAATTAAAGATCAGCTTTTTGTAGAATTGATTTTCGGATTGCTCAACCTACTGCTTGTGCAGTCGCTACTTGATCGGACAACTGGGGCTGGGCAGAAGGTGAGCCTCGATTGGCAGCGATTTATCCACACTCACTCCGAAGAAATGCTATAAATATTTATTTACTTTGTATATATGTTTTATCTTTGACACGCGAATAGCAAAAGCGTTGGACATGAAAAAAACTATTTATATAGAATGAATTGGCATTCCTCGAGCAAGACAGGACCACAAGGGGCAGTATGAGTGTCTAGGGGTCGCTGTGGGGGGAGGGAGCTGTAATAATGTCTGCCGGTGCATTGACAACTGCAACAGCTTCGTGTTTTCTCAGCGTTATTGGAGTTAACTGACTGCGGAAACAGGTCGCATCGTGCTTCGTGTTGTTCCCTGTGTTGTGTGATGAGCCCCATCTATGCCTGCGCCCGCCAACCGCTTGTTTACAAAATAAGCGAAAGCTGTGCCAATAAGCCTCAACGTCGCCTGCATTTAATTTATTTGCAACAAAACGAGGAGCAACCGAAACTTTTACGCAAGTTCAACTTTGCTTCACGTGTTTTTCCCATCGTATCCGCATTCGCATCCGCGTCACTTGGCTTGTTTTCAACACATTCAGCGCGAGCTCAGACCACGCGCTTTTTGGCGACCACAAAAACGAAAGAGACGGCAGCAAGTCGAACTTAAAGGAAGTGGGAAATGGAGCGTCGAAGACACATGAAAGGCGTCTGGTTTGTTATGCTTCAGCTGTGAAATTAAAGCATTTACATATCCGTGGCTGGGGCGCCGCATCTCGGCTGCGCCACAGAACAAACAGATCCTGGAGCGCATCGGTTCAGTTGTGAGCAAATAAATAAGTATAAGAGACATACGAGGCGTCTCTTCGCAGCTCAGGCAGCGACTCGTGCCAGGCAAGCTTTCACCAATAGGAAAATTAATTTTCAATTGTCGACCCGCAATGTTGATGGCAAAAGTATTTTTAACGCAAACGGAAATAGTTTGCACAGTCGCTGGCTGTTGCTTGCCCAGCGGTCGGCACCCGCCTCGCCCTGCTGAGATCAAATGAAATATGTCACGCGCACACAGGGCGTCCCCTTATGAATATTATTTGCCAGCAGAGGTAACAAGTGCGAGGAGCACATTCCCACTCTAATTTTGCATATAAATTACGAGCAACAAATAATCAAATGCAAATATGTTCTTAAGATTCAATTTTTGTGCAATCATCACACTTAAACGCATCATCATCGAATGCCATCCCGAGAAAACGACAACAGTTATAGAGAGAGAGAGAGAGAGAGAGAGAGAGAGAGAGAGAAAGAGAGAAGGAGAGAGAAAGAGAGAGAGGGGTGTATGAGATAGAATGCAGACATTGCATGAATGTTTTCTGAATGTTTTCCGTGTGTGCTCTTCAGCCGTATGCGGTACTTTGCGCGCCACCAACGTTACGTTGTCCTTCACACTTGTCGCTAGCGCCCATTTATTCCTGCATGCAATCAAGTTTTAAGTCCTGCCAACCAGCCGCCTGGTCTACGCGTATTAAAGCCTCGTTAGCTCGTTGAAATAGTAGTTGCCGTGGCTCCTCCACGAATTCAACAGAAAATTGTGAGATTGGCGAGCTTTGGGGGCTTCGCCTTCGGCTTCAGCTGCGGCTTCGGCTTCAGCTTCGCCTCTCTGCTCGTATCATTGGCATCTTCGAGCTGCTTAACAAAATTAGCACTCGGAACGGGCCCAAGTGAATTGAATAGGTGATTTATGATCGCACTTAATGTGTGAATATGTAACCAGGAGAGCTGCTCAGTCAATGCCGTGCAGTGCGCTTCACTCTCGTCGCTTGTTTGTTTATGCAGCGCACATAGGACAAAAGAGATAAGATTGCCAAGGGGCAGTGGTGAGAGCGAGACAGGTCCTCTTCCTCTCCCTCTACCTATCTATCTATCTATCTATATATCTCTCTCTCTCTCTCTCTGCCGGCCTCCTCAAGTGAATTGACCAACATTTGCTTAAGCAGGCGTGTGAAAATTGACCATTAGCAATGCAATATATTCTCAATCTCAGTATGATATAACTTCTTGGTGTGTGTGTCTCTATGTGCGTGTTTGTGTATGTGTGTGTGTGTACGTGTGAGTGTGTGAGGGGCTCTGATAATTGGTGTAAAGACCGCAGGCATTGGCAAGGGACAGGCGCCAGAAATAGGCTCATTTATTGTCTCTCGCTCGCACGCACACACACACGCACACACATGCGTTTAATATGCAGCTGCATAACTTATGGCAGTGGGAGCCATTAATTTGGGTCTGCACACATGCAAGACATGCAGCAGGGGGAACAAAGGGCACACGAGCAGCCAGCCAGCCAGGCAGGCAGGCAACAAACGTTGCATAGCCACAGGCGCACGTGCGTGACCAGAACAGGGCAACTGCTGACTGCTAAGCGCAGACCCGCTCCCGCCCACAGCCATATAGATATATATATATATTTATATATACATGGCAGATATTTTATTTTAATTTGCTTGACAATAGCCGAAACGAAAACGAAAATGCGCTTGGTTTGTCGGTTAACGCCGTTGCCGTTGCCGTTGCCGTCGCCGTCGCGTTGGCATCTTCAACATCATTACGAGTGCTTCATTTGCCTTATTGAATCTGGCACACGTTTCACAATAGTTGTCGCTATATGGCTGAGGAAATCACAATGGAAGCACAAAACAATATGCAAACAATTTTTCCGTTACATGACTGAAATACACAAAACGTACAAAAAAGGACGACGAAGGCAGAGCCAAAGGCAGAGGCAGAGGCAAAGGCAAACCAGACGCACTTATGGTCACGTGCGTACTGTACTTATGTATATATATATGAATATATATATATAGATATTTATATATATAAATCTGCTTAATAGTTCACAACTGACCAGACACGGTATTGCTTGGGCGCCCAGAGAAATGCATTCGAAATGACAGACAAACAGTCTCACAGGTCCCCAGCCTCAATTTGCATATATACTGATATCATTGATACATTAAGTCTCAGTACAAAAAATTGTTGTTTAATGCGAGCCGAAGGCGCCAAGTTCAAATTGTTTTTGGTGCAAATGAAAAATATGGCAACGCTTACCGCTCTCAGAGACACCAGGAGTCGGCTCACAGCTCGTTTCTGCTTTGCATTCTAATTGGCTGGTCATTTTATTTTAAGAACTTTGCATTCGGCTCGCTCTACCCAGGAACTACGCTTGGTCTCAACTTGATCGACACTTCCCTCATTTTAACGCACAAAAACTTGTCTGTCACGCCACGAATGCGTAAGTGTGTGTGTGTGCGCAAACGTGCGTGTAAATCTAAATGTGAATGAGTGTGAGTGCGGGTGTGAGTGCGTATGCGGGTGCGGGTGCGAGTGTGGATGCGAGTGTGTCGGTGATTGATGGTGTGCTACGAAAGGATTGGGTGCCAAAAAGGTAAGGCCAAATCCGAGTTGACAACGCAATTATAATTTAATTTGGATATTTTCTAAGCGCTTCACTGAGGGAACAACTCGAGAATGGGATGTTCCTATGACGAGGTTATTTTAGACCATTAGCTAATACACAGCCGCGTATAACAGTTGAAACAACATGTTAGCATCGCCTTTGCAGTAGTAAAAATACTGAAACTGAGGAGCATATCGTTAAGTGTGGAGCAATGTAAGCAGTTTCGTCGAATAACCACTGGCTTCGTCATGTTTAGAGCATTGTTATAAGTATTGTGGACTGTAAATAAATAAATGACCACACAGTGTACTACACTTTTTTCGTTAAAGTTTAGCTAAGTTTTTCTCAAGCTGTCACGGCGAGGCACTCATTTTTTAAATAGCTTACCAGAGTGTTAGGTGTTGAAAATAGATAAGTTCAAAACCTTGGTATACGCCGAACAGTTTCTACGTTGAACAACTTAACAGCTTAGATGGTCCAAATACTCTTATAACAGCACTGTTAGCAATGTCTCACATCTGAATATTTATGTTTTATTTACTCAAGGCTTTTATTTAGAAGATTCGTACGGTATTGTCTGTAATTTATTTTATCTGCAGTTATATTGATTGGTATATAACTCTACTAGAATTAAAAAAAAAAAAGAAGCTGACCCTCATATCAAATTCTCTTAACAAGTTACGTCTCTGTTTGCCTTCCGTGGGATGCCTGTGGCTTGGCTGCAGCTTTGCTAGCTGCTCCACAACATCCGTCAACATTTGCTGAGCAATGTCCGTCTTGCGCCTCAGCCTCTCCAAGCTCAAGTTGCCCATGTCCTCCACATCCACGACCCCTGCGACCGGCTGCAGCCCACTGCACCCACGACAGGCCTTGGGTGGCCTTCTCGCTTTTGACTGCTCGCCTGGCCTGCTGTTAGCCGGTGACATTTTTGCTCTTGCTCCCACTGGCTTACACACGACACTGATAACAATTGAACTACGTAGTCGCTGCGGCGGCTGTTGTTGCTGCTGTTGCTCTACTTGATACACAAATCATTCTGTTGGCAGCTCCAAAGCTTTAATGGCCAACGGGCCAACGTTTAGGCAGCATGTCGACTGCTCTTCCGTGCTCCTCCCGCTCTGCGGCACCCACATATTATTCCATGTTTACTCGTTAAACATTTCCAACGCTAAGCAGCCGCTGGCGCTGACTCAGTTTGCTAACGAAATAATCGTTTAAACTAAATTGTCTACAAAACTTTCACGCCCAACTTGCAGATACCCTGGACTCTACTCGGCTAAAACTTAACGAAAGTGCGCTACACTCTTGATCGCCATGAAAAGCTCAATCAATCTAAGACATGAAAACCAGATAAGGAATTGTATCATCTTTAAATCCTGCAGTAACTCAAAAAAAATTGATTTAAGGCCTAACTTGGATCACTTTGACGTCGGAGCTTTATGAAATCTGCAATGTAATATCCAGTGGAAAGATATATTTATTATCAATGAACATAAATATTTGAATATTGAGTATTCATTCGAAATAATGAAATTAAATTATGAATTAGTCCACGCTAAGCGAGTGTCAGTCACTGGCTTGCAGCTCAGTTAGTTTTAAGAGCGGCAATTCGCTCTATGAACTACTTTGAGATACTTTGATACTTCTGACTTCATTCAAGTCATTCCGTTCCGTTTTCTCTGCACTACTTGCGCCTGGTCTGTTACGGCAACACATCAGGTCAACCACAGGTCAACATAGCCGATCATGCAGAATAAGAATAATCTTCTGCCTCAAGAGTGGCTCCGACTATAGACGTGCCTCGGCAATGCACTTGGACGAGGCACTGCCTCGGCGAGTGTAGGGGGCAGGGCTGGCTTCAATATACGAATTTCTCTGTACTCAGTTTTAGCCTGATTTTGTGAATAAGCACCACTTAAAATAAAATAAACTCAAACTCTTCTTGTGGCTACGCGCGGATAAAATTAATGGTAATTTATAAGCACATATATATAAAATAAAACAATAAAGTGCATAAATTCCTTAAGGCTATTCGATATCGCGATAGATCAGTGGCAGTCTCGGCCTCCCTATGAGAGCAGCCCTTGTCATAGCACACTCATGATACCCATTCCAGAAAAAAATAAATTCAGTTTTCGTCAATTTCAATCGTTCAGTAAAAGACAAAAGAGATGTTCGACTATTTAATTTTTATGCTTCTTTAATGGATTCCTTTTTGTGTTTTACGTTTTTACATTAATAGTTTTTATTTTGTAGTTTTTGTTTTTCTTTTGCTTTGTGCTAATTATATTGATAAACACAAAAATGTCGGTTGCTTACTTTACCATAAAGACTTAAGTATCTCGTTTGGTTGTTTCTGCCTTTTGATTGTATTTTTTGGTTGTTCGAGTAAAATGCGATCTTTTGATTCAATCTGATGCAATTTGATTCCATTGGATTTGATTTGTTGTTGTTGTACATTTGCTATGTGATGTGATTTTATTTTGCAACTTTGTGTTAAATTCGTAAAATTCGATGTTAAATTTAATAAACCATTTATTACACATTATATAAATAAATGCATATAAAAAACGGATTCAAAATACTGCGACTCCATTGCTGGATTATATATATGTATATATATATTTATAAATAATAAAAAAGTGCTGCATACGAATTCTATCAAGTGTCCAGTTTTGTTTGCAAATGAAACTCGAATATGCAGACTCTTTTTTGGGTCTTGGGGTCCATAGGATGGTCCGCCCCTATCTCCCTTCCGTCTGTCTGACAACCTATATATATATATATATATATATGTATCTCTGAAGTTGCTATATACCTATATATATTTATTTATTTTGTTGTTCTTTTCTTTTTAATAATTTTTTGTGGAGCTAATAAATCCATTTGAGGGCTTTATTTTTTTTATTGTATATTTTGTTAATACGATTTCTGGTTGACTTTGTTTTTAAACAAATTTTGGCACATTGTTTCCTAAACGGTTCTGAAATTTGTCTCTGTTCTAGATTTCATATAAGTTTTGTTGGCTAGTTTAAAATACGTCTAATTAATATGTGGATTATTCATATACACTAATTGTAATTTGTAGTTGGTTTTCTGCTCTCTTGGCCCTTCCTCCTGCTGTCTTTCCATATTATATTATTCTCAAATGAATGTTTGCTTCTAATTTGATTAAGATTTGCTTTTGATTTCTATACTTTGGTGTTAAAAACATCTATCTATACGCTCTCGAATAGCCGTTTATTGTAATGGAAACACTAACTGTGTAGCGGCTGCGATATCGTCCCATATAACATATATCAAATACCATCAGCCCATCTGGCCTATGTATGAATACTGATTCAACTGACGACTCGTCTCGTGTATACATTGAATATATCAAATACATTTAGTTAACATTCCTCAATCTATATATATATTTTGTTTCAATATATGAAGTTATTTCTGTTTGTTTTTGTTTTTGTTTTTGTTTTTCTTTTGGTTTCAGTCAATTTCGTTTTACTTGTGCCTATTTACAAAATGTAGCTCTAACAACTAGATATTTTGTCTTGGAATATCTGTGTTTGTGTGTGTGTGGGTGTGTGTGTGAGTGTCTGTGTGGGTATGTTGGTGTGTGGGTGTGGGTGTGCTCGTCTGTCTGTGTGTGCGTGTGTATGTACATAGAATGTGATTAGTATTTTAGACATAAATACATATAAATATATTTGTACACAGCTTATTATGTCTAGAGTTGATTATTAGTTTGAATTTCGTGTTTAAATTCCTTGTTTTGCAAGTGGAAAGTGTGGAATCAATTCGAGAGAACTTACAAAAATATCTTAAGTAGCTACACATTAAACATTAATCAAGTTAAAAAAGAAACAATGTTTGCATTGATCAAACCACAAATTCGTACAACCTCTCTACACACATACATTCATACACACATTGATAGAAAAACAGTTCGATTATGAGTAGTACGAGTAATACGCGTTAGTATGCAATAGTATTCGAGTTACGCGTCGTTAGTAGTTCGAGTTACACAAGTCGTTAGTACTTAACACTAGATTAGATTAGATTAGATTAGATTAGATTTGACTTGATTTGGTTTGGTTTGGTGTATAACGTATATATGTATGCGTATAAATATATGAGTCTATATACAACATTTTGGAAGTTCGATAACTGACCTGGGTTGTGGGTGCATGCCGTGACATGCACAAATCGTAATCACCTACATAATTAAAATTTGTATACTTGTATATATGGTATATACGGTTATATGAGCGCTATCTGAATACGGGGAAAGGGAGAGTAACAAATGGGAAATAAGTCTGTGTGAGTGTTTGGCGAGTTTCCTCGCCGATGGCTGTGCAAATAATTTTGATATTGATTGTCCGAAAGTTCTTGTGTTGTCTTTGTGGTTGGATGGGCTGGTGAGGTTGTCAAGCTGCTTGGTTACTGGGTCAATGCGGGGCAGTGTGGACTTTGGGTAGAGCGGATGTAACGGGAGTTGTTTGCATTACATAAATGTAGGTACGGCTCAGCTCTTGTTGTTGCGTACCTAAAATGCACTCAGTAAGTCTTGGGACTCACGAATGATGCCCAAATCTGAATTTCAATTCAGATTGCAATCTGGTGGTCTACTGGCCGGACCTCATCCTAGCTACTGATCAGGCTTGGATCAGATCTTACCAATGTCTCACACAGATATCGAATAATCCGATTTCTCGCTAAGCAATTTCTGGCCTGGAGCGGGTGAATGCTGTTGCGGACGTTGTTGTTGCAGGGGCTGCTGCTGTTGCGGCTGCGGAGACTTTGAATGTGCTCGCTTGTGTGGTGGTTGTTGTTGCTGACGTTGCTGCTGCTGCTGCTGCTGCTGCTGCTGCTGCTGATGCTCCTGCTGTAGCTGGGATGTGGTAGAGTTTGGGCGCGACCACAGCGAGGATCGCTGGCCCAGCTTCAACTTCTTAATCGTATCTACATCGCACTCAACCTCGGCCAGCTCAATGTGATCGCCGCCATCATGTTCGCCGTGGTGGAAGGCGCCGGCGCTGCACTCGGCCTGCAGCTGAAGCGGATGCAGCGTGCGCAGGATGCCAGCTCTGCATAGTATTGTAAGGGGAAGAAGAGTACCCAGAGTTGTTTGATACTATTTCAGTTTCTCTAGCAACCACACTCAAGCAATCAGAATAACAGAGAGAGAGAGAGACTTAGTTGTGTTCAAGTGTTCCAAGTTGTGTACGTGGTTGTTGGTGGTGTGGTGTGCTTGCTGGCTGGCTGCTGATTAGTGGGCGCCCTCAGGTCCACACACCTCACCGTAGGCCAAGTCTCATGTGTGATCTATGGGATCCATATAGGTGCACGATATCTCGCCGCCATTATAGCCAAAGCTGGTGCCAGCCGCCCCGCCACCGCCGACGCCGACGCCATACTCACTCCCCCCATTGGCCGTATCCTATTTGGGCAACGGTAGCGTTGGCGCCGTAAAGAACTTCGAGGACAGCAGAGCCGTCGAGGGATTCAGCAGGCCGGTGCCGGAGACACCGCCCTGATGAAGCTGCTGATGGTGGTTTTGGTGTGAGTCATGCGCGGGCATTATGGACTTGTGTGGAATGGGTCGAAACTGTGACGAGGGTGGCATGCAAGTTACGGGCACAACAGATGCTAGGGTACTAACGCCTCCGTCCAAGCCCAACAGCTCCTGGCCATTAGCATGCGCTGGCGTCGGCTCTAGCTGGTGGAGCTTGGGCTGGATCAGCAGTGGTTGCTGCTGCTTCAAACTACTGCTACTACTGCACTGGGTCTGGCTATGGTTGGGGTTTTGGTTCTGGTTCTGGGTCTGGTTATGGGTCAGGCCGGGCTTGCTATTCGACTGTTGTTTGTGAAACTGTTTCTGGTGTTGTGTGCTTATCGATGGCGATTTGACCAGCGTGGGTATGTGGCATTGTATGGAGTCTTGTGATTTGAATGTGCTCGATATGGATTTCAGATTGCCGCTGCCGTTGCGCGGCGATAGAATTTTGCCCGAGTTGTTTGCTGATGTGGCTGTGTTTGTGTTTGTGGCCGTGTTTGTGATGTTGTTGTTGCTTTTGTTGCTATTGTGATGACGCGGTGTAGTATTGGTGGAAAACTGATATTGCTGATGATGATACCTGGAGCGACCGCGTCGTGGTAATGATTTTTGTTCGGACATTGGTGACAGATCGGAGGATGTGCTTGACTGTGCTCCATGGTAGATGATGCCTGCATCGCATAGAGCATTAACGTTGTGGAAAGAGAGAAAGAAAGAAAGAAAGAAAGAAAATACGGGCAAATAGAGAATCGGCAAGTGGATGGGGAAACTCAAACTTATAGCTAACTTAGGACTAACCAACGAACGTTACAATATCTTTCTTAGTTTACTTGCTCTTCATACTGGCGGAAAGTTATAAATAGGTTTATATAAAGCTCAAGTGCATTGTGTGGCAAAAGTGGTGCAAAGCGCGTTGGTCTACTATAGATAAGTTATCGATATGTTGTGATTGGGAAACTGTTGTATTATTCTAGAGTCTGAGTCTGCAAAGTAAAATAACGCAAAGAGAGAGAGAGAGAGAAAGAGCCAGTAGATTACACCTTTTTATAAGTCCAAGTCCACTCAGAGCTAAGAACTATTGCGGGAATCATTTTAAAGCACCTGGAAACATCACGACTAGAGAGCTTTACTTTACTTAACGAATTTCCGCTCCGGAAAGTATATTCCAAATCAATAGGTCGGCAGTGCCTGACCAAACGAGCGTCCGATCAGTCGTTTAATTTATTCTAGCCTAATCTCATATGGGCACATCTTGATGTCACAGTTAGCATTACTTCATTTGCAGCGCATGCCCTAGCAGTGATCAACGGATTTCTGATAAACTGGAGAAGCTAAGAGCAGTACGCTTCATTGCCTTGTATGTAGACAAACCAACAGACAGCAGATGTTGATCTAGCAAGTGGTTGCTTTGCTTGATTCCCTGCCCCTGTTTGCACTAGAATATTTGTATATCTTTTCTCGAGCTCCGCATGCGATAGTTCCCAGGTGCTGTGACGGGGGCAATGGGGCTATGACTTACTGTGCTTGATCTTGCCCTCGTGCTGGTTGGAAGACTCGGTGCGGCTGGAAGTCAGTTGATCCTGGTCAGACTCAGATTCCTCACTCTCTGGCTCCGTTTTGCGTGAGTGACGACGTCGATTCTTGGACTGCGCATAGAACAAAGCATAACATTAGCTGGGTCTGGGCAGTTGACCGTCCGATTACGACTAGCGACTACAAAAGCGCTTGGGGATGGTAAACGCTCTCAAACGAAATAAAGGATTAACTAAAACCAAACAAACTGACATGTGACACGGGGCAGAGCGCTCCGCTCAGTGCCCTCGCGATATACGGCATTGCACTTAATATAACTTAGAGAAAGTAAGACTCGGGCAGAGAAACAACATAAAAAGCACGTAGTATTCTATGGAAATACACACTAATTGTAGGACTAATGCCCCCTATCGAGAGAGAGAGAGAGAGAGAGAGAGAGAGCTAAAATCAAAGAAATGAATAAACAAACGCACGATATTATGAAACGGTGAGGTTTGATAATAATTATGAATTGTCTTTTGTGGACGTTGGTTGTGGTGGTGGTGGTGATGGGTGGTGGTTGGTTTTAGTACCGCAGCTGGTGGTGGCGAGGAGCAGCCCTCGGCCAGAGCCCTCTCATGGTACATGAACGAGTGCAGCAGGGTATTGGCTGGCCCGGCATGATGTGGCTGTGACATGTTGCCCGCTTCCGACAATTGGAACGTGGCATACGGCGAAATGTCCTCAGAGGTTTCTGTGAACAAGCCTCAGGCTTAGAGCTTGGCCGTGTCAACTGATTAAACCGACACTTACCCGGAATTTTGTCATTGTTCTGCATGGAAACCTTGTGTATGGTAGCATAGTAGCGTTCACGCTGCGCTGCCTCTGAGTTGGCGCGGTTCTCGAGCGACTCCTTTTGTATATGATTGTTTTGCTCTGATCAAGACAAGACAGACAGACTTAGTAAGCCGCATTAAAGGCAGACGCGCTTTTACTTACTATGTCGATAGCAAATGATCACCAATGCGATGGTACAAATCATGCCGGAGACGGCAGCGATGCTGGGAATGAGCAGATTGACGTTCCCATAGAAAACACTCGGACCGCGCTGACCGCGCTGCACAATCTCCGGTGGGGGCGGGTCACCGTTCTTGGTGAGTGTGACAAAGCTGAACTCGGCCTGCGACACGCCCGCCACATTGTGTGCCTCCATCCGTAGCTGGTAGAGAGTCGATGGTTGCAGGTTGGAGATGACAACTCGGCGTTGGGGCTTCAGAGCATTGGAAACTAAGACAGAGAGTTATCACCAAATATTTCCATCTTGGCCTCATTGCGCTCACCTAAGATCCATTCCTTGTCGGGGTCGTCTGTGACCGGGCGATATTGCAGCACAAAATAGATCAAGGGGCAGCCGTTGTCGGGCCAGGAGTGCAGTCGGATGAGCACCGAGGTGGAGTTGGGAGCTAGCAAGCTTGTTGTCGCTGGCATGCCAGGCGCCTGGCCTTGAGTTCGCACGTGCAGCATGATGCTCGCAGGGGAGCTGCCGACCTTGTTGTGAGCATTCAGATGGATCTGATAAGTGCTTCCGCAGACCAGGCCCTTCAACTCGTGGCTAGAGGCGTGTCGGGAAAGCTGCATCTCGTCAGTGTTGCCTGTGGCACGCCGATAGAACAAAGTATAACCTGTGATCGGCGCATTGCCAGAGAAGCCACACTTCCAGTGCATCAGAATGCTGCTCGACGTGGCGCTGGTCACATAGAGCACAGGCGCAGACGGTGGTACCTGCACGAGCAACATGTGCGTCAGACGATCTGTGCCGATGCCATTGTCCACCTGGCAGCTGTAGTTGCCTCCGTCCGCCAGCTGCAAGCTGGAGATGATCAAGTCGCCGGAATCCAGCAGTTGTGAGTTGTGCAGTCCCCCTTGACGTAGGGCCACATCTGCTTTGAACCACTCGCGCTTCGGCTTACCCACAGCAGTGCAGGGCAACGTCACTGTGGAGCGCCAAGGACGTACAACTGAGCCCCCGAACGATATTATTCTGGCCGGCACTCGATTCGTGGTAATCTGGGAGGCAACGCGTGAGCTCTTACCTTCACCCACGCGCGTTGATGCTGTGACCCAGAACTGATACTCCATGTGGGGATGTAGATTCTTGGCCTCGTAGTAGGCCTGTTGTGAGGGCAGACTGCGTTTCTCGTTGTTCAGTTCCTCCCGGCCATTGACAACACGCGTGTAGAGGCTGTACTTGGTTATGACGCCGTTGGGCTCGTTCGGGGCCTGCCAGGAGACGAACAGTGACTGCGGTGAGCTGACAACAACTTTGATATCAGCCGGTGCCTCGGGCACGTCCTCTTCGGTGTGGCAGAAGAGTGGCTTGGAGAGGACGCCATCGCCCATGCGTGTGTGTGCCAGCACCTGAACGCTGTAGTTTGTGTACTTGCGCAACCCAGTTAGTACGGTGGTCAGGGCTGTGGTCTTTCGGGACTCGACCTCATCTTTATTGGGCATAACGTCATCAATGATGGGCTCGAAAATGAGCTTGTAACCCTGCAGGAGACCGTTCGTATGATAAATTGGCGGCGGCTGCCAGGAAACTTGAAGCGATTGCGACGTCAGCGCAGCACAGCGAACATCCTCCGGCGCACGGCTGGGCACTGTGGAAGCGTATTAATAATTAGGTTAAGTAAGAATTCGCAGCACTGAGACCTTACCGTCCTCCATAGTCTGCGCCCCAGTGGGCTCTGAGAGTGGACCAGGACCCACTTGATTGAAGGCCTGCACCACAATATTGTAGCGCGCAAACTTGGACAGTCCACTGAGCAGGAGTTCTCCGTTGCCGGCTTCGCCATCGCCAGCAACGGATGTAAAGTTGTAGGCAGTGTTGCTCGAGCTGATCAGCTTGTAGCCCACATTGTAACCCTGTATATCCCCATGGCGCAGTTCTGGAAGAGGCGCTGCCCAGCTAATCAGAAGTTCCGTGGACGAAAGTGGACGCGCAGATAGATTCAGAGGTGGCCCAGCGGGCCGTTGGGGCTCTGTGCGTACAATCAACTCCTGACTGGGTGCACTGCGTCCTGCATTGCCCTCAGCTATGACCCTGAACGCATAGCGCGTAGCCGGCTTTAGATTCTCAATCAATGCATTAAATGTGGGCGGATCCTTGATCTCCATATGTTGCCACTGGTCGATGAAGAGAATTGCTAAAATAATTCAAGGTAAATGTAGAAATTTGAACCTGATGGAAATTTGCGCAGAATGTGTAGCTTACGATCTGCCTCGCGGTACTCCACTATGTACTTGGACACATCGCCCGTGCTGAGCGCCTTGGGCTGCCACTTGAGGTTCACAGACCGACTGCTTATCATGGCCGCCTCCAATACACTAGGTGGCTGTGGAGGCTCTTGAACTTGCAGCTGCACCAATTGCTGATCATTGCCATAGAGATTGCTGGCGCGACAGAAGTAGGGCCCGCTGTCTGTGGCATCGACTGTGCGTATCTGCAGTTCCGCTGAGACACCATCGGGTGTGGCCTCCTGCTTAACCGAAATTCTGTGGGGATTCAAGATTGCTAAGTCGTTGCGAGCCCGATCTCAGTGTCACAGAACTCACTTATAGTTGGTTGACGGATTCAGCGTATTCTTGCCCGAACGCATCCAGACAATATTAATCGGCTTATCGCCGCTGACGGCGCACTGCAGTAGAGCCGTATCGCCCTTCTTGACGGTGACCGAGCGCGAGGTTGAGGAGAAGTATGGTGAGGCTGCAAGACGGTACAATATTTCTCATTTTAATTATCTCCACAGCTACAAACACAGTCCCGAGCGGTACAGCCTTTGCAATTATCTAAATTGCCAACTTGCGTTTCATTTCACATATTCTCTTGACACTCACAGTTTACTTTCAGCTGAATGACCTTTCCAATGCCCGTGCCTATGCCATTGTTCGCTTGACACAAATAGAATCCCTCGCGATCCTCCTTTACATGCTGCAGCAGCATCGACCCGTTGCCCAATAGCTTCGTAAAAGGACGTTCTCGCACCTCCTCATATTCGCCAGACTTGCTGCCTGTTGTTGGAAGTTCAACATTGAAACAGTTCAAAATTAAGACTACAATCTAGAGCTTTGCTTTAAGAAGTACTTTGTAATTCCTATATAATGATAAAATCGTCGGCATAAATTTTTGACAATTACAATGTGTAAGCAAATATGTTATAACTTTTTTAGATGACCATGAAAAAATATAATAATTATGGTAGGAAGATATACTTATCTATTATATTAAGCAATAAATAAATATTTAAACTTGTATTTTGCTTGATAATGACTAAAGAAAATTACTCAATTTATATTGTGAATTGTAGTACAGAAGTATAAATCTGATATTTTTTAGGAAATATGAGAAACTTTTTTAATATTTCTTGCCAAAGTGTTGAATTATATTTAATGATACATCATAAATAAATTAAAAATCAAGTAAGAAAACTCTAGTCGGAAGTGCCCGACTACGCGATACCCAGAGCCCATCCGTTCATTGTTTTTGGATAAAGTCCATAACTCATATGTAGAGCGTATTCAGAACGCTAAGAACCAATATATGTTTATTTTCTATACATAGGCACACATACATTCAAATAAATGCGCACTACATTCTAAGAATCACAGTTGCGTTTGAATTAAATAGTAACGTACCAATTGTTGTGGGCTTGCAAAAGTGTGTTGGTATAATTTATTTTTAGAATTTATTTGGATAATTCTGCATTGATTAATATTCTTACTACCATTGTCATAGACTTAAGTCGTGTGATATAATTTGACTTTCGAGCTATGTACTTTATTCAAAACTATGATCGGATGGGATCTGGGTATCACGTAGTCGGGCACTTCCGACTAGAGCTTTTTTACCTGTTTTTATAAAGTAAATCCTTTAATCAGTAACTTTTTTTGGCTTAATATATAATAGATAATCACACCTTCCCACCATAATTATTTTATTTCTTACATGGTTATTTAAAAATGTTATGTGCATATATGCATTAATATTTTTTTTTTGTCAATATACTAATGCCGACTTCTATGTTGGATATGGCTTAAGCCTTAGGCTGTAATATCTTCATTTATAAATCACCACAATATACGCAGAAATAATTATATCTGACCTGTTGCCTTTTTCCACACGATACTGGGCGTGGGCACGCCCTGCGCCTGACAATGCAACATTATGTGACGATTGCGCTCCACATTCGCATCGGCTGGCTCGACAATCCAACGCGGTGGCACTATGGAACGTATCGTAATATGAGAAATGTGCAACTAAAGTAACTGAGCTATTCAATAAAGGTTCAAAAAAAGAGTCCTCTAAGACATACAGAATAGTTATAAGAGAAAGATAGACAGAGAGCTATAGAGACAGATAGAGAGCGATAGAGATATAGAGACAGAGACAGAGACAGAGAGGAAAAGTGAAGATATTTGGCAAAGTATAAACGGCAAGTAAGGCTTTGTGACTATTCATATTGGTTGAGAGTAATAGAAAGGTTTGTAGCATATAGAAAACGATTCAACTAATGTACAGTTGGGCTTCATATTTAACTTATAATTGTAAGAAAAGGTTTTTATGCAACTCAATCAAAATGGAAATAATTTAAAAAGTCAATGCTATAAGCTGGATGCTTTATTTGGCATAAGAGATCCGTGAGGTAAACTCTTTAATAAGGTTGGTTGTTGTGCAAGGATTTTTTAGTCATATTTTAATTAATTTTTATTATTGCTGATTCTATTTTGTATTCAATTTTTTTTTTTTTTTTTTTCGTATATATATTTATTTGCTTTTGTGCCCACGCTCTGCGGCTCGCTGTTTCGCAGTTTGTTATACAACAAAATTACAAAAACAAAAGCTGCCTCTCGTTGTCTGCAAAATAAATAACAAAGGCATGCCAAGAACGTATTGGAAAATATTTGCATTAAAATGAAACTGCAACGTAAAAGACATAAATGTTTATATGTACGACTATATGAGTTTTATTGTTAAGCACGCAAATGGAAACGAAAAACTTTATTGCGCAAAACAAAAAGCAAATTGGCCTTCAATAATTAGTTTTTAAAAGCATGTGCCACGGCCACGCCCCACGCATGGCCAGAGTGCATTTCAGTAATTTATATGGCCAATAATTGCTTTTTATCGCTAACCTATTTAATATCCAGCCTTTTGCTTGTCAAGCCATTGTATTGATACAAAGTAAAAGGAAAATGGAATGTTCTTCATAAGGAAACTGAAGAGCAGTAATTAAAAAGCATTTTGTAGTCTGGTTTGGATTGGTTCTCTTGTGTTGTACATGAAGCGGGGTTGGGTATACGACAGCGCGTTGCTTAAAAGCGACTAGTTGGAAAAATCTTTGCACACAACAGCAGCCCGGGTAATTGGACATTTAAAATAAACCAAATCAATGTGCAGATGTGTTCTCGGCTAGATTTTTATCTCGTTTTCGCCATGCTCAATCAGATTACACATTTGCTGTTCATCGAAGCTTGGCGAGAACGGACCGGAAACCATGTCGAAAGCCAACTGCGTTTAAGAACAGAGCAGAGAGTAAGCAAATCATAAATAATATAAATTAAAATTCATTCTACAGTGCACTACCACGCATGCATGGCAAATTCAAATGGCATTCGGCAGCTGACATTGCAACAAAAAATTGAGGTAAAAAATATGTACAGTTACATGCAAAAACAAAAAACAAAGGCGATTGAAAGAAGCGTGCAAAATGCTCAGCTGCTGCCACAACATGCCACATTGCTATAATACATACATTCATTGTCAACTACATTAGCAAATACTGCGAAGCTTTAAATTTATTGTAATGTTTGTAATTTGGTTTCACTGTACTTTTCATTCTGCAAAAAATATGCTGCACTGCGGAGAGCAAAATGTCATACACACACATATTCACACAGAGAAGCAGGGATAGAGAAAATGGCCATCACACTCCAAAACACACATTCACACACACACACACACACACGCACGCACACACGCTCAGAGCACAGCAAAGTGTCAGCAGAGTCCAAAATTAAATTGAAGCATAAGCGGGGTATCTTCAGTGGATTTATAGCTGATTCTGCATCATCAGTTAGTTTATGTTTTTGTTAATTAAGCACAGCACATTTATAGCTAAGGCTTAGCCATTCAATAATTTGGCAGTTGTATTAGTTAGCGATTTATTTTATTTGGATTTTGGTGGGGGAGCGGGCAAACAGCAGCCGTTGTGCGCTAAGTTTTGAAGCTGCAAGTCCAAAATAATATGGCAGAAACCAAAAAAAAAAAACAAGGGTACAAAAATGGGTTTGCGTTGTATTCTATATACAGCGAGAGAGTTGGCAACAAAAAGGATTAAGCAAATTAATGTTAAGCCAGCTAATGTTTTCATATGTACGTGTGAGCACTTGAATAAATTATAAATATAGCAAATCTGCAAGCTGTGCGCTTTTCCAAGTAACTCGAACTTGTCGTGAATATTCATTACTATCATGAATATATCAATTGCAATATAAGTGTAGCTTCGACACTTGAAAAGCGTATTTCAACAACGGCATGCCGTAGTTTTAGTTGCAGTATAAAAAGCGATAAAAAAAGGCGCAAATCATCGGGATATGACCCAGATTGTTTTATTAAATGTGAGAATACTTAAATATATGTTTTTTACAAATTTCGTGGTTTTATTTACGAAGCGAATAAGAAGCAGTGCAGTTTATAAGGTTACCTGGTGAAACTGTTGTTAAAAAACCCACAGCGTGCCAAAGCGTCTTAAGGGTATGAGGATTTGTATAAATAATTTTGTGGATGTTTTAAGCTGGGCGATTTCTGACATTTGGATTTATTTAGGATTTGTTCTTTATTAAATGTTTTGATCTTTTTGTTTTTGTTTATTTTGGTAGCGTGAAACCGTCAAAAACAAAGCACCAAGAGTTAGGCAACGTTCAGTTACGATTCAGCTTGTGGGACACATGACAAGTATCAAAAAGCCTATTTATTAGAAATTAAACGAATCAAATCAAAAACTCAAAACCATTAAGAAGCGCTTTTCTTGAATATATCAGCGAGAAAGCAAAAATTATTATTTAGGGGCAATTGTGAAATTGAAGGTGGTTAATTAGTTCCTGTTAGGTGTGAAAGGTGTCAAATGTTTTAGTGTATTGGTAGATTAGTGATTGGTGTATTGCAGTGTATATGTTGGTGTATGCTTGCTAATTGTGTTCTGGCTTGTAACCTATTACGCTACCTTTGACCTGCAATAGAGCGGTATATTTGATCTCAGCTGCTGGGTTCTTGGCCACACACGTATATTCGCCTGAATGCGTGGCCGACAGCGAGGGAATGCTCAACAGAGAGCTATACTGATCCAGCATGGTGATATTCGCGCCCAGCAGCTCGGGCAGCGGCTCACCATCTTTGAGCCAGATCAGCTTCAAAGGTGCGTCGCCGCGAGAAACGCCACAAACAGTGCGCGTTCGCATGCCCTCGGCCAGGCCATCCTGGAAGGCGAACGGTTCTATGATCGGCGGTACTGCAAGAAGGAAAGAGCAACCAGAAATGTTAACAAATGTCACTGCCAGAGCCCACAATCTGTAACCATAATCTTAGTCGGCCGTCGTATTCCATTCCTTTCATTGATTTTCAATCCCGCGCTGCGCTGCTGTTTACTGTGGATGTTTCCTAGTTAAAATTACATACATACACTCATATGTACAACTAAACCTTCGCAGTTTTGTTAAAGGATTGTTAAACTCTACGGAATAGTATATTACTTGGTTTTACAAACATTCCAAAACTTGAAGTGAAAGTGAATTATAAAAATATACGATATGTTCATAACAATAGACGGAATAGCTAAATGCCGTTTCTTTAAAATAATTTACAATTATATATAAATATAAATTTGCATATCTATATTCATTTATATCTATATATAAGGATGTTGCAGGACAAGTGAAATTTCGGTTGTCGATTCATTGGTGATGTCGATTACATTGAACAAAGTGCATACGAAAAACGCAACTACTTTTAACTAAAGATAATATTTGTAAGGTATTTGATATATAGAATATCGTGGACGCTTGTTCACAAGTTTGTTCTTTACCGTTAACCAAGAGGGCCTGCGAGTTCTCCACCTCCGCCGCCGAGTTGCGCACCACGCACGAATAGTTACCCGTGTGATCGCTGCCCAGGTTGTCAATGACTAGAATGCTATTATACTGATCCACCTGCTTGACCGACATGTGCTGTGTGGGATCGATGGGGCGGCCATCCTTGCGCCAATTGATGGTCAACGGTAGGTCGCCCTTCACTACGGAGCAGGTGAGCGAGGCGCGATCGCCCATGTTCAGTTGCAGTATTGATGTTTGGAAGGGACTGAGACGCGGCGGCACTGCAAGTGGTGTTTTCAAGGCAAACATGAGTCAGAAAAGAGGGAGGAGCACCCCATTCTGAGCCAGCCAGCAATTAATGTAATTACAACAATTTTAGCTTTGGCCCACTTTTGTGCATCGCTAATGCGCAACGCTGACTGTGGCACCGACGGGTAAAATCTCGGAAAAAGGTTACAAATTTTCAACATTTAATTAACATAGCGCTTCATTTGCACGCGCATTCATTAATTAAAGAAAAAGAATACAAACAAAATATTAGAGAAAAGGGTCGCCCATCGGGTGGCCAGGCAGCTATCAGCAAATTCGCTGACTCGTACTCCTCCTCACTTTGGTTTGCTTTTTTCATTCACGAACTTTTAAGCTGGGATTATTGCGCATATTTAATAAGGGTAGAAGCAAATGCGGCGCACGCACCGAAATTAAAAGCGAAATCAAAACTTAAAGCTCCGTGCAATCTACTTAATTTGCTGTTAATAATTAAAATGTAATTTTCACTGGACGTCATCGGAGCTTCCAGTTGCTCGGCCCCTCGTCATTCGAGCTGTGAAGGAAACTGGCCGGATGGCCAACAGTTGGCACTCCACAGATATATACTAACCTATGACCGTCACCTCGCCGCTGCGCCGAGCGCTGTGACCCTGTTTGTTGCGGGCCCAGCAGGTGTAAACCCCCGAGTCCGTGTGCTTTTGCACTGGGCTGATGGTCAGTGAGCCATCCGGCTGCACTCGCTGGCGTATGTCATCGGGCAGCTCGCGTCCGCCGCGCTCCCAGTGTATTTCTTCGATGGGATAGCCGGCCACCGGGCACTTCAGATTCAATGTCTCACCCGAGACAGCTGTCACCTTGGGAATGAGGCGTATGTAGGGCAGACCTGCGAAGCGAGCGGTTGACAAATGTAAGTGCCTAACAGATTTGTGTACACGTTGCTCATTTAATAATGCAGCGAACAGCAAATATTGCAGCAAGCAAACAAACTAAGAGCTGGGTACAGCAAAGGAAAAGGAAGGCAGGAAGCAGCGCAAATGTAATATGCATATCCTGGCAGCCGACACAGACTGACTCTGACTCTGACTCAGACTCTAAGCCGTGTGTCGCCGAAACGCTTTTTGCTGTGCTCCCGTATAATGCGGAAGGAAACAATGCAGCAAATGCCGCCTAGCAGCAACAGCAGCAGCAACAACAACAACAACAACAACAACAGCAACAGCCACCTCAACAACGCTGTGTTGTTGTGTGTGCTGCTTGTGAATTCTGCGGAGTGTGCATAATTTTCAAGCATGTCATACGTGAGCGGTTCGGTGTCGCTGTCTGCGTATGTGCCTGTGTCGGAGATTTTTGTAATCACCGCCATTACCAACTCGTGCAATCAGCGACACAGCAAGAATTCAAACATGATGAGCGTTGCTTTGAGCGACTTGCATAATGTAAGCTAAAACAGAGTTATCTGTCCTGCGCATAGGCAAGCTTACGATGGCCAAAGCAGACGTTGAGAAAAATTTATGAATGCAATTTATCTGACTTTCAATGAATACGATCGATCAAGTATGCGCAGCTATGAATTGTGGCTATTTTGTCTATGATTATTTGAATAGAAGTACATCAAACTAACAATATTCTGATATGCATCAAGGCGCTTATTTTGGTATAGACTTAAGCGTGTTCGTGAGGGTATTTGAGCTTCGAAAAGCAGCAGATATTTTTTCCTAGTTGTTTAACTTTAAGCGCAAGTGTTGGGTACAAATATGGCGAGCTCTTTTTTTATTTATTTTTCTACTGCTGTCAGTTACTTCGGCTTCCCTCCGCTTAGCAACGCCATTTTGTTTGCCCGGCGACACAAAAATATTTGATTCTTTGCAAAAACAAGGTAGACGAGGCCCTCAGCGCGCTGAACACTCTGAGTGTGTACACGAACGAGGGAATGCGCCTTGAACAACACTTTAGAGCTGCAAAGCAAACTGCAGCCAGAGACATAGTTAGACGAGGAGGTCGAAAAGCGTAAAAAAGTCAGAACAAAGCGAGAGGGATGCAAAAAAAAAATAAATTGTGAGCAAAAGTAGGCAACACGAAATCACCAAAAAGAGGAGACAAAAAATACAAACAAAAACTGAGAGAACTGAAAAACGTTTAAGTGCATGTGTAAAGTAGCTGTTCACACATACACACACACACACACACACACACAGAGAGAGAGTCTGTTGTATGAGCTTTGCGAATGTAGCACATACCATAAATATTCAAGCGAGCCGCATGCTCCACCCGACCAGCCCGATTCTCAGCGATGCAGGAGTATTCACCGCCATCCTCGACCATGACATGGCTTATGTTAACATGACTAATTACATCTCCATGCACAGTGATGTATTGTCCGATCATAAATCTGTGGAAGAGAAGACACAAAAATACCATGAGAACACATGCATTAGTACGAAAAACAGTTGAATGGCCCCAACACGTTGTGTGCCCAATACGATTCATTTTATATGCGTTTTTATTTTGTTGCATATTTAAGCGTTCAGGCCCGGGGCATTAACGAGCAACTACATGCATATTAGTGAGTATGCCAGCCCATGTAGAGGCACACATATTTGCGCACCCTCAACGAGGCGCATATCATATGCAGGCTGACCCAAATCCTTTGGCTGTGGGCTTCATTTGTTTTCGACACAACACGAATACGGCGAATACGTAACATTGCATTATTTAGCTGAAGTGAAGTCGGTCTCTATGTCATTCTGCTGCTCTGACAAGCTGTCGAGCTTAGCATAGTTTCAGGCCTGGTCTCAATGTCATGTGCCACGCCCATTAGCCACAGCTTAAGAGAGACATCACAGACGAGTTTCACTTAACGCAGCCGTTACGTTATCAAGGCAAATAATGAAGGAAAAAGGATTTTTATGAGCGCTCGAGCTGGCATCAAGTCTATTTGTTTGCAAGCTGTCTTATTGGCGAATACATTAATTACAGCAAACAATGCTCCGTCCACGTCATATGGCACAGACGTCACATGCGCAGCTCAACGCACACGCGGTTTTGGTGCGTCTCATTGTTAAGCGAAGCATCTCAGCCCGTGGCTCATTAGTTTGTGGGCGCCGCGCTAGCAACATTTCAATTGGCATCAGAGTTAGAGGAGGGAATGTAATTAAAATTTTAATTAAGTTTTGCAGTTGTCCGGCAAAGTCGGGTGAAGTCGGATGAAGTCGGGAAAAGGTTTTGTAAATGCAGCGCAACGATCGTAAATGCACTTTCTTGGACGCTGATTTCCCCTGAAAATGGAAAGTCAACCAAAAAACTCAGCGGCTTGCGGTTGGCACTTTATGAAGTGGCCGACAAGTCGCACGGCGCTTGTTAAAAACAACAACTGTAGTTAAATGAAAATGAAGCTGCTCAAAACTCAGACGTACAAGCACCTACACCCACACCCACACCCTTACTCACACCAACACTCAGACCCACATCCACACACACACACACACACACTCAGAAGCTTATCCTTAAATGTTCAACCATGGACATGGATGCTAACTGCAACAATTGAGCGCATTGAAACAATGCCGGGACAAAATTGCAACAAAGTTGCACACATCCGCACATGGCGGAGCGAAAGTGCCCCGCATCAACCCGCTATGGAGTGGCAGCTTAAACGCCATTACGAAACTTTAAGCGGAAGCGAGTGTGTGAGATCTCTGGTAGAGTTTATAAGTTGGCGCAAGGGGCGGAACTGGCTGTGGCATAAAGCGCTTTGGCTGCAACAAAATAAACCTAATAGTTGGCGCAGCTTTTGTATGCTGTTTTAGTTGATTGTTGTGTAAATCCGCGCGTGTGTGTGCGTATGTGTGTGAGTGTCTCCAGAGCAAGCTTTTGGGTGGCTTAATTTCGACAAATAAAAAGTAGTAGTTGAAGAGCAACTTAAGATTCAGTGCGAAGTGAAAAAGTTTGTCTGCAAACTTACAAAATTATGAATTTCAATTTGTATGAACTGAGACTCCACGTGGCGTGCTACAACTCGACGGCTGACGGTTAAATGGATTATATTAAAGCACTTATAAGTTTTATAGATAGCAAATTTCTTAAAAGGACTCTTATTATGCGCTTAATATTATTGAATAATTGATCGAATTTAACCCAAGCCCATTAAGCTAAATTAAATTAAAACTTTAGGCACTTGAAAAGGGTTAAGCAAGTCCGTTCACATTATAATGAATCTCTTGAAATAATTTAATAGACTAGTACAGAGAATATTCATATCAGTTAAAGCAGAGTTTCAAAGAGGCGAGGTAATTTCAGTTTACCTTTGGCTCAAGTCCGGGAACGCATTAAATGTATTTGATAGCTGAAACTAGTTTGTACTGTAATTAAAGTTTCTGCAATGACCCTGGCAATAGGCAAATGCTTTGCTTATTTATATTAACTTGTACACAGCTTTCTATTTGGGGCGCACTTAACGCTGAATTATTCAAGCCAAAATTACACATACTTGTGCCAGACAGCCTGCAGCTGTAGACAAGCGCAGCATGAGCACACATGCCGAGCGAGTAAGCGGAGACGCCTTCAATGTTGCCACATGCTACATGCCTCAGACAAACTTCTCCAAATGGCGTAAAATGAGCGTTTGAGTGTTGCGTTACCTCGTGCGCGCAATCATTTAATTTCCGCCCCAAGGCGTTAGCTCCAGCTCCTACTGCTTGCCGAGCTGCGGCATTGCCTGCCTGCTTGCCTCGGCTGTCTGTCTTCTTGCCAATCTCTCTGTCTGTCAGCCTGTTTGCTCGGCTGTCTGGCTGTCTGCGTGTGTATTAAATAAATACAGTTACCAAGTTGATATACCTTTAAACCGAATAATGTAAACCACTTAAAACTCGGCAATTACAAGAAGCGCCGTAGCAACGGAATGTTTGCAGCACTGCCGAGCAGTTGCAAATTAGGTTGCCGGCACCTTCACCACGGGCCTCTCCAGGCCAGGTGTAATGCCTAATGGCATTATTTGTCAAAATTGTGTTGCTTAAATAACTTTTAAATTGAAGCCAACGGCTCCGAGCACCGAGTATCAGCAAGTTTTGGGCAAACTTTGGCACTGGCCACTCGAAAAAACTTGTAATCAATTTGTGCCCTGTGGTCGGCCAAACTCCTCAAAAAGTGCTGGACATATTCAAATGAAGCTCAAAGAAAAAGAGCCGAGTACTTGAGTAAAACATATTCATAGCAAAGTCTCAAGACCGTTGCATAAATAATGTTTTTGATTATTTTGAAGCTCATGCAATGCATCATATGCTGAAGAGTGACAGATCTAGTACTTGTCGTAGTGAGTAAGGAATTCATTTTTTGAGCTCGGATATAATTTCGCAATTGCTGGAGGATGTACAATATAAAATGTGTTTGGTACTATTAAAGGAGCTTCGTAGTGATGAGACTCAGTCGAAGCACTATTTGTAACTGTCAGCTTGCCCTTCGGTCAGCACATGGCATTAGTTTTAATTAAAAACAGCAGCTGCACACAGGACAGTGCAGTCAGCAGCGAAAGCGCTGGTATTATTTTTTTATTGGAGAGCAAGCAGAAGCAACTAAATGACAGCCAAAGTCAATGTTAACAAAAAGAGCTGGGGCCATTTTTAATCAACAGCGAAGTCAACAACGGACCAACTTTGACTTGCAAATCATTACAGACGTAACTCAAACAATTAGTGGCAGCTGCCAACAAACTGAAAAAGAAGTGTGCAGCACTTCAAGGGAGGGCGTGCAAATTCCGTAGTAAAAATCAAATGAAATGCCAGTGACATTGTCAAAGCATCGACATCAAAGCCAATTGTGGGGATGGATGGGTCGAAAAGTATGGGGAAAGCATTCGCAGATTCATTCGCATTCAATCGATGTGCTGTTGCACGTTATTTGTTTGTGGCAAATAGAGGCAACTACATACTTGGAGCGCTTGACCGTCGAATGCAAATGTCAATGTCATTAAAGAATTTAATAAGCGCTTCTCAGTTGGTAATTGGCAATTTCTATTGGTTGTTGGCTCTTGGCCAGACTAAAAATGTAATTAAATGCGTAAGGCAAACAACACACTTGCCGAGCCTTAATTAACAAATAAAAAGGCAAAGTCAGAACCTTGGCCAGACACAAGAGCGGGCAATGCGAAGTCTTTAGACCGTTGCCGCCGGCTGTGCCCCTCTAAAGAGTGAATGAACGTTGAAGCCGGCGCCGACCCGCGCACTCAGTAAGCACGGCAACTGGCAGTCGGCAGTCGGCAACCGACAACCAACAGCTACTTTCTATATGTGAGATGTTTTAAAAGCCAAATGTTGAAAAAATGCAAAGAGAAAAACATATACAACGAGCGCAATAAATGCAGCTTCCGCCGCATTTTTTCATTCCGCTCAGTTTTCCTTCATTTTTTTTCCTTTTTTGCGGTGCCTCCCGCAGAGTTGGCAATAGTTGAGCTTCACCCACCGCCTAGTGCGGGGGGTAGGGCCCATTTTCAACAAGTTCAATTACCTTCCGTTTGATGGCAGAGGAAATCCGTCCAATGTCCATGAAATTTGCGGGGATGGATTGCCGGCCGCAGAGCATTTCAGACTTACAGCGGGTCCCGGCTGCAGCGTTTGCTCAATGAAGCTATAGAGTAGCACGGGCGGAGCATCTGCAAGGCCAATGTGGTTGCGGATATTCATATAAATATTTCAGCTGCGATTACTAGGCAGCTGCGCCCAATTCTTGGTCACTGCTACTTACCGCCCAGCTGCAGCTCAGCAGTGGCCTGGAATGTATCGCCCTCGGGCCGTCGCACTACACACTGGTACATGCCGCGATTCTCCCGGCTCACGCGCGGCACCACCAACGTGTCCTCGATGCGACCGGATGAAGGCAGCTGCCGTCCGTCCTTGTACCACAGGATGTTCTGCATGCCCACGGGGCTGCCGTTGCTGGTCACCAGGCAGCGAAACTCGGCCGTGCCTCCCATATGCACGCTCAATACATTTGGCGAGATTTCCACTTGTATGGGCGTGGCTACTGTCAGCCGCAATTCAGCACTGGCCTCGCCCCCAACGTTGCTGGCTGTACACTTGTAGACACCCGAGTCCTCGCCAGTGACCGCCTCGATAGCCAGTATGGGACCCAGCAGTCGGACTCGCGGCCCGCTTAGCACAGGCAGCGGGCCAGCTCCATTTTGAGTGTACCAGCTAAGGACAGTGTATACAAAAAAAACCAAATATGTAAGGATACATCTTTTATACAAGTGAAAAGAACACGAGCTACGATACACGTGAGTTTACTCAGAGTATTTGTTTGAACATTATCGTAAATTGCAGCCCTAGCTTAATCCAACTATTCAAATAATTAAAGTTGGTTTCGCCCACACACACACGAGGTTCAGGGCTTTCGTACCCTATCCTCGTGGCTGAATGTTTTGTCTAGTCTTCCTTTGTTGAATGCTGCATTAATCCCAATGGTTGGCTCATTTGCCAATGTGTCTGTCGCTGTCTACCCGCCAGTCTTCCGACTTTATTAATTATGAAATGGCTACAGTTTTATTCTTCTTTTCTTTTTTTTCTGTTTTTGTTTTATTTGCTGCTCAGCAATCTATCCATCTATCTGACAGTGGTTTGGTTTCCCTCATAGATTCTTTTGTTTCGCGTTTACAGTCTGGCATTGTATCTCGGAAATTTACAGCCGCTGCCTCCGCTAACGGCTACCGGCTGCCGGCTGCCGGCTGCCGCTTGGTGAGTGTTCGGTGCCGTGCAGCGAAAGTTTTTTATTACTTGTCTGCTTATCAAAGCGTAATTATGTGTGCACATGTGTCCTACACCTACCTCTAGTCTACCTCCCCAGCAGTTTAACGACAAAAGACACAAACACACACATATGTATATATACCCTATCTATGTTGCTTTCCCTACAATACCGCACACACGTTTAGCAAACGCAACGTTATCTACATCAGCGCGGCATCTAAGTTCGCGTCCAACTTTAAGGTATAGACAACGCACAACTTCATATTTTAATTAGCGCTCCATGGCTGGTAACTCTCTCGACACATTTTACACAATCACTGGCCATGTTAGAGCGGCCACAGCTTTATTTACATGCTTGGCAGCCCTAAACGCTCACACACACAACACCTATTTGGGTGGGTGTGAACGTATATGCGTTCCAATTAACTCATACAAAAGCAGTGCTGTCAACGTCAAAAGTTTCACCTGTAATGTGTCTAGCTAGCTGCCTGGCTGGCTGGCTGGCAGTGCCATCGATTTTACGCCCCGCGCGTCACCTACCTGTATTCAGGGGAAGGGCAACCCTGTGCCACGCACAACAGCACCGCGCCCTCATCCTGTGAAACCTGCACATGAGATGTGTGCTCCACCACGCTCGGGGAGATGATGCCGCGATGCGCTGTGTGAGTAGAGATTGACATTGGTTAGACTTGATGTTAGCTCTGCACATCTCTGTGTGAGTCTCTCTTTGTGTATCAGTCAGTGGCTGTGATTGGGTCACTCACAATTAATACGCAATCGCGTGGGCGAGCTGACAACAACCTGACGGGTAAGCCGGTGCATGCTGCGACAACGGAAGGATTGCGACTCATCACTCTCCTGCAGATTGTGAATGAGCAGCTCGCCAGTTGGCAGCAAATGGAATTTGCCATCTGTGAAATAGGAAAACTGCAATTATTCCAAGCACAAATGAATGTAAGTCGCGTCTCACTTGCATATGAATTTCAGAAACTAAAAAAACTTTAAAAGCACAGAAGCTTTATAAGTAACAGAAAAAAATTATTCGAGTATCGAATTCATAATAAACAAGTAATAAAACTCTGGTCGAGACTGCTCGACTAAGAGATACCCTGAATCCATTGAGCTGTAATACCAATCATTAAAAGTTTCATATATTCACATGCACATATGCATGCACGAACATGCACGTAATATGCTTACTGCGCACTTTATTGCTTAATAACTTTTTTTCTCGACATATATTTTTAATGACATTTTCGGGGAGGGATTATAACATTCAAATGTACCTATTTGCCAAATCTCAAGTCTCTAGTAATTGATATACGTGAGTTGTCATTTTTGTTGAATTGTGGGCGAAAGGGGCGTGGCATAAAAAACCAAAAAATAACAAAATGTGTGGATTTAATATAGCAATCAAGCACAACTTAGTGCACGATTCTATCTTTAACGGTGTGCACGACAGGCCTCAAAAACAAAGCGATATTTTCGAAAATTATCGATTAAGGATTAAGGAAATGGGATGAATTATCGTAAAACAAAAACTTGTAGGGTATTATTGAGGATTTTGCTTTTTATTTCATGTCTCTAGCTTTTGCCGTTTGCGAGATCGCTGCGTTTATACGGACGGACAGACGGACGCATATATGATCAAGAATATATATACTTTTGGGGGTGTGGCACGCCTCCTTCTGCCTGTTACATACATTTTCACAAAAACATTATACCTCGAAATTTCAATTTTAATGGATTCAGGGTATACAAATCTTGCTTTTGAAACTGCTGCAATAAATAAATTCTTGTATTATTACTGTTATAACTTCGGTAAAATGCATAAGTTATACATATATAGTAAATGTGCCCATAAAAAATGAAATGTATTTTGATAAATTAATGTGTGTAAATTTAAATTTGAATGAACATTTAATGTGAGACACTTGTAAAATGCATAAGTTATACATATATAGTAAATGTGCCCATAAAAAATGAAATGTATTTTTATAAATTAATGTGTGTAAATTTAAATTTGAATGAACATTTAATGTGAGACACTTGTAAGGAGAAAACTGCATCGCTAAGCACTTGCTGGAGGCTTAGCTACTTATGATTGCACAAAGTTACACCTTTGTTGGGACAGGGTTAAGGCAAGTTAAAAGCTTGTCTCAAATTGCCAAAGGACAATGTTAATTATGCATCAAAGCATAGGGCATAGCACACACGCATACTTAAACATACCCACACTCCCACGCATACAAACACACACGCATGCACACACACACCAGTTTTGGTATATAGGCAAGCGATGGTAGTTAAGCAGGCAAATACTGAAAACAAACAATGCACTTTGTTGGCTTGGTAAGCCGCTACAGGGACAAGGATGCAGGCGAGGAGTGAGGGCTGAGGAGCGAGGACAGACTTCAGTAGAAGCCACGTCAGCAGCAGACATACAGACAGTGAGACAGATAGACGTTGCACAAGTATGAACACCCGCGTTACTTACCGCCTTGCAGGGAGGGATAGATGTAGATTGCGGGTTCATGAACCCACGAGACCACTCGTACCAATTCCTTGACAAACGTGGGCACCACACAACGCAAAATGGCTGTGCAGCCGCGCGAGGCGGATAATACCTCCACATCCACTTTGTAGGCTTGGGCCACGACTGCAAAGGACGACCGCAAAAGTACGAAAAATGTAAAAGTTCAAAAATATACAGAACTACACAATATATATATCTGCGGCTATATATGATGCATTTCGGCATTTCGGCTCCAAACTTACCCGCCCGCACTTGGACGTCGCGCGACACAATGCGACCCACAGAGTTGCTGGCAATGCAGCGATATATCGTATTATGTATATCCTGATGATAGGCAGCCGCCGCAAAGGGCATTAGCACGAGCGTGCCGTTTCGAAGCACACGACGCACGCCATGAATCTCCGTAACCGCCGTGCCGTCCGCATGCACCCAATCGATCGTTGGCTGGGGACTGCCCGAGGCAGAGCAATCCAGCCAGCCGCCGGACGAATTGGAGAACTCAACGCGACCTGGAGGCTCCATGACGAAGCCGGGACCACGCAAATGTGCTTCAAAGGGCTCACTAATTGTTGCATCTGTAACAAAAAAAAATCGACTATGAGTAAAGTGTGATAAAGTAATGTATGCATTTCGAAATCTAAAAAAATCTAAGGCCTATAAATATAAAGCCCAAATATCTTAAAAGGCAATTAAATAGTGTGCCATTCAAATATTCATACTGAAATTCTTAATTCGCAAAGTTTTATTAGCCTGCATTAAGCTGTACTCCTTCAAGGGGTACTTAAAATCGTTTCATCAAGCAAGCTTTCCATTTAAGTCCATTTCACTGTACTTCCCCGCCTGCATGCTGCTTTGCAAACAGATTGCTCCTTATCTTAAATAAGAATAACATTTTTGCCTATGGACTCTGTACATACCACATACACCCATATATATATATATATATATTTTTTTTTTATGTAGCCATGTATGTATTTTTCAAATTGACATTTCGCTTCAAATTCCACATGAATACGCCTCGGCTGTCAGTGCCACCCAAGCGGCTGTCCCTGCGGCGCTCTGCAAATCCTTGCAACTCGTTCAAGTCTGGCACTAGGAGCCTCTTACTCCTTGCCACCTACCCCGCTCGCTTGGCTGTTCCGCACCGCCAAGTCATTGTGTCTGCAATTAGAGTTGTTTTTGTTCTTTTTGCTTTTGTATACATATTTTTGTTTTTGTTGTTGTTGTTGCTGGCGTTGCTGTTGCTGTTGCTGTGCCTGGCCAGTCGCTTTTTGTTTTATGCTTGGCATCATGGATTTTTATGTTACTTCTTTCTGGTTTCATTTTTCTGCTCGTCTCTCTTCGTCTCACTTCGCTTTTCCCCGCTGATTGCATGGCTCCCGCTGTTTGGGAGCGAGCAGGACGAGGCCTCTGCCAGGCCTTAAAATTATTGCAAGTATGTCTTGAGTACGCTTGGCACTCGGTATATTTTTTGTTTCGGCCAGAAAGGGTATATTTTACGAGCATGTGCCGCATGTGTAACAGTGTGGGTGTGAGGGTTAGATGGTTTAGGTGTGTGTGTATGCTGTACATCCACTTGTAGGTTTTTTATTCTTTCCTGGGAAAACAAAGAGTCTGCGCTGCAAGCGCTACTGTGCGTCTGCTCTCTTTTCCCTGTCATTGTATGACTTTTACCGAATCAAGAATATCTTTTTCTTCTTCATCTTCATCTTCGTCCTATTCTTTTAGCACCTCAACCTGGGATTATTGCTGCGGCTTTACTGACGAATTCGACATTTACGCGAATATTTTCGATTTGGGTTGTGCGGATTTAAGGCCAAAGCCATGAAACAATTTAAGGCATCATGGATTGAGTGTGACGCACTAAGAATTACATATGATTCAGTTTCCACATGAGAGTCGGAAGAACTTTAACCATATTATAATGCTTATATATATTTTGTAATAGAATAAATTGTTGAAGCTTATGTTGTATACAGAACTAGTTTAAAAGGTTTTTAAAGCTGTTGCTATTTTAGACGTTGAAAAACTGACTGGCAGTTCGTTGCACTCGCACAGCCGCAGCAGGGCAGCCGCGGTTGGCTTCTGCATCCTACAAAGCTTTCCTTCGAATTTCCGCTCTTTCCGACTTTTTTCGTCTCACTTTTCCATTTGGAATATGAGAGTGTTTCTCATCAACTTGGCGACTTGCGGGGTTCTTTTTGCTGCGTGTTCTTCTTTTCTGGATTATGCCCTTTTGGCACTTTTCGAAATTATTTTTTTTTCCTTTGAGCTTTGCGTGTGAGTAAGCTGTGTAGTTTCGTTGTTTATGATACGGCAGACATAATATATAAAGGCCTAGCCGTAAAATCAGCCTGCGGTATCCACATAAACTGATGGCCTCAAAACTAACAGTTTCCAATTCACATTAAAGCCGAGCGGCAAACACTTTAAGGACTTTCGCAGCTGCGGAAATACTCTACTGAAGTGATGCCAGTTGGTACCGGTACCGGAAACAATGGGCTGTGCCCTGTGCGTAATCAGCTCAGAAGACAGGAAATTCAATTTTTATGCGCTAAAATAAGCAACGAAAACGAGCGCCGGCCTACTCATAGCAAGGAATATTTCCAATTCAACACTGTTTTCGTCTAAAGTTGAAAGAACTTAAAACGTTTACGGCCTAACGCGCATTCAGAAAGAACAATCATAGCAACGGCAACTGTAATAATAATTGTAAATAACTTTTTTATGCTGGGCCAACTCGAAGCCAGGAGATGTCCCTAAACCTCTTTAAAGCTGAATCGCGTACCAACCGAAAACAAAGAAAGGATAAAAAAAGGCAACTGAATCGCAAAATTAAAATGTTTTTAGCGCAAATTATTTTTCGTTAAGGAGAGAAAAATCATCGAAAATTAAAAAGAAAAAAAGAGATATTTAGTTAAAAATTAGTTCTTGCACACTTAAAATTGATGAGCTTATTCTAAATATAATATAATATATACAAAATAATATTATTTGGAAATTTAACAAAAAGAGCAACAGCAATTCCATTTGGGAGAGCTAGAGTTGAGCTTGTGAACATTTTTCAATTCGATTTCGTTGCCAGCTGAGCTCTAAGTGACCTCTGCCCAGAGGAACACTTGGCATGAAGTTGAGGCGTACATCATTAATCCCACACGAAATGAAAGCGTTTGTCACAAAAGATTTAAAATACAATCAATCTGAAGGAGCCGCAGCCCATGGTAGGCCAATACAAATACTCCATAATTTTGTTGTTACAGTTTTGTGGGTAAGCCACTTTTTGGGTGAGGTTCAATTGGTTTTGCCTGCATCGAATTTTGGGCATAATCGAATTCGTGTTGTCTTCGATGGTGAATTTAAGGAGCGCATTAGATTTTACGTTTATTTTTATCCACACGAAAATGAAATAACAACGTACAAAATGTGAACGCCCTTCATATATTGAGCAACAATTTCATTTGCATATTTTTCATTTGCTTCAAGCTCAGCTAGAGTGCGAAATCATACTATGTATATGTATTCATTGAATATCTATAGGTACGTCAGTTGTTATTACCAAAGCCATCATAAATATGAAAACAGTCGGCCTAGGCAATGAAAATTGGAAAATATCAAATTTCCAAAGCTTCTTTATATATGTATATATATATATATATATATGATATATATATATATATATATATATATATATATATATATGTATATATATATATATATATATATTTCAAAATGTATTTACATATACATATATGTATATGATTGTGTGTATTGGGTGAGCAATTTGATGGGTCTACAATGGTTCGATCGAGTGTTCTGACTCTGCTTCTGACACATTTCATTAGTCCGTATGCACACACACACACACACACACAAAAGCTGTGTGGCATAAATTGCCGCCTGGGTTTTATCATAACGCAATTTCATATTATGTATACGCAGTTTGCGCGTTGGCTGGTTTAGTTTTTGTTGTTATGACCGTCATTTTATGGGCTCGACGTAACATAAACGGACCAAATCATTTGCACTTAGTTCGTAGAGTAAATGCTGGGTCATAAATTATGCCAACACCTCTTTCTGAAAACGCTTGTATTCATGAGAGCTCTTATGATTTATGTAGCTGCCAGGCTCAAACCCGAGCGAAAAATAACTTCTTGAATCTGCAATATATTTATTGAAGCCCTCAGAATAAGCTATCCTGTATGCAGTTTAATTAAGCTTAACATAATTTTGGAATATGTTCAAGCGAATTAAATATCGTTGTGCGCATGAAACAGGACCAAAAGTTTTCCCGGCTTGTCGGTTGTCAAAACCCCGTTGAATCTCTACAAAGCCTTATGAGCTTAGGCGCCTGTTAGAATAATAAGTTTTGGAGCGCGAATAAATGTAATGCCGACAGCTGTTGAACGGTTTTCCAAGCAAACCTCAAACACAAATCTAGGCATACTTTGTGGCGCATTGCTAGCGTAATCCTGTTAGCATTCGTTCAGGAAAAGGGAGAGAGGGGAGACATAAAAAGCAAGGCGAGTTATACCTACCAAACCTGAGCAGCAAACAAATCACAAAAAGGCGGCTACTAATCCACATGCTTTCCGGTTTCCTGTTTTGATTTTAGTTTCACTATTCGTTTCTTCTTCTTCGTTTGTTTTTGTTGTGACTTGGCTTGGATGTGTTTCGCTTTGTATGGTATTGCTGAATTAGCAAAGGGCTATTCGATTTACAAAATTTTATTTCAAATTGAGTTGCACTGTCGAACAGATTTACATTTTAGACACTTTCTCTTTGCTGTTTGGCACCAATGTTGTGAAATAATTGCTAAAACAAAGCTCTGATGATTTGTTGATTGAATGATGTTAGCGATTCTTTTAATAGCCGGCACACTCCGAGCACAAGCGCGCACTCACAACCTCGCTCAACAATCCTGTCCAGACGACTGCACGTGTGCAAGGATTTGGTTTGACGGCGATGCCTTTTCCACCAACAAGCTCTTCGTTGCGATTCTTGAATTCTCTACTCTCTTTGGCGTGCTCTTTTACTATGCGAACTCACCACACACGCGAAATGACTGCCACTTGAACTCGGACTCGAACCGCTCGCACTCAAAGCCAAGCACAGCACTCACCTAAAGCACCCACTGTACACTCAGTTTCCGCATTTTATGAACCGCCAGAGCCGTGCGTATCCTATGAGCCTCGAAAAGCAACTGAATTGAACACAGCTCGGGTAATGCCTCAGCCACGGTGCTTCCGCTTTGCAGTGCAGTTGGCAGCACTACGAAATCTGTGGCTCGGCGCATGCGCCCCTCCACTTTCCACTTTGTTGTCTGTGGTTAGGCACGAAGTCGAGGCGAATGCGAGCCAGAAGTCGACTATGAACGGGGGTATCAAACAGCTGTGTTTACACTGGGTGGTCAACCAGGCTGTTTGCAGTATGGGCTAAAGGCCGAAATCTTTGGAAATGCTTTAATTATTGTTTAAAACTTTTCATGTTTGATGTCACATAACAACCGCAAATCGATCGGAATACAATCTGACTGAAAATATACACGTCAAATATATGATAAAATCTGAAAAATTTGCACCGCTTAATTTGAAAACTGCTTGGATTTACAAGCAAAAAATTTAATTTAAGGCTTTGCGGCCTGCACAAAAATATCGCCTGAATTACCACGGGAAGCGGCTAATGAGCACCGAGGGAAATTATGAGCAGCTAAAAACCTTGCAAATGGCAACTGCCAAATGTTGCTGGTTGCCAAAAAATGATAATTACTTAGCCTAAAAGCGTGTAAAATAAAATTTGTTCGTGTATTGTACACATTCTGCTGGCCAATTTGGGCGCGTGAATGCGTAAAAAGCTTCAGAATAAGAGTGCGCATCACAATCAGAAATGAGAAAAAAGCCGAAACCTAAAACGAAAGCCGCAACAATGGCAGTGCCTGCCGTTGACATACATTAGGTGCGCCAAGGACAGCAACGAAACATCAGCCGCAACGGCAACAACAGCAGCACGAACACCAATAAAACATAAGCCAAAACGTGTTTGTTTGCCAAATTTATTGTGGACCCGCTCGCATTTCCCACAGCGGCCAACCAACTTACTACATACAGCAGCCCAGCCAACAAATAAACATGTATAGGTAGGTGAACATGAGACTGTGTTAGCTGGTGTAAGGGTGTGTGTGTATGTTTGTGTGTGTGCTCCTGTCGCAGAGTGCGTGTCGGTGTTGTTACTAATGACAACGAAACCGCGACGCGCATCAACGAACGACACCAGAAAGTCATTGACTCATTGAGTTTTCCCTGCGTGCGATAACAACCGCCAATGCCACGCCCCCTCACTCCCACGCCTTGACGCCTGCACAGTTGCCACCACAGCACTAGTTGGCTCTTGGAATGCTATATTGTTTGTTAGCTAGGAGGTTCGTTGCCAGGATAGTCGGTTGGCTGCATGTCTGCGTGTCAACACAAAGCCACTGGCACCACCTACAAGAGCAGCAACAAAATGGACACTGCACTGCTGCTGCAACGTTATGGCAATGATTATGTAGTGGCTGCTGCACTTACTCCATCATCATTAGACATTGTCAGGTAGCACTACATCGCTTTGGCACTTTGGGCACTCGACGGTGCCAGAAAGCCCTTTCGAAATGGCAAACTAAAACGAAAACAAAAAATCAAGAAGTGCGACCAAGTTCTACCATAATTATTGAGTCATAAACAGATTCAGGCAATTTATTAATAATAATTTTTTATTTCAAGCTTTTCAAGGCAGTTTCAACTATGTTATTTATTTTTGTGACCTAGGCCCTATATATTCTATATATTCTTTGGCTATATAAAAACATAAACACAAATGACCTTAACTTTTTAATGGTAGCTAATGGCCCATAACAGCACTTATTTCTTTATGACTCAATAAACATATCAAGTATTTAAACATTCATTTATTGAAGTTTATTCAGCATTTAGTTGAATAGTTTTAATTGAAACAGTTCCCCAGTTAGAGGTCTACGATGAGTAAAGATCAAGAACACGTTCAAGTTTTTGAAAGAAATCGGTATATATACATTATATTTTATTTTACTCACCATTCCAGTATTCGTCAATCGGAAGTTATCAGTATCAGTATAGAAAATCAGTATTTCAAAAAAAATATTTTTTATAAACCTTTGTACTAGTTACATTTTTATACCCTGAATCCATTGAAAATGGAAAATCAGGGTATAATGTTTTTGTGCGAATGTATGTAACAGACAGAAGGAGGCGTGCCACACCCCATAAGGTTGAACTAAAGTTGAACTAGCTCTGTCCGTCCGTCCGTGTAAACACGTGGATTTCGTAAACCACAAAAACTAGAGATTTCAAATAAAAAGCAAAATGCTCGATAATACCATACGCTGTACGAGCTTATTTTTTTTTCGATAACTCGCCCCATTTTTTTATTATCGATAACTATCGAAAATATCGCTTTGTTTTTGGGGCCTGGCCTGCACACCGTTAAAGATATATTAAAGAATCGTGCACTGCAATGTGGTTGATTGCTATATTGAATCCGCACATTTTGTCATTTTTGGATTTTTGAAAAAGTTATTAAACAATAAAGTTTTCATAGTCCAGCCTCTTCTGCAGCCGCATAACTGCTCAGTAAGTATATTACGTGCTTGTTCGTGGATGCATATGTTTGTGTGTGTGCATTTGTTGTTTACTATTAATGAATAAATGAAACTTTTAATGATTGGTATTACAACTGAATGGATTCAGGGTATCTCTTAGTCGAGCAGTCTCGAATAGAGTTACACGGACGGACGGACGGACAGACGGACAGGCTGATCAAGAATATATATACTTCATGGGGTGTGGCACGCCTCCTTCTGCCTGTTACATACATTTGCACAAAAAAATTATACCCTGATTTTTCATTTTCCATGGGATCAGGGTATAAAAACGAAAAAGATAAAAAAATGTCAATGATTTTTTTATGGTTGTAAATTGATGACAATTATTCAGTTACAGTTCGACAGCTCTTATAGTTAGTGAGATCGACAATACGGACAGACGAACAGGGCTAAATCAATTCTTTGTGATAAAAAATATGCCCTTTCTTCTGCCTGTTACATATATTTGCACATTTTTCCAATTTTCAATAGAATTAGGGTATTAAACTTCAATAATATCAATGTGTGAAAAACTTATTCGGTTCGTCAAAAAAGAATTGTTCAATAATATCATTGTATACTAATAAATTAAAAGAGAAAAAAATATTTTAAAAATTACTCCGGCCCACTTATATAATTTAATGGTCCATATCATTTGCTTTTAATGGCCCTACTATAAATCAAATCGTCATTAATTGTATTATATATATATATATATATATATATATATAATACAATTAATGACGATTTGCAATATATTTGTTCAAATGCTATTTTTAGCCAAGGATCGTTAAGCTTGAAGATTACAATGCATCCACATCTAGTGTATATTCTGGGTGTGATGTTTCTAATACTTTTAGTTGAAAAGGTAAGTCTTACAATTTTCATAATATATAAAGTCTAAAATATTTCATCGCATATAGGTACATATGAAACGGTTGATCGTTGTGGAATCAGTGCAAACAAATTGCGACCACAACATTGTGGAATATTTTAAAAAAGTTCCTGATAAGATTTCGCTGTATACTTTTCGCGTAGTCAAACCGGCTCCTTCATTTACCATTAGCATTGCCATGCGCTCTATAAAAACCCAGCGCATATTGTACCAACTAAACAAAATAGATGGCTGTCAGTTTCTATCAAATCAGTTTTTTAAGAAGGTGTTGGCTGAAAGCTACGAGACTTTAGTAGTGAACAAGTCATTCTTTTCGTTTCCGATTTCCCCAAAGGTTTACTTTCTGAAAAATTTGTCCAATGCCTTGATTTCACCCACGTTTCATCCAACTGGATATTATCAAGTTAACGTGCGTATTAAAATGTCGGCGACCTCAGTCCCATATGTTATGGAAGTGGTCTGGAAGTACAATGTATTCTAAAAAGATAATTACTTCAAAAAAACTAGTTGACATTTAACAATATCATTGATACGTTAATAATATTAGTTGTCAATGGATCATAGCATAAGCTCAGAAGAATAAGATCAGAATGCTTACATCATATTGAATACCTTATAAACTGTGTTCAGACTTGATACAAATTGAATTTTGAATTTATGTATGAAATAAAATGCAATAATAATTAATAATTGAAAATTATTTATTTAAATACTTATTTAATTCTAAACATAGTTTATGAATAACGGCTTATGTTAACTATGTTATATACTTATGCACGCCTCCTTCTGCCTGATACATACAATGAAATAGTATTTGCAATCGTATAAGGGTATAAGGAGCTTATTGAAAAATTATGTTTTCATAATAGAGTCTATGCTGCCGTTGTGTGAACTGCGCAGTAAGCAGAGCGTATGCTTGCGTGTGAGTATGGCTACAGCCTGCAAGTTACCAATTACTTTGCTTCCTGGAAACTAATAGGTACATGTATTTTTTATTATAACTTAGTTTTAAGCTGTAAAACTGAAAAATAATACATTATTGCTATCAGCATTAATGTGTAGCAAATATACCTTTTTTTCACTTTGCGAATCTGAATGAATATTATTTTGTCAAAGCTCAACCCAAGCTTTTGTGAAGTAAAGACCGCAGTTCGTTCATATCATTTAATGAGGCATAACATTTGCTCTTGATGATTTTATAAATAATTTATAAATGCATCCATAAAGTTAAATAAAGTTGGCATTTTATGCATATAAATACTAATGTCAATCACTTAACAATCGTCAGTTTGAAATTTATAATGTCTCCCCAAATAGTGTCTTTCTTCGGGATAATACTCGTACTATCAGTTGAAAAAGTAAGCCTATCGTCGACATTAAATTGTCATATATCTTAAGTCTACATTATTTCATCGTAGGTAAATATGAAACGGATAGTTGTAGCAGAATCAGTGCAAACTAATTGCGACCACAACATTGTGCAATATTTCAAAAAAGTACCTGATCAGACTTCGCTATATACTTTTCGCGTAGTCAAACCGGCTTCTTCTTTCACTATCAACATTGTAATGACTTCTGTGAAATCCCAGCGTATATTATACCAACTAAACAAAATAGATGGCTGTCAATTTCTGTCAAATCAGTTTTTTAAGAAGGTGTTGGCTGAAAGCTACGCGACTTTAGTAGTGAACAAGTCATTCTTTTCATGTCCCATTTCTCCAAAGATTTACTTTCTAAACAATTTGACAGATGCTCTGATTTTACCGAGTTTTTTTCCAAGTGGATATTATCAAGCTAAAGTTCGTGTCAAAATGTCGGAGAGTCGAGCCCCATTTGTTATGGAAATTATCTGGAAGTACAATGTATACTTGAAATAATTACTTGATTAAATATTTTTTATATAATACTTGACCGAATGTAATATTGACCTAAGTAATTCACATAAATAGGATTTCGTTTTCTATTAAAAAAAAATACGAAATTATATCATTTAGTAGTACGAATGAGTAGTAAGAATATGCATCATAGCAAAGCCACAATACATTTGATAGAATTTAAATTGTAGCTTGAATTGTCCAATATATAGATAAGCGGGCATCACGCGTGTAACGGCATGGCATTGACATTGGATGTCAGTGAGTTGAGCTCTACCTATGATCACTCTCCCTGTTGTCGAGTTCCTATGAATATATTGTAAATATAAAATGTATTCAATTTATGGAAAAAACTTTCGAAGAAACTACAATGTCATTGAAATATCGGAACGTTATGACTGCTGCCTACAGCATGTCAACTAAAGTTGGGTAAACCTACATAACAATTACGATGCTGGTTAGTATAAAAACAACAACGAGCGGACTTGAACGGCACCAATGGCTATAGGTATCGTTATGGCAATGTCCATCATATTACTAACAATGCGTCGGCATCTGCACAAAAAGGACTTATCTTCACGCAGATTTGATGGTGCAATATTATTGTCGTTGTTGTTCTTGCTGTTGTTTGACGAAGCGTTTATACGCCTGTTTGCATGACGTTTTGTATGTAGGTCAACATTTGCACGCTGTATGACTGACGTCAACATGGATGGGCCAGCACAGTCCGTTTCCGTTTCCCGTGCCTATGCAATGTTGTTGCTGCTGCTGTTGTTGTTGCTGTTGTTGTTCCTACACATCGTCTACCAGCGATGCAATTGTTATTGCTGGTGTAGGCTTGTCGTTCTGATTATTGCAGCCGTTATGACAAATGCCCACACTACATACATAGCGAGCAGCAGCTGACCAGGCAGCCTATATGCCACGCTGTTATATACAGAGCTGCTATATATGCATGTGTAAAATATGCATATAGTAAGTGTACGCGAGTGTGTGTGTATGGGTGTGTGTTGCAGCATCATCGATTTTTATTTTTGCGTGTTTTCCAAGCGCTTTGTTGCATTTATTTGCGCTGTCAATGACAGCAGTTGCCACACATATATTTTTGTAGTATACTTTTTGGGGCGTTGTCCGTTGCACTTAATTGGTATACATGCTTCTTCGCGCATCAACGCAATGACCATGTGTGTGGGTGGGGGTGTGGGAGTGTGGGATTCTCTGCTTGTGTGTGCCGCAGACTCTTTAAAATTGTAAGCGAATGCCACAACCACCATGCGCAATGCCTCTTCACTGTGCACTTCAAAAATGCAATCGTCAACGCATTTCACATGGATTTTTTTCTGGCCTAGGCAACTCCTTTGACAAGTTTGAGAACAGCGTATACACATAATTGCAGCCTTGAGGCAGCCTCCTAACCCACCGTTTTACCTTTTTTATATACATTGTTGATTGTTTATTGATTTTTGCATGGCACTGTGTGCATGTTTTGCACGTTTTTAATGACTTTTTGCCAGGCTGTTACTTCATTAAAACGAATGCCATAAAAATGTTGCATATTTTTTTCGAATTGCACTCAAGTGGACCGGCACTTGAGCCGAGTTGTCGCTTGGCTAAAGGGATTTCAATAAACTGATAGGCAGGAACATCTTTTGTGTAGTCTGACATAAAAGAAATCATATACATCATTACAATATTTATTTGCGCTCACTCTTAACCTCCGCCACCAACATGTGGGGCTGTTTTCATAGACAAAGAAACGCAGCAACAGCAGCAACGTCAAGATGTGAGTTGTAAGTTGTAAGGAAGAACATTTGCATGTAACACGTGAGTTCACAAAGGCAAGTGACATTGTTTGGGGGCTTGTGGGTCGCTGCCTGGCTCACAAATTAAAGTGAGAGTGCAAGTTCGTGGAAGGGTTGGCTTTTGGTACAGCATACAGGCAGGAGCGACCCCTCAACCCGCCAGCCAAACAACTTGACAACTCTTGTGCAAGGGGCAGCAAGGAGCCATGCGCTGTGCACATGACAGCATACAAATAGCCCGGTTGAAGCAGCAGAGCTGCATGAGGATGAGACTCTGTTCATGCCGCTACATGCCTCAACGCACACAACAAATTATGCGAATAGCATTTGAAGTTTACTAAAATTTCAGCAATTCCACATTAAATGATTGCGAAATTGTAAATGCTCAATACACAAATCCATAATCCATGTCACTTACAGATAAAAAATTTTGCATTCACAAAAAAAAAAAAAAAAAAAAAAAAAACACGACATGACTATTTCTTTGTTTTTATAAAATATAAAGGAAATAAATGATTTTTAAGTTAAACAATTGCTGTTCAATATTCAATCAGTAGCGTAGCCTTGTTGTTAGAAACTCAGCTCAACAATGAATGTGTGGGATGTGGGTTCGTACCCGATATATTTAAATCAATTGTTTTTGTATTTAATAACCATTTTGTACTTACAAGTTACTGTGTATATTAAAAAACTAAGAGCGGGTGGGATTCTCCTAGTCGGCTGCCCTGACTAGAGTTTTCTTACTTATTTTTTATTTTCCATCCATACGGATTGATTTATTATTTTAGTAAATTCAAATATAGTGTAATTTGTATAGCGTGATCCTATTAATATATATGTCCTAAGCAAGAACATACATACATACTTTATGTGGTATGGCTCGCTTACTTCTGCCTGTTACTTTAATTTTTGATCTAGTATAACAAAATGTCCTTATCAATATTTACTTATTTTGTATCAGTACAACTTTATGTAAATCAAATCAATTCTTAATCCATTCTCATAAATCATCGCATATATTTACCAATAAATTGTACATATCTCCTCTATTCATTCCAGTTGCATAAAAGACTGTTCGATTCGACAATAAAATTTGATGAAAACCTGCCGGTTGCGGAAGTTTTTTGCTTTTTAAAAATCAGTCTGAGATTTCAAAAGTTATTCCAAGTTATCTGTTCATGATCATCTTTGCCTCCACAAAAGCCGATTAACACGCACTTTCCATTCACACTTACATAGACATATAGCATGTACATGTTGTGACTCATACACACACACACACACATACACACACGCACAACCATACTGGCACACAATAAAGTGCGATTGTATAATAAAGAGTGGAGTGTTACTTTTTCGCCCTATCATGTTCTTCACAGGCTTCAGGGAATATAATAATCACGCATTAAGGAACATTTTCAATTACTGCGCTGCTGCTGCGTCTTGCTGTTGCTGTTGCTGTCGCCCCGCCTTATCAGTGCTTCGCTCTTGTGAATGCCACTCAAAATGTCTCTCAGCTCTAACCACATAAAAAACTAATCAACTTATTTATGAACATTTGCGGTGAACAAAAGAAGCGTGCAGAATTGAGTATTCCGGCCAGCCCGAGAGTAAATAATGTTAAAAGACGAAGAAGCACAGTTTATGGCAGTAAATACACTTAAGAAAGCAGTCGGTGGCGAAAAAGAGCGCCGCATGACCAGCAACAAAGTACAAAATCGAGAAATGTCATGGAGTAGTTTATAATTTTCCTGCTAACTGAAATTACATTTTACATGAGACAAAGACGTGAAGAATGAAAAATCTAAAAGTTTCCGGAACTGAAACACACATTGATCAGACACATGAAAGGTCTCACACTTTCAAAACGTTTTGGATAGCGTTGTTTGTGTGCTAGGATCCTTTAGACCACAATTTAGGCCACTTATACTGCGTATCGAGTGCCACCGACCATGTGCGCCCATAAATGCCTGATGCTGTTCAGTTTATCAGCTGCGGCGCGTGTGGTGCATATCAAAATGGCAATGGGATTGCGAGTGAGGACGTTTTTATGGCTGGGCAAAAGCCTTTTATGTCAGCTGATGGCAAGTTTTATGATTTCTTTTCAGGCATCTCAAAACGCGTATCGATGCGCTGACGAAGGCTGCTGATGGGTGAGCGTGGGGCCGTTGGCATTCGGGGCCGCGCTCTTCGGCACGTTAATTAGTCATAATTACCCGTACAGCTTTTGAGCTTTGTCAGCTGCCTTTGTGCGCCATCACGCCTCTGATTTATGGCCAGCAACGCGCTTAAAGCCCCACAGCTTTAACTCAAGCGAAATTGCTACACACTCACAAGCACACACAGAAACGTACACTAGTACACTGACAGTTCTAATGCGTGTGCTTAATGATTTGGAATTGATTAGAAGTAGCCCGAAAGCGAAACAGAACGCAAAAGCCATCCCACATATTGCACGCCGAATATGCAATACCCTTGTGAGCATGTGTCATGCTTGTTCCAATAGTAGCAAATATTAAATAAATATTAAAATATATTAAATATTAAAATGCAAAGTCTATGGCTATGCGAGGTGGTGCTTAATTTAGATTCATGATAGAAGAAAGGTCAAACTGCATTGTTAATCCCCCCAATAAAGGTTTAAATTGTCTGATACAGTTGGAAAATGCATTTATTTGCTTTTTTTTTTCAATCACATTTGATGATAGATTCATAGTAGCAGGTGGAAGAGTATTAAAGCGCACAACTGTAGGAAAATAAAAATAAATAAATTATCAAAGCGAGTTCAGATGAAATTTTTCTGCCAAGCAGACGGCAAACTTTATTGAAACTTCTGGGCAGCCACCAGAGGCGTGTCTGGTTATGGAAAAGGCTTCTGCTCTTGATGGGGTTTCATGGTCCGCCTGGCTGTTGAAGATAATAAGCTTCAGCAACAACAGATAAACAACAGCAGCCCGAGCAACGACTGATGGCGTTAAAATGTTGGCACATCTTGGCGGGTTTCACATCTACTCTTTATCCGGCTGACAAATAAACTTCCAAAATGTTGGTGCTTCATCGCCTCGTTTCGTGCTGAGTTGCTGACAGCCTCAGATATGTTGAATATATGACACGATACCAAAATTAGCAAAGGCAACTACGATTTTGGAGGTTTAAGAAGGCCAATTACGATTTCCTTACAGTTTGAGCATTCGAGAAAGTCGAACTTTATTTTACCAAAGCTTGTAAATAGGATGATTCGGAGGGGGATTTAAATATTTTTATAACAAGGCAAGTGAGACTTTTTATTCGCGATTTTCCGACGACAATATTTATATTGAAACTATTTGAGAGATAAATGCCTGACAATTTCCTGTCGTTGGTGACCGAGTGCAAAAGTACATATAAGAAAAATCTAAATGGATAGAAATGAATTCAAAGGGACGACGATGTACTAAGACTTAAAAGCTTAATGACAAAGAAATATGTTAAAAAATCTTTAAGTAAGTTTACTCTCGGTCTATGCTCTTCACATTAGATCAAAATACACTTTTCGCAAAAGTCGTTTTTAATAGAATCTTTTTCCTAATCCCGCTTATTGGAATCCGTTTCGATGTGTCTGTGATATTTGTTAACAACAACATATCTCTTGTCGCCAAATTGAGGACCCTCCGCCAATTTCTATTAGTTTTATTGCCAACATTTTCTGGCGGAATTCGCAGTCATTTTGTTAACATGATGTTTTCATTGATATGATATTGTTGTTGCTGCTGATGAGTTTGTTTGCTTTTATTGCTGATGAAAATATATTCAATTTATTATTTTCTTTATAGAGACACTTATTTTGTGCACCCATAATGCTGTACATAAAGCTGTGGCATCCCTTCAACTCAGTGTGGAAAACGGAAACGCTAGGATATATTTTGCCATCCATGGTGACAGGCGACGCGTCGCCCGAGGAGCATATGTGTCAGGGTACCAGCGCGTGGGGAGTTGCTAATATCATATCTGTGGGGGTAATGAATCTATTATTAAATTATGTTGCTTATGCCAACAACAACAACAAATACAAACACAATGACAACCGCAACAACAACGATAACACTGTGAAGACAAACAAACAACAGCAACGTCGACTCCAATGTTAACTCCAACGCTTCCTCCGCACATTTGACAATTTCGATGCCGCTGTCGATGTTGCTGTCGACGTCGCTGCTGCCGTCAAGTATCAATCAAAAACAGACGCCGCCGAGCGCTGTTCTGTTACACTCTTAGAAATTTATGAAGGTTCTTAATGGCGAAGGCTATGAATGTGATGCCCCGGGTGGAGAATATCAACAACAACAAAAACAACAACAGAAATATCAGAAACATAAGCATTTCTCGCTCTTTTTATACCCTGATCCCATTGAAAATGGGAAAACAGGGTATAATGTTTTTGTTAAAAGTATGTAACAGGCAGAAGGAGGCGTGCCACACCCACAAAAGTATATATATTCTTGATCAGGACGACAAGACAAGTTGATTGAGCCCTGTCCGTCTGTCCGTCCGTCCGTCCGTCCGTCCGTCCGTCCTTCCGTCCGTCCGTCGGTCCGTATGTATGAACGCGTCGATCTCAGAACCTATAATAGCCAGAGACTTGAATTTTTTTTTTGTTAGGCGCGTATATACAACGCGCGTATCGAGTTTATTTCAGAAAATCTATAACTATTCATATGGAGAAAGGTTCATCCAAATCCGTTGATAAACACAAAGACACAGACACCAGCTGGCGCTTATACATGTTCATTATGTATACATGTGCACACATACATTCAAATGCTCGCGAACAAATTTTCTAAGAGCCGTAATTCCCTTTGAGTTTGGGTCGAATTGTGTTTGAATTGTTTTTGCTACCTACTTCCAATTGCCGCTCGGCGCTGTGTGTCGCTGTGCGAATATGTTATGTTATATGGTATAATCTTTGTGTCGAATTTGTTTGCTTAATTCCTCTTTGATCGACATTCTTAGTACCATTGTCTTAGATTTAAGTCGCGTGATATGATTGTAAATACGAGTTATGGACTATATTAAAAAAACTAAGAGCGGGTAGGATTAGGGTATCCCCTAGTCGGGCACGCCGACTAGAGTCTTCTTACTTTTTTGTAGATATTATTGATGTCTTCTGCTTAGCTCTATAAGGCTCGTTTGTGATTTTCGGGATCCAGCTGGAAGAGGACTTTAAACTATTCTTTCTATTAAGACGGCCGAACTTTAAGCCCAACCCTGATAATCAGTGTCGCCTTTCAAAGCTCTCATTAGCAAACCGTTCAGGGCTCTTTGGCCAACTTTTGACTTCATTATGTCTGGTTCTCTACTCTCTGCTTCCCTTCGGTCTCTTGATCCTCTCTCTCTCTCTCTCTTCCTCTTGTCGCGTCCCGCGTCGCTCTGTCGCCGCAAAATTGTGCAACGTTTCCGCTGCTGCTTTTGGCGCACATCCGTTGCCGCCATCCTGGTCCTGTTCGTCGTGCTGCTACCCCACTCTGTGGTTATTCGCCATTTCATTTTATTTTGCACATTTTATTATGACTGCCGCTTGCGAGGCAGCTCATACATTTTTTATTATTATGTCTGCTTATCAGCATGTGGCAAATATACTCCAGGACCACCGCCTGTGCCAGCGCTAAAGGCCCTCGCACCGCCCTAGCTCTGGGCCCTAGCTGAGGAGCCGAGCCGAGCCATGCTAAACCATGCGTTGAAATGCGCGTTTAGAGCCGCTCGTTTGGGCGCGTCGCTTTACAGTTCGCTGATTGTTTGAATGATGACGACGTCAGCAGCGGGCAAAGCCCATAAAGCTGCGCTTTGATGCTAACTGGCATTGAATTGTCACGCCCAGTTAAACACTGCTTCACAGAATTACAGAATAAGCGTGTGCAGTTTTTCTAATACATATTTATAAATTCGTTTGATTTTAATAAAATATCAAATATTATTAAATACATATAATTGTTTTCCTTAATTATGATTATTTAAGTAACTGGCATTTTGAACGGAAAAAATTGAATGAGAAAATATGCCATAATAATTGTCTTTTTCTTGTTTTTTAGTCCTCTACTTTATACTTTCAGTATTAGTAATAATTAAGCAGCATAAGATAGGAGAAAGGTTAACGATGATCCAAATATACAGAAAATCGCTTACAGAAAATATATTTATATATAAAACTTAAGTGTTTATTTCTAATCCATTGGTACTAATGAATTTAGTAATACAAAATTATTTTTCCTCTATTTGTTAGTGACTTGTGGCTAGTGGCTCAAAGCAAATTACACAAAACTAAACTGACTAAGGAAAAGAGTAACGCGACTTCGGGCTCAAATTGTAAAGCGAAGTTTTTGGATAGTGTATTAAAACAAAATATAGCAGCTATCAACAAATGTCAAAATGGAGATAAGCAACAATGTGTATTTGGTAATGTTTTTTTTGTTATACCCTGAATCCATTGAAAATGGAAAATCAGGGTATAATGTTTTTGTGCGAATGTATGTAACAGGCAAAAAGAGGCGTGCTACACCCCATAAAGTATATATATATATATATGATCAGCTCGATGAGCTGAGTTGAACTAGCCCTGTCCGTCTGTCCGTCCGTCTGTCCGTGTAAACACCTGGATTTCTTAAACCACAAAAACTAGAGACTTCAAATAAAAAGCAAAATGCTCAATAATACCATACGCTGTACGAGTTTATTTTTTTTTTTCGATAACTCATCCCATTTCCTTATTATCGATAATTATCGAAAATATTGCTTTGTTTTTGAGGTCTGGCGTGCACACCGTCAAAGATAGAATCGTGCACTAAGTTGTGTTTGATAGCTATATTGAATCCACATTTTGTAATTTTTGGATTTTTGATGATTCAACAAAAATGACAACTCGCGCATATCAAATACTAGAGACTTGAAATTTGGCAAATAGGTACATTTAAATGTCATAATCACTCCCCGAAAATTTCATTATGAAAAAGGTTTTGTTTAGTGTATGATACAAATAATTTGCGCAACTCTCAGGGCATTTAATATCCGGTCGGCCTAAGAGTATGCAACAACAATAATAACAACAACTGCAGCGCTGAGCCAACGGCCATTGACTGCGAAGAGGATGCGGCCGCGACCGCCATTGTCATTTGCTGGGGCAATGTCAGAGACGCAGCCCGCAAAAACAAACTGCCGGCACCAACAAAAACAGCAACAAAAACCGCAAACAACACTCGCAATGAAACATACATGCACACAGCTGGCGCGTGTGAGCGGCCAAACAGCAAATAACAAAAAGCACACGGCAAAACACTCAACCAACATCCATTCCAACAAGAACAACAACAGCAACGGGAGAATCAGCACCCGGCAGCAGTCGTCAGCCAGCAGCCAGCAGCGAGCAAAGTAATTTTAATTAAAACTTATGGCAACGTCTGCGAGTGAGTAAAACACGGCGAAACGAGTTGATAAAAGCGCGCACAAGCACTCGCTCATATACACGGACACAGACGCAGGCACAGACACACTTAAATACAACTACAGCAAAGCTCACAAATACCAACAAACTGCACTCGCACATAGAAGCTCAAGGCCCCGTTGGCTTAAACGAGGTAATTAAAAAAGCGTAAGCACCTTCCCAGCCAACAACGCCGATTCACCGAACCCACTTATCCTCTTACCAACACTCACATCCAGGCTCTTTCTATATCTCTCCCGCTTTCTCTCCGTGTAATTTCCATTTTATTTAATGCGCGCGTTTTTGTTTGCTGCACTCCTTTTTTCGCTATTTACCTTTGTTGTTTTGTAATTTTGTCTTTTCTTTTTGCTGTGCTTTTGTTTGTTTGCCTTTAAGCCGGCGCCGTAATCTGATATTACGTATACGATGTGAGCGCCAGATATTTAATAGAAATTCAACGTTTTCATGCTTGGCAGCCAATAAAAACTGAAATTCATCTTTCGTTTTTTCCTTTCTTTTTTAACAGATAGTTTAACTGTCGAGTTGTCGGCGCCTCAACAAACACATCGGTTGTTTCCTACGGATGTGTATAAGAATATGAGAGGGGGAAGTCTTGCTTCTAATTAAGTGTCCTAATTAATTTATGTCATTTCAAAGTCAGAATTCAAAAATATACATACAGCCTCATCATACAATAAAGCAATCCCACATTACGCACAGCACTGTGATATGCCCAGTTATTTTCTCAGACATGCAGTCAAACACACATAAAAATAACGATTGATACTCATTGAATGGACAGAACATATGGTGGCCTCTATTCGCAATTTAATCTCCTGAAATTACCAGTCCAAGTACAATCATTAGTTGCATATGCATGTAGCTGGCTTCACGTTTCTTGCCTTCCCTCTTGCTGCTGCTCTCGTCCTAATTATAAATCCATTTAAGGCTGGTTGGATCGACAAAGCCCCTCTTACTCGGCTGTGATAATATGCGTTTTAAAAAAAATATATTTATATATATATATATTTGTGAGATAGGAGCTACTGACCGCCCTCCTCTCCAGGTAGTGCAAGTGCAAAGTGAAGCCAAAAGTTGTTCAGGCCGGTTGCTTGATTAACCATTCATTGCTTTACTGTTTTATTCCGCCTTAATAACTGAAGCCGGACGTGAAACTCCTCTAGTTTTAACAGTAGTTGCAGGTACGGCTAAAGCTGCAGCTGCAACTGCAGCTGGTCACTGGTCACTGGTCACTGGCTTCTGGTTGATGTTTGCTGCCAACTGCTTACTTGCCTGACTGGCTTGGCTTTTGCTGCTTGCTGAGCTACCCTTAGCCCATACTTTATTCGCCTGACTGGGCGGCTTTGTGTGTTTCGTACCTCCACTCCAGCTCTGATTCTGAGTCTCACTCTTGTGCCGGCTCTTGTGCCGGAGCCATGCAATTTACGCTCAAGTAGCAAGCAGTCAGTATCTGTGCCGTTGCTACTATAAGCTGTATTCTCTGATTATCGCTGCCAGCTTTGCCAGTTGTAAAGTGGCAATCCGTGCAGAAATTGTATTTAACTTTATTTTCAAAGCGAGTTGCAGTGCTAGAAAGCCAGCCAGAGAGAAATGCCCAACTGTGCACAATCCCTACATCCAACAGTCTTTGCCCGGCAGATGGAACTATCACAAAAATCAGTAGTCCAAACATTACCTAGTAATCAATTCATATTTAAACTAGGTTTGTATAACCTTCATGTATATATAATGAGTACCTATCTTGTTTAAAAAAATTCATTTATAATAGCTGATAAGCCCTCTTATTGCCATTTTTATCAAACAGGGTATGATAAGCGAGTCCCAACAGTTGTTGAACAACAGGCAAGTGGCCTTTGCATGTCCTGTTAAAAATTAAATTAACATTTAATTTGGGTAAACTTACGCCTTGCCATATGGCTTAAGGGCCCAGGACCAACGCCAACTAAGCCAGGGCCAAAAGCACAAGCTGGGATAAAAAGTTGTGCAGCAGCTTTTTACTGGTGACAATCACAACATGGCCGCTGTTGCCGTACAATATGCATTATAACATTACATTGCATTTGGCCGAAAAAGCAAAAATTGCTTATGTATGCAGCACAGTAGTGCACAGCCACGGCTAGGAGTACGAAATCTGTGCCTCAGCCTCAGTGAATCCTTACACGTAGCGGAAGCAATGATCTGGCAAATTTTAGTTTTACTTGTAGTAGCTGCGAGAAGTTTCGCTTGCCTTACACTAAATAGCGTTAACAGCGGCAACAGCACCACCAGGCAGCAAGGGGTACCCAGGGACTGCCAGAGTTGTTGACGTGCTTAGGTGTTGGCTTATGATTGCGCTTGCGGCAGCATTGCCAGCTACTGCTGCTGCTTCCGCTGCTGCTTCAACTTTCTGCGTCTCGTTTTGCCATTGAATGCAGCGACAAAAACTGCAAGTAAGTTGCTTAAATTACACCGAATTTGAGATGCTACACTGAGCTTACCTAGCTCGAGGGCAGTGATTATTTATGTGAGTATTTAAAATGGTCTCAGCTTGTGAAATACTTAAAAAAAAATAAGTAAAGCTAACTCTCCAAAGTTTATTTCGCTTCACATTGGCTTTAGTAAATATAAGTCTAGAGAGTATTCCCTATTTCAAGTCAAAGAGACTATGTCTAAAGTAATCACATCAGCTAATTGTTGATTAATTGTGCAACAGACGAGTTTGTCTATGTTATTAATCTACTTGATTGGGGTACTTTTTTATCCTTATCAGCCCAGCACGTATCTCCTTCACTAATTCGTCTAAGTAAGGCCAACTAAGTAAGACTGTAATTTCTCGCAGTGCACAAAGTTGCCAAACCTACACCCTTACACTCATACCTAAAGAGACAGACAGTCATAACCTCTGGCACGACCGCTGCAACATCACGACCACAACTTATAGTTACTTTCTATATCGGTATATGTATGTGTAATTTTGCAAGATTTTATATTCATTGAATAATCCTTGGGTATAAAATGGAAAAGTTTTTCGTGCATCGTCGCTGAGAGGGGTAGGTGAGGAGGTTCTCAGTTGGCAGGTCCCTTACCAGCTCACGCAGGATGCAATTTTCAATTTGTTGGTAATTTTATTTTATATTCCACAATCTAAGTCAAGTCAAGTTACCGAAAAACGTTTTACCGTGCAAATGATTTTCATTCTGCCGTGGCCGGGACGAGCAACTTGTCGTTGCATGAACAAGTTGTAACTGCAGGCGACGAGGCAGCGAGTAATCGGATGTGGGAGATGTGGAGCGAGACTAGCTAGCTGCTAAGGCAAAGGACAAAATTTTCATCTTCGTTTCTGCGGCATTCGCCTTATTGTCATTTCCCAGACCGACTCTGGCAGCCAGGTAAAGTTGGAGTTGCAATGCGAGCTTAAATCTGAATGTGAGCAGCTGAATTCAGTCATTAAACAGGTAAACCCAGTCGACGCACAGAAGGTGTGCAGCTGGGGACTGCTTCCAGTCGCTCAACGGACGGTCAAATGAGTTTTTGCGTAGCGAAAAGATTTTCTTTTCAAGGAGGAGCGAGGAAAACGGAGAAGGTTGCCGTTTTGGATGCTAACAGGGCAAGCACAATGATCTTAGCCACGAGGCTGGAGTTTTTGCTTAATGTTAAAAATTTTCATCGCATCCCCAATGCTAACAACAAGCCACCAACCGTGCCCTACAATTAAAAAAAACCCCGCTTACTCGCCTAAAAACATATATTTGTGGCATTTTACATTACCAGTGTCTAAATCTTCCATTCGACTCAGGTTTATTAAATCAGTTGTGAGATTTTTGTTTCATGCGGAAATATTTAATTTGGATTTTAAGTGCGTGCCACGGCGTAATCCGAGACCAGCCGAGCGACCCTTTGCGCTCAACCTCCAGCTAAAGCAACTTTACCTCTTGTCGCAGCTGTGGCACGACGCCAACGAAAAATGAGACAAGTGCGGCCACAGGAGCAGCAGAAATGCTAAGAGAAACTTTTTATGGTCGTGTGCCTGCGGCAGGCAAGTCGCATTATGGGTCGCAACTCACGATCCGACGGCCCGTCGTCTCAACTTCAGGTGTGACTGACTTCAGAGTTAACAAAGTCTGAACGGTGATGTCGAAACTGCAAAAGCGCAGACTTCTCTTCTGTTTGGCTTCCACAATGTTAGTTAATTGATTATAGATTACAGCTAATAGCTCTGACTTATAGATCTTGTTCAAGAGTTGAACGTGGCTGATGCGTGCCACACCCCCAAAAGTATATATATTCTTGATCAGGACGACAAGACAAGTTGATTGAGCCCTGTCCGTCTGTTCGTCTGTCCGTCCGTCCGTCTGTCCGTATGTATGAACGCGTCGATCTCAGAACCTATAAGAGTTAGAGACTTGAATTTTTTTTGTTAGGCGCGTATATACGACGCGCTTATCGAGTTTGTTTCAGAAAATCGATAACTATTCCTGAATATTTGTTATCGATTTAAAACCATATGAAAAATCAGTTATGATTTTTTTTTTTATCTTAAGAGCTAGAGACTCCAAATTTCGCATGTAGCTTTATGTGTATTTTTACCAATTTCGTTTTTTGTTACATTTGGATACCGGCCCCAAATTTCCCCACAATTTTGAAAATTATTTTCAGTTGCAATATATATGGTGTTTGGTCTTTTTGAAAACTAAATCAAATATTTAAATCATATGGTGAAAGTTTCATCAAAATCCGTTGATAAACAAAAAAGTTATTAAACAAAATGTTTGGCTAGATCAACAGCGATTGAACTACAAAGCGCACACAGACCAGCTGGCGCTTATACATGTTCATTATGTATACATTCAAATGCTCGCGAACAAATTTTCTAAGAACTGCAATTGCCTTTGAGTTTGGGTCGAATTGTGTTCGAATTGTTTTTGCTACCTACTTCCAATTGCTGCTCGTCGCTGTGTGTCACAGTCGCCGGCGCTATGTCGCTGTGAGAATATGTTTTCGATTCTTCTTCTTTAATAGTAACGGAACGATTCTTGTGAGCTGTGTGGCGCTGTGTGTCGTTGTGCAAATATGTTTTCGATCTTCTTCTTTAATAGTAACGGAAAAATTCTTGTGAGCTTGCAAAAGTGTGCTGGTATAATCTTTGTGCGAATTTGTTTGCATAATTCCTCTTTGATCGACATTCTTAGTACCATTGGCATAGATTTAAGTCGCGTGATATGGTTGTACATACGAGTTATGGACTATATTAAGAAAACTAAGGGGGGGTGGGATTAGGGTATCCCCTAGTCTGGCGCGCCGACTAGAGTTTTCTTACTTGTTTTTTTAATGAAAATGAATATTCCGTATCGATTTGGCATCTGACAGGTATGCATTTAATCTAAGTAAAAGCAACACACATAACAAATACATGTCAAACTAATTCGTGGATTGAATCATACTTATAAAATCCTTTGTATTTGTGACTCTGTCTCTCATCTTTTCCACATTTCATTTTCTAATGATGATCCATTCACACACCTTTCTGCTCCCTGAGTGCTCAAGGATTGAGTCCGCCAGTACATTTGAAAACCTAACACAATTGTTTTCTCAACTATGTCACTTCATATTACCCTTTTAAACCAGATAACCTATTTGACTATACACACGACGGGTGAACTCTTTGAGTAGCTCAAATGCATTACAGCTCCATACATTCTGCTCCATATAACACGAGGGCTACTTCGCTTGCACAACGCACATTTAATTTACTACATAATTACGTAATTAATAAAACACGCTACTTGCACACAGATACACCCACACCTACACACACAAAACATACCTTCTCACGTGCTTGTAGTAGAAACTATGAAGGTAAACAAGAGCCTTGCATAACCTGAGTGATGGTGGCGTGTACGCAATATTGACAGCGACAAAGATTTACAGAGCAAAGTTAAACTTTAACATGCACACACGCACTCAGAGCAGCAGCACTCGCAAGAACAAGTTGAATAATAATAATAACAACAACAATCATGAAATGCTTGCGGGCGATGGTTACATTTGATTACAATGTCATTGAGTAATTAATGTGTCCTTGTCAATAAAAATGCCAGCAGGCATACGCATTGCTGCCTGTCAGAGTACAAAAGCTACAGCAGCAGCAACATCAGCAACAACTCCAATGGCAATAACAACAAAAATGCCAAGTGTGTATACATGAAACTAAAATCCTTTTGTTTGCTCTGCCTTAATTAATCTCATCAGTTAGCCCAGCTGGTCGTCCTTTGACCGGATGTAACCGACTCTTGTTGTTCAGGTGTCAGCCAAAGCCCCAGAGCATTGTCCAGTTCCTGCTGCTGTCGTTGCTCGTGATGTGGCTTCTGCTCCTGCTGCTGCTGTTGTTTGCCTGAGGAAATTGTATTTCTAATTAATGAGCATAAAAAGCAATTTTCCAAAATTTATTACGTATACGATTTCGTAGTTTTTAACAGCTCAAACACACATTAACAAAAGTCTTAACAGCGCCCTGTATCGCACAAAAATGTTAAAGCCCCAAGCAAGGCAATCAAAATAATTGATGTAGTTTTGCGGGTAATCGTAAAAGCAATTCAAATTATAATTAAGTCTCAACCGCCCCCAGCAAAAGCAATTAAAAATCACAACAATTTTGATAGTACGTTGAAAATAGTTTTGTCGATGCGACGACAGGATATTAGCCAAAAGTTTGAGCCAAATTGACTTGGTCCGCCATAGCTTCACAATTCGATAATACGAGATAGTTAAATGCGTGTGTGCACGTGTGAACTTAATCATATAGTATGTATATAAAACTTCATTTAAGCCGGAATATCACTGAAATTGACCAGCTAAGTAATTTGCTTGATAAACTGTCTAAGACAACACAACGTTGATGCAGGTGTTCCTAAGTATACATTCCATACTCTGCATAGACATATGCTAACAACAACGAACATGAATTAAACTTTCAGAATTTCGAAAGAAAATAAGTTTATAATAGTATAAGTATTTGTGCGCTTCGGGAAGTGGCCAAAAACATTTCGCTTAATACATTTTGTGCTTATTAGCGTATGATACTTTTACCATATGATGTACATATTTTTAATTGCTTATTTTTTATACCCTGAATCCATTGAAAATGGAAATTTCAGGGTATAATGTTTTTGTGCAAATGTATGTAACAGGCAGAAGGAGGCGTGCCACACCCCATAAAGTATATATATTCTTGATCAGCTCGATGAGCTGAGTTGAACTAGCCCTGTCCGTCTGTCCGTCCGTCCGTCCGTCCGTCCGTCCGTCCGTCCGTCCGTCCGTGTAAACACCTGGATTTCTGCAACCACAAAAACTAGAGACTTCAAATAAAAAGCAAAATGCTCGATAAAACCATACGCTGTACGAGTTTATTTTTTTTTTCGATAACTCATCCCATTTCCTTATTATCGATAATTATCGAAAATATTGCTTTGTTTTTGAGGTCTGGCGTGCACACCGTCAAAGATAGAATCGTGCACTAAGTTGTGTTTGATTGCTATATTGAATCCGCACATTTTGTCATTTTTGGATTTTTGATGCCACGCCCCTTTCGTCCACAATTCAACAAAAACGATAACTCACGTATATCAAATACTAGAGACTTGAAATTTGGCAAATAGGTACATTTGAAGGTCATAATCATTGCCCGAAAATTTCATTAAGAACGTATGTCTAGAAAAAAAGTTTGCATAGCACAGCCTCTTCTGCAACCGCAAAACTTTGCATTGAGCATATTACGTGCATGCATATGTTTGTGTGTGTGTGTGTGTGCATGTGTTGTTTACTATTAATGAATAAATGAAACTTTTTATGATTGGTATTACAGCTCAATGGATTCAGGGTATCTCTTAGTCGAGCAGTCTCGACTAGAGTTTAGTTACTTGTTTTAATTTTTCACATATATGCTACTGAACATAATTTTCAAAATTTTGGGGATTCTAGCTTAAAACATAAAAACATAAAAAAATATAAAAAATCTTAACTGATTTTTCAAATGGTTTTAGATACTTACACGAGTCTAACAAAAAACAAGTAAGTAAGAAAATTGAAAGTAGGTAACAGATTCAAAAATAATTTAAAAACAATTCAAACACAATTCGACCCAAATTCAAACGTAATTGTGATTCTTAGAATACAGTGCGCGAGCATTGGAATGTATGTAACTTTTGCGTTTATTAACGGATTTTCGTGATGTAAATAGTGTTAATTTTAAGAAACCAAAATCATTCACATATATACCATATTTGCAACTGAACTTAATTTTACAGATTTTAGCGAAATTTTCGGCTGGTATCCAAAGGTTATAAAAACCGAAATTGTTGAATATATTCGTAAGGCTACATGAGAAATAAAGAGATTGTAGCCTATAAGATAAAAAAGATAAAAAATCTTAAGGGATTTTTCATTTGGTTTTAAATCGATCACTATTCGATTCGATCCGACACAAACTCGATTTATAAATTCGATATATAAATTCGATAAGATAGACGCATTCATACATACGGACAGACGTACAGACGGATAGGTAGACAGACAGACAGGGCTCAAAAAAATAAGCTTGTCGTCCATTGTACCCTATTTTTCCCATTTTTAATGGGATCCGGGTATAAAAATACCTGAGAGCTTAGAGTATAGGAGTACCAACTTTATAATACTCGTTCAAATTTGTTGCATATATAATAAATACATTTCGTTTGATTTATGATAACTATTATACAATCAATCTCGATTTGCCACGCCTCTATTGAATCATGACCCCTGCATGCACTTTACTGTGATGGTGTTCAGAATATTTTTCTCTTTATTCTTATATATCTCGACTCACGCATAAAATTGACCCTTAAATCTAGATTATTTATTGCTAAGGCTTTAAGGCTCAGCTCCATATTTATATGTTCGTATCCTAACGCTGAGTTTGTAAGGCTCTATCGCGCTACATGTTAGTGCGTATTAGAAATTTTTACGATCGTGGAGTATATTGCTGTTTATGCGTGAACAACACCTATGATCTCAGATATATACATATTAATAAAGATTTAGCCATTTTCAAGTCTCAACTTGTGATATACTCTGTGCACTTTGTGAACGTGCATACTAATAGCATCCGATTTGCGATTTGCGTTCGTTTGATATTTCAAAGCGAATGTCAATTACATGCAATTAAATCGCATTTCTATGTATTCGAAGTTTCATTTCCGCTGCGGGCGTCAGTATCAAAACAAAAACGAAGGCGGTGGTGCAGACAAAACGGAAATTAATTTCATTTTTATTTATTGTTATAGAATATGAGATAGATTTGGATATAGCTTTTTATTTGATGGCTCCATTTACTGCACAGAGTTCAGTGGCCGGGACGAGTCGATAAGCACGTTATTATAATACGGCAGCTATAATGAACAGGCGTGCAAAGCCCAAGACCACACTCAAACAAGCCAGCCGTCACTAAAAGAGTATGGCCAAAGTTTGTGATATGTTCTGCAAACAAAATGCCGATGGCCAATTGACAGCAGCAGCAGTAGGCAGCGCCTGGACACGGCCAACATATTGAAGTGCAAACAAAGTGTGGGCTAAGCTAAGCGAGCGGCTCTTTGCTGTACATCATCATGTCAAATCTGGGAGCACACACAAACTCAAAGCCACACATACACGGTCGCATACAAACGCTTTTTGAAGCAGATTCCCCACTTGTATTGTGAGCTTAAACTCTGGGGGACTCTAGACCAAAACAAAAACTAATACAATAATATGCAGCATACTGCTTTCTGTTCCCCCTCGCCTGGCCAACTCTGTCTATTCCCCTCTCTGTTTACAACTCTGCCTGCAACTAAGGCCATCTCTGTTTGTCTGCCAGCTCAACTTTCACTGAGGAGCATACATTACGGCGTGTTGAAGCGCATTGAATTGTGTATTGGGGTTTGTTTACAATGCCGTAGAAAGTTTTTACGTTCGCTTAGCCAAAGGCAAAGCAACTCCCAACTTTCTTAAGCAATTGTCCACGACCAGTAGACACAGGACAACAACAGCACTATCAACAACAACAAGCTTTTGGCATCTATTAGATGCACAACTCATTGCAATCCAGTTGGAGTTTTGTGTCCTCCCCTGTGCCCTCGATTTTTGGCTTTGTGGCTTGACAGCCAGTTTCATTAATACATTTGTATTTAAAGCATCCTTGAAACTGTGTGCGTAAGTCTTTCTCGGGCTCGATTGAAATATTTTTGTTTAAACTTTTATTATGTTACTTACGTTATATCAATTTAAATAATTTATATTAATAAATAACTATCTTGATTTGGTGAAAAATGGAAAATGTTAAAAATTTTAAGCTCTAAGCTCGACGAGATTTTATTTCTGTCTGTCCTGTATCACTGCCTGAATATACACAATATTTTTAATCCCTTTACATACGCTAAAAATCAATTAAAAGCCCCTCAAAACATGAAAATAAAATAACCGCAAATGCACCATAAAAAATAAACCACAGTAAAAAATTGGCTTCCCGTTGCCAGGCAGCTTTATATGCAAAAACGAGTAGATTCTATGTATCTGCATTGTATATACGACCTATGTGTATGTGTGTTTGTGTGCATGTGTTTAGGTGAGCACGTTACGTTTTAAATGATTTGTTCGCGCTCATATTTGCACAGAACGCGAAGGCAAACAGCAAATTAAATAAATAAAATTCATTTACTAAAAGATATACATGAAACGTTATCTGTTATATACTTCTATACATATATATCTACACTCAAGGCACTCAAGGCTCAATATACCGTAGCAATGCAACGCACTGCAACTTTAGATATTGCCACAAAATACCACAAAATGTGTAAGTTCTTTGGCTGCCTAAGACATGCTCCTATGCTTGCACATTTTATATACTTTACTCTCGAATTTGTTATTTTTACATATTTTTTGATTATTTTGGTTTTCACATATATTTTGTTCATGGCAAGCATTTATTGTTTCAGGGTATTTTCCGGTTGCGACGCTTTGCCAAACAGATCTGCTTTAATTTTATTTTTATTTTCGCTATGGGTGGGGGCTTTTTGGGCTTGTGGGTCAATAAAAATGTCAACGCCAGCAGAAAATTCGCCGCTTTGAATTAAATATAAGCCCGTATACGTAATATTTTCAATGCGTTTGCTTTTAATTTATTTTTTACCAAACGGCAATTTAAATATTTTATTACTTTTATATAATGCGTAGACTGTACATATTTGATATTTTAATTTGATTTTTTTGCGGCTTATCTTTTTTATAACAATGGACCCCAACCGGAAAACTAACGCTTATATATACTTTTTATATCCCCCGTTTAGCTTTGGCTTTAATTATGCTGGCAACCCTTGACTAGATTGCTCGTCAGCTGCAACCGAAAAGGCCCCACAAAAATGTAGCTCATGAACTGTGGTTCATTGTTTAAACTTTCAAGTTGGCGACAATAAACGTTGAAACTTTTAGTTTTATTGCCAAAGTTTCTACGAGATTTTCTGTCGAAACAACATACAGAAAAAAGTCTATGTATAATAATAGCCGCAAGGCAGAAGTTTTGGGGCCCGGCCACAAAGCGCTCCCAAAACTTGTCTCAACAACACTTTCGCTTTGCAGTTAGTTTGAGTTCCACTCACAAATCGACTGCCTGGCTGACAAAATGCCCGAACGCTGTTTACCCATAAAACTGTTGAGCAGCCAAACAAAAATGCAAAGCGGCTCTAATCAAGCGCTGCCTCCCCTAGCCTCCACTGGCAACACAAACACAGAGAGACCCAATACTCTGAATTTCTGCCCTCTCCCCTATCTTTAAAGGGCGAAGCCACAGTAAAGACGCAGCTCACGTTAAACGGCGCCCGAGTCAAACTGTCCAAACCTGCACGTACCTGCACTTGATCTATGCGGATATTAAGATATTGAATTACCTTTCAGTTCGTGCAGCTCAGACTGAGTTGGTTTAGCTGACGCCCCGCTCCACAACTGACTTGGTAACATGAATGGGGCATTCCAGCGCGCACAGCTCTGAGATATGAAAAAATGCGAAATAAATCCTTGTGGCAATTGAACGTTAATAGTTAAATAATGCAGTGCCAAATAAGCGCTCAATTATGCTTAAAATTCCGAGCATAACCCATAAGTGGTAACCCCCAAGACCTGGCCAGTCTTGTTAGCCGCAAACGTGTTCATGCGGCCGTATAAATCTATTAAGTATTCAGCATGCGTGCAGAGGCTGAGACAAAAAGACATTGATATGGATAGACCCTGGTAGAAGTCGCAGACTATGCTGATGACGATGATGAGCTTACAAATCTGTCTTGGCACCGCTCACTTTACTTATAACAAAGAGGGATATCTGTTGTCCATTCGAACGTCAAGATGGCTCGAAATGTACTACAAAATTATAGTCGTCATATGTAATTTCTGTAAAATTGCTTGTAGATTTATAGTTACTCGAAATATATAATAGCTATCTCTACTATATATAAAAAAATGATTTAATATGATTTGGTCTAAAAATCGAATATAGAATAATCCATTAGATAAAAGCAATATTTCGAGTAAGCCTTCATTGCAAGATTTAAAGTTCTTATAAGTGTTATCAAATATGAACAACTTAATTTTGCCTTTATAGCTATGCTCTTCATAGCAATTCAAAATCCTTGCTAATTGTGCATTGCTTAGACAGACTTTAGAGTCTTAGTAGCAGCTGTGTTCTACTGTATACTTATTGGATTTCCCAAGACGATTGCTGGAAATTTATGTCTCTGAGTGTAATTTAATAAAAGCGTAGGAACGCTCAAGAAAACACAATAAGAACGGCACTGAGGGCAACGAATGTTGTTTATGGCTAAAAATATTTATAATTGGCACAAATGGTGTGGCAGCTGTTGGCCGCCTTCCGACTGGCAATGGGGCGAGTGTGGCTCAGTCGACAGTTGCTTAACTTTTCAGTTACTTTTGCTGCCAGCTCATAACTTGCGCGGCAACTAAAGTGTCCACACAAGTGCATGACCGTAAGATGTATTTTTATGGCCCGGACTTCGACCATATCACTTCAGTGCAATTGAGCTACAGACCTAATTGCACTGAGTATAGCTGACCGAATGCCAATTCCGAGCGTATGAGGCAAATGCACTTCGTTGCAGGCAGTTTGACTCTCTGCACTCCGACAGAAAGTCAATTAAGTCTGTAAGGCGAAAGATACCAACAGCTTAACTTGGTTGTTTCAATTAGCTTAAGCAATCCGCAGAGCGGTTTCAAGTATAAATTTCAATTTAGTTCGCCATTTACATAATTCGTAAGCTAAAAAAATAAAAATAAATGCAAAAGAAAAAGGAAGCTCAAAAATTTGAGAACAAAAAAAAGCCCCAAAAATGCAAATATTACACAGACGGGAAGCAGTAGTCAGAATATGCGAAAAATACTAAGACGGCAGAGCCAGAGACGTTGACTTACGTCTTGCTGAGCATTTGGTAAGCACTTGTTGCTTAAGCTGTAGCATCTCCTTTACCTCCTCCTTCCACCAGCTACCCCTTTCAAAGTTTTCGACATAAAATTCACTTAGATTGTCGTGGCTGTCGTATGCGGTGTCTTGCTGCCTTCTATCTGTTGCCTGGCATCTGCATATTTGTAGCAACCGGATGCAGGAACATTGCAGGCATGTTGCTGTTGCGACTTGCATACAAATACAATTTGACTGCCTTGTTAGAGCACCCAGACAACGTTTATTCCTCGCAAAACAATAAGATGCTCAGCAACGACTAGGACACAGACCAAAGTCAGTACCCTACCACCGCTCCTCCCGTCAAACGTCTGCGCCGTCACATAGACAGCCATTTGGCATGAGCTTAAGCCACGCTGTGGGCTGCCACTGCGGCTGTCGCGTGGTATCTTAAATAAATGCTACAGCAGTTCAGCTCACACAGTAACCCACCTTCGCGCCTGCCAATTGCATGCTCCAGCCATCGTTGACTAATGTTATTTGCGTGCGGTACCCTTTACGAGTCGCTTGGGAGCCATAAGTGTGTAAAATTCATACGCTTAATGCACAACATTTGTAATATATTTTGTCCGACTCTGAATATTATCAATTGTGAACGCCGAGGCACTAAAATGAATATGACAATGTCATATGTAATATAAAAGTATTCAAAAATAAATTATGTTTAGAAAAGCAAACTTATTAGAGAGACAATAATCTTGGTTATCTAGTGAGAATTAAAAAGGATTGAAAAAAGTAAGTTAAAAACAAGTAAGAGTACTCTGGTCTGAGGTCCCATCCGATCATAGATTTTGAATATAGTCCATAACTCGTATGTGGAACAATATCACGCGACTTAAATCTATGGCAACGCTACTAAGAATATCTATCAACTAAGAATTATTATACTCTAATCTACAAATAGATTGTACCAACAATCTTTTGCAAACCCACAACAATTGTTCCGTTACTATTAAAGAATTTCGATTCTTAGAATAAAGTGCGCGAGCATTGGAATGCATGAGTTCACATGTTTAGATAACACACATGTATAGACGCCCGCTCTGCCTTTCATTCGCTGTTGATAAGAGGCCAAACATTTTGCTATTTAACTACTGGGTTTATTAAAGGATATTGATGAAACTTTCACCATGTCATGTTAATATTGTTGTTTTTTTTTTTTTAAGAACCCAAAAACACTTTTCATATATGCCATATTTGCAACTGAACATAATTTTCAACATTTTGGGGAAATTTGGGGTCAAAATCCAAATGTAACAAAAATCGGCATTGGTAAAAATATTCATAACGGTACATGCGAAATTTTGTAACTCTAGCTTTTAGGAAGAAAAAGGTAAAAAATCTTAACTGATTTTTTATTGGTATTAAATCGATATTAATCATTCAGGAATAGTTATCGACTTTCAAACTCGATATGCGCGTGGTTCAAAGAGCCTAAACAAAAACAAGTAACTAAACTCTAGTCGAGACTGCTCGACTAAGAGATACCCTGAATCCATTGAGCTGTAATACCAATCATTAAGAGCTTCATTTATTCATTAATAGTAAACAACACATGCACACACACACACACACACACACACACACACACACACACAAACATATGCATGCACGTAATATGCTCAATGCACAGTTTTGCGGCTGCAGCAGAGGCTGTGCTATGCAAACTTTATTGTTTAATAACTTTTTTTCTAGACCTATGTTCTTAATGAAATTTTCGGGGAATGATTATAACATTCAAATGTACCTATTTGCCAAATTTCAAGTCTCTAGTATTTTATATACGTGAGTTATCGTTTTTGTTGAATTGTGGGCGAAAGGGGCGTGGCATCAAAAATCCAAAAATGACAAAATGTGCGGATTTAATATAGCAATCAAACACAACTTAGTGCAACATTCTATCTTTAACGGTGTGCACGCCAGACCTCAAAAACAAAGCGATAATTTCGATAGTTATCGATAAAAAAGAAATGGGATGAGTTATCGAAAAAAAAAAATAAACTCGTACAGCGTATGGTATTATCGAGCATTTTGCTTTTTATTTGAAGTCTCTAGCTTTTGTGGTTGCAGAAATCCAGGTGTTTACACGGACGGACGGACGGACGGACGGACGGACGGACGGACGGACGGACGGACGGACGGACGGACAGACGGACAGGGCTAGTTCAACTCAGCTCATCGAGCTGATCAAGAATATATATACTTTATGGGGTGTGGCACGCCTCCTTCTGCCTGTTACATACATTTGCACAAAAACATTATACCCTGAAATTTCCATTTTCAATGGATTCAGGGTATAACAAGTAAGAAAACTCTAGTCGGCGGACACGACTAGGGGTTACCCTAATCCCACTCGCCCTTAGTTTTTATACCCTGAATCCATTGAAAATGGAAACTTCAGGTTATAATGTTTTTGTGCGAATGTATGTAACAGGCAGAAGGAGGCGTGCCACACGCCATAAAGTATATATATTCTTTATCAGCTCGATGAGCTGTAAACAAGTGGATTTCTTAAACCACAAAAGCTAGAGACTTCAAATAAAAAGCAAAATGCTCGATAATACCAAACGCTGTACGAATTTATTTTTTTTTTTCGATAACTCGTCCCATTTCTTTATTATCGATAGCTATCGAAAATATCGCTTTGTTTTTGGGTTCTGGCGTGCACACCGTTAAAGATAGAATCGTGCACTAAGTTGTGTTTGATTGCTATATTGAATCCACATTTTGTAATTTTTGGATTTTTGATGCCACGCCCCTTTCGCCCACAATTCAACAAAAACGATAACTCACGCATATCAAATACTAGAGTCTTGAAATTTGGCAAGTTGGTACATTTAAATGTCATAATCACTCTCCGAAAATTTCATTAAGAACATAGGTCGAGAAAAAAAGTTATTAAACAATAAAGTTTCCATAGTACAGCCTCTTCTGCAGCCGCAAAACATGCATATGTTCTGTGTGTGTGCATGTGTTGTTTACTATTTATTAATGAATAAATGAAACTTTTTATGATTGGTATTACAGCTCAATGGATTCAGGGTATCTCTTAGTCGAGCAGTCTCGACTAGAGTTTCGTTACTTGTTTCAATATAGTCCATATCTCGTATGTACAACCATATCACGCGACTTAAATCTATGGCAATGGTACTAAGAATGTCGATCAAAGAGGAACTATGCAAACAAATTCGACACAAAGATGATACCAGCTCACTTTTGCAAACTCACAAGAATTGTTCCGTTACTATTAAAGAAGAAGATCGAAAACATATTCGCACTGCGACACACAGCACAGAGCAGAAAATTGAAAGTAGGTAGCAAAAACAATTCAAACACAATTCGACCCAAACTCAAAGGCAATTGCGATTCTTAGAAAATGTGTTCGCGAGCATTTGCGTGTATGTGTGCACATGTATACAAATTGAACATGTATAAGCGCCAGCTGGTCTCTGTGTCTTTGTGTTTATCAACGGATTTGGATGAACCTTTCTCCATATGATTTAAATAATTATTGTTGTTTTTAAAAAGACCAAACACCCTATTTATATGCCATAATATTAAACATACATATTTTATTAAAATATTGGGAAATTTCGGGCCGATATCCAAATGTAACAAAAACCGAAAACCGAAAAAAAATATACATAAAGGTGCATGCGAAATTTAGAGACTCTAGCTCTTAAGATGAAAAAGATAAAAAATCATAACTGATTCTTCATATGTTTTTAAATCGATAACAAATATTCAGGAATAGTTATCGATTTTCTGAAACAAACTCGATAAGCGCGTCGTATATACGCGCCTAACAAAAAAATTCAAGTCTCTAGCTATTATAGGTTCTGAGATCGACGCGTTCATACATACGGGCGGACGGATGGACGGACAGACACACGGACAGGGCTCAATCAACTTGGCTTGTCGTCCTGATCAAGAATATATAAACTTTTGGGGGTATGACACGCCTCCTTCTGATTGTTACATACTTTTAATAAAAACATTATACCCTGTTTTCCCATTTTTAATTGGATCAGGGTATAATGAGTGAACGAGTGTATTCTTGAGCTTAGGTAAAATACAATATGATTTTCTGGAGGCTTACAGGGATTTTTAAATTGCAATGGTCAACAGAAAATTGCAATCGCTATAATATAATATAAAATATAAATTTATAGTAGATCATTTAAAATAATATTTAATTTAATTTATTATATTCAAAAGATTTTTCAATCAGAACTGACAACTCTTTAATTATTAAAACTTTAATATCATTAAATACACAATTTTTGTTATGTGTTATCGCAAGTGTTAATTGAATATGAAAATAAATTAAAGCTGTAAAAAATAACTATTACATTATAGTTCAACTATCGCAAAGCATTTTAAAACAGAATCAAATCCATTAACAGCTTAGACAGAGCTCAGAAAGTACGTGATGTGCAGTGCTATACTTAGGATTGGCCGAATGATTCAATCTTGAGAGCAGCTCGTGATGACGATGAGAATGTTGTTGGACGCAAACTCTGACGAGGTGTAATGCTTTGTTAAAAGTTGACCTCGACAATGAAAATTGGGCGCCAGTCAGGCACTCAAGCAGGCTCAGAAAACACAGAGAGGCCGAGGTGCATCCAGTAAACCAAGTGTACAGATTTTGACACACATTTTGAAATCACTGTGGTTGACTGTGTGGTGTATGTTGGTGAGATGTATAGAGATATATGTAGATGCAAGCGAGGGTCATTGTGCGGTTGCTGAAGTGAGAAATGCTAGAGCAAAAGTCGCAACCACTTTGTAAGTGTCAAAAACATAGCAGCTCAGAAAATTGGATTGCTGCAGCAACCGGATACGGAAGCGGCAACGTAAGCCCCGCCTGACCCACACTCATAAGACGAGCCTATGTTATGACCAATGCCCTGCATGCCTGTGGTTTGTGTTGCTGCAGCTGCCGCTACTGCTGCTATTGGAGCCATTATGTTGGCTAATACAATACATACAAATAAGCAGATGGGTGACTGTGACTGACCCAACGTCAGAGCCAGACAGTGTGAGGGAGAAATGACCAAAAGCGATAGAGAGAGAGAGAAAGAGAGAGAGAGAGAGAGAGAGAGAGATAGAGAGAGATAGAGAGAGAGAGAGCCCTCATTCGCAATGTGGTCTCTGGTCATTCATACGCAGCGTCGACCCCACCCATGCACAATTGCATGCAATCAGCGCCTGCCATGTAGAGGGCGTAGGGCGTTGGCTGTTGCAACAGCAGCCCTGCGAACTGACCTGCCCTCTACTGGATCGTCGTATCCCAGACTGGCCTGAGCCCTGGTCACCACGGCAATGAAACTGAAAAGCTCGATTTATATTTGCTGTATTTGGTCATCGATTTTGCTCGGTGTAAGGGGTGCACGGGGTGCACGAGTAAGAGGGTCGCAGCGGGACTGATGGCTTCGCATATAAATTGCTTTTAATTTGCTCACACAAATTATTGCATAATTGCTATTGCATTTGTAAACAATTTGCCCACTAAACCGAAGCCATGAAAAGTTGATTGAACTGCAGCGCGGATACGTTTCCATTCAATTTTTCTTTCCTCTCTTCATGTGTATCGTATATGTATGTGTGAGCGAGTTTGTGGTTGTTTGGGTGTGCGCGACATTTTTCATGTGCTACTTTCATATATGAGAAATATTTTATGGCCAATATAAATATTCTGCACGCACTTGGGGGAACAATAACTTTTCCAAGCTGCCGTTGACGTTGGCAAATGCCAGCAGAGACTTCAAGTCGAGTTCCCCGAAGACGCGACGGTTGCTGTTTAGACTCGCAAAAGCCCCTAAAGTGTGGCAGAAATGTGGAAAAACAGAAGCCAAAGCAAGGCAAACTAAGATGGGTTCACATACTTAAAAGTCTTGCAAAATAAAGAAACAACTTCAAGCTTTTAAGAACAATTATTTTTATGGCAATTACCAATGGCGAGCAGGCGACACAGAGATCAATGTGACCCATTTCGGCGTGCTTGTTCAGCTGTGACAGTCCGAAAAAAGCGCCTTTGACACTTGCATTTACTCGAAGTTTCACATCACTCTATTCCATCAACGGGCCGTCCCTCTAAGAGGCACTCCACATCATCATCTTCATCCCTTCGGAACGCCGAAAGGCTGCCCACAATCATACGCTTGGCTGCTCTCAAGCAGTTCTTCGACTATGTCAAGTACAGGCTCGAACACCAAGATGCACTGTTTGAGAACATGAGTCCTGCGACATGCACAAAGAGTATGCTCTCCTCATGTGTGTGTGAGTGAGGATGTGTGGTAATATAGCAAATTCTACTTTTGTATGCATTACAAACCAAACATAAACAGCTTAAAGCAAAATCTAACAAACATTTGTTATTGCTCACAAAAAAAAAAAAAAAAAACCGTAAAATAAAATTAACTTTATAGTTGTGTAAAGCGTAAGCTCGGCAAATTGATTATTGATATATACTTTATAAATCTTTGAGCTACTTATTAAATTATAAAGTTTACGCTTTCGTGAATTTCATTCAGTTTTGTATATTTTCAATATTAATTCAATTTGCTCAAATCCCCGTTGTCAAAGTTTTATTTTTGACCAAAAGCCAGTTGCGTCTACCTGTTCGTCATTCAACTAACCACTTTATGCAGAATTTTTAAACTTTATAACTAAGCCGCCAAAACGCCTTTCAAATTTTTAATTATTTTCTCTTTTATATAATAGTAAAAAGACAACAAAAATTCAACTATTAAAAAGTTTTCAAAAAGTCGTGGTTGCTACGAAGCACTTGAAAAAATAAAAAATTTTATGAGCGTGCACCACAAAAACTAATAACACTTTGGCCCGCCCCCTCGTCCACTAAAAGCAGCCCCGATCCCGAAGCCCTTGTCTCTGACTTGTGCAAGAAACTTGAGCTAAGAGTCGAGGTTGACCCGAGCTCTACTTGCCAAGCATTCGCTTTATGTTAGTTTTCACCCAACTTTTATTGTATTTATTTTCATATTACAAAATATTGCTTATAGTCGCCAAAAATAAATTTAGTTCTCTATTAACTCCATATTGCGAGACTCAAAACTAAAAAACATTTTTAACAAAAGTATAAAATGTCAAGAGGAAGAATCGATGGAGAATGTATTTCAAGCGAGAAAACATGAGATATAAATAATTTTTTTATTCATATGCTGAAGTCACCCGAAGCATACGAACATAATAATTGTCTTTAATGGCATTTAAAAAATGTTTTCCCCTGGTTATGTGAAGAAAAAACTGAGTATATTATAGTCGATTGCATTCCATTTCAAGTTTTTTAAGATACTTGAAACGCAAAAAAATTTGTAATGAGGAAATGAAAAAGAAAACTTATATTTCACCATTGCAAAGGGTTCAGCACGACTGTAAAAAGCGTTTGTAAAGTTATTTCACATTTAATAAAAGCTTTCCAGCATAAAACTCAATAAAGCCCTATAGAATGACAACCTTCAAGCGTGAGTAATACCCTTTTTAAATTTTACGCCAATAATTTCAAAGCAACTAAAAAAAAAACAACTTTTAAAGATGTTTAGAACATTTAATCTGATCAAAATAAGAATTTTGGGCTGCAGATCATTCTAATCTCCTGATACTCCATAGTCAATTCAATTTCTAAATATTCGTGCAAACGTCATGTAGTCGCATGTATGTGCACTGCCTGCGTCGCTGTGTATGCCTGTCTGTCTGCCATTGCAACTCCATTTCCTGTACATGTTGCAATTGCAGAACTGCATTCGCTCGTATTAGCATTTGCATTAGGTATACATGCAACATACTCTCTTTATAGGTGATTGTGTATGTAGTGTATGTAAGAGTGTGTGTGTATGTCTGCGTGTGTTTGCGTTTTTGATTGCTGCTGATTGTGACATTACACTTGACATTTACGGCGGTAACTGCTGCTGCTGCTGATTCTGCCTCGGCAGTCGCACTAGCAGCAGCAGCAACCAAGCATAGCTCGCACTCCCTGCCTGAGTTTTAAATTTCATTTCGCTCTCATTTCTCAAATTCAGTCCGCCATTTTGACTATTTGCCGCATTGCGCATGCTCACCATGACAAGAGAGAAGTAACAAAAGAAGCATTTCATTTGCATGTCCTTGTTGTGTGTGCCTTACCGTACCGCACACATACATACACACACGCACACACGTACGCAGGCTACACACCGCAATGTGCGTAGCCTGCGTACCCAGCATTTGCCTGCTGGGTGGCCAGCTCATTGCGTCCATTGCTGCTAAGTGGCACATTTTTATGAGTCTCGACGGGTTTTTGCTGCGAGTTGATAATTTTCACTGCTGATGCTGCTGCGGCTTCTGCTTGCTTTTGCTCTTATTGTCGCTGTTGCTGTTATCATGTTGCATGTGCTGCGCATTTAATCAATTTAATGCAAAAATCTCCCTAGCGATTCGCTTTAGCCGCCAAGCGCCGCTGCTGAAAGATTGTTATTTATCACGTTGGCTTTTATTTAATTATGCACTGCCGCGACACAAACGTCTCTCTGCTTGCCACTTGCCACCCATTTGCCACCCACTTGCCACCCACATCAACCACTGGCCGCCGACTGTCCCAGCTGCTGCTGATGGCAATTTGCTGATTTATGCCTTGCTGGCTGATTATTATTGTGTCCTGCTTAATTGTCATTCCCCAAGCAGGAGTCAACCCGAAAGGAGAAATAGAAGTACCCAAAGTGCAAAAAGAGTACGAGAGAAAGATGATTATTAATAATAAGCAGTCAGAAGTCACCGGCCCAAGTGTAGCCAATTTGCTGATTTAGTCAACGGGGACCGTAAAAACCTTGCTGTTGACACACTTATCAACACATACGCCCCCGCCTAGGCTCAAGCGCACACACACATGCACACAGACACACAGCTCGCATACAAGGAGCATAAAGCACATGAAGCATCATTGCTTGGAACGTGTTCATTTGCAAATTTATTTGTGTGTCGGTAAGTGGCAGTTTGATGCGCAATGTGCTCTTCAAATGCCGCCCCATGCGCATGAAGGGGACTTAATAGAATGCGAATGTGTGTGTGCGTGTATTTGTGCTGGCCAACTGCCGTTGTTGTTAATATTAAAGCACATCAACGACGCCACCAAGAAGTCATTGACTCGTTGAGTTATGCTTACAACGAGCCCCACGCTATCATTGTAGTTGTAGGGTACCACGCCGTATAAACAGTCACATCCACACACGCACACTCGCACGCACACATCAACAGCACAGCGCAGCGCATTCGTGCCTAAAATTATGCTAACATTTTGTCCGTGCGGTGGTTTACGTTTGAGTAACACGTTTTTTTTTTTTTTTTTGTATGCACACGTATGCACGGCTGTGTGTCAGTATATGGAATAGTGTGTGCTGTCGCATAGCGGAAAGTCGCTTGCTCTACGTATGCAAATACACAGCGCAGAAAGTTAACGCTTTTAAAAGGAATGCAAGTCTCGGAGAGTAGCCGACTAGAATTGGGACAGCAGTGATCAGTGCACAGCCTGATTCTTGAATGCAGGCGAATGTGTATTGAAACTCTTTGCAGCAAAAATAATATTCTGGACTGCTTTCGTTCACAGTCCATTAGAGTAAGAGAATGACTTCTGATATATATGATGAAACTTTGTTCATTCGTCTGAACTGACTAATCCAGGCTTTCTGCACCAAAATCATAGCCAAAAGCCTTTAAATGTCTTTATTTTCATTATTTTCATTATTTTAGTCAGTTCAGACGGATAAAACATTTAATGCCGATTCGTACAGCAAATATACTTCAAGGTTATTCGATAATTGGCTTGACAATTAGGGCAAATTATGACTCCCAGACAGAAAAGAAAGTTTTAAATGTTCATTAGCCCCTTAATTACAATGAAATATAACAAATTCATAATGAGCTTAGCTCGTTTTCGTAAAAAGAATAAGTATGCTGATTAAATTATAATATTTAACCAAAGCTTTGATGGCTGATCCATTTAAAGCACTGGCTGCCTGGCTGCCAAACAGCTACTGGAAATAAAACTGAAAATGTAACTGGTGACCGACCGCTTTAGCGACTTTGTATACCACGCACGTTGTTGTTGTTGTCGTGGTTGTTGTTGTTGTTGTTGTTGTTGTTGTTGTTGTTGTTGTTGTTGTTGCTGTTGCTGTTGCTTAATGCGGCATTTTGCGACAAGTGTTGCTGAAACGTTTCTGGCATCGTCCTCAGCACGCACACTCACTGTACACACACGCACACACTAGCTACGGCAATTGTACGTAAATTGTATGGCGGGCAGAGGTGAGCAGGAGATGGAGATTGTCGGGTGGCAGAGGATTCCCTCATTCACTCGTGTTAAAACCGCACACCCTTCACGTCAAAAGGAATCTGCAGATGCCCTGAAACGGGGGCGAAGCGAAAACGTTACATTCGCCCCGTCACAAAATTAGGCAGTAATCAAAATACACACATACTCACGCCCACACTTCTACCGCACACACACAATCACACACACACATACAGAGGCAATACTTGTGTGTGCTTATGAGGGTTTCTTTGAGAGTTTCAACCAACCTACTTTCAACTCAAATTTGAAACAGTTTTTCGTTTGCCGTTTCAGTTGCCGCCTTTTTTTATGTCCTTTGGGCGCACAGCACTAACCTGTTGACCTTAATATTTTCTAATCTTGCTGCGTGCCCACACATGCTGTAGTCCTTTCCCAATGGATGTCTGTGTGTGCGTGTATAGCAATTTTAGATAAGCCCAAAACGAAACGAAATGAAATGAAAGCAAAGCGATGGAATAGAAACAGAAATACAGAAGATGCAGAGAACTGGCAGGACAGAAATGCTTTTGATGTCCTTGCCTCCGACTTGAGACCCGAGACCCTACTCGGAATCTTACCGTAGGCGTCTATGTGTGGCAACTCAACTGATAAGCGTTTGGCCTGATTTTACGAGTGGGGTAGTTGCTCTTACAGCTCCTTAATTAACAGCATGGCAAATTCGTTTCTCGTAATTAAAACAATTTAATTATTTGTGCGTGCATAATTGAAAATGCATTGCTGTCAGCCAGGAGCAACAATTCACTCACACATACGTGCGGGGTCGCTTAAAAACCAATCGATACAGCGGCCAACGCCCAATAAAAAATGGCGGAAAACAACAATAACAACAACAACAGCTTCAGTTTGTTGAAAGTTCTACTATATACGACATAAACAAATATACATACAATAAATAAATTGGAGCAGGCGTAAATACAAAATACATACACAGATCCCTGCACGCAAACGCACACTCACACAGACTGAGGTGAACAACATGCAGATGCAGCGTACAATAAATAAAATGCAGCAAACGCATGCACACAAGAAGAAGAAAGAGTGCAGGAGCTGACAACGATGTTGTGCGGAGTAGGGTAGGGAGTCAAGGGCTGGACAAAAGAGATTTGTGATGTGGTCAGAGCAGCTGGGCTCACGCACACCGAGAAGCCCCGCTTAAAAGGATTAAGGGAAGGGTTCAACTACATGAGGCTATCAATAGGTATATAATTAAATCCGAGTTCCAAATAAAATATTAATATTCTAGTATACGAATGAACTCTTATCTCTAAGTCTTATGCATGCGACCTTTATGTCGGGCCAATAATTAAATGTTCCATAAGATCTTTAATTGGATCAGATAATAGCTTGGTATTCTATGCTGAATCAATATACTTCATATTAAATATGTCATCTTCTAATTTACTTCTGTAATTGCAAATGGATTTATTCTGAAAATTTATTGTGCTCTGGTCGAACGGCAGATAGTCCAAGAGTCGTATGCAAGTCCTTTCATTATTCGGTAGCCCTGATATGCTGCATAAATGAATAAATATTTTGTAATTTTTTATTTGTGCACATATTTTTTTTATTTTTCATTTTCTGTTTTTGCTGCACATCGTATATGAGTAATGCAAACGGACAGACAACGCGGCGGGAGGCTGCGGAGAATCGAGGTGCGGCTCACAATGGGCGACACGGCGTATACGCAATATATACACAGGCACACACATACGCACTGGTGCAAGCCATGAACGGAACATGTATATAACAGCATCGCATGCCATATGCAAGTGTGTTCGTGTGCGTGAGCTTGTGCGTGTGCGTGTGTGTAAAGCGGATTTCGAAAGCATAAAACGACGAAACGACAACGAGACCGGGAATGACCCACAATGAAAACGGACAGTGTGTACAAATAGGAGCAGCATCTGCAGCAGCAGCAGCAGCAGCAGCAATGGATACACACATTCAACCACATGCACATGCACATGTCCCATAAATATAGCACACACACACGCACCCATACACATACACAATACACAGAGCCATATACACATGGGCCTATTTATTGAGGCTGTGTGTATGCAGAGTCGTAGTAAAACGCTTGACGCAGGTAAGAGGCTGGCACAGCTTCACGGCACTTTACAAATTTGCAGCTGAAAGCTGCGCTTTGAACAATCAAGCGTGCTACACATACGCACACGCGCACGCAAGCAAGCAGAGACAATGAAAGAAAAGAGTAAACGCAGCGCAGCTGTCGAAAGCGTAAATGAAAATGAAAAATGGTGCAGTCGCCATGCAGTAGTAGCAGCATCAGAAGCAGCAGCAGCAAATTGAAGCACAACAACAACAACCACAATGGAGAGTAGGCTGGCAATGCTGCATGCTGCATATTTCGGGGCGTGTTGCAGGTCCAGTTAATCGGCTGCAACGTACGTATTCAGGTCATCATTATTGATTCGCACTCGCCGCCGCTGTGCGTATAGAGACATGAATCATACGTACGCACATGCAAATACACATGCACATGCACACACACACTCACACACACACACGTTTGCAGGCATGTACATATTTCGGACATTATATAGCTGGCAGCTGCATATGGCAATGGGCTCGTTATGTATTTTGAGCCCTACTTAGTTGCAGGCGCTATTAACTCTGGTCAGGCTCATTACTGGTGCACAACCGTTACACCCAGTCTCCCAGGCATCTTCCGTCGCAGGCCTTTTCTACTAATCAGCAGTCATTATGTAAAGTCAGTCAAGCAGGCAACAGCAGCGTGAGCGGCAAGCAGTCGCATGTACATTGCGCAACGTGCCCCAGCGCAGCCAATTTAAGGCGTTGCAAATTGGTCTTGCCGCAACTCACCTGACGAGCCAGCGAGCGCGCAGTTAACGAACCACCCACGCTTCATCTTCTGCGGCTGTAATTTAGCAGAGAAGAAAAAAGTATAAAATAGAAAAAATTAAAACGATATCCATTTTGGCTCAGCAATTTCGCTGGGTGTCGTCGTGGAGCGCAAGACTTTCATATCTCGTATTTTAGCGCCTGAATCGCAGTGCGTTGGCAATTTGCTGACAGCAGACAGGACACGACGGGGACGACTGTCTGCCTGCCAGCATGCCAGCCTGCCTGGGCGAGCAAAAACTCGTTTAGTTTTCATTTCATTTTCCGAGCAACGCTGCAAATGCGTTTGCTTCGCACTTTTTGCTATATTCACAGCTGCCTGCTGCTGGCATAACCTCATACAATTTCTTTAACATTTATTAGAATTTGTGCGAAGACTTTTAGCTTGGCGTTTGGAGGCTGCTCGTCTTGGCTTCCCAACTCTAAATTGCTGGCAGCCCCCAATGTACATTGTGTACATACATATATAAACATGGACATTTCTCTCCCTTCCTTGCTCAATTCGCTGTCTGCATTCATTCAAAAGCCGCCAGGCCTCGCCGGCTGCCGTGTGCTCTGCGCCAAGCGCCGAGCGCCGAGCTTAAGTTGCCAGTCGCCGGTCGTCGGTCGTCGGTCGCCGGGTACCCGACTTGGCGCGTTCTGCTGGGCGTAAGGGGCGTGTTGTATGCCTCAGTGTTGGCGTGTCATAAAAATGTCGACGCTGCCAACACGCAAAATGACAGCTGCACAATGGGCGTGGCACTATTCATTTGTTGACTGGACTTATGTGAAAAAAAATTAAAAAAAAAAACACTTAGTACGTCAGCTCCCAACTGTGGGTCAAGTTTTAAAGCTGTCCTATATGACGAGAGTCAAACAGTTGAATATTAATTCCGATGTTATTATTTTATTTGACAATAATAATAATAATAAAATAACAAATAAATACTCTTGGCATACAAATGTAAGAATCTTTCAATCATTTTAATTTTCATTCAATGAACTTTATTTAGTATATATATTCTACAATTCCAAAAGTATTTAGCTCCACAATAAAATATTAAAAAATACTGAAGAGAAATACATAAATAATAAATAAATTTATAATTGTAGAGAAACTTGGATCTCATGACATCTGCCTAGCACACGGAACTAGCAAGGAAACATTCGTTGCACGATTCAAGAGAAACATCGCTGATAATTAATTTTAGTTTTTTTTTTTTTATTGATAAACATTTTTATTAATTTTTCGCTTGTTTATTTCTTATGGCCATCAGTCTGCTTGAATGTTTTATCGCTGACATCTGAATTTTATTCCATTGTACAAGACTTAACATTCGCCCGTTGGCAGCTTGTTTATTTTTATACTCTGTATGCTGTGGAATTATTTTGTAGACATTTATTTTTCTTATTTTTTTCTGTGTTGTTTAGCACCTATTTTCTACCAGTTGTTGTGTTCAGTTTGTCAGGCAGACAACTATGCGCTATTGCCCTGATTAGAGGTCTTGACATGCCAAGTCGTCCTATCTCAAGCGGCCCATTAAAATTATGCATCTATATCTGTCCGTCTTTTGCGGTGCGCCTTGCATTAGCCATGATTATCGCAGTGGCGCAGTCAGACAGCAAGAACTGACATGATTTCCAGCGCGTTCGAGCAGGGGCTCCCTCGGTCGCCGCAGGCCGAGTGGCCTGTACAACAGCAGTCACAACAATACGTAGATTTCTACATTTATATGTGTGTACAACTTGAAATGCCATCATGTGCAGCATGCGTGGCTTTGTTTCGTTAAAAAGCAAAGAGTTCCAACAATGAACCGAATGAAGCAACTGCTACAGCCGCTGTGTCATGCACTTGAAATACCAGTCAAGAGCAGCGGCTGCAACAGCGCAGTCGCCCCAAAATTTGCTGCTGGAAAATGTTTTTTGAGGCCAATGTGTTTCTTTTTGTTGTTTTTTTCTTTTATATTTATTTTTGTGGACTTTTTATTTTTGAACAAATGAAAAACCAAAACAAGTTGAAAAATAAAAACAATTACGATGTTTGGCAATGCAATTACATGTATATCAAGAGGTGAAGCACCTGGTTGGCCGAGGAAAGTCAGGTTCTAAACTTTTACTTTCATCTGAAGCAGTTTCATTGAAGATGATAATATTTAATCCGTGGCTATAGAAATGAATTTCATGCATATAGCCTGTGTGATACCAAAACACAAAAACATTAATTATTTATTATACCAGGATTTTATTTATAATTTATTTATTTGTTGGCACAGATAATAATGAAGACTTTTTCAGTTTCTTTTCACTTAACTCTCACAGCCAATGCCAACTGTTTGTGCTGTGTAGTGGTGTGAGAGCGAGAGCGTGATCGACCATGGGACCGTCCCCGTGAATGCTCGCGAGATCGACATCGGCTACGTGAGCGATCTCGTTGGCGATCACGTGTTATTGCAGATTTTATTCTCCCGAGTGCTATTTCATTACTGGAGCTGTCTGAATCAGAGTTCTCTCGACAGCGACACGAGCTACTCTCGTCTCGTCTTCTACTAATTCGCCCACTTTTTGAGCGTGAATACGTTAAGAGTTGGCTCCTCTCCAACTCTTTCAAGACATCTTCAAGCAAAAACTGTGCTTTATTAGCCCGACGTATTAGCCGGGTTAGCAATTCTTTTTGATCCTCGGTCGACATGATACTTATTTGTTTTACACTTATAGCACCCACACTTTAGTTAGAACTCACTATTTCATTGCTCCCACTCGCAGCTATCGCTATCAACTGATAAAAAGCTCAATGCCGCCTCAGCTTTTATAGAAACTTGGGAAACGTTTGGTAAACGTTTACAAACGTTTGATAAGCTTCGAATCGTATTGGCATTGTAGTCGAACGTACTGTAAACGTTTAGCCAAGCGCTGAGTCATAGCAAATCAGTAAATTATAAATACAATGTTTCAAAAATCATGCCAAAAGCCATGGCATTAAAAAAAAAAGAATTGAAAAGCTGAATGCTTGATCAAATTCGCTGCAGAAAATGAAACTGCGTTCTCAACTAGTCTAATACAATGTCCGTGAGTTAGTGATCACTCATAAAATGCCCTGTAGATTAAAGGGATCACAACAATTTTCCGTTTTCATTATAGCTATAATTTAGGTCTGAGGAAGGAACTTGCTCCGCCGTACAGAAAAAATTAGAAAGCAACTTTTTTACTAGAACTATTTTTAATATATTTCAGTTTAACCCAATTATTAATTTAGTATTGTAGATTTTAATTTCTAAATTAATTATCCAGATGAATACTAAATTATGATATAGTATATTACACCCAAGGTTACTCCTTTTACACAGGGTGTGTAAAGGAATCGGGTCTATCGCGCACACAAATAGAATAAGAATGAATCGCAGCAGGGCAACGCGGGAGAATACGATTCAAGTGAGTTTTGCCATGAAATCCCTGGAAACTTCTATTGTCGACAACCTCAGTGAGCTGAGCACATTTTGCACAGTGTAGGAGTACGTGAGCTGGGGCAGACCACGTTCATCCCATGCTTGGCTCCTCAAGTAGCTTCGGGTTAGGAATTCATTGTTAGTTATGCGATTTCATTGCTTGTTTTCTTTGCGAATTTCTTCCAACGACAACGGCCAAGGAGCACAGGACACCAAGGCAAACTAAACGTCTTTCATTGGATTTTGGCACGCCAGGCATCAGGTTTGGAATCACGACTTCCAGCAGCCGACAGCAAAACAACGGCAACAACAGCAACAAAAAAAGAAAAGAAAGCAAGTAGCTGTAAGCCACCCTCAATCGCATCGCATTGCATTGCACGGCAGCAAGTCAAAGTCAAAGTGTTCGACATTATTTGAAATTCATGAGTGGCATTCCTTGCCAGCGCTTCCCTTGACTCTCGCTGGTGGGCTCCACGTCTTGTCTGGCAAATAAATTCAAGGAGCAGCAGCTGATAATGGCATACTTACCCCCTCTACTCACATATAACTCCGCCTTCACCAGCACCAGCAGCAGCAGCAGCAGCAGCAGCAGAGGCAATAGCAACACCAACAGCAACAGCATCAGCCACGCTTTTAATTGAACACGCACGCTAATTAAGACACCAATAGTTCTGGCTTTACTTTTAGTTTTAGTTGTTCTTCGTGTTGTCGATTGTGTGTAGCTGCCTGGCTTCTATTTGGTATTCGGCTGTGCAGCGCTTTGCTTCGCAATCCAATTCTCGTTTCTCCTTGCTTCCTGTGGACTCTCATGTAACGCAATTATTACGCTAATTAACTGTTTAAGTTTATGCTAATTATGAGCGCACAAGTCACCCAAAACATTTCCTGGCAAGCGTTCAATTAAAAGGACGCACAAGTATATGAGCAATGAAAAGTTTCATGAAATTGTAGCATATACGACGTACACACAGGAGGATATCAGATTTCGTTCAACCTATAATATATTCACCCAAATAAAATAGATAGTATAATATGCTTAACTCAATCCAATTAGGTTTTTGAAGCGGCTAAACGATATTGGGCTGGAAAGCATCTTTGACTTACAGAGTTTCTACAGCGAAAAGACAAATGGAAAAACTTTTTGTTTTCGACGAATCGAACTTTTTCCTCAGTTCAGCTGAGCGCTGTAACAATAGTAACTCAACATGAAATCAAAAATTGAACTATTTTATTTATATACATATATATTTTTATCATTATTATGCATCATTGTCATGCACAGAACACACTCAGTTCTACAGTTCAATCTATTCTTAGGACTATATACTATTTTGTTTTATGATTTACTTTTCTTATTTTTCGGATAGAGAATTGTGGCCATTGGGCAAAAACACTTCAGGCTTGTAATATTAAATTGCCTAGAATATATTTATAAATTGTTCTTGCTTGAATTCTTTGAAAAGTTTAGAACTTTATAGTTTCATTGCATTGCCACCGTTCCCCGAATGACATAGGATAATTCTAAGAATACAACAAAATTATATTTCTTCTTTTACGGACTACTAAATTGCTACACTATCAGTAGTGGGAGTAGTGCCATCTAAATTCATTCTTCTGCTTCAAGAATGCAGTGCATCATTTTAAGTACCGGCTTCATCTTTAACTTTGTGCCGCAGTTCCTTACACATTTAATTGTAATATTGCCCGACTGCATAATACACGCTCGCGGCTCGAGAGCATTCCCATTTCATCATCAAATATTCCCAATTGGCGGATTTGTCTTTCGCTTGAATGGCGGAGAAATACTTGGGATTCATATGTGTATCTATGGGACAGTCAGAGTCATTACAATATGAGCCAATGCACCCTTCTTTAACCTGAGAACGAGTATAGAAAGTACATTTAATAGTAAAACATTTGCTTATTGTAAACGTCAGTTCTTTTATTCGAAACTTAGACAGCATCTTAAACTAATGCACTTACTCTCTCTTCACTAAAACTCAAATCCCTCCAACATTGTAACCTCTCCATTCCCCGCAGCAGAGCCTTTTCAGACGCTGACAGTGGTGTCCATAGCAAGTAATGGTTCATTCCTGGCATTCGCACGTCAGCGTCAAACGGAAACAGTTAGCAGCCATCGGGGCTGCTCAACCCGCACTGCCCCTCTCCACTCCCTGTCCATGTATGTGTGCGCATGCATTTCTGTGATTGTGTGTTTGTGTGTATGTAATTATTGTAGGTCCACGTCATCGTCGTGTTTGTGTCGACAACGCCGCCAACTTGTTTGCATACAAATTAAACTCGTCATTTATGTGCTCTCTCTCTCTCTGTTTATTCCGTTTTCTCTCTTTTTGTGCAGCCCTCTGTCTCCCTCCTCATCTCTTTCTCTATCTCGGCCTCTCTCTCTCTCTCTCTCTCTCAAACTCTTTGTAACTATCTCCATTTTCTCTCTCTTAGCACACCCACTCAATAGCGCGCTTCGCTGCACACTGTAGATTAATTTATCATCTCGCTTTACAAGCATTCTATGAGTGTAATGAACTTTTAACAAGCAACTGCCACGCCCACAATACCCAGCACCCAGCCATATACAGCCCGTCGACGCGTTAGTTTTTGCGCATCCAATTAGTTTTTGCAATTTTTTCCAATGCTTTTATTAGCGCAATGCAAATATTGTTCAACTGCTCCACTACACATCCATCAGCTGAAAACGAAATAAAAACACAGATTATATATATATATATACATATATATATATATATACTAGCTTACAGTGATTTTATACAATGTAGTAGACATATATGAGCCAACATATTATTAAATACTTAAGTAAAACCTACTCCAAGCTCTCAATTTTATGTATTCACTTGAAAATGTGCATTAAACCTTGTTTACTATTATATAATCTTATATACATCGATATTCTGACAAGAGCCTTGAACCAAAAAAATAGAAGAGTATTCAGACATGTACATACATAGTAAATATGTTATTATGTGAACAAAACTAATATTGTTTGCGAGATGGGAGCTGGCTGTTCTGCCAGCTTAACAAAGTTGAAAAACATAATTAAAGTTTTGCATGGTGGCGATCCTCTGGGACAAATGCCTGAAACCAGGACTAAAAGTTGACTAATGCTCGCAGCTTTCACGCGCCGAAAGGTAATTAAAATGCTAATAAACACTCGTTAAGTACATAATAACCCGACAGGAGCCACAACAACAAAAACAACAACGATAACGGCAACAGTAATAACGGCAGCCGCCTCACGATAAACAGGGCCCAACTAATGCGACGTATCTGCAAATTTACACCAGGCACAAGTCAGCAACACGTCGCACCCTTTGATCTCTACCAAAAACGTACTAAATTTATGTCTCAAATATGCACAATCACACACACACATATACACACAGGGCTTCCTACTTGGAGCATTTCTTAGCTGCGGTGAATCCGACACTAGTCGCCTCGTCTCGACTGCTCATACAAATATTTTTAACAGAATTGCATTGCTTGTTATGCCTCCGACGTCGCCTCTTAAGTTTGAATTACAAGCAATACTTAAATAAATTAGCTCACGCCCACACATGCACGCACACACTCACTAGAGCACTCGATACACTCACACAAATAGTCAACTTGTCACACAAATGCACATTGTCAATCCTTTCGGGTCGTCCTTGCTGTAGGCGTGCTATTATTCTCATGAGTATATTAAACAAGCTTGCCTAACTAATGGCAATATATACAACTATAATTATGGATAGAGGGTGTCACATGCCCTCTGCCAAGTAATTCCCATACTGGAGTATTCTGCACTTTATGCTAAAATGATATACATTTATTTGCTGAATGTATCCATAAACTATTAATCAAATGGATAAGGAGCAAGTCAAACGTGATATATATTTACTACACGACTTTCTTTTCAGTTTGCGGCATGCAACACCCTATATAAGACCAAATCGCACCTTTTTGCCTGTGTTATCCCCTCAACAGTGAACTCAAATTTTAATTAGGTTTTTTCAAGTATTTTCTGTGCTCATGAAGCTGCCCAGGCAGTCGCTACGGTTCTGTGACCCTCTGCTCCCTAAATTGCTATCAATTTTTCATTCCCTTTTAGTTGTTGTTGTTGCTGTTGTTGTTAATGTTGCTGTTGCTGTTGCTGTTGTGGCTTCAACTGTTTTGTCTAGATGGAGGTGGCCGAGAGCGTCACTATATATTATGTCGAATATGTTGGCCTTGCCCGGTTATTAAACACCAACACCCAAGCACATTATAAATTATGACATAAAAATGTAATAAGCCCCAGGATCGAGCCGAGGCTCGGATGGAGGGAGTGCACCGCGTTATATTTCAAATAATGTTCGTTTAAAGGTGATGTGTGTGGTGGTGTTTGCTGATCGAAACTTAAAGCTTGGCAAAATGCTTACATTGCTCAAACAATTGTTTCGCATTAAATATGTGGAAGCATCGCAGAATCTCAAGTCAAAGTTTGCGACTTTGTTATAATAGTTGACGCTTTTCTTCTCCTTGTTGTAGTTATGGGAAATGAACAAGAAAATGCGCCCTTTACGAATTTGCATAAAATGAGTGAATAAATGCAGTAGATGGCTAGAGGCCAAAGGCTGAAAGAAAAGCGCGCGTCTGTTGGTACATAAACACGCTAGCGATGGGCGAAGCGTCTCAAATGCCAACAGGTTAGCGCTCGAGACACCCTCTCATTGCAGGCCGACTAACGATTCTGCTCCCTCCCCCATACACATCCATCTGCTGGCAGTTGGCTGTTGCTGTGGCATTTTGACAATACAGCGAAGCCAACGCTCACCTCGCAGTGCCAACAAAAACGAATTTGCATAAATAACAAAAACATATTTAAGCCACCTTCCAACCCCGCATTACCGCATAACGGGATGCCAAGGGGGCAGGTTCAGAGATCGGGCTAGGCCAGGTCATGCTGGTCCGCAAGCTGGCAAACTTCCTTGGCAGCACTCGGGCTGCTTCTTACCTTTAGGACTCTGTCCACCTCTCTTTCACTCACGTTCTCTCTCTCTCTCTCTCTCTCTCTCTCTCTCTCTCAGTCTCTCTCTATCTATCTATATTTTTTCCTTTTTTCGTTGCTCGTTGTTTGCGATGTGCATAATTTAGAAGCACGCATCGAGCCGAGGAAGTTGGGTTGTCGCCTTGTGGACGTCTTGTCTGCCTTGGTTAGTTGATTTCTTTTAGCCCATAAAAATCAGAAAAACGTCGTCCATCTTGCTTCCTCTTTCAGCTTGTGTTTCCCCTCCCTTCCTGATTTGGTTTCTATCTTTGGCAAATATGCATGTAAATATTGTTTGCAGAATGTGGCGCCAAATATTTGAAATAAGCGCAAAGCGGCAAATAAATGACAGCTAGCAGCCGGATCAGCAACAGGATATGCAAAAACGCGTAAAGGAATTTGCTTGCTTTCAAGTTTGCATTGATTAGATATATTCCTACATTCCATGACTTTAAAACTTATAAATAACCACAGAATTCAGCTAGACATAAACAAAAAACTTGTTAAACTAAATGTGGCTGGTTGCACATAACATGTTGAAGTTTGGAGTAATTAAATTGGAACTTAAAATATTCCATTGGTTTCTTTGATTAGCGATTGAACGCCCCACAGAGGTCGTGTAATAAAGAATACTATACAGATATAGAAGCTCATATGCTGGAGCTGGGAGTCTATATGAGAGGACAATACTTAACACTATCAAAAGATATAGCTTTGATAGTTTATTCCTACGACAGAAACATAAGTTGGCCCACATTTTGTAATAGCATTCAAGCCCATGAAAGTTAATGCCTGAGTCAATCAAATCAGCCTTTGGAGGCCATGCGTGTGTCACTGAATGCACGACTGGCTGACATAGCTTCTCGAGCTAACGAATTTTCGAGCCGACGCCTCTCTAGTTGAAGCTATGAGCCTGCGGGACCCAATCAATATGCTCCGCAGACCGCAGTGCAGAGCTCCAAATAGCTGGGAGGCAAAGCCAGCGATAATGTTGCTGTGGTGCGCAAAAACAAGAAATGCAACGGCAACTGACAACAGCTAGAAAAACCGCAACAGCAGCTGGGACACCCAGGACAGTTGGGACACAGCCAGGACAGCCAGAATGTGTCGTGAATAAGAGAGGCGGGAGCGCGGTGAGGAGAGTGTTAGAGGAAGCAATAATTTAATTCTGCATTGCAAATGCAAACAAATTTCGTTGAGCCGCAGAGAAAACTTAAACCGCATCGCGCGACAAAAACGCAGCGGAAGACAACACGAAAACGCGAAGCCGGCGGCGTTGAAGAGGGCGACGAACAGGATGCCACGGTGCGAGGAGCAGGGGCAAAAGTGAGCGAGTGTTTATTTTATAGTCGCCACGGAGTTGGCTTCGTCCGCTTCCCGACAGCTAACCACCAATCGCTTTGCTCTTGCCGCATTGCCTCCGTGCCTCCGTGCCCGTGCCACCGACCCCCAGCAGCCGTCGGTCTGTTATTATTGAAGAATTATTACGCGGAGTGGCAACAGAAGTTGCCAATGCTGGCTATGTCGTCCTCTCGCTGCCTCCGAGGACCGACTAATAGCGCAAGGCCCCCGCACAATATACTTGTCGATGCATTTCTGTTTTTTAGATTTATATATTTGCGCATAAAAACTGAGTGCAAAAGTTTTGCATATTCATGGCGCTTTAAATGTCGTCTCCAGCGTAGACAGCAGCGACGTCTGAAGTGCAACAGCCGCAGCAGTAGCCACAAAGTCAACTACCAATAACAGCGAAAGAGCAATACTGACTTCCACCATACTCTACCAAATAAAACTATTCAAAAGTAGCGAAAATTCTGCATGCACATATTACATTCCATTTGGCATAGATGCGGAAGGATTATTCCAAAGAAAGCATTCTCCGAAAAACTAAAAAGAAAGGATAAAAATTAAAATACGTGATGAGCTTCGACAAACAGACAGCCAGATCACCTGGTCAACTGGAACTATCCAGCAATATTCAAACTCGAAACCTGGATCTCGAAGTCGCCTGCCAGACCTTAAAAGTCAGTACAAGTTCTTTGTCTACCATCTGCTGAGCGCAGGGGATTTGCGCTTACTTAAATTATAGCAATTTATTAATAGTTAATCTCAGAAAAAAACTAAATAGTTTTGATTGCCAACAGGACAACTAATTAAACTTAATAAAAACGTAAAGTTCTCATTTCCAATTTGACTCCGAGCAATATGAGAAATCAAATTTGGAATTTCAGTATCTGTAGTTAGCTCTTTGATGAAATATTAAGTGTATTTGAGGTGCAGCTAACCAAAGGCAAGAAAACTCTTCGAAACTTTTGTGCATATGCCGCAGATGCTGAAAAGAGGCAGATAGTGTTAGAGAAAGAGAGACAGACAGTGCGACTGTGTGAGTGCCTCGAAGAGGGAAGCAGAGAGCGTATGCGGAAAAAAATCGTAATAATATCAACTATAAAAGTAGCAACATCAGTTGGCAGCTGTAAGCAAACCTAGCGACAGACAGCCAGGCGAACAGACAAATAGACGACCGTCACAGACATATTGTGTCTGCAAAACTTTGTTGACAACAGCCACCGCAACAACAACAAGAGCAGCAACTACTAAAGCTACAACAACTACAACGTGGAGATACAACAACAAGGAGTGTCACAGTCGAGTATCTAGCGGCTAAAAACCGCGCAATGGAGCGCATGTGGAAACAATGAAATTATTGGTTAAATTTATGTGCCCTCCGTGAAGTGAGGCTACTGCTGAGGAGCGCCCAGCCAGTCAGCAAGCGGCACCACGCCCCCACACAATTTGCCTTGTAATTGTCGACATGTCAGCACATTAAACGGCTATAAAGCGTTGGCAAAATGGCAAATCAAAGCAACTTGTCCCGCGTCGGCTAACTTTTCTAATTTACGACCATGGAATGCAACAGTTAAGCGCCTGTGGCCTTTTGAACTCTCGACCCCGGCCACATTTACATGCACACAAGCCAACCTCAGCCAGCTTGCCTCTCTCCAGTCGCAACCTACTGGCCTGGGTTGGGCTGCGTTAGCTTGGTCTACCTGCGAAGTTGCTCTAAAATTTATCATGACACTAATGAGCATGAAATGGGACAAGGTTTATTAAATTTCCTTTTTAAAATGCGCACATGGCAAGTTGCCCAGAGGAAGGAGTGCAGCAGCAGCAACGAGAGTCAACAAGTTTTCTGCATTTTTTCTCTCTCTTTCTCGGCTCATCAGCACAAGCAGGCGGCTTGGCTACACTGCATCGAGGCGAGTGTTGGCGACATGGAAGTGGCGCCATCGCGACATTCGCACTCTCTTTAGCTACCTATCAGCTTCCTAAGTTTGACACCCACCCAAGCACCCCAGCACAGATTCCTTCCCTTTGTCGCCCACTGCCAGACACATAGACAGACGTCCGAGCAGCTGCTGCCCGGGCAGCAGAATGAAAAATGTCCGCAAGTGCGAAAATGAATCTGCCCCATGTTGCAATTTATTATGCCAACATAATAAATATTATATACAGTTGGTGTGTCAGACACTCACTGACTCCGCTCCTCTCCGTTGTTGGCTCAATTTTGGTTGGCACAATTCGAGGAAGCGTCGCTTTGTAACAGTTTGAGAAATGTTTAAAGCATTGCCAAGCTGCTAGCCTAATTGTGGCTGAAGCAAAATAAAGTTAAATCTATTCAACCGACACATAAATATTTACTCATCGTCATCAAAATTAGCCGAAAATATTAAATCAAGCTGGTTCAGAGGCATGAAAAATACCGAACTAAGTTTCAAATCCCTCATATTTGAATGCATATAATTGTGACGCAATGAAAACTAAAAATTTACTACTTTAAATCTGTATACTACTATAAACTTTTCTTAATAGACCAAAGTCTTCTAAGCTCTAATAAGATTTAACTGCCCACTGAATAACATAAATATTATTGCTCTTGATTTTCAAGAGTATGGGAGCTAGATAGATGAATGTATTCATAAGATCAAATTTGTCAAATACAGGATTTTTCAGTTTTGTGTAACAATAAGAAGAGTATTATGGACATATACATAGGGTTCGATTTCTCTTTGTACCCCAACATTTTCAAGACAAAACGTGTCTTATATTTATAATATTCAAGCAAAATAATTAGATGTAGCACATAAGCAAGTCATATTTCGTACATATCTTCACCATTCACCATTGATTTAAATCATAATTAAGAATGTTTACACTCTTCAGCTCCAGTTGAGTCGGGCAGCAATTCTTTTCAGCTATGCATGAGATATTCCCATTTCGGCGTTAAATAAATTTAACTTTGTTGGGCTTTCCACTTACCACATCTAGCCGTACTGTGTTGCTTGTTTATTTTGAACTCAGCCTTAACCCTATCCATTCCCTCTTGGGTGAATGACAATTTTTGGGTACGCACCCATAAATAAATCATTCAAATTGTCAACAGGAATTTATTTGCGTTGCGTTTTCGTTTCATGTAAGTTTCTTGCGGTATCCCATGCGGAAATGGACCGCACAGTGACACTGGGAACGAGCAAGGTGACGATGATCAAGAGTGCCACAACTGGGCTCTGGTCGGAGCAAAGGCGAGAACTACATAGGCGACATCAATGTAGTGTGGCTGCTTTTGTCAGAGCTTGTCAAGTTGCTGGCGTCGCATTCTGCTTCAGTGTCTTTTTGTATTTGTAGATTTATGCAAGTGTATGATATATATATATATATGTATATATATATATATATATATATATATATATATATATATATATATATATATATATATATATATATACATATATATATGTATATGTGTGTGGGAATGTGTGCTTGTTAATGAAATAGTTTATGTTGTGTTGTCGTCTTGGTCGCTCTTGCGGTAGGCTGCTTTATTATAGTTAATATACCCTAACTAAAGGCATTGCATTACTTAGGTCTTGCTCACTAAAAAATATAACTTAAGAAAATTAAGTGGAAAAGAATCTTTTTCTTTATTGCTTTAAAGTTGTACTTCTGCCTAAAATATTTTGAAATGCAATTCTCTGACTAGTTATTATTTACATAGTTGCCATCTGAATACATACCATTTTAATCTTTGAATCTTGTTGAAAAGGCAATTAGCAACTTTTTTTATCATATTTTTTTCTTTTCACGCCCGTTTTTATTTCATTCTACTTTAAATTAACTCTTTCAGTTAGCAATTTATACCTTCAACCCGTTGAAAATTAAATTTAAGGGTACTATGATTTTGTGAAAATGTACGTAACAGACAGAAGAAGGCGTGCCACACCCCATAAAGTTTATATATAAAGCTAAAGAGTTGAAATAAAAAACAGAATACTCTTTAATACCATTTGCTAACTCATCACATTTCATTATCAACAATAACGATAATTATTAACTATGGCTTTAAGGCCTAGAGCTTACAACATTAAACATAGAAACGTGCACCAAGCATGCGTATATACCATTCCCTTTGCACACTAATGACAAAAAATGTATTAAAAAAATCGAATTAAAAAAATCGATTGAATTAAAATTCACGTTTCACAGTGATTGTAAAAATAACTTAAGCTGAACATAAATAATATATATTGTAATTATAATCATTTTAAATATTTTCAATAAGTCATCAACCTATTTTTCAATATTCATATTAAGCTTTCAATCTGGATATTCTGAACGAGCAGAGGAAAATAAATTAGACTAAAGTGTGTACACATGCGTCTTACCGAAGCAGACGATATTTGTTGGCTGTTAGTATATAAGCAAATTTATTTGTTGCTGTTGGCACTGCTGTTGCTGCTGTTTGCTTTTCATTTCCGGCCACGTCGACAAATCACAAACAACCAAAAAGGATATTATCTGCAGCAAAACTGTTTCCGTGGCCACACTATCGTCGCTGCGGTGTCCCATCTTTTTTGGGGCCGGCTCTGTCAAGTTTATTTGGATAAATAATTTGCAAAACATTTTTCGTTTTTCATTGTGTGTTTTCTTAATGGTCTTTTAAGTGGTCTCCATTCCACATCAACGACCGTGTGCCCGCCTGCCTCATAATCTTAACCAGGTTATCAAGCCGAGCCAGAAACCCCGTAGGCCAGCTGAATGTAAATTTTTAACTCACGTGCGCAAATAGAAACCCAAACTAATTTCGGGGCTTCAATAGAAGAGCGCGGAGACAACGATTTCCAGCACAATTCCAATGCTAATTGGCAGGCCAAATGTTTGTGCTTCTGAAATTTCCACTTGTCATCGTTGACGACTCACTTGAAACGCTGCTGATTAGCCCTGAGCCAGCAGTTGACTTTGAAACGTGCTACAGATATGTCTGGAACGGGCATCAGACTCATCAGCTTTACATTGGTAGCCTTAGGCTGTCTGCACTGTACCAGTGCGTCGGCTAATCTGACCGAGTTCCTCTCGCACCGTCAGCGACGCGGACTCATCTACCAGAACAGCGGCTCTATTAAGTTCAGTATAGGACCCTCGCTGCCCATTCCTCTGGGCGATCATGTGAGCTTTCGCTCTACGGTCCTTTCGTTCACACTGCAAGGTGGCACCTACAATCTGCCAACCACCCCGATTTGGCCCTGGGACAAATGGGAAAGCACCTTCGCCCGATCTCTGCAGCAAATGAGGCGCAACATTGAGAGGCACACGGCCAGCGGAGGTGTCAGATACGCGGACGATGCCCGACAGCTGGTATACACAGCTCTGGAGCAGTACATGGGCAGAAGGAACAATGATATGACTGTGGGCAGACAATGCCTACTGCGCTCTATATGCGAGAATGCCCAGGTCCATCACCATGTTGGCATCTTCTCAGAAATACTAAACATTGTGCTGAGGTGAGTAAACAATTTGAGCTTTTCGTCTTGCATCATTTACTTCTCTCTCCTGCCTACTTCGTCTCTCTCTGTCTCTGTCTCTCTCTCTGGTTTTCTCACTATTTCCCTCTGGTATTCTCAATTCCATTTCTTCTCTGTCTATCCTTATAGTCCGGGCAAAGCCGATTTAGATAACTGCTATCACGATGCCTTTGCAGCTGGACAGGCGGGTGCTAATTGCCTGGTCCTATTCGGGGCCTGTCCACGTGGTATTAACTTTTTGGATGAGATGTTGGTTTCGGAACGCAGCTGAAATTTGATTGATTGGATTTTCGTTATGGATCGATAGATGCATTGGATTGGGCAACAATAAAGTTTTTGGCGAATCAAAACGCATGTCTAATGCTTCTTGTTGTTGCGGCTGTTGCATAATTTGTGAATCCCTGTCAAAGGAGCACGCAGGGAGCATGTGGCATGTGGTATGTGGCATGCGGCATGCGGCAAGCGGCATGAGGCATGAGGCCGGAAACGGCAATAGGGGCGACTTCACAAGCAAACGAACATTTCACAGAGCTAAACAAACATTACAGCTTACACGGTGTCTCTCCTAATGAAACTAATGCAATTCGTGTATTCACAGGAAGTCAACTGATTTTTATTTTTATTTTTTATTTCTTCATTTTATTCTTAGCTTGGACAAGCTTGTATTTTATTTGATTTTGATCAAATGCTTGTTTATAGTTTTCGCCCAAGTTTGGCATTTCGTATATACAGTGTCCGCATAAACATCACGGCAGGTGGATTGTTACCTATATCTATGCGACATCAGAAGTTCAAATACCGCAAAGTTGCACAACTGCTCCAAAGCTCTCTCTCTCTGTCTCTGTCGCTCTCTCTCCGCCCCACTCACTCATTTATACATCTATGCTTAACTCCCTGCCCACATTGTCCACCCACCAAGCAGCCGCCCCATCGGCAGCAGCTATGTTCGCGCTGTCATAATCGCATTTGAATTAGCTGTGCATACAGAACGACAAGCGATAGTCAAACAGGGTGCCCCAGCTGCACGCTGATGCCTATGCGAAGCCATTGTTCGAGCTGCGCCGTATTCAAGCACCCGGTGGGAGCAGCAGTCCGTGTTGTTTTCAATGTGTTAGCCACCTGGAAAGCCTAATGTGCCACTTAAGACGCATTTATTGTCTGTCTTTCAGCTGTCGTAGTTCTAGTTGTTGTTGTTGTTGCAGTTGTCGTTGTCGTTGTCGTCGCTGCTGCATTTTCATTTAATTGAAGCCATTGTTGACAAAATGGCGGTTGCACGCTCGCTGCGCAGCTACAGCCACAGCACAAATCCACGTTGCGGGTTCCTCGGAAGTGCCAGAATTTTAGGAGCGTGGCGCCGAAATTTGCTAAAATTAATGCCAGAAATGTTTAATTCAAGACTGTTTCGCAGCTCTTCGACAGTCGGGGAATTGATGATCACACTCATGGCTTCCTTATAAATCTTCTCGAGCTGTGACTAAAAACACATTCACCAGCTCAGCTACAATTCTAACCTGCTGTTGCTCAGAATACCGAAATTCTCACGTAGATCACGTAAAAGTGTGTCCTGCAATCACATCGTAGGAGCAGTTCAGCAATATACCAACCATTAAATGATCCATACCAAGCCGGTTTTTCAGTGCATGCCCAGCTTCTAAGCCAATTGGCAACGAGTCCAATTCAGAATTCAGCGCAATTCATGAAAAATAAACATTTGTACATGCAATTAGCAGTTGAATTGGGTTATAAAGTCATCGATTTGGAAGTGCGATCCGTAAAGAATAAATAAACAACAGTTATCTTTTATCTTGCGTATGCAAACAAAAATATTTTAATTTTATTTTCGTATATTGTGAATTCAATTTCAAAAATAATAAAATAATAAAAATATTAAAATAATAAAAATATTAAAATAATAACAATAATAAAATAATTATAAATAATAATAAAAAAACAGTTAATTTTGTTTAAAATACGCGCCAAGAAATCAGTGCTGCCAACTTATTATGCAGAGCATAATAGTGTTGGACAAGACAAAATCCACAACATCTTCAAATTAGTGTGACCGCACGTAAATGTACCTAAAATTCTTGAAAATACCAAAAAAATGCGCTTCGGCCACACCTTATCGAGCTAGCATTTAATTATATTGGACATCTGTTTAAAAATTAACCAGAAAAATGAGCAACGAAGCGGCTAAAGCCCAGATCTCCCAGGAAAAAATTGTAGCCCAGTTCCAACAGCTGCGGAATGAACAGAGGAACTTGACCAACAGCCTCGATACGCTAGAAATGGATCTGCGCGAGCACCAGTGAGTCAGAATGGAGCGCTAAACCTAACCTCCAAAATATAAACAACAAATTGACGCTCTTTATATTCCAAAAGAACTGTGATAGAAACACTGAATGCAGCCGATCCGGACCGCAAGTGCTTCCGTCTCATCGGTGGCGTGCTGTGCGAACGGACTGTGAAAGACGTCCTGCCCCAGCTGAAGGACAACAAGGACTTCATTGCGAACACCATTTCAATGATAACAGTCGATCTGAGCAAGAAAGGCGCGGAGATTAACAAGTTCAAGGAGGAGCACAACATCAAAATACGCGGCGAACATTTAGACACCGAGGCCAGCAAATCGGCGGACACGCAAAGCACCTCCAAATCGGAAAATCGCAACGTGTTAGTCTCCTAATTAAAACCACAAAATAATACCAAACAACAGACGAAATGTGAACGAAGCGTATTCACTGTGTCCATTGGGGTTCTTTGTGCGGCGGCACTACAATAATTAATGCATTGATTATGATTCTGTTATATGTAATTTTAGCTATAAGGCGCCGCTCCACACGCGAACGTCACTCATTCATAGCCCCACCCCCACTCTCATCCCCACACCCGCACCCCCACACACGCACACACACACATACATGCATAATTCTCACCCAGTCGGCACACAATTAAAACGAAAAGAGCTAATTTGAAATGGCAAATGGATGCACAAGCTGAGTGATTTTATTGACGCTGGTAGTCCCGCTTGCCGCCCGACTTGCTCAGCAGGCGGACCTTCTCGATGCAGATGTCGTGGGAGACGGCCTTGCACATGTCGTAGACAGTGAGTGCGGCCACAGAGACGGCTGTCAGAGCTTCCATTTCGACGCCAGTCTGTCCGCAACAGCGTACAGAGGCCACCAGGCGTACGCAGTGTTGCTGCTCCAGCAGCGTGGCCTGCACCCGTACCGTGGACAAAGCGATATTGTGGCACAATGGTATTAAGTTTGAGGTGTGCTTGGCTCCCATGATGCCGGCCAATTGGGCCACGCTGAGAACGTCGCCCTTGGCGAGCTCGTTGGCTGCAATGAGCGCAGTCAGGCGCTCGCCCACATAAACTGTGGCCTCTGCGCTGGCTGTGCGAGTGGTGTGAGCTTTGTCGGCGACATCCACCATTTGCGCTTTGCCTTGGGCATTGATGTGCGTCAATCCACTGGAGTTGCGCAGCTGTGCGTGTTGTAGTTGATGAGGATGAAGCGTGATCCTGTTCCTGTTCCTGCTCATGCGCCTGTCGCTGCCAATACCTGCAAGCAAACAGTTCTAGGGAATGGTGTGCGAGCTCTGTGTTAGCCGCCTATGAGTATCATTGGGCGATTTTTCATTTGCGACAGATTCAGCATGCCTGCGTAGGATTAATGCGCCCATTAATACAGACTATAGATGCGACAACAGCAAGTTCTCACTGTCACTCACCTGCATGTTGTCGCTTCTTGCGCTGCACTGCGGCGCCTATAAGATCGACCAGCTGTTGCTCCGTGCAGCCCTCGCTACGCATGGCGTCGCGCAATGAGAACTCTTTGTTGCCAAAGAGACACACCTTGATGTTGCCGTCGGCAGTCAGGCGCAGACGATTGCAGGTGCCACAAAAGTGCTCCGTCATGGAGGTAATGAAGCCCAGTTGTCCAGCGAATCCTGGCACCGCATACGCCTTGGAGGTGTCGTTCGGCCCATTAGGCAGCGCTTGAAACTCTGGCCATCTCTGACGAATCGTCTGCACCGTTTCGTTGTAGGAGATCAAGCGCTCCGTCTGCCACTTGTTGCCCGAGAAGGGCATATACTCTATGAAACGCACGTCGACGGGCCGTTCACGCGTGAACTCGACGAAGTCGCAAATCTCGTCCTCATTGAAGTTGCGCATCAGCACGCAGTTGATCTAAACGAAGACGGGGTTGCTCAATCAAGAATTTTAAGTAGATAGTTAACATTGCACTGACCTTTGGTCGGTAGCCCAGCTGAATGGCTAAGTCGATACCCGCTATGACCCGCTCCCAGCCCTTGCGGCGTGTTATCTGCTCGAAACGTTCCTTGCGTAATGTGTCCAAGCTAATGTTCAGCGAATCCAGTCCAGCCCGTTGCAACGGCAGCAAAAAGCGTGTCAGCACCATCCCATTGGTGGTGATGCCCACGTGCTCGAGCTGAGGCAGCGCTTTCAACTGCGCCACCACCTCCACAATGTCGCGTCGCACTGTCGGCTCGCCTCCCGTCAGACGTATCTTACGCACGCCCTGCTCCACGAAGATGCCTGCCAGGCGCAGCACCTCCGCGGTGCTCAGCAGCTGCGATTTGGGCTGCAGCGGCACGCCCTCGGCCGGCATACAATAGTCACCTGTAATTGAATAACTCATGTATTTCACCATCGCTTATCAGCTTCAAGCTCTGTGTCTTGGCCAGATAACCCTGATTGGGTGGGTGGACTTACAGCGCAAATTGCAGCGTTCGGTGAGTGAAATCCTCAGATATGTGTGGTGCCGTCCGAAACTGTCCGTCAGCGGCGACTTGGCAGCTGCGCTCTGTACACGAACGCGATTAGCCAATTATATCTGATGCAAATTATATACTACTCACTACCTCTGTGACAGACGCATTGAAATTTTTTTTAATATCAGGCTCTGCACCTGTTGCCGCACTCTTTGTAGTTGTCGCCAACTTGTGGAACTGCGAACCGGTTGCCATGCCCGCCGCCTGTCTAAGCTGCGCTGCGTATTGATGCAGCAGCAGAGGCGGGCCTTTCACCAGCAATCGCATTTGATGGACGTTTCTGCGCTGCGGCTCGATGAGACCTTAATCAGAAAGCTATTGACACGGCCGTTCGGTTACCTAACCTACAATTCGCTGCTGGGGGCTAGCGGCTTGGATTCCTGCTATGCCATCAAAACACTCCAATTGAATCAATTCTGATAAGCGTATGTTCAGACTCAGCAATGTGCTTACCTCACCAGCAATGCGCCTGTAACTCCAACTCGTGTTGCTCCGCACCGGCTACATAAACAGCGACAGACGAGCGTTGTTTATAAACTGAACGCTCAGATCATATGGCATTCGTACACGGGGAGCTTCGGTCTGAAAGCTCTACAAGCACACACACACACACACACACTCACAGCTCAAAAAGACGTATTGGTGTGTGAAAATACAAGTGTAATTAGTGAATGAGAAATTGTTTAATCTACTACGCAAGCGGTTGGCTCTACTCTATGAATACATTTCATCCCATTACGAATTTAATAATATTAAAAAATATTAAAAAAGATCATGACAAAAAAAAAAAAATTGAAATATTTAACAAGATTTATTTGTCTCACATCTAGTCTTCACTTGTTATTCGAACAGTACTTTAGATTATAGCTCCTAGCCGAAGTCACTAGATGCAATACACTTTTTCATTTGAATAACCCTTTTTATACCCTGAAATGGAAAATCAGGGTATAATGTTTTTGTGCTAATGTGCGTAACAGGCCTCACCCCATAAAGTATATACATACATATATTGTTGATCAGCTCGACGAGCTGAGCCCTGTCCGTCGGTCTGTCCGTCCGTCCGTGGAAACACGTGGATTTCGTAAACCACACAATCTAGAGACTTGAAATAAAAAGTAAAATGTTCGATAATATCAAATGCTGTACGAGCTCCTTTTTTCGATAACTCATCCAATTTCCTCATAGTCGATAACTATCGAAAATATCGCCTTTCTTTAGGCCTAGAGTGCAAAGATAGAATCGTGTTACTTTTAAGGATAGAATCGGTTGGTTGCTATAATGAATAAGCATATTTTTTCATCTTTGGATTTTTGATGCCACGCCCCCTTCGCCCACAATTTACAAAAATTCGCAACTCCCGTATATCAAATACTAGGGACTTGAATAGGAACTTGAGCAATCCGCACATATAAATGTCATAATAATGCCCTGAAATTAATTTTTCATTAAGAACTTATGTATGTCTGAAAAATGAAACTTCTTAAGCTATTAAGTCTCCATAGTACAGCCTGTGCTGCAGCCGCATCGCTGCTGCTGTTTATTGCGTGCATGTGTGTGTGAGTGTGTGCATGTGTTGTTTGCTATTAATGAACAGAAAATATCTTAATGATCAGCACAAAGGATTCAGGGTATCTCTTGGTCGAGCCGTCTCGACTAGAGTTTTTTTACTTTTTTGAATTGAATAAAGTCTTATATCTAAGGCATCGATAGATCCATTAATATCCATCTCTACAGTATACAAATGTATATAAAATCAACAATTACAAATTTATTTCAAAATACATATATGTAAAAAATTCATATGAGACCCGGCTAACTTCAGATTAATTTAAGGCAAAGCATTTTTAATAGCTGTTAATTTGAAATCAGATCTATTCTTACAAGAAAATTACATCATTCAACATATTTTTAAAATTTGTACGTTGATAAATTTATTTGCGAACCTAAAATGATTGCCTCGATATGAAAATGTAAAAATATTTTCAAGACTTTTTTTCTTAGATCCCCTCTTTCACTACGTCCCTGACACAGCATCTGATCCAGTGAGATGTTTACCACTTGCTTGGTCAAATCTTCCACAATTAGTCTTTTGCGTGCCTCGCTGCTGTTCGGTTGAGCGCTGGACTGCTGGAATGTTGCTTATGTCAGCCGATCTCTCGTTTTGTTTATTGTAATTTTTGATAAATACACACACACACACACACATTCACACCATGCATAGCATGCGCCTATGGAATCTGAAGCGGCTGTCGCTGCTGGTCTGCTCGGTCTTCTTGTTATACATACTTGTTTCCTCCAGCGGCTATCACAAGTATCAAATAGACCGCGTTATCGACAACGCGAGACCGGAAGCAGTTTGGGAATATGTGGCAGATTTCAACAAAATGCGCCTGCTCAATCCCACAATGTGAGTATATACCCACATGGCGGTTGGCAACAACTAATACGACCTCCGTACACCAGCATCAATTTTAGGATTCTGGCTGATCAGGGCCACGCCCACGACTGGCGCTACACGGTAAGATATAGAGAAAGGCTGTCGCACTGGCCGCACTGGATGAACGAAGCCACCGCCCACTATGTGGTGACCAAGACCCTGCCGGGGGTCCATCCGCCATCATGGTCCATCCGATCGACACACGAAACCTGCTTCATCGGAGGCCATTATTGCCGTAAGTTAATGGAGTGACATTTAATGATTTCTAAGTTTTCTGCATATGGAATGCGCGTACTCTTTTCAGTGCACTCGCGTAGCGAATTCAGTTTCAGCTCCCTCGGAAAGGGAACATATGCCAATGAGAAGATCCAATATCAGTGCCCGCCGTTCCTAGGCACCGCATGCCGCCGCGAGCTCGAGTTCCAGCGACGCGCTGTTATGCACAATCTGACTCAGATATTCAAGAAAAACTGATCCCAGAACCGCATAAATATATTCGTTTCTCTCTATTCATCTTTTGTTGTATATATTTGCATTTTCACATCTAAACGTTTTAAAATTTCATTTTATACTCACTAAGTTAGATGTTCAACTAAATTAAAAAACAGTAATTGTTGCTAAATGATGATTCCATGCAAGCATAGGATTGAAAATAGTTAACAAATTGAAATGTTTGTCTCTCAGATATACAGGCCTTATATATACATATATATATGTATCGATGTTTTATATATAATTCATAGACCTGTGAATACAAATCACAATTCCACTTTTACATCGTATACCCTTATAAATAAGACCATTCATTGCATTAAATGAATAAATTCAACACAATTTGATTCTCTAGTCTCCTCAATAGTAGTTTTTACAGACTTTCAAAAAAATGTTAAATTGATGTGTCTGTGCAGATTTTCATTAAAATAAGTTGGGACTTGTATAGACAAAGTGACCTAAATGTTGATAAAAGCTTTGGCAAATTGTCTTGGCTAGACTCGCTGCATAGTCTTGAGTCTCTTGAGTCTTTTAAATAGATCATGTTGTCAGCACAATATCCAGTCACTTGTCTAGCTCAAGTCGCTTGTATTTCTTGGATCCAGCACTGCGTGCTAATCGAACACGCTCCGATTTCTCGGATGGTAGCACAGGTGTGCTAGGCGCACTCTGGGATTCACCTGAGATCGCAGTGCCAAACCAGCGTGTCAGCTTTGTAGATTGAGTGGATTTGATGGCTTTGGGCGATTTGCGTAGCGATTGGCTGGATGGGGTACGCTGGGCGGTATCCTCCGGACAGCCACTAGAGCTGATTAGATAGTTGGTAATTTTGTTGCGCTGTGCAAGCTGCTGTTGCTGCACGGGCGACACGTTTCCTGTGGAGTCGACACGTAGTCGACTGCCAAATTCTCCATTATTGGTTATCTCGAAGATGTCCAGATCTTCCAGCAAGCTCAAACGACGTTGGGGTAACTTCTTCTTCGGGCTGGTTAAATGCGGCAGCAAGTGAACTCGTGGCTCATTGTCCTTATCCTGGTGGGGCTCAAACATTTTTTCTAACAGTTCGAGACAGGAGCGTTCACGCCTCCTTTTAACCGACATACCGAAAATTGTTTTGTCATTCTGCTGCTGCTGCTGCTGCTGCTGGGGCTGTTTCACCTCCGATCCAAATATCTTGAAGCCCTCAAATGGCACAGGCTGTGCTAGCGTAATTTGTGACGCTTCAGAGCAGTTGCTGAATATGTCAGGGGATTTGTTGGCCGAACCACGATGTTGAGCCAACAAGAGGCCAAACCGGGAAGTGGTTGCCTGGGGTGGCTGCTCCCTGGCGGGACCTGTTCGCTTCCTTTTCAATGCTCTAGTGCGTCGGCTTTGCGATGGCTCAGTTGATGGCTGCGAGCTCTCATCATAGGAACTGTTGATCACCACGACATCTGGTTTCTGACTCTGACTAGGTACGATAGCCACCTCGGAATCGCTGAACAAATTCAGATTGATGGGCAACAGTAGCTGAGTTGCCGGCGGTACGTGCGGTACCCGAAACTCAGGCAGATCCAAAGCCTCCAATTCTGCAAGGTCATCTGGGAGTTTTTGTGCGCATTGCAAATACGAGTTATCGGACAATATGGAACTGGAGCTTAATAGATCAGGTGTTGCAGCGGGTGCAGCTATCACATTTTCTGAACTGTTTTTTTCTCTTTTTTTATTGCTTAAAAGAGAAATTGGTAGATCGGGTGTGTGAGGGATTGAAGCTGTCAAACTGCTTTTACCGCTTTCCTCCTTTTTCGAGTCAGAAGTCGGTAGTTTTAATGTAGCCTTAGTTGGAGACTTTACGATTTTAGCACTGACTTTTTCAATCCCTTTATTTTTGGGTACAGAGACCTTTTTTTTCGCCGGTCGGCCCCTCGTCCCTTTGGGTTTAGCTGGTTTCACTTTCATTGAGGTTGATTTTGGTTTCTTAGGCGTACCTGCGATCTCCTGCATCATTGCGGGTGTCTCCTTTTTGGACTTGCTACTTTTGGGCGTTTGATTCGCATCGGAATTCCGTTTTTTTTTAGGCGTTCCTTTCTTATCGTAGTCCAGCGACTTCAACTGAGTCATGTATTTGCTATATGGCCGTGAATCTGCAGACCGTGTTAGTCTTTGCATTCCACGTGTTTGCCTAGGTTGCACGTCCGTAAATTTGTTCCTATTAGAGCGTGTGGACCTGGGTTCAGTTTTCGGAGTGACTGAGAACGATGTATCATGTTTGGGAGTTTTCGGCTCAGGTTTTATCGGGGACTTAGGTTTAGCCGGAGTATCAGGTGACTTTTTGAACAAAACCGTGTTTGTTTGTGTCTCCGATTCCGACGGCTTCACGGAATCATTTGTGGCGACTGATTTTTGATTAATTTGGTGTAATGAAGTACGTCTTAACCTAACGTTCAGTATTTTCCTCATTTTCTTCGATGTTGTAGGAAGCTCTTCTGTCTCTGATTCGGAGATCTCCGATGACTTTGGCACCTGTGAACGTTTCGTATATTTTCGTTTGGTCTTAGCCGTTTGCGAGTTTAATGCTATTGGTGCAAGTTGTGGCGCTATAATGGGGCTCGCAACTATTTCACAATCATCGCTGGAAAGCAATACCACATTAGTGCTGAGCCCCTTGACGTGGTCATCCGTTTCCCCCTCTGGTTCCGATTCAGATTCAAAGATCAAAGGCTCCATTGCAACCACGTCATCACTGTGCTCAGACAGTGATATTCTGTCTGGCTCCCGATGCTGCGCCAACTGTCTTTCCCGTTGAAGACTCATCAGACACTCAAATATCTCTTCGGTGCCCCCCGTAGAGCAACCGTCTGATGCTCTAGAATCTACAGTTGAAGGACTTAGCGTGCTATTGCTGTTGTTTTCGCTTAGCCAAAGAGATAGATGCCTCTTGTATTGCTCGGCCGTCACAAGAGGCAGATATTCATCGAATTGATGGCGATAGCGACGAAGACGATAATCTCTGAAAATACACGTACGGGTTAAAAATTATTAAAAATATTATTTAAATATAGTCGACGATTATAAAATTTAAATGATAAACAATGTAAAGAAAACATTATTCATGACTAAAAAATTACAACATTAATCGTTTGATTTACTGTTGACGTTCACCAACTTGATGTATTCGCCAAGAACACCGCGCTGCTTATAGTACTCCTCGAGATCGACGCGTTTGCTTAGCACCTCCTTAACATCTGGTAGATGAAACTTTCTCTCAAAGCTTCTGAAGCTCTTGAATTGATGGTCTAAACACCCACCCAAGTGCATCACTTTATACAGCAACTTAACGTCGGACTGGAAGGATGATGAAGTTAATATATTACCAACGAGCTGTTCATATTAGTAATGTATTCACCGTTATGTCCACACTAGAGATCACAATGTTCACTTTGCGCTCGAATTGCTTCAACAACATGGAAGTGCAAAAGTTATTATTTAACGTATAGCCTCGATGGTCTACTATGACGTAGTCAAACTTCAGCTTGCTAAGGTCTCCTATGCTGCGTAATACGCTCCACTTGCTTAGGTAAACGCTATGCGCCGACTCCGTGGTGTCTGCAAGGTACGCGTTAGCCAATTTATATATATTTCAGACTGAATGGTAGCCTACCTTTTAAGTCCTTAATAACGCAGACGGACAAGTCTGTAAGGACGTCCAGGTGGAACTGCCAGCCAGACAGCAACTGGTCATCGTTTTGCAATACAATAAGCGTCTTCTTGGTCGTTCCCAGACCACTTAACAGGGCCACGACAGACGTTGTTTTGCCCAAGCCGCTCTCATCGTTCAATATGCAAAACTCTTGTTTGGACAGCCGTTCGTAGAGAAAACGCACTGCTTCAAGTTGAAAACACTTTAGATACTGTGTCGTTTGACTGGCTATCAGCACATTCTCGGAGACTCGTAGTTCCGCTGTTCTCTCTGACACAAAGTGATACATTTGCTTCTTTTTCGATTTATTTGGTTGTTTACTGTTTCAGTAGACGTGGTGCAGAGCCAGGTAGATTGCCACGAGTATGTAGAGCAGCTTAAGGTATGAAAATATCAGAAACATTGAAAACGAGCCAATTATCATTCTCTTCGACGTCAGCGGTCCATCGGCATATTCGGTATTAAATATATCCACCAAATTGTTGCTGTTACTGCTGTTGTTGTTGTAGACGATATGCATGTGTGCGAATGCAGCAGGTAGACGTTGGAAAAAAGGGCGCGTTTTGTGCGGGCGGGAACCAATTTTACTTTCTGTGTCGTATAGTGGGAGTAGTTGGGATTCACTGCAAGTATGTAAAAATCGTATTAAATTACGACTGATATATTAAATCTATATTTTTACCGTAGTTTTAAAAGTATAAAAATCTTGCTTTGTTGTGTTTCTTTTTTCGCGCCTCGCAACACTACTTGTAGAACAATTTAGAGATGAACGATGTTCAAAACTAGCGATGGACATATTGATAATATTAGCCTTGACGCAGCACAACCATGAATATGCAATTATCAAGCGTTAAAAATAAAAATAAAAATAAATCGTGTACTTTTCGTATATTTTTATTTTATACAATAAATATTCTTTTTTGCATACACCATATAAATATTGTGATTTGACCATGCAGTAGAAGCAGTACGATGTAACAAAAACTATGAGTCGTTACTTCTGCTTTGGTACTTAACAGTGACTGCCGCTATTTCACAAGTGTTTATATACGCGCTTCATAATAATAAGCGTATTAAAAATAAGTCATGCCCGTCGCCAAAGATAAAGGGACGAATGCAAAAAGAAAACATGTCGAGGATCCGCTGACTGGCACCACAGAACCACCGCCATCCAAACAGAGAATGGTAGTCACACCTTGGCGTGACACGTGCGTTTAATATATATTTTGCCAGTGAAAACTTTGCTAATAAACTAACCTTTTCGATTTTTAGCACAGAGTTTAGCACTATATACGATTGGCTCTTTGGGAAGCAGACGTCGTCTGCAAATCGTAGAAAGGCTCTTAGCCACATGCGAATATGGAGCCTGCGTCGGGGCAACCTCTGCCCGGCTGCCGTGCTGGCAACTGGCGTGCTGGTCAATGCGCAGCTTGAAGATAAGGAAGGGAGCAGCAACATCCAGTCAATATATGCCAGCGCCTTTACGCGCTTCTTTAATTTTATGTCTTCGATCATGCAAAACTACAACATGGCCAGCATGTATGCCACGGCGCAGCAGCTCGGCTTGCAGTCTTTTATCGTTGACTTAAGGCACTTGTGCGCCCATGGACAGGAGCTGCCGCCCATGGTTGTCTTGCGACATACAGCCGCGCATTGCTTGGAGTGGCTGCGTACATTTTACTGGCTTCCGCAAAAGGAAAGCTTGAGTAACTTGGATGCGCCAAAACTGCAGCGCAAGGATGTGTTAAAATTTGAAAATGAGCTTAGGATTCTGCTTGAGATGTTTGATTTGGCATTAGACTGCCAGCTGAACGGGGCTCATAGCCTAAAGATGATCAGTAAATTTAAGCCTAGCGCAGAGTTCAACAAAATTCGATTGTATTGCTCCGCAAAAAAAGTAAAAAGTACAAAAGAAATCCTTGCTGTTGTGATCAAAGAATTACGTGCTGCCGTGAAACGCCAAAATTCAACGATGAAGGATTTGCTTGACATTTATATGGCGAGTATACTTAAAATGAACTATTTTCTCGGCGCAGGCCTTGCCCACGAGGAAAGCGAGGAACTCGTCATTCAGGCAACCCAAGACCTCTTTCGACTGCTTGCTATGCAGGGCTACATTGAGAATATATTCGTAGCCTTCGTCCAGTTATCAGAGAATGCAAATGAATGTGACGAGAGGCGACAAGGCGCGTGCTATTGGGCTACAAAGATGCTACAGACTTTCGGCATGCTTTCCCGAATGAAACGTATGTACAAAGAGGAATTGGACATGGTATGTATCTGAAACAGACAATTGTGATTTATAATACATTTTCTTTATTTATAGAACCCCAAGTTCAAGACTGTTGATTTTACGACTCTTAATAAATCAGAGATATCCAAAACCATGCGTCTTCTGCTTATCCACTCGGGTGTAGATCAGAATCTTACATTAGTTTTTGGCGAATGCGAAAAGAAGCCACGCTCTTGGGTATTTGAGCGAGAATTCCTAATGCACAGGCTGGCTCCCTTGAATAAATACTCAGTGCCTGTCTTGAAAGGGTAAACTGATTTCTTTAATTAGTGGATAATATATCGTAAATTTTGTCATTTTAATTTTAGTTTGCTGCCTCTCGTGGTTCCGCCGCTAACAGACGAACAGATAGAAGATTTTACTAAGCTTTGTAGCGCTAAAATAAAGCCAGTAAACGAGGAGGTACCTGAAAGTCACTCAACGGCTACCGAAAATTATAATTCGAGTGATACAGAAACTGAATTTGGCATTTGGAAACTGGATAAAGGTTAGCAACAGTTTTAGCCCGAATGTACACTTTTTCAATGTCATTCATTTTAGACAATATCTGGTCAAAATGTGCACTTGGAGTACTGCCTAAAAATGCAATTTAATGAGATTTCAACAATGCTGAAAATTTTAAAGCTATAACATTTAACTATAATATAAGTTCATTCATCAATAATCAATTTAAATAAAATAGCTGAGCGCGCACTGCTCATTTATTTTTGCCATTCCCTCCGTATAAGTGTTTTGGTATCGTTTATCAACACTGGTGCTATTCAAGCAGCCAGATTTGTTTTCAGTGCTACGATTGTTGTTGAATTAAGAATGAATTTTCAACGAAGCGATGCTATTCTTATGGAAATATTGGAGGAGCGCAAAACAATCACTGGTTTCCTAGACGCAGTATTCGGTTTCTTGAGGCGCAAGTAATATAAAGTACATTAAGCAGTAAATTTGATAAGGGAATATCGCAACATTTTGTAGCACCGATTTTTATCACACCAAGAGGGATGCATCAGACGAAATCGGCTTCCCCAAAGGAATGAGAGATGAAATCCTGTATGGCGCCATGCAGCGATATGACCCTGATTGTTGGTTACAAACTATGAGCGCTGAAAGCGACATTGGGAATACTGGGGAGAACGTGCCGCCTGCCACTCAAGAAATCTGTGTAGAGAGTACAGAAGAAATGCCAGAAATACAGGTGCCAAGTCTAGGTGAGAATGAGGGCGATGTAAGGCGCTCATTTGAGATTAGTGACTTCAGGAACGGTGCTGTCTTTGAGCATCATTGCTGGTCTCAGACACTAAAGGATCTAGAAGTGCAAATTCAACTCCCGCCCACTCTAAAAATAGCTAAACAACTGTCCATCGATATCAAAGCACAGCATATCGGGGTGAGCAGTAAAAGTACGCCAGTACAGGTAATACTAGAAGGCACACTTAGCCAGCGAATAAGACATAAGGAAGTCATGTGGTCCATAGAAGATGGCAGGCTGTTGATCTGCTGTGGTAGGTATATCAAACTAATATCAAACCAAACTTTAATTGGCTGCCTCCGCAGACAAGGTAAAGGAGCAATGGTGGGAGCGGCTCTTCGAGGGTGACAGTGATATTGATATTAAAAAACTTGACTGTGAGCGCTATATAGATGAACTACCCGAAGCCTCACAGGTAGCCATTGAGAAGCTACGCGTGGAACAGATGGCAGCGGATCAGAAACAGAATATTTTGCGCACGACAGATCCGGAGCAGGCCAAGACGTTAGAGCGCTTGCGCACAGCGTGGGATGTGGAAGGCTCTCCGTTTAAAGGACAACCCTTTGATCCGTCGGTGGTGCGGATGAGTTAGTAGTTTATTAGGTACATAAATATAGTTGAGATAGTGAGACATTTATATTATTTAAATTAAATTAAAGCCAGGAAAGTTCTGACAACTGAATTTCAATTGTGTCCTTAACGAGCTTTCAGCTCATGCTTCTTGCGTTGCAGCTGCTTTCTTTGGTAGGCGACATCATTCTGATCTGACGACCAAGCCACATACATGTAGGTAGTAAGCAGCACAGCGAGCAGCAGACGATCAACGCTCATTACATTAGTGATAAACAGAATGAGAGTGAATCCCACAAAGGACGGATGACGCACGTGCGTGTAAAGGCTGCGCAGCTCATTCGACTTGTATGCTATGGGCACAGAGTAATTGTGTAGATCATAGTAGGTCTGTTTGATTCCTAGCAATTCTCCCAGATCCATTATGAAACTGCCTCCGTATATAATAGTCCAACAAACACCATGAGTTATAACAAAGGTCCACCAGAGCGGGACACTCTCGTCCACATCGATCTGCCAGAGCACAATCGATTGAGCAGGCACCCAATTTAACACCAGATACTAAATGAAAAAAGATCATCTGTTGAAGTGTATGGATACTCTGGGCTAATGTGCTGTATATGTGTACATATGTAGGTACGTACATGTAAACAAAGCGATGACGTCAGAGTATAAATCGTTCGCTCTGCGGGAGCCAAACACAATTTGCGCAGCAAACTCTTCACTAATGCTGACTTGAAGAAGCTATGCTGAAAAATGAAGCCGATTAGATAGAGGGTGTCGAATACAATTGGTCCATATGCGGTTTCTAAGCGCGACTTGTTATCCAATAAATTAAAAATCCAGGTGTGCGCCTTTGAAATAGACCGTGGCTTGGAAAGAAATAGTGTTAATTTGCCGACCACATAAAACGTGTAACAGAATGTGACTAAAGAGGCAAGCAATACAACAACCTTCACTAATGAGGCCATTATATTTTCACTATGATTTATAATATAAACAATATACAAGTAAAAACTCCAAATAAAAAAACGGCAAACAAATGGAAGGCGTCCAATGCACAGAGTATCGAAGTGTTGGAAAACGTTTATACATTGGCCATTGTCATTGCCGCCCCAGAAGCGCAATCAGCTGTTTGCGACCGTGCTGTTGTGATTGGCAAGTGTGGCTTTGAAACTGACGTCAACAATATTTAGTTATTTTTCTTAATTGGTTGTAAAAATGTTTACACTATGGACCCTCATTGAGGCCTCGCTGCTTTGCCTAAATGCGGTTTGCATATTGCACGAGGAGCGTTTTCTGGCCAAGTGTAAGTAATTACAGAATGACATTTGTACAACTGACCTACAAAATGATCAACTTACAGTTGGCTGGGGACGACAAGCCGGTCAACAGGATTTCGGAGCGCCCAGCGCTAAAGATCAAGTCTTAAATCTTATTCGATCAATCCGTACAGTTGCCAAGAGTGAGTATTCACATATAATTGGAAATATCTGCATAAAACAAACAGAATATTACTAACACGTGTCCACATTTTTTATTTTACAGTTCCACTGATATTTCTTAATGTGATAGCGATTATATTTAAACTTTTACTTGGGTAAAACTTAAATTATATATTAATAAATGTATGAGTAATGGTTATCGGAAAATTGACAATTATTATCCTACGTGGTGATTCGATTTGCGCTGTAGCACACATTTCACCCGGTTCTCAAGAGCAATGCTATATGCATCCAACTTGTAAGCAGCCGCCTCCAACTTGTCCACAGTGTCTGATATTTCATCAATTTGCTGCATGAGGGGTGCCAACTGCTGAAACTTGCCGCACAACTCGTTGGTGGATGCATTCAAGTTCTCGGCTATTTGGCGCATGTCCTTGTACTTGGCTATTGTTGCCTTGTTCATTTCCTCAAGCAATTTATAATCTTCTAATGGCGCATTAAGTTCATGTGTTATATATTCTTCTGTTTTTTGGAACATTTTCGTGGCCAGTTTGCTGAGGTTTGGATCATGAGCGTGTGCCAACGCTTCGAAGCTGGATGTTGAAGTCGACAGAGTAGGGCCCCGCATCGGAGAGTCAAGTAGTGGATTATGTTCCTGATCCTTTGCCTGAGCAACGCTCGTGCTTGATATTGGCTGCTCTTGGTCCATGTTGCTGGCTGAATTTTCTAAAACAATTATATGAACAGCTGGTGTTGCCTATTTAAGTGAATGGCGATAGCATTTATCAATTCGAATATCAAATGGACGCGTACACTTGTGAACGGTCAATATTGTGGCGCTCATGAAGTTTGTGGAATTTCCTTATCGTGGAAAAAATCAGTAAAGTTCTCACAGTTCTGGAGATAACGAAAAATAATGTCTCAGCCAGTTAGTGAGCTGAAGCTTAAGCATCTTTTTGATGGTGGTGCATGGAATGTATACGATCCAAATATATTAAATTTGGGGGTGGGTGCTCCAGGCACAGATCTATTGGAGCCCTGTTGTGATATATTTCATCAAGCTACAATCCATTGTTTGGTTAGTACTGATCAAATTTTGTAATGAGCAGGCCTCCAATTTATTTTTATTGACACTCGGGTGTACCCAGAAACACGAAAAGGAGGCCAACCAATCGCTGATATTTCAATATGGACCAACAAACGGCACCTATAGAATACGCAACGAAATCGCCAAATACTTGAGCGAAATGTATGAAAGCCCCGTACACAGGTATTAAGCTGGTTGCATAGTCCCAATTTTGCCCGATGCTCTTATAGCTTTGATTGCTTTCAGTGAAGATCTGATAGTCACAACTGGCGCAAGTCAAGGCTTGCATTTCTTGCTTTCTACTATGCTTGACTTCAAAGGCTATATATTCGTGGATGAGTACACATATATGATTGCTTTGGATAGTATGAAACACTTTACGAGTCTTACGATTGTTCCTCTTAAGTTAAATGACGATGGTGTCGACCTCAGCGATCTGGAGGTTAAGGTAAGAGATCGACGCTTCAATTCAGAGAAGAATGAGTTTTGGGCTATTTACTATACGATTCCCACATATCATAATCCGACGGGCATATTGTTCTCACCAAGTAAGTATAAAATTATAATATAACGTATGCCTTAATAACCATGTGCAATACTTGTCTTGTACATTGCCTTCTCTTTTAGCTGTTTGTCGTGGGATTGTGGAGCTTTCACGCAAATACGAGTTTTTAGTGGTGTGTGACGATGTCTATAATATTCTTCATTATGGCAATAAACCTTTGCATTCGCGTCTACTGTCTTATGATAATCGTACAGATGTGGATTATGTCGGAAATGTAATTTCCAATGGCAGTTTTTCTAAGATTATTGGACCTGGGGTGAGATTAGGCTGGTTGGAGGTGCCTCCGCGTCTAAAACCGCACCTGCTTCGCAGTGGGATAATAAACAGTGGTGGTTGCTTCAATAACTATACAGCTGAAATTGTTGCCAGCTTATTTGAACTGCACCTGGCGCAACCGCATATTGCACGACTCTATGCTGCTTACAAGGAGCGGATGCTGGCCGTCAACGCCGTACTAGAGTCTGAATTACCCAAAAGTTGTCGAATTCTCTCGCCTTCTGGTGGTTATTTTATTTGGATAGGTTTGCCGGAGCACTTAAATGCATCCGAGTTTCTGGAATACTGTTTAGAGCACGAGAAGATTACGTTCATTGCTGGGACACGATTTGCTGTTGAAGATGACAAGGGAAAACAGTTCTTCCGTCTTTCCATAGCCTTTCATAAAAAGGAAAAACTTGTGGATGGAATCAGGCGTCTGTGCCAGGCTTTGAAAGCTTTTGTGAAGACGTAACATGTGAGCTATTCTTGATTTTATAATATGGCAATATAATTGTAATTCATTGTTTGTTATCGCATTAAAATAAATCTTAAAAAGATACGACTTAGAACTTAAACATCTATACAATTATAAATTACGAACAAATACAATATGTGTATGTTAAAATTTTTGGGCATAATGCTTAAAAATATCACAAATTTGATAATTTTTTTTTTTTTACAATTATTCAAGTTTAACTTTACGAATCAGTAGTTCACATGCAGTTCCTCGGCATAGCACCCATTTATTTATATTTGGCCCATTTGTCAGCACTATAGGAATGCTTCAGATATCGTTTTGGGTATTGTGTGCGTAATACTTTTCATAGTCGTACATTGCGTGGCGGCAAAATCGAAGGAATAAAATATAACAAATTATTTAATGTAAAATCATTGTATGGTATCCAACTATTCGGTGAATGTGAGCACAATCTCCTTGAGAGAGGTGTACGTGCCAATAACTAGGCCAAGAATGCCAACAATGATTAGCACAAAGTTGCCTAAGAGAGAATGATAAGTAACTATAAATAGGTCAGCGGCTTTAGATCTAATACTCACTTAACAGCAGCCAGCCTCTGGACAGTCCAGTCGTCTCGTACCAGTGCGTGCATATCTGAATCAGCGCGGGAAAAGCCAGACCCAAAGCGGATAAGCATAGAGCGCCAAAAAGCGAAATGAAGAGCTCCAGATTGGGTATGGCCACGGCGAGCAGAACTACACGATCAACGAGATTTTTAAAAATGCATCCGAAAAGGGACCAGCTACTTACAAGTGATCAGAACAAGTCCAGTACGCACGGCATACTCCCAGAATAACTTATTACGCTGGGATCCCAACTTCTTGGCAACGTAATCATTCCATGTGATGTCAATGGCCACATAACAGGCCAGACCGTGTGTTATGTAAATGGCAAATGCCAACATGGCCTTGACGCATTGCGCTGGGCTGTAAAAGGACATGAGACAATCGTGAAAATTATTCAACAATTTTTTGTTTTCAGCTTACATTTCATGATCCGGCAGATTCAGAGTTATGGAGCCCAGTACACTGGAACCATAATTGAGATACCCGAACAAACCCATGCCCACGTACAAGAAAACAATCCATACCATAGACACATTCAGAACGCCACAGGAGCCGCCAAACTTGTGGGGACTTTTCATTTCATTCTCCAGAGGTAAAATTACGCCAATGGCCTCCAAAGCGAACAACACTGTTCCAAAAAACAAAGGGAAGTTCTCCAGCTTGCCAACGGCATCCTTGCCGTCAGTTGTAATAGGCTCCCGGAAAATATAGTAGCAAATGAAGGCAAAGGATACCATTGTTATGAAATTGGCTAGTGTGGAGAAGGGCGCGAGGTACTTCAGCTGTCGCACCCAATTGATAAGTATCAATGGTATCAATATGATTATCATGCATAAACGCACGTCGACATTTGTGTCGTAGACGGCATCGACAATGGATTTTATGTTGGACGCAACAAACACCACGTAGACACAGCAAGTGCCAAGTTGGTAAATCAGTAGGAACACATTCACTACGGTGCCTATATAGGGCGCACAGGACTTAAAGAAAGTGGGACCCTCGCCTAGTGCTGCCTCTGCTACAGCTGGATAGTTCATACTGGGCACCTGTGGGAAATAAGCCGTCAACAGAGCGCCCAATAAGTATACAATTTCAAGTCAACTAACCTTCTTACGCCGACACAGTTCATACTCTGCCTTGACCAACTGGTGTATACAGTATGTGCATATGAAGCCGATCACAATGGTACCTATGGACCCCGTCACATAGCCTGAGTTTCGAAAGGCATTCGGCATGGCGAGAATACCAGTGCCCAGAGAGCCCTTTAGCAAATGGAAGAGGGTCTCCCAGTTGCTATTGATGGTATAGAAATGTTAGATTAGAGTAGAAATTGCATGCCACCTAAGCTTACGTGGTGGGATGCGGTACATCACGATGCTCGTAGGGATTGTAGTCGGGGTCTTTGGCAGCACCCTTCTCCGCTAACTCCAGTGAGTACTTGTTGCTACTCTGCTGCTTAATGTTGTCCACATGATCACTGACAAAAGCCTGATTATTGTGTCCATTTTTACTCATGGCTGACAACGAGACAAAGAGGGAAAGGTATTCAAAGTCAATATAGGACTATAGTTTATCATTTTTTTAAATCAGGTTTATATTTACACTTTTTTTAACAGTTAAAAATTAATATATTGCTTCCTGTCTGGTTCACCAACTACTTAAATCTAACAATAAAGACTGATTTAATAGAGTAATTATAAGATCTGTGCCCAGAGGGTGGAAGCAATTCGTAGTATTGGTTCTATAACAAAAGAGATAATGACTATACATTTATTGTTTATTAGAGTTAGATGGTTAATACTTGTGCTAAACAGATACATATATTAGTCATTATCAAGATCTGATGAAAGTCAAACTATAGAGAAACTTATTCAGCAATGAACTATTCAGCGCAAGTATCGTATAAGTCTACTGTAGCGGAACGTATGCTTACGTGTGCGAGTGTGTTCTGTTAAGCGGGCACTTCCGACTTGAGTACTCTTGTTATACTTTGTTTGCAAAGGGAAAAAGAGTATACACCTGTACCTCGCTTTACACGGTAGATACGTTCCTCACAAAACCGTGTAAAGCTAAAAGTCTTATATGAAAAACCGTGTAAAGTGAAAAGGAGTGTAAATAAGGTTTTATAACATTTATTGTGCTTTAAGCATAGCTTTATTCAGTTAATAAGATGTAAAAGAATCATTTAAGTCATAAAAAATATAGAAATAAGTTTAAAAAAATCGTTCCAGTATTAGTATTATGACAGAATACCATGTAGTATTGCCAGATCTATATACATTATCAAAGTATTATGACAGAATGGCATGTAGTATTGCTAGATTTAAAATAATGTAAAAAAATAACTTAAATTAAAGAAAAAAAAATTTTTTTTTTTTAAATTTTGAAAACTGTGTTAAAACGAATACGCGTAAAGCGAGGTATAGGTGTATTGGTTTGCGGTGCCAAATCAATATCAACGAGATACGGCGGATTTATCTACGCCCAATGGGGCGTGACAAATCGGATAAAGCTGTATCTTCTATAGCTCGAGACCTAAAGCCTCCTAATTTGGGACGTGTGATTATGCTAAGAGCCTATTCAGTTTGAAAAATTCAATCAGATCGAAAGATACAGTATAGTTTATAAATTCGGCTATGTTTTGAGTACGTATACTCACTTTGATAATCTATCTAGGCCAACAAAGGGCGTGTCAAATTGGCGAATTCGATATCTTCAGAACTATCAGAGTTACGAAAAAAATGTTTGCACTTGTTTGCTGTTGAGCTCCTCTTTCGTAAATAAATTTGAAGCCTAAAATATCTCTGAACCTGCTAGAAAGGAGTATCAAAAAGTCGGTTGTGCCCGGCTGCAACTTTCTTACTTGTTGTCGTTGTTGTATACGAAACCATTATTTAATTTCTGTCACTCTCCATAGAGATCGCGATCTATCTAAGAGCAGCAATGCAGCTGAAAATAGTGTAACATATATCTAAATTAAAAACAGACCCAGCGCAATGTCAAGTTCAGTGTGACGGAATCATTGCCCTCGTCATCAGGGCACATCGAATCTATTGTGTTTGTGTGTGTAAAATGTGTTTGTGAATGTAAACGTGAGAGAAAGAGGGTGTGTGAGTATGAGGGAAAGAGAGAGAGAGAGTGTTTGTGTGTGTATATATGTATACATATAACATCGCCAACAAATTGTTGTAAATGAAACGTGCTAACATTTTCTAATTGCAGCCAATTTTACTGTCACTTGTAAGTGGCTTTGGACTGGACATACGTATGTCGTGATTTCATTTATTATTTGGAATTGGTCAGCTTAGCTGTTACCGTTACCCCTATATATAAGAATGAAAACATTGCTTTTATCTACAAATCTACAAATAAATAATAATTGCCTTTGTCTCAATTAGAAAATACTTTCGTCTGACATGCACAATTTCATATTTTATGGTCCGCTTTCGGAACAAGATCTTGACTGAGATAAAATCAAAATCTCAGTCTAATTCCCAAATGCTAGAAACACTAAATTCGGTCAATCAAAATATTTGTGGACCTATCACAATATTCCCGGTTTCGAGAACATTTGCTACATTTAATTATACCAGTTGAATTCTCAACTCACAATATATATATATATATATATATATATATATATATATATATATATAAGTCGGTTGAATGCATGCACAACAACAAATTTACAATTGCACTGACTTACATAACTAACTAAGGCATAAGGTCATTCGAAAGTGATTCATCGTTGGGCTTGTCTAAATTGAATAGTTAAGTAACAAATTTTTGACACCCACTTTGGTACGGAAGTTTAAATTATGCATAATTTCAAGTACAGCTGGTTTTCTGTTCTATCCAAAAGTTTGAGGTTCTCAGCAATCAGGTCTGAGATATGCGGAAGTCACAAAAACCAACGTAGCCAAATGAGCCAATTGGCTTTTAGTGCACATTTTAAAAAATGTCTGACGAGCTTATATATATATATATATATAAATATATATATTATATATATATATATAATATATATATATATATATATATACTGCCAAATTCAGTTTTCAAGATTTTACCTGAACTTTTATTATCTTATATTATTGGAAAATAAAGCTGTAGAGAGATTAAAAGTTCAGGTAAAATTTTGAAAACAGAATTTGGCAGCATTAAGTTGTCTAACAAACTTAGCCATTACAGATAGATTCTATAAAAAATGATAGATTATGAGAATTGTGTTTGAAAGCTGTTAAAAATAATGTGATCGTTAATTGTTAAAAAAAAAAAAACAATAGAAAATGAGAGAATAGACTTGTCAGTATCTAAAAATAAAATATAATAACTTTCCATATATAAAAGCTTTACATTTTAAATAACGTCACAAAACACACTTATTTCTAGTTGTTGTACCTAATTTCGCATAAATACTTCAGATAATTTATGCATTAATAATTTATGCGAAACTTTACTAAAATAAAGTAAAAGAAAACTTCATAGTTTGTTTTATTAATGAACTGCAACCGGTTCAAACTGGATGCGTGCTGTCTTTCTCACCGAACCTTTTGGCCAAAACAGAGAGGCCAGAAAAACTTGTATGCCAGCCAAAGACCCAATACGCTTAATAAATTCCATTTGACAAACACACAAATCAGAAGCGACTTTGCCTAAATGCGCAATACCATTCAATGCAAATTTGCCTCCGTTCAATAAAATAATTAGTAGAATAGCAAAACTACTTTCAGCAAATATAAAAAAAAGTTGCCATTTATGAAGATCGACTAAAAAGTAAAGTATATTAGTGGCGTCCGTCTATATGTTTAATGTTAATTTACCAATATAAATGGTTTATTTGGGATTTTTTTCACCTAGACGTGATTGACCTTGTAATTTAATTGAACTAATATGATTAATGTGTAATGTAATGTGGGCGTGGCAAATCATTAAAATTAAAGGCTTATCAGTTTAAAATTATTCTGAGGACGGATCAATTTCTTGGTTATTCAATATATATATATATATATTTATTTATTGATGCAATATTGGTCAGCTTAAGTGCGTTACACATTTCGTGATTAAAATCATAATACGCTAGACAAGTTTATGTAGAATAATAGAATTATTGTCAAACTCATCAAGCACGCGACACTTTGTATAATTTGTGCTTTGCACTTTGCAAGATCTGCCGACGGGTTCGAGTTCAATGAGCCAAGTTTACTGGCCGGCCTTTATGGAGTTTCTGCTTTTGTTATTTGTGTTTGAAATTCAACAGTCATTTGCAGGCGGCGTGTTTGCAATATCAATTGGTCATGCTTACGACTGCTTCTCGGCTTCTCGGCAGCTTCTGTGCTTGAAAAGTTGTTGGCCTTGCTCTGCATTTTTGCTTTACCTTTTATTTCAACTTATAAAATACGTCACAAAGACCATATTCAAATTTGATTAATTAATTTATAGCCAAACATTTTTTATTTTGGTAAACTAATAATATATTATAGGTGCTAGGATAAAACTGTTTGTTGGAGGAAATACTCGGTAAGCTACCGACACCTACTGCCGATATCAACCTTTTGATTGTTAACATATTGTGGTGAAAATATTTTAAATACAAATTTAATGGGTATTTGAAACGCCCTGAGTGCACTTTGATGTTATTTCTCTTAAATAATTAATTTCTTATGTTTGACATTGATCAGATTGACCGATATCATTTATGCCAAACCTGTATTAACGGAAAATTTACACATATCAATTATAAGCGAATTATTATATTGAATGACATTTTAATTTTATTACTCAGTATTTAGTCTCAGCCGTAGAGCTCACAGCATTTAACATAGTGATGGTTGTTCCACTTAGTTGAAGTTAACCTTCGTAATAACCATTCTTATTTAATTCACAAATATCAGCCTAAAATATTTATTTGAAGTTGTTAAATATTAAAACAATATTAAATCAACTTGATACACAAAATTAATGTTGCTGCTTATCTTTCGTTCCACAGCTCATCTTTTTTTTTTTTTAATGAGATTACAGATTGGTATTTAGTATCGCAAATAACGCCGAAGATTTGAAGCAGAGGTTGAGTATTTTTTAAAATTTTATTGATTCTATTTTCATCAAAACTAATGCTCGTAAACTTATGTTTGTCGAGGTCCCACGCTTTTGCATGCTCGTTTTTATGTGATAGCACGAAAAAAGTTAGATTGTTCTATTTTCATACGCTTGATCAATAATTTGCGTCGCCAGTTTGGAAGCTTTGTTGTGCTAATTTTAAGTGCAATTAATTTAGATTTATAAAAGAGCTGCTCAGCTCGTCTCGTTCGCTCATTCATCACGCTTAATCAGAGTACGCACTAAGAGTATGCAGCCAAGCATGACTCCGATTGTTTTGAGAGGTTCGACTATGCTTAGTAATTTGCAAATGTTGTGACACTTCCGGTGTTAATTAGCCGCAAAAATATGAAACATGAGTGCTGAGATACTACCTACAAGTACAACTTACCGATGAGCCAAAGAACAGGTTTAATAATGTATAAGCAATTTGGAAGCACGAAATTTTTAAGTTTCAGCAATACGCACTAACTGGATCGGGGTAGGGCACTTGGCGAAAATGATAGAAAGGTAATGAAAACTCAAAACTATGACTATTTAAAAAAAAATAGTGTTGCAGGTGTCAAAGGTAGCGAATCTAACGGAAACGATCCTCGTTTGGCGATGTGAACGATGTGATCGAGTTGCCCGCGCGCTAACGACTAAATCAGATCCAACGTGGATCACCGGTTTTATGCACTCCGTGAAACGTTGCCCCCAGACTGTAACGCCAGCAGCAAGCAACCAACTAGCCACTCACGAATACTCGTTCTCTCAGGGTATGGGGTAGCTGCACCACCAGTCTCATGGAAAAATCACATCAAGCGACAAAATGTAACTTTAGTTTTTAAGTAACGTCGTTTTGCACAGAATCCACTGTAATAATTGTGAGCATATATAAAAGTATTTATTTAAATCTTTTGGGTAAATGAGAGCGAGAGCAAATGAACGAACGGTATACCATACCATATAGTTCTAACGAATGGCCAAAGCTGAATTACGTGTACTCTTTCCGAAGCTGAATTACTTACTCAAGCTTTTTAAGGCAGTTCCGACGGGAATTCATTTTACATTTATGTGGAGTACTTACGGATAGCATCATTTGGACACTTACTAACAGCAGTTCAATTTGAATCAAACAAAAAAATCTATCAATTCATAGATTAATTATCAATCAAGTCACGTTTTTGAATTTTTTTCTAGTATAATGCCTATATATTTTTCGTAGTATAATGCCTAACATTATTATTTTTATTTTTTTTTTTATTTCATTTTGTTTTAAGCCTGAGTAATTTTATTTATTTATCGTTGCGGCGAGTTAAGTACGCATTCAATGCTCACTCTCAGAGGCCAAATTATCGATGACATGTTAAAAAACAACTATGCGTGTTGTCTTTTAATGGGTAAACACTGCAAAATAATAATAAAAACAACTTACTCTTTTTTTGATCGCTTTCCAGTCTTGGCCGGACCAGGCATAAAAAAGTCGTTGCCAAATTTTCGACGACTGCTGCTGGAAGTCGTAACAATGGTGAGACTGCGCAAAGAACCAGTACGAGCTAAGGTGTAAGGTGCTTTCAGCGGCCACAGCATGTAACTCAAGTTGCTGGTCGCGTTGTAGTTGCCAAAATCAGCAATTAACATTTTTTGCTTTTTGTTAATGCCGCTGGGGCTGCAATGCCTTGATGCACTTTCTCAGGCGAGCAACCGGTTTGTGCTGAAGAGAATTTGCGGGCTTGCGCCAAATTTCATTTCTGTAGGCGGCCTTTCAATCGCTTTGCATGCGTTGCGCATACGCCGTGTGTTACATTTTCTTGGATATCGAACAACACTTGGCCACGATGCTAGTGTGTGAGCATAGCCGAAAGCCAGCTAGCCATTGGCCCATGCCCATGTCTAGCTGCTGCTAAAAACCTGTCAGGCGTTACACGGACTCTGACGTATACTCTGATATATCTCATTATCATCGTCGTCTTGAACATGTTCGGCCTGTGACGTCAGCATCGAGTTGGTACTCTCGTGAATCATATGAAACTGTTTCGAGTATGCGAATCAAATAATTGCCGCTGCCTATCATCCTTGACTATCCAATTTTTATCTACGCACATCACACAATACTTTTCGTTTGTGCTTTTTGATTCGAGCTTCTTGCCTATGTCCGTGCTTATCCATTTAAGGGGAATAGCTACGTCGCTAAACAATAGGTGCTAATAGTTGCCTTTAAGAAATTGGTGCTAATTCGGGAGCGGCTGGAGTTTCCTCTTTTGCTGCCGATTTGTCTGAAACCTGTTGAAAAAGTAATCAAATTATCAATTCGATAAGCGTTATTTACTTAAATTAAATTACATAATTAAAACCGGATTTTTGTGTTATGTATGGAATACTTTTAAATTAAATTGAGAATTTCCGCACAAGCGCCGCCCTAAGCGAATTATATTTTTTTGTAAAATAAAAAACATTTTTGCTGAAACGTAAGCAGGCCAATCATTTGGCTGACCAGAAAGCACGCTAATTAAGTAGTTTAATTTGCACGCTCGCTGGCAAAAAAAATATATAAATATGAGTTGCATCTAATAATTAGACGCGAATATCGAGTAAATGATAAAAAGTTGTGTAGTAATTGACGCTGGCTCCATTGTGATAAATATAGAATTAAATACACAGAAAATAATAAACCAATAAAAAAAATACTTCCATTACACTGAAAAATAAAGTACTACATAATTGAAAATTGTTTTCGCCATGAACTTGTGCCATTGACAACAATTCTATTACACTAATAGCCCCGTGTCGCTAACTTAAAATTAGGACCGTGTCCGAGTAGCCCTTAAGGGTCACTTGAAGGGTCAAAGACAAGCGAAATATGTGTAAATATTTATATTATGGATACATGCAGTCTAATAGATAAATTAAATTATATTTCAGACTTTTTGTTGTTTGTCGATTTCAATTCGGGGTATATTAGTTTTTATAACCTGTACGTGAAAGCCTTACAGCTGAGCTGGTTTAAACCTGTGGGCCAGTTTTCCTTACTTTCATTACTCCAAGTCTACGATCGTATTTAAAAAGGAGTCGAATAATTGAAGTCGTACACATATGTCCATAACTTGTATCATGTGGTTTAAGGCATCTTGTGGCCATGCACTCCCGACTGTATCAATATGAGTTGTTGCTTTATTTTTGTATATTGTGGTCCTTTGTTTCTATCAGTGCGGTATTAAAGTATTTCTGTTAGGCGCCCATGGCTCAGCTGGCATATGCAAGTGGTGGCCTAATTGAATGATTACCTTGTTATTGTCAATTTGTGGGACATCTCATACCTCGACTATTTCACATATTATATACTTAATAGAATTTAGCGTGCAACTGAAATCAAGTAAAAAATTGCGCATAGCGCTTTTCGGCATACCGTAGATGTAAAACTGGGTGATGTTGATTTATCTGTTGCTCCCGCTCCTAAAACATAAAAACACAATTAAAGGAAATGAGAATTGTGAGCTGGCTGGCTGGCTGGCTGGTTGGCTCTAAAGTATTATCTGAAAGTCGAATGAATTGCACATGCGATCATCGGCAATATGGGATAGAACTGTAAAAAATACAAAAATTCCTTTACAATATTTTCTACTTTTTAAAATTGTATTTACATTGATTACAATTATTTATTGGTTTTAGCACTTTTAAGCAGTTGACAGCAACTAGAATTTTTTGCGCTATGCACGAGGCTGACGCTTAAATCAGTTGGTCTAATCTTGGCAGCCGCATGCCAAAGCTGACTAATTGAACAATAACCACTCCAACAGTATATTCTGAGTGAATTTTTTTTGTTTTTTTTTTTTGTGGTTTGCTTCCCTTAACCATTTTAGATAAGCTGCGGCTAATCGTTGTGCTTACTGGCCTACAAAAATGTCTCCACTTTATCAGCTTCGTAAGTAAACATTTGCCGGATTTTCTGAGTTGATTCGCACGTTTCGTTGTCTGCATCACAAATTGTACTGAATCATTTGCATTGAGAAACAAAAGCAAAATTATGCCAAACCAGACAAGTACTGGCTGGCAGGCGTAATTTCAATGTTAATGTTAAGCCGCAGCCATTGCCAGGTGCTCTATGTGTATTCAAAATGATCTCAGTTTCAAAACAAAATTCGAATACCTGGCACAGTTGGCGGCATCAATAAAACTCACTCAGCCTGCGAGTGGGTTTTGAGTGTTTTTGTTTTACCTTATTTAGCTTCTTCTTATTTTTTCGAATGGAGTGCACTTGGTTGAAATGTTGAGTACATTAGTATTAGCTTTGTGTTTAAAACGGAATGTATTGTAAGATTTGCGGGCTTATTCGGTGCACGCCGATCGGCACATAAACAACAAATAGTCCCACAACGCGAAGTATACTTAACTTAATTGTGTTACGAGTTCAGTGTAGAAAGGCACGTGATTAAAACTACGCTGGCGGTAATTACTGGACCAGCTATGGAAGCCAATAAAGGAGAAGTAAGTTCTTACCAACACGAAAAGTATGTTTATCAGCTTTCAACTATAAGAGCCTGATTGTGCGTGATATATTTATGAATTTATTATCGTATAATATACTTAATGTAGGCTGACTGTGATTGTAAATCGAATTCACCTGTTGTGCGCGCAGTTATGTGATTAAATGAAAATTAGGATGATCGAAATCTTTAAAGTGATAACTTAACTTTAATTGCTGATCGTTTTCACAGCTTTGGTGCAGACTTTGCTCAAACAAATCATCTGTCTCTGGCCATATGAGGTGACAGTAAACAATGCCAAAGACATTTCAGTTATCTATCTTATCAGCTCACCTTATTTGAACTGTCTAATGGTATTTTATATGATGCCAAGAAGCAGCGGTAGCACGATCGTCAAGTTACCTAATAGCCCCGCCGTGCCAAGTGCATTGAATGGATTAGTATAATGACTGCAATAAAAGTGTTCACCATATAATTGATAACTCGTTCCTAACAACAATACACGTTAATCATATTCACCAGGGATTGGGATTGTAAAATGTTTTTTGCCAGCCAAACACATTACAAAGTTGTTTTGTTGCAGTCAGTATTATGGAAATGAATTCTATATTTCACTTCCTTAAAGTGGCAATAATAATTTGTTCTCTCGGTATCAAGATATTTGAGGAAGCGTAATATTCTTTTTTTAAACAGTATTAACATTTTATTTTAGTACATCGTTGCGACCTCAATGTCATGAATCAGAATTATATTTAAAGGACTTTATTTAAATAATGGATTACTGATAGTAGCAAAATGAGCTGGAAATAGGTTAATCAGCCAGAGAAAAAAAACATTTGAAGTGAAAGGGTTGTCGAGGAATCAGTACTGCAGTGATTGTGGAACTCAACGTATTATAAAGCAGTGAATTAATTACGAACTAATGTACATTTTGTCAGCTGATGGAGAGGTTAATTGTAAATGATGCTATTGACGATCAATAACTGAAATCTATCAAGAAATAACGGGCCACACTTAAAATTCTAAACAGGATCTTACAGTTGACTTTAAGATTTGAAGTAAAAAAGACTTGGGTTAAACCGCTTGAATCTGGGAGTTACCTTTTACTCGGCTATGTGTTTCGTTAATTGTGATGTGTGTTCATTGTGAATTGGCTAAGCACTTCGAACGTATGCTTTGCTTACAAATGTGCATCAATACTGAAGGAACACGCACGTATATCTATATGGAAAATAGTCACAATTTTTGTTTATTGTTTCTTTAGAATTCAGTTTTTCCCTTATGCAAGTATTTTCATTCTTATGGCTTAGGTATAAATTAAAAAAAAGTAAAAAAAAAAACAACAAAAATTTATAACATAAATGTAGTCAACCGGTTTTCATACTAAATTCAGAATTATGTCTGAGGTCTCCGGCAGTTCTGTATGCAAATGAATGAATTTCAGCTCAACTTAAAGCTAATTTGCACGCCAGCTACAATTTGGATTACAGTTGGAAGGAATTTCAGTAAATGAGCATTCAAGTACGACTTGACTTTAATTTATGCTATGAACGTGCGAACTTGTATCTGTCGTTTTGCCTTTCTATAAATGCAGCACTTAAAATTGTTGATATCATTGCAAAGGTCACGAAAATTAAGTAATTTTTAATCACTTTTCAGCGAAAATAATTCTCATTCAAAATATAAAACTGACGTCTTGAGGGGCGTATGCGCAATGTCCAGCCACGCTGCCGCGATGTTAGTTTTCGTTAAGCGACTTACTTCTGACGACTGCAAATGCTTCGTTTATTGAACACGGCTCGCTTCCAGTATGCGCTAGATGGCGCTAGTTACCGCTGCGCAATAAAGTATGCAACAATATTTTATTTCACAACGTATATCGAATTTGAAAAATGTTGCTCGAAATAATATTTTGAATGAATTTTAATTGAATTTAAAAAAAAAAAAAAAAAAAAAGGGGAAAAACTCTTTTAAAATGGAAAATTCTTTCCTACGATTCATTATTTGTGTTGTCATCAATATATATATATATATTTGCATTCATTTTCAACAATAATTTATGCGATGACAAAAGTTCAGTTGGATTCAATGTCAATTTTATCTAATCCGTTGATGCCTTGATGAATTTTAATTTAGTGCCTTAGATTTCGGTCAAGTTGAAGCGATTTCTAATTTCTTCAATTGCATTTTACTTAGTAAATAATAAATCGGACTCAGAAAAGTTTCCATATGCTCAAAGCGAACTGCTTTGCACTGGTTAGATGTTAGACGAGATCGGTATCGATTTGATTTTTGCAGCTGGCACGTTTCGAATTACACATAAATAAATGCGCCGCAAAGAACCTACATAAATTGATTTAAATTTGCAGTTGTTTTATAGACACATTTCCATTTATATAAAAAAGCACGTATTCAATTTGTGTATTATATATTTTCTGCCTTGATGGATGTCAATGCGTTGCGTTTTCATATTTTCGGCAATCAATTGCCAATTATTTGCTTCGGGGAAACGTCACACAATTCAATTGCTGTCTAATTGAGCCACTAACAGACAACTTTTTTACCAGACAAAGGGGAGGTTGCGAAGCGACAAATGCAACTTCGTGACGTTCCACTCGGTTTTGCGCAGTTGGATATATTTAGATATTTTCGTCAAACTTGTCCCCTATGAATAAACAGCCCTTTCTATTTTTGTGTTTTGCTTGTGTTTCTGTTTCGGTTTCTCTTTTGGACCCTGTCTTATCTAACGGCATCGCCAATTAATTAAAACAATATTTACCATGCATATTGTAGAGAGTTTTCCGTGTATCGAATGGCCTTATCTACAATGTCCGTGTATTACTAATACAGTAAAAAGGTGAATTGCAAATATTTTTCAGCGTAAAAAAAGTTATTTTCTAAATATATGCTTTTGTTTATTATTGCTATTAATATTATGAGAGTAGTATTTTCTGTTTCTCTCTCTTTCTCTCTTTATTTTGGTTTCGCCCTATATTAGCAGATTATTAAAACTGATACCAGAAATCTGTGAAATTAAATGAATAAATAATATATTTAGAATATTGGGATGAATTGTTCACGCAAGTTGTCAATTGATATATTTCGATCTGATGATTGCTGCGAGAGAGCGGGAGTTTGTGATTCATATATCAAATAAGTGCAGCGGAACATAGAATATTGCATAGAGTCCGATACGCCCATATGACCACCGAACAAGTTTCCTTTCTCTGGAAGTTAGCAATAGTGAAAACATTATCAAACACGGAACTAGACGGGCTCCCGCTCTTTCTCTCTCTCCGCATACTCTCTATTGCTCTCTCTATGCCTCTCGCTGCAACACATTCTCTTTTCTCTGGCAGCTCAATCGCCAAGTCGGGCATTTTACTCGCTCGTTTTTACGCGAAGGTTGGCATTCTTGTTCTGTTTGTCAAACCGTGCGGTTGTCAGAACTTTGAAAAATTCTTTGCTACGTCTTGGCAACGTTTTAAATTCCCCTCGACACAAAGAACATAAGGCTAAGAAAAAGATTTTGGTTTTCTTTCGAAGCTTGAGCGGTCGCAAGTGTTGAGAATTGCATTAGTAATATTGCATTTTATCTTTATACAAAATTAATAAGCAAAAAATTCAAGTCTCAATTTTTGCACTAAATTTCCCCATTAAATTTTATTTTGTATCGTAAAAAGTGTTTGGAAATTACTGGAAAACGCACAGCAACGCGTTGACCGACAGTTTACAAAATACGTTAAGGGCGCGACAGTTGCCATTGCCGACAGGATAACACGACCAACTGGATTTTCGCTGAGGTGAAAATGAGTTTTCACAAAAGCGACTCACGCACGCCGCTTGCACCAGCGGAATATACCGTAAGTAGCTACCTATGGGCCTTAACAGAGTTTCGCGGTTCGAGCTCCGATTTCCGACTTATGTTAATGAGAGAACCGCTCGGCATCACTCTTCAAGGGGTTAATGTTGAGTTCACCTGATGACGACGGAGCTAAAGCATCGATTTGTCTAGGCTTCCATCGCAGCGTTACTTTTGGCGTTTGCTTTAATTATAGTTCTGTTCCCATTCGACCAATCAATTCAATCGTATTAGAACGAACGGCGCTCTGCATTAGACCAATTGATAATCACTTTTCAAACAATTCAATATTAAGTTGTGATTCAGTGACATTTCTGCTTCACTTACGTTCCATACAAATTAGTCTTATTTGATTCTTATAGATAGTGAATCATATGACATGCGTTGTTTATCAAGTGTTATAATAGAATAATCATTCCATATAAATAGATTTTACATCTAAGCCTTCTAGAAAGTCTTTGGGTCCTCAATGATTGATCGACTTTTAGTTGAATTTGCGCATGCAAATTGCTTATTTGGCTGAGACGATAACGAATTGAGTTATTCCAAAACTGAAGTCTAATTTCGGGGATGTTTCAGTTTCGGATACAATGAGTTTGGCCCTCTTACAGTGGTCGCTATGAGAACACACATAAGTATTTCCACCCTCGCTCTTGTTCCTAGAGCACAGCAATCGTTTTTCGCATGGTTGTTGTTGCTGTTGTTGTCGCTAATGTTGGCTGTCTTTGTTTGTGAGCAGTGGAATTTTCCATTCACAGCCTGAGCGAGCGCCTTGCACTTTTATGTTTGCCTGGCTGGGACTCGAGTTCGGTGCGCTTATGCGCTAGGGGACGAAGTAGGGCATTCGGCAAGCCGGCTATGATCGGTATTTGCTGACGTCGGGTCGTCTCCCGTCTACCTACTGTCAGCACATTTCAGGGTTTACATTTTTGAGCTGTGCGCGTTTACCATTTCGTGGCAATATGCACAAAAATTATGGTATGTTGTACTTTGACTTGACTACTATGTCTGGCGGCCTGTCTCTTCGTCGGTCAGTCGCCCGGTCTGTCGCTTGTGCTGGTGCTGGTGTGCAAGCGCCGTCGATGAATTTGCTGCGTTGCGTTTTCTCCAAGTGGCACAATGTAAAATTCGATCGCATTTGGTAATTTTCCATGCCATAAGCATGTGGAAGTGTGACCAAACACGCTCAGCACTTGCAATGCAACTATCGGTCTTGCTCTCCCAGAGGCAACAATGAGCCATCATTGCGTCACTGGCGCTGCTCTTGCAACCCGATTGCCGCACATTTAGTTGTGGAATGAGGTAGATAGAGCATCGAGTACGTTCTCCAATTTCTGGCCAATTATGTGCAGCTTGCGCTTCGATTCAATTCGTTTCGATTCACAATCATTAATGCCGTCTGTGATTGGTGACAGTTTCAGCTGATATATTGAAATCGTATCCCCCACAGGTAGATTTGTGCGTCCCAATTGATATTTTATCTAAGCATTAGTTGGCGCCTTAATGCACTTTTCATTGGTCATACGCCAATTCGGAGAACATACCTAGCCATAAATCGACGTGTTTGCATTGACTGATTGCTAACAGTTATTTCGCTACAAATCAACTTTGCTGTGTTGCTGGCCCGCTCACGGGCGCGGGGCGCCACGTGATGCACAATTCGTTTGTGTTTTATATTTTTTCGCTGTTTGCATTTTAGCCAGTTTTGTAAAAAATTTTCCATTACAAATTGTTGGCTTTTGTTTGCTTTTTTTAGTTGTTTTGTGTTGCTTTGCCGTTTTCGATTTCATTTCCCTGCTGCTTCTGTTTCTGTTCCACTTGCTTATGTAAGTTCAATGGCATGCGGTTGGAACTATAGAGAGCCCACAAACGCAGAATTATGGAGCTCTGGAAATGTAGAGCTATAGAGCTTCAAAGGTGCCTTTTAATGAGATGTGCACACGAAGGCATGCTTCTGCCTGCCCTGTACGCCTGCGAATGTGCGAATTTGTTTAGTTAGTCATTGCAAATAGACTGGGTGTCTGGGGGTAGGGGGATATTCGGCGTGCAAGGGCAGAGAGTGGGCTATTTCGTCATATCATGCAACAATGCATTGATATTCTTGAAAATAATTATTTACAATGATATTTGTCTGATAGCACGTATCTAGATTACACTGAGATTTTTGTGTTGCGAATTGCGCTTCCTCTTGCGCCTCTTATCGGACTTGGCTCGAACTTGATTTGCTATCGAAATGCACACATTGGGAAATACCTGCAATAAACTACGAGTCCAATATTGATTGATCTGCTTCATGAATTATCAACTTTGTCGATTGGTAATACTCTACGCAAGTGATTTCACTAGTTGTTTTCTCTTTGCGCGATTAGTCAATTTATCATTATCATTATGGAATAACTATTTTCTGGGTATATTATTCGCGGCAGGCAATATTTATTTTTAGAGTATACAGTGAACTCTAACACAAAAATAGAATTTTCTCATCGCATGTTTATATAATATAGCTATTAACATGGCATACAGTTTTACATCATTTACTACAGGGCTTAAATCATTTTGCAAATGAGTGAAGACTTCAAAACTACTTCTCAGTGCCTTTTCAAATTGACGAGTTACTTGAGGAGGTATTTATCTCCGCATAAGTAGCTATTCCAACTGCCAACTGTTAGTATTACATACGCACTAGAGCAAGTTGTATTTTCAGTTTGCATTTGTTAAATTCAATTTTAATTTGATAAAAATAACTTCTTTGAGCTTCTAATTCGTCATAACTTGTATTTCTACCGTCAGTTGTGACCATGCTGAACTTGAAAAGTGCCAGCGCCACATGTTGATCGCTCTGTTCGCTCTCTTCGCGTGGAGCTGGCAGATTGGTTGCAGTTCGCTTTGGAGTTATATTTGTGTTAATATTGTTTTGTGCACATGCGTTGTGCATTTTTTATGCATTTTGTATACTATACCCTGCAGCCATTGAAAATACGAATTCAGGGTATCTGAGTTCTGTCAAATTCTATATAAAACTCTTGAAATTTTAAATTTTTATCGTGTCATCTTAAGCAGCACGAGTTTTTTCGTTTTTGGGCGGAGCTTGAAAATAATAAAATATACAAATTTGAGGCTAAGCAGAGCGCGTGCTGATGCTCAGGTTCATATATCAACTCTTCGGAGGGCTCACGGTATCTTCCAGTCGAGCCTTCTCTTCTGGAGCACTCTTTTTAAATGTCGCTCGTGTTGTTTGTGTAGCTGTTGACGTTGCTTGAATGCGGGATCAAATTCTAGAGCCTCCAACCCAACACCACACGCCACCCTAAGTGCGGGAAAATATTTATTTATTTTATATTTTTTTTTAATTATTGTACTGAATGTAAAGCTTTAAGCTTGTATTGTTGCATGCGATAAAATAGTTGACTGTCTCATTGAGTGAGTGACTGACTGGGTATAACTGGTGATGTGGCGCCACAATGCAGCTGAGTTTCTGCCTGCCCAGCTGTCTAATTATTACGTAAACTATTTTTATTTCCATGCGATGTGAAGCGATGATTATTGCTATGATTAAATAAGACATATTTGAATACTCGAATGTCAATCTGCTTTTAATGGATTTATGGATTTTCGATTATTGGAATTTCTTAATATTTGTCCATATAATATATGTTAATATTTATGTCATATAGATATAGAGATACGTATAATAACTTTACTCATAAGTATGTAAAAAAAACGGATATAATAGTACTAGAAAAATAAAAAATATCAACGATATGATCAGATGTATAATATTTTTAATATTAAAATATTAATGAAAACTTGAAATCCTGAAATATTTCACAGTTAAGGGTTATTCTACAGTCTAGAATGTATTTCAATGCTCGGGAAGTGTGCTTATGCATTTGCGAATTTAGCACTTAATAGTTCGTAGTCCATAAAAACTGTCAACTGATGCGTAAAACTGTCAATTTGTGTTTTGGCATTTGCTAAAGCTATTTAAGATTGTTTCTGAAAGTGAACGCCATTTGGTAGTGAATGGAGCAATAGATTGGAAGAGTATTATGCGTTGCCCATAATGTTTTTTGATTTTCTTGCACAATATTAAAATGAACATTCTTGTAAGTGCCTGTTATTCAACCTAAACATAAACACAAAGTAAAATATTTTTGTATCCATATATTTTATTGTATATCTTTTAATATGGGCATTCACCGCTCATTTAAAAACTCACAACATTCGTTGCCTGCTTTTATGCGCGTCGGCATTCGCCGCTGTTATGTGTGGCGTTTGTTGGCGCAACTTTTCCTAAGCGATCATAGATGGCGGTAGCACACAATAAGTATACGCATTGTTGGCTGTCGTTGTTTATTTGACAGAATCCAATTAACTGGCAAATAATTGAAAATTACAAATTTTTTATTTTAATTAAGCTAAATGTAATGAAGAAATGGGTTATTTATGCTGCAATTTTCTAATAAAAACGTAATAACGCTTTTGCCCCTTGCCTTAATTTGGGCGATTCAAAACAGAAATAAAAATCATAAAAAATGACTGAAATAAAGTAGAATTTTGACTCTATTCGTTTATTGTGGTTGCCGTCGTAAATATTTTTCGCACATTTTTTGCGCAAATTTACAGTTTCCTCATTAATTTTATCCGGCATGGCGACGCCATAAGCGGATCATGTCGCTTACGGTGTCGCACTGATTTTGATCAATTTATATGTGGGAGCACTCGTTGATATAGTGTTTTTTTTTTTTTAATAGCAGCCCGCTCAATTCTCTTTTGATCTGCCTCTCTCTTTCTTTCTCTCTATTTCGTCAGCCGCACGTGTGAATATATAGGAAACAATAGCAATAGACTTAGCAGGCAATGACGTCATTTTGAACGCGGGTATTCTGTGCAGTGCTGCACCTAAAACAGTGTATCTCAGCAGTTACAACTATAAATGCCGAAAATGTCGTTCTGAGCGATCCCACTGCTAAATGGCTGATCAGTTCTGAAAAGGCGCCCCTTTTCGATACAGCATCCTCTGTTGTTGTGTGCGTTCCTGTGCTGTGTGTCTACTATTTAATTTCGAAGCTTTTGCAATGTTCCGCGGACCATTCTCTCAGTGAGTCGACTGTGGCTGCTGCTGTGGTTGTCGCTTTTCATTTTGGCAACAAAAGTGCATATAAGCGGACGACATTGGCCGTGGACGCGAACAGATTTGTATCGTCACTCACTGGAACTGCACGTGAAAACGTCGCGTATGTCGTTTAATCGCTCGATCTTCTATTTGATCTTGATCTTGAATACGAAAAGCGTAACGCCTTCAAGCTGAAAGCCACCGCCGGAAAGCCTCCACTGCCGCCGCGTCAGCAGCAGCCGCCGCATGAGCAGGAGCTGAGCAGCTTTGGTCCTCGAAAGCACGAGACGCGTTTATCCAGTGGCGTGCTTAATCGCCACAAGTTGAAGATGTCGCTCAAGCGAGGCGGTCCACCGCCGGCGCCATCAAGTGGTGCTGCAACAATGACCACATCATTGAGTGGCGCCAGCTTGGATCAGCAGGTGCGCCTGAAAAAGTGAACTGCTTGATCTGTGTGTACGCGTTGCAACGCATTTGTCTTCTTCCGCATAACATTTTGTCTATTGAACTTGAATATTGCGCATACGACGCCTGTTGCCAAAAATGGCTCACGCTGCTTTGTCGGGCATTTTGTTTATCGAAATATCACAGTTGAATAGCTCAAGCTCTTCGATCCGTTCACGTGTCTAGTGATGTAAATTTTGTTCATTTGACCTTGCGTACAGTGATTGTCAAGGTCATATGACTGCCAATCCAGTAACAAGTGACCAAGATGCTGCTCAACTCTCGACTCTGGCCATAAACTGACGAAAACAATTGTTCACTGCAATATACGTAAATAATTTTTGGCAGAGGTGCAGTTCTCAGCTGCTAGTCTAGCTACAGCTAGCAGCTAGCAGCTGGCCAATTTACATAAGTGCGCGCTCTCGCTGTAGTGCATTTCGATCCACTACACTCAATCGAATACTAACGATCGGCGATCTCTTTTGCAGAAAATTCCGACGGTTGTGACGGTCTACGACAGCGAGAAGAAAAATGGCAACAGGAACAACGCGAGCATAAGCCAGCCTAAGTGAGTACCTTTCATTTAAGTTTTCGATGCTGTGGCCTACGTAGCTATAGCGCGCATACGAATCAAGAACCAATCACTTTTGCAACTAGATATATACTGTGCAGTCGTTGTACGCAATGTACAAGAATATAGACAACAATTCCTCGACTACAATGTTTGAAATGTATTCATCTTCGGATAGATTCATACGCTCCGACATGGCAGATGTGCCTGTCCAGCAGGCGGCTGGCTCCACGCTTCCTTTGGTGTTGACGCGCAAAAAAGGCGGCGACGATGGCGAGGATGGCCACTATAATCCCTTCGAGCATCGCAAGGTGGAACACCCCACATCGTAAGTATCAATGGGATAACAAGAGCTCCTTTGAAAGATCTCTGTCGTGGACAGCACTTGAACAGAGCTCAGTCCAGAATACAATGTCCTCTATTTGGAATGTATGTATAATGGTGTCTACAGCGATGCGTAACTTAGTTGAATAAAAGTGTTTTCTCGAAATATCTTACATAAAGAACTGATATTTGCTATAGCCGCACATGCATGCCTAAGATAAATCAATGACTAACTATTGAATTAACGTCATTGAACTTTTGCCTAGACTTTGATTTAGCTGCTTGCCTTTGTATTTCAAAAAAAGGAAAAAAACGGGAAATACGTTCGAAATTGTATTGACATTGTCCTTGGACTTTTGCTGAAAAGCTTTTAAACTAAAAATAAAGTAAATTCGCAAATAGAAACGAGAACAAAATACGAAAAAAAAACAAGTGCCGAAATAATGCTGAACGATTCATTTTCAGTGAAAAATGTGTAACTTATGTGGATGAGAATCGCAAAAAGAGGGGCAAGCGCGGCGTCTGATTATTTCTGAGCCCTGGCAAAAAAAAAGGGAAACTAAGTTCGTTACAATATGGATTCAAAAATTTTGATTCATTCTTTAGAATTGGCTCACGATCGAACTAATAGAGAGAGTAACTCAATTTTTAATTTTATTTATGTATTTTGTCGGTAGAATATACTTATAGAATATACATATATGCATGTATCATGCATCGCGCTCTCTATTATATGGCTGACCATGCGAAACACGATGCAAACGCACTGCGACATGGTTTTGGCGGAATTCTCTTATATTTTGTAAATATCTGAATGCAACTTAAGATTTGGTTTATTAATTTTTGGCAACCGGACGAGATTTGCATAATATACAATTATTTCAATATCAGATAAATTAATATTTGAGCTCATTTTGATTTCCAGCGACCTGGAAACCTTTGTGCATCTGCTCAAGGGCTCCCTAGGCTCCGGTATATTGGCCATGCCGATGGCCTTTGCCAATGCCGGTCTGTGGTTCGGCCTGTTGGCCACCTTTGCCGTTGGCACCTTGTGCACCTACTGCGTCCATGTGCTGGTCAAGTGTGCCCATATACTGTGCCGACGTCGCAAGATACCGATGATGGGCTTTGCAGACGTGGCCGAGCAAGCCTTTCTGGATGGCCCGCCCTCGCTGAATCGGTGGTCCCGCTTCATACGCTTCATGGTGAATACGTTTCTGGTGATCGATCTGCTGGGTTGCTGTTGCATCTACTTGGTGTTTGTTGCAACCAATGTGCAGCAGGTTGTCGGCGTTTACATGGACGCTCAGATGAGCGTGCGCTTGTGGATTGTGATTGTGTCAGCGCCCTTGGTATTCATGTGCCTGGTGCGCAATCTTAAGTTTCTGACGCCATTTTCAATGATCGCCAATATCCTGATGTTTGTCGGCATTGTCATAACATTCGTGTATATGTTCTCGGATTTGCCAGCGCCATCAGAGCGCGCGGGCATCGTTCCACCGACGCAATGGCCTCTCTTCTTCGGCACAGTCATCTTTGCGCTGGAAGGCATCGGTGTAGTCATGTCTCTGGAGAATGACATGAAGAACCCTAGCCACTTCATTGGCTGCCCCTCGGTGCTCAACTTTGGCATGGGTCTGGTCATTGGCCTCTACACACTCGTCGGCTTCTTTGGCTTCCTCAAGTACGGCGACGACACCGAGGCGAGCATAACGTTGAATCTGCCCCTGGAAGACAAGTGAGTAACACGCGTCTTTCCCGCATTGGGTTATATATTTTGAAATTATCTTTCTTGCAGATTGGCTCAATCCGTCAAGCTAATGATTGCCATTGCCATATTCTTCACCTTTACGCTGCAGTTCTATGTGCCAGTCAGCATTCTTTGGAAGGGCATCGAGGGCAAGATTCCCGCTGCCCGTCAGAACGTGAGCGAGTACGCCATGCGTGTGGCTCTAGTGGTAAGATTTATTGCTTTCATCCTCACTTTGCCGATAATCAGCTCTGGAATTTCTAATCATCAGTTTCTCTGCTGTGGCATTGCCGTGGCGCTGCCAAATCTCGGTCCATTCATCTCGCTTATCGGTGCCGTCTGCCTGAGTACGCTGGGCATGATCGTGCCAGCGGTTATTGAATTGGCTGTGTATTACGAGGACCCAGGCTTCGGGCGCTTCAAGTGGCGGCTGTGGAAGAACTCCGGCCTGATACTGTTCGGCATTGTTGGCTTTGTGACAGGCACTTATGTGAGCATACGCGAATTTCAGGCTGAGTTTGACGGTGGCCATGGGGGCGACGCACACTGAGCTACCCAAGGCTTATGCTAATTTAGTTTAGATTAGTTTTAATAAAACTCTTCTAAGCACAGGGATATCTAAGTTAAGTTTTTAACTAATTTTAGGGCTAACCAAAGTTTTGTAAGATTCTCCCTCTGCGACACTTTCGCCCACGTTCCCAATCCATGCACTAACCAATCCACCCCATTATCACTCCATCCTGTTCAGATAATCAAAATAAAATTGTAATTGCTAATATCATGAGCACCAATCTAGCCAATTTACCGGCTGCAATCAGGCAGTTACCTTCCTACCTACCTTTCTACCCCCTAAACTTACTCTCATCCAAACAAAGTATTTGATTTAGTCAATGCCGCATTACGAATAGTAATTGTGGTGTTACAGTTATTTAGAGAATTCTTCCAGAAGTGATTTTGTAAACGTAGTGATCTTTTGACAGCAAAATATATCGTAGTCATCGTAGTAGTAATTAGTTCTTAGCTGAACTAAATTAGATACACACATAAAAAAATACATAAAAAACAGACAAATACAAATTGTGAACGTATGTGCACAACCAATGTTAGTTTCGTTATATACTTCGTTCATTATACTATGAACATAGAGTTTTGTTTTTTGTATGCCCTATTCAATTATTCATGACATATTAAAAATACATATAAAATACATACGAATGCTAAATGACACTGATTGCATAATTTGCAAATAAAATTTTATTTTCAAAACAATATTTTCGTTTTTACTTCCTTTATCTGGCCGACAATAGCTGAATTTAGTTAGTACGATATTAAATAACAAGTCGAAGGTGCCCGACTACGCGATACCCAGATCCCTTCTGATCACAGTTTTTTAATATAGACTATAGTCTATGGTATGGTTCTACATACGAGTTATATATATAATATAACTCGCATTTACAACCATATCACGTGACTTAAATCTATGCCAATGGTACTAAGAATGTCGATCAAAGAGGAATTATGCAAACAAATTCGACACAAAGACTATACCAGCTCACTTTTGCAAGCTCACAAGAATTGTTCCGTTACTATTAAAGAAGAAGAACCGAAAACATATTCGCACAGCGACACACAGCGCCGAGCGGCAATTGGAAGTAGGTAGCAAAAACAATTCAATCACAATTCGACCCAAACTCTAAGGCGATTGCGGTCCTTAGAAAATTTGTTCGCGAGCATTTGAATGTATGTGTGCACATGTATACATAATGAACATGTATAAGCGCCAGCTTATCTTAGCATTTCAATCGCCGTTGATCTGCTCAAACATTTTATTTAATGAATTTTGTGTTTATCAACGGATTTTGATTAAACTTTCACCATATGATGTAAATAATTATGGTTGTTTTTAAAAAGACCAAACACCCTATACATATATGCCATATTTGCCGAATTTGGAGCCGGCATCCTAAAGTAAAAAAATCCGAAATTGGTAAAAGTATACATAAAGCTGCATGCCAAGTTAAGAGTATTTAGCTTGTAAGATAAAAAAGATAAAAAATCTTAACTGATTTTTCATATGGTTTTAAATCGATAACAAATATTCACGAGTAGTTATCGATTTTCTGAAACAAACGCGAAATGCGCGCCTAACAAAAAAATTCAAGTCTCTAGTTCTTATAGGCTCTGAGATCGACGCGATCATACATACGGAGGGACAGACAGACGGACAGGGCTCAATCAACTCGTCTTGTCGTCCTGATCAAGAATATATACTTTATGGGGTGTGGCACGCCTCCTTCTGCCTGTTACATACTTTTAACAAAACCATTATACCCTGTTTTCCCATTTTCAATGGGATCAGGGTATAAAAACAATTATGTTTAGTATTAAAAGAAATTTATATGCAGCCAAAAAATGATTAATTAATAATAAAATGTATATACATATATATTGATAAAAATATAACAACAGTTTTCTAATATTATATGTTCAGATATATGTTTATTCAATTGCTATATTTAGAACTGTTTTGATTATAAATTGGGAGCTGCAGAGTTGAGAAATTAAATGGATAATATATATGTAGTATGCAGCAGTTTGCATATTTCGGTCAACGATTGACTAAAAGAAGACTACAAATACCTCTTACATTTTGCTTAAAAGTATGCAATGTAATTTTCTTGATGGAGCTGTTGCATGCTTCTCAAACCTATAGACAAACAATGTCTTTGTAAATCATCAGTATCAGGAGATCTTTCTCTCAGATGCTTCGTCATTTGCATTTCCTGCTCATGCTAAATTCTTCATTGTAAGGAAATTATGAACGATTAAAATATTAACTAATAAAATGTTACATAGTCGCAAGGGATTCACAAAACGCATCAAAGTTCTTTATTTATAAAAGCGAAAAAGATTTCCTCTGTCTTAATGTTGTTATATTGTCAATAATCCAATAACACCCAATAAGACAGCTGCTAAGGCATTTCTTAATTAATTAGAAATTAAGGCCGATATTTTTGTACGTGCTTTAATTCACTATGTTTATTCATTATACCCTGATCCCATTGAAAATGGGAAAAAAGGGTATAATGTTTTTGTTAAAAGTATGTAACAGGCAGAACGAGGCGTGCCACACCCCCAAAAGTATATATATTCTTGATCAGGACGACAAGAGAAGTTGATTGAGCCCTGTCCGTCTGTCTGTCCGTCCGTCCGTCCGTCCGTCCGTCCGTCCGTCCGTCCGTCCGTCCGTCCGTCCGTATGTATGAACGCGTCGATCTCAGAACCTATAAGAGCTAGAGACTTGAATTTTTTTTTGTTAGGCGCGTATATTGGGCGCGCATATCGAGTTTGTTTCAGAAAATCGATAACTATTCCTGAATATTTGTTATCGATTTAAAACCAAATGAAAAAACAGTTATGATTTTTTATCTTTTTTATCTTAAGAGCTAGAGACTCCAAATTTCGCATGTAGCTTTATGTGTATTTTTACCAATTTCGGTTTTTGTTACATTTGGATACCGGCCCCAAATTTCCCCACAATTTTGAAAATTATTTTCAGTTGCAATATATATGGTGTTTGGTCTTTTTGAAAACTAAATCAATTATTTAAATCATATGGTGAAAGTTTCATCAAAATCCGTTGATAAACACAAAAGTTATTAAACAAAATGTTTGGCTAGATCAACAGCGATTGAACTGCAAAGCGCACACAGACCAGGTGGCGCTTATACATGTTCAATTTGTATACATGTGCACACATACATGCAAATGCTCGCCAACAAATTTTCTAAGAACCGCAATTGCCTTTGAGTTTGGGTCGAATTGTGTTCGAATTGTTTTTGCTACCTACTTCCAATTGCCGCTCGCCGCTGTGTGTCACAGTCGCAGGCGCTGTGTGTCGCTGTGCGAATATGTTTTCGATTCTTCTTCTTTAATAGTAACGGAACAATTCTTGTGAGCTTGCAAAAGTGTGCTGGCATAATCTGTGTGTGGAATTTGTTTGCATAATTCCTCTTTGATCGACATTCTTAGTACCATTGGCACATACTTAAGTTGCGTGATATGGTTGTACATACGAGTTATTGACTATATTAAGAAAACTAAGGGGGGGTGGGATTAGGGTATCCCCTAGTCGAGCGCGCCGACTAGAGTTTTCTTACTTGTTTTATTATTATTTTCTCTAACGACTAGGAAATTTTGCAAATGAAATACTCGTATAATTGTCTGCTTCTAATGTTTCCCGAACGCCCCCTAATTTATTGCACCTTGGGAATGCTTCTCAATAATTAGTTATCGCCTTCGCTCTATTGACATTTCCCAGCGGCTAGTGACGAGAGATTTGCCCCACATGTTTATTTGCAGTAAGCGTAAACAATCCGAGCACTTGATAGCGAGTGATAAGGAGTCGACTGTCAAACCACAGCGACAACAACAGGGGCCATATTTTGCAAAAATTTTTAGCGCATTCCCACGCTTCTTTACGGTAATCGAAAGGGCGAGCAGAGAACTAAGAGCTAAGAAATCAAATTAACATGTTATATAAAGTGCTGAAAAACGAAACGATACGCTGATAAGATATTTATTCAGGTGCTGTTGTAGCCTTTTTATTTTGTGGGTCTCTCGTAATCACCCACGAAACGGTTGGCGAAAAGGCGAGTGGGCTACAAAAAATGAAGTAAAAAGGAAACATTTAAGATATACAAGAGAAGGGAAATGTGCAAACGCAATTTAGGTCCGAGTAAAACTGAAAACTGAAGCGTGAGAAAATTACACCCACAGATAACACAGAGGCACTCAGACACACTCACGCAAACACAGTCATACATCAAGAACTCATGTATCGCTGCTATATAAGCGATAAGTCTTTTGCATGTGACGCATGCACATACTCACTTGTAAGTGTGTGTGTGTGCGTCTGTGTGTGTGTACAATTGAAATATTATTGCTTACCTACGTTCAAGGCAGGCAGCAATTGGAAAAGGAGTTTAAAGTTCGTGCACAGTCGAAAATTGTATCGGACAGATTCACACACGTGCGGCTCCTTTACTGCTCCTTTTTTTGCTGCTCGAGACGAGAAGCAGCACGCAGCGTGTGAACTTTGAAATCCAATCAGACTACGCTGCCGTGCTGATTGAGCAAGCACATCAAAAGCTTGAGATATGTGGGTCTGTGTGTCTTATGAATATCCGTGGTCTTCAGTGTCCGTTCAGCCAATGCTCATCATCATTGGGTAGAATGCATCGTTGGGGATATTGCAGCGCCGGGGAGCTAGTCACATAAGCGATGTGTGCACAACCTTTGAACCGGCCGATTATACGGCAGAAGCTGCCAGCTGCATAAATTGGCGGCAGTCGCAAATTCATTTGGATTTTAACCACTGTTAATTTGCAATTGATGTTTGACTGCTGGCCCAATCGATTCAATGCGCACAGGTCTCTGGCTGATCGATGCACAGATAAATGCATTTTATTGGCTGCAGTTGCCGCTGCTCACTGTAACTCCAGGTCGGCTAGATAGCTGTTTAGTTGTATGCTTGCAGCTTAACGTCAGGTGCACAATGTTGGGCCATGTTTATTGGGATTACTTAGTTGCTAAAAATTATGACCAATTTGTCGGGTTCAATGAGATGCGACAGCAGTTGCAGCCAGCACCAGGCACATTCACGAAACGCCTTTCAAGTCAATTGCATGCAAATGCAGTTAGTCGAAGTCAAGAGACATCGCGTCCTCGGTCCGTAGAAGGCGTTGTGTCTCGCGCACTTATTTTGCGTACATTTTTGGTGAGCAAAATTAAAGCCTTAAACAGATAATGCGCTATCAAAAGCAGGCAGTGGTACCCGGCTCTGGCCAGGCATTCAATGCAAATCTCACACTCTCGCCCAGGTGCTAGTCGTCGGCTGACGTCTGGCGAGTTAATAGAAAATTTATAATGCCGGGCGCGCCATAAATCGCAGCATACACCCACATGTGCTGTATGTCAACGAAGCGATAGGTAGGCAGGCGAGCGTGAACGTGAACGTGTGGGAAAAAGTTGTAATTTGCAGTTGACAAATACGCAAATAAGCTTTCGGCCCCGCAAAAATTAACTCATATTGCAGCCAAGCAAGCAATTCGAAGCTGCAGTCGGACTCAACCAACAATGATTTATGTGTACAGCGCTGCCTACGAAAATGTGTAGCAGCAACAGATCCAGCACCAGCACCAGCACCAGCACCAGCACCAGCACCAGCACTAGCACCAGCAACATCAGCATCAACAACAGTTGCTGTTCCTGCAACTACTCGCTGCAACACGCTTCTGAACAATGGCATTGGGGCAGTGGGAGCTGCTAGATGGTGGCTCACCAATCTTTAGTCTCTGTCCTCCGTCCTCCGTCTTCTGTCTTCTGTCTTCTGTCTTCTGTTTTTTGTTTTTTTTTTGCCTACCTGCTGCCGTGTTGGCGTTGTTGCCGCTGCTGTCGGTGTGCCGCAGGCTGCAATTGTCTGCTTAAAAGCGTTCATTCTGTCCACAATGAAGCCACATAACTTGGCCTCAGTTACTGCCAGCCCAGCCAGTCAGACAGCCAGACAGCCACACAGAAAGAGCTACCCCACACTCCTCTCTCGCAGATTGTGCCCATGGCTTCGATGTGATGATTTATTGCTACTGCGCCTGCAGCGACCTCCATCCTTGGCTCACCGATGTCTAATGTCCAGATTCACAGTACGGTAGCCGCTGTTCACTTGGATTGCGTTGCCATCTTGCAGTTTTGTTGCTGCCTTTGCCATGAATTGAAACTTTATTTAATAAGTTGATGTTATTTGTTAACCGCACTAAAGGTGCGCTGCTGAATTATAAGGCTCCTGGTAGAGCCACACTACATAGCTATTCTAATGCACTCATGGGCTGGCTGGCAGTAACATGGCCAAGTGCCTGACGATAAATTACATGGCCAAGTGGTGCAAAGGCGTGGGTACTACGGCCTTCTGCATTAAATTGCAGTTTAAGCTGTTTCCAATATGCTTTCCAGTGTAACTCAAAGGCTACAGGCTGTAATGATTGCGATTGCTTTAGACAGAGCTATGCCAGAGGACAACGTTGTTGCGTTCGCAAGTCCGAAGTCGAAGTGCTCAATATATTCTCTATAATCAGCATTTAGATAGTCCTTTGACCCAATTGTAATCGGAGTTATGTGCGGCCCGCATACGCTATAAAATGTTACTCTTTTAATGCTCTGTGTCAGTGAATCGTATTAGAAAGTAGACGAAGACATGGGCGCTTTAATCTGAGCCGCTGCATCTCGACAAACACTTTCTGACAAATTGCTGATAAATAAACCTCAAATGCGAGAGATTTGCAATAATGCCTTTCTAATTTCATGCGTCGCTGTTTTTGCCGCCATAGAAGGCACCTTCTGGCGGGCATGCAAAGCACAGAGAAACGAAAAAAATTGCAAAAATTGAAACGCGCTACGATTGGTGCTTGTTGGCATGGCGTCTCTACAGGCTGCACAGTTTTAAACATTTTCCACACGTAATGCGAAAGTTTGAATCATTTGTCCACTGTGCGGCAACGGGCCATTTTCATTTAAAATTCTTGTCACAGACATGTAATTGCAACGCGCCATCGACTGCGGCCTATCGACTCCCAACTCCCGGCTCTCGACTGCCGACTCCCGACTCCCGGTCGATTGCTGCCAAGCGGATCTATATTGCAATTGGCCTGGCCTATTGACAATGCGTTTGTCAGCCACAGAAAGAGCAGCAGCAGCAGCACTGGGCTGCTTGTTGCCGCTGGCGCTGTGTTGACACAGATAAGTGCGTGGCGGTGGCGTCGGCTGCGATAAGTAGCGTTTATGCATTAATTTTTGCCTCAAAGTGGCATTATTTATTACGCATTAATGCGCTGAATTAACGTTTATTTAATTAATATTAATGCTGGCGCAGCAGTTGTAGCTTGTTGCTGTACCAGCAGTTGCTGCAACACGGTTGTCAGTTAACAGCAATTGTTGCTGTTGCTGCTGCTGCTGCTGTTGCTGCTGCCGCGACTTAGGCTGACATTTTGTCTATGTATTTTGGGCAGCCAGGCAATTAAAGGTACCGCTAACAGGCACTACCTGTCCAGGCAGTCATTCAGTCAGCCAGTCAGTCAGTCAGTCAGCAATTGTCAGTTGTTGCCAGACAACATGTAGCTGACATACCTCACAGCCATGTTGCTGGGCTGCAAATTTGGTGCAGCGACTGCTTTGGGCGACGGCGGCATCCTCGTCATCCTCTGCGTCTCGGTTCCTACAACTGACCTGAAGTTCCCTACGAAACTTGTCGTCTGCATACATTTTTGACATGCGGTTGCACTGTGAAGCCGCAATCGTACCCTTAGTCGTTGTCGCTGCTCACAGGTCAAGGCCTTGGGGGCAGCCAAATTACCAGTCGACATGTGCTTATCCTATAGTCAACAAACGAGTGCCGCTGACCGTTGAGTTGTGCAAATATTTGTACAGAAATCGAAAGTAAAGTCGCCTGGCAAATAAATATGTACCCAATAACTCAAGTTCTTGAACGAATTTTTGATTAACCAATATTTGTATTAGTGCAGGCAATAGATAACGGCTGCTTCGAGGCTTGTAATCGATCAGTGTCGGGGGCGGACGACGGTCGGCGGTCGGCGGTCGGCGGTCGGCGGTTGGCGGTCGGTCGATGGTTGTAGACGTGGTCAATACTTGTGCTGTTACATTGGGCGCAATAAACTTTATAATTTATGGACCAATCAGACGGGGATCGCACGCACTAAAACAAGTGAAAAATCATAGTCCAAACACATAATGCATCAGTGGAGATCAGAGAGCCAGGCAATTTATAGGATGGCCATGCCAATAGACACCGCACAGCGGGTTGTCAAATCGAAGAGCGACTGTGACGGTAACTGAGACTCCAACATGGGCCTGCCGCTGCTAGATGGGATGCCCGTGCACTCTCCCAGCCAATTGATTTATACAAACGGCAAAGCAACGGAACACAAATTGGTTAACTCTGGCACTGCAGATCGAGCCGAGGCAGGGGCTGGAGCTGGAGCTAGTGGTCCTCGAAATGATTTGTTGCACTTCGGTGCAATCGTCGCATACGCAGAACTTTTGCCGGTTGCGCTGTTTAACCTTTTGAACTGGCCACATGGGTGGAGTTGCACGTGTGCCAGATTTCAGTGGAAATGATTAGCTGACGATCAGCAACAGCTGCTGCCAGTCCAGCAGACTGAGCCGCTGACATTGCGTTTACTTTGCATGCGGATTGCGTAGCTAATTAGATCCATAAATGCACTAAAAGCGCAACTCAATCCCCCAATGTGATCCATGTTGCTGTTGTCTAAAGCAGCGCGGATTGAACGGAAAGTGATATGCAGGCGTTGGCAAAAAATGTTTGGCCGGCCAACAACAGAAGGAGCAACAAAAACAATACAAACAGATGTCGCCTGTCGCATGTCGCCTGTTTGACCATTTAGGTTATGTTGGAATCCAACACCAGTTTATCAAGCGAAGACCCAAACAATAAATTACGCAATTCAAACGCTCAACTGCAGTCCATCAATGGCATAATGAGGCAAGCGGCGGGCCGCCCCAGCAGCCGCAACAGCAGTCCCAGCGCAGATACATTACCATATCGGCATAAATTCCGGAGCATCGTTAAGTGGGCCCGAAGACGACTGCCAGACAAACAGGCTGAGCTGCTGGCTCTGCTGCTGAGTAGCTGTAGTTGCAAGCAGGTTGCTTGCCGCACGCCGCATGCCACATGCCACAAGCCACAGCCCGTCAGGCTACCCAGTGCACCACCTAATGACGGAATCAGCGTCGATGCCAGTGCCGACATCGCCATCGATAATGGCCGGCTTTGTAACCATTGGGCCCAATTGACAGTTTAAGCAGACTTCTAGCTGACCTATCAACTCTCCATTCATTTTCAATGTCAAAGAAGCTAAAAGTATAGAGCTATAAAAGTACTTTTCGAATTGGCTGTGAGTGAACAAGGCAACATTATTATTAACAAGATAGCTTTAGCCGGGAGTACTCGACTAAGGGACACCTATGGTCACAGAATAGCATATGTCTCACATTAACCGAGTCGTGACAGTCGTGACAAGAAGACTGCTTTCAGGGGATACTTCCAATAATTTAGCAGTTTCGGAGCCTAAATATAATCGAAATATCCACCTAGAGAATCATACAATCGGTTGCGTCCGACTGAAACTTTCTTATCCATCACCCATCGGGTGTCTCAGACTGTTATGTATTTCCTGTCGTATATTCTGATTTCCCCTGAGGATATCAATACCAAACTACGAGTGATGAATGACAATTATTATATATATATTTTGCATTTATATATATACATATATATATATATATATATATACATATACATATACATTTCAAATTAAGATAAAAGTGGCGTGTTAATTGTAATTAAAGGTAATAATAACTATACAAGTATCCGCCTATAAATAGCGTTCTGTGCAGCTTCTTCTGTAGTTACTAGTGCTTCACGTTACCATACTCCTTGATCATATCCATGATAGCTGAATACGTTCCGTACGAAAGAATCACCAGTCCAAGTAAAATCATAAGTATATCTTTAATCAGTTTCCATCTGAGCGCGCCATACGAAGTGCCATATAAGAGGCAGAGTTCAATACAACACGGGAAAATGATATTCAGCAGCGATATGGAAAAGGCACCAACCAATGCTAAAAGTGGCCCCAAATTGGGAAAAGCAATTGCATTAGCTGTACTCACAAGCACGAAGCAAATGCGAATTATGTATTCAATCATATGCGGATGCTTTGGATTGTGATTCTGTGCTATATATTGATTGCACAGAATATCGATGACAACGTATCCACTCAGAGGAAATGTAAGGAACACGGAAATTGCAATGAATATCTTGATAACCTGCGCAAGGCTGTTATAAATGTATATAGACAGACACGTGCACAATCACAGCTCTTAAGATACACTTACATCTCAAGAGTGGGCATATTCAAAGTAACGCTAGCTGCCACAGCACTACCATAGCGCCAATAGCCGAAGAATCCAAATAGAATATATGTCGCGGCTACAAACACAGCACCGCGACTCAGGACACCAAACCATCCCAGATAAGCGCCAGGGTGTGCCATTTTTTGTTCAATAGCAAGCATCTACGAAAATGGGGAAAGTAATTTAGAGATAAACCAATATTTATATATATATATATATATATCTGACAATTACTTACCACACCCACTGAGGAAGTGGCAAACAACAGAATGCCGAAAAACATGGGCAACTCATAATGAAAAAGTGCCATGCTATTTATGGGTGGTAAGCCTCGAAAAAAATAGTAGAGGATGCAGGCGAAGCCAGAATACATCAAAATATTTGCAATTATATTTGTGGGTACCAAATACTTCAGATGGCGTAATAGAAATAGGGGAATGGATAAAATTCCTATTACTGCACAATATATCCGTACATCTAACTCAGTCCAATAATGATCCAAGACTTGTTTTACGTTGACGCTTACAAACACGATGTAAACAACGCAAACGCCGTAATGAGAGAATATCAGAATACCATTCACTAAATGACCTGAAAATTTTGAAGCACATTGACAGCATTTCGGGCCCACGGTAAGAGAGTACGCCATTGTCTGTGGAAAAGTCATATAGCCGACAAAATTCCGCTTACTAGACTCTACCATACACTTGATCTGAGAAAGACGCATTTAGTCCGATATTTTTACAAATAATTCGCTCACCAGTAGTTGCAATCCATAAATTAAAAGGACAGTGACAAAGATCGTCAGTATGATGCCACCAACATAGCCAGCATAGTAAAAGGCTAGCGGCAGGGCCAAGCAACCAGTTCCAACCACACACTTCAGCAGCGAGATTAATGCCTCACAATTGCTGTGGAACAGCTTGACAATCTGCAGAGGATATACGTATATATATATGGAATATGTGGACTTACGATAATGGTGCCTTCACATTTCGGGCAACATATGGATCAAATTCACTATCAATGGGTTAAACGTTAAAAGAAACAGGTTTGTGCTAGTCCTCTGTCTGAGCTCATACTTATCTGCCATTTGGAATCTATCGAAGATAGTGCAGCAATATGCTGTTCAATTTCTGCAGTTAGGTCCAACCCAAGTTAAAGCCTGGACTACGACACTTTATATCCATAAACAGAAAATTTTAATAATGTAACTTAATTATCATAAAGAACTTGATCTTAAAAACAAAACAAAATAAATATTAAATACTGATAAGTATCTACCTACATACTAGGATTACAATGTATTATTATCATAAAGTATATAGAAGATCCATACGGATATATCTTAAATGCTCAGTCAATTTCTATAAAATTATTCTTCAACTGTTAGCTCTGATTCCCCTTTCCAATTATGTATTTAAAAACCTAGAAAAAGGTTAAAATGATGACTTAAATTAATACAAATTTTAATTGTTCAGGTGAAAGGAACTTAAAAAATATAAAATGCGATTGTCGTATTTTTCTTTTATTGCTGTCACTGAGACCATCGTGCCAGCAATGCCTCCGCACAGACCTACAATAATGAAAAACAAGGAGCGCCAGAGTAGAATTTTCAGCGGCCCATATCCCTCGCTATAGCAGACGCATATATTGATAATACCCGGATAAATGAGGGCCAGCTGAGACAGGCAGAACGAGCCCACAAGCGACAGAAGTAGGCCAAAATCTGGATAGGCAATGGCGCACAGAACGGAGGCAACAACCATAGCCATGCGCACCAGATACTCTATCAACAGTGTGGCACTTTCCATAAGCTTGGGCGCCATGTAGCTGCGCCAGATAATCTCGATGGTCACGTAGCCTTGTAAGGCATAGCTGCAAAATATGGCCATAACAAACAGTGCCGTTCCACATTTGGACAAGCTGTGAAGGTTTAATAAGTAGGGATATTGTCAAGTGAGCCATTGGCGCGTTTGATTACGTTTCATTGGGTAGATTCTTAAGAATGTATGTCGCAGTGTCATCTCCGTACTTCCAATAGCCCAAGAAACCAAAAACAGTATAAAACGCAATTACAATAAACATGCCTCGATTTAGTACCCCACATGGGCCCAAATAATTTGCCGGCTTTTTCATATTTAACTGCAGTTGGAGTGTCTAATAGAAGTTAAGGTTATCAAATAGGGCTTAGACACTTAGACACTTGCAAAAATAAAGCCGTTGAACTTACTACTCCTATCGCCTGAACCGAAAACATAATGGTGCCAAAGAACAACGGAAACTGGGACAAGCTTTGTACAGGTCTTCGGTCAGCGAGATTGGGCAAATCGGTTATTAAATAGCTTCCAATGATTAAAATACCTGAAGAGGAATCCACATTAATTTTAAGACGATCGCGCTCTACGTGAATTGATAGCTGAAACGTACCAACAATCATAAGTATGTTTGCGATGACGGCCAATGGCACCAGGTATTTGAGGTTACGTATAAGAAAGGTTAGGATTAGCGGCAGTGTGATAAGAGCAATATAAATGCGCGTATCGATGGGCGGAAGATAGTCGTCGCCCAATTCCTTGATATTCTTGCCAATAAACACGACGTACACAACATCCACGCCAAAGTGATAAATGCACAGAAATGCATCGACCTGTCGACTGTTAAATGTATTTATTAATATAAATATATATTGATATTAGGGAACTGCGACTCACGCGAAATATTTGCTCAGAGGCCTAAACCAAAAGGGTCCATTCGAAATAGCCAAATGCATGGCTTCGCTGTAGGTGAGCATTGACATTTTATATCGCTTGCATGTCACGCTGATGTCATTGAGCTGTGGCGAAACGATGTAAAGTCTATAGGAACATACATAGCTTCAAACGCTACCAGGACGTGCATGGCATAGAGCAGAAAGGTGGAAATCACTATTGAGCCTACCAGCCCCAGTAACCAGCCAGAATTATAGTAGGCTCTTGGCAAAGCCAAGACCCCCGTGCCAAAAGTACATTTGATCAAATTTACAAACGCCTCCGTGTCACTATAAAACTAATGCTCATTTAGGTGATATAGTGGAATTAAAGAAGTTACAGTATCTTACGTTAGTTTATTCTGTGCATCGGGATGAAATTGAGGATTGTTATAGGTCACCGAGCTGAAGCAGAAGATGTAGTTCAGAGCCGGTTAGCAATACATAGTGACATCCATACTTACCCAAAGTTTACCTTAAGAAAATGAAAGAATCCAGGAGTATATTTGAAATGGCTTTTCGTCTCTTCATCAATTTGTAAAGTCAAACGCCGGCGGCCCGGGGAATGCTTTGGCAACATTTTTAAATATAAATAAAATATGTTTCACAAGTCCTGATCCCTCATATAGTCTATATGTATGTTGACTTGAGTTTTTCTATATTTTTTCAGAGCCAGCTTTGTTGCAAATTATTTTAATAGCTAACAGAAGAGAAGAGAAGAGGACAAGAGCCCATGGAAAATATAGGAACACACAGCTCGCATACTCTTTCTAGAATTTGTAAATGCAGAATGGCATAGATAACGTAGCTAAATAAAACACTCTAGATAAAAGTAAAGAAAAATATATGAAATGTGATTTTAAGCCAGTTTCTTATTGTATTATAAAGGGTATTCCATGTTCTGTTCTATGAAGATATTTTTCCTTTCAATACTTATATATTAGCATGGCCTAGAGCAGGGATTCATTCCAGGAAATCAAGCTCGCCAGCAAGCGGTAGAGAAGCAGCCTTTGTTGTGTGGGCGTTTTAGGCTTCGCAAAATGATCTGGCCATAAAAGCAGACCGAGAGCTCGGTTTGTCAGGACATTGGAATTTGTTGGTTGTATGTTGGCTGGTTTTGCTACCTAAATTATGCAGCAGCCGCTGGCAATCGGAGCGGCAAGCCGGTCAGTCGGCGAGTCGGCAATGATCCAACTGGCGGTGTAGCCACGCCTTGTTCCGCTCGCCAAGTTCTAGGCCAGTAAAAACACAAACTAATTAGTGTGGTCAGCTCTGTCATTTTGCACGCATTTCTCAAATGCCTTGTGATGATGGCATTGACCATAAATTGGCCAAAGCACTGCACCGCACAGCACCACATCATTTCAGGCGATTGGAAGAAAGTACAGTTTCTAGTTAAATCTCAGTCCCCATTGTGTGCGGCCCATGGAAGGCCTCCCGCTGGGAGTACGAGGCTAGATAGTAGTTGTGCAAAATAACAAGTGTGAGTGCGAGTGCGAGAACGCAGTAAATATATACAATTGCCCCCGCCTTCCCCTCATCCCCTTGAACTAACTAAGCCGCCCCTTGGCCGCTTTGTGTTGGCGGAAACGATGTTTTTCCTATGCAAATTCAGTTGGTGCCCCTTTTTGCATTTACCAAGTGTCTTTTGCTGTGTTGTTTATTTGTTTTCGCTGAGGCCAAGCCAGGGGTCAACTACGCATTTGATTGCAGTTGCTTTTACTATTTACTATCGACTGTTTCCCTCTCGAAGCGCCCGGTGTCGCCTTCAAAGTATCTCCACGCGAATGTGTGAGTGTGAGTGTGTGAGTGTGTGTGTATACGAGTGTGGGAGGTCAGGGATTCGAAATGTGTACATGTTTACATAAAACAATTCAAAAAGAGAAGATTATTGGCTAAGCCTTACTAGACAAATTTCATTAGTATAAAATCTTAATGAATACGAGAATATTCTGAAATCATATTTGAAAAAAATAATTTTTAGATAAGTTTAGTTTCAAGGAATTAATAAATTAATAAAAGTCTTCACCTGACTGCGTAGCACGACTTGAGTTAAAGACAATGTTCAATATGCTATAATGAAGAACGTGATTGTGCTACCTATTCAGCCGAACTACCCGAGTCCCCGTACACGCAGGGTATGTGTACAGTAGCCGCAAAAAGAAACAGTCGCACTAAACAGACATTTAAATATGCGCATTGGCAATTGCATTGCAGGCGTACCACGCTGCGTATGAATTTTCAGTGAAATTAACATACTAATGACACTTTGAGGCTGGCCAAGGGTGGTGCCCGCTGCCCATTGATGATGTTCGGGCTACGGGCCATGCCCGAGTCGCTCGGCCTGCTGGAGCCCCGGTCCGTGACAGCCGCGAGCCGACATCAGCTGTTGAAGCAAGTGGGTCAGCGACTGCGAGTCGAACTTCGCATGTGGTTCAATAATTCCAACAGTAAATGCTAAACTATGCGCATAGATTGTCAACGCGCCAAGATGCTTAGCTGATTGCTGCCGTCGAGGCGAGTATTGGAGTCAGTGACTGTGGCTACAGCTGAAACTGTGGCTGCAGTTGGAGCTGGAGCTAGGACTGCGACTGGGGTTGGGGCTGGACGTGGTGTGTCATTAAAGTGCAGACAAATGGCAACGGCATGTGCGGCACATGTCAAACTACAGGCACCAGCAAACGGCAACAGGTGAAAATGTTGGAATTCTGATTATCTGCTGGCTGTTCGGCTGGCTGCTGCCAATCACTACAAGCAACTGCTGCCGCGAGTCAAGCTAAGCAGCAACTTAAACTGTAACTTTCGACGATTTGTCGTTCAGCGGTCGTCGCTAGTCGCTCGTCGCTCGTCGCTCGTCGTTGGTTTCTTGACGGCTTGCTATTTGCTTTTCGTTTGCTTCAAACTTGATACTCTGATGTTGTCCACCAAACGATCAATTCGAATGCACGAAAGCAGCCACAGCAGCCGCATAATTATGTGTGTATTTTGCTGCCCGCCAGCAACATGGGTGCCACATTCCAGTTGCTCTTTTTTGCCCATTTGTCCATTTGCCCATTTGCCCACTTGCCTTTTGTGTATAGTACTTGTCACGCCCCATTCAATTTACAGCCGGAAGTGTGGGTGTGCACGCGTTCTGATGTACCCACTGCTGCAGCGAGGACGTTAATTTTTTCCTTTATTATTGTTTTTGTTTTCTTTGGTTTCTCCATTCGCAAACTCGAACTCATTTGGCCGCGCATAAATCAAAAATTGTAGCAGCATTCTTAACCCTCAACATAGCAATAGGAAGAGCAACAGTCACAGCAACAGCAACACTAACAGCAGTAGCAGGAGCTGCAACGCCCGCGTAAAAAAGTATGAAAAACGCATATAATGATTGGCTCCAAACCAATAGCAACAACAACGACTAATACAAGAGCAACATCAGACACAACAGCAACATAATAGCCAATTGCCTTGGCCACGTAGCAGCAGCAAAAAGTGGGAGGATGCAGTGAATTTTCTCCCTCGGCAAAACTTATTTTTTAGCGTCGGCTGCCGTTTACTTTGTTGCTTTTGCTTTGAGTGGTTGTTGTTGTTGTTGTCGTTGCTGTCGCTGTCGGGCCGTTTGCCTTTTTGGGGCCATCAGGTCTTCGCTTAAGCGGCAGGTTCCTGTCTGCGTCGTCTGGAGCCCAGCTTCTGAGACGCTGACTGCATTTTTAAGCACGCTGCGCATAAAATAAGGCCAGATTGCAGCTAAAGCATTGCCCCGGGCACAGAGCGCGAGTCGTTTCTTCAATGAAACGAGTAAAAGTGCAGGATGCTCTGTTGTCCTGCCCATCGGAACAGCTTCTGCAGATACGGCAGCAGCAGCTAATTTCAAGATCGAAGCAAAAAACCAACCCAAACCTTCAGCTCGTCTCAACTTAAAGCCCTTAAAGTCCGCGCTGGGTTGTTTGCTGCTGCTGCTGATGCTGACGCCGTTGTTGCTACAATTGCTGCTGCGCTGATCTTGTGCGATAATGATGCAAGTTAATCATTAGCTTGGAACGTGTATTATGCGATTATTAGTTTGGCCGGCAAGGATTATTGTAGTACTAACAACGCCCTGCTCCTACTCGCAACCATTTGGTGGGCGTTTTGCTCTGCGAACTTTTGAGTAATTTTCAATTTCCGCTCGCCATATTGCCATTTCAGGCCGATGCTATGTTTCCTTTGCGTAATACGTTTGTCCGCGAGTCTGAAGAGCACTTGTAACAATTTGTCAACATTGCCTCGGCTGGGACGACGTAGGCAAATATCTGCCCGTAAGCAGTTAAGCACGCGGCAACATGCTGCTGCAACATGTAAAGTGTCAGCGTTTTTTAAGAATCAATTGCCGCCCAACAGCAGCAGCAGGAACAACAGCAACAAAAACCACACCAAAAGTCGCAATTCGATATTGTCGTTGTGGCTTTGGCGTTGCTGTTGCAGTTGTAGTTGTTGCTCGTGTTGTTGTTGTTTTTGTTGGCAGTGTTGTTTTTCTTACTGCCCGCCTTCTGGCTGCCGTCTGTCAGCAACATGTTGCCACCGCCTCTCCCCCGACTAACTTATGGCCACACACATCGCACGGGCGGCCTTGAGAAGCAATCCGAGCTCCGAAGAGTACTTTGAAAAAATCATTGCAGAATTTAAATAAGCAGCCAGGTAAAATACAAAACAGCTAAGAAAAACGCATACAGCGCAGACACATTTTGCGAGCTAAGCAATTGACGTGCAACATGATTTTGTAGGCGTGCAACATGCGCATGTGCAACAGCCGCAACTTTATCAGATTGCCGCAGTTCCAAAAGCTGAAGCTGCCACAGCAAAAGTCCATTTTTTATTTGAATCTTTTTCTCGTTTTTCTTTTTTTTTTAGTTTTTATTATTATTTTTTTAACTTTTTGGCATGTAGACTGTCAATTGTTTGGTGGGCGTTGCAGCAGCAGCAGGAGCAGCAGGAACAGCAGGAGCAGGGCAGCAACTACAGTGACAATATGGCCCGTAGTTGGGCCTTCGCTACAGAGCTATATCAATGTCAACAGAATTATCACACAGCGCTGTCAATATATGCAAGTATATACATAGTGAACAGAGCAACAACAACATGCAAAGCAATCAAGTGACAATCACTTGCCAGCTAAGGAGTTGGGCAGTAGCAGCATCTGCAGCAACTGCAACAATGCCTGGCTAAGACAAATAAATGCGTGTTTCTGCATGTGTGTGTATGTCACACTCGTTAACACGATGCGAAACTGCGCGAAATGCGATATTTCACACGATTTATGCACGAGCAACGGAAAGAGTTGCAACTGCAAAGGCAACGTCAGCAGCAACAGCCCAGACCAACAGTTGCTAGCAACCTTTTAAGCGGCCACACACGTTGCTGGCCTCAGCTATTGCCTCGCTACTCTCATGTGCTGCACTAAGAGCTGTAGGAATGCTTAATAGTCTCGTCAGCCATTGGCAGCTAAGGGTCTAGCAAAGAATCTTGGCAAACACATTTATTCATATTAAATACCTTTAACTTGGATAATATTAAGGATAATATTTTTATAATGCGTTGACAATTTAATTTAATCAAGAAAATATGTGTTTATTTTTTATAGGACTATAGGACTAATTATGAACGAATTTCTGTTACAATTGATAAATTCCAAGCTGAATATTTTATTTTTAATCATCTTTTCATTGGCCATCGAGTTTAAAATCAAATTAGAGTTGGAAATGTTGCGTTCTGTTAGCTTAATAAGCTACATTAACTTAATTTTACCTTACTAATCATTACTATATTCACATTTTGTCGAATTTTACTTGCATATATAATAATTATGAGCACATTGCCTCTAGATGATAAACATCATTAACACGGACATATGTATTGCTGTTGGTAATACCATCTTAGACCAATTGGAGCTGTAGCGCAACCAGTCACAGCTGCTTACATGTTGCAAACAACACTAACAACATGTTGCTAGAGTGTTGCTGAGCTGCAGCTGCCGCTACTTAAAGTGCAATGTTGCTGACTGATTTTCTGGCTAATTTGACAGGCAGGCAGCAGTTGAATGATGTTGATGATGATTCTGACGGTTCGGAGCGCTTGTTAAGATTTATGCGATGCGAATTGGTTGTGCCAACATTTGCCCATATACATAATTGAAATGTAATAAATTCTGTGGAGTTTTTCGTGCGCAATTAGCGCGTTTTGGCCAATAGCGACAGTTGCTGACCATATTCATGTTCGTAGTTTGTTATTAAATAAAATAATTTCATTGCTGGCGCGTTGCATCAGCAGCAGCAACAAAAGGAGCAGCACTTGCTGGCTGTGTCAGTTGCCATTGCTGGTTGTACAAGTTGTAAAGTGCGAAATGAACACGCTTCATGCCAACTATGTGCAGTCCGGCAGCAGCATCAGCCACATCAGCTGCTTCAGCTGCTTCAGCTGCTTCAGCTGCGGCGTCTTCGGACTCGCATTCAGTTCCAGCACAGTGTCCAAGTTCCAGTGTTCAGTGTGTTACTTGTCAACAGAAATGGCAATCGGCGTTGATGAATTGGCGTTGCCTTGGGCCAATTATAACCATCTTTGGCCATGGTCAATTGTTGCGAGTTGTTGCGGTTAAATTGCGAGGCCATATGCCTTATGCAGATCACATGTACTCAGTTCCTGTCCAAGCGATGAAGCCCCGCAGCGCTTCCTGCATCCGCATCGCGTGGGTGTTGAATGACCAACAATTGATACCGAGACTGCACAGCTCTGTAATCAGATACCCGACACCGTCTACCGATCTCCTTCCCTTTTATTCACTCATATGGTTAGATAATTGAGGCACCCGCAATCACGTCCACAGCGTCGTCAGCGTCGTCTTTTTATGGCCATGTGCCCAAAAAAGGCGCCAACTTTGCTCGGGTCACAATGGCCAAATAGGCCACGTGCTACAAATTATTATGGCCAGAGAGCAGCGAGCGAGCAGGGGAATGGATATTCTTCCTGCCACTGCTGCTGCTGCTGCTGCTGTTACTGCATGACAAAAAATGCACACCCTCGCACCTGAGTCTGAAACTGAAATCCCTGTCGTAAGGCGATATTTGGTTTCTTGTCTTTGACTGCTGCGCTTCTCAGCTGTTCCTCGTTTTTCGTTCCTCTCGGTTGCTTGGCGCGCGTTCCCTCCTGTGCATTATCATTATTATTGTTATTATCTACGGCCCGGTGTGTTTCCCTTCCGCTTATACAATAACATCCAATTTCAGCTACCTACTTTCTGGCAGCATCAGCATCTTTGAGATTTGCTGTGATTTGTTGTTGCTGTCGCTGAATCGCTAGCCCTGTAGATATGAAAACACCCGCATGATCCATTAAGCATAGCATTTGTAGCATATTTGTATTCTACGCTAATGCCATTAGCAGCGACGAAAAGCAGTCTGCACCGATCACTGATAGAGATATCCTATAAGAATGTGAGCGGAACATACAAAATTATAAAAGGAGTTAAAACTCGACTCTTACAAAATATGAGCTATATGGCTCCAAGACTATTCCTGCCAACAACAACTAACAAAGCCAAGTTAGTGTTATCAAGCAGCTAAATATCTCAGTATCACTGAAATTTACATCATTCCGGATCCCATCCCCTCGGTCTGATTACAGTCTTAAGTTACACTTATTTGGCATTATGGAAATTCAAGAAAAAAATATAGAATTAAAAATATATATATTAAGTCTTATGCTTAAGAAAATTGCGTCTATTGCGTTCCTTAGAAGGCAGTTCGAAAGGCTCGACAGCAAGGGTCCCTCTAAGTTCAGAATATTCTGCAAACATTCCCCTAATTGCGAGCCACCCCTGCGAAGATTATTGACCTCGAGCAAACAGCTCAAAGATATTGCAAGGGCCGCACTCTTTGTCTATGAGAAGAGCCAAACAGAAGCAGCATCAACAGCTGTTGCGAGGCTCGGGACAAAAAGTCTTGGCGCGTTCCTACACACACACACGCAATGAAGAGGAAGACGTGCACAGAAGTCACGCACAATTGCCATCGAAACAAAAAACTGTCGAACAAATCTGAGGAACAGCTGAGAAGGTGTGACTAGTCAGAGGAAGCGCACGGGTCGATAGTTAAAGGAAATGCAGCTAAAGATCCTTTGCGGTTGAATTCTAGACGGTGTCAGATATATGCCAACAGCAACAGCAGCAGCATCTGTGGCCGCAATTACAGTTGCAATTAGCCAATATGGGGCAGCAATTAAAGCAATCGATTGGCCAGAACAAGTGCCGCAAAAGTAGTTGCATCGAATGACATATGGACGTCGCCGACGCAGACGCAGACGCAGACGCAGAATCAGACGCCGACGACGTGGCCGACACCGACGCAAATGCTTTGCGTGTGACTGGGGCCAGACGTATAGTAAAAAAGGCTCAGAGCCGTTAACGGGGTGCACAAAAAGGCGACTGTTACCGTTAGCTACTCTTAAAGTTTTTCATTAGAAGGTGGACAAAAAAATATTAACCAGAAACATTTAAAGAAATTCAAACGAATTGGCATATTTATTTGTGCCCCTTTTTCCAACTCTGGCAGTCGCTGTGCCCCCGGGCACGCCCACTTAAATTGCGTGCCATGCTGAAAGCATTCATTTTAAGACCCAGCTTGATGTGGACTTAGACTTGGGCGTCGGACTGTAGATGCCACTGCGACTACAATTAAATTTGCATTTGTATGAATTGCAGTTGTTGTAGTAGTGCCGCGGGTGAAATGCCGAGGCATAGGAAACATTTATCACTGCGTGGCAGTGGTCAACACCACCACCAACATCACTAACATCACCAACATCACTAGCAGCAGCACAATCACCACCGACGCCAACATCTTGGCAACGCAGACAGCGCATAATAAAACTAAAGCGCTTATAATTTCATATGGGATTCTTATGGACTTGAAGTCAGAGTCTGAGTTGAAGTTGGTCTCCCAACTATTAGCCGGACATACAATTGGCCAAGAGGCAGCAGCAGCAGCCAAGTTAATCACAGGGTTGCCAGTTGAGTTGCCTAAACGAAAATGCTTAAATTTAATGACATAAATATACACAAGGCAAATGGAGTTACTCTGGGTATTCTCCCGGATTCGAATGCAGAGTCGAAGTTTATGTCTTCAAAGGACTACTATGGCTGGTGGCTGGCATATGTATTCATGTAGCTTGTAACTTATGTGCCCCTCGCAATTTTATTGTACAATACTCAAAATGCGACTATAAATCTAGTCATATTTATCAATATGTCACACTCAAGTTGCTGGCAAGCAACTCAAACTTGTCCTGGGCCTGCCTGCAAGCCAGCTGCCTGTCCATTAAGGAAAAACGAGTTCTTTGACACCAGGTAGGTAGGGCGGCGGCGACCCACCACCCCTTTTTATTTTTCTTTTCCGGAATCTTTTGCGCATTTGCAGCGTAGTCTTTGCAAGCTGCCTTCGCCTTCCGCCACCGCTAACCCGTGAGCAGGACAAACCGGCTGCTCCTTTAACGGCCAGCAATGAGGGAAGCCTCCTCCTCCAACCGACCCTCTGCCGAAGGTTTTTGTGTGTCTCTTTTTTTGCCGCGGCGCAGATAACGCAGCTGCGCATGTAAATTAAAAATTAGGCAACTTCTGCGCAGTTGCCATTGGCAATTGGCCTGGGACTGTGTCATCTTCTGATTTTAGTTGCCGGGTGTAAGCGTTCAGGCAGCGAAAAGTTGTTTCCCGCACTAAAGCTTTAGAAGATTTCCGAAGTCGGGCCACCAGAAGGGTAACGAGCAGCGCAGCTGAATCGAATTTGATGAGCTTTGTCTGTGAAACTAATGAATCCCTAGCACTATGTAGCAAAGCTGTCAGTCCTTTGTGTTCCACAAGCAAAATATTAAGGCGTCACGAGGTCGCATACGAATTGATATACGAGTTTATAATTTTTTTACTTCTAGTATATGTAATAAAAATCTCCTATGCTAGAATCTTGTAGTTGAGGACTTAAGTATATCATTGTAAATGTTTACTATATTAAGTTACATGTAATTTTATTAAATTCATAGCGTCGATTTAGGTTTCGGTCAGACTATATAATTGATTGAAAATTACTTTTTCAAAATGTGAAAAATTTTAACGTGCCTAAAACATATGCACCGGTGGCTTATATTATCGAAACGAAAAACTTTAACTTTAAGACATGTTAATAAAATGAATCAACTAAAGTTTAGATCTCTTAAAAACTTTGTGCATCCTTAACATGGATATGGATAAGAACTCTGTTTCGATTTAAATTTATTTCCTGTGAATCGACATTATTTAATATAGGTAAATTCGGACCTTGGAACACAGCCCCCAACTTGTTAGCCTATTTGTCAGAAGCTGTTTGCCACCCGTTGGCAATTAATTTTTTGTGAGCTGATCTTATCGCATCACTTTGCACTTCCTCTCCGGCAACAACACGAATCCCACACACAGTAAAATTCCAAAAAACACCAACGCTGACGAGTCTGACACCGCGGCAGTGTCGACGACGCTACCAACATGAGCTTAAAACCATGCGCACGCCTCAATCTTGCCAAGATCTTGGGGAAAACAAATTTCAAATGATTTACCTACAGCGTAGTCTGCGCACGCGATGGCCAAGACCGAGTGAGCGGATAAAAAGGAAGGAAACGGAGGGCAGCGAGGAGCTCCGCTCAACTTTGTTTCATTCACGAAAACTTTTGTCTTAATGAAAGATCTGCCAAAATGAGCAAAAGAAAGAGAGCCAAGCAGCAATTGGTCTGCTAAGTGAGTGAAGGCCACCAACTAAGCCAAAGGTCTCGCTGACTTATAGCTGTTCTTGTTGTAGCTGCTTGTTTCGGGCCGGCGGTGGTGCCGGTGCCACCAGTGTTCATTGGATTAATTGAATTTGTTGTTAGTTTCTTGAAAATAGTCATTAAAGAAATGTGTTTTAGCTTGGAGCCATGGAATCAAGAGAGCCGGCAGCATGCTGTGTAAGCAGCCAGCTTTGATTGGCCTAAAGTGTTTAATAAATAATTTCCGCAAGCGATGATCACTTTACTTCATCTAAAGCTTGATCTTCATCGTGTTGCTGGCCATTTTTTGCTTTCAACTGTCTAACTTACAACATCCGCCGAGCCGTACGCGATTGAATGCTGAGGAGTTTCTCACGTCGCTTAAATGGCTTAATAACCGAATGCATTTGTGGCTTAGCTTTAAGCGCTGGTAATCGCTCCCTCTCCCCTTACTGAGCGGCTTTTGGAATGCCCACGCAGGCTGCCTTGCCACTTCCGGTCTGCGGTCTAACCCCATCAATGGGTCAGCGTTGCTGACTAATGAATGAGTCTTCTCTCTTCGCGTCAGCTGCTGTATTAGAAATGCCATAAAACTGCTGCAATTGCGCCTGTTGAGCGCATAAAATTGATTTGATTGCCTTTCAGGCACTACTAACACCCGCCCATGGAAATAAACTTCAAGAGATGAAGATGCAGATGGAGATGGAGATGGAGATGAAGATGGAGATGTTGATGGTTGGGAATACTAACCGAAATACGCTCCATGAGTAGGCTAACTTATATGTGGTCGTTGTTGTTGTTGTTCTTGTTGATTTCCTAGCAGGTTGCTCGTCGTTAAAGCTCAGATATAGGCCGACAATCTGCAGCCGCATTGATGGGACCTCTGATGAGGTTGAAGCTGATGGAGTTGCTGGTCCCAGTTCCAGCCGGAGCAACTTCCACAGCACTCGGCACATTTAGAGATTAACTGGTTTTATTGCTCGATTGGCTATAATATCTTTTATTTACGAGTCTGGGGCTAATTTGAATTTTCAACGTTTTCTTTAGGCGCGTTTCGGACTCAGCTTCGGCTTCGAATTCGCCTTCGCCTTTGACTTAAACTTTGATTTTGTCTTCGAACTTCCATTTCCACTCGCATTTCAGTTTTACCTTCCACTTTGATTTCTATTGATATTTGTGAGGCCAGAGCTTGACCATCTCTCGATCTCGATGGTTTCTCTGCTTGTTTTTTTCTTTCGATTTTCGGTATATGCATTCCCACACTTTACAGGTGAATGGGCCAACTCCAGGCATACGTGTATGTGCGCGCGAGAGAGTGTTCATGGGATTGTGATTGAGAAAGAGTTTTATCGCATGATTGTTATATTTTATTATACGGCTTATATATTGAAATGCTTCAGCTTGGACCGATTGGACCTTCGTGTGTGTTTTGTATGTTAATCGTTTATGAGCTTAAGCTAATTTTTTTTTTCTTCGGGAGAAGATAAACAGACTGAGGGACGGGCCCAATAGTTTAATTTGTATTTGAATGAACAGTTGATTTTATGCCAAACTGCCATCGACAGCAGCATCAGTGGAGAGAATGCCGACAGCATTTCGGAAGCAGCATTCACCAAGTCTTGAATACTTTGTGGGAGTTTTTGGGCTTCTAAGACTCTAATGCGTGTTGTACAACAAAATTAAGCTGCTTTATTGTCTGGGATATAGGTATAAGCATAAATTATCCATTGGTGTTGGTGTTTCCCTAAAGCTGCAAAATGAAAGACTTAGGCAACAAACTTGATTCGAAAGAAGATTACGTTTAGGATTGTTAATGATAATTGTATTGATGCTGAGCTAAGCGTATTCATATAGGCAAGAATTTCTATGTCTATCTATATAAAATATATATTGCAGAGAATGTCGAAAATAGCAATAAAATGCTTAAACACAGATGTATTTAGAAGCAATTCTTCTTATCTAGCGAATTATGATTCGAATTCGCAAGACACGAGTGGTTTATTATAGTAAATAAGAATAAAAATGAATAATACGTCAACAGGTCAGAGAAGTCACAGCAACTCATTGATCAAGAGTTAAAACTAACTTTTATTTACAGTTGCTGTGATTTTCGGAGCATAACTCATCTTCATAGTTGCTTTTAACTGTTTTAATTTAGTTGCAAATATTTTTGCGACTCAACAGCTGCTTATGATAAATCATAGCCACACGTGTTTTCATTAACAACGTTCAAATGCCGTGCAGTCCGTCGCTGGTTATCCGTGAGAATCGGAGTCTGTAGTTGAGTCTTGAATGCGCATTCGCATGCAAATTAGATTTTTTAATTGGCGCATAAAAGGCGGCGACAACGCTGAGAGACGGTAGCTGCTAACTGGGGATGATGATGGTGCCGGTGCCGGTGCCGGGCTGAGGGCAGGGAGTTAGAGCATTCGTATTGCAATTGACCCCCCTGTTGAGCCGTTGGCGTCATCGAGGTGCCACAATGCCATTTGTTTTTATGGTTATTGCACTAGGTGACTGCTGCTGTTGCATCAATGCAAATCAATGCGCCAAATTGTAGTTGACATTGTCGCAATGTTGGCGTATTTAATTGAGAATTCTCTGGCGGCCTCCTAGCCGGGGCTTAATTTTTTTCCATTTTTGTATTTTGTGTTTTTGGGAAAGTCAAAGACAGACGTCTCGGCGCAGTTTCCGTTGCCCTCCCGCCGCGCCAATGCCCGCGAGGACAGACGTCGACGAGAAAGAATGAGCATCATTAAAATTAAAGAAAAAGGAGCAGCATGACATGCGAAGAGGTCCTCAGGTAAAGCTATTCAAGGGTGGCTGCAGAATTTGTTGGGCTGGCCGATCGAATTGGGTTGGGTTGGGCTGGTCTGAGTCTGTGCTGGGTTGGTTTGCCTGCGGCTTAGAATACGCTCCTTGACAGGCGGGCCGCGGGCGGCTTGCTTTTGTTTTGCCGAAGAAAAGTTTTAAAGACGTTAACCGAGATTGCAAGATTGTCGTTTCCCGCCAAAAGTTAGGGGGTTGCACGACAAGGATCGGCGGTGGTGGGTTGCGAGCTCGGGTGGTGCCGGTGGTGGTAGTGGTGGGCCAGCAATAACAATGCACAATCAGAGAGGGTGATGACTGCCCAACCGTGGGAAGATTTCGAGCACAAAAAGCAACAGCACAAATAAACTGCGAAGGCATTTTCTATAGTATTTCACATACATTTCAATGCAGCTGCGCAAAAAGACGCCAAAAAAAAAAGAAAAGGAAAAGAAAAATAATAGTAATAATAATAATAATATGGTTTGTTCGAGATCGCTCATTCGAAGCCTCGTACGTCGGGGTGTTAATGCTGGGATTGCTGTTTTGGGTTGCCCGGCGTAGGCATTTGCGACACTAAAATGTACTTAAAGCCACTATAAAAATGTATAAAACAAGCTGCGCTACAGCTGCGACAACTTCATCAAGAAATCAGCAAATCAGCAAATCAGCAAATCAACAAATCAGCGACGCGCCAACGCCAACGCCAAGAAATGTTTCTTTGTGTGTTGGTTGATTGGTTGGCTGCCTCCAGACCGACCGTCGGAGGCGTAAGATACGAATAGTATCAGCATTCGGATTCGTATTAATGCTGATGCTGCCGCTGCCGTTGCCGTTACGTTGTCGTTGCTGTCGCGAATTGGCTGCCAGTTGCTGCTGCCACCTTCCCGTCGGCCAGCTGGGCCTACACCATTTTGGTTTTATTTGCTCGCGGCCTCGTCAGCGTAAATATTGTCGTTGTGGTTTTCGCCGTCGTCTCATTTCAATAACTTATTGTTGTAGTCGTTTCACACCAATCAACTAACACTAATAACTCAGGCACACACACATTAACACGCAGGCATACAGATCTATCTGCATAGCTACACCTACAAACGAATTGCTGCTGTTGTTGTTGCTGCGACACGAAACATTTTTGTACGAATCGCGTAAACGCGTTTTTGCGTTTCGTTCATGTTCCCTGCCCACAATTCACACACACACACATGGGCACGACGTACATTGGCATTGCTGGGTGTGTGAGTGAGCACTCTTGTGTTGGTGTGCTACTATTCGTTCATTCACAAAACGTGGCCAACGCCTGAGTGTGTGTGTGTGTAAGTGGTTGGCATGCTTTTGGCTCGACTGTGTTTCATTTTGGTCTTTGTTTTGTAAACATACCACACACACACACACACCCAAGCAGGCCGTCGGCAAGCAGCTGCGTTGTTGCTCACACACACCGATACAGCTCAGCAACTGAGAGCACGCGCTCAGCTCTCCGGCGCTGCTGCATCGGCATTTCAAGTTCAGGCGCTCGTCGACGCGGCCGTTGAAGTTGTTTGCCGGCATTTGGCTGGCTAGTGTGTGTGTGCGTTTGTATATGTGTGTGTGTGCGTGTGTGAGGGAGGCAAGAGAAGAGAGAAGTAATGAGATACTTATGTGTGTGTGAGATAAAGAGTGAAATACTGAGAGCATTTCGTTATGTGATTGTGTCTTATTTTATCCGGCAACAGTTTTATCCGTCCGTACATTGCGATATTAGAAAAATTAATTTTTAGTTTAATATATATTTCGAGAAAAATATTTTAATAGCATTATATTTAAGTATTTTGAGCATTTGAACTATATTCATGAATATTTTACAAGTTTTAGTGGAAATTACTAAATCAAAATTATAAATCTAAATTATTAAATAACAAATAAAACATGCAGAAAAATTAATATTTTATAATCTTTTATAAGTTATTATAAGCTTAACAACCTAATAGAGAGAGAGAGAGAGAGAGAGCGATATATATATATATATATCTGTGGATTCAAATATAGTTTGTTTGGATTCAAATATATGTTTGTTTATTATGGATATATTTTATTTGATTTATTTAATTTTAAATATGTTCTAAGTTGACTATGTTTATCATTAATATATTTTTTATGTATTTAATATTATATTTTATATATTTAAGTTGTAAGCATTCGTCAACCATATATTATAAATTGGATTTACCTTATTTTTTGTAAAATTTTAAATTCCTTTCCATATCTCAATTCCCTTGGTAGTGAGAAAACACAATTCTTTAAGATATATTTCTCTATGGTTATAAATTGATTGGATAGTTTTTTCTCTCATCACGTAATCTGCACTTGACTTTATACGTCCCCATCCCCGCATTTTTTTTTTACCTATGAACCGTTCCGTAGCCAATCCAACTCCAACGCTTGAAAGCTCCACAACTGCGAAGCAGCAACAACAATGGAAAAGTGGGAGGCGCCTATTCGGAGCTCGCTTTCGCAAAAGCGAAAATGCAACGAAGTCTCCTCATTGGTATAAAGTTTGAGCAATTAGAAACCCACGCAGCCATAAACAACAACTACAACGACTTGCGACTAACGTGGGGGCAGCAGCAGCAGCAGCAGCAGCAGCAGCAGCAGTAAGAGCAACGCCAACAATGAGCAGCTGCTGTCCCAACAACATAGCAGCAGAGACTCGGCAGTTGCAGCACTAGCGCCAACAACATCAGCTGACAGTCGCGAACTGGAGAGATAAAACTGCAAAAACAACTACGGCAAAAACCAGCAGGCCTCAGACAGCTTTTAGATTGTTTTGCACGTGCTGCAATCAGGCCGAGTCTCAGTCTCTCCCACTGGCACTCAATCGCTCTCTCTGGCTAGTTTATCCGGCGAATGAGACGCCAAGACACACACACCGTCGCACGCCTATCGCATTGGTGAGTATGACAATGTGTGTGCGCGCTTGCGAGTGTGTAGTGCGTGCATGTGTGTGTGGCGTCGGCAGCAAAAGCAGCTGCGTCGTCGTTGGCAGCCAATTCTACTTAGAAAGGCTGCTGGCTGCGCCAGTGTCTTGCTGGGCAGTGTCGGTTCAGGTTCAACGTCAGAGCCCCGCACGAGTTCGCTGTCGCAAAAGTGCCGCAAAAGTCAATAAAGTTTCAAGCCCGGTTCGAAAGCGAGTTACCAAAAGCCTCGTAAATAGCTGTCTCATTTTTTTGGTTGGCCAAATTGTGCGTGCAATTGCAATAACTCCCGCAACACCTTCTCAGCTACTTTTGCTGTTGTCGCACACAGACGTTCTTGCTCTCTCTCTCTGTCTCTCTCTCTCTCCCTCTTTCCCACTCACTCTCTCTCGCACTTCCTCTCCCTTACGCTATCCCTCTCTCTCACACTCTCCTTATTGGTGATGAGTGCGTGTGTGTTGGTGGTGCAGCCGAAGCCAGCGACAACGACGACGATGCCCACGATGCCTACAACGACGACAACGACGCGACGACGGGAAAATCTCTTTGCGTTGCAGTGAAAATTTTTTCGTACGTTTTCGTTATTTGTTATTTGCACGTTGACGCGTCGACAACAAGAAACGGTGCACGGTACGTAAGAAGTGTAAAACGAACACGCGTGCAGCGGCTACACGAACAACATCAACAACAACTGTAATAACAATAACCAGAACAACAACGGCCGTTAAACGTTAACACGCGTCAATTATAAAAATTATAAGTAATAGCAAAAAGAAAAACAAACAACAAAATATTACCTATTTATTGGTTTGAATATCAAGCGCTTCAAACGAGTAGCGCCTACAAATTTTAGTCACTTAACTTGCTAAAACTCCACTCTTAACTCAACCTAACTGCGATTCACAACAACAACGACAACAACAACAAATAACAATTTTTAATCTAATCAATTTTTGCTCTCTCACTCAACTAAACTTGCCAAATTTTTAAAAGTTATTAAGCAACAAATATTTTATATATGCAATTAAAAAAGGAAAACAAAATAAAATAAATGTATGAATAAGTGCATAAAGTCGCAATTGAAGTGTCTTAAAGATAAAAAAATATTATATATTTATATATATGTAAATATATATACATATACATCTGTATATAATATAAAGAAGATTTATACATGCAAAGCTTGCCAAGTTTGAATTATAAATAACAACAGCAGTAAAATTATTAAACATAATTGCAATTCTCTAAAACAAAAGTTTGTGATATTTTTATGATATTAGCAATTATAGTATACAATATATAAACGAAGAGAATCTTGTCTAATAATAATAATAATACTAAATGTGCAGCAGCAACAACAGCAGCAACAACAAGAAACGGGCAGCTGCTATTGGATAATGTTTGGATAATGCTTGCCGAAGCACCCTGAACAAAAGAGGTGAGTCTGATCTAACCACTATATACTATAGCTGTAAGCTCAGTTTTTTGTTGAATTTTTTTCTTCTTCATTTTTTGCCGACGGCAACGTCTTTTAGGCTCAGGCGCCAGTTGACAGTGGCCGGCCAGTCGCTGATTGCCTCAGCACAAAACTGTTCTTTAAAATGTGTCAAAAAGTTATAGATCTAATTACATGCCAATTGCGGATATTGTTGTTGTTGTTGTTGTTGTTGTTATTGTGGAATCAGTTAGCAGTCAGACTGCAACTGCAAACAACGCAATATCAGATAGCACCAGCCAGTTGATATATGGGGCTGGGAAATGTGTTGGTGTGCGTCTGATTGTTGAAGAAGTATAAAATAAATCAAAAGGAGTTAGGCACGCTAGTCAGCGTTGCAACACCTACAACAATGCAGTGGCCTCACTGATAGCTGCTGCTATCAATAAACCAGCCCCCAAAGATGGCTCTTGCTGTTGCCCCCGTTGCTATAGCTTGTGATTTGGTTTGACGTCAATCGTCAGCAACAAACACTGCCAATGACAACGACATTGTGTGGCCAGCAAATTGACGCACAAAAACAGCATCAGCAACAACAACAACAATAACAACGACAACATATAGGCAGATGAGAGAACCGGACATGTTGCTGGCGTGCAGCAGCAGCAAATCGTGCTGTAACAGCAATAGCAACAGCTACAGCTACAGCTACAGCAAGCAGCCTTTGAGTCCTACGCACAATTAATGCGAAAAATTTTTAATTGCCATCAAATGCCAAAGTAAAAGGCTCAGCAGCCAGTGCGCGAATGTGAACTATGCCAATTGGCTACACCTTGAGCATAAAAATGGGCAACGGCCAGCTGACAAATTTGTATGCACGCGCTTCAAAAGTGCAATATTAATTAATTCCAGCGACAACTGCAGGCTGCAGCAGTATAGCGGCTGCTCTGTATGCGGCAGAAGTGGCTACTGCTTAGAGCGGGCAATTAAATTGTATGTCATTCATTGGTAATTTATACCATTTAAAGGCAGACAACAGTAGCAGGAGCAACAGCTCTCTCGCTAGCACATGCTGCTGGCTCGTTGCTGCTCTGCAGAAGCTCTGCCGATTACACGAGACTCTATTTCTGCAGTGCTCTATTGTTGTTTGGCGAACACACGGCAACAGCCAGCTGGCAATTAGCATGCGTGCGTGCCACAGCCACAGGTCGTATGAGTAACGATCAAAATGTTATGATACTTTTTGGTGGCAAAGCAGTTGATCGATCGCTCGCTTGAGCTGATCGCTCGATAAATGCAACTTGCCATGAAAAGTGCAGGCCATAAATGGGCATTAAGCTATTGCACATTTCTCAATATGTCGCGCGAGTGTACCAAGTGTTTTTTTCTCTGATTTTTTTTTTTCTTTTTTCAACTCGTCGATGTCGATGTCTGGCTTTATACGCACCGCACCTTATAAGACAATGACGACGTCTGCCGGACAGCCCGACCGACTGCTGCGACTGCTTGGCATATAAAGCAGCCAGCGCACGGCTAGCCAGAGCTGCAGCCAGCGACAGCACCCGCACCACAATCGACGCCATTTTAAAGTGGCTAAAAGTCGCCAGTGGAGCCCCCATTGAATCCACATTGAATACTCTACCACCCTCGGTGCGTTTCATGGGAATGTTTTCATTTACATTTTTCCCAAAGAGAGCAAGAGAGAGGGAGAGAGACGAAAGAAATGTAAATATCCCCAGTGTCGAATGTGGAATGCCCTTAAAAATATCCACACACTCTTCAGCATCGCTACACCTAGAGTCAATTTCCAATTTGTAGTATTACTAAATTTCTGTTTATTGATTTCGAGCTATTAATTCGTCCCGGATTAAAAAAAAGTAATAGCCGCTTTTTCAACTAAATTCTGATAAATGATAAATATTTTAGTTTTGTTTTTGATTAAGACAGACAATCTTTTCAAAATGGTCTTTACGTAGATTTCATTTGTAGTTATTGGGACTGAATATAAAACATAGGTTCGTAGCCCGAGAGTTAATTTGTTATATTATTCGGTCTTTCAGACCAAGTCGTGTATTATAAGCTTTTTGACCCGTTTTGTGGGCAAGGTATAAAAATGTCTAAAGCTCCGCTTCGTGCATTAATTTATTTAACGCAAAGCCTTAAATTCACAATTTTAATACCCTTAACAAGAAGAAACAATAATGAAAAAGTAAAATAAATAAAAAAATAAATAAATATATTTATAAATATATATACAGAATATAATAAATAGGAATAACAAAAGCACGCTTTGAAATTGAGATGTTAAGCACGGCAAAAAAAAAAAAAAATGCCCACAATACACAGAATGAAAACACTCAAATATATAAAAGACAAGAAAATTTAGAATCGAAACAAAGGCGTGTAACTGAATCAACAACAAAAGCAAGAGAAGCAACAACAGCAACAAAAACAACAATAAATCGTAACAAAACGTAGCGAATACAGAAACTGAAGAGCTTAAGAATGTCTAAGTTGAAATAAAATTGTGGCGCGTTAATTAACTTTAAACGATTGAAAACGAATTGATTTGGAGAAGCCATTTGATTTGGATTAGTTGTGCTTGCTTGGCGGGGTTCACAAGTCGGGTTCGAGACCTTAAAGCACAGTGTACGATCCGCCGTATAAAGACTAAAATTAAAATTTAATCATCACGTGTGCGTTAAAAAGCGGGACAGACGCGGCTTCGAGACGCTCGATCTGTGGCAATGCTTAAAACTAAAGTTGTTAATTAGAATGCGCTAAACAATAAAACAAAGAAAGACCCAATGGGGATTTGGAGCTGAGAAGTCAAATGAGAAAAGCGACAGGGAGACGTTGAGACGGACGTTGCGACAAGTGGCGATGAGATTAACACCTTACGGGCGGCAGACATTTGATAGGGCTCAATACGCATTTAGAATGGGGACTTGACTTTTCGAAGTCGACTAAAATTTGATTTGTCTTTGGACCATTTGGGTGCCATTACGGCATGCGTTGTTATCATGCATTTGATAAACGTTTTGTTTTTCATTAGTGTGTGGCCCGTAGGCAAGTTCGAAGACGTTGCCAGCCAAATCTCAGCCATGGACTAATTCAGATCACACCCCTTCAATTAGCAGCCAGCGGCGAATTCCTGGCAACTCTTTCGAAATGTAATCTAAAATCAACTTTTGTCGGCCATTTTCTCAGTGTGGTTTGTGTACTGCAAATGTTCTCAAGCGGTCCGCCTGGTGGTTTGCTGTTCCTAATATTTTATTTTTGTCAGTTGTCGATAAGCAAAGTGGTGCGCCCTACTACGTCAAAAGCGTCGCTCGCTATCAGCGCTCATTTAGCATATATATATATATATATATATATATATATACGTATTATTATATATACGTATTAGTGTCTTGGAATATGCATGGGCTGTTTTCTTTTTGTTTTTATTAATGGGAAACCACACGCAGAAATTGTACTTGAACCGCACTGATAAACACACAATCTCTGCTAGTGTGTGTGGCTTACAAAAATAATTCACATGCGATTGCTGTTGTTGGTGGCTCTCATTTAGCTAAACGTGCCACAACTTGGAGGTGGACAGCACTGAGGTACTTCAGCAACGGCAAGAGAGCAGCGTCGTCGGCATTTGAAAACAATTTTTATTTAATCTCAAGTAGTTTCAATTAACGTCATTGGACTACATAGATTGTTGATTATGCGACGCGTTCGCAAACCATTAAGACCAAAATATATATAGGAAAGGAAATATAAAAATATTTTAAAAATTATATTAAGTGATCAGATGCGATGGCGACCACCCACAAAACAACAAACAACAAACAACAAGCAGCAACAACAAACTGAATGAAACACTTGCACACAAATTGGAAATATATGTGTAAAAAAAGAGAATGAAATAATAATAATAAAAATATAATCATACTCGCACTTGGTCAGCTTTATCAATTTATAGACGCCGATTTACGTCACAACGGCGCGCAATTCATGAATTTTACAATTTATACCTAACAAATAATTTCTTGAATTCTGTGCTTCGTGTGTAGGTGGTGGCAGTGATAAGCGACTGATACGTGAGCCAATCGTCAATGGCGCGGCGAGGGTGGTTAGTCTCTGGGTTTATCGCACGAGGTACAGTGTCGCGGGTCCCTAGCGGGCAGCCCAATTAAGGAATTTACGATTAGCTCGTAAACCGCGCAAGGCGAGCATTGCATAAAGCCCATAACTGACTCATAATCTTCATGTGGTTAAGCGGCAGTCGGAAAGTGGCAAGCGTCAAGCGGCAAGCGGCAAGCGGCAAGCGGCGCTTCATTAGATCAACATTCAAACCTGTTGCTCGCACGCAATGGTCACCAAGTTGGTCAGTTGGCTGGGCACTTAGTTTCAGTTTCTTTGTCACTCGGTCTCTCGGTCCTCGGACCTCGGACCACGAACCTCGGTCCATCTCTCTATTTGTCGCTCATACACATGCAACTGTCTGCACTTAGCGCTCGCTGTCGCCAATTTGAATGTTGTGTCCGTCCCTCTCTCGTGCTCTGCTCCGCCCTGCTCCCTCTCGTACAGCTCAGGCTAAGCGGTTTGCTCTGCCCGTAGCTTATCTTGGTGGCAGCGTTTGAGTTTTTCATAGCTGCTTTTTGTTTTTGTGGCCGCTTCGCATAATATTTTAGTGCACTTTATAAGCACAAATGCCTGTCGCATAAAAATTAATTGTAATGTTTGTTTATGTGCTCGGTATATGTTAAACAAGTTTTTTTTTCGCCACACGGCGTATGGGCAATGCGCCAAATGCGACTTCATGCTGTAATAAACATTTTTAATATGCAACTGGACACTGAAAAGTAAAAGCAAACGCAAAATTAAGATATGAACAAAACTTGTGTATTACATATTTAACTAATGCAATAAATGAAATATATGAACATTTTCGGGATGGGCTGGGATGGTTTGCTTGGCGAACGACAATCTTAGATCTTAAATACGACTATGACGCAATCAAAAGTGAAGAAAAGTCTTAAACTGATTTTCGCGTTAATCATTTGTTGCTTGTTGCCTTAGCTAATGTCATAGGCGCATGATTTATGATGACTCAATTTGTTTATAATGCAAGGTCTTCCCATCTGATTTTCGCTCTGTCTGCGACTCACTGACTTCCTCGCTGCTAATTAAGTACATAAATCCTCGCAATTTCAACGACTTGAAGTTTTATTGCTGTTGTTGCTTTTGTTGTTTGTTGATCTCTTAACAAAACACTGCAGCCGCTTAATTTATGTAATTCTCATTGTTGTTGACATATTTGACTTTCCTTTGCCGCCTCCAAAAAACAAAACAAAAAAAAAAAAATAAATAAAAAAATAAAGCCCGGCCTTGCTTTGTTGTTGTTGTTTTGTTTTAAGTACGCGCAAATGGCTGACAAAAATAAAAATATCTTCATGCCAACAAATCCATTACAGTCAAGTGCACACCAGCAACAACGACAACAACAACAACAGCAACTAACAATAAAAAGGCTAAAAACAAATACCAAGCAAATAAATAAAAGTAAATGTGTGTGTGTTAAGTTAAAAAAATTAACCGAAATTTTATTAGTATTTGCGCAAGCGCAGGCAATGCTAAGGCAAATATTTAACAGGCAGCGGGACTGACCATAAGATGTTCGTCGAGCGACGGCAGCCAGGAGAGTCGGAAAGCCGGACAGCCGGAGAGCCAGAGAGTCGGCATATTGCGAGGGGTGGAAAAGATTTTGAAGACGCAACGCTCAGCGGCTGTAGCTGGAGCTGGAATGGTCCATGGCCAAATCGCTGTTTGAGTTTCGAGGCGGGCAAACCAAGCAAAAGGCAATTAGAGTTGACACTTTTGGTTTTGGTGGCGGCGACGGCGACAACAGCAACAACAGCGGCGGCGGCTTGGTTCGAAAGGGCTCGCGACTCGCAGACTGCAGAACGAAGAGACTCCGCTTTAAAGAAGTTGTCGCTGACTTGTGTCCAGCCTCAGAGGCTGACGTGCCCAGGGACAGTTTAATTCTCACTAGGCAATGGGGCACTTAAAAACCATTTTCACTTGAGACGTGACCGCTGCTGACGTTGTCGTTATTTTAGTTGATTTTGATGTTGCTGTTGCTGTTGTTGTTGTCTAATGCTGCTTTGTTTTTGTTGTTGCTGCTGTTGTTTCTGTGTGCTGCTCGCCTGTTATTTATTATCAATATTGACGCAGCCAACAGAACAAAAAATAGCCAACACCAACAACAAAAAATCTGTAAAATACCACGCAACATTGTAAACAAAATGTAAGCCGCTTTATTGTTTAGTTGTTGTTGCTGTTGCTGTTGTTTCTGTCGACGCGCCTAAGCACCAACCAACCTGAGAAGCTGTCACTAAGCCATTTTCGATATTTTCTTTGATTTGCTGCCTGTGAAAGAGCACACAAAAAGATGGGCCTCCCCTTATCCAGACAATGGCCAGCAGCTGGACAGCAACTGGGCAACAACTAATCATAAATTTGTCGCACGATTATTTTACAGTTTGGCAGCCGCCTTTCAGTGATATTTCAATATTCGAGTCTGAGCTGAGCCTAGCTCTATTGCCCTCGGCTGACTTATGGGCTCAAGAAGTGATTGGAAACCAAGTGGAATGCCAAATGAATATGCAAATTATAGTTATTATTATGTTTATGCTTATGCATATTTCTATGGTTATGCTGTGCTGGACTTCTCTTAGCTGTTGCTACTCTTGTTGCCGCTTTTGTGCGCTAATTGTCGAAAGAAAGAGTCGAATTTGTTGTTGCCGATTTTCAAAGCGACTTTTAAATGGTGGCACGTGTGCATAAACTTGGTCATAAATAAATAAAAGACGAAAACTAAAGAAGTAAAAATTATACAAACTGGAGTTGAGAAGTACAACTTCATTTTTTCCTTTTTCATATATATATATATATATATATATATATATATATATATATATATATATTGGTCGGTTCCGTATATTTATTTTGGGTCTCAACTGGAAGTTACGTTAAGTCACTGAACGCAGTTGCTGTCACCCCAATGTATCTGAATCAGAGAACTAGAGCGCTATCTGCGTAGCTGGCCACAGGAAAAGGGAAGCCTGTTGAGTGGCAAACTGATTTCCGTTGACAACTTATACAAAAAAAATACAAAATACAAAAAAAAAAAAAAAATTTTAAAAAAAGGAGAAAAAAGCAACAAAAAAGAAGAGAACGAGAACCCACAACAAGAGCAACAACCACAGCGAAATGTGGTGCGCCAAGTAAAGTTTTAAATTCCAAGGCATGCACGTTGTTTGTTTTTGTTGATTTGCTTGTAGAATTTGTAGCAACAACAAAAATGCATTGCAATATCATGGGGCAAGGAAAGGAGGCAGAGAACAAGCGAAACACATTGACAAGCGAACACGAGAAGAGCTGAATTAAGCAATGCAAGAGGCTGAGGCCGGAGACTCAGTTGCTTCTCACGCTCGCCTCGACAGGACGGAGGACACGCAGAGTTCGTCCGAGCACACACCCACACCCACACCTGAAAGGTGAATGCCGAATGCCAAATGCCGAAGCGCAGCTATCATGACAGCTTATAGCATAAATTTCTGACCCAGCGCGAAAGAAGAGCACGTTAACGTAACATCGTCTGGGGCTTATGCGACTCGAAGATACACTGCTGAGGTATTAATGAGCTGGCAATCACTCGGCAAACGTGTATCCCCAGGGAGGGTATTAAGTGTCTTCGGCTCAAACAGCATTTGTCGTTCGGCTTTTGCTTTTTATCGGCTTTTTAGCTTTTTGGCTCTTCGGCTTTGGCTGTGGCTGTGGCTTTGGCTTTGGCTTTGGTTTGGCTTTGACCAATAAAGTCTTATTATATACTCATCAATTCAGCAGCAGATAAAAGTCAAAAGCTTGAGATACGTTTGCGTCGATGTCGTCGTCGCCGTCGAGCCACCAGGCAGATAAATTATAATTAAAGCAGCCGCAGCTGAAGACCTCTAAGTTGAAGATGTTGATGCTGATGCTGAGCTGGGATGCTGCTCTGATGTCAGAGCGTATTTAAAATACGAGTAGAACAACCTGCATTCAAACGCCGACGCCACACGACCAGCAGATAAACAAAACAAATAAACAGAAACAGAAACAGAATCAGAAACGAATAAGTAGACAGAGCCAAAGACGTCGACGTCGCACAGAATCGAGCTGAAGCTCGGCGCAAGAAACACCTGTCAAACTGGTCCACACACACTCAATACACACGCCGCACACGCGGGACTGTCGGCGGGCCCAAAATATCTCGCTGCGACCAGGAGGAGCTGAAAGAAATGTAGAAGGAAGAGCAAAGCAGACCAGACCAGAGCGTAGCATAGTCAGGGGACCCAACGGCAGTTTGGATAATGACTTGCCAAGGAAGGCAGCCAGTGATTTGGCTGGAACGAAACGGATATGCAATGCGCCTTTTGTATAAGTCGGAGGCCCATTAGGGCCACTGATTAGCCGGGCATTGATTTAATTGAAACTAAAACGGAAGTTATTACGCCGCGCCAATGTCTGGTAGTTCTCGGCCTGATTTGATTAGATGATGCTGCTAAATTCGCGTCATCGCAGGCTAATTATGTAAGATTTCTGCTCCATGACGTTGTTGTTACCCAGTTTCCAGCCTAAGCAGGAAATGCAGCAATTGCAGTCAAACAAAAATGCCAACTCAGTGAAGCTCTAAGCCTATTTAAAGGTATGCCATTAAACGACTCAGCTAAATACACATTTTACCTGTTCTATTTTGGGCTGCCGTATAAATTGTCGTGTAGGGCGCAATTTTGTTAAACTCTTCTAGACAACTTTGGTGTCATTTGAGGCTGAATTTTGACTTGTTTCAATTAGCGAACACGCGAAAGGCAAATGGCGCAGGGCGCACTTTAGAGCCAGAGCTTACAACTTACTTGGCATGTGTGTCTGTGAGATACACTGACTAGCTAACTAGCAACGAGCAACAAGCAATCGGCAACGCGCAATGGGCAACGTGCAACGAGAAACGGGCAACTAACAACTTACAACCGCGCGGCAATCAAATTACAAACTTATCGCATGCAAGCGAGCAGAAAATCAGCGAGCAACAAACATCAGCAACTGCAACAAACAACAACGACGGACTCATGTCTCTGGTGTGGATTACTTGGCGCCGCAGTTGCTGTCGGGGGTGTTGAGTAAAAAGTGAAATGCCAGCCACTTGCCACTTGCCACTTGCCACTGTCTCGGTGGGGGCAGTCGAAATGCAAAATATCTGCAATGCGTGCGTGTGGCAGGAAAAAGTTAACGGTAGCGAGCAACAAACAGCAAAAGGCAAAAGTTTTGCCGCCTTCGCCTTGGCCTTACCTCTGCGATTGCCTGCAGGAAGTCGAGCAGAAGAAGCTGAACGAGGACAACTTGGCATGTCTTGACAGTCGACAGGAAGTGCGCAAAATACCACAACTTGCAAATGCGAAGTGCAACCCCCACATGCACACAGACACACACACACACATACATATATATATATATATATATATATATATGTATATATATATATAGATACTAATGAATGATTGCCGCATTATGCTATACTATAAGTATCTTTAAAGTTGCATGTTGAACGCGTGTAAACAAGCTTGTCGCGTCGGCCTATAAAAATATTATTAAATTAAAAGTTGAGCCACCAGCTGTAGCTGCTGCCGTGAAGGCGGCCACATTGGGGCGTAACTCCACCCACCCGACAGCCACTGCAGCCGCGGAGCCAAACGAACGAGCAAAAGGCATGCACAAAAATGCAGCCTGTGCATAATTATGGAGTCATGACGTTGCCAACGTGGCGATTGCAATGGCGATGACGATGACGACGTCTTGGCCAGGCTGCCTGGTCATTAACTGTTGATGAGCCGTGGCCGCTGCCGATGCCGCTGCTGCTGCCGCTGCCGCTGCCGCAACCGCCGAGAAACAGTAGCCAATGCCAATCGGCGACAGCAGCAGCGTCTCCTACTGGCCTTTTCGCCATCTCCGTCTGGCCGCTCAGCATAAATAATTATTAGCAATTGTGTGCAGGTGCAGCAGCCAACCGGCAACAGCCACTGCAACAGCAGCATAAATTTGCCTTCTTCAATACTTATTGTAAATATTGCACTGCAATTTGAGCTTTTTGCACTTTTAACAGCGTTTGCAAAACAAAAGACTTAAGCAACGAACAGGCTGCTATTTCGGCTCCAATTGATCGAGGGCTGATCGAATAATTGAATTCAAGTTTGGGCTCAGCGCTATTTAAGCAATAAAACGGCCACCCAGATATTTTTCAGTTCTCTGCGGCATTAACACACTCAACAAACAGCTGCAGTCTATCGCCTGTCAGGTAGCCCCAGCAGCGGCAGACGGGATTGCCGCTGGACAGACAGCGCTGGCCCACGTTGTAAACGTCAAACAGAAAATCCACTCAACGTTTTGAAGCGGCCACTAGCAGCAGCAGCAACAGCAGCAAAAGAAGAAAATTATTAACTGACATTTTAATGATGATAATGATGATGCCGTTGACGTTGGCGGCGGTGGCGGTGACTGCATCAGCAACTGCGTCGGTGGCTAGCCATAAAAATCCCCTTTCGCCCCACCAGAGCACAGGTAGAGAAAATCATTAATGTTGTTGCTGTTGCTGCTGCTGCTGCTGCTGCTGCTGGTTGTTTGTTGATGTAAGCGGCGTGATTTTTATCAGTTGGAGCCCTTGTGTTTGCCCAACTGGCGCCAGTCTTTATGTACTTCGCTGGCCCAAAACCAAAATCGAAAGGTTTTAAGGTAACTTTTAAAAACGTTTGTAATTGTGTTGATGATACACATACACATGTGTGTGTGCGTGTGTGTAAAATGCGCTTTCAATTGCAGTTTTTCAAGTGTGCGCAAATCAATTGGCTATGAATCTTAATTGATTTTTGCCAGACAGCAGCAGCAGCAGCAGCAACAACAGCTGAAGTCAGCTACAGTTGAAAGTTGTATTTCATTTTCTGTTTCGTTGCGCTTGTAAAGGCTCGCGCTCAAATAAAGCATGAAAATAAGTTTTGCCTGCCACACACATGCACACAGAGAGATGTTGTGCAACTGAAGCTGCAGGCGAATCGCGGCTAATTTCAGTAATCTGCAAAGAATGCTGCAAAAGGCACCCACAATTCGCTGCAGAGACTGAGACGGGAACAGAGCTCAGCCGGCGACTGACAGACAGACACTCTCACGCACATGTATACTGACAGACAGATAGACAGACAGACTGTCTGTCCAGACATGTGAGCGTCTGTTTGCAACCTGCTTAATGTCATGCAGCGGGAACAGCAACAGCAACAACAAACGGCAACCATAAGCAACTACAACGCACTGTCACTGTCATGCATCATCATCATTGCAGCCCGGACTGGAGCCGGTTGCTGCTGCCGCTGCCGCTGCGGCTGCCTCTGCTGCTGCTGCTGCTGCTTCTGCTGTTGCTGCTGTTTCTGTATTTGAAAATTATTGCATGTCCAGTCTGCAGTCTGCAGTCTGCAGTCTACAGTCTACAGCCCGCAGTCCACAGTCTGCAGTTTGCAGTTTGTCTGAGGCTGCGCTGAGGCTGAGGCTGAGGCTGAGATTTAGACTCATGCATGCAAAGCCGAGAAACTGAGAAGGCGAAACACTTGCAGCATTGGCATGGTCAGTGAGTGATGCGATTATCTGCAAGATTCGCTTATCTACGGTGATCCATCAGCTGTGTGGCACTGAGGCACTCGCGAATGTCAGTTGAGTGCCTTGCCCCGCCACCTCTGCTCCTGCTGCCGTTGCTCTTGGTGTTGCTGTTGGTGCGTGAAAAAATGCGTGGCCTGCGCGGGCGTCCGCCATATAAATTAGAATGTGCCTTGATGTTTCTTGCGTATCTTTTTGCATTTTATTTTCTCAAATATATAGTTACCCATTTTTTTATAATTTTCTTGCTCCCACGGTTGAGCTAACCAGCACCCGCTAGCAACGGGTCAGCCGGACTGCTTGCGGTTTCTGCTGTTGCTGCTGTTGCCAGGAAGCGCTGGTGGTACAGTACCCAACGGTAGGGGCTTTTGGTTTTTTAGTTGGTTTTTGTTGACTTTGATTGAAAGTTGACACAGCCAAGCGTTGAAAACCACATCCGTGGTGGGCAGCAGCAGCAACTGGGCAGCGACTTGCAGTAGTAGCAACAGCAACATCATCTGTGTTACTTGTATGCAAATGCAATTAGTTTTTGATTAAGATGTAGTTCCCAAAAAGATGGCAGGCCGCTCTCTGGACTATTGTATACAGTTGGCACAGCGCACCAAAGTACACTTAAGTGCAAGAGCAAAGCGACAGACCGTTAAATTGTTGCAATTACCAAAGCTAGCGTTGAATGTACTGCTTGCTGCTTCTGCTGCTGCCGCTGCAGCTGCTGCTGCTGCTTCTGCTGCTTCTGCTGCTGCTGCCAAGCAGCTGTAAAACAATATAGACTCAGTGTGTGTGTGAGTGTTAGTGTGGGTGTGTGTGTTGGGCTATTGTTGTCGTTTTTGACTGGGCCAATTGTTTAGCACGCGCTGCTAATTTTGTGCTGCTGTTGCTGCGAGGCAGGCAGCAATTTCTAAGTTGCATGTACGCCTTGTTGATTGTAGTAGGTGGCCCGGCGTGGCCTAGCCTGGCTTAGGCTGGCCAATGGTCATTAAAGCTTCTCTCGGTACGGGGTGCTGCTCCAGTTTGGAGGGTGACCGACGCCGCGCAATCATGTTAATAATAGCTTGTATTGCTGCCGTTGCCGTAGTCGTTGCCGTTGCCGTAGCCGTTGCCGTTGCTGGTTGCTGGTTGCTCTTGGTCACCACTGCTGTTTTTGCTGGTCTATTGCTGTTGCTGCTCGCTGGCCAGTTGCAAGTTCTGGCTGTGTAATTTATGCCTGTAACTAATTGCATTTGAAAGTTTAAATGCAAAAGTCAAACTGTTTTCAGATATGCATAAAAACACAATCAACCAACAATAAACCGACCGAAATGCCAGATTCTCACAAAGCAGAAGAAGTGAACCGATTTTCCCTCCCGGCTCATTTGAAATTCCAATTTCAATAACGCTCAATGATGTTTATCGGCTGCGCTTAAGTATTCGTCGTTGTTTGGCTTTTCATTTCATTTTTGAGTAGGCGTTGTCCGCAGCAACCACCAGTGCTACACAACATTGCCTTGTACCAATTTACGCGCATACAGATGCGCAGGGCCAAGGTTCATGGCAGGCCAGAGCAGCGCAGGGCAGGGCAGCCCAGTTCAATGGCTAGATAACGCCATGGGAGCCATCGGCTTCAATGCGTGCGCTGGTGATGAGCGGCTGCCGATGCCGCTGCCGTTGCTGCTGTTGCTGTTGCTGTTGCCGCTGTTGTTGTGGGTGCGCGATAAGATAGAGCGATGCCAGAGTTTATCAGCGTGCGGCGCACAGCTGCGCCTGACAATTCGAATACTGAAAAGCTGAAAATCTGAAAACTGAAAACTCAAAAATACCAAACATTGAAAATTGGTGTGCTAATAAATTTATGTCGCAGCGGACAGAAATCGGCGCGCTGCTGTCCGGCTGTCCGGCTGTCCGGCTGGCTGGCTGCCTGAGTGGCTGCATTGGCATTGCTGAGATATATGCTTAGAAACAAGTTTGTCGGGGCGGCATATTTGTTAAGGTCGCACAGCTGTGCTGGCAACAACTGTTGCTGCGGTAGTCATTCCACATTAATAGCTGCTGTTCATGTGGCACATGGTTTTCGTGCATATTTCTTGTTGCTTTTTTGGCTATTTGCTCACCCGCATTGGCAGCAACCGCAACAACATGCCATGTTGCATGCCTAATTGCAACAGGTGGCAAATGCCAGCAGCCGCACTTACACACACACAGGCACACTCTGACTCAAACAGTTACTGTTTGCGGTTACAAGGGTTGCTGTCGCTCTTACAGTTGCAGTTGCCGTGGCCGTTGCGGCGGGCTCAGCGGGTGCAGCAACATGTCGCTATTGTTGCCAGCAACAAGCCAATTAGCAGCAGCTACAATTTTCAATTGTCAATTGTCAAAAGCAAAATGCAAATGTAGACAATTCTGCTGTATGATTAGTAAATAATAATATACAATAAAACAATTGTAAATTGTTTGTTGTTTGATGTTTGATGTTGACCAAAAATGGAAAGAACGACAAGCAGCAAGCTGTTTGTGTTGTCACTTGGCTATGGCTTTTGATTGGGCTTTGATTTGTTGCTACTGCAGCTCAAATAATTAATGAGCTAAATATTATAATTTATTTAAAACTGGCCACGATCATTAATCAGTCGTGGAACCTGACTCTGAAGCTCGCGCTTGGCATTGAGTCGGCTTTGCAAGCTTTTGTTGTGTGAGCGCGGCCACCGTTTTGGGGCTGCTGCCACGCCCCACTAATTGCCACTAGCAACTGTTTAAGTGTATTGGCAGCAGTTCCTTTTGTTTTCCTCCGTGGGTGGCGACGCTTCGGTTCTCTACTAATTTTGCATTTATTGCCAAAGACTCCATCAATCAATGTCCAGTTGCCCAAAACTGTGGCCTAAAACAGCGGCAACGTTGCAATCGCCTCATCGTCCCAGCGACAAGTTTCGTAAATATATTCAGAAAGTTTGCTAATCAAAAAAATATGATTAAAATGTAAAATTCATAAGCGGCTAAGAAATCTAAGCCAAAGCCACGCAGTCTGCGCTATAACGTTAAGCGTTCAAAACAGAAAAAAAAAAACTAATAAAAAAATAAAACATCGTTAAAATATCACAAATTTGCAAATGTTGTGAAGAGAGTTGTTTGTGTGTATGCAGCTCCGTAGAACTATTCAGTCATAAGTATTTTTTAGGCTTGATTAATGATGTCTGATTTGTTGTGAGCTGCTTTAATTACTGCGGCAATTAGCAGCTAAATGCAATAGAGTTTTATTCGGTCCGACGACTTGTCATGAGCAACAGCGAAATGTTAACACATTTCATGTTACACATAGCACACAAGACTCTATAACATGAATATGCGCATCAGCATACTTAGAGGCATATATACATATTATATATATATATATATATATATATATATATATATATATATATATATATATATGCATGTTAAAGTGGAGCTGCCTCATAAAGTGCGCGTAAAGTGGGCAGCGGTCGGTAAAAGCCATGCGAAAGTTTCTAGAAAGTTGTGCCACGATTTTAGAGTAAACATTTTTATAGTTCAGCTGAATTACACTTGTAAATGACGCGTTAATAATAAAGTTTGCTTTTCTACTCTTCCTTTCAGAATATGACAGAGGCTATTGCAGCAGCAGTCAACGCATCCTAACTCAACGAGGTAAGCACACATCGAAAGCTTCCAAGTAGCAGCAGCTGCTGTTTTTGTTTTTATTGCATTTGGTTTTTGGCTGACAATGGCAACCCTGGCCTGGCCATGCACAGACAACGTTGGCAACCTTCGCAAGCACAAAAACAAATATAAAAAATACAAAAAAAATATGTGAAACGCATTTTGAATTTAATGCGTGCACTGCAGGAGCACAAAGTAGGCAGCTGGCCCGAAGCGAAGCGAAGCAGGTGAAGGCGGTGAAGGCGGAGCGGGAGCGGGAGCGGGTGGCGGAGGCGGAGGCGGGCAAGTGGAGTTCTCATTCGTATCGATCATGTGCGCCTGTCCGGCCTGCAACATTCAAGTGTCGTCTTGTGTTTCGCATGAATTTCGCTCGGCATCGGCGTCGGCGTCGGCATCGGGCAGCGTCTCACCTCGCCCGATCGCTAGAGCCTCTCAGTCTGGCAGTCGTCTGCGTTCCGAGTCTGCGTCTGGGGCAGCTTTTAGTTGCGGGCGTTGCACGGCAGGCGACCTTCTAAGTCGGCCGCTAAGGAATTGCAACTGCCATTGAAAATGAGTGAAGTTGAACATTTTAGACAGATTGCCAAGTTTTGTCATAAAAACGCGGCAACTTCGCTGCAGCAGCTGAAACAGCTGAAACTCGTTGTTGTTGCTTTTTGAAGATTAATTGCTTGCGACAGTTTGCAAACGATGAAGACAGCTGCAGCTGCCCCTTCGAGCCATAAAAATTGGCATTTTGTGGCTAAAACTAACATGACGTCAATGCGAAACGTTGTCAATTGCTCGGCTTAGAGTGCGACCTTTGGCTGGTCGGGCGATTAAGGCCGCGCCACAGCAACTACAACTTAATCTCAGTCGTCGGTTGCTTGCCTCTTTTTGCCCGCCAGCTAATTTTTAATTCATTTGTTGAAATTTCTTTTGACACGCCCTAACAAAAGCGACGCGCTGTCGGTGTCATCACAATTGTTGTTTCTTTCCATATTTTTCGTTTAATTTAAAGCCGTTTTTTGCATTGGATTTTTTTGTTTTTGTTTTTGTTTTTGTTTTTGTTTTTGTGTTTTGGGTTTTTGTTGTATTTCAGATGGCTTGGTCGCTTTTATTCATAAAATGTATCTCGAAATGAAATACAGCTTAATTAACAAAAACTCTGAAGAAAACCTGCAGCAGCTCGCTGGCGAAGCGCAGTTCCATTCATACATTCACTCCATTCAGACTCGCAAGTGATATTCAGTGCGTATTTTTAGATTTATGTTGACTAATTTGTCATAATATTGTTTCCCATAATCGAGTGAGTTGAGTTGATTCGAGAATTTCGTTAACGAAGCGTGCAACAGTAAAAGCTACACAAGTTACAACAGGCCAATCAACGATAATCAATTAACACCTGCGAATGCTTGAGACAATGGCAGCAGCAGGAGCAGCCACGAGTTGAATAAATTAATGTCTCCCATCTGTAGGTCTTTGTATTGGGAGTCAGTAGACAACACACATTGAAATTAGCATATCAAATACAACATAATTGCGCGATAATAGCCAAACATGAAGCTGAAACCTGTTCCAGCTGACATCTATTTATCGATCTCCATTATATTGTCTTCATATTTCTCTACTATAATGAAGAAAAAGCGTTTTGGAAAATATGTAAAAGAACTCAATATTCAAAAACAATAACATCATTTCATTTAAATGGAGGTTCGATGTGATTTCGGTTCGCCGGACACGCGCCATTTGACGACTGACGCCGGACGCCGGACGCCGGACTCCGGACGCTGTGCAACAGTCAGCCCTGCTTCTAACTGTTGTGTAAGACAAAGTGACAGCGACAGCGTCTTGTAGGCAATCAAAATGCAGCGTGAAACATGTGCAACTCGCAATAGTTGAGAATATACGTCGAGTGTTGTTCTTGTTGGCTGTTGGTCCCAGACGCCTTCCACCTGGCAGGCTCAACTGCGAACGCAAATTGAAAGAACTTGTTGGCTGCTTTACCTGCTGCCTAGTGCCTGCTGCCTGGTGCATGCAGCCGTCGACAAGCAAATTGAAAGCTTTAGTTTTGCACTTGCTTTGCGGTCAAAACCCAATACGCCAACAACAGCAACAGCAACATTAGCAATAACAGCAGCAACATTGCGTTTGCCAGTGCCAGTGCCAGTGCACGTTTGTGGTGTTGCTGGTGTCGGTTGTGGCGGTGCTGGTGCCTGTTGGTGGTTACAACTATTGATTACAAGTTGCCAATCGCTGGGTCTCACATTACCCAATACAGCAAACAGGCAAAAGCAACAGCAACAGCAAAACCAATAGCAACGGCAACAGCGACCTCGATGCGGGTGTTGCAGACAGGCGCAGAAAGGCTCCAATAACAGAGAGCAACAACATCGAATGGAGGCTGTAATTAATGCGGGAGCCTGTGCTGACATTTTGAGAAATTTATTGCTCCAAGTGGATTTATAGTCTGCGACATTTTATAGTTTTGCCTTGTGGTCGCTACGATCGATCGAGCGAACGAGTAAAGTTGCCTGCAACATGTTGCCCACTGCTGCTGTTGGTTGGTGGGAACTGCTACAGGAGTAGCAGCAACCCTTTAATGTGCATCATGTGCGCGCGCGCATATATAATTTGGCTACCCGATAATGATCGGCCTTTGGCATAATAAATTTACAGCACCGCCACAAAACGTTGAGGAAACTTTCAAGCTCAAATTGTTGGCGCAGTCCGGAGCTCGCGGACTCATCCTGAAAGTTGGTAATGGCCAGCCGAAAGTCGAGAGACTATAGCTGAGGCCCAAGTGCCGAGTGCCGAGTGCCGAGTGCCGAGTATTGAAGTACCAATGTAGTATCGAAGAGTATCTGTACCCTGCAATCTATATTAATTTTTATATAGCCCGAGACTGAGCGGATGGTTGCCTGGTTGCCCAGTGCCAGTCACGCTGCATACTTTCATAAATGCCAAAAATTTCACCTGCTTTCACAAAGATGATTAAAAATAAATATGCAACGACGTCGACGTCGATGTCCGCGTCCGCGTTGACTGCCACGAAACGAGTGCAGTTCTTTTGCCGACGCGCTGCATGATATACGATAATTTCGTTCTGATAATGTGACGGACAGCGGGCGAATGTCCAGCCCCTGCCCCAGCTGCAGTCGCTGTCGCGGTCTCAGCCGCGTCTGACCTAGATGGCAATGCGTGAGTGTTGAGCCAAAAATCGTTTAAGGCTAATTGCAAAGATCGCTTTTGGTTGATAAACGAGCAGCCGCAGCTTCAGCAGGCTGAGCTGTGGGACGGTGGGCAGGGTGAAACGGCTTGTCCGGCGATTGAGATGCCTCTCGGCTCTGACCCAAAACCTTTACGGGGCAGCACACAAAGCCCAGCTAAACAAATACGAAACGCGTAGTTAATGATGATTGCCGGCCCCCAAAGGTTAAAATTAAATAATTTTTAACTTGCTTCCAAGTCTCGTCTCGAACCCAGCTCAAAATGGCGGGCGGAACGCCGCAGCAGATACAGTAACCATTCATTCATCCATTCATTTGCCTAGCCATGTAATTAGCATGAAATGAGTAGGATTTGGAAGATTTTTAGTTAAATATTTCAAGACATCGCTTCGCTTCTGGCGATCTCGTCAGTGGTCTATGTTAATTTTTTGGCGCTTTGGCAATTAAGCAGAAAATCGTGAAGCTAATTATGATAACCATTTCACTAAGCCGAAGCAGAAGAAGCAAAAGGAGGAGTAACATGAATGCAGACAATGAATGGCAACAGGAAATGAAAGATAATGGATTAGATAAAATACCAGCAAAATATTTCAAATATATGCGAAAGTTATTAAACAGTTTAAGTATCTCAGCCAGAAAACAAATTAAATGTTGTGCTTCAATCAGTTGCATCAAGCCTTCTCATCATCTCATGCTGAGACTCTGGTTGTGGACTAATAAGCCATATACATTGATGAGAATACTTCTTGGGAATACAAAGGAATCGGACTTTCATCGCAAGCAGTAAGTCCACGCCGAAGCTCGCGCGGCTTTGCATTGCGATTAAGGTCTATGAATCACCTTTTGTAATTTCGAAGTGCTTGAAGCTGCTACCACATATGTGGGGCGTTTAACTGGCTCAGTTCATAGAGCTGGCCTTTTGGTTCGTAGAGCTGTTAAGTGCCTGAAACCGGTTCGTAGTTAACCCTGGCCAGGGACAGCACTTGCAGTTCCTTTGGCCCATTTTATTCTCATTTGGAAGACCGCAGGCGCCGCAGTTGCCTTAGCTCTGGCTGCTGCCTGGTTCGTCGTCGATAAGGCGGCAATGGTTTAATTTAGCTGAACAGCCTATCAAAAGGCAACTGAAAAAATGCAACGGCAGCAGATGACGACAGGATCGTTGGGCCCAACCCACGTGCAACTGCAACAGCAGCCGCAGCTACAGCAGCAGCAAAAACAAATGTGTCTGTATATCGTAACTAAATTGACTTTGATCACGCGATCGCCCGGCCTTTGTGGCAAACGGAAGTATGCTAAGCAACTTGTTGCTGCCACGCCGGCAACTTCTAGCAGCAGCAGCAGCAACAGCAGTGGCAGCGGCAGCAGCTGAAGGTGTATATTGCAAAAATAATTACATTTGATTGTAAAAGGCCAGCATCTAGGCCGGCGACTCGGACTTGGACACGGACAAAGACACAGGCACAAGCACTCTGCAAAAGAAAAATGTGCAACATGATTGCAGTTTACAGCGATGGAGAGTCTGAGCAACACCGGCAGCAACAACTGAAAACCAACAGATAAAATGCATTTACAATTGAATTTGAATGTAATTTTATTTAAGCTGCGGTCAGCCAGGGGCACATCTATGGGTGCTTGTGTGTGTTGTTAGCTGCTGGGTGCTGCTGTTGCTGCACGGCAGCAGCAATTGGCCAAGTGGCAGGAAATAGCCATTATCTGGTATTATCCACTTGTGCAACAATAGCAGCAGTCGGTGCAGGCGGCGTAGGCTGCCTGTCAATCTCTGCCCGAGATCAGAGGTTTCAATGATCCTCCCCTAATTAATGGCACCGAGCAATCACAACCATAACAATGGCAACGACAACAATTAGCATATCGTTAGCTCACATATTGACGTCAAATTCGGCCTGGCTTTTAATGATCAGCAAAACCAAGTCGTACTCCAAATTACGGTGATCATTTTAATTGCAGTGCGCCAGACAAAAGCTGCCTCTCGAACTGGAAGCCAACAGCTCAATTCTCCATTATAACTGAGCGAGCTATAGCGGACGAGAGAGAGAGAGAGAGAGAGAGAGAGAGATAGAGCGAGAGAGAGCGAGAGAGAGAGAGAGAGCGAGAGATAGAGAGATAGAGAGTGTGCTCGTCTGCGTGTATTTTAAATCAATTAAAAAAAGCTTTCTAACAAGCTTCATCCGCCTGTTAGTGTATGTTTGAGCTTGCGCTGGAGTGGGGCGTGTTTAGTGAGCTTCGCAGCATGTTGCTAGCTCATGTTGCTGGCTCAACTTATGTTGCTGCTGTAGCTGGTGTTGGCTTGGCCGTCAAGTGGGCTCTGCTTATTGGTTCGCCTGAGCAGGCGTGGGCGTATGAATAGCTTTTTAATTTCGTTTTGTATGTTTTCACTTGATGTGCACTTCATTTTCATTTTCATTTTCATTTTCATTTTGTATTCGCTGCACACTGGCTGTTGTTGCTTTCGCGATGGTTAAATGGCGTTTTATCTTATTGGCCATATTTGTGCACTGTCATGCATTGTTTGCCTTTGGCTGAATAAATCTATACAACTGGACTTAACTCCTCTTCACCTTTAGCATTTATCGTTGTTGTTGCTGCAACATTAAGCTGTCCATTATCAATGCGTATCACGTTGTTGTTTCTCGCTTGCTGTTGAAGTCGTTGAAGTGTGCTTAAATGGCGTCAGCAAGACATTTGCTAGTTTAATGTGTTGGACCCCTACTCCCTCCACACACACACACGCATGTGTGTTGGATGCCCGGAACAGCAGCCAAAATGAAAGCCAACATTTGTGCAAATAACAAACAGATGGCTAATAAAGAAGTCCACTTCAGGTCGCTCTGCCACCGCGAGTCTGTCTGTGTGTGTGTGTGCGTGTGGGTGCAGAGCAGCGTCGTTCGGGGCGTGGCCGTGCACACAATTTGTTTACACTTTAATTTCTGCAATTTTGTTTAGTTAACTTTACGAGCGCTCGCCGTAGGGACGCCCATAGGCATACAAGACAAGGTCTTATCGCCGCGGTGACAACTGAGTTGATATAGCAGCCGGAGGGGGGCGCCACTTTAAAGCTACATCCATTTTCAGTGTATTGGTGTATGTGTATGAGTATGTGTACGTGTGTGTGTAATAAGCGTGACTAAAGTTAAATAAACATTCACTTACGCAGATACACACAAGCGAAACTGGCGCCCATTGTGCCCGCCATTGCAGGTACTCCCCCCTCACTCAGTCACCCACTTATGCCGTCTCCCTCTACCTCTCCCTCTCCGTCTACCTCTCCCTCTCCCTCTCCCTCTCCCTCTCCCTCTCCCTCTCCCTCTCCCTCTCCCTCTTCCTCTTCCAATTCAACTCGTTCTGCAAAGCTACTACGTTGCATTTAATACAATAAGGCAATTGCTTTTGTTGTTGGCTGCTTTTTATACCCTGAATCCATTGAAAATGGAAATTTCAGGGTATAATGTTTTTGTGCAAATGTATGTAACAGGCAGAAGGAGGCGTGCCACACCCCATAAAGTATATATATTCTTGATCAGCTCGACGAGCTGAGTTGAACTAGCCCTGTCCGTCTGTCCGTCCGTCCGTCCGTCCGTCCGTCCGTCCGTGTAAACACCTGGATTTCTGCAACCACAAAAGCTAGAGACTTCAAATAAAAAGCAAAATGCTCGATAATACCATACGCTGTACGAGTTTATTTTTTTTTTTTCGATAACTCGTCCCATTTATTTTTTATCGATAACTATCGAAAATATCGCTTTGTTTTTGAGGTCTGGCGTGCACACCGTTAAAGATAGAATCGTGCACTAAGTTGTGTTTGGTTGCTATATTGAATCCGCACATTTTGTCATTTTTGGATTTTTGATGCCACGCCCCTTTCGCCCACAATTCAACAAAAACGATAACTCACGTATATCAAATACTAGAGACTTGAAATTTGGCAAATAGGTACAATTGGATGTCATAATCATTCCCCAAAAATTTCATCAAGAACGTGGATCGAGAAAAAAAGTTATTAAACAATAAAGTTTCCATAGCACAGCCTCTGCTGCAGCCGCAAAACTGTGCAGTGAGCATATTACGTGCATGCATATGTTTGTGTGTGTGTGTGTGTGTGTGTGCATGTGTTGGTTACTATTAATGAATAAATGAAGCTCTTAATGATTGGTATTACAGCGCAATGGATTCAGGGTATCTCTTAGTCGAGCAGTCTCGACTAGAGTTTCGTTACTTGTTGGTTATTGTAGTTCACGCTTTTGTTATTTGCATTGTTTTATTCGGTGTTAAAACGGTTGTCATAATTATGCAGCTTGAAACAAAAAAAAAATGTCAATGAATCATATTTCCACTGGCATTGCAAATTTTCAGTTTTCACAGTTTTCTTATTTTACAGCTATTTGCATTTTTCACTTTAAGCTCACAATGAAAACAGCCCAGCGCAGCGCCAGCAAAAAGTATCCAACTACAGCAAATGAGCGCCATTTAATATTGTTTCCTCGTCTCGTTTATTGTTTAATAACGTAATTAAGCATATCATAGCACACACACAGTTTACCTACCATCTCGCTCGCACCCTTACCGCTTGCACTGCACTTAATTCTCCGTGTGTATCCCACAGATACCTCTGCTGTAGTGTCTGTATCTCATAACTGACACGGCGCTGTTCCACTTTTTCCAAACATTTGCTTACAAGCATGTTTCGCTGTTTCGTAGCGCGTAGCGCCATGTTTAGGTTTTTTGGGCTTTGCTTAAGCTCAACTCTTGAACAATAAGTTGGCTTTCTAGATTTTTAATTTGACGTCTTGCTTCATTAATGAAACTTATTTCAAGCTGCTGAGCTAGCGAATGAATAGCCATAAAATGTTTTGCCACAAAGATGATCATAAAATGTTTGTCTTTTTTTGGTTTTGGTGATTGCACAAGACATAAACAAGCTGCTATTAGCACTGGCTAATTCGACAGGGCTTCCGAATTCGTGTACGATGTTTTTCTATTGCGAATGCCGCGATTCTGAAAGGTTCATAATAAAGTTGTAATACACATAGTATGTAAATAGTTTTTTCAAAATTGTATCTAAGTGTCTGTGTCACATGTTTCCCAAGTTGAGCAGCTGAGACTTTAAGCTATTATGATTTATTCTAATAAAACTTAAATATATTCGGGTTAAGTTTCTAATATTAAGTCTTCTCATAACCGAGCCATATCGACTCGACCTTGTGCGTACTTTAAAGTGGAATTAACACTTCATTTTGTATAAATTCACACCGATTGCAGCTCTTATTTATGCTCTCTTTCCTTGGGAATATACATATATAAAATATGAAAATCTTTTCCCATAAATCATAAGAAAGACTCCGTTGCAGCGGTCAGCCCTCTCTCCCACTCGACACTCTCTGCGCAGTTCCCTTTCGCGCGCCAACAAGACGACCCCACGTAGAACCTTGAGCGGGCGTCAGAATGTATGTAATTTTTTTATTTTTTAATTTATACAAAACCAAAAACTCAATGTTAGTTGGCACAGAAAAAAGGGTGGCTTTGCCATGGAGCATTTGTGGAGGAGCAAAAGTTTTTCGCCTAGTTGTCAACGCCGCGCTGTTTAATTACGCTAATTAAGAATATTAATTGCCGTTCACTATTCGCCGTTCGTTTGGGGAAAGTTCTTTTTTATTGTTGTGCAACAGAAAAACCAGAATTGAACATGAGTTATGATTATATGGCACATAACGAGCAAAGTTTTTAGCAGTTCCATTTAAGTTGTAAAATCGAAAAAGTTAATAACAACTTTAAGCAGACAAAGGCCGGTACACGCACTCCATTAAACGAGTGCGCCAGACATTCATACATATGCGACAACAGCAACAATAACAATAACAAGCCACTAACTGGTGCGCTGTAGGTTGGCAGCTGGCAGATGGCAGCAGGCTGCTGGCGGGGATGGTGGGAGGTGGAGGGCTGACACAGGTGTCCGTGTCGCTGGCACTTCAACACCCGAGCAACTGACTGCCACAACTCGTGCGACGCGCTCGTTCGTTGGACTCTTTTCATTTTCTCAACACGTAACGCAAACACGTGACCGTTAAGGACACGGACACGGATACGGACCGGCTCCGGCTCTGGCTCTGGCTCTGGTTCCAACCCGTGCTTTGGCTTCTGTTGTAGGCGCAAATTGCAAACAGAAGGACAACAGCAACAACAGACGACGACGACGACCCACCATAAACTGCCAGCTTATGTCAGATACAAAGCCAACTCAGGCTGGCTGCCACCCTGTAGTCCTAGCCAAAAGGCAAGTGAAGCGTGCAGCGTACAAGAACTCGTAGTTCACCCAGCGCCTCCATTCTCTGCCGGCTGGGTGCGTGTGTGCACAATATTCATATATCACAAGGATAAGCGCAATGCAGCAAACGTCCTTCCAGACGTGCCGTCGCTGCCAGCCTGCACTCTCCCGTGCTATCCAGGCAGCAGTCAGCAGTTGGCACTGACCACTGGGCACGGGAGTTCCACTAAACTTCATGTGTGTAACTTTTAATTATTTGCGAATGTTGGCGCCAGACGCCGGCTTAGGATGCTGTGAGCCCCTGTTGCCAAGCAACCATTCATTGATTTCCACTTGCCTTTGAATGACCCACCAGCGGCAAGGGGCGCGCCTCGAATGGGGAGTGGGAAGTGAAGCGTGGAGAGCGACGAATGCGACGACAGGCGGCGGTCAAGGCAATGTCATAAACTTGAGCACCATAAAATTTGCTGGCAGCGCAATAAAAAAAGCCACAGCGGGAGATGGAGATGGAGTTGCTGGCGTCGCCAGTTTTGCCAGGTTTAAGTCCAAGTCCAGGGCGTGACCAGGGAGCAGCAGATTTAGCGACAAACGCCAAACGCCAAACGCATAAAACTAACGCAGCGTAAACGACGGCGGCGACGTTGTCTGTTTTGGCAACGCCAGCGAAAATTTATCTTATTTATTTGTTGAGCGAAAGCCAAGAGCAAGTGCAGCATTTTGATGCTTGACTGATTGGAGTCAGTTTATGAGGCGCCACGGCTGAGCCAATTGCACGATGCACGCTGCAGCAGCAGCGCCGACGTTGCCAGCCAGTCAATCTGTTGAACGATTAGCCTAAAAATACGGAGTCAACAAGCAGTCAAAGATGCAGCTGAGCTGCATGCCTATAATATTAATATATAACTCATTGTGTAACTACATTGTACATTTATTAATTTTGGTTCTGGCTGTTTGCCTTTTACTAATGAGTGCTAGTGCTAAGCTGCCAGATTGTTTAAAGTGCCAATGTGCGAGGAAGACAACAAGAGTCGCGCTTTGACAGCTTTTACTTTACGCAGTATAGAAGGAGACATCAAAAGTTTCATAATTTCGCTATTCTGACTTTAAGTTTCGGTGCAAAAAATATATAGAATTATCTTAATTATCGCAAGACCCATCGCAATTATGTCGGTATGGGAATTCCTAACCAAAGCAAAAGAAACACTGAAAACTGCAAATAAAGTTGCATTGCAAGTTGCTCATCACAATATCGTGTTCTTTCTTTATTTGCAGCCTAATCGCCCGCGACAGGTCTCCCGCAAGAATCCTTGGCCACGCAAGGTCAGGCAAGTCAATAATCGCCAGAAGGTTGCTAGCACGAAGCCCACGCTACAAAAAATTGACCTAATGACGATGGCAGAAGGCACCGACCCCATGGGGCATCATCATCACGCCGCCGGATCACACAATCCCCACCATTATCACCATCCTCATCCACATCCACATTCGCATCAGCATCATCATCCGGCGCAGTATCACCATCCCAGCCAGCATTATGCACCCGCTCAGCAGCCGCCAGCAGCGTCTGCGGCGGCAGCTGCAGCTGCTGCCTCCCACTATGCGCCCTACGCCCAGCTGCAGTATCGACATCCCATGCCTCACCAGCACTTGCCACTGGCCCTTAGCCTTCATCAGCAGGCGGCGGCAGCAGCCGCTTCGGCAGCGGTAGCAGCTGCCGTTGCCAGCGTCGAGCAGCACAACAACAACAACCAGCCATTTGTGGCCAACAACAACATAATGCCGTGGAAGCAGCGCAAGCGCAAGCGTCTCTCAGCTGTGCTCGATAAGCTACATCACAACAACAACAACAACAACAACAACAACAACAATAATGGCGTGGCTTGTAAAACGGAGCCCATGGATATGGATGAGCGGGATATGGAAGAAATGGAAGCAGGCGGGGACGATGAGGAGAACAGAGACGCAGATCATGGTTCCATGCAGAAGCACGAGGCTAACTACATTAAGAGGGAACAGCGTGACGCATTGACAACAGCCAGCGATGAGGACCAGATAGAGGCCGACGCTGATCTCTCGGCGGAGGAGCTCTCGCACTCGGACCAGGACGAACAGGGGAGCCCACGAATAAGGATGAGTCCTCTGCAGGTCGCTGCGACGCCCTCTTCAAAGCCAGGGCCAGATATCGCCACAGATGCCAAGGAGAATCCGCTGCACGTGGATATCAAGACTGAGCACATGCCAAGCCCGTATGATCGATACTTCCCCATACCATCGCCGCTCTTTGGCTACTATCTGCATACCAAGTATTTGAATGAGGTGTTTCGACGACGACATGATTTGTATTCTTCGCCGCTGCAGCACACTCCCTCTTCCATTGCCTCCGAGACGGAGACCTCGCCCACCAGCCAGGGCAAGACATCAATCAGCAACAGCAACAGCATCATCAATGGTAGCCAACAACAACAGTTGATGCCCGGCGTGATGATCAATGCATCACCACCACCTTCGCTGCCCTCGCCGCCTCGCAGCGACTCCTCGGTAACAACAGCGCAGCCCACGCGTTTTAGTCCGAAACCGGCCAAGAAGAAGAACTTCTCGGCATCTGGCGACAAGCCCATGCCGCCGCCGCAGGAGCGTCCACTGGATTTGTGTATGCGGAGCGACTTTTTCGGCGAACCGAGAAAATATAAGTCGGGGTCGCCGCCTTTACATGCTGGCACTGCGGCCATGATGCCACCACCCGCATCAATGAGCGCTGCTAGCAGCCTGGAGAGCATGAACGCGCTTTCGCCGGCCTCCAGCACGCAGTCGAGCACCTCGCTGACCAGCACAACGCCCACATCGACCCTTGCACCTCCCGCTGCAATGTCTCCGTATGCCATGACTGCAGCAGCGGCACACGCAGCAGCGGCTGCGGCTGCAGCAGCCATGATCAAGATGGAGATGCCTATGCATCCGCTTCACTCCCACGTACCCACCACAACAGTGGGAGTGCCGGTGATCAAGGGTGATGTAGCCTCACCTACCACAAAGGAGACGGTGGCCTGGCGCTATAACCTGGACGTGTCACCGGTGGTGGAGGAGATGCCGCCTGGCTCGGATGTGGCCTATGTGTGCCCGACATGCGGGCAAATGTTCTCGCTGCACGATCGGCTGGCTAAGCACATGGCCTCACGCCACAAGTCGCGCAATCCCGCCAACGACATAACCAAAGCCTACTCCTGCGACGTTTGCCATCGCTCGTTTGCCCGCTCCGATATGCTGACCCGTCACATGCGCCTGCACACCGGTGTCAAGCCCTATACTTGTAAAGTGTGCGGCCAGGTCTTCTCGCGTTCGGACCACCTGTCCACGCATCAGCGCACTCACACCGGGGAGAAGCCCTATAAGTGTCCGCAGTGTCCGTATGCCGCCTGCCGTCGCGACATGATCACTCGGCACATGCGCACCCACACACGCTACGAGTCGCGTGGCTCCGGTGGAGGCGGTGGTGCTGGTGGGGGCAGCCGGGGTGAGCAGCCAAAATCACCGATGCCGCTGCTGGACATGAAGATGAACATGAATCTGTTGCTGCAACAGGAGGATATGCTGCAAAAATCTCCCCTCGGTCTGGGTGGACCAATGCCCATTGTGGTAAAGACGGAGAGTGCCTAACGGTATCTCTACGCGGCCGCGGCAAGACAGTTCATGACCTTTTAGAAGCGTCACTAGAGTTGAGTTGGCTGTCCAGCTTAGTGCCAGTTGAGTCCATAGATCAGTTGTAGCTTCGTGCTACGTACAACTCTGAAAATCTCTCTGCGAAGACTGAGAACCTAATTACTACCTACTTTTAAAGGCTTAGGTTTACACACACACACACACACTCACACACACACACACACACACACACATGTACACACATACTTTATATATATTTAAATATGTAATTAAACTTATAGATATATTTTAATTTGTACACACACAAAGGCCACACACACGCCGGAGACAAATACAGACGGAGTTAACTCAAACCACCTCCAAACGTATTAATGTTTTAATTAGTTATAGATCGGACGGAGCCAGGCTTAGTTGGTATTTCGTAGTATTGTATTTTTGGATAATGTTGTTTGCAACGTTCAGATACAGCTAGCAATTCCATGTTCCACAATTTAGCAGTTAGTTAACGTCATATTGAAAACTCTTAATCATAGTACATATGGGCGCAAGCTAGACTTAGTTTGTTAGCTAGTTCGTTAATTATGTTAGTTAGTTAGTTAGGTAGAGGTCAGAGCCTGGCCTCTGGGCATTTTGAAACAACATTGAAATTATTAAGCTAGGCATACACCCATCTAGGCTACACTTGCCATAGACTTACCGTATTTTTATTTAGTAATTGAAAGCACAGCGGACAAACCATAAACAAAACGTTAGATACTAGGTTTATTTATAATGTATGATTAATTACACTTAGCACTACTGTACGCTAATTTATTTCAGGCTATTCTACTCGGCAGCATTGCGCATTTAGTTATTAACGTCTTGGCGCCTAAAAGACAACAATTTGTATTAATTTAATTATAGTTTTACAATTTTACACACAGAAAAAGACAAAGAATTCTCCCTAGGGCACAAAAACTAAAACTAAAACAATTCAATTTCGAACGTGAGGCGATTGCAAAGCTAAATTAACGATTATTCCTTTATTTTTTATTTTGTTTAACAAAAATCTCTTTTTAAATATTAATAGAAAATTGTTTCATTTTATATTTATGTTTTTCATAAAATGAAATAAAATTATTCTGTTTTTAGTTCAATTTTATATTTGAGAAACATTTTGAAACAAACTGAAGCAATGCAAAAATTTATGAAAATGTACGATTACAAATTATGGCAAGTTTCTGTTTTGCCAATATTATAAATTCTCTTTATACTGTTTCAAGTTGAAGTTTTTGTTATTTATTACCATTTTTCTGAGCGCATGAAATATTGATTATTAATTTTAATTATCCGTTTAAATAAATTATTAATTTATGTTGTAGATCGTTATGATTAGTTTCAAAAGTTCAAAAGTTTTTGAAAAAATAAAACAACCAACACTAAAAAATACTATCAAATACAGACAGAAAAAACAATACACATAAATCTTTATTTATTTTCTTTTTTTGGCACATTGCTATAATTTTTATTTTGTTTATAACAGCTTGAATTTGAGGCGGATCCACAGACGCGGCATAAATTATTGGATCAAGATTATTGAAAAAGACAGATCACAAGTAAATCTGGGTTGCCTTGGTCAAATATCTGCTTAAGTATTCGATCCCAGCGACATCTCACACCTCGCCTTCAACTCCCGCTACCAAAAGCCATTGCCGGAAACTGGCTTACAAGCTTTTAGGCAATCGAAAGCGCTTACATGGCAAATAGCAACGTCGCAGCTGGTCACGAAATAGCGGTCTGGCACGCACCAGACGAATGGCTCCCAAGTGGCCTTTTGCCAGACTGTTTGGGCAAGTTTTCCCACGCTTTGCCATCTGCGGGGGTGACCGTCGTCCTGCTCGATTTACTCGTCCCTTTGGCAACGCGAAAATTTCTTTAGGCTTAATGGCCAAACGACACGAATGCCAGCCAGGTGGGCGTGGGCGGGACTGGAGGTTGGGTCCACCTGCGACTGCTGCAATGCAGTTTGCGGCTAATGTCTGACCTTGTTTTCCAATGACTAAATTAATTTCTTAATAAGTGCAGGGGTGCAGACGAGTCGCCACGCAAAACAAACACGAACTGCAGTCATGGCACAGTTTAACTTTTGGGTTAATTGTGGCAGCGCCCCCGCCTGTCTGCCAGCCCGCCCTATTTCCTTGCCTTGCATTTCCTTGTCTTGCCTCGTTCGCAATTAAGCAAAGGCAAAAGTTTTTGGTGGCAGCTTTAAGCGACGTAATTGAAAGAGATTGCGGGATCCGGCAAAAGCCGCAAACTGCAGCGGCCCATAAATTACGACCGTCGACTAAGTAGCCAGGCTCTAGTCATGTTGCACGTTGCAGTCTGCGTAGGGGCACGGGCTCAAGGGAGTCTGTTGTGACTTATGGTTAGCTAGAGATTCGAACCGGGGGCCACTGAATTATCAGGCGCACATGGCTGATGCCGCATTGCATAATCCATTGCCCACCCCATTCTCCATTCCCCATTCCCCATTCTGTAGGCCGTGCATCATTTTGGATGCTGCCGTCCGGTTGACATTATTTGCAGCTCGGCCTGGATTTTTGCACGCATAAATCTCTAAGCAAGCGCGCGTGTTGTGCGTTTATTATCACTTCCGTCTGGTCGACAGGAGAGTTGGTGGGGCATCCCAACTAGCTGTTAAAGCAACTCCTTTGTCTTTTTGGGCATCGCGAAATTTATCGCCGTCATTTGTAATTGTAGCGCGAAAATTGAGTTTGAAGTTCGTGTAGTGTGAGTTGTGCGTTATGTGGTATGTGTTGTGTGTTGTGTGTTGGTTCTGCTTAGTGTGGTTTGGTGCGGCTCGGTTCATTCTGTTGCCCAACTTTATTGTTTTCATCAACATAATTCTTTGGCACTGAGTTTTGGAGCCAGTCCAAATGATTGTTAGCCAAAGATTTAGTGCTCGAAAAAAGGTGGCACTAAGCTGGGTATTTCCAGCTCCTAACATAGTTTCGCAAATGCCAGGCCATAAATAAATGTTGCAGACAGATATTATAGATATAGATATAGATAAAGATATAGATTGTATGTAAATTTAGTATATTTCCGTCACACGGAAGTGCCTTAAAAACCCAATTTTTGATACACATTAATCTCGAATGAGTTATTGATATTGTACATATTCATATACAATAAATAATATATCAAGCATTGTAAATTATGCGATTTTTTGCAAAGAAATCAACTTTTTGACTAATAATAATTACATAGATTACTATTTACCAAGCATACGTACCATGTTTTAAATAAATATAAGCCTAAACATTTTTCAACTGCTTCTAAGAAGTTTACGATTTAAGCATTCAATGCTGCTTTATAAGCATAAAAACAAAACGAATAAGTCAAGTATTTTTATCAAAATCCATTTACTCAAAATGAGCAACTCAATTTGCAAGATTTAAGAAAACTCTTTTTAAATGTAAAAATATAAATTACTCAAAAAAAGGACAATTTATAAAATTAAATTATACTCGAATCGCTTTCATACATATTTTTATAGTGCTTTTCGAATTTTACCTTCAACAAATTACAATTTATATATAAAAAGCAACAATTAATTGATAAATAAATCAAAAGACTTTTTAAACTCTTAGCTTAAATTTGCCTTCTAGACGTAAGAATGCAAATCAAAGATTTACGCAAAGAACATTAAAAATATAATATTATTCAAAATCATTATAATAAATTTAAGAAAATTTAGTTTATGTTTAAGCAATGCAAAAATGAATCAGTGAACAACATTGTGATATTAGTTGACAACAAAATCAGATTACTTCCAAGCTGTTTCTATATCATTTGCAGATGCAAAGTCTTAAATGGACGGAGTGATTCCGCTGGAGAACGAGTTTGCTTGTTCTTTAAGGTTCTGCATCTATCGAAATGTTTTATGGTGCTATGTAAACAAATGCTTAGCTAGATTAAGTTAATTCGCAGACCTGTAGTTGTGGTTTAAATCGACAATCCTTAGCAGCCATACAAATCCAATTAATGAACACTAACTTGAGATCAGTAGAGTATTTGTAGGAAAGGCAACTCTCTTTGAAACTAGATTCATTTGAATGCAAAATTCGTAAAGATTACACAAATTATAAAAAACGTATGTAAAAATTAGTTTTCTTCAACAACAATCAAATTAAACTACGATCCTTTTCAAGGATTTTCAGCCCGCAACTTCTTAAGTAAATAATTCAAAAAAAAGAAAATAATAAAAATAAATAAAATTATGCAGCTGGAGTTTGTGGAATGCGAAAATAATGCAAATGCCTTTGGCCGCCGGTGTTTGCTTGAATGCAATCAGTGCAGATTATGTAGTGGTTGTGCGGAAGCGGGCGCAGGGGAAGGGCAAAGGGTTGAAGAAATAATGCGCGTAATAACAAACTGCAGGCGTAACTGAAATGGCAGGCTACTGCGCATTTGTCCAGCCGATGGGCGACGGCGATGGCGAAGGCGTTGGCCAAGACGGACGACGGGAGGCGCAACTGCGGTAATTACAATTGCCGCTGGACATGGACAGCAGTAGCTGCGGCAGCAATGGAAATGGCAGTGGCAGTGGCACAGCTGTGTCCGTGTTGCATCAACGCAAGAGATCTTGAAGCATCCTCGCTTGCCCAAGACAATTATATGCTGCCAAAGACGCATGCGCAGCAGCAGCGGCCACAGCACCAGCTTCCTGGCAGCATTTTGTTTTTACGTTTTTATTTGAGAAAATTGCTGGCAACTTTGCGGACTGTGACTGACTGAATGATAGACTCACTGACTGCTTGGCTTTCAGACTTTCAGGTTGACTAAATGACTGACTGTCTGACAGTTGCTGCTGCTGCTGCTTCTACTGCTGTTGTTGATGGTGGTGCAGTTTCGCTCCAATTGCAATTTGTTGCTGCCCTGTTGCCTGTAAGAAAAAATATGCCAAAATTGCTACGTGCGGGCGTTTTGCCCAAGAATCTCGGACCAGAGACCAGCCGGCAACGATAATGATGATTGCAGCTAAATTATGATGCCCCGATGTGAGTGCAGAGCTCAGCAGAGAAAGTGTAGCAAGCACACACTCTCACACACTCACACACACACACACACACACACACAGTTCAACAGAAGCTGGCTGCAACATCATCAGGCCACGGCCATCGAAGGGACTTAGCGGCTTTATTTAGCATAACTCGCATCGCCATTGGGGCGCAGCAACAGCAACAGCAGCAGCAACTACAACAACAGCAAGATTAGCAAAACGTAATAATTGCAAAGCAGTTTGCCGCAGGTGTGCCACCCGCCTCTGTCGAGGACCCGTACCTGCAACTTAACCGGCTGCCTCACAGAGATGAGCACGCCCGATAAAGCAGCAACAAGGTAGTTGTTTTTTTTTCTCTTTTGTTGGAGCTACATCCGATGCTGGCAACGTCGCGTATTAAATGCATTTGATCCTTGATGCTGTTGAAAATGAACTGAGCTCGAACATGCAATCAAGTAGCCCCCGCTCGCCGCACCTGTGCACCCCGGCCATCAATATGGCCAATTTCATGAATGAAAACTTGGCACAGACCGTCTTGGCCTTTTGCATGTAGAACCTGGGGAAACAACACGCACACCCACACAGACAATTGAAGTGTGGAAGGAGCGAGCGGTTGATGTTGCTTTTGCTGTTGCTGTTGCTTTTACTGGGGCTGTTGCTGTTCTGGCAACATTATGAGTCTTGGCGACGCTTGTTGCAGCTGTAGCGCATTAACCTCGTTCACTCTGCTGCTGCCTCACAAGCAAAATATTTACCAAAGTGATTAAGATGCCTGAGTAATTTTTAACACAATTACGCTGCCAAGCAGACGACGGCACTCAGTAGTCGGTAGTCAGTAGTCAGCAGTCGGCAGTCAGCAGTCAGCAGTTGGCAACCAACAGTCCCGGGCCTGCAATTGTGAGCTGCTGCTGCCTGCCGCGTTGAATAGCTACTGTAGTTACACTGCCTCCGCTTCAGCTTCAGTTGCAGCTGCATTGCTGCTAATGACCAGGCCGAGCCAACAACGCAGCTACTTGCAATATAAACTGTGGCATTGTCTGACTAACCGACTCCAACCCCTGCTCAAAGCTGCAGCAACAGCCACAGGTACAAGTACAGCCAACAGCTCGGAGCAAGTGCCATCGGCATCAGCAACAGCATCACGCGGACCCCCGAACTTTTGTATACCTTGGCCATTAGCGTTTCCACACAACGCTGACTTTAATCGTAGCGCAGCGGCGACAGGCGGCAGGTGGTGGGTGGAAGGAAGAGACTGGAGGGGGAGGAGGCAAATGGCAGATGCCTGATGGCAGGGGTAGGCGGCAGGCTGCGGGTGTTTTACGCATCAGTGTTTTTTGACAGCTTCTTCTCGGCGCAGCGTAATAAAAAGTTAACGTTTTCTTGTGATTTATTGTATATGCGATTTTTGGCAGGTGTTGAGCAGAGCTGATCATCACCAGTTGGTTGCTTGTGGTTTGGCTGCAAACCCGATTGCAACGTGAGGCACATTTGATGCTCAGTGCCTACCCCATTTGAAGCATAACGCACGACAAGGTAACAAAAAACGTACAACCCACCACCATCAGCATTAGCAACAGAAAAAGCAAGAGTCGTGATGCGTTTGGCTTAGATTCGAGAGGCACGATTTTTGCTGGCGTTAGCCACATTAACAATGTTGCCACAAACAACGATGTTGTTGTTACCAGTTCTCAATGAGCTGTTGACAAAGAGCAGAGTTCGCGATTTGCGAATTTGTTGGCCATTTGCTAATATCATTCATACACTATCCACATAACCAAAGCTGCAGCGACTTATTGTTTCGTTTGACTTGGGAGTTACTAATGCTTAATGTAGACCTAAACCTCGCGAGTAAAATAATTCGAATATAAATTTCGAATGACAGCAAAAGACTACGGTCTTATTTGAAATTAACTTTATTAATATACTTATAAGTCTAAACTAGATTTTAGTACGGGCGATTGATTAAGGAAAGACTGGAGGTAGCCAGAATTTTTGGTATTACAATTTTCTCTGATATTCCTCCCAAATCTGTGTATTCACACTTTGATAAGCTTGCATAATATATATATTTTTTTCCATAAATCTTACTCCAAATGGAATCGAATTCCTTGATTCCCAGACTTAAATTAAAGCTATGCAATTAACTGTAAATTTAAATTTTCCGAAAGATTAAACCAAAAACGATTAATTTTTAAATTAAATGTGGAACTATGATTGAAGTATAAATAAGAGGGAATATTGCAGTTTTATCAGGAAAAATACCTCATTTAGGGAATTAAAGTATATGCTTACCTTCTGCTATGACAAAATCGTAGTGGTCTACGGCTAATCCGAATTTCCATTCCCATTGTAGCTGGCCAATGAAAATGAAAATGAGCGCGGCACGCGCTTAGCTGCCGCACGACTAGAAAATTGCAGTGGTGAAGAGCTTCTCGCTTGGCTGAGCTCGAAGCGTCGGCAGGGGAATAGTTACGGCAGAGGAAATGGGAACGGGAACGGAGTGTGAGTGTTGCAGCCACGTGTTGCGCATGCGCTTTTGGCCCCTAGATATGCAGTTGGACACGACGCGGCGCCCTGAGCCTGAGACTGAGCTTGAGCCTGAGCCTGAACCACAGCATTTGCGTTTGTCAGGGTCGACTGAATCGCGCGATGGCTTCGTGCTCGGCACTTTACAATTGTTCAGAAGCTCACTCAGTTGTGCAGTTGCGAGTGGAACGTTGCACGAAGCGACGCTTTGGCGTGAGTCAAAAGTAGCAGCAGCAGCAATGGCAGCAACGGCAGCACCGGCAGCAACTACTGCAACACCTTCACTCTCTGCGGTTGAGGCGATAGTGCGATGATGTATAGCCTGAACTTGCGTTGTTTATGCCTCTACCTCTACCAGAGCCACAGTCACATCCCTTGCCTCTGCCCCTGCCGATGCAACTTCCACTGCCCCAAGCGCGACTGCTGCCTACTATTGTAGGCGTCAACTCACGTTTATGCTTTGTAGACATTATCGCGCCTGTTTATCTTTAAATTGCAAGTAAATTACATTGGCTCGCGCAGCTTGATGTATTATGCTGCCTTGTTGAGTGGCCAGTGAGTGATTTGATGAGCTGAGCAATGGCCGTGGTGCGAATGTGGTAGATGATCGAGAGAGGGAAGGGGGAGGGGGAGAGAGAGAGAGAGAGAGAGGGAGAACTGTATAAACAAAGATCTTTAAAATACAACCCGTTTATTCGAGCACTACAAACTAAACGTTGTGCGTAATAAATTAGCTATGAAAGCGTCGTCATGCAGTGGATAAGTGTTTATATGTGGGTGTGTGTGTGTGCTGTGGTGTATATTGATGTGCAGGTCGAAATCTCTCAGTAATGCGTCTCGGTGATCTTAACCTTGCCATATTTGCCGTGTAAGTGGTGCTTGGCAAAGGACAGCAGATTGGCATGGCTGTGCACGTCCAAGTGGGCCGGGTAGATGGTCTTGTGCACCACAGCAGCATGACTGTGATGGTGCACCAGCGGAGCCGAGTGATGGTGGTGCACCAAAGGAGCTGAGTGGTGAGCATAGTGGTGCAGGTCGGCGTGGGCATGTGCGTGTGCATCGATGTGGCCATGGTTGTTGTGGATAATGTGATGATCGACCACAGGATTCCTATAGTGCAGGAAATGGTGTGGCTCATCATGCACCACTTTGTGAACATGATGTACTGGCTCCACTTCATGGATGGGCTCGTGGCTGACTATCTTAGCCGGAGCATGCACGTGGGCATGGTGCACATCGTGCTCCAAATGGGCAGCATAGCCGTCGTGATGGTAAACAGGATGTGGCGCTGTGTCCACATGGTGGTCGGAGCCATCGATCACAATAGCGGAGCTATGTCCCAGATGAATACCATCAGAATGATGAACTTCGCCGTCCACAAAGTGTGGCAACTCCTCGTGATGAAGATCGTGTTCCAAATGCGGCAGCAAGCCACCCCGAGCTACGCCCAGCAAAGCCAAAGTGCAGATAAAGAACTAAAGAAATCTTCAACCGTTAGATAGAGCTCAAATATCTTAATCTCCCATATTGCACCCACCTTCATTTTGGAGATTTCACACTTGATTTGAGTTTATCCAAAAGTTAAGATTGACGGTGCGCCTGAGACACTTGTGTTGGTCTGCTGTTGTCGTTGAACTGTGCTCAAGTCAGTTGCGGCCCACGCATTTTATAGCACTGAAAAACAGCTGCAATCATTGGCCAATATCACGTGCAGCCTGGCGGTTTGAACAGCTGGCATGTTCAGTCGTCCAAGCCATTCAACGTTATCAAAATGGCCAAGTAATGAAAGTGATGTGATGTGATGTGATGTGTGCTGGGCCAGCCAAGTGCTCAACGTGCCTGGAATGCCCAATGAGCTTTGTCGTCACAGTTCAAATAATCTACGAAATCGTCCCGCTCATTATGTAAAGAGCGCACTGTAGTCAATAAACCATTTCCAGCGGCTCATGTCATAATTTTACGGCCAACAGGCCTACCTCACACTGCCAGGGCTTGCACCATTCTGGTCAACTGTTGGCAAGGCCATGGATATTGGGGCTTCTACTTGCACTCGCAGTGCATTTTGCAACCAATTTGGCAATCCGCTATCAGTGAAAGCGTTTGCTTCAGCTGACCAACAAACTACATGCATCCGCTCAAATTGCATTGGGCATACAAAATTCATGGCAAATACGTGCGGAAATCGTCGCCGGAATACGATGTTGACGACTTGCCAACATCACCGTATGTATATTGCCACAATAGTGCTAAAAATAATGCTAGCAGCTTGTGGGTGTTATCAGTCGTGACTCCAAAGATATTTCACTCTGCCAGCTGTCAATATGAGAAACAAAACTGAGTACATGTGACTTAGAAATGAAAAACGTGACACTTTGCCCGCACCGAATATTATATACTCTTTACACATTTACTAACAATTGGTAAAATAAGAGATAAGCACTATTCAAATTCAGTAATTTTTATAGAAAATATTATGAGTTATTTATATTTAATTCATATTGATACTTAAGCTTGCAATACTTTCTAGAAAACGTTCACCTTTCGGTTTCAAACTGAGTTTTGCTATATAGTGCTACAGTGCGGATAAGTATTTTCCAAAGAAAATTAGTTTGGTTCCATTAGTTCTTGGACTATTGGAACTGCATTAACATTGCTATGACAAAATGGCTATTGAAATTCGCTCTTGTATGATGTCTAGTTATTAAGACCTGATAATCTTATAAGAATCCGCATAGATAGTTTATCATGGCCGTTGCATTTCCTGTGCAAACGGCAGGCACGTTTCATAAGTCAGCTGGTAGAGTCGTAGAGTCAAAGCCAGGCCAAGATAAGTCGAGTCCAAAGTGGGTCATTCACTGGCTAATTACATAATGATTTGGTCACTTTAATCACGTTGCTAATGAGCAACGTTGTATGCAATGTGGTAAGTCTGTGGAGGCGTGTGGTCGGCGAAGGGGCGCAACTATCGCAACTATCGGTTTGGGCGGCGGCGCGAACACCCCGAAAACTAGAGACGTACGTGCTGCACATGTGCAATGTGGCCCAAAGTGGAACTTAAAAAGCGGCGATCGACTTAAAATGCCCGCCAGGTGCCCACGCGACGCGTTCGGCGTCGACCTGTCCAAAGACTTGAGTGCGAATTTGTTTTGGTTTCAATAGAAGCGCAAACGCAATTTGTACGCCTGACAAATACTCGAACATTTCCAATGAATTTTGCGTACGAATTTGACAATTCTTGGCGCTGTCTTTCTTAGCTGCGGTCTTTGGAATTGCCAGCTCGTATCTGTCTGTCCGCCTGTCTTTTCGTCTGTTGCCAGTCGCGCTGTGTGTCTTACACCTGCCCCAACAGCCAATTAGCCGCAAAACTATCTCGTCGCATGCAGCGGACTGCGATCGCAGTTTGCGGCTCACATCTCAAGGGGCGGGCAGCACAGCATTTGTAATTAGACGGGGCAGCAACAACGTTGACGGCAACTTATTTCAATATGCAAATTATTGTTAGACTAGCATAGAAAAAAATTTACATAAAGCAGCGCCGACGAGCTACGGCAGCAGAGTGAGACAGACAGAAACAGACAAAAAGCTGTATGACAAAAAAAAAGTACAAAAATAATAAAAAAGTCTATAATTTATTTGCACAAAATGACGGCAAAGTCGTTGATAGTGCGGGTGCTGGTGGGGGCGATGGCGGCGGTGCATGCTTGTAATTGAGTGCATCGTTTGCGGGGCAACAAAAGCGGGGCAGTGGTAGAAGGTGAGAGTGAGCTGTATTAGCAACGCTGCCAACAACTAATTTAATGCCAACGGCAACAGCAAAAGCAACATACAGCAGCAGCAACAACAGAGACGGCAACATGTCAACGGCAACGCCTGCCGCCTGAGGACTGCGGACTACAGACTGCGCACTGCTGCACGGAGCGATGAGGATGATCCTATTGATGGGGGCACTTGGAAGGCGCACCGGACGGGAGTAACACTTTGTGCATATTTTATGCCTGCGGCTCTTGTGCTGCGGTGTCCATTGTGGGCAGCTCTGCAGTTGAGGCTGAAATGATTTTGTATCACATATTTTGTCGACCACAAATCAACGGCATGAGATATTTGATGGTAATTAATATTACGAGTAAAACGTATTATGCTTGCTGAATAAATGGCTCTGCTGCATTTAAGAGCTCATGGCTTCAGAATCATACAGAAGCATGTGACAAATTGTCATGAAAAAATACGTCAAGTGAGTAAGTTTTTAAGAATTTAATTTTTGTGATCTTAGTAATTTTTGATGATGACGTTGATGTTTTACCCTGGACCAATATATTGACAAATTCAGGGTATAATAGTCCTATTAAAATTTTTGCAAAATGTTGCAATAGCTAAGTAGTGGAGGCCTCCGTCTGCCCTGTCTGTCCGAATATATGAGGCCTTTAGAGACATTAAATAAAATGATTATGCGTATAGTATATAGTATAGTAAAATGATTGAGCTTCAGTTAAGGAATCTCTGAGGCTGTATCATATTTAAAATTTTGTATTTATTATACCCTGAATCCATTGAAAATTGGAAATTTCAGGGTATAATGTTTTTGTGCGAATGTATGTAACAGGCAGAAGGAGGCGTGCCACACCCCATAAAGTATATATATTCTTGATCAGCTCGACGAGCTGAGTTGAACTAGCCCTGTCCGTCTGTCCGTCCGTCCGTCCGTGTAAACACCTGGATTTCTGCAACCACAAAAGCTAGAGACTTCAAATAAAAATGCACGATAATACCATACGCTGTACGAGTTTATTTTTTTTTCGATAACTCGTCCCATTTCTTTTTTATCGATAACTATCGAAAATATCGCTTTGTTTTTGAGGTCTGGAGTGCACACCGTTAAAGATAGAATCGTGCACTAGTCAATCCGCACATTTTGTCATTTTTGGATTTTTGATGCCACGCCCCTTTCGCCCACAATTCAACAAAAACGATAACTCACGTATATCAAATACTAGAGACTTGAAATTTGGCAAATATGTACATTTGAATGTCAAAAACATTCCCCGAAAATTTCATTAAGAACATAGGTCGAGAAAAAAAGTTATTAAACAATAAAGTTTCCATAGTACAACCTCTTCTGCAGCCGCAAAACTGCGCAGTGAGCATATTACGTGCATGCATATGTTTGTGTGTGTGTGTGTGCATGTGTTGGCTACTATTAATGAATATTTGAAACTTTTTATGATTGGTATTACAGCTCAATGGATTCAGGGTATCTCTTAGTCGAGCAGTCTCGACTATAATTTCGTTACTTGTTTTAGATTTAGGTACCAAGTTCAAAAAGTTCGAAATTATTTATGATCAGTTATAAAAATATAAAATATATGAGAGAGTAAATAAAATATAATATAAAATATTGAGTTTTAATTTCTTTTGATACTCCAACATATTCAATAAAAATATGTAGATCATTTACTGCTTATGTTTAATTGAAAATATAACTCAAGTTATGCAAAAAACGTGAGGCGAAGGCCAAGCGTATGCAAATTTCTTTCTATTTATTCGAGTCCCATTTATATATTTTCAATTGTGATTGAATCGTCTTTGAATTTGGATAATTTATATTTGGGCTGTCACTTTGAGGCAATCTGGCGTAGGGGATCGTTGAAGACATTGATGAAAGTCATATGAATTATTAATATAAATAAAGATGCTTATCGATTTTTATTAATTTTAGTCAAATTATATTTAAACTCCTTAATATTAACATAGATACAGTGTATAATACTTGCGCCAGAATTCTTGATCTGTTCGAATAAATTACCTTTATATAAAGTATGATTTATAGAAAACAATTAGAACAAGTAATTTCGTAATCCATAAAAGAGTATATAAACAGAGAGACGGATGGACAGATGACAATATTGACTACTCCGCCGTCCTGTTCAGGAATATATATATATACTATATATCTGCCCCAAAGCCATTATAACCTGACCAAGCGTATTTAAATAATTATATACATAAATATACACACATACACATCGAACGCTAGCAGTATATAAAGTCAATAAAACTGTCAGTACTTCAAACTAACGAAATTATTATTAATGACATTTCGAAATCATATAGCAGCTAATAGCTGTGGCGCGAATTGTTTAGTGTAATAAAATAATACAAATTTCAATAAATCTGATTGAAAATATAACAAGTAACGAAACTCTAGTCGAGTCTGCTCGACTAAGAGATACCCTGAATCCATTGAGCTGTAATGCCAATCATTAAGAGCTTCATTTATTCATTAATAGTAACCAACACATGCACACATACACACAAACATATGCATGCACGTAATATGCGTACTGCGCAGTTTTGCAGCTGCAGCAGAGGCTGTGCTATGCAAACTTTATTGTTTAATAACTTTTTTTCTCGACATACGTTCTTAATGAAATTTTCGGGGAATGTTTATGACATTCAAATGTACCTATTTGCGAAATTTCAAGTCTCTAGTATTTGATATGCGTGAGTTATCGTTTTTGTTGAATTGTGGGCGAAAGGGGCGTGGCATCAAAAATCCAAAAATGACAAAATGTGCGGATTCAATATAGCAATCAAACACCACTTAGTGCACGATTCTATCTTTAACGGTGTGCACTCCAGACCTCAAAAACAAAGCGATATTTTCGATAGTTATCGATAAAAAAGAAATGGGATGAGTTATCGAAAAAAAAAATAAACTCATACAGCGTATGATATTATCGAGCATTTTGCTTTTTATTTGAAGTCTCTAGCTTTTGTGGTTGCAGAAATCCAGGTGTTTACACGAACGGACGGACGGACGGACGGACGGGCGGACGGACGGACAGACGGACAGGGCTAGTTCAACTCAGCTCGTCGAGCTGATCAAGAATATATATACTTTATGGGGTGTGGCACGCCTCCTTCTGCCTGTTACATACATTTGCACAAAAACATTATACCCTGAAATTTCCATTTTCAATGGATTCAGGGTATAACAAGTAACGAAACTCTAGTCGAGACTGCTCGACTAAGAGATACCCTGAATCCATTGATCTGTAATACCAATCATTAAGAGCTTCACTTATTCATTAATAGTAAACAACACATGCACACACACACACACACACAAACATATGCATGCACGTAATATGCTCACTTCGCAGTTTTGCGGCTGCAGCAGAGGCTGTGCTATGGAAACTTTATTGTTTAATAACTTTTTTTCTCGACCTATGTTCTTAATGCAATTTTCGGGGAATGATTATGACATCCAAATGTACCTATTTGCCAAATTTCAAGTCTCTAGTATTTGATGTACGTGAGTTATCGTTTTTGTTGAATTGTGGGCGAAAGGGGCCTGGCATCAAAAATCCAAAAATGACAAAATGTGCGGATTCAATATAGCTATCAACCACAACTTAGTGCACGATTCTATCTTTAACGGTGTGCACGCCGGACCTCAAAAACAAAGCGATATTTTCGATAGTTATCGATAAAAAAGGAATGGGATGAGTTATCGAAAAAAAAATAAACTCGTACAGCGTATGATATTATCGAGCATTTTGCTTTTTATTTGAAGTCTCTAGCTTTTGTGGTTGCAGAAATCCAGGTGTTTACACGAACGGACGGACGGACGGACGGACGGGCGGACGGACGGACAGACGGACAGGGCTAGTTCAACTCAGCTCGTCGAGCTGATCAAGAATATATATACTTTATGGGGTGTGGCACGCCTCCTTCTGCCTGTTACATACATTTGCACAAAAACATTATACCCTGAAATTTCCATTTTCAATGGATTCAGGGTATAACAAGTAACGAAACTCTAGTCGAGACTGCTCGACTAAGAGATACCCTGAATCCATTGATCTGTAATACCAATCATTAAGAGCTTCACTTATTCATTAATAGTAAACAACACATGCACACACACACACACACACAAACATATGCATGCACGTAATATGCTCACTTCGCAGTTTTGCGGCTGCAGCAGAGGCTGTGCTATGGAAACTTTATTGTTTAATAACTTTTTTTCTCGACCTATGTTCTTAATGCAATTTTCGGGGAATGATTATGACATCCAAATGTACCTATTTGCCAAATTTCAAGTCTCTAGTATTTGATGTACGTGAGTTATCGTTTTTGTTGAATTGTGGGCGAAAGGGCCTGGCATCAAAAATCCAAAAATGACAAAATGTGCGGATTCAATATAGCTATCAACCACAACTTAGTGCACGATTCTATCTTTAACGGTGTACACGCCGGACCTCAAAAACAAAGCGATATTTTCGATAGTTATCGATAAAAAAGGAATGGGATGAGTTATCGAAAAAAAAATAAACTCGTACAGCGTATGATATTATCGAGCATTTTGCTTTTTATTTGAAGTCTCTAGCTTTTGTGGTTGCAGAAATCCAGGTGTTTACACGAACGGACGGACGGACGGACGGACGGGCGGACGGACGGACAGACGGACAGGGCTAGTTCAACTCAGCTCGTCGAGCTGATCAAGAATATATATACTTTATGGGGTGTGGCACGCCTCCTTCTGCCTGTTACATACATTTGCACAAAAACATTATACCCTGAAATTTCCATTTTCAATGGATTCAGGGTATAACAAGTAACGAAACTCTAGTCGAGACTGCTCGACTAAGAGATACCCTGAATCCATTGATCTGTAATACCAATCATTAAGAGCTTCACTTATTCATTAATAGTAAACAACACATGCACACACACACACACACACAAACATATGCATGCACGTAATATGCTCACTTCGCAGTTTTGCGGCTGCAGCAGAGGCTGTACTATGGAAACTTTATTGTTTAATAACTTTTTTTCTCGACCTATGTTCTTAATGCAATTTTCGGGGAATGATTATGACATCCAAATGTACCTATTTGCCAAATTTCAAGTCTCTAGTATTTGATGTACGTGAGTTATCGTTTTTGTTGAATTGTGGGCGAAAGGGGAGTGGCATCACAAATCCAAAAATGAAAATGTGCGGATTCAATATAGCTATCAACCACAACTTAGTGCACGATTCTATCTTTAACGGTGTGCACGCCGGACCTCAAAAACAAAGCGATATTTTCGATAGTTATCGATAAAAAAGAAATGGGATGAGTTATCGAAAAAAAAAATAAACTCGTACAGCGTATGGTATTATCGAGCATTTTGCTTTTTATTTGAAGTCTCTAGCTTTTGTGGTTGCAGAAATCCAGGTGTTTACACGAACGGACGGACGGACGGACGGACGGACGGACGGACGGACAGACGGACAGGGCTAGTTCAACTCAGCTCGTCGAGCTGATCAAGAATATATATACTTTATGGGGTGTGGCACGCCTCCTTCTGCCTGTTACATACATTTGCACAAAAACATTATACCCTGAAATTTCCATTTTCAATGGATTCAGGGTATAAAAAGGTGTCAACCATGTAAGTAATGAATAATTATAAATGATCCAGACAAAAGATACATTAGGGTATTCCACTTTATTGGAGCTGAAGTCCGCTACTTTTTCTATATCAATTGAAAATGATTATTTTATATTATTATGTAAGTTAATTGATGTTCGTTTTGTCGAATTTTATATTTTGAAAACAGTCAACAGAATAATAATGCTGAATCGCACAATATTTGGCTAGCTCAATCGCAACATCATTAGGTCGCAATTACAATATTAATTTCACAATTATTATACTGCCTTTGGGATTGACTGACCCATTGGCCCCCGGCCCCTGCTCCCTGGCCCCAACAATTGATCTGAGGATGTTATCAACGGTAGCTTCAGCTGCTCAAGGCACAGGTGTTTTTGGCCACTGTTCCAATTTGCTGCTCATATTGTTTTCGATTTCTCATCGTTCGATTTTTAATCATTGGGCCTCGTATGCAGGAGCTCGGGAGTTCGGGTCGGGGCTCATGCAGGATGATCAGAGAATCACATATGCGACTGGCTCTTCCCCCAACAGAAACAGAAAACAAATTGCTTAGCAGTAGCTGTAGATGCAGTCTGCTCTTATTGCATTTTCGCCAGGTAATGAAGTTCAGCAAAAAGTTAATCGGAAAAGCAAGGCCCCGCAACTAAATAGACAAATGATACGGAACGGAAGCTGCCAAGCAGTTGGCCGATTGTGCGGTGGGTTTTGCTTGCACATTAGCGGCTATAAATTGTCTTAATGCACACAGCCAAATACACACACACACACATACAATACCCATTGAGTGCAGTCTGATCGGGGCCAGGCAGACACCTTGAACGGCGGCAAAGATCAGACCCAGAGGCTGAGACTACTTCGCAGAGCGTTTCGTCGCTGTGCGCCGCATCGACGCGTCGTGTGATTTTGTAAACTCTGGCAGCAGTTGGAGTCCAGGTATGGCATTCAGATCTTCATATACGATCATGCATATAGCGGGGCGCGTGTTGTGTATCTGCGTTTGTGTACCCTCCGCAAGTCTATCTGCATCTGTAGCTGTGGGCCTGAAGTTGCATAAGCTACTGCTGCATGACCAATCGCTGCAAGATTGTGAAAATTGTAACGCTCGATTGAGAGCTCAAAGTTGCAGTTGGAGTTGTTGGTGTTCGCTCCGTTGTTGCTGTTTTTCATAATATTGCACAAAGGCAACTTTGCGAAAGTTCGTCAGCAGCAACAGCAGCAGAACAATGGCTCAAACTCAATTCAAGTGTACTGCTGCGGCTGTTACTGTTGTTGTTGTAGTTTCTCGATGTTCTTGTGGCCATTGTTAGTTGATTTCATCTGAAATAGAAAGCATGCAATTTTCATGCCACGCTGCGGCGTCGATAGCGGCAGCAATTGATCTGCCGATCAGCGGATCGATTGAAGGAGTTATTACACACGAACAAAGCAGCAGCATCAGCGGCAACACTAGCAACAGCAGAAGCGGCTTCGTCTTGAGGCGGAGAATCATTGACCATTGGAGTCCATGGCAGCTATTGCTCTATTAGCGTTTGGGCAACGGATCGTATGATGTGGCATAATGATTTTGCGGAATTTCAAATGGACCATAGGACAGGTGCTAATTTCATAGAACATAGCCAATTGAAATGCCTGGCCAATATCATCACAGGCCGCCGACAATGCTATCGACAAGTGCGTGGCTAAAACAAACTTTAAATTATACTGAGCAACCAGAAAAACACTTTAGATTAGTTGATCATGATCTAATTTTACAAGAGCACATTATCTGTAATTCTTAATGAACAAATTTACGTCGCAATTGTATCTACAAAGTGCGTTGTTATTAAAAATTGTATGTTTTTATTTAAACTGTATAATTAGTATTAAATATCAATATTTATAATATAATAAAAACAGTCAGATATTCGATATTTTAACAAACAAAAACAAGCTGTTAAGCAAAGCTGGGCTTGTGGAAGGACACATTACTGCCAACTTTTGCTTTGTCGGAGAGTGTACGCGTGTGAGCCATTGGCAAGTCGATCAAGCCGATTGAGTAATCGTTTGTATCTTTGGGTACGGATAGCGGCTCGTTTCGGCATCCACATTGTCAAAGCGGCGTTTAATTGCCCGAGTCATAGTCAAGTTCGATTTTCTAGTGCCCGCACCGAATTGCTGCCAGATAGTTGTAAGAACTGGGCTGACTTTCCTTATCGAGATTTCCACGCGCAGGTGGTGACAGGTAGCCGGCCGGAAAGAAGCTGGCTGCCACCATGAAGACTCGTCCAATGTGACCTGAGACGAAAGGATTCTCAGTGCCTTAGTAGTGATAACGATGCGCACAAGGGCTCTTGGGCCGTGCGAATGTCACATCCCAACACCGACAGACCATTTTATGTCGGCACATAAATTAGTTGAGCTCTGAAGGCAGGTCGTGAATGAAATCGATTGAAGCTGAATGAGTTTAACTGTAAATGCATTTTTAAGCGTATGTTTTGCTGTGTTTTGTTCAAGATACGACAACGACGACCCCGTCGCTGCCGTAGCTGTAGCCGTAGCCGTCGCTGCTTATCAAAGCCAAAATATCTAAGTGGCTTTGTAGTTCGTTTGTATGGCTGGAGGGCCACAGAGGCTAGCGGAGATCAGGGTCTGAGGCTCTTTTATGGTCTCCGACTGCATGCATTTATGCATATCGTTGGCGAGGCTTGTAAATCTGTGCGTATGCCATTAATTTTTTTTCCGATATTTCAACTCTTTCACTCCACTCGAACATCAGCAACAAAATCTTGTAAAACTGTAATTTTAAATTAATAGGCGCGTATTACAAGCAGTTTATATGCGCAGGCGTAGGAGGCGGAGGCCCTTCCCCTTAAGCGTCTCCACCAATGCTTTTCGGTCTTGGCTTTATCAAGCAGAGCTGTGGGCCCCATGAAGGTGTTGAAATCAACAGCTAGTCCAAACTCCATAAGAATTTATAGCGGAATTATGTGACAGCTGCTGCCGTCGTCGTTGCCTTCGTTGCGGCTGTCAATGTTATTGTTTTGTTGTTGTTGTTGTGGTTGTGTTGTGTTGCCGGCTAGCGGGTGTTCAACAATAACAATAACAATAACAATGCGTTAGTCAACTTAAGAGTCCCAGAATCCGTCTCCATCTCCAGCCCCGACTAAGTTTCAGTCTCTGGTTTCAAGCGACTCTTACGGCATTTCACTTCAACGCATTTCATTTCAACCCATTCGATTTGATTTCTTTTCTTTAGTTGCCTTTGGGGGCTTCAAAGAGAAGCTGCTGCTCTTTAATTTTCACCTTTTGCCCGCGCTGGCCGCTAAAGGCTTTAACTAATTTATGCAAATGTATATTTAATCGACGTTGACAGTTAAGGCGGGCGCTAAAGAACACAAAAGACACATCATCAGCCCCAGCATTGACAGTGAGAGCTTCAGCAACAACAACAGCAACAGAAACAGCATCGCCAGCAACATCAGCATCTTTGATGTTGCTGATGCTACTATAGATCGGTGTGCTCTTTTGTGAGATGATAGATGCTTACGAGGCGGCAACACCCACCGTAGACGGAACTTGCAGATGGCGCTGATGAGGCCAGTGTAAATTTGTTTACGACGCATGCCGTGCATTTTAAAGAAGTCCTCAATAGAAATTCAAGAGGACAATCAGCTAGCTGCACATACAGCCATTTGCAGTGGCGTCGCTGGGCGTAAGCGGCAAAAGTTGATTACGTTATTTAACATAATGAACTAGGATGCAAGGTGTAAAGCCCTTCGATGGTATTTATACTTAGATACATTGCACATTATTTAATTGCAGATGCGTATTAATAGGAAGAGCCGTCGGTCAATGATTAATTATGTGTGATTTTATTATGTGTTTAATAACTTTTTTAATTTTCGTTACCGTTTTCTGAGCGATTTGTAGCAGCTATGTATATATATATCTCAGCATTTGCGGTGTGTGGTCTTCAAGGCGGTAGAACATACCCGCAATTTTTGAGTGCAGTATTAGTCAGTAAAGCTCATATGTACTTAATGGACTTTGTATTTAGTTATGTATATCGGCAGGCTAATGAACAGGAGTCCTAAAGAGCAATTTAGCATCGTAAAAAAAGTCTTGTAAGTAAGACTATTGCATTTTGATTGCCATTTTGAATAGACTGTTATACAGGCATTTATCATTTAGACCTTAATGAAGCTGTAAATTTCTCACTGATTGCTGCCAAATTACAATTAAATACCGGGCATAAATCGTCTGTCTTGGCTCGCGGATATCTATTTGGCAACGCTGGCGCAAGCAGCCCTTTATGCCGCCAGGAATTGATATAAGCAAAATATGCCCCAACACATGCATTAAAACAGAAATTACTACCTGAATTCCGCAAGTGCATATAACAAAGCCAGCGACAAAGAGGCCAGAAGAGCAGCGAACAAAATGTAGTCGTGTTTATAAAGCAAATCATAGACAAAAGCAAGCTAGCTTATCGGGCGCCGTAAAAGAGATGCTAAGATCAGTGTGCCGCATGCTGCTCGCTGCTTGCTGCTTGCCGCTTGAATGGCCGCAAGTGTCGTGGACGGGATGAAGCACGCGCTACGGTGGACAACGGGCCCTGGGTTGGGGCTGCATTGGGTCCGAAAGCCAGAATGCAGCTGGAAAGGGGACCGCGCAGAGCCAACCACTCGCCAAATATCAATAACATTTTTATTTATTTTGTTTGCGGGCATTTTGGCATTTTTGAGTGCATTTATTTTAACGTCCTAAGCCGAACATTTTGTAAGCCGTTTTGTCTGCTCCCGTCCATGTTGCAGGTTCCCCCAGTTATACGAGTGCACGCTGAGATTTTCAGTAGCCACTGGCCCATTGGCATGTCGCGTGCAACTGCAGCTGCACTTGTCCCGAGCTCCGTGGCGAGCCGCAACCTAGCCATAGCCAGGGCACTACTCCTGGCAACAATAAATAATAAACCTTTTGTGAATTTTGGTCTTGATGGCGGTGGCGTTGGCCTGGCTACCGATCGGCCAAGATCAAAGTCCAATTGCCGCCATTGTTTGCTGGCTGGAGCCAACGAAGGCGACCCAACCGGCGATCAGGCAAGCAAATAAAAATGTCTGTAAAGGAGCCTGCGCGAACACTTGGAAAGTAGACGCGGCTTATTATTAGACAAGTGCTAAATGCGGCATTATATTAAATTTTAATTAAAAAGGGAAAATCGAGCGGAAGCTGACCTACAAAGGCATCAGCAACAAAAACATACTTGATTACATGTAGGCATAAAAGTGAGACGGACAAGAAAAACCGGTGGCAATAATATTAAAGCCGCTAAGAGGCAAAGTACGGCCAGGCGGACAGCCAGACGGCGAAACGGACGGACGGATGAACGAACGGACGAAGAGTGGCGGCATCGTAAAATTCTTAAAACATATTTTACGAGCAGCAACAACAGTCAGCAGCAAGAAAATACGAAAAACGCTGTCCGTTGACAAATTTGAAGGCCCGAAAGAGGTCGGCCTGGTCAGGTCGCTTGGTAGGCGCCCAAAAGGAAAAGCAGTCTCATAAACGCTGGCGATTTAACTTAACGATTGTCATACTCATACTTAAAGCGAAAGGGTAAAAACCCTACAACAGAGACAGCGCTCGAATTTGTTTGGTCGACTTTCCGATGAGTTAACTGGAACTGCCAGTGAGCCATGGTCATGGAGGAAGCCACCCACATAAAACAACAAAAGCTGCGCTATTGTTCCAGGCGCAGAAATTCACTTGAAAAAATCTCATAAAGGCACGAAAACAAAAAACAAAATCAGAGCAAGCACGAATACCTCACAGTAGAGTGAACGACTTTGTGATACGCTCTCATCAATAAACTGGAAAACCACTTATATCGGCATAGACCAAAACTCTCTGCACAGTGTGGACAAGGTTTGAGCTAATGATAATGGGATGGAGGTCTCAATATTGCTTAGATTAACTAACGCAATTACACAGTGACACAATTATAACGTCTCAGCTTTTATGGTGCTAGCGGATATGCTTCAAGTGCAGAGTATTAACCAAAAAGCTACACTCGAAAACATAAAACGGTATTGAAAAGCCCTAAAACGAAAGCGGCTTGCGCTTCGACTGTTCGCTGAGCACCCAAAACGACATGGGCTCAGTTACTGAAGAAAAGAAGACGCAGAGCCACGGAGGCACAGATCAACAACGTTGATCACGCGCATGCGACGACATTCAATGTGATTTCGTTTGAAGCGCCGCGCGCATGCGCGGGAGCAAAACAATCGCTTGACAGAGTCAACGAAGCCGGCGACGACGACGACATCGCAGTGGCGTCGGAGCTCAAATTGGGTCGCCAGGCGCTGCTTAGGCATATCCCTTGGCGGCCACGCCACTGTCGGAGACAGTAGCTGCTCCTAGATGCGCGCTGCTAATGTTAACCGACCGTTCAAAAAGTCAAAAGTGAGCCAGTGCAATCTGATAATAATCTGACAAACTGTCGCTGGCGTTTGACGGCGCATAAGGCGCACAAAGGCGGCCAGTGAGCAGGAAGAAATCAAATTTAGCCGAGCGGTACAGGGAGACTAGCCAAACTCAGCAGCAGAGGGGATGAAGCAAAGTGTGCAGGGCCGGAGAGCGGTAGCGATTGCCTATTCCTAATGATGACAATTTGAGCTGTAGCTGTAGCTGTAGCTGTAGCCGCAGAGCACGTAGATCTCGTCAATGCCGAGTGGTGGTGCAGGGAGCAGGCGGCTGAAGTCACTGGCAACGGCAGTTGCTGGTCTGTATTGAATTTTGAATGATTAGTTTGATTCGCGAGCGATCGGCAGATTGAGCCTGACTTTTAAATGTCGCAGTCGTTGAAGTTGGCGACGTCTTGGCCGCTTATTAGCCGCGCTAAATTGCACTAGGGACCCAATTTTGCAAAAGCCACGACAACGTCAGAGTCAGAGTCATACTCGGAATCGGAATTGAAGTCGAAGTCGAAGTCGAAGTCGAAGTCGTCGTTCAAGTCGAAGTTGGAGTCAGAGTCGAACAAAATGTAACGTGTGTCAGTTTTAAGGCAAGCGTCAACTCTAATGAACTCTTGTGTGAATTTAGCTGAAGTCAATAAGCCAAGCGCTGTATATCAATTAAACTGGCAGACATTTGTTGCAGCTACCTGATCGTGGATCGGGGCTGTGGCAATGGCTTTTTGTGACGCCCACTTGTGGGCAACATGATGATCAATGAGCTGGAACTAGATTTGAAGCTGAGTCTCTAGCCACAGCCATTACTAGCCCAGGCTGGCCGGTCACATTAAGGCACGTAGAAATATGCGAGCTTTATGTCCATGTCAAGTGCAACAATTACCACAATTGAACGATCGTGTGTCGAGCCACCATAATACCCTGGGCCAACTGACCAATCCCATTGCAAATTGAACAAGAACATTATCACTATTACAAGCCAAGCCACAAGGCTACAAGACAATAATAATCAAGATCAATTGCAATTACAAGCACAATGAATGCATTGCCTTCAACTTGACTCTGCGGCTATGACTTTCAATTGGATGTGGACTTGAACGGGGACTGCCTATCGATCTGCCTGGCAGGCGAAGCTGCCCACTTTTGCCAATGCTCGCAGGAAGTGACCGTGTGTCCGTGAGTCCCTGGCTAGACATGAATCAGACGTCTGGACGTACACTTTGTTTGATATGATTTGCTGCAACATTTCGCTGCTCAGACGGTGGCAGAGACAGAGGCAGAGACAGAGACAGACAAGCAAGCTTACTAGCCTCGTTGTCGTTTTCATCTTATAGTCGATCCTGCTGCATGACGCGACTAATGCGCAAAATTCACACAATTCATCATCATGCTACAACCTGGACACTAACAAGCCCAAATCATTTTTACCGCTACCGGTTACAGTGGTTGCGTACTTAATATATGTTATTAAAAATTGCCCATCAGCTTTAGCAGATTAGCATTTACAAAAAACATTCCTTAGAATTTTAATAGTCAAAAAAAAAAAATATAACGTAATAATGAAATTCATATTTAAAATCTGATTACAAATATTTTAAGTCAATGACTTCTTTTATAGACGTTTCGAGTCTAATGAAGCCGTATGAAAATACTATAAATATAATATTATGACACAGTGGGAGAACAATTTTTTTAAAAGAACTTAAGATATTACTTTTCCCATGCAACCACTGTGCACGAATGCTGAACGATGTATCTACTTACTTAAGCGCTATAATTGTTTAACGAGCGTTCAAAACGCTGCGACTGCAGTGGAAACTAAGGCGCCTTTTTATGGCAAATGTGCAAGGTGATTGACAAGCAATCAGAATGGGTATATCGGAAGGTAATCTAAGCACTATCAACATAAATAGAAAACTGAGGCTCATGTGTGTGAGAATCTGTGTACGTATTTTTTTGGCGTTCTTGCGTGGGCATTTCAAAACGCAGTTCTTAGCTGCGATTCGTTTTTATTACACGAAAATTTGTAGCATTTTGTGATTTCCGCGGAATAGATACATCTTTGAAGCGCGTCTATAAAGAGTTACGCCCGCTCGCCTGCTTTTGTCGGCGGAGACGGACGCCAACTCTGACTCCGAGTCCAGCTCTGACTGCGACTTCGACGACGACGACGACGTCGACGCCGCGGCTCTTGATGTGATTTCGTAGAAGTGACCGCTGATGGACTATTGCGTATTGTGTTGCGCGGTAGGTACAACAGCAAGAGCAACGGCAATACCATTGGCCAACACGCTACGGTGGCGGTCTACACGACCTACAGTCAAGCCAAGTCCAAGCCGTAGTTGGAGTTGAGACTCGAATCGAGCCCGTCATCATTTCATTGTTGCCATAAACTTGCATTTATGATGACTTACGGGTCAGTTTTCCTTTTGTTTTTCAGTCGTCGTCAAACCAAAGCACTTAATGTCGCACATGAGCTACAAATGCGATGGCACTGGCGATGGTTGTGGCTGTTGCTCCTCCACGCACTTGAGGCGATTCTCGCGTCAACGGCGCTGGTGGCGGCGGCGGTGGCGGTTTCGGTGGAGGAGTTTCGGTTTAAGACTATCCCCTGCCTGGGCCTGTCTTCTGACGCGTTGGAGCTGTTGTCTTTTCGGTAGTTGTGCTCAACTCCGCCTTGCAGTTGTAGTTGTCGTTTTCGTTGTTTGTTCTTTTATGTTAACCTTTTGTTTTTACCTGATTTCGGCGTCGTCGACGGCCAAACGCATTCGCCCTCAATGTCACAACAACAATAACAACAGCAACATAGCGTCGATCTTTCTTGTTGTTGTAACATTCGTAGAAATCACAAGTGCCAAGCGCGCTTCATTGTGGGAACTGTTTTTGAAGTTGGCTCGTTGTCGGTTCAAGTATCTTCCCGTCGACCCTCCCTCACAGAAACACACACTCGCTCATCGCTTCCTCTCTCTCTCTCTCTATTCCTCTACCTACACTGCTACTTTTTATGTGTGTGTGTGTGTGTGTGTGTGTGTAGTGTTTTGAGCCACTTCACGTTTGGACTCTAATATCCTTTCAAATTGATTTTATTAACCTTTTGATGATCGATGTTAATGAATATTTATTAACTGTTCGACTGTTGCCACAATTTCCCACACTTTGTTGTCCAAACATGTCATAAAATAAACATTATAAACATTAATTGATTAATTTTTAATACATATAGAGCGATGGATATATGTGTTTTGAATAGGCCGAAGACTAAGTCGGTTTCCTGAGTCGATTTGAAAAAACTGTCGTTAAAACTAGAAAACATAACCGATCTTTTTATTATAAATAAACTGTGGCTAATTGGGTGTCGGTCGTACGTGGATCGGAGATAGAATACTAATATGGTTAATCAAGAGTCTTAGTTTCCGTTTTTATTGCTTCATTTCGTAGTACGAACCCCGCGACTACAACTAAAAAAAAGAAAAACCATAAATAAAATATAACAAAAATGACAATTTATGAAAGAAAGAAAAAAATAACAAGAAAATACTCGTAATAAAAAGCCCAACCCGAATCCGTCTATTGTGGAGTTTCGATTATTTTTCAAGGGGGCTAGCATTTGCATAGATCCGTTAATTAAATGTTTGTAACCCTGATTTTTATCAGAAGACATAATGAAGTTATATATGCCAAAGGAGCGCTCTGCTTACTGCGTGATAAACATTTTATTAATGAGATTTTATGAACCGAATCTAAATACACAAGTTCCAAGTCCAACTGCAAAAAACTTGCTTAAAACACCGGTGTATAGAATGGGGCTGGCAAGGTAGGTAGCCATTAAATATGGTAATCTTCAGATAACGATAACAAGGAATGCTGTCGATTAATCAAATTATTATTAAGTTATCAATGTTAACTCTAAGATCGAGTCTTATGGAAGTCCGAGTAATCGTTACATTTGTAAAAACGATGAGTGCGAGTTGCTTCGATAATGATTAGCACATTTATCATATTTATTTTTCAGCAAATACTAAAACTGAATAATAACGATCCAAAGCAGATTCACAAGATAAGGAACGTAACTATAATCAAATATGTATATCATAAATATTTAAATAAAAATGAAGTCAAATCTTCATTTTAATCTTTGTCTTTTGTTGTGCTTGTCATTGCATATCAATTCGATTCACTGTGGATCTCACTTACCTCGCACCTGTCACCCATTAAGCTTCCCTAATGGTCCACAGATAGCGGGTCATGTAGATCGTGATTACCCCAAAAGCCGTCGGATAGATAAGTTAAACATTTTATAGGCACCACAGGTAGCAAAAAATTGTATTGCTAAACGTAGAGGGGCCTTTGAATTTTCAACGTGAGCACGTCGCTGCGGAGAGCGTTGGGTGGTTTTTGGTTTGATATTGTGTATGAATGCATTTGCATAAATATGAAATTTATCAACGCTGTGCGCTGAAATGGATGCTGATTGAACTCATTTGGCTATTCAACGTTTCAGCCGATGCCACATCATAATAAGCATACACGGACACACACATATACCTACAGAGTCGGTTCGTTTATTTAAACAAAAGTAGTTTTAATAAATAGACATATGAAACACGACAACTAACACCATTAGCTCCACTTTAAATTGTTAAATTATTCAAACACTAATATGGTGCAAAAATAACACACACATACAAAACAATAATAGCAACAACAACGGCTAACGATAAAATACCAATTTGTCTGTCATTTTTGGTCAATTTCATACAATATTTTAATGGTCTGTTGGCCAGTCTCTTTAGCACAGAGTCTGGCCATATGAATGTATGTGTGTGTGTGTATTTGTCTGCGTTTGCTCTATAGTTGCAGCATGGACGACTCATTTGTGTGGACATCAAACAAATTACTTTATCAACAGCAACAACGAGCCAAAAGCTGTTGATGTGCTGTTTATGCATCATCCATCGCCTGGTCCCTCGACGATCAGCTCTAACCCTCTCAAACAGTTGCCCTCTCTAGTTCGGTCTCTTTCGCATACACCTGACGCTCTCTCCCTCGCAATTAGCATACTGTGTGGTTTGGTTGCCTAAATGACAGCCAGCTAAGCGAGCAGCCTGCCAACCAACCAACCAGCATCTGGCAGCCAGCCATAAAGTGGACCACCAACAGCAGCAGCAGCAGCAGCAGCAGCAGCAGCAGCAGCAGCAGCAGCAGCAGCAATAGCAGCACCCGCCGCACCGCCGAACCACCGACAAATTAACTTTCAGTTGTTGTCGTTTTCGTCTTGGCTTACAGCACCGATAGTGAGAATTCCAATATATATTTTTTATTAACAAACAGGGAAATTAGCGAGGGAAATCATAATTTAATGGCCACTCTTTTATTCTTTTAATTTTATTGTTTACTTTTGAATTTGTAGCTTTGTTTCAGGTTTATAACTATGTTTCGGGTAATATGATACGCTGGACACTCTCCAACTAGCGAATGATATATGCGATTGGTGGGCATAAATTTCCATTTGCTGTCGTAAAATGTACCCCCATCGATGATGGCAGAGCTCAACAATTTTGACATTTATTCCAAAATTAGTTTTAGAAAGCAAAACACAAAAAGATATCGTGTTTTGTGCCCCATACCAAACCCATAGATATGCGCAATGTCGCGCCCATTCAGCTGCTAATTAGACAGATAAGGTTGGGTTAAATACACGCCACTTAACTAGAACCACACAGTATATATATATCAAAACCAAGTTCTTATGTGCTTACTTTTTATTTTGAGCGCCTCTCACTAACTGGCTAGTTGGTGTCCCATGTCTCGTGTGCTGGCTTGGTTTCAATAATAAAGACATAGTCATATATTTATGTTTTAAATCGATTTCACGTTATGCATAAATATGTGCTGTGGGATAAATATACAGAGAGTACCATATACAACCAGTTCTTTTTCCATTGAATTTCGGTCATGATGATGGCTTGAAAACTCGTTGCAAGAGCCAAACTATAATTTTGTCATTTTTGAAATTTATTTTATGAGCAGCAACTTTTTTGTTTAAATAATGTCCAAGTAGTCACATTATTCATGCAAAACTCTCCGCCGCAATTATGCTAATTTTAATTGAAAGATTTTCGTTACCATTGCCGCCGACGCTTATGCCGACGTCGATATCGACAGCGACGTTGGCATCGGCGTCGCGGTCGACGTCTTTAACTTGTACAAAGAATTTTTTTGTTAAGTTGCTGCGGTCCGTTGCTTGGCTTATTTATTATATATTATAATGTTGTTGTTGTCTTTTTTGGTTGTCAGGGGCAGCTTTCGTTGTTCTGTTAAAAAATCAAAACATAGCCTATAATTAAAGTATCATATAGCACTCGCGGGCTGCGCATGAAACTGTCAAAATATTTCCCTTCACCCTCCACGGGACCGTCGTTATCTAGCTTAGCTGAGCTTAGCTTTGCTAAGGCCAGACCATAATGATTAGCCGGTCATTAGTTGGGTCAGACTCAGTCTGAATCTCAGCTCCAGTCGGGGGATTCATTTGAAAAGCCTTTAAGCCAAAACATATTCCGTTTTGTCTGTTCTTGGGTCTGTTCTCTTATGGTACGCACACATTTGTTGTATGAATGTATTTATGTATTTGGCCGGGGGTGCAGCCTAATGATGCCACACATTTTTATGCACACATGTCCATAATTATGTTGAGGCCCAGCATTTGCCCGCCGCTCGACTTGGAGCACGCAGATGCACCCACAACGAGCTTAAACGTAACCTGCTACGAGCCCGAATGGGCTTCACTCGAAAACAATGGCGTTGGAAGGGGACTGCCGTCTTGTATCTTAGTGTAAATATCTGCAGTTCGCATCTATTTATGTAAAATAAGCTGAAAAATGCTCGGCACTTTGGCTCGTGTGTCGTTTGTTATGCTCTTTTCCGATTGTTTTGATGGTTTGTGTTTTCGACTTTTCAGATTTATAGCGCCAAAGCATTTGAAAATCAATTAGGAGGCTGGCGGTATACGACTCAATAGACGACAGCTGCTGATAAGCAAGTGACTAAACTAAAAAAAATAAGTATTTTTTTTAAAGAGCCCAGAGAAATGTTAAAGCGCTGCTGAAAGACCCGCCTCATGGGCGGTTACTGTGATTGTCACTAAATAAATATGCGTTTTTAGGGGACAGCGGCGTCGTATCAGAAGGGGTGGTACGCGTCGAAGGTGCAAGCCCGATGCGGAATGGCCTGCTTCAAATTAACATATTTATATCGCAGCTGCCCTTTTTCATATCGATTGCCGTGTCTTGTTCTATTGAGCATTCACTCGAAGCGTCTCTGACTGAGCCTTTCTCTTGTGCCGCGCCTCATAATTGCTTTCTACTTTTTGAGAGTGTGTTTTTCTATAATTCTTAGGAGCCCTTCTAGTCACGCCTCTGCAACGAATGTTGGTCTATTTAGTTAGTATATACATTCATGTTACGCTCTTTTGAGGCTATCCGTTGGGCATATCGAATTTCATTGATTTCGACCCGTTAGCCATATTTCTGGGCGCTTATGTGTATCGATCGAAAAGTCGCGACTGTTTAAATCGAAATTAATTAATGATCAGAGAGAAGCTGACACTCCTCCCGCATAATGAGCCACAAATATTGCTACATCTCTGATAGGCTTGAATAGAGGCTCAAAGCTGTATTCAGATATTTAAATCGAATGTTTCTTTTCATTTGCGAGTTTATGGTTGTGTTCCCAGGCTTGTTTTTAGAGGCTTTTGTTAATAATATTAAATTAAATTAAAATATGTATATATGTACATAAATATATACATTTTTCTTTTGCTTAGCCTTGTGACTACCGTTAGGGCTAAATGAATTTTCAGACACATCAAAAAAAGAGCCACAACGAGTGGCCAAAAACCAATCAAACCGTGATGAACAATTTATATGCTTTTATGCAAATGCCCAATATAGTTTGAGCATGTGTGTATATTTGTGTGCCTGCTTCGTCTTTAGAAATTGTAATTTATTTAATAAAATAAATGTTTATGAGCTTTTAATAAAACGCGCCACAATAAAATACTTAAAGTTTATATAAGCTGTCCAACGATTCCAAACGAAGCAGCTTGCCAGACATTTTGGCAACAAGCTGGCGGACTCTGTTACCCACGATCCGTAGCCAACTTCATTGATATTTTTAGCACAGCCTCTCACTGTGAAGGAACCGCTTGAAGCTGGCCAAAGGCAAAAGCCGGCGGAAATTCACTGTCAGTCGATCAAGTCGCTGTTGCTGCGGCTGCTGTTCTTGGAGTTGCCACGCAATTCTATAGGCGACAGTGGACCAGGTTCGTTCGACGTTGTCAGTTGTCACTAACAATGCGACGATTTCATCGAAGATGCGACGTCGCGTTAGCATGCAAATGCCCAAATAGGCGCATATATATATATATATATATATATATATATATATATATATATGTATATATATATTTCTGTGTGTGTGTGTGTGTGTATGTGACGATCTCTCAATCTTCCGAGACACAATCCCAATCGCAATTGCAATCGCAATATGCCAATCTGATGGCCTTGATACCGACACCTAATTAAAATAATAAGCCTACTCAGATTACAATTCAATTTATTTATTTGAGAGACCGAAAACAGGAAGAGAGATAGAGAGAGAGAGAGAGAGAGAGAGAAACACGGTGAGATATAAAGAGAGAGGCTGCAATACATTTCGCAGCCGATTTCACTGTTTACGTGGACGCGCCACATATTCGAGCTGCCACATTAATTATGAAAAATTATGAACGAACGGTGGCCTGGTTGGGGGCTGTGTGTGCCAGCCAAGTTAATTACAAGTTGCGCCCACTATAAACGGCACACGGTTGCGAGAGAAGGGTGAGCACCAGATAGATCGAACCCAATCAAGCAACGCACAATGGACTTTTCATTTTTTGCCAGCGACAAAAACACACGCACATTGGATGACAGGTTAAGAAATACCCTGTATTAAATATAATAGCACACCTTAACAAGCTTATGTTTTGATTGCTTCGTATACTCTAATCCATCTCTGGGATTTTTATTTTGGCTATCTAGTGTACAAATGTGATTCACGTCTTGCATACCTCGCACAGTCAACAGATTGCTGGGCATGACGTCTTTTTTGTCTGACTCATGCAGCGTCTCCGATTAACTTACAAATTGGGATTAGCGGGACACCAAGGTAGCAGCATACGAATGCGATTCCCACTCCGACGCCAACTGCGTCGCGGATGGCATACGAGACCCTGTTGGGGACCTTGGAGCCGATGTCTTGCCGCATTGGCACAATTAAAAGCGCGTTCTACGCATTCATTTTTCATAATTTAACACGCTGCCCCCGCAACGATGGGCCAACAAAGGGTTAAAGATAAAGAGTATTCAGCGTATAGAGTCGACTCATTAGATTTTCCATATCTAATTATGTTTGAAATAATATGATTAATTATAGGCGGCTTGATTGATTGAGCGCGCTGGACAAAACACCTTACAGCCACAGGCTCTGAAGTGGCCCAGAGCCACCAAGCCACTATGCCACTGACAATGCTGGCTCTCCCGCCTGGCAATGAAAAATGCAACGGACCACAGTATACAACAACAACAACAGCAACAGCAACAGCAGTGGAAACAGCAACAACAATGACTGCATGTGTTGTTGGCGGCATTGTGTTGTTGTCAGTTCGAGACGCCACAGCTTGCGGTGGCAGCAACTGTTGCTGCTGCCGCCTGGAAGTTGCTGCATGTCAAGTCCATTGATAAAAAGCAAGAGAAGATTTAAAATGAAAAACAAAGCCATATGTTTTCGGCTAATCAATGCTGGACAGATTTGCACCGCTAAATGCAACAATTTCCTGCCAGCAGTAGCAACCGCAGAGGCAGCAAATTCGTTTGACAGTTTTGCATTGCCGCCGCACACATAAATAAATAAATAAATACGCAAAATGTGTAGCGCCTGACAGGCGGGGCACCAGATTTATGGCGGCACAAGGACACAGACGTCACACAGCGGAAGAGCCAGCCAGCCAGCCGGCAGCCAGAGCATGAGGATGAGGCAGAAAGCATTGCTGACATGTTAAGCGACTGTAGCTAAACGGAAAGAGAGAGATAGATAGATGAATAGATAGAGAGGGGGATGGAGAGAGAGACCAGGCAAGCGGGTGACAGAGAGCCAGGCGAGCGACTGGGAGAAAAATTGAGAGAATGAAGGAGAAGTATGCTGAATCGAAAGCATTCGATTTAGCCACAAGATACGAATTAATTAAGTGCGTGCAGCAGAAACGCTAACTTAATCCATTCGCGCTATAAATCAAATTGCCAAGCAGCAAGTGCTGTTTGGGTTGCTCGTGCTGGGCTGCCAGGAAGGTGGTTGCTTGGCCAATTGCAATTGGGGCTCAAACGTGCCGGCTACGAGTTGCCCAGCGCCCGTACCACTTGAAATGGTCCTGGTTTCTGGTGTGGCGGGGTCTTGTTTGATTTTGGGAGTCGCATAAGAAGTCCATTAATTATCAACGAGTTGGATAAATACAACTATTATTTAGAGCAAGCGGCGAACATGTTAGCTTCGTCATTACAGCGTCATCATCATCGCTATCATTACATCATGACCCACTCTTATGGACGGTCTAGGCAACATCTCACTGTCAGTCAGCTGGCAACATGTTGCTGCCGCCGCAGTCTTTGGTGTCTGGCAGCAACACTTAGTGTTTGTTTATCGCACCAGCACGAAAAGTTGTTGCCAGGCGCTGTTGCTGACGCTGCTGTTGTTGTTGCACAGCCGCCGCCCACTTTGCTAGACCAAAAACCGTTAGGTTTGCCACCGCCGCCACGCATGTTGGCCACTTCACGCGTTATTTACAGTTGGTCGGGTGTGCGAGGGAGTTGCAGCCGTTAGACGCCTATTGCAGCAGCAGCTGCTGCTGATGCTGCTGCTGCTGCCGCAGTTGCATGTTGTCGCTGTTCTCCATCACATGAATCACGACGCACTCGCCTGGCAGCCAACAACATTGAAATTGAGGCAATTTGTTTGCTGTTGTCGCGCATCCTGCGGGTAATTAAAAAAGGCGCAAGAACAGCAACAGCAACAGCACCAGCAGCAGCAAGATCAACTACGAAGCCATAGACATGACATGGCCAATGGCTGTGGCAAAAACTGGTCACTGCAGTGGCAATTTGTGGCAATTACATGCGGAGCCATTTACATTTAGATTGAAGGGTATTTATCTTAGCCAAGTTGCACGTTGGACGGTGCACGTTGCACGTTTACTAGTTGCACGTCAAAAGCACACGAGTTGTGCCGAACTTGGCAAACATTATCAAAATGTTGAAAAGTTCAAATGTGCTTTTGACTGTGGCTGTGGTTGTAGTGGTCGTGGCGCCCGTTAATGAAGTGCAGCTCAGCTTTTCGAAATGATACAAAATGCTAACAAGTTGTTATTATAAATCGACATGGAAATTAGTTTACACTTGGAGCCGTTTGCCGTTTGATTTATTGCCGCCTGTCGCCTGACTGCCAGCTGTCTACTACCAACCCAGCCAAGCCGACGCAAGCCCCGACGCCGGCAACGACAACGACAACGACACCGATACTGACGCTCAAGCACCGACACCCGACACCAGTTAAAGCTGGTGCTGGGTAGACGCCGCGTGGATCCTAGGCGACTCTAGACGCTCTGGTTCGGTCCGCCCGGACGCCCCATAGGTCGCGCTGCCTGTCCGCCCAATGCCGCTCAAAATAATTCATTGCGGCCGCGGCAGACACACTCCGAAATAAATTAAAAGCTAATAACAAATAAGTCGTCGAATGGTCTAGTGCTCGTGGCTTGTGCTCGGTCTCGATTTCCAGTCGAGGATCGCCCACGCATAGGCAGCTCCTTCTGCAATGGATAAGAGCCGCGTAAAACACATAGTGATTAACACATTGAAATGCATAAACAAAACACAAATTGACTGCTTACACACAGTTTGATGGAGGAGAACGAACGAACGAACGAACGAACTTTCAGATGCAAACTTTTTTGACCTCACAATTTCAACTGACAGGAAAAATTCGCTTAAGTGGCCATTGCTATGAATGGCCACTGAGTGGAATAATTTACCTGCAGCTCGAATTTGTTGCCATTTGCACTTTGCATTGTGGCCGACAACATCGCTTTTAAGCTGTCAATTTTCGGGCACTCTGCGTCTGTTAAATGCCTGCTTAACTGCCACGCCCATCGCCAGCTGTCTGTAAATATGCGCTTAATTACATGTCATTACGCAGAACAATGCAATGCAATGCAATGGCAACGGCAGTGGCAGTGGCAGAGACAACAACAACAGCAATAACAACCTCATAAGTAATAAAGCACGCATGCAACCGCAGACCGGAATTGGCATCCGATTCCGACTTTTCACAAGTCGGAGAATCGGCAGCGCCCCTCTCTCCGGCTCTGTCACGCTCGGCGCTCAAACTATGAATCAATTTACGGGCGGGCATTGGGCGTTTATCAAACATAATGAGGAAACAACTTTTTGACTTATCAACTGGCGCTGGACACCGTATGCTAGGTGCTAGGTACTGGCGCTGGAGCTGGAGCTGCTGCCTACCTGACAGTAACGCCTGCTGGCGAGCCAAAAAGTGTTGGTAAAAGTGTCAGAAATTTTCATTATCGCACACATACACACACAGTGCCCAGAAATGTCGTGCGGCATGCAATGCAAATGCATTGAAGGAGAAGGAGCTGAGCGAGGAGATAGAGAGGGAGCTGTTACGCCCGTGTCTGCATCGTTTATGCGAAAAAAGCAATGAGATATGTAATAAAAAAATGCAAATAAAATAAAATAAAACTTATCAAAAAAGTAAAAGAGTTATATGCGGAGCAGCGGAATGAGAGTATTGGATTTGAGGTAGGCTGGTCTGTCTCTGTTGCCTGGCTGATATTATTAAAAAACTGTCAAAAACGCCTGCGCGAAGGCGCCGAGCTGCAAGCTGAGACTGAGGCAAAGACTGAAACAGAGACAGCGGCTGTGCGTGCTGGACTTGATCCATGTTGCTGCTGCTGCTGTTGTTGTTGTTGTACTCTGTATCTGAGGCACATTTATCATTTTCATTTCAATTTCGGCGCATTATTCTTGCAACTAAATATCGCCAGAGCCAACTGAAAATGTGTGGGCGGACAACTGTCTGATTGGCGCAGGGCCACATGGCGTATGAGCAACGCGCGAGCTCCCCTGTCAGTCTCAGTCGGGGTCTACAGCATCTCGTTCTCATTATAGGCATGTTTCGCGCCTCAGCTCGCTCACTCGGCTCGCGTTACTGCTGCTCTGGTCGTTGTTGTCGCTATTGCCATTGCCATTGCTGTTGCTGTTGCTGTTGCTGTTGCTGTTGCTGTTTCTGTTATAGCGTGTCATAAAACAGTTTGAAAGCACATAAAACTGTCAAAGTCAGTTTGCCCGTGCTTAGAATTTGTATGCAGGAAGTGCAACGGGCACAACAACTGGCTGGGAAAGGCCAATTGAAAGATGGACGGAAATGTAGCAAGCCATGTTTAGATTTGGACATTGATTTCCATGATGCAATACATTGGTAAAAAAAATGTATCTCATATTTAGGATGGGCAAAGAGAATCAACTCTCGAGCTATTTTCATTTTCAAAATGTTTAACACTTATGCTTACAGTTGATGTGTCAACAGAGGCCAACGGATCCAGAAGAAGGCAATGTACGGCACCTACAAGGAGAATTGTGTTGTGCTTGGGCAAGCTGCCGACTGCCAAGAACCCGCAGTGCCAGCCATGCCGGCAAATAAAGTCAGTCAAAATTGTGAAATTTATTCGGTTCAGGGGCGGTGGAGGGGCACCGCTTCTTGGCAAGCATAGGGACACATAGGGCTAACCAAAAAACACACTTGGCGCCGGTTCTTCCGCCTGCTGCGTGCCCTCATGAACTGCTACTGCTGCCGTCGGAGCCACTGTTGCCACTGCTGCCAGCCTCATTTTTGGCAACACAAATTTGTTAGCCACGTACACGACTAGCGCTGCAATGCGGTGCTTTTGTCTTTTGTCGGCTGTGTCAAGAGCTTGAATCTGCTCATTGTTTGACCGTCGTTCCTCGGCTCGGTAATCAAGCAGCTGCGGCTGCAGTTGCTGTTCCCGTTGTGGCAGCAACAGTTGCTCTGAAATCGGCTGAGGTGTGAGCACTAACAAAATGTATTAGATTTCGCACAGATAGCGCCGAGCGCTGAAGCGTAAAATGTGCGCCTATCAAGCAAATTGTATCAGCAACACGTTTAGGCTGCTGCTGCTGTTGCAGCACCAGCAGCCACATTGACCCACGCGATGGCAACATCGTCTAATGCCAGGCGAAAACACTTTGTCTGAAATTCAATGCCAGCGGGCGCTTTGCCATTCGCACCTCTTTGACTTGCAGCTACCTATGAGCCAAACTCTTGTTGTTGCTGTCGTTTTTATGTGTTGGTATTGCTGATATTGCTGGTGCTGCTGGTATTGTTGTTGTTGTTGTTGTTATTGTTGCTGTTGTTGTTGTCGTTGTCGTTGCAGCAGCAGCTGGTATCAACTTAAGGCACGCGCGTGCCCCCACAAAAGTGGTGACTTACAATGGCTGGAATAATCAGCGCAAGCGAATCGCAGACAGGCCAACAACTGGGGTAATAAAATGCTTCCGGAGCACCGGCAGCAGCAATCACTGCAACAACAACACCGCTTTGTTGCTGGTCGCTGACGTTAAAGTGATGCATGAAGATTATCATATGATATGTTCTAAAGCGCGTAGTGGACACTTAGCCGTACTACAAGCACAATATTTTGGCTGTCAAGTTGCAGCTGTTTGCTGTTGTTGCTGCAGTTGCTGCTGTTGCTGCTGCAATGACTGGCAACTGCATTCGTTGTTGCCATTTATCAACGGGTGCTGATCGCGTTCGCACTCGAGCTCGCATCGCGCTCCATTTGATGGCGGCTCTCAAAATGAGCTTACATGCACCACATTATCTTAATGTGACTGCAAATGAATGAATGTTGCTGGGGCACATGCAATTATTGCTGCTGTTGCACTTTCCAAAGACACAGACTTGGGCAGCGCGCATACGCCGCGTATGTGTATGCACATGCAAATTAGTCACGGTCTCGGTGTGGTTGGTCCTGCCGCACTGGCAGGCCATAATCTGCCTTTTGGCAGCTGGCAATTTGCTTAGCACCCGCTATAAAGATAAAGCGTTTATTGTCTTGTAACATTTAATCATTGATGCCAGCCCGCTGCGGCGTACCCACTAATCGCAACTCGATTCAATAGCAATTTGTGCACTTGTTGCACAAATGAGTCATCAATTTTTGGCACCCGATTTGGGCAGACAGACCATTGAGAGTCTGTTCGAAAGTCACTCTGGAGTGGGCGAGCGGGCAGTGACGGCTAGAGGCAGAGGGACTGGAACCGACTGCACAATGGGACGACGGGAGTGCATTGCTGATCAGATAAACGCGTCGGCAATCAGCAGCGTCATAATTTTTCCAGCGATAAATGAGTCGCGATAAGCAACGAGTAAAGAGTCAGAGAAACAGAGGGGGAGAGAGAGAGAGAAATGAGTACTCAAACTGTGCTGGGACAGTCTGCGCTTGAAAGCTGAGCCTGAGCGTTGTAATTAAATGTCGTCAATTAATCAAATGTCACAATAAAAATAACAGAGTTAAAGTCCTGAAATGAATATGCGTTAAAATGAAATGGCCTCAACAGCAACAACAGCAGTCAGAGCCCACACGGCAGCAGCATGAGGAGCTGCAGCAGCAATTGCTGACCACAGGAGCAGCAGCGTCGGCAACAACATTCTTGGAACACAAAATCGTGGGAGCAATTATAATTATTTTTAATACACATACTCATATATAAACACTGAGACGCATGTGGCATATGGCATGACCTGCTGCTGATCCTGCTGCCCAGCACCAGAACAAAGTCTCTGGGTGCGTGCATCGTGTTTTATGGCTTGTCCTCCAACGATGTCGACGACGATTGTGTGGCATCTGTGATTTTTATCGCAGCAGCGCATATAATAACAATAATTCTTAAAGTGGGGGAAGGTCAGCGCACAATGTCAACATGCAGAGAACACAAGAACAGCAGCTGAGACTCCAGGGAGGCAGAGACCCGGTCACTGGCTCAGCCTGCAGCCCCGCCAGAAGCGGCCAGACTGCGGCAAGGAATCGAGCGCTTAAACTCAACAGCAACATTAATTTGCAGCTACGGCAGAAGCAGCACAATTTGCATAAGGGCCTTGCGATGGCACCATGCTAACTCTACGTGAGTCACGAGAATCACGAGGCTGCTGCCCTTAAGCAAATAGAATTTAATTTGATCGCTATCGAGTGTTATTTCACTGTGGTCTGATAAGGTATTCCTTGCATTACTTTTCGCTTTAATAAGCTTAGTCTTCTTTTATATATCTTTATAAATCACATATATATTTATCTAAGCAGTTGAATGGGTTTGCTATAAGTACAAACTCCGAAGAACAATCAAAGTTTCGATTCTTTGCTTGGAGTTTTTGCAATTTGTCGCTTAGCATTCATTGGCAGATGTTATTTATCTAGTACTTGAAAATAATATATTACTCACGTGACCATCCCCAGAGGTATGGCTCAGGTCGGTCGTCGCATGGCTTTGGGCTCTGCCCAAGTTGTAAAATGATATCATAATATGCGCCATCAACGGTTGCGAAATTTATAACTTATTTCGTGGTCCACGCAGGGTGAGAAAGAGAACACGAGAGTGTGGCAAAGGCAGAAGAGCGAGAGAAGGCTAGAGTTAAACGAAAGCGAAGCGTCGGCGGCGCCAGTTTGGAATCATTCCAACGAATGGGATTGTGACTGTAATTCTGACTGCGCCACATCGAGAGACCCCCTACAGTAGTGCCAATGAGCTGTTAATGTGTGTGCGGCAAGGATTTCATTTCATTTGCGAGATTCCCTGGCTGCTGCTGCCAGCCGGCCCAAAGAGTTGATGCGCCTTAAATTTGCCTTAATATTGTGGGTGATTGCATTTTGATTGTGCCCGTTCAGCAGGCAACGGAGACCGAGGCTAGCCAAAAGATGTGGGATGCACAGGATGCACACTTTGACCACTACTTGCCCGTTGGCAGTCCAAGGCGCTTGCTTGGCTCGGTGATTGTGTCAACAGCATGTCAGAATGGGACAGCTGCTAGACAGTAGGCGACATTGCCTACGCGCCTTGCTCTTGCCGTTGCTGTGGCTCCAGCAGCCTCTACTACTGCAGCTCCTACTGCTCTCGGCTCTTTTATATACCCATTAGCTGCACAAAAGCAAGGGTATATCAATTATACATAAGTGTTTATGAGTTGATCCAGCTACCCTCTTATTCGTCTGTAGATTCAGTTGTGTAAGACAATAATTTAACTTTGAAGCTCAATATTTGGTCTTATAGAAGGTTAATTCATATCGGCGGGACTGGGCCACATATATATTGAGCGAATTAAATAAAAATGTTTATTGCAGGCTATAGCGCAGTCGTGCACTCCATATTGGGGCAGTCTTGCCTGTTATGATTTTGCGTTCTTTGCCAGCTTATCAAGCTGCATTATTGGCTGTCCCCCAGATTGCTCTTGAACTTGAGTTGAGTTGCTGTGGGCAGTTGTTGTTACGCTTGTCTGGACTGTCTGGGGCGTTGCCGATAGTCAGCAGCAGAAACTTCAGTAGCCGCTTGGCTAGGCATACGCCTAGTTGTTATTATCATTGTTGTTCTTGTTCTTGTTCTTGTTTTTGTAGTAGTACTTATGTACTTGTTATTGCGGGCTATTAATTTATGGGGCTGCGATTTATCACATTTAGTTGATAAATCGATTAATTTATATTTTTAAGAAACCCATTTCTTAGCAAGTTGCATGCGTGATGTAGTTTTTGAAATTATTTATTTAGCTTTATTACAAGTCGCAAATTAAATATTATGAGGAACGTCAAAGACAACTAATATTCTCTATAAGTCTTAAAATTCATTTTGTACTCCTGTTTTTGTGTCAATATAACGGCTATGAATATTTCTGTTCATTTTAGCTCTGGATGGTTAGTGTCTATGCGACAAAGTTACCTCTGTCATGTCCATGATAATGATTTAGTGGAATTTTTATGGCAAATTTATTTGCGCGGCGCACACAGAGAGCGCGAGACACGAGAAAGATATTTTAATTGATTTTTCAGCAAAAGTGTGGGAAGAACGCGGCCCCCCGCCCAGCCCATGGCAAGGAGTCAGCGAAAGAAAGTAACCCACAGTCGAATGATATATCGATTTGTGCGCTGTTATTAAATGCTTTTGCGCAGGAGAACATCGCCAGCCTGAAGTAGCGGCCACATCAATTTCTGGTTAGCATCGACTCACGGATCGCTTTGGCCCGGGTCGAAACGCATAATTAATGCGAAAGCCAACGCACTTGAGCGGCGCATGCGTAAGCCAAACGAAGAGCAGCAGCGACAGCAGCAGCAATATCAGCCAGAAGCAGCAACTGGAATCAGCTCCCCACGCAACTGTCTGCCCCTTCCACGCTGCTGATCTCTCAGGCAAATTCCGGAATTCTTAATAATTGCACTTGTTGCGCCAAAAAAAAAATAAATAAATTAGTAAAAAATGGAAAAACACAAAAAGAAGTCGCAAGAAAACAACGCCAAACGAACAGTGGAAGCCGACTTGAGTTGCAGAAGAGTCCCCCAGTACCTGTAGCAATCCAAGTGCAAGTCCAGCAAGGCGACGATGAAGACGACAACGACAATGTCGACGCAGCGAAGATGACGCGGCAAGGCTGCAGGTGCAACGAACGCGTGGAGCAACTGCAACGGGCAACGGCAACTGAGATGGGCAGCCGCTGCGTCTGCGTGGTCATGCCACTATTTCCTTCGCCTGGCACCAGCAGCCCCTGCGACCCTGTCGTAAGCCAAGTGAACGCCTCTGTGGCTGCTACGTCAGCCGCTCCTCCGCCGCCGCCGCCGCCACCGCCGCTGCTGCCACGGCCTGCTCGTTGGCGAGATAAATTATGTCGCTAATGCAAAGTGCTCCGCTTTATGCAGGCAGGCAGGCAGGCAGGCGGCCAGTCAGGCAGGCCAGCAGCTACAGAGGTGGCGGAGGATGACGAAGACGATACAGACGCAGTGCGTTTGGCTTTTATCTCGCTTATTGGTTGGCATTCGCTGTGTTGAAGTCGGCGTCTTGGACCGAGACTGGCTTTGGATCTGAGAGTAGGCGTAGGCCATATTAGCGGTACAACTTGCACAAAAAACAAACCCGCTGATAAAGCGACATCGTTAGGTTGGCGCTGTCTGCATTCGCTAATTACTGGACCCAGCACAACTCTCCGACGGCCGTTTGAGGCGTGGGAAAATGGGGGAAATTGCGATGCAAATGACCACTTCTGCCTCGAAGAAAGAGAATAAGAAAAAGATAGAGACGAGCAGCGATTGCGATGAAGTATGAATTTCACAGATTATTATAATATAGCCTTAAAGCTAAAGTTCTAGCAGTATATTGAAAAGAGTGAATTATCAACACAAATTGTTGTCTTCTTGAGTTGTGCAAACAAAATTTCGGACTAAACTAGGCACATTTTACTATTTATGAACTTATTCCAGTCAATGAATTAATAATATTCCACTTTGAGTTGCTTTTCACTCTTTGCTAAGAATTGTTAAAGTCTTAAGCGTCGTACATCTGGGCGCGCCTACCTGTACCTGGGCCTCATTTACCTAAAGTCACGTTTTCCTCTGGCTTTGGGTAAATTTTAATTAAAAATATCAAAAAAATAATAAAATGAAAAACACTAGCAAACATGTGACTGGCTCGTGTGTCTTGTCGCACGCCTGTTGCCTGCTGTCTGTGAGTTTTCCTGCGCCTCTGCCTGTGCCTGTTCCTGTTGTTTCTTGTTTACTTTCGCCATTGGCGACGAATTCACTGCTCGGTAAATTTGCTCAAATTAGCAACAGCAAGTGCAGCAGCAACAACAACAGCAACAGCTAATAAAAACTCAGAAATGAGAAAAGCCAAACAAACATTTTGCGCGACAGCAGCAGCAGCAGCAACAACAAATGACAAGAAATAATAAAAATGAGAGCACGCTTTTTGGCTTTTTGGCTTTTGTGCCGTGCAGCTGTTACAAAATCTTTACCGCTGGTGGCAGCCATTTTCTATTGCCATTTACGTGAGATGTTGTTGCTGCTGCTGCTGTTGTTGTTGTTGTCACCATGTTGCCCCACATGAGCAACAAAAGGCGACAAGAAATTAATTTCATGCACAAAACAACAAAAAATTCACAATTCAACGTGACATGGAAAATATTTGCGTGTTTATTTCACTTTGAATCTCTTCGCACTGGGTATTGAGATTTTATCACAACATTTGTTACCTACTTAAGTGGATCTAACTTAACTTAATTAGTCTCTGCTCTGCTCTGTCTGTTTTAAGCTTAACGAGATATTCTTGAATATTCATTTCTGAATATTCGCATGTTCATGATTTTGGCTTTTGATTATCTTTTCAATATTGCAGAAGTTAAAGAAAGGATATCAGCTAGTCAGAAGTCTTACTAAACGAACTGACTTGATTCACGTTTTCTTTTTTCTTTTTAGTGGGGGTTGCTCCACTGGCTTCGGGAATGCAGCGAGTATCGTCGGGCTTCCACAAATTAGTTTACTTTTTGTGGTACCAACTGACGCTAATTAGAACGCGCCACCATCACTACCGTCTCATGAATCGCCACCCGTCGGATTTTTCGGCACTTATTATATCATTTTTGTGGCGTATGCATTTGGCGAGCTGAAAGCAGACGGCATTTTGCGATTTTGTCACAGTAATTGGACATATTAATCTCTGTTCACATGCAACGCTTGCAGTTGCCGCCAGACAGCCGCACACCGGGCGGCGTCGGCGGCGGCCCCAAACAGTTGTCGCCTGTCCACAGTCCACAGTCCACAGTCCGGTGTCCGTCGTCCGTTGTCCTTTGTCCGATGTCGAGGCGTATTTGGGATGCTCAGACTGCCAATTTTTTATCGCCTTGTGTGATACAAATGCTGCAAATCTAGATAGTCACGATACGATTTTGTGGCTGCAACGAGTTGCTTGGATCGGTTCTTTGCGAATGTTCGTTCAGTTGTGAATGCTTGACGATTGTGAAAGCTTACACAAAACTATTAAGTACTAAATAAGCCAATAATAATCAAAGCACATCAAAATCACCAAGTCTTATTCACATTCTGTATTCAGTGGTATATCTTTGTTGTTGCTTTACTCAATCTAGACACCGCCATGATTTGTGGCTGAGTTTTCCCTGCTCGCATGGCTGCATAAATTATGAACAATTTTTGAAAACGATTGACTCCGCGCGGAGTAGCTGGCAATGCACATGAATCGCGATGACTTGTGGACTTGATGCAATTTCCGAAACGAATTGCTAATGAAAATGTCATTTGAAATTGCGGCACGTACGCGGCCAGCAAAATGGGCAATTTGTTGCTCGTGCCGCGAGTGCGGCAGCAGCTGTGGGGCCTGGCTTAGATCTTAGATTTGTGGCGGGGCAGGCTAGTGACAAAGGCCGCTGCCGGAGCCATCCGCTCAATGCCCTAAAAGGAGTCTTATCACCGCCACTGGAATCCTCTCCTCCCCGTCCATTCACTCCATCCTCCACACTCAACTGGTGCCACGTCGGTCGCATCGCGTTCACTGCCAAACGCTTGGCCATTATCGCATTTGCATTCGCCTAGATGGCGAACAAAGTGTAAAATTATTTAATGCATGTGCTAAAGCTTGTCGAAAGGTGGCGAGATGTAACATAGGACAGGGGGGCTGCTCGAGTAGGTGGACTGCTGCTGCTGCTGCTGCTGACTGGGCTGGCAATTGATGTGCGCGCAGCGATATCATGCGGCATTTTTGTAGGTGTTGCTGATTGCCGCACGTAGCTGCTGCCGCTGCCGCTGCCATCGCCGCCGCCGTCGCTAGCACTTTCCGCTGCATCAATGTCCGCACTTGAAGCTGAAGTTGAGGCAGGTGAAGCTGCAGCAGATGCACCGTTGCGAGGCTTTTCTCAAATTCAATTTACCTGGTGTTGTTGTTGCTTGTAATTTTGTTGCTGCAACAGATGCAATCAGCAGTTGAGTCAAAGGCAAAGCTATCGATATCAGTTGTTGTTGCTGTTGCTGTTGCTGCTGCTGCTGCTGCAACGAGGCACGGACAGAGTCGAGTTAAAGGCAATCGTGCAACACGGCATGTTGCAGCTTGTTATTGCTTGATTGCCGCTAAAATTAAGTTGGCTATTGGTCGCAGTTCAACTCCAGCTCCGTCTCCGTTTTCAGCCCCAGCTCCGGGTCCACCACCAGCACCAAATGATAAATCACTTAATTGCACACCGAGCGCATAAAATGGAAATTGAGCGTGGTCAAGACATGACAAGGGGTTGTTCTTGTTGCTGTTGCTGAACGATTGGGCCGAGGGATGGCCGCCCGCATATCGTCATAAACTCTAATGATCGCTGCCCACACGTTGTCCAATAAGAATCGCAGAAATCAAAGCCGATATCGAAATCAATGCCTGACAAATTGACACAATTGCCGCATGAGTCAATTGAAAAAGTTTCACACCATCATCATGCTGTTGATGATGACGTTGCTGCTGCTACAGCTGTTGACTGTTCACCACTTTATTTTATTGTTTCCCCAAAGGCAATGCAGCAACAGCACCGAGAGCAGCAGCTCGCAAGTTAAATAAATTGCCAACTGGCAGCCACAATTCTAACAGCCAGCGTCACGCAATAGTCAAAAGCTGCTCCTCGCTCTCACCCCTCTCACACCCACCGATAGCGACAAAGACAACAACAACAACAACGGCAACAGCAACGGCAGCGATAACGACAGCAACATCAATTAAGCAGACAGCAGCAAAACCGCCTCGCATTCTATGCGGGTGTAAGTTGTCGCATTTATTGTTTTTGTTTTGTCATTGATTTCATTTCAATTTGATCGCAAATTGAAATCAATTGTTATTCTCGATACCCTTGCTTTCATTTCGAATTTGCTTTTGCTTAAATTTGGTGGCTCTAATTGATTGGGCATTGATTGCAGTCTTCGATTGTTCTTAAAGCACACAGATTCCAAATGGAATCGGCGCTCGATCTGTTCTCTATATGTTTATCTGGATCAATATTGGGTAAGTGTGTTGGGTCATCTTATTGGTTAGGCCTAACTTTGGTTCCCTGATTTCCCGCTAAGTCTGTAACTAATTTGTTGTCTGTGCACCTTCTCGTCCAGTCACTAATAAGCCTTATTAATAAGCAATTAAATACAGAATGTGACTGTCGAACAGTCGACCCACGCAAATGATCCAAATCGAAGCTCTAAAGTGATACAAAGAGAACAGACGACGAGAGGGAAAGAGCGGCCATGCGGAAGACAACGATGAGGATGGCGACTCAATTTGGCCAACTGAATGACTGATTAAAGCCCCAGAGAAAGATAAAGGCGCATAATTGGGGATGTGGAACAACGAAGCTTGAATACACTTCAATCAATCGTTTTGTTAAATTCTAATTTGAATAAAATAAATCCCAATAAAATATGATATTTTATATAAAATTTTGTTACTTTCATTTAAATAGCTCGAAGAACAAATACTTAGTATTGAGTTGAAAGTTCGCCCTGGTCCCAATCGAAAACATTGATGTTTTATGTTACGGTGAGATTGATTGCGAGTGCATTAGAGTATGCTGAATGACGCACGTGTAATACTCTTGTTGGCTCGTTAAGAGCCGTGACTCGATCGGCACTTGCAAAAAGCGACATACGCAAATTAGCATTTCCCTTGTATCAGCAGCAACAGTCGCCAGCAGAGGCAGCACCAACTGCAATGGCATCGACAACAGCGGCAACAGCGACAGGAACAGAAACAGAAACAGAAACAGAAACAGGCCCAATTCCAGAGTCGTCCGACTCATCATTAAAATGTGTCCGCTCGCCCAAAAACTTGATAGCGACATTGCCTGTCGTCGTCCTCCGCTGTGTGCGTCGACGTTGTCGTCAATGTCGCCACAAAGGAGCCGCCGCCGAGCAGAAAAATGCGAACAGACTGCATACTCCCACCGTAGGAAGCAGACGTGGACTGAAGTCTGAAGACTGGAGACTAAACATAGTGAGCAGACAGAGCAAGCTCTCAGAATCTGCACCTGTCCTTTGCGCTTGTGCGCTGGGCACGTCATTTAAATTACATTAAATTGTTGCGCTGACCATGAAAGCGCTGCAAATAAATTCGTTAAAATAACTGCGTCAAAAACTCAGCCTCGCAACCACAGAGTCTCAGAGCCACAGAGCCACAGATTTGCTGCGGCCAAAGTGGAACAGTGAACGTGGACAACAATCCCCGCCAGCAGCCAGAGCAGAAGTAGTAACAGCAGCAATTTATGCGACCAAGACAGTAACTGTTGCTGTTGTTGCTGCTGCTGCTGATGTTGCTGCTGTTACCGCCGGGCATTTGATTTGCAACACAAACAATGACAACGGCAACAAATTTCATGAATGAAAGATTGTGCGGCTGCTGGACAGGAAGTGAGCTGCATAACGGACGCGGAGGTGGAAAGGATGTGGTTGCAGTTGCTGCCGTTGTTGATTGTCTGTCGATAGGCGCGTTGTTTTGTCAGTGGGTTGCGGAAAAATGTTGCTCAATCAGCATGTTTTATGCAGCTGATACTGGCCGTTGCCAACAACGAGGGTGGCTCCTGCAGTTGCGCACTGCACGATCAGCAAATGGCCACAAATTGCAGAGGCGATCGCCAATTACGTGCTCGCAACTTGACATTGCCGCTGCGCCATATATGGCAAAGGCTGCCCGTTTATATTGTAATTATGCTGCAGTCGGCGTTAATTTCATTGCCGCGCACGCACCTGCAAACAGTAGCTGCCAAAAGTCGCTGGACCGGGCCACATGCTTCTGCCGTGCAACGGTTGCTAACCCGCCAGCCCTTTAGTCTGTCGCGAATCATTTTAATTCAATTTACAAGTCGACTGAAATGTTCGGTCGGCTTCAATTGCTTTGAGGGTGCCAACTGGCATGGAATTTGTGAGTGTGTTGTTGCTGTGCTGTGGCTGCCGCTAAGGATGCGGTTGCTGTTGGTGCTGATACTGATGCTGATGCGGCTGGCTTTATTTTGGCACTGCTAAATTAAGATTCCATTAGCTGCCAACTCAGGCATCTTAGAAATGTATCTGAGAGGCAGCGATAAATCTCGCAAGTGTCAAATGCTGCAACAGTCGCCTCCGTCGCCGCCAGCAACATGCTGGCTAAGTGCCGCAACAATTCTCAATGCTCTAACAGCAGACGAGTAATTGAAACGTGTCGTAGACAATAAATTCCAAACTACAATAAATTATTGCTATAAATATTTCGCCAAAGGTTTTTCCCCTTAATCTGAGGCCAAAGTTTGAAGGCGTTGCCGCAGCATCCAAAGGCAGCCAACCAGCTTCTTCTCCTTTATTCATTTCCGACAAGTGACAGCCCAAAGTGACAGAGACTGCCAGGACAGGACCAAAATTGAATTAGGCATTGAGGAAAAGTGCGATTGTTGCCAGTTCATAGTGTTCCAGGGACAATGCCAATAAATCGCTCACACTTATGACAACAAGCAGATATAGAACGATAGAGAGCAGCGTACAAGAGAACGGCGGAGCACGGTGGAGCACGGAGTAACTGGCAGCAACTGGGCACAGGGAGCTGGTCACAACCGTAAGCCAATCCTTATAGAGTCAGCAAAATAAATCATCGCAGCCGCACAATGATGAAATTATTATTTATGCAGAGTCGCTGGGACTGTGTGTGCTCCAGTTAAAGCTAAATTCACTTTTAATACACTTACCCAAGCAGAGAATATTAAAAAATATGTGCATTTGTAACCACAATGCATTTAAATATATTTTCTGGCTCTTTAAATAACCATGTGACCTATAACTAGAAAAGCAAATATGTGAACTATGGATTGTAGGAAGTTTAAACTCCATTGCAAGACAATTTCATAGATCCGCCCCCATTGCTGTATGAAAAGGGGACTAAAACGATCATAATATTTGTCTTGCGGGAGTTGCTGTTGTAGATCTATAATAAACATATTTATTTTCACTAGAAAATACTTATGATACATCTGGCCTTAATTTGAAATAGTAGAGGGTATAGGGCCGCCCGTGAACTCGGCCAGACTGTTTCATGAGCCGAACTTCAATTGCGACCTGTGGCAGCCACTTGTTGCCGGAGCAGCCTTTGTCGCCATGAACTTATTGCATGCAACATTTACCGTATTAATAAATTATGAGTATTTATGTGCTGTCAGAAGACGTGACGGCAGAGCGACACACAAAGTGATAAAATTAGCACAAAAATCTGTGCGTTTCGCAGTGCTTGGCGTTTCGGCTATTCGGGACAGACTCGTAAATAATGTATATGCGTGTGAGCTTATTGAATGTCTTCATAAGCGGGCGGGCAACAATTGGAAATTTATGCCCGCGACTTATATGGGCAGCAGGCAGCAGACAGACGTCCCCTCATAACTGTAACTGTAACTGGTGCAGCCAGACTTTGGCTAGCTGTTCGAGCAGGTGCAGGCTGCTTGGGCCGTCACTCAAGCAGCGTGTCCTGTAGCAACAACACCGGCAAGCTGCAACAACAATTACTACAGCAACCACTTGTCGTTTGACACTTGGCGCATTTGACACTCAACGCGCGCATTCACTTTAAATCTAAATTTACTGATATCTGCGTACAAAATAGTATCAATAGCGGCGACAGCAACAGCAACAACAGCAATAGCAATAACAACAACTGCTACAAGCCTCAAACAACAACTTCAACAAGTCGGCCAGCATCGAGAAACGAACGACCTTAGAGGTAATAAACATAAATAACGCCATTGAAAGCGACGCAGGCGCAGCTGAGATCTGTCCAAGACTAGGTCTAAGATTGCAATGGACTTGGCGAGGGGCAGACACAGACGTAGACACAAAAGGAGGGGGACTGGACTGACTTGTTACTTGTTACTTTGTTGGCCAAGAGACTTCGCCACGATCGCGACTTGGAGCTGCGGTTCGGCTTAGCTTGGCTGTTGTCTATGGGCGGGCGTCACAAGAGCCGTCGAAGGTCAACAGATTGTCGGCCTGGTGTCTATTGGTGTCTCTCGCTGGCAGCCCCGGCTTACAGTGCTTACAGTGCTTGCAGTAGTTGCCTTTGCTGGGAGCAGTCGTGCAACTGAGCGGGCGAGCATTTCGGCGGGCAGGCGTAGCCGTGATAATTGTTTCTTGTCCACTTGGCTACTTTGATCGCAACTAATGAACCCTAATGAATAGGCAGCAATCGAAAGGTTAATAACAAGGCTTATTGCATCTATTATTGAAATGTACCTATGCGAATCAGAAACCAGGAAATTTCGTGTCGCTTCAAATAATTCTGAGGATAAGGTGCCTTGTATCCAGTCAACGTGTGGCATCTGGAGATATATATGTCTGTCAGACGAATGCCACACAAGAGCGGCACACCTGGATCGCCCACACAAACGCTCTGCGTGGACAGATATGGGATTTGACAAAACTTTTGTCTCTGTAGCTGCGGAGCCAGTGGCATTATTCCCTCTGCCAAGGATTTATTAATCTGCACTCGACCCCAGCCCACTCTAATGCACTTTAACTGCACATAGGTCTGATAAATGGCAAACCTCGCAATACCGATGTTGAATGTAAGATTATGTTCGAGTGCATCCTCATCCTGAAACTGAAGCAATGCCAGTTCGGAATTAAAGGCTCAGTACATCGACTGGATGTGCAGGAGACGCGAATGCTATGAGGGCATTCGTCGATTTGGTGCTCCAGCAATGACCAGTAGGTCGTCGGGATGCAGGCGTTTCCTGATAAAACCAAAATATCAAAGCTCCGTTCAATATATAATTAAGTAGCCTTACTTTCGGGCAAAAATGCAATATGAGGCAGTTAACACATAGATGAGCGTATTGCAAAGTATTGCGATCTGGGCATCTTGTATGTGGATAAACCAAATGCTGCAATTGGGCAGAGGAGTACAATCTGAATCATTAGTCTTTAAGTTGTGTTGCTGAAAATCTTTGATCACTACTGCCAAGCCTACTTGGCTTGTCTGTCAGGCAAGCCCAGTCGCTTTCAGTCTGATGAAATGTCAACAAAGGCAACAAGTCTATCGTCCCAGATAGTTGACTGACTGGCTGGATGACTGCCTGACACCCACATGGCTGGGCAATAAGCACACAATTTGCATAAGCTGCTCAAGCAGTCAGCCGACAGCAGACAGCAGACAGCAACCGGCCGAGAGCCAAGAGCCAAGAGCAAGCAACAGGTAAGCCAGCGGTTGCGGGAGTCAGACTCAGGCAACATCTTCAGTCTGCCACACTTTTGCAGCAGAGCACACAGACCAACAGAAAGGCAAGAGAGGGTGGAATGAGTGAAGCCCGCTGCAAGAAAGCCGATCCCGCAATACACTTACACCTATCATAAGCTATCTATTATGATATTATGAAATAAAAATGAAGAAGATTTTATTCTTTATTTATCCATTAGAATAATTACCAACAGTTCTTGGGAGACCCATTATATTTGCATACATAAAAGACATACATTGTTTCTGTTATCGGGTACGTCAAGTGCAGACCATGACTTGCATAAGCTGCATTTAATTCATAGCTTAATAAAGAGAAGATAAATATATTTAAAGAGTCGATGATATAGTCCATACATAATGAAACTAGCAAGCTTCTTGGCCAATGCATTATCCGACAGTATGTGGAATAATATGAAAACAAAGAGAGAATGGAAAATGGTGTAAAATAAAAGGAATTACCTGTGCTTTGGGGGTTCAGCTCAGCGCACAAGACATAATAAAAATCTGTTTTATGGCACTTAAGTGTTTCGTGTGCGGATTGTGGGTAGCATTTTACCTTGGTTGTTGGATGCTGGAACTGAAGCAGCTGGAACTGCTGCCGCTGTTTGGCTAGCCCCTTTGCCTGCCCAGTTGCTGGCCACGATTTATGCGACTTTTGCCAAAGTAAATTGAGCATAAAAAGACCCAACTTTGCGCAGCATTTGATGATGAAGTGCTCAAAATAATGCGAGCCACGAAAATTTACTAAGTGCAAGCTGTGAATTTATTAGACAAAAGTTTGCTGTTTACGAGCTGTTGCTGCACGCTTATCAAGCTGCATCAACTGGCTAACTTATGGCCCCAGTTGGGTAACAGGTGCAGCCTCCGAGCACTCTTAGATCTCGCTTTTGGACTTGAGCTTGGGTTCGGTCAGCTCGGTAGCCGCAGCCTGCGGTCAAACGAACTTTTTAAGTTCAAATCACGAAGGAAAGGTGCGCTCCCACGATGCTGGTGCAAATTACACACATGAACACATGCATATATGTATATATATATATGTATTTGTTACAGAAGAGTTGTGAGAGGCAGCACTAACTGGCAACTGGCAACGGGCAACATTCAAATCCCATCAGCCACGCATGCAATCATCATGATCATTATGAACGGAAATGCAGGAAAAGTAGGAGGTTTTTAACAGCCACCGAACGACCAGCCACCAGCCACCAGCCACCAGCGACCACCGAGCGACTGAGAGACCGACGCTTTTTTGTCTCTGGCAAGTTGGCATCCTGTTCCAATCGCATTCGCACCGTTCATTCTCTTGGCGGCGGCCACAATGGGCATAAAAAGGCGCACAAAACTTTGTGGCATGCAAAAAGTGGTGACGCCGCCAACGCCGCAGCAGCAGCTGCAGGCAGGGGAGCGCAGCAGCGGCATTTTATGTCGCCAGCAACAGCAGCAAATGACTTTAATTGCATTTCTGGGCGCACTTTTTGCTCACAGCCGAAGCCGCAGCCACAATTTCTGCAGCCGTCGCCGTCGTCGTTGCCGTTGCAGTCACTGTCGCTGTCGCAGTCGCAGTTAGCTTGAACAGACAATGCGGCGGCGTTGAAACAATAACCAAAACTAGCAGCGCTGCTGTGCAACAATCTTGATATAAATAATAATTAAATGGATTAACGGCCAATCGAAAATGCATTAGATGCTGATGGCGTAACACATCGCGCTCAGAGCTGCCTATGAAGCTGCACCGCCTCAAGAGATCAGCGCTGCAGATTAGTCTAAGCAAACAAAAGCCAACACTTGGAGCACAGATGAAAGTGGCAGGCGACAGGCGGCAGGAGGCTAGCGGCAGGAGACTAGCGGCAGGCGGCAAGGAAGCGAACCAGGTGAGTGCACGCTCAATTAATTAATGGTAACCATGAAAGAGCCCGAAAAGACTTTGCCTATGCCGCTTTCTGAGATGCCGAGAGCAACAGCAACAGGGACCGCAACTGCGACCGAGATTCGACTGCGGCAGCAACTGCGACTGCGACTGAGAGATCGCAATCGAAAATACATTTTACATGCGTGTAGTTAACATACAAAGCGACCGTTCACACGGCCAAGCAGCCAGTCAGGCAGTCAAGCAACCAGTTGAATGGTCCAACAATCCCCAGTTCCAATCGAATTGAATCTCTATCTCGCCTGCACATGCGCAACTTTTTGGCAATTGGTTGTACCAAAGCCTTTCCATTTTTTGAATACCCTTTTCTGACACGTGTCCACATCAACTTTCGTCTCAAGCTTGCGACTCCACTGTGATAGTTTGATTCTGAGTCGAAGAAGGATGAAGCTCGAATTTCAGAAGTGTCTAAGAGCAAGGATGACAATTATAAATTAATATAAGCTGCTATGTAAATAGATTTTCGACATCTTAAGTTACATATGATCACATATTATGCCCAAGTTTATATATGCTTGGTATACCAACCTCGCAGAGTGCGTATTTGAGAGTCGACTTGCCCATGCCAACATTTTCTGTTGCCATTTAAGTGAACACCTTTCGCCAAGTTGGGGGGCTTCTGCTGTTGTTGTCGGTGTGAGAATTTGCTTAATGAATTTCTTCAGCTTTATCGCTTAATTTGTGTGCCTAATGAAGTTGGCTATTGGTGACTGTCAAGAGGGCAGCACAGATTACACATACGTCGCGAGGAACGAGCGAATGGCGCACTAAGTTTTTAGGCCTTCAGCATGACACAATATTTGCACTAATCCCCCTGCAAATTCGCATGGTTCAGGCCAGTCGAGCTGGCCAAATAAATATAATAAAGTACCATGCGACGCTCTTAAATATATTTCGCTAATTTTTTCTTCCTTATTTCCTACCCCCTACTCTACAAAATGAGTTTGAGAGTCTTGCAAAGCCGTCGCGTCATCGCGTGTTAGGCACAAAACAAAAAAATCAAATAAAAAGGCGGAAAATTAAATTTTTATTTATGTGCTGCCACATTTTTTATGCCGCTGTCGTTCTTTGTACTCAACTAGACTAATTTTTGCTAAAATTTTTTTATATTCTGGCTGTTTTTCCTATTTTCTTTACTTCTGCCTTGCTTGCCTCGTGTGCTAATATATTTGGCGCTAGTCGCAGGGGCGGCAATTTGCGCAAAGTGGATAATGTGCATTATGGTAGTTAAATATGTCATAAAACACTTCATTGTAGGTTTTCGACCCGACGGCTCTACTGAAAGCTGTTGACTCCAGCCCGATGTTTGCCAAAACGAATGCGAATACTGTCAGTTACTGAGTGACAGAGCTTGGCAAAATGCTATGGTAATTACGGGCTGTTGCTGAGCATGGGTTGGGTGTGCTGCATTTAATTAGAAAACTGGCATTTTTTCTTAAATAGATATGCGACGACTATCGAAATTAAGTAATTTTTATTAGCATTGAGAATCCTCATAAACTGAGTTAAAAAAAACTGCATGAAATTAAATATATTGGACAACATAATTATTTGCTTTAGAGCTGATTAACCAAATTCATCGATTTTCGGAGTATTATAGATAATAGTAGTAGCTCGTATAGCAAGCTTATTACTTATAAAACTCAACTTTTATACTCTTTTTCGATGTGAAATGAGTATATATATATATATATATATATATATATATATATATATATATATATATGATTGACAGAGCTAGTTGAAGTGAAGAATATATGTATACCTTATTGGGTGTGGCACGCCTCCTTCTGGCAGTTACATCCGTTTTCACCAAAAAATTATACCCTGAAAATCAATTTCAATACTGTGGGCGGTCATATTTATATTATAAAAGCCATATTATATATATGACTTCCCGCAGTCAATGTTTTATATTCTACACTTTAAATTGGAAGTATGACAAATGACTTAATATTTACATCCTTTATTAAACCTTTAAACATTTATTATAAATTTTTATACCCTGAATCCATTGAAAATAGAAAATCAGGGCATAATGTTTTTGTGCAAATGTATGTAAGAGGCAGGAGGTGTGCCACACCCCATAAAGTATATATATTCCTGATCAGCTCGACTAGCTGAGCTGAATTAGCCTTGTCTGTCTGTCCGTCCGTCTGTCCGTCCGTCCATCTATCCGTTCGTGTAAACACGTGGATCTCGTAAGCCACAAAAGCTAGAGACTTGAAATAAAACGTAAATGCTCCATAATACCATACGCTATGCGAGTTCATTTTTTTTTTTCGATAACTCAACCCATTTCCCTATAATCGATAACTAACGAAAATATCGCTTTGTTTTTTAGGCCTAACGTGCACTAGGTACTAGTACTAGGGACTTAAAATTTGGCGAAAAGGCACAATGAATGCCCTACAAATTTCATTAAGAACGTATGTCCAATAAAAAACTTATTGAACAATTAAGTTTCCTTATTACAGACCATGCTACTGCTGCAACGCTGGCGCTGCATAACTGCGCAGCTCACATATTGCGTGCATATGCATGGGCTTAGTTACTTGTTGCAACTTATTGAACAAATCTACATCCAGGCTTATTAGTAAAAAACTATATCTAAAAACTAAAAATCAGACAGCTGAACTTACAGTTGTGGTCCTCTTCTCTAAGCCTGACCAAGTTTTAAAGCTGAACTCGCCCTTATGTTAGGTAAAATTGATAACTTTCCAATTCGTCCTTAATTTGCATGTATTGGATTTACAACTGCAAGCGAGTTTTATAAGGTCGATCGCGATTGTGGAAATAATTGCCTACTTGTTTATAGTTGAATCTTGAATCGGGTCTAAGAACATTTTTGACTTCACATAAAATTATTTGTATCATATTAAACCAGTGAATAATCAAAACTATCTATCGCTCAAAGCTGTCATATCATGTGGCATGCATCGGTTGAATGGTGCCCAGGGCCTGGGTCTGCCAATAAAGTCAATAAGACAAATTTGCAATTGATTATTTTTACATAAAAATTGTCCAATATCCATATAGCTCGGCATGCCGTTACGGTGACACGACCTTGAGGCATAATAAAAATATGTAATGCAATGCAATTACAATCAAAACCGCACGACCCACACACAGCATAGCCCAGACTGTGACTGTGACTGCGGCCACCATGGCGACTGTGGTCTTGGTCAAGTCTTGGATTTGAGCCGAGGCTCTGTGCTCTGTGCTCTGACTCGGTCTGTACGCATGCGCCGCGTGAGCTCCGTCGATAAATCGAAATTGTTTGCACTGCCAAAAAGCGAATAATTGCACGAGGTGGGCTGAGCAGATAAACCAAGCAGCCCGCTGGCCGCGATCTAGCATCGAGTTATGGAATTATGTGTCAAACAACGAGAGTTAATGGCGCGGTCCGGTTCGATGGAGACTTTAGCTGTGCGGAGCGGTGCAACTAGCAAGTTAGAGTCGAGCCCAGAGCCCTAATGGAAATTGCCGACATTTGCTGCCGAGCAGAATGGCCTCGTTGGCCTGTGATTTTGCGCACATTGAATGTGTTTTTAATTACGAGACAGAGTGGATGCCAAAGCGGAGGCACTGCCAAATGCCAGCGCACACGACGCACTCATAGATAACAATTTAGCGGCAATTTAGGCACGTCCAATGGTCACTAACCAGCAACGCAGCCAGTCCGCTTACCAGCCAACAAACCAGCAAACCCACAAACCACTGACCACTGGTCAGCATTCAGCATCTGTATCCAAATCCACATCCACATGAACGGCACCCGCGTCGCTGCCATTGCATTTGCTACTGTGCTAAAAGTTTAGCATGCGGAAAATTAACATGCGGCTGCAGCGGCTGCTGCTGCCACTCAGCAAGCTCGGATCTGTGTATATCTCAGTGTCTTTGTGTGCTTCCTGGTTGGCAGATTTCCCTGGTGAGAAAAGCCACGGGCACCTAGCGATGTCGTCGTCGTAGTAGTGGCCGTGGCCGTGGCAGATTGAGCGTGTGACCAAAGTCAAGTGCAGTGAAAAGTAATTAACTTGAATTGGTGAGGCCGACTGGGAGCTGCATAGAGAACTGTGCGCGCACAGTGGGTGCCACTAGGCCTACAACAGCGACAGCTAGACAACCAGCCACAGCCGCAGTCGCAGACAAGCGATAAGCCACGCAGCTTAACCTAAAACCTTTCATTAAGGCAACAGTTCGAAAGCAACTTTCGAATTATTGAAATTAAATGATTTTTATTATTATTATTACATCTTGTGACTGTGTTGCATGTGTGTGGCTGGGAATCGAGTTTGAGACCAAATCAATTCGATTGGCAGCACATTAAAATATTTGATTTGATGTGGCAATCGACCGACCACCAGGCGAGCTGGCCAGCTACCTACCTCTGCCGACATCAACGGTCGATCAGAAACAAAATCTAGCAATTTGTCAGATTGAAACATAAAAATTTGATACACTTTATGCTTGGTTAGCAAACGACTCCAGCAGTCAGATTCGAATGAGCAGTCGCATCTATTTATACATAGAGCAAAAGTTTTTACTTGGAAATCTACCCAATATCACGCAATGCGCTAGGCTACAGGGATGTCGCGCAGACACATTCGCCGGCAGCTGGCTGAGCGAGGCAGACTCGCTGCGAAACTCCCCCACAAACACAACATCTGCAAAATGGGCATTGGACCAATGCGACGTCGAGGGCGAAAGACTAGCGACAACAACACCACATCGTCTGCTCCTTTTATGCGACATCTGTTTAGTGTGATTTGGGAAAATGCATATCATGCCCATTACATTGGCAATCGCAGATTCCCAGATTCTGGGACAGGCTGAAGAGCAACCCAAATAGTTTTACCCGTTCATGAATATGCGTTTTGCACTGAAGTTCAACAGACTTACAGATCACTGATCTTATCTGAACTTATAGCTAAAGAAAACAGGGCACTCGAAAAGTTTACAAAATGCGTTACCTAAGCGACTATTTTATTTTAAAGAATTTTTTTAATTCACGAAATTGTATAGTTTCAAATTAAAATCCTGTCATAAAAACACAGTTTCATTTCGGTTTGAAATGGATGTCACAGCATTGGTTTTATGCAATGGCGGAATTAATTAGTTATATTTAAATTTGTTACAATGCAGTTCAAATTCGGTTGACACTTTGCCATATATGCCGAGCTACCCTCGTCAGCTTGCTCTCACTGGCTGTTTCGGTGCTGCGAAATATGTTGTGGAAGGCGCGGGTGCAGTGCAGCCGCATCCTTTGCTATATAGTATGTATGTGCATATATAAGATCTGCAGACAATCTGTGGAACAATGTGATAAATCTTATAGAGCGCTGACTACAACTGCGGCATGCCCCTCCGGGTGGGAGTGTTTGGTGCAAGTGCACAGTCAGATAGACACAGTCAGTTAGAGTCAGACTGGCGGGCAGAGCGACTGGCTGGCTGGCAGATAGTCAGACAGATGAGGGCCTGCAAAGGCGAAGGCGGGCTGACGGGTAGGCGAGGCTCGAGGCTCGGTCAGGCGTTGGTCTGGTCGCCACACACCACACATCACACCAACGCAACAACAACAGCAGCAACAGCAACAGCAACAGCAACTTGTACATCATTTTCAATGCTAAACAACATGGTAAGAGCATGGCAATGGCCTGCAACGACATCAACAGACACAACATTGCTCATATGGCTTGCAGATTTATTTTGCAGGCGTCGACTTCGACGTCGACGCAAAATAGTTGAGCGCAGCGCAAATTACAAATTTAAATTTAATTAAGTAAAAAATTAAAGAAAAACAAAGATGCAGACGAGTCTGCGTTGTAGTTTGTCAGTCTGTTGGAGAAGGAGAAGGGGATGGAGATGGAGATGCAGAAGGAGATGAAGCAAGGGGCGGTAAGGGGAATTCAGCGTCTGTCAATGTGACAGGCGACAAGCATCTCAACATGGAGTCAGCAACGGAACCCGGAGCCACAGTGGAATCCAAAGCTGTGGCCAGAGCAATGATCCCAGCCAGTGGCATGCAAATCGATCGCATCGGCAGCGGGCACTTAAATCGGTTGTCGCCTCAATGCGGCTAAAAATGTTTCAATTAAATAAAAATAAAATATGCTGTATAGATACACGGAGCATACTCGACTTACAACGTGCCTTTTACGGCATAGTGCGGTGGCAACCAATGGGCACCGATTCAAGGGTTTCAATGGATAATTGCATACAACATGTAGTTACTACACCTATAATAAGCTCTTGCCGAGCACCCCAACAACCCAACGCCACCACCAAAATAGCCATCAATTATGAATAGCAATTTCTCCAGGATGCCTTTCCTTCAGTTTACTTCCTCTGCCGCTCGAATGCAGCTCTTGCGTGTCCATTTGTTTTTGGTATTAATTTTCAGCGTTGTCAAATGGGCTGGGTAAGCATTTTATTTCATAATCACTGTGCTCAAAACTTGATGGTGTAATTCGCTGAGCAACACACCAACTATATTAGTCCTACATAATAGGACAAAGCTGTTGACAATTTTACTATTTCCATGTGTTCTTCGTACATTTCAGTTGTTGTAAAGTCAAATGAATTATGCGCTTGGAAGAAGATAAGAAGATAAGAGATTATCCATAACTTATTCTACTCCTGGAAAAATTTACAACCTTTGAATGACGCGGTTGACTTGGAGAAGAGCAATTTCTATATTATTTTCTAGAGCTACGTTCAATATTATGGACCTCTATTTAGTTACAGGCAGGATTAGTACTATCAGAAATACTGTTTCCAGAAAAATTTTTTGGATTGTTTGATGGTTACAGTTACAATGTAATAAATACTAAATATGAAAGAATAAATAAAATATTCAACACGATGATTAGATTTTCATTGTATGCAATGGGATCGCATTTCACAAGTCACACGAGTCACAAGTCCAGCCACAAATTCAAATCAAACAATAAAATAGACTTAACATATCTATCGATGGTTGATGGTCTCTTCGTCAATAAGGACACATTAACCAGCTATCCTCATGTCTTGACATCGTTTATATTTATATTTAAAATCAGTAACGAACAAAGTGTGAGAGGGTTCCCCGAATCGTTAGGATGATTTCATTAGTTTCCTTTCAGGCTGTTTGTGAATCAGCATCCATCATCTACCAGTCACGATAATCTGTGTAACATTTATTTGAATGGGCACCGATCTTTGTAGCAAGCAAACAGCCCTGTAACATTTCAAATTTCAGACCCCAGCAGTTGGCTGGCTGTGAGCCATTGTCAACTGGCTGGCTTCCATTTGCCATCCATCACAGTCAAATAGTATTTTGCATAAAGTTGCCAAGTTGGAGCGTGGCATTGCGTAGCAGTCCGCAGGGCTGATTCGGAATGGGAGTCGCATTTTCAACGGTGCTTTGCGGCTATAAACGCTTAGCCAGTTGACAATCTGGCTCCGGCGAGTGCAGCTGCAACCTGTTGTCAGCTAAAGACTGGCTGTGGCACGACCAACTAATTATGAATCAAATAGGCGAGCGTCTGCAGAATTGTCGCCAATGTAGCATTAATAATGCAATATTTAAGCATTGAGTTTATTGGCGGCACCTACATGAAATCATCATTAAATGTTGCAGCCAGCGTAGTGGTTGCCTCGCCGCAGAACTCGTTTGCCGCAATTTGTGGCATTAGCAGATGCTGCAGACATATCAGCTCCTACACAGCTTACGACCCATATCAGCCAATTTATGTGACTTCCGCTCTGTGTAAACTCAAATGCCTCAAAGTTAAAAGCCACAGCTACAACGCACAGCATACAGCCCACAGCCCAGAGTTCACAATCCAAAGTTCAGGAAGTGGCCAAGACACTGTCCCGGACACAGACGGACCAAGACTTTTCAATATAAATCAATTGCGATATTTGCCCCAGCGCATACGAAAGTAGCAAAGTAGCAAACGGAACTGGGCGCAAGGCATACGTCAATATGGCAAAGGACATGCGAATTGGCAAAAGAGAATCTCAAGACATTTCAAATTTAAAATGTGATTTAGCCAAACACACATACATACACACGCAGGGGCAACTGGAGCCACATACATATGCCAAGTCAAATTGAAAGGATAATTCGCCCGCAAACACCCTCCTGGGTATGCAGCTCGCCCTGAGACTCGACGCGACCGCCTTACGCCCTGCGACTGCTGATGGCATGCTAACACGCCTTTGAATTTGCCAATTGCTGTTGGCGCACGTACAAAACACTTAAATTTGCACAGCGGCAGCCAAGACACAGTCAGACCCGGGCCAACTGCATACTTACCCACAGACAGCACACATATGTATATTTCGAGCATATATATAGACGTATATTGCTACATATGTATAGATGTAGTCCGCAGCCGGCAGGGAGCCGCAGTCACACCCAGAGGCATTAGGTTGCCAACGAGGCAGCGAGCACGTTTAAGAAATAGAATTTTTAAGCAAGTGCGTTCGAGTCAGTCCAGGACCAAGTCCAAGTCTCCATGTATTCCATATATGCGCATTCTTTGAGCTTTCTTTCTTCTTTGTTTCCTTTGCATTCTCTACACCAGACGATCCCGGTGGCTAATTCAGTCAGTTTGGAGCTCGTTGACTTATGATTGCTGACAACAAATATTTGTCTGCGATTCAACTGCATATTTAATCCAGTATTTTACGGTTGAGTATAAAAATATTGAGACCTATTAAGCCGCAGAAGCAGAGTATTGGCCAGTCGCCTACCAATTTGAGTTGCTGTAGTCTCCTTGGAAACATTTCCATGTGTACTTGAGCGTCTCACAGCTCTAAAGCTAATGAATAGCGAACTGTTCAATATGATTTCTTGCACGATTTGTTTGTTAAAAGTCAATTAGTTGATAAAATAGCAAAGAGCAGTTGAGAGCAGTAGTCACTTCTTAGTCAGTTGGTCTTTGTGGCTGCGAGGAATAGCCCACACACAAATGTGGCGTTGGCGGCCGTGGCGGCTGTGGCGGTGGCTGCTGGATGTCTGCTGGCATAGCCACTACCACTGGCTCTGGTAGTGGCTCAGGCAATGCCACTGCCACTGCATAATAAATTCGCTAACCACGTAATGCTGCAGCTGCAGTGCAGGGATTTGGTATACATTTTTTATGCGCTGCCCGCCCGCTTCCAAGTGCCGGAGACAGTGGCAAAAGTTTAAGAAAAGTCAACAGTTAACAATGCGGCTTCAACGTGTCGCCCGTGCGGATGCGGATGCGGATGAAACCACAGCAGCAGCAGCCGCAGCAGGGCTAAAGTTCGTGTGCTCTAATGGCATATTGCGGGCAAGTGCTAAAGCGAGCCGACGACGCTCCGGGAATATAAGTAGTATGTGAGTGTGTCTTCGAGTGTTTCGAGCTTTGGGCTGTGGGCACAGAGTTTGGCGTTGCCTGTTGGTTGAGTTTGTCTTTAAAATGGCCAAAACTTGCTGCTAATTGGATTTGGCAACTCAATAAAAACTGAATTAAATGCGTTTTGATGGTGTGACTTAATGTTCGCTCTGGGTTCCTTGACCAGCCACCAGTCACTAGTCACAAGCAACAGCACCAACACCAGTCACCAGTCACCAGTCGCCAGTCGCAAGTCATTGGATACGAGCTCACAAAAAAACAAAACTTGGCAGGCAGCATGCATAGATAAGTAAGCGGCCGCAGCAAGTTGCAGGACGAAAGGTATTTTGCTTTTCCCTAAAACTTTTGCATATTAAAATGACATAAAAAGCAATGGGCAAAGCAATTTCCGCTGCCAATTGCATAAAAATTCTGAACTAAGACAAAACAAGCATTTGCAGCTGTTTTATACTTGCATAACAAACACTTTGCAGAGCCAACGCGGCGTATGTATAATTTTGGCAGCCATCGTAAGAGATAAAATGTCATTAAGCCAGAATGCAGCACGCACAAACAGTACAGCAACTGCAGCTGGAGCCCAGGCTGTTCAGCTGCCCACACAGTGGTCAGTGCTTGGGTTTTGCTTCGGACCGTTGCGTGACTGCGATTCCGATTTCGATGACGCCTTCACATGCCGCAGCAGCAGGATGCGACGTGGAGCCTCCCGTTGGCCAGATTACGCGCACGATATGCTAATTTACATGCGGTGCCAGAGTCCAAAAGCGTCTTGTTGTGGGCGATCGATGGCCATGCGAGCCAGTCACCGTCACCGCTCTGGCATTGGGGCACCCAGCTTAGAGGCTGGCGGCGCGGCCCACGGTACACCCTGATCGATATCGGGCATCTGAAAAAAAAGTGGTAAGTACAAGTAATCGAGTTGTAATAAATTTAAAGTGTGGAGCACCCACAAAAATCCGCCAAGGCAAACTTGTTGCACGCATATTGGCACACGCACAGAAGCCCGAACAGGGGAAGAGAGCTGAGGTATCGAGTATTGCTGCTGAGGGGCAAGACGCGTTGCGATAGAAAGTCCTAGCCAAGTTGTTGATATTTAGCAAACATTTCACCTGCTTGGCTGTTTGACTGTTGGCTCTTTGGCCCGCCGCCTGTTGAAAGTTCGACCCGAGGGGCTACTCGCTAAGTATTTTCACGTTGCGGTTGCGACCACTTAAAATCGACTGCCTGCAGTTGTAGCCATAGCAGTTGCATGCAACAAGCGTCAATCACCCGCACAAAGCCAAGCCGTTCGCTTCACTGCCATGGAAAATTGTTGATTTGCCGCTTGATTGCGTGCACAGCGTATAGTTGGGGTGCTCCACAAGTAGCCTGCAATGGGGCTGCAGAGAAAACTCTTTATAGATGAATTGTGTACTGCAAGGCCTACACAATAACAAAGATCGCAAGACATCAACGCAAGTGTTGGTAAAAAGAACAAATATAGCGAAGAGCAAAAAATTATATTTAATTTGAATTTAAAAGTGAACATCCTATGTCTGTCCGTCCGTCCGTCTGTACGTATGTATGAACGCGTCAATCTCAGAACCTATAAGAGCTAGAGACTTGTTGTTTATTTTTTATTAGGCCCGTACTACGCGAGCTTGTTTCAGAAAATCGATAACTATTCCACAAAATTTGTTATCGAGTTAAGACCATATGAAAATCGGTTAACATTTTTTATCTTTTTATCTTAGAAGCTAGAAATTCTTATAGTACCTTTATGAATATTTTTAGCAATTTTGGTTTTTGTTACATTTGAATACGCCATATTTTCCCAAAACAACTAAAAATATTTACATCATCTGGCGAATCATCAAAATCCGTTAATAAACGCAAAAGGTTTTAAGTAAAATCAAAATCAAAAGATATTATCAAAAGCGCACCAAAGGCAGAGCGTGCAGAGCCAAGCTGGGTATGTAATTTTTATACCCTGAATCCATTGAAATGGAAAATCAGTTTTTGTGCAAATGTATGTAACAGGCAGAAGGAGGTGTGCCACACCCCATAAAGTATATATATTCTTGATCAGCTCGAAGAGCTGAGTTGAACTAGCCCTGTCCGTCTGTGCGTCCGTCCGTGTAAACACGTGGATTCCGTAAACCCCAAAAGCTCGAGACTTCAAATAAAAAGCAAAATGCTTGATAATACCATACCATATAATACGTACGAGTTTATTTTTTCGATAACTCATCCCATTTCCTTATCGATAACTAACGAAAATATTGCATTGTTTTTGAGGCCTGGCGTGCACTAATTTGTGGTTTATTGCTATATTGAATCCGCACATTTTGTCATTTTTGGATTTTTGATGCCATGCCCACAATTCAACAAAAATGAAAAGTCACGTATATCAAATACTAGAGACTTGAGATTTGGCAAATAAGTACATTTGAACGTCATAATCACTCCCCAAACATTTCATTAAGAACGTATGAGAAAAAAGTTATTAAACAATAAAGTTTCTACAGTACAGCTTCTTCTACTGCCGCATAACTATGCGGTAAGCATATTACGTGCATAGAATGCATAGAATAAATGAAACTTTTAACGATTGGTATTACAGCTTAATGGATTCAGGGTATCTCTTATTTGAGCAGTCTCGACTAAAGTTTTGTTACTTGTTATACCCTGATCCCATTGAAAATGGGAAAACAGGGTATAATGGTTTTGTTAAAATTATGTAACAGGCAGAAGGAGTTATGCCACACCCCGTAAAGTATATATATTCTTAATCAGAACGACAAGCCAGGTTTATTGAGCCCTGTGCGTCTGTCTGTCTGTCCGTCTGTCTGCCCGTCCGTCTGTCCGTATGTATGAACGCGTCGATCTCAGCACCTATATGAGCTAGAGACTTGATACAGCGCGCATATCGAGTTTGTTTCAGAAAATCGATAACTATTTCTGAATATTTGTTATCGATTTAAAACCATATGAAAAATCAGTTATGATTTTTTATCTTTTTTATCTTAAGAGCTAGAGACCCCAAATTTCGCATGTAGCTTTATGTACATTTTTACCAATTTCGGATTTTGTTACATTTGTTACATACCGGCCCCAAATTTCCCCAAAATTTAGAAAATTATTTTCAGTTGCAATATGGCAATTTTAAAAACAACAATAATTATTTACATCATATGGTGACAGTTTCATCAAAATCCGTTCATAAACACAAAAGTTATTAAATAAAATGTTTGGCCACATCAACAGCGATTGGAATGCAAAGCGTACAGAGACCAGCTGGCGCTTATACATGTTTATTATGTATACATGTACACACATACATTCAACTGCTTGCGCACAATACTCTAAGAATCGCAATTGCCTTTGAGTTTGAGTCGAATTGTATTTCAATTGTTTTTGCTACCTACATTCAATTGCCGCTCGGCGCTGTGTGTCGCAGTGCAAATTTGTTTTCGATTCTTCTTCTTTAATAGTAACGGAACAATTCTTGCGAGCTTGCAAAACTTTGTGGTATAATCTTTGTGTCGAATTTGTTTGCATAATTCCTCTTTGATCGACATTCTTAGTACCATTGGCATAAATTTAAGTCGCGTGATATGGTTGTACATGCGAGTTATGGACTATATTAAAAAAACTAAGAGCGGATGGGGATGGGTATCCCCTAGTCGGGCGCGCCGACTAGACTTTTCTTACTTGTTTTTTTTTTTTTATTTATTAAACATGATATACATACAAGTCATTGTGTATATTCAAAAACAAAAATCGGATAAGAGGCGGGTATTTTCCTAGCCGCCGACTAGAGTTTTCTTGTTTATTTGAATTGAATTTAGATTGTTCATTTTATCCAGTTGCGGACATTAAAAATCTCGCAGGAAGAAAAAATATCTCTGTTTTATCTTCTGTCGATTTGAAAGTATACTTGGCCAAATATCCATTGGGACCTGCTTCGTAGTTAACGAACAGTGTTCCAGACGGCGATTGATACTCTTGATGTAGCTGACCCCTTACTAGCAGCTCTCCAGTAGTTAAGAGTTTCACGGATTCCTCTCGCAAAACGCCATGTTCGTTTATTCTATGAGTAGAATTTCGAAAATATAAATATAAATTATAAGCCAAATAATAACTTTACAGTCGGGCCCGTGATACTTTGTTCCCGTAGGTGCAACGGTTTTTTAGGCTCCAAAAATTGTTTATTAGAACATTGTATTTGATGAATCGAAAGAGGATTCCAACGGTCAACGTGAGTATATATTATGGGAACAGAGCATGACCATTAACATTGCTGTTCCATTTATACTATTTATGTACTATATATTTTTTGAGTAAACAATTTTTAGCAATTAAGATAGCTCCAATTGAGATGGCTCGGTTACTGGCTTTACTATGGAAACCTCATTGTTCAGCAACTTTTATTCCCAAACGTACGTTTTCAAAAAATCTTTCAGGGCAAAAGGACAAAAGAGAGAGAGAGAGATAGATCAATAATATAAAAATTATATGAGTTATTGAAAATAAAAGAATAGTTTAAGGTATACACGGGAATACGGTGGAAATTTTTCTAGCTTTTGGACTTACTATATCAACGCAATTACAAGCACGGACGGACGGAGATACAGACGAACACTTCTACTTTAACTAAGCTCGTCCTCCTCATTAGAAATATATATAGATATAGGTATACGTATAGGATTTAAAATATAAATACTTCAAGGGGTGTGGCAAGTCTTCTTCTGCATGTCACATACATTATCACGAAACTAATATACCCTAAAATTCCATTTAAAGTGAATGCGAGGTATAGAAATTGTTCCACCTGAAAGTGTATTCGTTGTCACCGTTTGGATCCAGCTGAACGTAGTTGTCTTTAAGAGACGGTACTAATCCTGCGATTGCCGAGTTGGCAATGAAGACAATAAGCAACTGTACAGAAAACAAAACGCTTGATTAAAAATAAAAAAAGAAAAAAAATATAAGCATACCAATGCAAGCAAATTAGCAGACATGCTGTCGACGATGTTTTTGCGTCTGAATCTATCAGCCAACTAGATTAGCGGCTTACAGCGAGTCTTCTTTAAGTCCCAACACGTAGTCGCTACAGTCAAATTAAATAAGACTGAAACGTGTTTTATCTTTTAACGGCCATTAAAAAAAAAGTATCAATATATCACGAGCCTTAGCTTGATTATGTGAAGCTTGCGTCACCCAAAAATACCGCAATAAATGGTGAAGAAGACATTCGACAATAACTCTTTCTTAAATAATTGTGCTAAGTGAGCGAAATATGTTTTGGTTGAAAATTAAAAATTTGATTGTCAAAATATTAAAGAATACAGCACAATAAATTTGTAAACAACTTCTTTTTTGAAAGAAATAGTCGAACTGATCGACTAAGAAATACTCTGAATCCTTTGAGCTGATATATCAATTATTAAAAGATTATTTTATTCACTAATAGAAAATAGTTAACAGCACACGCACACAATCTCTGATTACTGAGCAGTTTACGCAGTGGCTTCAGCATAGGCTGTTGTACGAAAACTTTATTGTTGAATACGTTTTTTTAGTCGTTCGCTGTTAATGAATTTTCAAGGCAAAATTATGACATCGATAAAATAGAATCAAATAAAATACAGTGAGGTTTCTATCTTGAATGTTGTGAGAGCTAGGACTCTGTTTTTTATTTATAATAATTTCTTTATTAAACATATATTTGCTTGTATTACTAGGTAGTAAAAGGTAAAATATTTGTGCTGTTCAGAATGGAAAAATTACATTTAGTAAAAAAAGTCTTCCGAGCGAACGTTTTTATGGCTCACATTTTAAAGCCGGAAGCGTGCCCCGCGGTGTTAGTTAACTACCACCTGAAGCGGTTTGCGAGCGGAAACTGCTTTTTCTTTGACTTTTACCACAATAAGAAAATGGCAATTACCGACTTGTAGCTCATAACTGCGATATTGCTTATTAACTACTCTATTTATACCCTGAATCCATTGAAAATGGAAATTTCAGGGTATAATGTTTTTGTGCAAATGTATGTAACAGGCAGAAGGAGGCGTGCCACACCCCATAAAGTATATATATTCTTGATCAGCTCGACGAGCTGAGTTGAACTAGCCCTGTCCGTCTGTCCGTCCGTCCGTCCGTCCGTCCGTCCGTCCGTCCGTCCGTGTAAACACCTGGATTTCTGCAACCACAAAAGCTAGAGACTTCAAATAAAAAGCAAAATGCTCGATAATACCATACGCTGTACGAGTTTATTTTTTTTTTTCGATAACTCATCCCATTTCTTTTTTATAACTATCGAAAATATCGCTTTGTTTTTGAGGTCTGGCGTGCACACCGTGCACTAAGTTGTGTTTGATAGCTATATTGAATTCGCACATTTTGTCATTTTTGGATTTTTGATGCCACGCCCCTTTCGCCCACAATTTAATAAAAACGATAACTCACGTATATCAAATACTAGAGACTTGAAATTTGGCAAATAGGTACATTTGGATGTCATAATCCTTCCCCGAAAATTTCATTAAGAACATAGGTCGAGAAAAAAAGTTATTAAGCAATAAAGTTTGCATAGCACAGCCTCTTCTGCAGCCGCAAAACTGCGCAGTGAGCACATTACGTGCATGCATATGTTTGTGTGTGTGTGTGTGCATGTGTTGTTTACTATTAATGAATAAATGAAACTTTTTATGATTGGTATTACAGCTCAATGGATTCAGGGTATCTCTTAGTCGAGCAGTCTCGACTAGAGTTTAGTTACTTGTTTTGTTTTGCTAAGCCCATTTCACAAGCCATCGTCCTTAACTTGGCAGGCGGGCTAGGCAAAGATTTTTGATGGACTACAAACAGGTCTACCATAGTCATGTAGATGTTAGAACCTATATTCCGGGCTTCGATTAGCAATTTTGACGATCAACCACGAAGGTACTTTCAGACTCACTTTTTACTATAAACGTTATCGGTCTGCATTCTTTCACTCCATATATATTCAACTTTTTGTTATAATCACAAATTCTGGATACATATCAATACATTTTAGTATTTTTATTTAAGGCTCCTCAATTGACATCCATATATAAAAATTAATTCGACACAGAATTATTGTAAACGGTCACAGGCCACAACGATGATTGATATCCCTAATCCTTCTGATGAAAAGCAAATTTTTTGAAGATCTCAGACAAATTTAACATCGACTTTCACCTCGTAACGATAGAGACGCAATAAGAACCTAATACCGATAAGTAGGAAGAGATTTCTCAGAGAACATTACTAAATAAGATATCTTTTCCGAAAATCATTATTTTGAAGTTTAGTTGAAAACATTTCTTCTTTATGACTATTATAGAATTTTTAAAAGCGGATAATTTTAGAATATTTTTTATTACATGATAAATTCGTATATAAACACAAAAGTTATTAAACAAAATATTTAGCCACTAAGCAAAAGCAGCCTAGTGTCCTTTTGCTATACATGTGCACACATACATTCAAATGCTTTCGCACAATATTCTGAATCGTAATCGCGTTTGAATTTGAGTTGTGTTTGAATTGTCTGCTACCTATTTTCAATTTGCCACTCGGCGCTCGGTTTTTTCTCTCCTTTAATTGTTACGGAATATTTATTATGGGCATACAAGTGTGTTGGTATTTGTATTTTCTATTTATAGAATTTTTTGCATAATTCTTATTTGAATGACTTTCTTAGTACCATTGTCCTAGATTTAAGTCGCGTGATATGGTTCTATGGCTATATTGAAAAACTGTGATCGGATGGGATGTGTATATCGTAGTCTGGCACCTCCGACTAGAGTTTTCTTACTTGCTTCAATTATTATGTGTTAAATACATCGCTGCTTTTACAGCTTGACTGTCCAACACCAAAAATTCCTCGCATTCCTAAATTTTCACTTCATGTTTGCCCAAGAAATACGAAGCTCCGTTGAAGTCCGCATAAATATTTAGCGGGCCCCTTACCATTCACATCTACAGATTAAGCGTGGACCCGTGCACGCATCGCCGTTAGCTCTGGCAGGCGTCTGGCTAGCAATAGTCGTTGCCCTGAGCACCCACTAGCAATTGCAGACGAACTGGAGATGAACCCGAGGCGGTCGCGTCGACCATAGTTGATGATGCCAGCTGACCTTAATCACAAATTTGCATGCACATTGGGGCCTCGAGTAGACAGACAGACGGAAATGCAGTTGGAGTTGAAGTTGCAGCTGCAACAGGTGCAGCCGTTGCAGTCGTAGCAGTCGTTATAGAGTTTGTCTTTGCATTGAAAATTCTTGCTACACCCACATACGTGGCACGACCTTAGCAGCTCATTGATTTCAATGGCCTCATGCCTGCAATTTAAATGCATAGCTGGCTATAAATTAATGCCAGACAATTGCATATTTTCTAAGGTCGTTCAAAAGAGGCAAGGCGAGACAGATGTACAGAGGGAGGCAGATAGAAACGCGTTGTGAATGCGCCAATGCCTGGGAACGGGCAACACCCGCAATTGATTGTGTTCTTTTTTTTTAATTTTTGGCTGATTTTGCTATGACTTGCAGCTGCAGTGCACAGCAGCTTGATTTATGTGACAAAACCTGCAATGAAGGCCGTAGCTCATATGGCAAAAAATTGTCAGCAGAGCTGACCATAAAAGCCGAGCGCCGAGATACGAGCCCGATACCAGGCACTAATCAACACGTACTGATCATATGCAAGTGGTCAGCAGTCACCAGACTCGAGAGTCCGTGGAGCTACTCTCTATTAATTAAACCCCAGCAACAACAGCAGCCGCAGCAGCAAAAACTTAGCTGCCGATTTGGTCACTACACGTTCACCCAACTACAAATTGCTGTTGCCACTTTAGTGCGCCAGCGACTGAATCTTAGGCCAGTTCCACGCGACCAATATGCTTATCGGGGCAGCGTAATCGCCAATTGCCAGCACCGAGGGCAATGAAAATGGACTGTGATGCCATTCCTCGGACGGAAGGACGTAATAGGACCGGGTGCCGATGAGACCCATTCTACAAGGCATAATTTATACATAGCTTGTTGCTCTTAAGCTTCTCATAAATGCGACACTTTTCCTCAGAATAGTAGAGTTCAATATGGTCTGTAATATATTTTATAAGCTATTACGGTAAGCAGCCTCTGAGCTTTCCATCTCAAATGGAATATCTTAAGCAAATGGAGTTTTCAACAGTAAACTTTCAATGTAATCTGCTATTTACAATTCCTTAAGAATTGCGAATAAAAATAAGTCATAGTTGTCATGAGAAATGTATTTACCAACCAAACTCCAATAAAATGTGAGCAATTTGAATTTGTTATTAATTTTGGTTTGGAGGATTCCTTGATTATATTCCCTCATAGAGTAGGCATCAGCTTATGAATAATAATAAATAATAATTAAGCTAGAGTCTATCATATTTGATCAATTACAAAACTGAAGCAAAGTCATCATTTAACAATTTTGCTGCTGCAATTTATTTGAGTTGCCTTTCGGTTTGGCCATTCGCAAATCAATTTGAAACAAACTTGTGGTCCATTAACGACAAATGACATTCAAAGAGCTATGAATTTTATGCGCAGTCCATCGGAGCTTGAACGGCAGTATGCGGGTGCTTTTCGCTAGGCCAGTTAACAGCCAACAGCCAACAGGCAGCAGGGAACAGCCAAGAGCTAAGAGCTGAGAGCGAAGCCGGCCAAGCTGGTTTCCGTCCGATGTCCCCGTTGCGACCTGCCCCAAGGCACAGTGCGATGTAATTAATGCAGCAGCAGCTGCGCCTTGCTCGGCCCCTGCGCCAACGTCGGGCGTCTCTGGGTGCACCTCGGTTATCTGACGCTCGCATATTAAAATCTTTATAGACTTTTGCGGTTTGTCTTTGAGTGTTTTTTTTTTCTTTTTTGTATTTTTGGCATCTATTCGATTTAGAAAATGTCGCATTGGCTGCGTGAGTGTGGGAAACCAAGAGCTGGTGCCCTGCAGCCTGCAACGGGTGGTGCATGGGTGATACCAATCACAAGTGCCCGCCAGGCGCTGTCAAACGGAGCACAGCGGCCGTGCAGACGATTGGAATCGGCAGATGGCAGCGTTGGTGGCTTCCTCCTACAAGTTTCGCCGTTTGGCTCTTTGACAGCAATTTTATTTAATTTCTGTAGTGATGCTACACAAATGATAAGAGCCCTGTGCTTAGCCAAAATTGCATTTCATTTCTGCCCCGAAAATGTGTATAGGCTGCTCGAGAGTATGCAAATGGCCAACGGCCAGTGTCGAGATGTGGGCATTCTTCGAGCGCCTTGTCACCGGCCCGGGTGATCAGCGTCAACATGATGCGAGTGCAAGTGGCTGTCGTCTGACCCATAAAACAAGAAACTGAAACACACAACAATCAACGAAGTTCTGATACGCTTCAAATAGTTAAGTGCAAGCAGACTGCCAACCATTAAAGGTACATTTCCCAAACGATATGCATAGATCAAATAAACTCATTCATACAGTGGCTACACTTTGAGACTATTTCTAGACTCTGTCTTGTATAATGAGTATTTTGGATATGAAACATATAAGTGGCTTTGCTTTAAGCCGCGTCAATATACCCATAGTAGTATAAACCGAGTCGAGAGTCTCTGCGTCCAATTTGTGTGGCTTGTCGTAAAGTTTTTGCGAGGCACCAGCTCCTGCAACGGCAGACATTCATTTTGTTTTTATGAGCCTGGTAGCCAGGATGCAAGCACGGTATCCGTCGTCCACGTAGTCGTTCGTCTCGTCGACTTGATTAGAAGCAACGACCAGGTGGCAATGTCCTGTTGATTTACGCTCGTGCTTATTGCATTTTTGCTCCATGGCATGCCCAACACCCACCACAGGCCACAGGACCACCTGGTTGAGACAAATCGTCCGGCTTTTTGTAGTTTGTCAAAATGTTTAACCCGTTAATTGTGCGATCAATCGGCGCATTAGCCGCTGCCAGGTATCACTAAATCAACAATTGGCAACGCCGGCGCAGTTGCAGCAAGACGCTGCATGCTGCATCGCTCTCTGGTGGATTCCAATTTGCTTGCCACATGGGCAATTACGCAAGATGCCCGCCAGCTGCCCACAAAATCAATGCCCGCTCGCTGAGGAAGGGGGCCGAAGGGGGTAGCTAAACAATAAATAATGAGGCGAATCAGCGCCGCGTAACAAGCGAAGGGGAAAGACGTAGCCCGAGGCATCAGCACCCATCAGATGCAGGTGTCTCCGCAGCTCAGCCTTGATCGTGCCGCTCAGCTTTTGTCAGTGTACCACAAAGAACGAGAGAGAGAGAGAGAGAGAGAGAGAGAGAGATAGAGAGAGATAGAGTAGCGATAGCAATCGGCAGATATTGATGGCACTTGATATATATGAATATGAAACGGCGCCAGGTTGTAATCGGGCTGCTTCAGCTGTTAGCACCTGCAATCGAAAATACGTCCTCTCATTATCGGCAGTATTAAACTGTAAAATGCGTAACGATGCAAATACCCTTTGAAGGCTAATAAAAAGTGGTAAAAGAGCTGTATCAATAACAAAAGGGCTTATCGAAGCCACAAAGGTGAAACGTTCCGAAATAATCATCGTCTTATTTTTGTGAAATAAGAAGTCTCTTTACCAAACATTAATCAAAAAATTTATTATCAATTTCATATAGACACGATGTGCTGTAAGCAAAGCTGAAATTTCAATTAAATCTGGAATAAGCCAGTTTTGTCAAGGGGGAGATAGCTTCGATGCCGTTCACAGCTGATTCAGCAGTAAGTATTGAATGAACATAAGATTTTCCACCAGAGATCATGTTCGATGGAGCCTCAGATAGTTGAGCTTGTGCCTTGATCTCTTAGAGGTAATTGATTACGCGCTCCCTTTGCTACCGAATAACCGGAAAGCAGAGACTCACATTTGGCCCCAGCTCTGATGCAGATCATTCCGAGATACAATTGCGACCCGGTTCGCCTCGGTTCGCTTCGGGGCGCAAAGCGTGTGAAGCCGGCACGAAGCCTTGACAGCTGACCGATGCTTGGGAATCCAATGTGGCACCTGAGCTACGCATTGATTGAGACCTGACTGAAAACCCTGTTACAAGTGTGCAGTAAGTGCATTGCGCATACGCCGCGTGCATCAATTTTCCATAGACATCGGCAGACATGAACGACGTCATCAACTAGTGCTGCAACGCGATACGAAACAATTTTTAATAATTGACAATTAAACTAACAATAATTGACAATAAATATTAAAGTGGCGCTGCAATTAATGGCGCGTTTTAGCCATATAAGTCGGGCCGCGTCTGAGGCTCGTCATCGCCAGCTTAACGGCTCGACGTCAAACAGACGCCGCCTGACAGTGTGAGAGCGGCTGAAAAAGAGAGCAGCGACTTAATGTAACTCAATTAGGTGAGCACCAGAGCCGATAAATCAATCACTACAACAGCGCCCATAATCAGAGCAGCAAACACTGAAAAGATATCGGGCGACCCGCGGCTTGGCACCTGGCTGAGTGGGATCCCGACTTCGGCTGGGGCCCGGAGCGAGTTTGGTTGATGATTTGCGTGCCGCGTTGCAATTTCTCAGCACTTCGACCAACGCAGGCAACTTCCGGAGCAACGTGTCGCGACGCGACTCCAACTCCAACTGCAGCCACATCTGGGACGCTCTGTTTGGCTTAATTGAAACATTTTGCGTAAGCGGGCAGACGAGGTGGGAGGACGCGGCTATGATGCGACAGCGTTTTACTTTACTTGACTCAAGTGGCGCGATTCGCCCACGCAGAATTTAGTTGGACTCACTCAAAATTGGCAAATCGCGTCCAGCCAATGCCACAGCGAGGGCTGCATCCTCGGCGTGATCTCCATTTGGAGTACGACTAGTCACAAATTGAAAGCTACAAGCGGCAAGTACACGATTTATGTGGGCCGACGAGCAACAGCATTAAACGAAAGTGCCCCTTCATGTTGATCCAGGACAAAGGCATTGGATGTGGAAACTGCCGCTGGGGAGGCTGAGTGCTTGGAGCTTGGTGCTTGCTGCAGATTTTCAAATGCCGACCGTTCGATGCTGGCCACAGTTAATCCATACCCATCCAGCGACATGGCCATGAACGCCGTCGCCAGTTTATGGCATTTTAATGGTCACTTAATTTTGTTTATGTTTAATGGGCGCGCCTGTGGCAGCTGGCCGTGGCTCCGATTGTACTAGCAGTTGGAGCTGTATCGTATATTGATTGCCGATTAACGTACCAGGTAGCCAAATACATGGAGACGACGCCATTGTTCGCAAATTACGCATATAATTTCCAGATGGGGCAGCTTTTGTTAAATTTTTGAGTCAAACCCGCAATTTTAATAAGCTCTCTCACCCATCACAACTTTCCCACAACAGCCCGGCAACTTGGCGGCTATCTATGCTGAATTAACAAAATCATAAAGCAAATAGTATATGATCGTGTACCATAGATTACTCGGGCCCGGTCAAAAGCTCCAGCCCAAGCTCTAATGATGATGAGCGTATCGCTTTTTCCAAGCAAATTGCAGGAGCGTTATTTCCTTTGTCGGCTCACACCTCAATCTTCAATTGTGTATAGCTGCAAGTCTTACTCCACCTCCCAGCTCCCAGCTCCCCCTCATGCTCCGGTCAAACTCTAAACTTGGAGCATATGTTGCTTTGTGCCTCTACTGCAGCAGTCGTAATGATTTATGAATGGCAATTTCGCGATATTTTATTGCATTTTAATTAGTGTAATATCAATTTGGTTTCAAGACTGCAAAGAACCTCACTTAGTAAGTCCGCAGGGGAAATGGCAGAAGACAAAGAATGAGGAAGAGGGCGGACGAGGTACGATACGGATAACGTTCTAAATAATATACTTTGGCTTAACAACAAAAGCAACAAAGATCGCACTTCTTGAATCCTCCAATTCTGAGTGAGTGGCACACCTACTCCCTCGCCCACACCCACAACCACACCCACGCTTACGCCTACGCCCACGCCCACGCCCACGCCCACGCCTACGCCCGAGGGCAACTAACGACGCGTGTCGTCGCAACGCCCACACGTGCTTCATAAATCTTCCAATTTAATAACTCTCTAAGTGCATGTAAATATGCAAACACAATAATATTGCCACATATTTTTTGAGTGTCGCACGCTGCATTTTGTGGGCTCCAGCACAAGAAATGAATGAATCCGTACCGAATCGCAGAGAAACACCTAAGCTAAGCCAACCAAGTTGTGGATATCATGTGCACTTGAGAGGGGAGTGCAAAATCAGAGCTCTTTTGTGATATATCGAAATACCTTGTTGAAAGATATTTTAGTTAAGAGTTAAAGTTAGAGTTATAGAAGACTTTGTAATTGAGCACTACAAAAATGATAGAAGGTTGCCTGCTGCATTCAATTGTTAGTTCGTTGGGTCCGAGTCAATAAAATAAACAACGTGGAGTTTGAATAGTCCACAGTGAGTCAGAGCCTCGTTAATGATCCAAGTCTGATATCGTTTTGATTGTTTTGTCATTTAACAAACATTCTAAAACGTGATCACATTTCAGCATTGTCACAAGCTGCTACGATTCCCAAGTTATCCGTATTCAGAGTCGTATTCCGTGTTTAGCTTACAAACCGCATATCGTGCAGCAAAGTAAATGATGCAAGGCATAAAGAAAGAAACTGAAAACTGAAAGCTGAAGCCCATACAAAGCCATCTTTCTTCTGCTGGCAAAACGATGACAAATTGCATGAAATAATATAAATTTTCAGTTAAGACAGTAAAACTGTCTGGGCTAGAGGCCTCGAGTGCGGCAGCTTAAGGCATCAAGCTGCAAGCTTCATGTCAGGGTCTGCGGCGGCAGACTCTGTGGCAAGTAAACTGTTGTTTTTCACGACGACGCTTGTCACATTGTCCACCCACAACAGCAGACGACAAAGCTGACTAGACCGAGGGGCTGGACTGCCGCGTGCAGACTACAGACAGACTTGGCCAGTCAGCCAGCAGTTGCTCTGATCTCATGGCAGTCAAACAATTTGCATAATTTGCTGTTAAGGATTGTTTCTCTCCCCGTCTAGGATCACCCACGCCCGCTTCACTGGTGACTGGCAGTTGCTAGTTGCCAAACGCCTGCTGAGTAAACTCGCCAAGCGGACTCAGTTATGAGTGCATCCAAGTCAATTACCAACACCCGCATGGCGTTGCAAGCTGCCGCCGCTGCCCACATGCTGGCAATAGAGCAATCTGTGCACATGGGTAAACCCCTTTATGATTGCGATGCTTTGTTGCATAAACAATGACAACAAATTGATCGTTGCAACTGAACAGTTGAGCAGCTCATTAGCGCGTTCGTTAAACCCGGCCGCAGTTGCCACTTGCCCCATGCCACATGCCACATGCCATATGCGATCAATAATTTTCGAGATTTTCATTTAATTTGTTTGAATTAGCGCTGAAGACACTGGCGCAATTTTCCCACTGCCCGCTGCCACTTAATAAATCTTTGTAAATTTATCGTTATCGCCTAATAAAATGTCACTGTAGATGTCACAGACATGTGATAAATTGAAAGCGCCCAGCATTTGAAAATAGCAAGCAATTAAGAGCAGCAGCACCAGCACCAACACCAGCAAGAGAAGCTGTGGCAGTAGCCGTAGCAGCCACTGACCAGGCCAGGCCACAGACAACACCTTCAACTTCAGTTGCAGCCAACGGAATGAGGCCATATCAAAGCATCTCTCAGTCAGCGGCTACGGCGGCAATCGTCTGATTGCGGCAACATGCTCGAAATTACTTTTCTGTGTAACTGTGGCACACTCACACACACACTCACACTCGCACGTCCTCACGTACACACGCGACGCACAAAACGAAACAAAATGAACAACAATATCAGCACAAAGGAGTTAGATGAAGTAAAAGCTCGAATTTATAACACTCTTCTTAAGGTACCTCAACAGAGTAAAATTTCGGATGCCTTTGAAGAGAGGCAGATTGCTTCAGTCATACGTACCTATAATTTTCTGATAAGTCCCCGTTTAGCTGGTAAGTTCGACTTTCAAGCGCAACGTATTTTATTGAAAGGCGTAAGGGTAGCAGAGGTTAGTAGTCCATAATAATTATTGTGGGGCAACAACAAGCAACTTCAAAGAGTATATCAAATAAGGCTTATCCATGGCTTTGCAATATATTTCGTATTTCGCGCAAAGCAGATATCAATGTCTCGAGCTTGCAGCATTTTCACACACTCTTCACGGGGGCAGACCACAGACAACAGACAACAGGCAGCAGGTCGGTGGGCGGCAAGCGACGGGCAGCAGCGATAAGCGGGAATTAAATAATTTTACACTCGGCGCGATTATCGGCAGCGATTGCGATGGCAATACGGATACAGTTCGTGTATGCTAACGAGCAGGCAGCTATAATTGGCCGAGGCCAGGCCAGGCCAGACACAGAGGAGATGCAGATACATGCACAGATGCAGGTACATGTACATTGGCAGACAGAGGATGCGCGCGGCAGTCAGTCTGTGAGCTACATTCTCTCCGGCCAATGCAAAAATGGCCACGCGCTTGGCCGGGAGTCAAGTAATTGACAAACAATTACCTTTAACGCAGCATTGTTCCGGCTCTGGAGCTCTCTTTGATCCTCGGCGTTCGGTGTTCGGCGGTTTGGCTTTCAAGTTTGGTGCGCAGCGGCAAACACCTCAATTCTCAATTTTGGTAGCCAGCGCGAACTGCTTTGCCTATGCTGAGGCAATTGTCTGGAGCAGCTGCTGCTGCACCCCCAACACCTGCACACAAAGAGATGGAATAGCGGATCCAAAGCGCAGCCCAGGCCCAGGTCCAAGCCCATGCCCATGCCCATGCCCATACCCATACCCATACCCATACCCATACTCATACCCAAGCTGAAGCTGAAGCCAAAGTCCCGTCCCATAGCCATACCCATACCCATACCTATACCATAATAATAAATATTTCATGAAGCTGTCAGCAACAAATAATCTAAAACTGCAGCGCGCTGACCAAAGGCACAAAGGAGCCGCCACCGCCGCCTCATGGAGAATTTGTTGGCTTCAGCTTCGGCTTTGGCTGCACAATGGCTGCCGATGCCACTGTCGACCTGGCAAGCGTCTTCTTGTGGGTGTTAACAGTCACTACTGGGCGAGGAATGCGGAAAGCCTAAAGAGTTACCAGTTGACTGTATTTATTAAACATAAATTCATGGCCATATTGACATTGCGCTTACCTCCCAAAATCAATTCAAATACATGCATCCAAGCATCCAGTTTCGGGGCAGCTGTAGCTGTAGCTAAAGCTGTAGCTGAACTGGAGCTAGAGCTGGCATAAATGGAGCAGCATACACCTGCCAATGCATTGACATAAACCATAAACCGGTCCTGGTCGTGCTCGTTGCCGCTGCTTCTGCTGCTGCTGCTTACGCACTTGCAACGAGATCAGCATGGGATGCTGCTCAGATACTGCGTAACCTGTTGCCATCATTTGATGCGTCAAACATGCGCTCAAACGCCTTGCCGCGGCCACACTCGGGCCGGGCAGAAAATGTTTATTATTATTATGACCATTTTCGCTACCAAGCATGCGTAAAGCATACGGCCAAGTGGGCCGAGAGGCAGTCAACCCACGACCACGTCACGGCCATGCGACCATCCAGCACCAGCACCAGCACCAGCACCAGCACCAGCACCAGCACCAGCACCAGCAGCAGCATTGGCATCAACAGCCGGCCAATAAATTGTGACGCTAATGTAAAGTGTGGCAAGCCATTAGCAGCGAGACGAGCTGGCAGAGGCGGCAGAGGCGGCAGAGTCGCCGCGGGTTATTGAACCTACCCCACGACGACAGCTGACGAGAGAAGCCTGTGGCACCTTCATATGGACGCAGCCTAAGCCCACATTCACCTCACTCCGTCAGGTACAAAGGGCGCCCGGCTAAAAAAAGATCTGCACTAGCTACCCACTTGAATTAGCTATAATTAATTACTAGAAATATATCTATGATATTATGTTTCTTATTATCATATTTTAGATATTATATATTAAGATATACAACTGAAAGTAGGATCTAAGGAACCAACTACTCATAACTACGGCCCGAACACTTAAAATTCACTCTTCTCAATATAAGAAATGTCTTGGCTCAAAAACTTTAAGCAAATCGAAAGTTTTAAAAGAATCCCTACATAGTCTAATCAAACTGCTAAGTGGCACTCCGTTCTCGTGGTGCAATTGACACATTAAATGTGATCCCCAACCTGGAGTGTACAGAGTATTTTTTACTTAATTCACTACCCCAAAGTAGTGCAATAAAATATCAAGATTTCAAGCTATTATTTATAAGCGCTGCAAGCCAGAACGATCGGCAGCAGCCGGCCAGCCGGGGGCTGTTGCTATGTTGACTGCCTTTTGGCATTTTTATGACGTCCGCTGACGGATTTCACTTCCAGCGGAAAACGGAAGCAGCTAGTTTGACTGGCTGCTGCGAGGCCTGGCCTGGCCAACAAGCAAATGCAAGATGACTTCCTCGACGACGCATTTTTTGTAGGCGCTGTCTCTGGCTTGCATTTAATAGATTAATTAGAGACCAGGCGAACGCCGCCCAATGATTAAGCAAAAGTTGTTACGGCCGCTGACTTCCGTCAATCAACTGACAAGGAAATGGTGCAATGGGGCAGGGGACGGTGCGGGAGGCGGCCGCAGGTGGAGGCGACACTTGCCAGCGACACAATATCTGCTGTGCTGTAACGTACAAGTTAAAGTTTATAAACCGACCAAAAGCAAACGCAGAACTCAATTCAAACGCCTGCTGCGACTGCGGCAACGGCTGCGGCAGAGGCTGCTGTCCAATTTTTTGTGCCGCCTTTTGTCAACTGGCACTGCAAGGTGGCCCGGGCGATGGCGATGGCGATGGCGATGGCGATGGCGACACACAAAAACAACAAAGCGACACACTAAGAGAAGAAAAAAGCATACAACAAAAGTGGCAACCGCAGGCACTTGAAGCCAAGCGACGGCGGCGCTGGTGGCGCTGGTGGCGCTGCAAGGCAAGCCCAGGTCCCGACGCCGACAAAACGTGGTTAGCAAATTTATTATGTAAACGGAAATACGGCATATCCTTGCTCAGTGGCGATGGCAATGGCAAAGGCGACGGCGCCGCAGCAATAGAAATAGTTTTGCGGCTGTCGAGGCAGAAAGGGCGGCACAACCAGGAGAAGCAGGAGCTGAAGCTGGAACTGGACTGAAGGAACTGCCGGAGCTCGTAAATCGCATAAATTGTATAATTCTGTCCATTGTTGTTGCTGTTTGTTTCGTGTTGCTTGTTGCTGTTGTCTGTTGGCTGTTGGCTGTTGTCTGTTTTGCGAATTTGTTGCCAAATTGCGTTCGTAGGTGAGCCTTTGCCTTGGGGCAAGCCGAAAGAGAAGGCCGCAATGAAACAATATGTTGCCCAGCCAGCATAGCCAGCATAGCCAAGCATGCCAGCCGCCAGCTCTCCGCGCCGCCTTCTATTCAGCATTGTGGGCACGTGCGCAGCAACTGCTGCGGCTGCTGATGACAGCGATAGCAAATTAATGACAGGATCAACACCTGCGACAGCACTGCAGTCAGCAGCTTGGAATTGGCTTTGAATGAGCCCAGACTGATTGAATTTCGGCTGCCACTCAATTAGTAGTAAGTGTCGCCAAAGAAGAAGCAACAGAAACTATCGATATAAAGCCCAATAACTGCTGGATCAGCTCACAAGATTTCATATTTTGATAGCTCCTCTAGAGATACATCTGTGGGTACGGGTACTTCTAACATACCTTTTATTTTGCGTGATTTTTACTGATCCTCGATTAAATTAAATGTTTTTAATTAGGTAAAATCAGCTAAAACAGTTCAGTTCGGTTAGGTATTCCGTCACTCGATTATAAGAAAGTGACATATTTTAATATGTGATTATGCTTATACAATAGTTCTCGACTTATTTCAAGTAAGTCTGGGTGGCCGACTAGGAGATACCCTGATCACATAATGACATCAAAGCTTCTGAACATAGTCCATAACTAGGCTCCAATCTTAGAAAATGTTAATGCTAAGGATATCAATCAAAGAAGAATAATGCAAAACAAGTAAGAAAACTCTAGTCGGAGGTGCCTGACTGTGAGATACCCAGATCCCATCTGATCATAGCTTTTGAATTAAGTCTGCTTGAAATAAGCTATGAGCCATTGTGTACGTGTTCGTATATCGATCCTAAGCACTTGACGCCAATCGAATTCAAAACATTTAATTGCAAAGAAAAGAAGTACAAAACATATTTACTCGCATTAAAATTCCTCGCATTTTTCAATTTATTAACAGAGGTTTTAAACTCTACTCTACTCCAAGAGACTTTGTGGACCCATCATGTCGTCTTGACCAAGATTTGAGATTGAAATGCTCTGTTAGCTAATGCTGCTTAAGGCATAGGGTATCAGGCCGACAGCCCACTGCCTACTCAGCCCATGTAGTCAAAAGGACGTCTATGGCATATTTATGACTTTGAATTTATGTGCAACAAAGCGTGCCACACACCGAAGCGTAGAGCTAGGCTGACAGAAAGAGGAAAAATAATTGTATCATTCGCAGAAATTCATTGATCGGCACTGGATTAATTCATATGCTAAAAGCGAAAAAAAAAAATTTGATTTCGATGTCTTAACTCAAACGCAATCAAGAGTCAAAGAGCGAGAAAAACGCGTGTTAAACAGTTTAACACTTCTGCATGGCCACGTCGAGGCAGGCACCCAAGGAAAGAAACGAAGCTCATAATTCATTGGAAGCACACTCACACTCGCACGCGCATACACAGAAGATGTGAAAATGTCTAAGAAAGCCAAAAGGAAATGGCAATGCATTAAGAAATAAGCAATTTGCTGTGCAAGACCAGCAAAAAGCGACAGAGCAACAGAAACTGGGCGCAGGACGGAAGACACAAGACCAGGACGCAGGACGCAGGACGCAGGACACGGGCCACGCAGCCAATGTGTCGCGACTGTAATGCAAACCCAGAGGCTGGCAGTAAATGTTAAAGGCCAGCCAAGGACACGGAGCCCCTCGCTTCCACCGACCCCCGGCTGCCAACCACCGCCCACCCTCTCAGATGGGGTCTTCTGCTATCCTACGCTAAGTAGTTGCATTAAAAGCTTACAACCAAAAATCCAAAACCCAGAGCTCAGCCACTGCAACAAATGCAAAACGCGTTTTCCAGGCGCCCAGCCCATAAACTGTGCCACGCCCTTTTTGGGTCCCCATCGCGGCTGCTGCCATTTGGGTTTTTGGCATCCGCTCAAAAAACGTCTCCAATAGCGGTAGTAAATCAGTTCTTAGATCTTTGCAGGCAGTTGCCGACCTTAAAGCTGCTATTAATTCGATATTAAAAGTCGATGCATGTGAGTCGATAATTATCGATACCTGCATGAATGGAGACTAATGGCTGCTTTGCTGTCAGTATTATCTGATGGACCATCGATAAGTAGTGAGTTTAGCTATATCTGTATGAAGAATACGTCAATTGATAGCAATCGATCAATATTGATGTTTTACATGGAAAATATAGAAATCGCAGAACAATTTCCAATCTCATATAATGCTCATTATTACAGTCAAAGCATAGGCAGCGATAAGTGTCTTGGTTAAGGCTAGGCTATCTCCATGAGAATCAAAATTAGGTGCTTCAAATAGGAGTACTATATGTTTCTTTATGTATTGATTTTATTATATTCATCTATCACTGCAAATATTACAAAATCATTTTAAAATTTGTTTAAAATAGAAATTTAATTGTTCCTCGTCGGCTGTTTTAGCGCCATCTATTAGTTTTTTATGTAAGTCAATTGATGCTGCCAACCTTGGGAAATGGCGTTGCCAACTGCTGTTTGGGGCTGCCAACTTATGTAATTCGTGGCAGTTTCGTTTTATGAAGTGAGGTAACACTGTTTTTGCATTCTCCTCTTTGACGAGCTGTTCGCCGATGCAACATTCGTGAAATTGTTAAAATATTTAACTTTTAGCAGTGTATCACAGTGACATTTCGTAACTGTGAAACTGAAAAACGGTGCTCAAGGTGCGACACGTGTGTTTGTCTGCCGAACGCGGCTATTCATCACAATTTCGGGGTGTGTTTGGAGCGAGAAAATGGAAAACGCATGTTTCGTGCTCAGATAAGGCCCAGCTGTGCGTCGCTCTCGCTCAAATTCAACAAATTGCGAAAAGTTTCCGGCTAGGCTTACTATCGAACAACACAGAAACTGAGGATATCCAAACATCAGCTGAAAGCAGGTCAAAGGCTGTGACAGCAACAACAAAAACAAGTTTAACAACAACAACTACCCAACTCGTACGCAACTACAATCCCAATTTGAACGCAAACAGCTACCAAAATATACACACGAAAAACACATAAGAACCAACAACAAAAACAACAACAACATGCACCCACTGCAAAGTAGTTAAATAATTCTGCCCTGTCTGCGCTTTATTTCCTCTTCATTCTTGTACTCATTTTAATTTCAACAAGTTTTCTGTTCTCGCTTTCCCCACATCTCTTTCAAACCATCCGACGCGCAGTTCTTTTTTCGTTACTACACACCAACAACTAAAGCAACATACAAAACTCACACATACACACACACACACACAGTGACACGTACGGCTCTCACACGAACAATTTATTTGCTGTGACGCAGCAGCCAATAAAAAGCACCTGCAAAAACGGCACGAGACCAGCGACCGGCTCCCGGTGCAGCTGTCAGAGCGAAGAAAGCAACAACACAAACACACTTGTTGCAAAGGCAAAGGCAAAAGGAAGAGTGGGAGAGGGAGAGTGAGTGAACCAACGAGCGACTGAGCCACAGTGAGATCGAGAGAGAGGGAGAGTGATAGAAAAGGGACGTCAAGGCGGCTGTCTCTTCATTAAGTGCCTAAGCAGTCAGCTATCAGCCGTCGCACATATAAAACGCAAAGGTAAGCAGCACCCAAATGTTTTCGAATGTGTTTCAATCATCATTCATGACACGGCTAATTCACAAACGGCAAGCGGTACCCAGCACACGCACATAAACAAAGCGTTGATAAGTCGGCGCTGCAGTTACCGGCGGCGTCTAAATCGAATATCTGATAAGACGGAATCACGATTCTCATGTGCGCGCACATTCAAATTAAAGGCAACAGCTATAAAATGATAAAATAGATTGAGTTATAGCCCCAATCATAGCGAGTTCTCGTCAATTGTTGAAATACAAACCGTGTCTATATACTTTCAGATGGTCAAGGAGAAGCCTAACTCGACACGCATCTATGATAAGGATGGTTTTAGACGGCGAGCTGCTTGTATTTGCGTGCGAGCCGAGAACGAAGCGGAGGTAAGTTTGGATGTCATAATTCGATCGACCACAATGCGAATCGAATAATTTGCAAAATGACTTAACAACGAATAATTAAGCAAAATTTGAAATTAAGTAATAAAAGCTCTAAATCTGCTGCAGGTCCTGCTGGTGACCTCTTCACGCCGTCCAGAACTGTGGATTGTGCCAGGCGGCGGGGTCGAGCCAGAGGAAGAGCCCTCGGTTACCGCCGTTCGTGAGGTGCTCGAGGAAGCAGGCGTTGTTGGCAGCCTGGGACGCTGTTTGGGCGTCTTTGAGGTATCGAGGAATGAAATGATCTACTAATACGTGCGAAAATATATTTTTGTGATTTTCTAGAATAACGATCACATGCATCGTACCGAGGTATTCGTAATGAACGTCACTCAAGAGCTGGATGAATGGGAGGATTCGCGTAGCATCGGACGCAAACGGCAATGGTTTACCATTGATGATGCATTGTCACAGTTGGCACTGCACAAGCCCACCCAGCAGCATTATTTGATGCAGCTGCAGCACTCGAAGACGTTGGAGAATGCCCACACGCCGGGTCGTGTAGTGAACGCTACTAATCCTCCTATATTAGCAAATTCGGCAGCTGCAGCAGCGTCGCCAACAACAGCATAAAGACAAATGCAGGAAGAATAGGCACATACGCATAAACACATACAAAGCGACACACACATTATTTACACTTACATATTTTGACATTTGAAAAATTTGCAATTAGACAGGCAGTTCATATTTTCGGTATGCTTAAATCATTTTCCCAACTCCCGTCCCCATTACAATTGACTAAGCAGTCCGCATCCTTTTCAAGTTTAGTTTAAGTCGAGAACTACGTTTATGTTATTAGGAATTGTATTGAAAAAAAGAAACAAATACTTTAAATAAGAAAGCAAACCAACACTCAATTAACAAATGAGATAAAATCTACAACAAAAATTGAATAATTTTTGAGCGCATAGGGCACTTTTTGCAAAAACGAAATACGTGTACTAACAACAAATTACTATATCTATTAGAATTTTCTACTCTTTTATAATTTATTAAAACATCTTGATTATTGTAATAAACAATTGGAAATGGCTTTAAGTAGCGCTAAAATTGATAATTTATGCTAAGCGCCCAAAAACATACAAGAAATATAAATTATAATACGAATTACAAGAGAAAAAAGAAACGAAAAAGAAAATGAAAATGTAACACGAAAATATTTCGTTCGACATCTGCCACAATCTAACAATTTAACAGCCTCTGTATAAACGTCTGTTACAGGTAGACTCATTAGAAAACTAAATAATTGACTAAAATTGCCTATACAAAAAGTAATAATAAATAAAACAAAGCTATGCCGGAAAAATTAAAAACAAAAGAAAATATTAGTGAGTCAAGAAAAACAGAGGGATAACTAATTAAGCTACATTTTAACAATAGGGCATATGCACGCTGTACTTTTCAAAAATACAAGGCAAAATAAATAAGTAAAAATACACATAAAAACTTAAAATGTCATTGTGATAAAAAAAAACAAACAAAAAACTAATCAACACTTTTATGTAGCTCTTTTTGGAATACACTTTTGAGCACTTTCAAAGACGAAATTTTAATTCAATATCGAAACGCCCGCGAGGCCAATTGATTTTCAATTTGAACTCGAATTAAGTTACAGAAAAACAATATTAGTCGGCAAGCTTAACAATAGAGAAACAAAATGTTTCAATTTAACAATAATTTATGACAATTTAAAACGAAAATAAAAACACAAAGCCAAAACACTAATAACTTTTATGTGTTAAAAATCTTTTATTTGTTAATTCTATGCCTGTGTTAATTAATTAAAACTAATTGCTGTAAAAATGCTACCAAGTGTTGAGCAAGCCTTTATGAGGAGTTACCATTCTACTGATGTGCTTCCTGTCTTAAGCGCCTCCTTGCTGCCTATTACGTGAGCTCTGACTCTCCACCTCGGAGTCCGCGCCGGAAGCCGTGATTACTGCCTGCAGCAGCTGCTTTAGCTCATTGTAGAGCCTGAGAGCGAGTTGGAGGCTGGGCGCCTGACGACGTTCTGGCACCTGATGCTCCCTTGGTGGTTGCACGCACATCCTTACAAGCTTCTGCAGCGAACGCGGCAAGCGTATGCCACTCAGAAGTCCGGGCTGGAAGGTTCCACTCCCCAAGAGGACATGCTCGCAAAATATTTGAAAGTTGTTATTCTGCTGGATATGTGTGCAGGCCTGGCGCTCTGCGTCGCACATTCCTCGACAGGAGTGAAAGCTGCAGTCCTGATTGCTATGACATTTGACGCCATTTGATATTCGTTTGTCCAAGTAGCTCTCGACATAGACATGCTCGGCGCTTTGGTACTTCAGACGCCTGTCGGGCGTGAGTCCAAATCGATTCACCTGCATCTTGCACATTCTCAGCGGCTCCGGCTTCATCTCCTCCAGCCGAAATATGTACTCCATGATATTGAGTGCATGCTTTAGACGCTGCTGTCTATTCGAGGATCTGTTAGGTATATATGATTTATAGGTTTAGCTAGATTCGAATTACATATTTAAGTTTCCCATTTACTCACAGATACTGAATGATGCTGGGATTGGATTGCACGATCTCCAAGCCCTCTGTGGCATAGTAGGGGCCACAGGAGCCTAGCACCGCAGGAAAAACGGAATCTTCGTCAAAAAGTTTGCCCATCATATAATTGTTGTCCTTAAATAACCGCCAAAAGCTGACCATCTGCTGTGAGTTATTATCCGCAATCTCCTGGTTGACCAGAGCGCGTATCTATAAATGAAGAAATTTAGCTTCCAGGTCATCGTAGCTCAGCTTTATTTGCTTACCATGTTGTCGTCTAATGTCACATTGTAGGCCAGTATGATGTGAAGTTTGACGATCTCGTGGAATTCCTCGATTTTAGGATAAATGGCCTCGCCCTTGTTGTTCGTCCAGCTCAAGTCGTCGTCATTATGCTTAGCCAGCTGTGTTCCGGCAGCAATCGGAATGGTATTGTAGTCATGGCAACTGAGAAGCTAATATCAAACTGACCTACCTTTACGGCAAGCATGTCGCCATTCTTTTCAGCGGTAAACAAAATCGTTTTCATGTCGTTCAACGGGCATTGAAAATTGTCGAAGGTAGTCTGACTACTGCACAGCTCCTCACAGAGTGATCCACTATACTCATGATGCTCGTACTTCTGGCACTATAAGACAAATACAATTGATGCGCCGCATGAGCATAATTTTTTTTCTTACCATGTGCGTGAGGCTCCTGTGCGACATCAGCTTGAAGCAGAAGGATAAATTAAGAAATGCATAGCTGAAGACGCCAACGGCCAACAAGACTGCAATTAGAACCGTCCGCTGCATTCCTAGACGAATTTTGCGACGGAAGGCAGTCAACATATTTTATGGTGGATTAAAATTTCATTTTCGACTCAGCTTTTCCTTCACATGCCCACATGAGGTATATACACCAAGCCCCATACAGGAACTGTCATTTGTGGTCAGTTGGACGTGCTTTGCTCATGCGCGATGACAATCACACCCTCGTGGCTAAAATAGAGGAGTATATCTAATGGGAGTGGCGATAAGTTTTGTATATTAAAATCGATAGCGATATTGTGTGTGAATTGAATTTATTTGGCATTGGCTTAGCTTCCGATTCATATTATCAATTTAGAGTTATGGTTTATTGGCATAGGTTATATGAATATGATATATGCATGATATATATACATATACATATGTATATATATGTCAACTTAAAATATGAATGAATGACTATTATACGTGTCTGCACCAGGAAAACGTTCGCAGCCTGTGAATGCCAATCTATGTATTTGAATTTGAGTTGAGGTAGTACTGAATAAAATATTCCTCATATAAATCCCAGAATTTTCTAAAATGTCATCCTGACTTTCCTCAATGAACCGATTTTTTCGGAAATTGTATTTTAATTTTCTGTGTGGTCCCGCCTATAAAATTGAGAAAAACACATGTAATTTGAAATTATTACTTAACGTATAATTCTTTATTTATACTCTTTGCTAAATTGAGCAATTATTTACTTAATTCATCAATTTAATTTCAATAAGTTTTCTTCTTTCTTGCATTTAATTGGTATTCGAGCTTTCATTGTTTTTCCTTTGTTTAGTTTTTAAATTTGTAATTTTTGTTTTTGCTAAAAATAATGTAAATTCATAATTACATACCTAGTTCAAGTTTATTATTGTATATTATTATTATATTTTTAATCTTTATTTGCCATTGCCCATTTGGTAATAACTAACGCAAACTCATAATTGTCTAATATTCTGTGTGTGCGTGTGTGTATGTGTGTGAGAAAGTGTAACTGTGGCTATGTATAGTCGTGCCTAATTATTCACCTTTATAAGTATTTATTATGTATTTATATACTTAAGATAACTGTCCTGGTATGGTAATACACAATTTTATGTAGTTATGTACACAACTATATATTGTTATGTCAAATGCTAGATCATATTGAATTAACTGTATCTATACAGTGTTCTATGTTCCATCTTTAAATCATATTGCGAATTCAATTAAAATACTTCTAAAAAACAAAATACAAATCAGCTGAGAATCCTTTTGCATTTGGCCAACTTGTCCATGGCTCAATGCTATATTCTGCGAACGGCTCTCACGTTTTATTTTATTTTTATTTCATGCTTTTGTCTAATTGTTTGGTTTTGTCATTTGTATCTTTTGTTTTGTTTTTTTTTTTTTTTTTTTTTATATGTTTAATTTTTTTTGTGTTTAGCATTCAACTTTGTATATGATTATCATAAATTGTTTTTGTTTTTGTTTCTGTTTTAAATTAATTTAGTTTTTGCCTACGCGAAGTTCGCGGTGTTTAATTTTTGTATTCTGAGAACATTGAAATTGTATGCATTCTTAATTGCTTTTTAGTTATTGTTGTTATGAACTAATTTCTTGTTAATTTGCATAGTTATATCATTGCGTGTGTTTATTTATTTGTATGGGCGTTAAATAACTAAGTTTGGTTTCCAATTGTTTTTTTAAATTTACTAATATATGCACACAACATTTGACTAGTCCGGCTGAAGTGATATGCATCCAAGATACATCGATCCTTCGATCGGAAGTATCTCAGCTGTTTATCCGTTCAAACTCACAACCCGTTAACATCGGTTCGCAATCGAGTTACGCAGGTTTATGTTTTGGCTTGATTTATTTATTTATTTTTTTTTTTTCTATTTTTTTTTATGCAATGTTAACGTTTTTCCTTTTGATTTTGCTACAAAATCACCGCCGCGTGGCTTTTGTTGTTTGGTTTTTAAGAATTTATTTTTAACTCATTGTTATGTTTTTACTTAGTTATTTAAAATAATGTAAAAAATCTGCAAGTCGCATGCTCTTCGTTATTTAATGTGCCATTAAAAATGTCTATGATTTTGTCTATATGTATTCATTCTTATATTTACAACAGTTATTGTTTTATCATAATATTCCTCGTCGTCTCATATGATTTTCTTATTTAGTCTCGATCTATTTTGTGGTTGTTTTTTTTTTTTACTTTTATAAAACCTTTTTGGCAGTGCATTTATATTTATTATTCCGGCTTACCTAATTGTATGGATACAGCTATAACTAGAAATTATATTAATTATTTTATATGTGATTTATCAGTAAATTAATTGTATTATTAACTAACAGCAAGTATTTACAGTTGTTCTTCATTTGCTTACCATTAATTTCTTTTATTTATTCATTTTGTCACGCAAGGTACGTTCGATTCAATAATTTATTTAAATTATGTTTGTGTGTAATAAATATATATAAATGGTTTATATATTTAAAGAAATTCAAACTATAATATTTCTATCAAATACAATTGGAAGACAGTTGTTGGGATCCATGCAATCGAAATAAATTCGCAAAATAAAGAAAATCAAAAAAGGAACGAAAAAACATTGGGAAAATCAAAATGAATCGTAATTTAATTTAAAGTGTTAAATTTATCTTTGAGCAAAACGGCATATTGCTTATACATAACTTGCAAGCATTCCCTGAAGAAACTTGTTTATTTCCATACCAACCATAAAAATTCGTATATCAAATTTGAATTGTAAATAATTCCAAAAAAAAGGACAACAACAAAAATCACTCTTCTTCCTATATGCAATATCTAAGATTAACTTACTGACTTAGTGGAATGCTCAATAGCTTACATTTGTATGAGTCTGCTACATTTGTTTTGCTTGCATGTGTTAATAATTTTGTAGTAGTTAAATAGTTAATATTATGTTGCTCTTCTTACTGAATTTGCTGAAACTCTAAATCTCGTAGCGCTTCATCGATCACTTAACTCTAATAAATAATTATTTAAAGACTTTTAATTCTGTTTATTTATTTTTCTTTTAAAACTATCTTTTGGTAGTTGTGCATTATTATTTCCATTTGCCTCTGGGATTTTTTTTGTTTTTTTTTTTTTTTCTGTTGCTTTTTTTATCTTTAAGTTAAATATGCAAATTCAAAACCGGTTCTTATTCTTTAATTTGAATATACAAGTTTTCATACTTATCAAGTATACGCACTGTTAGCTTAGGTATTTTTAAAATAGTCGTTGTTGTGGTTGTTGTTTATTTTATTTGGTAGCTGGCTGCCATAATTTAATGATTTAAAATGTTTTCGTGTGTGTGTGTTTATGAGTGTGGGCGTGGGTGTAGATGTGGGTTCTGTCTGTTTATCGCACAATACAATTTAGCTTACCACAAATAAACATTAATTTTATTCTTCTTTATCAATTGGCAGTGTAAAAATTTAAGTTCTTTATCATTTTTGCGATCTCTGTGTGTTTACGAAGAATGTTTAATTATTGCTTTTAGAAAAATGTGGGCTGAAAATGCGATTATGTGGTCCATCCACAGCTAATCCTCATCTAAGCTTTGCGAGCGTCGTGGCTGCAGCGCTTGCGACTTCGACACGACCACGTACTTGCGACCAAAGTAGGGTGAATCTAGAGATGGGAATAGTAAGGCTAATCAGCAGGAGTCTGGCTCACGATCTTGGCTCACTTCTTGCGCAGGAAGTCAGTGTATTTGCGTGCACGCTTGCGGACCTTCTTTAGGGCGTTGCCCAGCCGGAACTGGTCATCGGCCAGGCCGTGGGTGCCATAGTGATGCGTGCTGTTGTTGGTGCTGGTGCTATGATGGGCATGGGCATGGGCATGGGCGTGGCTGTGCATATGTGGGTGCAAGTGATGCGCATGCGTGTACTGGCCATGATAATGGGGCTGATGCTGATCAAAGTGGGCGTGGTGTATGTAACCATCCCCGACTGGATTGACTGAAACCGATGCCGGCGACCCAGGCGACATTGGCTGCGACAGCAAATTCTGTTCCGAGGCGGCATCAAAGGAATCAAAGTGCAATGACGACGAATGCTCGCTAGTCGTCGATCCGCCGCCGTCCAATTGCATGCCAGCAAAATCCTTGGGCAGCTCATCGATAGCCAACGGTTTGTCGAAGTGCGAATTGCCAGACATATTTGAATAATCATAGCTAGGATACGTGTACGGTAGGTATCCGGTGTGATGCGCTTCGGAGCTAACTGATGCCTCGGCATCTCGTTCGCCCACGCGATTATTGATGAACTTCACCTCGTTGGCGTTTCGCTCCTGGCCGCTGCTGCCAAACACAATATTGATGTTGTTGCTGCTGCTCGATAGATTGATGTTGCTGGGGGACAACGGCTCAGTCGGGACCTGGGCAGCACTCGTGTTCTGATTCAGATTCGTTTCCTTGCTGGAGCAGGTGTGGTAGCCGCGTTCATAGCGCTGAAAACATTCTCCAGCATCGCTGGAAGCAGTGTTTGTGGTGTTGGTATTGTTGTTCGTGATGTTGTTGCTCTGTTCAAAGTTGTTCTTGTACTGGAATTCGAGCGCATTGCTGGGCTGAAACGGATAGTTCTTGGAGTTGTTGAGAACATCGCCCACCATCGGATTGCCCTTGGACAGATACTGATGTATGTCCTCGCTGGTTATTTGGAGATCCTGATCCAGATAAGTGTTGCATTGTATGTAGTTGTTGCAACAGTTGTTGTACGCCTCGCCCTCTTGATCCTGATGAAACAATATTGTTGTAGACTCCTCGAATTCGCAGTGATAACTACTGCCGCGGCGTTTGCGTGCCGCTGCTGAGGTACTAGGTTTCTCATCATACTGAGTTGCCTTCCAGTTGTTGGTGTCAGTGTTGCTGGTGAGCTTGCGACACGGCTTCATCTCCGGCTGGGGCGCATGCCAGGCTTCCATCTTATCTTCCACGGCCGCCTCAGTTGCCACAACAGCACCACCGACGGCGCCCTCCAGCTCCAATTCTGTAGGCGACCTGCCATCAGCTAGAAAACTCCAGCGTATGGGCGATGGTGAGCAGGCATACTCGGGCAGCTCATTGCTAAGCGCGCCTTTCGAGCTGTGTCGCTCCAGTGTAGAGCTGTGGGAGGGCGTTACAGTTACCCGCCGTTGTTCATGCAGCTCGTCATGGTTGCTTTCGTCGGCGATTTGCTTGGCTCGATCGAATATTGAGGTCAGCGAACCGAGTTGACTGTTTGGCCGACTGGCATTTAGGCCGCGCAAGGATATCGACGTATAGCTGGGTTGGCGGGCCTGCAGTCGGTGCTGCTTTCGCATGGCAGCTGATGCGGACTTTATGGAGTTGTTGCGGCTCAAGGAAGAGCGCGAGCCATACAGGCTAGTGGAATCTGTTTGATAGCAGTAGTCAGAGCTGGTGCAGCAAGAGCTCGGACGACGCGACGATGTGCCATAAAGATCTTCTGCAAAGTACTGGGCCAGCTCCGTGCGGGATGAACTGCAACATGATTTGCGGACCATTATCTCCTGCACCTCACGGTCGGCACAGGCTGCTTCCTGACAGGCGTTGATCGAATTGCAGGACACATCTGTGACCGAGCGATGACGCCGACTGCTGCACACATGCCGCGAAGTGCTCTGCCCGCTGCTGGCAGACGCGTGTTGCGTGTGGGCGCCTGGCAAGCTGCTGCTTCCGCTGCCACCAACCGCAGCGACGCTGTGCTGTCGACGTCGACGGCGATGATGATGGTGCGAATGTGATTGTAACTGTCTCTTGCCCTGACCCTGACCCTGATCCTGACTCTGACCTAGGTGGGAGTGATGATTGTGCGGGGATGTATGACGACTACGATGCGGACTGTGACTATGGCTGTGTTTGCGCTGCGATAGCTGCTGTGTTTGATGGCAATGTGTGATCACAGCAGCCGAGTCCGGCAGCTGGGGCACTTCATGCTTGTGTTGAGTGTTGTTCGATGATGGCGGCGCCGCTTGATCACATACGATATCTTTTTCATAGCTACAATGCACGTAATCGTGTATACTGGACCAGGACTGATGCTGATGTTGATGTTGATGTTGATGTTGATGCTGGGGCTGTTTTGCGACTGCAGCGGTAGAGTTGACGACGGAGGAGAAGGACTGTTGCTGCTGCTGCTGCTCCTCCTCAGCGCGACTCGTTGAATGTACACTGGCAGTTTCAGGAGGTGAGACGTTCCTCAGTCAAGGCCCGCTGTTCTGGCAGGCAGGTGCTTGCTGACGAAGGTGAAGGGGCGCAGAGGCAGCGCTCCGGCCCTGGTGTGTACTTCGGCCGCCGTCTAAAAATCGCTCGGATGCAGCTACAAAAAGCGCAAAGGTGCCAAAAAAAAAATAATAATAAAAATCAAAACATTTTTCCAATTGATAGAGCTGCCAATAAAACTTTATTTCATTTGGATTTATTTCTCGTGTTTATTTTTATTTTATCTGGTTCATTATTTTTCTGGCTGGATTTAGTAGTAGTAGTGGTTAAGACTAATAGTGCATGCAAAAAGTACATGCCAATAATACACATGCGCTTTGGTAATTATGAAGATTATGTTCAGAGCGAATATCATGCAGACTAAAAGAACGTAGTTAGGAATTGAAAGAGTTCAGTTAATGAAATGAAACATGACTTGTAAACGCCTTCTCAACGACTCTCAAAGAATTTAAATGAATCGTGAGACAATCGGCATGAATTCAATTATTCTCTGTTTTTATTTTTATTTTTAAATACATTCAGACGCATTATTGGCACCCTTTATGTCGTAAAGTGGAGAGTGCTTTCTTTTAGATGTTGTTTACTTAGCCAATTCATTCATTTTGCTGACAGTTTAGGTAGCTCCCAAGTTCACATTCACTTGCGTACTATAATACGAAATAAATAAAAAAAAAAAGGAAAACGAATATATAAAAATGATATATATATATATATATATATATATATATATTTAAAGCAGTTGATCACCCGTGGTATCAAAATAATATTAAACTATCTGCAGTTTCTTGCAGCTTAGCCTAGAATGCTTGTGATACGGGCAGATATTAATTATTTAGATAACTGACGAGCTGTGTGCGATTGTGTTGTAGCTCTTGTCCAAGCGGCACGCGCGGCATTGGCATTTTCATGTAAATGCTTTGTGGTTGGTGGCCCAATAGCTGGTGTCTTATAGATTGATTAATTGGGGATCTGTGAATGTTGCTTATAGCTCTTATGTGTAGTTGCTGTTAACCTACATGACATTCTTCCATGCGCCGAGTGCCTGCGGAAGCTATCATCTCGCCCATAGTCAGACTCATTGTAGTAGCATTTGCGATTAGGAACTGGCGTTTGTATATTTGTACCGTAGTTTGTATAGCAAGTCGTGGAGCCTGCTCCACCGACACCGCCACTCACATAACTCGTCGACGTTGGACCCAACAGATTGGTGCTATCACTTAACGGATATGGACCCATGCCTTCAACCGTTAACGAGAACGAAGTCGTACCAAAGACTTTAGTATATATTTTGCAAGAAATTAATTTGGAATGTTTTGTTTTGGGTTTGTTTTTTGTTTCATGCATTGTTCGGATTATCGCCAATTTGTCAATGACGTTTCCCAATCGGTAGCATACAGAAGATTGATGTTATTTTATATCAAATTGTGTTGGTTGGTGTTGTTGTGTTAAGATCCAGTTGATAATTTAATGGGTTCCCAATATATTCATTAATTCGTTGATTTAAAAAGTTTGTTTGTTTGTTGTAATTTTGGCAGCACAATTCAAATATTCCCAGATAATTATGAATGTGTTGAAAACGAAAAATATGACATAGTTAAAATTATATCGATTATTTAAATATATAGATATAATGCAGAACACTTGACATTTAATTACTTTCAAAATATGAAGACAAGCATGCAAAACAAAAGAGTTAAATGAAAATAATACTTATTTGAAATTATACTACACTCAATCTCTTTTTTTTTTAATGTACACTTAAAAAGATTAAAGTGCTTTCCCTCTACATTTTTTTTTTTCACCCCGTGACAGATTTTTTGTTCAAGCCCTTCAGTCATATTGAGAACTCAATTAGATTGCTGGTTGATATGACGTGTTGATGAGTTGGGCAGAGTCTTTTTGGAAAAGTTCAGTTAATATAAGTATGTAATATTTTATTCATATTTGATTTAAGATTTCCAGCATTAACAACAATTTATATATTTTTAAAGTGTAAGCTTTGCAAATGGAATATTTGTAATGCTCTGCTGATGCAAGAGCAATTAAATTAATATCCGTCAGTCAGTCAGTGGTAACGTATAATACAATATTTTTAGTATGGCTATAATTTTTATAAAATCTACATTCGCAACTAAATTTAAAATACATTTTGAATACAATAATTTTGTACGAATAAATATTATAGGATATATGTAAATAAGTCATGCCATATTGCAAGCCTAAGATTTAGACACATAAAAATGGCTGGACATGTGTGAATTTCAATGAAAATAAGTTTAAGCCAAAACAAATTCAAATTTAAAGATACATGTTTGCTAATTACTCTGTTCAAAAATATGTGTTAATGCGTAATTTTGAGTATTATTTTCGAAAGTATCACCATGTCACTGCTTGTGTGCTTGGGTGTATTTTTCTACAACAATTTCGTATACGCAATGCGTAAAACATCGATTTTGTAGGTTTGTATATATATTGTATATACACACATTCTTATGAGTGTGTTAGTGTGCATTTTACAAGTATGACTTAGTTTATTTTTTGTTTTAGATAAAGGTATTCTATATTCAGTTTACCTAGAGGAAATTATGTTGAATGTGTGTTGTTGTAAAACATGGATACGTAAATATTGTGTTTGCTGTTTTTTTGTTTTAATTTTTGTTGGTCGACTTTTGTGTTTTTTTTTTTTTTGTTTTTGTAATTTTTGTTTGATTCAACGAGCAATTTGCACAACAAATAATAGTTAGAAAATAAGAACGTAAGTTGGAATTTTGCTTGCAGTTTGTAATTCGTTTTTTAAATTCTTACGTGAGTCATGTTGGGTCTTCTCCTCAGATACCATCAATGCGGCATGCTCGATGCCAGAATTCATACTTTGTGGCTCCAAGCTATTTGTGCAGTTTAGCATACTCCTGAAATTCGCACACTCTACGATTATGTTTTAAGTGTAAACGTATTTAAAATTTAATTTTTGCAAACTAATGACAGCAATTACGAGACATTGGACATAACACGCTTACGCCTACATAAAGAAGTACATGGGGTCGATCAAAATCGGGAACATGTGTGGGCTACACCTGTCTGTATGTGTATGAGTAAGTTAACCTTAGCTGAAAGAACTTATAGCATATGTTGAAATTGGCTTGGAAGTTATTAGGCGCGGTCACTACATGAACACAAAAATAACATAAAAACACAAGTCATATTACTTAAGATAATTAAACAATATTTATTTAGTTAAGCAATTAAAAAACCAAATATAAACTTAATAATAGAACATATAAAATTAAATAAAATTAATCAAGACTAATCGCAAGAGCTGTCGAAAACAAATTTTCCCTGTTAGTTCCACTTCGAAAGTCGAGCGAAATTGAGAGAGAAAAAACATGTGATTTCCGACTGTTGAGATTGCGACTGTTTCCTTGTGCACACATTGAAATGCCAATTAAATTTGCAAGGACATTGCAACTGGGCATGGGCATGAGCATGGGCATGGGCGTGGACGTGGGCGTGGGCCTCGGCGTGGGTGTGGATGCGCGGTACAACAGCTGCCCTACATTACTGCACTTTGGTTCGCGTTGCATTGGAGTCACGTTGCGATATCTCAATGTCTGCTGTGGAGCTACTGTTGCCATTGCCGTTGACACTCTCCCCACTAAATGGACAAGCAACATAATCAAAATGTGTTGTTAACTTATATGACTGTGTTTGTGTGAGCTTGTGTTTTTTGTTTGACATTTGTTTTAGTGCTTTGTTATTAACACTAGAAATTTGTTGTGCTTTAAACTAACCAATTTATTAAGAATGAACAATGAACAATCAGGACACAGACTCGGAGTGGGATTGTTAAGATGTCAGGGCGCTGCATGAATTAGAAATTCAATTGATATATATAAATATATATATATATATATTTATTTATATATATATATATATATATATATATATATATATATATATATATATATATATATATATATTTATATATATATATATATATAAATAAATATATATATATTTATATTTATATTTATTTATATTTAGAAATGTGTATATATATTGAAGGGTGGTGGGGTGACATGAGAGAAATAGAGAGTTACAAAACGGTTGATAATGAAACATGGCATATAAATAGAAGGGTATACAGAGTATTTAAATTCATATTAAATATTGGAATAGTTTTTATATTTAAATTGCTAAATATGAACTTGTATTGATTAATTTGTTTATCAGCTGTAGCCAGCTATTAATTGATTGTAATTCGTAAGTTGTAACAAAAGTAACAAGTAGAACAGGCAAATTTAAGCAGACATGCCGAAAAAGTATGAAACTTTGAGCGAAAGTTTTCATAGAATTTCAATTTGTTTTTTTTTTTTTTTTTTTTTTTGTAATTTTGTTTTGTTTTTAATTAGTTAAAATGTACAATAAAGTTGCTTTTAGAGTGAACTAATAAAGTACAGCAAACGAGCTACTTTTAAATAGAGCGAAACGCTTCAGATTGTAGTTTTGTTTAAGCTTTGATCTGGAGTTTATAGTTTTTTTTTTTGTCAGTTTCTCTTAAATTCATGCAACTTACCCGTACAGTCTACTATCTCGAAATGTCCTTCAGTTTTGGGCATACATAGAATGGACATGGTTGGTATTATTTTCAATACAAAACACAAAGTGTTACAAAATAAACAAGATTAAATTTGAAAATTTAACAACTTAGACGCATAGCTGGAGGACTAGACAGTCCAAAGAAACAAGTCATATGCAAGCCGCACAATAAACTTCCAAGTACAAAATTGTGGGAGAGACACAGCTTTGGGCTGCATTTCGTTTCGGTTAGGAACCGCTTTTGGTTAGCTTTGTGGAAATATGGCTGAACTGCTAAAAGGAATTATAGGCATCTATTCTCTTTATGCTTAATTATATTCAGAACTAATTATCAAATCGCAGTGAGCTGTGTGCAAAGTCTATGATTGAATGGAAGTTACTACGTACCTGCCGTTGTTATGACGGAAGAGTGCCAAGATTTCCTCAAAGGTTTTGTTTTTGGTCTCCGGAACCTTCTTGTAGGTGAATATCCAAAAGATGGCCAAGAAAACGCTGAATGGCAAGAATGTGTAGTTCTCTAGGGAGTTCTGTACAAAAAAAAAAAAAAAAAAAAAGAAATATTAAGAGCAATATGCTTAATTATTGTTATGTGACGCACCTTCATTCTGGGGAATCCAATGCCGACCACGAAGTTGGCCATCCAATTGACCAGCACGGCAATGGCCATGGCGCTTGGCCGTGGGCCTTGAGAGAAGAGCTCCGCTGTTATCATCCATGGTATGGAGCCGGGTCCCACGGCAAAGAACACAACAAAGCCCAGTGTAGCCACCACAGATAGATATGACATCCAGTCGATCATTTCCTGTACATAACCAAAAAATTCCTATACAAAATGCGTAGTACTTGCGTTCTCGATAATTTGTAGGCTTTTTTAGTTAATATAAATATATAAATATATATATATAGATATATAAATATATATAAATATATATATGTATACAAATATATTTCTTTATGTTTAACGAACTGTTCGTTGACAGGAAACCAAAACAAATCAAGGAATAGAGTCCACCATTTGAATAATAATGTAAACTAATCAAGTTTAACCTTCTAGCACTAAATGAATCTGAACGCTTATATGCATGAGTTGGACTTGGAGTTCATTGGGCTTAGTTAAAATACTTTAAAAATAGTTGCTATCTTGGTTCTCAAAGAGTTGAATCGTTCTCGTCGCATCACAAACTGTCACTTGAGTTTTTATATTTTTGCTGTAACACCTTTAGAGAACGCTTAAAGTACGAGTAGTTGTAGAAGTACTAGTATGTATGCATATCTTAATTAAATAGTATTATATAGATTAAGATTTAGTTCGAATCTATTTAAATAAATTAAGCGGCGTGTTGACACATTTGAGAGTGTGAGATTTGTGTGTTGAGAGTGGCCTTTTGAAGCATTTGTCAGCGCGTGTTCTGCTCTAGAATCAATTTAGCGACAGCTTTGTACATTTTCCAACACTGCTTGCGGTTGGCTGTGTTGTGAACTGTTTGCATTTTGGTGCCCGGAAAAAACTGTTTTGCAAATCGTGTGAATTGTCTTTGCAGTTGAAACGGTGTCTGCTTTTCTTATTCAATTTAAAATAATAATCACAATATTAATACAAGTTAATTTAAAATAAGTTGTGTATGTGTGTGTGTTTGAGTGGGGAAAAAGCCTGCCAAGTCGAGAATAGCTTTTAATAAGGGGCGAGACGATTGCCCAAATGAGCTGTTTGACTGAACGCGTTCAGTTAGAGCTAAGCATTTCAATGACTGACTCTGACTGATGGTTACGTGTCCCTTACATGCTGGACTTAGTCAAATACTATAATAATCTAACAGCTCATTCAGGCAACAACTTAACCTAGGCAGAAAACAATATAGAAACTACGCAAAAAAAAACACTATTTTTTATAAGGCAAGCGTAAACTTTAGTTTAGGTGCAAAACAGGCAATTTGCAACAGGTTTTAGATGAGATAGATAGATTATATTATATTTATATTTATAATGCATTATGAAAACTTTATATGTACATGGAGTCTTAGAGCTTACACTAGGATTAGTTATATAAGATAAGCCTCTTTAAAAATCTGCAAAAACTGAATGTGTCTGTTGGGTGCTTTGCATACTTGATTTGTGTGCTAAATTGAAAACATATTTTATACAAAATTAATAATTGCAGTGGCTTAGCGACAGCCCATAAATAACATAACATATTCATATTAAAATATATATTTACTAATTTAAACGTATTTCGACAAAATATTGTGTAGTAAATGTAATGCGACAGTATGGGGTGTGGCAAATTGATTGCTGGCAGAGGCAGCAGGCAGTTATAAATTCAAATATACATATCTCACATCAATAATTTATAGATATACGCGCGGGACAACTGTCATGCCCGCTTTTTTTTTGTTTTTTGGGTTTACTCTGGGGCTTGTTGGAAAAAGGGGTCTACACAACTTCATGCATAAAATATCTAAGTCAATATTGAAATATTTATAAAAACGCAGAATGTATAGCATTAGTTGTAAAACATTGAGACAGTGTCTTTAAATCATTATCAAAATCAAATGCAATACGCAATATATGTTAATGCTAATGGTAAAACGCTATATAGCTTCAGGCAAATAGTTGCCGTACTTTACAATACTAGATAGTAGGTTGGAAAAATAATGGTAACCCTTGTACTTGCCTTGATCAAAAACGAAATCGTTATGAATATGGAGAAGATGAACATTCCGCCCAGCCCATACAAGTGCAATGTACGGCGACCAGTGCGATCCATTAGCGGTATAGAGACCAAAGTCATTACAACCTGGATTATAAATGAGGGTTCATATTAGTTGGTGAAGCGCATGCTTTGACTGTAGCTGCCGCCTTGTTACCATTATGGCACCAATGCCTATCGTGGCAAACTTGGCGATTTCCTCGGTCAGCCCAGAACTCATGAAGAGCGATGTGGAGTAGTAGAAGACGGCATTGATGCCGCTAAACTGTTGACTTAGCTGCATTACAATGCCAATGATCAGAGGCGGACGCAACGTAGACGAGCAAATTAGCTCCATGGTCGATATATGGCTCTCAGCCTGTTGAGCGCGCTCCTCTGCACGCATCTCCTCAATGTCCTCGTCGACGGAGCCGGACGCGCGAAGACGACGCAGCGCTGCAAAATGAACAGATTAGTTTATTCGAGCTCAAGGTTACTCTAAATCGTTAGGTGTCACCTTTGCGCGCCTCTTCTTCCCATTGTTTGGTTATGAGCAAATATCTTGGGGATTCGGGACAAACTGGCAGTAATATTAATTGCAATATTGCTGGACATATGGCGAGGCCCAGCAAAATGGGCCAGCCCTCATTAGTGCCTAATATTTGTTCAATGCCCAGCACCTGGGATAATAGTAAACCTACAGTCACAGCCAATTGATTAACAGTACCTAAACCACCGCGTAGATTTAGTGGTGCTATCTCAGAGATGTACATTGGCACCAATGATGTATTGAGACCTGGAGAGATAGAAATAGAGAGAGAGAGAGAGAGAGAGAGAGAGAGAGAGAGAGAGAGAGAGAGAGAGAGAGAGAGAGAGGGAAAGAGAGAGAGAGAGAAAGAAAGATATATATACCACATACGGTTCTGTGCTTATGTACTCACCGCAATTAACACCTATTATAAAGCGGCCAAGGAATAACATTTCATAGGAATGACTAACTTTGGTAAAACCCATCAAACAGGCTCCCGATATACCAAGCACATTGTTCAACAATAGGCCGCCTTTTCTGTAGGTAAAACAAAAAGTATTAATCGGAGCAATCGGAATTGGTTGGTTTTCCACAAACCTGCCAAAGCGATTAGCCATCCAGCCGCCACTGAAACCACCGAGCATTCCGCCAATAGCAAATATGGAGACAGCCACCGAGTATAGCTGCTGTATAAACTCCTCGCTAATGTCCTCTCCATAGCGATCCTTGTACACGTCCTTCATAAAGTTCTCAATATTCTTTTCGGGGGCATTGATGACTCCAGTGTTGTAGCCAAATTGCAGCATGCCCAGTACCGCCGAGAAAATGGAGTAGGTGAGGAAGAATGTCAGACCCTGTAAGAGGTTGTGCAAATACAGATCACAATTAGCAAAGCACGATTTTTTGAAGCTAAAGGATGGGATCTGGGATGATTGGTTGGGTATGTGCGGGTTGTCTCAAACGCTTTGCAAACAAGTGTGCACTTGAAATTAAATATATCACATTTTGGGATGAGGCCAATCGCTACTTGTTTTCAATTTAAAAGAAAATATTAAAATTAAGTAAAATTAAAAATAAATTAAATTAAAAAACAATCAACTATGGACTCTTTATTTATATATTTTCGATAATTTATTAAGGAATAAATAGTTGACAAAAACATAATTGAATTAAAAATAACGATGTTAAATGTGTGAATTTGAAAGCCGTCTGTGTATGTGAGGTCTTCGAAAGTTGCGCTAATATATTTATTAATATCTTCATATAGATATGAAATTGATTCCAAGAAATTTGATCATTAGCACAACTTTGCTGTGTTGTTTGTTCCATGTTTGTATGTGGCTGCTTTTCTTTGTTTTAGGTGTTTGGTATTGGTTCGGTTGTGGTTTGGTTTGGTTTGGTTTGGTTTGGTTTGGTGTTCATGAATAGAAATGAAATTCAAGTATTTAATTACACAACATGGCAAATAATTTAAGCTACAAACTTGTTCTAAAAGTCTTAGCTTCCGTCTGTGCGTGTGTTCCTCCAGTCTGTCCACATATTCGCGGAGCTCCTCTATCTCTTCCTTCACCTGCTGCACGGTGTCCAGTTCGTGTTTTATGGCCACCATGTCACGTTTGACCTACACAGACACACGAACACATGGCAAATATAATTAAAGACACTTAAATTTGGTGTTCATTGGCTGTTCTCTACTTGCCTCCGATACCTCACTCTGACAGCTCTCCACGGACTTGGTCAGCTCTTGCAGCTGTGTGCGGATTTCGCACAAGGCGACTGTTGTCTCCAGGTGTCGATCGCCTCGCTGCAGCTCATCGAGTTTCGCTGATAGATTCATGCTCATCACGCTAACTTGCTTTTGCAAACTGTTCCACGGCGTTGCAGTCCACATTGCAGTTGCAATTACGTTCGTCCCATCAAAAATGGCCGTTCCACACGTGAGTGTGTTTGCGTGTATGTGGGTGTGGGTGTGTCCGTGGCCAAGTGCGGGTCATATGCGTGCAATGCATACAATTCAATTGACGGTGTTGCGTGACGTCACGTGCCGACGCCAAGTCACGCAAAGTTCCCCCAAGACGTTACGTCGATTTTGTTGTTTTTGTAGAAGTTGTGTTTGTTACAGTTAAAGAAAATATCAAGGAAAAATTCATTTTAGTTGTACGATAACTGGCGAATGCCTTTCTGGCTTTTATTATGCTACAGACTACGTAGTTATTTAGTGTATCAACGTAATTTATTTTGCGGCGCAAGTCAAGCAAACGAAGGCACACAACGAAATTATTTATGACCGCTTGCATTAAAATTTACCGAGCTATGCAATTATTGAGGAATGAAGCAACATAAATTTTATGGCTTTGGGCTGCAACAAGAACTTAAAATAAAAAATATAAAACAGAAACACAGAAAGCACAAACAAAATACAAAATACAGGCAACAAAACCAGGCAGAGCTCTAAGTAAACGAAAGGATTTGTGTGTTGTTGCGGCTCCAGAGCGACAGAGACAGAGTCAGCGCCAGCGACTGAGAGGGTACAGGAGCAACAACAACAATAAAAACTTAAAAGCCAAGCCACCAAGTACATAAAAAGTAAGTTAAAGTAAATTGTTGGCATTCTTCGTTTAGGTTGAAGCAAGAATTATGCAGTAAAAGTCTCAAAATTAAAAGAATAAATGATCTGCGGGTAACACCGAGGAGTCCAATATACTCTAGCTTATATAGAGCTGAGCTGGCTATAAATTGAGTTGAGACCAAATCAAACATAATTAATCTATATTAAAACGGTCTCGGGATATAAAAAAAAAATTATAAACTATAAATACGAACCGTAGTGTATTCATTTAGCCAACAAAATGTCAAGTCTGATGCTTCCTAGTATTTTATATTTGTTGGTAAAAAAACTGCTATTGCCAGTCACATCTATTAAATCTGCCATTATTTTATTGAGCACAGTTGATGTTAGTGTATATCAAGGGTAGTAATCACTTCTGTTTTCCAGCTTAAACTGAACTTTTTATCTTTACGGAATGCGTAAAATTTACATTTTCATCAACAAGCAGCGACATCCCGACAAATAAAAGCCGCACTATCCATGTTTGTGTGTGTGCACTTGTCTTGGAAGAACTGAGGCCACCCAAAAAGCATTATGTGTACACAGTACATAGTGCATAGGACATAGTACGTATCTCTGACTGAAAGTGAGAAGTGATTTTTGTTGGTGGTGCAAACAAAACGCGCGAGTGGCGCCCAAAATCAAAGAGCAACAACAAACAAAACAGGACATAGTGTGGCAAAAGTTATAGCCGACAGTTGCACATGTTCCACAGAGGGGCGCTGGCATGGGGCATGGAGATGATAACTGACGCACACAATGCGCATATAACACGTAGGCTGCACGACCAGCTACAGCCATTTCCCCCGGCCAGTCTTCTGCCAAGCCATGCACTTGAGTTGGCTGCGCATTATGTTAATGCGCCTATGCGAGAGGCAGGAGGCAGGAGGAGGCGAGAGGCGAGAGTTATTCGCAACATGTTGTCATTGCGTTGTTGTTGTTGCTGTTGTTATAGTTGTTGTTATTCCTCTTATTGTTGTTGCTGCTGTTGTTATTATTGTTATTGTTTCGCATTTCACGGACATTGTTGTGCCGAGCATAAAAGGATTATTTTATGCATACATCAGCAAACGAGCTGCAGCGCAACGAGGAGCACAGCCAGAACCAGAACCAGAACGAGCGGCATCCTGTGTAAGTTATTGTGCTCCATGAAAACAATTGTGGCTTGTGCAAATGTATTGGCATGCATATCTTTATCCTATATCACTATGGCTATAACCGAATCTCTATAGGAATCTGTATGCGTATCACGCATACCTATATTTGTGTATCCTTCCCTGTCCAAGTGTGTGTGTGTGTGTCTGTCTGTCTCTCAGTTGCAAGAATTTTCGTTTTTGTGTAACGGATTTGTATACGTGAGCATTTAATAAAATGTATGCCAATTTTTGCACTCTGGCTGTTGGTACAGATGCTCCTGCTGCTGCAGTTACCTTTTGTATTCATTTAAGTTGCGAGCGAATTTATACGTGAGCCTGACACTTAACACAATTTTGGCGTTCGTGGGGAATGCAGCGCATATACGGAATATGTAAAGCTATACTAGCGAATGGAGTGCCATTTAATATGGGCTTCCTATTCAACAGTAATTGAATAGAGTCTCTCTAGTCTCTCAATTCCACTAATCAAAGGTATACGCCAAATTTAAAGGAAATACAAAAACCATCAATAAAAAAGCCGAAAATATAATACATAATAGTAAACATTAAAGTTGTTCTAACCAATTGGCATATGGGACATTCACCAAATATACGCAAATCGATATTTTTAAAATTTTATTTTTTTGCAATTTGAAAATATTTAGTTTTATTTTATTTGAGTTCGCGTTGAATTTGTTGCATTTGAGATTTGATTAATTATTTATTCTTGGAATTTTTTTCCTTTGTCATTTTCTGTTTTGTAAAATTTGCATGAATTAACATTAGTTTGTAGATTTATATTTTATGCTAAAATGAGACAACTCATGATGTAGAAAACATAATGCACCAATTTGAATGGCAGTCGCAATGGAGTGATGTAGACAAATCAGCAAATGGAAAAAGATTCGATTTGTTGCGGACTTAATTATAAATGCATTGCTTACAAATATTTATATTTTCCCTGTTTTGGTGAGAGGACCATTGCGCCAATTAGTTAAACAGTTTGATAGAAATAATAAAAAATGTAATAGTGTAATTAAATTCACAGAACTTTAGCCAAGTGATAAATAAGCCAAATAAAATATGACTGACATATTGAGTGACTTTTAAAGCGAGATTTGAATAAGCAGATGACTTTTTCGTATTATGCAGCTATAGCACGTCCGATGGGCGGCCACAAGATTTGTAAGGCTAGGACAGTTGAATGATAATTATGACTTTGTTGGCATGCAAAGTTGGGGTTGATTGCTAAATGAGTGGGGCTGAGTGTTCAATATTGATTAACTGACTGACTGAACGTGAATGATATTGCTTTTGACGATGGAAGTGTGCGTGAATGTACATATGTGTGTGTGCATTTAAGTGTGTACAGAGACTTAATGGCACTCGAACACTTTTCGGCATGTCATCTAGAACATAACACATACGCATTCATGCACACACTCACACACAGGCGCACAACAACACACACATATCACACAATAAGAGCAACAGAGGCTTCAGCTCACAGATTGTTGTGGCTGCTCTCAAGTGCCCTACAATACGCATCAAGTGTCTACCGCCAGGGAGCCACGAAGCCACAGTGTCAACCGCATCACATACATTTGACCATTGAAAAATGCGGCGATAATTACATTATAACAACTAAATTAATTTTTGGCATACTAATTGAAATTTAATTGTCTGACATGCAAAATTTCGTTTTGTGTTTGGGTTTCTCTCTAAATATTTGAAATAATTAACAAATCAATCGAATGGTCTATGAAGTGCCATATGTGAGTGCATAGGTTAATATATTATGATAGGTCGAGCAGAAAATAAATAACTGATACTTAAAAGGGCTGAAACGTAGTTAGAATATCAGGTGTGGCTATGTATCGAGAGTAGTATAGGTATATATAGATAGATAGTTGACATTTAATAATTTATATAAGATCTGTGACTGTAGTAGTTGGAAATGAAAGTTGCATACTCATTGAGTGGCGTAAATACCAAACCACTTTGGGTGTGGCTTCTGTATTTGTTGTTGTAGTTGTTGTTGTTGTTATTATTATTGTTGAAAGAGTTGCAGTAGTTGTGGGGGAAAGTAGATGACAAGAACAAAATTTAAATGTTATGAGATGGAAATGTTTGGTTAAAGAGTTATGTACCATGATTTTCAATAACAAATATCGATATTAAATTATAAATTGTCAATGTGAATTTCGATTGAAGCTTTGCATTCGAATAACATACTGCTTGTATGAAACCAAATTCCATAAAAACCAATTGCATTAAGTATAGCTTCAATTCAAGCAGTTAAATTATGCACAGAAATAAAAAAAAAAAAATTCTTCACAAGGATATCATATAAAGAATGAAATTAATGCAGTAAATTGCATCATTATATCAATCTAGTGCACAGCGCACATCAAAACAACAAAGCAGCAAAACAATTGAAGCAAATTAAATATTTTTAATTTAACTTAAAACAGTTTTAATCCTAGCCATTTACAGAGCAGACACACGCGCACAGTTAAACACACACGCAAACTCATACACTCAATAATAATTACAGAAAGCAGCAAATAGCCAAAGTAAGCGCATGTATACATTTGCATTATTTTCAAATATTTGCACTGTGAAAAATAACCAACATAAAAAAAAATCAGAAGAATAAAAGAAAATGGAATGCATGGCGTATGCGTAATGCCCGCGTTGTTAATTATGACTATGCTTTGTTATTATTATGAAAATTAATTTTAATAGTTTGGAATGCTTTGTATATGTACCTGGGTGGCATTGTGCCCATCATTTTGTTGGCTTTTTTTTTGTGTTCACACTCCGGCGTTTATTTAACAATTTATATAAATCTTCCTCTCTCTCTCACACTCTTTTGATTTTTTTCTTAGTTATGCATCAATAAACGTTTGGCTTAATTAATATTTTTTCATGTTTGCTTTGCTGTTGAATTTTTTTTAAAACCCGAGCTTTGGTGAATGTCGCATGTGCTTGTTGTTGTTTTTAATATTATTTGGGTATGGATAGTTGGGTCTTTTAGTTGTTTGTTATGCTTTATACACTTCTCATGGGAGGCTGAGCAACAAAAACAACACAACACAAATGCCCTCAATGAATAATTGACATTTTAAAGACACGCGCTGGACACTTAAATGAACATAATTTGCGCTAATCTGTGTGGGGGAAAGTAGTTAGAATAGTTAAATATTTGCACAAAAATTTGTCAGAGCATTGAATAAATTTTGTACGTATTAAATAAATATAAAAAAAAACAATCAAATATTTTCGAATCGAAATCGAAAACGAAATCTGCTTAAATTACTTTATTTGTGCAATAAATTAAAGGACAAAATAAATGGACAATAATTCCGCGTGTTTGCTGATTTGTAAATACAAAATTGGCTCCTATACACGAGTAGCCAGATACATAAATTAAATGGAAATGATTATTTGTGCGTGCCGTTTAATGTATAAATTAAGAACCTGGAATATTCTTTATGGGTATCAAACTTAATAAATGCATACTGCTAAATAATTGCTATTTATTTGTCTAACTAAATGCTAATACTTTGTGGCAAACAGTTTGCAGCATGCAAATTAAATGACGCATAATGAAGCAACACGCTAAAAAGTGTAGCTGCGGCGGTGGAAAAGGCTGCGCCGAGTTCATTTTCGTTCATTTTATTTGCATAAGCGCTCAGAAATGTAGTTGGATGGCTGATCATTCTGTCATTCTACGTACTCGAGCAGCAATTGGCGCAGTGTTGCCTCATCCTCGCCATGACATCTTAATCTTGACTCACGGTCATGATCATCACGGCTTGAGTGGCGCTGGCGCTTGGGGGCGTAGCTGAAGGAATGACGATAGAATCGGCCGTTGTTTATATTATCACCTCGATAGGCGTCTGTGGGTGACACATTATAATGGTTCAATGAGTGAGTATTGTGGAGCAGTTTAACATATTGCATTGGGGGATAATCATACGCACCTTCAGGTCGCAGGCGCACTGGCGGCGAGGTCAGCTTAAGTTGTGTTGACGTTGTTGTGGGTGGAGTCTTACGTCGACCACCAAAAACATAATCGTAAGAATCTTCGCTCAAATTGGACACTGAACCAGACATACACGACAAAAAGAATAACGAGCAGGCTCATAAGGACTTATGTCGAAACAAAACCACTTAAGGATTACGCTTAGCACGGATTTGAAAACCAACAAAAATATAGACGAAATCACTTAAAAAACAGCAGTTTACACAAAGTATTGAAAGCATTAAATAAAAAATAAGCTGAATAAATTAAAATATATATATATATTAAAATATATATCAAAAGAAAGATCTGGTTGATCCGACTTGGATTTCGTTCTTGTTGCACTTTTATACTCACTCTACAAATGAACGCATAAAAGCAAATTTAATATTTTTATTTAATAGTAAATTGTTTGTTAAGATTTGTTTTTTTTTGTCCGGGTTATAAAAATAGAAGAAGAGAGCACAAAATTGTTAAAGTTTGTTAGCATTTTTGTTTTCTTTTTTTTTATTATTTATTTGACAGTTGTGGGACAGCACTAAGGTGAGTGGAGTGGAAAAAGTAACGGCTGGCAAACGTTCAAAAAATGTTTACAAAGCAGCTTGATATATGATTTTATTGCTTTTTCTAATAAACATTTTCCAAAATAACAACTTAAAGAAAAACACACAGCAGCATTAATACAGATCACAGCTACTAGAAAAAGTATTTGTTCTGTTTTTTATTTCTGTTTTTTTTTTTTTTTTTTTTTTGAGACAAAAAGTTGAAAATACAAAGAGCAAGCACAGATAAAGGGCGTAGAAATAGCGACATTTAATTAATGGACGACTGTTGGTATTTTTTTTATGGAATTTGGATTTGATTGATTGAAAGTTGCCTGAATGGGGCCGGCTGGCGCAGCTAGAAAATGCTAAGCAAAGTTAACAAAAATGTGTATAGCTTTAACGCGCTGTAGCATGTTTTGTATCTCTGTATAAAGAAGTGTGTGTGGGCCGATACGTGTAGTCTGGTATGTTGTGGTAGGTATTTCGGCGATGGAGTCGAAACCAAAACGAAATGAGTCTAAAATACAGCGGCAATTATGCCAGCAAAAAAACAAAATTTCAATCTACACATCAATTGAAGTGGCAATAGCATACTTGAACAATCAAATATATTTTTATAAATGTGCGGGGAAATAAAAACTATAGGTGAAATATAAAGCGAAAAGAGGGAACAAACAAAAAATGCGAGCTAAGACAATAAACAACAGACAATCAAAGAGAGCTGATAAATAATTGTAGATTGGTTCTTTGTGCACCTGGAAATACGCTCAATGGCTGAAGCACTTGAGTGGAACGCAACGGCGGTGGTAACGGGGGCAGCTGTCCAAACGGATCTTGATCGTTTGAAATGGAAGACGTCGGCGGCGAGATCATCGATATGTCACCACTGGTCGCCATTTCATTACTGTGGCCAGCTGCAAAAGATTTCAAAGACATTAAACGCGTTACGCGACATGCATTTCAATATGTGCAGCTATGAAAAGCAAGTCAGAGGAGCCCCCACTCACATGCGCGCACAACAAAAGCGCCAAGGGTAAAATTAAGATGCGGCGCTATATTTTGCACATACATAAATTGTATGGCAAGTCCATGAGCCATTGGCAGCTGCATAGCACGCATGCATGAATGCATAGGTAAAGCTTTTAGCCAGAAAACGCCTGGGTGAGCAAACACACCTATACACGTACACACAACCATATATATACATGGACGCCGTAAAGTAGGCAACCGTATATGTGGCTCCATCTTAGATTTAGCTTACTTCCAGTGCAGGCTTAGGATCTGCGTCTCGGGCTGAGTCTGGGTCAGGCACGTTGCGTGCTTTTGCATAAAATAGAATTAATTTTGATTCGCTTGAGCAGCAATCGAAGAAAAATTGTAGAAAATAAAAATAAAATCTGACATGTCTGAACTGAAATGCTCTAGCAACTGGCAAGTATCAGTTTGGCCACACCATTTAGCTACACAACACATAAATATAGTCTTAAAACTAACTTCAAATCTGTAACAGGTCTTATAATCCGGATTAGTAGTCGAATCATAGCATAGTTTTATTTGTGAGCCGACTTCAATAAAATGACTGAAATAAAAATAATCATAATAACAATGTTGTCATATAATATCCAAACGAGACACAGCTCACGCATACCCTCTCGCAAAAGAGTACAATTTGCATTCCTTACTTTTTTTGGGAACAAGACTACATGAGCTGTAGGTGGGCTTAAAAAATGCCTCGGTAGCTGCGATAAATGTGCCCATAGTCAGCTTCAGTTTGTGGTTTGCTATGGATTCCGCAAGCCAACACTTGAGCCTGCATACACACGCTCAAACACATATGTACACTATAGAGCCACAAAGAGCAAGGACAACAACAACAGCAACACGTGCAGCTATCCGTACGGTATTTTGAATTTTTATTATTTGCAATTTGCGTTAATGTTGTGGAAAAAAGCATGTGGCTGTTATGGCTGCTGGCTTTGGCTATAAGCATCATATGCCTGCGTGCATGTGGGTGTCTGTGTGTGTACTTTTCTATAGCATATTGAATGGCCATTTGTGCCACAGTCACACACATACATACACGCACACTAATGACCTTTTCATGGCCGCCTGTCGATGAATGTAAGAAATGTGGGCAAATTATGGAAGGATCAGGCGTGTATATCCCTTGCCAGTTGTCGTTATTGACAAAATGATTTGTAAACATTTTGCGCGTCATTAGCTGCAGCCAATGCCAATGGTTGAAAAGTCCGCATGTTAAATGCCTTTAACAGATTAAAATCATGCATGCATCAACATTTCTTCAATAGCTTCACTCTGTGCTCGGGCATTTTGCGTGGCTATAGTTGGAAACTGACTCGTGGCAGGATGCTGCCACCTGGTTAAGTTCTTTGCTGACCAGGCATCTGCTTCCGGCCTCAATTGCATGAATGGATCCAAACCTGACCGTGTGGGCCAAATAGAAGTCAACTCTCCGACCGAGTCACTGTCAACTCGGATGTGAAGAGTTGCCTCAATCTCCACATGTGGCATACAAATATTTGCTTAAATTTGTGCTGAGGTTAAGTTTTTTGTTTATTTTGCTTTTGCAGCACCGCAGCTGCTGCTACTGCTATTGCAGACGCAACTTGACGACAGACATTCAATGATCTGAGCTGTTCTTCAGTCTGTCCAGTTGCATCCATTCGCATGCCTGACTAGACTCCCTGCTTCTAATCACTATCCAAGCTCAAGCGCCCTGCCGCCCTCAAATATATGTCATCTTACACAGTGGCTAGCTGACACAGAAAAATAGTTGTGGAAAATGGGAGCCAGCGTTTTGACTGCATGCCAAGGCCTCCACTGAGGAAGCAGCTTCAAATCTGACGATGCTGATGACGCAAGTAGTACGTCCAAGCACTTTCCTCTCACCCCTTTCTCTCTTTCTTTCTCTTTCACTCTATCTCTTTCTATGTGTGTGACTGCATCGAGCAGTAAGTCATTTATGTGCGAGCATATGTATCTGACTTGGAGGCTTGGTCATTGACAAAAGTGCTCTGCTTGCGTCCTTTGGACAGTCAGTTTGAGGAGTCCCGACGGCCTTTGCTGCACCCTTCGTGGACAGTCTGCTGTCATTTAATAATTGAATATTATGCAATCAATGTCCAATAGCCGAGCTTTTGTTGACTTTGGGTCATAGTTTTTTACATACTTTCAGGCATTTACCAGTGCTTATTTTTATTATTTCTATTTTGCAGATATCATGCTCTCATTATATGTATACTTAAAGGTGATGCGAAGTCAGTTTTTCATAACAGATCCCTTTACTTTTCAACTTCCAAGCAAATTTTCGTTACTTCTTTGCCTCGAGCATTAAAGCGAACTTGTTTCAATTCAAAATTCATATTCAAGCTTTCATCACGCTGTCATAAATGGAATGCTAGCCCAATGCCGAAATTAACATGAATAAGTTTTTAACTTTCTCTCAAGTCATTGCTTAACTTCTGCAGTTTCTGACAGTTCATTTTATTAGCTTAATTTTTGATTTGTCTAAAAACTTGAGCAATGCACTCACCCAATTCTCTAGTTCCCGCCACCCTTCCGCTTTCTCCGCCTGGGGCGTTATTTCTCTCGCTGGCAGTCTCCAATCAAATTAGCAAGTGAAATTGAAAACTGATTTATTCATGAGCGCAACTAACCATTTTTTGAGATAAGAATAATTTAAAATTCAATTAACTAACACCACACTCTAGCTTGTGGTCCGCGCACACACACGTCCTCACACACAGACGCACACAGCTCAACAGCAAGTTACAATGGAAACTTGTGCTTCTGTCTTCGGAGTTGGTTATAGTTTGTATTGTCATGGGACGGAATTTGCATTTGTATTCGCTGTGTTGAATGCTCACTTATGACTGCTGTTCTTGGGTAATCAATTTCAAGAAATCGCACAGCTCATGAAGCTTCTGCCTTGAGCGTTTGTCAAGTAAATATGATTGATTAAGTGAAACAAAAGCCGCACATAGACAACAGCACAATCGCATCCCTATATTCGTAAGTTCGTACCTCCTCACATCCGCACACAAGCACACCTGCACACCAGCACAGAATACAACCACAGCTCTATTAGTTATTGTATACCTTCTTGTTGTCGCTGCTGTTGTCTGTGTGTTCATTAATAGGCTTTTGTATTTGTTAACCACAAAAATGATTGCCGCTCAAATGCACTTGAATATGCCACTGTTGTTACGGCCGTACTGTCAGTGCAACCGCAAAATCCTATATTATTGCGTTGGCTTAAGCCAGCAAATGCATGATGTTTAAATTTAATGCAGTTTGCTTTTGCAGTTCAACTCGTTGGCTAGCGCAAAAATCAATTGCGAGTGGGTGCCAGAAAAACGATCCAAGAGGAGTCGTGCAGCGTAAGCACGTGTCTGTGGGTGACACTTGACAATCAGCATCAAAACAGATGGAAACACACACACACGCAGAGAGAGACTAGCCAGACAGCAGCAAGGCTTCGAAGACGGCTTGGCTGGGTGCTGGCCAAACTGAATTGGTTTTCGACATCGACGCCGTCATTGTCATCGTATTGGATCTGCAGATGGCGCTGGATCTGGGTCTGGTCTAGCAGGTCATTTCTTGTTGTTATTTTGTCCCCTCTCTTCGTGCCACGTATTGGAAGTGCGGACAGCTGTTAATACACACGCAAACACACTCTCGCACACTCACTTCAATGCATTTGGCGCTGCTCCTGGTTGTTTTTGTTTTTTTCTTTCGTTTGGGCAAAGTTTACACGTATTATCGGCGCTGTTTATTTGTCCACATACAACTATGTATGTATACGAATTTAAAAAATCACAATCATTAAGTTGCAACACATGTGGCGTATGATTAATATTATGCTTTCGCCAGGAAGTGGAACACTGGCTGCAGTTGCAGTCGTACAGTCATATTAAAAATATACACTGAAAGTATCGCTTTAACGCTCCATCTGGCAATTCAGCCAAAATGCGAGGATATTTTACACATTATTAAAATTACTTGAGTGCCCGTCAACGACTGCCAGCAATATTGGCAGAGTGTTTAATGCGAAATGTGCATATCGCTCATACGACACGCTTAACGATAAAAAATGTAAACAAGAGTAGCTCAAAGACATCTTGGTACGGCTTGGTTATGGCCATAACCACATCGTAAGGTAAACGAGAATCAAGAACAATATTAACAATTTCAGTGTGAAATAGTCCTGAGCTGGATATACAAGTATGTATGTGTATCTAGATTATGACCTGATTACGTTAAATTCTTAAGACTAATATTTTAGATTTAGGCAAGCCCTAGCAAATTTTGTGTTAACTTTTGTTTCTGTTGAAAGCTTTCGAACGCTTTTGTATTATTTAATTTACGTGGGGTCACTGCACTTACCGTTACACATAGGATAGCCATTTCGTTGCCACTCTAGAGCCAAAGCAGTGAATTATCATGCGAGGCTGCTGCTGCAGATGACGATGATGATATTGATTGACGATTTCGAAGAAGCAGCTAAAGCAGCTCGCGTGTGTCGTTAGGGTTGAGAGAATTTTAAGGCTCAGTTGCTCTAATATTCCCTTGTGTCAGTCGAATCCAATTTTAGCTGCATGAGCTACTCGTAGATCGTATAAACTCCTTACAAACACTTGCCCACGCACGCACACATACACTCGTAGACACAGATACAGATACAGGCACTGGCACACCAACAGCCACCCGTTTGCATACACACTGAACGCTGAACACTTTCGGGAGCCGCGACTGAAAGCGGCTGCTGCCTAGCACACGCCTTCCGCACTTGGCAAATGATAAAAACTGGCAACGCACTGCTAGAAAATATGCATTTTTAATGCCATAAATTAGTTTTGCCGTTTGTTGTTGCTGTGCACCAGCTAGCTGAAACGAGAGTAAAAGAGAAAGTCAAGAAGTTAGAGAGAGTTGGAATATGTGCTCGTAAAACGAGCCCAAGCCCAGTTGAGTGTCTAAAGCTGTTTAACGTAATACATAAAAACTAAGTGGAATGCGCTCACTATAAATGCGTTTTAAAATTATAAAAAAAATAAAATAAGAAAATGGCAGCGAGAGACTCTGCAGCTAAAGGATTACGTAATTTATAAACTAATAGCCAGCTTCCATTAGCCAGACAACAGCAGCTGAGTGGGGCAGATGCAGTAGGTGTGCAGCAAGTTATATTCATTACAGCTAATTTCATATGCGGCATTTCGCAATAACTAATTGAAATGCAGTTTTTGTTCAAATCCTTAATATAAAGTTGGCTGTTGGGTTTTTTTTTAAAGCTGCGGTGGTTTCTTGCTTTTATAGAAGGAGCTTTGCGGTTAGCTGCATTCCAATATTCGATCAAATTGTACAATCAATTGTGTTGTCGAATACAATTTGCCGCAAGCATAAGATCTGCCCTGGTCCCTTCAACATAATATAATATTTTATTTATAATTAATTTTCAATCTCCTCGGATTGCTCACTTCAGATGCAGTTCAAATTTTCCAAGTCAAATCATAAAAAATTGCAAAAAAAAAAAAAAAAAAAAAAAACTTTTGACTTGCTGAAAATAAGAGAAAACGGCGCGTCACAGTCTTTGGCCGGAACTGAGTGTTAGTGACTTAAAACTGCAAAATAGCGCTTAAAAATGCATGAGTGTGAAAAGCTGCAACGAGTGCGCTGCTGAGTAGCAAAAGTAATGGGATGGATGCAGGTGGCTGCTAGGGTGATGCTCTGCTATTCCTACAAACAAAGTCGGCAAAGTTTTAGCAACATTGGGTAGCAAAGCAAAAATCATAACTGGCGGGTAATCGAAGCTCGCAAGAAACGATGGTGGATTCAGTATGTGGTTATTCTACTGCAACTGAAACTGGCTGACTGTGACTGTGTATTGGAACAGAACTTCAGCCACTGGCCCACAGTATCTCGCGATGCATATACACAAAATGTCACTGAATCAGAGCTGAGAGCAGCTCATATGCATAGTCCATGGCATGAATAATAACATCAAACCTGCCTCAGCTGCAACAATGGAGACAGCAAGCGACAAATAAATAAAGAGTGAGAGATTGAAGGAGGTGCAGCGCCAGGCAGACAGGGATAAGAAGAAAGAGCGAGAGATGGAATGCTTGTGATGTGGCCCGTGCAGACTTTTGCTTTTCATTCATACGAAATTACCTGCGGCCAAGAGGCGTAATGCCAGTTGGACTGCAAAATCCACTTAGGAAGTTGATACAATCAGTTGCTCTGACGAGCTGACTGGCCTGGACGAGCGCCAATGTCTGCATGTGGATGTATTCATTAAAACGAATTGCCCTGAGTTTTACGGCCAGACTCCGAGCTGCCTCTGGCCAGGCCCAACCAGGCCAAATAGTCCGAGTAGAGCTCACCAGGGTATTGCTTCTACTACTATATATGTCTATATATGCATTTTTTTGGCTTTTGTTTTGGGGACTCATTGACGTGCGGTTCCACATACGAGTGCTGCATTTACCACAAAATGGGAGGCGGATTGGATGCTGCCTGCAACGGCAATGGCAACGGCAGCGGCAGCTGCACTACGATTGCGGCAATGGCTGTGGCTGCCTCTGGTGCCTTGGTTTTGTTTGCGCCGCAAAGTATGCAACGGCTGCTGGTTTTGTGCACGGAAGCCAACAAATGAATTAGCCTCCGCTTGTTACTATTGTCTATCTTTCCGCTCTTCTGCCGTCTTCTCATTTGCCCGACAGTCTTTATGTTCTGCTTATTTGCCTGCTTGTTTGCTAGCTGTCAGGGCTGTGTGTGCGGCTTGAATTCGGCTAAATCTACTTTGCTCCACCAACAACAAGTCTAAAACACATTAAAACTGTAAATTAAGTGGAGCATTGTGCAGATTGGTTTCAGTCCAACCCAAATACCCAATTCATTCCCACTGTCCTCATTGATTAGCCACACGACTGCACTCAGAGTGCGCCTAATTAGAGAAGACTGTCCCACGTCGCGCCTCGATTGCAACATGAACTGCTCACTGCAGACTTCTTTTGTTCGACAGTCTCGTTCCACTCACTCTGTATGTTGTTAATTATTTATATTTTATATTTAATACGCAGCTTAGGCAGAAACCTCAACCACCCACACACAGACACACTCAAAGACACACGCAGACACACCCACGTACTCGCTCGCATTGACTCTTAAACAGCTAAGTATTCATACACATTCATTTTTATATTCATATGGTGGCCATATCTGAAGCTGTGAGCTTTGAGTCGTTCCAGTTGTTTGAAGTGCGCGCCCGGGCAACACTTCCGCATCAGCGTTGAACGATTTGGGCGTTGAACGTGTGGAGAAAATGGTATAAAGCAACATCCCAAGCACAAACAAACACGCATACGTGTACCCACACACACGCACGCATACATACACTCAGACAAGCAGGCATTGGGAGACTTATATGCATATTGTGCTTACGCCTACACTTGCACAAACAAACAAGCCCTAAAGAGTCTTGTTCAAAGTAGAGCGAACTAAACTCAACTCTCCCTCCCACCGTCTCCAACTAAAACTCCAACTCCAACTCCAACTATGACTCCGAATCCAAGCAATGCTAGAGCTCAGGGTTTTCATGTCCATGTAACATGTTAATGAACTGCGCCAACTGTGTTTGCACAGAACTTAGTGTAATGTAATCCAAGAGCAACCAGGCAAGCTGTCAAGCAGACGGAATGATGGTTCTGAAATCAGTGGACTGGAGGTAGGACGCAGGAGGCAGCCTGTAGTCAGTCAGGCAGCCATTACGAATACTCATACACACACACGTATGTACACCTCAACGCCCCAATGTGTCGAATGTTACGCCAAGGAGTAACTTTGACATTTAGCATTCAAGGCTTATGAGTGCCACCAGGACTGGGCGTGGAGTCTGGGGATCTGAATAGAGGACAAGCGATGGCTGACGTGAAGGCTGCAAGCAGCCTGGCCAATTGCCTTATGTTTATTTTCATAGCCCTGGCCTGGCCACAAACTGCGAGCCAAGTGTGACTTATGGTGCAGCAAAAACGAGAAAAACTAAAACAAAAATTAAAAAAAAAAAAAAACTATCCAACGACAACCTGCAAACAGTTTGCATTTTGACTTGCTAGTGATATCCTCGCATGTAGGCAGCCATTGAAGATGCCAGCATGCAATGCAACACACAGACAAGACAAGTTGTATGCGTGATTTTATGTATATGTTTTATTTAAACATATCAGACACCAAAAAAAAAACAGCTAAAATGATAGCAATATATTATTAAACTGAATACTTTAGACATCTTCTTATCAGCTGTTTATTTAAGATTAAGCCTCGGAATTCTCTTTACTTATCATTTAAATTAATTGTAATTTCAAACAAGTAAGAAAACTCTAGTCGGCGCGCCCGACTAGGGGATACCCTAATCCCACTCGCTCTTAGTTTTTTAATATAGTCCATAACTCGTATGTACAACCATATCACGCGACTTAAATCTATGCCAATGGTACTAAGAATGTCGATCAAAGAGGAATTATGCAAGCAAATTCGACACAAAGATTATACCAGCACACTTTTGCAAGCTCACAAGAATTTTTCCGTTACTATTAAAGAAGAAGAATCGAAAACATATTCGCACAGCGACACACAGCGCCTGCGACTGCGACACACAGTGGCGAGCGGCAATTGGAAGTAGGTAGCAAAAACAATTCAAACACAATTCGATCCAAACTCAAAGGCAATTGCGGTTCTTAGAAAAATGTTCGCGAGCATTTGCATGTATGTGTGCACATGTATACATAATGAACATGTATAAGCGCCACCTGGTCTCTGTGCGCTTTGCAGTTTAATCGCTGTTGATCTTGCCAATCATTTTGTTTAATAACTTTTGTGTTTATCAACGGATTTTGATGAAACTTTCACCATATGATTTAAAAATTAGATGTAGTTTTTAAAAAGACCAAGCAGCATATATATTGCAACTGAAAATAATTTTCAAAATTGTGGGGAAATTTGGGGCCGGTATCCAAATGTAACAAAAACCGAAATTGGTAAAAATACACATAAAGCTACATGCGAAATTTGGAGTCTCTAGCTCTTAAGATAAAAAAGATAAAAAATCATAGCTGATTTTTCATATGGTTTTAAATCGATAACAAATATTCAGGAATAGTTATCGATTTTCTGAAACAAACTCGATATGCGAATCCAATATACGCGCCCAACAAAAAACAATTCAAGTCTCTAGCTCTTATAGGTTCTGAGATCGACGCGTTCATACATACGGACGGACGGACGGACGGATGGACGGACGGACGGACGGACGGACGGACAGACAGACGGACAGGGCTCAGTCAACTTGTCTTGTCGTCCTGATCAAGAATATATATACTTTTGGGGGTGTGGCACGCCTCCTTCTGCTTGTTACATACTTTTAACAAAAACATTATACCCTTTTTTCCCATTTTCAATGGGATCAGGGTATAAAAATGTCTTCCATCTGCTTTAAGTGAAATTGAAGCAAATCCCTTTTTTTCGCGTGATATTTAAATTATTATTAATTTAATAGTATATTATTAATAATTATTAATATTATTATTTATTATTAATTATTACTAATTTAATATACAGATAGGGGTGTATAAATATCCTTCAATATGTCTCTCAACTTTTCATCTACCAAGGAATGATTCTGCACACGCGTTGCTTGAATTGTTGCTTACTTAGTCATCTCAGAAAAATACACACACCCACAGATTACACATTCTATTCGCAACTTTTCGATTGTAATTTTTGGTGCAATCGACGAATAATTAAGTTCGAAAGTCAGTGGCTGGCAGAGCACGGTAGTGTTGGGCAACTGGAAGCCAGTCAGCAGAGTCGAGCATGCAAATCAACTAACAGTTTGACGTCATAATTATTCATATTGTTGGCCAAAAGACGATAAGGAGAGGTTGCAGAAAGCGGAGCCGCATGGCACAGCAGGCTATGGGTCGTGCAGACAGGTGGGGTTAGCATTGACAAGTGCAGGCCACTTCCAGCAGTGTCATATTAATTTAGTCAAGTAGGCACTTAAATTTTACCACGACAACTAAAACGCGCCGAAAAAAAAAAAAAACAAAAACGACGATGACGTTGATGGCTAAAATAGCAGCAGCTGGTAGACGTGAAAGTGGCAGTCGCTTCCAGTCTGTCTTTGTGTGATTTGCATAGCTGCATGGATATTATTTGGCTAAAATGTCGGCGACTTTTGTCCCCATAGGCACAACCACTACCACAGCCACAGTCAGAGCCAGAGTCAGAGTCATAGCGTCAGCTACGACCATAGTCATATTCGCAATCAGAGTCGCAAAGTCAATATAACAATGCAACGCCAAATTGCCTGGAGAAGATGCAGACTGGTTTTGTGTAACCACCGAACCACCATAATCCAACCACAGTCGCCTCTAATGATTACAAATTGCTAGCGGCATTTTAATAACCGCGCGACCGCAAAACAATAAATAAAAAAAAAATCACACAATAATCAAAGCGCGCACAAAAGCTTTGAAATGAAAAAGCGCCGGATAAGGCTGGCAAATCGTCTAAATACGGCTTAAATGCATTACTGCGATTAATATTAATTTCATGCAGTGCGGAACTCTGTTGGAGGCCGTCCAAACTGCCTTGCTGCATGTGCAACAAAGTCGACAAGGCAGCACCCGGCGCTTGCCACTGATGAAGACGAAGTTGACGTTCTGGCGGCAGCTGCTTCTGCAGCTGTTTTTGCTGTTGCCGGTACTATCGCTGCTGCTGCTGCTGCCACATGCACCAGCCGCCAAGATGATGACAATGGCAATGGCGCACATCATGCGCATCATTAGCCAGAGCCAGCGCCAACGCCAACGTCAACGCCAACGCCATCATCAGCGTCAGAGCCAAGCTCGAGGCATCAGGTTGTTTACCCTCCTGAAGTTGGCTGAGCCACAAGCGTCACTCATTCCAACCATGGTGCTTGGCTGAGTGCTGCATTCTTCATGATGAATGTTGCATCGTACCTAATACTACAACAATTTCAGACTCACAGACTCAATTTTGTGCCACATTCACAACTGTGACACCAAACGCATTGAAGCTTCGTTATCTGTTTTATGACACAATCCATTTCCATTTTAATTTCCACGTCAGTGTGTGTTCCGGATGCTAATTGCCAACTAGGAGCTCTAACCCTGAGCAGTGCCGATTTAAATTTATAGGCGCCGTGCAGCAAAGAGCTGATACGATTTGACAGCATTACTAATTTGCGGAATTTCGACTGAAATGTAAACAACAATAATTAAAAGCACTGAACTTCGCACTCAAGCACACTCACATACACAAACATACACTCATAGACCCATTCACCCACACATGCGCACGTAAATACACACGTATTGTGGGAAATTTTCTCATTTTCACATTTGCATATTCATATTAATTTGAATTTTCATTAGTCGCTTCTGCTACCTTTTGATGGGAAACTATCAAGTTCATGGATATAATTAACAGCGGCAGCCCCAAGCACCCTCCAACTAGGTTCTGCTCGCAGCTTTGCTTCTCCAGCAATTTACATTTTTATACATGTGGCCCAAAAATAGATATTTAATTTGACTTTTAGCAGATGATGCCTGCTGCCTTGCGCTTGCCCCCTCCTCAAGGGATTTAGTTACATTGCGGCTTAAACTTTTCATCCAAGGCAGACTTTCTAGGTTAATGTATGTGAGGATTAGCTATAAATTAGGAGCCTGGTTAATGTGGTGCTGGTTTTGGTAATGTATGGGCTTTCAAGCTGGGTTATGTTGATAGACGCGAATGGCTGCTGCTGATGTGTCTCAAATCGCGTGACAAGTGGAAAAGAATTCAAATGGAAATTTCCGAAATGTGTGGCAGCAAGCCACATATCATGAGTTAGGCTAAAGTTGAATTAATTAACTTTTAATTGCTTGCACAAATATTATGTTATCCAATCAACTTAAAGTGAACAATACTTTATGCATACCTTTAAAAATCAATTGTTATCATAAAACAAAATTATATTGCAAAAAATTGAAATGGCTCACGAAACTAAACATTTAGTTCAATTAGAGATCAATTAATTAATTGTTGCATCTAGAAGCGGCAAGTACCTGCACTTACAAGATAAAAGAGAAAAATGTGCACTAAACTGTGGTTGATTGCTATAATGTCTACGGATGCGACGCCCACAATTCACCAACAATGATAACTGACGTATATCAAATACTAGAGACTTGACATTTGGCAAATACGTACATTTGAATGTCATTATCTCTTCGAGAGAAATTCATTAAAAACGTTATTATTATTAAACAGTTATGTTTCCAAGGTACAGCCTATGCTTCGGTCCACCGCTGCCGCTGCATAAAATGCGCAGTACGCATATTGCGTGCATGAATTGTTTCCTATTAATGAATATGTGCCCGATTACGGGATACCCAGATCCCACAGCCCATAACCCATTTGTAGAACCATATCACAAAACATCTACAAATAAATTATACACACTTTTGAAAGCCCATACCAACTGTTCCGTTACTATTAAAGAAGAAGAATCAAAAATTTAAAGTTGGTAGCAGGTAATTCAAAAACAGTTCAGTCACAATTCGAATCAAATGCAAACGTAATTGCGATTCTTCGAATATATAATGAACATGTATGGGCTTCAGTTTGACTCTGTGCACTTTGTTTTTGTGCGCTTTTGATAAGTGGCCAAACATTTTGTTTAATAACTTTTCTGTTTATCAAAGGATTTTGATGAAACTTTTACGATATGATGTAAATAATTTTTGTGTTTTAAAAACCAAAACCAAAATCCTTCAGATATATGCCATATTTGTCACTTAACATCATTTTCAAGAGTTTGGGGAAATTTGGGAATGGTATCCAAATATAACAAAAACCGAAATTCTTAAAAATATACATACATGACTAGATTTTAAAATGAAAAAGATAAACAAGTAACGAGATTGCTCGACTAAGAGATACCCTGAATCCATTGAGATGTAATACCAATCACTAAAAGTTTCATTTATTCATTAATGAAATTTGAAACACTGGTTCGCGTTGACATAGGTTCGCCATGATCAAGAAGATATGGTGGATATATCTACAGGCATTGGGTGTGTGGAAAATCGGATCGCATATGTGCATATGATAGGATTCCTATATAGTTGTAGTTATGGGGGAATATATATTTGATAAATTTGGGTTTATGTTGAGCATTGTTAATGGAACATCGGAACAGATATAGTTTAATAATCTACGGCTATATCTATATTTCTATATATTCTATATTTTCTGAAGTATCAGGGCTACGAACAATATAAGCAACTATTGAGCTCCTCTTTAAATTAAGCAAATTTTTGGAAACAGAGAGTCACGCAGTCGGTTGTTCCCGACTAAAACGTTCTAATTTGAAAGGAAATATATTGACTTGCTAATTTTCAATATATAATTTAATCTATTTGTGGATTATAGCAAAAGTCGATTTCCTACATTCATCGTGAATTAGAAGCTTTTGTGCGAGTTATCACAATTTTACTTTAATCAGTTTTAGATTCTTAAATTGATAATATACAAAATGCCTCGTGACACAATAATCGGGTGGTAGCTCAACATACATAAGGGAATGGCTTTAATTATGAAACCACATGCATGTACGAGGAAGGAACAGACTGAGCCCCATTCAGATGCTTCAGGTAAGACTGGCAGAATGTCATTTGGTTAGGCTAAACGACTCCAAGATAGCTCGAGGTGCTCTGTTGTCAATAGCCAAATCAGTATGGTTTGTAGTGACAGCCGAGACCTTAAGTTTAATAATGAAAGTGTTACGAAAGTGGAACAATGGTGAATAAAATTCGAAGCTAAGGATTATCTTCCACGAACTAAAATACTTGTAGAAGCCATTTCATCCCTCAGGAAAACGTTTAATCATAAGCATGAGCATTGCCAACAACATACAACATAATTGATAAGAAAAGCACTTCTCCCCTCTGCTCCAACTAACGAAGTAGGAATCCCGGTAATAAAGATAAGTTATTTTGAGAGAAAAAGAAATCGTCATTTGTAAGAAGAATGCTTTAAATAGATAAGAAACTTATCGCTGAATCTTACAAAAACTTAATATTGTTGATCGTTTATTCCATGTTAATACTTTTACAATTGTTTTCGAGTGCTTAATATTGTTCTGAAAACAATTCAATTTAATCCCAATTATGATCCCTGCATTTCGTCTGTCAAATATTTAGAGTTTGCCATTGAATGTCATTTAAGAGAGCGAAGTGAGCAACGGGAAAGCTGAACGTTTTGAGTTAGATTCATAATATATTCACGAATAAGTTTTTATGGAATTTGCTTAGTCGCGTGGAACTGCTATAAAAATCATAAACAGCAAATTGGCAGTAACAATAAATACAGTAAATATTGCAAAAAGATGTAAAACATTCAGTAAATACTGCAAAAATTGGTAAAAGGGGCTAAAAAACGGCAAGCAATCAATACACAACAACTACACAGATGTTAATAAATAACAATATAATCACAATAAATAAATTGAGAGTCGTCGATGGATACATGTCTGTATATATGAGCGTAGGTATGTGTGTATAAAAACTGGAAAATGTTTATTGAGAGGTAAGCAGCATCATTTGTATTGTTATTGCTGCTTGATTTCATGCATGCTCGTAGTATATATACATATGTATTTATGTAGGTATATATTTTATATACATATATTTTTTTTGCATCTTATTTTTGCTAACGGCGAACGTTTTAATTGAGTTGAGGTTGCTGTCACATTGGCATACACTACATGTTTATTTTATTTTGCTTAAAATTAATTTTAAATCGAATTTTTAAACGACGAACTGTGCAAACTACGCTGGAGCCGCCAAACGAAACGGAACGGCGAAAACTTGTTGCAATTTTCACTTTATTGCTTTATCATGTCATGTTTTTTATTTGCTGCTCTCTCGTTCTTGGGACATGTATCTTGACACATAGGCATGCATTGTGAGGAATGAGGGGTGTGAAGCATAGTGAGAAATGTACAGCAAAAACGGGAATAAAATGGAACGAAGTAATCAATAATAATAATTAATGCTATCGAAATATTAAGACCAAACTAGCATGAATTTATGTTCTTAAAAAAAGCAAGCACAATGATGACGATAACGGAGCCCGTGCCTTAATTTTGTATTGATTTAAATGCGAATTCGGAACGACTATGAGGCAAACACACGTACCTAATTATAGTTTATTGCACACTCGAGACCGAAATTGGGGCTGTAAAGGCTTTTAGACACGTTGATAACACGATCCGCATAAAACGATCCACATACAATCAGCGTCTCTTCACTGAGACATAACAGAGCCAACTCACAACTGAGTTTTATTACTTTCCGTCAGAGTCACACGGCACTACGCAGCACCACAATCGACGAATAACTAAACCAAGTGAGGTTCACGATCAGACTGCGGCGACAGCGTTACCGAAGCGACAGACGCTGAACGTCAGCGTGGCAGATCAGCTGCCAAAAGAGAGCGTACGAGTGGATGTGAGAGAAGCAAAAAGAGAAAGAGCGATAAAAGCAGAAGTGAATGTTGGGCGTACGAAAGCGTGGCTAGTGCATGAAGTGCTGAATACAAAAAAGCAAAAAACCTGCTGGACCGGAGCTGTTATTGTAATTGGTGTGGGAATAGGTGTGGAATAGCAGAAGCAAAACAGAAACGATAGGCAAGGTATCTGAACAAAAGTTAAGCTCGAATAGCGAATGCCCTTAATGCTTATTATTTATAACATGTATCCGCTAGACTTTAAATGTAAAATATAACAAGGCCGCAATAATAATAATAGCAAAAAATGATTGAAAACAACTATCTGTTTATGATTTACACATATCTGAGAGCATGTAAGCTGTAAGAGCATCAACTTAAATGTAGAGCAAAGCAACACTCGTTCAATAGCAAAACCTGTTATCCACAGCATTACCCAGAAATTTCAATGACTAACTACAGTCATTTGGATATATCAAGTAATCAGTTTTTATTATACCCTGATCTCATTTAAAATGGGAAACCGGGGTATAATGTTTTCGTTAAAAGTATGTAACAGGCAGAAGGAGGCGTGCCACACCCCCAAAAGTATATATATTCTTGATCAGGACGACAAGGCAAGTTGATTGTAAGTTGATCCGTATGTTGATCCGTATGTATGAACGCGTCGACCTCAGAACCTATAAGAGCTAGAGACTTTAATTTTTTTGTTAGGCTCATATATACAGCGCGCATATCGAGTTTGTTTCAGAAAATGGATACCTATTCCTAAATAATTGTTATCTATTTAAAATCATATGAAAAATCAGTAAAGATTTTTTATCTTTTTTATCTTAAGCGCTAGAGTCTCTAAACTTGGCATGTAACTTTATGTATATTTTTACCAATTTCGGATTTTGTTACTTTTGGATACCGGGCCCCTAATTTCACCAAAATTTAAAAAATGGAAAATATGGCATATATGTGTTTTTCGTCTTTCTAAAATCAACAATAATTATTTACATCATGTGGTGAAAGTTTCATCAAAATCCGTTGATAAAAAAAAAGTTATTAAATAAAATGTTTGGCCACATCAACAGCGATTGGAATGCAAAGCGCACAGATTCAAGCTGGCGCTTACACATGTTCATTATGTATACATGTGCACACACACATTCAAATGCTCGCGAACATTTTTCTAAGAACCGCAATTGCCTTTGAATTTGGGTGGAATTGTGTTTGAATTGTTTTGGCTACTTACTTTCAATCGCCGCTCGGCGCTGTGCGTCGTATTGCGAATATGTTTTCGATTCTTCTTCTTTAATAGTAACGGAACAATTCTTGTGAGCTTGCAAAAGTGCGCTGGTATCATCTTTGTGTCAAATTTGTTTGCTTAATTCCTCTTTGATCGACATTCTTAGTACCAGTGTCATAGATTTAAGTCGCGTGATATGGTTGTACATACGAGTTATGGACTATATTAAAAAAACTAAGGGCGAATGGGGATGGGTATCCCCTAGTCGGGCACGCCGACTAGGGTTTTCTTACATGTGCCGTTGTGCTGATGTGGTACGTATATCTGCTGGCATATTGCTCATCTAAGTCATTATAATAAACTCTTCAAATATCACTTTTCGGCAAGAAAAGTTGTTTACCAATTCAACTTGGGTATACAAAATTACAAGTGCGACAGCCTTTGAGTTTTGCAGCTGAGTAAAACAAATGTCAACGGTCGAGGGCTGATAGGGAGGCTCCTTAATGTAATCGCATTTGTATATTGAGATGCAAACACATAGCCACAATTAGAGGGACGCGGCGAAAATGGGCCTGGCGTGCAACTTGTTATCCGACACAACGGCTGCAACAACAATTAACAGCAACGACAGCATTAACAGTAGCAACTACTAGAGGTGGATGAGCAGATTGTTGAGACGGCTTAGTGCCTGTTGAGCGTGTTGCGGCAATTAGTTGAGTGATTCGAGTGAGTAGTCCATTGGCGGAGGTGGCTCATTGATAAGCGACGTTATGGATTGCATCAAATACGTAATTAAGTGTGGCTACGTATTGTTTTAGTTGTTTTGGCTTCTGCTGCTGGTGCTGCTAATGCTTGAATGTTGCAGTTGGAAATTTGCATTGGCAGCTGACTTTGACTAGCTTTTACTCTATTGCTCATTAATCTTGCTTCGAAATGGAGGCAGGCGAAACTGGAGCTCAACAGATTTGTTGGCGCGTGCAGCGCCTTTAAGTATGCAGCAAATTCTGCGATTTACCCCACTTTGCATACGTGTGCGATTATATGTATGTGTGTGTGAGTACGTGTGTGTATGCGTGAGCCTTTGCAATTATTTATGTTGTTCATTTGTTTAACGGCAGCAAGCAGGCCGCTTCAACAAAAGCGAGCAATAAAAGCAACGTCGCCGTTGGTGACATGAGCAAAGACGACAAGAACATGGACGTGGACGTGGATGTAGATGTAGATGTGGATATGGACGTGGCCAGAAGGAACGATATCATTTACATGCCATGCAGGCGCACAGGCCGCAGACACAATGACGCTCACATGGCGGCATGCTACAATGGCCAACAGGACACAAGGCTCGCCACCCGCACTCAAAGCAAGTCCTTCCACGGCCAAACATGAGATGTAAAGTTTAACACATAAGCTCAAGACAATTTGTGCGCGTATGTGTAAGGAATAAGGCAAAAGGCAAATAATTTACAAGTTTTGAAAAGAAAAGCCAGTCAGCGCGAGCGAAGCAGAGAAAACCAGAGTAAGGTAGAGTGAGAAAGAGAGAGAGAGAGAGAGGGAATGAGTGAGCGGGAGAGACTGAGCCCAAAACTGAACACATGAGAGAAACAAGTAAGAAAATTCTAATCAAAGGTGCCCGACTACGAGATACCCAATCCCATCCGATCATAGTTTTTGAATATAGTTCATTACTCGTATGTATAACTATATCACGCGACTTAAATCTATGACATTATTACTAAGAATGTCAATCAAATAAGAATTATACAAACAAATTCTACAAATAAATAATACCAACACACTTTTGCAAGTCCATAACAAATGTTAAATTAAAGAAAAAGAATCGAAAAACAGGCTCTGTACGCTCCGTTTTTCGTGCACTTTTGATAAGTGGCCAAACATTTTCTAATAACTTTTGCATTTATTAACTGATTTTGATGAAAATTTTACCATATGATGTAAATATATCTTGTTGTGTTTTAGAAATCAAAATCGTTCACATATATTTCATATTTAAACTGAACATAATTTTTAAAATTTGGGACTAGTATCCATATGTAAAAAAAAAAAAAAAAAAAAAAAAATTGTTAAGCAAACTCGATATGCGCGTAGTATATACAAAGCTAAAAAACAGAATTTAAAGTCTCTAGCTCGGACAGACGGACAGACAGGAAGACAGATAGACAGACAGACAGACAACTCAATCAACTCGGATTGGCGTTCTGATCAAATATACTTTATGGGGTGTGACATGCCTCCTTATGCCTCCTTATGTTACATAATTTTAACAAAACCATTATACCCTGTTTTCCCATTTTAAATGGGATGAGGGTATAAAAAGAGCAAGAACGAAATTGTGCAAATATTAAAAGCGGTCCCCGTTCTTTGTCTTCGTCGGTCGTTGTTGGAGCCGGCCGATGCCTGCATATCGTTGCCTGTGTATACCAAGTGTATTAAGCAACAGTGCATATACGCACAGACACATACATGCGCGCGAAATCGTATGCGCACGCATACAGTTAACAGCAAAGTGTAAAAATAAATAATTTAAAGTGTGTGTAAGGACACGCTGCAAACGGTCGCAGTCGCCGCCATAAAGCGCCAAAGGAGTCGACGGCGAAGGCGGCGTAAATAGTTCAGCACGCGTTCACACACATACCGCCACACACAGAGTGCCAGAGTGCGTCGGTGTGTGTGCGTAATATGCTTCTCATAATTTTAGTCCGTTCAGTAAACTTTTGCGCTCAATACCGCAGAAGCAGTGCGGCACCAACAACAAATGGCAGATGCAGGTTGCTCTTTGAAAGTGTTTGCCGCAATGCACAGAACAACAACGAACGGCCAGCAAGAGAAAGAGCAAAACTTATTATTATGTTGTTGGTAAAGAAAGCAGTCAAGAAAGTATATTCTACAGCTGTGCCGAAGCGTTAATGTCCCTTAGCTAATGCTATATGATCAATAGATAATATTGATGAAAAGTAAAATCTTATTCAAATAATACAGATCAGATATATTACTATGTTAAATATTTTACTAATATTAAGTCTAAATATTGAAATTCATTTATTTTATTGCCTTAATTTTTATTTCCCGGTCAATAGAAAAGTCAATTATGCTTTTTGATAGAGTATCCTAAAACACACTCACCCAATTACCAGGGAAAAAGGCATTGCCATATATTACTAGGCGGAAAGTAGAGATATGTGCGTATGTGGCATGAAATCGACTCTGGGTATCTGAGGAATTTGCATATCTAGCACAAACTAAAATTCCAGCGAAAGTAAAACTTATTTAAAGCTTTATGCCAAAGCTTGTCACATTTACATACGAAGTATTTATCTTTAAGTTAGTGTGAAAGAATAATAGAATATATTCAGTAGTTATCATTTATGTATTAAAAACATAAAATTATTTGAAATTTTTGAGTAAAATTAGAAATCCCCTAAAATAACTACGGCATCGTTCTTTAATACATTTCTTGTTGTTTGATTTTAAAAATGTTAAACTTGATGTTCGATAGAAGCTTTAACTATCACAGTATCTATTTATTACAGCTCGCCTTTCATTCTTGCGGTCAATTCTCTTTTTGCTTTATATTAATTCACAGCTCTGACTGTTCTGCTTCGTTCGCGCCCCCAGCTGTGTTCACGAGCTGATGTCATAATTCATATAAAAGAGAATTCTTCGGCCATCTTTGTGCATTTTCTTCTTTTCTTATTTCTTTCTCTTTTCCCTTTTTCACTTTTCATTTGGCCACATAAAAAGGTGCGGAAAGTGCAGTGCATTTTTCATCATTTTCCAATCCTCCATTTACTGTTTATCAATATGGAGGCCATCATCAATTCTCATCTCTTCGACCACGACGTTTCCATTAAGAGTTGTGTTGCAGCGCTTTTTTAATATTGACAATATCATAAATGTTATTTTTTTTTTATATTATGTACTATTATTCAAATTTCTTATATTGTTTTTGCAGTGTTCAAATATGTATTTAATTATTGTGGCGCACAAAAGGAAAACGACAGAAATATGTAGTGAAATATCCTGCCCCTAGCCGAAGTCCACAAGAGCAACAACAAAGGGGAATGCAAATAATAACAATAAATAACTTAATTAAATTTTTTACATACCACTGAGTCGTGCCACAAAAGGCTCAGAACACGTCAGCACCAGTCTTATCCCACTTTCAGTGTCTCTCTCTCACTCACTCGCCCAATCGTCGCATTTTCTGGAACTTTTTCCGTCAAGGTTTGTCTCGTGGTAATTATTATTGAATTGTTCGCGTATAATTTCAATTATGAAAACCAAATAGTTCAATTATATTTGCGTCCTTGCGATTTTCATTAATTGTTAATGGGAAAAAAGGAGACAATTCAGCTCGATTCATAAGAAACTTAATTATAAAGGGATTTGACGAAGGCGTTGTAATTAAGCACGCAAAAATGATATTAATGTATTATTTTAATTCTCCACACACAAGCACTGATGATAGCGAAATGAAACTGAAGCCTGCATAAAATCGAAGTGCAAACTAATTAAATCAAATTTCAATTATTGGACTGGCAAAGGGGCGAGAGCAGGCGCGACTAGTTAGCAAACAGCAGCTGCCCGTGCGGTAGCTAACGTGCACAAATGCATTGAGTCCCGGTTGCCCCAACCACTCTTCACCCGTTGCTCGTTGCCCGTTGCTCATTGCTCGTTGCCCTTTGCCCGTCGACCATCACGATTGCCCCTCGATGGCAGTACATTGCCATTTCGCTTGATTACATGCATTTTATATGCACCTGCCCGAAAGTAGGCTACACTTTTCAATCACAATCAAATTTTATGCCTCGGTTACAGGTGTACTTGTGCACGTGTGTGAGGCCATGCACTATATGCGATTCGCCCGTAGAAGCTCGCAATCAGATTCATTTACATTTCCGCCGCCCCAGAGCAACAACAACTCTCAACTTCATTTCCATTGTTTTGAAGGCTCGCTGGCAGTAAGTGTATTTTAAAATGGAGTCTTAGACGGTTTTACTATGAAATTGAGAACCGAATCATTTTAAAATGCAAGCCTAAAATCGAACCAAACTGTTTTAGAATGCTTCATAATGGGAATAAAACTTATCAAACTTCGGCCCAAATTTTCTTCATCGAACTTTAAAACAAGTAAGAAAACTCTAGTCGGCGCGCCCGACTAGGGGATACCCTAATCCCACCCCCCATAGTTTTCTTAATATAGTCCATAACTCGTATGTACAACCATATCACGCAACTTAAGTATGTGCCAATGGTACTAAGAATGTCGATCAATGAGGAATTATGCAAACAAACTCGACACACAGATTATACCCGCGCACTTTTGCAAGCTCACAAGAATTGTTCCGTTACTATTAAAGAAGAAGAATCGAAAACATATTCGCATAGCGACACACAGCGCCACACAGCTCACAAGAATTGTTCCGTTACAATTAAAGAAGAAGATCGAAAACATATTCGCACAGCGACACACAGCGCCTGCGACTGCGACTGCGACACACAGCGGCGAGCGGCAATTGGAAGTAGGTAGCAAAAACAATTCGAACACAATTCGACCCAAACTCAAAGGCAATTGCGGTTCTTAGAAAATTTGTTCGCGAGCATTTGCATGTATGTGTGCACATGTATACAAATTGAACATGTATAAGCGCCACCTAGTCTGTGTGCGCTTTGCAGTTCAATCGCTGTTGATCTAGCCAAACATTTTGTTTAATAACTTTTGTGTTTATCAACGGATTTTGATGAAACTTTCACCATATGATTTAAATAATTGATTTAGTTTTCAAAAAGACCAAACACCATATATATTGCAACTGAAAATAATTTTCAAAATTGTGGGGAAATTTGGGGCAGGTATCCAAATGTAACAAAAACCGAAATTGGTAAAAATACACATAAAGGTACGTGCGAAATTTGGAGTCTCTAGCTCTTAAGATAAAAAAGATAAAAAATCATAAATGTTTTTTCATATGGTTTTAAATCGATAACAAATATTCAGGAATAGTTATCGATTTTCTGAAACAAACTCGATATGCGCGCCCAATATACGCGCCTAACAAAAAAAAATTCAAGTCTCTAGCTCTTATAGGTTCTGAGATCGACGCGTTCATACATACGGACGGACGGACGGACGGACGGACGGACGGGCGGACGGACGGACGGACAGACAGACGGACAGGGCTCAATCAACTTCTCTTGTCGTCCTGATCAAGAATATATATACTTTTGGGGGTGTGGCACGCCTCCTTCTGCCTGTTACATACTTTTAACAAAAACATTATACCCTTTTTTCCCATTTTCAATGGGATCAGGGTATAAAAAGGCAATTGAAAACAAGTAAGAAAACTCTAGTCGGCGCGCCCGACTAGGGGATACCCTAATCCCACCCCCCCTTAGTTTTCTTAATATAGTCCATAACTCGTATGTACAACCATATCACGCAACTTAAGTATGTGCCAATGGTACTAAGAATGTCGATCAAAGAGGAATTATGCAAACAAATGCGACACAAAGATTATACCAGCTCACTTTTGCAAGCTCACAAGAATTGTTCCGTTACTATTAAAGAAGAAGAATCGAAAACATATTCGCACAGCGACACACAGCGCCTGCGACTGTGACACACAGCGGCGAGCGGCAATTGGAAGTAGGTAGCAAAAACAATTCGAACACAATTCGACCCAAACTCAAAGGCAATTGCGGTTCTTAGAAAATTTGTTCGCGAGCATTTGCATGTATGTGTGCACATGTATACAAATTAAACATGTATAAGCGCCACCTGGTCTGTGTGCGCTTGCAGTTCAATCGCTGTTGATCTAGCCAAACATTTTGTTTAATAACTTTTGTGTTTATCAACGGATTTTGATGAAACTTTCACCATATGATTTAAATAATTGATTTAGTTTTCAAAAAGACCAAACACCATATATATTGCAACTGAAAATAATTTTCAAAATTGTGGGGAAATTTGGGGCCGGTATCCAAATGTAACAAAAAACGAAATTGGTAAAAATACACATAAAGCTACATGCGAAATTTGGGGTCTCTAGCTCTTAAGATAAAAAAGATAAAAAATCATAACTGTTTTTTCATATGGTTTTAAATCGATAACAAATATTCAGGAATAGTTATCGATTTTCTGAAACAAACTCGATATGCGCGCCCAATATACGCGCCTAACAAAAAAAAATTCAAGTCTCTAGCTCTTATAGGTTCTGAGATCGACGCGTTCATACATACGGACGGACGGACGGACGGACGGACGGACGGACGGACGGACGGACGGACAGACAGACGGACAGGGCTCAATCAACTTGTCTTGTCGTCCTGATCAAGAATATATATACTTTTGGGGGTGTGGCACGCCTCCTTCTGCCTGTTACATACTTTTAACAAAAACATTATACCCTTTTTTCCCATTTTCAATGGGATCAGGGTATAAAAATAGAATTGTTGCTTTTGCTTGAAAAAAAAATAATGAAACTTAATATGACCTATTTATTTAAACATAAATATAAAATCTTTTCTCTTTGTGATAAACCATATTGAATAGGCCAATTTGCTTTTGCAATATTCTCGTTTTATCATGTCATTGCCCATGGCCATACAAAATAATATCATGGTTTGAACATATTCTGACAAGGGCAGACAACAATAGATTTTTTACTAAAAATGCCTGGATTCAAATTCGGCATAAAATTCAGATTCATAGACGCAACTGAAAATCATTGAGTTTTGTATTTACGAAGCAACTTACCATGCAACCAAATAGACAGTTCGCCAACAGGGACCGATCTGTCATATTTCGGTATTTAATGTGTGGAACACTTCGTATTCGTAGCATACTAAGTAACTATTTCAGTGCGTCTGATCTGCGCCGGCAGTCGCTTGAGCAATAGTATGAAGCAGCGATGTGCAGCAAGCGGCTTATTCTAATTTACATAACAGGCAATCAAGGTGGTTGTGAGCAAGGTTTTGTGTGTGTGTGTGCGATTAGTCAATTCAGTGCTAACACCCTTAAATGCGCGCACCCACACACATACTTACATCAACTGATTTAACAGCAATTTCACTTGTTATTCGCTCAAGTTTTATTTCGTCGGTGGCGTATAATTTACATTTTACTTCGGTTCATGAGGTGCCATAATCATAAATTGACAAGTTGAAATTTGCACATGACTGTAGCACGCTGCCCTCAACCGGCAGCAGTATCTGCATTTTTAATGCATTTCCGTCCGTCAGTCAGCCAGCCAACCAACCAACCAGCTAGTCAACCAGTCCACCAAGCGCCCTACGAGCTGCCCATTAAAGTGAAAAGTGCTTCAGCTGCTGTTTGCAAATTTTGACATGTTTTTATTTAACGATGTTTTGTTGCTTTCTTCTGGCGGGCTCTGATGACTACAGTTGCAGCAACGAAAACACAAATTGACGCGACTTGTTTACATGATTGCCAAAATATATGCAGCATAAGGAAGTTTACAGTTTATCGAGAGACGAACAAGCCAACTTGATCGAAAACTTTGCGTATGCCTTGCGTTTTGGCAGTAAGCTTCTGTTTCCGGCAGTAAAGTCAATTGAATAGTATGGCCCAGCATTGTGTCCAACTTTGGCACAATTAGCCCAGCTGGCATATAAGCAAGTCGAGCGTGAACCATCGGATTTTGGTCTCAGAGAGTCCTGCTCCGCAATAAAAATGCAAATATTTAAAAAAGTGCCAAGCCAAACAAAGAGAGATTCACAATAGCAACAGAAGCAGAAATTGGGCACAGTATCTGAGACGCTAACAGAGGCAGAGGAAGAGTTAAAGGCAGAGACAGGCGCTTAAAAAAAAAAACACAAAACACAAACAGTAAATGTGACTGTGGCCGCAGCGGCTATATGTGTACGAGAGTATTTGTGTGAAAATTAACACACAATTGCAGGCTGAATAAAATTGAGAGAACAAAAATCGAAATAAAAAGGTAAACGAGTTAACTTGGCCAAACCTTTCAAGCTGAAAATCGTGCTCGAACTGGGAAAAACACACGAAACGATCGATGAGAACCCTAGCCGTTGTGATAACGGAAACCGACAGCTGTTTAGAATCAAAAATATAGTGAGACTTAGTTTTAGCTAAACTGGACTCACATAATTTTGTCTCTACTTGCGTCGGCTTGCCTTGGATTGGCTTGCCTTGGCTGAAACGAATTGACTTGACTTGGGTTTTGTCATTGGTTGGCACACTTTAAAGCATTAGTTGGACATTTTTATGACCATGGTATTAGTCGTTTAAGACGTTGAAGCCAAAAGGATAACAACAACAGAGCGTCGCACGGCCACTAGGACACCAGACGACAGATGGAAGACGGAAGACGGCAAGACAGCAGACGGCAACGGGCATATAAAAGCAAAGAGGCTAAGTGACAACTAAACTTAATGGCACTTCAACAGCAACATGGGAAGCAATGGACGGCCAAGAGCATAGACAGACCAGAGCAAACCAGACAGGGCAATAGAATCAACAGCAACAACAACTACAGCAGCAATAAGAAGAAGAACACGCTGAGCTGGCTATATCTTTAGCTGTAGGTGCGGTGCAAAACTCAACGGACATTAGCCTCATTGAATTGAATGACAAAACAAACGACGAGCGGAAAGGCGAAGCAATGGCAAAGGCAACGGCGAAAGGCAAAGACGATGACAACGCCAACGACAACAACCGCAACAACAATAACAAAAACGAAGAACGACAATGTTGTGGATCAGAATAAGCAGTGCGCCAACAGCAGCAAAAACCTTATACAACAAGTTGAGGAGCCTGACCAATGCGAAACAGCAACAGAGACGAAAATGTTGTATCTAGACAGCATTAAGATAAAGCCAGCAAATGCATACATAAACAATGTATTTTGAAACTTTACTACACGAACTTTCAATACACTAAAAAGCTGACTAGCTTGCAGATGCCCCAGCAATTTCGTGTTTCTCTGGATAGATCGAATTTTGATTGTTAACCTTTTCTTAAAGTGGATGTCAACAGATTAGCTGCTTGATAACTGTCGATTCATAAATACAGCCGAACAGGGATAGCATTGAGTGACTCAATAAGGATATAGAGCAGGACTTGGTTCATGAAATGTATTTTCAGATCGACAGCGAACGCTTCTGCCCTTACTCCCATGAAGTTTTCAATTTTTAATATAGTCACAAAGCCATTTGCATAATCATGAACACTTTGTACTGGCAAACTCAATGGCAAAGCTGATAATGCCATCGGTAAACAGTGCGCAACGAAAAAGAGATGGCCATAGGTTGACCCAAAATAATGGACACCAATCTTCGCTTTACAGCCCCCAGCCGCGCACCCCGTCCTCAAATGGCCGTACAAATGTGTGAAAATAGTGGACAATATGTGTGGCAATGCGAGTTCGTGTCCCCCCATTTTTGTGTACGTGTGTGTGTTTGTGTGCGTGTGGCTGAGTGTGAGTATATGGGATGTATGTGTTGTGAATGTGCTGTTAACGCCATTTTTTCGTTGGCCTCGATGCCATTTTGCTGTCCATTGTTGTTGTACAATTTCCGCATCCGGCGCGTAAATGCTACCGTTGGCCCACGCAGCGCGTATTGGTTTATGCATGAGGATTGTGTTATGCCTCGAACACTTCATTTGTCAGACGCTGTGACTCAACATAAGACATCTCGGCTTACATTTAAGTGAAATGCCGAGCGATTTGAGGCTACCGTCACGAAACTAAAGAACTAAGAAACTAAAGAACAGAATTCTCTCAAAATGCACTTACCAAAACTGCATCAATTATTCAACAGTCCATGGCCGGGCCTGGCCTGGTCAGGGATTGAGCCAAGTCGCCAAGTCGCAACGAGTTAAGCAGTTGAGCGCTTTGAGCTTGATGCATGCCTGCAGAGTACACAAAAGCCAGAAGAAGAGGGTTAGCAGGGCTGAGATATGCGGCATAAATATTAAATGCAAAATTGCGAAAAGTTGAGAAATCTGCAGCCAGCAGTTGCTGAAGCTGTGGCTTTAGCTGCCTAATATAAAAAGTGAAAAAAAAACATACAAAAGATTCCGGAGCGCGAATTCTTAAAGAGAGAAAATTCACAAAATTATGAACTTTTCTTTTTTATACCCTGAATCCATTGAAAATTAAATTTCAGGGTATAATGTTTTTGTGCACACGTATGTAACAGGCAGAAGGAGGCGTGCCACACCCCATAAAGTATTTATATTATAGCGTGCTCACCGTTCAAGACAAAATCGTGCACTAAGTTGTGGTTGGTTGCTATATTGAATCCGCACATTTTTGTATTTTTGGATTTTTGATGCCACACCCCTTTCGCCCATAATTCTACAAAAATGACAACGCACGTATATCAAATTCTAGAGACTGAAATTTGGCCAATAGCTACATTTTAGTGTCATAATCACTCCCCGGAAATTTCATTAAGAACGTATGAGAAAAAAGTTATTAAACAATAAAGTTTCCATAGTACAGCGTCTTCTGCAGCCGCATAACTACGCAGTAAGCATATTACGTGCATGCATGTTTGTGTGGGTGCATGTGTTGTTTACTATTAATGAATAAATTAAACTTTAAATGATTGGTATTACAGCTCAATGGATTCAGGGTATCTCTTAGTCGAGCCGTCTCGACTTGAGTTTTCGTACTTGTTTTGTTTGTGTTTAAATAAATCAAATAAAATATGCGCGCGCGTTCGCGCTGAAAGCTGAGGCCAAGAAAAACGAATAACAACAGTCGGAAGAAAAGAGCACGGTTAGGAGTAGGCGGAGCGTAGCTTAAAGTCCTTTGTGACCTGGTTTTTGGTCATAACAATATTGCCAACCGAAGCGTGGTGCAGTGCACACAATTACCGTGCCAACATTTGCTGAGCGATAGTGAATGGTGTGGGCGTGGCATTGTGCGAATGACGTCACTTTTGCGCTCGCACATGCACAACTGCCATTGCGGCCACGGCGACGAGGACAACAACAACAACAGCGTGACCTGGCGACGGTCACTCGCTCTAAGTTTTAAGGCCCGACCATTGCATACTTTCATGCGCCGCGTATGGCTGACAAATAGACGCCTGCCTCTATTTGCACAGTATCTGTGCACATGGCTGTAACAAGGTTAATCAGCTGGCTGTCTGCTCATTTTAATTGGCTGTGAGCTGGCGCCTTAATTGAGTTGTAAAGATGCGAAACTATTTTGCCAACAACGAAATTTAATGCCCAGCCCTTGACGGGTTTTAAACTTAAGAGCTGCCACCTCGTAAATTGTAAAATTGAATAGGAGATGAGGCGCGCCGTGTTAAGTGGCAGCTGAAAAAGCTGTGTAAAGTATTCAAAGAAAGTTCTGTAGACGCTGAGACAAGTGCGAAAAAAAGCTGTTAATTTGATTGCTTTAGAAAAATAAAGAGCAACAGAACAGAGCTAGAACATTTCTCAATAGATGCAAACTATATCATGACCTTTTAACTTAAATTAAATGGTATCAGAGTATATGTCAAAAATGAATACTTCATACCAAAAAGGAAAACAACATAAACAAGTAAGGAGACTCTAGTCGAGACGGCTCGGATAAAAGATAACCTGAATCCTTTGAGCTGTAATACCAATCATTAAAATTTTCATTTATTCATTAATAGCAAATAACACATGCACACACACACGCTCATACATATACAAGCAGTATTCTTACTGCGCAATTATGAGGCGGCAGCGTTGCCGCTGCAACATAGTCTGTGCTATTGAAAATTTCCGGGTGAGATAATGACATTCAAATGTAAATATTCTCCAAATTTCAAATCTCTACTATTTGATATACGTGAGTTGTCATTTTTGGTGAATTGTATGCGAAGGGCGCGTGTCATCAAAAATCAAAAGATGACAGAATAAGCGTATTCAATATAAGAATCAACCACAACTTAGTGCACGATTCTATCTTGAACGGTGTGCACGCTAGGGCTAAAAGATAAAACCATATTTCCTATAACTATCAATTATAAGGAAAAGGGATGAGTTATCGAAAAAAAAAGTTGTGCTGCGTATGGTTTTATCAAGCAATTTGCTTTTTATTTCAAGTCTCTAGCTTTTGCCGTTTGCGAGATCGCTGCGTTCATACGACGAACGGATATACGGTCAGGGCTAGTTCAACTCAGCTCGTCAAGCTGATCAAGAATATATATACTTTACACCCACACCCCAGGCACGCCTTCTTCTGCCTGTTTCATACTTTTCACAAAAACATTATACCCTGTTTTCCCATTTTTAATGGAATTTCAATAAAATCTTAGATATATTATTTTTATTTTTATCGTGGAATAGATTTCATTACACTTGAGGTGTTTGCAACATTTAAGCAAAGCCTGACGAAGACTCTTCTTCTTCGCTTAGGTTGCTCAATAAAATAACAAATCCTTTCAATATTCCCATCCATTTTTTTGCACCGCTAGCGCCTAGTGTATCGCATTCTCATTTAACTCTTTTATAAAGTGCAGAGCAACAGAAATTAGAGAATCAGATGCCAGCAGGGAAAAAATAAAATAAATAAACAGGGGAACGTGACGGCCGGGAGTCAGGGCAGGCCGTGGGGCATGTTCGGGGCAGGTTGGTTGGGATAGTGCAGAGTTCAGGCTGTTTGGGTCGCATCACGATAACGCTTTGTAAATACTTTTGCTGCACTTTGGCTGTTGTTGGTTTTTAGTTTTTTTTTTTGTATTTTTTGTCGTTTCCTTTAGCTTGGCATGGCAAATTTTTATCTCCATTTGCGCGCTGCGCTTTTTTCGGAGCTTAACTGGGGAAAAATCACGACCTGGAAAAACAGAACGAAAGCAGGATGGACGCTGTACTGCTGGCTGCTGCGCTTTTGTTTTTCGGCGTTAGGAAACGGCAAAAAGGATATTATTAAGCGTGGATGTCAACGTTATCGCCCCAGAGTCGGACAAAGGCAAGCGCTAAGTGCATAGCGGCAGGACAGCAAGTCGGACTAAAAGTGGGGCGAGAGCGTGAAGAATTCTGGCGCTGTTTGGAAAGCTCTTTGCCAAATTAAATATTAAAACCATGTGCACTTATGCAACTTTAATGCAATTTTAGCTAAATAAACGAGCCACCATTTTTGCCGACATCAAATAAGAGGATTACACCACATATACTTCATTTTTGTGTAATTTTGTATGAGTGTGTATTCCGTATCTCAAGTTCGACTGCGTCTGTGGCTTTGTGTGCATATAAAAAAGGATTAATACACTTAACAGGCAGAGGCACAGGCACAGGTACAGGCACAGGCAATGTCGCAGGCAGGCGAACAGAGAGTTCTCAATTACATGGCCATGCTAAGCGCACATTTACGTGAAAGCCAAATGAAGCCGCACCACCAGCAGCGGAAGAACAAGCGAAACTACAACAATAACCAGAAGAGCAGAAGAGGAAGTGGGCTGGCTGGCCAATAAAGCGAAACCGCCTTAATTTAGAGGCAGGCCAAGTTTATGTCGCGCAATGGGCATGAAAAATTCAACAGCAGCAGCGCTGACAACGTTGACAAACCCCGCCGGCAGGCAGCAGGCTGTTGGTTGGGGCCCAAGTAACGGGCTGAATAGGTCGGCAGCGGCAGGATTTGGCGCTGTTCAGTATAAATGCCAAAATGTCACTAGCGCTGCTCGTGTCGTTGTTGCTGTTGCAACTTGAATCACATCCTTCCCTTACAACCAAACAAGTGATTTTTGGTTAGACGGCATACAGGCGCACATCTGTGCATGTATTTGTTACATGCGTATATATATATATATGTATATGTATATATATATATTTATATATATATATGTATATGTATATGAATATATATATACATATATATATATATATATATATATATATATATATATATATATATGCATTGGTTAGTCTCTGCACTGCTGCTGTCTTGGCATATTACGTGCGCCCCTTTATGTTTGCTACAGTTGCACTCTGGTTGCAGCTCTCCTTGTGTTTATTGTCGCGTTGTTCCGCTGAAACAATGTCGCGCTTGCCCCTGTTGCCCCAACCGCCGTTAGCTGCGTTCCTTTGGCTTTTTTTCAGCACACTACACAAAACTACATTTTACTGCATGACAATTTATTGACTTCTTTTTTTGGCTGTCTCCCCTCTCGCCGCGCGCAGCTCTTGGCCTTCCAATTGCTCATTTGCCGCTCCGTGTGGTTTTTGGTTCCAGTTTATGGAAAGGCGAATCGGATGGGAGTGCTTTCTCCCTCTTTTGTTCGTAGGTTCGTTTTGCTGGTTGTAAATTTTTATTGTTCGCCTTGCGCAATGGTAAAAATGCTGCAGGACTTTTTGCTTTCACCAGCAGATAGAATGTATTTTATTTGCCATGCAAACTGCTAGTGCACAGGTATCAGACAGTCGTTTCATTCGTGCTGGATATGCCCCAACTAACCTCTCACGCAGCCACTTTAAACTCAATTAAACACCAGATTTACTGGAGTATAAGAATAGCCGTACTTTTTCTATACCCTGACTCCATTGAAAATGGAAAATCAGGGTATAATGTTTTTGTGCAAATGTATGTAACAGGCAGAAGGAGGCGTGCCACGCCCCATAAAGTATATATATTCTTGAACAGCTCGACGAGCTGAGTTGAACTAGCCCTGTTTGTCTGGATTTCGTAAGCCACAAAAGCTAGAGACTTCAAATAAAAAGCAAAATGCTGGATAATACCATACGCTGTACGAGTTTTTTTTTTTTCGATAACTCGTCCCATTTCCTTTTTAGCGATAACTATCGAAACTATCGCTTTGTTTTTGAGGTCTGGCGTGCACACCGTTAATGATAGAATCGTGCACTAAGTTGTGGTTGATTGCTATATTGAATCCGCATCTTTTCATCTTTGGATTTTTTATGTCACGCCCCTTTCGCCCACATTTCAACAAAAATGACAACTCGCGCATATCAAAAACTAGAGACTTGAAATTTGGTAAATAGGTACATTTGAATGTCATTATTACTCCCCAAACATTTCATTAAGAGCATAGGTCGAGAAAAAAGTTATTAAACAATAAAGTTTGCATAGCACAGCCTCTTCTGCAGCCGTATAACTATGCGGTAAGCATATTACGTGCATTTTCCAGAATGCATATAATAAATGAAACTTTTAACGATTGGTATTACAGCTCAATGTATTCAGGGTATCTCTTAGTCGAGCAGTCTCGACTAGAGTTTTGTTACTTGTTATACCCTGATCCCAATAAAAAAAGGAATACTGGGTATAATGTTTTTTCTTAAAAGTATGTAACAGGCAGAAGGAGGCATGCCATCTATCTGTCTATCTGTCCGTCCATCCGTCCATATTTATGAACGCGTCGATCTCAGAACCTATAAGAGCTAGGGAAATTTTTTTTTCATCCAAGAGCTAGAGTCTGAAAATTTCGCTTGTAGCTTGTAGCTTTTTGTATATTTTTAACAATTTCGGTCTTTATTATATTTGGATACCAGCTCCAAATTTAACCTAAATCTTGAAAATCATGTTTAGTTGCAAATATGGCATATTTATATATTGGTTTCTAAAAAACAGCATTTTTTGCATTATGTAGTGAAAGTGTCATCAAAATCCATTGATAAACGCAAAAGTTATTAAGCAAACGTTTTACACTTAGCAACAACGAACGAAACGCAAAGAGCACAGATACAAACTGGCGCTTATACATGTTCCTTGTGTATACATGGGCTTGAAAAAATTTGTAATCTATTTCTAGTTTTTTTTTCATAATTATTTTTGATCGGCATTCTTAGCACTAGTGTCAAAAACTTAAGTCGCGTGATATGGTCTTACACACGAGTTATGGACGTTATTCAAAAGCTATGATCGGGTGGGATCTGGGTATCACGTAGTCGGGCACCTTCGACTAGAGTTTTCTTACTTGTTTTATTCTGCAATACAAAATCGTCTGCTGTTAAGTGTAATTTTTCCTAAATTAGCATTTACTTAATAAAGAGAGTGATAGATTTTTAGCTCGTAGATTTTTAGCCTTAGAGAAAATTGAATAACATATTTGAATATACTCATAAAATGTTGTCTCTAAATAAGTTTACAAGGTATAACTAGCTTTTCAGAAATTTTAGGACACAATTCACACTTTTTACCTCACAAAACTTACTTTTATTAATCTACCAATATTTTTATTACATATGCGTAAATGCAATGGGAGCTCAATTTCATTAGAGCATTTGTTGTTCATCGCACACTTACAAATATTTTTATTACGAGAGCCTTTTTGTTTTTATTTACATTTTTCTGTTTCGTATATTTCGTTTTTTATTGTGTTTGGTTGTTTTATGTGCAAAATTTAGTAAATAGCACAGTTGGTTTTACTTGGTTTAGTTTTATGCTTGTACGCTTTTATTTGTAGCTGCCGCTGTTGGTTTTTACTGCTACAGTGTGTATCTCTGTGGCCTGCTACGCACACACACACACACCCACCCACACACACATAACACAAATACACACAAGGCACATCCTGCGATTTATTTACATTTTTCGTATGTTTTCATTGCACTGCCGCAGTTTGAACGCAAATATTACAAACATAAACACACTCACACAAGCCCTCGCACACACACAGACAATCTGCTTAGCACATGAAACTTACTTTAGAACCTGATTGTGTGTGGAGGCTCTGACATATTTATGATGTGGCCACAACTCAACTGCGACTAAACTTCATTCATAACTCTGGTGCAGAAAAGGCAATCAAAGCCACAAAAATTGTACATGGCCTGACACCTGCAGCATACACGAGCATGTACATATACCATATATATATACACACACACATGCAAATTGGGCCATGGCTGTCAGCTGTGGGCGCATAAAAAATGCAAGCTGCATCACCCCAGTCGCCTGGCAGCAGCTTACCCCCAGTTAACCGAACAGTGGCGCAGCTGACCAGACGTTGACCAGGCACACATTAAATATGACCACCATGGCCGCCGTCTGTCGTCTGTCGTCTGTCGTCTGTCTTCAGTCAGGTCTGACTTTATATCCGGGCGGAGCACAGCTGTGTGAATTTACACACATTGCAATTTGCAGTTGTCGCTACTGCGACTGCTGCTCCTGTTGTACCTACGGTCATTTGGTGGTTAGCCACCTTGCGCAGGCACATCTTCGATTTCGTAGACTTCAGTTGCTTTTGAGTGTCGTCTCTGGACTATTAAAACAATAAAAAACTGCATAAAACAAACTTTTTGCTCAGGCCCATGCCCATACTGGGTCCACTGTTCAGTATCGTTGCAGATTGCCTGGCCAGAGCAACAAAAACCAACAAGTTGCTGCTGCTGCTGCGATGACAAGGCTACTGCGACTAATACACCTGGTTGCACTTGTGGACAACATGTGGTCTGTGTTATATTTTATATAGCGTTTGCCTTTAATATTTATTAAAAGTGTTGCCCACTTTTCGGCGCTGGCCACAACGCTGCGGCATTGCGCTCGCCTCATTCCCTGACCATGGGCATCAGAAATATGTGTGTGTGTGTGTGCATGTGTATGCATTTTGGCTTAAGTGTCGCCATTGGCTCACTCAAGTAATTTGAAATTAATGAAATTCCTTGAATAATTGAATTTGAATCGTTGGCATCTGTGCAATTAGTCGCCGCTATCAAAATGTACACACACACACACACGTGAACCCATAATAAGCAGAGACGTTAACTGCGCACCTCATTATGTGTCATGAGATCTCATTATATCCAGCAGAGCCAGGCTTGGCCGCCTCGCAAATACGTAAATATATGTATTATGTACAGCCATAACCTTTTTGTGTGCATACCTCCTATGTGTGTGAGTGGGTGTGTGTGTGTTAGAGTATGCCATGTAGACTTACATCAGTGTTATTTAGTGCATGACAGTTAAATGAGTTGTGGCTTGCAGCTGTTGCTAGATTTAAGCGCATTTAATCAAATAACTAGGCTTTAGGCTACATGGCAATCAAAGTATAAGCGCCCGCACTAAATTTAAATTGCACTTACTTTAATAATTACAGTGATCTGTGAATAAACAGTGTGTGCTTGTGCATGCGTCCATGCGTGTGTCTGTGCCTGTGCTTGTGCCTGTGGCCTGAGTGCAACAAAACGTTACAATTAATGTCTGACAAAACATTTCTGCTTGGCGAAGATAAGAGTAAACCACTTACAGCAGGGTGTAAATTAATTACATTGTGCTGCAGCTCCACTCTACGTCATTGTCTGCATTAAAGCTAATAATGAGAGGTATTGCCTAAGTATGGCCATAATCCATGGCACATATGTATTGCCCTATCTAATTCTATTCATATGGCCAATTCTTATAGCTGCTTGTCACTTCCACGAGTTGTCTCGTATGCATTCGGGCTGAAAGCAGTTACTCTCATTGCGTGGCAAGTTTTGCGATTAGGGTCTCTTATTGTGAATTTCCATGGCCGAACACCCTCCTGGCCGAGGGGATTGCACAATAGATAGTTACGCGAGCCAAACTAGGTACGTATTTAGCTGTGCGTGAGCAGCACAGCTGTGCATATTTCGTATACGCCCTGCCATCCGACACAGCAATCTACATTGCTCATACTTAAAACTGTAAATGACACACAGGCATAGCCTCGCAGTCCACATATAGACCCTAAATCGACTTCATTTGCTCATTAGTAATACAGTCCCATGTGTCGCTTTGCTGTCCTTGCGGCGGAGCTGTATAACAACATTTCTAATAGGATTTTCCGTGGCAACATCACCTCCATCAGCGCCATCGCCAGGTAGACAGCCTCAGCGTCAGCTGCAGTACGTAATTGTTTCCTTGTTAGTTGCATTTGCGACACGTTCACCTGGCCTGTAGCCGCAGCTACACGTTAAATGCATTTATGAATGGCCTGCGATACTCGCCCATCGTCAATTGTAATTACTTGCAACTACTCTCAAACGCAGTCGCAGTCACAATCCCAGCATCAGTCGGTGTCTGACTATGAGGCTGGCTGCCTTTGGGCTTCCGAGCATGTCCCAGCATTCATTTGCCAGACATGAGGATGAACATTAAGGTTGCAAATTGTCCGCTTTGTTGTGGCTTCCAACCGCCGAGCATAACTCAGCTGCTCCATAATGTTGCACGTTACGCATATGCCACATTGACACTAAGCTCACCATAGACTAAAACAGCTAGCTATTAATTTAGTGCCTTGATTTGGAGCTCTAATTGCATTTTATTTGGCTGTCGCAATTGTTTTTGTAATTGTTGTTGCTCTGGCTGTTGTCGCTATTTTGGTTTAATTGGTTTCTGTGTGTTTTTAGCGCTGAATCTATTGGCCTTAATTAAAATGCAACTGTGCGTGTATGCAATGTAACAAAAAGTCATTGAGCACATATACGCATACAAATACACAGAGAACAGTTCGTGGAGGGAAGGCCACGACATTAAGAGAATACAAAAAAGAAAATCGAAAATGTTTGTCCTGCACCTGAGCTGCACTTTTATGACATTGTCACTGGTCACTGAGATAAAATAACTGCAAAATGTTGACAGTCGACGTGGCAGGAGTTCCAGCTGAAGCAGCGGTGCCAGCGGTGGCAGCAGTGGCAACAGTGGCAACAGTGGCAGCAGTGGGCAAGCATTTATTGACAGCAGAATGGCATGATTGCTGCTGACCCGAAAAAAAGCACAGATAGCTGATAAAAAAAGAGCTGAAAGCAGTGCGAAAAGGGTAACGAGGCTGACTGTCGGCACTTCAAATTCAACAAAACTCACAAAAAAATAAAAAAATAGAAAGAAAAAACTATAAACGTTGGTCAACTGCCTTCGTTTTGCTTTTATAATTTACATTGTTTGCGGTGGCAGCGGTGGCAGTGCCGCTGGCTATTCAGTCAAGTGGAAAGAGTAACAATATTTGAAAAGTCGAGGCTGGTTTACACTTGAAATGCCAGTTATTGGTTGAGAGCTTCACACGCATGAGCAGGCAAAAAGCAACTATGAATGTGTCAAAAACTGTTTCATAAGAATAACTGTCTAATCAAGTATGAATGTCTGCTTGAAATTTTTTTTGTTTTGTTTCATGAATAAAATTTATATTTCAGTACTAAATAAATCACTTTAAGAGCTCAGATCTACACACTTTTTTTAATATTCCGTCAAACAATAACTAAATATAATAATAATAGGAGAACATTTGAATGGTCTGAATGTTACTTAACTTAAGCCAATTCCAAAAGCCTCGTTTATTTGGGATGTTATAAATATTCCAATTCTTAAGGAATTAAAGCACAACAGATTACAGTTAAAGGTAGAAAAAAATGTAATTTTTAGTTTGAAAACTAGATACAATTATCCGTTCAGCAATCGATTAGGCACATCGATTATGGTCCTTACAACAATCTAAATGACAAAATGTATATGCTCTTTGACACAGTATAGCCGTAAATCAACTGGCTGTAAATGCTACTTCCCCACTGTCCATGCCCACTGATTGCACTGACAACTGCAAGAACCCGTCGGGAGACAGCGGGCGGGCTGTATGAAGTGATTGATGGTTCATAGGCATGTCAATTGCTTGACCGTTTGTTGTATCCACTCTAGGCTGGCTTACCGCCACCCACTAGATCCCCTATATGCAGTCCAAGCTGTTATTGCAGTTTATACATATTAGAGCCACTTTTGCGCTGACATTTTGCAGTGAAGCGGCAAAAAAAACACATAAAACGCACGAGCACGATGTTCAATTTGATGCGACACCTGACCAAGCGGCAGCCACGGCAACAACAGCAGCAACAACCTCAACACAACAAGAGCAACTGCAACTGGAAACTGGAAAATGTTTTACATACTGTCTACTGTTTATTTTCGTTGTAAATTAAAGTCCACCACATGTTGTTTAATTTGAAATAATAAAAATATCTGCGCTGGAGTATTTCATTTGAATTTTCATTTTAATTTTCGTTTTCAGTTGTAAATATGGCTGGAAAAACTTAACTGGATCGTGGCTTGCCTCATATGACAATGTTATGAAGTTAACCAGCATGAAAAATTGTGCGACAGCAGATTGCAAAATATTTGTGTTCTGAAGTTGCAAAATATTTCGTCATATTTATTTTTGCAGACCAAAGCTCAGATTTTTGCCAATAAAATTATGGTTGCAATCTCTCAATTATATAATTTTCTATCAAGAGTAAATTTTAAAATAATTTTATTTTTCTAAGCCGATTTTTTTGAAATTTTATTATTAGTTGAGAACCTCCTGTTGATGGTCAGATAATATCTCGTGTAACTACTACAATCACTTGATGACTTAGATAACGGTTACCATCAACCCAATTAGGCTCCAGTATTTCCAGCCCAAATTAATCATGGTAAGTATAATTATACCCTGAATCCATTGAGAATGGAAAATCAATCGAAAATGTCGCTTTGGTTAGAGGCCTAGCATACACACCGCTTAAGACAGAATCGTACACTAAGTTGTGGTTGGTTACTATAATGAATACGCATATTTTTCATCTTTGGATTTTTTATGCAACGCCCCCTTCGCCAACAATTTACAAAAATTTATAACATCCGTATATGAATGTCCTTAAAATTTCATTAAGAACGTATGTCTAGAAAAAACTTATTGAACAATTAAGTTTCCATAGTACAGCATATACTGCAGCGGCAGCGCTGCATAACTGCGCAGTACGCATATTGCGTGTGTGTGTGTGCATGTGTTGTTTGCTGTTAATGAATGAAACAATCTTTAATGATTGGTACATCAGCTCAAAGGATTCAGGGTATATCTTAGCGAGCCAACTCGACTAGAGTTTTGTTATTATTTTATTTTAGTTCACATTGTGACACAATGCCATGTTAGTTAATGCCAATGCATAGGCGTCCGATTATAGTTAAATCTGTGTATTTTCATATCTATAGCCTCATTTATAATTAGTTACACAATAATTTATTGCGTATCCTCCATAATGAGTTCCGCTGGTGACAAATTAAGGACTTGAACCGACTTCGTATTTAACCATATGAAGTCTAGTTACGCTGTTAATCGTAAATATCAATTTATAGACACTCCATTGGGAAGGTAATAACGAGCGGTTTGAGAGTGCACCATTGTACGGTATATAGCCGAAGTCAGGGATTCATTACTCGAGTAAACCGACTTATTTGCTGCTCGGTAAGTTCAAAAATATCTGACATTATTTAAGATAGTTGAGTGAAAAGATGCTGCCGTATATTAAGCAAACTTTCGCATATAATCATTACCCGTATCGAATAAAACCTCAAGCCGCAGACAAACTTTTCACATATGACGCCAAGTTTTCTTTTTGGTTTGCTTCTTCTTCCACATTTTCCTCGGCTTGTGAGTTTTGCTACTTAACTGCAGCTGCCGTTGCTGCTGCCGCTGCAACTGAAAACTGCCAAGCAACAAACAAACGTGACGAGTGCAGAAAAAGTCAAATGATGAAATTGAAATAAGAAAAAAATACACACAGACACATGCACATACTCTGATATCCACACTCTCACATTTACACGCATGTAAAGAAAAGGGAAAATAAAGTAGGAGTCAAGACTGGCAAAAAAGGAAAATTTCTAATGAAGTTTTCAACTCGGATACGAAGAGCACAAAAGTAAATTGATTGCAATTGGAATCAGTAGCAGAAACTCGTAACGTCAATCAAATTGGATTCACATAGACGCCGCTAGATACTCTACACATGCAGAGTGAAGGGTGTATGGGCGTGGCACCAGACACGCACGCCAAGCCGAACAAGCTAAAAGGAGCGCACAGTCATCTCAAAGGCAGCAAAAGGCATATATCATCACAAATGAAACTTTGTTAATAGGTGTGAGTACGTGCGTATGCGACTGTGTGTGTGAATAGTGGTGTATCTGTGGAAGCAATGCAATAAAACTTGAATGAGCGCAACTCAAGTAAAATTGCTTTCTGGCTGATATCTGAGAGCTGCAACTGCTGCTGATTAAAATCATCAATAAAAATCGACTGCTCAGCACAATTGAAGTTGAATGCAAACGTTTGTTGAATGCCAAATGAGTGCATCTAATGTGAATTTAAATGCAATACGTTATCTAATGAATTGCGAGGCTACAAAATGTGTGCAAAGCGCACAGGTGGATGCCGAGTAACTAAATGCGTACGCGCCGTAAAAATAATCAACGTTGGCAAATTGTCTATGCGTTTAATATTTCTAAGTCTCGAGGACATGCTGCGTCGTGGCATGTCAGAATCATAATCCAGCAATCGGATCAGCAAAACGAGCGGCAAGCAGCCGTTTCTCGACCAACTGGGCTCTGGTCATTTTTAGATAGTTTAAAGGTATCGTATTGAAAGAGAAACCCGACTGGACCAATTCAAAATTGAGAGAACAACTGAAGCCTTTGTAATGCTTATATCAATAAGATAATCACATAAGTAAGCAATAGAGACTTCCATTTGACTTTAACAACTATAGAATGACCACAGAGTAGAGAATAATAGCAAAGTAGATATATCTTTAATAACTCGGCTTAATAATCAGGGACAAATCATAATTTCAAAAAATTGTCAAGCCGAAAAGAAGAACAAATCGTCACAGTTTCAGTTTTATAATGCCATGGATGTTTTAAGATTTTAGCACTTGCCAAAAAGTGGAACTGAGCAGTGACAACTCAAGCCAAGAGCTGCCACACGATGACGTTTGCATTAAAACAAATGTCAGTCGGTAGCGCAGGCGGAGCTTATCACTCACCAGTCCAGAGAAGGGGTATTAAAAAGTGCAGCACGCTTTCAGGCGTAACTAAAACCACCAGCTATGGCGACAGTAACAGGACAGCGACAGAGTCAGAGACAACGTCGACTACGACGTCGAGGTCAGCGTCGGACTGGTGCTGCTCATTTGGCGTCGACTGCAACATTTGTCAACATGCCAAGCGTTTAAGGCTGCCGCACGTGTCTCTTCCTTACTTGCACTCACTATACTTATGTGCGTGTGTGTGTGTTAGTTTATGTGTATGTGATTGTGCGCGCTGCACGCTTGACCTGGCGCTGTTTTAACTGTGGTTAACATATTTTTCAAGCGCTTTTGCGGCTAGCACTGAGCAGCGGCAACAACTTCATTCTTGCTTTTGTGTGGTTTTTATGGCTGCGGTTTGCCAGCTGCAGTTGTTGTTTTGTGAAAAATAGTTGTTGTTATTGTAGCTGCAGTTGCCGTTCGCCACAAAACTAAAACCAGAAGCTGCGTGTTAATTTTACATTTTTACGCTTTCATGGTCGTCACTTGCGTGTGCCCAGCATCGGAATTTGCTCGACTTGCTGCCCACGCCACGCCACGCCATCGCTCGATCCCTCTCTCTTTCAGAGCGAACCGTTTCAGCTCATTGTTTCATTAAAATTTAAGCAGTTTAGCCATTTGACGTTGTAGCTCTTTGTTTTTCTTTTTGTTTTTTGTTTTCTGTTTGCGATTTGCTTTGTTGCCAGTGTTAACCTTTATGGCCGCAACAGTTTAAGCTGATAGCTTTTTTATGACTGACTTTTTGCATGCTAAGCGCAGATTACGCATACGTCGCGTTCAGCAGTAAGTATCACACGCACCGCACACATAATCCTGCATCTGGCTGAAAATTTATAAAATCATATCTCTTATTTTTCTGCAGACAGACAGAAAATATAGTGCAATATTTTAATACCCTATAAATTGCTAACATAGGGTCTAACGATCATACTTGAAACTTCTTTAAGAATTAATTGATTCTTAAAGATTATACATAGCCGATACACTATTAATAACTTGACTTTGTCTCTCCACACTACGTATGCTCATTGATGTGACTCACTGAATGACTCAAAAGATGAAGTCAGAAATGGATAAAGCAAATCTTATAGCCGAGCATATCCACTATAAAAATGGGTTTTTATGCAATTTGCTCAACACAGCATGGGGCTTGTGGTTGCGCAGAGCAGCCAGGCACTTGGCATCTCTCAAGCTCCTCGTGCTCAGCGGGGCTGACTTTTTGGCCATTTAAAAGAGTTTGAGTGGCATAATCTGCCATTAATTTGAATTATAGCCGAGCCAATCATTTTAGCTGTGCCATTCAAGTGTCACTGCAATTTAATTTATATATGCGTTTATTCTGCAGAAAATTGCCAATAGCCAAATGCACGCGCCGATAATGCTGATAAACGGTTCTGCCGCAATTTGGCGCTCGAAAATCGACAGATTGGTGCTCAGAGACTGAAAATAAGCTTTCATTATAGTAGACAAAGTATATAATGAAAACGAATAAGCGAATAAAACTTTATAATAAATAAAAAGATACCATTTTACTGGTTCTGAGAATTGCCAGCTAAAGTCTAGTGAGACTTCCATATGTGCCAATTGTGGAGACAACCACATTTCCAGCTATAAAGGCTGCACAGTCAGAATCAAGCTAAGCAGTAAGCTCAAGTCTGATGCAAGATTGCCCAAGCACGGACTGCCAAACAATAACAACAATGCAGAAATTCAGGGTTCTAGAGCGCAATTTATTTCAAACGCCACTGCTCGTTCAGAGAGGCTTTTCTTATGCGGATAACTTCAGGCCCAAAGTAAATCAGCAAAATATTTCCAGAACACAAGTGTCCAGGTCGAACAACAATGCCGATGAACGAGAATACGACATCAAATTTAACCTTTTAGAAAAGGCAATATCAGAAATAAATGCAAGAATGGGTCAAATGTTCAAATGTTATCCAGGAAACAATTGAAGCAAACAAAGCCTTTCGTGTCCTGGTTCAGAAGCTCATTTCAAAATGATCAATTCGATTTCAAAAATCGGATTGTGTAACGCAAGAGGATTCGTTAAAAGCAATAACGAGCTAAGACTTTTCCTTGATGCTAAATCAATTAATGTGATGTTGGTCACAGAGACGCACATGCGCCCAGGCCTTAAAATTTTCACACCTGGCTACGACCATTATTACGCAAATCACCCCAGTGGTATCGCGAAAGGAGGATCTGCTGTGTTGATAAAATCTAACATTGTTCATGACGCAAATGAACCAATTTCAAATAATAATATTCAATCGGCTAGTTTCAGTTTGATGACAAACATCGGAAGCGTCAAAATAGCATCAATCTATCTTCCTCCTAACGAACCCTGGAGTGAAAATGACTTTAAGGTACTACTTCGGTCCCTGGGAAACTGGTTCATTGCAGGAGGAGACTTTAATGCAAAACACCAATGATGGGGTAATGTGCGGAGTTTTTATCGTGGAAAGCGGCTTCAAGAGGTCATTGCTAGTGGTACGTGGTAAAATCCTAGCGACGGGAAAACCTACTTTTTATTCATTCAACACCCTGCTCACTCCTTCTGCACTCGACTTTTTCATTTTTAACGGGTTCGCTGCTAACAAGCTATCTGTCTAGCTGCATCATGAGCTTTCGTCGGATCATTTGCCGGTCGTAGCGACTTTGCATCAATCACCACAGCTTAGATCTATGAGGCAATACATCCTTGCACCTGGAGCTCGCATTAATGAATTTAGGACAAACTTAGAGAGCAGAATTCATCTAAACACTCAAATGGACAGCGCTGCTGACATAGAAGATGCTATTGCAATATTTATGCGAAACATATCTTTGGCTGCATCATACGCGTCCCCAGAAAATGTACGTCATACAAGACAGCACCCCCAGCATATGCTGCCCCCAAACGCTGCTACATTACTGAGAATGAAGAGAAGGCTGAGGAAAGAGTATGTGAGAACGGGAGATATACGCGTCCACCAGATTTATAAAAGAATCTCCAATCGCGTACAAAAAGTCCTCGCTAAAATCAAGCAACGCAGTATTTGTCAAATGCTGGAAAATGCTGGCCCGGATGCGTCTTCTAACTACTCCCTTTGGAAGCTCACGAGTCGTTTCAAAAAAATTTCGGCTCCAAAAGTACCGATTAAGGATACGGCAGGTAGATGGTGCTACTCCAGCCAGCAAAAAGCTGATACATTTGCAGACAGCCTACAACAGCGATTCATGCCGTTCAACTTCACCGACGATGCTACGCGAAGAACTGTTGAACTACAGCTGGATATGCCGTTCCAGATGACTCTGCCTGTACGGCCTGTCACACTGGAAGAGGTAATAAATATTGTTAGGAATCTGAGGGTTAAAAAATCTCCTGGAGAGGATAGGCTGGATAACAGAACACTTAAGCTTCTACCCAAAAAAGCTTTCTTGTTTATAGTGCTGATTCTAAACAGTATGCTCAGGCTGGGACACTTTCCAAACATTTGGAAAACAGCGCAGATAAAAATGATCCCAAAGCCTGGAAAGAGTCCTAGTGAAATAGATGGTTATAGGCCAATAAGTCTTATTCCTGCCTTAGGAAAGATGGCCGAAAGAATGATCCTTAACCGGATACTGCAACTTGAAGCAGTCAAGCAAAGAATCCCAAACTGGCAATTTGGATTCAGGAGAGGTCATGGTACTCCGGAGCAGCTTCACCGTGTGGTCAATTTTATCCTGGACGCTTTTGAACACAAGAAGTATGCAGTTGCTGTCTTTATGGACATAAGACAAGCGTTTGACAGAGTCTGGCATGATGGATTACTGTTCAAACTTAGAAACGCTCTCACTCCACAATTATACCAGATTGTCAGCAGCTTTTTACGAGATAGAAGCTTTAGGGTTGACGTTGATGGCATAAAATCGTCAAAAACGCCAATATGCGCAGGCGTGCCTCAAGGTAGCGTTCTCGGCCCTACCCTGTATACTCTGTTTACAGCCGATATGCCGTCACATAGTGACATCACAGGAGTAAACCAGAACAATGGACTGATAGCCACGTATGCCGACGATACAGCCGTACTGACAAGTAGTACCTGCATCAATAAAGCTACAGAGTCATTGCAGCAGTACGTGAACACTTTTGAAGACTGGGCTCGAAAATGGAACATTGGAATTAACGGGAGCAAATGCGCAAACGTTACGTTTACCACAAGGACTTTAAACTGTGGTCGCATTAGCATGCAGGGTTAAACGCTACCGCACAAAAGAAGCCACAAATATCTGGGCGTAGTGTTAGACAGAAGGCTTACTTTTAAAATGCACACCACGATGGTCAAAAAGACTGTAATGTCAAAAAGCGCAAAGATGTCAAAATTGTCACTGTACAGTAAAGTGTCAATTTATAAAGCAATACTCAGTCCCATATGGAGATATGCGCTTCAAGTCTACGGAATTGCGGCAAAATCAAACCTCGATAAAATAAGAGTTGCACAAGCAAAAATCCTCCGGCAAATTTGCAATGCTCCCTGGTACATGCGTACCAGGGACATTGAAAAAGATCTCAAGGTCCCCAAAGTTGGAGACGTAATGCAAAAGGTAGCTACTAGCTACCTTGCAAGACTCGAAGGCCACCCAAACCCTTTGGCGAGAAGACTTAACAAAGGAGCCAGAAAAAGAAGACTTAAGAAGTACCATCCACAGGACCTCCCTGCGAGGTTCCTATAAAATAATATTTCATATATATATATATATATATATATATATATTTTTTTTTATATATATATATATATGTATATATTGTTATTGTTGTTTATGTTAATTGTTATTGTTATTGTTAATTTTGTAGTTATTGTTATTAATTAATTGTTAATTTCTGTAGTGTTCTACTGTAAATAATTGTATCTTTATGTTCAACTTGTTAAGCTGCCAATTAGGCAGCAGAAAGCCTGTTTAAATAAAATGTAAATTATTTTTTGAAAAAAAAAAAAAAAAAAAAAAAAAAAAAGACTATATTGCAGACCGTATTTCAAAAACCAATAAAAATCACAAAGAAACTTCTCTATACACAAGCTAAGTTTAAAAGAACACTTGGCCTCGCTATGTCAAAAAAAAAAAACAAGTAACAAAACTCTAGTCAAAACTGCTCAACTAAGAGATATCCTGAATCCATTGAGCTGTAATACCAATCATAAAAAGTTTCATTTATTCATTAATAGTAAACAACACATGCACACACACACACACAAACATATGCATGCACGTAATATGCTCACTGCGCAGTTTTGCGGCTGCAGAAGAGACTATGCTATGGAAACTTTATTGTTTATTAACTTTTTTTCTCGACTTATGTTCTTAATGAAATTTTTGGGGAATGAATATGACATTTAATTGCTAAATTTTAAGTCTCTAGTATTTGATATACGTGAGTTATAGTTTTTGTTGAATTGTGGGTGAAATGTGGGTGGCATCAAAAATCCAAAAATGACAAAATGTGCGGATTCAACATAGCAATCAAACACAACTTAGCGCACGATTCTATCTTTAACGGTGTGCACGCCAGACCTCAAAAACAAAGCGATATTTTCGATAGTTATCCATAATAAACAAATGGGACGAGTTATCGAGAAAAAAAAATAAACTCGTACAGCGTATGGTATTCGAGCATTTTGCTTTTTATTTTAAGTCTCTAGCTTTTGTGATTTAAGACGGACGGACGGACAGCGCTAGTTCAACTCAGCTCATCGAGCTGATAAAGAATATATATACTTTTGGGGGTGTGGCACACCTCCTTCTGCCTGTTACATACATTTGCGCAAAAACATTATACCCTGAAATTTCGATTTTCAATGGATTCAGGGTAAAAAAAGATAAAAAATCGTAACTGATTTTTCATATGGCTTTAAGTCGATAACAATTTTTCTGGAGTAGTTATCGAAACAAACAAACTCAAGTATCTAGCTCTTATAGGTTCTAAGATCGACGCGTTCATACATACGAACAGGCAAATTGACGGACGGGCAGAAGTACTGACGAACGGACAGACAGATGGACAGGGCTGAATCAACGCAGCTTGTCGTCCTAATTAAGAATATATATATACTTTATGGGGTGCTGCACGCCTCCTTCTGCCTGTTACATACTTTTAACAAAACCATTATACCCTGTTTTTATATTTTAATGGGATCAGGGTCTAATAATTTAAGATTGAATTAAAAATAATATAATCAAAAAGGTTTCAACTCTATCATTTAGTGTGTATGAAGAGCAACAGCAGATAAATATCTTTAGAAAATTCTGGACTTTGCAGTGGTCCTTTGTAGTTGACAAACCATTTGAAATGCCATCAAATTCATTTTTGATTCTTGGTTGCATTTGGTTCGTTGGCCTGTGTCAAAAGTCTCGTTGGTAGTCTGGCAAAATGCTTTGATCGCTTTACAATGCACGAACATTGCAAATCAAATGATTTCCGTGCTGCCCGACAGCAGCAACAACAGCAGCAGCAACAACATTGTAGAATGCAAAGCAACGATATGGAAGCGGAAGTGTTGCTGCTTTCCTTATAGCAATGGTTGCTGCTGTTGTTGCTGCTTTTGCAATGTATGTTGCTATTACTGTTGCTATGGCAAGAAAGAAAACTGTGTGCAATTTACCTTTCAGCTATTAAACGTTCGTGGTAAATGCACAAAACGAAATCAAAGTGGCATGAAAGCGCAACGAAGACACTGAAAAACAAGCAAATGTGCAAAAAGAAGCGCATGGACGATGGCTTAAATCTCTTGCAACACGACTAATACTATTAAAGAGAAGCACACACACACACCTAGCCAGACTACGAAAGGGCCAGACACACAAAGTTGAACTACACGAAATTAGAAAAAAATATTATTGTATGCATTGCATTGAGTGGTTACGATTCGCAAAGGTGTCGGCACTGTGTGCGAAAAGCAAATGCCATTGCTTGGTGCCAGGCTGTAGGGTTGGATTGAGATTCAATTTCTGTTTGCATAAGCGGCTGCTGTTCCACCTGTCCAGAAATGCATGGACTCTCGAGCACTTGGATGATCAGCAAGCATTTTGGCAGCTGGGAATTTAGACTCATGAATGAGCGTTGCCCAATGACTGCTATTTGAGAGCTATATTAAGATTGAGTGAGATATCACACGAATTCAGGCTGTATCATCAGTTAAATTAATCCCATCTTGTAGGCTTGCGCAGCATATAAAGAACAGTCTTTAAAAGAAACTCATATGTTTAAAATACAGAAATATCCAATCGAATTGAAATACACTAAATAAATAAATGAATCATCGTTTCTTACATCGGTCTTACAGCTTAAGCTGACGCTTAGGTGATTTAAGATTTGAAAATTAAAAATGCCCTTACTTATGCCGGGCCTGGGCTGAGCATAAATTTGAACCTCGGCTCTGTGGGGAGGGACTGTGCTTATTAGCACAAATTGATTTTTCCTGTCAGCTATTCCGCTTATTTATTTTGCATTAGCACTTTTAATTAAACACTTGATAGAGGTGGCAACTGGCGGCAGCAGCGACAGCCGGGCACCTGCCCGAGTCGCTGCACTCGGCAATCATTGTAATTAAATCAATGAATGATTCATGTGAGTGCGCACTGTCTGCTTTCTCCAACTGCTGCAACTGCTGCTGCTGCTGTTGCATTAATGCAAAATCCGTGTACTTAGTGCAAATGGAAAAACGCAGCAGGCGGCCGACACTTGGATCCGAGTGGATAAAAGTGGGCAGAAAAGTGGCAACTAAATCAGCCAGAACAGCAACCGTTGCCAACAGAAACAGAACCAACAACAGCAACAGTAGTTCGTGCTAATTTTAGTGCCAATTAATTTGATAGCAAACACTTGCAGTTCATTGCCAATTGCAGTCGCTGCATTCCAGTTGCATTTGACACCCGGCCACCTAGTTAGCAGGCCATCCAATTTGGACTTTAATTTTGTAAAAGCCTTTGAGCATTAACTATAGCGACACCAAACACTATGACAGCTGCCCTGTACCTCTCATTACCGTTGTTGCTGTTGTTGCCGCCGACTGGGCTCAGCGGCGCCTTCGGCTGGCCAAGCTGCCCGATTGCATGAAAATTAAAATACATTTGCCATGTTTATTGCATTTACGTTGGGTAATTGCTTATACAATTTAATATGAAATTAAAAGCCACTTTTTTATGCATTTAACATTTAAATAGGCTTTTAATTTAAATGAAACGGAAATGCTAAAGGCAACAATGCATGTGTCACTGGGCTTTGCTTGTGCGTATGCCTGTGCGTGAGTGTATGCTCGCGTTCGTGTGCGTTTACCGATGCAGTCCTTGGTAGTATTAGCCCACGGACATAAATTTGCGCCGAATACAGTCATTGCGACTGTGGCAAAATTAATTAGACATACAGTAAAAAAAAGGAATAAAATGTGAATACATATTTATGGAAAATCCATTTATTTGGTTGAGTCAGCAGCGCTTAAAAAGCCACACTCTAACAGTGCTAAATGCAACCGGCTTCATTTATTATTCCATATACAGCAAATTATGAACAGCTTATAATCATGTGATGCCTATCAATTTAAGTGCTCCATGCCTATCTGCATACCGCATCACTGTATTTGGATTTGATTTTCTGTTTTTATCTATATACACATATATTTTAAGTGGACCAACTCGTCGTTGGCTTACAATTTTCTTTTATAATTAATTATATGTATTGTATTCGACCCATTTGGTGTAATTTTTATCTGATGCACACATGTATTCATTAAATTATTGTCTTGGAGTCATCTGCCAGCGTCTGTTAAAGTTTGTGTTATCCTTAAAATGGATTGCTAAGAGCTTAGCGCGTATACTATAATCAGATGCAGAACTTTATTTGGCTTCCCCTTTCGCCTTGCCACTCTCTCATTTCTCTGTAATTTCTTGAACACATTTCTCTAATCCTCACATTGCATTTCAGAACGATTTACGTGGCCAGGCAGATGCGTATCTATCTTTCTGTTCGTCTGCCAAACAGTCAGTCTCTGACTCCGGCTCCAACTTGGACTCTGCTTTCAAAGCGAAATCTGTATTCTCGCAGCTGTCATTTAAGTGGCGTTGCCTGCTCGTTAGCACACCTTCGCGTCCGTCTCCAACTTCATTACAAAACCTTCGTCTTGGTCACCGCAGTGAACCAAGCGCAGCCAAGCATCTTCACCACAGCTTGTCAACGCAGAGACATCGTAGTCTACGTCTTTATCTATGTCTTTGGTTGTGTGGACGCATATGTAACTGTGCGCTCCTTGATGTTGTTTCTATCTGCTCCAGCAGCAGCTGCAGTTACTGCAGCGTGCAAGTCTGTCATTTCTTCTACTTCTGTTACTTACGAGTTAACTGCGTACCACCACCTAACGCCACTCCACAGTTACAATATACGCAAGTTTTGTTACCATTTCCATTTGCCCACCCTAGGCTCTACCCAGCTCGCATTCGAGCCATTTGCACAATTACATACATTTTTAAGTGCGTTCGTGCCTGTGACTCTACTTTGGCTAACTGTTGTTGTATTCATAACTACTTTAGGCCACACCCGCACACACACACCCACATACAAACTGAGATACTGAAGGTAGCATATACCACCATAGAGTGAGCCTTTATTAAAGTTTTATCGCATTAAAAATTTCTTTGCCACTTGCAAACATTTTTCACCAACAACTCAGCCAGGAAAAGACTAGAGATTGGGCCAGAGTTTGGTGGGGTGCAGCATGGATTGGGACAGAGACAATGATGTCGTTTCTTGTACACCTGTTTCAAGTTCTTTTTATTGCTATTGTTGCTGTTGTCGCTGTGCATATTTGAATACACTTTTCGTTGGCCGCTTAACTTAAATCTCCATGCCAAAGTGCACCCCTCCTTCACCTGGCCCAATGCAAGTTTAAGCAGGAATCTACCCCCTTGTCCTTTTTGTTTTTCTTGGACAGGTAATGACAGTTATGCCAATAAGTTTTCAACACACCCTAAGTAGTTTAACAAAAAAAAACAAGTAACTAAACTCTAGTCGAGACTGCTCGACTAAGAGATACCCTGAATCCATTGAGCTGTAATACCAATCATAAAAAGTTTCATTTATTCATTAATAGTAAACAACACATGCACACACACACACACACAAACATATGCATGTACGTAATATGCTCACTGCACAGTTTTGCGGCTGCAGCAGAGGCTGTACTATGCAAACTTTATTGTTTAATAACTTTTTTTCTCGACATACGTTCTTAATGAAATTTTCGGGGAATGATTATGACATTCAAATGTACCTATTTGCCAAATTTTAAGTCTCTAGTATTTAATATGCGTGAGTTATCGATTTTGTTGAATTGTGGGCGAAAGGGGCGTGGCATCAAAAATCCAAAAATGACAAAATGTGCGGATTCAATATAGCTATCAACCACAACTTAGTGCACGATTCTATCTTTAACGGTGTGCACGCCAGACCTCAAAAACAAAGCGATATTTTTGATAGTTATCGATAAAAAAGGAATGGGACGAGTTATCGAAAAAAAAAAATAAACTCGTACAGCGTATGGTATTATCGAGCATTTTGCTTTTTATTTGAAGTCTCTAGCTTTTGTGGTTGCAGAAATCCAGGTGTTTACACGGACGGACGGACGGACGGACGGACGGACGGACGGACGGACGGACGGACGGACGGACGGACGGACGGACGGACGGACGGACGGACGGACAGACGGACAGGGCTAGTTCAACTCAGCTCGTCGAGCTGATCAAGAATATATATACTTTATGGGGTGTGGCACGCCTCCTTCTGCCTGTTACATACATTTGCACAAAAACATTATACCCTGAAATTTCCATTTTCAATGGATTCAGGGTATAAAAACAAAAAAGTAGAAAACAGATTAAGAAAATAAGTGTATCAAGTATATTCGACTCAAATATATTCTATGGATCCCCTCTATTCATAGAGCACTATATCAATCAACTTACATTAATAGCGTGTTTTGACTACAACTGGAACAGATTTCTATTGAGTTATATCCCAAGCCAAGTGGATAGGCCTAACGGTTTATCTTAAGCATTTTTCAAATGCGAAATTATATTCTCACAGAAAAACTACAGAGACTTATTTTGGGTACACTTGCTACTCTTCCACATCAAGACAATGTTTTCTATGTAGTTAGATTATCTGACGGGTTTAATCAAGAATATTGAGTTGTGCACAATTTCTCAACATCATTCAATTACATTTTCCTGGGATATGGTGCGGGTGGATAGATTTCGGCTTCATCCTTATCGAATATTAAAAGTTGTTGCACTTAATGCTCAAACCAACCCAGCAAATAAAAACTTTCATGATCTAAGAATAAAAAAAAAAAAAATAAAAAATGAAGCAAGCAGAAGAAGAGAAATGTTGAATAAAACAATTTAATTTCTATATACGAGAGCATATAAATTATATGAAAAGAGGGCTTGGAGCTTTGTAAGCGTGCACAGCATGCAGGCAATCCATTTATGTATGTAGTTGGCTGGCAACCCTGCGCAATTCATAAATTTTTAGCAGTAGGAACAGGAGTAGAAACAGGAACATGAGCAGGAGCAGGAGAAGTGGCAGCAGTGGCAATAAGGGACACATGAAAGGCTAACTGAGAAGTGGCAATTTTTTCATCTTTTACCAAAACGGCTTTCTTTTTTTTTTTTTAAATATGCAAATTTTTGTAGCCAACATTCATTAAATTTAGTTTGCCAGCTGCTTTCATGATGGATGAACTTTTTCACTTATTTAAGTAGGAAATTTTTGTGCATTTTCAAATGTTTGTGCAATACTTCAACTAGCCCATGGGCTGCTCGCCGGCTCTTTTGAACAGTTCGCCAGCCAGTCAGTTTCTCGGTCACCCAGTCAGTCAGTCAGTCGGGCCGTGATTCAGTACATCAGTTTACCCAGCATCAGTTTGTATGCGTCATTCAGGTGGGCTTGATAAGCAGCAAACGAGCTTGTTTGTTGGCCCTACAAATTTGCATCTGTTGTACTGCCCTCTCGACGGTCCCTATCTGCTGCTCAGCATATTCAGTATGCTGCCCACGGCAAAATTGCAATTTAAAGTGCACATTTCTAACAATTTTATAAAATATCCAACCTATCTTTGTACATAAATGGTACGAGTATTGCTCCGTGAGTTTTATGTATTTCGTCAACTAAATTTATTATATTTGCTTTTGTTTTCGTTGTTGTTGCATTTTGCTGTTGTCGGTGGCCTGCTTACAATCGGTCTTTTCATACAAAATTCGTGTACAAAAAGCGCAACATTTATGCAATTAAAGCCAAATTAGCAATGAATGCAACTCGAGTGCCTTTGGCCCGAGTTACAAAAGTTGCCATCAAAGTTTTGGCCTTTTGTAGCGTTTTTGCTTTAGCTGCCTCGACGAAAGCGACCCTCACAACGACTATCCCTCACTTCCCCATACCCCAACCGCTTGTTTTGGCCAACTATGCCGCCTGCTGCCTGTTTTGGGTACATAGCTTGCAGTTAGAACTGCGCAGCTTCCAATTAATTTAATGCCTGCCAGTGTAATGAGCGTTTAAGCTTTTCAATGGCGTCATCGTTGCTTGTAGAAAGCTACAACAGCAACTGCTATAGTTGTTGCTGCTGCTGTTCCTTCTGTTGATGTGGCTGCAGTTTCTGTTGCTGCTGCCCCTGCTGTTGCCGTTTCTGTTGTGAGTGTCATTTTATGACGCTCATAAGCAGGCAATTTCTTTTTTGTGCGATTTCACATTTATGAATTGAAAGCTTTAAAGCTGGACTGAGCATGAAAAAAGCATCAGGCACTGCTGCACCAGCTATTATTGGATGTGAACAGTGGAGTTAAGTCCTAACGCTGAGCAGGATTATATCGCCTCAGAGGCTACCAAGCTATAATACATTTATAGGATCAAGCGGTTGAGGAGAAAATTGTTCACACTCTTAATAATGAGCTTTAGCATCTTTTGGACTAATGAATTATTTCTGGTTAGATAAATCTATAAGCGTACCCTTTAAACAGGCTGAATTAAAATCGCGATTTGAATTACAGTGATGATTAAGTTTAATATTAAGCTCACTGAAAAACTGTATAGACTTTCATTTAATAAATCACAGCTCTGTTATCTTATATAGATATTTTACTTTTCGGAAATTTGTTCGAAGCTAAAGAAAAACCAAGTAAGAAAACTCTAGTCGGAAGTGCCCGACTAAGTAATACCCAGATCCCATCCGATCTTAGTTTTTGAATAACGGCCATAACTGGTATATCACGCGGCTTAAATCTATGGCATTAGTTCTAAGAAAGTCAATCAAAGAAGAATTTTGCAAAAAGAATCTACAAATAGATAATACCAAAAGACTTAAAGAAATAGAATCGAAAAAAATATTCTCAATGCTGCACATACTATAGAATATAGTGCGCAAGCATTTGTATGTATGCGTGCACATATACATATAAACGGATTGTGATGAAACTTTCACCATATAATGTAAATATTTTCATACCCTGAATCCATTTAAAATTGAAAGTCAGGGTAAAATGTTTTTTGCAAATGTATGTAAAAGGCAGAAGGAGGCGTGCCACACCCCATAAAGTATATATATTCTTGATCAATTCGATGAGCGAGTTGAACTAGCCCTGTCCGTCCGTCCGTCCGTCCGTGTAAACACCTGGACTTCGTAAACCATAAAAGCTAGAGACTTAAAATAAAAAGCAAAATGCTCGATAATATCATACGCTGTACGAGCTTATTTTTATTTTTCGATAACTCACCCCATTTCCTTATTATCGATAACTATCGTAAATATCGCTTTGTTTTTGAGGCCTGGCGTGCACACCGTTCAAGATAGAATCGTGCACTAAGTTATGGTTGCTTACTATATTGAATCCTCATATTTTGTCAATTTTTTATTTTTGATGCCACGCCCCTTTTACCCACAATTCAACAAAAACGATAACTCACGTATATCAAATACTAGAGACTTGAAATTTGGCAAATAGGTACATTTGAGTGTCATAATCAATGCGCAAAAAGTTCATTAAGAACATATGTCGAGAAAAAAGTTATTAAACAATAAAGTTTCTATAGTACAGCCTCTTATGCAACCGCATAACTGCGCAGTAAGCATATTACGTGCATGTTCGTGGATGCATATGCTTGTGTGTGTGCATGTATTGTTTACTATTAATGAATAAATGAAACTCTTAATGATTGGTATTACAGCTCAATGGATTCAGGGTATCTTTTGATCGAGCAGTCTCGTCTAGAGTTTTGTTACTTGTTTTTATTGTTTCTTTATACCCTGATCCCATTGAAATTGGGAAAACAGGATATAATGTTTTTTATACCCTGATCCCATTGAAGGGTATAATGTTTTTGTTAAAAGTATGTAACAGGCAGAAAGAGGCGTGCCACACCCCCAAAAGTATATATATTCTTCATCAGGACGACAAGCCAAGTTGATTGAGCCCTGTCCGTCTGTCTGTCCATTCGTCCGTCCGTCCGTCCGTCCGTCCATCCGTCCGTCCGTCCGTCCGTCCGTCCGTCCGTCCGTCCGTATGTATGAACGCGTCGATCTCAGAACCTATAAGAGCTAGAGACCTTTTTTGCTAGACGCGTATATACGACGCGCATATCGAGTTTGTTTCAGAAAATTGATAACTATTCCTGAATATTTGTTATCGATTTAAAACCATATGAAAAATCAGTTATGATTTTTTATCTTTTTTTATCTTAAGAGCTGGAGTCCCCAAATTTCGCATATAGCTTTATATATATTTTTACCAATTTCAGATTTTGTTACATTTGGATACCGGCCCTAAATTTCCCCACAATTTTGAAAATTATTTTCAGTTGCAATATATATGCTGCTTGGTCTTTTTAAAAACTACATCAAATTTTTAAATCATATGGTGAAAGTTTCATCAAAATCCGTTGATAAACACAAAAGTTATTAAACAAAATGTTTGGCCAGATCAACAGCGATTGAACTGCAAGGCGCACAGAGACCAGGTGGCGCTTATACATGTTCATTATGTATACATCTGCACACCTACATTCAAATGCTCGCAAACAAATTTTCCAAGAACCCAAATTGCCTTTAAGTTTGGGTCGAATTGTGTTTGAAATGTTTTTGCTACCTACTTCCAATTGCCGCTCGCCGCTGTGTGTCGCAGTCGCAGGCGCTGTGTGTCGCTGTGCGAATATGTTTTCGATTCTTCTTCTTTGATAGTTCTTTAATAACGGAACAATTCTTGTGAGCTTGCAAAAGTGTGCTGGTATAATATTTGTGTCGAATTTGTTTGCATAATTCCTCTTTGATCGACATTCTTAGTACCATTGTCATAGATTTAAGGCGCGTAATATGGTTGTACATGCGAGTTATGGACTATATTAAAAAAACTAAGGACGGGTGGGATTAGGGTATCCCCTAGTTAGGCGCGCCTACTTGAGTTTTCTTACTTGTTTTTAATATATATATTAAAAATATGCATAAAGCCACGTGCGAAATTTGGTAATTTTTGCATTTAAAATTAAAAAGAAAAAAATGTTAACTGATTTTTAATATGGTTTTAAATCGATAACAATTAATCGGGAATAGTTATCGATTTTCTGAAACAAACTTGATATAAGCGTCGTAGACACAAGCCTAACCAAAAAATTCAAGTCTCTAGCTCTTATAGGTTCTGAGATCGACGCGTTCATGCATACGGACGGACGGACAGGGCTCAATCAACTCGTCCTCTTCAAGAATATATATACCTTCTGCCTGTTACATACTTTTAACAAAAGCATTATACCCTGTTTTCATATTTTTAATGGGATCATGGTATAATAAATTAAATTAGAATTAATTTGCAACAATTATCATACAGAAAATATTTAATTGAATATTTAGATAATATACTGAAAGCTTCATAGAAAACTGTTGAGTAATTCTGAAGATAGGATTTTCTTTATAAATATGCACACATATATTTAGCTATTTATTAAATTTCTTTTTCAGCGCTATATATTTATTAAATTGTGAAATTGAAAAAATCAGCATTATCTCACAACGATTTATTGGCTTTGCGAGGATAGCCAGTAGAAGGCATCAGATAATATCTTTGGAATCTTCAACAAGTGCTCAACCCTAATTTTAATCTTATGTATGACCCGCAAGTAAAAATTGTACATTGAAACATGCATATTATGTTTTCTCATATGTAATATCAGATGAACTTTTATATCGATAAAATGTTCTTCATCATGTTCTGACTTATCATTCTCTTAATCAGTTATTTATTGATTAATTGCATAAGAGAAAATATTTTAAGTAACGCGTCTTCCGTGTCTCCATCTTAGCTAACCTATCAATATCGAATATCTCACAGACTGCCTTTGGCTTTACAGCTTTTCTGTAAGCTAAATAAAACATGTTTCACCTCATTTTTCTCAGCGAGCAGTTTTTCCCATCACGATAGTTGAAGTGCCCCACACACAGCTGTGCACCTTTCTGCTTAGTCACGGGCTATATGTAAGTATTGCTTATCAGATTAAGCCTTCTGTTCTGTATCCCTCCGGCTTCTGCTGGTGCTGTTTCTTTCAGTGTGGCTATCGTGTTTCTTGCTCTTTGAGCAGAACTCTTCAAGCACTTAGCCTGCAATATAATCAGCAAAAGCGATTAAAGCACTTTGCCCATTGTTTATTATTACAATATTAGCTGAGCTTTTGTTGTTGGCTCTGAGGCCTCTGCTGGCGCTCTATCAACTTAACTTGATGGCTGTTTGGCTATGCTTGGCTTTGCCGCCATTGTTTGCACTGTTGGGTGGCCAAACATCAAAGGCTCCGACTCCTCCCTGGGTATGAGGTGCTGCAGTTGAAGGCACGCGCCAGCATTAAAGAAGCAGGCAGATCATTCATCAATAATTACATGCTGAAAGGCTAAAGGCGATGCCACAAAAATGTTCAAGCCCCCTCGGCGGGCTCAACTAATTTATGCCAAAATGCTTGCCAGACTAATGACACTTTGCTGCGCAAGAGGACAGCGGATTGGGCGGTACTGCACCGGGGCTGGCCGGGCGGCGTCGAGCTCGGTAGTGGCTTCACGGGCATGGCACGCAAAACTTTTTGGCATACCGTTAGTTTGTTCGTTCACTGTTCAATGGCTGCCTGCTCTGTAGGCTGGTGGGCTGGGGGCTCGTGGCTTGGTGAGTTGGTGGCTTAGTTGGTTGCTTGTCAGAGCAAGAAATGTAAAACTTGCGCTAAAAATGATAAATACGCTTAGACCTAATTAACTTGCGACTTTAATTAATTTTTAATGAAAAAGTTAATGAGCCGAAAACTAACTTGGTTGGTTGTGCATGTGCGCCACCAATCGATGTGCCTGAGACCAAGCAACTAACTGCGATAGTGGCTTCCGAGGAAAACTTAATAGGCACTCAGGCCAAATCCCCCGGAGTTTCAAAGTATTCAAAACTAAGTTTTATTGTAAAAATATGAACATAAATATTTTATTGGTTTCAATCAATAAACTAATAAATATATATCTCCATCTCTATGAGAAATCATTTGAGATATTTATGCTTTAACGACCGTGGCTCAGCTTAGAATCAAAATCAATCAGAGTCGTCTTGCTATTTCATCATAGCGAACTGGGAATGCCTTTAAGCGTAAGTCCAAAGTCTTACAACGACAAGAAGCGCGAAATGCACAAAAAAATCTCCGCTTTATGACACATGTGTACGTCGCCTTGTCTGACATTCAATCAGCGCCAACTTACACCCACTGCGACTGCCCGCCCATGCCGTTGCCTTTGGTCCATCTGCGGCGCTGCCGCGCCCACCCAATGACAGCAGCTTTAATTGGATTTTCGCTGCGGCTGCGGCCGCAACAGAAAAATCAAAAAAAAAGAGGAAGAAAAAACGAGAATTGCAATTTTCGACAGGCGGCTGTCGGTTGGTTTCATTTTTCGTTACTTTACCCGTCTTTGGCCGAACTTTAGCTGTTTTTTTGTCCATTTTTTTCTGGCTTTTCTTTGCAATTGGCGCTCAGCTTTTGGCGCTGTTATTTCTCCGTAACAAAGTTTACATTTCACACATTCATCACTTTTGGCAGCTGCAACTAATAGTGTGCAATGTCGGGCAAATGGTCGGCCCCGTTTAGCCGACAGCCCGCGTGCCCGCCCTGCCGCCAGCTCGCCAGCCAGCCAGTTTGGCTGCCTGTCGACCACTGTGCAGCGGCAACATTGACTGTATCTGCGCCTTTTGGTTTACTATTCCTTCTGCCTCTTGTCGTTTTTTTTTATTCTTGTCATGGGCTCACATTTTTATTGCACTTCTTAGCTGGGAATAGTTTGTGCCAAGTTGCACGAGTTGGTTTGCCAAGAACGGATTACGGATTGTCTGCGCGCAGGGTCTTATAAATCAATGCTTAAAGCTTAAAGCGGCTACTTTGCAGCATTGATGACCCTTCTTAGTGGGGCGTGGCATAGTTCTTCCCACTTTTCAGATTGTTTGTAATGCTTTCCTCATTCCGGCACAACCCGTAACCCATTCAAAAGTCCTGACACTTTCGCACCCGCACCCTGCCCTCGACCCAACGCAATGATGAAGCTGTTGGCTGTTGGCCGTTGGCTTAACACTTTGTGTCTGTGACTCTTGCACGTTGACGTCATAAAGCATCAGAATGTGAGTCGATACGTGCCTTCAATCCAGCCAAAGTCATTGATCATTGCGCTGCCTGATACTGATTTATGGAATTCACATCAATTTTGAATTTACGCTCGTAGCAATTCGCAGCTCAACTGGGAGTTGATAGTCTGTCTCCTGGCCTGTGACAGCGTCTTGAGGCGTTTCATAATTCATCTTAATTTTAATTTGCAAGTGATGAAGTGGCTGCCAGCAAAACCAGCCAGCCAGCCACCCAGCCAGCCAGTCAGGCTGCTATTCAGCCATTAAGGCTCCCTGCGAGTTTTGCATTCAAGCATTCAGGCGGCTCTAAACTGCAGCTTCATTATCTTAATCTACTCCTTTTTAAGCGCAAACTTTACTGCAGAACCGCACACAAATTTTCGCCCAATTGCACTTTGGTGCAATTTAATCTGTAAAATTGCCGGCCAAGGCAGCAATTTTCACAAATTGCTTACATTACGTAAATGAAGAGACACAGCTTCCCTTTCCCATCTGCATCCCCCATATCCATCTCCATTGCTATCTCTATTGTCATCGTTCCGCTTATGTTGCGGCGGCCACTGCTGGTGATGTGCTGCTGCTGTCCTTGTTCGCTGTCGTTTGTTCCCATTGCTGTCGCTTGTCGCTATTGCCATTGCCGTTGCCGTTGCTGTTGCTGTTGCTGTTGCTGTCGTATCTCACGCCGTCATCAAGGCGCTACCACATTGCGTATACGCAACATTTGACACTATTCATGCGATTGTGTCTAATTGAGAATACATTTAGCGTACGCTCACTGTTTTGCAATGTATAATTAGTGCAGGACATTTTCTCAGTGTATTTCACTTTCAGCACGTTTCGGCAACAAGAATTACACAATTTTAATTAAAAAGCAAATATTAAATCAATGCCGAATCCAAATTAGTTTCTACATAGTAGTTGTTAGTTGTTGGCGCACCCAGCAGTCGCATAATTTATTTGCCACAGAAGGCCAACGACAAAGTCGCTTAATTACCAGCGCTGCCAACTTCGCTGCCAGCGTCGTATTAACCCATTAATTAAGGTGACGTCAAAGCCAACGCCAAAAGCGATAAAACCATAAAACGATAAAGCAACCAAAGCCGAAAACCCCACTGAATGTGGGCTAAGCCAGAAGCAGGCCCATCGCAAGAAGGACACAAAAATTTCAAATGCCACAACTCGCATATTTATGGCCGTATCGGTGCACTACAAAACTGCAGAGCTGCAAGGAATGCTGCAAATTAATTAACCAATCAACTGGCAATGAAGCCTTTCATCCATATGTTGTCGATAGAGGAATACTAGACTGTCTGTGGCATTGGTACTAAGCCGTACATTTAATTCATTGATGTCAACAGATTTTTAAGGTCTTTTGAAAACCAAATTATTATATATTCAATTATTTTTAGCCTTTATATATGACAACAAATCTTAAAGCTTAACATATTTTTCCAGCTGGTTTTAATATAAAAAAAAATGGTATATAATAAACTGAGTAATCCAAATGAAGCTATATTTTAGGTTCAATAAAAGTGAAAAAGGAAGAATCTTTGCATAAAATATATAGTAGTATTGACATTTTTTTGGGAAATACCTTAAGTATTATATTATACGCAAGCTGAGCTTTAATATTAACCTTTAAATCATATATATTCAGATCTAGTAAAAAATATGAGGAGAAATATTCGACAATTTTTGAGATAAACACAATATGCAGAGCAAGCAGGGTTCGATGTAAAAAGCGAAGACACTTTCTCAAATTATAAGTAAATGGAATATACTTATGCAAGATAGTTATTTATAATTAATAAACTTTTTAACTCATCTAAACAACATTTATATGAAGTTACTGGATGAGTTGTTGCTATTACATGCGCCTTGGATACCGTTATGTAATTAATTTGTTTTATTTCAGCTATTATTTTCTCGCTCAAAAGAAATTGATGGAAATTATTTTTAATAGTGACAAATTGATGAGCATTAGATTGATAAACTGCCGCCATTGATGTACATGCTTGGAGTTTATAAAATATAGTTATCGATTTGTGACTAATCGTCGAGCTGTTCTTTTATGCACTCTGAGTAACCCAGACGTCGTTTCGTTAAGGACATTCATTTGTCTAACAACCAAGTTACAGAAGCCACAACAGGCTAAGGTTCCTGACCGCTCGATGGCCCCCGTTCAATGCCAAATGATATGAAATTATTTTTAGCCTTGCGCTTAAAAATTAAATGAGCTCAAAATCAATGCAGTCCCGTTTTAGCCATTTGTTAGCCGTTGTTGTTCTTGATGTTGTTGTTGGTTCTCGACCGGTTTTCAATGGCATTTGGCGTATGTCAGCCCCAACTGGCAGTTCAATAATGAATAATAACGGGGCCGAGTTAAAACTTTACTCCGCTCGCCAGCAACAAAACCCAGTTGCTGTCTCTGGCGCTACGCTTTGCGCGCTGCACGCTGTGCTGTCACAACAGCAGCAAAAGCAATAAAAGCAACAGCAACAACAACAGCAGTAATGGAGCAGCAAAAACTTTGGCAATATATTTGCAACGCATTACGTGGCATGTCAAGCGTTTTATCGCGCGTATTTTTCAATTTTTGTGCAATGGGCTCCGCTGCAGTCCAGCGGTGTGTGTGGGGGGTGGCGTGCATGCAGTACGGGGGTCTCTTTCACTGGCAATGACACGGCCACACCATAGCAATATGCTTGGCAGCAAAAATTAAAAAACAGCCAGGGCTCTGTGCATTCCCTGTTTCGCCGTTTTCCTTTTCTCCTAATGCCCGATCATGTGGTGGCCTGGAAATAAATTTCTTGGCTACCCGCAATAATAACGGGAAACGGGAGCGCACAGCCTGGTCAGGTCCTTATGCTAGTCGAGTGTTTATGTGTATGCGACCAGCGGTGCAACCTCTTCAAATAGTTACTAAAAAGAAATCTGACAAAATATAACTGATGAGAGAAGCGGAGGCCGAGGGCACAAAGTGGGCAAGGGCGAAGAATAGAAAGCAAGTGAGCGCACGTTGGAGCACATTTCCGATGGGGAAAGGGGCGTTCATATCCGCTTTTTGAGCGTTGAGCACAAACAGGAAACACATTATAGCAGCTGGTAGACAGACTTATGTGTAGCACTGTTGAAAAATTGTTACACACGCTGATGCTGTCACTGCCAGGCGTACTCCAGCGTCTCCTTCTACGTATGCTGTTTGTTGATGTTTTGCTGTGTGTTTGCTTTTTTTGTTGCACTGCTTTTTACATTTGGTAAATAAACTGCAATGTGAGTTATGTCAAGCACCAAGCACAAACACACATACGTGCTCTTAGCTACACAGTTGCATAATGGCCGCCATGGCTCATCTATCAAATTACACGAGCAGCAAAAAAGTGCAGCATACTTGGCCGGACTGTAATGACGACGGGAGAAAAAGTGTTGCCTGCTTAACTGAGCAGCGGAAAAAGTGTTGCTTACTTATGCGCATTTGTCAATTCGAGATGTTCAAAAAAAATTTAAGTAAAAACTGAAAGAAAGGCAACAAAATTTTGCTTGCTTTTGCGGGCAGCTCGTTTAGCGGGCCAAATAAATGGAGCGAATGTGTGTATAGAGGTTGCTTGACAACTCAAAAACCATTAATATTAGCAGCTCAAATTGAAAGCCATGCCACTTAGCATCACACAAAATTAGGGAAGCTAAAAGTAAAGCTGCTTAGGCAATAGAATTATTAAAGCAACTGAAATAAATGTTCTACATTTCACAGTTCCGATGCTCATGCTTTTATTAATAGTTGGCTCATTATAAAAAAAAAAAATATAAAAACCAATAAGAAAACTAAAATTGAATTAACAATTTTAAATATTCTTCCCATAATGTATGCTTTAACAAGCGATTGCATTAGCCACAGTAAGGTTTGGTGGACTACTTTCAGTGGAGAGTTTAGTTTCTAATGCATTTGTCGGACGCAATTCTAATATTCGAACAAACGAACTAAAGTATTCATTTACTTGCCTGTGCTGGCGGCTAAATTTAGCACTAAGACCATAGGAAAGAACAGGCCCAGCAAATGGCTCATTTATTTGCAACTGTCAATATCAATAACAAATTGGTTGTTGTTATGGCTCACACACACATGCAGGGCATGGAAATGTGCCACACTATTAACATTTGTTTTTTTTCCTTCTCATTTTTTGGGAGGGATTGTGATTGGTTCGTCTCTTGGTAACTTTAGCTAGCCCAGCAAAACTGACAGGCAGTAATAAAATAAATGAGTCGCCATTCTTTTAAATTGAGTTTAATAAACGTCACACTTCATCGACAAAAGCACTAAGGCCTAACAAGCTGGACCCCAAAACCTGATACCGTAACTGAAACTGTGGCACGCTTGGTTGACTGGTTGCCGGTCTCTGGTCACTGACTGGCCATAGACCTCTATACAAATGAACTATGAAATGGCCCGGACAACATGCATATTTTGGCCAGCACTCAAACACACTAGGGCCCAAGCACACTTATTTATTATTCCCCAAGCGTTTGACCAATGACTTACTACAAAAACTTGATAGTGGACCGCATTCAAATGATGTCTTATTTGGTTGCCTGCATTGTGGAATGAATAGCCATACATGAGCCCTCCGAATAAGCATTGTATATTTTATGTATCGGAATATATATTCTATATAGCCTGCCTGGCTCCCCTTTTATATTCATATGGCCTCTAAGTTGTGCAACAGCATCGCGAAACCGCATCACATAAGATTGTAATTACGATAAACGGAAAAGCGCCGAAGCCTTTGAGAATAAACATGAATTCATGGCTTGAGCGGATTCGAAAGCAAAGTGAGATGGAGGGGAAGGGTGCTCGCGCGAACGACGCCTTGTTGGCCATAACCCGCCAAATGAGCCAAATAAATGTTATTTATAAATAGCAATAATACATATAAAGCAGACGGAAAAAGTGCACGTGTGCGATATTTCTCTCTTTTGCTTTTTTACTATTCGTAGCGAGTTGTGTGCAAGCCAATTGCGATTTATTCATATACAATTCATACGATATGAAATCATATAGGTAACTAAATATGGCACACAGATAAACAGACAAACATACAGACAGACAGACTGGCAGACAGACAAAAGACAGACAAAAGACAGGCGGACGCACACACACACGTCAGATTCAGCCATTCAGCAATTGGATTTTGTGCCAGTGCGTTATGTAAACATTCGATATCGAAATCGCATCACAGTGCCAACTAAAGCAGGAGCAAGACCCACAAATGGCCGACGTGTCGGAGACGCAGACAGGCGCCAGTATTGCGTAGAAGCAACTGAGATATCTGTTAACCGACAGAAAATAACAAAATAAGTTTAGCATGACAAAACTCACTTCGAATTCAGCATATGAGCTTCATTTCTTAAACTTAAAGTGCAAATTGGATTTTAAAAATCGGAATCGGCAAAGCTTTATTGAAATGCTTTATTAAATAAAATGTGATGGAAAAATTACACTAAATTCTTTTAAACTATTATTGTTTTAATCGATAGTTTATCTTTCAATGATGGATTTATTCCTACGTCTTTACTGATCACAACAGAAAAATCTGTTTGAAACTAAAGGACCAGCTTGAAAAGATTTTCAAATAAGCAAATAATAATTCATAATTATAATAATTTTTCTCTCTTCTAAAATATTTTACAATATAATTTTAGATAATAAATAAAACTAATGGCAAACGACTTAAATTTGCATTCTGAGTACCTATATCGTTCATTCAAAACTCATTGAGTGTGATTTCAATTTTATTGATTCATTCAATAAATATAAAATATTGGGTTTTTTTTTTTATACCCTAATCCCATTGAAAATGGGAAAACAGGGTATAATGTTTTTGTTAAAAGTATGTAACAGGCAGAAGGAGGCGTGCCACACCCCCAAAAGTATATATATTCTTGATCAGGACGACAAGACAAGTTGACTGAGCCCTGTCCGTCTGTCTGTCCGTCCGTCCATCCGTATGTATGAACGCGACTTGAATTTTTTTTTGTTAGGCGCGTATATTGGACGCGCATATCGATTTTGTTTCAGAAAATCGATAACTATTCCTGAATATTTGTTATCGATTTAAAACCATATGAAAAATCAGTAATGATTTTTTATCTTTTTTATCTTAAGAGCTAGAGTCTCCAAATTTTGCATGTAGCTTTATGTGTATTTTTACCAATTTCGGTTACATTTGGATACCGGCCCCAAATTTCCCCACAATTTTGAAAATTATTTTCAGTTGCAATATATATGGTGTTTGGTCTTTTTGAAAACTAAATCAATTATTTAAATCATATGGTGAAAGTTTCATCAAAATCCGTTGATAAACACAAAAGTTATTAAACAAAATGTTTGGCCAGATCAACAGCGATTGAACTGCAAAGCGCACACAGACCAGGTGGCGCTTATACATGTTCATTATGTATACATGTGCACACATACATGCAAATACTCGCGAACATTTTTCTAAGAACCGCAATTGCCTTTGAGTTTGGATCGAATTGTGTTTGAATTGTTTTTGCTACCTACTTCCAATTGCCGCTCGCCGGTGGGTGTCGCAGTCGCAGGCGCTGTGTGTCGCTGTGCGAATATGTTTTCGATTCTTCTTCTTTAATAGTAACGGAACAATTCTTGTGAGCTTGCAAAAGTGTGTTGGTATAATCTGTGTGTCGAATTTGTTTGCATAATTCCTCTTTGATCGACATTCTTAGTACCATTGGCACATACTTAAGTTGCGGGCTATGGTTGTACATACGAGTTATGGACTAAATTAAAAACCTAAGGTCGGGTGGGATTAAGGTATCCCCTAGTCGGGCGTGCCGACTAGAGTTTTCTTACTTGTTTTTTTTTTTTTTTTTATCTGCGCTGATGAAAGTCCGCATAGTAAAATAACAACCAAAATAGTAAAACATTTACATTTGAAGCAATCTAATACATACAAATAAAAGTTATTTTAATTAAAACTTAAATGTTCAGCAGGAGTTGTTCAAAATATAAATATTTTATTTAAAAATAAGATAGAAATCTGCGAAAAGTGCTTTAAGTAATTGTGGCGAAATATGGAAGTGCAAAAATGACGATGAAAAGTGTACAGTATAAAGCCCGAAACAGTTTCACTTTAAAATAAATTGAAAGGAATAAACAGCAAAAAAAAAGGCATATCTCATAGGAAAATGGAATCAATCGTTGTTCATAGTAAGCCTGCGAGTGAAATGCCCCCCAGCAAGACAATAGCAAATATGCTGCTCGATATGTGTTCTGCGTTCCGAGCTCTGTGGACGTGTGTGCATTGTATGTGACCGTGTGTATGTTAACCTATGTATGTGTGTGTGTGTATGTGGCGTATGTAAGCAAATACAAACACATAGCAATACCTATGGCAAAATAAACGCGGACATAAATAAAAAAGACATTGTCAAAAAAACGCGATGTGCTCGAATGTTTATTTATGGGTCTCGCTCCCGTTTTCGATCTGGCGGGCCTGTGGTAATAGTAAAATATAAAAAAAAGAAAACAAGGAAAATGAAAAATAAAAATGAATAAATATATATAAAATCGAAGAAACACAAGCAACAAAGGCTGAGTAAGTAAGTTTCTGGATAGCTAATTAAAATGGCAAATCAAAGCGGTTGCTTCAAGCACCAATGTTGACAATGTTCAATAGAGACAATGAGCCTAAACTCACTCCGACACACATATACAGCGCCATTAATAGAGCGTGAATTTTAGCGCAGGCAGCCACAAGGCGCTCGCGTCGGTGTTGGGAGAGGGCGTGGGCGTGACAGCGCCAGTGTGGTGTTCGCATTTGTAGCCCGCAATGTTTTGGCAATCAAACCCCAAAGTCATTTCATTATTGGCTTTGCGTAATCGACGTCAAAGCGTCCCAGCAAAAGTCAACAAAGCGACGCGACGGCCGCCCAGAGATGGGGCATGCAAAGGAGTGGGGCACTGGCTGAGGCTGCCCTGCAGTCAACGTCAAAACGTGAATGCAGTCAAGCGGATTGAGGCAAATATTTTCACATTGACACGGAAGGATCAGCAGCAGGCGAGAGCGCGAAGAGTCGAGTTGAATCGAATTGAGTCGAGATTGAAAGCCGAAGCGACTTGACAATAAAGTCAAAAGTGTAAGTGACACAGTTCGTTAGGCGCCGCAGAGCATGCAAAAAATTCAAATGTACATATATAAATATATATATATACAAAATGTCTCTGAGCCCACACTCACAGATATTTATAAACAAATACATGTATATCTTAAAATGGAGCCAGAGATACGTTTGTTATGCAAGCTGGGGCGTGGCCGCACAAAAAATAAAGGATTGCGAGCTGAACATTAATGAAGGCCACAGTAAGTCGCATTGAACACACTCAGTCAGTCTGTCGAGCAGCGGATAGAATTCAATACAGTGTCCTGGTAGATTTTGGAGTATGACAAATATTTTATGCGCACATCATAAAAGAGCCTCAAGACTGCTGCAGCCAGACGTACGTACTTATCAAAAGATACACAACAAATACGCACACCCACACGCGCGCTCAGAGACAACAGATAGCAGATACAATCGCCAGCCGTGAGATACGAAACAAAATTTGTGTGGCAGGACAACGCATAAAAAGCAACGCTAAGGCACTAAATAACAACAAGGAGTCAAAGCTTTGAAGTTGCAGCATGGCGACGGAGAAGCTGCTACCGAAACGGGGCACACAAAACAAAGAAAATGCGAAAAAGAGACACAAAAAGAGAAAGAGCAGCATAGAACGAGTGAAAGAGCAGCACGTAAAGAAAGCGAGAATTGCTAAACAACAAAAGGTCCACCAAAAAAGGAATAGCAAGGTGCAAATAATGCTGAAAGCGCCCCCAAAATGTGCGCTACACATTTTTGGCAGCTGCCTAAGTACGTGATAGTGTGAGTGTGTGTGCGTCTGTGTTTGTGTGTATCTGCAGCTGTCGATGTATATTTGCGCTTGTATGCGCGTGTGTCTTGCCTGTTGACGTGAAAATTTGCACGTCTTTTGTTGTGCATGCGTGTAAATGTTTTGTGGATTTGATTTCTTTTCGCAAAATTGAAAAACTAAGCATTGAAAACACCAACAGCAAACAAGCCAAATGTTTTATTTGTCTACCACACACACGGGCAAATACATACACACATATTAAACTGAGCACCCAATGCACTGTTTTTTCTGTGCCAAATTCGTTTTGACGGCAAACAGAAAAAAAAAGAAAAGGATTTCTCTTTATTTTACTTTGCGGCCTCTTTAGTTGTTGTTTTTATAATACAAATAACGAGAATCCCTCAATATATATCTCCTTCAGGGAGTATGCGAGTGTATGGGTGTGTGAATTTGAGGTCGGATTGATTGCTAAAGTAAACGCATTCGGGGCAAGCCGCGACGAGCCAATGCCTTAAACTTTAGTTGCTTAACATTTTTGGCTTCATATTTTGTTTCAATATTTTTGTATTTTTTTCTGGTTTTGCTTCATTTGTTTTCATTTTGCTTTATTATTTTTCGGCATTCGGTAAATTCAATACTGAGCTGGGTTAATTCTTTTGGGTTGGGCACTGATTTTTTGCTTTTTTTTATTAATAGACTTTTTGTAAAATGCCAAACCATATTTTACTCAACAACCCTCCGAGGGAGATTGTGCACCTAAAATGATGTTACACTTCTCAATCAAAGGGCTCGTGCATGTGTGTGTGTACGTGGCAGTAAGACCAGCGGCTGTTTAAAAAGGATAAGTTGCTATGAAATTTCGTGAATACTTAATCCGTAAATGGATAAATTGTTATGACGCCTACGCAACAACATAGGAAATAAATGAATGTAAAAATTGAGTTTCTCTCTTGTTTTTTGCTGTGGATAGCAAAACATTGTTATGCCCTTTTTGTAATTGTACCTTCAATTCAAAGTTTAGGTGCGACCTATACAAATTTGCGTATGACTCAGAGAGTAAGTCAAATACTTTGATTACTTTCATAATTAAAATATTGCTACTCATGGAAATGAAATAGGGGCCAATAGCTAAGACCATTTGCTTCGCTAGCTGATTTCTAACCACGTCAATAATTTAAAAAAAAATCTTTATTAAATTAATAAAAATTAGAAAATATTTTGTTTTAATTTTTTCATTAACTACATATATATATTTATTTATTTATTTAAAATATAATCACGCACAGCTTAAAGGATTTCTTAAGGAATTATGATCGCAGAGGACATGCAGAATGAAAGTTGTCCCATTAAGTGTAATATTTCCCATGGAATATACGGAGCTCAGCTAAGCCTTTTAATAAAGTCTAGGTCTGTCTATATTTTGCTTATGAGTCAAAAGTTTAACATTTTAGCTTACCTTTTATTAAATACTGTGGATATTAATCGAATGTTGCTGAAGATTGAGTTTTGTTTGTTTTTTTTCTTATTAAATTTCAACTTTTTTGAAGGCACAATTGCATGCTACTTGGCGAAGTTATTAGTGTTAGCATAGGTCCTTTTGCTTTTTAATGCTGCTCTTTTGCTTTCCTTTTTTAGTAATGTTATGATAACTTTGCGATATTCGCCGTCTGAGCTTCGCACGCGAGCACTTTGCACGTTTCAACAGTGGAATTTAACACACGGCGACCAATTATTAAAAGCCTGCTGAAAAATTAAAGCAAATCACAAAAAATTCGTAGCACATTAAGTGGGATGAAGGCAACGGCTGGCATTTGTCCTCTTCCGGTTGCACATAACTGCAAAACTGCTAAAGTGCATGGCAGAAATGCCAATGCCAATGAATGCCAAGAACAGAAACAAAGCTGAGCGACTAAGTCCAAGTGTATGAAATACTTTCATAAAATACAGGGATATATGCAAACATACACACACACGCACGATTGTGAGAGTACAACCGCACATGTAGCATGCCTGCCTGTGTGTTTGTGTGTGTGTGTGTGTGTGTGTGTTTGCACTTCAAAAGCATTTAACGTTGCGAGAAGACAAAACGATCCGAGATAAATGCCAAAGGTTATGGTGTTAATGTCGCCTTTATTCAAAGCGGATATCGGACCACAGCACCGAGAACAAAGGCGAGCAATGTAATAAAAAATAAATTAAATGGAAAATACGGAAGGGAAAGGGAAAAGGAAAGGAAGAGGCGGCAAGCGTAGAAGACAGACAGAACAAGAGACTGAAGCGCGAATGTGTCACGGATTTCATTGCTCATTGGATACGCATTCATTTCATGGGTCCAGGACACCGAAAGGCACAAACTGTGCGAAGCATCTGACAGGCATTCGGAGCAGCCGCATCGAGTCAGTCAGTCTGCGTACGTAAGCAGTAGAAGGACACACATTTACGCACGCACACACAAACAAGCCAAAGCACACAGAGCACCAACACAGCGGCGAGCTAAAGGCGCTGCGAAAATCACTGGGTAAAATAAGCCACAGAGCCACAGAGAAAATCAAAACTACGCGCACACCAAAAAGGCACTGCCTTCTACGGCTTGTGTGTCATTTGCATGTGTATGGCAATGTATATGCGTGTGTATGACTCTGTGCGTGCTTTCAATGTCTCTTTGCGTGTGTGTGTGGGTGTGTGTATGTGTGTATGTGTGTCTGTGTTTGCTGAATAGCTTTACTTTTTCCTTTTGTTGTAATTGCCTTTTGGCAATCGCAATTTTCGCATTTTATTGAATTTTACACACAGACACAAACAAATAAAAGCTTGTCTAACAGATGCGCATACACTAACACCAACGCACATTCACACATACACTCAAACACACACTCACATGTGTTCGGACACAATAACAACATTTTTTGTCATAATATTTTCATGTGCTCGGTTTTCGATTTACACGCGGTCACTTACAAATTTATTGTTGCTCTTCGGGCCTGTTTCATCTTTTGGTAAACATTCTCGGAATTCTTTAGCGCGTTGCTCTCATTGTTGCTAAATATTTTGTGAATTTGTTTTAGATTTGTTACAAATTTTCATGCACAGACCCACAAACGTGCACAAACACAATGCCACAGGCATGCACACACAGAAACACTAACACACATGTACACACACACACTCATAGGGACACATACGTAGAGAGTGTGTTAGGAGACGCGTCCAAGCTGTGTTCTATGCTGGCTGAGTAGCTAGCCTCTGCCTTGCGGAACCGCCCTAAAACAGTCCGGAGAAAAACTGAAAATGAAAATTTGTGAAAAATTTATCCAAAGCACGCAAACGCATGCCAGACGAAAGTCAAAAGCAAAGCGCAAAGGAAGAGCTTTCGGAAATCTCAGAAATGTACCGTTATTACATTTTTTTATAGCCAACAACAAGTGAGAGTTGCACACACACAGAGACACAGCCAGAGAGAGACAGAGAGCATAAAAGGACACGCAATCAATAAGTACGCAGACTTTCAGAGCTTTCGACGACCGACAGTGAGAGAAAGAGAGAAGGAAAGAGTGCGAGAGTCCAGCGAGAGAACGAAAGCGAGCACAAATGCCCCCGCCAGGCGTCATCGACGTCGTCGTTCTGCACTCTCCACTCGCCACATTCGCCTCCCACCAACCATCATCCCCATGCCAGTGTCGTCGCCACAGGCAGCACATGCTGCCAGCACGTCATGTTTTTGAACTCTGGGCTTTTAGGGCAATTATCAAATTGGCAACTGCGAATCGGAATGTAAACAATGCTTCGATTAGTTTGATGCGCCTCTGCTTTGAGAAGCTTCACATATCATTTTACCGTTTCAACGCGACTTAGCCAGCGGGCAACTTTTAAAACTGTTCTCAACTTTGCACTCGGTTTGATTTTGATTTTTGGTTTGCTGCCTTGCGCTAAACACGTCTGACTTTCAGCGTCGCCACAACACGAATGTCAGGTGTGCGTGGATTCCGGCTCCATTTTGTCTGCTCCTTGGCTGGCCATATCCGATGGCGTGCCCGAGCGTCGCTGCTTAACGAGAGAGAAAGCAAGATAAAGAGTGCTTGTGGGAGAAAAAGTCCCTTTAACCGTTATTATTTTGACTAACAGCCCTGCCAACTGGTTGTCCGCAGAGTTGCTTCATGGCAGCTGCCTCCAGCTATTCAGAGTTGCAAACGCACAAATTTACAATGCGCAAGAGCGGAACGAGCTTTCGCATGCTAATGTAACGGCTGAGCCGGCATAAGGATAACGATGATGGTAATCATACAGGCTGCTCAAGTGTCCACTCATCGCTCCAGCCAATCAGCCTCATCAATCTGTCAACTCTTTGCATAGGCAGCGAACATACTGCCACTTAGTGCCGACCGAACAAAGCGCCTGCATATCGCAAGGACCTCAAGTGCGACAAATGTTCAAGCAGCCTCTCAAGGTGGGCAAATTACCGCCGCAGGTCGAATCCTAAACTCATAATTAGATATCACCGGTTGGCCATCAATAGCAGCTGCCGCGGGCACAGCCCGCAGAAACTGTAGCACATCGCTGTGCAGCTATGCGGCTGATCGTGCATCATATGCGGGCTTGCCAGCAAAGGTATGTATGACCATATTTTGCGCCCTGTGTCTCGTGCCAAGGTGCAAATGCAAGTTTCACGAACACAGATATCAGTTTACATGCTGTGTTTTTATTATTTCTGAAACCCAATCGCCACAAATTTGTATGACTCTGCCTGCCCAGCCTGACTTTTTGTGGACACACCCGCGTTGCAGTATTCAATAACCAAGCGATGGATGATGCTGCACCCCCTGTCAGTTGGTTGATGTAGGGTAAGGGTAGGTTTTTTGTTTCGGCATGATTTTACATAATTCCAACACCCTTCGCTTGCTGTGTGCACTGAACTTTTGCTCTGTACAGGACATCTACTAAATTGTATATGGCTCTTTTGACGCTTTAAATTGATTCACACCGCGCACGCATATGACGTGCTGGCCCACCCTCAGATCTTTTTCGGCTATTGAGCCGCCTTCGCTGCTATTATTGTACCCTGTAATTTATCATAGGACTCTAAGGAGTAACATGAGGCTTAACAGATATCTTAGAACGCTGCTCAATTCTAATGTTATATTACAATCACTAAACTTAAATTATTTTCTTGATAATGTGATTACATATAATAGCTGTATATATATTCAATATGGTTTTTATAGTGTATTCTATAGATAAGAACGATGACATTTTCATTAAGCTAACTATAACTTGATTATTCTAAGATTCTAAGAAAATTTAACATGTTTTCCCAGAGTAATACTAAAAGACTTTTAAGAGTTTTGAATTGCGTTAAATTCGTTATTTTATACTATTTAAAAGGATATCTAGAAGTCAGCAACTCAAAATCTTTCATTTTTCCTGACAGTTTTCCGTGCTGTCATGCATTTGTATTTGATTAAACATTTTTTACGCACTTCCGCTCGGAGCATCATTAGTCGGCGTGTTCAGCGTTGTGGTCCAGCAGCGCACCACCCCCGCCCCACAGGCCAACCCAACGCCGTTGAATACGCACCCCTTGTGTGCTTAGGCGCAAGTTGCATCTGTCCACTTCCGCTATCGAAGTTTCATGCATGAACGTGTGTGTGCGTGTGTATTCGTTTGAATATTTGTTTTAGCTGCTTTTAAGTGCTGCCTAGTGGAGATCGATGGGCCATGTCAATGTCCTTTAGTGGCATTTCATTACATCTGCAGCATTGTTGCCGCCGCTGCTGCGGTTTTGTTTACCCTTCAGTTGCAGTTACTTTACGAGCCATCAAAAATGGTCATTGAACATGATGAGAAAATTGCCAAGACACAAACAAAGCAAAACGCCTTCTTCATCGTCATGAATAGACAGAAAACCAATTCTAGTTTCAGTTACTAGGGGGGTCTCGATTCAACCCTCTATCACAAGGAAATCCCATTGTCGGGCATGTGTATGAGTTGGATATACGGTTGTGCAGAGTACATATAGGTAGTGTTTACTAGCGTCACAATTATAAAGTAATTACCCCGAAGAGGGCAGGTTCGCTTAGCAACCCAATTTTCAGTTTTGTTGCTTCATAAACTATGTACCAACCCGATATCACAAAATTCCAGACTTTTCTTAAGTTTTCCATAATTTTTTTTAGTTTTATATTTTTTATTTAAAAATGTACATTTTCTCAAAAAGTTTATAAAATACAAATATTACGTATAAAAATAGTTATATATATGTTATATTAATCTTAAGACTAATGGTACAAAATCCAATTCTTTCAGTTATTGTAAATGCACTGTGCGCAGACAAAAAAGTCGAGCACAAGTCGTTGTAAACTTTAGGCTTAACATTTTAGTATCACAAAATCTCACTTAATAGTTAGATATGCTTATCGGTGATATATTACGTATCTCTAGTATAAATAAATAAGAATATATATATATATATATATATATATATATAGATTTATTGTAGATTGAGCGAATTTTTCCCATTTTCGTTGTACTCTGCGGTTACAACCAATTACAGTTCTTTCTACAGACTAAGGAACAATAGCGCTGTGATATTGTTCGTGTGACTTATATATTAAGAGTTTACTTTTAAGTACACAACCGCGGGTTCTTTTGTTGCCTCAGGCCAAGTAAATATGCCATAGACGTATAATATATACATGGTTTTGTTGTCTATAGCTTAAGTTGTACTCTTTAAATACTTTTACTGGTAGTGAAACGCTGGTTCAATGTCCGTTTTGTTCTTTTTTTCGTAAACTATCCTAACCAAAAGAACTGACTACCTAAGTTAAATTAACTAAACTAAACAGAACTAAACTGATTCTGAGTTATTGCCTCAAAATTTAGTTTCCTACAAAATGACTAGAGTTCACACTCGACTTTTAGTACCAGCGCGTAGACTGGACCTGATTGCTTAGCTTAGCTTTTGGGTTTTTTGTTTGGTTTTGGTTGCTTGGACTTAAGATTAGTACTGCACAATTTCGCCTGAATTTCGATTTTAAGTTTTTGAAATTTCATAAAGAAAATTATTGAAAATAAATGTAATTAAAGTGTCTTTTCCTAAAGATAAAGTAAAACTGCATACGAGATCGAATATATTAATGAGAATCCAAAATGTTGATTAACTTCTAAACTGACTAGAGGACTGCCTAAATAACTATAACTGACTAGAAATAAATGTTATGAAGTTATTGCAATTGTGAATATATATATATAGATAAGTAGTTGAAAATAAAGTGTGGATAGTAAAATATTGCATAGAAAATTATATTTTAATTGAAATGCTTGGACTTAGTCAGAGTTAGAATGGTAGAGACTAGATACCGATAGAGAAAGATAGCTGGATTTGAATTACCTAAATTCTAAGATTGCTTATAAATCGTGTTTGAAATTTTGGTAAATCAAAATACTTTGGTTAAGTTTATTGCCGCTCTTTAACTCTGATCTGACTAGAGCTTATCTAAATGACTACAAATTTACTGACTACATGAATAGTGGTGCTTGGCTTTTGAAAACATTTCGGCCCGAGCATTTCCAATGAGATCTTATTGAAGCTGACTGACTAGTGCCAATTGATTTGTTAGACTAACTAAAAATAAATACTAAAATCTACTTTAAGGAAGTGAACTAAAGCTAAATGACTAGATAAATTGCCGTCTTTGGTTCGAATACAACAGTGGAATGTTGATTGAAGCATGAAGTTGACTAGACTTGAACGCATTAATAATAACTAAATGACTAGAAAGTGAGACGTACGACTTTTAGTAACTAAATATATGAATAGCTCAAATGCCTAACTCGAATTTGCAATATAAATACTAATTTCTTTGGTCTATTTCAGCTGCAGTTCTCTCAAATCAAGAGACGAATTAAACACTAAAGTTAAAAATAGGAGACTATGAACAAATCATACAGTTGCCGATCGGCCCAGGTCTGTCTCTCTGTGCCCACACTTACTCAGTGCGCCATCGTCGTGTGCTGAATGACAGAGGCGCAGTTACGCAGATTTGTCAAAGCGGCAGCCGCTATACTCTCCTCCTCGGTCAGTCCGTGCTCCACTATCTGGAGTCGACCATAACCTGCGGAGGAGGTAGAAGAGCTGCAGTCGGACATGTAATCACCCTCATAATCATAATGGCTGCTACTCGCCGCTCCGGCCACATAGACGCCCTCATCCTCATGTGTGCCCGTGTAGGAATGTGAGCTGCTGCTCGCCGAGCTGGAGCTGTTAGATTTGTAAACCGTTGTCTTGAAGCTGTCAGTTATCGTGGTGGCAGCTCCTGGTTGCCTCTCCGGCTCAGAATCCGGTTCAGCCAGCTGCGTCTTTGCCTTCTTAGCATGCGTCAACTGATGCTTGCGCAAATAGGCTGCCCTCTTAAACTTCTTACCGCACTCAACGCAATCAAAGGCAAGCTCCTCGGCTGGCTTCTGGATGGTGGCGGTGGCGTTGGTATGTTGCTGTTGCTCCTCGTAAATGTTCGTGTTGCGATTCTCCTTTTTGACAACGGCTGACTCCTTCCTGGGCTTATGCCAGCGTCGATGCGAAGCCAGATTAGCGGGGCAATTGAACTGCTTGCCACACTCGGGGCAACGATACTCAAGCAGCACAATGCAGGCGCAACGATGGCGAGCCAGACCAAAGGCATCGTCAAACTTGATGCGGCACAACCGGCACACGTAGTCACCAATTACATTCTTAATGGCAGCCAGTTCCGCCTTGGTTTCTTCGGTAATCTCGACAATATTGTACTTGGGATCAATGTCGCCATTGCTGTACTGCATTGTGCCATCGGTGATGTCCTCGAGTGGTCTGATTATGGTCCCTGAAACGGGCGAGCTTGTCTCTTCGTCGAATTTTAATTTGCGCGTCGCCTTGTTTCGCGTCGATTTACCACTTGATGTTGATGCTTTAGCGGTGCGCGGCGCCGTGTCGGAAACCTTAATGGGCTTGGCGGGGGTGGCGTCAACGGGTGCGACGGGACTCACATCTGATTTGGCCAATTTGGCAGCGGGCAAACATTCGCTTTGTTCGCTCAACTTGCGCTTGAGTGAAGCCACTGCAATTTCAACTGAAACCGGACTTTGTGGCGGTGTCATGGTCTTCTCTGTAATGACGACCACCTCTTGCGCCACCTCCTGGGAGAGCGCAACCTCCTGTAGCAGCTCATCGGCAGCTGCAGATGCCGATTCTGTTGGTTCGCTGGGAACCTCAGCAAATGTGGTCGCCATTGGCATATCGCCGCTTGGCACTGGCGATAGTGGTTTTACAGACAGATCCAATGGAATTTCACACTTGGTTTTGATGTTCAGATAACGGCTGCGATACTTGGGCGGCAGGGAGGCCACTGTGGTCAGCAGACCGAGGCCGTGAGGCAGTCCACCAGCCGTTGCATTGTGCAGCAGCTGTATGCTATGTGTGAGGGGGAGGTGGCTGTGGTTGGATCCTGCCGGCTGATGGCTGGCAACACTGGCCATTGCACTGTTCCGCGTATCAACGAAATGATGATAAACTGAAACTTGAACGCGCTTTAAGAACTTGATTGAAACAATTGAAACGAAAACGGGATCGGCTAACGAATAATAGTGAACGATGAACTGTGAACGGTGAACAGTAAACGGGAGGAACAAAGAGTTGAAGAACTAAGCAAAACTTAACAACAAATTGAAACGTTGGCAACGTTGAGCGCTCCTTTGGCTGCTTCCTGTCGGCTCGACGTATTTGCTGCGAATGACTAACAGCATATCCTGCCGCCTCTATTTATGTGTGCCAAAGGAAAGCGAAATTAAAATCATTGTTTGTGTGTTGTGACGGCGTCGCTCTTGGAAATTTCATCCCCCAATTCGAGTCGTTGTCCTTTTAGCCCTCGACGTTGCTGCTGCTGTCGACGCACGACGTTGGCGCTGGCAGCGATACCGCCGCAAAGCTGGAATCTTTTGTTAGCAATCACACACATTAGTCACCCTTTTTTCCATACAGCCAGACAAGCATACACATACACACACACACACACTCACTGTGGCGGGGGGAGCTGCAGCAGTTGGTAGTGAAAGTCCTTTGCACTGTGCTCTGCTTGCACTTGGAGAAATTTTTGTGCAGCCAATCTATATTGCAGCTGTGACTCCGATTCCCGTTGCCACTCACCTATGAGGACACACGACAGGAACTGGAACACATGTTCGGTTTTACCTTGCAAATACTGATTCATAGAAAATTAGCAATGCACAAAAGATCTCAATGTGGCCCAACATCCTCTTGGATCCTTTCTGTAGATCTAGGCAAACAGCTGATTGCCATGAAGCCGTTGATTGTGTGTGTAACCACAGGTAAATGTAAAATGTGAGCACAGCCATCAACTCAATGGTCCAGAATGACCTGGAGTTGATGCCATATTGTATTGCTTAGTTGTGCAGAACTCTTAAACATCTGCGGCTATAAGAAGCACCTTTATGCTCAGCAGGCACTAACCATAGGAAGGAAATGGTCATAAACTTTGATTATCGAATTAATACTGAATCAGATAATTTCATATATTTTACATTGCACTCAAATAGTAGTATTAAGAAGTCGCTAGGAAAATTAAATTAATTTTTCCAAATACGAATTCTCAATCATTGTTATTTGGAATATGTATTAAGTAATTGAATATTGCAATATTTATAAATTACAAAGAAAAGAAAAAGCCTAAATGCATCCCTTTGTTAAATAATTATTATTAAAATTTTTGCACTTGCAAAAAAAATTTAAATCATCAATATATTTTGATAGATAATTTTTATTGTAATGTAATGTGTAATTTCTCTGCGTGTATTTTTAAGTTTTTGGTGCGTTTTCAGGTTTTCATTTCGGTCTGGCTTCACACACACGGTCGCTTCACACAGACACAACCCTGTTGTAAGCTTGTCAAGTTTGCTTTTGGTGGGGTAGGCACATGGAACACTCTCGCACACACAGCCTGGTCTGCTCAGCCACCACAAAGCGATTGTCAGAGTGCTTGGGGTATGTGTGTGTGTGTGTGTGTGTGTGTGTGTGTGTATGTATGTGTGCTTTGCATTAATATAATCGAAATGCGACGCCGTTGTCGGCACTGTCCTCGTGGTTGCCATGAAAGGGAATGCACTTTCGATTCCCACTGAAGGGCTTTCAGCCGCACCGCTCGCACCAAACACAAATATGGCATATTATGTTCAATATGACGCCATTGTTGCTGTAGCTGCTGCTGCTCTTGTTGTATTAAGGTAGGCACGTGCGTAGCAACGACGTTGCTCGCTGTCACCACCCCAATTGGGCTTACAGTATTCCCAGAGCGACAGCGCTCCCGCTGCAGCATTTGCTTTTGTCGATCGTTGCCGGGTGGTAACCCCTCCGTAGCTCGAATCTGTGTTTGCCATGCAGCTTAGAATTAATAGCGCACGCACCGAACGGACCGGTGAGTTCAGTGCTGAGTGCGGAGAGCTGAAAGCTGAAAACTGAGCGAAAAACAATTCGGACAGAAGTGCGCCGGCCACGCGAGCAGCATTGCACGACGAAAATTCCAACCCTGTTTGCAATCCCAAACCTAAATCGCTCATCAGTCAGTCAGGCTGTCAGCTACAAATGCTGCGTTATTTCCATCTAAAATCGTATTCGGCATATTCCTTTGACTGCTCGGATTTCTGCGCTCCAAGGCGCGCTTAGCTCAAATTTGCACTCTACAACACCCAGGACGACCCGAGATGACAGAGCTCCCCTTTGTACCAAATATGCCTCTGGGTTGACTTGGCTACGCATTTTATTTGTTGTTTGCTTCTTTTTCATTGCTAAGCCTTAAGTGCATCTTTTTATGGTAATTTCAAGTGCGGCCCCAGCCCCAAAACTGTTGCTGATGCTGAGGCTGATGCGCCTGTTATCCCGCCTGCTTGGCAATAATTAATGTTCGAAAATGCATCGTTTATGTGGCATAATGCATTTCCATCTGTGTCTCAAAAGGCTTTTCAGCCGCCATGTACTTTTGCTTGGGCAGTTCCTCAAGGATGCTTCACTGTAGCACATGTTGCCATTGCCGTAGGCACATTTTTAGGACGGGGAGAAACACGTTTGAGCTGTAATTAAATTTTTACTTTCATAATTTGTCGTAATTTTTTCGCGGCTCGAAATAAATAACGGAAACTGTCTGGAATTCGGTTATATATGAATGTAAATGAAAAGGTAAATAAGAAAGATTAATCAAAAGCACCTTGTAAGTCTATTAAAATGGGTAAATGGCTTATGTTTGCATTGCAAATATTTAAGTCAAAATCCGTTATTAATTAAATATTAACTTAATATAAAAAGTGTCCGGTCCCATCCAACCTATTTGGGACTCTAACGCATATATTAAATTTAACTACTTAAAATGTTAAGCACATATTCGCTGCACAAGAGACGGCTCGACTAAAAGATACCCTGAATCCATTGAGCTGTAATATCAATTATTAAAAGTTTCATTTATTCATTAATAGAAAGCAACACATGCACGTAATATGATTACTGCACAGTTATGCGGCTGCCGAAGAGGCTGTACTATGGAAATTTTATTGTTTAATAACTCTTTTTCTCGACTTATGTTCTTAATAAAATTTACGGGGAGTAATTATGATCAATGACACTCAAATGTACCTATTTACCAAATTTCAAGTCTCTAGTATTTGATATGCGCGTGTTGTCATATTTGTAGAATTGTGGGCGAAAGGGGCGTGGCATCAAAAATCCAAAATTGACAAAATTTAACAATCAACCACAAGTTAGTGAACGATTCTATCTTGAACGGTGTGCACGCCAGGCCTCAAAAACAAAGCGATATTTTCGATAGTTATCGATAATAAGGAAATGAGACGAGTTATCGAAAAAAAAACTTGTACAGCGTATGGTATTATCGAGCATTTTGATTTTTATTCGAAGTCTCTAGCTTTTGTGGCTTACGAATTCCTGGTGTTTACACGGACGGACGGACAGACGGACAGGGCTAGTTCAACTCAGCTCGTCGAGCTCAAGAATATATATACTTTATGGGGTGTGGCACGCCTCCTTCTGCCTGTTACACACATTTGCACAAAAACATTATACCCTGATTATCCATTTTCAATGGATTCAGGGTATAATAATCATGAAATATGGAAAACAGTATTTGATACACGCGAGTTGTCATTTTTGTGGAATTTGCACAAAAACGTTAGTGTAAAAACAGAAATATTTCCTAAGAATATTTATATCATATTATAAAAATTTCAATTTACTTTTCCATATATTCTAAGAATCGGAATTGAGTTTGAATTGATTTGAATTATGTTGGAATTTTCGGTGAATTGCTTTTGCTTTGAATTTTCAGTTACCTTTAAATTTGGTGATCGACGCTATGTACCTCAAGGAAATAAAACATATACATGCATTAGTCATAGTTGTTGCAAAAGGGTGTGGTTATTATCTATTTATATGATTGCTTTGATACTTGCATTTTTTTTTTGTTCATTGTTGTTTCTGTAAATCGATAACTACTCCTAAATAATTTTTATCGATTTAAAACCATATAAAAAATCAGTTGCGCTTTTTATCTCTTTCAGCTTAAAAACAAGTAAGAAAACTCTAGTCGGCGCGCCCGACTAGGGGATACCCTAATCCCACCCCCCTTAGTTCTTTAATATAGTCCATAACTCGTATGTACAACCATATCACGCGACTTAAATTTATGCCAATGGTACTAAGAATGTCGATCAAAGAGGAATTATGCAAACAAATTCGACACAAGATTATACCAGCACACTTTTGCAAGCTCACAAGAATTGTTCCGTTACTATTAAAGAAGAAGATCGAAAACATATTCGCACTGCGGCACAAAGCGAAGAGCGGCTAATTGAAAGTAGGTAGCTGACAATTCAAAGACAATTCAAAACCAATTCTAACACAGTTCGACCCAAACTCAAAAGCAATTGCGATTCTTAGAATATAGTGCGCAAGCATTTGTAATAGTAACGGATCAATCGCTGTGTGCTTGCAAAAGTGTGTTGCTATAATTTATTTGTAGATTCTTTTTGCATAATTCTTCTTTGATTGATATTCTTAGTACCATTGTCATAGACTTAAGTTCCGTGATATCGTTTCACCGTATAGGGTGGAGCTTCAATTGTTTTGGGGGATTTATATGTTCGAGATTTTTGCCAGCGGCTTCCTTGTGCAAATATTTTCAAAACAATTTTTTGCATATAGTATTAATGGCTTTGCAACTTAAATGTATTTGGTCACAGTAATTAGAGGACTTTGTGTGTCAAGCGGGCTCAAATAAAATATAAATTTGAAAACTTTCAGAGAGAACAATGTGCACAAAATTCTTGTGATCCATTTGAAAATACGTCGCTTAATATTCTATTAAATCTGAGCTCCATTTCGTCGTCAAGTATTTAATTATGAACAACGCTGCATTGGCATGTCAAAATTTAAAGACGGGATCGTATTAAGGAATTTGCACTCTAATCCACATCGAATACAAACAAAAGCCGTACGACTAACCCCCAACAAATTAGCCAACCGAATAGAGGAAAAAAGCAGGAAGGAGCAGACCATGAGCAATAATTGTGTACTAGATGGGCTCTATTCCTATTTATACATTGAATTGTGTGTGAGTTAAGGCGAAATGCGGATGCGAGCACATGCATTAATTTATTTATGCGCCGCAGGACACGCGCACACACATATATACACGCGTTCATAACTGTCAAAGCGTTTTGCATGAGCACGCAGAATGCGAAAAGGAAAAGCGGCGCAAAGAAAAAGGAAAACAATCACAATTCAGTTGGGTGTCGAAGTGCTTCAGGCACGCGACCAGCAACCAACGTTACTGATTGTTGTTGCTGTTGTTGTTGCTAATGTCCTTGTTGTGCAGAGTCGCAGTCGCAGTCGCATAGTTGCCGGTGCATAGCGGCAATGCTACAAAGGGTCATTTTCCACATAGGCACACACATTGGCATGTGCGCCCTGGAAATCACAATGCAAGGCATTGCAAGCCGAACTACAACCACCCAAGCACACACACAGGGACAAACACAAACGCACTAAGGTCGAATGGAATCGAAGCCCAAAAAAATGTAGCCAGGTGCATTTGCAAACACTAACCAAAATGTCGTAGAGTGCACACGAGCCAAGCCAAACCCGAGCCGTGAACCAACGTAGGACATTAACAGAGGGGAAAGGGATAGAGCACCCCATTCGAGCCCCTGCTATAAAATAGAATATAAACCAGAGCTCTTGCGTAGCGCGATTCCGATTTCGAGTCCGCGTTCGCGGTAGCGCTCAACTCTGAGGCTGTTGCTGATTTCGAAAGCGCTTTAAAATTGTTTAAGGGTGCATTTCGCTCTTTAGGGGTGGCTAAAACTGCAGCCGCACGTATTCCAGACTCGTATATCCGCATGTCAGTCACAGTGCACACTGGGCTGGAGGGTTCGCACTGGGGTTGAGGTATTGCAGGGATCATATGTATATATGTATTTATATATATATATATATATATATATAAACATATATTTATAAAATATATTTCAGTTTTACCCCTCACCATTGTCTACAATATAAAATTCCAATTGGACGCGTACACCGCAAAAAAGGGTCGAGCCTTTTCATTTTTATTGCATGGTTATGCACTCCCAAAGGGTATAATAGTTTTGTTACCAAACAGACCAACCAGACAACCAGTTCATATTCCATAGTCGATCAATTAAAACAGCTAAGATCGGATCACGATGGCCTCTGATTGCCATCCTAAGTATTAAAACGAAAACAGCCACTCAATTTTTAAGTCGTTCAGCACCTTGATACAAAAATTGATGCAATATCAGTATGGACAACTCCTTTAGTAAATTCGTATAATTAATTAGGTAGGTAATATAGTACAATGGAATAGTATACTATTTTACTATTGTAGTATAATATAGTGTGGCAGTATGGTACTGTAGTGCTATATACTGAAGTAAGATCCCTCTCAAGCCAATGTATAAAGTGCATAGAATACTCGTAGTAGTAAGTCCTGTTGGGACTTTGTTTAAATAGTATGGTTGAGCTGCCACTGCCTAGAAAGATTCGCTTTTGACATTGACAGAAGCACCGCATTAAGGCAAGCGTCGGCGTCGACGTCAACGTCGCTGCTGTGTGAAAATTGCACAAGTTGCGCTTCTGCTTTTGACAATAGCCTCACATTAACTAGTTTCCGCTGCAATTCCAATTCCGTATTCACTGCCGCCAACTCCACCGACGCTGCCTCATCGCGGCGCAGCCGCCACTTTTAATGAGTAACTGTATGCTCGAGCTGGGAACTGGCAAATGGCACAGGGAAGTGACAACGGCCAACTGTGAACTTCATTACACAATCACCAAGCACCCCATTTTCGTTGGCCTTTGCTGCTCCGCCGTTTCCTGTTTGGTTTGTTTCAATTAAATCGCATGTGCGACCCACAAGCAGTTCCAGGACCAGGCCAGTAGTAAGGTCATTGCTTGGCACATGGCTCATCTGTTACTTAATCATAGCATTGCCATAGATACATTGCCTCTTTTAAGGGTGTGCATACACTCACACGCTAATTCCGCTGACTGCTTATGCGATTTCAAGGATTTGCCTGCAGTGATGAGCCCTTACTTCTACATATTACTGAAAGGACTTGCCGACTGCCCTTTAGAATACTATTTATGGGACAATTATTAATAAAAGAAAAGGAAAGGAAAACATTTTCAAATAAGATCGACCACAATTGGCCGCTAAAGCATGTTATACACATCTTATTAACTTTGGTTGTTGCTCTAGGATATAGCATTGAAATTTAGTATCACTTATAAAAAAATATTTATTTGGCTCACACACGTTAACTCGAGTATTAAGTAGTATGTATATATAATAATGATCTCTACATGCATAAGGAATACTGATACGTAATTATGTTGCTTGTTGCTGTTCCCCCATATTGCAGACTTACACGCTCTAATAGAATCCATAATTATAATCATAATCATAGTTATTGGGGAGAGTGTCATTGCTCCAGCCCAATTGGTAGCGTACGAATGTGTCAAAGCCATTGACATCAACGCCCAAAGTGCGCAATCGGCTGGTAAATGCGGATACCTGTGATGAGGCCAAGAAACGTTCGTAGACTGGCTTAAGGGCCACGAGTCGGTGCCAGAACTCTCCAAAGACGGTACTCTGCTGCGCGCTTGTCTCGAGAAGATTGCGAATGGATGCCAACGGATAGATATAGTTGAATTCTTGCTCAAAGCCGGCTATACCATTCACTGACTGCGCCCAATGGGGATACTTGTTAAGCACCTTGATCTCCAGCTCCAAGTCGTCGAACACCTTGAGTGAACCGCCTGACAAAATCAGCTGCTGTGACAACCATTGGACAAATTGACGCAACTCCGGCTGATTAAGTAGCTGCAGCCTTAAGCGATATGTGGGCAGGGAATTGATCTCTCGAATCACTGCTTGGAACTCTGCATCGTTCAGCAGATAGGCCTGAACGAGATGCTCGATCTGCTTATGAGGCACACTCCGCAATACGCCCCTTAACTCCAAATAGAAATTGCTGATGGGTGCAACGGGATTGCCTGCATTTAGAGCTGACGGTGCTGCAGGTGCTGCAGGGCCTGCGGGAGCCAATGCAATCGCCGAGAGTGATGTGCCGAGGCAACAGATCGTTATTAGAACTACTGTATAGCAATGCATCCTAATGTACGTCCGATTACTTTATGATACCAACATCAGAATTAAGGGCTTTATATAGGTAGATGCTTATCTGTTGAATTTAATGAATTGTTTTGATTTGTTTTGCTGTAAGAAATTTGATTTACATGACTCCCTTCCTTATCGGGCTATTATCAGCATGAAGTGTTTGTTTTGCCAAAGCTTCGGACTACATGAATGTAGTTGGAGTAGACAACGTCTATTTGTCTGTCATCCGACGCCAAGATAAAAGAATTTACGGGCTTAGTCATCTGCTATAAGCAGGTGTGAGCTATTCATGTTAGCCAAAAACAAGCAAATCGCAGTTAAACGAAATTAAAAGAGTAATTTTGCTTGCAGTTGGTTTTTGCATTCATTATTTTTTTCCACATATACATCTGATTCTAGTTGTTTCTCAGAAAATTATTAAAGCTATCACACATTTCATTTCTATGCCTTAAGGTTTAATCGGCCTAACATAGAAGAGTGTAAAGTTTGTTATGAATTCATTACGAAAGGTGCTCATAATATATATTCAAGCTAATAGTTCTAGTTTGGTTTCTCACATTACGACTTTTTGTGGATGGGTCCCACCGATCAGGCTGCCAATCGGAAGTGTCAGACGTCATGTATATTAAGACTATTCTCCCATTTCTTACAATATTTTTATACCCTGAATCCATTGAAAATGGAAATTTCAGGGCGTGCCACACCCCATAAAGTATATATATTCTTGATCAGCTCGATGAGCTGAGTTGAACTAGCCCTGTCCGTCTGTCCGTCCGTCCGTCCGTCTGTCCGTCCGTCCGTCCGTCCGTCCGTCCGTCCGTGTAAACACGTGGATTTCTGCAACCACAAAAGCTAGAGACTTCAAATAAAAAGCAGAATGCTCGATAATACCATACGCTGTACGAGTTTATTTTTTTTTTCGATAACTCGTCCCATTTCTTTTTTATCGATAACTATCGAAAATATCGCTTTATTTTTTAGGTCTGGCGTGAACACCGTTAAAGATAGAATCGTGCACTATGTTGTGGTTGATAGCTATATTGAATCCGCACATTTTGTCATTTTTGGATTTTTAATGCCACGCCCCTTTCGCCCACAATTCAATAAAATCGATAACTCACATATATCAAATACTAGAGACTTGAAATTTGGCAAATAGGTACATTTAAATGTCATAATCATTCCCCGAAAATTTCATTAAGAACGTATGTCGAGAAAAAAAGTTATTAAACAATAAAGTTTCCATAGCACAGCCTCTGCTGCAGCCGCAAAACTGTGCAGTACGCATATTACGTGCATGCATATGTTTGTGTGTGCATGTGTTGTTTACTATTAATGAATAAATGAAGCTCTTAATGATTGGTATTACAGCTCAATGGATTCAGGGTATCTCTTAGTCGAGCAGTCTCGACTAGAGTTTCGTTACTTATTTTTTTTTTTGTTTTTTTTTTTTTTTTTTATTTATTTATTTGCAATCTGTTTTTTATAAAAATAAGCAAATTGTTTAAAATATTATCCTACCTAACCGGATGGTTTAAGCTCCATTGAGCTTAATACATATATTTATCTATATACATATATTTACAGAAAACTTATTTTATTTATAGTCTATTTGGGAAATCCAGGACATGTAATCTTTTTAGGCGTCGTGGGCTGTCATTCTTATAATATTGAAATCTATTTGTTGGTGTCGTCCACACTTAGGTGCAAAAATCAAAAATTTAAAGCTACATTTATGTGAACGCACGGCTAGAAAAATACTCATTAGTTCCAGTCGAAGGGAGTTGTCGGTAAAGAGTTCATTGCGCTCACCTATTATGAATGTAGCAAGCGAGCAATTCAAGGCGTGCCCAGTGCAACCACAGCCAGGCCGGCTCTCCGTCAAAAACAGATGGACCTATAATTAGGGAACTGGAAATGGGAGCTGCATTTGCAACAACAACACTTGGAATGGTCAGATTTTAGGTATGGTGCGTGCTTGATTTGGATGAGGAAAATTTTAAATTTTACACAAAATAACAACTAAATAGCTGAGAGTAGTAAAATTGTATTGTATAGCACAGAGAAACACACAGATACGTATTGACAAACACATACATATGCATAGGTGAGAAGCCACCCCAAATGTTGTTTTTGGCCGACTATCAGGGGGTTGCTTTTTGGACTGTCGGGCAATAGCATAAGCATTTTTCGGCCAAGGGCGATCGCAGCCCTGAAATGCCAAAGGGGGCAGCAGAACCAACGGCAGCTGCAATACTCACACACACGCGCGCGCACATGAAGTGCTTGGATAAATCATGTGTAAAGGTATTTTGATTTTTTACCCCGCTACGATAACCGAATGGCAGCAGCTGCCAATGCGGGCAACACAGCCTCAGATGGAAAATGTACATCTATGCGGCTTTTTAAAATCAAAAGTAACATAACGATTGAATGTAATGAAGAGAGAAAATGCATTTAGGTTACCATGCAAACTAGACGGCAAACAAGTAACTACAAATTTTTAATTGATTCGGCATGCTTCAATTTAACGCTTGGCTGCCACTTCCTTTGCTACGCGGGTCCTTTTTGCATATGTGCACGTGTCCCCGTAATTGCCCGTTTTTAGTTCATTGTAATTTTCAATATTTTGTGCAAGAACAAAAAAACGGAAAGTGCAGTCCCCGCTTTGACAATCGCTTCCGCTTTACGACACGCCAATGACTCACAGGACACGGAACTTGTGATAGTCTTTACAGAAATTTGAACGACGGAACTACGAGGCGGCGACGTTGACGGCAGACGACGACGCAATGAAAATCAACACTTCGCCTTAACAGCGCACTCCTGATCCAGCTACAGGTACACCTACCTCGTTTTCAGTCAGGTTCTCAGTTTCAGTCTCAGTCGCAGTCGCAGTCGCAGTCTTATGCTCATTCCATGTTCGAATAACTTGCCACACGTCATAGCTGAAAGAAACCCTCTGTTGTCTTGGTCGCTTTTTGTATGGGGGTTGTTAGTTGCACAGCAGTGGAACTCCTTATAAGAAACATTCCGAAAGAAGCGAAGCAACACGTTCAAGACATTGTTGAGTCACCGCAGCCCCTTTTTGCGGCGGCATTTATGTGCCTCACTGCCGACCCTTTTCAGTCTCAGTTTCTGTTTCGGAGCCGCCTTTCTTATTGGAACTGCAAGGTGCCGCCTTTGTGAGGTGCTTGTCTTGCCCTTTTGAGTTTTCATTCAACTTTCGTCACTTAATTGAGTTGCGGCGCCGCAAGAAAAAAAAAAATAATAAAAAGGAATAGGCGAAACGAAAATGAAAAGGGGCAATTCCTTTGGCTGGGAAGTGCCAATTGTAGGTTTCACTTTAGGCAGCTACAAATTGAAATGCCCACAGAGAGGCGCTGACGCTGACTTTTTATTCGTGTGTCTTTTGCTCTGCTATTGTCTTGGGCGTCTTCACCTTGAGGGCAGGACCTTTTTATGCTTGCTCTGCACCAGGGAAGCCATTAAATTGATTATAAAAACCCTTCGAAATGTGTAAACACAATGTCAGACTGCTTGTCGCCGAGGCAAAGTCTTAAGCATGGGCTCTCTTACCTCTCTCTCTCTCTCTCTCTCTATCCCTCTCTCTCTCTTTCTCTCTTCTTCCTCTCTCTCCTCTCTATATGTCTGTCTGTGTTAGCTAAGGAATGCTACTAATTATATGGGCGTTGCAGAGCCTGACCAGGACGAAGTTGAATAAAGATTGTGAGTTGGATTTTAAATTGCGAATGATTCAACAATGCGGGCAACTAGCGACAACTTAAGGGCTTATCAATGACAATCATGGAAATAGTCAGAGCTAAAGTGAGGGGCGTGCCGAGCTTCTTGAAGAAGGTCGACATTTAGGTATTAGGAAACGAGGTCCTTGCAAAGGCGATAGAGGCAAATACTGAAATTACGAGCATTTTAAGAGATGGACAACATTTTATTTTTTATTTCTTAAGGATATTATTTCGAATCTGGGCAAGTTTAATACAAACCGATTTTAATCAGCCATATATATTATTTTCACTATCATTCCACAGCAATTGCTCAATTTAAATCGCTTTAGCTGATGACGAGGTATTTCAATTGGAGCCTCGTGGCATGCCACTGATAACAATTCAACATAGAAATCTGTCATGCTGTTGGGTTCATGTCTACGACCAATTCCAGGTACATAGTCATTTGCATGTTCACGGCTTGTTGGCCAACACACGTGTTCAGTTCTACACGGACTCGGGGTTATTTGCATGAGACGGGAAGTAGATAAAGCTCGGTACCAAATGTTCCAATCAACAAAGTTCTATGTAAAAACATGTTATATATTTATTTATTTATGCAAATACCAAATAACAAGCTGCCAGGCTGACGCTGCGCAAGCGCAAGCACACAGCACAGACAGAACCGGAGCCGCAGCCAGGCCATATGCACTGGTGTAGTTAGGGGCGCAAGGCACGATCCAGGGCACGTTCCAGAGGCAACCCTCTGGTAGATAACGACACACACACTCATAGACTTACATATACAACTCGTAAATGTGTTACACATTTTACATAATATTTACGGCTCGACTGCATTTGGTTTTTGTCTGTGTGGCAGCTGCCGGCGCTAGCTTTGCCAAAAACGTGTTTATCCTTATCCAAGGCGCGGTCCACAAGCGCCGAGACGAGGCGCGCCGTTGCTCGCGTGCCACCGTGTTCTTACTGCCCCACCCCATGGCGACACATCGAAGCATGTGTACTGCAGTTTCAGCTCATTTCGATGCTCATAAATAACAACAATGGCGATGAGGATGCAACAAAAACTCGAATAATAGAAGCAACCGAGATCCCCAGGTATTTTTCACGTGCTTGGCACGTTTCACTCGATTTTCCGGTTCTCGATTCCCATTCGGCATTTGTTTCTCGGCTGTCTAATCCTTAGAGGCGGACGGCGCACGCGGCACGCGTCCGTCCGCTTTGTGATAAATTAGGCTTTAAAGATGGGGTCTACAGACGAACCACCCGACGCCATTGACAAATGGCCAAAGCTGTGCCAACGGACAGCTAAACTTTAGGCTTCCGTCTCTTTCTCGTAAGTTCCTTACTTCTGTGTGAAATCTCCTGTACCCACATTGGAATATGCAATTGTTTGCTTCATTGTCAAATAAATCTTAGTTCCGGCTTCGAGTCTCTTGTTTTATTTACAAAGTCGGCCAATTACATTACGTTCACTGATACGCCTATATCATTTATCAAAGTCGGCAGTTACACAGTGTTTATTGTTTGATATTATTTATATGAAATTGACAATAAATAAATATTTATATACTACTCCACCTAACATTTATTTATATATTTATATATGCATCTCTATATCAATACGAGTATAAATAAACATCTAAATTTATATTGATATTTATATATAACTTATCTACAGATTGTATTCACCTTCAAAATATAAATTAATTGGAGTAGATCAATGGTAAAGTATATAAAAATTATATATACTTACAATTTTTCCACATCAAGAAACTTAGTACTTATTTTCGCCATACGCCTTCGGATCTGTCAACAGTTCTTGAAATGAGTTTTAAAAGAAATCTAATCTTTGATTTTCCATTAGTCTTATTTTTTCGTAAAATATTACTTGCAAATAATTGAATTCTAAATTCTTAATTTTTTTATCAGTAAAGTTTCTGAATTTGTAATCACATAGAAAACTTAAATTTCTTGAATTTTGATACAATATTTTCAAAAACTAATACATGCCAATAAGCTTAATTTGTCTAACCTAGTATATATATTTAGTAGTATCTATAATATTTATCTAAATATTTACAAATTTTTTATTTATATTTAATAATATTGAAAGCAACTGACAATTGTAGCTCACCATTTTAAGCTTATATCCAAATTGTATATTTTTTAATTTTAATAAAGTATATATATTCTTGATCAGGACGACAAGCTATGTTGATTAAGCCCTGTCCGTCTGTCCGTCCGTCCGTCTGTCCGTATGTATGAACGCGTCGATCTCAGAACCTATAAGAGCTAGAGACTTAAATTTTATCGAGTATATCGAGTTTGTTTCAAAAAATCGATAACTATTTTCGAATAGTTGTTATCGATTTAAAACGATATGAAAAATCAGTTATTTTTTATCTTTTTCATCTTAAAAGCTAGAATCCAAATTTCGCATGTAGCTTTATGATTATTTTTACCAACTTCAGTTTTTCTTACATTTGGATATCGGACCCAAATTTCCCCATAATTTTTAAAAATTTAAAGGGTTTAGCTTTAAAAAAAAAAAAAACAAAAAATATTTATATTTGCATCATATGGTGAAAGCTTTATCAAATCGTTTAGCTACTTTTCAAAAACGCCCCAGGCACACGAAGAGCGGACAACACATAATCAGCTGTTTGTCTCAACGCCAACAGAAATTTATATTCTAAGAATTGAGAACTACAAGTTTTTTTCATTGTGAACTGCTGTCTAAGGTTAAGTTGAAATTTGCTATTCGATCGCTAAGCAGATCAGTAACAGCTCAGTGAGAGACCCATTATTAACGTGGCGCTGTTGTTAGAAACAACAATAACGAATTTCCGGGGTGTTGTGGGTTCGACTACACGCATGGAACCTGACATTTAAATACATTTTTTTTTGTATTTATTGACCATTTCGTACATACAATTTACTGCGTATATTCAAAAACTAAGAGCGGGCGGATTAGGGTATCCCCTAGTCGGAGTTAGAGTTTTTTTTACTTGTTTGATTATATTATTACATTGAGCCACAAGCCAGATTATGACATTCGAACATGAAATACAATTTAAAACAAGTAAGAAAACTCTAGTCGGGGCGCCCGACTAGGGGATACCCTAATCCCACCCCCCCTTAGTTTTCTTAATATAGTCCATAACTCGCATGTACAACCATATCACGCGACTTAAATCTATGCCAATGGTACTAAGAATGTCGATCAAAGAGGAATTATGCAAACAAATTCGACACAAATATTATACCAGCACACTTTTGCAAGCTCACAAGAATTGTTCCGTTTCTATTAAAGAAGAAGAATCGAAAACATATTCGCACAGCGACACACTGCGGCGAGCGACAATTGGAAGTAGGTAGCAAAAACAATTCGAACACAATTCGACCCAAATTCAAAGGCAATTGCGGTTCTTAGAAAATTTGTTCGCGAGCATTTGCATGTATGTGTGCACATGTATACATAATGAACATGTATAAGCGCCACCTGGTCTCTGTGCGCTTTGCAGTTCAATCGCTGTGGATCTGGCCAAGCATTTTTATACCCTGAATCCATTGAAAATGGAAATTTCAGGGTATAATGTTTTTGTGCAAATGTATGTAACAGGCAGAAGGAGGCGTGCCACACCCCATAAAGTATATATATTCTTGATCAGCTCGATGAGCTGAGTTGAACTAGCCCTGTCCGTCCGTCCGTCCGTCCGTCCGTCCGTCCGTCCGTCCGTCCGTCCGTGTAAACACCTGGATTTCTGCAACCACAAAAGCTAGAGACTTCAAATAAAAAGCAAAATGCTCGATAATACCATACGCTGTACGAGTTTATTTTTTTTTTCGATAACTCATCCCATTTCTTTTTTATCGATAACTATCGAAAATATCGCTTTGTTTTTGAGGTCTGGCGTGCACACCATTAAAGATAGAATCGTGCACTAAGTTGTGTTTGATTGCTATATTGAATCCGCACATTTTGTCATTTTTGGATTTTTGATGCCACACCCCTTTCGTCCACAATTCAATAAAATCGATAACTCACATATATCAAATACTAGAGACTTGAAATTTGGCAAATAGGTACATTTAAATGTCATAATCATTCCCCGAAAATTTCATTAAGAACGTATGTCGAGAAAAAAAGTTATTAAACAATAAAGTTTGCATAGCACAGCCTCTTCTGCAGCCGCAATACTGCGCAGTACGCATATTACGTGCATGCATATGTTTGTGTGTGTGTGTGTGTGCATGTGTTGTTTACTATTAATGAATAAATGAAGCTCTTAATGATTGGTATAACAGCTCAATGTATTCAGGGTATCTCTTAGTCGAGCAGTCTCGACTAGAGTTTAGTTACTTGTTTTAATAACTTTTGTGTTTATCAACGGATTTTGATGAAACTTTCACCTTATCGATTTTCTGAAACAAACTCGATATGCGCGTCCTATATACGCGCCTAACAAAAAAAAATTCAAGTCTCTAGCTCTCATAGGTTCTGAGACCGACGCGTTCATACATACGGACGGACGGACAGACAGACGGACAGGGCTCAATCAACTTGTCTTGTCGTCCTGATCAAGAATATATATACTTTTGGGGGTGTGGCACGCATCCTTCTGCCTGTTACATACTTTTAACAAAAACATTATACCCTGTTTTCCCATTTTCAATGGGATCAGGGCATAATCAGCTTGCCTTACGGCAAGATTCAACAATAACTAAGATATGCCTTCGATATATTTGTGTATACATATATACATTCAATATATATATATATATATACATTTATGAATAATACCAAAATGTTTCAAATGTGTATATAATTATACTTGTCCTTGAATAGGCCAAGAACTTTTTCTCGTTGTTAAAGTAAATAAGTATATAAGATTTTGGCATTGCTACGACGGCAAATGTAACTGCAGATCCTCTGTTGATATTGTGCAAATAGTATACCTTAATGCCTACTGGCTGTATAATTACTGATTAAGTGGTAAATAAGACAACATTGATTTTTGGCTAAGCTTGTTTGTGTTTTTGACTGTAAAACCCCTTTTTCTTTCCAACGCCATTAGTCATCATACTATCCTATGTATACACATCGAATTATTCAAACGTATCAAATGACTTGACTTACTAATAATTATGTAAATTTCTTTGTCAACATGTATTCTCTCTAGTTGCTATTGAGACCACACTTATGAGACGTCAACTAAGTGGCGTATTCTTGTCAGATATTTGTTGATTCCAGAAGTTGATTTTATCATCCATTTGCTTATAGGTCAGGCGAGGGGGTAGGACAGTCAGCTTTTCCGGCAGCCCAAAGACTCGCAGGTGGTATAAGAAGAACTCATACCTATCATAATCGTGCATTTTGGTATAATGGAAGCTAATGGCCGAATCGGAGCAGCAATCGCTCAACTGTTCAAATCAAATGAAGTTGTATTAATTAATAATTCTATTCATGCTGAGAGAAGGGCTTACGTTCGAATTGAAGTAAGAGTACGTATGCAACCAAGTATCTGTTGGTATTTGAGGCATTAAGTGTCTGGGATGGAGCGGCAGGAATCTCTCACGGCCTCGCTCATCTCTGGAGTCCCCAGCAGCCACGCCCACATTTAGCAGACAGTAACCAATTTGTCTGTCCTCTGCAAATGTACTAAGTGGACAGAACTTTGTATTGTTCAAAGCGAACAGATTCAGGCGACGCAGTGCATCGCGACTGAGCACATAGCCAGCTCCGCCCGACATGTAGCCATGCGGGAAAGAAGTGCGAAATCGATGGCCGAAGAAGACAGCTGCCTCCGGGTCGAAGGGATAGAGAAAGTGTCGGAGATTCTCCATTACCACATAGCTATGAGAAAACCAGTCAAATGAGAGCAATCAAATATCGTAGAATATGCGCCACTTACGTGTCGTCGTCCGCTTTAAGAAACCAGTCATAATCCTCCACGTAATGCTTATAAGCATGGGCGAACCCGGCGCGCACCTTGGAGTACAGATTGTCACGACTTTCCGACACATTAAGATTCACAGCGCCCAGTACGTCGTCGTCTTCGCTGCTCATAAAGATCAGTTTATTGCAGCGTGCACCCCATGTGGAAAACACCTTTGCTGCCTTCGTCTTATGATGAGCTGGCATGGTCAGCACCAGGCACAGCACACGTGCTTCATGATAAAGCCAATCCGACAACGATGCCCTGGTGAGGGGTGTATGCATTGGCACGACTGGGTCTGCCGCAATAGCTGTGCTCTCATATTGCTCACCCGTAAGCGTCAAATAGTCCCACAACTCGGTCAACTGCATGCCTACAATGAGGCCCAGCACCAGACACAGCACATTCCGAAACATGCCGATCGACCAGCCCGCACATTTGCCAGAGCTTTCAACTTTATGCCTTATGAAATCATCCACAGTGAGCGAAGTGCGTTTGCATTCGGGTGCCTCGCGACTGTTTGTTCAGCTCGAAAACAGTCTCCGATGAAGTGAGTCTTGCACAGCCGTGGGCTAAAAACAAGTTTTGATTTGTTTTGGTTTGTGAATCGCATAACAAATGAATTACAACGCTCTAAAGAAGTTCTCCAACTGAATTTAACAAAATACTTATGTTTTTCTCAATTCCCTTTTACACCCTAAGAATAGAGGAAATGTAAGTTTCGAATCGCGTGATTGCCGGATTAATTACCGCTTTAATTACCGGAACGAACATCTTTTCTAAGTACACAGAACACTGAATTCTCTTTAAAATATCAGTTATAGGTAAAAGTGAAATGGAAATAAAAATAACGAAAATATAATATTTTCAAGGAATTTTAACTAGCAATGATAAAAACAAATAAAATTAACAGCTCCTGACCATTCTATCAAAACCGTATAGTGGTACAATTTGACTGTGCCTCATTTCGAAAGGGTATATAAAGATCAGGTAGTCCAGACAAACCAACTACAAATCTTTTGCTTATTGAAATAACCGGTTTTGAGCGTCTTCTTGTCGAGTTGTTTTTGACCTACACACCTGAATCTATTTGCGACTCTCTTAGTCTGTCTCTCCTTTCACTTTCCGTCCGTCGTCGCCCTTTACTGCACTCCATACTCACATATATAAAACAAATGGTTTTGGTAATGGTATTATTTATTTTATTGCTAGTTTCATTTTCATTTTAGTTTCGCTGGATGTATCATATTACAATTTATATAATTATGTTTAATCTTTAGTTAGTACAACTTTTTTTTAATTCGTTTCTGTTTCTGTTTACACTAAATGTGGGCTAATATTATAACGAGTTCTTTCAATTTTCATTCCATCATTATTTTGTTTTGTAAAACGTCTTTGAATGTCTAAATATTTATTTCGTTTTTCCCTCTTCTTTTCCTTTTGCAATATGTATGTATATTCAAAATTGCTTCTTTTTCTGTGTCTCTCGTTTCCGAGTTTCTCTTTCGTATTAGAAAATAATTACAAAACATGTAACCTTAACTGTAACTTTAGGTTTGTTTGCTCTTTTATACTTTTATAATTGTTTAATTTTCACTTAGTTTTTATTATTAATTTAATATTTAGCTTAACTGTTTATCGTATTCTCAATTATACGTTTAGTAAGTGCACTTGCCAATTTTCGTTTATTTTATTTTCATTTCTTCTAGGGTCACAACAATTATCTCAAATAAATTGAAAAACAAACGTAAACAAAAATTGTCAGGCAATTTCTCAAAACAACAATAAACCTTTTGTATTTAGTTGGTTACACAGCCTTAGAAACTACTTAAACGTAAAACATATATAAGGGCTATTAATAATTATGTAACGCCAACATCAATATTAAAATACAAATTTCCAAAAATAAACAATTTAAAAAAAAAATTAAAATATTTTGTATAATTTGAAAACGTTTTTCGTAAGGGCTTTTAATGTGAGCCTGGCTTCGGGAGTGTTAATTAATATAAGACAAAAAATAAACAAATTTTTCACAAAAATTTAAACCTATTACGTCTTTAGTTTATGTATATATATATTTATATATATATATATATATATATATATATATATATATATATATGCGACGTATGTTGAACATTTTAATTTCGCTTGAAAAAATATATTTTTATTTATTTATACAAAGGTGAAAATTCCTCATATTTCCTTTTTTCAGTTTTACTTTCCATTTTAGCATAAATTTAATTTATATATATTTTATGTAAATGTTATGTATATTTTTCTTTACCTTCTATATGTTGTTAGCTTGGCTTTAAACTACAAGTCCTAATATTAATGTTTGCTTTTGTTTACCGTTACTTCGCTATGGTTCTTCCCTTTCAAACAATTTTGGATATATTTTAGTTTTTAATCCCATAACTTCCGTTTTTTATAAATTTCTTCGCGTTTTTAGGAACCTATTTGTAACTAGCAAAGCACAGACTCTGTTAAATATCTATAGAAAAAAATGTTACTATAATTTGGCTTATAAATAATTAATATATGTGTAACATCAAAATCAAATAATATATATATATATATATATGCAATAATTATAATATAATTATATGCAATAATTATAATTATAATTTTATATATGCATTGTATTACATTTGTTCATTATATTTCAATAATGCTTACGGTTACGTCGTACAATTTCATTGCGCAGATTTTTACTTGAGTTTCGAGAAAATCTAAAGAAAATATTTGATTGCTATTAGCAGAACTATATTTTTATTCATTTACTATGAAAACAAGAATGTGTTTACTTAAACAATTTGATTATACAAGAGAATTTGTGATCTGCAACTATAAACTTCATTAAGTAGAAGGCTCTAAGAATGGTAAGTCACATAGGTCACATTCATCATTATATAGAAAATCTATTTCAACAAAAGTTTGTAACTATTTTCAAACAATTTGAACAATATTCGTTTGATAAGTCACTGACTACACAAAAATGTATTGCTGGGATATAAAATTTTCAGTTTCTTTTTTTATGCAACGATTTTATCGAAATTTAACATTGGCACGATACTTATAGTAAATGTAAATGGTATAATGTATGTGAATTCTAAAATATATATGCGTTTAATATTATTATTATTATCTCCATATGCAATTAGAAATTCTGAATGGTTGTGATTGTGCACGAAAAATAAAAAAATTCTAAAAAAAAAATAATATATATAATGTATGAGCCAATTTCACAATTTTTTCGCAACAGATACTAAAATATAATAATGTGTGCAATAGTTTTATATACATATACATATATATATATATGTGTGTATATATATATATATATGTGTGTATATATATCCAGAAAATTACTACAATGAATAGAGGATCTAACTAAGCAACAAAATACATATATTATAAAAGTAATCGCACTATTTTTAATTTTTTTTTTCTCTGTATGTTCTTGTATTCACTTATTTCAACTTACGCACGAAATAATGCTATGTATTCATGTAATTCCATGTCTTGTATTGTATACAAAAGTTTTTTTTTTTAAATTTTTTTTTTTTTCTTTTTTTTTTTTTAAAGCATATTCAAAGCATTTCAATATAGATTATTGTTTTTAACTGGATGCACGGCTGATTGTATTATCTGTCGCCTAAATGCATGCTGCATGCTATAAACAAGTAAATTCTACAATATTATTTTATATATAATATTTCATATCGTATATGTATACTAAGTATCTATGTACATATAGAGCTCTAAGTGTTTGTCATATTGAAGAGGTCTACAACTATATTTTATGCAAGCGCTTGCTTTTTTGTGCCATTTAGATAGGATTGGGGGCACACAGGATCTACAAGTATTGGTTGGTTCGAATATATGAGACTTATAAATGTAGTTTACATGTATATAATTTGCTCGCAGTTAGTTTCGCCAGCCCAAGCGCTAGGTTTTGTACAATGATTTCGTTACGACTTATTGTTGGGTTGCTTTGCTGTCATGCACAACTAAACTCCTAACGTCCTAGGATTGGGGTTAGGGCTTATCAGCTAAGAGCTGTGTTTATGAAACTTAGACGATACACTCACGCATTCACCACACATATACAACTACCATTCACACATACATGCGCTTTGGACTTTTGGCTTAAGCATAGGCATTTAAATATAATAACTGGTCAATTATCGGATTTTTCTTTAAAAACAAACTCTGACAAGCCGTTAGACCGAATTACCATTATTTTGAGAAATAAGTTTATTTATTATTCGCTGAGTTGGCAGCTGTTGTGGTGGACGCGGGACTGGCCGAGGCATGACCATGAGAATTGCTGACTCCTACTGTGTTGCCAGCATTGCCACCATTGCTAGACTGCATCTGTGGCAGGGTATCGAAGCGACGATAGTAGAGAAGATAAGGCACACGCGGCGTGTGCGGCTGCAGCACTTGCTTCTCGCTGATCGGCTTAACCGAGCTGTCATCATAGCGCAGCCAGTTGTTATAACCGGTGTGAAACACATCCGTTATGTAATGACCCTTTGATGCTTCTTTGCCGTCATGATAGACCACGGCAAACAGACGATAGGTTCGCTGCTTCTGTGAATTCTTCTTCGAGCCAAGTATCTCTGCGAAAAAGATACAAATTGAGTCTATCTCTTTCATGTTTAACATATTAACTTACTGGCATCAATTTTGAGCTCCACAGGAAACTCAACTTTCTTCAGAATTTTTGTGCAGCCATCGGATCTGTAGTCGAAGTATTTTAAATGCAATATCAAAACGATGGGTAATTTTTCCACCGTCATTTGCTGCCAGGCGACCACTTCTTGTTTGGTCTTGCTGCCGGTAACGCCCTCGAGCTGATCACGACCAACGAGTATCTCGAGAGCCTCCTTCACCGACGCAGCTTTCTGCAACAATGATTAACTTAATATACATATATATATATATATTTATATATATAATTTCACGTACCTCAATATTGAGTTGCAGAGTGAAGAAGGGCTGTATAACATCCGTGGAGTGTTCACCTTCTCGTTGAAGTCGCGAACGTAGTTCACCACGGAAGATATCGCTAAGCGGAGTACGTCCGAAGTCTGTTTGTCGTGTTATGCTGCCTTTATTGCGATTGTTGCAGATCATCTAGGCAGAAAATAAGTAAATATTACATATGATTAAAGTAATTTAAACAAGTAACAAAACTCTAGTCGAGACTGCTCGACTAAGAGATACCCTGAATCCATTGAGCTGTAATACCAATCATTAAAAGTTTCATTTATTCATTAATAGTAAACAACACATATACACACACAAACATATGCATGAATGAACACGCACGTAATATGATTACTGCACAGTTATGCGGCTGCAGAAGAGGCTGTGCTATGGAAAATTTATTGTTTAATAACTTTTTTTCTCGATTTATGTTCTTAATGAAATTTTCGGGGAGTGATTATGACATTCAATTGTAGATGTTTGCCAAATTTAAAGTCTCTTGTATTTGATATACGTGAGTTGTCATTTTTGTTGAATCGTCGGCGAAAGGGGCGTGGCATCAAAAATCCAAAAATGACAAAATGTGCGGATTCAATATAGCAATTAACCACAAGTTATTGCACGATTCTATCTTTAACTGTGTGCACGCCGGGTCTCAAGAACAAAGCGATATTTTCAATAGTTATCGATTATAAGGAAATAAGACGAGCTATCGAAAAAAAATAAACTCGTTCAGCGTATGGTATTATCGAGCATTTTGCTTTTTATTTGAAGTCTCTAGCTTTTGTGGTTTACGAAATCCACGTGTTTACACGGACGGACGGACGGACAGACGAACAGGGCTAGTTCAACTCAGCTCGTCGAGCTGATCAAGAATATATATACTTTATTGGGTGTGGAACGCATCTTCTGCCTGTTACATACATTCGCACAAAAACATTATACCATGATTTTCCATTTTCAATGGATTCAGGGTATTAAAAAAAGCCTCGATGATACTAATTGAAAAAAATCAAATAAGAACGTTGTAGTCGGCCGCGACGTACTGAGCTTTGCCGTCGGGTGCAACCGACTGCATGATATATTCCCGAAGGTGCACCCGTCATCTAGGCTCCAAAAATAATTACTGAATCAAAAGAGCTCAACAGCTAGTTTGGAAGATCCAGCTCTTCAACTTTAGAAGATACGGATTTATCCGATTTGGGTGTAGATATATCCGTCATATCTTGTTCATTATTGTTTGTCACCACGAACTTTTTTTCCATATAGAATTTAGCATATTGAATTGAATGACAAGCCCCTAGTGGGCGAATCAGGATAATCTTAACACTATCTGATGAGAAAAACACGCATATATTTCAAATTTAATTTCTCTTAATAAGAAATTCTCTAAAAAATAAATTTAAATATGCGGAATCGACCTCGACCTCAGCCCTACGGCACTGCTTGAAAATTGAACAGCAAATTTTAACTAAAACAGCATAGCAATACTGCATATTTAAAAAAAAAAAATATTCTTCTGTCTGAACCACTCCACGGCTTGGAATTCCAGTAGCGAGTTTCAAGTTAAATAGCAGCTGACGCTTAGGTATCATTTGTCAAGTCAACCACAATGTTATTCAATGTAAGTCGTAAAATATAAAAGTTTTTAGGCGCCAAAGTGTCTATGCTGTCTATGCAAAAATTTTGCTCTAATAACTTTGGTGTTTCTCAATGAATTTTAATTAAGTTTTCACCATATGACGTAAATATTTTGTAAATGCATAAACAGGAAGCATGTAGCAAGATTAAGGCTCTTGCTTTTAAGATGAAAAAGACAAAAAAATACAACTGATTTTTCATATGGTTTTTAGTCGACAAATAATAATTAGAAATAGTTACAAATTTCTGAAACAAACTCGATATGTTCCACACATATACAGACCTAACAAAGAACAAGTAAGAAAACTCTATTCGAGACGGCTCAACTAAAAGATACCCTGAACACTTTGGGAAGAATTGCGATAATTTCGATAGTTAACGATAATTAGGAAATAGGATGAATTATCGGTAAAATAAAACAAACTCGTACTGGGTATGATATATACGAGTATTTAAGTTTTTATTTCATCTAGATTTGGAGATTGCGAGTTCGATACGTTCGTAAGGACGGACATCGCTAGTTCAACTTGTCGCGCTGATAAATAATATATATATATATATATATATATACCCTTTTTTCCCATTTTCATTGGAATCAAAATTTTAAGCTCTTAGGTCATATTTAAGTAAGGTTATTTTCTATACGAAATGCTCCTAAACGGACATAAGATTAAAAACTTTAAATGTATTTAACAGGCAGAAAGAGGCGTGCCCATAAAGTATATATATTCTTGATCAGCGCGACGAGCTGAGTCAATATCGCCATGTCCGTCTGTCCGTCCGTATGAACGCAGCAATCTTACAAACGGCTAAAACTAGAGACTTGAAATAAAAAGCAAAATGCTCGATAGTACCATAACTCATCCCGTTTATTATTATCGATAACTATGGAATATTTAGTTCTGTTTTTGAGGCCTAGCGTGCAAACCGTTCAAGATAAAACCGTGCACTAAGTTGTGGTTGATTTCTGTATGCGTATGCGTGTGTGTGTGTGTGCACATGTTTTTAGCTATTAATTGATAAAAAATCTTTTAATGATTGGTATATCAGCTCAGAGGATTCAGGGTATCTCCTAGTCGAGCCGCCTCGACTAGAGTTTTCTTACTTGTTTCCTTTGCGGAAATTGATTAAGAAATATTTACCTGCCAGTCGTCGCCTCCATCCTCGATTTCCTGTTCTTGTTCGACGCCATTTTGCTGTGCATTTGGCTTGGCAATCAACTTGATAATCTGTTTAAGTACATAAAATCATAAATATATTTATTTGAAATGTCAACGGAATTCACTCTTACCTCCAGCATCTCATCATTCAGCTTGTTGAGAACATAGCCCAAGAACTCTTCAGCGTCTTCTTGTCTACCTTCTACATGTTCCTCACGACTGTCGTTCCACAGTTTGTATATTTCAGTGGGCTCGAATGCCAAATCGCATTGCAGATCAACGCCGGCAAATTCATCCTTGCCCTTGATCTGAACAGCTTTGTTACTCAAGCGCAAGCGACTGCTGCTTGGTAGCGACGTGAAGTTGCTCATATACGACATCCTGTGAAATACGAATGAGAAAATAATTTAGAAGACATTCACGGTTAGAGAAATCACAAATATAACTGTGCGTGTGAGCAGTGCTCATGATCCCATGGATAAGCCAATCATGCGTATACACAATGCACTTGCGTTGCCCTCGTCGCTAAGCAAAGATTACATCCAAAACGAAAGAATCCAGCTCATGCCACAGAGACCAGCGGTATTTGCTAAACCATAAGACAGCTGACGCCAGCTGATCTTGGCGCTAAGGCGTCAGTTGACTTTTCTGTGGCAACAAATTGGATGGCAACTGGGGAACAGGTCTTTCGTTACTTACATGGCATTCACAGTGGGTGTCTTGACTTCGCTCATAATCGCTGCCTGCTTGGGTATAGAACGCAGTAGATTATAGAACGGCGAACAGCCAAGCAGCGCCTGCAGTATGGAGTTGATATAGCAATAATTGGAGCGATTAGTCAGACCACGTGGGCGCAGGCTGATAGGTGTCAGGTTAGTTTTGTAACGTAGCAAAAAATCGGCATATTTGTTGGTCCATTCATCGAGCTGAGCAGCACGCGATGGCTCCGCATTCAGCGGTTTCACAGCCGCTGAGGCGGGTGGTACTACAGAGGGGGGCACAGCCTGAGCCGAGGCCGCTGAATAGGAGAGTGCCCCAGGTGTGATTAATGGACCAGTCGGCGCAGGCACCGGCGTTGGTGATTGTAACTGATGATGAACGTTTGGCAGGTTCTGTATTGGCGATGGAAATGTCAATTGTTGTGTTGGTTGCGCAGGCAATTGCTGTGGCTGTGACTGCGCTGCACCCAATTGTATCTGGGCAGGCAACTGTTGTTGCTGCTGCTGAGACTTGTTCCCATCGTAAGGAGCCACTTTGGCCACGGGTTTTTTGTTCGAAAACAGACTAGCCCAAGAAGGCTGTCCGCTGTCTGCGGTGCTAGTGCTCTGCGAGACAGGCGGTGCTGGAGGTGCCAAATTCAGTGCCGGAGGCACAGATACAGGAGCTGCAGCTGCATTGAAGGATGAATCCGAATTCAAGTTTTGGGTGCTGTTTCTGGTTTTGACTCCATAGTTTACATGGGCTTTGGCAGCTGGAGTGTATTGGCTCTGTTGCTGCCCATGTTGCTGCTGCTGTGGAAGTTGCTGCTGTTGCTGGGGCATAACTGTTGCATTGTTTGTGCTATTGGACTGACTCTCCGTGGACGTCTGTTGTTGAAAATGATGTGGCGTTGCAGTTATGCTAGCCGTTGAGGTAGTTGCTGTTGTTGAATTGCTGTTGCTCAGCTGCTGCTGTTGCTGCTGACCACTAGTTTTCCGTTCCAGCGGTGGCGCTGAGCTTGCAACAGGCGATGAGGGCACCTTCATCGTACCATATGTGCGCATCTGTGGCTGATTGTTGTTGGTAGTACTGCTGCTACTGGTACTATTGTTGCCATTGTTGAAGTTGGCTTGAAAGTGCTGTTGCTGTTGCTGGTAATGCTGTTGGTTAGTGTACGTCTTGGTGGGATGACTATAGATACCGCCACTCATGGTGCTAGACTGCTTATTAAAGCCGCCGCTGATGCTGCTTCCGCTACCGCCACCACTTGACGGTGCAGTCGCTCCACTTGTAGCCGCAGTTGCAGCTGCAGCAACAGTGGCGCCATTATTTACATTATTGGGAGAAGCCGTAACCGCCACAGACTGCGTGGACTTCTTGTGTTGGGCGGAGTTCGTCCACGACATTGTCTTGGTGGTTTGTATACCAGTGTCGCTGCTTCCCTGATGATGGTGATGATTTTGCTGTTGCTGATGACTGTACTCCGAGGAGTATTTGCGACGCACTTGCTGCGAGCTGTTATTGTATTGCTGCTGAGGTGGTTTACGTTGTTGTTGCTGCGGCTGATGTGGTGGCTGTTGATGATGGCTCTGCTGCTGTTGTCCATGTTGCTCATTGTAGGCTGGCGTGTGTGGAGGCTGTGTTTGTTGCTGTTGCTGATTTTGCTGAGGCACAACTGGCGAAGTTTGTTGCTGTTGATGCTGCTGTGGTGGCACTGAAGCTTGTTGCTGTTGCTGGTGCTGCTGGTGGTGGTGTTGCTGCTGTTGCGGCGCTACGGCAGCAATAGATACAGCCAGGTTGGCTGGCTGTTGATTTTTATCAACTTCTGGCTGTTTACAGTCCACCTCAAGTTCCTGCTGCTTCGCGTTGTTGCCAATTGATGTCTCCTCTAGAGCCAGCTCGTTGTTGCTCTTGTTGTTATTGTTCTTGTTGTTAGTGAGCAGTGTTTTATTAACTGTTGAAGAGAATTTCAATTAATGAGTATCGTTATGCTCACGAACACAAAACCCCTACATGTACCCTTTGTCGCATGGCGCATGAGTAACGCCATACAATATGACAATTTGCTGGGGTATACAAAATAATTTACGATGTCTATATAATTGATAACAATTGAAAGCAAATGAGATATTTTTATTTGGATCGGATGTAGTTGATTTTCCCAAATTTGGACGTCTTTTAATTGATTTGTTTTTGCTGCTCTCTACACAGTGCAACAATTTATAAATCGCTTAGCATTAGGCATATCTGCTATCGTTCATAGTCTCTTAAAGTCAATATCGAATTGATCAACAATTGAGAAAATCGCAGTCGATTTTAGTGCAGCTTAACCTATCTGACAGTAATATTAACAACAAAAGCGCACGGCTACAGAAACTGGTCGATAAGGAACGAAAAACATCGTTGTCTACTGCGAAAATTATTGCAAAGTACTTAATTCATGTCCATTTCAATTGAGATATGAACCTCCCCCGAAACAGCTATTTCTATAGATAACAACATAAATTTCGTGCGGACAAACAACATTGTTATGAGTAAATCACAATCGGTGCCTCACACTGTGAACTTATTTATGTAGCTGAACTTTGCGCCGCACTCTGATATGGGCTGTGCGATAAACCGATTCGAAATATGTCTGGCGATAAGGCAACGACACTCAGCTGGAAGTGCTGTGAAACAAAGAGACCAAAAACAATGCACACGTGATGCGAAGAAGTCAACGATGCGATGCTTCTCTCACTTATTCGCCATTAGTATATGCCTAATTAATAATTCTCACTGATAGGGAATGTGAGAACAGCATCGGGTCTCGCCCCAAGTACGTACAATTACGCGCTGTAAATATTAACACCTGATAAGACCAAAGGCAAATACAGAGGGGACAGTATCCCATGGCCACTGGAGCATGAAACTGTGTGAAAGTGGAGCGCCACACTTAAGTTTGCAATGTTGATAAATTACACAATATTTTCACATGAATCAATTATATTTTCCTATATGAAATACTAAGATAATCTGATATGATTCATTTATTTATACAAAAGTATGTAAGAATACAGAACACTAAATAAAGTAATAGAACACTAAATTGGATATAAGACTTCATAAACTCTTTTAGCAAAACTCTAATTCCATCTTAGTGAATTATAAAATACATACACATAAGAAATATTAGGATTCCAGTTTGGTATAGTTTAATACAGGACAAAATATTTACAGGAGCAAACTAAAATTTTTAAAACAATAAATGAAAATATTCAATACACATGAAAAAATGACAACAGTTTCAAGTAGACCGGATTTTTGTAGAATCCGATTGCGATACTTTAAGATTTCAGCAAGCAGAAACAAGCGCCTCAGTCTGTTATCACATGGCTGAGCCGTAGGGAGAAGTGAAACGATTACAATTATAATATTAAATTTATCATTGGGAATGGAAAAGCTATTTAAAATATATTTAGCGCCTATATCATAACGAATGCTATCAATATCATTTAAGAGCCGGTGCTAAATATTGTTTACCCCATAGCGTCATATGACACATAGCAGAAATAGCAACAAGCCGCTCAGTTGGAATCGGATTTCCAACAATAGTAGAGCACCCAGAATTTCGAGCCCAAACTGTTAATTAATTTCAATTAACGTCTAACGAGCGAGCCATCCGATAAATATAGTCAATGATAAATAAAACTATAAAAAAAAAAAAATTGGAACAGAACCCTCAAAAATTATACAAAAATTTATAGAGCAACTTTTTCTATAGCAACAATTACAAATGTGAATCGAATGCAAATTACTCAAAGAACCTAGAGATTATACTAATAATAACAAGCACAATATATTTAAAAAACTGTGTCACAATTAGGTGCGACGATGAGCTGAGAGAGAGCTGCAGTGTGACAAGGTTAGCTGGATAATTACAGACATGAGCGCACAGCTAAATTACAAATTACAAATAACAACAACGATCAGTAGCTACAAAAATAACATTTAAACATGTTCAGCTAATAATAGAAGACAGCAACAAAAAGTTGAATGCAACAATGCAAACAAGGAAATCAACAATGACACGAACAAAAGCGACAACAAACGCGACTGTACTTCACTTATACCCATGAAGGCGACAGTTAGGTGGACGCCCATGGGGGAATCGGCGAGTGGTGGCACGAGGTGGAAGTGGAAGAGTGAATAGTGAACAGCATTAGGACAGTTTTGACGTCTACTGTGCTTCACTACACAATTTCGCTTTCGATTTCACTATGAAGACTGTACTACAGTCTCGCACTCACATATACACATATGACATACACATATGACAGTTATACATTACGCAAATTAAATTGCGTTTCTCTCGTTACAATGAGTCGCTGTATATGGACAATCGAGATTTTGTTGCCAGCTCGTTCGTAGTTGCTTTCCATTTGATATTTAATTGATTTTTCTTTCCAAGCGAAGCGACTCAGAACGGGGTCATCATCATACGGAGAGCAGTCCCCAAAAGCTGGGCTGCCGTCGTCTGGTTCTATCGACTTCTCCCTGCCGCAGCAGACCCCTGCCAGCCATACGCGCCTGTTGTTATTGAACGCGCGATTTTATTCAATTTTTATTAAAAACGACAACAACAATAAAGGAAAATATTAATAATAATTGCCGCATTTAAGTAATTTGCATTTGACTTACAATTTATAAGCTCATTTAATTGATAAAGAACTGAGTTGCAAAGGGAGTCAAATAATGTCAACACAAAAAAAAAAACAAGTAACTAAACTCTAGTCGAGACTGCTCGACTAAGAGATACCCTGAATCCATTGAGCTGTAATACCAATCATTAAGAGTTTCATTTATTCATTAATAGTAACCAACACAAGCACACACACACACACAAACATATGCATGCACGTAATATGCTCACTGCGCAGTTTTGCGGCTGCAGCAGAGGCTGTGCTATGCAAACTTTATTGTTTAATAACTTTTTTTCTCGATCTATGTTCTTAATGAAATTTTAGGGGAATGATTATGACATCTAAATGTACCTATGTGCCAAATTTCAAGTCTCTAGTATTTGATATACGTGAGTTATCGTTTTTGTTAAATTGTGGGCGAAAGGGGCGTGGCATCAAAAATCCAAAAATGACAAAATGTGCGGATTCAATATAGCAATCAAACACAACTTAGTGCACGATTCTATCTTTAACAGTGTGCACGCCAGACCTCAAAAACAAAGCGATATTTTTGATAGTTATCGATAAAAAAAAATGAGACGAGTTATCGAAAAAAAAAATAAACTCGTACAGCGTATGGTATTATCGAGCATTTTGCTTTTTATTTGAAGAGTCTAGCTTTTGTGGTTGCAGAAATCCAGGTGTTTACACGGACGGACGGACGGACGGACAGACGGACAGGGCTAGTTCAACTCAGCTCATCGAGCTGATCAAGAATATATATACTTTATGGGGTGTGGCACGCCTCCTTCTGCCTGTTACATACATTCGCACAAAAACATTATACCCTGAAATTTCCATTTTCAATGGATTCAGGGTATAAAAACAAACAAGAAGAACAACTACTCATTATCGATTGTTATCGATAATAAAGAAATGAGATGAGCTATCGAAAAAAAAATGAAGTCGTGTTGCGTATTGTATTTAAGGTCGGACGGACAGTCGGATAGGGCTGATTCAACTCGGCTCGTCGAGCTGATCATGAATATATATACTTAAAGGGGTGTGGGACGCCTTTACCAATTTACCTGAAATTTCATTTCAATAGATTCAGGGTATAAAACACACACATACGTGTGTAAGTAAATAAAAAAAATTAATAATAGAATTTACAGTTGGAAAAGAAAAGTTTCATTCAATTTGAATTCAATTAATTGAAATAAAGAATTAGCTACATGTACCAAAAGTTGCAAAATAATAATGAAATTAATATTTATATATATTTGTGCAAACATGCAATTATTCATTGATTATGACATAACCAGTAGCATTAAATAAGCCATCTGAGTTATTTTTAATATTACAAGCCACATATATATATATATATATATCTATATATCTATATATATATATATCATATATATATATATATATATATATATATATATATATATATATATATATATTCAGAGAATATTATTATTATTTTTTATTTATTTTTTTCTTATGGCGAGCCATATCAAAAATAACTCAGCTTGCTTTTATTTTTTTTTTTTACATATATATTTATAAGATATATAATATAACGAGGTTGCAAAAAATTATATAAGCAAATGGCAGAACAATGCTTATTGTTCAATAAAAGTATTAAAGCAAGTAAATACATTTGCTTGTATGCAGTTTCAATCACAAATGATTTGTTGATTATCAGTAACTGGAAAAATAAAAAACTTGAAAGCATAATGCAGTAAACAAATAAAGCGTGATATAACTATATTACCGCACGTGGACTCATTTGGTTTATTATTGTTCTTGTTCTTGTATATAAATTGATAACGAACGCGAACAACAGTGCTATGATTATGGCTGCTAGGATTCGATGACAAACAGCAATAGTTAAATACACAAATGCGTACATATTTGATTGCCTGGCAACCAATAATACACCCGAGTATACCCTGTCTATCTCTATGTGTGCACATACCCTGCTGCTGATTTTGATGTTGCTGTTGCAATTCAATTGAATTCATTTGTGTCAATTTACAATAAATAATAGCCCAAGAGCTGTGGCGCAAGTAAACAATAAGCCAAACAAATTGCATAATTCCCCAAGACGACAAACGGCAGCACGCGACCTTCGTCTAAAACAAAACGAATTACCAGCACAACTGCACGACCCTTGCCGCCAACGCACCACCTGTCAGCGGCACACACAAACAGCAAACAAGCGGCTAAAACTGTAAAACGTTTTCTTATCAATGAAAGCACTAGCCAACAAATAATTTACGAGTCCACAGACGGCGACGACGACAATCATACTGCTTGCTATAAAGCGGGCGACGATTATATTAAGCCATTTCATTCGTTTCTGTTGATTCTGACGATGTTATTGTAATAGAAAGTGTGTAGCACTCCAAACCATAACAATACTAAGTGTAAACTTTTATCCAGATCGCAAGCCCAGTCGATCTAGGCATATCCTTTTAACTTCATGCTTGTGTGCTATCCACCTATCTGCATGGTCATTTTATCCGTGTTGCTATGAATTACTTAAAATGCTACACATAACTAAAAAATTATGGATAGTTAGGTTAGGCTCAAGACAATTTTGTATTACAGGATATCTCCAAGTCGAATCGACCGCAATTTATCTTAATTCACTAGAATTGACGTTGATAGGTATCAATAGGTAGTCGTATCAACAATTGTATGATTGGAGCTGCAAAACGACCAACAGAAAGGGAAGCTGAAAGGACACCGACAGCAACAAGATAAGTAGAAAGCGGCAACAGCAGTTGCAGGAGCATAGCAAGGATACACGGTTCAGCAGTCCAGCTTGTAATGTAAATGTATGTGTGTCTCTATATGTGTGCAACTGACATTAGCATATAAATGTATACAACAGTGGCGTGTGGATATCAGATACTCATTGAGCGATACTTCCTGTGAGATACTACTGTGTCTAGCAGGTACAAAAAAGAGGTGGACAACCCATGATGCGCACGAAGAGCAACAATTGATTTACGAACAAAATATAAACGAAAGAATAGATAAAAGTAGCCAGCGAGAGCTGCGTCATTTTGTAATTATGTACATATACATATTTAAATAGACATATGTGCCTTGGCTACACATTGTGCATATAGCATATTGATGCATATAGATATAGTAGATACTGTGACAACGAGGAAAACTGTTTCTCACGGCGTAAAAAATATACCTTTAGACAAAAGCACACAAGCTGCCTGGCTGCGGCGCAATGTGGCGTATGCGCAATTTCAATTTCGTGTCCCCCACACAGAAAGCAGAAGAAGAAAACAACAACAAAATGAGACGGTTGTTAAGAAATTCTTGAACCGGCCCAGAGGCGATGACATTGGTGTCTTCAATACACAAACGTATCTATAAAGGCGCATTCAACTGTCTCGAAGAAAAGGAAAATCACAATGAGCGAGTAAACGGACTGCATATAAACTTTATAGCACTCTCTCTTCGAAATAATACTAAAAATTGTCTTATATATACATATATAGAGACGAATTAGGCTTTAATCAGCAGTAGAAATTATAAATAATTTGTTTTATCTTACCACATTGACTTTCTTTGCTTACATGTGCTTTTACTTTTTTGTCCTCTAACGCTTTTCTGGCTTGGGCCCAGAAAATGCACCCATACCGTTTGCTCGCTCTGCGGCAGCTGCTTGCCTCATTTCATACAAGTTGATGAAATTCTGCAGGTAATTCAAACACCTGCTGCATGTACAAAGCGTTTTGTGGCTAGGTGGGCTTGACAGGGCACCGAATGAGACGACCACGTTTGGCCTATTGCCACGTGTCGAAATCAGCAGACTGATTTGCATATTAACTCGTGAAATGTATGCATTTCTAACGAGAACATACACACGCACTTGCACGCACATGTGTGCATCGCGAGTGGCATAACCATTTAGTCTTCTGTGGTATTAAATTTCGCTTTTGAGAATTACACGATGTGTCCAAGTTAATTGTGCAATTTCCTTGCTATAACAACTACTTTCGCATAAAATAAGAGACGGGCTTCTAGCAAAGTGTTACTAATGCGCTAATATCACAGCAAATCAATTGGCGAAAGCAGAACTGCAAAACATCAAGAGCTGCTGGCTGCCCTCTGGCATTGACCCACAAGTCACATACGCTGTGTGCTCGTATATGTGTGTGTGTATACTCGTGTGAGTGTGAGTGTACTTATCTGTGTGTATTACAATTTTTATGAATGACATTGAACAACCACACACCATGATTAATGGTTAGTCAGAAAAGCACATCCCGTTAAGAGAAATGTACATGCTTAAGAGAATATTCGAACTAAGCTCCCTTAAGCTCAAGAAAAAAACAAAATATCTTAAACGACTTAAAGAAACTGTTATAAAACACAAGTTCCTATTACTTCAATACTAACAAAAAATCAGTTATTAGGCTATAAAAACTTTAAAATTAGCAAGCGTGGCTATCTAAAAAAAAAATCAATTGAAAAAACCTGTTAAGATAATTGTGCATTAATTTCTGTTGGTGGCCCTTTCTCGCATCTAGTTAAGGCTGTCGGCGGCGACCCTAAGACGGCACGCCAAAAAATTTTAGCACGCAGCAGCACGCACGTATACAGACGCATAGTGAAAAGTAAAAGTTTGAAAGTCACAAGTTAAACTTTAACCTAAATCAAAACTAAGAGCAACAGTTTACGCTCTTTTGCTGCGTCTTTTATGCACGGATGATACTGTTATACGTGTGCCGGTTTTTCATGGCCTGCCAAAGCTAAGCAACAAAAATTAACAGACCTTTGTGAAATAGAAGACAACCCTTAAGAAAGTGCGTCATAGATGAGGGTAGCTGACCGAGGGGTTGGGTTGCTATGCGGATAGATGACAAAGTATGCGAAGTTCATTGTGTGAAATCTGTGTGAAACTTAACAACGGCCATCATTCCTTTAGCGTTGTCGTTGACATCGTTGCTACTGTTGTTGTGGTTGGTGCTTTTGCCGCTGCCTTTGGCAATGTTCACATCAGCTGTTTCAGCCAAGCGCAGCCCTTACGTCGCATACCTGTGAACAAACGAGAGAGAGCTTCGAAAAACCAAAGAGAACACCTCGCAAAACCAAAGAGAATGTTTCGGCCAAGAGAGAGAGAGTGAGAGAGCTTGCGCGCTTGAACTTCAAACGCATTGCATGAAAAATATACATTGCCGAGGCAATCGCAATGTCAGCAACCGCATGGTGAGAATATTTTTTGTTGCCGCTGCTGTTTTTTCCCATATTTTTGTTTTTCTTTTGCATATTTGTTGTTGCTTGCAATTGAAATTGTGTTTGTTGTATAAGGTTGTTGCTTTTGCATTTGCGTACACATTTGCTGCCTTTGTAGCTGGCTGTTTTGTGTATCGCTGTATAACAGTTCTAGCAGCCCCGTCAGTCAGTCGGTTTCAGTCGTCTGTTGGTTACGACGAATTTTCATTTTATATCGAACAGCGCAGCAGTGACGACGAAACAGTCTGTGTGCGGTACTTTTTGTTGGTATCTCTCGCGGCGCACAAAGAAAAAATAAAAGTTGTATACACCCAAAGAATATATTTACAAATATACAGATATCTACATATGTATATGGATAAATGAATCGACCAGAGATAGTCAAGTTAAAGCCTTTAATTCTAACTACAGCTCCGCGTCAATTGTTGTACGTGTGGTAAAGTGTGAAACACGTAAGCCAAGTTCCGTGTGCGCTTGTGTTATTGTTGTTGTCATTGGATTTGTTTTCATTGTAGTTGTTGCAGTTGCTGCTACTGCTCGGCCTATTTGTTTCGTTCAATTCACATTTTATCGATCACACGTTGCGGGGCCGTCCGTCGACTGCTAAAGTTTTGCTGCTTTCTGCTGACACCAAGAATTTGTATTTAATACACATTTGACAAAAGTAATTTCAATGCTCAACAAATTATACAATTGCATTGCTATTATCGACAGCAACAGCAAAAGCAACAAAAGCATCGCCGAGTACGTACAGCACCCCCAAAAAGCAGAAGTGGTGACAGCGGCGGCGGCGGCGGCGACGTCGGCGGGCAGCAATGCAAAAATGTGCCATACATAAAAACAGCAGCAGGTACTACTAGCCCCAAAGGAACAAAAATACAAAAGCAGAGCCAAAGTCAAAGCGAATTAAAAGTAAAGCAAACGCAAAAGAGCAAAGTCAAAGCCAAAGACAAAAGCAAAGTTCATCCAAAGCTTGCAGCGCCAAAGCAATAACAGAAATACAATTTTTAGTTTGGCCAGTCAGCTGCAACCGATACGAAAATTTTACAAATAAACCAAATTATTACAATGAAAATAAATTCAAACACAACCACAGCACAACGTGATAAATAGCAAAACTCATAAGTCATTGTTTAATAAATTAAAATATGTATGTATAATTGCGGACTCTTCCTCCCACTCTCTATTTTGCTGTTGATAATGCAGAAGAACTTTGAGTAGTAACAATTTAACAATAACAACACAAGAACACATCCAATATAACGGCATCCAAAGCTTCGCTGTTAACTCCGTGAGAGCAGAACTTAAGAGTGGCAACGCCGTAAAAATTGCAGAGCATTGGGGAATAGCAGAGAGCACGCTAAATGCTGAGCGCGCGCAAAGATAAAATCAGTAGCAGCAGCAGTAACAGAGACGTTGACAGCGACTGTTCTAAGGCTCCCATAACTCACAACGGCGCCGAGCGCGACACTTCGGCAACGCATAACAGACAAATCAACGATAGAGACTGGCTCCCGCCTGCGACTAGTAACGGGGTCGAGCGAGCGAACGAACGGGCGTGCGAGTGAAAAAGAAGCCGAAATTAAGATTGAAATAAAACAAAATAAAAAAAAGCATTTGATTGAAGTTTTGTCCAAGTCAAAAGCAATAGCAGAAACAAAGTGTGTGTGCTTAGGAAGACCAACTAACGGCTTAACGCAAGCTAATTTAAATTCACAGTAAAGCACAATTATGGTTGATACCAATAGTAATACGGGAGCGGCGGCAGCTGCCGTTGGCAACTCGGCGGCACGCCTGCGCAAATTCGAACGTACTGACAGCGAACTAGCCTGCGAGGAAGCAGCACGACTAACTGCCGAACAGAACGAGAACAGTCCCGAGGATGACAACGACGAGGAGGACGACGACGATGGAGATGATGAGGATGAGGTCAGCGTCTACGGCGAATTGCCGCCACCGCCGGACGGCGGCTATGGCTGGGTCATATGCTTCGCCAGCTTCATGTGCAATATGATAGTGGATGGTATTGCCTACACTTTCGGCATATTTCTGGAGGAATTTGTCGCTTATTTTCATGAAGGCAAAGGTACCGTCGCCTGGGTGGGCAGTTTACTATCAGGCGTCTATCTTAGCGCCGGTCCTATCGTCTCCGCTCTGGCCAACAAATATGGCTGCCGTGCAGTGTGTATTGCTGGCAGCATCATTGCCTGCATTGCCTTCGTCCTAAGTACATTTAGTGGATCTGTGAGCATGCTTATGGCGACATATGGCTTCATGGGTGGGTTTGGCTTCGGCATGATCTATTTGCCAGCAGTAGTGGCCGTGGGCTACTATTTCGAGACGAAGCGCTCCCTGGCTACGGGCATAGCTGTATGTGGCTCCGGCTTTGGCACATTCGCATTCGCTCCGCTGGCCACCTATTTGCTGGAGGAATATGGATGGAAGAATGCGCTGCTAATCTTTGCTGGCTTGATCCTAAACTGTGCCATCTTCGGAGCCATGATGCGTCCATTAACGTATCCCAAAAAGAAGAAAGTTAAGCCCCTTATGCAGCGAATGTACGAGGAGAAACAGATGCAACTAGAACGTGGCTCATTTGCTGGCTCACATTTTATGGTCCAGCTGCCCGATGGTACTATGGAACGGAAGATGAAGATGCCCTTGAATGCCGATCCAGGTGTGCATTCTAGTTTGAATCTCGAGCTACTGGCCCAGCAATCCAGCGGACTGCATCCAGTCTCCACGTTGCCAACAATCACCGAGTCCAAAGTGGTAGAATTAAATGCTCAATCGCCTCCAAACAATGGCAATGCTGATAGCAACGGTCAACTGTCCACGCGATCGGGTCGCCGGTCGCATCGCAACTCGGAGAACGAACACAGTCCATATCAGTCGCAAGATGCGATGATCCGCAATGCCTCCCAGCCCGCTTTCCTTGCTGGCGATCATCAGAGTCTTCCCAAGAACGGTTCGGTGCCATCTTTCAGCCGCGTGCGCAAAACATCCGGAAGCGAACGGTATCAGCCCTCGTTAGCAGCTATACGCGCCTCCTCTCGCGGCGACATCGAAGCAGGCGCTGGCGGAGACTTCAGTACCTCAAAATTGTCCTTGTCCCAGCGTCAAGGCAGCTCTAGCGGCAGCGGCGGACGCATGGTCCGTCCCATGTCACGGAAGGACATCTTCTACTCCGGCTCCGTTACGAATCTACCCCAATATCAGTCCCAAAAGTCTCTAACAAACTACCGCAACTCCGTACTGTCCCTCACCAAGTACGAGAAGAGCATGCAGAGCATGCGGTTGGATCCCCTGGCCGAGGCGGACAAGCATCGGGACGAGTATGATTTGTGCCCATGCCTGGGCATACCCGATTCAGTGAAATCTGTGGTGAACACCATGTTGGATGTGAGCCTGCTAAAAGATCCCGTCTTTATGCTAATGGGCGTCTCTAACATATTCGGCATGGCCGGTTTGTATGTACCTTTTGTCTACCTGGTGGATGCAGCCAAGGAGCATGGCATTGCCAAGAACGATGCAGCAATGCTGCTCTCTATCATTGGCATCACCAACACCGTGGGACGTGTCGTCTGTGGCTGGGTGGCGGATCTGCCGCAGGTCAATTCGCTTCTGCTCAACAACATCTGTCTGCTGATCTCCACAGTGGCGGTCACATTGACTCCACTCTGTTATAGTTATAGCGCCTATATAGCTATGTCAGTCGCCTTTGGAATCGCCATCTCTGGCTACATTTCACTAACGTCAATTATTCTGGTCGATCTTTTGGGTCTGGACAAGCTCACGAACGCCTTTGGCCTGCTCATATTATTCAGAGGATTCGCTGCATTACTAGGAACACCACTGGCGGGCTTTATCTATGATTTAACGCACACCTACGATCTGCCCTTTTATATGGCGGGTGCACTATTTGCCGTGTCCACCGTCACTAGTTTTTTGGCTCCCTGCATGAAACGTTTTAGTGGCTCAGATGAGACGCCAGTGCATGCTGATACACTGACGCCCATTGATGAGGAACAAGGTGAGGATGCCGAAGATGAGGACGAGGATCAGCCAATCACCATAGTGCCCAAGATCATCAAAACTCTACCCAGCCCACAGCAGGAGACGCCTCAGCAACCATTCCCCACCACACAACAGAAATCAGCAGCAACAACAACGGAATCAAAACTCTAAGCAACCAGAATTTAGCACACAAACAAATAATATAAATAAAGTGAAGAGAGCGAAGAGGAATGTAAGAATGATTAAGTATATGAATTAAGAATAGAGTGCGATATTTTTTTAGCAACTTATACAAAGAGAAAGAGGCCCTTCGAATGAGGAATGAGCCAGATAGTAATGATTATTGGAAAAAAAAAACAGTTTTGACAGGGGCAGGCCCAGGTGCAGGCAAAGCGAAAGTATTGTGAAGAAAGCACACAAAAAAACGATATATATATATATATATATATATATATATATATATATATATATATATATATATATATATATATATATATATATATATATATATATATATATATATATATATATATATATATATATATATATATATATATATATATATATATATATATATATATATATATATACATATATATAACAATACAAACACGGAAACTATGCCTAAACAACTATTCATATAGATACAACTAATTATATATTTGCTTGATGGCAAATTAAGAAATGCAAGTAAACTTGGCTTAGCTTCGAGAAGATTGCAGCAGAGCCCTGCTGCCATATATAATTAGCTATATACATATATGTATACATTTCACGCTCATAAACCACAACAAAAGCAACAACAGAAACTTAAAACTGATAAATCTAATCGATAGTAGTTTCAAATGTTATTATACAACAATAGCAAAAGCAACCTAGATTGTAAAATACTTTTATTATTTGTTTGTTAAATTTTACTATTTTTAATACGATTATTATTATTACTATTATACCACGATTGCTATTGTATCTGCATCTGTACATGTATTATATAGTAACTCTCGATCTATCTTATAGCTACTATATCTATAATTTTTGTTGTACATTCATTGTTATACGCAAATTGTTTAAATGTGTCATACGGTCTAGTTATAGTAGAAAGAAAGAGGAAGAGAAGCCAAATGCGAATCGAAAAATAAAAACAGAAAAGAGTGTAAATCTTTCTATTCTAATAGTTAGTAATTTTTTTAAATGTTCAAAGATGGTAAAGCGATTAGCTTGGGAGGCGTGTAAGCAAATTGAGAAGAGAAGAGTATGAACTTTTACTAAAACAACGCTAAACTAAAAATTTTATATTAAAATATTACATAAAAGAAACCTTAAGCAAAAATCAACTGCAACTGAAATTGTTTTCAATTTTTTAACTAATAATGAATATGTACAATAACAAAATGGCAATTTTATGGCTCATTTTTTTGTAAATCAGTGAAATGAAAGAATCGTGCAAATGTTTCAGACAAGTCCATGACAAAACAAATTTTTAAAGGCTTGTGCGTTTTATAATACACAAGAAAAAACTATTAACAAAATATACATGCATATATAGATTGTGTTATATATACACACATATATATTATATTTTAAAACTAACCAAATGTATAGTGTGTATTACACACCCAAACAAACCCATAAAGAGCAATATAATGCAGTTTTACGCCATTTACACAGCACACACACACACAAACAAATGCTCTTAACTAAAAAATAATATAAACAAAAAAATTAAACTGTTATACGCAACAAATATATATATATAAATATAAGAGATCGCTAAGCTATGCTAGTAAGGAATCAAAAATATTACGCAGCACCAAGCAAAGCTGAACAATAAACGTTAGAGAAAAACAATCGAAAAAAGAAGATAAAAACGTTTTTTCGTATATATATAAAAAATCTATTATACGGCTGGTAAGTAGTGAATGATTTGTGACATAAATGTTAAAAAAATTGGCAACAAATCGGTTAAGAGCTCTAGAAAAGATCGATCAAAGTTCAGATAGAAATAATTCAGTTGACACCTTATCGAATGTGGCCACCTTGTGCTCAAACGACTAGATGTCTAAAATCCAATTATGTGCGTAGACTGGACGTGCGCCGCTTGAACAAAACTCACAAATCGCGGCCCGATTATAAACTTACCAACAAGATTAGCCTAATCAATAAATAACGTTTAAATAAGGGCTACTAATTTCTAGTGCAGCAAAAACAGTGACAAACACAATGTCATATATCTAACTGTGCATACAGCACTCCTCGTGATATCAAAGTATTGACAAAGTTGCCCAGCAAAGTGCTGCGAAAATAACAATAAAATGGCCACAGAGACATTTCAGCAATTCAACAAGGTAAATACTCTCTTACACACAAACAGTCACACTCAATCGGAACTGGACTGCTAGCTATCAATTTTACTTTGAGCCGGGTGCATAATATACATGTGAGCCATGTACGCGTGAAGTGATCCATATCGTTTCGCTGTTTGCTGTACTTTACTTTGCTGTGTCGTAATAGCCAGTGGCCAACAAAAATGTCATTGACTGTGAGTTTGATAAGGCGGAAGGCAACACTAAACCGGACGCCATGCATCATATAAGAGAGCCGGGGAACAAAGCAAAGGCAAAGCGAAAAATAGTTTAAAGCAAATATGAACATAAGAAATTCTCATTAGAACTATAAAATTTCTTGGCAAGCTAACATCATGAAATATTTTAATCAACATATAATTCATTTATAATATATTTTGGTTACACTTATGGCAAAAATCTTAATTAACCGATATACCCTATTCGAATCCGAAGACTATAACCATACACGTATTGCACAATTGCGACAGTAAGTGGATCATGACGTTTACGTATTATGAACTGTATATACAGAGACGGTCGATTGATAAGCATAAATAATGCACAGCAACAACAAAGTACAAAACTAGAGATATCTTCCTCTTACACAGCTGATTCGTGGTTAAAACGAGAAGTAACACAGTTAAATAGACCGAAGAACTATAATTCCAAGTATACGAACTGTTGTCCAGACAATAAACTAAACAGCTGTTAAGAGGCTTCACGCCCAAGTGCCACCCTTCACAACCAACTAGAGCAGGCATTGCAAGCACTCAGCAACAACCCAATCGGATCGCAGCAGAACCCGCGCCTAGCAACAGTACAAATAATTAGCTCATATAGAGCTGCCCCAGCAATTAACCAAAACTATAAAAAAGAACAGAAGCACTGCTCGTTACTGCATAACGAATTTAATATACCCTCACTTCTGAAGGATACTTAATACAATAAACATTATATTCAAGCGGTAGAGAGCACAACAAGCCTTTATGGTTTGACGTGGATAAATATATTTTAAAATAAAGATACTAAGCCATTTTTCAAAAGATATAGTGGTTCGATGATTGAATAGCCTCCCAAAAACCAGTAGGCTTATATTGACTAAGCCATGTCTACACGTTACAAAGTTCGCGTAAAAATAATAATAGACTCTATAAGGGTATTAAAAAAAAAAAAAAAGTGTTGTGAAGGCGGTGCATAAGAAACCCATACACATATCATGTGAATATTTCGGGAACACCTGACGCATACACAAATGAAACCCCAAGCGAATTCAACCGTAAACCGAGCAGACACCGAGCGCTGAAGCCTGAAGAGTCAGCACAAATGATATCAAATAAACACAAAGAAAGATCCAGATCGAATATTCATGAAAAGCTTTAAAAAAAAAAAACATTCAAATTAACTATAAAAAAAAAAGCACAAAAGATTCATGTTTGTAAATGTATAACGAGATCAATATAAATAAATGAAATCAATCAAATTTTTACTGATTGAATTCAAATAAAATTTTAATCAATCGAGAAAATGCAAAGAAAAAAAAAATGTTTTTCAACTGACAGAAAATACCTAACAGACGCTATCGCAAATGGTTCATTATTGATGAAAATATAAATACAGGAAGGTATTATCAGTTCTCCGAAACTAGCAGAACAATTCCCAAGTAAAAATGGCTGCTTATCAGCTTGAATAATCAATTTGTGGCACTTACCTAGCGCTTCCTGAGGGGCTTGTGGGATAGGCGTTTCTGTTTGAGGAGGTTGGACAGGAAGTTGGTGTTGCTCAATGCAAATTGTGGGCTGAGGCTGTGACTGAATGATATGATGTGAGGGAACAGCCTGCACCAAGAAGGGCTGAGTTGGAACATCTGCTGGCAGTGCCCAAGCAGCGGGCATGCTGCCAACTGGCGCAGCACCACATTCTGATAGTTCGTCATCAAACTAAGATAATTAAAAATGAATCAAAATAACAAGAACACGGTCAACGCAGAGTCGCTCACCTGTGGTACTGGAGTGACTATGGGATGCATGGCCTGAAGAGGAGCCCTCTGTCCATCATCATAGATTTGCATAACGCCCATTTGCTGTTGCATCTCATGTATTTGCTGAGTATCGTAGATGGGATAGTTGGGACTCAGCATGTTAGAAGTATCGGGTGAGGCCAACGTAGAATTATTTTGGTTGAGCTCATCACCATTATTATGAGTTATCTCTTGGTAATCTTCGGTATACATATGTGCTGGATGCCAGATTTGCCGGTCATCAACTACACCGCCCTGCGGCTGACCCCCATCATCAGGCAGGTATTGATATTCGGGAGGTGGCAACATATGCTGGTAAAAATAGCCGTCCGTATAGTTGTACATGGATGCACCATTGTAGATTGGTATTTGCGATATATACAAAGGAGTGCCAGTGGCCGGATGTGGAGTGGCTCCTGTATTTGGCGGCGCTTGTACTGGGCCATGATGTGGCGCAAAGTAGGTGCTTTGATAACCGCCATATGCGTAGGGATGTGGAGCGTAGAAGGACATAGGCTGCAACTGTGCCTCTGGCGGTTGCTGTGGTACGATCTGGTCCGGTTGCAATTGCATCGCGTTTGGTGCCGGGCTAGTGCTATCCGGTTGCAGCTGCTGTTGCTGCTGCGGCGCCAACTGTAGTTGCTGTTGCATGTGCCGCGGGCCGTGGTAGTCACTGCGTCGTTGGCCACCAATGCGTTGGCGGCCACGTCCACGACTGCGTCCTCCCATACCAGATGTAATGTGACCATTCGGATTGCCTTGATGGTGCGGAATTGGTGCTAACTGTTGCATCAACGGATTGCCCTGCTGGACAATTTCATATTAAGGTCATTCTAATTGACCATATAAATTAATTTTTAACTCACCTGTCCCTGCGGTAATTCGCCAGGGGCACTCACATAATGGGTTGGCCCACCGGCCCCCGACATATATGCGGTCTGCGGCCAGTTGTGGAGACTCACATTGTTCACATATGCATTGCTGGACAATGGTGCCGGCAACATCGCTGAGGGATGGAACAGAGGACCATGTGCGCCTTGCGATATGTGCGGATGATGCGCTGCTCCATGAGCAGTGGACATATACAAAGCTTGTGGCTGCTGATTGTAGACTGTAGGCAGAGGATTCAGGGTGTTGCCGTTGCTATTGTTGTTATTGTTATTGGTAGATGACGACACAATGCTGTTGTTGTTATTGTTGATGGGCGGCGGCTGTGGCGTCGTTGGTGTGGACACTGGCGTCGCCGCTGGTGGCGGTTGTTGCTGCTGCGCAACCGGCTGCTGCGTTTGCTGCGCCATAATTGGAACGACTGCGCTACACTGGTAACGCAGTAGACAATGATGACGATTGTCGTTGCAATCAGATTTGGATTAGATTTTCTGAACGTATCTCAGGATATGCACAGCACATGAATACGACAAAAGCCAAACATTGAAGTTTTTACTGCGAAAAAAAAAAAAAAAAACAAAAACAAAAGTTAACACAAACGAAGCGCCAAAATTTGAGGTTAAATTGAGATTGCTGCACAACATCTGGCAACACCGCACAGCTGTGGGCCTCAAAAGCAAGAAGAAAAATACAAAAAGGCAAATAAACAGAGAGAGCAAGAGCCAGAGAGAGTGAGAAAGAGAGTGTGGCCATACTGTACCGGGTGGGTTACGGCCCCACTAGCCCCTCCCCAACTTCCACAAGTGGCGCTCAAGTGTCAAAATATATATTTCAAAACAATACAATTTTCCATATTTATGCTTAATGCCGGTTGGCAAAAAGAATTTTCGTTTCACACACTCGCGCAAAAAACAGAAAAGAGCTACACATGCACGTCAACACACACACACCTGTAAAACAAAAGGAGTCCTACGTCACTCAACTGGACAAAAAAAAAAAAAAAAAAACCAATTTTATATGCAACCTGAAGACAACTCGTTCAATAACTGTCGAAATTCTAACTAATTCGATCAGACTGCGTAACTTAACCATGTAAATGCACACATTCCAATGTCCAATGGCGGCGTCAGCGACCGAACCAACAAAGAGAACACCACGTTGACGGCAAAAGAGAGCGCGGCGGAATATGCCACAGGGACGGGTAGGGGGCAAACCGGGCAGTCGGACAAGTTCGTTGCGGTGACTTACCTTTAGTGGTTCGCCAATAGTAATTTAATTTTTTGGCAAATCTTTCATATTTTTTGCGTGCGGGCGGCCCCTTGACAGTGCGGCGGGTGGCTGCTGCCAATGAATGATACGTCTTTCAGATTTACTTGCCGCGGCACTCTTTTTTCCAAATGACACGACGAATTCTGCAATCAACTTTTCCACTAAGCTTTTCTGACGCGTCGGCTGGTGGTCTAATTAACACTCTTACTTTCTGCATACGCCACCCGCACACGTACAATTATAAAAAAATATGGAGTACACAACTTGTAACCGCTTGCACAAACTTTTAATTATTATATTTGCATGTGCAACAAAAAAAATCTTTTATTTCGTTTCTTTCACTCGTGGTGACAGTGTGACCTGTTAAGCAACAGCAATCTTTACAGGGAATATAAATTAACATTCTGTTGGCTAACAGTGAGCAACACACTAGATCTTCTAGCATTACAAATTCTAACAATTTGAATTTGTCATAACCAAAAAAACTATATATTTTTTTTTTTTTGATTTTGCAAATATTTGTACATATTAAGTTATGTCAGTTGCAAGCTGTTAATATTCAATATGTTACATTTATAACAGTATAATAGCAGAAAAGAATTATGCGTTTTAGAATATAGAATCTATCGATAACACAATTTGTGTATTGCAACTCAGAACATATGTGATAAAATATATACATATGTTGCTCAATATAACTGTTTTCGTTAAATAACTTTTATTCTTGTCTTGGAAACATTTGTGAAATAAAATAGCATTTCAGTTTTGAAAATCGATCACAATGTGACCGTATCATTATTGTCAAATTTAACTGCAACTGGAATACTCATGGCGTTATCTGCTTTAAAAACTCATTTTTAATTGTAGAAAAAAAATTTGTTGGTAAAATATCGATCACAATGTGACCGTATCATTATTGTCAAATTTAACTGCAACTGGAATACTCATGGCGTTATCTGCTTTAAAAACGCAATTTTATTTGTAGAAAAAAAATTTGTCGGTAAAATATCCAATAACAGTAAAAATGTTATTCTTTATTTAAAGTTTTGACTTGCGCAAGGCAAAATCAATGATGGCCTCGATACATTCATTGTCGTAGAATCGTTTTAAAAGTGCATCGCACTCAGCATCGTTGGCACGAATAAGACTTTCACGCAAGGACAATTGAATCAAACGCTTACATTCTTTCATTGAGTTGGGGGGCAGCTCGGCATATTCACGAATCTTTGGCCATACCACAGCATCCAACTCATTTAACTTAAAGATGCGAGACACCAAATTAAAATGGTATGCTTCCTGGGCACTCAACTTCTCGTTCAAAATCAACATCTCCGTGGCCTTTGAACGACCCATAATCAAGGGAAAAGTAAAGCTGGAGCAGGCCTCCGGTACCAGGCCTAATTTGCTAAAGGGTGTTACGAAATAGGCCTGCAAGAGAGAGTAGGTGTAACAAAGTAATTTAAGCAAACTGTGACTTACCTCTTCGGCGCACCAAGCTATATCGCTGAGTCCCACAATGGTGCAACCGATACCAATGGCCGGTCCATTAATTAGTGAGAATATGAGCTTGGTGCAATTGAGGAAACTGTTGACCATAGCTTTGAATATATCGTTGCTTTCCTTAAGATACATATCCATGTCACTGACTTCGGAATTTTGGGACAAATTATTACCAGCCGTAAAGAAATCTCCCACTCCGGTCACCACGACGATTGTGACGGTTTCGTCCTGGTTGACAGTACCCAGTGCACGGCTAAGCTCTTTGTATCCATTGTAACTGATACAATTTTTCTTGCGGGGATTATTGAATTTAATAACCAGAATTTTGCCCTCTTTATGGACAAGCAAATGTTTAAAGCCTTCATAAAGCATTTTAGTTTTATAATTATAGATGTAGCTCGTAGTGTAAAAATCAGCTCATCTACAATTAAGAAATTTTAAATAATTGCTCGTGTATTTATTTGACAGTATGAATTAAATACCTCTTGCAGTGCAGTATTTATCATTTGTGCACCGCAATGGGGAGCGAAGTCCACATTTATGAATTTAATCTTATGCCATACAAAGTTAATTGGGCTGGGGATTGATTAAATGGTATTCACTGAGATCAAAAGTACGTCGACTTATGTCAAATTGTTAGGGTCCGGCAACACCTTTTGGTGCTGTGACTATAATTTAATAATATCTACTGGCTGTTGTTAATCGATAACTAATTTCAGCAATGTGAATCTTTGACGTCACAAATAAGCCTTCAATAGATTACATTCTAGTATGGCAACGCCATAAAAAATATTTTTGAATTTAAAAAAGATTAGTACAAGATAATAAAATTAATTTTTTCAGTTTTTTACAAAATGTATCTTATAAAAAATATTTATTCGCTAATTTCTTCAATAACGGGCACATTCTGCAACTCTGAGCATTTGCGCTTCCAAACAGCGATCTGTTCCCTCAGCACCTTCTCCTTGGCTGCAGCGCGGGTTAGCAGAATTTTTGCTTTCTGCAATAGCTGCGTCTTCTTCATTAGCTGTTCCTTAATGTACTTTACCTCGTCTCCCTAAACATGTGAATTTATATAAATCTGGCTTGTTTTTTTCTATTTCTAACACTACCTTTCCATCACTGCTGTGATGCCGAATTTCCTGTTGTAGTGCAGTGATTTTCTCCAAAGCCTCCGCATGCAACTGCTGGAGCCGGACCAGTTCAGCAGATGCAGACAAGGAGTCAGTTGAGCCACGTGATTCCGTAGAGTTGCGGCCATCTTTAAGGAACTTGTTCTCTGAGCGCAGTTTCTCGACCAAATTGCGCAATGATAGAATGGTGTGCTCTGCAGACTGACTCTGATGTGTGCTGACCTTTAGCCCACTGCACTTGCACAACTCACGACGTGATTCGGTGCGCGCCATTTCCTCCTTGAGTGCAAGTATATAGCTGAAACAGAGAAATATCTTTTTCAATAGATATTAAAAGGCGGATTATAGGTCGTCACTTACTCCTCCAGGTGTTTGATGCGTTTTTGTAATCGATCGCTTAGGTCACCCTGTCGCAGTAGATCCGTATCCAGCTGCAATTGCAAATTACGCGCTTCAAGACGTATATTCTGAGCCTCCACCGCTTGACAGCGTTCCTGTATCTTCTCCAGCTCGGTAGTTAACGCATTGCTACCGCGCCCCTCTAGCTCCATGGCAATGATCTTGCGCTGCTGCATCTCGATACGCGCCTTGAGTGCTTCTATTAATTCTGACTGTCCTTGCTCATAGAAACTGCGGTGAACGGAATTCGGCTGGGATTGATTATGAGCTGGTGAGCTGCACTCACTGCTTGGCCCAGTATACGTTTCGGGACTCTCAGATGGCGAGGGCGTAAATTTTGATGTACCCACATTGTGCAAATTCGGGCAGGACGGAGCACGACAGCATTTCAAATTGTTATGAGCAGTTGCACTAGTCGATGTAGTCGCCAACGTACCTCCGCCGTTTCCTGCTTTGCCTATCTTCGCCTCGAGCAAATGCTTGTCCTTTTCGAGTCGACTTATCGTTGTGCGTGCCGCCTGAAGCAGCGTGCGCGTTTTCTCAAGAGCCATCTCCGTCTCGTCCAACTTGCTCTTGAATTTGTCGGCCTGCTGCTGCCATCGCTTTTGCTTCTCCCAAAGACCCACCTCGTTGGCGGTGCGAGTGCGCTTGGCTTCTAGAAGCGTTTGTTGCCGCTGCAGCTGAGACCGTGACTCATCTAGATCCAACTCTAGCTGCTGGATTCGCTTCTGCAGATTTTCATTCTTAACACGAGCATTCAATTCCGTTTTGATGGACACCACAGGACGCTTGAGCAGCTGTTGTCGCAGCGACTGACTCAAATCACGAGCCTGCTTTTCTCGCTGCGTTACATTGGCTAGCTGGCGGCGCAGTGCCTCCATTTGGGTATGATATATTTTGTTGGTTGCTTCGGTGCGATTTAGATCAGCGGCCAATTTGGCAATCTCATCAGCCGAATAGTTGGAAGTGTCGTTAATATAACGCTGTTGATCGTCCTGTTGGAAAAACGTTAGCACGTTAAGGGAGCCGCACTACTATGGATTATTTAAAGTAATACAGACATGGAAGTTTTTGAGTGTGCCCATGAGATCACGAATATGCTTGTCTTTCTCTTCCAGGAAGGCGCGTAGTTGTTCTACCTCAGGACTGCTGCTGCTTTCCACGCATTTCTCTCGGTCCTGACAGAGTTTCAATCTATAAAATAATTTAGTATTATTATTTAATATTAATTATTCTTTTTATACATCTTACTTTTCCTTCAGTATTTCCACTTCTTCTTCGCGTGTCACCAAATTATGTTCGCAGTAGCTGAGCTTGTCTCTCAGTTCCTTGATTTGCTTGTGCAGTGTGGGCAGCTCCTTTAGCTCTTCGGTGTCCTGCTTCTCCTGTTCGCCGGCTGCTTCATCGTCAACCACAGCATTTGCATCCTCATCCGATTGTTCCAGTTGGTGTGTACTTCTATCCACGGAGCTGTGTTCAAACATTTCCTCAATTCTTTCATCAGTCAATTCATTTAGGGAATTCTCATTTGTCTGGGCATTGACACCAACTGGTAACGAGTGCTGCTCCAGTTTCGCTTTCAGGTCTAAGACTTCCAGATCCTTAGTCTTAATGTTGAAATTCAAATTGTTAACCGTGGCTTTGAGAGTTTCATTCTCTGCTGTCAGCTTTGTAACCAGTTTCTGACATTGTTCTCTTTCCGTTTGCAGAAGATCCTGATACTTTTGAATCGATTGATCTTTCTCCAGCAGCAATGTGTGAAATGATAATATCGTTTTTTCCACCACGCCACTGTGCTGACTATCCGATTCGTTGTAGCCATTGGTAGTCTCCAACTGTTTGCTCAACTCGTCAACACGTTTGTTTGCTGCCTGCAGCCTGAAGCCAGATGCGAGTATTAAGTTAGCATATACAATATTCAACTCTTATCCTACTTACTCTGCTTGCACTTGCTCAAGCTCTTCGTCCTGCGAAGTTTGCACACCTTGATTCTGCTTCTCCTGTTGCTGTTTCTGTTGTTGCGGCTTACTGTCACTTGTTTGAACTGCTGTCTCAAGCTTTGTGGCATTTTCTGTTTGTGTTGTTGTGTCATGGTTTGATAGCCGTCTTTTCGGAGATCCAATGGGCGACGATTGTCTGTCAATGAGCTGTGCCGCTCGCCGCAATGCAGGCACAGGTGCTGGCGCCTCCGTATTGGTGGCCACATCAATAAGTGTAGATTTTGTATACTCGCCAATTGGTTCTGCGAAAAGCGCCTGAATCGTCTGCCAATGCTCCGACTCTGAGGCATGTTGCAAACGCAGCTCACTCAACTCCTGCTGAAGTTCCGACTGCCTCGCCTGCAGGCTCTCGCACCGCTGTTCCAGCAACCGGGACTGTGTCTCCGATTTGATGAGCTTGATCAACTGCTGCGAGTTTTCCTCATTGGGCGACAGTTTTGCCTGCACCACTTGCATCACATGCTCTGCTATGGCAGAATTATCACCAGACAATTCCACTTGCTGCTGCTCCATTACGCGCCGATTCAGTTTTTGATAAGAATAAATAAAATTGTTAAGGAAGATCAGGGGTGTAAATTTGGCATATTTTTCCTTGAGGGTAAACAGCGAACGCTTTAGAAATCTGTAAACAAGATGTAAAAGATGTAAATGTATTAAAGCGGCCTATATACATATATGAAAAGGGAAAACGAGTTATTCGAAGTTTAGAACAAGCTATAGACTTCGTAGTCATGAGGAAATGTATTTGAGGCTTACAGATTCTGATGTGTTTGATCTTTGAAGCTATAGCTTTAACTAATTGAACTTACTTCTGTTTAACTTCGCTATTATTTCGTTCAAGTTGAAAGTCCTGTTGCATCTGACTCGCCAGACTTTCCGCTGCCTGCAGCTGCGTACTCAGATTATCAACGTCCTGTTGCAAACGCTTTCGTTCCAATTCCAAACGACCAGTTTCTGCTTTAGCTAAAGTAATTTTGAAATGATATAAGCTTAAGCAAACACAATTTATGCGTAGGAAACGCACCCGTGTCCAAATCGCGTTGCATCTTAGCCAACAAGAGCTTGTCAGTGGAGCTGCTCTGTAGATCCGCCACCAGATGACGTAAGCTGATATGATTATCAGTAATTTCATTAAGCAACTTCTGCTGCGATTGTATTTGTCCATTTGCCACCTGCAACAGTCCCTCCAGCTGTTTGTTCTCGCGCTGCAACTCCATCTGCTGTGTCATCCAAGTATCGAGCGTTTGCCGCTGCTTCTCGAATTCCACTGCCGTTACATAGTCAAGCTGGTAATTGTCACCAATGATGCCGTAATCCGCACAGATTTCCGGAATCTTCAGCTCGCCCATTATCTGTTCCACGGCTTGCGCCAACTGCATGCTGAGTGCTGCATTGCGTTGCTCTAATTGCAGTCGCTCTTCCTCCGTGCACTGATACGTGCGCTGCGTTATGGTGAGCTGATCACACTTGGCAGCCAGCTCCGCCTTGAGTTGCTCCATTTGTCTTTGTAGATTTGCCGTATTCTCAATGTGACGCAGCTCCTGGAGCTTCTGTGCTGACAGCAGCTGGTCATAGTCCTGTCGCATATATCCATATGAACTCTTCTGTTCTTGTAACTCCTTCTCAAGGACAATCAGCTGCTCGTGGAGTTCTTGAGTGTATCGTATCAGCTGGTTGCCATCTGCGGACATGTGCAGTCGCAACTCATCGTAATGTCTTCTTAGAATTGTCAGCTCCGCTAGATCTGCTGTACTAGGCCTGGGCGGTTCCTGTCCCAGCTCCGTAATGACAGGTAACTTTAATCCCTCGACTACATCGGTCGGTGTGGTTGGCCGCGTGGCCGAATCAATGATCATTATGCTTCCCTGATCCTCGTGCATTTCAGATACATCTCGCATACTGTGCACCGAGGACAACTCGCCAGTTTCTGAATCGCTCGGATTGTGATGCAGGAGCTGGCATAGTGTATCCTCGCGATTTTTTAGCTCCTGCAGCTGACAGTGCAGCTGTGGAAAGCCAGTACCACTAGGCAGCGCTTCAATGAGGCGCCGCAATAGCTCAGAGTCTATGGTGATGTGCTCCGAGGTAGCTACAGGAGATGTGATTGTTTAAAGGGGAGAAATACTATATATATTTGACCTACCATCATATTCCCGCAACTTCTCCAGAATCTCGTACATGCCCATGCGTAGAGTTTCGTTCTCTGCGAGCACGTCCTCGTATTTGTTCTGTAACTCGGAACTGGCAGCACCATCGCCTTGCCCGCGACGTGGGGAGCTCTCTATCGGTGCACTGGGAGGCAATTCGCCCACTTCGCTTGGTTGATGTAAAGACTCATCCAATCTTTGCGGCTCACTGTTCTGCTGCTCCAGCAGCTTGCGCCTGAAAGTTTCAGGTGTTAACACAGGTATTAGGATGATGATTTCTGCATACTTACCTCAGTTCGCACTTGTCCAGCTTTAGCTGCAGTCGTAATTCCTCAGAGGTGCGCAGCTTTAGCGTTAGCCTCTCAATTTGCTTGTCCTTGTTCCGCTCTTTGGCTCGCACATGCTTAGAAAGGACAACAACGTCGTCGGGTATTTTCAGGCGTCGACGCAGCACAGAGTTCTCCTGCTGCAGCTCGTGCATGGCATTCAGCTCCTGCGTATAGTTGCGCAGTTGCTTGTCCCGCTCCGCAAGCTTCTGCTCGAGCTCCGAGCATCGTCGCAGGGTCGGTACCAGGCCATCTTCGCCACGCTTATATGCCTCCAGAGCATTTAGAGCGTGCAGTGCCTGCTTGGCCTTAAGCACATTGTCCTGCTCGGTACTGTCGAGTAGTTCAGAGAGCTGCTGGCACCGGTCATTGGCGATGCGCAGCCGCTCTTCGATCAGCTTGCAGCAAGCATTTGGCTGTTGAGGATTCTTCTTGATTTCGTGCTGAACGCACAGCTCATTCATGACCTTTGTAGAACTTACCATCTCATCCGACATCGATTTCAACTTGCCTTCTAGAGCTTCAATACGTTTTTCACGCAACTCAAGCAGCTGATTTATTAAAATTAATAGAGAGTTTCAGATGGAATTGTAATTCTTAAGTACTCACATGTCGCAGATTGGTTTCTTCATCAACCCGCGGGATTTGTTTACTAGTGGATGTGGATTCCGATGTGCTTTGGCCTGAAGTCGTCTGCTCTATCCGCTTACGCAACTGCCCCAGTTCGATGTCCTTATTCTCTAGCTGCTGCCGCCAGTTGAGCGCTTGACTTTCATATTTATCCAGAAATTGACGCATTTCTAGGTCTTGCTTTTCCCGCTCTTCCTCAAGAAAAGTGACGTTGCCCTCCAAGCGTGCGATTTCTAAGCTCTGTTGCTGCTCCTGCTGCAGTAAGGATTTGCGCTCCTGCTCCACTGTAGTAATATCTTGCGATATCTGCTGCAGATTGGTCCTAATCTGCTGCAGCTCCTGCTCATGCAGCACAATAGTCTTTGATTGGGCGATGTTCTGATTTTGCAGAGTCTGTAACAGTAAAAAATCTTGTTCATTTAAAATGTTTTATCTTGAGCAAAAGAGAGTAAGTCTCATACGTCGATATCCCGCAAAAGCCGTTTAATATGCTTGTTTTTCGTCTCGATGTTATGTAGTAGATGCTCCTGCTTATCCAGCTCAGAAAGTGGATCCGAAGAGTCCTTATCGCTGGCGTCTGCCTGCTGCGCAGCCTGCCTCAGTTGCTCCTGCTGTCGATTGATTTCCGCAGCCAACTTACAATTTAATGAATACATTTCAGTTAATATATTAAGATTGAGAGTAAATAACAACTTACCTCCTTGTTTTTGTGTTTGAGGCCATCGCGCTCATCCTCTAGCTTTTGCACCATTCGCTTCAGCTTCTCGTTCTCATCCTGTAAGCGTCGCTCGCCGCTCTGCTCAAGCTTCTGCGCCAACTGACCCTTGTACTCTAATACGGCCAATGTCAGCTCTAACGTCTTTCGCAGCGACTTCTTGGGCAGCTCCTCTATCGTATCTGCCAGCTCCAGTAGAGTTTCATATAGCTCATGCTTTTGTCGCGAAGTGAACTCCCGAAACCTTCGTACAGATACAGTCTCTGGTATCTCCATGCTGGTTCATGCCTGAATCAAACTCGCGTTCCGTTCAACTTGTGTGCAATTTAGCGCTTCGTTGCGTTCTGAACGAATGAAAATTTGTCGATTTGCCACAAAGTACTCAAATTTCTCGCTTTTCATTTTCCAAGTTTTATTTGCTTGGGCCTAGTCGTTGTCATGACAGCTCGGTCAAAACACACCAGCTCTAGTAGTAGCTTTGGCTTTGGCTTCGGCTTCGGCTTCAACTTCGGCGAAAAGTCCCGGGGGTGGCTAACTGACTCACGTGCTGAAACGGAAACGGCAGTGCCGCCGAGTTTTTAGCCACCCGCGGTTGTTTTTGTTGGCATTTTGTTTTGCTACCAACTTCGGTTGTTTTCCACACATATTCAGATAGTATGAGACGTATGAGTGCACAACATTTTGACAGGATAATTGCCTCTATAAATGGGCATTGCTCCGCTTGGGGCTGTCGTGGCTACAAACAATTGCAGGTAACCAGGAAAGTGTTAATTGGCAAAGTGCCAATGTCAATGTCAGTGCCAGTGTCAAAGCAATTTGTGAATTGAAAAACTCTTTCCAGCTATAAGCTGATAGTCCTGGCATCTCCTTTGCTCTTCCATGACAGGTCGTTGAGTTGGCGTAACAATAGCTGTACTCTTGTCAGATTTAAATTTTTCCGTTCATATAATTGAAGCTAATGGCAATCGACTTAGGTTACCTCCAATTTGTGGATTCCCGCCCTATGTGAACAGTCGCACTTGCCCCCAAAGACCAAAAATAAAATAATATTGTACATGCCATTTAGCATGGCAGGGCAGAACCACAGAAAATACCCAAGCTTAGATTAATAAATGTTAAATTGTCGAAAAACAGTTGAAAATTGTAATCTTTTCATTTTGGATGCTACGTCCCCTTCGCCCACAATTCACCAAAAATTACAACTGACGTAAATCAAATACTAGAGACTTGATATTTAGTTAGAAAGTAACATTTGAATATGTGGGTCTGTACGTGTGTTGTTTGATACCAATGAATAAAACAGTATTTTAATGATTGGTATAGCAGCTCAAAGAATTCAGGATATTCGACTAGAGTTTTCTTATTTGTTTTCATATATAATATTAAAGAATTGAGTTATTAATGTTATCATGGCTCAGTTTAATGTTTCTCAAGTGCAAAGTCATACATTAAAAACATTGTCAGACGCACATAGTGACAAGATCATCCTTGTTGTTCTTGGCATCCAATTGCAATAGCATAAACTCATAGTAGACCAAAGTCGTAATCATCTATATTAATGTTAAGTCGTAAGCATCTGTTTTCATATTTTTTAATGGAATAAAGGCCTATGCTTACTCCAAAGAAACTCCTGCGTGTTAGATGAAATAGACCCAAGCCGGAAAGTCCTATGTACTGACTACCCAGTTGATGGTTGAAACGCTGCACCTCCTCGGTCCAGTAATCACTGGGCACCATGGTAAGTGCCCTAATAGGTAGTAAGGAGGCTTCGTGAATTTTAGAGGCACACATGAAAACGGCGCAGGTCCGTCCCAGCAAATAAAGCAAACTGTACCAGAAATATGCGTAGTTGATAGGATAATGAAGTTTTCTGACAAAAAATAAAAAAATGTAAATACTTTTCGGAGTTCATGTAGCTCAAGTACTTACGTAAAAATAGCCAGTAGCTTATTGCATATAAAGTAAATGTTACTCAAGCAAGATATCAATACAATAGTCGACATGTTGGCCTCAACCAAATCCATGAGCTCACATAGCAGTATGTGATGCATACGTATTTCATGCCATTCAGCATCAGGCACATACTGAAATGGTAAAGGTAAAATATTTCAAAATTTATAGTGTACAGTCCACAGTCTTACCCGTTGGACGGCATTCATAACGCGGGTGGCCATCTGTTGAAACCGTTGAGATAAGCCAATGCTTATCAAAATTATAAACGTATCCATGAAGTTGCAAATGAAAGTGAAGGTGCCATTCAAAAACTGCGAACGAAAATACCAAACAGTTTCTTAAGTGCGTTCGGGCAGCCTCACTTAGGTCCTACTTACAAAAGCATAAAATATAAAGATGTAATTGTAGGGCAACATTTCAAAAATATCCGCGAATTCTTTCAACATATAGCCCTTAAATGGAATCTGGGTCACGTTCGGGTGACAATACAATATCTGTTTTCGGAAATTGGAATAGCTTGATGCATAATACAGCCAGTGTTCAACTATAAAAATATGACAGTCTTACAGAACTCCCTTAAAAAATATGCGACACTAGAACTTACGCAATGTCAAACAGCCCAAAGAACATCCAGTGATAAGTAGCTTGCGTCGAAGACTATATTTCATTGCTGAATAGGGCGGAAACAACATTATAATATCTACACCGCTCCAGGGTACAATCAATCGAGACCAACCGCGTGCCAAAGAAATAAAATTCGCACAGATTACCATTCCGCTCGTGAAGAACACGACGCCCACTGTTGAAGAAAGTAAATAAACTTATCAAAATGTGTATATATTTTTGAACCTAGAAGTAAACTTGCACTCTAGTTGGATATAAATTACTCAGAATCATCATTAACTCATCTTAGTTGTAGCCATGCAGTACCTAGACTTATACAATGCAACTACAATTACTGTATCGTATTAAATACGTTGTTGGATGTTTTTTATACCCTGAATCCATTGAAAATGGAAATTTCAGGGTATAATGTTTTTGTGCGAATGTATGTAACAGGCAGGCTCGACGAGCTGAGTTGAACTAGCCCTGTCCGTCTGTCCGTCCGTCCGTCCGTGTAAACACCTGGACTTCGTAAACTATAAAAACTAGAGACTTCAAATAAAAAGCACAATGCTCGATAATACCATACTCTGTACGAGTTTATTTTTTTTTCGATAACTCTTCCCATTTCTATATTATCGATAACTATCGAAAATATCGCTTTGTTTTTGAGGTCTAGCGTTTACGCTGTTAAAGATAGAATCGTGCACTAAGTTGTGTTTGATTGCTATATTGAATCCGCACATTTTGTCATTTTTGGATTTTTGATGCCACACCCCTTTCGTCCACAATTCAACAAAAACAATAACTCACGTATATCAAATACTAGAGACTTGAAATTTAGCAATTAAATGTCATAATCATTCCCCAAAAATTTTATTAAGAACATAAGTCGAGAAAAAAAGTTATTAAACAATAAATTTTCCATAGCACAGCCTCTTCTGCAGCCGCAAAACTGCGCAGTACGCATATGTTTGTGTGTGTATATGTGTTGTTTACTATTAATGAATAAATGAAACTTTTTATGATTGGTATTACAGCTCAATGGATTCAGGGTTTCTCTTAGTCGAGCAGTCTCGACTAGAGTTTTGTTACTTGTTATACCCTGATCCCATTGAAAATGGGAAAAAAGGGTATAATGTTTTTGTTAAAAGTATGTAACAGGCAGAAGGAGGCATGCCACACCCCCAAAAGTATATATATTCTTGATCAGGACGACAAGACAAGTTGATTGAGCCCTGTCCGTCTGTCTGTCCGTCCGTCCGTCCGTCCGTCCGTCCGTCCGTCCGTCCGTCCGTCCGTCCGTATGTATGAACGCGTCGATCTCAGAACCTATAAGAGCTAGAGACTTGAATTTTTTTTTGTTAGGCGCGTATATTGGACGCGCATATCGAGTTTGTTTCAGAAAATCGATAACTATTCCTGAATATTTGTTATCGATTTAAAACCATATGAAAAATCAGTTATGATTTTTTATCTTTTTTATCTTAAGAGCTAGAGACTCCAAATTTCGCATGTAGCTTTATGTGTATTTTTAGCAATTTCGGTTTTTGTTACATTTGGATACCGGCCCCAAATTTCCCCACAATTTTGAAAATTATTTTCAATTGCAATATATATGGTGTTTGGTCTTTTTGAAAACTAAATCAATTATTTAAATCATATGGTGAAAGTCTCATCAAAATCCGTTGATAAACACAAAAGTTATTAAACAAAATGTTTGGCTAGATCAACAGCGATTGAACTGCAAAGCGCACACAGACCAGGTGGCGCTTATACATGTTCAATTTGTATACATGTGCACACATACATGCAAATGCTCGCGAACAAATTTTCTAAGAACCGCAATTGCCTTTGAGTTTGGGTCGAATTGTGTTCGAATTGTTTTTGCTACCTACTTCCAATTGCCGCTCGCCACTGTGTGTCGCAGTCGCAGGCGCTGTGTGTCGCAGTGCGAATATGTTTTCGATTCTTCTTCTTTAATAGTAACGGAACAATTCTTGTGAGCTTGCAAAAGTGTGCTGGTATAATCTGTGTGTCGAATTTGTTTGCATAATTCCTCTTTGATCGACATTCTTAGTACCATTGGCACATACTTAAGTTGCGGGCTATGGTTGTACATACGAGTTATGGACTATATTAAAGAACTAAGGGGGGTGGGATTAGGGTATCCCCTAGTCGGGCGCGCCGACTAGAGTTTTCTTACTTGTTATACATATATCTTTTGTAAATTTATGCGAAGTTACGATTCAAACTACATAACTATTCACACACATCCTATATACCAAATCAATTTTATTAAGAATGTGAATTTCATACTGACAGAAATATGAATGTAAAACTTGTTCTTACTTAAGCAGAATAAATGTAAATTAAAAGAAATGTGTAACTATGCTAATCTTATGGGTTTGTTAGGGTTTGCTTTCGCCAGAATTCGTTATTATTTAATGGGAGGTTCGTTAGTCGGCTAAAATAAACTAAAACAGAAACGAGTAATTCAAACTAAATTTTATATTGAAGCCTGTAACCATAATACATTTTTCAGCATACGGACAGATGTACGAACTAACAGAAATTAGGATAGGGTATATGGACGTCCACTCAAGAATGGTGTCTAACACGCTTCCGTTTGCGTTTATATGGACATTTCATACCAAAAAAAAAGCCAAATATATATGGTTAAATTTGTATATTCATAAAATATTCTCAAAAGAAAGCAGTATGAATCGTCCAATGTGAATTTCATACAGCAAGGAAATTCTATATATTGGCGAGTCTTGAAAGATTTTCTGACTTACCCATACTCTTAGCATTTAGGCCGCCTTGGAAAAGTTTCGTTGCCAAGCGCATAGTTTTTATACCACCCAGAAGAAGAAATATCACGGAAAAGCAGGTACCACAAGACCGTAGTTGAAATTTGACCATGTGAGGATTACGATTCAGCACATTTGCAAGTGGCATCATGCCAAATACCTGGGCCAAGCACAAATCTGCAAAACTATCAGAGTAAGAGGTGAACTTACTTGAGCTCATTAGATCTACCTACACGGCCGTATGGCATGATGAAAAGTATCAAGTTGCTCTAAGTCCTCCACATTCACAGCACAGCGCCATTTTTTGGTAACTGTAGCGCGTTGCTGCCTCCGCTTCATCTTTAGCAGCCTCAAAATGTTTCGATCCCATTCAAATGGATGTTTAACCACAGCGTGCCGCATGTTGACTAACTTCTTGCTGTAGCCTAATAAACGGTAACAGCTGCTTTTCTCATTAGCTCCTAATTATTGTTTACAACAACTACCAACTAACTCCCACGCGGCGCGTGTTCTGCATTTTTAAGCTGTAATTTCCTCAGTGTGCAGTGTGACCAGCAATTCTAAAAAGACATTTTCCAATTGTGCAGTGCATAGACGCAGGCGCTGCGGGTCAGTGCTCAAATGGCCAGCGACATGGAGAGACAGACAAGTTGGAAGTTGCGGCATCTATTTAACCAAAGTCCAAAACCGTTGGATAAAGACTCCCAAAGCAAGCAACCAAATGAGGGGAATTTCGACTTTCGTGTCATAAAGAATGAGACAACTACAGATTATGCTAAACTAGATATATTTCATCGAGCTGTTTCCCCAAGTAAGTAAAAACTATTTAAATCTCTATGTATGCGACTATACTTCGCTCATATATTAAGTATAAGTAAAAAGTTGTTTCATTTAGTTCACTCATATTATTACCAATTGCTTGTTCGTTATGAAAATGTCATTGTCCTTTAACATACACTTCATAGTAATGCTCCTGGGCCAGTGTTTCGCCATAATGCCACTGACGGGCATCAGGCAACCAAGTCCACGGCACGTGCACTTCCGATTCAAGTCCGTGCCGATGATTGTGACGCTGATCTTTATGATAGCCAGCTCAGTGCTAACACTAAGTATGCTGAAGTATCTGCTCAACATTGGTGTTACAGCAAAGAATTTTGGTTGGTATTAGACTAAAGACTAAATATTTTTAAGCTCAAGTTTCATTTCAATGCCTTACAGTGGGTCAGGTGTTCTTCACCTGCGTGCAGTGCGCTTGCATTCTATTCATCGACTTGGCGCGTCATTGGCCACCGCTGATTCGCTACTGGACGCGCCTCGAGCTGGTCTTCACCAAGCCCCCCTATGAAGTGCTCAAAAGAAACCTGTCACAGCGAGTGCGACAACCTGCCCTTATTATAATAGCCTTGTCGATGGGTGAGATCTTGATAAAGCCGTTCCTATAATTTTTTTATATTGCATTGCTTATGTTGTTTCAGTTGAGCACAGCCTGTACCTCGCTTCTGCTGTTATAAGCTATCAACAGCGCGTGAAGTTCTGCACCCAAAACTACAATTTCACAATGGGCGTATCCTTTGATAATTATGTTCAATTAAACTACGACTATGTGTTCCACATACTGCCCTATACCCGCTTTATAGGCGTCTATGTTTTGGTAACTCTTTAACCAAGCCATATTCATTATATACACACATCTATGTTATTAATACTGTTTTTTTGTATCTTACCCCAACTTTCTGTAGCTGGTAAATGGCACCTGCACTTTCATATGGAACTACATGGATCTATTTATCATGATGGTCAGCAAGGGTTTGGCCTATCGGTTCGAGCAGATTTCGAAGCGTATTCGGAGACTAGAGCATGAGGACCTGGTGCCGGAGACGACATTTATGGAGATCCGCGAGCACTATGTGCGCATGTGTGAGCTACTGGAGCGAGTCGACAGTGTTCTGTCCAGCCTCATTTTATTATCCTGCGCAAACAATTTATATTTTGTATGCTGTCAGCTACTCAACATATTCAAGTGAGTGATCGACTTCGAAAGCGGACAATCTGACCAGAATCAATGCAAGAGGTCTTCCTATTTTTTCGCACAGTAAACTGCGCTGGCCTATCAACTATGTGTACTTCTGGTACTCTATGCTCTACCTGGTGGGTCGCACGGCTTGTGTATTCCTCACGGCGGCCACCATCAATGATGAGTCGAAGAGTGCATTGGGCGTGCTGCGTCGTGTCTCCAACAAGAATTGGTGCGTGGAGGTCGAACGCCTCATTTTCCAAATGTCCACACAAACCATTGCGTTGTCCGGCAAGAAATTCTATTTTCTAACTCGCCGGCTGCTTTTTGGGGTGCGTAGAGTCTAAGCGTTGTTAAGTTCTTCTTTTGAACTGACAAGAGCTGCCCTTCTATTTAGATGGCTGGCACTATAGTTACCTACGAGCTGGTGCTGTTGCAATTCGATGAACCCAACCGCCGCAAGGGCTTGCTGCCCTTGTGCGCCTGAACGTAGGGCAACAACAATTATAATTTGTCATGCTGGCTGACAGTCGGCCACACTTATCTTTAAATTAATGTAAATACTAGCTGCTAAATTGTGAATAACCGACACGCCCCCACTCATTGCCTGCACGTAAACCTTTCGCGAAAAATGTGTGTACAGTCAGTAAAAGGCCATGCCTCAGGGTGAAACATTCTATCGCGCTGTCTCCCAAGTACTGTTCATATCACAGGCTTATGCTTTGCTGCCCGTGAGCAATATACGTGCCCACGACATCGAGCTCATCCGATTCAAATGGCTAAGTCCACGCGTATTTTATTCGGCAATCATTTTTATATTCAACCTATTTGAATTTGGAGCCGTCCTGAATCATGTCATCAGTGTTGGCGTCACCTTTCATACGTCCAGCTCGCTGGCACTTTACATTGTCTGCTTGCTGGAGCATCTGTTCTTCTGGAGATTGGCATTCAATTGGCACAGTATCATGCGCCACTGGTACCGCGTGGAACAACTGTTTCTAAGCGTACCCTATCGCTTCTATGACGAGTACAACATGAAGCGACGAATCAATATTGTCGTGGCTCTCATCATGTCATCTGCGTTGGGTGAGACCTCTAATCATACCTTCGACTAGATGTACATAGGTTACTTTTTTGCTACAGTGGAGCACTGCCTGCTGCTGGCCAACTCATGTCACTTGAGCAATTTGGAGCGCACACAGTGCAACATCAATGTCAGCTACCTGGAAAGCATCTACAAGTGGGAGCGTCCACATCTCCATAGCATACTCCCCTTTCATGTCTGGCTGATGCCCTTACTTGAGGTGAGTCTCTCGAATGGCAGTGCGTGACTGTGGTGTATTGGTAATTTACTTGCAGTGGGTTAATGAGACAATTGCCTATCCGCGCTCCTTCACTGATTGCTTCCTCATGTGCATTGGCATTGGATTAGCGGCTCGCTTTCATCAGCTACATCGCCGCATTGCAGCCGTTCATCGAAAGGTGATGCCAGCCGTATTTTGGACGGAGGTGCGGCAACATTATTTGGCTTTAAAACGTCTAGTGCGTCTGCTGGATGCTGCTGTAGCGCCACTCGTGCTCTTGTCCTTTGGAAATAATATGTCATTCATATGCTTTCAGCTATTTAATACTTTCAAGTGAGTTGCTCTACATACCATACCAAGGATTATTTTTAGCTAAAAGTATTTTCTATTGCAATCAGAAACATTGGTGTCGATCTTATTGTGATGCTAGCCTTCTGGTACTCCTTAGTTTTTGCTATTATACGTACTACTCTAACCATATTTGTTACCTCATCAATTAACGAATTCGAGCGCAAAATTATTACAGCCCTGCGTGACGTCCCGGCCAAAGCATGGACCATAGAGGTAATGTGAATGCTCAAGCTCTAAAGTTTTCTTCCTACAGTTTTTAAGTCGGGCAGGTGCAACGTTTCAGCGAACAGCTTGGCAATGATATGACTGCTCTGTCGGGTAGTGGATTCTTCTATATCACTCGACAACTGGTGCTGTCTGTAAGTTGGATCTCTCAAATCGTAACAGACGTAACAGACGTTTGCTTTTGCAGATGGCAACAACAATAATCACTTATGAGCTCATGATATCCGACGTTATTAACCAGGCAACAATAAGGCAAAGGACCGTCTACTGCTGATCTACTTATAATTAAATTCGCTGTTACGATCGCCATTTGTCATCCTCGTACTTCAGCTACTGGGAAAACATATTAAGAGATTTGTATTATTGATAAGCTAGGAAACATTCGAAAGCAGTTTGAAATGTCATGCCTGTCCATTCAGATCTTAACTGCAAATACATTAATAAATTGTTGTCATACGCCCCGTTGCACACACTCGCTTGGCGATTGCAATCACAGCTGAGCTGAACGAATCCTTTTGCCAGCAAACAGTCAAGAAATGGAGCCAAGTCGAGGGAGGTGCAACAAAAATACGCTTCAACACGCCATTGGGCCCTGTAAGTAACACTCAGTGGAAAAACCCTGTGCAAATAAAATACTGCTTACTCTAAGTGGCTAATTGATGGTTGGTTTAATCAATGTCTGATGGGATCCGAACATAATTCTAGTACTGTACTCCCGTATAACTGGCACACACTAGAATTAAAGTCCGAATAATATGAATAATAATTAGAAATATAATAATATGAATATAAATAATAATTACAAAAAGGGAAATATAATTGACACGAACAGTTTATAAATCAAATAATAATAGTCTGCATATTCTCGAATTACCTTTTATAGTTTTGGTTCTGTCACAGTTTCTCGGCGTGTTTCCCGTTTCCGGTGTCTGGCCAAGCTCTCCAGTTGAGAATGTGCGCTTTCGCTGGTTTTCGCCGTCTCTTCTGTTGAGTGTCATCATATTGAGCTTTGCTATCATGGATCTTGGACTCTCTTCCAAAGTTGTGGTCGATCGCGGACTTAAGATCTACACAATAGGTAAGAGTTGATGTGCTACTGAAAGTCGATGCAGCCTACAATTTTGGCTTTCGTTAGGCTCGCTAAGCTTTAGCGTCATTTGCATTGCCTGCTTGACCATTTTCCTTTTGCTGTCGCATCGATGGCCGCATCTTATGCGACGCACAGCGCAGTGTGAGATGGTCTTTCTGCATCCCGATTACGATTGCCATTTCGGTCGGCAGTATGGACGCCTATTGCGCCTCTGGGGCGTGGGCATGATGGTGGCCGCACTCTGTGAGCACTTCACATATGTAGGGAGTGCCCTGTACGGGAATTATCAGCAGATACACGAGTGCAACCTGGACGTGGACTTCTGGCTGAACTACTTTCAGCGGGAACGACAGGAGCTCTTCTCAGTGTTTCATTTCAATGTGCCACAGGCGCTTTTCATTGAATGGACCACTCTGGCCATGACTTTCGTTTGGAACTTTGTGGACATATTTCTGACCCTGATCTGTCGCAGTCTGCAGTTGCGCTTACAGCAGATGCACTGGCGCATACGCCGGCATTCCCGCCAGCATATGCCGAGCGAATTTTGGGAGCAGCTGCGATACGATCTGTTGGATCTGTGCGATTTGCTAAAGCTATATGAAAAGGAGCTCTCGGGAATGGTGATTCTGGCCTGTTCACACAATATGTACTTTGTCTGTGTACAGATTTATCATAGCTTTAAGTAATTACTAAACTGCTTCTTATTTTTAATAATATTTTATAAGCCTATATCGCAACTCTGTACAGGGCTAGGGGCAGCTTCATGGACGAGTTGTACTTCTGGTTCTGCCTGATTTACGTTATAGCACGTGTGTCCAACATGATGTTTGCTGCCTCCTCCATTCCACAAGAAGCCCAGCAAATATCGTATACACTCTTTGAAATACCCACTGAATACTGGTGTCTAGAGCTTTGGCGGATACAGGATATCATTTTGACAAACCGATTCGCCCTCAGTGGAAAAGGTTATTTCTTTCTAACCAGACGGCTTATGTTTTCGGTAATCTGTTTCCAGACGCCAAAAATATATCTGTGTTCAATTATGCTTGCTTTCCTGCAGATGGCCGCTACTCTGATGGTCTATGAGCTGGTGCTCATCAATCAAATGAATGGCTCTGAGGTGCAGACCAGCATTTGCAATCGTGGTGCTGGCGGCTCCAAAAGCATATTCTATTCGTAGTTGCGCACTAAACTGTATTGCATAAATAATGGGGCTGTCGGGGACAGCAATATACAATTTGCACAAAAGATTGTAAACAGATAGGCAAAACAGATATTTAATTGGCCGGACTGGCAGTAAAGAGAAACCCACCTTTCAGTTGTTGACTTTGACTATTCGCAAACAGAACATGGCCAGGACCGTAGGTGATGCGACAAGGCGTCGCAAAAGCGTGAGTCTCATTAATTTCTGGCGAGGGACGCGCGTCGACTGCGAGTAAGTCGGAAGTCTAATGAAATCATTGGCTAAAGAATTGTCTACAATTTCAATATGAATAGCCTACAACCTAATGCATCCTTGAATCAAAAGTTGAATATTCGTTGGCCAAGACGTAGACAAAATGTCTTATCTTATAAGGTGAAGCGAATTGGGCAACGCGCAGATAGAGCTAACTATATGCACAGTGGGTCATTTCTGGAGGCCATAAAGCCAGGTAATTCTTTAATAAATACACAGCAGACATCGCGGCGAAGATTCGAAATTAGATCGCAATATATAATACAACAGCCAAATTATACATCATAAAGTTTGGTGTGCTGGTGTTGATGGTATTCAAGTTATGGTTTCGGCAAGTTACTAGAACATTTTACTCCGTATGCTTTGGGTTTGAAACTCCAGCCAAATAAAAACAAGTAAGAAAACTCTAGACGGAGGTGTCCGACTACGCGATACCGACGATAGTTTTTGAATACAGCCTACATATATAACTCGTATGTAGAACCATATCACGCGACTTAAATCTATGATAATGGTATTAAGAGTGTCGATCAAAGAGGAACTATGCAAACAAATTCGACAAAAAGATTATACCAACATTACTATTAAGGAGGAAGAATCGAAAACTTCACACTGCGAAACACAGCGCAGAGCGGCAAATTGAAAGTAGGTAGCAAGACACAATTCGACCCAAACTCAAAGGCAATTGCGATTCTTAGAATATTGTGCGCAAGCATTTATAAGCGCCAGCTTGTCTCTGTGTGCTTTGCATTTCAATCGCTGCTGATGTGGCTAAACATTTTTATACCCTGATCCCATTAAAATGGGAATTTAAAATGTAGAATTTAGTAATTTTGTTGTTCAGATTTTGTTTTTGTTTCTGTTTTAAATTTTTTTACATTTTTTTTGGCGTGCCACACCCCCAAAAGTATATATATATATATATATATATATAAATATTCTTGATCAGGACGACAAGCCAAGTTGATTGAGCCCTGTCCGTCTGTCCGTATGTATGAACGCGTCGATCTCAGAACCTATAAGAGCTAGAGAATTTTTTTTGTTATGCTCGGATATACTTCGCGCATATCGAGCTTGTTTCAGAAAATCAATAACTATTCCTGAATAATTGTTATCGATCTAAAACTATATGAAAAGTCAGTTACGATTTTTTATCTTTTTATCGTAAGAGCCATACAGGATATAGTGTGATTCAATAATTGATATGATTTGAAATATGCTACCATACAAGTTAAAATCAAATCTTAATATAAACAAATTTGTCTTAAAGAAACTTCGGTACTTACAAGAATTTGCGTATAGAAATCTTGAAAGCCTGGATATGTTTGCAGACAAGAAAATCCCAGAGGGGGATAAGTCTGGAATACGAAGTCGGAGGGAGCAGAATGAACTGAAATATCGTAGCATAAGAAATACCTATAATCAATAATCCTTGATTCAATAGTTACAACTTCGTTATTGCTCTGTTTTTTAGTGTTGATCATTGCTCAAGTCTTTGCTCTCATGCCTGTAAGAGGCATTTCTTCGAAGTATGCAGAGGACTTAAGCTTTCGCTGGATGAGTTTTCGATCGTGTTACTCTCTGATTGTAATTGTGCTCTTTGGCATTTCGTCTGGGTTTATGGCGATGTTTGTCATACTTATCAACTTTGATTTTGATTCGGTGGAAACACTTATCTTCTATGCCTCCATTTTCGCCATCTCGCTGGCTTTCTTCCAGCTGGCCACAAAATGGCCAGCGGTTGTCTCGGAGTGGCAAATGGTCGAGTCCCAATTGCCAATGCTGCGCACAGAACGCGAACGCTCTGCATTGGCATCGCACATCAAAATGATTATAATGATAGCCATAGGCTGCTCTTTGGGTAAGTAGTTGCTAGATATATCCTCAACAAGTGACAAGTTCTTCCTTCTTATTTGCAGTGGAGCATCTGCTGAGCATGCTGTCCAGCTTGTACTATGTGAATGCGTGTCCCGTCATGCCGAATGAGCCCATCAACAGCTACTTGCTTATAAACTTTTCCATGTTTTTCCACTTCGTCCACTACACTCCGTTTTTGGGAATACTTGGAAAGGCGATAAATATCCTGGCTACCTTTGCTTGGAGCTTCAACGACATATTCGTGATGGCCGTCAGCGTTTCTCTAGCGGCACGTTTTCGGCAGCTAAACGATCATATGCTCCGAGAAGCGCGATTGGTAGGCATTCTAAGGGAGGTTGAGTACATTTAAATATGGCTGACCCCAATTGAGTTTCGTATTTTCAGCCCACCACTGTTGATTTCTGGATACAGAACCGCATCAGCTTTCGCAACCTGTGCAAACTGTGTACCGTCGTGGATGATGCTATCTCAGTTATAACTCTTTTGTGCTTCAGCAACAACCTCTATTTTATATGTGGGAAAATTTTAAAGAGCCTGCAGTAAGTCAACGCAAAGATGATCAATCAACCAATTAGCATTTGTTTTTATTTACTTTAGGAAGAAGCCTTCTGCATCGCATACAGCGTACTTTTGGTTCTCGCTGGGCTATCTGCTAAGTCGCACTTTGATACTGTCGCTTTATAGCGCCAGCGTGAATGATGAGTCCAAGCGACCCTTGGTTATCTTTCAACTGGTTCCAAGACCCTACTGGTCCATCGAGGTAGGCCGTACTACTACATATACCAGAACTCGCTGATAACCTTACGTTTTCAGCTAAAACGCTTCTCGGAGGAGGTCCACATGGACCAGGTGGCCTTAACGGGCATGAAACTCTTTCGACTAACACGAGGCGTCGTCATAGCGGTACGAACTGTTATCTACAATATAATGCTATGAAATCGATGTATACTTTACACAGTGTTATTTATAACTTTCCAATGACGTAGGTGGCTGGCACGATTGTGACCTACGAGTTGATATTGCTGCAATTCAACAAGGAGGACAAAGTTAATGACTGCTATGAACACTAACCTCAAGCGAGTTCCCATATTTGTATATGCCACGTTAAACTATCAATTATAGATTAGTGCAAAACAACAGGTGTTTTTAATGACAGGACATGCACCGAATAAACTGATTTGCGAACGCAAAACACATTTGTGATTTGGCTGTGGCCCCAACAACATGAGGTTTCTGCCCAAGCTGGAGCGTAGGTTTCGACACTGGAAAAAGCTGAAGAGGTCGCCGATATTACGTAAATTAGATGTACTTTTTAAAAAGTAGACATAGCAGGACAAGTGTTACACATAGACTAAGCTCTACATTTTATTCAGTGTGCAGAAAGCTAGTTATCAGAAGGACAACGTGAAGCAATCGCAAGGGGATTATGGCGAGGATATCAAAAACGGTATATTGTTTGACTATAAACATATATTCTCACACAAGCTGTAGCCCATGGCAAATCTCACTGTATCCGAATCCGTATTAATTTGTACACATATTTAGAGCTGAGCTACAAAACACGGCAACAGTTTATGTACAATGGAAGTTTCCATGAGGCAGTTGGCTCGGTGCTATTGACAGCTCAATGCTTTGCCTTGATGCCGGTACGAGGCGTTACTGCCAAGCATCCCAGCAGCTTGCGCTTCTCATGGTGCTATGTGCGTACCTTCTGCTGCCTGCTGTTTATGGCGTCCATGCTGATAAATCTTGGCTTGACTATTTACAAAGTGTTGGATGGTTCGATAACGTTTAACAATATTCGACCATTGATCTTCAAGAGCTGCATCTTCTTGGTGTGTGGCAAGGCGCTTAGCTTGGCACGGCAGTGGCCCGATCTAATGATGAAGTGGTACGAGATCGAACAGGATCTACCACCGTATCAGACACAGTTCGAGAAGAAGCGCATGGCACAGACGATCAAAATGGTCATGCTTGTGGGCATGATGTTGTCCTTTGGTAGGATTTTAGCGGAGATCAAATCCATTTTGAATTAATACCATTCCCTCCATCAGCGGAGCATTTGCTGAGCATGGTTTCAGTCATTAAATATGCTTCATTTTGCAATCGAACCGATGATCCCATTCGAAACTTCTTTGAGATGACAAACGATGAAATCTTCTATGTCCTGAACTACTCCACACCGCTTGCTCTGTGGGGAAAGTTGCAAAACGTTTACTCTACCTTTATATGGAACTATATGGATATATTGGTTATGATAGTAAGCATCGGCTTGGCATCCAAGTTCCGTCAACTAAACGACAATTTGCTGAAGTTCAAAGGCTTGGTAAGTCAGTGCTAAAAACTTCACTTATTTCATGTATTATTATTATTATAGCATATGGCTGCCGCTTACTGGTCTGAGCGGCGAATACAATATCGAAACATATGCACATTATGCAGCACCATGGATAATGCTATATCCTTTATAACAATGATATCCTTCTCCAACAATCTGTACTTTATATGTGTCCAACTGCTGCGTAGTCTCAAGTACGTATGAGCTTTAAAGTTGTAAGTCGTAGCTAGTGATAAGTGGACAACGGACTCCATAACATAATGGACATAAAAAATCTCAATATATTTGTTATTCCCTTTGGCAGGAAAAGCCCATAAAATGTTCTTAAGTTGTAAATTTTGTCCACAGCACAATGCCCTCGATTGCTCATTCGGTGTACTTTTACTACTCGCTCTTCTTTCTCATCGGACGCACTTTGGCTGTGTCCTTATATGCGGCCAGCGTGCATGACGAGTCACGACGTCCGTTACGCTATTTGCGTTGCGTGCCAAAGGATTCTTGGTGTCCGGATGCCATGCGTTTTGCCGAAGAGATCACCAGCGATATGGTGGCTCTTAGTGGCATGAAGTTCTTCAATTTGACCCGCAAACTGGTACTGAGCGTAAGTTCTTGAAGAAAGTCTTAAATATTTTGTAATATTTCATATTTTTCATAGGTGGCTGGCACAATAGTCACATACGAGCTGGTGCTAATTCAGTTCCACGAGGATCAGGATTTGTGGGATTGCAACCAGAGCAGCTACTCATAGTTACTCAATAAATCGGTCAGATAGAACACTTTGTTTTGCATTTTTATTATCGTTGAAGCAATAAGGAAACCAACAAAAGATCGCTCCTTAATATCAATCGGTTACATGCTTAACTAATTACACAACTACGTTCGGTTTGTGTATGTGAGGAGATTGTAGATTGTTAAATATCAAATATTCTTGGGTTTTCTTTCCTTTTTTTAATACAATGGTCACTAGTTCACTTACGATCTAATCACCTACTATGTCTGCTAGTGGGAGAGTAGTGACTGGCATGGGATCTATATTCGGGGTCGGTGTGCTTAGTGCTTAGTGCTTTTGGTTGATAACGTTTGGGGTATACAATGTAATCGATGCAAAGCTTCACACAAAAATTCAGCTAAACATTTTCAATTAGAAAGTCGCTTAATATTAAATTCCGTTCAGTTTGGGGCTTACATTCGTTATAATTTATAATAGTATTATGCTACGGCAAAGAAGGTAGCATGTACGGAAGTCTGGTGGTTTTTAGTTGCTTATTTCCTTGTTAACACCACTTACAAAAAAAAACCAGGCTCTAAGTGTGTATGTATGTGTATTGTAGATCGTACGATTGGGTTTGTATGTGTATGAATATATGGAACTATAGCGGAAGCTACATGATTAATTATAACTATGCATTAGTGGCTGTGCTTCATGTATATATATATATATATGTGTGTGTTTGTTTGGGGGTTAATCCTAGCTTCTACATATGTTAGTTTTACTGCTGCTGGTAAAGGCAATCAGAAACTTGTTCGATGTTTGTTGAACGCCGCGAATTAAATTACATAGCACATAGCGAGTTAGAGTACATGGGTTGAGAGAGCAAAATTAAAAGTATCACATAGATTGAGATCTTAAATTAAAGCATAGCAAGAGTTTAAATTAATTCAAGACTGAGAGCAAATATTATATAAAAAAGATCTGTCAAGGAATGCGAAAACACAAATGCGAGCGTGTTTAAATGTTGTGTTGCGAGTGCATCAAGCCTGAGCTCGCAGCTATTCAATAATTTGAGTGGTACGAGTATGCAGCTCAATGTCGTTTGGCATCGTATTGCTTAACTTTCTCCGGTATGGCTGCCTTTTCCACAGCCACGTGCAGGCCCAGCTCTTCCAAAGATTTTACATAAATGAGCTTACGCCAGAACTTTGTGCTGTAGCAAAAATATGAACAGTTTACAGTACGCAAAAATAAGCCTTCGGGCGAGTTTACGAACCTGACAAATGGCCGAGCCATCCATACCAACGACTTGATCCAAAAAGTGGGATGCACCAAATACATGTGCTTTAGACTCTTTCGCAGGCGGCGATCGAGCAGTTGATAACAGCTAAAATGAAGGCCATAATTATATATTTTTCAAATGAAGGCGATTTGTACAACTTACCGTTTGAGCCATGGAAATGGCGGCACGTTACGTCTACTGGATCCGCCATGCAGATAGATGAGCACATAATCGTCCGTGACTAACTGTTCCAGTGTCTTCACTACATACAAAAAAAGATTGTCCATGACGTAGCTGTAGTCGGCTCGGGATCTGTCCGGCAAATGACAGGCGCAGAATATAACAATGGCATTCTGCCCACCAGCCTTCAAGTAACCACCATGGGATAGCACACGCTTGTACGGTTCAATAACGCGCATGTCGATCTCGCGAGTACGTCCATCTGGCAACGTGATCTTTTGCCAATTTCGTGAGTCGCGTCGTTCTTCATCAGCTGTATATTGCGGCAACTCTGAAGCGGTTCCACCTGTGTCTGCTGATGCTGCCAATGCTGCGGAGGCATGTGGTGTAGGCGTGGTTGCCATGCCAAAATCATCGAGGTCGTCATCGTTGTCAGGCAGCAACTCGGGCCCTCCGCATTCGTCATCATCATCGTCCTCACCATCCAGGCCATCAATCAGAGAGCTGGACGGGCTCAGAGATGCCAAATTGTGCTCGATGTCTTCGTCATCGTCGAAACTGTGATTTGATATGGAATCCAAGCTGGAAATGTCCTCTCCGCCAGCTGCGGCTAAGCGTTTGACTCTTCGCGACATTTTGTTATTCGCATTGGGCAGCAACGAAACCGATTGAAAATTTGACTCAACAGCAGCCAAATACTGCGACACGTCTACATCTGACTCACTACTAAGCAGGTCTGGGCTATTCGCCCGCAGCATATTCACCTTCGCATCTTGCGGCTTAACACGTATATTGTTTTGTTGATTCAACGTATTTCGTACAGCTTCTGTTGCAGTCTGCTCTGTGCGCGGTACAACATCGGGAAAGTTCTTGCACTTGCTCTGAAAGGGCTCTGAGTCAGAGTCGGTGTTAGTGGGCGACATCAGAGGATGACTATTGGCCAACGTCAGGGTGCGTTTCTGTGTTTGTCGTTGTGTCATTGTTTCGACTGGCAGCAGCAACTCTGGCCGTATTATTCGGTTGTCTAGCATTGACGTGTTTCTGTTTTCGTTAATCTCCCGCTCATCTTCAATGTTCGATTTATTTGGGATCGTGGCATTGGCACGCTCATCGGCCAGCGGCGAGACTCCTGTGGAGTCCGTAGGCGTTTCCGAGATGTCCATTTTGCTCTCGGATTGTGATGATTCCGACTCCGCGTAGTGACAACTATAAGCACAATCGATTAGTCATCACATTCGTCATTGTAATTACATGTGAGCTTACCTCATTGTATTGCACCGCTGTACGGCTTTTGCGAATTATTAGCAATACTGAAATGCTTTAAGGCATTTATTAATGCAGCGCATTCTTAAGAATAGGCATCACATTATCATCTTATTATCAAGTTTCACATCACTACTTTGTTAGCAAACTTAGGGCTGAATAACAAACTTTCACTACTTTGGGCACACTTTTTATTTTCGGCTCGATACATATCGATATTGTGGCAGTAATTAACAGAGGTGAGATTTTATTTAATTTTTTTTAAAATTAATTTATTGAATATTCAAATTTAAAATAAAAATTATTGAAATCATACGACAAGTGACTTTATTCTGTATACTATATATAATTGGTTACTAAACTTTAATATTATTAAAATGCGTTTAAGCGAGGAGCAGCTATGTTAAGTAATAATTAATGTTACATAGTGGCACCAATCAGAATATCGTGTCACGGTGACAGGGACTTATCGAATAGTTGGTATATATCGATTTATCACAGCGTTTCCAGTTTGTGCGTCGCAAAAGAAAAACAATAAATATTGCTCAAAGTAGCCATGGAAAGCACGCAATCACCCATAACAATATCAAATACTGCACCGTGTACAAGTGTAAATACCACAATGACGCCTACTGTTGCTTCGCATACTATAGACGTCCCTGCCACTGTCAGTGTGTCATCGACATCTGTCAACACTTGCGCAGCCCCTGCAACAATACCAACAGTATCGACAACAACAACAACGCTTTTGAGTAAAACTCCAATTCACAATTTGCCGATAGAGTTGCTACAGAACGACGCCGCAAAGCGTCGAAGGTGAGTTTGACATTTTAAGCTAACTGTAATCTGTCATTAATCGCTTGAATCGCTTGCTAGTTCGTCTCGTACAATTAAACGCAAACGTTTTGACGACGAAATTGTGGAATACAATCTTACAATACCAACGAACCGTAGCGGTGCCGATGCAAATCGTTCAAATCGACCACGAACTACTTCTCAGAATTATCCAGGAATTGTTACGACACCCACGCTGCAGCAATCACCCGGTTCGTTTACAGCTGCTGCTGCTGTAGCGCCTGAAACGCCTCAAACACACGGAGCTACAGTAGACACAGTACCCGGTGTACCAAGCATAGTTACTGCATCAGCGCCTTCGACGCCTTCAACGTCAGCCACGCCAACATTGTCGTTGCCAACAGTACATACGCCAGTGCAGCAAATTCAGCCAAAGGCGAAGCCAGTAATGGAGCGTACTATAGCTGCTGAACGTCGCCCACGTCCTTCGCGTCCAGCGAGCACTAAAAAGCCTCGACGGAATGGTCGCCCTCTCGCACAGATGGCAACAAAAGATTTGGGCCGCTGGAAACCAATTGATGACCTGGCACTTGTTATTGGGATACAGCAAACCAACGACCTACGTATGATACATCGGGGCGTAAAGTTCTCCTGTAAGTTTACACTGCAAGAGTTGCAACAGCGCTGGTATGCTCTGCTGTACGAACCATCCGTTTCTCGGATTGCCGTCTCTGCCATGCGTAATCTGCATCCAGAGATGGTGGAGTCTGTACAGCGAAAGGCGCTATACAGCGTGCAGGAGGAGGACATTCTAGGCACTATCAAGAGCGTAAGCAGTTAGCTTTATTTTATATTTATTGATATTAATATTATGCCTCAACTAGTCGGAGACCCCCAAGCTGGAGCAGTTTCAGGAGTTGCTGGATAAAAACGCCGGTACGTTCTATTGTGCACGCACTGCAAAATCACTGCACAATCACTGGCTGCTGCTCAAGCAATACTCTCTGCTTCCGGATCAATCGATAAAGCCACTGCAAGGCACCGATCAACCTCTAAGCTTTTCAGATGCTGAGGATCAGTTATTCGATCAAGACTTGCAAGAACAACGCGATGAGGCATTAGAAATTGAACTAACTCTGGCCGATCGGCGCAACAAACGCGATATTCGTCTGCTAGAGAACGAGCTATCTCGCTGGGGTGTGCTGGTTGACTCAGTGCTCGGACCCACGGCAGCCAGTGAGTTCGATAATCAAACTCTTGCCTGCTTGTGCGGACGTCTTGTGCGTTATTTGATGCGTTCTAAGGAGATAACATTCGGTCGCGAGGCCAAGGAATGCGGCGTAGATGTTGATCTTTCGCTGGAGGGGCCCGCTGCAAAGATTTCACGCCGCCAAGGTACCATCAAGATGCGTAGCAATGGCGACTTCTTCATTGCCAACGAGGGCAAGCGTGCCATCTTCATTGATGGTACACCTCTGTTGACTGGAAACAAGACGCGATTGGCCCACAATTGTACTGTGGAAATTTCCGGGCTGCGCTTCACATTTCTGGTTAACTATGAGCTCATCAACGCCATACGACAGGAGAGCGCCAAAACATCGAATCCTTTAAATTAAGTCTAGCCTAGTGCATACGTTTAGCAGTCTCAGCTATCCCTAACAAGGTCGCTGTAACTAATTTCTATTTTTTAGCCGTCAATGAGAAACAAGTTCTGAAAATATACGACGTCAACAATAGCAGCAGTATAAGCGAGCACTTAACGCTCACTCGACTAAGCTCACGCCTTCAATTGAACAGAAGTGAGCAACAAGTTTGCAAACCTGAACTGGCCCCACGGCCAGTTTGCTATTCAGCTCTTCATAAGAACATTTCATATATATACTGTTTCTTTACATGGACCGATCACTATGATATAGTAATCTAGTTTCGATCAGGGTTGTATTAAGTGCATTCGGAAAGCGTATACATGGTATTACGTAATGTTGGTACAGCCAGATGACAAATCAAACAAATGGATGATTACCAAGAGGTAACCGAGGGATCGGGCCTGATCGATGCTGTATATACATTGTATATATCTATGCAGACGTCGATATTCGATGCAGTGTATGCTAGAATTATACAATTTATTTGGAGTTGCACTTGTCACTAGAGCCTAGTTGTAGTTCTCTTTCTCTCTCATTTTACAAAAGCAATTGTAACAGGATATTGATATTTAAGCAGCCAGTTCTGAGAAGCCCACGCTATTGACGCTAATCGAGTTCAAACCTCCTACACGACGCGATCATAAAGCAGCAACAAATTGAGTTCTTGGGGCGCTATGTCATGAGGCTAATTTGCGACCGAGTCGTAAGCAGCTATTAATTACAGCAAAGCTTTTGAAAGTATCTACCAATCAGTCGGCATGAGCAAAAAACAAAAAGAAACAAATCTGCGCTTTTGGGAATTTCGGATTGAAACTGAGACACGCGATGTTTAAGTTATTTCCCACATGTAATTAAAAAGACAATTTAAAAAGTCTTGTCAAATTAAGCACTTGTACTTGTTAAACCAAGTACGTTCTCTTAGAGAATGTCATTGTCTAAATAAAATTAATAACTAAGCTCGAAGGGATATGTTGCGATAGCCTTGTGGACATAGTCAAGTCGGTAATAGTATAGCTTAAAATTTATCATGAATAACAATTAAAATAAGCAATTAATAATATAGTGGGCGATATTCTTTGAACGACGGATCCAATGGTAGCTGCGAAATGATATCATTAAAATTGAGACTATTTTGTACAGACAGTCGAATTGCCTGCTGAAGAAGTTATATTTTTAAGCGCTCATTCACGGTTCCTGCTATGTGCTAGAAGTTTTGTGATAAAGTTCCCTTTTTAAGGGAAGCTAAGTGACTAATTGCTACAAATTTACATCACAGCTGCATCAGACTTTAGCTGACACGTTTGAGGCGCCTGCCGAAACATAATTAATTAATGTGCGGCTGGCTGACAACACCTGTAACATAATATAGAAATTAGCCGAGACAAAGCGAACCGATGGAGAAAGTTCGATGACTTACGGCAGCTGCGACGACCTTTCTTCGTCGCTGTTACCTCCAGCGCCTCTTCAACGTTCTCCAATCTGCGTTGTTGACACTATAAACTAATAAGCTGTCGGCCATGCTAACCGGCATGCTGCTCTGGTCTGGTCTGGTCTGGTCTGTGGCTTTATTCTAGGGGCCACTCGTCGCAAGGCACATTGCAGGCATATTAAAATATAATTAATTGTTGTCACTGTCTATAAAAAGTCAATTTGTTTTCGATAGATCGAACTTTGGCTGTGGAATTTGGCTAAGCTTCTTCTTCATCTTCTTCTTTGCAATCTTCTGCTTTGGTTCAACAACAATTCGAACGTTGATTTGTGTGCATTTTTTGTGGCCAGAATGAGCGGCTGCTTTCTTTTTGGCCAAGTTAGCTGATGATGCGAGAGCCAACTAATGAAGGTTGGCTTTGTCTTCATTCAGCTATTGTTGTTGCTACTTTTGATAGCTTTTTTCTAGTTTTGTTATTACATATTATATCTTCACCTGCCTTTGTGCAGTTCAGCGAACTTTTTTTGTTGTTTCTGTTTGAAATGCTGCGATGTTCTCCGATGTCGCAACTGCTAAAATTAGTCTGAATTCTCCAAAATAATTTTTCTTTCTTTTTTTCTATTAGCGTAGGTCATGCTGTTTTCTTATTTTTTTCAGCAATTTCTTTTAACTGTCAGTGTGCTAGGCCAGCTTAGCTTTGCATCCAAATGTGGAGCGTTGGCGATTTTTTATGGCTCGTTACAATTTTTATACCATTTTCACGTGTGGGGGTGCTGGGGACTTTGGCCTTTTGTCTTTCATATTTTGGGGCCACAACTTTCACAGGCCAGTTCATTGGATTAGCTGCATGAGGTCATACGAATGCCCTGAATTTGATTTAGTGTATCTGCGCCTTGCGTTCGATATAATTCGATGAATATCTTATGCTTCATGCCACGCAAAAAGAAAACAAAACTGTCAAAGTCAGATCGCGTGAACAGTTCGTGACTTTGCAGTAATAATACCGAAAAATTTATTTGTGAATAATACATAAAAAAAAACAATATATATAAAAAAAAAAAAACAATAGACAGCTAAATGCCCTTTCAAAAATATACTTATCTATATATATAGCGATAAAAAGTATAGATAGATAGATAGATAGAGTAAATGATGCAGGGCGTAGAAAATATGTATTAATAAGATTAAAAGTAATTATCCATAGCCGGGAATTATAATACCAATAGGAGGCTGACTTTTAGAATACAGCATCTTGAAAGTTATTTTTAAATAAATTATAAAGAATAAAGCGCTAACACTACGAATAAATATAAAAGTAATACTTAAATTATATATTAATATATTATATTAAAAATAAGAGTATAATTTAATACATTTTGTCTGCAATCCACTGAAATGTATTTCCGGAAAACTCTTAAAGCAAGGCCATATAAAAATCTAAATAAAATTAAATTACAATATTTTTAGCATAAAATTAATTTTAAATTTTATAAAACATGTATATAAAATCATTTTCACTTTCTTTTCTACACTTTTGTCTAAGATAATATTACAACCTTCAGTTTCATGAAGCAAGCAACTTTACAAAATTACGATACATAGTCGTCCAGTATTTATTACTTTTTATATAAATAGATTATAAATTGACACTGAACGATTTGTCGAATCGATATATGGAATTCAACTCCTCCTTCTGTTCGTCATCATCGCCATCCGAAAGAAAACGCTGTCATTCCAATGTTTTACAGTGAACAATTTGTCCTCTAGCGTTTTACAGTGTGCGCCATAAGTGCACGCACATGGATTATACAATGTGCAAATGCGAACATTTATAATACTTCATAGCTGGTCAGTCGTTGTTGATGTTGTAGTTGCTTCGTTTTAGTTTTGCTAATCGCGTTTCGATCAATTTTATTTCAATTGTCAAACGCACAACAATGTTGTGCTGGACGGGGGCCATAGTTGGGGCTGTGGGGGGCGTAGCCTGCTGAGTGACACTTTTTGGACAGCATGTCGCATGCGTCATGTTAGATATTTAAATTCTGTTTCGCTTGTAACGCATAAACAATCCAAGCACTCGAATTTGTTCCGTGTTGCCTTTTATTTTGGTTGCGTATACGCGCAGTGGGTCGCTCACCTGTGAGCTGCATACTAATTGCCGATACTCATACAAGTTTATTGAAGCGCATTGCAAACCCATTCCCAACTGTGCGATGTGCACTTAGATTTATGAAATGATTAGTTTTTCGTGTGATTTAGTGTGAGGAAAATGATATCATGGCAGCACTGGTGAGCTGTGACGTCACAGCAGCGCCCACAAGCGTTATATGGGCGCAGCTATCTACGAATTGATTCGCTTGTTGTTGTTGTCTTTGCAGATTGGTGGCGACTCAAGCGCCAGCCGGCGGCAGCAAGTTGAATCGATCGACAGCCTTGAAATGCGCCGCTCCACTAGACAGCGGCTTCGCCTGTCACTCACCCACGCACTCCACTGTGAACAACAACAACAAACATAATAACAATAACAATTTCAGCAAAATCAGCATACTGGCGCCAAAATCAACTACGCTCAGTCGCAAACTCCACTTTGGAGCTTAAGACTTCAAGTTGTTATATGATCCAAGATCTTGTGCAGACAACCGATTACAGCGCTTTTGTTATTTCTTAATTAAATTAAGTCACAAGGCAATGCCTGATTGTGGCATAAATAAAAAAATACGTATGTGTATATAAAAATATGTATGTATATACACAGATGTATGTGTGTGTCTTTGTTTTACGACACTGTGTGGTATTCCTTTATGGCTTATTTGTATCATAACATCATACGTTTTATAGGGGAAACAACATTTGCTGATTCAGATGTGATTTGTTTATCGATTGGTTTTATATTAATTACTTTTAAATATATATTTATATCACATTTTACCTTAATACTAAGCTTAAAACAAATGTAAATATGATTGATATGTGATTGATTGGCAGACTGAATGAGCGTTTCCAAATGTGATACAATATCAAGCTGCTGAAAATGATTTTTATGCTTGTCAATCTAGAGAGCAAGTAGAAGCGTTAACTTTGCCGTGCTGAAGTGCAGGTAAACGATTTCAAGGCAAGCATCAAAGCCACGAAATAACCCTTTCTAAAATATGATACATTCGATGTCTCAAGTAGTGCACTTCAAATTATAGCATTAATCAATAAGATCATAAATTATAGACAGCAGGCAATATGAATTTTGAACTTTAGAATGTGCCAGGCTTTTACAATTATCTTTAATTACATCAGAGTCTCATAGAATCTGTACATACAAAAAAAAAAAATATATATATATATATATATATATATATATACCTATATATTATATACCAATTGCTTAAGCCTAGACACAATCGATTTGGCGCGTGACTGTTGCGGGTGGTCAGATGGGAATCGGCTTATTGTGTCCAAAAACGCCAAAGAGTACTCATAAAGTAGATTACTTCTAACAGTCATGACAACCAACGGATTTGCAGCGTGACGCCCCAGACCACAGTCAGCATCTGGTCGACAAGCCAGCCCCTGTCATAGGCGAGAGGCAATACTTCGTGGCTCTCGTGTCGTCGAGCCGATACCTGCCGAGCTGCAAGCCGAAGCCCCAAACCGTTTGGCTATTTGAATTTGAAGTTTTTTAAGCCGTCAACTAAAAGCGCTGCGATTTTAGTGGCAATCGAGCCAGCTGAGCAAACGGACGTACGACGTGGCGCGAGAAGTTTTAGAGATCGGCGGAGCATTTATAATCATCAGTCATCATTCAGTTAACAGCCACGAACATCGGAAGTGCAGGCGGAGCATCGGCATTCGGCGGAACTAATTAAATTCACTAAAGCAAAGGCAAAACAAAAACAAAAAGCAAATAAAGATTTGTCTATTATCGGCGCATCTTTTGGTGCAATTTTCCGTTCGACTTTAACGCGCTCGGGCGTGATGTCGCTGGCAGCAGCAGGAGCTAACAAATATTGTGTAAACGCACTGCCAGTTTGTCAAAATTAAAAACAAAATTCTTGTGCGGTCTCTTTAATCTGAACAAGTGGTAGTGAGAAGAGTAACAGTAAACCATGTATCTGCAAATACAGGTGCTAGTGGTAAGTAAATTGTGATTTTTTCGTGGACAATAAAGCTCTAAAATGTGTACAAAATCAGCGAATAGCAGCGATTGTCAGATTGTCAAACAAAACATACATAAAACATTGTGTGTGCTCAAAAGTTAAAAACTAAAACAAATTTATAGAGCTTCAGCATTGAGTTCATCGCAGCGGCTCTTGTTCTTTAAGAGATACGTAGCCAAATAGCTAACGGGATCTGTGGGCCTCTCCCGGGCCAGAGCCTGTAATCCGTGAAGCAAAATGGGCGCCACCGTCTGATCCAGATACTGGCGCACTGTTAACGAGTTTACGTCTGGTCGGGGTTTCCGACAAATGGGCAATGTATTTTGCAACTCGGTAATAGTAGTGTTTGCCATGTCCTTAAACGAAGACTTGGCGGGGACGTCGTCCGACATGATTACCAGTTTTAGTCCTGATCTGAATTAAATAAATAAATAAATAAAATCAAACTAAAGTAAGAATCGCTTACCACTTATACCATAAACAATTTAAATATAAACTTTTATTTATTTTTATTTTATTTTTTTTGTGTGTCGATGGCACAGCTTCTCTGTGCCCGCTTCGAAAATTGTGAAAGTGATGGCTAACGATTTCGATTAGCTTGAGTTATGAATTTCCACAGCCTACTATAGGAATATAGTTTTTTTTTGTACATTATCAATCTTGATGGAAAACAAAAAGCATCTATATCTATACCCTGTCAGCTCTGTTTTTCTTCTCGACTCAACCGCAGTTTTCGGCACTTAAAATGCTAATTTTATGACACTTTTAAATGGTTCCCACAATTTTATTTTCTATTTAAGCTGAAGCACTGAATCTATCAGCGCTTCCACAACTTCACAACAAAATTCAGAGTCGTTTGTTTCAGTCGCACTTCTTGATAAGATACAATAGAAGCGTTGCACTCGCGTTGATTTATTTATTTCTAGCTCGACACTTGTGAAACTCAGAAATTTTTGAATTACTAAAATAAACGAGTTTCTGTCATTGTTGTTGTGCTTTTCCAATTAAGCAATTACATAATATTAAGATCGAATTGTGACTAGGCAATTACAAATCTATGTTTTTTGCCATAAGCTGTTTGCCAAAAGACTTAGATAACAAACGTGTTAACTGAGCGAACAGGCGCACAGGAGCTGCTGCCTTAACGTAAAACAAGTATTAAATCTTGTTGAATCAATGTCAAGTTGTCAACGTAGAATATGTTTAAGTATATTGCACTTACATGTTTAAATGCTTCTCGTTTTTGTTGCACTAGCTTCTGCCGTTGTAAATGTGTTAGTACAAATTTTAGAATAATTTATGCATATCCTACTCATATGGCAGAAATGCAAAAATACAAAAGAAAATTAAAACAAGTAACAAAACTATAGTCGAGAATGCTCAACTAAGAGATACCATGAATCCATTGAGCTGTAATACCAATCATTAAATGTACCTATTTGCAAAAACTATAGTATTTGATATACGTGAGTTATCATTTTTGTTGAATTGTGGGCGAAGGGGGCATGGCATAAAAAATCCAAAGATGACACAAATGCGTATTCAATATAGCAATCAACAAATCTTATTGCACGGTTTTATCTTGAGCGGTGTGCACGCCAGGCCTCAAAAACAGAACCAAATTTTCGATAGTTATCGATAATCGAAAAAAAAGAACAAACTTTTACTGCGTATTATTGAGCATTTTTATTTCAAGTCTCTAATTTTTGGCGTTTTCGAGATCGCTGCGTTCATATGGATGGACAGACGGATATGGCTATATCGACTCAGCTCGTCAAGCTGATCAAGAATATATATACTTTTGGGGGTGTGGCACGCCTCCTTCTGCCTGTCACATACATTTTCACAAAAACATTATACCCTGAAGTATCATTTTTAATGGATTCAGGGTATAACAAAGCAAACGATTAAGTATTTACATATATACATATATATATTGTTTGTTATTTGTTTTTGCCATAGACAAACCTGTAGTTTTTGACCCATATTCGAGTCGGCTAGGTAAATTTGAATATGAAAAGAATTCAGACGCTTTGCCTATTGCGTTATTTCTTAACAGTTAACAGAGGGCATGGGACTTTAATCAATCTTAAAAAAACATGAAAATTTCAACAAAAATCGTGTATACGATTTGCAATGAGACAGCAGCTGCTTCTGGCTACTCCCGATGTTGATCTCGTCTCTGAGTGAACGTTTAAGAGAGTGGAAAATGAAATAATTATATGAAAAACAGCACAGCAAAGGTCAGTGGCATCGGCAAGCCGAAGAGATAACGAACATACAATGATGATAATGATGTAATGATGCTGCTGTTTATGAGTGCGTGCCTTTGTATTGCATTTGTTCAATGATGTGTTTAGCCCTCTGGTGGGCAGCGAGCAGCGCGTGGGAGGTCGAACCTTTCCCTTGAAAGGCAACAAATCAAACAAATTGCTGTTGCAATTGCGCAAATCGGCAACGCGCTCAAGACAAGCCCAAGACTGGTCCAAGACGAGCATTTAAAATGCAAATGAGCACCTTTAAAAGCCAATTCAAAGCAAATTAAAAAACCTACTTTGTAAATGTATATATTTAAATAAGGCAGCAAAATTAGCGCAACTGAATTAATTAATAAATGTAGCATTTACCTATGTATGCGGATTACTTGACTGACCTTGAGATAGAAAGAGAGAGAGATGCAGATTGTTGCCGTCAGAAATAGACAAGTTATCAGAGTGAATGACAGCATTAAATTGAGTAAGTTTGCCGTTTCAGTCGAGTAATTATGTAAACTCTCTAGTGGGCCTATCGTTGCCAGACCATATTTAATTCGCTCATTTCTCATTTCTGCATTTCACAATTACATATTATAAAAAATAAATATCATTTCAAATGTACCATGCCGCCACAACAGCTCGAGGCACTGAAGTCAATGAAGTTTTGCTTGGTATTTTGCTTTGCATTTTACGCATAAATTATCTATCCATCAATTTGTGAACGCCCCATAGTGAACCTTGATTAAAATCGCATTTCGTGAATTGCCCAAAAATAAAATATTTTTTAAACAATGATGCTGCAATTTATTGTGTTTTATTAGCTGACCCAATTACCCAAAGTGCGGTTAAGGTAAAAGACTCAAAGAAATTTTTAAGGAATGCTAAGAGAAAATAATTGAATTCTAATTAGTTGGTTCACACGGTTGGGTTATAAATGGGATTTCTCACTTAAGTCAATTAGCTGCATAATATTTATAGCCAATTTGCAAAATTTTAATGGAGCTTCAAACAAATTAGCCACAGCTGCTGTTTAAATGTTTATGGCCACGTTCAAATGCATGAATTACGGGTCAAACAGTATCCGACTGAGTCATGTGGGAAGATGACGCGGTTGGTGTCGACATTTTTGGCTAATTTGTGGAGCAATTAAATTATTTGTTCTGCTACCTGAGTTCTTTGAGATCATTCAATGTGTCAAGTACAATAAAGATATAATATAAACGAAGGAAGGTTAATAACGTAAGGGTGGCAGAGGTTCTCTAAGAGGAACTTGAGACCAAAGATCATTGCCATCATCAAATGCATCTTTATCATTACCATTTGTATTGACCCCACATTTGACTTATAATAACATCATCAATTTTATCATCATTAGCTTCATATATATTAATAACAATTATTAATAATATATGCTATATTAATATTATTGAATGATTTTTCATTTGTCTCTGCTAATTTAGCATTTCGAGCTGCGATTGAATAAGATCATCCAAAGGGTAACCCTATACCCAATACAGTATATATCCACCAGTTACCCCATAAATATATATATATATATATATATATATATATATATATATATATATATATATATATATATATATATATATTTTATATTTATATTTACCTGCTTACATGAAAATAATATTCATTTCGCATTTGCCACTTCAGTAGGTGTAAATTGTTTTAAGCATCTGAAGCAAGTGAGAATTCAACTGACTTAAGTAGACAATTCAATGCGCTCTCCACAGATGATTTTTTGTTATTTTTAAAAATAGAACTATTATAAAAATATTTATGGAACAACTCGTTAATTTAATAAATTCGTTTAGTAAATATTTATACTTTTTATCCCTTAATCCATAATTCTGAATTATTGATAGCGCTGTCATATTTTCTCACTAAACCGATTGTAATTTTGGACATTGTAATTAGTATGCAAAGAAACGTAGAAGAATTTTGTAGCTTTATTTCAAATTTTGTACACTTTCTGGTGTCATAATTTTCCATTCCAATGGTATATCTCAGCGAGAACAACCGACAGCCCCAACTGGAAGTTGCTAGAGTGCAAACAAGACAACCACGCGATGCTGTGTCCCTGTGCCCACACAGTCCCACATTGTCGCCAGATAGCGGGCTAGCGTTTGCTGGCTTGGTCTATCAAATAGCTATATCCAAGGTGTAGCCCACGCATCTACAAATGAGTCTCTATGTGTTGCTTGACAGGCACTATGGAAGCGATCAAACTGAACAGCCACTAAAACTATGCCAAAGTCACGCTGTCGTAGGCCCTTTGGAGAGCCAAGTAAAAAATAAACAAAATAACTGCATTATCACACACTGAGTTTGGCTGGCACATAGCTTGGCGTTTTAATCAGTGGCATTGTTATTTGACGCAGCGCCGTTTTGCATAAAATGCGACATTGCTGACACAGTTCACGACTAGGCTCGTCGCCCAGCCCAAAGACCGTCACAACAGCAGCAGAAACAGAAACAGCAGCTGGTAAGCGCTGCCAAATTGCTTTTCCCACATGGTCTTATCTGTGAGATATGCATACGTGCATGCATATGAAGTTCATTTACACGCAGCTCATATCCCAAGTGGCTAAAGTGGCCCACACCCCCACTACGACCGCCACCGCCCTGAACTGGCCAATTACTTTGATTAATTTGGTTGTTTCTTTTTGATTTTCTGTTTATGTTTGGGTTTATGGGCAAAAGCAAAACATAAATAAGTAAATAAAAAAAAATACCATCGCATAGCTTACGATGTACATTGACGCCACTAAGTAACCCACAGCAATTATGAAATACGTTTTAGCATTTTAGCCAGGCATCAAAAGAAGCATCCAACTTGGGCAAACAATGCAAGTTGCATGCCCGCACGCCGCTGACAATGAAAAAAGCTTTATACAACACGAAATTAAAACACGATCGCACATCGAACATGGCTAAAAACAACAACAACAAGAAAACACCAACAACAACAACAACGGGAACTGTGGCTTTGCCAAGTTGCATTGGGCCATGTCGAGGCTGAGCTGAATTTAATACAATATATTGTGGCCGTTGTTGCTGCCTTCCTTCGTGCAACTTTCACTCTCTTGTGGGGCCGAATGTCACGAGCGCGTTTAGGTTTCTTCGGCTACACTATGCATGGAGTTGGACTGTAACCCACTTGGAACACTCACAAATTGGAGCAGCCAAGTGCAGCGCCCAAAATGCGGAAACTTTGCTAAATGCAAATTTTTGTATTGCCAATGTAAAGCGCGAAGGCGATAAAGCGCCGAAGCGCTGCAGCTCAAAAGAATCGAAACACATTGAACAAAAAACTTAGGAAACGAACTTGGCAATTCCAAACGTGCAAATCCTTTGGTATTCACAGCTTTTCCCTCACATTTGATTTGTCCTTTTGAGTTTCCTTTACATATGCCCAACGGCACATTTTGTTGGCCTTCAAATTACTTGTACGCATTTCTGATGAGTCACTGCGGCACTGAGCGATTTGTATGCCGTTTGAACGTTGTTAAGAGCCGGCTTCATAGCTGGCTGCCTAATTGCAAACGGCCTTCATGCAACTTGCAGCTGACAGCTGACTACAGGCAGCCAACATTATGGATTACACAACATTTCACGGCTCGAAACATTTTGGGCGCGCCACCTACCATTCTATCCGCGTTATGCAATCCCATTAAACGGCTACTCACAATATTCATAATCTGAAAAGCAACGCCATTAAACATACACAAACAAAAAAGTGAAAAGTTTCGGAAGCGCGTGAAAAACTTAACCGCCTACGTGAGCTGCCCAATTGATTCTTGTGAGCGACGTAGCTGACCTTGTAGCCGTGACGAAAACGCATAAAAGTCATAATATTGTTTATGGCTTATTGTTTATGATGCATGTACAATTGTCTAACAGCCGACTGGCATGTTTGCATGCCAATTGCATAATATATAATATATATTCTGTTCTGTTGTTCAAACAGAGAGTTGCGTGACTGTCACTGCATTGTGGGTGGATGTAGGCGTTCGCATTTAGAGTGGAACAATCACATTTAACTCATAATGCTTACCGAGTACTACACGTAAGCGCCATTTCACACCTCATGCATGCCACAAGCATTACGCATTTGGCAAGTTTCACAAAAATGGCTCAAATATGATGCAATGCCGCCTGCTCCTGCGCCAGCGCCAGCGCCAGCGACAAATGCAAGTCAAACTGTCTGAGTGTAGTTTTGTTCGCAATTTGTTAAATGATCTATGGCAGTCGCGCAGTAATAAACGACTACAGCCAAAACAACTTTGCCAACAAATAGTCACTTATGGCATGACGAAATTCGTATGCCCTTACAAGAGATTGTACGCCAGGGACTTGCGTTAGTAATATCCAGATATTTACTTAAACTAGTTGCGGACTCTATATTATTAAAAAACAGATTGTCTTGCGACTCATATCCAAGAGATTTTCACATCATTATTCGATAAGTCAAAGACTGCTGAAAAGATTTTAAGACCTTTGAAAATAAAGCTCAGAGACTAAAATACAATTTACTATCTCTGGTGGACATTTGAGTTTTCTACAGAGTATTTGGGTATTCAACGACTCGCATTCTGCAGCTGAGAGCGTCGGATGTGATTTTATTTATAGAAATTAGCAAATGTATAGCCGAGTAGCTACAGCTGGCACATGCAAATGTCGAAAACTGGGTTACCCCGAAGGGGTTTCAATGCAGCAGCTACTGCAATGCAGGTCAGCTTTGCATGCAACTAAAAAACAGGCGGACGCTGGCTCACAGCGCGAGGCCTCGATGCTTGTTTTGAAAACATGTGCATGTGCCAACAAATCAAACACCAACACATATTCTCAGCATTTATTTTATTTCGCTTGGCAAATCATATTTTCAATTGAAATTCTAGCAAATTGTATGGTAACGCTCAGTTGTTTGTGCCTTAAGAAACAGGAAATGGCAGCACCAAAAACGTTGACCAAAAAAGGCAATCAATTTTTTGCACTTACGAAAAGTCAATCAACTAACGAAATTTAATACAATTTTATAGCGGCTGTTTTTTTTTCTTTTTTTTTTTTTTTGTGTGTGCTGTTTTTGCTGCTGCTGCTCCCACAGTAATTTGGGCTATGCTCGAAATTTGACGGCGGTCTGTCAGTAGCTGCTCATAAGCTCCCATACTCTGAGACCCTCTGCTGTGCTTGGTGTGGGTGTCTCGTCGAAATGTGTGTAATTCAATAGGCAAGCAGAGTTGCTCATTCAGTCGTTCCGTTCTGCTGTGTCTATGGCGCACATTCTCGGAATCGATTGTGCCCAATGAAATGTTTTATTAATCGCTGTATATTAATATAGAATTTCATGTTCGTAATATTCGCGGCAGTTTTTGTGGAATTTGAGCAATTACAAAATTTTATATGTTTCATTGGATCGGCGAAATGTCTGTCAAAGCCATTTCAATTGAGAGAAAATCTCACAATCTTTGAGATAAACATATGGTTCTCTTAATCAGTTTGTGACTAACCCATACGCCCATACAGGTTTGTATCTTAAGTCTTTTTTTTTTTTTTTTTGTTTTTTCTTTTTTGCATGCACTACACTCATTCATTTGGTTGGCTTTGATTCCACTGCTTTGGCATATTTCAAGACGGAAGCGCCAACAAATTGTAATTAACATGATTATACACATGTTTATCAGTGAACTCAGCAGACAGTGTGGGTTGCCTATACGTAAATATGTATATATGTCTATAACTGAATAATGAGGTATAGGTTTTTCCCTACACATAGGCAGCAAAAGGTCAACACGCAGCGTCGCTTAGTTTGAAAGGCTCGCCGTCATAGCCATGGGTGTGCTTCATTCATTAAAGCTTTGTTTTTGTAGATTGAGAAATCTTAGCTGTAGAATGTTTGGCATACACAAATTCGCAAGCTGTGCTATACATACTCTGATCATTTATCATAGTTTTATTTGATATTGTATTTTGAAGTTATTTAATTTAGAGCGTTCGCATAATTATAATTGAAGTGTTTTTTAATTAAAAACACCGAAGGTCAGTTTAGGGCAGGGTAACACCCGAGGGCCGAGGGCTGAGGGCACTCAGATTTAAAGAGATAGTTGTTTGGCTGTTGCTCGGCGACTCTGGCAAATGCAGCTTGCTCATTTTGTAGAAGTTTTGGGGCCAAGCAGTCAATTAAACGAATAGTTTGTTGTTAGCTGCGTAAATTTTGCAAAAAAAAAAAACAAAGATAAAAAGGTTGCGCAAGAGTTAACGGGCTTTGTTACCATTTCGACCAGCAGCAATAACAATAACGTAAACAAAAAGCGGCACTTAAATCTCGCGCCAAGAAAAACGTGATTTTCCACTTTTGATTTTTGATTTTTGTTTTCATTTTTACTTTTTTGAGGCGCGCTCGCGCCTAAAAGGAGTCGCTTGACTGTTGTGATTCTCACGTAACCAGCGCCAGCAACATGCGGCAAGCAGTCGGCAACATCACCGCCACCGCCACTGCCAACAACAATAACAACAGAAACACATGTTGCCAGGCTGTGGCTTTAGTAAGCAACAACGCCAACCGGTTAAGTAACTGCGCTGTCAATTCGGACTACATTTTCTTCCAGATCTTTGCTCTCGAAGCTGAAATGGTTTTGTGGCTACTGGCACTTTTACTCTCGTTGTTGCCACAGTCACAGTCACAGTCAAAGCCATAGCCACAGTCACAGCGACTCAGCCATCCGTCCGCCATCCATCCGCCGTCTTTAGCTTCATAACGGAAATGGCCATAACAATTTTTCCACAATTTATTCCGTTGCGTTAGCAAATGAAATCATTTTCTAGCTGCGTAAATCGCTGTTGATTGACTACGATGCCTATGGGCAAATATTTAAATTGATTGTAATTGAATGGGAATGGGGTCTTTTATTTTCGGACTCCGTATCACTCACTCCCTGTGGGACTTGTATTTATATGGCATAATCTGTTAATGATAAATCTCAGTAATCAAAACGCTAATTCAAATAAATGAATTACAAATACGTTTTATTTTCTTTTTTTAAGCATATCCCAAACAGCAATGTAAATAATAATAAACAAAGCCCACATATAAGTTTAAGAATGCGAATATAAGATTCAGTTCGAGTTAAGCTCAAGCATACACAAAATACTCAAATTATTCGAAAAGCAATTTTAATTAATTTAAGATTTGTTATTCATATTTGTTATTCTTATATCCTCTAAACTAAGCAAAAACGAAGACTGTCAAAAGGCAACACCTTAAAAAAGTATATATCATAAACAATAATTAATTAAATCACAATAAATACAGCAGCAGGCGAATCAAGTAACAAGCACACAATTATAATAAAAATGTCAGCTGCGAAAACATTAGCTTGATTGAAGCGCACAAAACACAATTTGCAGTGGCAGACGCCTACATAGCCGCCGTGGCGTCGCACCCGGTCGCTGCCCCAATCGAGTGGCAGTTGTGAGCAGCTTATGATTGCATGAATAATGGAAGCGTTCAAATAGAAGAAGAAGCTTACGTGCGGGTGGCGGCAGTAGAGAAACTAGCAAAAGAATCTCAATGCGCACATCGCGCCAAATGGCATCAGAACGATAACCTTGTCCCTCAATTACAAGAATTATAATTTTCTGAGCCAGATGGCGTATACGCAACGTGTGCGCTCCAACCGGTTCGATTCGCGAACGGCAGTTCGCTGTGGATGGGGCAGTTGCAAAATAAACACTTTCACATGCCACATTTCCGTTCGCAACTTGTTGCTGCCTTGCATTGCGTTGTGCAACCGTTGTAGTCGCATCTCCCCATGTCACCTTGACTCTGAAATTGAAGTGCACCGATGAATGCACGTTTTCGGCCAAGTTAAGTATCGCCAATAGCTACCTGTCGGCATTTACTTAACATTTAACATTGTTGTTGGCCACGTTTGGATTACCAGCGGAAATGTGGCTATTGCCATATGTCATTAGTCAAAATACGAAAATACAAGCGCCAACCGGCTAGCTCCAAGTAGCAAGTGGCATGTAGCATGTTACTGACCCCTTGTCGACAATTTTCATTGCAGCTGGCATTGGTCGCGTTGGCAGCAGCCTCATGGGGCGATGCGAGTCAAAGTCAGTACCACATTCAAACGGATGAGGGACCTGAGAGGTATTTCCGCTTTCAGACCGACAACGGACAGTTCCGCAAGGAGAAACGGCTGCAGGACGGCACAGTCATTGGTAAGTCGAAAATAAGAAACTCCAAATAATAACGAGTTGTTGGTTATTTAAATCAACACTTGCCCAATGCACTTTGAGAGAAAGCACTTTAACTTAATTCAGATCATTTGCAGAGAATGTTCCGTTATAGAGAAATGTAGATATAAGACTATGATAGTGTAAGAATTCAACACACTTGCCTTGCTTTACTTTGCAGGCACAGAAGCATGGATCGATGCTGCTGGTTTTTTACGACAAAAGGATTACATAGCCGATAAGGAAGGATATCGTATACTAAAATCCAAGACGATCTTTGTGGGTCAAAACAGAGGCATTGAGGTAACTATTATCTTATATATAATTTCAATACCCAGTTGCTTGTATTTATATTTACGCCCATTTACAGGAGGCAATCAAGTCCACAAAAGCAGCGCCAGCTCAGTCTGGCGTTCTGGTTGATGGCAATGTAGGTGGTAACAGCGTAGCTGGCGGTTATCGCAAGCATGGCTATGGGTATAGCAGCACTACCTCAACTACCACGCCCCCACCACCGGTGTATAACCCATCAAAATTGGCTACCGCAAATCTGGGCTCAGGCGTGGGTAAGCTCAACTATCTGCCGCCCGAGCAGGCAGCCAAGTTACAGCCGCAAGCGAAGCTGGGATTTGATCACTATCCGGATGAGCTGTCAAGAGCTCGTGATCAACTGTTAAACGGCAATGTTCACATTCAGCCCAACGCAGAACCCATTGATGACATTAACGCTATTAATGTGTACGATGAGGAAGCTGATCATGGCTTTGCACCTGGACGCTTCGCTACCGTGATTGACTCAACGACGGCGCGTCCCTCCTTGTTTGTGGCTGAGCCTTCGCCAGAACTTCTGACGCCAGAGCTGTCCATGCTACCTCCGCTGAGCTCTCAGCGCAGAAGAATTCGTCCACGCCCTACAGCCATTGGCATTGTGTCTACAACTCCTGCACCCATAGCGGTGCGGAATGGATTTGTTTATTCAACACCCGCACCATTCGCTGTGCCGCCCTCCATTGGTGATGGCGGTTATCATTACGCGCCCGCAGCCACGCCCACGCGTAGTTCATATGGCTCATATACATCCAGCTTACCCCTTGACGTAAACGCTTTGGATTCGGCTTTGTTGCCGCCATTGCCGGATCAGGCGTACCGCCGTCGACTGCGTCCGTTGCACAGCAACAATCTGGATGCCACGGACTACGATGGCGTCAGTGTAACACGCAGCGGATTCCGCTACGTGCTGCCCAAGCAGTACCACGAGGAAGCGCAGGTGGATGACAAGCAGGCGGGTAGCTATGGCTACGTAGATCCATTCGGCATTCGCCGTGTGGTCTACTACAATGCATCGCCAGGACGTGGCTTCGTTCATCGAAATAACAATCAGTACGTGGGCGCGAATGGAGCGCCCTACGACGATCTTGGTGCAGCGCAGCTGGTGAATGAGTGAAAGACGTTACAATTCCAATTCCCACTGTCTCCTTCCATGAGAAAACACCAAAACTAACCGAATAGCCTCAAGTTTAGGAACAAGAATTCACGCTTCATATTAAGGGTATTCACTTAAATAAAAGTCATTTCACATACTTTACAATTCTTACAGTGAATACCCGTCACATTTTAATCTGTATATAACCACGCTTTAACAATGCTCTCAAACACACGAACAACATAACAAACAAGACGAATATCTGTGTTAATTAATTTAATACTTATATATTTAACTTATTTATGAATAATCCAATGTGCAATCCGCGCCTAGATTTAGTTAGACTAAAGCTTCATTAGGGGCACTCACTGTCGGTGCAGTAAGTGAAAAAAGTTTCATGTATTAATCTTGCCATATTAACAACTCGTAAATAAACACAAAAAAACTTAACACACCTACACTGACACACATTCAAACAGACACACTTACACACATGCGTAAATAAACACACCTAGACTTAAAATCAATGAGTAATTTCTTTGCTAATAGCTGTTCATTATGTAAATCTCAGAACCAAAAGCGTAAAAATATATTTCTAATGTGTTTTCGCCAATTACATTTTTTTTAGAAATAATGAGCACCCGTTGCCTAGAAATTATAGCAATAATAACAATTTCTGGAATAATACTTAGCTTTACAACAGAAAATAAAATATTTCACGATAGAAAATTGCCTATTTACTCAATTGTGTTTTTGGCGCCTTTTAAGCCCTTTTAGGTTGCATCTGGGACATGCTTCTGCTGGACATGTACAAGCAACAATGGAATCAAAGCGAAAATAACGCCCACATCGAAGAATGCGGTTGGAAACAATTCAGATCCTTAGCAGTCGAATACAGGTGGATGCAAAGCCTAGCACATATGGTCCGATCGTATATTCACTGTTTATCACATCAATCTTGAAGTCATCTAGTTAGCTTAAGATGTGTTTTTCGCTGTTTTTAAACCGAAATTATTATTAATTGGATCGAATGAGATCAATTATCAATTATCTTTAGGCAGTGGCATGTCTACATACAGAATGGTCTAAGTGTGACTTAGCTCAGCCCTTTACACATTGCCCATTGCCCATTGCCTAGCCAAGCAGCTGTATCGCAATATCAACGCTTGTCAATAGACATCGTATCAACTGTTAAGCGACTGTCCATATATTTCTCCGCTCTTATGTCGATTTCATTTAAGACCAGATAAGAAATGGGCTTGTGTGCAAAAATGTGTCGTGAGAAAATTGCATACATACCAATGACGCTACCCCATTTGTCATTTCAATTATATATCAGCTATAAAATAAAAATACAATGAAAACGAATAATTTAAAGAATTAAAGCAAGTTCTTTATTGCTGATATACAAAATATCGTTTGTATTGGTTTGTTTTGATTACATTCTTCAATCCTTTTCTGTATCAATTAGTAATTCATTAAGAATAATTTGTGAATATAATATTCGGTGTGGACGTGAACTGAACTTAACCTCACCTAATAATCTCAATCGGTTTTTTATTACTTATCAACTCGACAATCAGTATTGACTTTTCATATATAGGTGGCTTTGCCAAGCTGGCCACGCTCAGTCGATATGTGTTTTGCCTCTTAACATTTTGTATTCATTTTGGGAGCACACTGCTCTTTCTCCAGGGAAAAAAGTAAAAAAAAACAAAACTTTTATCGTTTGAATCAGTCGAGTGTTTGGGCTTCGGCTGCTTGGTAATATGAGGATACTGGCGGAACTCTTGCCGCTGCTGCTTATTTGCACAAATTGGCACCAATCGAATGCTGCTCAAATTTTATGCATTGTTGGGACACCGATGCATAAGAATCCTGGCTGGGTGCCCTGGCTGCCCTTCTTCCAAGTGCTGGCTGGTCGCGGCCATGAGCTAACAGTTATTGGCACACAACTCGATGCCGATATACCGGGTATACACAGCATTCCACTGACCAATGAATACGACGTAGCTGAGAAGCATTATATAAACCCTATGGGTCACTACCAGAGCTATTGGGATATTAAGCAGCTGCTCATTTGGTATGAGGCGGTGCTTGGCACCTGTCGCTCCACGGTTGAGACACATTTTTTCCATAACTTCAACATTGAGAATGTGCAATTTGATTTGATTATATATGATGCCACCTATTCGATGGAATGTCTCACTACGAAGCTGCCACAACTTCATTCTGTGCCAGTATTGGCCATCAGCGGTGGCAAGCTGACGACAGACTTGGCTCAGTTGGTTGAAGCAGAGAACACAATCAGTGCTGCAACTATTCCCCATTTCACTAGTCGTCTGCCTATTGAAATGAAATACTGGCACCGCTTACAGAACCATATGATGTACCTGGCCGAGCAATTGTGAGTATACGACAAAAATAATGTAAGCTAAAGGAAGATTATTAATCCAAATATATCTCGGATCAGCATTCAATGGTCGGTGGTGCAACCCGTGTTAAACGGCATGCTGGGCAACGGGTACTATAAACCCGAGGTGCAGGTAGTACTACTTAATACTCATCCGATTCTGGATTATGTCCAAAACATGCCACCAAACGTTGTAGAGGTCGGTGGCTTGCACATTCAGGCCGAGTCGGAGCCGCTGCCGTTTAGCATGCAAGAATTTATTGATCGCTTTTCCGAGGGTATCGTCTTCATAAATCTTCCCCATATTGAGCTATTGTATGGCATGGGCATACCAGCGATTGAGGCCATGGTCAGGGAGTTTAGCCAATATGGGTTTCTTTGGAACGTGAACAATGTAAAGGATTTACAGCTATCAGAGAACGCTTTCAATTTGAGAACTATCAATGTGATTGAAAATATGCAGCAGAATATTTTGGGTTAGCTGAAAGCCTTTTTGAAATCGAATCTTGTCTACATTTTTGTTTTCGATTGCAGCTCAGTCCAATGTTAAAGTATTTCTGACCCATGGAGATAGCTTTAGTATACAGGAAGCTATCTACAATGCTGTACCACTTATTATATTACCACTTCTAATGGATCAAATCAATGTAAGCTAATATTTAAGCGTAGATACTTATATACATATATATCAGCAAAAATTGTATTGCTTCACAGAACGCTCAGCGCTTGGAAGAACGTCATTTGGGAGTTAAAATTTCACCAAGCGACTTTAAAGTGAACAGCTTCTCGGAAGCTCTCAAGCAATTAGTGCGCGAGGATTCCTATTTGGATGCAGTACAGCAAGCACAACTTAGTTTTCGCACACGCCAAGTGAAGCCCGTGAATGTAGCAGTTTGGTATACGGAGCAATTGATTAGTCAACCGAATCTCTTTAAGCATTTGTCAATCCCCAAGTCTTCTGGAAAGTTTTACCTTGTTAGAAAATCTATGGAAATTTTAATTGTACCTCTACTCTTTATTGTATTCTTTACTGCCAATTTTATTCTTCTGATTTGGCAAATCTTAAGTAAAAACAAAAAGCTAAAACACATTGAAGAGCAGAAGGAAAATGCCAAGCAAAAGGTAGATAATAAAAAAGATTAGATTTGGCTTGGGAATTCAAATTAGAGGTGTTTTAACATCGAGACATACTATGAAGTGAAATAGAAAAATGACAAAAGTATTCAAATATAAGTAATACAAAAGTATCTTAAAGCTTCGAATTATTTATTAAATTTTGATAAAAGAAGTTTTAGGTGTTTAGGAGTCATCTAGGCGTGTTCCAAATCTTGTTGGACTTGTTGAAAGTAAATTTTTCTTAAATCTGGTAACTATACACTAAAATAAAATAGTGAAGAATTTTATTGCTTAGCACCTAAACGTATGCAGTACTTCTTTTCGATAAGCGGAAAACTGTAAAGCAGTTTTAAGAGCACAGTTGAGGCCCTCTGCCTCCTCTCTCTCTCTCTCTCTCTCTCTCTTCTCAGGTACACGAATGACTTAAAGTCTGCATCACAGGTAAACACGAAGCGTCCGAGAGCAGAGTTTAATTATTTTACCTTTTTGGTGACAAGTGAAACAAAAGAATGCTTGCCTTTCGTAAAAATCTACCTCAGTACTTTTTGAGAATCGGCATTGCACGCAACTGAGCGGACCAGAATGTTAACAAAGTTATTGAAAATCTGCTGCAACTCGCGACAATGCACGTTCGCCAAACCATTTGAGGCGATGCCGGGGCCACGGGGGCCGTTTGGATTGGGTAATCTGTACAGCTACATGCCTGGCATTGGTGCTTACTCCTGGCTGAAGTTACACAAGGCCGGACAGGACAAGTACGAGAAATACGGATCTATTGTGAGAGAAACAATGGTGCCGGGTCAGGATATTGTTTGGCTGTACGATCCCAAAGACATTGCGACACTTCTCAACGAACGTGAGTGTCCGCAGCGACGCAGCCACCTGGCACTGGCCCAGTACCGCAAACAGCGACCGCATCTATATAAGACCACTGGTCTGCTGCCAACAAATGGACCCGATTGGTGGCGCCTGCGATCGCAGCTGCAAAAGGAGCTAAGTGCACCGAAAAGTGTGCGCAACTTTGTGGGTGAAGTGGATGGAGTGACCAAAGAGTTCTTAAAATTTCTGGAGCATGCATCTGGTGTTGGTGCAGCCATCAATATGCTACCCAAGCTAACCAGACTGAATTTGGAACGTAAGCGAATTGTAAACTTGTCTCTTACGAATATCAATAATCAATTAGTCTATTGAAATCATTAGTCACCTGCCTGCTAACCTTTGGAACACGCCTTCAATCCTTTTCGCCCGAGGAACAACATGTCAACTCCCGTTCTACACAATTGATGCATGCAGCTGAGACCACAAATAGTTGCATTCTACCCACCGATCAGGGCTTGCAGTTATGGCGTTTCATAGAAACTCCTAGCTATCGCAGGCTGCGTCGCGCTCAATCGTATATGGAAAGCGTAGCCTTGGAGCTGTTGGAACAAAATGTGCAAAGAAACGCTTTTCGATCCTCACTGATTGCTAGTTACGTTCAGAATCCTCAGCTCGATCGACTTGATATCGTGGGCACAGCGGCTGATTTATTATTGGCTGGCATTGATACTACTTCCTATGCCTCTGCATTTCTGCTGTACCATGTTGCTCGCCATCCTGAAGTGCAGTTGCGTCTATACGCAGAGGCAGTGAAAGTGCTACCCAATCCAGAAGATTCACTCAGCGCGGCTGCATTGCGCACGGATATTACATATACGCGAGCAGTGCTTAAGGAGTCGCTGCGACTAAACCCCATTTCTATTGGCTTTGGACGTGTCCTCAATCAGGATACAGTTCTCAGCGGTTACTTCGTGCCCAAGGGGGTAGGTGGATGTCTAAATGCCAATAATGACATAATATATTACTTAAGCCGTTTCCATTTTATAGACCACCGTAGTCACCCAGAATATGGTTGCTTGTCGGCAGCCTGAACATTTTTCAAATCCCTTAAGTTTTCAGCCCGATCGTTGGCTGCAACAACGCAATGCCCTCAATCCTTATCTCGTGCTGCCTTTTGGACACGGCATGCGTGCGTGTATTGCTCGACGCCTGGCTGAACAGAATATGCACGTCTTGCTCTTAAGGGTAAGAACTACCTCTAATCTAAATCATCATCTACAACACTGAAGCAATGAAATTTAAAATGCAAATTCTATTCGACACAGCTGCTGCGCAACTATGAGCTCACATGGCGGGGCCGAACGGATGTCGAATTGGATATTGAAACTCTACTGATCAACAAACCCAATGCTCCGGTGCTGATCGAACTAAGGCGGCGGTGTGCGTGATTTGCAATTCAAAATGAAGTGCGTGGGTACGCTAAGAGTTCATTGTTTACTTTTCTTAATAAAATCGGTTAAATAAACATTTATTAAATATATTTATAATTAATATAAATCATATGACTAGTGTGTTTTATATATGTTTAATTTTTCTTTTTCAATTGAAAGGCTGGTGGTGTTTTGGTCTATATGTACTACATAAATGATAAACAAACTAATCCGATATCTAAGTTTGAATATAATAAAAAGGCATACGCATGAAATTCTTTATATAGTTTCAAAGTTGCTTAAGAATGGATTCGAATAATACTTGGAAAAATATATATATATATATATATATATATATATATCTTTAATATAATTTTGTTCTAAGTCTAAAGGTTGTTTTCTTATATATGCATTAAATCTCTAACCTGCTAGTTCTCTTAAAGTCCCCACTTTGCTTGATCTTAAACCATGTAAATCTAACCGAGGTACAGTTATGCCCTGTAAGCTCAAATCTACTGAGAATTTAACCACTACCGTTTTACTATAATCAGACTGTTAAGTCAAGTTCAAGTCAAAAACATGTCACCTATACTTATTTCTCTTCTTCTTCTTTCTTTTCTACTTCTTTCTTCTCTCGCCTCTATTATGTTCTATTGTTCTGTTGAATCCTGTAACCTAACCTATAAGGACTTTGGTTGCTTACCGCACTAAACGCTAAGATGATTGGTGGAAAAATACATATACATCTAGAATTCTCTGGAGCTGCCTTATCTGTGAGAGATCTTTTGATCTAATATATATATATATATATATATATATATATATATGTATTTTTGAATATATGTCTTTGATAAATCTTAATTATGTAAATAGTTCTGCCGCCGAGGTAAGCTTTAAAGCTCCAGCAGCAGAACCTCCTCATGCTAGAGTATGTTAAGCAGAGACGAGTCCATCATACGATCATCGTACAGACTCAAGGTCTTCGAGGCGCGCGCTTTTCGCACTGAGGGCGGCACATCGCCGGGGGTTTTGACTCGCTCACTAGGATCGCGCAGCCGTTCACTGCTACCATGCCCACTAAATACCTCACGGAAGACTTCCAGACTGTGTTGGCGGCGCATTTGCTGCTCTGTTGGCGGCGGCATATTGTTGCTGTTACTGGTTACCAGTAGAGAATTTGTGCGCAGGTGTCCTGAACGACGTTTTGACCCCCGGGAAGCAGACAGCATGTGGAGTTCGTTCTCGTTGTTGTTGTTGTGGTTGCTGTTCCCATTACAGTTGATGTGCTTGATGAGGCTGCTGGACAGCGAACGGGGCACTATATGAGCAGGCGTCCCAGCGCGCTGTTCCGCGCTTCGAAGCTGCAGCAGATTGGCTCTATCCAAGGGCTGCAGCGGACTCAAGTCCAGATTGTTGGGTCGTCTTAAGCCATTCGTCAAATGTGCACTGTCCATGCTTTTCAGAGCCGCCACGAGATTCGACTTCTCCTCGCCCAATTGAAGTTGCCGACAAAGCGCCTCGGCGTGCTCCTTGCGAAAGAGTTTTTTGTGGATCAAGGCGCGAATACCATGCCATCCACGAAGCTTCTGATCTGTGTTTTGTTGCTTGGGAAAGCCCTGACCCAGACTGGAGCTCTGCTTCTGTTGACGACTGGCAATAAGCTCTTCTACACTCACATCATGCTCCAAACACGACAGACTCTGCTCCTGCTGAGGCTGAAAACTGTGCTTCTTACTGCGTTCCACTAGCACAGGTGGCGTCCGCAGATTCTGAGGTGCTAAGTTGCGTTCCTGGCAAGGGTTCCGCCCTTGCAGATGGGGCTGCAACTGAGGCTGTGCATAGCTTAAGTGATTCTTTTCTGCAGGAAATTGCTGATTGGGTGGCGGCTGCAACAAGCCACCATCGGCTGATGTCAGCTGTGATTGTGGCTGATGCACTGCAGCCGCAGTTGTTGTGGAGTTGCTGATTGTGCTAACAAACATCTGAGTTGCCGGCAAGGACAGGTTGTTGGTGTTGAGTAACGGACTAGCCGGCTGCACTTGGAGCCGTGGGCGCAAGCTAGACATCTCTTGCATACGCTCCTCGGCACAAAGCGATGTCAGCCTAGCATCTGCATCGTGGTCCCAGCAGTCCTCGCAAGTATCTCTAACGAGCTTGGCAGCAGCTCCACCGCCCCAACCTGTTGGAAATAGCGGTCGCGCCTTATGACGCACCACTAATGCCTGCATCTGATCGAAACTAGGATGCGGGCCTACTTCTTGTTCGTAAGGAGCCTTATAGGGTGGCGTCAGCTGGCCAGGTGCATAGAAATCAGAGCAACGTGTTGCCACCTCCCACAACACCAGGCCTAGTGAGTAAACATCCATTTGCTTTAGCGACGTCTCACAGTCTCGCAAGTTGACGGCGCCTTCCAGCAGCTCCGGGGCCATGTAACGTAGCGTGCCTACCTCATTGATGCTCTTGGTCTCGGCCATGGCCACCTCACCCTTGTATTCGTACTTTGAGCCGAACACCTTCAACGCAAAGCCGAAATCCGCAATGCAGCAGCTTAGATCTGCTTGCACCAGAATATTACGCGAATTGAGATCCCGATGGGCCACGCAGGGCTTGTGCAGCTCACCCAATCGTAGTTCCGTATGCAAGTGGGACAGGCCACGCGTAATGGAACGCAACATACCACAACACTGGGCAAAGTCTGTGCTATTGGCAATTAACCAATCCTGAAGGCAGCCCAATGGTGCGAGTGATAAAACCAATTGATACTCCATGCGACCATCCATGGTGCGACGTTCATCATACCCTAAATATGAAAGGGGGATGAAATAATGACATACTGCTGGTATATGGATTTCGCTGAATACTCACCAAAGTAGCTAAGCAGAGCCGGGCACTCCATTAGTGGCAAAGCATAAATATTTCTTTCATTCACATAATACTGATGATGGGCCTCTGGATAGATCTTAACGGCTACTTCTTGCTCATGCAGCAGGCCCTTCATCACAGTGCCATATTTGCCACTGCCCAGCATGCTAATGAGGTTCATATTGTCGACGTTGCGCAGATTGGAACTGTAGCCGGGTCCTGATGGAGCCAATGGAGACTCTTCTGGCTCGTTGTTTTCCTTCACGCCTCGACAATATTGAACTGCCAACAGAATGCCAATTATAATGACTGTCAGCAGGCCGACACAGGTCAGCAACGTGGTGGCTCTAAAGGAGTTATACTGTTGCGACGACGCTCGATTGTAAATCACCAAATGTACATTATTGGCCAATTCTTGAGGCGCTGGCTCCACAACAGCGACTTGGGCATTGCACAGCTCGCCGGAGCAACAGCAATAGTAGAGACTGTTGTTGCGGGATGTGGGCGCCGAGCTGGTGCACTTCGTATGGCTGCAAATGGAATTTCGATCAGTATTGTCCTTCCAGCAGCCTGCATAGAATAGAAATCGTCGTAATTACAATGTACTTTAACATGGCTTTTAGCTCACCCTGCTTAACGAAACGAGTGCCATTCGAGGTCTGATTCCACAGCGTAAAACAGAAAGTGTAGCCCTCCGTGCAGGTGCGCTGATGTGGCTCACTGGGCATGATACCTCCTTCCTGATACTGTTGCTGTTGCTCCACACTGATGCCCTCGCTGCTCTCCTGTTCATAGTCATCGTCGTGCTGTGAATTATCATTCTCCTTGTAGCTCATGCAGCTGTGCTGCCGACTAGGCGCAGGCGCTTTAGAAATAGAAGCAATTAAATCAGTATATATTTATCTTTCAAATTAATATATTTTGCGCACTCACAGGCCATTGTTAGAGTTATCAAGAGCATGAACAGCGCCCCACATTGCAAACTCCACATTCGCCCTGTCATCTTGCGAATTTTAGATTACGTTGAGTTTGAAGTGTGTTGTGTCTGGGTTTTTTGTTGATCTTAGCTCTCAGTTCTCTAACTCCTTTATGCTTTTTGTTTATGGCATTTTGACTGATCAACAATAAATACTGCTGAAATAAGCATTTAAATGTAAATAAAAGTATGTATATTCATGTATAAACACATATAAACTTATATTTATACCTTGATCCCATTAAAAATGGGAAAACAGGGTATAATGGTTTTGTTAAAAGTATGTAACAAGCAGAAGGAGGCGTGCCAAGCCGAGTTGATTGGGCCCTGTCCGTGTGTCCGTCCGTCTGTCCGGATGGGATCTGGGTATCACGTAGTCGGACACCACCGACTTGAATTTTCTTACTTGTTATATATGTATTATTATATTATATATATATATATATATAATATATTAGCCAAACAGTAACGCCATGACATGTCTGGGCAGTTGTTATTCGAGTCCAGAACATTTTTGGAGCTTGGCTGTAGCTTCATTTTACACTTTATTCTGTATTCAATGGCCCCACTATAAACTGAGCTAGCGCTGCAATTTTATAGGCGACGATAACGCCGAGACCCAAATACAAAAACACTCAATCAACTGGACAGAGTATCAGCAACAACAGTCGCAATTGCTGCATCAGCCGCAATGGAAATAGCAACAATGCTTGGCGCTTCTTTATCGGTCTCTTTGTCAATCAGTGAGTCAGTCACCCACCCAGTTTTCTGAAAATGGAGCTGGCGCTACAATGGGGGCGTTTAGTCGACATCATTGTACTTTGGAATCATTTGATGCCGCATTCCGCTAAGCAAATAAAAATAAAAACACTCAGCTTAAAATCGTGTGTAAGTAATAATTAGTCGAAATACTAATGTATATAAATATTAGGTATTAAAATGAGATCATTTGAACCCATCTAAAAATTGTATTTAGTTTGAATACTTTATTCTTTATCATGCATGCCATTTTTTTCATTTACTTATGGAGAATATGAACAGATTAACGTTGAATATTCGCTTTTCAGCTTTCTTGCAACCCACTCTACTATTTTAAGTATGTAAAATTAAATAAATAAATCTCCATATTTGTTAAAGTTTTTTTTTTACATAGATGTATATCGAATTTGCAAAGCTTGTCTCATAATTACAAATGAAATGAAAATTAAAACCTTTTAAAAGAATTTAAAAATTTATTCTTTTTATACCCGGAGCTCATTAAAAATGGGAAAGTAGGGTACAATGATTTTGTTAAAAGTATGCAACAGACAGTAGGTTGCGTGCCACACCCCATAAAGCATAAATATTCTTGATCAGGACGACAAGCCAAGTTATTGGGCTGTCCGTCTGACTGTCCGTATGTCCGTATGTATGATGTCAGATGTCAGAACTTTTTTTGAAGTTTGAATTGTCTTTGAATTTTCGTCTACCTACTTTACCTAGAGTTTAAGTTGTTTTTGTTTTTATACCCTGAATCCATTGAAAATGGAAATTTCAGGGTATAATGTTTTTGTGCGAATGTATGTAACAGGCAGAAGGAGGCGTGCCACACCCCATAAAGTATATATATTCTTGATAAGCTCGATGAGCTGAGTTGAACTAGCCCTGTCCATCTGTCCGTCCGTCCGTCCGTCCGTCCGTCCGTCCGTCCGTGTAAACACGTGGATTTCTTAAACAACAAAAGCTAGAGACTTCAAATACAAAGCAAAATGCTCGATAATACCATACGCTGTACGAGTTTATTTTTTTTTTTCGATAACTTGTCCCATTTCTTTTTTATCGATAACTATCAAAAATATAGCTTTGTTTTTGAGGTCTAGCGTGCACACCGTTGAAGATAGAATCGTGCACTAAGTTTTGTTTGATTGCTATATTGAATCCGCACATTTTGTCATTTTTGGATTTTTGATGCCACGCCCATTTCGCCCACAATTCAACAAAATCGATAACTCACGTATATCAAATACTAGAGACTTGAAATTTGGCAAATAGGTACATTTAGATGTCATAATCATTCCCCGAAAATTTCACTAAGAACATAAGTCGAGAAAAAAAGTTATTAAACAATAAAGTTTCCATAGCACAGCCTCTGCTGCAGCCGCAAAACTGTGCAGTACGCATATTACGTGCATGCATATGTTTGTGTGTGTGTGTGTGCATGTGTTGTTTACTATTAATGAATAAATGAAGCTCTTAATGATTGGTATTACAGCTCAATGGATTCAGGGTATCTCTTAGTCGAACAGTCACGACTAGAGTTTCGTTACTTGTTTTTTTTGTAATAAATATTAATATGTCAATAAAACGAGGCGCAATGTCAGAAGCTTACACATACCAATGTATGTAGTAAACTGTTTGTGTATAAACACACCTACTTGTGCATGTGTGCAGGTACTAGTCTATTGACGCCGTCAGAGCTTAACGAACGAAATAGAAAGCATAGTCTCTCAATTTACGACTTACTGCTGATAAGAATCAATGAGCAAATAGAGATGAGAAGTAACAAGCCAGTCGTGTCACGATATTTCAAAATTATATACGAATATAACAGTCGTGTCACGATATGAAAAAAATAATATACAAATATAACATTTATTAACTTAACGTCAAACACATTGATTAGATAATAGCTAAACTCCTCATACATAGGCATCGAATTTATATGTGTACATCAACTACATCAAATATCAATTATAAGCTATTTGTATTAAGTGTTTTATAATCCCCATCATGGACCATTCATGCTCCTTGCCTTTGCTTTGGCCCACAGATGTAGTAAATATAAACATGGAAATTGATTGTGTAGCTTTATGCTTTATGCTTTGTATTCGCATGTTATCGTCAATGAGAGTGGACGACGAAGCCAACGCGTGCGTCCATGAACACGAAAACGATAGAAAGAGAGACGGAGAGAGAGATAGAGTGAGTGAGAGAGGAGAGTGGGAGAGAAAAAAAGAGCAGACCACTTCACTCTTGACACGGCACTCCGGCACTCCGGCACTCCGGCACTCTCTCGGACACATGCGCACGATGCATGGGCATAGGCAAGCGAGAAGCGCAACTGGCGCGCCAAAACAGGTTCCCTTAGGTGAGAGGGAGCGCCGTAGAGGCAAGGGAGAGCGTCTGTTCCAGCATGACAGCCGACGGCGCCAGTTAATTGCAAACTTTTTTATAGCCATTTGCTGTTGCGTATCTTTTTACTCGTTGTTGTTGTTACTGATGATTGGGGACTGTGCAGTTTGCTGATTATTTCTTAGCATGCTGAACGTGAGGTATGTCTGCATGAGTATGTATGTCTGTATGTTGTCTGCCTGTCTGTGTATATCTCTGTGCATCTGCCGCAGATTTCTGGACGAAATGTGTGTATGCAGAAAATCAGAATTACAACAGCGCAGGCAAACGAGATAGAAGTGGATTGCTCGGTATTTTAAAGGGTCCTGAGTCTGGTTTCGAGTGCACCAGGGTGGGTGGGCGCTAAGCTCAGACGGTCGCGTGTACATACATATGTATGTAGATACGTATGTGAGTTTGTGTATGTGTGTACTTCAGTTTGGTGTGCTTGTGAGTGCGTGCGCAGACCTGCTACAAAATTGATTTTTCCAAGTCATTTCGAGTTGTTGCCTCACACGAAATATGAAAAAACAATCACATCAAGCTGGAAAAAAACTGGCTTACTTGAAAAGTTCGCAGCGTTATTTCACATTACAAATAAGTATTCAATGATTTTAAAATTTTCTTGCGTTTTTAACGGGTTTTCAAGGCATGACGGCCCTAAAACAATTTTAATTTGTTTTCGTAAGTTTCGTATTTTTTTTATTTAACTAAACTAAAATTGTAGCCATTTAGATTGCGGACGGCATCAATGGTTTTTGTGTCATTTCGGATTTTCTTATAATTTAATTCTTCCTCTTCATAGAATTTAATAAATTTCTTTGATGCGCGCGACGCTTTCAAATGACTTTTGCCTTCGCCGTCGCTCACTGAGAACTGACTGACTGACCGCGACTTGGGCGCCAGCAGTGTCGTCGACGACGACGGCGACGTCGGCACATTGCGCATATTTACGAAGCAGCGTGCAAAGACGCAGACAGCGCTTGGCGCTCCCAGAGAGAACTCGACTTAAGAGAGCAGTTGTGAGAGGCATGGCGCTTTAATCACTTGTTGATTGCATGCGGTGTGTGCTTACAGATATAGATTTAATGTATACATATGCAGATTCAGAGTTCTTTATTCTTTATATATATATATATATATATATATATATATATATATATATATATATATATATATATATATATATATATATATATATATTTATTTATAATTGTGTGTGTATATTTATTAGTCCACTGGGTGAGCCGGCAGCACTTGACCAGCGCAACTTCCAAAACCAATGCGCAAGCCATTTTTCTCGCAGTGTCCCCGTATGATGACCTCATCGTAGTCCTGCAGAAACTTGCGCGTTTTGCCGCCTTTTAGCTCTATTGTTTTAGTTCCCCGCCAACACAGTTCCAATAGCGAGCCATACGAATCGCCCGTTTCGCCACTTATCGTGCCGGATGCCATTAAGTCACCTGGACGCAAATTGCAGCCAGTGACCGTGTGGTGTGCGATCTGCTGCAGAGGTGTCCAATACAAATGCTTGAAGTTGGACTTGCTAATCAGCGACTCACTCTCATTGGCAGCTTTAAAGACCGAAAATGGGTTCAACCATATCTATAATACTTGAGAGTTATTTTTATCTCACGTTTTAAAGACACTTCCAGATGTATGTCAAAGTTAAAAGGAATGCTCTGCTTTAAGTATGGCAGCACTTCAGGTTCCTGTGGAAAGTTTTCGAGTAAAAATGGCTTCAATGCTGCAGTCGTTACCACCCAAGGAGATATGGTTGTACCCAGATTCTTGGCAGTAAACGGACCCAGTGGCACATACTCCCATTTCTGTATATCACGAGCACTCCAATCGTTCATCAGCGTAAATCCAAAAATATTCTGCCACGCATCGTCCACTTTAATAGATTCTCCCAACTGGTTACCAGGGCCGCCAATGAAGAACGCCATTTCCAGTTCAAAGTCCAAAAGTTTGCATGCTCCAAAGATCGGTTTTTCAGCCCCCTCCGGCAACGTCTGACCCAAAGGGCGACGAATGGGTGTGCCAGACACAACAACAGAGCTGGCGCGACCATGATAGCCCACTGGTAAATGCCGCCAATTAGGCATCAGAGCATTATCCGCACCTCGGAACATGATGCCCACATTGGTTGCATGATGAATGGAGGAGTAGAAGTCCGTGTAGTCACCAATTTGTGCTGGCAAATGTAGCGATATCTCCGATTGAGGTACTAGAGCTCTAGCAGAATCAACGGAAAAGAATGAAAATATCAAACAATATCTTACGAGAGTATTGACCTAGCCTACATGCTTCTTAAGTCCACATTCTGGTCCACTGCGGACCCCTTGGACAAGAGTGTTTGGGTTTGAGTCCTCACTGCATCCCATGCCTCGTGGCCCAAGCTCATTAGCAAGTTCAAAGTCTCTGCCTGCAGTGCAGCCTATAGAAAATACAGCAGGCAACGAAGCAGATTAATAAGCAGTTAAACAAGCAGTGCGCAGTATATACCTGCAATGGGGGTGCAAACAAATGCGAAATAGCTTTTAGATCCAGCACATGCTCACCAATTGCGACACACAGTCGATGGACGGGCTGTAAAACAACAGAAATACGGGCATAAGAAATTATACGGTATTCAGCACGATATTCCAAGATAAGCAGGTGTTATACAAAGCTGTAGCTATTATGATTATGGAAATCGTAGATTGTTTTCGTAAACAAACTAGTTTTATACATCATTTATTATGTAAATGATATTCACTAAAGCTGTCTTCGTTCTAAGTAGATATACCAAAAACATGTGAAACTTCATTGCTAAGTCTTTTATAATATTCCATGTGACATTCAATATTTAAGTTTAATAAAATAAATTTATAAATATTTTACATGTTTGCTACAAATATATATTTTTTTAAATTACTTACGTTCGACTTCGTGGAAAAGACAGCATATGGCAAATTTTCCAAGGGAAAATCGCTACCGTCTGGAACTGGCACAAAGCTAATTGACATTTCCTTCACTTTTAGACTATTATTAAAAATATAACTGAATAATTCAAAAATTCTGAGAATATTTGTGCTAAATAAACAGATTAAAATGACAGCCGCTATGAAAACTGTTCGCACCGCCAGAGTGACGATTACAACTGAGAAACTGCTCACAAATTAAAGTCTTTATATATCGTATGTATGTATATAGGCATATACATACCGGTCGCTCTAAAGCCAGTTGGGCCGGTTGACGAGCTCTTAGCAAAACAAGCCCCTCAAATCGTGCAGAGAACCAATAAAAAACTCTCTTTGTTGCTCTTTGGTTACTTTTGTTTATTATTTTCACATATATGTTTAAGTTATATGTATATCATATATATATGTATACGATGCTGGAATAATTGTTTTTATTTGAGTTCTCAAAGACATATACATCAATTTATACATGAAATACTAATTATATGATTTGATTTTAGAATTTTCTATTTCATTTGTAATTTATCTCATATACACATAATTTATATGTAAATTGACTGGATTCAACTTAGTTAACAGCACATTAAACTACAACACATAAATGCATATGTTATATATATTTGAGAACATATATATCTATTTCGTTTTCGAATCGTTTTAAAACTCATTGCTAATCAAACTTATCAAGTGAACCAAAATTTGATTAATTTATATTCATATATTTTATATAATTTCCCAACACCTATTTAACTTTTTATTTAATTGCAATTAATTGACACCGAACATATCTGCAGTATACATATTAGACGCATGTGACGGATGATAAGCACGATCGACTAACTAAAATTTAACTAAATGAATAATTTATACGTATTTACGTATATAGTACAGTTCGACACTTGGACAAGTTTTGGCTCAAGAACCCATTCTTTCAGATTTATGTCGTATATGAAGAAATCTAGCTTTGAACTTGAAGGTCCCATTTTTGAACTGTTTTAGATGTATACAATTTAACAAGCACAGGTCTCTTTTGAAAAATATGGTGTAAAGGTACATACAATTGCCTGAAGCATAAACTTTTTCATAGATCAACTTTAAATATATTTTTATGTATAGCAGCAACAAAATTATATTATTTAAGAATTGCAAACAATTTAATTAGAATTCAAAGAAATGTTTGCTTTGAGTGCTTTTTTTTATGATATGTTAAGATATCATATTATTTTAAAACACTTTCATACTTATATTTTGTTTTTTTTTTTTTTTAATTTATTTTTGTTTTATAAGTGTTTAAATGTTCCAACTTTGATTTTTTTTAATTGATTTGATTTTGAGTTTGGCTTGGTGGCGAGTGTGTCGGGTGGTTTTGTGTTTTAATTCTTTGATATATAATTATTTAATATATTTTGCATATGCAACAGTCGCCATAAACTCTTGAAATTCCTTCATGAAAGTGAAACATAAAGTAACATTAAGATTGGCAACAATTCGATTATAAGTATATGAGTACATATTGATCGTTTTCCAACTCTGGTTTGGATCTTAGTTGGATCGTAAAACGAATTCATACATAACAATCGGTAACACATTTGAATATAATGTAAAGTAACATATATCTTTGTTTAGTTGAGATTTATTCTCTTTGCGTTCGTATGATATGCTTTTTACCTTAGAGATACTTCTTGGTTGCATCAACTATACAACAGTAGCTAGATAAATCTTTAGGAGACAATATAGGTTCTCAGCTAGAATTGTTTACAAATCATCGCCCAATCGGTGTATCTCGTCAAGCATGAAGTCGACATCCTGCTCGGTCACGGCAGCGGAGGAGATGATCGAACGGAAGAAGTTGGGTCGTCGGTCATCTGGCTGGTAGCCAACCATAAGTGTACCCTTCTGCATCATGCGTCCCTTGATAATAGGACAAATCTAAAAAGGCTCCAGATTTTGAAATTAATTAGGTTATACCAGGTAGGCAGACAGATATCTTCTTACCTTGCCCAATTCAACTTCCTTCTTGCTGTCATGTGGCACACCTCGCAAACGCTTGGGAACATACCAGAACGATACATTGACGCATTCTGGCTCCAGAATCAAGTGGAAGCGATCGGATTGCTGTCGAATGCGCTTTAGCTGATACTGAACCAATTCCATCAAGCGATCCTGCTGCTGCTCGAATCCCTCGGTGCCCTTGGCGCGCCACTGCAGCCAGAGCTTGAAAATGTCGTTGTGGCGTCCACACTGAATCACCTTGTCGCCGGTGTCGTAGCTGATGTCATACTGCTTGTCAGTCATGAACAGATACTCGGCTGACATTTGATTGCAGCTGATGAGCAGTCCCTGCCAACAGATGGATTTTCGTTATCGGTTATTTCGTATTTCCTAAATTTTTTTGCTCATAAGTCAAGTTCAAATTTTAATTAAAATTCCGGCTGCCAAAAGACGCAACTGTGACCGATGGCAACATATTGCACTGAATATAAAAAAGCAAACCCATTCGAGGGGTGGCTCTTGCCAAACTAAACAGGAGTAACAGCAGTAGCAGCAGCAACAGGGTTGTCAAACATTTGCTCATTCATTGTAATTTTTGGGGCTGCGACTGTCCCCGCTTGTGTCAGATTGCCTGTCTGTTGTTTGGAATGAAAAATAACAAGGAATTGCTCGCAACACAATTGGAATTCTTTAGGCAAACAACAAACATGGTGATATGCAAAAGAATTTTGGGTAAATAAGGCATAGTATGAAGGATAGAAAGCTTAAAACTTCTATGGATCGATAAGCAGAAAGATATGGATTAAATGCATAACAATTTGCTAATAAAAAAAAAACTATTTATATACATTGTTCAGACTTTCAATTAATATCCTTAATAATTTATATTCTGATATTCTTATTAAAATATTCAAAATAAAAAATCATTAGAGCTGACTATAGTCAATGCGCAATGAATTCTGTATTTAGTTCAGAGTGAATTTAATGTAAAGAACTTTGACGCTAACGGTCTAGTAAGTGACTTTGTGACCGAACTATTGCGAAGTCTGCTAAGAACGATTGGGTTATGTGGAATATTATACATTTAACACTATATATATATATATTTTAACTAAGTTCATAAATAGTTTCTGCATATTTACTTACATCTTCCTTGAAGTGAATAGTCGAGCACTGGAGCAGCGCTCCCATGAGCTTGTGTGGATTCCAGGTGACAGAATCCGCACTGCAAAAGTCAAATCAGGTCGAGCAACAATATATTAAATGACATTCAATTACAAATTACAAACAATTAACACTAAGCTGCCGCGCTATGTGGTCTGCATGACTCCAGTGGCAACCCTCACTCACAGCCACCCCGCTGGGACAAGGACAGCGACAAGGACAGAAGCCTTCTTACGGGCAAGTGCCATAAATTGTGGCAATTTCAAGCCGCAGACCTTTAATTGAATTCAAAGCGAGCGCAACCCCAAAGCCTGAGGGTCGACAGACGCCACTAAACATCCCCCAGGGGCAGCTATTTACAGTTCCGTGTGTGTGAGTGTCTATAAACATGATGCTTATGGAGTGCCAGTGTAAGCGTGCTTCAGCTTGAGTGGAGGCATGTGGCGCATGCCACAAATTTTATCAATGACTGTTCTTCTGCAGTTCCAAGCTCTAACAAAAAGTGTGCATTGTTTTAGGCATTTCCCGCAAGCTAAGCGGATTTAAGAGCATCTCCTAGCAGATGGAGCCGAATGCTATTAATCAACTCGGGCTTAGCTGCCAATGGCCACAAGATGTCAGCTGCACGCGCATTTAATGATTAATTTATAGAGACTCGTTCAATTAGGGCCCGCAATTTGCATGCCAGCCAAGATTTGGGCGCCAAATGAATTGAATGGAATCTTGATGGATGGGGACCATCAATTTAAAAGTGTTTATGGGACACTGCTCCCTTGACCGCAAAACTGTCAATACGACAGCTGCAGTGGTAACATTTGCCTAAGCTATGTGGCATTCTCATTCACGAAGGGCGCGAGTATTGGAAAGTGCACTTACGGACTCCGATTTTAACTTTAAAATTAAAAATTCCTTGCACCAAAATCTAAGGGAAGCAGCTGCCTGATCTACCGCCCAGTTATTGTTTGGCGTAATTGTTGTGTAAGTAATGCCCACCACCCAGCACCCAACCACCCAACCACCTAGCCAACCATCCATCCTACATCACAGACAGGCGGAAGGGTGGCAATCGAGTGAGTGTTGCAAGGACGTGCGGGTTGAATATCCACTTTGTTCATTTGTTTGTCTTTTACGCAGACGAAAATGCACTCGGCTTGGTCCTTGTAATCCCGTTAAGCTCTGAACACCTGATGGAAGCACTAAATGGCAAATTGAGATTTTTACCACATGTCGTCGAAGGCTCGCCTGTAAGTACTTTGGACTTTGAACGATGCGGGCCATTTGGGAGCATTTAGATTTAAGTTTGCACAACAAGAGATTTCAATTTTTGTTTTGACTAAGTTATTGCTTAGGACATAAATACATGTTATAGACAACGACGCACATTTGTCTGTATGTAAAATTAATTTTAAAATAATTTTAATTGCCCAATATATATGTATGACTATTTTCACCACAAAGAATGCGGTTCAATTATGCCATCCAAAAATTCAAATTGAATATTTTATATCATTAATACATTATAGCATTAAATATAAAATAAAAACATATAATTGTCAAAAAGAATAATAAGAATAAAATATATAACAAGTAACAACACTCTAGTAGAGCTGCTCGATACCCTGAATCCATTGAGCTGTAATACCAATCAAAACAAGTAACAAAACTCTAGTTGAGACTGCTCGACTAAGAATACATAGGGCTGTAATACCAATCATTAAGAGTTTCATTTATTCATCAATAGTAAACAACACATGCACACACACAAACATATGCGTGCACGAAAATGCACGTAATATGCTTAATGCGCGGTTATGCGGCTGCAGAAGAGGCTGTACTATGGAAAATTTATTGTTTGATAACTTTTTTTCTCGACTTATGTTCCTAATGAAATTTTCGGGGAGTGATTATGACATTCAAATTTACCTATTTGCCAAATCTCAAGCATTACGAGTTTATTTTTATTTTTCGATATCTCGTCTAATTTCCTTATTATCGATAACTATCGAAAAAATCTCTTTGTTTTTAGACCTGGCGTGCACACCGTTAAAGATAGAATCGTGCACTAAGTTGTGGTTGATTGCTAAATTGAATCCGCACATTTTGTCATTTTTGGATTTTCGATTTCACGCCCATTTCGCCCACAATTCAACAAAAATTACAGCAGACAACAAAAATGACAACAGATTTGGCAAATAGGTACATTTTAATGTCATAATCACTCCCCGAAAATTTCTTTAAGAACATAAGTCAAGAAAAAAAGTTATTAATCAATATAATTTCCATAGTACAGCCTCTTCTGCAGTTACGTGCATTATCGTGCATGCATATGTTTGTGTGCGTGCATGTGTTGTTTACTATTAATGAATAAATTAAACTTATGATTGGTATTACAGCTCAATGGATTCAGGGTATCTCTTAGTCGAGCAGTCTCGACTTGAGTTTTGTTACTTGTTAAATATACACAGTAAATTTTATGTACAAAATGGTTAATAAATAAAAAAAAAATTTAGTAAATATGTCCACGCGTGGATTCGAACCCATACTCCAGACATTCGTTGTTAGGCTACGCAAATTTTAAACCTATATAGCATTTATTCACTTTATATTTTATAAAATATATATCCTCATTGCGTTTCGGGCGTTGTCTTACTCACTGAGTTACTGCTCTGATGGGCGCACAAGTATCAAATTTCAACTAAGCCGTGGAAAGCAGTTTACAATGCAACCATTTTGTTATTCTCAATTTGTAGAAAATAAATTTCTGCTAACGCTGAGACAAGCAACTGATTGTGCGTTCCCGCTCTTTGTGTGCCTGGCGCGTTTTCGCAAAGTGACCAAACATTAAATTTTAATAACCATAGTGTTTATTTACGGATTTTGATAAAACTTTCATCATATGATTTTTTGTTGTTTTTTAAATTGTAATTTTTTTTTTACATATATGCCATATTTGCCACTGAACACATTTTTCAATATTATGGGGATTTTCAATATTTGGGGTCGGTATCTTAACGTAACCAAATCCGAAATTAGTTAAAATACACAAAGCTACATGCAAAAATTGGAAACTCTAGCTCTGAAGATAAAAAATCTTAACTAATTTATCATGTGGATTTAAATCGATAACAATTAATCGGGAATAGTTATCGATTTTGTGAAACAAACTCAATATGCGCGTCGTATATACGATCCTAACAAAAAAAAAATTCAAATCTTTAGCTCTGATCAAGTATATATATACTTTATGGGATGTGGCACGCCACCTTCTGCCTTTTACATACTTTTAATAAAACCATTATACCCTCTCTTCCCATTTTAACGGGGATCAGGGTATAATAAAAAAACATTTTTGGGGCATGCCTCCTTCTGCCTGCTAGATACATTTAACTAAACCGTTATACCCTGCTTAAAAAGTCAATGTTAGTTTATCTTACATTAGCCTTCTTGGATGAGTGATATATTCTACAAAAGGACTCACCGTTCGACTCCTGTGAATCTTGGGTGACGATGCTTTCGCGACATCAATAATCCTCCTCCCCAAGCAGCCTGTTAAAAAAAAAAAAATGAACTTAGGTTCCACAAGAAACTCACTCCGAAATCCAATATCTACTCACATCGATGTGCATCCAGCAATTGTACTTCTGACAGATATCCGCAATAGTATTGATATCATCAAAGGCACCCAGCACTGTTGTGCCAGCCGTAGCGTTAACAAAGAATGGAATGTCGCCCTTGGCCTTGCGCTCGAGTATTAAGCGCTCCAACTCGGAAGTAATCATCTTGCCATGCTCGTCGGATGGCACTACGATGCAATGGTCAGTGCCGAGGCCGCAGACTGCAGCGCAAGATTTGATCGAATAATGGCACTGATCTGATGTGAACATGACTAAAGTGCCGGGCAACCCAACCGAACCGTGTTCCTTGTAGTTGGGAAACATCTTGTGGCGAGCGGCCAAGAAGGCATACAAATTCGAAATGGAGCCACCGGGCGCCAAAATCGAATCGCCGCCGGACCAGCCAATTATCTCACGCATTTTGGTAAGTACCACATTCTCCATTAGTATGAATACTGGAGCTATCTCATATGTGAACATATTAGTATTGGCAGTGGCGGTCAACCATTCGCCAGCCATGGAGATCAGATCCAAGCCGTTCGACAGCTGATTGAAGAAGTGTGGATGGCCTGTGGAGCACAAATTTGAGTTGCTTGTTTAATGTACCTGAAAATGCCTTCCGTCAACCGCCTTTCGTGTTTCGCCATGGTTGTCTGTCAACTGGAGCTGGTTAAGCTGACAACAGATGTGCCTGGCAGTTGTGTTGCCATCTTTCATGCTACACTTTTTGTTTTATTAAAAATGTTTCCGCTGAAACAAAGCAACAGCCAGCTGGCTACCGAGGCAAACACGGCTGACTGACGTTCAATACGAGGCCGGATGTGCATGTGTTCAAGGGCAGTCGAGCCCAGCAAACATTGTTTACGGTCTGTACGGGGTCAAAAAAATCAATAGGGGCCAGATCTTAAAGCGCTAGTCTTGTCCATTGTTACTCTAGCAGTCATCATTTATGCGCCTGTGTGTATGAATTGATGCTTCTTAAATTGTTCATTTATTGCAGCTAATTGCGACTTGCTACGATTCCACTGAACTCCCACGAAAAATCACAAAATGCTTTCAGTACAAACAGCGAAAGCCCCCTTGCTGTGTGTTCAGCGAACCCTTCGTGTGCTTCGCTCTGGGCGTCTGTCAGTTCACATCTTGAGTGCCATAAGTCGTGTGATTAAAATCCCATTCGCCACAAGGCTAAATCCATCCGCACAGACTCACATACACACAAAAACACACACACATAGTGCATAAAACCGTCGGCATCCGAACATTTCAATTTGCGGATGTGGCCTCAGTTGTTACCAGGAATAAGGACTCTTTGAGTCGCAGGACTTGAGTCACCCTCGACCTAGACACGAGCTTACGACTGCCAGGCAGAGCGTCAGGCAGTCAGTCATTCATTCGCATCAAAGGATCAGGAATGCAGCGAGTCAGAAAATAACAACGGATTTTGATTAAAGCTCCCCTTTTTATAGAGTCGTCCACGAGAAGCAGACAGAAAGCCTCTTGGCACTCGTCCCGGCCATATCATATTTCCCCTGTGCCAGGGTGTGCATTATGTGAGATTATGGATCATAAATGGGATTTATATCATGCTAGTTTAAGCTAAAGGAAATTTCTGTCAAAGAAATATGCGAAAATATGTGAATTTTTGCACATACAATCTGTATTTCAGTCCCTAAACCAAAATAATAATATAAAAGAGATAAAAATGTAAAATTAAAATGTTATGAACAAATTATATACAATTATTGCAATGCTTTCATTTGCTTAGCATTTATATTAAATAAACAAAATATCACATCTCAAAACTTTTCTTGATTTTTTTCCATATCTTGCCACAATCTGTTCGTAATTTCTTTCTTTTAATAGTACTCGCATCCAATCAAAACTTTGCCTATGTAGCTACTCCCTGATTGCATTGTTATTTCAGTCTAATTTTAATTCAATTCTGAGGACTGCAGAAGCCAAAAACTTTCCTTTCCAGCCTGCCGGTGTAATTTCCTGCTAGCATATACTGTTCGCATGGTGTACGGGGTACGGAAGCTCATGCCGTTTCCTAGACAAGGCCACAACGTCCGGGGTTGGGCGGCGGTTATTATCGATACTCCAAACAGAATTGCGGTCACGTGCGTGCCTGGCCGCCCCTTGCATTAATTTTCAATGAAATCAGGCGAGTATTCACTTTCAATGAAGGACAACAAGAAACTTGCAACAGCACCGGCTAATAAACACCCTGTACACAATATAAAGCTGTTTTATGTGCACTATAATTATTTTAATGTCTATGATATGTTTAAAAAATATGATTATTTCTTGTAATATATTATTCGAAGATCCTAGAATCGAAAGAAGCTTTTTTAAAATATCTCATTGACAGGGATATTACATATCTCTGCGAATTATGTATAAATTTATAATATGAGTATTGGGGTTCCATTAGACTATTTTCAGAGTGTTGTACGTGGTGCCAAAATCTAGATTGATTGTACCTATCTACTTGATTGGTAATATATATAGTTGAATCAGTCCTGTGAACTTAGTCATTGACTTATGATTCGTTTTCAATATCAAACCTTCACACAATATACCTTTTTTTCATTTTCAATGGGTATTGTATATAAAACATAACATAACATAAAGTGAAACGTGCGAATGACTTTTGGCTGCTAAAGCCGCATTTAGAACCCTTTTGGCTGATTTATGATTGATGGCAAGTCAGTTTTTCAGATTTAAGTCCATATTGAATAGGGTCGGAACGAGTGTTTTTGAAAGGTGTAAACAACAGCAACGCTTGTTTATATTGCCACTGGGACGAGCACAGCTCAATGGGCCATAAAATGGCATTGTCTGTTGCGATGTCCTCGAAGCTAATGTGCTTATCTACAAGGCTGCACACTTTGTGCCCTAATGCGACCGCAAGTTGCTCGGGCACGCGCCCTGTAAAGTATGCTACTGTCAAACAAGCATATGCTGTTTGTTTGTGGCGCATGCAAATTTATGCAGAGACAAATTTGATTATCGCCGACTGGCTGACTGTGCAAACATATGATAAGCTACCCCTGGGAAAAGCTTATTCGACCCCATCCTATGCGTTACCTGTCTTCACTTGGTATTTAAGCGTTGTAGCACAGTCCTCGATCAGCTGCTGCAGTGGCAGCGCCCGATCCGGCACATCCAGGTCAAGGAGACGCTTCATATCCTCCGGATGATGAAAATCGAGCACCTTCTCATTTCGATCATTAGTGGCCTTCACAAAATCCAAGAGCACATCAATTACTTTCAACAGAAATTCTCGAGTCTCTGCCCCAGCGGTGACAGTCGTTGGCATGAGATCTAAATAAAAAATAAAAAAATCAATGGAATTAAAGCACCTCTAGCTCCATCTGCTTATATCTTCATTTCTTATCGTTAGGCATAAAAAATGTGGCGCGTGCGCTGCCGCTGACAGCGAAAATGACTTTTTGCCTTATCTATTGACAGTGCCTTGTTATGATATATGATTATTATTGTGATGATGATTTGTGGGAGGGATTTATTTGAAATTGAAACGGCTGAACCATAAAATAAAGATCTAATACTTATCTCTTATAGAGAGCTTATTAAGGCTGTATTTCATTCCCTTGAAACCCACAAATGTTTATGGAAAATAAGACTGTTGGGTAAATTTGGCAATGATTTCGCTATATTTTAAAATCTATATTAATATTATTATTGTTGAAGTCCTTTTCGGGCTATGAGGCTAGGTGTTTCTGTTTTTAAATACATATATACGGATCAATTCAAACTTGCACGATTGTATATTTGTTTCCGATAAATAAATATACAGTGTTATATATCAGTTGTTATTATGTGGCGTATCCCATTTGATAGACATCACACTTTCTTTATATAATGAGAGACATTGGCTAAAGCAATACTTAATTTGTAATTCGTTAATGACAATATAACTTATATATCAATTTTTCGGATAACTTATTTTATTAATGTCAACTCCAATTTAATACATCTGAGTAAGATGTAGGATACTTTCAATATGGTCCACATGCGCTGTTAGATTTTTAAAATATTTTTTATAATATGCATATTTATTGCTACGCTGCAAGACGTGTCGTGCTGAGGCTTTGGGGGTGGCCAACTCCGAGGACAGCGCATAGCGGCTTATGCTATTAATTGCCTGCCTTCATAATGAAATTAGTGTGGCATACAGAGATTTCTTTGTAAAAGAGCCTTTGCAGTAAGTATTCTTCAATTGGAAATTTAACGTTGCGCATAATTGCCACTAAAAGAGCATTTCATGATGCCTGGAAACTTTCGTTTCAAATAAGCAGCAGATCAACCCTGGCACCACCGGGATACCACCAGCAGACAAATTGTAGCAATTTCGAAATTCCTCAAGTTAACGGCGAAGTTAAATAAAATTTAATGTGCTTTGCCCCCCTAAACGTAAACTTGTCCGCGTGCGCTTAATGTCAGACACAGCCGTGACCAGGACTCAGTCCCAGAACCCCTGCAACAGCTCCCGATGCTTTACGTACATATGTACATATGTCTGATGCTCCATCCCGCTCTCACATCTAAGCGTACGTAATATCCTGTGACTAAACGGTTTATGTTTGTTGTGCTTTCAATTTTTGGCACGCGTCTCGCAGGCACCTTCTTGTGCCTTACTCTGGATCCTGCATCCAGCATGGTGGTGGTTGATTGCCTATGACTTTTGGTGCTTGGCGCTCTCTCCCTGTCTGCCAATATGACTGTTTCTCTTTTTGTCTGTTTGTCTGTTTGTCTGCTGGCCAAAATCTGTTGCAGGGCATTCGCCAGTTTCACGCATCAGAGAAGTCAAGCGACGCAGCAATTTATCAAGGTCCCTTGCAAGGAATGTAACTGGCAGCGAGTGTCCTGGACAGCCGAGCAATGTGTTTATCGAGAGTGTGCGTGTTGGCTCGAGTATGGCCTTGTCTCGTCCTTTCGTTTGTTTTGTTTGTGTATGTCAGTTTAACACCTCAAATTTATCATTCCCTAAGCAAATAGTTTTTTTATGCTCTTTTTTCGAAGGCTGGTTATATTAAGATTTTTAATGCAATATTAGGTGGGAAATTATTATATTGTGTTTTAATTGTAATAAGATAGATATATATTCAGTTATATAATATATTTTATATTTATATATTTTAATTTTTTTATGTATGTGTGTTTTCTTTAGCTTCAATATTTAATCATAAGCATTTTAATATGCTACTTAAAACGTGTGTATATGGAATGTATTTTTAAATGAACATTGACTAAATCAATTATATAATATATTTTAGCTATACTCACCATATGCTGTTAGTTTGCCCGTCCTTTCGGAGAGCTTATACCCGTTCGGATTGAGCGACATTTTCTCCTCTGCAATAAAGGTGAAGAAAATTCAGATATCATTAAATGGTCTTACTATTATGTAACCTTCGATTGGGATGAAAGCATAGACAAATGGCTAGTGATAGCGAGGCGTTACACAATATCTAACCGATAAATGTATAGCTCGAATTACATAACCAGCTCCAAGGAAAAGAGCGTGAAAATGCAATGGCTAAGTAAATAAACAAAAATAAAATTGGAAGTAGGCAAATGTGTGTGTACAAGGACAACTGAAGGACAAAGTTAACGAGTGAGTGTGGGTGGCACAGACTCATATACATTCCTTTATATAAAGCCAGCAATGCATGTACACAGATTTGTTAGGAGACTGGGCTAGGATTGGATGTACATATACTATATAAAGCTGAGCAGCATCTGCTATTGCGCAGTGAGTGTTAACGTTATTTCCTGTGTGAGTGTATGTGTGCATGGAATGTGGAATGTGTATACATTATATACTGGATACAGACAGTGAGACAATTGTAATTGATGTGGAAAGCCTTAAGCCTGGACCTTAGCTTATGTAACAGACACCCACATAAAAAATGTGTTGAGTGTTTACAAAACAGTGTAGGATATCTTACCGATTATCCTGCGGATATCGTCGATGTATTGCTTTAGATAATTCACTTTGGCTGATTTACTGGCAATTACTTGTGAAGAGCGAAAATGTGCGATATAGGGAATAACAAGAACAATAACAAACAACAAATGACGTTTGCGATCGAGCGAGTGCAAAATGAGCGTTAGACTAGGCTAGTTCAACTAGCTAGCTATCTAGATGACCTAGAATGCAATTGAAGTGGTGGCAGGTGCAACTACTAAAGTATGCTACAGCTACAACTTACAAAACTCGCTTGCACAACACTCGCGAAAACTGAGAACTTTATTAACTGAACCGAACGGGACGGAGCCACAGGACCAACTGTAACGAGCTACTTTCGAAAGTTTTGGATGCTTACAAAAAGCAGCTACACTCGCTGACGATCTGCGGAGCTATGAACAGCAGCATCCACTTGGGTTGCCTACGAAGCTTGCGATGCCACGCACAAAATGGCTGCCCACCTAAACGCACACACACAGAGCTATATACATACATACAGTCGCATCTATATACCATATGTCGTGCTCTGTGTTACATAACCTTCACAACAGCAAAGACATAGCCAGCTCCTATGTATGGACACGTATATATGCAGATATATTTTTGCTAGTTTTCGGGAGCCAAACTGCGAAGGCAGGCCATGACGTCACGAATTCATTGGGAAACCATCTTGGCACTTTGTGGGCGGAGCCACTTTAATGGGCGGCAGCCTTTTTACGTATCCAACAGATACATACACAAACAGCAAATACAGTTGTTGCCACTGCGCACGCCTCGTGATACACGGGCTTACCCTCATCTCTTTTTTTAGCTAGCCCTCAATTTTTTTTGCTTTTTGCTTACAATTTTATTGACTAATGTTGTTGTTGTTGCTTGTGATAAATTCTATATTTTGTCCCCGTTTACTTTGTCTGTTTTTGCTATGTGATGTGGCAGAATGAAAAGCTAATTAACAAACTAATTTTCCAAATGTTTTTGACATTTACAATGCCAAAGTTTTTATTGCACATTGGAAAAAAGTATTTTTGCGAATTCTTTTATATTAAAGAAAAACGGCATTTACTACATAAAAATGTGTATCTACAAACATGTGTATGGTCTTATTGAAAGTTATGGATTTTCGGAGGCTGGCAGAAATTTAGGTCAAAGCAGATATTGTAAAAAGGAAGCACCAACTCCTACACACTCTTTCACATGCATAGATAAATAGAGATTTACGACAGAGCCGACGTTGTTGGTCCCAGGGACCCGCCAACACGGTTCAATTGCATTACTTGCATCTCAGTAATTTTTCATAGAATACTTCTAGGGGTACCAAGCACAACTTATGTAACATTAATTGTTACTTGGCATTCCCTCGAGCTTGCCAGCTCAGCACAATATAGAAAATAAGGTAGAAGGACTCAAAGTTACTGCTAACATTGTTGAGCAAACCTACGCCAAAGCAAACAGATGACAAAAATATTTTTCAACTTAGTTCTCTTATCTGAGAACATGCAGGCGAAATTTTAATCTTAGCATATGCTAAACTCTTAAAAGGTACACATTGACCTGTATTCAAGAGCTCAATTATTTCTTGATTTATTTCTAGTCTTTTGAATCCGAACATATATACATATAAATATACATATACATATACATATACATATACATATACATATACATATACATATACACATACATATACATATACATATACATATACATATACATATACATATACATATACATATACATATACATATACATATACATATACATATACATATACATATACATATACATATACATATACATATACATATACATATACATATACATATACATATACATATACATATACATATACATATACATATACATATACATATACATATACATATACATATACATATACATATACATATACATATACATATACATATACATATACATATACATATACATATACATATACATATACATATACATATACATATACATATACATATACATATACATATACATATACATATACATATACATATACATATACATATACATATACATAATTTTATTTTTATATAAAAAGCTAATAGGGCTAACTGTACAGCTTTTATTTCCACGTCAGTCAAAGTCTGTCGCGTTTATAATGTCTTTTATTAGCCTTTATTTCAATGTTGATCCTTCTATTTAGAGCACTGTGATGAGCCTCAACAAATTTGTTTTAGATACTTTTTAATTTTTAAATGTTATTGAGGCGTAAACCTTTTTTGATATATTGCATCTCTAATAACTATTTTTTCTCCAAATAATTGTTATCTACGGTAATAACTCACAGCTTGAATAGCTTTATCAGGCGAAATCGCACTCAAACGGCAAATGCTGCCAATAATAATTAGGTACTCCTACTTCAGCCTATCTATGATCAAAGGCATGGAACATTTCAGACCTGAATGTTGCTGATAACACTTATACGTATATATAATTGTTAATAACAAAAAGCTCTCACTGCGCCAAATATGAATTCACATTGTTGTTGGACCTCATTTCAGTTAGCTCGCACATTCGGCCTTTAAAACATGGGCGTATTTCGAGCATAGGTTAAACATTAAAAGTGACTTAAAACCTGCGGAACACGTAGAGTGAATTTGTTAAAATATAAAGTTCAATCAAAACAAATCGAAAAAATAATAATTTCATTTTGAATGTTCTTTTAGTGAGAAGTAAGTATGCACCTTGAATTTAAAAAAAAAATATACAAATTAGTCAAAAGGCACTAAAATTATTTAATATTATATATCAATATTATATATTGTATTGTATGGTATTGTATGTACAATTACAGCGGTTAAACAAAAACTCTCGCAAAGTTACATTGAAAATCGACATTACCCAAATGTAATTATGTTCAAGTTTTAATTTTCTGCATACGAAGATATTCAGTTTCTATTGATTTTCCGAGTTATTTCTTCTGCTACGAATTTATTAATTGGTTAATAGATTGAATGAGGGCCCAAATAATATGATTCCTAACGACAGAGACAGACGAGTTATAACACAGTTGAGTAAATAACTAATGCTAGGATTTTGAATTTTTAAGAAAGCCTATGTTTTTTTTTATTATATGTCCAATTTAAAGAAGTGTCCTTATTTAATTAAAAAATTTTGCTTCTTATATAGAACAAAATCATAAGAAACAAGTAAGAAAACTCTAGTCGGCATGCCCGACTTGGGGATACCCTAATGCCACCCGCTCTTAGTTTTTTAATATAGTCGATAACTCGTATGTATAACCATATCACGCGACTTACATCTATGCCAATGGCTATAATAATGTCGATCAAAGAGGAATTATGCAAACAAATTCTACACAAAGATTACATATTCGTACTGCGACACAAAACGCCGAGAAGAAAATCGAAAGTAGGTAGGAAAAACAATTCAAACACAATTCGACCCAAACTCAAAGGCAATTGTGATTCTTAGAAAATTTGTTCGCGAGCATTTACATGTATGTGTGCATATGTATACATAATGAACATGTATAAACGCCAGCTTGGCTCTGTGCGCTTTGTAGTTCAATCGCTGTTGATGTGGCCAGACATTTTGTTTAATAACTTTTGTGTTTATCAACGGATTTTGATGAAACATTCACCATATGATTTAAATAATTATTGTTGTTTTTAAAAAAACTGAACACCCCATACATATTGCCTTATTTGCAACTGAAAATAATTTTCAAAATTGTGGGGAAATGTGCGGCCGGTATCCAAATTTAACAAAAACCGAAATTGGTAAAAATATACATAAAGCTACATGCGAAATAAAATCATAACTAACTTTTCATATGGTTTTAAATCGATAACATTTATTCAGGAATAGTTATAGATTTTCAGAAACAAACTCGATATGTGCGCTATATACTCAAGTCTAAGAAAAAAAATCAAGCCTCTAGCTCTTTAGGTGCTGAGATCGACGCGTTCATACATACGGATAGACGTACAGACGGACAGACGTACAGACGGACAGACGGACAGACAGACAGACGGACAGGGCTGAAGCAACTTGGCTTGTCGTCCTGATCAAGAATATATATATACTTTTGGGGGTGTGGCACGCTTCCTTCTGCCTGTTACATACTTTTAACAAAACCATTATACCCTGTTTTCCCATTTTCAATGGGATCAGGGTATAAAAAACTACAAATAGATTATACCAACACACTGTTGCATGCCCACAACAATTGACCGTTACTAACAGTAAAAGATAAAGAATCGAAAACATATTCACACTGCGACACAAAGCGCCGAGCGGCAAATTGAGAATAGGTATAAAAAACAATTCAAACACAATTCGACCCAAATTCAAACGCAATTGCGATTCTTGTGTGTGCACATATGTATGTAGAAAATGTATACACGCCAGCTTGTCTCTGTGCAATTTGCGTTTCGTTCGCTGTCGATAAGATGAAACTTTCATCATATTATGTAAACATCTTTTGTGGTTTTTTAGCAACAAAACCCCTTTATATATATGCCATATTTGCAGCTGATTTGGGGTCGGTATCCAAATGTAACAAAAACCGAAATTGGTAAAAAAAATACATAAAGCCACTTACGAAATTGGAGACTCTAGGAGAAATGGAGACTCTAGCTTTTTAGATGAAAAAAAAAAATCTCAACTGATTTTTCATGATCCATTGAGCTGTAATACCAATCATTATAAGTTTCATTTATTCATCAATATTAAACAACACATGCACACACAAACATATGCATGCACGAAAATGCACGTAATATGCTCACTGCGCAGTTATGCGGCTGCAGAAGAGGCTGTACTATGGAAATTTTATTGATTAATAACTTTTTTTCTCGACTTATGTTCTTAAAGAAATTTTTGGGGATTTGCCAAATTTCAAGTCTGTAGTATTTGATATGCGCGAGTTGGTATTTTTGTTGAATTGTGGGCGAAATGGGCGTGGCATCAAAATGCAAAAATGACAAAATATGCGTATTCAATATAGCAATCAACCTCAACTAGGCCTCAAAAACAGAGCCAAATTTTCGATAGTTATCGATAATAAGAAAACGGGATGAGTTTTCACAAAAATATAAACTTGGACTGCGTATGGTATTATCGAGCATTTTGCTTTTTATTTCAAGTCTCTAGCTTTTGCCGTTTGCGAGATCGCCGCGTTCATTCGGCCGGACAGACGGACATGGATATATCGACTCAGCTCGTCGAGCTGATCAAGAATATATATATACTTTTGGGGGTGTGGCACGTATCCTTCTGCCTGTTACATACATTTAACAAAACCATTATACCCTGTTTTCACATTTTTAATAGGATCGGGGTATAAACAAAAATTATTACTAAGACTTTAAAATGGGATGCGAGTATTTACCTGGCTGAGTTTCTACATAGCGCAGATAGGCTCTATACCCCAGATAAGCCAAAATGTTTAAGTCGTAATACTATTTTTTTCTCAGTTACTACAAAGTCCACGAAAAACACCTAAAGTTAATTAAAAAGCCGAGTGTATGTTTTTGTGTAACATTGATTTGAGATCTGGGTATTGACGCGCCCGCACTCGCTTGCAACTTCCAACTGTGGGCCTGTGGCCTGAAAAAGTGCCAGGCGGAGTTTCGAACTAAAACACGGACCACGGCCAAATACATAAATGACATTCAGATAATTCAGCACCTAGATCTGGTCCTGAACGATAGCATAACAAAGGAGTAGATGGAAATTCTTTGAATCGGGCAAATCAAGCGCATTAAATTTCAATAGCAAAGGGGCGCTAACAATGGAATCCTTGCAACGGCGCGCTGTTGCCTAGTTTCAGGCGCGCGATAATTGCATTTCGAGCGCAATTGCTTCCATTGTGCAGACAGACAGTGGCTAACCAGCTACACCTCCAACTGCTGCACACATACGCACAGAGCGTATATTAAGTATACGACGTGCAGTGCGGCCATGACTATTTTCCTTTATATGCCTTGATGCTCACACTTGCTGCGCCTCGCTCTAACTCTGTCTCTTTTTAGCCTGGGTCCTCAGCATGTTTCGGCTGCTATTGGTTGCTACTGTCGTGTGCTGTGCGCAGTCTCACAGCGTGACGTCACAACACCCACAAAGACAGCAGACTTTGGGGGATGCTACAAAAGCGCTGCAAGCAGCACAGCAAAGCCTTGAAGACGCACCCGGACAACTACCGCCGTCGCCAGCTCTGACGTCCGTTAGCGCAGTTCAGGATTGGAGTTTGGTGTGTAAAGAGCTCTGCGGGTAAGTTAACAGTTCGCATTCAAAATGCGCCTATAGCCAGGCGAGGCCAGATCTAAAACAGCCCAGTGCAAGTGAAATCTTATCTGTATCACGCTTCATCCAGTGTTCTTCACACTCGATAATCATCCTCGACAAGTCGAAAAGCTGTCAGACTGTGCGGCAAATTACTGAAATCTATGTCAATACAACTTGACGTTCTCAGACGAGTGAAATATGTGAAACTGGTTCGTGATATGCTTTGGCATTTTGAGTGCCGATCAATTCCAGATAGCTCAGAGACATTTTATTTGTCGCTGTTGCAAAATAACCCAAGTACTTTTTTTCATTTTCAAGTACTAGCAGTTTGAGATTAATATTTTCGCATCTTATTTGAATTTTCAGGGCTGGCCTTGGCGTAGCGCCATGTGCGGAACATTGCGCGGCGTCTGGCGCCGCGGTGATCGCCATCCTGAGCAACGATTTTGATTTGAATAAAGCCAAGCAACTGCCGGGATCAGCATCAGGTATGAAAAATAAAAGTACTATCTATAAACTTATATCTATTAATAGTCAGTTATGGTATTCACATAATTAATTTCTTATTTTATATCAATTTTACAATAAACCTTAGATATATTAAAAAAAAAAAAAAAAGATTTAATACAAATAAATAAAATATTTTTTAATAAATTCATCTTATAATGAAGATCGTAATTTAAATAGTGCATATCTTGATTGTTGAAGCATAGATAAATAAACTAACATACAATTTTCGATTGCTTAACGCTAGCTATAAATAACTGCAGCATATATAAATATATATATTGTGCAAGACCAATAACCAACTCTTACGCTTTAAAAAGATGTGGAACTTTTTTATTCTATATATTTATTTTCTAACATGCACAAGTGTTCCAGAGAGTTATTTTTTAATTACCGTTTACAAATAATGTAAATAATAGACATTGAGCACATGAGATTTTATGATGTATTTAATTTTATCCCACACACAGTTACAGCCGCACAATCTTTTGGCAGTCGTCTGTGCAGGAGTTTTTGCCATCAACGACGCCGCACGCTCAACGGTTGCAGTCGCTGCCAGTTGCTGGATGTTTGGGACGGGGCCAGAAAAGAGCAGAGTGTGACTACACATGGTTCCGACGCAGGTGCCAGGGCACGAGGATCCGGGCAAGCTACGCTGGACATGGCCAGCACTGGAGATGATGGCACACCGGACTGGGACGAAATGTGCAAGACTCTCTGCAAAACTGGCGATGGCGGGTCTTTGTGCAACTGTGATTTATCGCCGTTTTTCACCTGAGCCCACGCAGCTCGGCTGAAGGTACATAAGTCACAACCAAATTTATATGAAACTATATAATCTTTCTGTTGTTATTTTCGTTGAGCACTAAAAAATATACAGTTTGATTTGGTGTCGTTCAATTTCTGTTTTTGCTAGTGTTGTCTCTATATATATTGTTCTTAGTTGAATTGTAAGAAAGTGAAGAAAAAGGCAAATCTATATATATATAATTCCAAGTGCGGTACAGTAGGCCGCCACGGGCAATAAACAAAAAACCAAGAAAAAACGAAATTCCCTATGCGAATCAATTAATTTGTAATTAATTTCAATTAAAAATAAAAAAAAAAAGAAACAAATATACTATGAAACATAGTAAGGTAATAATAATAATAAAAAAATATAAAATAACAAACACTTCAAAATTAAAGTTCTCAGCTCGGAAGAGAGCAACAGCAACAAATCACAAAAGGGCTTCCAGTGCGACAAAGATATTTGTATCTATGTCCATGTCACTATAGATTGGATATAGCAGCTCAGATGTCGATGTCTGCACAAATACAAACCTAAGGATTAGTTGTTCGTCTTAAGGACGAAAACAGCAGAAGAGCAGAAAACGTAGAGATCACAACCAATTAATATCATAAATACACAACATATCGTCGTAAAAAAATTATTTACACATCAAAAATATTGAGCCTCTAATAATACCAATTTTATTTCAATAATGGAATCAGCATATCAATTTTACAAAGGCAGAAGGAAAGTTGATTACATTTCTATAATTATAATAATTTCGGCTAAATATAAAAATATCAGCATCAATTATGTGTCACAATTATAAATGTTAACCAAGAGTTTAGTGTTGGTTATTGAACAACCCATATGAATGCACTATATATAGCTATATATTTATACATATAAACATATATATGTTGGACTATACAAAATGAGTTGCGATTGCAAATCAAAGGCTCATTTATTTTGGAAAGCGTTCCATCGTTTTTCGAAGAAGAAACATAAAGAAAGCATTAATTAAATAAGTATATTTACTACAAATATCTCGATGTGCATAACATATATTTATATAAATATATCGTAAAATATTCTATATATTATATATATATATATATATATATATATATATATATATATATATATATATGCTAAAAAGTGTTTGGAAGACATTTTTTCGCATCGTTTGAAATAGAAGACAATTTCAGCAAACAACAACAAGCATTTTGGAAGACATGTGTCAATTGCAACTCTAACATCTCTTGCAATTAGTTTCTTAAGAGCTTAAGCAAAAATTACCAAACATAAAAACATCAAAACTTTATTTATATTTAAAAGCTAACACACGTTGTTGTGTCGAACGCGACGCTGTGACAGACAATAATTAAATATATATAATAATGTGAATGTTTTATAAGTGTAAAGTTTTTAAAAACAAAATTGGCTACACTGATTCAAATATATATATTATATAAATTTTAGAAATTCAATACTTATAATCTGGCACCTCCTAAATGTTTGTAACTGCACAATTATCTAAAAACAAAGTTAAAATTTTTCAGAGCACATTTGTTTAAGATTTACTGCGGCTTCAATATATCAATGTGTAGCAAAGTTAATAAAGAAAAAATTAAATATATTTAAAATATTCAATATATTCTAGTGCATTGTAATAAACGTAATTTTATCTCTATATAATATGTGTGCTACGAATACAAAGGCCGAAAAAATCATACGAGTTACAAACCAACTCAAATTAGAGCTACTTATAATAATAATAAAAGTAACAAGCATAACGAACAACATCATCATCAATTACAAAAATAATAAAGTTATGTATCTTGTAATTGGCATGGAATTGTTGTCAGAGTGGAACAGCAGCAACAGCAGATTTAACAAACTAAAAGAATTACCAGAAAACTAAATAATAACTGTAAAGCGTAACGGCTTATATGGTAGTCAATATTCCAGCAAGCGTAATGGACAGCTTGCAAGACGAACCCGTAACATATATAACCGAGTAGCACTGAAAACCCCTACATAAAAGTCAAATATAAATGTATTATGTGTTAAATGTTGTAAAGCCCCTCTAAAAATGTGTTTCATTCTTATTATAGTGGGATACAAACTTGGGAACTAAAATTGTCTTTGTCTATTGTGCTCCATAGAAAAAGAAGTAACAAAACTCTAGTCGAGAAGGCTCGACGAAGAGATACTGAATCCCTTGTACTGATATACCAATCATTAATAGCAAAAAACATATGCACACTCACACATGCATAAATACGCACCCCAGCATATGTACACGCTCTGCTTACTGCTCAGTTTACGTAGCGGCAGTGCAGCATTAGTAGTACTATGGAAACTTGATTGTTGAATAATTTGTTTTCTGAAAGTTTTCCAAGTTTTCGAGGAGAGATGACATTCAAATGTACTTATTAGCTTAATCTCAAGTTTCTAGTATTTGATATACGTGAGTTGTAATTTTTAGTGAATTGTGGGCGAAGGGGAGTGGCATCTGACCAAATATGCGTATTCATCTGCAATCTACTATAACTTAGTGCACGATTCTATATTGGACAAACTTGTACTGCGCATGGTATTATCGAGCATTTTGTTTTGTATTTGAAGTCTCTCGCTTTTGTCGTTTGCGAGATAGCGACAGGAGCTGATCAAGAATATATATACTTTATGGGGTGTGGCACGCCTCCTATCTGAAAATTTAATTTCAATGGATTCAAGGTATACAAATCATCTTTGGCAGGCCCTTGAAATTTAGATCATTTAGATTAAGCATAATTTGTCAGTTTTTGGTTCAAAAACTGTATTAGTTAAGTTACACGCCTTTTACGATATTCCACGGCTTGTTGAAATATATTCCCGTCAAGCAGTGTGAAAGTAAAACTAATTTTCTCATTCAACTGCTTGAACAAGCAGTTAATGTTAAATATTACAAAATTTGTTTTGCTTGTTAATATAAATATTTATTAATTTTTTATACGCATTTTATAAACGAAAATTGACTTAAGGTGGACGAGTTTTTAAAATTAGTTTTTAATTGTTGTGCACAATTAACCAACAACAAAGGTTTGGCAAGCTTCAAAAGCCTCGCCCATAATTATCATAAGTTAAGTTTAAGTTTAATTTATAAAAAAAACGAGGAAGATGTTAGTGTATATTTCTTGGCGCCTTGACGTTACACGTTTTTCTTGTTAAGTACAAAATAAGGCTGGTGTAGTGCACTTGTTATTTGAGTTTCTGTTTTTCCTACTTTGCTAATTTATTAACAGCTGCATTTTTAAGTGTAAAAACAAAAACAATATACGAACTTAAATACTCTAAAACAACGATCAAATTAGTTGTACACATAAAACGTTGAGAGCGTATCAATTATTAGATTAGTTTATACAATTTGTTATAATTATCATATGCTTGTGCAGAGACGCCTAGACGTTAAATGTCCCACGAAGTTCGTATATTTCAGTTAGAAAAATTGTCATCGATGCTTATAAAATTTAACAATTATTACAGTTAGAATTGGCAAGTATAGTTTAAGTATTTGTTATTGTTAAATTCCTTAAATTGTTAAGATAATAAATTTCTAGTCGCGTTACTGTGTGTCTTTTTGTCTGGTCTTTAAACTAAAATTTAAGAGTGGTGTTTTTTACTTAATCGGATCTTGTAGACCCTTAAGTATATTAGCTAATCGACATGCGATTAGAAATGCGTCTTCATCATTCCCCAGCTAACTCGTCGATGCGGCAACGTACGGCGTGCTCCAATACCTCTAAGCTACCGTAATCCAGCTCCTTAACCAGGCACAATGTGGCGGAAAGTAAATTCGAGTTCTGCAAATGCAAACATGTTACATGACTGTCTCGGCGGAGTCTAGAAGGAAGCTACTCACTCGATTGATGGGCCGTCGATGACAACTTCCAAAATGATTCATTACGGAGGCAGATACATTGCTAACCGAATCACTGTAGCGACCGTCGGGGCGCCTGCATTGCACAATTTGTTGCTTAAAACCAAACGACTCGGATTAAATTATCAGCTGGCTTACCTAGGTCTCGACCGTTCTTCGACCTCCCACTCTCCTCCATTCTCTCGTGCACTTCCATTTCTATAAGCATAACGGTCTCCACTTGTTTCAGGGCCGGCGCTGCGTCGTTGTGGATAATGCAGCTGCATTTGGCTACCATATGTATTGTGATGCACTTGTGGAGCTTGTTGGTGCTCCTCCCATTCCGTTAGATCCGTTTGACTGTGCCGATAGTGCGCTGGGTAGCTTGGCCTATCCGACTGATAGTATTCCTGAATCAGAAGCAAAATAGAATTATAATAAAATTTAGTGAAAGTTTTTTATTTCCTATTTTATCAATCGCAAACCATTAAGCTGCGAGTCGATCGCAATTTTTACCTTCATCGAGTGCGTAGACATGCTGGGCGGCAGGGGCGCTGGGCGCGTCTCTCTGTAGCCAACATGCGGACTCTCCTGATCAGAGCCCGGTGAATGCTAATCGTTGTTATGTTGGTTAGTGATATGGTGCGGTTTTTTGTTTTAAGTTTTAGTTGTGGGAGAGTAAGACAAAGAAGTCGTTAGTTGTGTTGTCTACCTATTCAGTACCACACCATTATACATCTTGAAATGCTGAGCTTGCTATTGTACATTGGATCTCAAAAAATGTGCCGAGGGTCTATATAAACTGGATGGAGCCTAGCCCCTTTTTATTCTCAGTTCTTTTAACTTAGCTTGTTGAATTCATAATGACCTATTTTTATCAGTTAACTTTTGGGCTTGCTGCTTCTGCGGCAATTATGATTCGGCTCAGTTTCAGTTTCTCTGCTGCTCTACGTTCGTTCAAAGTCAAATGTTGCTGTTGTGCCACGACTTAACCCAGAAACCCAAGCGGTCGCCCAACAATGGGTCCCACTAGCTGACTAACTAAAGAACCTTAACCATGCCCCAACTACATCGCGTGACTCGTTCACGCGTAACACGGCGCAAAGCATGGCAGTGGGCAATGGGCGCCGGGTGGGGGCTCAAGTGTGACGCGTCCACGCCCAAAAATACAAAAAATATAAATATAAATGAATCTAGCTAGCTCTTCATTGACTAGGCTAGGCAACAACAAGCTCATCATTTCTCATAAAATGCCAAAACGGTTGGTTGATTTGCTTGTTTGTTTGGTGGCATGAGGATCTTACATCATATTGATGAAAGGAAGTGCGTTGCTCTTTAGTAATGGTGTTATATTTGGGTGATGGCGGATGTGCGGGTTCCTGGGAAATAGCAGAGAATATGGAAAGCCAAATATTTGTTAATATTAGTAGTCAGCTATCCACAGTGACTGAAAGCATATATATATTAGTAGATTCAGGTGAAAACACTCTCATACAATTGTGAAAATCATATTCAGATAATGCCGCGTTGCTACCTTATATTTAGATATTATACTTAGATAAATCAAAGAAATAAAAAGAGTTTAATGTAACTACTATTATCGGTCATTCTCTACACAAATTCTGGTTATGAAACTCCTTCAAACTCTTTCAAACGCGCTACTCAATTAGGGCAACTCAAAAACAGATCGAGCTAACACACTGCGTTCATTTACCTTTGTGGGGGTTGGGGGTTTTGAGTTTTGCAATTGATGATTATGTAAATCGCTGACATTATTTGCTATGTTATTCGTTCCATCGGAGCTATTGGCGAGCGGACTTGCTAATAGTGGCGGCTTGTTAATAATTAGGGTAGAGAAAATATACTTTGTTAAATGACTGGCGGTAATTAGATTCCTAATTGGGGGACGTGGATGTGTTAGAGACTGATAAAAAGATAGAGATAGAGATAAGGAGAGAGCGCGACTGCAAATAGGTTATTTACCTCCTTTGAGGGACTCGAACTGCCTCTTTGCGATATTTGCGCTTGCTGCTGTGGCGATGATTCTTGCTGTCGTGGAGAGTGCTGAGGATAGATTGGTTGCTGCTGCTGCTGTTGTATTTGCTGTGGAGATGTGCGCTGTTGTTGATGTTGCTGTTGCTGGTGCTGGTGCTGCTGATGTTTTGCTTCATATGCATCTTCATAGATATCCTCTTCTGCCGCTGGTGGACCGTTGTTGCATATGGCTTCATCTAGCTCCTCCTGAGTAACCTCCACATTATCCAGTTTCTTAAGGTTGGGCAATGCGCGTAACACAATCGCCCGATAACTGACAAGAAATCAATAAGATAAGTATTTAGATATCTAAACATTTATTAACAATCCTTACTTGGGACCTGCCCGCTCGCAGCATGGATTCTCTTCTAGCCACAGATATTTGAGCAACGGCAAGTTTTGTAGATAACTAATTTCATTGATATTTTGAATATTGTTTTTACGTAAATACAGCTCCTGTAGTTTTGTGCAGTCTTCAAAGGGTGCCAAGGTAGTAATTTTGTTGACGCTGCAACAAAATTCCGAATTGAAATATTTTATATTTCATTGTCTAATAGTAGAGTAAATTGTATATCAGAGTATATAAATTACAAATCGATATATTAGTATCCGAGTGCATCGAACCTCCTAAATTGTATTTCGTCAATAATATTTATAAGACTTTTTTTGTTTCAGTGCACCACACTAAGTGACAAAAGCCGCTCCGGTTGAGTGTCATGAATCATTTTAAAGTTATGCAAAGACGGCGACTACACAAAAGACTTGGTACCCGAACGGCTGCTGCGCGAGGTCGTTAACTCCACAAACTCAACTTTCTTCGAAACATTCTTGATACTAACTGTTGGCTGTTCAGAGAACACAACATATTGAGCCCAGTTGGCCACGACAACAAGAAGCGTCGCGTCACCGTCATTGATGTCAGTCATCTTCGCTTATCTTGTCATAGAGCCCGCGCCCAAGCTCTTTCAATGCTAATTATTACTAATAGTCGATTCGGTAAAATTCTGCTTGTTTTTTTATACCCCGATTAAAAATGGAGAAACAGGCTATAATGGTTTTGTTAAAAGTATGTAACAGGCAGAAAGAGGCGTGCCACACCCCATAAAGTATATATATTCTTGATCAGGAGGACAAACCGAGTTTATTAAACACTGTCTGTCAGTCTGTCCGTATGTATGAACACGTCGATCCTGCGAACCTCAAATACAGCAAGCAAATATTTACATAAATGGTGAAAGTTTCATCAAAATCCATTGATAAACGCAAAAGTTATTTAACAAAATATTTGACCAGTAATCAACAGCAAACGAAACGCAACGCTAGCCAAGCTGGCGCCTATACATGTTCATTATATATACATACGAACTTACGCACTATATTCTAAAAATCGCAATTGCTCTTGAGTTTGGGTCGAATTGCATTTGAATTGTATTTGAATTTTCGGCTAACTACTTCAAATTTGCTGTTCAGCGCTTTGTGGCGCTTTGTGGCGCAGTGCGAATATGTTTTCGATTCTTCTTCTTTAATAGTAACGGAACAATTGTCTTTTTATAGAATTTGCATGATTCTTTTTTGATCGGCAGTTTTAGTACCATTGGACTTTATTCAAAAACTATGAACGGATGGGATTTGGGTATCGCGTAGTCGGGCACCTCCAACTAGAGTTTTCCAACTGGTTGTTTCTTCTTTTCGTTTTTTAGTTAAGATAAGAATAATCGCTGTGTGATGTTGTTCAGCGGCTTCAGGAACGATGGCTGCCACAGTGTATATAAAAATAAAACCACAGCAGACGCTTCTAAACTTAGATGCGATACCTTGGCTGATCGTAAATGGCACACGAGTGCATTGCCATGGCAAGGCATATTTTGGAGTATCTATAACCAACTATTTACAGAGACTAAAAGTGGCACACCAAAGGCAGAGTCGACCACTAATATGCATTGTTAGTGCCTCACTAGAGAGAGTTATCAATTTCTTTCAAGGTTGCTACTTGGGTTTCAAGTGGAGCGGAGCAAGCTATTAAAGGAATCCGGCCAAGTTACAACAGCACGCAATATAAATCAATATAGAATTTGATGTTGTACCCTAAGCCCGTTGAAAGTGGGCAATAATGGTTTAGTCAAAATGCATGCAATTGTCAGAAGGACTCTTGGCAAAACGTACAGAGTCAATCAACTATTCCCATTTAAAAGAAATCAAGACTCAGGTACAATATGCATGCATGCAAAGATATGTATGTGACATGTTCAATGGTATAAAACTCGTGATGCTAGGGTATCCCTAGTATGCTAGTCTCTACTGGAGCTTTCCTGCTTGTTCTTAATGAAAGTAATCCAAGCATTCTACCAGGCGAATAAGTAATTCTCGTATCATATGTCGACTACAGCAAAGCGCTGACTACAGCCCACGACCCTGCCATTGCCTGCCACAACAATGGACAACAACCATTTCAAACTCCATAAATGGCAAGCAAATTGGGCATAACAAACAAGTAACTAAACTCTAGTCGAGACTGCTCGACTAAGAGATACCCTGAATCCATTGAGCTGTAATACCAATCATAAAAAGTTTCATTTATTCATTAATAGTAAACAACACATGCACACACACACACACACAAACATATGCATGCACGTAATATGCTCAATGCACAGTTTTGCGGCTGCAGCAGAGGCTGTGCTATGGAAACTTTATTGTTTAATAACTTTTTTTCTCGATCTATGTTCTTAATGAAATTTTCGGGACATGATTATGACATCCAAATGTACCTATTTGCCAAATTTCAAGTCTCTAGTATTTGATATACGTGAGTTATCGATTTTGTTGAATTGTGGGCGAAAGGGGCGTGGCATCAAAAATCCAAAAATGACAAAATGTGCGGATTCAATATAGCAATCAAACACAACTTAGTGCACGATTCTATCTTTAACGGTGTGCACGCCAGACCTCAAAAACAAAGCGATATTTTCGATAGTTATCGATAAAAAAGAAATGGGATGAGTTATCGAAAAAAAAAAATAAACTCGTACAGCGTATGGTATTATCGAGCATTTTGCTTTTTATTTGAAGTCTCTAGCTTTTGTGGTTGCAGAAATCCAGGTGTTTACACGGACGGACGGACGGACAGACGGACAGGGCTAGTTCAACTCAGCTCGTCGAGCTGATCAAGAATATATATACTTTATGGGGTGTGGCACGCCTCCTTCTGCCTGTTACATACATTTGCACAAAAACATTATACCCTGAAATTTCCATTTTCAATGGATTCAGGGTATAAAAATATGTTAAGCCTTGTTTAGCGAAATGAAACCTCTTAAATGCAACTACAGCCCATTCAGAGACAATTAAAATCTTGTTATTCATTGCCCAAGAGACGTGGGGACGTGTGCCAAGAATTTCTATAGCTATTGACTCATTTGCTTATTGTCTGTGTTATCGAGTGTGTTAACCCCATAACTGTTCTTTGATAAGGCAAAATAGGTTACTAAAAAAAGTTTTCAGAGAGCTATAAATATTAAAATGTTTTTCAAAGACATTGACTGATCAAGAATATTTGAGGCTCTTTCGAATCCACTTATTTATGTGAACCCAAGGGCATGGCGATGGACTGATACAGCACTTCACACATTAACAGTTGTTAATATAAGATAAAGGCACAGAGTTCCAGTGAAGTGTGTATTTAATGTATGGCACAAAATTGTTCACCTTAGGCAGGTCCTGCCTTCAGAACTGCTCAAATGCCATCTGTTCGCCGCAAGTTTATTGGCAAGGCTTGCTTGGCTAAGCTCTTATAAGGCAAATCTCAGATGAAAAATGCATTATAAAATTTCAGAAACGTGTTGATGTGCCACAATATGTTGTCCACATGGCAGCCCGTTTGGCTTGCAAATCTATCGAATCGACCTTGGCAATCAAAAATGATGTTTGCCTTAAAAGGCCGCAATCTACAAGGCAGCAGCTATAGAGAAAAACTTCAAGATACTTGGCATAATCAGCACCTACATGCAAGCACAAGTATTTGTGTTAAGTGCCATAGTATCTGTATGAGAGCTTATTGTATCTCGTAGCACGTAGCTTGTAGCCGTGGCTCATATCTGGCATGTATATGTAGCAGCAAGTGGTGCCCTTGCCCCCACACTTATCACAAGTGACTGTTGTGTCTTACTGGACCAAGAAACTCTAAGTTGTTGTTGTTGCCAATTTTGGTGCGCCCACGACTTTATGTTTCATGATGTTGTTGCTGTTGTTTCTGCTGTTGTTGTTGTTGTTGTTGTTGCTTTGTGCATTAATTACGCGCTTGAGCGTGCCAACGATTTTTTTCGCTTGCTTGCTGATGTTGATGATGCCGTTGCCTCTCGCAGTGCGAATGACATCATTTGAGCACAAGTATCTGACAGATAGAAACTTATGCCCAGATTAGCTTTCTCTCTCTCTCACTCCATCTCACTCTTTCACCTACGCTGTAAGCATTTGCCTAAAATGGCAAGCGGCTAATTAAATTTGAAATTCTATCAAAACGCTGTGCAGAAAATGAGCGTAACGCTCCTCTAATCTACAGCAGATTCCAATTGGATACGATTTCCAGAAACTTTTGACTCACCTAAGCGCCAAAACTTCAACACCGTGCATTCGCTTGATTATATTGACATCGCTGAGATCACTTCCCCTAAAAAGACACAAAACAAAATAAATATGTGTGAGTATAGATTATAGATTAAATTATTGTAAAGTATGGATTATATAAATTACTAAAGTATAGTGTAATGCCCAATTTTATATAGTAATTAATTCATCAGAGGTACTGCATTTAGATAACATTGCGTTGGATAGATATATAGAAAATACTAAATATTGGCATATATTGGTATCTACAGGTTTAGTTATGATTTTAAATATGTTTGATTTATATTGAAAAAACAAAATGAATATAGAAATATTATTAGCTAGATATGTTACGCCGATACAAATAAATCATGCTATTCTTCAATGCTTCAACATTGGCTCTTAATTATTTTATGTGAAAATACTGAAAATAAAATCTAAGGTAAAAGTATTTTGACTTTGTAGCATCAAATTCAAATTATTTAACACTAATGCCTAAATGAGAGTGAAAATTTTAGAAAATTTCGTAAATTTCCCGCACAAAAATAAATAAACACTGAGACGACCTAATTACTCGAAGAACTTAAGGCCTTGAAGTGCTTTTCTAGCTCTAGTAGGAAAAACGCTTCAAGGCTCTTGAAGTTTTTATCTGTCCTGCTCTGACATAGATGGGCACGCGGATAAGCAGGCAGGCAGGCAGGCAGGCAGGCTGGCAAGTGGACAACTTGGCCTAAACTGGTTGCTGCTTGCAATCGAGGGATTGAGGTCAGTCAGGCGGACGGACTGCGAGCGGTGTAGTGAAAGCGGTAAGTGGGCAAAGATCTCGCTAGAGATTATTGGGCTAGGCTTTCACTGCAAAGTCAATAAGTTAGTTAACAAACAGTTCTTTTAGCTTACCAGCAATTAAGTTTCTTTATAAGACCCAGGTCTGATTGCTTGGCGCGGGCAATTACCATTTCCTCCGTTAGGCGCGACATTTCAACAATTCAATTGTGTTTGGTCACTAAATAAGAAGCAATATATAACTATTATTTCGGCACAACGATGCAGTAAACAGGTGTGCCCGGTATCTATTTTGATGAGTACACTTTTTGTAGTTGATTTTTATAATATATATATATATTTTTTTTTATTTGGTCTGTCTGTGTTTTGGAATTTGATCCGTTTGTTTTTGTCGTTCTGTTTGTCAACGAGAGGTGAACTACAAATGCGCCCAACAGGTTACTACGATAACTGTTTTTATTGGAATCAACAGCGTGGCGTACACGTAGGCGGAGTGCAATGCAGTCGCTATCAACAAATAGTCACACGCCTTTACAGCTAAGCAGAAAGCTGCAACTGCGCTGGCGTAACTCGCACGGATGACTAAGCGCTGTTGCTGTTATTTCTAAAGTTTTTGCTATACTTGTTGGTGTTGCTTTACTGTAATGCAGCGACTGTTGCGCGTTTTTTAACTATTAACGTAATTCACTTTTGTAGTCGCTTGCTCTATTACTATCTGTCTGTACCTCTCTTCCGCTCCCTATTGTCTGTTTAATGTGCTTAAATTTTACTAATGAAATCAACTTTTATATGTTTACATATAATATATATATTTATATATATATATATATATATATAACTATATATAGTTACATATTATTTTGATATTTTGCGCTTCGTTTTCCAGAAAAGACTTATAATTTTGGATTTTTTCGCATCGTTTGGATCGATTTTTCGTCTGTTGAATGAATACACAATACGAAGTCGAAATAAATAAAACCAATTGCTATATGCTTTTGAGGCTTTCAGTAGTTTGTGCTATGTTTCAGTTTTATTATTTGATTGAACTGTATACGGTATCTTTGATTCATGGCTTGGTTTCGATGTTTTTTTAAAAAAGTTTTTCTGACTTTGCATGCACAATTTTCCTAGCTGGTTGTTCACGTACACTGACACACACATGCAGGCGCACGACCATGCAATGGCCCGCTCGTTTACAGGTATTCGTATTGACTGACGTGTGTGTGAGCGAGATAGTGTACTAAAGTTGGCGTGCGGCTAACTAGAGACAATTTTTGCAATACGTGCGCCCGAAGAGACAGCGCCGCAACGACTGGCGTTTTGGGGCTGAACGGGAGCTTTCATAGTGTTTGTTTACGAATCTCATGTGAAAGACACAGAACGTTGACGTGTGTGCGAGCTTGGCAGTGTCAATGGCAGTCGTTGCCATGGACCTTAACATCTGCATGAACGTGCTCCTTTAGATAAAATTAGTAATTTAATTTTTTTAAGTAATAATTCACACCTAACTAAAGAATAACTTATTTGTAAATGGTTAAACCTTTTTGATACAACTGAGTCCACGCAGGGTTGTTGAATGTTATCGATATATCGATACGCGAAACTAAGCTGAAAGTTCGTTTAGGTTTCGGTATTATTTTGAAAAAATATTTGTATTATTTCAAGATATTCAGTAGTTTATGTTCAAATAATTTTAAAAGTTAACCTGATTATTTATTATTAATTGTGTTTGATTTTAATAATGCTATCGTCATGATCAACAATAACTGTACAATCGATAACACGTATGGTTTCGACTCTTGCAATAAACGAAGGCTGATGACGAACGTGAAAAAACTTCTAAAAATAAATTTACGTTAATAAACGTCGCATTATAGAAGCTGGGCAAATAAAAATTGCCAAATATAAATTGTATATAGTCAAATAAGCAAGCCAAAGAAAATCACACACATTAGCAGAAACAAGTTGTAAGAAACACGTCGCGTCGTCGTTGTTTCGTGCTGATTTATTTATGAATTAATTTCTTCTCTATCTCGCTTAGAGCTGCTTGTGCTTTGGCTTTGTTCACGATTCGCTCGTTGCTGTTGCCGTCGCTGTCGACGTCGCAGTCGCAGTAGATTGTATGTGTGTGGAATTTTGCAGCATTCATTAGTATTTGTTGTGCCGTGGGACGACAACGACGTCTCAACTCCTCGGAAAGAACGCTAGCAATAACCTTGAGCGCTTATTGCGTCGAGCCAGAGGAGAACAACAACAACGGTTGAGCTACATTAAAGGTGGAGCTGGAACTGAATAGGCTCTGGGGCTGTACGAGCCAAAACAAACATCTGGTCGAGATAAGGGCGGCAGCATCGACACCATTCGCATTCGCTTATATACTATTGCCAAAGCAGCCCGTAAATTGGATAGAAAGGCAGAGAAAGAACGTATGATTACGTCATCAATTGAACGATTTTTTTTTTAAAATCAAGTGATTTGCTATTCATTTCTAGCTCGTGGCCCAGTCGCTCGAGTGCTAGTGCTTGTGCCTTGTATATGTGTGTTGGCAATACGCCCAAAATAGGAAAGCTGTGGCAAGATGATTCATGTGGGCGAGAACACCTGGAACCTGCGGATATTTATCACCGATCTGCAGGTGGAAAAAACGCTGCGGGTACGCGGGGATCAGCACATTGGTGGCGTCATGCTGCAGCTAGTTGATCCAGAGATGCCCAAGGATTGGTCCGATCATGCGCTTTGGTGGCCAGCTAAAAATGTTTGGCTAACACGCACGCGCTCCACGCTCGACCAGGCAGGCGTACAATCTGATTCTTTTCTACATTTCACGCCCATGCACAAGACGTTGCGTGTCCAGATGCCTGACTTACGCTATCTGGATTATCGTGTTAACTTCTCAATTAAAACATTTGGCGCCGTGGTTAATCTCTGTAAGGAGCTTGATATACGCTATCCGGAGGAACTTTCACTTTGTAAGCCTGTCGAGCAGGAGCACTTAAAGAAGAATTTCGCCAAACTACCGCAAAAGATGATACCCGTTGCAGAGCCCAATGGCACCACTTACCTGCATCCAGCCGCGGACACCAACTCATTTGTGCCCATTACAAATGCCTATAATGGAAGTAATGGCAGCTTGGACAGGTCACATGGTAATGGAAATATTTTGTATGCTCCAGCCTCGCCGTATGCCACAACTCCCCGTCGAGCGACCACTGCTCCAGGCACACCCATAAGCTCGCCGACTGGTACCTGGAGGCACAATAACAGCCACAATGGGTATGTCACCTATGACTCGGGCTCCATCTTTGGTGAATTGCAGGAGAATCTGTCCGTCTCCCCACGCTCGCCCAGTCCTGAAGTGCGGGCTCGTCTGGTGCGGCCCAAGACGTTGGTCCAGAAGGCCCGCTTGAACGTCGGATGGTTAGACTCTTCGCTGTCTATCATGGAACAGGGAGTGCGAGAATTCGACACTCTCTGTCTACGATTTAAGTACTTCACGTTTTTCGATCTGAATCCAAAATATGATCAAGTGCGCATCAATCAGTTATACGAGCAGGCCAAATGGTCCATACTCAACGAAGAATTGGATTGTACCGAGGAGGAAACATTGATGTTTGCCGCGCTGCAGTTTCAAGTTAATCATCAAACGGATTTGCATCCGTCAGGCATTGACTCCGGTATCGATTCACCCAGCCACGAGAACGGCGGCGATGATGACATTGACTCAGCCCTGAATGAGCTGCAAATCACACTGGAGGGCCCCAATTCGGGTAGCGATACGGGCAATATAACACGAATTCCTGAACTATCCGATTACTTACGTTTCCTGAAACCACAAGTGTTCACGTTGAGGGGCTACAAACGCTACTTCTTCACGTATCGCGATCTGCATCTGCATCTCTACAAATCACAAGAGGACACACGTCGTGGTGCACCGAGCATCACCATCAATCTGCGTGGCTGTGAGGTAACACCCGATGTGAACTTGAGCCAAGGCAAGTTTGGCATAAGGCTGGAGGTGTCGCCCGAGGGTCGCAACGGTCCCAACAGTGAATACTGGGTGCGTTGTGAGAATGAGGAGCAATATGCAAAATGGATGGCTGCCTGTCGCCTTGCAGCCAAGGGACGTTCACTGGCCGACAGCAGCTACGAGAGCGAAGTGAGCAGCATACGATCCCTGCTCCAAATGCAGAAGCCTCAAGCACAAGCGGCGCCCTTGAATATAAATCCGCGCGTGGTGGACGCTAATGATTATCTGCCTCCTAAAATGCTGCGAAAGCTGTCTGGCAAGGCAGTCCAACGAATTCTGGAGGCACATGCCAATGTGCGCCAGCTGCAGTTGATGGATGCCAAGCTGAAGTACATACAGGCTTGGCAATCGCTGCCCGACTTTGGTGTCACGCTCTTTATCATTAGATTTGATGGCCACAAGAAGGAGGAGCTGCTGGGTGTGGCGCACAATCGCATCATGCACATGGACTTGAACACAGGTGATCATCTCAAGACCTGGCGCTACAACACAATGAAAGCCTGGAACGTTAACTGGGGCATCAAGTGCATGATGATTCAGTTCCACGATGCGAATGTTGTCTTCTCTTGCCTATCCGCCGACTGCAAGGTGGTGCACGAGTTTATTGGCGGTTATATCTTCATGTCTATGCGCTCCAAAGAAAACAATCAGACGCTTAACGAGGAAATGTTCCACAAGCTGACAGGCGGCTGGTCATAAGATGAATAGAATCCATCTGGCGTCTTCGTCTTACAAGTGCCAAGCACAAGTTTTGCATGTTAAAAAATTTATTTGAATTAATTAACTAGTATGTGTGTGTGCGTGTGTCCATGTGTGTGCGTTATGTGTAAATGTTATATGCCCAATAGATTGTTTTTACTGGTCGCTATTGTCCAACGTTCATATCTAGACTAATATGTAATATCTATTTAACAGAGTGCCAGTTGTGCCTTAAAGTCAAGTCAACTCCACGTCGCATGTGTGTACTAAACAGAAAATTTGTTAATGTAACTCGTTATCAGTGTATTTTCGAACGTAGTTAAAAATGTGTAGAAAAAATAATTCGTCTACCAACTAATCAGATTTTTGTACTAGTTACGTCATTTTTTTTTTTTTGTCATGTCATGACAAAACACCGTTCGAGTGGCCTTTAACTGCTTTGCAAACTAACCAGAAAATTTATATATTGTATATTTTTTAAACAAATTAATAAGCAAATAAATTATTTTGTATGTTTTTAATGATCGTACACAATGTGGTTACTGTACTGTTTATTGTATTGTATGTGTTTGCATATAAAGCTGTTTCCAAGCAGATAGCGGCTGGAAATTCGAGCTGCGATCGCGATTAGTCATCGAGGGGCGTGCTTCGCGCAAGTCGCAAGTCCGAGTTGATGCAACAAAGTTTATAATAAAGCCAGCTATTGTTATTAATATTATTTCAATTGAATTGATAAGCTACCCGTCGCCACCGTCAACGTATGACTCGTTGGAATGGAAAATATTTGCACATCAGTTGCCGCCCCACATACATATACATGTGTGTACATACGTACATGTATGTATGTACACTCGACAGCATAATTCTGCGTACAACAAGAAAAAAACAATTTTTGTAAAAAAAACTAGCGTTCTGCAGTCTCGGAGTTACTTGTGAGAGCCACAACGCCACATGTACAATGCAAACTTGAATCGAAATCAATTTAATTCAATTAAATATGAAGTAAGACTTCTTTTGATTTTGAATGGTCGAAGAGACAAAAAAATGAACGTTCTGTTTGAACAAATTTAAAGTTATTCGATTCCGCGGGCAACGTCGGGTGGTTTGTTAATCGAGCAATCGAATTGTGTTTACTGAAATGCTTCCCATTATCAACACATCTATCGATAAAGCTATCGCAAGCATGGTACAAGTATGATGCAGTATATAACTAGAATATTGAAAGTAGATTTTATATCGAAATCAACATTTTGGTCATTTCGATACTTGGTCACTCTGCAAAAGACGCCGCATGATTCCTGCGCTGCCTCAGAATTAAACAATTTGAAGTATTAATAAAATCTAACAGGAATGGAGGACGAAGAGGATCCCATTGTGGAGGAGATACCCGTCTTTCTATCAAAGAACTTACAAAACAACCTATACTTGTTTCAATACCCCACAAAAACTGAACTGCCAAACCACGATGATGCCGTCGTTGTCAACTGCTGCGTAAAGCCGTTTACACAGGAAGTCAAGGTGGATTTCGGTCTGAACATTGAGTCTAAACACTTTGATCGCTTCAAAGGCGAACAATTTGCGGTAGCCGCCGATGGCAAAAACAGCTCCGGTATCGCCACACCCAAGGGCGCCGAAAGACCCACCTACAAACGTGGCATCATGGACAAGCAGTCATTTACCAGTACGCGCTCCTTAATAGACATCTCAAAGTATGTGGTGGGAATTTACACAGACAAAGAGATGCATATTTCACCGTTGGCTAGCATTGTGCAGCTGCGACCTTCGCTCAACTACTTCGACAAAGAGGACAAACGCCGAAAGGCGGAACAAAAGGCACAGTCGGAAGATATGGATGACGAGGAAGTAGCGCAGCAGGTGACGGTCAAGTTTGCACGTGGTACTAGCGCTGGCGCCGCCGCAAAGAAAACCAAGGAGCAACGTGGCAGCTACGACAAATTCGTTCAGCGTATCGTGGATGAGCCCTGGTGCGAGAGTTATTGGCATGCACGAAACACTCCCACGGCCGAGCTCGAACGGCAGAAGCTCTATAGCGCCAACCACCAGTCCAATCAGTCTCTGTCGTTGCCGCCCAGCGAGTATCTGTGCAAGCTGTTGCCGCACGATGAGCATGTCCAACAGGTTGATGTGGCCAATGTGCTACCTGTCTACAATAAGGCAATGCTTAAGACTCAGCCGTTGCTGGAGCAGCTGCGCGTGCTTCTCAAGGATGCCAAAATACTCTCATTTACTGATGTGCTGCACATCCTAACGGAACACATCGATCCGCATGTTAGCGCTGATAAAGTGCTGGCGCTGCTACCTCAAGTGGGAATACTGTTGCACGGCAACTGGGTGCCTAAGTCTGAGGTGGTCTATCCCGAAAAGATGCTATCACATGCCAATGGAGTCTCCGCAGAGCAAATGATACGTGCCCGGGACTACATAGTATGTTCCACAAGATATGTGAGCGGAGATTTAATTAATTTGTATTTTTGTTGGACAGCTTTTTAGATTCTCGCGCACTCAGTGCCTGTACCGAAACCAAGTGATGACCGCCACGCAATTGCCCCCCGCTGAGACCTTGGACGTGTTAAGCACTGTGGCACGGGTCAATTCTACGAAACGTTGGGAACTTCTCCTTCCGCCGGACAAAGAGTTTGAGCAAAAACATGTGGAACTAGTTCAACGACAGGAGTTGCACTGGCGCGCCACGGAACAGTCGTACAATGAAATGGATTGGGCAAAAGAGACGAAACGCGTGCGCAAACGGTCCACGCGCAAGAGCGAATCGCAGCAGCAAACCGCTATGACAATGCCGCCTCCTGCAGTACACCTTCCCACCGAAGCGTAGTAGCACTTAACAATCCCAAATAAAATTAAAGAAGTCGTATATAAATAGTTTTTTATTAGACTCATTAAATTGAATTAATTCACTTCGAAAACTAATTCCCTTGGAAGTGAATTGAACTAGCTTACAGCGAACACTTAACAGTACCATTTTGAGTACAACAGATGGTGATAAATGATGGCATAAAAAAAAATATATTTAATATACCATTTTAGATATAAATATGCTTGACTTTGCTAACTTTTTCACTATTAAATAAATTACTTTTATTCCTTAAATAAAATACAATACGTTATAATTTGAATGTTAGGTTTCAGCTTTAATAAAATAAATGAGAGATAGCAATTTATCGATAGGCTTAACATGGTTGGCTAGTGAAATAAGAATAGACGGTATATTAGTTGGTATATTTCGTATAAGAATCTGTATATTTAAAGAATGTGGTTTTGGTCACGCTGCTTGCCGTGTATTCGTTTTGATGTCCGAAGAACAAGTAGCACGTCGCTCGCGCATGTTATGAAAATAAAAAATTTGAAGAGTTGTCTAACAGCACACAACACCCCTCGAGTTCAACAATATATATTTAATTTAAATATAAGCTAAATAGCATTAGCTGTGTCAGTGCCACGTGCCAGGTAGAGAGCGCGGGTGCAAGCTAAGTGAAATTTAAATCAAAGCACACTGCGGCGGCGTCGCTTTGCGTCGTGCTATTCCTGCGTTCGTCTTTTAATATTCAAAGTCGTTTATTTTTTTATTTGTTTTTTTTTTTTCGTTACTGTGCTCCGATCTTTTTCTCTCTCTTGGCCGCGAGTGCGTTGCGTGGCGCGATGTTCTGTTTAAGTCCATGAAGTGCAGTCGAATTCGTTTTTATCCATATAACTGAAACAATGTCGGAGGCCGAGCACAAAACCTTGTCCCCAAAGCGCAGCGAGCCTGACGCTTCAGAGGATCAGCAACAACAGCAGCTACTGCTGCATCAGACAACTCAGTCGCTGCTCATGGCCAGTTCTATGCTCTGTCCCGGTCCCGTGCACCCACCCACACAAATCAAATTCAATGTCGAGGACTTGCTACACGAGAACAATGTGCTGCAATCGAAGCTCAAAGAGCTAAGCATCGAGCGTGATCGCCTGCTCTGCGTGGTCGCCAATCTGCGCCTGGAGTTGGATATGGCTGAACTGAAGCGCTTACCACTCGATCTGAACGAAGGGTGAGTAGAGCCATAAGCGACTTGATGTGCTTGGGGCAGGGGCCTGACACTCTGACTCAGCGCTGCGTCATGCCTTGCCCAGCTGCACAAATAGTTTGCAGTGCTAAAAATGCTCTGCCTCTTTTTGGCTTTTGCAACCCCATTTCATGTGCAGCTCAGCTCTCTTCCTTTTTTTGGTACCTGTCTGCGCTTCACAGTCGTGGCCAGAATATTGCACCTCGCGCACCACCGATCACACTTTGCGCTTTTCGGGTATACATGTGTATGTGCGTTTGTGTTTGAGTGCGTAATTCCCACCTTATCTGTCGCATTCGCCTTGCTGATAAGCGTATAGAGTCAAACTAACGCTAGCCGATAAGTATTCCACAAAAAAGCAACAACAATTTGGAAGTTAACTGCGAAATTCAATATCAAGTTTGGGCTTGCAGCGATTGTTAGTAGATGAGTAGAGTGCTGCCAACAAGACCTTAAAATACTGTGCCTTGATCTAAAAATTAAAAGCTATCAAAATAGCAAAAAAGGAATAATATGATCTTAGAATACAATATTTTCAAAATAACTAGTTGACTATAAATATCTAAAAACAAACAAAAGAAGTTATTGATCTCGTCATAGAAGCTTTTGAGCCAACAGATATAGCTTATTCAAAAGTAAATCAATACGGTTTTCGTTATCAAGTCCCTAACTAAATTTAAGATTATAAAGCTCCTATCAATACTGAAATGTAAGCTTACAATTTTATCCTTGCGTCTATCAGTGTGTGAAGACAATAAAAATCTGCCCGCTCATAATGCAATGGTAAACACGCAAAGCACTCGAATACATATTGGCAATGAAATTCTGAAACAATTACAGACCCAGACACAGATGCAGAAACAGATGCAAATGCAGACACAGACACAGATGCAGACATATAAACACTAACTACCATAGCTTAGGTTAATGGTTCGTTGTGAACCCGTTTATGGCTATTCCAATCAGCGCAAGTGTCTCAGTTGCTGCTCTCGGTTCAGCTCAGTTCAGTTATCTCTGCTCTCTAACTGTTGTTTTCTAGTGCTTAACTAACTGCTTAACCTTAAGCAGATCTGCCCGAAAGGTTCTTTTTTGGCTCTTTTTGATATTTTTGCGTTGATCACCTTCACAAAAGCGTTAAACAAAACAAAAAGCACAAAACCAAAAAAATTCTCAAGATGAAAACGTTGAAAATGCGCGGGTAGCTCAAATTAAGTGTTTTTATTTATTTTGTATATGTTGTTGCTGTCGGTCTATTTGCTTGTTGGTTTGCTGGGCTGTTGCTCTTTTTGGCCAGCCAACACAAAACACAATGTCGTTGGCTTTTCGCTCGGTCCCGCTGTCAGTCCAACAACTCATTAGCCAAGTTATCATCATCTAATAAAGCAAACAACACCAGCAACAGAGACACACGCACGTTGCTATAATTACAACTACAAGTCGAAGCACAGCTATGTATGTCTGCTAGAAAGCAACCATAGCTAGCAACAACAAGAAATAGGAGAAAGAAGAAAAAAACATTTGCCCATTTTAAAATGTTGGCTGAGTGCGATAATTAAGCGAATTGGAGAGTCTACTAATTTCGTACGCCCCTTTTAAACGGGCCAGGGGGAGAGCGGCAATGGGGCTGAACTAGTGGGAGAGATTGAAAATGAATGATAGTTCGCAGAATAAAGGAATACGCAACGGGTTTTTGTTTATCTATTCAATGTGTGTCTTTTGTTTGCTGTGTGCACTGTGACCGGCCGCTAAGTAGTCAAAGCTTAGCCCAGGGTTCAGCAACTATGTCAAATAACGGGTGTTGCAAAAAAATAAATTAACTGCTTAATGAACGTGTACGTATATCACTATTTCGCACTGTAAACACAGAGCTTCAACGTACGGGAAATAAATTTCGTATAGAGCACGAATATGTATAGACAATCAGATTACTCCATATGTGTATATATGCAAGATATTCATTTATATAGAACTAAGAAATGTATACTTGCCTTCATTTCATTTAAATTCATACTCCGTGCTATAGACAAATATATTTATGTAACTGAGTGTCGTCGCATATGAAAACTTAATATAATAGTTTTCAATATCAATAAAGTAGACCAGGCGTTTGAGGTTTAATATATATACATATACATATATATAAATTGGAGAGTATTAGGCATAAATATTCTCTAAAATCAGCTAGCAACTGTTTATTTAGCCTTTTCATTATCATTTAAAAGCTTTTTGCCTTTTAAAGTGTAACAAAAGTGTATTATGGGTACGTCATATCTAGATATCTAGCTTATTTGAGTGGCTTCTATATTCTCCTCATTTGCATGCAACATTTGCTGCCTTTACTGGGTGCTGGGTACTGTACAGAAACATGCGTGCTGCAAATGCTTTTTTTTGGTTTTTAATTAGAAGTTATGCTAAATGGACATGCAGTGCGTGGTTGCCATATGGCGGTGGAGGAGCTGCCGGAGGTTGATATGAGCGTGCAGCACAAGGGGAGTCTGTGGGACAGAAGCGGTCTGTTTGCCTAGACATTATTATAAAACACATATACATATGTATTTATTACGCATGCGATAAACAGAAACTTTTCACATGCGCCATTCAAAATTTTCAATTGAAAAATGAGATCATCCATTGAGCAAAGAATAATAATTAAATTCACTTGGCTATATCATTTTTGAAATGTTTAATAAACAATGCCATTGGAGTCTGGGGTTCTTAATATTGTAGTTGCTGTTGTTGTTCTTGATATGCGAACTTCACTTGGCAAAGGCGCTTTGGCAACCACGGGCTTAAGTCTTCAGTCTTAACGGATTAGTTTTTGGACTACACAAAACGCACAGTGGAATCAATTTGTGATTATTTTTTTTTTTTTTATATACCTTGATCCAATTCAAAATGGTAAAACAGGGTATAATGGTTTTGTTAAAAGTAAGTAAGAGGCAGAAGGAGGCGTGCCATACCCCATAAGCCAAATTGATTGAGCACTGTCCGTCCGTCTGTCCTTAAACTTTATTTTTGGCCCGTGTATACGACGCGCATATCGAGTTTTATTATTGGATGCCCGCCCCAAATTTCCCCAAATATGGCATAAATGTAAAAAAAATGTGGGATTAAAAAAAAAAAGAAAAAAATATATACATCATATGGTGAAAGTTTCTTCAAAATCCGTTAATAAACACAAAAGTTATTAAGATTTAATATTTGGCCACTTCCCAAAAGCGCGCCAAACCCACAAAGAGCGTGCAACGCACAATCAGCTGTGTGTCTCAGCGCCAGCAGAAATTTATATTTTACAAATTGAGAATAACAAAATGATTGCATTGTGAACTGCTTTCTAAGGCTAAGTTGAAATTTACTACTTTATCGCCAACCCGCGAAGTGCAAAGAGGTCGAGGTTCTTTGTTTTTATAAAATATAAAGTGAATAAATACTATTTAGGTTCAAAATTTGGTGTTTAATGTTCAAGCCGTAGCGTGGCGCTGTTCTTAGAAACGGAGCTCAACAACGAATGTACGGGGTTGTGTGTTCGACGCCGCGAGTGGTACCCGATATTTTTAAATCAATTTTTTTTTGTATTTCTTAACCATTTTGTGGTTGGGATTAGGGTACCTCCTAGTCGGGCACCCCGACTGGTGTTTTCTTACTTGTTTTTAAATTCTTTTGGCTTGTTGAGCTCGAGCGGATTTGACGATGATTGATGGTCATGTACATTGAAGTGTAATTGTAACTGTTACTGCGAATAAGTGACTTGTTAATGTCGCTACAAGCTTCCGACTGGTGCCGCGACGGATTTTCAATTCATGGTTGGGAGCTTGTGACAGTTGTTTAACTTATGCGGCAAACACGACTATAACCTACCAGCTAACTATTTTCACGTGTTTTCTATAATTTTCTAGGATTTCGTGTGTCACCCAAAAATGGCAAAGTCTAGTCCAGTTTCTTTTTTGGCCAATTAATAAAAGAAGGCATAATGTGGGATTTATTTGTGATTTGCTCATTCATTTTGTACATTCGCATTATGTGATAAGAGTATATTTGTTTTGGTGCAAGGTATATTAAGCTGTAATATTGAATGGCGTAGATTGGAAATAATTGAACTTGGCAGCGAGAAATACCAAAAAAGAAGTATAGTTCTTCGTGCTTCAATGCTTTTTTAAGGTAGGTAGATATAGTTTCCTATGGGCTGCTGTCATTGTGTGGCGAATTTGAATAAATGTTTGATATCGATATTGGAATAAATTATTCAATCTTTGTATGTTCAGCGATCATTACACAGTCGTTTGCACCCTATAGTAAAATAAATTATTATTTTATGAAGAAGATTAAAGTCAGCTACTCAAACACTCAATTGTTATGGGCATTGGGCCAAAATTTTAAGACGATGCTCTGCTTATAGTTGTTCTGTAAACTCTACAAAAATATTTGATAGACATTTCGTATAGTAAGTCATATATAAAACAAGTAACTAAACTCTAGTCGAGACTGCTCGACTAAGAGATACCCTGAATCCATTGAGCTGTAATACCAATCATTAAGAGCTTCATTTATTCATTAATAGTAAACAACACATGCACACACACACGCACACAAACATATGCATGCATGTAATATGCTCACTGCACAGTTTTGCGGCTGCAGCAGAGGCTGTGCTATGGAAACTTTATTGTTTAATAACTTTTTTTCTCGATCTATGTTCTTAATGAAATTTTCGGGGCATGATTATGGCATCCAAATGTACCTATTTGCCAAATTTCAAGTCTCTAGTATTTGATATACGTGAGTTATCGATTTTGTTGAATTGTGGGCGAAAGGGGCGTGGCATCAAAAATCCAAAAATGACAAAATGTGCGGATTCAATATAGCTATCAACCACAACTTAGTGCACGATTCTATCTTTAACGGTGTGCACGCCAGACCTCAAAAACAAAGCGATATTTTCGATAGTTATCGATAAAAAAGAAATGGGATGAGTTATCGAAAAAAAAAAATAAACTCGTACAGCGTATGGTATTATCGAGCATTTTGCTTTTTATTTGAAGTCTCTAGCTTTTGTGGTTGCAGAAATCCAGGTGTTTACACGGACGGACGGACGGACGGACGGACGGACGGACGGACGGACAGACGGACGGACGGACGGACGGACAGACGGACAGGGCTAGTTCAACTCAGCTCGTCGAGCTGATCAAGAATATATATACTTTATGGGGTGTGGCACGCCTCCTTCTGCCTGTTACATACATTTGCACAAAAACATTATACCCTGAAATTTCCATTTTCAATGGATTCAGGGTATAACAAGTAACGAAACTCTAGTCGAGACTGCTCGACTAAGAGATACCCTGAATCCATTGAGCTGTAATACCAATCATTAAGAGCTTCATTTATTCATTAATAGTAACCAACACAAGCACACACACACACACAAACATATGCATGCACGTAATATGCTCACTGCGCAGTTTTGCGGCTGCAGAAGAGGCTGTGCTATGCAAACTTTATTGCTTAATAACTTTTTTTCTCGACCTATGTTCTTAATGAAATTTTCGGGGAATGATTATGACATCCAAATGTACCTATTTGCCAAATTTCAAGTCTCTAGTATTTGACATACGTGAGTTATCGTTTTTGTTAAATTGTGGGCGAAAGGGGCGTGGCATCAAAAATCCAAAAATGAAAAAATGTGCGGATTCAATATAGCAATCAACCACAACTTAGTGCACGATTCTATCTTTAACGGTGTGCACGCCAGACCTCAAAAACAAAGCGATATTTTCGATAGTTATCGATAAAAAAGAAATGGGACGAGTTATCGAAAAAAAAAAATAAACTCGTACAGCGTATGGTATTATCGAGCATTTTGCTTTTTATTTGAAGTCTCTAGCTTTTGTGGTTGCAGAAATCCAGGTGTTTACACGGACGGACGGACGGACGGACGGACGGACGGACGGACGGACGGACGGACGGATGGACGGACAGACGGACAGGGCTAGTTCAACTCAGCTCATCGAGCTGATCAAGAATATATATACTTTATGGGGTGTGGCACGCCTCCTTCTGCCTGTTACATGCATTTGCACAAAAACATTATACCCTGAAATTTCCATTTTCAATGGATTCAGGGTATAATTAAACAATTAAGAGCCCTGTCCGTCTGTCTCACCGTCTGTCCATCCATCTTGAGACTAGAGACTTGAATTTCGTGTATACTGCGCGGATATCGAGTTTGTTTCAGAAAATCGATAATTATTCCAGAATAATTGTTTTTGATTTAAGACCATAAGAAAAATAAGTAAAGATTTTTTATCTTTTTCTTAAGAGCTAGAGTCTCTAAATTTCGGTTTTTGTTACATTTAGATACCAGCCAAAAATGTCCCCAAAAGTTTATAATTATATTCAGTTGGAAAAAAGGCCCATATGTGAAGGATTTTGGTTTCTAAAAAACAACAATTAATATTTACATCAAACGGTGAAAGTTTCATCAAAATCCATTATTAAACAAATCAATATCGAATTTGTTTGCATAGTTCGCGTGATATGGTTCTAAATACGAGCTATATATATAGGCTATATTAAACAAGTAACTAAACTCTAGTCGAGACTGCTCGACTAAGAGATACCCTGAATCCATTGAGCTGTAATACCAATCATAAAAAGTTTCATTTATTCATTAATAGTAACCAACACATGCACTCACACACACACACAAACAAATGCATGCATGTAATATGCGTACTGCGCAGTTTTGAGGCAGCAGAAGACGCTGTACTATGGAAACTTTATTGTTTAATAACTTTTTTTCTCGACTTATGTTCTTAATGAAATTTTTGAGGAATGATTATGACATTCAAATGTACCTATTTGCCAAATTTCAAGTCTCTAGTATTTGATTACGTGAGTTATCGTTTTTGTTTTGAATCGTGGGCGAAAGGGGCGTGGCATCAAAAATCCAAAAACGACAAAATGTGCGGATTCAATATAGCAATCAAACACAACTTAGTGCACGATTCTATCTTAAACGGTGTGCACGCCAGACCTCAAAAACAAAGCGATATTTTCGATAGTTATCGATAAAAAATAAATGGGACGACTTATCAAAAAAAAAAAAAATAAACTCGTACAGCGTATTATCAAGTATTTTGCTTTTTATTTGAAGTCTCTAGCTTTTGTGGTTTCAGAAATCCACGTGTTTACACGGACGGACGGATAGACATACGGACAGGGCCAGTTCAAATCAGCTCATCGAGCTGATCAAGAATATATATACTTTATGGGGTGTGGCACGCCTCCTTCTGCCTGTTACATACATTTGCACAAAAACATTATACCCTGAAATTTCCATTTTCAATGGATTGAAGGGTATAAAAATTATGTTCGGAAGGGATCTGGGTATCGCGTAGTCGGGCACTTCCGACTTGAGTTTTCTTACTTGTTTGTTTATGAATTTTTAAGTTTTCTATTTTCAGTCGAAAAAAAAACCAAAAAAAAAATAAAATGTCAATACATCAAATTAATTGCCTTTTTGAAACAAATTTTCGCTTCTTCCCTTCTGCAGCGTCGGTAATTGATTGACGGCAACAAAATTGGTAAAAATATACATAAAGCTACATGCGAAATTTGGAGACTAGCTTTTAAGATGAACAAGATAAAAATCCTAACTGGTTTTTCATATGATCTTAAATCGATAACAAATATTCATGAGTAGTTATCGATTTTCTGAAACAAACTCGATATGCACGTCGTATATACGAGCATAAAAAAGTCATAAATCAAGTCTCTAGGTCATATAGGTTCTGAGATCGACGTGTTCATACATACGGACGGATGGACAGACGGACAGGGCTAGTTCAACTCAGCTCGTCGAGCTGCTTAATAATATATATACTCTATTGGGTGTGGCACGCCTCCTTCTGCCTGTTTCATACATTTTCCATTTTCAATGGATTCAGGGTATAAAAATTAGAAAAGCATTAAAAAAGCAGAAGAGCACAACGTGAGTGGGCTTCGAGCAAGCGTTGTACATTGACCCAAATTGAATTGTTCCCCTTGTGTTGGACCAGTGTCTAGTACTTCCTTCTGCTGACCCTAGGCACTATATATATGCCCCACTCCCTCTGTCTGCCCCACTCTCAGCAGCACGCCCCAATTGCTGCAGCTGGTGCCAAGAAAATGCGTCGTTGCTTAATTTCCACGCACACACATCGCACACATACACACTGACGAACTGTTAAGAATGTGCCATATCGGTCTTAGGAGTGCAGCGACATCGCGGCGGGCGCAGCTTCCAACCCCCAACCAGCAATCGCCCCGCATACTCAAATTTAATTTTTCGAAAATTAAAAGCACCTAAATTTTACTGTCTGCATGTGTGTGTGCATGTGATCTTGCTTGTATGTCTGCTTAGTTATCTGTGTGTAGGCGCATCAACAACAAATGCTTTGCGATTTATATTTTTAGGTTTTTCTTGTCATTTTCAATATTTGGGCTTTATATCATATGCGAAGAGCGACAATAACAACAAAAACTACATTGTTTGCCTTGTCGCTTTTGCTGCTCATCAGTCATCGCTCGAAGCGCCTGGGGCTTGACCTTAGCTCCCAACTCACAGCCAACAGCAGCTGCTTCACCGTTAACTTGTTATTCCCGCGTCCACTCGCCGACGTCAACGCACCCAGTAAGCAAAGCCCACATCTCCATCCCCATTCCCTTCGTCATCGCCTTTTCCATTTCCATGGCGCGCAGTCGCCAAGTGATTGGTGACCAGCAACAGCGGCATTGGCAGCGACAACTCCAAAAAAGCGCCGTCGCTGCGGCGCCGTTAAACGCATTTAAATAACGCCCACAATAAATACAAATATGAATATATATGTAAATATTTTATATACATTGAAATTCGTATATATAACCCGTATAATACTTATTTCATTCATACGAAAATTAAAAAGCGAAAACCACAACCGCCAAGCGTAAAACTAGAAACGAAAAGCGAATAACGAAAAACATGCAAATTGAAAGCGAATTCAATTTTTAAACGGACACTAACTTGGTCAACCAGCAAGAGCAACAACACAATATAACGCTAACGAATCGGCTAACCAACCAGAAGATAGCCATTTATGTGGCCCATTAATCGATTGTATATATAGCTTGCTTACCGTCACTGACCACCAGTCTGTCCACTCATCTGTTCGTCGCTCTGTTCGTGTAGCTGCTGCCCAATGCTGGCAACTAGTTGTTGGTATACCCTAACAATTAGTTGGGACACAGCTAATATGCTTACAATCGAAACAGATAAAGAGAAAAAAACGAGAGAGAGAGAGGGAAAGTCAGTTAGATATCTAAGAGATGTAAAAATAATTAAATATTTAAAATAATATATAAAATAATAAATTATATAAAATAAAAATATATATATAATAAAAATATATATTATGTAAAATATATAATAAAATAATAATAATAAAATGAAATATTTTAATGCAAAATCTATAATATTTAATGATTACGTGAGACTATCATTTTTTGTTATATATACGCATGTTTATATCTCGAATGTTATGCAATACTAGAATTGACGAGTATTAACTGGCTACTAATTCTCAATTATTGAGATTACAATTATACAGAGAGATTTAATGTTGCACTCAATGCAATCATTTGTAATTGAAATACAATTATTTTGAATTCTTTTTGCATATTTCTACACTTTGTTTCCTGTTTACGAGTTACAAAAAGAGAACTGTCGAGACTGCTCGACAAAGAGATACCGTGAATCCGTTGAGCTGTAATACCAATCATTAAAAGTTTCATTTATTCATTAATAGTAAACAACACATGCACACACACAAACATATGCATGCACGAACATGCACGTAATATGCGTACTGCGCAGTTATGCGACTGCAGAAGAGGCTGTACTATGGAGACTTTATTGCTTAATAACTTTTTTTCTTCAAATGTACCTATTTGCCAAATCTCAAGTCTCTACGTGAGTTGTCATTTTTCTTGAATTGTGGGCGAAGGGTGCGTTCCAAAAATGACAAGATATGCGTATTCAATATAGCAATCAACCTCAACTAGGCCTCAAAAACAGAGCCAAATTTTCGATAGTTATCGATAATAAGAAAACGGGATGAGTTTTCACAAAAATAAAAACTTGGACTGCGTATGGTATTATCGAGCATTTTGCTTTTTATTTCAAGTCTCTAGCTTTTGCCGTTTGCGAGATCGCTGCGTTCAGACGGACAGACAAACAGACATGGCTATATCGACTCAGCTCGTCGAGCTGATCAAGAATATATATACTTTTGGGGGTGTGGTACGCCTCCTTCTGCCTGTTACATACATTTTCACAAAAGCATTATACCCTGAAATTTAATTTTCAATGGATTCGGGGTATAAAAACAATACTCTGTGAGCAGTATAAAGTGCATTTAGACTTCGCTAACTGGAAAAAGCTGTTGTTAGTTGATTTCTTGTTACTGTTTTTTCTTCAGTTTTTGTTATTATTGTTGATATTGCTGTCTTTGTTGTTGCAGTTGCAAACGTTGTTTCTACTTAGTTGCTCGTATTATGACTCTCTTTGCAGCGTGGCTGTTTAGAGAGTTACTTTGAATATCGGACTTGTGATTATGTTACAGACCTGTACATTCGGTTTTGTAGCTAGAAATCATCAACGTCATCAATAGCAACGTCATCGTCATTATTATCGTTAACGTCATTATAGAGTTCGTCGTGTGGCCGTGGGAAGGCAAACAAACTCTTGTATCGAATCAAACAGCTCACCAGGTATCACCCACACCCATGTAAATATATATATATATATATATATATATATATATATATATATATATTATTACTTGCAACATTCATTGGCACTTTCATGAAAATCAGTTTAACTCTAATTGCATAGCATCTCGTCTGCAACACTCCCAATGGCAACTGCCAGACGTTCAGCTATCTGCTATCTCTGTCCTTCCCTCTTAGTTTCTACTTTTCTCTGTATTTTAATTACGCCACCCAATTAACATGGCTCCCCCGCTGCTGCTGTTGCTTCACCGGCCTGGATGAGGTTGTGTGTTTCTGGATTGTTGGATACTGTTGCCACTCGACTTGACAAATTGGAGCGCCAAGCTTCATTCCCAAATGTTTTTACCTACCTTTAAAGTCTCGATTCGTGTTTGTCGTATTAACAGACTCAATAACTAAGCCAAACAGCGCCCCCACATACACACACACACACATGAATAGAGATGAAAATATATATACACATATAACAAAAACAACATCAAGGCAAAGAAAATTTTCCTTGTGGCCGCCACGTCGCATACGCTCTAAAAATAGAGTTTAACAAACTGTAAAAGTATTCCACCACATACAAAGAGGCGGCAGCTAGCAGCAACGCACCCAAAAACACTCACACTCACACACACACACATTGACATATTGGGGATGACGCGTTGTAGCAACCGAAACGTCGCCTGCAACTGTGGTTTGAGTGTGCGTTGTGCCCATTTACCATCTCTCAGCTCGCATTGTGCATCATGCATCAAAATCTCAGCACACTTTTGTTATGCCTGCGCGAAACGGCATCGTCCTGTGCTCCCATCCTGCGCGTCTTACCTTATGGCAGCTGCAGCTCCAACTGAGTGACTGCACATCAGCAACAACGGCTCCCTTCGGAGGGTCCCTGACCGAATAGCAGCGAGTGGAGCTTATACGGAGGGGTTTGCAGTGGCACAACGATCGGGCGTACTAGCACTTTTGTCTGAACTACACATTTACGTGTGTTTGGTGCATCTTTATATATGTAACAATTTAGTTTTAAATCCATTAAAAACTTTATATTTTCATATAGATATTTAAATCTATTTTGAATTGCTTTTCTTACTCGTATGCGATTGCCAACTAATAAATATCATTTAGTAAAGGGTATTTAACAATTCATAGTGTTTTATTTGGTTTTATAATGTGTCAAAGACCGTGCTGTAAGGCTGGGGGTGGAGAGCAGCTCAACATGTTCTTCATCATGTTCTGTAACATGAAGTACACTCCGCGTTGTTGCAGTCTGCTCCATAGCTTCCCGCTTTCCACCTCTTTTTCCTCCACGCATCCAAATTCCCAGTTGCAATGTGCTCTTTAGCGTTTGCTGACTTTTACACGGATGACAAAGGAGGCGCAGCATGCCCAGGATAGATTCGTTGGGACGGCCGCTGCTCCATTTTCATAATAAGTGCAATTGACTAACCGTTCTGACAGTAACTGCAATTGCAGAAGCCTGCAACATTTCTGATTATTGCTCTTACATAATTAGCTGGCTATTCAAATGAGCAATAATTAAGATTGTCTATTGATTAGTCTTAATATCGGTTGTCTGGCAAATAGCTTGTCATTTTTTAGGAAAGTGGAAATGGAATTTTCTTTTGTTCTGGTAATCCATAATTTAGCTATGCTATTTGTCTAATTCAAGTTGATCGTCTTCTTCATCTTTGCATATGTCTCTTTGTCTGATTGCCTCCATTTTTATTTCGAGTCCATTTTGACAGGAGTTCTTTAAGATGCGTTAAGCATTTTGGCTTTTCGAAAACCTATGGAGTGAAAGTTCTGCAGCATAAATGCATATACACCTTGATAAAACCGAGAGCGAAAAAGAGTGTAAATAAGATTTTATGACATTTATTTAACTTAAAACATATCTTTGTTCGGTTAATAAGATGTAAAAGAATCATCATTAAAAAAATATATGTGCTTCATTCTAAATAACTTAGAAATAAGTAAAAGAAAACATGCATTCCATTAAAAAACAAATAACAAAACTCTAGTCGAGACTGCTCGACCAAGAGATACCCTGTGTTTGTGTTTGATTGTTATATTGAATCCGCACATTTTGTCATTTTTGGATTTTTGATGCCACGCCCCTTTCACCCCTTTCGCCCACAATTTAACAAAAACGATAACTCACGTATATCAAATACTAGAGACTTGAAATTTGGCAAATAGGTACATTTGAATGTCATAATCATTCCCCGAAAATTTCATTAAGAACGTATGTCGAGAAAAAAGTTATTAAACAATAAAGTTTGCATAGCACAGCCTCTTCTGCAGCCGCAATACAGCGCAGTGAGCATATTACGTGCATGCATATGTTTGTGTGTGTGTGTGTGTGTGTGCATGTGTTGTTTACTATTAATGAATAAATTAACCTTTTTATGATTGGTATTACAGCTAAATTCAGGGTATCTCTTAGACGAGCAGTCTCGACTAGAGTTTCGTTACTTGTTTGTTATTAAATTGAAACTTTTGGCTGAAATCAACGATAAATTTCTTAGATTACACTATCGATATGTTTATATATATATATAGGTATACATTCAAGGTCTTTAGAATATGAGTAAATGTGTACTTATCACATATTAAAATTCCACAATGACGAAATGAACAAAAATTAGTTGTGGAATACAGGGTATGTGGGTAGTCAGGTCAATAATTGCCTAAAATTGAATGCGTTTCTGTAGATCTGCTGCGCTTTTGTTTACACTTGAGCGTTCTTTGAGTTTGTTTTGCCTTGTTTATTTGTTTGTTTGTCTTCTGTTCCCGCACAAGGAAAGGATAGTGAGGGGTTGGCAGGGGGTGCAGCGAGTCACAGCTCAACTTTTTATCTAGCTCAAAGTTGGTTGCAACTTGCATTTTTGATGTGCTCCTCCTTGTATTTTCGTGCGGCTAATGCGTTTGACCCATTTCAGTAGGGGGCGTGCATCCAGTGCATGTTGCTCCCACACTACAGAGCCCTCCACTCGGCCCCCTCCCTACTCAATGTTATTTATCCACTTGTCTTCAACAAAACTAAATCCATGAGAAGCGCATTCAAGTTTGAATTTCTTTTTATTTATTATGTTTTTCACATAATAAAATGCACAAAGACTTCAGGGGCTGGAAAAATGCATGGAGAAACCGCAAGTTGTTGGTGTTGCTGTGTCGTCTCACAGTTGCAATTCCTCGACGCACGCTTCTTGTTGTAATTGTTATTGTTGTTCGTGATTATTTAATACCTATTGCTGTCTGTTTATTTGAAAAGCGGGCACAAGAATTGAAGTCGAAGGCAAAGTCAATGTGGAACGCGCATTGGGGATAACCTCGTAAAGTGGTTGTTGTCTTTTTTATTGTTGTTGCGGGTGTATGCATACAACGGGGCCATAGAAAGTACAGACAGACCCCATCCCGGCCAGCGAGCCGACACTCGAGCACGCACAGCCCAGAGAAAGGAGTTCTCAAAGAATTCAATTCAATTCGTCACTTTTCCGGCGCTCTACAAATTGCACGATACTTGTGAACAATGTCTGCTAAAGAAGAAATGGATCAGAAAAGCTCACATAATGTTGACTTAGTTATCATAAAATATTCACAGAAACTTTTAGTATATGAGACGAAAGTTTAGAAAATCTTGTTGTTTGTGAAATTCGAAATCACATTTTAGAACTTTTCTTCAATTTTATTCAAAGCCTATGCTTTTAATATGTATATGCAATATATTATCTACTGTATTTTCATATTTTATAATTTATTATTTTATGTCTAAAACAAGATTATATCCAATATCTATAAAGTACAAGGATCTTTTTAAGTCTTATTTATTTAAAAAAATTTATATTTAATTTTCCTCAAACAAAATTTAATTGTCATATTCGTCAATTGGTGGAAAATGAATACACTTTTAACAAGTAACAAAACTCTAGTCGAGACTGCTCGACTAAGAGATACCCTGAATCCATTGAGCTGTAATACCAATCATTAAAAGTTTAATTTATTCATTAATAGTAAACAACACATGCATACACACTTGCATATGCATGCACGACCATGCACGACCATGCACGTAATATGCTTACTGCGCAGTTATGCGATTGCAGAAGAGGCTGTACTATGGAAACTTTATTGCTTAATAACTTTTTTTCTCGACCTATGTTCTTAATGAAATTTTGGGGAGTAATTATGACATTCAAATGTACCTATTTGCCGAATTTCAAGTCTGTAGTATTTAAAATGCGTGATTTGTCATATTTATTGAATTGTGGGCGAAGGCACGCATCTAAAATCCAAAAATGACAAAATGTGCGGATTCAATATAGCAATCAACCACAACTTAATGCGCGATTTTATCTTTAACGGTGTGCACACCAGGCCTCAAAAACAAAGCTATATTTTCGATAGTTATCGATAGTAAGGAAATGGGACGAGTTATCGAGCATTTTGCTTTTTATTTGAATTTGTGGGTTACGAAATCCAGGTGTTTGCACATGCGGATGGTCAGACGGACGGACGGACAGGGCTAGTTCAACTCAGCTCGTCGAGCTGATAAAGAATATGTATACTTTATGGGGTGTGGCACGCCTCCTTCTGCCTGTTACATACATTTGCACAAATACATTATACCCTGATTTTCCATTTTCAATGGATTTACGGTATAAAAAAAGACTAGACCTTCTGGTCAATGTGGACTGCAACTTGTGCTCATCAATAGGTGTCAACGGCTTTCTTTAAGTGTATTTGCCAACAATTTAAGCTGGCAATGCTGCACACGCAAATTCTCTCTCAGTCTTTCTCGGAATGATGCTCACTTGGCTCTCATTTCACCCCATTTTTTGGCAAATAAGGGTGAAACTGCTCTAAGGATATATTGTCCTTGTGTGTGTGCGTGTGCATTCGTATACGTGTGTGTTGCAGCATCTCACGGTACATTGATACTTGAGAGCTGCTTTCCTTAAATCAGCGCAAAACATTCCGGATTCATTTCGCTCATGTCTGGCGGCTTCTGTGCGACGGCATCCACAGCCACCCTTAAGCATACGCGCTCTCTTTCTCTCTGCCTCTTGCACTCTCTTTGGGTTGCTCAGATACAATTAACAACAGCTTTATCTCTCAGTTTCTCCTGGCTATTGTTGTTAATTGTATTCGTTTTCAGTATGAATGATTTTAATGACAACAAAACTTTAAGTTAATAATTGCCCTAATAGCTGAGAGCGTTAGGCAATGAACTGCAGCTACGGTTGCATTTTTTGTTGGCTCGGCAGCTACAACAGCAGCTGTTCTGCCGCGCAATTGCATTTCCAGTTGCAAGTTGCAAGTCAGGGACTTAGCGAAGAAACTACCACGCCGAAAGTAACTGAGACGCATATACAAAAACAACCCGCACTCGCATCTGTCCTATCTGGTTGGGCCAAGGGGCGCTTGCTCTCTCGCTTAGTTACACTCTCTCTTTCTCATTTTGTGTAAAGAGGGTCGTTGTGGCTCTCTCGCGTTAAGTTGACACCGCTTTGGCTCTGTCGACGCCTTTAGTAACGCGGAGCTCAGTAGTCAGTCTCGCAATACAGTTAGCCAACGTTAGTTTTTCGCAGACGCTTTTCCGCCTAGCAACATTTTCTACCTTATATATGTGTATTGCTTGTATATATATATATATAGATAGCCAGATCCATGTAACAGCGCTCTAGTTCTAGTGTGTGCTAGTGCCTAGTGTCTAGGGCTTCGAGTGCCCAGTTAGTGTGCATATTAATTTTTGTATCGTTTCGCGTGGGGAGCTTGCCCCGTTTTCGGGTTTGCCTTTTCCATTGTATAATTTTCTTGTTTTTTTCGCAAACATTTCGTTCGTTTTGTCCGCCCCTTCGTCGCCGCGGTCCTGTGTATGTATTCGTTTGTCTGCAGCCAACCCCGGCGAATTCGTTGTCTTCATAGTCGTTGCCTCCTGCTGCCCAGTGGGCGTTAATAATTCCTGATTTCTCGAACATCCATATACACACATATAATATATTAATAACTTATCGGACTCAAACACATACATATAATGCAGAATTGGCCCGCCGCTCATCAAATATTCACGAACGACATTTTGCCGCTGTCGTATTGATTTTTCTATCATCATTATTGACATTATAATAATTTCGTTGGTGCCAAAGTGTTGTAAACCGTCCATTAAAATCAGAACCTAGTTCCGCAGTAATCAAACCAAAAAGAACAACAATTCCGTTTTATTAGACACTGCCCGCAGCTCTAAAGGGTCTCTGTCTGGCTTAAGTAGCACAAGTCGTGTATCCACAACACATATTTATATATACCACATACATAAAAAATGAGTAGCTATACGGCCGCCCAGTACTACAAGACCACCAATATGATTACCTCCAATGAGATCTACTGGTAAGTTATCGACAAATGTATGCCCTTTAATGCCATATCCTTGTCTGTATGCTGCCTGGCTGCACTTGTGGGGCATCCGCCCACAGTTGCAGACACACATACACAGGGAGACAGCGAGATATATACTCCTGCTGGGCTTCCAGCCGGCAGTTCAAGGTTCGCTCTGGCCGAGGCCGCTTGTGACGCAATAAACGCTTACAATCCGCAGTCCATTGAAGCTGCAGACGTAGCAGCAGCAAAAATCAATGATATCTCCACTGTTTCGGGTATTTTCCCCCTTACGGTGCTCTGCTTTCCTGCTCGATTGTATAGCTACCGACACCCACACAGTGGTTCGCCCACGCTACCCCATCCCTCGTTGAGCCCACACACTACGCATCGCTTGGCTTGTGGCATCGCCCACACAATGCATTTTGTCTCTAGTTCAAATTGGTCTCGAAGACTAGCCACACGCAAAAGTAGGCAACACTTTTCGAATGAGTGAATGGCTTGCCACACAGCTGGCTGACTTCATTTCATTGGCAGCCCCAAAGTATTCTATGAATTAAATTGTGGAGCGCAAATGCATCTCTATTCACAATTTCGGCTCGAAAATAAAATATTCACCATGGAAGTATTTCTTGAGCAGATTTTTAAATGAAATATAAAATATTCAAAAGTATTATCGTTTAGTTCAGAGCTCAATTCATGCGTAACAAATTGATTATTTTTGGCACAGAGCAAAATATATTTTATATATATATATATATAACATATGGATGACTTAACTTTCATCTATTTATGTAGAATCCTACGAATAACTTTTATGTGCTGCCTAACAGTTACATAAACACAATGTAACAGAAAACCTTGAACTCTGACATTTTCAATACATCCAATGACATGACACACATGGAGAGTGTTTCTGTATGTATGTGTGCAGCTGTTTTTCGATAGGCTTTTACAGTATGAATGTATATATATATATCCAAATATATATCTATATATATGTGTATGCGCGGTTGAAGCATTATGACTCCCACACCGCGACACGCGCATAAAAAATTCCATGATAAACACGTGATTATATGTACATGACTGTCATTAGGTCTTCGAGGCAGTTCATCTGAAGCAAACGAACATTATCTTGGGCTAAGATAGTACACGGCTCTGTCAGTTCGAAATTGTATCTAAAAAATTTTTATTATTGCTATAATCGGTTAAGGCCATTCACGGGTTAAGTGAGACTTGATATTTAATTAAATTTTAAAATATACAAAATTAAAGTTACTCATGAACCTTAGTAAGTTACTATCCAACAATTTGCATAACAAAAAATTTATTATTATATTTGAGCTCGTTTCATTTTCCTTTGCAATAAAGTTGCTTACAATTAAATTAATTATCACTATTTTGTTCAAATACCATTGAAATTGAAAGGTCAAGGTATATTGGTTTTATTGACAATTTAAAGGAGTTATTTTATAGAAGGATAAGTTAACTTTCTTTGTATATTCAGTAACTCTATCCGTACAATTTGACCCATATCAAACAAATTTAAAGATGAAAAGTTGTGACTTACCTATCCGTATTTTGGCATAGTCTTCAATTCCGCGGGGCTAGCCGACAAAAAAAATTCTTTTTATACCCTGAATCCATTGAAAATGAAATTTCAGAGTATAATGTTTTCGTGAAAATGTATGTAACAGGCAAAAGGAGGCGTGCCACACCCCCAAAAGTATATATATTCTTGATCAGCTCACGAGCGTATATAAAATACTAGAGACTGAGACTGAGATTTGGCAAATAGGTACATTTAAATGTCATAATCAATCCCCGGAAATTTAATTAAGAACATAAGTCGAGAAAAAAAGTTATTAAACAATAAATTTTCCATAGTACAGCCTCTTCTGCAATCGCATAACTGCGCAGTAAGCATATTACGTGCATGGTCGTGCATGCATATGCAAGTGTGTATGCATGTGTTGTTTACTATTAATGAATAAATGAAACTTTTAATGATTGGTATTACAACTCAATGGATTCAGGGTATCTCTTAGTCGAGCAGTCTCGACTAGATTTTTGTTACTTGTCTGTATTAATATCTTTCTTTTTACGTCCCATCAATTTACATTTGAGATGCAGATCTCCGATTAAAAGTGTGCCCGGCAAGTGAACTAGATGATTAATTAATTTATGATCTTTCTTACCTGCCCTTTCTTGTTATATGAAGCTGCACGTTAATTGAGAGCTTTTAGAGCGGTTCCATCGCTAAGAAAATGGCCGTTACTTATCCGGCGCTTTAGTAGGCTTCTGGGTTTGTAGGCCTACGCAAAATGTGTAAATAAATTCCGAAATGTGAATACAATCGAAAAACTTGACTCAAGCATCAAGAAAGCATCTAAATTAATGTGTAAACCAGTTAAGAAAAGTTGCAAGCGTGGCCAACCAGCTGACGTCATGTGTGTGTGGCAAAGAGGGAGGTGTTGCCACAGCTTTGGCTGCCGGTTGCCGGCAGACCAGTACCAGTTCTTGCAGCAGTTCCCGTTGTTGTCAATGCGGTTGTTGTTGTCGTCCTAGTTGTGCGCCAAATTTCTTGATTTCCAGTTAGTTAGCCGACTCTTTGCCGTGAAGGTACTCGCAGTGCAGATATGCTAAGTAAATTACTTACCCAAAGTGCTTTGACCTGTCTGCGCCCAGTAATTAGACGGCGAACAAATGTAAATTTTATTCAAATTAGAGTAAGTGCAAGTGTTATTGGATGTAGACTCAGATAAACAAATTTCTTTACACACATTCCAAAACAATTTATAAGTATAAGTATATCAAGTATATATGTAAACTAATATAGGTTTTAGGGTTAAGATATTAGTACGATTTTTTTGAGATTGAAAACTTCCCTGCAGAGCACCCTACACATAGGGTTCTGCCTGAACCGGCTTTTTTTGTTGCTTGCTGGTTGCGCAATAGTGACAATTGTAGCTGCTTCTCTTTTTGTTGTCGACAGAGCGTGTAGTTGGGCTTTGTCAGTAATTTGCATTGAATTGAAAGCTGACGAAATCGTATCCGCAATATTCGCGAGTCGAATCGCAAGATGCTTTCGCCAAGGGTTGCAATTTACAGCAAAGACTACATGCCACAAGAGTTCATTAGCTTCTGTGGTCAGCTGCGTTATGTTGCCAAAAATATACATTAAAAAAGCAACAATAAAAGTAACAAAATAGTTTCGCATAATGATGTCCAATTTGGGCGCTGATTATGCAAAGCTGGCGATTTGTTGTGGCTCACTTCAATTGCTGATGATGCTGATGACGGTGATGATGATGATGGTGGTGGTGATTTTGATAATCTTAACCACAGATCTAGCTAGGCAACAGTTGTTTTGGAGAGAGATTGAATTGCATGCAACATACATAAATAAATAATAGGCTGCTAATCGCTTGTAAACATGAATTTTTCTCCAATGAAAGAAAGCAGATGGACAGCCAGACAGAGCCAATTGCTGGGTTATAAATGAGCGGAGATGGAGGCAAGGGGCTGCGTTTGAATCTGGCTACGTGATTTAGAGCCTAACGAGCACAGAACCCTTGTGGGCGCACTTTCCCAAAAAGCAAGCAACAGCAGAAGCAGCAGCAACAACAGCAGCATTTGCAGCAATCGTGCCACATGAGCCAACAACGTTGTTCCCTCTTGTTGCCTCCAGCGCACGCTCCTCATTATTACTGATTTTGTTGTTGTGTGATTGATGAAGGCGACGCCAGTGGGCAGCCAAAAAGCCGCAAATAACAAACACCGACCGCTTTATTCGAGGCAATGCCGAAGCAACTGAAGTAAAGCAATGTTTCTTTGCTGTGTAGTGCTGTGTTTTGTTGCGCTGTGCTGTGAAGTGCAAGTGAAAGTGAAGTTTTGGAGGCGATTCGCCGTGTACTTCATTGGCAACCACAAAAAATTAAAAATTTCCCACTAACATAATTTTCAACAGCGAAAGAGTTAAAAATAAATAATAGTAAGAGTCGGCTAGTAGGATATGCTTGACAGGGTGATATCCTAGGCTAAAGGCGAAACTTTGTATTACCTCCCTTACTGTGGAGCTGGGTGTTTGAATAGCTCCAATTTTTAATTAACGACCTTTCTAAGACTTTGAGTTTCATATGCTTAATAAATATACTGAATAAGTGATATATTATTGTTTGATTTTCAAAATATTTTGTAAGTAATATAAATAATTTTGTGTCGAATCTATTCTTAAAATAGAAAATACTTAACTTTTTATGATTATATTATGATCTGTAAAAAATATATATTGTAGAGGTAGAAATTTGGATAGGGTCGTTGCACCTCTTACCTGCATGTTACATACATGTATACAAGTTTATAATACCTTTACTCAACAATATATATGTGGTACAGAGTATAACAAATTAAAAGTAAAGAAAAGGAAAAAAACGTTGCCCATTTCCATTTGTTGTTTCTGCTGCTGATGTTGAGTGATGTGTTTTGTGCTGCTGCTGCCAGAGTTGCTACTGCTACCGTTGTGGCTTGTCATTGTTGCTCATCTTCATCTTCATCTTCATCTTCATCTTCATCTTCATCTTCATCTTCATCTTCATCTTCATCTTCATCATCATCGGCGGCTGTGTGTTTGCTACACATTTAATTAAATGGCTGGCCAAGTGAGAGTGAATCTGATCGTCGACCAACTTTGCCATGATCTGTGTTCACCTTCGGTTAGAGATGTGCAAAATGTTGAGCCCTCGACAGCTGATCTGGCTTACAACTCATTGAAACTTTTTTAAAAATATGGAATGTAAACAGGTGTAGATTTCTTATGAAAGGATGAAATATATGATATAATTTATATCCTTTTTACGAGATACGTCTCGTGCTGTGAATGCTCGGGCCTAACCCATTGCGAACTGATAATATATTTAAGCTTTGTAAACTTAAACCGAAAAGGTCTCCGAGCAAAGTCTAGTGCAAAGATATAGTATAGTATATTATTTTAAGGAAATGAGTTTAAAATATGGCTCGTAAAGTAAATGAAAACGAATGACAACTGCAATTAATGTTGTGCCACGAAGGCTAAGCTAAGCACGTCGCGTGCCCTTCGCTAGCTCAGTTGAGGGGAGGGCATTGGAGGCACGCTTCATTAACTGTAACCGATTCTCTCTCATCCATTGTCTCAACTCGCCCAGCGTTCACTTTCTAATCACCAAGTCAGAGTCAACCTGGTCTCCATGTGGCTGCCAAGTTTCCAAGACTGTCAGCCATGACCGAATATAATCGACGATGGCCGCGACTAAACACGCAAGTTGAAGGTACAATCCAAGCGAATATGGCAAGGGATCGAAGGTTTAAGTATGTTTAAGTATGCTTAAACGTAGAGTAAGAGCGAGAGAGATAGAGAGCGCAATCGTGTTTGAATTTTGGGTATATATGAAGGTCTCTTAGCCCCGCCGTTAGCTCTTAGGGTTGCTACCATTTCCGTGCACATACATATTTATCCACAAAATGACTTCAGAAGCCTAAGGTCAAGTCAAAAAACAACAACGTTCGTTAAACGTAATCGCAATTGCATAGTTAGTAACTACATTTGCGATGTTTACTTATAAAAACATATACAAAGCAAATCATATGCGTTTTTGCTCGCACGGGGCGCTCAATCAATTCTCACAAAAGCCTGTAAAATAATTAATCATAAAGTTAAGATAATATAAGATGCTAAAAATTGGCATACGATTTTAACTAGTGTTAGTAAGCGCTAATATGGGAGTCAATACAGATTAGATAACTGCATTTTCGTCTATTGGATAAACCAACAATTGTGTGAACATTGATCTGTATTTTGATATATTAACGTGATCGAAGACAAAAAAAATTCAGTCAAAATAACGAAATTGAAAATTGTAACGAAAAGTCAAAGGTTATTAAAACTATTATATATATATATATATATATATATATATATATATATATATATATGTATATTAAGTAAGTTAGGTAATATATATTTTTATTAAAGCTATAAAATATTTTGAAAATGAAAAAATTTATTCAAATATGAATTTTTAATTGCAATGTTTTGTTGATGTAAAGAGAAACGGCAACGATTAGAGCAATTTGCTTCAGTTCGAAATCGAACCATATATGGGTTTTTATATCTGGCTTTACTACCGATCTGCCCTCGCTTGCATGAAGTTTTTGTTGTTTGGGTTGCTTGTAATCATATATGGTTGCTGTGCTTGATTGTTTCATAACAGCTGAGAGACAAAGTCAAGCAAAAGGTAAATGGGTTTTGTGTACCTTGTGCCTAATGCGTTAATATCATCATCAGGCCAGCTCATAGAAACTTGCATATGTAGACAAATAGTCGTATTGCTTATGTGTGTATGGCACAGTAGGCACAAGTTTTAGTTTTTATGACTTTAGTTTTTAACGATGCCAGTGACAGCAATGTCCGACAACAACAACAAGCGAGTTTCAATGAAAAGTCAAAACAGGCCGCAGGTCCGGATATAAATGGTTTGTTGTTCACACACTCACATACACTAAAAACACACACATACTCAAATATAGCCATATGCAGAGGAACACTCATCATGACGCTTAACGCTTGGCTCAGTCTCATACCCAGTCAGCCATTACGAATCCCATTTTGTTAGTAGCCCGCCGCAAGCGACTAACTACCAAAAGTGCCTCACAGTTAGCGTTTACAGCGGCCATAATGTACTCACACTCGTACTCATAAATGCACATGCATAAGCTCAGTGAGAAAGAGCCAAAGAGAGAGAGAGAGAGAGTCTTTGCAGCGCCCCGCTGAGCACCGCCCTCACCGCGCCCTTCAAAGAGCCAGCCGTAAGGTCGTGAGTCACCTGAGCGTAACGTAAGCGCAGCTTATTGTTTGCTCATATGTCTCGCGTCTGTTAGCCGAGCTCGTTATTATTTTGGCACTCACTCGCTCATTTTGTACGGCTGCCGCTCTTGTGGCTCTCTCAATGCAGTTGCCGTTGTTTAGGTGTGGAGTGGTGTGGTGAGCAGCTGTTTTTGGCTGCCTTATAAATTGTTGCTATTGTGATCGCCTTTTTGACAGTGACAGTGCTTCAGTGTGTGTGAGTTTTTTCTCGTTTGCATACAAATTTACACCTTGATTTCATATCAGTGTGTGGTTTCCTATTCATGTTCAGTATTTTCTGCTTCTTTCATTATACTTTTTTTCTTGCAATTACTCAATTTGACAAAGGAAGCTTAAAAAGCTATCCACAAACTGGTAAACTGCATATGTTTTCTGAGGTACTTGCTGTATGTTAATGGTATCCAACAATTGCAATTAGTCTTTGTTCCACTGTGCTGTCCATAGTTCCAGTCACAAAATATATGTACGTCAACGCGCGTTTATTGAGTTGCAGGTGTATTGTGTGCTCGGAGTGCGCGTGTATGTGTGTAAGTTGGCTATTCTGCAAGTGTTTCGCTTACGATCTGCCAATTGTTTTCGGTAGATCAAATTGAAAAGAACAGCTTAGCACACAGCCAGAACAGCAGCCACAACAAAAACTGGCACACAAACTTGCCTATTGGCAAATACAACACACATACAAATAAGCATACACATGTCTACTCACATTCACCGACTCTCCATTTTTTCACTCTCTCGCACACACCGATAGACGTGGAAACGGGCCGTCAATTTACGGGTTGGAAGCTTGCGCGCCTCTGTCAGCCAATTTAGTCTCTCTCAAAGTTTCGTCGAAGCAGGCAGCAACGGCCACAGAGAAACCGTGTGCGTGTTTTTCTGATCAAACGACGTCGACGTCGCAGTCTCAGGCCGCCCGATCGTGTGTGTTGTTGCTAATATATAAACTTGGCTTACTCTGAGAGTGAGTTGCTGCTCACACTTGTTGTTGTTGGCATCAAAATCATTTTTGAATTTTGATTCGTTAATTTTTGTTTCTCTTGCCAGTTTGCATACGCAAAATAACCATCAAAATTGGGAAATTGAATAACAAATTTTTCAGTGCGCCAATTGCTTTGCAAACAAAAGCTTTTGTGTGCGTGTGTGTGACTTGTGAGTGTTAATAAATATGAAAAAATGAAAATTAAATTTAAAAGTCTAAATTGCGAAACACACACATGCCTATGTTCATATGTATGTGTGTAAAAATCACCAATTCACGACATGCCAGCGCGTGTGCCTTCGCCTTGTTGTTGTTATTGTCGATTTGTTTGTTGTGACTGCCGTCATGCGAGGGCCGGTTTATTAATTTGACATCGTCGTGGTTCCCTGCTACAGAAAACAATAATAATAACAGCAGCGAGAACAGCCACAGCGGTAGGGACTACTAGAACCTAAATCCACCAAATAAAATCAAACGGAAATAACGAAAAATATAAACAACACAAAACTAGCCATTGCATATACAATTTGTGTAATGTAAAAAATAAAATATAATTAAAGTGAAAAGCGCCTTTCTCTCCGCGAGTATCACAAAAACAATAGAGCCGCCACCAACTACAAAAAACAACGACAGCGTCGACAGCGTGAATAGCTGCGGCAGCGGCTGCAGCAGAAGCAAAAGCCACGGCCACTGCCCCGTTACGTTTCGGCAAACACACGACCAAAACGTCCCACTGTCGGTCTCTTTCGGTTCATGTGTGTGTGCACGGGGTGTGTGTATGTGGACTCGACTGGAACTTTCTGCTGCATATTTTTAATTGAAGCTGTAGTAAATCGCTGAGTGCTTAAATTTCTACTCTTAGATACGAACTAGAGAGTCTTTTGCCCTCCGCTCAGAAAAAGAGAGCGTATTTACAATAACAGTAAAGCGTGACAACGCACTTGCGATCTAAGAGTCCTTCTGTCAAGCCTAGACCGAAATACAGCGAGTAAGTGGAGCACTGTACAGACAACATCTTAAAGCTTTATGTTACGGCATTTACTTTTTGGTAAAACGTTAAGCTGAGGAGCATAAAAGCTTTACAGCTGATTGCAGCTGCGGCTGCAGCTGCAGCTGCCGCTGGGAAATGGGCGCTGCGGCCGCAGAGAAAGCAAAAAAACAAATTCAAGTCACATTTAACGGTTGCTCCGCTCAAAACTGTCTCGCTCTGTCACGAATCGTATAAGGCGTTGCGCGATCTGCTGCGCTGCGTCTCAGCTAGGTCTCTGCTACTTGGCACGCTACTTGTGTAACAATCGCTGGCTAACCAATTACTTTGCGTCGCAGTCGCGCTGTGCAGTTAGCTTTCTTGCATATTGTGTTTCCACTTCCTCTTCCGCTCATTTCGAACCGCCCGATTGCAGTCGAAACGCAAAGACAAGCGCAAACCCAGACGCATTCCATTTGCTAGGCATGGATCGCGTCTAAGAGGGAGAGTGCAAGCGAAAGAGAGCTGGATTACGCGCGCCGTTACTAATGACACAAAGTGAATACAGCGCCGAACAGTGCTGCTGCTGCTATTGTGAACTGCTACTGCAAAGCCTAACTCAGCACCCAGCTGCGCTTTACCTTTCTCTCTCTGTCTCTCCCTTTCGCTCTGCGTGTGTGAGTGTGTGTGTAATCATTATAAATTTAATAATTATACAACAAAACAACAAATTGCAGCTGCAATTGTCGTTGTTGCTGCTGCTGCAGCTGATGATTTTGCTCGTGCAGTGGAACACCTGTAAAACAAAGGCAGCTCTATCTACAACAACTATAAAAATAACAACAACTAGTTGCAATTGTCGTGCGCAGTGGCGGATGCAAGCAGAGCTTTAAGCATAACATAAATTAAGACTAAAGCCAAATGCTAAACTCAGCGCTGCCAATTTTCTGCTAGACTTAAAACTCGTTCAACAAAATTCCAAATCATCGACTTTATTCAATGCAGATTGAGAAACCTGCAGTAAATGTTTTTTTTTTTTTGTTTTAGAGTATGTTTGGCGCAGCCACGAGATCAAACTAGAAAACGGCAACGACTTTGTGATTGTTGTTAATAAGAAAACATTTTAGACGCTTGGCTTTTACGAGTGGGTTTTTCGGGGCAGCATTCTCACAGATCACAGTGTAGACTTGACTTGACTCGAGAACTCTACCCAGAACAGTTGTGTTGTAGGCGACTTGTTTTGGCCAATAGCGCCATGACTTGTTGTGGAATCCAAGGCAAGGCTAACACACTGCCAGCAGAGGGGCATAGAGGGGGCTGTTAGTGGTCTGGGCTGAATTATCGAAACAGAAAAATTTGTTAGCCTAAACAGCTTTTGCATGTCACATACGTACGACTGTAATAGTGTGTCTTTCTGAGTAACTACAAATGACGACACAATCGGCGCTGTGACGGCCATGAGGGACGGCATGAAAAGCATTTGTCCAGAATTGTAACGAATAAGATACTCTTGACGGTGACGATGAAGCCATCAGCGATCGCTTTAAAAAAAAAACAAAAACACTCGAGACGCTCAACAAAGGTTCTTGAACTTGCCAAAAACATAAAGAGAGCAGACAACAGATTTATGGCCATGGCTAGTGCGGGGGATTCGCTTCTTTGTTCTCCTTTGTTCAATTGTGCATGCATTCACACTGTATGAACGAGTAGATATATGTTTAATACGAACTACAAATTTGTATAACTAACGATCCTGATCTTGTCGGCTGATAGACAATCGAAAAGTTTTCCCTTTCTATGTGCCATTGTCTCTCGCTCTTGATCTCGCTCGCTCTCTCTCTCTTTCTGTCTCTCTCTTTCTATCTCTCTCTCACTCTCTCTCTCTCTCTCACTCTCTCTATCCATATATCTCTATCTTTGGCGCGCCCTGACAAATTCTCACGTAAATTTCCATATGATTTATGGACTTATTAAAGTGAACCAGGTCACAGCTATCCAAGGCGCTGTGGGAGCAGTGCCAAAAAGCTTTCATTGCAGACGGATGTCAAACTGTTAATCAACATCCCAGTGCTGTGGCATGTGCCTGACATATGAATGTGCTATCATTCGCACTCGCATTCGCATTTAATTTGAATATTGTTTCTTCTTCTTAGACTTGGCACTCGTTGCGGTAGTTTCATTTATTTTCTAGCTATACGACTTTTACCCGTGATCAACGATCGCTGACCTAAAAAGTTACAAAGCTGATACAATGTACTCCGAGAGAGTCTGTCTCTCTCTCTCTCTCTCTCTCGCTCTCTCGTAAGCACAAAAGCTCGACAATAATGAAAACAAAACAAACAATCATTTTGCAAATGTCACGCAACCCACTTGTTTCATTAGCGATTGTCACTTGTATCTCCCTGTCTCTCCCTCCCTCTCTCTTTCTTTCTCTTTCACACATATGTGCAATGCGCATAAGACAAAAATAAGCGCGCGATTGGAGTGTCTGCTTAACATATGTATTTAACTAATATTATCGATTCGAACCAGCAAAAATACGTTATCGAAGCGCTCGACTAGAGCGGAATGTGAGAGGGAGGGTAACAACGAAATATTCCAAAACCAAACCAAAGATAAAATGGCAAAGAATTTAATGTACATGCTCAATAAATGTAAACAAATATAAGTACGTAAATAAATTATAACGAATCCAAGAACAATAAATGCTAAATACAAGTAGGCAAAACAACAACACTGCAACATAAATAAGAAATCGATTTGCTAATGAATGAAACGAACGAAAGCAAATCCACAAACAATACAAAAACTACGAACGTCGAGCAAACAAACACACGGAAAGTGAAGGCGAAAGTGTGGCCACGCCCATCTGCGCGCGCGCGCCCTCCCAGCAACTAAGCACTCTCTCGATATTGTAACGGACGGTAAAGTGTTTCATTTCAATTGTCTCAAGTGGGAATAACGCGTCGAATGCGACGTCGCTGTTGCAAGCTCCCGTTCCCGCTCCGATCATGTCCAAGACGAGCAGCAGCAGCAGCAAGCACCGTCACAATAACAACAGCAGACATCTGCCGGTGCCCATGCCTTCGTCGCTCGACGATAGCGGCGGCGAGTCCTTTCTGCAATATGACAGCGATAAGAAGCCACCGCCGATTGTTGTTGTTGTGGGTGATGGCCGCAGTCGAGTGCGTCGCGTGGTGCGCACAGCCACGCGTCACGTGACCGTTGTCAGTCTCTCGACGCGCCACAAGGAAACCCAAACGCACACTTCGCACCATGTGACTGCCGTCAGGTAAGCGCTACCGGATAGACTGTAGGATACAGCAGGGAAGCGCATTCGGCGCTTATCGCTCTGATTGGATGAACCGTCTACGACTACATATATTCCGATTTATAAATGTTTTACAACGCATTGCTCTTATCGTAATCTCGTTGCCACCGTGGTTCTTTTTTAATATCGTTTGCCATTTATTTACGTTACGTTTCAGCTCTGGTTTTAATACAGTCACTCTCTGTTAGGGAGAATCAGAGCCAGAGTTGCTTTTCTGTTGAAATGCGCCGCAGTGGAACCTGTTTTTAGCAGCTGGGCAGCTTTAAGCATTCCGTTTGCATTGCGTTTCAGTTTTGTTAATTCTGTGGATCCTATTTGTGAGGTTTACATTTCATATTGCATACTCTTAGGCTCTAATGAAAATTCAAATGTAATGTTAACTGAAAAACTCTTGTTGTCATGATTTAAATAAATAAACGTAGTTTATTAATAGAACCAAATAAATATTTTGCGAAAGAATTTTTGATAAGACTAGTCAAATCTAATCGTTATTATCTCAAAATATTCCTATAGATAAGTGTAAATTGATATGAAAAGTTATTTGTCATAGAAGTGACCCCATATTTTATTATTAATGTATGTATCTGTGATAAACCATGTCTAAAGCAGGCAAGGGCGCCCGCATTAGTGTGAAGCAATATGCCATGAATATTGTATCACCCGATATGTTCCTATTGCCAGCTTGTCTGGCAGCTGTCTGTCCTGATATATCTTTGTCTGTCTGTTTGTTTATTGTTTTTGACTGGGGCACACTTCATAAAGCATAAGTTCTGAAAAGAACGCCAATGTAAAATCAATAACAATTACGGTTGCGCTTCGGGAGAAGGTAAAAGGCGGCCGCCTTGCGGCTCACGCCAAGCAGAGTGGCTAAGCGTCTGACACAGACGACACTTGTTGCATATAAAGCAGGCAGCGAGGAAGTGGCCACGCCGGCTAGAGGAAATGGCCCGGGGACCAACAACAAACTAAAACTTTGGCTCGCGAGCAAAGCGCGGCAGAGTATTTGTTAGTGACGTCTCGAGCCGCATACGATATTCAGAGACAGATACAACTACAAATAAAAATACAGATAGGCCGCTAGCACACGAACAGCTGGACTCATGTGCAACGGCAAACAATTAGGGAAACGTGTGGCAGATGTTTTTCAGTTGGCCTCAATTTACAAGGCAGGACCCTTGAGCACTCAAATCGAGATAGAGCACGGCGAGGCTGGCTGAGCGACAGAGAGACAAATAACGCGTCAAGTTGCTAGGCAGACATTACTAAAAACAAGCGAGTGAGTGTGGTTGCTGTCAGGCTACCTGCCGTAAAGACAATCCGAAATGAACGCCAGGTGCATTTGAGAAGAAAATCGTATTGTACGTGTTCCTGTTTCTCTGGTTATCCTGCCAACCGGTTCCAGCTTGCTAGCTGCAAAATGCAGCTGTTGCTCGTAAGGGTTTTGGTTTGGCCAAAGAAAACACAGCTAGAAGAAACTTATTAGGCCACTAACTGTGCACCGATTTGAAGCGGTGCGAGACGAAAGGCTGATGCCTTTCAATGATTTGAGGCAGGCAATGCTAAATGATTTAAGACTTACCTATAAGCCGACTGCAGCTGAGCTGAAATAAATATTCCTTGACTTCCGCTAATACTTTTCTCTGCTTATACATATGTTTCTATATACTAAAACATAAGTTAGACGTCCTTGTCGGTCAGCCAATATCTGTATATTCTGCGATTTCGGCTTTTACTTGTTGCATATTTATTTCAATTTGAGTTAACAATTCCTGTTCGAGCCAATCATTTGATGAGATCTGTCCCAAGTTTCCTTATTAATTTACACTTTCTAATTCTAAAGGATCTTTGAGAATGTCTCTCCGTTTGTGTTTGTCATCGTTAGCTAATCATTTCCTTCTAAGATATCCTGATCCATGCCATATGGCATTCAGGCTTCAAATCATTCTTTGTCTCCTCTCCCTGTTGCCTCTGAGATCTTCTCGGTTTTTGTATTATGGGTCCTCTTACGCTTAGGACATTCCCTTTGTTGTCTGCTCGTATTGTCTGTAGCTTCGGAGGGGTAGCAATTGTTGTGAGCACTAACAAAGCAGATGCAGTTTTGGATGCGTAGGCAGCTGGTACACACAAACGCATAACCTTACTCACACACGCACATAATTGCACGCACACACTTACACACACATACACACGTGCGCACCCATGCGAAACACGTTTCTGAGCTGTAGCTGTTGGTTCGAGCAGCTTGTCGAGCTCTGGGCAGCCGCTCGGTTTAGTTGAAACGCGAACGTTGCTGGACGACGACGTGATCTTCCGGCTCATCCAAATGATTGAGTGGTGCTTCCTACCTTCGGTCTAACCGATAAAGTATAAAGAAAAATAAGATAACAAGAAACAGTAAACACGAAAAACAAAATGCAATTCGAATAAAATTAAGAAATTATACGAAAATTGTTGTTATTAACCGCGCAGAGCTGTGCCTGCTTCACGTCTGTGTGTTTGTGTGTGTGTGGGTGTGTTTGTGTTTTCTATTGAAGACCTTAGATCGTAGAATTAGTCAAAATGATAATTTGCATTTCTGGTTTTATAATTGGAGAAAGGTATGCAGCGATCTAATGGAAATATATCTGAAATGAAAGTTCTCCTTGAAGTCTTGGAATCTCTACTTACGCACAACTCTTTTTCCTTGTGCCTCCTTGCAGCTTTCCCCAGAAGAGCATCGAGCGCAGTGGCTCCACACAGTACGATCTGGCCGGAGCGCCAGTTGGAGCCCATGGGTCTGGTTCAGCTGCCGACGGCGTAGGTGGATATGTTTACCTGCAGAATCATTATGCGGCAGGCGGTCACAGCTCTGCCGCGACCATCAACTATCCCGCGCCGCAACATCCGCAGATGATCTACCAGATCCAGCAGTATCCCACGTGCCATCAGCAACAGCAGCAACAACAGCAGCACTACATGCAAGTGCAGGCGGCACCACCGGGGAGTGGCCATTATCACCATCACAACCACCACCTGCTGCACAGCCATGGGCATCATCATCATCATGGGGGCGCCGTTGTCATTGCCGGCAGCGGCGTGGGCACCGGAGCTGGTGGAGCCGGCGCTCTCGTGCTGCAGCAGCAGCAGCATCAACAGCAACAAAGTATGCACAAGAAGAGCTCCATAAGAAATGGGGGAGATGTGCTTAAGCGCACGCGCGCCCAATCAGCGTAAGTAATCGTCAATCGATAAATGTTAAGAACTAGATATAGTGCAGGAGGAAGCAGTTATCATAGCAACTGGGCTGTGTCTTGCAAGAAATACCAAATTAGCTTGGACTTTGCACTTTGTTTGATAAAATAAGTCAAGATATCAAAGATTAGGCACCGACGCACGACAACAACCTGGGGCATATGTAAATATTTTGAAAAGCGTCTCATCTGACACCTACTACAGACCCCCAGGCAGCTGGACTTGCGACTAAAGACGTGTGGAGCAAACACTTTCCGCTTTTTGCCCCTCGTCAAAACTGATAATGCAACAAAAACTATTGCTGATAGCGACCATATAAACAATTTTGATTGCATTTACTCCATTGCAGATTACTCTCCAGGTTAGTCTTTTGCTTGATCAATTTGAGAATTATAAAAAAGATGTGCAAATTGATTCAAGGCAATGATTGAAAGTGCTCTCAGTTCGACTTTGTGCAATTTCAAGATCGCCACATGGATGGCTTGCTAAGTCTTAAGAAAGTCTGATAACTAAACTCTTTTAAAGGGTATTCAAGTATTTAAGACTGAACTTTTCCAATTTATAACATATATATATATATATATATATATATATAACTTTCGCAATATTGGGCGTACTAAAACTAACTACTTAAGGCACAACAAAACTTGCGCAAAAACACATATAATTCTTCCAAAGATAACAATTCTGTCTTTTGAAAATATTTCCGTATGCGACCAACTAGTTAGGCCGAGATGTATATACACATATATATATATATATACATATATATATATATATACATATATATATATATATATACATATATGTATATATATATATATATATATATATATATATATATATCTATCTGACGCAGATTCACTTTATGACTGTGTGGGTCAATTGAATTTGTAATGAGGAATGGCTTTATCAACGACTGATTTTTGAATAGGTCTAACTGTTGATTGGAAGCAGTCACGCCTTTTAGCGGATTTTTCTATCAGCCAAGATCGAAATGCGTGAAATTAATATTGGGAGAAACTTTTTTGTTTTTGCGTTAATAAGCAAATTCTGTTGGCAGCTGACAGCTGACAGGCCGTCGCTTCCCCCTTTCATTCAGGTTGCTGGCTTTTTGGTAGTGGCTGCTCGTGGCGACATTTTAATCAGGTCGATAGCTCGGGCTGTGTTTCAAACACACACATTCACAGAAACAGACGCTATCTTATCAAATGGCTGCGACTTGCGGCACTGGTGCGCAAATTCTCGCGGTCTACTGACACGTCTTGGCGCAGTTTCTACTTAGTTATTGTTGTAGTGCTTATTTGCTTGTTGTGAAATTTGAATAATCCAATTCGAATTGCCCTACAGCTACGAGCTATCGCAGGATCTGCTGGACAAACAGATCGAGCTGCTGGAACGCAAGTACGGCGGCGTCCGGGCCCGCAATGCGGCAGTCACTATACAGCGCGCCTTCCGACACTACATGATGGTCAAGAAGTTTGCTTCGATCACCGCCATGGCTAAGGCTGAGAAGCGACTGAGTCGCCGCATGGTGGTCACCGCTTCCAGCATGACCCTGGCCGAAGAGAGCGCCTCAGCGAATGCCTCGCTATCGTCTGCCTATGGCAGCGCCACAGAATCTCAGCTGGAGCAGCTACAGCTGCAGCAGCAACTGCAACAACAGCAACATCAGCAGCAGCAGGCGGGGCAGCAGCAGCCACGTGTGACCATAATGGCGGGTCCGCCAGGTGCCGCCTCACCAGGACTCTCGCGAACCCCACCAACACGTTCGCTGTCCATGCGCGAGCGTCGCCAGCTGGACTGCAGTCCTATACCTCGTAGTCAGTCGGGTGAGTTTGCTTTGATTTTGAGTTTGACATTGACATTGACTTTGAGTCCTAAGCCAAATCTATTGTGAATACTATTGTATACTGTTTTCTGAAGCCTAAAGACGATCATTAACAAACAATTCTTTTGCAACGCAGGCGCTTCCCCTGTGTCCATTGGCAGCTCCACAACCTCCGTATCCGGCCTGGCTTCGCATCCACACGTCAACCTGCTACACGCTGCCGAGCCGCATTATTACAATGCACAGGCGATGCCGACTGCTGCTGCGTACTACACCAGCTACCACGGGTCCCCGCATGATTTGAGCTATGCCAGCTCGGCAGATACTTCGTTGAATGCTTCGTGGGTGAACACCAGCGGTCATTCGCCGCACACGCCGTACTACTCGGCGGCACAGATCTACATGCGACCCAAGGGCGGCAGCACCACGCCGACGCCTAGCTGCGGCAGTCAGGGGAGCGGTAGCGGGAAGAAGGTACCACCGGAAGTGCCCAAGCGCACATCCTCCATCACCGCCCAGCAGCAGAGTCAGCTGCTGATGATGCAACGACAGACCCCACCGCCCCCCTCGCTGCTTCGCACCAACGGACTCTGCAAAACAGCCGAAAACGGCAGTCTGACATCCGTGCAGAGCTCCGGCTCGGACTCGAGCATCACCTCAGCTGAACGGAATATCAACAGCGACCTGGGCTCCGATCGTAGCAACTCCCCGCAAACCTGGAAACGGGGCACAGCACTCAATAGCTCGCAGCAGTTTTCCACGCACTCAGCGGACTCCGTTGGCGTTGCTGGTCAAATCCAGGTGGTAGTGGCAGCCGCCACAGCACCTGGCGGGGTGCCTCCCACAGATGATCACGCCATTTCCTCGCACACGAGTGCCGCCCAGTACGAGCAGCACGAACAGCAGCAGCATGAGCAACAGCAGTTGCAAGCGGTGGCTGCCGCGGCAGGTGTACCCCCGAACTACAAGATGTCGGAGACGATACGCAAGCGACAGTATCGAGTGGGGCTTAATCTGTTCAACAAGAAGCCCGAGAAGGGCATCACGTACTTGATAAGGCGTGGATTTTTGGAGAATACTCCTCAAGGCGTGGCTCGTTTCCTAATCACACGCAAGGGTCTCTCCCGGCAAATGATTGGCGAGTATTTGGGCAATCTGCAGAATCAATTCAATATGGCAGTGCTCAGCTGCTTTGCCATGGAATTGGATCTGTCTGGGCGGCAAGTGGATGTGGCGCTTCGGAAATTCCAGGCCTACTTCCGCATGCCCGGCGAGGCGCAAAAGATTGAGCGACTGATGGAGATCTTCTCGCAGCGCTACTGCGAGTGCAATGCGGATATTGTGGGGCGGCTAAGGTCATCCGATACGGTAAGTCCAATGGTGATTCATATACCCTCATCTTTATTAAGCATTAATATTGCTCCATGCAGATCTTTGTGCTGGCATTTGCCATCATCATGTTGAACACGGATCTGCATACGCCCAATCTGAAGCCGGAGCGCCGCATGCGCGTTGAGGACTTTATTAAAAATTTGCGTGGCATCGATGATTGTCATGACATTGACAAGGACATGTTGAGCGGCATCTTCGAGCGCGTCAAGTCGGATGAATTCAAGCCAGGCAGCGATCATGTGACACAAGTGATGAAGGTCCAGGCCACCATAGTGGGCAAGAAACCAAATCTCGCTCTGCCCCATCGACGACTCGTCTGCTACTGTCGTCTGTACGAAATACCCGATGTGAACAAGAAGGAGCGACCCGGCGTTCATCAACGGGAGGTGTTCCTATTTAATGATCTGCTGGTCATTACAAAAATCTTTAGCAAGAAGAAAACCTCTGTGACGTACACGTTCCGCAACAGTTTTCCGCTCTGCGGTGCCGTCGTCAGTCTACTGGACTTGCCAAACTATCCATTCTGCATTCAGCTCTCCCAGAAGGTAGATGGTAAGATACTGATCACCTTTAATGCCCGCAACGAGCACGATCGATGCAAGTTTGCGGAGGACCTCAAGGAATCCATCAGTGAAATGGATGAAATGGAATCGCTCCGCATAGAAGCCGAGCTTGAACGACAGAAGTCAGCGCGAAACCGCGCCACCGGCAATACAGACAATCGCGACAGCGGCGTTGCCGACGTCGAGGTATGTCCATGTCCTTATCCGCCCGGCACTCAAGCTACAGGCGAGCAGGCTTCCAGCTCGCAGGATTCCAATCAGCTGAAGCGTAGTGCACTCAGCAACAGTCTGCTGGACATGCATGAGCAATGTAAGTTACATTGTTGACTATCTGTCTAATGAGCTAGATGCTAATCCTTATCTTCTCTCCAGTCGGCAATGAGAAGCCCCAGCGACGAGGTAGCGTCGGCTCTCTGGATAGTGGAATGAGCATTTCATTTCAGTCAACAACCACATCGAGCGCATCTCGGGAAAATGCGGCAGCCATCGCAGCTGCTGCCAACGCGGCTAACGCTGCTTCCAAAATCCGATTTAACCTACAGGCTACCCCCAGTAATGTTTATGCCGCACCTGGCATGCAGGCCTACACGCACGCCAACTTTGTGCAGCAGTCGCAGGCGGCTTACTTGCTGCAACAACAGCAAATGATACAACAGCAGCAGGCAGCGCAAGCTCAAATGCAGGCACACGCTCAGGCCCAAGCCCAAGCCCAAGCCCAAGCCCAAGCCCAAGCCCAAGCTCAAGCTCAAGCGCAAGCACAGGCGCAAGCACAGGCACAAGCGCAGTCAGGACCTGTGGTAATGGGACGTATACCAGGACGAGAACGCAAGGCATCGCGGTCAGATGACTCGCGATCCACAGAAGTCTAAATATGGCGCAGTATTTGTACATTGAGTTGTCCAGAAAGCGATTTAAAAAAAAATATATATATATAAAAAAATATATATATTTATATATATATATATATATATATATATATATATATATATTTATTTGTATGATCTGAAACGAATCGAACCGAATTGAACCGAAAGCCATTTTTAAACACATAAACGTATAATACCCAATACCTAACAAATTAGCAGATACAATATGAATTCATAAATGTTCCTTCGCTCTCTGCTAATATTGTTGTACATAAATTAAATATTTTGCGATTCAAATACGGCTAAGTGAGTTTACAAAACTAATTGTACATAAACAACATTTAACAACTTATATATAAATATTTATCAATTACTTAATATCGATTCAAATACCCCTATGATCACAGAACAGTCGTGCAAACTATAGCTCGTGTCGCGGTCATTTAGATAAAAAATAAAATCAAAGAAGAGAAACAAAAAAAATTTTTAAAAACCTTTTCAGCAGTTAGTTCCCCTTGCTAGCAGACTAGCTTTTCTTTTGTATCTAATCCGTATTATATCTAAAGCACTACATAATAAACTTAAAAACTTAGTCTTATACTAAAACCAATCCACGATAGGTCGCGCTTTGTATATTACATATTTCTTTACCCATAATTAAGTTCGAGTAACTTAAATCGATCATACCGTATCTGTGTGTATATACCATGAATATTAACTTAAAAGCAATTAGCTATAATTAATCATATTTATAGAGCCAAAACTACCCAAAATATTAAATATTATTAATAAATTGCAAAAGTGTGTGAAAACCCAACCCCAATATATATACACAGATATATATATATATATATAAAAGAAAAGACTTACAAATTTAAATAAATGAAAAGAAATAATACCAAATATTTTGTGTTTCATTTAAGTTACAATATAAGAATTTTTTTCAACGAAATTTCAATCCACCACTGCTAAAGTCATTTCAAGACAAATCTGAATTTTCTGGAATTTTTAAAGCCTTTAAATAAATGTAGGTCCGACTAATTTAATAAAATATTTCATTTTATAAATTTGTATATTTCATATTTATTAGTGATTTCAACTTATTTATATTATTGCTGTGTCTACTATTTAAGGCCTTGTACAAAATTATTGTATTTCTTAGATTTATAATAATGGGTATGTGTGTGTAGAAGGGTGTGGTGTGTTCGTATCGTATGTATGTAGAAAGGCATGTTAGTCTAAACGTTTATTGATTTAAACAAATATACAAAAACTAAAAGTTAGGGGAGACTGCACTGAGTGGAGTTATTGAATAACTTTACAATCAAGTTGGGGGAGGGGAGCTGAGCCCCGAACTCTACTTATAATAAATTGCACTTGCAAACTCTGTCAGATGCATTCGGATGATTCGTGAGTGTTATGGGTGCTCGTGGTTGGGATTCAAGGAATAAGCATTAAAATTAAGCTAAACATATTTTGGCACTGTAAATTAAAAATTTCTTCCGAATTATAAGAAAATTCATAAGGTAAAACCCAAAAACGATAAGACAAAAAAAAATTAAAACAGAAAAAGTATTTGAAATAAGCCATATTAAATAGTCGATAATAAATTATAGAATTTTCAGATTACTTCAAATTTTGCCTGCTGCTCGAGCAGCAGTCTGTTTCGTTTGATTTTGCTAAGATGAAGCGGCTTCCGGGTCCAACAGAGCTGCTCTGTTGACTGGAGTCGCCCGCACTACGCCTCTTTATATCATTCTCTCTGATATCGAACTAGATCACGCCAAAGTCCGTGCACACGCTGGGGGCTGTGGCTGTCGCTGCCGTGTGGTTATTCTGTTGCTTTTCTTGCGCATTACTGGCCGCTACTGCGGCGGCGGCTGCTGCTGCCATGTTCAGCTCCACGAGCGTATCGATGCTATTAAGGCTCACTCCTTGGAGTATCTTTTGCGCCGCTAACGAAGTAAAGTTGAAGGAAAGATCTGTGAGGCTGGGGAAATTATAGAGCTCCTCGTTGCCAGATCCCAGGACGTTGCCCAGGCCATGTTGTTCCAGGGATTCCTTGGTAAGACTAAGTCGCCTATCCATTGCTTCCTTGTCGATGGCCTTGTCGTTTGCATGGTCCTTCAGCGCCAGATTTGGCTCGCTGCCTAGTGGATTGCTAGACTTATGCAGCAGATGCGCCAGTGCCAACTCATCGTCATTCATGGTGCACTTCTGTAACTGGCATACAGACTCATAGCACAGATTTTTTAGATCGCTGCTGCTGTTCATGAGCTTGTGATTGCTCTGCCCCGGTGCCAAGTCCTTGGAGTGTTTTTCATAGAAATGCAAGTTACCCACTGAGCCGGCTATTTCGAAGTCTTGGTTGGCCAAGGCAGCCAATTTCAGTGGCTGCTGCTCTCCACTTGGCGAATTCGGCTGCGATTCATTCTTAAGCACATTGTTCTTGTAGGCGATGCCATTGGTCAGCTGAAGGCATAGCTTGCGGCTGTTGTTCATGGTGCCCTCGTTATTGGTGTTTTTAGCATATTTTCCGCCATCATAGGAAGGCGTCTCTGTTACCGTATTCTCCGGGGAGCTCTCGCTGATGAACGAAATGGAATCGCATGTCTCTGAGTTGGCCTCCGTCTCACTAAGTGGGTGTTCCGGTACCGACTCGGGTCTACCTGGAGTGGACGTGGTCATTGATATAGTTGAAGCTGCAGCTGCTGCTGTCTGTTTCGAAAGTGTCTTCTTGATGATCTCGCCCTTTTCATTCGTCATGGTCTCATTGTTAATGATAAACACATTCGAGTTTTCCAACATTTTACCATTCTCCAAGGTGATAACACTCCTGACCGGCGAGTTCTGCACAAAGATTTTAGTGCTGGGTATACTTTGGCCACCGCCACTTGAACTTGTGGTCACCTGCAGCGTGATCGAGTTATTGCTGTTTGAATTGGGCACTCCATCGGAGCTGCAATATGTGGGGTAGCTTAGCTCCTCTAGTATGCGGCTGGGCGTGGTCGCGCGTTGTCTTTGCGCTTGCGCCTGCGCTTCTGCTACCCGTGCCCTAATCGCCTGATGTCGTGGCGTGCCACGTGGCGAGCCATTCAGCAGTAGTATGGAACGCGAACTGCCATTTGTGGTTGTGGCGGGCGCCACTACAGCCGTGTTCGTGGAGCACTGTGAGTCCAGACTAGAGTGGCCGCTGGTCTTCTGGCTAAATGAAATCTTCCCACTGTCAATACTGGATGGGCCGCTGGTCAGCATTGACGTCTTGCAGGACTCAAGGCTGGAGGGCCCGCTGCTCTGCAGACTGCGAAATGCTGTCCTGTTGTCTGAGCCATTCATTATGATTAGTCCGTCCGTCTGCCGTTTGCCCGACGAGGCGGGCTTCAGCGTTGACGAGCGACCCGGTGAGCTCTCGAAGATGTGCTTGCCAATTACCGACTTTTGTGTTGTTTTCTGTTGCATGGACGCGGGCGTTGGCGTGGACGTGGACGTGGGTGTACCAGTGTGTAGGCGCGACAGAGTTGCCAATGAGTGATTTATTTTGGTGTGATTGGCTGCTTTAGCGCTACCACTACTGCTGGCTGGGATGGACTGGGTGGAACGAGGTAGCGAACTGCTGCAGTAGACGGGCGACCGGCGGCGTATGGGTGAGCAATCCCTGGAGGATATCAGGAACGTCGACTCGCTGGACATGTGACGCCGATGGCGACGCGGTAGTGTCGACGATCGCTGGCTCAGCTCGGAGCCATCGTAGAACGTCGAATTGGAAAGCGTATGAACAGAGGGCATGTCCTGCACAAAATAAAACAATTAAAAAGTTGGCGATCCACGTGGCGTAATTTAACATACGTGATCTGCGGTTTGGGTGCCCACGCTCTGCAGATGGACGGCGCGCGTGTTGAACCATTCGGCGGGCGGAAACTGTGCCGAGTACGTTTCAATTTGGCGCTGCTTGGCGCGCCCACTGCGTCGGAACAGCCGTGAGAGCAAAGATCCTTTTTCTACAAAAAAAAAAGTTAATTTTACAGGTAGACGATGTCCTTTCCAGTTCTGTTTTTCTCGGTTTTGTATTACTTACTGGGGGATGACGAATCTGTGCTTTGGTATTCCGAGCTGCTACTGTCCGTGGTGTTAAGCGTCTGGGCATAAGTTTTGGACAGGCTGCGAGTCGAGGCGCAGCGTTGCAGGCGCTTAGAAGAACCAAAGAGCCGCAAACTGTGTCGACGCTCCAAGCTGCGCGGCGTCGGAAATGATGCACTACGTCGCTTGGCTGCACGCGGATAAATAATTTTGTCGTTGGGATTACCTGAGTATAAATATAATGATAGATTAGTACGCACATCGTGTGATATATTTTCTTTTTAAAAAGAGGGCTAGTTTATGATATGAAAGAAAGCCTATCATAAAAGTTTAAAAATCTAAGCCCATGAGGATATTGTTGTGTGAGCTCATCTTCCCAACCTTATACCATTATCTCAAAGTAGAACTGTAATTGACTTTGATTACTAACTTACCTCCACAGATAACATCCGCCAGATTGGTTTGAATGCATTGATGCGTAAGGTCCCCATCCCGTTCCGTGGATATTTCGCCGTATAGAGAGTGCAAAGCCTCGGCATTTGACATAAGCATAGTGCGTGCTTCTGGAAGAACCACGTCCTGGGGCTGATCCTCCTCTGTCAAGTGAGAGTAGACTAGGCTGCCATTAGTGCTGTGGCCGCCATTTAGCAGGTGATGATTGCTGCGCGGACGCGACCGACTACGACGACGTCTGCAATAGATTTGAGAAAAATATGACCAGCCGGGAAACATCAAGAATTGTTAATACTCACTCTGGCGTGAAGATGAAGTAACCCTTTGCCGTCTGGTAGATCTTCTGCTCTTGCATAAGCTGTGCTAGTGAATCGTAGATGACCTCTGATGCAGGCGTGGTCATATGGGGGAACCGGACGCCCAGCTTGCTGCGCACATGCTCGATGGTCGCCGATTGCCCTTCAGCGGTCAGGTCCATGATAACATCGCATAGCGCCTCGGGCAGTGGGGTGAATTGCCCCTGGACCGTCGGCGTCACAATGCAATCGTCAATGTCACCTGCAAATAGCGAGCCAAGGAGAGGTGGTCAGCATTGCCAACATCTATTTTTAAGGCTAATGACAGGCCTGGCAACCCAGCCGCATTTGGTCAAATAAACTTGCTCGCATTTATATTTTTATTTTTTGCTGCCACAGAAAAAATATCAAAAAAAAAAAAAAAAAAAAAAAAAAACAGTTTAGCTTTTCGACTGGCCGAGCGACTTCGCGACCAAGCAGCGAATGGTCAAAGCCTTGACTCCAAATGTCATTTTGGCATTTGATGTTACATCTGTCTCAATGCTGGGGTAATTAAACGAAGTGCCACACACATGCGTCATGCAACTGAATGCCAGATTACCTGACTGGCTGAGTGGTGTGGCTAAGTGGTTTGCTCTACTTATAAGCTGGGTGATGCTGTTGTGACCATGAACCATTCGAGCTCTTGCTCTTGCCTTTGATTTTGTTTGCTGTCTTTTAATAAGTATTTTTATACCCTGATCCCATTAAAAATGAGAAAACAGGGTATAATGGTTTTGTTAAAAGTATGTAACAGGCAAAAGGAGGTGTGCCACACCCCATAAAGTATATAATTTCTTGATCAGGACGACAAGACGAATTGATTGATCCCTATCCGTCCGTCCGTATGTATGGACGCGTCGATCTCAGAACCTATATGAGCTAGAGACTTAAATTTTTTTTTAAGCTCGTATATACGACGCGCATATCAAGTTTGTTTCAGAAAATCGATAACTACTCCTGAATATTTGTTATCGATTTAAAACCATATGAAAAATCAGTTAGCATTTTTTATCTTTTTCATCATACATACATTTGCATACCGGTCCCAAATTTCCCCAGAATTTTTAATATTATTTTCAGTTGAAAATATGGCATATATGTATAGATAGTGTTTTCTTTTAAAATACAACAATAATTATTTACATCATATGGTGAAAGTTTTATCAAAATCCGTTGATAAACACAGAAGTTATTAAATAAAATGTTTGACCACATCAACAGCGATTGAAATGCAAAGCGCACTGAGACAAGCTGGCGCTTATACATGTTCATTATGTATACATGTGCACACTTTATTCAAATGCTTGCGCACAATATTCTGAGAATGGCAATTGAGTTGCATTGAGTTTGGGTCGAATTATTTTTGTGTTTGAATTGTTTTTGCTACCTTATTTCAATTGCCGCTCGGCGCTATGTGTCGCAGTGCGAATATTTCTATTCTTCTTCTTTAATAGTAACGGAACAATTCTTGTTGGTATAATCTTTGTGTCGAATTTGTTTGCATAATTCCTCTTTGATCAACATTCTTAGTATGAACTATATTAATCAAGTAACAAATCTCTAGTCGACACTGCTCGACTAAGAGATACCCTGAATCCATTGAGCTGTAATACCAATCATTAAAAGTTTCATTTATTCACTAATAGTAAACAACACATGCACACACACAAAAATATGCATGCACGCACATGCTCGTAATAGTTTAATAACTTTTTTTTTTACTTATGTTCTTAATGAAATTTGAAATTCAAATGTACCTACTTGCCAAGTTCTAAGTCTCTAGTATTTGATATACGTGAGTTGTAATTTTTTTTTAATTTTGGGCGAAAGGAGCGTGGCATCAAAAATCCATGACAATGAACAAAATATGCGTATTAAATATAGCAATCAACTACACTTTAGTGCACGATTCTATCTATAACGGTGTGAACGCCAGGCCTAAAAAACAAAGCTATATTTTCGATAGCTATCGATTACAAGGAAATGGGATGAGTTATCGAAAAGAAAATAAACTCGTCTAGCGTATGGTAATATAGAGCATTTTGCTCTATATATATATACTCACGTATATCAAATACTAGAGACTTAAAATTGGGCAAATAGGTACATTTGAATGTCATAATCATTCCTCAAAAATTTCATTAAGAACATAAGTCGAGAAAAAAAGTTATTAAACAATAAAGTTTCCATAGCACAGCCTCTGCTGCAGCCGCAAAACTGCGCAGTGAGCATATTACGTGCATGCATATGTTTGTGTGTGTGTGTGTGCATGTGATGGTTACTATTAATGAATAAATGAAGCTCTTAATGATTGGTATTACAGCTCAATGGATTCAGGGTATCTATTAGTCGAGCAGTCTCGACTAGAGTTTAGTTACTTGTTATATTATGCGCTGTGTTCACGCGTCGTATACTTAATTAAAATGCGCACCCAACGAATAGAGCTCAACGACAACTACGACGGTAAAAATTGGACAGCTCACATGTGCTTCAATCTTAGCTGCCGCATTGTCGCCAACAATATGGAGGCGCCGCCATAATGCTTCCTACTTGCCAGCTTAACCTCTAAAATGCAGCAGCTGCAACAACAACCGCAGCAACGCCCCCGACACAGACATTGCGATTGCGAATAGTAGAGAGGAAGAGGTAGAGAAAGGGGAGAAAGGAGGCTAGCTATGCCACAAAATCAGACCAAGTGTGTGACGACCTCCGTTGTTGCTGTCGCCGACCTCTACATCTCCATCTCCGTCTTTATCTTCGCCTCGCGGCAACAACGTCCTTGCGGCCGTTGCATAATTTTTCAAGTTTTCACTTTCTGCTGTTGCCGTTGCCGTTGTTACTGCTTTTGCAGTTGTAGCTGCCGTTTTTGCTGTTATTGTTATTGCTGGTGCTTATCCGGCAGCAATTCGACTCTGCAAGCACAATATCAAAATGCCATGTGGGATGCCTCCATCGTCAAGGACAATTAGCGCCATTTGATGGGCGAATGCTAAATGCGCCAAGTAATTCGTGTAAGCTGTAGTCCCCCAAGTAACAGCCTTCACTTCTTGCCACAACTCTTCCTCCTCGGTGCACTCGCATCTGCACCTGCCACATTCGCACTTTCACATCGGACACGACAAAAAATTTGTTTGTCGTTTAATCTTCCAGTTGGTGGAATTGCAATTGGATAAATTGCATTCAATCTCAATGCTAAGGAATGGCGAGGCGCCACTCGGTTGCGTGCACCGCCCCATTGTTGGACCACTGATGGTGCTGCTATTGGCTCCCTCATTGGCAATTTATTTGCCTTGACTTTTCAGCTGGGAAATTTGGTTTTACTGCTCATTTGGCAACACGCCCTGTCCATAAATTGCAGACTCAGTAGCCGAATTAGAGCTGCACACAAACCCACGACTCATATCATATATCATATTTGATATATCATGGAAAATTTAAGCAAAGCGGGCCACTTGTCTTGGCTGGCGAGCCAAACATATTGGACAGCCGCTGCTGTTTTTCTTCTTTGGAAGTTAGCAACGATAAGGGCATCAGGCAGAGAACTGGACGGCTATAACCAGATTACATCCGATCCTAGTTTTTGAATATAGCCCAAAAAACAAAATTTTCAAGATTTTGGGAATATCTGGAGCTGGTATCCAAATGTAACAAAACGCGAAATATTTGCAGAACTTAGAGACTCTAACTCTTAAGATGAAAAAGATAAAAAAAAGCTGAACTGATTTGTCATATGATTTTAAATCATACAACAATTATTCAGGAACGCGCGCTATATACACGAGCCTAACAAAAGTCTCTAGCTCTAATATTTTCTGAGATCGACGCATTCATACATACGGACAGCCGGTTAGCCAAATAGACAGGGCTCAATCAACTCGGCTTGTCATCCTGATCAAGAATATATATACTTTTTTTAACAAAACCATAATACCCTGTTTTCCCATTTTAAATGGGATCAAAATATTAACAGAATAATCGTGTATACCATACGCCGTACAAGTTTGTTATTTTTTTCGATAACTCATGCCATTTTCTTATCTATAAATGTAAATGTTCACACTGTTCAACAATTCACAAAAATGACAAGTCACGTAAATCAAAAACTAGAGGCATGAAATTTTGCAAATAGGTACATTTGATTGTCATAATCTTCCCGAAAATGTCATATTCTATTCATTCTATTAACGTATGTCTAAAAACAAAGTTATCGAACAATAAAGAACCAGTAACGAAACTCTAGTCGACACGGTTCGAATAAGATATACCCTGAATCCTTTGAGCTTGAATACCAATAACTAAAAGATTTTTATATTCATCAATAGCAAACAACACATGCATGCGCACGCACGCATGCTGCGCAGCATAAAGTTCTATGAACTTTATTGTTCAATAAGTTTTTTTCTAGACATACGTTCTTAAATTTTTAGGACGTAATGATGATATTTCTATGTACCTACTCGCCAAATTTCAGGTCCCTAGTATTTGATATACGGCACTTGTGAATTTTTGTGAATTGTGGGCGAAGGGGGCGTGGCATAAAAATCCAAAGATAACAAAATATGCGAATTCATTATAGCAATCAACCACATTTTAGTGCACGAGATTCTATCTTGAACGGTGTGAACGCTAGGCCTCAAAAACAAAGCCATATTTTAGATGGTTATCGATTATAAGGAAATGGGATGTGTTAGCGAAAAATTCTAATTAACTCCTATAGCGTATGGTATTATCAATTATTTTGCTTTTTATTTCAAGCTTCCAGCTTTTGTTGTTTACGAAATCGACGGGCTTAAATGGAGCATGTGTTGTTTAATATTAATAAATAAATGAAACTCTTAATGATTGGTATTACAGCTCAATGGATTCAGGGTATCTCTTAGTCGAGCAGTCTCGACTAGAGTTGTGTTACTTGTTTTTTTTTTTTTTTGATAACTCATGCCATTTCCTTATTGTCGATAGCTATCGAAAATTTGGTTTTGTTTTTCAGCCCTAGCGTTCACACCGATCAAGATAGAATCGTCGTGGTTGATTGCTATAATGAATACGCATTTTGTCATCTGCGGATTTTGGATGCCAGGGGGCGCCCTCCGCCCACAAAAAATGACACGTAACGTATTCAAATACTAGAGACTCACTCCCCGAAAATTTAATCATATACATATATCTAGAAAAAAACTTATTAAACAATAAAGTTTCATGGTATGCCTGCTGCGGCCGCAGCGCTGTCGCGCATAGCTGTGTAGTAGGCATATTGCGGGCAAATGCGTATGCATGTGTGTGAGTGTCCGCTAATGTTGTTTGCTATTAATGAATAAATGAAACTTTTATTGATTGGAAATGAAAATCAGGGTATAATTTTTTTATAGGAGAAGGAGGCGCGCCACACCCCATAAAGTATATATATTCTTGATCAGCTCGACGAGTTGAAATAGCCCTGTCCGTCTGTCCGTCCGTCCGTCCGTGTAAACACCTGGATTTCGTAAGCCACAAAAGCTAGAGACTTCAAGAGTTTATTTTTTTTTTCGATAACTCATCTAATTTCCTTATTATCGATAACTATCGAAAATATCGCATTGCTTATGAGGCCTGGAGTTCACACCGTTAAAGATAGAATCACTAAGTTGTGGTTGATTGCTATATTGAATCCGCACATTTTGTCATTTTTGGAATTTTGATGCCACGCCCCTTTCTCCCACAATTCAACATGACAACTCACGTATATCAAATAGTAGAGACTTGAAATTTGGCAAATAGATACATAAGTCGAGAAAAAAAAATGATTAAACAATAATCTTTCCATAGTACAGCCTTTTCTGCAGCCGCATAACCGCGCAGTAAGCATATGACGTGCATGCATATGTTTGTGTGTGTGCATGTGTTGTTTACTATTAATGAATAAAACTCTTAATGATTGGTATTATAGCTCAATGGATTCAGGGTATCTCTTAGTCGAGCAGTCTCGACTAGAGCTTTTTACTTGTTTTATTTTTTGCTATTTTTGAAGATATTTATAACCTTTTGCAGGAATCAAGCTTTGAAGAACATTAGGAACAGAGATTAGACGAGGTTCAGTGCATCTTCTCCCAGAGCTTTATTAATTCTTTTGAAATACTAAGCTATAGCTTAAGATATACAATATTAATAATAAAAATTTGTCCATATATATATATATATATATATATATATATATATATATAAATATCTTAATATGAGCGTCTCTCAGTTGGGGTCAAGTTAGAATTGCTTTAACGAAGGATTCAAAAACTATATTTTCTTATGAGTTGTTTCGTCTCCAATTGATTGCTTGATTGATTGGACAACAATTAAGGACTTGTGTTCATGTGTGCTTTTCGTTGAACTCAATGCAGCTCAAGCGTTGGCTACGAAAGCCGCGCGAAAAGATAATAAATTTCGATAAAAATAGCAGCAGCCTATAGAGTTGGCCAAGGTGTGGTGGTGCGGGGTGGTCTTTGGGGGCATCTATGGAAAACGATTGGTGCATTTTCCCACCAACGCGATCTTGTCTTGAGCCTGCTGCCGCTGCTGCTGCTGCTGCTGCTGAAGCCACCCCTCCCTCAATCGCTTCATCCGTCTTAAGTAGAGTGAAAGTGTTGCGTTTTGCCTTAAATTGTGGACGTTGGCATTGTTGATACTGGTGTTGTGGTTGTTGCTGTTATTGTAGCTGGTGATCTGCGTTGCTGTTGACTTGACTGCACTTTGGTTTATGTTACTGTTGTTGCAATTGCTCTGACTTTAGCTTCGACTCCAGCTTCAGCTCTTGCTTCGACTCTGACTCTAGCTCAGTCTGTTGCCGGCGGACATATATCCGTGTGTTCAATCAAACCAAAGCGACGTCAACGCCGCCGCCACGGCCTCTGCATCTCTGCAATGGAGTCAAGTGTTTTGTAGCTTGAAGGTTGTTTCGTCTACCTCCCACTACACAGATATCCAGCCCCCGCCCCGCCCCTCCTAGCTGCGCCTCCTCTTCATACTGAGCGCTGTCCATCCCTCATCAGGCTGCACAACATGCGGCATGCATTTTAGCGCTTGTATTTTGTGGCATGCATTTTTATGCAAATGTAAAATGTTTCTTGCGATTTCCAATTTTATTTTTTGCTTTGTTTAACCTGGGGATTTGCAGACTCCGAAGTTGTTTCTGTTGCCCATTACTGTGATGCAATTGCCGCGAGTTACAATAATCTTGATGTATGATTTTTTCTCTCCCTCGCTGTTATGGCGTTGTTTTAGTATTATTATTAGAAAATAAAATAAAAAGAAGCCGAATCGTAAAGACTTTAAAATAAAAGAGGAAATCTGCGCACCTATCGTGTTGTTGGCACATTTTCGCGTTGTTTTGTTTGATCTCATAACCGCCAGCTATTCGACCACCAACAATAACAACAACATAACAGCTTAACAACAACAATGAATCAACAACGACGACTGCGGACACCATAAACATTTAAGCGCTGTCCATTTCGAAATAATCAATAATTATTAGCTATCAGTGGCAATTTATTATTTTTTTTCTACGATATTTTTGCCGCTTTGGGGAAAATCAATGGCAAGAGAGAAGCAAATAAATTAACACTTCCTTAAACGATAAACACAAAATCGCCAAAAACTAAACAAAAACAAAACTTGAAATCAACAATTGAACATCAAAATGCCGCATTTCAATTGCCATTGATAATTGTCGATGGGCATCGATTGATTTTCATTTATTAATTTTAATTGCATTAGCCGATAAATGGCAACTGGAAACAGGCTACTGGCAACTGGGGAGGTGTCGCAGACTACAACTTGTGGCCATTTATCAGCTCTTGAATTAAGTTAAAAATTATATTCGCCAAAAACTGAAAAAAGAAACTTGAATAAGAGCTTCACTACACAGTGCTCAGCTGGGAGATATATTAAATGAAACTTTTAATGATTGGTATTAAAGCTCAAAGGATTCAGGGTATCGTCTTGACTAGAGTTTTGTTATTTGTTTTTGGGATAGACTTATTTGTAGCTCTGAGTATCTCAATATATTGAGCTTTCTCTATATATTTTTTCAATATTAAAATGTCTCTTGATATTTAAAGTGAGTATACGATATAGTGAAATGACAAGACTTAAGTCTCACTAGACTTCTGGGAGTGTGATCAAGTCTACACAGTTCCTTAGCCCGGCCAGTGAAAATCAGTATCGATATCATATCTGCCTTGGCCTGCCTCCTGATTTCGGTATATAGAGCGACTACGGTAGGCGGAGTATTCGCAACTTATGTTGCAGTCGTTGTTGCCGTTGCAGCCAAAAAATGTCTAGCGGCAAACGACAATCACGATTTTGTGTCTGAAATATTTTTTTCGCATTTTCAATTTCCACTTTTTGTAAAGGGGAAAAAGGCCTCGCAGTAAAGGAAAACATATACGCCTGTCCGAGCGATATGCATACCAACAATTTTGCTATATGCACAACTTTTTTATCTACATTGTTTTTATACCCTGAATCCATTGAAAATGGAAAATCAGGGTATAATGTTTTTGTGCAAATGTATGTACGCTGTACGAGTTTATTTTATTTTTTTTCGATAACTCATCCCATTTTCTTATTATCAATAACTATCGAAAATATCGCTTTGTTTTTGAGGCCTGCACAACGTTAAAGATAGAATCGTGCACAAAAATGTAGTTAATTGCTATAATTAATACGCATATTTTGTCATTTTTGGAATTTTGATGCCACGCCCCTTTCGCCCACAATTCAACAAATATGACAACTCACGTATATCAAATACTAGAGACTTAAGTTTTGGCAAATGGGTACATTTCATAATTACTCCTCGGAAATTTCATTAAGAACATAAGTCGAAAAAAAAAGTTATTAAACTTTCCATAGTGCAGCCTCTTCTGCAGCAGCATAACTGCGCAGTAAGCATATTACGTGCATGTTCGTGCATGCATATTTTTGTGTGTGTGCATGTGTTGTTTACTATTAATGAATAAATGAAACTTTTAATGATGGGTTTTGCAGTTCAATGGATTCAGGGTATCTCTCAGTCGATAGTCTCTACTAAAGTTTTGTTCCTTTTTTTTGTTTATTTTTTTTTTTTGTTTAGCAAGGCGACGCTAATTGTTTCCGTCGGTTAATAAAAATATTTCAAGCCAGCTACAAATTGAAAACAAGGCGACGACGACTGCAGCAACTGCAACTGCAGCAGAGGCTGATGTTGGCTGCTGTTTATGCAACGCTTCAGTTTAGCACGACGGAGGCACAACAAAATGCAAATTGACATTTACGTAGTTGCAACACAAAAAACACCACCACAAACAACAACAATAAGATCCCAGCGACGCTGGCAAATAAGGAGCAACACGACAATGATGGCCAAGAAAATAAAAAACTTTTGGCGACACTTTTTGACTAAAATCTCTTGCCAAGCGCCGCCGCTGCCACCGGCAGTGTTAAAGGTCAATGAGTTTTATGCAGCGTCGGAGCACTGGACCTGAACCTGGAACTGGCTGTCGATATTCGTTGCCAAGAAATGACAAACAACAAAAAAGAAACTCCTTTTTATTATGTCTTTGCCTCTTGTGCAATAGGGCCAAAAAAGCAATTGCGAGCATTTATGATCATGTCCTGTTTGTTCGTAGCTGACTGTCAGCCCAATGTGGCCATCCAAACTGATGGTGTGAAACGGTGGGATGGTGGCAATTTGTGCAGACAATAGAAGAGATCCAGTGAAGTTTTCTGAGCGTGCGAGAACACTTTCCCGTCAAATGGCGAAGCTCTGAAGCGGAACCACTTATAATTTCCAAAGCTAAAACAGAACCAAGACTTGAGCCCGTACTGAAACGGGTTGACCTCATTAAAGGCAGCGGCAATCAGTGGGTTGTTATAGCAAAAGTCATAGTCACAGTCTGGAAGCGGCTTTAAAGAACAACGAGAATAACAGCGAACAACAATAAAATTACAATAATCGCTTTGGCAACGCTTGGCAATGTGGAGCTGGCAGCGTCTTTGCTTCCACAGCATATCTGACTCTGACTCTGACTGTCGCACTTTTGGGCTGCTCATGAGGGCATGATGAACGTGCCATGGATCCAAAGACAATGATGAACGATAGTCGGCGTTGGCGATGGCGATAGCATTAATATGAACTAAGAGTTGGGGAAGAGATGAGAATGGGGATATGGACTTGATATTGGCCCACTTGGTTGCTCTTGTTACGCTTTGGCGAATTCTTTAACGATAAGTTGGTTGACCTCTTCTCGCACTTGGCCTGTCAGCGTGAAATTGACTCAGGCACCTCAGGCAGAAGCGATTAACGGTGGAGTATTCTTAAATGAAATGCCATTACGTGTATTGTGTGAGACGCATGCAACCGAGTTTCATATTTTTTTTCCCCATTTTTCAGTGATTTGTTTTGTTAATGTCTCAAATATTAAGCTGCGATTATCGACCGATCAGCAGCAACAACTATAACCACTGTCATATCCACATTTCACTTTCAACGGGGCAACATCTCAACGTAAAATCGTGATGAAATTGATTTGCTGCTCGACTCTTAACGTTTGTCTTTCTATTCACAATCATAGTTGCCGACAGTTATAGGCAGCTACCAGATAATTGCACCCCTCTACCACCCGAAGAGCGCTTCAGCGGTAGCTGCATAGTTTTCTTGCTTTCCAGCTAGTTTGCATTTGCAACCAAATAACACTAGCAACAACAACAACAATGAACAATCATTTGTCTGTCTTGCTACTTTGATATTCCACTGTCAAATTGGCAAACGTCTAATGGCCCCCTAACTATGCAACCCCACCAAGCCCGTCTCTGCATTTGCCACTTTAACACGAAATCGAATTAAATTTCGTTACTTTATTTTCGTTTTATTGTTGCTGTTAGTTTCTCTGTTTCTTTTATTTGCCATTTTTGCTGTCTAATTGAGCGAGAAATTACCGTTGATTGATTGTTTGGCGTGCAATTCGTTATTTTTGAAACTTCGCTGTCAATTATAATCATTGCGTACAAAATACAAAAAACAACACCTTAATGCAGTTTTCAAATATTTTGGCTACTCTTGATTCTAGTCCAATAGAAAATTTGAGTGCAACAAAAGTGTTGCTTAGGCATGTTGGCCACAACGCTAACGACAATGCCGCTTTGTTGCTATGCACAATACAGTGAGTGCACTGCTTACCATTGCACTGCTTGGATGCTTGTTTACGAATGGAATTGTCATGTTTATGGTAATTAAGAGCTAATGGGTTCTATGCCATTGCAAGCGTTAATTAACGACATAGTGGAGAGCTAGCCGACTAGCTAGCTGCATGCCACAACTTTAGCATTAGAGACTCCTGCATATTCAGCTTGCTTGTGCAATTTATATATGTATTTCCTCAATTGAATTTCACACAGCTAAGCCGCCAGGCATCGTTGTACTCGGCGCCTCCTTGGGGCTTCCAAATCGAAACTTATTAATTTTCAAACGAGTTCGCCAAAGGCCGGCAATGATCCAAACGTAGCAACTAGTGAACCATCGATGCCGCTGGTCGACGGTCGATACTCGATCTCGCCGGCCATTTATCAATTCATGAGTTTGGCATCGATTTGGTTGGTAGCCATGGTTCACGACAAGGTTCAAGCCAGCCATTTAACGTGGATTGCGAGTGTGAAAAAAGTAAACGGATGGCGATGCCGGGTTTTACAGAATTGGAGGGACTGTAACTGGCTCGCCAGCTGACAGTGTCCCATTAGGCGTGCAGGTGTCCATTGAATTGACAGCTAAAGAGCTACAACAAACTGGTCGGACATCCAGCATGTTCTGAACACCATAATAGGCAAACAATTCAAATTAAAATTAAGTATCCAGCTGAGAGTCCCAAAAAGCATAATCAATTATACTTTGTTTTCAGAACTTTAAATTTTGTATAAAAAAATAGTATATTATTAATATTCGACTACAACCAATGAATAACTTTTCAAGTCGCAAATACATTAATTAGTTTCAGTAAACCTTACCCTATTGCTTATATGAAGGGATGGCTCTAGGTATTTTGATAATAGCATATCAATCATTGTATCGCAGCTACGTGTAGATTTTTTGATTTCCTCTAATTCCTGGCGAATCCCGATAAGCTCATCGGTGTTCAAGGGTATGTTATCTAGGTCACTGAACTGACTTTGCAAATTCTGGTCCTTCTCAGGTGTTAATTGTTGACTTGCAAGTCGCCTCAGGTTCTCTCTCGAGAATTGCATGCTTGGGATTCGGTTTAATCTGTTACCCGGAAATTGCTTAATTTCGATGCCTATCCGTTTGTCTGCCGATAATTGCTTAGTTGCGTTTCGCTTCAGATCGTCTCCCGGCAATTGTCTGCTTGAGAGTGGAGTTAGTCCCTCTGACAAAAAACTTTTGTTTGCGTATGGTGTTAGTTTATCTTCCGACAATTGCTCCTCTTGACTCTCGCAAAACGACCCGACGAAGCCCACTCCCATGATTACAGACTTAAGGGGTTTGGAAATTTTATTCCTACCGGCACATTCACGTTTACGATCTGCAATAGACATGGGTGATGGAAACCGAGAACAGTTGCCAAGTAGACTTGAAATATCTAACTCTGCTTCTAGCTCATATTGTGCCAAGGACAAAATTTGCCATATGGACAGTTTATCCGCATGCTGACCATGTTTCTCATTATATTTTCGCTGTTCCTCGTACATGACCCAGCGCACTTCATTGAGACTTTGCCAACGCTTGAATTGCTCCCTACGTTGCTCCTCTAGATCTTCCGTTTTTTGCAGTAATAATCTGCGGGACTCTATCTGCTCCGGCGACAGTTTCTCCACCTCCTCGGGCATCAAATTTAGTCGCCGGCACCAATAGAGCACTTTTTTGCTTCTCAGCAACCTGTCTCGACTCGCAGAGAAACTCGCATAACCTGTCATGGCCTCACCGTTCATTGCGACACAGCATTGGAATTTTTTGTTTTTTTATTTGGATAGTTGAAAAGCTTACTACAAATTTATATGTCGAATGCCTTGAAAGTTTAGTTCTTATTCTCAACTTACCCACAGAGCTGATAATGTAGGTGGCTGGTGGCTTGAGTACACTGCGAGCAAAGGCACCTCGCAGCACCTCGAGGGCACATGGCTCAGCTGTGACCAGCAGCATTCCCGGCGCCACATGCCCGGCATATCTGAGTGCACGTGTAGCGGCAGTCAATGGAGCATTCCACCAGCATTGCGCATTCGCGGCAAGGAAATTCTGAAAGAATCAAACAGAAATAGGTTAATAATTATCAACTGGGTTTAGCTAATTTGAAAAAGCCTAAATATATATTTTTGGAACCCAGCCTCCAAAAAATAGCCCTGACCATGTGTCCGTCCGTTATACAGACGAAAGCAGCTATCACAAAAATCTTGTAAGCAAAACACAAAAAATAGACATTAGTTTGAATTGATTTTGTTTTATTTAGTAAAACTAAACAGAAGAATGACCTTGTGGATCATGGAGTGAAAATCTTATCTTCTTAAGGAATATTGCAATCGTTAATCAACTAGATTTAATGGAGAGAATCAATTCTTGAGCCTCTTATGTGGCAGCTGCACTAATTGACAAATTGCAGTGCTGAAAGTGGCATAATTGAGTTAAGCCGCCTGCATGGGCTGGCGGCTGGCGGCTGCTTAAGCGTTATCCATCTGTGGGCGTTCATAGTATATCCCAAACCAAACCAGTTGGCAGCCGTCAATTAGCTAAGCAGATCGCGACACGCCCCTCAACAACAGATGGCGAACCATCTACTAACTGGTAACGGCAACATATTTGTTGAATAGGCGCCACAAAGACGCTGCATCATTGCCCCAATCGTTATGTTGCCTTTGTTGTTGTTGCTGTTACGAACGAAATGAAAAATCCTCGACACGTTCTGCCCCATATAATTCCATAGAAATGGCAGCGCTGCATTTTTTTTTTTTTTTTTTTTTTTTTTTTTTTTTTTTGCCTTTTGCATATTTTTTTTTATTCCAACACTTTTCAAACTTTTGGCCGCGAGCAACAAATAAATGTCCAATTTGTGCGGTGACAGGAACACTTGAAGCACGTTTCTGATGTAAACATGGCCAGGGATCGAGCAAAAAGTCACAGGCCTAGGACAGGGCAAACAGAAAATGGAAGCACACAGCACCAAAGGCCGATGGCAATGTAGTGTGGGAGAGGAATAGGTAGTAGGTAGGAAATGCATTGCTGGTTTAAAGTGCAGTCAAAGGTTTTGTCGAAGTTTCTCTTTGGCTACACTCGGAGATTACTATTGTCGTCGCTTTTATAGTTTCACGCTAATGAACATCACCCAGTTTTATTTTTGTGGTCGCTGCGATTTGACCTTTTCGATACCATTCCTCGATGTGGTCACTCCTTGGCTTTAATGTCGCCAGCGCATCGAACGTTATACAATGGAGATGTTGGCCGACCGACTGCATCCATCCAGCTTGGGGCGCTCAACTAATGCATGAGCTGGCGCAAAAATTAACTCGTCATTGCCTGATGCAGTCGTCAGCGCAATCATCTGCCTCCCTGCAGATACACATTCACACACATGCACACAGATATCGCCCAGCCCACAGCAAAAGAGGCGTCTTTGGCTGTCACGCGCCGCCATCATATGACAACGTCCAAGCTGCATTATCTATGCAATCATAATCTCAGACTGAGCCTCTGCTCACTAATTTCTGCGTCATCATCGTCAGCATCAGCATCAGCACGAGGCATGAAGCTGTAGCAGTCAGTGGGGCTGATGGCATCTCAAAATGTTTGTCGTTGTCGTTGTTTATTTTGTTTTTAAATGGTCAGGTTTTGGTTTTTTGGGCTATCGGAAGTAATGCGAAACTTATAATAATCGAATTAAAAGTGCACGCTGCTGGCGTCTGCTATGAAAGTCTTTAAGCCTTAACCTAAAATTGACTCTGGCGTTTTCTCATCGCCCGCTACTTTTGTTGCTGCTGCCGCTTGATGACGCTTTCATTGGACTTTTACTTAATGCCAAGCTATGGAAAACTAGGCAACTAATACTCCCACCAAATTCAAGATAAAAAGAAAAATTCAGTAAAAATTTAAGTCCACGACGTGCGGTGGCTTTAAAAAAAAAAAAAAACAAAACTATCACCAGACTGCAACTCATAGATGAGTTTACTTGAGTCGAGACGAGTCAAGTCGAGTGGTAGCAGCAGCGGACGGATGCGGTGGGGGTTATGCAGTGGCAGCTCATGAAGTAGAGTCTTTCAGTATGTGTATGCTGCTATTAACGATAATAACAATCTGTAAACAATATGCCACGCAAACAGACACACAGCAAGACAACCGAGATTTAAGGACGCTCGCCTAATATGATGAAGTATAATAATCCTTGACCTTACCACTAACAACAATCAACTGGCGGCAGCTACTTATAAAAACATAAAACTAAGGAATACTGAAAAAATAATATAATAAAGATAAAAGTCACAAAACGTTTTATTTTTTTTTTTAAACCATAAAATAAAAGTTTTCATATGTAAAGGCTACTAACGAATTTATTTAGGGTCTGACAATGCAATACTATAATATATATAATACAACTGAGAGATCTTACTATATTAACTAGTATCACATACATGACTAATAATCAAGTCCAGCCTATACCACTATTCGAACTATTCGTTACACTTTGCAGTAACATCATTAGTTTTATAATGATGACTAATGATTTCTTGAGAGTTTCTCAGCAATTTCTATTTGTCTTGACTCGTGCGCATTTACACATTTGGAGAACGTGTGGCGAGACTCATTTGTATCTTAGGGCTTCATCTTTCTTATTTGTCTGGTCATTTCATGACTTGGTGAATGGGTGTCGTTGTGTTGAGGACAGTGGCGCTCCGGCTTAAGTTCATTTTAGTCCATAAAACTAAGCGCTTGTCGGAAGCGGCAGCTTGCATAAATATGCGAGCACAGTTCCAATCAATGCGGCAACTGATAAGCACACAAATTGTATATACCGAAAGGGGCGCAATGCCCACTGCAGCTGGAACAACCCCTGGCTGGGAGATGGGAGCTGAAACAGGGTGGAAAATTGGGCGGCGTCTTTACAGATTCTCGGCAATTTGCACTGCACTTAAACTGCCAACTTCATTTGGTAAGCTGGCCGTTTGCCTGAGGCACTGACTGTGGTCGGTTCGGACTGGGCGCTGCCGAGTTCATTGACCAGAGATATCCACACAAATCTAGTCTTGGCGTGCACATGCGATTTGTTTTATTAGTTTTTGCTGAGGGCTTTAGCAATATTTGTATTGCCAAAACAAATTGCAATCGTAGCTGCTGGCAAAAGTCTTTCCTAGGACTGGCACACATAAATAACATATATATATATAGGTGATATTTGGCAACCCTTTGGCCCCAGCGACCAGCAATTAATAACAAAGCTTTGCACAGACGAAGTCAATTTGATTTGAATGGATTTGGATTCAACTCTTTAAGCTGCAACTTATTTAGTGGTCCTACCCTTTCGGCAGAAAAGCCCAATTGTCTATCTGCAGCCCTGTCAGTTGTTGGCTAACTATTCGGATTGCAAAACTTCTGGCAAACAAACCCGCGCCATTCAATGAAAATGAAAACAATGTAAAATTATCAACTGGCTCCTCAACTAAAAACCGAAGCGTGAAAAGTCTATTAGGTTGACGCGAAAAACTGTGGGAACACTGAAGTCTGAGCCAGTCTGCTCCAGTCAGCTCTAATTCCAGTCAGACATCTACTTCTTCCACCCGCATCCACTGCACCTTGATAGAGTTGCCCCCATAAACAGTTGAAGCCGCCACCGGGTTGCACCTGTTTACTTGGGTTCTTTCGCTACTTTTAAGTTTTATTTGCTGCAGTCGTCGGTTTTGGGCTGACTGCCCTTGTGATACCCTATCTATAATATGGAATTCGACCTGGTTTAATATATGAATGTAGTAGGGGGGATGACTAAGAAACAATTCTATTTGATTTTTAGAAATAAATATTCATTAGATTTATTTTATTTTATAGATCATAAAGAAATGCAGTAAATTGTAAAGACATCTCACAGTAAACTACTGTCAACTAAAACATTCTGAGTACACTGGTTGTTGATGGTAGATGTGATTGTTTTTGCTATTGTTATTATCGGTATTGTTGTTTTTGTAATGGATGCCTATTGTATTTTGGCGTTGATGCGCAGCTGGCACTTGCTGAAAAGTCTGGACGGATTGGCTGCGGGCTATGTCATTCATAGCATTTGTTAAATAGCTACTGCTGCTTACAAGCACATATACACAAATACTATGTATATATCTATATACATATCTGTAGCTGTATCCCTATTCGTATCTATGTCTGTAGCCCTTCATTTGTAACTATGTGTCTGGCACTTAGCACGCAATATCTCAGTATGCTTTTCGCCGTGCTGCCTGTCACTCAATCAATCTGGCAATCATGCAATGTTAGAGCATTAAATATGAGTAGTAACACTCATTTTCCACATTATATACATATGCCCGTCCAAACTTTTTCTGGACTGTTTTTCTTTTTCGGTTGTCAGCATTTAATGGGAATAGTTGAGACTGCTGTCAGCGCTTCTAATTAGAAATAAAAAAAGTACATAATAATATAAAAGTGATAATCAAGCTTAACATAATACAAATAGCAATTAGTTATATAGTCTTAATTAAAACGCCAGTGTGTGATATCTCGAAATATCTATTAAATGACTCAATTTATTTTCAAATGGAAAAGTCATTGGATGTACTTTAGAATGTGGCCTTCATAGTTGTATGACTACAAATATTGATAGTATTAGACTGATTGACATATTAATTGTGTATCAAACTCATAGTTGATTTATTAGATAAGCTGAATGCAATAATTTATTAAGTGACGAATTATCGTCAAGAAGGTTATTTCACAGTTGAAAATAGAGAAAGCGACTGTAAGTCGGCATACACGCGTATAAACACGGCTACTGTAAATACTTTATACGAAAGTAATGAACTTTACAGTCGAATGTAGTAAAAACTCAAAATCGCTAAAACAAACAAATCTAAACGAGCTTTAGAACGGTAGAGTTTATAATTAAATGAAGCTAACAGTTAATAATAACGGGTAGGAATAGAAGACTCTGATAAATATCTGCTTTCTGCACCCTGATCCCATTGAAAATGGGAAAACTGGGTATAATGGTTTTGTTAAAAGTATGTAACAGGCCGTCCGTCCATCCGTCCGTATATATATACGCGTTCATATGAACGCGTTGATCTCAGAACCTATAAGAGCTAAAGACTTGAATTTTTATTTGTTAGGCGCGTATATACGACGCGCATGTCGAGTTAGCTTCAAAAAATCGGTAACTATTCCAGATTAATTGTTATCGACTTAAAGTCATATGAAAAATTAGTTAGGATTTTTTTATCTTTTTCATCTTAAGAGCTAGAGTCTTTAAATTTGGCATGTATGTATGTATATTTTATATTTATGTATATTTTTATCAATTTCGGGTTTTGTTAGTTTTGGATACCGGCCCCAAATTTCCCCAAAATTTTTAAAATTGTCTTCGATGGCAAATATAGCATATATGTATGGGGTGTTTGGTTTTTTTTAAAAACAACAATAATTATTTATATTATATGGTGAAAATCAAAATCCGATGATAAACACAAAAGTTATTAAGCAAAATGTTTGGCCACTTATCACCAGCAATTGAAATGCAAAGCGCACAGAGACAAGCTGGCGCTTATACATGTTCATTATGTATACGTGTGCACACATACATTCAAATGCTTGCGCACAATGTTTTAAGAATCGCAATTGCCATTGAGTTTGGGTCGAATTGTTTTTGCTACCCACTTTCAATTGTCACTCGGCGCTGTGTGTCGCAGTGCGAATATGTTTTCGATTCTTCTTCTTTACAAGTTTATGGTAGCTTTTTGTCGAATTTGCTTGCATAGTTCCTCTGTGATCGACATTCTTAGTACCATTGTCATAGATTTAAGTCGCGTGATATGGTTCTACAGACGAGTATATAATATAGAGGCTATATACCAAAACTATGTTCGGAAGTGATCTGGGTATCGCGTAGTCGGGCACCTCCGACTAGACTTTTCTTACTTGTTTTTATTTCGAGTCTCTACCTTTTGTTGCATGCGAAATATCTGGGCTCATACGTATGGACAGACGGGCGGACAGAACGACGGGACTATTTCAACTCAGCTCGATTCGCCGATGTAGAATATATACTTTATGGGGTGCGGCACGCCGCCTTATACCTGTAACGTACATTTTCACAAAACCATTATACCCTGAAATCTCATTTTAAATTGATAAAGAGATTTCCTTATATCGTTCTTGAAACCCAAATTAATTATGTTATAATATTTTATATTATTTCATAAGTTGTGATTCATATTCAACTATATTCATTTTAAATCGATTAAACTTGAGGGATAAATAGTTTTATTAACTTTTGGCAAACTAAGAGGGCACTGCGGAAAGTGTTTGGTCTAATATCCGTTGCCAAACAGATCGCAGACATAACAGCAACAGCTGAGAAACTCTTAACATACATATATTACACATGTCTGTAATTTGTGCCCCGTGCTGAATGCCGAATACCGAGTGCTAGTACCGACTCTCGACTGCCGTGGGGCACAATTATAGTCACCGACGTGACTTGAACTCAAGCAGTTGCCACTTGGCCGCCGGACATTAGACACTCCACAAAGCACACACCACACAACAAACAACTTGCACCACACAAACTGTAGACTGAACGTAATCCAAGATGACCTTGTTGACGTCGTCGTCGTCTTTGAGGTTCATCAGTTGGCTTGCATAATCCACAATTAGAAAATGTGCGCGGCCCACACACAATATGCGCTGCTCTCTTTTGTCGGTGACGATTTATTTGTTTTCCAATCAAATTAGGCTCTTAAGGCAATTGCAAATAAAATCGAAATTAAGATCAATTACGCTATTAAGCGCTTACCAACGCCAACCAATTAAGAGCATTCAACTTTAACTCGAGCTGGGCGACAATAAATAAATTTATGTTTAAAGTTGCTTCATCGTTAAAAATTCCATTTAACTCAATTAAACTATCAAAGGGAGTTCCATGTATTAGCAAAAGCCAGAGAAAGAGAGAAAAAAGAGCGAATGGGATGCTGAGGGGGTTTGAGGGAGGAAAACAATCAAAACCTATAACAATTCAAGTTGCCGCGTGCCGATAAATCAATTTGCTTGGCTCGCTTCGTCTATGGTTTATTTTCATTTTGATTGCACATGAAATTGTATTTGATCAGCTACACGCCGGAAAGTTGGTTCGAGTCATTGGAGTCACTCAAAAGGGCGGCAACAATAGGAAATGGGTCTACTTAACAAACTGCCTTTGGTACTGTTGGTCAATCTCGGGCGCTTTGGCTACGGACCAGATCAAGAGCGCAATCAACAACGACTGGAACGGAAACAGAAACATGATAACAACAACTACATCTAAATGCTCCAGACCGATTCTATGTGAATCGATGTGGCGATTAAAGATTCATTGCCAAATTCCATGATGTGACATTGAGTGAATCGTGAGGTAATAAGTATATCTCGATTCAACCACGCAATTTTGCATTTGAATAAATCTCGCATTCTCTCGTCTTGCAATACAAGTCAAACTATCATAAGATATATTTTTTTCAGTATATTGAACCAAAAATAAGTTGTTTAAGTTCAAGGTTGTTTAAGTTCAAGTAATTTGCGTGTTGCAAAAATTAATAAAAATTCTATGAAATAAAATAAAATACGGAGACAGCTAACAAATGATTCAGAGATCATTCAGGTTGGTCGCAGATCACTGGTTGATTATATTGCATGTTTCTTTTGCAACGTATTTACTTAACTTACTCTATTCTAGAATCTTACAAACAATTCATTTTACTTCACGAGGCGAGGCTTTTTGATTAATTATACCCTGATCCCATTAAAAATAGGAAAACCGGGTTTAATGTGCCACACCCCTTAAAGTATATATATTCTTGATCAGGACGACAAGCCAAGTTGATTGTGCCCTCTTCGTCTGTCTGTCCGTTCGTCCGTCCGTCCGTATGTATAAACGCGTCGATCTCAGAACCTATAAGAGCTAAAGACTTGAATTTTTTTTTGTTAGGCGCGTATATAGGACGCGCATATCGAGTTTGTTTCGGAAAATCGATAACTATTCCAGAATAATTGTTATCGATTTAAAACCATATGAAAAATCAGTTATAATTTTTTATCTTAAGAGCTAGAGTCTTCAAATTTCGCATGTAGCTTTATATATATTTTTACCAATTTCGGATTTTGTTACATTTGGATACCGGCCCCGAATTTCCCCAAAATTTTGAAAATTATTTTGAGTTGCAATATGTATAGGGTGTTAACATTAATTATTTAAATGATATGGTGAAAGTTTCATCAAAATCCGTTTATAAACCCAAAAGTTATTAAACAAAATGTTTGGCCACATCAACAGCGATCGAACTGCAAAGCGCACAGAGACCAGCTGGCACTTATGCATGTTCATTATGTATACATGTGCACGCATACATTCAAATGCTCGCGAACAAATTTTTTAAGAATCGCAATTGTCTTGAGTTTGTGTCGAATTGTGTTTGAATTGTTTTTGCTACTTTCAATTGCCGCTCGGCGCTGTGTGTCGCAGTGCGAACATGCTTTCGATTCCTCTTCTTTCATAGTCACGGAACAATTCTTGTGAGCTTGCAAAAGTGTGCTGGTATAATCTTTGGGTCGAATTTATTTGCGTAATTCCTCTTTGATCGACATACTTAGTATCATTTTCATGGATTGAAGTCGCGTGATATGGTTGTACACACGAGTTATGGACTATATTAAAAAACTAAGAGCGGGTGGGATTAGGGTATCCCCTAGTCGGGCGTGCCGACTAGAGTTTATGTGCAAATATATATAAAGTATATATAGTCTTGATCAGCTCGACGAGCTGAGTTGAACTAGCCGTCCGTGTAAAAACATGGATTTCGTAAACCACAAAAGCTAGAGACTTCAAATAAAAAGCAAAATGCTCGATAATACCATACGCTGTACGAGTTTTTTTTTCGATAAATCATCCCATAGCCTTATAATCGATAACTATCGAAGACCTGGCCTGGTGTGCACACCGCCAAAGATAGAATTGTGCACTACAATGTAGTTGACTGCTATATTGAATCCGCATATTTTGTATTTTCGGATTTTTGATGCCACGCCCCTTTCGCCCACAATTTAACAAAAACGATAACTCACGTATATCAAATACTAGAGACTTGAAATTTGGCAAATAGGTACATTTGAATGTCATAATAATTCCCCGAAAATTTCATTAAGAACCTAAGTCGAGAAAAAAAGTTATTAAGCAATAAAGTTACCATAGTACAGCCTCTTCTGCATCCGCATAACTGTGCAGTAAGCATATTACGTGCATGTTCGTGCATGCATATGTTTGTGAGTGTAGATGTGTTGTTTACTATTAATGAATACATGAAACTTTTAATGATTGGTATTACAGCTCAATAGATTCAGGGTATCTCTTAGTCGAGCAGTCTCGACTGGAGTTTTGTTACTTGTTTTATACTCTTCTTTTTATAGTTAAATATATATAGTAAGAAAAACAAAACAAATGCTTCTTCTGGTCAGTCTATGTATAAACTGAAAAGTTTCAAAAATATTATGAAAATTTTCTTGGTAAAATTTGAGTTATTATTATCATAGGCGCACTAATTGTTGATTTATGGCTATCACAAAAACTATTTATCTAAAAACCGTATAGCACAAGTTTTTCCATTTTTAGAGTCACCTTTGATGAATTTTCAATAGATTGCCCAAGAGCGTAAGTTTCGCCACACTAATACGCGCATAGGTTACTATCATTCTCTACCCGGAAGCAAACTTTTTGAAATTGACTATTTGATTTAAGTATACACATATACTTAAGAGTGGCTGTCCCCAGCAAATGCCCTTACAATACAAAAATATATAAAATTATTATACATATATATATATATATATATATATATATATATATATATATCACTGTTAAGCATAGGTACGCCTTGGACTTGGCCAGTTCAAGCTAAATCTCCCTCTCCATTACGGCCCAGCCCAACATAATTCACACTTGATTGCACTTGCACACAAAATGAAACCACATTAAAAAGCGAGCAAAGAACTTTATCATAACTGTTTCACTAGAGCGATTTCTTATGTGCATAGTTCGTGAACTCTGCTTGAGCCACTTCCTGTTCTCTTACATCATTTTCAATAAATTTCATGCATTTCTTTGGGCTTGCCCCAATTTGGCCTTGTTAGCTTATATTAACAACGTTTCTGGCCTCTTCCGATTCATATTCAGGGCACGCTTCTTACTGCTCTTATCTCGACAGACGACGAAATACATGAGAGAGCATACAAAACGATGCAGAGGCACGTAGTATTAATTAGCACACATTGCCCCTCCGACTGGGCAGCCCGTTTGAAATGTGTGTTTCTTTCCCCGTAAGTGCATGTGTGTATGAATGTCCAACGATTGCCATGAAAATGAAAACAACAACGAAAACTCAAGGGGATTACATTTGCGACAATGTAAATGCAAAGAATAAATATATATATATTTATTATACATATAAAAAGATATACATATATGTATTAATTAAAGTAAAATAAGTCGAAACAAAAGATATGTAGGCGGTGGGTCTTTGAAGAATCTGTGTTGACCAACTCACGACCATGAATTAGTCATTTAAATACGAGTTTCACAATACTTAACAAGTAACGAAACTCTAGTCGAGACTGCTCGACTAAGAGATACCCTGAATCCATTGAGCTGTAATACCAATCATTAAGAGCTTCATTTATTCATTAATAGTAACCAACACAAGCACACACACACACACAAACATATGCATGCACGTAATATGCTCACTGCGCAGTTTTGCGGCTGCAGAAGAGGCTGTACTATGGAAACTTTATTGTTTAATAACTTTTTTTCTCGACATACGTTCTTAATGAAATTTTTGGGGAATGATTATGACATCCAATGTACCTATTTGCCAAATTTCAAGTCTCTAGTATTTGATATACGTGAGTTATCGTTTTTATCGAATTGTGGGCGAAAGGGGCGTGGCATCAAAAATCCAAAAATGACAAAATGTGCGGATTTAATATAGCAATCAAACACAACTTAGTGCACGATTCTATCTTTAACGGTGTGCACGCCAGACCTCAAAAACAAAGCGATATTTTCGATAGTTATCGATAAAAAAGGAATGGGATGAGTTATCGAAAAAAAAAAATAAACTCGTACCGCGTATGGTATTATCGAGCATTTTGCTTTTTATTTGAAGTCTCTAGCTTTTGTGGTTGCAGAAATCCAGGTGTTTACACGGACGGACGGACGGACGGACAGACGGACAGGGCTAGTTCAACTCAGCTCATCGAGCTGATCAAGAATATATATACTTTATGGGGTGTGGCACGCCTCCTTCTGCCTGTTACATACATTTGCACAAAAACATTATACCCTGAAATTTCCATTTTCAATGTATTCAGGGTATAAAAACTGCATAAGACAATCAAGCAAACAACTATATATTCAGAAAGGAGAAGATGAAATACGAATTTAAACAAGTAACAAAACTCTAGTCGAGACTGCTCGACTAAGAGATACCCTGAATCCATAGCGCTGTAATACCAATCATAAAAAGTTTTATTTATTCATTAATAGTAAACAACACATGCACACACACAAACACACACAAACATATGCATGCATGTAATATGCGTACTGCGCAGTTTTGCGGCTGCAGAAGAGGCTGTGCTATGGAAACTTTATTGTTTAGTAACTTTTTTTCTCGTCCTATGTTCCTAATGAAATTTTCGGGGAATAATTATTACATCCAAATTTACCTATTTGCCAAATTTCAAGTCTCTAGTATTTGATATACGTGAGTTATCGTTTTTGTTGAATTGTGGGCGAAAGGGGCGTGGCATCAAAAATCCAAAAATGACAAAATGTGCGGATTCAATATACCAATCAAACATAACTTAGTGCATGATTCTATCTTGAACGGTGTGCACGCCAGGCCTCAAAAACAAAGCGATATTTTCGACAGTTATCGATAATAAAGAAATGGGACGAGTTATCGAAAAAAAAATAAACTCGTACAGCGTATGGTATTATCGAGCATTTTGCTTTTTATTTGAAGTCTCTAGCTCTTGTGGTTGCAGAAATCCAGGTGTTTTCACGGACGGACGGACGGACGGACAGACGGACAGGGCTAGTTCAACTCAGCTCATCGAGCTGATCAAGAATATATATACTTTATGGGGTGTGTGCCTGTTACATACATGTGCACAAAAACATTATACCCTGAAGTTTCCATTTTCAAGGGATTAAGGGTATAAAAATAAATATAGAAATATTTGCGTGTATTCACAAGGTCGCCAATATGTTAAAAATGATTTATAACCATATTAAAAGCTTCTAAAATGTACTTTTAAATATAATGAAGAATTTGAAATAACTTAACATATATGTAATTCTTTTACGGCTACACACATGAGGCCTGTTGTCAGACTCTTCCAGTTCTCAGTTGAATTTATCTATATTACTTATTATACCCTGAATCCATTGAAAAAGGAAATTTCAGGGTATAATGTTTTTGTGCAAATGTATGTAACAGGCAGAAGGAGGCATGCCACACCCCATAAAGTATATATATTCTTGATCAGCTCGATGAGCTGAGTTGAACTAGCCCTGTCCGTCCGTCCGTCCGTCCGTGAAAACACCTGGATTTCTGCAACCACAAGAGCTAGAGACTTCAAATAAAAAGCAAAATTATCGAGCATTTACCATACGCTGTAAGAGTTTATTTTTTTTTTCCATAACTCATCTAATTTCCTTATTATCGATAACTATCGAAAATATCGCTTTGTTTATGAGGCCTGGCGTGCACACCGTAAAAGATAGAATCACCAAGTTGTGGTTGATTGCTATATTGAATCCGCACATTTTCTCTTATTTTTTGGATCTTTGATGCCACGCCCCTTTCGCCCACAATTCAACAAAAATTACAACTCACGTATATCAAATACTAGAGACTTGAAAATTGGCAAATAGGTACATTTTGTCATAATCACTCCCCGAAAATTTCCTTAAGAACATAAGTCGAGAAAAAAAGTTATTAAACTATAAAGTTTCCATAGTACAGACTCTTTTGCAGCCGCATAACCGCGCAGTAAGCATGTTACGTGCATTTTCGTGCGTGCATATGTTTGTGTGTGTGCATGTGTTGTTTGCTATTGATGAATAAATTAAACTTTTAATGATTGGTATTACATCTCAATGGATTCAGGGTTGTTATTGTGATGTTTTTATATAAATGTGTAACTAGTTTTGCTATGTCGTCATCTCAAAGCACACATTACTCTTATTAATATGTAAAATAATTAATCTAAAAAAAATAATTTATAATTAAAATATTATTTTCCAAATATTCACACATATTACAACCTTTCATATACATAGTCGTATGTGAATATCGCATTCAGGAGTTCGAAAATCATTTTTAAATCCATTAAGTACTTATTTATCAATTTGTTTAAGTCAACAAAATATGCTTAAGTTTTAAATTATAACAATTAAGAAGTACAAAATAATAACCAACATAATATATTATTATTCCTATAGTCAGTCGTCAAGGTTGTGAAAACAATACAGAGCATTGCAGTTGTCCACTGACTGCATAAAACTTGTTACTTGTCTGAGAGTTTTATGAATATGATCTAGCCTTCTCCGTCTGACAAAATCCAGAGTACATGTACATCTAAAAGAACAAGTAACGAAACTCTAGTCGAGTCTGCTCGACTAAGAGATACCCTGAATCCATTGAGCTGTAATGCCAATCATTAAGAGCTTCATTTATTCATTAATAGTAACCAACACATGCACACATACACACACAAACATATGCATGCACGTAATATGCTCACTGCGCAGTATTGCGGCTGCAGAAGAGGCTGTGCTATGCAAACTTTATTGTTTTTTTCTTTTTTTCTCGACATACGTTCTTAATGAAATTTTCGGGGAATGATTATGACATTCAAATGTACCTATTTGGCAAATTTCAAGTCTCTAGTATTTGATATGCGTGAGTTATCGTTTTTGTTGAATTGTGGGCGAAAGGGGCGTGGCATCAAAAATCCAAAAATGACAAAATGTGCGGATTCAATATAGCAATCAAACACAACTTAGTGCACGATTCTATCTTTAACGGTGTGCACGCCAGACCTAAAAACAAAGCGATATTTTCGATAGTTATCGATAAAAAAGAAATGGGATGAGTTATTGAAAAAAAAAAATAAACTCGTACAGCATATGGTATTATCGAGCATTTTGCTTTTTATTTGAAGTCTCTAGCTTTTGTGGTTGCAGAAATCCAGGTGTTTACACGGACGGACGGACGGACGGACGGACGGACAGACGGACAGGGCTAGTTCAACTCAGCTCATCGAGCTGATCAAGAATATATATACTTTATGGGGTGTGGCACGCCTCCTTCTGCCTGTTACATACATTTGCACAAAAACATTATACCCTGAAATTTCCATTTTCAATGGATTCAGGGTATAAAAAGGATATTGCACAAAGCTAATATACCCTTTTTTAATGAAAAATATATTACCCATCACATCATCACAAATAAAATTTGTAATTTTCAGCAAATGAGGGCAAATATAGGATCAACTTAAGTTGTTATTTGCTTAGTTTTATATTATATAATGAATATCTTTAGGTAAGTTTGAAATGCTCTATAAATTTTCGCTTCAAACTTGAACTTGACAATGATGTCATGTAGCAATCAAGTTGCAATAAACAATAAAAATAACAACAATAAAAGTTCTGCCACCAAAAGCTGAATAAAAATCGGAGACTGCTCGAATAAGAGATACCCTAAATCCTTTGATCTGTAATGCCAATAATTGAAAGTTTAATTTATTCATTAATAGCTAACAACACATGCACACACACACTGGCACACATGTACATAATATGTGTACTAAAATAAGCATAATTAAAATCCAAAATATTTGGAGCGGTGTGCACGCTAGAGCTTGAAAACAAAACCAAATTTTCGACATTTATAGATAAGGAAATGGCATGAGTTATCGAAAAAACAAAAAAAACTTGTACTGCGTATGGTTTACCCGAGTATTCTATTTATACCCTGAATCCATTGAAAATGGAAAATCAGGGTATAATGTTTTTGTGCGAATGTATGTAACAGGTAGAAGGAGGCGTGCCACACCCCATAAAGTATATATATTCTTGATCAGCTTGATGAGCTGAGTTGAACTAGTCCGTCTGTCCATCCGTCCGTCCGTCCGTGTAAACACCTGGATTTCGTAAACCACAAAAGCTGGAGACTTCAAAGAAAAAGCAAAATGCTCGATAATACCATACGCTGTACGAGTTTTTTTTTTTTTCGGTAACTCATTTAATTTCCTTATTATCAATAACTATCGAAAATATCGCTTTGTTTTTGAGGCCTGGCGTGCACATCGTTGAAGATAGAATCGTGCACTAAGTTGTGTTTTCTTGCTATATTAAATCCGCACATTTTGTCATTTTTTGATTTTTTATGCCACGCCCCTTTCGCCCACAATTGAACAAATATGACAACTCACGTATATCAAATACTAGAGACTTGAAATTTGGCAAATATGTACATTTAAATGTCATGTCACTCACTCATTACGAAAATAAGTCGAGAAAAAAAGTTATTTAACAATAAAGTTTCCATAGTACAGACTCTTCTGCAGCCGCATAACCGCGCATAAGCATATTACGTGCATGTTCGTGGATGCATATGTTTGTGTGTGTGCATGTGTTGTTTACTATTAATGAATAAATTGAACTTTTAATGATTGGTATTTCAGCTCAATAGATTCAGAGTATCTCTTAGTCGAGCAGTCTCGACTAGAGTTTTGTTACTTGTTTTTCATTGCGCTTATCTGTTACAAGTCGCCAGTTGCAAGATGCAATTTATAAAGTAGTTTTTTTTATTGGGTATGAGGCACAAAAAAAAAGGACCAACTGGCTGCCAACTCCTTTCAAAGTCATCAATAAAAGTCGAAGATAATAAAAACAGGACTCCAGCTTCGGATAATATATATATATATATATATATATATATATACTGAATTTCAAAGTTCAAGTAAGTTGCAGTTGCAAATTTAGCGTCAGTTCGTTGTTGTTGCTGCGAATTGTCTAGTCTAAATGACGCCGGCAGTTTTCGATAATTTTAACTGGCAACTGGAATATGACTAAACCTGTGCTCCATCGTTCCAAGTCATTTGTCGTCATGGGAAGTGCGCACAATGCATAAAAAAACACGCTCAAAGCGACCTTGAGCCGAAGTTTTATTAAAATATGTAAGCACACATACAAACACAATCGCACTTCACTCGTAAATCCGATTTCTATAGATTCTATTTTTAGCTCTAATCTTATTTCAATCTTGAACTTTATATTTTTTATATTCTTCTGATATATTGGAAAAAGATGCACTAAAAGTTATTTGAGCCTGCAAGTTTAAGTCTTACTCTGTTTCTCTCACTCTCTATCTCTCTTTTTGTTTTAACTATCGCAGATAGCGATCTGCGTACACTGATCTGCGGGCTTTAACCATTTGGGAACTTGCGAAACTCTTTTGTGAATCACTTGTTCAAACTACAAGCCAGGCAGCCCCATCTCTCATTCTCGAACATCCTCACGCACTTTAGGTGCTGAAGCGCCGTCTGAGCACTGAACAGTGAGCAGTGGACCGTGACCAGCGGACAGTGGTCTGTCTGCAGACCAGGCAACCAGTTGTGTCCATAAAACCAGTTCGCAATTCACAGCTAGCTGCTGGCAGTTCTTCTGTGGCAACATTCGTTCAACTCACCTGAAATATCATATATCCCGAGTCATACATCCAAAAGTCCTCGGGCGTGTGGCCCGGCTTGCTCAGCTGGATGGCCAGGCAACGTTGTAGTATGAGGCGACAGCGCTGCGGACCACCGGGCGACTTGGTGCCCATTGCGTTGCTATTGCGATTTTTTGTCTAAAAATAACACGAGACGCGAACGCGCGGGGACTGAAGACCAGAGACTGGAGAGTGAAGTTCAAGTGGGGGTATGGTTTTTAAATTTTGTTTTTGTTAATTTCTTTTATTTTCCAATTTTGTTGTGCGTTCAAAGCCTCACTTATAATGGTCAACGAAAAACAAAAGAGAACAGCTTAAGGAAGAAGCAAGAACGAAACCCGTATAAACCCGTTGTTTGGCTGGTTGTTTGGTTGATGTTGTTGTTGATGTGTTTTTTTTTTTTTTTTTGCACACTTTTGTTTTCGAATTTGTTGCTCTTTGCTTTATGGCTTTTACTTTGACTCTCATGAACCTTTGAGCTAAGGCGACGACACAACAAATAAATGCAACGACGCGGCGCACGCGCAGCAACTAACGAAAGCAACGAACATCAAGCCTAAAGAGACACAGCTAAGAAACCGCGAGTACTGCGCGATTGGGAACCGTTCGTACCCAACGACAAAAACCAACTGAGCGCCAACCTCTCTGATGCTGACGCTGCTGCTGCTATTACTTCTCACGATGGCTGTTGCTGCTGCTGCTGTTGTCGCACAGCACGAGCGCCAACGAACTGACAGCGACGCGAGGTGCTTCGGCTGCGCAAGTGGCGTTTGCATTGGCGGTTCGCTTGTTTTTTCGCACACATTTGGAGAGTCTCGGCTTTGAAGTTTTGCCTGCCTGGTTGGAGACTTTTTGCTGTTTGCAATTTGCTGTTTACGGAGTTTTTCTGAAATGACAACCACAATCAAAACGAGAAGCTGCATTAAAACCTTGATTATAAAATCAATTAGGCGAACAGAAAATATAAGTATTATAAATAATCATAAGTGTGACGTCTTGACGTCTACAATTGCTTCTAATATTGTTATTATTAGCATCATCATCATCATTAACAATAAACCTTAACGGTACGCCAAAAATTTTTGGCAACTGTTTTGACATTAAAGTTTTCTGAACTCTCCCACCAACGGTTGCTGCTCATTTCCTGTCGAGATTACCGGATATACTAACGACTACAAATGGATTAATTTAAAACAAGTAACGAAACTCTAGTCGAGACGGCTCGACTAAGAGATACCCTGAATCCATTGAGCTGTAATACCAATCATTAAAAGTTTCATTTATTCATTAATAGTAAACAACACATGCACACACACAAACATATGCATCCACGAACATGCACGGAATATGCTTACTGCGCATTTATGGGGCGGCAGCGATGTAGCTGCAGCATAGTCTCTACTGTGGAAACTTATTTGTTCAATAAGATTTTTCAATAAGACAGACGTTCTTAATGAAATTTTAGGGCACAATTTTGACATTTAAATGTAACTATCTGCCAAATTTCAAGTCTCTAGTATTTAATTTACGGGAATCGTGATGTTTTGTGAATTGTTGTCGAAGGGGGCGTGGCATAAAAAATTGAAATTTCAACCGCTTTTAACTAGGCATATATATATATATATATATAAAGAAATTCAATTTGAATGCTAGGAAATGCCGGAGATTGCCTTTAATTGCGCATACGTATGTTGAATGTACATGTATGTTGAATGTCAATCAACGACTGCCTTTTTTCTTAATATATGTATAAACAGTCATAGAGGAACAAAATACAATCGAAAATGGCACAGAAAAACAGTGCGTCAGCATAAGAAATTTACATTGACAATTATCAGATTTGGAGCTTGGGAGATCTTACACGATAATTCGATTCGTGTCGCGTTGCCAGTCGCTTATCTTTGGCATTTGTCGCACATTCATCTTCCGAATTCGGTTGATGCGCGCGCCATGGACATAAAAAACGCGGCGAGAATATGAAGATGAGAAAAGAGAGAATGTTGCGAGCGAAAATGGGGCTGGGAGAGAGCGAGACCCTCACACTCTACACAATTTTACTCTTACAGTGCAGCTGTAAGAGCCGAAGTCAAATTTGCCAGCCAATTAAGTGGTGATGATCTCATCGCCCACGTTTCGATTCTCAGCGCGTTGGCATTTTGGCCAGATCAAGTGTCGTAGTTGTACGGCGTAAGTCGATGTTGGCCAAAGCTGATCTGTACCCCGACCCTATACGCATTTTTCTTTTACTATTTATTTAGTGTACATTTATTTGTCGACCCATTAAGAGGCGGCTTTTGTTAGAAAACACGTTTCTCAAAGTACACCCAGCCACATTCCATGAGAAAGAGAATTTGCTAGCTGTGCCGACTGGTCTGTGAATTTTGTCTTTCTGGCTTTTGTTTATCGGTTTCTGTTTGTCTTACAAATCACAAACGTTATAAATGGGTGAAACCAACCAAAAAAGGTGCTAAAAAAATCTACATCAATTATTATTATTAATAATAAGCTGTCCAACATTGGAATTTGTGAATATATTGTATTTTCTCCATCTACTTGGATTTCAATGCCCCGGGCCTAAAATAATTAAATTTGCAAATAAGTCAAGTTGTTCTTGAATTTGAACACAAGTTCGAGAGAGAGTTTTGAACTGAGTTTTGAGGAAATCAATCGAACAATGTCCTTTATTGAACTTGAAGATGCTACAACTCACAACTAATTGTGAAAGAGGTTTAAAGTTCAAGTTCTGCCAAATTATATATATGATTGCTAAGAACAGTTGATAACTTTCCAATGAATTACCATAACATACCTATTTTCATTTGAAGCAAATAAGCAGCGAACTTTAAAATTTTATTCATTAATGTCGAAATTAGGCTATTTCGGTGTATAAATTCTTCGCTCTGTGTTATTATTAGTAAGAGATAAAAGAGATGGTTCGACTAAAAGATACCCTGAATCCTTTTAGCTGATATACCAATCAGTAAAAGATTGTTTTATTCATTAATAGCAAATAACACACACACACTCACACATGCATACGCATGCACGCACATGCACATAAGATGTGTACTGCGCAGTTATGAGATGGCAGTGCTTCCGGTACAGCATAGGCTAATTGTTCAATAAGATTTTTTCTAGACATACATTCTAAATAAAATATTTAGGGCATAAAAACAACATTCGATTGTATCTATCTGCCAAATCTCAAGTCTCTACTATTTGATTTACGGGATTTGTGATTTTTTGTATATGCATATTCATTAAAGCAATCAACCAAAACTTAGTGCACTATTCTATCTTGAACGGTGTGGATGCCAAACCTCAAAAAAAAACCGATATTTTCGATAGTTATCGATTATAAGGAAATGAGATGAGTTATCGAACGGCCGGACGGACAGGAGTAATTCAACTCAGCTCGGCGAGCTGATCACGAATATAGAAACTTTATGGGGTTAGGCACGCCTCCTTTTGCCTATTACATACATTTTCAGAAAAACATTATTCCCTGATTTTTCATTTCCGATGAAATCAAGGTATAACAAGTAAGAAAAATCTAGTCGGAAGTGTTCGACTACGCGATACCCAGATCCCTTCCGAACATAGTTTTTATACCCTGAATACATTGAAAATGGAAATTTCAGGGTATAATGGTTTTGTGCAAATGTATGTACCAGGCAGAAGGAGGCGTGCCACACCCCATAAAGTATATATATTCTTGATCAGCTCGATGAGCTGAACTAGCCCTGTCCGTCTGTCCGTCACTAGGATTTCTTAAACCACAAAAGCTAGAGACTTCAAATAAAAAGCAAACTGCTCGATAATACCATACGCTGTACGAGTTTTTTTTTTTTTCGATAACTTGTCCCATTTCTTTTTTATCGATAACTATCGAAAATATCGCTTGGTTTTTGAGGTCTGGCGTGCACACCGTTAAAGATAGAATCGTGCACTAAGTTGTGGTTGATAGCTATATTGAATCCGCACATTTTCTCATTTTTGGATTTTTGATGCCACGCCCCTTTCGCCCACAATTCAACAAAAACGATAACTCGCGTATACTTGAATGTCATAATCATTCCCCGAAAATTTCATTAAGAGCATAAGTCGAGAAAAAAAGTTATTAAACAATTAAGTTTCCATAGTACAGCGTCTTCTGCAGCCTCAAAACTGCGGAGTACGCATATTACGTGCATGCATTTGTTTGTGTGTGTGTGGTTGTGTGCATGTGTTGTTTACTATTAATGAATAAATTAAACTTTTTATACCCTGAATCCATTGAAAATGGAAATTTCAGGGTATAATGTTTTTGTGCAAATGTATGTAACAGGCAGAAGGAGGCGTGCCACACCCCATAAAGTATATATATTCTTGATCAGCTCGATGAGCTGAGTTGAACTAGCCCTGTCCGTCTGTCCGTCCGTCCGTCCGTCCGTCCGTCCGTCCGTCCGTCCGTCCGTCCGTCCGTCCGTCCGTCCGTGTAAACACCTGGATTTCTGCAACCACAAAAGCTAGAGACTTCAAATAAAAAGCAAAATGCTCGATAATACCATACGCTGTACGAGTTTATTTTTTTTTTTCGATAACTCGTCCCATTACTTTTTTATCGATAACTATCGAAAATATCGCTTGGTTTTTGAGGTCTGGCGTGCACACCGTTAAAGATAGAATCGTGCACTAAGTTGTGTTTGATTGCTATATTGAATCCGCACATTTTGTCATTTTTGGATTTTTGATGCCACGCCCCTTTCGCCCACAATTGAACAAAAACGATAACTCACGCATATCAAATACTAGAGACTTGAAATTTGGCAAATAGGTACATTTGAATGTCATAAACATTCCCCGAAAATTTCATTAACAACCTATGTCGAGAAAAAAAGTTATTAAACAATAAAGTTTGCATAGCACAGCCTCTTCTGCAGCCGCAAAACTGTGCAGTGAGCATATTACGTGCATGCATATGCTTGTGTGTGTGTGTGTGTGCATGTGTTGGTTACTATTAATGAATAAATGAAGCTCTTAATGATTGGTATTACAGCTCAATGGATTCAGGGTATCTCTTAGTCGAGCAGTCTCGACTAGAGTTTCGTTACTTGTTATGATTAGTATTACAGCTCAATGGATTCAGGGTATCTCTTAGTCGACAGTCTCGACTAAAGTTTTGTTACTTGTTGAATATATATATATAATTCGTATGTAGAATCATATCACGCGACTTAAATCTGTGATAATGGTATTAAAAATGTCGATCAAAGAGGAATTATGCATACAAATTCTACACAAAGATTATACCAGCACACTTTTGCAAGCTCACAAGAATTGTTCCGTTACTATTAAAGAAGAATCGAAAACATATTCGCACTGGGACTCACAGCGCTGAGCGGCAATTGAAAGTTGGTAGCAAAAACAATTCAAACACGATTCGACCAAACTCAAAGGCGATTGCGATTCTTAAAATATTTTGCGCAAGCATTTGAATGTATGTGTTCACATGTATACATAATGAACATGTAAAAGCGCCAGCTCCTTCTGCCTGTAACATACTTAAAAAAAACCATTTTACTCAAAGGCAATTGCGGTTCTTAGAAAATTTGTTCGCGAGCATTTGCATGTATGTGTGCACATGTATACATAATGATCAATCGCTGTTGATGTGGCCATTTCGTTTAATAACTTTTGTGTTTATCAACGGATTTTTATGAAACTTTCACCATATGATTTAAATAATTGATGTAGTTTTTAAAAAGACCAAACACCATATATATTTCAACTGAAAATAATTTTTCATATGGTTTTAAATCGATAACAAATATTCTGAAATAGTTATCGATTTTCTGAAAAAAACTCGATATGCGCGTCCTATATACGCGACTAACAAAAAAAAAATTCAAATTCAAATTCTCTAGCTCTTATAGGTTCTGAGACGCGTTTATACATACGGACGGACGGACAGACAGACGGACAGGGCTCAATCAACTTGTCTTGTCGTCCTGATCAAGAATATATATACTTTTGGGGGTGTGGCACGCCTCCTTCTGCCTGTTACATACTTTTAACAAAAACATTATACCCTGTTTTCCCATTTTCAATGGGATCAGGGTATAAAAATGGAAAACAGATATGTGTGTTAAGTATGTAAAATATATAATATAATTGCAGGAAAATCTGGAGGAAAGCTTCAGGAAAAAATAAATGTAAATATAAATAATATGGAAGTCATAATGGGAATATTGATATATTATAGGAAATACACAAGTCTGGAGGCGAAAAGTGACATCTGAGTTTTGTATCATTGTCTGGTCGATTGGTCAAGAATGAATGTTTAGATCTCTCAGCAACACGCGGATGCTGTAACATTGACAGCTTACTTTCAATTGCGACATCTAGTTAGCGCAAAAATTTAAGAGCCAAATAAAACGACACGATCAACTGGATCGGCAGCATGAATGAATCGCTTAATGAAGCGACGCTGGCAATTGTAGACTGGCCGACAAGTCTGGACAGGGGCTGGAGTTGGCTCTGGCTCTGCCAAAAGCGCTGGCACTGGCACTGGCACTGGCACTGGCTTTGAATCTCTGCTGTGGTCTGGTTGTGGTCAGTCGTCAGGCCTTATCCACCCGCAAAACGTCAAAAGTTTTCGCCACACGCCGCAGCCCTCTCCCAACCAGGTTAGCTACATAATTCAGTTTTACGGTCCAGCAGCGATTGACGCAGGCGTCCGATTTTATATTTGCTCTGTTGTTTTGTTTTTCTTTTTTGTGCTTTTTGTTGCCCCACGATCCAGCCCAGCCGCGTTGCTGCATGCCAGCCAATTGTTGCAATGTGGCAAAGCAATCGATTTAAGCGCCGCCGCATAAATTGAAGGCAACGTAGCTGCAACAACGTTGCTGCCAAAAGGTTCCTCCAATCTACAACAACATGATGAATTGTTTTCATTGTTGACTTGTTGACTGCCAACTGCAGTTGAAGTTGAAGCTGCTTGTTGCTGCCGCTGTTGCTGTTGCCGTTGTTGCTGTGGCTGTGCCTATTGCTGCCGGTGGTGATGTGAATGATGAAGTAGGAAAAAATTGCAAATTGTATCAAAAATTTAAATTTTCGCTTTCATTATGCGGCGGTGGCGTCGCTGACTGCATCCAGTCCACGGCTGCCACTCAGCGGCGGCATTTGCTAATGGACGAAGTGCTCGCCGTTGCTGTTGACTGTTAACTGTAGACTTGACTCGTTGCCTGCTGCCTGCCTTTGTGTTGGTTTATTTCTTTAACTTTTTCCTATTTTCGATTTTTGAGAGCCTCGTTTTTCAAAAATAATGAGCTGACTGTTGTTGTTCGCCCAAAATTAAAATAGGAAAGGAAAGAAAAGCTGAAGCGCCTAAATAATTTATTGGCATTGACCACAGGCTGATTCTGATACGCAGTACCCGTTCATTCTCTAGCACAGTGCGTATACGCAATATCCAGCTCCTATTTCTACTAGGTACGACTGCAACAAACAACTGCAACTACTTGCAACTGGCATTCACTTTCAACTAATTACGCGCATAAATTAAATGCAAAACATGCTTCATTACAAATATCTGCAGCAAAAGTAAAATGAGGAACACAATCGCAGTTGGAGAAAGACAAAGCGACAGCCAGAGAAAATGAGAGTTTGCAGATGCTAGAGCCTGAGTCGGAGCCAGAGACATCAGGAATGTCAAAGATGTTTGGCGAAGCCAAGAAATGACATGCCATGCTCATGCCTAGACCCCATGCTCCCATGAACAGCCGGACTATCGGGCGCCCGGACGCCCGTGAAGCCGCAGCCGTATCTCAGTGCTCCTGCATCAACTCCACCAAGCGTGTGGCAGCCACAGCCGCCAACGGCGTCTGCAAAGCGGAGACATTGAGGCAGACGTTACAATAACAACCACAACAAAAACAACAGCAACAACAAATTTGAAATCTTAACATGCATTTCAGCTCGTTACAAATACTCTTTAATATTAATTCATTAATATAATTATAATAATTATGGATTGATGTAAATGACATGCATTCATCTAAGCTATCCCGCTTTAGAGACTAGAGATTCGTAAAATATTTCAAAGTAATTCATTAACGAGTTCATAATATATAGTTTATCTAAGCGTTGCCCACATAGTTGGAATTGCAATGAACATATTGGGAATTTGGCTAAAGTATTTCTAATTGATATATGATGACCTAATATAAAAGACTTAAAGTAAATGATGTCAAAAATTAATGACTCACATAAGCTACATATATATGATATATTATGTTTATTACATATATCTATAGGAAAACTATCATTTTTTGTTTCAAGTCAAGCCAAGAAATTACGAGTTTTATATGGCATACTCAATGTAAAATCTGGCGTTTACAAGAGTTCATTTTCACCAAATTATATACTTTTCACTGTTCAAAATTATTTGTGTTCTCCATTCTAGCACAAACAATGGATTGCAGCTGAAATTGAAATGAATGCACATTCAGAGACGCCCCTTGGAAGGTGATCACAGGTCCTCGAACTTAGCAGGAGCAGTCAACTTGAGCTGGGGAAAACAAAAACAAAACAAGTAACTAAACTCTAGTCGAGACTGCTCGACTAAGAGATACCCTGAATCCATTGAGCTGTAATACCAATTATTAAGAGCTTCATTTATTCATTAATAGTAACCATCACATGCACACACACACACACACAAACATATGCATGCACGTAATATGCTCACTGCGCAGTTTTGCGGCTGCAGCAGAGGCTGTGCTATGGAAACTTTATTGTTTAATAACTTTTTTTCTCGACATACGTTCTTAATGAAATTTTCGGAGAATGATTATGACATTCAAATGTACCTATTTGTCAAATTTCAAGTCTCTAGTATTTGATATATGTGAGTTATCGTTTTTGTTGAATTGTGGGCGAAAGGGGCGTGGCATCAAAAATCCAAAAATGACAAAATGTGCGGATTCACTGTAGCTATCAAACACAATTTAGTGCACGATTCTATCTTTAACGGTGTGCACGCCAGACCTCAAAAACAAAGCGATATTTTCGATAGTTATCGATAAAAAAGAAATGGGTTGAGTTATCGAAAAAAAAAAATAAACTCGTACAGCGTATGGTATTATCGAGCATTTTGCTTTTTATTTGAAGTCTCTAGCTTTTGTGGTTGCAGAAATCCAGGTGTTTACACGGACGGACGGACGGACGGACGGACGGACGGACAGACGGACAGGGCTAGTTAAACTCAGCTCGTCGAGCTGATCAAGAATATATATACTTTATGGGGTGTGGCACGTTTCCTTCTGCCTGTTACATACATTTGCACAAAAACATTATACCCTGAAATTTCCATTTTCAATGGATTCAGGGTATAATGAATGACAGATAGCAATCCCCAGCGTTACTATATAGGCATAGAAACATATTACGGCAGTAACATAAACAATAACAACAACCATAAAAATAAATGCAGATACCGCAGGAGCTGTAACAAAGCCGTTAATAACAACTAGCAAACATTCATTGTCTGTGTGAGTGTATTACATTTGCCGTGTAATTTTTTGTGGCGTCTTCAATTTTAGCATTCTTTTGGCTGTCTGCATATCTGCCTTTGTTGTTGTAGCAGCCGCTGTTGTTGTTGGATGCAGTCAAAGATTGGTGATGTGCGCAGTGCTAGCAATCTTAGCATCGAACGCTTTTGCTTATTGTTCAAAGCTCTGCTCACGTGGTGCATGCGTAATCTGTTCCAATGAACTGCCTGGTATATGGTTTTTGGTTTGTTGTGCCACGGCCAAATTTGCGATGTCAGCATCTAACAATTTCGGGAAGTTGTTATCAAACATAGTGTGTCAGTTGGCTGCTGCTGCAGTTGTTGCTGTTAATGCAATATGAGCAGCGGTTTCATTTGTTGTCCTCTAACCAATGAGCAAATTCATTTAGGCCCCCAATTGCAATAGTCTCTGTCTCTTTGCTATGTATCATGTGGTGCTTTTATGTTTTGGCTTTTTGTTTTCTTTGTATGCAGTTTTGTCTTTTCCTTGTTTCGTTTGTCAGACATTTGACAGTTATTTGTTATTTTTGCACGTTGACTTTTGTGGCTGACTGTCTATCTCACTGGTGCTCTTTACGTGTGTGTCTGTGCCATATTTTCCTTACCCCTCGTGAATTTGCTAGTTGCCTAACAGCCGCCCACTTCATCAAGCTAACCCCCCTTTTCTCCGTGTTTTAGATTTCAATTTTTATGGCAAGTCAAATTTTTGTGATGCTCGTTCGTTTCGTTTTGTTTATTGCCATTTTGGAGTGTGTAACATTTTCGAGGAAGTTGAAATTTGCATAGAAAAATGGAAATTAACAAGACCATTTGGCTGGCTGTCTACCCCTGACACAGCTGGGCTCACCTCTCGCCCCTTCCGCTCCCCGCCATCAACTTTCGACTCGTCCTGTTTGTCCATTTGTCTCCGTCTGTATCTATATTTAGGCTGTTTAGGCTAACATGTTTGACCAACTGAACTGTCTGAATGACTGACTATCACAGTTGGTGGAAGTTGCATAGCCTATTTTTATTTCTCTGCACGCCACACTCCCGCCACTCACCCACCACACATAAACTGTGATGTAATCAACGTAATGCATGCGACAAACTTTCAGCTCGAATTTCAATTTGAGTTGAGTGCTGCGGGCAACAAAAAGACATACAAAATAAAAAATGTAAAATAAAAAAGAGATCAAAGATCGCAAACGATTGCATCGCAATGCATGCATAATCAAATTATCGAATAATTAATAATTAATATTTAATATTCGTGCAGTAGTTTGGTTGTCAAAAAGTTTCACTTGTCTTTACATAAACTTTATACCTTGTTACATTGCAGTGCTCTTGCAGTTGCAACTCTATTTCTCACAGCGCTTAGGGAATCTTGTTGTTTTCTTTCACCTCCAAGGCAAACCTCACGTACAAGGATTTTATGATCAACCCACGCCACTTATACACTTATATAAAAAATGAAAAAATAAAAACTTATCTTTCACATCTGTTGTGTGTATTTCGTGAATCTCTTTATATCTTGGAAAAGTGAAAATTAATGCATGCCCAGGCGGGCACAAAGGAAGCATCGGCCGCCTAGACACAATTTCCTTATGGATTTTAATATTTCTTTTATAAGTCAGTCACGTTAATTCGTTTAAAACTTAATGAAAACTACGCAGGCGCCAAAAGATGTGCAGCTTCATACGAAAAGGTTGTTGCTCCAAATGGAGAAATCACTGCCGCGACAACAATTGATCGAGACAATTCCCAGATGTTACTAGAAAAAAATATGATATCTCTCATATTAAGGGCTAACAAATGTTAATCGACTTTAGTCGATTTTCGCTTTTGGTTTTTCAAAGTATATGGTATATAGTATACATTTTGTCATTGCCAAAACAATGATGTCATAATAACTACGAGCAAATTAGCTACTTAGGCATGTCGCACACTTAATACTCTCACTAAAATTACCTCTACTTATACTCTGGCTCATTCTGCACCAAAAACAAGTTATTCATATCTGATAGAAAGCGGTAACAAATTGGTTAAAGCATTCATTCAATGTTAAAAAATTCCACGGGTAATAAATTGTAAATATGTATATTAATTTGGATGGGTAGATCAATATCATTTTATATATTCTCATTCAAAATACATAAAAATGAATATACTTCTTATAAGGGTATACAAATAGCAAACAAGTAACAAAACTCTAGTCGAGACTGTCGACTAAGAGATACCCTGAATCCATTGAGCTGTAATACCAATCATAAAAAGTTTCATTTATTCATTTATAGTAAACAACACATACACACACAAACATATGCATGCACATAATATGCGTACTGCGCAGTTTTGCGGCTGCAAAAGAGGCTGTGCTATGGAAACTTTATTGTTTAATAACTTTTTTTCTCGACTTATGTTCTTAATGAAATTTTTGGGGAATGATTATGACATTCAAATGTACCTATTTGTCAAATTTCAAGTCTCTAGTATTTGATATTCGTGAGTTATCATTTTTGTTGAATTGTGGGCGAAAGGGGCGTGGAATCAAAAATCCAAAAATGACAAAATGTGCGGATTCAATATAGCAATCAAACACAACTTAGTGCACGATTCTATCTTTAGCGGTATGCACGCAAGACCTCAAAAACAAAGCGATATTTTCGATAGTTATCGATAATAAAGAAATGGGACGAGTTATCGAAAAAAAAAAATAAACTCGTACAGCGTATGGTATTATCGAGCATTTTGCTTTTTATTTGAAGTCTCTAGCTTTTAGCTTTAAGAAATCCACGTGTTTACACGGACGGACGGACAAACGGACAGGGCTAGTTCAACTCAGCTCATCGAGCTGATCAAGAATATATATACTTTATGGGGTGTGGCACGCCTCCTTCTGCCTGTTACATACATTCGCACAAAAACATTATACCCTGATTTCCCATTTTCAATGGATTCAGGGTATAATAAAAGACAGCTGAAACCCGAAGTCAAAGAGACGCGCCAAAAAGTCAAATTAGACCACGTTAAACACAAAACTAAGCAAAGCAAATGCGCCAAATTGAAACACAAACTAAGAGTGAAGTGGATAAAATAGAAACAGGAGAAGCAACAGAGCATATTAAAGCTGAGTTGTGCTGTGAACCGGAGAGGGGGAGCTGCGCACAGACTTAGGCAACAGAGCTGGCACGACGAATCTCTAAACAGGCTTGCCAGCCAAATGAGCTGAGGCTGTCGGCCAGTTGAACAGGCATCTCGACTCGATAGGCGGCACGCAGGGGAGTAGCGGTTATAGGACACAAGTCGGCTGGCAACTGGCAAAAACGGACAGCAAATACAATAATTAGATCACAGCACAGACAGCCGACGGAGAGTGCAAGCAAGGAACTTGATTGCGGGGGCGGAATGGGGCGTTAGCGGAGGTAGCTGCAACACAAGGAGGAAGTGAAGTGGAAATTAGGAATTGCTAAACATGAACCGAACAGGGACAGCCATTTAGCTAATGCTTATTCTTCACAGATGGACACAGCAGGGCCAAGCAAGCGAGCAAGTAACTAAGTTGTTAATATTGTGAACTTAGAGGACAGTAGCAACACTTTGTATACCCTGTAGGATTTTAAATTAATTGCATAAAAAGTAAACATAGAAATGTAGATAGTATCAAATGTATATAGATATCTGGATCAAAACATATATATATTAAATAAAAAGATAAATATAACAAGTAACGAAACTCTAGTCGAGACTGCTCGACTAAGAGATACCCTGAATCCAGAAGAGGCTGTGCTATGCAAATTTCATTGTTTAATAACTTTTTTTCTCGACATACGTTCTTAATGAAATTTTCGGGGAATGATAATGACATCCAAATGTACCTATTTGCCAAATTTCAAGTCTCTAGTATTTGATATACGTGAGTTATCGTTTTTGTTGAATTATGGGCGAAAGGGGCGTGGCATCAAAAATCTAAAAATGACAAAATGTGCGGATTCAATATATCTATCAACCACAACTTAGTGCACGATTCTATCTTTAACGGTGTGCACGCCAGACCTAAAAAACAAAGCGATATTTTCGATAGTTATCGAAAAAAAGGAATGGGACGAGTTATCGAAAAAAAAAAAAAACTCGTACAGCGTATGGTATTATCGAGCATTTTGCTTTTTATTTGAAGTCTCTAGCTTTTGTGGTTGCAGAAATCCAGGTGTTTACACGGACGGACGGACGGACGGACTGACAGACGGACAGGGCTAGTTCAACTCAGCTCATCGAGCTGATCAGGAATATATATACTTTATGGGGTGTGGCACGCCTCCTTCTGCCTGTTACATACATTTGCACAAAAACATTATACCCTGAAATTCCCATTTTCAATGGATTCAGGGTATAAAAATGCTTCACCAAAGTTAATAATCTCGAGATGCGTTTTATGTTGTTTGCTTTAAATCAATAATTACAAATTAATTAAGTGACTTCGTTCGGTGTATTAGTAAGCCTTCTAATTCTATCACCAGTAATAACCAGGCGACCGTTTAATAAATAAAAAAGTTATTCTCATAAAGGAAATATCTCGATGATGAAGTAGACTCTTTCTTAAATATAATAAAGTCAATGTGTCGTTAGATTCTATTACAAGGGATCAATTCAATTATTGCTAGGCCTTCCGATTTAGTCTTATGACATTCTGTAACAACTGTTGGACTGCATTTTTGTGAGACAAGTCCGACGGTTGTTGTGTTTCAAGACATAAAAAACTGTTGTCGAGTTGCCAACTTGCCAAGTTGCATGTGCAGCAGCTTCCTACAACTGTAACAACACACACTCGTGTGTGAAAAACTAACTAAACTCAATTACTCAACAAACATAGTAACCTACTTCATAAAAGATACAATAAACACAACAACAACTGCTGCAACGACAACAACAAGCGCTGTTAACAACTACAACCAACAACAAGAAAAGCAACAAATTCATTTTCACTTTTTATATCTTTTTTCGACACGGAGCGAAAGAGTCCTTCAAGCGTGACAATCACATGGAGCAGTTGTAGTAGTTGTTGTTGTTGTTGGCTCTTACTGGTTGTTGTTGCTGCTGCTGCTGATTTATAGTTTTTATTTTGCACAGCTTGTGCAGCTTGTTGGATGTTGTAAAAGGAAATGTCAATTCTTTTGCCCGTTGCCAAAAAACATAAAAGTCAAAAACAATGCACGAAACATTTGCAGCATCGGCGGCCAACTTGCAGTATCAGCCAATTGCTGCAGGGCCTCAGGGAGTTGGCGGGATGAAAGGGCTCGCGCTAGATTTGTGTCTATGCAATCCCGAACGACCGCTAATGTAAGTCATATGACAAATTTTTGCAACTGGATTTCAAATGCTGCAGTTAAGACTGGGTAGCATGGCACACAGAGTTTATTTTTACTTGGAACAATCAAATAGAATCTGCATCTGCGCATGCTGGGCACACCCACACACACACAGGCTTTCTCGTCATGCGACCAGCTCCAGGCGGTGGCCCAAAACCGGCTGACGGCGACTCCTTCGCGTGCTGGCCAACACTTTGCTAAAATATGTGCCCAAGCCACTTTTTTCTTCTTTTTTTGGGCCTATACAGCCTTTCGTAAGCATAACAGCAACACACAGCAGAAAAGCAAAAGACGTAGAAAATACACAAAGCGATGCGCCCATCGAAGACTGGGCAAGAGAATGAGAATGAGAATTAGTCGGGACCTGGAAGTCAAACTTATACTGAGAGTGCGATTGGGAATGGGAATGGAACTGAGGCTCAGAGTATATCTCAGACTAAGACTGGATCGTGAGTCAGCAAAGAAAAAAACCCAAAGAACTTAAAATCAATGCTGATTTATTGGTGGGTTATTAGAATAAGAATAAGCGAAAAAAAGCCCAAGAAGAGAGAGAGAGAGGAGAGAAAGGGAAGGAGAAAAAGAGAGTATGTGTAGAAAATAGTTATATTATGCAGTGGTCTTAGCAGAAAATGCATAAAGAGTAAGGTCCAAAATGCCATTTGCGGTAAAACTTATACTTCGAATGCAACACTGAAAGAAAATATGATTTAGAATATATTTTGTGTCAATTATGTATGTAAAGCTGATCGAAACGAGACTTTCCAAAAATATAGCACATTTCATCAATAAAATTTCACAATTTTTTTTTTTTAAATCGTCATATTTATAATGGAATAAAAACCTGTATTGATTGATTTATAGAAATGTTTTAATATTTTTAATCTTATACATTCTACTATTCATTGATTCAATCCTACTTCTTTAGCTAATCAGTCAGCAAAGCGAATTAAATTATCTCTATGGTCAAATTTTCCATTTGTTTCACATTTTTTGGTCAGGCCCGCTTGTTGGCTGTTGGATATATTTCTTGGAACTCTTTCGATTTGCATCCAGTAATATGGAGAATACACATGTATACATACATATACATGCATACACATATATTTAAACACATATATTTGCCTCGTATTGGCCATGGCAATCTAATATAAGGCACAATAAAAACTTGAATATTGCTATTTGCAACACGTCAACAACAATAAAAACAACAACAACAACAGCAACAACAATCATCCCAAGCCAATGAACGAAACGTGCCAACTGTTGACGATGGCTGATAAGCTGGAACTGTAGCTGTGAGTCTGTCTATGGCTGCAGCTTCGACTTCACTCCTTCCCAGCCGATGGTGGAGTGGAGTTCCAACTTGCAACAGTGGCTGCTTACAAAGAAAGTATCTTTTTTATTTTTCTTTCAGGACGACAGCTTTGGGCAGCTTATACAGATAACTGTTTTACACAGTCCGGTAGCAGGTAGCAGCAGCAGAAAACCGCGACTAGAAAGACGCGAGTCTCGTGTTGACCATTTTTATACCCTGAATCCATTGAAAATGGAAATTTCAGGGTATAATGTTTTTGTGCGAATGTATGTAACAGGCAGAAGGAGGCGTGCCACACCCCATATGTAAACACGTGGATTTCTTAAACCACAAAAGCTAGAGACTTCAAATAAAAAGCAAAATGCTCGATAATACCATACGCTGTACGAGTTTATTTTTTTTCGATAACTCGTCCCATTTCTTTATTATCGATAACTATCGAAAATATCGCTTTGTTTTTTAGGTCTGGCGTACACACCGCTAAAGATAGAATCGTGTTTGATTGCTATATTGAATCCGCACATTTTTTCATTTTTAGATTTTTGATGCCACGCTCCTTTTGCCCACAATTCAACAAAAATGATAACTCACTCACTCATATCAAATACTAAAATTTCCATAGCACAGCCTCTTCTGCAGCCGCAAAACTGCGCAGTGAGCATATTATGTGCATGTTCGTGCACCCATATATTTGTGTGTGTGCATGTATTGTTTACTATTGATGAATAAATGAAACTCTTATCGATTGGTATTACAGCTCAATGGATTCAGGGTATCTCTTAGTCGAGCAGTCTCGACTAGAGTTTTTTTTACTTGTTATGGTTATATTTTTACCATTACCAATTAATAGTCGTCGCGAGAAATTTGCATGGCCAAAAGGAAAGTGACAAAAAAAGTTGATAAAAAAACAAAAGCAGCTACATTTGGTAGCTAACAGTCGAAGTTACAGTAAAAATTGGCCATATATTGCAGGCGTCAAACGACACGATAATTTGCGTCCAAACAGCTCCAGCCTCAGCTCCAAACATGAAATGCTAATTGTTATGCATGAAGGATAGCTGGGGAGCCAGACGTGTGCCAAATTAGATTTTGCTGCCTCGAAAGTGAGAGTGACACCTGTTGCGATCTGCGTGCGTGAATTATCACTTGGCCCCAAACGAACATCAAATGTGGCAACATCATGAGACTCAGCAAGCCTCGTCGCTGCACCGTTGCATCGCCGCCGGCCATGATCGATAAACGCGAAGAGCGACGGGTCAGCTGGTTAGAGCCGTCGAGATGCAGACGAAACGCATTAAGTTTCATATGCTAATCATTATTTTAAATTATGCGCACGAGCGAACTTAACTAGAGAGTAGGCAAGGGCCCGTGCATTATGTCGAAGGCATTCAATAGGTTCATTTCCATAGCATGTGTGGAAAACTGATTTAAAAAGCCACAAAAATAAAAAAGAAAACACTTGTTTGTTCAATTGGTTCATATATGACGGATTGGCAGGTCAACACTTGATTGTTTCCTTTACAGACGCCGATACCAAAAGATCAAAGCTAACTTAAACTTTAATGCGGCAGATGCTCTGCATGAATAACAAGTAAGAAAACTCTACTCGGAGGTGCCCGATTACGCGATACCCAGATGCCTCCCGATCATAGTTTTTGAATATAGCCTACATATATAACTCGTATGTACAACAATATCACGAGACTTAAATCTATAAAAATGGTACTGAGAATGCCGATCAAAGAGGAATTATGTAAACAAATTCGACAAAAAGATTATACCAGCACCATTTTGCAAGCTCACAAGAATTGTTCCGTTACTATGAAAGAAGAGGAATCGAAAACCAATATTGTGCACGAGCATTTGAATGAATGTGTGCACATGTATACATAATGAACATGTATAAACGCCATCTTGTCTCTGTGCGCTTAGCGTTTCAATGGCTGTTGATGTGGCCAAACATTTTATTTAATAACTTTTGTGTTTATCAACGGATTTTGATGAAACTTTCACCATATGACTTTAATAATTATTGTTATTTTTAAAAAAACCACACACCCTATACATATTGCAACTAAAAATAATTTTCAAAATTTTGGGGAAATTTGGGGCCGGTATCCAAATGTAACAAAAATCGAAATTGGAAAAAAATACACATAAAGCTACGTGCAAAATTTGGAGACTGTAGCTTTTAAGATAAAAGAGAAAAAAAATCGTCACTGATTTTTCATATGATTTTAAATCGGTAAAAATTATTCTGGAATAGTTATCGATTTTCTGAATCAAACTCGATATGCGCGTCGTATATACAAACCTAATAAAAAAATCAAGCCTCTAGCTCTTATAGGTTCTGAGATCGACGCGTTCATACATACATACGGACGGACGGACGCACGGATAGACAGACCGAAAGGGATCAATCAACTCGTCTTGTCGTCCTGATCAAGAATATATATACTTTATGGGGTGAGGCACGCCTCCATCTGCCTGTTACATACTCTTAACAAAACCATTTTACCCTGTTTTCCCATTTTCAATGGGATCAGGGTATAAAAAATATAACGAATTTAGCCAATTTTAATTTAAATTAAAAATGTTTTTTTAACCAATGATACTCATGTACTACCATACTATAGATTGTATGCTTGACTACGACTAACATATATATCAATAATAGAATCAATAAAAACCAAAATGATTTTCAATCGAAGCGTCCTTAAATAATGTACGAGAAATAGATTTCAGAAATTGAGTTTGTGTTAATAATTTCAAGTCTAGGCTATACCTAATTTTTTACGTTTTAATACTGGTTGCTACACGTGATTCATCTATGCAAACAGAGGACGTGTCTTAGTCGAAATACGCCACATGGGCCCACAGCTTTATCAGTGAGTATTATTTCAGAATGAACACCATTTGTAGACCACAACACCCACAACTCAGAAATCCCCAGTTCATTAGAAAACATTTTCCCTGATGACACATTACTGTCAGACGGTGTTATGAGCTAAATTTATTGACGATGTACGCATTTATTTTTTAGAGAACGATCGAGAGACACAGATAGAAAGAGAGAGGGGAGGGAGAGAGTGAAAGAGAGAGCCTCATCATTTGGGAAATGTCACATGCATCTTGTTGCAAGCATTTGAGCATTTTATTTGTGTGTGGCACCAACAGCAAAAGCACCGGAGAAAGCCCGTCGAACACATGACGAGGCATAAATACCCTATTCGTGACATCAAATATATTTTTTCTTCCCCGACAGATGCCATTGAACACAAATTGTATAGTCCCATTATTTGAGTTTACACGCAGGTATAAAGTATATATATATTAAATAGCAATATAATAATTTCATAATCATTATATGTATACATTAAAAAGCAAACAAAAAAGGTTTCAATATATACTGCAAAAAAATAGAAGAAATATTAAGTAGTAATCTCAAAAAATCTTGACTATTTACTTATGTATGTTATATTGAAAAGAGTATATATACGGACAACTGTAGTAAACGCTGCTGAGATGATATTTAAAAATAAATATATTATTTGGTCTGACACGGGGTTAAAGATGCCACATTTGGTTGCAAGCGAGAAGAAACAAGTAACAAGACTCTAGTCGAGACTGCTCGACTAATAGATACCCTGAATCCATTGAGCTGTAATACCAATCATTAAAAGTTATATTTATTCATTAATAGTAAGCAACACATGCACACACACAAACATACAGTGTGTCAAAAAAGTATTGGCACACTTGTAAAATCGAACTTCTATGTGCTGTAACTTTTTTTTAAACACAGCTATAAGTAAATGTACAACGATATTTATTTAAATCATGTATTATAATACTATGGAACACTAAAAAAAATTTAATTTCAGCTTTGGTTCAATTGCATTGACTAAAATATAAAACAAGTAACGAAACTCTAGTCGAGACTGCTCGACTAAGAGATACCCTGAATCCATTGAGCTGTAATACCAATCATTAAGAGCTTCATTTATTCATTATTAGTAAACAACACATGCACACACACACACACACACAAACATATGCATGAACGTAATATGCTGACTGCGCAGTGTTGCGGCTGCAGCATAGGCTGTACTATGGAAACTTTATTGTTTAATAACTTTTTTTCTCGACATACGTTCTTAATGAAATTTTCGAGGAATGATTATGACATCCAAATGTACCTATTTGCCAAATTTCAAGTCTCTAGTATTTGATATACGTGAGTTATCGTTTTTGTTTAATTGTGGGCGAAAGGGGCGTGGCATCAAAAATCCAAAAATGACAAAATGTGCGGATTCAATATAGCAATCAAACACAACTTAGTGCACGATTCTATCTTTAACGGTGTGCACGCCAGACCTCAAAAACAAAGCGATATTTTCGATAGTTATCGATAAAAAAGAAATGGGACGAGTTATCGAAAAAAAAAAATAAACTCGTACAGCGTATGGTATTATCGAGCATTTTGCTTTTTATTTGAAGTCTCTAGCTTTTGTGGTTGCAGAAATCCAGGTGTTTACACGGACGGACGGACGGACGGACGGACGGACGGACGGACGGACGGACGGACGGACAGACGGACAGGGCTAGTTGAACTCAGCTCATCGAGCTGATCAAGAATATATATACTTTATGGGGTGTGGCACGCCTCCTTCTGCCTGTTACATACATTTGCACAAAAACATTATACCCTGAAATTTCCATTTTCAATGGATTCAGGGTATAAAAAGGCACAAATTTACATCAAAAAAGTATTGGCATACGCTACGTGTGCAACAATCTCTTTCGTTATAACGACCGTAAGTTAACGGTAGTTACCGTTTTTTTCAATCCTTCGTTCAACCCTTGCTTTGTTTCGGCTGTTGCTTATAATTGGACATTTAAGAGAAGAACAACAAAATGGGTAGAGGGAAAGAAATTTCTTTGGAAATACGGAAATTGATCATTAAGCTGTGTTTAGAGAATAAATCTTATCGTGAAATTGGCACTATTATACACAGATCGTGGTCTAGTGTAAGAAATGTTATTATGCATTACACACAAACAGGTCAAATAGCTCCAGAACGCAGATCCGGCCGACCAAAAATATTAAAAGAACGCCAGGAACGGATTCTGGTGTCCACAGTGACAGTGACACAGTCCCAAAATCCACATACTTCGGATGTGAAACTATGCGACAGCCTTCAGGAATCTGTTGGTAATAATTTCAGCCCCCAAACTCTTCGAAATACTCTGTATAAGGTCGGTTATCATGGTTGTGTTCCTAGGCGCAAGCCTTTTATTTCGAAGGCGAACCAGAAAAAGAGGCTAGAGTTCGCCAAACTACACATAAATAAGCCAGATTCATTTTGGAACACAATAATTTTTAGTGACGAGTCTAAATTTAATTTATTTGGGTCGGATGGAGCGCAAAAAGTCTGGCGGAAACCTAATAAAGAGCTTCAGCAAAATAACATGCTCAAAAAGGTTAAACACGATGGAGGTTATGTGGTGGTTTGGGGGTGTTTTGCTGCTTCTGGAGTTGGCAACCTTGTATTTGTTGATGACCCTATGGACAAACATATTTATAGAGATATTCTAAAAGAAATTTAAGTCCGAGTGTTCAAACCCTGGGTCTCAGTGGCAACGATTGGCAGTCTCAGCAAGATAATGACCCAAAACATTCGTCGTATCTTGTTCGGGAGTGGCTCATATATCATTGCAAACAATTCAAAACTCCGCCCCAATCACCAGATTTGAATCCCATCGAGCATGTGTGGCACTTCCTGGAACGAAAGATCCGATCTCAGCAGATAAGTTTAAAGGATTCTCTAAAAGAGGCCTTACGCGCCGAATGGGCCAAAATCACGACTTATGAAACATTAAAATTAATAAGAAGCATGAAGAGACGTTTGCAGGCGGTTATTCAGTCAAACGGAGGACCCACAAGATATTAGCGTGATTCAGTGACGATGGAAAAAACAAATTACGTCTTGTGTGCCAATACTTTTTTGATGTAAATTCGTGCCTTTTTTTATATTTTAGTCAATGCAATTGAATCAAAGCTGAAATTCAATTTTTTTTTTGTGTTCCATAGTATTATAATACATGATTTAAATAAATATCGTTGTACATTTACTTATAGCTGTGTTTAAAAAAAAGTTACAGCACATAGAAGTTCGATTTTACAAGTGTGCCAATACTTTTTTGACACACTGTATGCATGCACGAATATGTACGTACGCTTACTGCGCAGTTATGCAGCTTCAGTAGAGGCTGTACGGAAATTTTATTGCTTATTAACTTTATTTCTCGACTTATGTTCTTAATGAGGAGTGAATATGACATTCAAATGTACCTATTTGCCAAATCTCAAGTCTATAGTATTTATATACGTGAGTTGTCATATTTGTTGAATTGTGGGAGAAAGGGACGTGGCATCAAAAATCCATAAATATGCATATTCAACATAGCAATCAAATACATTAGTGCACGATTCTATCTTTAACGGTGTGCACGCCAGGCCTCATAAACAAAACGATATTTTCGATAGTTATCGATAATAAGGAAATGGGATGAGTTTTCGAAAAACAAAAATAAACTTTTGCTGCGTTTGGTATTATCGAGCATTTTGCTCTTTATTTCAAGTCTCTAGCTTTCGCCGTTTGCTAAATCGCTGCGTTCATACGGTCGGACAGGGCTATATCGACTCAGCTCGTCGAGCTGATCAAGAATATATATACTTTTGGGGGTGCGGCACGCCTCCTTCTGCCTGTTACTTACATTTTTACAAAAACATTATACCCTGACATTTCATTTTCAATTTATTTAGGGTATAAAATTGAATCAGCGGCACAACACACAACACGATTTTAAGGTGGGAGGCGAAAGATTAAGTTGTTATTTTCCCGGTCCCGGATAGAAGATAAAAATCCGCTGACAACAAACAAATGCAGTCCAAAAAATGTTTAGTTAGTTAAAAATTCCATCTGGAACTTACGTGCGGAATTTAATAAATCGTCGGGCTTCGCTTATTGTGACGTGACATAAATTAAATGGTGTTCGGTTAGTGGTGCAGTGGTTGAGTGGTGCAGCGATGCGATCGCCGCCTTCTGATGCAATCGCCAGCACATGCTTTATTTTCATTGTGTTTTTAATTATCATAATTATTGCTAATTATTCAATTTTTTGTAAAGCGCGTGCATCTAAACGCAACTTCTACTGGCCAATCTCTCCCTCCCCACCGCCCTCTGTCTAGCTACTTTGCTTTCTTCTGTTTGTTATACGAAAAAAGAAAATTAAAACAAAGCCTTCGATAACTTTGTGCGGCGATGCGTTCGCTTCTTTCTGCAACAACTCTAGCTGCTGCTGCTGTAATCATTTAATTTAAATCAGCGGCTTTTGTTTTTATGTAATTGCTGCTTAATTGCAAGCAATTAAAATGAGACGCATTACATTTCGTATGAAGCGGGCGGAGTCTTTTCTATATTGTCAGTTTCAGTTTCGATTTCGGTTTCTGTTTTTGTTTCTTTTTCTGTTTCGGTTGTCTTTAGACATTTATGCATTGTTGTTAAACGCCTCGGCAATGAGGTCAAGAGCTGGCAGGAGCTTTATTCATTCGATTCTTCACTTTACCAATGCTCTCTTTTTAAATTTTTTCTAGCCTTGCTTTTTCGATTGCATAATCGTAATCATAATTTGTTGTCCACTTGCTACTCCATCTTGCCAACTGTCCACTTGAGCACTGACTGCATTTAGGCTTTTTTCCCCTACTCAGTTGATCAAGTGCAGCCAGCAAAGGTTGAAGACAGCTCCACTTCCATATGCACATAAGTAATTATTGTTTTACTCTACACAAATGGGTAATTTGAATACATCACACTGTAAGCTACAGTGGAAAAGTGTTTTACTTCGACAATTCATTACTGGAAAGACGCATTAGTGTTTCAATGACCTTAGATTGAAAAGCAACACATCAGTCATGGATATATAGGCTTTGAGATTTTAAATAACTTATCTAAGTTTATTCAATTTTGAATAAAATACAATCTGAATATCAATCCCTTTTTTAAATGTAGATCCCTGTTAAAGATAAAATTATACAAATGCCAGTTAAAGTGTATTTAAATATCGTTGCTGTAGTTGGATGTTGCTTGTTTTTCACAACTGGCGTGCATTTAAATTGTCTTCAATTGCGCCCATTGCATAATTAAGACAGCACTTCCAACTGGCCACAAACTCTATCTGTGTCCGTCCGCCCGTCCGTCCATCGCGTCCATTTGACGAACTAACTGACTGACAGGCCATCAACATCAACAAAATGCTCAACACCGAACGAACTGCGGCTTTCCCGTTGTCTGTGGCGGACTATGCGCTAATCCGTGGCAACTTTTTCGATGCATCATCGCATAATCAAAGAGCCATAAAAACCAATAATCATTATTAAGCAAAACAAGCCAATTAATGCTGCTGTAGCAGCAGCAGCAACACCAACAACAACTGCCACAACAGTAATTAAATGAAAATAAAACACCAAGATTCGGTCAACTCCATAGCCATGTTGTGGAAGAGAAAAATTAAAGTAAAACAGGTCTACTCTGGGGAGTTGCAGTCTATGAGGTCTATGGAGTCAATACCTCCAACAGAGGGTACGCGACGCGGATGGGGTATCAATAATTGCAGCTGGCCGCTTTGCCGTTGCTAATTTTTCCATTTGCGTGTAATAATAAAGCGGTAAATTATGGAATCCATAATATGAATAAAAATAACCAAAAATGTTTGTCATACAAAAGCTTCGAACCGGGAAGAATATTAGTGTCATGCCTGAAAATAGCATAAAATATCCATATCGGGAAGCATGAAATCCATGTGGATCTCTCAAGGTGTCAGCCATTACATAGTTAAATCACATGCTGCGTACATAATGACATTCAATAATAATATATATTAATAAATAAACGAAACGACTCTAAATTGTGTCCTTCTTACAAAAATTAAACTTTTCAGTGAAAGTAGTGCCCAAGTGCTTGTCGTGGTTGTTGTATTGCTGTTTGACTGAACAGTAGCTGTAACACCAACAGACACTCTGCGAAACAAATTAAGGCCCAACCTAGGGCAATATCGTGTTGGCGATCGCTTGAATTGATAAAAGAGAAGAAGAAAAACCCGCTACGAAAAAATAAGCCTAAGCAGTTGCCTGCGGGGCATTTGGAAAATAGTTTTGGTTCGGCTCGATGGGCTTACGCTATTAATGCAAGCTCGAGGGAACACTTGGGGTCAACGCTAATTGATTTGGAAAGGCTTTTCAGATCGGTCAGCAGCTACCTTTAAAAATATACAAAAATTGATGCAGTTCAGTCCGCACAATTATTAAAATAATACGCCTTGGGTGGACCGGCCAAATTCCACTTTAGCTTCCGCAAAGAATGTACTAATCATTTAATATATGTAAGTGGATAACCAAATATTTGAAGACAAAAGCTATACTTATTTATAATTATCCATTAAATATTTTATAAAGAGATCTAAATGTTAAACTAATGCCTAATATTATAAAATGTTTATAAAGTCTATTGATTTTCTTTTTAGTAATTCTTATTAACTCATTTCATATAGTATATATATATATAGTATATATAGGCAATGAAATGCATCAAGATCAATCATTTATGTAAAGCGTTTCGATTAGCTACGGCTAAAGATTGATGTTTCCCATGGATCCCAATATTCGACGTCGCATCAGCAATTTCTACGAGTCTCTTTCACTTGGTTCAAACTAACTGATTTCATGTACAATTCGAATTTGAAGTATTTCTCAGTGCGTTTCATTTGAGACTAAGATTACGTTTTGGCTTTGTCTGGCATTTCAAATTGTCCGGTTGTTTGGCTGTCTGAATGTCTGACTGTCGGACTATAAGACTGTCCGGTTGTCCGGTTTGCCATTTCAAGTGCTGAATTTTTCATGTGCATTTAATTAGTTGAATTATGGCTGTGAAATGTGGCAACGACTGAGCGGAGCACTGGAGCAAAATCCAAAACAATCTAATAGTAAAAGAAACTAACTGAAAATAATAAAGTAAACACTTTTGCTATATTATGCGACAACTTTCGCAAAAATAATTTTATTGACTGCCGGACGAGCTTCAAGTAGTACTGAAGCTGCTTTTTTTTGATCAAATCGACAATTGTCACCTTTCAATTTTTCGTGGAAAGTGGCGAGTCAGCCAAGAGCCAGAGTCGAGGAAAGGTTAATCTGTCTAGACATATGCAAATTCCATATATCCACTTGCAAGGACGTATGGCATGCCACGTCAGGGATATTCCCTCAAACCGCAAAGCCAAAAAAAAAATACTTGTCGTGCACTAAATTGAGCTTTATTTCAATTTGTACTTTGTGGAAGGCCCGCTCGTGAGCTAAGCAACCTCAAAAAGCTCTAAAAAAAATATAAAAACCGAATAAACCGCAGATACAAATCTTGAATTTTCCACAATTTTTCTTTACTTACATATACTTGACGGCGACTTGACCCAGTTAAATTTTTTGATGCTTTTCGGTTTTCTTGTTTTTACGTATTACTTTATTTGTTCTTCAACGTTGTAATTAGTGACGAGAATTGTTTACAACTGAGACTACGAGGCATGATAAAAAAAAAACAGTTTTTGGGTCGCATTTCGTGCGTATTTATCATTATTAAAAGATAGTAGACATAATTAGATCAACACATGAGTGGGGGGTGTGTATGTATTTTGAGGTGAGCTTGAAGTTCAAGCACCTAAAAAGTTTACGATTTGAAGGACATTTCAAACTTTTAACTTCAAGTCAACGTGGGGTCAAAGATTTAAGTCAACGGGAGAAAGATTCTGATGCAGCTGCTGCCACTCTGATTGGCGCCGAAATACTTCCGGTTAACGTGAGCTGACGAGTCTTGGGAGGGTTTTAGGTAAGTTTGGATGTGGCTGGGCCTGCTAACGGGCACGTGCCTATTGATAAGTCAATGGAAATCGGAGCTCGTTAACTGAAAGTGAACGAAAGTGAAAACGCAGAGAGAGATATATCAACAAAAGTCTAATCAGTGCAACTAAGTAAAAAAGTGGCCAACAACCAAAGTACACACAAAACAACAGAAACCAGCAACAACAACAACAACAGCAATAACAAGCCACATATCATGCTTGAAACTCTCTTTCTGTGTCATTGACAGACGTTGGGTCGTTTTTACATTTGGCTTTGACTGACTGACAAATGAAAACTCAATTGACTATCGCAAGACAATCAAAAGACGCGAACGAAGACGAAGACGAAGACAACGATGCTGCCACGCTGACGATATTTACTGTTGTTGTTGTTAGCATTGCAAGCATTACACATTACAACTAGGCAAAAGAAATGACAACAACTGCAATGACAATGACAACAACAACAACAGAAACAGCAAAAGTAGCTACAACAACACCTACGAAAATTCACTTTCACTCATCGGTCTTTTCATTTCTGAAAACGTCATCTTGTCGCCGTTCGCCGCTGCCACATAAACCAACAACTACAACAAACATTTAAAAAATGTCGCTGATTGAGACCCAACTTGGAATGATGCGCGCCAAGGGGCGCTCTAAACTAGAACAAACGAAACTTGTCAACGCCCGTTCCTCCTTCTTTAACACGCCCTCTAAGAGGCTAAAGCTGCAGCTTGTCCAATTAAATGCAAATGTTTTTTTAGAAATCGTATTCAACGGCACGGCAGCACATAAAATTCAAAAGATGCAAATGAACAGAAGGATAGAGAGAGACAGAGAGAGATAGAGAGAAAGAGAGGCACGGGTACAGTTCCAATGACTGGCCACCCACATGGACATTGGCGGTACAAACGTCTCACTTCGCCTATGCAGTTGCTCAAATTTATGTGCATTTTGAAGAAAGCGCCATCATCGTGTGGGCGTGGAGCGCTGCATAAGTTGGGCCCCAAAGCATTTGCTAAAACCTGATCCCATTGAAAATGAGAAAACAGGGTATAATGGTTTTGTTAAAAGTATGTAACAGCCAGAAGGAGGCGTGCCACACCCCATAAAGTATATATATTGTTGATCAGGACGACAAGACGAGTTGATTGAGCCCTGGCTGTCTGTCTGCCTGTCCATCCGTCTGTCCGTCCTTACGTATGGATGAACGCGTCGATCTCTGAACCTATAGGAGCTAGATTTAAAACCATATGAAAAATCAATTAAGATTTTTTTCTTTTTCACCATAAGAGCTGTAGTCTCTAAACTTGGCATTATGTATATTTTTACCAATTTCGGTTTTTGTTACATCTGGATACCAGCCCCAAATTTTCCCAAGATTTTGAAAACAACAATAATTATTTATATCATATGGTGAAAATTTCATCAAATTCCGTTGATAAACAAAAAAATTATTAAACAAAATGTTTGGCCACTTATCACCAGCAATTGAAATGCAAAGCGCAAAGAGACAAGCTGGCGCTTATACATGTTCATTATGTATACATGTGCACACATACATTTAAATGCTCGCGAGCAAATTTTCCAAGAATCGCTAGAGCTTTCTTATTTGTTTTCCTTTTGTTTTGGGTGCGCTTAGTGACAACAGGGAGTCTAGATGAACGAAGATCTTTTCAATATTTATAACATTTATTGCTTGTCCTTGGCTTGGCTTGGCAACTTTTCGCATTGCGGATTCTGCGGCATTGAAAATGCAAATAAACAATTTTTCATAAGAGACGATTCAAGAAGTGAGCGAGAAACAGCGGAAAGAGCCATCAGCTGTTGACGAAGCAGCGAAAGTTGCAGAGTTTTGACAGCTTATTCATTGCAGTTATGCAAGAACTTTTTTATTTGAAGTCTCTAGATTTGTGGTTTAGGAAATCCACGTTATTACACGGACGGACGGACAGACGGACAGGGCTAGTTCAACTCAGCTCGTCGATCAAGAATATATATACTTTATGGGGTGTGGCACGCCTCCTTCTGCCTGTTACATACATTCGCACAAAAACATTATACCCTGAAATTTCCATTTTCTACGGATTTAGGGTATAAAAATGTTATTTGTGTTCCTTAAAGCCCCCATAGCCATAAAGTTTGACAACAGCAAAAATTTAACTTGACTATTAAAAGTTGATTAAAGCAAACATTTGTTTTCATTCACGAAACCTGGTTTTAGTAGCCATATTCATTACATATTTCCCATTTTGGACAACTCAACTGAATTGAACTTGAATTGAATATAGTGAAATAAAGCAAGCAAAAAAACGAGAGTTTTCTTATGTATGTAACAGGCTGAAGGAGGCGTGCCACACCCCATAAAGAATATACATTCTTGATCAGGACGACAAGCCAAGTTGATTGAGACCTGTCGGTCTGTCTGTCCGTCCGTCTGTCCGTATACATACACGCGTCGATCTCAGAACCTATAATAGCTAGAGAGTTGAATTTTATTTTTAGGCTCGTGTAAACCACGCGCATATCGAGTTTATTTTAAAAAATCGATAACTATTCCATAATAAATTAAAACCATATGAAAAATCAGCTAGGATTTTTTGTCCAAATTTTGCATATTTTTTATATATTTTTACCAATTTCGAATTTTGTTACTTTTGGATACCAGCCCCAAATTTCCCCAAAATTTTAAAAGTTTTGTTCAATGGCAAATATGGCATATATGTATAGGGTGTTTGGTCTTTTTAAAAACAACAATAATTATTTACATAATATGGTGAATAAACACAAAAGTTATTAAATAAAGTGTTTGGCCACATCAACAGCGATTGAAACGCAAAGTGCACAGGGACAAGCTTAACAAAAATGCAAGTCTCTAACTCTTATAGCGATCGACGCGTTCATACATAAGGACGGACGGACGGACAGGCAGACAGACAGACAGGACTCAATCAACTCGTCTTGTCGTCATGATCAAAAATATATATACTTTATGGGGTGCGGCACGCCTCCTTCTGCATATTACATACTTTTAACAAAACTATTATACCCTGTTTTCCCATTTTCAATGGGATCAGGGTATAAAAACAGCGGGTTTCATAGCTTCAACAAGAGAACAACTATTTTCCTTTAGACAAAGTCAGCAGGAGTTGATTCGAAATTGAGTTCTATGATACTATGATACCACAGATAATGATGGTCAACATTATGATCCCCATTATCATCATCATCATTATGTTTATTATGGTAGGTTTTGTGTTAAGTCTCAGCTCTTGCACTTTTATCTTTAGGGGTAATATTGTGGCTCATTTCAATTGTTGGAAATTAATTTGTTTCTGTTTGTAATTAAATCGCGAGCGCAGCTTTCCTTGTTGTTGTTGTTGTATTGGTTCTTTCAATTGTTGATGTTGTTGTGGCTGTTCAGCAATACGAATAGGGTCAAGCAGCAGAGCTGACCTTAATCACAACTTGTGCGCAATTTTAAGTATTTTTTCATTTTTCATTTTTTGTTGTCGCTTGGATTACCTTCAAAACCCATTCCAAAGCAACCAACTCTGGGCATACAGATAAATAATGTTTGGGTTTCTTGGGTCTTGAAGTACAGACCAATCACAGCCTAGGACTTGCCAGCATTTCTATCAGAGAATGTGATATTCGAGCCAAGTGTGTCCGATTCAATCCTAATGCCTCACCCACCTTGTCGTGGGTCTTGATTGTCTACTTTTGTTTGTTTTTTTTTTTCTTATTTATTTTTTGCTCATAATTGTGGCTGATGTTATTGTGAATTTCTTGTCAATTCATGAACTGTAATTGCCCGTTGTTATGAGCGGCTTGGACACACAGTGTCTCAGCTTAGTTTCAACTCCAGCTCCAGCTATATATCTGCAGCCCCAGTGGCCAATACTCTGCATGATATATGGCCTGCGGCAAATATCTCCCCGTCCGTCTGGCCCCTCTTTTTGGCTAACTCTTTCTAACAGTCTGGCTGTCTGGTCCAACGATTGATGTGCTTATGCAATACAACCCTTGCCCCAGTCTTTGGCTTTTGGTTTTTAGTTTTTGCAACCTTATCGGTCTTATGCGCATCGCTGGCTTTGAAGTTCAGTTTCAGGCACGCAAATATCAAAAAGCAATGCGGGCTAAATAATAATAACATTTACGAATTTTAGCGAAGGGTATTCCCAACTACCACACATCTTAAATAAGAACTAAAATTCGTCCATTTGTTTGTATATATAGAAATATGGCTATAAAAATATCAAAATATGGTATTTTTAGATAAGCTCGTATATGAACTGTAGATTAAACGGAGCCAAGTCAGTAAAGTAGAGTCTTAAATTTTCTGAGAATATCTAAATTCCATTAAAATATTCCAAAAAGCAATTTTTAAAATGCTCAAATGCTCCCAATTTGGTTTCAAGGGAACCGTAAAAGTCAAACGAACAAACAAACAAATATTCCATATTTGCTCAGGTATTCATGACATAACTCATTTAACTAAAAAATACTACAAGCATCATAATTTTGTTAATATAATTCAATATTTACGATTGTGATATTCGGATAATCAATGTAGGGTATCTTATAAAGAGCCAAACTCTTTTGAGACCTCTAGCCATTCACCCTGTAGCTCCGTGCACGCCCACACAAAAGAAAAGTCAGCACACAACAACACACACAATGGGCGAGTTGCGAAGCGAAAATCCGTTTTCAAAATGAAATTAAAATTTTTATCATTTTGTCGAAAAACTTGCTGCATTCAAAAAGGAAAACAAAAGTCGCGAGCCGAAGCCGACAGTGAAACACGCAATACTAAAGTGCAAAATGTCGCGGGGCGATAAATTGAAACCCCCGAGCGGAAATATATATATATAAAGTCCTCCAGCCATCCCACCAAGGGAATGGCGTGTTCCAAGTTCCCGCAAGCCAACGACACAAAAGTAAACAAAACTCACTTTTTGAACGAAAAAAAGTTCATTTGCCGCAGTCTAGACAAAAATGTTCGACTGCAACTGGCTAGATCGAGTGCTAGAGACTGCTACCCGTAGCCGTAAGGGAAGGGGATAGGTGTGACGTGGCTGCCAAAAAAGACATTAAATCATTTAGCACGTAAAAGCCAGACCCTGGCCAAGGGTCCACACAACTCTCGAGGCCAGACAAACAAGGCTAACAAAATTACGAATGAGCCTATAAGTATGGGTATTTATGTGTGTTATATCTACGTATACATTCCTACTTATATGGTTATATCTGTGTGTGCGATGCGCTAAATAATAGTAATTTGGCTAATTCTAAAATTGCAGCTATCGACGCGTCACTGCTATTGCTGTTGTCTGCCGGTTACTTTTCCGTTGCTGTTCGTTTACTTCTACCCATGAACTTGAAAATTAAAATGTTGAAATTGGTTTTTCGTTTGGCTATTCGGGCTGACAAAGTGAAAATCAACAACTATTCTTCTTATTGTATTTTCATATTGAACGGTTGTAGCTGTAAAAGTCTCAGTCTATCTGCTGAAAAAAGATAAAAGAAATGGTAACAGCTTATAGTTATGGCTCTGATATGAAATTTTTTGCTATGTAACCCGTTTTACCCTATAAAGTATATTTTAAAAAGTTTACTACTGCGACCAGTCTATCGTCAGAATTAAATACATCCCTACTAAAGTAAGAAATGCCTGAACAAATGATTAATGGTAATGTCTTTCCAATGGGGCGTATGAGTAGTCAACACACATTACCTAGACAGCATACGCCCAGTGGGCTGGCTGCATAGATAGACAGCGAGACAGACAGAAGAACCGAGAAGAACCTGGCTGACTATCCAGTTATAAAGTATTTTTAATAAACAAATCGCCGCTGCAAGCAAAAAATCTTTTGTGGCTTTAATTAAAGAGCGAATGCAGCAGCGAGGAAAATCAAATTTGCATTGCCAAAGAGCCAACCGAAATTGTGTAATTGAATTGAATGCAGATGCAGCAACAGCAGCAGCAGTTGCATTAGTAGCAGTGGAGCATTTTTAAGCAGAAACTGCTTAACAATGCGGAAATGTGGCTGACTAGTCGCTAACTAAGACTGCAGTTGGTTGAATTGAATTATTATGCAATTAGCAATTAGCATAAATTGAATCAAAGAGACACAAGAATGCCAAAGGCAGCAAGCAAACACTTGACTAGGTCAACCGTTCATCAGCATATAGCCAATTGCACGACGGGGTGCATGTCCAAGAAAAAATAGAAGCAAGTCTACGTAAATCAAGGTAACATCCAATCGAGGCATCTGCTTGGCGCATTGTTTGCCCAATTGGCGCAACATTTTGTCAGGCAAATAATGAAAATTTGTTTTATTGTTGATATTTGCATTTTGCAATTGAGACCACATGGCACAAGAATTAGACGCGAAGTCCAAAACCAAAACTCAAGTGCATCGCACATTTCGTCATACTCTGTATTTACGTATACATGTGTGTACATGTGGGCACGAGCTGCATCTCCTAGACCACTTTGGCATTAAACAATGCTTCAATGTAGCCAACAGCCGCTCGAGTACATATGTCTGTGTGTTTGTTAAGTCGAGGCAGCAATCGCTGCTAGCTAAAAGGCGCTGCGTCATGAGCACATGGTTCTTAGCCAAAGAGTAGTCAAAGTCCAAGATTCGATTGCGCTATAAATAGGCAAACAATTGATGGCAACAGAACAACAACAGTGTAACAAGCTTACAGAAGATACCGATGCCGATGTCGATGCCGCTGCAGAGCGAACAAGCTGTAAGCAATCTGGCTTAATCATGTGAGAAACGTTCAAATCCCCAACAAAATAAACCAAAAGCAAAACAAAACAGAACTCGACCAAGCTCAATTTGCAACAAAGTTGCACACACACACATACACATTGAATTAAATTTGAATGCAAAGACGATGATGATGACGACAACGCTCAAAAGTGTTCTGGCCAAATCGTTATGACTCAACCAGCTCTTGCAGGCATATCCAAAGAATAACAAAAAGAAAGATGACTTAGACAAGCTGCAGATGGGCACACTTAACAGCGAGGTCTTCAACTAAAGCAGTCATGGTGTGAGAAAGATGTGCCCCTATAATCTTTTACATATCGCTATATTGTAAGCTAACTAACTAATGATTTTCTCAAGGTTTTAAAGATATATTTCATTTCATAATCGGCGGCAGTAATATTCTCGTTTAATTTTAGCAAAAACTGAGGCTCTATTGCAAAGAAATTTAAGAAAATGAAAGTATGTATGTATACATTCAGAGAGTAGCGAATATTTTTTTAGCAAATAGTAAGTAAATGAATTTTTAGTGTATTTGTTGTCAAATATAATTGAGATTGTTAGTCTTAATCTTAGCAATGTGTTCAAATTTCAGCCTGTCAATTCGCTACGGGGAGGAAATGTTATTTCCAGGGAACGGGCTGAGCAGAGTTAGCAGCTGTTCGTAGACAACAGGAACAACAGCAAATAGGAATATCTGCTGCTGTTGTGCAAATGTGTGCGTATGGATGCATTTGTGTGTCCGTGTGAATCACGGACATGTGGATGTGAAAAACTTGGGAAATTCGTTTACTGTTGTGAGAACGAAAGCGAACCAAGAGTAGCTAGCGAAACGATGGCACTCGCAGCATACGGCAGACAACCTCAGTTGCCGCAACAGCCCTCAGCTAATTAGCCGGCTCGCATAAGCTATGCGGGCGAAAGAATAGTGTGACGCTCACAAGATCAACAACAATGAAAAATCGTCCGCTTCCTGGCCTAAGCAATAAAAGAGCTAAAAAACAAGTAACAAAACTCAAGTCGAGACATCTCGACTAAGAGATACCCTAAATCAATGGATTAATACTAATCATTGAAAAATTGTTTTATTCATCAATAACAAACACATGCACACACACACATGCATACGCACGCACGCCCGCATATCCACGCAATATGCGTACTGCGCAGAGTCTGTTCTATAAACACTTAATTGTTCAATAAGACATACGTTCTTAATGAAATTGTCAGGGCATAATTATGACATTTATATGTGCCTATTCGCTAAATTTCAAGTCTCTAGTCTAGTCTCTTCAAGTCTCTAGTATTTGTGAGTTTTTGTGAATTACGGACGAAAAGGGCGTGGCATAAAAAATCAAAAGATTGACAAATATGCACAACTATTCTATCTTGAACGGTGTGCACGGTAGGCTTCAAAAACAAAGCTATATTTTCGATAGTTATCGATTATAAGGAAATGGGATGAGTTATCGAAAAGAAAAATAAATTCGGATAGCGTATGGTATTATCGGGTATTTTGACGACAGACGGACGGACGACAGACGGACATGACTAGTTCAACTCAGCTCGTCGAGCTGATCAAGAAAATATATAGTTTAGGGGGTGTGCCACACCTCCTTCTGCTCGTTACATCAATTTGCACAAAAACAGTATACCTTGATTTTCCATTTTTAATGAATTCAGGGTATAAAAACGAAAAATGAAAAGAAAAAATAAAATAAAATAAAATAAAATAAAAAGCACAAACTTGTTCATCTTCAGCTAACGAACCGCAAGGTAAGCGACGGCTGCGGGGCGCCGATGCGGCGACGGGTGGACAGGTAAGAAGTAGATAAGTAGCCAGGTAAAAAGCGTTTGCAAGTGCAAGTGTAACAACGGCTGCTGGGGTGGGTGTAGGCCGACAAGACAATAAACAAATAAATTACACGAAAGCGGCTGCCACAGTTTTTTTTATTTGTTGCAAGACGAATGTGCAGCGCCAAGCGAGCGAGAGCAAGATAATCAAGCGGCACGAACTGTGCAGCAATGTGGCATCCTCATTAACCCAGACTGTGAATGTGTAGCTCCTGTATGCCACGCTGCGCTAAAAGTGAAAGTCATGGCGCAAATGTGCAACAGAAACCCCTGCAACATGCCTGCAATCCCACAAAGTCAAAAGCAATTGGCCAGTTGAGCTTATGGGTTAATTAAAACGCCAGCCACGCACTTTTTCCCCATTTTGCCTCCACATCTTTAATGTCTCTATAAATCTGTCGAGTATAACTAAATATTGAACGCATGTAAATATTTGTGCAACCGCAAAAGCCGCAATGCGTCGCATCCGTGAGATGCCTTTGAAATGTTCGAACACCCCATAGTAGAGCAGAGTGGAGTTCGTTAGATTTGCATTGGTTTTTGATTTGCCTGGCGCACTTTTCACTTCCATCTTCCGCATCGGCTCGAGAGCACTGAGAAAGTATAGAAAGCTGCTCCCAATGAGATTCAATAAATTTGCCAGGCGCTGGCAGTCACTAAAAGCTGATAGCTATATTTAAGTCTGAGAAGTGGGCAGACGGCTGAGTTGTAGGGGGTAGTGGGGAGGGGATGGGGGGTGTCCAGTAGCCAGTGGCAAGGCTTTTTTGTGGGTCAATCGGGTGGCTCATGTATGCATGGATATGCATGTGATTGCACAAGCGAGTGCTTCGAGAGGCGGACTGCCAATTGGGTCAAATCAGTTGCCCAGCTCATTAACACGCATTGATATACAACAGCCGCTTCCGCTTCACGGCTGCCACTCGAAGCAGCATCATAAATTGAAATTTAATCAGCTACAGAGACAATGCAAAAATAAAACACAGAATAGTAGTTATAAAAATGTGAATTGCCACTTGGACACTTGGCAAGTTGGCCACTTGGACACTTGGCTGCTTTGCTTAACTTGCTTAGCTGCTTGGCCTCGTCACGTGGGCATGACAGCTAACAAACCTTCCTAGACGACTCAATAAGCGAGGCACTGGCCTATTCACACACAGATTGAGATTGTGCGATGGGTGGGCAAGAATCTAAGTCGGAGACCCAGCTGGTCTGGTCCGACAAACCTTGCCAAACGGTAAATGCTGTAGTCGTATGTGCGTCTGTGTGAGTGTATGTAGCGATGGGGAAGAGAGGAGAGGGGAGGGTGAGCTGGCTAACATTACCATAGCCCACATATGTGCATACGTACGTAAGTAGTCTGAGATAGCTGCATTGACATGCTCTGAATGCTGAGCGCTCATTGAAAATGCTGTTGTAATACCCTGTAAAGCATAAGCATAGGAAGGGTGTATGTGCTTCATAATGGAATTGGCAAACAGGCGATGTATTTTGTATGTATTTCTCGCGCTATACGGTATCCTCTAGTTGTCTTAGTTGTGTTGCACTCGCAGCAGCCGTGGTTGCCACAAGCCTGAGAATGGCAATTTGATTTATTAGCTTGTTTTTGCGCTCAGTTTCGGCTGCGACTTAGTTGAATTATGCAATCGGCTATAAAATGCAGTCAACCAGCCAGGCAGGCGCTATAAATTCTCGAAATGCGTTTTTTTCTTTTTGGCTCACTGAGTTTTCCCACAATTTGCAAACAATAATGAAAACCGCTGCTGCCGCGGCTGCTGCCGCCTAATTAAATCAAATAAGCGCAACCAATAAAAGTAAAATCGAAAACGTGAAATCGAACAACAAGCATAGCCGCTGCAGTTGCGGCTGTTGTTGTTGCTGCTTGTGTTGCATGCCACAAGTGGCCGGCCGGCAACGACCGATAACAGCGGGAAAAAAAAAATTGGCAACAAAAAGGCAGCCAATTAAGGCCAATTTAGTCGCAGCAACGCCAAGCGGCGACACAAAAAATAATCAGTAGAAAAACGACTCAGAAACTACAACAAATATGCACACACTATGCATGCAAATGAGAGCAGAGCAACAACCAAAAGTAACTCGATCAGCCAACAGTAAGAGCAACAACAACGGTGGCAAAAATTATGTATGTGCAGTTATTTGTAAAAAGTCTTCTCATTTTTTTATATTTTATGCGGCCTGTGAGAAAAGTATAAAACAACGTCGAGTTGGCTTGTTGCTGTTGCTGACAATGCCATGAATGAGATTTTATGCATATGCAGAATGAGTGCGACAAAGAAAGAGCAGAGAAAAGCGCAGAGTTAAAGTTTGTTATCGATAATGCGCTATAACCGGCAATCGAATTCAATCGAAGCTCTTTTGATTAATGTGACCAGGCGTTGACAACAGCTTCACTAGCAGCACCAGCAACAACAACCACACCAACAATACCAACAACAACAGCTCAACAAGTGTGTCAGCATCAAGTGCAGTGAAATCTGGTAGTTGTTGTTGCTCGTTTCAATAACAATTGTTAAGTGCGACTGCGCAGCGACGCTGGCCCAAGACACAGGCCGGAGTGCGGAGCTGGAAAAATCAACAGCAATAACGGGGCTATAACGAGCGACTGTCTGAGATTTTTTCTTACTGCGTTGGTTTCTGTTTTTTACCAGTCTTTTTTTTTTTTGCATGTAAAAGGCCTCGCGCTGCGCCCATTAAGCTTTAGCTGAGACCTGAGGCCGGCTAGTACTCGTAGATGACCTTTTCGTTTTAAGTCCAATTTATATTGTTGATCTTTTTTCTTTTTGTGTGCAGAGCCGAATCTAATTGTTGCTACAATCAGTTTAAAAACTCAAATGCTCCAAGGCGGCGGGTCACGCACTGTTGGTGTTAACAGGCGAACAGGCATAATCCACATAACAAAGTGAACAATCAATTTGAGCAGGGCTTAAGCATACAAGCACACACACATGGACATACACACATACGCACACCCACACAATAAGTGAAGTTGCCAGACGATGTCATTTACTGCAGGTGGCAAAGCCGCAACTTTAACCCGTTTGTTGGTCAGGCGGTAGCAACTGCAGAAGCAAAGCATACGCGCACACTTATTCACTTTCTTCTTCAGTGCGTGTGTCTGTGAGGAACAGCATCCATCCCAGCAAATAGCTGAAAGTAACTGTAACTCGTTAAAACTTCATCTTACCTGTCCAGCGAATTAGCAATAAGGCAACAAATATATATCGCTTTCAATTTTTATAGCGGCATGAGTCCCGGCTCACATGCACGAGCTTAGGAAAACAGGCCCACACAGGAAGACGAAGAAAAAAAACACTTGCGCAAATATTGGTGTACGTAAAAATAATGTCAAAATAGAGATACCGTACGAAGCGCCGCGCGTTCTATGCAAATTGAATGCGGCACACGGTTGAATGCAGCGCCAAACAAAAGCAAACAAAATGCTAGGCGAGCGCTAGTCGTGCTCTCTTTGAAAGACACGGCCACATATACAAAGCTGCAGTTGAGATACATCTGTTAAGTCCACTGTTTAACTCAAAATGGCTATGTTAAAGTACTTTACATTGGATGGTATTTTTTAGTGATTAATAATAAAGTTGCCACAGTCAATTCTTGTGAAACTATTTGAAACTGTTTTGAAGTCGAAAAATTAAATTTAAGCTCAAAAATAAATAAGATTACGATCTAGATATCATTTCGTCAAACAAAACTTGAGACATCAATTCATAAACACTACTTTAATAACGAATAATTCGTATATATTACAAATTACTTTAAATTTCTACAGCGTACAGCGTGGCAACGCTTATTTAACTGAATTTTGCGATTGCGCAGAACGTACCGATTGGTGTGTGCTTTATCTTATTGTGGAATAATTTTTTTTCAGCTATCGGGGAAATTAAAGCGAAAATATGTTAAAATCGGAAGTGCAACACCAATACTGGATAACCAAGAAGGTTGTACAGCGAAAGCTGGGTAGCAAGGAAGACAAGCATATTATATCCTCTGACGCCGAGTTGGATGCAAAAATCGAGGTCTTCAAATCAATAAGTGACACCAGCTTGGAACTATGCAAAATTATTGACCAATACCAGGAGCGACTGTGTATACTGTCGCAGGAGGAGTGCGTATTTGGTCGCTTTCTCAAGGAGGCTGGAAAGCGAAGCAAGACTACAGGCGGTAGCATCACAAATACGGGCAAGGCTATGTCCTTTGCTGGCCAGCAAAGGATGTGTGTACGTGTTCCTCTATTACGGCTGCAGCATGAAGTGGATGTGTATCGCTGTCGTGCTGTCAAGGACACTGAACTTACGCTGCAAACAATGGAAAAAGAACGTACCGAATACCGTGCAGCCTTGTCTTGGATGAAGCATACGGCCAGCCAAGACATGGATCCTGACACCGGCAAAGGCCTCGACAAGTTTCGCACAGCTCAGGCTCATGTCAGAGCTGCCAAGCACAACTTTGACGGCTACTCCATGGACTCCATACAAAAGGTACCATTATATGTTGTCAAATCAATAAAATCGTTTTTATATTTAAATAAAAAAAAAACAATTTTAGATTGATTTGTTGGCCGCTGCCCGCTGTAATATGTATTCCCATGCTTTGGTTGCCTATTTGGCCGAGCTGAAGAGCTTTGCCCAGAAAGCTGCCTCCACCTTCCAGACCATTTCGAATGCGCTGATAGTTAAGCCGAAATACGACTTTTGTGTGCTCAAGGAATTATCCCAAAATGAGGGTGCCGAGGGTGCGAAAACACCACCGATCGAGACAATCGACCAAGACCAATCGTTGTTCTTTGCGGTATATTGTTAATGTAATAAGATGTAGTTGGCAAACTAAATTACATTTGTTTTTCCTCTTGTAGGACGAATATCAGGACAAGCCAAAGTCTGAGTCTGGCATTTCAAATCAGCCGCCCACAGAAGGAACGTCTTCGTCTCCGGCTGTGTCTGACGATACATATGGAACCAACGAATCACTGCTCATTGAACTGTCGAGGCAGCTGGAGGAGAGTCCTCTGATTGAAGCTCCCCCATTGCTGGAACCGCCATTGTTAGACACCAGCCACAATAGCAAATTTTGGGCGCGCATGTTTAATCAACAACAGGTGCCCACGCCAAGCAGCATCTCGCCCTCAGCTGCAACTGCTCCACCCAAAATGAATGCTAAGCAGGGCAGCAGCTCGAACCCCTGGCTAGATCTGTTTGCTGACTTGGACCCCCTAGCTAATCCGCAAGCTTTTGACTTAAAACTTAGCGGCGGCAGGCGTGTGGCAGAGCAGACATAAAACAGATACTTGGTCATGGACATGGACCTGAGGTTTCCTGGAATCAGCAACCACAGCAGAAAACATACACAACGGCCAACCTCAAACCGAGTTAGTCGGTCGGTCTATCGTTAGTATTATTAGTTTAATTTCCCTGTCCCTATCGATAGTTTTGGCTTTTTCACTGTCGACAGCATTAGCTTTTTGACACGAGGAATATTTTGTTTGTTTTGTCAATAAAACTGGATTATTCTTTGTTAAAATGCATTTTCATTGCGTTACACAGCTTGAGTATTACCAAGTTATCGTAAAACCTGTCGCCAAAAATATTGCTTGATAATCAAATGCATAACATTATTTGAATGTAACTTTTTGCTAAACTTTGAAAACTCATTTGGGTTTATTTATTTAAATATGTATATTGGACACATCAGCGAGGGCAGAGGGCAACGAGTAAGCCAACACACATGGCTTAACTCATTTGACAGCCGCTTGTGCCTCCTTCTTCGAGTTGACCAGTTCTACGAGCTCCTTGACACGGCGCAAGCAATCCTTTTTACTGCGATTCGGTATGCAGGCCGCAATGCAGTCCCAACGATCTGGTGTCGTTGTCGGATACGTTTTTATGGCCTGCTCTAGCAAAGCTTGTTCCTCCTTTGTCCAAGTTTTTGATGCGACACCATTTGTAGTTGGTACGAGTGTAGGCGTACAAGCCGGAGGCAACACAGCATTGCCATTTTGTTTGGGCTCCAACTGCGATTGCTGGTGATTGTTTACATTGTCGCCACCATTCTGTTTATGGTTCTCTTTACTCTCTGCGGGCGAGTCACCCAGCGTAATATCGTTCGTTGTCTGGACTTCTTTTTTTGATTTCTCAAAACTTTGGAAAGCCCCTTCGTTGGCTTGAGTCTTAAGAGTGCTTTTAGAGTGATCACTGTTCTGCAGTGCCTTTGCCTTGTTCAGCACATCGCGTGCCGTCACCGGAGCAGACCCAGCATTACAATGTTGATTGATAAACGTGGCAATCACATCCCATCGCTGAGCAGTACCAGCGGGAAATAAATTAACTGCCTTGATCAACAGTTGTACGTTTTCATTGCTCCAAAGTTCACCTTTTTTCACCTCCTTGAGGCCCGGCTTCGGCGTATTGCTCGCCTGTTTCTTTTGGTGTGCCATGTTGAGCTCCTTCAGCTCGGCAGCGATCTTTTGTTCAGCGTCATGCAGAGCTGCAACGAAAGACTCTCTGCCCTTCGTTTCCATTGCCTTGTTCAGCGACTGCAGCTCGGATAAGCTGAATGTTTCGCATATCTTTTCAGTACCCTCCATATGTTTCAGTTGGTCTTTGTCGTTTTTAGCGTAGTACTTACAGTCCTTAACTTTGTCGCGCAATATCTTACGCTCCTTTTTCAGCACCTTCTTCTGCTGTTCGCGTTCAATACGTATCTGTTCGATACGCTTCTGTTCGGCTTTATCAGCCTTCTCTTTGGCCAGTGCCGCCTCGCGTACCGCCCGATCCTGCTCGGCCTTTTGAGCCTGAGCAGCATCCATTTTAGCCCGCTTAGCTGCCGCCTTGCGATCCTTTTCTTCTTGCTTGAATCTTTGGATCCGTTTATCGTTGTTATATGCCAAATCTACCAAGGCGCGAATGCGAGTCATCTCTTCTTTTTTACGCTTGATGCGAGCCGTCTTGTTCTCCTTCTCAATCCAACGACGCTCGTCACGATCTTGGCCCTTTTCTTTGTCTTCCTCATCCAGGTAGCTAAACTCGCGCCATGACTTGAAATCGTACCAGAAATTGTAAAACCGCTCGACATCCTCCCGCTTGGCATCCACCTGACCAAATGGCGGCACATTTGGCTTTTCACTCCAGCGTGCATTCAAATTAAAATACTTATTAAACGACTCAAAAAAGTTGCTATCAATATCCGTTTGTGTGGGAAAAGCGTCGTCAAATTCAGGATCCACTGAGTCATAGCTGCGGCGTGTTTTGGAAGTGCCTGTAATTAATAATTTAATATGGATTATTTAATTAATGAGAATTAACATTTATATATTATTAATGCTATAACATTGGCAGGCATTTATAAATAAGTGACGTAACACAAAATGCCACAATTATAGCCAATACCCAAAGAAACAACTTTCTAGCGAAACCACGTGGAAATAAACATTTTTCTACAGCGGGAATGGAAACAAACAAACATCAGTTTTTTTATAATCATTATATGTTTCTAATATATAATCTTTTCTATGTATCGTATATAGTCTATACACTATCATAAATATGTAAACTTGCGTGCATAAATAGATTCTAAATTATCTATTTAAATGGATATTTAGAATGCGAAGCAATAATGTACATTAGGTTCTTTAGGTTTAACAGCAGCATAAAAATTAAAAGTAAATATTTATTTAGATATATCGGCTACTAACCAAGTATCTCGTAGGCCTTTGTTATACATGTGAAATAATCGTCGTCTGTAACCACCTCCTCGCCTTTGGCTTTCCGTTTGTCCGGATGATGCAGCAGCACCATTCGTCTGTAGGCCCTCCGAATGTCATCATCGCTCGCTTCGTATCTGTGTATGTGCAAAAAAGTTAATACATTTAATACACGTGCATAAGCACACATACAAGCACGCTCGCACGCACGCATGTTCGCTCTTTCTCTCTCTCACACACACACAGACACGTATTCACAAACAACAGTGCACACATTATAATCTAAGCGTACCTCAATTTCTCAAGGCCAAGAACGTTGTAATGATCCTGATCCTTCCATTCTTTGGGATCAAGTGATTTGAGGTAGCTTATGTCGACATCCTCGCCAGCGCCCGCCAATTTCTCATCCGAGTCACTGCGCTCAACGCCGTTAACATCGCCAATTTGGCGGCGTGCGTTAAAGTATGCGCAACCAACGCATTCGATTTTATGACGCGCTACTTTCAGTGTGGAACACTCCATTTCTAGGTTGTTAGTCATTATGGGTGTGTGGAAGTGTGTTGTGTAGCAAAAACAAATTGCATTAAATTACATAAAGCACACTGCACTACCTAGAATTTTGTTTGGAATCCCGAAAAGTGTGTAATTTATTCACTTCACTACCGCATGCTTGAGCTCAGTGTAGGCAAGCGACAAAAAAGGCATAGTCAAGTGCGATTGCGATTCGATAATCACAATGCTGACAGTCTTTACCAACACCAAGTTGCACTTATGCCGTTTCGATAGCTTCATGTGGTGGAAGGTCACTTACCAATAATACTTTTAAAAGGAGCATCACATATTTCCGATATATCAAGCAACGAAATGATGATATATTTATATTTGTACTTGTAAGTATAATTATAATTGTGATTAGTTAATTAACTGGGTTATGATAATCATATATGGCATTTTTATAAATTATACCATAAATCAATATAGTTTCAAAGATAATGTTTAAATTGTTGCTTTTAACCAGTGTGGATAAAATAAATATAAATCAAATATCATTATTGGGAACCCTTGGTGCAGAATACCGATACATATCGATAGCAATTCTATGTACCGTCAAATGTGGGACTACCCCAGCTTCGTTTAGTTTAAGTAAATAAAAAATGCTGCTGGAAAAGAATCTCTGTCAAATATGAATAAATCTCAGGAGAGAAGTACCGATTCCGCGATCTCCACTCCAAACAAAACAGACACAGATCTACACAATGTTTCTGACACCTTTTATACCAGCCAACGTAAAGGAAGTCACGTATTTCGTGTTCGCCTGGATGCCACAGGATTCACACTGCAACGCGAATCTCCAAGTGGTGTTACGATAAAAGAGCAAAAGGTTAAAATATGTGATATCATTGGAGCACGCTGCATGCGTATGAAAAAATCGCATCGTAATCTCTCAGGCTGTGCCTGTGTGAATCCAGGTACCCCAGCAGCTGGTGTCAATCGCAAAAACGGCACACCCAGCAAGTGCAGCACGACCAGCAAAGAAGAGAATGCAGCCGACATGGGCGATGGCAGCGCCTATTTGTACTTGTTTGCCTACGTGCTGAAGAAAAAAAGCCTTCGTAGCAGCCTGCACAGGGAGCGTACTGTGCTGACGCTTCGCTTTCGATCCTTTGATACATTCGAGGATAACATGCGGGAGGCTGATCGCTGGTATCGCGCTTTGCGCTGGCAGTTGCATCAAACGCTAGAGCCCATATTTGTGGAGAGCTTGGGTGAGCCTCGGCGTCGCCGCCTGCTCGTACTCCTCAATCCAAAGTCTGGTTCTGGAAATGCACGCGAAGTATTTAACACGAATGTCGCTCCTGTGCTTAACGAAGCCGAAGTACCTTATGATTTGTTTGTAACGAAGCATTCCAACTATGCAATCGAATTTATGAACACTCGTCGCCTAGACGACTGGTGTACTATATTAGCTGTTGGCGGCGACGGCCTGTTCCACGAGATAATCAACGGATTGCTCTGCCGCGCAGATTGGGCCCAAGTTATGGAGAACATTGCCTTGGCAATTATACCTTGCGGTTCTGGCAATGGCCTTGCACGGTCTATTTCGTATGGCTACAAGTGAGTGGGTGATTCATTTCAGTGTTGCATTTTTGTACAAATACTAATTGCTATTGATGCGTGCAGTGAACCCTATTTCAGTAATCCTGTGCTGGGTGCCGCTCTAACTGCTATCAGTGGTCGCAGCTCCCCAATGGATATAGTGCGTGTGGAAATAAAGGATCGAGTCATGTTCTCATTCCTCTCCATCGGGTGGGGTCTTATCTCGGACGTGGATATTGAGAGTGAGTGCATTAGGATGTTCGGTTATCAACGATTCACCATCTGGACACTTTACCGATGGGCCAATTTGCGTACTTATAGTGGTAAGATCAGTTATCTGCTTGCTGATGAGGCTCAGGAACCAGTAACAACGCCGCTGCTGCAATCGGAGCAGTTGCGAAAGATGCAATCTAGTCGCAGCTGCACTTTGCATATCGATAAGCTGTCCAATGCTAGCTATCACCGCTCCTCAGAGTTTCTGCCTCAAGAGTTTGAGGATGTCATTTCACTGGAAACTTCCATTAATCAATCGTTTCGCTCGCGCTGTGACAGTTGGCTATCAGGTGGCTCACGTCGCAGTTGCTATTATTCCATATCAGAGAGTATCTATCACAGCGTGGCGGATGACAGCGAGTTTACACAACAATCTACTGCAGCAGGTACCAAATTAGAACAGAACACTCTAAACCTTGGCCCAAGTAGTAGTCTACCGGGACTTGATGATCCATTATGCGAGGCTGCGGGCTGGCTGGTCGAAGAGGGTAAATTTATTATGATGCACGCCATCTACCAATCGCATCTTGGCATCGACTGTCACTTTGCACCCAAAGCCCAATTGAATGATGGCAAAATATTTTTAGTTTTGATACGCGGCGGCATTAGCCGTCCGCACTTGCTCAGCTTTCTTTACAACATGAGCACCGGCAGTCACCTGCCCGACAAAAACAACGAGCATATAAAAGTACTACAAGTGCGTGCGTTTCGTTTGGAGCCGCACGATAATCACGGCATCATCACCGTGGATGGCGAACAAATAGAATTTGGTCCACTTCAGGCAGAAATACTGCCCGGCATTTCACGGGTCATGGTACCGAAATAAGATTAAGCGAATATACACATATATATGGATATCTCAAGCAACGACCGTACATTCAAGCAATAACTAATCAGTAATGGGAATCTCTGCATTTGAATAAGTAGAAGTAGGTACATTTATTAAGTTTTGATCTGTGTGCCTCGGTGGACTCATGCAAAAGTGTATAATTTTTATATTTACGCTGGTTAACATTTTTGTAACTTCTCTTGTTAATATTTATTGAATTGATTGCCGTTAAAACAAATAAAAACTACACATATACCTATCAAAAAAGTTTTAATCTGGGAAAATAACGAAGTAAGCTAATTATTATGAAGAATCATTTCAAACCTAACCGTTTTTTAGAGCTAAAGCAACCCTGTCGATATATAAATTATCGATAGCCTAATTGGAACGCAATAGCAAAAGAGTGAAAAAATAATTACTGGTGAACAATTTAGTTGGCTTGGCAGATAAAACGTTAAATACATAAGCAAGCAAACGTGCAGAAACGTCACTGGATTAAAGGAGTTATAATTTATTGCCCGTCAAAGCCATCGTAAGTATAATAATCGTCACAATATGTCAGCGGAGGAACTGGCGCCAATTAACGAGCAGGATCTGAAGGACCTGAAACAGCGCATGAAACTTATTGCTGATGCAGACCCAAGTCAATATCAAAATGAGTTCTCGCTGCGGCGTTATCTACGCGCATTCAAGACTACAGATGACGCATTCCAAGTGAGTTCTTTTCTTTAATGAGACCACATCATGACATTGACTTATACACATTATCTACATATGTCTGCCACCCACGGTTCTAGGCCATATTAAAGACGAATAAGTGGCGTGACTCTTATGGCGTAGCCAATCTTAACGAAATGGACCGCAGCCACTTGGAAAATAAAGCGCGCGTCTTGCGACACCGGGACTGTGTTGGCCGCCCAGTCATCTACATTCCAGCCAAAAATCATAGCTCTTCGGCCCGTGACATTGATGAGCTGACGCGATTCATCGTGTACAATCTAGAGGAGGCTTGCAAGAAATGCTTTGAGGAGGTTACAGATCGTTTGTGCATTGTCTTCGATCTAGCTGAGTTCAGCACAACATGCATGGATTATCAGCTAGTTCAGAATCTTATCTGGTTGCTCGGCAAACACTATCCCGAGCGATTGGGCGTTTGCCTAATCACAAATGCGCCTGGTATTTTCTCTACAGTTTGGCCAGCCATTCGTATATTGCTAGATGACAACACCGCCAAAAAGGTGAAGTTTGTCAACAATGAAGTGGATCTATGTCAATATCTGATACCGGATATACTACCGACAGATATGTAAAGAAATCGACAATTTTGTTACAATTAGTTTTAGGCATACATATCTCAATATGAGGCACTTTTGACATTATAATGGAACTTGAGACAACGTGTACCTATTAGAAATCAGTACCTAATCGACTGTATTGTATGGCTATGCTGCATGAGAGGTTTTTTTAAGTTTTCCATAGTTCGTACTCTACACATGCATATATGTTTATAACTGAATGTGCTTATCGTGTAGCGTGGTTTAATTTTCATTGAATGTGCATTATGTACGTTATGAAATATTTTAGATATATATATTTATCAATGCGTATTGTCTATATTTAATATGTACGTTATAAATGAGTAATATTCGTATATGTCTATATATAAATATATGTACAATAAAGTTGTAAAACGAAAATGAAACAAGAATTATTGACTGGAAAGCATGTAGCCCACAGGTCGATAGATTATTCTATATTTACCACTCTTTATCGCATCAAATGGAAAACGTTGTATAGTCTGTTATTGTCACATAGATAACGATTTAAATACCTGTGTGCACTGGACAGTGCTGCCAGTGTGCTTTAAGAAATATCTGGCAGCTCTGTTTCAAAAAAAAGGTTCCTAAATAAAATATAGATATATAAATATATATTTTATATAAATAAAATATAGCCGCAAAATATTTTGACTTGAAATAATTTAAAAGCCTATATTTATGGAATATAAATTAAAATTTAATAAAATGAAATGTCATAGTTTTAGAATTAAAGCGTAACTTACGTAGTCTATGACGTCAGACACACTCATGCGACACCTTCACTTTAAATTTCCACCATGATTGACACCAACGGAGAGTTTATTATCGAAAACTCGGGCAGTTGATTACGGATTAGCAGCAACATGAAACGACTAAGCACAAATAGCAACGCAAACTCAGTTTGCCAGCGTTCGGGTTTTAAGTATCAGTAAATAACGAAGTGTATACCGAACAGCAGTAGCGGCAACGGCGGCAACAAAATGACAGAAACGGCTTCTCATATCGCGGCGTTGGACGTTGGGACGACGTATTTGCGGTGCTTTGTGCTTGATGCGGACTGCACGGTGAGGGGGTCAGCAGCGGATGCTGTAAGTTAATTGAGTGGTGCCGGGTAAAGTAGAATGCCATTGAAATATATGATGTGAGCTGCTTGCAGGTTGAGCTATTAAATCCGCAGCCTGGTTACTTCGAAATTGAGCCCGAGGGCTTGTGGCGCAAGATAGTCAATGTGATAAGAGAATCGATACGCAGTAAGTACTTGAGATTAGTAGTGTCCTACATATACAATGGCTAATCGTCAATCATCTGCAGACGCAAAGCTCACGCCAGCGGATATTACCTGCCTCACAATTTCGACGCAACGATGCACGTTCTTAACGTGGAACCACAGAACCAATGAATACTATCACAATTTCATTACGTGGAAAGACTTGCGGGCCGACGAACTTGTCCAGCAATGGAATTCCAGCTGCTCGCTACGTATAATGAAGGGACTTTCCTACTCTTTGTATCTACTGACCAGAAATGCGCGTTTCTTGGCTGGTAGCGTACTCAAATTGATGAATGGGCAGGTGACCCCGCGTCTACTTTACGAGATCGGTCAGAACAAACGACTGCAGCAGGCGTTGCGCGAAAGGAGGGCGCGCCTGGAGCTACTCGATTCATGGATATTATACAAGCTGCGATCCGGAAACGGCTTTGATCCGGATGTAGAACATATAACCGATATCACCTCAAGCACTGCCACCGGTCTGTACGATCCTTTTACACTAGGCTGGTCGCCCCTGGTGCGCTGGATGTTTGGCATCGATGTAAGTGAATATCATTCATTGCCTCATCCACAGTTACATTCAATACTTCATTCCTAAAGTCCAGCATTTTGCCACGCGTAGTCGAGAGTAGCTATACAAATTTTGGATACGTGCATCCTTCAGCATTTGGGACGGAATGGAACAATACTAAAATCCCAATTGCTGCCTCTCTAAGTGATCAAACGGCAGCCATGTGGGGGTCGCAGTGCTTTGCGACGGGCGATGTCAAGATCACCATGGGTACGGGGGCCTTCCTGAACCTTGTGACTGGGTTGGACTGCAAGGCCGTGGTCAGCGGCATGTATCCATTGGTCGCTTGGCAGCTTAAGCACAAAAGTAAGCGTGTAGATACGATCTACTGCATCGAAGGTGCCGCCCATGACTTTGGCACTGTGGTCACTTGGGCACAATCTTGTGGACTGTTCGAATCACCCGCCGATACCGCCGAGATAGCTGAATCTGTATCAGATACTAACGATGTCTACTTTATGCCCGCATTTAGCGGATTGGGTGTAAGTACAAAGAACTATATAGACTACTGGCCCCTGTTGCAGTTCATGAACATTCCGTTTACAGCCGCCTGTGAACGACTATCGCGCCGCCAGTGGCTTTATTGGCATGACACCGTCCACTACCAAGGCACATTTGGTGCGGGCGCTTCTGGAGAGTATAGTATTTCGAGTGGTTCAATTGATAGAGAGTGCCGAGCACGAAACAAGACAGAAACTAAAAGTTATCAAGTATGACAAAAAACCTTCACCATTTGTCATTTTCACAAGTATTCGTTTTTCGCAGAGTGGACGGCGGTGTCTCGCGTAATGATTTTGTTTGCCAGTTTTTGGCAGATGCTAGCGGTCTGCGTGTGGAGCGAGCCAGCTGCTCCGAGTCTAGCATAATGGGTGCTATATATCTAGCCGGCATCAATCATGGAATTTGGCATACGGTCGAGGATCTCAAGCGATTTCGCCAAGTGGAGCGTATTTTCGAACCGCAACCGAAGCATTTCAATTCGATCGCCAACCGCATGAAAAAATGGAGCCGTGCCATTGAACGCTTTAGTGGCTGGTACTAGTGCAAATACGAGGGCTATTAAATAGTTTACAGTAGGGCATCTGATTTGCTTGTGTGAATTGTTTTCTTACATATTAAAGTTGTTATTAAAACGATAAGTTATTGTAAATGTAAATGTAAAGAAATGATAAAGTTCTGGTCTCCATTCATATCTGGATTTACTCCCTTCTGTAGTTAAATTTTAGATCGATTTTCAATTCAGTTGAATCTTTGTTGGAAACTTTGTTGTTGATTGAAGATCATTTGTTGCTGTTGTTGTTGCTGCTGCTGTTGTTGATGATGGAAGTCCTGTTGGTTTCCAGCACCTGATAATCGAACGCGTTTGGCGTTTGGCTCATTGGGGTTCATTTGTTGTTGCTGCTGTTGTTGTTGCTGCTGCTGCTGTTGCTGTTGTTGCTGTTGTTGCTGTTGCTGCTGTTGCTGTTGGCGCTTGTTGTCTGACTTGTCCTCCTGGTCGTCATCAGTAAGGAATTCACGTTTCGGGTACGGTATGGGGCAACCGGCGAAGACGTCCTGCGTCGGCAGTGGCTCCTCCTGAAAGTATTGGTCCTGCATCGCTTGCTCCGATGTAATACGCTTGTTGGGATCCATCAACAACAATTTCTGAAGCAAATGAAATGCTTTGCTATCGGGCTTAATCTTATGTCTCTCCATGTACTTGGCTAGCGAGCAGGCAGAATAGGTAGAGCGCTTGAAATCCTTAATTAGCGTATGATGTTCTGGCATCTTTTTGATGTCCTCCCAGTCTTTGTCCTGTGGAAAGCCCATCACATTGAATATGCGATCAAGTTGTTCGTGATGGTATGGATTGCTAGTTTTGATGTCCTCCTGACGGCAATGAAAAATAGGCTCAGATGTCAGCAGCTCCGCAAAAATGCATCCAATAGCCCAAATATCGATGGCCTTCGTATAATGGCGCGCACCCAGCAGCAGTTCTGGCGCTCTATACCAAAAGGTAACCACCACCGGATCCAAGTCGGCCAGCGGCTTTAAAGGAGCATTAAAAAGACGTGCAAAGCCCATGTCTGCAATTTTTACACGGCCCCGTTCGTTGCCATCGCCCATGACAAGAATGTTGGCTGGTTTCAAGTCACGATGCAAAACCCAATTGCTGTGCAGATAATGAATGCCGTCCAGAATCTGATACAAAAGGCTCTTGACCATACCCCGTGGTACAACCACGTGTTTCTTAGTGGCTTTGGCAGCACGATGGAATTTAATGATATGCCATAGATCATGCTCTGCATAGTCAATCAGTAAAAACACTTTGCGGTCGTTGTGCGACAAAAAGACTCGAATCAGCGTTATCACATTTTGGTGTTTCAGTTCGCGTAGCAGAGCAATTTCTCGGCAAGCGGACATAGAGAGGCCAGTGCCATCGATCTGTTTAAGTGCGTATTCCTTGCCATCGCTGAAAATTAAAAAGAAAATGTTTATTTTTTGGATATGTGAATGTTTTTTTTCGTACCTGGTCTCCTTCCACTTGGCCTTGTACACATGACCATAAGTACCTCGACCGACCTTACAGCCCTCATAGTTGAATAGATCTTCTACCTTAGTTCGCTCCATTTGCGTTTTAATTTTAAAATCATAATCCATTTTCGGCTTAACTTCGCATTTACCTCAAACTCAACCACAGCTGTTTACAAACAATTAAAATTACAATTCTATTAGAGATGGACAAAGCTTCCTCAGTCTGAGTACCCCAGCAACATGTTGGCTGCATGTATTGACAGAATGTATGCGAGTCACACAAGTAAGTTTTATATATTTTATTTATTTTTAATTTAACATGATTAATTCTTAATTGCAATAAATAAATACAAGCAAAAAATTCAACTTAGATTATCGACTTCAATAATCGTATAGACTATCGATAGCGATTGAATATCGATATATCAGCTATTAAGCAAGACAAACATATAAAAACGTGAGCCCTACGTAGCAGAACGTATTATCGACGGTTAGTACTAAAAGCATTAATTAAACCAGAAACGATATGGCAAAAACTAAGAGAAATATACGAGCTAAAGCAAAAAGTGCTGCAGGCATTGCCAAACAAAAAGTTCAGGAAATGCAGGCGAAACTAAAACCAGCGCGCCAAGATAAGTTGCTACACAAGACCTTATCTCCGAAAAAGACAAAAACAAAAAAAGAAAAATCTGAGGATAAGCATACGAAGTTGCTAAAACGTTTTGTGGAAATCAAGGAACAACTGAAGGAAGAAAAGGCACGCAAAAAACGAGAGAAAACTAAGATTGTTGGTGACTTACAACCTTTGCGTGATGCGTTACCTTCCCTAGGAGATATTTACAAACTAGTAAAAAGCCAAAAGAACGAGAAGAAAGAACAGAGCGCAGTAGAAGAAGCTGAGGCATTAAGTACCAAAAAAAAGATTAAAAAGAAACGCAACGATTATGTAAGAAAGGTGCAATCCTTCGAGAAACTAATAAAGGCCAAAAACTTCAAAAAAAATCCTCGTGAGATAATTGCAAATCACGTTCGCAACATGTATCAGGCGATGGAAGATGAGGAGTATGTCGAGTAGAGAATAAAAAAATTGATAAAATTGTCTTTGCAGTTTCATTTTCTTTATTAAGAAATATTATACATATATATATTATTATAAATATATATATGTATTTAGTCATTTAATGATGCATATAAATGTTACACACATGAAAGTAAATTGTAAGCGTTATAAGATAAGTTGTGGGGGAGTCAACAGAATGTAATTAATGAGTTCAATTAAACTTGCTTAAAGGATTTGCTATTAAATAAAGCAAATGGAGAAGCTAGTTTTATTTTCGTTTTAAAATTTGACTTTACAGTATGTATATCATAGCCAAAAAGCGATTTAACTGTTATTGTTAGATAAGCTTCTTTTCTTACAGTGTATTTACACAGAAATTTCAATGTGTTTCGATCAGTTTTCTGTAGATATATGTATGTATGGTAATGATATATGTTAGCTTTACTGTAAGGGCTCGATCTCCAAATGTTTCCTTTGTTTAATCTTTAGCCGTACACAAGAATTCTGCATTCTGCATTTGTTTATTCGAGTGAGATCAATAAAATATTTTATCTTTTTTTAAAGTCGCACTACACGGAAATTCTCAACTTGTACTAACATCATGGATTAACATATGTGTGTAGTTTTCATTTTTATTGAAATTATTGAATAAGCGGCATTTCTGGCGTACACGTTACATTTTAGTCACGTATGTAGTATATATTAATAAAGTAGGTGTATTCTCGATTTGTACATTGATCTATTTAACGTACACATATATATTTATATATATATATATATTCATTAGTGGAGTTGTGCATATGGCTCTGAGCTTACGGCGCTGAATGGGGTTTTAACACAATCAGGAAAGGTCTCATTTTCATTAATTATATCGGTCTTATTATTAAATATATCGCAACTATGTAAGACATTTTCTTCCTTTTTGCCAGCAATATATAGCTTAAAACTCATCTAAATTATGGTTATAATTACAACCTACCGCATTATGGGGCTATCGTGATTGTTAGTAATTTTTTTCATTTTTCTTTTTAAAGTACATTTACATTTAGAGATAGAAAATATATATGCATATATTTTGGCTATATCTATATTTTGCACATTTATGAGTTAGAAACAACATTCTTAAACTAGGTTGAAATATGTATACTACTGTCATATAACGATCGCTTTACTTATTCAGCAGAAACATCAGTAAACTGTGAAGAAAGGGAATTAGATATCGTATTGAATTAAGGTCTATAATATTATAAATGCTTCAAGCACTTATAATACTTAACACACCGGAAATTAATCCCTTTATTGGCCAACATACGATTGCATTCGCTAGAGCCAGCACTGTTACCATCAGGCAAGGGGAGCACGTAATAATCACTCTCGGTGCTCTGGAATGGAATATAAAATATATGTTCATATATATGCGCCTGATGATGTAACTACTAGTTTACCGTTTCCGTGAATTCATGCTTATAGATCTGCGTGGTAACCTTCATGTCCGAGAAGGGGCCTTTGAGTGCAAAGAAATGTATACTCATCGGTGTGCTGGTCTTCGTCTTCAGTATTAGCTGATAGGTGATGGTTCTCTCATTCGACTGATGGGGATCTCGTTGGCTGTTATTGATGCGAGCCTTCACCACCCACTGTTGATTGAATGCTGAGAAACGGGCCGTCTCATAGAACAGTTTGTGCACATATTCATCCGTGCGATAAGGTTTCATCTGTAGATCTGTTAGGCAACAGTTGTTAAATAGTAAAAGGGATTATTTAATGCTTCACTTGCCATTAAATATAATTTTCTCATAGCTCAGAAGGTCTATCAATGTACTAAACATTTTCTTTTCCTCTTTGATCTTCACATCGTGTGCCTCCAAGGCAGCCATTACTTCATAGCCGGATTTTTGAGGATGCAAGCAGCTGCGTTCGTGTTCAGTTGCTATAAAAAGGATAAGTATTTGAATAAATAATATATATGCGTAAACATTGGGGTATATTGGTATACTACTACATACTCTCATGATAGGGTCCACGCCACTGGCAGCCGATACGATGATATTTGCATTTTGTGGGTCGCTCTTGACACTCGTGCTGCTCATGACGTTCCAGAGATTTATATGGAAATTCTTTATTGCAAAACTGCAAACAGGTCAGAAAAAAAAGTTTTAGTTCTTATTCCATCAGGGTATGTCATAGTGAAATCGTATCAACCTGACATTCGCTGGGTAATTCGGAAGCTGCCTTCTCTACAGCCAGATTACGGGATGCGGTGCTCTTTGATATTTCCACACGGCAATTCGGGCACGTGGCTATCTGATCCCTTAGGCTACATAAACGATTGACGATCAACAATGAAATATAGAATGAAAAAAGAGAACGATTTTCGTTATTGGGCTATTCGAGCAGATCCGACTATTTTATCAAATCACAGTAAATAATTTTTCAAGTCGTTTAATTTTCGCTTTTGTGTTTCATACCGTCCGTCCGCCAGGAGGTGGGTGAAGCAGGCGGCGCACATCAGGTGACCCATTTGGCACTAAAAAAAAGAGAGCAGAGTAAGACGCAGAGAGGTTTTAGTGCGGGTGCATGTCAGACTTATATATGTTAAATGATTTTTAAGTAAGTAGTAGAACTAAATAAAAATGTGGAATACAAATTAACCTGCAATTAAAGAAAAAAGAAGAAAAATTTGCTATTAGTCAAATACGCTATTTTGCAAAAAGAAATTTGTATGATTCTGTGAAATGTAGGAGGATATTATAAGTACTGTGAACAGGAATTACGGATTGAGCTAATTGATTTTGGCTTGAAAGATATTTTTGATATGTTTGGATGGAGGGATGGTTGGATGATTGGTTCGGATCCTGTGGGTGGTTGCTCAATATTTTTCTTTTCTTTTTTTTTTTTTAAATAAAAAACGCTTGTTTTGTATTCAGTTTTGAAATTAACAATTTGCACTCTATGCAAAAATTTATTGAAATCACTTTTCGGTTTTTTTCTTTTCATATTTGTCTATTTGTACATTTCAATTATATATCAACAGTTTACAGTTACTGCCTCTTGGTCTCAAATAGGCTAAAGATCTTTTAAATACTTAGCGGTAAGAATAAATTACATTACTTGTGGCAAAGTGTGTGTATGTGTGTGTGTGTGTGCTTACAAGAGTTAGCTAAGTTGATAAAGTTTCATTTTTGTCTGTAAATATTAAGTTGACTTAACTAGATTATTCATTATAGAGACACTAATTAGTTTAGAGGATGAGAGAGAGAGAGAGAGAGAGATGTTAAAGGTCTACTGTTAGGCATAGACTGGAGCTTAAAGAAAACTCCTTGAGTTCATGACTCCATGATCAATAATATAAAAGGAAACATATATAAATTTTTTAATTTTTATTTTTTTCTCATTCATTTTAAAAACAGTTTTTGGAACAAAAAATAACTTGTGTAAAAAATGAATATAACGAAATTATTAGATAAGACACTAAAGGAATAGGTGTAGCGCTCAATCCAATTACTAGGGATCAGTCTAAAAGAGAGCACGAGGTAATGAAAATACATGACTGGAAAAGTCAGGTTTGCCGGCCTTTTTCATTAAGCGATTGTTTTTGCAAAATAGACGGCATATGATAGTCGCGACACAATGCACTGTCAATTATCATTGCTGAAGCGCGATAAAGACGCATTTTTTACTGTGGCCATTGTCGTTCGATCTTTTGGAAATTCTATTTACGGAGTGCCATCCATGTGCGATATACCCAAAATGTATGTACATTATATGTATACATGCTGCATATGCATACATACATATTTATTTATTCACAATGCAACGTGTGTGTGTGTGTGAGTAGGCCAGCCTTTTCGCTGCACCCCAAATCCTATTTTCATTTCTATTTTCTTAAGTTGAATGAACTTCGAAATGTGGTTCAAGCTGAAACCATTAAGACTTCGCAAGCGATATTTACGAAATTCAGTATACAGCTGAGACAATTGTTTAAAACAAACCCCCCAGTATATTCAACTTGTTTTGTCACTGGCGAATCCATTCACTGGTAGGTAAAATCTTACTTTACCATACTCACGTTCTTATTATTATTGTGTGTATTTATTCACTCGCTCATTTTGTCCGTTTTTGATAGCCTCATGCGATAGCATAACAAAACCCAGCTGATGGTGTTTTGGTAGAAATGTATGCATGCTGTCTGTGTTTATTCATGTATCTGACCAAAGAAGATTGTCAGCAGCGAAGAAACAAAGAGAGAGAAGAAAAGTGGATAGCGGAGACGATAATAACAACAACAGCGGCAACGACATCGTAGAGTAGGTAAGAGGAAACGCTTAGAATTTACAGGTTTTAGACATTGCCTCAAAAACTGGTAAAACAAGTTTGTCTTATATTACAGGTCACTGCAAATAACAACAATGACAAACAACCTGCACACAACCAACAAATATTTTATCAAAATCTGCCCTTCTATTTCCAGCACCAAATATAACACGCACCACCTTCTTTAATCATACCAATTGGAGTCAAAGACAACTTTAAATTACAAAATGCGTCGTAGTTTTATTTGTCTCTCAACAAGTAAATGTTTTTATTCGCCCATAAACAGCTGACTATGTTATTATACGGGCTGTGCGTGTGAGCAAGATGAGACGAACGTCAATAACAGTACCGAGGAGAGCACCAACTGCCCGCAAAAGCAAAACAATAACAGAGTGTATATGAAAAATCGAGAGTAAAGATATTGTGAATGTGTGTCCATAAATAATATATAAGTGCAATATCTAAACATTGGCTTTAAGTTTTTGGTAAATATCTCATTGTATTCATTACACATTACAACAAAATTTAATGTGGTTCATAATAACAAATAGATAAACATGGTTTATTCATCTATTAGTTGGTGGGTCAAAACAATGACGCAGTTATATTTATGACTGATGTACATATGTCTATGTATGTATGTATGTATATGCGGGACGTCTGTGTGTTTTGAGATAGGGGCCAAACATTTAATGAGCAAGAGAGAGAGTGAGACAAAGAGAAAACCAGCCATAGTCAACGTAGCACTGTTAAAAAGGCGAAAAGGTTTAGAAAAGAAAACAAGAATTAAGATACATATATGTATGTACATATATTCATACATATGTATGTACATCCGTTGATATATAACGTAAATATACACATATATATGTACATGTGTTTGTGTTACGTAAAGCTTTTATTTATAAATTGGCACAATTATTTATTAATTTAACAAATAAACATTCTGAATGACGAAAGATCAATATCAACATGAATCAGTGCATTAAAGAATAATGGATAAATACATATATTCTTATGCTTATGGTATTTATGCATGTGTGCAAATTAATTATGAAGAATAGGAAATGGCAAAGAGGCAATTAGCTTTTTGAATGAGAAGATATGTACATATGTTTATGTTGTGTGTGTGTATTAACATAGTATGTCGGCCTAGTAAAAAAACAGACGTTCCGTTGTGAGCATTATTTTGATTGCGGGCGGGGTTTATAGAAACGAAGTCTCCAAAGGCATCTGTTTTGCGGGGGTCGGACGGGCTACGTAACTAAAAATAGGCCACGAACACAAATAATACATAACTGCTTCCATTTCACAATATGTATGTAAATACGCATCCATTGGAAATATTTGCTATGTATGTACAACGTGTATGCTTGTCCATTAGTTTAAGCAAATTCAAATACATACTATGTGGATGACTGCATAGATACATATGTACATAGATATGTACATATGTATGTATGCATGTATATATGGGTGAATATGAACATACAACAAATTTATGACGCAACAGTGGAAAACGCCAGCTATGCAGCTGTTATAGTTAATGTAACTGCGCAAATAGTTTTAAGGTGGGGGTCAGTGGGGTGAGCATTGATATTGACCAGGGTTGCTTTGGTCGTCGCTCGCTTACAACGCAATAAATGTGCAGCAGCATGGCGAGAACTGCATGCTATGTAACCATAATGCGTGTGAGCGAGTGCGCTGTATATACATACTTACAAAAACAAATAATAGGTAAGCTATACAAAGGTAGGAGGGCAAATGCTGCAAGTGCCCTGGCATTGTCAAGGCAATGGCAATGGGCTCTTGGAAATGTAACCATCGGCAAGTAAATAAATACAACTTTTTTTTTACGTGTGTTTTACAGTGTTGCTTTCTGGCTCTCGCTCTCGGACGCGCTCTTACTGGTGAGCACAGCTGTGTGTACCGCGCTTATCGGGTTGTCAGCGGTGTGTGGGGTGGGAGTGGTTACTTACAGCTGAGTTTTCGATTGCTTTTGCTCGATTTGTTTTGTATACAGAGAAATTTAAAAAATACACTTCTGTATGTATGTATATATGTGAATGCACAAACGTCTTTGCTCTTTGTGCAAAATGTTTATTAAATTTTCCACTTTTATTTTTATTTTTTGAGCTTGCATGCCACAATCAACTCACCTGATACATGGCCGTTTTGGGCAAATCCAAGCACACAGCACAGCATAGCGCAGTCGAGATACGATAGGCAAGTTTCTCGTGTGTTCCGGCTCCAGATCCACCAGGACCGCTTCCTCCACCGCCCGACAACGAGCCCGATGATGAGGAAGCTGCATTCGGATCGAGCATCTGCTTTTTCGCTGGTGGCTCGCCAGTACTTTGCGTATCTAATGGTACGCCCACCGACATGCTGGCGCTGCCTCCTGCTGACGAAGTTGAGGCTTGCATTTGCATTTGCATGGTGGTCACTTGGTTGTCGCCCAGCATTGGCAATGTGGATGAGGGTGGCTGCTGCACTGCCGAACTAGAAGATTCTACAGTAGACATATTGTTTTTATGCTGCAATCGCTATGTTGTGTTTTTTGTTTCTGAATTTGTTAAAATGAATCACACAAATATTGTTATTTGAAATGGCAGCTATGTTCCTATCTTTCTCTCTCTCTACTGAACAAACATAAATACACACACAAATACACTCGCTCATTCAATACAGTGCACTGCACTTTTGTGATTTTGCTATTCACACAACTTTCTTTACTCTCCAATATTTTAGTTAAACTTTCCGTTACACGTCAAACCGCGTCGAAAGTTACAGATATAATGAAAATGAGAGGAGAGATGTCAGTTCACGGAAAAAGAGAGCATATGTTAAACTAACAGAATGTTAATAGTACAGTGGTCTTCAATCAATTTGAAAAACATAATAATTTAAGGGCGTAATGAACAGCGCTTGCTTCATTCAAATTCAGCTGTCCCTTGAACAATCCATTACATTTTATTATCAATTTTAAATTATAAATAATAAAGTGATTCCAATAATTATTTTTATTAAAGTGTAAGAGGTTCAGTTAAATGATTGCTGTTCCATATGTTGTGATATTACTCTCCTCCATATTGCTGTAATACTCAAATTGGTAACGTTATTGTTACAGCAGCTGTTCTTGTTTTGGTGTTATACATTATCATTTATAATTTATTTTTTCTCATAAATATGTAAAAAATATAATATCGGACAACACACGCATTTTAGTCATTTTTTTCTCTTAATAAAGAACACTTCAATTTATTTTCGTATATTTATTGCCAATAAGTAACGCTTATGTAATGTGGTTTTTACAAGTAAGGCCGGTCCATAGGCGTTTGTTTTGCCTTTTTGTCGCGTGCACGCGGGAACCAACGGTGTTTTGTAGTATGTGTTAACTTCATAAGCTCCTGACGTGCTACCTCTGGAAACTTGTTTTTAAATGCAGTCATTGCCGTGCGCAGTGAAGCTTCCTTAATAACATTGGAGCTTTGCTTCTCAACCAACTGTGGCAGGGGTTTTGTGTGTTCGTAAGGAAACGGAGCATCTGGATGCCAGGCTACAATTGTTTTGCCATTTTTGGTTACGGCAACGATGTCTACCAGGCTTTTTCCACCAATGGCATTTTTGTTTATAGCGTTTTTTGATGAATTTGTTGAAAATAAACGGCAGCAAGAATATAAACGTGGAGACAACATTTTAACAAGTGTGACCAAATTTGTTGGATTGTATATAAATTTTATTAAATGCCTATCGGTCGGCCGCCACAAGATATTGAGCGACAAATAACATCTGTTTAAAATTTGACAAAACAAAATACATTTTAATGAATTCAACAATTTGATCAACAAGTAAATATACATATACATATATATATATATATATATATATATATATATATATGTATATATATACCCGCTCTAAAATTTCATTATATGCTTAGAAGAAAAATGTGGCGTAGCGGAAAAAATTGGCTTAAGCCTTACCAACTATTGTCAAAAAAACTCATATTTAAGGAAAAATAAAATGATAATTTTCGTTTGCAACCTAAAAATACAGCAGCGAAAACAAGGCTAAACACGAACAAAAAAAATATATCTGAAATTCAGTGAGACTTCAATATCCAATCAAGTCAAGTTAAATAAATGTCTACAGTCAACTACAAATATCATAAGAAGTTTAAATCTTCGGAATATGACTGGGCGCGGCCGTAATTCTCGCCGTTCGGCAGAAAAGCCAATACAGCAATTTAATATATTTGATGATCCACTAGACATTGATATGAATATATCCGTTAAGAATGAAGTTATATGCTCAGATATGTTGCCCATTGAAGAGGAAGTTATATTTGGAATGGTTGACAGTCAGCAGTTGGTTGAGGAGCAGCAGAAAATGCAGCGATTATATCCCTTGGATATAGATTCAAGTCAATGTCATAATCTTAATGACCGATTGAGTAACCTGGAGCGTAAAGTAGATTTCCTACTTAATGTAAATACCAAAATATTGGCACGTGTTGATAAAATCTGCGAAAATATGAAGACGGTCACCAAGCCAAATGATTTTCCTGTTAAGCACAAAGAAGCATTGGAAGCAATTGATACGCAAATTGCAAATGATCGAGAGAAATATGTGAGTAATTCACAAAAGACGATTAGTAATAAAAAAGTTGAATTATTGTGATGCATTTTTTACAGACAGAGCTGTTTAAGAATCTGCTAAGTCCTAGCGGAATTGTTAAGAATATTGGACGGATATTAGATCAAAAGTTGTTGATGGAAATGAACTACGGAGGACACAGTTCAAAAGCCGGCTTAAGCAATTATGTGAATTTGAATACGGCGTTGTATGGTAATTAATAATATTTGTATTTAGGTTTGTGATATTTATTACATCTGATTCTTTTCAGAGTCTCAGAAAAGAGAAGGCTACACTTTTGACGACTATAAGAAGGATGCTCGTTTGGCTTTTCAGAAAGCAAAAAATCGTGTATACAAAGCAATATCTGAAGCCAGAAGGCTTAAAAGGTTGAATGGCGAACTCGAAGAAAATACACAGTTTATAAAAAATAAACAAAGTTCTAATGAAACAATGGAATGCACGAACTAGGTTCAATATGCTCTAAAGAATCATGCTATTTAGGCTTTTAGTATTAACTAGTTTTAATAAAGGAGAAAACGGTCTATACATCTAGTGATATGTATGAATATATCATTCTCACATGTTAAATATGATGTACAATTACAAATTTATTCGTTCAGTGCTTATGCTATCATGCACATGGATTTATCGATAGTTTTCGCTTGTCGATAAGTAAAAGCGGCTTTTTTAAAACTATTATGGTATTATGGTTATGGTAAATAAATTTGTTTTATTTTATGAGTTAGATTAAATACTGATTAGGATAGACTCCTCAGCTTGGGCGTTAAAAAATTCTGTACTCACACAGTCTCAATATTCCCCTGCCTGTCTTGTTTTTTTATTAAATGCTTCAAATTTCTATTGAACATCCACTTGTCCCATCGTTCAATTTTTCTCTGTCTAAAATATGCTGGCAAATTAACATGGTTTTTGTTGCCAAATATGCAATTTTAATAAATGTATAACGCCGTTATTTCTTGTTCGCTTATTGAAATTTGTTTTAGCCATTTTCTTTGTTGGTTGCGTCGAGACATGGAAATTTGGCTAGATAAAGTATATTGTGACATGGTTATTCTATGTATTTAGATACTCTTGATTTTTATTTAATTTAATTAACTGGCCAAGTGAGCCGTATTAATAGAGATGCGGCGGTTTCATCTCGCCATTACAATAGCCATTTTGAGGAAAATGACTCGGATTGGAGCAAACGGAAAACCAAATATCTGTCATTCGCATGTCAATATCTCTGGTTATGAGCCATAAAAATGTCCGGATTGTCTAAAACAGCAATATGTTGGGCATATATTTCGTAGACGCACGGTTATCGCTCATACATACATTGGCATCGCAATTTATTATACAAACGCTTGGGGCGCAACTATGTCCATGCTCTGCAACGCCATTCGCTTTGGCTATTACGAGACGCCCTTTTTTGTGCTAGGCGACCGTAAAAGGCGGCACCAAAGCTGCAAATTGTCTACCATTTGTTTTGCCTGATAATGTCTCAATAAAATCTGTGAGGCATTCGGAGGTATTCATGCTGTCTGTCCATAGGTAAATGTGCGTGTGAGTGTCTGTTCCAGGCGTGTGTGATTGGGTATCCTCCATCTATTTACCTAAGCTTCATATACAACTATATACTCGTATGTATATATTGAGGATGCGTAAAACCCAACGATTTTGTAATTACCAAAGTTGTTAAATTTTACAGCTTTCGTCGTTTATATCAGAGTCTACCATCTACCGTAAGAGAATGCAAATGTCCTTTATGCAGTGCAATTTGATAGCCCAGTAGCAAACTGCCGGGATAGTTTAATTAAATAGTTTTCTGTCATTTATGATTACAGTGCCAGTTGGCTTCAATTACTATGTAAGGAAAAAAATAACGAGTAAAAGAAAATGAAAATGCAAAGTGATAAAAGAGAAGGAAACAGCGGGGAATATTGGCTTATATATATGTAGATTAATGTCGGCCGCTGAAATCGTTGATCAATGATCAATGATGATGAATATGAGTTAATGTATTATAATTATATGTAATGATAATGTCATATTATTAATTGATAATGATAATGACAGTGGCTTATATACATACATACGTATATATATATATATATATATATATAAATATAAATATATATATATATATATATATATATATATATATATATATATATATATATAATATATATATATATATATATATATATATATATATATATATATATATATATATATATATATATATAAATTACCATTTTGATTGCGAATGATAAGGCAACGAAAATCGGATTAATAATGAGAATACAGTACAATAAAATTTAGTATATACATATAACAAAACCATTATACCTGTTTTCTATTTTTAATGGGATCAGGGTATAAAAATGTAGACAATACTGATAATAATAATAGTCATAGTAGCAATTAAAAATAAAATATCAATGTCAATGATAATACGATAAAAATAATGGTCAAGAAATTGTCAATATCAATAGTAATGATAATGACAATGCTAATCACAATGCCAGTGCCAATGACAACGACAATGACAATGACAATACATTGACGTTCACAATGACAATTAAAACGATAATGATAATAATAATGAAAATGACTTCTTATCTTATCATTTCTCCTTTAATAAAGTTTCACCATTTCCGTCTAAATCGAAATGAAGAAGATTGCTCATTTTACTTTTGTTATATTTTTTTAAGACTATCGCTGACCGCCTGCTTGTCAAAGTTGTCCTCGAGCTTTTGACTGTGTAATTATGCAACAGAGTGTGAAACTCTCTGCATTTTCCTAGTTTTCAGCGCTTTTTTACAAATAAAGTTTTAATTGCTATGGTTTCTGATCTAAAGGAAGCATAGTTTTGAGCATTGCATAAATTAAATTGTGCACATTTATAAGAAGAATTTAATTTCTGTATAATAACCTAAATTGAATTGAATTTATATGCAGAGTGAACTCCAGAAACGACAAATGCCAAATGCTGATTGTCACGCGGTGCGTATGATTAAATAAAAATGATGAAAGTTGATTTAATTAATTGGCTCATAACGATTTTGTGAAAATGCTTGCAACATACGTAAGGAATCGTTAGTCGATATACAAAAGTTGAGGCTAATCAATTTATGCCTTTGCATACCATCGATGGCTGAAAGGCTCCCATGGAAGTAAAAAAACTGAATGAATGAACAAAATAAACAAATTACAAATACGTTAAGAAAAAGTTTTTGCTCTCTCTTTCTCTCTATCTGTTTTCGTTCGATAAAGACAAAACCCCATTCAAATCAGGCACAAACTCCCTGCATAGTCGTTATAGTCAATCGAATGTGTGAAATTTCCCTTTCATAGCTGAATTAAATTCCAATGCACACAAGCATATATATATATATATATATATATATATATATATTTATATATATATGATGCATGCAATTTCTAGGACGAGTTTAAACCACTTGAAATAGCGTACAGTGGAAGATCTAATAGAAATATTTCTTTTTTTATTATTTGATTTAATGCTCCCAGCTAAAAGAAAATTGATGCTTATTTGCTGTTTGAATAAATATTCGGAATAAATTTAAGTACACATATGTTCGGGTACACACGCTACTTTTTAGCATATTTCTAAGCTGTTAATTATAGTTCCGTTATATCTTTTGGTATTGTTGAGGAAATAATATTTTTAGTTTCTATAATAAATGAAAGCCATATGAGTGGAACCATTCACAAAAAAGAAGAAATTAAACATTGCTATAAGTATTTAAACCATTTTGACCACTGTGAATAGTTTGTTTTTGCTTCGATTTTATTTAGTGCTGCCCTCCGTCTTGAATGTTTTCCCTTCTAATTTCCTTTATCGAATTTACGATTTTGTCGCTGTCATCAACTGAGCTGAGAAATAACAACAGTCCGAAGATGTTTCCCTGCTATTTTTTTTTGGGTTCGCTCGTATTATGCCATCCTCATCTTTCCTGCACTCTGTTCCTAATCCGAAAAGAAGTGTTTTGGATTTGTGGCTGTCCGTCTATCCACTCAAACCATATTGACTGACTTATTTTTCTGATAAAATATCGAGATTAAAGTGCTAGAGACTTGAAATAAATACAATTAAAATTATTCAAATATATACTCGTGTTGAAAACCCATCTAAAGAGTTAAACATTTTAGTTTTGATATTCTCTATCGATGTGTCAAATAAAAATTGGTAGCCATCTTTTTACTCCTAAATATCTACATTCTTAGAGCCTAAATGATAGACCTACGAGAACAGAGTCTTACGCAGTCGGTTGTGTTCTACTACAATGTGCTTCGTAGTTTTATTTTTTCTGTTCTGGTCCATTATACAAATAATTTTGGTATGCCAGTCGAACGATCTGCGTTTCATCGTTCGGATTTCTAGCTGACAAATTGCGCTGTAGAAAATAAAGTATATGTGTAAATTGCCAAAAATGTCAAATGAAAGAATCGTGGCCCATAACCTTTGCCAGCCAGTGGTTTTGACGCCCACGGACTGGTGACATTTCGCGCGCGCAACTGCAGCCAATGCTGAAGGCGGATAAGAAGGAAAACTTCACGGCTAACTATGGAGCAGTCACCAGTTAAATTTGAAGCATCAATGGTGGAACCCCGCATTATCTCGCACCCACGCCAACAATCATAATATGCATATGCATCATATGCATAATATTTTTTTGCATTACAGAAAACCCATAAAGTCGATATTATGCTATTTTCCACGTTTTATTTGCTGGGCCACTTGCGGCTATTTGTAGAACAACCTGCAAAGAGCTTTCTTAAAATTAAGTTTTGCCAGGCTTCCAAGAGTTATATTAATAAGGTCAAACTTATTCCAAATCTCAAATATTGTTTCTAATAATTTATAATAATTGAAAAATGTTTTCTATGCCTACGGACACTTAAAAGGAACTCACGTTGATGGCCATGTAAAGGGTCACGTAGTATGTGAAAATCTACTGTGGGGCGCTTTGTAACCACTTATAACTAAAGTTAAAGCCTAATTCAAAGAAGTGTTTTACGAACTATAATTAAGATATGAAAAAAGTATGACAAAGAGTAAAATAAGCACATTCAAAAACAATCAGATTAATATATATATTTATAGATAAGTATAGCACCGAAATGCATACCTCATTTGGCTCTTATTCTCGAATGGCTGAAACGCAGTTTACTTGACGCTGTATATACGTTGTTCGTCAGGTCTCTCTTATGTTACCCCTATCCATACGCTGATGCTCCCCCGACCATCTCAAATCTTGTGTCTCATATCGACAATAATCGATATATTCTAAATCGTAATGTTCGAGTAAAAGGCTCTGCTAATAGTAATCATAGATTAGGAATATATGTTTATATTCGAATCCCTCTCCAGTATCCCATTTACATATTTAGACGCCATTTCTCCTAGCTAGCCCCCGACTAGAACATTCTCATGCTTGGCATTGTCACGTCGCGTCCCATACATGTATAGAATTTGGCTGACTTGCCATTGAATTTGATTTCAAATCAATTCCAATAAAATTTTGTTACTTGACGAACGTGTAATGCACGCACGCTGTCATCCCTAGATGCATTTGTTGTTCAACTTTTCTTTTTTTTTTGCCATGCACTGCCATTTTTTGCAGTGCCATACACTTCCGAACAGAAAAAAGCAACTACATTAGCTTTTATTATACCCTATGCCCGCCGAGAAGGTATAAGTGATAGACATACATGTAACATATATAATCATGAATATATTTTTCATTTGACCATTGAGTATAGATATAGATATATATATATATATATATATATATATATATAATACTGATGTAGTAACACCAATAAAAAGATTTGGGCTTTTTTACATACGAAACAATTGAGAGGAAATTCTTCTAATAACACTATACAAATATCTGCAGTGGTATTTACATATATGGACAGCTAAATCTTGACACAGGGTATGCGGGAGTTGCATACTGTCATAAGTGCACTTCAACTTGTTATTTCTTAGCAGTATTGCAAGTATATATATATATCTGAGTCTGCGTGGGAACATGCAACCGATTTATTGACTGAGTTCTGTATGAACATATTTAGCTTAAAGCCAGTTTGTCTGCGTTGCCAAAAATAGGTTTTCGGTAGATATATGATATTGTAGCAGTTTTATGGGGCTATATATGTAAATTTGAGCTTCACATAAACGATGGGGCTGCTAAATTCATCACTGGGGGTTGGGTCAGTGCCATTGGCAATTCAGTCATAAAAAGAACATTGCTTGGGGAGGCAGATGTGGATGGTCTAAGCTTTATAAGCTCTGGCAGGCCACAGGAGCTTCGAGATGGGGCAGTGAGAGGAAATCAACTAAGCTGATTGACTTAAGCGCAGCGGTTCCTTCCACTCAATGAGAGTTGGTCAAAGTGGCAGCAGCTACAAAACAATGACAGTGTCAATGATTTGTCCGCTAAGTCTTGGAGCTCGTCTTAGTCATAGCTAATGGACGGTGGCTGGTCTCAAAAGACGTGCTTAAGTCAATTTGAGTTTTGCTCATTTCCTGAAAGCACTCGCCAACCATAAGTCTGTCGGGAAGGAGGTGGGGACGCTCAGGACGCAGGATGCAAGCCTTCACCAAAGGCAAAGTTTGGGGATCGGCAAATAAGAAGAAGGACAGAGAGTGTGAGAGACATATAAACAGAGGACGCGTGTTTCCGCTTAAAAGTTTGCGTTGACTATTGATGATGCTTGGTCAGGGACAAATAAATCCCCAATCAGCTTGTTTGTCGACTCTTGCTGGTCGAGACTAATTGCCATTTAATGACGATGACAATTTGAAGAGTTGGAGAGATATATGTAAGCACATACATATCTCGAGTGAATTTCTGCAAACAGTGAAGACGAATAGTTAAGAATTATTATAGGATTTCATTAGTAAGCTTGTCTTGCTGGTTCGGATAGATGCCTAAATTATATTGGCCGCAAACTAAAAATGCTTTAATAAGAAAAAAAGTGTTGATTGATAGTTTTTTTTGTTTTGTTCGCTGAGTTAGATCTAGGTCAGCAAATCTTATACCGCAATCACGACTGCTGGACAGAGAAAACAATGCCCAATCATACGTGCGTTTTACACTGCAGTTCGTAAGCAGACATGGCAGAGTGGGAAAATGTGGGAAAAGCTCGATATAATGGCATCATCAGTAGCAGGACAGACAATAGCTATAAAATAACCAAGAAATTGCAATTGAATTGAAATAAAAGCAATTGTAATTGAAATTGAAAAGAAAATGTTACAGAGACTGCCTCAAAATCAATGACGGAATTTGGCCTTGATTTTGAAAATCTCAGAATATGGGATAAATTTTTCTCTTAACCAGGAAAAACCAATTCACTCATTATATGGACAGCGGACGACAGTGAATAAACGACAATTCATACTTTTAATATAAAATACGAATTCTCTTATATAACTAGTTTAAGCTATTTAGAAACTGTTTCATTCTTGAAATTTCAATGAAATAACAAAGGAATTAAAATATTTTGTTGAATTTTTCGAATAAATATTTCGATAAAGTTTTCATCATTAATAAACTTATTTGGATGTCCCCGTAGTATTCAAAATCCTCTTGTATTCAATGGGCGACGCCCATATTATGACGCTTCATTTGACATGGGTTCCTTTCGAAGATGTGTATTATACATACTACAGTAATTATAATTGGCATTTGCCGCCCTTCATATAAAGCGCTTTGTGACCCTTTTGATAACGGTTAAGTTAATTTTTTATACCCTGATCCCATTAAATTGGAAAGCAGGCTATATTGATTTTGTTAAAGTATGTAACAGGCAGAAGGAGGCGTGTCATCCCCCATAAAGTATATATATTATTGATCCCACGAGTCGAATGTCTGTCCATTTGTCCATTTGACCGTCCGCCTATCCGTCGGTCCGTCCGTCGGTCTGTGTGTATGTCATATGTCGTATGTATGATCGAGTCGATCTCAGAATCTATAGGAGCTAGAGACTTGATTTGTGTAATTTTGTATATACCACGCGCATATCGAGTTTGTTTCAGAAAATCGATAACTATTCCTGAATAATTGTTATCGATTTAAAACTATATGAAAAATTTGCTAAGATTCTTTATTTTTTTCGTATTAAAAATTAGAGTATCTAAATTTTTAACAGTTTCGATATGGATACCAGCCCAAAATTTCCCCAAAATCTTGAAAATTATGTTCAGTTGTAAATATGGCATATATGTAAAGTATTTTGGTTCCTAAAAAAAAAACAACAAAAAATATTTACATCATAAGGTGAAAGTTTCATCAAAATCGGTTTATAAGCGTAAAAGTTATTAAACAAAGTTTTTGGCCACTTAGCACCAGCGCACGAAAGGTAGAACGCCCTGAGCCAAGCTGGCGCCTATGTATACATGTAAATTTTCTTTACATGTGCACACATATATTCCACTTATTCTAAGAATCGAATTTCGGTCGAATTGTGCTTGAATTGTTTTTGAATTGTCTTTGAATTGTCAGCTACCTACTTTAAATTTGCCGCTCGGCACTTTTTGCAGCAGTGCGATTTTCGATTCTTCTTTTTTAAGAGTAACGGAACAATTGTTTTGGGCTTGCAAATGTGTGTTGGTATAATTTATTTGTAGAATTTGTTCCCATAATTCTTCTTTGAATGACCATTGTCGTAGATGGTTCTACATTCGAGTTATGGGCTATATTCAAAAACTTTAATAGAATGGGTTCTGGGTATCTCGTAGTCGATCACCTCCGACTAGTTTTCTTACTTGTTTATCTTTAAATACATAGGCGAAGAGACAGCCAAATATGAACTCTTAGTCTTCGTAACGCCATATAACATAGTAATAATATAATAGCCCCTGAAAACCTACAATGGAAATGCTAAACTTATCTAATAAATGATAGAAATAGAATTCAATGTCAATTGTGATAAGTGATGGAATTCTAAAAGAGAAAGGGGGACATCAGGGTGTAAGAGATCCCATAACGTATATAATTCTAAAATTCTTCCTAGACAACCCAACAAGCAAGCTCCTCAGCATTCGAAATTGTTTTTCAATGGATAATATTCCTGTTGATAGTAGGTAAATGCTGTTTGTTGGTTGCCACCGATTTCCTCAAATAGTCAATATCTAGCAGTCAACGTACATACATAAATAACATATATTGATATACGTATATCTACTTTGCACAAGCAAACATGTTTGTTTTGCAAATAACCCTTTGTCACGACACATCAGCAGGGTTTAAGCTGGGGTTGTCTGCTGAAATATCAGCGCCTGCAGTTTTCATTAATTCTATGCCCATGTGCTGTGTGTATGTGTGTTTGTTGTTTAGTGTCTCGGGCATCGCGCGGTTGTTGGGCTCGAACCTGAATTGAACTGAAGTGAACTGTGGGACCCTGACATTTGACATCGCCAGTTGCCAGCTGCTAGCTTGCATGGTTCTCATGTTATATTTTCACTTGCTGGCATATTCTTATTCATATTCTCGTCATGAATCGCCTAAAAACTGTGAATATTTTCATAACATATTTTAAAGTATACACAGTTTGGTTTATCATATGAATAATCAAATTATGTTATCGAAAGGTGAGTTGCACCATTTTCAAGTGTCTATATCTCATACCTTATACCATATTTGTTCAGTCTAATATCTACATATCAAGTCTGACTTGACGCATATAAGATATATAACACACTAATGCATGAATATGTATCTGAAAAATTAGAAAAACTCTATCTTAAACGATTTAATCTTTGTCAGGCCAATCAATTATTTCTGACTTTTTTTTTAATTTTAAGCGCATGTAGTTGTCTGTCTGTGGGGGTGTTTGTTGTGCCGATATGTGCCGTTGGGGTCTGATTAAATGAGCATCAAGTGATGCAGCACCTGCCTTCACCTGCTGTTCCACAACATTTCAAATATGCAAATTGAAAAGTCATGTTTCCTACGGGGAGGGACCACGGCATCAAGTGAGACCTCTTTAAACTGCGCTAAGTTTGAAGCAGCCACAATTGACGACAATCAAAATACATGTTAAGCCATTATACTTATTTTAAATTAGTTTAAAATATTGTGTTAATACACTTCAGTTTTGTATGGATGTTTTTTTTTGTCATTTTTATACCCTGAGTTAATTGAAAGCTAAATTTCAGGGTTTTGTAAAAATTTACGTCACACGCAGAAGGAAGCGAGCTTCACGCCATGAAGTACATATATTCTTGATCAGAGTGATTATCTTAGTTTAATAACCTGTCCACCTGTCCGTCAGCCCGTGTGAACATGTTATTTTCGTACATCATAAAAGTTAGCGACTTGAAATAATAAAGCAAAATGGTCGTCAATACCATTCTCATCTTATTTGTTTATTATCAATAATTGAGCTTCTGTTTGAGGCCCAGAAGAAACGTGCAGTAAGTTTATTGGATTGCTGTATTGCATAAACAAATTTGGGTTTCTTTTGGTTTTATAAATGTCCATAAATCACGCAAGAGAGAGAGATAGAGTGAAAGAGTGAGATAGAGAGAGAAAAAGCAAAAGATAGAGGGACCGAGAAAGGAAAGAAATAGGGGGAGAATCATAAAACATAAATGAGATTGAGTTTGTGTAGGAAATTTAAATTTGCTTTCGATTTATTTTTTTTTTTAAGATTTTAGATTTAGTTCCCTTTGCATGGGACGAACAGCAAGTGAAATGATTAACTTGAGGGAGAGGCAACATCAATTGCAGTGGCACATGTGCAGTCCATTAGAGTCAAATATAAATTCATTTGCAGCCTATATAAGAGGAGTAGAACGCATACGTTCCGCCATTGGCCAAAAAAAATTAATTCGAAGAGATTTTATTCCTGTGCTGCTGGATGTATGCAAACTTTCTTAATTATATGCCCCAATGACCAGAGGGCTGATGTTGAAAGTTGAGGTTTTGTAGCGGATTCTCGTACAACTTTAGCTGTTTGGTACTTTTACCAATTGAGCTAAACATTACTGATTTCCATGAGGGCAAAAATCATTTAATTAAATATTCAACAGCTTAAGCAATACAGCCAAGCAAATTTAACGTAGTTTTCATGTGCAATTTCGTTGAATATTAATTAAACCTAGCCAAATAATCTATATATAAATTTTATTAAACAACTTTAGTGCTCATTGTCAGATGTAAGTGAAATTATTAATTGCTTCGAAAGCTTCTAATGAATTTTGGTGTGTTCTTACAGCATATTCATTCTTAAAAGGTGAAGAAACAATGATTTTATTATTATATATAAAACTAAAAACCTGATCATTTTCTTTTGATGTGATATAATTAATTATTAATTAATTCTAAAATGTTGTTCAGTAAACAAGAGGTACGACCACATATTGTAGCCCTTTGCATCTAACGAGCATGTTTTTGTAGATGTGTTTCAATTGTGTACGTCTGTAGATATGCCTTGGTAGCATAGTGAGAGCCTTCATCTTATCATCTCCACAGCAAAGTCATGTCGATATGAATAATTTAATCTATAATTTATGGTACAATTAAGTACTAACTTTTTTTCTCGACTATTTGCCAAATCTCAAGTCTCTAGTATTTGATATACGTGAGTTGTCATTTTTAATGAATTGTGGGCGAAAGGGGCGTGGCATCAAAAATTCAAAAATGACAAAATATGCGTATTCAATGTAGCAATCAACCACAAATTAGTGCACGATTCTATCTTTAACGGTGTGAACGCCAGGCCTAAAAAATAAAACGATATTTTCGATATTTATCGACTATAAGGAAATGCAATGAGTTATCGAAAAAAAAAAATAAATTCCTACAGCATATGGTATTATCGAGCATTTTGCTTTTTATTTTAAGTCTCTAGATTTGGCTGTTTGCGAGATCGATGCGTTCCTACTGACGGACAGACGTACGGACGGACGGATAGACGGACAGACGGACATGGCTATATCGACTCAGCTCGTCGAACTGATCGAGAATATATATACTGTTGGGGGTGTGGCACGCCTCCTTCTGCCTGTTACATACATTTTCACAAACACATTATACCCTGAAATTTCATTTTCAATGTATTTAGGGTATAAAAATGAAGCAGCTTTCAATGCAGCATTAAGTCAGTGAGACAGGAGCTTTTGTGGGTAGATTACAGTTAGAAGATACCCTTGACTCTATGATGATCATCAATGGCATTCATTGATTACTAAGCCTGAGAGCTATTGGTTTATATCTATTTAGAATATGAATATAAATATAGGATCCATATAGATATACAATCTGATAGACATTATGCTAATTCTGATCAAAGACATATAATAAATGAATTGGCTTACATTAAACAGAATCATCCACACACGTCAAGGACTTTATATTAAATCAAGAGGAATAAGCCGCTCATACACAATAAATGGCACATTTTTCCATAAAATATGTACTGGTGTGGAACAGGCTCTGCCTGAATATAAATCAGTATTTAAAGGGTAGGTCCTTTTTTAATTACAAGCTAAATGCATTACAGCCCATAAATTGTCTGGGTAAACCACTAAAAAGTTTTGTCGATAGTTGGCCACCTCCGTTGTGCTTTTCTCATAAAGACGGCATTGCCAACCACTCACTGCGAAGAAAAATGATCAACAAATTAGCTGCTCTAAAGGAGTCCTGAGGAAGGGATTGTTCCAAGCAGGGAGGGAAGGGCCACGCTTAAGTACTTGGCCATTTTGTTCAGTGGAGCATCATATGGCACTAGCTCTCAGATATTGCAAGTTGCCTTGTAAATATTTATAAAGCAGAGTCGTTTTTGAGTAGCGGAGTAAAGCTCATGTAATGGGTTCTGACTGCAATAATTAAAACTAAATGAGCTTACTATCACTCTTATCAAGCTCTGCCAATTGTACTTAAATAGTTAGTATCATACTTAATTAATGTCTAATCCATTGAAAATTAACTTAATTAAATATTCAGTTGTATTTTTATGTTGCGAATTGTTAATCTGTTAGCGCTCTTATAAATTGAGACTATGATTAATATTGGTAGGTAAGTAATTCCTAAAGAACATACGGCCAGAAGTAAAGTTCTTAATTTGCACTGAAGTTTCTAGTTCCGAGTACTTCCAGTTGCTTTCTGTCTTTTAGCTAGTGAGAAGTTCAATCCGTTGTTTCTTTGGTAACAAGTTTGCCACGCGCTATCAATTGCCAATTAGCCAAACGGAATTTAATACCCGCAATGTTCACGTACATTCATTGATATATATATACATATACAAAAATATTATATAATAAGTACATATATAGGATATTGGAGATTATGAGCGCTTCTTGTTGACATTTGATCATTAATTATGTTGACGCGTGGCGGGAGTTATCATCGGAGGCAAGTGACCAATCATATAAAAAGCGGCAAAGTTAATTGATTATGGATGGATGGGGATATGCGGTTGCGGATATGAATGTTGGTAAAACACGGGCAAACTTCGCAACGGGAGTACAATTTGCTTTATTAAATTGCCATTAAAAGCGGCCTTGGTTAAAGCTAACTAATTGGGTCAGAACACGGTACGTATACGCCATGTGACCGATTGATTAGGCAGGGTAACTTGAAGTCAACTCGCATACTGTACTGGAGCTAGTACAAAAAAAAAAAAAAAAAAAAAAAAAAAAAAAGCAACTAGGCCTTGGTATATCATTTGGCATGGTCTTAAATCAATGCACCGTCTGGCGTCCTATCGCTGCAGCGCGCTGTGGGTTTTGGCCACAATGATTTATTATGCGAGGCGGCATTATGTTTGTCCAGTCTCCGGCGGACACGACTGCAAATGGCAATAACAACTGAAAATAAAAATAAATGCACATGTGCCCTTTAATGTGGGAAACAAATACGTGGAACCGACTGCAGCCAGTGAACACCAGCGGAAATTATGGCTTCAAGTTTGCTTTTCACTCCGTTATAAATAACAATGATTGACGTTGCGTGTTGGCGTCGCTTTTTAATCATAGATGTCGATTGCGTTAATATTTAATATTGTTGCGAGAACACATATTAAGATATCGAGTAGTCTACGTAATTGTAGCTGTAAAGATATCAGCTGTCAGTAAAATGTATTGATTTATTATAATCTTTTTAGATTTTGACTGCTTATAAGTAAGCAAAAGTAAATACAATACCCCTTAAGTATCTTTGATGCAGTTGCGGCAATGATATATGTAGACTAGGGTCGACAGCGGAAAAAAATAAAAATATATAAAGAACCCGCAAAATAATTATATGATTACAATTACATGGGACGTCCGATTCGGCGCTAACTCTGATTTGCTTTTGACAATTTCTGTTAGCCTGAAAATACTATTTGTAATAGAGACTTGAAACTTAAAAAAAATATTTGAATAAACAAACCATTGATAAGTAGTTGTATTTTGTATTTGCCTGTAATCAAACTTCAATTTATTTTGCTTGCATCTTAAGTGCTAGAAAATGAATTTTTATCGTGTAGGAAATTATAACATAATACGCACATAAGTGCGTGAGTTTGTAGCTGTTCAAGGATTTCCTTCATAGCTTTTTCAGTATATTTATTCTCTCGCTACTGGGAAGAGCTATTCCACTTTATTATTTGCATTTTACAGTAGCTTATTTTACCTTTTGTCGTTAAGATAGCAGTAGAATTCACGTTTTTCTTCAGTTTCGAGAAACGCCCGCTTTAATGGTTTTGTTCTGTTCGCTTCGATATAACGCATACTGCATCCATTTAGTCTACCGCGATGCTATTTTTCGCCTGCGCTTCACATAATTCTGGTAAAAGGATTTGGTTTTGGCTTTCGTGGCCTCAGGGCTTTCATATCCTCTTTACTCTTACTCAAAAACACAAAGGCCATGGTGATAGATAACAATAATAAAACGTGCCTGTTCGTGGCAAATTCATACAAAAAATTAGCATCTTAAAGCAAAAACATATCTTTGAATACTATTTTTAAGTGGATAATCAAAGATGTTTATTAAACACCTATTTATTGGTAATGGACAAAATCGACCGAATCTGCCTGTATGAGACGATATATTTCGAGAAACTGTTTTAGGTATGTTATTATTATTCTTGTTTGATTGCTTCTTCTGCAATGATCTAGATAGGCGAGTTTAAAAATGATTTTGAAATTAGTTTATTTGGTAATGCTAGACTAGAAGGAATAAACGCACTTCACAATAAATGCCATCAGTCCATATGACAAGCACTCAAGACAAATTATTTTCATCCGATTGGTAAAGTTGAAACAATCAAAGTGAATGGCATTCAAAGCAATCCATGCTTCAGGCTCTTTGATTTGTGTGTTTTTTTAATGTGAAGGGAAATGATGGTATCTGTGCACATGATTTATGCGAAGCAGCTTTATAATTTAAGCTTACTTCCATTGTTCTAGTTGCCGTCAGAAAAATGGCAGGTGGCCATTGCCAAATGGATTTAGTGCCTATAATTTAGTAGAACAACTTTACATTCAACTGTATCTGGACAACCATTGTATGTTTCTCCCTGCTGAGCCTCAATCCAGTAATTACTAATTATAATTAGCATATAAATCAAGTAATATTTTGTTCAACTTTTCAAGGTATTAATTAGAGACACAGAAAATTAGTAAAACTGCCAAAGAAATTAGCTTGCTCTTGTTAGACCTAATAAAAAAGTTTTGCATTTTGCGCCACTAGAGGTTTGGGGATTTTTGGGTGTGACAACTAAGGCATGGCCTGCGCCTCCACAATAAGCTGCAGAAACTTTGCGAACTTCGCTTACGTTTTTGATATTGAGTTTCCGTTAAATTGTTTTTATACAAGAAAGAAATCATGCTTATGAAAAAACAAGTAAGAAAACTCTAGTCGGCGCGCGCGACTAGGGGATACCCTAATCCCACCCGCCCTTAGTTTTTTAATATAGTCCATAACTCGCATGTACAACCATATCACGCGACTTAAATCTATGCCAATGGTACTAAGAATGTCGATCAAAGAGGAATTATGCAAACAAATTCTACACAAGATTATACCAGCTCACTTTTGCAAGCTCACAAGAATTGTTCCATTACTATTAAAGAAGAAGAATTGAAAATATATTCTCACTGCGACACACAGCGCCAAGCGGCAATTGGAAGTAGGTAGCAAAAACAATTCGAACACAATTCGACCCAAACTCAAAGGCAATTGCGGTTCTTAGAAAATTTGTTCGCGACCATTTGCATGTATGTGTGCACATATATAATGAACATGTATAAGCGCCAGCTTGTCTCTTTGCGTTTTGCAGTTCAATCGCTGTTGATGTGGCCAAACATTTTGTTTAATAACTTTTGATGAAACTTTCACTATATGAAGTAAATAATTATTGTTGTTTTTAAAAAGACCAAACACCTTTTACATATATGCCATATTTTCCATTGAACATAATTTTCAAAATTTTGGGGAAATTTGGGGCCGGCATCCAAATGTAACAAAATCTGAAATTGGTAAAAATATATATAAAGCTAAGATAAAACAAGTAAGAAAACTCTAGTCGGCGCGCCCGACTAGGGGATACCCTAATCCCACCCCCCCTTAGTTTTCTTAATATAGTCAATAACTCGTATGTACAACCATATCACGCAACTTAAGTATGTGCCAATGGTACTAAGAATGTCGATCAAAGAGGAATTATGCAAACAAATGCGACACAAAGATTATACCAGCTCACTTTTGCAAGCTCACAAGAACTGTTCCGTTACTATTAAAGAAGAAGAATCGAAAACATATTCGCACAGCGACACACAGCGGCGAGCGGCAATTGGAAGTAGGTAGCAAAAACAATTCGAACACAATTCGACCCAAACTCAAAGGCAATTGCGGTTCTTAGAAAATTTGTTCGCGAGCATTTGCATGTATGTGTGCACATGTATACAAATTGAACATGTATAAGCGCCACCTGGTCTGTGTGCGCTTTGCAGTTCAATCGCTGTTGATCTAGCCAAACATTTTGTTTAATAACTTTTGTGTTTATCAACGGATTTTGATGAAACTTTCACCATATGATTTAAATAATTGATTTAGTTTTCAAAAATACCAAACACCATATATTTTGCAACTGAAAATAATTTTCAAAATTGTGGGGAAATTTGGGGCCAGTATCCAAATGTAACAAAAACCGAAATTGGTAAAAATGCACATAAAGCTACATGCGAAATTTGGAGTCTCTAGCTCTTAAGATAAAAAAGATAAAAAATCATAACTGTTTTTTCATATGGTTTTAAATCGATAACAAATATTCAGGAATAGTTATCGATTTTCTGAAACAAACTCGATATGCGCGCCCAATATACGCGCCTAACAAAAAAAAAATCAAGTCTCTAGCTCTTATAGGTTCTGAGATCGACGCGTTCATACATACGGACGGACGGACGGACGGACGGACGGACGGACGGACGGACGGACGGACAGACAGACGGACAGGGCTCAATCAACTTGTCTTGTTGTCCTGATCAAGAATATATATACTTTTGGGGGTGTGGCACGCCTCCTTCTGCCTGTTACATACTTTTAACAAAAACATTATACCCTTTTTTCCCATTTTCAATGGGATCAGGGTATAAAAAGATAAAAAATCATAACTGATTTTTCATATGGTTTTAAATCGATAACATATATTCAGGAATAGTTATCGATTTTCTTAAACAAACTTGATATGCGCGTCGTATATACGCGCCTAACAAAACAAATTTCAAGTCTCTAGCTCTTATAGGTTCTGGGATCGACGCGTTCATACATACGGACGGACGGACGGACGGACGGACAGACAGACGGACTGGGCTCAATCAACTCGTCTTGTCGTCCTGATCAAGAATATATATACTTTATGGGGTGTGGCACGCCTCCTTCTGCCTGTTACATACTTTTAACAAAACCATTATACCCTGTTTTCCCATTTTCAATGGGATCAGGGTATAAATATTACGGACTTTGATTCATCGATCTATTCGGAGAATCTAATCGTTTAATTTAGACTAACATAGACTGTATAAGAGTTCAACTGTTGTAGTTTTTGTTTGTGTAGCTCACGTAGCTTTAATGCTTTAATGCTTCAATGAATGGGCCATCATGCTATTATATATATTGTAAATCTAGGTTGATTTATTACTAATTGTTCGATCCAGAGCACGTACCCTTCTTAGCCTTCGTCTATTGCTGTTACTCAGTAGAGACTCTAGTCGAGACGGCTCGACAAAGAGCGACCCTGAAACCTTTGACCCGTAACACTGATCATTAAACTTTTCATTTATTCAGTAATAGAACAACTAAAACACAAAAACTAAGCAGCTTTTTATAAACTAAAAACAGTTTTCATTTGATAGAAAAACATATAAATTAAAGTTCATAGTCCTGGAATCAGACCCAATTATTATTATTATACCGTGATCCCACTGAAAATGCGAATATTGAGTTTGTTTCAGAAAATCGATAACTATTCGTGAATATTTGTTATCGATTTAAGACCAGATGAAAAATCAGCTAAGATTTTTTATCTTTTTTATCTTAAAAGCTAGAGTCTCGAAACTTAGCATGTATATTTTTAACAATTTCGGATTTCGTTACATTTGGATACCGGCCCTAAATTTCTCCAAAATTTTAAAAATTATTTTCAATGGAAAAACAACAATAATTATTTACATTATATGGTGAAAGTTTCATCAAAATCCGTTGATAAAGACAAAAATTATTAAACAAAATGTTTGGCCACATCAACAGCGATTGAACTGCAAAGCGCAAAGAGACAAGCTGGCGCTTATACATGTTCATTATGTATACATGTATACATGTTTTGCTACCTACTTCCAATTTACCGCTCGGCGCTGTTTGTCGCAGTGCGAACATGTTTTGGATTCTTCTTCATTAATAGTAACCATTCTTGTGACCTTGCAAAAGTGTGTAGTATAATCTTTGTGTCAAATTTGTCCTTGATCAAAATTCTAAGTACCATTGTCATAGACTTAAGTCGCGTGATATGGTTCCACATACGAGTTAGGTATAAGTTAACAAATCCGGCATGGCAAAAGTCAACGACTGCAGTAGAGTGCTTAATTTAAAAAGTCAAAAAAAGTGTTGATAAATTAATCTTTCCTACATAAAATTTTCATAAAGACAAACAAATCTTATGAGATGCTATGAAACTTTAGACATAATAAAATCGGTTCCAGACTTTGAGGGAAAGCTTGAGACATGATTCGTGGCCCTTCTGATATGGTACTGTCGTCATACGACACACCGCTGAATTTTAAGGCAATCATAAACAGACTTGACTTTACGTACGGCGACAAACGCCCCATCTAAAAAATAGAGCAAGAGCTGGTTTCGCAAGAAAAAGTGAAGACAAAGCTGATCGTCATGAGCAGAGACAGCAGAAACAATCCATTATAGAAAGTTATGCCCAAAACCAGATCAAAGCTCCATTTTACAAGCAGAAGACACAACACCATAACCCAAATATAGGACAGGCATTACCCCAGCCTATGGACATTGACAATTCGTCTCGGCTCAGGCAAACAACGCAATACAGAAACCAAGGTAGTTCTGGTTAAAATCAAGTGCTAAAGAGAGCAAATAGTGGATCAGCTAGGTATACCGGTCCCAAACAGCAGAGAATTAATCATCTTTCACAAGATGAAGATTCTGCAAGTCAATCGAAACAAGAGTATCAACCGGTAGAGGAGTCTTAGGTATTAGATTTAGAAGATGACGATCAGCTTCAAGAGGTACATTTTTTAGAAAATAGCTCACCGTTTGCAGTGCGAACGATAGCAGAAAGATCAGTCAACTTACTTATAGATACAGGCGCTTCGAAAAATGATGTTAAACCAATCCCAGAACTTAAAAATTTAACTAACGTTGAAGAAAAATTTCTAGTTAAGTCACTTCATGGCTTTAACTCCGTTCAAAAGAAATGTTCAATGCATCTTTTTGGCTCCACAGCTACATTCTTCATACTTCAAGCTTCAATGGTATAATAGGACTTGAACTATTAAAGACAACTAATACCAATCTAGACTTCAAAAATAATATATTAAAAACCGAAACTGGATCCGAAATATAAAAAATGCGCAAGTTTTAACTTCATTGAATTAAAAAGCATAAAAGCTCCCCAAAAAATTTAAAAAGAATTTAAAGAATAAATAAATTTTTGCTGATCCCAATGAAGCTCTTCCTTACAACACAAATATTATCGATACAATTCGAACCGAAGATGAAAACAATAAAACAATTCACTCTGTCGTTAACAAAAAACCAATTGACAAATCCACTAATCCCCACACAAATTAGAAGCTGAAATAAAGAATAGAATATCCAAAGCGAAAGATCTGTTATTACGAAGACAAAATACATTCAGAAGAAATAGGACTTTCCAAGTAGGCGACAAGGTACTCATGAAATTGAATGTCTTATACTTGGTAACAAGTTAACTCCACTATTTGAAGAAGTCACTGTGGAATTCGATTGGGGTCAACGGTTCTTATAAAGGGGAGGGAGGTACATAAGATTAACTTAAGATCCTATCCTTTCAATACTTATTCCGCTCTGTATCCTTGGGTTGGGATTCTACGCTTTCTAATTTAACAATGAATTCGGAAATCGCCGAGGAAACTAATTCACTTATGGAAAATTTACCACAGTCTCATATGCGAATAATTCTTGAATCTGATTTAGGTCACATTAGATCATGACTAGAGATAGTTAATATCCACCATAGACAAGCTAGGAGTATAAATAAAGGACTAAAATTATAAACACAGTAATCCTTGACTCTAATGATCTAAGCCAAATTTTAAGTGAGCACTCTACAGATTTAACCATAACAGATTTAATTGAAATAGCTTACATAAAAGTTTTGTTAGATCATAATTTTGTACACTTCCTTCTTAAGTGTTATAATCCTAGCGTACATCATTACCAACGAAGAAACTGTTGTAATACAAGTAAATACCGGCACGGAAAAAATCATCCGTTGCACATACTTGCTGAAGTTTGATGAGATCTATTTAAACGGGTTCCTGTATAAAAATACGAAAAAAATAGTCAGGCGTCACTGAGGCTCAGCAGTACCAGCCATTATAAATATAACTGGCCACTAAGAGATTTTGAGCATGCCGTATCTTCAAAGGCTCAACTTTGAAAATCTCCAGTATATTGGCAACATCGAAAAGAAACTGTCAGTATGGCCCACTCTGGTCATCGGTTACGTTGTCTTCAAGATGTATCATAAAGGCAAGAAGAATAAACAACAGCCTCGATATGTGCTGTCATTGACACATTAAGGAAGACCGAGGCCGGCCTTCAAACTAGTGAGGGAGGAGCTAACACATCCGGCATTCTGCATGATCAGCAGTGTTGCAACAATGTTTAATGCCAGCTATGCCATTCCACATTCCATGCGCCGTTGCGACGCTGAAACATGATGCGCTCATATGATCGCCAACTCAGTCAGGGCTAGCTGGCTGTAAGAACATTTTGTACTTTAGCTTTTAGTTTTGATTCACCAAATAAACGAATAAGACGTAAATTGGTAAACTTATATATATAGGGTATATTCAAAAACTATGTTCGGAAGTATCTGGGTATAATGTAGTCGGGCACCTCCGACTAGAGTTTTCTTACTTTTTAACTCTAAACCAATCCGTCAAGCTGTGTTGCTTATGAAAATTCTGTTTTTTTTCAGATTGGATTAGATATATTAATACTTTTATCTGATCACACAATTATGATTAATATTTTCATAGCTTACACACTGTGTGCTCGAGAAGAACTGGTTTATTTAGGCAAAAGCTTTGCTATTAAGAAAGCATTTTAATTTGGCTCGTTAATCTGCAGCTAGGACCCTGAAAATGGCTCTAGGTTTTCCAAATGGCTGCAGGCTACACACTTTTGTCGCAGTGAAAATCCGCTAAATTGGTGCAGATTTATTTGAATTCCATAGCCAAATAGCTGGCAAGCAAACACATTTTCACGAATGAAGTCTAAAGGTGCAAGCGTTTATTCTGGGAAATGCCTAAGTTTGGAGCCGGCCAAGTACAACACCCAAGTCAAATGGCAATTTAATTGGCGCCGTGGGGGCCGAGCGCCTGAACATGACAGCATTTGGCGCTAAGGCGATTTGGACAGAACACCGGAGAATTGGTCCAGCCGATTTTGCTATTCGTTTTTCACGCGGACGTGGAACGTTTCATTTCGCTCAATTAAAAGTTGCGACAATGCTCAGCGGGCAACTGGACCGCATCGCAGCCTGCAATACCCAAGAACTCCGAAACAAATGTGCAAAGTTTAGTGAATTAAATGCGTCAGCAATGACCTTGGCTGGGTGACTCCTCGGAGAGCATTGTCAACTAATTTCAAGTTGCGCGAGTAGCTACTAAGCTCTGTAAAATCAACTTTCGAAATTTCAACCGAGCTTTACTTTTCGCTGATAAATTGCATTTAATGTTTAATTTATTCCACAAAAGTCGACAATGAATTTAGGGATTGTTTTGACTGACTGACTTCCCAAGCAGCCGTCATTTGTAACATGACTGACATTTACTTAGGCCTGAGAGAATTACTTAGGCCTCTGAGAATTATAACCCAATGGTAGATTGTGAATGGTACCAATAATAAATTGAAAAAGCACTGTTAGTATAAGATAAACGAATATCTATTGAGCTAGAAGAAAAATTTATATACATTTGAGAGTGGGCTTCCTGATTTGGAAACACTATTTTATATTTTACATTTACATGGCAGTGTACGAAATTTTATTGATAAAACTCTTTTATAAGTGAACTTTCATAACTAACATTCCCGATCGTGCTTTTGACATAAATATTAATGGGAGAACATTTGAATAAATCATGTGAAGAATAAGAAAGTATCACAAATACAAAAAATACAACAAATAAATATTCATTACAAAAATCTATATATCCAATTTGAATATTCCTTCAATTTAAAGCTTGTTTTTTTTTTTTTTTTTTTTTAACACTACAAACTCAAGCTATCAAGTATATCGCTAATAAGGAAATGGAATGAGAGGTGTTGAAAAAAAAATGATAAACTCATATACGTCTCTATATCATTAAAATAAAGTTTCTCGCTTTGGTTTAAGTAGTAGATTGTCTCGCATTGTCGCTCTAATCAAGAATATGCAACAGCTTCACCATTATTATTTCTATTTACGCTTTTTGCATGTGACTTAATAGTTTAATTCCTTGGAACGTCTTAATATTCTGTAATTTAAAAAGTTATTGTAGTTAAATTCGGGTTTTAAATTATTCAATAAATAGCAACCCGTGTTTTTTGCCCAATAAAATCAGAAATAAATTTAAGTCATTAAGTTATTTAGTTTCAGTACACTGAGTCAGCACAGATTCCAGAATGATATTCAAGAAGGGTGTCTGTCAGTTGCTCGCCTTGAACAAGTTCAATATCCAGCAATGGATGAAAACATTTGACTCAATGATCTTTGATGCAGATGGTGTCCTCTGGAGATTTAACAAGCCAATAAAAGGAGCCCCGGAAACATTTAATGCCTTACGAGCTATGGGCAAGAGTGCTTTTATCTGCACTAATCACTCAGCTTGGTCCCGAGAAAAGCTGTTGGCCATGGCCGAAAGCATGGGCATAATCGTGAACAAGAATGAGATCTTTTCGTCAGCGTGGGCATTGGCGCAGTATCTGAAAGAGCGTAAGTTCCATGAAAAGGTGTACATCGTGGGCGGGCAGGCCATTGTAGATGAGTTGAAGGATGTCGGTATTCAATCTGTACCAATCATCGACAGCCCCATTGTCGGCAATTCACTGCGCGATAAAGTGCTCAATATGGCTATGGATGCCGAAGTAGGTGCTGTCGCTGTGGGCGTTGATAAAAATTTCGATGTGATTAAATTGACGAAAGCGTGTTGTTATTTGAATAACCCAAAAGTTCTTTTCTTGGCCACTAATCAAGATCGTTCAATTGCCATTACCCCAGAGCTCTTTATCCCTGGCGCAGGTAGCATGGTCTCTGCCGTGCAGGCAATAGCCAATCGTCCGGCAATCACCTGCGGCAAGCCCAATGCATTCATGTGCTTGCATCTGTTGCGTGAGGGCATAATCAAGCCGGAGCGCACTCTCATGGTGGGCGACACGTAAGCTGCTAAGCTAATTGAACTAATTATGTATAATTTTTATTTTATTCATAGGTTGTACACCGACATTCTGTTCGGTTATAATTGCGGTTTTCAAACTCTTCTGGTAGGTACTGGGAACACTAAATTAGAAGACGTTAGTAAAGCGCAGAAGTCCAAGGATCCAATGATGTATCGACAGATTCCCGATCTTTTTCTACCTACTCTAGCGGACTTATTAAAGTTTTTGCCTTCTAAGAATCGTTAATGTCAACGATTATTCATATTTAAAGCTTATACAGATGCACATTTAAGAGTTTTCAATTAATAATGTAGCATATATAAGCTGACATTATTGAATTTACGGTTTCTTACTTTACACATTCTAACAAAATAAATTTTACAAACACAAATGCATATCTTAATCTTAATATTTATTGAGTTTTTTTCACACTTAAAGCCACAATGATTTTATCTAAATGAATGCCCTATCGAATTACCAAATTTCACCATACAATTTTTTTTTTCAAATATCGGTAATAGGCAGACAGAGGCATGAAATACAGCATAAAGCATATTTATAAGGACGAGCTGAGTGGGAATGGTTTTAGACAGGTAGCCCTTTGGCATACGTGAATACATATCTTTCCAAATAATCGATAGCTTTCAATAACTGTTAATAATACAATCCAATACAATTATTACTACTCCCGATTACACTTAGATTAGTCTTCCTTGTTACCTATCGAGTGCTCGAAGATAATTAATTCAGAAACTTAAATTTTTTATTTCGTATGATTCTAAAACTTATTTTTAAGATCCAAATATGTTTAAGCATACCTGCACCAACCTCACCACCTTACCCAGACAGCGCGTGCGTCAGTGGTTGAATGGCTTCGAGACAGTTATCTGCGATGCTGATGGTGTGCTGTGGCACTTCGATAAGTCCATTGATGGCTCTGTCGAGGCCTTTAATGCAATTCAAGATAGTGGACGCAACACGTTTATTGTTACTAATAACTCCTGCATGTGTAGTGAAAATATTAGGAAAAAGGCACGCGATTTCGGTTTTAATGTACTGCCAAATCATGTACTTAACTCGGGGAAGTCCATTGCTAACTTTCTGAGTAGCAAGAAGTTTCAAGAAAAAGTTTATGTTGTTGGGGGGATCGGATTGATTGAGGAGCTGAAAAACTTAAATATATGTGCCTTTCGATTCGAAAATGAGAAGATCGAAAAAAATATGAGCGAATTTGCCATTAGAATGAAAGTTGACGAAGGAGTTGGTGCCGTTGTCGTGGGCAGAGATGACACTTTCAACGTATGCAGTATTATTAGAGCTTGCCACTATTTGAAAACACCCCAAACTCTGTTTCTCGGCAGCTGCTTGGATGCTGCATATCCCATCGGCAATAATCGTGTTCTTGCCGGTGCGGCTGCTATGATAGCATCAGTTAAGACTATGAGTGCTCGCAAGCCACTCATTCTTGGTAAGCCCAACCCATGGATTGTAAAAGAGCCAATCCAGAGTGGAACTATCAATCCAGCTACTACGCTCATGATAGGCGATACGTAAGTAATAAGCCTAGCAATCTAAAGTTGTAAACAAAATAAAATGTTAATAAGGTGATGTAGTCGGAAATACCCGACTGGGAGACCGTCTCAATCCTATGATCATACTCAAATCATTAAATGCTGCATTTATACAAAATGAATAAGTTTTTGTATTCATTATAGAAAATCCAAGGACTGTTAATGTATTGCAGATATGCTTATGAAGGAACTCAACTTATCGATATATTTATGATCAACTGTATATGGTATACAAGATTATGATTTAAAAAAACTATTTTTGACGGGAATAATCATTCCGTTTTAATGTTTTCAATTAAAAAGGGTAGTCCGTCCGTCCGTCCGTTTTTTAAGGTAGAACCTTGATATTTTATATATATATATGCTCGTGTGTACTCTTGTCAGATGATGTGTCAAGATTATCTTGATACGCCCACTAGCCACGAGGCAATCAAGCACCTTCTATGTCCTGTATGTCAAAAAAATTCTTAAAGTGCTAGAGAGTTGAAATTTGAAATATAGGTTCATGTTAACAAACCATGATCAACAATATATGGTGGATAAATATAATGGCAAATCGGATAAACCTGTATCTTCTACAGTTTAAGAGATATAGATCTTCCAAATTTAGCCCGCGAGCTTAAGATCCTATATATGAATTATATATCTACAAGGGACGTGCCAAATCGCAAAGCTTTGAGATCGACGCGTTCATACATACTTACAAACGAAGTGACGGACGGGCACTCAGACGGACAAGGGTCAATTAAATCGGCTTGCCGTCTTGATCAATAATATATATGTTTAAGGGGGTGTGGCACTTCTCCTTTTGCCTGTTTTCTCATTTTTAATTGATCAGCTCAACGAGGTGACTTGAACTAGCCCTGTCCGCCATTCTGTTCGTCCGTCCGTGTAAGCGATTTCGTAAACCAAAAACTCATGCCATTTCTTTATAATCGATAACTATCGAAAATATCGCTTTGTTTTTTAAACCTAGCGTGCACACCGCTTAAGATAGAATCGTGCATTAAGTTGTGGTTGGTTTCTATAATTAATAGGCGTATTTTGTCATCGTTGGATTTTTAGTTGGTATATCAACATCAAGGATTCAGGGTATCTCTTAACCGACCCGTCTCGACTGGAGTTTCTTTACTTGTTATACCCTGATCCCATTGAAAATGGGAAAACAGGGTATAATGTTTTTGTTAAAAGTATGTAACAGGAGGCGTCCGTCCGTCCGTCCGTATGTATGAACGCGTCGATCCCAACCTATAAGAGCTAGAGACTTGAATTTTTTTTTGTTAGGCGCGTATATAGGACGCGCATATCGAGTTTGTTTCAGAAAATCGATAACTATTCCTGAATATTTGTTATCGATTTAAAACCATATGAAAAATCAGTTATGATTTTTTATCTTAAGAGCTAAAGTCTCCAAATTTCGCATGTAGCTTATATTTTAACCAATTTCGGTTTTTGTTACATTTAGATACCGGCCCCAAATTTCCCCAAAATTTTGAAAATTATTTTCAGTTGCAATATATATGGGGTGTTTGGTCTTTTTAAAAACTACATAAATTATTTAAATCATATGGTGAAAGTTTAATCAAAATCCGTTGATAAATACAAAAGTTATTAAACAAAATGTTTGGGCAGATCAACAGCGATTGAACTGCAAAGCGCACAGAGACAAGCTGGCGCTTATACATTTTCATTATGTATACATGTGCACACATACATGCAAATGCTCGCGAACAAATTTTCTTAGAACCGCAATTGCCTTGGAGTTTGGGTCGAATTGTGTTTGAATTGGTTTTGCTACCTACTTCCAATTGTCGCTCGGCGCTGTGTGTCGCAGTGCGAAAATGTTTTTGATTCTTCTTCTTTAATAGTAACGGAACAATTCTTGTGAGCTTACAAAAGTGTGCGGGTATAATCTTTGGGTCGAATTTGTTTGCATAATTCCTATTTGATCGACATAGATTGACATAGATTTAAGTTGCTTGATATGGTTGTACATACGAGTTATGGACTATATTAAAAAACTAAGAGCGGGTGGGATTAGGGTATCCCCTAGTCGGGCGCGCCGACTAGAGTTTTCTTACTTGTTTATACTGAATTTCTTTAAAAAGAATTTTTTTTTTGCAGGCTTCAAACTGATATTAAATTTGCAAATTATAATGGATTTCAGTCAATTCTTGTGGGATCTGGTGTCACTGAATTGGGAAAAGTGGAAAAAATACGTGACAGAGGACAAAAAAATGAAATGCGTTTAGTTCCAGATGGTTATTTGCCAAGACTCTTTGATATACTTGAGTATATTTAGCATATTATTCTTCATTAAAGGATCTGGAATAAGCCAAATATGTATGATACATATGTAGTATTTTGTGATGAGATTACTATATTAGCTATAGTTGACCTGAATAGAAACATTAAATTACCATTTAAAAAATAATATCAATCAATATTTTCTAAACGCCCAAAAGAAAGAAAACGAAAATGTATTCAATTTGAACTTTTCTACCTTTTGCTCGATTGCAAAGTGGACCACAGTGTTTGTCAGGATGTGGGATCCTTGTCAAATTTGTAACAAGTGCAGTTAGCGGTGAGCGCGACCGCAGAGCTCAACACTTTGTCACCGTCATGTCATGAAATGCCAGCCATTGTGTCGCCTATGAGTGGTGTGGTGGCTGACCGTAACCATCTGCGCGTATTTCACACCCAGGCACTTAAGCCGACACTCGTCGGCAGAGGCCTGGGTCAGACGACGCGCGTTCCAAGTGCTTATCAGTGTACTGGGAGGTTGTCTGTTTTATTATATTTTTCTAAGCCCTGTTTATTTCATAACTTCTGTGGGCGTATTAACTAAATTTGCAAACAAAATGACATTGCCATATATTCATAAAATGGTCAAAATTCGTTATAAAATACCTGTAAGCAAATACTTATCTATTGACTCAGTATCAAGTCTCCATTATTGAAATGTCTTACTTAGAGGCATACTAGGCACTTAGGCAATAATGTGAGTAGAGGATTGGCTACAACTGATTAGCTTTTTCCTTATTTTGATAGGGTTATATTTATGCGTATGTAGCATTTTCAATTATTATTTTGGGCGTTTTGTTTGCTTTGTCGTGCTTATATTTTGACTATGGTACGTCAAGTGTCGCACACAGCAACCCAACCATACAAATAGCCTGGGAGATGGGGTCGCAGTGTAATTTCATGCATTAAAAGCTAATTGTATAAGCGAAAATTAAGAGTACCTACAGACTCTAACTACGTCTTCAACTTAAATCCTGAACTACAACAGCCGCAGGGTAGTTAAGATCTCGGTCGTTGATAAATGAGAATTTGTGGTTGTCTTAAAGCACAGTCAAGGGAGTCAGGAAATCGAGTTCACCTTGGAAATGCTTTGCATGTGGCTCAAGCAAAAATGCTTTGAAAACTTAGCAAAAGTTGGCAAAGAACTTTACACAGTTTACAACATGAATATAGAGGTGCCAAATGGACACGATTAATTAAATTTGAAGCTGTGTAGCAGATTTCATGTGTTCTTCACTGACGACGACAGTTAATTAATTTGACAACACTCTGGGGGGTTAACTTTATCTGTGAAGCATCAAAACTTTTGACAAAGTGCAAGTAGATATCGTTGTCAATGGCTGGAGTATGTCAAAGCCAACAACAAACTGACGGCGAAACAAAACAGAAAGGGCGACAAAAACTCATCATTATCTGCTCAACGCGCCTGATAGTCCTCATATCATTAAAATCACATCAAACTGTTTTGAATCCGTTGCCGAAATTCAAAGTCATCAACACTAAAAATAACTTTGCTCTGGGGCTTGTTTGCCTTTTTTTGTTTGTGCTGGGCTTTTGCTCTAGTTCAGCGCAATGTTGACATTATCCAAACTGATTTATTGTCTTTATCGCAAAGCCAAGCAACACTTGATTGTGACATACATAATAAGGATTCAACAAAAGCGTAAACGAAACGCCTTTGTTGCTGCCCGGGCTAAATATTTTCAATATATGGCAACATTGTTATAGCATATTTTTGGGCGCACCTATAAACGTGCTATATTTCTATAATCTAGTTAGTAGAAGATTTGGTAAAGTAGGCGTATGCATAAATCGACCAATTTTAACTAATTCGTCTTTATTCTAATTAATAACAATTTAAACAAGTAAGAAAACTCTAGTCGCCGTACCCGACTAGGGGATACCCTTATCCCACTCGCTCTTAGTTTTTTAATATAGTCTATAACTCGTATGTACAACCATATCACGCGACACACAGGGCAGAGCGGCAAATTGAAAGTAGGTGGCAAAAACAATTCAAACACAATTCGATACAAACTCAAAGGCAATTGCGATTCTTAGAATATTGTGCGCAAGCATTTGAATGTATGTGTGCATATGTATACATAATGAACATGTATAAGCGACAGCTTGGCTCTGTGCGCTTTGCAGTTCAATCGCTGTTGATCTGGCCAAACATTTTACTTAATAACTTTTGTGTTTATCAAAGGGATTTGATGAAACTTTCACCATATGATGTAAATAATTATTGTTGTTTTTAAAAAGACCAAACACCCTATACATATATACCATATTTGCCATTGAACACAATTTTCAAAATTTTGGGGAAATTTGGGGCCGGTATCCAAAAGTAACAAAATCCGAAACTGGTAACTGATTTTTTTTGGTTTTAAATTTATAAAAATTATTCAGGAATAGTTATCGATTTTCTGATTTTCTGAAACAAATTCGATATGCGCGCTGTATATACGAGCCCAACAAAAAAAAATTCAAGTCTCTAGCTCTTATAAGTTCTACCCCAAGATATAAGCACTCAGCCACACACACCTTTTTAGGTTGCTCAGAGTGTTTTGTTATTGTTGATACCCAGTATTTCAGAGAAGGGGTAAATGGAAACTAAGTTAGCTGACAATTAAAAATTTCCTATATGAATCTGAACTAGTCGTGTTTGTGTTATACTTTAAGTTGAGTTATATCTGTTCTCAGAAGAATATTTTTGCTTTAAATAATTTCGATAAATATTAATTTGAGTTTTTAAATATCTTAGATGATTGAATTGTTATTTCGTATGTATATACGGACAGACGGACAGGGCTCAATCAACTTGGCTTGTCGTCCTGATTAAGAACATATTTACTTTTGGGGGTGTGGCACGCCTTCTTCTGCCTGTTACATACTTTAAAAAAAACATTAAACCCTGTTTTCCCATTTTTAATGGGATCAGGGTATAAAAATGTGTGCTGGAACTACTGAAACATATATACATATATGTATCTATGTATGTATATTTTTTACTATTTGTGGGGTATTTTTATTTTAGCCAATTTTAAAGACATTTTTTGAGCCTCTTAATTATTATAGCTTTATTTTATGTGGTCTGGAGTTAAGACGATAGAAGATTTCAGTAGTAATATATGAACTTAATACAGCATATTTATTTCACCCATATCTTTTTGCCATATGTTGATTTAGTCAGTCTAGGGTATAGGATAGTTCATCGAGACTCTTTGTCTACTTCTTCTTTTGTGTTCAGTCGTGTCGGCGACATAAACTCTGAGCTCTCGCCACGTGCTTAGCATAGCCAAATGCTAAAAGCTCTGTGTTAAGTACTACCCATAAGATCCGCTTAGTCGTGATATCAAGGAGGCTGGCACATCTTGGCCACCTCCTTTGTGGACACGCCTTATAAATTGAATGTTAAGTGGCCATTAGAAATACACAATGACAATTGCAATCGTATTAATTATTACGTGTACACTTTCCTCTGGCATGCCATTTCCTGAAATGGCAATATCAAAAATCGTTGTTTTGTTCAAGAAAATTCTTGTTGAATTTTCACAATTATTGTATAATCTTTTTATTGAATCTCAGGAGCAAATATTAAACTTGAGGTTAATTTTAACTTTAATTAAGACTAAACTAAAACTATATTTAATTGTATTTTTTAAACTGCAATCTCTCTATATTTTATGTATGTCATATGCTTTGCATCGACTATTTAATTTTATTAAGGAAATATTTACAGAATTTGTTAATTAATTACCTTTATAAAAGCAACGTTGTATTTGTTTGTTGGGAGGTAAATTGAATAAAATCTATGTATGAACACCTTAAAATGTCTTTTACCATAGAACAGTGTAATCGAACTTACCGTCGAACTTTGAGTTAACTTTTCCACGAACGATATGCTACTCAAAGGTCGACTCAAAAGTTCAATCCCCCAAAAAATATATGTATTGCTAACGACAACAAAATAAAAAACTTTTCTATAATTTCAGGCTAACCAATCACAAGGAAAAAGATGGAAAATATAAAGAAACTGAAAAAAAATCATTTATCAAGTTTCGCTGAAAAGTTCATTGGAAGTATATTCAATTAAACGCAAAACTTGGTCCTAAAAAATAACATTTTTCTGGCCAAGCGGCTGGGGTCAGCTCAGTATTACGGTTTTACTCTTGGGCATTGATCTATAGAGTGAGCGAATATAAAAGTTAACTGTGCAACTTGCAATTGCCGCAAAACTGAACCAAATTCAATTTAACTGGTTTGAACTGACAACCTAAGACAATATAAGTAAAGGATTAATTTTGAGAGTAATTTAGTTTCCTTAAAGTACAGCAAATATTTATAAAACTCCTATAATTATTTTCTCGCATCTTTCAATTGAATCAACAAATGTCACTATTATTCAGTCCAGAATATAAAAAAGAACTAAAATCCAAATAAGAAATTTGGGCATCATGTTTTGGGATAGTATCACATGTAGAGGACGTAATTTTTAGATAATGGACGTTTGTCATTGATACTGACTGAATCCTGTACTCCAATGTAAATAGTAATCCAATGAGATTGCTATATTGAGACCGGAAATTTTTAAAATGTAAAAATTCGATAATTGAATTACGTTCATTGGGTTCGCGGAGTATTGAAAACTATAACCTATATCTTCCATAATTTTGAAACCTTAGAACGATATAGTCAACTTTAGCTTAGTATAATCAACAAATTAATTTTGTACTAAGAGCCTTTGAAGTGGTAACGAATTTTCTGAAACCTATAAAGACCGGCTTGAACTAAAAAAATTTTTGTTGTTCTCTATTAACTAAATTCAGTTCAAAAAAATTTCCTTAAAAATTAAACATAATTACAATTCATTAAATATTTTTTTATCCTTAGATTACCTAATTCTTTTTAGCATAGAAATTCATGATATTTTTTACAATTCATACTATTGGTACAATACTTTTATATAAGTATTTGGATTTGAACTTAAACGATATAGAAATCATCCTTAAGGTTCCTCGCTGTCATAAGACACATTTGCTTGTTTGGATCTCGTTATTGAATATAAATTTATTAATAATAAAAATGATGTTATAGTAACTAAGTTTTAAGTAGTCGATTTCACGTCACATTTAACTTATTATTTTTACTCCCGTTAAATCAAGCTAGTTAATCCGGTTCTGATTGGCTGAAATTTTTAGAGAACTGCATTGAAAATGTATTTGAGTTATTGATGTAAAATATTTGTGAGCTCTTGAAAGTTTCTCGTGTTTTTATATCCTGAATCCATTGAAAATGCAAAATCAGGTTATAATGGTTTTGTGAAATGTATGTTACAGGTAGAAGGAGGCGTGCCATACCCCATAAAGTATATATATTCTTGATCAGCTCGATGAGCTGAGTTGAACTAGCCCTGTCCGTCTGTCCGTCCGTCCGTCCGTCCGTCCGTCCGTCCGTCCGTCCGTCCGTGTAAACACCTGGATTTCTGCAACCACAAAAGCTAGAGACTTCAAATAAAAAGCAAAATGCTCGATAATACCATACGCTGTACGAGTTTATTTTTTTTTTCGATAACTCGTCCCATTTCTTTTTTATCGATAACTATCGAAAATATCGCTTTGTTTTTGAGGTCTGGCGTGCACACCGTTAAAGATAGAATCGTGCACTAAGTTGTGGTTGATAGCTATATTGAATCCGCACATTTTCTCATTTTTGGATTTTTGATGCCACGCCCCTTTCGCCTACAATTCAACAAAAACGATAACTCACGTATATCAAATACTAGAGACTTTTGGCAAATAGGTACATTTGGATGTCATAATCATTCCCCGAAAATTTCACTAAAAACGTATGTCGAGAAAAAAAGTTATTAAACAATAAAGTTTCCATAGTGCAGCCTCTTCTGCAGTCGCATAACTGCGCAGTAAGCTTATTACGTGCATGTATATGTTTGTGTGTGTGCATGTGTTGTTTACTATTAATGAATAAATGAAACTTTTAATGATTGGTATACATCTCAATGGATTCAGGGTATCTCTTAGTCGGGCAGTCTCGACTAGAGTTTTGTTACTTGTTTTTTCTTTTTTTTTAATCTTTGCTGTACTTTTTGTTTTGTTTGTCTTAAAGAGATTCGAGTAGAGAGAAGGATACAGAAACACTTAACGCTTATCACAAAATAACGCGACGCTTGGCGCACTTAGTTTATATATAGTGAGTATGTATATATACATATATACCTATATATTTATAAACATATTTACATATAAATATCTATATTTTCATAAATGACTAGGAGATTAGCATTTACATTATGTACACTACTCGCATAGCTTAAAAGCCCGAGGACACATGGCCCAGCTTCTTCCCATCAACGGTCCAGTCATAGCCCAGGGCCGTATTATTATTTGTCGTCGAGTTCGTGGTGGAGACGGAACGTTGCATTTCGCGTGGACCCGGGTAATAGACGACTGGGCCAGGTGATGGTGCTCGGTTCCGTTTGATCTGTAAGAGGCCGGGCGAGCCGGAGACTTGGGTGAGACGCACGCTGTTCAGCGAGCTGCTGCCTCCGGTGGTGACTAGATACGTTGTCGTGGTACTGCGCTGCGTGCCGTGTCGTGAGAAGCGGCCTGATGACCGATGGTTCATGGTGCCGTCACCGTTGTTCGAAATTGAGCTCTCGTAGTGTATAAGATCCGGCTGGTCACGACTCAGGCGTCGCTTGAAAAAAATGAGTAAAAAAATGCGCTTGAACTTCTCGCCGAATATGATATAAATGAGAAAGTTGACGCTGCTGTTGATTGTAATGAGGAGATTTGAGACTTTTGTCAGCTTGTGATCGACGATGCTATAGAATGCTTCTGAGATGTTCAGTACCAACGGCAGGAAATTGAGCATAAAGAATACAATTACAACACACAGCAGCATCGTGGCCAGACCAATCTCACGCTTCTCCGATCTGGAGAGTCGCTGGCGTTCCCGATTCGCACGCTTCACCTGCATATAGATCAGGCAATTTAGTATGGCCAGCGTGAGAAAGGGTATTATATTGTTTACAATCAGATAGCACCAGTGTATATATATATTTATATAGGTCGTGTTGCGCCTCAGTGCCGAGGGCCTTACACAGTGTAGCACAATCGTAGTGTTGGGTAGCTGATAGCTAACATTCAGCACTTCCCAAAATCGAGGCATATTGTAGGCCAGAGCGAAGCAGACACACACTATAAAATAGATCTTGGCACGCCCATAGGTGCAGAGGGCGCGAGCGCGCAGTGGATGACATACGGCCACATAGCGCTCCAGGGTAACGGTAAATGTCATATAGATGCTAGCCGTCTGGGCAATCATGCCAATGGGAAACATTGCCGGCGATATGAACGGATACACAAAGTTGTAGTAGGCAAAAAAATGTCCCGTGTAGGGGTAAATGGAGGGTATGCCAAACAGCAGCATGGAGCTAATAATTAGCACCGTGTCACAGCGCGCCAATCCAGTCAACAAGTAGTTAATGCTAGAGCGCATCTGTGGACGGGACAGAATTATCATTGATATCACATTGCCCAGTATGCCCAAAACGCCAACAATGTTGAGTATGACGCCGCATACCCAAAACTCGATGCAATTATTCTCCAGCTGCGGATTGTAAACCAGCTCACATATGCGTGTCCAATCTGGCTCAGCGCTCTCGTTGTACGCATCATAGCTGATATTAAGCAAGCGCTGACTCGCGTTCAGTAGCACTGGTGCCAGCGTACTGCTCACCGAATCCGTTAGATCGTAGCGCCCCGTCTCCTCAATGCGCTGACCCGTTGCACTTGCTAAGAACTGATCGTCGCTGATGGGCGCCCAATCGTAGTCACCAGAAGCCGATGGGGGCATGACACCTGACGCCGGCTGTTGCAGGCGCAGCAGCAGCTGCTCTGCTGCTGCGCTCATCGAAAGTTTTCTTTTTGTGATCTGTTTGAGGCTATCTGACAACTGTTCCTGGCATTTAAGTGTTTAGGTAGCAACAACTTTGGCCGCAACATAAATGGGTTGGCCACTGTAATAATTCGTTGCAGTTGCTTTTGTTGTAGGGTTGCACCTGTGCACGCACACTATATTTTATGCCAGTGACTTCGATTTTGTGTCGAGAGCTGTTTGCTTATCGTTCACGCAGAGCGCATGGCTTTTAATAGTCCAGTGAATGGTGTTATTGTTGTCCTCTTGTCGTGCGTTGTTGACACTTTTAGCTGAAAAAGAAGAAATAAAAAATAAAAAGGACTTTTAGACAAGGTCAAGTGATTTTGTATCGTTCAATTGATGAACAAACTTTTTGCGTCAACTTTTTATACCTTGATCACATTGAAAATGGGAAAACAGGGTATAATGTTTTTGTTAAAAGTATGTAACAGGCAGAAGGAGGCGTGCCACACCCCCAAAAGTATATATATTCTTGATCAGGACGACAAGCCAAGTTGATTGAGCCCTGTCCGTCTGACCGTCAGTCTCAGAACCTATAAGAGCTGGAGACTTGAATTTTTTTTGTTAGACTTGTATATATAGCACGCATATCGAGTTTATTTCAGAAAATCGATAACTATTCCATATAAAAAATCAGTTATGATTTTTTATCTTAAGAGGTAGAGTCTCCAAATTTCGCTTGTAGCTTTATGTATATTTTTACCAATTTTGATTTTTGTTACATTTGGATACCAGCCCCAAATTTCCCCAAAATTTTGAAAATTATTTTCAGTTGCAATATGTATAAGGTGTTTGGTCTTTTTAAAAACAACAATAATTATTTAAATCATATGGTGAAAGTTTCATCCGTTGATAAACACAAAAGTTATTAAACAAAATGTTTGGCCACATCAACAGCGATTGAACTGTGCACACATACATTCAAATGCTCGCGAAAAAATTTGAGTCGAATTGTGTTTGAATTGTTTTTGCTACCTACTTTCAATTGCCGCTCGGCGCTGTGTGTCGCAGTGAGAATATGTTTTCGATTCTTCTTCTTTAATAGTAATGGAATAATTCTTGTGAGCTTGCAAAAATGTGCTGGTATAATCTTTGTGTCGAATTTGTTTGCATAATTCCTCTTTGATCGACATTCTTAGTACCATTGGCACATATTTAAGTTGCGTGATATGGTTGTATATACGAGTTATGGACTATATTAAAAAAACTAAGAGCCGGTGGGATTAGGGTATCCCCTAGTCAGGCACGCCGACTAGAGTTTTCTTACTTGTTATACCCTGAATCCATTGAAAACAAGTAACAAAACTAGTCGAGACGGTTCGACTAAGAGATACCCTGAATCCTTTAAGATTTAATACCAATGATTAAAAGATTGTTTTATTCATTAACAGCAAAAAACACATGCACACACACGGACGGACGGACGGGCGGACAGACGGACAGACGGACAGGGCTAGTTCAACTCAGCTCGTCGAGCGGATCAAGAATATATATACTTTATGGGGTATGGCACGCCTCCTTCTGCCTGTTACATACGTTTTCAATACCACTGTATCCTGTTTCCCCATTTTCAATGGGTATAAAAACAACTTTACGAAATGTTGTCTTGAATGCTGTGAATCTGAGCGCAGTGCAATCACAATGCTAACGGGGGGCTTATAAAACATAACGTATGCGTGTTTTGCATTTGGCATTTGTTATCTCTCAGCAGCTGCAGTAAATCATGTGTGGTCGACTCTTTCGACTAACTGTAACCGTTAGCTCGTGGTATGTTAAATGCCCAACGATTTGCATCTGTTGGTGGCATGTGGCATGTGGCATGTGGCATGTGGCAGGTGACAGGTGGCAGGTGGTAGGTGGGCTCGTGGCCAGCAGGTGTTATTGAACAACCGATTGTTAAACTGAACTCCACGACGCTTTAAACTGGTAGAACAGCATTTGTTCCGTAATAGATAATTACAACAGCTACAGCTACAGCTCGCGGCTGTTAGAGTTTAGCAATTACAATGTCAATTAGTTTTAATGGCTGGGATGCTTTTTGCCACTTTCTGCTGGACCACTCGCACGTGGGCTCAATTGCATATTTTTCTTGACATCGTTAACGGACCACAGCCCACGAGGCACTTAGCCAACCAATTGGTTCAATTGCCCAGTCCACAGACATGACATTATAAATATTTTTTTTTAAGTTTTTTAATTTAAGCATATTGATCGCTAGTACTTTAAGTCTTTAACAACTTTATGACTTCTCAACTTGCCCTGAATCCATTGAAAATGGAAAATCAAAAAAATTTTTTGTGTAAATGTATGTAACAGGCAGATTGAGGCTTGCAACACTCCATAAATTATGTATATATTCTTGATCAGCTCGACGAGCTTAGTTGAACTATCCTTGTCCGTCTTTCCCTTCGTTCGACCGACCGTCCGTGTAAATATCTGGATTTCGTAAACCACAAAAGCTAGAGACTTGAAATAAAAAAAAACAGAATAACCGGGTATACCATACGCTGTACGAGTTTTTTTTCGATAACTCATCCCATTTCCTTATAATCGATAACTATCGAAGATTTGTTTTGAGCCCTAGCGATCACAATGTTCAAGATAGAATCGTGCACTAAGTTGAGGTTGATATCTATAAATAATATGTATATTTTGTTATCTTTGTACTTTAGATGCCACGCCCTCTTCGCCCACAATTTACAAAACTCATAAATCTCGTATATCAAATACTAAAGAGTTGAGATTTCACAAATTGGTACATATAAATGTCATTATCTCTCCCCGATTTCATTTTCTCTTCCCCGAAATTTTATTTAATTAATGATGTATGTCAAAAAAAAAAAACATATTAAACAATTAAGTTTCCATAGTACAGACTATGATGCAGCGGCAGCGCTGCAGCCTCATAAGTGCGTAGTACGCATATTGCGTGCATATTTGTGCCTGCGTATGCATATGTGTGTGCATATGTTGTTTACTGTTAATGAATAAATTAAATTTTTAATGATTGGTATTACAGCTGATTCAGAATTCAGGGTATCTCTTAGTCGACCGTTTGATTTCAAATAAATGCACAGTTACAAGTATATCTGCCTGAACGATGGAAAAGTTGCCTAAGTTTTTATACCCTGATCCCATTACTCAAGTTTGATTTCAAATAAATGCACAGTTACAAGTATATCTGCCTGAACGATGGAAACGTTGCCTAAGTTTTTATACCCTGATCCCATTAAAAATGGGAAAACAGGGTATAATTTTTTTGTTAAAAGTTTGTAACATGCAGAAGGAGGCGTGCCATACCTCCAATATTATATATATTCTTGATCAGTACGACAAGCAAAGTTGATTGAGCCCTGTCCGTCTGTCCGTCTGTCCGTATGTATGAATGCGTCGATCTTAGCACCTATACGAGCTAGAGACTTGAATTTTTTCTTGTTAGGCTTGTGTATAGAGCGCATATATCGAGTTTGTTGAAAATCGATAAATATTCTTGAATATTTGTTATCTATTTAAAACCATATAAAAAATCAGTTATGATTTTTTATCTTTTTCATCTTAAGAGGTAGAGTCTCCAAATATTGCATGTAGCTTTATGTATATTTTTACCAATTTCGGTTTTTGTTACTTTTGGATGCCGGCCCCAAATATCCCCAAAATGTTGAAAATTATGTTCAATGGCAAATATGACATATATGTATAGGGTGGTCTTTTTAAAAACAACAATAATTATTTAAATCATATGGTGAATGCTTCATCAAAATCCGTTTATAAACACAAAAGTTATTAAACAAAATGTTTGGCCAGATCAACAGCGATTGAACTGCAAAGCGCACAGAGCCAAGCTGTCGCTTATACATGTTCATTATGTATACATGTTCACACATATATGCAAATGCTCGCGAACAAATTTTCTAAGAACCGCAATTGCCTTTGAGTTTGGGTCGAATTGTGTTTGAATTGTTTTTGCTACCTACTTCCAATTGCCGCTCGGCGCTGTGTGTCGCAGTGTGAATATATTTTCGATTCTTCTTCTTTAATAGTAATGGAACAATTCTTGTATAATCTTTTTGTCAAAATTGTTTGCATAATTCCTGTTTGATCTACATTCATAGTACCATTGTCATAGATTTAAGTCGCGTGATATGGTTGTACATACGAGTTATGGACTATATTAAAAAACTAAGAGCGGGTGGGATTAGGGTATCCCCCAGTCGGGCACGCCGACTAGAGTTTTCTTACTTGTTATTAATATTGTATTAGTATATTCACAGCATTTTTTTATTTTAAAAGTTAATTTGTGTCCTAAGAATGCTCTACTTAAACTAGGAATGAAATCCTAGTTTGCTATTTCAAAGAAAGGCTAAAGCTTTTCATCCAAATTATAATGGGCACTCAACCTTTCAAATACTCCCACTTTATAGTTAAATAAAGTACACATCCATCCACAGTTCCTAATTATTTTCAAATGTCAAAGCATTTAAACCCAATTTTCACTGGAATTCAGTGTAAATGATGAAATGAGCTTACAAAAGAGTAGCTGGTAATGTGACCTTATTTGCTGTATAATGTATTATGGTCTCCGAAATAGTCGATGCAGCCGCTCCCTATTTCACCCATATGAATGGACTTAGTTAAGCGTGAAGGGGGGATCCATGAATTTTGCAGCATCAGCGAAAGCAGTTGTAGCTAAATGACACTGAGCTTAATTGTTTAGCAAGTTATTTGCATGTTTCATTCGAACTGGAAACGTGTCCTGCAAGGATTTTCATTACTATTCTGAAAAGAGGCGACCAAAAACTATGTGCATATTGCATAGTTCTGGGTGGCTAACGAGGCGACAGCCAGTCTGCATTTCATTTCTATTGCCCCCACCTTCTTCTGCTATTTCCCCTTACATTTGATTCTTACTCTCTCACTCTCGCTTACGCTCTTTGTCTCTCTCTATCTCCCTCTTTCGCGTTTTGTTTTTTCTGTTTTTTTCTCTGTCTGCATATCCATCCCTTCACAGTGTTTGTGTGGGCGTATAACGATTGCCATGTGCTCTGATATATGTTTTTGCTACTTTTTTGTGCTCTGTGTCAACTGGTAAACAACATCGCATTTATTTGCTTCTATCGGGTGGTTACTTAATATTTGTAATAATGGAAATGCAGCTCTTTGCAAACGAATCAACAGCACAAAGCTTAGGCTCATACAAAAAGTAAATGTAGAGCCAAGTTTGACTCTTTTTAGATTAATTATTTATCATTTAAGTATGTCTATTTTTCATTATTACTATTAAATCCAAAGATACTCAGCAGTTCATTATAATTGTATGCATGAAATAAGCAAACGGGAGACTGCTTATAGCTACATTTATACATATTATTTTCTCATCGAAATTCGAGTCATTACATCATTTTCTTTCACGTAAGTATCTCTATCGCCAACGAAAACGATTTTATAGTCATGAAAATATTTAAATCAAGCATTACTTGACATGACATCTCCCACGTGTCACCAACTTGCTTACCTCTTAAATACCTCCCCAACAACTCCCTCCAATATCGGAGAAAAAAAACTTCTCTATATATCGAGTTGTGATTATGCTCACATAGGATACATGTATATATATATTGATAATTTGATGAAAGATAGAAGAAGAACCATACTGGACTATATTGATGTGCTCATGTATTTTTAGGTCTAGGTGGAAACTGGAATATTTGAGAAAGCTTCCTTGAACGGTATTCAGTCACGGCGGAGCAGCATAACTTTGTCGCTTATAAAAATTTATTAATTAAAATAATTAATAGAATATTATTATTTATTTGTAATTTTGTGACGCCTTTGTTTATTTTAAATAATGATAATGAATCTCATTAAAGCTGTACAAATTCTCAAAAGCATTATTCTTCCAAGCGATGTCATTGTGTATGACGAGTATATTTGTTGCGTTGGCTGTTTTGCTAACAAATTTTCATAAAATTATTTAATTAACTGCTTAACTATATTAATTTATACGGCTCGTTGGACAGCTGTAAATTATGCGAGCCCCAACAACTGGGGACCATCGCCGCCGTCTAATTCTATTGTGTCTGTGCCACATGTTACACATGTAGATTTCACTTATCAGCGATTTAGGAGGCATTGTTGTCGAGTGAGCCACGTTGTATCTACTGTGGGTACATTTATATGGCAAATGCGCATATGAATGTATGGTATATGGATAAGTATAGAATTTATCGCATGTTGGGAGCATGCGGCACAGCATATAAAATATACGAAGAGATATGCTCTGACACGAGTCTGAGCATCGAGTATAGCATGCTGAACCAACAACAAGACGCAAACATCAGATAATATAATTATTATTATATTTCGGCGCTCGCTTTTGAAAAGACAATAACAACAACAACAACCTCGGGAGAGGGAGAAAGAAATTCTTGCGATATATTTTTAGTTGACAGTTTCAAGGCTCTTTCTCAGCGAAGGCGAAGCAAACAGCTAAATAGTAAAATTAATTCTATTAAATTTGCAAGAGCGTGTTGTATGGTCCAAGTATGTTTTTAATTTGCATATTCTCGTGCTCCATTTTTAATGAGGACATTGCAATGCGCGGCGTGCACAGGATCAGGGATCAGAGCGCACAATTGTGAGGATAATTATGTGAATTCGCGCAATTTGATTGCTCAATGAGCAGGTGCCCGACACTCGAAAGACAGTTCTCCCTCACAGCTCTCGTGGTACACGAACATAAAGCAGCTGATTTATGCCTGGGTGCGCCTATTATCCTTTTATGCGCATTGTCTGCTAACCTACAAGTATGTAGATGTCTGCTGGAGCCCAGCAAATGTATTTTGTGAGCGCCATTATGGGCGTCGTAGTTACTTCTGAAATGATGCTACCGGCTTTTATGCAAATAACTGCTGCATCGTGATATGCGGTGCATACTTAATCATGTCGACATTAAGTGCCCACACGCACAAATTGCAAGGCAGCGCTCGTTCAGCATCATTGATATTTGTGTACAACGTGGTTTAGAAACGTCCACAGCCATTCTTTGCAGCTTACCTACATTACACACGCTTCCCAGGAAAATATTTATTTCTTCACCTAGCAGTGAGAGAGTGTGAAAAACTGGCAAATGTGTGTTTGTGTGCAAATGTTTAACATAAACTTAATTTTCAATTTACCCAATTTTTGAAAGCCTAAAACATTTATTTACAATTGATTACATTTTAAATTTCTCAATTGAATAATAATATTAAATGTTTCTAAAGTATAATTGCATTTCGGTTAAGGCAATTAAGATAGCCAAATCAAATTTATTTATTTATTAAAAAAAGTGAGGTTGGAACGATATAATTCGAAGGATATACGTAAATAAAATGTGCTTCTTTTCTCAATACATAAAAAACCAAGAATATATAATTTAAGTTCCAATAAAAATTATCAATTATATATACAAAGTTGTAAGCTTTAAATATTTATTTGCATTCGGAGAAGGATACTAACGATTAATTGAAAATTCAGACGGTAAAGCAAGATTATTGAATATACTATATTTTTACCCTGAATCCATTGAAAATGGAAATTTCAGGGTATAATGTTTTTGTGCAAATGTATGTAACAGGCAGAAGGAAGCGTGCCACACCCCATAAAGTATATATATTCTTGATCCGCTATAAGAGCTGAGTTGAACTAGCCCTGTCCGTCTGTCTGTCCGTCCATCTTCCGACCATCCGTGTAAACACCTAGATTTCTTAAACCACAGAAGCTAGAGACTTCATATAAAAAGCAAAATGCTCGATAATACCATACGCTGTACGAGTTTATTTTTTTTCGATAACTCATCCCATTTCTTTATTATCGATACCTATCGAAAATATCGCTTTGTTTTTAGGTCTGGCGTGCACACCGTTAAAGATATAATCGTGCACTAAGTTGTGTTTGATTGCTATATTGAATCCGCACATTTTGTCATTTTTGGATTTTTGATGCCACGCCCCTTTCAATAAAAATAATAGCTCACGTGTATCAAATACTACAGACTTGAAATGTGGCAAATAGGTACATTTAAATGTCATAATCATTCCTCAAAAATTGCATTAAGAACATAAGTCGAGAAAAAAAGTTATTAAGCAATAAATTTCCCATAGTACAGCCTCTTCTGCAGCCGCAAAACTGCGCAGTACGCATATTACGTGCATTCATATGTTTGTGTGAGTACATGTGTTGTTTGTTATTAATGAATAAATGAAACTTCTTATGATTGGTATTACAGCTCAATGGATTCAGGGTATCTCTTAGTCGAGCCATCTCGACTAGAGTTTTGTTACTTGTTTTTTTTTTTGTTCTTATTATAATTTTTATTCAACTTAAACTCCTTATGTGCTATACGTAAGATGATGATACTTTTTGATTACCATTATATTGTGAATAATTTTCAGAACTATCTCATTTTACTTCAATAAGAATGTTTTAAGCACAAATGACTTTTACACGTTGAATATTAAAGAGCTTCAAAAGAACACAAATAAATTATTAGACACCACTGGGAAAAGTAACCGCAGCAAGATTGAATTCCCTCTAATGAACACTTATTTTATAATTTGAAAATAGGACGTCAATTTTTTTCTTTCTATATTATTCACACTAAAAGGCAAACCGTTTAAACTCGCTGTTCATTAAAAAAGAATTTAGAATTTTACAATTAACAAATCAAAATTTAAATAACCAGCAATCTATAAGCGGTATAGATTTGAATAACATTTCTAGAGCAAAATTAAAAGAATATCTTAAAAGTATGATGGGTAGAAAGGATTAAGTAGTACAAGTAAGAATATAAATTGTATCTACTCTTTGGGTTAAGCCACGAAATGGTTTACAGAAAAATTCTTCAAATAAACTAATTTTTCCTTTTTGTTTAAGTACCTTAGCACATTGGCTCATTTCAGTCATGTACTTAACACTGGATTCAGCACAATATAGATTGAGCAATATGCTTCAGAAAATATAAAGCTGATGTGTGCTATGTATTGCTATTATTTAACAATGAACAGGTATTATGTAGTCGAAAGCATCCGACTGGAAAATTCAGGCTCATTTTGATGAGATTGTAAAGATTAATGAACTTACCTTGGGGAATTTAATTTATAATGCATAAAAACTGTGCCTCCGCTTATGTGAGTCAGTAGGCCGTGTTTCTGCATTTTTTTAGTTGCCAACTGAAGCGAACTGATTCGTATTCCCAGGCGACGATGCGTTGACTCATTTGCATACTTTATATAAAAAATGTCAGTCATCAATGCGAAGGCATCACTTGTATGTAATTACCGACACATACGTGGCGGCATATTGCGAACGACATTCAAATTTCGGTTTCTTATGCTCATAATCATGTTACGTTTGCTTGAAGTGGCTAATTTTTTGATATGTTTTCGGGTTTTAAATATTTTGTTTGGTTTTTATGATTTCTTGCTTCTTGCTCTTTTTCTCTCTCTAATATATACATAAATATATATTAATTTTATTTATTTATAAATTTATGTGATGCTCGCTGACTTTTTCTTCTTCACTTGTTTTTTATAAGTATTTTATTTACTTGTATATATGCGACTTGTATATCTTTATATATTAGCAGCTGTTAATTTATACCCAAAACAATTTTAATATATTTGCAAATTTTACGTATTTTCTTCATTTTTCATATTTTGAATTTAACGGACGCACTTTAAAGACTTTGGTTGCATCTGTAAACGATTTGAAATATTGAGTATTTTTTTTAAATTTTATTTCTCTTTATTATAAGCGAGAATATCAACACTTTATCTCTCTTTCGCTTTTCCACTGATTTTAAAACAGCTCTCTCTATTTTTCTCACTCTCACTTGCTGTATGTTGTCATCTCACCAGCTCACCAAAATGCAAGTGATATTTTTAAACACACATCATCACCGAGCGATGTAGCTACAATATTTATTCAATCGAGCGGTACCCCTGAGGCTGGTCCACGTTGGGCACGACCACGTTGAACGCTGACAGCCAACTGTGCCGCCAGCCGAGTTCCTCTAGGTTTTCCGACTGCCACCAAAGTCACATTAATATTTACATTACGCATGCGCCATGTTGCCAGGCTCGGTCACTGTTTGGACATTTGTTTGTATTTCATTCATAAAAACAATATGCGTATTTCTAGAGTACACTTTCCTCTCTGCGTGTGTGTGTACATGTTGATGCAACATTGTTGCTCTGCCAGTAAAAGGCCACTGCGGCCTGAACGATTCTGCATGGCTATTTATACGCGATTGCCATGTGCAATCTACCTTTGAATACACAGTAAATGGGCGCAGTCACTAAATATTTATTTTTAAGCTTTCTGACTGGAGCTAGACGGTAAATAGTCTTCAACAGCTGCATCACATAATGAAATCCAACTTCTTTTATTTTTATGCAACTTGCTTGATATTTGGGTAAAAAAATTAAAAAATCACTTGCAAACGTTTTAAATTTTTATTTTTTCTACTCTATAGGTTTATGTTCATAATTCATATATGAGTGTAAGTGCCACTTTTTATACGTTTATATGGGTGTGCACTGGTGGCAGCAACCCTTAATATTTCAAAGCATCCGTAAATTCTTTGATTATTGATTCCAAGCCACAAGCGTACTCAACATTTGTGCTAGAACCCAATCAAGGTTTATACTCAAAATATTTTAGACAAAAACATAATTATAAAAAAAATAAGAAATATTTGTAACCATTGTAAATAATGATTTTATATGTTCTTTTCGGGGAAATGTTTTTTATACCCTGAATCCATTGAAAATGGAAAATCAGGGTGTAATGTTTTAGTGCAAGTGTATGCAACAGGCAGAAGGAGGCGTGCCACACCCCATAAAGTATATATATTCTTGATCCGCTCGATGAGCTGAGTTGAACTAGCCCTGTCCGTCTGTCCGTCCGTCCATCTTCCGTCCGTCTGTGTAAACACATGGATTTCGTAAACCACAAAAGCTAGAGACTTCAAATAAAAAGCAAAATGCTCGATAATACCATACGCTGTGCGAGTTTATTTTTTTTTTGATAACTCGTCCCATTTCTTTTTTATCGATAACTATCGAAAATGTCGCTTTGTTTTTTAGGTCTGGCGTACACACCGATAGAGTCGTGCACAAAGAGTTGTTTGATTGCTATATTGAATCCGCACATTTTGTCATTTTTGGATTTTTGATGCCACGCCCCTTTCGCCCAAAATTTAACAAAATCGATAACTCACGTATATCAAATACTAAAGACTTGAAATTTGGCAAATAGGTACATTTGGATGTCATAATCATTCCCTGAAAATTATCATTAAGAACATAGGTCGAGAAAAAAAGTTATTAAACAAGTTTCCATAGCACAGCCTCTTTTGCAGCCGTAAAACTGCGCAGTATATTACGTGCATGCATCTTTTGTGTGTGTGTGTGTGTGTGTGTGTGTGTGTGCATGTGTTGGTTACTATTAATGAATAAATGAAACTTTTAATGATTGGTATTACAGCTCTATGGATTCAGGGTATCTCTTAGTCGAGCAGTCTCGACTAGAGTTTTGTTACTTGCCGCCTGCTGGTTTATGTTTTTCAATTGCGCAAGCCGCAAAATTTGCAATTTAGATAACCTGTTAAGGAATCGAACGTAATTTTTTTTTATTTATTTTTTTTATTTTTTATTTTCGATGCAACGCCCCCTTTGCCCACAATTATTAAAATATGAAAACCCCCGTACATCAAATGCTAGAGACTTGAGATTTGGCAAATAGGTACATTTGAATGTCACAATCATTCCCCAGAAATTTCATTAAGAACATAAGTCGAAAAAAAAGTTATTTAACAATAAAGTTCCCATAGTACAGCCTCTTCTGCAGCCACATAACTGCGAAGTAAGCATATTACGTGCATGTATATGTTTGTGTGTTGTGTGTTGTTGTTTTGTGCATGTATATGATTGTTGTTTGTTATTAATGAATAAATGAAAGTTTTAATGATTGGTATAACAGCTCAATGGATTCAGGGTATCTTTTAGTCGAACAGTCTCGGTCATGACATGAATATATGCCTATACGAATCCAGGTAAATTAGAACCTAGAACTTTGAGTTCAGAAAGTATAAACTAAAATAGGAAATACTAAAATCTGGTGAATATATAAAATAAATGGGGTTAAAAATAATACATTTCAAAATTTTATTTTACGCTTCTTATTTATCATATGCCACAAACATTGAAAACGTGGCAAGTTCGCCAAAATCGATTGAAATGTTGTTGGGCTTTCGACCGAAAATGTTTTTTGTGTTTATTGTTTTCTTTTAATCTTGAAGTCTTAAGCGTATGCCGACCAAAACTTTTGAGTTTCAGCATTATTTTAAAAGCATGAAGTATTTATTGACATATTGATGAATTACTTAACAAATTATCTCCATAAGTTTTAAGCCTTTTTGATTTGAGCACTTTGAAATTTTCACTATTTCTTTAAATTTAATATAATGTTATAATTTACTGTTAGCAATGAGTTTCCTTACAAATCATCAAAACCTTTCAAATCCCACATCCATTTTCTTTTCAGTGCAAATCCAAGACTTTGCCACCTTTTATGGGGGCTTAAAGCTGTTGAAAGTCTACAAAAAACATCAATTTTGCTTGCCTTAGCAAAACTAAGCCTAACATATGCTTGAATTCAATTGAGGCTTTGTCGCATTTTATTATTAACTTTTGACATTTACTGCCTTTAGCTTCCCTTTGATATTGTTGTCTTTTATTTTTAAACCGTGAAACCATTGAAAGTGGAAAGACTGGGTATAATGGTTTTGTGAATATGTATGTAACAGGTAGATGGCGAATATATATTCTGTATGACTACTACGAGCTGAGTCTATCTGTTAACCCTCGTAAGCCTCAATAACTATACCATATAAATTTTCAGCGTGTATATTATGTCCGTTTAATATTGTATTTTATTATACTTTGAATCCATTGAAAATGGAAAATCAGGGTATAATGTTTTTGTGAAAAGTATGTAAAAGGCAGAAGGAGGCCTGCCACACCCCATAAAGTATATTCTTGATCAGCTCGACGAGCTGAGTCGGTATAGCCATGTCCGTCTGTCCGTCCGTATGATCTCGTAAACGCCAAAAGCTAGATACTTGAAATAAAAAGCAAAATGCTTTATAATACCATACGCAGTACATGTTGGTTTTTTTTTTCGATAACTCATCACATTTTCTTATAATCGATAATTATCGAAAATCACGCTTTGTTTTTGAGGCCTACCATGCACACCGTTCAAGATAGAATCGTGTACTAAGTTGTGATTGATTACTATAAGTAATACGTATATTTTTTCATCTTTAGATTTATTATGTCACGCAAATTCACAAAACCCGTAAATCAAATACTAGAGACTTAAAATTTGGCGAATAGGTGCATTTAAATGTAAAAATAATTTGATTAAGAACGTATGTCTAAAATAAAACTTATTAAACAATAAAATGTTCATAGTACAACTGCAGCAGCAGCGCTGCCGCCGCCGCATAACTGCGCAGTACGCATATTGCATGAATGTTTGTGCGTGCGTATGTATGTATGTGTTGTTTGCTATTAATGAAAAAGTGAAACTTTTAATGATTGGCATTACACCTCAATGTATGTAGGGTATCTCTTAGTTGAGCCATCTCGACTAGAGTTGTGTTATTTGTTTGTTATTTTATATTTTGTATTTGTTTTCTTTGAGGCGTTTTGAGCATGTACTATCGGTTGAATGACATGCGAATTGTATATTACATTTATAGTATATGATGTTGTAGAGTCATTGTCAAATGCAGATATTTAATTTGATTAAAGTTTTAATTATTTATGGTTACCGGTTTGAAGTTGAAACTAAAACTAAATTGAATCATTCAGACTTTTTCACTTGATTCAGCAGCCCGGCCATGGAGCAAAGAAGCCTGAAATAGAAACTGAATGAGTTTCACGCAATTACACGGTAAAGCAGTAGCATGTTGAGGCGGTAGTAGCAGAACACGCAGCCACGCAACCACCCACAGGCATTGAATTTATTGGCAAACTGACCGCAGACCAAAAACTTAATCCACTTTCGGTCTCTTTGGCTTTGGCTGCCTACAAGATTTACAAATGGGTCCGGGTCGCAGTTTGATAGCTTGAAATATCTGTCCCTCGAGAGCACGTGGCCACCAAGCTGTCAAGGCTTGTTGTGAACCGGCTGCAACTGCTCCCATTGGCAGCTGTAAATTGTCAATTGTGGGCCCTTGTATAAAAAGTGATCATGAACATTGACTTACCATGCAATGCAGATGCCGAGAGATGCATCTGCAGGCATATGGCGCATGCTAGCCAAGGGCCAAACCTTTTGCCTAATAACATTATAGCTATTAGTTAACTGATTTGCTTATATGATCAAAAGATTGATGTATGAAGGTATTTTATATATGTGAAACATTTTTCTATAGAAAAAAATAAAAAAAAAATATTTACATCAAAGTTTCATCAAAATCCGTTGATAAACACAAAACTTATTAAACAAAATGTTTGACCACTTATTAACAGCGCACGAATATTTATTTCAGAGCGCTCAGAGCCATGCTGGCGCCTATACATGTTCAAATGCTCACGCACTATATTCTATACGCTTTTGAGTGTGGGTTGAATTGTGTTTGAATTGTATTTGAATCTTCAGTAATCTACTTCAAATTTGGTGCCCGGTGCTATATACCGCAGTGCAATAATTTAATACATATCCGTATGAACACTAAAACAGCATAATTCTACGTACAGCAGAAAAACAATTTTTTTGAGTTCGGAATGAGTCTTTTTTTTTATAGCATTGTTCACTTATTTATTTTCTTATTTGCATTTTTATTTTATTCAAAATAATAATATTTGTATTAAAAAAAATCTTTAATAAAAAACCTTACAAAAACAAGTAAGAAAACTCTAGTCGGCGCGCCCGACTAGGGGATACCCTAATCCCACCCCCCCTTAGTTTTTTTTCTTAATATAGTCAATAACTCGTATGTACAACCATATCACGCAACTTAAGTATGTGCCAATGGTACTAAGAATGTCGATCAAAGAGGAATTATGCAAACAAATGCGACACAAAGATTATACCAGCTCACTTTTGCAAGCTCACAAGAACTGTTCCGTTACTATTAAAGAAGAAGAATCGAAAACATATTCGCACAGCGACACACAGCGGCGAGCGGCAATTGGAATTAGGTAGCAAAAACAATTCGAACACAATTCGACCCAAACTCAAAGGCAATTGCGGTTCTTAGAAAATTTGTTCGCGAGCATTTGCATGTATGTGTGCACATGTATACAAATTGAACATGTATAAGCGCCACCTGGTCTGTGTGCGCTTTGCAGTTCAATCGCTGTTGATCTAGCCAAACATTTTGTTTAATAACTTTTGTGTTTATCAACGGATTTTGATGAAACTTTCACCATATGATTTAAATAATTGATTTAGTTTTCAAAAATACCAAACACCATATATTTTGCAACTGAAAATAATTTTCAAAATTGTGGGGAAATTTGGGGCCAGTATCCAAATGTAACAAAAACCGAAATTGGTAAAAATGCACATAAAGCTACATGCGAAATTTGGAGTCTCTAGCTCTTAAGATAAAAAAGATAAAAAATCATAACTGTTTTTTCATATGGTTTTAAATCGATAACAAATATTCAGGAATAGTTATCGATTTTCTGAAACAAACTCGATATGCGCGCCCAATATACGCGCCTAACAAAAAAAAATTCAAGTCTCTAGCTCTTATAGGTTCTGAGATCGACGCGTTCATACATACGGACGGACGGACGGACGGACGGACGGACGGACGGACGGACGGACGGACGGACGGACAGACAGACGGACAGGGCTCAATCAACTTGTCTTGTTGTCCTGATCAAGAATATATATACTTTTGGGGGTGTGGCACGCCTCCTTCTGCCTGTTACATACTTTTAACAAAAACATTATACCCTTTTTTCCCATTTTCAATGGGATCAGGGTATAAAAATGACGCACCAAAAGTCTGCGTACACATCAATTAATAATCCATCAATACAACACAAAGTTTTGGCAAGAACCTTTAGATTTTCGCACATTTTTTCTATTTTTTTTCCTTATTTGTCTACGTTGCTCTATGGAATTTTCCATTACTACGAAAACAGTCATGCAGATGGTTTATCAAGGAGAGTAAAAGGAGGAGAATCCGTGTATGAAATTGGAAAACTTATTTTAAAACACCGGTTAGAGGGCAAATCTTCCTTCTCCTTAGTGAGAATACATTCCTCATGCCAAGAGACTTACGACAAATTATATGTCGGGCTGTATATTGTTGAAGCCCTGATCTAGCCGACTTTAGTTATTGACAGATAGAGAAAAAAACGTATTGTGCAACTGGTGACTTCAAATCCGAGAATAACCAAGCAACAAAAACGCGTCGAAGTTGAAGAAAAATTAGCCGAATCTGTTTCCAATGATACTATTCGGTGTTCATGGTAATGTTGGTGGTTCCGGCCGGTTATCGTGCTAGTGTTGTTAATTGGAAACCGTACAAGTCAGAGGTCAATATAAAAGTGCATAATTTTATCAGAGGAGAGCATGTTCTGCATATTAGAAATAATAGGGGATACCCTAATCCCACCCGCTCTTAGTTTTTTTTAATTTAGTCCATAACTCGTATGTACAACCATATCACGTGACTTAAATCTATGACAATGGTACTAAGAATGTCGATCAAAGAGAAACTATGCAAACAAATTCGACACAAAGATTATACCAGCACTCCGTTACTATTAAAGAAGAAGAATCCAAAACATAAACAAATTGAAAGTAGGTAGCAATAACAGTTCAAGCACAATTTGACCAAAACTCAACCGCAATTGCTATCCTTAGACTATTGTGCGTAAGCAATTGCATGTACATATGTGTGCACATGTATACATAATGAACATGTATAAGCGCCAGCTGGTATCTGTGCGCTTTGCAATTCAATCGCTGTTGATTTGGCCAAACATTTTGTTAAATAACTTTTGTGTTTATCAACGGATTTTGATGAAACTTTCACCATATGATGTAAATAATTATTGTTGTTTTTAAAAAGACCAATCACCCTATACATATTGCCATATTTGCTAATGAACATAATTTTTAAAATTTTGGGGAAAATTGGGGGCCGGTGTCCAAAAGTAACAAAATCCAAAATTGGTAAAAACATACATAAAGTACATGCCAAGTTTAGAGACTCTAGCTCTTAAGATAAAACATTTTAGCTGATTTTTCATTTGGTTTTAAATCGATAACAATTATTCGAGAATTGTTATCGATTTTCTGAAACAAATTCAATATTCGCGTCGTATATACGAGCCTAAAAAATAATGCTAGTCTCTAGTTCTTATAGGTTTTGAAATTGACGCATTCATATATACGGACGGACAGACAGACAGACAGGACTCAATCAACTCGTCTTGTCCTGATCAAGAATAAATATACTTTATGGGGTGTGGCACGCCTCCTTCTGCCTGTTACATATTTTTAACAAAACCATTATACCCTGTTTTCCCATTTTCAATGGGATCAGTGTGTTTTTATTATTATTTATATTTTATTATATTTTATTATTTGTAGAATTTTTTGCATTATTCTTCTTTCGTTTAAGTCGATTGATTATGGGCTATATTTAAAAACTATGATCGGATTGGTTCTGGGTATTACGTAGTCGGGCACCTCCGACTAGAGTTTTCTTACTTGTTATTATTATTCTAATATAATAATCTTTTTTATGTCAAAGATTCAATGTATTTCAGTCGAACTTTTTATTGAAAGGATTGTGTTATTGGTGTTTCCTCTCAACCTCGCTTGTGTGCACTTTGTTGCTTCATTGCCAAGTGCTTTATCACTGTCACTTGCTGATGGCTTGGCTCAGGGTAAGACGCAGTGACCTTTCTGCTTGGCTAGCTAATGCTTGAGCAACAATACTCCATCGTGCATGATATAAATAATAGAATTGTGGACGAAAATTGAGAGATAATGTTTTCGAAAATTGTCATTTCAGACTACGTGGCTGGGGTCGTCTGCAAAGTTTTTCTGCTTGGCATCTTGTTTTCCCGCATTTAGTTTTCTGCATCGTTTTTATCACTTGCTAAATTTCCATAACTAAAATAATTTGTTTGCTTATTGCTTTGGCTTAAGTTCATAATATCGGGCATATTTAGAAACAGTCGGGACGGCGACTTGGCTCTGAAATGGTGCCCGATATAGAATATTCTTGTAGAATCTTCATCATCTGTCAGCCTATTGTCTGTGACAGCTACAAGGTACGGCTTATCAATTGCGAAATGACTACTTTATGATTTCGTGGGGCAAGGTTTCGGTCAGGTTTTGTTTATGACATTGTTAATGTGTCGCCTTGGTTACTGATTTGACCTTTGTTGTCTAATCCAAAGCAGCTTACCACCTTGTTCTTGCCAAATCCTTCGAAACACACGCACAAAACAACAATATCGACCAGGGACAGCAGCTGGAAAAATATTACCGGATACGGCAAACGGAAGCGCGCGATGTACACTGCATGCTCATCTTACGTTCTTTAACTAACAACACCACAAATTGCTCATAAATTAGCTATACATTTTGACGGAAATTTAAGCCAACAGAAAAGAGCGAATCCGACTTCTGACTGGATTCAAGTTGTTGAAGCCTCACAGAAAGGAAAGTAATATTAAAGACACAAAAGCAAACAAGTAACAAAACTCTAGTCGAGACTGCTCGACTAAGAGATACCGCGAATCCATTGAGCTGTAATACCAATCATAAAAAGTTTCATTTATTCATTAATATTAAACAACACATGCACACACACACAAACATATGCATGCACGTAATATGCGTACTGCACAGTTTTACGGCTGCAGAAGAGGCTGTACTATGGGAACTTTATTGTTTAATAACTTTTTTTCTCGACTTATGTTCTCAATGAAATTTTTGGGGAGTTATTATTACATTTAAATGTACCTCTTTGCGAATTTCAAGTCTTTAGTATTTGATATACGTGAGTTATCGTTTTTGTTTAATTGTGCGCGAAAGGGGCGTGGCATCAAAAATCCAAAAATGACAAAATGTGCGGATTCAATATAGCAATCAAACACAACTTAGTGCACGATTCTATCTTTAACAGTGTGCACGCCAGACCTAAAAAACAAAGCGATATTTTCGATAGTTATCGAAATGGAAATGGGATGAGATATCGAAAAAAAAAAATAAACTCATACAGCGTATGGTATTATCGAGCATTTTGCTTTTTATTTGAAGTCTCTAACTTTTGTAATTTAAGAAATCCATGTGTTTACACGGACGGACGGATGGACAGACGGACAGGGCTAGTTCAACTCGTCGAGCTGATCAAGAATATATATACTTTATGGAGTTTGGCACGCCTCCTTCTGCCTGTTACATACATTCGCACAAAAACATTATACCCTGAAATTTCCATTTTCAAGAGATTCAGGGTATAATAAGAACAATTTTAAAGCCGATGAAAGCTTTTATTTATTATATCCTGATCCCATTAAAAATGGGGAAACAGGGTATAATGTTTTTGTTAAAAGTAGGTATTAGGCAAAAGGTGTTCCTTATCCCCAAAAGTATATATATTCTTGATCAGGACGACAAGCCAAGTTGATTCAGCCGTCTTTCTGTCTATCCGTCTGTCTGTCTGTCCGTATGTATGAACGCGTCGATCTCAGAACCTATAAGAGCTAGAGACTTGAATTTTTATGACCTGATCCCATTAAAAATGGGAAAACAGGGTATAACAAAACCATGTTAAAAGTATGTAACAGGCAGAAGGAGGCGTGACACACCCCCAAAAGTATATATATTCTTGATCAGGACGACAAGACAAGTTGATTGAGCCCAGTCCGTCTATCTGTCTGTCCATCTGTCCGTATGTATGAACGCGTCGATCTCAGAACCTATACGAGCTAGAGACTTGAATTTTTTTTGTTAGACTTGTGTATACAGCGCGCATATCGAGGTTATTTCAGAAAGTCGATAACTATTTCTGAATATTTGTTATCGATTTAAAACCATATGAAAAATCAGTTTTGATTTATTATCTTTTTATCTTAAGAGCTAGAGTCTCCAAATTTCGCATGTAGCTTTATGTATATTTTTTTTTTTTTTTCATTTGGATACCGGCCCCAAATTTCCCCAAAATTTTGAAAATTATTTTCAGTTGCAATATGTATAAGGTGTTTGGTCTTTTTAAAAACAACAATAATTATTTAAATCATATGAGGAAAGATTCATCAAAATCCGTTGAGAAACACAAAAGTTATTAAGCAAAATGTTTAGCCACATCAACAGCGATTGAGCTGCAAAGCGCACAGCTGGCGCTTATACATGTTCATTATGTATACATGTGCTCACATACATTGAAATACTCGTGCACAATATTCTAAGAATAACAATTGTTTTTGCTACCTACCAATTGCCGCTCGCCGCTGTGTGTCGCTGTGCCAATATGTTTTCGATTCTTCTTCTTCAATAGTAACGGAACAATTCTTGTGAGCTTGTAAAAGTGTACTGGTATAATCTTTGTGTCGAATTTGTTTGCATAATTCCTCTTTGATCGACAAACGAGTTATGGACTATATTAAAAAACTAAGATCGGCTGGGATTAGGGTATCCCTTATTCGGGCGCGCCGACTAAAGTATTCTTACTTGTTTTAAATTATTTTGCTAGTTATTTAATTTATTATGTTTGCTTTTGTTGATTTTTGCACGTTACTTTGTGCGGAAAAACAGAAACTATATGCCAATTATGAAGATAACTCAATACTTGGGAATACATTTAGTTTCTAAAATATGCATAAATCTGAATAGGGCCAGACCTAGTCATATATTGATGACAACTCACTTACACATAGACAATCATTCACAATTCAATTGACATATGCTGTACACTTGTGTTGCTTGTTGTTTAGGTGTAAGCCTTTCGCCATCCATGAAAGTGGATGCTGAAAGTTTTCGAGTTGAGCAATCAGCGGCTGAAGTGACTCACCACTACAAGCGCCACACACACAAACACAAAAGCACACACACACACACACATACACATACATACACGAAAACGTAAAATTTGGTGGACGATTTTATGTGCTGAGCTTGAAGCTCTCTTATAGTTGGCCACCGGATAAATGGGCACGGAAGTTGTGCGCAACGATCCGTATCCTGGCCTTTGCATAGAACAAAAATCTACAGCAGAAACGGAAACATGTTTATGTTAGATATTAGGCGCAGGCGCTGTTCCTTTACAAATAAATGAAGGAAATCATCTTGTCTAGCTGCTTGTCAGGCAGAGAGAAAAACCTGACACACTGACAAGAGAATTTTGAAAAGCGCACATAAATTACTCAGGTTTCATGTTGAATTAGGCATGCCTAATTTCAACGTGGGAGTACCTACTACCCAGTGAGTTAAATGCAGCTTCATAAACGTGAAAGCAATCGCGTGGGCCATACGCATTACGAGACAATATTCCAGCTCGTTCTACTTCACAGCCATTTTCCACCAGAAGCAATTTGTCGTTAAATCAAATCAACGGTACATTAGTCGCGTACTCACGCCCAGCATAGGCAGCGGCAGTGGGTATAGAGTAGGGAGGTAGCGATCAAGTCCTTCCCTCCTGATAATAAACCCTAATTACACACAAAAAAAAATATCAAAAGAAAAAGCAAGTACCTTGGTTCACTTAAGTTTCGTTTGACTATACTCCACAAGTGAATAAATATACCGCGTGAGGCAATTAAGAGTTAATGAACACATTAAATTAAATGTATATAAAAAAGTATTGGCTGTGGGAAACTATATAAAATGGCTAATAATAAAGCTCAACGGTCCGACTATACAAATGATTAACACCTAGAGGATCTCCATATTAGTCTATCAATAATCTGAATTTATCAAAGCATTTTCTATAGTGTACTGAGCAAAAGAATAAAATGCTTTGCCCACTGTGATTTGTATGTGTAGAAACACCGAAATGACATACATGCAAATACAAATAGATATGTAATATATTGATTTACGTATGGTATATATATATATATATATATATATATATATAGCTAGCCTCCTAGTCACATTCAACATGAACTCATTTGCAGCTGTAGTAATTTACAATAGCCAAGGGCTTTTCAGAGATATTTATTCGCATATAAATGTAGCCTAAAATGTGTTCATGATACATTAGCTGTGTATCCGAGGTGACAATTTGAGAGGCAGATGTATTCCGGAGATCACAGCAGGGCTTCGTTTGACAGAGACTTGGTTATGCGACTTGAACTATCAGGCTAGGTCTTGCTTTAGGACCTTTGGGCCCTTGGGGCTGCATGGGCTTCAGACAGCCGAAATGTTAATTGAATTAACTTTAAAGAGATTAGAGAGTCGTGCACATGCCGCTGTGGTGTGTACCACGGATGACACGGGTCAATGATTGTATGACAGTTAAGTGCCACGTGCCATGCGCCACACACCACCTAAAAGAACGAGGCATTATGTTACATAGCTACGATTGCTTCTCGGGCTCTTCGGCGAGTATGCAATGGAGGCTCTCAATTTTACACGAAATGACATCCTTTAGCTCTTCGAAAGGCCTCAAAAGACGTACGCCTTGCTCATCATCGCGACCCTGAAATAGTGTCTCGCCCTCGAAATCAATGAATTTGTGCTTGCGCGCACACAGCAAGGTACCAAGTAGTTTGTCAGAAATATGGTTGTACATCTAAAAAACAGGTGGGTCAACAGATAGAGAGACATGTACCTCGGTACCCACCTCAAATAGTACGCCAAATGCTAGGCTAACCTCTGCTGTTTCATCCGCCGACTGTCGTTCGCCATTTACGTTGATCAGCTCGCATAACTGGAGGATCTCTTGAAGGGAGAGAATCTGTGCCTGCACCGCTCGCTTCTCAGACAGGCTACCTGCAGGTGCGGTGCCGTAAAGGTCTCTCTGAATGCTCAGCTTGGGCATATCTCGCACATTGTAATGTGAGAAGGGATTAATACGCTGCCACTTTTTATGCTCCTCCACGTGCTGGTTGAAGAGATTAATGCGCGACAGAACGCTCTTCTCCTTGGGACACATGTTAGGATAGGTCCGTTATTTAGCTATTTGTTTGAACCTACCACTGAGTTCTCTTTGGCCTCCATTGTATGCTTAAAAAGTCCACTTATAATTTTGTATCTTCCAGTTTTTTAAACAAAAACTGACCTGCAAGTTAATATCTGTTGCCTCTCTGATGACATCTGGTCGGCAACCTGAAAAACAAAACGCCTCCTATCTGTTTCAGATTTAGCGCACAGTTTACCAACCGAAGTCCACACAAATTATCGATGGGTAATACTTGACTGCAGACTAACGCTAATCCTCATTAATAGCCAGTGGGCGGTGATAATGGCACGCACTACTGATGGGTTGGCAATTGAAAGGTCAAAAGGTTGTCACAGTATAACCCAATTAATCAACCCAAAAAATTTGAGTTAAGCTTAAAGCAATGTCCTATTATGCGGCAAGCATGTGCAAAATGTGCAGAAACTTCCGGCGAACTACACCATAAATTTAGTACCACAATGGCGCGCAACCAGTCGGAAGTATTTGAGCTTAGCAGACCAGGAAATAAATAACTAATTCAGAGACCTCCTGCACAAACCAACAAAATTAATTAAACAAAATGGAAAAAATATAATTAAATGTCTCAAGCTCTTATCGTTTCTTTAATACACTAACAAAACTGATTGAATACTGATTGAATAATATTTCTGTGAATAGAAATACAAATTATCTAACTAATAGAGACTACAAAGTCAAAAAAAAAAAAATATATATATATATATATATATACATACATATATATATATATATATATATATGTATATATTTTATTATTATTAATGCATATCACAGCTACGAAAAAAGGGCTTGCAATAAGCTGCTGTTGAATTCCTTTTTAGATTTAGTAAATATTATTAGAGTCTAAGAGTCTAAGCCGCTATACCTTCCGGCGCATAGTCTCACGCATTCGGTTGCGCCCTACTGCAGCGTTCATTCTTGTTTTCGATAAAAATTTATTTTTTATACCCTGATCCCATTGAAAATAGGAAAACAGGGTATAATGATTTTGTTAAAAGTACGTAACAGGCAAAAGGAGGCGTGCCACACCAAATAAAGTATATATATTCTTGATCAGGACGACAAGACGAGTTGATTGAGCCCTCCGTCTATCTGTCCGTCCGTATGTATGTCGATCTCAGAACCTATTAGCGCTAGAGACTTGAATTTTGAATTTTTTGTTAGGCGTTTGTTTCAGAAAATCGATAACTATTCCTGAATATTTGTTATCGACTTAAAACCATATGAAAATTCAGTTATGATTTTTTATCTTTTTCATCTTTAGAGCTAGAGTCTCCAAATTTTGCATGTAGCTTTATGTATATTTTTACCAATTTTGCATTTTGTTACTTTTGGATACCGGCCCCAAATTTCCCCAACATATATAGATATATATATATACATATATATATATATATATATATATATATATATAGAGTATTTGGACTTATTAAAAACAACAATAACAAGTAACAACAATACTCTAGTCCAGACTGTTCGACTAAGAGATACCCTGAATCCATTGAGCTGTAATACCAATCATAAAAAGTTTCATTTATTCATCAATAGTAAACAACACATGCACACACACAAACATATGCATCCACGAACATGCACGTAATATGCTTATGTTCGGTTATGCGGCTGCATAAGAGGCTGTACTAGGGAAATTTTATTGCTTAATAACTTTTTTTTTCGACTTATGTTCTTAATGAAATTTCTGGGGAATGATTATGACATTCAATTGTACCTATTTGCCAAATCTCAAGTCTCTAGTATTTGATATACGTGAGTTGTCATTTTTGTTGAATTGTGGGCGAAAGGGGCGTGACATTAAAAAACCAAAAATTAAAGGAAGTGCGGATTCAATATAGCAATCAACTACATTGTAGTGCAAGATTCTATCTTTAACGGTGTGCACGATAGGCCTCAAAAACAAAGCGATATTTTCGATAGTTATCGATAATAAAGAAATGGGATGAGTTATCGAAAAAAAAATAAACTCGTACAGCGTATGGTATTATGGAGCATTTTGATTTTTATTTGAAGTCTCTAGCTTTTGTGGTTTACGAAATCCAGGTGTTTACACGGACGGACGGAAGATGGACGGACGGACAGACGGACAGGATCAAGAATATATATACTTTATGGGGTGTGGCACGCCTCCTTCTGGCTGTTACATACATTCGTACAAATACATTATATTCTGAAATTTCCATTTTCAATGGATTCAGGGTATAAAAAATAAAAGCGTGTGGGATTAGGGTATCCACTAGTCGGGCACGCCGACTAGAGCTTTCTTACTTGTTTTATTTTCGTTTTAATAAAAATATAGCCGAATTTATGAAATATACCTTTCGATTCGAGTTGTCACGCCCTCAGAAGGGCTGGATATATAATTTTCTTTAACTATATAGGATCTTAACACAGTTACATACCACATTTGGAAGCTCTATATTTCTTAAACTGTAGAAGATTCAGTTTATCCGATAGCGCCAAAATGGTTTGCGTTCATACGGACAGATGGACGGACACACATTTCTCAATACCAACATACTATTTTCGGATTGGAATTAAAGTATTCCTAGATAGAACACAAATTTTAAGGGCTCTTTAATAATTTCATATTATTATATTTAATATATATATATAATATATTATATTAATATTATTTTAAATTCAAAATTTTAAATAATACCAGATAGAAATAACTGTTTTGTATAAAATATTAAGTTGTGCTCTTTATTGTCTTTTTTTGTAAAAATAATATTTGATTTATTGCTTACATTTATACTAATTTACAAGGCTGGAAAAAATTCATTACATTAACCTTGTTGTTTTGTTTCATAATTTTCAAAATTTAATTAATAAAACAGAAAATGAGCACAAAATAAAGAAAAACAAAAGAAAGATAGAATAATTTTATTTTTTAGGGAAAACCTTCACCTTTAATATTTATTAATCAAGAAATTTTGGAACTGTGTTCATATCCGGTTTGGCCTTAAATCGTTTTATTCTTCAAAAGAAACTCTAATACGCAGCTTTAAGAAGTGGAATCACCTCCGCCTTAGGGTGACCAAACTCAGAATTTCTCCAATGTTTATTGTGCAGCTTAAGAATGTGACATATTTTCTATTCCACCCGCATAGGGTATTTCAAGCGGTGCTCGACACAGACAGACAAAAAGCGGATTTGTTGGCATAGCTGAACAAATAGGGGGAAATAGGGGAGCGAGAAAATGGCGCCACTTGCCCTCCGCAATAAACATTAATGCGCAATTAAAGCTGGTGTCTGGCATTTGTAACTGCAGGGTTTAGGGTGGGGATTGTCTGTATTTGATTTCCAGCACTTGGGGTGATTAACGCTTGGCATCCAGTATTAGCTTTTAGTTATTTATGTTAAATACTTCGATATTCCAGGGCATTTATAGTATTTTCGCAATCTTGATGAAAACTGTTAAATGACTTTGATGTTTTTATATATATTTCCCACAGAAGCAAGAAACGAGATTAGTTTGACGTTTGCTTGGGCATTTTGTATAAATATTTTATTTTGGCACTTAGCCATTTAATTGCTCTCTAAAAGGAGCACACGTTATATTAATATTATATAATGGTCTTGAGCCTATTTGTGTCACATGTCAAAAGTGAGCTCTTTACTTATGACAGTTAATGCTATGATTGATCTTCTTTCAACCAGTCAGCTAAGTTAAATGAAAGTCTATTCTTAGAGTTAAGTTCTTCATTCAAAAGCTGCTGCAAGCTGACTGACAGCTTGCACTTAAGTAAAATTGTCGAGTATGTCTGCTGTTTGTTTATATTACCAACAGGACTTGGTTACAGCTTCTTCTGGTTTTCCTTCTGATGCTGTATGTGCTCATGAGTGGCATCAGAAAGTGCTTGGTAAATGCTTAATATGCAATAGTCCCTGAACAAATCTGGATTTCTGTGGACACAGCTGCACACTTCAGCTTAAATTTGTATCATGTCTCTTTAAAAAAATATCACTGCATAATACAATTTGGAAAGGAGCAAGCTTAGACAGTTCATATGGTTGATGGAAGGTCAATTGTGGTGGGGAGACTTCCTTTGGAGTCGACTGATTTTTATGTCTACTTTGCAATCGAAGCACGTTCATCAATAAATTTTTGTGGTTTTCAGACTCGTACTAGTATCATGTAATATTGGATATTGGAAATTGGAATGGCTGCTTAATTTTCACAGCAGACCGACGTTTAACACCTGTATGCGCCCAACAATAGAGTTTAAATTTGCTAAAATTTGAGAAATATATCATTAATAATCCAGGCAACCGACGCCTGACTTATTTTCATGTTTTGGGACTCTCTTCTGACTGAGTCGGATGTTGATAAATTAAAATGTTTCACACTTTGCATATTTGGCTGCCTGTCTTGAAAAATTTATTCAGCTCCATTTCACTGATGCTAATGCCGTTGCCGTTGCTTTTCGATTGACAAGCGTCAAAAATGCACGACGCAGGGCGCTATTCACAGAGCACAAAAAATCACATAAAGATCCCATGATACTGTCCAGGCATTGACCCAGAATCCAAAACCGAAAAATGAAATAAAACCTTCAGCATCCGAGCACTAAAAAAATAAAGAAAGAAATATATATAAAGTTAGCTACCGAAATACAAAAAGGACTTTTGTCACCGTCACATATATGACTAGTTTAATTTTTTAATAAATCAAACTAGTCATATATGTACCCTCTCCTAAGCTGAATGTAATAAATAAATGTATACCAAAGTATTAGTTTCTAAAAAAAATATACACAATACCATTTAACATCAATAAATACGAAAATGCATTTAAAAAAAATACGTAAAACAGAAACTAATTTAAAATAAAAATAATAAAATCTAAGTACAAACCACTTTTTGCAGTTTAAACAAACTTAATTGAGACCAATTGAAAAAATTTGTAAGGGTATTTAGTATTCTAAGAATGACTGCTTGGCTGTTAACTTTTTTCTGTTGACACAAAATGGAGGTCGCTCAGACAAGTATGCAACAGCGGGCGCATATTACACACAGAAACAAAACATGTGTGTGTTTTGTGTAGATCTGTGCGCAAAATATTTGTGAAAAATGGTTGAATGTTGCTTGTCCATTGATTTTATTGACACTTTTATTGACACTGTTATTGTTGGTGTTGCCGTCAAGAGTTTTATGACCTGAGCTTTTAAGCCAATATTCTGTTGACGGCCCTTAATATTGTATAGCATATAGTGTTTATTCAAATATTTTATGGCATCCAGCATTTATACAAATTGTACAAATTGAAATAATTGAATAGTTTTTCAATTAAAATGGAGTGCTGCCAGCAATTAAAAAGTAACTGAAAATAAAATACATTTTGTAAAATGAAATTATTTATATAAATGTTAAATATAAATAACATATTATATAATATTCAGTTCGTTAAAAATTAAATTTCTAAAAGAATACAAACGTTTAACAGTTTTGTTAAAATTTATGTAACAGGCAAAGAGATGTGTGACACTGCGGGCCTGTTCAAGTTTTTTGTCAATAATCGAGATCAAATCGTTCAAATTATTCAAATTAAAATTCCTAATTTAGTCTTTTATATACTAAGAACCGGAATTGTGATCGATTGGTTATAATTATGTTAGTTGCCAGTTACTAATAAATAAAGTTGATTGTCTTCTTAAAAGCTTATTGCCAACAAATGTACACTTAACTATCATCTGGTAAATTGCGATGGCGACACGATCAAATTTTGTTCACGAAGGCCTATTTTTCGATATTACTCACATGCTATAACTAACTATAATCGACCATTGTTCAGGGTGTATCGTTGTCGGTTTTCTGTTAGCATGTAAAGTATGACTGATAGAAATAAATAAAATCTATATCAAAAGATTTTATGAGCTATGCACTCTCTCAGAATCATAGCTTCTGGCGATAAAACGTCACATCTACTTCGAGCAAATTTTTGCTTCTATAAAAATGAAAAATATAATGAATATCACATTTTCAATCACTGGCAGTAGGCAAAGATTATTAGGATATTAATTATCAAGACAAGTTTAAATTAAGCTTAGGAGCTCAGTTTAACTTAAAGTACATTAGAAATACAACTTGTTTTATTAGCCAAGTCGCTAGTCGGAAGTAGCCCACAATCAACGTCGGTCGCGTTCATTTCTCTAAAATTATATACACAGATAAAGTGATAGGCTAAAAAAGAAAAAAAAAAGAAACACATTCCACATCTCACATCTGCACCATTAAATAACAATTTTGTTAATGCATGAGTAATTTGATTCATGATGCTGAAACATTACAAAAGTCTGTAAATTTCATTTTATGAGCAATCAAAAATAATCTTATTTTTCAATTAAATAAATTACATATCTATTTCTTAATGTATATTTGCAGTTGCTCAGATTTGACATATTTATTTATTATATATGAATCTGTAAGCTTACTCGACACTTGAAAGAGTAAACATTTATTTTGAATATTATATAATTAATTTGCAACTTGTTCGCATTCTTGTTATTTGTCTTAGTCACTCGAATAGCCATCTGTCGTAGATAAAGGCTGCTTGTGAAGATCAACATCGTATAATTAAATTTTGTGGCCACCAGTGGGAATGGCTGTAAATGGCCTGCAATGAAATTTCATTGATACTTCTATTTGTTTCAGTTTTCAATTTTATAAGTACACATATATATTTTTTCCCTTTTGTACGTCGTATCCTCGTCTGTAACAAAAACCCCGAAACGCATTCGTAAAATATGACACTTTTGGTCTTTTGTTAGTATTAACCTCACGTGTGGCATGCGGTAAGTATACCACAATATGGTATAATTAATCTTGCTTCATTTTCACTTAATCGCGGCAATGATTTGCACGCAATGTATACGAGTATACGTAATTTCTTTTATTTAATTCGCATTTTCATTAGCTTTTTTGTGTCACTCAGCGTGCGTGAGCTGCTAATACCACGACGCACATTATTATCGCGTCCTTGGTCAGCTGTGCCAAATTTATATACAAATACAAAAGTAATACCAATTTAAATATGCATAACATGCCAACCGACCGCCCGCCATTCGGCTTTGTGAGCTCTGTTGTTCAGCCTGTTCCTGTTGCTACTTAATTACCTATTTAAATTCCAACTGTGCCCAGCCGAATGGGCAAATGGACTAATGGGTCTAGGAGAGCGTTTTTGATGATTGCCCCATGGTGTGTCAAATTTATTCAATTCTTTGGCAATTGAGAGACAAGCTTGGGCATTATCTTCAGGCTTGTAGCAATGTTTGCAGTGCCATAGGATGGATTACGTTGTATAGATTTTTCTTGGTTTAAAAATGCCAAGTCAGAAGAGATAAGTGCGGAGGCAGACGAACCCATTTATAATCTTGAAAAGTTTGATATTTGTTAAATACCGAATACAGTACACAAAACATTTTTTTTTCGATCTTCGTAGCCAGAGTCACAAAATTTTGCATATTTTTAAAAATGTCTGTTTTGTTATATTTGGATACCGGCCCCAAATTTTCCCAAAATGTTAAAAAATGTGTTCAGTAGCATTTCATTTAAATCCGTTAATAAATACGGAAGTTATTAAGATATAATGGTTGGCCACTTTGAAAAAAGGTCAAAAACACATAAAGAGCTATTTGTCTCAGCGCCAGCAGAAATTTATATTTCACGAATTCAGAATAACAAAGTGGTTGTATTGTGAACTGCTTTCTAAGGCTAAGTTAAAATATGCTATTCGATTATCGAGCAGTACTCAGTGAGTGAGAAGATGTCCCAAGTGCAATGAGGCGAGATTCAAATCCCTAGCGGTTCGAAAATATAAAGTGAATAAATGCTATTTAAGCTTAAAATTAAAATTAAAATTTGCCGTTTAATAATCAAGCAGTAGCGTGGCGCTGTTTTTAGAAACGTAGCTCAACAACGTCTGTGGTGTGGGTTCGGCTCCATGATGATGTCGACATATTTAAATCAATTATTAACCATTTTGTTCGTACAATTTACTGTGCATATTAAAAATCTAAGAGCGGGTGGGATTGGGGCATCTCTTAGTCGGGCCTAGACTAGAGTTTTCTTACTTGTTTTTTGTATGTGAAAGTCGATATAGCCATGTCCGTCTGTCCGTCCGTATGAACGCATCGATCTAGCAAACGGCAAAAGCTAGAGAATTGAAATAAAAAGCAAAATGTTCGATAATGCCATACGCAGTAAAAGTTTGTTTTTATTTTTCGATAACTCATCCCATTTCCTAAATGTCGATAACTATTGAAAATTCGGTTTTGTTTTTTAGCCCTAGCGTTCACACCGTTCAAGATAGAACGTGCTTGTAATAGATTGTTATATTGAATACGCACATTTTGTCATTTCTGGATTTTTGATTCCACGCCCCTTTCACTCACAATTCAACAAATATAACAACTCACTCTAATATCAAATACTAGAGAACATAAGTCGAGAGAAAAAGTTATTAAACAATAAAGTTTCCATAGTACAGCCTCTTCTGCAGCCGTATAACTACGCAGTACGCATATTACGTGCATGTTCGTTCATGCATGTGTATGTGCATGTGTTGTTTACTATTAATAAATAAATGAAACTTTTAATGATTGGTATTACAGCTCAATGGATTCAGGGTATCTCTTTGCCGAGCAGTCTCGACTAGAGTTTTGTTACTTGTTGATTTTGGATATGTGGTGCGTCCATATTCATGTGTGTATGTGTGCATATATTATTTACTATTAATTAATAAATGAGATTTATTGATTGGTATTACAGCTCAAAGAATTTAGGTTATCTCTTAGTCAAGCAATTTCGTCTAAAGCATTGTTATTTGGTTTTATACCCTGATCCCATTGAAAATGGGAAAAAAGGGTATAATTTTTTTGTTAAAAGTATGAAACAGGCAGAAGGAGGCGTGCCACACCCCCAAAAGTAAATATATTCTTGATCAGGACGACAAGACAAGTTGATTGAGCCCTGTCCGTCTGTCTGTCCGTCCGTCCGTTCGTCCGTCCGTCCGTCTGTCCGTCCGTCCGTATGTATGAACGCGTCGATCTCAGAACCTATAAGAGCTAGAGAATTTTTTTTTGTTAGGCGCGTATATTGGACGCGCATATCGAGTTTGTTTCAGAAAATCGATAACTATTCCTGAATATTTGTTATCGATTTAAAACCATATGAAAAATCAGTTATGATTTTTTTTCTTTTTTATCTTAAGAGCTAGAGACTCCAAATTTCGCATTTAGCTTTATGTGTATTTTTACCAATTTCGGTTTTTGTTACATTTGGATACCGGCCCCAAATTTCCCCACAATTTTGAAAATTATTTTCAGTTGCAATATATATGGTGTTTGGTCTTTTTGAAAACTAAATCAATTATTTAAATCATATGGTGAAAGTTTCATCAAAATCCGTTGATAAACACAAAAGTTATTAAACAAAATGTTTGGCTAGATCAACAGCGATTGAACTGCAAAGCGCACACAGACCAGGTGGCGCTTATACATGTTCAATTTGTATACATGTGCACACATACATGCAAATGCTCGCGAACAAATTTTCTAAGAACCGCAATTGCCTTTGAGTTTGGGTCGAATTGTGTTTGAATTGTTTTTGCTACCTACTTCCAATTGCCGCTCGCCGCTGTGTGACGCAGTCGCAGGCGCTGTGTGTCGCTGTGCGAATATGTTTTCGATTCTTCTTCTTTAATAGTAACGGAACAATTCTTGTGACCTTGCAAAAGTGTGCTGGTATAATCTTTGTGTCGAATTTGTTTGCATAATTCCTCTTTATGCATAATTCCGAGTTATGGACTATATTAAGAAAACTAAGGGGGGGTGGGATTAGGGTATCCCCAAGTCGGGCACGCCGACTAGAGTTTTCTTTTTTTTTTTTTTTTTTTATATATATACATATGTACTTTAATAAATACAGACACATTTATGGACAAAATAAAACAAGAGAATATAGTCTTGAATTTCTTTCCTTAAATATGTTTGCCTTTTGATGAAAAATGTCAAGATTTTAGCGCAGCTCGCATCGGAAAACGCTCTTGCTTATATTTTCGATTTCTTTTTCTTTTTTCTTTGTCTTGGAAGCACATTTTTATTACTGAGGTAATTTCTACTGGCGCGCTTGAATTTATGCTAATTGTAAACGATTTTTGCATGCTATAAATAAACGAAAGTTCAAGGGTTTCAGCTGTTTTTCGTAGTATGAATTGCTATGAATTTAATTTGACTGTATTCATTAGCTTTGCCTTTAAATTAAAACAAAATTAATTAAGTTAACTGTTGGAGAGCTAAATTACTTACCTGTAAGATTTATTTCACAGAAATATTTTTAATATATTTAGCTTGTGTGGGTCACATGGCGTATACGCAACTTATGTTGAATACATCAGGTGTGACGCTTTCAACCGTTAACAGTGGCAAAAGTTTTGATTCTTAAGAGCTTGGCTTAAAAATTGGTGCTTAATGCACACACAAAAATTCACACTCACACACAAACATAAAAAACAATTAAGAAAACTCTAGTCCGCGCGCCCGACTAGGGGATACCCCAATCCCACCCGCTCTTAGTTTTTTAATTTAGTCAATAGCTCGTTTGTACAACCATATCACGCGACTTAAATCTATGACAATGGATCTAGGACAATGAATGTCGATCAAAAAGGAACTATGCAAACATATTCGACACAAAGAATTGTTCCGTTACTATTAAAGAAGAAGAATCGAAAACATATTCACACTGCGACACACAGCGCCGAGCGGCAATTGGAACTAGGTATCAAAAACAATTCAAACACAATTCGACCCAAACTCAGAGGCAATTGCGATTCTTAGAAAATTTGTTTGAGCATTTGAATGTATGTGTGCACATGTATACATAATGAACATGTATAAGCGCCAGCTGGTCTGTGTGCGCTTTGCAGTTCAATCGCTGTTGATGTGGCCACACATTTTGTTTAATAACTTTTGTGTTTCTCAACGGATTTTGATTTTTTTGCAACATATGATTTAAATAATTGTTGCTGTTTTTAAAAAGACCAAACACCCTTTACATATTGCAACTTAAAATAATTTTCAAAATTTTGGGGAAATTTGGGGCCGGTATCCAAATGTAACAAAAACCGAAAATATACATAAAGCTACATGCGAAATTTGGAGACTCTAGCTCTTAAGATAAAAAGATAATAAATCAAAACTGATTTTGTATACGGTTTTAAATCGATAACAAATATTCAGGAATAGTTATCGACTTTCTGAAACAACCTCGATATGCGCTCTGTATACACAAGTCTAACAAAAAAATTCAAGTCTCTAGCTCTTATAGGTTCTGAGATCGACGCGTTCATACATACGGACAGACGGACAGACAGACAGACGGACTGGGCTCAATCAACTTGTCTTGTCGTCCTGATCAAGAATTTATATACTTTTGGGGGTGTGGCACGCCTCCTTCTTCCTGTTACATACTTTTAACAAAACCATTATACCCTGTTTTCCCATTTTCAATGGGATTAGGGTATAAAAACAGAAGCAAAATAGCGTGCCAACAAACGTTTTATTTGTTGGGAACAATTGTTTGGATAAAACTCTGGTCAGCATGTGACACAATGTCGTGGTTGTTGACGCTGCCAAAGAAATCTTAAAGAGAGCCCCGCACACATAAGCACCCACTTGGTAAGCTGAAAGTTCTTGAAGGTCAACATACCAAAACTCTCTCGCTTTAAGTTTATGTAAGCTGAACTACTAGAGATGGAGTCATTTGTGTGCGTCACTGCTCTCCCAGGCCTTGGCAGCTGATGACGACTTGTTATAAAACTATGACAGTGTGTATTGAACACACTTCTCTGTCCTCTGATCTGCGTTTGCTTTATATATATTGTTGCAGGGCAATGACTAAATTAGTATTTATGCCTTGTACAGTAATCCATTGGAAAACGACAGGCGACATTTGATCAAAGCACGCTGCGCTTCCAAGGGGAAATATGAGAGAACGACTTAAAGCTGACAGCGTGTAATCTTAGACGTCTTTTTATCGTGGCTCTAACAACTAACTGAAACCCTCAGTGAAATAGTTAATGTAATTAAATCCCTGAAATACCCAACACTTGACCCAGTTCCTCTCAAGTACGCTGTTGACATGACTGTGGCGTGGCAATTACTTTCGCACGTTTGGTCAACAAAGACTCCGGCCAACTGGGATAAAGGCTGCTCCTTTTGCTTATGCTTCTCTGGTAGGGAATGAAAAATATTGCAACATTTGCAATATTCGTCCCCCAATGTCTGGCGTAAAAAGAGGTCAATGTGTTGTACTCATTTGTAACCATTCATTGAGTTAGAGTTATATTGGCTTTGCGCGCTTTACTATCCGGTTGGCTGACTAAATGTACACTTGACTCGTAACACTCGCTGATAAACTGCTATGTGTAGACTAGATATAAACTTACATCAGTTTAAGGTGTGTAAAATCAAAAAAAAAAAAAAAACAATCTTTTTCAGTCTTTTTAATTATAAATTTAGCCGTTATTTATAAAAAAAACACATGATAAATGTGTACAGATTTTTGTTTGATCCCTGCAAGGGTATTCCACAGTCGTTGACACTCGAGATTACATGGTTTTTTGCGCTTGCTTATCTGCGACGTCTGCAACTTCGTTTTTTTTTTTTGCTTTTTGGTCCTAAAATTCTTAAGCGTATTGGGGTTCATTCCAGTTCCAACGAGCCTTGGACTATCTTTTGCTGCTTCTGTCGCAAACATTCAACGTTCTAAATAGGAATTTACGTTACTTGCGTGGGTGTGGAATGCCTCAAGTCATCATAACTTCTGCTCGAGGCAACTGCCAGGGCCCCTCCTACAGCTATACCAATATACACAAAGTCCCACTGTCCATAAATCAAATGTCGCTTTGAAGTTCCATATTGCTTGCTTTCTCGTTGCTAAGGACATAAGAATATAAATGAAACTATGTATATTCTGATAGCTAAAGAGAAAGACAAAAACATACAAAAGCAAGAAAGAAAACTCTAGTCGACGTGCCCGACTAGGGGATATCCTATTCCCACCCGCTCTTAATTTTTTAATATAGTCCATAACTCGTATGTACAACCATATAACGCAACTTAAATCTATGAAAATGATACTACGAATGTTGATGAAAGAGGAATTATGCAAACAAATTCGACACAATTATTATACCAGCACAAGGTCACAAGAATTGTTCCGTTACTATTGAAGAAGAAGAATCGAAAACATATTCGCACAGCGACACACAGCGCCGAGCACCAATTGAAAGTAGGTAGCAAAAACAATTGTGATTCCTAGAATATTGTGCACGAGTATTTGAATGTATGTGTGCACATGTATACATAATGAACATGTATAAGCGCCAGCTGTGCGCTTTGCAGTTCAATCGCTGTTGATGTGGCCAAACATTTTGTTTAATAAATTTTGTGTTTATCAACGGATGAAACTTTCATCATATGATTTAAATAATTAATTTTTTTTTTTTTTAAAGACCAAACACCCTATACATATTGCAACTGAAAATAATTTTCAACATTGTGGGGAAATTTGGGGCCGGTATCCAAATGTAACAAAAACCGAAATTGGTAAAAATATACATAAAGCTACATGCAAAATTTGGAGACTCTAGCTCTTAAGATAAAAAGATCATAACTGATTTTTCATATGGTTTGAAATCGATTACAAATATTCAGGAATAGTTATCGATTTTCTGAAACAAACTCGATATGCGCGTCCAATATACGCGCCTAACAAAAAAATTCAAGTCTCTAGCTCTTATAGGTTCTGAGATCGACGCGTTCATACATACGGACGGACGGACGGACGGACGGACAGACAGACGGACAGGGCTCAATCAACTTGTCTTGTCGTCCTGATCAAGAATATATATACTTTTGGGGGTGTGGCACGCCTCCTTCTGCCTGTTACATACTTTTAACAAAAACATTATACCCTGTTTTCCCATTTTCATTGGGATCAGGGTATAAAAATATGATTGGGCATAAAATGTATATACAATTTCGATACTTTAGCTTTAAAGATTCTTGTGTTAGATTTAAATTGCTTGCAGTGAATATTTGATTGACAGACTAAAAGATCAGCTAATTGATGGTGGGTAAAAGTAAAGCATATATGCATGTAGAGCTTTGAACTTTTTGTTAGGTCCGTCTGTACCACACATATATCGAGCTAGTGTCAAAAAATCGATAATTGTTTCCGTTAATTTGCTATCGATTAAAAACCTCAAAGTGCAGGTGTCAAATTATATCTTTTCTATCTCTTAATGTCTCCAAATTTTGCAACTAGCCATATGTACATTTAATACAATTTTTATTTTTGCTATATTTGGTCAGCCCAACTTTCCCAAAATTCGTAAAATTTAGATTCAGTTTTAAATATTTCCAATGAGCTATTTCCTAAACAGAGATATTATATTTAAAAAATTTTGTATAATATGAAAAAAGTTTCATCGAAATCCGTTAATAAACACATAAGTTATTGAGCAGAATGTTTGGCCACTTAGCAAAAGCTCATGAAATGTAGTCGCGTGATTTGTGTTTACATACGAGCTATGTTCTATATTCAGAAACAAAAATGATAGTACTATGATTACAGGACATCTCCTCGTCAGGCACCTCTAGAGTTTCTTACATGTCTTAATTCTTACAGAAGTTCGATATGGCTCTTACATGCTATTTGTTATTTACAGCAGAATTCTTTTTTGACTCCGTTTGGAGGATCACACAACCCAATTTTAATGTATTGTATTGAAAAACTTTACTTTATTGAAAAACTTTCGTGTCCTTCAACTGGAACGCGATGCTGACGGCGTATAGTCAGGGTCGATGGGGCTTTGTTCAGCTTTAAACGTGGGGCAGTTCATATGAAAAATTCGATTGGTAAATGCAAATTGAAGGCATAAATTATAAATTACTTATAATTTGTTCTCCGTTAGAAGGCAATAAGGTGGGGGCCAACTGGCATATCAGCTCTAAATTAAATTAAATTCAGAACCCAAGGCCACCCCCATGCCAAAAAGTGAGAATTAAGTTAATTTGAATGTGAGTAGACTCGCAACATCACATTCTTCTGGCGGCTCTGTCAATTTATTCCTTTCTGCTTTCGTGCGTAACACCAAAATGAAAAGGAAGCAGCAGATGATAACTCCGGAATGGGAAGTGAGTGTGGGTTGAGGAGTGAATGGAATGAGGAAATACAATGAAAACTCTAAGCACGTATATGACATGTGCAACACGCACAATAGGAACTGCAGGGATAACTCTCTGATACTTATTAGGGTTCACGTTAATTGCCGTGGTCTTTCAAGCTGCATTCAGCTAATCTCCAATGTGCTCCCTGTGCTTGTGCGCTTTCGTTATTCAGTTCCCTCTATTGTGTAGATAAGTCACGACACAATATACAAAGCGCATTGTCATATCACATTATAGCAAGTCAACTATGCAACACACACACAAGTTTACATACAAGTTAGACATGTTAATGAAGCTTTAGGTGAATAACAACTGAGCACGCGTGTCATCTCAACATGACACTCAGCAATTATGTGGCAACATTGTGATGTGTAAGCTTTTCTTTCGCAACATGTCTTGGTTGCTTCAATATATAGAGCAACATCTCTATGTGTCTCGGCAATATTTTTTGGCTATCAAAGTTTTATACATATATGTAATTTGTTTTTATACCCTGATCCCATTGAAAATGGGAAAAAAGGGTATAATGTTTTTGTTAAAAGTATGTAACAGGCAGAAGGAGGCGTGCCACACCCCCAAAAGTATATATATTCTTGATCAGGACGACAAGACAAGTTGATTGAGCCCTGTCCGTCTGTCTTGTCCGTCCGTATGTATGAACGCGTCGATCTCAGAACCTATAAGAGCTAGAGAGTTGAATTTTTTTTTGTTAGGCGCGTATATTGGACGCGCATATCGAGTTTGTTTCGGAAAATCGATAACTATTCCTGAATATTTGTTATCGATTTAAAACCATATGAAAAATCAGTTATGATTTTTTATCTTTTTTATATTAAGAGCTTCAGACTCCAAATTTCGCATGTAGCTTTATGTATATTTTCGGTTTTTGTTACATTTGGATACCGGCCCCAAATTTCCCCACAATTTTGAAAATTATTTTCAGTTGCAATATATATGGTGTTTGGTCTTTTTGAAAACTAAATCAATTATTTAAATCATATGGTGAAAGTTTAATCAAAATCCGTTGATAAACAGAAAAGTTATTAAACAAAATGTTTGGCTAGATCAACAGCGATTGAACTGCAAAGCGCACACAGACCAGGTGGCGCTTATACATGTTCAATTTGTATACATGTGCACACATACATGCAAATGCTCGCGAACAAATTTTCTAAGAACCGCAATTGCCTTTGAGTTTGGTTCGAATTGTGTTTGAATTGTTTTTGATACCTAGTTCCAATTGCCGCTCGCCGCTGTGTGTCGCTGTGCGAATATGTTTTCGATCTTCTTCTTTAATTGTAACGGAACAATTCTTGTGAGCTGTGTGGCGCTGTGTGTCGCTGTGCGAATATGTTTTCGATTCTTCTTCTTTAATAGTAACGGAACAATTCTTGTGAGCTTGCAAAAGTGTGCTGGCAAAATCTGTGTGTCGAATTTGTTTGCATAACTCCTCTTTGATCGACATTCTTAGTACCATTGGCACATACTTAAGTTGCGTGATATGGTTGTACATACGAGTTATTGACTATATTAAGAAAACTAAGGGGGGGTGGGATTAGGGTATCCCCTAGTCGGGCGCGCCGACTAGAGTTTTCTTACTTGTTTTTTTTCTTTTTTAAACTCAACATTATAAATAATCACTGTGTGCGGGAATATAATTGTCAATAATATAATTGCAAAGATATTATGTTTATTATAATAAAGCTTCAATAAAATGATTGAAGTTATGAAATAACTAATTTATATTTGAATAATTCTTGAATATATAATTATATTGCAGATCAGTTGATAGTCGTCAGTTCGAGTTGAACTTTAATTTACCTTTCCTTTTAGGCTCTTTGAGCGCAAAATATCAACATTGCAGCTGCTGGTACTGCGCCAAGAATAAAATAAAAGTATTGGACGACTTCACAATAGACAAATATTTAACGGAAATCTCAATTCAATTCGAAGCTCGATGTTATTTTTGTTTTGTTTGATTTTCTTTGATTCAATTATTTTCTTGTCGTCAGCAAGGCATTTAATGTCTACACGCTTTATTATTTCCTAATCTTATAAATAATTACATATAGTTAACACTCTTTTGTGTCAGCTCGATTGATTGCTGGTATATAAAGTCTCGATGTTGTTTAAAATGTTCCAAAAATGGGTGAATTATAAATTCTATGGAATTTAGAAATTTTCAATATATCGTAAACTAATAAATATAACAAATATGCTCATTTGTAGGTTACTGATCGATTAGAACAACTTTAAATCGATACCAACTATAGGAAATTATAATTCACCTAAGCAATGGGACCAAAATTAAGAGAGCTTAACGCATTGTATACTGTGAAGGAGTAGTATGCAGTCAATCACGGCCGACTGCAACATACTTATTTTATGTGTATGCGATTTCATAAACATTTTGTTATTGTTGGCCGGCTGTCTTTTTACACCCTGAATCCATTGAAAATGGAAAATCAGGGTATAATGTTTTTGTGCGAATGTATGTAACAGACAGAAGGAGGCGTGCCCTCCCCATAAAGTATATATATTCTTGATCAGATCAACGAGCTGAGTTGAACTAGCTCTGTCCGTCCGTCCGTCGGTGTAAACACGTGGATTTCTGCAACCACAAAAGCTAGAGACTTCAAATAAAAAGCAAAATGCTTAATAATATCAAACGCTATAAGAGTCTATTTTTTTTTCGATAACTCGTCCCATTTCCTTATTATCGATAAATATCGAAAATATCGCTTTGTTTTTGAGGCCTGGCGTGCACACAGTTAAAGATAGAATCGTGCACTAAAATGTGTTTAATTGCTATATTGAATTCGCACATTTTTTCATTTTTTAATTTTTGATACCACGCCCCTTTCGCCCACAATTTAGCAAAAATGACAACTCGCGCATATCAAATACTAGAGATTTGAGATTTGAAAAATAGGTACATTTTAATGTCATAATCATTCCCCGAAAATTTCATTAAGAACATAAGTTGAGAAAAAAGGTATTAAGCAATAAAGTTTCCATAGTACAGCCTCTTCTGCAGCCGCATAACCGCGCAGTAAGCATATTACGTGAATGTTCGTGCATGCATATGTTTGTGTGTGTACATGTGTTGTTTACTATTAATGAATAAATGAAACTTTTAATGATTGGTATTACAGCTCAATGGATTCAGGGTATCACTTAGTCGAGCAGTCTCGACTAGAGTTTTGTTACTTGTTTCGGGTATTGTTTTGCTACCTAGGGGCCATATCAATTAACTAAAATGTGAACAGTGTTTCTCGATGTTAGGTGCAGACATTTGCCTTGAATGGCTCATAAATTTCATGTTAATTGTATAGGGACAAGCGTGGCAGCACCTGGCCTGGCACACATATACTTTTGACTTTATAGATACTCTCTTTAAGATTAAAATAGCATCTGATGAAAGGTTTTTTTTTTAAGAGCTGAATTGAATAAGGTTACATATTTGAAGACCATATACTTTTTTTAAACAATCAACTATGTCAAAAGTTTTCTTACTGAAATCAGGAACAGATTTCGACTTTTTTGGAGCTCGAACTCTCTGCTAAGTATGCCGTGATTTTCGTGCAGCGTTCCTTGAACTCTGAATGTATGGTAAAATTTGTGTCCTAAAACTTGTTGCCATGCAACTAATTTGTGATAAAATTAAGTTGTGATGCGCTGTGTATGTGGTGCGTGCAGCAGCAATTTGTTGTGCGTGATTAGCAACATTTGTGAGATTGGCTGCAGCACTCAATATGGGTCAAAGTAAATGTGGCACGTGTGGCATATGTCTAGGCAATTAACTGTGTGGCGGGCTCATTGTGAAAAGCAACATTTAATTTATGTGGTCAAATTAATGACGTCTCTGATTTTAATATTAATTGGCAGTTACTTTGGGATTCAAGATTCGAGCTATAAAACGAACAGAACTAAGAGCTTTATTGCTGGTGGCAACCGACTATATAATGCCCGCATATGGCTCAAAAAATAATTATTGGCATAATATTGCGTATCTTAACTCTAGCTTAGTTACACAAAGACGAATATACTCTTCTCACAGCATTGTCGAACATAAAAACATAGTGAATGCTATAAGCAGTTGGAATGTGGCTTGCGGATTTTGCGGTCCGTTAGACATTGCTCGCAGGAATCAGTGGCGTTGGCAAGAACAAATTGAGGAGTTCGCTTTGGCGTCAAGTGTTAAAATTACCAAACAGGGCTCGAGTTTACCTCCACACCCGCACACACAGGGGATATGCCGAAGACATAAATCAGCCGTGGCAATGGCAGAAAAGTTGTGCGTAGCTGCCAGGATTTCGCCCACCTCCCTTTGCTAATGAGACGCACAAGCGTCATGTACGCACTGTTGGGTATAAAATTAGAAATTAATATTCAATTATGGACAAGCTTATAATCATATAGGGCATGCCGTCTTTGTATGTATGCTCATGTGACTCATGCGACTCAACTCGTCAGCGAAGCCGATTACGTTACGACTTGCTATTATGTACCACATGTCGTATTCGTTATGAACTGCCTGCAGCCGCTTAACTCGTATGAAAACTATGGCGAAAGCTTGTCTTGGCCTGTCGAATGGTTGGACAGACCGCCGTAGTGGCCTCACTCGTTTTGAATAATTTAATGCGTCATATAAAATCCAATGTGTGACCGCACATTTATCATAGACACAGACACTCATATAGCCAAATGTATGTGTGTCGCCATACAGTTCTTTAGCCCAACCTCTTGGCCGAGCAGATGCTGAGCTGCGGCACTTTAATGCGTTTTTAATTGTTGCCCCACACACACACACGCATTGCCTATGCTACCGAGGGAAATGTCCTTTTATTGGGTTGCAATAGCAGCCAGTTTTATTTGCCTTCATTGTCTCAGCCAGCGCATTCTGTATTTTAAATGTTCACCATTAAAGTTCGTAAAAAGCGCCCTGAAATACTCTTGTCATACATGAACAGTAAATTACAAGTAAAATTAATGCACATAAAAGAACTGAAATTGTGATACCGAAAGCAAATTCCTTTGTGAGAAATGAAATTTTAATTGCTTACTTTTTTAAAGAATTTTTAAAAAGAATTGTTTATATAGTTCATATAAAATTGTATATTTATATAGAAAACATTAAATATATAAACTATATTTAAATATATAAATATCTAACAGCCAGTAATCCTGTAAATTAATAGATATGATATAAATCTCTTTTATGTATTGGACATTCGAAATGAAATAATAACACTAATTCTAATCGGTGTTGATATTTTATAATAATGTGTATTGATAATTTCAGTTGGAATATATGAATTGTGAAGTCAATAAAAAAGAATCTCGTTCAATGAATGAATTTCCAGTATAGCAAAACCTTAAATCCAAGAATAGTTTCGTCTAGCATAATTTTAACTATGCCTTCAAAGTAGATTGGTCCGTGACAGAATTGTCCGACCTTTTAATAAGTCTTTAGACCAAGCAACAGCAACAGTCGGGGTATAAAAAATTGTTCCCACCGTGTTACACCATGAGCAAATTTTGTTTATGTATTTTCCACGGCATATTTATATGAGTTGCATGAAAGGCAGTTGGCAACAAAATTGGCGATAAATCAACTGATAATGTCAGCACATTTAACGTCAGCGACATGATAGCAAGAGGTGGCACGGTGCCTGGCCCCACGGTTGGGGTTGGTGTCATGATAGGGTAGGGTTCATTGCGGTTGCTAACAGCCATCTTTTGATAAAGTTTGTGGGAAAATACAATCTGACGTGTGGAATGGCTTCGGAATGGGCTCAAATCAACTGGCAACTTGACAGTTGTCACAAGTTTTTCGTCAGAGCCCCAATCAGCGACGGATTCCATTTTGTGTTTTTTTATGGCAAATGAAGGAGTTGGACGGTAATTTAGGGCTCAATGAAATAAGAAAAGGAAATTGCAGACGAGAAAGTTTTGCATACTAAATATCTTCGAAAAATGCTGTGATTAAAGAGAATATCTGATTCAGAATAGAAACAAGTTTATTTATAGAATCTCGACCAAAATAAATTAAATAAATCTATGTACTTGAACCAATTTCTAAGGCTAAATGCAAATTTAAATGTTTTATTTTTGGGATAAAGTAATGCAAATAAAACACCTTGTTAACATTGTAAAACATCAATTAAACCCTTTTTAGTAACTACCTAAATCTAAAAACACATTCGTGAGCTTGTTGACATCTTGATTTGACTTTGTCCCAGGACTCTCATCACTTATTTTCAATATTAGTTCCTTTGCGCGAATCTAACGGCATTGCTACTGCGCTCAAGGATAGCGCATATTTGATCAAATGCTGATGCCAGGCTATCCATAAATTTTTTTCCTTGAGCCTGGTTCTTATACGAAGTCACAATGGCGCCGGCAAAATCGTTTTGAATGGAGTAGCTTCAAAAAAAAGAAAGCAGTTGATGGTGGATTTATAAGCGAAATGAGTATGTGTACGAACCCAATGCCCAAGCCATCCTTAACCACTGGGCCGAATGAACCGGCTACCACCGTATCGGTGCCGAGCGTAGATGTGCTGATTATATTATAGTTGATGCGTTTATAGGCCTCAGTCTCAAATAGCGCCGGTTGAGGCAAGCCCTCCAGCTGTGCTGTGTGCCTTAAGGCGAATAAATGGCGATCGAAACCCTGACCCATTGCCGCCTCCTTGGTAAGCTGGCCATGCACGCTGCTGCACCTATCAATCATTGCGCGTAGTTCTCCAGCGCTAGGCTGCCTTTGCACTGGCTGTAACACAGCTTCACAGAAAGCTTTTGTAGCCATTGTGCAGGGCCTCATTGTCTCGGTGCGACCATGGCGAAAGGCGGATGTACTGCAAGACTCATATGTTCCGACATAGCGCTCAAATGCTTGACGGTAAGCCAGCTGAAAGGAGAGCTGTATGATGGAATCCGGACTCAGGCCGTGTCGCTTGCACGTGCCTTTATTGAGCTGCTTGTATTGCAAATAGTTCATATCGAGACTATCAACAATCCTTGCGTTTTGGGCATAAGCTGCCTCCACTGCAGTTTGAGTTCTGTCATCGATTTCAAAGTTCAGCGGACGGACATTTGTAATATCACCATTTGCGGGCGTATGGGGAGTGGACTCGGAAACGAATGGTTGCTTTAGCATGTCTCTGTAGACTTCATTGAAGTAGCGCAGCACAGCGACACCATCGCCCCAGGAGTGCTCAAAGTTGATGGCAGTGACGCCGTCGGCGCTAATCAGCATTGAAATTGATTTGTCAAACCATCTGGAATTTCAGGAAAAATATGACTTTAGAAATGTATCCTAGTGCAGTGTCAGGTAAACTTTTACCGATTTGTTGCTTTGCCCGCCAGCTGATGTTTTAGCATGGGTACAGGATCAGCTTCATTAAAGAGACCATCTTCTTCAGAATCCAGACATACACAGAACAGGGCTGCATCCACCTCGCGCTGTAGAAGCTCGGCATTCCTCGGATTGCTTATGATATGTGTTCGTGTCTTAGCCCAGTCATCACGTTGCGAGGTGGTTAGCACACCCAATGGGACGCTGGCTGGCTCGCGTTGCGAATCCATTTCAAGAATATTCTTCAAGCGGCCCAGTATAACGCTAGGACTTTCAATGTATCCGCTGGTGTCGAGTACATTCATAGCATACATGTTTCCGCGTCGCATGACAAGAATGTGGTTGGACTGTGGTGACTGCACTAGATCATCCTTACCCAACTTTGGTATGCGACTGGTGCCAAACAGGCGGCTGTATTGACTCATGTCCAGGGGAAAGGCCTTGAAGGCATACGAAGCGTACGTGGCAAAGGCTTTGGGAGCGACAGCCATCCAGCGACGATAGTTATCCGTGTCGGTTTTCTTCGCATTCATGTGATAAACCTCCGGCTCCAGAATATTAGCTTGCAGTGATCGCCAAAAGCGAAGTGAGCTAATTATCAAGTTCGTGGCTCGCGTCACCTGCGATTGATACTCAGGCCTGGGGTCGCCTCTCATTACCAACAGCGGATTGTAGTTGAGTGGCAGTGGTACTCTATCAGCTAGGTACATATCGAACCAGGGCTGCGAGATGTAGCTAGTGTGCTTGTTAGCAGCATCTTTCTGCTTCAGCTTTGCTTGTAGTTCCATGCCGATGCCCTGGCGAAACTGCTCGACTACTTGTTGCGTCTCGCGATGTTCCTCAGCGCTTAGTATGGGCTCCACGGAAGCCAGGAACCGTTCGCAAGTCTTTTCCAGTAGCGGTATTGGCAGCCGAGGCAGTGAGCGCTGAAAATAGAGCGTTGGCAGCTTCGAGTTTTGTAGGTATTGGTAGTGATTCCCATGCGTTGTGGTAGTGGTGGCATTCCGAATTACTGCCCCAGCGGCTGCAAAGCGACTTTTATTTACTTTTAATCGAAGCATTATTTTAAAGTAACGCCGGCAACTGAAAACAAAGCGCGATACAAGGCAAAGTCCACTAGTCGATGAAAACAAACAGCAACAACAACAAACTGCGGAACACATCTGCTTGGTAGTTTTCAGTATTTTTCGGTATTTGCCTAGATCACAGCTGATCGCTAGCGTCTGGTATTATCGATATATCGCATGCCGACGAAATTAATCGAAGTCGCTTAAGCGGTACAATTCCTTTTTGATTTGAAATTTAATTAATAATTTAAGTGAAAGTTAAACATCAATTGAACTTTATATGAAAACACACAAATCAAATAATGATTTGTTGTTTGTTTGGCGTAAAAACTCGTTTTTGGACTTTAACCTTTCAGGCGGCGAACCCATGCACAAGCACCAATCCATGTTTACATTGGAATAGTCGAGCAACTTTGTTGTTTGTGATGGTGGGTTTGTCGACTGTGTCCTTTTAAAAAAAGCTGCTCGGATTATTGACTTGACCGTCACAAGAGCCGAACGTACCTCAGGTGCGTTAAATAAATAAATGTGCACAAAAAAATTAGAGTCGAACAGATATTCGAATTTGCATGCAAATTGTATACTCTTGGCAAATTTAACGAGCAACCTTGCTTATCGATTTGGACTGCGATCCGTAAAATACAGCAATAAAAAGTTTACCCTCGATTCTTCAAATGTAAGAGCAATGCCTTTCAAGAAGCGGGTTGAGCTGGGCACTAGTGGGTCGACTTGCACAGTTCTAGTAAAATTTGCATAAAAATACGAACACAGAATCCGAATACGAGTATGTATGGGATTGTGGATGCGGATGCGAATGAAGACGCGGATGAGTTGGAGTGTAATTGGCCAAAGTGAAATTGCGTTAATATTTAACAAGGCAACAAAACTGCAAAGCGCCAGCTGTAGACACAGCCATGGGTGAGAAAAAAATGAACGAAATTATGAGATAACCGTCGAGGGTTATGGAATATAAGCGGTAGGAGGTCAGCGGTTAAATTCAGCCATGGGGACTTTAAATTGTAAAATTACTTCAAAAGGTCACGCGACCAGCAATTAAGTTGGAACTTTCATTTACATTTACGCTTATATGATTTATTAAGGCAATAACTGTATTTGCGCGTTAAATTATATAATTCGATATTCGTCAGATGGCAAAATAGATTTTATGCATTCCGTATTTATTAATTAATTCCAATAACTGCCACATGCTGTTAATTTCATTATTTAATGTTATGCATAAAGAATTAAAGCTGTGAATTAATTTTGTGGTTGACTAAAATTGATCATTAACCATTTGGACTTTTACAACATGATTTCTATAAATATTAATATTATTATTCATTAAATTATTAGTTTGTGAAATTATACGAATTTTTTGTTAAGTTCTCAATGATCTTTCCTGACGGTATGAGCCTAATTTAAAGGGATTCGATTCTAATAAAATTTCTCTCAGCTTGACTTTTATTATGTATTTATTTTTCAAAACTTCAAAAATCATACTGTCCTAATTGAACGCCATAGAAACTTAAATTATATTCATCTGTGTCTACAGAGTTTAACAAGGAGAAGAAACGATATCGAGAAATAACAGGAGGAACAAGTAAGAAGACTCTAGTCGGCGCGCCCGACTAGGGGATACCCTAATCCCACCCCCCTTAGTTTTCTTAATATAGTCAATAACTCGTATGTACAACCATATCACGCGACTTAAATCTATGCCAATGGTACTAAGAATGTCGATCAAAGAGGAATTATGCAAACAAATTCGACACAAAGATTATACCAGCACACTTTTGCAAGCTCACAAGAATTGTTCCGTTACTATTAAAGAAGAAGAATCGAAAACATATTCGCACAGCGACATACAGCGCTTGCGACTGCGACAGTGACACACAGCGGCGAGCGGCAATTGGAAGTAGGTAGCAAAAACAATTCGAACACAATTCGACCCAAACTCAAAGGCAATTGCGGTTCTTAGAAAATTTGTTCGCGAGCATTTGCATGTATGTGTGCACATGTATACAAATTGAACATGTATAAGCGCCACCTGGTCTGTGTGCGCTTTGCAGTTCAATCGCTGTTGATCTAGCCAAACATTTTGTTTAATAACTTTTGTGTTTATCAACGGATTTTGATGAAACTTTCACCATATGATTTAAATAATTGATTTAGTTTTCAAAAAGACCAAACACCATATATATTGCAACTGAAAATAATTTTCAAAATTGTGGGGAAATTTGGGGCCAGTATCCAAATGTAACAAAAACCGAAATTGGTAAAAATACTCATAAAGGTACATGCGAAATTTGGAGTCTCTAGCTCTTAAGATAAAAAAGAAAAAAAATCATAACGGATTTTTCATATGGTTTTAAATCGATAACAAATATTCAGGAATAGTTATCGATTTTCTGAAACAAACTCGATATGCGCGTCCAATATACGCGCCTAACAAAAAAAAATTCAAGTCTCTAGCTCTTATAGGTTCTGAGATCGACGCGTTCATACATACGGACGGACGGACGGACGGACGGACGGACGGACGGACAGACAGACGGACAGGGCTCAATCAACTTGTCTTGTCGTCCTGATCAAGAATATATATACTTTTGGGGGTGTGGCACGCCTCCTTCTGCCTGTTACATACTTTTAACAAAAACATTATACCCTTTTTTCCCATTTTCAATGGGATCAGGGTATAAAAATTGTAAAGAAAATGTAGCAAAATATTTATAAATTGAAAATAAACGATTTTCCTGGTGTACTTTTTTAATAATGCAAAATAAAGGTGAATTTCTGCTGCTTTTAAAGGGCAAATGAGCAGCCGCTGGAAATGGAAAGCGGCGATTACAACGAAGGCACTTTGTCAATTTTAGCGTACGATTAATGTATTCTAAGAAGGGTGCCTTGAGATGTCAAAGATGACGGTATTCTAGCCTGAGCATATGTATTCCTATATGTATATGGCGTAGAATGATAGTCTACTCCTCAAGCCGAGAATGGATGCTTCAGTGCGGCTTGAATGAATTAAAAAAGCTACAGCAAGACCCAAACATGTATAAGCGCCAGCTTGTCTGTGTGCGCTTTGCGTTTCAATCGCTGTTGATGTGGCCAAACATTTTGTTTAATAACTTTTGTGTTTATCAAATACAAATATTTATTGTTGTTTTTTAAAGACCAAACACTATACATACACTCGACAGCATAATTCTACGTACAGCAGAAAAAAAAAATTTTTTTGTGTTCAGTTGGCTCTAGAATCTACCATAATGCACTTATCGGAATAATTCCTTTTTTATAGTATTTTTCGCTTATTTAACTACCTATTTGCATTTTTATTTTTCCCAAAATAATAATATTAATATTAAAAAACAATGTTAACAAAAAACCTTACAGGAAAGTGACGCAGCAAAAGTCTACGTACACAACAATTCATCGGCTCTTTTTGGGGGATCCATTAGATTTTAATATTTTGTTGGATATCCATTTCGTTTTAACACCTCTTCCAGGCGTCGAGGCATTGAATCCACCAGTTTCCGAGTCTCCTCTGCCGTTATTTTGCTCCATTCGTCCATGAGGACCTCCTTTAGCATATTTTTGGAGATTATGGTACGCTGCCTAATCCTACGCTCGTATAAATCCCACAGATGATTAATAGGATTCAGGTCTAGCGATTGGGGAGGCGATCTTAGTTGATTTTTGGCGATTTATAACAATCACAGCCCTACATTGTGGGCTGTTTGCTTCGGATCATTATCTTGTTGAAAGCAATAGTCATCCTCAATCCTCAATTTCTGGGCACTTTGGTGTAAATTTTCATTTAGGATCTTAATATAGTCCTTGTGGTCCATTGTCGATTCTATAAACACCAGACTACCAACTCCATTGGCCACCACACACCTCCATGCCACGATACCACTTCCTTCATGTTTAACGGCCGAAAGAACAATTTCTCTTTCGAAGGATACTCCGTTTTTTCTCCATAATAACTTCTTTCAATTTATATCTAATATGTAGAACATGCACTCCTCTGATAAATTGACCCTGTTCCAGAAGCCTGGCGGTTCATAAGAGTGGCCATTTGGGAGTCCATACGCTGTTTTATATTGATCTCTGATTTGTGCGGTTTCCAATCAGCAACACTAGCATGATACCCGGCCGGAACGCCCAACATGACCATGAACACCGAATGGAATCATGGGAAACAGATTCGGCTAATCTTTCTTCAACTCCAACCCGTTCTTGTTGCTGGGTTATTCTCGGATTTGAAGTCACCAGTTGGACAATACGTTTTTTTTCTCCAGCTGTCAACACTTAAAGTCGGCCAGATCGGGGCTTTAACAATATAAAGCCAGACGACACATAATTTGTCGTAAGCCTCTTGGCATGAGGAATGTATTCTCACTAAGAATTTTCAAATTTCTCGACAGGATTAGCCCTCTAACCGGTGTTTTAGTATAAGTTTTCGAACTTCATACACAGATTCCCTTCCACTTACTCTCCTTGATAAAACATGTTCATAATTGTTTTCGTGGCAATGGAAAATTCCATAGCACAGTCTAGACGCATAAAAAAAAGGAAAAACCGTAAAAAAATCTAACGGTTCTTGCCAAAACTCGGCGTTGTACGCAGTATAATTCTTGTGTACGTAGACTTTTGCTGCGTCACTTTCCTGTAAGGTTTTTTGTTAACATTGTTTTTTAATATAAATATTATTATTTTGGGAAAAATAAAAATGCAAATAGGTAGTTAAATAAGCGAAAAATACTATAAAAAACGAATTATTCCGATAAGTGCATTATGGTAGATTCTAGAGCCAACGGAACACAAAAAAAAATTTTTTTTTCTGCTGTACGTAGAATTATGCTGTCGAGTGTATATAAAATATTTGCCATTGAACATAATTTTTAAAATATTGGGGAAATTTGGAACCGGTGTCCAACATTATCAAAATCTGAAATTGGTAAAATGTACATAAAGCTACATGCCCAGTTTAGAGACTCTAGCTTATAAGTTAAAAAGATAGAAAATCTTTCACATGGTTTTAAATCGATAAAAATATTCACGAGTAGTTATCGATTTTCTGAAACAAATAGAAACGACGCACAGTCGTACACACGAGCTTAACAAAAATTCAATTCTCTAGCTCTTATGGGTGCTGAGATCGCCGCGTTCATACATACGGACAGACGGACGGATGGACAGACAGGCTGACGGACAGGACTCAATCAACTCGGCTTGTCGTCCTGATCAAGTATATATATACTTTATGGGGTGTGGCACGCTTCCTTCTGCCTGTTTTAATGGGATTTGGGTATAAACAAGTAACAAAACTCTAGTCGAGACTGCTTGACTAAGAAATACCCTGAATCCAGTAAGCTGTAATACCAATCATTAAGAGTTTCATTTAAAGTAAACAACACATGTGCACACCCAAACATATGCATCCACGAACATGCACGTAATATGTACTATGTACTATGGAAACTTTATTGTTTAATATTTTTTTTCTCGACTTATGTTCTTAATGAAATTTCCGGGGAGTGATTATGACATTCAATGTGCCTATTTGCCAAATCTCAAATCTCTAGTATTTGATATACGTGAGTTGTCATATTTGTTGAATTGTGGGTGTTGTCCAAAAATGACAAAATATCTGTATTCAATATAGCCATCAACTACATTTTAGTGCACGATTCTATCTTTAACGGTGTGCACGCCATGCCTCAAAGACAAAGCGATATTTTCGATAGTTATCGATTATAATTAAATGGGACGAGTTATCGAAAAATAAAATAAACTCGTACAGCGTATGGTATTATCGAGCATTTTGCTTTTTATTTGAAGTCTCTAGCTTTTGTGGTTGCAGAAATCCAGGTGTTTACACGGACGGACGGACGGACAGACGGACAGGGCTAGTTCAACTCAGCTCGTCGAGCTGATCAAGAATATATATACTTTATGGGGTGTGGCACGCCTCCTTTTGCCTGTTACATACATTTGCACACAAACATTATACCCTGATTTTCCATTTTCAATGGATGCAGGGTAAAACAAATAACGCGGGATTTAGCCTTATAGTGCGTCGCGATGGCAATGCCAATGGCATTGACTGAAGCTCAGACTGATGCACAATCGTCTAATTTATTGTTGTTGGTGGAGCAAACCGGGATGCCGACGATGATATTGACAATATATCCACATGAATAAATGGCATGATCTATTTGGTCACCGTGCCCATTTCGAGCTCATTACGATTGCCGAGTAATAGCCATTTTAAGGGTCATTTCAGACGAACGCCACGGGTGTTGTCCAGCAGCAGCCGACGCTATCTTGATTAATGGCCGAGAGCAAGGCACATGTGTTAAAGTGTTGCCTACTTTCAGCGGCAGGCCGCGCACTCCAATTGTTAATTGTTGGTCATAAAACAGGGCTAAGCGCGTGCGAGCACGCGACCGTCAAATAAAGTCTTATAAAAAAAGAATAAATATAATGAAAACTGTCTGAAATCGAGCCAAAGCCAAAATTTCAATTTGCTTATGTGCAGCCCCATCTACCCGAGCTTCATATAATTACGAGTCCAGTGTCTGGCCAAACATACAGCTGCCATAGCGCTCCTTGAGTCGTGAAAAATTGAATTTATAACAAGCAAAAGTTACATGTCCTTTGTTCCTTTCATCTTTTCTACATCCGACTCACTCACATCAACGGCGTCTTTTCTGCGCGATGACTTTATAGCAACTTAATGTGCCTTTCGTTGTTGTTGGAGCTGTGATAAATGATATTGTGTTTTCCACGCTCAAGCAATCTACCATGCCTGGAGCCAGTACAAAACACAGCAAGCGGTAATTTGTCTGGCCTTCATCAAACGATTCAGCGACCATGATTCTGCCTCTTTCACACGTTCCCAAAAATCAAACACACACATACGCACACACGCACCCACACACATATATCACACCCATGCATACACATACTGATCCAATTTGTAATGTAATTTATTTAAATATGCATAAGCCAAATTTTAATGGCTATACCAAATGTCTAATTTGTCATTTAAATTAAATTCAATTTAATTTGTCGGCTACAATATGAAACATAAAGGGCTATGTAACATGATTTTCTAATTGCTAATGAAATGAATATATGTATACAGGATGAAAGCTAATTAGAAGCATCGAAAATCGGCCAGCCAATAATTATATATATACTTACCATGACCAAGACAATATTTATAAATATTATTTGTTGTGTTTTTAGAAACCAAAATCCTTCACACATATGCCATATTTGCAACTAAAAATAATTTTCAAAAATTTTGGGAAATTTGGGTCCGGTATCCAAATGTAACAGATGCCGACGGACAGGGCTCAATCAACTTGGCTTGTTGTCCCGATGAACTTAGACCTCTCTCTTTGCGAGCATTCCAATAAAATCTCGATCATTTTTATGTAAAATGCCAAATCAGCTTTATTGCTCTAAGTATCGATTGTGGAATGTCATTGAATTCTGTCGCTCCCTTCATTGTTTTGGATGAGCCATGGTGGACGGTTCTTCCACATAATCCCGCTAATTATGCTTCTGGTCGGGCTGTGTCTGCTGCTCATAAATTAATAATAGGGTACTAACAATATGTATGTGTATGTGTTTCACGCACTATATACAAAATTGATGACCTTTATTAACGGATAATTTCGAATTATCAAAATAAAAAGTAACATACTGAATACTGAGTTACTGCTTACCAACTGCTTTGAATTTTGCAGTGAATAGGGGGAGCTAACTGATGGAAGCATTATAAAACAGTGCGCCGAGCTGGCATCACTTATTTGTCATGCACGCCCCGAACAAGAAATTAAATTAAATTGACTTTCCAATGCCGGCGGTGCAAATGGTAACAGTAATATCAACAAAAGAGACCCACAGCTCAAAGCACACGGCACACAGCACGCGGAACATAGACATCCAATCACACACGCAAAGCTCGCAGTTTTCTTAAGCTTTTGAATATATTTAATTTTTATACCCTGAATGGATTCAATGGATTGAAAATGGAAAATCAGGGTATAATGTTTTTGTGCAAATGTATGTAACAGGCAGAAGGAGGCGTGCCACACCCCATAAAGTATATATATTCTTGATCAGCTCGAGGAGCTGAGTTGAACTAGCCCTGTCCGTCCATCCGTCCGTCTGTCCGTAACTCATCCCATTTCCCTTAAATCGAAAACAATCGAAAATATCGCTTTGTTTTTAAGGCCTGGCATGCACACCGTTAAAGATACAATCGTGCACTAAAATATAGTTGGTTGCTATATTGAATACACATATTTTGTCATTTTTTTACAACACCCACAATTCAACAAATACTAGAGATTTGAGATTTGACAAATAGGCACATTGAATGTCATAATCACTCCCCGGAAATTTCATCAAGAACATAAGTCGAGAAAAAAAGTTATTAAACAATAAAGTTTCCATAGTACAGCCTCTTCTGCAGCCGCATAACTGCGCAGTACGCATATTACGTGCATGTTCGTGCATGCATATGCACATGTGTTGTTTACTTTTAATGAATAAATGAAACTCTTAATGATTGGTATTACAGCTCAATGGATTCAGGGTATCTCTTAGTCCAGCAGCCTCGACTAGAGTTTTGCTACTGGTTTTTATTTGGCGGAGTTGCCCGTTTGTTGATTTCTCATTAAAATTATTAACGCCAGTATGTGCATGCAAAAATGCGGTTTATTGAATTATTTTTTCAAATTTTTAATTTCTCTTTGTTTGGCGTTAAATTAGATATACCAGTTGAAAGTATGTAATTGACGCCAAAGTCCTATTGACAATATATTCCTGTTGTGTTTGAGGACTCACGCGGTGCACTGCTGAAGCTTACGTGATTTATTAATTAATCCTTTTCAGAGGGTGTTTTCCGTGCTGAATAGTTGCGAATTACAAATTACCTTGACCGTATAGTAATTCGAACTGAATTTGAAGCATTTCTATAAGTATACATATATATGTACAAATTTATGTATATAAATTAATGTATGCGTGCTATAGAAGGACCTTAATGACAACTAAAACACTGAAGTACATTTCATATACAACTTAATTTCCGTAAATGATGTCAAAAACAGAAAAATTGCTGCACTGCAGCGGAACAAGTTGAAAAGCGGTTTTAATGATGTTGATAAAGATGTTTCCACACACCGACTTTTAAATATGCTATATTAATCTTACTAAAAGGGGGAGGATAAACCTTTTTTCTCTGTATCATAGGCTTAGTCTGAGGGGTGGAACAAAAATTTGTCTATTAACAGAAGTCTAGCATACTCTAGATACAAAAGAAAATAGGGTATGAATAAAAGAAGTATGGGTATTTCTGGGAATCACGTATGCTGTTTTGTTGACCAGTGCTGTTGGCTGAATTGGGAGTTCACAGTGTTTTCTGCAGACGTGATTGCCTTTGTAATGCATTTATTTGCATATTTACCTGCTGCAGTTGCATCCAGAGCAGATTGCTTGGAATTTTTTCTTTTTTGAAGCGCGTCTGCGGGTGATGGCAAAGATTGAAATGCAGCTACGATATACTCATATGCGTATTGAATTGCCTGACAGATGACAGTTTGCAGTTGAGCGAAGACATCGACTATATGTAAAGGCCATATATATTTGAATAGTTGTACAGCAAATAAAATAGATCGATAAGTCAATGATAATTATTTAATTGCAATCTAGGCAAATCTCAATGCATTTTTTGCAGCAATGTTTTTCTATTATAGGGAACGTTGCGACTCTTCATATTTATATTCGTAGCTCTAGCTATCTTTCAGTACCTTCCACATAAGGTAGTTGACAAGCCTATGTAGGAGAAACACAGCATTTAACTTCGTCAGTTCTGGTCCAGTAACTTGTTTGGAGTTTGCTACTCCACATTTGGCCACAAATGCCAACCGAAACGTCCGACAAGACCTTTTAATTGGGTAACTTGAGTGAGTATGAAGGTGGCTTCTTCTTATGAGAGTACTTTTACTTATATTTTTCAAAAACCTGAGTGGAAGTACTTTTAATGTCTGTCCATCCATACCTGTCCTATCAAAATCAAAAATAGGGAGGAACCTAAGTAATTTTTATACCCAAATCCTATTTCTTGGGAAAACTTTCCGGCCCTGACCGTCTGTCCGTCCGTCCGTCCATCCGTCTATCCGTCCGTGTAAACACCTGGATTTCGTAAACCACAAAAGCTGGAGACTTCAAACAAAAAGCAAAATGCTCGATAATACCATACGCTGTACGAGTTTATTTTTTTTTTCGATAACTCGTCCCATTTCCTTATAATCGATAACTATCGAAAATATCGCTTTGCTTTTGAGGCCTGGCGTGCACACCGTTAAAGATAGAATCGTGCACTAAGTTGTGGTTGAGTGCTATATTGAATCCGCACATTTTGTAATTTTTTGGATTTTTGATGCCACGCCCCTTTCACCCACAATTTAACAAATATGACAACTCACATATATCAAATACTAGAGACTTGAATTTGGATAGGATTTGATTTGGATTTGAATAGGTGCATTTGAACGTTATAGTCACTCCCCGAAAATTTCATTTAGAGCATGAGTCTTGAAAAAAAGTTATTAAACAATAAAGTTTCCATAGTACAGCCGCATAACTGCACAGTAAGCATATTACGTGAATGTTCGTGCATGCATATGTTTGTGTGTGTGCATGTGTTGTTTACTATTAATGAATAAATGAAAATTTTTATGATTGGTATTACAGCTCAATGGATTTAGGGTATATCTTAGACGAGCAGTCTCGACTAGAGTTTTGTTACTTGTTACTTGTTCATCTTAAGAGCTAGAGTCTCCATGTAGCTATGTACCGCTGTGCAATATGTAAATACATATGCATATGCACATGTATATGTATATATGTGCAAATATGTTTTCGTTTCTCTCTTCTCTAATAACAACGGAATATTTTTGTAGGCTTGCAAAAGTGTGTTTTTATTATCTATTTACATATTTTGTTGTTGATCGACATTCTTAGTACCATTGTCATAGATTTAAGTCGAGTGATATGGTTCTACATTGGCTCGCTAGGCGGCGGTAGGCAGACGCGGGAGCTATCACCAGTTGCTTCTCGTTATGGTCCAAATACAAGTGGTCGATCGGATTTTATTCATTTGCATAAATTGCTTGTGTTTATATTATGGTGTTAGAAATAAGCAACAACAATACTAGAGTCTCACTGTTTCGTACTTTTTCTCTCTTTTGCAGACCTCACCCTCTTCCTTTACCTAAAATAAGTTAATCATTACCATTACCACTACCATTACCATTTTAAGTATTATTTTGTTTTTTTAATCCGCATTATCTTGCACCATTTCAAAAAATGTTCAACTTAGTCGATGCTTTACAATTTCGAAGCATAAATAATAGACGATCCCATTGACTATGGAATTCATCGGACATCCACGTTTTCTCTCCACGCAGTTGGCTAACAGCATTGAACACTGTATTTGCATCAATTTCTTGTTAAAGTCAGCTTAAAATAACAATTGTGATGGTTTTTAGCGTTTGGTACTCCCGCTCTAGTTCTTGTTCATTCTTCGTCTTACTTTGCTGCGCACTTACTTGCACTTAAAGTTGGCGGCAAAAGGCAGCGCAAACGTCGAGAACTGCGCGTTTTTAGCAGCTTAGTGTTAATTCCCAGGGAACTGAAACTGTACGCAGCCAGCCATACACACACTACAAAAACACACAGACACTCATACATATATATGTTCATACTACTACACACATACATATTTATAACTAAGGGCATAAGTGCCATTTCGCATGAGTAAATTGAACAAAATTAAAAAAAAAATAATGTGAATTGTAAGAAACTCGCATACGAAACGCCGCGTCTTGGATAAAATTAAATACTGAGTAAGTCCTGGCAAAGGAATGAAGAGGCAACGTCACTGTGGCGCCTGCAGATTAAAGTGCAGCAAATTTAATTTCGCTCTTTGTTGAGGGAAGTGCGAAAGCAAGTTTTCATGCCCTGCAACTGATTGCCACTGGATAGCGGATAATAAAAAATAGCTTAAATACTTAAAGCCGTTCAGATAGCTGCTCGAATGTACTCAACAGGAGCTTTAATAAGAATTTAGATTTAAAGTTTACTGCATAATTTATAGTCTTTATAGTATTAACATGTCAATGAACTAAAATTCTTCATATATATAAATATTTATAGAGGAGTCAACAAGGATTTAGTTGCAAAGCTCCTTCTCCATCAAAGCTGTATATCTATGAAAAATACATTGTTTGCTGTAAGTTCCTGTGTTCTGATAGTTGAGCAATGCCTAAGAGCTTACCCTTTTAATAGCATTTATGTGGACAGTTCTCGTAAAATAATTTGTCTTAGGATTTCTCGCTACGCAAACAATTTAATAAAAAACTGAGAGCTCTGATTGTGTTAAATGTGCTTCATGAAGTTAAGAAATAAGCCAGAAGCTTTAGCTAACAAATTAAATATCAAAATTCCTATGGGGCACTCAACTCAGTTGACACTCAGCATAAAGACACAAGCTGTGTTCACATACATATTCAAAAGCACATCTATGAACTCACGCACAAGTCGTCAGTTTACATGTACGCATCTTTTAGATTGATCAAAGGCAGCAAAAAGAATATTAGTGCTATTATGGCCAAGACAATCTGGCTAAAAAGATGGCAAAGTCAAAAGGAGCATGCTGAGCTGTTCAAAGGGTCCTCTAATGCGATACGGAGCCAACATTGCGTATACGCAACGTGCGCTCGAGTATTTATGCTTCGCCTCGCATTGTATAAGTAGATGGACATGACCGTATTTGCCACTGATTACGCATCAACTGCCATAGTCTGCAGGCTACACACACACACACGTAAACAGTTAGTTAAAGTTTAACTCAGGGCTACTTGCCATTGCGTAGGGTGACCCTTCGAAATGGACCTAAGACGAAAACAAACAATATGCTTGCCTTTTGTCGGTAATCTCACAGCATTTGCAGATGCAAATCAAATTTGCTTGTAATTAAAGCTGACACACGTCTATGACTTTAATCTATCAGTTACTTATGTTATTTTACTTGATTGAATGCGCATATTTGTTGCCATTTCCATCAATATTTCCATATCCCATCTGTACATTATCGTATCACCATGTTTATGCAGCTGTTGTGGTTAGTGAAGTGGTAAAACCGCAAATAACAAAAGATGCAGGCTGATGCCTACTTAATGAACATTGTTGAATTATTTATTTTCAATTTAATAATATTATCTGATGAGTATATCTAAGGGCGTTTGACCACTTCTGTTGCCTATGAATATGAAAAAATAATGCTTTAAACAGGCATTAGGACTTCAGCAACGGCGAGATAAATGCTGCTAAATTAAGAATTAAAAATTACTCGCCAGCGGCTTATCATTCTTACTTAGTATTTTGAATAGAATTTCGAATAATAATATAATACAGAATACTGTTATTGGTTTATTTTCTGTTCTGATGACATTTATATAAATATTTATTTTAATTTACACTCAAATATTTAATTTGTATGAATAATACAAATTAAATATTTTCATACTGTTTAAGAGTAATAACAGTTTTATAATATAAAAAATGAAAATTATTTAGTTTTATGTTTTAAATTTCTTTGCTCATAAATATGGAGTGAAACATAAAAATTTGAAGCCATAAGAACGTTGAAGCTTTCGACATATGGAACAAATATATCATTTCCTTCATATGCTAATTTGTTCACTCGTTGGCTAACAACAAAGGCGATGGCAAGTGGATGAATAATATAAAACTATAGTTGTGCAACACAAAAATGCAGAAAACATAATCATGATAATAAATTCTCAAACCGTGTTGCGAAAATGTAGGTAATATGCATACACAGACACTCAGGGATACATTTGAGCAAGGACACACATACAAAAGGCTGTAACATATTCACTCGCTTCAATAAGCTGACAGGCTCTGAAAAGAAAAGATGGTCTCCTCGTGAATTTTAATGTTGTGGAGGGAGAGAAAAGTAGCCACACAAAAGGAAAAAATGCGCTAACTAAAAGAAAAAATGCATTAAAATTATTACAAGTAAGCTGTCGGGGGGGCTAAAACCAGCCCACATCTGGCAATGGAGCTTTGCAGCAATTATTGGACACAGCGAAAATTCCAACTTAAAGCATAAAGTGTTAGCCGCATCGTAATAGCCCAGAACGCCTTCATGTGCTGCTGCGACTGCTGCTGTCTCGGCTGGATAAACAAATAAAATTGATTGGCAAAGTGTCGGACTGTGACAGTGGATGGAGAAGGACGGAACAGGCGGGGCGTGCTATCAGTGAAGCCGGTCTATGACGCTCGGTACTCGTTATCAGCTGGTAATTTCATTATTTTAATGTGTTAAATGAATTATCAGTCGACCAGTGACAACAAACGACCTGATTGACTGTCAGCGGAGTGTACACAGACCCACACATGACATAGATAGCATATGCCAGAGAGTTTAGAATGCGGAGAAACATTTTCTTTAATTTTTCTGCATTATGTTCTGTAATAGTACTGTGTATTGCCCGCTGGCGCGTATCATCTGCAATTATCAGCCATTTAATGCCGGTTACATTGAAATATTGACAACAACAAACACTCACCGACATCAGGGTGGGCAGCGACATTTTGGTGAACCAGGATACATCCAGATTGAAGCTGTGATTCGTGCGCATTATCATCATTCTAGTGAGTTGTCGGAATTCTCGGCATTCGTTGTACCAAGTACATCCATAAAATGCCTTTGGAATGCCCTCGCTCTGCGATAAAAAAGGTACCAAAACAAAACTTTTAGCTTCTATAAAGCAGCCTAATAAAAAAGGATGGAACGTACAGCAGTTGTGAATCGCTGTCCATTGAAGCAGTAGATGACAATTTGATAGCCACCGGCGGCGAGATACATCAGCATGCGCAGCGCTATGGTTAGGCTTGAAGCCTGTGTTCAAAAAAAGCAAACAAATAATTATACATTAAAAGGTAAACAAACAACATCAGCAGTCAACCACTGCCGACTGTATGATACTCTATGCCAATACTCCAAGATCTACCAAATATAATTGCTATCAAATCTGCCAAGGGGACATGGCCCTTCCAGTTACTCTTCACTTGAGGTCATCGTGCTAAGCTATAAGAATACAATGAGATTTGGGACTCACAATGCCAATACTAATCTGAAAGAGCACCAGACCCCAGCAAAAGAGGCTGAGTATAAACTGAAAAATAATAATGTGCCTAAAGGTGTTATTGAGTTCCAAAGCGAAGCTGCAAGAAAAGAAAATAATAAATTTAGTGAGAAAGAGATTATTAGTTAAGAGTGTCCTGGACTCACGCTTCGATTCGCTGATATTGATAGATGCAAAGGCGCAGATACTGCAGCCGACACTCCTGTGGGAGTAGCGGCGAAGTGGCGTACTCAATCATATGGGTGAGTGATTGCATCAAGCCCACGCTATGCATGCAAAGCACAATGAAGAGCACGTCAAAGCTAACGGCACCTGTGGAAAAATCTATTAGAATTCAGCTTTTTTCCCAGACCATGCCACCCCACCTACCCATGCCACATATATATAAGTTGCAGCTTTCAACGATCAGGGGCAGATAATAGTAAGGAAAGGACATACCCTTGTTCATCCAATCGGGATAGAGCGACGGCAAAGCTGTACAGAAGACTTACTCCTTGATCAAACTGAAAACACTAGTCTATGTAGCTCTGCTTCACTTACGTAGCACGACTTCAAAATTATTGTTGGGTGCGTTCAGGGCGTGATATATGTTGACGACTAGCGAACTGACAAAATAATTCACCAGGATGGCTATGCAGCTAAATAGATAGAACATTAATTGTCGCCGCGTGCTGGTCCAACTTTGATTCATGATGTCAGTGATGCGGTTTTTCAACGGTTGCGAAATAGGTAGATCTGCAAGATTACAAGAGCATATAGCATATGGTCATATATGACAGACAGAGTGGAGTAGGCCAGACCCGTGACAGCTGCAAATAACTCGCACTTTTGTAGCAGCTCGTGACGGCAAGAAACTCGAAGGAGCAGGTAGAACTTGCGGGGCGCCAGTAGAAAGTAAATCATCTTCATAATGGACATCAGGGACTGGAAAACTGTGCTAATGGACTGCAAAAGTTTAAACAATTTTTATGCACCATTAAAAATTGTTTGCCATAGCCAACCTCTGAAATTCGCGGTATATCCTGCATGTAGTTAATGAAAAGATGCCAGTGGCCATAGTAAGAAATCAAGGTGCAGATTATTAGCACCACGCTCCAGCTGCAAAAACAACAGAGAACGTTATCTGTCAGTGACAGAGATAGTTGAATGTCGATTTTGGCACACACAGCTTGAAGATGTAGTCCCAACGACCTGGCGTCATTATGTTATAGCCCATTGAGTATGTGACGCGTATCATCTCTCTGATTCGATGATAGTTGCGTTGCTCCAGGGCTATCACTTCCAGCTCAGAATACATCTTGACTAATTAACAGCTAACAGCTTGAGTTGGTCATTTATAAACTTATTAAGTGGGTGTGTCAAATAATTTCCTTAATTATGTAGAGCTACGAACAGCTGAAATAATGAATATGGAAGTGTTCCGCCCCATTACGTGAATACTCGGATTTAATTATTAAGGGAATAGCTATGGCGTTGAAGAAATTATTCGATTTATATAAACTATTTAAGTGCGATATCAGATATAGTATTCAACAAATTAAATTCTGTTTTCATAGGCATGTTAGGCAAAGGTGGTTAGTCATGCAGCTCTCAAGTAATATGTACGTCAATATTTCAATATTTGTATACCCTGAATGCATTGAAAATGGAAATTTCAGGGTATAATGTTTTTGTGCAAATGTTTGTAACAGGCAGAAGGAGGCGTGCCACACCCCATAAAGTATATATATTCTTGATCAGCTCGATGAGCTGAGTTGAACTAGCCCTGTCCGTCCGTCCGTCCGTGTAAACACATGGATTTCTCAAACCACAAACTAGAGATTTCAAATAAAAAGCATACGCTGTACGAGTTTATTTTTTTTCGATAACTCGTCCCATTTTTTTATTATCGATAACTATCGAAAATATCGCTTTGTTTTTGAGGTCTCGCGTGCACACCGTTAAAGAAAGAATCGTGCACTAAGTTGTGGTTGATGCTATATTGAATCCGCATACTTTGTCATTTTTGGAGAACACCCACATATTACGTGCATGTTCGTGGATGCATATGTTTGTGTGTGTGCATGTGTTGTTTACTATTAATGAATAAATGAAACTGTTAATGATTGGTATTACAGCTCAATGGATTCAGGGTATCTCTTAGTCTCGACTAGAGTTTTGTTACTTATTGTTCTCTGTACCCAAAGGCAAAATGAGTATATTGGAATTGGGCAATATCCGTCGGTCTGTTCGCCCGCCTATACTTGAATGCAAACTATTTCGTCACTTTTTAAGCTGCAGACCAACCGCGAAACACTCGATGTCGTATGTATAAAACAATATTAGTTAAGGTGATGAAGACTTCAAATTTGGAATATATACCTGTGTTGATGACCCGTCACTACAAACAAATGAATTTTAGATTCACGCCCATAACAGGCAAAATCTTCTAAACTGTCAGAGACCTGATAGTAAATATGCTCTGCATAATTTGATAGATATAGTCTGTAGCTTACTAAGTCAGTGGGGCTCTGACTTGTTTATAGACATTTTTAGCAATTTTAAATTAAATTTAAGGAGACCAACAAAATTTACTTAAACACCAAGAATCGGACTATACCTTTCCGATACGTAAACAAATTAAGTAGTTAATCCGAATTCAGAATGATGTTAGAGAAATTTAAATGTCAAAGCTAAACGGAATTTCTATTTATTTGAACCTAAGTTTTGGAATGAGCAAGTCTGTACGCAGAAATATAAGCTACTTCTTGCTTAGTGAGTCATTTTGGCCTGCATTACCTTGCAGATTTCTTGGAACAGTTGTGATTAAAATTGCTGTATGCGTAAAATTTCACTGAAATATATAAAATAGTAAGGTTTTTTATGTTTGCCATGGAAAAGCTGTAATTATGGTGTGAGAAGCTTAAATGGTTGGTACACTCGATAAGGGACGCCATAAATGATTTTATGGCAACCTAACATGCCTTACAATTACGTAAATGATTTTATGGCAACCTAACATGCCTTACAATTACGTAAAAGCTTTGTTTCGAAAAAGCTTTGAAATGTAAAAGGCTTCTGCCGAATAAAGCTTTTAGAGCCCTGTAAAAGTATCGTATAATTAAAAAAGAAAGTAATATTTCGGGCAATGATTTTTATATTTCCATGATATTTCGCTCAGTATAATATAAATATGTTTTAATAAATTTGTGTTGGTTTGTCAACGACTTAGCTTCGTTTTTGTTAATGGATTCATTTTTGCTTTTTTTTCAATTGTCGCCGACAGACTACTTTAAAATGTACATATCGTGAACTAATGATATAAATATAATAATTAATATTACATAATAACATTTTGACTTTTTTGTTTGTTTGCAGTTGCAGTTGCAATCGCAGTTTATCAATTTTATGTTTATGTTGTAGCTTAAAAAATAATTTAGAAAAATAGTAACAATTTTTAAACCAAAACGATTTCTTGTATAAAAAATTACAGTGCCATTTTGTTTTAATATATAATATCTTTTGTTTGCATATTTGGTTGTAAATAAACCCTTAATGAGAAACGGCGCGATTTTGTAAGTTTGATTGAAATAAATATTTACAAAAGTTTTCTTTTTCGTGTTGCACTATTAATTGCAAATTACAAATTATATGACAATTATAAATTATAAATTACAAATAAGCTGGAATGTAACCAGAGCTCGCCAGAAATTGTGTAAAACATTCCAAAACTTTAAGCACTTAGCTATAATAAATTTTATTTTGTTTTTCTCTTTAATCATATAAGGATATACTTTAATTTGAAATTTGTTGACTTTATGTTCATTTAGCTCTTCGTTCTCTATAAGTTTGTATTATCGCTTAAGGTCTTAAGTTGAAAAAGCGGACGTAGAGATTTTGGCTTCTCATAATAAAATTTCTTTGTGAATTTACAGTTTATGTGTAAGTGAGCTTAGAGTGTCACAATGTGTGTGTGAATTCGTATTTTTTTACTGATATGTTTCTAAGAGGCTAAATTTGCATTTGATTTATGTCTACCCAATTTATCGCTCTCTGCAGGCTTTTTATATCCTTGTATGTTGTTAGCGCTCGTAAAATAACTTCCTACACGTCTGACAACCAACTAAACCTAACAAAAATATGTAGGACCCATCGCGGCATTAAATATTAATTTTCTTAATTCTTTAATATTATTAAATGTAATTAAATTGGTTTCTTTTTTTTTTTTTTTTTTTTTTTATTTAGTTTGACAATGTCTAGTTGCTTATTATGTGTTTATATGGTATTTGAATAATTTTAAAAAATTTAATAAATGCTTCAATTTATTGGTTTAGCTTTCATTAATACTTTCTGATTACTATTATTTGGGATTTTATACTATTTGTATTTATTCGTCTGCTGGCCTTGCGATTTGCCTACAGGATATTATCAAATGCGAATTCAAGTACTTTTGATACTCAAAAATCATACAATTCTCAAATATCAATTAACAATTTCAATACACACAATTGGGAATGTATTTTTTTTAGTTTTTCTTTTCTTACTTTGGACACAACTTAGAAGAGGGGCTCACATAGAAACACACAATCATTGGATACTTGAATAATTGACTAAATATTTTCAAGGGCTTAATTGGGAATAGGGGACTGTTTTTTTTTTTCCAAGAACATATCAACATTTAATATATTGCTTTTTCGTAAAAGTACGAGTACTGAAGAAAACAAAAACAAAATCGCAGAATAACCGTTTGCTCAATTCTAATTCTAAGTACTTATTTATGGAACCAAGAGACACGACTAAATTATTAGGTATGAATTATGTGACATTATGAATATTTTGGTAACTTTTGAAGTATTTGTTTAACTTTGAACTAACACACGGGACGCACACACATTTAAAGTTGATTAAGACGCTAGCCGGGACGCACAATATATCACTAAGCATGTCCCAACAGCAAAAACAAAATTATGAAATACAAAAACAATCAAGCTACTATATGTAAATAAGGACAACCCTTTTCAAATGTCATTTCATGTTTATCGTTCACTACAACAGCAAAACAAAATTATTAATCAATTACAAACATCTCATAGTTATAACACGTTTTATTTCTACTTCAGATAAATATGCAATGCGAATATCTTTCCTATGACGCCAGCCCAAAGGTGGAAAATTAATTGACTAAGCCATACGGACTAAAGAATTTAAATCTCAAATTGAAAAAATTCTTTGAATCAAACTTACATATCAGACTAATCAGATATATGCGACTCGTTCAGTTCATAAATGTTATTAGAATGAGCATAGGAAGGAGAGCAAAAAATACTTTTATTTGAGGAAGTCTATAAAATATACAGACGGACAGACAGAAGGAACAAACGCAGATGACTAGTTATCATCATGGGCAATGTATAATATATATAAGGGAACTAATATTAAATCTCTGACACCAAATGGGCATTCATTCGCATTTCTAATCTATCTCTAATATTTTGGCTGGCGGGGCAAAACAAAGCATTAAAAAGAAGCCTTACACTTATAACACACACAATTCTATGTAAACGAACATTTTACGTAAAGAGTTTAACTATTTGTTTTTGTTTTTTTCATTATCTATCAATTTATGTTTAGGGGTGTACAATGTTATCACGTATATATATATATATATATATATATATATATATATATATATATATATATATATATATATATATATATATATGTTTACTTTTTATGTCTTTTGTGGCGTGCTTTGAGAAAAATAGGACCCTGTTTATATTACACGTTAGATGTCAATATGCCACGAAATAAAGTTGCAATGGGTGTATAAATATTATATACATATAAATTTGCATATATATATATATGTTGCATTTAAAATATGAAATATGCTCTCTGTTTCATGTTTTTGTTTCTTTTTTGTTATTTACTCGACGGTTTCTTTTAGGCTTTTTTGGTGATTTCGTCAATATATCATATAAGCTATAAGCTGTAAATAAATCTTGCCTTTACAATCAATTTTTTAGCTTAGCGTTCTATTTACATGTAAAATGTTATTTTTTTAGTATCTTTTCAGGGCTTTTTTAATTAGTATGGTTTTTTTTTTTTTAAATAGATGGATAATTATTTATCAATTTTGTACGGCATGCGCGGCATCGCAGCGATTTGCAGGTTTGTGGGTTTCTTTTTTTTAACTTTTAAGTATTTGTTTGCAGTATTTTTATGGTATTTAGTGTATTTACGGATTCTCATACATAGTTAAAGTTTTAGTTTCAGCTTAAGTTTTGTATTATAAAATATTCAATTTCAACGCCATTCATCTCTGCTTTTCAAATTAGACTAGGATACTGTTCATTGCTTTTATATAATTCACATTCCATTTTCGCTAACTTTGCTATCACTTTGAGTTTTTCTTTGTATATATATATATTTTTTTTTTATTTTTTGTTTTTTTTTTTTTTTTGCTGGATTCTTCATAGGTGTTTGGTTTTGGCTTATTAACCAATACTTATTAAGCGCTTTTTATGTGAGGGTTGACTAATTGCTACGTAGCCCCACCGCTACCATCGCCTCCATCACTCTTTGCAGGCCCAGCCGCACTTTGAGGCTGCAGAAGCGCTCGCTGCTCATCATTGACCTCGCTTTCACCCGCGCCCTGTCCTTCCGTATCCGCCTCTGGCTCTCTAACGCCATCGGGTTTCTCCTTCGGCTTGTTAGGCATGTCCTGACCCTCTGACTGCCTAGCGGGTGATGTGAAAGTCGTCTCGGAATCTATTAATTCGGGGCAGAGAGCAGATTATTATTGTCCGCATCGCTTAGGTATATATTTAACAAGAGTGCTACAGCAAATGCTTTACATAAAGCTGCGTGTATGTCTTGTGTAAGAGTGTGATTGTGTGACAAAGTTGTATCTGGAGGCCAAATGCTATAGCTTTACTTGAATATCAACAGAATTAACTATAATAATTCATGTGCGTGCGTAGATTACAAAAATGGTGCAGAACTGCTTGACAACTGATCTACACCTCGGACGTCCGAGGTGTGTACAGGTAAGTGCTCTGAATTATCATTAACTTTGGGAGAATCCGTTTCTGTGACATCTTATGATGATTGTAACTAATTAGTTTGTTCGTCTTGCCTGTATTTTTGTGAGATCCTTCAGTGTTTGTATAACTGTGTCTGTGAGTGGGTTTAGTGTGGGTTAATCAGAATGCAGCGTCGAAGACGGTTACTATGGAGCGAGTAGCGCGTAGATGATAGAGCGAGGAAGAATAAAACAGAATTTTTTTGTTCACAGGTATTCACAGCCAAATGTCTGGATTACTCAGCGACGTACTCAATGAGCGTGATTGCCAATTACAATAGGAACGTGAACCTACCCAGACTGCTGTCCCGCGTTTGACTCGAGTCGTAGCACCCATCGGTGGGAGCCTGGGCTGCGTTCGACGAACGTGCAAGTACGGGTTTGACTTGGCGCAGTGCCTGCTCCTCGGGGTAACGGGGTGTTTGGAATTTAGTTGGCTTCGATTGCAACGTCGCTGGTCCTGACCGTTGGTGCATTAGGCTGCGATGCCTAAGGGGTGGTGGGGATATAGACTTAGCTAAAACTGAATGAGGTAATTTATTCGGTGAGTAATCGCTGCCAGATTCGCCCTGCAATTCAACGGTTCATTAATATATATAGGGAGCTAATGTCGTGGGTTCTACTTACCATTACGGTGCCATTATCGGACACGCCCGACCCAGACATATTGTCCGCCAACAGACGCTCACTTTCTGGATCGGACAGCACGCGTGAGATATCAGACTTGTTTTTTAATATCGACTTGGAGCGCCTGTGGTGCTCCAGGTTCGGCGACGCATCAATCGAGTCTATCGATGAGGAATGCTTGCTCTCAAATTTGGCTAAATAATGTTAAAATAATTTAATAGTAATTTTTGGATAACTCACTGAAATCATTTTTATAACAATGCTTACCTTTGGCGCCTGCATTTTGAATGCCGAACAAACGCTGATTGATCAGTTTGGTGGCAGTGGCTAAACTCTTGCCCGGCATAAATGTCGAACGCTTCTTCTTATTGCCAGCAACACCTATGATGCTGCCGCTTGATGATGATGGACCAGAGACGCCTCCTCCGTCCAAGCGCACGTTATCATCGTACAGCTTTGTGTCCTCAAAGCGTGCACGTGGCTTGCTGATGATAGCTTGAGGGCTGGGTCGCATTACCGCGAAGCTCTGCTGGAAACGCGTCTTGCGATGCTTTGGCACTGAGTTCTCGTTCAAGCTGACACGGCTGCCACGCTCCTGTACATCGAAGTTTTGGTAGACATCATCTAGCGGACTGATGCCCCCTGCAGCCAAGTTTCGCAGTGCCGTGTCACCCGATGCGCTCTTCTTCACCTGGGCACGCATGGAAAAGCCGGACGAGGAGACAGTGGGCGGTAAGCCTACAATGAAGCCCGTGGAGCTACTAATGTGGGTGCCTCGGCATGATTCCTTTTCCAGCGGATTTATGTATAGATTATCCATATCAATGTCCAAGACACAGGCCTCATCATTAAAGTCGGATGTGAGATCACCTTGTGAGAGGAATGGGTGTGTCTGACAACTGGCGTATGTATCCGAGCTGTCCACACTGGCCAAATCAGCATTGTTGTTATTGTTGTTGTTGCTGTTGCTGTTGCTGCCGCTGGCACCAAAGTTGCCATTCCCAAACAGCAGCAAGCCATTGGCCACGCCCCCAGCTCCCACAGTTGTCGTGTTGAAGTTGTTGTTGTAGTTGTGGTTAAAATTACTGGCGATGGGCGCTCCATAACGCTGCGTTTCATCGAGCGGTAAAGCAATGGTCGTGGACGTGGTCGTCCCATATGAAGACGATGTCGATGATGACTGTGAAATGATGGGTACCATGCTGGAGCTTGTGTATAACGGGACTAAAGCCTGTGGAACAGCTGCGATCGGCGCTAGCATCAACTGACTGGCCTGACGATTGACTGCGGTCTGTCGCATCTCCTGACAGATTGGCTTGTGGAAGTCGGAAGTTGGAAGCGAGATGACACCCTCCGCATCAGTGTGTTCCTTGAAGTCCTGTAAGGCAAAAATTTTGTTACATCCAATGATATAAAAATAATAGGTCAAGACGCGGCCACGCCCTGTACCTCAGTTGCGGTTGTTAATAAGTAAAGACTGGTGCACCTGAATATTGCTGAAAAGTTTGTTGCTTTGTTGTTTCTCAAGAGTATTCAACATGCAACTAAGATGCATCAACTTAGAGTCAAACGTGCAGCGCTGGATTTCGAATTTAGTTTGTATTAAATGTAATTAAAAAATAAAAAACAAAAAAAGTTATAAAAATCTCTTTTTACTTACCCGAACAGCGCAAATACAACTGTACTCATCCGGTTCTCAAATATTCATAAGGAAAAATAATAATCTAAGTGAAATCAAAAACTGTATTGAAGAGTTTAATAATCGAGCAATACAAACAGAATCGAGGTGTCAATTAAGTAAAGTGCTCAAATGTTGAAATCGATTATGAATTGTATTTATTTATTGCGTTTTTTCTTGGTTTGGTTTTCTTGTTGTACAACAATATTTCAAATAATTAATGAAGTCCGTTTAATATATAGTTTTTCTGTGATTTCCAGTTTGTAAAATTTTTTTTTTTTTGCAACTAACAAACGAATTTTTAATTATAGATCTAATAATTATGTGCTTAGTGTGTAAAAGAGAATTTGCTTAAAACTCATCTCATGGGCTTAAGCTTAAACACTCGATAGATAATAAATAAATATATATATATACCATATATTTAGATAATAGATAATAACACATGCTGCTTTCGGCTTACGAATTTTTGTTTTGTGTAGGTGTGTGTGTGTGGAGTAAATATAATTTAATTAAATTCTTAGAATTTGCTATGTCTTTCTTTAGCTTGCTCTTCACGCACGTTTATAGTTTTAATAATATTCAATTGATTAAGTGTAAGCTTGTTTCTAAAAAAAAGAAGCTAAATAACTCGAATTTTTTACAATTTCAAAATTATTATTCCTTTTGGTTTTTGCTTTCGTTGAGTAAAATTTTTAGACGCATGTGTGTGAGTGTCTGTGTAGTCAACGCTACGATTGACACCAATTTGTCAAGCTCTAAATTAATAGTTTCTAAACGCTATGCGCACGCAAAGGAATACACTCGCCTTGACATCCTGGCAAACCCTTTAAGTAAAAGAAATGAAAAAAGAAACAAAGTCAAAACAAAATGCCATATTTTACCACCTTGTTTAGCTTGCTGTACACACACAAAAATCAATTTTAAAATAATAACATAGAAAAGATAAACAGAGACAGTACACGATCTGCAGATGGACTCAGGAGCACTGGGGGACGGGGTGCAGATGTTAAGTTTACCATACCACGCTCAGAATTGGAATTAGTCACAGATAATATATATCGATAGCGCCCTCCTCGATCATGCGTTTGAGTGCCAGATAATTTTTGGGCGAGGGAGGTGGACGAGCCAGCCTTTTGATGCTGTACTCCTTGTCGTGAAACACACAAATGCGATCCTGCAATATTTACACAGTCCTCTTCAATTCAGCACAAATTACCAAAATATATACTGCAACAATAGCTACTTGGGATCATAAATATTCGATGCACGCTTACGAGTTTTATAGAAATGCAAAGTACGGGGCCTAGTCCAAGCACGATCTAGTTTAATATGAGCTCCAATAGTCTTACAACCTAACTTTTGTCGAGATTTTTAAAATGATGTAGCGTGTTATCAATTAAGATATTAGTTAAAGATAAATAAAAGGAGGAACTAAAACAGAACAGGACACAAAACAGTTACAAATGCAGATAAAGTACTCTTGGGTATCAGTAGAGAGAGTGTAAAAAGCATGCGATATACACAAAAAGCAGAATTTCAGAGTTAGTCAGTGGTAGTATAAGAGATATTGGAGTGCAAGAAATATTATAGTACTAGAGATATTAGAGCTGTGATTATGGTTTCTGGGGTAGATAAATCGATTGTCTTGCTTGTCGATTTTACCTTGGTTGTGCAGAAGCAACATTCGAATTCCACTGGCACATCCTGTTCCAGATTGTCCATTCGCTGGTTTTGCAGGTTTTCGAGCGCCACCTGGCGGCGCAGCTCGGCAACTTCCTATAAATAGGTTTAGGGTTTTGGCAAAATGTAAATGCATAAGTCCCAATACAGCAGAATTGAAAAATTCTCACACAACGTGCAGCATACACACAAAACAAATGACTAATAGTAAAGTTAAGCATTTATTGTATATACATTATATTTATGAGCTTAAGGTTTAATAAAACAAATTTCTCATGCGCATGCCCGTTAAAATGCCTGCGAAAGGAAACATGTAAGTTTGCAGTCTAAATTTGAAACTTTCATCGATTGAACTTTCTTTTTGCAAGACCGTGAGATATAAGTTGAATGTTGATCGTATTGATGATTGATTGATGTGTCCAGACAACTGTTGCTTTGAATATCTAAAACTGAGTAGGGCACATTGACACTTGACAGTCTAGTTTGAATCGTTTGTCAGAATCAAATTTGAAATCTTTTCATTCCTCAACAAGCTAAATGAGCTGCTTTGAATGTGCTCTAAATGCGCTTAAGCCATCTGCTTTGGATCGGTAACTTTCTTTGCCTATATCGTTATGAAGTTGCAAAAGTAATCTCATTCCTCTTTTAGTTGTACTGCTTATTATGTTAGAGTCGGGCAGCGCTCGCCAGCATCCCAAAATGTTTGAAAAGCGCGATGCAACGCGGCTCAGGCGGGACTACGAATATATCGACTCCAAGATGAAGCGCCCGAGCCAGTACAGCAGTAAGAGAGATACTGCCGAGGACGAGAGTGAGTATTTGGATCAGTGCTAAGTTGACCTTCATTCTAATCTTATATCAATGCTCCACAGCGCTTCAGGATAATACCTCGTGCGCTCCAGTGCCCCAGCCAAACCCTGAAACCACATGCGCGTCCCCTATGACACCGTATCCGACAACCTGCCAAACGGCATATCCGCCTACTCAGAGTTCCAATATCGATTGCAATATTTTGCATCAGACAAACCAGAATTCTGGCATGCAGCAGCAGCAGCAGCAGCAGCAACATCAATATGCACCACAGCAACAATATCCGCCACAGCAGCAGCAACATTATCCAGAGCAACAGCAGCAGCAGCAGCCGTACGAAATCGACGACTCTGAGCTGCGAGGCAAGGAATTGCGCAAGCTGGTGCAGCATCTGTATGTGGCACAGGCGCGCGTCCAGCTGGAGGCCACTGAAATACACAAAGCGCAGGCAGTGGCCAGCTCAGCGCAGTCTCAGCTGGAAGATTCAGCAAATCATGTGCGTACCATTACGGCGACTCTGCACAATGCACAGCAGGAGGTGGCTGCAGCTGCTATCCGTGCCCAGATCGCTCAGCTGCAGTTGGCTGCTCATGATCAGTTGCTGTTTGCAGCTCGGCAGGATGTGGATGCGCTCTCTTCTCAAGTGGTTGGCCTGCAGGCGGCCGAGGGCATTGTGCAGCCCAAGCTGACGGTTGATTTGCATGCATTGCTCGACAAGCTACGCCAGCCGCTGCAGCACTTCGACCGACCCACGCCAGTGCCTATGATTATCACATTGCCTCCGTTTAACGAAGCACCTATTCACCTTGCACCGTAAGGAGTTGGCACTGGCTTGGGCATGAGCATGGCTGCAGAGGTAGGGACTGGTATTAGCACTGGAAGTGCAACTGGTATTCGTGGGGACGGCAAACATAATGACCTCGAGACGTTTAACGTCGCTAAAGGCAACCATTTAACATAGTTAATGTATATATATCTTTATCCTATATATCCCTACATAGTTATATATATTTTATATTTGTCAGTTGAGATATATTTCCTATAAGTACATATCTGTATGTTTTTTTCTGTGTGTGAGATTATGTTGGGTTGGCGATGAGCTGATTGGATGCATATCATTAAACGCAGCTGCATTAAATTCATCTATATATATATATAAATATATATATATATAAATATATATATATATATATATATATATATATATATATATATATATATAAGGAAAAAGAGAAATGAAATAGGCACATATAGAAATTACAACTTGAACTTACATTTAGGCACAAAAATTATTCAGAACGTTTTTCAAAAGAGCTTCAACTTATTTTCGATAGATTCTTAAGTAATCAAAGAACTTGTTTCCAAGCTTTTGTTTGCAGATACATGTTTACAAGTTTACATACTTTATACAAATATTCCGCAGAAAGTTAAAACTATATAAATAATAACTTGACTCTATCTTTCCTCTAGGCCGCACAGATATTACAAATCTTTGCAGGAGGATTAAAAAAAAGCCAGCTCTATGTCGATGATCGCGTTTTGGCTATCAGCTCTGGCTCGATAATTATTTGAAAATGTAGAGTATAAGCTGAATATTAAAAATAATACAGAATCAAAACTTTAAAGTTTAAATGTAAATAATAAAAATATATATTTCTCTTAAGCAATCTAGCAGTCTAGCAATCTGAAATGTGTTCGTATGAAGAACTTAAAGACATTCTCAAAATGCAAATTTTGTGAGGTCGAATTGTTTTATTTTTTTTATTTTCTAATAGGAAGAAAGAAAAAAAGAAAGGAGGAAGCATTTAGCACTATGTTCAGCCTCTGAAAATCAATTTAGTGAAAATTATTATATATTTTGATTTAGCTTTTTTTCGAAATAAAAAAAATTCTAATTAATATAGATATTAAAGAGTAGCAGTGGCAAGTAGTATGCATTAGAGTAGAGTAGTTTGAGTTCTTTGTGTATACTTTGAATGTACCTCCTTACTGCGTCCCCGTAAAATCTAAAAGTTGAAATGTGTTGTTGTTGTTATAGAACTTATTTTCTTATTAAAATTAACTAACTCTCGCATGTGGGTTGGTTGTTTAGTGGGTATTTTCATTTAGTTTGTGTTGTGTCATTATGTGAGAAGAAAATAAGCAAAAAGAATGAAATATGGGACAGATTCGAAATCGACTACCAAAAAATTCCTTTTACCAATTCAATAAAATATAAATTGAACAAAGGTTCATTAATGCAGGCGGTGTCCACCTCTTGAAGTTGGCTTAGATTGGTTCTTTAGTCTTTTTTTTTTTAATCAATGTTGAAAGAGTTTACAAACCAAATGGTGATTGAAGATTATATGGTAAGTGTATTTTTTACAATAGTTGAAATATATTTTAGCTCCAGTTAACGGCTTCACATTTACTAATACATAGTTACGGTTTAAGAACTTTGAAAACATTAAGATATTTAAGATATACGAGCACTTGGCTTGGGCTACACACTTAGTCGGTAGACAATACACCCAGTCCCGATACCCACACTTACCCCGGGCGTTATCATCATCTGTATAGGCAATCCTTTCTGGTTCGACGCGATGGTTATTGCATCCTCTATTTGCGCTGAGGCAGCTGCTCCCCCTCCTCCTTCCGCGTTCTCCTGGACAGAAGTGCTGGAGGTAGCCACAGCCGTGGCCGCACCAGAGGCAGCAACTATGGCCAAATTATTGGCAGTACCGCCGACAGGTAGTTGTGCAGCCGAAGACAGCTTCAGCTGCTGCTGGGATAGAAGTAATGCTTGCTGCTCGCGCCTGTAGCTTTCCATGGCCATCATTGAGGTCTGCCTGGCATTTGGATTGTCGAAACTGTATGGCGGGACTGCATCCTGCTCACAGTTGGATCCGCGGCGCTGCGTAAAAGTTTCAACAAAATGTAATAAGCTCCGATCAATCAGGAAATATTGATTTCATATCTATAACTGGGTTGGATATTCGCTGGCTCTTCCAATACCATTCAAATGATTTTGTTATAGCTAAAATCATATTAGTATCTTATATCATTCTTGATCGGATTCTTGAGAATCAATTGTATATGCAATTTATAAAAATGGATCGCAAAGTGTCAAGGTATTAACTAGTTGGTTTTATGGATGTCACTTACATGATGCATATTCGAGTTCCGTAGGTGGGCCACGTGATCGTAGTTCTTGTAGCAGCCAATGCCTGTTGTAGCCGGATTACGACCGCTGGTCGACTCGCCCTCTGTGCTATTGCCATCCACATCCGCTTGGGAGAGATTGTGTCCTGTGGGTGATCGGCGTAGCGCGTGGGTTAAACGGTGCCAATTTTTTAGCGATCTTGTGTGACATTCGCGCTTTTCTGCATTGCGAGTGTGTGTGTGAGTGTATTTGTTTGTAGGTATGTATGTATTGTATGTAAGTGTGTAGGATTATCGCGACACGTTAGTGCAGTATTTATTGTTTTGGTTATTGTCGTTTGGTTTTTGTTGTGTTTGTGGTTTTGGTTTGGGTTATAGTTGTTGTTACCGTTGGTAGCACGCGTAAAAAGCCATGAATGCATTTTGTAGCAATTTTCAATTGATATTATATTAGATTTTTTTTTATTGGAATTCGCATTTGTTTAGCCGCATATTAGGAATTTATTTGTTGTTTCGTTTATGATATGGGTTTTTTTTTTTTTTTTTTTTTTTTTTTTTTTTTTGTGTGAGAGCGTAAATGACGAAATACAAATTTAATGGGTAAAAGGAATAAAAGAAAGAAATATGAAATTATGAATGTTCGATTATTACGAATTTGTTTGAATGCTATGGCTATTGGCTTATGCTATTGTTCTTAAGACGACGACGTTATTTAATAACGGCGATAAATAAGTTTGACGATAACAAGTAGTAGTAGTTAGTAGTTAGTGACATTGAAAAGACAACATTGAGCGGTCAACACCTGGGAGTACGGTACGAGGAAGATACGAGTATGTGGCGATGTCGATTGTACAAGTATTTTAAGATATGCATGTATATATATACTGATACAATTCTAATTATTAATATGTAATTGATACGTGTATGAAGTAGTTAGTGTGTGAATAGTGAAATTGGTAACAAGCTCACTATTACTTGTAAGACTATGCTTAAAATGGATAGTATCTTAACTGGAAATATTTGTTGTTTTTTTTTTTAATTTTGGTGATTTTTTTTATATTTTTCTATCAACGCTTAGGAGTTAAGTGAATGTCTGATTATATGATGAACAGGATGAGCGTATGAGGAGTTCGGGAATTTCAATTGGATTTATGAAAGTTTATTTTTCTTTTGATGAATTGCTCTAACAAAACCGGCAAAACAAATGTACGAGAGAAAAGACTGACTCATATTTTGTAAGCTCGCATATGAGAATTGTTTGTTATACTAGTTATAGACTGCTGAATCGCTAAACAAAAGCACAATTCATGGTTCTTTTACGCAATCTCATGTTCTGGCCCAAAAGGAAAATAAAACATAAGACTTAAAAGGTTAACTCAAGAGAAGACAACAAAATGAGCAAAATATGTCCAATCAATCAAAAAGAAAAGAAACTTAGTATGTGTACTCTTTTTTTGGTTTTAATTAATAATGGCAATTTCGTTGATGGCTTAAGCCTTTCATGGATTAGAAGCTTATAGTGATTGAGCGATAATTGCATTGTTTACCTTTTGACCCGGCTTTTATTTGGGGCAATGATTATTGGATAAAAGTTAGAGTTCAAGACTTGACAAAGGTACACAACAAAAGCATCGACTGATCGATAGATAGATTAATAAAGTTCTTAGTATTTGTCAAGCGTTAAACATTTTTTAAGTATTGTAAATGCAATTCTAATAAGTAGATTATAATATAAACTTGTTAAATGAAATACAGTGATTTAGGTTTTGGTTTTATTGCTAATTCACACAGACACACAAAAGTTGAAATTTTTACAAAATACACAAAATGTTGAAGTACAGCCACAAGAACATTGAATAAATACGATCTTTAATATTATTATATAGTTGATTTTGTTGTTATTTTTTATTTCATAGACCCGACTTGGGCATTTGGAGCGTAGTTAGGGCGCTTCTACACGAGTAGATGTATGTAGTTATAGTTGATAATAGTATAGTATATAGGAGGCATGCAGTGTTACAAACTTTCACGCACTGACGCATCAAATATATATATATACTATATATATATATATATATATGTGTATATATATGAATAAAAATTACTAATTGCACACACATAATTAAACACAAAAATTTAAAAAAGAAACGAGTATGGAAATAAAAGGCACGTAAAAGGCTTTTCCCCTTTCAAATCGTTCCTTTGAAAATATTTTAATAATATATTTCGATTCCATCCGATTTATATGATAGAAATATTTGAACAATATACATACAGATTAAATTCATTTTAAATGCAACTTAAAATGCAGAAAAATAAAATTAAATTAAAACAAGAAGAACAACACTTACAAAGATATAGTTTTTTTTTTTTGCATTTCTTTAATGGTCTTTATATATTATTTTTGAATAGCTTAATTTAACTACCAGACGCGTTTTAGCTTAGATCTACAATCATTCAACACGTTCAACATAATTTTCTTGCTGTTTTGTTTTGCTACTAATTTTTAACTGCAACTAAGGTTAAATAGTCTTATGAGTATACATCGGGTTTTTTTCTGTTAAAAAAAAAAAAAAAAAAAAAAAAAAAAAAAATTTTGTTTCTGCAAGCTTAGCGCGTTTTACTATAAATAAGGCAATTGCTTTGTGTTTATTTCTCTTTTGCTATTTTTTATGAATTTGATCTATGCATTTTAGGAACATTCTGCCATCGTTTTTTAAGTATTCATTTATAAATATATTGAATATATGTATGTATATATATATGTATATATATATAACTACATACAATTTTGATGTCCACACTGGCGCATGGTGAGCTCACTAAATTATTAGAGAGTCTTAGAGTCTGTTTTTGCTATATTAACTAATTTCATAAATAAGGCTGACTTTTGCATAAATGTGACGAGATCATTGAATCCATTGTCGGTGGCCAACGATCTTAGTAATGCAGTATTTTTTTTGTTGGCTGCATTAAATTTTGGAGGGATTCTCATTTTATGCCCCAGCAGGGCGCAGATTTTATGTATTTTTTTTTTATATTTATTTTAATTTTTTGATGCCCTGAAAGTTTATAAAAGCTGCACTGTGCCTGAAGGTAATTCCTTTAAATCCTCATATAAACTTTTTCAGCTTTCTTTTCATCATTGTTTTCAACGAATTGGGGCAGATCTGATTGCTAAATATTTTTCTGTAGTATAAGCCTAGGTATTAGCTACTATTATAGATTAAATTAAAATCATGTATACACGGATTGTTTTGAACATTTATTGTAATGCGTTTGGCGTGTCGTTAGCAGTTGGAAAGGAATTATGTGCAGTTGGTCCCACACTCCTTTCTAGATAACCACATACGTACAGAGCCGCTGCAAGCCAGCGAAAACACATAATTATTGAATTGGGGGGTCTTGAAAGTTTTGCTAAGGTTGTCACAAAGAAAAAATGGTAAGGCTTAACCAAATACATAAGCAAGCTGCAAAACAAGTCAAATGGAAACGAACATCAGCAAATTTGAGCAGATGCTACATCGAATAAAATTGTTTTACAAAATTTGATTTTTTATTTATTTATTTCCAAGGCATTTTAATATTATTTTCAAGTGCTGATGGCATTTAAAAAAAAAAATTTTTTTTTCGGCAATTAGCAAAACTTTCAATACAGCGTTCAGTTGAAAGATACAATTTTTCACTAGCTGCCCAAGAGCAACGTTCGGGTTAACGTTGCGCATGCGCACTATGACTGATATTATTTTGAAGCAGCGGCGTATATGTGTATGAGTTGAAATGTATATTTGTATGTTCAAAGTGTGTGTGTATAAGAAGTACAACAAATAATTCATTTTGATTGGGAGCGTCTTTCCCTTAAAGCAGCAAATGGAAACTGGGAGCCAACGTATATATATATATATATAATATAGCACTATCTATGAATAGCGACCTGGATAATGGTTACTCGTTATTGTTTTTTTTTTTTTTTTTTTTTTTTTAACTGGAATAGTTTTCGGGAAGTATACGGTTTGCTTGCATCCACATTTACATTAACAATTCTTTGACAGCTGTTGCTGTTGCCTAAGACTAAGTGTAAAAGTGTTAGTGTGTGAATTTCAATGTGGAATGTGTTTTAGTTGGTAGATAACAAGTTGCATTTTCTAATATACATTTACAATAACAGTTAAGCTGCACGATACTATCCAACTAGTTATAAGTTAGGCTTAATGTATTACAGACTCGGAGCTCGGCTTATGGCTGTTCTTTTTTCTTATTGGGTATCGGTTGTTGTTGCTGTGGTTACACGCTCCGGCTACTGTGACACACTCTAACGACTGTCCTCGTTGTCACTCGAGCTGTTTTGCTGCTGGGCGTCGCGCTCCTCAAGCAAACTGCGATTCAGCTCCTGAATTCGAGCAGACAATGCCCGTCGACGAGGGGTGCCAAATGATGGCAACGGCGGCGGCTCAATCAGCGTGTTTTTCTCGCCTGAACGCGTGGTTCGAGTCCCGGTTTCGGTAAGAAAGTTGGTTTAATGGTTAGAAACGTGTTTTTTTTTTAATGGCGACCAATGTGCGTAGGAACACATGTGTTTGTGTTTTTTTGAATGTGTGTATGTGTGTGTTGGTGAATTGGGTTTTCGGTGACATCGAACACGTTGATAATATATTTTAGATAAATTTAACATTGTGTGAAAGAGTAGAAAAAGAAGAGCAGAGAAAAGAACAAGTTGAAGGTATAAATTGAAGCTTAGTTGGTTCTTCATGTTCAGTTTTACGGATAGACTTATTTTGGAATTTGGAATTGTGTGCTTTATTGTTTTTGTTATTTTTTTTATGGTTGGTTGGAACACACATTTGTTGTTGATTACTTTGCTTTTCGTATTGTGAAATAACTCTATCCGAAGGCTTGGCTTGCTTTATCTAAATCTACGATCGTCTAAGAGGATGAGTATTTAATATGCATGTATATATGATTGCATGTAATCAGCACTTGAAAATTTTCTAAAATGTACTTCAAAATTTTGTTTTTATTTTACTTAAATTTTTTGTTTTTTGTATATACTGTAATAAAGTTTGAAATGGCAACTCTATATTGAACATTCAAATTTGCTATGTATATTGTGATAATAATAGTTAATGTAACTATGAAAACCAAGCTTAGCTTTTTAACGATATCAATCGTTTGGACGTACAAACGAACTTATAAACAATTTGATTTCAGCAGCATAGAACGAATTTATAATTGAAGCATATTTTACGTTTAATGCAAACTTAACTTAAATTAACAATGCAACCAATTGTTTAGCATAATACAGTAATATTTTTTATATTGTAAGGGGTTTTTTTGACATCTCTGAAATTATTTACTCCCAGCAAAAACATATTCTAATAAAAATTATTCAAAATCAATTACCAATAACGAGGCTTACAATATTTATAATCTAAGTAAATGTCCGAAGGTTACCTTTGAAAATAAAAAAGGAAAGAAAACAGACCTGTGCTTTGCGGTTGTATATACAAGGATTCATATTATCGATATATAGTAGTTAGGTGAACCTTAAAGAGAAGCTTTTTATATTGGAATATAATTGCTAAAGCTTGTGCTTTTAATTGAATTGGCTATTGGCTAGGTCTTACGTAAGCGCTAGAGGCAAGTTTCAAGGACTACAACTCGTAAATAGTTGAGTTAGATTATATTGGGTGATTAATTGTTGGATTGATTGCTTGATATACGCTACGTATACGCAATGTTAGTCACCTGGGGCGCTTTGCACGTCAAGGGTTTGCCTGCTTATATTGGGGGTGCTTTGTCTTTTACCTTTCGGATGCACAACATTTGTTTGCTTGCCTAAAATTAGATACGAGGGCGGAGTTGGGCGTAAGTATTAGGCGTATCCACAAAAAGATATAGTAAATTGCCAACTTATAGGCGTGTGTATGTGTGTGTAGGGTAAGTGCGCTTTTGAGTTTAGTACAGGTATAATCCCCACTAATTTATTGGTAAGACGCGCTAAGTACAAAAGCATTTGTCTAATTGACCTCTGGGGCACAGCAACTGTACGTGTGAGAATGGTGGTGTGAGTGTTGGTGTGTGTGTTTATGTTTAGGGGCTTCGTTCTGTTGTCATCCGACAGTATTTAGTGTTTGCTATGGCTTAATGCAGCTGCTTTTTTGAACAGGCGTCAATTATTGCACATGGCCTAAAGGCTACAGAAACTTAAAAGTAATTCAATTTGCTTAACAAGCTAACAATTTTATTCAAGAACCATAAAGCTTACTTAGATTAACAATGAATTTATTGAATTGCCCGAAAATTTCTATCATCGTACGGCACTCTATAATAATTTATTAAATCGACTATTTACACGCCTTCATTTGACTGTTGAACAAATCAAAATCAAATCAAATTAATATTAAAATGAGAAGCTGACATGAAACATGCAATATATATATATATATATATACAAAGATGTATGTATAAATAAAATTGATAAATAGCAGAAAATAAAGTTCAGATAGAGCAGAGGACATAAAAGCTTAAATAGCAAAGCGAATCACTCTACGTAAATAATGCTACTGTCGAAAATTGATACATAATTTAGAATTGAGCAAGCAAATGTTAAGACGAGACAGAGATATATATATATATATATAGAGAGAGAGAGAGAGAGAGAGATTTATCTGCTCGACTTACCTGTATCGACAATCACATCGATGAGATCCATTGATTTGGCGAATGCATCTTTAAGATTGATATGATGGAAGGAGACAATGCTGCCCTCCCGCTTGGCACGATCGAGTGCCTCGCGACGTTTGAGAGCCTTCTCGCGCCGCATCTGATTCTTATAAAATTCAGCAAAATTGTTAACGATGATGGGAATAGGCAAAGCGATTACCAGAACACCGCATATGCAACACACAGTACCAATAACCTTTCCCAGTGCAGTTGTGGGATAGATGTCCCCGTAGCCAACAGTTGTCATTGTAATACCCGCCCACCAAAATGTTTCCGGTATTGAAACGAATTTTGTATCCTTTTCATCCTTTTCGGCAAAATATGCCAGCGAAGAAAATATGAGAACGCCCATGGCCAGGAACAGCATTAGTAGACCGAGTTCCTTATATGAGTTACGCAGCGTAAAGCCTAACGACTGCAGGCCCGTTGAGTGACGGGCCAGCTTAAGGATTCGCAGGATGCGCATGATGCGGAATACTTGCACCACCCGGCGCACATCCTGGAACTGGTCCGTTGCATTCTTATTCGTTTCCAATAAAAATAACGAAACAAAGTATGGGAGTATTGCCAATAGATCGATTATATTAAGGCCACCCTTAAAGAACTTCCACTTGTCCGGTGAGGCGCTAAACCTAAGTATGTACTCTAGGGTAAACCAAGTGATACACACGGCCTCAACCATTGCCAATTGCGGATTATCCTGTGGTGTACCATTGTCAATGTGTTGTAGTTGTGGTAGGGTGTTCAACGTCAGGGCTATGGTAGACAGGACTATGAATAGTATGGATATCACTGCGATAACCTGTGAACGGTAAGAACAATCGAAACTTTGTCGAGACGATAATCAACAACAACATCACAACGACTATAAATGTATCTTTTTTATTAATTTTTTTATTAATCAAACACACAGCGTTACAACAATTAGCGCTTTCTTTTTGTTTGGGATCATATAAGAATATTGTATAGCGTATATGGCATATACAATTTTAATTTGATAAGCTTCGTTTGGGAACACTTTCGATGTTATACGAGTAAATCAATTTGAAGCAAACATTCAGTTAGAAGAGCGCAAAACGTTTAGTTTTTCAGTACTTGGAAAGGGGAAATTAAAAACTCGATCTGAAGACCGTTTAAAAGATGTTGTTGATCTTTGTACAATTGACAGAAGCCAGATGCCTGATTCTGATGCCTGGTATATGTAGTTGATAAGGGTACACGCATTGTTGGGTCTTTCTGTTGGGTCAACGTATTTCTCTTTTGATAGTTTTTTCAAAGGCTGCTGTACTATATGTGAAGTATATCATTTGTAATCCTTCTTCCTTACTATACAAACTGAACAGTAAACAAAAAACATCACAATAATAAAATAAATAATAAACCCAGATATATAATATATAGATATATATCTATACAAAAGAAAAAAATCAGGTTATTGTTATGTTCAAATCAAAATAACTCTTTGACTCCTGGGGTGAGTAATGTATAATATTTCGAGAGACTAGTTATATCAGGTTATTAGAAAAGTTAAGTAACGTCTATAAATGTGCTACTCGAGTGGCTGTGATTGTGGCTTTTAGTTGTGTTTATCTGTGGATGGGTGCATGTAGTATATGATTGGACAGTGTCTGGGGTGTATTGGTGGCTGCGCTGAGCTAGTTTTTCTAGGTGTATATGTATATATGTGTGTATATAGCTATATCCGTGTCTTAGACGAAAGACATGACGTAGTACAGGAGTGTATGATATTTACGCAATTACTAGCTAAGCAAAGAGAATGGAGACATTTGGCTTTTTCTGATTATTACTTCTTATGACTGACGAAGTGTGAAGTGTGGGGATTGCCTATGTTAAATAAGAGACGCTACCATCGGGTCTGCAGTCGACATTTGTATAATAAATTGTTCATTATAATGAAATGACAAAACACTTTGTTATACATTGTGTTGCTGTTCGTTTCGTTGTCAGTGTTTTGATAGATATATTTTAGAATAAAAATTGTAAATAACAATATAGGTAAATTGAGCAGATTGGAAATCATGAGTACACATATTATGTATAATGGATCTATAGTAGGTCAAATGAATCGTATGTACTAGCATTTTACAAAAAATTCAATGCATAATAACTTTTCTAGCTAGAGATTACGAATACTTAGACTAATTATAAACAGATCAGAATAAATCAAGTTGAAATGAAACCATTAAATAATTGTAGTTATTCAAGCCAAGAATACGTTTCTAATATATTTCTCGTCAAAAGTCAAATTTGCAATTATTTCGATGTCATCTATAAATGAATGCATAACAATAGGAAACTCATACAGAATTCGTTTGTAAATAATATATGTAATTTACTGATAACTGCAAATTGCAAATAATTTTTGTTTATTTATTTTTTACGAAGGTCTAACGGGAGGTCGGTGTCTGCATATTGAAGTGGCCAAATGCCAATATGTTTTGACAGTTACAAGTGCATTTTGAATACCAAGGCCAGAAAGAGCACATTATATATATATATATATATATATATATATATATATATATATATATATATATATATATATTATTCTGTGTGTCGGCATATGCACTTACAGTCGACTTGACAACAAAAGACATCTGGGGGCTTGTGGCGTCGGACACTACATTAAACATTGGGAAACCTTTTAAAGCGATTGAGAAAATTGCTTTATGGCTTATTCAAGATGTGCCTTGTCTCAAAGCGACAAACAAGGCAGCATGAGTGTGAAAATATATATAAATATATGTATGTATATAAATACATATTAACATATTTAGCATCTATATACACATATGTAAATATATTGTGGTATGTGTTTGTGTGAGTGAGTATGACATGTGTATGTGTGGCACAAATTAGTTTGTGTCCAGATCTACCATAGTAGGCCACTGTACGCAACCACAAATTTCTCATTTCTTTAGCTTCAAGGGGGGTAATTCAAGTAAATGAATATAATTTTGCATAGTTCGAGGCGGTTTTATTTTCATTTTCTATTTTATTTTTGGGGGGGGGTTCTTCATATTTCTTGGCTGGGAATAATGCTAAATAATTAATATTGAATTCGGTTTCGCAAAATTTAAATTATATGCTATAGTAAATAGTTAGAGATATATATCAATACATTAAGAGATTCATACTTAGGGTACCAGTAAAGGGAAACCATTAAAGGAAATTAAAATACAAACAAATTATGAAAACAATACTATATTGTAAAAAAAGATATATAGAAATGGAGATAGAGAAAGATCAGAACACAGAATGAAATTTAAAAGAAAATATAGAGCCAAAAACGTGCTTTCATTTAGCAACTTTTAAGCGTTCGATAGAATCGAGTGGATAAATAGTACAGAGAGATTTTCAGATATATATGCTATTTTACATTGAAGAGATTCAAAGAGAGAACGAGAGAGAGAGAGAGGGAGAGAGAGAGGAAGAGAGTGATATAGAGGAAAGAGCTACCTATTGTCATTATTTTATATACTTTTATAAACTGTGGCCACAATCGATTGCAATTTAAGTGGGACTCTATCGACTATCAAACTTCGGGAAAGTTAATCAAATTTGAAATTAGGCTTTTACTTAGGCGAGCATCATGTGGAGCGCGGGAAGTACTGGGTACAAATTACTACTTGTTATGAGCTGGAATGCATGATGTATAGAATTGCATTGTGTTACTTTGAACTCAATGGACGTTTTATATCTTTTGTTTAATTATATTTTTTGTTGATTGAATAGAATGCATTGGAGATGTTGAAAACAATAAGCTGATTGTACGTGTTCGGGTTGTGCGAATTTTGGAACTGCTACCACTGCTGCTCAGTCATGATTGAGGGAGTTGAAAGAAAAAATGATATCGCAGCTTGGAAACGCAATACGGCTTATATGCTATACACTGACTAGGTATGTAGTAAGAACTAAATGAATCCATTGGATTTTTCCTAAATAAAATGCAAAAAACTAGAAGCAGAGCCCATGCTCAAAAGGTGAGCTCCGTATATATTCACAAAGCTTTTGCTGTAGTTAAAGAAAATAACGAAAGGTCTACAATCCATTGAAAGCAAATACAAATAAATTGAATGAAATGCGATTTTCAAAAGAAAAAAAGTACAAATTATATTATATACAGGCGTAAACTTGAATTAACTTCCCTGTAGCTTTTGGTTAATCCACTTGAATTACAAAACCGGGTGACTTTACGATACAACAAAATACAAAGACAACAAAAACCAAGTCTTAGGAGGACAAAAAAGAAAAAGAAAGAAAAGACAAAAGTAAAGGAGTAAAAAATTTAATAAGTACATGCGGCGTGAAAGTAGGGGACTAAAATAATTTACAAATGTCATTAGAATATATGCAAGACATTTCATACAGGAAATATAGAGCTGTTTGATATACAAAAAAGTAAATACACACATACAATTTTACAACTTGGGATGATCAAATGAAAACACATTCAATTTGTGGATTTTTATAAAAAAGTGCGCATAAGCCACGTTGGCATAATCTTTTTAAATTGTTTGTTTAGTTGGTATATATACGTCTGTCTGTAATTGTGTACAGGTGCAAGATTGTGAGCTTTAATACAAAAGTGAGCAAGGGCCAAGGGCCGTTTTAAACTAATAAACTAGCTGACTAAATGCTCGACCAGGTTTGTTGCAATTGGTTCATTGGATTTCGGTTGGGTGTGTGTCTTCTTAATTTGTTTTTATTTTTTATTTATTCTAGTATTTGCTGTGGTTTTTGAGGGGTGCACGAGTTGGTTCGCATACTTTGTTCGGCTCACTAAAAAACAAACAAAATTCGATACAAACTGGCTAGAATTCAGTATAGCCGACTACGTCATTCTATACTAGGCATTCAAATGCAGCAAATTTGGTGGGATAATATTCCAAGTTTGGGTTATCTATTCGATATACATGTATACGTTGTCAATCTGATCTGTAGGAACTAAAAATCGAATCAAAAAATAAAATGAACTCACAAATTTCTGACTGAATGGTACAATATAGTATTTTATATCTATTTGCATACCTATTAAAATTGTATTATTTTTATTTATGTTCAAGTTCAATCGTATAGGTGTGAGTTTTCGTTTGTTTGTTTTTTCACGTATATAGCTTGTTAGCTGTGTCTTTCAAGTTTCGATTTGATTGGAGGTACTCGCTAATAGTAGTTTAAGAAGCCAATGGTTACAACAGTCAATACCAAAGATAAGATATGTTAAAACACAACAATTAGTTACGAAAATTTTCTGTATGCAACATATAACAAGACATCAAATACGATAATCAAGTACGATTATATATACGATAGTATATATATATATATCGAGTCGCCAAAAAGAACACAAAATGTAACACAAACAGACACAATAAAACATCGAGTAGAATTTTGTTGTATAAATAAAATATTTTTATATGTATGTGTAAGATTGTTGTGTATTGGTATTTGAGGGTAATCTTTAGTAAAAATGGCAAAAGTTTGTCTTGTGGGCGCGTTTTTCTTGCCAAAAGTTTAGTTATTCATTGTGTTGGTACTTCGTGTATTAGTTAAATGGTCTAGACTATTTCAACGCAGATAAAAACTGAGAGTAGTATTTTGAAATAACACTCTATTTTTATTTACTGTCTTTTGTTTTGGTTCTCATATTTATCTTTTTCGTATAAAAAAGGATGTGTTTAGGCGGAGTATTAAAAAAACTAAAAAATACAAAAATAAAAATGTTTAGTTTCTCTTCGGACTCATTAGTAGTTGAAGAAAAATTGAAATAAAAATTTTAAGAGTACAACTGGCAAAGAGCTCTGGAAATTTTTCATTACCTTTATAAAAATGACAAATGAAAAAGTATGTTAGTAATTTTTTTCACCTGATTTTCAATACAAATTTGTATTGGCTATAAAAACTAATTTTATAGGTATTCAAAATTTTAAATGTTTTAATGTTCCATTCACATCATTATATATATATATATATATATATATATATATATATATATATATATATATATATATATATAATTTTTTTTTATAATTTATAAATACAAGTTTCTTTTTGCTTAGCCAATACAAAATGCTTAAAATTCCTAGACTTTTCTTTAGTTAGTGTTAACTAAAAAATACATAATATAAATAAAAAGAAAATAAAAATGGAATGAAAAATTATTGGAGATGCGCCCAAATATGTTGTAATTATTTCCATTTTCGGTCATTGCTTTAAGCTAAAGCTCACTGAAGTTTATATACATATTGGCAAATTATCGGCTGTATTTACAAGCTGGAGCCAAACTGTGTATGTGTCGAGATATATTTATACATGTGTGTTGTAGGTCATGATCATGGTCAAGTATGGTAAAAGAGCGGGCGGGGCGTGGCAGCTGAGAGCACAGCAATTGCGAAACGTCAACGAGGGACGATAGAAAGGATGTTGAAAGCTGTGCGGTCAGGCCTAAGCTACTTATTGTTGGTTGGGGTTTTGATCTAACCTCTATGGAAAATGGAAATGTATTACAACACGACTTTAGCCGCTTCTCCCCAGAGTCCTTTCTCTTTACAATATTTTCGAGGATTTCTACAGCACACCTGCCGCCTGGTCATATCGCTTATTGCCCATTCCCAAACATTGTTACAAGAATTTCTTTCGTTTAGGAATAAATTTGGAGATAAACAGAGAGAGATTACTTCACCATCATCATCAACAATTAAGAGATTAAAATATGTTATATATATAGAGTTTATCAGTTTGTATAAATTTAAAAATATATGTTGGTTGTTCATACTGTGAGTGATAAAAATACTTTTAGATTAGAAAACGATTATTATATAAATTTGGTTATTTTTCATTAATTGCACTTGATGTGCGATTGCTAATAATGAAAATGAAGTGGATAAAATCTATTAAAGAACAAGGTGTCGTTGTCATGGCACGCTTGGGACGTTAGGGACAAATAGATACTTAGACTTACGACTATGGAAAAAATAATAATCAAATTATATCTTTGTTTACTATAACAAGACTTAAAAGTGGGGCAATTACAAGTTAATTGTAACGCAATTTTGTTTAACAAGTGTAACATAAGGAGCGGTACTACCTTAGATGTCAGACATCAACTTTTAGAAATATGACAAAATAGATGGAGACTTAACTGAATGGAGTTCAGTACGAGTAGACCCGTTGCTTTGTTAGCCGCCCTTGAATGTGCATTGTATTTGGGCACAACACAAAAGCATTTGAATATGAGCTAAGTTATATATATATAAATATAAAAAAAAAAAAAATATATATATATATATATATATATATATAAATCACAACATTGAAGTAGTGCCAAAGGCTTGGCTGTCAACTCTCACAGCAAGTTTCCTGATTTATTTACAGTGGCGGTAGCAGGAGGAGCGGTAAAGCTGGATAACTTGAAGTTATATAGCAAATGAAGAAATGTAAATTTAAATATATATAAATCGATAGTCGTTCCTACCAACAAATTGAAGTCTGACATGTTTAAATTCTTTTATGGCATTATGGCAGCCTGTCAACTTATTTCTGTGGCTTTTGCGCAAGCTTTATTTAAACGCAAGCCAAGGCGTAATATTTTAGCATACGTATTTATAAATATTGTATGCATATATATATATATATATTCATACAAAAAAAAGGCGATATATGTTACAGCGGGGACTCTTTTTATTTTTACACTATTTTCGTTTATATATTTATATATATATATATATATATATATATATATATATCAATTTATTTTTTTTTTCGTTTTGCTTGGCAGTGAATTATATATTTACAGAGTGCCGTTAATGCCGCACTAAATGTAATTTAATCGTGTAAAAATATTATTTTGAATTATAAGAAATCAGAAACTGAATACAAAACTAAAATCGAATCAAACAGAAATGAAATTCCACATAACTTAAATCATAAAGAAACTTGACAGCATTGTTAATACAGGAAAATAGGATATATATAGATATAGATGTTGTTTGATTTCTTATTTACCACTATTATTACTATTTTTTTGTTTTATATTTGCTTACACTGGACGGTTGACATTGATACATACGGATAACGGATAAGGTTATGTATATATATAAATTGATAGTTATATGATGTTAGGTAAGTAAACACATTGAGGAATGGATAGATGACTCAGCTGGTAACTGATTGGACTTACCCGAGCCGCAAAACTGGTGTTGGGCTTTTCTAGCAGCTCCCAGAGATACTTTTGGTATTCCGCGCATTTACCTTCCCCGAACTCCTCCTCATCCCGCTGTCTCAACGACTCGGCCTCCTTGCGCATCTCCTCGTGCACATTTTCTTTGCGCTGATGGTACTTGTGCTGGCAACACGACTCCAGATACAATTCGTCAACGCCCCAATACTCCAGATCATCACTAAACGCAAGTACGCACATTTCATCCACAATGTGCAGTTTCCCGGTACGATAAAAATTCAAAATGGAGCTGAAGCTCTTCGGATGACGATCAAAGAAGTACTCGTTATCAACCAGCGAGTAATCATCGCACAGCTCTATTATGGCCTCGTGGGTGGTGCACTCCCTTAGCCTTCCCAGCCGCGTGTGGGGCAGACGTTCTAGTGTGCGCCACAACACCTCGTGCTTAACACCGCCTACATTGATGGAGACGCGGCTGTTCATTTGCTTTGACTGTGCTATCATGAACGGCTCTGGCGGCGGTATGGAGGACATGGATCTGGAATGTGTCCGTTGAAGAGCGCCGGTCGTATTGCTATGGCTAATGCCAGCATTTGAGCCGACACTGGGCGGTAGCATAACGACGCCGACGCCAACGCCAACACCGCCCACACCGCCGCCGAGGCTGTTGCTGGTGGGGCCACCAATGCTGCCACCAGCAATGCCGCTGCCGGTTCCACCACCACCACCTCCGCCACCTGCCCCACCACCGAGTGCCATTTGCTGCTGATGTGCAACAGTCTGCTGGGAAGTTGTGGGATTTGAATGCGTTGGTGATGTAACTGGGAATGGAGCGTAACGAACTTCCTTGCCAATGGCCCCGGAGCTGCTACTCGCAGCCCCAACTCCACTGCTGCCTGCGATTGGCCCCGTTGCACCGTGCCCGCCTCCACCAGCAGCTCCCAGGCCGAGAGCAGCAGTTGTTGCGTGCGTTGGTGCTGTTGCGGTGGATGGGCCAGCAATGCCGATGCCATCAGCGTAATCCATGTGGCGATTGTTGACGATAACAGCGCCGCCGGCAGCAGTTGACCCACTGTTATAAGCACCGCCGCCAGCTGCTGTGATAGCTCCACCGACGCAACCATATGAACTAGCTCCACCGGTTCCCATCGCTCTCTCCCAATCGACATTACCGCTTGTATCGTAATAGGGCTGATTATCGCCGCCGTCGGCTGTTCCCGCAAGCTGCAATCCACGCGCAGCTGTCTCGTGTTGCTGATAAAACAGTTCCTGATGTTGCTGTTTCTGTTGCTGAAGTTTTTGTTGCTGTTGCTTTGACTGTTGTTGTTGTTGTTGCTGCTGTTGTTGCTGCTGTTGTTGCTGCTGTTGTTGCTGCTGTTGTTGTTGACTTTGTTGTTGCTGATGCTGTTGCTGTTGTTGGCTAGCAGCCTGTCCACCATGCAATTGCCCGACCATTTGTAACACTCCATTATTGTTTTGAAGCGGTGTTGTTTCACCCGTTGCCCAGCGTACCGCCTCACGGTCTCTGTCGCGTTCACCGACCATAAGTCTGCTGCAGATTGTAAATGCCACAAATTAAATAACTTCCTAACAGATAGAAAATTTATACAATTGACCCTTCTACCACTTACCGCTACATCGCGTCAATTGATGTCATTACAGCCACCTCCTTCGTTCTGCCGTTGTCCTTTCCCTCAGTCCTTTGGCCAACTCAGCTACCTAGTTCCCGTTCTGGTTTGCTCTTGCTGCTACTGTTGCTACTGCTGCTGCTGTTGCTTGTGCGCAATTGATTTCAATTTACTCTGATATCTGGAGATCTATAAAGTCAACAATTGGGCAGCAGTTAAGGTCTCTAGCTGGCTCTGGTTCAGAGTCTGGCTCTGGCACGCTATTCTCTTTGCATCCGACTGCTTCTGGATGTGTCTCAGTCTATCTTGCTGGCAGCTGTCCTTCATGTCTTTGTGTGCGTGGCTTTGTATTATGGATTCTGGTTGTTGCTTTTGTTGTTGTTTCTGCAGGTGTTGTTGTTGCGTGTTTAGGCTATGATCACAGTTTATTCCTAGGATTTTTGGGCTATATTGGGTTTTCATTCCAACTGCACCTGGCTCACGCAAAGATTGGCAGCATTTTGTGCGGTTCTAATAAGCAGTGTAATGTAGTTGAACGGAATATATCTGCAAGAGAGATAAAGTTCGATTAGCAAATAAATTATAATATAGTTACAGTTGGTAGAAAAGCTTGATAAATATCTAATGTCAAATATGTTTAAGCCCAGCAATGCCACGCCCTTGCATTGATATAATATTGTTATTTGACAGCTGATAAGATAAGCGATAATAATAAAGCTACGCGCTTTTCAGAGTATACTTATGGGGCTGCAGCGTGTCGGAGCATTACACAATGTTGTATTTAATACGACACCCGCTATGCATACGGTCTATGAAAATTAACGGGTCTGTAATTGGTGTTTTCTTGGCTGTTTGAAACCTTTTGATTGTATGGTTATGTAAGTTAAAGAATTGATGAATCCTTCTAATCCAATATGAAAATGTTAGTCAATAGGGAATCTATTGTGTATATGTGTACGCTAGCTTGTATTCATGGCGAAACAATAAGAAGAAAGCGATACTAACCAGGTTTGGCCTGGCAAATGCGATTGCTTCACATTGCATACTATTGGCCTTTGCCTAAATCGCAATTTCTGCCGCATGGCAATCAAATTTGAATTTTTATACCAAACGGAAATGCATTGCAAATGCAACCCTTGCGCTGCGTTTTTGCAAATTATGCATCCTACCTATTGACCATAAAATGTTAATTAAGCTGCACACAGTTCTAGATAAAAACCATACCCGCAATAGCCTTGACTGGCTTTTTTGATTTAATGGAATTGTTTTTTCGTGACAGTGGTGGGTTGCAGATGTAGTTTATTAAAGCTGGAGTAAATCATTAATGATGACTTGACATCTTTTATATATTTAAATGTATGTATTATATATTAAATTCATAAGAAAAAAATAAAAAGTATTTAAAATTTATATTATTGTCAAATAAAATAGCTAATAATAAAATATATAACTAAGCAGTTTAAAATATCTGTGTTTAGTTAGAGAAATATAATTAGATAAATAACCTACATTTCATACGTAAAATTGATGTAGTAAAAATTAAATAAAGTTTATCAATATTCATTGTGAAAAGATATCAAAGATATCTTTATTAATTTAAGGAAATAGTTACATTTATACATTAGGCTGAGACTCCGTTTGCCCGTTTAAGTTTGAGTTTCCCAAAAGTGCTTCACAAAAGTGTGTTTTCGTATGGATATAAACTAAAAACAATAATTAATTAATTAATTAAGACCAACAAATTTTTTAATTTCAGTTTGTATATTGTTCAAAATCCATTTCTATACACATTTTAGTGTATTTTATTGCCCTGGATCGCATGTCTTAATCGCACAGTACTTTGTACAGTGATGCCCTGGACGCCTATCACATTTCTGACTTTTTCATTTGGACTTGGCATGCAAGAACCTTATTATTGTTATATATAACGCACATACTTTCTTGTACATATGTACTTATTCCAACTAACATGGAAAATGATATGGTTTTGCTTGAGCTTTGTCCGGTTAAATTGTTATTTATTCGACGGGGTGGCTTACTACAAATGGCAATTGCAAAGTGCGCGTATTTTTATACCCTGATCCCATTGAAAATGGGAAAAAAGGGTATAATGTTTTTGTTAAAAGTATGTAACAGGCAGAAGGAGGCGTGCCACACCCCCAAAAGTATATATATTCTTGATCAGGATGACAAGACAAGTTGATTGAGCCCTGTCCGTTTGTCTGTCCGTCCGTCCGTCCGTCCGTCCGTATGTATGAACGCGTCGATCTCAGAACCTATAAGAGCTAGAGACTTGAATTTTTTTTTGTTAGGCGCGTATATTGGACGCGCATATCGAGTTTGTTTCAGAAAATCGATAACTATTCCTGAATATTTGTTATCGATTTAAAACCATATGAAAAATCAGTTATGATTTTTTATCTTTTTTATCTTAAGAGCTAGAGACTCCAAATTTCGCATGTAGCTTTATGTGTATTTTTACCAATTTCGGTTTTTGTTACATTTGGATACCGGCCCCAAATTTCCCCACAATTTTGAAAATTATTTTCAGTTGCAATATATATGGTGTTTGGTCTTTTTGAAAACTAAATCAATTATTTAAATCATATGGTGAAAGTTTCATCAAAATCCGTTGATAAACACAAAAGTTATTAAACAAAATGTTTGGCCAGATCAACAGCGATTGAACTGCAAAGCGCACACAGACCAGCTGGCGCTTATACATGTTCAATTTGTATACATGTGCACACATACATGCAAATGCTCGCGAACAAATTTTCTAAGAACCGCAATTGCCTTTGAGTTTGGGTCGAATTGTGTTCGAATTGTTTTTGCTACCTACTTCCAATTGCCGCTCGCCGCTGTGTGTCGCAGTCGCTGGCGCTGTGTGTCGCTGTGCGAATATGTTTTCGATTCTTCTTCTTTAATAGTAACGGAACGATTCTTGTGAGCTGTGTGGCGCTGTGTGTCGTTGTGCGAATATGTTTTCGATCTTCTTCTTTAATAGTAACGGAACAATTCTTGTGAGCTTGCAAAAGTGAGCTGGTATAATCTTTGTGTCGAATTTGTTTGCATTATTCCTCTTTGATCGACATTCTTAGTACCATTTGCACATATTTAAGATGCGGGATATTGTTGTACATACGAGTTATGGACTATATTAAAAAACTAAGAGCGGGTGGGATTAGGGTATCCCCTAGTCGGGCGTGCCGACTAGAGTTTTCTTACTTGTTTATTTTTTCTTTGTTCCCAAAGAGAATATTAGTATATTGATTTGATACCGTCTGTCCGCTTAGACTCAAAATTAAATTAAATACATACTCATATGTATCCTCATCAGATAAAGTGTCGAAAACATTCTAAAACGCACCCTAGGGACTTGTCAATATTGAGCTAAACGCTTAATATTCTTTAAAAACAAAAAACCTTGGTATTTAGGAACCTCTGAACTATCAGGGCTATGAAAAAAGCTGCTCTATCGATTAATTAAATAATATTTTATATTTAAGAATTTTTAGAGCCCAACTGACCGTTGTAGCGACAGAAACAGAGTATCATAACTGCGCAGCACGCATATTAAGTGCAAATGCGTGCGTGCGTAAGTATGTGTGTGTTTGTGTGCATGTGTTGTGTGCAAGTAATAAATAAATTACAATTTTAATGATTGGTATTCCAGCTCAAAGGATTCAGGGTATCGCTTAGTCGAGCCGTCACGACTAGAGTTTTGTTACTTATTTTATTTAGCTTACTGCTCGAATCGCGTGCTTTGCTTTCGACTTTATTTGTAGTGCAGAATTAAAATAAGTTGCATGCACATCGATAACTTATTCATAGTGGTGTCATATGCAACATGTTCGCCTGCCACTCGACAATGTGCGTGTGTGTGTCAAGTGGGAAACACCACCTTGAAACCTGTTGAATTGCCTTGACGTCTGACACTAGACTAAAAGTTAAATTGCAATTAATTCCGTGCTATAACAATGCAAGCCGAAGCCTCGTTTACTGCACGTTGTTTAATTTCATTAGCCCACTTCTTGTCGTAAAGTGTGAGAGAATGATGTTGGAATTTACTACAGTACACATACATAGATATGCACCCAGCCACAAACACTGTGCCCAATACCTACTCGTATGCACAATTACAAAATCAACAGTTAATTGGCCATAAATAGTTTGATAACGCCCAGAGGGAGCGTTGTCTGCCGCGTGTAAGGGAACAGTGTCTCAGGTTACGGTCAGGGTCATTTCTTGAACACATCCCTAATGGAGCTGTGCTGAGCAACAGCAACAAAATGGACAGCTATTAAAAATCTGCTTACTAGCCATTTGACACCTAGCCAGTATTGGATGACCTAGCTGAAAATTGTTACGAGCGGGGCTTTGTGATTAATGATTTCTTTAACTTGGACACTAATTGAAAATGAACAAGTAACTAAACTCTAGTCGAGACTGCTCGACTAAGAGATACCCTGATTCCATTGAGCTGTAATACCAATCATAAAATGTTTCATTTATTCATTAATAGTAAACAACACATGCACACACACAAACATATGCATATAGATTTTGTGGTTTAAGAAATCCACGTGTTTACACGGACGGACGGACGGACGGACAGACGGACAGGGCTAGTTCAACTCAGCTCGTCGAGCTGATCAAGAATATATATACTTTATGGGGTGTGGCACGCCTCCTTCTGCCTGTTACATACATTCGCACAAAATCATTATACCCTGAAATTTCCATTTTCAATGAATTCAGGGTATAAAAAGCGAGCTCTTACAAGCACCCAATCGTATAATAGTAATTAGCCAATAGACTATATATTACAAATTCCTTTCATATATATATATATATAAGCACAGACTATGCGCATGCCTCATTCTATCTGATATGATATTAGGGAAAACTTTACTCAACCAATTTGATGGCACAACTCCACTCCACAGTAAGTGTATGAATGAAGTATATAACCCTTTACTTAAAATCTATCGAGCGCTTAAAAATGTTTACGGTCAAATCTCTTTAAGATATTAGAACCACACAAGTCTCACTTGAATCAATCCCACCCTTACAATTTCATTTATAGGCTTAGGAAACTTATCAATGTGAGTGCACAGAATGAGAATTCTAAATGGCTCAAGTGCCAAATTTCCACTTAGAGTTTGCATGGCTGATGGGGTGACCATTGCTTACTGGCATACACAAACGATAGCCACAGCAACTAAAACAACAAATGCAAGGCAAATATGCAGCAGTCGGAAAGGAATGGAATGGAAAAGCGTGTCAGTGTTGTTCTGCGAATGGAGAACATTTATTGCTGACTTTTAAGGGCCACTATTGTTGACGTTCGCTGAATTTATGGCCGCCATTTTGTTGTTATGCTGTTCGGCCTGTGGGGCGAATAAGTATTCCGAGTCAAGTGCATTCATATATTAAAGTGTTGGCTCAATGTTATTGTTGTTTTTATACCCTGAATCCATTGAAAATGGCAAAAAGCAAATGCTTGATAATACCATACACTGTACGAGTTTATTTTTTTTTTCGATAACTCGTCCCAGTTCTTTATTATCGATAACTATCGAAAATATCGCTTTGTTTTTGAGGCCTGGCGTTCACACCGTTAAAGATAGAATCGTGCACTAAGTTGTGGGTGAGTGCTATATTGAGTCCTCATATTTTCTCATTTTTGGATTTTTGATGCCACGCCCCTTTCGCCTACAATTCAACAAAATTGACAACTCACGTATATCAAATACATTTAAATGTCATAATCACTCCCAGAAAATTTCATTAAGAACATAAGTCGAAAAAAAAATTAATAAACAATAAATTTTCCATAGTACAGCCTCTTCTGCAGCCGCAAAACTGCGCAATACGCATATTACGTGAATATTCGTGCATGCATATGTTTGTGTGTGTGCATGTGTTGTTTACTATTAATGAATAAATGAAACTTTTAATGATTGGTATTATAGCTCAATGGATTCAGGGTATCTCTTAGCCGAGCAGTCTCGACTAGAGTTTCGTTACTTGTTCTTGTTGTGATTGTTTGTGTTGTTGCAATAGTCTTGGTCTTGGCTGCAAATGCGTCAGAGCTAGCCTCAACATTTAAGCCAGTGGTGCTGGTCATGTGCCTTGTTTTGCCTGCCTGAGTTGGTCAACTCAACCCGCCCCTTTTAGCACACACCCATTTCCGACTACAGTCCACATTCTCTGCCAACGCCGTCGCTGCTATCGCTTTTTCTACGGTAGCTGGCGCTGACCCTTGGCTGATCTAATTTAGTTACCGACCACGAACAGAACTCAAACAAATTTAGAAAGTCACACACATACAATTTATTTTAACAATTTTTGCACACTTTCCATTTTCCTGAAGAAAGTGACTCCAATTCTAATTCGGCCTTTCTTTTGGCTTTTGCGTGTGAGTCCGACTTATTGGCCATTAGCATGCAAACATCTTGACCAACTTGGAGCCAACTTGGCCTTGGCAAATGGCCGTACTTTGTAGGCTAGTGTAGTGTATACGAGTTTGGCTTTATTTATGGTGTCTGCTAATACCATATGCTATATTCGATAATAACATATGCTATACGAGTTTATTTTTTATTTTTTCTACAACTCACCCCATTCTCTTATAATCGATAACTATAGAAAATATCGATTTGTTTTTGTTCTTTTTATACCCTGCTCCCATTGAAAATCGGAAAACAGTTCCTCTTTGATCGACGTTCTTAGTATCATTTTCATAGATTTAAGTAGCGTGATATGATTGTACATACGAGTTATGGAGTGCCACACCCCATAAAGTATATATATTTTTGATCAGGACGACAAGACGAGTTGATTGAGCCCTGTCCGTCTGTCTGTCCGTCCGTATGTTTGAACGCGTCGATCTCAGAAACTATAAGAGCTAGAGACTTGAATTTTTTTTTGTTAGGCGCGTATATAGGACTCGCATATCGAGTTTGTTTCAGAAAATCGATAACTATTCCTGAATATTTGTTATCGATTTAAAACCATATGAAAAATCAGTTATGATTTTTTTCTTTTTTATCTTAAGAGCTAGAGTCTCCAAATTTCGCATGTAGCTTTATGTATATTTTTACCAATTTCGGCTTTTGGTAATTTTGGATACCGGCCCTAAATTTCCCCAGAATTTTGAATATCATGTTAAGTTGCAAATATGGCATATATGTGAAATGTTTTGATTTCTAAAAAAAAGACAACGGTAAATATTTACATCGTATGGTGAAAGTTTAATTAAAAACCGTTGATAAACACAAAAGATATTCAACAAAATGTTTGGCCACTTATCAATAGCGAGCTGGCGTCTATACATGTTCATAATATGTATATACAAGTGCACGCACAAAATCAAATGCTAACGCACTATATTCTAAGAATCGCAATTGCGTTTGAGTTTGGGTCGAATTGTGTTTGAATTGTCTACTACCTACTTTAATTTTGCTGCTCGGCGCTTTGTCCAACATTGCGAATATGTTTTCGATGTTTCTTTTTTAATAGTAACGGAAAAATTGTTGTGGGCTTGCAAAAGTGTGTTCGTATAATTTATTTGTAGATTTTGTTTGGATAATTCTTTGATCGACATTCTTAAATGCGCATGATATATATATTCTATATTCGAAAACTATGATCAGATGGGATCTGGGTATCACGTAGTCGGGCACCTACGACTAGAGTTTTCTTACTTTTTATACATTTTATAACAGGTAGAAGGAGGCTTGCCACACACCATAAATTATGTATATTCTTGATTAGGACGACAAGTCGAGTTGATTGAGCCCTGTCCGTCTGTCTGTGTGTCGGTCTGTCCGAATGTATGAACGCATCGATCTCAGAATCTTTAAGAGCTGGAGACTGAATTGGGGGTGTGGCACGCCTCCTTCTGCCTGTTACATACTATTAACAAAAACATTATACCCTGTTTTCCCATTTTCAATGAGATCAGGGTATAAATATGAAGTGAATAAATGGTATTTAAGCTAATTTTTTTTTGTATTTAATATATTTAAAAACTAAGAGCGGGTGGGATTATGATATCTCCTATTTGGACATCCCGACTAGAGTTTTCTTAATTGTTTACATAGAAATAAAGCAATTTTGTGAAAAATACATCTAATATAAGATAATTCTGAGAGTCCTATATAATTATGTATAAACAAATATGTATGTATATGTAATTGACAACAGACTGGTGAATGAGTTAATAAATGTAAAGCATTTTAATATAAAATTTATTTAAAAACTGCAAGATTGCACTTAGTTCTTCTATTGGGTTTTCCTTAATTACTCCAGCCGGAAAGAATTGCAGCCAAGTACAGACCCTTCAAGGTCTAACTCAATACTAAGTGATATTTTATAAAGAAAATTTTCAACTGTTTACTAAATGCTAAAATTCTTCAATAAGTAATACTACAAATCTTTACAGTCTCAATTATTTTTTTTCACTTGTCATTAACTCTTTTTCCATTCTCTTAGCGTAAAAATTTTATAAACGGTTCTTCCTTCTAACTTGTAACTAATTCAAGTTGTGGTCAATGTGAAAGGGCGTCTTGGCTTACGTTATGAAACGAGCTACACAGAACCAATCCGACATGAAGCGACGCGACATATTGTTGACCATAACAACGGCGTAGTTGTCGAACGAAACTAATGAAATATTCATAATCGACTTGTCTTGCTAAGCCATTGGCCGTTGCCCGTTAGTATTATTAAATGGTGTTGTTGTGGGTTGCTTCATATTAACCGTGAGTTGATAGCCATAATTCATATATGGCTTATTGATTTTCGATTATGGCCATTGCTCTCACGGTGTCTCTTTTTGTCTGTCTGGCTTTTGTCTTGTGCCTACCTGTTTGCTATGCGTGTATGGTATAATAAGTAGTACACACCCACACACAGACACACACACAGACATACACACAAGCACAAGTTCAATAAATACATATCGCACTAAGATACAGTGTTGTATAAACTATTAATACCGCAGCTACCGCAGCTCTACTGGCTTGTGTTATTCCAAATTATTTTCTTTTTGCTTAATTTATTTATCTACTGACTGTTAAATGTCCCTTAAGTACATTAACCAAATAGCTTTACATCTCTCTCTCTCCCTCTCTCTCTATCACTCTTCCTCTCTCTATCACACACTGGTTTCTTCTTCTTGTCAACTTGTGGGAAACACCTCATACACTCGATGTCTCATAAAAGGTTTCAATTGACAGTAGGTGATGATGATAAATGGAACACGCTGCTGGCTCTCTCCCGCGCGATATAAATGTAAACTTAGGTGGGGTATTTATTTTTAGGCCAACCGCATCTATTTATGTAAGCTGTGTTTTTATTTAGTTGAATCTGAACCAGCAGCAGCAAATCACCTTACATCCCGATGGTAATTCGGCTAGCTCCCCATCTCTATCCATCACAAAAATATGTAAAACAAGTAACTTAACTCTAGTCGAGACTGCTCGACTAAGAGATACCCTGAATCCATTGAACTGTAATACCAATCATAAAAAGTTTCATTTATTCATTAATAGTAAACAACACATGCACACACACACACACACACAAACATATGCATGCACGTAATATGGTTACTGCGCAGCTATGCGGCTGCGGAAGATGATTATGACATTCAAATGTACCCATTTGACGAATTTCAAGTCTCTAATATATGATATACGTGAGTTATCGTTTTTGTTTAATTGTGGGCGAAAGGGGCGTGGCATCAAAAATCCAAAAATGACATAATATGCGGATTCAACATAGCAATCAACCACAACTTAATGCACGATTCTATCTTTAACGATATATAAAAAACAAAGCGATATTTTCGATAGTTATCGATATTAAAGAAATGGGAAGATTTATCGAAAGAAAAAAATAAACTCGAACAGCGTATGCTATTATCGAGCATTTTGCTTTTTATTTGAAGTCTCTAGCTTTTGTGGTTTAATAAATCCACGTGTTTACACGGACGGACAGACGGACAGGGCTAGTTCAACTCAGCTCATCGAGCTGATCAAGAATATATATATAATGCCCCATTGTGGCACGACTCCTTCTGCCTGTTACATACATTTCCACTAAAACATTATACCCTGAAATTTCTATTTTCAATGGATTCAGGGTATAAAAACAACTTAAAGATTAATTAGCACACTAAAAATAGCTACTAACGAAAAGGCGTTTAGATTATTCGCATGTTTGATCTCAATTAAAATTGAGAAAATAAAGCCAGTTATTATTATTCCAGTTTTATTGTTTTTTGCATGTGTTGTATGAGCGTATAGCTTGAAAAAATGTATATGAATGAATCATAGTTTTGAAAGTATATTAAATCATTCTACATTATTGTTTAATTATAATTGTAGGCAAGATTTTCAAAATAGACTTCAGAAGCTTCAAGACTTCAGTGTTTGTATCACCTTTATATGGAAGCTTTATTCAATTCTTATCTGCCAGTGGTATTTTATATTCCTTGACAGGAATCAGCATTTACTCAGCATTCCATTTTGTGTTCACATAGTGTGATTTTGCTGTTGAACGACCAACAAATTACGCCACTAATTTTTTCCGATATTTGGCATGTGAATACATTTGAATACATATTTGCGAAAATTTCAGAAGGAATTTGTTGTTCGCAATGTGCAGGAATGCGGCACGAAGTAAATCTTTGAACTCATAAAAATCGATGAGCGCACGCAGACAATTTGTTTACCCAACAGATACAAACAATCTGTCCATCCAACGAAAACGTCTTCGTTGTGATCTTCCAGCTGTGACGTAATCCCAACAACGGCGAAGACTCCCTCACCCTCCGTGTCCTTCTATTTCTGTGTCTGTCCATTTTTATACCCTGAATCCATTGAAAATGGAAATTTCAGGGTATAATGTTTTTGTGCAAATGTATGTAACAGGCAGAAGGAGGCGTGCCACACCCCATAAAGTATATATATTCTTGATCAGCTCGACGAGCTGAGTTGAACTAGCCCTGTCCGTCTGTCCGTCCGTCCGTCCGTCCGTCCGTCCGTCCGTCCGTGTAAACACCTGGATTTCTGCAACCACAAAAGTTAGAGACTTCAAATAAAAAGCAAAATGCTCCATAATACCATACGCTGTACGAGTTTATTTTTTTTTTTCGATAACTCATCCCATTTCTTTTTTATCGATAACTATCGAAAATATCGCTTTGTTTTTGAGGTCTGGCGTGCACACCGTTTAAGATAGAGCCGTGCACTAAGTTGTGTTTGATTGCTATATTGAATCCGCACATTTTGTCATTTTTGGATTTTTTATGCCACGCCCCTTTCGCCCACAATTCAACAAAAACGATAACTCACGTATATGAAATACTAGAGACTTGAAATTTGGCAACTAGGTACATTTAGATGTCATAATCACTCCCCGAAAATTTCATTAAGAAAATAGGTCGAGAAAAAAAGTTATTAAACAATAAAGTTTCCATAGCACAGCCTCTTTTGCAGCCGCAAAACTGCGCAGTGAGCATATTACGTGCATGCATATGTTTGTGTGTGTGTGTGTGTGCATGTGTTGGTTAGTATTAATGAATAAATGAAACTTTTTATACCCTGAATCCATTGAAAATGGAAATTTCAGGGTATAATGTTTTTGTGTGAATGTATGTAACAGGCAGAAGGAGGCGTGCCACACCCCATAAAGTATATATATTCTTGATCAGCTCGATGAGCTGAGTTGAACTAGCCCTGTCCGTCTGTCCGTCCGTCCGTCCGTCCGTCCGTCCGTCCGTCCGTGTAAACACCTGGATTTCTGCAACCACAAAAGCTAGAGACTTCAAATAAAAAGCAAAATGCTCGATAATACCATACGCTGTACGAGTTTATTTTTTTTTTCGATAACTCATCCCATTTCTTTTTTATCGATAACTATCGAAAATATCGCTTTGTTTTTGAGGTCTGGCGTACACACCGTTAAAGATGGAATCGTGCACTAAGTTGTGTTTGATAGCTATATTGAATCCGCACATTTTGTCATTTTTGGATTTTTGATGCCACGCCCCTTTCGCCCACAATTCAACAAAAACTATAACTCACGTATATCAAATACTAGAGACTTGAAATTTGGCAAGTAGGTACATTTAGATGTCATAATCATTCCCCGAAAATTTCATTAAGAACATAGGTCGAGAAAAAAAGTTATTAAACAATAAAGTTTCCATAGCACAGCCTCTTCTGCAGCCGCAAAACTGTGCATTGAGCATATTACGTGCATGCATATGTTTGTGTGTGTGTGTGTGTGCATGTGTTGTTTACTATTAATGAATAAATGAAGCTCTTAATGATTGGTATTACAGCTCAATGGATTCAGGGTATCTCTTAGTCGAGCAGTCTCGACTAGAGTTTAGTTACTTGTTATGATTGGTATTACAGCTCAATGGATTCAGGGTATCTCTTAGTCGAGCAGTCTCGACTAGAGTTTAGTTACTTGTTATATTCCGTCTATTTGTTCATACCCCCAAACTATCAGGGTATGACGGTTTTGTTAAATGTATGTAACTGGCAGAAGGAGGCGTGGCAGAAGGAGGCGTGTTTAATCATTGAAACGACGACTGCAATATGTGTCCAATGCTATAAAATGTCATACCAGATATTAAAATTAGCAAAGAATTGCAATATACGCTTTAAATTTCAAGCTAACAACAACAGAAGCATTTTGTGTAAAGAGTTTCTTGACAGCGTGAATCTTGTTTTTGTTGTTTATTTTCCACCCCTTTTCAATTTTGCTAATTTTTTTTATAAATTAATTCAAAATTCGTTATTAAACAGATTGCCATCAAAAACTTTAAGTTAATTTGAATAAATAGCTTTAATATTTGTGTCTAAAGTCGAAAAATATGAATTTTTCGCTTTGTGTAAACTGTTTCTTGACAAACTGTATATTCTTTATCAGGATGACGTTCTGAGTCGATTTGTCCGCAGTCTCATGAGAGCATATCGACCACGCATGTCGACCACGTTACAGAAAATCGATGACTATTCGCGTTTTTTTTTTCATACCCTGAATCTATTGAAAATGGAAAATCAGATTATAATGCTTTTGAACAAATGTATGTAATATGCAGAAGGAGGCGTGCCACACCCCATAAAGTATATATATTCTTGATCAACTCGACGAGCTGAGTTAAACTAGTCCTGTCCGTCCGTTTGTCCATCCGTGTAAACACGTGGATTTCGTAAAACACAAAAGCTACAGACTTGAAATAAAAAGCAAAATGCTCGATAATACCATACACTGTATGAGTTTATTATTATTATTTTTTTTTTTTTGATAACTCATCCCATTTAATTATAATCAATAACTATCGAAAATATCGCTTTGTTTTTAAATGCCTAGCGTTCATTTGGGTCGAATTCTGTTCGAATTGTTTTGCTGCCTACTTTCAATCGCCGCTTGGCGCTGAGCGTCGCAGTGCGAATATGTTTTCGATTCTTCTTCTTTAATAGTAACGGAACAATTCTTGTGAGCTTGCAAAAGTGTGCTGGTATAATATTTGTGTCGAATTTGTTTGCATAATTCCTCTTTGATCGACATTCTTAGTACCATTGGCATAGATTTAAGTTGCGTGATATGGTTGTACATACGAGTTATATATACGAGGACTATATTAAGAAAACTAATGGGGGGGTGGGATTAGGGTATCCCCTAGTCGGGCGCGCCGACTAGAGTTTTCTTACTTGTTTTTTTCGCATTTGCTGAACATTTCAATACCTAATATAAAAGTTATTAACTAAATCGTTTTTCTACTTAGTAAAAACACATAGACAGCAGAGCCTTAACGGTATTAGTCATTAAGCATATATATTTTCCTATACAAATGCGCTAAAGACTTTTATATTCTTAGATGGAAATTATTATTGAATTGCCACCGAATTGTGTTTGAATTCTCAAGCGCAAGTTTTCGATTTACTTTTGCTATTTATTAATATGAGAGACGAGAAGCAAGTCTATATATATATATGGAGTCTAATCATAATTAATGATGAGTCGGAGAAAATCTCCTAGTCTGGCACCACTGAGTATAGTTTTCTGACTAGACTGAATTATTTCGCATTTTGGCACATGTCCAGCAAAACAATCAACTTGAAACAATTGCTGGGAAGCTTGATATAGTTTGGCAATATGATTCGATATGGACGATAGATTGCCTTATGCGTGGGTACATAATTGTAACTACATTGAGTTCAACCAATATGTGTACGATAATACTGGATAAGGAACTGTTTGTGCTTTTATTTGGACTGAAAATAAGTAAAAATACGAATTATTATTATTATTATTTTAATTGAAACATCATTTACGTATTAAAGAAGACCAATTTGATGATTGATAGCATTTATATACATTATTATTATTATATGCCCGATATTAGTCCGTCCGTCCGTGTAAACACGTGGATTTCGTAAACCACAAAAGCTAGAGACTTCAAATAAAAAGCAAAATGCTCGATAATAACATACGCTGTACGAGTTTATTTTTTTTCGATAACTCACTCCATTTCTTTATTATCGATAACTATCGAAAATATCGTTTTGTTTTTGAGGCCTGGCGTTAAAGATAGAATCGTGCACTAAGTTGTGTTTTATTGCTATATTGAATCCGCACATTTTCTCATTGTTGGATTGATGCCACGCCCCCTTCGCCCACAATTCAACAAAAATTACAACTCACGCATATCAAATACCAGAGACTTAAAATTTGGCAAGTAGGTACATTTGAATGTCATAATCACTCCCTGAAAATTTCGTTAAGAACATAAGTCGAAAAAAAAGCTATTAAACAATAAAGTTTCCATAGTACAGCCTCTTCTGCAGCCGCAAAACTGCGCAGTAAGCATATTACTTGAATGTTCGTGGATGCATATTTTTGTGTGTGTGCATGTGTTGTTTACTGTTGATGAATAAATGAAACTCTTAATGATTGGTATTACAGCTCAATGGATTCAGGGTATCTGTTAGTCGAGCAGTCTCGACTAGAGTTTTGTTACTTGTTTATCTTAAAAGCTAGAGTATCTAAGCTTATCATGTAGCTATATGTATATTTTTACCAATTTCGGATTATGATACTTTTGGATACCGGCACCAAATTTCCCCAAAATGCTAAAAACTATGTTCAATTTTAAATATGGCATATATGTGTAGGGTGTTTGGTCTCTTTTGAAACAAAAATAATTATTTACATCATCAAAATCCGTTGAGAAACACAAAAGTTATTAAATAAAATGTTTGGCCACATCAACAGCGATTGGAATGCAAAGCGCACAGAGACAAGCTGGCGCTTGTACATATTCATTATGTATACATGTGCACCCACACATTCAAATGCTCGCGAACAAATTTTCTAAGAATCGCAATTGCCTTTGAGTTTGGATCGAATTGTGTTTTAATTGTTTTTGCTACCTACTTTAAATTTGCCGCAGTGCGAATATGTTTTGGATTCTTCTTCTGTAATAGTAACTGAACAATTCTTGTGAACTTGCAAAAATGTGTGGTATAATCTTTGTGTTGAATTTGTTTGATCCTCTTTGATCGACATTCTTAGTACAATTGTCATAGATTTAAGTCGCGTGATATGGTTGTACATACGAGTTATACATATATATAGGCTATATTCAAAAACTATGTTTGGAAGGGATCTGGGTAGCGTGCACAACGTTTAAGATAGAATCGTGCACTAAGATGTGGTTGATTACTACAATGAATACGCATATTCTGTCATCTTTTGATTTGTAATTCAAGAAAATTTACAAATCCCGTATATTATGAATGTCATTACTATATGAATGTAATTACTATGGCCTGAAAATTCCATTTGAAAAGTAATGCATAGAATAAAAGTAATAAAGTTAGAACAGCCGCCGCGTGAAGTGCGCAGTTAGTAGAATGCGAGCATATACGAGCGTATATGTGTTGCTTGCTTTCAGTGACTAAAACTATATTTTAATGATTGGTATCTAAGCTCAGAGGATCCAGGGTATCTCTTAGTCGAGCTTGATGTTATTATTTATTTCTTAATTATTAAGTAAAAGATAAACAAGTAAGAAAAGTCTAGTCGGCGTGCCCGACTAGAGGATACCCTAATCCCACCCCCTCTTAGTTTTTATACCCTGAATCCATTGAAAATGGAGAATCAGGGTATAATGTGTTTGTGCGAATGTATGTAACAGGCAGAAGGAGGCGTGCCGGGCGTACACACCGTTAAAGATAGAATCGTGCACTAAGTTGTGGGTGATTGCTATATTGAATCCGCACATTTTGTCATTTTTGGATTTTTGATGGCACACCCCTTTTGCCCACAATTCAACAAAAATTACAACTCGCGCATATCGAATACTTGAGATTTGAAATTTGGCAAATATGTACATTTGAATGTCATAATCACTCCCCGAAGATTTTATTAAGAACATAAGACGAGGAAAAAAGTTATTAAACAATAAAGTTTCCATAGTACAGCCTCTGCTGCAGCCGCGTGTGTGTGCATGTGTTGTTTACTATTGATGAATAAATGAAACTCTTAATGATTAGTATTACAGCTCAATGGATTCAGGGTATCTCTTAGTCGAGCAGTCTCGACTAGAGTTTTGTTACTTGTTTAATATAGTCCATAACTCGTATGTAGAACCATATCACACCACTTAATTCTATGACAATGGTACTAAAAATGTCGATCAAAGAGGAATTATGCAAACAAATTCGACACAAAGATTATACCACAAATTTTTGCAAGCTCACAAGAATTGTTCAGTTACTATTAAAGAAGATGAATCCAAAACATATTCGCACTGCGACACACAGAGCAAAGCGGCAAATTTAAAGTAGGCAAAAATAATTCAAACACAATTTTGACACAACTCAAACGCAATTGCGATTCTTAGAATATTGTGCGTAAGCAATTACATGTACATACTATGTATACATAATGAACATGTATAAGCGCCAGCTGGTCTCTGCAGTTCAATCGCTGTTGATGTGGCCAAGCATTTTGTTAAATAACTTTTGTGTTTATCAATGGGTTTTGATGAAAGTTTCACTACATGATGTAAATAATTATTGTTGTTTTTAAAAAGAACAAGCACGTTGTACATATATGCCATATTTTCCATTTGGGGCCGGTATCAAAAATCCGAAATTGTTAAAAATATACATAAAGCTACATGCGAAATTTGGTGTCTGTAGCTCTTAAGATGAAAAAATAAAAAATCATAACTGATTTTTCATATGGTTTTAAATCGATAACAAATATTCAGGACTAGTTATCGATTTTCTGAAACAAACTCGATATTAAATAAAATGGATTTCTATATAACATCCTCAAGGCACTGTGTCCGATTGAATAAAAGAATTATCAATTTCATAAATTTAAATAAATAATAATAATTTATGCAGAAAAATTTATAAATAGATATATAATGAAATTGGCGCTAATATTATATTTACAGTATAGTGTAGAATTGTGAAAGTGAAAAAGCGTTCGTTGCCTACAAACTAATTGACTACAACTCACATATATGAGCAGCAATAAAAGTGAATATTATTCAAATTATTATTCTTAAAGGTTTACATATTCACCTCCCCCTTCCATGGGGCAGCTCCCTTTCCCCTCGTCATACGACTTTCTACTTTCTATTGCTGAAGGTAATTTACTTTGCAGTTTTTGTTGTTATTATAACTTCGTTTGGTCGAGTTTTTCCAGTAAACACATTGACACTGAAAACGACGCCGACGCCGAACTGCTGAGAGAATAAGGACGCTTTCTCTCTTCTACTCTCTTACTTTGTTAGTGCCTCTCTCGCTGTATATGTGCGCAAGGTCTTCCAGGACGAACACTTTTTTAGGAATTTCAGTTGATTTGTGTAAAAACCTATCGATCTACTAGCTTTCATAAGGAATGGATGAATGCCCAATCTTTGTGGGCATTTTAGGTTCAGGTATTCAGCATTTGAAGGACCAAGCCACAACCAAGCAGACAAGTAAGCTCAATGCCGGAAATATCTAACCTAGGCGAGGACGGTGCCGTTGCGCAGGTTTGGTGGTGCGAATGAGCAGGAAAAGTATAAAGCTCAACTAATGACGTCATCAGTTTCGATACATACACCTCGTAATGAGGTTGTTAGAAGTTGTACGAAAACAAACGACCTAGTTTGCTTTTGAGAAACAACGAAGCCGCTTCGTGAGCATGGGAAGTTTCTTTTTTTTTGCGATACTCAATGAAAATATATCTCCAGAATACAGCGTGTATATCTGTGTTGTTTGTTGCTGCTGTTGCTTCTTATGCATGTTGTCAATTTGTACATTTTGTGGCATGTTACACGGTTCGTTCCACTGCCGCCAGCGGTACGTCTGAACCCTAGCCCTCGTGGGTGTGGAGTCGTGGCGATGCGTTTTTTATTTTTGGTGGTTGATAGCTCTGAACGTGGTGGTCACCTTTAGCTGATACTAAATGACTGAAGCCAGCTTCTGCTTATACACAGCTTGAGACTGAGTACTAAGGATTAGCATTGAGTGCCTGTCATCAAACATCGTGTCACTGATTGCAGCACGCTTGTCTATCAATATATACTTATCAAGAATTTTTCATCTCTGTTGGCGCAGTTACTGCTGGACGCAATTACAAAGATTTGGACAATGTTGTCTCTTTCCTCAAGTTTTGTTTTACAGACATTCAGAGCACGCAGTGCAAGGGCTTTTACTCATTGTCTCTTTTCGATGTCCTTGTACCAGTCGCCACTGAGCTCAGTCGTTTCGCTTCATCCATACCCGCGAGGTATGCATTAACACATAGCTCCGGGCATTTGGTGCCTGGTTCGCTTCAGTTTCTGGATACATCAGAACATACATAGCTTCAAATTAACACTGGCAGAAGGTCGTGTTATGAGGCATGGGGCAAGTAGTATGTGCGCAATTTTTTATTGTTAGACCTAGTGTTGATTAGCTTTTGCTGAGCAGAATTTGCATTCAGTCTTTTAGTCTTTTAGCTTATTGCTATGACTGTCATCTATTTAATATTATTATTAATTATTCTATTTGTACCCTGAATCCATTGAAAATAGACAGCCAGGGTATGTATAATGGTTCTGTGAAAATCCATTTAACAGGCAGAAGGAGGCGTCTCTCTATAACGAATAAGTACATTTTATCATCATCTGATTTTGGATACCAAGCCCCTTTGCTCACAATTCACAAAAATTACAACTCACGAAATCAAATACTAATAATTTAAGATTTGATATTTGACACATATGAATGTTATAAATTGTAAAATTATAAAAATGCATTTCATTAAAATCCTACGTTATTCAACAATGCAACCGTTGCGCTGTCGCTGCATAAACTGCGCAGTAAGCAGAACGCGTGTATATCAATGCGGTCGTAACAGCTCAAAGGACTCAGGGTATCTCTTATTAGAGCTCGAGTAGAGTTGTGTTACTTGTTTTATTAGACCCTAATCCCATTAAAAATGGGAAAATAGGGTAAAATGGTTTTGCTAAATGTATGTAACAGGCAGAAGGAGACAAACAAACATGACAAATACAAAAGTTAATAAAAACAAGTAAGAAAACGCTAATCCCATCCGATTATAGTTTTTTAATATAGTCCACAACTCGTATGTAGAATCATATCACGCGCATTTAACAATGTTGAATAAAGAATTATGCCAACACACTCTACAACTATTAAAGAAGAAGAATCAAAAACATATTCGCACAAAGCGGCAATTTAAAGTAGGTAGCAGTCAATTCAACTCAACCAAAATTCAAATGCAATTGCGATTCTTAGAATGTAGTGCGCAAGCATTTGAATGTGTGTATGCACTTGTATAGAAAAAGCGCATTTATAGGCGCCTGCTTGGCTCTGCGTGCTATGACTTTCGACCGCTGTTGTTAAATGGCCATACATTTTGTGTAATAACTTTTGAATTTTTCAACGGATTTTGATTAAAATTTCACCATATAATGTAAGAAATTTTTTATTTATTTTTTTTTTTAAAGCGAAGTTTTTCATATATATGCCATATTTGCAATTTAACAAAATTTTCAAGGCTTATGTATCCAAATAGCCGGTATCCAAATGTAACAAATCCTAAAACTGGTAAAAATAAAAATAAAGCTACAGTCAAAATTTGGAGACTAAGATAAAAAAGATAAAAAGTCATAACTGATTTTTCATATGGTTTTAGCTCGATACAAATTATTCAGGAATTGTTATCGATTTTCTGGAAAAAAAAACTCGTTATACTCGAGCCTAATTCAAGTCTTTAGCTCTTATTGGTTCTGAGGTCAACGCGAACAATCATACGGACACACAGACAGACGAACAGGGCTCAATTATCTCGGCTTGTCTTCCTGATCAAGAATATATACACTTTATGGGGTCTGGCACTCCTCCTTCTGCCTGTTACATACTTTTAACTAAACCATTATACCCTGTTTCCCAATTTTAAATGGGATCAGAGTATAAAAACGGCAACAACTGAAGCATTGTGAAAGATACAACTCAGTGGATTTTATTGAATAGAATTTGAGTTCTCATTTATATTTCCTTTCCCGTCCCGTTGTCCGTCTCCTCGGCTTCGGCCGAAAAATCTAATATATATTGCTATTTTTGGCAACAAACCGACAGCTTGGGAGCCAACATCAACAACAACAATCACTGACCCCAGTGAAATAGAAATTATTTTTGTAATAATTTTTATTTTTATTATTGCTTTAATTTATTGTTGTTTCGCGCTTTTTGTTTATTTAACACTTTGGTTTTTATTAAAATTGCTTTTAATTGATTTGGGCTCAGTTCAACATTACGGTGTGCCAAATAACGCCAGTAAACATGACGAAATCGTTCGTAGGTTGTGGTCGAGGAAGAACGCAAAATGTGCGTTAAATAAATAGGAATAATATCAATCATATTGAGTTCAGGTATAGTGTAGGTATTGCATTATTTACAACTGTCCATATATGGAGATATATAGTTTCGTATTTATATTCTTGTGAGCTGATAGTGACACACCTAATTGTCGCACATTATACGTATTCATAAAACATATGTATGTATGCCAGTGCTTTTCCCATGTCGCTTTACAGTCGCTGTGACATGGAAAAAGAACAACAAAATTTACTGGGCCAATTGCCAAAGCGAAACTAAATTTGTTTTAAATTTTCTCATTAAGAACTGCTGTTGTCTTATATTTTTGACAAGTCCACTGAGAACATAGATGCGCCAACATTTACGTTCCCCGATACACCGTGTCCTACCCCTACCTTTCAAATGGCAAGTACGTTCGTATGCGCTTCCAAGGTATATTATGATTCGGTTCGGTGAAATGTATTATGCTTAGGTGCAGATTTCAGGACTCAGTACAAACACTTCTATCTTCCATGACAAAATACAGCTTAAAAATATTTCTCTAAACTATCCAAGCTGGCTTATATCGTTATATTACACCTTCAAGAAAGGTTTTGCGGCTTGTTGAGTTATTCTTGAAATTTACTCATATATTTATAATTTATTTGTAATATTTCATAAGAATTGGTATACACAGTATTTTTATATTCAATTAGCATATTTGATTGAAAGTGTATTATGTATTCGGCATGACAAGAAAATATTTTGTTGCTTATTTTGAAGTGCCTTCAAATTAACGCGTCCACGTTTCTCTGCTAGGGGAAGATAGGCGGAGGAGAGCTTACGGAAAATTTTAATGAACATTTGCAGAACAATTTTAGAAATATACCACAAAAAAAAGGACTTGAAAGATATGTACAGCTGCAAGATAGGCCACCGGCTTCATTTTTTCAACACGAATAATAAGTAAAGGTCAAAATATTATATAGAAATATATACTTATCCATTATGTCACGCATCAACTCGCACACTCTAGTTGCTAATCAATCAATGTTGGAGAGAAACAATGTTACAGTATAAACAGCGTATGCGAGCAACCATACTATATAAGCACATTTTTGTTTTGCTACGTGTGAAAAAGCAAAAGTTTTTCTAAACTATTTGGTATTTAAAAGCCACATTGTAGTAAATTAACACAAAGCTAAAATCATTTTCACGTTTGTGAATAAGTGTACAGTTTTGAGGAATTGAAGAAAATTTACTCACATGTGAGTTTTAAATAGGAATATCGATTCCAATATATGGGTCAGTTTATGACTAACAACAAAATACGGTGGTTTCGGGCAGGAGTGAAGCCATTTCAAGGTCGCTTGAGCCTAATCGATGGCTATATGAACTAATTGTATACTCTTACAACTAGATGCTAGCACAAATTGTTTATAAACAGTAAAAGCAATAACAGCAACAACATAGAAAAGTGCGCACTTCTGCCTAATGAGTTAGCTGGGAAGTGCCTTTCATATAGAGGGATGTAATCAAAAGGTAAAAGAGCTGGCCACAGCATACCTATGTCTCTAGTAGTTGGCAGACCTTCGTAACACCCTTCAATAGTTCTCTGGCACGAGTTCAAGCGACAACGTCAAGGTGGCCTTTCAGTAATGAACCAAATTCTGATTTATTTTTACATTTTGTGTGTGTGTTTTTTTTTCTTTTTTTTTCTGTACATTAACGACGAAGTCCGTGTAGGCAGAAATGCTTTATGGACCAGCTGACATTTTTTATGTGTGTGTGAGCGCTTGCGCATGTGTGTGTGTCTTTTTCGGTCTTGCCACACCCTCGCCCCAACGCCCAAGCATAGATCCCAACCGCCATCGTCGCTACTTTTTGAAGTGCGCGTGCATTTCAGCGCATGAATTTAATTGGCTTTCAACGAGCATCAACAATTGTTTATGGCCAAGAGCTGCTGTCGGATTTTATCATAGCCGAACAGCTGATAAAAATATATATCGTTTATAAGCAAATGTATAATATTATTGTTGGGCCCACGCTGTGAAAGTTTTATTTGCTTTGAGTTTTCTGTTCGCAATATATCTAATTAGTTTAATTTTCAATTTTTTCCAGATTTGTTCAAAGCCTTATTTATTTGTTTATTTAAAAAGCAAACATGCAGACAGATCATAGGGAGACCGATACTCGGTTCTTAAATATCAAGCACCACCTGCCGCTCTATAGAGTAATTTCGAATTTCGAATTTAATTTATTCAAATGGCTTAACAATATTAATTTTCAATATAACAGAAAATATTACTTCGCGAGTTGTTTCCTAATTTCTCGAATTAATTCTTTAAATTAATAAGTGAGTACAAAATTGTTCAAATCTTAAAGTGGATGCTTGACTGCTTGAAGTGAAGTGTTCTTAACTGGCTTATTCGCCTACTGCCACTTATATTTACAGTAAAATTATGAAGTGCATAACAAATAATATAATGGGGTTCCATTTAAGTATAGATAAAATATAAAGCTTAAGCTTACCAATTCATTACTCATTGAATTTTATGGCATGTGATTTTTAATTTAAAAATATCATATACACAGTTTCTGAAATATTCACATGTGTAGGCGTCAACTTCAAATGACTTTAATTAAATCTCTAAATCATAAAAATGAATTCTATTATGGATTTTCGTACCAGTCCTGAGAAAGTTGAAGAGATCTTAAACGTTATTTACATGGCCACTCGCATATAGCCTTTACATGCATTGTCATGAGTTTTGAAATTAATTGAATGTACTTGACAGTTTTAATTGCTCATTACCCGGCAAACAGCCGATAAATCTGTGCAGTTGAAACCATAAATGCCATTTTTGCAGCTACTTTTTATTGGCCTGTAACGGGTCGCATACTTATCCACATTCCCAGCCTCGTTTTCAGCGCCGGCCTCGCTGTATGCATCGAACTTTTTCTTTTGGCATCGTTTTTTTTACATACTCATTCCCAAGACGAAAATGTGAGTATGTTGAGTTGACGCTTCAAACATAAAAAATTAAAGTGTAAGGAAAGTAATTATATATGGAATTACTGCAGAGTATCATGCAGTCAGCCAGTAACACCCAACCGCAGTCTTCTCGCTAGACCCTAATAAGCCGACTTGATTGAGCCCTATTCGTCTGTCAGTCCGTCCGTCCTTTCGACCGTCTGTCTGTATTTAAAAGACCTATTTTTTTTTGTTAGGTTTGTGTATACCACGCGCATATCGAGTTTGTTTCAGAAAATTGATAACTATTCCTAAATAATATGTATCGACTTAAGACGATATGAAAAATCATCAATATTTTTACCAGTTTCGTTTTTAATTAAATTTGAATACCAGCCCAAAATTACACCAAAATCTTGAAAATTATATTCAGTTGAAAATATGGCATATATGTAAAGGGTTGGGTTCTAAAAAACAATAAAAAACAAGTAAGAAAACTCTAGTCGGCGCGCCCGACTAGGGGATACCCTAATCCCACCAGCTCTTAGTTTTTTAATATAGTCCATAACTCGTATGTACAACAATATCACCCATCTTAAATATGTGCCAATGGTACTAAGAATGTCGATCAAAGAGGAATAATGCAAACAAATTCGACACAAAGATTATACCAGCACACTTTCGCAAGCTCACAAGAATTGTTCCGTTACTATTAAAGAAGAAGATCGAAAACATATTCGCACAGCGACACACAGCGCCGAGCAGCAATTGGAAGTAGGTAGCAAAAACAATTCAAACACAATTCGACCCAAACTCAAAGGCAATTGCGGTTCTTAGAAAATTTTTTCGCGAGCATTTACATGTATGTGTGCGCATGTATATAAAATGAACATGTATAAGCGCCAGCTGGTCTGTGTGCGCTTTGCAGTTCAATCGCTGTTGATCTGGCCAAACATTTTGTTTAATAACTTTTGTGTTTATCAACGGATTTTGATGAAACTTTCACCATATGATTTAAATAATTGATGAAGTTTTCAAAAGGGCCAAACACCATATATATTGCAACTGAAAAAAATTGTGGGGAAATTTGGAGTATCCAAATGTAACAAAAACCGAAATTGGTAAAAATATACATAAAGCTACATGCAAAATTTGGAGACTCTAGCTCTTAAGATAAAAAAGATAAAAAGTCATAACTGATTTTTCATATGGTTTTAAATCGATAACAAATATTCAGGAATAGTTATCGATTTTCTGAAACAAACTCAATATGCGAGTCCTATATACGCGCCTAACAAAAAAAAATTCAAGTCTCTAGCTCTTATAGGTTCTGAGATCGACGCGTTCATACATACGGACAAACGGACGGACGGACGGACGGACGGACGGACAGACAGACGGACAGGGCTCAATCAAATTGTCTTGTCGTCCTGATCAAGAATATATATACTTTTGGGGGTGTGGCACGCCTCCTTCTGCCTGTTACATACTTTTAACAAAAACATTATACCCTTTTTTCCCATTTTCAATGGGATCAGGGTATAAAAAGATAAAAAATCATAACTGATTTTTCAAATGGTTTTAAATCGATAACAAATATTCAGGAATAGTTATCGATTTTCTGAGACAAACTCGATATGCGCGCTATATACACAAGTCTACCAAACAAAATTTATGTCTCTGGCTCTTATAGGTTCTGAGATCGACGCGTTCATACATACGGACGGACAGACAGACGGACAGGGCTCAATCAACTTGGCTTGTCGTCCTGATCAAGAATATATATACTTTTAAGGGGTGTGGCCTGTTACATACCTTCTGCCTGTTACATACTTTGGGTCGATTTGTGTTTGAATAGTTTTTGAACTGTCTTCGAATTGTTAGCTACCTACTTTAAATTTGCGGCGCTTTGTGCAGTAGTACGAATCTGTTTTCGATTCTTCTTCTTATATCGTGTGTTGGTATAATCTAATTGTCGAATTTGTTTGCATAATTCTTCTTTGATCGACACTCTTAGTATATAAGAGTTATGGACTTTATTCAAAAACTATGATCGGATGGGCTCTGGGTATATGTAGTCGGGCACCTCCGACTAGAGTTTTCTCACCTGTTTTATATACATTTTGCTTATGTTTGTGTGCTTGCGGTCGTTCGCCATTTGCCTTCCACCTTTATCCATAGGCATGCAAGAGGGCAATTGCAAAGAAAGGTAAGGGGAGCTGACGGGCTATGACACACAACCGCAATCCGTAAATGTATGCATGAAACGCTCGAAAGCTGCGCAATGTGCACAATTTGTTAACGTGCCCCGGAACAATGTACAATGTATAATTAAGGCTTTTTGGTTAACATGGGCTTGAAGCTGTCTGTATATATATATATTTATTATTCGTACCTATTATGTAATTATTTTGTTTGAATTTACTCTTTGACATTTTTGTACCACATTGGCTTGGCAAGGTGTCGCACTTATATAACACTTTGCGATTTTAAATCAGAAATCAATAAAGCCACAACAATGCCCAAAACCACAGGCAGGTGTAAGCTAGCAGAGGCTCATAAGCTTCTTCCCTCATGAGCTGCACTCATTGACATAATTTACGACCCAGAAAACTAGCTAGCTTAAGCCACTTGGCGCAAGCCACAACAATAGTTAACAGCTAGCAGCAACATTAGTAATAAAGCTTCATAAAACTAATTTATGGGCAACATTTGGGTTTCTCTTAAGGCAGCCCGTGCGAAATGCAGCTATTGCTGACTACTGCACCACAGTGGGAATTAGTGCTCTCGTTGCGAATACGCACAGTGTGCTAAAATTACCAACATGACACAATCAAAACGGAAATAAATTCGCATTCGTGCAGCATCTGCAAATGGCTATGAGATGCGGGCGTAGGCGATGGCGTTGGCTGTGTAGGAGGAGCTGTGTAAGTCATACAGAAGGCGGTGGGGTAGAAGGAACTGGCACATTCTTAAAATAAGTGCAACTAATAAGCATAATGACCTTCTGCGGTGGATCGCTTTCATGGCAACTACAATAAATGCTGCTGTCGCAGCAACAATGTTAATAGCGCAAAACTTTTCTCATTGGGTCATGTCCGGCATTGCCTGAGGCCTTATCAGCTGCTGTTCTTGCTGTGGCTTCCAGTTTATAAATTAATGACGGCATTTCTGAGGCAAATGCAACTACCAGCTACCAACCAGCAACCACCAAGAGCAAGGCATCCAGCTTCCAGCGCCAATAGCGAGTTCCATGCACTTAGATGTTGTTTGTTGACGTTAATTTTTCCTGAGATATTGTGAAAACGTGATAAGTTTTTCTTACTTGGAAAACGGCGAAATTAAATTTATATCTTAAAGAAATATATGCGGACATGAGTGCAACGGGCTGATGTATTTCGAATATTGCTGGCTCACAAGTTTGCAATCAACCTGAACATATGTTGGCCATGAGCGATTTTCATTAGGCTATGGAAAGTAACTCAAAATAAAACATAAAGGAAGAAGCTCTGTTTTCTGATTTGTTTATACTCAAATATTGTTGGCGCCTGCCATACAGCAGAAACAATAACAATCATAGAATAGCCGAAAGTAGTTTGATAAACAAACAGCACGCATATTACGCATTCGCCGCATTGACATGAAGTGCACAGGTTGCCATGAATGTAGCGCCACAAATTTTCTAAGCATATCAAGAAATATGTAAATAATAATATATAGATGATGGTTGTAAAATAATTAAAATCGAAAATGAAGGCAACATACGCAGCCCACATGAGTAAGAGGTTATTTTTGTGTGTAGCGCTTCTTGAATTTTGCTAAACTTAAAATAAAACTCACACAAGAACACGCACACGGGTACACCAAGAGAGAGGTAGGAGTATATCCATATTGCAGTGCAGCCGCAGTTGCCGGCTATTTCAGTTGGCCCACATATCCGCACAGCACACGCACATAGCCTCTCTCTCTCTCTATCTTATGCTATTCGGCCTGTGCCTCTCTTTGGCTCTCAGAGCAGTATGCTTATTGAAAACAAATTCTATTTTAAGGCGTTTGGGAAAACCACCTGATAAACGAATAAATGGAATCGTTCAAGTACCTAGCACGGTCCCAGCAGCAGACCAGACCAAATTCTACACGACCCGTAATATATTGTTTGTTTTGAGTTCAGAAAACACCAACGCCGAATGTTTACATATTTATTTAATAAGTGCCCAAAAGAAATTAATTGCATAAATTGCCGGCACAGCTGTTGTAACTTTAAGGACTTAACTAATTACCTCCATGATATGAACCTTCAAAGCTAGCACACTGATTTTGTTGATACAGCTTTGGTATCTTGATGCGCTTGTTTTCAGATAAAAACATATTTAAGAATCCATATCCATATTTAAGAATCCATATATGTGTGTAGCCTCTGCAGCAATTTGGTTTATTTGTTGTAACTGAAAAAGTGAAGGATTACGGCATTTCTTAAGAATCTTCGAAGTCGAATATAACTATGTTTCACAAATAACTTAGTATAATCAATATATCTTCATAATTGTGCTTTGACATTCTTCTTTTCGTTACTCATAGAGGTAGCTTAAAGGTACCTGTCAATTGAGAATCGGTTGGAACATTTTCAAAAAAAATTTAGTGTGAGATTCTTCAGCCTGAAGGCTGTAACAACGACTACAGCATAGTGTATCGGTTTGTCAAAGAGATAACAATTCTCTAAATATATATGATTCAGTTCCATTTCCTTCGTAAATAACTTCACATCATGCCAAATACTTGAGGATCTACTATGTATTGCTTTTATTTCCTTGAAGCGCTTCTAAAGCAAGAAATTCTTTGTCTTTTAACACAGACTGCGCGGCAAGACATTTCAGTTTTAAATTTTAAGAACTATTTTGCATTTGTTATTTACATGCAGAAAGTTCTGCAGTAAGATCTTTATGTGGCTGAATGTGTAGTATTTCTTAATTTGAAGTATCTTGAGCCGTTTCAGTCAGTTGCAGATACTCATATAAATGGCCGTCCCTCGCATTCCTCCCACAAAACGATACAAGCCCCACAACGAGAGGGACAGAGAAAGCGCAAGAATGAACTCTACTATCTCAATGGGCCTGCGAGCACACTGACTTGTGCCATTGCGAATGTCAAGATGTTGCCGCTCCACTGGCGCTTTAGAGCTGCACTGCTCTGTAGCGCGCTCTAAACGTGGCTAGAACAATAGGCAGTCAAGATGCTGACAACCGGCCGGCCTGCCTACAGGCAAACGACAGCGAGTCCATTCATGTATGACACACACATGACACACTTGTACCCACTCGCACGCTCTTAATTGTTTTTCGCCTTTTGCTTGGCTGCATCCTTTTACTAGATTCCCGCTCAGCGTAACGAGATAATCTTCTCAAATTGCTGAGCCGTGTTGAGCCGAATTGAGCTAAGCTGATTGGACCTGAGCTGCAGCAGTTTGTTGTCGCAGTCATGCTTCAACTTCCCCAGAGTCGCTCCAAAGTGCTGCCTACTTGCAGGCTCAAATTATAGTGGCATTGTGAGTGGCCACGTGGGAGATTCGTAATGCATATGTATGCATATTTATATGCACATGCAAAAAGACATAATGCATATAAATAGCATCTACGAGACGCTGCATGCGGAAAATTATAGACGCTTTTGCCACTCAATTCAATTACACTTACAGCCACCCACTGTGGGTTGTCCAGTCATCTATGTCAACAGCGCGACGTAGCTCGCAGCGCAATGTCCTGCCATGGGCTAATCGATACAATACTCGACGGGTCGCCTGTTTGCAAATGTGCCACAAAATGGCGCAATTGTCAATCAATTGTATGGAAATTATGTCAGCCAGCAGAACGAGCCGTAGGTCTACTCTGTTCTATGGTCTACGGTCTATATAAGGGCCACAGGGTGCCTACGCTTGTCACTGTGTTTGTGTTTGTTGATGTCGCCTGTTACTAACAGTCGCCAAAAAGGAATTGAAAAATTGACGTAAAATATCTTTGTACACGCACACATACATGCACAAATAGTGTCTAGCTGCCGTAGTGTCGATTCGAGTTGAGTAAACAAATTTGTGATAATCTCTACTTGAGCGTATCTTGCCCCGCACTAGACGAAAAGAATGGAGCAAAACCACATACATCATGCTAAGTTGATGATGATGATGTTCATGTTGATGTTGATGTTGGTATGATGTTATGTGATATGATGATTGTGATTATACCAATGCCAATGCTCAACACTTGAGTGCTTATGGCAACAACAACTGCAATTTCTATACAATCAAACATACACAAACAGACTTCACACATGGTCACATTCTCGCATAAGCAAATACATTGCCTACAAAAAAACCACTCATATAACTACAAATCAGAATTATTGACGCAGCACTGATGAAATTTAAAGCCCGATTATAAAATGTTCATTGGATAAATATGGTCCAAAAAACAATTAGAGCCCCATAGTTTGGGGGATATTTCTTATATATTTTAAAGATATCTTAAAGATATTAATAAATCTTATATAATGTATAACAATTCATTAAACCAACAAAAATCATTGAAAATCATCCCTTTGAAAATTTCAAATATGTAAGACATTAAGTAAATACTTTGATGAAAGAAAATGATTCTTCTTATAATTATCAGTAATGAGATTCCATTTCACAGCTTTTTGGAAAAGTCTTAAACTACCATAAAACATTCTCTTAACTAGTTTCACCAGCCGACAGCTTTATCTTTTGTTGAAAAGCTGATGAATTGCTGGACAAAGAGCAATAAATAAATAAATAAATGAATAATTAAGGCATGAAATAGGTATATACGCGAGCACTGCTCAATTATATTTATGTGCAAAGTTATTTATCCATATTATTTATATTTATTTATCCTTCACAAATGCCAAACAAACAAATCATCAGAGCAAAGAATCGCAAGAAACATAGAAAGACCAAGCGGAAGTGTTCCATCATGAAAGTGACTCAACAAGAGAATTTTAGATGCACAACCTGAATACCTTGTTAACTTTTAACAGGAGTGTATTTGTGTAAAGTCTGCAAGTGAAAGTGAACGCATTACTTCTGATAGTCAGAAGTGGTTAATTTAATGTGAGTGAGAGATTTTTTATATATTTTATATTAAATATGAATGGTTAATGTAAAGCAAATTATTTGAGCACTAAACGTATTTGAATGTTAATAAAATAATAAATGAAACATGATGTACGAAATTTAAAGTTATCTGCGCAAACCTTTTAAAGAGTCCTATCCGTATATTAAAGGGTATCTGAGTCATTAACCTTACTATTTCTCTGGCTTTTCGCATGCCCAATGAACGTAATTTCATAATTCTTTTAAAAAGTGCTCTTAGGCAGATGCCTTATGGCAGCATTGTGCGCTTCAGAGCACCAACACACATGAAAACTGATTTGTATATTTATGTATCAGATAAACTTTGTAATTTTATTGATTTGTTTGTGATTTTTGAGTGCTGTAAAGAGCCCTATATAATGATTTTCTTATAAATTAATCGCTCAACTCTTACCATTTTACTATTAAACCATTTTAAATCGGACTTAATTTTGTAAGATGTATATTTGGAAATCAGGCCATAATTCAAATTGAAATCAACCAATGAAAAAACTTTGTATATTTTTCATTTATTGCATCAACCAGAAAAAAAGAAGACAATTAGATAAATGGGAAAGAATGATTTAGATAATGGGATAAGGGTATTCAGGCATATAAATAGGAAGACTACAGTGAACACAGATTGAAGGTATTATTATTTATGTGAAGAGTACATCTCAAACGCTAAAGCTTCTATCCTTAGTCGGCTAACTACACAGAGCACAACTGACCATTAACTGGACAGAAGGAGCTGCCCTCTTGGGAGACTCAGGTAAATATTTTTTAATATAAATGTATAGTGTTTGGATCACATCCACCTGAGTACATGTTGTTGGTGCAGCACACACACAATATGCAGCTATCTTGTGGCTCTTTTCCTTTTAGTGTTTCACGTAAAATAAGGTCATATGATGTCTACGTGACGCAGGTCACCTAGAAGCAAGTACAGTGAAGCCTTGTGCACAAAGTACACTGATATGCATTAATAATAAAGTGAACAATACAGCTAACAGGGCAGAGAAATTCCTTGAATGCTTTTAGCCCTATTTTTTTTTTCTTATGCGGTTTGCTATAGATATATAATTTTATGCTTCAGGCTGTGCGCAGCCGAAGTTGTTTGGGTTTTTTGGTTTTCATAGTCAAGCCCGCCTATAGATGACTTCGTACACATCCTTTCGGGTGCAGCATCTGTGACATAAATAAGCAAATAGTGCCACATGTTTCGCTTGCATTCGACCGTCGTCTTCTCCTTGCAGCCAAATGGAGCAACAAAGCCAGATAAAGACACCGACTTAAAGCCCGGTAGCCATTACTGAGCCTGAGCAGCGGAGAACTGGTAGCAGAGCTCAGTCACATGACACAACATGAAACATAAAAGCTGACTAGAATCAGTATTGCACGTTTTGTATTTTGCTCATTTAACATTTTATTCGCCGTGCAAAAATTTTATTTTTCAATTTCCTTAGAAGCTTTGATCTGAGCCAGCACGAAATGCTCCAATCTCTCTCTCACTTGCTCGACAGGCCGAAGGATGTGCTTGTCTATTTGCGCCTAGTGCTGGAAAAACTTTGCGACAAGCTTTCCCAATCATTGGGCCTGCGTCGCGGTGGCCCCGCCCATTTTATGCTCGTGTGCAACTGACAGTAAAATTTTCAGCAAAAGCGACGACGCTTTTAACTTTATTATGATATCACAAGCAGACGCATATACGCATCTGCCACACCCGCACCGATGCAGCGCTTGAACAGACTTTTCTCATAATTTACAGCAATGACAAGAAGGGTTTTCCCTAATTGAATTTCAACGCCATTAAAAAAAGAATTATGTCAGCTTGTTGAAAGAGCTGCGAACTGAGAGTGTAGGGAAAAGAGAATCGCGAGTTGCGACTCTGTGCTTGCTACAGAGTATCTCAGATAATTGAAATTATCACTGTCTTAATTATGAAGTTCCATTATCATTATTCCGCCTAATGTTGATGACGCTAATGGGGGCTGCAGCGGCTTAGAGCTGCTAACAATTACAGAACAGAAAAAAACGCAAATGCTACTTGGTCCAGCTGAAAGGCCGCTGATGATGCTGTTGCAGATTGAGCTCCAACAAATTAAATTCTAAGCTCTGGTTCATTGTAATCTTCGGATATTTGATGCCACGCCCCATTCGCCCACAATTATCAAAAATTAGAAGTCACGAATATCAAATACTAGAGACTTGAAATTCGGCAAATAGGTACATTTGATTGTCATTATGTATGAACGTATGTCTAGAAAAAAACCTATTAAGCAATTAAATTTCCATAGTACAGCCTATGCTGCAATGTCAATGAAGAACAGAGTTTCGATTATTTACATTTAATGTTTTACCTAGGATATGTTGAGGTTTCAGACTATTAACTTTCAAGAAGCATATGCATTTATTTTTTTTTCGGAGCGTTTGGCTCGAGAATTACTCGACCGGAAGCACATGCCCGAGGATAGGAATTTGTTGCAAGTGGCTGCTGCCGTTGTTGTTGCTACACAATTTGCTGGCTTCCATTTAGGGTAAACGCCTGTCACTTACGAGTTACTTCCGTCAAAGTGGCCAAATGAGACGTACACAATAATAGATAACTATACAATTAATTATCAGGCCTCGCTCGTAATGCCGTAATAAGGAGCAAGATAAATTAGATTGCGTAGGGACCACTGATCAGTGTGAGCAATTGACACTCAATTCATGCGCATCCCTCTGATCATACCCTAAGTATATACCCTAGTCGTCTGCATATGTGATTAAATTTAAAGAAGGGATATTCACTATGCATAAACAGGCAAAACATCTGGAAAAGAGCTGGCGTAGAGCGAGGCAGAGTCAGGCTGAAGGACAATAAGAGCGGCTCCTGAAGTCTGTGACAGGGCTAACCCAAGACGCAAGGAGTGGTCGCATGTTGAAACTGAAGGACGACGAGATGGCGGGGCAATGGGTTTGACGCTCCAATTACCCAATTGAAAGAGAAATTTGTGACGCGCTGTCCCTTCTTGGCAGCCATTTCGTGACCTGCCGGCGACAAACAAGCGCTAAAGGGGCACCCGGCACAAAAGTTTTGACGGCTTCTGCCTGCCAGCCTCGCCCACTCATATACACGTATACAAGCCCAATTCTGTTGTCCATGCTTTAAGCCAGCCTCGGCAACGCCCACGTATAACTCACATATTTTTGGGCACCGTCTGTGTGGCATGTGCACCTGCAAACTGCAGACAGCAAACTGCAGAATGCAGAATGCTTTTGCTCATGTTTACCAAGCTGGAGTGTGGAACTCCCACGCTGGACGAGAATGTGGCATGTGTGCCAAGAACCGAAAATTTGCTCAAACCAATCAAATACGAAACGAAACTTGGTAGTTACTCAGAGTCTTTGCCATTGATTTGTATCGCTGACGCTCGTACATAACATAAACAAGTAAACTCTAGTTATGACGGCTCGGCTAAGAGATACGCTGATTCCTTTCAGCTGTAATTTCAATCATTAAAAGTTTCATTTATTCAGCTATGAGGCAGCGCAGTCGCTGCAGCATAGGCTGTACTATGGAAACTTAATTTTTAATATGTTTAGTTCAGACCCAAGTTCTTAATGAAATTTTCATAGCATAATCATTTATCTATCTGCCAAATTTCAAATCTGTAATATGTGGTTTACGGGAATTGTGATTTTTTGTAAATTGTGGGCGAAGGGGACGTAGCATCAAAAATCTAAAGATAACAAAATATGCGTATTACTTATACTAATAACCCAAATTTTTGTGCGCGTTTCTATCTTAACCGGTGTGCATGGTAAGCCTCAAAAATATTTTCGATAGTTATCGAATATAAGGATGCGTTATCGAAAAAAAAAATTCGTATAGCGTATAGTATTATTGAGCATTTTTCCTTTTAATTCAAAATCTCCTAGCTATTGTGGTTTAAGAAATTCAGGTGCTTATACGGACGGACGAACGGATGGACAGGCGGACAGTGCTAGTACAACTCAGATCGTCGAGCTGATCAAGAATATATATACTTTATGGGGCGTGGCACGCCTTCTTCTGCCTGTTACTTACATTTGCACAAAAACATAATACCCCGAAAATTAATTTTCAATGGATTCAGGGTATAACAAGAACAGGCGCCCAACATGAAAGTCAACAATAAATAAGTAGTGCAGAGTCGATGGCAAAGATACTGAGCTGCCACAGTTCTAGATAAATCAGCCTTGAGTAAAATGTCTAAGAGTTGTCATATAACTTACAATAAGTGCTTGGGAAGGTGGGGCTGGATGGGCTGTTCAATTAACCCAGTTTTAAATTGTGCAATTTCACATTAGGAAATTAAAGTTTTTACCTGACAGTTCAACCCCTAAAAATATATTAAATGCTTTCAAAAATTTAGTTACTTAAAGTGGTATTTCTTTGATAATCACCCAGTTTTTAGTTGAGCTTACAAAATGGGATCACTAAACGCAGGTACAGCCACAAGGACTAAGCAAAAAAAGAAGATGTAGGACATTTTGTTGCAAATCATTGAGAGTACTCAGATGCGGAAACGAATGCACATATACATAACTTAATAGCCTCTATGCCTTGACAGGGTATCGGGTATAAAGCAAGTGCTGACTGTTTGTCATATGCACTCTCGGCATACTGCCAAATATTGATTATATCTTAAAAAAATGAATGGAAATGCGCTTCGGTGACTTTGACCATGTGTAAAAGGCAAAGCAAAGCAGCTCTGCAGAGGGGCAGCAGATAAAGCAGCCAACGTATGCGCGTCATCAGGCAAAGGACATCCGGGATAGTTACAGCTCACAAGACGGCATAGGCCGTCTACTATCTGCGCGTTGACCTGGAATCAACTTTAAACTGACCCCATTGCAACTTAACCACTTAAATGGGCCAATATATGTATAAATACATAAATAGATATTCCAAATATGTGCTATAGTTTTTGTGCTTAATATCGCGTGACGCATAACAAATATCAGAATACGCGCAGAGTTTATAAAATAATCTCAACTTTTCGCATTGGCCCATTAGTGTAATGCGTCAATCAAAGAGCTAATTAAGCACCTGTCACAAAAGACGAATAACTAGTTCTAAATAAGTTAGTGCAAAAGTAATATTTGTAAAATTATAAATATTTTATTTTCAGTTGAGACCTAGATTATACTTGAGATTTAGTTCATTCGCCTGGCCTTTGTAAGGAATTTAAAGCCATTCAGTCAATCTGACGGCTTCCCTTATTGCAAGGGGGCACACCCTAAACAATAAGAGCTCCCAGTTTTCGGAATAAATTGGTGAAGACGCCCTGAGAGTGGAATTCGCAAAGCCATTAAGAGACTTGTTGACACTGGTATAGCATTGTTTGTGTACTATTTTATCACCTGCGAGCTGCGTGCTAGCTGAGACAGTCGAAATCAAAAATTGAGACAACACACCCTGCTTATCAAATGACTTATCAAGTGTACATAAAGACTACTGCTAAAAGTATATATATATATATATATATATATATATATATATATATATATATATATATATATATATATATGTATATATTTTAACTATATATAATGCCTGAACAGACCTATTGACATTTGACAACTTCGAAATGTGTGTGCTCAGCTAGTTGAATTTTTATAAATAAACTAAGCCGAATGATTTTGTGGAACGGGGTTGAATCATGTCGCCATGAAGGTTAGTATAGTATAGTTATGTTTAGTAAAGAGAAGTTAGTTAAGTACGTAAAGTAGCATGTCAAATTACAGCACGTATTAGCTCATAAATGGGGGCACTCGACTTCTGGCAGCTGGTAGCATGCTGAAGGGGCCATAAAAATATGCAAAACTGCCTAAATTAGTCAAAATATCGATTGAATTAACATAATTTCATAGTGGGTACTTGTCGCCCGCCGAGTTACACATACGCCTCGTGCACACTAAAAAAAATAATAGTATTCGAATATTGATGTAGATGTATATTTGCAAGTCAACAAATGATTTAGCAGTTACCCTCTCTACTTACCTCGCTCGAAGTACACGCAGAGCTATTTGTACAGGTGTGTTTAGATTGCACGTATAGACTATAGACTTTACAGCTAGCAGATTGAGAGAGAGAGGGAGAGAAAGAGAGAGAGAGAGAGAGAGAGATTAAACGCTTTACTTGCTTTGAAGCCTACGCACTGTGAATGTATTTTCTACTCAAGTTGCTGCGGCTTACATTTTCCGCCTAAAATGGCCACCAAATTTGTCACAGCCTCACGCGCATTCTGCGAGGGAAATACATTTATTTATCTAATTTTATATTTATTTATTTGTACATCTACACTACCACAGACATATGTATGAAAATTTACATTAAAATTAAATGTAATTTTTCTACACGTTCTATTAAGCTGGGAAGAGTACGCACACAAAAGAAAAGGCAACAAGGAAAAACAAAATCGGCGTCAGAGGCAAATGAAAACTTATTCGGTTCTCATTTATGATAATGCGTATACGCCGTGCTGGTCACGGATTTCTATGAAATTTGCAGAAGTCGCAGCTCGGATATTTCGTTATATTCGTCTTTACGTTTGCGTCGTCCGTTTGTCTGCACTGCTGTTCGCCTATCTGTCTACGGTTCGCTTGCCTACCCTCTTCCTGTACGCACGAGTATATATATATATATATATATATATATATATTTATATATATATATATGTATATATATATATATATATATGTGTATGTGTTGGCTGTATTGTTTTTCTGGGTACACGCCTTACTTTAAAAGCATATTCATTCGCACAATTAATTAGATGTATTTTTTTTTTTATTTTTTGCATGGTTGTCCTAGTTTACTTTGCTTTGAAACTCACTTCACAATTTCGGAATTGATATATTTCTTACATATATTGTTTAATTATTAAGTCTCAATTTGCATTTACATGCTAACGGCTGTGGTTCTTTCCGCTTGCATGAATTTCCAGCACAACACGCTCCAAAGTTTAGCCACGAACTAAACCATCCAAGGCGAAACTTCACATCAAGAAGCGAAAAGCCGAAAACGAAAACGAGAACCGAACAACATATACAACGGTAGCAAAGGGCAAAGGGAAAGTCGAAACGAGAGGCTTCCTTCCAATGCCTGCGTACAATCCTTTGTACGGTACGAAGCAGCGAAGCCGACGCACGTACCATGCTGAATGTGTTATTTTGGAAGTACGCTCAATGTGTTGTTGTTGTTGTTGCCTGGAAATCTCTGAGTCTCTCATTCTGTGCTCTCTCTCTCTCTTTCTCCCTGTCCCTCTCCCTCTCTCTCTCTCTCTCTCTCTCTCACTCACTGTCTCAACCTCTCTAACGCTCTTTCTTAAATGCGTGCTGTGCGTGTCCTGCGCTCTTTGGTGTGTGTCTGCATACCACAGTCACCATTTGGTTCACACACACATAATCACAAACTCGCACACTCGCACACTCACTCACTCACACACACGCTGAACCTGCGTTAAATTAGATTTGATACCAACTTTGATTGCCGACTTTTAGCCACTTAATACTCGCAGACAATTGCAAATGCTTATTTTCGCTGCGAGTCTTTCGTTTGGAAAATATTTTCTTAAATTCCTTGTGGCTTTTGAAAACTTTTTGAGCGTTTATTGGCCATGCTTATACTATTTGTGCGGGCGCAAAAAAAAATGTTATAAATAGCTGCCGCAGACCTCGTCAGCAGCGGCAACGGCGTCGACAGCCGCGACAGCATCAAGTTCAGGCTTTTTTTGGAGAGACTTTTGACCTTAGTCAAGTGAAAACGTGACAATACGTCTTCATCTTCCGTTCCTCTCCCTCTCTTTCTCTCTCTCTCTCTCTCTTTCTTTATATATCTCTCTCTCGCTCTCTCTCCATTTATATGTGCTTCTATCATTCTGTAAACAGTTTATGCGCCTAATTGGGGTACCCTCTGGGGCAACCGGTGCTGCCTTTAGTTAGTCGCCTGCCGAATAATTTATGCAACTGCAAGTTGGGCCTAGCCGCAGCTACTAACGACTAATTACCAACTGCTGACAGCCAGCTAATTACTCTTTCTGCATTAATAATAAGTTTCAAGGGCTAGCGACTTGTACACAGCAGACGACGCCGCACCCAGTTTATTTGACGTCCATGAATCCACAACCTACACCCCCATACACCCCCTCCAAAAGAACCCTCACCACTCATCCTTCTGCCTGCTGCTCAACGCTTTTATGATTATTGCGACGCCGCGTCTGCGTCTGTCCGTGTCTGTTTTTTTTTTTGTGCCCCAAACTGACGCCAGTCCCCGTCCTCTATGCCCACAACCCCCTTCGAATTTTGTCAATCAAAAATCTAGCCCTATGGACCAGATTCTCTGCTGGGTGTTCGCTGTTGTCGCTTTTATTGTGGATGTTGGTGCTGCTGTTTGACAATTTGTTGTGTTGTTTGCCTAGTTTTCGATTTTTGTGCCATTTATCTGTTGTAAGTGGCTGGAACGGAGGCGGAGGTTGAGCCTGAGGCTGAGGAGGAGGGAGACGGACCGATATGAAAGTGGTCTGCGACTGCGGTGGGCATTATTAATGTGAGGACATTTGATTGCGGAGCCCCATACGCCATCTAGGATTAGACCACACGCACCACACTTCAGGATAATAGACTCCTTTTGTCAGGCCAAATGGCACTGGCCCTTTTTTCCCTGCTGAAGAAAAATCAATGGATTGACTTTGGCTGCTGAGTGGCAACCGCTGTTTTCTGCACTTTAGACGCGTCACTCGAAATTAGCCACACAACCATTTTGCAGCTGTGAGTGCGAATGCTTTGGGCTTTTTTTGTCTAGTGGCACTTGATTCGTTTGATGCTTTTCAGCTTAATTTTATATATATATATATATATATATATATATATATATATATATATATATATATATATATATATATATATATATATATATATATATATTGCTTATTGCATTTGTCGAACATTTCTCATGAATTTGCTGAGCATTTCGCGTGGTTTCTGCAATAATTTGTTGAAACACTTTTACTAGCACTTACACGTATCAAATCGTATTGCAGCGCATTGGTAATGGCATCGAAGTCAGCTGCGATTCGGTTTTCAAGGTAAACACAACCGATGCATTTACATTAATTCGCTGGGCATATTTTACATGCGCCTTTTACACGCGTATTATATTCTTATTTGAATTTATTTTCTTTTATTTTTAATTTCCGCCTCTTCTACTTCTTCTCTTTGTATACAGTGTGTGTTGTTGTCAGCCCTTGGGCGCACTCGAATAGCCCAAAGTCGAAAACTGCCGATACTCAAAAGGCGACTCAACGCGTCACGTCACAACACGTCCGTATTCAGCTGTGGCCGTTACTCCACTGAACTGAACTGATGATGGCGTTGGCAATGGCGACCATGTCAAGTTTTTCACAATAGAAAAAGTTTTCCACTCGCCTTGCTCTCACTCATTCTGGGTCTCTCGCGTTCTGTAACACGCGCCTCTCTGGCTCTTTCACCTCTCTCTCTCTCTCTTTCTCTCTCTCTCTGTCTGCCTCTCTCTCTCTCTCTTTTTATCGGTCGCAAGCAAAACTTTTGCTTCTGTTGTTGCTGGCGAGTGATAAACCACAAGCAAGCCAGAACCATGCAACGCGTTAATTTTCGCTTTCTGGTAGTCGATTAACTTTCATTTTGTCTTTATGTTTTTCATTCATTGTCAACTTTCGGTATTTTGCTTTTTCTCTGTCTCTGTCTCTGTCTCTCTATACTATATATATATATATATATATATATATATATATATATATATATATATATATGTATATATATGTATCAGTTTCGTTATTACACCTCTCAGTCGCTAAGACTATTCTCGTTAGATCTCCTTTTGGACATATACTTTGGACTTTATTATGTATGGTCACTTAGTTGTGGCACGTGACAGTTCATCATGCATACTCTTAAAACATATGTTTATTTATTTTATCGCATGCGTTTGTTTTCTGGTTTATGTGAGCATGAAAACTTTTCGGCTTTGCTGGGCAACGAATATAAATGATCCATTGGAAACATAATGGCTTAAAGGCCAGTGACCAACAAGCTAATCCTATCTTTGCAGGTTACCATATCAAACCCACTGAATAACAATTGTGTCGATAAAAATATATTAATTAATTTTTTATAAAAAAGTTCTTTGAAATGTGTATATTCTATTCTAAAAAATTAAATAATATAAAAAAATAAATTAAACTTAATTATTTCCTAAAGTTAAACATTTTCAAAAAATCAAACGAGCTGCATGCGTTACAAATCAATCAGCTTTCGTCATAAGCAGCTGCTCACAGCAAATAACACAACCAAACGACTAGTTAACAGCTATCTCGCTCACAGTGTACGAACAGCGAAACGCGCACGATTCACACGCGTTTTTCGCGCTATTACCCCTTTCGCCGTTTGCAAATGAAATAGAAAATAAATTTTTGTTAGCGCAGCTTTAGAGAAACAGTGGATAGATCACTACAGGTGACAGTGTCTGCAAATTGGACAAATCGGACACTATCAACCGACGCCAATAGCAACAAATTAATGTTTCCATTAGCCAATAATGACGACGACCACGCAATAGGCCAGCAAGTCAGTTAGCCATCTGGGCAAATCAGACATCGTCTAATTAACAATTTCGTAATTGAATCTGAGCCATGCACGGCGGCAGTTGCTGGGAAGCTGAAGGAGGAGGAGATGGGGCAATAAATTACGTATCTGGCATGCGGTCCCGATACATTGGCATAGGGTTTTTGATTAATGAGCAGCTTAAGTGATACTGAGCAGTTGCTCCGACTGAGCATTCAACCAAGAAGAAATACAAGCCCTGAACTGATGAAGTCACTAATTTGACTTAAAAACGCATTAAAAACCATTTTCGATAAAATCACCAAAAAGCCGAGCGAAGATCGCGCGAGGCACCCAAGTGACAGGGTTTTTCCGTATTTCTCATATGTCACCGTAGTCGGACACGCAGCCTAGGCTAACGTCCATTGCTCATCTTGTGAAAGTTTTAGCCAAAACCCAAGTGCTCCCACATGAAGGCCTTTAGAAACCTCTAAAATGACTTACAAGTACCTCAAATAAAAGGTAATTTGTTGTTGTCATTTAAAATATTTAAAATATATAAAATATCTAAGTTATTACAAGGAGTTCTGGTATCGAACTATTTTTTCGAAAGCTAATACAGTTTTGAGTACAATATTTATTAAATTAATAATTTAAGTGACTTCAGTGGAAATGCTATTTAAGCTGTCCAAAATATTTTAGAAACTAAGCTTTAATATGAAGACTTGAAAAAAACAAAAACAAATCTAATAGAATATTTATATAGAGTTTTTATAGTTGACCTGATAGAGAAGTCAGAACCTACAATTTGACGGAAGTTAAGTATATTTGAGTAGTGTATATGTACATATATATATATATATATATATATATATATATATATATATATATTGTTTGATAACACTTACATGAAATATTTTTAATTAGGATATTGGCAAACACTAGTATGTATAAATAATATTGATTCAAATGGCTTGCAGAGTTGTGTCAATGGCTATGGCTGCAGCTCTGCTACCACATACCACGATTGGTGAGCAATAATAACGCAATTTGCGTAGGAATAAAGAAGAAGTTTATGCCTGGCTTGACAATCCGATGTTTGCACTTAAAGATCCATTTGCCAAAAAGTTAGAAAACAAACAAGCAAGCAAACAACCAACAATCAACAACAACATGCACACACACACACTCAAGCAGCCACACTTCACATTTATAAAGCAGATAAAAGCCGAAACAACCTTCATTGGCCATAAAAATCAAAATCAAAAGCTAACAATGAGTTGTGTCTATGGCCAGGCAACAACAAAGGCAAAGCAGTAAAAAAAGAATACAAATAAATACAAAAAAGCCAGAAAATTTACAATTTAAATAAGTTCACTATATTACAGTTTCGCATATTCGCGACAATGTAAAACAAATAATAAAAATTGACAATATATAAAATAAAGTCGATTTATTGTTTGAATGACTGACTGGGCAGCTAATGAACTTCCGGTCTTTATCTGAGCTGTAGCAGAGATTGGCTAGCTATGCTGGCCAAGTGCTCATGATGATGCACCATGAATCACTGGGCCAAAAAGATCATAGGTTGTGTGATCAGTCAGAGTTGATCCATACATGCGCCTATACCTAGCACCTCTTGCTCGCTCTGTGTTTCTCTTTCTCTCTCCCACTCTTTCTGGCAGCAAATTACGTTGGCTCAGCGGTTGCTGTCGCTGCCGGCGATATGGACTCTGGTTCGGTATCTCCTCTGGTCAGCAGCTAAAGCCAAGTTTAGGCCGCGCGCTCAGTTGGCTACGAGCTGCAGCCACGATTGGGCTGGCCGCGAGATACGGAAACTGAAACTGAAACCGAAACCGAAACCGAAAGCGAAATAGAATTGAAACTGCGTTCGAAATTGAAATTGAAACCCAAACTGATAATACTAAACGAAATTGAAATTTTTGACTTCGACTTGGGCTCGCGTTTGCCTTTCTACGCTAAAACGTGTAAAATTTTTTAATTAGTCTCATTTTCAAATAAATTTTTCGTCGCAACATTCAATAAAGTTGCAATCGAAATAGAAAACAAAAACAAAATCCAATATCGAAAGAGAAAACAACAAAGACACAAGAGCTCAAATCAATTTCTAGCAGCGATCCAAGTCCCTCGAGTGCAGTGCGAAATTGAAAATTGTTTATAAGAAAGTCGTTCTGATTCTTAAAAGTCTCATAATAAGTTGTGCTTTGATGAGCGCAAGCATTGAATACATTTTTATTTATAAATAAGAAAAGGTGAGTAATTAATTAATGATTTTTTGTGTCTTTGTATGTCTGTATTTTGATTCGATTTGCCTCGTGCTGGCCGCCAGAGCAAATCGAGTATCAAATAAAAAAAACTCTGATTTATTCATTGAGCATTTTGTCGGTTTTTTTGCTGCGGAAAGTTTTAAGCACTTGCTACAAAAGTTGGATGAAAATAAAATAAAAAGATCTACGTAAATTAAATAAAATAAAGTCAATGAAACAAAAGCATAAGAAGGCAAGAGGAGCCAAGCTAAAACAAAAACAAAAATGAAATCAACAGCAAGAAAACCCAAAGTTAAAAAAATAAATAAATAGATAAAAAAAACTATCAACAGCCTTGAAAAGTCGTGCTTAATTTCTCAGTTATACTCGAGTATAAAATATATGCTTAAAAAATTATAATGAAGCGATCATTTGGTATTGGTATCTGGCATTTTGTATGTGGTATGTGGTATTTATACTGCTCCATCGTCTTTCCCAACTGCACGGGTAGCACCTCTGTCTGTGTATGGGCAAACACTGCCAAATTAGTGCCGAATAGAGCTAAATCACTTTTATTGAGATCTGAATTGATGGGTGAAAGCTAAACTAATTGAATTAACTTGAATGATCACGACTGTACGAGCTGTGGGCGTGGCATCTGAATCACAGAAATTCATGTAAACAGCACATGGCTATGTTGAATATTGAATTCTATATTACTGTGCCATCGCAAAATCTTCAGACTGACAAAAGATTGAACTACGGGAGGATCAAACAAAGCTGACCCTTAGCTATTCCCCCTAGGACAAAAAGGCAGAATGAATTTATTTTCCTTTTTTTTTTATGTTATTGATTGGCTTATGTTTCAATTTCAAAATTATGTTGTAAAAAAAACTTTCCATCATACACTATTAAAGAAACATATATATATGTATAAATATGTATATATATATATATATATATATATATATATATATATATATATATATATATATAAATATTTTTTTTTTTTTTTTTTTTTTTATATATATATATAAAGTATTTACAATGAATATTGTTTACAGCTGACAGTCAGATTCGAAATATCTTCCAGCAATGAATCAGTCAATCTATTTGCCTCTATTTTCGGCTCTAAGCATCCATTTGACTGCTTTTCAAAGTGTCAATCTTGAAAACCATAAAAAAAGCTTCGAATTGAAATTCAAATTAAATAGTCTTTTATTTTGCACAGAAAAATTCTGTCTTTTGTTGAAAAGCTTCCTCGATTCGCTTTATATTGGCAAATTAAAATTTAAAACAATGTTTTTAATCATATCTCGGATATTAAGGAGTTCGATGGATTTGTCATGAGATGTTTGATATTCTAGTCCATATATGTGAACATATATATGACATGAACTTATCTAGATCGTTAGCCAGACAAATAATTTACCTTATAGTGAGTTTCAAACATATTGGTGGCAAACTAAACGATTTTGACAATTGCTCGAATCGTAGTAATTATCAGCAAGAAAACGTTTTCAATGTATTTTGGACATAAGGCTTGACTTAATGCTGGGCAAATGGCCCAATGGCCATAAGCCATAACCTTAGTGGAACATAAGCTATAAAAAAAAACAAGTAAGAAAACTTTTGTTGGTGTGCCCGGCTAGCAGATACCCTAATCCCACTCGCTAAAAATATACATAAAGCGAGTTAGTAGCTAGAGCTTATGAAAAAGTTAAAAAAATCTTAGCTGATTTTCATATGGTTTTAAGTTCTTATAGGTTTCTAGTTCTTATAGGTTCTGAGATCGACGCGTTCATACATGCGTACAGACGGACAAATAGACGAACGGACAAGCGGGCATGGCTAGTTTTGCAAATTGGCCAAAATTAAATCTTAATAACTTTTGTGTTTATTAACGGATTTTTATGAAACTTTCACCATATGATGTAAATATTTTTTTCTTTTTTAACAAGCATTTTTTTTTTTTTTTTTAAATATATGCCATTTTTGGCAACGAATACATTTTTCAAAATTATGAGAAAATTTGGGGCCGATATCCAAATGTAACAAAAAAAACCAAACCGGTAAAATTATTCATAAAGCGAAATTTGGAGACTCCAGCTCTTAAAAATATGGTTTTAAGTCAATAACAAATAATAGGAAATAGTTATCGATTTTCCGAAACAAACTCCATATGCGCGTCGTATTCTAATAGGTTCTGAGATCGATGCGTTCATACATGCGGACAGACGGACGGACGGACAGACTGACAGATATCAGTGTATAAAAAATGTGCGTATTTATTAAAGCAACCTCATACAACTTAGTGCATGTATCTTTTTTTGAGTTGTCGAAAAAATAAACCAAACTTGTACTGCGTATTGGATACACTAGTATTCTTTTCAAGTCTCTAGCTTTTGTGGTTTGCGATATCGTTGCGTTCATAAGGACTGACATACGGATAGATAGACGGAGTTAGATCAACGGGGGTGGCACCCTCCATTTTCAATGGAATCAGGATATAACAAGTAAGAAAACTCAAGTCAGAGGTGCCCGACTACGTGATACCCAGATCCCATCTGATCATAGTTTTTGAATATAGCCCATAACCCATTTAAATCTATGACAGTGGTACTAAGAATATCAATCAAATAAGAAGTTTGCAAAAAAAAATAAAACATCTACAAAAAATATACATAAAACTATATACGAAATTTGGTGACCTAGCTTTGAAGATGAAAAAGCTAAACAATGCTAACTGATTTTTCATATGGTTTTAAATCGATAACAATTATTTAGGAATAGTTATCGATTCTCGCTCTTATAGGTTCTGAGATCGACGCGTTCATAATTACGGACAGACGGACGGACGGACGGACGGACGGACAGATGGTCGGATAGACAGACAGAAATATGGAAAGGGCTCAATGAACTTGGCTTATGCTCCCGATGAAGAATATATGTACTTTATGGGGTGTGGCACACCTCCTCCTGCCTGTAACATACTTTTAACAAAACCATTATACCCTGTTTTCCCATTTTTAATGGGATCAGGGTATAAAAAACAATGAAAACGGTTTTTCTGATTTATGAACTGATGAATTGATAATGGTGTGCGGCACCTGCGCAACATGGGGAAATACAAAAGACGTGGGAGTAACTATATGCCAAACTTAAGACTCTAGAGTTAAAACTGGAGTGTCGAGAGTCAAGAGTCGAGTCACCTCTATTAGTAGTTGCCGATGGTGGCAAAAATGTCGCTAAATGCCCTAATTGGCAAAAAGCTCAAACGTCTTTGCGCATTGTGCTTTATGGGCCTTTGTTGTTTTGTCTAGCCTTAGGCATTTGTGTGTTTGCCAAAGTTGATTGATTTATGAAATCGAAAGTGACAGCCGATCCCGGAAATCCTAGAAGAGTCGCATGGCAGGTGCTCGGTGTTCGAGTATCAGTTCTATTGATCACATTCCATTGAAACGTAATGACAAGACTTTATTCTAATTAATTTTCTTGTCTGATTCTAATTGTAGTTCAGTTGTGTGTCTGACAACAGATGCTGGGAGTTACGCTGGTCACGAAATCCGGTTCATAATTCTCGATTCTATTGTGTTGTATTGAGTGTGCTTTGCTCTCGATTTAAACAGCTTTTTAGCTTTTATGAATTCATATACAAAATGATTATCATTTTATTTCCGGTAGCCGCTGAATTAGTAACGGTTGTTTCTATATCAAAATTTGTAAGCTACATTTTTCATAGTTTTATTATTATTATTATTGTTGTTGCTTTTGTCTGATTTTGCAAAACATACAACGTCACTTAGGGAAATGCCCATAGTAGAAAATAATCATCTAATTATAAATATTATAGAATATTTTAAAAATAAACCAAACTGACCTGAAATTACTTTTAAGCAGCAAATAAATATTATTAACATTGCAAACTTAATATATACTATTATATAGATACATACCGGGGATACATGTGTGTGTAAAATCTTCAAATATAAAAAAGACGATAAAGCACGGCGATGGTGGACTTATGGTTTCGACCAATATACCTATATTGACATCCTCAAAAGAAATTTGAAAAGTTATTATTATTTCCAACAAGATAAAGGCCCTAAGCATAATGCTAATCGATAGCTATCGAAAATATGACTTTTTTTAGGCCTAGCGTGCGCAACGTTGAAGATAAAATCGTGCACTAAGTTTTGGTTGATGCTATATTGTATACGCGTATCGTTATCATTGGATTTTTGCTGCCACGCCCCCTTTGCCACAATTCACAAAATTGCACAAACCCCGTGTATCAATTACTAGACAAATTTGGCGAATATGTACATATAAATATCATAGGTATGCCCTAAAAATTTCATTGTAGGGAATGTATGTCTAGATAAAAACTTATTAAAAAATATATATTTTTTTTTCCATATAGCCTATGCTGCAGCCGCAGCGCTGCCGCTGCGTGTTCGCGAGCATATGCGTGCGTGCGTATGCATGTGTGTGTGTGTGCATGAGTTATTTGCTATTAATGAGTAAATGAAACTTTTAATGATTGAAATTACAGCTGAAAGGATTCGGGGTATCTCTTAATCTAGGTGCCTCGACTAGAGTTTTGTTACTTGTTTTAATTTTATCTATCATTCTACTGAATCCGCAAACGACAGCTAGACATCTAGATATGTTGGATTTATAAATATGGACATCAGTAAACAGGAGACCACAATTTATGACTGTTATTACAACGCCCAAGTCGGTTAGCTGTCAAGCAATCAACATAAATTACAATTGCAGTTGCTAATGGTGGGCGTAGCTGTTGGCATTGTAACTGTGCTGGCACATGGCCCGTGGCTTGGGTCGTAACGTCTCGGAATCACTTTCACTTTTAGCAGTTTTTTTTTTTGCAATTTACGTAGTGTCTATTGCTTTTTTGATCTGTTTGTCTGAACCTCTGGTTGAACTCGCCTCAACCTCTAGCACCTCCTCTCGGCGTTTGTAAAGCTTAACACAATTATCGTTTGAGGAAATTTTTAAAAGCCTAAAGGCAATTTACACACATAAAATTACGAATTTACACACATCTTTCTTTGTAAAAAAAAAACATTACGGAGGTCTTACAGAGAAGCTTATTTGTAAGTCATTATAGCCCATTGGAAATGTAAATTCAGGATATAATAGTTTTGTAAAAATGCAATTAACATACAGAAAGTCGATCGAAACTGGTTAACTTTCGTTTAAGTGATCGCAACGATCTGGAAAACCAAAAAAAAAACTAGAAACAGTTAATGAAAGAAATGTTCCTGAATACCATTCTATTTTTACCCTAGACGCATTGAAAATGAGAGCAGGGTACAATACTATACTATACAATACAATAATACCAAGACCCTTCACCCACAACACATTAACAAATATATCAAATACTAGATACTTGATTTGACTTGATTTATTAAATAAAATGCTGACAGCTTTGAACATGTTATTTAAAACGGATATCTGGGAATAAACTTATTGAGTAATTAAGTTCAAGCTCAAGCCCTCTGCTGTTGCCTAAGCTGCACAGTAAGCAGAGCGCATGCCTAAGTAGGCGAGAGTGTGTGTACCACGTGATACTCTGTTCCGTTAGCAACGGTCATTTATTTTCGAAAAAAAAGTAATAACGTTGCTGTCGTACACAACCAAAAATTTATAAAAATTAATCAATATATCTCAAGGGAATCTCAACGGCAACTCAAAAGTGCACACATTTATTTCCTAGCTCTAATAGTTCATATGATATAGACTTTAGATAATGGTGAATATGGAGATTCCCAATTTTTACTAAAGGGACAAATATTATTATAAAGATCAAATGTTGAAGGAATAAAAGAGTTATTTCCAATTAGTGCCAGTGCAGACTTTGATATTCTCAGAATTGTAATTTTATTTGATGGCTGTCGTTGTAATGGAGTAACAACTCTAAATTCTTTTACAGATAGTATTCTCAGTGACTAATAGGTAGCTCAATAATGCTTTTGGTGAAAATAATTTATCAAGGCGCTCTTAACAATATTTTACTTAAGGCTGGAATTACTTTAATCTTTCTTCGAATATTTTCTATTATATGAAATGGTAAATAAGAGACAAAACTATTTGACATTCAAATCAAATAAATTTCCAATTTTACGACACATCTGTCTGAGGTGCCCATTAGTCCAATTGAATATACTGTGTAAATATCGGATGGAATAAATTGTTTACTTGGCATAATCGAATCGTATATAATTAAGTGATTTATTGCAATTTCTCCAGCAATTATTCCGGGCACTCACTTTCAGCTCATCGGGCAAAACTGACATCACGCATCACGTCGCTGCCAAAACATATTCAATTCAATTGAAATCAACTCTTTGTGTATCTTAGGCAACGGAATCGCAAATGCAAATGCAAATCCCTGTAGCCCTACGACGAATGAATTGACAATGACAAAGAGTATTAAACGTATTATTCTCCGTCTCGGCCTCCGCACTTCTAGTAGTTATGGGGGTATTCTCCTAACCCATGTGGTGAGTATTCACAATGGATTCATTCACAATTAACTGTACACAATCTGAGCTCCATAACCGTTTCAGATATTAGCTTGTATCTCAGCAGCATACAGCACGCCGCCATCATGCGGCTTATATGGCGCGCCGCCTTGCCAATTTCTGCCAGCCCCACCGGGACAGACACCCAAGTAAGTAATTTCATGCAGCATCTTAACTCTATCTGTATCTTAGCTTTTTTAAAAACTAATTGATACTTCTACTCCAGCTGCGCCAGGCCCGGCAAAACCTATTGCGAGCATGTCCCCAACTATCCCACGTAAGTTGAGCTAGCTTAATGGCCCACATAAATGTCCGACCCCAAAGACACATACAAACTGTTGCTAACAAACAAAATCTCATGCAAATGCATTTCAAACAAATGTTTGGCCAATACACAATGCCCGCTGTCTCCAAATCAAATTAAAAGCGATCTCGTACTGAAACCAGAAACTCGTTTTTGCATATACTTCACGCGTATCTATTGTGAATACCTATATACCCATATGCCCGAATACCCACATGCCCATGTACACATATACCTAGAGACCTGTTAGCTGACAGTTGTCAGTTGCTAGCTGCCAGTTCCGCGACGACGACGCACACGTATTCGAAGATGCTTCGACTTGTGGCTGGTGGCTGCTGGTTGCTCTCTGATGGCTCTGTTTCTAGTCGATGGCTGTTGCTGCTCGACTCGACCAGCTGGCGGAGCTCCTTGACCCAATAAACTTGAATTGACAGTTCAAGACACTTTGTCTGCGACGACGCGCCGCGTGCTTCTCGAATATTTATGAATGCCTCTTTGAATAATTAAGCATTTAGTAGAGTGTATAGGGTATCATAGCTATTAGATATGATTGATTGTCAAAAAATCCAAATTGGTTCATGTGTAAGGACTTTAGCCTATTTATTATTCTTTGACATTCAGTAAATGACTGAAACTGCGTTTTTCGGTAATTATTATAACTTTGCCAGAATTATTTATTTCAATTATATATTGTTCAGAAAGCAGCAGAAATCAAATTCCGTCAATGTAAATTATATATTATTAGAAATCCTATTAATCAATTTTAATACTTATTTTTTTAAGAAACGCGAATTTTAATGTATAACTATAATTTTGGTAACATTTTTAAGATTATAGAATATATTTAGAAAGAGGGAACTATATCAATTTTTCCTGAACTTTGCCTGTATATAATTCTTATAATAATTAAACAAATATTTGTTGGGCTCGCTGAAGCAATGTAATGTAAATAGCTTTAAGAGTATTTAAGCTTCGTTACTTTTGGCTGCCATTTTTTTTCTCATATGCTTAATTATAAGGATTGATAGTTGCATTTTATTTTCTACCGTATTTGAAGGGCTATTTTTAGATAATTTCTTTGATTTGAAAAATATCGGTGTAAGTTGTAGCCACTAGACACGATGATAATGAAATAATAGTGATATTAGGAATGTTATTGACAATAGCAATGGCAATGACAATGATGAGGCAGACGCCAAGTAAGGCCACAATTTGGCGCCGACTCAGCAATTAAGTAGTCATTTTATGAGGCCTACGGAATTCGGATATTGCACAATTCTTAAAAATAAAAGCAAAAAAAAATTAAAAAAAAATAAAACAGAAAAACAATTTGGATGGGGAAAAGCCAGAGTTTGTTTTCACCTATGTGACACATATAGTGGCACGTGATACGCATGCGATGCAGTTGACGTGAAGGGGCGAGCAAATATAAGTGAATGCGACTAGCAGTTTTACCTTCTGCCTAACCCATTGTCTGTCTGCAATATTAATTATGATTTAACAGCACGGAACACGGGCGTGGCAGACATTCGGGCATTTGCCCCTCCCCGAGTGCGTCTGTTGTTCGTCAGTTTGTTGCATAAGCCAAATGAGCCATGTCTACAAGTCACTTTCGCAGCAGACTCTCATGTAAAGAGATGGAAGGAGGCAGCACGGGGAAATCTACTCGAAACCATCTCTTACATCACATGGGCAACATCTTCAACTTTCCTCTCATTGTATGATGCCTTTGCAGATATCTCATCAAAAGTCTCGTACGTAAGTGGGGCTATGAAGCGGCTTCTTTGTTAGTCGACGAGACCTGGGAGGAATTCGCGGCCGTTGCTTGGTCGGACACACCTGTATTCTACGATCCAAAGTCTATATTTCCGCAGCGCGAATTTGCCAACGGACAAGACTTCAATGGATACAGTTATCAATCGCCCTTTGGCGACGTGCCAAAGCGAGGTGCAGGGAACTCGCTCTTCGCGCCCATTCACACAACAGAGGCGCCCACGTGAGTAGCTGCTAGAGAAATCCAGACAATTCTAACTTTATTTTCCATTGTAGCTACCTATTGTACACTTCGTCTGGCACTGGTGGGCGCTATCGTACGGGTGGTCAACAGCACGGCGGGCAGACTGGATCCGGTTCGAGGCATTTGTATTATAACAATTTTGGCAAGACGCCCTACAATGCCACACTCTGGTTGAAACGTCTTGTGCGCGATCTGAGTCTTAAGCAGAATGCCATTCAATCCGTGCAGTCAAAAATGCAACAGCCGAAGGAGCAATCTGTGAACATTTCAGGGGAGGCTAGGGAGGAGCTGGAACAGGAGCACGAGCCGGAGCAGGAGCCGGAGCAGAAGGCAGAGCAGCAGCAGGAGCAGCATAAGCGCAGCATGCGCGATGTATCGCTCAATATGGATCTCTTAGATATTGTGGGCGTCAGCAACAACAAAAACCATAATAAGGAAAAATCTCGAACAAAACGACAAAGTCAGTTACGCTCAACGCTTTGCGAAACGACATCGCAGTTCATAACACCCCAAGCTGCTCTGAATTCCCGAGGCAACTGGATGTTTGTTGTCAACGAGGAAAACACTGCGCGGCAAATGGTCAAGGCGGAGCTTTGTGCGTAAGTATTCAAACGCAATAATCTTTTATACTGCCAAGTTTAACAATTGCTAATCGGCTTAGAGGGGATATCGTCTTCACGCGGTTCACATTGTTTTTTGCGTCTCTTTTCTGTATGTGCTCGTGGTTCGTGTTTATGGTAAAGATAACAGTTGGTCTGTTGCAGAAAGCAGTTGTAGACTCGAAAACTGCTTTTTACTGCTTATACACTGCTTAGTTATGCACTACTTGTTTCAAATGAATTTTTATATCTTACTCATATTTCTGTATTTTTATTTTGCTGAGCGCTAATTCCATTTACATATTGACTCCTGTTGAAGTTAGACTCATAGATTGCCTATCAAACATCTAACGAATTGCATCACTATTGTTTTCCAATTGGAGCAACGTAAGAAATTGCGCCCTCAAGCAATTGATATCAGCTTATTACATGTTAAAGAACCATAATCTGTGAAATTATTTTACATTCACAAATAACAGTCACTTACTGTAGCTGTGACATTGATTTGTTATGGTTGACGCGGGCTTATTATTGTGAACGACATAAGCAATACAAATAAAATTGTAGTACGAGTTTATCATTACTTTTTTTTTAGAAAATGCATCCGATTTCTTTATTGACGATCTCAATCGATCATTTTAGTTGAAGATAATTCAATATTTTGGAATCGGATACCCAAAAGAAGCTAATATAGAACAAACGTTATCAAAATTAAACTTCACCGTTGCCACTGTGTTAGCTACGTAGCTACATAGTAACTATAAATTCGTAAGGCATGAAGGGATCAGAGTATCTACTAGTCGAGCTCTCTCAACCAGAGCCTCCACTTGTAGATGTAAAACTTAGTTTGTTATAGCCTGGAATTTATAATGGTAACAAGAGTTAGGTTTACGCAATGGCTGTTAATATAGTGTTCATGTCTTATTGACTTGCGCTGGTGTTTTAATTGATTGCTTAAAAACACACTCAGCACAATCAGTGCATAGGACCCCTCGCGCTCTGGCCTAGTGTCACACAGCAGGATAGCGTTCTTTATCAAAAAATATTCCCCTCTTTGATGAAATATGTTTGTTGGTTGGGCTGGTTATTAGGGGAAGTCCATGTGGTAACATAGGCACGTGGGCAGCGGAATTTATTTGCTGAAGGTTCAAGTATGGGTATGTGCAGTTTTACGTTAGGGTTTTGTGTCATAATTGCGGGTGAACCAATTATAACACCCTGAAAAAAAATTCGAAGATTAACCAAACAGCGGCCGGTGTTCGTGTCCCCCTTGACTAAGGCAAACTGCCTCTGTTTTGTGCGTGCGCTACTCGAAAACCTTTGGAAAAGTGCAAAATAGGGTGACGAAATGCTCGGATGAGGAACATCCGAGTAGCTGCAACCAGTGCACTGACAGAAGGAGACAGAAATATGTGGAGGGAAAGAGTCAGAAAAACTGTTGCTGCTGCTACTGGAGCGAATAATATATGTCCAATTTGGTTTTCATTTGTCGCCTGCCGCCTCTTCGGATGCTCCCATACCTTTTCACTTATATAACAGTACAGCGCCAGGAGCAACAGCTGGTAAGGACACAGTCTCTAAGTACCGTTGCTTCAGTCTTAGCACTACTCCTTATCAATTACGCACGATTCCCGTTTTAACAAGTTCGTTAAACTTTCAACTTTGCAGCCGGCGCTACTTGTCTTATTTTTCCCCTCTTCTTCTTCTTGGTTTTTTTTCGACTTATCGAGCATATTTATGAGTGCAGCTCGAATCTAAATTTTGTAAAGTTTTTTTTATTTTTTGTTCGTTTGGTATTTGGAGCTGTTTCCGTTGTTATATAATTCTCATATCTCTCTATCTCTCTCTCTCTCTCTCTCTCTCTCTCTCTCTCTCTCTCTCTCTCTTTCTCTCTCTCTCTCTCTGTATTTCAGCTCAAACACATGCTCGAACCTGTGCGATCTGCCCAACGGCTACAATTCCAGGTGTGAGCAGAAGTTTGTTCAAAAACGTTTAATTGCGCTTCAGGGCAATGGCCAAAATCTCTATACGGACACGTTCTGGTTTCCCAGTTGCTGTGTCTGCACTATAGCCGCAAATTAGGCAGCAGCCGCACAGGAGCGAGATGCACAGCCACGGATGACAGCGATGGAACGACTTCTATTCACACATCCGAATAGCCGTTAACATTATCGAGCATTGAAACTCGATACGGACACGATTTTTGCAGCAAATAATTGATAATTAAATCTTAAACAAGCACTCATAAACATACGTCCACTCACACACACACACACACACAGTCATAAATACACACACGCAAGCATTTATTATAGCTTTACATTTAATTTAAAAAAAAAAAAAAATTAGTAAAAATCAAAGCAAAGGCAAACTAATGGAAATAATTTTGAATAAACAAAGAAATTAATTAGAAACATACCCAAAATGCAAAACTTTAATGACTCCATGAATATTTTCATACAAATACGATAAATGGTTTGTATATATAATACGAATAAAACAAAAACAAGTTATCAAAATTGGAGGGCTCTGTGCACTTACATATGTCTTTTATTTTTTACTAGCTTGACAATTTATATAAAATTAAATGAGGATAGTCGTAAGAGTATACAATAAAGATAAGCATGGAACAATATATTTCTATATAGTGTAAGAAATACGAAACCAATTAGATTTTGTTTTCCGCAATTGAGACCTTACGGGAGAGGATCTAGGATCTGCGCTGTAGTGGCATTCAACTCGTCCTCTCTTTACCTATCGGGTTTTAGTCGCATCTATAATCAACCAAAACCACATTTGTATATTTATAAATCTGTAAATCCGTAAATTAAGACTTTATCAGATATAAATTACATGAATTTTCATGTTGTCTGAACTGAGTCCATTCAGGCAAAACAGATTATTTTAATAAGTAGAAGAGTCTACACTACTACATCTATCACCAATCACTGTCCGAGTGGATACTTTTGCAATGATATATATATTATATTTATTTGCTAAATGTCTGACAATATTATATAAGCTACGTGTGGTCCGAATTCTAATCAACCATTTTTTGATTGAGCCTTGGGCATGCAACAATTGCGTTATGCGGTTTTCCATTTAATGGAACTTTCGGCCTGCAGCAATTTAATAATGATTGCAAAATAACGAAATGTGTGCAGCAGCAACAAAAACAACAGCAAACGCACAATGAGAGAACACCTGCTGCAGTTGGAATTACATTTCATAAATCCAAAAACAATAATCGTAAAATATCATCAGGTGTCACGCGCAAAGCGTAAGAGCAAGCGTTGGCCCAGTGCTGCTGCTGCTGCTGCTGCTGCTGCTGCTGCTGCTATCGGATGAGCAGGAGGCACACATCGACTAATGGCTGTCACTCGATGCTCACAGAATCGAGGGGTAATAGCCAGTCCGATGCCTTGAACTCGATTCACCCAGTCATGACACAAGTTTCGTATTTCAGCGCCTATATAATATATATTAAGCTAGTTTACAAGTCGGCAAATAAATGTTCAAATTCGTATAAATTTAATTTTTCATATTAATTTTTCCTTTCCGATGCGAATATAACAAACTCTCCTATATAAAAGGAAAACACTTATGTAATGAATATTAGCCGAAATCAATTTAGGTTACACACTTAAATTATTATAAAGCTAATCAGAAATACGATTGTAAAATATTAACCAATAGCAGAATGCTTCTGCAATAACTATCGCCACAGTTTTAATGTGTATATATAATCTATGCCTACACTTTCCGAGTGGGGCTCAACGGCAACTCAATGAAGGCATAAGGTAGAATAGCTTTAATTCGAATTCGCTTACCTTTTCTGGAAACAACGCAGTCGGACATACCCACCCACTGTGAGCTGCCTTCATAAATATGCGTATGTAAGTATGCGTGTGCGTGTGTGTATGAGGGTTAATTTAGATGAGTGTGAGTGTGTGTGTGTGTGTGCGTGCGCAGTGAGTTTTAGCAATGATTAGCATCACGAAATGAAAAACTATTGTTCCAATACGCAGCGGAGCGGCATGGTGAGCCAGGTAAAGGACGTGGATAGGGACGACAGGACATTGACAAATCAGGTAATGGATAAGCGGGCAAAAGGGATGCGACGAGTCTAGCAATTGCAACAATCAAGCCGAAACGCTGAAAAATAATTGAGTGATTCGCATAAAATAATATACAAAATGAGAGAACATCAAGTAAGTCTAAGCCCAAACTCTGACTGCTGGACAACATGAGCGGCAGAAGCTCTGCTCAGTGCTCTCTGCACGTCGCGCTCCGTCGCAGTCCAGAGCCAAGTCCAAGTCTACAGCCGAGCAGCTGAAGTTTTGTGGCAAAGCAAAAAGTGCTGCGGCTGCCTGGAAACGAGCTCACAGAGAAAAGGAAGCAGCGGCAACAGCAACAACAACAGCAGCAGAAGCAGCAGCAGAGGGTAATAATGCAACAACAGCAGCAGCGATAGCAACTGCGCAGTCGAAGCTGGCAGCGTACGCAGCAACTGCGATGTGTATAAAAATTTAACATCTGCTCCTTTCATGATTTCGGAAAACTCAAAACTCGTACGACAGCAACAACAACAACGGCTGCAATAACAACAACAACAGCAGCAGCAGCAGTAGGGTTGTAATGGAACAAATAAAAAAGTATATATATATATATATATATATATATATATATTATATATATATATATAAATGTGTGCATGTGTCAGTGTGTGTATATGTGGGAATTCTTTTTGTTGTTGTTGGCTGTTAATGCATTTGGCTTGTGTTACTCGTATTACGTGCATTTGTGCCGCACTTTCATAGCTGAAAGATCTCGCGCTCTCTCTCTCACTCTCCTCTGTCTTCTTTCTCTTTCGCAGCAACTCCAGGACATACCGGATGGGTCCTTGATGGAGACGCTAGGGCATGACTCGCGTGCATTCAACTTCAGCTCCAGCTTCGGTTATCAACTACAGCTAGAGCAACACTGTCAGAACTTCAGCTCTGAGCCTTGCTGCTTGCGGTAAAGTTTCTGCCATCGCCTGCTGTGTATACCCTGAGTAAGGCGAGTCCATAGGCTTGTGTCAACAGATGCTGTCACTGGATAAAATAGTTAAAGTATAACCACAATAGACGTAAGACCTAAGTTGGTTTTTATTTTTGATTCTTTAAGTGTATTTAGCATTCGACCTTTCGAGCTTTAAGGCCACCGCCTGCTGCATTTATGCGAAACCCGCGCGCATTTCTTTCATTTTTCAAATACGTAGCTGCAACTGTCAGATACTTTATCGCAGTTCTTGTTGTTGCTGCTGCAATGTGAATGTCCTTTGTTGCCTGACAAAGGACACGCACACACATACAAACACACACACAAAGCATTCGGAACGCTTAAGTAACTTTATGGCACGCACAAGTTCTTGCAGCCCAGCCAAAGTTTCGCTCACTGCTGCAGCGCAATCAAACGGCAAAGTGGCAAAGTCAACGGCAATGGCACGACGTCGCCACCACCAGCAGCGGCAGTAGCAGCAGCAGCCGTTGCAGTTGCACGCCCTTTACCCACGTATTGACGCAAACCAGCGACGGCTGTGTCTTCTGTTTGTGCAGATGTAGCTCAACGAGCAATATCTTGGCCTGGGTGCGTAACTCTCTATCTCTCTCTCTCTCTATCTCTCTCTGACTGTGTGTGTGTGTGCCTCCTGTGTTTACCTTGTGTGATATTCGTGAGTAGGACAGGTCAGTGTTCCTCTGCCAGGATAAGCATTAGGATAAGGGTTGCGTCCCCGACGATTTTCCATTACGCAATGCAAATAAACGAACGTCTCAATGTCCTCACCCGCTCCCTCCCTCCCTGGACGCTTGCCCCTTCCCAATTTCCATGCAACAAAGCAACTGTCAAGGTTTTGCCTGCCTTTTTGTGCAGCTTCAAAGCTAAATCCTTATGCCCAGCGAGCACTCGCAGCCCACATTCGCATTCGCATGCTGTCTAAAATACTCTAGCCGAAAAAGCACTGGCAGCAAAAATTGCATGCACACACACACACACAATCGCACACACACATCACACACACATCGCAAACACATTTACATTCGGTGAACTAATAGTTTGGCGGAAAAAAAGTGAAATGAAATCAACTGACATATAGAGCAGGAACAGGATGAGGATGAGGAGCAGTGCCACAGCTAGGTACTGTGACGCTCCTCACTCTCACTCTCTCTCTCTCTCTCTCTCTCTGTATCTCTCCCTTTTCTTCCCTATTTCTCCTCTTTCCCTGACTCACGCCTTACCGCAGCTCTTCACAAAAGCTGCTAGCAAAAAGTGAAAAAGAAGGCAAATTGTACCAAAAATCCCACAACAGCCAGTGCAGCAGTGCCAGCAAGGATGTACCGCTCACATACAGATGATGTTACGCCCACAAGGTCCAGGCTTCACATAGAAATGAGCACAGCAGCAGCAACAGCGAAATAAAACCAGAATGTATTCGCTCGTAGCTGTTGCCGCCGCTGCTGCTGCTGTTGCCTCGTTGCTGTTGCTTTTGCTTTTGCTTTTGCTGTGTTGCATGGCTCATAGATTGCAAGTTCGCATTGTACGCGCGAAACTAGGGAAAAAATTTTTAATTGGAACAACAACTGTAAAGGAGCCGTGGCGGCAGCGGCAACAGCAGCGACAGCAACAGCTACAGCAGAAAAAACTTCAAACGCCGCATGGTCGTGTTTATATGTTTTATGTCTATATGTGTGTGTGAGTGTGTTTGCCATCATAGAGCAAATGCAGCTGTTTATGTATAAACGTACCAGAGTGTGTGTGTGTGTGTTTGAGCAGGACTTGTTTGAGTCAGGACTCAAAACAGCAGCAGCAACTACCACAGCAAGCAACAAGCTTGAACGTTGGTATGAGTTGCCGATCGAAGGTTGTACAGCACACAACACAACGCAACTAGAGAAACAACAGGGTGATTCTTGAATAGCCAAACAATTTGTGACGAAATAAACAGCGATTTAATGACCATACGAATATAAACTCTTTTAATTTAACTTGAATATAGTATATATAAGAGATTCATATGAAATAAAATAATTATATCTATGACGTTTGCTTGGATAATATTAGATACGTATTCCCCTAACACTTTTAATTTGAATTCAAAATACGAATTGCCAAATGTAATGCAATATCAAGTTTTAATTTCTTCCCTTCATTTACTTCGAACGAGTATCATTCGTTTTGTTGCTGCAGTCGACATGTTGCGGCTCGAAACCTGGCTCGACTTGTGCTCGTTTATTTATGGTTGAATGTTGTGTTCGCTGGTGCCGGCGTCGAGCCGATGCGTTCGGGTTGCGTCCGCTGCCTCTGCTGACGTTTTTGCTGTTGGCTGCTGGCGTCGGGGTTGGTTTGCCGTTCGCTTGTGCACGGCGCAATCAGTTGTTGTGTATCCTTCGAAGGGTGAAAAGTTTCCTAAATACAAAAACTTTTGCACCGCCGCCGTCGCTACGTTCGAGCGCCAGAAACGAGTGCGAATTGCCAGTGTCTGCCCGCTGCCCGCTTTCCGCTGCGAGCTGCAAGTCGTGAGTGGAGCGTTGCCGTCGCCAGCTTCAACTTGAGCTTCAGCTACAGCTACTGCTACTGCGTCAACATCTTTTGTTGTCAATTTCCGCGTGTCATTTTCCTTTCCACACTACATACAATTTTTGGCAGCTCAGTTAAATACACATTGATCAAGGATTGCAGTTCGATTGAAAAACCAGTTACCAGAATGCTGCTCATGTGAATAATGTTAATCGACAACAACAGCTACGGCAAATGTTTAACAACAATTTCAATTTACCTGCAGCTTTGCGTCGTTTCTTTGCGTTAATTTTCTTTTCGCGTCGCGTTCGCATCTCTCGCGTTTTTTTCGTATTGTAAACCATTTTTCGAGTTCGATATCCGACTTTCGTTCCAATTCGTGCGCGACTTCCTGGCTTTCATTCGTTCACAACTTTACCCAGTTGCTCAATAGATCCTTACAAAGAGAACCAAAAAGGCAACTATAATAGATCTCGAGATATGTAGATCACTTTTTCCCAGTGGCACCAGCGTTCAGGCAAATGGCAATGGATTAACAACGGTTTGTAAGAATATATTTAAGAATAAAAAACAAGTCCGATTGTCCAGTGCAACGCCAATCGGAGATAACCCAACGCTGAAGAATGAGAGAAGTCTTATATAAGTGAGGTTCATCTGTTACTGTCAGGTTCATCTGTTACTATTGACACAGAGAAAAACGAAATTAGTTTTGTAAACTGAAGTTTCTATGTTCACACGTTTTCTGTGAGTGTTGTCTTAGTAGCAGCTGCATGCGCAATGGTAAATGATAATTCTTAGATCCTTATGCATCTTTATAACCATGTTCAACAATGTTATTAAGAGATCGACAGACCATTATCATTATCCGTTCAAAAAGCGTGTACTTAACTCGAGTTGCCATTAGTTGCTTATTTAACTGTGGATAGTTGTCCATCGGAATCTTTAGTTTTATTCATGTCCATTTATTCATTAGCTCATATTCAGATTTATTCATAGATCCCTTACTCAACTATGAGCATTAGATCGGTCCCTCTTCGCATATATTATATTTGTTTTCATTTGGGTTACCTGGCCACATATGCACATGACAGAAGCAAATGCAATTCGATCGGCAAAGTCTTTGGGCTGGGACTTATCGAATTTCAAAAGACACTGCACTTGCTTCAGCATACAAGTTTCGGCATATAAACAAACCAATTTTTGGGATTTATTGATGGATTTGGATGACGCCTTAAAGAAATAACACTCGCAAAATGCAAGCAAAATAAACATTTGCGAAGGCTGGAATAAAATTTAATGGAGACGCCAGCAGTGGCAACAACAACAGCAGCAACAACGAGTACGACGGCAGGCAGCGGTGCTCGATTTTTGTTGTTTTATTTTTTTAACCATGAAACTCCCGAAAATTGACACAAAAAACATTTCCAGATGAGTAATGACAATAAACACGCGGCAGCAGCAAAGACAGATACAAAATTTGAAGAGCAGGGCAAAGCTGCTTCTGCCAGCAGCAGCAGCATCCACAACAGCATCAGAGACGCCGCCAATCCGATAGATACATTTGTATCTGTGGCGCATATGCGCCGACGTTTGTCAAGTTTAATTAAAAAGCAGCTACAAGCACGAGTACTGAAGAGTTATATGCTCAGCCTGCCAGCCAAAACACAACAACGACAACGACAACGGCAACGGCAACGGCAACGGCAACTTGAGCTCCAATACGTCTACAAATAAGATACAGATACATGCAGCACTCGACTCGGCTGTTCGTAGCTAACTAACAGTAACGTGCGTACTCCAAGCAGCTCAGCAGGCAGCACTCAGTGAAACTTAAAGACACACACACACTCATACATGTCAGCTTCTTTTGGCGCGCTCAAAACAGAAGCGCCAAAAAAATAAGAATAAAATAAGAATCGCACAGTAAAAAGCGAAGCTGCAAAAGCGAAAGCGAAACACAAGTAAAAGACGAACACCAGCAGCAGCAACAACAGCAACAAGAACAAACGCAACAACGGGAACAACTTGAAGTCAAAGTCGGCCCACGCCTCATTCTGGGCGCAGAAGCTGCCTTGACAAGGGCAATAAAGAGAATTGAAAGCGCCATAGAAGCTGACGACGCCAGCACAGCAAAATAAATAATAAAGTAATACAAATTGAAGAAACAGCAGCTACAACAGCAACAGTAACAGCAACTGCAGCAGCAAAACGAAGTTCAAGTTCAAGCAGCGCATGTTGTTTGTATCTTGCAGCTTGTGTATCTTGCGCTGCAATTTGTCTGACCAGAGTGGAGGAGGCACATGTGCCGCCAACTGGGCGCGACTGTTGCGGCTGTTTTAATGCTGTTTGTTGTTGTTGCTGCCGTTGTTATTATGGCTGTTGCATCTATTTCTGTTGCAGTTTATGAGTTTATGGCGACCCCCAATGAATTAGCTCGCCAGCTAAATATAAACACGGCCACGCACACATTGCAACAACAAGAACGACTTACTGCGAACAAGCAAGTAACTCACGCGCGCACACACACACCCATACATCTGTATGCACTGACACACGCCCACATATTGCGTTTTCGTTTTCATTCATGAAATAAGTTCAGGCCGAAAAAAGCGTGCCCAGGTAGCCCACGGCAGCGCCAAGAGATACGGCAGGCAAATTAAGGCTTTGACCTAGAGAAAAACAAACAGCTCGCAACACAGGCGCCCTCACTCACACACTCACACGTGTGCTTGTAGCTTTAACGGTTACGTGCGTGACTTTCAAAGAATGCGAGCCAAATGACACACTCGTAAATTTGCACACACACACAAGAAGCACACATGCAAGTGAGTGTGTGCGTGTGCGTGTCGGCCTGCTCTTGGTTAGCTCCTTTGCATGGCTTCATTGTGGCGCGCAGCACGTTTCATTTCATCGAATTTTTGCAAACATATTCAACATACTCCACTGAGCTGCCAGCCTGCCAGCCTGCCAACCCACCCGCCTACCACATTACCACCCTCCCTCACTCAGCTCGCTTCCTCTCTTCTGGCACTCTTTATATGGCAACGAATAACTCAATTTACACGTGACACATCGACAAGCAAATTAACCCATTAGTAGAGTAAATTATAATTTAGTTGAGCCAAGACGTTAATGTGTGTGTGTGTGTGAAATATGATTTCTAAGTAGAAGTCTTCAATATTTGTAAGAGATATTATCGTAAGATGTATATCAGATATGGAAGCTTTGATTTTACTTCTAGGGAAGAGTATTCACATGTCATAATCAAGGCCAAAATATCTTTAGAGAGGGAGAGGGAGAGAGAGGAACTTGTAGTCGAGAGGAAAGTCGGCTAATTATAGGACCGGAAGGTTCACTGTTTAGTGTGGGGAGTTGCCTTCGCTTATTAATGTTTTGAATTGTTTTGAGAAGCTCTACAAGAGTTAGGAATTTCATTTAAAATTGCCAAAATATGTAAAGAAAATAATTAATAACATATTCTCAAGCTGAAGTTTTCGAATATTTCAACGAGCAACATATTAATTAATCTCTAAGCCAGGAGCTGCATTTAGTGCAGATCCCCCTGACCTGTGAATATAATGCAATAATGCAGACTCCAGCTCGGTGTAGCCTGGCATATTAGCAAAAGTTCGCTTAATTATGTTGCAAGACGCATGTAACGTGAAATAAGAGAGTGTGTGGCGTGCGGCATGTGGCAGATGCATGTACTAGTGCTGTTCCGCTGAATGTACGTTTATTTCGTGCTTATTTTAATAAATATTTGAGTACGAAAACAATTTTGAACAAATTTCATATATGAACAAAAGTTGAGAGCAAGCGCCGAATACGTCAGATAATATATTAAAATATTCTACATTGGGGCAACATGGGGTGTATGCCCAACAATCGCAGCTGAAGACATAGCTGTAGCTGTAGCTGGAGCCTGTTAGCTGATTCAGTTTAAATGCTACTGGCAGCGCGTCAGCTTGATAGACAGACAGGGAGATGGAGGCAGGCGAGCGAGCTGCCATTCAGCTAGTAACTGTGTAGCCAGGAGCAAGAGCAGGAGCAGGAGCAGGAGAAGGAGCAGGAGCAAGAGCACAGGAGTTTGGCAAACTGCCAGTTGCTGTTGCACTTGTTGTGCCATTCCTTGACTTGCCTCGACAAATGAAAGTCAGGTAACAGGCAGCAAGCAGCAGGAAGCAGGCAGCAGGCAGCAGGCAGCAAGTGCTACAACATGAGGCAGCCTGCGCTCGCCCTCGCTCTCAGGTTCGTCATGGTTGAGCTCTTTTATAGCATTTGGTCTATTCTGCACATGCAACGCGTATGAACATGTGTATGCAGGTGTGCGTGTGGACGTGTGTGTGTGTGTAGCCCAGTTTAAGCGGCAAATGCAGCTGAGAGTCACCTACATTCATTGCTTAAATTATTTCAGCTCCGGCCATTTTTGCCCTTGTGCATTCAGCATTCTGCATTTTCAAATGACGCATTTTTCGCATGTACACATACATAGCAAACTATATACATGCACATAGATATGTATGCGAACTGTAGCTAGGCATATACATATGTGTGAATGTACTGTGTGCTGCGTGTTTAATTCGCAAAACATTTGCAAAACTTTGCAAACTGTACGGCAACAGCAGCCCCACACAGGCACTGTGAGACTGAGTGACAGAGAGAGACAGAGCCATAGAGATTGGGAGATAAAGAGAGAGAGAGAGAGAGAGAGAGAGAGAGAGAGAGAGAGAGAGAGTAAGAGCGAGTCAGATATTGTAGTGAATTGCGCGCATTGTTCACGGTTTCGTTTATTGTAAGCCTGACACTCATACACACTTATCCGTGTTTACTTAGCTTCTATCTAAAATACATCCGAGCTCAAAAGCTGCAACAAATTCACAGACCAGGGTTATTTTTTTATCAGCCTACAGATAAGATAAAAATCAATAAGTATATATAGATTTTGTCAAACAGTTGATTTATGTATAATTCCTTCGAGTTGGCATTATGTCACAGAGCGGAAATTGGGGCTTCGGGCTTCGGATACGATTTGAATAAAAACAAAAATTAAACTGATGCAAAATAAAAAAAAAATAAAAAAACGCACGTTGAATGTTGGTTTTCTTGGATTTCTCAGCTTATGGCAGTAAGACCGTCTGCAAGAGGAAGCGCTAATTGTGCACATGTTGCAGTTGTCCATGCCACATAACCACGCATTCGCGTTGGCCTAATTTCCAAAATCGGGATCTTTATCGCAATACTCGTACTTTACTTCGTAGCTCGTAGCTCGTAGCTCGTAGCTCGTAGCTCGTAGCTCGTAACTCGTAACTCGTAACTCGTAACTCGTAACTCGCGACTCGCAAGTGGCAACTTGCGACTCGTAACTTGCAACGCGCTGCTTGGAACATGCAACTTGCAGCGGACAATGTAAATATATGAACGGCAATGGCTGCAGGATGGACTGCTGATGCCAAAGTGGAAACGCGAAACGAAGTCGCATAAAACGGAAAGTGCAGCAAATTGTGGCAGCTGCAACAGTGTTTTCTCTTCTTCTTCTTTGTTTTGTTTTTTTTCTGTTTCAATTTCCTTGCATTCGCCGATCTTAGCACTGCGGCAGGTTCTGCTGGCCGTTGGCCTGTACCCGATCAATTAAAGGTGCTTCTTCTTTCCAACTAATACGAGTTGTTATTGTTGCTGATGTTGGTGTTGTTGCTTCTTTCCCTGAAATTGCGACACGCTAATTGTAAGCGACAGCATAATCAGGCTTTAATTGTTCTAAGCAGCACCAACGCCCGTCAGCCTTTACAAAACTTTTGAGCGCTTCAACCCATTGCCATATTTGGAAAAAGTTATTAAAATTAAAATTGAATAAAAGCATTTAGTCTCTATATTTGAGATCCTAAATATTTCTGGGGTAAACTAGGAAGGAAGTATTCTCTATAACTGTACGACGCATATCAATACAGTCCACGAATTTCTCAATCTACGGATTCGTAGAGTATTGTATGTTACTTCTGGCAAATCTAGAAATGTAGAAACTTTGTATAATTATTGACAGATAGAAACTGCTGCATCTGAGTAGATTGTTTTAGCTGACCAAAGGCAAACTCATAGACACTTCAACACCTCAAGTGTGCAACAGCTACACACACAGCAGGCCCCTTGAAGTTTGTGAAGCGCAACAAAATGTTGGCAAGTTGAATAAAAAGCAAAAATTCAAAAGGCAACGGCAAAGGACGCGCAAAAAATGTACACCTGTGCCGTTTTTTATGAGAGCAAAATACAAAATACAAAAGAGACAAATACAACAACAACGACTCAGAAGCAGCAATAAATGCGAGTAACTGCGAAGTTAAAAAATGGCGAAAAAAGCAAGAAAATGACAACTGAAAAAAATGTAGCAAGTGTGTATTTGTGTGCGTGTGAGTGAGTGTGAGCGTGTGTGTGTGTGTGTGTGTGTGTGTGTGTATATGTGTTGTCAGGTCTTACAAAGCCAAAGCATAACTTACAAGCAACAGAAGCAGCACCAACAACAGCCAACGGCAATAAAAAGCCAGAAGTGAGTGTCCTTTACATTTTTTTTTTGCTTTTTTTTTTTGTTGCTTGCTGCTTCCTGCCAGCGTGAAGTTGGACTTGGCCAACGCTCATTATATAGTCAAAGACCATAATTATGTGTTGAAGTTTGTAGATGTTTTAAGTGAGTGAACAGAGAGCTGAGAGATGCAAAGAATAACGATAATAGCAGCAAAAACAAAAAAAAGGACAGCCTAGAGTGGCAGCCAAATACAGTTGCCTTCTATAGCTAGGATAGAGTTAGAGCTGGGAAAAACGCACACAATTAGTAGTAAACATGTATTCCTACATTTGCTTATCTCTTTTCAACGGGCTATTACCATTACTCTCCCAAATATCCTCCTTCGCTGATAAGCGACCTATGCCAACTAAGTAAGTTACTTCGTAAGTTCAAAGATCTCATTTGCATGTCTATTTAAAGTGAATGGAACTATGAAAATCATCTTAAAATTGACTCTGCTCATTCGCAGCCAAATAGAATAAGCTCTTACGCTCTTTAGGTTAATCATGTTTACTAATGTGGCAGGTCTTTCTGTACTCCCTTGGATCCACAGTTATGACACCTGAATACAGTTTGAAATCTAAAGCAGCTTGAAGTGAATGAAGTGATCAGGGAACAATAGCCGATACTATGGATATTATGTTATTCTGTGCATTAAGATTAAATAATAAAGCAAATAGCTGAAGTTGACATTTGCATTGCCGTTTAACTATAATAGATGGACAATTAATAATAATAAAATTACAATTTATATTTATTTGTATTATCATCATGTATTTTCTAATTCTTTTACAGACTTTGAGTCAAAGGACTTTAAAGGAGACCAACAACAAGCATTTTGGCATCTGAAATTGAACACAAAATTTTATTTTGGCTCATAATCAAAAAAATTAAGACTCGAATACCAAACGAAAATACAGAAATGAAAACAAATAACTTTAAAAAATGAATTAAGTTTATAAAATATTAACTAAATATAACAACAATAACAAATAAACGCGATAATGTTTAATTAATATGTAAGGTAACCCAACAAACAAACAAACGGAAGACAAAGATTTTTAAATATTAAGCATAATATTAAGTAGTACTAAATATTTAATAAACTAAAACAAAATCATTTTCAATAAAAGCTGCAACTATTTTTTATATATATAAACATATTAACAACAAACAAATAAAAACAAAAAAAGGAAATCAAATTTTAATGAAAAAAAACCAGAGTACAAAATTCATAAGCATCAATTTTACAAAATATCACAACAAAATATCAACAAGCTAATCAAATTATATATACACTCACACATAAATGTACATGTATATGTATATCTATATATATGCTTATATATAACTCAATAATGAATTAAATAAATCAAACAACGCATACGAAACAAATACAAATTTACAAAATACAAATTACAAATTTACAAACAAGAATTTTTCAAGCAAGTCGCAAGTCTGAGGCCCAGCACAACAACCGCAACAACAACAGCAACCACTACAAGAGAAACTAATTAATTTTTAGAAATACTTAATCAACAATTAGCGAATATTCGACAAATCTCATTTCGCATGGCTGCCGTTGATAACAACAACAACAACAATATCTTTCAACACGACAAAAATAAAGTACAAATAAAATAAAATTTTGAATTTTCAACTTACAAATTTTTGAATAACAATTAACTTAAATAGTACTAGCACATATACAACAAATAAATTATAAATACAACAAAAATAATAATAAGCAAATAATTGTATTTATATATAAGCTATAAGCGCATTAATTAATATTGAAATACAAATTTTACAACAAACACAAAATATGCACAAAGCACGCGAGATCCGCGAGTTCAAAGTTCAAAATATGAAATAAAATTACAAAAATCAGAAAATGAATTAAATATTAAAAGCAACCAACAAATCGAAAGAAAAACTACCTCAAGAGCAGTGAGCGTGTACAAAAATTTAACATTAAAGTTTTAAATACAAATTTAAAGTTTTTACTCTGCCAACCAGTGTGTACAAACGATATCCTTGAATATCTATATATATGTGACTTTGCACAATTAGACATTTGACCCCGTTCCCCTCCCGCGCAGTTTCATTGGAACTGCGCAGCCATGCGAGTGTGCGGACTTAAATGGCGTCCACAATAATCGCACAGAGCAGCACAGGCGGCCCCGTCGATCCGTCAACTGCAGCGAGCAGTATCGCCAGCAGCAGCAGCAGCAGCAGCAACACGCTGCCAGCAATATCAGCAACAGTTGCTTCGGCAGCTGCCGACTTGCACAATACGCATCTCAATCAGCTGAACAGTCTCAGCCAACACTATACGACGCCCTATCATCATCACTACCAGCAGCAACACTTGCAGCACCAACAGCAACAACAACCGCAACACCAGCAACATCAACACCAACAGCAGCAGCAGCAGCAGCAGCAACAGATACAACAGCAACATTACCAGCAGCAGCAATCGCTAGCCGAGCAACATTCTCAACATTGGGACTATTATGCTCGTCAGCAGCCCGCGACGCCTGCCAACAATAGCAACAGCAACAGCAACAATAACAACAACAACAACAACAACAGCGAGAGCAACAACAGCAGCAACACAAATGTTTCAACACCCTTGGGGAGCAGCAGCAGCAGCAATGCTAATGGCCCTGCTGCCAGTGTTAATAATGGCCACAGCCACGCCCTCAGCCAGCGCGTCCATGGGCCACATAACAGTGATACCGTTGTTGCTGCCACTACCGCCGCCGCCGCCGCTGCTGCAGCAGCAGCTGTAGGCGCCAACGGCAATAACGCCAACTCAAACTCTAACTCTAACTCTAACGGCAGCTACACACGTCCCTGGGAAATGGAGTCCAAGGACAACGGGCCGCCTCAGAACCAGCCACACTCGCAGTTTCAGTCTCAGTCGCAGACGCAGTCTCAGTCTCAGCCAAAGAGCGGCTTTGAGCCCTTCTCAAAGTTGCCCTCATTCCAGAGTCAATTTCATGGCTATAATGATCAACTAATGCCCGACGGGTCGCCCATGCCCCTACCAATTGGGTCAGCTGCAGCAGCAGCAGCAGCAGCGGCCACCCCTGGAGCTGGAGCTGGTCCAGCTGGACTCAGTTCACTGCAAACGGTGGCCATGTCGCCGGCTAGCATCTCGGTTAGTTCGCCAGGCATGATGAGCGTCGGCTCGCCGCTGACGCAGTTGCCAGGCATGCAGACGAGCATAACGCCGCCGTCGGGCAGCTTCACGCCGTTGGGCGCTCCGCCGCCACCACCGAATGCATTTCATCATATGCATTCCCATCATCGGGCAACCGGCGCAGGGGCTTATCCGCTGATGCCAGCAGCAACTGCGGCATTCGGGGACTTGCAGCTGTACCAGCCGTTGACGCCAGGTCTAGCGCCACTGATTAAGAAGGAATCGATGGCTACGTCGGTGGGCGCAGACTATGATATGCTAACCGGCAGCATGCTGCTCAAGAAGGAGGACTTTGATCTCAACAGCAACAGTGGCACGCATCCGCAGCTGCATGGCCATCCTGGCCTAGGCGTGGGCGTGGGCGTGGGCGTAGCTGTGGGCATGCATACGCCCACATCTTACGATGGCAACAACAGCAACAGCTTTCCGCATGCGGCTAGCAGCAGCGGTAGTCATACGCCGCACACCACGCAGCCACTGACGCCGACGCCGACGACAACCACGGCACCCATCAAGGTAGAGAAGCTGTTGCAGTCGCCGATAGCACGTCTGGACGCGAGAAAGAAAGAACGACGGAAACAGCGGCCCAATTCCCTCGAGTCCAGTGCCGAGAGTGAGGCCAGCGGCATGGACGTAGATCCCAGCGGCGGCAATCCCGGACAAGTGGATGCCGTCAGCAGCACGGCCAACTTCAAGAGTCCGCTGAGCGCTTTGGGTATGGGCGACAGCAACGATGCGAACGCCAGTGGATGTGACAAGCAGGTAAGTTCTTGTTGAGGGCACGTAAGCGAGAGCGATAACTGGCAAACGCTGCGAATAATAGGAACACCCACCCACAACCATAACCTTACACTACCTACAACAACAACAACAACAACAACCCACCAACGCCAACCACTCCACCAACAACAACTCCTTCTCTTCTTCCGCCTCTGTTTTGCAGTCAAAGAAGAAGCGCAAGCGCTGCGGCGAATGCGTCGGCTGCCAGCGCAAGGATAACTGCGGCGAGTGCGCCCCCTGCCGCAACGACAAGAGCCATCAGATCTGCAAGCAGCGCCGCTGCGAGAAACTCACCGAGAAAAAGGTAAGTGCACATACACACAAAGTTGGCCACTTGGCAAGTTGGCCATTCCATTCTGGCCTTTTGGTCATTCAATATTTAAGAGTTTCCCAGGCTCGGATTCAAGCTTGGCACAGCCTTACGATGTGCACTTCGCATCCATTCAAAAAAGTTACTCAATGAAATCGCCGCAGACTTGTGCATCTGCTCAGCGGCAACAGCCTAGCCCACGACAAGGCCTACTCAAGGCACAGTGGTGCGAGTCAACACCAATATCACAAGCAGGTTTCATATCTGGGTTTCGAGAACCGGAAAGGTCTTACTGATTGTTGTCCATATATCGAAGGAATATTTTACTAGGCTTAATTTCTGATCGTAGGCTTATGCAGAAATGCATAAAGTTATGAAACCGATAGATACATAGTTCATTTATTTATATTCACATTTGATGTGCGTCAATTTGTTGGGGTTCCACTGTGTCTCAGCTAAATCGTTGCCATTACAAACTGGTTTCCTTTCGCCGCTCGCGGCAACGAGAGTTCGCGCGGTCTTGCGCTCCAGCGGTCAGTCACTCGAGATTTATGTCGGCACAGATGGAACAGATGTTCCAGCTGGAGCCAGTGCAAATTAATGCGTCCATCGTCTGTACTGCCTTCGCCTTCGCCCTGTGCATGGTCACATATTCAACTAGTAACCTACAAGCACGTTTGTAACCATGTGTGTGTGTATGCGTTTGCGTGTGCCTCTGCTTAAGCACTTGCGTACGTGCACTTGAGTGCATCCAGAGCACTCGCGTATCCTTAAGCTCACAGCTACCCAAGCAGCTGAGGAGGAGTTTGGTTCGTTTTCCATTCAGTTTACATTGCGTTCCGAAATCACTTAAGAGCCTAGCCTCAGGCTGCGCATATCCTTAAATAAAATCAGGTTACACAAGGACACATACGCACACGTACACGCGAACGAATCTGCAGCTGAAACTACGGCCGGCGGGTCCATTTTGAGATCTCAAGTGGCTGTGGCTGTGGCTGTGGTTGTGTGATGTCTTCTTTGCTTGCTGTTTGACAAGTTCATTGGCCGAGCACAGCGAATGATATCTGAGAAAGACTCCAAAGGGACTCTACATTTAGAACACATAATACACATATTCAAAGTTAGAATTGCCTAGAGAGCTCAGCTGATCGATCGAACTGATCTCCCTCTCGGTCTCTCGCTTATAAGATTAAGATCATGTCCACGGATGTGAATGGTTCCATTTATTTGGCCGCGCTTCGTACTCTTCAAGTTTAAGAGTAAAAGTGGAAGTAACAGGAAATAAAAATAAATGAAAATAGTAACAACGAGAACTGTAGTGCGAATATGCCGTATGGAATAAAACAAAAATAAAACGATAACAACGAAGCGCGCAAAAGAAACAACAACAACATCAATAATAGCTACAACAAAAGAGAAGAAAACGCCGCTCGCAGCCGCTGCCGCCTGCAGGAGCAGATGTTCACAGCCGACACATACAAACGCTACTCACAAATTCAAACACACACAGAAAGTCAGACAGAGCGACAGACATAAATAAATAAGCGGCTGAGCGCAACGTTTTGTCTCGCTGCTACGATCAACGCCGGCAGCGAAAGCAGCAACAACAACAACGCGCTCAGCGCTGCTTACAGAAGCAGCAAACAGGAAACCGAAAAAGAAACGAGCACGTAGTTACAGCTGCCATGAGCGTAAGTGAGATAGCCAGCAAGATAGTTAGGAGAGCGCAGAGAGCGCACGACTGGTCACACAATTAAGAATGAGGTTGACAGGAGAGCGCGGGCAGAGCTGCGCATGCGTCAGCGCCGGGCTTTGCAAAAGGTTGTCAAACAAGAAAATGGCACGAAAAAAGACGTAGTCGATCGAGGCTGTCCGCTATCTCTTGCCGGCTCAGCGCCTGCCTGCTCCCGTTGCTGTCGCTGCCTCTGCTTCCAATGACGACACACATAGATAAAGTTATAAATTTTGCAGTTGCTATTGCTGTTCTGTGACATGTCAATATACCCAACACACACACATACACATTCATAAATTGTAGACGAGCAGCGACGGCTGTTGGCAGCTCTTCCTTTCGCGCTTGGCACACAATTGGCGCTTTATTTTATATCTTCCTCTGCTTTATCATCATTATTGTTGCTGCCGTTCGACACATGCATCCCGCTACACATATGTACATACATTCTTGTCCCATGTGCTCGTCGCCTGGCCAGCCACTGGAAAAGCAATGCCCTAGACACTGTGCAACAAGACTTTAATTTGTATTGTTGGTACTTCCTTCAACGTGAGACTGCAGCAGCTCTAAGGCGAACTTTTATACACACTTACATATGTATGTATGTATATATTGCTAAAACTGTAACTGTTGTGCTGTATAAAGATTTTCGTCGGTCTTCAAATTGCTGTTTCACAGTGTTAACAGAGAGCATGTACATATGTATGTATGTACATAATAACAACAATGTCGTTTTCTTTCTCCTCTTTCGCGGAAGTTCTTTTCTCTTCAGTGGAGGACAGCTGGTTGGCAATATTTCGGCATATTGTTCTGATTACGTATCGGTTGTTCTCGTTGTTGTTGTTGGCTTATGCCACGAATCGAACGCGGATCAATGCACTTCGTATTTATTTCTGTGGTATTTGTGCAGCTCTTGTAATTCAATATGCGCCTTTTTTTGCTGTCAATTTTTGCGAGTTTTTCAGGTTTTCGGGGTTTTGGTTTCTGCCCGACTGGGCACCTGGTCACACTCCGAACAGACCCGCGTCCTCATCTGCTTTTACTTTCACAAATCAGAATAAAAATGAAAATATAAAATGCCTCCAGCACAAGTCATTAACTTGGCTATTTGAATTGTGCCCACCCGCACCTCTGGCTAAAATCTAAAAGCTGAGGCTGCTTCCTGTCGCCTTCGCCTGCCTTAAATATGCAGTTTTTCTTAGGAATTTTCTCATTAAAACGCTTTTTTCATTTCGCATTTTATTTTCTTCGTCTCTTTCGTCAAACGGCTGGCAAATAAGGCAAATCAACGACAAGAAGAAGAGCAAATATTAAAAGGCGTCTGGTCCAACGAAGCTCGCCGCCAACAGCAACTCCCCCAAAATGGCGGCCAAAGGCAACCTTTGAGTTCAGCTGGGTATGAGTGATTGACTTGGCAGTGCTCTGTTATACCTATTCTGTGTATTGTCCTGCCTAAGACTTTTTCAATTTCACTTTTGTGGCCGCCTGCCACACTGGCAATGGCCAACTGCCAACTGCCAACTGCAAATTGCCAACAGGCAACTGGCAGTAGCAACTTCATCAAGCTAAATGCACTCCGCTGAACGAACTAACCCTAGCGCTCTAAGCCACCCATGACAACTTAAAGGTTTCACTTCATGCATACTAAATTCGAGCTTCTAGTAGAAAGTAGCTCGCACTTAGTACAGGGAGTGCAATGCTCCTACTTGAGCACACAATGTTTGTGACATACTCCCAGCCCTCCTCCTGGTCCTCGTCCTTATTGTCGCCTCGGGCCGGTGGCACACATCCACTCCACTCCACATCCACTCTACAGCGACATTCACATTCACTTGCAAGCGCAGGTCGCTTTTTGGCACGTTGGCATTGCCAGGTCCTGTAAGCTGAAGTTACCAAATGAAGTTAATAATGAGCTTGTGAACTTAATTATCGTCCCTGTCAATCATGTCCATGTATGTGTATTTGCATTTTGTATTGTGCAATCTGATATAATGTCGTGGTCTGGCATATCGAGTTGCACCAGCACACTCATACTCATACTCTCTCTCTCTCTCTCTCTCTTTATCTCTCACATTGTCTATCCTTCACTCTTCCCATGCCTTTCTCTTGTTTGGCCTCAACATTCTATGCACAAGTTTTTAGCAGAGTTTTACCTTTTTGTTGCTTAGATTTTTGTTAGCAATTTTTGCAGCTATAATTGACGCTTATGGCCAGGTGCTACGCTGCTCTTCAGTACATTTCTGCTTCAATCAGTCAATTTGCTGCAACAATACGATGACAGAGAGAGATGTACTGCTCGAGGCATGGATGGAGAGTTCATTGCACTAAGTGGAAAGACAAACTGTGTCCAGTTGCAGGCTCTGCCGTAAATCCGATTGCATTTTTGTTTTATTTCCTTTGCGCCGCTCCAAATGCATATTCATCTGTCGAACACACATACACACACACACACACACACATATATGGGCATAGAGACAAACATCTGCATTTGGTTCTCGCTTCTCTGCACATCTGCTCGCATTGTTCGTTTTTATTTTTTCCTGTTTTTCTTTGGCTGAGCCTTGGCCTGAGCCTTCGCACTGCTCTAGGATTTAAAACAGACGTGCCGCATTTCTGCACTTACTTCACTCTCTCACACACTATCTCTCTCTCTCGCACTCCCTCTCTCTCTCTCTATCTTTCTCAATGTATGCTGCTGCCCTCACCATTTATACATTCACTTTTGATCTACGCACGCTTATGAGTAAATACTTTCCATTTAAATTAATTTATGATATTTTGCTTCGCTTCGAGCTAAGCGGCTTATGCACAACTGCACAGTTTGTGATATATCCAGAGTCTTTTCTCTTACTCTGCCTGCCTTTGATTCTTCGACTACTTGCAGAATAAAAATATGGATTCAATATCGTAAATCAAATGTTGGCTATTTTATTGTGTCTTTCACTATTTTATATTATATATACTCAGCTTGGTGATTCTGGATATATAATTAGTGTGAACACTTGTCCTGTTTATAAATATATTTCTGATAAGAAGTACGACCCACGAACGAGCTATATACATCTGTTAATCTGCTCATCTGTCGTCGCTCTGGATAATCTATAGATCTCTTGGCAATTTTCATAATATTTTGAATTCATAGATATATATATATATATCAATATACGAAATGAATAGGTTTTTGTAATGAATTCACAAATCACAAATATTAAATACTGAATAGTCCCACGGACTCCTAAATAAGATGAGTTTACAGTGGACTCTGTTCGATAGCACGTAAACTCGACTATCAATTTAATCATGTGTTATAATATAAGAAAATTATAATAATAATTCTGGAAAATGGTGGGGTATTGCAGCTGCATTAATTGCACCGTTAGAGGCGTTCGTCGTTATGCATGTCTATACCTGTGTATGTGTCTCTCACCAGAAGTCTGCAGGCAATTACAGAGTTTTTATTTAAATCCCTACAGAATTTATTAATGTTTATTTTATAAAACGCATTTGTGGTGGTACTTTAATGTTTTATTATTCCATATGAATATGATTACAAATTCGTTTTTATTTTCTATTTTTTATGCCGACATGATTTTAATTTAAATACGTTTTTCTACTCTTTATTGCAGGAACCCAAAGCAAAGCCCGTACGTATACAGCATTTATTTATTTATCAAATTACGATTAAGTCCATCAATGAACATTCACAAATAACACACCTTAATTGGCGTAGAAATATTCTATGAACAATTTGAAATGTTTTATCTTTAAGATAGGAAAGTATAGCCTGTTATTCCAAGAAGTTAGGCTATATGTATACTTTAGTCTTGTTGTTTTTTGTCAATTTGGTTTACATATTTCGATTATATCAATTGATGTCCCTGCTGTTGATCTTGGGAATTAATTCATATACAACGAGACCCTTGACAATTTTTCTTTTTACTCCTGTATAGATCGATCTGATAAAGCGTTAAGATATTTTTGCAAAATGAACTAACTATAGAATGGTCGTGTTCAGATAGACATCAATTATGTATGACAGAAAACGTCCGAAAATATAGAATTTGAATAACTCTTTTGCGATTACCTGGCACTGAGGGTCATGTCACGCCCTATTACAGCGAACCTTTTAGTTCTTATAATTTCTAAAGCTATTTGACCTTGAGCATTATGGCTGAAGCTTGCTCAAAATATGCCCCTATAAAAAATTGTGCAAGCAACTCTTTTTAGCTCTTCATTGTTTTGCAGCGAGTGTATCTATGTATCTGATGGATCTCTCGTCTGTCCATGTGACCGTCGCGCTCAATTCTTTTTTACCAGCAGCTTTTTTATCAAGCGCATAAATTAAATAATAAAACGTTCTCATTTGTGTTGGTGCAGTTCTATGTTAAATACATATATATATATGTGTGTGTGTGTGTGCGTGTGTTGTCTGCTGTGCAATTGAATGCTTTTCGGGTAGCTGTTGCTGTATGCATGAAAATGATTTGCTGCCTCGACGGCTGCATGTGTGGACGATGGTTGTTGATGGGCTGCGGCTGCTGGTGGTTGTTGATGAGAGGCATTCATGCCACTAGTCGAAACTGTGTCTGCGCACACACAGTCACTTTTATATAAATCTGCGCTGATTATAATGCGTTGTTAAATTTTAATAAATAAATTTTCACATCCTTGTTAAGCGCACATTGAACGCGACAGCAGCAGCCACAGCCACGACAACAAAAACAAAACGATCAGCATTGATTAAAAGTTAAAATACAAAATAAAAATAAAAGAGCACTAAATGCAAATGACTGTTACATCATTTGAGACAGTGACAGCGACAGCGACAACGACAGCGACAGCGCTGCGTATACTTAATGAGGAATTTGCATGGCAAACGGCAAGGCTAAGCCCAATGGCCAAGACGCTGCGCCATATCCTTGCAACTAGTTAAAGGACAAAAGTGCCGCATTGTCTGATCACACACTTGTACACACACAATCACGAATACACACACACTCATGCACACTAACGAGCTAAAAATGCCCCACTGCATTTGCACTTGCTGTAAAAAATTGCAGCGCAAATGATTTTCGCATTTGCTCATTTTAATGAGACGAGCTGCAAGGAAACAGCCAGAGACAAAAAATTAGAGAAGAGGCTTTGGCCGTCTAAGGCAGGGAGGGAAGAGGGCCTCTGGCACGGATTGCGGTAACGAAGCCCAGGGGTAAGGTGGCTGCAAATGAGGTTAACAAGCAGCAAGAGCAGCTGGCAGTAAATATATATGCAATTAAACATTCTTGTTATTGTTTATTAATGAATAACAACAAAAACAAACAACTAAACAGCGAGTCGTAAAAAAAGAAACAAAATTGCCAAGGCAACCAAGCAACAGAGAAGGAGACGGCGATAGAACCTGAAAGAGTTGCAACGAGCAGCATGAAAAAAGAGCGAAAATATTTTTACGCTTGAGACCATGCGTTGCATTTCAAGGATACAGGATACACATACACACACTCTCGCTCTCACACATTGGTACTTTTAACCCTTTTTTTGCATTTCTATTTTTGAAGTGCATTTCGCTCTGCAAGCGGCGCATTTTACTGCCCGTTGGCTCAATTTAAATATCAACGATGCATGGCCGAAATGGTCAGGGGAACTGGCTTAAATACCCCGTAAGACTTATACTTTGTGAGTTGCATGTATATAGGAGTCGTAAGAAGTATTAACAAATAGAGAAATCCACCTAATCTACAACACGAAGATATGTCTAAGACGTCACAGACACCTATTGCAATATTTAATTTGTGTTCATACTTGAAGACTTGAAGACTTTGGGGAGTACAAATTTGACGAGTCTCAAATTAAATAATAATTTGACAAATTATATAAAACAGAATACTCTTTAATTTATTTGATAGAATATTGATACAATATATATATTTATAGGCCTGTGTACTACGATAATAGGTTTGTGTTAGAGGCATTTCTTCTTATTTACTAATTTTGGATATTTATCAGATAGATAAATAAAAATATATCACTGTGATTACTTCATCACCTTGGGAATGATGATATTTGAATACATGATGTTGATGAATTTGAATACATATTATATACGTCTTTCAAAATTAACACTTTCACTCTCACTTCTACCAGTCTCACCAGTCCTCACTCTCTTTCTTTCTTGCCATCTAAAACGAATAGAGTTTTCCAAAATATTGCTGAGCATCTTTCGGGTCAAGCATTTTTAATTATATCATTTGTACTTGTTGGTACTTGTATTCGCTGTGTGTGTGTGTATGTGTATGTGTATGTGTATGCAAGGTGCAATTGCAGCGTATTTTTCAGCTTGACCGATTCGTAGAGTGTGCGACCCTTTGGTCTCTAGCAATGCGGCAACAAGACTCGCACCCCAGCACCAGAAACGAAACCAAGCGTTTGTCAGCTAAATTGTAAAGGGGTTGCACATAGCTCAATACACAGACACACAACACAAACACACACACACACACCCACACCCACACACGAATAAGTGATGGGTGTTTTAGCTGTTAGCTTAGAGGGTCAGCAGGTTACAGGTTACATTGCGGGCGCCTAATTGCGACCAAAACTAAATACCCAGCTTAGCTCCACACACATACACAGACACAGACACACTCACGGATACATATGTACATGCATACATACCCACACAAGAACATGAACTCACTGCTGCAAATCCGTTTAAGCGCCCAGTCAGTCAAATCAGAATGGAAATTTCAATTTCCAAAATTGTTAGAGCCCCCCAAAATAAAAGAAAATAAAAAAATGAAAAAGAAGATGAAGTAAAAGTTTGCAAAGTGCCTATCAAGCACCAACAACAACAACAACACCAGCAGCAACAATTTTCCATATCTTTTGATTGCATTTTGACAACAACAAAAACAAGAACAGAAAGAAGAAGATTCTATTTTTTTTTTTGCATATTGTTACAAAAACAAAGCCGCACTTTGAAATCGATTTTTGATTATTTTTATGTTATCATTGCGTTTGCGATGTTGTTACACTGTTGTTACCATACCCTGTAACATACATCAGCATGCATGTGCGGTATATTGTCACCTACTGTTTGGATATTGACTAAATCGTTAAGGCCGTCATATCGTATCGAGATCTCTTGGATAAAATAGCAATGAAGAGCTTTTTCCATGCACCGTCGAAGTCTTCTTTAGGACTGAGTTTCGCTATTTCTCTAGTTTTTAGCTTTAAGTCGTATATCCATGGGATTCAGCCTTACTCTGCTCATTTGCTCATTCATTTACTATGACTATAGTATTAGTTCCACATCAGATATTGATTAGCGCTTAGGCGTAGATTTCCTTTGCATAAGTCTGTTGTAAGAGTTATTAACTGGAAATATATTGAGTGTGTATCGTCTAGGGTATGTGTAGTGTCAGAAATTTGTATTTATACTGTTGGCATCCCTCGCACTGCCGCAAACTCAATTTAATTTTCCTTAAATATTATTTGAGACAATTTCGCATGCATTACGCGTTGAATTTGGAATACAATTTTTTGTATTTCCTGTCAGTATATATATTTTCTCATGTTTACTTTCAATAACTTGCGTGAGGACAGACTCTGGCTCTGGCTTTGGCTTTGGCCCTGACTCTGGCCCTGGGTCTGTGGGTGGGGTATGCTACAAGGATATGCGGTGCAGGAGGACTCTGGCTACATTGAATGCTGTGCATGAACCTGACAACAAACAAACAGAAATATACAATTTCGTGTTGTTTCCCTATTTCACTTTTATTTATAGCTGAGAGCCTTTGTGTTTTGTTGTTGTTTTTATTTTTTGTTTTTTGCATATCGCGGCTTTTGTTTGTCGGCGCAAATTGAAAACATAATTGAAACAATAAATTCGATGCGCTCATATCTCTGCCAGCGAAAGAGTTGCGGGGCATTTCTCAGAATTGCCATTGGCGCAAAAGTTGGGAATTAGCTTGCAGTTCTTTTCCTTTTTCCAATACATTTCACGCGCTTGCCGAATGAGAGGAAAAATCAATTTAATTTTGTTGATTTTCTTGTTGTATTTATTTTTTTCCAACGCATTTTCATACCGACTTGAGTCCAACTAAAAGTTGCTTCCTGCTTCAGTCCTTGGCCCTCGGCTTGGGTGCCGGGCAACACAGTCAAACAAGTCAAGTCATTTACTAAAGTACGAAAGTCCTGGCGTGCATAAACATCCCTTAACGGGCGCGGCTGCTGCTGCTGCTGCTGCTGCGTGGGGGTGGTTTAGACTAAAGAGAACGGGCACAAAAACCAAAGAAAGCGAAAAAAAAAAACAAATTATAAAGAAATGTTTTCAAAAAGGCAGCTGGAAGCCAACAACAGCAGCAGCAACAACAACAACAACAACATCAAGAACATCAGCAACAGCAACAACAACAAAAACAACATCAAGAACATCAGCAACAGCAACACAACCTGCACATAAAATACGCTAAAAAATTTCACGTCACGTAGCTGGCACTATGTGGTGTTTGTTGTTGTGTTACATAAAAACGCTGCAGTAGAACTTTGCACTTAGCACGCATTCACAAAACAGCCACACACACACCCTGCACACACGGCACACACAGATGCACACACGTGCCAACAAACAATTTAGCGCTTGCTGCATTTACAAGCCCAAAGTTGCAGCTTTGCCGCTGCTGCAAGTTCTCTAATTGCACGCGCAAGAATACAGCGAGCTGTGAGTCCAGGGAGGCATTACCAGCACCAACAGCACCAACAGCACCACAGCAACAACAGCAAAAACAGAAACTTTCCAAGGGTCGACGCACACGCACGCATAAAGTAAAGCTTATGTTGTCGTTGTTGCCGTTGCTGTTGCTGCTGGCACCATCATCAGCTATGCAAACAAATACGCATAAATATGAGCGCACGCACACACAAATACATAAGTACACAGGCAGGCCATACACTCGCACACTCGGAAATACGCTCACGCACTCTTAAAATGCAGAAAACAAAATGATGCAAAGCGCGGCACGCACAACACCGGCAGCAACAGCAGCACAAGCAGCAGTAGGAAAAAAGGCTGTTAGCTCAAACGGAAAGATGTGCAAATAAGGCACCACACTTCAGCACATATGCCAAACAGCCAACACCCAACACCCAACACCCAACACCAACACCCACACCTGCGCACTCACACAGTCACGCCACCTGGCGCTCTTTGAAGCCGCAGCTTACGCACATTGCGTATACGAGCAGTAGCGAGCAGCCAACGGGGCCACTGCAACGGCTTCTTTCAGTTGGCTACTTTTTGAGCTGGATTTGCCTTTGGCCACTCGTGCGACAGCAGCACGACGCATTCGCTGCAGTGCCTCTTCTTCGTCTTCTCTTTCTGCGTCTTATTGTAGCTGCCTGCAAGTAGTTGACGCAAATATTTGCGTTGCAGGCCGGCGACCTTTCGAATGCTAGTGACATCGGCACCCTAAATTGTTCCCATATTCACATATATATTTATATATATGTGGCACATACTTGTCGGTTCCCTCCTCAATGCGCTTGTCCTACACACACATACACGCACACACACACATACACTCATACAGACGCACACACTTGGTCGCATTCTCAAGCTGCATTTCTATTTCTTGCGAGGCCCCCTTGAGCAACTTGGCAGCTGCTTGGGCGATTGTCGCCTTTGATAAACTGATGCTGACTTTCATGTTATTGCGCGTTGCCCGTTGCCCGTTGCACGTTGCGGAGCCACTTTGTCGCTGTTAATTATAAAAATTTTCCATTTTGCGCTTAACGGGGGAAGATATTCTGCGCAGCGCTCGAAAGTATGCTACAGTTTTTAGCTAACGCCTTTGCCACTTGCTTATGTATCAGTACATTACATGCATATAGCCCAAGTATATACGTATAACATTTTCATACATACAAATATATTGTACGTAAGCTTGGTTGTACAAATTGCAAGCAAGCAGTTTCTGCTGAGAGGAGGACAGAGGGGCGTGTGCCAAGGCGAACAACAAAAGTTTAAGAAAAAGAAAACTGTGCAAATAAAACTTTTTGCTTTCGTTGCTGCTGCTGCTGCTGCTGCTGCTGCTGCTGCTGCTGCTGCTGTTGCTGCGTTGGCTTTGGCTTTCCGCACTTTAGCAAAAGTCCTTGCCAAGGGTAAATGCAAAATTTACACAACCACACGCGCTAAGAGAGTTTTGCTTGCCAAAAGATGTTGCCAGAGCCGCGTCAAAAAAATAAAATAAAAATGCCAAAGCAACGAGTGCAAATAAAATGGAGAACTGCTGCCAAGGGGAGCCCAGCTTTGATTTTTGGTAAAGCATTGAGGGGAGCATCAGTAGCATCAGCAGCAGCGCAGCAAATGCAACAGCAACAGCAGCAGCAGCAGCAGCAGCTGCCAAGGAGCACTGTAGCTTGCAGCCCAGAGAACGCTTCACTGCACTTGACTATTATTGAAGTTACGCCAGAATCCTTGCACACAGCATCCCATCCCTGCTGTTCTCGATTGAGTTGTTGCCGTTGCTGTTGCTGTTGCCGTCCTGCTGTTGTGCTGTTGAGAAACTTTCGCCTTTGGGGCTGGTAATGGGAGAAGCATCTTTGGCATGCTGGCATCCTTTGCCACAGTGGCAGCGTGGAAGCGTGGCAGTGTGGCATCCTCGCATCCTCCCCATCGTAAGCGTCCTTTGCATATTTAAGCGCGCGACTCGCACAGTTGCTGCCACTGCGCCAGCTCCTACCGTCAGTCGTCGTTTTTGCCACTTTTTGCATTTTTTATGTGTTGGTAGGTCATTGTACGTACAAAAGGCACTTTTACTGAGCTAGCAGCAATTGCTGCAGCAACTGCAGCTGCAGCTGCTAGGCAACAACAATGACAAAAGTAAATGCAACTTGAAGTCCTCACTCGACTCTCAGATACTCTGCTGCGCTATGACTATGTTAGCATTACAAATCAATTTTTAAAATATCTTCAATTCAGATCAAAAATTGTTCAAGACAAACCTGCTTTTTTCTGACCTCAAATCATTAAAGATTGCGATGTGACAAAAGATTTGATTTTTTGTTTGGCTTGGCTCTACTTTTCCAACCTTTAATGAAAATAATAATATTGAAGATCTACGAAAAGCATCAGACCGTTTTGCAATCACGGACTGCAACTGAATATATAATTAAAACAATTGACATTTACAATTGTTTATCAATTCAAGTATATTTAAATACATTTTCTAATATATTTTTTTTTCTAAAACTGTACTCCAATAGTGCAGTGCCTTCATATTTTGTAATGAGATTTAAGACTCGCCTTCAACTCTGTATCTTATCGCATTGCATATGAACTATGGAATCGTACATCTCCTGCTTAGAATCGGCAGCTCTTTTAATGGGTATCTACAATTGCAAATACGATTGCAGCTGGAACTGAATTTGAGCTGCGCAACAACTTTCCGAGCTGCTCCCAAATTAAACGAAATTTGCGTTGGCTCAAAGCGAGAGTTTTCAGCTCTTTTTTCAACTGCTGCCTGGCATTTCGTCCTTTTCTTATTTTGCTTCTATTTTTATTTTTTGGTCAGCTTTTGGCGTATTTTTAATACATGCGATTGGGCGTGGCAGCGTTTCGCTCTATCAAATGCAATTTGTAGCTGGCTGTGTCAACTCGAGCCATATTATTTGCATTTCTTATTTGGCCCGAATGCGAAAAGTTTGGCATTCAGCTGCATAATTTGAATTGTTCTGCGGGCTGTTGTTGTTGTTGCTGTTGGTGCTGGTGTTGGTGTTGCTGTTATTTAATATGCCATCGCAATGACTTTTTAATTTGTGCACAAGCTTCGCGAATGCCAAATGCATAAATCATTTTTGGATATCACGCGACAAATTAAAAATTAATGCAACGTCACAGCCGCCAACTCGCACGCCCCCTTCCACAGGCACGCCCACAAAATGGCTGTGCCGAAAGTGCAACAAATGCCGTAGATTAACCATATACACAGAAAAGTACGGGTCTCATCTCCGATGCGGCACATTTTTATCGATTTTCCTCGCATCTCGCAACGAAATGCAGGCATTGAAATAATTTGCAACCCCAAAAACGCGCCCAAACTCAGTTTTATTTCATTTTACTTCACTTTCCTTATTTTTATTTGCTATATATATATATATATATATATGTATATATATATATATATATATATATATATATATATATATATATATGTGTGTATATTTTTTTATTTCTTCTTTGCTTTGCTGTGACTGTATGGCACGCACTTTTAGAAAAATTGTGGAAAAACTGAAAACCGAAGAAGAACACGCAGCATAGAAGGATAGTGCTTATGTGTGTGTACGGTTGAGTGTGTATCAGAGCGTGCATGCGAATGAAGAAAGCGAAAAAATTCGCAATGGGGGGTTGAAAATAAATTGCTTTTAATTTGATTTCAACTCAATTAAATCTACGGAATGGAATTTGAAATTAATTCATTTCTCGACTGGCACATCCTTGACGCACATCCTTTGCCTGTCGCAAATGCCCTTGGCTAATGCACTTTTATTAGTACCAATCGCACCCAGCAGTATTTTAGCCATCCCCGCACACATTTATGAGTCCAACTAATTAGAAGATCTGCGGGAAGGAAGCCTCAGAGACTTGCACATCTGTCATTTATTTGGCTGGCCTAATGATCCTGCAAATTTATACAGTGTTGTATCTTCTTCCAGCCCTTCAAATTGTGTCACCCATTTTCATTTTGCGAACAATTTCATTGGGCTTTGCTGTAGCCGCTACCTCAACAAAACAATAGAGTTCCCCGTTTTAATTCCGCTCAGCTACCCCCTTTCATTCACAACCGCACAACCGCACACCCCCATCCCCCATCCCCCATCCCGCACTTGAACTTGACCTTGATACAAATTTTGAAGTGAGCTTTTTAACACATATCAAAACGGTTACATCTCAAGGGGGCCCTTAAAGCTTAAGCAGCAGGGGGAGAGAGCAACTGATTGAGTGGAAGTGAGCCAGATTGAGTAAGGTAGTTACGCCAAGTGACGCCTTTGTCACCTCGCCAGCTTCGCTCCCCAAAATGCGCCTCGCATTGACATTGAAAATTCGCATTTAAATTGCGTGTAGCGAATTGACGATGACGCATTTGCCAACTCCCTCACTCTCAGTGTGTATATGTGTATATGCAGCTATACAAATATAAGCAAATACATATAAATGTGTGAGTATATATATATATATATACACAGAAGACTGCAGGGTTGGCTTCAATTACACTGCAGAATAAAAGGAAAACCCACCCCCGATGACAGAAAAGTCAACCCCCGAAATAAAAGGCGCACAGCCACAATCCGAATGGAATATATACGAAATACACGCATATATAGAGATACATATGAAATACATAGATACATATAGATATATAAGAGCCAGCAGAAAGCAAATCCTGCCAGTTCCGGGAAGCCTGTGATTCACCGGTCTCTCCAGCCGCGCCGCATAATTCAACACCCAATGCCAGACGGCAGGCAGTTAGTCATTTAGTCAGTCAGCCAGCTCTTCAGTCACGCAATCCTCAGTCATAACCTTCAAGGACACGGCTCCGGCTAATCCAAAGAGCGTGGGCGCCTGTGTCGCCACGAAAGTGATAATCAAAATAAACAAGGATTAACGTAGCATGGCCTCGTACAGCTGTACAGCTCTCCCTTTCCTTATCTTTCCCTCGCCCTCTTCCTTTCCCTTTCACACATTCTCGCTCTCATTCCTTCCCTGTCTGACTCGATGCGGAAGGTGCGTTTAACCTTGAAATTGTTTCTGTGCTTGCTTTCGAGGGGCAGAACAATGTTGTTGCTATGAAAATCGATGTTGTCCTAAGCCTCTGGCTGGCTGCTGCTACTGCTGCTCTGCATGGCGTATCCTTGGAGAGCCCCCAAAATAAAAAGGGGTTGTTGCTCTCAATTTAAGCGCAGGCATTTTCCTGGAAGTAATTAATAATTTTGGCACACTTAGTAACCAACAGCAGAAAGAGCAGCACCAGGTCAAGGCTATCAATTAAAGCCCTCAAAAGGGTGTGCGACGGCTGGCCTAGGCAGTTGAACGACCTAAACGTAGAGGTGAAAGCTAAGGCAAAGGAGCCAAGCGGGGGACATACTCAAAGGGTTCGATGAGCGGCAGCACCTAAAGCGAGCAGCAGTGAGCACAAGAGCTGAGGTTAGGTTTGCAATACTTCAAGCGAAGGGTTGCCAAAAACCTCACACAGAAAGACCGACAGACAGACAGACAGACAGACACGCACATTGGGCTCAACCCAGAAGCAGGTTTTATGGGGCGCCCATTTGCTCATTATGATGACGCAGTCTACTGCTGCGGCGGCTGCCGGCACAAGGCAGTTAGCGTGGAGGGGGCAGTGTGAGGGAGTAGCGGGGGGCGACAAATGTGTCATAAAAGGCGCAACAGTCTACAGTCTGCATGTGCGGGCTTTTGATAGGGCTACTCAGCTCCACTTTTTGTGCGCATTTCTGTTATTTCTTCTTGTTCTTTTTTCTGCTTTGCGCGCGCTCTCGTCGGCACCTACCCAAAATCCACTTGGCCTAGGTCAGGTTCCTTAATGTTGTGTATGTGTGCGTATACCAGTGTTCTGTGTGTTTCTGTGCTCGTGTGCGTGTGGCCTTTGCGGTTTAACTTGGCTACCTGTTGCACAGTTTTGTCGCCCTCGGGGCTTTTGAGCCTAAATTGCGTCTCATTATTGTGTCGCAGCTGCTGTCGAGACTTCTTTGTTAGCCCCAATAAAAAAATAAGAACAACTAAGTGTGTGTGAGTGTCTGTGCTCCATGTCCACACACTAATAACAGCAATTAAGCCAGCATGCGTTCTCATCTGTTGGCGCTAATAAAGTCGGCAAAAAGTTAAAAACTTGCAAATGAAAAAAAATGTATCTTAAAATTGATTCAGTTTCGTTTGCTGCTCATAAACTGTCAGCGCCTGGACCCGAGACCCAAGACCCAGGACTCAGGACTCAGGATGTGCGAGAAACTCGTATAAAAAAGAAGCTGATTGAACAAGAGCAGGAAGCAGCTGGAGACTGTTGATTGCCCCTTGTGTGTGACCGTGTGAGTCTGTGCGAGCTACTATTGTGTATGTGTATATATGTGTGTGAGTGCTTTGCCTATTTTCGGCTCAATTTCACGCAGCTTTTGTAGGTCGTCGGCCTTGCGAGTCGTCGGTGCCTAGTGAATGAGAGCATATACATATATATGCGTGAGGTGGGTATACGTATATGAGTGTATTGGTAATATATCTACGACGATATGCATACACATTATTAATATATAACAAGCAATAAAACTCTAGTCGAGACGGCTCGACTAAGAGATATCCCGCGTCCTTTGAGCTGATATAACAATCACTGACACAAACACTGTTTTATTCATTAATAGCAAACAACTCAAGCGCGCACACACACGCAATATGCGAACTGCGCAGTTATGCAGTGGCAGCGCTTCGGCTGCAGCATGGGCTGTTCTATGGAAACTTAATTGCTCAATTAGTTTTTTCTAGACATATGTTTGAACTGAAATTTGAACGTAATAATTATGACATTCAAATGTACCCATTTGCCAAATCTGAAGTCCCTAGTATTTGATATAAGTGAGTTGAGAATTTTTGTTGATTTGTGGGCGAAGGGGGCGTGTCATCAAAAATCAAAAGATCACAAAATGTGCGTATTCATTGTTGCAATCAGCCACATCTTAGTGCATGATTCTATCTTTAACGGTGTGCACGAACGGACAGACGGACAGGGCTTGTTCAGCTCAGCTCATCGAGCTCATCAAGAATATATATACGCTATGGGGTGTGACACGCCTCCTTCTGCCTGTAATAGTCATTTCCACAAAAACTATACCCTGATTCTCAATTTTCGATGGATTAAGGGTATAATTATATCACAGCGATTAGTTCCAGCCGATGACTTCAATTCAAAATTAATACTATTTTTTATTAAATTAATATTTTTTGAATTATTAGACTTGTACTTGGGAATCTAAGAAAATATGATTTTTATGAATTTTTGTTTTGGATAATTTTCTTTGACTAGTCTAATTTTGGGACTATTCTATTGGACTTCATCAAATGCTATATTTTCAGATATCATTTCAGTAATAGATGATTCATAATGCTGAGCGAATCATTTTTAAGTTTCGTAGGTAGTTAATCAATGTATTAAAGATCCCTAGATGTAATCCAACTCCATGCCTCCTATACATTTAGTTTTTAAGTATAATATCATTAATTCCCCAGTTCAATTTCTCTTGTAATTTTTGTCGTAAAGCGTAATTACAATATTTAATGTATATTTCTCCCAGGGATCAATATAAATACAGCTCTAGAGGTCTGCAGCTCCTCAGCTTCTACATTCGTACATGCTCCACTGTTAGTTGCCATATTTTGGTGCCAACTGTACACTGGGAGTGCTGCACAAAATCAGATTCCAGAAAAAAGTCAGCAAATCACCTCAGTAACTCTTAGCTGAACTAAATTTAGATCAACAGCCCCTCAGCCCATTTATTTGCCAGTGTGCGTGTGCTTGGGTGTGTGTGCGAGTGTTATGCTCACCAAAATCCCAGCCTATGTGACATCGACAAGATGTCGCTTTGTCGTCAATGCTTCTGTTATTTCATGGGGCTGCAACTGCGACTGCGCTAGCGTCTGCGTCTGCAATTGGGACAGGGTCTGAGACTGGGAGCATGGCACGCTTGCAGCTTGCATTAAAATAATTGCTTCCGAAATGACAACTGCAGCTAAAAGTGGACGAGGATGTGGATGTGGATGTGGATGTGGATGTGGATATGGTTGTAGATGTAAATGTGAACGCCCAAGATATGCGAAGCCCCTGACAAAGCTGTTCACGTTGATGTGCCAGCAACATGTGCGCCCTCTGCTTGGGCTGTGATGCATGCGCGCCTGCGCGTGCCATCTTACGGCATCGTGCCCCATCTGCATCTGCAAGGCGTTGCTTATTTACCGTTAAGGCGCAGCCGTCTGTCACTCAGGGCAGCCACAGCGACAGCGAGGGCATTCCAGCAGCTCTCCTGCGAAGCATTTCCACAAAACTCTACGCTGCCATTACTGACTGCGGCAGCTCTCCATCCATATCACCATCTGCATCCCCCGTTTCATCTTCCCTTTAGCTCCCCTCCGACTTTCACTCTAGCAGTTGGCGCTCTTCTGGGCCCATATGTCGCGTCCGTCTGCTGCTTCTATTTTTGGATGCTGCGTCGCGCCTGCGCACATAAGATGCCTGGGCGCGCACGCTGTGTGTGTGTGTGTGCGTGTGTGTGCTTATGGAGGCGAATACTAGATTTCCATTTGGATTTTCAATTTTCCGCTCACCGTTCACAGTTATGTGTGTTCCCAGCACTTTGCTTAATGGTTCCTGTGCGTCGAGACACTTCAAGACGCAGCCGAGTCTGAGACTCGAAGAATTATATTTATGACTTTTCGCCGGAAATAGATACTGAGTGAGGTTTAATAAGTATGCGCCTGCTGTAAGTTGCGGAATAAAATATGCGCAACATTTGTCATGTCCATTGGAATTATCAGCGGCTCATCTTACAGGGAAGATGCTTACTACTTGAAACCAGAAGACTTACTTGGGGGCCTATTTTCTTCAGATGTTAGGTCAATGACACTGTTTTGTATTTTAACTTTTGTCATAGTTTCAAGATTCGTATGCTAAACAGTTTCGTAGCTAGAATGGGGAAAAAGGCAAGAATAACTTTTCACACAAAAGAAAAACGCGTCGGAAGTGCAAGCAGTGTACAAAAATCTTACCACTTACAATCACTGCTTGATATGAACTGCTTGTGATGCAGCCCTTGGTGTTCACCGTGAGCTGCTTTAATAATAACGACAGTATTATTTCAACTGCTTTTTAAAAGTGCACATTGACAATACAAGCAGTTCGTCCATGCAGTTCATATCACTTTCAACTGCACTGGTTTTTGTCTTGGCTATGTTCACTTTGAAAATATATAATTAAATAAATTTCTAAATAAATGAAATATTTAAATAGATAATTAAATGGAATGCTAAGTCATATAGTAAATTAAGCAAAATATTCAAAAAAAAAAAAAAACATTTAAGAAAACTCTAGTCGGAGGTGCTCGACTACGTGATACCCAGATGCCATCCGATTATAGTTTTTGAATATAATCCATAATTTGTACTAAGAATGCCGATAAAAAAAAATTATGCAAAAAATATCTACAAATAGATTACACCACCACACTTTTGCTCCGTTACTATTACAGAAGAATAATCGAAAATATTCGCACTGCGGCACATAGCGCAAAGCGGCAAATTAAAAGCAGGTAGCAAAAACAATTCAAACACAATTTTGACACAACTCAAACGCAATTGCGATTCTTAGAATATAGTGCGCAAGCATTCTTATATATATATATATATTATAATATAAAGAACATGTATAGGCGCCAGCTTGTTTCTTTTCGCTCTATATTTCAATCACTGTTGATAAGTGGCCAAACATTTTGTTTAATAACTTTTGTGCTTATCAATGGATTTTGATGAAACTTTCATCATATGATGTAAATAATTATTATTGTTTTTAAAAAGACCAAACACCCTAAACAGATATGCCATATTTGCCATTGAACATAATTTTTTAATTTTGGGGAAAATTGGGGCCTGTATCCAAACGCACATCCACATGCTAAATTTGGAGACTCTAGTTCTTAAGATGAAAAAGATAAAAAATCATAACTGATTTTTCATATGGTTTTAAATCGATAACAAATATTCAGGAATAGTTATCGATTTTCTGAAATAAACTCGATATGCGCGTCGTATAAACGCGAATAAAAGATCTTAGTAAACTTGACTCTGCTTGTACTACGCAAATTTTGGAAAGAGAATTTAAAAATGTATTTATAATATATTAGGGAATGAATCCGTAAACAGACGTACTAATTAATTAAGATTGTTAATCAAGTAGCTTACAAAACTTTTCGCTTTCTTTATTTCATTTTCAGATCGTTTACGGCGCCGACGGACAGCCCGTTCGTGCCGATGCTAAGCGCGGCCGCGGCAAGGGCAAGGCAACTGGCGCCAATGTCGTCGTTGTCAATGCCACGGCAGTAGCCGCAGGCAATGGAACACCAACAACTGGGGTAAGTGCATCCATCTGTTTTGCTACCTTAATCGCCTTCAGCTGCTTGACTTTTTTACGCCAAGCCTTCGTCACATTCACACAATACACAGTCAAACAAGCTAATTAAGTCACGCGGTAGACAGTTTGTCTGCGGTTGAGCAGACGAGCAGTCCCAGACCCAGACCCAGACCCAGACCCAGACCCCGACCCTTGCCAGACCCAAATGCTGACTCAATCTGCAGACCCATTTTGAGTGCCTGTCGCGGCATGCGGCAACATTTTCCACGTCATCACGCCGGGGCATCCGCATTGTTTGCGCAGGCAAATGGGCAACAGGCCTTCGGTTTGTTGCTCCCCTCCATTAAACAGCAGCATAATCCATCCACCACGCGTTGCACGTAGCAAACTCGCAGAGTCAGTGGCAAGCGTTGGGGTCAACCATTTGGTCGTTCGCTCTGGCATCAGCGTCAAAGCACACTGAGGGCGCAAAAAACGCAAAAGAGCAGACAAAGTTACGCTCCCAAAGGCTACCAACGATGGCGCTGCTGAAGTCGCAACATGCCGCACGTAGCAAGACCTAAACAGCGTCAGCGGCACAGCCGGCAGCCGACAGCAGACACTGTCCCAGTCCCAGACCCAGACCCAGACCCAGACAGAGAGTCCCAGACCCGGTCGGTCTAGCTACTTACAAGCATTGTTTGTCGAGGAGGGCCTGTCTGCGACTGGGGAATAGGCGGACCGTTGGGCACTCGCTTCCAGCTGAACAGAGCCAGAGGCTGACATTGGTTTTGGCTTTGACCTTAGCCAAGGCTTTGACACGCAACCGCTGGGCTGCCTAGCTGCCGGCTTGCCTTTTCCCTTTCAAGGTCGTGGCTCGTAAAAAGTTGTCTAATTTAATAGTCATTCACACACTTCCGCACTACGTCACAACCCATACCGATTCTCTGTTGGTCTTTTATCCCATGATTACGCTGTCATCACTTCGTCTTTCAAGTGTTCCATATAGACAGTGATTTATTAACAATATATAATTAATTGGCTAGCCATACACAAAATCTATATAAAATTCCTAAATATATTCAAGGAATAGATATTTTATTTAATATTTCCTAGAATGTTTCTATAATTTACTGAAACTATTTAAGGCACATTCACATAGCAATGAAATATGAAATGAAATAAAGATTTTTAATTTTTGTAATTATCTGATCATATATCTAAAATACATGAATAGCAGCATTCGGCTGAAGGATTCAATTAACCACGCTTAGAACAGTTAAATCTCAATCTCTGCATGCTGAGCCTGTTTGCCACGCAACTTTCCGGAGTTGTTGCCATCGCCATCGACCTCCGCCTCCTCTGGCTACAGCTCCAGCTTCACCTCCACATGGTGGTCGTAAAAAGTTAACCAAACTTGAGAGTCATTCGCAGACTTCATTGTCGTCACATCCCGTGCTGTTGTCCTTGTGCGGCATCTTGCATGCCACACCCAATTGTTGCCGCGACTGTAATCTGGCGATTTGTCTTGTAAAACGGCAACGGCAACGGCAACAGCTGTCTTTATGTCCACATTCTCATCCCGGGTGCCCCGTCAATGAAGCGTTGATTATGTCGTCATGGCTACACACACACACACTCACACACACATACACACACACGCAGGCAGTTATACTACCCGGCGAGCGCACAGACAGAGCCAGCCAACAACTTGACATTCCTTGGCAAGCCCATAAAAACGCAGACAGGCAACGATGGGAACTGGCAGCATGCGGCATGCGGCATGCCACATCCTTAGTCGTAGCCAAATCACGTTGCTCCATAAAATGGCAAAAGTGAGCAACAAGTCTCGCTGTTTCTTGACTTTGCCTTCGACCGACTTCGTCTGCGTGCCTTCAAACACAGCGGCGCTTGACATTGAACTAGCAACTGGCAACTGGTAACTGGCGCGGCGGCAGCTTCTTTAAGTTTGGCTGCGGTTTGCCTTTGAATTAGTCCCAAGTACTTGGTCCCCGACTTGGCCTCGACTTGTTCTCCACTTGGTCTTTCCTCCAGTTTCGCACTTGGATCTCGTTCTCGTTCTCGTTCTCGTTCTAGTCTATTGCCAGTTGCCAGCCCGTTGGCATTTTGTGCCCCGCTGCTGCATCTGCAGCTGCTGTCTTTCCGGCAACAGTTGCAAAGTTTGTCCATGTTGGCGTTGTTGCTGCAGCCTTTTGTTCCCTGCCTGCCTGCCCGGATGACTGGGTGAAAGTGAAGTTTCGTATCGTTGTCGCTGGCTGTCCCAGTGACCAACAACAGCTGCCAATGTTGGCTGCCACCGCGTCGCCGAAATTCAGGTCGCATTGCATTGACATTGCCATCTCGTGACCTTTATCGCCCGCAAAAAAGCAACTGGAAAAGCAAAAAACATGAAATTGCCATGCGGGACTTACCAAGGACAACGCCAAAAGCGTCACATTTCCATTTGGCTCCGACTCTCCGACACTCGCGCAACCTACAGCGTACAACAAGCAACGTGCAACGTGCAACGCGCATTCATTTTTGGCAAGCGCTGCGCTGCGGCCATTGTTCATGTCCGTGTCGGTCTTTGTTGGCCCGATCCCGTTTCCAATCCTGTTCTCGGTCCATGGCCATGGCTATTGCCACTGCCACTGCCACAGCCACAGCCACTGCCAATGTTGCTTGTGGCAGAGTGCCTACCACTTGTTGCCGCCGTGACATGCAATCTGCATATGTATGTAGGCTGTCCCTAATGGACATCGCCCGGTGCTATCGTTGACCTACACTGGACAGCAAGAACTTTGTCGAACATTTTTTTAAACTCCATGTTCCTAATGCAGCTCTCCATAAGTAACTATCTAATACAAGTACGTTTTCCTCAAGAAAAGGAGATATGTAGAAAATGCATTGATTCTTGTATAAGCATCAATCAGTTTGTATAAATCTAGTTGCCTTTGGGGCTCTCGTTTTATTCAAGTTTAATAAACTGACTACTTATTAGATCCCTCAAAAATATTCAGAGGAGCATATGCCTGCCGCGAGGGCTTCAAAGTAGCTTTAAGTAGAGACTCTTCCAACAAGAGTTCAAGATGACATGAATTTTTGCGCACTTGATGAACGTGGCTTATATTGGGCTTTCCAACGTATCCATATGACAGTATTTTGTCGGCATATATATACCCTATAAGGTAGATCACTTGAAATTGATTCTACCATCCGCACCCTCCTCCCATGAGTAATGTTAAGTTCTTAGTCTAAGTAGAATATATTAGTGAATAACTTTCGATGCATTTCATAAAAATAGTTAAAACATTATCTTTGTTCGTTTCCATTGTTAAACAATGAAACATTTTCAAATATATTTTTCCTTCCTCCTCAACGTCCCGTCCAAATGTTTTTCGCCTTGGAAAAAAAATTGATATTCAAATATTCACCCAGCTTTTGCGGCACAGTGCAAGCTGAAGCATTTTTGTGTTGGAATGCTGAACATTTAAGCCAACGCACATACCCCAATGCTGGCGCCCATTGAAAATAACAGAATTCGTGTTTTTTCTGCTTTTTGTACATGCAAAATGCAAAGTGCAGCATGCAACGTTTGAAACGTTGGCCGCGACGCGTCGTTGGCGGCATTTAGTCAGCTCACACACACAGGCACGCTTATGGCCTGGCGATGCAATCAGCTGTCACAATGTTTGGACATGGACCCGTGGCAGTGCCCCCCAGGGTGGCCATAGCCATGGCCATGGCCGTGGCACACAGAGAGCACGGCCCGTGTTGCGCGTGTGGCAAGCTCCACTTGAATGTAAGCCGCACACTGCACTTAACGTCTAATTAGGCGCCGCTCAAAAGCCACTCAACGGGTTGCTACCACACAATGTCAAGCCATGTCCGCGACTTGGCCACACCTTGGCCATCAGTCAAAACACACAAAAAGCATACACAGCAGAAATAAAAATAATAAAAAGAGGAGAAAAACGGCAGCAGCACATAAATGGGCAACATGCTGAACATGTCGGCGCCACGGCGGCTACCTCAGTAGCCGGCAACGAGCCACCGCGAGGCACCACCAACCGTGACAGGGACTGTGATTGCGGCTACCAAGCGGAGCCAACATCAGCAGCAGCAGCAGCAGCAGCAACAGCAGACGACAGGCGACTCCTACGTGCAACTGCGACGGCGATGCCATGGCTATGATATCCAAAGAGCTTACATGCGGCTCGTAAAAAACAGCAGACCCAGTCACAGACACCGGGCCAGACCAGAGCAGGGCAGGGCAGGGCAAGGCAGGCCAAGCCAAGCCAACTGGCAACAGGCAGACAATTTGTCGTCCAACTGTTTGTCCGTCCCCAGCAGCAACAGCAGCACTTGGCACCACTTGTGATGTCCCAAACTGAAACGTAATCGAGACGAGACCAGGGGCGAGCCAAAAGGCAGACTTTTGGCACACGCAGCACGTGAGGAGTTCCCAGTTCCCAGTTGCCAGTTGCCAGTTGCCAGCTTGTTGCGGTTTATTTTTATGAGCGAGTGGCTAAGAGGGGCGCAGGGCAGAGCTGCAGCTTTATGTATGTATGTGCGATCCATGGCACTTAAGCCGGAACAATGAAAGTGCTGCTAAAGCCACGCAACAGCCAACTAGCAACTGGCAACTGGCAACTGGCAACTGGCTACTGGCAGCAACAGCTGTCGACTGTTCTCTGGTTGGCTTTTAGTTCTTTGTTGCTGTCTGTGTGCTTGCGCCACGTCAAAGCGGCCCTCAGGCGGCCTCGCTGTCTGCTGCCAATTCAATTGAAATCTGACCAAGCCAAAAAGCGCGGCCAGCAAGCCAGCAACAGCAGCAGCAACAACGGCAAAACAATTTGCCACGGGATCCATTTCAATGTCAAGGCTATGCGTGAACAAAAGTCAAGTTCATGGTCGGCGCCCGCGGCTCAGTGGGCCAAGGTCAGGCAGAAAAGAGAAAAAAGCGGGCGCCTCATCTAATAATGAGTAAGAGCAGAAAAGGTCATTGCGCTTCATTATGTCCGGGCGGCACTAACCCTTGCCTGCCTTGCCACGCGCACGCACTTGACCCTTTTGCTAACCAGAAAGAAAGAAAGCGAGACAGGCAGAGGAGAGGAACAGGGAACAAGGTGCAGGATGTATATAATAAAAAGGCAAGCGATTTGCTGGCACTCAAATATCCTTGGGCTATTGGCAAAAGCAGAAGCAGCAGCAAAGGCAAAGTCTGTGCCTGGTGTCGGCTTCGGACTTTCGTTCCCCGAAATTTGTTGCGACATATATATACAATTTTTTTTTTTGCTTTTCATCCTTTTTGGGCTGCCAAGTGTCGTCAACCTTTTGTCAGAGTCAGCGTCCCTTTTCGGATTTTTTTTTGCGACTTTCGCCTGCTGCGATATCAACTGTTGCTGCTGAGTCAAGGACCTTTGCCCGCAGCGTTGTTTGCATGTCCTTTTTATTCCTATTTTGTTCGTTGATGTCCGCCTGCTGCCTTTGTGCAGCTGGCAGACAGGTCTGCCAATCGTCTGAGGGAATCCCTAAGCCTTCTTTCGCTGCTCAAGTGAGAAATCTCTAAAATGTCCCCCCACTTTGGGGCCTTTTTCCTTTGGCAAGAGTTGACTGACCTGACCTTACGGTTGGGCAATGTTGTTGCCTTTAGCTTACCTTTTTTTAAATTGTGCTACTCAAAATGTAAATAAATTTCCCTGCGTTTGGCATTTAAATTTAATGTAAGGCCTAAAGATTTGCGTGCTCAACTTTTTTCGAACAATTAATTTTCTTGCAGCAGCAGCAAACAATGAGTTTTACAATTTACAACTCGCACATACTGTGTTATACAAAAGCCAAGCACTTCCGTTTCCTATGTCTTACACACACACACACACACACACACACAATCACAAGCACACACACATGCACATACACTCGCAGAGAGGCAGACAAAATTGCTGCAATAAATTTGAAATTCAATTTAAAATGAACATAAATTGCTTAAACTTTCGAAGCATGTCATTTTTAAAACATTTTTCAACTAACACACACACACACACACTTACAGCCAGATGAAACACTTCACACACATACACATACACATACACATACACATACACGGTCACATAGCCATAAAGCGCATTAAGCGCTTTAAGGCACAAAATGCTGCCATAAAAATCGTTTGCTCGTTAATTTCTTGTGTACTTGTTTTTTATTTACTGCTCTCTTTACCCTCTCTTTCTTTCTGCCTCCCTATCGCTCTCTCTTTTTGCCTCCTCCCACTCTCTCTCTATCTATCTATCTTGCTTGTCTTACGCGCCACAGCTCCACTCGGCGCCGTTCGTGACTGCAACTACCCCCAGTGGCTACCCCGTAGCTCGACTGTTGTTGTTGCTCACACAGCACACAGCACACAGCAGCAACTTCAGCTTTGACTACACACATACATACACACAAGCACACTTGATAAATGTGCATGGTACACACAGCCATACTCGCATGCAAGTATGTATGTGTGTGCCGCGTTGTCTGTATAGCACATCATACGAGGGCCGTTTGAGAACTTTCCATTTCATTTCTGCTGAGGGAAAAACTGATTAATCTGACTATATATGTGCGAATGTATATCTATGTATACTATTAATGATGTGAGCTCATTAATATTCATTATATATATGTATTATGATATACTTTCGGATATTCTTCCTCTGAAGCTTATATCGTAGCTGAATTATTTATACAATTTAGTTTCTTCATTCTACTTACGTACATATCAATGTTATTAGTGCGCTTCAGAGACTTGAGTAACCCCTACAGTTTTGATTATAGTTTACAAAATAAAATAATAAATATCTGTGGTTATTAAATATTTTTGGTCTTTACATCAACTTTGATGTCGCGTAGTAATACCAATACCAAAACTTCTAAAACTTCCCACCCTCAGCTGAGTTGCTGGGACCAAAAGTAAGAAAGAAAAAGCGATGACGCCGACACCGACGCCGACGCCGAAGCCGAAGCTGACGCCGATGCCGACGCCAACGATGGCAGCAGGAAAGCTTTTCAATTGCCAGCTCACACTGCCGCATACGAAATGCGCGTCTATAATGCCTTATATAAACATGCACACACACATTTATGTAAATATCTATATGTATATATATATATATACATATTATATATGTGTAGAGCGAGTGTGCGTGTGTGCGTGTGTGTGCTGTCTGTGTGCGGCTGTGTGTCGCTTTTGGTGGGCGGCTCTGGAGTCGCTTTAATTTTGGCATTAAGTGCGCTCACGGGGGTTGTTTCCGTTTGCGTTCAGCTATTTTTATTACGTACTTTTTTTTTGTTTTATTTTTTTTTTTGTTTTTTTGATAAATTTTGCAGCACTAGCAAATCCGTCAGGACTTTAATGTGACTGACTTGAAGCTGAGGCGCAATTTAGCATAGCATACTTTCCTGCTGAGGATTAGTTTGCTTTTGGCTCTTACGCATTTTGCCAATTTGCTATTGGGCTCATTGCGAGGCTCGGCAACAAGGACAACCAACATCCCAACTCTCGCTCCCCCCGCTCTCACAGGAGAGTTGTTCTAAGGCATTGTCCGTGTGCGCAGCTACGAACATAACAAACTTAAACGTACTCACACAAGTACACAGCCATAGAAACACACATACCCACACGCACACAGTTATGCACACGTATGCATGTACGTACATTGTCTGTGATTAGTTCAACCCTTAAAACATGAAACGGCGCCATTGCATTGGCATTGCTCATACGACGCGTTGTCTGTTGTTCGCTGTATTTTGTCTGCTGTCCCTTGTCTGTTGTCTTCTGTTTTCTTTGGCAGTCAACTTTTCGCACACAGACACACACACACACACATACAGCGTATGCTCTGCAACTAATTTTCTTTGTTTTTCAATATTTTCTGCGCTTTCGTCGCATTCCTTGTCTATGTCTGCAGGGAAGAAGAAGTTTTTGTTGCCGCTGCCTCTGCTGCTGCTGATTCTGATTCTTCTGCTGCTTAATGCAACATCACAACAGCATCGTCTGGTCGCCAATTTCGCTGTCGGCATCACCCCAAGCCCTTGCAGTCTGCTGCAGCTCTTAGATTCAAGCACCAGCCCATCCCCATTCGCCAGTCAAAATGCCAAAACGGTCATAGACATGCCACGAACTTTGTCACATTGCAGATGCACGGGCTTGTTGTTGTCTGCGTCTCGCTCTGTATATATATATATATATATATATATATATATATATATATATATACATATGTATATGTGTGTGAAGGGATATATGTCTGGAATTGATATTCTCTGTTTCTGTTACTATTAGTGACTATCTCACTCTCACGTTGCACGCTCTGCTTTCCTATGTGTGCTGCTGCTGCCTAATACCCATTTGATGGCACTCACTAATTGCTTGATTGCCAATACGATTTCCCAAGCACGCCATAGAAGGGGCAGAGGAGCCGCGGCACCGGCTACTCTTCAAATTAAGATTCGGCGATTTGACGCGTCGCGATAAGCACGAAAGGAATTAAACATAAATTATAATTAATAAACCAAGCGAGAGTGAACACAACACACTTCTCCCTCTCACTCGCACACACGCGCCCATATGAGCACTCGCATTTATGTAGCTGAAGTGCGCTCACGACAAAGGAACGAGACAACAAAAAAGCGAAACTGGCAAAGAAAAAAGTGAGCAAACAAAGCAACAAGAAATATATATGCACAATATTTGCGCTGCATTAAATTTCATGCCTCTGCCAGCTCCCCTCCTTCCAGAAAAAGCGGTAAAAAATGTAAGAAGAAGCAGCAGCAAATGGAAGCAGCAACGACAGCAGCAGCAGCAAGCACATAAATTACAGCAGGCAAAAACAAAAGCAAAAACAAAACAACGAAACGCAGCGAAAAGGGAACGAAACGAAACAAAACAAAAACGACAACATGGAAAAATGAAAATGATAAATTGCAAACTGCACATAATTATGCAATTAAAGTTCGACGTTGTGTGTTGTGCCTCGTTCTTGTTGTTGCTTCTCTTGTTTGCTGTTGTTATTATTATTATTGCTGTTATTATTACTGCCTCGACTGGGCTGGGCTGGGCTGTGCTGGGTTGTGCTGGGCTGGGGCCAGAAGACTAACTTTGCCTGCAAATAACAGCTGCAGCCAACAACAGACGCCATAAGAAGCAGAGCCAGCAAAAACTGCAACAGTCACTTTGTTGTTGCTTGCCTGATTGTTTTATGCCAGGCAACGTAAACAACACCAGCACAGCAACAACAACAGCAAGCAATCATCAACAGCATAAGAAAGCAAAACTTGCCAACACATCTATATGCCTAGTCCAAATGAGATGTGAGACAAAGACAGACTCCGTCAAAGCGTGTGAAAGACCCAAACGGTATTGCCAAGATCATTATCGTAATCGAAACTCAAAAGTGATTTACCTGGGCTTAATCACTCAAATAGCTTATCATGACAGGTCTTAGGGGAGTATTGCCAATTTTGCTTAGTATATTAGTAGTATATTAGTATATAATATAGCTGTATATATAATTGCAATTACAAGTATACTTAACGTAATCGATAACTTTACCTTATGTGCAATATCAATATCAGGCACTAGTTTTTAAGGCATATATCACTCCTATCTCTGAAAAGATTACTACAATAATTGAGTTCGATGCTTTAAGAGCCACCATTATCTTGTTTATTGTGAAGGGTCTGCTAATTGCATATTTATTCGGACAAACATTGTATGCGGTGCCAAGCGATGCCAAACGATGCGATGCCCTCGAGTCGACGTTTGCGTGTTGCTAAAACGTGCCACGCCCGTTGCTTGTTGCAAATACGCCAGCCCTACAATTCGCTTGGCCATTTTGGGGCTGTTTGGCAGCTGTCGCATAATTATTGGCGCCTTCGCAACAGCCACTCAATTATGAAATATAAGTTTTTAATATGTTTCTTTCTTTTTTTTTTTTGTTAACCAAAATGGGGTATTTTATATAATGAATTTATATTTGCTTAAAATTCCTTTAATTTTTTGGTTGCGTCGACTGCTGCTTTATTGTATAAATTATTAATTTTAATTTTCTGCATGCATACTCCACTGCACAGCCATAGCGAGCGAGTGAATACAGCAACACCCACACCCACATACAGCACATATATATAAATATATATATATATATATATATATATATATATATATATATATATATATATATATATATATATATATGAATGTCTATAAGAACGCACGCCCTGCTGCAACAGTTCGCTGTGGCACGCCCCAATCCTCGTGCTCGTGCACATCCTCATCCACGTCTCCGCTCCTCTCATCGTCATCATCATCATCGTCGTCGGCATCGTCATGAGCACGAGCATCATCATCGGCATGAGCATGATTACCGTCGTTGCTGTTCTTTTGTGTCTGGCAATTAATTTTAAATTGGGCGTGCATACGAAAAATATTCGTAGTTTTCTTCCTTTACATTTTACGCGACGGTAATGTGCACATTGTTCATGTATTGGTTGCCGCCCAGTAGTGTGCGTGTGTGTGTGTGTGTGTGTGTTGATTTTGTCGTGCACTCTCGAGGCTACAGCAAAACCTGTATTAAATGAATTTTGAGCGTTTTTAATTTTTAATTTCGTTGTTGCTGTTGATGTTGATGTTGGTATTGTCATTATATTATAGTATGTTGTTCGTTGTTTGTTGTTGTCGTTATTTGCTTGCTTGCATTTGCCGCACATTTGCATTTCACTTTTGACTACAGGGCATTGACTAAGACTCACATATATATATATATATATATATATATATATATATATATATATATATATATATATATATATATATATATATATATATATATATATATATATATATATATATATATAAATATATGTATAATTATATTTCGCCTGTACTCTACTAATGTATCTAATGTAATGTATAATAATCCTTGTTGCAATGAGTGCTTATAGAAGGATCTCCCAATCCCATTTCGTTTCAAATTCACAACTTTTGGTTATCGATATGAATCATATCAATGCCTGGACTCCATTCTTCCCGTCATTCCTAAGGCCATTGACTAGAACAAGTCGTGTCGACTATCCGAGAGCTTTGAACGTATCATGGTTTACAAAACACACACGATATTAACAATTTCTTAATAAAAAGAAAATAATATATTGAACTATATTTAAGGTATATTCAAAGCATTCTTCTCGCTATGTTGGATAATGAGGACAACAAGATATAAAAGTTCCACAAAACTGTTGTCAAGTTGCTTGGTCTTATGTATAGTATGTAACCAATCGATAAACTCTTTAAGTGGAGATATTTGTTTTTTTTTTAACAAAAACCAATTGCATATTTAAGTCATTTGCATTTCAAGAAATTACTTCAATAGTTTATGCTTAACAAATTTAATGTGCAATCGAATGTTGGCTCGAAAGTTTCTAACTGCCATTTTCCAAGCCAACCAGCCCACACACAGCCCCATAGCTCCAACCCCACACTCTATTTCAACGTCTCAATCAACTTGTTAAAGAAAATGGCAGCTTAGTCAGCTCGGTTATTACGTGAAATGCTTCGAAATAAGTTTCAATAGTTGCCAAGCTGAATTTAATTGGATCCATTATGCATACAGCACACCTACATATAATTGTACGTCAATACATGTAAGCCGGCTCTTGTTTTCACATACACACACTCATGTGAATATTTGCTTAGAGCCCTCATTGATAATGCAATTCGCCCTTGCCACCTCGGAGCCCCCCATGATAAACAACCTCGTCGCCTGGCAACTAAGCAGCTACCCCAACCAACTGAATACCCATTAGTGTGACCCCAAGCAGCACTCGGAATCGAGCAACCCTTTGCCTGGCGCAAATAAAATAAAAAAGTTTTTCAAAACCGCCCTTCTCCACTCACTCTAAACATATTTCATTTGCTTAAAATTCCAATTCGCTTGAAAATTTGAATATTTTGCATATTTTGTGTGTGCGAGAGTGTTTCCCTGTCCTCTCTCTCTCTATCCCTCTCTCTCATATTTCTCTCACTGGGTGTGTGTGCGTATGTGTGTGGGAATACGCGCTTAAAATGCCTGTAACATTTTTTAGATTTCAACATTCTTCTTCCTCAGCGTCTTATTTTATTTAATATTTGAGCTGCTAAAAACATTAAAAAAATTGTTTGCAAAAAGGAAAAGAAAAAATGAAAATATAAGATAAAAAAATACAAATAGCTAAACTGGAAACTCTTTGCGCCAGAAATTCCAGCAGCTAATAATAAAAAATAATAATAATAAAAAATGCAGATATTTTGTTTTTAAACGAGCGACCATAAAAATGGTTGCTTATGCTTTTCGGGGGCCGACTTCGAGGCAGGTTTATAAATAATTCATACGAGCGCGCGTATAAGAAATTAAAACACACAGAAGAAGAGGGGAAAAACAGGGTATACAAGAAGCAAAAACAAAAAGCAAACAAATATAACGAAAGAAACCATCGAGGAGGCATATTGATTTTCTTACGTGCCACAGCTGAGGTGCACAAACCACGCGACTAAACGGGCCCGCTCGCCTCCTCCCCGCTGCTGCTGGCAAATTTCGATTGCTTTAAAGGCAAACGAAGCGGGCAAAAATGTAAAAATAAAGGCAATTTTTATAGTAATTTGCATGAATAAACTATAAAATAAACATATAAATATAAATAATGTGTTGCCACAGATACGAAGCAGCAGCAGCAGCAGCAGCAGCAGCAACAGCAACAACAACAGCAATGGGTAGAGAAATAACAACAATCGACAAAGTTTGCAGCAAAACAAACAAAAGCAAAGCAATAAGAAGAAGAAGAAGAAGCAGGCGAAATAATCGAAGCAGCCATGAGTAAAACCAACAACAATAACAACACGAACAGCAACAAAATGGCAGAAGCGAAAGGAGAAAGAAAACAAAAATAAATAATGGAAATTCGTTTCTCTTGCCCTGCTACGCTCTCTTTCTCTTTCTCTCTCAAGTAAAATAACAAGAAATTGCTAGAAATACAAAAGCGAAAATAAAATAAATTGCATCATAAAACGAAGCTGAGCAGTAGCGCGTGCAAAAGAGATAGAGCAACTAATGCCTTTGCTGCCAACAACAAGCAGAAGCACAAGGAGCAGCACAGCAAAAAAAAATAAAAAAAATAAAACAGTTAAATTAGAATTTTATGCAAATTAGGCATATTTCAAGACGAAACTGCAGCGAGGCGAAAGTTGCCAGGTGGTTTTTATTCTGTCTCGGCCTACCAGTGCTGCCACCCCGTTCAATATGTGTTAATTAACAAATTTAACATTGCAAGCGATTTGTAATGTATTTCAGCAAATTGAAGTTTTTAGATTTCATAACAACAGCAAAGTAATCAATAACAATAATAAGCAAACCAGCTGCTGCATGCATCGTGTGGCATGTGTACCTTTGCTGACCAAACATCAAATTAGTCGCTACCAAATGCCAAACACAAGAAGTGCTGCAAATATTTATGTCACCCACTGTTGACAGCCACGTAACTCTCTTGTTTGCATATGTACGTGAAGTTTTGCTGTGAGTGTGTGTATGCGTGCTTGTTGACTTATTATATAACTTTGCTTATTAGCTAGTTCCTTGTTTCAAATCAAATAAAAGTAACTAAAACTGAAAGAGAAGTGTTGCTGTAGGATGCTACCGACTGCGCAATACTTGTAAAAAATTTGAAAATAAACCAAAAACTTTTTAGATTAGCGGATTGAAGACCCGCAGCCATTCCAAATCCTACACTCAATTATTATTTTAATCATTCCACGCTTCATTTTTTCAAAAACCTTTTGATGTACATAAAATCTTCACATCGATCGCAATGTTGATTATCACGGGATTTGGACGAGCGTATATCTAAGTTTCCACTGTCTGATGTTAGACGAAAAGACGTAGAATTAAGTGTCAAAACGAGGTTAAGAGAGTATTTAAACTCTAAATGTTGAAACGTGACACTCTCTTAAGCTTTAAGCTCTTCTTCATAATTTAATAATAGTACATTAAATTGCATGTGCAATTGTAGGACCCACTGAGAGAATAGTGGTGGTAATTATTTAAATGAGTGTCAAGGGTGTGGCAGCAAAATGTAAAATTAATGCATAAAGTTTACAGCAGCAACAGCAGCAGCAACAAAATCAACAGCAAGAACAGGCAAATACAACATAAAAGAAAAAAGAAAATTCCAACTGCTGGCAGAGAGAGCAATGAAAATACGAGTAAATAATGCTCGTTGATAAAAACGTGGCATAGTTGTTGCAATTGTGGCTGCTGCTCTTGCTGTTGCTGTTTCTGAACTCTGGGCCAAAACAAATTTTGGTGTAATTATTACTTCGGCCCAGCGAACGAAATGCGACAGCGGAAGTGCTGAAAAGATGATGAGAATGGCAGAACGAAGCCGGAAACGGATGTTGTCAAATGAGATTATGCAAATGCTGCAAATGCTGCAACTGCGAAGCAACTCGTTGCAACTGAGCCAAAGATTTTGTTTAATTATTTAGTTGCCCGGCCAAGTGCTCTGCTGCTTGGGGTCAGATAAATTGTGCATACGAAGCTAGCCAGGCAAAGTAAAATATTTGAATATTTAAGGAAACAATCCTTTGTGCTATGTCCTGATCAGCTTGGCTTAGGGCAGCTACATTAAAGCGCCGTTGCAAGTGCAACATCTGGCTGCTCAGTTTTCGCTTTTAATTTGAAAGTTCAGTGAGCAGTGGCACATTATGTGGCAACTGCGGCTGGGCGGGCCGTTAACCAAACAAAGGCCAACTCTGTGCGATCGGGCTGCTCAGGACACGAGCTGCAGCAACACCAGCAACACCAACAACACCAGCAACAACAGCAACAGCAGCAACAATAAAGTACACAAGCTGCTTTTAATGTGCCATTAAAATGGGACGTCGTGAATGAGTGTGTGTGTGTGTGTTGTCTGTGTGTAGGTGGGGCTATGTGGTCAGCGCCTGCCTTGCAAGCAAACTAAAGCCATAAAAGCACAAACAGAAACAACAACAAAATATATTGCAAAACAAAATGGCCACTTTCGCAGCAGCAAAAACAACTCGCCATTTTATATTATTATTTTTGCCAGCTTCCTTTTACACAGACACAGACTTACTCACACACACGCACACACGACACACACTGCGGGGGCGCGGTTTGCTCGCAACATTTTTAATATTGCCGCCCATTTCGTTTGTTGTTTGTTTATTTTTTTCGCTTTTCATTTATTTTTCCCTGAATTTTCATTTATTTTTATTTCATGGGCTTCAATATGCGCGGCACATAATTCAATGCTGCTGCCATTTCGTTGCAATGTACTTGTGGCATCCACTCTGATCAATTGACCCGCAGTTCAAATGTCGCATACGAAAATGCTAACAGATATCAACAGACTCGATGATAATTGCGCTGGCCTGGCACTCAGCTCAACTACAGTGAACGTTGCGCCACACCCACACCCACTCCCACGCCCACGCCGACGCCCACACCCAAGCAGAGCCAACAGAGAGCCTCACATGCAACGCGCTTCCTTTTGCAATGCCACATCCTGTGCTGTTCTCAAGGCATATTCACTATATCTTCAAGTTTGTAGTTACGCCAAATAGTATATGTGTTGAGGATGGGACAGAGAAGGCGAATGGTGGTGATAGGAAAAGGAATATGGTGGGAGTGGGAGGGGAGAGACTGACAGAGAAAGGAGAGAGATAGCGCTAAATAGATCATGAAAGAATTCCCCTTATATAAATATATATCAAGAACATCCATAATTTTTGAGTTTCCAACTACTTTTATTTTATTGTTCTTTAAGAAGTCTTGTCTGCTTAACTCATTTTAGTTCAGGAACAATTATAATGATTAAGTTGGCGCGCAGCCTAGTAAAGTGCGCTTATTTGTCCAAATAATTATTTTATATTATATAAAAATATTTCTTCTAACGAAAATATTTTGAAATAATAATGCTAGAAATTGGTCAACTGAATATGATGGTTTAGAAAATGGTGAAATTTCATTGTAGATATACGGGTTTCAATGTCATTATCACTGGATGTGGATATAAGTCTAAATATCTCAATCTTAGTTTCTGGCATTTGAGTCAAATTTACTGGAGAAATATTTCAGCTAATTCATTCATATAAATCCTTATACTTTTATTTTATTTCTAGAGTATTGAGAGTTCTCATATCAAAATTCCTCTTTCCTTACTTTTTCATATATTATATATTTTTTGTTTTATTTTATGCTTCGCCTTCTTCGTTTTTGGTGCTCCTTGCAATTTTCATATCATTTAATTAAAATCGCAAATTTCGTACACGTTTTCATTTTCGTTTTCGTTCTGGGCGCATTGCTTGAGTTTTATTTTTATTTTTATTTTTATTAGTTTTATGGCCGGTAAAAACGACGCTGCAAGAGTGCAAAAGGCAGAAAATTAAAAATACTTCGAAGCCAAAGCACAAAATTAAAAGAGAAGCGAGAGAAGAAGAATTGAATTGAATTGAATTGAAATGGAAATGCATTCAAGACTGGATATCATATCGAGCGGGTCTGTGGGACATGTGGGGCTTGCTGTCGAGAGCCGCTGCAAACGAAGCGGGAGGCGTGACGCCATTAAATTGCGGTTCGGCAGGCACCCCGCAGCTTTTTGAAAACCTTTTTTTATAGGCTCAATTTTTGATTTGCTTTTGGAGTACACAGCGCAAAGGAACTAAGCGGAGGGAAGCGGATTAGAAATGTTCTTGAGTTTTTAATTTAAAGCTGAATGGAGTTTTTGAAACTAAATAAATATGCATGACCTTTAGCAAATGATGTAGCGAAAATAAGACAAAGGGAGCTCGAACAGAAGATCCAAAAAATTGCTTCAATTAATTTAACTTTACTTTTAAATTATGCGCTGTTCCCGCAGCTGCTGCTTCTTCTTTTTTTTAGTTATGTATATATATATATATATATATATATATATATATGTTTTTTTTGGTGTGTGTGTGTGTGTGAATGTGAGAGTGAGATGCAAAAAGCAAACTAATCAAAAAATTCAATTTCCTTGGAAAATTTAATTTTGCTCAGGGAAAATTCAATTTGCCTGCTTTTTTCGGTGAGCATTTTCTCTCTTTCTATCGCTCTCCCTCTCCCTCTCTCTCTCTGTTGCTTCGAGCAGACACAGGCACCGGCACAGCGAGACCTTACGTAACACACTTTTGCCCTCAGCATTTGGCTTTTTGTGTAGATTCAGGCGCCAGCGCTGCAAAAGATAAACATTTTTAATGTTATTAGCAACAATTTGCTGTTGTTTCTTCTCCTCGACGAGGCAGTCCCTTTCTCTGCGCCCTACATGCATTTAATAACTTATTACCTCGACACAAATTGGCCTTTGTCTCCCTCTGTGTGTGTGCGAGTGCGAGGGTTGGCCATTAAGCGTTTGTTTGTGCCATTGTAATTTGCCCTCAAAGTATGCAGCACATTTTGCATATAATTTAATTAATATTTATGCATCTCTTAATGGCCACAGAGAGTGCTCTGCGCTTGCGAGCCAACGTTTAACTTGGCAATTCATTTGCCGCGCTGCCAAAAGGTCACGGCCAAAAGTGCGCGAAGCGCAGCAGCAGCAGCAGCAACAACAACAACAACAGCAACAACAATAACGAGTTAGCTGCTAGACCTGCAGCTGCATTTTGAGCTGCCTTTTACGGTCGCAATTCGCCTTGACTCTGGGCTGACTTGGCCTGGCCAAGTTGGCCATAAGAAATATAAAGAACAGCGATACCAACAGCAACAGCCCGCTAAACTGGTTTTTGTTCGACTGACTATGGCTCTGGGCGCGATTTAAACATATTTTTAGCCACACACAATTGCATGCATATTAAAAGCAACAACAACAACAATAACAAGAATAAGGAAAATAGAAAAAAAGAAGGAGATGAAGATGAAAAAATAAAAGGAACAAAATAGTGGCAAAGGGGTTGTGGCTCATGAAATACTCTGACCCCGGGAGCAGTCGTTCGACTGCTCCTTGCGGCAGTTGCAGGCGGACCAGCTTAGGGTTTCACCTCTCGCTCTGGTGTTGCCCTGGGCATGGGCGATTTCAGCGTTTGATTCGCCGTTCCAGACATGCTTCATTACCTCTCAACTGTTCGCATCCTCTCAGGCCAAATGACACTGAGCGCGAAAGTTGCCAACCCCGCAGAAATCAACTCGCCCGACTAGAACTATTAGAAGAAGCAATATATATAGTCTTGGCTATTCACACACTATAAAGAGGGCTGTAATTTTAGGGGCCTCTCACTCTCACACCTCTATACCCAAGCCAATATATGAATCATTCCGATATTTGATCGAACTAGTGGCCAAATGAACTAGGTAATAAGCCAACTAGTATTTAGCAACCAACTAATAATGAACTAGTGAAGAACTATCTGAAATCGCACATAATTGAACAACAAATATGTAACTTGAAATATGTAACTGAACTCGTAAGTAGCTGGCTGCTCAGTCAATAGCTGAGCTATTGGTCAACTGAGCTCACAACTGAATTGAACTGAGCTAGAGAATAATTGAGCCCGTAATTAAATTACCTAGCGAGTTTTAATGATCAGATCCTAGTATAAGCTTTTTAAATTTGTCAGCAGCTGCTTATCTTTAAGCGTCCAGTTACTTCGAACGGGACTTAAGATAGTTTCCTGCTAAAAGCTCCTGCTTTTCGGTTAAAATATGCGTAAGCTTAATGCAGTATATATTTATTTGTTGATCAAGTTCTCTGACGGGCCATAATTAAAAGTTGCTATTAATGCAAGTTGCTGGCAATGCAACATCAACATCAACAGCAACAGCAACAGCAACAATTCCAGCACATTCATTAAAAGGACGCAGCGCAAATATTAAAAGTGAAAATGCAATTTATGTGTCCATTGTCTTCACACAGAGTCTGGCAGTAGCAACAACAGCAACAGCAACAGCAACAACAACAACAGCAAGCTTAACGCCTTTTAGTCGTAAATTTTATTCAACTTCTTTTTTTTCATTTCCCCATGCGTTCGTTTTTCAATTTTTCGCACATTTTTCTCTGGTGCCCTTTGTTGTTGCTATTGTCGCTGTTGTTGGATGCCCTTTTAAGCATTTATGTCCTTTTTGTGTTGCCTGGTTGTAAAATGCACTTAAGCCAGCCAATGCGCAGTGTGTAGCGTGCAGCGTGCAACGAAAGATGCAGCAACGACAGCCGCCAGCGAGAGAGCTTTGCCCCTACCTCTGACTTACCTCTGCGCATACCCTATACGATATTCAATGCTAATTGTTAGGGGGCGTTGCACAGTATGAGGAGAGCATACTTAATCTTAATAAAAGCCAAATGAAAAAAAGTAACTATACAACTTTTTCAATCAGTAAATGACGTTACCATAAAATTAATAAATTGAGAGTTTTTCTTAGACTTAATTGAAAATTAGGCAGACCAAAAAGCTGAAAATTATTATTCGAACATATTTTCTTTAAAGTATTCCCAAATTGTAATTTACAAATATTTTCGGCTTAACTTGACTTAACTTAACTTAACTCTTAAGTCTATCAGACCCAATTCCAGCATTTACGTCGCGTCAATCCAATCGAAAGCTCAGGCAATTCTTCTTTATTTATTTTGTTGTTGTTTTTTTTTTTCGTTTTGCTTTGCTGCTTCTTATGCCTTTTCGTTGATTTTTTTGCCATTGCCGCTGCCGCTGCCGCTGTCGCTGCAGACTTCGCCGTATACCTTTTAAATATTCGCTGGCGGCCATAAATCATTCGAGGTTATGTTGAATTTTTAGACAATTTTTTATGCATTTAGTTTGCGATTTTTTTGTATATTTTTTGTTGTTGCTCTTTTGTTGCCGTCTTCTCTCCGCCTTCGCCTGTTGTTCATTGGACTGTTGTTGTCTTTGCGCTGGCATGATTTGTAGTTTATTGCAGCCTTTCTTCTTCTCCTCTTTTGTTTTGCCTTTTTTATTGTTTGCTGATGCTGATGCTGCTGCTGCTGCTGCTGATGCTGTTGTTGTTGCTGCTATTTCTTTTGCATTTCGTTCAGCAAGTAAATGAAATAGTGGCAAAACTTTCGCGCACTGCTCTTCTACCTACTCGACGCGATCTGTCAACTGGCAGCGCAGCAACTAAAAAAATTGAATAAAAGCCGAAGCTGGACCCAAAAGGAAGAATTAGTTTTTTGTCTTCTTCATTAAATGATTCCTATAGGCGAAAACGAATGCAGAATGCACGACAGGCAATTAAAATGTTCACAAGCATAAATACATACATGTGTACATATATGCATATAAAACCAAAGAGACTGTCTTCAGCCGGGCTTTAGATGCCCTCTTTGTAGACTTTGCTTTGTGGCAACGTCCAATCTTCAATTTGTCTCGCCATCAGTCTGAGTATATGTACATATCTCTGGCTGCGGCTCGCCTGCATTTCCTGTGTGCCGTGGACAGATTTTAAGGCAAGTGTTCAACAGTCCGTAGCCTAAAAAGCCGTCACATGCAAATTCAGTTAGCCATTTCGCGCCACCAGGCAATGGCTCTTGGCCAAACTGTCTGGCACATGGTGGAACGCAATATCCACAATAACACCAACGGCCTCCCCCTGGCCACACACTCGAGGGCCCAGTCTGAGCGTAACCCAGCGGCCTTTGGCAGTGCAAACATTTAAATGCATGAAAGCGAAAGGATTTTGCCAAAGTCCAAAATCAAACAGCAAAAAATTGCGACGCGGCTGAAAAAACAAAAACAAATGCAGCATCGAAACCAGCAAACAGAGAGAGAGAGAGGAGAGAGAGTGAGCGAGCGACAGAGAGATGCAGAGATACATACGGAAACTGAGAGAGAGAGAGAGAGAGAGAGAGAGAGACAGACAACTAACGATGGCTGGCAGCGCAATTCCAACTGACTCCGCTCCAAATACAACTCCGCGCCTTGTTTTTTCCAGTTGACCAAACCGCGCTTTTTATCAAGGCAGCACTGCAAAAAAGGGCCGTCGTGGCAGCGGGGGCGACTAGGGACGGCCAGAGACTGGCTGTGATACAGTTTTATTTATTTTCTTTTTTATGTCCGCGCGTGTTTTTAATTAAGTGCAAAATAATGAATTTCATATGTATATATATATATATACATATATATATGTGTGTGTGTGTGTCCTTGTGTGTGTGTGGGTTGTGTATGGCACAAGTTGTGGCCGTTTTGTTTTAGGCTGCTGCCACAGCGAAAGTGAATCTTAGCCTCACTGTGTTTGGACTGCATCTGGCATCTGCTATTTGCCAGTTGGTAGTTGGCGTACTTTTAGAACGCTGCCCCTAACAAGTTTAATGCAATTTTTTGTCGAACGCTGGCCACATTTCATTATCTCAAAATATGTCAGATGACTTAATGCAATTTGCGCATGGCGCCATGAATTTTCGCTCCAAGCACAGCGACATTTCGCCGCTCGCTTTATTGAACCCCGAGTGACACACCCACACACCCACACACCTACACACACCCACACACACCCACACATACACATAGAATCTCGCTGCCTCATTTCGCCCTACACTGTATCGCCGTCTCTGTCTTGGCCATGGCCATGGCACGTAATTCAATTTCGAACTGAAGTTAAAATTCAATTAAAATGAGTCAACTTGAGCGTAATGCAATTTTGTCAGCCAATGCCATTAGTGAAATATTAACGCAAAAAGCAACGCGCTGAGATAAAAGGAAAATAATCAACATCAAAAATTGTATAAAATATGCCTCTAAAGCCCACTTACTGTTACCACGGTCACGCCACTCGGCCTTTAATTCTTTTAGCCTTTGATAAAAATGCACAGAATTAGACAAATTTCGAATTCGATATTCTAGGATTTTAAATGTGGACATATATTAAATATACTTATTGAGCTAGATCTAAGTTGATCACAAGTTGATTTGCTCAGCTTTAATTAGGCAAATAATTTTATTTATTTTAGCGTGGGTATTCACTGTACCAGAAATTCATTATATTTGTGTGCTATTTTTATATACTTATATTTTCGAGTGGTATTTTTATATACATATATTTCGTTTTTCAATTCTATCAACTTTTTTGCGTTTCTTAGCACAAATATTTTGTCATATTTTAGCTTGCAAAGCAGCTGCTGGCTCCTAAATCGCACTCACTTATTCCACCTCCCTTTCTTTCTCTCTATCAAACACACACACACACACAGAGTTGCTGTGTATTTTCGCTCGTTATGTAACCCATAAAAACTGAACAAATGCGACGCCACGGCACGCGCCTAAAATTATGCTATAATTCAGCTCCAGCCCAGGCTCCACCCCAACTGAGCAGCCCCTATCAGCACACACACACACATGCATTGGCTATGTATGTATTCGTGTGTATCGCATATGTGCGTACATAAAAAAATGAAATTATTAAATTTTATGTAGCGTAAATTCTTTACGATGCGCCTTACCAAAAACTTCAAAAAAATGGGAAACGAAAATGAAAAAATAACAGAAACATGTTCTTCCACATGAGCAATTTGCAACTCTTGTTGTTTGTTGTTGTTGCTGCTGCTGTTTTGGTGTGCGCTTTAGTTACACCTCATATAAATATATATTATAATTATATATATGTATATGTATATGTATTTATTTATATATATATTTCCCAACTCAACTAGCGTTCAAAATTAAAAGCAGCAAAATAAAAGTCGAAGCCGCGCATAAAATGTTCTACGGCAACATTTTCCTTTTGACATTGAAAAATGCTCGGTCACGTTTTCTTTTTTGAGTTGGGTTGGAGTGAACACGCCTTTTTTCTTGCAGTATGGGGAGAGCCTGAAGAAACGAAAAAGCAAGCAAAACAAAACAAAACAAATAACAGTCGCGTTTCGAATCCCCTAAACCCATTGAAAATGGACTAAAACGGGTATATTTATATGGCGTCTGCCTAACTGCCTGCTGAACGTTCAGAGTATCTCGCAGTCGAGTAAGCCCGAATAGAGCACTCTTGTTTCACGTGGCTGCTGCTGCTGCTGGTGCTGCTGCTGCTGGTGCTGCTGCAACAGCGATTGGGGCAGCAACTTCACAGACAATATTTCTGGTTTTATTTTGTTGCTGTTTGTATTTGTATTTTTGCCTGCTGCTCTTTCCAATTTTTATATATTTATTTATATGCCTTTTATCCTTGCTGCGAGCGCCATTGTTGGCTGGTCAACTCGTGACTTGGTTGTTGTAGCTGCTGCTGCCGTCGATGCCGTTGCTGCTGCTATTGTTGTTGGAGACCATTAAAACGACGCAGCATAATGGCAGCAACAGCAAGAGGCAAATGGGAAGAAAAAACAACAAAACACAGCACAAGCAGCACATAAATTAAACTACCTGTCGCTCCAGTGGCGTGCCGCTCGCCTGTCCCCTCGCTGACCCCCACCATCCCCTTCCGCTGTGCCTTTTCTAAAAAGCCCGTTCCACAGAGCTTTAATCTAAGCCAGAGATAAGCAAAATTAATTTCATGTCTCAAAGGCCTTTTCACCAATCACTAATCACTATCTCAATTTCTATGTGCTCTTTGCAGGTAAGTCTCTCTGCGAATGCATTTCGGCCCACTGTGCAGCTAATGAGTGTGTAAGTAGGATCTGTGCCTGTTATTCTAAGTACATTTTTGTTGCTCGCTTCTCGTAATTCATTTTACTGCGGACAGCGGGGCAGGCGTCGCAGGATGTGCTGCGCATCCTTACAGTCGATTGTCAGCCATGGAGAGCAACATACATGAATGTCCTCGCAAATATGCAAACAACTTTCGAAATTCGTTATATTGGCAACAAAAATAGAATCTGAGTGTGGGTAGGGGCAGGGGTAGGGTCAGGTGGATGGGGCATGTCTGTGGGGTAGCGGCATGCACAAGAGTTGCACTTCATAAATCGCATTATTCGTACACACACATAATGAGCCCGACTGATACACATCATATTAGGCAGTTTCAGACAGACCAGATTTTCACTACAGTGCAACAAAAGAATTTGGTATGCTACAAGTCCTATGTCTTTCCATGATATAAAGTTAACAGAAATTGATTCATGCCAAGAAAACAAGAAATGTTATTGAATATCTGTTAGTTCTCAACAAGCTGTGTACCAAATGGCTATTCAAATTCAATACTCTGACATATATTAAATATGTATGGCTAACTAATTAGCTATCCAAAGTTTTTAGGCGATTAGTCAGAATATTTTCATCAGCCGTACGTTTTTACTTCCCCAGTCAGTCTGGCCCGACAAACTGCCCACTCATCGCTAACTGGGGCTAAGACTACGACTCGCAGAACTAAGCAAATAAATTCCGAAAAATGAGTTATTAATGGCAATCAATCAAAAATGCTCTAGCAAAAAGCGATTGCAGCACAACGTGGCTAGCAAAAACGCAACCGATTGGCAAGGAATACATAAATTGATTGATTGATTTAATGAATGATTGATTAATGCATTTCTGCTGCAAATTCCGCATACAAAATGCAGCAGCAGCAGCAGCTTCTCATATGACGTAGTAGTTGGAGCGAACGTGGCCTTCAGTCTCAGTCTTCAGTCTTCAGCCTTCAGCCTTCTGCCATCAGCCATCAACCATCAGCGAGTGCCAGACAGGCGCGCGGAGCGAGGAGCTGCTGCACAAGAGAGACGGAGAAGGAGCGAAATAGATAGAGAGACGGCGAGAGCTATTGGCCCTGGCATTGCCGGGACATAGCACTGCCAGCAGCAGTTGAACGAGTTGCGAACTGCTATAAAATGCATTTTCAATTAGGCATAATTCCAGCAGACACAGAACTCTAGCAGCTAAGATTCGAGGGTTGCTTGTGCAATTGTCCGGCTGTCAGAGACGCTGTTAACAATCAGATATGGATAAGGATGACTAACTCTCTGTCAGCTAAGCGCCAACTGTAAACACAGCTCTTAGCTCTGTTAGCATACATTTTGCTATTACATAAGGAAACAAATCTAGAATAAATTTCTATTTAAGTACGAAACAATTTACAGCTTAACTAATGTTTATTATTTATAAAGTAAGACAAACTGTTAGCGACTTTAATCATTCCTCGAAAATTAACTTTACTAACATTGGCGGATTGGTCGTTATTTTTGAAGTTTTGCGTCTTAAAGTTGGCGCCGTAAAAAAGGCATCAAAATAAATTACGCAATTAGAAGAAATTTAAAAGCACAACAATAGAGTCTGAAATCGGGAGATAGAGATATTGAAACAGAGAGAGAGCGAGCGAGAGAGAGAGAGAAAGTCGGGAGCTGGCGATGTGGAGCGAGTGAGCGAGCAAAACAAAAACGCAACAGCAAAAACTTGCACAAGGATTTTTAATAACGTAGAAAACACAAGAAAAAAGCAAATATTGATGCAGCCGCAAATTTCAATTAAGAACAGGAAGAAGCAGACAACAGCGGCGCCGACTACGGCGACAGCAGCGATGGCGGTGACGCCAGCGTCGACCGCAGCGTAGCCGCCGCCGTCGAAAACGTAGCTGGAGAAAGAGGGAGAGACAGATAGAGACAGGGAGAGAGAGAGAGAGAGAAAGAGAGAGAAAGAGAGAGAGAGAGAAAGAGAGAGAGGGAGAGAAGAGAACGTGAACGTGAGCGAGAGCAGTCCAAGTGCCTGTAAAACATTTGATGTAATAAAATAACGTATACGACCAAGACGCAGGCGGAGACGGAGACAGCAATGTGGATGGAGACGAAAGCAAACCCACCCTTGCCAATAACGATGGCAAAGCCGAGCGACACACACACACACACACATAGGCACATACACACATGCATACATATACAATAAGAGCAATTTAAGCCGCAGGAATGCGAAGGACGTGCAAGACGAGTCCAGGACGTTCATAGGGCATGGGTCCACAGAGCCACAGCCACAGAGCCGGAACAGGAAGGAAGGAAGCAAAGCGAAGCGAAGCAAAGTGAAATAAAAGGCCAAAAAGGGGCGCTGGCCCACCAGCACCAATTGATAAATAAAAAACCACAACAGAAGTCGAAAGAAAATTGTGCGCAAAACAGACTTTCAGAGCATACGCAAAGGGGAAGGGCAGAAGCTGATCGACAGAGTGAGCTGAGCTGAGCTGAGCTGAGCTCAGGTGGAAAGGGGTGGAAATAAATGTAATAATTATTGCGCGCCATGAAAATCAATGGCGTCTGCAAATTGCTGACAAAACGGAAGTGCCACACAGGACGGAGCGAAGCAATTCGTGCGAAAATTGCCCAAAACTGACAACGCAGAAGCTGAGAAGGAGGAGGCAACTCGAGGACGACGACGCCGAGGTCGCCGAGGATGCCGAGGACGACTCTCAACGTCGTTGGGGCCGAGTACGCGTCGCCGTGGCCCGCTATCAAAATGGCGCAACAAAAGCGCAAAATCAGGAAAAAGAATATCGAGCACAAAGCAAAAGTAGCAAAAATTGAGCGCAAACTCGCTGCGAGAAGGCGGCAACTGCAGAAAGCGGAAGTAATGCCCAGCCCCAAGCAGAAGGCAGCGCACACAACGCAAAAGCCGATGAAAGTAAATGCAAGAGAGGCACTGAGCACATGTCGCTGTGTTTATGTGTGTGTGTGTGTGTGTGTGTGTGTGTGTGTCGGTGTGTGTGTGTGTCACTGTTGTTGTTTCTGTTGCCGTGCGCGTTCGCTCAACATTTTGCTACCCTTGGCGAGTGTCCGCCCGTGCCAACCCGCCCAAAAAGCGAACGAAGCGACGCGAGCCACGTCTGAGGCATATCGATTTTTGTTGTTGTTTCTGGTTTTTTTTTTTTTGTTGCTTGTGGCTGGGGTTATGGCTGGGGCTGTGACTCGCATGTCCTGGCGCACTGTCCCGGGCGCGTCACAGGGCCTTTGGGCCACATGACTTCTGGGTGCCAGAGGCGGCGACTTTCAACATTCGGCGCAGCTATTTTTAGCCCCAACTTCCAATGTCAATGAACCAATGTGCGTTGCGTGTCGCTTGCTCTAATCAAGATGCCAGTGGCTCATCATGGCACGATCTTCGTCATCATTAGCATCATTATCGTCGTCATCATAAACAGCAATTGTTGCAGTCAATTACCAGCAGAAACTTTCGCCAACAACAGCTGAAACTTGAGATGGGCAATTAGAATAGGTGTCAGAGCCGCCAGCTGCTTCCTTTGAAGCAACTGCTGCACTTCGTCACCTAGTCAGCGAGCAAGAGCGAGACGCAGTGAGGGCGAAGCTGGCACGGAATAAAAGAAATTGCGTAACCCACAACATGAAAGGTGGCAGGAAAAAAAGCATTCACAGAAAAAGGCGACCCGAAGGCAAGCCGAAAGAATTGTTGCAGAACTTTGGGCCGCGTGCACATCAAGTGAAACTTTAGCGCAAGGCACAGCAGTGCAGAAGAGTCTCAAACACACTGAGAGAAATAAAGGAAAGTAAATATCATAGAAGTCGTTCATGAGATACTTCAGTGACATTCTGTCAGTCAATTCATTTCGATTGACTGCTGACTAACCAACTAATTGATGGAATGAATAACAATGATGGACTGGCTGAAGTGAAGGATACTCAATCGATTGACCGAGTGATTGATTCATTAACTGACCTAGCTGACTGACTGACTATGGTCTATGACTGACTGACTATGGTCTATGACTATGACTATGGATCATTCTATTCGCTTGCGAGTATATCTTAACAATGACTTCTGTCCTGACTCCTGTGACTATTGCTCTATCTATCCGAGTAATTCACACGACGATTTCGGTCAATGCACAACTAAGGACGAACTGTTGACTGTGAATGGGAAAAGCGCTCAGTACTCAGAGCTCAGCACTCTGAGCGGCGTGTGCGAAAGTAAAACGTTGCTGAAAGGCTGGCACAAAGGAATTGCCAGCTCGCTGACTACCCACTGCGTCTGGGGCTCGGGCTCGGCTATGACTTTGGCTTTTGCTTTGGCTTTGGCTTTGGCTTTGGCTTTGCCTTTGGCTTTCGCATTGGGTCTGGGTCTAGATAACTGTGTCTGTGTCTGTGTCTGTGCCAGTGTCTGGAGCTTGACTGCCAGCTGCGCTTCCTGGTGTGTGCCACAGCAGCAGCGGCAAGTGCTCCTAGCTTTCCTCTGAGTAGGAAAACTGTATCACGCTTTCCCTTGTTGCCACCAGACAAGGTTGTTACCACCGCTCAGCTCAACGTGTGTGTGAGTGTGTGAGTGTCTGAAGGTTGACATTATGAACTTGAAAGTCGTATTACGCTGGCGAATTGTGGGGCAGCAAGCGCGACTCACATTTTTATGAATGAATGCATGGCACACGCTAGCAGCAGCAGCAACCGATGTTGCTGTTGCTGTTGCTGCTGCTGCTGCTGCCACACGTTGGTCCGTGCTCGCATTACATTTTATTCGCAGCGCTTCCCCCAAGTGGGCAACGCGGCAAAGCCAACGTCTGACACGTTGCTGGGCAACAGCTCAGCAGCAACAACAGCAAAAGCAAAACAAAAACGAAACACAACATCCAAACGCCATTTTTGCGTGCATACTCTCTAGGCTAGGACGCCAACGAGGTAGCCGGAGAGCGGCCGGAGGTAGGAGGAGTGCGAGCTTAAACCGTTTCGGTTTCCGTTTGCCACTTTTTTACGCTTTTTTGTTTTGCTTTACGGCCCGTGCCGGGCATCAACAAATGTCAGCTGTTCCACGACGTCAGCGTCATTACGCATGCAACAACAACTACATCAACAGCAACAGCAGCAGCAACAGCAGCAACAGCAGCAGCAACTGCCACAAAAACCCATAAAACGAGGTCAAAACTATCCACAAACAAAAATTGCCAACCAGTTGCCGTCGCCATCGTCATAGCCGTCGCCATAGCCGTCGCCGTTGCCCGTTGAATTTACAAAACAAAACACCTGCCGATTGATTTCGCGTGCGGCGGAGGCGGAGGCGGCGGTGGCGGCGGCGGCGGCGGGGCGATGGCGTCGGCGTCAATGAATGAACTGGCAAACGCACACAGCCATACAAATACACCCTCACACACACGCACACGCACACCAACACACAGGCAGAGGTAGACCCTCACACGTTCTCGACTCGCTGCATATTTGCGTTTTTTGCACACATTACTCATACGCCTCGTGCAACGCTGCAAACAAATAAATGCAGCAAAAACTAACAGACCCCAAAGGCTGGTCGCTAGCGATGTCCGCGCTCTGGCTGCGCCCAACTGCCAGCACATACATGCTGCACATCATTTCTACGAAGAACTTCTAGTAGCCCTGATTCTTGGCCAATGCGAATTTGAGGCTGGTCGCATTGCTATAACAATTATAGAATTTTATGGTTGCAGCTGCAGCCAATGCCTGAATGAGAGAGAATTGAGGGCGAATACCACGAGACTTTCCGCCTGCCAGCAATATTAAAAGTGCAGCTCAAATGGCTGCCACATATTGAACCCATTTATCTGAATCGGATACGCCTGGAGTTGGTCTGTCGTGCCTGCTATCTCCCGGGCCAGATGGGCTAGGTGTACGGCTCGTGACTTTGATTGTCATCTCTAATTGAGTGTTGCATGCCACTAGGATGCATCTGGCTGGCTGGCTGGGCAATACGAGCACGAATCCTCTGCCTTTGCCCGGCCGTTGGTCGTTGGCCGCTGCCCGTGTGCGCCAGTTCACGACATTTGCACTTTTATTTTCGTTTCAATTCGTTTTTTCGTAGATTTTCTGTTTTTCTCTCCTTTTTTTTTGCTTTACAAGCGCCGCGTAATTTGAATTTTTATGCAACAGCAACAACGAGGAGCCTGCCACAAAAGTTTGTCGACCTATATAAACGTTGGATTCTGCTGGCTGCCAGGCGCAACCCCTTCCATTTCGCTTCTGCTGTCTCTCTCTCTCTCTACCTCTCTCTCTCTCACACTCTCTCTCACTCCCTCTATCTCTCTCTTCTCTCTGGATAGGATACGCGTGATGCAAGTTCAAAGCAACAACAACAACAACAAATGCAACTATTTTTAACGTCACGTACTTCGCCCGTAGTGGCAATGCAACAACCTGTTGTACGAAAATCCTGCAACCAGGCATAATATTTGTTGTATTTTTTGTTGCTCTGTTTTTTGTGCCTCGTTTTTGTTAGGTGGATCTGGCTGGAGCGCAAACTTGAGGCAGCAAGTAGTGAAAGTCTTTTCCAAAGCCAGTTGGCAACGCAACTTTTAATTGCCAGACAATTGAATGGCTATTGAAGGAGAAGCTGCTGGAAAACTGCCCCCAACCCAGCTCGGGTCGAACAACAGAAAATAAGGCAAAGCGAGAAGTGAAGGAAGAGGAGAAACAAGAGGAATTTGAGGAAGGTGAGACCGCGCAGGCTGAGGCAGCAGGGTGCAGGAGATTAGATGGTGTTCCTCACCCCGCCCACGTGGGATTCAGGGTGGCAAAGCTGCTGCTACTGCTGCTGCTGCTGCTAAGGGTGGTGCGTGGGTGGTGAGTAGGGGGTTGGTGGTGCGCTTTCTGTGTGCTATCTGCAGAGACTTTTGGGTGGCGCCTTTAACAAACGATAGCAATTTAGAAAGATGCCAGAGGTATGCAAATTTATTGCCGGAAATGTAATTTACAAAATGCGCTGCAGGCAATGGACGCCACAGCCACAACCATCGACGACGACGGCGACAGAGACGCCGGCATCGACATCGACATCGACATCGACACCGACACCGACACCGACGGCGACTGCGACTGCGATGCTTGCTTTTGTTTTCTTTCCTTGTTATTTGCTCTGCTTTGCAGTTTGGCAAGCATTTCTGTGGTGCATAGGACTGTCGGTTTAAGAGCAATGATAAATGCTGAGAGGGGGAGGGGTCACAAGTCAAATGTCAACTTTGGCCAGCTTTGATTAGAGCCTTGAAAGAGATACGGCTGTCTAACAGAACCAGACAGAAACCAGAATCACTTTTGACAACAGCAACAAACGGGTTGAAGGGTGAGCTTACAACGTTTTTACATTACACAAACAATCAATGCAGCGCTTGCGCAGAGCACGAAAGAGAGCTTCCGTGAAGAGACAAAGAAACAGAGAATGGGAGAGAGAGAAAGAGAGCACTTATACGTGTCTGTGTGTGGGTGTATGTAAGACGTGAGAGCGCTGCAGAGTTAAGTTGGAAGTGGGCAGACAACAACAAAAACATCGCAAAATGGGAGGACGCGCATAAAATTAGTAAAAATAGCAAAATTGGCAACCGCTACATACGTGTAACTTAAAGAAACTGAATAAGAAATCGTCACACAAGAAACTTGCTAAAGCAGACTGCAAAAATATAGCTGGCAGCTTATGCATAATGCGCCGCAGCAGTAGAAACAACAACAGACGAGACAACAAAGAAATGAGAAGCGCTGCTGCTGCCGTTGCTCAGGCATATGAGAAGGAAAAGAGCCAAAAGGCAAAACGCAAAAAGAACGCCAACGCCAACGCCAAAGTGCAGCGACGACTACGGCGACTGCGAAGGCAGCTAAGAAAGCGCAGGAGTGTATGAGTGAATGTATATGAACTTACACACACATGTTTGCATGCACTCGTTGTGTGTTTGTGTGTGTATTTGCGTCGGCGGCTGGGGGAAATATTTTGTATAGATACGCTCCTTCACCCTGACTCTTCACTCTCTTCTCAGACATTTCCATTTTCATTTGCCTTTGCATTTGCATTTCCAATGCCTTTGCCGCCTGTACTTTCCGCCTGTACTTTCCGCCTTTTGGCATTTTGTGGCGGTGTTCGCGAAATGCGCGCAACAACAGACGAAACAAAGTGCAAGACGCACATGAGAATAATTGAATTTTATTACATTGTTTGGAGAGGCGCACATATACATACATATGTACATACTTAGCCACACACATATATACATATGTATATTCATACATATATATATGCAACGCTGTCTCCCCAATACACGTACATGTGTGTGCTTGAGCGCAGCAACCACCAAGGCTATGCTGCAGCAGCAACAACAAAAACAACGGCGACTGCGACGTCAATGCGCGGCAGCAGCGAGCGCCTCCAAGACCAAGAGAATAATGACCCCAAGGCTTTGCTGCTGCTCTCGTTGTTGTTGCTGTTACTGTTGTTGTTTTTGAGCTCGCTGCTTTTATTGACTGCTACTTTATACGAGGAGAGCGCGCGCTCTGCCCAGCATCTGAGAGTGTATTGGTGTTATTGCCATTGCTGTTGCAGTTTTGTTGACGATTGTCGCCGAAGAAGAGCAAGAAGCAGAAGAAGCCGGCATATGCTGCGGCTGCGGCTGCGGCAGCGACAGCGACAGCGACAGAGAGTGCGATTGCGATTGCCCCGTACACTCTTTACATCCATTGTTCACTCCTCTTTACTCCCGCTGCCTCTGCCATTATCGTTGCTGGTGCTGCTGGCATTCGCATCTCCAGCTCCAGATCTGAAAAGAGGTCGATGGTGGGTGTTGCTAGCTGAAGACTTGTCGTAACAGAGATGGGGTGAGGACGTTATAAGAATGTTGCTAAAATGGAATCTGCAAGAATTAAACTTATGATGGTTGCAGCTGCAGCAGCAGCCGAACCAGCGCCAAAAGACAACACAGCGAATTCGCAAAAAAAAATAAACAAATGCTAAAAAATAAAAGCAAAATAAATAACTAAACAACAGCTGCGCCGCACTCTGATGATTTTGCCAGCCGTCGCCGATGATGCTTATTCCGCTTGGTTTTTTTCTTCGTCTATTTCTCCTCCTTCTGCTTTGAGTTTTATGAAAATTATAAAAGCATTTTGCGCTCACTTTGTCTTCTTCGTCTACTTCTACTTCCAATTGCTTTTGTTTTTGTTTTTGTCGAACGCCCTAAATGGCAAATGGGAGAATAAAACCAAAAGGAAATGCTGGAGCAACTATGCAAAATCATAATAATAATAGAAATAACATTGCAAAGAAATTCGCAAAAGTCGCACACCCACACACCACACAGCACACACACAAACAAAAGTAATGTAAAAATATAATAAAACAAAATTGAAAATTGTAATGAAGCCACTATTTCTACCTCTCGAAGTTGTGTGCGAAACTCTCCCACGTGCATGTGGCTGTTTGTCTGTTTATGTGTAAGTGTGTGCGAGAGAGGGGGCGGAAATTGGTTGGTTGTATAGTTGTGGGCAGGGGCGCGGCTGGCGGGTCTCACCTAATGGGTGGCATGAAATATTGCCGGCTGAAGCTTTGCAAATGAGTTGCGTACCAAGAGAAAAGAGTAAAAACAAAACAGACTCACATACACATACATATGTATGTATGTATGTAGACAGCCTGCTGTGACAAGAATGAGAATCATCTGAAGCGGCCAATAAATGCAGCTGTTGAAGTCAGTCATTAATTTCACATCAATCCATCAATGCGGCAATGTGGCAGTCTAATTGGAATTGCTAGACTCGGTCCAGCTTAAATCTGTCCAATCAATTGGATTGGATTATTACAATCCATTTGGATTACAAGTCAGTAAGATTTGAACCAATTTGATTTATGTAGTCTCCAACTGGAAGCCGATTCGATTTAATGAACACAAAAGAAAAACGTTTTTGAAATCGAATTAGGGTTTATTTAGTGCAATGAGTCAGATTTTCTCTAATACCCAATAATCAGGCTAATCAAATACTTTTATTGTATTAATTTACCCCATTTGAATTTGCTGCCAGTCTAGTTCTCGTGTTGCCCACTTTTTAAGTAGCTCAGTGTTCTATCTTAAATGATCTGCAAATCTAACGTGACAAATGCCATTTCCAGCATTTCAACAATAGAACTTTTTTACAAGGGGAAAAGGGAAAGAAAACGCATGGAAGGGAACGTTCGCAACGCAAAAAATGCCAAAGAACTAAACGCGGCGCATTTCAGTGCAAAGCACATTTAGGAAAAGGGGAAGTGGGATAAAGAGGCGCTCGACTGTCCTTCTCTCGCTTCCAGTACCACTAACTTCGTCGTCGACGTTGTTGCCGACGCCGTTGCCGTTGCTGTCGCCGTCACCGTCGCCGTCTCCGGCTGAGCCTTTGTTGGCGTTGAGTTTTTTGTCTTTGCGTTGTTGTGGTCGTTGATGTCGCTGCTGCTGCTGCGTTTTCGTTTTTAATTTTTTGTGCCTTTTTCGGTTTACCGCAGTTATTTTTTACTACCTTTTTTCGTAGCAACTCACATATGCACGCACACATCTATAACGAAGAGCTGCGTTGACGTCGACGTTGCTGCCGCAGTCGTCGCAGCCGGTGTTGGTGTTGTTGATTTTGACATACGCTCTCTCATTTACGCTCTCGCGTTCGCTCTCTGAGAGAGAGACGCTCACACACACATAGTTACTCGTAATGGCGGTAAACACGTTTTTTGTTGTTGCCTTTTGCGTTTGCTTCTTCGTCTTTGGCTCTCTGGGCGCTCGCATGCGCTCTCGTGGCAACAGCGGCTCCACAACCACAGCCATACGCACGCAAACAAACACTCACTCACTCACACTCTCACTCATACATTCAAGCAACAGCAACGCCAATTGCTGCTGCTGCTTGTCGCTGTCGTTGTCGTCGCCGTCGCCGTTGCCGTCGTCGTCATCGTCGTCGTCGTCGTCGTCGTCGCTGTCGCTGCCGTACGTATCTGTGTTTGTGTATTGGTGTATCTGTATCTTTTACGCTGCCTTACACTCCACACGTTCAGATTCAGATTCATTCTGTAAACGCGATTCCTCGAGGACGTAACGGTGAAACGTCGGCAACGGCAAGCGCGCTTTCCGACTACTCAACGGTTGCCCAACGGTTGAGTTTTGAGTTTTTGGCCTCTGCCTCTGTCTCCTGTTTCGTCGTGTGCATTGGTAGTGGTAACACACACACATATTGTTGAGAATTCTCAAACAAGCGTCACAAAATCCAAATCAAAATCTTTGCATGCGAAAGTCGCGTGCTTAATTCAATCGTGCGTGCTTCTATCAGTGCTTGTGTGCCTGTGTGCGTGTGTGTGCCTGTGCCCATGCCCGTGCCTGTGTATGTGCTTGTATGAGTGCTAATGTCGCTAAGTGCGTGCATAAATTCTTTAACTAAAATTGATTGTTTATTTCCGTTGCTGCAACAGCAGCAACAAAAACAACAACAACAGCAGCAGCAGCAGCAACAATGCTGCCAACGTGACTCACACACATACAACAACAACAACAGCAGCAGCAGCAGCAACAACAACAATATCAACAATATCAACAACGACAGCAGCAGCAGCAGTAACAGCTAATAGATAACAAACAACACAAATACATAACTAACAAAATTTGGGGCAGTTGCCAATTGAAAATGTGATTTCGTTATCAGCGCATATTATATACATATGTACATACATATATGTGCACATGTGCATATATATGTACACATAAGGAAGGAAAGAGAAAGAGAGTGCGCAAGCAATTGAGATAGATAGTCGATAGTTGAGTGAGCGTGCGATCGAGCGAACGAGCGAATGAGCGAATGAGCGAATAAGCGAATAAGCGATCGAGCAACAAATTCAACAACAACAAAAAAGTTTTGCGCGCGTTCAACAACAAATTAGATTGAAAATAGAATTCGAATTGAAATGAATGAAAGTGCAACAAATGAGCAACAACAACAACAACAGCGACAGCAACAGTGTCTGACAATAGCAACAAAAACCTGTAGCAATAAATGTGTAAATAAATGAAATAACAATTTAATTGTTTAAAAGTGTTGCGCGCAAAGTAGAGCAAGCAAGAAACAAAACGAAACAAATCCAATTAAAGTTTATATATATAAATATTCTAGTAGTAAAAAGCAACTAAGTAATACTTAAAATTCCGTGCAATCTATTTCTAAAATAATAACAACAACACATAATAGTAATAATAAAGCGAATCAACAGACACAAACATTAAGTAAATATAAAAGCAGAAAGAAAATCAAATCAAGAATTGACTGAAGAGTAGCCCCACATAGTCTCCCCCTTTAATAAACAAAAGGCAGCTTTAATACACAAAAGTGATAAAAAAGTAAGTGGATCCGATTACGAACTGAATTCAATTCAACTCAACTCAACTCAACTCAATTCAAATTCCAATTCAAATTTTAACTTAACTGCATCAATCATTAAACGAAAAGTCCCGAGTAATGTTTCTAAAGCAACATTGTATTTTTTCTTTATATCAAATTAAGCTTATGGAACGAATTTTTGATTGATGGGTGGGGCACAGAGCTGTATAAAGTCGGCAAAAAGGAAACCAGTTGGCGCAGACTCAAGATATATATATATATATATATATATATATCTATATCAGAAATGGTTCAAAATATATAGAGCTGTATTAAAATAGATTTTATACGAGTCTCTGCAGACTGCCAACTTTAATATATAAATAGGATTTGCAGTACAGCGAGAGCAACTGAAATTTGTCATAATAAAATAAATTATTATATATATATATATATATATATATATATATATATATATATATATATATATATATATATATATATATATATATATATGTTAGATATTTGCACAAATTAAAACATTCTAATAATAACACGTGTGCAAATTATGTATTTGATTACTTTATAAAAAAATTATCAGCTATAAAAAAAATATTTTTAGCAAATAAAATACTTGAAATCCAAATTCTTTGAATTCGACTTTCAACTTCAAATTTCACATGAACTTTTGAGGTCGTGACAATGGATCTTGATCTAGAGTTATTTACTGATCAAGCGAACGAAATTGACACAGGCCTAAAGAGCATGAGTACGAAAAAAGATCACAAGTGGGAGAGGGCCAGAAAGAGAGAGAAAGAGAGAGAGAAAGAGAGGGAGAGAAGGGGAGAAAGACAATTGCTGACTAACCCACTCAGTTTTTAGATTCTGAATGTCATTACAATCGCATTCAAACTTCAATTACTCATGTCGTAATAATCAATAAAACTGTATAGAAATTTGAAAGGGGGATAAGAAACCGCGCAGCAACATTTGAGTGATTTTGGAAGGAATTAATTTTCAAAAGGGAATACAAGGAAAAAATCAGCTAAATTTTAAAAACTTCACTTGCTAAATCAAACAGCGCTCAACATCCGGGACTTTTTCTGAATGTATGAATACATATATATATATATATATATATATATATATATATATATGTATATATCTGTAGGCTCCAGTCCTAGATCGTCTATTAAAAATTCAATCGCGTGCAGATTGCTATAATTATTCATATTTTTCGAGCTAATGAATTAATTAAGTCGGGAAATTAGCGCATGGTAAATGTGATCGAATTATATTCACGAATTATATATATAATCTGGACTGCAAGAGGCTTTAATGAGCGTGCGAAAATCGCATGAGGCCAATGGGGCGTATTAGCAATACTTGCGAATTTCTAATAAAAAATAAAAAATGCACACTTGGAATAGAGCACTAAATTAGATTTGGTGCGGGAAGAGGACGGGGAAGGGGAAGAGGAAGAGTTAAGAACTGGTTTTAAGTACTCTCTCAATTATTCATTTATTTTCATTTCTCAAGCTAGATCAGGTTCGACGTTTCGTCATTTTATATGCTTAAAACCTGTCGCAAACTGACTTGAGTTGATGTCAAGTCACTATCTTCTGGAGATATTCTGGTATCGAAACAAACTAAGAAATAACTTTCTGCAGTCGACAGCGATTAACACTTCTTATAAAAAGGGTTAACGTGAGCGCGTAAGTTGCTGCGTTGCTCCAACTTCATATTATAGCCCCAACAAAAGCGATCAGTTTAGAGTGCGCTATAGGGAATATACCAACAGATTCAATAAATAATTAGGTAGCAACAGCCACAACAACAACAGCTGCAGTCAGCCATTGCAGACAATGCGCTCTTGTTAATAAGAGATGGGTAGATGAAGAGAGTGAGAGTGAGCTAGAGAGAGAGAGATGGAGAGAGAGATGGAGAGAGAGAAGAGAGAGACACTAAAGAGAGTGCTTGATAGATGGTAGGGCGAGAGCAGAAGCAATTTGCTGGGCCGCCTAATGCAAATGGCAAAATGGCGAAATGGCGAAATGGCGAAATGGCGGGTTGCATAAATTTCGTTGCTCAAGCGCGACACATTGCGGCTTGTGGGGCAACGGGCGGGGGCGGAAGTGAGGGCAGCTAAGGCAGAAACAAGAGCTAAAATGCTCAGAAGAAAGCCAAAAGAGAACACAAATTGAAATAAACGAAATGCGGCGTGTTAAGTTTTTGCGAATTTTTACGGCAACGCGTCGCTGACTTTGTTGTAGTTGCCGTCGCATATGTAGCTTGGCCGGCCCCAAGGAAGCAGAATGGCAAACATGTGGACGCTCGCCCGCTCTCTTTTCCACACACACACACACACACACACAGGCACACATTCAGTCGCGCTGTCTCTCAGTCCGTGTGACTGTGTTTGTGCGGTGTGTGCGAGAGCGAAGCGCAGACAATTAGTTTTATTATGCTTTGTTGCGAGCTTCGCTGAAATGGCACGACATAAAACGCAACAACAACAACAACAACAACAAAGACAAGAGATAAAATACAGCGCACAAGAGGCAGCAGCAGCAGCAGCAGCAGCAGACTTATACAATGTAGTCCACATATGTATAGACCTTTACATATATGCACATATATGTGTGTGTTGTATGTATGTATGTATATATGTATATAAATAGATGTGTGATCTTCTTGTATGCGCACATACAACATACATGTACACATAGACGTGTGTATGCATCTTGAAGATGCATTAAATTCGTGGCCGAGCGCCAACAAAAATTGAAAACAAAATAAGTAATGCAATGGCAAAGGCAAATGCAAGTGCACACACACACACACACACACACACATGTATGGAAGGGGTGAGTAGAGGGAATGCACGCACATAAATATTAATTTATTAGCATTGCGCAAATTTATCTGCGCAATTAAATTTGCGCCACACACGCACACGCACACGCACACGCATTGAAAATTATGCGTGTAGCCGCGACTCAAGTTACGCCGAAATGCAAAAGGATAACGCAGCCATTTGTCTATGTATGTGTGAGTGCGTGTGTGTGGTTGCTAGCGTGAGACTGTGTGTGTGCCATAACAAAGATTAATGACCAGCAAGGGCTGCCAGTCCGACAGCCAACCAGCCAAACAGACAGCCAGGCAGCCAGTCAGGCACTCCGACAGTCCAACAGTCCGGCAACTCTGGCCGCATTTGCTTTACGGCTCGCACAACAAAAGGCAATAAAAACATAATAAATTACCATATCAAGTATACAGTATCCATTATTTTGCCCAGCATTTCCGTGTTAGCCCAGACTCAAGCCAAGGCCTGCCACTACCTTGGACATCAAACTTTTCTGCTTTCCGTCTGCCCGTCTGCCCGTCTGCCCGTTTGCCCGTTTGCCCGTCTACCCGCCTGCCGGCCTGCCGGCCCTTCATAGCACACCTGCCTCCCCATGCGCCCTCATGCCCTGGCGCATCTGCTGCTCCCCTACTCCACGTTTATGCTCGGCTCTCGCTCAAGTTTTTTGCTTGATTTATGCAATTCAATTCATAAAACTTTGCTATATATTCGTCATGTGCTTTATGTGCAATACGGGTGCCACGCCCTACGCCTCAAATTGCTCATGTGCCGGCAATTTTCATCTTTCATTTTCATCTTCCTTTTCTTATTTGCGTCTTGATTTTCTTTTCTTTCAATCTTTACTTGCATTTCTTAGCTCGTGGCTGTGTCTCTGTGTGTGTCTTTTTTTTGTAATTTTTTAGCCAAACTTTGGCCAAACTGTCATAAATTTTTTGATGCTGCATTAAAAGTTGGCAACCCCCACTCCACATGGCTCCAATAAGCTGTTCTTGTTGTTGCTTTGGAGCTTGCATCTTTGGCCCATGGCAAAAGTTTGGCTTATAAATTCATGCAAAACTTACGCATATAAATTTAAGTTTTCACATTCTACGGCACGACAGCAACAATTACGATGGAAAAATAACAACAAAACGAACAAAATGCAATTATCTGCACGTTTCTTATCGATTCTTATGCTGAAGTATGTATCTACTAATTGCAGATACCCTGTAGACTATCCGCACTGGCATTAGATAGATCCTTTCATGTTATTACTAATAGTGTGCGTTAACTAGCAGAGCTTTCCATTGATCCCGATGTAGACACATTTTGTAGCAGACTTGGACTTATTTCCAACACAAATACCCTGTAATTCATGTGCTTTCTCGGTTCACTTTCCGCTTTTTCAACCGGATATCTTTTAGTCAGTTATGCTCATGTTCGAGCTCTCCTCTTTCTATACTCATCTTTCTTGAGACGAGTCGCTGTCCTTAACTGTTGTCTGTGCCTTTGCTGCATTGTTATTTCAGGTTCCCCTAGTGCTCAATGTGCGCTTAAATCGAAATTCCTTATCAACCCTTTAGGGTTTGCTAACCCTCATTAATCTCTCCTATAGCTCTTGTCTATGTGGCAGCTGCTGCTAACAGTTTCTCACATATCTCGACTGTCACACACACGTATACAAAGGTGTGTGTGTGTGTGTGTGTCTTAGCCTTGAGCGAAGCTGTAGCTGGAATGCAAAGCAAATAAATTGATATCGGGTTAGATTGGAGGCTGTGTTGATCCTCCGTTGCCGAAGCCATTTTCTGGCCTGGCTTACATATTTGGGCTTAATTACTTTATTACATTCACGAATTGCTGCATAAATTGTTTCGGCAATGGCCAACCACTTTAGAGCAGCTTATGCAACGACTTGCATGTGCCAAGCAATCAACAGAGACAGGAGAGAGAGAGATAGATAGAGAGAGAGAGAGAGAGAGAGAGCGAGAGAGAGAGAGGAGTGAGAGGAAAGGTGGCAGCTACGTAATTGAATCTCTTGCTGAAGCCAAACTACAAATTTTTCGTGTTAACTGCGAATGCAAATAATAAAAAGTAATTTTTACCAAAAATGCCATTTGAAATTACGAAAGCCATGGCTATAATGATGGCAAACAAATTTTAAGTACATATTATTTAAACAATATGCGCCTGCAATAGCAACTGCTGTCAGTTGACAGCTATTTGCAAAGAAAGTCAAAATCAACGAAGACAACAACAACAACAACAACAACAAATTGAGTGCTTGACATTTGCACTGCGCCGTGCAGATTTTTTTTATTTTTATCATTTTCATTGCACAAAAAGACGGCAAAATTGCCAAACTATTGAAGACGAAAATGAAGAGTGCTCCAGTCGGCAGTATTCGACTGTTACTTACCCTATGCACCAATTGTAGATTTTCTTTCTTTCTGCGTTTTACACATATTAATGTGGTCTTTTGCATATATATACTTATGTCACCTTATACATGACCTGGAGGAGACACGTGACTGAAATAATAAACACTATGAGAACAAGACATGAGAGTATACCCTGGCTCAAACTCAAATCTAGTCCAGTCTGCATTGATCCTTGATACAGCCCATGTGCCGATATGGGTACTCCAATTGGGGATCAGATGTTCCTCCAATCCATACGCTCAAGCTCTCACAGTTCAGAAAACTAAAACACCATCTGATCAGCTATAAAATCGCACATTAACTAGAAAAAGCCCACGCTCACCAGCTCTAGAAACCAATCATTTAAGCTCAACTCAACCACTTCATATTTATTATCAATCAAACTCAGTCATGCCATCTACCTCTTTTTACTTTCCACTGTATATTGTGACAATTAAATTTCACCGACACAGTAATCTTATCAGTAATCTGCGCGCCGTGTCCCACTCGATTATATATATAGTACATACACGTACGTTGAGTACATGAGAATACATAACAGACATATTCAACCGCAACATGTATTTACCATTGCCAGAATACCTTTCATGGTCCATTCATTGTATGCAGGGTATACAAAATAACAAGCTTAAAAATTTATGCATTTTCCGGCATTAAATTAAGTTTAAACATAAATTAAAGTTTTACTTCGTGCAGATCATTAAAAAAGGAAAACCAAAAAAAAAAAAAACGCGAATATAGCTGACATTTATATATATAAAATATATACAAATAAACATATATATGTGTATATACAGCCAGCAGCGATAGATATAGGAAGGCATAACGAACAACAACAATTGAAGTGTTTGCACAACTGCGAGTAAAATTTTCTATCAAGTTTGCTTGAGTTGCAGCTGCATTGAATTTGATGTTAGCCGTTGCTGTTGCTGTTGTTGTTGTTGTTCGTTGTTGTTCGTTGTTAGCATATTGCTGCAAAAAGTGGCATGCAATAAAACATATATTAGTCAAGCACTTTTGCCGCTTGCGAAAAATAATAAAAAAAAGAGGAAAACGCGCTAATTGTGAAACATAAAATGTGACAAGTTGAAAACAAATCGACTTCTATTCTAGAGAATACTGCCACTGAAATCGGTTGGAGGCCCACTTTAGACTCAACCCAACTGCTCTTTCGGTATCTGCTGTAGAGACCGTATTCTCTAGAACTCTATAACTAGTTTCCATCAGCTGGCTGGCAATTTATGTGCTTGCATTTCGTATGTAATTAATTTCACTTAGTTCCCTCCACACAGACACGAGGCGAGGCCACGGCAAATGTAATTAGCATATAAATACATTCGCAAGCCCCAAACCCTCCTCCCACCCTGCATGACCCCATCTTCCGCTAGCAAAGCTGAGTAGGCTACAAATATTGCTCAACTCAGCTATACCCGAACCAAATTTTGTCATTGATTTAGTGATCTAGTAGGACGTACGATAACACATATATCTTGTTTCTGCGCGATTCCCAGGTGCCCGAAAGTATACTCCGCCGATATATATAAATCTACTATGTCTACTACGTAACTGTGAACTTAGTTGCCCTGTAGTTGTTTTTCTTATGAGCACGTGAATAAGTGGAATAATACTTATAAACGAAAAAGTTAATAAAACATTTAACTTTATTTGTTGCTCATTTCTTTATTTAATTTGGGTGAGCTGCAAGCGAGCATACCTTGTGTCTATGCCGAGTGACATTTACTTACAATTTTCGCTCTAAATAAAATAATTCAATTTGAAATATTTGCTATTAATATATTTGCTTGTAAATATTTATTCATTTCGTTTATTCTTGGCAAGCGACTGCAATTTTCCCATCCTTCTTGTTGCAACATTCTTCTTATACCCTAAGCCCATTGACAATGGCTAATCAGAGTACGTTGTGCTTGACTGATAGAGAAAGGAAAAAGGGGGGAGAGAGAGAGAGAAAGACCAACTGCATCATTCTGGTTCCATGCATCACCGGCAGACCTCGTTTTCTTAAAATTATATTTAATTTTGTTAATTTCCATAAAATTGATTAAGAACAATATCAAGTTGCAACTACTAGAGCACATCTCGTTCTCTGCAGTCAGCTAATTTACTTATAGAGCAGAATGCTAAGGTATGCTCAAAATTAAAATGCTGCACATCATGTAAAATGAATTCTACGATTGGATTGGTAGATCCATATGATATGTTCCATATAGGTAGAAGACGATCAGCTCTGCCCTATGGCCAGGGTATCTCGTAGTTGTGCACTCCCAACTAGAGCAACCGAAGTTGCTTGCTTTTTGTATTTTATTTGTTCGTTTTAAGCTTTTTATATATTCGCATCGACGTCGCCGCCGCCGTCTCGCTGGCTGCTTCTATTGCAGTCTTTTTGCATTTTTAGAGCGTGGCTAATTTTACAGCCAAGTGCGTCAACATGTTGCAAGTGGCAGCATAAATTTCCGCAATGCTTGCACTAATTGCATAGTTTGTATTCAATTTATACATACATATGGATACACATATAATATATATGAACATGTATGGACGTCTTTCAAGTTGTGCTTAAACAAAGTTTTCTATCAAGTCAATTAAATGGAAGCTGAATTATTCATGAACAATTGAGCAGCTCTGGTGAATAGCATAAAGTTTATTCAAATGATATAGATCAATTGAACTCGTTCACTGTAGTTCATTCAATGAACCATCCCACTGGAACCAGCCTAGCCGCTCTTCGACTCGAATTGTACTTTTTAAAGCCCGATTCATCAAGGACTACACAAGCTAGTTGCTAAACGGAAACTAGGCTAGTATACTTAAGCTATTCAGCCACCCACTCATGCACACATACTCTGTCTACCACACACACACACACACATAGCCATGCACACATGCAACCTACTTAGTATACTAAATCAACTGGAAATACTTGAGACTTGTCATTGGGCCGTATAGACCAGCTTAACTGACTCCTAGGAAAAGAACGGACTTTTTTGTTGCAATTTCTTAATGGAACCAGGTTGGCATATTTTAGATTAAAAATATTTAGGTTTAATTTTTTTTTGCATTTTCCGCATTATTTATTTGTGGCTGTTGTTGTTACTCTACACAATGCTCAAGGAAGCAGCCCCCAATGTATCTTGTATCTATCTAACTATGTATCTTGCTGCATGTGCATAGCTCAATCTATATATGTGTGTGTGTATGTGCCTGTATGTGTTTGGGACTATAGAAAGTTGTCACAACCAGTTTGCCGGAGCTGAAGTTGGGGTCGGGGTCGGGACTGGGATACCGGGGCCGACTTTCAATCTGAGGCCCGCACAAAAACTGTCACGCATGGATTTATGCGCCACGTTTATTATATTTACATTTAATTTAACCTATGAAAAGAGAAGCGATCGTGTCAGTTGCATCTAAATTACCTATGCCCAGAGCACACACTCACACTGTGACAGATAATCGAAAGAAAACAATTTTCATGTAATCTAGGACATCATCATAAATTACAACCATTTCCAGCCACTTCTGCTTCAATAGCCCATTAAATGCGACCATATAATGTCTTATGCTATAGATTTATATAACCGAGGGTTTGTCTTAGCGTAACCAACTTTAAATTCGATTAATATTAATAAAAAAATTTACTTTGCTCTAAGACAACGGTCTCTCTCTCTCTCTCCCTATCCCGCTCTCTCTCGTCATCGCTCTATCGTTCCAATGAGTTAAGCCCATTTCTTTTCCATAAACTGGCTTCATCTATGAATTCATTTGGACATAAGTACTTTAAGTCAATTGAATAAAGTTAGCTTAGACTATTCAAAATTGATCTAGTCTCTATTTACTCATAAATTATTTCCAAATAATTCCACTTAAATGGCTTATAACGAGGTTAAAATGTTTTTGAAATGCGTTTCAAACGCTGAAATGCAAAAATTCATAATTCATAAATTTAAATGCAGAGTTAGCAACTTTTCGAGTGGCCCTCGCCTCGACTAACATACGACGAAATAGCTGTGCCCTTAACGACTTGCAAGTAAAGCCATGATAGGTAATTATTTAAAATTTATTACAATGCCGGAGATATTTGCGAATGCGGACTCTTAAAGTCGAGTTGGCTGAGCATTCATTTCGGTTAGAGTTCAAGTTATTTAAAGAGTACCAAACTTGAAAAGTTGCAAATTGCCAGTTTCCACTTGCTACATAGTGTTCAAAGAGTAAGCTGACTGCTAAAATATATAAATATATATTTATTTGTGAGTCATCTGGCACGTGCGACATGCAGATTTCAGATAATTGATTAATTTTATGAAGAGATAGTAAATTTTAAATAATAATCATAATCAATTTATGAGTTTAGTCGTACGTCTGTAGGGTGATGAAATGAAATTGCAATTTGTGTACGTTACGCTTCATTTCAATAAGAACTTGAACTTCACAGTGCCATTCGATGGGACTCGTCATAGACAAGTCGTCCACAATTTATTCAATTGCTCAGTTATTCGCGCTCTCTCGCTCTGCCTCTCTCTCTCTCTCTCTTACTCTATTTATATATATATAGTCATTCGTAATATAAAGTCAAGTTGTTTCTTTATCAATCGAGTCCTGTTCAACTGTGTGTGTGAGCACGAGGTTAAGGTCTGATAAGACCTCTGTGGCTTCTTAATTTCTAGCTTGACAGTAAGTCAAAGCCAAACCATGACATCATTATTGAAATGTTTTTACAATTTCTCAGGGCTAAACAAATAGGTTTTCTTTTGGTCTTTGGTATTTCATGTTTATGAGCTAACGCGAAGTCAGCGTACTCTCCGGTTAAACAACTTAATTTCGCTGTCAAGTTCTATGAGCCTTTTAAGCTTTTTTCTAGGCAATGCCTCTTTTCCAGCCAGCTACCCTTAATGCCCTTCCTCCGCATTGCTGCATGTAAAGTTCACTTCAGTTTAAGTGCATTTGCCGTCTTTATTTGCACTTTGTATTTATTTTGCTGTTGCCTTTTTTCTTCGCAGCGCACTTGGTAAATAGCGGTTGTTGTTGTTGTTGTTGGTCTTACTATTATACACCGACACTTTTTCATATCCTGTCTGGTCTGCTTTGGTCTAGTCAACGGCGCAAAGCCAAACTGACAGCTTGTCTCCGTCTCAGTCGCCTCCGCCCGGCTGCCCGCAGCTCTACGTGTGAAATGGACTTCATGACTTTGCTAAAAACCGAAAAAGCGTGCAAAGGCAACTAGCTATGCAAATGCAACAACAGCCAGAAGTACTCAAACAGCAAACAGCCTACCAAAATGAACTGAACTCAACTGCAAGACTAAATTCTCAAAAGTTGAGATACATTTGTATCTGCTTGTCTTATGCCGACAGATAACGACGATTTGTCATTGTGGCAAGTGGCCCTGAACCGGGTCAGGTGTCAGGTGTCAGGTGTCAGGTGTTCAACGCAACCAACGCACAGCACAACACACGTATGTCAGTGACCCCTTCACAGATACCCCCCAACGGACGACCACTGCACCCAGCCAGCGAGTATCTTAAGCTAATAGCTACTTTAATGCACTTTTAACGCTCAACGTCAATATGCCAAAGAGATAAAAAACAGAGAGAAAAGGAACAGCAGCTGGCTAGCACATGCTAAAATTATTGTTAAGTGTTTCCCTAACCTAGGCTTAGAGTGTTTCCAGCTCCCCGTTGTAGTTGTTGCTGTTGTTGCTATTGTTGTGGAGATTTGGATACAAGCCGCAAGCTTTGTTGTAATGCTTAAAAACGATAGCTACGCAAGATTATCCGCTTTCGTAGATACAGTTTATGCATATGTGTGTGTCTGTGTATGTGTGTGTGTGGGCTTATCTGGTTGTTAGCTGATACTCAGCTTTGTTTTTAGCTGCATTCTGTTATCTCCCACTGTCATCGGTGGGCATGCGAAGCGTGTCGCGTTTGTGTTGTGTTTGCTATGCACAAATAGGATGCTTCCTTATTGATGCTTGTATTTACTTTTAGTTACACTTATAAGCTAACGATTAACGATTATGCCCAACATTTCTAAGATGGCAACGCTATAAGCCTAAACTTCTAATTGGATGTAAATGCTCCAAATGAAAAGTAAATCGAATCGTTGTAGCGGCTTAGAATTTTAAGGGATATCTCGTCTGTCATAGTCGTGTTATTTTTGTTGCTGTTGCGGCAGTGAAAAAAATTGATGTAAAATAATGCAAACAGTGGGACTGACTTGCTAATATTCAGCTCAAATCTGCTGCTATACATCCACAGCCGTATACACAGGCGTACGGACGTACACAGATGTGAGTGTGCATCTATATCTGTATCTATACATAAATGTATCTTGTAGTTTGCAGCTTCAGCTACGTTGTATTTTCTGCTTTATGTTGTGCAAATATTGACATTCGTTTATTAAAATTCCAGCAGAGTGGCAAAGGCGAAGTCAAAGACTCTGTCGGCATGGGGCCCACAAGATTTTACTCGGGGTATATTAGAATATATATATATATATATATATATATATATATATATGCATATATATATACATATATATATACATATATCTATGTATGTATAGGAGGGAGCGGGCATTTATGTCATGTTTGCATATGTAAATGTGCTCGGCTGCTCTGGCATACTTTAACATTCTGTCTATCTCTTGCTATGTGCTCGCTAATATTTGCTTTTAATTTTTGCTTTGTTTAAACTGCAGTTTAATTTTATTTTTGCGCAAATATTGCTAGCAAATTAGAGATGAAAAGAAATGCAAATTGCCAGCACAGTGCACCAACTCTAAAAAACACACAGATAAAGATATAGATACAGCTACAGATACAGATACAAATGCCATAAGCAGACTGTCGATATCAAGTTGTTGTCAGGCTTCAAATATAATTGACACATTTCTTGTTGTCGCTGTATTTTACATTTTTCCCAATGCAGTTATGTTCAAAATAAATAATAAAAAACTAAAAAAATATTCATATAAACGTTATCAAAAAATAAAATAAATATTAGTGTGACAAAATTACATTAAATTGCAATCAACGCCTGATCTGAGTGTATGTGGCGAGTCATGTAAATAAAATAGCAAAAATGTGTGACAATTGCAATTGCAATTGCAATTGCAAGAGAGCAAACAAACAAACTTTTGACTCGTTGCTTACTTCATTTGTTTTAATTAAATTGAAGTGCAGAAATGTGCCCAAGAAGTGAGCAAGAAAAGATAGAAGCTACAGATGAGCTAAATAATGGTATATACCCTATAGAACACGAATCCATGGCGTATTCATAGATACTCACACTCTACTATCGTTATGTTTTCACCAATTTTGTTTGCTTATCACGATGATACCTCAGCAAGTCCTTCTCAGAATATACAGGGTATCGAAAGAAACTTTCAAGCTGTTTGATTAGCCAGTTTTGCATATTTGATTTGTAGTCCTATTTGTATTTAAATTTCGAAACGAAAAGACAACACTTCAAATAAACCCAATTATCATATAATTTTTTTGTTTTTGTTTTTTTTTTTTTTTTATTTACATTCATAAATATTCATTTATTCGTATGACACTTCCGCACGGCCCTCTTCATCTGCGAATTGAGTTGCTCGAACAATAAAGATTTAATTTATTTCAAGTTTTATTTATAATTCAATTTTATTGACTCGCTTCTGCTGTTGCTTTTCTTATGCAGTTTTGTGGCGAGCACAGGAAATGGAAATGGGAAATAAAAGCGCAAACTTTAATTTGACTTTAATGTGCCAGCATTTGTATTATAAATGTATTTTTCAGTACTTGACGTACAGCGAGAGGGGCTCGATGAGACGAACGAATGGGGAGTCAAAGTCAACTGCTTATCCCAGACTAAACCGAGCGAATGCATAGAAAAACCTTAAGTCATCGCTTGATTGGCGGGGCTTAGACAGGAAATAACATTCAAAGTGCAGGGAAAATTAAGCAAAAATTAGAAACACTAACTCAGAACTAAATAATATGGATTTATACCAGAAAATAAGACTTAAAAAATATTCTATGTGTGGTGTGAAGTTTTAGAGAAATTTAACTATTCGATGTTTGTTGATTACGGAATACGCAGTTCTGAATAAACAAGTAACAAAACTCTAGTCGAGACGGCTCTACTAAGAGATACCTTAAATCCTTTGAGCTGTACTACGGAAACTTAATTGTTTAATACCTTTTTTTTCTAGACATGTGTTCTCATTGAAACTTTCAGAGTATAATAATGACATTCAAATGTATCTATGTAACCACATATTAGTGTATTTTGAACAGTGTGCATGCTAGGCCTAAAAAATAAGTATTTTCGATGTTATCGATTATAAAAAAGGAATAGGTTATCGAAAAAATAAAATAAGCTCGTATGGTGCACTCGAGCATTTTGCTTTTTATTTCAAGTCTGTAGCTATTGTGGCTTGCGAGCAGGGCTAGCTCAACTCAGCTCATCGAGCTGATCAAGAATATATATACTTTATGGGGTGTGGCACGCCGCCTTCTGCCTGTTACATACATTTAATTTTTAATGGATTCAGGGTATAAGAAGCCAGTTTATGTGTCAAATCAAAATTTTCCGTTAAAGCTGATTTTTTTTTCTTAGATCTCTAATAACTTTACTTTCCCGCAAAGCAAACTTGACAATCCGAATTCGTTTAACAACTTAGCTCAAGTTAGGTTAGCCTTAATAGACAGCCGTATAAGAGAATCTTAAATTATCAATTAACATTTTCCAAGACTTCAATTGAAGCTTTAGCGACTGTTCAATTAGTTTTCCTTTTGTTTTAATGAGTAAATTCTTCCCACGAAGAAACTCAATCAAAGAACCAAGCCTTCATTTATGCATACTGTAGGAAAAAGGGAAATGAAAATGAAATGAAATGAAATGAAAAATCGTATAAGATGGTGGCAACAAATTGATTTTTTCTGCATCGCAATCTGAACAAATGTGGCTATAAAAAGTGTCCATGGCCAACGCCTCGCCTTGCCTGAAGTGCAGCGACGACGCTAAAGGCCAACGGCGGGGAGGAGGCAGCTCAGCTTTAGCGGCTATGAGGCGGGGGTAAAATCTTTTACGATTGCCGCCAAGAGACATTAGCATCTTCATCGACTTTGCCGATGTTGTTGTTGGTGTTTTTGATGTTGTTGGCACTTTGCAGTCGGTGTTGGGGTCACGTAAAGTCCATTTATATCAAATTATCTTACCATAATAATGAATTGTCGGCAATTATAGGTATTATCGTTATTTATAGTCGTAAAAGAGCTCTATGCCAATGCCGTTTCCCTGTTGCAGACTCTTTGCATTTCGCATTTCGCATTTAAAGTCCCCATCTCTAGACGCTTAAGAGAACTCTGTGAAGACGAGTCTCTCATACTGTTGCTCGCAGAGCCTCCAGTTTTTAGTTAATGCGTAAATAAGCTCCATTTAGCCGTGTGAGTAACTGTCTTCCAAGTGGAATCGCATAAAAGTAAATCTAATTAAATGAAATCGTTTATTTTGCCCATAAACAATGGCTCTAAATTTTAATTGCTCGAAAAGGAAGAGAACAACAAGCATCTCAATGGGACAGTGGGTAGTGGATGGAGAGAGACAACTGATTTCCTGGTAATTGGGGACTTCCGCATGACACAAGGGAATGGGCATTAATTAAACTTGGAGGGAGCCCTCTCACTAACATCCCTTTCAACTCAAACTCTTACAAAGTGTCAAAGTAGTCCACGTTTTAAACTGTAATTAAATGCCTTACAAGAAGAAGAATACTTGTAATTGTTATTACGATTTGCTAAGTACGTTAGTTGGCCCCGGTTTTCGATAACAGTTAACAAACTCACGTGTTGTTTATAGCTATTTTTGGAAACTCTGATAATGGGGTAATATCATATAGAATGTGATAAAATTTGTGTTTTTTGATAGCTTCAAAGGCCTTGCTCCGATATCTAAAAAAATTTTTGTTTTCTGTGCAAGTGGGGAATATCTAAAAGTTCTAATGAAATTGTAATGCAATAGTTATTAATGAAAGAGGGAGTCGAGATTATTTCCCCTCGCAAGCTCCTCTCTTTCTACCTCTCTATCTCGCCTCCAAAAAGGTTTCAGTTAGTTAATTTTGGGTCAGTTTCCAAGGGCTACAAATTTCCATTAATTTCCTTTAGTATTGATAATATTCTGGTTGTTGTACATTTATGGTATGTAAAATGTAAACATATAATTTATGGCAAATTGTTAAAGCCTGAGAAGATTTTTATGGCGTCTCATAAATGAATGGGTATGGGTATTCCCCTCAATGGAAATATAACCAATTTCAAGAATACTTGCAATAAAAATAAGCAAAACATTAAGTTAAAGTTTAATTTTAAAACAAAAATGTAAAAACATGGAGCCACATTTAATTAACTTTTACCGGGCAGAGCATAGAAGATACAAAAAATACCCTTTAACAAAACTCGCTTAGGGAAGAACTGTAGAAACAAGAAAGGAAATGTAAATCGGTAATGGGAACTGGAACTGAAACTGTAACTGGAATGGGAACAGGAATTAAAATGAAAATCAGCTCAAAGCAAGAAGCAAACATCAGTTAAAATAATGGGGTTAAAGTTAAACAAGAGAAATAAAATAAACAGAAACTGGGCAAAGGGAATAAAACATAAAACAGACGAGCAAAACTAAATTCAAGCAACAAACACAAAATTTCATTCTACAGAGCTGACTGAAATAAAAGCAAAACAAGAAAAGAAAAAAAAAATGCTGTCGAATTAAAATTAATGTCGAGTTAATCGAGTTTTGTTTCTGTTGTTGTTGTCGGCTGTCGAGGAGTAGGCACATCTTCCAGTTCAGCAGAACAAAGAACCGCACAACGCAAACACACATACATACATGCTCTCTCTCATTTGAACAGGCAAAGAACGGAACAGAAGAGAATGGAGAAGAAAAGAATTGGAATCTGAAAGCAGTTTGTCTTCTTCCCTTTTGGCTTTACCTTTGCCTTTGCCTGTGTTTGCCCGGCAGTATGAGCCTGTTTGTACGATAAATTTAGTGATTTTTTCTCGCTCTTTTTTTTCTTTTTTTCTTCTTCTTTAATTTCCCTTCTACATGATTTTTATCGTACATCGGAGTGTTTACCTTGCGTCGTTTACCAGCGTCTTCAGCGGCGCAGCCGCACAGCCTCCAGCCAGGCATTGTACTATTTCAAGGATAACAACTAAAAGGCTGCCCTGCACATACATACACATACACATACACATACTTGATATCTGTATATATGTGAGTGCATGGCAGTCTCTGGCTTTGCATTTGCCCTTGCCCATCTACCTGCTTGCAGCAGTATAAATTGCAATCAATTGATATAATTACGAGTCGTTGGCGGGGGCGGGAGGCGGTATGCGGTAGACGGTCTGAGGCGATGATTGCAACCAAGGGAATTGAGTTGCCTTGCCCCTCTCTTAATGCTCTTATATTTAATTGGGCTATTTAGCTCTTTCTGTCTCTATATTGATTTAAATGCTGTTTTCCATCTGACTAATGATTACTCTTCTTTCTCTCTATTCCGTTTCAGGTAAGTTGCATTTGGCCTGGTAAAGCGTGCATGTAACCCAGTTGGAAATAACATTAATGACATCTCTGTTTCAATTTTGATGTCCAACAAGATTCTATTCGATGTATGAATATTGCAAATCTTTCTTCTTCCTTCTCTCTCTTTCTCTGCCTGTCTGGCCAATTAATGAAACAAGACAAAATTACATACACATGTATTTCAGCTTACAAAACATTTCCGCAAAACACATACATACATATGTATATTTGCAAAGACGCAGCCAAATGACGAAGACAATAAAAGAGCTTGTAAATAAATAAAGCGAAACCGAAACTGAAATTCGCTGGCGAATGACCGTGTGATTCATGCGTTTACATTTTTAACACGCTTCAACTCACATGGTCCGGCGAATTGGGCAAGGCGGGCGAATTCGGCAAAGTAGAGGTATTTGTCGTTGACGTTAGCATAGCCGTTACTCCCCGTCAGCGCCGAATGCTCATTCGGCGAGTTCGTTTCGTTTCGTTTCGTTGCGAGGCAGATAATGAGGCAAAAAACTGAAACTCTCGGAAATTAAATACAGTAATTAAGTAACTTAATGACGTGGGATATAGCCCAAGCCAGGCTCGCATCAACTCTCGTGTGTGTAGTACGTAACACGTAATATGCAGCCGCACATGCAGTGTGCGATTCGGTCATAATATATGGGATAAGCCATTGAGATGAGTGTGCCTGTCATGTTGGCGACTGATTGGGGCAGCCTTGGTAATATTGAGATCTTAAAATTCTTTTTGCCCGAGCTATAACAGAACTGGCTTTCAAATTCCTTTCAAGATTTACACACATATATGTATGTATGAGTGGGCTTTTGAGATGTTATCTTATATCCAAGTACCAGCTGAAACATAACAAGCATTCAAATCTAACTCATAGGCAATTCATCGTGCTATAAATGTTCAATGAACTGAAATACTCTGAAGATATAGTGAACGGTATATCAATATTCGCCATCAACATATCGATATATATATATATATATATATATATATATATATATATATATATATATATATATATTTGTTTCTTAAGCAACTTAAAGAGAATTATCCATCAACGCATAATTTTAGGATCATTGTACAACAACAAGAAATTTTGTTACACACTGGACGAGTGTGAGAGGCACTTGCTCAAAAGAACCACTTGTTCAAATGAACCACATACTTGATATCATCACTTACATAGATAAGTCTTTGTTCAAGATCCCTTAAATTTCGTATATGCTTTTATTTCGATGCCAAGGTTCACTTTGTCGTCGTTCTTGTTATACCCTGAATCCATTGAAAATGGAAATTTCAGGGTATAATGTTTTTGTGCAAATGTATGTAACAGGCAGAAGGAGGCGTGCCACACCCCATAAAGTATATATATTCTTGATCAGCTCGACGAGCTGAGTTGAACTAGCCCTGTCCGTCTGTCCGTCCGTCCGTCCGTCCGTCCGTCCGTCCGTCCGTCCGTCCGTCCGTCCGTCCGTGTAAACACCTGGATTTCTGCAACCACAAAAGCTAGAGACTTCAAATAAAAAGCAAAATGCTCGATAATACCATACGCTGTACGAGTTTATTTTTTTTTTCGATAACTCATCCCATTTATTTTTTATCGATAACTATCGAAAATATCGCTTTGTTTTTGAGGTCTGGCGTGCACACCGTTAAAGATAGAATCATGCACTAAGTTGTTATTGATTGCTATATTGAATCCGCACATTTTGTCATTTTTGGATTTTTTATGCCAAACCCCTTTCGCCCACAATTCAACAAAATCGATAACTCACGTATATCAAATACTAGAGACTTGAAATTTGGCAAATAGGTACATTTAGATGTCATAATCATGCCCCGAAAATTTCATTAAGAACATAGATCGAGAAAAAAAGTTATTAAACAATAAAGTTTCCATAGCACAGCCTCTGCTGCAGCCGCAAAACTGTGCATTGAGCATATTACGTGCATGCATATGTTTGTGTGTGTGTGTGTGCATGTGTTGTTTACTATTAATGAATAAATGAAGCTCTTAATGATTGGTATTACAGCTCAATGGATTCAGGGTATCTCTTAGTCGAGCAGTCTCGACTAGAGTTTAGTTACTTGTTTTGATATAGTTGTTGTTTTTGTTTTATTTGTCTTTTGCAAATTCGTACTGCGAACTTTGCGGTTCAGTGAACTCTTTTACTTATTATATCTAACTTTATTTTACTTGGCTTTTGTATTACTTTTATGCTGGCTCATTTGCATTTGTGTTTTCACAGAGAGTGGAAAAACGAGTGGGAAAAGCGAGTGAAAGAGGGGGAACAGTATTTTAATTGTGTTTAATTAGAGTCGCTTTGCTTAGCAGACAACGACTCGAATGATTATTTTTAATTAAAACTACGCACAATTAATTTTTGGCGAATAGTCAAATGTCTGCATTTTCTTCTTCTTCCTTTTCTTCTTATGCTTTTCGATGAGGCAACAACCCCAAAATTCAAGTTTTATATCATCAAGTATGCGTAGCAGGTAGAATAGATGAACAGAAATGTGACATAAATTGTGAGTTAGTATTTTTTTATGCATAATTATATTCCTAGATATACACCAATATATATGTATATACATATTTACTTAATGAGTACTTGCGCTGAAAATATCTCATAAATTTTAGATTAGTAATCAGCATATCGATCAGACATTATGGGAACGTTTATATGAAAGATCGACATTTATTTCGCAATCAAAATCAACCTAATTAGCGATCCACCAAATTTTCTTAAAAGACTTATCTGGTTAGCATATGTATTACTTATTAATAGCCAAGTGATCAGTTAAACGATTCGCAATATGAGAAAATACTTAACTCGTGTCTTAACAATCCATTAATAGCTTGGATCTCGGTCAGAGCTGCATAAGATTTACTTATAAGTGCTATAGAAACAGAGTATTTTAAGTAATATATTTACGAGCTGCTATCATGAATCTCATTAGGCGGCTCTGCTTCAGCTACAGCTGTAAATGTGCCCATTTAAATAGATTTGTTCCGCTAGAGCTCAATGTTTTTACCAATGATTTAGATATCCTCAAAAAACCAAATATGACGAAGAGTCAAGTATATATCATGTATATACAAACATGGCCAAGAAAGTATTGAATGTTTACATGAAATGAAAACTTATGAAAATTTAGATTTTACAAAGGAAACTAAATAGTTGCTCACATGAACCTACTCGTTTAACGGAACAAATTTAAAACTTGTTGTACCGTTCGAAAGCGCTCCAAAGTTCCACTTGGCAATAGCAAAACGTACTTAAGGGCGTGGCAGTTGGGGCCACATTATGCGTAGTTCAATGAACCAAAAGTAGGCAACATTATTTTCTAATTATGTGTAGAAAAAAATTTAAAGCTTAAAACAAACAGAATCAAAGTAAGACACACAGAAAGAAAAAAAAAAAAAAAAAGAAAACGAAGAATTGAGCACAAGCAAATAATCAAGAATATGCTTATTAACTCGCAGTTGATCAGGGTGTGGCAGGTATGGCAGGTGGCCCATAATGAAGGCATTTGCATAGTGATCGAATGAATGATAATGTATAGCCTAACATATATATATGATTTATATATATGTACATATACGATTACTTGGCATTTGAGTGGCAGGGCGCAGAAAGTACATAAAGTATCATCTATTGATTTATATATATTTATCATTGATTTATAAAAAACTCCAATCTATATATATAACTCTATTATCACTTTAAATATGTCTTCCATTTTACCTGGTTGCTTGCTTGACTTTTTGCTTTATTTTACTACAACCAACTACACAGCAACAACAACAACCCTCTTCCATTTGATGTTGCTGCTGCTGCTGTAAAAGTAAGAAAAATTATATTTATTTTTGCATTAAGCACGAGGTCAATTAACCTCATGCCGCAGCGCGAGTTCAACAAACGCTAAGCAATCACATACATACACGCACGCACACAATGGCATTTAACTACACACACTTACACACAGATACGCCTTACATTTACATTAACATTTTGGTGTGACGTTGCCTTCGTCGACATTTTGCACTATTACAAGCAAGGCAGCAACAACAACGGACAACAGCAACGCGTCTCGCATTTTTTGCAATTGTAAATTGAGTCATTTGAGTGTCGCTGTTGCTGTTGCTGTTGTTATGCACTTGACAACACACGTCAACAGCAACGGCAACGGCAACGGCAACAACGACAACAACAACAATGCCTGCTCATTCATCAACACGGTTAAAGTTGTATTTACTTTATTTACTTGCCTGACACAACATTTGACACCCCCCAGCCCACCCCTTCTGGTTATCGATAGCGTTGTTGTCTCTGTCGTTGTTGCTGCTCTCGCGCTCACGTGCTGCTCTGTTTCATTTGCCGGCAATCTACATATGTTTTTTTGTATTTGTGTAAATGGTTTTTCTACTTTGTTGCCACAATTTCGAGCGCGCCAAAAAATAAAATAAAATCAGTTTTGTTTTTATAAACAACTTTTTTGTTGCCTTGTTGATTGCTCTTTGTCGTTGTTGTTGCTTTTGCTTTTGTTGATTTTTAAGCAAAAGAAAAACGCTTTGCGTTGCCAAGCAAATGTCTGGCGGGCTTTTAACAGCTTGATAGACACAGCCATGTGGTCGCAGGTGTGCAAAACGAACACAAAATATGTATATTAATATACATATATGTGCATATGAATGTTTATAAATATAATATTTGGTGGTTTCTAATCAATAATTAAGACTAATAAATGACAATTTAATCAACATAAGAACCATTTGAACTATCATGCAAGAATAAATATAAATCATGAAAGATTATAGCTTAATTTCAATTCAATCATTTCAATGACTTAAGAACATTAGATTTATAAAGGTTTTGTAACGCATATACGATTAGGCAAGGCTTCTTCTTCACTCTTCCTTGAGCTTTTGTCATCTCTATTGATTCAGTGGTAGGGAAATAACTATAAATTATCGAATTCGTTTATTTGATGGATGATTTCATTAATGAACTCACCAAATTGATAGAACTGAATGAGCTTCATTACTGGTAGATACACAAAAATATACCCGTCGGGTGACTAAGCCACAATATAATTGCTTTTCAATAGAACGAAAGATAATGCAAATGTAGTTTAAGGACTCATACCTCTTCAATCAAAACTATCTATATTTCATAATATTTTGTTTACTTTGCGCAATTCAGTCTAATTTATTTGCATAATTTGAAGAAAAAAGTAATATTGCTTGGCATTTCCGCATATAAACGACTTTAGATATTTTCCTGCTCAGTGATGAGTCACAATTTCACATTGAGTGCAAAAAGTTAGACGCGGCAATATTCATCTATTAAGAGTCTGAGCTAAAATAAAAATGGGAAACAAAGTCTCCAATGTGAGCAAACCTGAAACTTGTTAATGCACTTAAAGCACATCGACAACACAAAAAGAAAAAACAAAAATATTACAATTAAAAATAAACTAAAAAATAAAAACAAGTCTCTATAGTAATGGCCACAAAAAGATTGTAATAAAAATAATAAAAAAAAAAATCACAAAAATAATGGTAATAAACAACTGAATATAAATCATGCACGTAACGAAGCACATACCCTAACTCGCATCTAAAATCATGATGACCATTTTATTTTGTGATGAAAAGGTATTTCCAACTGTGACTATCTTGGAAGTCATTCAGGCAACATTTAATGGAAGGTCGATAAAAACAAATTCCTAGCATATTGCTATAAAATATTGACCATGTCTTGAACAGATATACAGAGTTAATAAACACAAATAAAGATCAAATTTTAGCTATTTATTATGTTAATTAAGTGAGTACATCAAGCTTTCATATGGATGGATTTTATATGTAATGCAAAGACGAGCTGCTCCCTCCGAGAAATCGATATATTTTTTACCTATTTTATATATTTTGTTATCTTTGCAACTGCGTCAAACGGCCAGATATAGTCGCGCTAGCCCGTTTCGACTTACACACTGAAATATGTGTGGCAATTTGGACCACGTTCTTTGACATGAATTTATGGCAATTTAAGACAAGTTTTTAATTATTTTCAGTTGCATGTTGTTGTTGTCTTTTGTGGTAGTTGCTGTTGTTATCGTCATCATCGTCGTTTGCTGCCGCTTGGCATAATAAAAATTTAAATATGGTAGCGAGCTGAAATGAAGTGGCACAAGGCATTAAATCATCGCGTGCAGCTAAAAGGATAACCAACTAGCAAAAGGAACAGCAACTAGCAACGATCAGCAACAACAGTCACAATTGCAACACGACATAGTGGCATCGAACATTGCGAGTTTGACACAGAAATTGCAGTGCTCCATTAAGTGGGGCACTTAACAATTAAAATGTTAATTATGGAAAAGTAGTACATAATTAAGTATATATATATATATATATATATATATATATATATATATATATATATATATATATATATATATATATATATATATATATATATTTATATGTTATTTATATTATTTATATATATTTATATATAAATAAATAATACGAAATAATAATAAAAGGCTACAAACACGTTTCATTAATTTTTGCGTGCAACAATCATTGCTGTTGCTTTTGCTGTTGCAGCTTCTTCTTTTACAATGCAATTTGTATGCAAATGCAAACACAATCAGCAATGCACATATATGCACACACCCAGAGCACAAGCCTTTTCCATAGTTTATCGCAGATACACAGATACAGATGCATGCAAAAGGCAATGTGATTAGCATAATGGTCTACGAGTCGTAAATATGGCATTTTAGCATAATTGTTTATATTTTGCAGCTGCTCAAAAGCGAATGAAGAACGCCTTTAAGCTGCTAATCGAGCTCCGAGCTCTGTTGCGTTTCTGTGCCTAGCTCAACATGAATATTATCTCATTACTATAATTAATATACATATATAAGTCTGATTATCATAGCTGAGCTTTCGCCGTGCACAGCTCACACGCATGCAGCTAAACTTGTGTGTGTGTGTGTGTGCAGTTTGACAAGCTTGCCTCATTAGAAGTGCCCAAGTGAAGTGGCTCGTTCTTGATGAGTGCAACTTTCTATCACTCCATTCACTTGTTGCCGTTTGAGCGGCTCTCTCGAATTTTTGCTTGCCAATCGCCAAATCCAACAAAGTCTAACTGTCTGTGACGAAGTGCAGCACTCGCCGCTCCTCCTTCTAAGCCCGTTAGCCCCGCGCCATTTGGCTGTGTTCGTGTTCATTTTGCAGTTTCAGTTTCCGCGCTGCGACTTTGTAATTAACTTTTGTCACGACGCCACCAACTCCGAGTGCACTGAGGATGGGCTGAAACTCAGTAGGATACACGGAAACGGATTGGAATGGTAGTCGATACCATGGCTGGCCATGTAGCAGCTTTCCAGCTGAACGAGACAGTTCAGATTGTATTTATTTATTATGCGCACTGCTCGACTTCATATATAATATTTTATTAACTTTTTTATTTCTCATTTGCAGCGCAGACCAATTGACGCATAATTACTTTATTTATACCTCAATTAGTGGCGCATTAATTAAACACACACACGCATAACCTTGACTTCTCTGCGTCTGTCTCTATCCCGCTCATTCTATGTAATTGCATTTATGCTTCATGCGTCTTTCGCACTTTGCAGTCGGGGCCATTTGACAAATGAGTCGACAACAATTCAAAGGCACAGACACAACAACAAACTAGGTGGTTAGAAGAGAATTATTTTAAACTCAATTCTAGCAATATAAGAGAGTATGGAGCGAGCTTGCCTGTGGCGAATTGAAAAAGAGAACGCCGAACAAAAGACACACATCGCAGCAGCGCATAGCGTGCAAAAAAATAAAATGAAATTGGCAAAGGAATTTCTTAACGACCTCAACATGCCGAAATTAATGGCAATAATTAAAAAAAAATGCAACAATAACAACAGCTGGAAAGCACATGAACAACGAAAGGAAAGCAAAGCAAAGCCTAAACTAAGGCATACCCTAGACCAAAATACTATACAGATACCATGCATAGCCAATATACAGATACTAAACTCTAGGGCTTACGTAATTTGTAGAGTTTTTGAAATAAGTTCAAATGATGGGAGATTGAGCAGCTTCATACAATATTCCCTAACTAGACGTCACTAACAGGGTATTCACACGTCGAAAACTCGTTTCCAAATGTGTCGTGACTGCATAAAATAAAAGGCAACTCTTCGAAATTATATAACAATATCTCGCCAATGGGATCTTCCCCAGCGATTCGTAGGCGAGCAGCAGTAGTGCGAGGGTGTCAGAGCAGCTCACAAAACATGAATGCAATGAAATGCATTTGGTCGAGTGGTAAAAAGTGCAGCTGATTTTCAAATATTTGCACTATTGATTACCAGCCGCATTATAGCTCGCTGTCCAGCCCTGCAATCCCGACCCATCACACTACCCTGCTCTCTTTTGACTGCCCCCGTCCCTCTTCGTTATGCCTCCAGACTCCCGTAATGCAGTCAGCAAATATTTTCATTTCTGCTGCTGCTGCTGCTGCTGCCATTTTCCAATTTAATTTATCGCAAATATTCAATCAAAATAATGATGTAAGTCGCAGCGGAAATGGCGCCGAGCGCTGGCTGGTTAAAAGGATGAATGGATCAAAGGATGGAATGAATTAAGCTAAGAAGCGAGCTTGCAATTGAGGAAGCTAACAATACCCTGTAATTGAAATTAGATTACGTAATTAAATGATTCAATGATTAACTTTCGCAGAGCTAATTTCAATTGCTGCACTTGCTTTCACCCTGCAATTATAACAGAAATTGATGAACTATACAATAAGCATACCCACATAAAATTAAATTATCACTTAGCAAATTATACAGTACACCCTGTAACTTATATAGTAATTGAAGAACTCTACAAGCTGGCAATCATTTGAAGATACTTTCAAAATATAGATTAATTAAAATTCTAATCAAATCACACCAAATTAGAAACACTAATTGACGTAGCTCCATGTATATACCCTGGACTGCAGCAAACTACTGTTGAAATTAAAGATTCAGTAAATACCCTGTGCTTTAAGTGTCAGCAAACTTTATTTTCGATCGAGCCACATGTATTCACAACGAATTATTGAAGCTTGAAGTGTTAATTTCAATTATTGACGTCGAATCGAGCCCGGCGTTCATAATTTACCTTCCAAACTTAGTCATAGGGTATTATGCTTTCACATTGAAATTGTTGCAGAAAATTGAATTAGCACTCGCTGATTTTTCCGGATGGCATTTCTTGCTCATTTGGCTTCATACGAAAATTTGACTGCACATTTAGATGAAAGTCAGGCAGGAGCTGTTGGGACTCGAGCTGTTTAAGAATGCAAGGCAGCGCAGCGAACAGCGAGCAAACGAACAATTGCAGCCTAATTGAAAGCTAAATTGAATAAAATACATACATATACACACACACACGCAGACAGATAAACGTCAACACAGACTGTGAGTCAAGCTCAGCAAAAGGATGGAAAGGAAACTCTAGCTCGATCAACGGCGCACACTCGGCACGTACAATTACACCAAAGCCAACCCTTACCACCCAGACTGCGCCACACACATACAAATATAAATTTCTGCATGTGTAGATAGTCCGACTGACTAACCAGCTACACACAGAGTGTCCATCCACAAGTAAGAAACTGAAGTGAACAGAAGTTCTGAATGCCTGGCATACATTGCCTGCAGGATAATAACGTACAAACGCACACACGTACACAAATGCAGCATTTTGTGCAAGGCAGCGTCGTATTGTGGGCGAGAAAATTGTGGAAAATGCAAAATTAGCATGAATACGAAATACAAGTTAAATATTTGAGCTGCCTCCGGCTGAGAGATAGAGGCAAAGGCTGAGACTGTGGCGACGGAGAAGTAGCTCTGGCAGTTAAGTTTAGGGAGAAGAAAGCAAGGGCAGCTGCGGCCCAATCATAGAAATTGCATATACCATTAAAGCAAATCGGAAAAGGTTCATCTGTGTGTGTGTGAGTGTATCTGGTAAATGCACCATTTTGCTGCAGCAGCTTTCACAAGGATGCAAAGGATATTCATTTGATGCTGTTTTAATCGCAACTCCTGCACTAAGTGCTGACTCACTTAAACTAATATTATTATTGGATGGATAATGGAACAGAATAAGAATACGAAGTTAATGGAGCAAATGAAAGTAGCCATAGGCATCATCTCTTATAACTAAGTTGTTCCAATCAGAAAGCGAATATTTATTTGATATCAAGATCTTTCGTACTGAATTAGAGATTTTGCTTAGCCAGGCAATATCTCACTTAATTTCTTGGTTCATAATGTTTACTGTACCAACGAACCTAGATAAGGAATAATGTATCGCACCAACAGAGAAAACATGATAACTAATATTTGATTTATTTATATTTATTTACATTTCGCTGCATATAATTTCGCCATTTTCTGTTCACCTTGTTTTCATTATTATTATTCATTTATTGCCGTTGGTGTTGTTGCTGCATTTGCTGCTCTCCAGTAAACTTATCAGCAGACTTTGACATCGGGGACATGTAAATAATTTATATGGCATACCCTGTTATATGTGTAATTTATGACAGGGTACTTACGGCGATCGCACACATACATGAGCTGGAGGTGTTAACTATTATTGTGTTCTGTCCTAGCTCTTATCAATGTCATAGAAAGAGAGCAGAAATAGAGAGAGAGAGAGAGACAGAGATGAAAAGAGTCAAGAGACAACGATCACTCTCAGTGGTTGTTGTTGCAGTTATTGAAATGAACGACTTAAGAAACGGAATATATTAGATACTAACTGTTAAGAACTGCAATGTTCAAAATAAATGAATAAAAACACTTTCGCATAATGAAATCTGTATCTCAAAGTCCCTACACAACTTAATAGTAGAGCGCGTATTTCAAAGAAAACATTTCATAAATGTAATTTTAGACATACGGATATTTCGATGATATTCAGCTGTATTTGTGAATGTTATATATGACTCATATATATTTTATATATTTATTTATGAATTTTTTTTTTCGAGAAGAACTAAAAATAATGTTCTCTACCTTTTATTTATTTTTTTGTGTTATTTCGTTTTTAGTTGCCTGTTATCAGCACAGCGCGCAATTAAATGTAAATAGTAATAAACTTATTTACACTCATACACACGCGCACACACACACACACCAATGTACAACTAATTGCTGTTTGCTCTGGGCGCAATTTTCTTTTCAACGCATTTTCAGTATTATCTCAACTCAACTTTTCTCGACGAACACGGCGAGAAGTTTAAAGTCTTATTTGTCTCAATGTTGCAGTTTAGGTTGTACCCATAGATAAGAGGCCACTAATCTCTATCTGGGCCTATCTATTTGCCTCATTGCTTTACATTTGTTTACTTTACCAAGAAATAAATAAAACTGCATTGACACAGTAAAAGAAAAAGAAGAACAAGCTGAACAATATAAATAGTTGAGGAAAACACGAAATTGAAATAAAAAGCGTTTTTAGCAGACAAACGAGGCACATGAACGTTTAATTAACTTTTGTGAACTCTGCAAAAAGTGGGGCTAGTGCATTTCCAAATACCCTAACCAAAAAGATCTGGAACTTTGAATGTCTAAACGAAAGCCTCTAGTGAAAATGTTATCGGTCATTCAATTTAATTGTCGAAAACCAAATTTAAAGTCTGGGTATTTAAATGTTACTTGTCACTAGAAGCCAGAATCGAATCATTTTTTAATTGATCTGTCAAAATGGGGCTAGTTATTACTTAAAAATTGTTGCTAATTTTAAAATAAAAATTTGATGAGATCAAAGTCTAAACTGGTGTGCCTCCCGCATTTAATAGTATCATTTTAATATATACTCCCAAATCGCATCCTATCATCTTGAAACAATCTATTAGGCAATATTTCACATACAGCTAACTATCGTGATATTTGTTGCTCAACCTTTATATACATATTTTCAATTGATAGGGCATTCAGTATTTGGTGTTGCTTAGCTTAGCTCTGCATTTTGTGTTCTAGGCGCATTCATATATAACTAAAGCCCGTTTGTCATTGCAATTGTTGTTGGCTTTGTTGTTAGCCATGGCCTATGCAAATACTGTGCAGCATGATAAAAATCTTGAATATTGGCATAGCAATTCGAGACACACACGGCTACATACACATGTGTGTATCTTTATTTGTTTGGAATATTATCATAGGAAAATCTGTGCACAAATAATTCCAATTTTTCCTATTTTCAATTGCGTGCAAATTTATTTTAATTTCATTTATTTATGTCGTTTTCTGGCACCTGCGACATGCAAATATTTTTAGAAAGCAGTCGCAGAACTGCCTCCCCAGTGCCCCCGGTGAGGTATACTCCTCACAGCTTGGGTAAATATCCCAACTCTGTTTGCTCAAATTATTTGTTGCTTTGTCACCAGCTGAGGCCGAGAGGCATTTGAATGCCAATTGGACAGCTCCTTGTTGTAGTTGTGTTTGCATTGCATTATGCCGGTCAAGACCTAAAACTCACAGGCACACTCACACAGATGCACTCACACAGACAGAGGGCGCTGGGAAAATATTCTACACATGTGGAAAATATAAATCATATTTTTGCTGGCAATTTGCACAAACGATTTGGTTTGTTGTTCTAAGCAAACTTTCATCTGTTTGTGCTAAATTTATTTATTGCTGTCTGCGAAAATTCGAGAAATAAGCCTCTTTAATTGGCCAATCTGTATCACTAGACAATCTCTGCACACACAACTAGTTAAGAAGCCAAGAGCATCAGGACTCAAATTCAAGTATTCAATTTAGCTTCCAATTATAGAAATTACATTCGCTGTGACAAAGACGCCAAATTAGCAGAAGCCATTAACAGTATCTGCATTTGCTGAGTCGGGGGATATATATATATATATATATATGTATATAAGACATAAATATATTGACTGTTATGCATATAAGAATATAGACAGTCCATTATCGAGTCAAATACGAAGTCTTTCTAGGTCTTAGAGTGAGCTCAATCTAAGATATTTACTTTATTTAATTAAATAATATGTGTAATTCTGGTTATTTATCCTCATCGAATTAGCTCAACTTATTTTACTTCAATTTATATTCAAGAAGAAGAAGAAACATACATGAAAGTCGTAGATAAACAAGAGCAACACCATCTATAAAATACAAATAGCTTCGAAGCAGTTCGTTTGCTGCACAAGCGACAAAAGTCTTTGATAAACATAAATTGTCAGAGCCTTTAATGGTGCGCGCAACATATTTTAGACCAAGCAGCAACTGCAGCAGTAGCAACAATAAATGGCGACCGCAGCTGTTATTTTTTTCTCTTTGTTGTTGTTACTGCTGCATTTTTGCCATGCTCGTTTTTTTATGTATTTGGCTGCACAAATAAATTGCACATAAATCGCTGGCCACATAAATATTACATGTTGCCGGCGTGCAGACTCGAAAAAGAAACAAGTCGAAATTATGTGTCCGTTGTAAGCATAAATTATACAAACAGAGAGAGAGAGGGAGAGAGAGAGACGGGGTTCATTGCAGCTGAATGTGTGGCAATTAAAATATTTGCGCGTCTAACAAAAAATTTTCTTAATTATAAAAATAAAACGATATTATTCAACTGATTGCAGCACTAAGTAGAACAGCTCTTTGCGAGTCAGCAAATCGCATTGTCGAAAGGCAAATAGTATTAAAGCAGCGCAGCTGTTGCGAAGGTCAAGCTCCAGACATCCACTATAGAGCTACGACTGCGAACGCAGCGACAACACCAACAATGACAACAAAAGTTTATTGCTGCATTTATGCATATATATGAAAGCGTTTTAACAACTTGTCAACTCTTATTTTATTTGCAGTCACGCGCCCGCAAAACCTCCACCAAAGCAAATAAACTGAATGCATCCGCTGTTGGCATTGCAGCCGCATCAGCAACATCGCCACGTCTGAGTCCAGCGCCAGCGACAGCAACACTGTTGCCGCAGCAATCGCCAAATACCACAACAGGAACAGTTGCAGCCGCTGGTAGCTTGCAGCAGCAGCAACAGTATCAGCAGCAGCAGCAGCTGCAACATCAATTGTTGTCACATCAGCAGCAGCCGCAGCAGACGCAGCCGCAGTCGCAGCAGCAGCATCAACAGCAACATCAGCAGCATTATCAACAGCAGCAAGATCCACAACAGCATTTCCACCAACAGCAACATTTGCAGCAGCACCAACATCAGCCACAACATCAGCAGCAGCAGCACGCACAACAGCAACAGCAGCAACATTTACATCAGCAACAACATCAAATAAGCGCACAAATACAAACCATGAAGGATCAACCTCAACAACCCATGGTGAGTTTAACATTAATTTTGAAATCCCAATTACAAAACAACAACAACAACAACAAATAAAACAGCAATGAGCATTGACCTTCAATTAGTTGATCTTGTTTGCTCATTCTTCCCTTACTGCTACAAAATAAAATGATATAAAAAAGACAGCAACAGCAAATAACATAAATTGAAACTCAATAACGCCGCTGGCCACCACTGCGTATACGTCACACACGTCCAATCAGCTGCAGCTGTGCACACAACTGAAAGCAAATAAATGCTGTGCAGAGGGATAGACACAAAGCCAACTACACTCACACACTCACGCACACACACACACACACATAGTCACACAGACACATGTGTTCATTCATAAACAATTTTTCGATTTTTATCAATGATTGCTAAATGCTTTCAAAAATAAAGCGCAGACCACACAGCAGTAGCAACAACGACAACAACCACAACGCAGCAGCACAGCAACACAGCAGCAGCAGCTGCTGCTCTCATCGCCAGGTGCACACTTCCACATACGCACCCCCACATAGACACAAACAAGGCAAAAGTATATTTTCACAACATAAATAACTCACACAGCCCCACAGCGAAATGGACTATAAAACTTGGCACAAATCAAAAAAAATATAATAAAATTAAAATAATTCAACCTCATATAAATTGATACATATATATACGTATATTTATTTGATTTTATTGCGTGTCTGGCAGAAGCTCCTGTGTTTTTGTGTTGCTGTGTGCTCACAACTTTCACTTTCATAATTTGGGCGTCAAAATGGTGTAGTATAGCTCTATGCGCAGGCCGAAGTTAAATGCTATACATATTTGTTGCTGTTGTTGCTGTTTAGTTTTGACATTATTTCTGGACGTTTATTTGGTTTGAAGCTTGGGCAAATTAATGGGTCGCCTAATCAGGGTGTGCTCTATTTGATTTATGCCCAGAAGCAACAGGAACAAATATAGACAATATACAACTGAAGCAGAAATCCATTTTTAGAAGGCAGTCAATGATGATGGTCAACCTAAAGGGTTGTGAATAGAGATGAATAAAAAAGAGAGAGAGAGAGGGATAAAGAAAGGAAAGTGAAGTAAATACCTAAACTGGGTTGGTCTCTTGCTAACTATATACTTTGAGCTGGGCGATAATCAGGTTCGCCTAATAGCTTGTAACTAGATGTGTTTGATATGAAATGTAAGGGAAGAGCATGGGTAGGAGGTTTGAAATTGAGGTCCTCAGTTGATTCATAGATACGTCCATTACTTAAAACAGAAACTCAGCTATACCAAAAATATGAGAATAAAGTATAATCAGAGAAGAATTGAATTTGTTAATAAAATTTCATCGCAAGAGATGAGTCCCCAAGGCTCTCCAGAATATTGTTAGCTCACAATATATTTCTCACTATGCAATATTCTAGTATTACGACGTATATATAATTGGGTAAGCAATAATAAACAATTCTCTTTCTGCAGGCACCAATGGCCTTCTATCCGACATGGCAGGCGGATCCGTCACAGGGCTGGCAGAACCAGTTCATACAGCAAATACCACAGAATACTCCAGCCATCACGTCACTAAACTCATTGGATTTCCAGACGCAGTCCTACCCCTATCCATCAAATGGCTATGTGCAGACGGGTCTCGGCTTCGATCCCAATTATGGTCGCTCCCCATACGGTGCGCCCGTGCAGCGCTACGATTTCCAAAGCCAACAGCTCTCGAGTGCGCCTATCAATCAGGTGGGCCTACAAAGTGTTGCCGCGGGGTTTCCTCCAGGCGGTGTTAGCTACGCCGGGCAGGTGTCTGCGGCGCCGGCGCCACCAGCAGTAGGGCTACAGCAGCAACAACAGCAGCAGCAACAACATCTTGGCGGTGATCTGAACAAGAGCATGTCGGGAAACGACACGCCTGGATATCCGCGGGTGAGCAGCGTGCCGCCGCGCTCACTCAACTGTAACGGGTACCCAGGCGATTTCAGCGGTTCACAGCAACAGCAACAGCAACAAGCACAACAGCAACATCAGACGACAACAGCAGCACCCAGCGGCGCAGCTACGCCCACAGCCACTGGGTCTGGCAATACGGTGGTCTCACAACCAGCCAGCTCACCAATGCAGCCACAGGCCCAAACTGTTCCTCCATCACCCACACGTAGCCTCATACAACAGCAGCAGCAACAACAACAGCAGCAGCAGCCACGTCTTGTCTCCCAGTCGCCCAGTCAGGTGCCGCAATCGCCGAACGGAAACGGACTTCAGCCGTACGGCAGCAGCGTACAGCCACAGCCACAGACGCATCCACATCTTGCGTCGCCGCCCATGCAAGACTGGAACTGGAGTAATCAGCAGCAACAGCAACAACAGACGCCAACACAGCAGCAACAGCTGACGAGCGATGGCTATCCGGCTCAGAGCCAGGGCGAACGCTTACATCTAAATACGCGCATCAAGTCTATGATAATGCGCAAGAGCGATTCGAAGGATGCCTCGCCCGACATTCAATTGCAGGGCCAGACAACTGCAGCAAGTGCAGCTCAGCAACAGCAACAGCAACAGCAAACCGGTCATTTTTTATCGTATAGCCACCATCTCCGGCCCGACCCGGCGCTGAGCGCCAACGGCTCGAACAGCATCGCACCCCCGCTGGGCGGTGCCGAGCCCATCGGAGGTGGTGGCGATCAAATTTGGAAGCCGCACCACGCCAATTCGTTTAAGAAGCCCAGCGTGGGCAGCGGCTATGCCGGCACAGACCATCAGCTGCAGCTGCAATTGCAACAGCACCAGCCAGGACAGCATACGACCATCAGCCATGCGGAACAGCCACCCCAGCCATCATCAATGCCCATACAGCCACCGGTTCAGCCTCAGCCCAAGAAGTCGCGAAGCCGCAGTAAAGCGAGTCGTGCCGCTGCAGCTGCAGCAGAAGCAGCGGCAGCTGAAATTGAAAGGGATCGCAATGCGAATGATCCGGGTGGCGGAGGACTCAAGGCTCTAGGAGCACATTATCCGCCACCGCCAAGCAGCGGTCAGGATTATCATGGCCAATATATCAAAACGGAACCGGGTCTATTACCGCCACCGCCGCCAGGTGCTCAGCCCAACAAAATGGAAGGTTATGAGCGCAACTACCAGAACTTCATTCAGTATGCCGATTTTTGCCAGAGCGACGCCCAGGGCCAGCCGGTGCAACAGCACCAGCAAGAATATTCCGGTTACCATCATAACTCACCGTACTATGGCGCAGGCGCGGGTAGCTTCCAGCAGAACTTTCAGCAGAGTTTTGTGCCCGGTTATCAAGCAGCTGCGACCTATGGAAGCCGTGGTAAGCCACCATCAAATTCTGTGCACCACGCACCTCACGGCCACGGCCATAGTAACAGCATGCTAGAGCTAGACCGAAAGCCGGACACGAACAGCATCATACCACTGCCCACCAACTACGAACAGGACATACCAGCTCACGCATATCCCATTCCGGCACATCGCTATGCGTTGGGACATGGAGCACCCCCGCCGCCGCCTCACCTCAGTCACCACGGTATGCTTGAGTCCAAGCTGGACGACATGGGTATGTTAAGCCACGGCCACGGTCACGGTCATGGACATGGCCATGGCTATGCCTATCTTGGTGAGGGTAAGCCGCTTAACAATGGCTTCTCCTGCTGTCGCCAAGGCGGTACCCGGCCACCCACTGAGGAACATCTAAAAGGCGGCACATGCTTAGGGTTGGGCATTCAGCCCAAGGAGGAGCTTTTGGACGAAGATGAACTGGCCGAGGCTCACAATGGCGTTAAAGCCAAAACGAAGAAACAAAAGCAGGATGAGATACCTGAGATAATTGTGAAGCACGAGAAAATTAATCCCATGTTCGATACGACGGATCGCCTCGAAAAAGGCAACAAAACGGAAATACCCGAATGTGAGTGCTTCCAGTCCGACAAGAATCCACCTGAGCCTGGCACTTACTATACGCATTTGGGTAAGTAATAATTAAATATACTCGAGGGAAAAGGTTTATTATCGAATTGAAATAGGTGGTTGCAGCAAGTAAATTAGTTGAATCCTTTTCTGTTTAGAGTTATTTTTGTGTCTTTGAGTCCTCATTCGAATTTTATTCACCTTAGGCACGGCATCCACACTGATGGAGCTTCGTCGGGAATTCGAGGACCGCTGCCATCTAACGGGCCGTCAGTTACGCATCGAAAAGATTGTCTACACCGGCAAGGAGGGTAAGACCTCACAGGGTTGCCCGGTAGCCAAGTGGGTGATCAGACGCGCCGATCCCGAAGAGAAGATACTTGTCGTTGTCAAAAAGCGTCCAGGTCACAGGTATGCCACTAATATCAACAGCCTTGACAGCAGTATGTTTGCAGCATTAGTCTCATTGCAGATGTATTGCCGCTTATATTGTTGTATGCATGGTAGCCTGGGATGGTATGCCGCGCAAGGAGGCGGACGATGCCTATGTCAACTTGATACCCAAGCTCAACAAATTCGGTCTACCCACAACGCGCCGTTGTGCGACTAATGAAAATCGCACCTGTGCCTGCCAAGGTAAACGCATCTCCTTTTTTCTACCATCCATGCTTTAATATATATTTGTTACTGATTGCAGGGCTGGATCCGGAGTCATCCGGCGCTTCATATAGCTTTGGCTGCAGCTGGTCTATGTACTATAATGGTTGCAAGTATGCGCGGTCGAAGACCGTACGCAAGTTTCGGCTGTCGGTAAAAAGCGAGGAAGCAGCAATCGAGGATCACATGAACCTTATTGCCACTTTGCTGGCTCCAGTTTTTAAGCAGGTGTGTCCGCGCTCTTATGACAATCAGACCAAGTACGAGCACGAGGCATCCGACTGCCGACTTGGCCTCGAGCCAGGCAAGCCGTTCTCGGGGGTAACCGCCTGCCTAGATTTTTGTGCTCACTCGCATCGCGATCTACACAATATGCAGGACGGTTGCACTGTTCATGTGGCACTGCTCAAACCCAACAATCGCGATAGCCACCTACCCGACGACGAACAGTTCCACGTCCTGCCGCTTTACACGATGGACGGCACGGACGAATTCGAGAGCGTCGAAGGGCAGCGTGATAAGCATCGCACCGGTGCTGTGCAAATGCTGGACAAGTGAGTGTAGTGTTGAGTTTTGAGCTACCAATTGCAGCTCGGACTGTTAATGACTAACATTAATGTATCTATCTCCCCCTACAGATTTCCCTGCGAAGTACGCGTGCGCTCTACGCCCCTAATACCTTGTCGTCGCCATGGTAAGAAGCGCAAGGATGACGACTCCGCGACGCCGGATGGCGATCAGGATGCCGCCGCCGATGGCAGCAGTCAAAGTTCCAGCAATGGCACCCAATCTCAGTCCCAACAAGCACCTACTCAGCAGAGCAGTCCAAGCGCCCTTGCTGCTGTGCACATTAAGAAGGAAAATGGTGCCAGCAGTGGCAACACCACCGGCAACAATAGTGGCACCAACAACAACAAATCAAAGTCAAAGGCAAAATCGAACTCCAGTGCATCCACGCCCGGTTCGGCGCCACCAACGACGCCGTCGCCACGCTGCCAGACACCAGTCACAAACAATCCCAGTCCGGCGGGCAGTGCATTCAGCACGCCTCCCGTCAATCAACACGTTGGTAATCCGAATGGTAACAACAACAATGCAACAGGTGCCGTCGCCGGTCCAACAGGCACTCAGCCCAACCAGCTGATGAGCTCAAACTCGAGCCTCATGAACATGGCCACCATGATAGATACATTTACGGACGCCCAGCTGCAGTCCAATCAGATCTCGAGCACCGTGCTGGACTCGCCCTACTCTTACGACTACCAGACGGGATCCTATATAGATTCGCGCAATTACTACGGTAACTGGCCCGCCCATGCCATGGGCATGGCTGCTGGCAGTGCGTCCCTCACGCCGACGACGCCAACAGGGCCGTTGGTACAGCACACGCACACAGTGACTCCGCCGACAGCAGCAGTAACTGCTGCAGCTGCAGCAGTAGTGGCCACTGCCGCAACAGTGTCCCCAGCAGCAGCAGGGACAACAATGCCGCCAGTTACGCCGGCGACAGTGACGCCCACGGCTGCTCAGCATGATTCTAGCAACGGCTACACCCCCAGTTACAACAATCTGACAACGCCAACGCTAGGCACACAGCAGCACCAACAGCAGCAGCAACAACAGCAGCAGCAAGTACAGCTGCAACAGCAGCAACAGCAACAGCAACAGCAGCAACAGCAACTTCAGCAACAACAGCATCAACAGAAACAGCAGCAGCAACAACAACAGAGCCAACAACAGAGCGGCATCGATGTGGCCGCCGCTGTTGTTGGTGGTGAGCTTAAGAGCCGCGTCAGCGAGGAAAATCCCGACTCGACGACGTTGGTCAATCACTCATTGGTCGAGAGTAAGTTAACCGCTTTGACAGCCATGCAACCCATGACTAATCTAGCACCACCACTCCACCACCACCACCATCATCATCCGCACACGCCAGAGGGTTTCGTTAAGCCAAAGCCACCGCCCAGCGATTACCAGTACTCGCAGTATCCGAATAACTATCAGATGTACCCGCCTCCACCACCGCCACCGCACTCGGCCTATTCCGCGTACGATGCCTACCAGAACATGAACTACAATTATGGATACCATCAGGCGTACTCCCCGTACGGCATGTATCCGCAGCAAACACCACCGCCCACGCCGCCACCACCATCGCCAAACTGGAACGTTTATGGGCATCATCAGAGCTCTGGGGGCTATGGCCCAGGAGGTGGAGCGGCTGGTGGCGCACTATTGGCTACTCATGGACCAGTGCCATCAGGAGCGACGCTAGTTAAGCCAACAGTGCCACCATCTGTGTCGCAGCAGCAGCAGCAGCAACATCAGCAACAGCAATTGCAACAGCCTCAGCAACAACAAATGCCACAGCAGCAACAACTACAATTGCCAGCAACACCGCCGCAAACAGTTTTGCCCGATTTAACTAACGGTCAGCTGGCTGTGGAACCTGTTGTGACGCCCACCTCAGCAGGTACTGTTGAGACCCCTACTCTTGGCAACAACAGTAACAATAGCAACGGCAGTAACAGCAACAGCAACAGCAACGATGCCAATAGTAACGCAACTGGAGCTGGCAGCAACACAACAGTGACAACTGTGGCGGCAGCTAGCACTAATTCGACCAAGATCGAGCCTATCGGCGAGGTGGCCGAAATCAATGAGAACATTGAGGCCTTTCAGGATCCGCAAATGGGCGGCGTTGCCATTGCGCTGAATCATGGCAGTGTGTTAATAGAGTGCGCCAAGCACGAGATGCACGCAACGACTGCCGTGCGTCGACCAGACCGTCATCAGCCAACGCGCATGACACTGATCTTCTACCAGCATCGGAATCTGAATCGTGCCAGGCACGGTATCGACGAGTGGGAAGAGAAGATGCGCGTGAAGAAGATCAATACGGACCTCGACAACAAAGCCAAAGAGGAGCGCGAGCGTTTGATGAAAAAGGCAGCTGGCGAGGAGGATGACGATGAGGATATGCCCGATGAGCAATTGGCGGTGACTGCAGCCCCAACTTTGCCTGCCATTAAAAAGGAAAACAATGGTAGTGGTGCTGCCATCAAGAATGGTGCCAGTGGTAGCAAAAAGAAGAAAAGCGATGCCAGCAAGAAAACGCAGCCGAACAACAACAACAGCACCAACAACAACAATAACAGCGAGCAGCCAAAAAACGAGAAAGTTGCCCTCCACGCACCAACACTAACAACAACGTCGTGGACGACCCTGTTCCCTATGCACCCATGCGTAGTTACGGGGCCCTATCAGGAGGGCAATAGCAGTCCAACTTCGTCCACGAATGGCAATGCAGCCAATGGCAACAGCAACAGCAACAGCAACAGCAACAACAACAACAACAACATCAGCAATGCCAATGGCCCCACAGCCCAGCAGCCAACAACTCCCGGGGCCGTGCCACCACCTCCGCCGCCGCCGCCGTTGCAGCAAACCTGAGCGCCTACCATCACCCGATGGGGATAGGTGCCTACTACTACTGGTAGCTTTTTGGCAAACGACTGAAAAGATTTCTCATAATAATTATTTTTGTAAACGTGTCCTGACATCGTGTGCCATACGAGAAGGTTGGAGAGTAAACAAAAAGCAGTTGGATATACCCTGCCAGCATGAAGTAATACAGTAATACAGTACCAAACCTCCACTACAATCACAGCAACAATATCAACTACACACATACACTCCCTCACATACCTAGTTCATAAGCTGGATGAATAATGCAGCTAGATTCATATATACATACATACATATAGAAAAGGAAGAAATCTATGTTTTAGCGCAGCTATGTTGTTGGCAATTTATGTTAAATGTTTTTTTTTTACATTTTGTTCTCTTCTTCTGTTAAGCATCAAACAAAACAAACTACAGAACGAAAACTAGAAAGGAAAAACCGAATAACTAAACGAAACAAAAAAACCTAATAAACTAAATTGCTAAAGTAACGTTTGCTTGACTTTCTATCATGAGCAAATGAAAAACTAATCAAAAATAAAAATCAAGCAAAACAAGAAACAAATATTAGTGGATGGATACTCGTAAAAGATCATTGCCAAAAGTACAAATAAACCAATTTTTAAAGCAAACTAGAAACAACGTAAACAATTTCGCAAACAACTAACCAAAATACGAAAAAAAGAGGAAACACTTATCAATAGTTTCTAACAATTTTCACTACACAGAAATAAAATATATTTTCCAATTAGCTTTTTATAATAGTTCAATTTGACTGCCTTTGGCGCTGTTGTATACTTTGCAGCGCCAAGCGAATTCAAATTGACAACCAGCAAATGCAGCTCTCTTGAAATGCGACTCTTTTTGGTCACTCGCTTTCTGCACACAAGAGAGCTACATCTGCGACATTTATTTTACCGTTAACTGCAAGCACTACACTCACAAGCAAACACGAACACAACACACGCGCAGCACACAAGAAGATCGTTACAACGGCAACTTACAAAGCAGTAGAGAAATGAAGGAAATACAAAAACAAATTTATTTGCATACAAACATATTTGTATGTAGTATGTGTGCATCAGACGAAGAGCGCACGTCGTGAAGAGAGGTGGCTGGGATGGGCACCATTTTAAGCTAAGAATACGTAAAAGCACATAAATAAGCATAACGTGAAGAAGGAGAATAAGAGAAGAATCGAGAGTGAGGAAAGGATGGGAGCAGCGCGTAAAGAATGAAGACATTTTTTAAAGCATTATTAATAAATTAAGTTTAAGCAACAAAAAAGAAGCATTACCCAGACATACACCTATAAAATAATGAAGAAGGAATCAAGTTTTATTTAAATATGCCCGTCCGAAAAGGATAAAAATTTTTTTTTTCAAATACTATGCGCTGTAAATTTTAAAGCAAATTCAAAAATAATACTAAAGATCCAAAAAAAAAAAAAAAGACTCGAAACCAAGCAAGTATTAAGAACACAACAACAACTATAAATTATCTAAAGGACAACATATATTTGCTTATTCACTTCATGCATGAATTGTTGTAAAAAGCTAACTCAATAAATTAATTTACATCCATCCAAAAAAAGAAAAAAAAAAAAAAAAATAAAACGAAATGGCAGCGCAACTGACTTTCAAATCAAATTAGTCTAAACAAAAAGAAAACTAATTATTTCGCACAAGAAATGGTTATTAATATATAAATTGCTTATAATTTGAAATTATGAAGACGAAACAGAGAGAATCATAAATGTAAAACTTATGTATGTAAATGTAAGGCAGCGAAGAAGACTTTTGAGCAACAAGAAAAAACATGTTTTGATAAATATTTAAATGTTTATATATATAAATATAAATTATGATAATTGATTAAATGATTATGCAAGCCAACAACTATTATAGTTTGTAAATGCTTTTTATATAATTTTCAAAATAAAACGAAATCCAACATTTTGCCATTATTAATTTATAAACGAGTTTAGTGTCTTTGTTTTAGTTATTGATGGGAAATGAAAAATACAAAATATGTATATATATATATCTATATATATACATATTAAAAATATATACTACAAATATTGGCGTACCATTCATTTTAATCAAATGTCAACCGAATGAAACACTAGAAACCCAATGCACGTAAAAGACCGACACAAAAAGTATGTAAGATGATATAGAGATTTGAGCTAATGATGATGATGATACATATTGTAAAACGATAAACAAATCTAAAAATGAAGAAAAAAATACATGAAAGAAAAAAAAAAAACAAATAAAAACTTATATAAAGAATATGAAATGGAACAAAAAATTATATTTATTTAAAAGTACGCGTATTGAAAGGCAAAACAGATATTAATATTAAATAAAGCGACAAACAAAGTTAAACACTAATCGTTGTCATCATTTAATTATAGTTACATTTATTATATGTATATGTTAACTAGAAACTGACAAGTGGAATGTGCGCAATATAAATTGTCCTCGACAGTCCTGCTTACGAGCTATAGATAGGTCTATGCAAATACTTATGTACACGCATCTGTATAAAATTGAAAATAAGAATTCATATTTGCATCATTAAGTACATGGCAAGAGTCGCGAGCGAAAATTAATACAAATCGAGTTGTAGCTCTAAGTCTACGCTGTAGTTGTCCAGTGCTGTTTTGTTAATGAATCCGAAGTTCCATTGCATAAATAAGTTGCTCTTGTTGCAAACGTTGACCACTACTTCCTCGGAGTCGGGCAGCAGCTCCATGCAACGCTTGGCCTCGGTGCCGTGCTTAATCATTTTGCTATGGTAGTCGTAGTACCAATATTGATTGCCTTGCTGCCCGTGACAGTCCCAAAGCCAAACAGGCGCATTCGCATCCCATATTTGAACGTCCAGACAGTCCTTTTTGCGACGTAGCCGTAAGTCCCGCTTCCAGCTTAGTGACCAGAATTGCGATCGCTGCGGTTTGACTAGATCATGTGCACAAGGATATATGCCTATACGATTGTGCCGCGGATGGCTAAGTGTATCTACGCATAATGAGGGGTCGCCCACATTCTGAATAGCACCACTGGCATAGTCGGGAGGATCAAGTGGCGGGTAATTCTTAATTAAGTCAAAGGCCACATTCTTCATGAACCACTTGAACGATTTGCACTTGAGCTTCGTACGTATGGCCTTTTGTGCCGTTAAATCACCTGCATCTACACGATCGTAGATGCCGTCTGCGCTTTTGTACAAGTAGTGCTTGTATTCATCCATCCAAACTTCAGCCACACGCTTGTAGTTCTATTTAAAGAATATCATACCTTATTGACTTTGGCTAATAGATAATAAGAGTTATTCAATTACTCACTTTGTGCAAATAGTCACCGCCGCGTGGATTTGATACGTGAGATCGTGGACCGCGATATATGTGACCTATTCGTGAACAAGGTGCATCGAACATTTGCCCACCACACATCCAGATTTTGAAACTTAGCTCGTACTGCTCTCCTCCCCAAATGTCGAGACCTTCGTCATAGCCGCCCAGCTCCCAAAAGAATTCGGCGGAAATTGCAAAGAGACCGCCTGCCATAACGGGACTCTTAAACGGCTCTGCAGGATGCTTCAAGTCCTCTGGGAGTAGCGGCAGTCGTTTGTAGAAAAAGTCCCAATCGAAGGCGCCGCGCGCGCCCTCGTCCTGAGCACGATAATTAAAATTACTATGGTCAATTACATCAATAAACGGACAGACGGCGGTTCGTTTGTTTTGAGCAATCGGTTCCAGCAACGGCGGCAGCCAATTATAGTTAGCTTCCACGTGAGAATCTAGAAATATGAGCACATCGGCAGTGGCGTTCCGTGCACCCGCAGAGCGGGCACCAATTAAGCCCGTCCGTTGTGGCAGCCGCACTACGCGCACTTTCTTAAAATGTTCAGCAATATAATCTTCCAGTGGTTTGAAGAGGTAGGCACGATCACTGAAGTCGTCCACGAGAATAATCTCTTTAAGCAGCTCTGGTGGCGAACGGTTTATTAAGCTATGCACGGACCGCATTAGCACAGACAGATATTCATTATAATAGATGATGATGACAGAGACAGTAGGAAGTTTACTCAGATACAATTTCTTTCGGCAGCTGTTTTTGTAGAAGAGAGTGAATTAGAAACGATAATAGAGCGTAATAGAATTGAATTTTTACGCACTCCTTATGCCGTATATCAGGTAGAGATCGATTCACTGATATGGAATCGGAGAGCAAAGCATTAAAGCCATTCTGGAGAGAAAGAGCTTTCTCTTTTTCACGCACACTCTCATCTTCGAGCTTGGCCGCCTCACCATGCTCGCCGATACCAACGCGCTTACTGTCACGCTCTATTGCCGTGTAATCATGCCAGTCTCTCTTTACCAGATTGTCATCAGGTGCTGCCACCTGAAGATTTCCGTGTTCATGCTTCCTCTCTTTGGCTATGGGCTTTGCATCTACCACCTCAAATTGGGACTGATCTGCTTCATCTTCTGGGTCTTCTTCTTTTTCAGGCTCTGCCACGTCTTCCTGTACACTGATTTTCTTTTTATGAATTGGCTGAACCAATTGAACATCTTTGGCATGCTCCATGCGTTGTTCGGCAGCACTTAATCCAGCTGGCTTCAACGGCTCCGGTTGGATACCATGATGTATCGGCCTGTTTGTATACGGCGTAGAGGAAATCCAACTAGTGATAAGCAGGAAGAGCATCAGTGAGACCAAAACCAAGAATGATGATTTAATAATCCATTTTATATTTGGGCGACGCATATTGCTCGTGGATTCTTGTTCCCTTCTTTTCTATGGATACGTGTCAAGATCGACAGCAAGCTAGCTGGCTGGCTGGCTACGTTCCCTGCGACCCTCTGATGGAGCTGATGCCAACACAGATACAACACAGAGCAAGTCGAAATTAAGAATGTTGGGTATTTGTTAGCACAGCTGTTGTTTGTTTTGTTTCCGCTCGCTCAGTTTCGAGTGAAAAGCTCGTTTACGAAATATTGGTACAGCTAAGAAAAGAAAATAATTAATATTGGTTAACATTTCTATGCACCTCAGAATAAGAAACCCGCGCACATACACACGCCTATCTCAAGTAAAATAGCCTACATTGGCGATGTGGTGGGTAATTTAGTGCAATCTATGCGGTTTGATATACTTTTTCCATAGTACTCTTTCTTATGCTTCGACAACGACCTTGGGTATGGGGCTGGCCTTGCAGCCGAAGCTTTACTTTATAAAACGCCAAGAACACATCGGTGAAGGTATCTGACTCTGGGCCAATAACATAATGCACATTCTTACAGCTTCTGCTCCTACTTCAACTTGTCCTTGCTTTTTAAATTTTTACGTTAGCCTACTATAACTACTGCTGTTAATGATATAACTAGTAAAACTATTACTCCTAGTAATTGAACTATTATATAATTATTTACTATAATTATTTTATATTCAAATAATTTGCCACATATGTACGTTCGGTAAGAAACTGCTGCTCACTGTGTCTATGATAGCGTACTGTGCAGTAGGCACCACTGTACGTTCTCAAAATATGTCCACAAACAAATCAACGCTCATGACTAGCTCGCCGTTGTGTGCGTGATTGTGTTCTATAATGCGAGACAATTATACAAAAAGCAAAAGCAAACAAAACATTTTACTGATAAGCGGCAGCAACGATTCGCTGCGACGTCGACAACGGCCAACTGAGAGTCGAAAATAGTTCTGAAGAAGTTAAGATAAACCATTTTTGTCATTAATAGTAGTCCGCTTCCGGAAGTTTGAAGTGAAGTTATTGAAAGCAATTAACTATATTGCCAATGCCTAACGTAAAAATGGATGCACAATTTTGTTTACTGTTTACTTTTTTTTTTTTTTTTTTTTTTTTTAATGTGTTGAACATGTCTCACGTTTAGATATTACCTTTAATTTATTACTGTGGGAAGCGCTTCGTTAGTTGTTGTACTATTTTCAAAAACCTTTACATTTTAGTTAGTCAATTGAAGCAACCAATTGCATCCACGTCCCCTAAATAAGTCTTCTTTTATTTAGACCAACAATTACTGCTGCTGCTCAGTGCGCGCTGTTCTTTTGCCATTCACCACGACACGCTGCCATCCAAATCAGCTGCCGCATACACTCGGTTTACCGGCAACAATGAAAAGTACTAGAAGGTTTCTTTTTCTGAGTTATTTATTTATGTAAAGGGTGCCGCCCCATCTAATAATTATGTGCCTACTAGTTAGCCATTTTCAACATTTTCAGAACTTCCTCCTTATATTTGGCTATGTTATAGTCATTTTCGCCTTCATTTATCAGCTTCTCCACGCTTTCCGCGTAGTTAGCACTGGGAGCCTGCTTTTCTCCATTCACATTCCAATTTAGAATTGCTTCAGCAGAAAGCTTTGCCTTGTTTCGTTCAAAGATATAGACTTCCATGTCAGCCTCAGACTTGCTAGCTTCCCATGGCTCCGTGACGAATGACTCGTGGTAACAGGCCGTTAACAAGTACAAAGCATAGTCGTAATTTTGTTTTCGCGTTGGGCAACGGTCAGCGGCAAACGTTAAGATTCCAGTCTCCTGGTTGTATCGCTCACCCACAAGACGTAGAAATTTATCTTTTGCATGTGCATCGAACTTTAAGTCCGAAAGACTTAACATAATTGTGACACGACGCGCTTCCGGATGTCGTATTGTCGGAAGACTATGACAATAGTCCGTAGTGATGACTTCAATAGGAAAGATAGCCTTCCATGTGGCTTCGGATTCTAAGCCCTTCGGCCACGGCGTGCAAAACTTCTTGATAGCTTCGCATTGCTGCCGTATGGCCGGAGGCGTTAAATGCAAGAAATTTGGTATTTTCATTAACTCGGCATTGGCATATTTTGAGGGAGCAGCTGCTCCTCGCTCTGTGTAGCCTTGGCGTAAGGGCAGAGGAACGCTGGCAGGATGAAAAGATCTAGGTCCAGACCATACGGCTGACCAATCCTGATCGACAGGCATATGCGTTGTTCTTGGTGGCTGCACCGCATCCTTTTTTATTACCCGCCTACGTGCTTGTTGTTTAATAGTGCGTAGATTGAGCACCCGGAATTCTGTAAGCACAAATCATTTAATTCATATGTTTGCTTATCATTTATTCTGTGTACCTACCCTCATCGTCTTCCACCGACTTCTCTGGCTGACTGCTATACACCCGCAGGGTACGTTGAGCTACTGCTACATTGTTGCTACGCATATGGCATTCGAGCAAGCGTACTAGATTAGTTGCCATAATTAAATTTAATTTATTTAAAATTGAAAACTAGCTAATTTCTAGCTTGTATCGAAAACTTAACAATTCCAGTTTACGTAAACCATGCGATTGTAAATTGACATTCACCATGATAGCCTACAGAGCAGCTGTTTTGGTATCGATGCCAAGTACATTTGAATTGCAATAAGTTAGAATAGATAACAAGAGGGGCGATGGGCTAAAAAAAAAAAAACATACATATGCAATTAACAGTTTGATTGTGGTCCAAGGTCACCAGTTGATCATTCGTTTAATAATGCAAGAAAATATAGGACTGCCATAGAGATTGATACTAAAGTGTTGCTGATATCGCTGAATATATGTATGTATATTGCTCTGTTGGCCATTACAGTCCCGTCACTTATCAGCGAATTAATGCTCCCGCCAGATGATAAGCCAACGGTCGCTTGTATCTCGCGACGGTGTACACAAGAAAATAAATCACATTTGCTTAGTAACTTATTAAACGACCAACCGGTTATAGGAGCGCAGCTATTGCATTTATATTTGAGTTTTTACAATCACAATTCCACAATTACAACATGAACAAGGCAGGTATCAAGCGGGTGCTCTCCATTCAAAGTCATGTAGTGCACGGCTATGTGGGCAATAAAGTGGCTACCTTTCCCCTACAGGTGGGTAACGCAAATTATTATTCAATTTATTTATATATGTATATGCACGTCAATTAAAATTCTTCGGCCTTTAGCTTCACGGTTTCGATGTGGATCCCTTAAATTCCGTACAGTTTTCGAATCACACGGGCTACGATTGCTTCAAGGGTCCAGTATCCACTGAAAAAGAGTTGGGTTAGTACATACACATTGATTAAACAATCATGGGCAAACAATTTCCTTACTACTTAGCATGCATATTCGAGGGTCTGGAGGAGAATAAGTTGTTGGGTCATTATTCCCATTTACTAACAGGCTATATTGGCAATCCTTTATTTCTGCGGCAAGTTGGGGAAATTCTGCGAAAAATCCGTATGGCAAATCCCAATCTGATTTATGTATGCGACCCCGTCATGGGTGACAATGGCAGCATGTATGTGCCTAGGGAGCTACTGCCCGTATATCGGGATGAAATCATTCCATTGGCTGATATTGTAACGCCCAACCAGTACGAAGTCGAGCTGCTCACTGGCAAGGAGGTTCGCAGCGAAGCAGCTGTATGGGAAGCAATGGATTGGTTCCATGAACGTAATATAAAAACGGTTGTAATTTCCAGCAGCGATTTAGGTCAGCCGGGAATTCTCCGCGCTTTTCTCAGTCAGATAAATGGGCCGCGGCTTGCAATTAATATACCTAAGCAAGGCGACAAAGATCTATTTTTCACTGGAACCGGCGATCTCTTCGCTTCACTCTTTCTGGCACATAGCCATGCCAGCGGCGATGTGGCCGAAGCTTTCGAAAAGACCATTGCCACCCTCCAGGCCGTGATAAAACGAACAGTTGAGCAGGTGCCCAGACGAACCAATGGTTCTGTTCAGGCCTGGGAGCGTGAGCTTAAGCTCGTGGAAAGCAAATCGGAGATCGAGCGCCCAATAGTGCTACTGAAAGCCCAACGCCTCAACTAGACCAGAACAGCGCGTACTCAACCAGATGGACAACAAAATGAACAATACTTATCTAATCCAAATATAAATAGCAAATAATAATAATGCCTCTTATAGTTGAGTCAATGCGTTTTTTATTGTGCATACTTGATAGATGCGATGTTTGTTTACAATGGCGACATCTCAAAAGAATCACTCAACTGTACCCATGCAGCCACGATTCATGCTCATGATCTACTATAAATATAAGATATGGCTCTCGAGTACACAAACAGTTGACGTCATGAAGTTGTTCATTCTTCTTACAATGTGCTGCGTAGTGGCCTGCGCAAGTGATTCACATGATGGAATGGGCAAAGAATATTCACCACGGTACACACTTTTAGCCGAGAGCAAAAGAAAGGAGCAGGACTCGGCAGCTGCACCAAGTGATGTAGTTGCCAGTGAACAGCGCCCTTGGCGTCGTTTGGCGTACGCTGGGCTTGGCAGCCACCCTAGTTGGCTAGGCCCTTCTACTGCCGCATCGCTCATGGCGCCCATTGGACCGGGTCTCCTTTTATTGGGTGTTAATCTGGGCGCTCTTCTTTACATGCTACTTGGATTACTGGGGCTGGCACCATCTCAACGAATCAACGCCTGGCATACTGGTGATATTTACCGGAACGATAGACACAATTTGGGTGATGACAAGGAACCTACATTATATTTTTAAACTTGAAGCCTTTCTTAAGTTTACGTTCAGCTTATAAAAAACAGGTTACAATTTACAGAATATATATTGATTACTTAGGGTTTTCACAGAACTAAATGCAGGAAATGAAAATCGTTGAACTTGCAGAAAGAAACCGAAATTAAAATTAAACACTTAGCACATTGCAAATAAGATCAAATTATTTCTTTACGCGAAACGACGCAGCTCGATTTATTCTTACGACAGGAGCCTCCTTGACACCCGACCCAATGGTGCCAGCAAGACGAGAAATCGGTTTCCGTGCCGTCGTTGAACTGCCAGCGAGAGCTGTGTTAAATTTAATAAAGAATAAAAATAAATATATATTTTATTAATATTTGTTATATAATTGTACTCACTCTTTGCAATAAGAGCGCGTGGACTTTTTCGCACACAGTTCGATGGAAACTTTAAATTCTCTTTTTGTATCGCAGCTGCGCATGTGCGTTGCAATCCTTGAGTTGTGAACTTGTTAGACTTGAGCAGGGCTGATAAGAACAAATGAAATAGATTAGTTTGTAACAATTATTTTGTATCGTAGAGCAGAACTAACCTTGTTTCATTTTCTCCCTGTCTACAGAGCCGCAGACATTCTGATCCGACAGCATATCCGATACCATCCGGGGGTTAACAACCGGTCGGGATTTGGAGACTGTCGCAGTCAAAGCCTTGCGGGAGTTCATGTTGCTGGAAATGACTTGAGTGACGTCTAGGTTGCAAGGTTTCTTAAAAACCTGATGTCTGTCGTCTCCACTGTCAGTGTCAGAATCTGTATCTTCAAAGCTGTCCACGCCCAGGTGAAGAACAAATTCACTATTGGTCAATGTGTGCGTATAGCGACGATCGCGACTGCGCTTCTTAGCACTGTTGGTCAATGCTAACGGCGACTCATTCGCCGGCTCTTGTTCAGTGAGAAGAGCATCCAATTCTATGTCATGCGCTGATAATTCGGTTTCAGATACTGTGAAGTGCATCCTTCGCTCAAGTCGTTCGTATACACCTTGTATTTCTGGAGTCAGCTTCTGTGTCTCTTCCAGCCGGTTGTACAATTGATGCAGAACATCGCACATCGTGGAGAAGGATTTACGAAGTAGGCTTGCATTTTCGGCCTGCTCATTGTTAATACTGGTTAAATGATTGCTGTTTATCTGCTGCTTAGACAGCTGAACTTCCAGATCCTTGTTACTTAAGTATATATTCAAGATTTGATTATATTTTGATTCTTTCACCTCACTTTTTAGTTTTTTTAGATTTAAGCAAGCGCTTTCGAGCTTGTTTCGCCATTGGGGAAGCTCGTCTGTATATTTTTGATTTCTAGCGCTTAATGCCGCCATATAGTTCGTGAACAATTTAAAGTCCTGCAATAAAAAAATTCAAAATACATCCAGTTTTCTGATGGGCCAGCATACTTCGCTTGCAGACCAAATCGAGTTGGCAGCAACGCTTGGCAAAATAATGTACACTGCATTTAAAGCAGGTTGGCAGGTTCACCTTGTATTTTATTGAAAATCGTATTATTTTTAAAATGCTAGCCAAAAGAGGATTGCATTTACGAACGTTAAGCATTGGACTAACACCAATACGTCCGTCTGCAGGCGTGTTTAGACAACTGAAACAGCAACCGCAACAGAACCAGTCACTAACGGCAGCTGGCCAAGCATCCCTGGTGGGACTACAACAGACGCGCAGTTATGCAAAAGGAAAGGACAGAAAAAAGGAAAAAGGCGGCAAAGGTAAACCTATTAAGGTTGAGATAAACGAACAGCAACTGCGCGAACTAATCAACTTGGATAGCCTGAATGCACAAATGGAAAAGTCAGTCTTACAGATGAAAGATGATTTCATTAAAAATCTATCGCTGCGCTCAACGACCGGGGCCATCGACACGCTGCGCATCAAAGTAGACGGCACCGAGCATGAGCTACAACAGCTGGCCCAAATATCGCGCAAGAATCCAAAAACAATAGTAGTTAATATGATTGCTTTCCCTCAAACTATACCCGATGTTCTGCGCGCTATTGAGAAGAGCGGCATGAATCTGAATCCGCAACAAGACGGTACCACACTCTTCATACCCATACCCAAGGTGACCAAAGAACATCGCGAGCTGCTGTCTAAAAATGCGAAAGCCCTGTTTATCAAGTATCGCGATGCCATACGGGATATACAGAATGTACAGATACGCAAGCTCAAGAAACAGACGGACATTGCAAAAGACGATGCCTTTGCAGCCCAAACTCAAGTCACGGCTATTGCGGACAAATACATTGCCGAAGCGGACAAACTGTTAATCAGTAAGCAGAAAGAACTCATTGGCGAGGCCTAATGGTTAAAGACTGATTTTCATTTAATTACTCATGTAATGCTGTACTTATATTAGTGCCTATTAAAAATTGCCCAAGTTTTGCAGAAAGCCGAAACATTAAGTTCATATTTGTAGTCAAATTTAGGATCACGTTTGAGGAGCGCTTATTGAATAGTTCGTCATACGCACCTCTTGTATCAGCCGTTGATCTTGCGTCACAATTTTTCTCAGCTGTTCAAAGTCTTTCTTTAGCGTTTGTCGATAGCTGAGGGTCTGAATTTTGCTTCGTAAACCAATGACACATTGTTGCAGCTTAATTACAGAAGTGTATACAGCATCTATACGGTTATACCAAGGTCTTAGCTCCATTATATCGTAGCCACCGCCGTTGCCGGAACGCTCTAATTGCGTCAGTTTCAGCTCGAGACCCTTATTGTACTGCAGCAAACGTTCCTGCTCAGCCATCAGCTCGGTTACCTTCTTCACGTAGAACTCCTTGGGCAGATTCGATTTGAGCACATTCTGGCGCAGCACAGATCGTATCTTCTTCGCACGACTCGCATATTTTAGGGTATTGTATGTGTCTTCATATGTGAGCGAGCTCATGGACACATTAGCTATCATCAGAGTGCGGCAATTGCCTCCCAGCGAGTCCTTTAGGATCCTAGTCAAGTTCGAGTCCCGATAGGGTATATGTTTAAGACCATCGGCCAGCTTATTAATGCAGTTCCCTAGCGCCAAGAGACTTTTGTTGATACTGGCTCCCTCCTTGAAACGCATACCAAGTCCCTTGGTACTCGCTGCACGTTCACTTCCTGCTAAATCAATCATAGAAAGTTTTACACTGCGTTTAGTGCCTGTATTTAGTTCCGTAATGCGTATATGCACTTGAAAAATTGCGTGCGAGCGCGAGCTCTCTGCATTGGCATCTGTTGGATGCTGTGTGCGGTTTGAGTTGCCTATAGTCAGCATGTGAAGAAGCTCCTCTGCACTGTAAATGGGCTTCAGAACTAATCCGCTTACGACCACCCCATTTGAGTCCTCGCGTAGCTTTAAAGGACCTGTTTTTGTGAGCAAGTTCATAACCTGTTCGTTATACACCTCCAAATAGCTGACGCCCACATCGAATTTGCGTGTGGCGTTTTGGCTCTGTATTTTTTCAAAAAGGTCGCGCATGGTCAGAAATGTGAGTCCAGGACAGTTTTCGCTTCCCAGCATTGTGAATGTTTTTCCCGCACCTGTCGCGCCGTAAACAAACACCGAGCAATTGTACCTGGCAGCACAGCGATGTACACTTGTTAAAATTCAAATTACAGGTGCATTTTTACATACCCATCGAGCACCGCATCGACCAGCGGCGCGGTACACTCCTGGAACAAATTGTCGTTTGTGTGATCTGTGTCGTAGACACGATCAAATTCCATAGTTAGTTTTTTGTTCGTGCGCTTTGAGATATCTCTGTACTGTTGCTTGGCACCTTGGTAAAAGAATTCGTCGTCTTCCTCATCTGGGTCAAACAACAATGAGGATCCGTCCATTACTTTTATTATACATCTTTGATTCTGTTCTTTTTCCCGCTGATTGTATGGGCGCACGCGTACTATTACTTTTATATTCGTTGGTTCAGGCATGTTTCAAACTGTTCAGTTACACTTTTTGCTTATTGTTTTGCTTTATATATCTGTTTTCTATCGAGTATTTTATTTTTGATTTGGTACAGCCTGAATTGTACGTTTTTTTGATTTGTTTGAATTTTGCTTTAAGGCGTCTTTCTCTCTTCTTCTTTTTACTCAATTAAACTGAGCTGTATTTAGAGGGTTGCTTTGCCTTCGATAGATTGATTATCGATATGTATTTTGCGCGAATATGGTCACTTTGATGCTTAAAGCATTTTTTTATTTTTATCTTTGTGGTGACACCGTTTGCGTCTCTTGTCAATCGCATATAAAAATTAAATTTTACAAAAAGAAAGAAAAACTTGCACAAAGAAAAAAAAACACAAATTTCAAAATGAGCTCAAAAGTATTATTCGCATGCTCCAAATGTTTTTCGCGACATCCATACGAAGAACTATCTTCCGGCCAGCAGCTTTGCAAGGTGAACAAAAAATGAGTTAAAATTTTTAAGGCAAATGCAACAAACAAACAGCATTTGGAATGTGTGTGTGTACGCATTGTGGCAAGAGCATAGTATGTGTACGTGGGCTATTGTTTTTGGCACTAACAAAATAAAAATGACGCGACGCTTGCTTCCTTGCGAAAATTGCTGCGCATTAACAGTGAAAATGAAAATCAAGAGGAAGCAAACAGCTCGCTGTGCTTGCTGTGACCCTGTGGCAGCAGCAGTGCCGACGGCGACACCTGTGACAAATTAAATTTTAAGCTACAGTAGCTGCAGTGTGGCTAACGCCGATTTATACTGAACTGCGGGTCCAGCTACACACTAAAAACATTTGACTAATTCTTTGCCTCTTGTAATAAATGTAATCCTTTCCTTTTCCACTTTAATATAGGTGTGCCGTGGCTCTACCTCAGTTGTTAAATGTACTTACTGCCGCTCGGAATTCCCCTCCGCCTCGTAAGTAAAATGAATTGGTTTGTACTGCATGTCGATCCTATTTGGTTCTGGGGTTTTCTCTTTTAATTTACAGAAAATCACAGAGTGCCTGTAAAAAATGCGAACACTATCTGAATAAGTATGGGAAGCCTAACGCCTGCGAATGCTGCAAAATCGTCGCTGCCTTTGGCAGTTCCAAATGCATGAGGTATGTTGATATTCAATTTCATCTTGTAAACTGATGCCTAGTCACTATTAAAAAATAATAAAGATGAAATATTCCACGAGCAACGTGGCAGCCACTGTAATTTGAATGCACAATGTATAGAATGCTCGTACCAAATTGTTGATTATCAAATAAATTGTACAACGAACATTATTAATACTAAGTATAAACAAAGAAAAAGCAAAATAGAAACATATATATTTATATATATCGCCCATATCTACCTTACTAATTGTGCCTTCAAAATACATGAACTAATGCGCGTTTGCCCTGCCCCAGAGTAGCTACTATTGTCTTTGTCTTCAAGTAGCACATCAAATTAGAAAAGAAACAACGTCTCTTATGAACGCAAAACATTTTTCTCTCTTCTCTTTTCTGCTCCACGTGTGTGTGCCAATCGAAATGATATACATTTTAACCAATCAAAATATCACACTAACTGCAACAACAAATAGATGCGCCAGCTACGAGGCTAAGTACGGACCGCCCACACAGTGCGATGAGTGCAAGTTGCGATCAGCCTTTGACCGGCGCGACGAGAACAAAAAGGTCAGCAAAAGAAAGAGTGCCAAAGCCAGCATCAAGGATTGCTCATATTTTACTTAAACAAAATTAAAAGAAAAAAACATAATTTAAGTTGATTCTATGTGTGTTGCTAGTAGAACTGTTTCATTGTATAGACACAGCTAACTACATATATCGTGTTGCAGTCACGAGAGTCTAGTAATAGTGTATTGCGTTCATAAGAGTGTTGGAGCCTTGTGTAGGGCTATGGAACGGAATTAAGATGGAAAATTTTGTTTGATTTTAAATTTTGCGATTATTTGGCTTCTTGCAGGTTAATGGCAAAGTTCTGTGTTGGCTGTGTACCTGCGCCTATAAACGCGCACTATTGAAGGCACAGCAGGAGGGTCGAATATCCATGTCTAAAAAGCGGCCACATGAGAAGTCCTCTTCAACGGCGCATAGAGAAAGCCATGCGTCTGCCAAAAAGGCAACTCGCGGTGGCGACATTTCCAAGGGCACTGGCAATATAAATTCCAGCGGAGTGACATCAGTCACCGGAGCAGGCTTGGATCTACCCGATAAGATATCGCGCGGTAATGGCGGCAACGGCACAATTGCCGCTCCAGCTGCTATCACAATAGACACAAACTCGTCAGATCATGTGGTAGCTATTACATATCTAAAGGAGCGCATTGCCAGTCTGGAGAAGCGCTTAAACCAAAAGGACAAGGAACTTCTTGAGAAGGATAAGCAAGTGAGTGTCGATCAGCATTGAAATACTCGAAAAAATTAGAATAATTATTGCAAATATCTCAAATTTTCAGTTAACAGAGCTGAAGGGCAAAAACTTTGAAAAGGAAAACGAGATGCGCAACAGACTGAAAGAAGTCGAGCGACTGCATGACATGAAAGTAGATAATTTAAATCGCAAAGTGGCTAGCCTCTTGAAAGAAATAGCTGTCATGAAGAAAAGCAGCAACAAAAAGGGCGGTGGTGGCAAAGTAGAGAAGGAAGCAGTCAAACGGGAAAACCTATCTCCCAAAGAGGAGATTGCCGCTGCCGCGCCTGAGAAGCCAAGCAAGCGTGAGCCAGAAGGTGATCTGGAAAAGGACGAAAATCGGGACGGCGATGAAGACCGCAGTGACCAAGATCGTGGAAGTGTGCATTCACGCTCCGCTTCTAGCAGTCCTTCTTCGAACTGAACGCACAATTAACCCAACGAGCATCATTCACACACACTGGCACAATCATTCTATTTTGCAGTGTATTTGTGTAATGATTTTTAGTTTGTCGCTATACACACTTAGACTTTATTATACATATTTTTAATTGTAACATAATTATTACAATATTGTTTCCTACCATCTTTTATGTCGACACATTTCCCCACTCAAATTGTTCTCCCTATATTGTTCTGCCTTCCTTCCAACCGATTAGAAAATGTAATTACATAGGCTCAACTTAAAAACACTTTAGTTTAATTTGCCAGATAAAACGAAAGACGAAGCATCCTTTGTTTACAAACTTAACAAAATATATACAAATTGGAGACGCGAAATCTATGAAAAGTTCTTTTATTTTACTCGACGTAAACATCGCTTTTTAATGTGGCTTCGGCTTGTGTCCATCCACATAGAAATTACGTGTTGCCTTGGGTAGTTCGAGTTCCATGCCTTCCATACTCTTATCTAGCACTATTTGACAGCCAAGGCGCGAGTTTTCGCGCAGAAATGGCGCCATATCCAGCAGATCATCCTCTTTTTCATCCGCCTCGTTAAGCTTTTCGAGATAGTTGTTCTTTACATATACATGGCACGTGGTGCATGCTAGCGACGCTTCACAGGCGCCTTCCATCTCAATACCATGCCGGTGTGCCAGGTATAGGACGTTGTCCCCCACCTTTCCCTGCACAATGGTGCGTTTGCCTTCTTTGTCAACATATGTTATGTTAACGCTACATCACGCAAAGTATTACTGTACATACATACATGCATTCTCTTTTGCCAATTACTTACATTTCGTCTGGCGATTTGGGATCCTTCCATTCGTATTCGCCGTGTCGCAACGCTGAAAGCAAGACAAGCCAAATATAATTTCATAACTTTTTCGCACAGCTTTGCAGTTTGGCCCTTAGCTGAGACGATTCACTTACATCTTGTCGTATGTAACGCATTGCTGACTGTATAAACGTGTGAATTTAAAGCTTGCTTAAAAAGTAATTCACGGAAATTACGCGTATGGCGGAAAAGTAAACAATACATTTTGTAGGTTACAAATTACATATCCACAGTTGTGGTCACCCAAAAATTTAACATTCCTCGAAAGTTTTTACCACCATTTCTAAGTTCTTCAACAAGTATAAGTTAATTTGATTTAAGGCGTTTTATAAAAGAAAAGTTATGAATTATAAAAGTTGACTAGGCAATAACTTACTAAGAAAATCCTAATTTATAACATATAAAAATCAGCTGTTGGTAAACATTATTGAGTTTTTCTCTTTCTCAAGATAGTATGCCGAGATACTTCCTTCACCTATTAATGCTTTCCAAAATGATTCGATAGCAGTTGCTCGAAACAAGGTGTATTCGTTGTATATCTCCATAAATATTTAAAAAAATATACATTAGCCAGCAGCGCCAAATGAGTAACTTCTATGAAGTGATCAGCTGTGGATTATTGTAAATGTTTCCAATCAGAAATATGATAGCTTTATTTATCGATAAAACATCTTGAGATATATCGAACATTGTAGTGCAGGACTTAATGAAATTAATATTTATTCATGGCTTTGATAATGAGGAATGCATATTTTAAGATTTATTTTAATATAGCCTTAGAGATATGAACAGAATTTAATATTTTGCACATACTTCAATAGTTTTAGATATCGGCTAATAAAACGTATATATGTTATTGTGACTTACTCGTGAATGATAACTCAAATGTTAAACACTCATCTCTAACGTGAACGTGGAAGACACTGGAACGAAAAACACACGTCAAAATTATTAATACTAGGGGCAAAAACCAAAATAAAAATTTTTAAATGCACTTGATATAAATTTAAAGGTTTTTATATAAGTCTACATTCAGCTTCAACTGCCAAATAGCATTACTGCATACTGTAATTGCACAGCAAAAAACATTACGCGCAGGCAAAGGCAAGCCAGCCACGAAAACAATTTACAATCCATAATAAATTAATAAAGTAAATTAGTGCAGCGAAGCTATCAATACCATGTCAAGCAATGAAGTGGGACCCACAAAACAAGAAATCGAGGCTGTATTTAGTCGTCTGCGGGCACAGCTTGCTAATAAGGTACTTTTGCGGTTTAATATAATTTGTGAGCTTCGATTTTAAATTTTGGTTCTTGGCTTTTGTTGCAGTCGTGCTTTGATTGTGCCACAAAAGCACCTACGTGGTCGTCTGTCACATATGGAATTTTCATATGCATAGACTGCTCTGCTGTACATCGCAATCTCGGCGTGCATTTGACCTTTGTACGGAGCACGAATCTGGACACCAACTGGACATGGTTGCAGCTTCGGCAAATGCAACTGGGAGGCAATGCAAATGCTGCTCAATTTTTCCGCGCCCACAATTGCACTAGCAGCGACGCTCAAGTTAAATACAACTCGAGGGCGGCTCAGTTGTATAGGGACAAACTGGCAGCACTTGCCCAGCAGGCGATGAAGGTGCACGGCACCAAGGTAAATAGCTCTTTGCCATATTTTTGTTTCTTAGTTTTGCGTTGCGTATATATTTGTGCTTGATTGTTTATTTAACTCGAAATCCGACTAACACTTGTGTTGCTCTTGCTTGCGCTTTTTTTGTATTTTATCTCTGTTCCCGCACATTCACATAAACACACGTACAGCTACACTTGGACCTGGTGGCGGATAAAATCGAGGGCAATGAAGCTGGCAAGGAAGCCCTGGAAGAGGAAGATTTCTTTGCCCAGTGCAATAACAACAATGCCAATGCATACTTGGAGAACAATAATATTAGCAACGCGGCCAACAATATAAAGGTAAAATCAACAAAGTCACACGCGTTTCTTGCCAAAGTTGAAGTTCATTTAATAATATTTCGCATCCGCAATTAATCAAGTTCTTAATCTCTCGCGTTTTCCCTTTCAGTTAGAGGTTAAGCCAACTGTGGGTCTGAACACAAACGTTGCAACTGGGAAACCCAGCGTCGATTTACTGAATGCGATTGTGGCTCCTTCAGCGGTGCCCTCATCTATAGGTGTGCGGAAAATACAGCCGAAGAAAGGAGCAGTAAGTAGATATAACGAGCAAAATAAGATCGTAAACGATCTGAATATTTCCTTTTAAGCTGGGCGCACGCAAGATTGGAGGACTGGGTGCGACGAAGGTTACTACGAACTTTGCGGATATCGAGGCGCGTGCCAATGCAGCAAATGAGAGTAAGACGGCAGCAGCTGCTGCTGGATCCATTGAGAAGCCACAAACCGCAGAGGAGGAGATGGAAACTGTAGCTAGCATGCGTTTGGCATATCAAGATCTGTCGCTACAGAAGACACGAGAAGAAGCTAAGTTAAAGAGCATAGATCCGGCCAAGGCTAAGCAAATGGAAAGGCTGGGTATGGGCTTTAATTTAAGGGGATCTGACGTGGCGCACTCCGCTCTAAGCGATATGGAAACCATCCAACAGTCGGCTGCTCCTAAAACCAGTGCTCAGAGCAAACTGGCTGCCTTGGAAAGTGACAATTTTTTCAATGACCATTCGCTGAATTTGTACGGCGGCAGTGGCGATAAGAAAGAGAGCTCCGGCAGCGCCAGCAAGTTGGACAAGTTCGAATTGGATGCATTGGGCTATGAGACAATAGAGCCCATTGGTACAACGCATAGTAACGTTACATCCATGTTTGCCGCTAATAGTGATTACGACAGGCCCAATACAAGGAGTACAGCAGCAGCTCCCAACAAAAGCAAAAACGTTAACCCCAATGATCCCGTCGTGGCACAGCAAAAGTTCGGCAACTCCAAGGGATTTGGGTCCGATCAGTACTTTGCAAGCGATCAATCATCGGCGGATATCAGTGCAAACTTAAATCGTTTCCAGGGATCGCGAGCAATATCTTCTTCCGATTACTTTGGGGATGGGACCCCAGGAAGTAGCATGAGTAATCGTGGTAAATCCGCTTTTGACACAGAAATAAGTTGTCTTTTATATACATAGCTTTGCTCCCTTACAGGTAGTGGTGGCTACGCGACTGGCGTGAACTTTAACGCACCGGATCTGGACGATGTAAAAGAGAGTGTGCGTCAGGGTGTACATAAAGTGGCCGGCAGGCTCAGCAACTTGGCCAGCGATGTCATGACCTCACTTCAAGACAAATATGGTTACTGATAAATCAACAGTACCAATACCATTCGGAGTTAACCACTACGATTTTATATACGAATCACTCCAATTAAGTAATATACCTAAAAAGTTATAAATAATTCCAAGTCAACAGCTGCGTAGCGTCGGAGTATAGGCTCAGTTTCAAAGGTTTTTGATGTTTAACGTAGTGTCTTCAAAATCCATATTACTTATATATATATATATATAAGTATATATTACTTATATATATATATATATTGTGCATTCAATGCTGAATTAAAGGCAAAATTATTAACACATATATCGCTATTGTGGAACAACCGTTAGGTCTTAAGTCAAATTGATAGCTATTGATTTTTTATGAAATTAAGATTTTTTCTTTTTTTTCTTTTTATTCTTATTTTTATATGAAGCATTTGTCGCTTGTAAACCTTTTAAATTGGTTCCGAATGAAGTTTGACATAAAATAGAATAAAAGGAATATATGAAATATATTGTAAATGCATTGCGAGCGGTAAAATTGTTTTTCCGCTAGCTAATCGAAAATGTGATACTTTTTTAACAGAAAGATACATATTTTATTGAAATGCGCTCGGAAAGGTTTACAATTTGGCTAATAATTACAAAAATCTTTGCTTACAGACTCGGCATGAACTCAGAGTTAAGTATCTTTGCACAAGGCGATGCATTAGCAAGAATGGGTGGTTGGTATTCAAGTGGCGTCGCAATGGAGATGAGCGTCTGTCAAGGAGCATGTGGGCAGTTGGGGCAGCAATAGATTAATGACGACGCTTGCTGGGATTGGGGCGGACACGGGCGCGAACTGCTTCTGGCGAGCCGTATGCGATGGCGTGTGAGGTGGCAGAGCCGCCTTCCCCAGTGCTGAAGGAGTTAGCAATAGCAATGGCGCCACCGCTGGTGCCACCGAAGTCGATTGGGAAGAAGGTGCCGGCGGGCAGAGGGGCTGCGGGCTTCTTAACGGGCTTGTCAGCAACGGGGACGGGCTTCTTGGCAACTGGACGGCGAGCGTTAGGCACGCGGGCAGGATGCTTAGTCACTGGTTTGATTGGCACGGCCAGTTCTTCCTCATCCTCTTCGACATCATCGGCAACGGCGTTCTCAACTTCTTCTTCCTCAAAAGCAGCCACCTGGGCTTCCTCAGCATCCTCGGCCGACTGGTCCAGTTCGACAATTACCTTCTTCTTGGCAGGCAGATAACGATTGGCGGGTACGACAGCGGCAACGGGCGCAATTGGAGCTGGAGCGGGCAGCACATCATCATCAGCGCCAATTTGGGAGAGAGCCGGTTCTGGCACAGGTTGCTCAACGGCTGGCACAGCTTCCTCAGCAATAAAGTTAAAGTCACGAGGCACCTTGGCGGCGTCATCGCTTTCAGTCTCAATCGGTTGAGCTTCGGTATCGGTGGTATCATTGCTGTCAATGGCGATCTGGACCACAGGTGCATCATCAGGATAGGCTTCGGCCACAGAGCTGGCACCATGAGCACCGGCAGCGCTCAGGACATCATCAGCCTGGGCACTCTCTGCGCCAATGCCATCGCTGCTGACTACCACATCGGACTCTGCGTGATTGCAATCTTTGTTAGATAAATATGAAAAGCTCGTGTTAGTTGGGATCGTTAGTGAATAACGACTAGGTGGACATGCTTACCCTTTAGATATGTGCCTGTGGCAACGGTTTCACCAGCCACAAGTGCGCTGGCAGCTTGAGTGGAGCGCGCATGCGTGCGTCCTGGCTGCACATACTGCATGTACATAATCCTCTGCTGGGGAGCAGATCCATACCATTCGGCAGCGGCGGGTTGCTGATAGTAGACCATCCCTGGAACAAGGTATTGGCGATCTTCAGTAGAAAAATGTGCAACGAAAGCATGCGGATGGATGGTTTATATAGTGTTATGGAACGATATGATATTATGGATAAAGTTTCAGTGCTTCAGTGCAATGTAAATAAGGGCGACAAATGTTTCTATATATATGAACCTTAAAGGTGAGTATTCAGTATGAGTCCTATTATAATTTTTATTCTATGAGTAATCTTCTCATAGAGTAAAATAAATTAAAGCTATTTTAAAGCAACGTAGTTTGAAATATCCTTCAATTATTCTACTCTATGAAAACATTCCTCATATATCACGTTAAATTGGAATTTAAATTATAATAGGATTTTGAATTCTTAAGTATCGGAAAAGGTTTATATGTTGTGTCCTTTAAAACTCTTTAACGTTTGTTAACTCACTTTTCCTGGCTGGCAAGGCATCACCACTGGCCACAAAGCCGACGATAACCAACAAAGCAAACGCAAAACTGAACTTCATGTCGAAACTGATATTTGGGTGCTTAAGTCTTAAAAGTCCTTTGATATATGTCAAATTAGAGATGTTTTGTTTTTAGACGCGCACTGATCACTGCAGGAGCTAAACTTGACACTTAAGTTTCCACCAAAGAAGTGATGATAGCTCAGCGCAACACGTTAGATTTATATACAAAAACAGATTCGCAAAAAATACTACAAAACGAGCATAATGAGCTTTTGCTAAAAGTCGGATATACCCAAAGTAGAGCCTCAGTGCCCCTGCTTAATATGCGGACAGTGTTCCCACTGGAATCGAGTCAATGCGAGTCGAGTCGATGCGAGTTGTCCGAACGTGCGAACCGCCTGATGGATAACTGGGTAGTCTCAGCTGAATTTCGATAATTGAATTATATAGTAAGTGATTGGAGACCGGTTCCCCCTATTACAATGGTAGTATCTTCGATTTTCTACCTGTGAACAAGACGATCATAGCATAGGTATAGGAATAGATATAGAAATTAAGTATTTTCAATTGATCCTAACGCAATTAGGTAGGCAACTATCAAGCACACATGTTGAACGTAACAATAAAAATTGCCAATTTAATTTTAAGGTCATTTCGTAGACCGTTTATAAGAAATCGAGGTTTATGGGTGCGTGTGCGGTTTATCGCTGCTGATATGTTGATAAAAGAGAGCCGCTTAGAGAATTAAATTACAGTCCAACGACATGCAGCGCATTAATAAGCTGCGAGATGGTCAACAAAATCGAATCAACTGAGCTCAAGTGGAGAACTGCATGGAACTCTGTATGAATCATCCCGGTTAAAAAATGAAGTTCCTATCTCGTTAATTATAGTCAACTCTAGCAGTTTTACGTTCCACGTGTCCTCTGGGTGCCGGCTGCTTCCTTTTAAAACTCAATTATTGCACTTACCCCCCTTCAATATGACGACGTGCATTCCATCATTAATTGTGTGTCTGACGGTAGATGTGGAGTACGTCCTAACGACTGTTGTCTTCTGCTGAAGGTTTTTTTTTGCTAGATTCAATTTTCAGATGCATTAATCACACACAATGCCGTAATTTAACTTGCGTGAGGCGGACTATTCTAAGTATAATTGGTTCTGCTCCAAGGACTGTTCTGCGAGGGCTGATCATATATTCATACTTGAGTCAGGTATTTCGTTTTAACCTATCCACATTGAATTATTAGAGAAAAAGAACATTTTTGGACAATGCGAGATTTCATATACACCAACTAGAATTATTATCATTAATTAAAAATAATTGCATTACATTCAGATTATCATAATGAAATATATACGAAAGTTTGAGGTATTCTTGAAACTAATTCAATTCAGGATGTCACTTTAAATATGTGTATGATTACCACACTAATAATTCATTACGAAAACAATTAAAAGGCGCTATAATATATGTAACACTTGATATGCTTTTTAAATATGGAATATTACAACTTTATCATATACAGTGTAGTTGAAAAATTAATTATATTCACAAAGGTAACTAATTTCGCATGCATGTAATGATTTTTGATCCATAAATATCATGAAATTTGGTTATTGATTGAATATGTTAGAATTTTGTAATATTCTAGGCATGCCGCCGCAATAAAACAAAATTTGAAATTAGAAAGCTTTGAGTCTAGAATAACCAATAAGCAAAGGAAGTGTCAAAAAATATGGTAAAAAGGTGCAGCCAACCAGGTAAAGGTCCATTATAGATCCAATATATATTTGGTATTTGAATAATGCTTTTTGATATAATAGACTCAGGCTAGATAAAATTAGGGGGATAGGATTAATCGAATAAAGAACCAAAGTATTTGTGTTATCGCAGTGTAAATATATGATTGAACCAAAAGGCAGCCCTAATAGCCAGTTTTTATATGCTAATTCTTTAGCAACTTAATTTTTTGAATACAAAAAAAAAAAAAACAAATGCTTGTGCCTGGCATGGTAATGGCCATAGTTAACAGGGTTCTACGCACTAGTTTTGGTCAATGACAAAAAAAAGAAGCAGTCAACACAAAACTTAATATCCTGTTGGACACCTGTTTATTTTTATACCCTGAACCATTGAAAATGGAATTTCAGGGTATAATGTTTTTGTGCAAATATATGTAACAGGCAGAAGGAGGCGTGCCACACCGCATAAAGTATATATATTCTTGATCAGCTCGACTAGCTGAGTTGAAATAGCCCTGTCCATCCGTCCGTCCGTCCGTGTAAACACGTGGATTTCTTAAGCCACAAAAGCTAGAGACTTCAAATAAAAAGCAAAATGCTCGATAATACCATACTCTGCACAAGTTTATTTTTTTTTTCGATAGCTCATCCCATTTCCTTATAATCGATAACTATCTAAAATTTATTTCTGGTTTTGAGGCCTAGCGTGCACACCGTTCAAGATAAAACCGTGTACAAAGTTGTGGTTAAGTGCTATATTGATTACGCATATTTTGTCATCCTTGGACTTTTTATGCCACGCCCCCTTCGCCCATAACTCAACAAAAATGACAACTCACGTGTATTAAATACTAGAGACTGATTTGGCAAATAGGAACATTTCAATGCCATAGTCACTCCCCAGAAATTTCATTAGGAACGTATGTCGAGAAAAAAATTATTAAACAATAAAGTTTCCATATTATAGCCTATTCGGCAGACGCAAAACTGCACAGTACACATATTACGTGCATGTTCGTACATGCATGTTATTTACTATCAATGAATAAATTAAAGTTTTAATGATTGGTATTACAGTTCAATGGATTCAGGGTATCTCTTAGTCGAGCAGTCTCGACTAGAGTTTTGTTACTTGTTGTTGTTGCCTTTATGCAAATCGTTGACTACTTCTGAAGCATTTTACGTTTCAGCTAATAATTTAGAACACCCAAGACTATTAGTATGAATATCCAATGCACTAGATAGCCTAGACCCAGCCACAGCCGCTGTATAACAACTTGTTTCGTGGCCAAAAATACATATTATAATGTATGTATTCAAAATAACAAAACAAAAATCAACTTAATGTACGACATTATTGGCGATACGCCTCCAGAATTTCAATTGAATTTACGCGGTGCTTTAAAAGCGATTTGGCTGAACAGTTGCCCCTGCTGATGCTCAGATGCCAAAAGTCGAGTACTCGCACTCGCCTTCGCACTCGCACTGTGCAAGTATTTCTGACCAGATATGGACTTGCAGTGAAATTAAAATGATATTTGGTAGGCTCTTTGTGTAAATGTATGTATGTTTAATATTATTTTAATTCACAATTAAATGGCACATGCTGCCCGAATCGTGTTAATGTATATATATATATATGTATATATACATATAACTGACATTTTACACTTGGCATGCGGTTTTCATCGGGCGCCACGTTCTCGACCATGAGCGACATTTCATCTCGCCTGACAATGCAATTAATCAACGAAAATTAAAATAAACTGAATTTTATTCAGCCGTTATTATGATGAGAAACACTGTTCTTATTTAAAATCCAATTGGAATTAATACCAGGTGTGAAACGTACATTGTATGAAGTAAAATATGTGATCTACTTTACCTGTAGTTTACCTTTAGTATTTCACTTTCAGTGATCTAGCAAGAACATTGTAGCCGACTGCACTTTACTCGTTGATGATTCAAAAAGTATTTTTTATAAATCGATAAATGTCTCATTTATATATTTTATAAGTGAATGAGGAACTTAAAGCACATTTACGTGTACTAGTTGTAAGAATTTGGTCGATATATATTTATTTCTTCAATATCAATATATATACAGGGTAATTGTTCTGGATATACGAATAAATATTTTAACTTTAAAGTCTTAAGCTTTAAATAGTAAGCGATGCTCAGAATAATATGTATGTATTTAGACTGTTCGATGAATATTTTCATAACCTGAACCTATTGAAAATAGAATTTCAGGTTATATATATATTGTTGGTCCAGACGACGAGCTGAGCTGAATTAGATCTGTCGTCGATTTTATAATTACAGAATCTTGAGACTTCATATAAAACAAGTAAGAAAACTCTAGTCGGCGTGCACGACTAGGGGATACCCTAATTCCACCCGCTTTTAGTTTTTAAATATATTATTTAATTTATTATTATTTAATAACTTTTGGGTTTATCAACGGATTTTTATGAAAATTTCTCCATATGATGTAAATAATTATTGTTGTTTTTAAAAAGACCAAACACCCTATACATATATGCCATACGTGCAACTGTCCGTCCATCCGTCTGTCCGTATGTATGAACGCGTCGATCTCAGAACCTATAAGAGCTAGAGACTTGCACTGTTTTTGTTAGGCGCGTATATACGACGCGCATATCGAGTTTGTTTCAGAAAATCAACTATTCCTGAATATTTGTTGTCGATTTAAAACCATATGAAAAATCAGTTATGATTTTTTATCTATTTCATCTTAAGGCTAGAGTCTCCAAATTTTGCATGTAGCTTTATGTATATTTTTACCAATTTCGTTTTTTGTTACATTTGGATACCGGCCTCAAATTTCCCCAACATTTTGAAAATTATTTTCAGTTACAATATGTATAGGGTGTTTGGTCTTTTTAAAAAGAACAACAATTATTTAAATCATATGGTGCAAGTTTCATCAAAATCCGTTGATAACACAAAAGTTATTAAACAAAATGTTTGGCCAGATCAACAGCGATTGAACTGCAAAGCGCACAGAGACCAGCTGGCGCTTATACGTGTTCATTATGTATACATGTGCACACATACATGCAAATGCTCGTGAACAAATTTTCTAAGAATCGCAATTGCCTTTGAGTTTGGGTCGAATTGTGTTTGAATTGTTTTTGCTACTTACTTTCAAGTGCCGCTCGGCGCTGTATGTCGCAGTGCGAATATGTTTTCGATTCTTCTTCTTTAATATAACGGGACAATTCTTGTGAGCTTGCAAAAGTGAACTGGAATAATATTTGTGTCGAATTTGTTTGCATAATTCCTCTTTGATCGACATTCTTTGTACCATTGGCACATATTTAAGATGCGTGATATGGTTCAACATACGAGTTATGGACTATATTAAAAAAACTAAGAGCGGATGGGATTAGGCTATCCCCTAGTCGGGCGCGCCGACTAGAATTTTCTTACTTGTTTTTCATATGGTTTTAAATCGATAACAATTATTCTGGAATAGTTATCGATTTTCTGAAATAAACTCGATATACGCGTCGTATATACGCGCCTAACAAAAAAAGTGCAAGTCTCTAGCTCTTATAGGTTCTGAGATCGACGCGTTCATACATACGGACGGACGGATGGACGGACAGACAGACGGACAGGGCTCAATCAACTCGTCTTGTCGTCCTGATCAAGAATATATATACTTTATGGGGTGTGACACTCCTCCTTCTATCTGTTACATTTTCACAAAACCATTATAACCTGTGTTCATTTTCAAGGGATTCAGGGCATATATTATATATATTATATTTCAATAGTAAAGCCTAAAGTGCATTATAAACTATGTTCGCAGTTGGTGGGCTTATTAGTTGAAATGCAGGGTATCTATTTGTGACGTGACGACTACAGTTTTCTTGCTCTTAATAAATTTTGGTATAGAGTTGTTTCTATAAGTATTCGTCTGTAAAACTTTTAAATTTTTACTAATACTAGTTCGCCATGTGATTTATATTGTTTATACTTCTAACAATAGTGGCAAAATCATACTGAGTTTTAGTGAAGGCAAAATTTAAAAAGCGCAAAGGCTCAAGAGCCTTTACGGCAATCCATCTAAGTACTTAGTAAACATAGGCTTTAATTTGGAACTGACTGCAAGATGCAATTCCATCGAATATTCATAGCGGTCCATTGAGTTGAGTGACTTTTCTGATTTGTTATATATTATTTTTAGCTTTATAACAATTGAATTAAAATTAAAGAGGCATGCAGGTGTCTTTTTTTTTACAGAGCTATAAATTTAAATAAAATAAGTTTGTAAAAAGAGTTTCACACCCAGATTTAACCACAAGTCGCAAGCTGCACAGCTGCTCGTATCAGTGATTAAGTGCAGTCCATAGCCATTATGTGATGGCAGCCGGATGCAGACTTCTACACTTCCGGAAGGGCATCCAGCCTTAGCAATGGTCATTTTTCTCGCTGGTTGTCACTTGAAACTTGGCAATTAAATATATGTAAGTGTAGAGTATTCCCGTTGTTCCTTTTTTTTATTCTGTGTATGCAATATGTGTGTGCTGAAATTATTTCTGTAGAAATGTGTAGAAGAATCTGTTTGACCCGTGTATACCCTGTATCTAGCTAAATACACAAAATGTCTTAGCTTATTTTATTTCTTTAACTCGATCCTATGAGAAATATTCCAAAGACTTTAATATTTAGCTGACGATCTATATGAAATTTAAAGCTTGTTAAAATACTGAAACAACAAATTATTCTTTGCAGTCGCAAATATTGAATGTTTCCTAAATCATTAGAATTATAATTAATTTAATTAATTAATTAATTAATTAATTAAATTAATTTAATTAATTATAATTCTAATGATTTAATATAATATTCGTATGGTAAAAGGTGTACAAATTTAAGTCTAAAGAAGAGAACAAGTACTTGTGGTCTAGTATTCTGATCAAGCTCATAGATGTGAGTCTCTGATTCAGCATACCCTATCGCAACTAATTTGAATGGGGAGCAAAGCTAAAAAAGCAACAGATGTTTCAAGCGTTTCAACCGGACAGAAGTTGGAAACGAAGCGAAACATGCTAAGCAGTTGGCATCTCCACTTCATTCAGAATTTATTTTCACACTCTCTAGAGGACAACTTTTGCTGGGTGCCACATGGCCCGAGGTCCTGAGAATGCGTGTGTGTGTGTTAGTCTGTGGCGCAGTCAAGATGTTGCCATTCGCTATGTCTGCTGCAGCTTTAATGGCTTCATATTTCCTACCAAATTAGAGAAGTTACTTTTGCTTACACTGCGAGTTGGCTACTCGACTACTACTGTTGCACCCGCTCTGTCGCATTGCCGCTTTTCGGAGCCCTTTCATTTGCTGTCTTTGTGCTTGGCCCGCAAGTTTGGATACAAGTTGGTCGCTGCTCATTATGTGCCGCATATACAAAATAGAATAGACCAAGGAGCTCAGTGTCTACTCCATTAAATTGTAATTTTTGGCAACATTTTGGTTTGCATAAATCTTGGCTCTTCGTATTGTAGTTTCTTTGCTTTCTAACTGCCGGTGCACGGAGCCCAGTCCCCAGAGTCCTTTGCGCGCAAACAAAACATTTGCTTATGTTTCAAGTTTATTAAAAAGTACTCAACATATTATGGTTACTTAAACTATTAAAATAACAATGCTCTGACTTTCTATGAGTATTATTATTCCTTTCTCTCTCTCCTTCTCTATCTGAGTGTATGTGCGAGTGGCATTCCCTTAGGGAGCTAGTGCCATATTTTTGGCTGCCTTCTGCAGATAATGTGTAAATAATTTGAATGCAGACAATGAGTTGAATTGCTGGCAAGTGTCGCAGCTACTCCTGGACAGCCGTTGTGCTGCATACTCTAATATTCTTGGAGCCTATTAACTATGTCAATCATTATGCTGCTACTGCAATAGCTTTAATTACTGAGCTGAAGGCCCATTGCGTTTAATGGCTAGCAACGTACTATTATATAAATCAATTTCAAATGCACATTTGCATATGTCAAGTGTGAATGGAGTGCCAACTCCTACATCTCTGCAGTCCAGTATCCGGCATCCAGCTGATTCGTATTAAAAACACACTTAAATACTCAAGGCCTTGCCTGCTGCTCAGTTTGAATTGGCGGCTGCATTGCTAATTACGTAGTAGGAATTTTCATTACGTGGGCGGAGTTCCATTTTGCTTTACCCGAGAGAGCGCCAAGCATAGAAGCCCTTGAGTGCGACGTAATGAAATCTTGACAGGGCTGCGGGTCGTCCCGCAATGAGAGCGCAAAATTTATTAGAAAATATTTACGTAGCACTTCAAATATTCCGTGAGTCTCAAAATAGGCAATGACATTAAAGTGCGGAGCACTCGACACTAGTCACTCGACACTCGCCAGATTCACTCGTTCCTTCAGCTATTTAAACAGCTGAATAACTCACAAATTTAAAGGAAATGACGTATCAAGTAAAAATGCTGTTCTTATGTTATTCTCTGGCTTTACTGTCGCTTTGCACAGCTTTAAAACAAGTGAGAGCTTTGAAAAGGCCGCTGGCCTTGAGGAAAGGTACTCTCTTTGCTTTGGTAATTCGACTACTTAAAGCAAAAATATTTAAGTAGTTAAAGCATTAGAATATATGTCAATATATCTATTATATGCTTATTTATTAAATTAAGATCTTAGAGAAGAAACCTTGCAATGGACCAGGATCTACTTGATTTATAACAATCTACTTGATTTATAACAATTTAGGTGTTTTTCTGAACAAGTTTATTGCTATCGAAATAGGTTTTGTCAAGCATTAAGATCCGAAGATATTTTATTTCAGAGGTATAAATTCGATTAACTGCACAATATTTAAAAAAACTATTCAACTTCTTTGGTATTAGTTTTAGAATGAATTATAGAAGTGACGAAGGCTCTAAGGCTGTGGGTGTATCTGAGAGCTATGAAAATGTTCAGTTTTTAGCTTAAATGCTGCGCCATGCTTCAGGATAATACAGAGCAGAATTGACTGATGGGCAATAGTATTTTCATTTCAAATTATGAACTTGTTGACTCTCGATTCTTACACTTCTGATCTCAACACAATTTATAAATTTAAAGCAAACCATGCAAAATATGCAAACTTGTCCCTTAAAGCTTAAATGTAACGTTTTTAACCGCATAATACTTTAACGGTCGCCAACCCAATTGGTCTTTTTCTTTATCTGCAGCTCTGCCTATTTATTTGTATGCGGGTTAACATTAGTGGTTACATGTTGTTGCTTTTGCTGCTGCTGCTGTTGCTGTTGTTGTTGTTGCAGTAGGGGCTTTTTAGTTTTTGTATGTTCTGCCGTGTCGTGTGCAGTTTGCTGCTTTTGTTGGTTTTGCGGCTTTTAGGCAACGTATTTGTTTTGTGACACTATCGCCGTTGGCTGGTTGTTCTTATCGCCTCGCTTTTACCCAGTGGAATCGGTTGGCGCCCCTTGCATTGACATATGTCCAGCAGGAGCTGTTCCGGCAACCAGTTACAGCTATCCTGTTCTGTGTCACGCTGCATTTGTGTTTTCTATTCGTTTTCAGCCAAAGTTTTGTGTTTTTGTTTCAACTTCAATTTATTTTATGGTCAATGTTGGGTTCTGCCTCCATGACCAGACAACTTCTCTAATGAGCCCAATACAGAGTTGGGCTCTTGTTTGAGGCTTTCCTGCAGGATGCACCACAATAAGCATACATAATTGCATGTGCTTTACTTCCGGCTAACAGTTGTGACACTCATACTCGTTCACGAATTTAAAAGGGTATATTGGCTTTGGAAAACATTTAGTTTGTTAGAAGAGAGCTTTTAGAAGATTAATTGCCTAAGAAACTATTTCATTGAATTATTAACGGGAGGTGAACGTATGAGATTGATACTAATATTGGAGTATGTAAATCAACTTTCTTTTCTTTTCTAGCTCAAATGTAACTAAGTATGATATACCAAATGAATGACTGTAATATGTATGACTGTATTGCCATCATATATAATTGACATGCTATAATTTCAGGGTATAATGTTTTTGTGAAAATGTATGTAACAGAAGGATGCGAACCACACCCACAAAAGGATATATTCTTGATCAGCTTGACGAGCTTAGTCCATATATTGATAGCAGCGATTTCGGTAACGGCAAAAGCTAGAGACTTAAAATAAAAAGCAAAATGCTCGATAATACTATACGCAGTGCAAGTTGTTTATTTCGATAACTCATCCCATTTTCTTATTATCGATAACTATCGAAAATTTAGTTTTGCTTTTGAGCCCTAGCGTTTACACCGTTCAAGATAGAATTGTGCACTAAGTTGTGGTTGATTGCTATGATGAATACGCATATTTTTTCATCTTTGGATTTTTTAGGCCCACAATTCACCAAAAATGACAACTAACGTATATCAAATAGTAGAGACTTGATTTGACATTTCATTAAGAACATATGTTTAGAGAAAAAGTTATTAAATAACAAAGTTTCCATAGTACACCCTATGCTGCAGCGCAGCGTTGCCGCCGCATAACTGCGCAGGACGCATATTGCGTGAATGTTCGTGCATGCATATGCATGGGTGTGTTTGAATGTGTTGTTTGCTATTAATGAATAAATAAACCTTTTAATGATTGGTGTTACAGCTCAAAAAAAATCAGGGTATCTCTAAGTCGAGCCGTCGTGACCAGAGTCTCCTTACATGTTAGAAATGACATTGCCTTGGATAACTTTGTGAACCGAAAGGTTTAGGCATCGTCGAGATCTTGATGAATGTTAAGAAAACGTATGAGCCGAGTGAGACTCTAAAAAGGCTTGGAGTTTGGCAAGCGCACAACGTGGCGATTTGGCTGGACAAGCAATTGGTTAAAAATTGGGATGATGGGATTGAGAGTGAGAAAGAAAATGGGTAAAAATGGGGCTGCTGCAGGCGCTGTTGATAACGAAAAAAGGCAATCAAGGAGCAGCTCGTATAAGGCTTTGAATAGATTCACTTTACACTCACACACACAGAGATACCCACGAAGCGGAAGCGGAAGTCATGTTGTGCTACAGTGGCCGCTTGTGTCGTCATACTGAAGGTAGACAGCTTTTTTTTTAAGCTCTGTCTCTGATGGGGTCCGCACGTCTGCGCAATTTCAAAGTAATTGCTAACGTTTACCAAGGCGTACCCAAAAGTAAAGTATGGGTAAGGCAAAACGAAAAAAAAAAAACGGAAGTGTTTTTCAAGTCTTTTAGCCTCTTTTTGCAATGGGTGAAAGTCTTTCTAATTGAAGAGGACACAAACAGACACATAAGTCCTCAAACACAGAAAAATTCATAAGGTTAGCTACACAGTGGACATAGATATACTCTGTTAGTGTATTTTATATTCAATGATGCAGCAGGCAGTCAACGCCTTTGACTTCTTGCAAGGCGCTGGGAAAGGAGTTTTTATTTTCAAAGTGGTCGACACAAAAAATATTGAGACAGAGACACGCACACAGATAAAGAGAAAGAAAGAGAGACAGAGAGAGAGAAAGCTGGCAAAAAATAAAGAAAAGTAAAGTAAAGTAAAGGCTGTACGGACCGTGTATGTCATTAAAATGTACAATCTATTTTGCTTGCTAATTGGCACTTGGCAATGCCAGCCTTTGTACTCGAATAAGTGTCTAGATAGGTAGCCAGCCATCAAGTCAGTCATCTAGCCAGCCAACTAGCCAGCCAGAAGCCTGATTTTGGCCATGATCGTTATTTGCACCATGTACAGAATAGAAAGAAGTCTGCGACAGCAATTAGTGACAAGCCAAGATGTGACAGCAAATGTTGCGTGAGCTTTTAATTATGGCCAAGTGTTCATGATGGCGACAACTAAGCGACGGGGTAAATGCCACTGACAATGCCCGCCATTACTAACTAAGTGAGGCAATAAGCACCAAAAGCAAGAAGGAACCGAAATTGAGGAGAAAAGCGGGCGTTCTATGCAATTATTGTTTGCCTACATAAAATGTAACCACTTAGGTAGACTTTCAATGCCTATACAATTTTTAATGTGTGCGATCAATTACAAAACTGAAAGGCCACGCGTTAGCAAAGCCAGAAAACGGCACAGTTACAAGCAATAACGAGCTGACAGCCTGCACCAACCTTATATAAATTCGCCATAGACTGCGTTCCCCCACAGTCAAACCAAACTGAGCCACAAAAGTCAAGCCTCGTGCACAAGTGCGTGTATGTGGGTGTGTATGTGAGTGTATTGGTTTGTATGTGTGTGAATGGATGATTTCCACTTTTCCCAGTGAGTCAGTCAGGCTGGCAGCCACAATCCTTCATTGTTGTTGCAGGCAGCAGTGGCAGTACCAGAAGCAGCAGCAACAGCAGCAGTAGGACTGGCGATAAAATAAATTTGCATATGAATTGAGAATTAAGAACGTTTTGCACATCGTCCTGCGCTTTAGCCCCTCCTCCAGCGCCATCTCCTTCGTGCACCCACCAACCAGTTGCCATTTTTTGATTGGGCTGCCTTGGACGGGGCGATGTGTTGCGATTGTGGCTGCTGTTTGGCCTTTGAATTAGAATTCAAACACACACACACACACGTGCGCAGACATAAGCAAATACACACATACACACGCATACATATAGACATTCGAAAGTGTGAATGGCTTATTTCCTTGTTGTAGCTGATGCTGTTGTTGTGGCTGCAGCTCCTGCTCTTTTGACCACTTTTTGGCAATTTCCATTTTCATTTTGCCCTTTTGGCGAATAATTTTTACATGCTTTGCTCTTTGGCTGATAGAAATAAAAACAACTCGTTAGCCTATTGAAATTGAAAATGTTTTTGGCTGATGCGATAAAAATATGCAGGGGATTATAGTGAATATATCTATATATCTGTATGTGCGTGTGTATTGGGGAATAACTTATTTATGACTTGCAAAGCTATGGGTCAGGTAATTGTGTCTTTGTCGATCTTAATAATTAAATCTCTATGCGGCTATTTTTGTTTAAAAATTGAAGCGGAAAGTTTTCGCATTTTGAAGCCAATGACTTGTAATTTGAAATATAAACTCGTGTATAGTCTCTAATACGCTCACTAGGGGCGTGACAATCTAAATCCTGTAGGTGCAAGAATTTGAATTTGAAACATAGGTTTACATTGATAAAACATCAACATACCCAGTGGTGTGTGTCAAATCGGATAAAACTTCTGCAGTCAAAACATAGAGCCTCTAAATTTGGCACGTGTGCTCATATTAAAACTAGATAGAGTTTATATATACTGCCGCACTCTAGGGACATCGCAAATCGGATCATAATAAATTCAGTAATATTTTGAGCATTATTTAGGATAGAGCCCTTAAATTTTTAACGTTGATGACCCGGATCGAAAAATATATAGATCACGAATATCAATAGTCTAAGTTTACCAAACCATTAGAGCTGGTAGAAATAGGTAAAAAAAAACTATAGTCGTGACTTGGAATAAGTTTTTTAAAAAATTTTATATACAATTTTTAAGAAATGTTTGACATTCATATGTGTCGAATAAAAAAATCTCAAGTATTTGGAGGCGAAGGCGAGGTGGTGTCCAAAATCAGGAGATGCAATTTTGCGTATTTATTATAGCGTTCCCCCACACACGAGTTTATCTTGAATGATGTGCACGCTAGGCTTCAAAAACTATGTCAAACTTTCGATAGTTATCGATAATAAGATGGAATGGGGTATCGAATATATGAGTATTCTGTTTTTTATTTTAAGTCATTAGTTTTGCCGTTTTGCGAGATCGCTGTGTTCATACGGACGGACGAACAGATGGACAGGACTAGATCAACTCAGCGGGCACACCGTTTAAGATAGAATCGTGCACTAAGTTGTAATTGATTGCTATAATCAATATGCATATTCTGTACGCATAGTTCACAAAAATTCTCAAATCCCGTATATAAATTAGTAGAGACTTGAAATTTGACAAATAGGCACATATAACTGTCATAATAAAGCCCTGAAATTTGCATTCCAGTGCTGTCGCTGCGAATGTACGCAGTACACAGAGAAATTAATGAATAAATGAAACTTTTAATGATTGGAATTACAGCTCAAAGGATTCAGGGTATCTCTTAGTCATGCAGTCTCGACTAGAGTGTCGTTACTTGTTATACCCTGAATCCATTGAAAATGGAAATTTCAGGGTATAATGTTTTTGTGCAAATGTATGTAACAGGCAGAAGGAGGCGTGCCACACCCCATAAAGTATATATATTCTTGATCAGCTCGACGAGCTGAGTTGAACTAGCCCTGTCCGTCTGTCCGTCCGTCCGTCCGTCCGTCCGTCCGTCCGTCCGTCCGTGTAAACACCTGGATTTCTGCAACCACAAAAGCTAGAGACTTCAAATAAAAAGCAAAATGCTCGATAATACCATACGCTGTACGAGTTTATTTTTTTTTTTCGATAACTCGTCCCATTTCTTTTTTATCGATAACTATCGAAAATATCGCTTTGTTTTTGAGTTCTGGCGTGCACACCGTTAAAGATAGAATCGTGCACTAAGTTGTGTTTGATTGCTATATTGAATCCGCACATTTTGTCATTTTTGGATTTTTGATGCCACGCCCCTTTCGCCCACAATTCATCAAAAACGATAACTCACGTATATCAAATATTAGAGACTTGAAATTTGGCAAGTAGGTACATTTGGATGTCATAATAATTCCCCGAAAATTTCATTAAGAACGTAGGTCGAGAAAAAAAGTTATTAAACAATAAAGTTTCCATAGCACAGCCTCTGCTGCAGCCGCAATACTGCGCAGTGAGCATATTATGTGCATGCATATGTTTGTGTGTGTGTGTGTGCATGTGTTGGTTACTATTAATGAATAAATGAAACTTTTTATGATTGGTATTACAGCTCAATGGATTCAGGGTATCTCTTAGTCGAGCAGTCTCGACTAGAGTTTAGTTACTTGTTTTATTTGTGATTATACATAAGAGAAAACTATAGAGCTATACACAACAATTGATTGGCAATCACGATGTAATATTTTGCATGTAACGGTAAAAATCTCTCTTTATAAATAGTAAGTAGAAATGGGTGTGAGTATTACTTTAAAATATATATTTTTAATCACTACAATTACTACAAAATGCTGTTCTTAAACTGTGAAACTATGGGGAGAAAGAGAAAGAGGGAGACAGAAAATGATGTGCGAATCCATTGATTTTCAGGCGGCACTCACTCATCTCTGGCCATACAAATTGAATTTACAAACAATTAGACAAGTTAAACTCACGTACAAATACGAGGTAAGAGGTGCATGGGCCTCGGGCTTATAGCGAACGGTAGCGTCATTGCTAACGGTAACTGGCACGTGGTAAGCGAGTAACGGGTCGGAGCAACACACACAATTGGACCCCTTGTTATACCCTGAATCCATTGAAAATGGAAATTTCAGGGTATAATGTTTTTGTGCAAATGTATGTAACAGGCAGAAGGAGGCGTGCCACACCCCATAAAGTATATATATTCTTGATCAGCTCGACGAGCTGAGTTGAACTAGCCCTGTCCGTCTGTCCGTCCGTCCGTCCGTCCGTCCGTCCGTCCGTGTAAACACCTGGATTTCTGCAACCACAAAAGCTAGAGACTTCAAATAAAAAGCAAAATGCTCGATAATACCATACGCTGTACGAGTTTATTTTTTTTTTTCGATAACTCGTCCCATTCCCTTTTTATCGATAACTATCGAAAATATCGCTTTGTTTTTGAGGTCTGGCGTGCACACCGTTAAAGATAGAACCGTGCACTAAGTTGTGGTTGATAGCTATATTGAATCCGCACATTTTGTCATTTTTGGATTTTTGATGCCACGCCCCTTTCGCCCACAATTCAACAAAGTCGATAACTCACGTATATCAAATACTAGAGACTTGAAATTTGGCAAATAGGTACATTAAGATGTCATAATCATTCCCCGAAAATTTCATTAAAAACATAGGTCGAGAAAAAAAGTTATTAAACAATAAAGTTTCCATAGCACAGCCTCTTCTGCAGCTGCAAAACTGCGCAGTGAGCATATTACGTGCATGCATATGTTTGTGTGTGTGTGTGTGTGTGTGCATGTGTTGGTTACTATTATTGAATAGATGAAGCTCTTAATGATTGGTATTACAGCCCAATGGATTCAGGGTATCTCTTAGTCGAGCAGTCTCGACTAGAGTTTAGTTACTTGTTTTATTGTGGGACATTTTTGAAACTTTCGACATGCTCATAAAATTGCTCGTTTAACTCATTTAACTCTTTCGTTCATTTCCTTTTGCTGTTTCTTTATTTTTATCACATCTACCCATTAAAATGGCGTAAAAGGAGTATAAGTATATTTGCGATGTAGTTTATATACTTGTATACTTGTACAAGAAAACGATTCGGTTACCATGCAAAATAAAATATCTTACGTGTAGGAACCCGATGAAAACTGTCAAAATACGTTCATTCAAATAAGTGCAATTATTTATTATGTTTGCTGAATATATTGTAATTTTATCCTATTCAGAATAAGTTACTTGATTTTTTTCATATTTTTCGGCAGAAAACTTGATACATTTTGTACTTATGCCTAATATTAATTTTGATTTTGCAGTGTAGATGTAACTAATACTTAAATTAATTAACATATAATTAGATTTTATAATCATATTTTACACAATCGAGAATTTAAAATATTTCGATTATTCAATCTTAATCCATTTCAATCAACACAAATTTTAGAAATAGGAACAAATTATTTTTTATTTTATTTTTATTTTTTTCATTTAATAGAATTTACAATATTATAAGCACACAAATAAGTATTTTGTTTTACAGTTTTCTAAAATATCTTATAGAGGGTGAGATGGTTGTCGGAACATATATCATTTGATTCAATATCAATATTTTCTTAAAAATTTAGTTAAAAATGTAAAGCAGGGTACCTTTCACTCACCTACTCTCGACTTTACAAACTCTTGTTTTTAGAAAGTTTGCATAAATTGCTGCGAAAAATAAAAAGAACGAAGTTAATAATGCCGAAAGGCATTTGGCAGAGCTACAACTCCTGCTTGATAAAGAGAGGATTTTAGCTGGGGCGACAATGAAAATAATTCAATTAAAACACTTTTCCAGTTTGCGCCCTCGCATGCCAAGTTACAATAACGTTCAACACAATTAACACATAGAACAGGTCCCTTGGCCCATCTTCATGTGTGCATTGCCCGCGGGCGTTTTGCATAAAGTTTACCAGAACGCGGTTGCCTTTCGTGTGGTCAAAGTTTGGGCGGCCAGGATGTGCCCTCTCGGCGACATCTATGCCATGTTTACTTTGGTACTTAGCAATCGTTGTTTTGGCGTAGCTGTTGCTTAAAGCCACAAAGTAGCTTTGGTACCAGAAAATTTAAATTTTACCCTGGCTTAGCCCCACAAAACAATCCAACTACAGAGCCTTGTTTAGTATCAGTTTCTGGGTCTCTATCTCTGTCCGAGTCCGTGTCCATGGCGGTGTCTGTGGTCAGCTGGTGTTTTGTATATTATTTTAAGATTTGATTGGTTGGGCTACACTCGTGCTTGGTGTTGGTTTTAGCTTGGACGTCGTTCTACCCCTGGTCGTGTACTTCCATTAAGCTATTTGCATTTTCATTGCCCATTGTTGAGCTGCCATTATTCGAAACTTATTAGCATTTGAATATGATAAGCTGAAGGAATGATACCTGCAACGAAGGAGATTGTTAAAAGGGATCTACTAGTAGGGTATCTATCATCAGTGATTGGTTATTTAATCAACGTTACTGCCTTATATAAAAATCTACGTATGCCATACACAAATCAGACAAAGCCCTGAACTCAAATAAAGCCTTTACTTGTTTAATTGGCCACTTCAAAGCCAAAAGCCCATGCGGCAATTTGAACAAAATATTTCCTTCATTTTCATGCGCATTTAACCCTTTAATGCAGACACATGGCCACCATTTGCAGCATTTTAAGTCCATTAAAAATTGTTTTTCCATAATTTTTTACACCACATTCGAGCAGAGGGCGCAAAACATTCATAGCACATCGAATGCTTCACTAGCGTCCGCCAGCTTCGATGTCGTTGTCGCTGTCGCTCGTTAAAAATCAATCCCCAAGCGTCCCCCGTTTGCCCACTGAGGGCGACCGCATGGAATGCGCATTCAGGCTGGGATCCAAATTGAGAATCGAGTATATTGGCGGATTTAAAGGATGGGCGGTAGGGGTTGGAAGCAGCTCGCTGAAGCGTGTTGTAGCGAAGGTGTCGCGGACTCTACCCCGTCGCGGTCAATATGCGAGACTATAAGTCTATATAAGCGCCGCCACAGCAGCCATGTAGCTGATATCTTTTCCTAGCATGTCTGTGTGTGTATGTGTGATGGCGTCTGTGTATGCGTGTGTCATGTGTCATGTGCATGTGTGCACGTGTGTCTGCTATGTATGTGCGTGTATGTGTGCGCGTATGTTGCTGTTGTGAATATATGGGAATTTGTTTTGTCATATCGTGTCGGTTGCCATTTTTTGTCCTGTTTTTTCCCGAATTGTTCTCTACAAAAAGGGCAGTTGAGAACTTAAATAGCCTTTGCAAAATACCATCAATTAATTATATTACTCAGTTCTAGTATTTAAATAGAAAAACCATTTTAGGTTACAACATGAGGTATATATTTATATATGATATTAGTTTTAAAGAATATCTGCACTGCACAGCGAAGATACTTTCAAATAAAAACAAGACGAACTGATCAATGAATATACTATTAGATGTAATTATATTTCGTATATATGTAGCTTTCATTGTAGTAAATGGAATTTTCTTATTCTAACTAAAATCAAAACCAAATTAATAATTTTATCAGATCAAACAAATTTATTTTATGAGTTGTCGCTCTTTAGTACTCGTACAGATGCTCGGTATAGTTTATTGACTGTAGATGCTTCAGTAAATGTAGTGACTGAATGATTTGACACTGACGAGCATTGAAGCGCAACATCCAATCTACGTAGGGGCATAGCTTTGCCTATGACCGTGGCTATGTGAGCCAGGGCCGAAAAAGTGTCCAATGTAACGCCACAACAAAGAACGTTAATTGACGCCAAAATGCTGCAAACAAAAAACCAAAAACCCAGTTGCAAAAAAAAAGAAAAAAAAAAAAAAATAAGCGAAGAAAATCAGACGGAAAACAAATAAAAAAAAGCATGTGTAAAAAGAATTTGTCCAGTTGGACACATTCTGTAACAGGCGATACGAGCAGCGATAGCGCCAAGCCGCTTTGGGCCTGTCTTGGCTACACAATTTAAATTCAAGCTGGACTATCGCCCCAAGTGGCTTGATTAACCCAAACGATAGGCGGGGCAGGTCCTTGTGAGTGGGCGTTGTTGAATCAGCACACGTGATTAATGGCTTTTAATTATGTCAGAGCGCGACAGAAGGATCGAGCGATCCTTGCCTGTGCAGCGGTATGCCAGTTAACCGTTTGACATTAAAAAATTGACACCGTTCGGGGTGAAATGTTGCCGACATCTATAGCGTTTCGCCTGACAACTGTCTGGCACACGTAACCGAGTTAAAGTGCTCGTTGCCCTGCCGCTCGCTATTGCGAAAGTTCATAGTGTGGGAGAGCAGGACAGAGGCATGGGCATTATCACGGGCATGGGTGTGGGCATAGACACGGGCACAGCACGGCAGGATACTGTAGGGCATAAACAAATTTTAAGCATGGACTTCGTCGAGCAGTTGCACGTGGGGCATGCCAACCGTGATTGTGTGTGGGCGTTAGTCTCGCTTGTCGCATTTAATGGAAGCGTCATAAATTATGTTGCAGTTGACGAAAGCGACGAGCGAAAAACGACTACCAGAGGTTACCTAGACGAAGGGGTATTTAACATATGCATATGGGTAACATATGTGCGCAAACTTGGGTGTCTTCCTAAATAGAGTTAGTTCTTGAAGTAATGCTAAAAAGCTCAAGCAGAAAATGTAACGAATATTTATGAGGTGAAGATGATATGGTATTTCATTTTTATTCTATCATTACGCTATAAGTATCAATCGATCACTTACAGCAAGATATGAACCAAGTAGCTTATGTACGCCGCAAAGAATAGTATAAATATTTTATTCCAACAATCACTCTTCTTGCTAAGTTTTTTGTTAATAAGCTCTGAAGTCGTTTCATTAGTTGCATTCTTAATTGCATCCAAGGCAAAAGTAATAGAGCCCATTTTGACACCTGGTTTTCTGGTTAGAAACCTTACGCGTTGAGGGTGAATCTGTAATAAATGCGGCGATGCATTCCGCAATGTTCTCCTATATGCTGGCAAATATGCATTTGATGAGTGATATCCAAGAAAAAGCAGAGTCAAGACCACATTCCTCATCAATCGCATTGTTGCTTTTTATAAGGCAACTGTTTCAGATCAACTGTTTTTATTACTTCGGGGAGAGAGAAATTTTTTTTATCTTTTCTTCCGGCACGTATTCGAAGAGTTTGTTTAGGCAACAGCTGTTTCGAAATATGTTCTGTTTTATCTAGCCAAATTTCGTCGTATTCTTAGAACTCAGTATGTAATTACAAATATTATCGTCTAACTAGAGCAGGAGGTCAAAATAGATTTTGAAGAAAAAATGTTGTTTTTCTAAATTTATGAGCTATAATTGAATGTTTGCTATTCTTATATTTGCTTTGACAACTTATTGCTATATTATTCTGTTCCCATGATGAATTCAAATTGATTGCATTTTTTTCAAGTTTCCTTACTATACCAAAATACACCTTAGTAAAAACCGAAATACGACATACAAATAAAGAAAAAAGAAAACAACGAATCTGATATCGATTCGGGATAATGTGAATGGAATCCTTTATTGATCGAGGAATATATATACTCAATACGAATTGAGGAACGTCCTTCAGTGTTTCATATTTCCTCACATACATTTTGAGAAGACGAGCTAAAAACTAAATATATTTTGTTTGCACAATTCCAATGGGTATTAAAAAATTCAAAGTTTCAATAAAAGTTGAGAAAATATTGTAGTAAAGGGTTTCCCCACATCCACCCAAAGATATTTCTGTGTAGCAAATCAAATAATTATAAAAGTTGAGCAACAAGCCAAAGACTAGCCTTTGGCAATGTTTGGGCAAAAACTTGAGGCACATGAACAAACTTTGTTCAAAGGTGCAGGCAAAACTTTTATCCAACTAGCAAAAATTCATTTAGGCGCATTTAGGCGGCTGTTAGGTGAAAGGACCGAGCGAGCTGGGTTTAGCTGCCTTCAAGGCTTCAATGTGCCAACTCGAAACATTTTTAAAGCTTAACTGCAATTTAAGCAGACAAATCATATTTTGGACACAAATTTTGTGCAGCCTCAGCGACGTCGGTGAAAGTTTCGCCCAGCAGCGTTGGCAAAAAAGTTTTGTCGACGCGGCCGCCGGCGTTGCCTTGGCTGGCGCAGGCTTCCTATGCAGTTCTACCGCTCTCTTAACCCTGTCTGACAATTCGAGTTATAGAACTCCAGCGAAGCGTGTGAAATGCGCTACAGCCTTGGAACATCTACGATTTGATGGATTTGCAGCACGAAACGAAAACGCAGCGAGTCGAGAACTTATAGCCAGTGACTTGCCCACGACCATTATACAACTATTTGCACCCTTGCTTTATAATTACATTATATTTAGTATTTTTTGCATGAACTTAAGAACTACGAACACGAAAATGCATTGCCACTAACTACTATGAAGTAATTTGTGTTCTCAGCCGCGTTGCCTCACTAGCTTCTGAGGTTGTGGCTTCTTCTTAGCCTGAATAGCTTTCTGCTTAGGTCTCGACTGTTGCTTAGGTCTAATTTGTTTCTTGGGTAGTCGAAACTTATTCTGCCTTGGACGCTTCTTCCGCCGGGATGTACGTTCTGTGCTCGTTATGGTAGATGTCGAAGGGCTTGATACACCATCGGGTTCTTTTTCGGTTTCCTCTATCGCTTGGTTCTCTGTATAATTTGTATGTTGGGTAGTGGCTTTGCTTATATTATCATTATTGCTATTATCTTCGGTATTAGGACTTACCATCTCCTTCTTTACCATCTTCTTCCTCCGAAGTATAGTAGTAATCATATTCCTCAGATTCAGCGCAGCTAGACTTCTGAGTCAAATGAAAGACATTTAAAAGTCCAAATAGTAGCACCAATGATAATCGCATTGTCGAATTCAAAATGGATAATACTTTTTAAGTGACTTGCTTATATACCAATTGAGTCCAATTATAGTTAATTAAGAATCTGCAGAAACAGCTGGTGTACTCAAGTGTTATTTTAATACGAATTGTATCATGTGTTCTCAATAGCTTGTAAGCAATTGGGTTATGGACATATAAAGACATATGTATGCCTTGATATTAGAAACTTTCTAATTTGGAGATGTTATTTGATGTCGGATAAGGTCTTCGGTATTGACCTTTAACTGAGAAATATAGCGAATATTTTCCTTACCCGGAAACCATAAAAAATGGGATTTTAGAATATAATGACTTAGTAAAAATGTATGTAAAAGGCAGAAGGCAGCGTGCCACACCCCATAAAGTATATAAATTCTTGATTCATACTAGCCCTGTTCATCTATCCGATAACATAACACCCGTAAATACCATAAGCATTACAAGTTAATTTTAATTTTTAGATAACTTATCGCATTTCTTTATTATCGATAAAACTGTTATGTATGTGAAATTTGATTCAAGGAATTAGTGTAATGAATACGCATATTTTGGTATCTATTGATTTTGCATATCAATTTCTCTTCGCCCATAATTCAGAAAAAAACAAGTAACGAAACTCTAGTCGAGACTGCTCGACTAAGAGATACCCTGAATCCATTGAGCTGTAATACCAATCATTAAAAGTTTCACCTATTCATTAATAGTAAGCAACACATGCACACACACACACACAAACATATGCATGCACATAATATGCTCACTGCGCTGTATTGCGGCTGCAGAAGAGGCTGTGCTATGCAAACTTTATTGTTTAATAACTTTTTTTCTCGGCATACGTTCTTAATGAAACTTTCGGGGAATGATTATGGTATTCAAATGTACCTACTTGCCAAATTTCAAGTCTCTAGTATTTGATATACGTGAGTTATCGGTTTTGTTAAATTTTGGGCGAAAGGGACGTGGCATCAAAAATCCAAAAATGACAAAATGTGCGGATTCAATATAGCAATCAAACACACTCAGGTCATCGAGCTGATCAAGAATATATATACTTTATGGGGTGTGGCACGCCTCCTTCTGACTGTTACATATATTTGCACAAAAACATTATACCCTGAAATTTCCATTTTCAATGGATTCAGGGTATAAAAATAACCACATATAGTTGTAATAATCCAGTGCAAAATTTCAATCAAATTTCCATAGTACAACCTAAACTACGCAGTAAGCAGAGCGCGTGCATATGCGTACGTATGTGTGTGCATATATGTTTCTTTGCTATTAATGTATAAATTAAACTTATAATGATTGGTATATCACCTAAAGAATACATGGTATCTCTAAGTCGAGCCATCTCGATTACAGTTTTCTTACTGGTTTTATTTGTGACATTTGGAAATTTCTTCATTATGCTTATGACTTTTGCTGTTGGTCTAATGATAATACTTTTATAAAAGTTTGGAAAATTATCCTTTTGAAAGGTTGTTTCCTTGGATGGGAGGTGTTCTTTAAAATGTCCAGTGTATCCCTATATGTTGTTCAGGTTGATTAGGTTGGGAGCTTGACTTTGCTCCTTGTTACTATACTGGCTTTGTGGCTCAGTAATATGGAACTAATAACAAAAGATTTTCACCACAATATGCCTGGGAATGTACCACTTGTATAATTTATGTATGTATGTACGTATTTGATTCAAGTGTCTGGAATGATATTTGTGATGATTATTATTTTTATGCTCTAAAGTATTTTGTATTTTTGGCTAAGGGATATAATAATAATATTTCTATGTGACATTCTGTAGATTGTAGTAGTTTGATAAGGTGCTTCTCAAATAGTGAGTCTAACCTGATACCAAAATAATATTCTGTAAGTCTTTGTATACTTCAAGGCACATTTTTAGAGTATTAAATACATATATCTACTGGGGAATATCTAACATCGTAGCCCATTAAGAATCCACATTGGCTGCACGTATTCAACTTAGATACACATGATGGTGACGTGTGCGTGGGGGATTTCAATCAAGCAGCAGACAATTGGCCCGCTTCTGGCTCTCCAAGGACTTTATTATGCCAAGGATGGTGCGTTTTTAGCGCGCGCTTAAAAATGCTTTTCTTGTAGCAGCCCAGCGAAGCAGGAATCAAATCAAATAAAATATTCATTTTGATCTTTGAACTGTGCATAAATATGCAACCGCCAACTGCCACACAGATTGCAAGCACAAAAAATACATAAAAATGCGGTTTGGTGGCGCACTTTATCATCATCTCGGCAAGGACGTCAACGAGTACGCGTCGTCTATATCCTTGTAACAAGGCTAAAATAAAAAAATGAATAAGAGGAAAAGGAACGGAACTGAACGAAGCCGTATAAAAATGGTATCCTTCCTAGTGCTAGCTTTCGTTTCTGTCCAATCCAAGGACCTTGGATTGGGGTTAAGTGATTTATTCGGGATATTGGCATTTTAAAGTGCAGACTGTGTCCTTTAAGAAATGCTTTGTGGTTGTTAATTGCTCATCGTATTAAGCTCCATCCATAAAATTTAATTTCAGCCTAATGCAATCCACTTACAATTGCCTTATCAGATTCGCTTCGAAATTGCATTTCCCAAAAACGTCAGCGGCAGACTGGCGAATAAAAAATGCCTTCAGCCATACAAAAAAGGACAAGCATACCAAATTCGTCGAGCAGACGGGAATAACCTTATTGTTGAAATATTTATTTTTCTGTCTTGCCAGCTGGCTGCTAGTGCAATTGTCCTGACGTAGACTTACTCAATCTGCCAACAATGTGTACTCAAAACAAGTAAGAAAACTCTAGTCGACGGCTGGACTAAGAGATACGCTGAATCCTTTGATCTAACAATCATTAAAAGTTTCTATTACAAAATCTAGATTTGGATATGGTATGCGAGATATGGTTTGCGAGTTCGCTTCGTTCATACGGATAGACAGAGAAGGCTAGATCGACTCAGCTAGTCGAGCTTATAAGGTGTGGCACGACTCCTGCCTGTTTAATACATTACATTTTCACAAAAACATTATACCCTAAAATTTTATTTTGTGGATTCAAGGATACTTTAGTTCGCCTACTCTCGGAATTGCCATGTTTATCAGCCGTTTATCAGCACGGTTGATTTTGAATCGGTTTTTTGTATGGTGGAGTTGGGAAAAGTCTTTGTGCTTGATTGCGCATTAAGCAGAGTTTTCTTTAATATATTTTGTTTAAGAATATTATAGAAAATTATATTAGGTCCTAATATCTGTGGTATTCTAATGCATCTTAATAATACTACTTAAATCTACATATAAATATATATATATATATATATATATTTTATTTTTTTTTCTTTTTATTTAAGATTTATGCTGAACTTGCTTGGAGTTAATCTTGGAGTACGTGGGATGGAAGAAGCATCATAGAAACGAGCTTTAATTGTTCGTCTCTACTGTAACATTGAGCTGGTTTAAATGAGATTTTAAATATGTAAAATGGCAGTGAAAAAAAAAAAAGATTTATAGGCTCACACAAGCCCCAAATAGAAATGCTGCAAGTTACCCCTGAACTTCAACATGCTGCTGCTTCCCAGTCCTCAACTAATCAACTAATTCAATAATCCAACATGAGGTCCTATGGCGGTAGCAACAATTTTGGCCTAGGAGTCGAAGCCAAATAACATGGAAGACTGTGATTTATATCCAGCGGGTGCAAAATACAATAAAACATTTCCTGTACATTTCATTTGATTTGAGGATGCCTTATACTCGTATCCATGTTGCAACAACTTAATGCGCAAAAAAACAAGCAAAAATACGATGGCCAAAAGAATCAACAGTAGTGGTAGAAGAGTTTGACCGAAGGCACTGCCAAAAAATACAAAAGATAAATGTTACCGTGAACTTCTATCTTTATACAGGCCAGAACAAAAATTGTTTAGCATGTCGTTTGGTATTCAAACAATTTGCATATCCTTTTAGTGAAGCGAACGTACTTAAGAAACAACAAGCATCAACAGCTACAAAAAATAACAACAATACGGACCAAAGCTTCTGAGCAGCCATGCCAGCACGACATTCGACCGAAATCCAATGTCAGCTCAAGAATTTGCAGGCAAGTGAGCTACAGTTAAAAATGATTTCGAACGGGTAGAACCAATTGCACTGTTCTCTATCATAACTAAGATAGTTTACAATTATTTATTATTTCAATTAATTGATTCTGTGCGATATATAGACTCGATCTGCGAAATTTAAGGTGTGTTGTGATAGGTTGCTATAATGCGAAACATTACGAAAACCGAATAACTCTATGCGTTTGGTATAGCGAGTGTTGCAAGACCAAAAAAGAAACTATGGTCGAATTTTATTTAACACGTGCGAAGCGGTCAAGGAATGTGATGGTTTAATGCCACAGGGGCAAGGCGCAACAAGGGAAACGCTTTAAAGCATTGAATTGAAAAGTGCCTCCATTCAGTAGAGCTTGAGCAGTGTCGCCATACTTGCGTCCTTGTTCTCGGCCAGTTGCCAGCCATAATATTTATGCGCAGACGTTGCTCAATAAGCTGCTCAAGGATTTATTAGCCAAATGGACAGATTTGACTGCCTGACTGTGTGCCTGTGCCATATGTGAAGGTTGTCTCTGGTCCAGCAGTGGTAGTGGTAGTCTAAGCCATGTGCTGTCTTTAAGTGCACAGCAAGAAATTACATAAGACCTTAGCCATAAAGATTTCTTTTTATTAATTTCATTCATTTTAGTACATTTTATTAATTGTTTATTATTTAACTCCACAACATGGAATCAGATAAAAATATAAAATTTCGCAGACCTTAAAAAGAAATAAACAAATAAGAGCACTCCGTCAAGACGGCTCGAGACGACTCGAGTCGAGTTCATTACATTTTCACAAACTGTCAAACTGTGAAAACATTTCGCGCAGTGTAGGAACAAATTATAGATTTTCATTGTTTGATATTCAACAAATAATATATATGTATATCGAATGGGCTATCAGACCTTTAGCCAACTGTTTGATGAATGCTTTCAGTATCTTTACATTGAACGGCAATTTTTCAAGCTTTACAAAAACGAATCGAAAGCAATCGTTAGCTAAACATTTACCAGCACACTCCCAAATGTGAGCGCGTGTGACGGAAAGTGGTAACACGATGCAAAGGGACCCAGCCCTTTTCTGCTTCCTCCTTTAATGCAGTTTAAATCACTTCTGGATTCGACTATTCAAATTTCACATGCACGTTTATAAGCTGTTTGATTAAGAAGCTTCAAAATTGCAGTACAAGTTTGTTTTTTTTTTTCGATAACTTATCCCATTTCCTTATCGATAACTATCGGAATTTGGTTTTTTTTTTGAGTCCTATCGTGCACACCGTGCATTACGTTGATTAAGGGTTGATTGTTATAATGAATTCGCATATTTAGTCATCTGTGGAGTTTTGATTCCATCTTTTACATCAAATACTCGAGACTTGAAATTTGGCAAATAGGCACATTTGAATGTCATAATCTCTCCCCGAAAATTTCATTATAAACGTATGTCGAAAAAACGAAAAAAAATATATTAAGAAATTAAGTTCCTATAGCACAGCCTATGCTGCAACCGTAGCGCTGCTGCCGCATTAACTGCACAGTACGCATATTGCATGCGTGAGCATGCATGTGTGTGTAACTTTTAAAGATTGGGAATCAAAATATTCAGGGTATCTCTTAATCCAGCCGTGTCGACTAGAGTTTTGTTACTGGTTTAGTCTGATTTCGACCACCATATAATCAACTAAACCCGATCTTTACTAGAGATTCTTCAGCGGCAAAGCCAAGATGACCAACTATATGTTGATAGTTGTTACTAATATAATTAGCATACCATAATCATTTGGTACGTAATTTACACACTCCAATATTTCAGATCCATAGGGGCAAAAATGCTAGTCAACTACAACATATCTCATTAGTAGTAAAATACAAATGATGGAAGCTTATATACATGTATATATTCATAATTACTTTAGTACAGTAAACCTAATTGTTTTTTGAAAATCAATTAAAAGTAATTTATTTAAATTGGAAAAAAAATCTGGTTGAAGTCGGTAGGGTCAATCGAAAATCATTTTTAAATCGACGTTGATATAAAAATGTACGTGCTTCACATCAATGGCATTTTAATCATTTTGCTACTATATTTTGACCGACTGTCCGTCGTGAAAGCTGTGAGTCTTTACTACAAAATCCATGAAAAAAATAACACACTTACTTTTAAGTCTAGCGTGATTATCCAAGCCGGAGAGTGTAAATACAACTACAAGTATTTTGAAAACTTCAACTTGACCATTGTTAATAATACGTTGAACTTGGACATGAAAATAAAAAAGCCACTGACGCGTGGATTCAAATCCCATATCGACTTCTCCATTAGTTTGAGCAAATCAAAGCATTACCAAAGCGTCTTTGCCCATGTAATAGACGTTTGTGGAGTTGTAACGGCAATTCAGAACAATATATTCAAGACCTGGTTCCAGAGCATGTTGGAACATGGCAACTTCATGTACAACTGCCCAGTAACTGAGGGTCAGTATTTTCTGCGAAACTGGAAGCTGGATTCGCACATGGTGCCCCAGTATTTACATGCAGGCGATTATCGCGTCAGCTGTCACTTGTTCTTCGGAAAACGAAAGACGAAGAACGAAGATTCCGTTGCGGATATAAAAATCTTTGCTCTACTGAAATAAAAATAATTTTATTTTAATAAATATAAAGCTAACAATACCTAAACTAACTAAATTTATATTATATAAAGTTGATTTTTTAATATATATAGGTTTCACTTTGGAAATAGTGCGATTAGGTACGAAATACTCAGATATTTTCTCTCTACTGCTTGAATAATAGACAGCAAACTGTAAACCTAAATAGCAATTATTTACTTTATATTTTATAAAAACAATTAAATATTTCGACCCGCTCGGGATTTTAGCCTCGACCTCACCGCACTTCGGGGGCTTCGGGCTCCGTTTTATTCACTGAGCTACTGTTCTGCTTAGCGATTAAGTAGCAACCTATTCAACTTAGCCTTAGAAGGCAGTTCACAATGCAACCACTTTGCAATTCTGAATTCATAGAATATAAATTTCTGCTGATGCTGAGACAAAAGTTGATTGTGTGTGTGTGATTTGTTTGTGTTTTTTGGGAATTGGCCAAACATAAAATATAAAAAAATGTTGTGTTTATTAACGGATTTTGATGAAAATTACACGATATTTATACTATACATACTATAATAAATACCCTGTTTTCCCATTTTTAATTTGATCAGAGTATAAAAATAAATAAATTATTTTAGGAAATATAATTAAGAGGCCCTCAATTAACTAGGCAGTTAATTTGTAAATTTTCTTCAGTTTGTATGAATAAAAATGTAATAGTTCTTTGTAGAAACACTTAAAATCTATAGTCTTAAACAGATTAGACAGTAAGGTGTGAAATGCCACAAATATAAATAATTTTAATCACAGAATGTGCAATTCACTCTCATTCGTTTACTTTCTCTCTGTTGATATCTGAAAACAACATGATATTAGCTAAAGGCTTACTAATGTCTCAAAAACGCACTCTACCGGTTAATTTCAAAATCAATTTAGCTGATATTGAGTCTATTGGGGCAAAAAACTTTTGCTGAAATAGTTCATCAGTCAATAAAGGGTACTTCGGTTCTAGTCGTAATGTTGTCAAAGACAATTGGACTTTTTATAGCAATATATTTTTTGGCAACATTTCACAATATTTTGGTGCGTATCTGAAGAAATAATTTTCGTTTAATGAAACCTGAAATTTTCCCACAGGCATCTGAATTGATGTTCAAAGCTGGCAGCTGTACGTTCAAGCCTGATGTATTTTCGAATTTCACAGTGGAAATTGTCAATAGAAAGATTAAAATTGATGTACATATTATAAGAATGCTGACTGTAGGCCTTAAGGGGCATCTGAGCTTTGAAGTTCGTATGTCCAAGACCAAGCCATATCAAAGTTTATTTCAGCACGATATCAACTATTGTGCTCTGCTTAAAGGCTCCCAGCAAACAATATATCGTCGGTGGTACAATAGTATGATAAAATCGGGAAACTTCGCCAGGAGCTGCCCCATACGGCCAGGATATTACTATGTGCAGAATTGGCAGGTGAAAAATGATCTGGTGCCAAAATTTTTATATGTGGGAGATTATCGCATTGCAGGTAGTTTTTACTATGGAAAGTACTGCAAAAGAAGCGATAAGCTTTTGGTGGAATGCATATTTGAAGCCGTACTAACCTAATTTGAAATAAACGCACAACCTAATAAATATATAAATCCATTAAATTAAGCGAAAAGGTTAAAATTTAGCCAGCTCGACTGCATTATACTTAATCACAGTCTTATAAACTGCTAAATGCATTCGAATATCAATCCTATAACAATTACTCTTCCGTATAGCTAGCTAATCTAAATGATATTATACATATTTATTCTGATGGAGTATTCATATTTTATAACATGAACATAAACGCAGTCGTAAGCTATTCGGAAGAACATTACAGTCCAACTCAAGCGCTGTGTGATGCTCTATTCCCAAGAAAACTCTAGTCGAGACATCTCTACTAAGAGATCCCCTTAATCCTTTTAGCTGATATACCAATTTTCGATACCATTATCGCACGCATATGCTCGCGTTCTGCATTGCTTAATAATAAGCGTAAGTGTTCCGGTTTTCTTCATTCATTCTGTGAAGCATTGTCAGACTGGGGCTGCGTCATGACCTAAGATGTTTAGCAAGTGTGACGTCGCAACTCCGGGTACTTGCATTAGTCAAAATTAAGGTTTACATAGTTGGTACCGTTTGGCGCTGGAAAGTTGTAAGGTGAGTGCCTCGTACTACTGACTTTGTTCCTTCGTCAGTTTTGACTGTTACGGTGTAGTCACTGATGATTATAATGTCATCATCGATCCAGCGCGTATGCCCGTGCGCAGGTCTCGCATCCTGTTAACTTATAGAATGTGGTGTATCAGTTAATCCATCTTTTCTTTCTTCAAGTATTATATTGTGTGTCTAATATTCTTATATAAAACAATAATAATAAAAGCAATCACCTCATGTTGTCCTTATGGACCCTCCCCTAATAAGAACTGACTTTGCTAGGTCAGCCTGAATGGTTTCTTCAGAACAGAGCGGGGTCAGTTTGTCGCCGAGCTCTTACGAAACACGTTTTCACCTACTTCGAAGACCCACTTTGCCGATATGGGTTATTTCTGCCAAGTTGGGTTTGTTGGACACTAAATATCATATTTTTTATTTTCCGTAAAATGGACTGATATTTTTGACCCTTTGTCGTCTCTAGTCGGAAACACGCTCAGAGGTGTTAGACATTTTCTGGCTTTTCGTAGTTTCACCATGAAAATTGGTATATTGCGGCTTATAATTGGTAGGCTGAATTTCGATGTCGATGGATCGACATCCATCGGTTCTTGTGGCTGACTCGGTCATGCCTCTGCTCGTTCCCACCTTTCTTTCCTTGCCTCTTATATTGGCGACTTTGCTGCCATTGGGATCGTGGTTCCTCTCCTCCGTAGCTTTGGCATACGAATTTGCAAACATGTTTCTTTCGATGCCTCAGCTTCTCTAGCTAAAACCAATGTGGCTGGCAATTCTTTGGGTTGAGCCGGGAAAACTATAGATTTTAGGGATTTCAAGGCGTGCAGAACATCATTACTTATTTAATATTGTTCCTCCGTCCTGATCGTGTGTCATGACAATTTTATTTGTCTCTAATGTCTTTCTACGTCATTAACGTCATTGAACAAGTAAGAAAATTCTAGTCGGTGTGCCCGACTAAGGAATAGTCCATAACTCGTATGTACAACCATATCACGCGACTTAAATATATGACAATGGTACAAATTCGACACAAAGATTATACCATTATATAGATTATACACTTTTGCAAGCTCACAAGAATTGTTCCGATACTATTAAAGAAGAAGAATCGAAAACATATTCGCACAGCGACACACAGCGCCGAGCGGCAATTGGAAGTAGGTAGCAAAAACAATTCAAACACAATTCGACCCAAACTCAAAGGCAATTGCGGTTCTTAGAAAATTTTTTCGCGAGCATTTGAATGCATGTGTGCATATGTATACATAATGAACATGTATAAGCGCCAGCTGGTCTCTGTGCGCTTTGCAGTTCAATCGCTGTTGATGTAGCCAAACATTTTTTTTAATAACTTTTATGCTTATCAACGGATTTTGATGAAGCTTGCACCATATTATTTAAATAATTGTTGTTTTTAAAAAGACCAAACACCCTATACATATTGCAACTGAAAATAATTTTCAAAATGTTGCGGAAATTTGGGGCCGATATCCAAATGTAACAAAACCCGAAATTGGCAAAAATATACATAAAGCTACATGCAAAATTTGGAGCTGTTAAGATAAAAAAGATAAAAAATCATAACTAATTTTTCATATGGTTTTAATTCGATAAAAAATATTCAGGAATAGTTATCGATTTTCTGAAACAAACTCGATATGCGCGCTCTCTAGCTCTTATCGGTTCTGAGATCGACGCGTTCATACATACGGACAGACGGACGGACGGACAGACGGACGGACAGACAGACGGACAGGGCTTAATATACTTGTCTTGTCGTCCTGATCAAGAATATATATACTTGCCACACCCCATGCACGCCTCCTTCTGCCTGTTACATACTTTTACTTACTCAGTAAGTGAGAATACGCCCGAAGTCCATTGTGATCGAGGCAGAAATTCCAAGCGGGTCGAAATTTTTCTTTGCATTTATAAAATATAGAGTAAATAAATGCTATTTTTGCTTAAAATTTGCTGTTTGCCCGGTTGTTAGAAATGTAACTCAACAACGAATGTTTGTGGTGTGGATTTGACTCCGTGTGTGGTACACAACATATTTAAATCAATTTTTTTGTAATTATTAACCATTTTTTATATACAATTTACTTTATATATTAAAAAACTAAGAGCGAGGATGAGGGTATCTCCTAGTTGGGCACCCCGACTAGTTTTCTTGTTAATATTTTATATTTATGCCCTCAACTTTGAGAAAATAAGAATTCAGGGAGTCATTAGTAAATAATAATTTTTGCAATTAAAAACAAGTAACAAAACTCTAGTCGAGACTGCTCGACTAAGAGATACCCTGAATCCATTGAGCTGTAATACCAATCATAAAAAGTTTCACTTATTCATTAATGGTAAACAACACATGCACACACACACAAACATATGCATGCACGTAATATGCTTACTTCGCAGTTTTGCGGCTGCAGAAGAGGCTGTGCTATGAAAACTTTATAGTTTAATAACTTTTTTTTCTCGACTTATGTTCTTAATGAAATTTTCAGGGAATGATTATGACATTTAAATGTACCTATTTGCCAAATTTCAAGTCTCTAGTATTTGATATACGTGAGTTATAGATTTTGTTGAATTGTGGGCGAAAGGAGCGTGGCATCAAAAATCCAAAAGTGACAAAATATGCGGATTCAATATAGCAAGCAAACACAACTCAGTGCACGATTCTATCTTTAACGGTGTGTACGTCAGACCTCAAAAACAAAGCGATATTTTCGATAGTTATCGATAAAAAATAAATGGGACAAGTTATCGAAAAAAAAAAATAAACTTGTACAGCGTATGGTATTATCGAGCATTTTGCTTTTTATTTGAAGTCTCTAGCTTTTGTGGTTTAAGAAATCCACGTGTTTACACGGACGGACGGACGGACGGACGGACGGACGGATGGACGGACAGACGGACAGGGCTAGTTCAACACAGCTCATCGAGCTGATCAACAATATATATACTTTATGGGGCGTGGCACGCCTCCTTCTGCCTGTTACATACATTCGCACAAAAACATTATACCCTGAAATTTCCATTTTCAATGGATTCAGGGTATAAAAAGTGAGAACGTGCAGTCGAGCGCAACCGACTACGTGATACTCTGTTTCCGTAAGTACAACGGTCATTTAGGCTTCTAAAAGTGGAAAATATAAAATTATAATATAATTAATCGAAAGCGGAAGATGTAGAATTTTACTCTTACCCACGCTTCATTTGGGCGTAAATTTATTGTCTTGTATCGAAGAAGTATATATAAGTCAGTATATAATTTTCAAAGTCTCTAGCACGAACAGTGCTCAACATATAGCCGAATTTGTGAAATATTCTGCAATCCGATTTGCCTTAGGATATATTGGATTTCTATTATCTGAAATATACGATTTTGTGAAAAAGGAGTAGATCAGTTTTGTACAATGTCCAATGTGCAATGATATAGGATGTTTCATATTTTTAGCACTGTTAGTTAGTTAGCTAGAGACTTGATATTAAGAATATGTACTCACATTTATAGCCTATACTATATTGCTTAACCCACAAGAGGCTTGGCAAATCGCAAAGTTCTATATATTCTGAATTGTCAGGGTTATGAAAAAAGGGTTTGCTTTTTGTGTTGCTGTTGAGATTTAGTAAATATTTTCGAAGTTTAAGCAACCGGTTCATTTATGGGATAACTTACATTTTTTATATCAAGAAATAAAGTACTTCTTAAATAATATTTTCGGACAAAGCAAGTATAATCGGATATTCTATACCAAATATATAATTTCTCGACTCGCCTCTTATAGTGGGTAGTGGGTAAGGGTGTTCAACGATGAGAATTTATGATTATACGAATGTGATCTTTTGTAATGCAGACTTTGTTGCTTGTTTGACGCCTAAAAGGTACAATGGAAAAGTAATCGTATCTATGGAATGTCGATAATTTTTTGTATATCATTGCGCAATTGGAAATACAAATTTTTATAGCATCTGCGATAAGCTTAAGTACCGGCAATAGTAAGCCGTCAATTGCTCAAATGCTACATTATCATCAGCTCAATACAACTGGCTGTCATATAAATCATATAAAATGCTCACGAAATTAAAGCGGCTGCCACTTCGTAGTCCGACGCGTTTTTAAAATTCGCAAACTGTCAGAAGGAATAAAATAAGCATGACGCGAGTCGAAAACATTTCATTGCAAATATGTTGAATATTAATTTTTTTATCGCTGTCTGTGCCGTGATGGCCAATTCGTTGGGGCATTTTAATTCAATTTGTGAAATTTGCAAAAAACTTGCCATGCTTGCGCGTTTAAGGATATGACAAATTTTATGACACGTCAGATATTTCACAAACGACAATGCCAGATAATTTGAAAGCAATTGTCTTCAAGTTTACGAACAGAAGCATGTAACTATCGAAAATCTAGGACCGAATTTGACGCCGATAACGCGCGTTTTGCCTTTCGAATTCTTAATCAGCTTTTTATGCACCCACCCCAAATGAGTTTCGTAATGGAAACATCGCGTATTTAAATGAAAATAATTGAAAGATTTTGTTTGCGCTAATTGGCAAATATATTGCTCATTACTACATTTAGAAAACACTGAAACTGTTAGATAAGTTAAAGAATACCATTGAAACATCGAATGTGCTGATTAGATACAGAAACTAGGTAGATTACAGCTTAGGTCGTCTTTGGCAACATGGCGAATATGCCAGGCTTTAGATTGTTGACATCTTGGACAACAAACTCGCCGAAAATATGGTCGTTCATAAGGAGCGTCCGCTTCTTGCTAGCATCCAGGTGATGGGCCTCGAAGTGAATATCGAATTCGACTTCGGGCAGAATTGACGTGGTTGGATCTTCTGGCCACCAGAACTTGTTGATGAAGTATGAGCCCTGTAATTTGCGGTTAAATCGTAAGTGGCGAAATTTGTATTTTCCCTAAAAAACGCTACTGTAGAGCTGTGCAAAATACAGAGCGGAAGCCGGGACTCACTTTCGGTATCGGACAGGTGTCAATAATATTGCCATATTCGCGTATGAAGCCGTGCACAAATCGACCCACTGGAGATTGGTTGGCAAAGCCCAGGATGCGACAAATATTCAGGGTGGTATTCAGAGTGCTTGAATAGTATGGGTCCAGTTTGTTAGTTATGCGCACTTCCAAGTGTATGTCCACATCGTGCAACGGCTGGTGCACCTCCATTGACAAATTCAAATGAGGATCCGAGTTGTCGTAAAGAACCTTGTGGCTAACCATTTTTTCATCACTCCATACTTTGATCTCCTTGAACTTGGGTCGCATCATTTTCTGGTCGATTCAATGGGAGCTGGTAAGGAAGAGTCTGAATGTGATAGTATTGTCTACTTACCTCAGCCAAACTGCCGGAGCAGAGCGCCAGAAGGATTTGCACCACAAGTATATTGCCCAACCACATGATGATTTACGATGTCTGCCAGTTCTCAGTGAAACTCCCGGTATATATAGTGTCAGGAAGTAATTGACGAAATTGTAAAAATCATTTAGAATCGATGCTATCGAAAATGGAGTCTGAATTAAAGCGCTTGAATGCTTTTCAGATCATTTCAGAACAAAAACATAATCAAAATACAATTAGCTCATTTGCCATGACGATGGTATTTCTATCTGATTTCGTAATCGTCAAAACATTTTGGTCTCTACTGACGCGTGACTCCTTAATACACCCTTAATACTCGCTAATGTATAATTACTTACCATTGTCAGTTTGTAATTGAACTAAGATGAGTGCAGACTTAAACAAAAGATTTCTTGCTTTGACAATTATGCTAATACTGAGCCATCCTGAGGCTCATGGCTGGGTAAGCTGTGGGGCTTTTATGACTTCCCATCTTAATAAATGAGGCTTTTATCACTTTTTATATTTGCAGCGTTCTTTTAAGATTGTTTTCGTCGGATTTGATTACGAAGTCAATGCCAAGCTGATGGATGTCAAAATTCAATTGCAAAATAATAGCAAAAGCTCGCTTAATGTCGTTATCAATTCCTTGGAGATATTGGACAATCTTGAGGTAATGGGCAGTTTTTCATTGGAGTCGGAGCCGGGTAACTATACTGACCTCGTCAGTAGAAACGTGAGTTTTTGCAAGATGTTGATGGAACGCAACGTTGATCCATTGGCACGGTCCATATACCAAGATTTGCAGCGATATGGAAAGCTTTTCAAAGAGTGCCCCATACAAAAGGGCACCTACTCGTTACACGATTATGTCGTGGATGAGGAATTGCTGCCCAGCTTTCTACCAGAATCCAATTTCAAAATTAGCATACGCTTCTTTAAGTCACAGAATGAACAGATATTCAAAGGCTTGTTCTATGGATATATCGACAAGTCAAAGGGTTTCAACAATCTGAAGATGTTTAGCATGGGCTGACTGATATTGAGAAAGCGAAAGAGAGAGACAGAGCGATCGAATTTATTGTATTGTGTGTGTTCTTATGTATTGAGCGCTCAATAAAGGTGTCTTGAATGCTATAAATTTGTCAACACTTCGTACTTAAATTCAAATTACAGTCATCAGGCAATATGTGTACAATATCTTTGAGCTGGTCCCGAGCCGCTATCGCTGTCTCTGCCTCCTGAGTGCTAGGTTTGCCAGATTTTAGTATGCAAAATGGCTTTTGTCGCACAATTGACGTCATTGTCGGCTCTGAGGCGTCATCGCCATTGAGTAGTCGGACGATTTGTCCTCACCAGCCAGTTCATCAGCCCGAAAGCTGAATGCTGCGGGAACAGAGTCACCTCCATTGTCACGTGTTTGCCTGCTCGACTGCGAAATTCGCATGTTTACCCGACGGTGACAAGCTGTCTGCAGGCAGCGAATTGATGACGCTGATAATAGCCACAGTAGACGGTAGACAGAGGCGAAGACGAATTCGGTGACGAAATCGGGGATGGAGACGTAGCCACAGGCCAAGACGGTGGTGCTGATGAGCCCCGATGTGAAACAGACGACAATGATTTAGAGCGATTGTAGCAGCATGTCATGTGTGTTGGGGGTTTGAAGCACTCGTGTGTTGATTGGACTGATATCGTTAGGAGCATATAAATTATAGAGTTAGCGGCATCTTGTTTTCCCTATATATACACATTGATATAGCGGACAAGATTTCGTAGTAACTAATGCAGCTAGCCAGTATCTGATCTTAAGACCTTCTCATTATTCTCATCATAAATTGTTGTTAGGCAAGCCACGTAATGGAGCCTACGAGCAAGATATAAAGAAATTCTCGTAAACTTTGACGACTCTTTGCAAAACATAATAAAAAGTTGCGAATAGTTGACGGTGTTCTCACTCTCTTCGCAAATTGTCGTTTAATTCGATTCAGAAAAGAAGCAAAAAGAGACCATTGTGTCAGTGTGAAGTCACTGCGCCTAGGTTCCATACTTTGAGTAATTAAGGATGCGCTGCACATCGTTTTAAGCCAAAAGTCGTTGGCAGCAGTAATGTCACGTTAAGTGGAGTGAGTCAACAGCCGAGAGAGCGCAAAAAAGTATATAAATCTATCTAAGCTCACGGTTAACCGCATAAAGACGGCCATAAATTGTTGCAAAGGCAAAGGCAATAACTTAGAAAATTCAGAATCACTATAAAAAAGTCACACACTTTATATATATCTATATATAGATATGTATTTATATTGACATTATTTTTTACGCATCAAAGCTTTTTAAATTAGAATTTAGATGTCCGGTGATGGCCAAAATCTACTCTATCTAGAATTGTTTTTTTTTTTTCGTATTTCATTGATTGCCTTGAATTTGTATTATTATTTTTATTAGTTGATATACGTTAATTACGAAATGAGTGACCCAATACATAAATTATTACTGTGGAAAAGAGCTCTGCTATCTCCAGCGAACTAGGGGTATCGGTAAATTGTGTATGGATAAGATCTATTTATTGCTATCTATCAGTTTTTTCATTATCCTATCTATTTTAAGAAGTATATCATCTATTATTCTGTCTGTCTGTCCGTCTATATGAACGCATGATGTCGCAAAGGGCAAAAGCTAGAGACTTGATATAAAAAGCAAAATACTCTATAATATCTTACGCAGTACTAGTTTCCTTTTTTTTGATAACTCGATACAATTTTCTTATAATTGGATTTTGGATACCACGCCCCCTTCGCCCACAAGATTTGAGATTTGGTAGATAGCCACGCCTCTTTCGCCTACAATTCAATAAAAATGATAACTCGCGTGTATCAATTATTAGAGACATAAGATTTGGCAAATAGGTAAATTTGAATGTCATAATCACTCCCCGGAAATTTCATTAAGAACGTATGTCGAGAAAAAAAGTGATTAAACAATAAATTTTCCATAGTACAGCCTCTTCTGCACCCGCATAACTGCGCAGTAAGCATAATTCGTGCGTGTTCGTGCATGCATATGTTTGTGTTTGTGCATGTGTTGTTTACTATTAATGAATAAATGAAACTCCTAATGATTGGTATTACAGCTCAATGGATTCAGGGTATCTCTTAGTCGAGCAGTCTCGACTAGAGTTTTGTTACTTGTTTTCATTTCGTCTCTAGATTTTTTCGTTTGCGAGATCTCTGCATTCATACGGACGGACAAGCGGATATGGCTAGATAAACTCAACGCCCCATTTTGTCTGTTTGAATTCCATTAATAATGGCTTCAACCAAATTATGTCATTTATGTGGGGCTTAACTTGTCTGAATCAAATTTGATAGTTGAAAATATTATTTTCTGATACCCCTAGTGAAATTGGCATGAAAGGTGTGCATAGGCTTGATGCAAATGTACTAGCTAGCTGTGATGGCAATTTGAAGCGTAGTCATACGTATGTAAATTAAAGTGCTTATCCTGTTGATCCCGCGACTCCTGCATCTTCTCCAGTAAGCGGTGGGTTGCAACGAAGATTGTGTTTGAAATAATATTCCATTCGCTGGCTTTGTGGCTCATCGACATTGTATTCAAAACAATAACACGACGGCAAAGCCGGATTCGGATTGTCTTTATTCAAATCAGAACTTAACTCTAATTCTTATGAAATACATAGAATAAGCTTAATGTACAATATTTAAAGGCATCAAGCTACAACGTTTCAGTCAGCAAGCCGACAGCGATAACTCTCCTCTTGCAACATATTGCGAGTATCAAGTTACCGCTGCTGACTGTTGTAACCCGGGCGTTAACTTGAGCTATTTGCTAAGTCAGCGCTATGCTCTTGAGCCATTACCAAACGAAACCAATATACTCGGTGGCCAGCAGGGAATGCATATATATACCCGAAATCCGTCTATAAATGGCGATTAAATAAAGTTCCAATTGGAATTCCCAAATATAAATAGTGTGAGCATAAGCAAGAGCAAAACTAAATGGAGAATACTAAAGAGAAACGGATCAATGAGACCCAAAACAAGAGAACAAACAAGTAAAAATGAATAAACAGCACGATGTGGGTTATACATACAAATTGAGTGGACCTGCGATATTCCATCTACCCATATTTTTTATAACGCACGTGACTGGCAGAGTGACAACTGTAAGTAGATGTGAAGGGTTTAATGCAGAGCCATTTACAATTATATTTGCCAACAGGTGATCTATGAAAAGCCACGCCCAGTTATGATGAGTTTATTGAACTGGCAATACCTTGCGGTATGATTCGATTATAATTTCCAAATTATTGTCAAAACGCAGCTAAGCCGGAGAAATTTCAAATTTTCAGATTTCGGCTACATTTCCTACCCGATGTGGCTGTCGCTTGGTTCTGTGGCTTATCAGTGCCCTGGTCTTTTCTATTTGCATACTGTTGAAGTTTTTCGGTATTCGTAGGCTGTGTCTGCAGTCGAAATCGCGATATCAATCGCTTTCGCACGGCATGTGATGTCAGCATAATAATTTTTGTCACACAATTTAAAGTGCTGGCAAATGCTATAAGAAAGGCGATAGGCGGATACATATATATTATTTATATATCGTTCATCGCTTTAGCCCTGAATAGCCCTCAAATTTTAATTCAATTGACGAGTTCAATGCCTTTACAAAGTTTCTCCTAAACAAAGTTAAAGTTTTTCTCATTCAGATTCCGTTCAAGTATGAAAATCCACTTACAAATATTATGTTAATTGGCATAAAAAGACAGTCAGAAAGTCAGAGAACTGAAATCTTATTACATAAAGCTATCTAACAAAAAAGGATAAGCATAACCGGCAGACAATTGGCAAACAAACAAATTGCCAAAAATAACAGTTGGCAGTGAGAAAAATTCCAGCTACGAAATAAGCGAGTAGAAATTTTGATGAAATGAAATGTTGTCTGCCAACAACTGCTTGTTGCTGTTCCCCTCAACCCTTCAGCCGCTTGAATAGAACTGGGGAGCCTGGCTGCGTTTTCCTTGACTCTACCCAATATTTGCACTGCGAGGCGTTGCCAGCTGTGAGCTAATTTCGACAGTCTATGCTCGTGGAGCGAGGTCGGCTAAGGCGAGGACTTGTACCCTAGACTAGCACTCCACACTTAAGGAATGTACAACTTAAGACGTTTTGTGTATTATTGGCTTGGCACTGCCAAACAAATTCACAATCAGACTCATAGAGTGCTTGGTAAATACTTGTGGGCAAACTGTAATCAGTTTTTCGTAAAGTTTTTAATGCCGTTTTGCATTTAAAATATACTCGTATTTAAGTTAATTGAAAAGTGTAGCTCCCTCTCTCTCTCCGTAACCAGAAAGTTTTTTTTTTTCTCCTGTCTCCAGCTATCTATTTTGAAAGCAAATGATATTCGTTTTAAGGACTTAATAACCTGAAAGCATTTGTTCATCAGGCAATACTTAAAATGCGCATAAAAGTTCGCTCAGAATGCGAAAATTTATTTGTTCCTGTGAATTTGGCTGCCGGGCACCGAACTTATTGCAATTGCTACAAATTTTTACATAAATTTGCGCTATGACAAGCCCTTGCTCAAGTCCTCTGCTGCCGAGTTTCCTCCTCTTTTTTTTTTTTTTTTTTTTTTTTTTTGACACCTTCAGGTTCGTTTTATGAGTTTTAGCATTTGTCTGCTTTCAAACGCCTTCACTCGCTTCTGTACCACCTTTTGAGCAATTTTTAAGCCGGAAATCCACTTTCCATTGTTTGGAGCGCTGCCATGGGCATTATGCAGGTTTACATATTGCACAGCTTCGTCTTGCGATGTCTGTAGAAGTGTAATCATTTTGGCAGTAGGTGTAAATAAAATCTTGTAAAACGACGCATCTAACGCTGCGGGGCGGTCTTGGCTGTGTTAGCTTTAAGCGGAAGTCAGTAAAATTCCCATAGCGATGGGATTTCTTTGATTGCTTCACTTTACCTTTGAAAAGTTTGTTTACTTGGAATATTGTCAGCAAATTACGCAAGCAATTACAATAATCGCAACACCAGAATGGTCGCACGTGAAAGACTAATTTATTATCATGCCTGAGTAACAACAATTTGTCGCAATTAGATATATCTGTGTTGCTTTTGTGCACGTTGTTCACCGCGCTATGTCCGTTGACATTGGTCAAATTTATAAAAAATATAAGAGCCGCACATAAAATGAATGTAAAAAGCAACAACTTTATTATAATAAAACCGTGTACTTCACAGATAAAACAAGTAACAAAACTGTAGTCGAGACGGCTCGACTAAAAGATATCCTGAATCCTTTTGACTGATATACCAATCATTAAAAGATTGTTTCATTAATCAAAAGCAAATAACAACAATAACAAATATACACACAAGCCTAAGCATGCACGAAAATGTACGTAATATGTTTACTGCGCGGTTACGCGGCTGCAGAAGAGGCTGTACTATGGAAAATTTATTGTTTAATAACCTTTTTTCTCGACCTATGTTCTTAATGAAATTTTCGGGTAGTGATTATGACATTCAAATGTACCTATTTGCCAAATTTCAAGTCTCTAGTATTGGATATGCGCGAGTTGTCATTTTTGTTGAATTGTGGGCGAAAGGAGCGTGGCTTCAAAAATCCAAAACTGACAAAATATGCGGATTTAATATAGCAATCAAACACAACTTAGTGGACGATTCTATCTTGAACGGTGTGCACGCCAGGCCTAAAAAACAAAGCGATATTTTCGAAAGTTATCGATAGTAAGGAAATGGGATGAGTTATCGAAAAAAAAATAAACTCGTACAGCGTATGGTATTATTGAGCATTTTGCTTTTTATTTGAAGTCTCTAGCTTTTGTGGCTTACGAAATCAACTTTTTTACACGGACGGATGGACGGACGGACAGACAGACGGACAGGGCTAGTTAAGCTCAGCTCGTCGAGCTGATCAAGAATATATAAACTGGAGGTGTGGCACGCCTCCTGCTGCCTGTTACATACATTCTTACAAAACATATCCTGAAATTTCATTTTCAATGGATTCAGGGTATAAAAATATGTGAACATCAATGATGAATTAGTATAGCAGAACAAGGTTTCGAGCCTCGGACCTCTGGGTTATGGGCCCAGCACGCTTGCACTGCGCCACTCTGCTTGTGTTGGTAATTGGTCGACCAAATTAGTTAGGTCGTGAGTTCGAATCTCAGTGAGACCATTTTTAAATTACTTCAGTGTACATTGTATCTAATAATATTTATATACATTCTTGCGAAATTATGTTATTTTAAACTATTTTATTTACAAATTGAAAGTCTTGTATGCAGATATATAAATAAAAAATTCGGAAATTGATATACTTCTATAGTATTTTAGAACATTTGTAATATTTGATTGCATACTTTTAAGCTCAGCGGTAAATTATCGTGGAAGCATAAATCTGCGTTGTTTCTATTATTTGGTCTTTTAAAAGTATGCTAAAAATAATTTTTCATTTTTGGATTATGGTATTACAAAAATTTTTTTTTAAATATTTAAAATGTTAATAAATATGTTTTTTTATTAAACATGAATTTTGTTAATCTGATATAAATTTAATAATATATAATTCAATAATGAAAACAAAATTGTTGAAATACAAATATAACCTGAAAACAATTGAATAGTCGCAATATACTTATTTTTTATTGCAATGCAGCAGAACAAGGTTTCGAACCTCGGGCTTATGGGTTCCACTGCGCCTCTCTTCTGAATGAGACATCTTGGTCACTAGTGAGTTTAACTAGCTTCAAAAATATAAAGTTCTGATCTACGATCAAAGGAATCTCTGCACACATATTGAAATGAAATTAACATATTGGTTGACAGCAACGTGTTGACCAGTTTTTTCTGTATTGCGTATTGTAATATTGTATTTCAAGCACATTTCTGCATTGTTAAACGTGTAGAATATTGTGTATATACACTCGACAGCATAATTCTACGTACAGCAGAAAAAAATTGTTTTTTTTTTTGTGTTTAGTTGGCTCTAGAATCTACTATAAGGCACTTATCGAAATGATTCTTATTATTCTTATTATTTATCTACTAATTTGCATTTTTATTTTTTCCAAAATAATGATATTTGTACTAAAAAACAACGTTAAAAAAAAACCTTACAGGAAAGTAAAGCAGCAAAAGTCTACGTACATAACAATTATACTGCGTACAACGCCGAGTTTCGCAAGAACCGTTAGATTTTTTTTACAGTTTTTCTTTTCTCGTTATGCGTCTAGACTGTGCTATGGAATTTTCCATTGCCACGAAAACAATAATGTACATGGTTTAACACCGGTTATAAGGCTAATCCTGTCGAGAAATTTGACAATTCTTAGTGAAAATACATTCCTCATGCCAAGAGGCTTACGACAAATTATGTGTCGTCGGGCCTTATATTGTAAAAGCCCCGATCTGGGCGACTTTAAATATTGACAGCTGGAAAAAAAAACGTATTGTCCAACTGGTGACTTAAATCCGAGAATAACCGAGCAACAAGAACGGGGTGGAGTTGAAGAAAGATTAGCCGAATCTGTTTCCCATGATTCCATTCGGTGTTCATGGTCATGTTGGTCGTTCCGGCCGGTTATCATGCTATTGTTGCTGATTGGAAACCGCACAAATCAGAGATCAATATAAAACAGCGTATGGATTCCCAAATGGCCACTTTTGTGAGTCACCAGGCTTCAGGAACAGGGTCATTTTATCAGAGGAGAGCATGTTCTGCATATTAGATATAAATGGAAAGAAGTTGTTATGGAGAGAAAGAAGAAGTTATTCGGCCGTTAAACATGAAGGAAGTAGTATCGAGGCATGGAGGTGTGTTGTGGCCAATGGAGTTGGTAGTCTGGACCACAAGGACTATATCAAGATCCTAATAATAATAGATCAACTTAGATCGCCTCCCCAATCGCCAGACCTGAATCCTATTAATCATCTGTGGGATTTACACGAGCGTAGGATTAGGCAGCGTACCATAATCTCCAAAAATATGCTAAAGGAGGTTCTCAAGGACGAATGGAGAAAAATAATGGCAGAGGAGTTCGAAAACTGGTGGATTCAATGCCTCGCCGCCTGGAAGAAGTTTTAAAAGGAAATGGATATCCAACAAAATATTAAAATGTAATGGATCTCCCAAAAAGAGCCGATGAATTGTTGTGTACGCAGACTTTTGCTGCGTCACTTTCCTGTAAGGTTTTTTGTTAACGTTGTTTTTTAGTACAAAAAAAAACAAGTAACTAAACTCTAGTCGAGACTGCTCGACTAAGAGATACCCTGAATCCATTGAGCTGTAATACCAATCATTAAGAGCTTCATTTATTCATTAATAGTAAACAACACATGCACACACACACGCACACAAACATATGCATGCACGTAATATGCTCACTGCGCAGTTTTGCGGCTGCAGCAGAGGCTGTGCTATGGAAACTTTATTGTTTAATAACTTTTTTTCTCGACCTATGTTCTTAATGAAATTTTCGGGGCATGATTATGACATCCAAATGTACCTATTTGCCAAATTTCAAGTCTCTAGTATTTGATATACGTGAGTTATCGATTTTGTTGAATTGTGGGCGAAAGGGGCATGGCATCAAAAATCCAAAAATGACAAAATGTGCGGATTCAATATAGCTATCAAACACAACTTAGTGCACGATTCTATCTTTAACGGTGTGCACGCCAGACCTCAAAAACAAAGCGATATTTTCGATAGTTATCGATAAAAAAGAAATGGGATGAGTTATCGAAAAAAAAAAATAAACTCGTACAGCGTATGGTATTATCGAGCATTTTGCTTTTTATTTGAAGTCTCTAGCTTTTGTGGTTGCAGAAATCCAGGTGTTTACACGGACGGACGGACGGACGGACGGACGGACGGACGGACGGACAGACGGACAGGGCTAGTTCAACTCAGCTCGTCGAGCTGATCAAGAATATATATACTTTATGGGGTGTGGCACGCCTCCTTCTGCCTGTTACATACATTTGCACAAAAACATTATACCCTGAAATTTCCATTTTCAATGGATTCAGGGTATAAAAAAAAAACTCGGAGGTGCCCGACTACGTGATACCCAGATCCCATCCATAGCTCGTGTGTAAAACCATATCACTCGACTTAAATCTATGACATTGATACTACGAATGCCGATTAAAAAAGAACTATGCAAAAAATATCTACAAGCAGATTACACCAACACATCTTATCAAACCCACAACAATTGTTCTGTTACTATTAAAGAAGAAGAATCGAAAATTTTTCGCACTGCGACCAAAAGCGCTGAGCGGCAAATTTGAAGTAGGTAGCCGAAAATTTAAAGACAATTAAAAAGCAATTCACATACAATTCGACCTAAATTCAAATGCGATTGCGATTCTTAAAATATAGTCCGCAAGGAATTGTATGTATGCTTGCACATGTATAAATAATGAACATGTATAGGCGCCAGCTTGGCTTTGCTTGCTTTGCGTTTCGTGCGCTGTTGATAAACATTTTGTTTAATAACTTTTGCGTTTATCAAGTAAAAAATTTTGTTGTTTTTAAGAAACAAAAATCCTTCACATATACATATGCCATATTTTCAACAGAAAATAATTTCCAACAATTTTTTGGAAATTTGGGGCCGGTGTCGAAATGTACAAAAATCGAAATTGGTTAAAATATACTCAAAGCTAAATGCGAAATTTGGTAACTCTAACTTTTAAGATGAAAAAAATGAAAAATCTTAATTGATTTTTCATATGGCTTTAAATCTATAACAATTATTCAGGAATAGCTATCCATTTTTTGAAACAAACTCGATATGCAAGTGGTATACATGAGCTTAAAAAAATGCAAGTCTCTGCTTTTATAAGTTTTGCGATCGACGCGTTCATGCATACGGACGGACGGACAGGGCTCAATTAACTTGGCTTGTCGTCCTGATCAAGAAAACATATATACTTTATGGGGTGTGCCACTTCTCCTTCTGACTGTTACATACTTTTAACAAAATCATTATACCCTGTTTTCCCATTTTCAATGGAATCAGGGTATAAAAAGTATTTGAAGAAACTTTAATATCTGAGCTGATGGATCGAAGTACACAAGTGACATTAAGGAAGTATTTTTGGCTGAAATTTAAATCTATTGAAAACTGTCACATTTACTGTATTATTATAAATAATATTATATTTATAAAAATTGTATATCTTTTAAAGATGACTTTGCCTTACAAAATATTTCCATCTCTTATTTGTTGGCAATGTTCAGTTGACAACGTTTCGTTTTTATTCCATAGTTCGTACGATGCATCGCTAAATGGCTCCAGAGATATCTCATGGAACAGCATTACAGCATTGGCCTATGTCTGACCGGACACTCTCGATTGTATCATTTAAATTTCCGACGGTAGAGAGAATCTGCCATGTGTGTGGTGTCTATTTAATTACAATTGTCGCCGCAATCCGTGTCCATGTACAAGCGATGCGATGCATTTTGCAAGGACAGCGGCAACAAAATCGGTGCAATTAACGCACACTGCAACTGTGGATCGAATGGTGGGCAGTTGGAGCTTCCGATGAGTGAGGCCCATTTTGTGCGATTATTTTACGCTCAATTATTGTTAAATATTTTACAAAATGCGTATACTTATATTCACGCATCCCACGAATCTCGCTGCCATTGCAAATTGCAAATTGGCCGGGATCGCACTGGTGTCGTGTCCATGTCGTGTCGTCGGGGTTTTCCTAATGAGATTGCAATTATTTGGCCATAAATTTTTATTATTTCGGCTTTAAAGTTCATGAACTTTTATCGAGCAATTTTCTGTATGTGTGTGTGGTTTTTTTTTTTGTAATCCATAAAAATTCGTTAAACGTTTTGCAATGGAACAATTTAATTTAAATTTATTTTATAATTAATTGGACTATAACGTTAAATGGACAATATAATTAAATACATAATTGATGGTCATGGCTCCGAGGCACTGATCTAATTACGTATTCAATAGATGAAATATATGTTGAGCAGCCTACATTCATCATTGCTAAAACTTAAAAGTACGATAATTCCTATGGTCTTGCTTAGAAAACTACAATCAGAAAGCATAGTAATAAAACTATTTGATATTAGTGAATGGAATGTTTTTAATATTTAAGAAATTGTATTCACAAAGTTTTGTAATTATTTTGCTATTAACCAAGCGAAAAAGTAAATATATCTATACTTACCCTGATTCCATTGAAATTGGAAAAATAGAATATAATGTTTTGTTAAATTTATGTAACAGACAACAAGTCGTGTTGATTTATCCGGCTCTTCTTTTCGTCCTTGTATTCATATGTATAGGCGCATCGATCTTTGAGCCTATAAGCGCCAAAGACTTTTAGTATACGACGCGCATATCGAGTTTGTATCAGAAAATCTATATCCTTTCTCGTTAAGTTGTTATCGATTTAAAACCATATATATTTTTTCTTTTTCATTTTAAAATCTATAATTTTACATGTAGCTTTATGTACATATTCTACGATTTTGATATTTGTTCATTCACATTGTTCACATTTTCACAAAACCTTTATATGGGTTCAGGGTATAAAAATCTCCACTTAAATTTTAACTTATTGCCGGACATTTGTAATGGTCGCAATTGCATCAAATGTTTTAATTGCGGTGCTGGGCAGCTTGGGCATCAGCAGCCGCTGCATTCACAAATTATTGCTAGACTTCAAAAGAGCAATGCACAAAAAAATGACAATGTGCAAAACGAAAATGTACTGACAGAATGTCCCAACTAGAATATACCTCGCAGTGATTTACAGTTCGGTTCAAGTTAAAATTACCTTGATTTGTATAAAACTCGCCATCAATGAAAATTTATTTATTGTCATTAAAAATATTTAAATATGATGTATGAATAACATAACGATTAATCGACTACATTTTTGCAAGGGAAATGATGTAAGTTAAAGCAAGGGAAGAAAGAGGGACTGAAGACATTCTTGATAGTTCTATGAATCTGATACTGTTTAGTATTTATGCTATTTTCCCTATTTTTTACTGGTTACTGGGTATGAAATATAAATAAATCATTATATTTAGAGCTTGAGGCTATTTGCGGCAATTAATTTTAGCACACGAATTCAGCTTTGCAATGTTTGCGGTTAACCTCCGCCAATACCCAACCACCATCATTCTACAGTTGGTCTTTACATGTTTGTGGATCAATTTTTTTTACAGTCATTGCAGTCGCACTAAAGAATGTATATTCTTCAGGGATCCCAGTCAATCTCTCCACTTGGGTGGAACCGATAACAGGAAAACTCTTCAATTCTTAACTAATTAAGCAGTGAAAATTAAATTTTGTGAAAATGTATTTAACAGCCAGAAGGAGGCGTGCCACACCTCATAAAGTATATATTCTTGATGCCTATCTCAGAAAATAATATCAAAGCTATTAAGTTTCTTATGTTTTTGTTAATATGCCCTATACCCTTTTTTTTCATTACTCGCACTTTTAATAAAGATCTTGAAAAGAATGCTTAAATGCAACAACAATAAAAATGTATATTTTAATTAACTTTTGTATCGATATTGATTTATTAATATTAAAGACTTTTATAAAGATATAAGATATAAGATTTTGGACGCATAATTATATCAAATCAAAATTCTGTAGACAGTAGTAAATAAATAATTTTAAATTTTTGTTGGATTTTTTTCTTTTGTCACAGATATACATGTTTATAATTAATCAATCCAATATTTCTAAAGTACAACAAAAGGCATCCAATAAATAAGTCCAAAAACTTAAAACTCTTCAGTTCCGCTTAACTTGGTTTCGGCTTCGTTTTGCCGTAGAGCTGGTCAGGCGTGGGAATGTCACTGACAAAGTAATTCGCTGGTATGAAATGGAAAATCTTTTTCAGAACATCGAGGAGAATGTCCTCGATGGTCTGAGTGATGACTGTGTAAAGAGCGTCGGCCAGCATCCGCCAATTATCGTTGAAGAACTTGTTGGTACTGTCCTCTGGAAAAGGGTCAGAGAGAAAGTGACATAAAGAGGAAGAGAGAGAGAGAGAGAGAGAGAGAGAGAGAGAGAGAGAGAGAGAGAGAGAGAGAGAGAAATAGTGATAAAGAGAAGATGAGAGAGGGAGAAAGTGGAAGAAAGAGGGACTTCCACATACTTACCCAATTGCTTGTTGCCATTGAACAGATTGGAAAAGTATGATTTCAAGCCATCCATTTTAAAGTCTACGCGGCAACTAGTCACATTGTAAAATGTGAACCCGCCCTTTGAGTACAGGCGGGTCTTGGTATGCATAATTACAGTCATATTGTCTGTATAGGGATACATGTAGAAGGATCGTAAACTACTCTCACCTGTATCTTTAAACTACTCTAACCTGCATCCAAAAAGACCTGTCCGCGCCCATTTAGAGGAATGAGCAAAATGCGCCCAAATAAACTATAATCGCCTTGAAGCTTCATTACAGGCAACGTGAAAGTGGTCTTCCAGCTGTAATCCTTTTTGAACACTCTAACAAAGGAAAGTGAAGTAAATATAACGATATAACGATATATATACATGTCTTACATGCTCTCTTGCACTTTGGTGTGGCCAAATCCGAAAATCTTTATATTAGCCAGCTCGACTTTTAGATTGATCGCATTGCTATTGCCTTGTGATATTCGTATACGATTTAAGTGGAATGGATCAAAGCTCTTGATACTTGTCAGTCCCGGAATTCCTGTAAAAAGCAGTGAGCGAGGCTGAAAGGTTACCCCAGCCCGTGTCAATATCAACGACTTACCATCGCTTAGTTTGTCGAAAAGCTGTTGTATGCTTTGCGTGGAGCAGTTAACGAAATTCTTATCGGCTATTTTACATTCTTTAATATAATCTGCTGCGGTTCGATTAAAATGGAGGTTTTTGATTTCATTTGAGTTGAATTTCAAAATAAAAAGACACAAATAAATGCAGAGAAATATATCCGGTTTAGTGGTGCGATATTTGGCAATAGACCAATAAGTGGGTTAGTTACATTGCGCGCCGGCTTTGCCAGTTTTAGATATAGTGTGATTTGGATTTAAATTGAGTTAGGATAAAGCGCTACACTCAGTGAATGCGTTTTCGAGCCATTGCTCATGGAAGGTTGAGATAAGAGCTAGGCTTAGTAACACAATCCACTTGACACTTACGCGGCTCAGTCAGAAATGGATCATCGGCTCGAACGAGGCAAATAAGCAATGTCAGAAACACAACGCGTCGTATGCATTCGCTCATATTTGTCTTAGACTTATTTTTAGATATGATCTGCAGCTCCGTTTTCCAAGCGACTGACCTCGCCAAGCGATGAATGAAAACTGAACGGAAAATGTTTTACAATTTTCAAAAATATTGCGCTTCACTTTCGTTGCTGCTGCTTATGAAAAACTTGATTTGAGCGACTTGCGAAATTACGCAATGTCTTCGACTCGATAGCTGGCCAATGTACTCACAAGAGAGAACATATGCTGTTCAGCTCAGTTCAGTTCAGTTTAGTTGGGTTGAGTTTGGTTGGCACTATTATTTCATCATCGATTTTCTTGTGTTTTCTTGTTTTTTGGTGGGGAAATAAGTCGATGCCAATAAAAATTCGCAAGTGTACGCAAAGTGTTGACACTTGCTTAGTTGCCGTTTAAATTGCGACACTCGTCACAAATAATTAATTCTCCGACATCGCATTTCACAGCAATATGATTGCTCTCGAAAAATTAAATTTTCATCTCGGGCTTAAGCTTGATCCATAGAAATAATTTGAAATACATTGTGCTATAATGTTAAGGCATTTCTGAATATTAACTCAAGACTCAATCTAAGCCCGATTTTCAGTAAATGTAGTAAAAAATTCATTAAATTGCATTTTAATTTATAAATGCCATAATGAGTAATGAGTTAATAATATAAATAAATATACTATATATGACTAAATATATGTATATAATTTCAAATTCGATCATAAATTGCATTCAAAATGTAAGCAAGTACTTAGTGAATGAATATCGACTTTGTGTATCCTAATCTAAGCATCCGCATATGTTAATTTTTGTAAGCCTACCTAGAAAATTGTAGAATAGCTTTTTGTTTTTGACGATTTTCGCATTGAAAATCAAAGCTCATTGGAGATGTGGCAAATCGGATAAAACTATATCTTCTACAACTTAAGAGCTAGAGCTTTTAAGCTAGTTAGAGAAAAACATGCTAATCGGAAAGACCGACAAGCAGATACCCTGTTCGCATAGTTCCATCATAGCTTTTGAGCATATACATATATAATAAGTAACAAAACTCTAGTCGAGACTGCTCGACTAATAGTTACCCTGAATCCATTGAGCTGTAATACCAATCATAAAAAGTTTCATTTATTCATTAATGGTAAACAACACATGCACACACACACAAACATATGCATGCACGTAATATGCTTACTGCGCAGTTTTGCGGCTGCAGAAGAGGCTGTACTATGGAAACTTTATTGTTTAATAACTTTTTTTCTCGACTTATGTTCTTAACGAAATTTTCAGGGAATGACTATGACATTTAAATGTATATATTTGCCAAATCTTAAATCTCTAGTATTTGATATACGTGAGTTGTCATTTTTGTTGAATTGTGTGCGAAAGAGGCGTGGCATCAAAAGTCCAAAAATGACAAAATGTGCAGATCAAAGAGGAAATATGCAAACAAATTCGACACAAAGATTATGCCAGAACACTTTTGCAAGCTCACAAGAATTGTTCCGTTACAATTAAAGAAGAAGAATCGAAAACATATTCGCACAGCGACACACAGCGCCAGCGACTGTGACACACAGCGGCGAGCGGCAATTCAAAATAGGTAGCAAAAACAATTCAAACACAATTCGACCCAAACTCAAAGGCAGGTTTTTAGAAAATTTGTTCGCGAGCATTTGCATGTATGTGTGCACATGTATACATAATGAACATGTATAAGCGCCAGCTGGTCTCTGTGCGCTTTGCAGTTCAATCGCTGTTGATCTGGCCAAACATTTTGTTTAATAACTTTTGTGTTTATCAACGGATTTTGATGAAACTTGCACCATATGATTTAAATAATTGATGTAGTTTTTAAAAAGACCAAGCTCCCCATATATATTGCAGCTAAAAATAATTTTCTAAATTGTGGGGAAATTAGGGGCCTGTATCCAAATGTAACAAAAACCGAAATTGGTAAAAATATACATAAAGCTACATGCAAAATAGGGTATAAAAATTAGCAAAAGGGTGCGAAAATAAACAACAAAAACTAAGATTACACAAGATTCAAACTGTCAAGAAACTCTTTACACAAAATGCTTCTTTTGTTGTTAGCTTGAAATTTAAAGCGTATTTTGCGAATTTTCGTTAATTTTAATATTTGGTATGACATTTAATAGCATTAGCCACATATTGTTGCAGTCGTTGTTTCAATGATTAAACAAATTTGTTAGATATTATTTAGGTCACGCTTCTAAAATAGTCACTTTCCGTTGTTAGCGGTTCCTTAGATATGGTTTTCCTCGAGATTTTCTTCAAGAGCTCCCATTTTTTTTGATGGGGCTCTGATGGGGACTCTTAGGAGATGTATCAATAATATTTCCATAATTATAGAATATCCAAATCCATCATTAATCTCATTATAATTGGCTTCATTGGTTTAATGGAATATAAAATTTGACTGTTATAAAAGCCTTTTTCCCCCACTAAGCTTCAAAATTGTGTTCTTAATTTTGAGGTATTTAGTCGCACTAATAGTGTCCTATGCAAACGGGTGGTGCAACACCAAACTATAACCGAACACTTTTCAAATTTTTCAGTAGGAATGTTATTTTATTTTATTGTTGGGTAACTAAGGGCATTGACCATATTCTAGATGCATCATTGCATCACTGCAGTGTAAGCAGCATTATTATATTTTTTTTATCAAATTTTAACGATTTCCTAGAATTCTGCCGGCTGACACAGTGGAACTGAAGCTATTTTTTGCAATATCCGATAGCCCTGTCCGTCTGTCCGTCCGTCCGTCCGTCCGTCCGTGTAAACACCTGGATTTCTGCAACCACAAAAGCTAGAGACTTCAAATAAAAAGCAAAATGCTCGATAATACCATACGCTGTACGAGTTTATTTTTTTTTTTCGATAACTCATCCCATTCCTTTTTTATCGATAACTATCGAAAATATCGCTTTGTTTTTGAGGTCTGGCGTGCACACCGTTAAAGATAGAATCGTGCACTAAGTTGTGGTTGATAGCTATAGTCAATCCGCACATTTTGTCATTTTTGGATTTTTGATGCCACGCCCCTTTCGCCCACAATTCAACAAAATCGATAACTCACGTATATCAAATACTAGAGACTTGAAATTTGGCAAATAGGTACATTTGAATGTCATAAACATTCCCCGAAAATTTCATTAAGAACGTATGTCGAGAAAAAAAGTTATTAAACAATAAAGTTTGCATAGCACAGCCTCTGCTGCAGCCGCAATACTGCGCAGTGAGCATATTACGTGCATGCATATGTTTGTGTGTGTATGTGTGCATGTGTTGGTTACTATTAATGAATAAATGAAGCTCTTAATGATTGGTATTACAGCTCAATGGATTCAGGGTATCTCTTAGTCGAGCAGTCTCGACTAGAGTTTAGTTACTTGTTTAATTAAGGGGTCTCTACAAATATAAAATTTGTATTTTTTCCCATCTATACCCCTAATTTCGAGTTTACATCCATATTCCGCCCGATTTATAGCGCTATAACTATTTTTCTTTGACACAGAAAACTATTCAACTAGTTTCCCAATAGATTTTCCCAACATAATAAATCCATTGGATCATATCAAAGCTAAATCTCTGCCCATGCAGTCTTACAAATTAAAGCAAATCACCAAATTAAAGTAAGCCAGCAGTATTTTTCAAACTCATTAAAGAAGATGCAAGAATAAGCACGTTCAATGCGACGCAACGGTAAAGCAACGGTAAAGCGCCGTTGTTTCGCAGAGCTTGACCAACCCTAATTGAACAACGAAGTGTGTAAAGAGTTTCTTGACAGCTTGAATCTTGTGTAATCTTAGTTTTCGTTGTTTACTTTCTCACCCCTTTTCAATTTTGTTATTTTTTTTATAAATTAATTCAAAATTTGTTATTAAATAGATTGCCATCAAAAAAATTTTGTTAATTTGAATAAATATCTGTAATATTTGTGTCTAAAGTCGAATAATATGAATTTTTCAAATTGTGTAAGCTGTTTCTTGACAGACTGTAGCACACATTAATCGAAGTGCAAGCAGACTTTTTCGGCCACTCTTTATACCGATTTACCGTTTAAAAACGGGAAAACAGGGTATAATGGTTTTGTTAAAAGTGCCACACCCCATATATATTCCTGATCAGGACGACAAGGCGAGTTAATTGAGCCCTGTCCGTCTGTCTGTCTTTCCGTCCGTCCGATATTTTATCTTTTTATATCCTGAATCCATTGAAAATGGAAATTTCAGGGTATAATGTTTTTGTGCAAATGTATGTAACAGGCAGAAGGAGGCGTGCCACACCCCATAAAGTATATATATTCTTGATCAGCTCGATGAGCTGAGTTGAACTAGCCCTGTCCGTCTGTCCGTCCGTCGGTCCGTCCGTCCGTCCGTCCGTGTAAACACCTGGATTTCTGCAACCACAAAAGCTAGAGACTTCAAATAAAAAGCAAAATGCTCGATAAAACCATACGCTGTACGAGTTTATTTTTTTTTTCGATAACTCGTCCCATTTGTTTATTATCGATAACTATCGAAAATATCGCTTTGTTTTTGAGGTCTGGCGTGCACACTAAGTTTTGTTTGGTTGCTATATTGAATCTGCACATTTTGTCATTTTTGGATTTTTGATGTCACGCCCCTTTCGCCCACAATTCAACAAAAACGATAACTCACGTATATCAAATACTAGAGACTTGAAATTTGGCATATATATATGCGTTTTAATGTGATGGTAAAAAAGTTATTGGGTTCCAAGTCAAGACTGTGGGGCAGAAGGGTTATCAGTTAAATTTTTTAACTGCTTAAAAATTCACTTGTTTGCAGAGATGTGTGAGAGCTCATATTGAAATGATAAAGAATATTTCCCCTTTGGGAACATAGTATAAAAATAATAATTGTTATTCTCACTATAGTGTCTAAAATATCTAAAAGGACTATAGGAGTTCCACTAGACTGCGCTCGTACTAATATGAAATGTTATTTTACGGTAAATACAAGATTCAGTTAAGGCAAGAGAGCTGCGGCTTTTAAAAGGCAAAGTCCTTCCTGCTGCACGGTAGGCGCATTAGTGTCCTTCATGTGGCGTCTTAGTGCATACACTGAAGAAATTGACTAGAAAGAAGCGCAAGTCAGTCGAAAAACAAACGACGCCAACTTTGTGAGACGTCGTGCGATGTGCACAAAAAGGAGTTTCATGTATGCTCCGCCATATATCAGGATAGATGTCATAGCCACCGGACCTCACCTAATCGGCAATGCTCGTGCACATGCCACATACACACTTATAAGTTGGAGAGGGTAAATAGTCATTTTCGACCATGTTATTTAATTTTTTTAGAAATAAGTCTTGCCAGTGGAAGTAGCTGAGATTTTCCAGTCTGCATAGTATTCTTGGTTGCGACTGTCTCAAGTTCTGTGTGCTCGGGTAAAGCACAATTTCGGCTTCTCTTATCTTCGACTGCATCGCTCGTTCTCTTATATGCGCTTCTACGGCCATACATACATGCAACGCCCACATTTGTCCTACTTAGGTATTTTTTGTTGCGTTCACTGCCAAGCGTTCTTTTCAATTACCCGAAAGTGGAGAGCACATTTATTTTGGGGCCAATTACGAAAATTAAGTAATTTGCTAAAGTGAGCCGCCGTACTCAATAAATTCATTTTCATCTGAAAATATATTTATTTATTTTTCATAAAAATGTTTTATGCGATTTGCAGTAATAAATATGATTATTAATTTAATTGCTCTTCCCTACTCTGTACGCTCAACTACGAAGCTGATTTAGTGGGATGGAGACCACTTTGACTCTATAATAAAAATGTGTTTATGCTACACAGAGTTAAAATGTCTTCGACTTCGTTCAATGGAGATAAGCTCTGAGAATTTAACTTCCATTTTTTAGGTCTGTTTGCTAATTTTAACAATAATTTGGCAACACCAACCCAATGGTCTCTCCCAAAAAATTATAAGCTTCTGAAACAATGAGCGCCGCATTAAAAATAATTATCTTAGGACACAAATCACAATAGTAACCCTTTGTTCTAAAGATCCTTTTTGAGGCGCTTCCAGCCTTCAGGTTCTGTGAATTTCTGGCCCCACTTGTTGGGAGGACTATTAAAAAATATGCGCATGTTAATTTAAATAAAGTGTAGAAACAAATAGAAACTAATGAATGGAGAAGAGGATAGGAAAAGCGCAACCGGTCAGGATTCCTGAATGAAGTTAAGCGTACACCAATCATAGCAACAAAAGGACAGAGACCCAACCAGGGCTTCGGCTCTGGTGTTGGCCTGGGACAGAGCCAGAGCAAATATTAATCTACAAAAAGGAATTGTCACAAATTGTGTGCTATAGCCCAGGTGGCGTCTTCTGCCCGCTGGGCAAACAGCAGTTGCAACAGTGGCTGCCCAAAAAGAACAAAAGGACTTTTATTTTGTGCGCGCGTGTGTATGTTTGCTGTGATGAGGGACTCTGAAAGTGAGTCTGAGTAGAGAGCCCTAACCTTGACAGCGCTGATTGTTTCAAATCGCAAGTTTGGCTTACCTTTTTGGGAATTAATTTTGCAAATAAACGCTGACAAAACGCAGGCAACTGGACCAGGACAATGCTCTATTCTATTCATTGTGCAAGGCCAACTAATAGGATTTTGATGATAGTTGCTCGGTTTGCCATCTACTTTGACCCTCAAGCGTTGCAACCTTCACTATAATCAATTTTTGGCCAGGTTTTTTCTGTTGCTCTGTTGCTCTCTCATATGATTGTAACCTGTGACCCATGAAATGAGTTTTGCCATGTGTGTCTGTGTGTATGTGTGTGCAAAGGAGTGTGCGGGGAAGGTAAATGAAATGGCCAAATGAAATTACCAACACATTCAGTCAGAGAATGAGATGGAGATGCCGTTGAGCCGCAAAGCCGAAGCTAAAGCCAATGCCAAAAGCACCGCAATTCGTATTCATAGCATTTCTCCCACTCGCTCACATTACTTACACCCGAGCTTCCACTACGGGTTTTGTGTGTGTGGCGGTATTATAATTAATTTCAGTGGCCCAAATATGTAAATTTGACTACGAGCGAAAGCAAAAATAAATTCACAAATATAGCGCATACGCAGCGTATTCAAAATTTCTATACTGAGCAATGGCCGGCTTCTAAGCCGCTTAAATTGACTGGTTTTGAGATGGAGGACGTGAACGGAACAGCACAGCCGTCTGTATGTGTCCACGTTCATGACGCAGTTCATCAACGGCCAACTTTGGTTGCCTCTGACTTGTTACGAGAACAAAACTTTTACTTCCCGTTTCCCATTTTTTGTGCCATTGCTATTTTTTTTTGGCGACTTTTTAACTTCAACTTTAAATGAATTTCATAACAGTTTTGTGGCGTTTTTTCTAACAGCAGCCAAAAGCCAACTTTGCATGAATTAGTCACAGTGCAAATTATTCTCCGACTTCGCCACCCCCTCAACACTGCAGCTACTGCTGTATTGGAGCATTGCATCATTTTGGAGCTTTCGTAATTAGCGAAGATCTTAATTAATGGCCAGATTGGCCTCTAAATAGATTTATTGTTACGAAGTTGATTATAGCACTAACTGGGAAATAAATAAAATGACGTTAACTTTAATTCTGAAAAAATAATATTTATTATTTATTTACATTGAAACTACTCCAGCCTCCAGAATATATACACGTAGTTATCTGAAGATAAATATTAATGTTTGTTTAATTATTCATTGGATTCTCTACAAATTATAAACAAAGAAGACACAAAACTCTAGTCGAGACGACTTGGATAAGAGATACCTTGAATACTTTGACATGAAACAACAAGCATTAAAAGTTTCATTTATTCATTAAAATCAAACAACACATGCACATCAATTTGGCGCTCGGCGCTGTGTGTCGCGGTGCGAATATTTTTTCGTCTCTTCTTCTTTAATAGTAACGGAACAATTCTTGTGAGCTTGTGTTGGTATAATCTTTGTGTCGAATTTGTTTGCATAATTCACCGTATGATTTAAATAATTATTGTTGTTTTTAAAAAGACCAAACACCATATACATATTGCAACTGAAAATAATTTTAAAAATTTTGGGGAATATTTGGGGCCGGTATCCAAATGTAACAAAAACATATATACGCTCCTAACAAAAAAATGCAAGGCTCTAGATCTTATAGGTTCTGAGATCGACGCGTTCATACATACAGACGGACGGACGGACGGACAGACAGACGGACAGGGTTAGGGCAACTCAGCACGTCGAGCTGATCAAGAATATATATATATATATATATATGGAGTGTGGCACGTCTCCTTCTTCCTGTTACATACTTTTAACAAAACCATTATGCCCTGTTTTCCCATTTTTAATTGGATTAGGGTATAAGAATGGGTTATTGTAAAAAAAAAAAAAATCTACAGCTACAATATTCAGAGCGTGTGCTCTGTGTACGTATGTATGTGTGTGTACATAATTTGTTGACTATTAATAAATAAAAAAAACCTTTAATGGCTCAGCTTAAACGATTCAGGGTATCTATTAGTAGAGTCGATTCGACTAGATATTTCTTACTTATTTCAAATTAGTTAAGATGCTCTGCTTTGTTGATGGTCTATTAAATTGCCCACATAGACAGATTTGTACGACTTTTTAAGCTTATTAATATGCCTTCACGAAAAGGGGATCTAAGCAAATAAAAAGAAGCAACAAATATAACATTCACAGCAGCAACTACTCGTACCACGCTGAACAACAGCTTGAAAAACAAAGTCTATGCAAAGAAAACCTATTACCTAGTTGCATCATGCAATATGAAACCGTGAAGCTAGGGCTAACGAATTTTAAACTCAAATAGAGCGAACTGAGTAAAGTCTGAGATAAATATCAAAAGCTGGCCCACAAGGCAAGCTGGAACGAGAGGATGTAGCTATTTGCTGCATATTTACAGGAAAACAATCTAACCAAGTCATCAACTCTTATTGGCTAAGGGGGCCTTGCAAGCATCATCATTTTGAAAACCCTGGCAAATAATTTGAAAAATCAACATTGAAACTCAGACGGGGCACAGAGCGTCTCGTCGCTTGTCTAGTGAAGAAGCCAGAAAGTAGACACCATTTGAGCGCTCACGCTTGTGCGACTTCTTCTTCTGCATCTTGTGTTTAGCCTTAAATATTTGAAGCTAAATTCAGATTTGGAAAACACACTTTTGCCATTTTCGAAAATCACACTTGAATTCGGTGTTGTTGTTATTGTTATTGTTGTCGCAGCAGTTGCTTGTGTACTTTGTTGCTACTTGAGCACTGAAGTAGATGAAAGGCTTTTGGCATTTCCATTGCGTAGACTTCACAGTTCAGGGAGTGGGTAGCCGCTTGTTTGTTGTTTATTTATCGCAGCGTGTGCGGCTTTTTTGCTCCAAAGCTCGTGTAGCTTCCCAGCTGAAGTATGTTTGTCAATTGAAATGCTAGACAAAGTATCTATAGACCCACCGGATGATGATGATAATGTTGATGTCTGCGCGCAGTTTGATGGAGGGCAGAGACGTCACACAGACAAATGAATATATCGAGAGGCCGACTGTACTTAAAGGTTATCGTATTTTGTCGCTTTAAGGGATGAGTAAATGCCCTTCTGAATAAGTTGAATTTTTATACCATACTTTCATTTGTATTCATCGAATTTAAAGTAAGGATCTTTAATTTCGGAAAGCCATGAAGTCTGCTTTATTTAAGAGATATATCTTTCTGGAATTGATAACACTTTGCAAATTTAAGGCTTATTCATAACCCTTTCAAATTTTGAAGGTTTTTTATACTTTTTGCAGTAATTTGTTAGCTTTAAAAAGGATTTATCAAGGTTAAAATACATTTTCATATGGCTTTTTAATATTTAATGGATAGCATCGGTTGAAGTTCGATATATTTAAATTAAAAATTCGCATAAATAATTAAGTTGTAAAGTTTGCTGATGTGGGCAAAATTTGTCATAATTAAAGTTTTTGTGACAGAAAACAGAATTATTGAAAAAAGTCAATGTATTTTTGCAGACAGCAGCTTAAATGCGTGTAAATGCTAAATGAAAATATTGAGCAGGAGCAGCAGCCACAACAACAACAACAGCAATAACAACAGCATTGAGAATCGTACGCAACGTTCTTTGGCAGCTAACGAAAATTTTGTTCTGAACGCGTGAAAATTAATTAAAATATTCCTGTAACTGGCAAACGCCGCCGGAGCATAACTGAATTTTAATTGAACGCAATCAATGCGAATTTATGAAGTCCGTTCACCCCTACCCCGCGTTCCATTTATAGATACCTCATTCGGCAGCTTCCGACAGTTAAGCAGTTTGTCGGTCGGTAGGTCGGACTTTTGAGTCCTTTTGCAATTGGTGTTAATTTGCCTGCGCGAAAATAATAAATGAAAATCAACTTTGCCTTCACCTTCAATTCAATGGCAATCATTTTACAGCGACCCGTTTCTAGATAAGGGCAATAAAAAATTAATTAAATTCAAGCAATTTCTTAAAGAGGTGGATATCGGTTTTACAGGGTGTTCGGTCTGTTTTATTTTAGAGGGTTTCAAAACATTCCTCTTGTACACTTATCTGACAACTCCGTCAGTGTAAACACCTGGATTTCGTAAACAACAAAAGCTAGAGACTTCAAATAAAAAGCAAAATGCTCGATAATACCATACGTTGTACGAGTTTATTTTTTTTCGATAACTCGTCCCATTTCTTTATTATCGATAACTATCAAAAATATCGCTTTGTTTTTGAGGCCTGGCGTGCACACCGTTAAATATAGAATCGTGCACTAACTTTTGGTTGATTGCTACATTGAATCTGCACATTTTGTCATTTTTGGATTTTTGATGCCACGCCCCTTTTGCTCACAATTATACAAAAATGACAACTCACGTATATCAAATACTAGAGACTTGAAATTTGAGGTACATTTGAGTGTCATAATTACTCCCCGAAAATTTCATTAAGAACATAAGTCGAGCAAAAAAGTTATTAAACAATAAATTTTCCATAGTACAGCCTCTTCTGCAGCCGCATAACCGCGCAGTAAGCATATTACGTGAATGTTCGTGCATGCATATGTTTGTGTGTGTGCATGTGTTGTTTACTATTGATGAATAAATGAATCTTTTAATGATTGGTATTACAGCTCAATGGATTCAGGGTATCTCTTTGTCGAGCAGTCTTGACTAGAGTTTTATCACTTGTTAATGATTCGGTATTTTCCTTCCTGCAATGTGAGTAGATATACAAGGCTGTACAGTAATTTGAAACACTATAGAGAAGACTTGGTACATATCGAGTAATAAAAAAGATTTGAGATTTCATATATATCTCACCCATCTACCAGCCCTTCTCGCAGCCATAATCGATTGTAGCATTCACTACCCTTAAAGAGAATCATTCATTGAGAAATCGTGAACAAATAGGGCATCACGTAAAATTTTGTCAAAATGAAATATTTATTTTAACAACCAACAATGAAGACCTTTTTATATGTATATAAGCCTTTTTAAGAGATGATTAAATATATAGAAATATTTGCAAAGCTCCATAGACTTGAACTTTCTAATTTCACTGAACAGAACAGAACCTCACAGTGCAGCATGTGAAGACTTCCACTTATTATCAAAAATTAGTATTTGGTACTGAAGCTTTTCCTTCCTTTTCAAAGTGCGTAAAGAATATTGAGTGCGCATTTACAGATGCGATTCACTGTATATAAATACAATTAAATAGAATAAACATTTGTATATCAGATTGGTGCAATTGCATATTTATTTCGATTTAAGGCCTGCATAATAAAGCTTCGATTGCGAGGAGAATGAGCAAGAAAAGCAAAGGCGCAAAATCAGTGTGACAGGAAGAAACAATTTAAGCACATTGGACAGGATAAGCTCTTGGCCGTATTAGTGTCTAAAACAATGCAGTCATACACACATACACGGTCACTTATATAAGTATGCGCGTGGTTACATGGATGGCACTGCAGTTTACACAGTTTGAGAACGACATGGTCGTAGATTTTCCAAAAAGGATTTCGAAGCCAAACCAACCGAAAATTGTACACGTCCTCTATACCGGAAAGATGAGAGCGAGTAGGATGACAATGAGAAGGGCGACATTTTCTAATGGAACTGTTTTCCAAGAGACGTGTGTATGTGTACAAATATATATATATATATATATATATATATATATATATATATATATATATATATATAGATATTCGTGAGAGTGATGCCACTGAGAATCTTGCAGACGACTGCTACTTGTCTTCCTCCCGTTGTGTGTGTAATTGATTTTATCGGTCATGTTAATTTTGATTAAATATGCAAATTGACGATACAAATTTCGCCTTTCGCACACACACATATACATACAAGCACACACATTGCCATTTCCAACGTAAACCTCAAACGGGAGACACGTGCAACCCAGACCAAATGAAAGGTGGATTACCTATGAAGCAGCTCTCGACCAGTCCTGGTGACCCCCTTGACAGTTATTATGTTACGGTATTATCTCGTTATTTATGCAGCAGATGACAAATGCAATTTGCTGTTTGCACAAGGGAGCTGCTGCACTGTTAACTGGCAATAGGCAACGGGCAATGAGCAATGGCCAATGGGAACTGGCACCCAAAAATGGATGCAAGGACATGATAATTTCCAATCATTTGAATAATCTCCTTCTGGCAGCAGCCCGTGTCCGTATCCGTGTTGACCGTGCGCTGCGAAAATATTAGCTCAAGAAAATGTCTAACGAGCTCTACGTGCTGTGGCAGGCGAAGGTGTCTCTGCTGTGGTTGTCGTCCTACGTAGCTATGGGTGTGGATGTGGTGTGGCTGTGGGCATGGTTTATTAGCTGTACAGGCGGTTGGTTGATTTTGTTGCGGCATTTCGGTATTGTTTAATGAAAACGAATCGCAATGGATTGCTAATTAGCAATATTAGTCAGAGCCTTCAAAGCGAATCATAAAATTGTAAGCCAAACTAAATGGAATCAAATTATTAACACCAGTTGAAGTGCAATTTCCAATGAACTTCATGAGCTCAGTATAAACCTTAAAAAGAGTTCCATTGACGTTGTACTATCTTGGCTACATAAGCTGTTTATCAATGTTCAAATTCTAATCATAAATCGAAATCACTTGTTTAAAGTGGCACACACAAATACTAATAAATCCATACACATACACGTACGTACGTATACTTATATATATGCATATATTTGTACATATATGCTTTTATATGTTCGGTAACAAAATGGTATATTCCTGTGCTATGAATCTTATCAGGGCTATAAATGCCTCAATATTAAATTAGCTTCGTCAACAAATGCATATAATATAAATGGAAACGGTATATAAATGTTGGTCACCGTCTTATGAGTATCGACGTACAGTCCCAGTCAAGAGACACAGAGGAAATTTACTAGGGGCAGATGCATGAATGAGATGGTGATGGATGGATCAAACTATTAAACACTGGGGTCAAACTGAATATTACTTGTTCGTAATTCAACAACAGTTCTAATTATTTTAATACAATTAGTTAATAGATCTTAATCTTTGTTTGTTTCGACTCTGGGAAAAAGTATTGTGGAAAACAGTTTTACTTATAGGGTATTCAAAGCCAAGCAAAATAGGAGTCTATTGAATAAAAAATAGTCATAGGACAAATCTAATTGCCACAGAGCTTGACAAATGATGTTACCATGTGACTGCTCTGTATAAAAGGATAGCTGCAAGTTGCGCCTATTTTAGATAGCAGCTGCAAAATGTTGCAATTGTTCCCTGCAGCTAGAAATGACGCGCAGCCCACCTGCTGACAAATCAGAATGACAGTTGAAATGACTGCAAAAGGCTGGTCTGAATCATCCCGCCCGCACCGTACAGTTCTTGGCTTCGGCTCTATCTGTGTGAAAGGTGCCATTAAACGATTTTTCATCGCAAGCTGCCGCAGGTGTTATCTGCCTAGGCCGAGACCCGCTAGACCCCATCGCCTGGTTTGACATTCAGCGGTCTTCGACCTTATGGCATGACATGCGACTGTACCTTAAACTGCAGCAATTGAGTAATTTTTCTTTGGCTTGACTGAGTCCGGAAATTGAAAATCATCATAAGCTGTGCGCATTGGTGGGCGACAAGAGCGGAAATTATTATTTCTTTATCAATGGACTCTCAACAATCCTCGTCTTGCCTTACCTACTAAGCTTCTCTGAAAAGTTTGCTTGGCTTTAAGAACCGAAGTTCCCCAGGCGGGCACTCCCACATTTCACGCCAACCTTTAATGAATCGTCCGAAGCCCAATCAAGCTCCGATACGCTTACAACGAAATTTGTGCATTCATTATGCAATCACAACACGTATTTTTTAATCAATCTTACGTGCAAATATGCTGGAAGTTTTTGCATTGGTTGAGGCAGCCTGTCCTTTGTGGAACTTGAATTTATTTCTTAGACTTGGTCCATTTTGCTTTATTGATTGCAATATACTAGTAATATGATTTAAGCTATACTACGAATAGAGAGGGTATATGGTAGTACGATAAATTGAATATATATTTTTTGCATTAATACAAGAATTTTCTATTGGTATCACTGCCTTTTAGATTGGCGTTATAAATAAAGTCACATAAAGATATTTGAAATTCATCAAAGTTTTCCAGAAAAATATATGAGCAAATCAGGCGAGGATTAGCCTCTCTTAAGTTATGTGAATTATTCACATATATATATTATAGATCAGCATAAAAATATTGGATATCAGCAAATTTATTTATTAATAAAATAATATAATATATATAAATATAAATATATATATATATATATATATATATATATATATATATATATATTTCAAAGTGTTATATATGTTTTTATTCGCTATCTTAGGAAATAATACAAATTTGAAGAAGAGGTTCAACTAGCTGCAGCAGGTGTTTGGCCAATAAGTCTCAGTGGTCACGACACGATGCGAAGTTATATTCGAAAATTAGGCTGTTTTGCCGCTTGCCAGGCATATAAAATCCGAATACATGGCCCAAGATAAGATAAAACGACTCATTTATTGACTGAAGTAACAAAATGGTATTTTTGACTTACATTTTTTTAAAGTTGTGGGTAGTCGGAGTCACGTTATATAATAACGATATGAGCCAGGACCGTTATGTGAAGACTCTGTCGGAAACGTAATATAAAGTCCGAAGGCTACAGTCAACTACACCGGTGAAAGTGCTCCTAAGCAAACATAGTTAAAATGTCATTTACTTACCTAGCAGCATGTTCCTAGTCATTATTGATATTATATTATATATGAAAACATCGGTTGTAGATCTAGTCTGCTTAGGTAAATATAATAATATATAACGATAACAGTTATTTCTTCTCTTCAGTAAAAAAGTTGTAGAGTAGCGCTCAGTCAAGTACTCAATTGAAAGAGTTCCATAAATGTACATGGACTGCCGTCAATCGAAGCTAAATATCCATTTATTTGCGTTATCTGATTGAGATATGTCTTTTAAAATTGTGAGAAGGTAACCCGATCGATTTTTAATTTTGAAATTTACAATATTTGATTATCCCATGAAGTGAATAGTCCTAAATTGTTTGTATCTTCATAAACTCTTCAGCTAATTCCTTTACCATATGTAATGTCTATATCTTATCGGCGGCATGCTGGTAACTGCCGCAGTAGAAGCATTTATTGATACCAACCCAAATTGTATACATACATATCAGTTCGTCTGTATATATAGTATGTACACCCATGCAAGTATGTAGAAAATGATATAGCTTAGTTTTTCGGTTTTTCTTTTAGCTTATCAATAATATGCTTGAAGTATTTCACGGTCTTTTGCGCTGTTTAACTGGTGACCACATTTCAGTCTTCAGTTGATATATAATCAATGAAGAGAATTTCTTTCTTTTCGTTCCCGATAACCAGGTATATACCCCCATGTGTATAACCTGTTGGAACGATTTTTCATGTATGCTTGGAGCCTTAGCTTTATTCACTTGGCTCTATCTATTTACGGCATATTCGTCATGAGGTTGTACTATCTCTGTCTGTGTGTGTTGACGTTTCCTACTATCGATAAGAGCGGCCAATCCAAATCCAGTTATCTGCTCCTAACACACACAAGCACACCACGCATGTTTTGTCAGAAAGATATTGCCTGAGTAAAAGGTAAAGTAAATAAAATGCCGTCGTCAGATAAGGCATATCATATAAAAAGCGATATCTATGAAAATATGTCATTATTTCGTTATTGAACTCCGAAGTGCTTAGTTCTGTGCCGTGGTTTCCTTCCTCTTATGTGTTTAATAAGAAATATATGTATATACCTATTATTGACAAAAAAAAAAGAAAATATATATATATATATATATATATTTAGATATAGATTGTCACCTGTAATTGTTTTTCCCGCCGCTAGAATGTGTTTCGATGTTCCTCAATTGGTGTAGATTGGCAAGTAGAATAGCAGGCTTATCACATGTATAATTTGACCCAGTGTGAGATTCTTCTATTCTACTTTCGACAAGCACCAGCACGTCGATTTCGCAAACTATTCAACAAAGGCGCTGTGCTCACATATGTGATGGTAAGTTAAAGCACACACACACACTATCTCGTACATGTAAAACAGTCGGCACAACTAATTTATGTAAATATAATGAAAAATATTTATCTTATGCGGCATTCGTTTGATATCGGCGAAATGCTTTACTCACGAATTTCGTGTGATAATAATGGATGGGCGTGCCCGAATTAATAAATAACAAATGAACTGGACAAAACTCTTAGAATTCAATACAAATTTTTCATATATACATATATATATATATATATTCACGTATATACTTATAGAAACATGTGACATATCGATCCATTATTTTGGGCTAGACAAACAACAACTGAAGTTTATATAATCATGCTGGTGGAATCAATTTTCTGCTGCTTATGTATAGGCAGATAAGAAAAGTTTCTTATTGTTTTGTTTCTTATTTTTTTGCCAGCTCAATGATTTTTTTTTATAGATCAATTCATAAGGCTCTGATAAGGAAATCCACTTGAAATGTGTGTGCTTACCAGTATTTGATGGGCTCTTAGTATATACTAAAAAAGTGGGTTGCTTATGTAAGTACTGAGCCTATGGATTATGTACCGAAGAAATACTTTATTTGTCAATAATATCAACACCTAATACGTTTTGATTTATTATCTTAATAATTTTTATTTAATTCGTTCCGTAAAATTGGTTATCGTGTGGAGCTGTCCCATATGAGAGATGTATAAGTGTATATATATCCCCGTCATTTGTCTGTGTGCTGCTCTTGCTCTTTGACTCGAACTAACTCAGCCAGTCTACATAATGAAAATGCAATTAATTTTTTCCAGCAATTTCCTTTTGCTCCCCCAAGTCACAGCCGACAGCTGCTTCAACTCTGACTCCAGCTTTGACTGCGATCCCGATGCTGTTGCAATATTATGACTCCTGCTGTTTGTTCTGACAGCCAACCGTGCTGCCGCCGGGGCCATAGCAAAAAAAGCTGATGTTTATTGTAAAGCATTTTCTTTGACGGCGGCAAAACGATTGCATCGCCAGCCCTTCCGTCCCACGTAACATCTCTGTTGGCATGGTCCATGAACAATTCGCATTAAATGAGGAAACCAATTATTCGCGCTTATAAAGATTTACCGCCACACACAGACACACACAGAGTTAGACAGATACAGCTACATATATAGATATATATAAATACAGATACAGATGCAGCTCTAGAACTTCCGCTGTCGTTTATGTGCCCAGTTTGGCAATGCCATGTTTTGTTTTATTTTGCCTATACTTTAATATGGGGTCGGATTAATTAAAGCTGTATACCAAAAGCTTTTCTAGGAGCTTAGAAAGTCTAAGCTATCTTTTTCTAGATTTTTCATGTCACCATTGAAACACTTATCGCTAATGGTACCACAATTTCCGGTTGCCGAGAAGCGTTTTCATTATAATTTTGCACATTTTTAACGTCCTTTGTTAGCCAATTGCCGGCTAGCCAATTTTTTTGCATTAACGGTCATCACAAAGCCTATTTGATGGCTCACACTCAGTGTCTGCTTCGGGCATAAATTGTCATTTATTCTGGACGCCCTGCTGCTGTGGCGAAATCGTGGCGAGAATTTGCGCAAAATTACCTTTCATTTTGTCATCAAAAACCACTTGAATGGGCGACAACGCCGACAACGACGACTGAAGCAAAGGCAAAGGCAACAGATGCCTGTCCCACTGTCTGCCTACCCAAGACTTACCGGGAGCCGCAGCAATTACAGGCGGTAGTGTCCAGCCCCTTTGACCGTAATTTAGGAAAGAAACATCTTCAGTTGTGCCTTAAAGCTTTTCAAGCCTCGGTATCCGGCTTGCGTGTTGGCTTTTGCTTTTCGTCTTTGTATTGCATTTCTCGAAACCGAAAGCGCATTGGCCAAGCACCCATTTGCCAACCCCTGACTACGTATACCCAAAAGAAGCGTTAAATTAAAACGTAAATACCACTTAGCCAACTATAAAGCAAGTGGCCAGCGCCAACGACTGCACCTAGCTGTAATCAGTGGGTAATTAACCAGACGACGGTGTGCTAGAGCATTCAGGTGATGCAGGCACCTTGCAACTGTAAAAGATAATTTAATCAGACTAAGAGGATGAGAAAGAGAGAGAGAGAGAGCGGAAGAAAGGAACAGGGACAGAATTTACGCTGGATGTCTTTGTTTTAAAGAGTTTAGACTCACATTACTCAATTAAACCAGTGTAGTTGCAAACTCGAGGTGACAGCTGTGCTCAGCCACCATATGAGACTCCACTATTCTTTATAATCGCTTCAACTTCATTTCATTCTCCCACACTCTCCTGCAAACGGCTAAGTTTTTGGCACAGGCATCGAAAATTGTGTGAGTTAAACCATAAATAAGTTTCTAAGCGTTCATTTTGACAGTTTCATCCACAGAAAACGCGCAAAAGAAGCATCGTTATCCTACATCCCCTTCATAAAATGGGGGATATAAAAAACGAAGCTTGAATAGAACTTTGTTAATGTAATTCACATTGACAGATGCAGCTCTTCTTCCAAAGGACTGACCAACTTGCATACATATTATGTGTGCCATTAATGCATTACTAATAAATTAAAGAATTACTAAGTTAGTAAACAAGTTGACTGATGCAGCTGAAAAAAAGCTGGGGTCCTTATACAATTTCTTTTGTTATAGGGTATCTAATACGCAGAATTTCATATGCAGCCTCAATTTCGACTTGTTGTTATTTTATCGGTTTGTTTTGGTGGTATGAGAACGTATTGCAGTTTGCCAACATTTTTTTTTGTTGGGTACTGTTTCATGTGTCTTTTGGAAAATTGCAACTGCTGCACATTGGGCAAAAAATTCTAAACTGCAATAAATTCATCAAATGTGCAATGGAACATGCTGTAATGTCACGCCCACCCCAACCCATCATTCGAACACCGCACCAGCCCCTTGTAATCCCAGCCACGTATCGAAATGCGACACGATGTGGCATGGCATGGCCACCCATCTGCATACTCCATTAAATGTCTGAGTTCTGAATTGGACGATATTTCGTAGGCAAATTTGCAATAAATTGTAAATGTTTGTGTATCGTTGGATGCTGGGAACGAACGAACTCGGAATGAGCAGGAGCGCAAACAGTCCAACGAAGCTGTTGTTTTACTGCTGCGGTGGCTGGCATTTGCTCCACTCTAATATGTGCAGCGCCCCAGGAGGTTGGGTTTTCCGTAAAACTTCTCCTGTGCACGCCTGTCAAGCTTTACAAGTGTTGTGCAGATTGTTTTTCTAAGCAAAATGACGCGCTTGCTACAGAGCTACGCGAACTGAAATATGCAATTTATTAATGAAGAAATTGCATGCCTACTTTGAAAAAGAAAACACAATTTAAATACCTCTTAAATATTATATAATTTCTTATACCCTGAACCATTGAAAATGGAATTTAAGGGATTTAAGGGATTTTGTTAAAAGTGTGTAACAGGCAGAAAGAGGCGTGCCACACCCCCAAAAGTATATAAATTCTTCATCAGGACAACAAGCCAAGTCATTGAGCTCTGTCCGTCTGTCCGTCCGTCCGTCCGTTCATATGTATGAACGCTTCGATCTCAGAAACTTTAAGAGCTAGAAACTTGAATTTGTTTGTTATACTCGTATATACAGCGCGCATATCGAGTTTGTTTCAGAAAATCGATAACTATTCTTCAATAATTGTTATCTATTTAAAATCATAAACCAAATCAGTTAAGATTTCTTATCTTTTTCAACTTAAAAGCTAGAGTCTCCAAATTTCGCATGTGGATTTATGTATATTTTTACCAATTTCGAATTTTGTTACTTTTGGCCGCAAATTTCATCAAAATTTTAAAAACTATGTTCAATGGCTAATATTGCACATATGAATAAGGTGTTTCGTCTTTAAAAAAAAAAACAATAATAATTATTTACATCTTATGGTGAAAGTTTCATCAAAATCCGTTAATAAACTCAAAAATGTGTGGCCACTCAACAGCGATTGAAACGCAAAGCGCACAGAGACAAGCTTTTTTAAAAGTAACGGAACAATTCTTGTGAGCTTGCAAAAGTGTGCTGGTATAATCTTTGTGTCGAATTTGTACCATTGTCATAGATTTAAGTCGCGTGATATGGTTGTACATACGAGTTATGAACTATATTAAAAAACTAAGAGCGGCTGGATTAGGGTATCCCCTAGTCGGGCATACGACTAAAGTTTTCTTACTTGTTTTTTTTTTTTTTTTTTTTTTTTGACAAAGTTTTTATATATGCCATTATTGCAACTTTGGAGAAATCTGGGGCTGGTAATAAAAATATTAATAAAGGGACATGCCAAATTAGGAGATTCTAGCTTCTAAGATGAAAACGAAAAAAATCGTAACTGATTTTGGATATGGTTTTAAATCGATACCAATTATTCAGGAATAATTATCCATTTTCAGAAACAAACTCGATATGCGCGTGGTATACACAAACCTACCAAAAAAAAAAATTCATTCAGTCTCTAGCTCTGATAGGTTCTGAGGTCGACGCGTTCAGAAATACGTACGAACAGTCGGACGGATGGATTCAGCCTGAACCATTGACAATGGAATTTCAGAGTATAATATTTTTGTGAAAATGTATGTAACAGGCAGAAGGAGGCGTGCCACACCCCATAAAGTATATATATTCTTGATCAGCTCGACTCCGTCTGTCCATCGTGTAAGCACATCGACAACAAAAAGTTAGGGATTCGAAATATAAAGCAAAATGCTCAATAATCCCATACACTGTACGAGTTTATTTTTTTTTTCGATACCTCATCAGATTTCCCTATAACCGCTAACTATCGAAAATATCGTTTTGTTTTGATCCCTAGCGTACACACCGGTCAAGAAAGAGTCGTGCAGTAAGTTGTACTTGAGTGCTGTATTGAATTCGCATATTTTGTCATCTTTAGATTTTTTATTCCACATCCCCTTCGACCACAATTCATAAAAATTCACAATTTCTGTAAATCAAATACTAGAGACTTGACATTTGAATGTCATTATTATTATGCTCTGAAGAGTTAAATAAGAGCCTTTGTCTAGAAAAAAACTTATTAAACAATTAAGTTAATATAATATATTATAGCCTATACTGCAGTGACAGCGCTGCCGCCGCATAAACTGGTAGTACAGTGTGTAGGTGCATGTGTTGTTTGCTATTGTTGAATAAAACAATCTTTTAATGATTGGTATCAAAGCTCAAAGGATTCAGGGTATCTTTTAGTCGAGCCGTCTCGACTAGAGTTTCGCTACTTGTTATTATAAGTTCATACAGTTTTTCGGTGCGGCATGCCGCCTTCTTCCAGTTCTATACATTATCACAAAACCGTTATACCCCGAAATTTAATTTTTATGGATTTGGGGTATAAAATAAAAAAGCATTTACCCGAGAGGAAAATACGTATTAAACCTTTTTACGGCATCTAAGTATTAATAAACTATGTGATTTACTTGTAGGAGATTTAAATGTATTTATTTATCTGAATATTGGCTTCGTTCGATTCTGAACGCAACAATTGAAGCCTCATTTATTTTATAATTTTCAACAACAGTGTGCACCCAGGCAGCAAATTTCGCCCAGTGCACGTTGGCTGCATTCAATTATGCAATTAATATATGACTTTCGTATAATGCAATTAAAAGTCAGAAGCGTTGGGTCATCCAACGATGGCCACGTGGCTTAAAATTCTGCTGCATGTGCAGCTTTCGAGCCCACACTTACCTTTGCCCTGTGCCCTGTGCACAGAGCCCAGATATGACTGGTGCGTAGTGCCCAGTTCAATCAGCATACCGAGTGGGGTAGATATGTACGCCAGATGTAGAGAAGAGCAGGAAGATTGTGGGTCTCATAAAGTTGCCTAACGCAGCAGAAATGTCGACAGACAGATACAGATATGCACATACTGAAGCGTAATTTAGCTATTAAGTCGCATTTTTATTTGGAAGCGGTGCAGCGTCAATTCGTAGTCATCGAATCGACCATCGACTGTAGCCCAGCAGTCCTCACTGCCTTCAAGCCCCGAAGGCCTCATAGGCACTACTGTAGAGATTCAGAGCAATTTTTGCCCACAACCAATGGCACACAAGATTGTTTGGAGGATGAGCGCGAGGAAGTATTTTTGCAACGCATCGGAAACGGAAAGTGTTCTATTGGTCAGCCAGCGCAAGACACTGCCTTAAATGTTGTCCAATACAGCAACCAGAGTGCAGCTGCGGCTCTTTTATTTTGGCAGTATACGCGAATGTTCCGCAAGAGCTTTACACAGTAGACCGTTAAATTAATCGTGGCAGCTATCCAGCTATTGAGACCGGCCGGCAAGATTTGCATGCCAGGGTTTTATTCTTTTATTGCTCAGTTTTCGGGTATGAATGCTTGTTAAGATTGGTCTTTTGATTGCAATGCAGAATATTTTTTCGATTTCTGTAAATGTAAACAGTTCCATGCACTTTATTCTAGTCAGAAAATTTAAGTTTTAGGAACTTTATATATTGAGCTCTCGCTCATTACTGACTGCAGAGTATCTCCCAGCAAAGCAATGTCTACTTTAATTCGCTTGTGTGCTTTTGTCAGTACTTTTCTTTTGGGCAACATCCGTATTTAAATTATTAACTTGAGCAGACATTAATTTCGACCGGAAATGGTTTTCATTAGGGAGATTTTAGCGGTAAATAAATGACTTAACCGACTAAAAGCTGCGGGAAGATAGTGAAATTTATTTTCTTATTACCACTTATTATTACAGGGCATGTAGGCTCGGTCTGAAAAATAAAATATAAATATAAAATATAATAAATATATAAGGTAATTATTTAGGATATTATCATAAACCCATTGAAAATGGGAGTATAAATATTCTTGTCCTGGATTATCTGGTTCGATTGAGCTCTCTCCGCTTGACCGCTCATCTTTTTATACCCTGAATCCATTGAAAATGGAAATTTCAGGGTATAATGTTTTTGTGCAAATGTATGTAACAGGCAGAAGGAGGCGTGCCACACCCCATAAAGTATATATATTCTTGATCAGCTCGATGAGCTGAGTTGAACTAGCCCTGTCCGTCGCTTTGTTTTTGAGGTCTGGCGTGCACACCGTTAAAGATAGAATCGTGCACTAAGTTGTGTTTGATTGCTATATTGAATCCGCACATTTTGTCATTTTTGGATTTTTGATGCCACGCCCTTTTCGCCCACAATTCAACAAAAACTATAACTCACGTATATCAAATACTAGAAACTTGAAATTTGGCAAATAGGTACATTTGGATGTCATAATCATTCTTCGAAAATTTCATTAAGAACATAGGTCGAGAAAAAAAGTTATTAAACAATAAAGTTTGCATAGTACAGCCTCTGTTGCAGCCGAAAAACTGTGCAGTGAGCATATTACGTGCATACATATGTTTGTGTGTGTGTGTGTGCTTGTGTTGGTTACTATTAATGAATAAATGAAGCTCTTAATGATTGGTATTACAGCTCAATGGGTTCAGGGTATCTCCTAGTCGAGCAGTCTCGACTAGAGTTTCGTTACTTGTTATTTTTAGACTCTGTTGCCAAAAAAAAGGAGTATACTACTTTTTTGCTAGAAACTTGATATTTGAAATTTTTAGTCGTTTGTACCCTCGACAGATAAGGTGTAAAAAAAAAAAATAACCCGTAATTGCTTAAATTTTTTAAATTTGTATTTATAGGTTTTTAAGTCTGTAACGGTTGTGATTATCTATTGAAAAATTTATATTTTATATCTATTAGAGGCGTGGAAAATTGGATCGAAAGATGTGGCATTTTTCAAAAGTTACCAATTCTTAAGTATAATTAGCTGATTTTATTTTTATCAAAATGTTAATCTAGAGAAAAATTTATTCAACGATAGATTTCTTATAGCAAAGCCCTGCGTATTCAGCAGATCGCGTTCCTATGCATGCGCTTCAGGGTGTCTCTCTAACAAGACGTCTTAAGTAGAGAATATAAATTTATTAATATATATATTATTGATCTATCATTAATATAAATATTTATATTCCCATGGTTTTTACAGCAATCGCGTTTTCATTTATATCTAATTTAGTGGTCAAAGCAATTAGAGCCCATCTCAGAGTCAGTGACTTTGCTATGCAGTGCCGCATTTTAATCTCCGACCGCAACCACAGGCACAGGCACAGGCTCAGACACAGGTACAGATACATGCAGAGACAGCAGTACAGACACTGACAATTAATATTCAAATTTATTAGCCACCTATGAACCGAGTGTGTGCATTATCAGCAGGCACTCGACAGCGCTGACAACGACAATTTACATGTAGCAGAAGACCAGGGCAGGAGAGCAGGACACTAGCATATCCAGACTGCCTGTCTATCTGGCACGCACATTGACGTTAATTCAGGGAGGATAGAGAGCAGAGTGAGCTGGGAGCAGAGAGCACAAAAGTATTGGCGACAATTGCACGATGGGACCTAAGGGAAGTATTTCATTGGCTGACCGGGTGTCTGGTCTGTGTTGGTTCTGTCAGTGCGCTTAATTATTTGCATATGATTAGACTTAATGGTCGATTGAGCTACTCCGACCGGGGGTAATCACACGAGCCAGCGCGCCACTGCTGTGTAATTGTTAATGATGATTAGATTCAATTTAGGGCATCATTAGTTAGCTGACGACGCTACAGCTGCAGCTATTGTTAGTGCTCGCACTCTTCTTCCTTCGAGTCACTTTAAATTTATGCCAATGCCGCAATGTCAGCAGCCCCATCCACTGACAAATGATGCGACCAGTGGGTTGACGTTGACCTAAGTGGCTTACGTGAACGCTGGTAAATTGCAACGTGACCTGAGGCCGTCGAGTCTGAGGTTAATTTTGCAAAATTGCCGAGTCAACGAGTAGCTGGTGGGGCTGACATACGAAGCTGCTGAAGTAGTTCAAAGTGTATGCAAATGTGAGGCATTGTGTGGCTTAGCTGGAAAAGCCAAAAATAGAAGGAAAGAGCCATCGCGGTGGTCATCTTGTATTGCTGGAAATGAGGCTAGAAACGGGGTTGGAGTTTACGGAGCTGCAACTGTTACTGGGGGTGTCCATTGTGCGATTTTAATCACTCTGAAATCGTCGGCGAAATAGTCAACCAACTAGTTGTTCATTCAAATTGCTGTGTGCGTGGTCGAAGCCGAAAAGCTCAAGAGCTACAATTAATATAATTGAGATGGGTAGAAACAAGGGTTTAAAATTTGTTAAGTTTATTTTAATCTATTTCTTTTTTAAGATTCATATACATTTATACATGCATACAAAATTCAGTTGTTAAGTATGCTTAATGAAAAGTGAAAATTATAGTTATATGTATACGAATTATAAGAATTCACTGAGTGCGCATACACAAAATTTGGGATACCCTGGCATAGATTCAGAAATAGTTTTGAATATACTAAACACCTTTATCTTTGCTTATTTATTTCAGTTTCACTGCTCTTGGCAGGTAGGTATAACTAATAAGAAAGTTTTGAAGACTAATAAATGAATAAACAAGTAACGAAACTCTAGTCGAGACTGCTCGACTAAGAGATACCCTGAATCCATTGAGCTGTAATACCAATCATTAAGAGCTTCATTTATTCATTAATAGTAAACAACACATGCACACACACACACACAAACATATGTATGCACGTAATATGCTCACTGCGCAGTTTTGCGGCTGCAGAAGAGGCTGTGCTATGGAAACTTTATTGTTTAATAACTTTTTTTCTCGACCTATATTCTTAATGAAATTTTCGGGGCATGATTATGACATCCAAATGTACCTATTTGCCAAATTCCAAGTCTCTAGTATTTGATATACGTGAGTTATCGATTTTGTTGAATTGTGGGCGAAAGGGGCGTGGCATCAAAAATCCAAAAATGACAAAATGTGCGGATTCAATATAGCAATCAAACACAACTTAGTGCACGATTTTATCTTTAACGGTGTGCACGCAAGAGCTCAAAAACAAAGCGATATTTTCGATAGTTATCGATAAAAAAGAAATGGGATGAGTTATCGAAAAAAAAAAATAAACTCGTACAGAGTATGGTATTATCGAGCATTTTGCTTTTTATTTGAAGTCTCTAGCTTTTGTGGTTGCAGAAATCCAGGTGTTTACACGGACGGACGGACGGACGGACGGACGGACAGACGGACAGGGCTAGTTCAACTCAGCTCATCGAGCTGATCAAGAATATATATACTTTATGGGGTGTGGCACGCCTCCTTCTGCCTGTTACATACATTTGCACAAAAACATTATACCCTGAAATTTCCATTTTCAATGGATTCAGGGTATAAAAATAGATTGTGTATTATATTAATCATTGACTTGAAAATGAGTTAATTTTGATATAATATGATTCTCCAGCTGAGTCTACAAAAAGAACTTGATTTAAAATGTGACAATCATTGCGTGTGCAAGGGTATTAAGGGCCGATGTTGTTCTTGGTCCACTTGGCAATTGCTACTGGCAATTTGCCACAGTTTGAGTTTATTAACAGAAATTTATTGTAATTAGCGTTGGGAATTTGTAGCTTCAAGTGGAAACCAACCAGGAATAATAAAATATGAAAGTAAGTTTTGGGGATTGAAAAGTTTTTAATTTAAGCTGAGCTTATTATCAGCTCTCTCCATTGCTTCGAATAGGTGTGGAAGTGATTAAAAAAGTTCTGCAAACCGATTAGAAATGCAAAGTTATGCTCGAATTTAATTGCATTTGTTGTTTGCATAGACACACAAAATAAAAAATAAAAATGTTGCTGTTGGGCACAACCGACTCCGTGATGCTCTATTCCCTTAGGTGCAACATTGGAAGCTGAACAGCAACTCAAAACTGCAAATTCTTTTTCTTAGGCCTAATAGTTCATAATATAAGAAATGTGAAATTTCAAGGTATTTTTAATGGAATATGCCCTCAAAATAGGGTGAAGTCAGAAAATGTAGACTTTTCCAAACGCCCACGCATTTTGTGAGTTTAGATATTTAATCTAAATTTTTTTATACCCTGATCCCATTGAAAATGGGAAAACAGGGTATATTGTTTTTGTTAAAAGTATGTAACAGGCAGAAGGAGGCGTGCCACACCCCATAAAGTATATATATTCTTGATCAGGACGACAAGGCAAGTTGATTGAGCCCTGTCCGTCTGTCTGTCCGTCCGTCCGTCCGTCCGTATGTATGAACGCGTCGAACTCAGAACCTATAAGAGCTAGAGACTTGATTTTTTTTGTTAGGCGCGTATATTGGACGCGCATATCGAGTTTGTTTCAGAAAATCGATAACTATTCCTGAATATTTGTTATCGATTTAAAACCATATGAAAAATCAGTTATGATTTTTTATCTTTTTCATCTTAAAAGCTAGAGTCTCCAAATTTCGCATGTGGATTTATGTATATTTTTATTAATTTCGGTTTTTGTTACATATGGATACCGGCCCCACATTTCCCCAAAACTTTGAAAATTATTTTCAGTTGCAATATGTATAGGGTGTTTGGTCTTTTTAAAAACAACAACAATCATTTAAATCATATGGTGTAAGCTTTATCAAAATCCGTTGAGCATAACATTTATTAAAGAAAATGTTTGGCTACATCAACAGCTATTGAACTGCAAAGCGCACAGAGACCAGCTGGCGCTTATACTTGTTCATTATGTTTACATGTGCACACATGCATTCAAATGCTCGCGAACAAATATTCTAAGAACCGCAATTGCCTTTGAGTTTGGGTCGAATTGTGTTTGAATTGTTTTTGCTACCTAATTTCAATTGCCGCTCAGCGCTGTGCGTCGCAGTGCGAATATGTTTTCGATCTTCTTCTTTAATAGTAACGGAACAATTCTTGTGAGCTTGCAAAAGTGAGCTAGCATAATCTGTGTGTCGAATTTGTTTGCATAATTCCTCTTTGTTCGACTTTCTTAGTACAATTGGCATAGATTTAAGTCGCGTGATATAGGTTGTACATACGAGTTATGGACTATATTAAACAAGTAACTAAACTCTAGTCGAGAAGTCTCTAGCTTTTGTGGTTGCAGAAATCCAGGTGTTTACACGGACGGACGGACGGACGGACGGACGGACAGACGGACAGGGCTAGTTCAACTCAGCTCGTCGAGCTGATCAAGAATATATATACTTTATGGGGTGTGGCACGCCTCCTTCTGCCTGTTACATACATTTGCACAAAAACATTATACCCTGAAATTTCCATTTTCAATGGATTCAGGGTATAAAAACTAAGAGCGGGTGGGATTAGGGTATCCCCTAGTCTGGCGCGCCGACTAGAGTTTTCTTACTTGTTCTTTTTTTATAACTCATCCTATTGCCTTATAATCGATAAAAATCGCTATTTATAAGTCCTAGTGTGCGCACCGTTCAAGATAGAATCGTGCACTAAATTGTGTTTGATTGCTATATTGAACACGCATATTTTGTGATTTTGATGCCACGCCCCTTTTGCCTACAATTCACAAATCCCGTATATCAAATATTAGAGACTTAAAATTTGGCAAAAATGCACAAAAGACTGTCATAAATTTGCTGTTAAAATTGCATTAGGAACGTATGTCTAGAAACAATTTTATAAGGCAATTAAATTTACATAGTACTGCTTATGCTGCATCCGCTGCGCTGCCACTGTGTCAACTGAGCAGTGTACAGAGCGCGTGCATATTAATACGTGCGTATGTACATAAGTGTTTTGAATACTAAGATTAATGCAATAAAATTGTAAAGTTAAAATCTCAGTTTGAAGGGTTTATGTGTGTTTCTGGGCTTTTAGACTCGGGCTGAAAAGTCGCAAATATTATGCCTGCAATAAACAAAGAGGAAACTAATAAAGTATGTCCCAATTCTTCATTAGCTACGCCAGATTCAATTCTGTTTTTATTATGTTGAGTGTCGCTGGTATCAATGAAATACCACAAACTTTCTTATTCATTGACAATCTTCAAGTATCTACAAATATGACAGGTAGGTCAATTTACGGAAATGTTGGATTTAGTCAAGTTTCCGTTAAACGGATGAAGGGATTTTAGGAACAATATTTTTACCTATTAATATTTACCTCTTTTGAAGTACTTCACATTGATTTCATTCACTTACGCGTTGGTAGTTATGAAACTGTGAACAAGTAAACAACGCGCAATTTTTAATCTGTGAAGAAAAGTTATTTTTAACTGTGAACCGCTAGAACATTCAAGACTATTTATAGTTACCACAGTGGTATTTCTTCAAGTGTTTAGGATAGAGTGTAATTTAAATTATTGTTTTAAACTTTTTTTTTAAGATAAGTAAGATTTGCATGGCGTTTAGTAATTATGAATATTACGAAATATTTGATTTGTATTAAGAAATATATAAAATGTTTATGTAAATAATTAATAGGTATTTAGTTTAGAGAGAGTGTATGTAATAATTATTTATTTACTTATTTAAGAAAATATTTTAATTGCCTTAATATTCAGTGTTTAGTTTATAGAGATTGCTTGTAATAATTATTTATTTATTTATTTACTTATATAAGAAAATATTTTAGTTCCCTTAATAAATATAATAAAACACTTTTACACCTTTTTTAGTTCAGGGTATCTCTTAGTCGAGCCGTATCAACTAGAGCACTTTTACTTGTTCATAAATAAATTGAGCTTAGGTTAAGTACATGTCACCAAAATCAGCGACAAAGCGAGCGAGAATTTTTATATGTACGCATTATGTTTGTATACGCATATCAACAAACTATCACGATTTGTAGTTCCATGAGTCAAGCATATGAAGCTATTATACAAAGAATACATAGAACATAAGCGTTAATTCTTTTGTGGGAAAATGTATAATAATACATAATACTTTCAGACTGTATAGTGTTGTTTGTTTTATAAAAGCAAAAATACGTACATTAAACATTGCATAAAGCCAATATACTCATTTTCCTTGGAAAATTATTGTAGGATAAGAAAAAAAAAAAACAGTCATGCCGAAAGGACTCGCAAAGTCTCTGCCACAGCACCTTTCAAGAAAGCAAATCGCTGAAAAAACTAACCATTCAGCCATGAAATTAAGACTGCTCTCAAAAATATTGCAAAATGCAAAAATATTGCTCGGGCTTTCAGCTATTCACGTTATCGTTGGCAGCAAGGACATTTTTGGCATTTTTTTTATATATATTTTAGTTTGTTGGCAGGCCAGACAAAGGAGACAAGGAGCAACAAATTCTATAGGTATTTAAATGAAAATTATGTGCACTTCGGCTCAAGTTAAATGCAGCGCCGAGAGATTTATGGTTATCGTGGGCTTGAGTAAGGCTTCGTATATGAATTGGAAAATATTTGTAGATAGGGTTGAGCTGCACTCTGAGTAGCTGCCATAGTAGCAGCCTTCAGCAACTGCAAGTCGGCGGCTTCATATGAGATTTCTTATCCCGTTTTCTCACAGCTAGACCAATTAAAATCCTTTCGCTATTGTAATGCCACGCAATCAAGTTGCGGTTATTTTGAAATCATTTTTCATAAACTCTTAACATATTCATTTGTTGAATTTCACCCCGCTACGTTGCAGTTATGTGGCTGACTGCTAGAAAAATAAACTCGTTGGGCCACACAACAGCACACAAATTGCGTTAGGGTGCGCAGTTGAGAAACTTTTCGTACCAACGCGAACAATCCTACAATTTTGAAGTGAAATCGTAATATTGATTGGGTAGAGTAACTCAGTTTTCTTAAATATACATTCAACAAATTCGTCTGGCTATTGTTTAAGTATGTGTCAAATCAGACTTCTATCTCACAGGTCCATTAGTATTGACCTAAGAATCTTTTGCAATTAAATTATAAAATAAGGTTTAAGTCTCTTATAAAGGGTATTCAGAACTCAACTTTTCAAAAATCACTTTACTTTTCTTCTGTTTTTTTTTTTTTTTTAGCTTTTTTAGCTGCTTTCCCAAGTGCTTTTCATGGCAAATGAAAAATATTTGCTCCTATTGTGTGTATTGCTGTGTGTATCACAAGTTTTTCAACTCTCGCACACTTCATGGGAACATATGCCCAAAAATTGACCATGATTTGTTCCCTGCACCGTCGGCATTTGAGTAGTTCAGAGTTTCACCTTTAGATAATGTGTACTAAGCTTGCAAAAAATATAGTTAGTTAATATATTTTTCATTGCAAGAACTTTGAAATAATTTAAGCCGCAAAAGTTACAAATATATTCAACTATATTTTTAAGTAATACTATAGTAACACAATATATCTGCTTTATCAAGAAGGTGAAATTTCAACCAGGAAATATGTTAACTTCCATCCCATCTAGTAAAGCAAACCATACAAAGGCTACTTAGTACCCGAAGTATACTAAAGTGATAAATCTCTGAGAGCATGACTTTATTCTTTATGAATTTCTTTTGGATAAATATCAATAATATTCTCAATAGCTCCTATCCGTTTTATTATCTTTAAGTGAGATGAACAACTTTAAGGCCTGTCCTTGCTGTAATTCCAGCAAATGCATTGCGAAGACCTTTGAGAGCTTGAACAGCTGTCAAAAAACTTGTCTCGTTTCAAATCGAATTAAGTTCAATTACATTTTCCGGTCTCTGTTGAGCCCTAGTCAGGGGCTAAACTGCTGCCGACAAGCTGCACATACTTTACTTTTTTTAAGGGAATGGAAATGAACTCACAGAATAGGGAACACGGACCGAGTATAGCAGACAACTCGCATCCACTCATTTATTTTGTCTCTTTCACTCACTCATGTGTTGTGTAGGAAATGGAGCACGTGAAAAAAGCTGAGCTAAGGTGTGAAAACCTTTCAGATTCATTAAAAATTTAAAAAGTTCAAAGTGTTTTCACACGCGAGCTCTATGCAATGAAAATGGAACTCGGTCTTTGCTTCAATAGATGCAAGGCTTGAACATGGCTTTACAGATACTTGAATAGTGTAGTTATTGAAAGTCGACGAGTAACGTATCATGATAGGTTTTCAGAAAATAAAAACTATTAAAGCATAAACCAGGAAAGTCAGTTGCAGTCAAAGGCACCACAAAACTTGCAAATCACCAACCACCACACTGGACCCTGAAGAATTTGCTGTGGTGGCACTTGTCACGCAAATGTGACCGGAAATTGGTTGGCATGAAATGCGCTCTGAAAGGATTTCGAGGGCAAAATTATTAAAACGTTGCTTTTCATTTGTGGCCAAGTACTCAGAGAAGCCAAGGCAAGAGGCGAAGACAGCTTGAGCAGCAATTGTAAGTAAAAGTCTAGAATGGGAGGCACTGGAAGAGGGCAAGGAGCGTGGCTTTGATCTGCTGTCGAGATTTTCGGCTTGCCTTCAAACGAAGTGCAGCCGAGCGGCAATAACCACACCTGCGTACATTAAGACGATGGACGATGTGCTAGTCGCCCACCCGCCCTATCGCTCTGTCGCCCACTCGTTCAGTCATCTTGTCGTGCTCGATGGGCGTGTAAGCAACGAGTGAGCGAATGAATGGGCGTTGTCACACTCACAGCTCAGCTAACAGCGGTTGCAGCTCGTGTCCTGGCGCTGTCCTTTTTTGAGCTGAATACTGCCGTCGAATGCACTGAGCCATGTGACAAAACGATAAACACATTGCGAGAAGGTGGGCGCCGCCCCAAGCCTGCATTGTTATCATTTTGACATTTATGCATATCAAGCAAAAGGCGTAGTGACAGCAGTGCTTTCATCAGCAACAGGACAACCTGGAGCTGAAGAAGGAACTGTTCTCTACTGTAGCCTGCTGCTTCACGCTCATTCAAATATATCGTTTTTAATGATGTCCAAATATTACAATATATATTTACATTTTCCTATATATTTTCTGCGATTTTCTTTTCTTTTTATGCTGGTCTGATTTTCATTTCATTTGAAATGCAAATGAAGCAAATACGCATTTATCGAGACAAGCCTGCGTTCAAATGGAGCAGAAAAACTTCAAAGTGCTTTAGAAGGACTTTTTCAATTCGTAAGCATTTGTTTAGTCAGGGAAAGTTTTTAGTCCTTAAAAAATGTATTAAGAATAGATTTTTTATACGTCTATCTTATCAATTGTTGTTGCTATTAAAAGTGTAATACTCTTATCCTCAGCACATTTTCTCTCAGCCTTCTCCAAATATGAACAGAGAGGGCCCTTGGCCATAGTTCCGTTGACAGAGACCGTGTCCAACATAATAAAACGCGCTAACAACAACGTAATGAAATAATTTTCATTGTTAAAATGATAACAATATATCAAGCAGACACTGCCGCCAACTCCATTTAGAAGAGCAGCTCCAGCTAAATGACATTAGCACTGCTGCCAGCAACATCAGCGACAACAACAACATTTTACGATGTCGGTTGCGGCTGCCTTTACTATTTTACAGGGTGCCGGTTGTGGACGACGTGCGGGAGGCTTCGGTTTTAGGCGTCTGGAAAAGGATTGTCTGCGTATGCAGAGTATCGTCTGAAGCACATGTTAGACCTGACAAAAAACCAATTTGTTATGCGCTTTACAATTTAACGGCTTCAGATTCGCTCAAACTGCAGTTAGACGCAACACAGCGCAGTGTGGAGCGGCACTAATTGCGCGTCTCTCAATGCCAAACACGTGAACCTGCCTTGACTTCTTATTGCGAAAGTTTAGCATTCGACTGAGCGTGCCTGAAAGTCTTCGGATAAAGCCAGGTCCAGGCTCATTTAATCATGTTATTCATTAATTCACCGCCTATACCCAATGCCATTGGGTGCTTAGTGTCTGCTAAGGTAACATAATTGCCTTTGCGATTGCGCTTCAGAGTCGATAGCGAGGCGAGAACTGTGAATAAAAGTTTAATTTTTGTATTACGTAAGCGGCCTGCTCTGGTCAGTGTCTGTGGCTGACTATAGCAAACTTATTCTCAGACGCATGGCTTCCGCAATTAGGCTTGATTCTTTGTGCTGGTAAGAATGGAGATACAAACGAACACACATAGAGCTTAACTTGGATTATACTGTAGACTCCTTCTAATCACCCTTGGAGTCGCACAGTGGAAGTTATGACTTTTAAGAATATACTCTAAACTTATTTCGACATTGGAGCTTTGATCTTTTCATGATTGTGTGTCAAATATAAATGTTGCTTACATTTGGCCATTGTAAGTTGATGTGAACTCAACTTTCCATGGTGTACAGATTTGTTACAGTATTTTGTGATATAATAGGTTTCTGGCCCATTGTGCCCCAAGTGATTTCCTGCTGATTTTAGCGCTTCTGTAATTGGAAAATCGTATATAAAATGAAATCAATCAACTGTGCGAATGTGCACTATTGCGCATTGTGCTCCGTTTTAGACAGACAGGCAGAGTGTTGGCCTATGCCGTTGCCGTTGCCGTTGCTCATTCAGTCGCCATTGGTATGCTCAACGCCATTTTGTCTAGCTGTTGAAATTAAGAGAAAAAAACTTTGTTTTTTTTTTCGGTTCTTTATCTCTGACCTCGGTTGATTTCTTTTCCTTTGTTTTTTCCCTGATGTTTGTTGCAACTGATGGCGTTGGCGTTAAATTAATTTGGCCCTTTGTTCCTTACCGTCGCAGAGGACATTACACATACCTATACCCTGATATACACAGGCTCTGTTATAAATATTAATGAACTGCTGGTTAAGGCAACATTTATATCGTTCCATTCATTGAAATATAAAAAATAATACATAATAACAAGTAACAATATTCTAGTCGAAATGGTTCGACTAAGAGATATCCTGAATCATTTCAGCTAATCATTAAAATTTTCATTTAATCATTATAGCAAACAACATTTGCACACACTCATATGAATACGCACGCACGCAATATGCGAACTGCACAGTTATGCGGCGGCAGAGCTGCGGTTGCAGCATAGGCTGTACTATAAAACTTTATTGCTTAATCATTTTTTTCTAGACATACAGTCTTCGACATTAGACACAAATATTATGGCTATTTATTCAAATTAACCTAACATTTTTTTGATAGCAATTTGTTTAATAACAAATTTTGAATTAATTTATAAAAAAAAATTAACAAAATTCGAAAGGGGTGGGAAAATAAACAACAAAAACTAAGATTACACTAGATTCAAGCTTTCAAGAAACTCTTTACACAAAATGCTAGTTTGAAATTTAACGCGTATTTTGCGATTTTTTGTTAATTTTAATATTTGGTATGATATTTTATAGCATTAGACACATATTACAGTCGTTGTTTCAATTATTAAACAATTTTGTTGGATTTTATTTAGGGGTCTGTTGCTACGCTTCTAAAATAGCCATTTTCCGTTGTGAGCGGTTCCTTAGACACCGTTTTCCCCGAAATTTTCTTCAAGAGCGCCCATTTTTTTATGTGGCTCTGCACTAAGTTTTGGTTGGTTGCTATAATGAATACGCATATTTTGTCATCTTTGGATTTTTGATGTCACGGCCCTTCGCCTACAATTTACAAAAATTCACAAATCACGTATATAAAATACTTGGGACTTGATATTTATTGAATAGGCACATATGGAATAGGCATATATACGCATATACATATTTCATTAAGAACGTATGTCTAGAAAAAAACTTCTTGAACAATTGACTAAAGCCTATGCTGCAGGGACAGCACTGCCGCCTCACAACTGTATATTACGCATATTGCGTGTGTATGCAAGTGTGTGTGTGTGCATGTGTTGCTTACTATTGATGAATAAAACAATCTTTTAGTGATTTCTATATAAGGTAAAAGGATTCAGGGTATCTCTTAGTCGAGCCGTCTCGACTAGAGTTTCCGTACTTGTTATTAAATTGCAATAGGTGTCACTACTTCAATTTCTATAATTGTTTTAGAGAATTTGAAAAATATATTTGATTTGGTATGTAGAAAGAAATATTTCAGCTTGTGTCTTACATGTGGCAGTCGGGTGCTCTCACAACTTTTTGTCATGCTTACGCATTTTTAATGAGAACAACTTCAACACCAAATAAAGAAGAAACAGGGTCGAAATCAACAACTGACGATAACGACTTTTCCATTGTTCGAAGTGCTGGAAAATTGAAGTGCTGAAATTGAAAGCGAAATTGGAGCTAATTTTAATAAAACATATGCGGCACTCATACGGCATCATGTGGAAGCCACTCGCCTGAACCGCATTGCTTGCCAATAATTCTTGCACTTAGCAGACGTCATGAAAGAAGTGCGCACAAGACTGCAGAGCCACAGAGACAGAGTTATGTGGTTGGAAGGGGGCCAAAGCACAGAGTAGGCCTCGCCCACACTCATGTCGTCGCGAGTTCACCAAGTGTGTCCGCAAAGTAGACACAAAATATACCAAAATGTGCAAACGACAGACAACACTGCGCGTGGCAGTGGGCAATGAAGAACAAGAGCAGTCTATGTATGTTGCCTGCTTTTAGGCGGCGAGTAGTGCTCGACCAAAAACATTTTGCGGCCAACTAAAATAAAATAAAATAACTTGACTAAAATGCGACAAGAAAATTGTATTTCAACAATGGAAAGCTATTGTGGTGGAAACTACAATAAAATGTCGCTAAATTAGACATGAGACAGCCGCAGCCTCAGCAGCCGAGCTTTTTGCATTGCGTCCAAGATGAGCGAGATTGTTAACTAACGATAAATAATATATAAAAAGCAGAGATATGAGGTTACTCTACGGGCCGATGAACGATTTCAGTCCCTTGGAAGTACTCAGTACTCTGTTTTTCTTAAGCACTCATACCCTGGCGGCGCAACGAGCATACTTATGTATACAAAATCTATGATGAGTCAAATTTGACAAACATTTCCAACTGATTTGGTACCTCGTACTCATTTCGCGATAAACAATATAGGTATGACGGCAATGCCTCTATCAGATAACGGCCGCAAATTAATTCCTCTCAGTCCTATTAGCTGACCTTAAGAATTGTGCAGCTATCACGATATTAGGAAGATAATACAAACCTTAGTCTGAGCATAACAATAAGACGTGACAAAAACAGGGGTGTTGCTTACAGAGATTATTTCCACTACTCAACAGCCATGCAGGAGACAACCACTTTAATTTGAGTCTTGGAATTTGCACAAGTATTTCCCATTCCTTGTTCCTCCCTGAGCTTAGAGACAGAAATAATTGAAGGACGCGCAGTCCTTAGTGAAACTTAGTCGCAGATACTTTCAGCTCACCTGGGCGCAAAACATTTTCACAGTACGCTCGTTGAAATTTTAACAATTTTATTAAATTGAATTTATATCATTTACACGCTTGTCGACTTCGAGACTAACGCGACGTCGCCTTCACCACGTGCCTATTAATTTCGCGCTTACATTTTATGTGGCATTTATTCGGTTTTCCGACTCGGATGTGCACGTCCTCGACTTTTTCCTAGGCATGCAGACGTTTTAGAAATTTTTGCTTTCATGGTTATTGATGCGGGTGAAATTTAATTGGTCGATTCAAGCCAAATGTATCCGACGTTCTGCTCGTTTTCTGTCGGTATTTCTGTCCATCTGTTATTCTCACTATCTGATTATCCTGATTATCTTTGAAGTGACCGGAGTCCTGCCTACCATTGTACATTTTACTGTCTCTTTATTAGATATAATTTTAGTCCAATTACGATTAAATTTTACAATAAATAGGTAAAAAGTATTTTCTTTAAATGCATTTCAAAATTATATTGATAACATAAGGTTTTAGCGAAACCATTAATTGAATATAGTGTTAAGTGAATAATATGAAAATACCTTTGTAAAATTTCAACTTAAAATTGAATTACTTTTTTACTGAAGTGATTCCTTGAATCTTAATTATTTTATACATATGTAGCTATTATTTAAAAATTCGTTTAGAATTAAAACTTTTAAATTATTATCTGAATCCTGTATTAATGAATATATTCATTGAAATTGAGATATATAAGAGAAAAACGACTGCATTTGACTGGGAGGCAAACTTTAAGCGAACTGCCACGCGTGCCATCGCTAAAAATTTGTTTAAATAAAAAAAGTTTTCTTATTTCACGCCAAGCGAAAAAGGAGTAAAACCCAAAATGTAGTCAAACAAATAAGTAAAGGAAAACTTTGACGTCGATACAATTTCGTAAAATGTCGAAAACTGTGATTGCTTGGGACTCCCACCACTCATACAACTCGACACGATGGACTCGCTGGCAAAAAATACTTTCCCAGCAAGCAACTTTGAGTAAAATGTAAATACTTTTTCTGGCAAATATTATTACAATTCCAAGCGGCTGATGCCAGAGATACTAAGTAAATCGTGATCAGCGAGCGAACAAGAAGTCGACGGATATGCTTAAAATTACAATCAGAAAACTGGATTCGGTTTAGAGGCGGTTGGCCATCAATATAAGTACTGAAATAACAGTCATAAAGAGGCTTTTTCTGTCAAGTATATAGTGGATCTGACTTGCCTAATTAAAGAGCAGGGCTGATTAGCCGGAACTTTGCTGCATAATCGTCTAAAGCTCCAGCACGAGTTGCACACAGCTCACATAAAAATTCATTGGTCAAATATTTCGCATACGTCGCGTGACGCGCGACAAGCTGCAATGCAATAAACTTGAAGTGTCTGCATGACGACAACGATAATGGTGGCAACGAGAATGACCACATGGCCATTGGCAGCGACTGGCAATAGCTAGAGCATGCCCGGCATGGACATCGATTACCAATTTGAGAACCGGCTGCAGATACGGCGTTTGGTTTTGGTCTTCTGGCTGCCGAGCTGCCATATTGCGCCTGTCAGTGGTAGCGCAGGGCCATATTAATCTGGTTAATGATGAAACTGAATCAGCGTTTTAAACGAGCCATTGCACAATGAAGTGCTCGCCTGAATGCTGTTCTCTGCTGTGTCGCGTAGACGGTTGAGCCTGCAAATAAATTAGCTGTGGCTACGCCTCGCCCCAACCACTGTCAATACAGTCGGGTAAATTTCTTTTTTTCCATTATCCTGTTGACTGTACTAAGCCTTAACGTAACTCTATCCTCCTGGCCCATTAAAAACCAAAACGATTCACGCAGCCTTCCGCAGGCATGGCCTGTATTGAGATTTACGATAGAAATAATGATGGTAATGACATATATTTACTTAGTAATGATCCATAGTATAATCCTGTACTCCTGGACTATGCAGTATTTCGAGGCTATGGGATTCCAAAATACAATGCATTTATTGCATTGAGTTGACTGCCATCCTAACCTCGACACATGATTTGTAAGATTAACGATTCATTGAAGATTAAATTTCAAGGTATAATGGCTTTGGAAAATGTATGTAACGGGCTGAAATCAGCACGACGAGCTAAGCAATGTCCATATGTCCGTCCGCAATGATCTCACCAAGGATAAAAGCACCCAGATTAAGAAAAATAAAAGCCGCTTCCTTGTGCCGACAAAAAACATTTTTACAAAGCCACAATCTCATTTTAATGGTTTCTAGATATACGATTATTCAATTGCTTGTATAAGCCCATTGAAAATTAAGTTTCAGAGTATAAAGGTTTTGGGGAAACAAAAATTGTTACAGGCACAAAGTATATACTTACATTGCAAATCAGAGCGACGAGTTCGTCTGAATCCAGCGACAACAGCTATACTCAGTAGCAGTATAGTTACTTGTAGCACCACAAAGATCTTTCTGTGAAATCGGCGGATAGGAAAAGTATGCATTGTGCTATAGAGACTATGTGGAAAACTTTGACTCTAGCCTTAATACTTTAATAATAAGTTTGCTTAAAGATTTGTGAAGTTATTTATTTGAATTATCTTGATTGTTTTGTACTATGCTTATCCAAGCGATCATTTTTATTTTTCATAAATTTATTTAATTTAAGCTAAAATTCATGTAGATCTTTAAAGAAACAAACCTGCTTTTGTATGACCGGAATGGCGCCCCTTCTATGGACAGAAAAATTGCTCAATTATTCAAACGAATTTCACGCATTTAATTGTGTAAATTTAGCCAGGCATGACATGCACGCCGGCTGGTCACCCCAATTGAGAGTCCTGCTCAGGTCCTCTACTGAGCGGGGAGTAGACGTATGGGCTGGCTAACGGTACGTAACGTCATAATCACCCCGAAGCGCACGTAATTGGCCAATCAATTGTGTCATTGTTCGCATTTATAACGCGGCCTACGCCGTGATTTATGCGGCGATGTGGGGAGCACTGGAACTGAGGTCCAAACGGAGAGTTATGTTGCTGCAAGAGTTAGGCCTAGCTGGAAGCTCGTCGATGGATGGAGTTACGGAAATACATGAGCCGCTCGAGATCTTGTAAAACAGAAGTTTTTATGCCATTGCAAATTGGAAAACAGGGTATAATGGTTTTGTTAAAAGTATGTATGTATGACAAGACGAGTTGATTGAGCCCAGTCCGTCTGTCTGTTCGTCCGTCCGTATATATGAACGCGTCGATCTCAGAACCAATACGAGCTAGAGAATAGCTCGTTAGGCTCGTATAGACGACGCGTATTTTCTGAAATAAAATCGCTAAATACTCGTGAATAATTGTTATCTATTTAAAACCATATGAAAAATCAGTTAAGATTTTTGATCGTTGTACACCCTGAATCCATTGAGAATCGAAATTTCAGGGTATAATGTTCTTGTGCAAATGTATGTAACAGGCAGAAGGAGTCGTGCCATACCCCATAAAGTATATATATTCTTGATCAGCTCGATGAGCTGAGTTGAACTAGCCCTGTCAATCTGTCTGTCCGTCCGTCCGTGTAAATACGTAGATTTCTTAAACCACAAAAGCTAGAGACTCAAATAAAAAGAAAATGCTCGATAATACCATACGCTGTACGAGTTTATTTTTTTTTTCGATAACTCGTCCCATTTCTTTATTATCGATAACTATCGAAAATATCACTTTGTTTTTGAAGTCTGGCGTGCACACCGTTAAAGATAGAATCGTGCACTAAATTGTGTTTGATTGCTATATTAAATCCGCACATTTTGTCATTTTTGAATTTTTGATGCCACGTTCCTTTCGCCCACAATTCAACAAAAACGATAACTCACGTATGTCAAATACTAGAGACTTGAAATTTGGCAAATAGGTACATTTAAATGTCATAATCACTCCCCGAAAATTTTATTAAGAACATAAGTCGAGAAAAAAAGTTCTTAAGCAATAAAGTTTCTTATGCAGCCGCAAAACTGCGCAGTACGCATATTACGTGCATGTTCGTGGATGCATATGTTTGTGTGTGTGCATGTGTTGTTTACTATTGATGAATAAATGAAACTTTTAATGATTGGTATTACAGCTCAATGGATTCAGGGTATCTCTTAGTCGAGCAGTCTCGACTAGAGTTTTGTTACTTGTTTATCTTCAATGCTAGAGTCTCTTAACTTAACATGTAGCATGTATATGTTTATAGAGACATATAGAGAGAAAGGCTAGAGTCTTCAAATGTATCCACATTTTTAACAATTTCGGATTTTGTTACTTTTGGATACCGGTCCCAAATTTCCCCAAAATTTTAAAAATTATGTTCAATGACAAATATGGCATATATATATATATAGGATTCTTGGTCTTTTAAAATAACAACAACAAACAACAATAATTATTTACATCATATCATCAAAATCCGTTAATAAACACAAAATTTATTAAACAAAATGTTTGGTCACATCAACAACGATTGCAATGCAAATCACAGACAGACAAGCTGGCGCTTATACATATTCATTACGTATACATGTGCACACATACATTCAAAAACTCGCGATATATATATAGGCTATTTGCAAAAACTATGTTCGGAAGGGATCTGGGTATCGTGTAGTCGGGCACCTCCTACAAGAGATTTCCTACTTGTTTTTCTTTTCTTTTTTTATACCCTGAATCCATTGAAAATGGAAATTTCAGGGTATAATGTTTTTGTGCGAATGTATGTAACAGGCAGAAGGAGGCGTGCCACACCCCATAAAGTATATATATTCTTGATCAGCTCGATGAGCTGAGTTGAACTAGCCCTGTCCGTCTGTCCGTCCGTCCGTCCGTCCGTCCGTGTAAATACGTGGATTTCGTAAACCACAAAAGCTAGAGACTTCAAATAAAAAGCAAAATGCTCGATAATACCATACGCTGTACGAGTTTATTTTTTTTTCGATAACTCGTCCCATTTCTTTTTTATCGATAGCTATCGAAAATATCGCTTTGTTTTTGAGGTCTGGCGTGCACACCGTTAAAGATAGAATCGTGCACTAAGTTGTGTTTGATTGCTATATTGAATCCGCACATTTTGTCATTTTTGGATTTTTGATGCCACGCCCCTTTCGCCCACAATTCAACAAAAACGATAACTCACGTATATCAAATACTAGAGACTTCAAATTTGGCAAATAGGTACATTTGGATGTCATAATCATTCTTCGAAAATTTCATTAAGAACATAGGTCGAGAAAAAAAGTTATTAAACAATAAAGTTTGCATAGCACAGCCTCTGCTGCAGCCGCAAAACTGCATGTGTTGTTTACTATTAATGAATAAATGAAGCTCTTAATGAATGGATTTACAGCCCAATGGATTCAGGGTATCTCTTAGTCGAGCAGTCTCGACTAGAGTTTCGTTACTTGTTTTATTTTTGCTTGTAACTTTGTAACAAATGCACAGAAAGAATGACAACTACTGTTTCCGTTGGATAGATGGTGTGCCAAGGGGGGTGAGGATAGCCAACCAGCCCCCACTGCCGGCTGTCACATCGAAAAATTACATGCCTAGCGCAAAAGTTTTGCCTCTTCATTATTTGAACATCAAGTCGAGCTGGAGCGGCAAGTCGACACGAGTTGCGGTTTGCAATTTTTCTTTGGTTTCCCCTGGCTAACCGATCCCTGCCTGCATTTTAGCACATCCAGACAAAGTGTGAAACGAGGCAAAAAACTTCTTGGGCCGCACATTCCGGGCGTCGCAGACAGTCAAGGCGTGCCAAAAAATTATACACTGCATTTTAATCACAATTCAAATGAACAAAATCATCGTCGGTATTCCTCCAGCAGCTGCCGCTTCAAGTTTAAACGCGGCGCCTGCATGTGGAAAATGAAAAAATGCCACTTGGGCAAAACTTTTCTTCACTTTTCCCACGTAAGCGTGATGACGCTTTTTGATTACATCCTTCCTTCCATCCTGGAGAACTGTTTAATTTTCCTTCTTCAATCTAAATATTTCCTAAGCTTTCTTATCTATTAAAATTGTAATAACGCAATTTTTAATAGACAAAGTTATTAACTAGGAACTAGAAGAGCTACATATTTATAATTTTTATTATACCCTAAAACCTTGAAAATTATGTTCCAGGTTATAATGTTTTTGTAAAAATGTATATAACGGGCAGAAGGAGACTTGCTCATAAAGTATATATATTCTTAATAAGGAAGACAAGTCGAGTTGATTTGCCCTGTCCGAATTTCTGAACACATGAACGCGTCAATCTCAGAAGAGCTCAAGAATTCAAATTTTTTTGTTAGGTCCGTTCAATTGTTATCGATTAAACATTTCAAAATTATTATTTTTAATATCTTACATATTTTAAGAGCTAGAGCATCCAAATTTCATTTTAGTAAATTTTAAGTACCGGCTCCCTCTTTCCCCAAAACTTTAGAATTCAAGTTCAGTTGTAAATATTTCCTATATATATGAATAATCTAGTATTTTTTAAAAATATAAATACTGAACGCGTCGATCTCAGAACCTATAAGAGCTAAAAACTTGCATTTTTATACCCTGAATCCATTGAAAATGTAAATTTCAGGGTATAATGTTTTTGTGCGAATGTATGTAACAGGCAGAAGGATGCGTGCCACACCCCATAAAGTATATATATTCTTGATCAGCTTGATGAGCTGAGTTGAACTAGCCCTGTCCGTCTGTCCGTCCGTCCGTCCGTCCGTGTAAACAACTGGATTTCGTAAACCACAAAAGCTAGAGACTTCAAATAAAAAGCAAAATGTTCGATAATACCATACGCTGTACGAGTTTATTTTTTTTTTCGATAACTCGTCCCATTTCTTTTTTATCGATAACTATCGAAAATATCGCTTTGTTTTTAGGTCTGGCGTGCACACCGTTAAAGATAGAATCGTGCACTAAGTTGTGTTTGATTGCTATATTGAATCCGCACATTTTGTCATTTTTGGATTTTTGATGCCACGCCCCTTTCGCCCACGATTCAACAAAAATGATAACTCACGAATATCAAATACAAGAGACTTTAAATTTGGCAAATATCTACATTTGATTGTCATAATCACTCCCCGAAAATTTCATTAAGAACATAAATCGAGAAAAAAAGTTATTAAACAATAAATTTTTAGAAGGAGGCGTGCCACAACCAATTAGTATATATATTCTTGAACAGTTCGACGAGCTGAGTTGAACTAGCTCTGTCCGTCCGTCCGATCGTATGAACACAGCGATCCCGCAAACCACTAAGATAGAGACTTCAAATAAAAAGTAAAATGCTCGATAATACCATATGCATTAAAAGCTTTTTTTGTGTTTTTATTCCGATAACTCATCCTATTTCCTTATTATCGATGTATACAGCGCGCATATCGAATTTGTTTTATAAAATCGATAACTATTCTCGAATAATTGTTATCAATTTGAGACCATATGAAAAATTTGAAACCATATGAAAAATCAGTTAAGATTATTTATCTATTTTATGTTAGTAACTAGAGTCTTAGTAACTAGAGTCTCTCGCATGTAGCTATATGAATATTTTTACCAATTTCAGGTTTTGCTACATTTGGATACCGGCCACAAATTTCACCAAAATGTTGAAAAATGTGTTCAGTGGCAATTTACTATATATTTAATAATTTTTCTTTTCAATAAAGCAAAAAATGTGTATATTTTATAGTAAAAGTTTCATCAAATTCCATTAGTAAACACAAAAGTTATTAATATTTAATATTTGGCCACTTCTCAAAAACGCGCGAAAAAAAAAAAAAACAAAGAGCGGCCAACACACAATCAGCTATTTGACTCAGTGCCAGTAGAAATTTATATATTTTATGAATTGAGACTTACAAAGTGGTTGCATTTTGAGCCAAAGTCTAAGGCTAAGTTGAAATTTGCTACTCAATCGCCAAGCGGTGTAGTAGTTTAGTGCAATGTGGTCGAGGTTAAAATCCCGTGCGGGTGGTCAAATTATTTCTTTGTTTTTATAAAATATAAAGTAAACCAATGATATTTTGTTTTAAAATTTGCTTTTCAACATTTCAGCAGCAGCGTGGGGCTGTTGTTATAAACGTATCGCTACAACGGATATCTGGGGAGAGAGTTCGATTCCGCGTGTGTTACCACGACATATTTAGATCAATTTTTTTTTGTCGGGCACCTCGACTAGAGTTATCTTTCTTGTTGTATAATGCTATTGAATAATTCTTCTTTGATCGACATTCTCAGTACCATTGTAATCGATTTACCGCCGAGATTTGGTTTAACATACGAGCTATGGACTATATTCATAAACTTCTTAAGATAGAACTCTGGGATCAGGGTATCGATTATTCGAGCGCCCCGACTTGAGATTTCTTACTTCTTATACTCTAAAACTTTACAAGATGTACGAACTACAACTTTGGTTGATTTTCTGGATAACACTATAGGAATATCAAGTTTCGATTATAAGGGTATGCGAAACGAAATCAGTTTATTTTCAGTCATCAAATGATGTCCTTAGTCTTGTGGAGTCAGGCTCAAATAAGGTAACTTCAAGGGACCTAAAAACAAGGCTATATTCACTTTTCTCATTGGTTGGGATAGCTTCGACTTTTATTGCAATCGAATATAAAACGAATCCAGAGTATTTTAGACTTCAGCTGAGAGTAATCTATATTTTAATTACATTACATAGTTGTTTTATAAGAAGGTACAACTAGAAGAAGCGTGTATCGAATTTAATGGGTATGCTGTTCTGTTGTAAAAATTTTTTAATGGTCGTATCTTTTCACTCTTCACAGGTAAGTACCTATCAGCGTAATTAAATTGTGCAGGTAAAGTTTACATTATAGCTTGTTCACTCTAGCCGCAATTTGCTGCAGTCGAGCGACGGAAATATGATAAATTGCCGTTTTTAGAGGCGGCTGCAGTATTCCAGTAGCCAGGCAGTCAGGAGAGACGCAGCAGCAGACAGGCAACATTTGCCGGCACATAAATTCAAAAAGAGCTGCTATTGCTGCTAACCAAATCTTAATTATAAATCTAAGGAAGCACTTGGAAAAAATTACCGCAAGCGCAGTGCGGTGTGCTGCGACCAACTTGCAGGGCGAGCGAAAAAAGAAAGCAATATAGAAGCGAGTACAAAATGAAATGATGATTTAATAGAAAGGTCTGCGGGCACCGCCAGCTGGTTGGTTGAGCCAAATGAATGGGCAAGACGAGCCAACGGAAATGACTCCATAAGCTGCTGCAACCATAAACCGGAAGTTAACAGACTTTTGCTGATGTGGCAGTTTTCGTGCTACTGCTGCTAAGAAAGGACGAGGTGGAAGTGCGGGCCTCGGACAGGCGGACACGGCCACGGACACGGACGCGGACACACTCGGCGGGCAGTCTGTAAAATTGTGACAGCGCATGGCCGCAGGATAATCAAATAATTTTTTTTTGCTCATCGTCTTGCCGCCTCTCCCACAATAGCAGGCATCTTTTTTGTGGCTCCATTCTGAAAGTTCCCGCTGCGTAACTCCGGCTGGCTGGCTTGTTAAATTATTGTTCAACATTGCCACAAAATGCTAATTGCCGCACGATACGATCAAGGCACAGTCATACAGCTCACGGTCGCCCCCTTCGTTTGCTAGCAGAAAACTTTTTCAAATTGCAGCTGTCAATGAATTTTATTTTGCTATTGACAGTTTCATTTTCTACTCTTACCCGATTTTCTTTCCGCCATATCACAATGTGTCAAACTACGCAACATTTTATTTGTACTTTACCAATAAATCATAAAAATTCGTAACGACCAAAATACTTATCACGGAACTTGTGCTCAACACGCTTTAGCATTTATGCAATACGTTAACGAAAATATTTTATAAATATCTGAAAGCTCTTTCAATTGTATTACGTGCTCATAAATTCTACTGTAATTTAACCGGCAATTAAAATGTTCACGCCATTTTTATAACGCTAAAGTGAGCAATTGTTTGCTCAATGTCATTTCGATTTTTCTACACTGATCCATTGAAAATGGGAAAACAGGGTATTATGGTTTTTATTAAAAGTATGTAACAGGCAGAAGGAGGCGTGCCACACCCCCAAAAGTATATATATTCTTGATCAGGACGACAAGACAAGTTGATTGAGCCATGTCCGTCTGTCTGTCCGTCCGTATGTATGAACGTGTCAATCTCAAAACCTATAAGAACTTGAGACTTGTAATTTTTTTTGTTATGCTCGAATATACGACGCACATATCGAGTTTGTTTCAGAAAATCGATAACTATTCCAGAATAATTGTTGTCGATTTAAAACCATATGAAAAATCAGTTAGAATTTTTTACCATTTTTCTTTCTTTTAGAGCTAGAGTTTTTTTCTTTCTTTCCTTCTTAAGAGCGAATGTAGCTTTATGTATATCTTAACCAATTTCGGGTTTTGGTTCATTTGGATAACAGCCAAATTTCCCGAAAATTTTGAAAATTATTGTCAGTTGCAAATATGGCATATATGTATAGGGTGTTTGGTCTTTTTAAAAACAACAATAATTATTTACATCATATGGTGAAAGTTTCATCAAAATCCGTTGATAAACACAAGTTATTAAATAAAATGTTTGGCCAGATCAACAGCGATTGAACTGCAAAGCGCACAGAGACCAGCTGGCGCTTATACATGTTCAGTATGTATACATGTGCACACATACATTCAAATGCTTGCGCACAATATTCTAAGAATCGCAATTGCATTTGAGTTTGGGTCGAATTGTGTTTGAATTGTTCTTGCTACCTACAGCGAATATGATCTTGTGAGCTTGCAAAAGTGTGCTGATATAACCATTGTGTCGAATTTGTTGCATAATTCCTCTTTTATGGACATTTACCATTACCATTGTCATAGATTTAAGTCGCGTAATATGGTTCTACATACGAGTTATATATAGACTATATTCAAAAACTATGATCGGAATGGATCTATGTATCGCGCAGTCGAGCACCCCCGACTAGAGCTTTCTTATTTTTTTTTTATTTTTTTTTAATTTGACGAAGCTTTAGCGTGTTTTGTGAAAATATATTATGAAGTTTATGCATTTTTTACAACTTTATTTATACTTAATAATCTCACTAGTCTATCTTCAGACTTGAATAAGTTTTGAGTCAAGTATTAAGTCACCAAACAGTTTATGAGGATGAGAATTTAGATCTTTCAAGATAAGCCTGGCTTTAGCTTGATAGAAATAACTTTGTAATTCATTACATTTCACTGCTAATCATTCGCATGTACTTGTGTACTTGAATAGCTAATGATCTGTGAACATTATTCATGTGCGACAATTATTAAAAAAACCAAACAGATTGGACTAGATTAGAGTAGCATCATTACTAAGCAAACAGTTATACAAGTTATAAATATTCGGGTACAATGCAGCTGAAAGTGGCCCGAGTCGCAGGAGTTATTTTGCTTATTGTCATACTAGACCTTGCTGTACAATTTGCTGTCGGCCGTAAGGTACCGTTAATAGAGACTAATTTAAAAAAAAATTATATTATATTTGAATTTGTCGTCCGAAAGGCTTTTAATTCGTTGCACTTTCGCAAGGTATTCACCAGGTATGGACGCAAATATGCCTCAAATTACGGAGCACTTATTAGTCCAGATCAGTTGACACTTAATCTAACACTGGACATAATTAAGCCCCTTACTGTGGACATTTGGGTAAAAGTGAGCATTGGGCAGAGAGAAGCAAAGAATAGTTACCGCAATATATTTGCTTACAATATGAACTTATGCAACCTGATTGGAAAGGGTAGGGGCATGAATATGTTTCAAATTTGGATGCAAAACATCTACAAGTATTCGAATATGCCGCGAAACTGTCCCATTACAGAGGTAAGTAATGTAGTTCTTATACAGATAGGTGTATTCAACTCATTGACTCTTTCTAGGGCAACTATTACTGGAGAGACCTACGACCCGATAAAGACAGCATCCCTAGCTTCATAATAACGGGATATTTTCGCATTGACGCCTTGTTTTACATGCGGGACTGGAGCAACGATATGCTAACGAATAGCTCAATGTTTGTCGATATTAAAATGAAATAAGACTCCACACAAAAGTGTTGTCGAACTAATTTGCCATATTTGAGCCCTATAGCCCGAAACTTAATGCCTCTATGCGATCGCTTACACCATTTTTCACTTCCGATTGAGTAAATCGTTGCACGTGCACTTCGCATAAATAAATTAATGAGCCTCAACCTGGAATTGGTCTGGCTGGATTTGTTCGCATGCGACACATGGTCGTGTTCCTACTGGACAAGGATAGGAATATGGAAAGAGACACGGACACGGACATAGACACGTAGAAGAACATGGACACACAATCGAATGGTCGACAAGCGCAGCAGTTGTTGGCCCTGCTGCAATTTATGCGACTGACAAACTAAGCGCAAAATAATTTAAACACTGACAATAACAGTTGGCCAAAGTGTTTTCCTTAACAACTCGACAAGTTTACCCGGCTCACGACTCGTGGACCCACAACTACGTAGCCTGCATCAGGCAGCAGGACTGCAAGACTCCAAGACTCCGGGACTCCCGCACTCGACACGTTCGCACGCGATGGTTAATACGCAACGTTTTTACTAGCTTCTTTTGTCTGCGCTGCTCTCATATCCCCTGCCGTTGCTGGCTCGTTTCGTACTATCATTGCACTTCCGCTGAAAATCAGGGCAGAATCAAAGCATCATTTCTTGTATTTGTCGCCATCGACAAATGTTGGCAGCGTCGAGGACCTCAGTGAGTGCAGTGCAGGGTTCTCATCTGAGCATCTTCGAGACAAAATAATATTGGTAGTGGCAGCGGGTACTCACGGAAATTGCCATCATTATTGTTGTCGTGCTTTGTGCTAAATAACGTTTAGCGTTTGTTTGGCGTGAAATTGATTTACACTGCGAAACGATTCTCTTGTTTGACTCTCAACATAGAGATATACATTTGAGCTGTGTAATCATTATACGATCTTAGTTGGATTTAAATATGTGGGTACATCTTTGATTATATATACTTTATGAGGTATGCAACGGCTTTTTCTGCCTGTTACATACACTTAACAAAACCATTCTATCCTTCCATTTCGATTAATGGAATCCGGATAATAAAATTGTATAGAGTACACTTACATTTTATAGATCAATAACAAATTTGATTTTCGATGCATAGCATTGCTTTTTAAGCTATTTATTTCGAGAAGCTTTTTCTTTTAATGTCCTATTGTAGTAGTTAGTATAAGTTAATAAAGCAAAAAATTAATATTTTATTTTAGATCATTTTCTATATAGTTTTTAAGTTACAACTTTCAAACTTATGCAAATCTAAATAGCTTTAATACTTGTAGACTTTGCGCAGTCATCGGTAGTGATATATATTTTCCACTCTGTCAATTTCCTTCTATGAATTTGCCAAAAATTGAAAATTAAGCATATTCTGAACTGTAGCAGACCAATTATTTGCCGCAGCGGGCATTAAACTAATTGAACAAAGCTCACCTAAATCAGTAATTAGCACTAGTCAAACGGGCATATGGGATGGCCTCAGGCAGAGTCGGGGAGCAGACATCATTACACATGCTATAATTATGCCGACGGGTATCATGGCACGCCTACAACCCATAACACCACACACGCAATTACAAGCGTGCACACACTTACAAAGTCACGCAGCGCCAAGACTATAACGCTGTGAAAATTATGACAGAGCGGACCGCCTGGTGAGAGGCCTTGCCATATGCAGGTAGGCGGCAATTAGGAAGCGAAAAGCTAAAAATGACGTACGCAATTGAGCCGGGACAGCCGGACAGACGGAAGCAGCTAGGAAAATACAAAGAAGAAAAATGCAGCAAGAGAAGCTGTTAGCAGAAACGTAGTAGCTGGAGTCGTTCCTTTTGCTGCATGCGACAGCTGCCTAGCGAAGGCGACGAGGAGCGCGAGGTGATGATATCGAGGACATTGTAGCTAAATTGAATGTTTTATTTTCGATTTCATTTTGTTCGCATGTTCCTGCTACTGTCGATAATCATTCGGAGCTGCGTACCACATGTTGCAGCCATGTACAGGATATTATTATTTCTTATGCAACGTGGCTACAATTGTAAAATACGAATGCTTGCGTGTATAAAGTCGCATATATCGATTGTTGCCGATTTATTGGCAACTAGCTTAGTTATACAAAATGGAGTCAATGGTAAAGGCTAGCACTCGGGTTTCAGTTTTGGTTTTGTACTTTCCATAGAAAAAATTTACCTTGCCACGGTACTCGCCGGGATGTAGAAACTGATGCGTTAAGCTGGAGCGCATTTCCCAATCATGCAGATAGTAGGTTCCCACCTCCACTGGGCAGCTGAGCATAAAGTTGCCTTTCTCAGACATGCTCTTAAACCAGGTCTTAAACAATCCACCTTTGATATTGCTCACTGTGGCGCATACATCGATGTTATGACTGAAAATAGTTTGAAAAGATTTGGCATTCGCCATTCGCAATTGGTAGTCGACGTGAAGCTTGAAGCCGCGCTCAATAGGCAACAGCAACTCCATATTCATGCTCATTGTCTTTTTCGTAACATACATCGAAAAGCTCTTAAAATACTTTGGATTAAATGTGGAGTTGCAGGACAAAAACTCGACACGGCGCTCCTGTAGAGTAATACAGAATTCGAAAAGATCACAGGTTTCGGAGTCCACGAGAAGGGTATATAAGACTTACCGCTTGACTAGAAAGCACACTTAAGCTCAGTATGAATCCAATTTTTAAAATAATTGGACAGTAACAGATGCCTGATAAAACCATTGCGACACGTACCTTGGGCAACTTAAAATAATTATAAATTTTTGCTGAAACTGTTCTGTATATTTAAATATTCCAAAAACCATTAGAAACGGGCTTCATGGTTAAAATAATTATAAATTCGATTTCTTATCTCTTTATCCAAATTATGTGCTCACTCTCGGCTAATCTTCATTATGCTCATGGATGAATGAATCTGAAATGTACGTATAATTTCGGTAGCAGTATAATATAGCAATAATATATATAATATATATTGTTCTTATTGCGATCAACCATTACAAAAACCAAATATTTTAAATTTAAAGTCTTTTTTTATTTAGCTCTAGAATCAAGAGTGTCACGAGTGCAATATTCTTACTGGTTTGTTTTTCCAATTAATGATCAAAATAACATATATAAATCATAATCTACTAATATGTATTTCTAATTTCAGTTCAGGTAAACTGATCAGGTATGTTCGTAGCATCAGCCTTTGACAAAGATGTTTTTTCTCTATCAGTATTGATCTTATTCGCTCTGAAATAAACTCATTTCCCAATTTCTTCATTAAATTACTTATTTTTAAAACCAAATCTCTCCTGTAAGTCGAAAATTGTATTCTAAGTTGGCTAAATTATATTTTATTTTGACTGGCAAACGGTATTCGTTTGTAAATTTTTAGAATGACTAGTTTATTGAAGGGAATTTGTAGTGGTCAGAAGTAAGGAGACTAAATTATTTTTTTGGTTCATGCACTGAGTCACCCTGATGTTGTCGCGTTGCATTTTTTTTTTTACTGCAGTCCGTTTTGTGCGTAAGTTTTAAGCTGAGCCAAAGCTTCCATCGTACGATTGTATCGCAAGCGGTTTAGAGCTTGTGAGCAAAAGAGCATAGATCGTACGATTGTACTGCAAGCGGTGAACAGCTTTCAGTCGTATGGGAGTATAGTCAATTGCATAGAAGGTGCGATAGTACGATTGTACCGCAAGCGTTGCAGAGCTTACAATCGTGCGATGGTACAGTTTCAGGCAAAAGTTCGGCTTGACCTACCGAACTACGGACGTTCGACAGAGCTTGCATCAAACACCGAAACAGCATTTTTGACTAGGCTAGAGAATTTAGTTCTCTATATAACTTCTGCACCGGATAGGCCAATTATTGCATAGTATAGTATAGTGAGTTTTGACAGGAGCGGGGCTGAAGAATAGAGGAGACCGTAATACCCAGACGGCAAACACACCATTACCGTATAACAACAGACCGTCAGCTACACGGAAAACAGAGAAAATAATCTGTTAAGTATTACTTATTTTCTCAATTTGTACATTGTTTTTCAATCAATGGGCAATTGATCTTTAAAGTACGCACGCCGTCTGTTCGTCGCGAAATATGAACAAAATCACTTAAAAAAAAAAAAAAAAAAAAAAAAAAAAAAAAATAAGGAACAAACCTCTAGTCGAGACTGATCGACTAAGGGATACCCTGAATCCATTGAGCTGTAATACCAATCATAACAAATTTAATTTATTCATTAATAGTAAACAACACATGCACCCACACAAACATATGCATGCACGCACATTCACGTAATATGCTTACTGCACAGTTCTGCGGCTGCAGAAGAGGCTGTACTATGGAAACTTTATTGTTTAATAAACTTTTTTCTCGACTTATGTTCTTAATGAAATTTTCTGGGAGTAATTATGACACTCAAATGTACCTAAAATTTCAAGTCTCTAGTATTTGATATACGTGAGTTGTCATTGTTGTTAAATTGTGGGTGAAAGGGGCGTGGCATCAAAAATCCAAAAATGACAAAATGTGCCGATTTAATATATAAATCAACCACAACTTAGTGCACGATTCTATCTTTAACGGTGTGCACGCCAGTCCTAAATACAAAGCGATATTTTCGATAGTTATCGATAATAAAGAAATGGGACGAGTTATCGAAGAAAAAAAAACTCGTACAGCGTATGGTATTATCGAGCATTTTGCTTTTTATTTGAAGTCTCTAGCTTTTGTGGTTTAAGAAATCCACGTGTTTACACGGATGGACAGACAGACGGGCAGGGCTAGTTCAACTCAGCTCGTCGAGCTGATCAAGAATATATATACTTTATGGGGTGTGGCACGCCTCCTTCTGCCTGTTACATTCGCACAAAAACATTATACCCAGATTTTCCATTCTCAATGGATTCAGGGTATATAAAAAAGAAGACACAAAATAAAGTAAATTATGTAAAGAATACCCAATTTTGTTAATCTGTAAGAATTCATAGTATGTAAGAAAATCGATAAATCATAAGGAGTAATGTAAGCAAATAGTATTATAAGTTTAAAATATATGTGAATTTGGATTTTAAGAACACATGAAACTGTTGAAGATATAGGGATAATATAATTTGTTAAGATTCTGTCCACTACCCATGTAACAAATTTATAAGTGAAGCTAAGTCAGGTGAAGTTAAGTAAATACAATACCAAGGGACAATGCACTAAAAATTGCTAGTATTGTCTAGGCAGGGAGGGTACAAAAGAGAGACAAACACACCTTAAGTCTCTCAGTCAGAACAAGCTCTTAGTGGAGTACATATAGCGTGTCGCCGCTCCAATTACATAAGCATGACTTAAGTCAGATCAGTAACGCGCACATCCTGTACCTACAAATTTAATTAAAAACTGAAGTCTTTAACGAGCTTCTTTGACAATAAGATAATTGAGCTTCAGAGGGTTGAATGGATGATTAGGATGAATGTGAAATAAAAGGTTAAGAGAATAACAGCTAATTGGTTTTTAATATTGCAAAAACAATGACGTCTAAAACAGCTTTCTCGTGCTTTGACTTTAGCTTGCCATAGAAAAAGTGGCCAGTGACTCGATAGTTGCCGGCAGTCAAAGTCTGAGGCACCAGCTGGGAGTCCATCTTCCATTTGCGCAGATAATAGTGACCTGCGGCAACTGGGCAATGGTAATTGAAGTTGCCATGATCCAACATGCTCTGAAACCAGGCTTTAAAAATGTTTCTCTTCAAAGCTTTAGTCACTGCACAAACATCCATGGTGTGGGCAAACACCCGTTGATAGCGATTTGTTGTGCCCAATTTGATGGAGAAGTCGACGTGAACCTTGAAGCCACGATCAAAGCTCTTTTTTGTAATCATTTCCAGGTTAACCGTGTTATTGACAATGCGTATGGTAAAATTATGGAAGAACTCAGGATTAAACGTGCACTCCCCGGACTCAAACGCCACGCTGGACTATAAAAACGAATTTAAGCAGATGAATGACTTCAACCTTATAGCAGAACTCACGCCTTCAACAACTTGCACATTGCTGATACAAGCCAATATAATTATTATAAGTTTTATGACCAGTTTCATTACAAAGCCAATGCCCAAATAATTTTAAAATGAAATCAAAATATACTTTTCTACTAACCTTTTTTTAATTGAGAAATAATCATTGAAACACTACCAAACGAACGATTAACAAATATTTTGGTAGCTGAGCGAATGAATATAACAAGTAAGAAAACTCTAGTCGGCGCGCCCGACTAGGGGATACCCTAATCCCACCCGCCCTTAGTTTTTAAATATATTCCATAACTCATATGTACAACCATATCACGCGACTTAAATCTATGCCAATGGTAATAAGAATGTCGATCAAAGAGGAATTACGCAAACAAATTCGACACAAAGATTATACCAGCTCACTTTTGCTAGCTCACAAGAATTGTTCCGTTACTATTAAAGAAGAAGAATCGAAAACATATTCGCACTGCGACGTGCAGCGCCGAGCGGCAATGGAAAGTAGGTACCAAAAACAATTCAAACACAATTCGACCCAAACTTAAAGGCAATTGCGGTTCTTAGAAAATTTGTTCGCGAGCATTTGAATGCATGTGTGCACATGTATACATAATGAACATGTATAAGCGCCAGCTGGTCTCTGTGCGCTTTGCATTTCAATCGCTGTGGCTGTGGATAAGTGGCCACACATTTTATTTAATAACTTTTGTGTTTATCAACGGATTTTGAAAAACTTTCACCATATGATGTAAATAATTATTGTTGTTTTTAAAAAGACCTAAGACCCTATACATATATGCCATATTTCCAACTGACAATAATTTTCAAAATTTTGCGGCCGGTATCTAAAAGTAACAAAACCCGAAATTGGTAAAAATATACATAAAGCTACATGCGAAATTTGACTCTAGCTCTTATGATAAAAAAGATAACAAAAAAAAAAATTCAAGTCTCTAGCTTTTATAGGTTTTGAGATCGACGCATTCATACATACGGACGGACGGACGGACAGACAAGCGGACTGGGCTCAATCAGCTCGTCTGGTCGTCCTGATCAAGAATATATATACTTTATGGGGTGTGGCACGCCTGTTACATACTTTTAAAAAAACCATTATACCCTGTTTTCCCATTTTCATTGGGATCAAGGTATAAAAATATAATAAAGAGCGCCATGCTACTACTCGAAAGTTGAAAAAAATGTAAAACAAAGAAATATTTCGACCCGCTCCGGATTTGAACCACGGTCTAATTGCACTCAATGAGCTGCAGCACTGTTTGACGATGTCAATTCGTAGAATATAAACCATTTTGAATCAACTGATTATGCGTTTCGCTCGTTTTTGTGAAGTGACAAAGCACATATATGCCATATTTGTCACTGAACATAATTTTTAAAATTTTGGGGAAACTTGGTAAAAATATACATAAAGCTAAATGCGAAACTTTGAGATTCTAGCTTCTTAGATGAAAAAGATGGGCTTAAATCGATAACAATTATTTATGAATGATTATAGATTTTCGAAAAAAAAAACAAACTCGATATAGTTTCTGAGATCGACGCGTTCATACACATGGACAGAGGGACAGAGAGACGGACGGGCAGACAGACAGGGCTAAATCAACTCGGCTTGTCGTCCTGATAAAGAATATATATACTTTATACGGTATGGCACGCCTGATTTGCCATTTTGAATGGGATCAGGGTATAAACAATGAAGATACAAGATAATTTTGAAAAGAAATTAATTATTATCATTTTTATACCCTGAATCCATTGAAAATGGAAATTTCAGGGTATAATGTTTTTGTGCAAATGTCTGTAACAGGCAGTATATATATTCTTGATCAGCTCGATGAGCTGAGTTGAACTAGCCCTGTCTGTCTGTCCGTCCGTGTAAACACGTATATCAAATACTAGAGACTTGAAATTTGGCAAATTGGTACATTTAAATGTCATAATCATTCCCTGAAAATTTTATTAAGAACATACGTCGAGAAAAAAAGTTATTAAACAATAAAGTTTCCATAGTACAGCCTCTTCTGCAGCCGCAATGCCTATGTTTGTGTGTGTGTGTGTGCATGTGTTGTTTACTATTAATGAATAAATGAAACTTTTTATGATTGGTATTACAGCTCAATGGATTCAGGGTATCTCTTAGTCGAGCAGTCTCGACTAGAGTTTTGTTACTTGTTATTATTATTATTATTATGATTATTATATATTTTTTTTGTTATTTTCATAAATTGAGTTATGATAATGAACAAAAAATAATATAAATGAATAAATATTTACCATGATCGATTTTTGATGACCTGTTTATTTTGTACATTGAAATTTGAAAACTCTTTATCTTAATGATAATTAAATCATCGTCAAATAGAGTACTCCAATAGGCAATGTACCTAAACCTTAATAATGCCTCTCTCTCTCTCTCTCTCTCTCTCTCTATATATATATATATATATATATATGTATGTATATATGTATAAATGTATGTAACAGTTGAGTTGAGCGCTTCGTAAAACACCTCTACCTCGCAGCATAAAACAAAGTTGTTGAATATTTTAAGAGAAAAAGCCTGGGAATAGGAATAGTGGAATGTCAAGATCATAAATCTTATAGGCTTTTAAGTAGTAATAATTTGGTAAAGCGGGGCACATTATTGGCAAATATGCAAAACCATCTTTTGAATATATTGTTTTTCCGCGAGGATAACATATTAGACATATCCAAGGAGTATTCATAAAAATTTGTAAAGTCTTTCGAACGTAGCTTGCGTTTTGAGGAATCCATATGTAACCTAATCCTGAATGAAGGGATCTTATCAAGTCCATATCATCGTCTAGCAGCTTCACAGTTAAGTTTCGTAAATAATTTTGATTATATATCACAAAAGGAAGACTTCACAACTAAAAAGTGCTACTTCTGAAAAAAGGCACTTTGAAATATATTTAGAGCAAACTCTTTACCTTGTTCTGCGTATCAAATTTACGGATGGAATAGTGCTTGAGACAATAAAACAATTGTCAAAAAATACATATTTTACGTTTCTTCTCTGTTCCAAAATACTTTTGATAAAAGTATCGGCATGGTTAAAATAATGAATGGGGGCAATTTTTTTCCCGTTCTATGAAAACAAATGTGATTATAATAATATTTTACATTGAGCCACAATAAAAATCAATTACGAAAACTTTTGTCGGGAGTGACCGATATGGAGATTCCCGAGCCTAGACTGCATAACTCGCATGTACATCCATATCACGCGACTTAAATCTATGCCAATGGTAATAAGAATGTCGATCAAAGAGGAATTATGCAAACAAATTCGACACACAGTTTACACCAGCACACTTTTGCAAGCTCACAAGAATTGTTCCGTTACTATTAAAGAAGAAGATCGAAAATTTGGGGCCGGTATCCAAATGTAACAAAACCCGTAATTGGTAAAAATATACATAAAGCTACATGCAAAATTTGGAGACTCTAGCTTTTAAGATAAACAAGTAAGAAAACTCTAGTCGGCGCGCCCGACTAGGGGATACCCTAATCCCTCCCGCCATTAGTTTTCTTAATATAGTCCATAACTCGTATGTACAACCATATCACGCGACTTAAATCTATGCCCATGGTATTAAGAATGTCGATCAAAGAGGAATTATGCAAACAAATTCGACACAAAGATTATACCAGCGCACTTTTGCAAGCTCACAAGAATTGTTCCGTTACTATTAAAGAAGAAGAATCGAAAACATATTCGCACAGCGACACACAGCGGCGAGCGGCAATTGGAAGTAGGTAGCAAAAACAATTCGAACACAATTCGACCCAAACTCAAAGGCAATTGCGATTCTTAGAAAATTTGTTCACGAGCATTTGCATGTATGTGAGCACATGTATACAAATTGAACATGTATAAGCGCCACCTGGTCTGTGTGCGCTTTGCAGTTCAATCGCTGTTGATCTAGCCAAACATTTTGTAAATATAACTTTTGTGTTTATCAACGGATTTTGATGAAACTTTCACCATATGATTTAAATAAATGATTTAGTTTTCAAAAAGACCAAACACCATATATATTGCAACTGAAAATAATTTTCTAAATTGTGGGGAAATTTGGGGCCGGTATCCAAATGTAACAAAAACCGAAATTGGTAAAAATACACATAAAGCTACATGCGAAATTTGGAGATTCTAGCTTTTAAGATGAAAAAGATAAAAAATCATAACTGATTTTTCATATGGTTTTAAATCGATAACAAATATTCAGGAATAGTTATCGATTTTCTGAAACAAACTCGATATGCCCGTCCAATATACGCGCCTAACAAAGAAATATTCAAGTCTCTAGCTCTCATAGGTTCTGAGATCGACGCGTTCATACATACGGACGGACGGACGGACGGACGGACGGACGGACGGACAGACAGACGGACAGGGCTCAATCAACTTGTCTTGTCATCCTGATCAAGAATATATATACTTTTGGGGGTGTGGCACGCCTCCTTCTGCCTGTTACATACTTTTAAGAAAACCATTATACTCTGTTTTCCCATTTTAAATGTCATTTTGTTAGGCGCGTATATTGGACGCGCATATCGAGTTTGTTTCAGAAAATCGATAACTATTCGTGAATATTTGTTATCGATTTAAAACCATATGAAAAATCAGTTATGATTTTTTATCTTTTTTATCTTAAGAGCTAGAGACTCCAAATTTCGCATATAGCTTTATGTGTATTTTTACCAATTTCGGTTTTTGTTACATTTGGATACCGGCCCCAAATTTCCCCACAATTTTGAAAATTATTTTCAGTTGCAATATATATGGTGTTTGGTCTTTTTGGAAACTAAATCAATTATTTAAATCATTTGGTGAAAGTTTCATCAAAATCCGTTATTAAACAAAATGTTTGGCCAGATCAACAGCGATTGAACTGCAAAGCGCACACAGACCAGGTGGCGCTTATACATGTTCAATTTGTATACATGTGCTCACATACATGCAAATGCTCGTGAACAAATTTTCTAAGAATCGCAATTGCCTTTGAGTTTGGGTCGAATTGTGTTCGAATTGTTTTTGCTACCTACTTCCAATTGCCGCTCGCCGCTGTGTGTCACAGTCGCAGGCGCTGTGTGTCGCTGTGCGAATATGTTTTCGATCTTCTTCTTTAATAGTAACGGAACGATTCTTGTGAGCTGTGTGGCGCTGTGTGTCGCTGTGCGAATATGTTTTCGATTCTTCTTCTTTAATAGTAACGGAACAATTCTTGTGAGCTTGCAAAAGTGTGCTGGCATAATCTGTGTGTCGAATTTGTTTGCAATCCTCTTTGATCGACATTCTTAGTACCATTGGCACATACTTAAGTTGCGTGATATGGTTGTACATACGAGTTATGGACTATATTAAGAAAACTAAGGGCGGGTGGGATTAGGGTATCCCCTAGTCGTGCGCGCCGACTAGAGTTTTCTTACTTTTTTATTTTAAGTCTCTAGCTTTTATAGTTTGCGAGACCGCTGCGTTCCCACTTACAGACGGACACGACTACGTCAGCTCGTCGTCGTGTTCAAGAACATTTAACAAAACCATTATACCCTGTAATGTGATATTAATCACGGCAGTGTGCTGGAGTAATACAGTATTTACTCTGTTCTGAATAAACGCTAAATACAAATTTAATTAAGTCATCACAGAAATTTGATTAATTCGTTATGCGCGCGAGATATTTCTGACAGTTGCTTCTTACTCATAATAACCTGAATATCATCAAAGACACAAACGTGCACCATATGTTATCATTAGATTTAGTATACCACCTTTCTCCAAATAGGCCCATATCAATGTTATGCATGAGTTTTCTTACTTGTTTAAAAATTGTTGGAATCTACTGATTAAGATTTGGCCTTTTCTGTCTTTTGATGTTAAAGGCTAGTATTCAGTTTGAGTGCTTCTGGTGCAAACTCAACTAACATTTAAGAGAATTAGAGAAATTACACATACAACACAGCTAATATAATATGTAGGTCACCAAGTCCAAACACTTTACAGTGCGAGGATGCCAAGCTGTAATTCCTATATGTAATTTTGTATTCATTAGACATACATTTACATTTAAAGTTTAAGCAGCTCAGAATCAGAATCTTACCCTCATATTTATGAAAGTAAATGTTATATAGACTTTTTCCTATTAATGTTCAATAGGTTGATTTGCTTTTATAAGTTCATATGGCAATAGAAATACTTTAGGCATTAAAGCCTAATCGCAAGCGTCACATCAAAACGCGTTTGCAAGTATACAGCGTTATTTGCTCAAAGGGGGCACAGACAGTACAGAGAACAGAAAACTGAGAGACAGCCAGGCACACAGTCAGGCAGTCAGACAGGCAGTCACTCAGTGTATGGCTGGAATGGCTCATCCGAAATGCAGTCAACGTGACATTGTTTACTTGGCGTAGTACGTCGAAGTCGCATCTCGTATTTATGTGCACGAGCCGCACTGCAGAGAACAAATGCACGTAATTCTGCTTACTTCGTAACATTGCAACAGTGCACAGTTCCCACCGACGTATTTTTTAGGATTTTTTTCCATCTGCGGTTGCGGTTGTATGACGGTCAGGCAGACGCTCAAGCGAACAGACAGACAGACAGAGGTGCAGACCTCTGCCCTTAATCAGAATCGACAGAGTAAAACTAAGGCGCCATTTCAATTGTAGTTGCCAGGACGTTCGTTGTTTCCTAGTGACCAAAAAAAAGTGCCCTGTTTGGTATTGTTGCTTCGGCTTTGCTTTGCTTTGCTTTTACTCTGCGCCTGCATATTGCATTTATTTACATAGGCCTTGCTGACTGCCTGTCTGGCTGGCTACCTAGCTGACTGCCTGGTTGACTTTTGATTTAAAGCTCTTAGCTCCAGTTTTCATTCCACCAGGTGATTATGGCTATGTATGTGTGGCGGTGTAAAGGTGTGCAATGACTCTTTATATATATTTGCACACGCATTTACGTGCTGTGCAAATCGGAACGGCGTTTGCAGTTTTCATCCTCAAATATAATCCGTGACTATCAACATCCATTTTGGGCTCTATTTCGTACGACCTCACCTTACCTAGCTCACGTTGAAATTATGAAATTACGTTGAAAATGGACAGATATTTTACGGGCTTATGAGTTAAAGCCGTAAGTTTTTACACTTCTGACAAAGTCTTTTAGATGTTTGAATGCATGAATATTATAAAGAAGATAAATATAATCTAAAAATAAAAATTATCAAATTTAGAATTGACAAAGAGACGGAATCTTCTTTTGATTGCATTTTATTGTGATCTTCGTCTTATCAATATTTTTCGGCGCTCCAACTTCGGACGGTAGTCAGAAGTGCAACCATAGAAAATATTTCACACTTGACTATGTGGCACTGGTAAAAATATTTTGCTGGTAAGCACGATGACCCCAAAATAAACAGAAAGAAGAAGCAGATGAGGAGGTGGAAGAAGATGAAAACGGAGGAGCACAGGCACTCGTGCGCGACAAAGAAGACGTCGTAATAATTCCCAAGCGGCAGGAGGCTCGTAATCAGAGCCTAGAAATATGCAATGCGAAAAATCAACACAGCATAAAGGAGACAGCAAAAGGAGGACTATGGCGAGTCGACCTCAATTACCCTCGTTTTGCAATGCGAAAAACACTTCTAGCTAAAAATTAGTACATATTTACAGACGTTGTCATGAAAATTTGTCACCTTGCCACCAGAGCCAGCAACAGAGGCAGAGCAATGTGAATGCCACTGAGCAAACATGTGTGTCCGTGTGTGTGAGTATACGTATGTGTTTATGTATGTGCATGTAATTGAGCCTACAGATATGCAACGAATGCAGGTTGTTGCTATTGTAATCGACACTTGGGCGGCGCCCATCGAAGCAAACAGTCGCCGCAGCCTAACGCAGCGGCTGCGCGCTCTTCGGGGTAGCTGATAGCCTTCATCACGGCTTCAGTGCATTTGTAGGGGCAACAGTATAATATGTTTCTCGGTTACCTGGAAATATGCAAGGCTGTGATTGGTCTAATGCTGGTCGTGCTCATAAAGCTTGTACCAATGAGGCTGATTGGTCGAGCTCGACTTAAGGGCAACTTCCAGTGCGCATGCGACAGGAGAGAGAGCGAGAGCAACAGAGCCTTAGGGACTTGCTCAGCAAATAGTAAGAGCTGCTCTGCACCACATTTAGTTTATTTATCCCTTTTTACGCTGTCTGGCTGGCTGAGTTATTGTCTCTTTCAAAAATATATATATATATATATATATATATATATATATATATATATATATATATACTGTGAGCGCGATTAAAGTTAAGCTCGTGGTGAAAAACTCTTTGGGAATCCTTCTCTGCCCAAGTGGTGGTGGTTTTGCTTATATTTTTACAACTATTTTCGGAACTAATTGCATTGGAATACTATGGGTCCATTGTCGTATAAAGTGTCCACTATTCTGAAATACTTTATAATTCTGATGGGTCAAAAAATGGAATTGTTGATCACAATTATGGTATTTTATTAATTTTTATATTTTTTGGTAAAATTTGCAGCTCGATTTACTTAAGCCTTTATTTTCGTTTCAGCGTTTCAACCCCTAAAAGTTCTCTTAGATTTTTTTTCTCATTTAAGAGATACTATGGAAAGTCTACACAGACAAAACTACAATTTAGCACTCACTGAACTCAACAGCTTTTATACACTGTTAGAAATTTTTGTCACTTGGACTTAAATACATTTACTTAAGTGAGCCAAGAAATATGAGATATATAAGTCAAGGGTACTTATATATATTGAGCTTATTTCAATTTAGAACCATACTAACACGAAATATTACTAGAATAAATTATTTTATATTTCCAAAAATGTATATTTACTAAAAATATTTGCAGTGCAGTGCGGCAAAATCAAAGCTTTTAAGCGAAATGCTGATAGGTTACTGTGAGCGTGTAGAATTTGTTTTGGGGATGTTTGCACTTGTTGCCGTTACTTGAGCCGTAGAGGAGAGCTTAACGCACGGCGAATTCAGCCAGGCAACATGTTCGAACTTGGCTATTGAACGGGCTTGTGAGCCAGTGACACAAAGCAAGTAAAAATAGATAAAAAAATAATAATTTAAATTTATAAAGTTGTTTATGTCATGTTTATTTAGTTTTGCGATTGAGAAATTGAAGTAAATGAATTGTATTAAATTTGTTAGAAATGGGGTGCCTATTGTTGATACATGTTGCACGTTGTGCGGATGCAACACATTTTCATTATTGGTCCAGGCCACGTCGGCTAGTATCAATCGTGGGCTCGTCGTTATTTGCCGAGATTTGCATTTGGCCAAAAAACAGTAAGAACAAGAATGTTTTTTGTTGTTGGTAGCAAAAGCCGTTATCTAGCGGCCCCTACGACTTCGCCGTCGTCCACTTGCCGGTTCGTTGTGCCACGTCGTGTGCCGACATTTTCTTTTCGTCATCCTTTCGGCCGCAGCGCCTCGTGTCCTCGTGCATTTGGTAGGTTTCGTGCTCGTTGCACATTCGCCACATTCGATGCCAAAGCAGCAGATTTTTTCGGAATGCGTTAAGGATCAGTTTTACGCGAAATACGGTTACGAAAGGTTGCTGACGACAAAGAACCGGCGCCTGAGCAAATATTCTTCTGTCTTTCTTTGTGCTTCTGGCCTAATGTGTGAATGTGTGCTAGTGTAGTGCAGAACTTTAACGCGAGAATTAACGCCCCCGAGTAAACTGAGAACTGACCTAACATAAGGTTTTTGAGATTGAAACTAACTTACAGAAAGTTTCTATTCAAGAGCCTAAAACTCATGTAAAACTAAATTAGAAACACAAACTTTGGAGCGAAGAGTATTTAACAAATTCAAATTCTTTGAGTTAAAATTACATTTGCTGGGCATACGTAACTAGCTGAAGAATCTTTGTAGAAACAACTTACATTTAAAAAATATGAAAACAGAGACAAATGAGACAAATAATTCATACATTAGTTTAGCTGATATATAAAAAAATACATACATGATATATAACATTTGATATATGTATATAAATGTGTATATATGTGTATAAGAAATCATTCCTATAAGAAGATATAATATCATTTGTATCCCGAATACATGAATTTTAGACAGAATCTTGAATTTTGTAGAGAGAATTCTTGAACTCTTTTTTCAAATAATGCCGAGAATTTTGAATCGCTCGCTTGAATACTTATGGTTGTGAAAATGAACGAAAAGTGGCAGTGCGCAATACTCGAATAATACTGGAACATCTTAATAAGCAAATCTTTAGATTCTCATTCAATGCTTAAAGACACAAATATTTTAATATACTCTTAAAGCTAGAAACTACTGAAAATTTTAATAAAGGTTCATAGTATTTGAGGTGGAAAGTGTATTATCTAAGCGAAAGTGTAGATTATGTATTTATTTAATACCGCGATAGCTTCCCAATTCGGAAAGTGCTTTAAAAAGTGAAAATATGTTTATTTAAAATTAATTCGAAATATCGCATAACTTATTGCATTTAAAATGTGCTAATGGTAAGCGTAATATATATTATATATACATTATGATCCAAATTATACTATGGTTCATATAATAGAATAATTAGCTGATCATAACGTATAGCTGCAATTTCATCTTATTTTAGTTTTTATACACTGAATCCATTGAAAATTAAATTTCAGGGTATATGAGCGTGATTGATTGCTATAATTAATGCCAATGAATGTCATGCCCCACTCGCCCGTAATTTACAAAAACTCATAAATCCCGTAAAATAAATACTAGAGATTTGAAATTTGGCGAATAGGTACATATAAATGTCATAATTATGCTTCTGTGAAAATTTATACAGAAGGAGGTGTGACACACCTCCAAAACTATATATATTCTTGATCAGCTCGACGAGTTGAGTCGATATAGCCATGTCCGTCTGTTCGTCTGTCCGTCTCTCCTTCCGTATGAACACAGCGTTCTCGTAAACGGCAAAAGCTAAAGACTAGAGTAATAAAAACCAAAATGCTCGATAATACCATACTCAGTACAAGTTTGTTTTTTTTTTTGATAACTCATCCCATTTCCTTATGATCGATAACTATCGAAAATTTGGTTTTCTTTTTGAGCGTGATTGATTGCTATAATTAATGCCAATGAATGTCATGCCCCCCTCGCCCGTAATTTACAAAAACTCATAAATCCCGTAAAATAAATACTAGAGATTTGAAATTTGGCGAATAGGTACATATAAATGTCATAATTATGCCCTTCATCAAAAACGTATGTCTAGAAAACTTATTAAGCTTATTAATGCTGCAGCGGCAGCGATGCCGCCTCATTACTGCGCAGTAGGCAGAGCGAGTGCATATTCGTGCGTGCATATGCATGTGTGTGTGTGTGTGTGCATGTGTTGTTTGCTATTGATGAATAAATGAAAATTTGAATGATTGGTACAGCTCAATGGATTCAGGGTATCTCTTAGTCGAGCCGTCTCGACTAGAGTCTCCTTACTTGTTAATATTTGTTTCTTATTTGTGAAGCTTATTAATTCAATTGCAAAGTCGTAGGATAGTAAGATTGTTCAGAAATTGTTTAAATCTAAATCGTTTCGCGGCAAGTTGTTTGATTATTGATTCGCTGTACTTTTCTTGTCATTTTAACTTCAATTAAAATTTGACATAATTGCATTTAGCGCACTATTGAGATTTCAGCAGATGTACCATACGAGTTGCAGTAAAATAGAGCGGCAAAATAAGTGACTGCAGCTAGTAGGCAGTCCAGTATTCCAGTTCTCAGGCTTGAATAGCTCTAAATGACATGCCACAAACTTTGCTGAGTCATTAAAGCAATTGATAAACCTGAATTCGTTGGTTGAAGTGCAAATCACAAATATGTCGAATACAAAACTCAACTTGGGCAGGCTACTGAAAGTGCAGTTGTAATCGATATGCTGCCATTAATCGAGTCTGTAAAGACAATGCTCCATGGCCAACTGTAACAAAGAAGCCCTGGCAGCCCTGCCTGAGTGCATAATCAAAACATTGCTTTAAAAACAAACGGCTCGCAGAGAGACGAGAGTCCAGTTTATAAAGCAAACAAGTCCGACTCAACAAAATGTTGACAAAAAGCGTAAAAATACGAGCAGCTCAATAATGTACAAAATGAAAAATCCCAACATGCAACAACACAAAACACAACAACAAAAACATTGAAAAATCCTTTTTACCCATACAAATAAATATGCAGTCAAAGGCAATCAAGCCCTGTCGCTTTGCTCCTCAGTCTGGCCGCAGTTGTCGATATTTGATTTGAAAAACATTTCAAAAAATAAAATTAAAAAAAAAAAAAACAACAAATACTGCAGCGCAAATGAATTCGCCTTTTTCGATTTGGAACTGTCGCAACATTGCCATAGGCATCCTCGCAAATAAATAACACCAGCAGAGGCCCAACAATTACCATTCGCATAGACATTTCGTGCCATTGAAAGGATACTTTGTTTTAATACCCTGTAGCCAATAACACAACTTAAAAGGTGCGCTCATTCCTTGATTAATCATGACTATGAATAAAAAGAAATCAATATAAAAAAAAAATACTTGAAATCTTAAATATGGTGAAATAAATAAATATATTAGCTTTTCAAATGTTAAGCTTATTTTAAGCTTCTATTGGGCTTTAGTTATTCATATTATTGTATATGGTATACATTTTAATGAAAATCATTCTGATGGCTGATATCTTCATTTTAAAACAATTTCAATTGTTGCTCAATATACAAACACATTTTCACAATGGGAGATCTCCTTTTACATGCAACTCTTTTCATTTAGATTACCCGAATACATTTCGGTAGTTTATTTATTTATCTTTATTATAACGAAAAACTGCGATTTTTACAATTCCTTAAAGAAGAGAGGGAGAGAGAAAATTTTAATTTTTCAACTGATTTAAAATTTCCTTTTTTTACTATTTACTAACAATGAATCAAAACTTAAGCCCCAAATATTTGAGCATGTCAGTAAATGTGCTTCAAGAGATTCATTAACAGATTTTCCATGACATCGGTTTTATTCAGGTTTATGCTTTTAATACAAATTATAATATCATTAGTATATAAGTTTATATATATAGTTCTTTCACATTAACAGCTTGTTAGGATAAAAGTCATTTATTAAATAAGAATAATTTTATTTATTAATAAATAATAAAAACTATGCTTGTCGTATTTTGTTTTTAAAATTAAATATTAATTATTTAATAAAATTAAGATATGAAAGCTTTGTATAAAAGAAACTATGCTTGTCGTATTTTTTTTTTTTAAATTAAATATTAATTATTTAATGAAATTAAGATATGAAAGCTTTGTATAAATAATTTTCAAATAACTCATAAGATTCTGAATCACATCAGATCTACAAAAGTTACAGTTAAACCCTGTTCATCGACTTCAAATTTATTACTCGACATAATCAAAAGAATCAAAACAGTGAAAACTTATAAAAACCATCAGATCAAATATTTAATTATAATAACAAACAGCATAATATTTTAATATTATTAAAAACAACAAGATTGCTAAATAAATGTATTAAAATTATAAAAATTTTAAAATACTATTAAAAATATCAACATTTGTATACCCTGAATCCATTGAAAATGGAAAATATGAATAAAGTAATTTTTTAATGAATGGTATATCAGCTCAAAGTATTCAGGGTATCTCCTAGTCAAGCTGTCTTGATTAGAGTTTTCTTACTTGTTAAGTATTAAAAATATTAAAGTTTTTAAATATTAAAAAATATGAAGATTTTTAAGCATTCAAAATATCAAAATTTTTAAATATCAAAAATGTCAAAATTTGTATACCCTGATCCCATTAAAAATGGGAAAAAAGTATGTTCTTGATCAGGAGGACAAACCGACTTGATTGAGCCCTGCCCGTCTGTCTGCCAGTCCGTCCGTTTGTCCGTTCGTTCGTCTGTCCGTATGTATGTTCATACATCGTCAATCTCAGAATCTATAAGAGCTAGAGACTTGAATTTTACTGTTAGGCTAGTGTATACGAATTTGTTTCATAAAATCGACTACTATTCTCGAATAATTGTTATCAATTTGAAACCATATGAAAAATCAGTTAAGATTATTTATCTTTTTATGTTAGTAACTAGAGTCTTAGTTACTAGAGTCTCTCGCATGTAGCTTTATGAATATTTTTACCAATTTCAGGTTTTGTTACATTTGAATACCAGCCACAAATTTCACCAAAATGTTGAAAAATGTGCTTAGTGGCAAATATGGCATATATGTATAAAAAATTTGGCATTATAAAAAACCAAAAAATATTTATATCTTATGGTGAAAGTTTCATCAAAATCCAATAGTAAATATTAATATTTAATACTTGGCGCCTTTTCAAAAACGCGCGAAAAAAAAACACAAAGAGCGGCAATGAACAATCAGCGCCAGTAGAAATTTATATTCTTAAAATTGAGAATTACAAAGTGGTACATTTTGAACTACATTCTAAAGCTAACTTGAAATTTTCTACTCAATCGCCAAGCAGTGTAGTAGTTCAGTGAGTAGTTGAGTGAGACGATGCCCGAGTGCAATGTGGTCGAGGTTAAAATCCCAAGCGGGTGGTCGAATTATTTATTATTATTATATTTAGGTATAATGGTTGACTTTACTCTTGTACCAATTGAAGTAAAATAAGTTAAATGATTAAATGTTTTCTATTTTTTAAATATTTTTGTTATAATTTACTCGACTATTCGTCCGGGTTGATTATTTTTCAAAAAAAAAAAAAAAAAAATTCCAAACCGTATAAATGAAAACTCCTAAGACCCCAGCTTGAAAGGGAGGCTGAAGCTGCTGCAGCCATGCTGAGTTTAATGTGGCGCAATTAATCGTAAATGACAATATGATAAAAACATTTTCGAAAATTATATCCTGTTCTCCTTCTCAATTTATCTGAAGATTTGTTTCTGGCTGACTCTAGTTAGCTGCCGAAAAATTACGACAAATTCTGACCGAGGTTTCATATTGAGTTTCAATATTTGGCATTTGGGCGAACGAGTTTTATGTTCAATAAATTTATTTAATTTGTCAATTTTGCAATTGGAATTGCGTTTCCTAATTAACAATTTAAATAAATCGCACAGCGTTTGTGACGCTCATTGAATGTAATTTAATTGGAAATTTAATTGCTTTTGTGGTCGAAATGTGCTGCGAGAGCCACCTTTTCCCTTTGCCTGTCACCTGAACATTTACATTTACCTGGACCAGAGACATTATTTTTTCTTATTGTCTTTTTACTGATGCATATCCATGCATTCATATTTGTGGGGCTTTTAATTTAGACGTGTCATCCATTGAAATTTGCCACTGGTCACTGCCTCGTTTGGCTTTGTTGTTTTAATTATTTGCGGTTATATTTATTTAAATATTTACCGATTCAATTAGGGCTTCCATTTTCATTCTGTATGTGTCGGTCAGGTCAGGTTGCGTAATTTACTATTGGCGACACTTCAGATGCCTTTAATTGACTTTGCCATCGAGTGGTTTTATTACAGTTTTAAAGCATCGTTGCCATCCTGACGTACAATTTCAATTAATATAATGTTATATCTGACAAATCGTATCTGCAGACATTGCTAAGGATCTAAAGACGAGTCGAGACGCGACCAGCCAGGCAATAAGTTAACTGAAAACCCACAGACGAAAAAGTTTTTTGTTTCTTTCTTTCTTTCTTTTTTTTTAACTTTTTTTCTATTATTTTTTTTTTCTCATGCAACTTCTTTTGGCTGGCTGCGTGCCAATTATAAAAGTGATTTTGCTGTAAGCTACACGTCCCAAGCAGACATAAGACCAAAACATACACGCACACCCACACACACTCGTAGACGTTCACACACTTCCGTCAACGGGAAGTCATAAGACGTATGAACTTGTCGCCAAGCTGAAGCCAAAGCCAAAGCCACGGCAGCGGCAAAGTCGACTGACGTTTTTCTCAGTTTGCGCTGGCCCAAGAAATGCGATAAATTGAATGACTGACGATGCCGTAAATACTTTTTAGACATGTCCCAATGGTCGGGGGAAGCTGCTCAGTTCTGTCGCACACGTCGCCTGGATCAATTTCCACATACAGCAGACAAATTGCGCGTGGTTAGATTTTTCTTTCATAGATGTCATTCATTGACAAGGTGCGAATACATACGAAAACCAAGCACCAACTAAAAGCGAGTAGCGCATTGCAGGGAAACTTTTCCCAAGTCGTGACGGGGTTAAGCGATACCCAACAATCAAATTGATTTCCAAACTTTTTGAACTTTTAGAAACAGACAAAATTCTAATCTTTCAGCCGACGGAGTGTCGACCCAGATTTTGCAACTGAAATATTTATTAGAGTTCGGCTTAAGTCTAAGTGAGATAAAATCGGTAAATTTATATAGACTGCAATTCAATTTAGCTTGCCCGTCAGTCCTTCTGTCTTCAATATGTTCTCCTGTGTGTTCATATGTAACCGATGTCGATCATACGGCTTTTAGAGGCTAGAGATTAGACAATTTTAGATGGTTTCTCCATTTAGACACTTTATATATAGTCGAGAAATAAGAAAATAAATTATGTTCATTTTGCGTATATATGCATCGATACAATCTAAATTGCGTGTTTAAAGATGTAGGTCGGCCGATGTTCGGGTATTTGCTGGACTGCCACTCTCGACTAGAGTTTTCATTCTTGGTTTTGTTAAGCTTTCTACTTTTATATTATAGAAGCAATTAATGAACTTATTTCTTGGCACTGATTGTGCTAACAAGAACTGTTATAGTTACATCCCCTACTTATCACTATTGTTGCTATACTTGGGTTAAGTAAGAAAATATAATCACGAGTCTTACTCCACTATTTGCATCATAGCAAGTCTGTTCGACGAGCTTTCAATTATGCAACGCTTCTCCGATGCACACAAGCAGCAGACTCATTGAAATGCATGAAACTTACTCGAGCGTTGCTTTTGTTTGCCTAAAGTCTCGTTGTATAATTTTTGCACAAATTGCGGCTTTTCGGCATCGACGGCGACAGAAGCAACAACAACGCGAGCAGGCAGTATCAACAGATTTCAAACGCCACAGCGTTTGGCAACTAATAAAAACTGAGCGCGGTGCATATGTGTAAAAATTTACACCACGTCCAAAAAGGCTCCAAAACTGTCGATTGGAGTGCTCGGTGGGGCGTAGCTGAAAGTCTGGACCAGACTGGAGCCCACAGTACCGATTCGTTAGCTTGAGACGGGGCGCAGAGGGCAGTCGGTGTCCATTTTGTTGCCAACTCAACATATTTCAATCACGTAAATTTATTACGTAAACATTTGCTTTGCTTTTTGCACACAATTATGACGACCAACTGCAGTCAAACCGTACGAGAGGTGGGCCACCATTTGCTATCCGACTGCAGCAGCACAATTTCCAATTTTAATCTTTTTACAACCGACCCGCCGACTGGCGCCCACTGTGCGCCACTGTGTTCGCCTTCGCTTGGGCTCATCGCTATGAGCTGCCAAGCTGCCTTTTACTCTCCCGTAATATTCATAATGGATTTACCAATATGGTGAAAAATTTTTATTAATGCTGCCAGCCTAGTCAGGGAGTGGGGGCTAGGGGAATTGGTGAATGGCCAGTTATTTTTCTGTTGGCTTCTTTTCTCTCCTATGTCTATCAGCGGCGACAGCAGCAGACGGTGGAACCTGTTTGTGTGTGTAACATGGCTGGAATGTCTATGTATGCCAGTGTGTGTAGTGTGTCTGTACACATACATATGTAGCAAATGTATATGTGTCCTTTTTGACCATTTGGCCCAGCGGGTCAAATAGGCCTTTGGCTTTTTGATCTTTAAATGTTTGCACAACGCTTTGATGTTGGTCCGCTGCCCTGCAATATGCATCTGGTTTTGATTTTTTCCCCCTTCTCCTATTGCAAACTTTTTTGTACCGTTCAATTTGTAGCGTAATGGGTGTTCCTTGTAATAGTAATAAACGATTAAAGGAGAAACAGACATTTGTTAACAGAATTTACAGTTGCGTTTTGTTACTCGCTACGTTGAGATGCATTTATGATCATTTGTAGCCCTGAGTACATGAGAGGATTATAATTTCCTTAGATAGGTATTTGCAAACTAGAAGGTACTACAACACCCAGTTGTGGTTAGGCTCCTACATAACGCATCTAACTTTTATTAATCTAATCCTGTAATACTACTAATAATTAAAAGTTCATTCATTTTTCATTTGGGTCAGCTTATTTAAATATTCATCTGAAGCAAAATATTAGGGATGATCTGATTTAACAGGGACGTTGATCTTATCCCATAACAGTCAGTCTGGCCGCATGTCTGATATATATAAAACAGATGTTTTAATAGTAGATAGTAATATAGTAATAATAGTATATCTGGTATTCAGGCAGTCCGAGTCGAATAAAATTTGAAATATTCACGCTAATGGTGCTAATGGCAATAAAAATTTAAGAATTTAATAATGATCAATGGAGGGAGGTAAACTTCGTCTCGGATAAAAGATAAGACAACCTGAGGGGGACTCAGGTAGCTATTTCAGTGGCTGTCTTTGAAATTAAGTGGATTTTGCGCTCGTTGACGGGCAAACTTCATAATCATAACATGTTGAGGCAGAGACGACGGCGATAACGTGGTAATAAGTCAACCATGACGTGAATGGGGAAAAAAAAAAAAAACAAAAAAACTCATAGCCGCAGTATCTGCGATATCCATAGCCTTGACAGGGGTTTGCGGCACCTGTAGACAGCACGCTGAAAGTTCTGCGAACATCTTAAAGTAAAAAGCAAATTGAGAAATTGGCTCTTATGAGTGGTAGAATTTTTTGTCCTATCAAATTTACATAATTGTTTTGTCCGCTTAAAGAATTTAATTAATATATGACTGAAGATGCATAAATGCGTATAAACGAATAAAAGTTTCTTGGGATATTTAGCTATATACGATAATCTCTTATTGAATTCACCTAAAAGTACGCTGGAGTCGGCGTCTCAGCTGATGCTAACTCAACGCTCAGTCCCACTGTTGGAGTCGAGGCCAAGACTCGAAGTCGGATTTGGAGTTGGAGTTGGAGTTGGAGTTGGAGTCGAAAGCGTCGTAGTGGCGTAGTCGACAAGCCATATGAACATACAAAATATTCCCTACAAAGGAGTTGATTACACAAAGGAAAATTACGACGAATCATTTCCGCTGCTTGGCTGCTTACACGACCAGCGACTGCTCTCCAACAGTGCAACGTCGCGGGACTGACGAGGCGTGGCAGCTGGTAAACGGCTGGAGAAACAAAGCGCTCCATTCGCGACGGCGTTAGCAAAAATCACAAGAGATATGCCAGAAAAAAGGGCAGCCCATATTTTTTGTTTTTTTTTGTGTGCGGCTGCAAATTACTAACGAGCAACAAACGACACGGGCAGTTCATACTTTTAGGCATTGCACATGCGAGTCGAGGCGTTGCCTGCCATTCTTAAAGTCGATGTGTGACACACAAGAATTGAAATGATGTATTACATACTTCCAGTTGTTGTTAAAGTGATCTGTCTGGCTTATACTAGCTTTAATCTTTAGTCTAAGGCAAGCAACCAGAAAACTTTTGAATAAAAGTTAATTGAAATTTTTATTCTAGAGGCCTTAAAAATCATATGTCTTAAAAAGGGGGAAATTATCGAACATAGGCAAAAAACCAAAGAAAAACAGCACACCAAACTTTTGTGCGGTCATAAATTGTAAGTGTCAGGACATTAGCATACCTTGAGGCAGCGAAAGGAAAGAACTCGACGCGACGCGACGCGGACTTGTAAACGTCAACGATCGTCTAATGTTTCCATGCGTCATAAATTTCATTGAAAAGCGCTTCCGTTGCGCCAATTTGTGGACAGGTACACGGAGGCAGGCACGCCTTTCGGTTCGGTCTACCAAGTACACAAGTAGCTCTGCTTCCACCTGGTTGCTGCCACTGTGCAGGCTCTATCGTGGCCGTTGCTGTAGCCGCTGCCGTTGCCGTTGCCGTTGCCATTGCCTTTACCTGTTACAAAATGCATAAGGGAAATGAATTGCTTTACGGCCACCGAAGTCCCAGAAGGCTGGAACGTCGACTGAATACGCTTAAGAAATGTGCAACTGTAAATCAACACCAACACACACCCATTTTCCCACACATACAAAGAGAAATAGTTGCGGGACGGCCATTTTGTAGGCGTTTATAAGCTGTCGAAAGTAGTTAAGCGTTTTTCATAATTTATTTATGGACGCTGTTGAATCACATTTAAGCATGTTTCATTTTAAGTGCGCAGTTTATGGCCCGAGCGGCCATAAAGAGGAATTAAGTAGTTGTATTAGTTGGCTCTGGGAAAGAGTATGAGTGTGAGTATCTGTGTGTATGTGGGGATGAGTGTGCGGCTTGTATGCAAATTGGGGTTTTCAAGTGTTTAATGTAAGGTCAGGAGATAATACTTCACAGCTAAATTGCAGGACTTCGTTTTCTGCCACAAAAGTTTCACCGTTCTGAGCTCTTAGTGCTCGCCTCTTAATTGCCACAATGGTAAACTTCATTTACAATTAGAGCCATGTACTTCATCCTAGAACAGTTACTCACCCATTGGTAAACATTTATCCACAACTTTGGTTACTAACACGATTATAACATTTAGTGAAATAAAACTTGGCGAACAACTGTGGCGAAGTGCAGCATGGCAGAACCACCCAGAGCACTCACTTACATACCTAACGACCACCAATTGAAGTTGTTAATGAAATAATTTCTTATAACGGACAAAACTTTTATTGTATATGTGTGTGTGTGTGTGTGTGTGTGGAGGCGGCTGACTGAAAACCAAGAAAGTGAAACTCGACAATTCAGTTCATTTATTCTCTACGGCTGCGGCTGATTATTCGGCATAGATTTTACTTACCTGCAAAAGGAATGCAAGAAAACAAGTATCCGAATGGCCACTTTACGACTGGCCACATTCATAAGACGAGAGTGCACAAGTCAGCGAATGGGCGAGGGTTGGTGCAATGCTTTGTGTCTCGCTTTATTATGCGCAACTCGTTTTGTTTGACTTTGGACAGCAAAAAGTCTAAACAAATTCTATGTCTGCTATGGCTGCTACGTCCTTTGGTCCCCTGTGTTGCACTTAACTTGTGTTTTATTGCCTCGCAGCCCGCCACTGTCCATTCGCACTCATCAAAGGGGCGCCCAAGTCTAACCCAGCCCACTTCACTCACACTCAAACTCACACCCGCCCCTGTCGGGCCCATTGTGCGCTTTGTTTAATGTTATGTAAACTTTTGCCTCGCTTGGCTACATTTTGCCCATCTTCCATGCTTTGTGCATTTCTTGGCCCTGGCCGTACTTCAACTTGTGTTTCTATCTATTCAGCCATTCATTTCGGCCATGTTCGTTATGTTTTGTTCTGTGCCCACACATAACGAGCACTTAAAGCTGCTTAAAGCCAAAGCCCATCCAAATTGAGTCAAATAGGGCAGGCAAACATATATAATACTTAGGCTCTACCAAGTTTCACGTCACGATTTATTCACACTCTCCGTCGGATTCTGCCACGCTGACATATTTCGCGGTCTACTAAGTTCTCAGCTTACTTATGATTGATGACTTTCCAATATAGAGACAGTGATTTTTATGTGGTGACAGCCATACCGTGTGGCAAAATGTAAATAAACTGTCTGTAAGTGTGTGAGTGGGAAGAGCATACACATCGTTGTGGCCCTCTTTGGAAATCAACTTAAGCACTCAATTGTGGATTACATGCGTTTTATTTATGATTTTCTACGCTGGTATTACAAAATGTTTTTCCTTGGTTTCAATTTATTTCCAGTTGCTGCTGCTCGCGTTGTTGTTGCCCAACGACTACGTTGTGTTTGTTGTATCAGCAGTTAAATTTATTTGCAGCGTGTTCTATTGTGGTTTTTTGCTTTTTGCTGCCCAATTTCGGGCTTGACAATTTCTAGTACAATTCCCCCCTCAACGTTGCGCTCTCAAACTTTTCTATTATAAACTTTTTCGCCTAACTAGCAACATGTAATTGCTCAGAAAAATACTTTTGAAAGAATATAAAAAAGAAAATGATTAAATAAAATAAAAAAAGAGTAAAATATTGTGAACTAGTGTATTTTATTATGCTTCTTAAAGTATGCTATAATCGACATTTTGAGAGTCTGCTGAACACTTCAACAATTTGCAGTAATTCAGATGTTATTGTCATTCAGTTGGAACTTAAAAGTTTTGGTCATCAAAGACGGGTCCCGACAAATGGGACAAGTTAAGAACAATTGAGAGGTATTTAGATTTTTTTGAGAAATTTAATAACAATACAAGTAAGAAAACTCTAGTCGGGGTGCCCGACGAGGAGATACCCTGATCCTATCCGATAGGTAGCTGACAATTCAAAGACAATTCAGAAACAATTCAAACACAAATTAATCGCAATCGCGGTTCTTAGAATATAGTGCGAAAGAATTTGAATGTATGTGTTCACATGTATATATAATAAACATGTTTGGGCGCCAGATTGGCTCTGAGCGCTCTAAATTTCGTGCGCTGTTTGTTAAGTGGCCAAACATTTTGTTTAATAACTTTTGTTTATTAAACATTATATATATTTGTTTTTTAATTTTTAAAACCAAAATCTTTCACATATATGTCATGTTTGCAATTAACATATTTTTAAGAATTTTGGGGAAATTTGGGGCCAGTAAATGTAATAAAAACTGAAATTGGTTTACATAAACAAAAACCTACATGCGAAATTGGGAGACTCTAGCTTTTAAGATGAATAGGATCAAAAATCGTAACTGATTTGATTTAAATCGATAGTAATTATTCGGGAATAATTATCGATTTTCTGAAACAAATTCGATACACTAGCTTGACAAAAAATCTAAAGTCTCTAGCCCTTATAAGTTCCGAGAACGACGTGTTCATATATACAGACAGACAATTTTTCACTGTGGATATTCAAAAGCTAAGAGCGGGAGGGATTACGGCATCTCCTAGTCGGGCACCCCTACTAGAGTTTTCTTATTTGTTTTATTTGTATGACTCTAGTGGGTATATCGGAAAAAATCTGAGGTAAACGACCAATGAGTGGCTGATGTTATATCCCGAGATAGATGGAAAGAATTTAATAAATAGAGACATTTACAGACCGACACTAATTATAAACATAGTTTTTGAGTTTTAGTAGAACTTCATTTAGGTTGTAAATTTACTTAAAGAATTGGAAAAGCATATTATTATTAGTATTAGCTTGGTAAAAGCTATACTTGAAGTAGGTATTATAGCTAAATAAAGAAGTAAATATATTAGAAAAATATTGGAAAAAAATGTGTTTTCTGTTTGTCTGGCTGTTGAGCGCCTAAAGTGCATTTAATCTCGCACATTGCTTACAGATAGCGGATCTTGTTAGATAGTTGCTGCCCACTCCCTTTTGTATGTTGAAATGATTCCTGCTCTAGTCCGACTGCCAATGGCTGATAACCGCTCGGTGACTGCCGGGCCTGCCCTGTCGTGGCGAGTGTTGCTTGATGTTTGCTTGCTGCACTTAATGTAATTAATTTTAATTAAAATCCGACATAATGAGGCGCACCGAACTACCGCGAAAACAGAAAAATTGCCACCGTAATGAGCAAGTCGCCCGAACTGAATATTTTTTTCGGTGCATAGATATTCGTGCCTGGAGATGCAAGCAAAAAGAGGACGAAAAAGAAGTGTAGCATGCTTTTTAGCGCGGCTGTCCATGGATTAAGTGCAAATAGAAAGAGCAGACGAGCCACAGGCGCACATACATACACAGCAGCTGGCAGTGAGTTTTGTGTGTGTGTATGTATATGTGAAAGTGTGTTTCCGTGTTTGTTTAGCTGCTGGCCCGTAAATTTACGTTACAACTAGGATGAAGCGTTTGGTAAACATTTTAAAGTCGGCATTTAAATTATGTTGCTGATGTGGTCGTTGCTCAGCTTCTGCGCAAGTATGTGGGTGTGCTAGGGGAGCAGTTGCAGAAAAAGATGTAAGGGTACAGTGTGTGTGAGGGATATGGAAGGGCAGCAATGAGTATTTAAATTTGAAGTGCAACAAACAAAAGCCTTTCGCAAAGACGAGCATATTTGATACTAATTGAAACTTTCTCTACTTATAAATATTTTAATTGAGAGTTGATTTTTTATGAAAAAAAAAAAAAAAAACAAAAATCGCATAAGGCTAGCCATCGTCCATATTCCATATTCTATATAAGGTTTTTCGTGAATGAGGGTCCCCAGGATGCCTATCCTTGACTGAGACAATGCTTCGATTCGATTTAAGATGATCTCTATGGAGATACAGTAAGATTACTGATTGAGTATTCACCAAATCAATTGTAATTCAGATTTAAATAATTTATCATTTTTTTAGCAACTCAGAATCTCATTAAGATGATATATATTATCATATACAAAGAATTCCTGCCATTATCGCCGTTTTGCGTCTAGTCAGGACAAAGCGCAACAAATCCTTTTCACTTTTTACACAATTTACGGCAGGGAAAACTGATTACGACTGCACGAGCTGAACACATGACAGACAGACAATAGACCATACTTACCTATATGCACACTCTCACTCACACACAAGCACACAATTACATTACATAAGTTGCGTTGGCTGCGTTAGCTGCTTTGGCTGCCTTTGCAAGCCTTTGCCCCCTTTCTACACAGAAATATTGACAATGCGCGCTGCACATAAGAATTCTGCAGGAGGCCCTTGCTCTTTGGCTGCCCTCGCTGCCTCCGTTGCCTTTTAGCCGGCAGCTGTGTTGCACTTTTTGCGCCGCCATTTGCGCTATAAACAAATAAAGTGTTCCTGCAGCTCGTTCATTCTTTTTTTTGTGGGCTTTTTGCTCAGACGTTGCATTTGCGCTCCCTTCGACCAACCCGCTTCATCCTCCACGATTCACGCCCTGCTGCACAAAGTAAAGTCGGCATTTGTCTGGATTTCTTTTGCCCCGCCACCAACTATACCACAAATGCGAGAGCTCTCGCATGGTCCATGAATAGAAAAGTGCAGCACGTCCATGTGCAAATTTAAACAGCGCCCAGCTGGCACACAATTTAATATGGGGTTGGACTGACGTTTGTCTTAAATTAAGATAGAGACAACGGCTCGCTAATCAACGAGCTCAACTACTAGCCAACGGCTAAGCAAATAAACAGCCAAAACCATAGAGCAAGCAAGCCCAATGCCAAACGCTGATTATGCCAATAAGGATAATGCTGTCAATGCGATTTAGCCAAATGTCAACAGAACACACAATTTTCCAAAAGCTGAGCATAATTTTTGCAACACTCACACACACATAAAGAGCAGGACTCAACTAAAACTCCAACACAGACTTCGTCTAATCACATGCAAAACGTCGGACCGGAACGAGGGAGGGCATAGAAACACCAAACGTCAGCTGAAACTGACAGTGGCGCAGTGTCAACCGGCTGCAGTTTTTGCGGCGCTCGACGAAAGTCAAGAGCCTGGAGGACAAGGGCAGCTTTGTGGCGGTGGCAGCATAACATTAATTAAGTTTGTAACGACAAATGCCAACACGACAGAGACGCAAACACACATACACACCCATGCACACTCGTACGCTCATACTCGTACACTTATATTGGCACACTTACACATAAATCAGGCAAAATGCATACAAATGCAGAGCGACAGCTCAAAGGATGTTTTGGAGCATGACAAGTGTCGACAAAGGAGGCAGGTGGTGCAAGTGGTTTGATGAGCCAGGCAACGGCAATACCAGCGTTGGCTGCTTTAATGCCATGACAACGCTAATTTTATAAACTCTTTTGCATTTGGGCATCTGCAATTCTGCATAGTTCTGCCCTTGTATTCGTGCTGTTAAGTTTACTCTGCTGAGAAATCATTAACAATCAAAATAGTAAACAAAAACTTTAGAGTTTTCTGCTGACTTCAGAATCTCTTATCTTTTCTCATGTAATCACTTTTTTTTTGTATTTTACTACTAACTTCAGAATCTTTTAAATTTTTTCAAGTAATCATTTATTTTTATTTTTGCTTAAAGTACATATTTTATTTAAATTTGATTTATTTGAAATTACGCGGTATTACTTATATGCCATGCCCTTTAAAAATTAATTTTTAAAAGATCGATAGAATAGCAAATATATTCCAAAAATGAAGTCGACAACACAGCCTAACTTGTAAAGTATCCTTTATTTGTCTATCCGATTTGCAACTTGGTGCGTTGTATATATAAATTTTTTCCAACTATATAGACTCTTAACACACAGGCCAAATTTTGGCATGTCTCCAGGTCTTAAACTATAGAAAACATAGTTTTATCCGATTTTCCACACCCCCAATGGAGGTAGATATATTAGTAATACCTTGTTCTATGTCTCAAATTTAATTATCGTTTTAACTATAAATAATAAATACAGATTAAGCATGTCCTTAATTTCCACTCGCCTAGTTGGCTTATCATGATAATCTTGACACTTTATCTGAAGAGAGTACACACGACTATATATTTGAAATTTCAAAACTCTAGCTTCAATAGCGTCAAAACTAACAAAATCAATTTACTCATTTTCTCTTTGCGAACAGAGAATAATAGAAAACTGCTTCCAAACCGATTTAGTTATTAACTAGTCAGATTGACTATGAAAACCTGATTTTGCTAATTCGAGGCAACTTCATCCTTTACTTACTTAAATTTGTGGAAGTTCGACTTTATGCGGGCACCGTTTTAAGATGCAGAAGTAACAAAGATATTAAGAATCGAATGAAGATCAGGAAATCTAAACCTTTCCATAAAAATCTTCAATTGCTATATTATAAAATTTGTGTTTTCAATTTGTCATTACAGATCTTGATTTAATCAAATTTCACGTTCTATCTATGCACATAATACAGCTTTGAAATCATGAGCTATCAGAAGGGTAAGTAGCAAGCAGTCTCTAAATGACTAACTTTCCTGCGTATGACATCTTGCAAATTATCAACTTTGACTCAATGAATGTGGACTGTGCGGCAAACCTTTACAAATCATACAAATCAGCTGCCATTTAGGAAATCCCATTGAAGTAAACGTCGAATGCATAGCGAATCAAAAAATTAGTTTGCCCCAAACGATTTATAAAAGTCTACGGCATTTGCCATCCATTTATATGGCATGCTCGGTTTATCTTGTCTTCTTCTTTCTGTGCTTTCTCCAATACAATTTACAGTAAATCAAGTAGAAATGAAATTTACGCGGGTCATTCTCAAACAATTTGCTAGCGCATTAGCCAGCAGAAGATAAAATGCGTTGAAGCATTAAAGCAAAACTGGCCCAGTAGACTCGATGTAGTACGACCTCAACTGTTGTCGGACGGGCCTTGCGAAGTGGACTGCAATAGTATTTTGGGGCATGTATCTTGCCTCATATGAACTTTACCCTAATGAGCTTGCATGAATCTGCGATTCGTTGATACGCTCCATTGAGCTGGGCAACGCTGGTTGGGGATTTTTGGCTGCTACCAGCTAGTAACGAATTTAATTCGTTCCAAAATGGAGGCTCTAGTGGCTTAGACTGCGGCTTTGCTGCGCCGCGGCGTTCAATTAACTTGTGCGACAATCCAATCAAAAGTGTATTAAAGGCCCGTTTACAGCCTGCACAACGTGGCCGTTTGGGTGCGCGCTTGTCGATAACAGCAATTACATAAATGTTTTTATGGTCATGCAGTGCGAGGCGTGGCAACTGTGGCGACGCCTATCATGGAGGGCCTACGTAAACGGCAGAGTGCTTTGATAGCATTGCCAGCTGCAGCTGCTGCAATCAAGAGCAATTTTATGACAGCTATCGACAGGTTTCGCAATTAAAGTTGCAACTCAAATTAATAAGTATCCGACGTATTGGCTGGCTATATTCATGTGACTCGGTTATATATAGCGAAAAGAGGAGAAAGAGGAAAATAAATGCAGAAAGAGAAAACAAATGATGGAGTAGGAATGTGAGAAGATTTTTTATTCGTATCACTGTCTATTGGTATTCCAATACATTGGAAACACAGTCCTCTGTATAACTAAACTTATTAATAATAATTACATTAGTCATCATTTCAATCAGCTTTTGGACTAAGCCAGTCACTTGGCATCCCAATACTTTACCCATACAAAGCTGTATAAACTTTTTCTTCTTGAAAGTCCCATTCCAATCTAAATAATGCTAAATATAAATTAAGACGCATGGAAAAACAATCATTACAGTTTGTGGGCATGCTGGGCAATTTCGATTAAAGAAACAAAAGTAAAACTAACTTTTACCTACTCATTCATAAAGGACAGGACGCGGTGGGGTAGTATGCGAGTGGGAGGGGTCTAATATATGAAAGGTCTAGATCGAATACACACGTATGAGATTTCTTATTTACGATAAAGAGACACACAAAAAATATCAAAATGGCAAAAACAAGAAAAGAAATTGCACAGAAATACCTCACTCCCGAGACATTACTATCGTCAGCCCCATCCACACTTGGGATCTAGTCAAGCAGAAAAAGGGCAACGGGCACACTAAACCAGCGGCAGTAAAAAGGCCAAATATTGAATTGTGCGTAATTTACGATAAAAAGGGGAAAATTGGAAAAGTTTCTGCGCCTCAATCCCTTCCTTGCCGCTCCGTACCGCATCGGATATGAGGAGCTCCCATGAGCATCTTTTGTTGCTCCCTTATTTATGTAGTTCGTTTCGAGAGGGAAACGCATGTGTAGACCAGAAGCGGGCAGGAATGCAGAGTTTTGGCTGCTAAAGCAAATATAACTGTGATTAGGCAAGTTAGGAGTTAGGAGCACATAGGCGGTGTGTGTGTGCTTATCGCGTAGCCAATTGAGACATTTCTTTAAATATTACAAGTAACCGAATAATAAAATGGGTGCGTAAGCTATTGCAAGGAAGTTTTACATGAAAGACATTAACCCAGATATTCCTTAAACGCCCATTAATAATATAATACAAAACATGTTATAAGCAAGTAACAGTGAATGGTGTTTTTGGAGTTGGAAGTGTTACATAAATAGTTTCGTTTCATAATTATTATTATATTATTGTATTTTTTGTGAAATTAAATAATCATATCATATTTTTTTATTAGGTCAGTATACAGATCTGAATAGTCTCCATTTATTATTATTTCAATATTTACTTTACTTATGCATATGAAGTTCGATGTTTCATGTTAAGTTTCAAAACGTTAGTAATAACAAGTAAGAAAACTCGGCGTGCCCGACTAGGGCATACCCTAATCCCACCCGCTCTTAGTTTTTTTAATATAGTCCATAAGTCGCATGTACAACCATATCACGCGACTTTAATCTATGCCAATGGTACTAAGAATGCCGATCAAAGAGGAATTATGCAAACAAATTCGTCACAAAGATTATACCAGCACACTTTTGCAAGCTCACAAGAATTGTTCCGTTACTATTAAAGAAGAAGAATCGAAAACATATTCGCACAGCGACACACAGCGGCGAGCGGCAATTGAAGTAGGTAGCAAAAACAATTCAAACACAATTCGACCCAAACTCGAAGGCAATTGCGGTTCTTAGAAAATTTGTTCGAAAGCATTTGCATGTATGTGTGCACATGTATACAAATTGAACATGTATAAGCGCCAGCTGGTCTCTGTGCGCTTTGCAGTTCAATCGCTGTTGATCTGGCCAAACATTTTGTAAATATAACTTTTGTGTTTATCAACGGATTTTGATGAAACTTTCACCATATGATTTAAATAATTATTGTAGTTTTTAAAAAGACCAAACACCCCATATATATTGCAACTGAAAATAATTTTCAAATTTTTGGGGAAATTAGGGGCCGGTATCCAAATGTAACAAAAACCGAAATTAATAAAAAATATACATAAATTCACATGCGAAATTTTGAGACTCTAGCTTTTAAGATGAAAAAGATAAAAAATCAAACCTGATTTTTCATATGGTTTTAAATCGATAACAAATATTCAGGAATAGTTATCGATTTTCAGAAACAAACTGAAACAAATCAAGTCTCTAGCTCATATAGGTTCTGAGATCGACGCGTTCATACATACGGACGGGCGGACAGATAGACGGACAGGGCTCAATCAACTTGGCTTGTCGTCCTGATCAACAATATATATACTTTATGGGGTGTGGCACGCCTCCTTCTGCCTGTTACATACTTTTAACAATAACATTATACCCCGTTTTCCCATTTTCAATGGGTATATATATATAGATCAGGGTATAAAAAAAATAAAATATTTCATTAAATTTTATTTATATGCTTACGCAAGTATTAAGTTGAAATCTTCTCTCCATCTTGCTCCAAAATAAGTTAAATTTCGAGAAGCCGTTTTTTGTCCTATACCAGGCCAGAGATATGGCCCGACGATTATTTATACCCTTCTTTTGATCTTAGCTTTGAGGTTTGTGTTCACCTACTTTCAGCGGGGGCTTCTAGAGCAAAGCAACTGTAGACAGATTAATATTAGACTGCGAAACGAATAAAAAATTACCTGTAAATTAAATTACCTTATTAGACTTAATGTAGGCTGATTTAAGATTTCCACATACCCTGTTTTTTGTGTTAAGTATTTAATAGCTTTTACAATTCAAGTGTATTAATTTATGGTCACAGAGATGGACTTGGTTTCACTAAATAATATGCAATTGTTCTATAGAGTCCCAGCGGCAGCCCCCCACTTGTTTGTTACATGCACATTTAGAATTCGAGCATAGCTTTGCGTTTTTTTACGCATTTCGCCTGGGCATAGGGTATAATGGGCATGTATTAAAATGGTTGTTGCTGCTGCATACAAAATCAGTGTATGACAACGACCTCAACACGTCGCCTGCTCTGGCCTCACTCAAACAAATGCCATGGGCTGCCGCAGCTGCATGCTCACACTTATTCTCTCTGTGTTTGTGTGTGTGTGTGTGAGCCCAATTGTATGCAACGGCTTTTGTGTCAAATTTTTATGCCATGCATAGCACGCAAACGTGTGCGAGAAGCGTAGACCCAAAACTACAGACACCCTACAGCAACAACAGTCTGCGTAGTAAATTGAAAGAACGAACGCAGAAACGGTGGACATGCTCGACAGAGGGTAGAGTTTGGTAGAGTCGATGGAGGAGCCGAGTGATTCAATTAAATCAGTCCAATTGAAGCAACTGACAAAACGCATGTGTGTGTGTGTTTGAGTGTGCATGGAATATTTAAGCTGCCTGGCTGAGGTCCTGCAGCAGGATACTGCCTGCCACTGGTGTCACGGGTACAGTTAGTGTTTGAATTCAAGCTTAAAGTCCGATTGGGTCGTTAGCAACAACAACTTCATTATCAGGGCACCGGCTCTGGCCAAATGTTGTTCCGAAAAAGTTGTCGCTTGTCACATTTTATACAAATAACTGCACATTATGTTTGCGCAACACTTGCGCACCATTTTTTAATGTCTCGACACTTTTTGCCACATGTTGTAATCAGCGAACCGGCCAACAACAGCAACAACGCTAGCAACACTCACAACGCTATCAACAACAACACGTCCCATTGGCTGTGACTTCTGTTGGCTATCGTATTAATATCTCAATTTATAGCAATTTATAAAAATATGAAACACGCCGATAGGCTTCAAAACGTTGAGCGTCGGGAGCGCCAACAAACGTCAGAATGATGCAAATAACATTTAAATGCATATATATATATATTTTATTTTATTTTCCGTTGTTTGGCTATCGCCAGTTGGAGCTAACGAAGCCAATGGAACCACCGCCAATGGGAATCTGAATGAAGCCGTTTAAATGCAGTTTTTCGCTTTAAGCGATGCAGCTTTAAACAAAATTTTCGTGAAATATATTTTAGATTTATTAAATGTATGACATGCGGCTATAGCTCTTTAAAGACGGCGCCACTAGAAAACTGAAAATCAATTTGTAAAAATCCGTAAAAGGTATTTGCAATTTATGTTAGTCTTATCTCAGATTTATGCTTCATATTAAATGTAAACGATTTGCATTTAGTATGGAGCTTCAGCCGTCCAGTTCCACTGTGCATTGCCGACTGCTGTTGCAAGGCAAACTTTTTAACAGCGAGGATTTTCTGTGTGAAAATCACTCAAAATTGTGTTTAACTAAGCGTAAAAATTATAAGCAAATTAATTTGCAGAATCACAACAAAAATAGTTAGTTGGGCGGTTCCAGCAAAACTTTTGTGAAACAATCAGCCGAGCAGCCCCGACACTCCCGTTTGCTCCGTTGGGTTTCATTCTACGTCCAAACAACTGACGCGGCGTCTGCAAAGCCAACCGAACGAAACGGAATAGCAACAGCTATTCAGGAGCAGGAGTCGAAGCAGCAGCAGGAGGCAGACCAGCACCCGGGCCAGGACCCGGACAACAGCTGCAGGGAGGAAGGAGCTGAGCTGAAAATATCCGACAATTTATCTGCATAAAAGCGCAGTGTGCAACTTTGATGTCGCCTTCACTCGATTGATGGGCGAGCCAAACTTTGCTGACAATTAGTAAAAATTTAAATGCTGACCTCGTGATTTATAAGGTTCTTTCATTTTAAAGTACACACATTCATGTTAACGATGCAACCTATTAGATTTCTAATTGCAGAAATTAAAAATATGAATACCCAAATTATAAAATTATTGTTCGTAATTTATACATGCGTATATCTATCGATATAAGTAGAAATATTTAAAAACAAGCTTAAGAATTTAGACATATTAATAATTGTGTGTCGTATTTGCATTACAAGTATGATATCTTTAACAAATTAATGAAAAACCTAAAGAGGTTTTTAAAGAGGGTTAGCAATAAACACTTGAACTTTGAGATCAAAAAATAAATTTTATGCCCCTTTAAGGGCGTACCATATAGAAAGTACCTTGTAATTTTTGTTACGGCTATGATTCTGTATTGAACAAGTAAGACAACTCTAGTCGAGATGGCTCGACTAGGAGATACCCTGAATCCTCTAAGCTGATATACCAATCATTAAAAGATTTTTATCAATTAATAGCTAAAAACATGTGCACGCACACACACACGCATACGCACGCACGAACATGCACGCAATATGCGTACTGCGTAGTTACGAGGCAGCAGCAGTGCGGCTGCAGCATAGGCTTTACTATGAAAGCTTTATTGTTTAATAACTTTTTTCTAGACATACGATCCTAATCAATTTTTACGGGGAGTGATTACGACATTCAAATGTTCCTTTTTGCCAAACTTTAAGTCTCTAGTATTTGATATACACGAATTGTCATTTTTTTTAATTGTGGGCGAAGAGGGCGTGGCATCAAAAATCCAAAAATGACAAAATGTGCGAATTCAATATAGCAATCAACCACAACTTAGTGCACGATTCTATCTTTAACGATGTGCACGCCAGGCCTCAAAAACTTTCGATATTTTCGATAGCTATCGATTATAAGGAAATGGAATGAGTTATCAAAAACAAAAAACAAACTTTTACTGCGTATGTTATTATCGAGCATTTTGTTTTTTTTTACTTTAAGTCTCTAGCTTTTTGCAGTTTGCGAGATCACTACGCTCATACGGACGGACAAACGGATAAGGCTATATCGACTAAGCTCGTCAAGCTGATCACGAATATATATACATTTAGATGTGTGGCACGCCTCCTTCAGCTTGTTACATACATTTCAAAAAACCATTATACCCGTAAAAAAATTATTAAACAATACAGTTTCCATAGTACAGACTCTTCTTCAGCCGCAGAACTGCGCAGTAAGCATATTACGTGAATGTTCGTGCATGCATATGTTTGTGTGTGTACATGTGTTGCTTAATATTAATGAATAGACGAAACTTTTAATGATTGGTATTACAGCTCAATGGAATCTGGGTATCTCTTAGTGGAGCAGTCTCGACTAGAGTTTTGTTGCTTGTTTTTGTTATGCTCGTGTATACCCCGCGCATATCGATTTTATTTCAGAAAATCAATAACTATCCCAGATTAATTGTTATCGATTAAAAACCATATGAAAAATCAGTCTGTATGTATGAACGTGTCGATTTCAGAACATATAAGAGCTAGAAGATTGAATATTTTTGTTAGGCTTTTTAATCTTTTTCATCTTGAAAGCTATAGTCTCCAAATATCGCAAGTAGCTTTATATATATATTTTTACTAATCTCGATTTTTGTTACATTTGGATACCAGACCCAAATTTCCCTAAAATGTTTAAAAGTATTTTCAGTTTCAAATTTGGCATATATGTATAGAGTTTTTGGTCCTTAAAAAAACAATAAATATTTACATCATATGGTGAAATGTTCTCCAAAATCCGTTGATAAGCATAAAAAGTATTAAAGAAAATGTTTGGCTACATCAACAGCGATTGAACTGCAAAGCGCACAGAGACCAGCTGGCGCTTATACATGTTCATTATGTATACATGTGCACACATACATTTAAATGCTCGCGAACAAATTTTCTAAGAATCGCAATTGTCTTCGAGTTTGGGTCGAATTGTGTTTGAATTGTTTGTGCTACCTACTTCAATTGCCGATCTGCGCTGTGTGTAGCAGTGCGAATGTTTTCTATTCTTCTTCTTTAATAGTAACGGAACAATTTTTGTGAGCTAGCAAAAGTGAGCTGGTATAATCTTTTTGTCGAATTTGTTTGCATAGTTCCTCTTTTTCTTCTTAGTACGATTGTCATAGATTGAAGTTGCTTGATATGGTTGTGCAGTTATATATATAGGCTATATTCAAAAACTATGTTCAGAAGGGATCTGGGTATAGCGTAGTCGGTCATCTCCGACTAGAGTTTTCTTACTTGTTGTTTGTTAAGTTCGCATTTAGCTTTATGTATATTATTACCAATTTCGGGATTTGTTACTTTTGGATACCGGCCCCAAAATCTTGTAAATTATGTTCAGTGGCAAATATGTAAAGAATTTTACTTTTTAAATTTTGGCCACTTATCAAAATTGCGCGAAACGTACTTCTCAGCAGAGCCAAGCTGGCGCCAGCTTGATTTTAAGGCTTATTATTAAGCTTCAAATAATTCCATGGATTCTTAACTGATGTGAATCAACTCATTTAGAGTTACATAGTTAGTATAGACATAAATAGTACCATCTAATTTGCAGCGTGATTTACTTTCACAGACGTAATTGATCAAAAGTCCTTAACTCCCCAACCTATGACAAATACAATTAAAACTTGGGAAGAATCAAATTTCGACCAAGAAAATAAATAAGCCTCAGGTTGGGGTGTCTATGGAAAGAGCACAAATAATTGGGATCATTAATTTGCATGCTTAACAAAAGGCGTGGAAAATCACAGCCTGTTGAAAGAGGGCCAGTCAATATAGAGGAGGATGGAGCTTAATGAAGTCTCCCGAAAGTTCTGGGTAAAAGTTTAATTGTTATGTTGCGAAATTTGTTTGGAAATGCTTAAGAAATTGTTGTTTTTCAATTTTCTAAAAATAAACACGCAATCAGAAAAATTAAAGCACTACCCCTGGTGTCCCACATGTGGGAGAAAGCAAACCGAAAATAGTCAATAATTTGCCGGGAGTTCTAGTGCCAGCGGCCAGGCGGCAAACAATTTCGAATTTATGCCTTGCCGTGGTGCAAAAATGGGGAAAGCAGGAAAACGAACCCCATTTGCATTTGTAAACTGTTGCCAAACTGAAATATCTGAGAAGTCATGGGTTATCTTGATGGGGGAACGATATTGTATGAGCTTAATTATTGGTGCAAAAAACAGTCATTAATTTGGGTTGCGTGGTCCAGTAGAGTTTTGGGCTTCAAATGAGCTATTCACATGGCTAGCAGCAGGTGGAGAAAAGTGTAAGGTTGGAATCAGAAGGAAATGCCGCATAACGAAGCAGATAGCAGGGAGTAATTACTAGAGTCATCAAAGGTGTTGCAACAATGATAAATAAAGTTTAAGTATTAAGTTATGGGCCCTTATAGGCTCTATATGTATGCTATTTATGCTTTGACGGCCTATAATTAAGCTCAACTGCACATCAAAGCTGTTGCATTGCAACGGCAATCAGCCAGTTAGCCGATAAGATCCAAGACTACAGGAGACTGCCGACTGCCAATAGTTAACAGCTTAATTTGTCTTTGTTAAGTCCTCGTTTTCGAAACTTTCACCATCTCTCCGCCCGGAGTCTGGTGGGTCGTCGAGTCAAGGCAAATAAAACCACATGCTGTGTGGTGCTTATCTTGACAGCAAACATTTACAAAAATACGCAGTCAGGGACAAAGAAGAAATACGTCTTTATCGCAGCCAAACAACAATTTCCAATTTCCCCATTGGCTTGCTCGTTTTGGCTGCTTTCGTTCGCCACTTGCCCTTAAGCCGCGTCCTGCTTTTTAAATACTCCAGAGGTAGATTAATCATTGGGTGTGCTCGACTTTTGCTTCCACCTAATAAGCTACCTCTCTCGTGGAGCAACTTCTTCCAAATCCAATTATAATTGCGTTTATCAAAAATAAGTTTTTGATACTCGCTTCCTTTCTGGAGTTTGGCAACCGGAGTTTGAAGCCCTTGTCTCCATGTGACACTGTCGTTGCCAATTTCGCCAATATGGCAATTTAATCCACACAATCAGTTTTAGGCATCGCCATTTATTTCGGGAGGGGAGACACCCTAATGTATGTTTGTACACCTGGATGTATTGCTGCCGTGGTTCAGTGCTTTGTGCAGGATTTCCTTCCATCGCTGTCAATTAACTCAAGTTTAATTGAAGGTGAAATTGAGCTAAAGAACACTGATGTGGTCATACAGGACTGAATAAAAGACGGATATGGCAGGAATGTCCTTGGAGGTGGAGTGTCGATGCTAATAGATGAAAACACACTGTGGCAAAAATGATCACAATCCTCCTTGGCCAACACTAATCGAGCTGCAGTTTGTTGCATTTAAATTTGAAAATTTCCATCCTTAAGTGTAATTGGACTTACCTTTAACTAAGCGAGGTCGGGCTACAAGTGTTCAAAGAAAGCGCCTAGGCTTAATTATTCTTACAATATACATTCGGACTTTCTCGCAGTCATAGGTTGTAAGTTAAATTGGGGGACTTCACTTTTCATTTTATTTTAGGTATATAATAAATTTTCTCTTACAATTCACTTCATTAAACAATTTCCATGGGCTTGCGCCACGGACACAAAAGCTGGGGGCCAGCTACGGAAATCTTTTGTTTATGCTCCTCTGCTTCGGTCCGGCTTCCCCTTTGCCCATTTTCCACTTTCCAGTTGACGCACCCTAACCCCCGTTTCAGTGCTCCACCAAATTAAGCAAGCTGACAATTTTCTCTCTAAACTGTATAACAACTTAATGAGCCTGCATAGCTGTGGAACAACGCTAAGAGTAAAACTCTGGCTGCCATTTTGAAAAGGCGGGGCAATGGGACGCAGCTTGATAAAAAAGCTCGTAAACTTGCCCAAAGGCAATGCTGACGAGGATGCGTCGCAACAGTAAAAGTCATTATTCAGGGTACTAGAAGACTCCGACACGACCCAAAAAACACTGCGTGTAAAAAATAATCAACTTTTCCAGGCAACTGTCACACGTTGTTTCAGCCTGGTGGCAAGTTTCGCGCAAACTTTCGTGCTCGGCGTAGAGACAAGAAACGTTTTTGTCAGGAGCACATGCCTTAGGGCCATATTTGCTCGCATATGGCCATGTCGTGGCCATGTAGCGACTATAGACTCGTCCAAGCTCCCTTACAAATGACGCATTAATGAAGTGATTTCGCCTTCGTCCTGGGGATTGAAATTTTGGATTTTCTTCTTTCTGTCAGCCCACTCTGGCGCTCATTAACTTCCGTTTGAGGGCACCCACTAAGTCAACTCCCACACCCAGCTTTCAATACCCACTCCCAAGCCTGGGAGCTGTTTGTTGCTTTATGCAAATGCTATTCTTGTTATTGCTTGCGCCGCTGCTGTCGCGGCAGATTCTGCTTTCGTCTTTTGTTGTTTTTGGTTTTATAGGAAAACACGCAAAATAAACAAGCCTTGGCCCTCCGCGCTTCTTCGAGTACGCGACTTTTTCCTCTTCCCAACATGTTTGTACATATTTTAATTACGAGTTTCTGATTGGAGTAACATTCTACGTAGGCAAGCACAACGTTTGCAACGCGTCGACAATTGGGCCCAGCTGTCGCTTTTGGTTACCCGAAATTGACATTTGTAACGTGTTGAAAAAGGGAGTTTTCATAGATGTACAATAATTATAATGATAGTAAAAAAAGTATTTGTTGTGCGAGTGCATGTTCTGCAAAATAATATTTGCAAGTAAAACATAACTGTCTCTCCATGTAAGATTTCTTAGTTCATTTGATCCGTACCTCATTATGTATTCGGATACTTGAGTACATGTGTTGCCCAGAAATTAGCATTGATTGGGGACAAGTATGCAACATATTATTGTGGAAGCAGTAAACAACTTAATAAATAAATTTCTTGGCACTGTGGAGGACCTTCATAAAAAGAGCCAAGCAATAAGCAAAGTGTCGATGAATTCATGCGAGCTGCAAATAAACGTTGAACAACAAATCTGAGGAAAAGTATGATACAGTTCTGTTTCGAAATTCATATTTTCTGCCAGCTGCAAAATGGGAATCCACGTTGGCAACATGTTGACTTGACAGACGAAGAGTGAAATTTCCAAGCAATCGACACCCTTTTGCAATCTGGCAAAAGGCACTTCAAGCTGAAGTCAACCCTCGATGGGTTTATGGCTTATAAGGGCAATTTCAATAAATTTGAGGCCGCCCGCACAGCGCGCACCGCCCGCACCTTCCACTGCTACTTATTTGTATATAAGAAATTTTGCATAGCTCGAAATCAGATTATATTTCCTTTTTTTATGCGCTTAATCAGGGTTAGGGTGGGTTTTATGTGATGCTGTTGGCGAAAAATGAAAAAAGAACTCATTGGTACAATCAATAAATCGATGTGAAAAGTCATTAACATAAATTACGGCAACAGACAATTAACAATCGACCTCCAATCATCATCAACAATTGGCATAATCCACTCAACGTCAGGGAGCTCGCTGCGCAAATTGCCTCGCTTTGAATTGCAAATAAATTTTGAAGGCATTAAATATTATAAAGCGCATACATAAGCCCCCACCATAAGCCGTAAAGGTATCAGCTCTGTTAATTGTGCGCTTAATTAAATTTTCATGCAGGTGTAATAAATGATTTTCGCCTCCGATGTCTAATTAGATTTCCGTTTTTACGAACCTCACGCCTCCCATTGCCCCCTCTTGCATCGTTATTATCTGTGACCATTGACTGACATTGCTCACCATTGTGTCAAAAGCCTAAGGCTGCAATTACGTTCACGCAACTGAACAATTCGACGACGAATGAATAACTGAGTTACTGAATTTATTTTTAGTACATCCATAGCTTAAATCAGAGTTTATCACTTGAAATTTTAAGGAATTGAGTCATCGTTCGAATCCTAGTCCCACATGTGCAATTTTCCTGGGATGGGAAGTTTAGACTCGATTTTCTGTTTCCCAATTTTATCATGATGCGCTCTTGTCTTTTCTACCTTATTGAGTTGGGAAGCTTTAGCAGCTGCTGGTGTGCCAGGAGGACCGGCCTTTGGAGAAAGTCCGGTTACAGTGCCTGCTTTGGCCTTGTCAGCTTCAGCAGCCTTAACCGCATCTAGTTCTTTTTGCTTCTCCTCAACTAAGTCAGTGGGCGGTTTCATCTGGCGTCGTGGATCCCTTAGATAATACTGATTACCGAAAAGTCGAGTTGGTGATCCTTCGGGAATAGTGGGTACTGGCTGACTACGAGCACTTATTGTGTCTGTATAGCGGTTGTGGGTCACATGCTTGCGTCCTAAAAGAAAGTCTCGAACTAGCTTCAAAAATGGTGAAATCTCCCTATGATTGGGTGCCATTTAACAAATCAAATATTTGTTGATAAATGAAGAAATCTATGACCAAAAATATTATGACTACTTGAAATTTTTTTGGGTGGAAGCTCAGTACGAGCTTTCAGTTTTAAATTTGCAGTTAACGCCTACTTTTCGTCCTCGTGTCCTCGCGGAGCTGTTCCACTTTTGTCCTCCGCCCAATATTTTTTTAGAATTCAATAGGTATCAAACGCATTTCACTGTCAATCAAATTGCACAACAAATCTGTCGAACTGCGTCAATCAATTTTAATATTGCCACAAACAACGATAGATATAGACAAGAAAAAAGAAACAAGTGGCACGCTGCGGAAATCTAACAGGAAATGAAGATTGGTAGATGCCGACTTGGCTCAAATGAAGACGCGTAATGAAATATTCGCACTTTCGCAAGTCAGTGCGCAAATGTCCAATCGAAATTAATAAAAACACTTCAATTTCCGATGCCAATCAGAGAGTAAAAATGAAATGAAGACTTCACGTCAGCGACACAGGACGCTTCTGACAGCAGCACGCGACAGTCTTTACTGTACTTAGTATTCGCCCCCGCACCGACTAAGCTGTCAGCTTGACAGGCCCCCATGGCCGGATGAACGTGTGAGATGTTTATCAAATGCGCAAGATCCTTAGAACTCCGCTCACATTTCATCAGATAAGCAGCTTGTCGCGATTTACGAAATCGAGCAGATTATGTCTTTGTGATTGGCACAGCCGAAACAGGACCAGGTCGCGTGTCAAAGGGTGCTTCAGGTCATCTCAGACTGTTTACCTTTTAGATCTTCTATAGCCTGCAACCGTGCCACACAGCATTTACACGTGAATCCGAGTTCTTCTGAGCGCTTATCTGTTGTTATACATGCGGCATTGGTTATGGGAAACGCATAAATCAGCTTGACTCCTCTAATTTAATTCTAATTTACGGCACACGTTGCGCCAACATCATTTGCGATAAGCTCGTGCTTCTAAAAATCTGGTTTACAATGTTCACAATAGCAGCATGCTAATAATTGATTTCCATGAGAAAAAAAAACTTGTCTAAAGAATTATTCAACGCGGAAAATTCTATGCTATTGAAATACGATGATAGACTGAAAGTTTCTAATAGAAAATAATAAAATTTCACTATTCATTCATTTACAAACTTAAAAAAAAGGCTGTAAATTGTAATAAATTAAAAGCTGAAAATAAGTTCACACCATAAAAGTAAAGGGACATTGTTCCATACTACCATTATCTGTAGATTTTTAATATGAAATTTAACTTTAGTGACTAGAGAAGTGAACTGAAAATATATCGATCGAATATGCATATAATTTAAATGGGTTTTTGGTTTACCTGTAAAGCATCTAATTGCTTTTGGGATATACATAAATTAAGGAGCTATTGAGTTAAAATAATAAGACGGAATTGTATGGAAAAAATTTTTAGTCTAAGCTATCTCTTAGCGAAAATAGGCTGAGTCTTATCTAGTCTAGTTTAACAATTTTTGCGTTTATCAACGAATTTTTATGAAACTTTCCCCATTTGATTTTGAAATTTTTTTTTTAATTTTTAAAAAGCCAAAAACAATTTATATATATGCCATATTTTCAACTGAACATAGTTTTCAAATTTTGGTGAAATTCGGGAAAGGTATCCAAATCCAACAAAAACACCGAAAATATTAAAAATATACATAAAACTACATGCGAAATTTGGAGACTCTAGCTCTCAAGATGAACAAGATAAACAAGTAACGAAACTCTAGTCGTGACTGCTCGACTAAGAGATACCCTGAATCCATTGAGCTGTAATACCAATCATTAAGAGCTTCATTTACTCATTAATAGTAAACATCACATGCACACACACACACACACACACACAAACATATGCATGCACGTAATATGCTCACTGCGCAGTTTTGGGGCTGCAGAAGAGGCTGTGCTATGCAAACTTTATTGTTTAATAACTTTTTTTCTCGACCTATGTTCATAAAAATTCGGGGAGTGATTATGATATTCAAATGTACCTATTTGCCAAATTTCAAGTCTCTAGTATTTGATATACGTGAGTTATTGTTTTTGTTGAATTGTGGGCGAAAGGGGCGTGGCATCAAAAATCCAAAAATGACAAAATGTGCGGATTCAATATAGCAATCAAACATAACTTAGTGCACGATTCTATCTTTAACGGTGTGCCCGCAAGGCCTCAAAAACAAAGCGATATTTTCAATAGTTATCGATAAAAAAGAAATGGGACGAGTTATCGAAAAAAAAAATAAACTCGTACAGCGTATGGTATTATCGAGCATTTTGCTTTTTATTTGAAGTCTCTAGCTTTTGTGACGGACGGACGGACGGACAGACGGACAGGGCTAGTTCAACTCAGCTCATCGAGCTGAACAAGAATATATATACTTTATGGCGTGTGGCACGCCTCCTTCTGCCTGTTACATACATTTGCACAAAAACATTATACCCTGAAATTTCGATTTTCAATGGATTCAGGGTATAAAACGGTACAAAATCTTAACTGATTTTGTATATAATTTTAAATCTATAACAACTATTCAGGAATAGTAATATATTTTCTGAAACAAACTTGATATGCGCGTGATATACATAAATCTAAAAAAAAAAATTTAAGTCTCCAGCTCTTATTGGTTCTGAGATCGATGCGTTCATTCATACGGACAGGGCTCAATCAACTTGGCTGGTCGTCCTGATCAAGAATATATATTGTTTATGGTATTTATTCTTTTAACAGAACAGTTATACCCTTTTTTCCCATTTTCAATAAGATCAGGGTATAAAAACTAACTTATTCCTTATACATATATTTTGACTCAACCGACTTTCAAATTGTATTGCTCAGCTATCGTTGGTTAAGGCGGACGATTGCTCAATTGCTAAGTTCATTTAACTGATAATGTGTATGTTCCATTTATTTGCATTTCTAAAAGTGACGTCGTTTCAAAGCATTTCAAATTAAAGCATTGACGCGAATGTGGGTAATGAATCTATGCTGGAAATTGCTAAAATTAATAACGAATTGTAAATTGATTTCGAGAGCATTGTTCTCAGAAGTACGAACTGACGTTTTTTGCCAGTATTTTTTAAAAAATGACACGAATGATTGGAAAAAGTTTGTCGAGGACATTCAATACGGCATTGTGCAGGACGGGGTGCGCACCACCCTCGCAGGGTGGTGCCAACGACGGTGGTGGTGAGATTGATGGTAAGAGGAAGGGGTGGATTTTTACACATGCGGATGACGTTTTCTCGTATTCTGATTTAACTAATTGACATATGTAGTAAAGGAAATCAATTCGGGAGTTCGGTAATTCGAGCCCCCATTGAGGACAAGCTTCGCGTTGTGGATGAACCTTTAGAGATATGGAAATATCTAGCCACCGTCAGCAGTGGTTTGAGTGTAATTCGATATGTCAACAGTGTCGGAAGGTTGCTAGAAAATGTAAAGAAGCAAAGATACTATACGGAAAGTAAAAGTAGCGAAGGTCAACATCATCAAAATGTCTGGCTAAACTTGCGGGCAAGCCAAACATAAATGCTACAGCCACATGCCACATGTCCTGCAGGCCATGTAGTCCCTCTCGGCTGCTGGAAGCCGAAGGCCAAAGATGCTGCTTACTTCGTCTTGTAGTGAAAATGATAATGTTAAAGTTTACAACTTAAGTCGTCAAAGTCAAACACACTCTTGGGAAATTACAAACACATTCGTGACAAGGCTGAGGGCTGTCCCAATGCTTTTCCACTCTCGCTGGCGTAGACTTCCCGCTACATGGGGAGGTCAAGAGCTGAGGGTGGCGACATGAACTTTAGTCTTATGTGATGAAATGGACTCGCACTAAGTTTACCTGTTCTAGTCTTAAGCTGACTATCCGGTGCTCTGTTGTGTTTGTGTTTCTAGCTCCTCTTGCTGTTATTGTTGTTGTTGTTATTGTTGTTGCCACTGTAATACTCTTTTATGCCTTTACAGCGCTTCGGGGTAGTATTAGTGTAAAGCTCGCCCAGACGCCACTTTTGGTGGCTTAACTTTGAGATACAACAACAGTGGGCTCCGCTTGTTCTGCCCGGCCATTAGCATAAATAAATGCTCTAAGTACGCCCCATAAAGGTGTAAATGCTTGATATTATTAGCCCAGCCAAGGCTAATAGAAGCTCTGCGTTCGTGAGTCTGAGAAACCGCTAACGGCCTGAGACGGGGCACTTTTGCTAGCGCTCAAATTTTATGCTGCTCCAGAACATAAAATTTGCTCTCAAGTATTTCATAAAATTTTGTTGCGCTCCAGAATAAGTTGCAATCCAGAATGGACATTACTTTTGTTGTGCCATCAAATGAAATTTTATTTAATGAGACCAAAGTTTGGCGTCAGTTAGCCGTTTTGGCTTCTTAGAGTAAGCTGCTGATAATAAAGCCACCAATGTAATGCAATGCACAAACATAATGCATAGATCAAAAAGTAGGTAAACGAAAATCGATAATATAGGCATATCCCTATTCGCAGCTTTCATGTCACTCATTTTTTCTGGCAACGTCTCATCTACTTCTACAACTGCAGTACTCATTCCTACATTTCGACTTGCAACTAGTAGAAAGCATTAATAAAACCCTCATTAAAATGCGCAAACGTTCTGTTTATGCACCGAAATTACGTTTGAGTTTCTCTCCATTGAAGTGGAGCTCTATTCATTTCGGGTGCTAAATGCACAGCCTTTATTCATTTCATGGCCACGTTTATTGTTTTCCAAGTCATTTTCGGCATCTTATCAATTTTGCTCACAAAAACCGTAGCCTCCTAGCACAGCTTCTTCAGCTCCTGCTGCGTTTGCTCTGGCTGCCTGTGCTGGTGCTGGCAATAAAAGTATAACCATTGTTTCCGTTCGGCTGTCATTGATAATGGAGACACCCGGAACATTGTCTTTGGGGAACGCCTCCCTGCTGATGGTGGAACACTTCAACTGGCTTCCGTGAAACGTGACTCTCTTATCAATTCGACTTACTTATTGTGAAGAAGCATGCGCCGTTCCTCGGGCTGCTGCCAGCTACAGGACGCTATCGCAACGGCAATTAAAATTTGTATCTATTGGTAAATGGCGACTACAATGGGGAGTTCCAATTCGATTTCGATTGCGCATCGTTTGCAAATCATTTCGCAATTGCCTTGAATTGCAATGGGTTTGGGGAACTACTTCCGATACTCCCTTCCAATCTATGTATGCCCATGCAGCTCCCTTCTTGCTCTTTCCATCCAATTACTCGGTCTTATTTTTCACAGTGACAGCGCAATGGCCGTTAATTGCGTGGGTTTGGTTAAGGTTGAGATAAGCGCGCGTGATTTTCCAACGAATTTTGCACCCAACTGGCACAAACGCCCATCGGTTTGAGGGGTTGCTTAAATTTTGACTTGTTTCGAACTTGGCGGAATTTTTTTATCTTCATCTTCAACAATTCAAATGAGTCTTGCCTTTGGGCGTTCCGCTCGTTCTACGATAAGGACACATAGAGCAGGAGGTCAGAGTATATTTTTTGAATTGGCAAAACGTGCTGCAAATGGCTTAATTACGTCTGAAGAGCCAACTTTGATCTTGACTTTTTTAAGGTAAAACTCAAGCCGTTGCCTGCCCTGAAAGGATATTTGAGACATAAAAGATTAATTTGAAATGCGCAACAAATATTAGTAAGTAACTAATACATTTTTAGATGGTTTCTTACACACATTTTATGATAGGCGGCATCCAAATAATTTCATTTTATGAAAATACAGTGACTAGATCATTAATTCTTTGCAATGTTTTTATGATAATCTTTGACCTTGTTATGGATTGACAAGTCTCGTTTGTTAATAATGAATAACTGAATATTTTAATGATTGGTATTACAGTTCAAAGGATTCAGGATTCTTAGTTGAGCCATCACTACTAAAGTTGCGTTACTTGTTAAAATTATCTTTCGAGACCTGATTTGGGTTTTATGCCAGGATATTCTTGTATCCATATGCGCCCGAGCTATTGTAGGCGTGAAAGTGGTCTGCCCTGCAGCATTTATATGCGCATATTTCACAGTAAACATGACTTGACAACATGTCTGCCTCTTTTGCATGGTCTAAATATGTAAACAAATAGTTTCGGCAATTGCCAAGTGGGGCATGTCAGAAACATGGGAGGACCTCACCTCCGCACAGACACACATACAAGTCAGGGCGAGACAGAGACAGAGAGAGAGAGAGAGACCGAGTCTCCAGCTTTAACCAGCGACTAGCTGCATGTTGTGGTATGCGGTTGTGCAACGGCAACAACTTTCGCAACATGCAAAACGAACCAGACGACTCGACTCGACTCACTGCCCTCTGCTTGGATAGCTAAATAAACGAGGCCTTAAATCGAACTTTGTACACGGCTCGGGTCGTTCTGGCCTGTTATGCTTGTGCCGGAGGCCAGGGCTCGACCAGGCTAGGACACGGCAGGTAACTGCCAGCTAACATATTTCAAGCCGCCACCCAAGCGGCTCGAACGACAGCCTGCGAGACCGGCTAACTGCCTGGCCATTTAACATGTTGCCAACATGCGTGGCAATTTTGCAAATTATAAATTTTCCACCTGCACAATATGCTGCATACCTGGCCAATTGGGTGCGGGCTTACAGCCCACATAACTGTTGTTTAAACTTTTAAGCGCACACGCTTCCTGTCCGCAACGACAACAGCAATAGCGAAACAACAACAACGACAACTATCTGACAATTGATCGTTGTTGCCACGGGCAAAAGATTCAACTTGGCTTCTTGGCGCTGTCTGCTGACTGAAATTAAGTCGACACCGGTTGATAGTTTCCAGCAGAGGCCAAACAATGCTTCTGACTCTGTAAATACTTCTGTTGCTGTCTGTGTTTCCCTGCTCAAATAGTTTGGCAGCACTTTTCCGTGTAAAACATAGCGCATGACACACACTTGCCGCATTCGCCTCAAAAGGTGTGGATCAAGTTTAGAAATTGTACTGCGATGTTAGACATTGTTTAAACAATCTGCTACCGAATAAGCAAACTTTTAATATCTCAATAATTGTGCGCAGTATTAAAGTGCGTTTTGCAGCAACTGAAGGGAAATTTCAGTTACATGCTGAAGAATGGGTAAATCAATTTGAACGCATATAAATATAAATGTTGGATTCGGAATAAATTTAGTGAGAACAAGGTTCCTGAATAACTCAACTGCAGCAGCTGACCCCTAGGCAAGAAATTTGCATGGAACAAAACGGAAAATGCGAGCAATTTGCGTAAGAGCAAATTAAATATTGTAACTGTAAAATAAATCTGATATGCACTGTATCGAAGGCAAAGTGCAAAGGACAACAGGCAAGAGTACAACAGACCAATCGAGTCGACACTGCTTCCGTTTACCGACTTCATAAACAAGACTGCACAAAAATATAAACAATATGCAAAACATGACGGAGACTGCACAAGGAGGGACAGATCTGAGCTGCTCTGGCTTCAAAATATCAAGTATACGATATGTGGCTCCTCTTTTACTTCACGACATGAAAAATCGTAACAAGGTCAACATTTTTAAATATTTTCAAGCATGCTGCCATCAATTTAACATCAAATGGCCATAAATCCTAGACAGAGTTTATTGAATAAAATCTGCTAAATAAATATTTAATACACCACATGGGCAATATATGTAAATATATATATAAATACGACATCGTCTACAATTTGCACATCAAATATTGATATAAAACTGCGCCAGTAAAAAAACGTTTGCAATTCCAAATGAAATCAAAACTTTTCTCTGTCGATTGCGACATCAATTTATATTAAATAAACGGAGCTGCAGCAAAATTAGACCAAGAGTCCACTGACACTTTGATTGACTTTGCATCAATATCAACTGAAAGCTAATTTAATAATATTTATATATATATATATATATATATATATATATATATATATATATATGGTGTGTATTTGCGTATTCAAAAGCATTTTTCCGTTTATGCGTTTGAGTAAGATTTTTTTGTTTGTTTTCGCCTTCTTCTGTTTGCTTTTGTCGAGACCCAAAGACAACGAACGGCAGCGAATACGAAAAATACTTTACTGCGGGTAGAATTCATTAAAAATATCGAGACAATATTTTAATGTGACTACCAGCTGAATAAGACTGAGATTTCGTATTAAATTCTATAATCTGGTAGTAAATAACGAATAATTCAAGATATTCCTTTGCTTAAACAAATAGCTAAGTCGTTTTGGTGAAAATAATATGAGATTTTAAATAATCAATAGGTAATATAAGGTTGTCAAAAAGTTTTGCGATATTTCCGCAAGCTTGTCTTTGCAAGCGCGTAGCTGTAGTTGTATTCGTCGTTATATTATAAATTATAAGACTCAGTAGAAATTACCTATTAGTCAATATGACTGATTTTAGCTCATCGACATATTTTTTAGTAATCCAACAAATAACGAAAGTTCATTCAGGAATTTACTTCTGAAATTAATTGTTATACAATTAAAATTAATTAATAATTAACAAGTAACGAAACTCTAGTCGAGACTGCTCGACTAAGATATACCCTGAATCCATTGAGCTGTAATTCCAATCATAAAAAGTTTCATTTATTCATTAATAATAAACAAGTAACGAAACTCTAGTCGAGACTGCTCGACTAAGAGATACCCTGAATCCATTGAGCTGTAATACCAATCATTAAAAGATTCATTTATTCATTAATAGTAACCAATACATGCATACACACACACACAAACATATACATGCACGTAATATGCTCACTGCACAGTTTTGCGGCTGCAGAAGAGGCTGTGCTATGCAAACTTTATTGTTTAATAATTTTTTTTCTCGACTTATGTTCTTAATGAAATTTTCGGGTTATACCATACGCAGCACAAATTTGTTTTTTTTTTCGATAACTGATCCTATTTCCTTATTATCGATAACTATCGAAAATTTGGTTTTGTTTTTGAGCCCTAGTGTGCACACCGTTCACGATAGAATCGTGCACCAAGTTGTGGTTAATTGCTATATTGAATACGCATATTATGTAATTGGATTTTTGTTGCCACGCCCTCTTCGCCCACAATTCAACAAAAATGACAACTTACGTATATCAAATACTAGAGACTTGAAATTTGGCAAATATGTACATTTGAATGTCATAATCACTACCCGGAAATTTCATTATGAACGTATGAAAGATGAAGCTTTTAATGATTGGTATTACAGCTCAATGGATTCAGGGTATCTCTTAGTCGAGCCGTCTCGACTAGAGTTTTGTTACTTATTTGGTATAAATTTGTGCCTATAATGATATTTTAGTATTATGCAAAAGAATAAAAGCAGAAATTTAAATATTGTTGTTCATTTATCAATAGCTGCGTTAAAAAAAAAAGTTGCAGCACATAGAAGTTTGATTTTTCAAGTGTGCCAATACTTTTTTGACACATTGCATGTATATAAAATGAACATGTATAAGCGCCAGCTTGGCTCTGAGCGCTCTTGCTTTCGTGCGCTGTTCATAATCACTTTTGTGTTAATTAAAGGATTGAGATGAATTTTCGACCATATGATGTAAATATTTATTGTTGTTTTTATACCCTGATCCCATTGAAAATGGGAAAAAAGGGTCTAATGATTTTGTTAAAAGTATGTAACAGGCAGAAGGAGGCGTGCCACACCCCCAAAAGTATATATATTCTTGATCAGGACGACAAGACAAGTTGATTGAGCCCTGTCCGTCTGTCTGTCCGTCCGTCCGTCCGTCCGTATGCGTCGATCTCAGAACCTATCAGAGCTAGAGACTTGAATTTTTTTTTGTTAGGCGCGTATATTGGACGCGCATATCGAGTTTGTTTCAGAAAATCGATAACTATTCCTGAATATTTGTTATCGATTTAAAACCATATGAAAAATCAGCTATGATTTTTTATCTTTTTTATCTTAAGAGCTAGAGACTCCAAATTTCGCATGTACCTTTATGTGTATTTTTACCAATTTCGGTTTTTGTTACATTTGGATACCACCCCAAATTTCCCCACAATTTTGAAAATTATTTTCAGATGCAATATATATGGTGTTTGGTCTTTTTAAAAACTAAATCAATTATTTAAATCATATGGTGAAAGTTTCATCAATATCCGTTGATAAACACAAAAGTTATTAAACATTTGGCTAGATCAACAGCGATTGAACTGCAAAGCGCACACAGACCAGGTGGCGCTTATACATGTTCAATTTGTATACATGTGCACACATACATGCAAATGCTCGCGAACAAATTTTCTAAGAACCGCAATTGCCTTTGAGTTTGGGTCGAATTGTGTTCGAATTGTTTTTGCTACCTACTTCCAATTGCCGCTCGCCGCTGTGTGTCGCTGTCGCAGGCGCTGTGTGTCGCTGTGCGAATATGTTTTCGATTCTTCTTCTTTAATAGTAACGGAACAATTCTTGTGAGCTTGCAAAAGTGTGCTGGTATAATCTGTGTGTCGAATTTGTTTGCATAATTCCTCTTTGATCGACATTCTTAGTACCATTGGCATAGATTTAAGTCGCGTGATATGGTTGTACATACGAGTTATTGACTATATTAAGAAAACTAAGGGGGGTGGGATTAGGGTATCCCCTAGTCTGGCGCGCCGACTAGAGTTTTCTTACTTGTTTTGTTTTGTATTTTTTAACCATTTTGTACATACAATTTACTATGTACATTAAAAAATTAAAAGCGGGTGGGATTGGCGTATCTCCTAGTCGGGCACCCCGAGTAAAGTTTTCTTACTTGATTTATCTAGCTTTGAACATTCGAATTAATCTCAGTCACTTATCTGGCAGGAATTCATAAGTTGTTATCATTTTATTCATGTGCTCATTAAAATCCTTGCCGACTACTGTATATATTGCTCTACAACTTCACCGATCTCCCAATCTCTTTGTGCAAATCGAGCATGATTATGGCGTATACGTCACAAAATTTGATGTTTGCATTTTATAAACTTTTTCTGAATTGAGCAAAAAGTCCCGCAAATAGTTAACAAGCAAGGGTTAAAGCTTACTATATAGGCAGTTAGGTAAATTATCACGTTATCCTTAGTACGAGCTGCATGCTAATGCGATGAAACAAAATCACATCTCGCATATTAGGTCCAACACTTTTAATGTCATCTACGTGCCCATAACTTTGCCTGCAATTTTTTATGTTTGCTTTCCGGGCTGTGCAATTGTGTGGCTCGACATTTTGTTGAGCAAATAATTTTATTAGTTTGTGTGTCAATTTATATTAGAAATACTTGTACATATAAATTTGTATATTCACGTAAGTATAAGAATATGTTAGTCGTTTCGAGTTGATTAAGTTGATTTAACTAATTTGTTGCTTGTTTAATGAGAAAAGTTTTGGGATGTTTTATTAAAGGACTCAGTGACCTGCAAAGCTATTCGTCCTCTTAGAAACGGTCCAAGATTTTACTCTTGGGTGTATCGATATTTTTTGGAGGAGATGAAGTTTAAGTTGGTCATAACTCAGGCGACTTGTCGTTTACTGATCAGCTCAATATGGCCCACTATTTATCATGCGTGCAATCGATATCAAATTAATTTTCTCTTATCCTAGCGACTTGCTCATATAATTAATTAAAATAGCCTCCACATGCCGTATGGCAACATATTTTTATGCCACATCAGCATATTGCGTACTGCACTGCATTGCATTGTCCATGGGGAAAACCAAACCACATTCTATGCCGGGCTCACACTCGCAGACTCTCTGGCTGTGCCCACGGCAGCGCTATGCACACTCATTAACGCAACAATAAAATATGCCCCGCCTATTCATGCCAATGCCCACCCACTTGGCACGGACAATTAATGTGACTGACACACATGGAAATTTTGCATCGGCTGCGTTGTCATATTTGATTTACAGTTGCAATTTGCACACTTGCAGGGCGGCGCACAGCCGTCGGAGGCGGGTCCACGTCAGCAGCCAGTGTCTGTTTGATGTTGTTAATTGATTTTCAAAGTCAACTTGCTGGGCCGGCAAACGTCCGCTGACCCCTAGCACAGGATCCCTGTTGTGCAGTTGCCCGAGTTTGGTTTCGTTTTTACTTCACAATGCCCAACGTATCGCTCGGAGATTAGCAGGGCAGTAAAATGCATCTCCATTCGAGCGCATGCGACATAAAACCAATCCCTTAATCCCCCATGTCCCCAATCGTTAATTCTCCAATACCCAATACCCAGTACGCATCCGCATTCGTATCGACAATTTACACATGCAGCTGAAGCTGGGATGCGTGTAAGCGCAGCGGAGCGCATTTGCAGCTGCAATCGCAAGTGGATTTGGATGTGGCCAGGACACTGCCAGGACGTGGTCTGTTTGTTTTATGTGCGGCCATTGTAGTGCACCAGTTGTTGTTGTTCTTGATGTTGTTGCCTGCATGACATGCGGTTCAATCAAAGCGATTTTCAATGTCCACAAAATTACGCAAAAGGACAGTTTGGTAATTTGACAACGACGACGGACGCACGACGGAGCACACAGAACACACTCGCCAGTTGTTGGTAATGAGTTTGGTTTTACTGTTTAAATTTAAACATGCATCAGCCAGCCGAATGCAGCTAGAGCTGGAGCTGGTGCAGGTGCAGGAGCAGGAGCAGGAGGCAGCTTCCTGATGCGGTCGGCTACAATTCTAAAGTGTATTTGCATTAAACGCTCCATGAGTAAGAAAGGAGGACAAGGAGCATAAAACATGACAGTTGCATTAATTCTGATTGCGTAAATATTTTAAGTGTGCGGATTTCTGAACGATTTGCAAAAAAGTTTAGTCTGGGATGGGTTCAAAAAGTAAGTGTGATGGCAATATTTGATTACCATGGGCTGCTACAGAACCTCAGGCAGAGCAAAGGTGGTTGCTTTTAAGTCTTTTGTCGATTGTTATATATAAATATATATTTATATATATATATATCCATGTGTTACATGTTATCCCTGTTTCGTGACACATATATTATATTAAAATTTAAATTGAGAACCCAGGCTATAATGGCTTTGTTTTAAGTATTTAAGAGGCAGAGGGATACATCTCATATTATAAACATAAATATTTTTTTATCAGGACGAAAAGCCGAATTGATTTAGCCCTGTCCGTCTGTCCGTCTCTCCGTATGTATGAACGAATGGATGTCAGAACCTAAAAGATCTAGGGAATTGATTTTTTTGTTAGATTCGTCTACACGACGCACATGTCGAATCTTTTTCAGAAAGCGTTTACGACTAAAAAACTCGAAATTTTGTTTTAAAATTATATCTCGTCCAACTTTCAAGCTGGAGCTTACGTGCTGTATTATTTATTTATTTTAGCTCAAACTTTCCCAAAAAATGTAAAGATAAAGTTAGGTGTTAAATATTTCCCATATGCGACTAATATAGTATTTTTTGAAAACAGAAACATAGTTTTTGAAAATGCACAAAAGTTTTTAAATAAAATACCAATTATCAATAGCGCAAGATACGAGCGCAGCAGCGCGAAATTTGGGGCATTTTTTCTTTATTAAAATGCATGTATACTTACATATGTATCTTAAGAGTCGAAAAATAAAATTAAAATTCAAATTTGATTGAATAGTCAGCAGCCTACCAGAGCCAATACGAGCTAGAGACTTGAATCTTTTTTTGTTAGGCTCGTGTATACGCGCATATCGAGTTTGTTTCAGAAAATCGAGAACTATTTCAGAAAATATATCATCGATTAAGACCATATGAAAAATCAGTAAAGATTTTATTATCTTTTTCATCTTAAGAGCTAGAGTCTCTAAACTTGGCATGTAGCTTTATGCATATTTTTACCAATTTCGGTTCTTGTTACATGGAGAAACCAGTCCCAAATTTCCCCAAAATTTTAAGAATGATGTTAAGTGGCAAATATGGCATATAAGTAGAGGGTTTTGGTTTAAAAAAAAAAAAAAACAAGTAAGAAAACTCTAGTCGGCGCGCCCGACTAGGGGATACCCTAATCCCACCCAACCTTAGTTTTCTTAATATAGTCCATAACTCGTATGTACAACCATATCACGCGATTTAAATCTATGCCAATGGTACTAAGAATGTCGATCAAAGAGGAATTATGCAAACAAACACAAACACAAAGATTATACCAGCGCACTTTTGCAAGCTCACAAGAATTGATCCGTTACTATTAAAGAAGAAGAATCGAAAACATATTCGCACAGCGACACACAGCGCCTGCGACAGCGACACACAGCGGCGAGCGGCAATTGGAAGTAGGTAGCAAAAACAATTCGAACACAATTCGACCCAAACTCAAAGGCAATTGCGGTTCTTAGAAAATTTGTTCGCGAGCATTTGCATGTATGTGTGCACATGTATACAAATTGAACATGTATAAGCGCCACCTGGTCTGTGTGCGCTTTGCAGTTCAATCGCTGTTGATCTAGCCAAATGTTTAATAACTTTTGTGTTTATCAACGGATATTGATGAAACTTTCACCATATGATTTAAATAATTGATTTAGTTTTTAAAAAGACCAAACACCATATATATTGCAACTGAAAATAATTTTCAAAATTGTGGGGAAATTTGGGGCCGGTATCCAAATGTAACAAAAACCGAAATTGGTAAAAATACACATAAAGGTACATGCGAAATTTGGAGTCTCTAGCTCTTAAGATAAAAAAGATAAAAAATCATAACTGATTTTTCATATGGTTTTAAATCGATAACAAATATTCAGGAATAGTTATCGATTTTCTGAAACAAACTCGATATGCGCGTCCAATATACGCGCCTAACAAAAAAAAATTCAAGTCTCTAGCTCTTATAGGTTCTGAGATCGACGCGTTCATACATACGGACGGACGGACGGACGGACAGACAGACGGACAGGGCTCAATCAACTTGTCTTGTCGTCCTGATCAAGAATATATATACTTTTGGGGGTGTGGCATTATACCCTTTTTTCCCATTTTCAATGGGATCAGGGTATTAAAATTTAAGTCTCTTATAGGTTCTGAGATCGACGCGTTATACATACGGACAGAAAGACAGACGGACAGGGCTCAATCAACTCGGCTTGTCGTTCTGATCAAGAATATATATACGCCTCATTCTAAGTGTTACATACTTTTAACAATATCACCCTGTTTTCCAATTTTTAACGGGATCAGTGGCTTGAATATAGCTATTCTTAAAGCACTTGCTGCGTGCCCATTTTATGCTTTAGTGTCGGGCTGGCTTCAGTTTTTGCTGTCGAAAAAATGCTAGCTAGTCAGAGTCAGGCTAAAATGCAGACCGCATTATCTCTCACTGCTTATCGTTTTGTTTACGGGCTAAACTCTCATCGCGATATGTCTGCGGTATGTGGAAGCATTACCCATAAGACCTTTCACTGGAGCAATTTTCTTTGACCGGCTAGACGCCATTAGAGCCGTGGCAGCAGCGAATACCGCAGTTGAGCTTTTAACTGTTCCGTGGCGATAACTGGGAATTAATTAAACGCAAAATTAAATTAAAATAAAACCGCAAGCTCGACGCTGCTTTCAAGTGACTCAGACGAACGTCTATTAATAATAGCATTAACGACTTAAATGTATACATTTTCATGCTTTGCAATATAAAACGCCTTTAAAGGCAAACTCTTTCCTCGTCTTGAAGACTAGCACCATTGGCATTTTTGGGTCAAAGTTTTTGGCCGCCCTTAGGCTTGGGTTTCATAACATTTGACGTCTACTTCCTCAGTATTTCTTCTTTTTTGCATACTTCGAGAAGGCTAAACAATAAATGCGACCTACCAAGCCGCCAATGACAAAGCGAAACTCCGTTGTGAGGCCTTTTTGGTCAAAAATGTGAATGGTTCTGGTGGAAGCACGAAAAGAAACAACTGCAACCAATGCAACCATGGAGCCGACTTTCCACTTCCGCTAATAATAAAAGTTAAGTTCATTTCCGTTAGAGCTTAAAATTAATTAGAAGTTGCACAAACACGCAACTGAACTCCTTTTCCTTTATTTTAGCGTTCGATGAGGACGAGTTGCACTCGGCTCTTGTGACTTTTTTTTTCTTTTTCATGCCCTTTACATGCCACTCTATTTTAGAAAAATCATAGAAAATTCTTAGATGCTCGGACGGTTGCAGTTCCTGTGATATTTTTTGGACTCACAATTTGTTTGTCCAAAATGTTCTCCAACAGCTAAGGAACGTTCGTCTTGTCATTTTACAGTATGTAATTAGTAGCAATTAATTAAGATTAACATTTAATAGCTTTTATAATTGTGGGCAACAATGAACCGGATAATATTTCGACCCGACAGACAAATTTCCCACATAAGTTTCTACCAACTGACAAAGATAAATGACTACAAATGCACCACGGTGTGCAATCGTCGGGAAACGATTAAATAAAGCTAAAAAGAAATAGAAGTAAATTCCAAATAAGTTGTAACCCGACAAGACAATACCATGTGTATCTCTACATTTTGTATGGGCTGATATACCTACCATTAAAAGATAATCTTATTCATTAATACGCGCTCTCTATACTTTGGAAACTTAATTGCTTAATACGTTTTTTTTTCAGATTTACTTATTCGTTATAGCAATCATTCACAACCGAATGCACGTTTCTATATTTAACAAAAAAGAAAAGAAAATTTTCGATAGTTATAGATAGTAAAAAAATAGGATGACATATTGAAAAACAATAAATAAACAAGTAAGAAAACAAGTAAGAAAACTCTAGTCGGCGCGCCCGACTAGGGGATACCCTAATCCCACCCCCCCTTAGTTTTCTTAATATAGTCCATAACTCGTATGTACAACCATATCACGCAACTTAAGTATGTGCCAATGGTACTAAGAATGTCGATCAAAGAGGAATTATGCAAACAAATTCGACACATAGATTATGCCAGCATACTTTTGCAAGCTCACAAGAATTGTTCCGTTACTATTAAAGAAGAAGATCGAAAACATATTCGCACAGCGACACACAGCGGCGAGCGGCAATTGGAAGTAGGTAGCAAAAACAATTCGAACACAATTCTACCCAAACTCAAAGGCAATTGCGGTTCTTAGAAAATTTGTACGCGAGCATTTGCATGTATGTGTGCACATGTATACAAATTGAACATGTATAAGCGCCACCTGGTCTGTGTGCGCTTTGCAGTTCAATCGCTGTTGATCTAGCCAAACATTTTGTTTAATAACTTTTGTGTTTATCAACGGATTTTGATGAAACTTTCACCATATGATTTAAATAATTGATTTAGTTTTCAAAAAGACCAAACACCATATATATTGCAACTGAAAATTATTTTCAAAATTGTGGGGAAATTTGGGGGCGGTATCCAAATGTAACAAAAACCGAAATTGGTAAAAATACACATAAAGCTACATGCGAAATTTGAAGTCTCTAGCTCTTAAGATAAAAAAGATAAAAAATCATAACTGATTTTTCATATGGTTTTAAATCGATAATAAATATTCAGGAATAGTTATCGATTTTCTAAAACAAACTCGATATGCGCGTCCAATATACGCGCCTAACAAAAAAAATTCAAGTCTCTAGCTCTTATAGGTTCTGAGATCGACACATTCATACATACGGACAGAAGGACGGACAGACAGACGGACAGTCCTGATGAAGAATATATATACTTTTGGGGGTGTGGCATGCCTCCTTCTGCCTATTACATACTTTTAACAAAACCATTATACCCTGTTTTCCGATTTTTATGGGATCAGGGTATAAAAAATCAAACTGGTTTACATTTAGTCGTTTACGAAATCACTGCGTTCATACGGACATAGCTCTTTCGACTCAGCTCCTCGAGCTGTTCAAGAATATATATACTTTATGGGTGTGGCACGCCTTTTTCTGCCTGTTACATACATTTTCACAAAAACATTATACGCTGATTATCCATTTTCAATTAATTCTGATTATAAATACTAACTCTTTCAGGCTATTGCAAAACTAAAACTTATACAAAAACTTTTTAATGATATAATATATAAGGCTCAACTTTTCATCTCATATTATAATATTATTTAAGTTTTCAGAAAAATTAAATTGAGGAAATAGTGAAGTTATAGAAACTTTTGTTTTGTCTCATTTCAGGCCTAAAAGATCGAAATTTGGACACGCATACCATTAAAGGTAAGAGAGCGGTGGTTCTTCTTTTATTTAAGTGATTCAATGGAAATCATAAATATATTAAGTTCCCGCCCAACCCCAAATTTTCGAAATAATTGCAAGCCGAAATTTGTTGCTCGACACAAAGTCAAAGGGTACCACAGCAACCCAGGCGAAATTCACACACTCAACCACAATAACTATAAATTCCCAGGGCCAGGGGCCCATTTACGAAGAGGAAGACAAAAACCAGCAGCCTCTTTAAAACGCAATCAAGCTGAAAATTAATTAAAATTTTAAGCGGGATATGAAAATAATGTGCAGTCGAAAGAAATTACACTGCAAACTGGCAAGCAACACAGTGTAGCTACATCTTTCTACACCTCACCTCAAGTGCGTAACCCCCAGCTCTGCTCGGTCGAGGCAGCGTTTAATTTAAAACTCACTTGTTACATTTTTAGACGCTGACTTCGACTCCTGTCTTCGGTCTGCGTGTTTGTCCCAGTTGGAAGTCGTCTCGATTTCATTAAAAATGTTTTTATGCTCACATTATCCTTTTACTTAAGCGCCGACCTCACGTCTCGCTGTTTTAGTGAGCAATTTAATTTGACTATGAAACGGCATCCGCATCCTTGACACTTTCGCTTTCCACCTTTCCACATAGCTGCCTACCCCTTGCCAATGGCTTGTTTTAAGGAGCTTAAGCTTGTCGTTGAGGCGCTCGTTACCCACGGTCGCTGCTGCTGTTTCTGTTGCTGTTAAAGGGCTCATAATTTCACGCTCTGCGCACACACAAGTCTCCCTTGCCGTGCTGCACCTGTTAGCCAGCCACTCGCTCGTGGCCTTTAAGTGAAGAGTTTTCACTGATTTTGGTGTCGACATAATTTCCCCAAAAGCTTTGCTTCTTTTCTCTTTGAGTTACCGAAGACCTCGACTCAATCCAATCAAACTTAATTGCAAGGTTGAATGCTCTGGATCTGCAATTATCGACTTTTTGACATATATTTAAAAAAAAATTTAATCGAGCAAACTGTTAACTATTTAAGTTCTGATTTAAAAGCTCTTTAAAGAAGTTTCTCACATGTATTGTTTATATTTTTGGTCTATTCGTTGTCTTCTTCTATTTTAATGATTTATTTTTATATATCTTTGAATTCATTGACCCAGACTATGACTCAGTTATAAAAAAATATGGGAAGAAGCGAGTCTGTGGTCAATTGAAAAAATTGAAATTGATGTTTGGCTCTGACTTTCACATGAATTGGTTTGTTTTACTAATGTGATGAATATCTGTGTTAATGCAGATCCCAAAAAAGGCCATAAATATGCTTTGGACTGGTAATTATTCTGCATAAGCGCACCACATACGACCACTTCAACTTGATACGCTTGCAAATTATTCCACAGAAACTCATCTCCAATTCACGGCAACACCACTTTAATATCATAAATCAAATGGCAACAAGTAAGAAAACTCTAATCAGTATGCCCGACTAGAAGATACCCAGATCCCATGGTTTCTCATAGTTTCTGAATACAGTCGTAAAGCGAGCGACTTAAATCTATGGTAGTGCTACTAAGAATGTCGACCAAACAAGAATTATACCAAAAAAAAAAAATCCACTAATATATAATACCGACACACTCTTGCAAGCGCACAGCAAATACCCTGTTACTATTAAAGAGGAGAGAAATTAAAAAATATTCGCACTGCGGCACAAAACGCTGAGCGGCATGCACATGTGCACATGTGTAGATAATGAACATAGTGCCAGCTTGGCTAGAATTTTAAAAATTTTGGAATATTTGGGGCTGGTATCTAAATTTAATAATAATCGAAATTGGTAAAAATAAAAATAAAGTTTTTAATTTTAACTAATTTTTCATATGGTTTTAAATCGATAACGATTATTCAGGAATAGTTATCAATTTTCTGAAACAAACTCGATATGAGCGTGGACAGGACTCAATCAACTCAGCTTGTCGGCCTTTGGCCTGTTACATACTTTTAACAAAACCATTATACCCTGTTTTCCCATTTTCAATGAGACCAGGGTATAAAAATACACTGTCGAAGGCAACTGTAGAACTTGCGACCGCAAATATCATAGCACTTAACATATTTCTTTTAGGGAAACATATTATTCTGTAGCTCGTCTAGGGACTCTAGTCCTGGCTGGTTCCCTGGTTGGAACATGAAATCCACGTCTACCTTCTCTTGGGTAACATTTTCATTTCCGCTTGCGTTTTATTTTTATTTCTTATAACACGTTATCAAATAATGAATATCAAATGTAATGCTTATCATTTATTTGCTGACCCAGCTCTCAGCCAGGTGGCAAGATATATATATTATAATATTTACTTAATTTTCATTTATAATTTTTCGCTGCGGCAGGAGGCATATGAAATAGCAGCCAAACCTTGGCCATAGATGGAAAGCGTAGGAAGAAAAAATGCTGCATAACAAGCGAGCTACGAATAGCGAAAGTTGTTGTGGTGTGGGGCGTAAAAGTCAATTGGGGTGTGAGCTGATGGTGTTCCTTGCAGGTGGTTTAAGCTGCCATCTGAAGCGATAAGCAGAGTATTTGAATTTTTAATAAAATGAAATGCGAATCCCTACCAGTTTGGCGTATCCCATTCTTTAATGCATTTGCCACTTGTGCAGATGCTGCTACAAAGGAAAAGAAGATAAAAAATTATTCAAATTGTGTTCGTGGTTTCTACCGCCATTTTCCTGTCACTGGCTGTGAAAACTACGCTGCTTCTCCATCTGTTTCTTGGCACATTTGGGCTAATCTTTTGGTCAGCCAACGTCCCATTTCCTATTTTCCATTCCGATTCTTATTGCCCATGGCCGTCTGTCAGTCTGCAGAGTTGTTGTCAATTCGCTTTTTGGAATCCCAATTTGAATGCTTCGTGGTTTTTCTACAGACACCATGGTTTGCTGTCCCTGCGATTCAGTGGGTCCAGCCAATATTATTTTATTCATGCCATCATCATAGTGTTTGTCTTTTGTCGCTTTGCTGTCGTTTTCGTCGTCCTCCTCTTTATTGCACTCGTAATTAGAATTGGTAATGTATTCAAATTAACTTTCATTTCCGTGTATTTGCTTTGCCGACGCCCGTCTTCATCAAGATGCGACGCACCCACCTGACAAGTGAAAGCTTAAGCTTGACAATTAAGCGATAAGCAAGAAATAATATTATTTGAATATCAAGCTGAGGAATAATCCAAGCACATTTAACTTGCAATCAAATACATATAGTTTTTTTTCTCGCTGAGCCCCTCTGAACTTAATGCCAGAATGATCAACTGTAGCGGGCACGCAGGCATGAATTACTTGTGCCATCTAACACATTCTTTTGCTACCATATTTCAAAATCTTTGTTTGCGCAGCCGGGGAAGTAAAAGTTTTGCTGAAAACGGGGAAAACCAAAGAAAAGAAGAAAGAACTGAAGAAACTTTCGCAGGCGGAATCGTAAAGAATTCAACTAATAAAAATCAGCCACTCAAGTGCGAAAAAATCGCGAAAAGCATCATCAAATAATGTGCCACTCAAGCCGAATGCCAAGCGTATCCAGCCCCCGCTCCAGATACCCGAACCGAAAGACAAATAGAAAACAAAAGTAAAATGTGAAAGTAAGTTGAAATAGAACTATGCTTCTACGGGTACGTTGAAGGTAGCTTGCGCCCAAAATAATACCAAATTGCCAGTGAATGCAGGCACATGCCCACCGAATACGCTCCCTTCGATATACGTCATCGGGCGGCTTCGATGGGTTTTAGCCATTTCTTCAATCTGTCTCCTTACAGTGGTGGCTGGAGTTTGGTTGGGGTATGGTTGCCGATGCGTTGGCCACATATTTCCGCCGCCACGAAGCGTGCTAGGTATTTTCCAAGTTTTTCACAGTGTGTTTGGATGTGCGTAGCGGAAAAGCAATTTTCCTTTGTGTCGTGCTCAGGTTTCAGCTCGGATTGTTTTCGTCGTCCACTTTTTCCTACGAGCTGCATTGAGCTAGCAAATTTGTTGCAACAGAAATAAACACTTTATTAAATGCATTGGAATAAACGAAACCAAAAGAAACTTCCCGGGCGTATTTCTATTTGTCTTCTCTTCACATATGGATAAGCTCAGCGGATAAAAACTTTGGCGGACGCTTTTCGAAAAAGAAAAAAATGGTTGTTAAGCTCCACTGAGATATTCGCCAGTGCAGCAAAGGGATTCCTAAAGCAAGTCATCTAACAGTTTTATATTTACTATGTAAGTATTTAACAAGTAAGAAATCTTTAGTCAAGACTTCTAAACGAAGGCATACCCTGAATACTTTGGACTAATATAGAATTTAATTAATGATTCTTTCATTCATTAATAAAAAAAACAAGCAATAAGACTCTTGTCGAGACGGCTCAACTAAGAGATACCCCGAATCCTTTGAGCTGATATACGAATCATTAACAGATTGTTTTATTCATTAACAGCAAATAACACATACATAATTAGGACATTCATATTTGCCTATTCGTCAAATTTTAACTCCCTAGTATTTGATATACGGAAATTATTAATTTTTATACCCTGATCCCATTGAAAATGGGAAAACAGGGTATAATGTTTTTGTTAAAAGTATGTAACAGGCAGAAGGAGGCGTGCCACACCCCCAAAAGTATATATATTCTGATCAGGACTGTCCGTCTGTCTGTCCGCCCTTCTGTCCGTATGTATGAATGTGTCGATCTCAGAACCTATAAGAGCTAGAGACTTGAACTTTTTTTGTTAGGCGCGTATATAGGACGCGCATATCGAGTTTATTTCAGAAAATCGATAACTATTCCCGAATATTTGTTATCGATTTAAAACCATATGAAAATTCAGTTATGATTTTTTATCTTTTTTATCTTAAGAGCTAAAGTCTCCAAATTTTGCATGTAGCTTAAAGGAAATTTTTTCCAATTTCGGTTTTTGTTACATTTGGATACCGGCCCCAAATTTCCCCACAATTTTGAAAATTGCTCGCCGCTGTGTGTCGCTGTGCGAATTGTTTTCGATCTTCTTCTTTAATAGTAACGGAAAAATTCTTGTGAGCTTGCAATAGTGTGCTGGTATAATCTTTGTGTCGAATTTGTTTGCATAATTCCTCTTTGATCGACATTCTTAGTACCATTGGCATAGATTTAAGTCGCGCGATTTGGTTGTACATACGAGTTATGGACTATATTAAAAAACTAAGAGCGGGTGGGATTAGGGTATCCCCTAGTCTGGCGCGCCGACTAGAGTTTTCTTACTTGTTTTAAATTGTAGGCGAAGGGAGCGTGGTATAAAAAATCCAAAGATGACAAAATATGCGTATTCATTATAGCAATCAATCACAACATAGTGCACGATTCTGTCTTAAGCGATGTGCATTCTAGGCCTCAAAAGCAATGCGATATTTTCGATAGTTATCGATTATATGGAAATGGGACGAATTATCGAAAAAAAAAAAAAAAAAATTCGTACAGCGTATGGTATTATCGAGCAATTTGCTTTTTATTTGAATTCTCTAGCTTTTGTGGTTTACGAAATCCACGTGTTTACACGGACGGACGGCCGGACAGAAGGACAGGGCTAGTTCAGATCAGCTCGTCGAGCTGATCAAGTGTGGCACACCTCCTTCTGCCTGTTACATACTTTTAATAAAACCATTATACCCTATTTCCCAATTTTTATTGGGATCAGGGTATAAAAACAACAACAACTGAAGCATTGGGAACGATACAACTCTTTATTTTGCTCCATGTTTCCGACGCTATAACTCACTAACGACTAAAAACAAACAATAATTAATCGAACACGTGTTAAAACGTGAAAAGAGCTTTCCAGCGTAAACCGATGCGACGAATACAACTAGAACTGCAAGACTTTTTTCACAACCTTTTATAACCCTATTTCAATTACGATTTGAATTTATATGTGTACATGTATAGCAACAAGTAAGACTTTAGTCGAAACAGCTCGGCTAAGAGATACCCCGAATCCTTTGAGCTGATATACCAATTATTAAAAGATTGTTTTATTCATAAATAGCACACACACGCACGCATGCATACTCTAGCGCTCTGCGTACTGCGCCTTTTACGCCGAGTCTGCGCGACGCCTGCAACATAGGCTGCACTTTAGAAACTTAATTGTTAAATAGGGTTTTTATATCCTGATCCCATTAAAAATGGGAAACAGGGTTTAATTTTTTTGTTCAAAGTGTATAACAAGCATGCGTGCTACACCCCATAAAGTATATATATTTTTGATCAGGACGACAAGTCGAGTTGACTGAGCCCTGTCCGTCTGTCTGTCTGTCTATCTATCTATGTATGAACACGTCGATCTCAGAACCTAATGGTTGGTTTATTATCTCAAAATATTCAGGGATCTCGAGCCTACTCGACTAAAGTGTGCTTACTTGTTTGTGTTTATTTAATATGCTATATGTTAATATATATGTTATTGTGTATAATCAAAAACTAAGATCGAATGGTTTCATGGTATCGCCTAGGCGGGCACCTCGGCTAGAGATTCTTACTTGGTTTTTTTTTACATTGATCAACAATTACACCAGTTTTGAAAGCGACAAATTAATAGATGATCAAGTATTCAGTTTAATAAGAATAAAAGCTTTACTTCAGATCTGAATGCTAGAGAGCTATGCTTCTCAATCATTTCATCATATTTCAATGAGTACACAAATTATGATATAAATACTTATTTACTTTTCGCATTTACCCTCAATTCAAATCAGATGCCTTCTAACTGTGATCCCGCACAGTTAAGCACACTTACACAGCTATACATAATCGAAGCCAGGAATCCAATTATGCTAGAATTGAGATTGATTTTTTATTCAATTTTAATGCGACAAACGGAGGCACATAAACACACGCCGATAGCGACACCGACAGCATCGACAGACAACTCTGACATACACACATATGCAGACACATGTCCCTTGGTGCTTGGCCCGTGGGCCGAATGCCTTGGAATCGTTTATGGGCCCTATACACCCAATAACAGGGCGCTGCAAATCAGAGTCAAACACGTGGCCGTGGCCTCAGCTGTCTCGTCTCGTTGGCTGGGACAAATTATAGCAACGATGGGACAACGGGGAAGGCCATGGGATTAGGTCGCAGCTAGCTGCTAGCTGGCGGCTGTCATCGTCCTCCTCGTCCTCATGGGAAACTTTTTGAATATTACAACATAAATCGATTAGCTTCCAGCAGTCTACGTCACATGTGAGTCTGGGATGTGAGTGTCTTGTCACTGATTGACACTTGAAGTAAAATTTTTTGCTCTCCAATTTTTGCTGTGTGTTGTCGTCCATTGACATGCGTCTGCTACTTGACTTGACAATCGCCACCGATGCCACTGACACTTCTTCTTCTTCTCAGTTCCAGTTCCAGTTCCTGCAACTGCAGCTGCTCCAGTTCCTGTTCCAGTCCCAGTTCCAGCTCCATTTTCAGTAAGCACTTCAATCGAACTTGTTTGCGTTTTCGTTCCCTTTTTATGATTCTAATCAATGAGGCCATGGCATCTCCCAACAATAGCTCTTCATCATCATATTGGCAAATTGGCTTTGAGTTGGATTTGCCTCAGAATCGTTTTCATGTGTCGACCCGATTTCGAGCATAAATTGAAAGGAAATTAAACATTAAGCGGCAGCCGAAGGGAATTGGGCATTGTATCTAACTTCTCAGCTGCAAGACAAATTGTCATGAGATAATTGTATTTTCACATCATCCTTCGACTTATGCCGATAAGCTCTCCAAACAAAGAATTCAACATATCTGCTCAGACAAACGGCAATTAGTGCACAATACAGGTAAATTATTATTTGCATTTGTACACTAATAACGTTAATCAAGTGGATTCGGCTTCGAAAAGGTACGTCATACCAATGCCGTTGAAATTAATTGTCTTGAAAATAGACATTGGTCGAAAATCTTCTTGAATTTTAGTCCAGTTAAATGCGGCGAAGGACTTGTCGGTAGCTTGCAATTCCGACTGATTCTTGTAGACGTTCGTACATTTTTGTATTTGTAGTGCGCTCTGCAGAGCTACCTTTACGAGAATTGAGTTTCATGGTTCGTTGGGCAACAATTTGTTGTCGCAGCAGTTAGCTTTGACTTTATCTTCATCTACATCTCTCTTCGCCTTGTTTCCGTTATATACTATTTCCATTTTCACTTTCGCTTGGCCTTACACTCTTAAACTCTACACTCTCCCCACCAGAGTATAAATGGTTGACATTATTTGTTGAACCTCAGCATGATCAAGAGTTTTAGCTTTTCTTGTCCCTCGAGCAGTCTGCGTGGGAAACTTTATGAGCATGTCAAGTTCTCGGTACCGCAGCATCCTTGTCGTCGTGTTTGTCCGTCGACGGGTTGGTAATTATCACGCTAATGAATCAAGTGAACTCGTTTGTAACTAATTGATATGGGAAAGTGACATGGTTTTTTTTTTTTGGTTGGTTGCTGGGGGTTAAAATTCACTTTTTCCCGAAACCCTTGGGTCATGTTTTTGTGCTAAGCGGCGCGCATCTTGTTTTGAAAAACCGTATTCGCTCTTACCTTTCTAATCTTTTTCTACTTGGATGTTGCCAGTTAAACTGCAATTTTATTCATTCGTATCTATATAGTTTATTCAATGCCGCAACACCAATATTTCTAAAGCTAATCAGAAGAGTACAAAATTAAACTTAAGCACGTTTTGCTGAAAAGACCGAAAAATAAGGGAAATTCAATAAAAAAGACTATCCGACTCTGTTGAATTAAGGGTAAGGCGAAGGAAGCGCTTGATTAAAGAAGGTTAGAAATGGATAAAGTTCATTAGAAATAAAAACGTAAATTTGCTCATTATATTCTTATAGAATGAAAGTTAATAAAAAGTTTTGAGTCGTGTAAAGTTTGCCTAAATGAATTCTTACGATATTTTGTTGGTTAGCTTTGTTTTGTCCTTAAATTTTGGGGCGCTTTATTTTTATTTCTGAAGCTCATTTCTGGCACATGGCCCTGGGGAGTAAAAGCTTGCTAAGCGACTTTCTTGCAGGTGTTGGCGCCAATGCTGGTACTGATGCTGATGATGTTGATTTTGATTATGAGCTTGGTCTCTGCGCATGCTGATGATTTCCACTCCCTGGGGAGTTTTGTCAGTAACAAATGTGATTGCTTTCGCCAGGGCACCGCACTCCAGCATCGTTATTTATATTAACGATATTTAGCATAAACAACTTTGCTTAAATTGCTCAAACTTTGCATAAGCCAGACGATCTGTGCTTCCATGCAATCAATTTCAATTTAAGCCCTTTACGGCAAAGACAGCGTTTTTAATTAATCGTCGGATTACCAGGAGCTGCCCAACGGCCACGCTTGGAAGCTGGGTCGGCCCGGGCTGGGTTATGCCGAACGGTGGTAGTAGTCGTGGCCACAGTCCTCGACTACGATTTACGCTGTAGACTACAGCTGTCCATTTTTTCATTATGTGTACCATTTATTCTATTTTTGTCGCACAACTCAACTAAACGAGCGACAAATTGCCAGAGCCTTTGGTCGGCCGGGCATCATCCTCAGCAATGATGAACTTTTATTGTTCCTGGTCGCGCTTAATCCTTTCACGCTTTGTGTCATCAATGCGACAGGATTGATGCCGGCCTGCCGCACTGCTGATGGATTTTTCCGAGCACACGAATAGTTCGAGTCCTTGAATCGAGCCATATGGTCCAAGGAGCACTCTATGACCATAGTGATGTGTTGCCCATGGCAAAAATACAAGAAAAAACTAATAAAAAAATGGACCCATTTCATTTTACCCGTATTGTGGTTTGGTATTTTACTCTGCAAATCTGTTTTGAAAACCAATAAGTCTGATTTATTGGCTGCCCGCCAGATATCATCTGACGGCCGATCCGAGTGTTTCTTCATTTGTGAGTCGAGCGACGGATTTTTGTATTATGATAGAGTATCTCGACTTACAATTGGCTCCACGGCACACTGTTGGCAATTCGAAATGAGTGGAACAATTCAAAGAGTCGCAAGCATGGAGACTAATTGGCTGTTACTGGTGTCGCATATGACTGTCAATGCATTGCATATAATCTTTCTGCTAATCATTCACTAACCATTTTTATACGTTTAGGTCCAAACCCCAATTATTATCAAAGTCCACCAACGATTGCCAAGCGCAAAAGACATAAATTGCAGAAGGTGCTAAAAGCCACACACAAACATACAAAAATGGTTGAAAATAATAACACACTTATCGCATCTCACATTGAACCATCGGTGCGAGACCTACACATAAAAGGTTGCCCGTTGGGGTTGACTGTGGGATACACGACACTGTCTCACTGTCCAGTGGGCAGTACCCCGACGACATCATCATCAGCCATAAGCCATCAGCTATGAGCCTTCAGCCTCAGTCTCAGTCTCGTTAGAGGCGTAAATCTGCGCTATGGGCAACGTTATTGTAACAATCAACGCCCGACGCGTTAAGCACATGCGAAGAATGATTACCAGGGCGCAGCCGATGCTCGATTGAGGGACGGAAGCGGAGGCGATAGCAAAGGGTGAGAACCGGGCATCGCCTGCAGCGATTCGATTCTGACCACAGTCGCGGCACATTCGGGGTGTTGACAATTCAAACGCAATAATTGCGACTGCGAACCGCACGACGCTCGACGGGATTCAGAAAAGGTGTGCTGATGTCCCTCGTCCTGGATGTGTGTACGTCTCGCCTTTGGCTCGTTATTTCGTGTTTGACACAATGTCAACTTTGTAATAAGTTTTCCTTTTGCTGGCATTGCGCACTCTGTTCGCATAAAAAATGTTAGTAATGGCAGTTGCAGTTGCTTTGATCTGCCCAGCCGGGGTAGTTTTGCACCCCGGTCTACGGTGAATGGTCGCGACAAAGTTTTAATGAACCCTCCAACGCTCCCTTTGCCGTTCGCCCTTGTTACTGATTTTTGATCCTGTTGCCATTGTGGCCATTGTTCTCGCACTCTCTCATTCAACATTTCCTTTGAGCTCGCTTTTTGGTCGGGTGCTTATTATTAGCCTGGCAAACACATCCGTACTCGCAGCCGGCGATCTCTAACTGCTTTTTGTTGGGCATTCCTCAATTTTGGTTTAATGAGTTGAATATGTCAGATGTCGCTCTGTGCACAAGCAATTCACAGGCGCTGGCAAATATCGTAATTAGCATTGGAAATTGCACAAAATATTTGCGTGGCAGATTACAATATATATATTTTTCGTAATGGTTAAAGAGGTCGGGAGAGAATGCATCTTCTAATCATTACTTACTTTTCATTTAAAGCAGTATTCAATCTACATATCTCGTTGCGGCAGAACGTTAGTGAGCAGAAAATTCGCATTAGCATTGGGATACTTGAACAGATGTTCTTGAATTTGAAATTCACAAAACTAAAAGCGAGTTGCGCTGTTGACGAAACCAAACAAATCCGCAAAGGCAAAACCTAAAAAGACAAAGAGGATTGCCCAACACCTTGAGTAGCCGTATCTAGCACTCGTATCTAAGCACTTTGGCTGCCAATGACAGTTGGTTGTTATCACCCTCTGGACAGAAATTCGCACAGTTGAACGCTGTTAGTGGGCTGAATAATTCTATAGAATGAGAGGAACGTGAAGTGCGACTGGCTAGGAGGTGAGTCGAGGAAGAAGTTGCTAAAGTCTGTCGTGTCTCTAATGCACGGTGGCATTTACATAATTCCCCAGACAAGACGCGGAACCAAATCTGGGAGCAACACTTGACTCAAGGCAAGCACCCAGAATGCAGAGCCCAGAGCCTGAATCAAAATTAGAAGCGACCCAGCAGTGAATGAACCCAGCCAAATATCAATTACAATCACACAAACTCAACACAACACGGACCACTTCAGCTCGGGACAATGGCTAGCGATAGAACAACAAGCAAATTAATTGAAATCAATGCAAATGCCAAACGGGCCAAGCGGGCAACCCTCAAGGGTTGTGTTATGTTTCGTTCTGGTTTTTCAATTTCAATAGACAATCGCATTTGTCAGCGGCTTAAGTCGCGCCCTGCACTCCTGCTTTTCACTTTGCACAATCCCAACCCCTGCCTTGGCACCGTTGCCATGCCACGGCTCCATTGTTGCCAAACATGTCAAAGCGATAGCAAACATTACGGCTGCTTTTAATTTATCAATGCAAGTCGATTTACTCTACTCTTCTCTGATTTTTTCTCTCACTGGCCGCTTGATCTATGGATTCCATTTCGCGGTTTGCTGAGCACATGCAAAGGCCTCAGAGGCGACAGCAAAGGCAGAAGATAACGTGCCGATAAGCAATGACAGTGCCCTTCTGCCAGCACATCCGCGGTCTCTTATGTGCGATAAGTAACTCATTATGTAGCTGGGTAGCTTCAATACGCATGCTAAACCAGTAAATCATTCTGCTTCTGATATACCCGCGGTGGCTTTTGTGGGTATCGACTCTGCGGGACATATTGCTGATGAATTGTATCTCTTAGCCCTTCATCATATGCCACAAAATCTGGGCTTTCAAATCAGTCAAACGGCTAATCTGTGATTGTATATAAAATTGCACATTATATTTAAATAAAGATAACTTAGCAGTTTTAAATTTGTATAGTTTTATACCCTGATCCCATTAAAAATGGGAAAACAGGGTATATTAGTAACGATAACTTAGCTGAAGGCAGAAGGATGCGTGCCAGACCCCCAAACGTATATATATATCCTTGATCAGGGAGACCTGTCCGTCAGTCTGTCTGCCGACCCTCCGACCGTCCGTCCGTCGATCCGTATGCATGAATGCTTCGATCTCAGAACCTATAAGAGCTAGAGACTTTAATTTTTGTTAGGCTCGTATTATGACGCGCGTATCGAGTTTGTTTCAGAAAATCGATAACTACTCCTGAATATATTATATCGATTTAAAACCACATGAAAAACCAGTTCAGATTTTTATTTTTTTATCTTACAAGCTAGATAAAATATACATAAAGCTACAAGCCAAGACTGCTTGGCTTGTAGCTTTATTTATATTTTTACCAATTTTGGTTTTTATACCCTGATCCTATTGAAAATGGGAAAACAGGGTATAATGTTTTTGTTAAAAGTATGTAACAGACAGAAAAAGGCGTGCCACACCCCCAAAAGTATATATATTCTTGATCAGGACGACAAGACAAGTTGATTGAGCCCTGCCCGTCTGTCTGTCCGTCCGTCCGTCCGTATGTATGAATGCTTCGATCTCAGAACCTATAAGAGCTAGAGACTTTAATTTTTGTTAGGCTCGTATTATGACGCGCGTATCGAGTTTGTTTCAGAAAATCGATAACTACTCCTGAATATATTATATCGATTTAAAACCACATGAAAAACCAGTTCAGATTTTTATTTTTTTATCTTACAAGCTAGATAAAATATACATAAAGCTACAAGCCAAGACTGCTTGGCTTGTAGCTTTATTTATATTTTTACCAATTTTGGTTTTTATACCCTGATCCTATTGAAAATGGGAAAACAGGGTATAATGTTTTTGTTAAAAGTATGTAACAGACAGAAAAAGGCGTGCCACACCCCCAAAAGTATATATATTCTTGATCAGGACGACAAGACAAGTTGATTGAGCCCTGCCCGTCTGTCTGTCCGTCCGTCCGTCCGTATGTATGAACGCGTCGAACTCAGAACCTATAAGAGCTAGAGACTTGATTTTTTTTTTGTTAGGCGCGTATATAGGACGCGCATATCAAGTTTGTTTCAGAAAATCGATAACTATTCCTGAATATTTGTTATCGATTTAAAACCATATGAAAAATCAGTTATGATTTTTTATCTTTTTTATCTTAAGAGCTAGAGTCTCCAACTTTTGCATGTAGCTTTATGTATATTTTTACCAATTTCGGCTTTTGTTACATTTGGATACCGGCCCCAAATTGCCCCACAATTTTGAAAATTATTTTCAGTTGCAATATATATGGTGTTTGGTCTTTTTGAAAATTAAATCAATTATTTAAATCATATGGTGAAAGTTTCATTAAAATCCGTTGATAAACACAAAAGTTATTAAGCAAAATGTTTGGCCAGATCAACAGCGATTGAACTGCAAAGCGCACAGAGACCAGCTGGCGCTTATACATGTTCATTATGTATACATGTGCACACATACATGCAAATGCTCGCGAACAAATTTTCTAAGAACCGCAATTGCCTATGAGTTTTGGTCGAATTGTGTTTGAATTGTTTTTGCTACCTACTTTCAATTGCCGCTCGCCGCTGTGTGTCGCAGTCGCAGGCGTTGTGTGTCGCTGTGCGAATTGTTTTCGATCTTCTTCTTTAATAGTAACGGAAAAATTCTTGTGAGCTGTGTGCTGGTATGATCTTTGTGTCGCATTGGTTTGCGTAATTCCTCTTTGATCGACATTCTTAGTACCATTGTCATAGATTTAAGTTGCGTGATATGGTTGTACATACGAGTTATGGACTATATTCAAAAAACTAAGAGCGGGTGGGATTAGGGTATCCCCTAGTCGGGCGCGCCGACTAGAGTATTCGTACTTGTTATACCCTGAATCCATTGAATTTGGAAAATCAGGGTATAATGTTTTTGTGAAAATGTATGTAACAGGCAGGAGGAGGCGTGCCACTCCCCATAACGTATATATTCTTGATCAGCTCGACGAGCTGAGTTGAACTAGCCTCGTCCGTCCGTGTAAACACGTGGATTTCGTAAACCACAAAAGCTAGAGACTTCAAATAAAAAGCAAAATGTTCGATAATACCATACGCTGTACGAGTTTATTTTTTTTTTTTTTCGATAACTGATCCCATTTCTTTATAATCGATTTATGGATTTTTAATGCCACGCACCTTTTGCCACAATTCAACAAGAATGACAACTCACTTATATCAAATGCTGGACTTGAAATTTGGCAAATAAGTACATTTGAATGTCATAATCATTCCCCGAAAATTTCATTAAGAACATAAGTCGAGAAAAAAAGTTATAAAACAATAAAGTTTCCATAGTACAGCCTCTTCTGCAGCCGCAAAACTGCGCAGTAAACATATTAAGTGAATGTTCGTGCATGCATATGTTTGTGTGTGTGTGTGTGTGCATGTGTTGTTTACTATTAATGAAAAAATAAAACTTTTAATAATTGGTATTTCAGCTCAATAGATTCAGGGTATCTCTTCGTGGAGCAGTCTCGACTAGAGTTTTGTTACTTGTTTTGTAATGCTTTAGTGACTTTTGATTTGCCCAACTTGGAATGTCGACTTTCTGATGCTAATAATTTAGGATTCGAAAGGTCAGTTATGCTTAAGCACAATGTCAACTGACGACGGCCATAAAATCGTTTGGCAGCACGCGTCGCCGTTTAAAAATCAATGTCGATAAATTTTCACTAGAGTAAATTTATTGGTAATCCGCCTCAGAAACGAGACGGAGCTGCAGGCTACGATTCAATTCGACGCGCAAAACGGCGAAGCATCCAAATGTCAATAAGGAACGCATATTGTTTGGCGAACGCTTTTTATGAGGAGACCGCATAGTCAAGGAAATCGGGTCCAAAATACGAGCATTAAACTCTGCCAATTGCCTAGTGAGGCGCACGCCGTTTGACGACAAAATAATGACATCAAATCACATCATTTGTGCAACAGACGAGCCACGAGTAACCCCAAAATGCTAGCTAAGGGTTAGATAAGCGACAGGAACAACAACAATAACAACAACAACAACAGAATATACAAATGAAAGTCGAGGAAGCGCTCTTCAAATTGCCTGATTTACTATTCGCTTGGGGTTAACGATTCCCAGTTCAGCATGAAAGAAATAAAGTATGCTCCAAGGATGCCAATATAAATATATATATGGTATATATGTGCATAGTACTTGGTCTCATGTAGAGGCTGGGTAAACTAGCAACAATAAGTAGAGAAAAATAACAACACACAATAAGGAAATAAATAGAAAAGTGCTTGGCAATAAAATTTGCGTAAATAGTCCAATTTGCATTGAATTTTGCCTTATTTATTTTTCGACTTTCCGACTGGAACCCCCTACACATAAGAAAAACCAAAAATGAATCACATTCGGCTATTGTTATGTTTTCAAATGCTTATTGTTGTTATTGAGTGTGAGAATGTGTGTGTGTGTGCATGTGGTTGTTAGTGAAGTGTAAATTTGGGAAACTTTGTTAAAAGCAAAATAGTCCTTAAAGACATTTGGACAGAAATGAAATAGATTGGCTGGTTAAACTAAAGACACGAGTATTAAACTATTTTAAGAATACTTTTTCGTGAATACTTTCGAGCTAATTGCGTTCGCTAAATATTTACTTTTTTTTTTTTTTGAGCATTCCTTATGGTAAGCTTGTGGTATCTTCATTGTTCTTTTGTTTCCCGTTGAAAACTTCTGCCAGACGAAACTACTTCAAACTTTTTACTTCGAGTCGAATGCAATGAGGCCTAGCAATTAACAATCGATGCTTAAAATGCTGCCAATTAACAATTAACAAACTTCCGGCTCCAAACGGAATTTTTTTTGTGTACCCTGAATCCATTGAAAATTAAATTTCAGGGTATAATGTTTTTGTGCAATGGTATATAAGAGGCAGAAGGAGGCGTATCACACCCCATAAAGTATATATATTGTCGATCAACTCGACGAGCTGGTCCGTCCGCCCGTCCGTGTAAGCCCGTCGATTTCGTAAACCATAAAAGCTAGAGACTTGAAATAAAAAGCACAATGCTCGATAATACCATACGCTATACACCTTTATTATTTTTTTCGACAACTCATTCCATTTCCTTATAATCGATAACTATCGAATATGTCGCTTTGTTTTTGAGAACTGGCGTGCACACCGTTTAAGATAGAATCATGCATCTTTGGATTTTTGATGCAATAACTCCTTCGTCTACAATTTACAATACTTCACAATTCCCGTAAATCAAATACTAGAGACCTGGCATATACATAGATACGTTTAAATGTCATAATTATGTTCTGAACATTTTATTAAGAACGTATGTATGTATAGAAAAAAACTTATCAAACAATTAAATTTCTACAGTACAGCCTATGATGCAGTGGCAGCGCTGCAGCCGCATAACTGCGCAGTACGCATATGCGCAATATGCACGTTTGTGCATGCGTATGCATGTGTGTGTGCATGTGTTGTTTGCTATTGATGAATAAATTCAACTTTTAATGATTGGAATTACAGCTTAAAGGATTCTGGGTATCTCTTAATTGAGTCGTTTCGACTAGAGTTTCCTTACTTGTTTTTAATTTAAGGACTCATTCAGTATTATACTCCGATTCCATTGAAAATGGGAAAACAGGGTATAATGTTTTTTTTTTTAAAGTATGTAACAGGCAGAAGGAGGCGTTCCATACCTCATAATATATATACATATATTTTCTTAATAAGGATGAGAAGACGTGTTAATTGAGCCATATCCGTCCGTATGTATGAACGCGTCGATCTCAGAACCGATAAGAGCTCACCTTAAAAGCTACAATCTCCAAATCTCGTATGTATGTATATTTTTAACCAGTATATGCCATATTATATATGTGAAGGATTTTGGTTTTTAAAAAACAACCAAAAGTATTTGCATTATTTGGTGAAAGTTTCATCAAAATCAGTTGATAAACGCAAAAGTTATTACACTTAGCAACAGAGAACGAATAACAAAGCGCCTAGAGACAAGTTGGCGCTAATACATGTTCATTATGTATATATGTGCACACAATTGCTTTTGAGTTTGGGTCGAATTGTGTTTCAATTGTTTTTTCTGCCTACTTTCAATTGCCGCTCGGCGTGGTGTGTCGCTGTGCGAATATGTTTTCGATCTTCTTCTTTAATAGTTCTGAGGAACTTGCAAAAGTGTGCTGGTATGATCTTTGTGTCGCATTGGTTTGCGTAATTCCTCTTTGATCGACATTCTTAGTACCATTGTCATAGATTTAAGTTGCGTGATATGGTTGTACATGCGAGTTATGAACTATATTAAAAAACTAAGAGCGGGTGGGATTAGGGTATCCCCTAGTCGGGCGCGCCGACTAGAGTATTCTTACTTGTTTTAAATAGATTTATGTAGAAATATATATATATATATATATATATATACATTATATGAATTGATGATGTTAATTATGCACCGATATTTTAGGTCTGCACGCATATGAGAAAGCCATCGATTAATCGAGTGACCAATCAAATTTCTATTGGCCACTTAAATTAAGCTATAAAACAATTTAATTTCACACGCATCAAGCTGAAATAGACGTCGGCCCGAAAATATTAAGCTAATTATACACACTTGATGCCTATAAATTAGCTGCTGTGATTGAAATGCGCTTTTTTATATAATATTTAAATTGATGTAATTAATGTGATTATGTAGTTAGCCGACTAATTGCTCGCAATTGGGCCATCGAATTGTTGAAGCTATTGTCTTTAAAATTTCGTTGACATTTATTTCTTTACTATACAGCTATTTAGCAGACTGGGCAACCCAACCCAGCCCACAGAAACACTCGCATAGACAATGGCTAACAGAAATTAAGTGAGTTATTAGCTCGTTATCTGTCACACTTCATATTTATACAGTTGGCTGCTGAATGGTGGTGCTAACCAGGGAAAGCGAATCCAAACAGCAGCTCGTTGGTACCCTGTAACTAGATTCAGTAAAACCTGCAACTTCTTGCCATGAATTATTAACTGCTAGTATTTCTGATGCGGCGCGTATGAGTGTGGGACATAATTGGGTCATCTGTAAAAATCGATGTCTTAAGCTTTCTTTGACCAATCGGAGGTCCCGCAAAATTAGCTATCGATGATCATACCCGCTTACAGCATTTGCCATGCTTAGAGAACACAAAATGAGCACTGTCAGACTCGGGGAAACTGACTGTAGGTGGGCCTTGTTGCTCTTGCTGCTTGTTGCTTAAAATTCAAACAATGTGTTGATGCCTTCACACTAGCAGCACATGCATAATTAATATGCAAAAGAAACAAAAAACAGCAACAACAGGCCAAAAGAAGCGGTGGCAGGCAGGGGTAGAGGCAGAGGCAGAAGCAGAAGAGCACAACTTTTTGGCCGAGCTGGAAAACTGAGAGGGTTAGCATACATTTCGGGGTGTGCAGGATTCATCGTTAGACGACATTTTGCAGCTCTGCTGCTGCTTCATTATTACAGCTTCCGCGTCAACATCATTTCCGCAAACAGCAACAACTACACACACACACACACACATATATACACACAGAAACGGACACAGACACACAAGCACAGACAGAATTTGCTGTGTTGTTGTTGTTGTTATTGCCATGCATAATTCATATGTGAAACGCAACAATAGGTGGCAAAGCAAACGAAGCAAAAACATAACCTCAAACCTCTTGAATGCCACTGAAAATGGTTTAATTGGAGCTTCACGCCACACACCCCTTGGAGCCCTCGTCCACCCTCTTCGGCCATTTACATATTTCAATGCGTGCAATTAAGCGTGTTTTTGGGAGTTTGGGGTGGCGCCTCTGAGAAGCAGGTTGAGCTGCCAACTGTCGTGACATGGCAAAAAAGTTTAATTTTTTGTTTAAACTTTTCGACGGGTTTTTTTTTTTTCTTTTTAGAGATAAATATAGCTGGTAACTTTTGAATAGATGGGCTATATTTTCACATACTTTTTTTACCCTGATTCCATTAAAAATGGGAAAACAGGGTATAATGGTTTTGTTAAATGTATGTAACAGGCAGTAGGAGGCGTGCCAAACCCCCAAAAGTATATATATTTTTGATCAGGACGACAAGACGAGTTGATTATTTCCTGTCCGTATGTTTGTCCGTCCGTCCGTATGTATGAATGTGTCAATCTCAGAACCAATAAGACCTTGAGACTTTAATTTCTTTTGTTAGGCTCGTATATACGACGCGCATATCGAGTTTGTTTCAGAATATCGATAACTATAAGAGAAATAAGGCATATATGTATAGAGTCTGTATTCTTTAAAAAACAACAATAAATATTTACATCATATGGTGAAAGTTTAAAAAAACCCATTGATAAACACAAAAGTTATTAAGCAAACTGTTTGGCCACATCAACAGCGATTGAAACGTACAGCGCACAGAGACAAGCTGGCGCTTATACATGTTCATGTACATGCACACATACATTCAAATGCTCGCGCAACGGAGTGTGTAAAGAGTTTCTTGACAGCTTGAATCTTGTGTAATTTCCGTGTCCGTTGTTTATTTTCTCACATCTTTTCAATTTTGTAATAATAAATTAATTTGAAATTTGATATTAAACAGATGGCCATCAAAAAAATTTAGTTAATTTGAGTAAATAGCCGTAATATTTGTGTCTAAAGTCGAATAATATGAATTTTTCTCATTGTGTAAAATGTTTCTTGACAGACTGTATATCAATCGTCTGCTTCGGCCTAATGTCTTTCACTAATTGTTCTGGCGACTGTCCGTACTTCGGTAAGTCAAGCCGAACATTTGCTTCAAACTGTACGATTGAAAGCTCTTCTCCACTTGCGGTACAATCGTACGATCTATGTTCGTTTGTTCACAAAACAGACTGCCGTAAAAACATGTAAGAAAACTCGCTCTTAGTTTTTTTAATATAGTCCATAACTCGTATTTACAACCATATCACGCGACTCAAATCTATAACAATGGTACTAAGAATGTCGATCAAAGAGGAATTATGCAAACAAATTCGACACAAAGATCATACCAGCACACTTTTGCAAGCTCACAAGAATAGTTCCGTTACTATTAAAGAAGAAGAATCGAAAACGGACAGACAGACGGACAGGGCTCAATCAACTCGTCTTGTCGTCCTGATCAAGAATATATATACTTTATGGGGTGTGGCACGCCCCCTTCTGCCTGTTACATACTTTTAACAAAACCATAATATCATGTTTTCCCATTTTCAATGGGATCAGGGTATAAAAAAAAAAATGCAATGCGAGAACAAACATCAGGGTGACTCAGTGCATGGACAAAAAAAAATAATTTAGGCTCGTCACTTCTGACTACTACAAGGGATCTGGGTATTGCGTAGTCGGGCAGCTCCGACTCGAGTTTTCTTACTTGTTTCATTCCAAGTCTCTCTGTCTCATCTTCCAGGAAAGTCACGACATTTTACGGTGAACGGCTTGACTGCTAATAACACGCTTCAGCAGCAACAGTTCAGCTTGCAACAGCAGCAGCTGCAGCCAGCAACTGACACTCGCAACATATACAACAATCCGTACAATCCACAACAGCAACAGCAACAGCGTACCGCACACCTTTTTAAAGCGCTGGCTGCCACTGCTGCTGTTAGCGGCAATACTACCTTGAGTCATCCATATGATTTTTCAAACTCGTCGTCCTCATCGAATGCCAACAACGAGCAACAGGGATCATCGTCATCGGAGGCGGATAACGCGTTTCTAACTCAAAATAACGGTGAGTTACATAAAGAAGAATTATCTTTCAAGCATGCGATGTATCTATAGACTGCAGGGAAATTATTTTACTCTTAACGCAGTTCAATCAAATCGAAAAATATTTTCTTTTTATGCTAAATTTAATTGACGTCACAGCTCAAAATGTCAGGTGAAGCGTTTTTGAAAGGTGCTCACCCATTCAATATCGTTTTGAAAAAGGATGAATGTAATTAAAAACTCTAAAGATGATCCGATCGAAAATTTGGAGAAGAAAACATTTGACATTGAGCTTTTACCTACTTATAAGCTGATAGTGAATAAGAGTTTACTTATATTGATTTCGACGCGTATTACTTTTGGGATTATAGGGGGTCGAAGGCCACATTGAGAGTTTTTAAATACGCCTTATTATAATGCGCTTTAAGTTCTATATTTAATTTGAGCGCTAATCAGCGCTTGCTTGCGTGATCTCCTGTGGTGCATCATAAGTTGAATAACAACTCAAGCTATTAAAAACACAAGTTTCGAGCCTTAAGTAATATTTGCGCTCCTGCATAATTCGTACCTCGGCTAGCACAACAAATCAAAAACTTGCTCACCTGCCTGCTTGGCTGGCAGTTTTCCATAATTTGCACGCAATTTGCATTTCAAGTGGCCAAGCCCTACGTCCTCGTCTCCGATCTACAGGCAGCTCCTCTCAGAGCTCAAGTTGGCCACTAGATTTTCCTTGACTTCTAATTACAGCACAAAAATGTACTTATAGCTCAGCCCCAAACCTTGCTTCAGAAGCAGGTTGGCAAACTTGGCAACCAACGTTAAATTAATGTGAGAGCTCATAATTTGTTGAGCATGGCGGATGGGACACTCTCAGACTCTGCTTGAGAAAAGTGCGAGTTTGTTTATGGGTAAGAAAGCTGCTACAAATTACAGGGTAATGCGCTTGGGCAAAGGTGTGGCAAATTGAGGACAAGATTTATGTGGCTGCTGAACCTTGATGTATTATTGTGGCCGAGCATAGTAATAGAATCTGGCTGAGAATGCAACAGTTAAACTAATTGATTTGATTGAATTTCAACTTGCACTAATGCATCCTTGCAGATATTTATGCATGTGTATGTGCTGCTAACACACACAAATATGTATTAGTTCATAACTAAAGCTGAAGTATTCTAACATGTAATCTTAAGCTGACAATCTCGTGCCCAGAAGCCAAACCTAAGTCGCCCTTCGCCGGCCAGCCATCCTGCAAGGCTGCTGAGCTGGATGCATTATCCACAAATCATTGGGGGCTGCCGGGGCCACTATAAAATGTGGCAAAGTGCAATTGCTGCACAGGACAATGGAAGACAGGCAAACACGACGCCTGTTATGCAATAAAAATCATTAAAAAATATATAAAAATGAAAAAACCAAGTTAACAAGGAGCTCGATCCTGGTGGTCTTGCCCACGATACTGATGAAGCCATGGAAAAAATTGAAAATCCTTATAGGCAACGGGTCGGGCTGGCTAGAAACTAAACGAGCGCCCAGCGCCATAAACTTAAATCACGATTAAAAGTGCGATTATCCTTGTGGCGCTACAAATCGCTGCTGCATCTGACAGAGCACAGAGGAGCCAGAAGAAGCCAGACGTCCGCCACTAGACAGGCACAACAGTGTCCTGGTTGCTCTTGTAGCTTACTTGATGTTGCAGTCGTCTGATTTTATATCTTTACAACCAGGCGCAGCTGAGGATGAGTAGGCAGAGCAGTCTCAATACCAAGTCGGAGTCTGGACCCCAGTCCATGGTTGCTTTTGTTATTCTGTTATGTTTATTATACCCTGCACTCGCTGTGAAATCAGAAAGTCGGGTATATTGCATAAGTTCAATTGCATAAGTTCAATTTTAATTCATATTCCATATTCAGTGCCTAAACGGTATTTACAGGTCTTAAGCTCACAATGTGCACAGGCAGTCTAGTTTTCTCTGCTTCTGAATGACTTATACTGTATAGTTTCAAGACTCTCAGCATTGTGGACGCACACCACAGAAAATGTCTCAGCATCAGTAGCCAATTATTAGGCATATATTCATAGATGCATAGACGCGAGTATGCGTTCTACAAGAGAGGGTGTCAAACGTCAAACACAAAACTAAGTTGAGTTTAAAGATAAATCTGAGGGACTTGTGTGGGGTAAAAGAAAAAAGATAATTGTTGTCAGATTCTATTGATTTAGCCGAAATAAGGAAAAGATTTGTACGCAATCAGTTGAGAAAAGTATTAAAAGAATTTCGACCGATTTACAGCCTTGACAGACAAAATCTGTAAACGAAAACCCAAAAATAAAACGACACTTAAACTGGAACTAAATTCTTTTCATTTGTCCCTTTTTTGTGCCATAATAAAGCAATATTAGCACTCGCATTTTAAATAAATTCAAAAAATCAAAGCGAAGTCCGAACGTACATATGTCGATAATATCCATCCATTGTTTTGCAAGCGTGATTGCTGCTACCCTAAGCTGTCAACTGGACTGTAGACTTTGCCAATGCAACGAAACCGGAGCCAACGTCCAGTTTTTGCCTCGATTTCAGTGCAAATATAAATAGGCAATTGTAAATAAACAAGCCGTAGAAAGCCTATAAACAAAGGAGCAATCTATGGTGGACCCTTCACCCCAGTCCGGTCTGTCCTGACGCACGTTCGGCTTATCACAATGAACCCATCACACGGACAGCTAGCTGTATATCCCTCCGGTCATTGGCTTTCGCTTCACCCCCAACTGAATGCGACATTGTTCAATTGACTCTCGTATTTCAGTGATGAACTTAACTTATGTCAAAATATGCGATAAGTAATCCTTTTTGGCTTCGCCAGCCAGCTTCTTGCTAGGCAGTTCAGCTTCTCTTCTTTTGCCCAAGCCTAAGTTCAGGCCAAAACCTGGGTCTGTGAGGTAGTTGGTGGGTGGGTGGCTTTGTTATTTTTGAGCATTTGTCACGAAATCTAAAACAACAAGCTCTAAGCGGAGGTGCCCGACTACGAGATACCCCAATGCCATCCGATCATAGTTTTTGAATATAGTTCTCAGTTCGTATGGAAAACCATATCACGATACTTAAATCTATAAAAATTATACTAAGAAGGTCAATCAAAGAAGAATTATGCAATACACTTTTGCAGGCCCACAATAAATATTCCGTTAATATTAGAGAAGAGAAAAACGAAAACCTATTTTCACATACATATATACATACATGTACATATATGAGCGCTCTTGCTTTCGTGCGTATTTGTTCAATAACTTTTGAGTTTATGTAAATAATTTTTGTTGATTTTTAGAAACATAATTTTAAAAATGTTGGGGAAATTTGGGGCTGGTATCCAAATGTAACAAAAACGAAATTGGTAAAAATATACATAAAGAGACTCTAGCTCTTAAGATAAAAAACAAATAAAAAATCGTCTCTGATTATTCATATGGTATATGGAATAGTTCTCGATTTTCTGAAACAAACTCGATATGCGCGGTTTTGTCGTCCTGATCACGAATATATATACTTTATGGGGTGTGGCACGCCTCGTTCTGCCTGTTACATACTTTTAACAAAACCATTGTACCCTGTTTTCCCATTTTTAATGGGATCAGGGTATAATTATACGACCCATCGTCAAGGCAAACGCAGTAAAATGGTAAATCGTTTTTAGTTAGTTCTATATTTGGTGTTTGTTAACATCAATTGAATCCAAAACTACCAAATTGATTAATTTTTTTCTTATTCGCAATAAAGTCATTTCCACATAATAATTCAGTTTAATTTCTACAATTTCATACTCCGGTTACTAATCATGTCGCTTATTTCTAATAGTTATTCTCATTTTTAGATGTAAACCGTAAAGCGTGGGCAACCTTAAATGTTTTGAAAACCCCTTGTTCCATGCCGAGATTCTCAATTAGGATAATCTCCGAATGACTACACAAATATTGGCGAAATTCTGAAATTCGCTGCAGACATTTTGCCAGATAGTTGGGGAAACGATGTAAGTCACTGCATGTCATGGTACTGGTTTCTGATCTAATGTTTGGCTTCGTCTGGTTGCTCAGAAATGTGTATTCTGCCTTGTAATTGTTATTGTTGTTACTTTTACGTATTTGCAGGGACGCATCGCCCACTTTTCAGGTTTCGGGATTTTCAGGCAAATAACATTTTCCGTATTTTTAGATGAAATGCGTCTCATGGGGGCGGCCTGCATGATTGGGCTTTTGACTCTTTGGGGTGTATGCGGAAGGGCGCACGGATGGGTCAGCTTCCCTCTATTATATTCGCATAAACATAAATTCCAAGACTTTATTATACCCATGTACTTGGCATTGTCGATATGTGTGCAATGGACTATGCTTTCATGAGGGGAAGAGTGAAACATGCAGCCTGTGCCCTGTGCCCAGTGCTCACTGCTCGAGCTCCTTCTGCCACGGTATCTAGACACTCGGAAGTGGGTAATGCAACTGCGAGGGCGCGTTTGCAATGACTAAGTCTTATGTATAATTTTGTGCCAATGCTCAATTGAATAGTATTCGAACGCTTCATTGAGTAACACTGAGTAAACAATGAAAAGTGCATAACTTTCCATGGCGTAGTTGGTCCATTTTTGCTAAAGTTGTGAGTAGCTTGAGCTACGTTTTAAGTTACGGATGAAAGAGTCTTTTAAGATAACAACGCGTAATCCGTGCTGTATAAGCTGACGTATGCTGAATTCTGATATGCCAAGTCGTGTATGACCTGCCAAATCATTGGAGCACGACGAAACCGCCTACGTCTGCCTGACACACACAAAAACTCGGAGTCGGAGACAGTCAAAATGGCAGTTTGATGCACTTTTAGTGTCGCAATAGTATATAAATGGGATGTGGCTCTTAGATTGTAGGTGCCGCCATACCGGCTGTCTGTTAGGCAGGCAGGCAGGCGCAAGTTTATCCGCGCAAAAACAACTTAGACGCGAGTCAGTAAGCCAGAGATGCTTATTGATAAGTGAAGTAAGTTTTTAAGAAAATGCGCCTAAGTGTCTGCCCTAAATGTTTGCCAAAACTAAAATGTAAATTTATAATGTAAGGTACTACAGATTTACAAAGTCGTTGCTTGAGCTCGCAATCCCATCTTCAATTCACATGAATACATTTTGCTTTTAAGTACCCAAGCACTTGAGCTTGTCTTTTGGCCGTTGTCAAGTGGGAAATTGTGGTCAGGCCATTATAACTTATATAAGTTAGTATAGTCCAACTCCCACTCTCTCTCTTTCTCTCTCACTGGCCCATCCTTTTTCGATGTCGCTCAAGTGGCGGTTGGTATATCTATGGGCATGCCATTTTCTAAATTAAATTCAAACTGACATCGTATCAATTTAAATCAAATGAAGTGCACTCTTTGTTCGGCCCGACTGAGCTCGAAAAGTGCTTAACTATCGAGAGCATCACAGAGAGTCACAGTCCAGTACAGGCCGGAAAGCAATCGAGCGTATTCTTTAAGTGCTGAGCCAAAAGTGGCATAAACTTTAGCATAGTTTTTGGCCGCCATGGCAATGCCTCACGCTTCGTTCAACTTTGAGTTGACATAGTTTCCAGTTGCACGTGCGAATACCAGTTGTAGTTATAGCTAAAGTTCGAGTCGTGATGCCCAGTTAAAGTTGGCTCTGGTTGAGCTGCAGCTCATTACGTGGCCAGCAGGTCAAATGATGTGACAACTTGCAGACCAAATTAGAATTTGTACATGAGAGTATTCAACAGTACTAGCGGGGGCCCTAAACGAGCAGGGGCTCCAAAACACCTGACCAATTTACGACGCCTACTTCAGCCGGAAACGATGCTAGCCATTTAATGAGCTGCCATTTATATAAGAAGCAGCAAAGTGGCCAGAGGTGGCCAAATATTTAGCAACATTCCGCATGCAGAGAAACAGAGAGAGAGACGCAAGGTGTGAGAGTGAGAGAGAGCGCGCGCATCAGACAAACGCCTAAAGGTACTTGGAGCACGGACCAGGGTACTCACATGTGGGCTGCTTGCGAGTAGCGAGTCCGTGATTCATGCAATTCGCACAGCAGTTGGCCATAAAAACGGCTTAAAATGATCATCATAAACGTTGAGTGAGCAAATATTGCAATAAAAGTAAATGACTGAAGGACGTCGTAAAATATTTATACGTGATGCACACACACACGAACATAGTCATGAATATCATAAAAATGGCGAGCAAAGCTAAAAAATGAAGCCAACAGCCGAATAGGTAGAGGAAATTGTGCCAAGCAAGCGGAATCGTACGACAAGGGAGTCAAACAAGTCGACATTTTGACCTAATGATGCACTTTTCGGAGGAGGTGAGCAAATTGAAATGGTCTTGCTACGATGTACTTGGAGCATTTTCTTAATGAAGTGCTATCCATATAGACTATTTATAGTCCTGCTTTTAGTAGAGAATCTGTTAAAAACAGAACTTTGAGGTAGTCGCAGTTTACCTAAACTTGAGCTTAACATAATTACATATATCTTACTGTTGTTCTGCGCCATAAAGTTCTGTAAGTGTCTTATGCCATAAAACTGTTTTCCTGCAGAGTTCGCGCTAAAAATGGCACAGCTCGAATGACCCTTATTCGAACATGGAAGAAACCAAATTGCAATGTGTAAGACTGCAGAAGGTATGGATATAATTTTACATATATTACTACTTTAAAGTCGTTGGAATATTGTTAATTGAGTTATCGCTATTTGAAATTCCGTTGCTTAGAAGTTCCTAACATGCGTCATATTATTGAAAGTTGCTTTCCGTCTCCTGCCTCAATTAATCACAGGGGCTGCTCTCCTTTGCTCTGATGCTCTCTTGCTCTCAGCTAGCAAGTTTTCTCTCTCACTTACCATCTCTTTTCATACTCTCTTTTGCTTTGCAGGAGTTTCGTCAAGTTTTGACCTACCCCTTCAATAGCAGGGGTGGTTAGATAATTTTAAATAACATAATAGACGCTGTTAGGGGCATATAGATATTATTGAGCCAAAATACTAGCGAGCTGACTGAGAGAGCTAGAGAGAGCTTTCAAAAGTTTCGTGAACGCCAAACAAAAGTAGTGTCCAAAGCTATTTCGGCTCTTGAATCTTCTGTCTTCACATATTGCTATTTAACATACTTATGTTATAAGCTTTTCAAAGCGTAAAGCTTTGTAAATAGTGCTATAAACAGTGTAGGGGAAATTGCACCTAGCTCCAAATATTTTAGAGCTTTACGAAAGCTCTCCGAAGTAAGTTCTGCCCCTAAAAGCTACACGAAGTGTAGCAATTTACAAACGTTCTTGCTCATTAAAGGCTCCTGACAGCTGACACTCACACTCACGTATACACTGAGTATATACTGAGCCGTGCCATTCGGGCTGGCAGATTGGCTTTTGCATAACTTTTGTTGTGTGCGGATGGCAGTGAACACAGCCTGCGATTTCGGCTTTGAGAGCAACAGCGAGAGCATCGGGAACGAATCTTGTCTCTCGACTGTTGCTCATCTCCGAATGTATATATGTGTATGTGAGACGACGGAGCTGGCGCTAAAATGTGAAATGTGGCCGGTAGTCGCATCGTCGCATCAGGCTAAGGCCGCCATAACGGATCGCATTCAATGTGGCAAGCGCAACAATGAGCTCCTGCTGCTGTCTCTGCTGCTACGTCTCTTCTGTGTCGTTGTCGTCGACGTCAGCGCCAGAGTCATCGTTGCCTCTGTCGTGCTCGTCATCGTTGTCGCTGTCGTTTTCGTTGTCGTTGTCGTAGTCGTAGTCGTCATATTCGTGTCGTGTGTATACAATTTTGCATTAATTTTTGTTGCTGCGGCGAAGTCTTAACTGCAGTTTAGCGTACATTTTCAAACGACGTGCTTCGAAATGCCGCCCAAATGGCCAATTGCAAGTGCAGTGAATATTAAGTATACGACGCCAGTTGCAAGCGCACTATCTGTCTACTGACCATAGCGCCGATAGTTGCTAAATCATAATGCCATTTGGCGCCAAAAAACTCGGCAATTCTAAGTGTGTGTTTGTGTATGTAACAAGTTGGCAACCGTAACACTTGAGCAAAAGCATAATTTCTTAATGCAGCCTTGCAACACGGTTAGGTTTTCGTTCGCAGCACCCTATAAGTGCGAGCAGCACCTTTGTCTGCGGTTGGAGCTGACACTGAAAGTGCAAAGTTGTGACATTGAAGTTTTCCAGCAATCGTGTTAAAGATCAATAAAGACCAATCCAGTTATCTTCTCCCTTCTGATGCATGATTCATTTTTTGTTTTCTTTTTCATCTTATAACTGATATAGAGCACTGGAGTGCTGGCAATAAGAGTATAGCTCTTTTATCTAAAAACATATTTTAATCCTAAATGCTAGTAGTAGCCTAGTAGTTTTGAACTTTGATTCACGCTGACCAGTAATCACTCGTTGCCAACTCGCGTTTGTATTTGAAAATCCGCATTTCTAATTTCCCACAATCCTAGTCGACTTTTAGTACGTATATGTCACTCAACGCACTTAACATACATCGCTTTCAATAATATAAGCAGCCGCAGGCAGGCATGAAATTTTACTAGCGCCAATTCGACAGCCGCCACTCTGATAACTGAGCAAACTAAAACGAAACAGAAACTTTCTCAAATAGCCTGCAGCGTGTTTTCCCGCATGCGTGAATAAATCCAAAATTTAAATTAATAAGCAAATATACATAAACAAGTAAATAAGCAGGTCGCTTTTTCATAATCTGAAGCATTTGCTCGCGGATCTCCTGCAAAGAAATTAATGTTATCTAGGAACCAATAATCAATTAAATCAGGTTAGCATAAACAACTATATCAGAATTTTTTGTGGCCACTCGCGCTGATTTTAAGCCTGAAAATAATTGAATATGTTGCTTGTGCTATGTGTTTTGAGCCCTTGTTGGAGGATTCAACTTGATGAGCAATGAAATTGACTGTCCAAAAGGTAAGTGACTTAAAGCCTATATATACTAAGAGGATTTCATTTGAGTTCACTTGTGAGGCAGGGACACATATTTGATCCAATGTACTTGCAGTTCACACTTGTTGCTCTAGCTTACAGTTGTCTTAAAAACTGTGATAATTCCATGTGCCTATCAATATTCCCAAGGGTTATATACATTTAAGTCTTCAATATGTGCACATAAGATATGTAAGTAGCCGGGCTTTTCGCCCTTTAACTATACCCAACCTGCCTTTATATTTCGTGTGCCAATTACATACTTTCGTTCATTGTTTTGATAAACTTATGCAGCACCGAATCTATCTATTGGACGGTACACTGAAGCTTTGAGTTGATACGCCACCACATCAGAGCATTTTATAGAATTCTTCACATGTAAAATCAATTCTATGAAATAAACAAGTAAGAAAACTCTATTCGATACGGCTCAACTAAGAGATACCCTGAATCACTGCGTTTGCAGCATAGACTGTACTTACTTAATAAATTTTCTTCTGGCCATAATATTCAAAAACATTATACAATGATTTTTATACCCTGATCTCATTGAAAATAAAATTTAAGGGTATAATATTTTTGTGAAAATGTAAGTAACAGGCCGAAGAAGGCGTGACAACCCCGAACAGTGTACGTGCATATACATACGAGTGTGTGTGCTATGTGATTATTTTTTTATACCCTGAATCCATTGAAAATGAAAATTTCAGGGTATAATGTTTTTGTGCAAATGTATGTAACAGGCAAAAGGAGGCGTGCCACACCCCATAAAGTATATATATTCTTGATCAGCTCGATGAGCTGAGTGTGTTTGATTACTATATTGAATCCGCACATTTTGTCATTTTTGGATTTTTGATGCCACGTCCCTTTCGCCCACAATTGAATAAAAAGGATAACTCACGTATATCAAATACTAGAGACTTGAAATTTGGCAAATAGGTACATATGAATGTCATAATCATTCCCCGAAAATTTCATTAAGAACATAGGTCGAGAAAAAAAGTTATTAAATAATAAAGTTTCCATAGCACAGCCTCTTCTGCAGCCGCAAAACTATGCAGTACGCATATTACGTGTATGCATATGTTTGTGTGTATGTGTGTGTGCATGTGTTGTTTACTATTAATGAATAAGTGAAACTTTTGATGATTGGTATATCAGCTCAAAGGATTCAGAGTATCTCTTAGTCGAACCGTATCGATAGAGTCTTTTTACTTGCCCATTTTCTATGGATTCAGACTATAACAAATAAGAAAAATCTAGTCGGAGGTGCCGGACACCGCGATACCCTGAAATGCCTTTGCGATCCCATCCGATCATAGTTTTTGAATATAACTCGTATGTAATATCATATGACGCGACTTAAGAATGACGATCAAAGAAGAATTATGCAAACAAACTCGAGAAATAGATTATACAAACATACTTTTGCAAGCCCACGACAATTGTTCCGTTACCTTTAATGAAGAAGAATCGAAAACATATTCGCACTGAGCGGCAAATTAAATTATTTTTTATTAATTTAAAATAGGAAAATTTTATCAGAAGTTCTTAACATATTTAAACATCATAGTGGATTTCATGTATTATTCTGAAACTCCTTGACGATGACTTTCATTGTGGCCTTTGTTTACTATGCCCTAGGTATCTTTGCTCTTATTGGGCTCTGGAGAGTTTCTTCGTCACTTTAAATTCCTGGTCCCTAAAGCATTTGAATTCAATAATAAACGTTGCATGCTCATATTTGCATACTAGTCGAGGCACAGTGTCTCTTGGAATTTTTCAATTTCATTTATGGATATATTTATTTACATACACCTATAAATATATATATATAAATATATGGAAAAGTGTACATATGAATGCATGTATTGTTGTGCGCTAAGCTTCTGCTTCATTCGCTTCACATTACATATTTATACCATACATGCATGCACACATACATTACACATCTGTATAGGCTTTTATATACATTATTACATAGATGCGCTTATAAAAATATGAATTCATACGCACGCCTAGCACCAGACCGGATAAGGCGGGGCACGAAAACGGGCAAGAGTCACATGCGATTTGCATAGGGAAAATATCATCAAGTCGCTGGCGGTTAGTTTGCCTTGGAATCTATGTATGTACATTAAAAAATGACGATGTGTGTGTGTGTGCAAGAATGCGATGCTTCACTAGAGATTGTCTCTCCTTGTTGTTCGATTCGACTTTCTTTTGTTTGCTGCTGCATTCAGCCTGCCCACAACAGAACCTAATTGTCTCGCTACAACTCTTCGGCAACTAAATACCCTATAATTGAATAAAATATAAACATTATATTTGATATAATATAATATTAAATATAATTTAAAATAAATATAATTTAAAGTCAGGTCATTTTTGAATACTTACAAATTTTTCAAATATGTAGCTTTAGTTCGTTCAATTAGAAAATGTTAGTGGGAACAGAAACATGGTTAAGGAAAAATTGCAATAAACAATATTCATGAATATATTAAAAGTTCTTCTATTTGTCTATATATCCCATAGATGATCTGTCAACATTCATATACTAATATTACATGTGATATAAATTGGGATCATCAATAGCTGATAATTTTTTGCACATATTTGTGCTTAAAAAGCTTTCAAGTAACCCAGGTATTCAAGATACGTAGATCTAAAATGAAACGTCTGTGCTTGGGAAATTAGTAGTATTATTATTTTGGTCTTGCCTTTTGAATTGAATTGATGGGAAATCAGTGCGTGGTGAGGGTATATTCTAGTCAGCCGGGCTCTGCGCTATTCGGAAGCAAAACAAATGCAAATTGAACACAAATGTGCTTTGTGTATGTGTGTGTATGTGAGTAGCTTACACATACGCACACAGTTAAATATACATTTGAATTCCGTTTCAAGTTAGCAGCAACTGCGCAGCAAAATAAGCCAACAAAATGTTGTTGAGGGGCCAGCGAGGGGAAGTAGCATGGAAATTATTTTTAAAGGTAAGAAAAATATGTAAAAATTTATTCTTTCGCACATTCTGCGCGTGCAAGCACATACATCTGTGTTTCTGTTCATGTGCCTCTGCGAGTGTATGTGTGAAGAAAAGGAAAAATAAAAATTGAAAAGCTGGTGGCATGGCTATGCCGGCTGGCAAGCCGTGGTGGAGGCCAAAGATGCTTACAAAAGGCGCTGTGGAAATAAAATAAAATGTTAAAATAAAAAGCAGCAATGGCAGCAGCCGCAGCAGCAGCTGCCGCCAGCTAAAGGATTTGCATACGTGTGACTGTACGTGTGTTTGTTTACATAGGTGTGGACGTTTGCAGAAGAATGTATATGTGAGCCATTTGCCTTTTTGCTAAAAGCGGACGAGGGAACCGGTGCTGGTGACTCTCCCTGGGGAACTATTGTTCTTATTGTTGCCTTGGATATTTTCTACGCTGTTAAGTTGACGTATAAGGATCTGAGGATCTGCCTGCACTTATAAATACCTTCGTGTGTGTGTGGGTGTGTGTCGGCGCATGGGCGTGTTTAAAGGTACTAAGCCGGAACAAAGCTCAAAATTATGCAACATATTTTTTTATTTTCTTTCCATGCTCCAAGCTGCTTTCTTGCCTCAACTGCCTTCACATTTTCTTTACATATTTATTACGCATAGCGGTTGAAGCTCCGCGGTGTTCGCCTCGAGGTTTGCTTCGCCTAGCACATAATTAAATTGCGTATTTTTATTGAGATGGAATTAAGCTGATTATCGAAGTGAATATATAAATTATTATATAAATAAATGGGGCCTTATACTCATTAAAAGCAAGTTGCTGACTAATCTTTGTTTTTACTCTGATCAGTCTCATTTCACCCATTTAGAGAGAAACTTTGACTTATTTCTACCCAGAAACTTTAAGCTAATATCTCAAATACCAAAGTTATTTTTTTGTTTTACAACGTCCGGCTAAAATTGTTCTGTTATGTAGCTAAAAACCAAGATAGCCAAAAATTTAATTAAAATTGCCAAAGTTAATTTTGCTGGCAAAATAAGGACAACAAATATTTTGCAGTTTCAACTGTAAAAGCAACAACAACTGAAGGAAGCGTAACATATCTAAATATTTATCCCCAGCTAAGAGCCAACCTCTCCAGTTTTCCACTGTGCCTTTCGCAGAACACACACTCACACACAGCTTGAACACACAGACATTGCGTTTGGAAATGAATGCGGCTGAAGCGAAAATGGCGAAAACTTTAGTTTCAGACTGGGCACTCCGTTTCGAATAAATTTAATTCAATGTCCTTTCATTCATTTATACAATGGACAACAGCACACGTTGTTTGGCATTGTCCTGCAGTTCGTTGGCTGTAAGGTAGAACTTTCTATGCGATCCATTCAGGCATCGGCAGTCTGACTTTGGCTATTCAATGCTTATTTGTGGAGCTGTGTGAGCTAGCAAAAACGAGTGAAAGACGCTTCCCATAACTTTTCGATGCATGCAAATTGTTGGCGCCAAAGAAATGACCAAAAGCAAAACTTTTTGACACTTAATAAATTGCCAAATATAGGAGCATCACGGTACTTTCGCCAAAATAACTGAATCGGGCAATGCTTGATTGGCTTGCTGAAAGTAGAAGTGCCTGGCCAAGGCGAATGCTTATATGTACAAATATATTTGCTTTGACATACTTCTAATTGCACTTGAATGGGCCAAGTCACAATTGAATTCTCAGCAAAAGCGAGGCTTTATTATTCGTTTCCTTTGATCCTTACTAAATTGATAATCAAGGGAAAAAAATTGTTTTTCAATATCACATATGTGCTGCGGTATGCTCATCCTCTTATAATATAAATAAAAAGGAGAAGAGGTGTGATCTAGCTCCGAGCTTACGGACTTTTTCAAATATTTTCTTTCTTTGTATTCATAGTTCCCTAATATTACACATAAGTCTCTTAAATTTTGCACTTGTTTAGTTGGCGGTAAGTCATTAGGTTGTAAGTTATCTTTGGAACAGTACTGCAAAGTTACAGCAAACCAACTTGGTCGCAATCAGTACAAACTCAGCCGGATTCACTGCCAACCGCTGCCAGGCGCAAAACTAACAAACTGTCTCAAGGCGAATTTCTGGTCTTGTATGGGGCTATAAAAGACAAAGCAGCTTCTAAGTTGCCAAGCTGCTTAGCATGGAGAGACGAACTTGGCTTTCATTTCGTTCTGGTCGGTCCACTTGGCATATGGTCATGCATATTAACAACCTATTTTTATAATGCCAGACAGCACAGGCAGCCAACTCCTCGCCCTGTCCTTCAGCCCGGCTAACTGACCTGAACGGCTTTCACAAATGCCCAACGCCCATTAGCATGCGATGGGTGTTAGCAGGGGGATATGGAATGTAGAGAAGGCAAGCCTTAGCAACTGGCTCTCATGACTTACTCAAATGCACATTGGCAGGCGTTGTCGAAAACAGTTCCAAAAAGGAAATGGGCTTTGCCAGTCGTCACCCACGCAACTAATATTTGGACCATTGAATTTGAATTTGGGTCCAAACTGGAAATCGAAGAAGCTGTTGCAGGCAAAGTCTTTTTCCTAAGCTCAAGTGGCAGGAGATTTAAATTCAATCGTCGCATTTCTTATAAGTTTCCTTTTCTTTTTAATTTGCTTGCTCTATTTGCCCTTTTTCCTCTCCCCATTCTCTGTGTCTCTCTGTCCTTCTCTCACGGCAATGGGTGTGTCCATGTTAACCCCAAGCCACCTCGATTCCACATGTATGACTAAAATGCTATTTTTTTATTCTTCGACTTCTTTTTATCTCCTTTTACTTATGTTGGCGTATGTGTATTCTCTGTGCCTGAGTATTATGCGGATGTAATAATTGTCAGTAAGTTTAAAAGTAAGCTTCGCCCAAAGTCAGCTATCAGGAAATGCCAAATAGAATTTTATGCTAAAACCAGTTAGAAATTCCCTTCTCCATTACTGATTTTTTTCTGTCTACCCATTGTCTCAGCTCTCTTTGATCGCATTAAAAATGGGAAAACAGGTTATAAAGGTTTTGTTAAAAGTATGTAACAGTCAGAAGGAGGCATGCCACACCCCATAAAGTATATATATTCTTAATAAGGCTTAGACAGGCCTAGTTGCTTTAGATATGTCTGTCTGTATGAACGCTTCGATCTCAGAACTTTTAAGAGCTAGAGACTTGTTAAGCTCGTGTATACCACGCGCATATCGAGTTTGTTTCAGAAAATCGATAACTATCCTTAATAATTTTTATTGCTTAAAATATGGTATATATGTGAAAAAGTTTTGGTTTTCCACTTCGAAAAACGTCGCGAAACGTACAATCAGCTAAGGCAAACTGGCGCCTGAACAATTGTTGCATGAACTGCTTTCTGAGGCTATGTTAAAATTTTCTACTCGATCGCTAAGCAGTGCAGTAGCTCAATGAGTGAGACGACGCTTGGAGAGCTATGCGGTCGTGGCTCAAGTCCGGAGTGGGTCGAAATATTTCTTTGTGTTAATGAAATATGATATTGTTAGTTTTGTTAGTGTGATATCACTTACTTTAGTCTCCGAATTATCATTTGACATAAAATAACTAGTTGTATGTATAAAAATCTAACCTTTGAACTATTATTGACTGTGTTAAGGTTATCATTGTACTCATGGTCATTCATGAAAATCTGCTAATCAGTATTTTTTAAGAAAATGGGTAAGAGAGTGCACAGTAGTTGTATAATTTTTGCTATTCCATCACTTCTCGTGCGGAGTCTACTAGTCGGCAGAGAATAACGCATGGGCGACATACGTCGAAAGTGGAATACAACTTATTATGTCAATTATTATGGGAATATCACCTTCCTCTGCGTCGTACATCGAATTAACGAGTGACAGGCGAGCCCAGACTCTTGCACATCCCGATACAAACAAATGAGCGCATTAAACAGCATGAATGCGATAGGCTGTGGAAGAATTAAAGGGTAAAACAGGGCGACAAGAGACGCAAGTAATAAAAATGGTTGAGAGTATGAGATGAGCGTATATAAAAATTGAACAACATGACAGTAAAATGCATATTATGCATAATTAACTGTTTATGCGAATGAGTGAGAGGCGAAAGGACATGGACCCAGCCAACACATGGCAAAGCGCAGAATGCAACAGCAGCAGCTGTAGCTGCAGAGGTGTAAGCTATGGGGCCAATGAGGACAATGCTTACGCTAATGATTAAAATGATGATAATGATGATTGCGTTCGTTGAAAGTGAAACAATGCAAACGCTTTCGCGTAGCCCTGACTGTTATACTGGTTATCCTTCCGTACTGGGCTTCGGCTAATTTAGATGACTGCTCCTGCTACTATGGCTTTTAATAATTCACACCCTCGTCCAAACGAGGCACAGAAAAAAAGTGGTTTAAGCAAGTAAGAAATCTTTTAGTCGACGCGGATCGATACCCTGAATCCTTTGAGTTGATATAACAATCATTCAAAACTTCGTTTATTCATAACAAACAACACCTTCGTACACACACACGGTTGCAGGGTATTTTATATGTGCCTATTCCCCAAATCTCAAGTCTTTACGTATGTTATACACCATTATTTGTTTTTTTGCTTTGATTCACACGGACGGGCGGTTAGACGGACAGGGATAGTTCACTTTAGCTCATCGTCCTGATCTAGAATATATATATTTTATGGTGGTTGCATAGCTTCTTCTGCTTGTTACATGCATTTTTATAAAACCAGTATACCCTGAAATTCCATTTTCAATGGGTTCAGGGTATAATAAGGAAAGCATGCTGGAAATGTTACGACAAACTGAATGAGCGGGCTGTGGGGCTTGCATATCAAGCAGCGGGCGTAGCTGTCAGTGATTTTGTCATTTGGCCAACGTCGCTTTCACTCTGCACACTGTCAATGTGACATGTTTACCATCTGTCTGGGCCTCGTTCTGGGTCTCATTCTCGCTTTCGTTTTCTTTCTCACTCTCGGATATCCCATAACAAAAGACTCGTTACAAAAACAAGCAATGCACAAGTACATATTTATGTGTAAAGACTCATTTAGGCTTTGGAATTAAGGGGTCATCCTAAACTATCAGGCTGCTTTGATATTTTTGTGGCTTGGACTGCATCAGCAACTCAAGTAAGCTTCAAATAATACCCGTGTAGTAACATTGTGTAGATAAAGTGTCTCTAAAATAAAGCCTGTTTGATGTCATGACAGTACTATCAGTTCGTATGCCTGCTGCTTAGGTTGGTTTTGATAATCAAGGCCTTGACAGATATGGTTTCACATTAATAATTTCACATGTCAGTTCACATACCATTTTTATCAAACGTTATACATGGATTTTTAAGGCCTATAGGAAAATATAGGTTGCCCGGTAAACCGGAAATTCCAATAGAAATTTTGCATTTTGTTCATAGTATGTGGTCGAAAGCTTACCCAAATGAGGCTGAAGAGGTTTTCTAAGACAGGTTTTTTACAACTGAATTAAAGCAAAGACTTGTGTCGCATCGGTACGACTGGCGGTCCACCGCTTTTAACTGCTCATTGTCAATGCATAATTAAGTAAATGATTCCATGGAATTGAAAATTGTGCAGAGCTGCAGCAAACTATTCAATTTCAGTCATGCGCGAATATTTTATTACCCAGACTGACGCTCAGGCCAAACAGCAGCAGATACAAAGCAGATACCCACACACAAAAACAGAGAGAAATGCACTCATGCACCCACACATTTGCAGTGAAGATAGGCAGCCGCAGCAAATTAATTAATAACGAAACCAACAATGACAATTTTCCGCATGGAAAACATCGACTGTACAAAAACAACAACAGCAAATCTGCGCACAGAGCTCAGAATGGGATAAAGCTAAAAAGGGAACAACAGCCGCGTTTCCACCGGATAATGATCACTGGCTGACCGTAATAATGCGGGCTGGTCTAATGCAGTGTCCTACACACTGTCTGTTCAAAAGAAGTGCCATGGGTTCTTTATACAGCTAGTCTCCTAATAAACCGTTGACAAGCTTACTGTAATCTATCTATGTGTGTTTAATTTTGAATTTTGTCTTTTAAGACCTAGATTTTCGCCTTATTAACTTTATAATTTTTCCTGAGATGTTTCCATTACTTTCTGTATCCATTGATAATATATTAAAGCAAATTCTAATTTTTCAGCCGGCCGAGACCGACTGTATTCGTTGATAAGTTAATTCTGTTTAGAAAATATGCACCAAAGTTAAATCTATCTGGAAAATATACACCAAAAAGACGGTTAATACTGCTTACTGTAAATACGATAAATACTGCGAATTATTTGCTCCACCTGCAAAATTAATCGATTTTTGCTCAAAAGCTCTTGAATACATAGTTCAACATAGTTCCTCAAATTTGCCACGCCCCAGTAGGCAACATACACGTAAGCGGCATATACAGTACTTTACTTACTGCTGAATCAGTCGACCTCTTTTTGAGTTTCTAACTTAAGTCCTGCTTATTACAATTCATCAATATTTCTAAGTCGACAACAAAGGCCATTAGTGCTGATAATGTTTCCTAACCAATAGCGCCAAAGTTGTCAATCGTTGGATTTATTTAGCTAAAACACTTTGTTTAGGAATCAATTACATCGGCCAGCAATTCAGCTTCGTAATGCGAAACACCTATGCGAAACTCTTGGGTAATTTGTTCAATAAAACATATCTAAGTCGAGCCCTTCATCTTTATTTATTTTAGAATTCGCCTGTACTATTACATCTGTATTATTGCATATTCCACATCCGTTTTCAGAGTCAAAATTTAATTTAGAAATGCTTAAGCCCCGACTACTTTCTTTGTCGTTTACTCTGTTCTTTGTGTTACATACGGCTAGCGTATGTATGGGTAAATTCCTCAATGTAGTTTTCAGCGCCCGCTAACTGGCGGAGCTTCAGCTTCTTCCCAGCGGCTCTGCCGGCGGTAGAAAAACTTAGAGAAGCTGGCGAGTAAAAAGTAGCAGAAATTGGCAACGTTTGTGCATAAATGATGACTAGAGTTTGTGCGAAGCAGCGTCGCTCATTGTACTTGCCACACGTTGCGCATTCGTCGCGTTGGCTGAGCCACAACAAAAATATCAACGCACAACCAAAGTAAACATGCAGAATTATATGTAATGTATGTCTGTGTATGCTTGTCTGTCCGGTGCTGCCACCCATTGTCATATTTTTGCTGACGCGCTATCAGAGCACACAAGTCCAATGTCAAATATGCGACTCTCGACGCCGACGCCGAAGCCGATGCTGACGTCTACCCAGCTGTTGGCAACCAAGACAATAAAAATGCCCTTCGTCTGCGTTGACTCTCGGTGTTGACATTAAAAAAGGAAAGAAAAACTAAAAAAAATAAAATAAATGCAGCACTCACTAGTGGAAACTCCACCTTAAAATTGGAAGCAGCGTCATTTTGTCATTCCAGTAAATGGCAACGAAGTTTGTGGAGGCTTTCAGCTTTGATATTCCCCAACTCGGCGAACTTAGTCGCCACATGGCAGGAATACAATTGCTTTTATGAAATTAAATTACGGCACACATACTTAAACACTCCCAGAGGTTGAGTTGCGAGTGGATGGGTGCGGTACCTACTGCAGCTGCACAGAATGATGCATGGAATGCTCGAACTAATATTTCTGGAAGTTTCTGCCAACAGCTGACGAGAGAGGCTTTATTGCTTTAATGTTGATTAAAAAGCAATCCTGGCAGGTGTAAGCGGCGAATAAATCCACTCACATTTTCACAGAAATATATTGTATTGGTTTAATTTCTATAATTTTTTTCTCACTTTATTCGAGAAGGCTCGACTCAGAAATACCCTGAATGCTTTGAGCTAAAATACCAATCAATAAAAGTTTATTTTATTCATTTATAGCACACAACACACAGACATATGTACGCATACTTGCATATGCATGCGCTCTGCATACTGCGCAGCCCATGCAGCGGCTGCACTGCGGCTACACTGCGGCTGCAGCATAGACCGTACTATGGAATTGTAATGGCTGAGTTTTCTATAGGCAGTTTTGATTGATCTTAAACCTCAAATCTCTAGTATTTCATATACATATGTGATTGGTGAATTTTTGTTAATTGTTTACGATCTAAAAATCTATCTATCTAGTGTGATTTCTTGGATAAAAAGCTGAATTATTGATTGTTATCAATTATAACGTAATGAATGAAGTTATCAAAAAAAAAAAAAAAGAAAGAAAGACTACTGACAGCGACCTCGACTTACCTATCTTCGATTGCCCATTCTATTGGAGCTTGATGCCGCATTACAAACAATTCCACTTTAGGCAAACACCCATAGAAGCTTTTGGTTGCACGTAAGGCGCCCATAACAATATCGTGAGTGGTGGAAAGTGGGCGTGGCATCTCATCTATATGAGAGCTCGCATACAATCTGTCCTGTAGAAGCGCACCTGGCAGTATGCACAAACTGTTTGCAAGCTTCGAACTTGTTTAGCAATTTGGAATTTTTAAATCCTATTAAATTTGTAATCAGTGCTCGATTTGTGTACCTAGGACTTGGCTCAATGCCTCGATGTAAAATGTGTCTAAGTCTGCATGCGGTGACTGTCTAGACAATAGGTGTTCAATGATTCAATAGTGATTTTCGAATTTCCACATAAATAAGCAAATACCCCTCAACTAAAGCAAGCACCAGAATAAAAGCTTTGTATTTAGATAAGTTATTAAATATATCAATTACCATTTGGAAAATGACGCTACCGTCCAAATAGCCCTTCAGTGCTTCAGTATTGTGTTTGTTTGTGGATAGTCCCCATCCAACTGCACAAATCAGCCTAGGTGTTGTTATCATATTATATTTGCCCACACTCTGCGAGCATTTATATGTCTACAACTTAGTCCTTATCTCCGCAAATGCAGCATCTGCCACAGAGTCTGGATTTGCACAACATGTGTAATTAAGTAAGGTTGATAATGTGTTGATTATTTGAGGTATTTATGCAATTTAAGTTTTGTTTTCGATTTCTCAAGGAATGTGCAAACAACGATAAATAATTTTATTGCTGTCTATTGCAAAATATCATTATTTAATTGCTTGTACAGCTGCTTCATATCGGAATCAAAGCATTGCTTGCCTTTCGTAATTCAAGGCCACCTCTTTCTCTTTCTCGCCACGGAATAAACATTTAAACAGAAGCAAAAGTACTGAAATCGAATTACTCTACACTCACTCTACACTTTATGCTGTTCCTCTACGATTATATAAAAATCAATTGGAAATTGGAACGAGTAAGAAAACTCTAGTCGTGGTGATCGACTAGGGGAGAGCCTAGTCCAACCCGCTTTTAGTTTTTGAATATACACAGTAAATTGTATATAAAATGTGGTTAATCAATACAAAACAAGTAACAAAACTATAGTCGAGACTGCTCGACTAAGAGATACCCCAAATCCATTGAGCTGTAATTCCAATCATTAAAAGTTTCATTTATTCATTAATAGTAAGCAACACATGCACACACACAAACATATGCATGCACGAACATGCATATGTACTATGGAAACTTTATTGTTTAATAACTTTTTTTTCTCGACTTATATTCGTAATGAAATTATTATGGATTATGACAATCAAATTTACCTATTTGCCAAATTTCAAGTATTTGATATACGTGAGCTGTCATTTTTTGGTTGAATTGTGGGCGAAAGAGGCGTGTCATCATAAATCCAAAAATGACAGAATGTGCGGATTCAATATAGCAACCAAACACAACTTAGTGCACGATTCTATCTTCAACGGTGTGCACGCCAGACCTAAAAACAAAGCGATATTTTCGATAGTTATCGATAATAAAGAAATGGGACGAGTTATCGAAAAAAAAATTAACTCGTACAGCGTATGGTATTAACGAGCATTTTCTTTTTATTTGAAGTCTCTAGCTTTTGTGATTTACGAAATCCAGGTGTTTACACGGACGGACGGACGGACGGACAGACGAACAGGGCTAGTTCAACTCAGCTCGTAGAGCTGATCAAGAAAATATATACTTTATGTGGTGTGGCACGCCTCCTTCTGCCTGTTACATACATTTGCACATAGACATTTTACCCTGATTTTCAATTTTCAATGGATTCAGGGTATAACAAGTAAGAAATCTCCATTCGGCATGCCCGACTAGAGGATACCCTAATCCCACCCGCTCTTGGTTTTTTTAATATAGTCCATAACTCGTACAGTCTTTCAACAATGAGTTGGCACACTAAAAAAAAAATGTAATTTTTGACTTTGGATGTAAATATCTAATTTATTAATGCATAAAAACAATTTTTCTAAAAAAAGGGAATCCGTTTAATATTAATTTAATTATGTAAATATGAAAAAAAAAATATAAAATTCAAATGTAAATCAAAGCAAATCGACAAAATCCAAGATCACTCATAAAAAAAGTGTCAATAATGTGTTGGCACAACTCGTTTTGCACATCTGCTTTGCCCTCTTTCTTAGAATTAACCGTTTTTTTCGGAATTTTTTCATATTTAATGCATCCACACACGTGTTCTTTTACATTTCTTGGCAATTTGCAATGGCTTGCGACATACTCTGGAAAGACCAACATTGTAAAAGTGCATCATTTTCGATTCGTCACAAAATATCACGTCATCCCAATATTCTGCGAGGTAACTAACCATGTTGACAGCAAAGCTCAAGCCATTGATTGCTCTTGAAAGCCAAATTATAATTTCAGCTGTTAAGTCTGATAAACTATCCCCATGCTTTACCTATGACATGGGAGGCCTTTGCGTATCGTTCCATGTGGCACATCTGAGCCACATTCTTCCTTCACCTCTTCAGCTAGTTTTCTTGCAGAAATATGCGGATTAGTGGTCACTTTTCTCAGAGTAAGCGGCTATACTCCTTGACTTATTTTTTTTTTCGGCCCTCTTCCCGCCTTTTTGAAGCAGCCTGTCTTCTTTTCCGGATCGATTTATGGCATTATAAACCGTTCCCCTGGGCACATAAAACATGTCCATCAATTTTTGACAGGATTCGCTGATCTCATGGTTGTAATAGATGAGCTGCAGAATCTTAAAGCACTGCGATGCACAGCGCCGAGCGGCAATTGAAAGTAGGTAGCAAAAACAATTCAAACACAATTTGACGCAAATTCAAACGCAATGGCGATTCTTAAAATATTGTGGGCAAGCATTTGCATGTATGTGTGCACATGTATACATAATGAACATGTATAAGCGCCAGCTGGTCTCTGTGTGCTTTGCAGTTTAATCGCTGTTGATGTGGCCAAACATTTAGCTTAATAACTTTTGTGTTTTTCAACAGCTTTTGATGAAACTTTCACCATATGATTTAAATAATTATTGTTGTTTTTAAAAAGACCAAACATATATGTCATATTTGCACATGAAAATAATTTTAAAAATTTTGGGGAAATTTGGGGCCGGTATCCAAATGTAACAAAATCCGAAATTGGTAAAAATATACATAAAGCTACATACGAAATTAAGAGACTCTAGATCTTAAGATGAAAAAGATAAAAAATCATCACTTATTTTTCATATGGTTTTAAATCGATAACAATTATTATTATCAAATAGTTATCGATTTTCTGAAACAAAAAAAAGTCGAGTCTCTAGCTCTTATAGGTTCTGAGATCGACGCGTTCATACATACGGATGGACGAACGGACAGACAGGGCTCAATCAACTGAACTGCCGTCCTGATCAAGAATAAATATACTTTTGGGGGTGTGGCACGCCTCCTTTTGCCTGTTACATGCTTTTAATAAAAACATTATACCCTGTTTTCCCATTTTCAATGGGATCAGGGTATAAAAATTGAAATTTTTATTGCACACGTTCATCTGCATCGAAAAAAGTCAATATTGTACGTCTTTTTAAAAGTTTGGCATATCGAAAATACCTTGTCATTTTAAAAATTTGTAAGGCTAAAAGAGTTTTAAGTGTGTTAACTTCCTGTTTTGAAAAAATTTACTCTATGAATTATCAGGGTTACGAAAAAAATCTTTCACAAGTTGCTTCTCTACTTTACTTTTGATTCATTAAATTAAATTTTATATTTACCAATTTTCGTAAACAAAATGGTCAATAACCTGGGGCTACCTCAATATTCTTTTTTGCTTTAATTGAAATTGGGCTATTGATAAAAACTAAAACTCGATTATATTTTGGAGTATATATACATAATGTAGAACTTTTTTCGGATGGAAACCGAATGTGCTCATAATTCTGCCCAAGAATATAGATGCCTAAAGACAGTTATACACACAAAACCCAGATTTCAATGATTTTGGGGAATATAAATAATTCTTCCAGTCATTGGAGTAATAAAAGTATAAATATAAAAAAAGTAACAAAACTCTAGTCGAGACTTCTCGACTTAGAGATACCCTGAATCCATTGAGCTGTAATACCAATCATTAAGAGTTTCATTTATTCATTAATATTAAGCAACACATGCACACACACACAAACATATGCAGGCACGTAATATGCTTACTGCGCAGTTATGTTGCTGCAGAAGAGGCTGTACTATGGAAATTTATTGTTTAATAACTTTTTTCTCGACCTATGTTCTTAATGAAATTTTTGGGGAATGATTGACATCCAAATGTACCTATTTACCAAATCTCAAGACGGATAGACGGACAGACAGACAGGGCTGTTACATACATTTGCACAAAACATACCCTGATTTTCTATTCTCAATAGATTCAGTGTATAATAACCCCGATAGTTCAGTAGCCGTTTTTGTACGTATCTTGTTTATCATGGTTTCTCTCTCTCTATCATTTTAACTATTATATATACGATATATATATTTCAAATGTCAAGAGTCAAGCTTCAATAGCGGCGAAATGGTTTGCGTTCATATGGTCAGAAAGACGGATATTGCAGAATAACCAAAATACTATTTTCATTTTGGGAAGAAGGTATTAAAATTTGAGTGTAAAATTAATGAATAATTATTTATTAAAATTAAACTTATTTCCCAATCAATTTATTTTTTAACATTTTAAGAGATTTGATCATAAGATCTGACAATTTATTTACAATTTATTATTTTAATATTCAGTCTTTTCTTTGAAAAGAGACTTACAAATTTTTTGATGTTCAGAATTATTATCTTATCGGATTGCGGAAGTAAAACGAAAATGACTCAATATACCCATACACTTGGCAACACGCAATCAGTTAAACTTTCAAATTCCAGCAATGAATTTACCAGCTGCATTGCATTGTAATTTAAAACCCTTACTTAGGTCAACTGACAGCAGTTGGCGCCCAGCACCAACAGGAACAACAACGAGGAAAACAACGTGAGATGCAATGGCAGCAATAACAAATGCAATTGGCAAAAGGCAGAAAGAAAATAGCTAAAGTGAAAAATTTTACGCTTTATCGAATTACCCGCGGGTGCTTTAACTTACTGCCAAACTTTTGGGGGCAAAAGTTCTGCATCACGAACTGTGGGCGGCAAACTGAGTGAGTCGATTTGAGAATAAGGGGTGTATACAATTTATGATTGTAAGGTGTTGCAATGGAAACTAAGAGAAATTTTTGGTTTTCTTGGGTAAATTTGTTATATTTTCTTACTGTCACCGAGACCATTTATTAAATGAGATGGCATAGCTAATCGAAGAGTTATGGACGGAATACGTGGAAATGGAAGAAATTGTGAATCAGTTGATTCGTTATTGCATGCCTTGACCTGCATCATACCATGCCAGTTCACCTTTTCATACCTGGTGATGCTAGGTCTTGTTTTTACCATCTCTGCATCCTGGAATCAACGTGGCCAAGCATATCCTACTCCTGGCGTATACCAGTCCAGAAACCGGACCAATAAAAAAATAATTTATAACAAAGCGTCACAAGGCGAGCAAGACTGACAACAAAAACGTGCAAATAAAATTGCCCAAAATGCTAAAGTAAGATTTATGCAAATCGGAAGTTAACATTAATCAAACTTTTTTCTGCTTTACGGAACTCCCCCAACAGTTGCTGTTGTTGTTGTGTTTAGTGAATGGCAGGCCTAGAAAAAATGGCATACTTTGTGGCGCCAACAGCCAGATTGCATGCCACGGATTGTGGGTCAGAGATACTCGTGCAACGAGCGGAAACTGAAGGAAACAAAAAAGAATCCTTATGTAGCTGGTCCTTCTTCAATTTTTTTTTTTAGTGCGAACTTCATAAATTACGTCATATGCCAAAAATAGTCGCAGAACGGAATATCATCGTCATTTATATTGAAACGTCAAATCAACGGCACATGTGAGTTTTCTTGTCATGCCAGGGTATGTTTCGCATAGAAATTAATTTTTTCCTCGCCACTAAAGCACCCCATTCCCACTAGCAAAGTTTTTAATAACTACTTTAAAGTTATGTATTTCAAGAACTCAGAGAATCCTTTTAACTACAGCATGATGACGGCGTAGGATCTAGACCAGAACGCTTTGTGATCGACAGTCGAGTGAACTCTTCTGCAGTTGTGGGATGAATGCCTACAGTGTTTAGCAATGTCTTAACAGTGAGTCCTGACTTCAAGGCAGCGGCAAATCCTTGGATAACCTCACCAGCCACAGGGCCTATGTAGTGTAAGCCGAGAATCTTCTGGTCACCGGAAACCTCGGCTACAGCCTTGAGGTAGCAATGACGCACGCTTTTCTGAGGTATAAAGAACTCGGTGGGCTTATAATATCCGTGAAACACTTCGATATTCTCAGCCCCGAGCCTCTCTATAGCCATCTCCTCGGACATGCCAACACAAGAATACTCCAGTGGGGTGAAAACAGTTGTAGCCACATCTGTGTAATCCATTAATTGTGTAGAGCCAGCGAAAAGACGGCGTGCCAGCAGACGACCAGATAGAATTGCCACTGGGGTTAGCTCTGGCCGGCCATAGACAATGTCGCCTACAGCAAAGATATGAGCCACATTTGTAGCTTCGGTGTGATCGACAATGATCTTGTCGTCGTGGGTCTGTACACCAGCTACGTCAAGATTAAGATCCTCTATTAGACCTTTCCTTCCGATTGCCCACAGTACCGTATCAAAGACATCACTACCATCTGTGTGGGTAGTCGTATTATGATACCTAACTAACAATTTGCCATCGGAGTTACGCTCTACTCCCGTAGGTATGGTGGTATTTAGAAAGGGTATGCCCCGCTCCGTCATCATAGCAGCCAAAAACTCGGACATTTGACGATCAAAGCCACGCAGCACAATTGAGCGTACCATCACTGTGGGATTATAGCCGAGACCTTTTAAAAAGCAGGCACATTCAAGGCCCACATAGCCGGCACCGACAACTAAGGTGCGGCCTGGCTCCTTGTCGTAGCTAAATATATCGTCGCTGGTGATTCCAAGCTCGATAGCTCCCTCAATTGGGGGGTATCGAGGACGTCCACCCACTGCTACCACCACGTACTTAGCAGTCAGGTGCTTCTGCCCCCCCTGTTTAGCCGTATACTTTATTGTATGTGGATCCACAAAGCTGCCTATGGAGTTCACATATTCCACTTTTTTGTCGCGCAAATCCACTCGAGTCACCCAATTCACGGACTTAATATGATTCTGCACAACCTTTATGAGCTTCTTCCAATCGGGCTTAATATCTCGATCATTCACATTCCAGCCATAGGCAACGGCCTCGTGTACTGCTTCGCCCAACAGTGAGGCCTGGTGCATCAGTTTCTTTGGAATGCAACCCACATTAACACAGGTGCCGCCCAAGCCCCATTTAGTTCCAGCAGGCGTCGGCTTGACATAATCAAAACAAAGAACACGAGCCCCACATTCTACAGCCTCCTTGGCGCAGGCCAGTCCGCCAGAACCACCACCAAGAACCACCAAATCGTAGTCGAACTTGCTTACAGTTCTTACTGAGTTAACAAACCGCAAAAGAAACACAGAACGTAACGGGCTTGAGTTTCTAACTGCCTTCAGCAACATCATTTTCTACTCAGTATAATATTCGTTTCATTAATAGTAAACTTGACAATTTGAAGCAATGAAATTTGGAACCTGCCAACTTGAGTAATAGAATTCAAGATATTGACATTCGCAGCCAACTTTATAAAGATCCATTGCAACCTTATGCTTGAATTTTCAGAGAGCCAAACGGAACTTTTCAAATAAGGGAAAGTGAATACCAATACCCTGAACTGAGCTAGAGACTTGAGTTTTTGTTATGTCCGTTTATACCAAAAAAATGTTTGACCTTTTAGCAAAAGAGCACGAAACGCAAAGCCTACTTAGAGTCAAGCTGGCTGTACATGTGCACATGTGCACGCATTCGTTCAAATGCTTGCGCACTATATTCTAAGAATCGCTATCGTGATTGAATTTTAATTGAATTGAATTGTGTTTGAATTGTAAGCTGTTACTTTATCGTCGCAGTGCAAAATTCTTATTTGAACGATATTAGCAGTACCATAGTATGTACGAGCTATTAAATATATTCAAAATGATATATAACTAGACTACCCCGACTAGATTTTTTATACCCTGAATCCATTGAAAATGGGAAAACAGGGTATAATGTTTTGTTAAAAGTATGTAACAGGCAGAAGGAGGCGTGCCACACCCCATAATCACCCCATGATCAGCTCGATGAGCTGAGTTGAACTAGCCCTGTCCGTCCGTCTGTTCACAAATCCGGTATATCAAGTACTAGAGACTTGAAATTTGGCGAATAGGCACATATAAATGTCATAAATATGCGCTGAAAATTGTATTAATTATTATTTAATTAATTTTACATAGTACAGCCTTTGCTTCAGCCGAAGCGCTGACGCCTCATAACTGTGCAGTACGCATACTGCGTGCATGTTTCTGCGTACGTATGCATGTGTGTGTGTGCACGTGTTTTTTGTTATTAATGAATAAGAAAATATTTTAATGACTGATAGTAAAGCTCTGAGGATTCGACTAAGAGATACCGTGAGTCCTTGTTTTATCCACAATTTCGTTCTGCACAGATACAGGCTTAGACTTTTCTAAACGTTTTTACAGTCACACGTCGTCACGTCCACATTTCATTTCAAGAATGATTTTTATAAGTTGTCCTTGGATCGCCGAAGCATCAGATATAGGCAAAAAAAAAAAAAGAATAAAAGAAATTCGTTGCTTTAAGCAGGCTTTCCAGAAAATTTCAGTTTTTGGCATACTAGACGCTTAAAGTTATTTTCAATCGAAGCATTGTCTTCACTTTCAGATATTCTGTGCGAATTGTACCAAGCCTTTAAGCAAATAGGCCGAGCCTTTGCTACATATATACAGATCTAGTAAAAATGGCAAAATGTCAGCTTCAATGATTTATGTTTCACCGTGGACCATTTAGAATTTTTGCTGGACGATGGTTGGAAGCCTTCTGCCACCATCGCCCTGTTTGCCCAAGGGCCCAAACACCCATCTCCAATCGAGTAAATGGCGTTATGCTCTACTGCCTCACTGACTGCCTCTTGGCTGTGCATGGTTGTCCTAATTTCTAATCTAATATTTTGCGTACGAAGAAAAAATTGGAGCCGAAACAAGCACAGAGAAATTCTTGGCCACGTCCGGTGTCTACTTTGGGTATGATTTACTTTTGCGGTTTGTGTTTGGTGCGTTTAACCGCAAATATTTAATGGATTTATTTCGGGACAAGCCGCCCTCAGCTGCGATTCATTTGTAAATGTCTGTGAACCTCAGAGTGTGTGAGTATTTTGGCATATTTATTATATGAACCAAACGACCTCGAATTTGTAGTTGTGGTTGCTATATAAGGTACCGTAAATCGTATTCGTACACACAAGGGTACAGCATAATCCTGTGCCATATCGTATGTGGCATGTGAACAGCCCAGTTAGCTGCGCAGACAGTAGTTCAAGGTGAGGACTTGTCGCAACTGCCATCACGTAGAGCAGCTAATGCCCCTAGCTTGCTACGTATCTATTGAGTATGAATAGCTTACAGATAGCGAGAGATCTTGATAGTTTAACATATATATAGCATATTATGGGAAGTATGGGCATATTATGATAAGCAGATACAAAACAACAAATATATGTATGTACTTCTAAAGTCTGAAATATAATCTGAAATGGCTCTTTTATAAATATAAAAACTTGGAATAACTCTTCTTTATAGGTAAGTGATAGATTGAGATACATAGAATACACCGGTATTTACATAATACCAGAATTTTGTATTTAAATAAGTGAATAAACAACTGAAATTTAACAACAGCGACTATTGTCAGTGGCAACTGGGATGAAAAGTTTTGTTATGAATTGGGAATACGCAGCACCTTTTTGCAGGCAATGTGCTGACAATTGTGGGTTTGCTGCCTAGAAGACAAACAAAACTTGGGATGTCTCGATAATTTCAACTTTAAAATGACCAGCCATAACGTTGCAGAACTTTCAAGAAGCTGTAAAAATGAAAAAGTTTGTCCAATAAACGTTACGTATAACTTTCCTAGTACCTCATCTTACGTTACGTTACGTTACTAGAGTCTGCATCGTAGCGTAGGCATATAAGGGGGCGACAAGCTTATCAAATTTTATAAATTTTTGTTCACGATTTTTCGTTTGGCTTAGGATTAAATTTATCATTGAGCATGAGATTTTGTGAGACTGCAGGCTTGAGACTTGAGCAAATTGCTTAAAGCTTTCTATGCTAAAACTCACAAATGGCCAAATAATTCGTCAAATGTTAATTAAATTGCATCCAATTAGTTTGATTCACTCAACTCCCAGGCCTACAGTCAGTCGGGCAACATCAAAAAGGTGTTGGCTTCATGCCCAAGGCGCTGTTTAACAAAAGTTAAGCAAAGGTCAATTGGTCCAAATGCCTAATTAACGCTTAATGAGCGTCGGCGACTGCCTTGATGACAAACTTGCCTCTCTCGGTCCAAGCAGCTTTGCCAAAGAGTTCAGCTTAAAAGCGAAATAATGGCGAAATCAAGTTTTTATTACTAGGCATGGACATCTAAGATGGGAAATGTGTTTCATTTGGAAACGAATATTTCAATTTTTTTTTTCGATAATTTTGATGTATGTTCATATCAATAATTTGACGTAAGTGCTGCTGTTTGGCTTTATTTGTGAATTCGCCTGAACTTATATTTCTTGCACAAATATTTAATTTAGTTTCCCTTTCAAGTCAGCTTTTCATTAGTTTATGTGTGGTTGCGTACGGTCGGTGTGGTTGTACGGCACCACACAAGCAACTTGTGCATACAACTTCTTGACCAAATTATAAAAAGTCTCCTTCGAGAGTTTTACTTTGTTTGCCAGGCCTTTTCTTAACTGAAAACTATTTGTTTTTTAACCTTTTGGTATGAAATTTTTGTAATTACTTTTACTTTTTTACTTTTTTCGAATCTGTCTGCTACCTTAAGGGAATTCTAGTAAATGATTTTTGGGTATATGTGGTTTGTATACAGTTCACATTCCTGATTTTATGAGAAACATAAAATAAGTAATTATAACAAATAAATATTTTATTTATTATTTATTTACTATCCGAGTTATCTTTGAGATAATGCACAATCAAAATAGCCATATTATGGAATAGGAAACGACAAATTTCGTCCAGCTGTGATCACGGACTGAACAGCTGGAAAGCGTTTTTTTTTGTCCCAATATGAGGTAAACGCTGGTATTTGCTCAGAAAAAAAAATAAATAAATAAAATAAAAAAAAATTTGCGGGCCGTACATATTCAGTTATGACGCCAACAGCGATAACCATAATTAAAACCAAAGCAACCAAACAAATTTGGGTGTAGACAGCGCAACAGACACGCCCGCCTTCGGCGACCCTCAACAGATGCTGGAAAACATGGCCGGCGTTTAGTATTCCGCAATCATGCATACGACATGTTAAACGGTATGTGGCTGTACGTGTGAGTGTGTGTGCGTATGGGAAAGTGTGTGGTGAAGTGCGAATTACGGCACTTCCTGCGGAGTTTTAGACTTGGCTTTCTGTTATAAGCACAACACTTAACTATATGAACACATGTATCTGGTCGTTTTTCCACAGACAATCATCATCTATATTCGTTCGTATTTTATCTGCAGTTGCTACTGCTGCTTCTGCAATGTCAATGTGCATGGCAAGCTCGTCGAATGGGCAAAACAAACATTTTCCATGAATTTTTCGTGCATGTGCAATGCAAAATTGCAATCTAATCAAGCTGAAAAGCCATACAATGCGTTTAATTGCTCGCATCTGGCCGAAAACTGAGAGGAGATATTGGGTCAAAGGATTCCAGAATGCTTCGACCAACTGCGAATATCCAAACAAGGACAATTATTTGCACAGCCTTAATACAAAATATTCGCATGCCTGGCTCTACTTCGGTTAGGACCTTTTAATACAATTTCTCATCACACAGGCTGCGATGGCTGCTAAGTTGGCTTGTTGATAGGTGGCTTGATTAGTTGGTTGGATGGTGGTTAGTTGATTCATGTGACATGTCATATATTGATTTTAAATAGTTCATGTTGGCTTTAAGGCTCAATCATTTTTCTTCCCATGCCAATACTCGAGATTTCGTGAATAAGTTCATTAGTAATGTTATATATTTATTATGCTTCAAATGTGCTAAATACTTGTAGTCCAAAAGATTATCCATGTTCTCTTTATTAAACTATGAAACTTTCCATGTAATCGCCCGCGTTGTGCATTCTGGCATACGGCTTTTAGAAATCACCTTTCTATATTATAACTCAAATGGTTTTTACATCTATCTGCGGCTTCCAAATATTCATTAAGTTTAGTTGGGCTCAAGAGCTTGGCCTGGTGAGCAGTTATGTAGGCAGCGATGAATATTTTCTAGACTAGACAGCACCTGAAGTATATGCGATTATCATGGCTGAAATTCATATAAAATACAATCAGACCACGACTCTTTCAAATTCTCTAAGCTTATCCTGTTCATTTGATTAACTCGAAACGCAGGGCCATCCTTTGGCAAAATTAAATGCTGTCTAAGACCTCAACTACAACGTAGTCATTTAACTGATGCGGCCCACAAAATAAATCTTATTAGATGCAAAAAATTTTCCTTAAGATCCATAAACGTATTTTACCATCGCAGCAAAGTCCCAAAGAAAAGGGCTTAGCTGCCACACACAAACACACATAGAGTCGTCAGCCAATGCGTACAGACACACGACCTACACCGAAACACACACAAGTACACGCACACACATAAATATGAAGTACATGTGTACAATAAATCTAAGCCGATTTAATAAAAGGCATTAAAAAATATCTATTTTTCAAATGAAAAATATAAAATCGGCACGAAGTCAGCATGAAAATGGCCAGCAGCAGCTTGGCAAAGGACACACTCAAGTTGATTGGAAAAGTGTCTGCGCTTGGAGCGAACCTTATCCAAGTCCCAAAATGAACAGCCAAGCAGTGAATGAATAGAGCCAAGAGGATAAAGTGAAGCCATGTCCCCTACATCAAACAGGAAAATGAAAACGGAGACATGCCTAGAATTGACCGCTCACGCATGATTAAAGAGTCCGAGCTGGGTCGTGGTGCTTGGATACTTGGGCTTCCTTTCAAGTTGACTAAATGAGCATTCAAGCGCTTCAGATTATCAATATGCATGAATAGGAAGGGAAAGCTCGGCCAGTCAATTGACCAAATTGTACTTAAGTTCAACCCAAGCCAACACAGTCCCGATAATATGAGATAGCTCCATGAGATATGAGACGATTATGTAAGGTGCTTGCGTATCGCACTCATCGGTAGGCGAGTTGCAGGCGAAGGTGCAGAGAAGGTTTTCTGCTAAATGAAGCGATTTCTCGCTCATTGGAGCAGCAGAGCACACGCAGAACACGAAACAAAAGGGGAAGACGGAACTCTGGTTGATTGCAAAACGCGGTTGGCTATCTGTCGTAGACTCTTCAGTCGTTATGCAACATTGCCAATACCAATAAGTCGCTTAGTCGCTTAATCAGCTACAGCATCTGCATTTGCATCTTCATCTGTTTGACCCTTCATGACATAGCTCGGCATCTGGCAGTCGGTATATTTTTGGTGCTCCAGGACTTGTAGTCGAGTCGTGGAAGTACACGATGTTCGCTTCGCTGCGCTTAAGTGATTGAGACAACGATCTCAGAAGCTATAAGAGCTAGAGATTTCATCTTTTGACATAGATAACTATATTTTGATCAATATTAATTATTGAATTGGTTTTAAATTATCTTTGAATTGTCAACTGATAATTTATTCTCAGCTACCTACTTAAGCTGTGGAGTATATTCAAAACTGATGATTGGTTGGGATCAGAGTATCTCCTTGTCAGGCACAAGGCCAGGGTTTGCTTACCCTAAAAATTTTATAGTTTCGGTGTTTCTTGATCCTCAAATAACATTTTAAATATTCAAGTCTTTATTAAAGACGATAGTTTTTCAGCATGAATAAAAATTGGTTGAATTAAAAGTCATGCTATATCAGTAAATACATCGCTGCCGACATACTACTCCATTATGCCATAAATCAAATGTTACAGGTCACATTAAGCTATTGCATTAGAAAATAAGATTTATTTATAAATATATTGATCAAACAATCTGTGCTTGTTGACCCGAACATATTGTTTGATAAAGTTTCATTTAAATACAATATTAATCAATATTTTTAGATGTGAAATAATTGAAATATTAAATCCACTTTAATATATATATATATATATATATATATATATATATATATATATATATATATATATATATATATATATATATATATATATATATAATATTAATAATATTATGTCGATACGGCTGAGAATGGAAAATCTCAGTTTTCAGATTGGCACGATCTGGCAACGCCATATGCAAATGGACGAGTACACAGAAGAAATGGCGGCCTCAAATTATGATTGATGCACTTTAAAGTTGTTTGGCAAATTATTATTTGTAAAATGTAAAAGGAGAACACCTAGCACTATTCCTGTTGCCCCACGCTTAACTCAATTAGTCAACTTGAACAGGCTTCAGTTGGAGCTGTTGCTGTTGCTGCGTGTTGTCGCTGCTTGTGACGTTGACGTTGCCATCGGTGCTCCGTCCTCGGCTGGACCAACTGTTGCAACGAAATTACCACAAAGTTTTCTGTTTGCTGCATAATTAAAAAGTTTGAAAAGCTTTTTCCGAAACCAGGCAACAGCCAATGCAGAGTAACTGCCCAAGCCACTCCTCAAGCTCCTCAGCTTCTGCTCCTTTTCTGGTTACGGCTGAGCTCCCAGCCCCAGCCCCGTCTCTGTCTCTGGTCCCTTACCCGGACTCAACCCTCTCCGGCAAGCTATTATAAACCGGTGGTTATGTGGCGGTTGCAGTTTTTGCATGATTGACAAGCCAACAACCCGTACCGGAGTCAGGAAGCAACTACTGATGATTCCCTCGCCTGCTCTGACTAATTTCTCTAGCAAGGCAGTCACCATAAACAGTTAGTCAAGGACATGCCAACGCATGTGTATGTATGTGTGTGCGTATGTGTAATGCTGTTCCTGTGAGTTCTCCGGCATGGAATGCTGCAAATATTTAGCATTTAACCAGGCTACTCTACATATTTGGTTTTGCAGAAAATGTCTCGAGTTTTTAATAATTAATTCCGCTGCAAAATGAACGCAAATATGATTGTTAACAGCGCAATTAAGATCGGATTTCTTTTATTTTTCAGTCATCATAGAGGGAGTCAAGGTCATGTGGCTCGGCTTGCCTCGTCAAAAATTGTTTCAAACATCATTATTAAATTAAAGTTAATACATATATTCTGTTCTATTTTAACGTATACCCTGATCCCGTTGAAAATGGGAACAGAGGGTATAATGGTTTTGTGCAAATGTATGTAACAGGCAGAAGGAGGCGTGCCACACCCCATAAATTATATATATTCTTGATCAGGAAGATAAGTCGAGGTGATTGAGCCCTGTCCGTCTGTCCGTCCGTCCGTCCGTCCGTCCGTGTAAACACGTGGATTTCTTAAACCACAAAAGCTAGAGACTTCAAATAAAAAGCAAAATGCTCGATAATACCATACGCTGTACGAGTTTCTTTATTTTTTTCGATAACTCGTCCCATTTCCTTATTATCGATAACTATCGAAAATATCGCTTTGTTTTTTAGGTCTGGCGTGCACACCGTTAAAGATAAATTGTACACTAAATTGTGTTTCATTGTTATATTGAATTTGCACATTTTGTCATTTTCGGATTTTTGATGCCACGCCCCTTTCGCCCACAATTCAACAAAAACCATAACTCACGTATATCAAATACTAGAGACTTGAAATTTGGCAAATAGGTACATTTGAATGTCATAATCACTCGACGAAAATTTCATTAAGAACATAAGTCGAGAAAAAAAGTTATTAAACAATAAAGTTTCCATAGTACAGCCTCTTCTGCAGCCGCATAACCATGCAGTAAGTATATTACGTGCATTTTCGTGCATTCATATGTTTAGGTGTGTGCATGTGTTTTATACTATTAATGAATAAATGAAACTCTTAATGATTGGTATTACAGCTCAATGGATTTGGGGTATCTCTTAGTCGAGTAGTCTCGACTAGAGTTTTGTTACTTGTTCTTTTCTCGTTATGCGTCTAGACTGTGCTATGGAATTTTCCATTACTACGAAAACAATAATGTACATTGTTTATCAAGAAGAGTAAGGGGAAGGGAATCTGTGTATGAAGTTCGAAAACTTATACTAAAACACCGGTTATAAAGCTAATCCTGTCGAGAAATTTGACAATTCTTAGTGAGAATACATTCCTCATGCCAAGAGGCTTACGACAAATTATGGGTCGTCGGGTTTTATATTGTTAAGGCCCCGATCTGGCCGCCTTTAAGTGCTATTGTTGCTGATTGGAAACCGCACAAATCAGAGATTAATATAAAACAGCGTATGGACTCCCAAATGGCCACTCTTATGAACCGACAGGCTTCTGGAACAGGGTCATTTTATCAGAGGAGAGCATGTTCTGTGTATTAAATATAAATGGAAAGAAGTTATTGTGGAGAATGAACGGAGTAATCTTAGAAAGAGAAAGTGTACTTTCGGCCGTTAAAATGAAGGAAGAGGTATCGTGGTATGGAGGTGTATGGCGGCCAATGGAGTTGGTAATCCGGTGTTTATAGAATCGACAACGAACCATAAGGACTATATCAAGATCCTAATTGAAAATTGACACCAAAGTCCCCAGAAATTGAGGATTGAGGATGACTATTGCTTTCAACAAGACAATGATCCGGAGCAAACAGCCCACAATGTAGGGCTGTGGTTTCTATATAACGCCAAAAATCAACTTAGATCGCCTCCCCAATCGCTAGACCTGAATCCTATTAATCATCTGTGGGATTTACACGAGCGTAGGATTAGGCAGCGTGCCATAATCTCAAAAAATATGCTAAAGGAGGTCCTCATGGACGAACGAAGAAAAATAACGGCAGAGGAGACTCGAAAACTGGTGGACTCAATGCCTCGACGCCTGGAAGAAGTTTTAAAAGGAAATGTATATCCAACAAAATATTGAAATCTAATGGATCCCCCAAAAAGAACCGATGAATTGTTCTTTTTTGCTGCGTCACTTTCCTGTAATGTTTTTTGTTAACGTTGTTTTATAGTACAAATATCATTATTTTGGAAAAAATAAAAATGCAAATAAGTAGATAAATAAGCGAACAATACTATAAAAAAAGAATCATTTCGAAGAGTGCCTTATAGTAGATTCTAGAGCCAACTGAACACAAATAAATTTTTTCTGCTGTACGTAGAATTATGCTGTCGAGTGTTTGTATACATGTGCACGCATGCATACATACATTCATATGTTTGCTCACTATATTCTAAGAATCGCAATTGCGTTTAAATTTGTGTAGAAGTTTGTTTGAATTTTCGGCTACCTAATTCAAATTTGCCTCTGTGCGCTTTGTGTCGCAGTGCAAATATGAATTAAATTCTTCTTCTTTAATAATAATAATAACAATTGTTGTGGACTTGCAATAGTGTGTGTCTAATCTATTTGTCGAATTTGTTTGCATAATTCTTCTATGATCGACATTCTTAGCAGCATTTTCATCGATTTAGGTTACGTGATATAGTTCTACATACAAGTTAAGGGCTATATTCAGTAACTAACACCTCCGACTAAAGTTTTCTTAGTTGTTAAATGCAAAATTTGTGTGAGATTATTTTAGAGGCACAACAAATGTATTTGTTTTATATTTTTTACCCTCCACCTGGGTCAACACATTATCTATGACATGTCCATGTACAGCCTGACGTAGATGTATATTTTCGATAAAGATATTTCCTGAAGATGAAAGTGGGGTGTGAGACTAAGATACACCTCGATCTAATAGTTCAATCATAATGTGTATATCCTGAAATGAAATTTCAAGGTATAATGGTTTTGTTCAAATGTATGTAACAAGCATAAAGTATAAATACCAATTTTACGATTTGCCACATAGGATCTTAACGTGCTAAATTTAGAGGGTCTAGCTCTATAACTGTAGAAGATACAGTTTATCCAATTTGCCAGGCCTTCAATAGGTGTAGATATAAACGCCATATTTTGCTCATCTTAGTTTGCCAATGAAAACCTAAGATAATCTCGAAACCATTTATGCAAATATGCATAGATGGCATTTATTTAATGATAACACATTAGAGAATTTTTTTTTGTTTGCCTGAAAGTTTTTCAACTATTTATGCTGGCTACCCCGATAGGATGCTGTGCCCCCATGACCAACACAAGGACAATAGCTATTAGCTCACATAGACAGATAAGCTCCACCTTCTAACTGTGGTGCGGCAGTCACCTGACTCATTAATCATTAAAAACAAAAACAAACAGAGGTTAGTGGAGTGCAATCTGTTTTATCGTCAGTCCAGCTGGTGTGCCGTGTCTGTGTTCGTGTGTGTATCTGTCTCTCCAGGGTACAGCACAGCTATCTCATAACGCAGCGTGCACTGATTTTTTAGACATTCGCACACACACAAAACCATACACACCCGACTTTGACCGCAACATATTAAACAATTAAAATAATTACGTACATCTCTCGTAGGATTTGTCTCACATTGGCGTGGGATTATTCACTGCTCCGAATACGCACAGCAGCGGGCTTAACAGCTACATTATTGAGTTGGACAGTGCACGAAAAGTCCTCATTAAGTATTGAAGTTCTAAGTGAGATGCTTGTTTTTGTTGCGTCTCTCTAATTTAATTAAATTAAATTATCTTTGACTTGTGTTGTGATCTTTCTTAAATAATTTCATGTAATTTCATTATTAGAAAATAAATTCATTAAGTACATAGAAAAGAGTGTACGTTCGTGATATTATCTTTGATTTTTCGCTTCTTTCTATTTTGTTTGTTTGATTGCTGAATTTACGTTTATTTGGTTTGGCTCTGTTTGCTCCTCTGCGCGACATTGTGGATGAAGCTGATGGAATCAATTTAACTTTTAGTTCACACAGAATTTGTCGGCCCATTTCCTTATAATTTGACGGAGGCAAAAGAGTATCTTGCGGCGAACCACGAAGTATTGAGATATAACTTAATTTCATGCGCTTCCATTTGTGAACAAGATTCATGGCGTGACAAATCGAGCCTAAAGAAACTCAGAACTTAATTATCAAGATACTATTCACTTCCTCTATTCATTTAACAAAAATATGAAAAATATATTGAAAAAGATGTATATTATATATCTACCTGCTCACAAGGGGCGTGGAAATCGTAAAATTCTTTTTATTTTTAGCTTTTAAGGATAAGTAAATAAAATAAAATAAATACGATATTATTAAGCTCATCTTTGACTTTAAGATATATTTTTTTACCGCTGCACCTTCAGGAATATAGTATAACGAAGTCAGTTGCGCTCGACAGCTCGATTAGCAGATATCCTGAATTTTTATACCCCGAATCCATTAAAAATGGAAATTTCAGGGTATAATGTTTTTGTGCGAATGTATGTAACAGGCAGAAGGAAGCGTGCCACACCCCATAAAGTATATATATTCTTGATCAGCTCGATGAGCTGAGTTGAACTAGCCCTAGTCCGTCTATCCGTCCGTCCGTCCGTCCGTGTAAGCACGTGGATTTCTTAAACCACAAAAGCTAGAGACTTCAAATAAAAAGCAAAATGCTCGATAATACCATACGCTGTACGAGTTTATTTTATTTTTTTCGATAGCTCATCCCATATCGCTTTTTGAGGTCTGGCGTGCACACCGTTAAAGATAGAATCGTGCACTAAGTTGTGTTTGGTTGCTATATTGAATCCGCACATTTTGTCATTTTTGGATTTTTTATGCCACGCCCCTTTCGCCCACAATTAAACAAAAACGATAACTCACGTATATCAAATACTAGAGACTTGAAATTTGGCAAATAGGTACATTTGAATGTCATAAACATTCCCCGAAAATTTCATTAAGAACATTTAACAATAAAGTTTCCATAGTAGAACCTCTTCTGCAGCCGCATAACTGCGCAGTCAGCATATTATGTGCATGCATATGTTTGTGTGTGTGTGTGTGCATGTGTTGTTTACTATTAATGAATAAATGAAGCTCTTAATGATTGGTATTACAGCTCAATGGATTCAGGGTATCTCATAGTCGAGCAGTCTCGACTAGAGTTTCGTTACTTGTTTGAGCTGAGATACCAAAAAAATGCTTATTTTATCAGCAGTAATAATCTAGCTATATTTGCTGCTCTACTTTTAAAAGAAAAAGCTATAATTGAATATGCTCACAGAGGTTCAAAATTTGATACTTGGACGATACATACTTATAATTGCTCTGACTTTCACACTGTTATGTGATCAGTATTCTAACAAATCGTCTGCTGCATTATTAGATATTTTAATCCTAGGCCAGGATAGTTGCGGCAAATTAATCTGGCGAGTACGGTCACTTTTAAACGAGAGCCAAGGGCTTAGCTTTGCTATGAGTTGAAGGTGGGGCACTGTCTCTATTATTCGCCTAGGTAACGTGCAAAATGCCTGATAATGGATTATTTCAAGTCATAAATGTAAATGCGGAGCAAACGCTGGGCAGCCCTACTCCCTCTTGCTAAGCAGGTAGACAACTAACCGAAGTGCCAAAGCCCAGCGAGTCCTAGTCGCCACTGCTAGACTGCCTGCAACAGCTATGCGATGACGCCATTTTGTTGTAACAGTAGCAACAGTTATGGACGCCATAAAAAAGACCAAAGAGTGTACCAAGCCGTCGAGCAGCAGCAGCGACAGTGGGTGAGGAGGAACAGTGGTAGAGACAGGGGGCGGCTGGCTGTTCCTGGGGCAGCGGCAGGATTTTATGGCCATGGAAAAGTCGCAACAACGGAGCTACGGCAATGCAGTCAACAAAGACGCGTAAATTATTTTAGATTTACATTTCTGCATTTCATTTGCTCAGTACCCGCACTTAGTCGTGCACCCCGCCATCTCACAGCACTGTCCCTTTCTCAGCTCAACTTGGGCACTGGACTCGTTGTTCGTGTTTGCCGTTTTTCACCGGAGGCGTTAAGCAAGCCGGCGCTGTACATTATTTATGCAATTTTTATGATTATTCATTAAGAGCACGAAAACACCATGGGTACCACGTGCTTATAAAGATGTTGAAAAACTTGTAATTATCATAGAATAACTATATTTTCTTAATTTAAACAGAAATATTTACCGAATATTTTATTATTATATTTACCGAATTTATTATTAAAACCTTGGATATTAGATTAAATTTTTTAATTAGTCCATAAATGGATATTAGGTAATATAGTAATTTATTTATCATGGTAATTAGTAATAAAAATAATAATAATAATAATAAATAAAACACCCATAGCAAAATTGTATTTAAAATTGGTAAATAAGTTAATAATCTTTTTATTAAGATGTTTCCGTAAGTTTCTGTAATGATCAAATCAATTAATATATTTAAAAAATAAATAGACAAATCAAGTTAAAATCTCTTGTAGAAAAATATCCTGATTAACCCAATAGTTTCCATTTATTTGCTCTCCACTTTATGTACACTAGGTACACTCTGGGACTTAGCTTAAGCCCAATGTTCAGCAAACCATTTGTTTTACATTTAATGCATATTTCTTTGGTCTAGTGGATGTGTACCGAAACGTTTGTGAAACAGTTGCATCTTTTTGCCACAGCACCAACTGGACACAGAAAGCCCGCAGACCCAACAGCCACAACAAACGTCGCTCATATATTTTTCAAGTAATTAGCATTAATTTTGCAAACTGATAATCCCTGCGGCTTACGGAACCATTGCATTATCATTCCCTTCGCCCAGAATGCCGATTCACTTTCTGCTTGCTCCGCCTTCGCAGTCGTCGCCAGCTTCACTTGGGATCCATGTGGGCGACAGGAAACCGGCTCTTGGGCTCTTAGGTGCTGGATTTTGCCATGGTATTGGATCTAGCTTTATCTCCTGGCATTTGCATGTTGTTGATTGCGTTATGGCTAAAGTTAATAAAGTCATTTGCATCTTGTATTAAGTGCTCAGTTGCGACCACTTCCGGCAGTCAGCTAGCAGTGCATTGGCGCAGGGCTGGTAACCCGGTCTACTTAAGGTTATGATTAAGTCATACGTGAGGATTGACTTGTATAGCTTGGTCAATGTATAGTAAATCTCTAATTTTCTTACATTTAAAATAGTGATTCAGTATGTTACAAGCATGATTTAAGGTATTTATAGTTTGAACAACAAAAATCAAATTTACAACTAATTACCATGCTCTTCATAAGATATAAACTATCCAAACGTAACTATCAAGTGCGATGACGAAAGCAAATTTTAAAATGCATGCCCTTCTGACGTGTAACTACAAGCAGCAAACGAACATTGGAGTAAAACGTCAATCTAATTGAAATTCTAGACAAAATCTTCCGCAAATTACCTTCATTGACAAAAATCTCTAATCCCTTGTTGCTAGTGCTAGCGAAATCTGAAGACAAACCTCTCAGAGTTTGAAAAAAAAAAAAATGAATGCTCCTCCACAAGTTATTGTTTAAGAAAAGTGGTTGGGGAAACACACTTGAATCCAGACAGCGGCAAAGTCCAAAACCTGCTCTTGGTCTTGATCCAAGCCATAGGAAGCGGAAGTGCGACAAAAATGATGCTTATATATAGATGGGGCCTCCACCTGCATCCCCATTGTCGAATGCTGCCAAAAAAGAAGAAGCAAATAAGTAAAATAAAATAGATAAATACTTTGCGGTTCTTGACTGCGTCTTTGTCGCCATTGCGCTGAGTATTTTGGCTTCAGCCATGCCCACGGCCACGCGGCTCCCTAGGGGCTGAATGCATTTTTCATAGATGCAGCTCTGGTAGCTTTAGCGATTTAATTTAATCAACTGAAAGCGTATTTGCTGCACATTCTCACATATATAAAGCCACATATACACATACACACATTCATACATTAACACATTAAAGCAGCTTTTTATACCCCTTGCAACACTGTTGATTCTCAATTTTCTTACATGTTGGGCATTCAACCCAGGAAGCAACTCCAGGTTCTATAAGACAAAAAAAAGTTTTAGCATTGGTGATTCATTTGCTTTCATTTTGCGTATCTATAACCATAATATTTTTAGTTTAAGAGGCAAATTTGTCTAAACACCAAATTGCACAAAGTTTAAACATAAATCTTATTCTGGTCAATGGCAAATACCACTGATTGTGGCAATCAGCGTGACGACCAAATTGGCGGCCAGTTGCTGGCCATTGGAAACCGGTCGGGATTCGTGATAGAGACTGAGTCGGGGATCACTGGGAGATAAGCGCTGACACCAGATGTTGGCACTAGCATCGAGCGCAGAACGATGAAGGCCGAAAAGGCGATTGGCCTTAAACTTTGTCTATTTGCATGCAAACGAAATGCGACAGAAGAATTTTAAATTCCCGACTTGTAAAAGGCACACTGAAGGGGCGTGGCAATCGAAATGACAAGCTTGTGACACGCACAGACCAACTGTCACGCTCTCTGTAGTGTGTGAGTGTGTGTAAACGGGTGTCTGTGCGAGAGTGTGGCTAACCCTTGTGATGCCACAGTGAAAATAAAAAGCATAGAAAACAAAGCAAAACAAAGCAAAGTAGCGTCACGATGATGACTTATTTTTTCCGTCCTTTTTTATTCGCTTTTTCATTGGCATGAACGAATAGAAGCTGTCTTAAGAGAGTATATTTTTTACACCTAAGAGGTGATTATATTTACACTTAACATATATTTCCATTGCGTACTGCGCAATTAAGTTATAGCTCTGCTTTATTGCCGTTAAGTTTCCTTAAAAGTCAGCTGTAGGGTATTTTGTAGTCGTGCACTGCCAACTGAAGCACTCATACTAGATTTTTATTTCGGTTGCCTCAGGCATTAATGTAAGGAACGCTTATCCCAGACGTTGCAGCTGCAACATTATCTAAGCGTACAAATTGTTAACACGTACAAATGCGTTCACTCAAATGTAAACGGGGTAATAACCATTTTTCGTAATAATTGTATGTCATAACAAATCTAGGTTATACGCATACGTACGATTAAGCCACTTTTTCTTGTGCGCTCTGTTTGCCAATGTGCGTGCAGCTTTCGCTCCAAGAAGCTTGATTGTGTCCTGGGCGAAAAGACTATTAGCAGTATAAGCTAGAAGGAATAACCAGTGCTGCCAAAAATTTGTCCAACTCGTCTAAAATATTGTTGCAGAATGAAAGTAGCTCGTTGGACACGCTCCATGGTTCCATATCAATTGCAGAACTCTGTACTCTCCCTATGTTATATTACCTGGAAAAGCAGTAATTGAAAGATGCATCGGCTGCATTTAACTTTTAGCTTAAAGGCTATAAAGCGAAGCTGTGCTTAGATATTCGAATGCTCTCAGCTCTCGTTCAGAGTGCTTATATCTTGCACTTTTTGGCTTTGATTACGTCTTTCTTTTTGGTTTGGTTAAAAGGTTGTAACATAAGGTTAAAAATTTATAAAAATTGTCAGCTGCTACGCTTTGTGCAGCAGTGCGAATATCTTTTTGATTATTGACAATTGTTGCGGGCTTCAAAAAGTGTGTTGGTTCTTCTTTGATTAACATTCTTAGTACCATTGTCATAGGTTTAAGTCTCGTGATATGGTTCTACACACGAGTTATGGGCCATATTCAAAAACTATAATCGGTAGCGATCTGGGTATCTCGTAATCGGGAACTTCCGACTAGAGTTTTCTTACTTATATTATAATCTGGAGATCAAATGTCCAGCATTCCTATGAAGTAATTTAGAATGTATTATCTTTATTTTTAATTTTAGAAGCTCTCTTTATATATTTAGCCCAAAAGCTTTCTTGAGAAGTGTGCAAATAGCTTTTTCATCTTCGGCAAGTGAAACACGTACTTTATCGAAATATTTTCATTGCATGTTAATATTTACCTAACGACACGCGTCGCAGTTTGATTTTTACATGTACCATGCGGGGTGACTGCCCTATGCCAAATATTTGGTCATAATTATACATATCAGGTAAACAAACAGTTGTATTGTGTTCGGGATTGATTACCAGGAAGCTAACATAAAAGAAGACCAGTTTTTCCCGTTCGTCCCAACGAAATTACTTGAGCTCAATCGTAATCTTACCTTACTAAAGAATGTGCCCTGCCCCAATGTTAGAAGCTTATCCAAGCATTTTACTTTTAGCAAACATTTTTTTTTTATTTAAAAAATTATCATAATAATTGAGTGCCAAATCACACACAATATTAGCTAAAGTGGCTCACTTGGAATTTTTAAAATGTTAGTCCTTTCTTGTAGGTTTATTAACATCATTTTCAGATGACAACTGCATTAAACTCAAAATGTCCTTATCATTTAGCTCAGAAATATTCCTAAACTCGTGGTTCTCGTTAACTCCGACAAAATAGGTTGGAAGAATCCCGAGCCCTTTTACGTATGTCATTCCTCGATAGTCACATTCAATTCCAAATTTGCGCAATATTATGGCAGTATCAGAGCATACATGTATATATCCTGAAGCACCGGTTGAGTCCATACGCGATGCCATATTCACTGGAGTGCCCCAAATATCGTAATGAACCTGAGAAGCTCCAACCACTCCGGCCATTACTTCCCCACATGATATTCCAATCCTCATATTGCCGGTGAACAGCCCACGGTCTAGGATATTTTTGTAGATATTACCACACGTCCAAAGTGTTCTCAGCAGATCCAATGCAAAGGTAGTTAATACAAAAACCACTTCTTCATTGGGTACAGGCGCAACATCGGTAATGAATATTGAGGACGCCAGAAAACGTTGAGCACGCGTCACTTCAAAATACAAAGGATATCAAGATATATCAGAGATATCAGAGAAGAACTTGACTTACCCTCCTTGATAACAGATGCCTTATTTCCTGTCCGATCGTTAATTCGCCCCATAAAACGTGGGTCCAAGCCACAGGCTGCCATATATGTACAGCCAACGATTTTGATCTTTTCCACTAAATAATCTTCCCTATAAAGGTATAACTACGCAAAAGGACAAACGGACTTAAGGTCGTTTACAATCACGCCTGCTTTTTATTACTTACGATTTTATCAAATTCAGTTATGATGTCATTCAGAATACGCAAGTTGGGCAAGTCCATTTTAAAGCCTTGAAGCGAAGCGAACATCACCGCCACCATTTTGTAGTTTTCAGCATAAAGCTGGTGTTTAGCTAGCGATGACAAATATATATTGACTACGACAACGAACTAAATGTTAACTAGGCAAGAAACAAGCTAATGTAATACAATCGTACCAACGTGAGCGGGTAAAATATTTTGCAAAAGAATAGTTATCGACTTATTGGTAATGACGGCATCATTCTGTTTTTTGAGTAGTTCTAATTTCCAGCTTTAATGAAAATACAACCATTTTTAGTACTGTGGCTATTGCGATGCTGAATTCGTTACTCACTTATAGTTAACTTTATTATTAAACTCAGCCTGTCGTTCCATAAAATAGAGACATCCCAATGTAGTCATAATCTTGAAGCCATGCGCGTATTCCGACGCAAAGTACGGATTGGTGGTACTGCTTCGGCTAATTACATACTCGAATTGAATAAACATTATTATCATATATGAAGTTCCTTCCAATACGCTTAGAATAATCTTCACCATCCATGGAATTCGTGTGAATATTATGCTCAAGCCAATCATGAGGGAAACCATGTTAGTGAGATCCCACGAATAAAAACATCGGTATTTGTCCATTTCATAATGGTATAGCTTGCTGTCTATAAGCTGAATATGAAACTCTTCATAATCACAGTTTTGCTAAATGGTACATAAGTTAAAATATATAAATATATAGTCATTCTGTAAACTTAATTCTTGGGATTTAATCCTTGCATTTTTTAACTTCGTTATACTTACCAGCACCCGAAAGATAATCCAGAAGTAGCATATAATCATATTCATGTAAATGCACAAACGAATGATGAGGCTAGACTGTATGAACTCGGCTGTTCGAAATATCAAGCAACTGAATCTTGAAAAGTTGTGCCGAATCGTCCCATATCGCCAATAGCAAGCCTTTTTGTACCACAACACAATCACAGGCGTCGTCAGCACCACCATAACAAGGAGATCATTATTAAGGCTACTGAGATTGAACTTTACGCTTATATTAACAACTTGAAGGTATATCAGAAATATCCCAGCAAACCAAGCTAAAAGTACACTATATCTTAACATGTAGTCGGGCTGCTTCATATAGTTCAACTCGATACGGGAATCCTGAAAGTGCAAAAATAAGAAACCTATTTGTGGGCGTGTAGTACTATCTCTATGAGTTTTATTCGACCACATTTTTTTAAAGTTCTTCATGCTGTGGGAGATACTTTATTGAAGTGCAGTGAGCAGATTAATTTAGTGTAAACTTACTGAAAAGAACCGACTGGCAACTTCTCAAACTCAATGCGGAGCTCTTCTTTTGCTTGCATTTTCATATTGTCGGAATCTTGAATAGGTTGAATGGAGTCATTTTTTTTGAAGTCTTCACTTACATCAATTGCCGCAATAAGAAATGTTTTAATATTTTTACTTTCAAGATAAGGATGTTGACGAGCCTGGTCTGTCCCGGGAAGAAGCTCATAAGTGCTGTCGATTAGCATTCCTCGAGTTCTTTCACTAATGTGAATGTGGCCCGCACGTCCGGTAGATTCCAATATGCCTGCAATTATGACATCTTCTCCTAAGAGAGCAAATAAAAATGTCGGTAATAAAAATTGTTCACGTCATTCTTACCCCAAATATCGTATTGGAGTTTCGCGGCGCCCATAACACCTGCCATCAAAGAACCAGAATGCACACCAATTCTCATATCGATATCCAAGTTTCGATTCGATCTAATGGTATTAGGTAGTTACACATTGACCTGCCAGCATCCCTGTACTTACCGAACTTCTCTAATATTTGCGATCATACTGTGGGCAAGCGCTATGCAACATTTGGCATGATCGGGATCGGGCTGCGTCAAGCCCGCTACACAGTAGTAACAGTCACCCAAGAACTTAATGCGTTGCACCTTAAAGTCATTGGCAGCAACGTCGAATCTACCATACAGGTCATGGAGCAAGGCCACCAAAGACTTAACAGTAAGTGTTGTCGTCAGATAAGTGTAGTTGACAACATCTGCATAAAGGATAGTGACATCGGGATGAAATTGAAGAGCCATAATGCCTCCTTGCAAGTTATGGTTTTCATATTGCCTATGCGTCTTGCCAGATTTACCGATCCGGTAGCGTATTTCGTTCTCAAATGGCCGTGCTATGTCAGGTGGTAGAATGCCGTGAAGCAATTGTTTCTCCTGATTGCGTGCGTCTCGCAACCAAATCTCCTCCATCACATACTGATGACGATCAAGGAACGATGAACGCACAGTAATCTCATTTAACAAACGATAGAACAGACCTACCAAGTGGCAGCATGTAAAGTGGAGTATCTCCACGATCATGTATGGGGCTTGTTGAAAGTTGATAAATGGATTATGAATAACGTAAAAATAAATAATAACAAGGTAAATAAAAGATACAAAAGATGCCAATATGAATGGAGCTCTAAGGGAGGGTATAGGAAAACATAAATATATGACATATAAGACGTACGCGTCGTAAAACGGTAAAACAGCCCAGTTATGTATGAAAAGATGGTACACAAAAATAATTACATCTGCGGATAAATGACAGTGAAAATCGATGACAATGCCTTGGACAGATCGATACGAACCCGCTGTGACTATAAGTGCCGCAGCAACTGCCGAGGATACGTACACAATCCATTTGTTATGCGATATAATTTTTTCACAAAAGTTAATGCTCAATACAAGGACCGTGAGTATAGCGGATGTCAAATAAACGCCGACATCCACATAAATAAAATTCCGGTACTGAATGGGATCATTGAATCATTAAATTATAGTATTATTATAGATTAAATGCAGGCAAACCTCACAAGTCACCAAAAGCAGAATGCATTTGATCAGGGTTACGGCCGAGTGTACAAAAAAAAATACGCCGAGATGATTGATGCACAAACGTCGCTCGTACAAAATATACTCTTGTTCTATATTCAATTCCACGCATCTTTTCTAATTGATGTGTTTGTAAATAGTAAATATCAATTAAGACTGATCTAGTCGGTACTATCCGAATAGGAAGATTCCTGAATCCATTCTGCGCAGCAATTGCGACTCCCCTCAGTATCAGCTAACAACTAGATAATTGTATGTGGAGTTAATAAAAATATATCTATTTTTTATATATGAATGATCTGGAATAAATAGTGGACCCTTGACAAAATCGAATTCTTGTTGATTTCTCATTCAGACGTGCCACGAAAACGGACAGATCCAGATCTGTTCGTCTTGATTAAGAACTGAACATATGTACACTTTGCATATCTTATTGATTTTTTACAATATTCAATGGTTTCAGGGGAAAAGAACCAATCAAGTAAATTTTGAAAATTACCTTTAAGTAACTACGCTCCCAAAGGGCCTCTTTGCTAAAGTCCAATCTGCAGGGCCTTTCGTAATTTGTGTTCATTTTTTCAACAATATGAATGCTTTCGATATTCAAGGAGTATTTGATACACTAAAATGTTTCAACAATTCTATTTGACTTTTCATGCTGCTTTGAGAAACTATTTACTGTTTGTATTATCAATATCTTTGCTATAAACTTTCTAAATAGAATCGTGCATTAATTTGTGGTTCATTGCTACTTCGACTATGCATATTTTTGTCATTCTTTGATTTTAAATGCCATACATAACAAGTAATAAAACTCTACTCGGGCGCCCGACTATGAAATACCCTAATCCCACTTGTTCTAAGTTTTTGAATATACACAATAAATTATAGGTACAAAATCGTTAATAAATATAAAAACAATGTAAACAAATCGGGTACCCACGACGCTTGGATTCGAAGACATACCACAGATTTTCCCTGTTACGCACCGTTTCTCATATCAGCATCACGCCGGTTTTTAAAAATTGTACAGCAAATTTTAAACCTAAATAGCACTTATTTACTTCATATTTAATAAAAACACGTTGTATGTAACAGGCAGAAGGAGGCGTGCCACACCCCATAAAGTATATATATTCTTGATCAGCTCGCCGAGCTGAGTTGAACTAGCCCTATCCGTCTGTCCGTCCGTCCGTGTAAACACCTGGATTTCTGCAACCACAAAAGCTAGAGACTTCAAATAAAAAGCAAAATGCTCGATAATACCATACGCTGTACGAGTTTATTTTTTTTTTCGATAACTCGTCCCATTTCTTTTTTATCGATAACTATCGAAAATATCGCTTTTTGTTTTTGTGATCTGGCGTGCACACCGTTAAAGATAGAATCGTGCACTAAGTTGTGTTTGGTTGCTATATTGAATCCGCACATTTTGTCATTTTTTGATTTTTTATGCCACGCCCCTTTCGCCCACATTTCAACAAAAATTACAACTCGCGCATATCAAATACTAGAGACTTGAAATTTGGCAAATAGGTACATTTGAATGTCATAATCACTCGACGAAAATTTCATTAAGAACATAAGTCGAGAAAAAAAAGTTATTAAACAATAAAGTTTCCAAAGTACAGCCTCTTCCACAGCCGCATAACTGCGCAATAAGCATATTACGAGCATGCTCGTGCATGCATTTGTTTGTGTGTGTGCATGTGTTGTTTTTTATTAATAAATAAATTAAACTTTTAATGATCGGTATTACAGATCAATGGATTCAGGGTATCTGTTAGTCGAGCATTCTCGACTAGAGTTTCGTTACTTGTTTTCATTGCACACAGCATTTGTTGTTCTGCTTACTGTGCATAAATGTCGAAAGTATTGGCGCAGGGATTACTGTCTAATGATTCTGTTGGCTTGCTGTTTGGCGTAGTACAACACTTATTGATGCTTGGTCAGGCATAATAACTGGTATGAGCAAAGGCCGAAGTTTCTATTTTCACGGTTTACATTGGGATTAATAAGCAATTCGTTGCCAACGCTGCATTTTATGACAACGCATAGTAACAGACCTACCAAGTGTTCCCTGTATATGTCTACTTTAGCTAGGAGGTAATGATAAATAAGCTACAACTGTCATTTGGAACTTTATTGACTACGCTTATACTCTAGCATCAAACTCTAGCCGAGACGGCTCGTTTAAGAGATACCCTGAATCCTTTGGACTGACATAGGAAGCATTAAGTTTATTTTATTCATAAATAGAAAACATCACATGGGCAAATACTTACAGTGACAGCCCTGCCGCTTAAACGTAGGCAATATATTATGGAAACTTATTTGTTCAGAAGTTTTTTTATACGTATGTTTTTGTTGAAATTTGTAGGGAAGAATAATGATATTAACATTTGCCAAGTCTGAAGTCTCTAGAACTTGAAACACGTGAATATTTGCGGATTATAGACGAAAGGTGGCTTGTTAGCAAAAAATTAGAAGGTAACTAAGTATGCGTACTTATTATAGCGATCCCCGACTACTAAGTGTACATTTTTATTGTGAATGGACTATAACAAATTGGGATGAGTTATCAAAAAAATAAAACAAACAGGTACTGCGTATGGTATATACGATTAATAACGCGTATCGAAAAGTATATGGACTATATATCCACGGCCACAAGTGGCATGGAAAATCGGTAAATAGTATATCTTCTGAACTGTCATCTTCTGATTAAGTAAATATTTTTGGAGTCCTCAAACGTTCTATTAGTAAATATCTCATGTGTATATTATTTTACTGTTGTGTACACCGTTTTTAAGTTGCTTGTAACTGCACTCAATTTCAGTACTTCTCGGTGCCCCAACATCCCCCAAATTATGCTTACGACCGTCCCGATATTCTGCAGCCAGGAACTCTTATATATATATATTTGTCAGGGGCAATTTTGTATTTCAGCTAAAATTTTAGTTTGACTTTGACAACCGCCTCAAAAAAGTTTTGCTGCTTATTTATTTGGCTGCCGACGCTTATTATTATTATGTACTTTTCGGTCTCAGTGCTGGTTCACGTTCTCGGTTTATACGGTCGGCGATTACTTGCTGCGCTTTATTTAACTTTGGGCAGTTTGATGGCAGGAAATAGAATTTAATGGATTTTCTAATAACGTTGTCGCCGACAACGATAGCAACGGCAACAGCTGCGGCAACGGCAAAGAAAATGGCAATAGCAAAAAAAACTAAACTTTGCATTTCTTTGTAATCTGAATATAAAATGAAATTTCAGGCTATAATATTTTTGTGAAAATGTATGTAACAGGCAGAAGGAGGCGTGACACACCCCATAAAGTATATATATTCTTGATCAGGTCGACGAGCTGAGTTGAACTAGCACTGTCCGTCTGTCCGTCCGTCCGTCCGTGTAAGCACGTGGATTTCGTAAGCCACAAAAGCTAGAGACTTCAAATAAAAAGCAAAATGCTCGATAATACGCTGTACGAGTTTATTTTTTTTTCGATAACTCATCTTATTTCCTTATAATCGATAACTATCGAAAATATCGCTTTGTTTTTTAGGTCTAGCGTGCACACCGTTAAAGATAGAATCGTGCACTAAGTTGTGGTTGAATCCGCACATTTTCTCATTTTTGGATTTTTGATGCCACGCCCCTTTCGCCCACAATTCAACAAAAATGACAACTCGAGCATATCAAATACTATAGACTGAAATTTGGAAAATAGGTACATTTGAATGTCATAATCATTCCCCGAAAATTTCATTAAGAACATAAAGAAAGAAAAGAAAAAAGTTATTAAACAATCAAGTTTCCATAGTACAGCCTCTTCTGCAGCCGCAAAACTGCATAGTGAGCATATTACGAGCATGTTCGTGCACACATATGTTTGTGTGTGTGCATGGGTTTTATACTATTAATGAATAAATGAAACTCTTTGGTATTACAGCTCAATGGATTCTGGGTATCTCTTAGTCGAGCAGTCTCAACTAGAGTTTTGTTACTTGTTTTAATTTTTTTTTTGTTTTTTGATATCTCATCCCATTTCCTTATAATCGATGACTATCGAAAACATCGCTTTGTTTTTGAGCCCTAACGTACACACCGTTCAAGATAGAGTCGTGCATTAAGTTGTGGCTGATACGTATATTTTGTCATCTCTGGATTTTTGATGCCACGTCTCCTCCGCCCACAAATCACAAATATTCACAAATCCCGTTTATCAAACATATAAATAAATTGAAATTCGGCAGACAAAAATTTCAAAAACAAAAAAGAAAACTCTAATCGGTGGCCCCGACTACGCGATACCCAGATCCCTTCTGAAGATAGTTTTTGAATATAGCCTATATATATATAACTACTAAGAATGTCGATCAAAGAGGAATTATGCAATCAAATTCGACACGAAGATTATACCAACACACTTTTGCAAGCTCACAAGAATTTTTCCGTTACTATTAAAGAAGAAGAATCGAAAACATATTCGCGACTGCGACACACAGCGCCGAGCGGCAATTCAAAGTAGGTAGTAAAAACAATTCAAACACAATTCGACCCAAACTCAAAGGCAATTGCGATTCTTAGAAATTTTGTTCGCGAGCATTTGCATGTATGTGTGCACATGTATACATAATGAATATGTATAAGTGCCAGGTGGTCTATGTGCGCTTTGCAGTTCAATCGCTGTTGATGTGGCCAAACATTTTATTAAAACTTTCACCATATGATTTAAATAATTATCGTTGTTTTTAAAAATACCAAACACCCTATAAATATATTCCACATTTGTCATTGAACATAATTTTTAAAATTTTGGTAAAATTTTGGGCCGGTATCAAAATGTAACAAAATCCGAAATTGGTAAAAATATACATAAAGCTACATGCGAAATTAAGAGACTCTAGATCTTAAGATGAAAAAGATAAAAAATCATCACTTATTTTTCATATGGTTTTAAATCGATAACAAATATTCACGAGTATTTGTCGATTTTCTGAAACAAACTCGATATGCGCGTCGTATATACGAGCCTTACAAAAAGATTCAAGTCTCTAGCTCTTATAGGTTCTGAGCTCGACGCGGACGGACAGGCAGACGGACAGGGCTCAATCAACTTGGCTTGTCGTCCTGATCAAGAATATATATACTTTATGGGGTGTGGCACGCCTCCTTCTGCCTGTTACATACATTCGCACAAAAACATTATACCCTGAAATTTCCATTTTCAATGAATTCAGGGTATAAAAAGTAAAAAAAGAAGAGCGCGTGCTATCAATGCGTGCGTATGTAATGATTGGTATATTACCTCAAATGATTCCGGGTATCTCTCTTGCCAAGCCGTTTTTGGCTAGAGTTTTATTACTTGTTTTATATATTATTCTTTTGTTATCGGCTTCAAATAGCGTACTTTTTATGCTGGCGACAATTCAATATAGTGGTACACTAAATAAATTTTCTTTTCAATAATCTTATTTTTAGGTGCCTGCACAAAATCACGTAACTTGAACTGCATAACTTTATGAGACGGCTTTTCTTTAGCTATATTAGATAACAGATACTTGGCCGATATAATTGATTGAATTCATGCTACAGACCACTCGATAAAAATATAAATTTTCATTTTAATGATAGATTGTGATCTCTGTGAGTGAAAACTATGCCCAACTCTTGGATTGAAACGATAACATTCAAAAATTATATATATACACTCTTTTTCCACGTTAAGCTAAGAAGTTCCTGTAATCTTCGATTGGTGGATTGTGTCTCCCGCTAATCGTTCGAATTAGACTCCGATTCTTTTATTTTTCATATTCTCTGAAAGCGTTCAAAATTCAAGTCTATAGATTGCCATTACAGCTATTTGCCAGTTTTAATGCCATTGGCATTGTTATCAAAGGGTCTGATAAAGTACTATCTTCTCCAACTAGTGCGATGTACCCGCAGTTCGGCTGCCTTTGATCGGTGACCATTTCAGCGGCTCATATTTTTAAAACACAGACGCATTGCCCTCATCCCCTTTAAAAATGATTTCTACTGTTTTTTTTATTACTTTTTTCTAAAACGACCTGGTCGCTGTGGGGGATGACATGAATAAAGTGTGTGTGGGGCTGACGTTGATGATTTTTCATTGCTTCAGTTTTAATTTTACACTTGAGCTGAGTTTGGGGGCACTACGTAAGCTGTGACAAACATTGCACACCAACTGGAAACAATTGAATCTCAGTATCTATGATGAAGAAGATTTTAGTGCTTATATTCATATATTCATATATTCATTCCAGATTAAGATAATAACTTTGGTGTCATAGATATCACCTGCAATGAGTTTCCAGGGCATTCAAATTCAAGTACCTATTGGACCTTAAAGCTGTGAAGCAATCACAAAAATTTAAAATTTACAAAACTTATGTCTCCACTCTGCATGGTCTGTCCCTTAGCCCCGTTTTGTCGTTTGGACATCCTCTGGCCCATCCGTGATTTATGGCCATGACGCGCGTTGCTTTGACATCGACCGACATTTGACAAAAGCTCGACGAGCAGCTTCGCCCCCAGCTCGAAGCCAGAAGGATATCTCTGGCTACCACCCTCTTGGGTTGGTTGTTTAGCAGGTTGCAGATAATTCATCGCTGACATTGCGTACCAATTTAAGGGTTGACTGATTCACCGGGTGGCTTGCCAGGCAGCCGGGCAAACGAGCTGGCAGTCAGTGGAAAAGGCGGTCTATTCGGTCTAACAAGCTGCGGCGTCTGGCCTTTAGCCCTTACAGTGGCCCTGATCTACCACAGTCGAGCTTTGTGGCCAGTGAGTCAGAAAAAAGGTCCGCCAACAAGCTGCGCTGCGGACAACTTCACATGTGAAATATTACAGAGAAGCACACTGTTAACCCTTCGCCTCATTCTCTGTCCCATTACTGGTTAATTAGACATGTGAGTTGGGATATTTTTGTCTTTAGTCCGTCTGATTCTAAATAAAGTGAATAAATTTTTAAGCACATATTAAAAACGATTGTGCTCAATTTCTCCTGTGGGTAGTTCTTAATTGCACCAATTGAAATTAAGTGTTACCCTTTTGACAGTCTCTACTGGGGCTCGAGGTTATAATATGAGTTGGTGAGCACTAAGACCATACTACACAATTGCGTGGGCCATTTATGACCTACTTTCGGCAACACTTTTTCAGCCATGAATATCATTTGACATTGGTCTTATCTTTTAACAGTCGATCTCTTTTAACCGTTTGAGTAGCTTTAAAAGATATGATTAATTTTGAGTGAGCAGTGTTTTCTGTCTCGAAATTAGAATTAAAGTTTTCCAACACTCCATTACCATATTGATTACCCATTCAGCGCAATCCCTGCATTTAAGACTAGTGGTTCCCAAGTCGCAACTGATTCTGACTTCATCGTTATTTTAGTTTATTCAACTGTCCTCATTTTATACTAGAAATTAAGATACATTCATAAATTGTCACAAAATTATACCTTAAAATTCCATATTCAATGGATTCAGATTCAATGAATAGATGGGAGATGAGACCAGAATCTTTTCGCTCTGAGTGCAAAAGTAATGCGCTTTGAAAGTTTCACTTTGAAAGCCACCCGAAGTTGCTTCCGCCCCGTATTATTTGGGCTGGGTATGGGTTGCTGCGCTGACAATAAAGATTGACACGTGACCGTGCAATGATTTTTAGTTTAACGTTCTCACATGCGTTTACTTACAGCCCTCCTCAAAAGACTTGGTGCTGTCTATGTGACAAAAGCGAGCTTCTAACCATCTGAGATACTTTCACTTGGTCTTTGGTCAGTAACAGATGGGGGCATCTGTTTCAGATATGGTTTCTGCATGCAAGTCCTGCTCTCGCTCGGTTCATGGTTGCCTGTATTTGGTTTCGTCAAACGTGCAAAGCTGCCGTTGATCCTATTTTCTTAACATTTTCCATGCTTCCTTCTACTTCACTCCTTTGCCCATCTCTCTTTTTTTCTGAGGCATTTGTTATGTGGCTCAGATTACGCGCTTCACTTAAGTGTGCTCAGTTGCTTCCGTTTCCTTTCCTTCTAGTGAATGGTGCAAGCGTGGATGAGTATATGTGGAAGTGAGTACGCTATGGGGCTGTGTATATCTATGCAGGCTTGTGTCTTTCCTCGCTCTGTGTGTGGATTACAGCAGCCGTAAAGATAGCATCAATGTCTTCATTAATGACAGGTTTCATATGTACTTTTTTGAATAACGACAGACACTCTGACTGAAACTAATTCTACCTGTAAGCGAGGCAATTGATAAGGTACAGTAAGTGCAGCCTGCTAATAGTTATATAGTTAAGAGTCAAACAGCATATGTAACTCATTTTATATATAATGCTATACTGTAATTTTGGCTATTGACAAAGTAAATATCCCGGACACAGTTGTCCTCCCTTAGCTTTATTAACAGCTGTCAAATCACTAAGCACATGCCTCTCTAATCACTGGGGCATCATCATGGCACACGCCTTGTTGCACGTTGCAGCGTCAGTTGCCAGGCTGAGAAGCGCATGAAATGCTTAACGAGGCCAACACCCAGTCGGTTTGGTTGGTCATGTGCGGCTCATTAAAATGTTGCCGGGTACCAAAAAATTGTTCGAAACTGCTGAATTGGTCATTTGGTCGAACGGAGCTTTACGCTTCACATGCATTTGGGGTTGCAACGTCAATTTCGGCAGAGAAAGAAAACTAATTTCAGCGCAAATTTGCTTCGCACCTCACAGCAAACGGCAAACCAGTTCAATGGGCAACTAAATACTACTGTGTGGGAGTGAGTGTGTGTTGTGTACAAGTTTGTGTCTATACATTTATGCGTGCGCGTGTGTGCACTTAATAAGCTGATCGAATCGTCAACACACAAAAAGCCATTGAAATCCCAGTCTCAACAAGCCGTCGTTTGACATGCTGGGTCTTCTCAGTATGAGTAATATGGCTTCAACTTCCTCTGGTCCAGATTCCAGCATCAATATTGCCAATACAACTGGGAAGTAATAAGAGGAAAAACGGTGAACCTAATGAAATATCATTCAATTAAACATAACATAGGCGAGAAGGGAATTATGTGGAAATCTAACCAGTGAGCTAGAGGCCCAAGTTCAAGTCCTAGGCTAGCTAGCACAATATCATCATCATCTCCATTATCTGTAGTAAAAAAATTAAAAAATCAAGAAAGAACCGTGTGACGGACGAAAACTACTGCGTGATACTATGAAATTAGGATGTCCATGCTCCTAGTGGGAGTATCAGGATAATTGTATCACTTTATCTGACGACGAGACACACGAGTATATATTGTTATTTTTTCAGACTCTGCTTCAAAAGCACCGAAATGCTTAGTGTTCATAGGGACTGCCGGACGAACGTTGCAGAAAACCAATATACTCTTTTTCCCTATAGGAACAGAGTATACAAAAATTTCTTTTGAAAACAGAAGAGTTAAATTTGTTGACAGTCTCTCTATTTGATTACAGGCAAGTTGAGTAACTCCTCCTATTGCTAACCTGCATGAATTGCCAGTATTATCTGAGTTAAGTGAGGAAGCAGATTGTATATGCAAATGAACAAAAATAAAATATTTAATAACATTGAAGTCTATGTGAAAGATAGAGGTTTCATATTTGCAACTTGTTAATTAATATAACAGCTCAATTGAAACTCAATTTCTTATTTTGAGTTTTATTTTTACATTAAACATACACAAACAAGTAAGAAAACTCTAGTCGGAGGTGCCCGACTACGCGATACTCAGATCCCTTCCGTTCATAGTTTTTGAATATAGTCGATATATAACTCGTATGTTTTGTTTTTCTTCTTGAATGTTTATTCAGTTTGTATTTGAAAGTATGTTAAATGATTCAACCAACCCGCTCCCCCTGTCTGGCATAAAACGAATTTCTCTCACTAGAAACTTAAGAATTGGTAAATAGACACCTAAGCTGCGGCTCAGAATGACAGGTATATCATCTCGTAGCTTTCATGGTATCTTTTAATCGAGTCTTCTCATTAAAGCTTGGTTCGATATGTTCTATAAACAATTCCTTGATTTACTCATGAACATAAAAGCAGCATTGATAAATATAAAATATTATTCATATAATGTAATCTGAAATAATGAAATAGTAATTCCAAATAAACAATTCAACAGCAAACAAATAAAGAAATATTACATACTAGTGGGTTTCGACTACTAGAGAGAAGAACGAAATTTCAGAAATTAATCAAGAAATTTGGTCCATCTAAAATAAAATGTTGCATGCATTTACACCTTCATGTTACTCCTACCATTATTGATACTCCTTGTAAACTATCAACTTTCCTTTGACACACAAGCTAAGAGGTTGCCTGATCTGTGCAATTCACATAAGAGGATTCTGGCAAAATGTCTTAACAGCAAAGTTCACAATAAATAGATAAGTTTTTAAATTTGAAGTAACAAATCGATTATTAGTTGAAAGGCATGAAGTACAATACTTTACAAGCATCTATCTCTGGAAATATATGTAGCAAAGGCTCTACCCGAAAAATTCTGTTCTCACATTCAAAATGGATTAAAGTATGCAAAATTTAGTTGGAGCATCGTGAGGCGTCGCATCGTTTCGCGTGGACTCATAAATATTAAAATGGAAAATTTTTCGTCTTATTAATTTAACGGTGGCAATATAGCAGCAGCAACGGTAGTTTGGCAGCTCTAGGTGCAAATTATGCAGAACAAAGTCGCAAAATCGTATTGCCTGAGGCAGCTGTAGTGGCCAGTGAGCTGTGAGTCGAGTCGCAGACTGCTTGAATGTTGCTTAGTTTTTGGCCAACGATTTGCATAAATTTGCATCTAGCTGGCTTAATTGAAAAACAGTCCCGCACCGAAAAGTGACATTTTAACGAGACGCATAAATTATGTGCTCCTAGGAGTCGCTGACAAGATAGGTGGTCGGGACTCCCCCAGTGGCTTATGATTTACTTGATGCCTGACTGCAGCTGAATCATTGACCAATCTGCTGCCTGCTGGGCAAACAGCAGCTTGCAAAAGTGAGAAACTCAAATCATGCTGCAGTCAATCTATTAATAGCCAATCAGTCCTCCACTGGGAGTCCGCATAACTGACACTTTAAGTTGTGCAATTTCGGTCCCGTTCCTGGTCCCAGTCCCGGTCTCGGCAACCCATGCCTAATTTAATGTCTGACTGTCGCATCGATGCCAGAGCACTAATGAGCTGCTGTTGCTGTTCTCCTTCGCGTTGTGGAATTTAATTTTAGTTCCCCATCAGGATGCCTTCCCCCTTCGTACCTATCTCACAAATTACTCTGAGAAATTGCAGTTTTCACACGTGCTTCCCATTAAATGAAACGATTACAGTCCGATTTCAGCTTATATATAAGTGAAATTTATTTGCAGTGCAGTCTGCTAGCATCAAAAGATACTACACACTCATAGAGAAGCATGTTCATAGCTCTATGATTTAAGTCGACGGCACTGCACAGCCAACTCTGGGCTGCTTCGGCGCACTGGTGTAACTCATATATACACATAAAGAAGTTTGTCATAAATTATAGATACTAATGAGTTATGTATGCGTACATAAGATATTTCTTGTGCAGCTGCTTAACAGGCTGACACTGTCAATCGGTGAAAGAGCATTGGTGATTTTTATGCGTGGCAAGAGGGGAAGCAATAAATGTGCTTACAGTTTTTTAACTGGATCTAGAGTTATGCGTTGATTAGCAGTCAATTACATACGCAGTTTTATTCACATTTTAATTGCTCCCCGCAACTACTGAATCAATAAAATTGTGTTTCAGTCGTGATTGATAATTACTCCGTGTTGAAAGCTAATTAAATGAAACTTTCCTGTAGCTATCGAACGCGCTGGCCCAATAGCTAAATGTGAGAATTATGTTTAAGTCGAGTCGAATCGAGTTAAGTCAAGTCGGGTCGAGAGCCCCTAACGAATAGTGGCACAAGTTTACGTACGGGAAGCCGCATTAATTATGCATTTATGCCGTTGCAATATGTTGACCGCACACTTAAAGTACACACATTTGCGGTCGGGCACCATTACAACAATAGATCAGAGCAGGACCGAAGACAATGGCCGAAAGTCAGATGAACCTGTCGTCCTACCAAGCACATTTGACCGCAAACAATAAATGCTTGCAACTAAATGCACTTTAGGGGCACCCAAATACACCTCTGAATACGTGTGTGGGTGTTTGCGATGGACACAAATTAAGCACGACGAGCACACAAAATGGTTGCCTGCCCCGTTCCCCATTCTTCCAAACAAAACGTGTCATGAGTGATGTTGTTTCGATTGCTGATTTAATGCACCCCTCCAACAGTGCCGAGACTTAGGACATTGGCAAGCCACTGGCCGTACAGATAAGGTAGTGGCCGGGGCAATTGCAAAGGCAGAGGCGAAGACGGAGGTGAAAGAGTTTTGCTGTTGGCAAGACGAGTCACATGCATCTCCTTGACAATGCGACAAACGATGACGACGACGACGACGATGACGACGACGTCGCCGACAACTGCAAGCAATACAGCTCCAGCACGGCCCATCCCCAGCCCCCATCAAACGTACAAACTAACAAGCCAAGCGACATATATCAACAGTACCCTAGCAGCCGTACATCAGAGCATTTGCTCGTCTGTCATTGTTGACTGCGCCCGTTCTGCAGTAGAACTACTACACCGTGGGCTACAGGCAATGTGTATTAACAGAATGTACTTATTATAACCTCAAATGAGTATTTACTTTATTTGATGGGAAAAGCTTACACTGCAGATATACATTTGTTAATCCAAAACCTTGAATTTAGGAGCTGTATCAATAGCTATCCATAAAAAGTTTACGCTAATTATATTCAATTTTTTTTTTTTTTTTTTTTTGTTTTGGAATGAGTGACTTGAGAAGTTATTCATTATCGTTATTAAACACAATTCTCTGTTGTAAGATTTTATCGACTGCATATTTAATGGATCTATCTTGTGTATTAGAAGAACCGCAGTTGGGATTGCACTTAGTATGAAAAACTTATTTAATAAAGAAAAGAATATAGTACCTTGATTTCAAAATTATTCCACTGTGCATGCCTTAGCTGTTAAAGCTAAACTAAACTGATGTTTGTGTTTTAGTTGTTGCTCTTCCTTCAATTACTGTGCTGTTGCTGTGTGGTTATTGTTGTGTTAGTCGTAGCTGATGTTGGTGCTTGTTGCTAGCCTTTTGTTTAAATATGATTAATGGCCAATGTCGCTCGTTGCAGCACTCAATGCAATTCCATTATCATCAGTTCACCCTCATCATCGTCATTATCGTTATCATAATTATCGTGGATATTTTGGCCAAATTACTCAAAGTTCAGTAAAAACTGTCCCACACTTAGATGCTATACAAGAAAGAAAGAAAGAAAGAGAGAGCCTGATGAATTGGGACTGGGAATCTATGCTGTTCTGGTTGGGCTGCCCACTCTATCGCAAAGTCAAAGTCGTTTGTTATTCATTAATACCCTTAGTTCTTGCCCTGTTTTGCTGAGAACTTGCACAGTTCTCCTTGCTGATAATTAGCTGCTCTGTCTGTTGGTTTTGCCCCAACACTTTTCACTGTTCTCTCTGATTCGTGTTGTTGTTGTTGTCGCTGTCGCTTGTTTTATGTATTTTGTGGCTGCATTACTTCCGTTGATGTTTATTCTTAGCTGTTTGCATTTGACAAATGACATTTTTGGCATTGTGCAACTGGCAAACGACGCAGCAAAACTTGCCACAGCCACAGCGACAACTTTTTTTTGCCTTCAGCTTCATCTTCAGCTTGTGTTTGTGTTAGTGTGTACTTTTGTGCTCTCCTTTCAGCAATTTCCAAAGGAAATCTAAATTATTTTTCAGAGTTATTGCAGTTGCCTTCAAAGTTTTTATGCCCTGCTTGATGTTTGCCCCAGTAATTCGTTCGCTCTGACATCGGACACGTGTAGTGATTAATAATTCCATGATAAAGCCCAGAACAGGAAAAAAAATATGCATTGGAGCAAATTATAGTGGTGAAAATTGTCGATTTAATTAAATTCAATAAGCACAAAATGATTTCTACTTGTGGTCCCCATCCATTGCCGGCCATAAGAGAATGAGTTTAAATTAAAAGAGTATTATTTTGTAAATTTAAATCTTTCTCTCTCTCGCATTCTCTCTCCTCACAGTCAATCGATCTCTACGCTGAATGAATATCTTATTTCAGCTACTTCACTTCTATTAAGTAGTAAAAATTAAAAATTAAAAAAGATAGATCCACCATTAAATTACACATAGAGATTTAATGTCACCGCAAGTATTTACAGAGTCGATAAACATTTACATTGGTGCCCATGTTGAGTGAAAGCAGGTAAGCATTCTGAGGACCGCAAAACCGTGAGCTGTTTGCCGTTCAATATTGAATATGTTATATAGTTAATGCAAGCCAATTTTCGCATGCGCTGAGCTGGACATTTAATTATTATACCCTGATCACATTGCAAATGCGAAAAAGGGGTATAATTGCTATGTGTAATTAATATATATATATATATATATATATATATATATATATATATATTCTTGATCAGGACGGCAGGCCGAGTTGATTTAGTCCTGTCTGTCTGTCCCTCCTATCGTCCGTCCGTCCATCCGTCCTATCGTCCGTCCGTCCATCCGTCTGTCCGCATGTATGAACGCGTTGATCTCATACCAAAAACAAGTAAAACGAGTAACAAAACTCTAGTCGAGACTGCTCGACTATGAGATACCATGAATTTTGAGCTGTAATATCAGTCATTAAGAGTTTAATTTATTCATTAATAGTAACCAACACATGCACACACACACACACACACACACAAACATATGCATGCACGAGCATTCACGTAATATGCTCACTGCGCAGTTATGCGGCTGCAGAAGAGGCTGTACTATGGAAACTTTATTGTTTAATAACTTTTTTTCTTACTTATGTTTTTAATGAAATTTTCGGGAAGTTATTATGACATTTATGTACCTATTTGCCAAATTTAGAGTCTCTAGTATTTAATACATGTGAGTTGTAAATTTGTTGAATTGTGGGCGAAAGGGGCGTGGCATCAAAAATCTAAAAATGACAAAATATGCGGATTCAATATAGCAATCAAACACAACTTAGTACACGATTCTATTTTTAACGATGTGCACGCCAGACCTAAAAAACAAAGCGATATTTTCGATAGTTATCGATTATAAGGAAATAAGATGAGTTATCGAAAAAAAAATAAACTCGTACAGCGTATGGTATCATCGAGCATTTTGCTTTTTATTTGAAGTCTCTAGCTTTTTTGGTTTACGAAATCCACGTGCTTACACGGATGGACGGACGGACGGATAGACGGACAGGGCTAGTTCAACTCAGCTCGTCGAGCTGATCAAGAATTTATATACTTTATGGGATGTGGCACGTCTCCTTCTGCCTGTTACATACATTTTCACAAAAAACATTATAACCTGAAGTTTTATTTTCAATGGACTTAGGGTATAACAATAATTTTTGCACATCCAAGCTAAAGCACTATGTTGATGAAAGAGTGTATTTCTTTGGGTGTTTTCAAATTTGAATGCCATGACCCAAGAGGAGAGAGCAGAGTCTACCTATAATACTCGAGTATTGAATATGTTAAGTTGGCGGACTCATTTTAGTTCAGATTATTCAAAAATGGAAGATCTATGTCCTTATCTATCTGCATAGATTGCGGTCATTGTACAAACCACATCATATGCGTATTTATAGACGGATGTGCTATCTGTCAGCTATAAATGCACTTGTAGCCATAAATAAGAAATCACGACTTCCGATTTTGTTTGGTTTGCTATTTGTTTGAGCAGAAAAAAGTATTGAATTAGTAAAATGCGCGTAAAAGACGTCTTAAAGTTGTCAAAAACTTTGTCATGGCTCGTTGCATTACGATTGGCGAGGTGGTCGCATATAAAAATGGGGATACAGCCGTAGAGAGAGAGAGAGAGAGAGAGAAAGAGTGAGAGACAGTGAATGAAAAGGGCACGGTGCTCAGTATCATCAAGGAAATTAAAAATTATTTAAAAGGCAGCAAAACTCTCGGACCCGCTTCCATTTTATAATTTCGTATAGTTGCTATACGTTTACCGCCTCACCCAGTTATCCCGCTCTATGCGTCGCTTCCTTCCAGTTGAAAACTTTTTTTAAACAGTTATAGCTTTTTAGAGCGCAACTATTTCGTGTAAAACTTTTAATGGATTTCACAAGACCCGAGAAACGGTTCGATAATAGTGAGAGAAAGCGCGTCAAAAAATAGACACCCTCTGTGAATCGGTAGAAGAGAAAGCTCAAGGAAATTGAGTTCGGGTAGTAAAATAAGCGGAAATGAATGGTTTTAAATAACAGCAAATTATGAGGCAAGTTTTCAAGAAATGAGAAACAAGTTCATGGGAGCGAAAACTTTTATAAATAAATGGTTTAATAAACAACTTTGGATTCTTTCACTGATATTTTGCCTTGATGATATAAAGTGCTAATTGTCTGATAAGAAACTGACCATTATTTAGTTTAGTATCGGCCTTGTTCACAACGCTTTTTACAGACACAATTAGATATTCGTGGCACAAAATTGAATGCGTATCTCCCGCATTTATTTAATTTAAAGTTGTTTCGCCCATAACAGGCATACAGCTCGGGGCTAAAGTAAAGAAATAAACAAAATGCAGTTAATAAATAAGCAAATAAATTTAAACTACATAAACGAAGTCTCTCCCACCACTGGTTACCAATATATTTGACCTAGCCTCCTCTGGAAATAAAAAGCAAGCATTTTCCACCAGGGAACTAGGGTGAGGTTACTTACAATGCTTGGGGCTATGTTTATTTTTGCAAAATATGTTGGGCACATATTTACACACATATGTATGTAAACTTATCAATACACACTCATGAGGTAGACGGATGGCTTCGTTGTTGTTTGTGGGTTGGCTTTCTTTTCCTTGTTCACTGCTTTGCAGACACTACCCAACCACCCCTACACAACCAGGCAACCAGCCATCCAAGAACCCATTCTCTGTTCGGCTCTCGCTTACAGCTCAACCGAACATCGTTTTTGCGTTTTGACCTCGCTTTAAATTGCTTTGGCACTTAAGTGGTTTGCGCCAGGCCTCCGCCCCAGAGAGGCTACCACGTGTCGTCGTTTTGCAGTTAAGCTGAAATTACAAAATGTTTGTTTAATTAGAAGTTGTGCGTGCCTTTAACCCGATGCATCGAATGATTATTACACCAATCAACAGCATTTTTCAACTCCTGAATGAATTTGTGACTTGAAACATTAAATTATATATGAGATACCATAGTAGAATCTGGAAGAATTTAAGCTACAAATCAGGATCAAGTCATAACATATTCTACCAAGCCCTTTACGAATTTAATGTCCAATTTTATCACAACCATATAGAGGATATGCTCAAAGTTATGAAGCTTGATATCCATTTTAGCGATTAATTATACATATATTCTTGTTTCATATAAATATATATCTACTTAAAAGTGATAATATGAATAATGAGTTAAAACTAATAAGCCGTAACTTTTTATTAAAAGTCAAATTAAAATTGTGTAGTTTAGTGTGCGTTTTGAAAATATGACCAGCCAAGTGGACTATGCCACATCTCAATCAGAAAACAGACCGTATACCTCTGCACGCTCCCACTGACTTTCACAATTCATGCACACACAGACACACACTCACATAGTCGCACTTGTTTACATGTTCGTGTGCCTCTACCAAGTGGTTCGGTTGTCCCAACCCTGCGTCCCATTAAATACGGTCAACTTATCTAAGAAGTGCCCTCCACTGTGGTTTTATTCTGGCTTTTCCGTGCGTATTCCAGTTGTGCTTCATGTTGCTCTTGTATAATTCAATTCGTGAATTAATTTTATCCGTTTAGCCGGCAAGCTTCAAGTGTTTTGTGGCTTTTTAAGTGCCGGCAATCCGGCTGAAAATGAATTTAACCTTAATGCATTGAATACACATGATAACAGAATAAGCTATGAGCCATGAGCCGAACCTTCACGACTAAGCTGTTGGCATTTGGCAAACACTAACCTGCCAAACACATAACTAATAATTGCATCTATTCGTCTACTTTCAGGTGAGTAAGACTTACTCAATTATTGTCTAATAGAAGCAAATATTCTATGGAAGGTAAGCAATTCATATATTATTTACCTCACAAGATATATACTTCATTCCGAGATACTAAAATGAAATTCGTGCGAATTGTGAAGAATAGATGAGTGATTTACCTTGTATAAGTGAAATGATTTTATTCTCCGACAAAGCCCATGATGGATCTTAGTTTTAGACGTGTTTTGGTGTATTGGGAGTTTTGTTCCGATTGAAACCGTCCAAAACTGAGGCCGATTGTGAGGTATAATCATCCAAAAACACAGACGATCAATTCAATAATAATTGAATTAAACAAGTGAAAATTTGTATTTAAATTAATTTATATCAATTAAATATTACATATTAAATTATAAAAAATATAAGCAAAAAACTTAAGAGTAAACGAACAAGCAATTAAATAAAAATATATTAACTTAGAACCATTAGCTTTGTTTATTTAAGCGTGTCTATAATTCAAAGAAAAATGAAACCACTTGCAGAAAGAAAAAAAAATTATTCAAAATTATAGAAAGTGATAAATTTTGGTGTAATGAAAGTGTCTAAAAACATGTATATATAAAAAATATAATACAGGACAATGTCGAATGTACAAACCATTAAACAATTTGATTTATGCTTTTTACAAGCTATATACTTCGTTTTACAAGCATTTTAAATTTTTAGGCCCTGAATCCATTGAAAATAAAATTTTAAGGTATCATTTTTTTGTGAAAATGACTCAAACAGTCAGAATAAGGCGTGCCACACACCATAACGTATATACAGTCTGTCAAGAAACAGATTACACAAATCGAAAAATTCACATTTTTCGACTTTAGACACAAATATTATGGCTATTTATTCAAATTAACTTAATTTTTTTGATGGCAATCTGTTTAATAACGAAATTTGAATTAATTTATAAAAAAAAAAAACAAGTAAGAAAACTCTAGTCGGAGCGCCCGACTAGGGGATACCCTAATCCCACCCCCCCTTAGTTTTCTTAATATAGTCAGTCCATAACTCGTATGTACAACCATATCACGCGACTTAAATCTTTGCGAATTACACTAAGAATGTCGATCAAAGAGGAATTATGCAAACAAATTCGACACAAAGATTGTACCAGCACACTTTTGCAAGCTCACAATAATTGTTCCGTTACTATTAAAGAAGAAGAATCGAAAACATATTCGCACAGCGACACACAGCGCCTGCGACTGCGACACACAGCGGCGAGCGGCAATTGGAAGTAGGTAGCAAAAACAATTCGAACACAATTCGACCCAAACTCGAAGGCAATTGCGGTTCTTAGAAAATTTGTTCGCGAGCATTTGCATGTATGTGTGCACATGTATACATAATGAACATGTATAAGCGCCAGCTGGTCTCTGTGCGCTTTACAGTTCAATCGCTGTTGATCTGGCCAAACATTTTGTTTAATAACTTTTGTGTTTATCAACAGCTTTTGATGAAACTTTCACCATATGATTTAAATAATTGATGTAGTTATTAAAAAGACCAAACACCATATATATTGCAACTGAAAATAATTTTGAAAATTGTGGGGAAATTTGGGGCCGGTATCCAAATGTAACAAAATCCGAAATTGGTAAAAATACAAAAAAAACTACATGCGAAATTTTGAGTCTTTAGCTCTTAAGATAAAAAAGATAAAAAATCATAACTGATTTTTCATATGTTTTTAAATCGATAACAAATATTCAGGAATAGTTATCGATTTTCTGAAACAAACTCGATATGCGCGTCCAATATACGCGCCTAACAAAAAAAATTGAAGTCTCTAGCTCTTATAGGTTCTGAGATCGACGCGTTCATACATACGGACGGACGGACGGACAGACAGACGGACAGGGCTCAATCAACTTGTCTTGTCGTCCTGATCAAGAATATATACTTTTGGGGGTGTGGCACGCCTCCTTCTGCCTGTTACATACTTTTAACAAAATCATTATACCCTTTTTTCCCATTTTCAACGGGATCAGGGTATAATTAGCAAAATTGAAAAGGGGTGGAAAATAAACAACAAAAACTAAGATTACACAAGATTCACGGTGTCAAGAAACTCCTTACACAAAATGCTTCTGCTGTTGTTAGCTTGAAATTTAAAGCGTATTTATATATATTATATTATATTTTTTGCTAATTTTAATATCTGATATGACATTTTATAGCATTGGACACATATTGCAGTTGTTGTTTAAATGATTAAACAATTTTGTTTTATTGTTACATTGCAGCATTATTATTGTTTTGTAGCAAATTTTGACGATTTCCTAGAATTAATAACTAGTTCACATCCATATTCCGCCCGATTTATAGTGCTACAACTATTTTTCTTTGACACAAACAACAATTCAACTAGTTTCCCAAAAGATTTTCTCAACTTGTGATCATAATAAATCCATTGTATTACATCAAAGCTAAATCTGTGGACAGGCATTATTACAAATTAAAGTAAATCACTTTTTAGATGCGTCACCAGCAATATTTTTCAAACACATTAAAGACGATGCAAGAATAAGCATATTGAACGCGACGCCCACAGCAAACGCAACGGTAAAGCCGCGTTATTTCACAGAACTCGACCAACCCTAATTGAACAACGAAGTGTGTAAAAAGTTTATTGACAGCGTGAATCTTGTGTAATCTTATTTCTTGTTGTTTATCTTCCCACCCTTTTTCAATTTTGCTAATTATACCCTGATCCCATTGAAAATGGGGGTATAATGTTAAAAGTATGTAAAAGGCAGAAGGAGGCGTGTCACACCCCAAAAGTATATATATTCTTGATCAGGACGACAAGCCAAGTTGATTGATCCCTGTCCATCTGTCTATTCGTCAGTCCGTCCGTCCGTCCGTCCGTCCGTCCGTCCGTCCGAATGTATGAACGCGTCGATCTCAGAACCTATAAGAGACTTGCATTTTTTTTTTGTTATTTGGATACCGGCCACAAATTTCCCCACAATTTTGAAAATTATTTTCAGTTGCAAATGTGGCAATATGTATAGGGTGTTTGGTCTTTTTAAAAACAACAATAATTATTTAAATCATATGATGAAAGTTTCATCAAAATCCGTTGATAAACACAAAAGTTATTAAGCAAAATGTTTTACACTTAGAAACAGAGAACGAAAAGCAGAGCGCACAGAGACCAGCTGGCGCTTATACATGTTTATTATGTATATATGTGCACACAATTGCTTTTGAGTTTGGGTGGAATTGTGTTTCAATTGTTTTTGCTGCCTACTTTCAATTGCCGCTTTGCGCTGTGTGTCGCTGTGCGAATATTTTTTCGATTCTTCTTCTTTAAAAGTAACGAAACAATTCTTGTGAGCTTGCAAAAGTGTGCTGGTATAATCTTCGTGTCGAATTGGTTGGCGTAATTCCTCTTTGATCGACATTCTTAGTACAATTTTCATAGATTTAAGTGGCGTGATATGGATGTATATACGAGTTATGTACTATATTAAAAAACTAAGAGAGGGTGGGATTAGGGTACCACTAGAGTTTTCTTACTTGTTTTTTTTTTTTTTTATAAATTAGTTAAAAATTTGTTATTAAACAGATTGCTATCAAAAAATTTAAGTTAATTTGAATAAATAGACATAATATTTGTGTCTAAAATCGAAAAATATGAATTTTTCGCTTTGTGTAAACTGTTTCTTGACAGACTGTATATTCTTGGTCAGCGCGACGAGTTTAATTAGCCCTGTCTACCCGTCCATACGAATGCATCGTTCTCGCAAATGTTAAAAGCTTGAAAAACACAGAATACTGGTTGAAAACATATTCGCAGTGCGGAACAAAGCGCTGAGAAGCACATTTAAAGTAGGTAGACGATAATTCAAATTTAAACGCAATATCAATTCGTAGAATATAGTGCGCGAGCATTTGAATGTACTTGAACACATGTATAAATAATGAACATGTATAGGTACCAGCTGGTCTCGGTGAGCTCTGAATTTCATGCGCTTTGTGGCCAATCATTATGTTTAATAACTTTTGCGTTTATCAACGTATTTTGATAAAAGTTTCACCATATGATGTAAATATTTTTGTTGTTTTTTGGAAACCAAAATCCTTCAATTATGTATATGCCATATTTACACCTAAAGCAAGTAACGAAACTCTAGTCGAGACTGCTCGACTAAGATATACCCTGAATACATTGAGCTGTAATACCAATCATAAAAAGTTTCATTTATTCATTAATAGTAAAAAACACATGCACACACACACACACACACACACAAACATATGCATGCACGAACATTCACTTAATATGCTTACTGCGCAGTTATGCGGCTGCGGAAGAGGCTGTACTATGGAAACTTTACCTATTTGCCAAATTTCAAGTCTCTAGTATTTGATACTTAATCTTAGTGCACGATTCTATCTAAAAAACAAAGCGATATTTTCGATAGTTATCGATAATAAATAAATGGGACGAGTTATCGAAAAAAAAACTCGTACAGCGTATGGTATTATCGAACATTTTCTTTTTATTTTACGTCTCTAGCTTTTGTGGTTTACGAAATCCACGTGTTTACACGGACGGACAGACAGACGGACAGGGCTAGTTCAACTCAGCTCGTCGAGCTGATCAAGAATATATATACTTTATGGGGTGCGGCACGCCTCCTTCTGCCTGTTACATACATTCGTACAAAAATATTATACCCTGATTTTCCATTTTCAATGTATTCAGAGTATAAAAAGATAAAAAATCTTAACTGATTTTTCATATGGTTTCAAATTGATAACAAATTATCAGGAATAGTAATCTATTTTCTGAAACAAACTCGATATGTGCGTCATATTTACGAGCCTAACAAACAAAATCAAGTCTCTTTCTCTTAATGGTTCTGATATACACGCGTTCATAAATACGAGCGGACTGACGGACAGGGCTCAATCAACAAGGCTTGTCATCCTGATCAAGTATACATATACTTTATGGGGTGTGGAACGCCTCCTTATGCCTGTTACATACTTTTAACAATACCATTATCACCTGTTTTCCCATTTTTGAGGGAATCCGGGTATAATAATAAAAATGGCATATTAAATTATATATTTTAAAAATCGCTTCAAACGCCTCAATGCAATCGAAGCAATTTGCATTTAGAGGAACAGTGATCTATCTTCGACTGATCAAGTATTATTTATACAATTTATATAACTTATATAAATGCGGTGACTCGGCAAAAAAGTCATTGATTCACTGACGACTCAATGTTTTTAAGTTTAAGATAAATTACAATACTAATACAGCTTGCAGCTGACGGGCGTTGGAATTAAACAGAATCGGACACGGAGAAAAACCGTAAGTGACATATACAAAAAAAAAAAAAAAAAGAGATTGAAATACCGGCACGGGAAAAAAATTTAATGCATTTTACTTGCAAAATTTATTGCCCAAATAAATTATCTTAATAATATCAAATAAAAAGCAACGCATTCGAACGCAACGCCCTGTGTGAGCGACGTTTGGAGAGGAGGACGAGATGGAAGATACATTTACACAGGGAGTGAGGGAGATGGTATGCGTACAAAGAGGAACCGATGCTAGCGCTGTTGGTTATTAACATGTGTACGAACACTTTGGTGAAAATGAGAACGAGACTCATAAGAAAAGAGAGAGAAATAGAGAGAGAGAGAGAGAGAGAGAGATAGAAGAGACGTGCGTTATTTGGTTAGCTTGAGACAGCGAGAGAGGGAAAGAACAATGTGAAGCACACTGCATGCCAAAGGCAACGAGTGTGGGTGGAAGGGAAAAGCCTGATGGGTTGAATTGCGATGGGGGCAGCGTTCTGGAACAAAAATCCTTTGCATGCACAATTTAAGCAGGATTTATGACTGGCAATATTGCCGTGCTGGAGTAACTAGAAGAAGAAGAATATCCCTTTGTGTGTGTGCGTGAGAGGGCTTGGTATTATAGCTTAGATCGTCGATTGTGCGTGCAAGAAATTAAATTGCCAAATGCCCATTACATTGCTAGGGTTAAGGACGATTGAGGTTATGCAAATGGCTAAATTATGATAATCCTTTCCGAAAATATTGAAAAATTGCAGAAACATTCGCTTACACACCTAAATATATTTATATACAATACATTCTATTCGGATCGTCTACTGACACTTACGAGCTTATATCCTTTGCATGAGGACTTAACGAGACTATTATACCCGCATGCATATGTAATACATTATACATATTTTTATATATGAAACAATTGTATTTTTATACCCTGATCCCATTAAAAATGGAAATACATGGTATAATAGTTTTGGTAAAAGTACATAACAAGCAGAATCAGGAGGACAAACCGAGTTGATTGAGCCCTGTCAGTCTATCTATAGGGTATCCCCTAATCGGGCACGCCGACTAGTGTTTTCTTACTTGATTTTTTTTTTTTTTTTTGGCTTGGCTAAGAGGCCTCAGAAATACACCAACCAATTTTGTAATTTTCACTTGTGAATTTTTGGCCCCTACTAGACTTCTTTATGGTTTAAATGTAACAATGGCTACTCCAATAAAGCATGCATTCACTGATGCATTAATATTATCAAGTCGTGTGGAAAATACGTTGAAAAGATCGGAATTACTTTAAATTTAGTTGGATTTATTAGCCACTATAAATGATCATTAATAGTCCAAGCCATCTAATACAACATTCAATTGTAAACGGTTTAAGAAAAAATCAGCGACAACAAGGGCGACAATAAAAGCGGCACTAACAGAGTTGAAGTTGCTAGGCGACTAGCCGACAGTCAATCTTAGCCCGGCCCCCATTATTACCATAAACATAATGGAATCGCCTTCTCTGTCGGACTGGCTTTCTTCCCTCAGCCCGAACTTTCTTTAGTTGCCCGTCTGCTTGTCTGTTTGTTGTTGAGCTATTGGAGAGTTAAGTCGCGTAATCGATTGATTCGCCGGCCATTTCATTTCAAGGTGCGTTCATGGGTATAAAGTTATAGCCTCGATGTCTACCTCTGCCGCGGCCCGTGCTCTACGCCCTTTGTGCTGAAATTGAGATTTATTGCAAAATTTGAATTATAAAGCAATTTATAATGTATAATGGCAGGGAGGGTAGGAACAGAAGAAATAGCAGCAGCCATCTTGACATATTGTGCATCATAATGATGATGAAGCTGTGCGTTACAGCGGATGACGACGACAACAAGGCATGCTTTTTGTTGCTAATGTTGCCAATTCAATTCAACTATTACCAGTCTGAGGGATCTCACCAAAGCCTCCGATAGTCGCTTAACAATCAATTGGAATGAATTTCGTGATTTGTTTGACTATGGGATATGGAAATTCAAGACTATTTTAAATAGTTGGATGAAGTGAAAAACAAGAATTTTGAAAAGTTCTGTGCAATATTTAAATTTTTAAAAACTATTTCCTGCACTAATTGCAGTAAATTCGTTGTTGAGGGAAATCAAGTGCGAAAAGTAAAAGCTAATATTGATGTTGATCCTGTTTTCAATTTTAGCTTGTTGGTAAAATATTCGATATGTAATTTTGATTGAGAAAATACGAAGAGAAGTAGGACTGAGAAAGAACACTTGCATCAATTGCTTATGCTTTTGAAATCAATAACGGTTTTAGTTCACTGAGAGGAAGTTCAGTCAAAGCTGACAAGTTGTTTTTTGGAAAAGATGAATTTTATAGAAATTATTTTGTTGCTATAAATTAACGGAAAATTTAGTTCTGTTCAATGTCTTCTATAGTCTAAGTTTCTCTCAGTGCAGCACTGCACAATAAAGTGTGCGTAGTTCAGACAGGCCGTCACTCCAACTGAAGGCAACTGCCGGACGGCCAAGCGTCCAACCTAGAGCCGAGAACCAAGAGCTAGAGCCTGCGTATTTGCTATGCCCTGTCGCCCCGCCATGGCATGGCCCCAACTTTCTTTCTCCCCCTCTCTCTGACTCTATGAGTGTGTGCGTGTCCTTTTGCTTGTAAAGCAATATTTCAATCAAAACAAGAAATAAATTACGGGCTTCACTAGCAGATAGCAGCAGGCACAAGCAGAACAGCAACGAACTAAAGTAAAACTAAATTGAGAGTTGAAGAGACAGACCAGGCGGCAGGTTTTAGGGCAATTTGTAGGCCTGGTAGATGGCAGGAGCAAGAGGTTTGCAGTCAAAAACAGGGCAGGCAAAAAGTTGCGAAAACTCTTTTACTCTTGAGCGTAAGAAAGCAGGCTAAAGTGTTCAACTATAAGTACATAACTATTTTGGAAGTACGCATACATAGACACATACATTCGCAGACACAGACACGCGCATACTCTGTTCTCGAAAGTTGCAAGTTGGAAAATAAAATGCTACGCAGGTGAGACAAAGTTGCAACAGCAGGATAAATGCCTAAAAACAAAAAGAAGGCGGTAGTGCAGGCAGCCTAATAGTCAGTCGTTTCTTCAATGTGATGAAAAAATTAACTTGGAAATGTAAGCAAGTTTCTAGAGCGCAGCAAGCCGTCCGCACCAACTGGCCAATTTTCTATTTGTATAAAACCAATTGTGGGTACTGCTCTGATGAAAGATATATTCCTGCGTAACAATTTCATTGCAACATTTTTCTTAGCATAGATATATTGTAAGTTTTTAGGTATACGGTGGAACTGCCAAGGACCTACATTTGTAATATGTGCGAAAACATTACTTCTCATTGAATAAGCTTAAAAATATGGACTCGCTCCATTATTAATTTGGTTAAACATGATAGAGATGAATGCAGTTGAGCTTTAAGTAAACACAAACCTCTACGACTTTGGCTTAGTATGTTTGTGGATTCATTTGCGAACAACCTTTAGTTAGAGAGGACACAAGAAGCGTCTGACATATGACTAGTTGCCAAGCCGTGTTCGTGCGAACTGCATTGTGACCGGCGACCTGCAAACCATAACAGCTACAGCCGATGATGGCGTTGGCAACGGCGACTGAGGAGCTGACAGGCAAATCATGGATAAGGAAACCGCAGAAAAGTTGTGCCTTCGGTCAACTCGGAAACTTCATGGAGATCCTTGTCCCAGACTAAACAGGGTCATTAACGTTTTCTGCCATATTTTTCATTTGCCTTCTACACATTTTAGCATTTATATTCAATTTTAAAGTCTTTGAATTAAGCTGGTTTGGTTAGGAATACCGTGACTTAGCTATCCGATGTATCGAATGGCATCCAAAATCGAAAGATATGCATATTCATTATTGCAATCAAACACAACTTAGTGCACGATTCTATCTAGAACGGTGTGCACACTAGGCCTCAAAAACAAAGCGATATTTTCGATGGTTATCGATTATAAGGAAATGGGATGACTTATCGAAAAAAAAATTAGCTCGTATAACATATAATATTATCGAGCATTTTGCTTGTTATTTGAAGTCTCAAGTTTATGTGATTTACGAATAGTTGGCGCTTATACGAACGAGTTCAGCTCGCCGAGCTGATCAAGAATATATATACTTGATGGTCTGTGGCACGCCTCCTTCTGCCTATTACATTTGCACAAAAACAGTGTATCATGAAATTTTATTTTCAATGAATTCAGTGTATAACAAGTTAAATAGTTATTTACATCATATGGCGAAAGTTTCATCAAAAACCGTTGATAAACACAAAAGTTATTAAATAAAATGTTGATATGGTTGTATATACGAGTTGTGCACTATATTAAAAAATAAGAGCGAGTGGGATTAGGATATCCCCTAGTCGGGCACGCTGACTAGAGTTTTCTTACTTGTTATACCCTGAATCCATTGAAAATGGAAACTTCAGGGTATAATGTTTTTGTGCAAATGTATGTAACAGGCAGAAGGAGGCGTGCCACACCCCATAAAGTATATATATTCTTGATCAGCTCGATGAGCTGAGTTGAACTAGCCCTGTCCGTCTGTCCGTCCGTCCGTCCGTCTGTCCGTCGGTGTAAACACCTGGATTTCTGCAACCACAAAAGCTAGAGACTTCAAATAAAAAGCAAAATGCTCGATAATACCATACGGTGTACGAGTTTATTTTTTTTTTTCGATAACTCGTCCCATTTCTTTATTATCGATAACTATCGAAAATATCGCTTTGTTTTTGAGGTCTGGCGTGCACACCGTTAAAGATAGAATAGTGCACTAAGTTGTGTTTGATTGCTATATTGAATCCGCATATTTTGTCATTTTTGGATTTTTGATGCCACGCCCCTTTCGCCCACAATTCAACAAAAACGATAACTCACGTATATCAAATACTAGAGACTTGAAATTTGGCAAATAGGTACATTTGGATGTCATAATCAAACTGTGCAGTGAGCATATTACTTGCATGCATATGTTTGTGTGTGTGTGTATGCATGTGTTGTTTACTACTAATGAATAAGTGAAACTTTTTATGATTGGTATTACAGCTCAATGGATTCAGGGTATCTCTTAGTCGAGCAGTCTCGACTAGAGTTTTGTTACTTGTTTTTATTTTATTATTTAAATTCTTTGTGCTTTTTGGCTTTACGAGATGCGTTTATACGGACAGACGGATCGAGAATATTTATATATATAACACATTTTTCACATATATACATTTTCACTATTCCATTTTATCTTGGAATTAAATTCTGTTCCAATCTGGAGGAATTGGGCAATAAAAACTAGAAATTAATTAGAGAAAAGTAGATAATTTGCTAAAAAAAAATATACGTATCTAGACAAGAACATGCCGTTGGGGGAAAGCATCAGCTATCACTTGGGATACCTAACATGTATGAAATTGTGACAAAGGGAGCGTGTTCTGATGAGAAAATAAAATCTCGGAGGTCACGTAAACTATTCGGAGCAAATGATGGTGAAGCATCGAGTATTTCCATTAGTTAAATAAATAATACACATCGAAATAAATTATTGAGCAGCCCCGTGCAGTCCAGGCTCATAGGGAGAAAACTTTCATTTCTCTATTTCACGAGCAGGCGCTCCCACCCCAAGTGATTTCCACATAGCTTACCTGACAAAGGTCAGCCGAGATCATACATCAACCAAATGCAAACCACAAACAAGCACGCCTGCAATCCGGCAGAGGACTTAAAAGATGTCACACGATGTTGTCGTAGTGAATATTGTATGAGTCTTTCGACCTCCTCAACTTTGAGCAGGAAACGGCAGATAGAGTCACTTATTGACCCATTTTAGCATCGCCAAACAATCTCCTCGACATATACCATGCGGTCGACGAACGAATGTGTGGGAGGTTAGCCTCCCAACAGCGAATCTATACTTATAAATGCCACAAAAATCAAAAGGAAATGCCACTTATGCCTAATGGCATTAACTAACTCTGTAGCTGACAGCAAAAGCAAAAGCTCAACTGACGCCCACAATAGTCACAGACTAGTTGTGAAGATGGCTGAGAGAACTAATGTTGAACAGACACGATGAGCAATCGTTCTAACATCACTGATTAAGGAGTACTGATTATAAACAATATGAGACATAAACACTAAGCCATTACACTCGGTTTTACCATTGTAAAAGGGATCGAGATGTAATTATTGACTTCATCAAACATAATTTCCACAAGTATTTGAAATAACATTAGTCAAATTGAAGTTATAGTACTTTTATTAGTGGCTCGTTGTATATTTACGTGAGTATACATACGATAAGACAACATTTTAATGAATGCCCCAATAACACAACTTAGAGCAAAGAACTGACTAGGAGATACGCTAATCCCATCTGCTCTTAGTTTTTTAATATACACAGTACACAAAATGCAACCTCTTTGTAATACTCAATTTTTATACCCTGAATCCATTGAAAATGGAAATTTCAGGGTATAATGTTTTTGTGCGAATGTATGTAACAGGCAGAAGGAGGCGTGCCACACCCCATAAAGTATATATATTCTTGATCAGCTCGATGAGCTGAGTTGAACTAGCCCTGTCCGTCTGTCCGTCCGTCCGTCCGTCCGTCCGTCCATCCGTGTAAACACCTGGATTTCTGCAACCACAAAAGCTAGAGACTTCAAATAAAAAGCAAAATGCTCGATAATACCATACGCTGTACGAGTTTATTTTTTTTTTCGATAACTCGTCCCATTTCTTTTTTATCGATAACTATCGAAAATATCGCTTTGTTTTTGAGGTCTGGCGTGCACACCGTTAAAGATAGAGTCGTGCACTAAGTTGTGTTTGATTGCTATATTGAATCCGCACATTTTGTCATTTTTGGATTTTTGATGCCACGCCCCTTTCGCCCACAATTCAATAAAAACGATAACTCACGTATATCAAATACTAGAGACTTGAAATTTGGCAAATATGTGCATTTGAATGTCATAAACATTCCCCGAAAATTTCATTAAGAACGTATGTCGAGAAAAAAAGTTATTAAACAATAAAGTTTCCATAGCACAGCCTCTTCTGCAGCCGCAATACTGCGCAGTGAGCATATTACGTGCATGCATATGTTTGTGTGTGTATGTGTGCATGTGTTGTTTACTATTAATGAATAAATGAAGCTCTTAATGATTGGTATTACAGCTCAATGGATTCAGGGTATCTCTTAGTCGAGCAGTCTCGACTAGAGTTTCGTTACTTGTTATAATAAAATTTCTGCTGGCGCTTATATTGTGTTTCATGCATTTATGGGAAGTGGCCAAAAATTAAATGTTAAAAACTATTGCCTTTATTAAAGGATTTTGATTAAACTTTGAACTAAATGAAGCTGCAATCCTAATACAGACAAGTTGGTAGAACTTTTCAGTTAATTAGAAAAATAAAAAATCAAGTAAGAAAACTCTAGTCGGATGTGCCCGACTACGTGATATCCAGATTCCATCTGATCATAGATCTTGAATATAGCCCATAGCTGGTATGTAGAACCATATCACGCGACTTAAATCTATGACAAGGGAGTAAGAATATCAATCAAAGAAGAACTATGAAAACAAGTAACAAAACTCTAGTCGAGACTGCTCGACTAAGAGATACCCTGAATCCATTGAGCTGTAATACCAATCATTAAGAGCTTCATTTATTCATTAATAGTAAGCAACACATGCACACACACACACTCAAACATATGCATGCAGGTAATATGCTCAATGCACAGTTTTGCGGCTGCAGAAGAGGATGTGCTATGGAAACTTTATTGTTTAATAACTTTTTTTCTCGACTTATGAAATTTTCGGGGATTGATTATGACATTTAAATATGCATATTTGCCAAATTTCAAGTCTCTAGTATTTGATATGCGCGAGTTGTCATTTTTGTTGAATTGTGGGCGAAAGGGGCCTGGCATCAAAAATCCAAAAATGACAAAATGTGCGGATTCAATATAGCAATCAAACACATTTGATTGCCCACAATTAAACAAAAATGACAACTCGCGCATATCAAATACTATAGACTTGGAATTTGGCAAATAGGAATGTAATTTGAATGTCATATTCACTTCCTGAAAATTTCATTAAGAACATAAGTCGAGAAAAATAGTTAAGCAATAAAGTTTCCATAGTACAGCCTCTTCTGCAGCCGCATAACCGCGCAGTAAGCATATTACGTGAATGTTCGTGCATGCATATGTTTTTGTGTGTGCATGTGTTTTTTACTATTGATGAATAAATGAAACTTTTAATGATTGGTATTACAGCTCAGTGGATTCAGGGTATCTCTTAGTCGAGCAGTCTCGACTAGAGTTTTGTTACTTGTTTATTTATGTTCTCTAGCTTTTGCAGTTTGCGATATCGACGCATTCCTACGGACGTACAGACAAGGTTAGTTTAACCAAGGTATGTCGCAAATTGTCTAGCTATCGAATACACAGTAAATATATCGCCTAACAGCAGGCAAAAGGGCACTTTCAACCGCTCCGGAGCAAGTCCGAATGGGCACAATGGGCGGACTATTATTGTTCATTAGAGCTGAAGTATTTTCGAAGGCGCCTGAAGTAATTCGCAATTCGCATTACGGAGCTGTGCACAACTTTTGTGTTTTAATGCTTTAAGCAAATAATTGCGGATAAATGGCTGTTCATTGGAGAGCACAATGACATGCATTGACATTGGCATCTTCATCATCTTTATCACCCAATCCCAACAGAATATTAAAGTGTAAATTATAGAATGTAAAATTGCAATCCACTCGAGTGCAGCGAAAATCATATTAATAAAAATAATGTGTGCGTATCGCTGTTGCAGTTCGAAGTACGATTAAAAATTGAAATTCACTTTGTCAATTGTGAAGTACAAATGTCAATTCTGGACAATTCAACAAATTCATGAATTCAACGGGATTTTTGTTTCATTTGTCGAATCTTTTTGTTCTCAACTTAATTATAATCCCTGTGAGAACAGAATACTTATAACTATTGGGGTTGACTAGAGAGTGTACATGTAATTATAACTTAAGTATGGAATTAATAAGCCGAGCTCATTGAATTTTTAGAAAAAGGATGAATTATCATTCCAGCTATTAAAATAAATGGTGAATGACAATTTTTCTTAATACAATTTTAAAAAATTGCCAATTTGATCTGTAAACAAAAAATCATACTCTGAATATTTATGATATTGAGAACCCAGAAAATCGTGAATTCCTATATCTTCGAAACTATCAGGATTCGAAAAAAAAACTCCTGCACTGTTGAGGTGCTGTTGACTTCATTCTTCCTCCTTATTCCATTCTTTAAATATAGTACAAAATACAATCACAAATACAATTTGCTACACTAAATAACCGTTGCACATTCGGGAGCAGAGTATCACTCAGTCGGTTGTGTCCAACTGCAAAGTTCTTATTTGTTTCAATATATTGAAAATGTTAGGCAGTGACTGAATAAACTCTCATATTTTTCCAATCGATTATTTGGCGGTTTGCTAAAATGCATTATTATTTTTGGCATTAATAATTCTATATATGCATATACGTTAAAAATAGGTATATAATAGTTATAGGCTTTATTTTGACAAATATTTAGGTTGATCTAGTCGATCGATATCCATCTCTCCATCTGTTTGCATAACCGATTTGAGTTGAGGTATCCTTGGTTCTTGGTCTTGGCTTTAATAACTTCTTAAATTCTTTATGACGGGACCATAAAAAACAGTTTTATATTTTCGGGCATAATTCAGAAAATGATAGCCAGATTTTAAAAGCTTTGATTGCAGATATCAAAATTACCTTTGTTGACATCGCACAGTATGATGTAGCGGAGTTGTCGGCACTCCCTTATTCTGCACATGTCAGAAATTTATGACTGTGGATGACAAGAAATAAAGAAAATTATTGTCTAATTTTCTCTAATCACGCGCTCGTCTGCTCAGTGTAAAAAATCGATGGAGTCAACCGTGCAGGAGAGCTCGACTTTGATCGGTCGGTGTGGCTTCTTCGTCGCTTCGATACAATAAAAATACATTCGACATTGATTAGTTTTCCAAGAATTTTTAACACACATTTCACAGCAGTCATGGAGCATGAGCTCCTGAGCTATCGCTCATCGCACAGCCTAATGTTTGCAGAGTTCCGAGCGATAGCAATCAAACAGTCCATTAGATGGGCGTGTTCGTTTTTACGCTTCATTTAAGCATTTCATGCATTTCATTTCATTTCATTTCATTTCGTGACCCCTTTAATACTTCGCGCTTTGTCCTGTGATACTTTACACACTAGCTCAAAAATTACTATAAAATCGGATGGAAAGATATAGCACATTTCATAAATTAGCAAATATTTTGAGTATTATTATTGATAGAGACTTAAAATATACTCACGTTGATAACATTCAAAAAAGATATAGATTATATATCTACAGAAGGTAAATCAGAAAATTCTACATCTTCTGAACTATCAGTGGCTGTAGAATAAAAGTATGAACGTTGCAGTCAGGCGCAACCATATACCTGATATTATGTTTCCGTAGGTACACTGGTCACTTAGGCTCAAAAAATATTTACTAAACCGAAAGAGGAGCTCAACCGCAGCTCAAAAGTGCAAAAATATTTTCGTAAAAGTGAAGTGTTGAGTTCCTTTTTATGCGCTCTCTCGATGATCCAATAATTAAGTTTTAGCTTACAAATTTTTCATGTCTGTTACGTCTATGATAATCGGATATCTCCAAAATAATCGGGGCTAAGAATAAATTAAGTAAATATTTTTTGAGCCTACATTTGCCGTAGGTGCAAACAGAGTATCACGCTGTCGGGTGTGCTCAACTACAACGGTCTGACTTGGCTTTAATTGTGAATGTTGAACTGTTCATAAAAACTAATGCATCGAATCGAACATGAATGCTTAAGATATCGATGCTAGGCATATAAATGACATTGGCTTAGTAAGAAAAAATTGATGCAGAGATAATTTGTATTATTATACCCTGATCGCATTAAATTGGGAAAATATTGTATTATGGTTTTGTTAAAAGTATATAACAGGCAGTCGGAGAAGTATATATATTCTTGATCAGGAGGACAAGGCGAGTTGATTTAACCCTGTCTGTTTGTCCGTCCGTCTGTCCGTGTCTCGTAGATCTCAGAACCCATAAGAGCCAGAGACTTGAATTGATATGTTAGGCTCGTGTATACGACGCGCATATCGAGTTTGTTTCAAAAAAACCGATAACTATTCCTAAATATATTTTATCGGAGATCTTTTATCCTTTTCATCATAAAGGCGAAAATCTCCAAATCGCATGTAGCTTTATGTATATTTTTACCAATTTCGGGTTTTGTTAACAGGGTATAGTTCTTAAAACAAAAAAAAAAAAAAAAATATTTACATCATGTGGTAAAAGTTTCATCAAAATTTGATTGATAAACACAAAAAAGTTATTAAGCAAAATATTTTACACTTATCAGAAAGGCATGATCGCGCTGAGCCATGCTTGCGCCTATACATACTCATCTAAACATGTGCACACATAAGTTCAAATGATTGTGCAATATATTCTAAGCATCGCAATTGCGTTTGATTTTGGGTCGAATTGTGTTTGTCATATACCTTCTATAAATTTGTCGCTCAGCGCTATGTGCAGTGCGAATATGTTTTCGATACTTCTTCTTTAATATTACAGGAATAATGGTTATTTATTTATTTATTTTTTTTATTTAGTTTTTGATTGATATTCTTAGTAGCATTGTCATAGATTTATGTCGTTATGTGTTATGTGTTATGGTTCTACATAGGAGTTATGCGCTATATTCAAACACTATGATCGGATGGGATCTGGGTATCTTGTAATCGGGCACCTCCAACTGTAAGAAAAATTCCTGATTAGCCGGTTCATTTTATTTGGCAAAGGCGAAGTGAATGAATGCAAGAACATTGGATGCTTCACATCTAATACCGAAGCTATAATGAATAGCTCGTGAATCGAAGTAGAGTAACAAAACTCCTTGGCAGCAGCAAGAACTTTGTATTTAGTGTGAATAATTTATTTAAGTGTTGCAACAATCAAAATAAATTTTTTGTTAAAACTATATCAATGAATAACGTGTCAATAATCCATTAAATTGGGTTTACTTGTTGGTGGTATTCGGATAATTCAAGTTTGGGGCCTCAGAGCATGGATAAATTTTGAAGATTTTTAGCAGTGAACCAAGCAAGACGGTTGTATAAGCAAAATTCCCCATATTTTGGTTCTTTCACGATTTTCATATGTACAAATTGTGACAGTTGGGTCAAACCACTTTTTTACATTGATTTTCGTGTCTCATTCTTGAACAAATTGTCAAAAATGACTTTAAAACTATTTGCTGCAATATTATAGGCCATGCCAGTAAGCCCCCAATGCGCAGGAGCTTACATTATAAACTTGATTGCTTTTTGGCTGCTTCTACTCCTTCACCCCGCCACAGTTTCCACATTAGCCTTAAAGAACTGCTCCTTCATCGACGGCCACATACTGGAGTTTGTGTGCCACGGAAAGTATGAACGCCAAATTCGGCTGCAATATAAGGATCGCAATCCCACCATTAACGCGCCTTACTCCATCTGGCAGCGTGCCGATTATTTTGGCTCCTCAATGCTGCTTATTGTATTCTACGAGGGACCGTTGACCAGATGCTACAATCTTGTGTTCAGTGAAGGCCTCTTCTACTGTAATGGTCGTAACTATCCCATAGAGCTGGACGATTCCGTTATTGTGAACTGCATTCCCTTCCAATTTACGTACGCAGATGAACTACATAAGCAGTGCAAATCATCGAAAAAAAGTCGTCATTCGTCAACTATATCATCAGTCATCATATACATGGAGTCAAATATAATACCAGGTTCTGGAGCAACAAAGTCTCTGTATTGTTCGAATCTTCTCGTTATAGTTATTTTGCTTTTACGATTTTAAGTCTAAACATGAAAAAATTTATTTGGTAAACAATAAAAAGAATGATATAAAACTTAAAACGCTAGCTATTCTTATTATTATGGCTTAGATCTCGAGAAACTCAAACTGCAAAACAAAAATTTCTGTCCATAAGCTTAAAATTTGCTCTGAAACCTACCAAAATAACTTTATTTTATTATATATACTTAACACATATATCAATATTTAACTATATCCATTTAAATCTTTATTTTTATATTTAACTATATTAAATATACAACAGGTTAGAAAACCCTGGTCGAGGTGCCCAACTAAGACCCTTATCCGATAATTTACCGTAATCTTGCAAATTATTATAAAATAAGTAACAACTCTTGTCGAGACGGCTCGACTAAAAGATACTCTGATCCCTTTGAGCTGTAATTCCAATCATTAGAAGTTTCATTTATTCATTAATAGCAATCAACAAATGCACACACACACACATGCAAACACACGTATAAACATGCACGCAATATGCGTACTGCGCAGTTATGGGGCTGCAGAATAGGCTGTGCTATGGAAATGTTATTGATTGATAAGTTGTTTTCTATACATACGTTCTTAATTATAAAAAAAATAAACTTCTATAGCGTATTGTATTATCGAGCATTTTGCTTTATTTATTTCAAGTCTCTAGCTTTTGTGGCTTACACTGACAGATTGACGGATAGGGCTCAATAAACTCGTCTTGTCATCCTGATCAAGAATATATATACTTTATGGGGTGTGGCACGCCTCCTTCTGCCTGTTATTTACATTAGCACAAAAACATTATACCCTGAAATTTCATTTTCAATGGATTCAGGGTATAACAAGTAGGAAAACTCTAGTCGGAGCTGCCGGACTACATGATATCCAGATCCCATCCGATCATAGTTTTTGAATAAAGTCCATAACTCGTATGTAAAGCCATATCACGAGACTTAAATCTAAATCACAGAATATCAATCAAAGAAGAATTATGCAAAATAAATCTACAAATAAATTATACCAAAACACTTTTGGAAGTCCATCAAAAATTTTCCGTTACTATTAAAGGAGAATCGAAAAATATTCGCCCTGCTGCACAAAGCGCTGAGCGCAAATTTAAAATAAGTAGCCGAAAGTTCAATGACAAGTCAAAAACAATTCAAACACAATTCTACCCAAATTCAAACGATCAATTGCGATTCTTAAAATATATAGTGGTCGAGCATTTGAATGTATGTGTGCACATGTATATAATATAATGAACATGTATAGGCGCCAGCTTGGCTCTGTACGCTCTGACTGCATGCGCTGTTGATTAGCGGCCAAAAGTTTTGTTTACTAACTTTTGTATTTATCAATGGATATTTATGAAACTTTCACCATATGGTGGGAATATTTTTTTTTTAACTAAAACCCTTTACATATATGTCTGATTTTAATTTTAAAAATTTTGGGGAAATTTGAGGCTGGTAACCAAATGTAACAAAAACCGAAAGTAGTATTAATTTAAAACAAGTAACGAAACTCTAGTCGAGACTGCTCGACTAAGAGATACCCTGAATCCATTGAGCTGTAATACCAATCATTAAGAGCTTCATTTATTCATTAATAGTAAACAACACATGCACACATACACACACAAACATATGCATGCACGTAATATGCTCACTGCGCAGTATTGCGGCTGCAGAAGAGGCTGTGCTATGGAAACTTTATTGTTTAATAACTTTTTTTCTCGACATACGTTCTTAATGAAATTTTCGGGGAATGTTTATGACATTCAAATGTACCTATTTGCCAAATTTCAAGTCTCTAGTATTTGATATGCGTGAGTTATCGTTTTTGTTGAATTGTGGGCGAAAGGGGCGTGGCATCAAAAATCAAAAAATGACAAAATGTGCGGATTCAATATAGCAATCAAACACAACTTAGTGCACGACTCTATCTTTAACGGTGTGCACGCCAGACCTCAAAAACAAAGCGATATTTTCGATAGTTATCGATAAAAAAGAAATGGGATGAGTTATCGAAAAAAAAAATAAACTCGTACAGCGTATGGTATTATCGAGCATTTTGCTTTTTATTTGAAGTCTCTAGCTTTTGTGGTTGCAGAAATCCAGGTGTTTACACGGATGGACGGACGGACGGACGGACGGACGGACAGACGGACAGGGCTAGTTCAACTCAGCTCATCGAGCTGATCAAGAATATATATACTTTATGGGGTGTGGCACGCCTCCTTCTGCCTGTTACATACATTTGCACAAAAACATTATACCCTGAAATTTCCATTTTCAATGGATTCAGGGTATAAAAAGCTACGTGAAGAATTTTGAGATTCTAGCTTTTAAGATAAAAAAGTTAAAAATTCATTACTAATTTTTCAAATGGTTTTAAATCTATAACAATTATTTAGGAATGGTTATCGATTTTCTGAAACAAACTCGATATGCGCATCGTATATACGAGAAATTTCAAGTCTTTAGCTCTTAGAGGTTCAGAGATCGACTCGGGCGCAATCAAATCGGCTTGTCCTCCTAACCAAAAATTTATGTAATTTAGAGGGTGTTGCACGCCTCCTTTTGGCTGTAACATACTTTTAACAAAACCATTATACCCTGTTTTCCCATTTTTAATGGGATCAGGATGTAAAAACTACCTTAGCAAGAAACCTAACTGCAAAAATAGAATCACAATGTTGTTATCAAGATCGATGCACTTTTTTTTCTTATTAGTTAAATGACTTTTTTTCTATTTCTTTTCTGGTATTATCAAGTGAGGTCCATTCTGCGTTAATTTAACAAGAAATTTTACAGCATTTATTTAAGCAATTTTCGAAAGACTCGCTGGAAAATTAGGCGTGATCGACGTATTCCCAAAATTTGCGTTATACAATTGACAGATGAGTCTTCGAAATGGAATATACCATTTATTTTCGCTCTGTATAATTCATTGTCGCATTTTCTATTAACTATATACAACAACGCAAAAATAGCACAAAATGGCATTTTTTATTCCTTTAGTAATTTTTGAAATTCGAAAACAAAAATTTATTTGACATTGAAAGCAAGGCCTAAAAAATATCTGGACAAGAAAAACTTAATGTCCTCCCGGTTAGGTCAGAAATTTCAACTTTTTAATATCCTAACTTAGCTTTTTCGCTAAGTTATCCTAAAACAAATAAGAAAACTCTAGTCGTTCTGACTAGGAGATACCCTGATCCCATAGTTCATTATATGTTTTAAATATAGTCTATAGCTCGTAAGCAAAACAAAATCATGACACATGACTTCTGTTATAATGGTCAAATAAAAAAAAAAATGCAAAAGTATTGTAAAAACAGATAATAACATCGTAACTTTTGGATATTCACAACCAATATCATACATATCTACATATGCATACATGCGTATATGTACTTATTGAATTGCTATAAATAGCAGTAAATCTAAAATGCTTGGTGGCTGATTATTCAAAGACAATTCAAATACAATTAGACGTAAATACAAACGCAATTGCGATTCTTAAAATACAAAAGAGAGACAGACAGACTGACAGGGTTCAATCCACTCGGTTTGTCGTCCTGATCAATATACATATATCAAGATCAAGATATATACGTAATGGTGAATGGCACGCCTCCTGCTGACTGTTACGTACATCTAAGAAAACTATTAACCTAAGACTTAAATTTACAATAGAAAGAAATATAGATTATGTCTATGATCAAAAATATATATTTATTACCCTAAAAATTTATAAGTATGATGTTAAATAAAGTGAAAGTCTAAAGTAAAAAATGTATTACACTCATAGGATGATTTGATCATTATTTGCAAGCATTTAAATTATTAAATTCTTATCGGAACATTCACACACAAATGGAGAAGCACAAAAACTTGAAATTTTCTATCAACAAGCTAAAGGTCTGAGGCGAGCTTAGCAATCTTTCGGGATTATCAAATGCAAGCACTCCAAGGATTACGTGAATTCACCCAAAAGCAACGCAAGAGATTATCATCATTATTTCGATGTGTTTTGTGCCAAATAATAAATGTGGACAATAGATTTAGCTCTCACGCTCTTGGCCTGATTCTTACGCATGAATGGTAATTCTTACGATGCTTTGGAAAAGGACAGCAAAGCAATGCTGCTTGGAATTTCTGAATCTTTTTTGAAATGAGCATTTCACTTTCCAAGCAACATTAAAAAAGAAAAAAAAAAAACTAAAAAATGCACATAAGTGTGAAATGTGCCAGTAAGGACATACTGAATGATAAAAACATTAAAATAAATTTTTCATAAAAGCACAGAAAGTTGTGAATAAATCTGTAGAGATGGGATAAAACATTAAGGAGTTCACAGAATAATTTGACTTTCATAATTTTTTTTTTAAGTAGAGAAACAATTTATCCTTATATTTTTAGCTTTTAACAAGAGATGTCAAGTCAAAAGTAATCGAAATTCAAGTGAATAACAACATATACCAGATTTGACTTACTTTAATTAAAAAAAAAATATGGAAAAAGCACGGAAAATTTCTCTCCTTTTATTGTAGAGGCCACTCTATTTTTTTATTCCATTTTCAGCAATTAAGCTCTTCATGCTCTTTTAGCCTTCCTTTTCAACAGCTGTAGGTGCTGTTTGTTTTTCAGCGACTAATCCTTTGGCTTTTTGCCTGCAACATAAAAATTATGTATACGCGAAAATTTCAAATGGGTCAAGACAATACAGACAAGACAGCAACAGACAGTCGCGGCATATACAACTACATATCTATCTCTTCAGATACTGGTGAGTCAGACAGTCCACATCCCTCTTCCGGGTTGCATGTGCTTGTGTATCTATTATATATGCAATTACAAATGTTTCAAGAGGCATCAACCAGCTCTTGTTAATTATACCCTGAATACATTGAAAATGGAAAATCAGAGTATAATGTTGTTGTGCGAGTGTATGTAACAGGCAGAAGGAGGCGTGCCATATTCCATAAAGTATAAATATTTTATAAAGTATAAATATTTTTTTTTTCAGCTCGACGAGCTGAGTTGAACTAGCCCCGTCCGTCCAGGTATACACGTCAATAAAAAGCAAAATGCTTGATAATACTATACGCTGTACGAGTTTCATTTTTTTCGATAACTCGTCCCATTTCTTTATTATCGATAACTATCGAAAATTTCGTTTTGTTTTTTAAGCCTGGCGTGCACACCGTTAAAGATAGAATCGTACACTAAGTTGTGGTTGATTGCTATATTGGATCCGCACATCTTGTCATTTTTGGATTTTTGATGCCACGCCCCTTTCGCCCACAATTAAACAAAAATGATAACTCGCGCATATCAAATACTAGAGACTTAAGATTTGGCAAATAGGTCGTTTGAATGTCATAATCACTCCCCAGAAATTTCATTAAGAACATAAGTGGAGAAAAAAGTTATTAAACAATAAAATTTCCATAGTACAGCCTCTTCTGCAGCCGCATAACTGCGCGGTAAGCATATTACGTGAATGTTCGTGCATGCATATGTTTTTGTGTGTGTGTGTGTGTGTGCATGTGTTGTTTACTATTAATGAATAAATTATACTTTTTATGATTGGTATTACAGCTCAATGGATTCAGGGTATCTCTTAGTCGAGCAGTCTCGACTAGAGTTTTGTTACTTGTTTTCAGTTGGTCTTAGCTTTGTTGCATCCACTCAATATGGCTATTAGTGCAGGGTCATAGGAAAAATATTGTCTAGAACAATATAGACCAACGCAACTGACACATTCTTCATATATATATATATATATATATATATATATATATATATATATATATATATATATATATATATATATATATATTTATATTTTATTAAGTAAGTTGTGTTGATTTTGATAAAACTTTCACATTCGAGGAATGGTATTGATTTACAGAAACTTACAATCCACTTATATAAAATACTAGAGACTTCAGCTTTAGCCAATTAATTTCTACCACCATGGGCCTAAATGGCCGATGCACCTAGAGGAACATATTATCAACTAGCCGATAGCATCCGAATGCAACGTTCTACCTTCCTTAGTGTAAACTCTGCACGTTTCTACTCATAGACTTAAAACAAATTAGAAAGAAGTTCACGCTTCACGGTATGCCTGTACTATGGGCGTTTTAGAATAAGACGTTTTACAATAAAACATATTTATTTGTTCCTAATATTTGAAATTCAATAACAGGACACTAATCGGAACAGCTTATACTGCGAATGGATTACTGAAATAAGATTAAAAACATCCGTATATAATCTACATTTTAAAAAACCTTTATAACATTTTCATTTGTCACTTTACGATCTGAGTCTCCTTCTATATGTACACGTTCCATTGTAGTACTCAACTAGTTTCCGCTTTAATTGCAGCAGACACATAAATAGTAAGTTGCAGTAAGAGTAAACATAACAAGGAGCTTGCGACAGGTGGGGCAAGGGTGCAGATAGGTAAAAAAACTAAAAAAAAGGAGTTGGCTATCAAAAGCTTGCGAGCAACGCTGTGGCATAAAATAAAAGCAAAATGTTGTAAAACGATTGCGAAGTGAGATTGGAAATTACCGACACATAAACACAATGCAATGCAGTGTGTGTATCGGGGTGTGTGTGTGTATGTGGTAAAACGAATGTGCAAAAATAATAGGACCCAAGTGGAGGGATGAGGAACAAGGAGGACTATAGCTTGGGGTCTACCTTTGGATGGTTGCTATTTCACATTACAATGCAATTATTTAGGGCTACTTCAAATTTACAGGCAAACAGTCAACTGGGCAGGCAAGCGAGCTATCCACACGAAAGAACGTGAAGAGCCAGCTGCAATGGAGTTCTTCCGAAAAGTCAGTGGCAAAGGGTTAACGATCGACCAAATTAAAACGAAATGAAAATGTTTTTCACGACGGCCGTCACGTGACTGGTCTCTTCTTAACAGCTAGCCAAGTAGCCTAACAGCCAAGCAGCAGCAGGCCAATGGCGTTGGCAACCTAAAAACAACCCATGTTGCCCACACGATTCCACTTTGAACTTGACTGACGTGCTGAAGAGCCAGCTGGCTTCAACATGCCCGTGCTGATTTACTCGATTGTTGGCGGGTTGACGGCCTGACGGGCTGACGGGTTGACTGGCTGCAATGGTGTCGCGTGCTTGAAATAATTTTCAAAAAATGCCACGTTAATGTTTCTATTAACGGATTAGAGAGACGAATGTTGTTGGCCACGTCAATCAGCCAGCGCCCAAGCTGCTGGCTCATTCTCGATGACCATGCCCTGGCACAGTTTTTCATTTACTTTAGTTTCTTCTTAGCTGTAGTCTCAGTTCCATATGAACTTGTTTGCTTTGCAAATTGACAGGATTTGCATAAATTTCCATTAAAATGGGTCATGCAAAATAATTTTGACGTTTTTTTTTTTTTTATTTAAGTTTCATTTACAGACAGGAAGCTACAGGAAACTGACTTTCAGAGTCCTTTTTTGCTATCCTTCCATTCAAGTTCTATATCCGTATAATTTACTATATATATAATAATAAAGACTATATGGACTATGGTTCGCATGGAAACCAGTACAACTCTTAAAAACCTAGCTCATTAGCACTGTGAGCTTTTAGCGTAACGTGAATAAAAAATATGTAATGGCATTTTTACTGAATAATCTGCCGTAGGAGATTCTTGGTGCTAGCAAAAAGTGCGTTGGTAGAAAAATGCTGTAGAGTGAACCGCATTTGCATTAGTTTTGGATGTATTTAATTATTCAGAGAGTGCACACAAAAGCCGAACACGGGCAAAAAATTGTAAATGGAGTAGCCTTTACCGCCTCCTTATGGACCAGCACTAGCCCCTAGTTGGACAACCAACATTCGTCTCAGTGGCAATGAAAAATAAGCTGCACCTAAAATTGCTATGCTGCCATGCAGCCATTCGACGAAACGCTTGTAAATATGCAACAAGGTCTTCTTTAAATACCACTCCATTTTAAAATCAGCTCTGCACAGTGCCGAGTTGCCAGCTTTTAATTTTCATCTTGTTTACTTTAACGTCATTTTTAACTCTTCGGTGTTTTCTTGAGCACTTTTCGCGCGCTTTGTGTGTGCACAGGCCCGGTCGGCACAGCCCTTTACACTGTCAGCGCTTACCTCTAAGACTCATTGTGCGACTTGCCTCTTGCTCGCCGTCGTCACCGTTGTCGTCGACGTTATTGTCGCGTGGATCGTCTTGCTTCTTTTGCTGCTCATGAAGTGGCACTCATCCGCACTTTTAAGCCGTACTGAATTCCTTTTATCCCTAAAACAAATATATTCATCCACAGGAGCCAGCCAGCCTCGTTGTGTCTTTGTCTTTGATAATATTTGTTACTGCGCCATTTTGTTGCTCCTGGCCGACAGCTTTATATAGCCAAGGCGACAACTTTGCGACTCAATCCCATTTTACTATGTCTTCTGCCCAGCTACTGCATATACTGCATCATCTCTCTTATACTTCGTGCACTCTCAAAGATGCTTAATAGAGTTGTTGCGGACGTTCTCTATTGTTTTTGTACACGCAACTTGGATGAAAATGAAACTCTCCTCTCTTCGAGGACAAATTTATAGTTTTTATTATTCCCAAAAAATAAGAGACCGTTTATTTCTCAGCCGACCAACAGGAGTCAGGAGCAAGGATGCAAATACATGTCAGCTAAAATGATTTGATTCTCATTAATTGTGACCTCCAACTGTGTGAGGGCATATTGAGTACAACGAAAACTATTCGCTTGATTTCAAATACAGTTTGGCCATTCAGAAAGACCCAAATGTCAATGCAATGCCAAAAGAAAAGGGAAAAGAGATGAAGAGCAAAAATACGAAGCAAATGTACCGCAAAACTGAATGAAGTCAACAAAGGACCACCAACTGACTAATGGACTGAGACACCAACTATCACAGGACATGCGACCCAAAAAAGGAAGGAGTGCATAAATTGGCGACTCCCTTGGGTACAGCTGCAGCAGATCGCGTGGTGTCTGTCAGGAAAGGAGCTGCATTGTCAAATGCTCACTTTCATTGTTCTCGTGTTTATATATATACATATTATATATATTTGTGTCTGTGTGTGCTTGTGTGTTAAGCACATAAGCTGAAATATTCCAATTGAGTAACTTTCATTATTGTAACAACAACAAAGCGCACATTTTGTATAAATAAAACAATGACAACGATTTCAACTCATTTAAATTCTGTGCCGTAATAAATTTGCCTGCATAATTTCCATAGATGCCAATAGAAATACAACACACATTAAATTGAGGCAGGCTTTTTAGTTTGTTTAGCAGACAACATTTCATTATGCATTTTGCCATTTTACGTTTTGAATGCCAAGCTAATAGAATTTTATTCAGATTAAATTCAAACTGCGAATTTGGCTCTTAAAAAGAGAATTTTTTGTGAGCTCACCTTAAATTTGGCCCTGCACAATAGAGAAGTAAGCGATCTGCATAGCTTTGATAATAGAATGATAAAGACGAGTCTTAAAACCCGTTTTACAACCTGACTTAACATTACCGAACTGTAAATGTAAATTTAAGTTCCTGTAGAGGACCTATTCAAGAATGCCCTAGTCTTAGATTTACAAAAATGCTAATTGAAGTGGGGACGCGAAGTCGTGGAAGAATGTTTACGGCAAGTGCCACAAATACAAAAACTTTAAGATTTTTTATAGAGTTGTTGTTGTCGCTGGTATTGGGCTTAGGCCCAACTGGCAAGATTTCCTATCTACATTCCGTTTTTCTGTGCTCGTCATTTTCAGAGCAGCTCACAACATTTGCTTATAACAGCGAATTTAAAACAAAGAGTCAAACAAAAAATTTACTCGATTTAATTTTCCAGTCCAGTTGACGCCAAACGTTGATGTCCTCGCTCTGCTGCAGCTCTAGTTGAAGCTCTCTTTCGGGTTCGGTTTTCGGTTTCAAGTTTGACTATGTCGTCGGACGTGGGGTCTGGGCTTGGGTTGGGCTTGGGTTCAGCCTCGGGTAAGGGCTTGGGCTTGGTCTCTGGTTCCGGTTTCACAGTTGACGTTATGCATTGAAATTAATTAAATCACAGCAAACTGCGCCGTAGTCGCCTTGTTGTTTGTTGGTTGTCTTCCCTTTGCTTGCCCTTTGTTTTTGTTACTTTTGTCATCTTCCTGTTGTTGTCAACCAAACACCAAACAGCAAACACCAAAGCACCAAAGCATGAGAGCCAGTCGCGTTCGTAGCCCTTTAATTAGTTCGCTAGACCACGAACACTAAAAGTATATGGAGTAAAGTTGAAACTGGTTATTTGTAATCGTTGACTTATTGTATATGGATCTTTTACTTTTGCGTTGTTGCTTGCATCAGAAAATTAACTTGAAGCAAGTTTAAGTGAAATTTAATAAACCTTACTTAACTTTGTGAAAGTGTGTCTTATCAGCAATAAGTAACCAATAATCGCTCGTCTCTTCTCTATCGCCTCTACCTTTTCTAGTAGAGCTCTCTTGTATATAAGGCTATTAGATGATAATAATTAAGTATAGAACATTTTACCATTATCTAACTTAAACTCTTGTTTCAGAGATGAATAGTCGAAGAAAACCAGAAATAAATAACATGAAACTCAATTAAATATAACATCTACATAGTACAATTGTCTTCAGTTGAAAAAAACAAAGTCTAAAATTTGCTATAAGCAAGAAACACTATTAATTAAAGTGCTAGAGAGTTGAAATTTGAAATAAAGGTTCGAGTTGACAACCCATGATCACGAACATTGAGGGTGTGAAAATCGTATCGAAAATCGTAACTGCTATAGTTTACAATTTACACAGCTTAAGATCCGGAGCCTTAAGGGCCTATATAGTTACAAAAGAAACTATATATATATATAATCTTTAGAGGCGTGACAAATCATCCGATTTATAAAACTTATTTGAAAACCATTTCAACTTTTCAGTTTCTCTATTCCATCTATTTTCCAAATAATTATAATAATAATAATTTTACGTCTCTTTAGGGGCATGGGATTTAACAAATACTCACACAATTTTTGAAATTCGAATTTTAATTTTTTTGGTCTATTACGGGTAAGATTTTCTATTAACAAAACCATACTTTGTATTGCTACGCACACAAGATGCGTTTCAAATCCGCAAAGTCTATATGTTGTGAGCTATCATGGTTATGTAAAAAATGTTAAATTATTATTTTTGTAGAGACTTAACTAATTTAACAATTATTGACTATAAGAAAGGTTAAAATAATTGTCTTTTGTGTTTCATTTCAGGTATGTATGAGATGTAATCATAACCTACTTTCTCCATCTTTCAGAGTAAGTTATTTTATATTATTATTTTATAAATATTATATTCTTATGTTATCATCACGATTTTTTCATCCAAATAAAATCGAAGAAAGTCCTGCTGAAACATGCTGATTTTTGGTAGTCAGAAGTTCGCCTTGAGATTACTTTAAGTAAAATGAAAATTTTATATACATTTTATGATTTTCTTCTATAATATTAATTTATTTCTTACTATCGGAAGCACAGCCGACTTATGGCCTGTCTCCAAATCGCAATGGAACTCATTAAAGTACATTTTCTTAGCCATTTTTGTCTGAATGATATTCATGAACCAAACTTAACCAGTTTTTGTTGCAACGCGTTAATTATATTATATCAAATTTAGAAATAAAAAGGAAAACTGAACTGAATCGGTTTAATTTGCAAGTCAGCTTGGTCAATGGTGTAAGGCAAGTGGCAAGCCGCGTTCATCAGCTAAAGTTGAATAAGGCGCGTTGTGATTTTGCGGTCTCTAATTTATGGCTTTCTCCCTCTCGATTTATGTATACAACTAGCGCAGCTTCGTAATTTATAAAGCTTTACTTTTAAACAAATCTTATCTGTTGACTTCTGACTTATTTGAAACCAATAATAAGACTTTAAATGTTTTATTCTTTAAATTTAGCCATACATAATATATAAATTAAGGAAATCTGTCACAATAATTTTCTCTTTACAAATTTGAAATACAAAAGCGAATTAAAATTCCAAAGGGCCCGAAGTGAAGAATGTTGGGATGTCTTTTAATTACGACAAAGCCAAAACCGTTGCAAATTGAGCTCAAAGTTACCTGTTCCAGATGTTGGGCTATACAGGCAGCCAGAAGCAGCAGCGGGTTCAAAGTGAGAACGCACAACAACCACCAACAAGGATGCGATAATTTATAGCATTTCATTTGGCTTTTGCTTTTGCTCTGCTTCTGAATTCTAATTTGAATTTTCCACCGCGACAATAATAAAATCGGCAAGGGGCGTTAAATTCGAATACAGTACTTTTCAGTTAGGGGAAAAGAAAAAAAAAAAAATAACAACACTCTAGTCGAGACTGCTCGACTAAGAGATACCCTGAATCCATTGAGCTGTAAAACCAACCAAAAAAAAGTTTCATTTATTCGTTAATGGTAAACAACACGTGCACACACACAAACATATGCGTGCACGAACATGCTCGTAATATGCTCACTGCGCAGTTATGCGGCTGCAGAAGAGGCTGTACTATGGAAACTTTATTGTTTAATAACTTTTTTCTCGACTTATGTTCTTAATGAAATTTTCGGGGAATGATTATAACATTCAAATGTACCTATTTGCCAAATTTCAAGTTTCTAGTATTTGATATAGCTATCAACCACAACTTAGTGCACGATTCTATCTTTAACGGTCGATTATAAGGAAATGAAATGAGTTATCGAAAAAAATAAACTCGTACAGCGTATGGTATTATTGAGCATTTTATTTTGAAGTCTCTATTTGAAGTCTCTAGCCTTTGTGGCTTACGAAATCCAGGTGTTAAACATTATACCCTGATTTTCCATTTTCAAAGTATTCAAAATACAAAAATAAAAAAAATAAAAAAAAAATATATATATATATATATATATATATATATATATGTATGTATGTATATATATATATATATGTATATGTATATATATATATGTATATATATACAGTCTGTCAAGAAACAGTTTACACAAAGCGAAAAATTCATATTTTTCGACTTTAGACACAAATATTATGGCTATTTATTCAAATTAACTTAATTTTTTTGATGGCAATCTATTTAATAAGAAATTTTAAATTAATTTAAAAAAAAAAATTAGCAAAATTGAAAAGGGGTGGGAAAATAAACAACAAAAAATAAGATTACACAAGATTCACGCTGTCAAGAAACTCTTTACACAAAATGCTTCTTTTGTTGTTAACTTGAAATTGAAAGCGTATTTTGCAAATTTTCGGTAATTTTAATATCTGGTATAACATTTTATAGCATTAGACACATATTGCAGTCGTTGTTACAATGATTAAAAAATTTTGTTGGGTATTATTTAGGGGTGTCTTGCCATGTTTCTAAAATAGTCACTTTCCGATGTGAGCGGTTCCTTAGATACGGTTTTCCCTGAGATTTTCTTCAAGAGCTCCCAATTTTTTTGATGGGGCTCTGATGGGGACTCTTAGGAGATGTATCACAATAACTTTTCCATAATTATATTTCATCCAAATCCATCATTCATCTCATTATAATTGGGCTCATTGGCTTAATGGAATATAAAATTTGGCTTATTGATGTTATAAAAGCCTTATTTCCCCTACCTAGGTTCAAAATTGTGTTCTTAACTTTGAGGTATTTAGCCGCACTAATAGTGTCCTCTGCAAACGGGTGGTCTTAGACACCTCAGCTGGAGGTGCATCAACAAACTATAACCGAACACTTTTCAAATTTTTCAGTAGAAATGTTCTTTTATTTTATTATAGCGTAATTAAGGGCTTTGACCATATTCTAGATGGACCATTGTTACACTGCAGCATTATTATTGTTTTGTAGCAAATTTTGACGATTTCCTAGAATTCAGCCGGCCGACTAAGGCAGTAATAGAATTGAAAATACCCTACACCCTTCAAGCATTTTGTGATTTTCAGAAGTGCTGCCCGTGCTTTCTTTTGGATGATAAGATTATGTTGTAGTTTTTGTTAGTCATATTGTGATGTTATCATCATCATGCTGTTTGTCATATTGTGTATATTAAAAAGTAAGAACGTTGCAGTCGTGCTCAATCGACTGAATATGAAATATATAAGATATTTCAAATATATATTCCAAGTGTATTTTTTCATAAACCTGATAGTTTAGATGATAAAGACTTTTGCGATGTACCATCTTTTTCGATGCGAGTCATCAACGTTATATATTCACGATCCGAATTTTGAGACTCTAGTAATAATAATGCTAAAAATATAGCCGAAATTATGTAAAATTCTAATACGATATTCTATATTCTGGAGAGATTAGCTAGTAAAACCCCCAATTGACGGAGATTGGCATATCTTGTTGATAATGGCTTGTCAATACGAAGTTATGCTTCAAATTTGAGCTAAATAGCATTCTAATGTCTTTTCAGGCATACATCATTTAGCATTTCCTTAATTACCACGACCCTAGAGGGCGTATCATGATAATCTTGACACTTTATTTGACGAGTGTGCGCACGAGTATATATTTCAAACTTCAGTCTTTAACATCAATAGCAGCGAAATGGTTTGCGTTCATAGGGACGAACGGACGGCCGGACGGACATTGCACAAAGCCAAGGAACATAGTAAGAAATTATAAATATAGGATAACTGAACTCGGCTGATTATAATATAATTAGTTCTACCGTCAGTTATGTGAATGTTGTTAAGGGTACATGTTAGGATTTACTTTGAATTTAATTATTGTCGATATGAATGAATGAAGGTTCTAAGTTTCCAATTTAACTGCTATAAATAACATCACAAATGACATTTTCTGCATATCGGTCATTCTACTATGAATTTTGATCGATTCTTTATGAATACAGGGTATAAAAAAGTACATGCTAATACGGCTTTTCATCAATTCAGTAGAGTATAAAATAATAAAAACGAAACATTTTTGAGCGACGTGCTGCATCCTGCTCATTTCATGCTCATTTTTCGCCAAACACTCATATTTAATGCTGTTGTTGTTGTCACCATGTGCAATTGCCCCTTACGGGAATTTTTCAAATGTTTTACACACAAAATGTTTGTTGTGCTTTTTACTGCGTACAATTAGTTTGGCAACTACAATAGGGCAGCACCAGCAAGAACTACAGGACATAAAACAAGAAGAATGAAAATTTGAAAAGGACAGCCGGAGCGCACGACATGAATGTGGTGCACGTCCCTTGGCAAAAAAGGTGACTTTTTAATGCCAGTGTTGTTGTTGTCGTTGTCGTCGCTGTTCTGATTGTAGCTGGCTTGTTGCATACACACGCACACACAAGCATACATTCACAAATGGTTAAGTGAAGGGTTATTGGTCGTGGATGAGCATGCCTCCCCTCCCGCTCTACCTCAAGCCCACCCAGCTTCCGTCCATGGTTGCTTTGTCATGGCTTCGTGTTTTTCATCCACTTTAATTGTTAAAATTATTGCATGAAACAACAACAATAACAACCAAAAGAAACAAAAAAAAGATGAAAAATAAACTATAAATAGTAACTGTAAAAACTCGTTGAATGCACTCTCCGCACAAGTGCTCCTTTGTGCCAAAGATAAGTGCACTCGTTAAGAGTAGTCGACTAGAAATTACCCCTCACTTGTGTAAATTGTGCATACATATGCATTCAAATATTTGATACCTTCAATAAGCCTCTCTGCCAAATCATCAGACTGTTTGGAAATGCATTATATATACTGTGGTAAAGAAGTCGAAACAGTATATATACATTTACTGATTTACGATTTATCTTTAGAGTCAGAGTAGTGCCATAAACTATAAATTATAACTGTTAAGTTTATTATATTAGATACAATAAACAATTTTATATATATATGGTTTCTGTCTAAATTATTTAAATTATATATCAATACGAGTAAGATTCTGCAATCGAAGAACGACAACCCCAGACTGAAATATTCTCTCGATACAATGTTGGATGAATCTCAAAATGTAGCAACCGGAATCATCTCTTCCTCATTTTATTTAGTCCTCGAGACATTTATAGTCCTAGACTCAAGCATTAATCTATACAGCAAGTTGATTTTAAAGCATATATTGCGAACTGGCTGTAATCTAATGATTATAAGGATACGAGCAAGTGTTAGTGCTCAAACAGTTACAAAACTAATGCAAAAGTCAACTTTTCTAATCAACACACATGACGCTTGCTTGAGCTGCATACGGCATGTGTGCATAGCATTTCTGATGATACGTATGTGCGTTTTTTAAATTATGTCCTGCAGCTATTTTCCAGCCGAACACAAGGTGTTGGTCTCTAATATGCAAGTTATCAAGGCAGTGGAGCCGGACAAGAGTAGAGCAAAGCACGGCAAGGGGTACCAAATGCCGGAAGCTCTAATGGAAATTTTTACAAGAGTTTCGGGACATATGCAGCACACGGGCTGCATGGGTAGCGTGAAGTTGACAAATCAGGGAACGAGTGGGCATGTGTGCGTATGGGCGTGGCATGCAAATGAAAATGCATTTATTTATAAAGCAAACGACAAAAGTCACAAGTGCCGAGCATTGGCATAAACGTGTGCACACAAACTCCGTGTCAAGCAACAGGACGTATCTATATCTTTATATCTATCTGTGAATGTATCTTTATCTCTAACGCGCAAACCGGCAGGCCGACAGAAGGTCTGGTTGGCAAGCTAGAATGCATGACGGCATAATGGTAGACAGATGCAAAACTGCATTTGTCTACTCTGTATTCCGTGTAACTAACTATTGGCTGTGCACACTCGGCATCCTATACGCATGTTCCTTTTGCACGGCCAGCCCCAGCTCGAATCCGTTGGCAATTTTATTGACAAGCATTTGTTGCGAAGGCGACGTTCGAGCTGTAGGGCAGAGAAACCCCTTCGTTGGGAGTCCTACCGGTGGGAGTGAGGTCTGGTAAGTTGCTTGGATTTTGTGACAATGTTTATTTAGATTTTGCTTTGCTGCCAATTGCTGACATTGCAATTTCTATTCCTGGCATGTACACAGTCCAACCTACACACACACACACACACATACCTATTCCCATGTCCAGTAAATTGTGCTGCGTTCGCAATTCGCAGCGTTGCGTTCTATTTATCTATACATCTGCATCAGAAACAGCATGTGGATATGCGTATGTATCTGTAGCTGTAGCTGTAGCCGTAGCTATATGCATTTGCAAATGCAACTGCAACTGCATCTGCATCTGCTTCTGTTCACTGCATATCGTTTTTGCTTTTGCGGTCGTGTGCTGTCCTTTTGGCATTTTAATTTCAAATTGTCAATTGGATTTAAGCACACTCGACAGCAACACGACCAGGGAATATTTATACGGAAAAGGATGGAGGCTCTTTTATGTTCGGATTTCCTGAAACTATATATATATATATATATATATATATATATATATATATATATGTTGTTTGTTCTTCAAGTGATTCCCAGGCAGTCAGTTATGCTGCGATTGTCTTCATCTTCATCGCTCCCTGAGCTCAAATTGTTGCCAAATTTTTGCGTATTATTATCATCACATCACTTCGCATCGCCTAAGCTTAACACGCACACATTGGTCTTGGCTTTATTGCCAAACGGTTACTGGCCATAAAATTTGATTTTAAAATGTGTCGAAAGTGCTTTAAGTGTGACAGAATTTGATTATGGCTTCAGATGTTGTCGTCGGCAACAGCCCAGAGACTCAGCAGCCTGGTCAGGCAGCAATGGCATTTTGATTGCTAGGCGTAGGAGATTAAGGCAATTTAGCATGCCAATTGTTTAGGGACAGCTACTGGAAATTATTTCCAGACATTTGACTATTTAATGCAGTACAGCCATTGAGGGCACAGAAGCGCAGATCTCCCAATCACCGCCATAGATACATACATTTTTGATAGGATTTCACTTGTGGCAGACGCATTTTCCAATTAACTGCTTAGTAAATAAAAAAGCCTTCGAATCAGCTGTGCCATAAGCCAGAAATAAAAGCAGACCAACCCACAGCTGCCTAGAACAGGGCAGAGCGGAGCAGAGGTGCCAATTGTGGTTCGTACTATTTGCAATTAGTGTCGATTAGCTGGCGGCTTACGGCTGGCATATGTATGTTGTGTTGGGCTGTCGGTAAGCAGCAGAAGCATTTTCTGAAAGAATAAATGCATTTTGGGCAAATTGTGAAATATATATTTGGGTTTCCCGTTTCGTTAGATATACTTTTAAAAGAGTTATTTACAGTAAGTTAGGTTTTAAACAAGTAACAAAACTCTACTCGAGACTGCTCGACTAAGAGATACCCTGAATCCATTGAGCTGTAATACCAATCATTAAAAGTTTAATTTATTCATTAATAGTAACCAACACATGCACACACACACACTCAAACATATGCATACAGGTAATATGCGTACTGCACAGTTTTGCGGCTGCAGAAGAGGCTGTACTATGGAAACTGTATTGTTTAATAATCTTTTTTCTCGACCTATGTTCTTAATGAAATTTTCGGGGAATGATTATGACATTCATATGTACATATTTGCCAAATTTCAAGTCTCTAGTATTTGATATGCGCGAGTTGTTGAATAGTGGGCGAAAGGGGCGTGGTATCAAAAATCCAAAAATTTCAAAACGTGCGGATTCAATATAGCAATCAAACACAACTTAGTGCACGATTCTATCTTTAACGGTGTGCACGCCAGGCCCCAAAAACACAGCGATATTTTCGATAATTATCGATAATAAAGAAATGGGACGAGTTATCGAAAGAAAAAAAAAATCGTGCAGCGTATAGTATTATCGAGCATTTTGTTTGAAGTCTCTAGCTTTTGTGGTTGCAGAAATCCAGGTGTTTACACGGACGGACGGACGGACGGACGGACGGACGGACGAACGGACGGACAGAGCTTGTTCAACACAGCTTGTCGAGCTGATCAAGAATATATATACTTTATGGGGTGTGGCACGCCTCCTTCTGCCTGGTACATACATTCGCACAAAAACACTATACCTTGAAATTTCCATTTTCAATGGATTCAGGGTATACTTATTTTTCTAAGTCGCAGATCCTTGAACTCAGAAATCTTTGAATCAGACTCATTATAAATGCCAAGCGCATGCTCAACAGCTGACGGACTACAGGAGAATTATCTGCGGTTTGCAAGGGGAGTGAGCGGTGAAATCGCATTATAGAGGCTTTACGGTACGAACCCCTTCAAAAATTTCGTAAGATATGCGAACTAGACAGGATGCTGACGTACGTTTCCCTTAGCGGTGCTAGCAGCTGCTGCTGCGTGCCGATTAAATTTGAAAACTTGCCAAAAGACTGCGAAGGACAACAACGAAGGATGTTTTCCAAACAAATAATAAAAATCCAATTTCACATTTAATCACGCGCTCAGTCAAATAAGAAAGAGAGAAGAATAAAGGAGCAGAAATAAACTTTCGCAGCCACGCCTGCTGTCGCACAAAATACGGCTAACCCAGCAGCCACCAAGTTGGAACGAGGCTCAAGGATCAGGACTCAAGGCTGAAGGTGCCTCGAACATTTTGCTTAATTTATTGCATTTTCTACGCTGAAATGCGCAGAAACTTTGAACAGCACTCGTCGAAAATTAGGCTGCTTATCATGGACCTAACCCACCAAACCCACCTCCCACCTCAAGCACCCTTGCATACGGCACACTGAAAAATGTCATTATAAGTTTCAAAAGCGTGTTAAATGCGCCAGACAAAAAGGGGTCTTAAGACTGCAACGAGCCGCATTCCCCCTCACCTACCTAGCGCACAATAAATTCATCATTGCAATTTTTAAGGGTTTTTTTTTGTACACGTCGCACATAATTCATTCGCCCTTACAACCGATACGTGATCCCTGAACACCATTGTGACATATAGATTAAATACCCTGAACTGCTACCATCTCCTAAACTTTCTGTACATTGTGTGACAAAAAATTAACATAGAAATGCCTTTGCCTACAATACACAAAAATTCACAAATCTCGAATATCAAATACTAGAGACTTGCATTTTGAAAAATATGCACATATGAATGTCATAATCTTCAATGAAAACATACGTCTATATATATATTAGCACTGCCGCTGAGTAAAATGTGCAAAAAGCAGAGCGCGTACATAAGTATGCGGGCATATGCATATGTATGTGTGTGTGCATGTGCTGTTTGGTAATATCAGCTCAAAGGATTCAGGGTATCTCTTAGTCGAGCTGACTCGACTAAAGTTTTGTTACTTGTTAAAATCAAAAGTTAAAAACTAATTTGCAGAACTTTTTTTTAGTTATTTATTTTATTGTTTATACTTTATGAAAATGTTTGTATCAGACAGAAAAAAAAGTCGATAGCTTTTGAACTATCAGAGCTGGGAAAGGGTAATCGTAGAAATTTTACGAGGGTTAAACTCAGAAATTTTCATCGTCGCACGTCGCCTTTACTATATAGTCTTACGAAATATCTGTCTGCTTGATTATATTTTCGGCTCTTTTAAGTCTTAAGATTTTTATACCCTGATCCCATTGAAAATGGGAAAACAGGGTATAATGTTTTTGTTAAAAGTATGTAACATGCAGAAGGAGGCGTGCCACACCCCCAAAAGTATATATATTCTTGATCAGGACGACAAGACAAGTTGATTGAGCCCTGTCCGTCTGTCTGTCCGTCCGTCCGTCCGTCCGTCCGTCCGTCCGTCCGTATGTATGAACGCGTCGATCTCAGAACCTATAAGAGCTGGAGACTTGAATTTTTTTTGTTAGGCGCGTATATAGGACGCGCATATCGAGTTTGTTTCAGAAAATCGATAACTATTTCTGAATATTTGTTATCGACTTAAAACCATATGAAAAATCAGTTATGATTTTTTATCTTTTTTATCTTAAGAGCTAGAGTCTCCAAATTTTTCATGTAGCTTTATGTATATTTTTACCAGTTTCGGTTTTTGTTACATTTGGATACCGGCCCCAAATTTTCCCACAATTTTGAACATTATTTTCAGTTGCAATATATATGGTGTTTGGTCTTTTTGAAAATTACATCAATTATTTAAATCATATGGTGAAAGTTTCATCAAAATCCGTTGACAAACACAAAAGTTATTAAACAAAATATTTGGCCAGATCAACAGCGATTGAACTGCAAAGCGCACACAGACCAGCTGGCGCTTATACATGTTCATTATGTATACATGTGCACACATACATGCAAATGCTCGCGAACAAATTTTCTAAGAACCGAAATTGCCTTTGAGTTTGGGTCGTATTGTGTTCTTTTCTTTTTTTGCAACCTACTTCCAATTGCCGCTCGCCGCTGTGTGTCGCAGTCGCAGGCGCGGTGTGTCGTTGTGCGAATATGTTTTCGATCTTCTTCTTTAATAGTAACAGAACAATTCTTGTGAGCTTGCAAAAGTGAGCATAATCTTTGTGTGGAATTTTTTTGCATAATTCCTCTTTGATCGACATTCTTAGTTCCATTGGCACATACTTAAGTTGCGTGATATGGTTGTACATACGAGTTATGGACTATATTAAAAAACTAAGAGCGGGTGGGATTAGGGTATCCCCTAGTCGGGCGCGCCGACTAGAGTCTTCTTACTTGTTTAAAGCCTGTAAATTATATAGCGATTTCCGTACAATTTATAAAATTTGCGAAAAATATTCTTCGATCAATGAATTTGAATTTGAAAACTTAAAGGGAGCACTTACATTCGTGAATTCGATAAGTTTCGATTTATAAATCTATTATTATTAAAAAAAAAAAAGAAGATGGATATCACAAATGTAGCTTTCTTTTTAAAATTATTAAAAAATTGGCATACAAGAGGACTCTGACTTGTTTCTAATATTATTTGAAAATAGTTTTTATTAGGGTATGCAATGACAGTCTATGATAAATGCCATCTGCGACTTGGAGCCATTACAGACGACGTCTGGTTGGCTGACTTGGCGGCGCCAAGACTGAATTTGATGGACAGAACCAAAAATCATGACGCATATGATAATGACAATGATTGTAGCAAGAACCAAACCATGAAGGAAGCAGGACCAAGTTAATGCCTGGTCCCCCTCGATCAGCTGTGGGTGCTCCAAGTTGCTGATACTGGTGAAAACTGCCGTGGGGGCAGCCGACCGAGAAACGGAGAGAAACATGTGTGACGATGCGATGGTGATGAGCAGGATACGCAGGCACAGACACTGTCATATTCAAAGTGGGTGGAGAAATAGAACTTTCGGAGGAGATGAGACAGGCTGAACGAGACATGGATGTTTCTTTTTACTGTCTCCGCCTCCGAATTATTGTTGTTGTTGGTGCTGCTGTTATTTTTGTTGGTGCAGCTGCGTGTCTATCTGCCCCGTCTGTGTCTCACTGACAGTTGTACAAGAAATACAAATTTGCAAAATAAGCAGAGGGCGGCGAACTCTGCTGGATAAATGGCGACATGCTCAGGGAAGTGTCAACTGATTGCGCTGAGCTAGGCAGGCGTAAAAAAGCATTCAATGGCGAGGCAGGAGGTGGAGGCTTACAAAACCCCTGTCCTGGCACCCTGCGAGCCTGCACATGACGTATACGCCACGTTGTGCGTGTGACGCGACAAATGACGAACAACTTGGCGAGTCTATGGCAGCTCCTGTTTTTGTCCTGACAATAAAATACAATAAAAAGAAATTATGAATAAATAATACGCAAAGTAGTAATAGAAACAGCGCTGGCAATGGCAACAGAAGCAACAGCAGCAGCCTAAAAAGCATTACAAAAAAGCGTCATCTGCTTATGATTTATATATTTTTTAATATTTGACGGCCAGGCAGACAAAGACTCTGCATTTGGGTCGCTCGGCATTTGCCATTTGGCAAACAAGCAAAATCAGTGTTCATTAAAAGTACACTTCTTCGCCAGATAGTCAGACTTACATGGCTCTCACGTTGTGCTACCCCTCCGGTTGCTGAAGTTTTATTGCAGTAGTTTAATTTTGGTATCCTCTTCAAGAATAATAAATTCAATTTACTCATGAAAAAAGTACATATAAAATCTTTGGTCTAAGAAATTTCGACAAAATCAATAAATGCATTAAAATATGAGCAAATGCTTTAAGCTTATCAAGCGTATTGGTTCTTTTACATGCCGAAAATGGGTATATTTCGCATTCCAGTTTATTCATTTATTTTGTATTTTTCGTGGTGAATTTAATTAATTTTTGTGCTTTCTACTTTCCGTGCAATGTTCAACTTGGAGTGGCGTTCGGTGGAGCTTGCCTTGCGATTCGCACCTTAAAAACGATTCGCGCAGACACAAATTTCTCATTAGCAGCTGCTGTGAAAAGAAAACACACTAAATTTGGTCCTAATGAAATGTTTGCCCGACACTTGTGACATCCGCGCATTCGCTTGGACATCAGAGAAGCTGTTCTAGAAGCCCGGAAGCTGTGCAAAATGAATCGCATTCGACTGGCAACTTCACTTCCTGTCGAAGCTGGTCCTTGATTAGTGCTAATTAGATTTGACCTGGCGCTAACTTAAATCCACTACATGATTCAACTTGCAACACTTTCAATTCTAAATTTCTACGAAACAAAAGAGATTTTTGTAAATACTGTCGATGATTCAAGCATTTCCTACCTTTGCTGTATATGATTGCTGTCAATCCAAGCTATTTGATTTTCAGTCATTTTGATTGCCAAAGGAGGGAACTTGAATTAGGGAGCCGTTGGACTCCAAGAAATAGATTTTCTACTAGTTGAGTCACACCTTTATTCCGGTCGGAATCTGTCTCTGCTGATAATCTCAATAGGCTGTTCCCTTACTGACTTTAGTAGGAATTTAACAGGTGCAGCAGCATCCCTTATTGCCGCTGTCTTTGTGTAATGATAATTATAATAAATTCGTAACATATCTAAAGACAGCAGACAGAAAAAGTAAGAATGTTGTAGTCGGGTGCAACCTGCATGATACTTTGCTTCCTTAGGTGCAACTGTCATTATTTATTATTTAATGAATCAAAAAAGGAGCTCAACAGAAACTCAAAAGTATAAGCATTTCTTTTAGAACCATAAAAATTCAAAGATATCGAATTTTGCAGTTTGCTCAATGGGCGTGGATGTAAAAAAAAGTATAGCTCGAAAATTTTGGAATAACATCTACAGAAGAGGAACTCAAAAGCTCAACTATTTTTTCGTAGTTCTGATAGTTCAGAAAATATAGACTTTTTCGATTTATAATTTTTATACCCTGAATATAATGTTTTTGTGCAAATGTATCATCATTTCCCGAAAATTTCATTAAGAACATAAGTCGAAAAAAAAGTTATTAAACAGTAAAGTTTCCATAGTACAGCCTCTTCTACAGCCGCATAACTGCGCAGTAAGCATATTACGTGCATGCATATGTTTGTGTGTGGGTATCTCTTAGTCGAGCAGTCTCGACTAGAGTTTTGTTACTTGATTTTTAATTAGGTTGTCAACGTGAGTACATATTGCAAATTTCAAGTCTCTAATTTATGAATTTACTACTCCCCATCCAAGTAGTTTTCATTACAGAGTGTTGCACTTCAAATTACAAATATTTTTCTGTCGAATAGAATTAGGTTCGGGATCAATTACATATCTTAAGAAATGCTTTCTTCATAAAAGTTTTGGTTCCGACTCCTACAATGAATTAAAATAAGAGGTAAAGCCGCTTTCTAAGACGTGGGTTTGCTAAAATTGTATGTACCTAATGCATCGTGTTTTTGAAAAGTAATGCGAATTATTGCAAAGAAGCAAAAATTCTCATCGCAAAGCTTTCATTCTATTTAACCGTAGATTCAGAGAGAGAAATAGAAAGAGAGAGATGGAGAGGGAGAGAGAGGGACAGAGACGGAAAATTTGGCCAAAAAAGAGGAAAAAGGAACAATTTGTACAGCTGTTCCCTGAAGCGCGTTAAACGGAAATTATGTGTTGCAAATTAAATTCTCTGCATTTTACACCACATACGCTTTTATGGCTTATGAAGTGTTTCCAAAATATCTGCAGATATGCGCCAAAATAAAACAAACAGACCGAGAATGAAAAAAATGTAAAAGAGGGCTGAGAAGCCATAGCCAAGACAAGGACTCGGAGCCGTACTACGTGGAAATTGCTGCTTGCTGAATCGGCAAATGGATGAAGAGCTAGCCAAAAGTGGCACTATTTGGATTTTCGGTAGCACGAGAGGGGCCACTTGTAACAACATGCAAAAGGATTTTCGTCGATTTTCGGTTGGTTCCCCTCTGCCTCATATGTGCGCTATTCCCTTAAATTAAGTATAAAAAAAAGAGCCGCTGCTCTTCTTTGGGCTTCATCTGTTTTTCCCTTTCCAATGGCCATTTGGCACTTCTGCTGTTCTGTTGATCCTCGACTGCAACAACTGGTTGTGTCCGTATATAGCTGGTGCTGCTACTGCTGTGTAGTATTCGGGCCATTTGTTGTTTCGGCGTCAGTTGTTTCATTTGTTGCCAGTTTTTCTTAAGTTTTTTTTTTCAATTCTTTCCCGTGCCACTGCCTGTTCGACGACGTTCATAAAATCGTGCATACTCAGCAGTTTTAACAGTTTATTTGGCCACGAAAAGGAACTATCCAGAATACAATCCGGCAAAAAGCTGCTAATGCCATTTGACAGGAATAGATTTTTGGCGACTGGAACTCTTACACTAGTGCAGAGGGAAATTACTGAACTATGTACTAGATACATATTGGAATATTAATTATCATCCTTCCTATTTTTTCCTTATAGTCGCCCCATCACTTTATTCGTTTTCATTATTTTTACACAATCATCTGGTGCAATCCAGTATAAATCTTTGCAATCCCTGTCATAAATTAACCAACTGACAAATCAAATTTCTATCAATGTTCGTACACAACTTTTCAAGGGCTAAAACAACAAACCCAAAGCACCGAACATACAACAATAAATCCGCACAAAATCCTTTAGCAATTACATCTATACAAGTGTGCCTGTGTCTGTGTGTGTATATGTGAAGTTGTATGTGTTCAGCGGGACAGGAAGATAGTCAGCCAAATAAAACAAAGCAGCAGTACAGAGAACAAAACTGACATAAAAAGCCAATGGGCAAAAGAGTCAGTGGGACCAAACTGCAAGCGCAGCAAAGCAAAGAATCTCACAATTAACAGAAGGACGACTAAAGGAATGGTTTGCTTTGCACAGAGAGAAAGAGGGGTTGCTGGTTGTTTGTACCCTTCTTATTTTAGTAATTCGTGCTTTATTTTATGGTAAATGTATACGCAGCCGATATCCCAACAGAATTTTGTATGTCCTACAAAATAGTCAAAGCCAGCCTTAATGCTAAACTAATGTATAACTTCTATCCAAATCCTACCATATTTGTACATATATACTCGCATATTGCCAGCATTTTCAAAATTGTCTTTACTGAGTTGGAATATATAGTCTGAAGTGTGCATATTGGTAATATGCACAACAGGGAGCCTTTAGTCTTAGAGCCCTCAGTCTCAATTTATAATTGTATGCTTTCTCTGATACTATTTAGCGTTTAGATTCTATATATCGATACGTGTAGCATATTCATACTTGTACATGCCTTGCCAGATATCTTATTTTAGTATCGTATGCTGTGACCATTAAAAATTGATTAGAAAAAAGAATGGCGTTGTAGCCGACAGAAGAGTTTAAGTCTACCCCATAACATATGTTTCTTATAAAAAATGTTGGCAGAGGAATTCTATATAAAATGACCCTTCTTCGTTAGCCCATCCTTCAGAGACTATTAAAACGAGCAATTGACTTTCAATGATTTTTGATAGAGCTTTAAGACTCTTATTTCTTTATAATTCTTCATAAATATAGATCTTGACTAAGTACTTGCTTCTCTTTCATAGTGGATATTCAAAAGAATGAGCCGAAATCAACAGGTTATCACATAGCCGAGCCTGTATATGGTATACTCTGGTCATGCATTTCCAGCTACGTTACTATTTCTTTTTTGTTGTAGCAATATATTTTATATGCGATGCAGTGCCATTGCATCTTCGCCCCTTTGGCAAACTTTATTGCCTTGGCAAATAATGGCTAGTATCTAAAAGGGCCGAAACGGTTGAAAGTCTGCTCAACGCGCTGTTCGTCTTTCCGTTTTTATTTGGCAGTAGCGCGTGCCGCTTCTGCTTCAGCTGCTGACGATGTTGATTGCACACCCATTTCACTAGCATCTTTGAAAGTGCTTCAAGAAGCCTGGATGTGAATATGTGCTTAGCATCATGAACCTGATGCTATAAACTAAGCCCAATTTCGATTCTGGCTGATTCTGCTTGTGCAGCATGAAATATAATGAATGCTTGGAGATGTTATTGCAATATTTCTTCATTTCTTCATTTCACGTGGCACGTGCGCTTTGCACTTTTTTGACCGCATGATATTGGCTCAGGTTGATCTTTAACATTTAATGAATTAGCTTTTTTCTAGTTGCACAAAGAACCTCAGAAAAAGTCTTAAATATATATATATATAAAGAGCGAGCAGTCCAGTTCTAAGTGAGTCCAAAAAAAAGCTGCTTCATCGCAAGTGTTTGTGCTCAACTCTATACTCAATTTTGTAGCATTCATATCATACGAAGTTAACAGCAAGAGCAACGGATGAGTGCAAAAGAGAATAAGCAGGAGAGTGATCATCAATGAAAATCCCTTAACATAGACTAATATACGATTTCATTTATTCATTTTGAAATGACTTAAGCAACATGGTACAATTAAAGGTATTGAACCCATATCAATCAGAACTGATGACGGCCGTTCTCAGTACTCTTAGGACTATCTCTGAATGAATACCACTTAATGACCGTAATATTAGCAATCGATAACATATATCAAGCAGGACAGCAGATAGAGGTACCGAATTGCAGAATGCCCCATTTAGCTACATGTTGACGTTGACACTCAGCATCGTTCTGCACATATTTTTGCCAAGCTATAGAGAGTTGACTAGCATCTAACATCAAAATGAGGATCAAAAGAACAGTGGAATAGAATGTCAGATACATTTTCTTAATTCTTCATAACTCAACTCTCCATCTTACTCAATGATTTTTCGTTTAAAAATATATGCTTAAAAAATATATTGAATTCATTCGTTATACAGTTGCCTATGACAAGGCCTAAGGCCTTTAAACATATTTGGGTTCCGTGCGGGAATTCAATGTTGACAATGCGGAAATTTAATTTCTAGCGATGCATTTCACCTGCAAATGAGCAGTCAGCTGTAACTTGAAGGCGACTGGTAACAGTAATCGAATTCGCAGGCCACTCATCAACTGAAGCTCATTTTCACACGCTGTCGTTGCGAAACAGTTGCCTGCACTGCCTAGACAAAAGTCGTTGGCTCTAATTGTGCCATCACTGGGGCCAATATGTTGGTGCTCTCGTTAGTACTGGGCAGTCAACATGGCATTCGCGACACCCATTCCATGTTTGGTAATCCAAAACGTTGGCAGCTGTTGACCCAATAGCGTAACCAATTTTGTCGGGCGTCTGCTATGCGACAGTGGCCAGCGGGCATTTGGCTGTTGGATGCTCCACTTCATCATTACCCAGTCGTTATCGCTTTTTTGCATTTAAATTATGGCCTGGCTGCATGTGCTGCGTGGTGGTCCGCTTCTGTGTGCGTGTGATTTGAAATGTGCCTCCGACACGTCCGACGTCAAATTTTGCAAAAGTTGCTTCTGCCCCACGCTTGCGCTCCAATGCTCAAAATTCTCTGGGGGCTTGTATCACACATACGACGTGTGGCCTATGGTCGCATGCATAATATTCTACTCTTTCACCAGTAGCTGCTATGCAAATGCATATTAACATTTCCCAAATTACAGGCAAAATAGTTTTTGTTTATTTTTATACCTTGATCCCATTAAAAATGGGAAAACAGGGTATAATGTTTGTTAAAAATATGTAACAGGCAGAAGGAGGCGTACCAAACCCCATAAAGTATATATATTCTTGATCAGGACGACAAGACAAGTTGATTGAGCCCTGTCCGTCTGTCTGTCCGTCCGTCAGTCCGTCCATATGTATGAACGCGTCTATCTCAGAACCTATAAGAGTTACGACGCGCATATCGAGTTTGTTTTAAAAAATCGATAACTCTTCCTGAATATTTGTTATCGATTTAAAACCATATAAAAAATCAGTCATGATTTTTTATCTTTTTCATCTTAAGAGCTACAGTCTACAAATTTCGTATGTAGCTTCATGTATATTTTTACCAATTTCGGATTTTGTTACACTTGGATACCGCCCCCAAATTTCCCCGAAATTTCTAAAATTATGTTTGCGCACAATATTCTAAGAATCGCAATTGCCTTTGAGTTTGGGTCGAATTGTGTTTGAATTAGTTTTGCTACCTACTTTCAATTGCCGCTCGGCGCTGTATGTCGCTGTGCGAACATGTTTTCGATTCTTCTTCTTCTTTAATAGTAACGGAATAATTCTTGTGAGGTTGCAAAAGTGTGCTGGTATAATCTGTGTGTCGAATTTGTTTGCATAATTCCTCTTTGATCGACATTCTTAGTACCATTGTCATAGATTTAAGTCGCGTGAGGTAGAGGTTATTAAATGATTATTAGAGATCTTATTATTCGCGCGGTGTTCAGTCACCTAAAAGTAATCCTTTTGCCTAAACAGTGTGATATCTATGAAACTATGTAATATTAATATATTTAATATATTGGATTGCATTTTTCACCCTACACTTTTTCAAAAAACTTAAACAAAGACGCAAAAGTGGCATCTAATTCCGAAGCCTTTAATAATTATGATCTGCATAGGTGTTACGCATGTGGTTTGCATTTCAATTACTCGGTATAATAAATATCAAATTGGTTCTTACAAAGTGTTTCTTATTTACTATATCCTAAATCTCATTTGCTTTTAATTCCTTTATTCGAATTTCATATAGAAACAAGAAACGCTCGACTATGAGATACACTAGTCCCATCCGCTCTTAGTTCAAATATATTCTTCTTAGTGCTCTGTGGGCTCTTCTGTAACTGGCCAGCAGATGCCCATACATTCCGCTTGTGTGATTTTTGAAGTGCATTACGAGCTAATCTTATCACAGACTTTGCAAATATCTACTTATACCGCACTCTTTACTCTACTCTGAGCAAGCTTGAGTTTGCATGATATTGGCTACCTAAGCGCGAATTTCCTTACATGCAGATGTTCGTTGGAAGAGCACGCCCGTATTTCTGTTCGCTTGGGCTCATGCATAAGCCAATTTGCGTAGCCTAAACTCAGGCTCACTAGGGTCAAATAAGTATGGCGATTGAGTTCCTGGTTGACGCGACTAACAACGATGAAATTTCTGCCGTTTGCCTCCCGCTTTATGCATTTATGCTCCTTTGTCTGCGGTTTTTTGTGCTCTATGTCTGCGGCGCCGGGTCATTAATTTGAAAGCGGGAACTACCATGCCACCAACGGCAGCATAACACCAGCTGACTCAATCAGTGGTGCAGTCGGACATGTGGACTGGGTCTTAACAGCATGTCCCCAGTGAGAAATTAGGAAATTGCATTTGCTAGCAGAATGAAGCGAGCCAAAATGTATTCTAGACCAGCGAACGGATGCGACGACCCAAGGTCCAAATAAACCGGCGTGGTAACGGAATTTACGCGCTGCACTTCAATGAAGATTTGCAATCGTCGATAGGCAAATGTAGTCGACCAATTGAACTGAGGCGTGAGGTACGGAGGAGACTGCGAAACTGTAAATTGCCAAAATGTAAATTCATATGCCACTCTTGGCGATGCCCTACCAAATGCAGGGCTTGTCATACAAATTTATTGCTCATTCGTGGCGTATGCGGTCAACGCCATCAACACAATCAGGCTTGCTTTTGGCAGATTACTGAAAAATTCATAATGCACGCGGTATTATAAACGGCAGCAGAGATTGAATTACATTCCAGCGATTAAAGCCATTGCCATTATAATTTGTGCTAAGTTTAAAATAAATCGGCAACTATTATACTCTATTTGGGGTTTTTTATGATTTTGAAATATCCATGAAATAGATTTCTTATGACTCGAAAAGAAAGTCTGTCGGACTGAATAAAAACTCAATTTCATATTAACTACAACTTCGCGACAGTTTCGTTTTCTTGGATTCCAATAAGTGCAACGATTTATTCTGCTCATACTGTAATGTATTTGAATCTGCTGTCTATATATCTGTTACGATAGGAAAGGAATGGACGGGCGACAATAACAGCCATTAAATCTGACCAACACGTAACCGGGCAATAAACAAGCGTGACAAATGATGCTGCTAAATGAAAGTTGATTGCCAGTTGACGGCCACACCTGTTTTGCCTGCCCCGGAGAGGAGGAGAGACTCTGGCTGCCAAGCAATCAAAATTGTCGGAGAGCCAAGCCAAAGCGAATGGCTGCAAGGTAGGAGCCAGAAGAAAAAATCACAGCACAAGCGCCACGCAGCGGAAGTTAGTGCAGAAGCAAATGTCGCCTCATCGTTGTGGCTCACCCGGATCTGTTGTCCGGGGCGATCTGGCTTGTGTCGTACCATTCCGGCCGTATTAATAATGATGGTGGCAACGACACAAAACTCAAAATGGCTGACGCTTTTGCTGTCGACGTCACGTGTCGAGATTGCGTGTGATTCCTGGACAGCAGGGCGCAATGCGACTTCGAATATCGTGCGGCCACGCGACAAAGGACCAATGGGAGGCAGAAATTGTAGTCCGACTTTGTTTTCCTTTCGGTTTTACCATCTATAAGATCGCCGGCATCCCGCTGTCGCCTTCTGATTGCATCGGCCATGCCGATGACTACGGGGGGGTCAGAGGCATTGTCCATTATTATAGTTGGTGTCATTGTTGTCGTTGCTGTAGAGCTTTCGCATTGTCACATTGAACTCGCTCGTCTTGTCAGTCAATAAAAATTAAATTAGTTAACAGCATGAGAGCAGAGTCTCTCGTTGCAGCGGCAGACCAGACAGCGTCTGATAAATTCACTGTAATCTGTCAAGTAGTGCTCGCTTTAAGATTAACTTAAGCAAATTGAAATTGAATGAGCCGTTTCAGTTGTTATTGCAGTCCATCGTTCTATGAAATATATTTTATACAATTAAACCTGAACAATATAATGCCGCAAATATTAGATAATATCCAATTGACAAAACTTTACAAATTAAGCAAACGTCACGGAAATTATGATGAAATTAAAGCAAATTGAACACGAACCTGTACCCACACTCGAAAGTGTTTGGAGAGCACCTCTTCGGGCTGTTAGGCACAGGTCTCTCGTTCTTTTGACTGTTCGTCCCTAAGTCAACCAGGCGGCAAACAAATTACTAATTGGCAAGCAAAACGGTCTACTTGTTTTCTAACAACCAACACAATGTCCAGGATGGAGTTCTCTAGGTGTAGTGGAGAGTGCATGTGGCTTGGTCTTGTCTGGTCTGCCAGAGCATATTTCACAAGGACACCAAGGTGGCATACAATTATGCATATGTAGCACACAAGCTTCATTAACTCAAAGTATGCTGCTATGCTACATATTGCGATTATCAAATTGTCATTACACACATGAAGCCACTGAGGGCGCAGATTACTGAGAACGGGAACTAACAACTGACTGGCGGCGCTCGGTCGCCGACTTCTGATGGCAAATAGCAAGTGCAAAAGTTCCTAGCTCGATGGAAATTCAATGCTCAAACTGGCAACGTATAACTTGCGTTCGGTGCTATGGTACAGCTTTACAAACAACGATGTAAATATAATTCAAGAAAGCAATGGCACAGTTGAGATACCCTTTTGAATAACCCTGGGATGAAGAGTTGCTCACCAGCTTATACGAAAGTTATCAACAATGTTACATTTATTTAATATTTAATATTACAAGAAATCTAATTGACAATTGATGATCTTAGTTTTTAATATAATCCATATCTCGTATGTACAACCATATCACGCGACTTAAATCTATGACAATGGTACTAAGAATGTCGATCAAAGAGGAATTATGCAAACAAATTCGACACACAGATTATACCAGCACACTTTTGCAAGCTCACAAGAACTGTTCCGTTACTATTAAAGAAGAAGATCGAAAACATATTCGCACAGCGTCACACAGCGCCGAGAGGCAATTGAAAGTAGGTAGCAAAAACAATTCAAACACAATTCGACCCAAACTCAAAGGCAATTTCGGTTCTTAGAAAATTTGTTCGCGAGCATTTGAATGTATGTGTGCACATGTATACATATTGAACATGTATAAGCGCCGGCTTGTCTCTGTGCGCTTTGCAGTTCAATCAATCGCTGTTGATCTGGCCAAACATTTTGTTAATATAACTTTTGTTTTTATCAACGGATTTTGATGAAACTTTCACCATATGATTTTAATAATTGATTTAGTTTTCAAAAGGACCAAACACCATATATATTGCAACTGAAAATAATTTTGAAAATTGTGGGGAAATTTGGGGACGGTATCCAAATGTAACAAAAACCGAAATTGGCAAAAATATACACAAAACTACATGCAAAAATTTGGAGACTAAGATAAAAAAGATAGAAAATTATAACTGATTTTTCATATAATTTTAAATTGATAACAAATATTCAGGAATAGTTATCGATTTTCTGAAACAAACTTGATATGCGCGTCGTATATATGCTCCTAACAAAAAAAATTCAAGTCTCTAGCTCTTATAGGTTCTGAACAGACAGACGGACAGGGCTCAATCAACTCGTCTTGTCGTCCTGATCAAGAATATATATACTTTATGGGGTGTGGCACGCCTCCTTCTGCCTGTTACATACTTTTAACAAAACCACTATACCCTGTTTTCTCATTTTCAAATATGTTGGCAGTGTAGTGACAACTGACTCTACTGAACATAGACTAAAATCAAAAGCAGAGGACAGGTGATGTATGCATAACGCATTATCAGACGTTATTATTACTGCAAAGACGCTGCTGCTTCTAAATTTTTATTGAAGGTTGGGGAAAAAATCTATCGTATGAGCTAAGCAAGCGGCTGCTTGTTGATTCCGAGAGTTCAGATACTCCTACGAATAGTGCTTTAATGAAGAGGACCGAAAATCTGAAATAGGAGAATACATCATATGTCTGTAGTACTGGTAGAACATGAACTATGCTATTTGTAGTAAAAAGTACTTTAACTTTCCATTTTCTGGGTCATTTCTTTTTCTTGTTTCGTTATCGTAACTCTAGCTACATCGAACCACAGTGAGGCTGTGATGTTGTCTCAAAGCTCTTCTCAGCTTCTATTTATTCTTCTTGCCGTGAGGAAAACAAAACTTTTGCTAATGCAAAATATAGGTCACTTCATTGGATTGCAGGAAAACTTTAGCATAAAGCGCTTTTCACATTGTACATTCTACCTCCATTTGCTGTTATGTGCAAATATTTTCCATTTAATTAACGCGTGGAAACTAGCTGCAAAGATAGTTTCGACGTTAGAGGGAGGCATCTGTCGCAGCAGATTAAAATAAATTGCATAGAAATTTATCATTCGAATCTGGAGTCTGGCACAACAACATGACACAGTTGAGAAACTTGGCAAAACCCGGAGCTTAGGGTCAGTTTGTGTATATCTGTGCTGGTGTATATGTATCTGTAATTCTGCGCTCGAGCCATAATTAATCATAATAAAACCAGAGGCAGCAGCAAATCAGGTAAATGCGAGGCCCAAGCGACTAAAAAAACCACACTTTTGCAACATATTCTTTACCATCAAAATAAATGAGCCAATTAAGCGGGCCAAAGCGAAAATGGCTGGCACGAAGTTCCGTGGCCTGATGAGGGTAGCCCTTAAGTGTTCGAGACTCAAACACCCAACCTGATTCTCAGGCTCAGGTGCTACGCATCATTATCAGCTTCTCGGATTGGGGAGCTGAATCCCTCGGTGATGCCAATTTATACGCCTGTTGCTCAACTTATTTATTTCTCTTAGCTTCATGTCTCTTCCGTTTTGACTGCCGCACTGGACCTACTATATACGGCGGGCTAATGGCGTTGACTGGGTTTAAGTCATTTGTAAATTTGTTTCTAATGAAACTAAAAGAGTTGCTAATTGTCGCACCGTTGTCAACGTCGCGAATCGTCAGTTGATGCGGCTTTCAATGAGTTTTTGTTTGTAGAATTTGTCAAGGTCGCTAATTGCAATTAATTTTCTTTGGACTACAAGCACTTGCCAATAAGTTATCTGTTCCTTGAAACTATGAATTAATTTGTAGACGTCTCACTTTATTTAACTTCTCTTTTTGGTATAGACTAGAGTTACATTGAATTCTTCGAGCTGATATATGATGATAAGTATGCATTTAAAAGAAATACAATAAAATACCGATAACGTATATACAATTCTAGTGACTTGAGATTAAACAAAAGGAAACAATTTAGATTTTTGTTACATTTGGGCCGGCATCCAACTTTCCGCAAATTTATAAAATTTAAGTTCAATTGTATATATTTCTTATATATGATAAATCTTGCATTAATAAAAAAATTAAATATTTGACGTTTTGGTTGGTCAGGCATAGATTCGCGCTTAAAATTTCAACTCTCTATCACTTTAACTATATATGTTTCTGGGTTATTGAATTTAGCTTGTCCTTGATTGTCACGCCCCTAGTGAGCGTATCAGGATAATATTAAGATATCCCATGAGTATATATTTCAAATTTCCAGTCTCCAGCTATTTTAGTTCACTTTAGTGGATGGATTTAGGGTATCTCTTAATAGAGCCGTCTCCAGTGGAGTTTTCTTACTTGCTTCTTTAGTCATTGAAAGTATTTAGATAAATATTTATCTACATTTATTAATACTGGCAATTTGATACATCACAAAATAGACTAATATGCTTTCAAAGTATTAACGAAATTAATTTAAAGATTAACCAATTTAAAATTAAATTCTTTTTTATCTTTGCAGGTATGTAAATAATGTTTGCATAGTTAAGGAAGCGTATGAAAAAATATATTATTTGTAAAAAAAAAGAACAGGTAATGCCATCTTACGTCAAATTTCAAAATATTTACACAGTCCTAACGCTTACGGAATGATGCGATGAACTCGTATGTCCGGCAGCTGATTTAATCTGTGACTATATTATGCCGTCTAAAAGTCAAAGCTACAGCGCAGTAAAAAGTAAGTAAGAGGTGTTTCGTCTAATCAACTTATATACACCATGTAGTGTAAATTAGCCTCATCTAATAAAACGAAAACAAGTTACACTTTAAATTGTTCATCTTTACTATCAGTTATCTTAACGAGGTTATCTTAAAGGGCTAAAACGCAACTAAACCTAATTAGAGATGTGGCACGTAACTTGACACAAATCATGTGGAAGCTGTTTCGCTCCAGGCTCCACTCCACAACATACTCCAGTTGAAACAGCGTTGGCAACGGGATTCAAAGTAGGATCTGCAGCAGCAGTTGCTTTCACTGGCAATTTTTGTACATTTTGTTTATTGCTACTTTCTAAATGCAGTTGCTCATCTAGCCCTGCCGCATGGACAACCGCAAAGGCAATGGCGGCGCCCAAGAGCGATCCGGCCACAACATCCGACCAGTGGTGCTTGTAATCCATGACACGGCTAAGGCCGACAAATGAGGCTACACCGATGCAGAACAGTTGGCAGACTGGGCGCAGTAAGCTGTTAGGCAACGGCCAGCGGGTGCGTCCTAAGTGGAGCGCCATATAGACCAGTCCATAGAAGGCCTTGCTTGAGTGGCCACTGGGAAAGGATACATGAATGTCGACTAGCATCTCTGTGGTGGCTCCAGAGAGTTCCGCATTGCAGCTGTAAGCTGTATGATACACGCCTCCTTGCCGATGAACTTCATCCGAGCAGAAACCATTGTCGGGCAACTGCGGCCGGCAAACTTCAAAGAAATGGGGACGCAATCTTCCGATCACATTCTTACCCATATCCTTGAGCATAGATTCCGCAGCATAGCCCATTAAGAACCAGCGGAAAGTGTTATATACACGCCAATACTGTCCACAGCCCAGCCAACTGCGACTGGTCTCTAAAATCAACAAAGCCATCATCGGAAAATAGAGGCTAATCCAATGGAGCATATTAGATGACACGGTATTTTCGCGGTAGGGATACATAAGTGACTCGTCATCGCAGAAAAAGCCACGTTGTGTTGTTGGCGCCCACAGCTCATTGAAATACGTGCTCAAAAATAGCAGCAAGCCAATCAGACTTACGTCCAGCAATAGACGAAACTGTCCGCTATGAGGGGATAGTCCATTTACTTGTAGATCGAAACTCATGATGCGTTCTGTTAGATGTTTTACGCGTTACTGATCGAAGCGAAAAGACCAGTGGGATAATGGAGCACAGACTTATTTTTTCAACGTAATAAAGTCCGGCCTTTCCGGACGATTCAATCTCTATAAACTCAATTTAAATAAATAAGCTTATTGCTCAAAGTTAGCGAATATGTATATGCGAAATTATTACGCTGGAAGGCACATTAAGCACCCTGCAATTTATTTGTTTAAGAAAATTTGGGAAATGGAATAGTCACGTGGGATTTGGAAGAGAATTTTCTATGCAGACGGAGGCGTGACACACCCTACAAATTTTGTCCTGTCCGTCAGTCCTTCCGACCGTCCGTGTAAGCCCGTCGATCTCGTAAGCCACAAAAGCTAGAGATATGAAATAAAAAGCAAAATCAAAGATAGCGCTTTGTTTTTGACTCCTAGCATGTCCACCGCTTAAGACAGAATTGTGCACTAAGTTGTGGTTGGTTGCTATAATGAATACGCATATTTTTTATCCTTTGGATTTCTGATGCCACGCCCCCTTCGCCCACAATTTACAACAGTTTATATCTTTATATATACTAGGAAAATTTGAAATTTGGAGAATAGGCATATATGAATGTCCTAAATATGCCCTGAAAATTTCATTAAGAACGTATTCTATCGGTAAAATGCTGTTGCTAACAAATATTCATAAAATCAAATAATCTTCCAGGTTTAAAGCTTCTGATCTGTGTTTGTTTTTGAATGCGTTGATTTAAATTTATGATTCAAATTATTTTAAAAATAGACAAAATACACTAGAATTATGCTTGATTAGAATCCGTAGCTAGCTACTATTGAAATTTTAAGGGTATTTAGTCTTCAGTCTTGCTCTTTCTTTAATTATGAATAACAGATTTTAGTGTAATCTGTACCTCACTCTAGATTATACAAATTTGTTGGCTTTGACAGATAAACCTAATTTGAACTCGTGCACGTGCTTGGTTGGTCTGTACTAGTTATTTTCTAACAAAGTTTTAAATGTTCTCATTTGTCTGGCCTTCACTGTTCAAATATATAGCACGAGAATGTTTATTTTCGCACGGAATTTTTTAATGTTTTAATCAAAATATTATTCAAAACAAGTGATTACAAACATAATTATGGATGTGAGCAAATTTTGTAGACTGACTGCACTTCGAATAAATAATTTACTTTTAATACTTTAGCAAAAACATTTGATATCAAATGGCAAAATTTGAGATGAATAAGGCCATTGCCAACTGGAGGCACACGATGTCCCACGATCAATCAAAAGATGCCGAAGAATTATAAATTTCATTGTGTCACTTCCTCCATTCGTGAGCAGTGTGGATGACGCAGCGAAAGAATAGATAAAGAATGTATTCGAATCCATGATACCTTGTAAAACAATCCAGTTTCACAGTCTAATATCCTACTTTAAAAGTAATAAAGCCTATACGAAACATTAATTATACTATGCTCTGAAAGGGAAAATAATATAGTGCTTTTGCCAATGTCTGTCCGGCTGTTCGTCCGTCTGAATGCAAACCATTTCGGCGCTATTAAAGCTAGATACTTGAAATTTTGAATGTATACTCAAGTTGATGACCACATCGAAAATATATAGACTATATATATAACTATATATATATGTTTCTATATCTTGCCATCTGTTTCGGGTAAGATTTTTAATTGAAAAAAAAAGGTAAAGATAAAGCATATATCATCAATTCGGCTATATATTGAATATTGTTAATGCCAAAGGCTTGAAATCTGAAATATATACTCACATTGATAGCCCCCTGGTAAATCGCAAAATTCGTATCTTCTAAAATATCAGAGTCACGAAAAAATCTTTGCACTTTAAAGTTGCTTTTGAGCTCTTCTTTCGTTTTAGTAAATATTTTTAGAAAAAAATGTCCGATTTACCTACGGGAAGATAGTATCACGCAGTCGCTTACTTGTTATATCCTGAACCTAATGAGTGTGTTTTATTCATCAATATACTGCGCAGTTATGAGAGTGCAGTGCTGTGGCTGCAGTACATACGGTCAATGCAAAATTAATTGTTCAATAAGTTATTTTATAGACACACGTTCTTCATGAAATTTTTAGGTCATAATTATGTCGTTTATGTGTGCCTGCCTATTCCCAAAATTTCAAGTCTAGTGTCAAAAATTCAAAGATGACAAAATACGAATATTCAACTTATTGCCCGATTCTATCTTGGACGGTGTGCACGCTAAGCCCCAAAAACAAAGCGATTTTTTCGATAATTATCGATTATATGGAAATGGGATGAGTTATCGAAAAAAAAAAAACAAAAACAAAACTCGTAAAGCGTAAGGCATTATCGAGCTTTTATGGTTTACGAAATGTGGGCGTTTACACGGACGGACAGACGGACAGGGAAAGATCAGTTAAACATCCTTCTGTCTGTTACATACACTTGCACAAAAACCCTTATACTCTGAAATTTCATTTTCTATGAATAGAAATAAATGCCACACCTCAAAAAGTATGTATATAATTAATCAGTGCGGCGAAATGGGTTCGTCTGTCCGTACGTATGTATGAATGCGTCGATTTCGCAAACCATACAAGCTATACGCAATACGTTTGTTATACCCTGATCCCAATAAAAATGGGAAAACAACGTCTAATGGTTTTGTTAAAAGTATAAAAGTAGGCAGAAGGAGGCGTGCCACACCCCTATATTCTTGTTCAGGAAGACAAGCCGAGTTGATAGGCTCGTATATACGACGAGATAAACATTCCCGATTTAAAACCATATGAAAAATCTGCTAAGATTTGTTATCTTTTTAATCTTAAAAGCTAGAATCTCCAATTTTCGCATGTACTTTATATATATTTTTGCCAGTTTCGATTTTTGTTACATTTGGATACCGTCCCCAAATTACCCCAACATTTTGAAAGTTATGTTCTGTTGCAAATACGGCATATAGGTAAAAGGGTTATTAAAAAACAACAAAAAATGTACATAATATGATGAATGTTTTATCAAATTCCGTTGATAAAAGCAAAAGTTTTTAAACACAATGTATGGCCACTTATCGACAGCCAACAAAACGCAAAGCGCACAGAGACAAGCTGGCGCCTTTATTGAATTATTTTTGCTACCTACATTCATATTAATAAATATAAGAATCTTTTATTGATTGGTGTAACCCATGGATACCAAGCACCTCTTAGCCGTCTCAACTAAGGTTTTCTTACCTGTTTTTATTTTTTGATTCAGATAACAAAATATAAAAAGCAATTAAACAATTAAACTATTTTAAAGTTTATGAATGCGTATACCATATGAGAATTAAAATTCAAATTTGAATCAGATTTAACGCAACGTAAGCTTTGAATATTACTCATCATCATCATTGGAACCTTTTGTTGTGGTACCCTCATTAAAATTAATTAAGCAAATATATATATATATATATATATATATATATATATATATATATATATATATATATATATATATATATATATATATATATATATATATAAATATATATATATATTATGGATAATCATATAAGTAAATATGAAATTATTAGAGTTATTATTCACATGCTTTTTAATAGATACAACTTAGTGTATAACAAGGACAAAAGCTTATACTACAGAATGAAATGAATATTAAACTATAAGTTGTGAGGCTGACCAATATAGTCTAGGCTAATTATTGAAGACCACTCATTTTTTATTTATTACAAAAATTATAAATAGATATGTAGGCAGAATATTTAGTCTTAGTTGTAGAAATACATCAAATGAGTGAAAGCCTTACAAATGGGCTTTAACGATTGATAATGGACAAAAGACTTATGATATTGCTTATGCTTATGCAATTTTTGACATTGATAATACGTGGGGACTATAAAACTACTTATACTTTTTTTTATATAAGTTTCAACACAGTTTTACAAATATTTTCAATTTGGTTTTGTTTGATTTAGAATGTTTAATTTACAAGTTTTATATCCTGAATCCATTGAAAATGGAAAATCAGGGTATAATGGTTTTGTGCGAATGTATGTAACAGGCAGAAGGAGGCGTGCCACACCACATAAAGTATATATATTCTTGATCAGCTCGACGAGCTGAATTGACTTAGCCCTGTCCGTCTGTCCGTCCGTGTAAACACCTGGATTTCGTAAACTACACAAGCTAGAGACTTCAAATACAAAGCAAAATGCTCGATAATACCATACGCTGTACGAGTTTATTTTTTTTTCGATAACTCATCTTATTTCCTTATAATCGATAACTATCGAAAATATCGCTTTGTCTTGAGGCCTGGCGTGCACACCGTTAAAGATAGAATCGTGCACTAAGTTGTGTTCGATTGCTATATTGAATCCGCACATTTTGTCATTTTTGGATTTTTGATGCCACGCCCCTTTCGCCCACAATTCAACAAAAACGATAACTCACGTATATCAAATACTAGAGACTTGAAATTTGGCAAATAGGTACATTTAAATGTCATAATCACTCCGCGAAAATTTCATTAAGAACATAGGTCGAGAAAAAAGTTATTAAACAATAAAGATTCCATAGAACAGCCTCTTCTGCAGCCGCAAAACTGCTCAGTAAGCAAATTACGTGAATGTTCGTGCATGCATATGTTTGTGTGTGTGTGTGTGTGTGCATGTGTTTTTTACTATTAATGAATAAATGAAACTTTAAATGATTGGTATTACAACTCAATGGATTCAGGGTATCTCTTAGTCGAGCAGTCTCGACTAGAGTTTTGATACTTCTTTTAATCTGCATCTGCTGTGCAATCGGCGGTCCGCCTACACTTTAGTACAATACTGATCCTCATTGTAACTGCTATTCACACAATATGGAGGCGGAGTGGTGGAACAAACTTCTTGCAGCGTAGCCGTAGTGTCTTCTCGCCTAAGTCCGCCGCCCAGGTTGATATCGTAAAACGGCGACTTGAACATCATGGCAATGTAATTTACAGTTAGCAGGGCTCCTGCCACGCCTAGTAACGAGCCAGCCAGCACATCTGACCAATGATGCCAGCTGTCCATGACGCGGCTCAGCGCAGTATACCACGCCAGCATTACGAGTACGAATTGCAGAAAGTGGCGCATCAACTTGGAGCTTCGCCAGGTCAGCTTGAGCTGTAGATAGAGGGCCATGTAAACGAGTGCATAGAAGGCGATACTCGAGTGTCCGCTGGGAAAGCTCAGACGCGCCTGCCGGATGTCCGCAATAGTAAAACCCTCTCCGGCGCACTCGTAGTCCTCTACATAGCGATGCAGATTGTTCGGATCAGTACACTGGCTACCGTCGTTCAGTTGTGGCTGGCATACAGCCATAAAATGTGGCCGCAGGCGTCCAATCGTGTATTTGCCCACCTCAGTGGCATCAAAGGTCAGCAGCATGCCAAACCCAAAATAGGTCAGCTCCCGGCCCAGCCTCACATACCAGTCTGGTAATTGCCAGCCAAGCAGCTCCACTGTAGAGGAGAGCTCGTTGGCCCGTCTGGAGCTCACATACTCGACTATAACAAATATGAGGAAGGGCAGGGCACCAGCCAGCAGGCCTAGCATCAAGGGCGTCACTGTGTTCTCTTGAAAGGGATATCGTATGCTCTCATCGTCACAGAAGAAGCCGCGCCGCACTGGTTCCATGGAAAACTCGTAGATAAATATGGGTATAGTCAGCACCACAGTGATCAGCAGTTCGATGAGGGGGCAGCGCATTGTTTGGCGCTGCGCGGCAGAGGCTTGCCTCACTTCTCTGTCCGTCAGGCCGGTGGTGGCTGGGCTATTTTCATTGACTGCATCGCGCATTTTTTGCTTCTCGATCGGTGCGGGCTCAATGCGATTTTAATTAGTTAATATTCCAATTTTTATACTGTCTAATTAAAATTAGGTTCGTTTTTTATTTTTTATTTTTGATACCCGACGATTTCGTTGGCGTCGTTCCGGGCTCGTTGTCAGCTACTGACTGATTTGGCCTCAAGTGGGTAATGTTCTTTTAATTTAACGATAATTTCATGCTCGACGGAACTCCTCTCTCTCTCTCTCTTTCTCTCTCGCTCTCTCTCTTTCTCGCACCAACTCACAGTTATATTTTACTATGGATCAAAGTAATATACCCGAGCAGCTAGAGTAGTTTGCTTATTTTTAGATTAGACAACAAACAATTCGCTGTGTATTTGCAGTCGACAAGTGTACACTGCAAGAAAAAAAAGTAATAAGAAATTAAGCCAAAATAAAACAAGACAGAACTGCATCATACTTTGTTTCCGTATGTGCATCGGTAATTTAAAACAGATTATTTTAATAAATAATAATAAATAGTAACTTTTTCTGTCAATCTGTACAGGATCTTAACTTTAGAATAAACTGTTCTATTGGAGTTGCCACGGCCCCATGTTCCAAATTTCAATTTAATAATCATTCATATCAATAATGAAGAAATGGCTTGCGTTGATTGAACAAAATCAATATGCTCTGTTTCCGTTTGGGAAAAGAGTATACAAATTATAACTGTTTAAAAATCGCATAGATGACGATTTCGGAATATTGCGACGTTTCGCACAGTGAAGCAAATTTGTGGCACTTGATAAGCTATAAGCACAAGTAAAAAGCGCTCAAGATCATTTTGATAAGATAAATAAAAACATGTTCCGTTCACTAAAAACTGCACAGCCGCGACTGATACGCCGGATTCGTCACTTGGATAGGTTTTTGTGCCAATTCATTGATACTCAGCTTATTTAAATCACCTGCTATGAAGAGTATATCTTGGGTTAAAAGGGGCCTCGAGAGTGATTCACTTGATATATTCACGGTTCACTAAGTAGTCGCTATTGTTCTGGGCAAATGATGCTTAAAATGGGCGCGCTGCTCGAACTCAATTGCAGATTTGCATTATCGTCTATGCACTGGCAGCTAAGAGTGCAATGCGAACACGCTAATCTGTTCTTGCTGTTTCTCCCAGTACAAGAAGGAATCTCATTGTGTGCTTTGATCTTTGCTTGAACTCTGCGCTTGTAAACGCCGTCTGACCAATGGAGTTGAGTGCTGTCTCATATAGCACATCCGACGTGCTCTTTACATGTATAAAGTTGAACAGTTAATTGTGTTAAAAAAAAAAAACATTTGACCGCGTTATACACTCTCCAATTGAAGTATTTTAATTTAGTTGCATAGCCCATATATATAGATCCGACTGATTTGATAGTCATTGCTATGTTTATTCTAAAATTTTTCAGAGTTCTGCTAACCTAACACATATCGATTTCAAATTGTCTGTATTGCCCATTCAATATTTAATTTTCTCAAAAATGTAGGTAAAAGCATATTATTTTCTATTACAACCGACTAACTCCTACTCGTTACCAGTTCCCATAACCACCACAGCGTGGCTATCACTCAAATCGAAATATGATTCAGTAGTCTCATACAGACTGCGGCACCAAAATACCCTCATTCACTTTGTCAACTTGTATAGAAAGCATACTCTGATATATGCAACGACTCCACCTACCCGCCAGCTCGAACTCATATTCGTATTTTATATTTGTAGTCGTCGTGGGACGTCAAATGGCGCGACCTTTAATTGAATGAATAAGCGACATTTGATTGAATTAAGGCTCTCGTCTCTGTGTACTTCTCTTTTTATTTTTTCTTTTTTTTTAACTCGAATGCAGCAACTGGCGCTTATTTTGCCTCTGAGGGTGAACTGTTGGAATTTTAAAAATGCACTTTGAACTCTGTCCGTTAAATGCATTATTATTATCATTTGTGTTTTATTTTTTGCACATTTGAAAATAACTAAAAAATATTGCGAAAGGATGTACAAGCTTTAAAGCTAAAATAAATTTAATACTTGTAGCCACGCCATATGATATCAATAAAATATGCTGCCAATTTTTGAGCACCCTAAGTATCTACTCACTTGTATTTCTTTGCTTTTGCATATTGTATAACTTCCATCAGTAGCATTCATCTCAATTTTCTGCTCTTATTTATTTAACGCACATTAACTTTACTATCGTTGCTACTGAATTCTCCCGAATGAAACTTTCAAGCGTCGCTTTCCGATCGCAACTGATTGAAAACAAATTCGAGCGGTCTTTCTTGTTACTCTCATCAAGAGAGTCTCTTGTTACTGTTTCTTTTCAATTATTAGTTGTTCTGAGAGAAACAAAAAAAAAGAGAGATAGGGGAAGAGCGAGAGAGAGAGAGAGAGAGAGAGGGAACGAATGTACGGTGTGCAGAGTAAAGTTTATTGCGATAACAGTTTTGTGGAACGTAAGCTTCTCGGTGATGGGTTTGCTTGGTTTCGAACTTGACTGATGAAATCAAAGACAGTTTTTGACAAAGATATGTAACATTTTTTTTTACTAAGCATTCAGTAGCCATATGTCGCGCGATTATAATATCCAGCATAGCCATATATCTGCTCATTCCGTGGCCACTGACGGCGCTTGACTCTAGTTTGTGTGAAAAGATGTGATACATAGATCGCCATGAATGAAGCCAGAATGAAGCCCACACCCAGGCCGGCACCTATATCCGACAGATGATTTTGGTAGGTGGAGACGCGTTCTAGACAAACCAGCAGAGCCATAGCTGCGCAAGCCAACTGCAGCGTAGCACGCAGAATTCTCAGCCAGGGCGCAAAGAGTCGTGTTTGCATATAGTAGATTAGGAAGACCATAGCATAACTAGTGGTGGCCACAAAGCCACTGGGGAATGAGTGACGCACTATATAAATCAGCTCCAGTGATGCAGCGAACTCGGTGCAACTGAAGTGCTCAATGTAGTTAGTAACATTGGTTATAGTCTGCGTAGCGCAGCTTTCCTTGCTTTTATCCTCATCTCCCCAGCTGGGTTGACACACATCAAAGAAGTATGGGCGCAGTCGGCCAGTAGAAAACTTGGTCACTCTTACCACCAAGAGCGCAAGTCCCAGCCCGAACAGGTAAACGCCGATGACTTTGTAGCACTCGCTGATAAAGCTGGGAATGCGCGCACCGACGAACGCAAAGCGTTGCTTCAACTCCGCCGAGCTGGGCAGAAGTGCAGCTCGCAGCATCTCCACTACCAAAATGAAAGCCGCTGGCAACGCTACCACTGCCAAGGTCAGATGCACCTTGGTTAGCCAGGGCTGATGGTACGGATATCGTAGGCTTTCATCGCTGCAGTGGAAGCCACGTTGAAATGTAGTTAGGTGCTGAGGCAGCACCACTAGAGCGGCAAAGTAGACAGCCAGTAGTAGCAGAAAATCGATGATAAGCCGCGAGAGCAGTCGCGTGTTAGGATTGCCGCACATTTTGACACTGCGACGCTGTAGCTTTTTGGATGATGAGGCCGATGTGTCTTACAGCTGGGCTCGTGGCTAATTTGCATATCTATTGAAGTTACGAGGGCCGCGCTAGTTGCCACCATGCGAAACTTGTTTTGAAGCGCTCAGCCACTTAACTCACCAAGTTCTTTGTATGGGGCTGTTCACTTGGAAACTTGTTAACAATGCACAGTCAGAGTCCGAGTCGAGTTGTCGCATTCCCATGCTGCTCATTGATTGCTTAAGTATGCAAATCTTTATTAATTTATGCTTCGGCTCTTAACTGGCTAGAATCTGCTTGAAAATATCTAATTCGGGCTATTGAAATGAGCTTTGTTGACCTTTCGCTACTCGCGAGAATTTGTCTCTTTACTAAGAGCCCGGGCATTTCAGAACTGTTAAATTTAATATACTTAACAAAAGCCAGCTAACTGTTAACCCAAGATAATTCTAAATTAAGTAAGCCACCAATTCTGAGTTTTGAGTTGACATCAAATAGCCATGAAAGCGTGGAATTTCAGTTGCACACTTGCAAACGCTATTTCGGTGGAAAGCAATCAGTTGAATTGCAAATAGCGGACAATAATATATGTTAAGGGTTTGCAAAGATTCCTAATTTTACTCGAGGGTGCAATCGATCAACCGTTGATTATTGCATGTATTTGAGTCCGTGATCAACTTTCTCTTAGTGATACAATCCTCTACCTTATATTATTAATATCAGATGTTTATTATGCTAAAATATAAAAAACAAACAGCGACTTGCACGAGACTTATTATTCTCATGTTACTTTGCTTGAGAGGAATGCAAGATCTCGTGAAGCATTTGCCTTGACTTCGCAGGCTTAGATGGTACCAGATCAGGGCACGTATCCATAGTTGTGGTAAGTCTGAGCATATTGTGCTTGAGCCGGATGGGCGGAGAGGTAGGGCAACGTGCCAAAAGTGTAGGCAGGCAGCGCAGGTGGAACGGCGCTGGCAGCAACAGCAACTGTGGCAGGATTGGTCTGTGATTTGGTAGAGCTCTTAGGTGACACCTGCGACTTCTTCAGCGTGTTGGCTGAATAACCAATCCGATTCCAGCGTTTGAATGCAAACAAATCAGCCACATACAGGCTGGTTAGCCAAGCGAATACTACGCCGAGCAACGCGCCTGCCAAAACGTCGGACCAATGATGCCAGTAGTCGGTGATCCTGGTTAGAGACACATACCAGCCGAACATCACGAACAGAAATTGCAGCAGATGCTTTAGCAACTTCGAGATACGTGTGCTGAGCGCCGCCTGCAGGTATATGGCTAGATAGAGCATTGCGTATATTATCATGCTTGCGTGGCCGCTTGGAAACGATTGATTTAGCTGATTAAAGTGAAAGTCTGTCATATTTGGATTGCTGCAAGTGTAGCTATCGATGTAGCGTCCCTTGTTCTGTGCATCATGGCAAGTGGAGCCATCGGACAGCAACGGCTGGCATACAGTAAAGAAATGTGGTCGCAGACGTCCAATGCACAGCTTGGTTAGAAAGGTGGTGAATGTCAGCATGGCCAGACCAAACAGATAGTACCCGATCTGCTTGTACAACTGCGCCATCCGATGCAGCAATCGACAGCCATCGCGTTTGTCTCTTGCCCCCGAATCCCGATTGGGCAACTGCTTGAACAACTCAACAACGATAATCACGGTCGTGGGTACTGCTACTGTCACGCCAATAAGCAATGCCGATCCAATTGTGTTCTCCTTCAGAGGATAGCCCAGTGACTCATCGCCACAGAAAAAGCCGCGCTTAAAAGGCTTAATTAGCTTGACTAGTGCCAAAATGGCTCCCATTAGGGCCACCCACAGCAGTAGATCGCATATCCCGCGGAACAGCTTTGTGTAGTTGGACATGGTGATCGAGCCACTCCAAAATGAAGATGCGTCAATAACGGAGGTCTGTACCGAATGCCAAACCGCGCTTAACTAACCGACGCGACGCTGCTTGAATATCTTTTTTGACTCTGAGCCCAACTTGGCCGTGATTTTTTCCTCTCTATCAGTCTCTCCCTCTCTTGTTCTCTTTTTCTCATTATGTGTGTTTGTTCTCTACGATGGCTGGTACTGTGGTTGCTCTTTGCGGTCTGTTAGTCATATCAAATTGTAAGTACTCAAATACTCGTATTGCTACCGCTGTACGCGTGCTACATTCGCACCCACGAGCCCCGTAGTTCCCCGGCATACATATTATTTAAGTTGTTGCCTAGTAACGGCTAAGCCTGCCCATCAACAAACCAAAAAGAATTTAAGAAATATTAAATAAATAAGAAAATAAAGACCGTAGCTCTCAATGATTTTTAATTGGAACACAACACCGCCTCCTATGAGTAGTTGGAATTAGAACAGCTCTTAAACTCTGAAAATCTGACTTCAAAAAGAGTCTAGAAATCATTATTCAAAGTAAGTTGAATATCGACTAAAAGTATATACCATAGAATTTCTTATGTGCTGGGCCCCAGAGAGCATCGATATGGAGAAACTGGTTTCACTTGCTACCATAGAAATTATTCAGCACTACTAAAAAGAAAACTTGTTTACTATATATATAAATATATGTATATATATATGTATATGTAGCGCAGTTTGGGGGGAGATCCTGTCCCCCTTTGCCTGTCTCTTTTGCTGGTGCTTTTAGCTGCACCTTTAGTTTTGATGCGTGTGCATAATTCGTGAGTGGATATGAAGTGGAACCGTATAGCAATGAGCCACTGGAGTGTTACAGCGTTGCGGTCGGAACGGAGGCTAATTGCCGCTTGGACTGATTCGCCGATGAGTAAATCTTGGGAATTTCTCTCTTGTAGTATTGCCATGACTCATATATGGTGAAGCTCTGCATTGGTGTGTAATGACCCAACCGTGTTAGTGCGGACCGGTGTACGACATCCAAAGACTCAGACGTCACATACATTCTTCGAATTGCTACGCAGCTGTAGGAACATTATGACGCTTTGAGCTTATTTGTACTCAAAAGCTCAAATTGCAAAGCTCAATATCGGTGTCTGCAGATGCTAACTCGTGATATTATACTCATTAAAAATTTAATTTCAGGGTATATTGTTTTTGTGAAAATGTCAAAAGGAGCCGTGCCACACCCCATAAAGTATATATATTTTCTCTATCAGCGCGACGAGCTGATATGAACTAAACCTGTCCTGCCAACCACAAGCTCTAGCTTCATATAAAAAACAGAATACTCGTATATTATTCCCATTAAAAATGGGAAAACAGATTATAATGGTTTTGTTAAAAGTATGTAACAGGCAGCAGGAGGCGTTCCACACCCCATTATTATACAATCTTGATCAGGATGACAAACTGAGTGATTGAGACCTGTCCGTTTGTCTGTCCGTCCGCCTTTCCGTATGTATAAATACGTCGATCCCATAACCTATCAGAGCTAGAGACTTTTTTGTTAGGCTTGTGTGTACCAAGCGCATATCGAGATTGTTTCAGAAAATCGATTCCTGATTAATTGTTATCGATATAAAACCATATAAAAAATCATTTAAGATTTCTTATCATTTTCATGTATATATTTCGCATGTAAAAAAAAATTTTTAAAGTTATGTTCAGTTGCAAATATGGTATATATGTAAAGAGTTTTGGCTATTACAAAAAAAAAAAAAAAAAAAAAAAAAAACTAATAAAACTATAGTCGAGATTGCACGACTAAGAGATGCCCTGAATCCATTGAGCTGTAATACCAATCATTTAAAGTTTCATTTGTTCATTAATAGTAAAAAACACATGCACACACACACACAAACATATGTCTGTACGAACATTCACGTACTATGCGTACTGCGCAGTTTTGCGATCGGCCTGTTACATACATTTGCACAAAAACATTATACCCTGATTTTAAAATATTCAATGGATTCAGGGTATAACAAGTTAGAAAACTCTAGTCGGCGTAACCGACTAGGGGATACCCTAATCCCACCCGCTCTTAGTTTTTTTAATATAGTCCATAACTCGTATGTACAACTATATCACGCGAATTAAATCTATGACAATGGTACTAAGAATGTCGATCAAAGAGGAATTATGCAAACAAATTCGACACAAGATATACCAGAACACTTTTGCATGCTCACAAGAATTGTTCCGTTGCTATTAAAGAAGAAGAATCGAAGCGGCAATTGAAAGTAGGTAGCAAAAACAATTCAAATACAATTCGACCCAAACTCAAAGGCAATGCGGTTCTTAGAAAATTTGTTCGCGTGCATTTGCATGTATGTGTGCACATGTATACGTAATGAACATGTATAAGCGCCAGCTGGTCTGTGTGCGCTTTGCAGTTCAATCGCTGTTGATCTGGCCAAACATTTTGTTTAATAACTTTTGTGTTTGTCAACGGATTTTGAATGGATGAAACTTTCACCATATGATTTAAATCATTGATGTAATTTTCAAAAAGACCAAACACCATATATATTGCAACTGAAAATAATTTTCAAAATTGTGGGGAAATTTGGGGCCGGTATCCAAATGTAACAAAAACCGAAATTGGTAAAAATATACATAAAGCTACATGCAAAATTTGTAGACTCTACCTCTTAAGATAAAAAAGATAAAAAATCATAACTGATTTTTCATATGGTTTTAAATCGATAACAAATATTCAGGAATAGTTATCGATTTTCTGAAACAAACTCGATATGCGCGTCCAATATACGCGCCTAACAAAAAAATTCAAGTGTCTAGCTCTTATAGGTTCTGAGATCGACGCGTTCATACATACGGACGGACGGACAGACAGACGGACAGGGCTCAATCAACTTGTCTTGTCGTCCTGATCAAGAATATATATACTTTTGGGGGTGTGGCACGCCTCCTTCTGCCTGTTACATACTTTTAACAAAAACATTATACCCTTTTTTCCCATTTTCAATGGGATCAGGGTATAAAAATCAAGTCTCTAGCTCTTAGACGGACAGACAGACGGACTTTTCACAAAACCAGTATACCCTGATTTTGCATTTTCAATGGATTCAGGGTATAACAACTAGATCGGATGGGATCTGGATATCACGTATCACGTTCTAGGCAGCAAGTCTAGGCAGCTTAACTGGGCTGACCCCTCATTTTTATGGATGTATATAATTAAAATCAATTGATTTTCAATTCGAATTTCGAATTGGGTCTGCCTGAAGAGTGTTAGTCGTTATGCGCATATACGAGTATATGAATGAATTGTCTGTTTATTATTATAGTATTAATACTACTGAGCAAGCATTAAAAACTTCTTGATAATATTTATCAGAAATATTTTTATTTTCATGTTTCAATTGCAATTTGAGTACTTATATTTGTCAGATTACTGCAGGAATCGCAATATTTTATTAGAAAGTCACTCAAGGTCAACTTGGTCAAATACACATGTATATGACACTCAGACAGGCAGCGCTTGCTACTTGGGGGAGTTAGCTAAGCCAATAATATGTACACAAAAGTAAACATGCCGCAAAAGTATAAATAGCCTTCAGAAAAGTAAAAACAAAATATTGTCACCATGCTAACAATTGTCATTTACCGCTCTGAAGGGAGAAGTGGTTGCTATGAGTCAACAGGGAGCCTCACAACCGAGATTGCATACGCCATCGTTATCGCAGTTTTTTACACCTTTCGCTAATCAGCCACACCTGTTGAACCTGGAGAGCAATGGATGTTCAATCCCACTCAAATATGAAATCTTATTTATTTATTTTCATTTTACATTACTTTGTAAAATCAACTCAGAAGTGGAGAGTGAAGACAGCATATGTCTCGCAAGTGTGTCCATTCTTAGCTGTGCTGACTTTCCTGCCAACAAAAATATTTCCAATATATATGTATCTCTAACTGTATGAGCTCTAAAACTGTATAAAAGACGAAAGCTAAGTCTACAGCATTTTAAATTAAAGTAGCGTGTAAAAAATAATATATTATTAATCATCTCCGAAGTTGGACGGATATAAATGCTAATTTACAGATCGTTGAGCAAGTAGCAATATGTTTTAAAGTCCATTAGATTTGAGTTCAGTTCTTAGTTTGTTTAGCCAGTTTAATTTGGTGGCATTTCAGTGAAAACTGTATATTCTAATTTTGCATATTCTGCAATGCATTTCAATGTAGACAGCTTTTCGATGTCGCGTTGGGTAATAGTTGTTTCAGCATATTGCTGAGTTCTGTAAAAAAGTTAAGTTGAATTAATATAATATTATTTCTTATTTGTTTCTTATTTGCTTGTGTTGTTGCAGCGATATTGCCAATTCCTGAATTCCATTTATACTTCATGTGGTATCTCTCCCACTGCTCTTGCCTCTCTTACGTTCACTGCCTAATTCAGTCTATCTCTCTCAGGTCAGCAAGATCGTTTTTTTGTGGCGCGTGCTGCGGTTTCTCATTGATACCCATAGCTGCGGCTTGCAAATTTCTCGAGTTTGGAAGTGGGGCGTATTTTATTCTGATGTGGATGTGTGGTATCGTTGAGCTTAATCCAATGATATCCGCTTACAATGAGTGTAAAAATACTGTATAGAGTATCAATTACAACTACAACCTTTTTTATACTCTGTTCCCAAAGCGAAAAAGAGTCTATTGGTTTTGTGCATATGAACGTAAACCATTTCGGCCCTATTGAAGCAAAGGACTTGAAATTTGAAATATATACTTGTGTGTCATCAGGAAAATTCAGATTATATACGATTGTTAAGTATATTTTTAATTATTCACACTTGTCTCATGAAGTCAATGAATCAGTTGATTTCCGTCTCTGTTGTGTACTGAAATCAAGAGAAACTAACAGCAAATGGTCACAAATGGACAATTTCTATGTAAATTGAGCAGTTGAAACTTGCCATAAAGAAGCTATATTCGATGCAACACCACAAAGTGGCCATAATGTTACTGCAGTTTATGGACAACATTTGCAGTGTAAAATGCCCCACCATTCGGATTAGTTTTCGAAGTGAGCCTCGCCGTCGAAGTCGTTGTCGTCTTCATTTCCGCGCACAGCTAAACGCTCCGACGACCTATATCAACAATCGCTATAAAAACACGCAGTCAGCGATCTGCGCGCAGCTCAACAGCTAACTTCGTCACGTTGTAGTGCTCTGCCGGTGCTGCTTCAGCCGCTACTGTGTTAGTTTTTGCAGAGGCACTCCTTCTTTTAGCAGGTATTCATCAGGTAAATGCAACTCTTTCATTATGCGCAAATGTCTATTCGCAGGCAAACAGACCTAAGCAAAATATGCAAAAGTAAACCTTGAAACAATTCAACAAATACGAGTGTAGTGGTCCGAGTCCCAGTCAAAATCGCTGACGACTCTCTTCCGACATAGCTAAATTGATAAGGAAAACATAGCATTGAAATATAATATCAATGCGAAACACACAACAACAAAAGCCCTCCTCCACAGCTCGTTGTGGTGGGTTTTGTGGGTTCTCTACGTGCTACAGGTAGCTCAGCCGCAGCGCGACTGAGCAACAGAGCAGAGCAGCTCGACAGCTCGATCGAAACAGTCACAGTCACAGTCAGATTCGGTCGCCCAAACAAAACGTCAGCGTCGTCGCATAGCTCCGGCTAGTCCACAAAGTTAGCGAGACCAGCGTGATAGTTGCCCAGGAAACCGACAGCCCACAGGCAAAAGCAAGCAGCCAAACTGCTAGCCAACCGATAGAGACGAACAACAGTCAAATGACGTTTAAGGCCAATAGATTTAATGGATTTAATTTTCAACTCCGAAAAATGTGCGCGCGAATTTGAAAAGACATTTCAATGAGGTCTCAAGGCGTTTTCTTTCTTTGAAGAAACAATGGCTGGTCGACTTTGAGGCTATCTCCGAAAATCGAATTAATAAATTATAAAAATACAAAAATACGAAAATTGTGAATGCCAAGGGGCAAAAGGTGAATGAACAATCGAGTCGCTACTCTGAACATTTTTATTGATGCCATACAATATAACGCCACATATATAACAATATTGTGTAGATCAGTGAATGCTTAGTGATAAGGAACTCACAAACAATCTCAAAATATTTGATGAGCAATGAAAATTTATTAGAACAACACAAACATCAAAATTGCAATTATATATCAAACAAAAACCTGAACTAGGACAATTATATAACCATTAAATTGACTATTTATTTTTAAGTCGACTCCGAATAGATTTGTAGTTTCATCGCAATCATGCGGACGTTTAAGCGTGGCTTCTTCTGTTCGGATCTGTCACTTCGCTACCCATATCACGAGTGTACCATTACAGTACCCATGCTGCTGGTAATGATGCTGCTACTACCGATGCTCTTCATTAGCGTAGTGGAGGTAATGCGCAGATGCAAGCATTTGCGCATGCGGAAATACCTGCGCAATCTGTGGCGTTCGCAAGCGACATTCAGCTTTGGCTTCATCGCCACTTTTCTGACCACAGAGCTGGCCAAGCACGTGGTGGGTCGACTGCGTCCGCATTTCTACAATGCCTGCCAGCCGCGGCTGCATGACGGATCTAGCTGCTCAGATGCCCACAATGCGGAAGTATACGTGCATCAGTTCTACTGTAGTAATCGCAATCTTTCCTCGCAGCAGATGCGTGAGCTCCATGTGAGCTTTCCCAGTGCGCATAGCAGCCTCAGTTTCTACTCCATGTGCCTGCTAGCTTTCTATGTTCACAATGTGTGGCAGGGGCGTGGCAGCGTGCGCGTCATGCGCCACATACTACAGTTCCTGCTACTCATGTCCGCCTGGTATGTATCGCTGAGCCGGATCGCCGACTACTGGCACCACTGGTCGGACGTCCTGGCGGGCGCCTTTCTGGGCATCGTCTATGCGACGATTACGGCTATTTATGTGGGTGATCTGCTGCATGTGCGAAAACACGCTTCTAGTCCCGTTTCACTGGGCTATATGTGTGCACCGAACAATTGCAGCTGCTGTCACCATCGGCACCATCATCTACACCACCAACTTCTAGCAGAGAATAACAATTCGACTACTTCGACTAAGGTACATTTTTTAACAGCCGCTGCGGTTGAGGCCACCGCAACAACAACGCCGCCGGTCTGTGTACCCATCATTGTCGATGATCACGCTGATCTCGATAACGATGACGCAGACAAAGTCGACGACTGCGAAGACGGCGAAAACGATAACTACAAGCCGCCCCCATCACGTCCAGGAACGCCTCCGCCTAGTGGATCAGCGCTGGAGTTGAGCTTGCCAAATGCAGTCTAATCTGACAGATTCGGTAGGGACCTATTATCGGTTGGGAACCCATCTAGTGAAACTATTTCGACTATATTTCCATTAGAAATCTAAACAAATGAAAATGTGATAAGCGCGCGGCGCACTGTTTACCTGATATGCACATATCGCTTTACGTTAAATGGTTTACGAAATCCGTCGCGAGCCAGTCAGCCTGATATTGTGCAACGGCGTCTGGCAATGCCGCGCTTTCTCAATGTGCTCAGACCGAAAAAGGTATATACAGATGTTAAGTCAATTGCAATTGCACAGTCGCACGCGACTTTTTATTAGTTTCGCCTAATTCCTTAGTGCTCCGCAATCACACCTATTGTAAAGTAGTCGAAAACAGATATATACTGGGCTCGTAGCAGTAACTCCTTCTGCTGTTGGTGGCTGCTTTTTGGCTGCAGCTTGCTTGTTTGCAAACAATGCCGCAGTTGCCGCTTTGAAGTGGGCAGACGGCCACCTGCAGCATGTGGCTGCTCAATCAACGCTAACGCCAACGCTGACGTCGACTTCGACGACGGCACTTTGCCGCCGGCATCGCATAGTTCTCAGCACTTTGCGATAGCCGCTTTGTCGATAAGGTATTACAAATATTGAAAAATGTAAAATCAAGTAAAGTCGTTACAGTCCAACCGAATGCGTATCCATATAATGTTAAGCATACATTAAAGGAGCAAACGTTATAAGTATTCAAGTCTAATGATTTATGAACAGATATATTTTTAATTTTTAACACTAATTATGGTTAATTTTTTTATCGAATCGATATCATTAATAAATTAATTATTGTAAATATACATTATTATTGACTTTCCTTGTGAGCATGCTGGCTAATATTTTAGAGTCATTGCAATTGGTTTTTTAGAGTTCACACCGATATTTTCTATTGGAAAACATTCAAGGAACCCTATCTTGCAAATTCTTTTTCGCTTGAATCAGATAAAAGAGCACCAGATAAGACAAAAACCACACGCAACTATAATAACTATAGACGATAGTGGCGATTGCAGTCATAATATTCGCTTTAGACACACGACACAGAGTTCTACTTCTATGTATACTGGAGACTTTCATATCTAATCAGTTGATAGGGTCTTAATTGTTCAAATAATATAAACAACTACTAAGTCAACGTCTAGGTGTTTTACAGTCAGAGTGCGTACTCATGAAGACCTAAAGACAAAAAGAAAACACGTGTTTCTTTTTGCATACCTTGTTGATAAGTGAATCAAAATAAACAATGTTTCTGTATGATTGGATCAGTCAAAAAGCTTGGCGCCACGAAAATTAGCTTTCTGGCAAACAATAATTTGGCTCTTAACTCGAATTGGACTCCAAGAATTTTATTTGATTTCACAATGAGACACATACATAGTTTTCGAATGGTATTTAAGAGTTTGAACCAATTTCCTGACGCTATGATTGTGTCTCACTAATTCGTTTAGGCGAAACTATCTGCCTCTGGAATAATCATTAGAATTTTACAATTTATATTGATTTTTGTCCGAACTGAACTAGTCAGCCAACGATTGATGTTCAACTTGTACGCAATTGAGTCACCTACATATGAATACTCTTAGCTAGAGACACACAACTATAGACACAGATACTTATACAGTTACAGATATATTACAAGATAACTGCCGCTTTGCCACTACAAATGGCTATTGTGGTTTAGCTGTGCGCTCAAAATAGGAGCCATAGAGAGAAGCCATGCAAATAGCATGCAAACCCAAAGCCAAGCAATTTATTTTCAAGCACAAAATTCGTACTCCCCTCTCGCCAAATACAAAACTATCGAGTGCAATCTTGCAGGTAAATTTTGAATATCCTTCCATTTTCTCAATTACTCGCACAATATCTGTCTTCTTGCCTTTTTCAAATAGAATTGCAGGGTATCATTTTGGCAGTGTCGATCTAGTCATGTAAAAAAACAGTATACTCGTGTATACCCTAACTCATCTCATTTCTTTATTATCGATAACCCAGTTTTGAGCCATATCGTGTACACCATTCCAGATTGAAACGTGCACTAAATTGTGGTGGATTACTATAAAGAATATACAAATTTTATTATCGTCTGAATTTTGTTGACAGCTTCGTCGCATTACATTATCAAATTCCAGAAACTAGAGATGATCAGAATAAGCACATAATGACATAATCTTGGCCCTAAATTTTTGAAAACATATCAGTTTCTTTTAAAAATTCGCAACCGCAGCATTAGCTTATTTAGCTTTCAATAAAAGAAACAAAGAATGATAGCTATATCACTTTGAAGGGTTCAGGGTATCTTTTAGTCGAGCCGCCTCGACCAGTATTACTTGTATTACTTGTTCCGTTTGCCACTCATGATATTTATAAATGGCAAATATGTTGAACAGTGGGCAAAATCGAATTAAAATCACATAGTCAAGCATAATAGCTAAAATTATTTACTTTATATTCAAGTATTTCAAAAATGATGTTAGTGTACTTTTGTAAAAAATTGAGAATGAAGAAGAAAAAATATTTAGCTGCAAAAGGAATCGTGAATTCGTTGTTATTTCTGTCAGTCTCCGAGCATCTGTTTTTTGTCTATTTCGAGCCCATCTTACCACCGTATCTGAAAGACATCTTCTTACATGGACGCATAGCTTGACTCTGCTACACTATTGACATTTCCTCAAAAACTTTTCTCATCAATTCATGTCAGTGTGCTTACGTGTGATTGTGTGTCTGTGTGTGTGTCGGTGGGTGGGTGGTTTTAGGTGTGTTGGTACTTGTAAATACGACAGCGTTTATTGTCATTGGAATTATTACTGCCTCATGCGAATAGCGTGGAGGAGAGTGGAGCGGAACTATGGGAAGGGAACAGTCAGCTAGTCTGCCAGTTTTGCAGCCCGTCTCTAGCATCAACTTCATTGGAGGTAAACATCACAATGGTTGCTAGGGGAAAACCTGTTTTTCAGTTTGGATTTTCTTTGCCCGCCAGCACACCAGCTAGATGGATGAGAAGCATGAGGCGGGAGGTGGGTCTAGCAATGTCTTGCGTATTTTTTGGCGTATGCGAAAATTTAACGAATCATGAAATACGATAATTGAACCATGCACAAGACTTCATCGTCGTCAGGCAGTGGAGGAGCCATGTTCAACTTTCAGCATCGGTGGCTGCTTTGTTTGCCCCTCTGCGTGTGTGTGGCCACGTATGTGTCTGGCATAATAAAATTTTATTGTAGCCAAAAGTTGCTTCCACTCATTCATAGACAGGAGATGGGGAATGCGGCGTAGTTTTAGCATCTGCAGCTCTCGTAATTGTTGTGTCTGTAAGTGCGTGTGCGTGTGCGTGTGCGTGTGCTTGTTCTTGTGCTGGCCTGCGGGAGTCGTTCAATGCCCTGAGAGAATGGCAAGCTAAACACCCACATGCTAAGAAATTACCGGGATATGCGAGGAAATGGGCATGATCTTACTGTATTCAACTGTGTCGCACGCAACAATGTCATGGTTATCGTCAATGTCTTTGATTTCAGCCCCACTAATTTGAACTGCGGATTGTGGGTATCCAAGAGTTGTGTAGTATACTTTTAGGCGGGTCCTACTATTTTGATAACTATCCTATGAGAACCAAAAACATCTGTATGTAGTTCTTACCAGCTTCAATAGAAATTCAAAAAATTGTCTTCTAACTCTACGTTTTAAAAAAAAATGTTTACAGCATGATTATTACATTGTAGAAATCCTCAATAGCAAAAAAGCTCTCCATAATGTATGCTCTAAAAGCTGGGCTTGAGGTATAAAAAAATTAAATGAGTTTTCGAGAAAAGAAAATAAAAATTCACGACGTTGTCGGACGGCCTGGGTTAAATCAATTTAACTCATCCTACAGACCAAAAATGTAAATTTTTTATTATTTATGAAGTATGAAAATAAGTAGAGCCATAATTTAAAGCTAGTGAACCCCCTTTAAAAAAAAGTAAACTTGGTTTATTTTATATTTCATTTGAAAGCTGGAATTGCATAGTTATAGGAGGGGTTCGATGTTGAATTCCATCAATTACCGGTCATTCGAGTAGGCGACTGCTGACAAGCACACAGCTTATCTGAAACTCGTTTTTGTAATTTTTGTTAAATCGTGAATAAAAATTGTACCAAGGCCGCGTTAGTGGCAAAAACTTGTACAGTGTCTTTTTAAAGACACGGTGAAGACAATAATACTGTGCATTTCGCAAATTAATTGTTTAAGTGAAATTTGTAAGTCGGGCTCCGGCCGCTTGCCAGCGACCGCTGGTTGGTGTCCACGGAAGTCGCACTGGCTGATTGTTGTCCAAGGAAGGTCAACATACTCTTGGGAAGTCGCAAACTTGGCAGCACCAAATTTGTGAATCTTGCCCAAAATGGATGGAGGCTCATCTAATCAACCCCAGCTTAATAGCAAGCAGGACAGGTCTGAGATGATGAGGAAAATAGCTGGTGCGTCGCCTGCAGAGCTGCGCACCCAACTGGCCGAAGAGCAATTGAAAGCAATTCAAGAGGCAAGAAGTAAAATGGGTTTGGTCGCAACAAGCACAAACACCATCACCACGACCACACTATCATTTTCTAATACTAGCTGCACTGCTAGCTATTCTTCTGGGAGCATATGTTCTACTGTCCTTGTTTCTAGCGCCGCATCTTCTTGCGCAAGTGTGGCTGCTATCCCTTCGCAAAAAAAGAAAGACTGCACTTTCCAATCTACTAAGCTGACTATCTCGAAAAAACATAAAAAAGCGGACAAACTGTCAAAAACAATCCGCAAAATGAAGCCAGCCCAACTTAGCTCAAATGTTGGGAGCCTAACCAAAAGCCCTGCTGCCTCCTCGGCAGCTAATTATAGCAATCGCTTTGCAGCTTTGGCTGAAGAAGCCGAATCCCTAATGGATATGGACGAAGAAGTTCAAGAGAGGGAAAATGAAAGCATCCAACAACCTGTTCGGGAGGAACAGGAAAAGAAAATACCTAAACCTCCAGCTATTTGCGTGCCGCAGGTTAATAATATGATGAAATTTGAGGCAGCGTTAAACTCTGTTATCGCGCATACTGAGTATGATATACGCACATCCAGATCTGGAATCTCGCGTATTTACACAAAGAATTCAAACGCTTTTAGATCTGTCGTTGACCTGTTAACAAAGCAAAATTGTCAATTTTGGCATCATCAACTAAAAGAAAATTCACCATTTAGAGTAGTCATTAAAGACTTACACCCCAACGTATCAAAACAGCGAATTGAACGCGCTTTTACTGATCGGAACCTCACAGTACTGAACATCTACTGTCCCAGGAAACGAGACTGGCACAATATTGAGATCAGTAAAGAGGATGATGAATTGAATGATGCTAAGACAAGACAAAGCATGTTCTTTGTTAATTTAAAGAAGACGCCAAATGTTGCTGAGGCTTTTAAAATAACTCATATCGGAACGCACAGAGTTTCAGTATTAAAAGCAAAACCCAACAGGGAAATAGTCCAGTGCTTCAGATGCCAAGACTACGGACACACGAAAAATTATTGCCTCAAAAACCCAGTTTGTGGAAAGTGTTCTGGTGATCATTTTACTGGTTCTGAGAATTGCCAGCTAAAGTCTAGTGAGACTTCCATTTGTGCCAATTGTGGAGACAACCACATTTCCAGCTATAAAGGCTGCACAGTCAGAATCCAGCTAACCAGTAAGCTAAAGCCTGATGCACGATTGCCCAAGCACGGACTGCCAAACAATAACAACCATGCAGACATTCAGGGTTCTAGAGCGCAATTTATTTCAAACGCCACTGTTCAGAAAGGCTTTTCTTATGCGGATAATTTCAGGCCCAAAGCAAATCAGCAACATATTTCCAGAACACAAGTGTCCAGGTCGAACATCAATGCCGATGAACGAGAATACGACAACAAATTTAACCTTTTAGAAAAGGCAATATCAGATCTAAATGCAAGAATGGATCAAATGTTCAAACTTATCCAGGAAACAATGGAAGCAAACAAAGCCTTTCGTGTCCTGGTTCAGAAACTCATTTCAAAATGATCAATTCGATTTTAAAAATCGGATTGTGGAACGCAAGAGGATTGGTCAAAAGCAATAACGAGCTGAGACTTTTCCTTGATGCTAAATCAATTGATGTGATGTTGGTCACAGAGACGCACATGCGCCCAGGCCTTAAAATTTTTACACCTGGCTACAACCAATATTACGCAAATCACCCCAGTGGTACCGCGAAAGGAGGATCTGCTGTGTTAATAAAATCTAACATTGTTCATGACGCAAATGAACCCATTTCAAACAATAATATTCAATCGGCTAGTTTGAGTTTGATGACAAACATCGGAAGCGTCAAAATAGCATCGATCTATCTTCCTCCCAACGAACCCTGGAGTGAAAATGACTTTAAGGTACTACTTCGGTCCCTGGGAAACCGGTTCATTGCAGGAGGAGACTTTAATGCAAAACACCAATGGTGGGGTAATGTGCGGAGTTGTTATCGTGGAAAGCGGCTGCAAGAGGCCATTGCTAGTGGTACGTGGCAAATCCTAGCAACGGGAAAACCTACTTTCTATTCATTCAACACCCTGCTTACTCCCTCTGCACTTGACTTTTTCATTTTTAACGGGTTCGCTGCTAACAAGCTATCTGTCCAGCTGCATCATGAGCTTTCGTCGGATCATTTGCCGGTCGTAGCGACTTTGCATCAATCACCACAGCTTAGACCTATGAGGCAATACATCCTTGCACCTGGAGCTCGCATTAATGAATTTAGGACAAACTTAGAGAGCAGAATTCATCTTAACACTCAAATAGACAGCGCTGCTGACATAGAAGATGCTATTGCAATATTTATGCGAAACATATCTTTGGCTGCATCATACGCGACCCCAGAAAATGTACGTCATACAAGACAGCACCCCCAGCATATGCTGCCCCCAAACGCTGCTGCATTACTGAGAATGAAGAGAAGGCTGAGGAAAGAGTATGTGAGAACGGGAGATATACGCGTCCATCAGATTTATAAAAGAATCTCCAATCGCGTACAAAAAGTCCTCGCTAAAATCAAGCAACGCAGTATTGATCAAATGCTGGAAAATGCTGGCCCGGATGCGTCTTCTAACTACTCCCTTTGGAAGCTCACGAGTCGTTTCAAAAAAATTTCGGCTCCTAAAGTACCGATTAAGGATACGGCAGGTAGATGGTGCTACTCCAGCCAGCAAAAAGCTGATACATTTGCAGACAGCCTACAACAGCGATTCATGCCGTTCAACTTCACCGACGATGCTACGCGAAGAACTGTTGAACTACAGCTGGATATGCCGTTCCAGATGACTCTGCCTGTACGGCCTGTCACACTGGAAGAGGTAATAAATATTGTTAGGAATCTGAGGGTTAAAAAATCTCCTGGAGAGGATAGGCTGGATAACAGAACACTCAAGCTCCTACCCAAAAAAGCTCTCTTGTTTATAGTGCTAATTCTAAACAGTATGCTCAGGCTGGGACACTTTCCAAACATTTGGAAGACAGCGCAGATAAAAATGATCCCAAAGCCTGGAAAGAGTCCTAGTGAAATAGATGGTTATAGGCCAATAAGTCTTATTCCTGCCTTAGGAAAGATGGCCGAAAGAGTGATCCTTGACCGGATACTGCAACTTGAAGCAGTCAAGCAAAGAATCCCTAACTGGCAATTTGGATTCAGGAGAGGTCATGGTACTCCGGAGCAGCTTCACCGTGTGGTTAATTTTATCCTGGACGCTTTTGAACACAAGAAGTATGCAGTTGCTGTCTTTATGGACATAAGACAAGCGTTTGACAGAGTCTGGCATGATGGATTACTGTTCAAACTTAGAAACGTTCTCACTCCACAATTATACCAGATTGTCAGCAGCTTTCTACGAGATAGAAGCTTTAGGGTTGACGTTGATGGCATAAAATCGTCAAAAAGGCCAATATGCGCAGGCGTGCCTCAAGGTAGCGTTCTCGGCCCTACCCTGTATACTCTGTTTACAGCCGATATGCCGTCACATAGTGACATCACAGGAGTAAACCGGAACAATGGACTGATAGCCACGTATGCCGACGATACAGCCGTACTGACAAGTAGTACCTGCATCAATAAAGCTACAGAGTCATTGCAGCAGTACGTGAACACTTTTGAAGACTGGGCTCGAAAATGGAACATTGGAATTAACGGGAGCAAATGCGCAAACGTTACGTTTACCACAAGGACTTTAAACTGTGGTCGCATTAGCATGCAGGGTTCAACGCTACCGCACAAAAGAAGCCACAAATATCTGGGCGTAGTGTTAGACAGAAGGCTTACTTTTAAAATGCACACCACGATGGTCAAAAAGACTGTAATGTCAAAAAGCGCAAAGATGTCATGGCTTCTTAAGCCGACCAATAAATTGTCACTGTACAGTAAAGTGTCAATTTATAAAGCAATACTCAGTCCCATATGGAGATATGCGCTTCAAGTCTACGGAATTGCGGCAAAATCAAACCTCGATAAAATAAGAGTTACACAAGCAAAAATCCTCCGGCAAATTTGCAATGCTCCCTGGTACATGCGTACCAGGGACATTGAAAAAGATCTCAAGGTCCCCAAAGTTGGAGACGTAATGCAAAAGGTAGCTACTAGCTACCTTGCAAGACTCGAAGGCCACCCAAACCCTTTGGCGAGAAGGCTTAACAAAGGAGCCAGAAAAAGAAGACTTAAGAAGTGCCATCCACAGGACCTCCCTGCGAGGTTCCTATAAAATAATATTTCATATATATATATATATATATTGTTATTGTTGTTTATGTTAATTGTTATTGTTATTGTTAATTTTGTAGTTATTGTTATTAATTAATTGTTAATTTCTGTAGTGTTCTACTGTAAATAATTGTATCTTTATGTTCAACTTGTTAAGCTGCCAATTGGGCAGCAGAAAACTTGTTAAATAAATGTAAATTAATTTTTTGAAAAAAAAAAAAAAAAAAAAAAAAAAATCAATTACCGGAAATATTCGCCAAAAGCTATGCAATGAAAGATGTATAATTAACTTTCGGAACCTAACGAATGCGATTGCGAGTGCCTTGTAGCTTCTTGAGCTGTTTTTCCACATCCTGCAAATACTTTTCGGGCAGGCAGTTGTCGCGCATCGCTGCAATTTTAGAGCTGATCACCTGCTTGATATTAGAGTCCCTTTGGCGTTCCTGCTCCATCCACTTCTGCATCCGTTCATGCTCGATGTCCGACAGACGACGTCGTTCTTCCTTTCTGTCTGTCATTTGTTGTTTCAGATCCCTCCGGTATACTTTAGTGCGCTGCTCGCGCTCATAGTCTAGTCTTTTTTGCTTCTCCTCTTCATCCCGTATACGTGTCAGCAGCTGGTTGAAGTCTTCCTCAGCATGAGCAATCTCTTGGGCGAGACGCTGTTTCATTTCCAGGGCTTGCTGTGCGCGAGTCTGAAGCAAATCACGTTCGGCTTCGCGTTTGGCTATTGTCATCTCCTTCTCCCGCTGCCGATACTCACGTTCTTTTCGATTGCGTTCCTTGAGGTATTTAAGCTCCTCATTGGTCTGACGGGTTTCTTGGGCCTCTGTAGCTATTGAGAAGATGCGTTGCTGTCTTCTTTCGAACTGTTTCTTTATTACTTTTTGCATCTCTTTCAGCTGGCGCTCCTTCTCTTGTTTCTCTCGCATGTAGGCTGCCACACGCAGGTCCGCCAGACGCTCCTGTTCACTGAGCAGAGTCTTGAAAACATTCGACATGTCGCGAATACGCTGCAATTCCTCGCGGAAACGCATCTTCCGCAGTATAACAAAGTTTCGCTGCCGTTCCTCCTCTTCGCGCAAAAGCTCTGTGGCCTTGCGCAGATGCTTCGCTTCTTCAGCCACCCGCTGTGCCTCCAGGAAGCGTTTGTTTTCGCGTTCACTCAGTTGCTGACGAATTTGCTGTGCATACTTTGCGCGCTTTTCGATTTCGTAGCGCTCGCGCTCATCTTCAGCATTGAGTGCCTCTTTCGCTCTCTCGTTTACCATCTTAGCCAGCCGTTCATCGTCGTCTCGTAGGGCTCTCGCCATTAGCTCTTTCTCATGGATTTGGGCTTCTCTAACTGCCTTGCACTTGGCATCGAGAATCATACGGTTGATTTGCTTCACCTCTTCCTCCTGTTCATGTTTGGCCAGTATGGCTCGACTGAGTACCGTATTTTGCTCCTCCAAAGCCTCGACAACGTTGCCGATATTCTCATTCTCGTCGGTTACCGCCTTACGAGCATCATCGATTTGTTTGAAGCGTTGCTTCGTTTCTTTCACCAATTGCAACTGTTTTCGATGCTCCGTCTCGGTCTGTTCAATTGACTGCAGCTTGTCATGAATACCAACGAACTTGCATTTTTCTTTCAGACGATTCAAATCGGCGGGCCGCAAGAAAAGCTCCTTCGCACCCTGGTTACGTCTTCTTTCTCGCTCGTTGCGCTTTAGCTGTTTTTGATCAAAAGCCGCAAACTGGTCGTTTCCTCTCTGAGAGAAGTTTTGAATTGCAGGTCGTGATGTTAATGGTCTATATGCTCCATCGGGTGGACGATATGCAGCGGTTTGAGCTCGAGCCCTCAACTCTTGGTACTTCTGCTTTACTTGAGCGTCAGCACTCACAAATCGCACGTTACAGGCCGATAGGGAAGGCATTGTTAGCAAATATGCTCAAGGATAGGCTCCTTTCAATACGACGCAATCAGTTTCAATGTCAGTAAATGAGGTAAAAAATATCACAAGCTTTCTTGTTGCTATGCGTCTACTAGTTTACTGTTTGTTGCTAGGTAGCACGCGAGGGTCACCATGACAGCGGGTTTGAAGTGTAGATATAGGAACTGTTTAAGGTTATGGAACGAGTAGAGCAGGAGTTGTAGCCTGAAAAAAAATTGATTTTCACTTATGATGGGACATTTGATGTGGTCGAAAAACATAAGCAACAGTAGTTGAGATCCTTCCGCAAAATGTTGGATTCCCTGGAGAGTGATCCCGCCTGAAGGCTGTTGCACTTGTTATCTATTTTAGTCACTGGTCACGCGTTTCAGCAAAATTAACGCTGGAACATAAGTTCCCAGCGCTTCAGTGATGTGAATTATGCGCAATGCTCAAGGACAAAATGTCTACCGACACACACTATACACAGACTGTGTGTGACAGGAGTCAGCATTTATGCGGCAAATAAAAGCAATAAGCCACCAAAAATTCACACATTGTGGCTATTGAAATCGGAGACCAGTTGGGAGCAGGGAGTTGTTATTCGGACTTGGCAAGTGAACATTTGAGATATCAAAAGAGAATGTCCGCAAGCGAGGAGCGACATTGCTTGGTCGCTCAGACCGCTCAGCTATGCCCAGTTGGGCATGTTGCCAGTCTAAGCCTGCAAAGTTTATTACCACACATACAAATTAACTTGACCAGGGCAACAGACATCCTAACTGTCCCGCCCACATTGTCAAATACATACAGAGAGAAAAAGGATAGAGAGAGAGAGGGAGATAGATGCGGATATGATGAAAAAGATTGAGTTGACAGCATTGGTCGAGAGAATGTGGAAATTTAAAACTGAACAACGTCCCATTTTTGCTGAATTTAATAAAAAGTTTTTGGAATGAAAAGTTTCACTATGTGAGCATTGAATCGTTTTCCCAGCTTTTCACAGATGCATTCAGGCGTTAAAGTCAACTTAAGCTGGCTCCAAAGCGTTATCCAAGCAGCATCAGTTTTCCTAGGCATGCGCTCCACGGTGAGGTGGAAAATTATTAGCCGCAAATGTAAATTGACATTTTTGAGTGCACGATTGAGTAAATTAAAGTTTTTTTCTGGCCCTCGCCAAGGGTCTTCGTCGAGTGTAATGGCAGTCAAGTCATTGGATTAACAGCAAACCGCCTAAACAGGGAGGCCATGCATGACCGCTTCGCCCATGTGTGGTTGCCAGTGAGCATCCTTATTTCGTATCACCCCTTAGGTTCTAGGTTGCACATATTTATGCCACTGGGTTAATTAAGGTTAAGTAGTGCTCTTATCTCGTTATCGTTATTTTGTTATCGCTCTTGGCAGCAGGTGAAAAGCAGAGAGCAAATAAGCCTTAAGGGAGCAGCTGACAGATAACTTTCCGACCACACAGTAGTTTGAGCTTAGGCCAAATGCAGAAAATCCGTACACATTGCCCCCATATAGCCGGCCACTGAATTTGACAGACTTAAGCACAAAACTTTGCATATTCTTGAATTGTTAGTGCCGAGTGCCGGTTGACGGTTCCCGGTGCCTGGTTGCATTACCCATACGCCAAGTAGACAAACGTGACAGTACCCAACGGGCCTATTACTAAAGCTGCAGTAGCTGTCAAATTCCTTTAGCCATATGATTCATTTGCAAGCCGCTAGAGGGAGTATTTGTGCTTCTACCAGACATGCGTATGTCGACTTATTTGCATAAATTATGTCGGTATGGGTGGTATCACTGCCAGCCGTAGATTCAAAGGGGGCAGGATAGAGGAGGTTCCAACGAGAATTGAATTTGAAATGACGCCGGGCTACTTACTAACCATCCGTTACTATTTATATAAATTTCTTACTGACAGAAATTCGATTTCCGGCTGCAGATTTTCGATGGTTTGTTCGCTTACATCTCATAAACATCTGCAGGGATTTTGGTTCGCCGTGGCTGACAGCTTTGCATAACTTTGTGTGGAAATTATTGATCGACGGCTTTGAAGTTCGCGTGGCAACAATTTTTATCCCTTCATGTCCCAATTTAGCCGGGCCTGGTCTTCCTTCTTCTGCCCGACAACTTACACAATTTCTGCAGTTTCCTGTAATCGTTGGCTGATGCTTCTGCACTTTTACTGCGGCAAAGTTGGCACTCATATTTTTATTTATTTCCAAACATATTTCGTAAACAGCATTCTTCCCTCCATACACATATTACTCATACGCACCACTGAGCTCATGTGCTGGTCAATTTTTATTTGCAAGTGGCCCATTTTTTTTAGGGTCACGTAAATAAATTTCCACACATTTCATTGTAAATTAATATTTTTATGTGTAGTCAGAAAGAAAGGGAAGTCTTTTATTTCATTGCCTGAATCAATTGAAAATGGCAAAACAGGGTATAATGATTTTGTTAAATATATGTATGTAACCCCATTAACTATATAAAATCTTGATCAGCTCGACAAGCCGAGTCGATGTAGCTCTGTCGGTCTGTCCGTCCGTCGTCAAAAGAACCTATAAGAGAGAACTATTTTTGTTAGGTCCGTCTATATCACGCACATAAAAAAAACCACGATAACTTTTTCCGTTCAATTGTTATTGACTAAAACATAAAAATTCAAAATGTTGATTTCTGCAATATTTCGATATTGTCCCAACATTCCATAAATCGTTTAAGTTGTGGTCGATTGCTATAAGGAATACGCATATTTTGTCATCTTTTGATTTTGGATGCAAAAACTAATTTTTTGATGATTGGTATGTCGGCTCAAGTCGAGTTATCTCGACTAGAGTTTTCTTACTTGTTTCTTTTTTTAACATCTTGATACATTGCTTTTTATGTGTTAAGTGCCAAATTGTTTTTGAAACTTCTAGATTTAGAGCCCTTGATTAATTGACCTAACAGTGGTCCGATAACAACTGCAACTAATGTTTTTGAAGAGTTCATTTGCTTTCGAGCAGAATTAAATTTTACTCAGTAAAGATTAACCGAATGGAAGCTTTAATTTATACGTGCTATCAATTAAGATGATATTCATCAATTCAATGCGACTTATCAATTCGAATTATTGTTCAAATAACAACTTTAGGCATCATCAACAATATTGAATATTTTACAATATTTGCACTATTTAAATTTATTTTGCTTTTCATGAAAAACAAGTAACGAAACTCTAGTCGAGACTGCTCGACTAAGAGATACCCTGAATCCATTGAGCTGTAATACCAATCATTAAGAGCTTCATTTATTCATTAATAGTAAACAACACATGCACACACACACACACACACAAACATATGCATGCACGTAATATGCGTACTGCGCAGCTTTGCGGCTGCAGAAGAGGCTGTGCTATGGAAACTTTATTGTTTAATAACTTTTTTTCTTGACCTATGTTCTTAATGAAATTTTCGGGGAGTGATTATGACATCTAAATGTACCTATTTGCCAAATTTCAAGTCTCTAGTATTTGATATACGTGAGTTATCGTTTTTGTAAAATTGTGGGCGGAAGGGGCGTGGCATCAAAAATCCAAAAATGAAAAAATGTGCGGATTCAATATAGCTATCAAACACAACTTAGTGCACGATTCTATCTTTAACGGTGTGCACGCCAGACCTCAAAAACAAAGCGATATTTTCGATAGTTATCGATAAAAAAGAAATGGGACGAGTTATCGAAAAAAAAAATAAACTCGTACAGCGTATGGTATTATCGAGCATTTTGCTTTTTATTTGAAGTCTCTAGCTTTTGTGGTTGCAGAAATCCAGGTGTTTACACGGACGGACGGACGGACGGACGGACGGACGGACGGACGGACGGATAGACGGACAGGGCTAGTTGAACTCAGCTCATCGAGCTGATCAAGAATATATATACTTTATGGGGTGTGGCACGCCTCCTTCTGCCTGTTACATACATTCGCACAAAAACATTATACCCTGAAATTTCCATTTTCAATGGATTCAGGGTATAAAAAAATTGTATCGTGATACAATACAAAACTAGTTTGCTCCTCAGCTTCCTGCACCAATATTGTTCGTGCCACAAAAAAAAAAAAAAATAATAATTTACATTTAATCCAGCCCACAAACAAGTCATTAACCATATTTGGTCAGCCAGCCGACGGGGGCCCAGTCGGGGTACTGACATCTTCTGCATGTTAAAATTAAATTTATGAAGACTGCAGCAAAGGAGTACGGTGTCTGCTGTGACTATACAGCTGGAATTGGCTGTCGTTGGCGAGAATTCGGCTAATTTATGATGCAGTTGATAATATACTTGGTTTGGTAAGTCCGTTACTGACCCACTGTGATTCATCAGCTTCAACACCATCATTGGTTTTTAATATGTCGTTCGATGTGCGACGTTAAATTCAGCTAAATAAATCTACAATTGAACCTAGGACCCCCCTGATGAGCCCAATTATAGCGCTCGGTATTGTCTCATTGCTGAATCAACCGCAAATTCGCAGAAATCGACTAGAAGTGATTGAAATTTAAATTCATATGAGCGGACTGTATTATAAAGGCCGCACGCGTACGTGTAGCATTTCAGCTGCGACTTGATTATGGCGCCGATTAACATTGAGTTTGCCAGCTACAGAGACTGCGCCTGCAAGTTTGATTGCGAGTACGTGATGTTTCAATCAATTTTTTCTTACCACATTTGCAAGTCGTACGCCCATGCTGAGCTGCCAAGTGCAAAAATTATGTCGAAAGCGGTGGCTAAGCTTTTTTGTATATTCTTACATTTTTTATTTAAATACTTTTTAAAGCTTTAAGTTCTAAAAGTTTTTACATTGCATGGAATTATTGTTAATACTTTTCCTCAGTGTGGCTCATCAAATGTTAATCGTATGACAGCTATGAACATCTATGAGCTGTGTCTCGTAAGGGGGCGTGGATGAATAAGCGTATATTCGCCATTCGCCACTCGTCAGCTCATCAGCTACATAAACACTGTCCACTGTTTCAGCTGCTAAGACTGGTATTTTGAGGCAAAGCGATGCACTTGATATATACCCATAATATACTGTAAATGATGTAGGGGATTGACGAAAACTATATGGTTTTATTGTCATAGTACATTGAACTTTAAGCTCTTTCTATGAAATCAAGCTGTTAATATTTAATTCAAGCAGGCAAACTGAATTCAAGAGACTTATCTCAGTATAAGATCTAAATTTTCATAAATTTTTTAATAATTGAAAATATCGAGCGAAATGTACCTCTAATCTTATGAAGCCGTCTTTTTTATAAAATTAAATAAAAAGTCATTGAATTTTATTTTTGCCGTGGCTTTGGGCTATTTTTCAGACTTTGCTCACTTACAGTGCAGCAACACCATTAAAACCGAATCTTGTCCGAAGTAACATCGTTAAGAACGCTGCAGATTGCACTTTGCAAACTGTGAAAGCTTCCCAGTACTGAGCCCAAAAAACGAAGACCATTCGAGGCGCAGAGCTCTATAGTAGTTGCTTACTGGCTGCTGGTTGCTGAGGCTTCCACGCACTTGGAGCTCTGCTGTCCAGCCGTCATGCTGTTGAGAAATAAATTACATACAAAATAACTGCAATACATGTAAATAAAAGTGGACACCCACTGTAGAATCCTAGGGCCAGGACTAACCCTCGACCGAGGGACGCTATGAAATGGGTTCGTCCTTGTAGCTGTTGTTTTTGTTGCGGACGTCGACGTCGGCGTCTCATCAACCGGTAGTCGAGTAAAAAGTCAGCCCAGCGAGTATTCAGCCCATTGTCCTGGGTCCGGGGCTTGGCATCCTGGGCGATATGTGTTTGTGCTGTCCAAAAGACTTTTATGCTTGCCACATGGCTGTTGTCCTGCACAGCGACATTTTGACGTCCCCAGCTCTCACGTTGGCTCGAGTGTGCCGAAGACCGACGACGAGCCAGACCGCCCGAGGCCAGAAGTATCACTTGTCAGATTAATTTACGTGTTTGTGATCCCACCGCAGCTCCAGCAAGGACTATGTGCTATGTGTGTCCTGACAAAGAAATCAGCTGCTGCGGCGCCCCACATGCGAAAACCGGAGCTGAGCATTTACCCGTCGTATTTACTTGGAGAAGCCCGTCTCCTACACTGCCTCTGCCTTCTCCCTGCCGGGGCTATGTAAATTTTGCGTTCTTTGTGGTGGCCAATGGAAGCCCCTTTAATTTCCTCAGAATTAAACGGAAAGCGCGCGTACACAACATGCTTTAAATTTGAATGACAACTTTTACCTAATCACACTTTCGGTCACTTTAATATCACGCCCTTCATGTCCCATCCGTTGAAAGTTTTCGTATCTATCCTGGCCCACTTTATTTTTTCATTACCCTTCAACTTTCCTCTTTACTCTAAATAAGCTACAACTTGCAATTCATTCCCCATATTTAATTTTATCAATCGATATTACCTCGAGCTCAGCCAGATTAGGCAAGATGTTGTTATACTCCCGTATGGTAAGCAATAATGAAAAGCTTTCGATTTTAGATAAACTAAAATATGGTAAACAAGAAATATTACGAATATGCAAAGCTCTGTCAAGCTGGCGCCTGCAGACTTTTATATTCACAATTAACAATTACGGTTGAATTGTGAACTGCTACCTCAGCATCTAAGCTATTTAACTTGTAATTTGCTAGTACGGGAGTGGCACGTGTAGATGGGGAGGAAGCCAGAAGACAAACAGTTTTATTTTTATACCCTGATGTATAATGTTTTTGTGCGAATGTATGTAACAGGCTGAAGGAGGCGTGCCACACCCCATAAAGTATATATATTCTTGATCAGCTCGATGAGCTGAGTTGAACGAGTTGAAGCGAAAATATCGCTTTGTTTTTGAGGTCTAGCGTGCACACCGTTAAAGATAGAATCGTGCACTAAGTTGTGTTTGATTGCTATATTGAATCCGCACATTTTGTCATTTTTGGATTTTTGATGCCACGCCCCTTTCGCCCACAATTCAACAAAAACGATAACTCACGTATATCAAATACTAGAGACTTGAAATTTGGCAAATAGGTACATTTGAATGTCATAATCATTCCCCGAAAATTTCATTAAGAACGTATGTGAGAAAAAAGTTATTAAACAATAAATTCTGCAGACGCATAACCGCGCAGTAAGCATATTACGTGAATGTTCGTGGATGCATATGTTTGTGTGTGTGCATGTGTTGTTTAATATTAATGAACAAATTAAACTCTTAATGATTGGTATTACAGCTCAATGGATTCAGGGTATCTCTTTGGTTTGGTTACTTGTTTTTTTTTTTGCTCTAATATGCCGTGTAATATGTTATTTTAATTTCCAATGTACTTAATATACAATTTTATATCATGTGTTGAAGGAGGAGCTTTACAGCAACATCAAAGTGCAAAATGCTTTTAGTAGCCCTACGATTTCAGTAGATATATACGCTATAAAAAGCTTCTAGCTTAAAAATTGTGGAAATTATATTCTATATTTTAATTTTTCATAGCTCTGATAGTGAAGAAGATATAGAGTTTGAGAGTTGTCACACCCATTGTAAGCCTATATTAGCATGTAATAACGTAAGTATATATTTTAAATTTCTAGCTTCATTAGCGTCGAAGTGCTTTGCGTCCACTACATAAGTATCTTATAAATAATGATATGTATTTAATATTCATAATTTCAATGGACTTATTATTGAGCTGAATTTATTTATATTTTAAGTATATGCAAACAGCGCAAAAGGCGTTAGCTTATAACGTTATCCTCCAGGCTGGAACATATAGGGGAAACTGTATCAGGTCTTATCTTATATCAGAATGTGCCTACTATTAAATTTGTGAAGTTTAACTTCTACAATCAATGTGATTGAAATTAAAAGGAAATCAATTTTTAAGGATATATGCGATTATATATCAAATTTTATAAAAAATTGATTTTAATTTAATTGTATAATATGGACAGCATTCCGTTCGATCCGATAGTTTTATGCGCTTGCTGCACGACGAAGGGAAGAACGTATTTTGTGTGTCGTCGTGTTTGTTAAAGTTTTAATTTATGCAAATTGTCGATATTTGCTATTGCTGATATTTTAAAACATGAGCTGGTCCTCGGTTTTCGGTCGCCTGCTTTGTTTTTTGGGTCGAGCTCAGTCCCCTGCAAGGCCACTTTAGGCGCCACATGCCAACACAGCCACCGATAAGGATAATGTAAAATTTATTAGTTTAATTGAATTTCTAAGGCGGAAGTTTTACGTATATGTAATGATATGGCCGTCATGCTCTGCCATAGCAGGACTGTCTGATGTTTTCTACTTTTGTTTTTGTTGGTGCTCTCGGTGGTTGTTTTGGTTTGTAATAACCACGCCCAGGCCATGCATCATAGCGCTTTCTCCTATGTATAAATTTATGTGTGTGTGGCTGCTACTTCAGTTTGAGATTTTCTGTGTCCCCATAATTTATTAATGAATGTATTTGCCTAATAGTTACCGCGATGAGATTACCTTTAACTTTGTTTGGTTTCAGACTGTCTACAAAATGAAATGCTTGTGCCATTTGTTACCTGAATGATGCTTTGCGGGATGGCAGAAACATGTACCACTTCCCTTGAAAGACAGGTCCCAATGAACAGTGCTGGCTACATTTTTTTAGTAGCTGTCAATTTTTAAAGTCACCTGGCCAATCAGTCAATACGCGCATACCAAATATCAATTTGTTCGCGCAGGAGGTGTGCGACGAAGAAGCTAAAAACTGCCAAACAGCCAGAAAATAAAAAACGTGCACGAAAGAGAGGGATAGAGAAACAGAGAGAGAGAGACTGGGAAAGTTCATGAGCGAGAGAACGACAGAGGGAGACAAGAAGAGACAGTAGTCAAAACACAACACTTAATAGCTGACAAAGCCCTGACTGAGTGACTTGAAGCGAGTCCTGAGAGTCGCTCGGACGTTGAGTGCCCAGGAGTGGACGAACAGAGGGTCCGGCAGTGCAAACGTTAGCAGGAACAGCGACAAATGGTCAAGTGGAAACCCCTTTGGTATTGCCTGAAGTGGTCAAAAGTGGCGCCGGGGTGCAAATGGCAAAAGCTAAATGATGAAAGTGCTGTTGCTGGGAAAGTCCTTGCCGACGTGGAGCGCCCACATCAAAGGTGCAAAGCTGCGCTGCAGGGTTCTAGATTGGGTACTAGGCTAAAAATTGGGAGAGAGCTGGCATGGACTGTGTGCACTGTGGAAGGTCCTTGCGCGCCACTTTGCATAAATGACGGGTAGAAGCGAAAATAATAAACTAGGAATACGCACGAACTGCAACTGGAATCGATGGCTCGGACTGGGCAGCAACGCTGTCATCATAGGTCCTTTCGTGACCTTTGTGCCTTTAAATGTGGTTTGCCCGGCAGACACCCTTGCAATTTGCTATTAATCAGCAAACAGCCAAACAGCGTGCTGCACTCCAAGCTGGAGAAGCAGACAAATGGTAAGCCGTTCTGGCTGTTCCTCTTGTTGTTACATTTTTGCAGACGCGTTGCAGTCAATGCAAGCTTTGCAGATACACACATAAATTAACTAGCGACCGTCTGGCCGAAAGGGTTAATTTGTAAAATATTTTAATAGTCGACACTGCAGTGCCATTTGGGTTCTGCCCACCTCCCTCTCAGCTTGCCTACCCACCTTGCGACTGCAACCCTTACGGTAAAAGTTTACTCAGTTTATGGCTAGGGTGATAATGTACTTTGCAAGTTCAAGTCTTTAATTTCATTTGAAAATCAAGTCAATATTTGAGGATAACTGCAGTGCATATAACGCCTATCCAACCTTTTCAAAGGAATGTCACACATGTACATATATCGGAGTCGATTAAAGAATTAATAAATGTTAGTTAGGGATGGCAGTCGTCTAGTTCCAGAACGAGGCGTGCCACACTGCATAATGCATATATATTCTTGATCAGGACGACAAGTCGAGCTGATGGAGCCCTGTCCGTCTGTGTGTCCGTCCGTCCGTCCGTATGAAGAGACTTGAATTTTTTTGTTAGGCTCGTATATACATACGACGTGCATATCGAGTATGTTTCAGAAAATCGACAATACTCGTGAATATTTGTTATTTATTTAAAACCACATGAAAAATCAGTTAAAATCTTTTATTTTTTTTATCTTAAAAGATAAAGTCTCTAATCTTGGCTTGTAGCTTTATGTATATTTTTTCCAATTTTGGATTTTTTTACTTATGGATACCGGCCCCAAATTTCCCCAAAATTCTAATAATTTTGTTCAATAGCAAATATGGCATATATGTATAGGGTTATTGGTCGTTTGAAAGTTTCATCAAAATCCGTTGATAAAAACAAAAGTTATTAAACAAAATGTTTGGCCAGATCAACAGCGATTGAACTGCAAAGCGCACAGAGACCAGCTGGCGCTTGTACATGTTCATTATGTATACATGTGCACACATACATGCAAATGCTCGCGCACACTATACTAAGAATCGCAATTGAATTTAAGTTTTGGTCGAATTATGTTTGAATTGTTTTTACTACTTACTTTCAATTGCCGCTCGGCGCTGTGTGTCGCAGTGCGATTCTTCTTCTTTAATATTAGTGAGCTTGCAAAAGTGTGTTGGTATAATCTTTTTGTCAAATTTATTTGCATAATTATTAGTTCCATTGTCATAGATTTGTTGTTTCTATATATCTTATAGGCAGCGAATAGCTGCTCAGAGCTCAGCTCCCTGCATGTGTGCTGCTGCAGCTTGAGCTTCAAGATCGTTATTGTCGACTGCCAACTGGCAAGCTAAAAAAATAAGTCATTAAATTTCGGATTACGCGACGCGTGGAAGCGAATTTTTGCATGCCATTTGTAAGATGCGTCGCAAGGACTTAGAGGTTGCTGGACTTCAGTACCATGGGTTATCCGTCGAGTCCGTCACTGGTCGGGGCTCAGTTTTATGACTGACAGTCGAAGGCCGACAGACTCACAAAACCGCCATAGAGAGAGCTAAAATGGACGTGGATAGCGCATACGCCCTTTATTAAGCTCTGTATGTGGGCATTGGCCCTTTGAAATGACTTTGACTGAAGACCTCAGCAGTCAGCGAATGAAATATTTATTAATGATCATTTTGAGAATTAGCGTGGCATAGCGACCTAATTCATTTCTCTCAAGAACTGCGAGCGACTGACAGAAAAGAAAGTAAAGGGAAGGAAAACGGAGCTCAGGTTTAGGATGCTCACTGTAGTATACTATTTACTGGATTATGCTAGCTTCCGCTCAAACTCCACAAAATCCTAATAGAAATAAATCAAATGTTTTTTTGTGGCATGTATATATATATATATATATATATATATATATATATATATATAAATATAAAAGTTAACAAGAAAAAGATTGACAATATTTGAATATGATTAGCGAAATCCTATATGAAATAGAATTTTTACTGCTTGCTAGCTTCTGTTGAATAAAGGCCTTTAAGTCTAAACAGTGCCCAAGAATAAATTGGAACACAAATCTGAACAAAACTCAATGCTAAAAATCCGAAACACGCATTTAAATATCAATTAATTTTGGTCAGCCGCAAACTGTCAAGTTGTTATTTGAAAATATATTCTCAGAATATCCAACACGCGGGCGTGCCATGCTTTCTGGATTATTTGGATTCCTTTTATTTGAGAATATCAATTTTTGTTCGTTTACTTTTATTTTTAGTGTCATTAAAATTTTATGCCGCCTAAGCCGCTTCATGTCGTTCTTCCCTGTTTGTTTATGATCTTTGAGGCCTGGTTTACGACACCGCATCGATAGCTGCATGAGCCAAAATTTTTTGCTCAACTGGTTTGAAATTACCAATTAATTTCATATAAGAGACTAGCTGGATCGAGTTGACTCAGCGAAGTTTTGGATTCCAGCTTATGAATGAGCTGAACACAATCAATGGGAACTGGATGATTGGGTGTGGTTATTAAACCCTGAATCCATTGAAAATGGAAAATCAGGGTATAATGTTTTTGTGCAAATGTATGTAGCAGGCAGAAGGATTAGGATGACAATACTAGTTGATTGAGCCCTGTCCGTCTGTCTGTCCGTCCATCCTTCCGTATGCAGAATAGCAATTGCCTTTGAGTTTGGGTCGAATTGTGTTTGAATTGTTTTTGCTACTACTTCCAATTGCCGCTCGGCGCTGTGTGTCGCTGTGCGAATATGTTTTCTGAGCTGAGTTGAACTAGCCCTGTCCATCTGTCCGTCCGTCCGTCCGTGTAAACACCTGGATTTCGTAAGCCACAAAAGCTAGAGACTTCAAATAAAAAGCAAAATGTTCGATAACATAATATGCTGTACGAGTTTATTTTTTTTTTTCGATAACTCATCTCATTTCTTTATTGTCGATAACTATCGAAAATATCGCTTTGTTTTTTAGATCTGGCGTGCACACCGTTAAAGATAGAATCGTGCACTAAGTTGTGTTTGATTGCTATATTGAATCCGCACATTTTGTCATTTTTGGATTTTTGATGCCACGCCCCTTTCGCCCACAATTCAACAAAAACAATAACTCGTGTATATCAAATACTAGAGACTTGAAATTTGGCAAATAGGTACATTTGAATGTCATAATCATTCCCCGAAAATTTCATTAAGAACGTATGTCGAGAAAAAAAGTTATTAAACAATAAAGTTTCCATAGTACAGCCTCTGCTGCAGCCGCAAAACTGAGCAGTGAGCATATTACGTGCATGCATATGTTTGTGTGTGTGTGTGTGTGCGTGTGTTGGTTACTATTAATGAATAAATGAAGCTCTTAATGATTTGTATTACAGCTCAATGGATTCAGGGTATCTCTTAGTCGAGCAGTCTCGACTAGAGTTTCGTTACTTGTTTTTTTTTTTCTTTTTTTTTTTTTGGCGTATGGTTCGAATATGCAACAGAAATGAAAACAAGTTTCCAAGAATTTGAGAATAGTCATATAAATTGCTTATGAAGCAGAGAATACAGATCACAAATGTAGCAATATAGAATATAGAACTTTACAATTTATGCGCAAAAACTATGGCTTTACTACGCAAATACATGAATTCTATATGCGAGGTCTTTTTTCATACGCTTATCCCGACCAGACATTTCTGATTTTAATGCCAGCCCTGCTAAGGCCTAAGCCCTGTTTTACAAGCACACGCGAATGTGTCGCTTTAGAAATGCAATAAATTTTCATTTGAATATGAATATGTGTAACCAGGATATATATATATATATATATATATATATATATATATATATATATATATATATATATAAATATATATAATTTCTGCAAGTGCGTGGAACAAAGGCAGGGCGAGCAACAGAAATGGGCTCAATAAATTGTGCAATGAAATCCGTAACAGCGCCCAAATTTGCTATTCGGCAGAGCTTGTTCAAGCCCAGGAGTATTTTGATGTGCTTCTTAATGTAAAAACATTTCCACATAAACGATTTTGCACGTAAATCAAAAGCCCGCTTGATGACGCGCCGACAGAAGGGGACGGAAACTCAGATGGAGGTGGAGCCGGGATCAGACGGCCACCAAACATATTGCTCTTCAGCCACAGCCCCCACCTTTCATATGTCACATGTGCCACAGCGCCGCAGTGAGGAATGCCCACGAATTATGAGATTAATTCATTTGCTTTTCGCTCGACTGCAAATTACAAAATTACGCCATTTCCTTTTGACATTTCTCAATTTCTGGAGAATTGCGCGACATGGTTGCACTTGGCCGAATGTCGGACGGGCCGGCTGAGTACTCTAGTACAGCGATAGGCGCTCTGCTTTTTCTCATGAATTTAAATTTATAAATATTTAAGTAGTGTGAAGACAGGGACAGCTGCTCGTCGCGGGCTGTAGTTGGGTTGCACAGCTTTTACGCAAGCCGTTAGCCACGTTGGTGAGAAGTAGAAGGAGAGTAGGGTGGAATAGAGAAAAGTACAAGAACACAAAACACCGCAGTCTAGTACAGACATTGGCTCTACCTAGATCCACAGGCAGAAACCAAGCCAGACACTCTCGTCTCGACATGATAAAAATGAATCTTTGATGTCATTTGGGTTTTGTATGAAAATGTATTTTTTAAAGAAAAAATAAACAGCTTCAGCAAGGCAACAGAATATATATACGAAATTAGACTATTTTTGTTAATGAAATTTTCTGAGGTTACAAGCAGGTTGTTTTATTTGCCAAAATATTAAATAAGTTATAAGGAAACAGCCGGCGGTAGACCGCCAAAGGAATGCAGCAGGAGAGATTGGTAAATATTCTGTGAATATTGAAATTATGAAAATGGTATGAGAGAGCTGGTAGTTTCTAAGTAAATCGGCCGCTCGACATCGTTTTATTTTTGTATCTTCAGCATTAAGCAGTTGATTCTTTGTTCTGCTTATCATTTCATCTCTGGTTGAGTTTCACTCATTGCTCTCACATCATCCACAATCATTTTGAAAGCAATCAGCAAATGATTATTCAATTATTTTCCCCACACTTTTGGTGTGGCATTATTCATTTTAGCCAAACTCACAGCTCACATCTCTCAGCTCTTAGCTCCTAGCCAGCAATCCAATTAACGTCAAAACAACTCCGAATACCACAGACATATTCGTAAGTAGACCTCGGGCGAATGAGAAATCGTTTAATAGGCGCATCAATCAGTTAGACGAACTCATAAAACACCAGACACCAGACGCCCGAACAGCAGCAGCAACAGCAACAAACCCGAGTGGAAATAAAATATATAAACATGACTGCATGCACATCGAGAAAACCATAAGATGCACATGCACATTTTTCTTTGAAGTGGCTGCTTGCCAGCCGCAAGCGAAGCACCAGCAACCTCAACAACTGCAGTACACACATGTAGCATGTGTATCTTGAAGATGCAGATAAAAGCTGAACAGCAGAAGAAAGAGTCTCTGCTGGCTGTGTCTAGCCGGCCGGAGCTGGCCTTCGCTTAATTGTTAAGACAAATCATACGCTAATGGCCATAAAGCAAAGTGCGCAACGCGTATCCCAAAGATACACGAAACGTGCGAGCCTTGTGGCCCCTATCGGAGCTGCCGCAGTCTCCTCCCCAACATCCTCCTGCAGTTTCCCTTTTGCATTTTCTCTAGAGCACACATTAAAAATTAAATAAACAATTTGCTGTAGTTTCATTGGAAAATATGTGATTAAATGTGGCTGGCGGTTGCTTGTCCGAATGGGAGTCGAAGCAGTGCACGGCCTTTTTATGGCCAGTAAAGTAGCTGTCTATTTTTTTTTTGGTTTTTTTTTTAATATTTTGTTTTTTTTTTTTTTTTGTATTTGAAATGCATTTTTTTGGTTTTTGGTCATGAATTTAATGGTAAACGGATGTGCTATTGGCTACCCATATGTGAATTGATGGAATGCTACATTTTTCGATGACCTGCTTCATTCCAGGCTACTCTCCTGCACTTTTGTTAGCTGGAAAGAGAGAGACAGGTCAAAAAAAAATAGCTTCTCCGCAGCTTTCCCCAATAATTTGCTTCAGAAAATTATTTAATTTTAGATCGAAACTCAGCTCAATTACTTTTTCAATCGATCCCTAATCGGTGTATTGAATAAGTGCTCCGCCAAATTGTAGCTGCAATATACGAGTTCCCGTCGGTCCTTATATATATCTATGTAGCTCTTTATGTGGCGATTCTATCAGAGCACGATTCGGGCCATATCCAAGATAATTCAAGTGCCAATTGCCGTGCTCGACTGTCAATCAACCGAGAGCTGTAACCCGTCTTTATATTTCCTGACTTAAGCTTCAAGTTGTAACTCTCGCAAATTTGTTTCCGCTTCTGGTCGTGCCACAGACCCATGGGAGCTTGTTCCTTTTTTCTCGCAATGTTTCTATCATGCTGGCTTCCGTTTGCTGCCTTCATACATCGCTATCCTTCTTACATTCTACTTGGATGTGATGTGATGTGCGTTACCAATTTTAAAGTTGGGCGTTTCGGGCGCTCGTCCTTGCAGCAATTACCAAGCCACACAACAAACGTTTCATGGTAAAATAAAAGCGCCTTAAAACTAGACGAGCCAACTGACAGAACTCACAGTCAGAAGCAGAACCAACAAACGGGTGGCTGGTGTTGGCCAAGTCGCTGTGCTCTTCTTGCTATTGCAGTTGCTGGAGATGTTGGAGTTTTTGTTGTGCTTTTGCTGTCGCTTACTTCAATTTCGAGACAATCGCAAATTGACAATCAAAGTCTTCAAAGACAGTGAAAACTGCTGCGGCGGCACGGCCGAGAAACAGCCAAAAGACCCAAAAGCAGCCACCGTGGCATCTTATCGACAGCTTTGTACCCTCCGATGATGCGAGTGTGTGTGAGTGAGTAGTTGAGTGTGCGATGCCAGGCATTTGATTTAAATTGAGTTTGAGAAAATTTTCGTTGACTTGATTGAAGCAACTAAACTTGCACCAAGCGTAGCCAACTAAATACAATACCCAACATTTTCCATTTTACACCTCTGGCTAAAGCAACACCTCCATCCATAGCCGTCTCGACTAAGAGATACCCTGAATCCTTTGAGCTAATATACCAATCGTTAATAATAGTGTCCAAAATCAGAAGATGAAAAATATGCATATTTATTAAAGCAGTTCTCCAGAACTTAGCGCACGTTTCTAACTTGAATGGTATACTCGGCCCATTTCGATAGTTTTAGATATGAACACATTGGGATGATATATACCCATTATTCAAAGAAATTCAATTTTCAATGGATTCGGGGTAAACAAGTAAGAAAATATAAGTTGGAGGCGCCCAACTATAGGATACCTGGATCCCATCCAATCATAATTTTTGAATATAGCCCATAACTGGTATGTAGAACCATATCACGAGACGTAAATCTATGACAAGGGTACTAAGAATGTAGATCAAAGAAGAATAGTTCAAAAGAATTCGACAAAAAGATAGATAGCCCACAACAAATATTCCGTTACTATTAAAAAAAGAGAGAAACGAAAACATATTTGCACATACATACATACATATGTACATACACATATGATCATTAAATGTGAGGGATAAATTAAAAATAGTTCATATATATCATGAATTATGAAAAACAATAAATATAGCTTACAAGTCTACATTTGTATAGTTATTCATATGGCTTGGCTTTTTTCATATATTTCCCATAGACTTCGGCCCAACAAGCAGGTGAATTTACGCATTCGTCCTTTATAAATCCAGGAAGGATGACCAACGAAATTATAATGACTGTAAAGCTGATTTCACAGAAATCTTTCGGTAACTTGAATTTGCTTGCCTCTTTGCTAATTTACTGGCAAAAGACATGAAAGTCGTTTGCCAATCGTTATCTAAGCTCTAATGCTCTTGTCTCCCATAAACATTTTTATTTTCCTAAGAGGCTATCATTTATCTCCAGCTCTAGTGGGCCTTAATGCAAAATGACCAGAGTCCCGATGTTGGGAGTACAGCAATTTTGTCACCTTCATGCGCCACATCATGATTATCATCATTTTATTGTCTTGTCGTTAACTCTGAGGCTGTGTCTTCTGCTGTCTGCAGCTAAAGATGTAGCCAGTGGGCAAAGTGGCACCCACATGATCCGGAGTGGCTCATTAAGTCGTAAAATTGTTTTAATCGCCGGCGACGCTGATGAAATTCTCTTGCGAATCCATAAAGAGTTAATAAAAAACGCAAAATCACGACAGTTTCTCAGGCAATGCCAAAAGACATGCTGGCCAACGATATAAAAATGAAAATTTATATGCCTAAATTGTACTTTGAGATATTGAAACCACAATCTGCCCTCGGCTCATTCGCCTTGCGGTGCGAGCCGGCGCTGCTCTGGTTTTTATTTTTAATGTTCTCGATGGTTCATTACTCATACCGAAAGCGGGGAACCGCAGCCCCACTCTAACTTGTCGCTGCAATATAAAATGTCTCATTATTGTTTGTCAGTTTGTTATTTTTGTGCCTTGTGCCTTGTGCCTTGAGGAAGAGCTGAGCATGCGTATTTTGGAATCACGGCAGATTCTTTCTCTGGCACTGGCAAATCTATGGTTAACATTTATTTACCAGTTACCCAAAGAGACATGTATAAAATTTATTGGGGGCTTTTGATAGCTCTTGATTGTCGTTGTTGACATAAGTCAGACTTGTAGACAACTAAAAAGCTACACCAGAAATCCATTTAAATACATCGCCAACAACAACAGCAAGAGCCAACTTACTTACCTCATAATTTGTCTTTAGCCCCGTAAGTCCCCGAGTCGTTTTCGATTTCTGTCATCGCTTATTGTAGTTGCTTTTTGGGTTTCTGTTCGGGCTCTTCATATAAATTATTGTGTCAGGCCGTTATTCTCTTATTCCAACCCCGATCTTCTTTATCTTAAACTGTTGATAACAACTGATGAATTTAAATCACGTCGCGGAATGTTTCTGTTTCCTTCTGTTTCTTCCCTGTTTCTATTTCACCTTTACTTCTATAATAATGCGCTTGACACACCAACTTCGACAGCCAGAAATGTCAGTTGAAACTCTAAGTCCCACGGAGATCTCAACTAATTTCAGCTCAATTACCCTGAATCCATTGAAAATTAAATTATACCCTGATAATGTTTTTGTAAAAATGTATTTAACAGGAAGAAGGAGGCGTGCCACACCCCATAAAGTATATATATTCTTGATCAGCTCGGCGTGCACACCGTTAAAGATAGTATCGTGCACTAAAATGTAGTTGATTGCTATATTGTATACGCATTCTGTCATCTTTGGATTTTTTTTGCCACGCCCCCTTCGCCCACAATTAACCAAAAATTACAAATTACGCATATCAAATAATAGAGACTTTTGAGATTTTCCAGATAGAAACATTTGAATGTCCTTATCATTCTCCGAAAATTTCATTAATAACGTATGACTAAAAAAAATTATTAAGCAAAATAATAATAATAATAATAATAATAATAATAATAATAATAATAATAATAATACAATAATAATAATAATAATAATAATAATAATAATAATAATAATAATAATAATAATAATAAAAATAATAATAATAATAATAATAATAATAATAAACCTTTTTTGGAAGCGCTTTTCAATTCAAATTAGTGAAGTTTGAAAAGCATGTAAAGAGTAGACTTGTCAATTATATTATCAATAAGTCCAAGCAGCATGAAAGGCTGGTTTTTTTTTTTAAGTTCATTAGATCTTCGGTCAGCATGATGTATTTCCTATACACTTGCCGTCAAATCATAGGCCAGCAAATATGTCCATATCGTGGATACGTCTAGCAATCAACTGCAAGCTAGAGAGCGGCTCAGTGAAGTGCAACAGTCGCTGGTTTCAGGCTTGTGGTTTATGTTTTTCATGCTGCATGCCTAAAGTACAGGCTGGCTGCCAGTGGAGATCTCACCAAATGCAGCATGTATCGTGCATCTTCGCTTGTTTCGGGAATACTTGTGTAAACTTGCGGCTAGTCTTCTGACTTTATCTGTGGCCTTTAATTTATTAATAATATTCTCATGCTCTTCCCACTCGATTTTCTTCTCTGTCTTTCTTTCTCGGTTTTTCGCTTGGCTATGTAATTGGTACATGCATTTTTCAATTTGCGATCTTTGAACTATGCACAATGAATTCTTTATAGCTTAACCTTGTCTTTTGATCTCGGACAGTGGTAGAATACCTCATGTGGTTGTCCACATGCCCTGTTTCCCCTCTTGTATGGCGTATTCGATCTGCAACGAGTCGACTCGACTTGGCAGCAGTCACATCTCCGTCCCAGAGATCTCCACTGCAAGTGTTTGCTGAGATCGCAGTGTATTTATAAATAGCAATTCTTTCAATTTTCATGAACAATTTCCTGTTCTCTACAACGGAACTTGCTACTTCTGAGAAAGTACAGTTTGAATGCAGTTTTCTCATTGTGTCTAGCTTTCATAGCAAATCGCCCAGTTCATATTGACTTTTGCAAAATCGCTAACCTTAAATGTCTTTGACCCATTTCACATCGTTATTGACTTACTAAATTATTAACAATAACTTGGAAAAAGGAAAAATAAAACTAGAAAAAATATAGAAGAGAGAAGAGAGAGAGAAAAGTCGAGACATTTTCCCATACCGTTGATATTCCAATTCCAACAGCAGCCTCTGAATTTATTGCTCATGATCATTGACACCGCACAAGTCGTGGCAAGCTAAAAAGTAAGATGTTCACGTCGATTAGCAAGTGCAGGCAGTGGGTATCTGCAGGTCACTAGATCCCGAGCACTGCGAGCTTCACCTAGATCTACTACCTGTTACAGAAATATATTATCTCTGCAGCACCTCACCAGCTTTGTTTAAGTTACAATTGCGCAATGTTAAAATGCACACCGCAGCGAGTCCCGGAGACGGGGTATCTTATCGAAGTAATGCATAGAATATAACTCGTATGGTGATGGAATCTTCCTTATATACATCTGTCTAGCCTCTTCCTCGGCTATTGAAATAAAACTTTGCATTTTATTGATAAATCAAAGAGAAGTGCAACACTGCAGAGCAGCAGGCCGTTCGCTCGTCGCTCTTAACTTTCAGCTATTCGATTTCGATTTCATTATTCAACTAAAGGCAAATATGGAATGCGGCATGTATTCAGGAATATATTCTCTTCCCTGCATTAAAACTACTTATAGTTTGTTTATGAAGGATGGACGAAATAGCAAGAAGCTGTTTTTATGGCCAATAGGAATTAACGAATTGGAAGATTATGTAAGTTAGTTCACCATTAAACGGGTATAGTACGTGATACCCTGTAACATAACTAAAGGCTGTAAGTTGTTAAAGACTTCAAAAGATGAGTGACTCAGTGACTTAAAATTTGCCACTAAATCGGCAATCATAGCCACATCAAAAGAGCATCAATTTATGACTTTTCGTCTTAAAAGCCGAAATGATAAAAAATATCAAAATATTTACATTCATCGACAAAATCGACGACATTCAAAGAGAGCATCACTTTATGGCTTATTAGTCGCCACAAGTAGACAAATCGAACAAAAGCCGCTTTTGTAATTTTTCCAATGGGTCTCGCTGAATCATTTTTTAATTCCAATCATAAAGATGTGCTGGCTGCGTTCGACCGAAATGATAGTTTTTACGTATATCAAACAGTCAGTGCCGAGTATTAACTGATTCACAGGCTCTTCGAATTTCCACAAATGACATTAAAGTCTTTATAATGAACTGACATTGATTGCACCTATTCAGAATTATTACATGGAAGTCCAAAGCCCTGAGACTTAAGCGTCAATTGAGGGATTTGCATGGACAAGGTCCAAGCTGACTTTGAAACTCGGGGTATTACTGAAATGCTGACAGCTTTTCTTCGCACTAATATGGAATTCCATACCCTATATGACACAGAAGTCGGATGAACTGACTTACAGAAATAAATAATGACCTTGATTATACGTTAATAACTGATTAACGCAAATGCATGGTATCTTTATGTGAGCATCATGACTTCAAAGTGTATAAATTCATCATTGAATAAAAATATTTATTTTATAGGTGAGAAATTGTGTAATCTGACCGCGCATGCGGAACAGTATTTATAAGTTAGATACTCAGGAAATATATAAGATGGAAGTTGTGAATGGACCCGGATCATTCAGATCCACCAACTAGAAATAAGCACAGCTAGCTAAGCGAATGATAAAACGTGACCTGAGCTGCATTAGAAGACAACGTATTCCCTACTAATGAGATTAGTCAAGGTGTCAGGATTTCGCAAAGCTTCAGAATGTCCCTAGCACTAATCGCTCAATTCTGTGTGTTAGATTCGTATTCATAACATTTCTTTGCCGATTGGACCATACACTAGCTAACCAACGCTTCAGACAGTTGTCTACCCTTCCGATGTCGCTGCTGCCGGACTTTGGCAATGGGATTGCGGCCAGACTGCCAAGGCAACTTTATGGTCTCAAGTTTTGAGCGCGACAACTGCGCAGTGCACAAAAAAAAAATAAAATACCAAATCCAAACACCTATACAGTGCCTCGCAGCCATGCGGAGAACACGTCCAAAAACAAAAGTCAGCGTATAATGAGATTAAGAGTTGAACTTTGCAAGCCAAAAAGTTTCGACAGCCAAGCAGCAGGTAAATCATTTTACGCACTCGCAACGAGGAATATGGACTTGAAAAAGTTTTGCAATATGGTAGTCAGTTCTACTGTGCTTCTTCTTATTCCTGTTGTTACTGTCGTAGCTGTTCGAGTTGCATTTGCTTGAAGCTCTTAGAACTCCTGCTCTCGATATTCCGGGTGCTTCTGCAGCCATGAGTTATGAGGCTTTGGTTGTCGCCAGTGGCGTCTCTGTCGCCAGTTTGCATTTATTTCTCATTATCGAAATTCAATAAAAATGCAAGCAAAGTTTCTTTCGCGAGGTATTTTTATTAATATTTGGCATTTTGCCATTAGGACGACGAGGAAATATATTGTGGCTTACGACTGCTAAGTTTAAGCAGACGTCATATACTTATGGCTCTATTGAGCCCACGCACCCACACTCACTGTCTAGCCTAGTCCCGCCCTGGCCGTTAAGTGAAAGATGACAAACCAAACCAAAGACGACAAATAAAACGTTGGCTTTGTATTTGCTTTGATTGTTTATTACTGCGGTAAAGCAACTCGAACAAAACTAGAGAGTAAACGGAAAATGGAATGGAATGGAGCACAGATAAAAAAACAAGTAAGAAAACTCCAGTCGGAGGTGCCCGACTAGGGGATACCCTCCGATCATAGTTTTTGAACATACCCTATATATATAACTCTTATGAAGAACCATATGACGCGACTTAAATCTATGAAAACGGTACTAACAATGTCGATCAAAGAGGAATTATGCAAACAAATTCGACACAAAGATTATACCAGCTCACTTTTGCAAGCTCACAAGAATTGTTCCGTTGCTATTAAAGAAGAAGAATCGAAGCGGCAATTGAAAGTAGGTAACAAAAACAATTCAAACACAATTCGACCCAAACTCAAAGGCAATTGCGATTCATATAAAATTTGTTCGCGTGCACATGTATATACAATGAACATGTATAAGCGCCAGCTTATAAAGCTCCGTGCACAATTTGGAGACTCTAGCTCTTAAGATAAAAATTTAAAAATTCTTAACTGATTTTTCATATGATTTAAATCGATAACAAATATTCACGAGTAGTTATCGATTTTCTGAAACGAACTCGATATGCGCGTCGTATATACGGGCCTACCAAAAAAAATTCAAGTCTCTAGCTCTTATAGGTTCTGAGATCGACGCGTTCATACATACGGACGAACGGACAGAGCTCAATCAACTCGTCTTGTCGTCCTGATCAAGAATATATATACTTTTGGGGGTGTGGCACGCCTCTTTCTGCCTGTTACATACTTTTAACAAAACCATTATACCCTATTTTCCCATTTTCAATGGGATCAGAGTATAAAAATTGTTTAAACATGCTTTCGTATGGTCCACTGGACAGAAAGGCAGCCAAGTCGAGCTCCGTCGTTCCGATCTATCGAACTCCTATCAGCCAAGACTTACTTTCATTTGAAATTTTCGTATGCTTTTGACCGCAGCTGACATCGAACGCACAATGATCAGAACCATTAGCTTAATTAACTATTTCTTGGACGTGGCTTATATTATATTAAATAGAAAAAATATCGACGTGCAGAGCAACCATTTTGGTATTCTTCATGCAAAACGGAAATCAGAAAATTGATTCATAGCAAGTGTTGTGCTGATTTAGGATCTGCGAAAGAAGTATCTACATCACGTAAGCTTTATGCAAAATTAACGTGTATGTAAAACGGAATGTGTTTATGTGTGTGTTTTTGTATGACTATTCCTGATTTCACTGGAAAAGTTAGCTGCACGCATTATGTATGCCATGCTCCTGCATCGATAAATCAGTCAAAACTGTCAAATGCATATAAATTATATGCACATGCGCTCCACTGTCCACCGGACAGAGGGTGTGTGGCTCTTGTTATTGTTGTCGTTCTTGTTGTTGTTCGATCTGTTGTAGCTGGACTTGAGCTAGAGCCCAGAGTGCACAAGCCAGCCAGTCAAAACAATAACAAGGCACGTATTGCATAAATGCAATATGCACAATTGCCGCTCGTGGAGCGGAGAGAAGACGGAGAGCTTTGTGGAGTGCCGGGAAAAGAGCGTGGGCTGTGGACGACGGCCTGCAAGAAGATTGGGCAGCCAGGTAAGCTGGCCACATGTGGGAGGCGTCTGTGCGTGTGTCTATGTATGCCTATTAGAACTTGTTGACTGCCGTTTGAGTGGACGACGATGAGAGGACGTAGGCAATGATTTCGTCCCTCAGGGAGTTATGTTAATGGGCAATGACTGTTGGGATTCGTACTAGATAGGGTAATGTGAATGGGCCACGCTTTAACAGTTAACGCTTGAGATAACAATGCCTGCTGTACCAGCGCAGACATAGAAATCTATGAATACTATTAAATACCTAGGCACATAGGCGAAAGGCTACATGAGTGAATCACTCTTCTAAGACTTTACTCTGTTCTGGGAACAAGCCCCAAAGACTATCTACCAATTGACATCTCAAGTATTGCATCTCAACTCTTTGCTACTTCAATCTAATCTCAAAGCCTAATTTACATAAGCAGTCGCGTTGGAAGTTCGGAGTCTCGAAATTTAATGATGCTGTTGCCTTATTTTGGAGATGAACTTTCAGCTGATGAACTTCTATTCAAACTCCCATAAATGCAGCTTCAGCTGATTTCAGCGATGATATGCCAAAAGAGAGAAACATAAAGGTAAACTAAACAAAAGTTCTCTCTTGATGACTTCAGACAATACTGCACAATGATGTGGCGTAAAAGGCAAGTCTGGGTAAATGTTGTGGGTAAATCAATAACTGGATTTCTTTTTGTTTTGGTCAACTATAGAGCTGAACCCAACCACCGACCCTTGTTGATCCACCGCTCGAGTTTCGTGTGCGTGATTTGTAAGAAAATTATGTAAATGACGGCTATGCAGCGTACGACTGCGTGCAGAGATATAATATAATATTTTTGTTACAGCAATTATAGCTGACCAAATGTTTACGCAACATTTATGATTTTTATCGAATCTTGGACTCAAAAGGAAAAGTTGAACTTTTAATTCCAGCGAATTAACATGTTAAGATGTATGAGAAAGTAACTTACAATATGCAAATGACAGATAGTCCATAACTTATATAGCTCCTTCAATTAGTCCACTATGGAACGAGTCGACAGTCTTCTGCACGGAAGTCAAACACAAAACACAAATCGACAAACACTAACTGACAGCTGCAGCAGCTTATGACAGCAACAACTCGAAACAGCAACAGCATCAGGCGTCGGAGGACGGACATAAGCGACTGCTATAAACACAAATGTTGCATGACACCAGAGCAACGCAAACGAGGCATGCACCGCGTAGGCGACAAACAGACTCTGCAGACTCAACAGACTCAATGCCACAGAGGACGCTGCACAGGCGCACTCTCAGAATTCCAATCACAAGATAGAAAGTTGACTAGCTAGCTGCAGGTCGGCTCTTGGCAATTCGTGGCAATTGTCATACTACTGTAGTGGAAAAGCTGGAGTTTTGAGGCTTCTCTCTCCTTTAGCATGACTGAGCTGTGAATCACGCGCAATGAGGAATTAAAAATGCGCAGTCGTGTGTACCCGATGCAGTGCGGAGGATGAGGGTGCCACGGGTCGACTGACTGTGCAGCATCTAATGGCAGCCGTGTCACATAAATGCTTTCTTCAATTGCTTCTTCAGCGAAATACTTTAAGAAACCATATGACCCAAATTGAGAGAATCAATTCAGTTTATGATCGTCTCGCAACGGGAGCTTGCACTTTTCAGCTCGAATTTCATTGCCTAAAATTGTTTTTTGTCTATTTTGCTTTTAATTTGGGTGTAACTGACAATTTCTATCATCTCTCCTTAGTTATTACCTAAATATATATATTTCACTTGAATATTATACGTACCTCAAGTCTCACGTGTAGGTGATGCTCATTTGGTCATTTGGAATGATGTTAAAATTAAACACGGTGAACGCTTAGAAGACTAACAGGCGTCATTTATAGTGTTTTTTATTGATTTTCTAGGATCACAACGTGATATGATATACTCGTCAGATCTTTAATAACTGATTCTGTATGCCACTGCATGGCATGAAATTTGGACGATGGCATAAGATCTGCTTACCAGACACTCCACACTCTTAGTCTGTTTTAAGTGGGAAAAAGTTTTGCGCTCTGTCTATGAATAAGAAATGCAACTTAAAGTCTTAACAAACGATAAAAGTTTTTGCACATACATCTTGATAGTAGCAACCAAAAAGAAAAGGCGAAGGGCTACGGCGCCAACTTCTGCCGCAATGCAAAAAATCAAAACACTAATTTATTGCACATTTGGCACAAACAACACTCGGATCAGGAGCCAAGTCTCAAATGCATCATAGGGAACTAGAATATGGGAGCCGGAGCTAGGAGTCGTCGCTAAATAGCTGGGCAGGCAGACAATGACACCAACTGAGACAAAGGAGACAAAGACTCGCCGCATTTCTTTTAGTCATAAATCACTTTCGCTGCGGTGCCTGACAAAACCAAAACAGCGACAGAGAGAGAGAGAGAGAGAGAGATAAAGAGAGAGAGAGAGAGAGAGAGCAAAAGATGAAAATGCTTGCAGCTCATACAAAATTTTCAATAGCTCGCCAGTTCTTGCTCCCAAGCGTCTTGGTCTTTTGGCCGTTGTCGAGCTAAAAATGTGGCCCGGCGACACAAATATTATTGCAATTGTGTAAATATGCGGCAGGACGCAGTTCCCAAATGTGCGCTTAAAAATACTTGTATTTATATGCCACATAAACATAACCTCCGACCCGACTAAAGAACTGTTTTCAAGTGCACTTTTTGCATACGAGTTTCCTGTGTGCCCGCTGTTGCCGGTCGCACTTGAAATTCTACTGCATTGTTCCCGCCCCTGCAGCTGCGTTCTCAGACTTGAGTCCCAACTACTCACAGCGCACATGTGTAGTGCCAGAGAGGCAGAGGCAGGCCATATCCTTAGAGCAAACAACTGAAAAGTGTTCACTCTCTCTCGCACATACTCTCTGTCTCCTTGTCTGGCATCTCAAGGCGGTTTTTTATGTCACAGTCCTGGAAGAATTTTTTGTTTTTCCAGATATTTTGATGCAATCGAACAGTGGAGCAAATATAGCTTACATTCATCAAAAATTGAGGATTTTCTGGCTGCTTGAAGTTATGTGTGACTTTTCTTCTGGTCTTAGAAATGCAATAAAAGCAAAACTCAATTTGTTTAGATCTTTCGAGCATTAAAATAGGTTTACCTTAAAATGTAGGCTGATGAAAAGCAAGACAGTACATATATATTTGGAAAGCAGCTGGCAATGTCCATGTTCATACATTGATCGATCGTTCGACCTATAAACGTTAACTGACTGGTAAAAGTAGTTTCGTAGATATGTCACAATCAGACTGCTTCTAAGACTGTTTATTAAACTTTTTCACGCCTTTCACATTTCATTAGAATATGTATAAATACATACATGTACATATATAAAACATACCAGTATCTTTCAAACACTAATACATATTTCGGTCGTCTGTGGCACTGAAAAGGCAATTTGCTTACTAACATTTTCCTGAATTAAAAGCCAATTTCCATACGCACATGGAATGCAATATGCTCTCCTGTTGAAGTGATTAACCGCCCCTGCTTTGTTTGCCCATAGTTTTTGCTCCGTATACTAAACACACGGCAGCCATTAACTATTTAAGTGATGGCAATAAAGGAAATTAAGTCACTTGCTCCGGCTGCGCAGACATCCAACAGCATGTCGAATGCATTTCACATTGTGTAGAAAATTGAAAATCGGAAAATCGCTGCATGGTTTACCCAGCTGTCTTAAACGTCTGCAGCCATTTGCACTTATCGTAAAGAACTGAAGAGCACTAAGTCGATCCTCAGCTGACTGTTCAACAATAATCGTTTGGCGACGATGTCAACGCTCCGGTTCCCATTTCTCCATTTTTCTCAATGCATTTTATCGAGCAACAATCAAAACCCTTTCTACCTCTCAATTATGATTAACGATGCTGCTTCAACCAGAGCCAGTTTTCTCTAACGCCTCTCCGCGGCGCTCCAAAATTAGGTTTTGGTTGTCGCCGCGTCATCTCGGCATACTCGACATTCGCTGTGCATTAACAGTATCAGGGCTTCATATTTTCTTTGGGTCTCCAATGCCTATGCAGTTGCCCAAATGCTAATGCACATTGAGACAACCCCCACATATTCAATTTCGATGTCTCCCATCGCTATTGCTTTGTTTCTTCAACTGTTGTCAATTGTTGATTGATTTCTCTGGGTTGACACTTCCAGAATTCCAAAATTAGCTCCGCCAAGGCCTAGGTCCGCTTTCTATGGGCTAAGTATTGTGCTGAAAACATTTTGTTTTACTAACACATTTAGACGACTTGATACATCTACTTTGAAAATCTCTCAGTTGTCATCTAATACAACTGTGAAGCCACTTCAAGCTGAGTACTAAACAGCTCGAAATGAACAATTTTTATTTTAAAGTAATTCCTATTACTAATCGTAGCTGATGGGACTTTACTATACAAATAAATATATATAGCTTATATATATGCCAGAAAAATTAGTTTTGGCTAATTTCTCCAGACTGACAAGCTGAACAAACTGATCACAATGCAAATCAGGTGAAAACGCTGTTATCTTAGCAGTCGGACGAGTGGTACTCTGCTCCCATATGTGCATCTGGTACATTAAATGTAGATCCTAAAACTCTGGTGATAATAGGGTATTTTTGACAAGCCACGATGTCTCAGAGCAAACGATTTTTATTTGCTGCATCGATCCGACTAGCAGCTTTGCTTCTAGTTGAATACAAGGGAGCAGACCTAGCTAGTAATTAAACCATAATGGGCATAACGGTTATGGGTAGTTGAGCATGGGGTTCCGACCCTGTCAATCGTATTTACAGTTGTGCCTAATGCATTTCACTTACTCAAGTGATAAAAACTAAGCGATAAGTTGTAGTTTTAGGTTTTTCTGCGGCGGTCGGGGCACTGTTTCTTACAATTTGAGCATGTCCCCGATCATAAGCCACCACCCCACCCCCAAACCCTATGGAGACCCCTTCCAGTTTGGCAGGGCACCATGTTTTTGTTGTTATTGCTGTAGAGGCCTTGGCTCGGTTGTCTGTCAATCGTGCGTCACATGCATTTGAAATCCCAAATCCATTTATTGTGTGGCTTATGACATTCCTTCCCCTGGAATTTTCGTTCAATTCTTGTTACTTTTCGTGGCGCTCCTCTGGTTCTTTATGCTTTTAGTGAAACTCTTTTTTGACAATTTATTAGAAGCGTGCGGCATTTCTTTCAATGCCTTATGCTTCTTTTTTACATTTAAATTCAATTGAAAATTGTTTTTCGTAATTTTGTATTGCTTAGTCACGCGTCAGTCGCATATACATGTGTATGTAATCTGTACTCTTTTCGTTTCGTGTATGCATTTAAAGTTGCTTTGTATGGTAGCAGTTCTTTGAATTGTGGCCGCCAAATTAGTCAAAAAAATTTGAATCGAGTGTAAAAACTATTTTGCATAAATTGACAATTTCATAAGTCCCGATGGGTAATATAAACAAAGCTGCTGGTAAATACTAAAAAATATTGGCTCTTTTGCGTTTCAGAAACATGAAATAAATATACAAATTGTTGATTCACCATGAGCAGAGAACAGATTTTTTATTCCGAAATAATTTTAGAGCTTGAATATTGTGATTTCATTTTAAGAACATCCATGTATATTCTAGTTAATTGCGAATTACCACCAAACGAAATGAAATTATAGCCCATGTATGCCGGGAGTAAATCAGAAGGTATACACACTGCAGCTACAATAAATTCAATTTAATTTACAAACCGAACTTGCTTTGTCGGTACCCACATGCCAGTAACAATAATTCACAAATAAATTGTGTGTGAACTGCTGACAAAGAAAATAAAATTTATTGCAATATTTTGTTTGGCACTTAAACATGCTTATTGTGTCGGGATGAGATCAAGAGGAGCAGGCGTTGCAGCAACGAGGAAGAATTGGCAAAATTATTAAGTTAACTATTTAATAATTGGTTCACTTTAAAAACTTATGTATACATATTCAAATACCAAGTAGAATTAGAATATGCGTTCTTGGCTAGCCTATTCATAAATTTAGCATTATTGGCAGGCTTTGCCACAAATCGATTTAAGGCAAGAGCGTATTTTGGTTCGAAATAAATTGAAGCGACCGAGCAAAACAAATCCAGAAACCATTTCAGTCTAACAAGAAAATACAATTTATAAATTAGCCACACCGAAATCAAACAAAAGTCCATCCTTGAAGCAAAGCCCAACAAATATATCGACAGCAAATCATAAATATTACACAAGCCGAAAAAAAGGGATTTGCCAACGAATTTTAACGCTTCAGCTAAAACTAAAGCTCCTCCACCGACAATGGGGGAGGTCAGACCTAATAGAAAATATTATAGAAAAAGTAAAACAATCGAAAAGAGTAAAAAGAAAACAACAAATTGGCAAAAGAAAAACTTCACTGGCAAAAAGGCCCGGCGTAAGCCTGCATAATCAAGTGGTATTCGATAAATAGAGAATAGCAGTAAAAAGGGCTAACTGCCCCGCCCATTAACCAGGCTAGTCCCTTGCCCAGTATATCGAATATGTTTTGTGAAAAAGTTTTGAAGCGTAAAAAGGCAATGCAATAACAACTCGAAGTCCTAGGCGGCGGGCGCTTCAACCCTTTAAAGCTAGCTGAAAATTTAATTCTGCCAGTGCCGCACCGGAAAGCAAGGCACGAAACTTGAGATAATTTTCCCAAATGGACTCGCGCTGAGGCGAGTGTGACTCACCTAAAATAGCCATGGCCATGACCACTTTCCTATTGACCTGTATTCAAGACCTACGCCTGTTTATTTTCGGAAAGTGTTACAATTCACTATTATGCTCTTTCAATCTGAATTGCATACTTTGCTGGAAGAGAGTCAGGGTCAAGGGTGGAGATCTTGCCGTTGCTATTTTGCAGTCCAATTTACAATTGTTGCCGCATTTCTGTGTAGCTTTTGGCCACCCTTTTCTCCGCTTCTCCTCGTACCTTGAGAGCGTCTACATAGCTGACGTCATCCTTCAGATTTTAGTTATTCTCAAAGTATGCATTTTCTGTGTATGTAATTTCCCTGCCTTAAATTGCTTTTCTGCGTTTTTACAGTATTTATACTCTGTTTCCAATTGGAAAAGAGTATATTGGGTTTGTGCTATGTCCGTCTGTCCGTATAAAAAAATAAAACTGTATCTTCTACACCTAAAGCCTCCAAACGACACGTGTGCTTATGTTAAGAGCACATTTAGTTAAAAAAAAATATATTATATATCTATCTGGATAATTTGAGCGTAAGAATTAACATATTTCATAAATTCGGCTTTATTTTGAGCACAGGAACAAAGTATCACGTAGTCGGTTGCCCCCGACTACAACGTTCTTACCTGTTATTGTTTTCCATTTTACACCATTTCTTCTGCTTTTATTTACCATTTGAGTTTTTGTTGATTTTTCATATCCGGAATCAACTCTTTAAATTGAATTGAAGACTTTCAATTGTGTTCAATAATCAGTTTCAAGGATTTATTAATAAAGTATCATAGACGGGATCTTCATTCATTTTAGATTGAGCCCATTCGAGACAATTAAATGCTTTCAGGTGCCACAAAACAAATCCGAGCCCCACTGGCACATTGGCTCCCAAGCCAAGCAAAATACCACCCCATTACCAAGGCACACTAGCCGTTTGAAGAAAATCTTTAAAAATGCAGGCACTTGACAATACAAAAGATAATTAAATAAACAATGAATAAAAGGTCTAAAAGAAAAATGAGAAAATGCAAATTGAGAAAAATTGAAAAAAAAGGAATATTTTCATCTTCCAAAAAATGGAAGTGTAAAGCCGTACAAAATCATTGAAGAACACAAAGGGCTCGTAATGAATAAAGACTTGGTATGAGTTCGAGCGAAATAAAAAACGATAGAAAACCTCTAACAAAAAAAAAAAAAATGAAAGGGATAAAAGAATTAACTTTTTAAGGGCACGTCGCATTAGAAAAGCCGAGTGTTAGATTAGCAAACATACCCTAGTATATTATAATATTACGGCTGCAGTAAATACAATGAGCTAAAAAAAATCTGCACGAGAGGCTTCGAAGGAATTATGAAAATTCAAATGTACATAGCAAAATTGGAACAAAAGTGGCATACGAGTGCTTAAAACTGATTTACATTCAAAGTTGCAAATTACAGGGTATTAAAATCGAGACTTAAATTTAACTAAAACGTAACTCTTTTATTAAATTTAAGTCTTGGTGCCTCTCTCTGCTTATCCCTCTACAAATACTAGCAACGCTTTCCAATCTTTGTGACAATCAACCCGGTTGAGTGAAGTAGTCTCATGCAAACAACAAAACGAAATCAAACAAATAAATTGTTTTGCGTAAAAATTGCAATCGTGCAATGAAGTGGAAAAGTTTGCTCAACGTTTGAGCAACGTTTGCCTGTTGTAAACTTGTAGCCGTTAAAGTTGTAAGTGTTGTTGTACCTAAAGTAAAAAACAGAAAATATAGCATAGCAGCCAGAAAAATATAGGCTCGGTCCGAGACAAATGCTGCAAGCCAAAAGAAGAAAAACAACGAATAGAGAAATCGGGAATGCGGCAGACAGAAAGCGCCTAAAATGGTGGCAGAGTCGCAGCTCAAAAGCGGAAACAGACGCCGTCATCATTGTCATGAAAGCGGTGCAAACTTTTTGTTGCTGTGGCAACTGGCGCAAGGACTCATGAGCCTCGAGCGACGCGTCGCGACATTAGACAGAGACGCAGACGCATTGCAGGCACAGTCATGTCCGATAATAATATCTGGAGCTGGAGGCAAAACAACTTTAAGCGAAACTATGTAGAAACGATGATAATGGTAAACTTTCGGTGAGTGCTCGATTAAGCATGAATCAGTATCGGCTTGCAGCTCGTATTCAAAGCTTAACCCCCGTGTTTTTGCTTAGCTGCATAAATTTCCTTGCGTTCAGCTCTCAATCAGTTTTATTTTCACACATCATTTTCTTGGCCATTCTTACGTTAGTAGCCGCTCGTTGATCTATTTGGGCCCTCGTATGTCCTGACGTTGATTTCCAATTGCTGGCCAAAGTGCAAAATGTTGTAAGTTAAATGGAAACAATAATGGGCTTGGGCTTGGGCTTGGGGTTGGGCTTGGGTTTGGACTTACCCCAACGACTAACCCGTTCTTATCATCATCCTCATTCTCATTTTGAAGTTTTTCTCTTTCTCATCGCCATTTTGATTCTGGCTCGCATCCATATCCTCAGTAGCTGAAGCCGTTCGTTAGTTTTTTCTGAGCTTCCTTGGGTTTCCTTTGTCTGCTTTCGCTCTTCTGTTTTTTTATTTTGTTTGGGTTGTGTTCGTTTATTGCTCTGCACTTTTCAGTTTGCACGTTTCTCTGCAAATGCGTCATTGTTTGGTGCTTAGGTTTTTATTTTCCCCACTTGATTCATGCTTCATTTGCAGCACAGTACGATTGTATAATTTGACAGATGAATTGACGTTCATTGAGTGAAGAACTTCTGCTGTTAACCTGACTCGGTTGACTTGCTCAAAGACTGTCCAGACTTTACAGCTATACCTCAGATCCCAATTGCAGGCATTAGCTGTTCTAATTAAATCACTTGAGCAGCATAAGAAAACTTTTAAGCATTAGTTCCGTGCAGTAGGCTCTGCGAATTGCAATCTTCACGGCGACCGTCTAACAAGCCATAAGACATAAAAGCAAAACCGAAGCTCTATAACAAAGTCAACCACAGAACCACCAACACCACCACCACCACCACCACCACCAACGCTACCTCCATTATTGCCACCATCAACAACAACGAAGTCTGAAGCAGGGTAGAGAAATAGTTTTCGCAAACTATTCGCCAGCCGCCATTTTCATATGCAGTGGCAGTAGTTGGGCCATAATTTCATGCCACAGCAGCAAACTTGTGCGGTTGCACTCGCACCACTGGGGCCCCGCCTAATAATAAGAAATTAGAACTTACGACAGCCACTAAGTCTGTCTACTGCAGCAGCGGAAAAACTATAATCGCATTGTACGTGCACTTGCAAAGAGAGGCCAAGCCTACCGCAGAATGTACTCGCAAGAGATCCAGTAAATGTTTAGGACTCAGAGACCAAGTGATGCGTATTTTGTTTTCTCTCTGGCCAATAGGCTAGGTCTAATTATTTTATGCTATCCATCTGTACGTTCATTGAGTAGGAGAGTGGTAGGGCATAAGTTGTTGCTGTTTGCGAGGCGATGTCTGAGCTCTGGTTTTTCGTGTCCCATTATCTTAGCGTGTGTCTGCTCTTTTGAGGTTGATTCTCTCCTACGGATCAATTCCCATAAGAGGATGGCGACTTCGCAGTGTACTGCTGTGAAGTGAGCATTGCGCATTATTTAGGATTTACCTTTATGTTGTTGTCAACCTTGCAGTTGGCTGCCATTCTAGTTCCTGATGTTCTTGTTCTGGCTCTTCCTTTCGCCGACTGCACTCGCCTATTAGTCTAGGACGAGGCCGACACGCCGAGAGGGAGGGTGTGTGTGAGGCTCGAGCTACGCCGCCTTATCATCGGGTCCTCTTCACCTACGTAGTCCTTCGCTAGTGATGAGAAAATGCGACGCTCGTGTGACATTTTCATTATCGTTGTGGGATATGCGCCACCCACCCGCTCGCGTGTGCTGCTCCGACCTCCTTTACTGGTCTGTTCTGACAGCGGCAGCCAGATAAGGTTACAAAATTATTAGTTGGAATTTACAATGCTCCAATTGTAGTAGCAAGACGGCGTCCGTGAGCCTGTGCAGCCAATAGACCATTGGCCCCCTTGAGAACCTGCTCCAAGTAAGAGCCTGTTGCCTTAGCTGGTATTTTTGATCAGCTTTGCTTGCTGCCGATGTACTTGAGGTACATGAGGTATATATTCCTCATTTAATAAACCAAAATAAGCTATAATACAAAGACTCACTCTGTACTAATAATCCATCCATGCCGTTTTTCAATACCTGAATGCAGTCGCTTAAATTGCTATCAATTTATCAGCGCCGACATTGAACGCTTTGAGCAATTTTTTTCTAAAACTCAAAAGTTCAAAGATTAAAACAATTTCGACAAATAATGAGAGCATAATGAAAGCCAGCCAAAGCAGCAGTGAATTCTGCGACACGAGCCATAGCGGAACACCACACGCTGTCAGGAGGGAAAGGGACTCTTTTCCTTTATAATCATATAAATTCCGCCGTTGCTGCCGCTTCGCTGATAAAAATGGATGTAAGCGATGGGATAAGCAACCGGGAAGCCGGATCCCTGGGACGCGGGAGCCCGGCACGAGATGGGCAAAGAAAAATGCAAGCAGGAATTTGAAAATTTCAATTACGCGTGCAATGAAAATTACGAAAACCCACAAAAGTCATTTTTCTTGATCGATTTTTTCCTTTTACTCTCTTTCTCCCTTCAACTCGCACTGTCGCTGACCTCAAAAGAAACGCAGACCAACAATGCGAAGTGAAGGATAAGGACAACCTGAAGTGGGAGATTGAAAAAAAACCACCTGGTAAAACGGCGCTAAAGCTTGATGGCATACGGGTGGGTTGGCTAGAGTGAAAAGATGGCGCGATGCTCGCGCGCTGCAGAAGTAGAAAAAGCAATTTCGAAATCCCAAAGAAATTGCAAAATTCCATGCGGCAGTGCTTGGCGGCGTCAAAGGGACACCGGATGCGCCAGGACATACTGGTCGGCTGCTTACTGGCACACTGGCTAACTATCTGGCTGGCTGGCTGCTGATAGCAAGCACTCACATCCTGCTGCACCTGTGATTCCCGCTTCCCATCCACAAGACCTACTAAGCGCCAAGCGAACTATAGGGTTAGCACATGAACACACCCTAACCAAGCACACCTAACAGCTGGCCTCTAAATGCAGCCCAATCCCACCCTCTGTCCTCTCTAGCTCCAGCTCCAGATCCAGCTGCAGCTCCAGCACCAGCTCTTTATCCAGCTTCACCAACATTTCGCCTGCAACCACAAGTCTAGCCCATAGCATTGTTTGTGTTGACATTTGCTAGCTTGGTTTTAGAGCACTTGGAGAGCATGTGGTAGTCAAGTAAGCCATCTTTTGCGCGAAAAGAAGCTACAGCTGGGAGCTGCGCCCTCTGCTGGTTCAATGTCAGTTGCAGTTAAATGTCACCTTGCGGGCGTCTCCGACCTGCATCTGCAACTCCTTGTAGATTTTCTTTAGCCAACCATAATATTTTTACTTTGCTTTTGACTGCTACTTTTTTTTACTACTGCTGCTGAAAACACTTTTCATTATTTAGTTTTTCATATTTCACATTTTTATTCTTGCTTGGCAGCGAGCGTTCGTGAGCTGAGAAGCTACACAGGGACTCATGATGAGGTCACTGCAAATCTCTACTCCAAGCTATCATCGGGAGATGGTGCTTGTTTATGGACTTGCTGCGTTCATCGTGACTGCTGTATTCAGCACCTGGACAACATTCTATGAATCGCGAAGCTGTAGCTTAGGGACTGTGAATCAGACTATATTAAAATCCCTATAAATATAATTATTAGTCTTGGGAAATCATTTACATCTCCTATTCGATTAAGAAAATGTATCTATATTTTTTTGCTAATTTATTTGCGTAAGCAAAAGTGCTAGCTTACATCAATTGTAGGTATTGAATCGTTTATAAATGGACAAGACTATAATCGCATTGTATATTAAAAGTTATAATAAACGAATCAACAACAAACTACATTTGGTAGATGCCGGAATAGCATAAATACGGGCATAAAGATATGCATTGCTAGTTAAAAACAAGCCAGGCATCGCAGACCCAAAAACTGGCCTTACATCAGTTGAGCCTCAGTCCCCGCCAACTTCGAGGGGAATTCATTTGTGCATTGGGGGGTACCGCGGTCTCTGCGAAACGATTAAATCTTTCAACGCCACGCAACTGACTCATTCGGCTCGCAGCTGGTTTTCGATTGGGCAGCAACAGAAAATACCAAGTAAAAAGAACAGTTACCAGAGGAATGCAAATATCTAATACCCTGGCCAAACACGACGAACTAATCTATGAGATTAGAAAATCATATCAATTAATAAGTTTATATAAAATAAAAACACTCGTTCTCGTGGAGTGTCGGGTCCAATAACTTAATTTATATATATTGTCCATGGCTAATAAGTCTTTCACTTGTATGATAAGACGATTAAACTTCGATTTCTCGCACTTATGGGGCTAAATGGTTTGTCTTTGCGATACACCCGACGCTAGGGTATAAATATGTTGAATTCATATTCAAATTTGTAGAACGTGCAATGAATTTGAAAATGAAAATAAAAATGAGTAAGCACACAAAAAGCAAAATGAATAAGAGAAAAATACCAATTGAATCGCATGAGGCGATTGCTGTTGTTTCTGTGGTTGCGGTTGCGCCAGTGTCTGCCCCGGGTCAAGCGAAAACTTGCCAGCTTAGTCATAAGTATTCCGATTGCACAGAGGAACCTACAGAGACTGCGACTGCAAACGAAACAGAGAAATAGCGACTGAGACTGAGACTGAAGCTATGGCTGCGGCTGACCCGCCATCAAATTGATAACCTCCAGTGGATCCCACAACAACAGCGGCGACCAGTTTGTGGATTTGCCTCGTATGGAGATAACCTTTACATTTGAGGGCCTCTCCTTCGATATACTTCTAATGATTACTCCACTCTGGCTATAGCTTCATAATTTCTGTTCATAGTTTACAGGGCATTCCGGTTTTAGTGGAGCTCGTAAAAAGCAAAAAGGCAAAGTGGTTCTCGTTTTAAAATGAAGGCAAATTGTATTAAGTTCTTTTTGAAATAATTGTATGGCCCTTAGCCATCTCGAGCTGGCGTCATTTATGGCCTGCTCTCTGTTCACAGGCGGTCTGTCGCATTAATCGATTTGATTTGCTATACAGACTGCTTACGTAAACACGATTCCACGCCCCTCCTCTGCTCGTTTTCATTCTGTCCTGCTTTGCGTCTTTAAATCTAGCTCCATTTCCTGCCCATATAAATCGTCATTGTTTGCAGATCTGATTCAAGCAGCCATTGCAACTGAGGGAGTTCATATGACAATTTATTTGCATTGCAAATTTAATTTGTTCGCCTGCAACAACTACAACTGAGCCAAAGCAAATTTCTTGTGCACAGCAGTCATCGACAAATAAGGTAAATTTTCAAATGGACATAAATTTTGCGCGCAGGCAGCCAGCAGTACAGCAAACAATTGATATACCAATTACCCAGCACCACAAAGTAAAACTCTAGCTTTGAACTCAAAAAAAAAAAAAAAAAAAAATAAAAAACAAGTAACAAAACTCCTAAACGCCTAAGAGATACCCTGAATCCTGTGAGCTGATATACAAATCATAAATTGATTCATAAATAGTAAGCAACTCATGCACATACATGCACCCTTGCATACGCACGCACGCATATGTATCTTTAACGGTGTGCACGCCAGGCCTCAACAACAAAGCGATATTTTCGATAGGTATCGATCATATGGAAATGGGATAAGTTATCGACAAAAAAAATCGTAAAGCGTATGGTATTATCGAGCATTTTGCTTTTTATTTGAAGTCTCTAGCTTTTTATACCCTGAATCCATTGAAAATGGAAATTTCAGGGTATAATGTTTTTGTGCAAATGTATGTAACAGGCAGAAGGAGGCGTGCCACACCCCATAAAGTATATATATTCTTGATCAGCTCGACGAGCTGAGTTGAACTAGCCCTGTCCGTCTGTCCGTCCGTCCGTCCGTCCGTCCGTCCGTCCGTCCGTGTAAACACCTGGATTTCTGCAACCACAAAAGCTAGAGACTTCAAATAAAAAGCAAAATGCTCGATAATACCATACGCTGTACGAGTTTATTTTTTTTTTTCGATAACTCATCCCATTTCTTTTTTATCGATAACTATCGAAAATATCGCTTTGTTTTTGAGGTCTGGCGTGCACACCGTTAAAGATAGAATCGTGCACTAAGTTGTTGTTGATAGCTATATTGAATCCGCACATTTTGTCATTTTTTGGATTTTTGATGCCACGCCCCTTTCGCCCACAATTCAACAAAATCGATAACTCACGCATATCAAATACTAGAGACTTGAAATTTGGCACATAGGTACATTTAGATGTCATAATCATGCCCCGAAAATTTCATTAAGAACATAGATCGAGAAAAAAAGTTATTAAACAATAAAGTTTGCATAGCACAGCCTCTTCTGCAGCCGCAATACTGCGCAGTGAGCATATTACGGGCATGCATATGTTTGTGTGTGTGTGTGTGTGTGCATGTGTTGTTTACTATTAATGAATAAATGAAACTTTTTATGATTGGTATTACAGCTCAATGGATTCAGGGTATCTCTTAGTCGAGCAGTCTCGACTAGAGTTTAGTTACTTGTTATACCCTGAATCCATTGAAAATGGAAATTTCAGGGTATAATGTTTTTGTGCAAATGTATGTAACAGGCAGAAGGAGGCGTGCCACACCCCATAAAGTATATATATTCTTGATCAGCTCGATGAGCTGATCTGAACTAGCCCTGTCCGTCTGTCCGTCCGTCCGTCCGTCCGTCCGTCCGTCCGTCCGTGTAAACACCTGGATTTCTGCAACCACAAAAGCTAGAGACTTCAAATAAAAAGCAAAATGCTCGATAATACCATACGCTGTACGAGTTTATTTTTTTTTTTCGATAACTCATCCCATTTCTTTTTTATCGATAACTATCGAAAATATCGCTTTGTTTTTGAGGTCTGGCGTGCACACCGTTAAAGATAGAATCGTGCACTAAGTTGTGTTTGATCGCTATATTGAATCCGCACATTTTGTCATTTTTGGATTTTTGATGCCACGCCCCTTTCGCCCACAATTCAACAAAAACAATAACTCACGTATATCAAATACTAGAGACTTGAAATTTGTCACATAGGTACATTTCGATGTCATAATCATTCCCCGAAAATTTCATTAAGAACATAGGTCTAGAAAAAAAGTTATTAAACAATAAAGTTTCCATAGCACAGCCTCTGCTGCAGCCGCAAAACTGCGCAGTCAGCATATTACGGGCATGCATATGTTTGTGTGTGTGTGTGTGTGTGCATGTGTTGTTTACTATTAATGAATAAATGAAACTTTTTATGATTGGTATTACAGCTCAATGGATTCAGGGTATCTCTTAGTCGAGCAGTCTCGACTAGAGTTTAGTTACTTGTTTGATTTACGAAATCCACGTGTTTACACGGATGGACAGACGGGGCTAGTTCAACTCAGCTCGTCGAGCTAATAAAGAATAAATATATTTTATGGGATATGGCACGCCTCCTTCTGCCTGTTACATACATTTGCACAAAAACATAAAAAACGAGTTTGACTCTTTATCAGCTGCTACCGAAAGTCTAATACTCACTCAAGTTCTAATGCAGACTCAAAATGATGTTAAAAAAAATAAATGTCTTGAAAAATAACTAAATCTTGCATCTTTAAAGAAAAACACAATTAATCAAAGGTCTATAGATTCTTAGATCCATTTCCAATACGCTTCATTACAAATCATTCTAAAACTGAGATAGTTAACACTTGCGTAAGTACAAAACTAAGTAATTAATTCCCACAGTGGATAGGTAGAAAATAATTTCATGATTCCCTAAGGTTTTATTATATTTATATACACAAAGATTTCTAATTTTAAAAAACATATTTTTAGATTTTTTTTTTAATTTTTATCAAAATGTATTCTAAGGTTTCTGACTTTTTTTCAATTAGTTTGCTATGATTTCTTTCAGTTATTTTAAAACATAACATATCGCAAACAAAAATTAACAACTGCAACTGTAACTGTAGTCCGACATACGTAGTGAAATATAACCATCATAATGTTGGCATCATATGGTTGCAGGCTTTACAAAGAGAAAAGTTTCCATCCAATCTTGCCAATCAGAAAAGGACTGTAAAATATGAGCGAGTCACTCATAATGGTAGAATATTATATTAAAGTCTATAAATTTTTTCAGAATTCAAAACTTGTAGCCATCAATTTTGCAATTTCATTCAGCTAGAATTAAACAATGTGTTATCAACTAAGTTGTTAAATACAATCGAATTGGACGTTAGCAAAGACGACTTGAAATAAATTCGACACGAGTCACTCAATAATTGTTTTTTATTTGATTTATTCATTCTTACTGATTTCATATTTTAATGACATTGCGATAAAATTGTGTACTTCCAGGTGAGTTCAATATCGTGCCTCTATGCAACACTTCATTTCACATACTGTTTGGGACGGTAAAAAGGACTCTCCATCAGTGCTTACTCTATATAACAATTCTATATCTATATAATTTTTACTTAACCGGCTAGTGCGAGCTGAGTAAGTACAGAACGTTATCGAAAAATTTCTTATTTACAAGAGTATGAAGGTACAGTAATGAACTCTTCCTGTCCCCCAAATAAAATGGCTCGGCGTAAATAGGGGAGGAGATAGACCCAGTATTCCCATGTTTATAAATATTTTCATGTGAATACAAAGTTAACTTAAATTTCCTCAAGATATTTTAATCGATGTTTATGGTATATTATATTTTATGTTAATTATTTATGTAAAGTTCGTCAATCTGTGATCCGCCTTAACTAACCATTTTACCATTAGAATGTATTGAGATTTTTATTTAAACTGTCAGAAAGGAAAATACATTCCACTGATAATATGGCCGATCACAAAACATATATATATATATATATGTATTATATATATATTCAATAAGTGATTTATATATATTTAATAAGTGATAATCGGTATGCAATAAAGAAAAAACTTTCTATTCAGGCTGGCTGGGCTTTGTTTGTGTTATGTATTACGGCGCAACCAGAGACATTTGTCCCAAAAACTGACCCAACAAATGATGACTTGGCTCTGATGCCCCTCTGACATACCCTCATCCAAACGAAAGATGTTTATCGGTAGTCCATTGTTTTCTCTGGGTCTGAGCACCTTTGGTCTTTGCTTGTAGATGAATGCTTTGTGTCTCTCCACTTCTTCCTTCCACTGTGAGATGCTCGTTACTGAAATGTGATGCATGACAAATGACTTGAAATTTACTAACGCACTCGAGTCGCCAAGACACACTCACGCTCACAGTCATATACATACACATACATACACACACAGTTCTATTGCATAAACGAAAGCGAAAATATTGACCTGACTTCTGAGACAAGTGGAAGTCTGGCTTTATTTGATCATAATCATTCGTCATTACAACTCGTAAAATGTGAACTTTTGCATTTTTATAACTATATACATATACTTATAACTAGTTCGATTTATGTGAGCACAGAGAAATACAATTCAATCCCGGTATTGTAATTAAGACTTAACTCATAATTGTGAACTCGAAACATCTCAACTCTCTCAGCCAACAAGCATGAATATTCATTTAAAGTGATATTTCCTGTTGTTCTGTTTTGAGTCTTAAATTATTTGCTTGACTTTCGATTATATATATATATATATATATATATATATATATATTTTTTTTTTTATTGCACATATTTATTATTTTAAGGCTTAGTATAATTTAGGAGCTAGTCTAATCATGGCAAAACATTTGTAGAACCTTCTGCAATTACGTTAATTAATCTCTCCGTGCAGACTCAAACTTAATGATATTGTATTTTTTACATTTCATGTGGGTATTTGAGTGCGTGGGCGTGTGGGTGGGTGTCTGTATGCGTGCTCAATATATGCCGAGGGGCTTATTGATATTGTTTGTTGTTTCTGTCCGTTTCAAATTGAGTGAATTCATAAAAGTTACAATAATTTACAATTCGTTGCATTTGCCGTGCGCAAATTTGCAGTTTGCCATTTTGGGCGCCGCTTTCGCCAGTTACAATAACATCAAATAAAACAACAATAACAACAACAGCTACAGCAACAGAAAACAAGTAAGAAAATTCTAGTCGAGACGACTCGACTAAAAGATACCCTGAATTCTTTGAGCTGATATACCAACACAAATACATAACATTTATATGTGCCTATTTGCTAAATTGTAGTACGAGATTTGTGACAAAATATGCGTATTCATTATAGCAATCAACCACAACTTAGTTCACGATTCTATCTTGACGGTGTGCACGCCAGGCCTCAAAAACAAAGCGATATTTTCGATAGTTATCGATTACAAGGAAATGGGATGAGTTATCGAAAAAAATTATCTCGTTCAGCGTATGGTATTATCGAGCAATTTTCTTTTTATTTCAAGTCTCAAGCTCTTGTGGTTTACGACAGGGCTAGTTCAATTCACCTCGTCGAGAAAATCAAGAATATATGTATATACTTTAGTGGGAGTGGCACGCCTGTTTCTGCCTGTTACATACACTTTCAGAAAAACATTATACCCTGAAATTTAATTTTCAATGGATTCAAGTTGTAAATAGAGCCAACCAAACGCATGCATATACTATCAAAATAAACAGCATTTCAGTAGCGAGAGAATGGTTGGGTGGCTCGACTGCTTTGCCTACACTGAACGCATATTAATCAAGCGCATAATTTGCAGCTTTCTGGCGAACGAATGCGAATAACTAGCGATAAAAACTTGGCAAATATAAAATGCAACAAAATTGGCTGTAGAATTGAAGTAAAGCTCTGCCAGATTGATGAAAGGGAGAGAGAGAGAGAGAGAGAGAGAGAGAGGAAGAGGAGGTGACAGTGGTTGGATGTCGTTGGGGTTAGCTGTAATGGCCGTTAGCCATTGAATTTGCAGCAGTTGTTGCTTTATTGTTGGTTAACCATTGAAGAGCCATTTTCATAGCGGGTCCTGAAAATTTGGCGCTGTGGCTGCCACGCCCACACTCACGTATACACACTGTATTTGGATTGGTGTGTGTGTGCATATTGGTTGCTAGTGTTTATTTTAGAGTTGATTTTCAAGTGAACAGTTTACTTAATGCAGGCCACGCTTCGAAATGCAACGCATTGCAATGCAAAGCAAATGCAAATTACGCATACGCCAGAGTTGCCAGTGCTTGCGGTAAGCCGTGCATCGAACCGACAACGGCCACCCCGTCCCCGATTCCCGCCACACTCATTAGGCACGCTTCATGTATTGCCCAAAAACATTTCATGCCAATAATTTTCGATAAATGCCACACCCACACACACGCTCAGTCATTCGAGCAGCAGCCCCTTTGCGTCTGGGCAAGCTCTTCAGCGTTAAATTGGAAACACTTTAGATTCACATTTAATTAATTAATTTAAGCAAATTGTTTGCTTCAAATTAATTGAATTTGCATTTAATTTGTGTTCACGAGACGCAACAACAACATCTAGCTTGGCTTCGTCACTGCGTCAATGGGTCAATTCGTCAGTTAAGCTGTACGGCAATCAGCTCAAGATGCTTCTTTCTCTGCCCTTACAGAGTACGTTGCTTTCTGCTGCTCGTCAATATTCAATTCATTAACTAAGTTCACTAATGCGGAATAAAATAGGCAGCAGCAACAACAACCAATGAAAGCTCTAGAGCTCTGCAATATAGCCAAATTGTAAATGCAAAGAGCGCACTGAATAACTCCATATGAGAGCGCGTTCTGCCGAGCAGCCAGCAGGAAGAAAGCATCTGCTAAACAGCTTAGCTGAGATGTGTGAAGTGCATGCAAACATAATGAATAAATATTCAATTAATATCGATTCATTTCAATATATAGCGGATGTAAATGACACAAAGCTCAATTGAAATTCAAGACTTTCGATTCAATCCTTTGTCTGTTACTCAAATCCCACCCCGGCTAGTCGAGTACAAAATCTAATAACTCTGTGCAATTGAAATGTGAAAGTAAGTGAAGTAATATTGTGAAGAATGCTTTAGTTACAAATATATTGTAATAAAAATATGAAAGTAATGTTTTCTAAGTATCTGGAGAGACTTGCTACTAGTCAAAGGCATGCGAAACATAGACTTCAAATAGCAGAAATTTGAAGTGGATTTTAATCGATATTGTGCATTTTAAGTTACGAATCGTACCATCGATATGTTCCAAGATGATATATATATATATATATATATATATATATATATATATATATATATATATATATATATATCGATACAGTTTTAGACGCACGGACATATCCACGAACACTTCTAGATCCTCATCACAAGTATATGTATTTGTTTAAGAGAACCTCTCATGGCTTTCACCCATTTACCTTATATCCTAGGAAACTATTTGTGATATGTCACATCACCAATGGTCAAACAAATGGAATGACTCTAACATTAACGAAAAAAAGTTGAGTACACAAATAATTAACAACACATTTTTTTAAGTCCATATTGATTTATAAGACAGACAAATAATTATTTGATCATTGACTGATATTCGACTTACCAGTTGCCATTAAATATATATTGTCAAAAACGTTTAGCTTGTAGACCGTGATGTGTGACAGCCATTCGCGACTGTTTTGGCAAGTGAAATATGAAATGGTAACACAGCCGGGGATAATGAAAATGTAGCTTCCATTTCATCATGCAAGAAAAGTGCAATGTAGATATGGTAGAAATAATGAAGATAATAACAAAATAAGTACATATAATAATCATTATTAATTTTAAGCCAATTAGGCTACAGAAGTCGCCTCGCCTTTCGGGCACAAAACGAGACAAACAATTTGCGCTTTTCACACTAATTAAATGCGAATGCGAAGCGAATGAGACGAGCTGACAACGGGCAAAGTGAATCGTGGACTGACAGCGGCTTGCCGCCAAGACGGAGGGGGCCACCAGCACTAAGCTGGCCTGGCTGGGCGAGAAATTAAAGCAGAGTCGCATGCAACACACAAATGATTAAAAATGTAAATTTTAATTCAATTTGGCTTGCGAATAACGAAATGCGAAACAAAAAGGAAACTAGTAGCTGAATAAGTGGCTTATTGTGAGCCAGCACCCGTCGTACAGGGCGCACATTGCCCTCTTGGCAGAACGCAGGACGCAGCTGCTAAAACTAACACAGACGGGCCAAGAGACGCGGCAAGAGACGCTCGCCGCAAGGCAGCGTGAATGAAATACGGCAAAAAGAATTGTGTAAGAAAAGCCATTGTCGATAAAGTAGTTTGCTTGCGGGCCAATCGAATGAAGATGAGCGGATGGGCGGCAAAGCGTCTAGGCGGAAGAGCACTGAGAACGACAGATAAGTTGCAAGGCCTCTTTGATGGTGAGACTGGCAGTCAGGCAAAATCTTAACACAAATCGAATTTCTATTTGCCAGGAGATAACATGTGGCATCTAAAAATGGGAAATATATTGTAAGCTGGCTAGGTGCCTATCGCATCTGCTTAGTTAGGGAGTATCTGACTTAAGAATACCCATTTAAATTTTAAAATAACCACTTTGCCAGCTAGTATATGACTTAAGCATATTCTGGAACTCAAAAATTAGCCAGAAATCATTTTAATACAGGAAACTTTGTTTTGTCTTATACAGTGCCCATCTTTCTGTTCGTCTATCATTCTGCGTGAGATTAAGATCACTTCTAATCCATTGAGAGTCGTCTGACGTAACAATATTTTCCTTACATGCCCAAATTAGGATATACTAAATCTCGTATGTCGGAATCATTGTTAGTTAAGGTGTTTAATCAACAAAAATATAGAGTAGATGTCTTCATCCTACAGGGGGAATTATAAGATGTAAAAGTCTATATATACTGTAGTATCTTATTTAGCAACTTGAAAATTGGATTATTGAGTTATTGTTTATTTACCTCAATCTTTTGAGGGCAGGGCATAATGCATAAATTCGAACATATTTCATTTGATATTTTAGGACCGAGCACGTCGAAATGCACAATTTCATATATATATAGTTATCGATTTTCTGAATAATTGTTATCGATTAAAAACTATATGAAAAATCATTTAAGATTTTTATCTTTTTTATTTTAAAAGCTGGAGGCTCCAAATTTCGCATGGAGCTTTATGTATATTTGTAACAATTTCGCTTTTTGCTGCATTTGGATACCAGACCCAAAATTTTGAAAATTATGTTCAGTTGCAAATATGACATATATGTATGGTTTTGTATGATGTATGATTTTGGTAAAAATAAAAAAATAAAAATAAAAATAAAAAAAAAGCAAAATAATGGTGAAAGTTTCATCAAAATTGATAAATACAAAAGTTATTAAGCAAAATGTTTGGCCACTTATAAACAGCGCAGAGCCAAGCTGGCGCCTATACATATTCATTTTGTATACATGTGCACATATACATTCAAATGCTTGTGCCCTATATTCTAAGAATCGCGATTGGGTTTGAGTTTGGGTCGAATTGTATTTGAGTTGTCTATGAATTCTTTTTGCTGTGTGTGTTAAGGAAGCTTAATAGTAACGGAACAATTGTTTTGGTCTTTGAAAAGTATGTTGGTATAATCTATTTGTCGATTTTTGCATAATTTTTTTTAATCGGCTTTCTTAGTACCATTGTCATGGACTTAAGTCGATTAATATGGTTTTACACACGAGCTATGGACTTTATTCAAAAACTATGACCCGATGGAATTTGTGTATCGCGTTTCGAGCACCTCCGACTAGAGTTTTCTTACTTGTTTAATGATACTAAAGGAAAACAACACACAATAAATAAGGTGGATCTAAGTTGAAGAATATATATCTTATATATATGCCCCAGATTTCTTGTATTACTCTTTTGGTATTTTGGCAATTTGTTTTCTGTAAATATTTAATTGAAGTGTATACTTGACAACACTAGTTCCTTTTAGATATCTTTATGTATTTCCACCTACATTATCGAGCTCAAAAGGAAAAACTCGAATAAAGGTTGATTTCAAACAAGGTGTCCTGCAGGACATCATTTTTCCCGGTCGTCTTTCGTCGCTAAGTGAAATGAATCTGCAATTCTATTCCATTTTATCCACCTCTTTGCCAGCACAGCATAGAAGCTGATGATGCCAGGCAGCTAGCCAGGTGTGGATTTAATGCACGTCAGCTGGCGGCAGTGGGGCAGAAGGAAAGACGCCAGTGGCCGTTGGCATTTGGCTCTTTCGCCCTGCGCTTTTTGCAAGCTCTTACCCTGGAGCCGCAACACTTTCCTCTTTAGCCGCAAGATAAAAGGAGCAAAAAAAGTGCTAGATGTGGCTTGTTCCCTTTCGCGGACTCTTGGAGTGAAACAGATCCAGCGGCAAATGCAAATAACTTGCAATTTTTTTTGCCACTATGCGAAACTGTGGCAAGGCTGCGGGTAATCAACAAGCGTTTATGGATGCCACAGTTCTCGCTTCTGTTCCTGGCTGTCCTCCTGTTGATGAACTTGTTGATGATAGTTGTTGCATTTGCTGCCATCAGTTCTGTATGCCAGCTACGTTTCGCCGAATAGTTTTCTTTCTTTTTTGATAAACGCCAGTGAGATGTGCAGTAGCAAGAGCAAAGGGCTCTGATTGATAATAGAAAAAGATAGACAGAAAGAGAGAGACAGAAAAAAAGAGAAATAGAGAAGAAACGAGAAAGAGGGAAGGAGAGAGTAATAGCATTAGTAAGGCTACTAATTTTTTGGGGAATTTATTTGGCTGGCCAATCAGCTGACAGCTAACGAATTGTTCGCCTCGTTTTGTGTGACTCGGAGAGACCAGCGACTTGCATGAATTTCCATAAATATTATATGTTTGCCAAAGCTCAGTCACGCCCCTTTCTGCTCCATATTCATTTCGCTTTGAAAGCAAAAAGCAAAAAAAAGGAAGTCTTCATAAAAAAGCGTGCACTCAATGTGCCATACAGCGAATTATACAAACTAAAATTCAATTATTAAAATATAAATATACAAATAAAAAGTAAGAGCTAGTTGGTCCAATGGAACAACTAAAGGATATGACAAAATTATGGTGTGGAACATGTTAGCTTCGAGATTTGATAACTAACGGTATCAAACGGTTGAGACACACAAAAATATTGTATTAACTTTGGCCACCTCTTAAATAAATTCTTAATGCATAATTCAATCCACAAGTTTTCAGATTAGATTCAGTTCAGACACCAGATCGAAAAATATCCACTATGACTTCAACAAGTCCATATATTGTTTCTGCAAATCATTGATTTGAGTCGCTTCTCATGTGACCATCATTTCAATAAGTAGAAGGTTGCTCAACTCGCCCCCGAGCTCTCTACAGGGTCTTGTTGTTTGTTGACACCCGCTGGGGAGTATAGCAATTTTGTTTAACCAAGTTATCCTCAATTGCCGTTGATGTCTCATATAACAATTACAAATTATTTCGGAACACCCCGGCATAAATCAACCGTAATCTGGGTGTCCCTGTGAATTGCCAAAGCCAAGTGCAAGCGCATCTCAACTGCCATAGTGCATCCACTTTGCGTTGGGTGACTTTTGTGGGTTGGAAAATCGAATTGCTTATCACCTTTTGGACTGACAGACATCATCATTCGATGCGACGACGACACATTCGCCAAAGTTCTTAGATAACCGCGACCTCTCTCCTTTCTGTGGGCGACGACCTCGTACGATTCAGTCTCTGTCTTTGTCGGGAAACCCTTTTGGCATTTTAGCATATATGTATATGTAGTTGACAAAATATGCAGTGGAAGGTGGAGCGAATTCCCCTCCAACTTGCTCAAATATACTTGCAAGGAATCGATTGTTGGGCCAAAGGCAGCCTCCAATTGGGTTTTGGCTCTCTGCGTTATTATTATTTCTGATATATTCGGTCTTACTTTGCGGTTGTCACTCGGTTGCGCTGTCACCATGAAGAGCACCCAAACCTACCCCATTGACAGCCCCAGGACTCGACTTCAGCCCAACCGACTTTAGTCCCTACATCTGAGTCTGCGTCTGCGTCCGCGTCGGTGGTCGTGCGGTCTATGCTCCATGTGTGTCTGTCGTGTCATGGTAACATGCAAATGAAGCGTGAGTTTTCGAAAGGTGTTGAAAACGGCTGCCAAATGTGTATGTGCACAACAACAGCAATGGCACCAACAAACACGGCAGCAGAAGAGTCTAGTTGGCTAGGGTCGCTATTCTCAGGCATTGAATTTGTTAAAGTCGCCTTCATCTCCATCTCCATCTCCATCTGAATCTGCATAATTTTAAACCAACCATTTCAACACTGGTCTTTTTAATACCCTGTTCCGAAAGGAAAAAGACTATATTGGCTTAGTGCAATGCCCGTCAGAAATTTGAAATATAGCAATTAAGGATTTTCTTAGTTGAAATTCAAACAAAAAACTGAAATTTGAAACATATGTTGGGCTGGACAACTGGACAACTCAAAATCAATCAATCGCGTATACGCGTCAATTAGGGTCGTGACAAATCGGATAACATTATATCTTCTACAGCTTGAAAGCTAGAGTCTCCAAATATGACACCTGAGGCGTGACCTCTAATAATGCTAGATGGTAAGAAATTTGAACAGTGATATTAAATCACAGTTTCGTGCGTTAAGTCATTTCAGTTAAGGACTGTTAAAGGACTTGCAATCAGCTTGTGAAATGGCTTGTACCATTAAATTGCAGCTAAACGTAATTCTGCAGAACCGAATCATTTCCTAATGGCGAAATCAAAGAGATCTGAGAAAGGTTTTTCGTAACCAAGCAACTCTTTATACAACTATGAATAACGAACAACTTTAAGGTTTGCTCCTTCGATTTGTACTATGCTAATTAAAGACAAATCTTTTTTCACACATATATATATTTATTTATTCACACTTCAATTATGAACATAAAAATTGATACAATACTTACTATGGTATCGAAATATACAATAATGTAAGATATTGTGGAGCTCAAATTTAAAGTCTACCTTCGGAATTCCTGTGAGCTGAGCAGCAGCTATACCGCGCCGTGTCTCGTAATGGAATGAGATACTTTCTAATTTGCGTTAGTTGCTGCTTGAAGTTGAATGAATCTCGTGTTCGTGTCCAGAGGCTCACCCATCTGTGGCTGCAGCTTCAGGTTTCAGAGTTGCCCGTTTCGACACGAGCCCGCCCACTTAGGAAGGAGGCACATGTGTGTAATTTGCTTTACGAGCACATCATCGAGGCGAAGCGAAGCATTGGTTAGCCAGAAGTTGAATGTGTTGCCCACAAAATGTTGACTGGCGCGCAAAGCTCCTGCCAGAGGACAGCTCTGTGGAAATAGAAAATTCAAACCTGAAAATATGGAAATGCAACCAAACTGACAATGGAAATGAAGTCGTGGCAGAGCAGCTGCTCCTAAATGCGACTCACTTCCCTTGGAGTGGAATGCGAAGCAAGGCAAGGTTGTAATTCGATTAACACCTTGGTCGAACGCGTTGACTGCGACTCTTGGCGTTTAATTGCTTGACAGCGTCAATGATGGCCCAGGAAGCAGCAGCCGGCACACCAGTCGAGATGGAAGCTGCCACCCGCTTGGCGCTTGCTGCGGCGCTTGTTTGGGGCTTATTAGGTGCGGAAATCTTTATTGATTGATACTTCGTTTGTTTAGCCCACTGACTTCACGACTGTACCAGAGTTCGTCAATAATTCTTTCAATGCTACATCGTCCTTGGTCTAAGTGGCAGCTGTTAAATGCCACCAGATTCAAATCAGTTTGCAATGAAACCAGGAAATTATAACTCAGAAATATGAAATGCAATTCAGAATGAGTTAAGATTAGATTTAAAACAGCTAATAGAATACTTTGTTGAATAACTTCCAGTTCGGGTCGTGAAGTGCATCGCTTATATTAAATCAGGCCAACAGTTAACTAACTAAAACTGATGAATATTATTTCATTTATGAGCTAAATTTAAGTTAGGTACTGAGGTGAACTGGCTTGATTTTGGTCTTTGGAAATTTAAACTTCATGGGCAAGTTCCATATATTGAGCAATCTGAATAGAATAGAGATATTTCTGCTCTCTATACTCGATCATTTATTCATTCGATCGGAAATCGGATAATTTAAGACTCATTCTTAGTTCATGAATGAGTTGACATCAGGAATTTGAAATAGTTCGAGATTGAGAGAGAAGGATCGAGCGAAAGAGAGAGAGTGTGTGAGAGAGAGAGACAGAGAAAGAGAGAGAGAGAGAGAGAAAGAGGTTAATGGCCTAGGCCAGCATGCATATAAATTTGTATGTTTTCTGCTTTACAATTACGTTGTTCTGTGTTCACTTTGGTCCTGGACTTCAACTTCATTTGCAGCTCACAAATTGCATTCGGCGACAATGGACACCTCGCCGGCTGGACAGATGGATGGAGAAATCCCCTTTAATTAGTTTGCCTTTCGTTTAATGCAATCGCGAAAATATTTTTAATTTAAAAAGCGTAATTCAATATCTCGCGTAATTTTATTTCTCTTACTGGCGAAAGGCCAAAAGGGGCGCCACGACGAGGAGGTCAGTCGGACTGCTGAAGCACAAAGCGCCTGCCACTCATTGTCAGCTCTACCCATCTTCCGACCGTTCTGTCCTTTTTTGCGTGTCCTGTTGAATTTTTTTTTTTTTTTTCATTTCTTATTCCTTTTTTTCGTTCTTTTAATTGTCATGCGAACAATTTTTGCGTATTCTTTGATCGATACTTGCATAAGTATATGTATCTGCAACACTTTGTTGCAACAACAAAAATAACAACGTCAAGTGCCCCAAAAGGCGCCCATTCCAGTGGATGACATTGCCTCTCCTATGTTGTTGTATGAGTTTCTTATTTTGTGGAAATCGACGCAGGAAATGCCGCAACGTTTGATTGAAATACACTGAAAAGCTGAACATTTTGGGTCAGCAAGAACAACTGTTATGTGGGACACTTGTTGTTTCTGTCCAGTCGATGCCCTCATTGCCTCTCTCCACCACACACTTTTTCTGCCTCTCAGTCATTTGCGGAGCTGATCAAATTTCGTAACTGAAACTTTAAGTGCACTGCTCTATTATTTTGGGCTTAAACAGGACACCAAATGCTTGTGTGATGGCCTAAAAAAGGAAGCGTGAGATAGTTATTTATATAGGAAGAAAGCCTAAGATGAGATGCAACAAATTTGCAAAGTCGGTGTGTCAGCTCTATTTATATAAACAAGGATGCAGGAGAGGAAGTAATTTTTTCCAAAGAAATTTGAGCTCTAATTAAAAGAGAATCCATGGAATGAAACTTTATATTATAAGGTGCGCGAAATAAGTAAATGGAATACAATCAATATATTAAAAAAAAATATATAAATTGGTGCCCGACTTTCCAGTTCCCTTCCGATCATTTTAATATAGCCTATATATAACTTGTATGTAGAAACATATCACGCGACTTAAATCTATAACAATGATACCAAGAATGTCCATCAAAGATGAATTATTCTAAAAAATATATAATGCCAACACTTTTTTGCAAGCCCACAACAAATATTCGGTCACTATTAAAGAGAGAAACGCAAATGTATTTGCAGATACATATATGCACATACATATATACATTTCCTTCCTGGGATTATGAACCGAAATTTAATATATTTTGGTCGGATGGGATGCAATATGCTTGGCGTGAACCAAATACCGAGTTCCAAGAGTAGGACCTATAATCAACAATAGACATTAAAGTGGCAGTGTCATGGTTTAGGCCTACATGGCGGCGCTGGGAGTTGGAAACTTAGTTTCCATAGATGGCAACATGGACAAAAATATGTACATATCCATTTTAAAGGACAATTTGCTTCAAAGTTCCAAAAAACTGGTTGTAGAAGAGCGACTAGGATTTTATCCGTATAATGACCCATAACATAAATCGGATATTATCCAGTTCTGGTTGATCTAGAAGTGTCCGCATGTGCTCAATCCACCATCCCAGTACCCCGCCCAAACCGTTATTAAAAATTTTTGGGCAATTTGAACATGGCCATTCGGAAAAGGTCAATATCTAATAAAAATGACCTTAAAACGGGCTTATTTGAAAAAATGGCAAAAAATCTCTAGCGAAGTCACCAAAAACATGGTAATCTCGATGGGATCATATTTGAAAGAGGTGATTAAACATAAACGAGGTCATACCAAATATTAATTTAAGAAATTGTCGATGATTTCTAGTGTTAAGTGCAGTGCACGAAATAAGCTGTGACATGAAAAGAAACCTGTTATTTTAGTTCTCTTTAGTTTAAAATTTTATTTTTTATAAAGAAAAAAAATGAAGTCCCTTAATAAATAATGAATGAGTAATAAATAAAACCTAATTTATATATAAATAATTTTTTGGATATCTTTACTGGTTAAGCGGGAATACGGCTACAAAGTTTTACTATACCATTGCACGAAATAAGCTGTGAGACGCTGTATGCATATCTACCTATTGCACTGAGATACATAGTACAGAGTACTAAATGTGAACCTACGTAGTCGATTATTCGAAGGCAATTCAAATACAATTCAAACTCATTTTTACCCAAATGAAACAAAACTCGAAATTGGTATAAATACATGCGTATAATACATGCCACATGCGAAATTTGGGGACTCCAGCTTTTAAGAAGAGCAAGATAAAAAAACTTAACTGATTTTTTATATGGCTTTAAATCGGAGTAAGAAATAAATATTGATGCTAAAAACTGAAGCATTTATGAAACAACTTGAAAAACAAAATGCGAACAAAACAGTTAATACAGCGAATAAATATTTACCCATCACATTTTTAATATTGCGAATTGTGGGACCCAAAGACCTGCACACATCTTATCAAATTCTCTGTTAATGCGAAGTTATTAATCATTAATAATTATTTGTTAGATGAAATTATATTTTATTATTTTTTAAAATATAATTTTTTTGACTCCCTGTGAAGTCCTTTAATTCCTTCCTGTCTCGTCCTAAAATGTTTTGTACGTCGCAAAGAAAAATTTGCAATGTGTCAGTTGCAAGTGGAGAGGTCGATGGGCTGTGCTGCGCTGAGTTCCGCCTCTTGCGTCTTAGGATCCTTTTACTAGTTGTTGCCCTCGAACTGAATGACATTTTGTGCACAGCAGGAAATTGACTTTTCATCGACAGCACAGAGCGAGAGCAGGACGTAGAATGCGGGAAGAAGCGCTTTCGAAATCCTATGCAAATAATTTCATTTTCAGGCTCATCGCGTGTCATGCGTTGTTGCCACATTCCGTGAAAAGAACGTGCAATGCTTTCTTCTTCTTCCTCTTCTTCTTCTTAGTATTTTTGCTCTTCTTCGTCTTGCATCAAAGCTGTCAAAAAAGCTTCAGCAACAACTTCCGCCACACGAGCGTGTAGCTGCGGCTGCGGCTGCGGCTGAATTGGCCAACAAAAACCTGCTCAAAAGTAAAGCCATTAGCGAAATGTCCTTTACTTTGCTTATAACGCAATTTTCTGCTTCTTTCGGTTTTATTTTCTATTTTCTGTTTTCTACATTGTCTATTGCTTCGTTAGCCAGAGTTTTGGACACACTGTGCCTGCCCCTGCTCTTGGTGCTAAATGACAACTTCACTGTCAGCATTTTAAACTTCTGCTCTTTCCCATCTCCCTCTCTCTGTCTCTTTATCCCACTATCTTTGTCTCCCTCTATCCCACACAAACACTCATTGGCTTTGACTCTTTCTCTCTTCTGAATCTACGTTGTCCATTTTTCGGCAGCTAAGCAAAGTTTTTCGGGGGTTCCTCTCGCAGCATTGTGAACCAGAACTTTACTGCTGCGTTAATGAAGTTGAAGAATTTTTCGTTTCGTTTGTAGTTTTATAATTTCAATTTTCAATTTCATTCCTATGCACTTGTTAGCTTATGCTAGAGTTCTACACATACGTTCTTAATGAAATTTTCGGGGAGAGATTATGAAATTTATATGTACCTATCTGCCAAATCTCAAGTCTCTAGTAAAAACAAAGCGATATTTTTGATAGTTATCGATCATAAGAAAATGGGATGAATTGTCGAAAAAAATTATCTCGTACAGCGTATGGTATTATCGATCAATTTAATTTTTTATTTCAAGTCTCTAGCTTTTGTGGTTTACGAAATCCAGGTGTTTGCACGGACGGACGGACGGACAGACGGACCGACGGACGGACAGACGGACAGACAGACTGACATGGCTATATCGACTCGTGGAGCTAATCAAGAATATATATAATTTTGGGGGTGTGGCACCCCCATTTCTGCCGGTTACATACATATTCACAAAAACATTATACCCTGAAATTTAATTTTCAATGAATTCAGGGTATAAAAAGTATCTTGGTTTTAGAGAATGAACCACGTCACTGTAGTGGTTAGACGCGCAAGCCTTTATCTTCAATAGTTTTAGAGCTACGATCAACCTTTTTTACAATAGACTTTACCAAATTCCAAGTATTCACAACAGCGGCAAAATGATTAAAACACATTAAACATTGAACTTATATAAACGCCTTAATTCATGGAATGAGGGGAATGCTAAAAATAACACACTTTAGCCAAATAGTAATGTTAATATGATGGGCCGCAAACAACGCGTTGTGGCGTCTGTTAGGCTAGCGCTGTGTCCACTGTGCGTGCCACTGTTAAGTGTTCGTTAACAGTAGATACAATTGAACGAAGCTGTAAGATGTAAACTGTAGCAACCCCTAAACGCATTACTGTAAAACCATTTCCCCTGCATTGGAGCTGCGAGCTTTGTTCAAACTGACAAACTTCAACGCACTTTTTTAACCTTCAAAACTAATCATCAGCGTTTCGCTAGGCGCTTTGCAGATTGGGGTCGTCGGCAGCACTGCCGACTGCGCTGCCTGCAGCGACGACATGCGCAGAGTGTTCGCCGAGACGACAGAAACCAGTCAAACGAGTAAAGCAACAACAATGAACGCAGCATCAGAGCCCTCCCACGACACTTGCGCGCTCTGCGTTGCTCTCCCGACGCTTGCTCTCTGAGCGGCTGAAAAACTGAACGAAGACTGCTACAACAACGGCAGACGCGCTCGCTCTCTCGCACTCGTGCTGGCACGTTCATCCTCTCTTTCCGTCGTTCGCGTATTTGCCAGCATACAGAACAATTTCGTGCAGCGCGTCAGTTTCATATTGTCGCTCGCTGAATTCACTTCGCATCCAAGCCGACCCGCACGCCAAGCGGCCGTCGCGCAACTAACAAGCAACGACCGTCGACCGTCGACCGTCGAACTCGAACTCGGCGTTCAAGTTGAAGTTGAAGCAAAACGCAAACGAAAATTACATACGAAAAAAAAAGAAGAAATTACCGCTGGCCTCGCACCTGTCTTTCGTAGTCGTCTTCTTGTTGTTCTTGTGTCCTGTCATTTTTGTGGTATAGTGTGTATCGAGTGTGGCTTTCAATTGAATTCGTGCAACTAGAAATTCGGCCACACAAATCGCAAACAAAAATAAATTTTAAGTTTTGTGAAATTGCATTGTTTATCCAGAAGCAGTATCAGCACTAGAAGCGCAGAAGAAGCAGGCGTCAAGCAAGTGTCGAAGGTGTTCAAGACATCGAAAATGTAATGCGGATAGCGGGAGCATAACAAAGAAATCAAAAGTCAAAAGAAATTCTGATAAAATGTTGGCGCTTAGCTCAGTTCAAAGTGCAGTGCAAAAGTGCTGAAAAAGTTGATATTGAACCACGATAAGCTCCTCAAGGGAGCTGACTGCCTTCTGCTCCCTCCCTTCAGTCCTCTTTTCGGTCCTCTTTTTACCTCTCGTCTCGTCTATTTCGTCTCTGTCTCTGTCTGTGAGTGTCGGCTTTCCGGGCCACACCAAAAGCCGCCAAAATTAAGTTCTCAAAGCAGAACCAGCTCCACGCATACCGGCACACGGACAGCCTCTACGACGGTGGCACCGACACCGACGACGACGAATGTCCTTTGGAGTCGACCACTATGAATCCCTACGAGTTTGAGTCAACGCTCGACTGCCGCGACGCGGGCGGCGGACCCTGCCCCGGCACTCTGCCCATGACCGGACGTCACGCCGCCCCCGGTGGCGCACCTGTGCACAGCCAAACGCTCCAGCACCACCAGCAGCAGCAAAATCAACAGAATTTACAAGCCGCAACAGCTGCCGCCGCAGCCGCTGCTGCCGCTCAGCAATCCTCGCACTACGACTACGAGTATCAACATTTGCCACATCGTCCACCGGATACTACAGTCAACTCAACGGCACAGCGCACACACGGCAGACAAGGTGAGTAACTCTACCTGAATCGCCATAACTATAGTAGTTATAGACAACTGTATCAGAGTTCCCTTTCAATACGGAGATATGATAAGACTTCAATTTGTGGCGATATAACCATGAAAGAATCCAAATGGGGTTCAGTTAAATTCCTCTATATATATATATAAATATATATATATATATATATTATATTATTTCTAATGGAATCTAATGCCAATATACAAATACAATTTTAGTTTTCTGATAATAATATTTAAAACATGTTTAGTTATATTTATTTTTCATGCTAAAGGAGATATCATATCAAGTCAGCTCAGTTTATGGAATGGATTATACATGCTTTAGTGTCATTAGCTAACACATTAGTGAAATTGAAAATTGGGAATGCGCCGTATCCACTGGTCGTTGGCTTAGCTTGTGATCCAGGAATTCAATTGGAGTTAATTCCAATGAAACTGTTCGGCTCATTAGTGGAAAACTTATTGCTCTCTGCATTGCTGCTGCTTGCTTCGATGAAAATTCAATAATTATTCCACTAAGCCAACTCAGAGCTAAATCCGTTAAGCCGTGCGCCCTTAGGAAGCTGTGAAAGGCAGCCAGCCGACAAATGAAAATTGCGGATCTGATTTTCATTCTGATTTTCATTTTCATGAAATTCTCCCGGACGCAAGACTTGCGACAACTTTAACCGAAAAATTAACGGCGCTTATCGCTGCCAACATTTTGCATAAATTAAACAAATTAGACGAGAGCCAGGCTAGCCAGGCGGCAAAGTGAATCCGATATTTGAGATTGAACCTGGGGAACATGACTTTTCCGATTTTCCAGCTGAGCGGATTTTTTACTAGTTGAAGACAAAAGCAGCACAGCGTCTATATAAAAAGAGCTAGCAAATGATACAGCAGGCCACCGTTCCATTCCACTGTTTCCCCCAATCACATTTTCAATTCCCATTTCCATTTTTAAGAATTCCAAATGCGACGCCTGTGGCTGCGGCGTCTGGTAGAAGAGGGAAAAACCACGAAAAACTCTCGAGCTAGGGTTTCGAGTGGAGTTTGGTTACAATTGCAAGCCTCAGTTCTCTCAGCCGCCTGTGTCCTCTTTTCCTTTCTGCCTGTTGTCCTTTGCGTACGATATAGTATGTACGACGCCTGCCTTCCTGTCTGTCCCGTCCTTTGCTTCTGCCGCTTTTCACAATGATTTTCCGTCGATTCTTGATTTGGTAAATCTCTTTAAGCCGTTATCTTTTCCACAAAGTTCCATCAACTAATTTTCCATATCTGACAAGCTTCCTCATGTCTGGGCAAATTTAATATTATTTTATTTTTATTGTTATTAATTGCGATAAGAAAATGATTAATGCAAGCTGCTCACAATTGCTGCTTTCAATTAACATTCTCGAATAAATGGTTGAGTAGACTTCCTTTGATACGACGCAAAGAAATTTCACCTAGTAGTCAGCCACAAATATGACTACAAGGTCCTAGATCAATTTTATTATATCCGAGCGTGCCCCATCTCTTTCGCACATACGCGTAATTTACATAACTCTTTTCTTTCGTTTCCTCCTTTTCGTCATCTCCTTCGTTTGTTAGTGCTATAAGAACAATTGCGGAACAATTGAAGTCAAAGCGAATTACACACACACACACACAGATAACAAAAGCGAGCTCAGAAAAGGTTGAGAACTTGAGAGAGAGCAAAAGAAAAGAGATGATGCGAAGAAGAAACGGTTCCACGCGTCATACAAGGTGTTGACAACATGGGAGAATGAAATTGCGGGTTAGAGTGTAAGAAAGAGCGAAGGAGGGCCGACTCGACTACCTTCAGACTTGAGTGAAGAATATCACAAAACAAAATTTGTAAATTTACAGCAAGAGCACAGAAATAAATTTCGTAACTGCAAGCAATAAATTGCAAAACAGCTACTGCTACAGCAACAACAAAAAGCGACTTTCGGCACTTCACTTTTGGCGAATGAAATAAAATTCAATAAAATGTTGGCTTGCCGAATAGAAGCCGAGAGGCGGGGATATGGCTCGTAAATTGTGAAACACTTCAGCGGGCAGTTGCTAAAGTGAACTCAGCTCCTACCAATATAGAGAGCTCCCTAACTCCATCCAGTCCTCCACCTCCTTTCACCATCTCAGCATGCCATAAAAATTGTGAGCGAAAATGTTGCGCCGTCTTTAGGTTTCCTTTCGTTTGTTTTTTTATACCCTGATCCCATTGAAAATGGGAAAAAAGGGTATAATGTTTTTGTTAAAAGTATGTAACAGGCAGAAGGAGGCGTGCCACACCCCCAAAAGTATATATATTCTTGATCAGGACAACAAGACAAGTTGATTGAGCCCTGTCCGTCTGTCTGTCCGTCCGTCCGTCCGTCCGTCCGTCCGTCCGTCCGTCCGTCCGTCCGTCCGTCCGTCCGTCCGTCCGTATGTATGAACGCGTCGATCTCAGAACCTATAAGAGCTAGAGACTTGAATTTTTTTTTGTTAGGCGCGTATATTGGGCGCGCATATCGAGTTTGTTTCAGAAAATCGATAACTATTCCTGAATATTTGTTATCGATTTAAAACCATATGAAAAAACAGTTATGATTTTTTATCTTTTTTATCTTAAGAGCTAGAGACTCCAAATTTCGCATGTAGCTTTATGTGCATTTTTACCAATTTCGGTTTTTGTTACATTTGGATACTGGCCCCAAATTTCCCCACAATTTTGAAAATTATTTTCAGTTGCAAAATATATGGTGTTTGGTATTTTTGAAAACTAAATCAATTATTTAAATCATATGGTGAAAGTTTCATCAAAATCCGTTGATAAACACAAAAGTTATTAAACAAAATGTTTGGCTAGATCAACAGCGATTGAACTGCAAAGCGCACACAGACCAGGTGGCGCTTATACATGTTCAATTTGTATACATGTGCACACATACATGCAAATGCTCGCGAACAAATTTTCTAAGAACCGCAATTGCCTTTGAGTTTGGGTCGAATTGTGTTCGAATTGTTTTTGCTACCTACTTCCAATTGCCGCTCGCCGCTGTGTGTCGCTGTGCGAATATGTTTTCGATTCTTCTTCTTTAATAGTAACGGAACAGTTCTTGTGAGCTTGCAAAAGTGAGCTGGTATAATCTTTGTGTCGCATTTGTTTGCATAATTCCTCTTTGATCGACATTCTTAGTACCATTGGCACATACTTAAGTTGCGTGATATGGTTGTACATACGAGTTATGGACTATATTAAGAAAACTAAGGGGGGGTGGGATTAGGGTATCCCCTAGTCGGGCGCGCCGACTAGAGTTTTCTTACTTGTTTTTTTTTTTTTTTTTGGTTTTTATAGTAGCATAAAATACGCAGAGAATAGAAAATGAGAAAAATTCTTCTCTCGCTTGGCAGCTGTTGATGTGTGAAAATATTGCAAAAAAACAACAACAAACAAGTAACGAAACTCTAGTCGAGACTGCTCGACTAAGAGATACCCTGAATCCATTGGGCTGTAATACCATTCATTAAGAGCTTCATTTATTCACTAATAGTAACCAACCCAAGCACACACACACACACAAACATATGCATGCACGTAATATGCTCGCAGCGCAGTTTTGCGGCTGCAGCAGAGGCTGTGCTATGCAAACTTTATTGTTTAATAACTTTTTTTCTCGACCTATGTTCTTAATGAAATTTTTGGGGAATGATTATGACATCCAAATGTACCTATTTGCCAAATTTCAAGTCTCTAGTATTTGATATACGTGAGTTATCGATTTTGTTGAATTGTGGGCGAAAGGGGCGTGGCATCAAAAATCCAAAAATGACAAAATGTGCGGATTCAAAATAGCTATCAACCACAACTTAGTGCACGATTCTATCTTTAACGGTGTGCACGCCAGACCTCAAAAACAAAGCGATATTTTCGATAGTTATCGATAAAAAAGGAATGGGACGAGTTATCGAAAAAAAAAAATAAACTCGTACAGCGTATGGTATTATCGAGCATTTTGCTTTTTATTTGAAGTCTCTAGCTTTTGTGGTTGCAGAAATCCAGGTGTTTACACGGACGGACGGACGGACGGACGGACGGACGGACGGACGGACGGACAGACGGACAGGGCTAGTTCAACTCAGCTCATCGAGCTGATCAAGAATATATATACTTTATGGGGTGTGGCACGCCTCCTTCTGCCTGTTACATACATTTGCACAAAAACATTATACCCTGAAATTTCCATTTTCAATGGATTCAGGGTATAAAAACAGGAAACCGAAAAAAAAGAAATAAAACATCAATTGCTGCTAGTATTAGAAATTTCGTATGTATTTATTTTATTATGGCTTTATTTATGGCTGCAGATTTGCTTCAATGACTACACTTTTATTTTGGCCAGAACCAATTATCCAAATTACCCAAACAACTGTCCAACGCCAAGCAGACCAAGCAACGCATTTTGAAACTAAAACTCAACAAGGTCGAATCTAAGGTGGAAACACATTGATTCCAATTTGCTCACATTGATTTTTCAAGCAGTGAAAAAACAAAAAAAGTATTTGTTTACGTTGCGCCCCTCCCCACGTCGCCCTTAATCAGAGTGAAGCTAATGAGGCCGCGCGCCCACATTCGTGGTCGTGCTTTTACCTTTGGCCCCAGTACCAGTTGTTGAGTATCCACTTAGCTGACGCCAGTGGACTTGTTTATTTTTGTTCGGTTTTGGTTTTTCTTTGCGAAATTCTTTATTTTCTCTGATACTTTAACGTATTTTAATTTTAATGCGTTTTACTTTTGGATTCAGTTGATTTCACTATGATTTCCTATGAAAAGTGCCAGCATTTCATGATTATCTAACGAATACAATTTGTATCATAACTTTTCGTTTTGGCAGAAATGAAGTACACTGTACCTCGATTTACAGGGTAGATACGTTCCTGACTAAATCGTGTAGAGCGAATAAAAAAATTATATATGAAAAAACGTGTAAAGTGAAAAAGAGTGTAAATAAGATTTTATGACATTTATTGAACTTAAAGCATAGCTTTATTCCGTTACTAAGATGTAAAAGAATCATTTCAAGTCATAAAAACAGAAGTAGGTTAAAAAAAAACTTTTATTGCTTTTGAACTCAATGATAAATTCCCTATTTGTTAAATTGTATTGCCAGATTTAAATTAATGTAAAAATAATTTAAATTAACGTAAAGAATAAGGATTAATTTTTTTTTTTAGTTTTGAAAACCGTGTTAGAACAAATTCATGTAAAGCGAGGTATAGGTGTAGAAGTGCTTGTATACCCTGTATAAAATTTCATAAAGCCTAAAAACAAAGCGATATTTTCGATAGTTATCGATAATAAAGAAATGGGACGAGTTATCGAAAAAAAAATAAACTTGTACAGCGTATGGTATTATCGAGCATTTTGCTTTTTATTTCAAGTCTCTAGTTTTTGTGGTTTAAGAAATCCACGTGTCTACACGGACGGACGGACGGACAGACGGACAGGGCTAGTTCAACTCAGCTCATCGAGCTGATCAAGAATATATATACTTTATGGGGTGTGGCACGCCTCCTTCTGCCTGTTACATACATTTGCACAAAAACATTATACCCTGAAATTTCCATTTTCAATGGATTCAGGGTATAAATATTCAAGTCTCTAGCTCTTGTCGACGCCTTCACACATACGGACAGATGGACGGACGGACAGACTTCAGACAGACAGACGGACAGGGCTCAATCAACTCGGCTTCTCGTCCCGATCAAGAATATATATACTATATGAGGCGTGGCACGCCTCCTTCTGCCTTTTAACAAAACCATTAATCCCTGTTTTCCCATTTTTAATGGCATCTGGGTATAAAAATAATTGCGAATTTTATTTAAAAAAATGCATAAATAATTTTCAATTTAATTAATGATCATATAGATACAATATTTGTAAAAAGTAATTTTAGCTGTGTAGTTTTAGTAACATGTTTAGCTCTGTCATCGTCAGTTCTACCCCCTATATATAGAAGGTCTATGAAGTCGGCCGACTAAGTGAAGATTAGACCTGATAGCTGGGCGCTAAGCTTCCTCACTTGCCGATAAGCTTCTTTGCGGATCCAGAAGTGCCTTAATGATGCCATAATCGCAGCTGTTATATTAGGACCTGATATTACAGCAGCAAAATGTATAAAAGTTGTCAATCTTTATATAGCTCCGCAGCGACAAGCTCGCCTTGGGAGACAGCCATGGCAGCTGCAACTGTAAATTTTCTGGGACAACAATTTGCGCATCCTTTTTTTCAAGAGAGAACTACGGAAATTGTCGATGACAGAATTTGACTAGGCGCCGTGCAAGCGAAATTCCAACTTGTTACTTCCTGACATCTGTCAAAAAATTTGCAATCTCCCTACAACGACAACGGCAACGGCAACAAAAAGAAGTTATATGCAAAACTATGCGTCGAATTGTGCGCAGAATTATGTAAAGCAATGCGATTTGTAGTTCCCAAAATAAAAAAGGAAAAAGGAATTGAAAGTGGTTGCGACAAAAAATTGACAAAGTGCCATTTTCGGATACGAAAACAGAGGATAAACAGAGAAGGAAATAGACTTATGCCTGAGAAGAAAAATGTTGGGAAAATTACACATAAAAGCGGGAGGCCAAGCTAGGCCGCAATTTTTTCGCAATACACAAAGGGACTAGAAGGACACGCATACATGAATATATATTTATATATTGACGTACACTCAACAGGCCCTAAAACCCATGCACTCGACCCTGACATATGTCGGAGCGGTTAGGTCTTAGAGCCATTCGGACTTTAATGACGCGCAGGACAACCGCAAATGAACCATCCTTGGCTGAGAGATAAGTTAGTGGCGACAATTCGTTAGGTATGTGAAAGGTGAAAACCCGACCTGACTTGATGAGAGGCGTTGGCTACGTGCCACTTCACTCATATCCAACGTCTTTCTAATTGCAGTTGCACCACCAGCCGATGATAGGTCGTTAATGTCGTTTTGTCTCTTCGTGACTAGCCTAGAGCAATATTCTATGGCTTATTCACTGCGACAGCTCATTGGCAGACATTTCCTGCTGTTGAGGGTCTCTAGCAAGAAAAGGGATGAATGGAATGAGGAGTAAATTTCACCCGTACGCATTATAATTTGATTTTCGGATTGTTGGGCCAAAGCCGCATACTCTGCAGAAAACTCAGGTTTTGATGTCGTACTCAAATCTTATTCTGACTTAGTGTTTTATATTTGCTTAAAATTAAATATGCAGTGTTCCAACACTGCCGATCCGAAGAACAATGGTTGAACTATTCATTATTCGCTTGGAAATATCAGTAAGCGGAAGTACTGGCAGCCTTGATATTATTTCGATAGCTCTAAGAGTTGTCACAGCTTCAGTTTGCCACAATCTGAGGCATTAGTCACCAAATTCTACGAACAATGTAAAGAATTTTATGAGCTGAACACATTTTCTTGACTTAGTAACTGACTGTCTGTGACTGACGGAGTGACTGGCTGACTGACTGAATGATTGTTTACAGTAATTGCAGCAGTAACTGATGTGAATTTTCTCCCTAGGTTGGCCCCAAGGACTTAGCCCTCAGCACGCAAAACTCATTAAAATATGCGAGTGTTTTGCTTTTTTATTGTTGAACATTAAATTTATTATTTTTTATAGAATGTTTCACAACTGAATGCAAATTTTCTTGGCTTGGCTTGGCTTTTATGAGCGCTATTTTAATTGCTTTGAGCATTGGCTAAAACTCCAACTGAAGTTGCATTTGAAGCTGACACAAAGACTTCTTTCCTAGGCAGCTCATAAAAAATAATGCTCTTTCAGTTTTTCAGAAGTAGTTAAAAACTGAATAAAATGACAAATTTATTTTAGTGTAGCACGAATGCGTTTTACATTGAAGCCTGATGCTGACTGCCTCTGATGTGACGCTGGGGGTCTACTCCCAGAAGTTTGCTGTGGGAGTGCACTTGCCACATTACGTTCATCCAACTTCCTCTCATCAGCAGCTGCCAGCTGCCAGCTGCCAGCTATCACTAATAAAATATATCTGAGTCGCTATAAATACTCGAATATATGCCACTTGAATGAAGCTCATACCAACTGCAGACTGTGGCTCTGAAAGATTTTATTTATCAGCGCTGCCCGGAAGCTCTCAAGGCAACAGCCAATGCTAGAGGTAGAGAGAGAGAGAGAGAGGGGAAGAGAGGGAAGCAAACTTTTGACCGATATACTTAAGTGTATGTTTGTTTGCTTGTATTTATGTATGTATGTAAAGGCTGTGAGTTGCTGGCGTTGTAATAAATCCTACAAATAATAAAAGCCGAGGCTGAACAAGGAAAAAAACAGCTCTCACATACACACACACAATTTTAATGCGCCGAAATCTGGGCACCTTAAATCGGCTTAGAGGACAAAATTAGGCAACAGATGAGAGAAAGGCAGAGACTGGCTGGACAGGGTTGGACGTCAGCTGCTGGTCCACTAAAAGGCAAACAAAATGCGGTCACTAATAAAATTTGCGGTGCGCATTCTTTGGATAAACAAAACAGAGTTCCGCGCCATAGCCCTTGGCCCTGAGTTTAGACATTTCGTCTTAAGAGGCGAACGATAAAAATAGCAAAACCAAGAGACGGCTCGCTCTGTCTCTCTCTTTCTCTCTCTCTCTCTCTCTCTCTTTGTCTCACTGTTTTAGAGAGCAGATAAGAAAAAGAAAAAGAAATGGAAAATCCAACACAGCAACGTTGAGAAACGCTAAATTAAGGAATGAGAGTATGTGTGAAAGAGAGAGAGAGACAGAAAAAAAAACAAGAAATCAGTGAAAATCATTTTCGTTTTTATGGAATAACAGCAAAGAGAAAGAAATAGAAGAGGGTGTGTAGCAACGACGAACAGAAGGACAAAGCGAAACAAACGAAAGAAAACAATAAAATAAAATTTAAGATACATTTGAGACCAAAACAAATAGGCAGCAAAGTAGGCGCTCGCACAGAGTGAAGGGAAAAGATGGGTAGGTAGAGAAGTAGAGAAAAACAGGCAGGAAAATGGAAAATGTTGTTGGCTTGTTTGTAGCTGTTGTTGTTATTTTAGCAGCATTAGGCAGAAACAACACAACAATGTCGCAGCTGTACATCAAGAGAAAGAGAGATAGGCTTAAAAGTGGGAAAGCAGAGCATGAGGGATAGACGATATACTCGTTGGATGTGTGTGTGTGTGTAAATAGCTTGCCTCTGCTCATGTGTTTCTCAGCCAAGCCAGAGGACATTTAAAGTAGTCTTCATGTTCAGTTTAATGAGTTGAATATAGGGGAAAATGCTTTAGATGCACACTTGTGGCAACTGTAAGTTATACCGACAAAGTGATCCGACGATAAGTCGACTGATACTGCGAAATATTGGACAGGATTGTGCCAGTTGTCACATCACATGTACGATATGTATATATATATATATATATATATATATATATATATATATATTGCATCTTGAAGATGCATTTGACTGCCACCAAAAGCTTGTATCCCTTAGATAAATATGACTGCTACACGAAACGCGGGTTACTAATGAAGGTTTTACGATAGTTACAACTGTGCAATATCAATTTTTATGACGCATTTTTTGGCAAGCAGGACAGAAAATGTGTAAGCATTAGGCGATAGCATAGATATACATACATAGATACAAGATACATTTACACGCATGCGGGGAGTGTTGAACCGTCAACAACAACAACCGCATTTTAGCACTTTTTCAGCATATCAACTTACAATGGACGCGACACGCAGGACGAGGCATCAGGTTACTTGGACCCGGCTATTCGTCATTCCCTGTCTCTGTCTCTTATTTTATGCATATCGTATATCGTATAACCTGCTTTAGGCATCTTGTGCCCACACTCGTCGCCGCGTCAGACGCTGCCTAATGAAAGGCCGTTAGTGTCCTGCACCCGGCTGAAAAATGCGGGGGCAGGCATTCGAGAGTCGTAAAATAATAATAGTGTCTTAAAAAAAGGAAAAAGTTAGAGAAGAACGGAAACACGCACATAAAGAAAAACAGGTATCAAATTGAGCCACGCTGCTGCTGAGCTTCTCTCTCCCTCTATCTCGCTCTCACTCTCTTGCTCGCTCTTTCGTAGACTATCAAAGTGTAAATGTTACCTAATGTTTTTATTTGATTAGCGTTCGCTACGTGCCGCATTTGTTTCTCGTCTTGTTTGGACCCAAAAAGAAAAAGAAAATCTTGTGCATTTTCCTTGGAATTTGTCTTCTGGCCCGTTCATCTATCTGGTAAGATTTCCTCTTCACTGAGCTGCTGCTGAGGTCTTTTGCTGCGCTAAGATTAATTGTGTGTGCGCGTAAATTTTTTCAATTTCGTGGAAATAATGTTGAGAGTTGAAATTTTATTTCTTAAGCCCGGGTCGCAGGCTTGGACGGCGGGTAATTTACTTGTGATTTGCATTCTTGAGAATACGATTTTTTATTCGCTTTTTTCTATACAGAAATTTATTATGATATCAGGTTTATGTCTTAAATCCTCTGATTTAAATAAATAAAATAAAAATCGCGTTTTAAGCTTTGCAAGTTTGGCATGTGATACTTTATTCCCGTAGATGCAACGGTAATTTAAGCTCAAAAAATTAACAAATCAAAAGATTTAAGAGAGCTCACCAGCAACTCTAAATGCAAACCTTTTTTAGGAATCCTGAACATCTGACCGGCGTGCCACACCCACTAAAGTATATATACTCTTCATCAGTTCAACGAACTGAGTTGATATAGTCCTGTCCCTTCGTCCGCGTGTACACCTGGATTTCGTAGACCCCAAAAGCTAGAGACTTGAAATAAAAGGCAAAATGCTCGATAATACTATAGGCTATACGAATTTATTTATTTATTTTTTCGATATCTCATCCCATTTCCTTATAATCGATTCATTGTTACAATGAATACGCATATTTTGTAATCTCTTGATTCTTGATGCCACGCCCCCTTCGCACACGATTTACAAAAATTCACAAATCCCGTACATCAAATACTAGAGACTTGAAATTTGGTTGACCTAAATGCCATAAAATTAGATGTCATAATTATGTCCTGAAAATTTCATCAACAATGTATGTCAAAACAAGTAACGAAACTCTAGTCGAGACTGCTCGACTAAGAGATACCCTGAATCCATTGGGCTGTAATACCATTCATTAAGAGATTCATTTATTCATTAATAGTAACCAACCCAAGCACACACACACACACAAACATATGCATGCACGTAATATGCTCGCAGCGCAGTTTTGCGGCTGCAGCAGAGGCTGTGCTATGCAAACTTTATTGTTTAATAACTTTTTTTCTCGACCTATGTTCTTAATGAAATTTTCGGGAAATGATTATGACATTCAAATGTACCTATTTGCCAAATTTCAAGTCTCTAGTATTTGATATACGTGAGTTATCGATTTTGTTGAATTGTGGGCGAAAGAGGCGTGGCATCAAAAATCCAAAAATGACAAAATGTGCGGATTCAATATATCTATCAACCACAACTTAGTGCACGATTCTATCTTTAACGGTGGGCACGCCAGACCTCAAAAACAAACCGATATTTTCGATAGTTATCGATAAAAAAGGAATGGGATGAGTTATCGAAAAAAAAAATAAACTCGTACAGCGTATGGTATTATCGAGCGTTTTGCTTTTTATTTGAAGTCTCTAGCTTTTGTGGTTGCAGAAATCCAGGTGTTTACACGGACGGACGGACGGACAGACGGACAGGGCTAGTTCAACTCAGCTCATCGAGCTGATCAAGAATATATATACTTTATGGGGTGTGGCACGCCTCCTTCTGCCTGTTACATACATTTGCACAAAAACATTATACCCTGAAATTTCCATTTTCAATGGATTCAGGGTATAAAAACAAGCAATAATAAGCAATTAAGTTCCCATGTTATATTGTGTGTGTGTGTTGTTATTGTGTATTTTGCTATTAATAAATTAAACAATCTTTTAATGATTGGTATATCAGCTCACAGAATTCAAGATATCTCTTAGTCGAGCAAATGATAGCAAATTTTTTACGTTTTTAATCGATAACTATTGAACAAGAATGGTTATCGATCTTCATACATATGGGCAGACGGACGGACAGACAGAAAGCCGGACAATGCTAAATTGGCTCGACTTGTTATATGGTGTGGCACGTCTCCTTCTGCCGGTTAGATACATTCAAAAAAAGCATTATTTCCTTTTTTCAAATTTTCAATGGGATCACTTCCGCATTTGCCAGCCTTCTTCAGCTGGCAACATTCACAATTTACATTAGCCCAGCCCAAATGAAAATTAAAGGCTCACACAGTCAAAGATGGCGAAAGGGTTGTGGAATCCCACCCAAGTGATGCGGCCTAATTGTCTCAGCCAGGACAAAGCAAAGCAAAGAAAAGAATCGAATGTAGAACGTTTGACTTAATAAACTACCTACGAAATTATTCGTTTGTTTTCTTGTGCTTCTTTCCTCACTCTTTCTACTTTTCTTTGTCTGTTGTGGTTTATTACACTGCATTTTTAATCTGCTGCCCCACAAATTACATTTATTCGACTCAGATTCTGAATATATACGTGGTTTTCTCTATATTAATTCAATAATTTACTTAAAGTCTTGGCTCAATGCGAATTTTATTTCCATTTCGTAGTCGCCTCCATATACATATATTCCTTTTCTGATTACTTGAGAGAGGGCGTTCAATAGAAACCTTTGCCAGGAAAATATTACGCAATGAAAGTCAACGTTTTTCTTATCTCTCTTCCTCGGCCAACCAAGCAGCAGCAGTTGTGAAGCTTTGTCGGAAAATGGAAAATTTTGTGCTGACAGTTGTCATTTGATTGTTTTCATTTCATTTTGGCCGTCAATAAGTGGAAATATAATAAGTTCAGAGCAAGTACGAGGTCTGTTTGCTTTGTGCTCCACGTTTGTCATCAGTCGACTACTACTACTATTGGACCTGCAGCAACAGCTTCAGCTTTTAGTCCTGACCGGACTACGCACTGACATTTTGCTGTCAGTTGTTGCTTGGCATATGTGACAGTAATCATGCTCAATCATGTTTTGTTGGCATAAACTTGGGCTATTGACAATGGACCTTACTTTATCTCTGACATTGACGTGAACGGCACTAGAAACTTTTTTATGCCTATCTATGGTTAATGGCAAAGAGACTTCATTAGTAGCCACCTTCTGTCAATCTCTTCCTCTCTGTGGGTTGTGACATCGGGGAACTTTGTTTGTCCAACTGATCGGCTATAGGTATATATGAAGATGCTTCTATTTTCATCTGGCCATGTTTCGACGCGGCTGTAACTCGGCTCCCGTGATGAATTTAAAGTACCATATTCCAAAAGCGACTGCCGACACTTTTAATAAATTCGAGAAAAACGGCAGAGTCGTCCCTAACAGCTATGCGCCAGTCGGCAAAAAAGAAATAAAATATTAATGAAATTCCAAACACCTGTCTTGTAAGCTCGCTCCCCTCCGATACGCGCTAAACACGCAAGCGCACGCACCTAGCGTGTTAAAGTGGGAAGAAGAAGGAAGACCAAAGCTTAGCTCCGAGGTCGGGAGCTGAGTGCTTGGAGCTCTGTACTGGCACCTTGAGACCAATTTATAGTTGCGTTGTTTTGACTAACAAAGCACGCACCGGACTAGACGTTAATGCAGACACAGCCAAACAGAACTTCCGGCAATGAGGTGGACAGCCAGAAAAACACAAATTGTGACGGATGGAGAGACAGACATGCAGACTCAGACAAATCGGAGATTCTCAGAGTGCCTCATTGCCTGGTTAAGACAGATGCAATTTCGCTGCGCAGTCTAATTCACTCGGCTAGAATGTCTCGACGAAGGATGAGAATATAACAATATGCTACGATCCGAATGAGGCAGACTATCCTTAAGGGAAGGTTGTTTAACATATTCATATGTGTTTGGCCAATGATGTAAATTAATAGATTATTGCGTCTGGAAACTGAGGCAATTACTTAAAGCGAATAGCCTGAGAGGCAAACAGTGCAACAAACAGTTTGTGGTTAAGTCAAACGTATTGCACTGGTAAAAACATCCAAAAAACCTTTTACCTCTTTCTTTCCGGTAGGGAGCGCCGCCTCGACCCAAGCATTACAGCACGGAACTTCTATGCCAAATTCAATTTGAACGCAACTACAAAACAATAGGAGGAGCCGGGTAAAAGGGCACAGAGCCACAAAAGTAGACGAAATTGATTTTAAAAAGCAAGCTGAGCAGCTCTCGTTCTGTGTGTTCTGGGGTAGAGGACCATTACAATAGAAGCTGGAAGCTGGAAGTGGGAGAGCTAACGCGGTTAGGGGCAGCCTTCTGCGGCGGCACGAAAAACAAATTAAAGTGAATTCCCCAATTTCATTTTGCGGCAACAAAGTACGAAAAAATAAGTAATAGCACCAGCTTCGGCTTTAGAATTGAATGAAACAGAAGAAAACGCAACGAACTAAACAATTGCATTTATTATGTGATTCCGACTGAAAATGAAAATTGGAAATGGCTGCGAGCCAGGGTATGACGGAAAACTTGTAGAAAATACAATATAAGATTCCAATGCATATCTAGCCCTAGTCCAACTGTCGTCCTGTGACGTCCTTGAGCGTAAAGTTTATTTCGGTATAAAAAGTTTTAATGATGTTCATAAATCAGCAAAGAGCACCCAACAAAAGCTAGAAATCTAATCATGAATAATACGCACGCCTACGTCTTCATTATAATAATGGAAAGCGATAGCCAGCAATACTGGCCTAACAACGCAAAAATGGCCACAGGACACCGGACCTAACAATATCATATAGAATGTTGCCATGCATTTTCATAAGCAGCCAAGCCTTAAACTTGTCCAGGAGCAAAAAGTTGCCTCGCTGTCGCAAACTATAAACTACATAAATAACTTTCGACTTTTACTTTGTCGATTTAATAAAGTGTGAAAATGTGCAAAAATAAGAAGAAGAATAAGAATGGAAAGCCTAGACACTGACTCAGACTCAGACTCAGACTGATATCCAGAACCAGATTCAGACCCAGACCATACCAACTTGGCCTTAACTTTATCCTGAAAATCGATACGTGAGATTGCCCCAAGCAGATTTTCGAACAGCCGCGCGACTGGACTGACTACGGTTTTATTCTGATGGGGCGGCGTATTTCATAAATTTTTCAACGCTTGAAAATGTTATTTATATTTCATGGGATGGCGCAAAGAAAACTTTGGCGCAGCACGAACGACTACAAATCGTGCGTACAGCGGAAGAAAGCCAAGACAAATCGAAGTTGCGGAAGACAGAGGATTGGGGTAAAGCGAACACAGTTGGCCGTGGAGGAGGTAGAGCAATAAGAAGTGGCATGCAGCGCACAACTTTTACTCTCGGCCATAGAATGTGGATGCGGCAATGTTTTTTGGCGTCCACGTCGCTTTACAGCTTCGTTTATTATGTGTGAAAAGACAAGGATTGCGGTAGGACCGGCAGCCGGCAGGCAGGTCCTGCGACAATTCGCCGACGTGCAGCCATAAAGTTGGGGCTGTCAGAGCCAAGCAGCGCCTAATAGCGATATTCTTTGCAATTGTGAAACATCAAGTGCCGTGTATTGAGTATATGGGCAGCAAATTTTACAGCTTGTGGGGGGCAGTTGGTGACTCCATGGCTCCACAGTTGACACTTTACCACCTGCACACTTTCAATGGCGACCTAAGTCAACAATTAACTCTGACATGCAACTTTGCAAACACTAGAAGGGGGGGAGAAGGAGGAGACCAGGCAGCACTTTGGAGTATGACAGTTTCGAATGCTAATAAATTTATTTGTTGTACAAATTTGTTAAACAACTTCAACTTAATTATACAATTTACGCGAACAAATGAAACGAAACGGTATGTCCAGGGGTACTTTTCGCTTGCGTGTACCCTGCCCCAAACTTTTACTGTGTGTAGGAGGGTCTACAATTAGCGTCTGGGAGCTTTCCGCTGTGAGCTGTAAGTGTTAATTGAATGAAACAAGCGGACATAGAAGTCTGCCATGGCCTGGCTAGTGAATGGCTCGCTCGTGGTCAGTGCACGTCCATTCAGGCAAACATTCAGCGGTTGCCGAATAAGGGATGTGTGCAATATTGTTTTGATTATTGATTTATAAGTGTGTAGAGACATTGATATGTAAATGCAGCTAAAATTCATTGCAATCATTACGAATCAAGAATGATGCAATAGCTAGTTCGGAGCTGTGACATCATCTACCTAATAATATCCCATAAACACATATTGTCATTGTCAAGCAAGTCTGGCAAAAATCTCAACAAAATTATAAGACTTCGCAGTAGGATAAAGGAAAGTTTCGTATATACGTATATGAGCGTAAATAGGTGAATGAATAAATAAAAATTAACATAGACAACACTGTCAGTGGCTGTTGGTTGCAAAAAAATCTCCACCGCCCGCACTTACACACACATATGAATAAATAAAATTCAACGGGAATCAAATAAAATGAAAGAAAAGAAAACAACGACGACGACGGAATTTTCTTTTTGTCTTTGCAGCATTTTCTTTCACATTTTATTTGATTTTATGCTTTCATATTCGACCTTTTGTCTCTTGTCAGCGTGTGTGTGTTGTCTAGCGTGTATCTGTTGTGTGTGTATCGAGCATATTCTAGGGCATTTGGATACCACAGTTATGAAAAGTTGAGACATACAAATCATGCTGTATTTCGGGGACATGTCTAGGCTTTTGGCTGATCTGGCTTTTGATTTTATGAGGCGTAAAAAATGAAAATCTTAAATTTATTGCAAGTGTGAGACTCTGGTGTCGATAGCAACATTAATTGCCTTTGCACAGTCTAACAAAATATAAATACGATTTGACTTGTTTGTGATGTGGGTGGACGAGCTGACTTCTCGACTGGGCAATAATTGTGTCTGTTCTTGTACACCTGAGGCCATACACCTGTTTGACATACTGGGCACGTGTGTGCAATCTGGGTGGGTGTTTGTTTCGAAATATGCAAATTGGTGCAAAAAATGAGAGCAGACTAAAGCTCTTTGAAGGCAGAAGCTAAAAGCAAAATGAAAATGGAAGTAAGTGAAATACCTGTGACTTTCACTGTGATAAAAGTTGGTTGAAGAAAAGCTGAATGACTAACTGACTGGTTGTAAAGAAAACATGAACAACAACATTTTGTGGAAAAATGAAAATCCAGTTCCATCACAGTCGCCACTCGAGCTTCGTTCTTGGGTAATGAAACAACTGGCAACGAAAGGAAAAGAGCACCAGCAAATGAATCGAGATGTATTTTAAAATTTACATTTCTCTAAATACGTTCACGCACACCAACCAACACACACACGTACGCTTCGTTGAGTGTGCTTTTTCTTATGTTGGTGCGTAAGAATGCCCCAGAGTCGACGTTGCCGTAGTCGACGACGTCATTAAAAGCCAAACGTCGATTCAGTGAAAACTCACTTAAAATTTCAGCGCACGTGAAAGACTGTCCCGAAGGAAGGAGCGATATTTTTGAAAGGTATAGAAGAAGAAGGAATTGCAGCCGCAAGAGCTTGTGAATACTATTATTGTTGCTACTGCTGTTAATTTATCCTGGCTATAAAGTTTGGGAAGCATGTTTATAATTTTCTTTTTTTTAATCGAAACAGAATTTATTAATGCGTGCATCGTGTATTGCGAATGCCCAAAAAAGTTTCCGCCATATTAAGTAAATTGATTGTGAGAACCAATTTGAGAATGAAATTGATTTGAAAGTAAAAAATCTGCATCTTAATTCCACACACATTGAAAGCTAGTAAATATCGCGAAAAGAGCTTGCGATCCACTAGTGGAAACCGTTCCGAAGTTCAGGTTTTATATTTCATCTTCCAAAAATCAAATTTAGTCTGCGTTAAAAGCTGTCAGCGCGAGTCTCTGTATATTTTTGAGGCCGCACCTCAAAATCAGTTTCTAGTATCATGGTTAACGAAAATAAACGCTTTATCTGCGAAGTAATTTTCTTCATACGACTTGCTATCGACACTAGAAGAAGTACCACATACTGGTGAACGGCGAAGGAAAGAAATTGTGATTTGGAAAACTTTGCAGATCTTTCTATATAGGTGAGCGTGAAGATCCCGCATGACATCATTATTAAAGTGGACCTTGGAATGTTCGACTTCACTTTTACGATTTGTTTTCGATTTTGAACCTGACCTTGTGCAGCGTTGAGCTCATGTTGCCGGCAGAGCAAATAAGTATCCAACGGAAGTATATCTTTCGGTGCGAACCACGTCACGTACATCTTGGAACTTAATTTGTGTGTTTACGCACTTTATACATTTCTCACTAAGTACCTGTTAATACCCCACCACCTGTTTAGCATTAGAGGGAAATCAGCCCTAGTTCACCAAACGCTTCAGAGAGGCTTTTAGGGAAGATCGGGTGTGAGTGCAAACAATAAATCCATTGTGGCCGAAGTGAAATCAGGCTCAGCTCTCTCGAAAGCCATTTCATCGCCATCTTCTTCTTGACATTTGCTGGGGTTGACGATATGTATCTCTCTTTCTCCCTCTAGTAACTCTTGAAGTACTTGAGACGTTGACGGGCGGCTAATGCTTAAGCTAATGCCAAGGCAAAGTGGAGCCCGGAGAAAGAAAGTAAAATGTTAATCAAGTTGATTGAGTTGTCAAGCGGTGCCACACACTGTTGCCTCAAATGGATGTCTAATTTAAGGCACTAAAGGCCTTCTGCAGGCTAAGAGATTTGCTAGAGAATGGCAGCGGTAACACATGCTAAAAGCCCAAACAGCAAGCTCGTTAACAATTCCATTCGAACAAAAAAGCCAGAGCGATATAAAGGCGAAATTGATGTAGAGGGAAGAAATAATACAAAAACAGATCTAAAGCTGGCTCAAGGTGCAAAACCCGACAATAAATATGCTTTAACTTCTAATAGAGACAATGCCCCGGTGTGACGAGTAAACCGAAGTGGAGCGTGTGCAAAAAGATGCAAATCCCCAAACAAACAATTTTAGCCAAGGGTATAAATGGAGGGCTGGGATGGCTCTTAAGTGGCAGTCTGATGAAGACAGCCGGCAAAGGACAGCGAAAACGAGGAAAGAAAACAAAAATCGATGCGGCGACATAAAGATGAAAGCTCGAAAAGGGCTGCATACTCGTATATGTTCTGGTACAAAGCGGCGTGCGACCATCGTTATTGTTTTTATTCCTAATAATAAAAAAACGAAGCCCCAGACTTTGCAAGGAGTCGACCGGGAGTCTGTTGACACAGTGCAGAATACGCTCGGGATATGCGCGTCGGACCCTCCCAAGTCATTTGGACGACAAGTGCACAGAGGGCGGTATGGCGGGAGTGCAGCAAAGCGGGAAAAGCCAGGGAAAGCAGGGCGATTAGCTGGAGTATGAGAAACAGTTTTCACAGCAATCAGACGACTGCGATCGGCCCAGTGCTGATATGCGACTGAGGCCGATAACAACCCCAACAATTGAAGATGTTGACTGCAATGAAATTTATGCGAAACAACAAACGGGTCCTGGCAAGCATCTCGAATGTGGGGTTTTCCACGTGTTTTCCCCACATTCCCAGCAACAAAATATGCTCTAAGCCATCTATGCACACAAACAATTCCTGCTGTTTACACAAGCATATAATGAGGGAGTGAGGCACGCTCATCTCTTTCTATTGGCGGCCATATTGGTTTTCATTTGTTCCCACTTGTATTTCTTTGCATAATCTTTGGCGCTTAATAATGTTTTACCAGCGACATTCGCTTCACACGCAAACTTACAGCTCGTGATGATTTCTCTACCCCAGGCTCATGCTCCAGCTCCTTCTTGCTTTACTGTACCTTGTGACGTGTACGGGCAAGTTTGTGTTTTTCTTTTTTTTTTTTTTTTTTTGATTTTTTTTTTATTTTGTTGCTTCGCTTGATGTAGTCGGCTTTCAGGGGTTGCTGACTAAACGCACCATTAGTCCTTGGCAATAGCTTAGAGGAAAATTTACATTATTAAGCTTTCGCTGGCCAAGTTGAATTGGCTGGCTGTGTGACTGGGGCTTTGCTTTTCATTTCCGTCGTCAGTCGCCAATCGTCATTTTGGGTTTCCCTCATTTGTGCGGCTGCCGCGATAACGGCACTTGGCAGCACCGTTAATGCAGCGTTATTACAACGCAATGTCAATATTTGTATTTTTTCCAACAACTTTGAGCAACTGTTTGACGTCGGTCGCTTTGGAAGTGAATTGGGTCGCGGCTGCGAGAGCTGTGAAAATTAAATAATATTGGCAACCCTAAATAATCTGTGTAGGGTGTGAAACTGGAAAAGTGCGGGATAGGGCGCTTTGACACTCTAATTGGAGCATACTAAATGCTTGAGTAAATGTTGTTCCAACCTACAACTCGGCCATAGGTCAGCCTTAAAGTTTTTCCACATACCATTCATGTTGTATCCACACTTTATTTCAATTTCTTATTTTTGTTGTAGGTACGTAAACTCCTCGCAGCAAATACTTAGACCAAGTCAATTGACGTAAGTTTCTACTAAACTCCTAGTCTTAATGGATGATTGCTTTACAATAGGAACTGCTTAGACACATCAACAAACCTATCTCGGTCAAGACAATTAGAGTTGAGCCACAGAAACAAATCGTAGACCCATGAGATAAGCAGCTTAGATTTAATTGTAGAAAGCGAACGTGGAACGTCAATTGCTACGAAAAGACAAACAATTATCGTTTTGTTTTTATGCAACCTTTAGTCAAAGCGAACAAATGGCCCAACAAGATATGATTAAGTATTTGCCTTTTGAACTCTTTCATGCCATGGCTTAGGTCAGCAGAAAACAGTCGACAGTCAGCAATCAGCGCGCACAATAGACAATTTCTACTGATTACTAAGCCATCAGATATATCTGAGCCGCAGAATCAACAACATGAGGAAGAGCCAGAGTGAGTCGGCCAAAGAGTAATTAATCATTTTAGCGACGTTGTGCAAAATAGCTGAAACTTGAAAAGGGGTACGGGTTGAGGGGTCTATCGGCTGGCCGCTTAAATGGAAATTTAATTGGTCTGAGACTGCAACGGGGGCGTATTCGAGCTGCACTTAACGATAATACAGACCCATTTCCTAGCCGAGTGTCGGGCAAATTTGAGCCACTTGAGTCGTTGTGCTCATAAATGAATCAAGTGGAGCATCGACGGGCCATGTGGGCGCCTATAATCGAATCGAATTTATTGAAAATGAGCCAAAGAAGCAGATGATTATTGTTTGTCTATCCTTATGTATTTTCAGCTTAGTTCAGTTTGTAATTTATTTAGGCTGAAGAGAAAGGAGAATCGAAAATATATTCGCACTGCGACACAGAGTCGAGCGGCAATTGAAAGTGGGCAGCAAAAACAATTCAATCACAATTCGACCCAAACTCAAAAGCAATTGTGTGCACATGTATACATAATGAACATGTATAAGCGCCAGGATGTCTCCGTGCCCTTTGCATTTCAATCGCTGCTGATGTGGCCAAACATTTTGTTTAATATCTTTTGTGTTTATCAACGGATTTTGATGAAACTGTCACCATATGATCTAAATAATTATTGTTGTTTTTAAAGAGACCAAACATATATGTTATTATATTATATTTGCAACTCATAATAATATTAAAAATTTTGGGAAAATTTGGGGCCTGTATCCAAATGTAACAAAAACCGAAATTTGTAAAAATATACATAAAGCTACATGCGACTCAAGCTCTTAAGATAAAAACGATAAAAAATCCTAGCTGATTTTTCATATCATTTTAAATCAACTATATACATATGTATAATATAATATATATATAAATATTCTGGAATAGTTATCGATTTTCTGAAACAAACTCGATATGCGCGAGGATATACGAGGATAAAAAAAAGAATAAAAAACAAAATTCAAGTCTCTAGCTCTTATAGGTTCTGAGATTGACGCGTTCATACATACGGACGGACGGATAGACGGACGGAAGAACGGACAAACAGACGGGCAGGGCTCAATTAACTCGTCTCGTCGTTCCGATCAAGAATATATTTTCTTTATGGGGTGTGACACGCTTCCTTCTGCCTGTTACATACTTTTAACAAAACCATTTTCCCATTTTCAATAGGATCAGGGTATAAAAAAAAACATTTAAACAAGCCATAAAAGTCCAGTAACCACAAACGCAAAATAAACAATAAGCGAGCAACAAAATTGTGATAAATTTTTATTTATTTATTTTCGTGCTACTTCTGCTGCTGCTGCGGCCAACCAGAATAAATCTCATCTAGGAAGTGAGAGAGCTAAGAAATAACTTATCCCAGAGCCAAAAATTTGTGAGATATTAATCAGCGCCACAGTCAAAAGAAGCAGCAAAAAGGGGAGAAGGAGGCGGAGAAGGCTACACACATGTGGCAACCGTCGAGCGTTGGCCAAAGTAAACTTTTTGTTGGCGGCACATATCAAAGCGTCTATTCTTCTCCAAGCCCCTGTGCACAGACCGCTCCTCAGCTAGACAAGAAAATTAAAAAGGTTTTGCTCTAACTCAGCCCACGCAGATTTCGAGGTCTCTGCAACTTAAGTTTACATGGGGCAACACTTGGAAACAATTCAAACCATTTGACATTATTTTGTTAATGCTTTCAGATGTGCGTGTTGTTGTATTGTTTGTCGTGTGTTCACAAGAATTTTGCTTCGGCGGTTGGTCATTGACAACATTTAGGGGCATTGAAGTTGTCAATTTGCTGGAGCCAGAGTGAAAGGCAGTATGCCAATAATCATGTCGAGTGATGGCCAGGTAGTTTGACATGGTTTCGATGGCGCTACGATATGACAATAGCTCAGCTAAATTGTGACTGTTGGCTGCAAATGATATATGACACATTACGAAGGCCATTAAATAAAGTTTAATTGGTAGAAAATTTGCATATCTGCAAACACTAAGTGGGACGTGTGAAAGCCAAGAACTATCAAAACCTAAACCATTTACTTCATAACTTCCATGATGAAAAATATTTTAATTGGTTTAGACACTCAAAAAAATTATTGGCGCGCCAAAATCTGAGAGTTCAAAACGATATAATAAAATCGAACTCTTAATTTGTGCGAAGAACATTGACCATCAAGTTGATTGGATAAAAATCAAACATGAATTGAACTCTAGTTGAAAAGAGCTCGACTAAGAGATACCCTGAATTCTTTGAGCTTAAAAAACAATCATGTAAAAATAATTTTATTAACCAACAGCAAACAACATATGCACACACACGTATAAATTCATTCGCACGCATGCATATGCTGCACAGCTTACGCAGTGGCATCGCTGCGTCTGTTGTAGTAAGGAAATGATGGGATATCGTCTTACACGGAAGGACGTACAGACGGCCTGTCGAACGCCGCCTTCTGCCTGTTACATACATTGTTAAAACTTTTATACCCTGTTTTAAAGGTGCGGCAGAAAATCGAACACAAACTGTTATAGGAAAGCAATTAAATGCCAGCCATTAAGTATATTATACACTGAAAAGTAACGATCGACAGACGAGGGATGCATTTCAAGGACTTGTTAATCGAAATACATTAAACACCTGGAATGTTCGAATTGCTGTCAATACAAAAGCAGGACAGTGCTTGAATCGGACGAAACAAAAGAACTCAAATTGACAAAACCTTAGTGTAATAAAGCGTCGATAAACTGCAGTATAGTAGAAGTAATCTGACTATGTCAGAGGGAAGAAAAATTGATTACCCGGTGCCACATAATAAGAGTTAGGGGCCCAAACACTGATAGAAAATCACGAAAACCAAAGCAAAATACGCGCTGAACAGCAAAAGTGGTCAATCCGGAGTTGCAAGGAAGCTGAAGACGCCTGACCAGATTCGAGTCAAATCGATGTCTCTGGCTGGACCAGCAAATTGCACCCGATTTGCTGTGGCCAGACAACGAGAAAAGGAGGTGGACTGAATTCAGAAGGCCCTGTACTATGTGGCATTCAGACACGTTTGCCGCATCGGCAGCGCTGCGAACCACTTTACAATTTAATAGCGGGCCACAAAACCGAACGATCGTTGATCGGGGAGAGAGACTTGAAGAATCAATGGAAGAGAACGAGAGAGAAAGAGCGAATGAAGAAGAGAGAAATACAGACAAAGAATGAGAAGATATCCCAACAGACTACAGACTCGAATGTAACTGCGTTGGATAAGATCAGTCTAAGGTGTAGATGCTTCAGGACTTGAATTAATGGTATTTGTAGCCATACGAAATCTAATTATAAAAGCCTTTGCACAAATCGTTCTTAGTGCCTCTTATTTATCTATCAGTCTTAAACTCGAACTCAATGGCCATTAACTGCACTCTCAAGTCTTCTAATATTTGGCCCAAGTAATTTACATTTCAACTGCCGCCCCAATAGGAAAGCTCGACAATAGGCTTCTTGCGGTCAAGTTATATCTGTTGAGCCCAGCGCTAGGTCTAATTTCCAATTTTGCTCGGCTTTTGTCCGTTTTGGTTGCAGACCATCTTCGTTCTACAGACTTTGGCCTATGTTGACTTTTCATTTCCTTTTTCATCAGTTGATTGCTCAAATTGTTTGATTGTACTCCTGACTGTGTTGTTGGCTGTGCAGCCATTGCTCACAGCAGCTGCTTTGTAAGATGCCGCATATTGATGCCCAACTCTCCACTATTGCTGATGATCGGGCCAACTTGCAATATATGTATTTGTTGTGTTTATTTATGTGCGCGACCTTATAAGGCGAAATAGCAAAAGACCAGGAATTAACTTCAACAACAACTACAGCAAGCTCTTTGTTTCGTCGACCCACTCTACCTCTCATACCATACCGTACCTGACACAGGCTCACACTAACCGGACCTGGGAGCTTCTTTGCGCTTTTAGTCCGAACGTTTTTGGTTACAAAGTGATTGCTTTTTATTGCACTTCTTGTTGTTATTGTCCTCGTTTGTACCTGTCCATAGTTTGTGTTGACCGTTTAGACATGCGTAATTTCGGACCTGTTTTTGGTCTGCTTGCTATTACATTGTTATGGCCTACACCCTATTTGGGGCAGATCAAAATTTATGTTAGACATACTATTGGGGGTGTGGTGTTTTATTGCCTAATCGCGCTCCCCATTGTAGACGATGATATCAATAATATCAATGCTATCTGGCTCACTTAAAATTTACTTAGCTCTCACATCACATCTGCGTACAGCTTTCAAATATTATTTAAATTAAATTTAGTTCGCTGCAAGCATTTCTAGTCGTGACACATCAACCTACTAGAAAAAGCATTTGACCCTTAGCAAACTGTACATAACAGCCAGCAGGTATGTTGTTGGTGTATTCATAACTTTAATGGAATTAAACGAAGTCTTCTCTCTTAGCTTGCTCGCCTAATGATTTAGAGTTGCTTTTACTACCGACTATCAACTGGCAAATAGTAACTGGGGCTGCTAACTTAAAGACTAATGTTCTAATTAACCATACGCTACATCATTAAATGCAGGCGGAACCCTAACCCGGTCCCATTTTAAGATCAAAAGCCAGAGCCAAGGCACCAAGTCCATCGTCAGGTTCCTTCTGCGAAAATGGCGAATCATTCCTCATGCTGTCAAAATGCCTGACAGCTAATCAGCAATAACTGTCATTTAGCAAATAGTTGCTCATATTTGCACTTAAGCAAATAACCAGAGACCGAAACACCACACACACACACATGCATACGTCACATACTGAAAGAGAAAAAGAGAGAGAAATGGGGAGAGAGACAGCGCACTCCAACTGACACTGACATGCTGGTAATGGGCCCTGGACATGGACAGGCATAACTGGAAGCCAAGAGAGACAGTAAGGGCACGGTCGCGGGACAGTCTCAGCTCCTCAGAGGGCCACTCCCGTAATGTCTCATTGTAACACTTCCGTTAAAGTCGCATCGTCGGCATTGGCATTGGCTCGGCATCGGCACCGGGTTCGGCATCGTCATCGTCATTGTCGGGTAACTGTGACTCATGTCCATAACAGTCAATAAACATAAACATGGCTCGTACATGGGACTAAATGAATGATGGACATCGAGTGGCTTTTGGTGCCGTTGCTGTTGCCGGTGTTGCTGTTGATATTACAGCCAAACCTGAAGCCAATACCGATGCTTGTTAAGCTGCACTCTACACTGGACTCTCGAGTTCTCGCTGTTGATAGTCGGGCGAAGCACATCATTAACCCAAAAATAGTCATCGTTGGTGCTTGCTGACTCTTGAGTATGCCCCTCTGTACCATTTCGTTGATTTCCTAGGAAACGAACTGCTTAAATGTTTAGCAAAACGGTAAAACGGTGTATACTTCCTGGCAGAAGCTACTGCATTCAGCTGCTCGCCTGTGACTAAAACGCGCACTCTTCCAGCTATTAACCCTCATGGTCTTGACGCAAACAAACACATACAGACACACTCTAAACCTGCACATGGGATCTCATCATCGTCATACACAGTCTCATCCTCATGCAACTCGAAAATAGTAGTTTTCCATGGTTTCCCGCAGTTTTCAGATGTTTTGTGATATATTCAACGAACTCCGGCAACTGCATAGCGAAGAAGGAAAGAAAAACAAGTAACAAGACTCTAGTCGAGACGGCTCGACTAACAGATATCCTGAATTCGTTCATCTCTAATTCCAATCATTAAAAGATTGTTTTATCCATAAATAGAAAACAACATGTGTACACACTCACGAAAGCATATGCTTGCGCTCTGCGTACTGCGCACTTTACGCAGCGGCAGCATAGGCTGTGCTATGGAAACTTAATGGTTTAATAAGTTTTTTTCCTTACATACGTTTTTAATGAAATCAGGGCATAATTGTGACATTTATGCCTATTTGCCAAATATCATGTCCCTAGTATTTGATATACGGGATTTGTTAATTTTTGTGAATTGTGGGAAAAAATCCAAAGACAACAAAATATGCGTATTCATACTAGTAATCAACCACAACTTAGTGCACGATTCTATCTAGAACAGTATGCACGCTAGGCCTCAAAAACAAAGCGATTTTTTTGATAGCTATCGATGGGATGAGTTATCGAAAAAAAAACTCGTATAGCGTATGCTATTATCGAGCATTTTGCATTATTTACTTCAAGTCTTTAGCTTATGTGGTATACACAGACGGACGGACGGACAGACAGACAGACAGGGCTCAATAGCTCGTCTTGTCATCCTGATCAAGAATATATATACTTTATGGGGTGTGGCACGCCTCTTTCTGCCTGTTATATATATTTGCACAAAAACATTATACCCTTTTTTTTTATTTTTATTTTATTTTTAATGGATACAGGGTATTAAAAGAATAAAATAAAGAGAATATGTTGAAGAATAAATTTAACAACTAATTAGTTATTAATATGAACGTAGTCAGAAGTAGATTGATGGAGATGAAATGCTTGTAGAAATCTAACTAAGAAAAAAAGTTACGTTACGGAATCATTTCTCTCCAACTGTGCGCATTTAACACTCCGAAACCAAGTAGGCATTCACAGTCGACCGTAGGGTATGGAAGCCAGCAAAAATAAGTCTGAAACGCTGGCAGTTTATCTCAAGTCATACATCAGAGCTGTGTTTGAATGTGCGGTTGCTTTTGCTGCTGCTGCCGTTGGTGGGAGTGCGCATCACGATTAGAAGCTGGCGGAGGAGCATGGAAGTCAGTTTGCTTGAGTATTCAGGCTCCATTGATGGCACACGTTGTCGACGCCAAGGCAGTTGCTGTTGCAGTCACAACTGAGCTGGGTTTTGGGTGCCTTGGCAACGCTTAAGCAACGCCGCATGTGATTACCCAGCAGTTAGTCTTGCTGTGCAAAGCTTCCAGTGCCAGTGCATCAACATTGGCGTGCCAAGCCCGTTCTCCCCAGCCCTCTGGGTAAGTTTACCATAAGCTGCAAAATTGCCGCTGAGGCAAATAATATTTCAAGCTCGCCTCAGACTGTTCTCCTCTTGCTCTCGCTCAGTTTGTTGATTGACCTTAAAGCTTGAACCGGCAACTCCACACGACCAAAGTAACTGTACTTTGGTTTTATACCTGTCTGGAGGCCTTGTCTGAATCGTGGTACGCCTGAACAAACTTATAATCTTTGTACCCCCTCTTCGCATGATTGCAAAGCTTATAACTACAGTCTCGCACTAGGATGTGGGAAAAAAATGTTCATTGATGATTTCTTAAAATCTAACTTTGAATCAGCCCATTGATTACCCTCAAATATACAACCAATCTCATTTAAATATTATACAAGGTGCTTAAATGCCTAGTCAAATATGAGATGATCAAATGAAGGAAAGCCGCCATCACTCAGAAAATCTGAATTGGCCTTGGATATGTTAATGAAGTGGAATTAAGATAATACCCTTATTAAAAAGTTTGCATAATTTTTTGGACCATGTATGAGGCTATCTCACCACCATTAATTATTGAGTGCCATGTTATAATAATTAATTGTTAAGCTAAGTTTGTTTTTGCACGTCAAAAAATAAATTTTCTAAAAAAAAATAATGGATTTGAAATGAAACTCAACTTTTTCATGAGTACGAATAACGATTTATATTAAATATTATGCTCCAGCAGCATTAAAAATGTCATCCCAGAGATGTGGGGCACGAAAAGCATGAAATATATGTTTAATCTGGGAAGTACATGAACTGAGTTTTTTCATGTTATGATTGATCGTTGCTTAAAGAGTAACTTAAGCAAAAAAGGGAGAAGGAGTAGGAGACGGAGAGGGAGGGTCGAGTTCGTTTGAGAATGGGCACCATAGGGTTAAACAGTTACACATGGCGCTCAGCTGTGGTGGTGGGTCGGGTACAATGTCAAAAAGAATTATTATTAATTCAGGGTTGGGTCTTGCATATGAGAAGTTGGCATTATAATTGCAATAACAGTGACAGGCCGTAACACATGTGTGTCTCATAGCTTTTCAGATTGATCGATGCTGTTCCTAAAAAAATGATGTTGCACTTTATACGCCATAAGCTTACATATTTACGCTTGAATTGCGATCAAGAAAGGAGCACAAACGTGTACTAAGGTCTGCAAAGCTTTTGACTTGTAGTTTATTTACGAGTGAGGGAAGTTTATTAGCACCCATCGAATGGAGGACGCGATCATCGCGCTCGGTTTGTAAGCTGTCAGAGATGACAGATCGCCTTGTAAGGCGTATCGCAATCAGCTATGGCGGTGGCGGTCTCTTTTGTAATACGATGAAGTTTTTAAAATGGATGACGTCCCTCTTTATGACAGACCTCAGGCTGACTTTGAGATGAGTTGCCTGATTGCTTTGGTGAAAAGTTTTGCGAATGCCTTCCGAAAAACAAGTTAGTTCTCTCTAGCCGACACTTCTTGTGCGTTTGTGTGTGAAATTTAATTAAAAATTCTTTGCTTTGCATAAATTTGCCTTTTGTTACCCATGCAGGAGTCAGAGTGAGGAAGCACACAATACAGAAGTGAGGGAGATACACGATGTTATTGTTTGTAGCGAGCAATAAAAGCGTCATCATGGTAATGCGCATTGCTGAGCTCTTCGTCCATTTTGCATCTCATTCGCGCTTGACTCGCACGCACACACAAACAGACACATAAATAACATCATACTATCTTAACGCATTATTTTGCAATAACAACAGAACAGAACAGATGAAAGCAGAGCCGCTAAGGCATCACACATACATCGAAATAAAGGACTCTTCACATACACGACCAACAACGATATAAATTAAATTAAAAATGCTTTTCTTTTCTGGTTCTTTTCTTGGTTGGCATTTCTCTCTGCTTAATTGCTTTGTTAATTAAATGCGTTAGGGCAAATGAAAAGGACATGAACGCGTAGAGCGTGCGCTTATGCAGACGACATTAAGTTGACAACAAAAACAAAAACAGCTCTGCTCCACTAATATGAAATACATTGGGCCGTAAATTATCGTGTAATTGCTAAATGTAGAACTAATGAGCAGCTGGAGCTAGCTCAAGTATATGGGACTTTAATTTCTTTTGACAATGCAAATTAGCAACTAATGTGAACTGGCTGGCCAAAACGCAAAGAAAAAGTTATTGAATCCTTCGATTGATTGTTGTATAGAAATTATAAAAAGATATGTCACCTAAACTATCTGTGTCACGGCTTACACAATTCGCACTTTTTGCCGAATATCGACAAATGTTGATAAAGCAACATCGATCATAACTGTTACAAGCAACTACAGGCAATTAGACGCAGCTACCGTTGAATTCCATAAGCATTTTTGGCGAAATCAACTAAACTTTTAACCTGCACCCAAAACAGCAAAACAACAAATCGACATCAACAACAGCTGCAAAATATATATGCCACATTGTCAACACGAGCACAAAGTCAGCCGGACCCCTAACAACAAATGTAACTGTTACTACGAGATAGCAGCGCGAAACTCCAGTAGCTCCTCGAGCGGCAGTTTTAAATTATATATATATATATATATATATAGATATATATAAATTATATATATATATAAATATATATATATATATATATATATATATATATATATATATGAGAAATAAGTAAATACTCTTGCGACTGCGCCGCACATCTCAGGAAGGCAGTCGCCTGTGCAGTAAAATGGACATTTTCAGTTGCTTGTTGCAACAGCAACAAGCAGCAACTTAATTAGGCATTCAGTTCAGGTGATGTTTGGAGAGCTGCGCGCAGGCGCCACACTTGCGACTGAACGAAATGTAAATTTGTCTGCGGAACTGCGGGGAATAAATGTGCAAAACGTTGAACTGACTGACAGACGACTGACATTTGTTGATGAAGAAGCCGCCAACGTAGGCAGACGACGAAGGCAGTCGGCACACATAGGCGAATGCAATATGTATGTGTGAACTTGTGTATGTGCGGTGGGCCAAGACAGCCAAGTGGGAACAGCAGCAGCAACAGAAGGAAACAGATGCAAAGTCAAAACAAATGATGGATTGGTAAAGTTGAAGGTGGATGGAGCTGGGATTAGGGAAACCTCAACTGCAAATGGGTAAATTAACAGGCCAAACTAAGTTTATATTAATAGGGAAAGCATCTAGTGATGACTCAAGCTCCAATGCACGCAGGCCGCCCACTCAGCAGACGCCGCCAAGACGGCAATCTTGGGAATCTGATTGGAGCATGGGGGCATATGAGGGGGCACGCGAGTAAAGTGGCGGCACATGTTGCGAATTCTCAGCCATTAGCAGCATAACTCATTATTTAATGTCAAATCTGGTCGATAGTTGATGTTGTTGTTGTGGCATGTCGTGCGTGTCGTGGCAGGCAGTAGGAGCCGTAACGGGGGACAACTACAAATGTCAACAGCTTTGCGATAGAAAGTCAAAGACAGCAAATCGATGCATCGCCACTGCTCGAAAAACTCACTTCTTTCTGTCATGAACCACTGTTGCCTACAACTACCGCTCATCCACCCGCACCTAGTGACACTGACACGCATGCAAACGTACATTAATCATTTGCGTTTGTCAGCTCTGACAGCAGCCACAAAAAAGGGAAAGAATTTCGAGAATTTTTCTTTTTCAAAGAACTTACAGCCAATAGTCAGCAGCAGAGCGAAGGATAATCGCATCCCATACGAGTGTGGACAATCGATTCGTATTGCCTAATCAGTCATATTCATATTCGTTGTCGACTCCTTACCCGAAGTAAAATTTCTTTAGCCGTGTACATTGGCCACGACTTGTCATTGTTTCGGGGTACTATCTCCGGGTATAGGCAGCCCTATTTGGCAGGTTGCTCGCAATTGAATCGCAACGTGTGCTGAAAGTGAAAAAAACATTTTTTTACTGTCAGATACATGCCCATTTCACATGCTTCTGGCCATTGACGGCCAGATATATAAATTCAGGAGCCTATGATATGTGTGCTGGCATTCGTGACATAAGACGAATAATTTTTCGATTTCCTTCCATCTAAGTAGGTCATTTGACGGCTTTTGATATACATATGTATATATATATATATAAACAGAAAGAATCTTCTATGGAAACAACTGTCAAGATATAGTGGTGGATATAGTCGAACCCAAACAAACCGAATTCAATCATCATGCTGCCATTCTTGTTTCTTGTCTATTCCACTGCAAGGGAACAACTGATACAATAGAAAATGGCTATGTATATCTTTGCCCTCTGATTTCTCTCCGTCTTAGCTAGCATTTCGCTCTTCGTACCGCACCCGCACCTCCATAGTATTCGCTTTAAGAATTAATACAAAAGTCCCGCACACATGTGGTTTTTCAAAAGTGAAGCCTTTAAGTCTACCTCGCCGCGCTGACAAAAAAAGTTTGTAATATTTTGCATACTTCCATGCTCTCTGGACAATGCTGAATTCCCACAGAAAACCGCAACCCTCTGCAAAGAAAGGGGTTGCAAAAGAGTAGCTGACAGAAGCTGGGCGCAGAAGAGTTGCATGTAAACAATTTTGAATATTTAAATACCCTGCCTTATGCCTAGCACTTGCCCGCAATTGCTGCGGATTAAGTTAGCTTGTCGGTTTCCGGCTTCACGTTCATGACCTGTAAGCCTTAGCTTGTCCTAATGCCATTAGCCACAACTGTCAGCGCAGTCGTCGCCACATGTCTTCATAATTAAATGTGCAGTGGCAGCAGTGACAGCGCTGCCGTTAATGCTTTACAAATTTAGTGATTAGAACCACCCCTCTCATGGCTCACCCCACATAGTAAATATTCCACTGAACAGTAAATAAAAAATAATTAATTTTAGTTTTTGGCAAATGAATACTGCGCGAGGAGCCGGCCATATGGTCAGCACCAATTGTCATCGCCATATAAACCCGATATTTTTATTACGCTGACAAATTCATCTTTATAACTTTCTGCCAAAGGGATTTTTCTGAGGGTTGGCTACTGCATTTACTGCATATACTTCAACAACAACAACAAGCGTCAGTCGCGATGTGCCGTTATTGGCGTTGATAATGCAATTGAGATGCCGTGGGTCTAATGACCTGTGCCACTGCCAGCAAGAACATCAAGAAAAAGTCAGAAAGAGACGGAGTGGGAACGACAAAGCTGTTACTGTTGTTGACGGGCTTAATGATTTTTTACTTCGCTGCTATTGAACGCGGAACGTCTTTCCTCTATATTCTATTATTATTATTATATTATATTTTCTTTCTTCTTCTTATTGTTCTTTTTGGCAATTTTGCCTTGCTGTTGACCATTTAATGCCCCATAAACTTTTAATTTAACAAAAAGGTCGTTTCTTTTTCTATTGTCCCCGTTTTTGTTCACTCTGTTTGATGTTGCTGTTGTTTTATTTTTGAACTGAAATGACAGTTGTAGAGGTAATTTCTCATCTCAAGGCTAGGCATTATCCAGGGTAAGAGATCTATCTAATTAAATGCTTAATTTTAAGCTATTTTAGCCAAATAAACCAAAATCTTATCATAACTCTTAACCTCTTTTACTTACAGGTGTGTAAAAACTATGAAAGACATCTCTTAAGACCCAATATTTCTCCACGAGGAGTAAGTTTAGGAAGTATACAAGAATTTCTGCTGCCTTTCCAAAATTTTCTTATACACATACATATTTCATCAAATTTAAAATTATAGAATAGAATAAAATAGGGTTTCAAATAAATACTTTCAAACTCGTTCCAAGCAAAACAGTTACTCAGAAACGGCCTGATCCAGGTACCAAACCAAAGCTATGCTTATGCTTACTTATGCTTAGATATTATCATTGGGAGGCGTCGAAGAAATTATTGAATGAATGAATTGACAAAAAGATAAAATGAATAGAAATTTAGACTGAAGTGGCGGCCACTAAAAATAGACAATGACTTCGGATCGGATGGGGCACGTGAGGTATGCGCGGTCTGCGGGCATCGAGAAGTAGTGGAAGCAATGAATTAGTCATTTATATCACGTATGTATTTGAGAAGTAGTGAGGGTTGTATGCGTGGGGTCACAACTGGCATTTTAATAATACTAATACCCAACGCTGAGCAATCCGTTAGGCAGTTGACATAGGGCTCGGGCAAGGGGTAAGGAATTGCAGCTCATGAGCATAAACTTAAGCGCTGTAATTAATAATCATTTAGAGATACAACCGCATCAGCAGCAGCAACGGCTACAGCAAAAGTTGCTGTTGTCAGGCAGCCAAGAAAGCTGCCAAAGCCAGCCGGCAGTGGCCACTAATCCCCGGGACCGATGCGACTGTTGTCATCGCAGCTGCTTGAAGTTTGCTCTGTGATATATGAGTGCTTGCTATAACTCTATTTCTGTAAGTGTGTGTGTGCTAATGCCGTATTTAGACCAAAAGGATTAGCTCAAGATACAAATGTATTTTGGGCTAAACTGATAGCGCAACTGCTGTCTGGAGCCAAATAAATTACCCAAATTTATACAAAAAATGTTGCAGTTGATGCTCTCTAAGAAGGAAGTCTGCAATTAAGAAAGCCAATGTGGAGGAATTTATTTTGTTGCCCTGACGTAACCTAAAACGATATTTTATTGAGAGTCTAGTCGGTTTCTCGGCCTACTTGCTCGCATTGTGTCTACATGCTTGCTTAAAAAACTGGACTTCAAAATTATAATCACTTGTCGAAAACGTTTTGAATACTCACAGCTGCCCGCTGGCATCTCGTTGCAACTGCTCTACTCGGCAACTGCTCTGCTTCCTCATTCCTCCAGCTAATGCAAATTATGGGTTAGTGTCAGACTCTGGCTTCTGCCTCGGTTGCATGCCCTTGCCACGCTCCAGGCAGTACAGCAGAGACACGAAATCTTTTTGGGCAGGCAGCCAAAAAAACCAAACTGAACGGACAACATCCCCACCAGAAGCATTCATGAATGAAACAATAGCCAAGACGAACACAAAGCAACGAAGACTGGGAACTAAGAGACAGAAGTACAGAGCGGCTGGTAGCTGAGCTGGGGTCTGCACTTCAAGTGCCCAGTTGGCTGCTCGGCTTCTTTGACCACGGCTGGCCACTTAGAAGCTTACGCGTTTCACTCTTGTTTTTGTGTTTTGTGTCTGCATATATGTGTATGTATTTGTTTGTGGATGTGTATATAAATTTTTTGGTAGCCGCAGGAAAAGTGCATAGCACGTTCCCTCCGTTTCCCGCCGTTTTTTCTTTAATACGTTCATTTTAAACGTAGACCCAAATCGCCTCCAGCCCTAGAGCACAGCCAGCATAGCCTCTGCCGTAGTCACCGCGATGCCGCAGCGACTGTGCTTATGCACTTAAATTTTTTACTGTCCGCGGGAGTAGGAACCAGATACAAACGACTTTCAATTTGTAATTTGTGGCTGTGGCAGCATCGTTTAATGTGTCGTCTAGGTGAAAAGTGCGCTACTTGGAGTCCAAAAATATTTTAGTGAATCTTTATATGTTTAAAACAGCCCAGAGAAGAACTCGAAGCAAAGGCTCTGGCCAATGCATATCGGGAATATTGGTACCCGGAGCTCTGCAGCCCTGGCCCTTACTATTGTAAGTTAGTTGGCAACAAATATGGATAAAGAACAATTAACTTAGCCTAAGCCTAAAATGAATGCTGTCGGTTATCCAAAAATTCAAATGCGAACGGCGGATAATAAAATATGCATGGCTCCCAAAAGTGGCGCGCCCCTCGATAAATCAGAATACAATGTACATGTTAAACAAAGCACAATAACAAGGCCTGTAGCAGCCGCACTCTTGACCCATGAACGAAGCGAGACTGAAACAGTTGAACTCGAACATGAATTAAAATTAAAATAGGCAATCGGAACAGTTGTGTTGCAATGGCTGTGAAATTTTGCCTTAGAGCTATGGGAATGCCATTGACTTTATGGATTTTAATTAATTTGCTGGCACTTCCATGCCAGAGCCACTTCAAATGCTGCTCGAGCTGGCTCAAGTCGCAGCTCCAGGGGCGGGCATTGCTTGGCCTAGTGCCTTTCGGCTGGCTGTAATAAGAAATTCAATTTCCGCTGCTTCATAATTATTTTCTTTCAATTTCAAAACAGACGCCGTCGCTGGAGTCCCATGAATTATGGCCGACGGCTATGAGGTTGCCTGAAAGCCCGACCGTCTCTGGCGCCACCTACGCATATATTAGCCATGCAAAGGGACTGGGCTTCTACAAAGAATGGGTTATAGTTTGGAGTTTGAATTGAAATCCAGCTGCATAATTAGTGCGGGCAATGCAAAAACTATGTGCAACATAAATAGTTTTTGGAGAATTTATAGAGTATCTGAAAAAAAAAGAAAAAGAGTCAACAGAGGCAAATGCACAAAAACTATGAAAAAAGGACAACAGAAAAAAAGGAGAAATTTAAACAAAAGACAAAGATTCCGCGAGGCTTGGGTAAAAAAATATATAAACTAAGCGCTGTTGGCGGCGACTGCGACAGCGACTGTTGCGTGCATTGAATATAAAATTAGCTGTCGAGAAAAAGGAGGAGAAGCACTCCACGGAATGCAAGACAAACGTCTGCAGACATGGACGCCAACGTTCTTCCGTCAAGCGTCGCCTCAAAAAATCTCTGCGTCTGCGGTGTAGAGAAATCTCAGAGAGTCCAAATATAAGCAACCGCCAGAATTGCACTATGCATAAAGATTTCTTCACTGAAAACAGAATTAAGCTTAGTAAAAAAGACTAAGATAGACAATTCGCATGCCCTCTTAATTCTTTTTAATCTTTTTCGAATAGCTGAGAATCGCATTAACTGTTGAACATACAATCATTAAGCAAGGAAACCCTTTGTTCTAGTTTCCTCATGGCTCCATCTTAAGCAGTTTACTGTACCCTAGCTTAATTGAGGCAAATGAATTATTTATTTAAATTGGCAGTGGTCGATGAGAGCTTCGGGGCCGCTTGTGGCAGCAACGCAGCATTTGCAACATTATGCGATAACATGCCATTGCGTTCTATCTAGCTGCACGCACACGGCGTGATTTGATTGCGCTGCGATTTTTTGCGTGTGCCGCACACGCGATAAACACGCATGAATAAAATCGAGCCGTTTCCTCCCGATGGGTCTTGACTTTTATGTCGCATGTCAACGTTGTCCAGGCGAGCCACTTTTGCAGTTATTCTTTTCATACGCATTGATGCGACCCTGTGTTTCTCAGATTCAGCGGGATCTTTTACTTTGGTTGCAACAGCATGCTGAGAAGCAAGGTACTGGATAATGAAAGCGGTAAGGAGCGGGCACCCACACACAGTTAGTTGTAATTTAAGTTTGCTGCGTAGGTGTCGCTGCTCAGCCGATATTTCGCTTGCGTGTGATTCACCCAGCAATCAACACAAACCAGTTCAAGGTAGCAGCAGCAGCATATCTCCCTACGAGGTGCGGTTTTGGCTTGGTATTGAGCAATTTATATTGGAAAGAGGAGAACCAGCGCTCTTTGCTGTCCGAAAGGCACTGAGCCGATTAAACCAGTTTGAAAACTCTAATCGAGATGGCTCGACTAAAAGATACCCTGAATCCCTTGAACTGATATAATCAATCATTAAAAGATTCTTGTAATCAATAACAGCAATCAATGTGTGCACACACACATATGCATACGCACGCTCGCATATGCACGCAATATACGTATTGCGTAGTTTACGCAGCGGCGGCGCTGCTTGTGACGTGGGCTGCGCTCAGGAAGATGCTGTGAGGGAGATACCTCCAGCAAAACACATTGTATGTGCTAGGTGCTGCATAAGGATAGATTCACCGGTAAATAAAGGCATATGTGCCTTTGAGCCGGTGTCAGAGTTTATGATGAAAGCGCAACGGCACATAAACCCGAAAGGGTTTTGCTATATGGAGTGCGTGGCCATTGTTCTTTATGGCTAGCAAGGCAATTTGCCAGCCAAAAAGTCATTTTGCCAAGTTGTAACTCGCATAATACAACCTACACAAAAAGGCTGGACCCTTTTGTATGGGGTTTAGGCCATCCAATAAAGAGTGAGCCAAAAGAACTGTGCAGCTTAAGGCAACTACGCAATACGATCGAGAAGGCGGTAGTACATAAGGAAAGGGAAAACAAGAAACGCAATTTCCTAAAAGCGCTGCTAAGGAAATCCATCGCATATTTTTGCTTGCTGACCAACGTCAGCTTATTGGCCGCATTGGCCTATGAGTCCACAGTTCTCTCTCTGTTTCTTGTTTATTTGTAGCCTGGCTTCAACTGAGACAGTCTTTGGTCAGAGCTGCGCCAAACAAGGCCTTTCCACATTCGATCCAAACGGCAAATGCCACACAGAAAATTGGCGAAGTCAACTCGCGAACGGGTTGCTTGCTTTTCTGGCTGGGCTGTATTCTTGCCAGTCTTGCTTATTAACAAGCAGGCAGATTGTTATCGATTGTTGGGGCTGGCTTAGGCCGACCCGTTAGCCGTCCCACGCGTACCACATGTTAGTGAAAATTGTAATAGATTTTACTTAATTTACTATAAGAAAACTGCCGCAACGATTTCAGCGCTTGAGCACCCAACCAAAAGTTCTTCTCCTTTGTTCTTAAGTGGACTCCCTTCCATTGAAGTCTTTATCCAATTTAGCTGTCATTTGGCTGTCGCCATTCGCCCTGTCTCATAATTCTTGGTCATATTATTCGCCAGCCTGTACGCTTTTTAGTTTTCCACCTACGTGACGCCTTGTAGGAGATGTTAATAGTCGCCAGAGGCAGCCAGCGCACAAGCATTACACAGGCTAGTATTGGCCTTAGCTTCCGTGTTTTCTACTTTTTACAGGCTTTTGCGTCTGTTACCTCCCCTCCCATCTCAAAGTGCTGTATTTATTTTCAATTTTATGTGCCTTCTGCGCGTTGCGTTGTGCAGTACAAAAAAAAAAATTAATTTTCCCGGTGCTGTGTTGTAATGTCGTTCAACTTTGCTTGAATTTAGTCATATATTTTATGTATATATACATATATATATATATACATATATTGTGGTACGTGCTTTGAAAGGTTGAGGTTAATGATGTCGAAATGCCTAGCGCGTTAGGCTTTATTCATGTTTATCTATGCATTCTGTCGACCCTGGCTTTATATGGGCTCAACAAGCTTGTACACCATGCTATAAAATGACCTGACGTCTTAATTTGAATGTCAAGTCTCTTAATTTGTTATTTGGACCCAGAGTCGCATGTATGATCAAATTGCGAAGCGAAAAGCCCAGGACGGCCGAATGCATTATATTTCACAGAGGTCATACCAATATCTAGGCTATTGTCAAACGAACTGCATTTCAAGTTCGATCGGTGACTGAGTAGAGCAACTGATCTAGGACTGACAATCCTTACTTTTCGCACCCTCGCATTCTGCATAGTCACCCATTCGGGAAAGCATTTTCCATAATGCCTTTTGGCAAAATTTATTGACTATATTTTGTTGCCTTACTAGCCAAGCCCATTGCGTGTGCCTTTCCTTACGGCTTTGGCTCTCATATCCTACTTTTTCATATGCGTACCCATTATGGACTGCTGCATAGATAACGAGCGATGTGGGTGTGGCTACGCCCTGGCTTGTGCTTATGGAGTTTTGGGCAAAGAATGCTTGTGGCCCCCATGTTTCCAGCGTTTTCTGTTGAGACCACTGTTGCTGTTGCTAAAGCTGCACTGTTGTTGTTGGTGCTGTCGATAACCAACTTGCCGTGTATGCGAAATAGCGCCAGCCTCGCCATCGAAGAAGGAAACAAAAGCTGCTAAGGCGCAGTAAAAATATAAGCCCGAAACCCCGTATAATAGCTTTAAATGCCTCTTTGGGTTCGCAGCGGCAACGAGTACCAAGCACCTCCCGCTCCCGTGTCGACCAAAGGCAACACCCATTAACAGAGCCAAAGCGCTTTTCGTTTCGTGCGTTGTCCCAAGCCGAAAATTGCGTGGCGTTGAAAATTGGAGAAACGAGTGGTCAACTACCTAACTGCTGTTTATTCCCACAGGCTGTAGTAACTATTGCAAACTATTTGCACTACTTTTAGTATCATTTGTATTTTCTCGTATCGTATCATATTATCAAGTTGGCTCTTTGCTTAATATTTTTCATTTTTTGACTGCATTTTTGCGTAACGAATTCCACCCCGATCGGCCATCATTCCTAATTTATTCTAATGGGCACTTGGATCCGTTCCTAGTATGTAAATTGGGATAGATACATGCATTTTGTGTCTTATTTGAAATAACTAACGCTCAACTGAAAATCTTTTTCCAAGCTAACTTTCTTTATAATTTGTAAGTAATAGAAGCGAGGAAACATGCCAATAATTTGCGTCCATTCTTCTGAGAGTCAGTGTGAACGCAGTGATCGTGAATCATAAAAGTTGTCACTTGACATTTTCAAAGTATTCCGATAACTCATCTTATTTCCTTATTGCCATTTAAACTGTAAGATCATAAGAGAAACGCGAAGTTTTCTGTGTCTAATTTATTTTGGATTTTTGATACTATTTGTAAATACATTTTTAAGTTCTAAAGACTTCAGCATTAAATATATATACATATATACATATATATATATATACATATATGTATATATATATACATATATGTATATATATATATATATCCATATATATGTATGTATGTATGAGTGTAATTAGCACTCATTATCAATTAAGTTATTAACCTCGAAACTGTGGAAACTGTTGGAAACTGTGAAGTATGCAGAGCGTTTGGATTGCAATTCGTGAGATGGACACAAGCGTGTCGGTTGTCACAATGACCCACTTATTTTTACTTAGCTATGCACAATTCATTTAAATAAAGCCATGAGTCTGTATTCAAATTCATAAAGGACAGTAGTGTAAAATAAATTCCTTTTTATTAGAAAATAATAAATTAAACCTAATACTATTATCTTATCTTATTTCTTTATTTACTTAAATTTGTATATGATATGATACTATTGAACCATTGCATCTATGTGAATAGGAGCTGCTCTAACAAAATGACGACAAGTGATTTCATACTAGGCAGCTTTATTGAACCCCAGGAGGCGTGCTTGCTCGCATCGACAATACCCAGATGCAATCAGCGGCTGGCCAACAGTCAGTGGCCAACTAAGTAATGCAATCACATTAAAGAGATTCGCTACATAGGAAAAGAGAGAGTCTGCGGCAGACTGTAGTCCGCTTGTAATCAATGTAACTACAGCTTGTTTGACAGTTCTTAGCATAAATACTTGACAACAGTGAAACGACTATCCCAGAGCCTCGAGGATACTCCCACTGGCAGGCTAGTCGTGTTGACGAGCACAAGGCGAACAAGGTGTGTAATAGGACAGACAAGCGACATAGTTACAAAACCTTTAGCAAAGTTGAAATTGACTCGAATGCGGCAGTTAAATGCAGAATGAACATTTCTTACTTTGGCACATTTAATGAGTGTCTTGCGCACTTAAGAGCTGCGAAACTGAGACAGAGATGAAAGCTTGAAGCAGTAACAGAAACAGCAAAATCACTAGAGACACAAATACAGATACAATTATATCTGCAGCATCTTATCATCCTCGAAGTTATGATTACTGATTTGTATTCGTCGATTCACAACCTTTCAATCCAAGTCTCAGTATAGCCTACAGTGCACACTGTCAGTCTATTTGTGTATGTATCTAGCTTTCTATTCTTTTGATCTTTTGTCTTTTGCAATTACAATTATATTTTATTTGCCCGAGTTGTCACAAGAGACACGATTTTTTCTCTGCTTTTTGTCCCTCTAATAGCCCTTTGAAAATCAATTACGACTATGCTCATAATCGACATCAACCCAATTCACATCGTCTCGTCTCACCTCATACTTGTTTTTCCTTCCCTCTATCTCATTCACTGTTTCGCTCTAGCAGAGTCTTAATATTATGCCAATAAATTATTTATTTTTTATTTGTTGTCCGTAGGTAGGTCTTACTGCCAGCTTCAGGCAGCTGCACAATCTGTACATACTCCGACTCGACACATGTTCTAGCAGGAATTTTACATTCGAATTGAAATAGATTCCCTTGCGAGTCTTGAAAATGCCTTTTTTCAGATGCTTTGCCACAATTTGTTCGACAGTTTGCTGTGGAGTTCTTGACCAGTTTATGACAAAGCCATATTTGTTATTTGTATTTTGATACCCTGACCCCATTGAAAATGGGAAAACAGGGCATAATGATTTTGTTAAAAGAATGTAACAGGCAGAAGGAAGCGTGTCACACCCCCCAAAAGTATATATATTCTTGATCAGGACGACAAGGCGAGTTGATTGAGCCCTGTCCGTCTGTCTGTCCGTCTATCCGTATGTATGAACATGTCGATCTCAGAACCTATGAGAGCTAGAGACATGCATTTGTTAGGCGCGTATTTGTTTCAGAAAATCGATAACTATTCCTGAATATTTGTTATCGATTTAAAACCATATGAAAAATCAGTTTTGATTTTTTATCTTTTTCATCTTAAGAGCTAGATTCTCCAAATTTCGCATGTAGCTTTATATATATTTTTACCAATTTCAGATTTTGTTACATTTGGATACCGGCCCCAAATTTCCCCACAATTTTTAAAATTATTTTCAGTTTCAATATGTATATGGTGTTCGGTCTTTTTAAAAACAACAATAATTATTTAAATCATATGTTGAAAGTTTCATCAAAATCTGTTGATAAACACAAAAGTTATTAAACAAAATGTTTATTTATCAACTGCGATTGAACTGCAAAGCTCATAGAGACCAGCTGGCGCTTATACATGTTCATTATGTATACATGTGCACACATACATTCAAATGCTCACGCACAATATTCTAAGAATCGCAATTGCCTTTGAGTTGGGTCGAATTGTGTTTGAATTGTTTTTGCTACCTACTTTTAATTTGCCGCTTTGCTCTGTGTGTCGCAGTGTGAATATGTTTTCGATTCTTCTTATTCAATAGTAACGGAATAATTCTTGTGAGCTTGCAAAAGTGTGCTGGCATAATCTGTGTGTCGAATTTGTTTGTATAATTCCTCTTTGATCAACATTCTTATTACCATTGGGATAGATTTAAGTCGCGAGATATTGTTGTACATACGAGTTATGGACTATATTAAATTATATATTAAATATTAGGATTGGGATTAGGGTATCCTCTAGTCGGTCGCGCCGACTACAGTTTTCTTACATGTTTTTCTATTTTCCTTTTGAATTCATAAGGGTATTGTCGCAGCAATTTTTTAGTTACTAAATACATCGAGATATTTCTGTGGCAGAAACACTTTTTATAGACTGCCCAAGATAAGCCATTCCATCGACTACAAATAATTGTGTTATATACATATGTAGCTCAGTCGTGCTACAAATGGCTTTGCTGCACAATAGCTTTAAAGTCACGCAATTGTTGTATGCAGGAAACCTCGAAGGAGCAACGTAGAGCAGTTCAAATATATTGTAGTTGGCATAAATATATACCCCACAACTGTGCCACTTCTATGTAGTATTTTTTTTGTGCTAAACACAATTTCAAATAAAACAAATGAGAAAACTATAGTCTAGACGGCTTGACTAGGAGATACCCTGAATCCTCCGAGCTGATATACCAATCATTAAGAGCTTCATTTATTCATTAATAGTAAACAACACATGCACACACACACACACAAACATATGCATGCACGTAATATGCTGCGCAGTTTTGCGGCTGCAGAAGAGGCTGTACTGTGGAAACTTTATTGTTTAATAACTTTTTTTCTCGACCTATGTTCTTAATGAAATTTTCGGGGAATGATATGACATTCAAATGTACCTATTTGCCAAATTTCAAGTCACTAGTATTTGATATGCGTGAGTTATCGTCTCTAGTAGACGGACGGACTGACGGACGGACGGACGGACGGACGGACGGACAGGGCTATTTCAACTCAGCTCATCGAGCTGATCAAGAATATATATACTTAATGGGGTGTGGCACGCCTCCTTCTGCCTGTTACATACATTCGCACAAAAACATTATACCCTGAAATTTCCATTTTCAATGGATTCAGGGTATAAAAATACCGCGTGGATAAAGGATATGCCATATATAAAGGCAATTTTACACGCACAGGCAAAAGAATACCATAAATACCAAAACTTTTCTTTGTCCCTGTACAATCTTTAAATCACGTAGTGCCCTTTATATCATTGTGTATTAAGGTTTCCAAGATTTCTTTATAATCGTCCGAAAAACATCGACTGAAATATATTTGTATACCCTAAAAACCTTTAAAATTTTAAGGTATAATAGTTTTGTTAAAATGTATGCAACATGCAAAAGACGGCATGCTGCACTAGTCCTGTCCGTCCATCCGTCCATCCGACTGTCAGTTAGTATGCTTAAATAATTTTTCTGTTTTTATATGCATTTATTTTATATTGAAGACCTAAGCTATTCTTTGTTTGTTAAGAGCTTTAATTAAAATATGTATTCGAGTCCAAATGTGACACATTTGCGAAGACTGTCTGATGATCCTTAGTCATTAGAGTTTACGTGGCATGCAATAATAATAATACAGTTGACCTCTTGACCAGTGCTGCCAGGGCGCAGTTACTACCGCATCTTTCTTTAAGAAATATGTTTTGCGCTTGGCCGCAAACTCAACCGACGCAACGAAACCAGTTTCTTCTTAGTTGCAACAATGGCCGACTATTTTGTATGTATGCCCCTTTCGTCTGGTCGCCTGTCTATAAGCTTCAATATCCATAAATATCCAATGGTTGTTGCTGTTGGGCATGACTTTGGTCGGTTACTTGGCATTGCCTTATTCTCTCAATCTCCCATTTTGTCTTGTCTTCTGTTTTATTGTTCTGTTCAGCTCCGTCTGTGTCCAGTTTCCCAGTTGCCGTCTTCGTCTGCTGGAGTCTAGATTTTTATCGGCTTCTACTTAAGTGATTGTCCGTCAGTCATTGGCTTGTTGCGAAGCCGCTAAAGGACTGCGTGCCTGTGTATGGTTGCCTCGGCAACGCTCTGCAACTTGCATTTGTCAGCAATTTATTTAAAGCCCTTTTTGAAATTCGAGCATTTGGTTGCCTGATTGCCTTGTTTGCCTCGTCAATTCCGTATTAAATCTTTGAGCTCACACGGGACTAGGATCGTTGAAAAAGGTAATAACACTGATAAAAAGGCGATGTAACCCTCTTTTCATGACAATAAGCTAAGAGATCGCTTGGCTTACACAGCTTTAATGACAGCAGCAGGAACAGCCGGACGCGTGGGTATCGTATGCATTTTCACTCTGAAAACTGCCAAAGACCCGATGAGCAGTTTAATTAGGTTTCAGCCAAGTGTGAGAAGAGCTCTTGTCGCTTTCGTCAGGCGCAAACTGAAATCGTGGAAGCGTGCGGAGCACACGTTGCGAACAAAACTGCAAGAATTTGTCAAGTGCCACCAAACTCACACACACACACACACACATTCAACGAACATTAAGAGTTATAAAAACCCCTTGAAAAATATGTAATACAAGCAAACCCTCACAAACGCACATTTTCGACCCACTTGTAATTTTCCTGCCATATTGCGTATACGCTCGTATGACGGAACTGGCACTAAAAATGTGAATTTTTCATGGAATCCTTTCGTTATTTTCGCTTTTTGCAAGTCTGTTTTCGTGTTCACTATTTTATTTATAATTTTATTTAATTTTCTTGCCGTTGCTGTAGTTCTTTTGCCCAGGCTCCTTCACCCATTCACTGCTTTTATATGCTTATATATGTGAATGTTTGTATGTGCGTATGTGTTAATTCTATTGAAATGCTGTCAAGCTCAAAACTAAAACCAACGAACGAAACACCCACTAAAGTGGTTCTCTTTGTGTGTTTGTGCCTGTATGCTGTAGCTTTGTGCTCTCGTGTATTTACATGCCTGGAAATACATGCACACGCATCCGCACACACAAAAGAGCACTGCCGCTAAAAATGAGCAAAAATCGCACAGAAAACACATGCGTACTAGTTTTTCAAATTAGTTTTAATGCTTGGCACCGAAAGCACAAATATACAAGGGGACTTCAATGGTAATGTGCTAAATTCAATACCCTGCAAATAACTACAGATGGTCTAGAACATAACTTACAAGCATGTAGGTCTGACTATTTCAGACTTATTGATCTCCTATATGTGTACCTTAGATGACCAAAGTGTATAGCGTATAGATGGGTATAGCTCGCAGATTTAGACTTCATGGCCTCCTGTTTCAAATTGAATACCCTCTCATTTCATGGGTACAGGGTATAAAAAGAAAATTGTAATTTATATGAGTGATATGCATAAATGGCAAGGAAACAACAGGACTCGACTTGAAATACTTTTACCACATTTGGTAAATTTGAATATGCGATCCTTTGTTGTGCTCGCTGATGTGTGCTTGTGTGGTCTGTGGTTAACTTTTTAGCCATCTACTCACATTTATTTTCTATTTGTTAGTTTTGTATATAATATATTGTATGCAAGCATGCTTTGATTAATTTAATTACGTTTCGTATCCAACCAAAGAGGCTGAACTGGCTTTAGTTGGGCAAGCACTTAGTACTTTGCTAGTTTTTCTTGGTGATGGTAAAGGCTGAAGCAGACATAGGGCTAAATGTGTCGATAATTTTGGACATTTTCACTCATTTTACAGAAAATGTTTGCTTTTTTCATTCTACGTCGAAAACTCCCTGCCTAGTCCCTTTGCTGCGTTTTCTCTGTGTTCTTTTCCAAGCCGTAAAATTTTTGTGGCACAAAGTTTTCAGTTCTGCAGCTCACAAAAACTAAATTAGTAAATTATAAGCCGCTCAAAATTAATTGCAAAAAAATATTTACACACATGCGCAGCTCTCGAAACTTACAGCAGCAGCATCTGCCAAAATAGAGTTTTAAAATTCTTCTATACACACAAGTACTTTTTTTGTGTGTGTGCGCGTTCATGTGGAGACTGGAGATGAAGTAGGGACTTTCAAAATGCTGCAAACTGCATGAAAAGTAAGCCAAAGCAGTTGGGGTGAAAAACTCTAAGTGGAAAATGGAGCCAGCCCATTGATGCTGCGTCTGACTTGGTGGGTGGGTGGTGTTGGCGGATAGTTTGTTGTATTTACAACGCAAACCACTTGAAAAATATTTTTTAATTAAATTACAAAATTGCCAAAGAGTTGGCTGTTGGTTGTTGGCAATGTGCAGCTCAAAGCTTGAATTTCTATATAAAAAGAGGCAAATGCAAGGACAGCAAAAGTAACTGAGGGTAGCAAATGCCGCAAAGCAGCAAAATAATGTGTTATGCAATGGGACAGCATTTAGGTTCAGTCATTTAATTTTTAAGTAACATTGCCGTAAGCAAAGATTGAATTGAATATGATAGATGAGCTTCAGCAAAATATATATACTTGGCACGCATATCTATTATGTAAATGTGAGTAGAGGCAATTGTTATCTGTTTGACATTTCCGTTTACCTGCAAAACCGCAGTGCTGATTTAAAATATCTCAACAACTGTCCAGCACTCGTCGATCATTAACTAGTCCACCTGCCGAGCACTTGCTGCACTTTTAAGTGTTTCGCCTACTTGCCGACTTTTGTCGTATTCCTTCCCTTACGCTCGACTGCCAGTCGACAGTCCCTTCAGTTTCCAACACACTGCAAGAGCTCGCGGAATGCCATTTTGCAATGCGCGGGTGCGGAAAATGTAGGTAAATGCACCTCACCAGGAGGCAGTCGGCGGGCTCTTTGTCCGCCAGCTGCGCCATTTTCTATTATCTACGGCTACTTTTCCGTGCGTGGGCGTTGACTTTGTCAGCCATTGTAAATATTCAACCAGCCCAAAGAGGGTGAGCTGTGCGCCTAAAGATCAACTGCAACACGATTTGGAATGTTGAATATCTTCCCGACTACATGATATTGTGATCATACTGAATTTTGAACTCAAAACTAATTAATTAAATAAAACTTCTGCTTACTCTAATCTTTACTATGCAATTTATATATTTTACAATAACTCTACTGGGTAAATGAAAAAGTTGTTTTTTAAGCAGACATCAAAAGTTCATAATACACATTCGTTGTTCGTTGTTCGTTTTAGTAGGTAGACTACACACATATATTCAGTTATTTACGTATATCGACCGAATTCATGAGGAAGCAGCTTTAGCATATACGTATTTATGTTCATGTATTTGCACATTTGAAATTCTACGCCCCAAGCGAAATCTGTCAAATGCTTATCTGCAGAGGGCTGCCTGTTTTTGTAATTTATGGCGGCGATGCTGTGATTTGCATTTTGGATCGACCACCTGACAATGGACTGTCAAATTTTCGATAATAGGCTTTTGATTGCATTAATTATTGCTTTCCAGGCATCTCGAATCCCCTCTGGGCCTTAACTTGGCTTATATCGCATTGCCATTGCAAAAACAAAAAGAAAGAGTAATGAGGCTCGTTTCAGTTTGAAGTAATTAAGACAAACTGCAACCAGATGAATGTTCTGATTCAGCCACAATATCATTTAACAAGCATCGTGCCACAGCAATAGCAACCGTGACAACAAAAACAAAAACAATGACAGCAACAGCCACAACATTAATAAATAAGAAGAGCAGGAACGGCCTTTGTTTTAGTTTCGTTGCCCGCAGTTATTGTTATCTTTATATGTGTGCCACATTCAGTTTTGCTTATAAATATTTCATATTGTGGCAAACAATGCGAGTACGACTTAAGCGACGCCAGTCACTTCCGCATTCACTCCCACTTTGCTCCTTCGCCCAGTGCTGCAGACGTTTCCGCGTGCTAAGTCAACAGAAGACTAAAAAGCTAACGCCTTACACTTGTGCCCTGTAGCTCATTAGTTTTTCCAAGTTGTTGTGTGTTTTTGCATCTGAATCGTACATAAGATTTGAATTAGAGCTGTCAAATCTTTGTCATACATCATATGTGCTGCCGTACAGTATCCAATCTCGAGCAGAGGGCATGGATCATATGTCACTCAATCAAAGTATTTGCCGAGAATAACTTTAAAACAATTGTTCCACGCTCGAGCTTGCCTCTGTTGCTGCCAATCATGATAATATTAAACATGCTGCTAATAATCATGATGTAGATGATGATGATGAGAATGAAGATGGTGTATTTCTGGGTACATGTGCGTAGCGGGCTAGTTTTAGAAATTGCCACGGCTAAAGAATTGATTGATGAGCTAACAGCAAAACGAGCATACCGATTCTGGCCATGCAATATTCATAAGGGTTGCCCGACCACCAGCCATCGGACACACCGATGGATATTCGGAAGGACGAGTGCGTGTCAGGTCTCATTAATATTTAGCTGGCCAAGCTAGCGCCAGCTTCTGCGGCTTAATTAAAAGTGACTTTTCCAAGCAACCAGCCTACTTGCTGGGCTGTCCAGTTCAGCCCCTAACCCGGTACTTCGGCGCATGGTGGGGTAATACCAGAAGTTTTTCGTCAATGCCGACAATTTCGTCAGCGTTCTAATGGCTGACAGTTGCTCGAAATGATGATGACAGTTGAGATGAATTAGTTTATTCAGTTTGTTGTTAATGCGCCCAATTAATGCTTTAGCTTTAGCTGTGACTACAGCCCAAATGGTTGCCCAATCAATTTATAGGATGCACGTACATGTGTGTTTAATGAAAAATGTTACATCATTATTTGCATGGCAGCGAATTTTTACTGACACTTAAATATGCAAGACTTGGAAATCATATTAGAAATGGAGCAATTTGCACTGACAGCAAGTATTGTGTTTAACAATTTCGGAAAATTGTTTGTGTATCAGTCGAGAGGCAACAGCAAGAGCAGCTGGCTGCTCCCAGACGAATTTCGATAAGAAAAATGTGCATTTTAGTGGCAGTTAATGCATACATTTATTTTATTTATATATTTATAACATCTTCCACTAATAGAAGACATTTTTCATTTCACTTTGCCCCGAGCAAGTGAACTTTTGTGCGTGCCCACACGAAGTTACATCAAATATCAATTAGTCCATTATTGGGGAGGAAAAGATCTGCATGCCTCTCTGTCTGCCTGCCAACCGCTCCACTTCATTCACTTTATGCTTTGACCCAATTCAGATGGGAGATGCAAGAGACAAGCTCGCAGTATTCAGCAGCTGGCATCGTTTTTAGTGCGTTTTCACACTCAAATTGCGCCATAAAAATTTATATTAATTTCAATATTGGGCTCATTAACATTGCCGCTGGTAAAATCGTAAAAGCACCACAAGAACTGAGAATGAGGGAGATAAAGTGGGAGAGGGAGAGAGAGAAACAGAAAGATAATTTGACGATGATAAAGATGGATGTGCTTGAAGTCGTACTGACTCGTGTGACATGTACAAATCGTAAAGTCAAGTCTAAAAATAAATATGTGCTCTATCACAGCGGCAGCATTCAAAACTATTTGGACCCAATCCCTGGTCCGTTGCTCAGTGGAGACGAAACATTTTCACAGAAGCGCATCACAAATGCAAAAATAATCAGCTGACATCTCAGCAGCACAGAAAAACAAGAAAGAAACGAAAATACAATCAGGCAGGCAATCTGACTGGAGACAGTGGACTGTACGCGACTCGACCAGTTGACTCTGAGAACCCTCAGCGTATTTGCGTATTATGAACATCAGTAGCGAAGCAGAGAGCAGAAATTTCTTATATACACATATATAAAATTCTGCATAATCTACATCTGGCTTAGCGACAAGCCACAAGCGAAGACAGCAATGCGAAATTGCATAGCTCATAAGCTGAGCTGATGACGTCTCGGCTCGGCTTGCATCTGTATGCATTTTTGGCATAAATTGAAATGAACTCTGCCAATTTGAAGCACTATAGGCATTGTCAATAGACATTCAACTACAACAGGCATTTTATTTTATTTTCTTTTTTGTTATAATAAAAAAGCGGAAGCTGTCTGATAGCAATAACAATTATAAATTAAAGGGCGGAAGCTCCGGCGCAGAGTATAGAAATGCGTTTTAGAAAGCTTCTCTCAGAAATTCGTATATAAATAATACATATTCTTACAAAAACCAAATGCTACAATCGGCAGTGCATTGACTTCCTGTAAAAATATACATCAACTTCCAATGCAGCAATCAACAATCAAGAAACCCACATTAAGCAGTTCACCCACATTAAGCAGTTGCTGAAACTACTATAGTCGTTTTTTTTTCTCGCTCCAATACCCTACATACATTAAATAAGCAATCAAGGGTATGCAGATTTAAATTGAAATTGAAATTCTATTGAATCTTAAGATCAATTTAACTTAGGAAAATTCAAAATCAGTTAAGATTTTTTATCTTTTTCATCTTAAGAGATAGAGTTTCCAAATTTCGCATGTAGCTTTGTATTTTAACTAATTTCGTTTTTTGTTACATTTGGATACAGGCCCCAAAATTTCCCCATAATATTGAAAAATGTGTTCATCAATTATGGCATATATGTATTTCAATTTCGCTTTTTAAAAAAACAAAAAAAAAATATTAAGATCCGTTGGTGAAAGTTTCATCAAAATATGTTAATAAACACATAAGTTATTAATATTTAATGTTTGGTCACTTTGCAAAAACGCGCCAGACAAACAAAGAACGGCTGTTTGTTTCAGCACCAGCAGAAATTTATATTCCAATGACAATTGAGAACTAACAGCGAATGTCTGGGGTGTGTGAATTCGACTGCGCGCGTGATACCCCGACATATTTAAGTAAATTTCAATTTCAGTAAATATTCAAAAACTAAAAGCGGGTGGGATTAGGGTATCCCCTAGTCGGGCACCCCGACTACAATTTTCTTACTTGCTTTTTTTTTGTGCTTGCTTGTAGGCGACAAAGTAAGTTTCTTGTCAGTGGTGACAAAGAGGTATTGATTACATCTACGAGAAGGAGGAATTGAGAGGCCTGCAGGGTAAGAACTACGTAAAGGGGGATGGATGGTATTGTTATGTACAGAGTAGCTAAAATTACTGATGTATGGCAAAAAAATGAATGATAAAGAAGAGAATTGGGCAAAGCACAGGAAAGCGGACCTTTATCGATATATAATGGTCCGCTTCACTGTGCGTTTATATTTATATATATATATTGTACTCACCTTCACATCGTTTTTTTTTTTTCTTTGCAGGTATGTTTCTATAACGACTGTGTACGCTCATTAATTGAGTGCAATTTAAATGGATAGTTTTTGCTCCACTTTGGAGTTTTTAGGAATCTATTTCAAAAGAACCCAACAAGACAAGCTTAAAATGTATTGAAAACAAAGACGGTAAAGTTTTTCGGCGAAAACCCAGAGCCCAAGCAAGCAACAAACTGTCAGTTGAACTAAACCAAAGGAAACTCGTTGAAGGTCAACTGAAGGTGGCCAAAAGAGCAACAACAACAACAGCTGGCAGTTGCCATTTCGTGGATCCTGGGGCACCTTCAGCAGCCCGACTAGGTGAAAGCAAATAAACGTGTGGCATTTATATTTGTGGCAGCAAATTTATTTAGTATGCATTTTCCACGAGGAGTAGGAAGAGAACAGCAAAAACGAGAAAAAGTCCGATATTTTGAAAAAGCGTGGCAAACGCTGTAAATTTTCACTGACATATGAAATATAAACAAACGAAAATTGCAGAGGGCGAGAAAACGTGCGCGTTTTTAAATTGATTTTCAGTAGATTCAAATATATGTATCAAGTGTACACAGCAGTTAGTGTATTTGTGGAAAGCGCTTTCCAAATTACTTGGTCAACATATTTTATTTGAGGTTTAATTAGTTAGTCGGCCAACAAGCGGTTGCTGGCCACATGCACTACAAATGCAAATAAAAGTATAATCTTACATATTTCATTTACTTACTTCCGTTTCAATTGCTTCAATCGCGCAGCACTTAGATAGAACGCCAACACATTGTTGTTTGCTCGCCGCTTACCACTCACATATCAGTATGTTCACGAAAGTCCCCCCAACTTATTAATGGATGAGAAATTCGAAACCTCTGAGTTCATTCTTCAGATGACACTGACAATTCTTTATATTCTGGACCGGGATCAATGAGATCAGTGTCGTCGTTGATTAGGAATCTGGGGCAGCCACAAATGCCATGATTTCAGCTGAACTAATTATTTACGAGTAAATATATGCTGTTCGATCTCGAGGTTCCAAACTAATAACAAATACTTAAAAGAGAGCAAGAGGTAAAACAGACAAATACTCGTAGCACACATACACATATGTTAAGGAATCAACACATATTATAGAAAAAGCTAGTTAATAAACGAAAATAAAAATAAAATGCAGAGGACCCGATACACTGAGACGGCATGAGTCGCATTTAAAGAAGTTTAAGCACGGCAGAAAATACTTTTAAATGCAATGATCTGGCAAATAATCTAATTCCTTGGTATAGTTTAGTGTATAGCTTCTATAGCTCAATGTTGAAAGCAAACGATTTACAAGACTTACACATACCAACACACAAAAGCCGAGGCACACACCTACAGAGGTAGCTGAATATAAATAATAAATAGCCACAAAGAGCTAAAAAAAACCTCTCATAGTCATACGAGAAAGTATAGCGAGTTACCAAGGCGTGACCAAGCATAAAATGAAGCAACTTGAGGTCAAAACTGCTGACAGCCGAGTTTTGAGAGAGGAAGAACACGGCTAGTCTTGTGGGTCAGATAATTGGTTATGCCAAAGCATCAATTAATAAGTACAAAAGTGGGCGCCAAGCTGCAATAGCCCAGTGCAAACTAAACAGCTAACACAAATCATCAGATCTTCAGAATCGTATTGAGATAAGACGAGTGCGTTGGGGACTTGCACCGCCAAAACTAATTTAAAAAAAAAAAAAACAAGTAACAAAACTCTAATCGAGACTGCTCGACTAAGAGATACCCTGAATCCATTGAGCTATAATACCAATCATTAAAAGTTTCATTTATTCATTAATATTAATATATAGCAATCAACTTCATTTTAGTGCACGATTCTATCTTTAACGGTGTGCACGCCAGGCCTCAAAAACAAAGCGATATTTTCGATAGTTATCGATAATAAGAAAATGGGACGAGTTATCTCTAGCTGGTTTACGAAATCCACGTGTTTACACGGACGGACGGACATTCAGACGGACAGGACTATTCAACTCAGCTTGTCGAGCTAACCAATAATATATATACTTTATGGGGTGTGGCACTCCTCCTTCTGCCTGTTACATACATTTTCACAAAAACATTATACCCTTATTTCCCATTTTCAATGGGAATGTCGAAATACGGGGCTACAACGGAAGCCGAACGATGAGCATTAAATATTTTTTCTGCTCACTTAAGGAAATAAGTTTTAAAACTAGAAAATAGAGGGAAAGGGAGAGACAAAGACGAATTCAGTGAGTCGGGACTGTCGGACAGACAATTGGACTATTCCCCAACAATGTCAGAAAGAGTTTGTTTATTTATTTATTGGATTGCTTCGTCACCGCGGTTTTTCGGCTTGGCTTGCTTTATTAGCCGTAAAATAGTAAAAATGGCTCACGTGAGTGCTTAGTATGTGTTGGGATTATTGCGTGAGGTCAAGAGTTAAGTGAAACTCAGCGAAGCATGCTATTCAAATACAAATACGAGCACAATCCCGACTACAAATAGAAGTATCCCACCTACCAAGCCGAGCTCGGGCCATGTCGGAGGCACGCCTTTGTTCTTGTTACTGTTCATGTTGTGGTTTAAATATAGCCATTTTTTATGGAACTGGTCTAATTTTATCACATGCAACTATCGAGTGATCCCTGGACGTGCGGACACAGCTCGCCAAGAGAGGCGTAACGAAGAAAGGAAACAGAAAAGACGAGGGCCCAAAATAATGTGCGACATGACTTGCTGTTATCGCAGCAGACGGCAATTTTCTGCTCCAATCAGTCCACAATCTCAGTTTACAATATTTAGAAATGTATCAGCATTGTACACACTTGAGAGAGATTTCTTCAAGATTCACATAACTACTGTATAGTAACTGTACCATATTTCTTGTATAAGAGATTGATCTTCAATTAAAATTTAAAGAAACCTTAGAACGAGAATTTCAAGTCTAGCGACCTATGAGAACTTAATTCTTAATTATTTATTATTTTTAATTTTTCGTTTTAATTTGCAACCAGCACTAAACAAAGAGCCTAACGAAAGACAAATACCATAAAAATGGGGTGAAGGCAGAAACAAAAACAATGCGCTACTTTTGACATGAGGTTGAGAATCAATGCCGTTGATAGATAGTTAAATGCCGCGACTCTTCGCCTGTCAGCACAATTATAAATGCCCATACTAACTGTTGCAGAGAGTTGAAGTTACTGCTGGCCGTCATAATGGCATATTAATAAAGCGGTAATATGATATTCCAGGCGATGGCTATCGGCGCTACACGTCGTCGGGTCTGATGAAATTATTCATGCCTAAGCAGGCCTGCGGTTGAGTAGTGAATGGATTTCACTCGGGTGGAATGGTCGTCGTAATTAGTCGTAGTTATGGCAGCCGCAAATATAAGTTACTAGCCAAAAGATAATAGATAGACAACACAAACAAGCAGTCACTCACATACATACGCACATACAGAGATAGAAAGTGACAGGCTGCGCATGGGGCTGGCTGAAAGGTAATTGAATACCTCGCATGTTAACTGTCGGCTGCACACATCATTGAGCCCAGTTCATGTACGAACCGTGGACCGTGCAACTACGGATAGATTATACTTAAGAGTCGTGCTCACAATCCGACTCGAAAACAAACTTAAACTTCGTTATGCTGTCCAAATAGATGGGAACCGATGGCCAATGGCCCGCGGCCTGGAGGTCGATGTGTGTGGGTGTCTGAGTCTTGAGTTTCCGCTCATGCATTTTTCATGGGCTCGCTTGTGCCCGATAAATGGGGGCGTTATCAAACGATTCCCAATAATAATGAAACTCCAATATGTGTATTGTTAACAAATTGTTGCGTGTATGTATTTAATATAATTAGTAGTGACAACAACCGTACCCGTAACCCGTAACTATCGTCCCACATATTAGTAGTGTTGTTAGTTGTATAATTGGTTCCGCTTCTAGGGTGGCACCAACAAAGGGTTTCTAACTAACTGCTACTACTACAGCTCGCATACTGACTTTCAAATGACTTTTATTAAGAAGGGTGTTTCAATGAAAGGGCTAAACCAATAAAGCTGACCTGGCTAAAAAAAGCCTCAAAGCGAACAACTTATAGAAGCGTCCACTAAAATTAAAAATGTTAAATTTAAATCTAATTTCAACCCAAACTTCTGCATAATTGATCAAACTGTCATTTATTAAGCCTTAAACATATTGAAAATAAGAATTCTGCGTGTAAAACTATTCAAGTTCAAGTTGCCCATATCGGCTTGACTGTCATGCGCCTGTCTAAAGAACCGATTATTAATAGTTCATTTAGAAAGCAACTCTTTGCACGGTATCTACCAGCTGTACATCAACAACACGGAAGACAACAATTACGACCAACAAAGTAACCCAAAAAAAATTGTTAAACCAACAAAAACAGCAGAACAGAGCAGGGCAACATGTCATTAGCTTTTGCATTCAATATTAGGTTTATGTATAGATAGAAGTAAAGATTTTTTCAGAATGTGGAATTATCCAGAGGCTCGAGCATTTGAGCGCCACTAAATGTGTATGGCAGCGGTCGGGTTTGGAAGTTGGGATCCCTCTGGGATCGATCGTGAATTTGAGTGCTGAAACACATTGTTTTTACAGCTTGCATTGTTTATGTTATGTTTGTGTCTTTGGGGGACAGTTTTCGTCGTTCGCTCGGATTGTTTTTACAGTTGCTGTCGATTTAGGCCACGGGCCGTGCAAATGGCCGGGGCAGGGCAGGGCCATAGAAATTGACTTCGGGTCCACGTAACGCAACTTTTTAAGCCAGCCAGCAAATTAAGGGCATTAAAAAGTTACACTTACCCTCACACATGTGTGCGCACATGCTTAGTGGGAATGCAAGTTTTTCAATTTTCACGTACTTTCCACATAGCAAAAGCTTAATATTCAGCCAAAACTTTCCACGATTAGTTAGTCATTAGGTGGGTGAGGGACTGACTATAGAAAAGTTCCCGGACTTGCGTAGGTGGAGCGAGCTAAACCTAACATTAATCATGGGATGCCTGCTGCACTTTTTAAATTGCAATTGCGGAATTTGGCTCGGCGTTGGCTTTGGTTTTCGGCTTAGCTTTGACTTTGGCTTTGGGATGACTATGGCTGTTGGCTGTGACTTCGCCTGCCGATATCAAAGTTTTGCCTTCATTTGCATATCGCACAAAAAGTTACGTTATCATTTGGCTGCCACTGTCTGTTGGGTCGAGTCCAGTTCAGCCAAATCCCTTTTTTGGCATCTACATCGAAAGTCACATTGGACTGAAAACAAAAACTACTCGCCTATTCCTACTACTCGTATCTATATATATCTCTGCATCTCTTAAAAAAAGAACACCGAAATCAATTTAAAGTTTTAGTACATAAATTTGCACTACATTTTTCTCTTAGAGTTCCAACTGGGCAATAGTTAAAGCTCATTTTTTTTTTCAACTTTTTCACTCTATGCTTTCCCTTGCTCTCTTGCTGTCTCGCTCGATATGTGCTCGTGGCATTTGGTTTTTCAAAATTCAAATTGTTTTGTTCAAACTATCCAATTGTTGTATGCACATTGTTGTCTTGCTCACTCGTAGCTAATTGATTAGCATTTGCAGTGACATTCGAATGAGTTTGCAAACTAAACTACAAATTGATCAGAAACTATTTGAAGGTAACCCCTTGCTTTAAATTTGCTGTCTTGTTTGATTCGATGCTCCCACACTGTGGTAGACATATTTTACTAGCCAAATAGACAGTCAAACATTTTTTAATTAAACCTCAGGCAATTACAAGCGCTGCAAGTCAAGAGGCGGTGAAAAGGGAGTCAACAACGACGACTGCGACGACGACGACGGCACCTCGCTCAGTTTACACTCGAAATGACATGCAAAGGGAAGAGGTGGGACGCGTTGGCTACGAAAAATTCGAGTAGTCGTAGACCGAGGGGGAAAAGCGGGCACAGGAATTCCTTTCTGCGGCACTAATTGATGTGACTGCTGCTGTCTATATGGCCATCTCGCTCACAGATTTGTATAGCAGCAGCAGCGGTATCAGCAACAAAAACTCTGATGCAGAAAGTGCTGCTGCTGCTGCAACATCTGTTGAGGAGGTCGTCTCTAGCACTTGAGCGAAGAAGCTGCCACAATTTTCTAATTATTTGCAAAATTTTATGCCAACGAAAAGGGAAACACAAAATGCAGGCAACCCATTTGGCCCTTACACACACAAACAAATGTATTAACTCGCGCTCTCTCTCCCTCTATATGCGTGTATATGTAGGGCTTATGCTTATGAAAGGACAAGTTTTATGCAACATTTTTGGATGCCGTTGCCAGCAGCTGTTGCAGTGCGGCAACAATAACGAACAAAACGAATATGTGCAGCTGTATGCAACATCCCCCTCTCTACAGACTGCTATGAAAACTCTGTCTGTATGTGTGTATATGTACGCGTGCTAAATTTTACATTAGTTCGATTTTCATTTCATTTGCTGCCAGTTATTTTTGATATGAATTTTTGGAAATGACGCCAACATCAGTGGCGTCCTTCTAGTCCTTCTATACTATTTACTGCTGGCTCTTTCTCTTTGTGCCCTTTGTCTCTATCGTTCTTTGGCCCTTTGTGCTCTGCGATGCGTTTAGCTTTTGCTGGCTCAGCGGACACACCCAAAAAGTATTCTATAAGCTTTCTGTCGCCCCCTTTACGCTTTTCAAATGCAATTTCCAATCACGCAAATGGGAAACATTATTAAAGTATAATTTAACGAAACATAACGGTTTTTTTGCATTAAAAGACTTCAATTAGAAAGTTTTTGCGATTTTTGCATAAATACTCACTTCACACTCTAAAATAAACTCCAACAATCAAAAGCTAACCAAGGACAATTGATTGCCCGCCCTAAAAAATGACCGTAATAAATAAAACTAAAAACTGAACTCAAAACGAAATAAAACATGTTACATAAAAAGCCGCTACGTTGCCAATTCAACCGTAGCTGAGCAATCCAAAACTCTGGGCGTGCCAAGATCCAGACCAAGGCCCAGCTGCATGGATCCGCTCACAGGTAACAATGGCAGCTACGCAAATTGAATTCGGTGAGAAAAAGACTCACAGACTGACAGTAACGGTAGCATAAAATTGACGCTTCATTAGTTTTTGGCTTAACGCTATTTTCGCTTCAGTAAACAAAATAAGAATAAAATATTATCCATAAAAGAAGACATAATTTACATAAAAGGAACATTCAGCAGAGCTAAAAAGATAGATAGAATTAGATAAATTATTTTTTAATCGCAAAGCATCGAATGCTCAGATTATAAAATTCATTACAAATATTTTGATTAACCTTTTTTATATCACTTTAACACTTAGATATCAAAATGTGTATTTTCTTAACAGCATCTCAAGATGCGGCTACCAAATTGAGCGAAATAATGCTAGAAGTTGATTTTCAAGTTAATTATCAGTTGGCATGTGCGTCAAGTTGTAGTTGTTGCTGTTGTTGTTGCTGTTGCTATTTCTGTTGTATATAACTAACAGGCAACATCAGCAGCAACTGAGGCGCTGACGTTTTAATTGAGTTTGGCTTCCATGGCAGCTGCGCTTACAGCGTCTGAGTCAAACTGAAGACGCGGATGCGTACAAGTTAAATAATTTCATTACAGTCAAATATGTGTGGAGCGTGGGCGTGGCATTTGGAGGGCGTTAAGTGCTTGCAATTACTAAACTGCTGTGGGGGCTCCATGACTAGCAGGTGCACTGTCTGAGCGTATGAGCAATGGACTGTCGGTTTACTCGTCCACATTCAAATTGATTGACGGCCAAAAACAATATCTGACGATTTGCGAACTCTATGCACAATACAAATTAACTGGAGCAGCAATAACAATGCAAAAGCTATCAATTTGGTGCTAACTGTGCGCCGCAATCTATCTAGGATCTCCTCTAGCCACGGGTCAACTTAATGGCTGGTTATTGTTTGCTTTGCAACTGCAATCCATATACATATCGTAGTTTCAGCAGCTATGGAGAGCTCTTGTTTTGGCATGTGGCATGCGGCATTCGAAATTCGCTGGGGTGTCATAAAAATTGATGGATGCTCCGACCAGATGCAGGCCCGGCAAAAATCTGGACAAGATGACGCTACCCCGTTTCTACACAATGGAATTGATCAGCGTTAAATTTGAAATAATATATGTATGTTAAGAGGATTTTTTTTCCAATTCTCCGAAGCCATAAATTTATCATGACAAGTATTTATAGAGCAATCGAAACTTTATCAATTCGATGCTGATTAAAAATTGGAGTAGTCGATGGCTAAAAATGCTGCTATCGAGTTGCATTTCGCGCCGCACAGTTCTGATGCCCATTACGGAAATGTAAGAAAAATATTTGAACAGAGGTCTCCGGCACCGCGTCGTTGTTCCTGTTTTCTGTATGCTCTCTACCCTTGCTTTGCTTCCCTGCATCCACGCTATTCCTACAATCAAACTGTAAGCAATCATTGACAAGAAAATGACGACAGCTTTTCATTTTTTAATGGTAACTCGCAAAGGAGCAAAGGCTACCCACTTCACTTATCACAATGACAAGGACAGTGGCAGTAGATAGAAAATGATTGTTAGAAAAAAGCTCGCCCATTCCTCCTCCATTTACTTTGTCATTCCTCTCTAAATACGAATGCAAGACCTCTTGAAGTTCAACTGCAGTTGGCAAAATATTTCCACTAGCAGACGAAAGTCTTGAAACCCGTTTAAAAGGTTGTCGAACCAAAGCAGTCAGTTAGATATACGGACGAGTCAGTGGGAGCCTTTAGCTCTACGAAGGATCTATGTTCGTTTACATAACTTATCTCAATATCGAGTTGATGGCTTTTCTGTTTATCGTGCGATTATTGTGGTCTAAAAATGCACTGTAATTGGCAGGGGAAGAAAAACTTTGAAAACTAGGTGAAAACTATTTAAGCCTGACACTTTTGTGATAATTTATATAATTTTACGTTTTGTTTTGGGCTGGACACTCACCATTTGGCTGTGAGTTGCCCAAGTCTTTCGGAGTCAGACATAAGAGGCAGAAGTGTCTGCGCCTAAAATGCGGCAAACATTTGATGCACTTATTTTATTGTATTTGGCATCGCGAATGCAGCACCATAAAAGTGATTGCCCACAAAATTGGTTTTGTCGCATTTCCTAGACCCATTGGGCGCCCTTTAAAAAAAAGTGGAACTGCTACTCTCATTCAGATGGAAATGGCTGGCCTATGCTTGACTAATTGCATTCCAATTTATGCCGCCAAGCTAATTGCTATGTTCCAGTGGTGGTGATGCTCTGATACTCTGGGGCTGCCACTGTGAGACTTATCGCCAAGTGCGCTCAAGAGGCCGCTTGACCGGCGCAGACAAAACGACCAAGTTATCCCTGACTGTTGGCTACATATATATATAACAATGGCATGACTCAAAGCAAATAGCTTCAATTGTTTTAAGCTGTCTTCTTAATTAGACACTGGCTACACACACATCCACACACAAGAAAGTCTCTGCCACAACAACTAACTAACAACAAACTTATAAACTAAGCAAAGCCGCGGGCCATTGCTCAGCATGAAAGGAACCGTCTTCAAGTGATAATTTAGCACGTACGAGAGATGAGCAGATTCAGAGCTAAGGCTGAAGCTGATGCTTCAGCTTTGATCCAACTCAGAAGCACGTCGCTTGCTTCATAATATTCAAGTGCTGCCAATTTTGCGAGCCTCTGGCATAAATGTCAACGATTTGATAATGGAACTATTCTGAACTGATTGTGGGTCGGTTGTAGCTGAGTTCCGCTGTGGTTGGGAGCGTGACAAATACGAAGCTGGTCCTTGAGTTGGCATTTGTGTTGCTTTGCAAAGTGAAGCGTAAAAAAACCAACACCAAATATTTGAAAAATGGCACATAAACTGAAAGCTGTTAATGTCAGCGAGGGTTGGCTTGGTCCAATATATTCGTATATTCATTCGTATATAGGCCAAGAGCCAGCACCAGCATCACTTGAGCAGCAATTGACGCGTGCCATCGATTTAGTATGCCTCTCAACAACAAATAAACTAAATAAACAAAAACTCGCCAATTGCGTTTCAATGACGGCTTATTTCGCAGTCTCTGCACTTTTCGCTCTATTTGCTTATTAAATTTGTTCAATTCATACGCAACTAGCAAGGATAACTAGAGCTCAAGCCACAAGCTCCACTCTCCTTATCCCCTCGCAACTAATACATTTTGTTGTATTTCCTTTCAATCTATTCGAATATTGTGAATGTGTATGTTTGTGTGTTGTGTAAGGGTGTGTGAGGTGTGTGAGGGTGCGGTTCTATATTATTTTCTCGCGTTCATTATACCCTGAATCCATTGAAAATGGAAATTTCAGGGTATAATGTTTTTGTGCAAATGTATGTAACAGGCAGAAGGAGGCGTGCCACACCCCATAAAGTATATATATTCTTGATCAGCTCGATGAGCTGAGTTGAACTAGCCCTGTCCGTCTGTCTGTCCGTCCGTCCGTCCGTCCGTCCGTCCGTCCGTGTAAACACCTGGATTTCTGCAACCACAGAAGCTAGAGACTTCAAATAAAAAGCAAAATGCTCGATAATACCATACGCTGTACGAGTTTATTTTTTTTTTCGATAACTCGTCCCATTTCTTTTTTATCGATAACTATCGAAAATATCGCATTGTTTTTGAGGTCTGGCGTGCACACCGTTAAAGATAGAATCGTCCACTAAGTTGTGTTTGATAGCTACAGTGAATCCGCACATTTTGTCATTTTTGGATTTTTGATGCCACGCCCCTTTCGCCCACAATTCAACAAAAACGATAACTCACGTATATCAAATACTAAAGACTTGAAATTTGGCAAATAGGTACATTTGGATGTCATAATCATTCTCCGAAAATTTCATTAAGAACATAAGTCGAGAAAAAAAGTTATTAAACAATAAAGTTTGCATAGCACAGCCTCTTCTGCAGCCGCAAAACTGTGCAATGAGCATTTTACGTGCATGCATATGTTTGTGTGTGTGTGTGTGTGCATGATTGGTATTACAGCTCAATGGATTCAGGGTATCTCTTAGTCGAGCAGTCTCGACTAGAGTTTCGTTACTTGTTTTCATTTATTTTAGCACTACAGCCACGACCAGAAACCCTCCCAAAAGTAAAATTCTCGGTGTCACTAGCTGTTGTCTGATTGGGCTTTTATGAAGGTGGCCGAAAGCAGTTCGACTTATCCGAAGTAGCGAATATTTGCGTATAGGCTTGTTTAGATAATGAAATAAATATTCATTATTTTGAAGCATACAATTTACTTTATCAATCTATAAAGTTTGTAAAACGTAATGGTGACTTTATTTTAACTTTCACGACTCATTTTAAATCAATTCTCTTATCATTGTGGACTCACATATAGGACCATGTAAGCATGTATAACGTTTTAAATAAACATTGCATGTATTTGTTATACAAGCTTTTGTAACCCAATATTGTGGGTTTCTTCTGAAGCGTTTTCAGATGCGACTCACTCTTTTTTTATACCCTGATTAAATATCAGGGTATAATGTTTTTGTCAAAATTTATGTAATGTAAAGTATATATGTTCATAATCAGCTCGACGAACGGGTCGATCTAGCCATGCCCGTGTGTCCGTCCGTCCGTCCGTCCGCCCGTCAGTCCGTCCGTATGAACGCAGCGATCTCACAAGCGACAAAAGCTAGAAACTTAAAATAAATAACAGAATACTCGTATATACCATATGCTGTACAAGTTAGATTTTTTTTTCCATAACTCGTCCCATTTCTTAATTATCGATAACTATCGAAAAATTGGATTTCTCTTTGAGGACTAGCGTTAAAGATAGAATGATGCACTAAGTTGTGGTTGATTGCAATAATAAATACGTATATTTTGCTATTTTTTGATGCCACGCCCCCTTCGCCCACAATTCACCAAATATTAAAACCCACGTATATCAAATACTAGAGACCTGAGTTTTAGCAAATTTAAACATGAATGTTATTCATTTAAACATGAATACCCTAAAATTTCATATACAACGTATATGTAGAAAAAAACGTATTCAACAATGAATTTTCCATAGTACAACCTCTGCTGTAGCCTCAGCGAAGCCGTTGCGTATGAATGCGTGCGTATGTATGCGTGAGTTCGTGTATATGTGTTTTTTGCTATTTAGCTTTTAATGATTAGTACATAAGCTGAAAGAATTCAGGGTATATCTTAGTCGAGCCATCTCGACTACATTTTTCTATCTTTCTTTCTTTTTTTAGCTTATTTTTTTGTTTTGCCCGCTAAATTGACTTTGCTTGTGTATGTATTATGTTATATGTACAATATGGTATTTCTGTACGCTACAGATACATGAAAACGCACATATATGTATATACATATACAAAGTCATATATATAGGACTCTTTGCAGCTCCTATCCCGGCTCATACTTATACAGTTGCGTTTTCAATTTGTACGCTTTAATAATTCACAATTCAATAAATGCTAACAAATTGACATTGTCCGAAATGTTGTATAGATTTTCCTTTCTGCTCAGATTTTCCGTTCCAAGCAACCCTGTAATCATATGAGCATCTCAGCATCTTTCTTTTGGAACGGTTACAAGGGGTGGGTGGAAAGCCCACCAATTTCATTGCCAGGGAATTAACTTGAGCGACTTTTATGTCAATTCAATACATTTCATTTACTCGCCAATCCCTGTGTATCTTATGTATATATATATATATATATATATATATATATATATATATATATATATATATATATGTATATATGTGTGTATGTATAATATATGTACTTGCTAGGGAGGATGCTGATGTGTTCAACAGCATGTTTTACGTAACACATTTTCTTCGTTCATCCGCAGTTTTTGCGCAAATTTTCACAAAATTAATTTGTAATTTTAGTAATTTGGCGACGAACGCAGTGAATGTCTGCTCTGCCAGGGTTCGTGCCTCAGCAAATATCCTATGGCACTCACAAATTATGTGCAAATAAATTGCCATTTGTTAAGTGGCTTTGCATAAGAAGTTTCTTTCATACATCTTGTATGTATAGAATTTGCTGCCGTCTTTCGGTTGTCTGTCTATCTGTCTGTCGTTCAGCCAGCTTTGTTGGCATTATAAGATCGCACATGAATATGTAAGTTGGCAAATACACAATTTATTTCTATTAATAGCCAGTGCCTGCATTTTGTATGCTTAATCGTTAATTTCCAGCGAGTATTATTCACAACGAGCAGTCGCAGCACCATGTGCTTCCATGTGAATCCTTGGATATTGGGGGTGGATTATGATTCGGCTCCTGCAACTCTAAGCCAATTATATTCAATGCAAAGCCAAATCAGTTGCATGAAAACTTTTATTACAACAACTATTAGCAGCATTTTGCATGGAAATACAACTTGCAAACGCGTAGGCAGATTAATTGATTGCCAAATAGATAATGATAATAATCTGAGTATAGAACTTTTCAATAATTGACAAAACTTTTAGCTCATGACCCTATTAGGCTTGTGATCAGTGAATACTGAATGTATGAAGCTAACACTGCTTACAATCATTTTAGCTGTAATAAAAGAGATGAAGGCTCTATTACCAGCTTAACTTATACAATGCACAGCATACCGCGCTGAAGAGCTTTATATACCTTAATTAATATAACTTGTTAACAACAAAAACTCACCTTTTATAAGACAAAAGAAAACAGAAACAAGTAAGAAAACTCTAGTCGGCGCGCCCGACTAGGGGATACCCTAATCCCACCCGCTCTTAGTTTTTTAATATAGGCCATAACTCGTATGTACAACCATATCACGCAACTTAAGTATGTGCCAATGGTACTAAGAATGTCGATCAAAGAGGAATTATGCAAACAAATTCGACACACAGATTATGCCAGCACACTTTTGCAAGCTCACAAGAATTTTTCCGTTACTATTAAAGCAGAAGAATCAAAAACATATTCGCACAGCGACACACAGCGCCTGCGACTGTGACACACAGCGGCGAGCGGCAATTGGAAGTAGGTAGCAAAAACAATTCGAACACAATTCGACCCAAACTCAAAGGCAATTGCGGTTCTTAGAAAATTTGTTCGCGAGCATTTGCATGTATGTGTGCACATGTATACATACTGAACATGTATAAGCGCCAGGTGGTCTGTGTGCGCTTTGCAGTTCAATCGCTGTTGATCTAGCCAAACATTTTGTTTAATAACTTATGTGTTTATCAACGGATTTTGATGAAACTTTCACCATATGATTTAAAAATTTGATTTAGTTTTCAAAAAGACCAAACACCATATATATTGCAACTGAAAATAATTTTCAAAATTGTGGGGCCGGTATCCAAATGTAACAAAAACCGAAATTGGTAAAAATACACATAAAGCTACATGCGAAATTCTCTAGCTCTTAAGATAAAAAAGATAAAAAATCATAACTGATTTTTCATATGGTTTTAAATCGATAACAAATATTCAGGAATAGTTATCGATTTTCTGAAACAAACTCGATATGCGCGTCCAATATACGCGCCTAATAAAAAAAAAAATGTCTCTAGCTCTTATAGGTTCTGAGATCGACGCGTTCATACATACGGACGGACGGACGGACAGACAGACGGACAGGGCTCAATCAACTTGTCTTGTCGTCCTGATCAAGAATATATATACTTTTGGGGGTGTGGCACGCCTCCTTCTGCCTGTTACATAATTTTAACAAAAACATTATACCCTGTTTTCCCATTTTCAATGGGATCAGGGTATAAAAACACTGAACGCCTCCAATTTTTCATGTTTTATTTTTTTTACTGTAGTCCTAAGCACTAATTACAAAAACAACGTCAGTTGAAGCCGCCGCCGATAGGTTAAGAGCCTTTCGACCAAGCGACATGTGTGTATGTTTCTGTGTGTGCGTATGATGATGTTTATGTATGTACGCATTGTCAATGCCGACATAGACAGAGATAGGCACCAGAACTGCTTTGGTGCGGAGGCGAGGACCAGCTGTGCTAATGTCCATGCGGCTCTGAAGTCATTTATATTAATTTTAATAACATTGTTAAGCCACGCTATGCCTAGGATTTGGCCCAGATGAATTGATCGAAGTAGCTAAAGAAACCGAAAATCTAACAGAGGCTCAGGCAGCGGGTCGCTTGTCCGGTTGGTCTGCCGGGGTGTTAACGATGAAACACTTTTCGGCTCTTGAATTTTTGAACAGATAATCAAGCGGCCAGGTAAAGCCATATCCACAGTCAAGGCTACGCCGCATATTAAAAACAAATTAGCGTTTTGTTTGGCTTCACTTTAGTCTACATAGACCGAGAGAACCGATATGTATAGTTGGGGGCGATGGTGACGCCGTGTAAATGTGTTTTTGAATGCAATAGCACTACTAGTTGCGAGTGGCAAGTGTCGAGTTGCAAGCATCGCGTGCCTGATTTATCCATTATGTTCAGCTTTTATCATAATAAATTCGATAAATTGGCTAATTGCACAATTGCAATTAGCATGCAAATGGTTTTTAATTGATCCGTAATGTGGGTTGAGAGAGAGAGAGAGAGAGAGAGAGAGAGAGAGAGAGAGAGAGAGAGAGAGAGAGGGAGGGAGGGAGAGTGTGCGAGCAGGCCAGTTAACTTCCAACCAACATGTGATGGGGATAGATACTCGTAACAATCCGCTGTGACGCAAGCCAAACTGTTTACTTATTTAAAATTCATATTCGCACTATGCTTATTTATCATATGTATAAAGTTCGAATTTCAAATTCAAGCTCCACTTCACATTGGTTTAACCTTGCCTTTAATGAGCCCATCCGGGAGGTATCTTCGGCTTAGCTCTCCAACAAGCTGGCAAGAACAGCGAAGCAGACTTTGGCATATTAATTACTTTTGTTTTTCTTTTTGGAGGAGGCGGCTTCTTTGGCTGTGGGTCAGAAGTCTAACTATTAGAGAAGCTTTGAGCTACTCTAGCCCCTTCCGTTAATGACCCGTGGCAGACCAGCGGGAGTGAAAGGCCTTCCAGCGCAAAATATAGCGCTGCGTTACGTACTTAGCACTTTCCCGGAAGATGAAAATAAAAAGACAGCCCGAAAAACCTCAACCAGCATGACGCTACTGCCACACTCTGTGTCTGTAATTAATCATCATTACATTTTCGTAAACGAAGCGGATTTTAAGTGGGATTTGCAGCTCAGTCGGCAGAGGCCGACAGACAGCGGAGGCCAAAGAGGCATCTAATACTAGCCAGCCATTCTATTTGGACAGACAGCCAGCTATCTATTGAAGCCCATAACATGCTCATTTAGTAATGATGCCACTGGATCGACTCTCCTTTTGGCAGCCACTTGAGCGTATTTTATGTCCGACGAATATCCGCGTAGTCCATTCGCTTTTCTGCTTGTTCAGTCGCTGCATTGACAGCTGAGGCTGCTTATCTGTCCTGCATTTGACATTTAGCATTAAAAACGCTTTAATAATAACGCAGTAATAATACCCACAACCCTCAGCTCACAGCTTGTAACAATTTTTGTGGGCGATGGCAAGAGACAGAGCCAGATATTTATCATTTCATCAATCAAGTGGACGTCGCTCTCCGGGCAACGGCGGTAGGAATGGTTGTCTGGGTTGGGTGGCTTGGATGGTTTATGTGAATGTTGTTGCCAAAAGAAAACTTTCCATCAAATAATTTTGGCGCTACAATTACACAAGCGGGGATTCTTGAGACCAATTCTGAGTGCCGAGTCTTTCAAGGCATCATCAATCTCTTTTAGCGTGTAAACAAAATGGCGGACATTGACAGGACATTAAAGGCCACACTCACACATACACACAGCGAGGCTTATCAATTACAATAGCAGCCATTTTGTTTTGGGGCACACACATGCAAGCTCAGCTCCAGCACATAAATCTCATAAATGCAAGTCATATTTAAAAGCCAAGCGAAAAGCCCCACGAAAGGTCCGCCCTTGGCTTTGTCATAGATTTTTGTCATAAGAAGTTGTTCTGTCGCTGCTGCTTGGGCTTGAGCTTGGGCTTCGTTTGGAACTTGCACTAGACTACCAATCTCATTTGTTGATGCTCGGACTTAGCTTTTGTTGCTTGTGGCAGTGGACATGGCTATGGCTGTGACTATGGCTGTGGCTGTCGCTGTGGCTATGGCTATTGCTGCTGCAGTTGAGTTATGACTTAAGCTGACATTTCATTAGTGCGCATTAAGTGTTCTGCGAATGAGTTTAACTGCTATGAGACATCCGACATTCTGCACAATGAAACAAAGCAGACATTGTGTGTGTGTGTGTGTGTGTGTGTGTGTGTATATGTGTGTATTTCTGTATGTTTGTATGTATATGTGGGAGCTAGTTTTTAGCATAGACGTGCCTTAATTTGTTACCATAATATGGCAGCATCTAGAGCACTCGATCTGTGCAGTGAATGACCCAATTTCCACACACACACGCAACTCCACTCCACTTGACTCGTCTGTTAATTAAATATGACCCAAAATGACCGCAGACTTTTAAATTTTGTGCAAATGTAGTAAAATAAATGTTGCAAATACAAGTTGGGCCTGTGTTGGACCGTCAGCTGAGTAGTTCGCTGCTTATTTACTCTCTTTTGAGGTACTTTAAAATCACTCGTCATAAGAAAAACACACACACGAAACAGATATCTAAATGTTAATTGAATGGCGATTGGATGCTAACACGATGAGCCCCAGTGTTGATTCTTTACAGGGTATTCGTTCAAACTTCACTGACTAGTTATCCTCGAATTAATGAAGATGAAATTCAAATTCAAATTTAAATTAAATGAGCTCTGGGCAATTCAGGTCGGGCATTGCCAGTACTGGGCTTGGTTCTCTCAAGTGGGCAGGCCACTCGTGTGGCCACAGCGCCACTTGAGCGAGCCATGGAAATGAATGGAATTGACCACGGACTGGCTGCCTGCCTGCTAATCTGCATGACTAACTGGCTGAATGAATGAATGAAAGACTGAACCAACCATTTGCATGCACACAAAACATTTGCAAAAATGACAAGCGCCGCAACTAAGTAGAGCAACAAGCGGAGCCAGGGATTCATGAGCACTAGTGAGACTGGAGTGTGGACTTAACTAGACTGCAGGTCAATTAATTAAGGGTAAATTAAGTACAGCTCTAAGGAAGGAAAGCCGCTCCAGCTCCAGCTGCTGCTATTGCCAAGCTGCTTAGCGATTTAAGTGGTACGATTATAAACTCGAACCAAGCTAAGAGTATAGCATAGTCCACAGCTAGCTACACATGAAAACTCTTAAGTGCATTGTACGAAAGCGGAAAAGAAAAGGAAAATAGTAAATGGTAAAAAGCCAGCAACACTGAACACACTTAATCAGTATGGTCGTGCTCGCTGCCCCGATGAAAACCAGCCCGCCTGATGAACTGCTCAGACATGTCCGAATCTAAACAGGACCGCATGCCAAACGAATCATTTGTATTTGTCAGGCTGCGCACTATAAATTAGCCTTCGAATCGATAAAGAAACATGAACACCGAATATAAGCAATTTATCCAGCAGGAAGGAAGCTAAAGTGGGGAATGGTGTTTGAAGTCAAAATTATAAGGATTGCGGTCTATTACTTGGGCCTCTTCCCGTCATTCCTAGCTCTTAAGCAGTAGTAGTATTCTAACTAAAATGATTTACGTTGAGAATCAGCAAAAATAAGTAATTTTATAATACTACGCCTCAAATTATTTCAACGGCCGATTCATCGCAATGACAGTAGCTCCAACAGAAAACAATCATGGATCGTGACTCTCTGTCGTTCTGATCCCTTAGGTCTGATCACATAGCTACAATCAAATAATTCAATCTTAGCACAAAATGACGCGCATCAGGCGCTTGTGCCAGAGTAATAATAAACATAGCGATAACCAGCAGCAATGACCATATATAAAAAAACAAAACAAGTAACAAAACTCTAGTCGAGACTGCTCGACTAAGAGATACCCTGAATCCATTGAGCTGTAATACCAATCATAAAAAGTTTCATTTATTCATTAATAGTAAACAACACATGCTCACACACAAACATATGCATGCACGAACATTCACTTAATATGTTTACTGCGCAGTTATGCGGCTGCAGAAGAGGCTGTACTATGTAATAAATTTTTTTCTTGACTTATGTTCCAAATGAAAACTTTGGGGAGTGATTATGACATTCAAATTTTTCAAATTATTTGCCAAATTTCAAGTCTTTAGTATTTGATAAACGTGAGTTGTAATTTTTGTTGAATTGTGGGCGAAAGGGGCGTGGCATCAAAAATCCAAAAAATTACAAAATACGCGGATTCAATATAGCCTTGCTTTTTATTTGAAATCTCTAGCTTTTATGGTTTTCGAAATCCCCGTATTTACATGGACGGACGGACAGACAGACGGACAGTTCAACTGAAATTTCCATTTTCAATGGATTCAGGGTATAAAAAGCAACAACAGTAGCGGCAGCTCAGAAGCAGCAACAATCATAATCAACTCAATAAGCGAATAAGTAGCCGGGTAACCGAAGTCAAGCAGGGAGCCAAGAAACAAAGAGTTTAGCCCGAGGAGGAGGCTATCTCATATTTGCGTGCACTGTAGAAGAAAAAGAGCAACAATAGCAGAAATTTATTAGAGCGATACGGAAACTCTTGCACAACAAAAAATGAAATGGAGAATTGGCTTGCCTCGTGGCATTTTCGGACGCAACCCAATGTATGTATGGGAGGATGTGTATTATGAGCGAGGCCAAGTTATATTACAGATGTTGCGAGCGAAATATTTGCAGATTTAAATTAAGGCGCACTAACTAACCAACTGGAAGATAATGGCAAATGAAGCCGTAGGAGAAGCTCATGCTCGCCCAAGCAAACTCGGCATGAAAGTGGATCTGACCAGAATAGGTCACTGCATGCCGCAACAACTGTTGCGCATTCAAATAAAGACTGCGTCGAACCCACACAGGCAACCCGACTCAGGAGTACGTCCATTCAAATTGCTCAGAGCGTCGTCCACTTGTTCGTTGTTTAAAGCAGTCGCTGCCACGAGCAGCGACAGGGCTACGCCTGCGCAGTTCGACTTTGCATTGCCATCTCCCTTTCTCACTACGCCCCTGCGTCCCTACCTCTTTCGCTTTTCTCCCCTATGGGATGGCACGCACACGCTGCCATTTATTATCATTCCATAGGCACACAAAAAAGGAAATTCGTGGTACATTGTTGGTGCCGAAGTCAATAACTTTTCTCCAGTCTCTGGTCAAGCTGCATTCTCGTTGCAAAGTTGCAAGTTCTTAATGGAATTTTTGGATTTGTGCATGTGACTACTGTAAACTTATGACGAAAATGCTGCTTCGCTTCTGGTTAAATTAGAGCAGCCTACGCACAAATTCGTTGAGAAGTTATTTTTTGCAAAGTAACGGAGCTTGATAAATAAAACAGTAGGGATTAGTCAAAGCGTTGCTGCAAGTCCATAGGCTTGTGCAAGTCCATTGCCCAGCTCTTACTATCCGCACTAAATTCATTTTAAATTATCACTCATTAATCAAAGGTCGATTTCTGATTGCAGTCCAAAAATTTCACTAAATTATTATCCACGGCATGGCATCGCACATTTGCATATCACGCGCGGTCTCCGCTATATGTATGCGTGTTTATTTTGTGTGTGTGTGTAAGCACATTAGTGGACAAAATGGTGTCATGCGACAACGCAGTTGATATTTTATGCCGTTAATATGCAGATGACAGATAATATGATATCGCATTCTCTTGTCAAATCTGGAACTCTTTCATATTCATCTAAAGTCGAAGATCGGAAATCAGGAATGGGGAATCTGTATCGGGAGACTGCGGCTAATTTTTTATCACTTATGCAAGATTTTTTAGATCCATTTACATTTCTTGTGATTAGCATGACAAAAGATGCATATAGGCAATAGGCAATGGGGAGGCCTTTTCATAGTTCATACAGAAAATATGAGCGCTACAGCGCGCTGTAAGCATTCATTATATTAAAATTTAAATTAATTTTTTAATTTTTATTGAGACTTGACGCCTCTTCTCGTAGCTGCTGCTTGCAGACAGGCGAAAGTTAAATCATTCAGTCGCTTTTCCATTTATGACATCAATAACTTCAACTATTTCACTGTATGTTTAAAAAAATTTCACTTTTCACACTAAATGAACCCAGGTTGGGAAAAAATTACACCTGAATACGAAAAATTATAAAAGGAAATCTCAGATGGTGATTGCTGCTAGTGACATGAACAAAGCTCCAACGCGGTTGCAAAAGAAATAATTATAGTTCGTAGTATCACAAAATAAATAAAACCTAACAAGTCAGTAAGCGCTAGTCGGCTCGACTAAGAAATACCCTGAATTCTTTTAGCTGTATACCAGTCATTAAAAGATTGTTTAATTCATTAATAACACATAACATGTGCACACACTCACATACGCACCCGTGCATATGCTCGAGCTCTGAGTACTGCGCACTTTACTCTTGATGAATTTTGAGGTCATAATTATGACATTTATTTGTGCCCATTCGCCAAATTTCAGGTGTCTAGTATTTTATATACGGGATTTGTGAACTTTTGTGAATTGTAGGCGGTTATCGATTAATGGGAAATGAGATGATTTATGAAAACAAAAATAAACTCGCATAACGTATAGTATTATCGAGCCCTTTGCTTTTTACATCAAGTCTCTAGCTTTTGTTGTTTACAAAATCAACGCGTTTACACGGACGGACGGATGAATGGTCGGCAGACGGACAGGGCAAGCACAACGTAGCTCGTCGAGCTGATCAAAAATATATATACTTTATGGGGTGTGGCATGCATCTGCCTGTTACATACATTTTCACAAAAACATTACACCCTGAAATTTAATTTTTAATGGATTCAGGGTATAATAAACAAAAATATTATAATAATAATAAATAACAAGTAAAACAAGTAACAAAACTCTAGTCGAGACTGCTCGACTAAGAGATACCCTGAATCCATTGAGCTGTAATACCAATCATTAAAAGTTTAATTTATTCATCAATAGTAAACAACACATGCACACACACACACACACACAAACATATGCATGCAGGTAATATGCTTGCTGCGCAGTTTTGCGGCTGCAGAAGAGGCTGTACTATGGAAACTTTACTGTTGAATAACTTTTTTCCTCGACTTATGTTCTAAATGCAAATTTTGGGGAGTGATTATGACAATCAAATATACCAAATGCCAAATTTCAAGTCTCTAGTATTTGATATACGTGAGTTGTAATATTTGTTGAATTCTGGTGAGTTAAAAGGAAATCATTGGGTGACAAGTTAATAGTCGATGTTTTGATAGCTTAAAAATGCAATTGTTTGCCTAGATATGTTTTTGCTCGCATTATTATGATCGAGAATGATTCGTCTTCGGCAGTTGATCTTGCGAATTTTTCCAAAAACCTCAGGCAAAGAAATGGTGGTGTGCCACTCAGAATTGACAGTCCTACAACAAACAGGCAACGTTGCTCTAGCGGAACAGTAGCCACATGACCCATTTTCCCAAAAAAACAGGCGATCATGTGCTTCGAAGTGCTTCGTGGCAGAACCACATTTTTTCGATGTGGCTCATCTTGGAACGCCCACACGACCGATTGCTCTTAGGTTTCCTCCTCATATATCCAAGAATCATCCTCTCTTACAATTATATAAAGTAATTTTAGATCACCAAAGTCGAACTTTTGAACTATTTCCTTATTCCAATCGACGAGGTCCTTTTTTTGGGCGGTTAAAATCTTTTTGTTGTGATATCGATGCACAAAGCTGTAAAAAATAATTCTAAGAAAACCCTCTCGAGAAATTTTCATTTTTGCTTGATTTTTTAACTTACTGTAAAAAAAAAAAAAAAAAAAAAAAAAAACGAAAACCCTTTGTACATAAAAACGTTGTATCTACGGATAAATTACAATGTTTATAATGGCGTTTTCAGATTTTATGTATCTCCATCAGTATTGCCGAAATATAAGTAGAGGCCTTTGTATTCTCCATTTGTTTAGTTTTTGCCATCAATTGATGATAGATGGTAGATATCCAAAATATTTCTACTTGTTCGATGTGCAACGAGCAGAGCAGCTGAGGTTTGATAAATAGCCTTCGCCTTTGTCCTCAAGAGCTGAGACGTATTTAATAAGATAAAATTAAAAATCGAAATATTTACCTAAAGTTTATTTGAAGAATACACGTAAAAATTCATATCTTCCAATGTACCTTAGATCAGACCAATTGAATCAGATATTCACTTTCTGGGTAATGAAACACTTTTAAATAAATAGATAGACCAGATTATTGTTAAGATAATTCAGTAATAATTGACATTGGGCGATTGGTGTATTAGAGTATTGACAACAATAATATTTATTTTACAGTTAGCATGCCCAAGCTTTATTTGTTTATATTATAAAAAGAAACAAAATATTTATGCATTTAATTAAGAGCTGTGGAAGAAAAATAAATATCAAGTATTTGGTATGCTTAATTTAATTTTAAGAACTGCAAATTAATAGGACTCCCTTTCCAGTACAATGTGGATAGTTTAGTATTTTTAAAACAAGAAGGAGAACACAATAGTGTACAGATTCAAAGGTGCTCAGCTACATGTGTATACTTAACAGAATAGATGCGAACAACACACATATACACATACTCACACACATCGTAAATAGTTTCAATAAGCGTAGCAGCAATAGAAACGAGAAGGACAGGGGGAACTGAGGAGCTATAACAAGATTGTTACACGTGTTGCTGCACAGCCACGCCCCCACAAACTCACACACAGACTACAAATATGGCCATGCCTGGCACATTTTACATTTACCAGTCCCTGAAACCCACCATTGTTATTATTTATGTGAGCCAAACAGAAGCTTCCGTTTGTGCCACATGCCGCGATGCGGCAACGACAAGCAGCAACACGAAAAGAAGCAGAGAGCATTTAAAAAATGCACGCAGCGAGGCCTTGACTGCAGTATGTTGCCTAACAGCAGGCGCAACCCCAGCTCCCCAGCCGCACAGCATTTTATAGATTTTTAGCAGGTCAGCGGTGTACAGCGGTGTATATAGGTGCGGCAACAGAGAATGCAGGCACTGCTGGCTTGTTGAACATTTTTCAACAATTTATTTAATAATGGGTTAGCTTCAAGTTGCGACTAACATGCCAGCAGCTGCTTCTCCTTTTTTCTATAACATACTTTTTGGCGGGTCTCTTTTAATGCACAATGCTCTCTCTCTCTCTTTCTCTCTCTCTCTCTCTCTCTCTCTCTCTCTCTCTCTATCTATCTATCTATCTATCTATCTCTATTTCTCCCTCACTCGCATTGTATTTGCACTGTCCTGCTCGAATCAGCTGATTCCAGCTGGTTGGCACACATTTTGCATGCCATTAAAAGTCAGCGGTTTGTTCGTTAAATATGTGTGTCTATGCCTTTATGCGCGAGTGTGTATGTGCGCGTGTATGAAACGCTCAAGTTATAATATGAGTTTTTTTTTGTTGTTTCGGCTGCTGCTACGGTTGCTGCTGTTACATTTTAATTGCTGTACATAATGCCAGCGCTTGCTGTAATGTTGCTAGTTGGCTCGGCTCTGTTGCTCTGTTCTTGTTGTGGTTAGTGCCGCAATATTTTTCCATTACTTTTAATTGTCGCTGCTGCGCCTGTGCGTAGGCACTGAAAATACACATACACCCAGATTTGAAATGCATGGCGGGCATATCTGCATGCCAGCGAGGAGCTTAAGTTGGTTTCCTAGCGCACTGCAATTAACCGACTTTAATTGGGAAATTAATTTTGCTCCCAGCTGCGAATACAAGTAGAAATCAAAGAAACACAAACTTTTTAATTAAATGAAGTAATTTTGTAACGCACGCACACAACGACGTGCACACAGATATTAATTTAAGAAAGGGACTCCAGCAAGGATGCTCAATATGTAATAAATTGTGTTGCACACGAATCATTGATCAAACCTGCAGCCAGCTGTGAGTTCGCTTAACCATTGTCATCATAATTTGCATGCCTCTGTGCTCCCTGGACGGAAAGTTTTGTGCCGCGGCAGACCATAATTACAGAACACAAACTTTGCAGAATCAAGTAGGCTTATTGTACATATGTACACAAGGAAAGTTGTTTTGAGACGTTACTTAAATTGTGCTGGCAGCAACATTCGTAAAGAGAAACTGCAAGCGGCCCCTTTCCACCAAGTGCAAGTGGTGCAACTACCCCTCAAAACGTTCGCTACTTTTCAATGGTCTGTGTGTTTGTGTGAACTTCAAAAGCGAGCACTCGAGAGTCCCAAAAAAACTTCACAAATCAGCGGACTGAACGCTATGGATGGGTCAGCGTACAACCCCTCGAAATGGCAAATAAAAATTACGAGTGCCAGCCAAAGCAGAACAACCAACTTTAACGACTCTCAAATGTATACTAAAAGCAGCAGAAGCACCAAAAAAATGAGCAGAGAATTTTTTAAATTATATTAACATAAATTGAGGGAATGTGGCTGTGGCGTGTGGATCCAGGGGCAAGCGCAATTGCTCCATTCGAAACCATTAGTACTACCAAATAATAAATAATCCAACCAAGTCAAGGAATCCGTCGCAGCTGACCCGGTACAATTGCTTAAAGCAGCACTCGATTTGCAGCGGCAGGCATCCGTTTCGAGTAAGAAATGTTCTTTCATGTCTTTCCAATTAAAGTTGTTACGTACTGGCCCCATCCTCGTGCGTTCGCGTAACTTGAAACTCGAAATGTATACGCAGCATTGGCATCAGCGGACATCAGAAAAATTCTCATTTGAAGAAAGTCGCTTGTTGTTGCCGTTGTTGTATTATTCTTGTATAATGTGTATTTACTCACGTGGCTGCCTTTGGTTGCTTCCATTAGTATGGAACATTAGGACGAATTGCGTTGTTTTTCTTGAAAGCGTTTGCATGGCAACTTTTGTCAAGCACGCTGCTTGGCAATAGCAATCTACAATGGAATGTGGGCAAATATGAAATCCAATTAGGTTCGACTGACAGGTACAAATGCAAAGTTCTTGCTCTTCAAATTTAAAAATCAATAAGGAAACTTTCAGTTTACATTATATTAATTAACTTTTACCTAAAGATAAACATTTTGGTTCTGTACACATAAATTTTATGTTTTTCTTATAATATTCAAATTGGGATTCACTTATTTTAAACAGCTGCTTGTCAATGAAAAAGTATTCCTCTCAATTAAAATACTTAACGATTTGTTCATATTTAAATATATACGCATACTTATAGTCTACACCTGTGTTTGGGGTGTAATCTTTGTAACTGCATACAGTAGAGGGCAGTGGATCCAAATCGGAAACTTATTTTTATTCTTCTATGCATTCAAAGACCCTATTATTTCCAATTGTAGCAATAAAGCCAACAAGTGTCGGGCTCACACATGCCTCGAGTGATTGCACATGAACGTGAACTAAATAACCGGGGCTAACATTAAATCTGGAACTGGGTTGGGTAAGGTCATGTCATGTTGTCTGTCAGCTTGTTGCGCTTGGCCTAAGGCTCATTAATAGAGCGATTATTTTTCTCTATTTTCCCTACAAGCTGTTCCACTACACTTGAGTGCATGTATGTGTCGGAAGAGACTTGGTGGCGCTTGTTGACACTCATTGAGACAAAAGTGCTTAACTGCTTTACTCTTTGCAACACCCAAAGCTAGTGCATCATCTAGAAGGAGACTACGTCTATTTTTTAGCATTTGCTTCACACTTTTTTCAACGCCCACACCCACATACACAGCTGCACATCCACAAAGACTTGCAATATGAGTTGCTTTATGATTTAGCTTTTGTGCGCTTAATTTGCTTGTCAAGCGCAGTAAGTTTGTAGGCTTTGCATGCGCAGACAAAGGTGCCGCGCTAGAGGCTGCGCTCTGCGGTACTTGCGGCATTTGCAGCTGAAGCGTTAGGCAATTGTGTTGCATAGCGCTCGTGGCGAGCAATATGTCAAGCACCTCGAAACATTGCGACCCAGCTACAACAATGTCGTCAAAGAAGGTTAAGCACCAACCTAGCTTGTCCGACACTGCTGCTCACAGCCCTGATTTTTGCTACGAATGAACCGTGAAACGGATTGGACCAGAGATTTGTTAGCCCCTTGGCTGCCGCTTGGAACTTTGACAATGTAATTAGCCCCAGGCAAGTGTCAGTTATGTCTGGCCTTCATATTTGGGCGTCACTTGAAAATTTTTGCTGCATTTGCTCGGCGCTAGCTGTCGTTTTCATGGTGGTTCGCATTCATTTAGGGTATTCAACCATAAATTAGTGACAGTGGGCGTTGCCCACCGGCCTAGTTCCTAGTTGAAAGTTGAAAGTTGCGATTTGACTTCTGTAACTTCAACTTCCACTCGCAGTACTGGAAGTACCGTGTTAGATTCAGCATCAAATTAGATTTCACCTTATGACATCCGAAAAGTTTAACTGCCTGTGAAGTAACTGACATCTGTCAAGCCTCATCCTATTTTTTCCTTAAGACAATTGCCTTTGGAAGTAGTTCAAAATAGTGACATTTATTATCTTTCAAGTAAACAGAAGACTGCCAATTAGGCAAAAATATCCCCCGCTACTTGAAGACTTAAAGTAACTCCATGCAAGGCAGCGATAAAGCAGAAAAGCGCAAAGTTGCTTACAAACGCACTACGCCATTAGTAATTGGATTATAGCTCCGCTACACTGCACAGTAAATAGGTGAGTCGGTTTGGAAGGACCATGCAAAAAATGAGATGAACTTAAGTCGTTGCAATCGGTTAGGCTGCGGTTATCGTACTGCGTTAAAGACGTCGTCTGCTCAACTTTCCAGGCCGCAAAATCCATTAAGCAACGCTGCGCACACTTGCTGGGTGGTTCTAGTGGGGTGGGATCAGATCGGGTCGCTTGCAAGCTGTCCTTTAAAAGGGGTGCTGGTACCTGAGTCTGCTTAGGTCTGAACAACTGCAGTACAAAGTATGCATCGACAAAATGTTATCAGCTCGGCAAGACATGCGAGTGGTTGAAGATGGAAATAGTCTTTAAACGCTGCGGGGCTTTAGCTTAGAGCCGCATCAGCGTATCAACATGTAAACTGACTTGAATCAAAGTTTTTTGCTCGCCGGCAGCAATAAGAACTAATACGCTTAGTCCTTGCATAACAGTTAGCTAACTAGCATACAAAACCCTAAATAAAGCAAAAGCAAAAACAAAACAGGAACCCAACTTTTACCTAAAATATGCGCATCGCGTGCCTTTGGCTTTTTACCTTTATATGTTGAGTTTTGTATGAACGTACTTACCCTCAGTATGTGTGTTTGTGCATTGCGCCTTGTGCAAATCCCAGACATATACACACGCGCGTGCCTAGAGAGAAACATGAAACGTGACTAAGCTGACAATTGTGTCGAAGTAAATCCAAGTTTTGTGGCCATACACTCGGACTAAATAAATCCCTCCGCCCGAAGAAAGGAGGGGCAAGCGCAAAAGTTTGACAAACAACAGCCGCATTAGCTGATGCAGGGGCAGGGGCATGGGCATGTAAAGGGGGACCGCGGCCGTAGGTGCGAGCATGAGCTGTGAGAGTATGACAAGCGACAAAAATATTTGAATAGTCCCCACATTAAAGAGACCCCGAAAAAAGCACTTACTTCATTTAATAAACTAGGCAAACTTAGTAAGCCAAATATATACAACGATGTGCCGAACCAAATTCTTCTCAACTATTTTTTTTGGGCCTACATCAAACACATTTACATTCAAGGCTATATAAATTGGCTTCGTCAACATTGTGCATATTATTTTTGCAGCCCTACTCGAACGTTCACATGCATTTCTGCAGGTATTTGCTAATTCATACAGCGGTGAACTGCAAACACTTGCACGCATATAGATAGCCCGCATTATAGTGGGCCCATGGCACTGATGGCTAAAGACTGACTGATTGTGGGCGTGTGTATAGATGAGTCCAATATCTGCTTATTACTTATCACTCAGCGTTGCACGTCGACCTTATTTAGCAAAGATTGATGTACTCGCCCTCTGACCGATCTGCAGTTGAGGCACATCGCAACATCTACTTACAAATATTGTCAAGTTGCAGTCGGAATTCATAAGCCCGACACCGGCAAGTACTGCACTTAATCCGCAGTTAACCCGTCGTGGAAACAAGGGTAAATAAAGTAAAGAAACTGACGGCATCAACAACTCAGTGGGTGCTCACACCTGACCCACCAGACAGAAAGGCGCAGACACAATTTGATTACGGATTGTTCAGTGCAGGGAGATTGGACCAATTCATGCTTAACTGACATTTCAGCTGTCATACCAAAAGTGTTTTACATTTCTCCCCACGTCAGGACGCCCGAATGAAGCTGGCAAAGATGAAGGCGACCAGCAAATGTTGATGATGTTGTTATTGTTTTTGTTTTTCTTGCTGCCGGCACCTTGGCAGAATGGCCCGACTCTTCTGCATTGTTCATTCCTGGCATGCCGCAAGCAGCCGGTGTCGTTTTTCGTTACCAATCTGCCACAGACTGGCCAATTTTAATTGAATTACCGTATTATAGTTTTTGGCGCGAAGCTGCCTTAAACGCCGTTCAGTACTTTTCAGCTGCATTTCTGCAAAGTTGCAACTTAGGCTACGAGGTCAACTTCAGTAGAAATTTCAGTGTGTGCAGTTGGGGCCCAGTATGGAAGAGCTGTAAATATAAATACTTTTGCAATTTGCTGTGCTCATTTTCATTTGTTGTTGAATGCATTATAAAAGCATTAAGCTGCGCCACCACAAAGGAGCAAGCAGTTGAAATGACTCCGGAACACCAGTAACGCCAGACTGCCGCGCGCACGCCCGAAAAGCCGCGGTAGGGTAAATTTGCCTTGCCACAGAGAAACAGACAAGCACATACATACGTTTGCATTGGCGCGTGTGTGTGTATGAGTGTTGCTTTTTCATGCTTCGCCTGACGAAATGCCATTACACATTTTGCGTAGCCAGAAAGGAGCAACAACAACAACATAGATGACAACGACGACGACAATTCGCATTCAAAATGACAACGACAATGCCAACAGCAACAGCAGCAGCAACAACAACGCCAAATAAACAAACAAACAACGCCCACACAAAAGTAAACGCTGGAGGTTGTAGAAATGAAGATAAGCTGCTTATCGGCGCCATTGCCTGGTCTGTTGTTGTTGTGGTGCCGGTGCTGGATGCGCTTTAGCCGAGCACTTGGTATTCACATTGACTGCTCCTGGCTGCTCTTACGCCTGTCTGTCTGCGAATGCTAACGGCCAACGCGACCAGCGACCATTGCAGAAACTTTTGTTTGGCCGCCTGAGTTCCATTATCGCTTGAGTGTTTTTTTTTTTTGTATTAATGTTTTTTTTTTTGGTCCTTTGGCTGCCATCCTAAGCCGCAGCTTTCCTAAAAACCCTGACTGAACTTAAAGGAACTAGCACAATTGACATTTTCCCACTCAGAGTTTAATATTAAGCTAATGTGCATGTAGCAGCCACAATTTCTTCACCCATGCACCTTTTTGCACATTTTTACTTCTGTCTATCTGTTTCTCTCTCTCTCTCTCTCTCTCTCTCTCTCTCTCGCTCTCAACGACTCGACCCCACTCCCCAGAGTTTATTTAAATAACGTTATCGTCTCTGTATGCAAATGTTAAGAGCGAAGCTTAACTTTTACGCTTGATGGGAATATAATTTTTCCGAAATGCACTTCTTGCGATGTGACTGGTGATGGATACTTAACTTTTTGGCATTATGTTAATGCAGCGGCTGCCATTAAAACGCCTTCTGTACCGAGCGTCCGAAACTGCGACATTGCGAATACGCCCCATGCGCGGCGCCTGTCAGCTGCTGGCAATTTCAATTTGCTACTCATCACCGCTAAGCGCCTTAAATCTGAAATCTAATTACACACAAGCCGAAAACAAAAGCCCACGAATATTTTTGGCCAACAGCCTCTCGCTCTGGCCCGTCCCTTTTAATCACAATTGACCGACAAAGTTCTGGACAACGATGAGGCTTGCCGTGTTTCTATTCAGAGTCATGCCAATTTCGAATTTGTTCGGCTGCCGTTAAAAAATTTGTGGCCAACTTTGCCACTGTGCTTAACCGCCTGAAATAATCTTTGCTGGCAGCAGTCAGGCAACATTCTGCCAGCTTCTCCAGACGGACGCACCAGCTGGACGCGTTTCACTAGAATGATAATGCGCAAGCCCCACGGATATTCAGGCCGCAGCCCAAGCTGGTGTCATATTTTCCGCAGCTTAAATTTTTCACTGCCTCGGAGACTGGTCACTTGCCTGGTCTTCCAGTCATTTGACCGCAATAGAGAAAACAACTAAACTGCCCAAACCTAACGCTTTGGTATTACACTGTGCCTTGTCTTGCTGAATGAAGCTAGCACTCAGAAAAATGGGCACACTGTTAACAGTCCTTGATGGTATCCCAGTCAGCTGCCTAACTCTTGAATGGGGGGTTGGGTCAGGATATAATTTTCGCGCTACGCAAATCTCAACAATTTCGAAATTTCTGCCATTGGCCTGAGGCGCTTCCGTTTGCCATTTGTCGTTTGCTTTTTATGATTTTGTTGTTTTTGCTTTTGGCATTTAAATTTGTCGAGACTCCTGCTTAGCGCACTAAACCTCTCACACCCCTCTTTCCGCCCATTGCCGCGCATTTTAAGCCTATAAATGAGCTTAAAATTTTCTATGCGACTGAATACGAATGCTTTTGAAATTTATTATACGATCCTTGAGCGCGCCTGCTGCACACTCTCCAGACAGATTGTTCCGCGCACACACTCAGCTGAATGCCTATTTATTTGTATGTGTATTTCTGTTTGTGTATGTACGCATTTTTAAGTATGTACATGTGCTTATCAAAGGCATTTGATGCTGCCTCCTGGAAGTTGTTGTCGGCGACATTCAAATTTCTCAACACAGCAAATTGAATTTATTTCTATTTCTTTCACCCGCTGCTTGCTACGATGGCTGTTTCCCTCTTTTGGTGCTCAAATTGCCTTTTGCTAGGCAATTCCCTCGATTTTGGAGACACATTTCTGTATACAAGTGTTTCGGGCGCTGTTTGTCTGGCACCAGCCAGCATCAAATTGAATTTTCAATTCTGCTAAATAATTTCATTTTTATTTCTGCCTGATTTTCGGCTCTCAATTCTCACTGATTGCATGCTCTGGCTGAGAAGGTGGACAGCAGCCCACCCACAAATTCTATTTGTAGTTGTTTAAAAGTTCACTGAGTAACTTTAATGTAAAACAAGTAAGAAAACTCTAGTCGGGATGCCCGACTAGGGGATACCCTAATCCCACCCCCCTTAGTTTTCTTAATATAGTCAATAACTCGTATGTACAACCATATCACGCAACTTAAGTATGTGCCAATGGTACTAAGAATGTCGATCAAAGAGGAATTATGCAAACAAATGCGACACAAAGATTATACCAGCTCACTTTTGCAAGCTCACAAGAACTGTTCCGTTACTATTAAAGAAGAAGAATCGAAAACATATTCGCACAGCGACACACAGCGCCAGCGACTGCGACACACAGCGGCGAGCGGCAATTGGAAGTAGGTAGCAAAAACAATTCGAACACAATTCGACCCAAACTCAAAGGCAATTGCGGTTCTTAGAAAATTTGTTCGCGAGCATTTGCGTGTATGTGTGCACATGTATACAAATTGAACATGTATAAGCGCCACCTGGTCTGTGTGCGCTTGCAGTTCAATCGCTGTTGATCTAGCCAAACATTTTGTTTAATAACTTTTGTGTTTATCAACGGATTTTGATGAAACTTTCACCATATGATTTAAATAATTGATTTAGTTTTCAAAAATACCAAACACCATATATATTGCAACTGAAAATAATTTTCAAAATTGTGGGGAAATTTGGGGCCAGTATCCAAATGTAACAAAAAGCGAAATTGGTAAAAATACACATAAAGGTACATGCGAAATTTGGAGTCTCTAGCTCTTAAGATAAAAAAGATAAAAAATCATAACTGTTTTTTCATATGGTTTTAAATCGATAACAAATATTCAGGAATAGTTATCGATTTTCTGAAACAAACTCGATATGCGCGCCCAATATACGCGCCTAACAAAAAAAAATTCAAGTCTCTAGCTCTTATAGGTTCTGAGATCGACGCGTTCATACATACGGACGGACGGACGGACGGACGGACGGACGGACAGACAGACGGACAGGGCTCAATCAACTTGTCTTGTCGTCCTGATCAAGAATATATATACTTTTGGGGGTGTGGCACGCCTCCTTCTGCCTGTTACATACTTTTAACAAAAACATTATACCCTTTTTTCCCATTTTCAATGGGATCAGGGTATAAAAAGAATACAAAAAATATAAAAATGGGACCGTTTGTGTTGTGCTTATTTGATGTATTGAGAGGGTAAAGAAATTAAAATGATTTTTCACTTACCCAACACGATTTACAGCTGCTCACTTCACATACATATGACCTTCTCTGTCACTACTTGCAGGCTTTCTCCTGGAGGGAGTCACGCCAACAGCACCACCGGATGTCCCGCCACGTAATCCGACAATGAGCCGCATGAATAATGCTCGTTTAATTACCGGCGCTGCTGCTAGCAATCCCAATGATCTGGGCGTTGACTTTGAACCATCGTGCTTGGTGCGGACGCCATCGGGCAACGTTTACATTCCTAGTGGAAATCTAAGTGAGTATTTTAGAGATGCACTCCGCGACACTTTATATGTATATTTGAGCTATTTCCATATGCAAATCGTCGCCCCCACTTGCAAAAAGCCACTTGGCTCACTTAAATGTTTAGCGCGGGACGTGCGCGAAAAATTCCATTTACCATATTGCTCAGAAAATGAAAAACATGAAAACTAAAAGCTGAAAGGATGCACACACACACACACACATACGCACAGAAAATAGGCAGAGGCCAATAGCATTTTGCAAAATTTGCAGGTCTTTTGTTTTACGCCGTGCGCCTAAAATGCCGCAATACATTTGCCATTTATTGTTTTTCCAACATTCTTTTTTCTCTATATGTGTCTGTGTGTTGGATTGCTGGATTGTGTATTTGTGCACATCCGCAAGCAGACTTTAGGGATAAAAACATTCGAAAGTGGAGTGAAAATAGTCGAAAACAACAACCAAAAGTGCCCTGCGCTAAACAAGCTAACAGAAAAAAGAGATGCCAAACGGCCGCAGGGGCCTACGACAAAAAAAATTATAGAAGAGAAAAGTAGAAAAATAAATCCCAAATCTAGCAAACAAATGCGACTGCCTTTTTGGCGCACATTTATTTAAACATACTCACATAGGGATAAATTCTGAGGCTGGAGATAAAGTGGTTTAAGCTGCGCTGCATTTAACTGTTGTCGCTTAGGCAAAGGTTTTGATAATGGTTAAATGTTGTCGAAAATATGTGATAATAAATTGTGATAAGCATTCAGAGGCAGAGAGAATGCGATAGAAAGAGAAAGAGATGCAGAACTAATGGCTTTCACGAAATTCACAAATTGTTCAACTCAAATGCAAACGCTCCGCGTCTATAGCGCAGAGCTTAGCACTTTGCTAAAAATGAAAGTAAAAGTAGCAAGTAAGACGACACACAAACACAACAGCAGCTACTCTACTGTTTTACTACTGTGTATATGTATGTGTTGATGTGTGTGTTACACATTTGTAAACCATACTTTCTGGTTGTTGGGCAGTTTGCTTACATGCGCGTGTATTTCTCCAATGCCGCCTATTGTTTTCTCTCTTACATTGTGCAAATACACTTGCCTGCCTCTCTCTCGTTCTCTCTCTCCATCGTGTGTTGTAAATCTAGAATTCGTTGCTTTCCGTTAAAATTCTTTCTTTCAATCCTTTTGTTTTCTGTTTACTTTCGAGCAGTCTCTATAACCTCTATAGCTATCGCAATTGAAATTTAAAGCTTAAAGAGTTTTGCAAAATTTCAATCCGATACATGGCAATTCGATAAGGCTAAGGGTTGCATGAATGGATCACATTAATATTGAAGTACCGTTTTGCATATTATTATTGCATATTATTTGTCGGGCTTTGGTGCTGTCTAAAGTGCAATTAAATGACAATTTTGGAAATTCTATTATATACGCACAAGTCGTAAGTTTTGTTCAAATGGGGATATCTCTTTTCCACACCCCTACACAAGCAGATACACGTGTAGTGTATATCTTCATTGTTGGGCTCTCAAACTGCATGGGCACATCTGAAAATTTTTATTTCAGCTACGATTGGCACCCACTCGTAGAAAAGACTCATGTACAGACAAACAACTGAATCCGAATTCGATAACTGTTCAGGAGCTGCTGGTGAGCTAAGTGAACGGCCAAAAAATATTCTCCCTCATGTTATATGCATGAAAAAATACACAAAAAAGTAATTGTATCTTGAATGCTCGACGAGAAGATGCCCTATTATATTTGAGCAATATGTTTAATTCATAAGTATTTTGTATAATCCCAAATCCAGTTAGTTATCAAACGTTGATCAAGCTTGTCAACGTCGGAATGAATTACATAAGCTATTCATAGAGGTATCATTGAATGCAGAATATCGAGTATAATAATAATTTTTCAAAATTCCGTATAGAGTTTAATATTTTTTGTGATAGAATATAGTTTTTTGTTAAGTAAATTTCTTCTCTTTTTTTTGGCAAAAAAAAAATATCTAGGAACCATTTGCATATACAAGAAAAGACGAGGTATTCTTCACGATTACTACTACACACACGCGCAGTAAACAGGCGCATATAGAAACCAGGTTTCAGAGAACATAACTTTTGGGCATGAGTTAAAAAATATACTTGTTTATATATTATATATATTTATATACACATATGCAAATTGCATAACTTGCTGCAGTGCACGATCAAGTTTGTGCCAAAGAAAAACAAAAAAAATCGACAAAATTAAATAAAAGTTGAAAAAACGTCGACATACGCTAGGATGATGCTGGAGCGTTTCCCTCTTCGTCACGATTCACCCAGTCTTGAACACGCTGAAAGAGGTGAAAATTCCACTTAAAGCTTAAAGGCTGTCATTGAACCAGAATTGTAGAAATCTTTTCCTTTGCTTCCATTGTTACAAGCTTCTGAATATGTTATAAAAGCTTCTTGGATTCTACTCGTCTGCATTTAATATTACAGTCTATAGGTGGGCAAGCAAAGAATTATTTCAAACTGTTTTCTGTAAATCAACTAATTGTATAGCACACTTTTGTGCGCCTCCTGCATACTGCAGTGAGTATATTGAAACGAGAGCCCCAGGGACGAACGAGTGAAGTACAGACATTGCACTTGAAAATTAATGGCAACTTGACGTTGGTTATGCAACCATTGGGGTACTCCTTTGCCACAAAGGCAACTACTTATTTCAGTTTTTCCTGTGCCAGGATCTGTGCTTCGTTTTCATTATAATAACAGCCCATTGCGGAATTTTGATGCAGTAAATGCTCGTTCCTCTTCTTCTCCACCTACCTTTAGTCTGACACTCCTACCTGTACGTCTCTCATTTACTGTTGCTTTAATTTTTTATCGTTTCGAGGTTAGTTTGAAAAACTTTTGCTGTCATTGACCGGCCTCGCCGAGACCAAGCGGTAGAGGGAGCCCAGGGCCAGACACCGACGGCTGGCAGCTGGCAACTGGATAGCCGGGCAGCCTATGCTCGGCACGCCCCTTTGTCTAGCGAGTGGGCAAGCGGCATCCGGTTGTGTGTCCTTCAACTAACTTCCAGCCGATGCTATAGTGCACAAGTAGTCTAGTCATGTTTAGTCCTTTGCGATCGTCCTGGTCCGTCGTCCACTGTCCATTGGCATTGGCTCGTCGTTATTGCTTTCGACTGGTTTGGTTTATCGTCGCTGGCAGCCATAGAGTACTCGTAAATTTTGAGCACTCACCCACCCGCCGCATTTTGGGTGAATGCCTTAAATTTGTATAAATACGACGAAATGTGCCAGCACGTTTTGGTTTTTGTGCAGTTATTGCTACTGCTGCTGCTGCTGCTGCTGTTGCCACTAAATTCATTCATAATGGGTTTTTCAGTCCGCTCACATCCCAGTTGGGTCCATCCTCACACTATGGTGCATGGTGTATATAAATTCTGCGTTTTTACGCAAACTGAAATTTATTATGGCGCAGCATAGTAATTTATAAATGTTATGCCTTCTAAGTGTTGCGCTTTTACCCTTCTATTATCAGACTGTCTGCAATGAATAAATACCCGGATGCTGCTCTGCATTATGCTCTTGCCCAGTCATATGTCTCGCACAACTGTTAATTTTATATAAAGTGCATAAGCAATATACACTTTCCCCACCAAGACGATATACCCGTGTTAAGTTAAATAAGAACTCATAGGGTATCTTAAGGTCTTTTACTAGCTTCCTGTGATGGTGCAACAAATTGCCTTCTGGTTGAGGTTTTTATTTCTCTGATCCACTTAACCTTACCTACTGAAGTGTCCGCGGATAGGGTACTGATGTGTATATAACAAGTAAGAAAACTCTAGTCGGCGCGCCCGACTAGGGGATACCCTAATCCCACCCCCCATAGTTTTCTTAATATAGTCCATAACTCGTATGTACAACCATATCACGCGACTTAAATCTATGCCAATGGTACTAAGAATGTCGATCAAAGAGGAATTATGCAAACAAATTCGACACACAGATTATGCCAGCACACTTTTGCAAGCTCACAAGAATTGTTCCGTTACTATTAAAGAAGAAGAATCGAAAACATCTTCGCACAGCGACACACAGCGACACACAGCGACACACAGCGACACACAGCGACACACAGCGCCACACAGCTCACAAGAATCGTTCCGTTACTATTAAAGAAGAAGAATCGAAAACATATTCGCACAGCGACACACAGCGCCTGCGACTGCGACACACAGCGGCGAGCGGCATTTGGAAGTAGGTAGCAAAAACAATTCGAACACAATTCGACCCAAACTCAAAGGCAATTGCGGCTCTTAGAAAATTTGTTCGCGAGCATTTGCATGTATGCGTGCACATGTATACAAATTGAACATGTATAAGCGCCACCTGGTCTGTGTGGGCTTTGCAGTTCAATCGCTGTTGATCTAGCCAAACATTTTGTTTAATAACTTTTGTGTTTATCAACGGATTTTGATGAAACTTTCACCATATGATTTAAATAATTGATTTAGTTTTCAAAAAGACCAAACACCATATATATTGCAACTGAAAATAAATTTCAAAATTATGGGGAAATTTGGGGCCGGTATCCAAATGTAACAAAAACCGAAATTGGTAAAAATACACATAAAGCTACATGCGAAATTTGGAGTCTCTAGCTCTTAAGATAAAAAAGATAAAAAATCATAACTGTTTTTTCATATGGTTTTAAATCGATAACAAATATTCAGGAATAGTTATCGATTTTCTGAAACAAACTCGATATGCGCGCCCAATATACGCGCCTAACAAAAAAAAATTCAAGTCTCTAGCTCTTATAGGTTCTGAGATCGACGCGTTCATACATACGGACGGACGGACGGACAGACAGACGGACAGGGCTCAATCAACTTGTCTTGTCGTCCTGATCAAGAATATATATACTTTTGGGGGTGTGGCACGCCTCCTTCTGCCTGTTACATACTTTTAACAAAAACATTATACCCTTTTTTACCATTTTCAATGGGATCAGGGTATAAAAATAAATAAGTGTGTGTGTGCGTAAATATACATGTGCATATTCGTAAATGCAATGGCCGTTTGAGCATGTATCGGTATGTGATAAATTTGTTACGTCTGTAGCCTCTGCTCTCGCAGTTGCTGCTGTTGTGACCATAACCATTTGGCAACTAGAAATTGGAACTTTATGTTCGCCTGCCTCCCTATCCGCTTTTGATTTTTGAGTGCGATTGCCAAGGATTTATTAACAGCGAGTGCGGGAGCACAATGCTAACGGCTGTAAAACAAAGTGCTTTACCTTTCACGCGCACAAAAATGTGCAAAGGGAACATTTAACATTCTTCTTTTACTTAAGCATCTTAGTCAAAAATACCTGGATGAAATGTACTGTTGCAAGAGCAGACGGCTCTTCATTAGGGCGAGACAAGTTTTGCAATTTCTTGAGGCATACTTTTAGGTGGCGCATATGAAATAACTGCTTACGTCAGCACCGCTGTCACAGTCTTTTCTTGAACCCTTTTCATCCGCAGCTCCATGAAACACCACCCGAGAAAAGTATGTTACAAACGAAGGCACAGGCACGCGGAGCATTAGCAAAACAATTTTTGTTGCCGTCATCGCCGCTGCATTTGTGGAATTTTTTGCTTTATAAGTATGTGGACTGGCATTTCATCATTTTAGTATTACAAACGTGAAAGAGGGATTGACACTTGGAACTCGCTATCTGCGTGCATAATTTATATTCTTTTAATGTTTTCTCTTTGGCTTCGTAAACAGTTTTTAATGATTTCATTTGGCATCATAATGCATCCTATATGTTGGCTTGTTGTTTAAGTCGTCGTGTCTATGTAATTAAAATTGCAACGTACACACTCACGCACGCGCTGAAGTCATTCACTAGCACATATACATACAAAGACACACATGCACACCCACATCAGCTTGAATGATGCGGCTGTCGCTTTTGTTGCCATGAGCCCTTCCACATATAAATATGTTAATTAAAATAATGCTACCCCAGCGCTACTGACAAAAAAAAACCCATGCAAATGCCTTATGTTAGAATAGCTTCACACAGTCCCCTGCAGGCGAGCTTTGTCACCATTTTGCGTTTACACGCCACGCTCAACGCCTTTCAAAAGGCAACATTGCCATCCAGCCAGCCAACCAACCAGCCAGCCTCATTACATGTTACGTATACGCAACGAAGCTTGTAGCAGGAGCAGCATAACGCAAAACAGAATGTAAACAAGCGCAAGTATGATGACTTCCGTTGTTGGAAGCGAGGAAAGAGACTGCCATAGCTTTCCCTAACTGGGCCGCCATCTTTTGTGCTTTCTCTGATGTGACTTTCGCATTGAAAATAAATAAAATCAGCATATATATATATATATATATATATATATATATATACAAATTAAGAGGTCGACGTAAGAAATGTATTAAGCCCCTGACTACGAGTAAGGGGCCCGCTTAGCCGGCACCACATAATTATGATCTTGACAGTCTGCTTGGCAAGCGGGCACTTGGGCTCCCGACCACTCTGTACCTGTTATCCATGTGGATTACATAATTGTATATTAATTATGTTAAGCTAGTGAGAAAACTCTATGGCTGTCTGACTAGGAGATACCCTGATGGAAGAGTTATAGTTCCACCGAGAAGCAAATTAAAAAAAAAAGTAAAGTAGCAGACAGACAAACGGACAAGGATAAATCAACGGGGCTTGTCGTCCTGATCAAGAATATTTATATGTGAGGCACGCCTCCTTTTGCCTGTTACATAAATTTTCACAAAAATATAATTCCCTGCAATTTTATTCTCAATGGATTCAGGGTATATGCATAGACAAGACTGCCTCCTTGAGACATTTCGAGTGGGCTATTTATTTTGTTGTTCTTTTTACCCGTTAAAGATAAGTTTCAAGTATTTTCTTCAAAATATTAAGCAGATCTATCAGTTATAGGACCTTATTTTACCTTTCCTTATACATGTTGTAGTTTGTCTAGAGTCATACAATCTTAAAATTATTTGGAAAGCAATGTCATTCAACTGCGCCGTTTTCATATGGCTTGCGCCTAACGAGTTTCCCGTTGCCTTAGGTCATTGCAATTTTATACTGGGACACGAAAGTGTCTCATAAGCAAGCACACACCCACACACTAGCATACACACTCGCCCACCTTAACACAGAGGCACATACATTTTTGTAGAGTACGTTCAGTACGTCAACGCTCAACATTGCGCTTTCGACATATTCTCGTCGTCGTATATGAAAATTCATTTCAATTAGTGAAATGGTTTTGGGATTTGTATGACAAACCAAGCAAGCAAGCAACCAACCAGCCAACGAGTGCGGCAGTGGCAGATAGACGCTACGGTCGTCGCATGTGTAGCGCTTGCTGCAACTTTATTTACCTTCACGTGGCGTATAAATTGTAAATAGAGATATAAACGGGTGTGCAATGTAAGAAGTTCTCTTTCTCTCTGTCTGTGTGTGTCTGTGTACGGCTGTTTGTGGGTGGGTGTATCCTTGCCACATTATGAGCCTGTATTCAAGGTATGTGCTTCAAAGATTGCGATTAAATTTTGAGTGCTCTGTCGTAAGGTGGGAACTGAGAGTGATTCATGCCTGCAAAGGCCATTGAACTGAATGAGGCTTAAAGTAAACTTTAGTTATGCTCTGGCGCTTAACAGTTATTAGTTTGGTTATTTCCTTAAAGCAGCTATATATTTATGTGGTTTCACCTTAGAGATGTATCTAAGCTTGCGCATTTCACACAAGTTGCTCCTACGACGACGCCTTGGGGACGCTATTTCCTATTAGGGACTACAAAACAAGCGGATCTAACTCCCCGACCTCCGGGTGCTCTCTCTCCCGAATTTATTTTACTCTAAATAGTTGATACAATAGCCAAGCGCCAGCAGAAAAATAGAACACGTGAATTCCAACAAAAAAACAGAAACTAGCCATCAATGCAAGACTGGTAATTATTTATGGGACTGTGTGACCTTTCATTTGATTACCACGCCACTATAGGTACGAGGTATCTGTAGCAGTTGCTTGCCAACTTAGTCTCGGAGTTGCTCCACCTATTTTGTGGTACTTTTCTTAGTCATTTGTGACACGCTAAAGTAGCAGACATTCTGCAAGTTTGTTTGACAAGTGTGACAAGTTTTAAGGCCCATAACTAACAAACAAAGCAGCCAAACAGAACATCTCCCAGAGGCAGGCTATCTGGTTACCTTGCAAACAGCAACAGGATCAGGTCTGCCGTCTTGCTACTGCCTTATCAAATGCTGTGGTTAAGCCTAGGCATATTACATATGTACATCGCACAAGCTACAGAGACGACATAGGGCAATAAAAGTAAATTTCGCACCCAGCGGTTGCTGTCCTGTCTCTGATTTTTGCCAAGGGTGGCTATCAGAAGCCCCCAAAGACTTTCACACGACTCGTTAAACTTTTTGCCATTGTTATATTTCTGCTTGGTTAGTTGATTTCATCTTCTGCCACACCAGAAACGTATGTGTGTGTGTATAAATATGTTTGTGTGTGAATGTGTCTAGGTGTGCTATTTAATATTCGTTTTTGGTTTTACTCACTTCCTGGCTCTCAGCTCCGACTTTTTGGTTATGCGCATAATTTATAGAGTACCAAAATATGTTGCCGTGAGCTTGTCTGGCCGAAAGTTGAAAGCTTTACGTTTAAAAAGTTGCATTTTCTTCCCATTGTATATTTGCTTGAGTCTTTATACCAGTTATTGGGATTCAAGAAGATGACGCCTGCCAAAGCGCACATGTCTCAATATCAGTATTAATGCTCTTTTGGTAATTATTTAATATTCCGACTGTACTATACAAGCCGCCCAATCTGATTGATAAATGATATTTACCTTTTAGCGCCCGATTGAATGCAACGCTAACGAGTCGAATCAGACATTAGGCATTTAGATAATCACCAACAACATCGTAATAGCAATTACCATCATTAGTTTAAAGTCAAGTGGTAATGGCATGCAATTAGTTAGCAGACGTAATTCGAGCTTGGCCAATATGTTAGCATGCCTGAATTATGTAAGTCAATTTGGATGAGGTTTCCCTCTGGCTCTAATTGACAACTAAACGTCCACGCTGCCATTAAAAACAAAGCAGAGAGGTTCGGCGTGGCTCTATATCTTGTCAAGTTTTCCGTATTATTATTCAAATGATTACGCATGGGAAATGTCCAATCAATCATTTATTTAGTCAAAGATCCTTTTCCTTATATTATATTTATCATTATATATTATTATTAATATTAAAATGTCATATTAATATTATTAAATGTTGTCACGTCACATTTCGGTATAGCTCTGAAAATCGTCTTTCGCACTACTTTCGGGTCTGGCCTTTCATATAGTACTCTCCCGGAAATGAGTGCTCTGTGTGCTTCTGACAAATATATTAAGCGGTTTGTTATAAATAATTCAATAAGTTCGCAACCCCTGAAACTGTTATAATTCTTCTAGAAGTGAACCAAGCACATTGGTGTGGTGTAATGTCTTTATTGCTGTCAGATGGTATAAACTCCAAGAATAATTGAATACGCAATCGTCACATGGCAAATCAAAGTTGACTCACACTACTTATACGACATAATGATTTTTTAATGATTTTATTGTTTTTACAACTGTGTAGGGTATTATGTAGTTAGTTAAGTCAAACAAAAATTTGCATGGAACATGTACGCGCAATATTGTTTAACTGAATTCGCAAACATAAAATGACAATTTTTCTAGTATCTAGTATATTATGACAGTTGCTTATAGACCCCGCTGTCCTCTTGTTATTTATTATGAGCCAATAGGAATTGCTTTCAGTTAATAAATAATTTATTTGTAATTCACTTGTCATGCCAATAGGGAATCAGGAAACTACTATTTAAATGTTTCATTCATGTTCTGCAGATCAAAGCAGTTACGAGCCTTTTTATAGAAAGGCCGATCTTTGAAGCTTTTATTTTTAACTGAGACTACTTTTCGCAATATATTTGTGGCTATTAAATGGATTCATGTAGATAATTTTCAGATATTTTTCAGCTTTTAGCTGGTGGGCGTACTGTTGTTATTCCTGCACACGCAATGAGTGTTAACTTACAATTAATGATTAGGGACTTTGTGCGAATGGCGGTTTTAGAAACAGTATTGGATGAATCTATTTGAGTGGACTAGAACACTAAAATCGAGAGTTTCTCCGACGAGGGTTGCCAAATGAGATATTTGTATACGAGCGTGGTGGCAAAAAATCACTTTGATAGGTTATGAAGCAAGAATGCGACTGTTGCAGAGACTCACTGCACTCAAATATTATTTAGCCGCAATACGTCCATCGCTGATGGATGGAAACTCGACAAGTTGCGTGGAAAACAGCTGTCGACTATGGACTGAACAAGAAGAGGGTATATAGCTTAGAGGTTTTGATATATTTGCTTGAAGGCAATCATTAATTTTTTCCGAACAAAAAGAAAGGAAAAGAAAAGCTTAGCATACGGTTTGCGTAGCTGTCAGATTTAGGGGACAAAAAGACCCAACGAAAAGGAGGCCAGCAAAGAAATTTAAATAAAACGATACCAACAAAATAATCTGACACATGTGCTACCAAATGATTGCCTTAACGATACTCTGGCACTCTTTACTCTACACTAGCCGATTACCCTTGGTATGCCATTGCTTAAGACCATGCAATCCAGCTTCTGAGTAAGTGCTTTAGAAGCCCAGCCAGCGAAACCATAATCCCATGTGCAGTATTTTTCAATGTATATAAAACTGAAAACATCTTATATACAGCGAACGCAAAGCTGACGTTTATTAAGCGCAAGTAAATGTGTAAAACGCTAAATTTAAAATAAAAATTGGATGAGCTTAAAGCGAATTACTGCGTGGAATTTTGAACCTTAAAAGAGACAAATCTCTATTTATTTGTCGGTAGTCGCCTAGGGTATTTAGGTGGCTTTCCAAGAACTTTTGTACCATCCGTCAATTTAGTTCCAACAACATTTTGATGTTTGGTCAACTGCCTAACCTCTTTGTTATAATCAATACCATTACTATCATCAATGATACTGTTCTCTGTGCTTTCCGATTCCGCATTCACATCGTCTTCCATATATTTTACCTGTACGATATTTTCTAAGATTCCAGAATGTGATGAATCACTTATCCACTCGTTGCTATTAACCTCAGCCATAATATCTTTACACTCAAGATCTGCCGCTTCTGGGCACTGTTCGAGACATGTCATAGTCAAGCTCATCTAAATAGAAATAGTCAGAATATTATACCCATACATCTTGAGAAATTACTATCTTACCTTTACGTGTGATCTTTTATATATATTGATGGTCAGAAGGGTCAGTAGCAAGATTGAGAAGCATGTTACGGCGGTCACTAAATCAAGAATATCAGGATCTGGTATAACCACGTCATATGTCACCAGCGGTATATCATTTCCAAAGGGAGGATACAAGAAGCGAATAAACTTAAATGTTATATTACCGATGGTAGATTTTGGAAATGGTTTTTCTGAGTCCAAAAAGCGCAAAGTATTGATAAACATTCTGGTTAATACAGTCATATTACATTTAATTAACTACACTCTAAATTAGTTCTTACCTTGCAATTTTGCTATAAGGCTGGCAAAGTAGTTTAAAAATGCTAAAATATTATAATGCGAGGACAATAAACCCTTTCGAATAGGGTTGTTTTCGGTGATGTCATTTAATGTGAATGTTATTTAATAGTGTGACCCCATTTAGTCTCTAGCACTGAATAGAACTGATTGATGGTTCTTGGCCTACTTGTGTAAGTACATAGAGCAAATCTTTGTTTGTAAAGCATTATAAATGGTTATACAGTATAAGTCAAAATCAGAAGTAAATCCAAACCGTCATCAGTCACCAACCAAACACAGACATCGAAGAGCCGTGAAATCATATAAAATAGAGTGCTGCATGCATAGGGATACGATGGTGAAACTTGTAGTTGATGCGGCGCAGCCGCTGCCAACTAGCTTGGCCCAGTGCGCGTGCTCTTAGCTAGAAACACGTACAAGAAATCATGAAATGTTGCCACCATAATACCGAAAATTGTACGGTAACGTGCAAGCAATCAAAGTATATGAAGGCATAGCGCCATCTAGGTCTGTGCCTTGCTTTCGGAAAGTCGTACACGTCTGATTTTTACTACACACGTGTGGGATGTGACGTCAACAGCATGCCAACTGTCTACTGCCAGCGAGGAACTTTCCTTCCTCTCTCTCTGTCTCATTTTCTACCCCTATCTGTTATGTCGAGACATTGAGAAATTCTCTGGCAGACATGCCACCAAAATGTATGGCATAGCTGACGACCCAGACGTGTCAGACATAGAGCCTGTTTCTCGCTTGTGCTGTTTAAGTAAGCATGCAAATGTCACATGCTGTTGACTCCTGAAGTCGCACAGCCTGGTGAACCGGCAGTCGTATAGGCGGGCGTACAGGCAGCTGTAAAGTCGGACATCAGCCAATCTAGATAAGCAGTCTGTTATCAGTAGACGAACATCTGTGTGCGTATTCATAAAAGATGCGACAGCGTGGTTAGTAACCCCAAGCATGTGGCGTACTTTTATATAATTCCTCTATGGGCATACGATTTTTGACTGAAGCTTGTTGATTTTGCACGAAGCCAAGATGGATAGTTTTAGTAATTTCAGTAGCCCTTTGATGTTACTGTGAAATTGTCAAGAAATTAAAGCATAGTTTTCCCAGTATTGCAGTTTCAAGCGAACATCACATTCAACTGAAATAGATCGGCCTAGTACAATAATGACCACGGCTTTGCTGTCAGTGTTAATCATAAATTTATTTGGTACATCGAAAGATGTCAGTAACTTATATATAATTGATTATTTGATTCTTCACCGGCCACAGAAGTCTTCTGGGGCATCTATTGAAAATCTAGCTGAGTTCCCAAACGTAAAATTACTGCACGCACAGACAATTTATTTTTTACTTCTTTCGTTTTGGCTTTCAATAACAGGCGTCTCAAGGCAAGACGATGACTGCTGAATCCCAGGTGTATTGCAAATCAAAAAATCAGGCAACCAGAGGCACAACTCTGCAGGGAACACGCACGCCGAGGCAATCAGTTAAATGTTTGTAGAGCTCGCCAATGCCAGCCAAAGCACTCGCGTCTCTGAGAGGCAAAAATTCAAGTTCTCTTTGCGTTTTCAGTTCTCCTTTGTTTATGCCACTAGATGCCTTCGCCAAAAATTGAGTAGAACTGAGTTTGCTCGCACCACGAAATAAAAGAACTGAAAAGCAACAAAATCAAATAGTGGCATTGTGGCCAAACAGGGAGCGACGCTCGATGAAACGGCAAGTTGAAAAATCGTTGCGAGAAATAGAAGCGGTAAAGCAAAAAGCTACCTAAAACCGAAAGACAACAGCTTAGAAATAGACGAACTGATTTGACTTTAAAGAAAAAAGAAACAAAACCCTGACATGTAATGAAACTGACAATTTAACTCGCACTGTGTGCTCATGTTGAAAAATCGTGTTATCGATCTAATGCATTGCACTATAGATATGTGGATATACACACACAAAAAATATGAGTACATTTATATACCTACATACATACATGTATACATACATACGAAAGGGGTACCCATTTTACACTTTAAGTATAAGGAGCAAATGCGCACTGCCGAAAGGGTTGGCTCCATGCTCTGTTTAAACTTCCCTTTGCCTTTGCCATAGCATTTCGCTTTGCCTTCTGTAACGGCGTCGGCTTTATCGCTGGCTTCTAGCTTTCAGACTGACTGACATTTTCATGTTGTTTACGAGATTTCTCTTTTTTTGTCTGCCTTTCCATTGGCTAGATTTTTCGGCAAAAGCATTTGATTAATTCGTAGCAGTTTTCAATTGCTTTAGTTCCTTTTTCACTGAAAACCTCTAAGTATATTTCTGCCTGTGATTTTGAATAGAAAGCAGCTTAAGCGTATGAGCCCAGTCCGTCTGTCCGACCGTCTATCCATATGTATGAACGCGTTGATCTCAGAACCTATAAAAGGTAGAAAGTTGACTTCTTTTTATGCCCTAAAATCATTAAAAATAAATTTTCAGGGTATAATGTTTTTGTGCAAATGTATTAAACTCTGGGGTGCCCGCCTATGTGAAACCCAGATCCCATCCAATTATAGTGTTTGATTATAGTCCATAATCGTATGTAGAACCATATCCCGCGACGTAAATCTATGACAATTTTTTAGGAATGTCGATCAAAGTAGAATTATGCAAACAAATTCGACAGAGAGATTATACCAACACACTTTTGCAAGCTCACAAGACTTATTCCGTTACTATCAAAGAAGAAGAATCGAAAGCATATTCGAACTGTTCAAGTAGGTAGCAGACAATTCATATACAATTCAAATACAATTCGAACACAATTCAACGCAATTGCGATTCTTAGAGCATTTCAATGTATGTGTGCACATGTATAGATAATGAACATGTGTAAGCGTCAACTTGTCTCTGTGCGCTTTGCGTTTCGATCGCTGTTGATGTGGCCAAACATTTTGTTTAATAGCTTTTGCGTTTATTAACGGATTTTGGTGAAACTTTCCCCATATAATGTAAATAATTTTTGATGCGTTTTAGAAACCAAAATCCTTCACATTTATTTCATATTTGCAACTGAAAATAGTTTTCAAAATGTTGGGGGAAAAAATCTAAGTTGATAAAAATTCACGCAAAGCGACACGCGAAATTTGGAGACATCGGTCAATGCATTGAGGTTATAAACCACGCCCTTTATTATGGTACATATTTAATATATATGTGTAAATGTATGTCTCAAATGCAGCTAATCTGGGGGTGTCAAGATACTTCTGTTTATAGAAGAAAAATCAGTCCGATGGACAGGGAAATTTTAATGACAAAGGCGAAGGAGAAAGAACTCGATAAATTAAGGAACATGTGTTGAATACGTTGGAGTTTATTTCTGGTAATTGGAATAAAGTTCACAGCATATCAGCGACAGCTTTCAAGATCATAAGGCTATCTCTGTCAAACATATCTCTCTCACATAATAAATGCCACTCGTAATGGCTTGCAACAAAATGATTTTATACGCCTATTATGAGTACTGGCAATTGTCGGTTTTGAGTCTTCTTGCTGTAAGATTGAAGTGATTGTATTGGACATTATTATGATTATTGCGAAAATACAAATAAAGCGCAATGGCTAGCTGTCCGCCGCCAGTTGCCAGTTACAGATACTGCTGTTGCTGATTTTTCTGTTGCTGCTGTTACTCCTTCTGTTGAAGTTGCAGTAATTGATTATTATTAATATGGCAGAACACAGAAGCTGAGCGGCGGTTAAACATGCAAAATGCTTTAAACGCATTGCGAACAGAAAGAGATTGAATGAATCAGTCGATGGATGAACCACAGCCAGTATGGACGACTGTCAATTCAATTGCCACCGAAGACATGTAGACTATCTTTATAGTGCCAACTGCCACACACAAGCTGAGTTACGTTGTGGCCCTTCTGTTTTTTTCCTTTTCATTCACTCTCTTTATCCATCTGTTTCGTTCTCTTTCTCTGCATAATATGTGGCATGTAAATAGAGTCAACGGTAGGCATTGTTGGCAGCAGTGTGCATACCGAATGCTTCACTTTTCGCATAATATTTTACCAAGGTTGAGTTTGTTGGTGTTTTTGCTGCTGATGCTGCTGTTTGGTTGGCCATTAACATAATTTCAATTTGCATAAAATGACCTTAAATATTACATTTTGGACAGCTGCAACACTGAAATTACGATTGCAACTCCAACTGGCTGACTGACAGCTACCACGTCCCTCCTGTGGAAAATGGGTAGCTAGTTACAGGTGTGGAATTGTCGCACTCTGCGAATTGCGTGCTTTATTAGCAACACACACACACACATATTTAATTTAGATTGCATTTTTTTTGCCCTAATGCATATTATTTTCAAATCTAATGCGAACAATTTGAACAAGTTATTTGGCTATTCTGTGGTCACTTTATGTGGATATCCAGAAATTGCATTTAATTTTGTTCGAGCGTGCATGTATTTAGGCGTAAAGCTAATTAATTGAAGTGCTTACAAATACAATTGGAAGGGTAATGGCTCTCTGCCTGACTGTGTGCATCCTTTTAATGGGAACCACCCCAATCAAAATAAATAAATGGACTCACTCATCTAAGTATTATCAATAATTAAGTTATATGGCATAATTTTTGGGTATTTAATTTATTATTTAATTATTATTAATTATTAAGATATACAGGACAGGCTTACGACTTAAGATCATAAGTCGTCTACTAATACTAAAAGATGTGCACGCAAATTACTTATCCGACATAAGATATTTAATGTAAAACAAATGTTTTATTTCTCGTTTTGAATTCAAAAAAAAAAAACAATTAAAAAAAATCTAGTCGGCGCGCCCGACTAGGAGATACCCTAATCCCACCCACTCTTAATTTTTATACCCTGAATCCATTGAAAATGGAAATTTCAGGGTATAATGTTTTTGTGCAAATGTATGTAACAGGCAGAAGGAGGCGTGCCACACCCCATAAAGTATATATATTCTTGATCAGCTCGACGAGCTGAGTTGAACTAGCCCTGTCCGTCTGTCCGTCCGTCCGTCCGTCCGTCCGTCCGTCCGTCCGTCCGTCCGTCCGTCCGTCCGTCCGTCCGTCCGTGTAAACACCTGGATTTCTGCAACCACAAAAGCTAGAGACTTCAAATAAAAAGCAAAATGCTCGATAATACCATACGCTGTACGAGTTTATTTTTTTTTTTCGATAACTCATCCCATTTCTTTTTTATCGATAACTATCGAAAATATCGCTTTGTTTTTGAGGTCTGGCGTGCACACCGTTAAAGATAGAATCGTGCACTAAGTTGCGTTTGATAGCTATATTGAACCCGCACATTTTGTCATTTTTGGATTTTTGATGCCACGCCCCTTTCGCCCACAATTAAACAAAATCGATAACTCACGTATATCAAATACTAGAGACTTGAAATTTGGCAAATAGGTACATTTGGATGTCATAATCATGCCCCGAAAATTTCATTAAGAACATAGGTCTAGAAAAAAAGTTATTAAACAATAAAGTTTGCATAGCACAGCCTCTGCTGCAGCCGCAAAACTGTGCAGTGAGCATATTACGTGCATGCATATGTTTGTGTGCGTGTGTGTGTGCATGTGTTGTTTACTATTAATGAATAAATGAAGCTCTTAATGATTGGTATTACAGCTCAATGGATTCAGGGTATCTCTTAGTCGAGCAGTCTCGACTAGAGTTTAGTTACTTGTTTTAATATAGTCCACAACTCGTATGTACATCCATATCATGCCACTTAAATGTATGACAATTGTACTAAGAATGTCGAGCAAAGAGGAATTATGCAAACCAATTCTACGCAAAGATTATACCAACACACTTTTGCAAGCTCACAAGAATTGTTCCGTTACTATTAAAGAAGAAGAATCGAAAACATTCGCACAGCGAAGTAGGTAGGAAAAACAATTCAAACACAATTCGGCCCAAACTCAAAGGCAATTGCGATTCCTAGAAAATTTGTTCGTGAGCATTTGAATGTATGTGTACACATGTATATAAAATGAACATGTATAAGCGCCAGCTGGTCTCTGTGCGCTTTGCAGTTCAATCGCTGTGGCCAAACATTTTGCTTAATAACTTTTGTGTTTATCAACGGATTTTGATGAAACTTTCACCATATGATTTAAATAATTGTTGTTCAGAAATAGTTATCGATTTTCTGAAACAACCTCGATATGCGCGTCCAATATACGCGCCTAACAAAAAAAATTCAAGTCTCTAGCTCTTATAGGTTCTGAGATCGACGCGTTTATACATACGGACGGACGGACGGACGGACGGACGGACAGACAGACAGACGGACAGGGCTCAATCAACTCGTCTTGTCGTCCTGATCAAGAATATATACTTTTGGGGGTGTGGCACGCCTCCTTCTGCTTGTTACATACTTTTCCCATTTTCAATGGGATCAGGGTATAAAAAAAAAAAAAGTTAAACAAATTCGATCATAGCAGAAGCTGAAAAATAGACTAAAGTTTCCTATAAATATTTTTGGCACACTGTTGAGGACCTTTCTTCGAATTGCTCCATCCATCTATCCAACTTGACTATTATTGCCAATTAATATTATTGCCAATTAATATGCTCCTGAAAACTAAAAATTCTTTTGAATACATAAATAAGCGCTGAACTTAAAGCATTTTACTGAGTCGCGAAGTAGCACGCAATCCCTGAACTCTCGCACAGACATCAGCGAAACTTTGAAATATTTTCAACTCGATTACCATAACCCAACTAAGAATCATAATGAAATTTATCCATTTGACACTTAACTTTCTACAAAGGGCATAGCTAGCGAAAGCTGCCAATTGTAAGAGAGGAGGGGTCGGCTGCGCAAAGAAACTTTCTGCTTCTGTTTGTCTGGGGCGACCAAAAAAAGCATCGTCATCTTCAACTTTCCGTACAATTTTCTTCAAATTGAGTTAGTCAATTAAAAATTTTCGTATAGTGCGTACATTCAATATGCTCTTGAAATGCTGTTGCTGCACGGCAAGCGTTTAGGGCTCGTTGCGCAATTCAAATTTTGAGGCTCCCAGTTGGCAGCGTTTTAGTTTTTTGGAGCATCGCAAGACCCTCAAAGACTGACGACTTTACAAAATGTTTTATACACAAAATTATCGGCCCATCCCGCATCCATTACCAAAACTAAGTTAAAGCCCCGAGTCTCTGTATGGTAGGGTGTTTACATGTTTACAGCGCTTTCAATGATACAGCAAAATTTTGGCTCTGCAGCCTTTAGTTTTTATCTTATACATTTTTATACCCTGATCGCATTGAAAATTTGAAAAAAAGGCTATGATGGTTTTATTAAAAGTATGTAACAGGCAGAAGGAGGCGTGCCACACCCCATAAAGTATATATATATATATATATATATATATATATATATATATATATATATAAAGATGAGTTGATTGAGCCCTGTCTGTCCATCCGTCCGCCCGTCTGTGCGTATGTATGAACGCGTCGATCTCAGAACCTATAAAAGCTAGAGACTTGAATTTTTGTTGGGCTCGTGTATACCACGCCCATTTCGAGTTTATTTCAGAAAATCCATAACTACTCCTTAATAATTGTTATGGACTTGAGACAATATGAAAACTAAGTTAAGATTTTTTATTTTTTTCATCTTAAGCTAAGCTCCAAATTCAAAATTTTACCAATTTCCATTTTCGTTACATTTGAATACCAGCCCCAAATTTCCCCAAAATCCTGAAAATTATGTTAAGCTGAAAATATGGGTCGAATTGTGTTTGAATTGTCTGCTACCTACTCTAACAGTTCGAAATGCTTTCGATTCTTCTTTAAAAATATTGGAACAATTGTTGTGGGCTGGCAAAAATGTATTGGTGTAATATATTTGTAGAGTTGGTTTGCATAATTCTTCTTTGATTGGCATTCTTAGTGCCATTGTCATAGATTTAAGTCGCGTGATATGGGTCTACATACGAGTTATGGCCTATATTCAAAAAGTATGATCTGGGTATCTTGTAGTCGGGCCCCTCCGACTAGCGTTTTTACTTGTATTAGTTGTATTAGCATACTCAGTTGTATTAGCATACTCAAATTTTGTGTATACGTAAGCTCATTAAGCTGGAGAAGTTTTTTGCCTTAATTTGGCTTTGCATATAACTTAGTTGCTTGTTTTCGAATCACTGAATCCTTTGACCGAAGCCGAAGTGCCGCAATATTGCTGCATTGTCTCTCTATGCAAAGAGCACTTGTCTTTGCGCAAAAGCCATGCAAATAGGCCATAAATTCATATTTTATTGGCTTGGCTCACACAGAGCCCCGACAAACACCAGGTACAACACTCCAGACAAGAAACAACTGCAATGCATTGAATCCTCGACTGATGCTGCCACAAAATGCTGAAAAGCTTCACACAAACAATTATGTCAACTATAATCTGCTTTGCTTTCGTTCCTCTCACTCTATGTATTTATATATTTATATACATATTGCATGTGTGCTAGCAATGAACTTGTGGCATTGTATGCATTGCTATATTGAATACTTGGTGCTTGAGCAAAATGTAGTAAATCAGGCAAAAAATTATTTCTTTTGAATACTTTCAACCGAATAGAGAATATATTATGAGTGCAATAGGCCTATGAAATTGCGCCAGACTTGCAGTAAACATATACAATTATTTAGCAACAAAAATAAATATACATCCATTTCCATATCAAAACAAGTAATAAAACTCTAGTCGAGACTGCTCGACTAAGAGATACCCTGAATCCATTGAGCTGTAATACCAATCATTAAAAGTTTCATTTATTCATTAATAGTAAACAACACATGCATACACACAAACATATGAATGCACGTAATATGCTTACTGCGCAGTTTTCCCGGTGCAGAAGAGGCTGTGCTATGGAAACTTTATTGTTTAATAACTTTTTTTCTCGACTTATGTACTTAATGAAATTTTCGGTGAGTGACATTCATATGTACCTATTTGCCAAATTTCCAGTCTCTAGTATTTGATATATGTGAGTTATCGTTTTTGTTGAATTGTGGGCGAAAGGGGTGTGGCATAAAAAATCCAAAAATGACAAAATGTATGGATTCAATAGAAATGGGACGAGTTATCGAAAAAAAAAAATAAACTCGTACAGTATATGGTATTATCTATACGGACGGACGTACGGACAGACGAACAGGGCTAGTTCAACTCAGCTCGTCGAGCTGATCAAGAATATATATACTTTATGGGGTGTGGTACGCCTCCTTCTGCCTGTTACATACATTCGCACAAAAACATTATACCCTGAAATTTCCATTTTTAATGGATCCAGGGTATAAATACACATTTATTTCCAATTGTTATTATTTTGTTATTTATTCGAACTGATGTGCATAAAACGGACCGATATCTTATATCACTACACTTACAATTCTTATCGTAAGCTTTCCTAGTTGTATTTCAAATAGGTTTTCGAGCCGCATGGTTCTAATAGGCAACAGAGATATTGAATATGTCGAGAAACTTTTCGAATTTGTAGTTTATCTCGGTGGGTATCCAAACACTATAAGATTGCTAAGCGGCAGCCGTTTAGGCGCCAATGCAGTTAACAGCCCGTAAATATGATGTGATTGCAATTGAATGTAATTATAGTAAAAACTACTAAAAAGTTGTGTGTGTTGGTTTCATAGCATAGCGGAAAATGCAAACTCGAATTGTCCTCTACATTGCATAAGACCCATATTCTATGCCTACATATAATTCTGTATAAAATTCTATTTAGTTCATGCTCAAGTTTCCATTTGCAGCTATTTGGCAAAGTATTGCAAGCAACTGAGCTCGTTGTCTTGTGATCCTTTGATTGTTGTTATTTTAATTAAAAACAAGTAAGAAACTTCTGTCAGAGATCCCTTTGAGATACCTTGACGCCATAACTCCATCGTATTTTTTTAGTACATAAGTAAAACCAAATCAAGCAACCTAAATATATTTGACAATGGTACTAAGAATGTCGATCACAGAAGCATTATGCAAAATAAATCTAACAATACATAATCAAAACACCGTTACTATAACAGAAGAGATAAACAAAGCGAAGACCTGCAAATTTAAAGTAGGTAGCCGACAATGAAGTAGCAGCTGATAATTCAAAGACAATTCAATAAAAATTCAAATACAATTCAACCCAAACTTAAACGTTTTAATTTACGTTTGCACATGTATTGAAAAGAGTCAGCTTGGATCTGCTGGGCGCTACGCTCCGTGTGCCTTTGCTAAGAGGCCAAACATTTTGTTTTATACTTTTGTGTTTCTTAACGCAATTTTATGAAACTTTCACCATCTGATAAGAATATTCTTAATAATTAAAAAACTCCTTCTGCCTGTTACATACTTTTAATAAAATCATTATACCCTGTTTTCCCTTTTCAATGGGATCAGGGTATGAAAATGTAAAATGGAAACCAGAACCGAAACAGAAACCAAAAGGCAAAGGTAAAAAACAGCCAGTACGAGGAAACATTAATCAGCGTTAAAAGTCGCATTAAACAAAATGGGCGCGGCAGGGCTGGAACCAGTGCAAATCGCACGCAACCCCACTGACAGCCAAGCAACCCAATAAGGATCCAAGAATTATCGAAAGAAAATGGGAAAGCTGTTGGCGAAAGGGAAATCTAAAACACAAAAAGAAAAAGAAAATAAGACTTAGCACGCATAGCTCCTATTGGGAGAAAGCGTCAACCAGCAATAAAGAACGCGCCGAAATGAATGACTGGCAGGAAAAATCATTAAAAAGTCGTAAAAATCAGTGGAAATGGTGAATGGTGAGGAAATGGAGACGGCTACTGGAAATACGTACGCTTTATAATTAGAATTTAATCAAGCGCAAATCGCAAGCTCTCGCAACTTGCAAACTGAGCCAGGCCAGCAACAAAAATTGGTTGGCCTTTATAGGCGGGCCTCGCACTCTGTATTAGTGTGCGTGTATACGAGAGCGCGTAGCTTTTGTTTAAAGTGTAATTAAAAGCGTCGTGAAAACCTTTTAGTGTAACGCGAACAGAAGGTCTGGGTGCGGTGATATTAAATTTCCCGAAACTCTAACAAAACTCTAGTCGAGACTGCTCGACTAAGAAATACCCTGAATCCATTGAGCTGTAATACCAATCATTAAAAGTTTCATTTATTCATCAATAGTAAACAACACATGAACACACCCAAACATATGCATGCACTAACATGCACGTAATATGCTTACTGTGCAGTTTTGCGGCTGAAGAAGAGGCTGTTCTATGGAAACTTTATTGTTTAATAACATTTTTTTTCGACTTATGTTTTTAATTAAATTTTCGGAGAGTAATTATGAAATTCATATGTACCTATTTGCCACATTTGTCATTTTTGTTGAATTGTGGGCAAAAGGGGCGTGGCATCAAAAATCCAAAAATGACAAGATGTGCGGATTCAATATAGCAATCAACCACAACTTAGTTCACGATTCTATCTTTAACGGTGTGCACGCCAGGCCTCAAAACAAAGCGATATTTTCAATAGTTATCGATAGTAAGGAAATCGGACGAGTAATCGACAAAAAAAAAAAAACTCGTACAGCGTATGATATTATCGAGCATTTTGCTTTTTTTGAAGTCTCTAGCTTTTGTGGTTTACAAAATCCACGACAGACGGGCAGGGCTAGTTCAACTCAGCTCGTCGAGCTGATCAAGAATATATATACTTTATGGGGTATGGCACGCCTCCTTCTGCCTGTTACATACATTCGCACAAAAACATTATACCCTGATTTTCCATTTTCAATGGATTCAGGGTATAATAAAAACTCAATCAGGAAGTCCGACCTTGTCTAAACTTCTAGTAATTGATGAAAGGTAGCAACTTTTTGGATGTGTCGATGATCGAAACAGTTAAATTCAAAGACATTTACAACGAAAAAATAAGTAAGAAAAATCTAGTCGGAGGTGCCCGACTACAAGATACCAAGATCCCATCCGATCATAGCTTTTGAATATAGCCCATAACTCGTAAGTAGAACCATATAACGCAACTTAAATTTATGACAATAGTACTAAGAATTATGAAAAAAATCTACAAATAAATTATGCCAACAAACTTTTGCAGGTCCACTATAATTGTTCCGTTACTATTAAAGAAGAAGAATCGAAAACATATTTGCACTGCTGCAAATACTAGAAACTTGAAATTTGGCAAATAGGTACATTTGGATGTCATAATCACTCCCCGAAAATTTCATTAAGAACATAGGTCGAGAAAAAAGTTATTAAACAATAAAGTTTCCATAGCACAGCCTCTTCTGCAGCCGCAAAACTGCGCAGTGAGCATATTACGTGCATGCATATGTTTGTGTGTGTGTGTGTGCATGTGTTGTTTACTATTAATGAATAAATGAAACTTTTTATGATTGGTATTACAGCTCAATGGATTCAGGGTATCTCTTAGTCGAGCAGTCTCGACTAGAGTTTAGTTACTTGTTATACCCTGATCCCATTGAAAATGAGAAAAAAGGGTATAATGTTTTTGTTAAAAGTATGTAACAGGCAGAAGGAGGCGTGCCACACCCCCAAAAGTATATATATTCTTGATCAGGACGACAAGACAAGGTGATTGAGCCCTGTCCGTCCGTCTGTCCGTCCGTCCGTCCGTCCGTCCGTCCGTCCGTCCGTCCGTATGTATGAACGCGTCGATCTCAGAACCTATAAGAGCTAGAGAATTGAATTTTTTTTGTTAGGCGCGTATATAGGACGCGCATATCGATTTTGTTTCAGAAAATCTATAACTATTCCTGAATATTTGTTATCGATTTAAAATTATATGAAAAATCAGTTATAATTTTTTATCTTTTTTATCTTAGTCTCCAAATTTTTGCATGTAGTTTTATGTATATTTTTGCCAATTTCGGTTTTTGTTACATTTGGATACCGGCCCCAAATTTCCCCACAATTTTCAAAATTATTTTCAGTTGCAATATATATGGTGTTTGGTCCTTTTGAAAACTAAATCAATTATTAAAATCATATGGTGAAAGTTTCATCAAAATCCGTTGATAAACACAAAAGTTATATTAACAAAATGTTTGGCCAGGTCAACAGCGATTGAACTGCAAGCGCACACAGACCAGGTGGCGCTTATACATGTTCATTATGTATACATGTGCACACATACATTCAAATGCTCGCGTACAAATTTTCTAAGAATCGCAATTGCCTTTGAGTTTGGGCCGAATTTGTGTTTGAATTGTTTTTGCTGCCTACTTCTTCTTCTTCTTAATATATTTCTTCTTAAATAGTAACGGAACAATTCTTGTGAGCTTGCAAAAGTGAGCTGGTATAATCTTTGTGTCGAATTTGTTTGCGTGATTCCTCTTTGATCGACATTCTTAGCGCCATTGGCATAGATTTAAGTCACGTGATATGGTTGTACATACGAGTTATGGACTATATTAAAAAACTAAGAGCGGGTGGGATTAGGGTATCCCCTAGTCGAGCGCGCCGACTAGAGTTTTCTTACTTGTTAAGATTGAAAAGATGAAATATCTTAGCTGATTTTTATTGTTTTTTAATCGATAACAATTAATCGGGAATATCTATCGATTTTCTGAAACAAACTCGATATGCGCGTTGTATACACGGGCCTAACAAAAAAAAAGTGTCTAGCTATTATAGGTTCTGAGATGACACGTTAATACATATGGACGGACGGACGGACAAACAGACGGAAAGAGCTCAATTAACTCGTCTTGTCATCCTGATCAGGAATATATGTGGGGTGTGGCACACCTCCTTCTGCCTGTTACATACTATTAACAAACCTAACATACCCTGTTTTTTCATTTTTAATACGATAAGAGTATAATTAGGGAAAGGTCTTAATGTAGTTTGGCTTTGCTTATTTAACAAAGATTAGAATTGAAAGCGAATATGTCAATGGCTGAATTAAATTTACTTTGCAAAATTTAAATATGAATTTAATTTAGTATTATATATTTTAGATTTCTTATGAATTTCTTTGATAAACTTTATTTAATTCAAAAGCAATCCTAACGCAAAAGAAATCTTTTTGGAATAAATTAACTTTTTTCCATATCGTGTCACAGAAGAGCGGAGCATTTTTGCTAAAATAATGCTCTATGGAGTCCAGAAGTAGCACCCAGTTACTAACAGGAGAAATATTTGTAACATTACATTACTGGCTGGCTGCAGAAATAATCACGACCTGCTTGTCAAGTATAAACTTTGGCCATAAACAAATTTTAATGGAGCAATTATAAGCGTCAAAAAATAGCTCGGAAAACAAAAGCAACTAGAAATTTTCATAACTAAAGGGCAAACTACTTTTTGCGCCAACTATGGCGGCTCTGCAAGGTCTAAGTTCTCTGTTCTGCGTTTTGTTTTCTATGTGCTTGTAGCCGAAATGCAAATGTGTAACACTTGAAAGCACGCAGCTGTATCGTGGCGATTCGTGTCAGGTTGTGCTCGAGGACGATGACGCACGCAGTGTAAAAATGTACTGAAACATCAGAAGGTGGTTGAATGGCATGCAATGGCATTTGTTGGACCTCCCCTGGCTGGCGGATGTGGCCGGATGTTGAAGAATGGGGAGATTACTGTATAGCCATCGCAACAAATTTTGCGTCTCTCATGCTTATCGATAAAATTACTTACAGCAGCCGAAGCAGGGCGAATATCTTAAGCATACACCACGGCGCCGACGAGTCATTCATTGGCGTTGTAAATAGGTACCTGACTCTCCCAGTTAACCCCTTTTTGCTCGCACTTAAATTCCAGCTATTCTTTCTTGTTCTGCGTATTTTAATTTTGTCCTCTACTCTTCTTTTTTTCTGCGAATATGTTTACACTTTAGCTGATGCGTTTTCCTGTAGACAGCCATTGTATGCCTGCTCGCCAATCAATTTAATTTGCTAGTACGTTTGCTTGCTCGTTGACAGCAAACAATAAAACTGTTGAAGTGATTAAAAATAGTCGGAGTCGCCCTGCACTGCAGCGTAGACTTTTTTGTAGCGGCGATTCACCAGTTTTGTATTGCACCTACAGAAAATCGATCAATTCGATGGTGAGTTAATGGATTTCTAGGCTAGACAAAAGTTTATTGAACCGCATGCTCACAATGGCAACACCAGCACCAGCAGCCACGATGTCGACAATGAACTGTAGTTGCACAGAGGAGAACGATTAAATTTGTCTGCTATGGTCATTCGGTAGGGTATCTTTATTGAATGTATCGAAACTGGGCACATAACGCCAGGCACGCCCACTACTATGCTAAAGCAAAAACACGCGCCACTCATCACGAAGGGCGCACCCAAAGACAAAAAAAAAAAAAAACAGAAAAAAAATCTTAGACTAATCGTTTTTTGATTTCTTGCCTTACCACAAAGGCTCTGCCCACCTTGTGTTTGCCTTTGCCAAAGGCAGGAAACGTGGGCAGGAAAAAAGGTTTTACGAGCTCTAACCCCTTTTCGTAACCGGTAACTTTTCTATCCGTAGACGGCTTCTTTCTCGGTCCCATCCAGATAGTCAACTTTTGTCCAATAAGTAATAAACGCCTATTGAGGAGGCAGCGCCTCTCTCTTTTTCTATCTCAATCCAACACTTTTCCTTTTTTTTTCGTTTGTTTTTACATTTGTAATATTGAATAATGTCGTTTTAATTACCGTTTCACATTAAAGACCAAGCAGAAATCTTGTTCAACGGAAATAACTGACTTGATAAAAATAAGAAAAGAAACGAGAATATTTTAATTAATTCAGCACGTAAAAACTCCATGGCCTCTAATTACTTTTGTCTGTGTGAGAAATGAAAATGAAATTGAAATTACATAAAGTGTAAAATAAAAAAAGTTTAATGGAAAATGTTTAGACAAAGTATGAGTAAGTGGCTGAAGATTTATTACCGCAAACGACGAGTTTTTATAGCTTGGCTAATTCTGAACGAGAGCTTAAATAATTCTGAATGAAGCGCACCTGTCCTACTCGTCTTCTCATTGCTCTGAATCCTCCTGTCGTTGAATTTGATTTGTTGTTGCCTTGACTGCGTTTAATTATAAAAACGCAGTCCACTTCGGCTTCGGCTACCTTTTTAAGGCTATTCCTATCATGAGCTGATTTTTAGCCTCCCCTGTGAACTGAGGCTGCCGCAATCCAATCAGCCACTAAGTCGTCGCCCTGCTCAACCTGGCGTTGATTAAAGGCCAACATCCTTGCGTCCCCGCACCAAGGTGTGCTATATAAAATGCGTATCAGCTTAGACAGCCCTCTAATTGACAGCCCAAGTGCGGTCTGGGGTGAGACGAGCAACGACTTTTAATTGAATTGAATTGGTTAAGTGAATTTTCGTGAGTGCTGCCTTCGTGTGAAGCGTCTGGTCAAAACCTCAGACATTAACAAGTATATGTACATGTGTAAGTGGGAGTGATGGTAACTTCTACTTTGAAGTTGATAATGTGTGGCTGGAAGAGCAACGTCGATTTAATGGTAAGATAAAACGTAAATATAAAGCAATATTCGGTGTTGGCCTTGTGAAGAAGCGTGAAATGAAATTTTGCATTTATTTTATTTGTCATATCTTTTGTCTAAACTTCAATTAGTTACTCCATTTGCAAATCAATGGATTCAAAATTATAAATTTCGGTTGGGCTCCCCAAGCATTCAAAAATTTGCAGAGGCGAATATAAAAATTTGTATAACATTGGGCTCTGATACCATAATTCACGCGTGGTACACATCATATTTATTGCATAACAAAAATTGCCAACATTGTCATTGCCCCCACTCCACCTCTCCACTCTCCACTCTCACTTCACCTCTCCATTCCACTTCTTTGGTATCATCGCTAAATTTCATTTCCACGCAAGGCTGACAGGTGATGTTCATGCCAACCCATTCCTCTCTTTCTCTCTCTGTCTCGACCTCTCGGCCGTTTCAATCTCCCGTGATTTTGTGCTCTTGCCTCTGTATTTGACAATTTTCATGTTTCAATATTTCAGCATGTGAAGCACGCAAATCTATTGTTGACTCTACAGAAAAAATTAGTTATGCATATGCTGGTAAAGTAGGCGTGATACAATCAAAGACCCTCTAATGCTCTCATATCGTGAAAAGCTCAAACAGTTGGCAAACTGCCTTGACATTTTATATGCCACAATGGTGAGGGAAATTTATTTACGTTTGGAATTGCTTGCTTTGATCGATGTCATTCCAAAGTGTGAGCGAAAAGGTTAGACTGTTCTATGGACGGACCACACGAACACACACACACACTCATACACACTCAAACACACACCTAGTCTGAAAAGACCTGCAAAAACTATCGCGTTCACTTCATTAGCTTGGCATGTCCTCTTCTGAAAGACATTTTAGACTAGCGTCAGCCAATTGATGAAACCTTCGGAGAAGAAAACATTCTCTTTCATTCGCTTTGTGTCTAAGGGAAAATTTTTCTCAAAAAAAGAAAACAGTCATTTAGGACCGACGCGTGGTAAATGGCAAATGTGCGTTAATGACAGAATAAAACGAAATCCAAACATAAATTACGCGCTTATCAATTTCATTTATCTTTTGGATTTCTTGACCATTCACTGCCAATGTTTCCCCATTTTATTTTGATGACTTTGTAATTGAGTAATAAACTTTAGCATCGTTTCGTTTTTGCGATTTGAACAAGTTAGCCAGTGAGAGAAAGTTCTATCCAACAGCAAATGGAGGTCACAATAAATTGAAAGTTTCTTCTCTTACAGCGGACTCAATAATTAGACATAGCAATTTCCCAGATAGCAAGCAAGCCAGTTAAGAGTGTTCTGTAGCATCTCTCTATTCACTAGCTGTCCACTCGGTGCCTTCGATAGGTGCCATAAAAGAGCCATAATCAAGTTTTTACTACTCTTTCGGCTTATTAGTGTCATTCAATCGCTGTCTCAAAAATGTGTTAAAGGTAGAGTTGTTGAGCCCCAGCACCCATACAACTCGCAGGACAGCTTTCATTTATAACAACTCTGCAGGCAAGCCCCCAAAAGCGGGCCTCGATTTTTCATTCCATGTTACTTAAAAAGGCAGTTGATGTCCCAGCAGCCCATCGACGAAAATTATGCAACTGCAATTTATATTACTTAAATTTAAAGCAGCAAATAAATCTTCAAGTCACATGAAGTGTGTGTATGTGTAATTTGTATACGCCAATGTGTGTGTGCTTAACAACTATCCCTTGGAGCTCTTAGTGCCCCGCAGGCTGCGCTCTTGCCGGAAATTGACAGCAATAAGTGCGCAAATCAAAATTGTCGGTCATTGTCGCATTCCGCCTAAAATGACATACAATAAATTTTTATTTGGCGTTTTATTAAATTTTATTCAACCCGAACAACCGCCACAGCTTGAATACTGACTACTACGGGCCGGACGATTCACGGGACATAGACTATCGTCAATACAGTTGACACAGGCCGTCTGGTATTTGTCTGGCATTAGCTCCCATCCGAAGTTCCCTATCTCTGTGTGTGTGTGGGTGTGCGTGTGGGTGTGATAGCTAAAATTTTGCCTTTGGGGATTGTGGAGTGTCTGTGATATACTTTTCTTCCTTTTCCTTCCGCGAAAAAAAGGCAAATTCATCAATTACTTAATATAATTACTTTTGGCTTTCGGATTATGCATATATACCAACATTCCCCCACACACACACGCATATACACACAAACATATTCACGTACGCACAGATAGACAGACAGTACCAAAATGTATTGCGCTGGCTTTCCGGGGTAGCCAACATTAATACTTAATATAATAAATTGTAGCCAGTCGGCAGCGGTTGCCATTCGGTTAGCAGCACTGCATCCACGCCCACCTCACAGCCCTCTTTGGCATTCATTTTGCAAATATTTTTCATCACATCGCCCACAAAAACAGAAACCAACCAAAGCCCGCTCGAGGTTCAGATCCTGGTTTATATCTCTCAGGACTGCACTCTACAAGGGTGCAACTCCATTACCAGTAGCTATTATGAAATTAACAGACGCAACTCAATGTAGCTTTCGAAAAAAAAGTGTTTGGACCGTGGGCGATCCTTACAGCCTATTTACTGATTTAATGGCACGCACAGTGCAATGCAGTACAATGCCCTGAGGTTGATTTGATTTACAAATACAACTGATAAGAATTCCGCTTTAAATTTTTCTAAAGGTCTAAAAGCCGATCAGGGGCTAATCAGGGTATAGTCCTGTAATTAAATGCATCGCGCGGCTATCAATATTCATATATGCCAACACCTTACGTACCTTCAACCATACAAATATTTTATTGGCCACAATTATCGTAAACTTCAAATTGTTTGGCGCGTCATTTGATGGACTATTTTTGTGAATGTTTTGCTGTTTATAATATTACATAATAATTACAAATATTACATAATAAAATAATAGCATTTAGCTTCCAACTATGCCACTCTGAATCAGAGCTGAATATATAGATAGATACTGCTTTTAAATTTAATTCAATTTCGAAAACTTAAATATTATGCTCTAAAAATGCATAATTGCATTACAAACATTAATTTCATAATGTCATATAATTTTTTATTATTATTGTCGGTGCGTTGCGCATATTTAATAAGATCGGATGCATAAAATTAAAACAATTAAATGTCAAAAAAATAGTAAATTGCATAATAGCTCATAAATAATAGCTTGATTTCGCTCCGAGTAAATATGACAAAATCGCAGATACATTTAAGCAATTTTTTGTCTGGTAACCCCAAAACTTAATGCATTGATTACTGACTTTGCCCCACTTTACCACACCCTGTTCAATAAACTTGTGAATTTGTAACTGTAATAATAATTAATGATTCTAAAATATACTTACAAAGTGATTATTAGTCAAAAATATTAATAAAATTATGTTACCCCGGAAATTACTATTGAGAAGTGGTCCAGATTAAGAGAGGTAATTTAGAGCAAATTTCAGAACACTTAACAGACTTCTCGGTGTCAAAAAGGTGTCTCAACTCCCCCAAAAACATTTATTTCAATGGGGGCTGACTTAAAATAATGTTATACGTCATATTTGTAACAAAATTAATTGAATCATTAGTATTAAATATGCAATAGTGAAGTTCCTCGGCTTGTTAAGTATGAAGCGCCGTGCAACATGAAAGTATGCAATAGAATTTTAAAATTACAATTGTGCCTGCGAATAAGAAGAGGTATAGTTTTCGTCGCTCGTTAATTAACATCTGTTTATTAAAAAGTAGCTACTGCTGCTCCAAATCCAATTTGTATATGCGTCTAAAGCAGTTGCACCTTGATTCCGTTTTGTCGGTATATCAAGTTGAAATTATTATTATAGCTCTCTTCTACTTTTAACTTCAGGATGCTGTTTGTGTTTACTGAGGATTTTTATACCCTGAATCCATTGAAAATGGAAATTTCAGGGTATAATGTTTTTGTGCGAATGTATGTAACAGGCAGAAGGAGGCGTGCCACACCCCATAAAGTATATATATTCTTGATCAGCTCGACGAGCTGAGTTGAACTAGCCCTGTCCGTCTGTCCGTCCGTCCGTCCGTCCGTCCGTCCGTCCGTCCGTCCGTCCGTCCGTCCGTCCGTCCGTCCGTCCGTCCGTCCGTGTAAACACCTGGATTTCTGCAACCACAAAAGCTAGAGACTTCAAATAAAAAGCAAAATGCTCGATAATACCATACGCTGTACGAGTTTATTTTTTTTTTTCGATAACTCATCCCATTTCTTTTTTATCGACAACTATCGAAAATATCGCTTTGTTTTTGAGGTCTGGCGTGCACACCGTTAAAGATAGAATCGTGCACTAAGTTATGGTTGATAGCTATATTGAATCCGCACATTTTGTCATTTTTGGATTTTTGATGCCACGCCCATTTCGCCCACAATTCAACAAAATCGATAACTCACGTATATCAAATACTAGAGACTTGAAATTTGGCAAATAGGTACATTTAGATGTCATAATCATGCCCTGAAAATTTCATTAAGAACATAGATCGAGAAAAAAAGTTATTAAACAATAAAGTTTCCATAGCACAGCCTCTGCTGCAGCCGCAAAACTGCGCAGTGAGCATATTACGTGCATGCATATGTATGTGTGTGTGTGTGTGTGCATGTGTTGGTTACTATTAATGAATAAATGAAACTTTTTATGATTGGTATTACAGCTCAATGGATTCAGGGTATCTCTTAGTCGAGCAGTCTCGACTAGAGTTTAGTTACTTGTTTTTAAAATAGTTCGGGTTGAAACTTATTTTGGTAATGTATTCTAATTAAACAGTTAGTAACTAGAAAGGGTAAGCAACAGCGATTTGAAAAATTTGGTAGTTTCAATGCGGAATCGATGAAACCACAAATGAGCTATTACAAAGGGTGTGCATTAATTTCAATTAATTGCGATAAGGCTGACAATGTTTATTGACTATAAAATAAGTAGACGTCATTATAAAAGCGAGAGCGAGAGAAGCAAAATGAGGCAGAGACGAAGTGAGAGCGAAGCGAATGAGAAATGGAGTCGGCCCATTATAGCTATAACCGCAATGTAAATGACCAGCAGAATGACAAAAAATAATGTTTATAACGATGATCAAAATCGACGTTGCCGTAATTTAAATTAAATGCATTAACATTTTTATAAAATGCAACAAAAAACGGGTAAAGCAACAACAACAACAACAAGATGGCCAATATAAACAATAATTATAATAATAAAAACAGGTAAAACTGAAGCAGCAAAAAAATACAATTGCAATAAATATGGCAGCACTTTACAGTTCATTAAATCGAAAACAAAAGGCGATTGCCAGCATTTATTTTACCTGTTAAATTCAGCAAGCACAAACAACCAAACAAACAAGCCGGTGAACAAACAGACAAACACACAATTAAACATTTCATTTCAATTCGTTTTTGAAACACTCACATTCATATATTTGTATGTAAATAAATATATATCTGAGTGTATTTAATGCTGGCTTTATCGCAATTATTGTCATTAGTTTGACAAACGATGCCACAGAATTATGCAGAATTTCAAGCTAATTAAATTTAAGAGCGGAAATGCCAAGCTTCTCCCAAAGAAAAAAAAACAACAGCAACGAAACCAACAAATCAGCAATAAAACATATGATGTAACTGCAAACGCGGTAAATTGGGCTAGTTTTCCACACAGTAGAGTGTCACGCGTCAAACACACATGTACATACACATATTCATATTTGAATATACATACACATATCCTTCCTTCTGTCTTCTTATCGCTGCTATTGTTTTGTCTCCTTTTATTTCTCTTGCCTTTCCTTTTCATGTGCGGCTTTTAATTGGTCCAAGCATTTCATGTCAACGTCAATAAAATTTTATTTGAAAAACTGTATTAAAAATTCTTCATTGCTCAGGCAGTGCACGTACCTGCCTTCTTAGATGACCCAGACTGCTGTGTGTATGTATCTGCGATTGCCCTCTGGTCCCATTTAACCATTGTCTTTATTTATATCAAACTATTTACATTTCCTTTTCATAAGTAGGCAGAGGGTATGTTTACGTGTACCAATGGCGTGTAACAATTACATGTATTTCACAAATTATATAAAAGCCGAGCTGGCTCAAGTAGTTTAATATATTTATATCCAAATATAAGGGTATTTTGTGTTCGGAACCCAAAATATGTTTATTTGCGGCAATATATATCTTCATAATTTTTTTTAAATTTTGATATTGAAAAAGTTTTGCGATATGAAAAAAGGTTATCAAAATAATATGAAAAGTTTTCATTTGTAATTGCATGCAGCAGTCAAGTACTAAAGATGAAAACTGAAACTGAAATCAAAATTAAAATGCAATTTTCTTGCTAGCACCGATCCAAGCGAAACATTTGAAATGTCCCAACGCGTCGACAATAGGAATGTCAGAGCTGAATTCCTTCACGCGAACACAATTGCCATTGTTAGATATAGCTGAATGTTAAAACGCATTAAGACGAATTTTAATGGCAACTGACTTAGAGTCTTAATTAAACAGCAGCTAGAAATAATATTTGTCCACAGCAGGCAATCAAATTACATAAAGTAAACTTACGCTTTACACTGATAATCCCGGAATTAAGGGACTAACGGTAAACACTCCTGCAAAAACCTAACCTAACTAACTTGGGACGAACAAGAACAGGAACGGCGGAACTGAAAACTTATTTATGCCCGCATTCTCATTGTCTGCCAGCCCAAAGGACCTGAAACTGTTATCAAATAATTTATTCGTCTCACCTGCAGCAACAAATTAAGTTTGTTTTCGTCCAAAACAACACCTGGAACACACAACAGATCTGCCAGTCAGCCAGCAACATTACAAAGGCGCTGAGTAATCCACGTGCCTTCTACTTTTAACTCATTAACCGAGAGAAAAGTGCTGCCAGCTCGTGCTGCTGTTGGCCATTAAAAGACTTATTTTCACACTTGTATAAACTCATTTAGTGCGAGAGCAAACTGAAAATTGTCTGCACAAAAGGCGTATAGCACCCTCCCAATCCCTGAAGCCGCAATTCTCCACCTAGCTAGCTTGCCTCTCGCCCCTTGGCATCTTATCGCCTTGCTACCTTATCACACAGCAAGGTGGCAGTATAGCCAAAGGAAAACTGAACGAAAGAGAGAAAGCATCGTGACATAAAATTAATGCCCAACCGACAATTTTAATCGGCAACAATTTTTGTCTTGAGTTATGGCTCGAAACGAAGCGAAACGGCAAGTCGCACCCTTAGACGAGGTCGTGAAAACTTTGCTCCAAAGATTTTCAAGTTTTCGGAGAATTAAGGCGAACGACCAGCAGCACGGAGAACGTATTCGAAGGAGGTATTCGAAGGACATGCAAACGTGCAGACATTCAAGCAGTCAGCCAGCCGGATGCGTATATTTAAAACTTATTAAATTGCTATAATTTATACGACTTATCTTGTGCACTCTGCTGTCCTGGTCTTCGTCTACGTCTTTGGCTCGAGGGTGGCTTTAGACAGCGTAAAATTCTCACCAAAAAATCGTATTGCACAGCCAATAGCGCACACGGCGACAGTTCGAGGCGAAAGCAATTAATTTACATGCAAATCGTGCTCAAACTTTTTGCCCTCACTCCAATCCAAATCCAGTGTCTGCTTTAAAGTACTCAACGCTGAAACGCTCATGCTACAAGCACCCGCCTTCCCACACTCACACATACACACACACTTGATCAGTGGGCCTCCTGTTGTGCACGACCTGTTTAAAACAATATGGCGAGCGCTAAGGAACAAGAAGCAAAGAGGGAAAACAGAAGACACGAGCCTTTTGGGATTTACTCACGTGCGATATATGTCGACAGATTTTCGTGCATTAAAGGCGCTGCGAGTGATTTGCTGTTGTCTTCTTTTCTATTCCAAAGTAACAAATTGCGATTGCTTGTAGGTTCATTTGTGTAGTTTTATTGATTTATTGTTCAATAAAAACATTGGGCACAAGCGTTGCGTAATGAGTTTAAGGTTTATAATGGAATTCTTGACTGTAATAGAGATGATAGGCTCCTAGATTCCTTGACCTTTCGGAAAATGCTATACAAGTACCATCATTACAAAAGTCGGATTATTCGATGTAGTAAAAATAGGAAAAAGTCGCTTTCTTTCTGTAAATTTACTTGATTGTTCATTGTTCATAATCCTTGATGCTTCTGACACCTCATTTAATCAATCCATGATAGCCTCTTATGCCGACATTTGCCTCTGCTCTTCTTACTTATTTTCTATTTCCACACTTTTGTAAATCTCTTAAGCTCGAAAAACTTGTATCTTAAGTAAATTTTTATCTTCAATGTCTGTTTAAAATCAAAAATTGCTACGACGGGGGCAGTACACTCGATTCAGAATTGCTTCCTCCGCACATAAAATCTAACAACATGGGGAGCCCCAAATTGTTCCTACATACCTAAATTCCTTAACACAACACCATTGCACGTTTATACACACACAATTACTGAGCCTTACGCACAAACACAGCAAAACTTAACGAAACACTTTACCATTTGCTTTATTTCCAAGAATACCTCAGTCTCTGGCATTTCCCTGCCCATGCTTTATGCCCACTTAATACTTAAATGCAAACGTGTAAATTATGTGATTTTTCCCCGGCGGCCATGTTTGTTTGCAAACTCCATTACCAAGATGGCGGGAGCTTCCTTCAGCCTCAGAATATGCTCTTTCAGCTCCTACTACTGAATACATTTACCTGTTTGTTTTGAAAAAAGAAGAAACAAAACCTATTCAAGAACCCCTTTATGTGTGTTTCATGTACTTTTATTTCATTGTCGCATGCTTCGACGTATCAAGACCAGATCGGTGAAAAAAAGAAAATTTATAGGTTTCTTTTCGTGCTTAAGATATAGCAACTGTTCATGAACGACCATTCAAATTGACTTTAATCAGGCTAAATTTAAGCACTAAGCGAGTTCAGCTATTACTCAAAAGTACTTAACATACAATTAAAGACCCGATTGACCCAGTGATTGACCGCTAAAATAAAGTAAAGTTCCAATCATAAAATATTCCTATCCCGCTCAGTCCGTATCTCCCTTTAAAATAATAAAAGCATTAAGTTAGAGAAATCGAAAACCAAGCAGCGAGGCCAAAAGAAAAGAACAAATTAAAATTAGATCCATCCCCATGGCCACTGAATGCAGCATAGTATTTATAAGACTACAACAACACCTTGGCAAGTGGCGCACACATAAAATATAAATTTGTAATTTTAATATTATTAAAAATGTTAAATTGCACGCAGCATAAATCTCATTTGGGCTTATGGGTAACTCTTGGGGGTGGGATGCTCGGTGGGTGATGGCATAAATACGACAGCTTGTTGGCTTCAATGTGGCCCAGGGGTTGCGACACTTACACTCTCGCACACACAGAAACATATAAATAAGCACACACATACAGATATACATATTGTGCGCATTATACAATAACCATTACTGGCAGCTGTGTTTGCCACACTATTTTTATTGTGCACTCTTTGTGTGTTGCTTTTATTTAAGCGATTTGCTCTGGGTTCATATAATAGCCACAGGCTTTACACACCGAACGTCGTCCTGTTCTCCTGTCAAGATATGTATAAATATTTTTTATGAAATTATAAATGCAATTAAGTAAATAGATAATGATTTTAATTCATAAAAGCTAAATGGACCCCCCTCTCACACACTTACGTTTTTTTCTCCCTGTCTGAATATCTATGTATTCAAATAAATGGCTACCGTCTGCTATCATACGTTCTTTAATTACTTACATACCTACACATATGTATGCACGTTTCGGTCATGAAAATAGCCACCTCGAAATTACGCACATCTAACGTGAGAAAAGGAAAAATTCTCTTCCTAATAAAACAGCCTCTGTAGATCTGTGAATATCTACAAATTCCTTCATGAGCACTCGCATTCAGGGAATCGTGACAATAAATGTAAAAATCTTATAGTGGGCAACTTTAATACACAGACAACAGGCAACTTTAATTCTAAGACAGGTATGAAAACTCTACTCGAGACTGCTCGATTAACAGATACTCTGAATCCTTAGATGTATACAAAGTCGTACAATATTTTTTATTCATTGTAGTAAAAACATATGCACATTCACATGATTGATATAATAAATACGAATACTTAATAATAAATAATAAATACTTTTCATTACAAACGTTTCTAGAAAAAAAGTTATTAAACAATGAAGTTTTCATAGTACGCTGCATCCGCATAACTGCCAAGTACGCATTTTGCGTGTATATGCGTGTGTACGTATGAACATTCATGTGCATGAGTTATTTTCTATTAATGAATAAATTAAACTTTTAATCATTTTTTTTAATGCTCAAAGGATTCAGGGTATCTCATAGTAGAGCCGTCTCGACTACAGTTTTGTTACTTGTACTTGTAGAACAGACCAATTGCTTCTTGATTGGCCAAAGCAGAATAATCATATGATTAATCATATGATTGAAATGATACTATTAGACTGACGCCATTTCCATATTGTATTATTTGACTACAGATATCAATAAAGGCTCACCCATCGACTACAAAAGTGGATCAGCCTGTTCTACACCCACAAAAGATACTCTGAAGGTCGGCTACGAACGCAGCACGCAAGGCTGCATGGGACCGGTACTGCCACCAAGGAGCATGAACGGGATGCCTACGCATCATTATTCAGCGCCGATGAACTATCGCAAGGATCTTGCCGAGCGTTGCTCAGCCCAATGCAACTGGACTACCATAACCGCACTTGCGGTCGTGACAGTAATTCTTCTTTTGTTACTCGGGTTGACGTGCTCTGGCACTCTTCGCTGGTCGGCGTCGGAGCCATGCCCAGTTCTAGTCGGTAACGAAGTCTCTGAGGTAACGGCTGCCAAAAGCACCAACACTGATTTATCCAAGCTGCACAATGCGTCGGTACGCGCGAAAAATAGCCAAGGCATAGGAATCCTACAGGGACAAGTAGGAGGTGGTAGTGCAGCGGCAACCGTCACAACAACTACATCAAACAGCGGGACTGCCCAAGGATTACAGTCGACATCAACTTCTGCGGAGGCCACCTCATCGGCAGCGGCAGCCATTGCAACATCCTCATCGTCGTCGTCTCTCGCGCCTTCAACTTCCCTAACCTCATCCTTGGCAAATGCCAATAATGGAGGTAATTATACACAACTTTTAATTATTTTTAAATGAGTTTCCGTAAGTTTCTCAAAAGTAAGAAAGTTTACAGAACTAAAAAGCTAGAAGCATGATAATAAAAAAAAAAAAATTGAGAGATATATAAAACGCTTACAGAAGGCGCTTATCGTGCGGTTAAATCTTTATTTATTTATTATAGATTTTTAGATACAAGTCTTTATTCCGTTTGAACGAATCGGCAGAATGCTGCTTCTATTATCCCGCATTTATTAAACGTGACTAACTACTTTGACTTTACTAATTACATTCCAAAATTGACACACAGCGTTGAAAACATTATCGGGGAAGAGCGACCTGAACTCAAAAATCTGTTTGAGAGTAGTTTTGAGTAACAAAGATTATCATATTATTATTCCAACTTTATATCTTATTAACTAGTGGTTAACTAAGTGTACTCTTATCAATAATCAAGTAAAACGAAAATATTTGTTTTCATTAGTTACGGCTTCATTAGTTTGGGTTATTGGATCTGAATATATTTTGTTTAAGCACTGCATCATTTAGTTTGTTTGTTATACAGACTCTCAGCGTTTCTATTTTCTATTTTCCTACGAAATAGTTAAGTGTTGTAAAGTTTGGAAATACTCTAACATGGGTATTCAATCCATGTCAATACATCCACAAGCCTTCTAAAAGTAAATAAAGCTAAAGTAGCTCTATATTTTGTTCCGTTCTCAATGTGTTGTCAAAATGTCAGAAAATTTAAAACGATCTAATTTATTCCGCAGCATATAATTTATTGCCAAGTCAGCGAAAGTGGACTTGACTTTCTGCTATGTATTTTTAGGTCAGAAAACACACATCACACTTCACATTTGGCAATTAAGCTGTCAAATGTTGACGTACCCGTACTGTATCATTTTCTATGTTTTGTTACCGTTATTATACCCTGAATCAATTGAAAATGAAATTCAGGGCATAATGTTTTTGTAAAATATATGTGACAGGCAGAAGGAAGCGTGTGATACGCTATGAAGTATAGAACTAGCTTTGTCCGCCTGTCAGCGATCTCGCAAACGACAGAAAATAGAGATTTTAGCAAAAATCAAATAATACTAGTGTACGCAAAATGAGTATTTTTTATATGAAAGCTCAGTTTTATTATGATCGATATCATGTGCCCCATTCATGAAAGCAACGTGCACAAAAATTGAGGGATGCTATAATGGAAAGGGAAGCATTTTTGGTTGTCTTTTGATTTTGGACACCTCCCCCACTTCGCACATTATTTACATCAAATACTAGATACGTAAGGTTTGGCAGCCGCAGAGCTGCCACTGCGCAAGCCGTAACTGAATAAAAGAAACTCTTAATGATTGGTATATCTTATATCTTAACGGATTTCATACTTTTCTTTCATACTTGTTATTTTATACTGTTTTTCTCCCTCTCATTCCATATAAATATGCACATATATAATCGTGCTCTAATCAAACGTAGTAGTTGTCAGCTTAGCCCACTAAACTAAAAATACATTTTTCGTTTAAATAAAGTTTCCAGGTGGGCGGGTAAATTTAAAGTTTTAGGAGCTAACCACAGGGGGAAAAGGTAATTCAATGTAACGCTCTAATTCTCAACCGCTCATCCAAATAATCGTAGCAAGTAAAGGAGGCTCGAGAGCAATGTCAACACCGCTATCTATCAACAAGAATGTTTTCCAACCGCGATACCGGAGAGAAAGAAGTTTAATGGACTGGCATCGGGCGCAGAATGATGATGATGATTTGGCTACAGAAACTTTTAGCGACTTAATTACAAGAGAAACTGGTTCTCATGCACAAAAGTATTTGGCTTTGACAACGCCGTCAGCATCGCAATCTTACAATATGCAACGGCCCAGGGAGCCAACTGTCATGACATTGGATGCCCAGCAAAGCAATTACGATGGAGCTTTACACAAAATCGATAAAATATGGAAACTTGAACTGCGCCAAGGCGATGCCTTTATAGAAGACGACATCAGCGACTATGAGTATGAAGATGAAACCAAGGATGAGATAAATAAGGAGACAACAGTGCGGCCAGTGACTAAAAGCAAGCAACAATTTAGCAAATCATTAAATGGTGATTTGCGTAAGGCAGGTAAAACGCTTGCCAGATCCCAAAGGAAATTTCAGCTTGAGAATGGCAATTCTGTCGATAGCAACGCAGTAGAGTCAGATACTGAAGCAAGGAGTGTTGCTCCTGTTATTGATGACTATAATCAAAATGACAGCACCATCAGCAGAAGCGTGGAGGGCTCATCGCTGACAGCACTGTCATCAAGTGACAATGATGACGTTATTGAAATACACACCACCGAAAAGAATGAGGGGATGTCCTCAATCCTCTACATTATTGGGAATGATTTTAAAATCAAACAAAGTACAAAAGCACAGTCGGACTCTGAAGTTGTATCTGACTTACTTTATAACTGGCAGGAAACCAATAGTGAGGGGCAGCCACCCCCACAAAACTTGAATCAAGCCGTGTCCGACATAATGCTAAGCGATGCGGCACTTTTAGATAAAAACGATATCGATATAGTCAAGTTAGATAAAACGCCCACATCTAACGAAGTCAACCTTTACAAAACAGCTGTTGAAAAAGCCATAATAAGCCCGCTTCAGACTAAGCCAACGAATGAAAACGAGGTACTCAAAGATCAAGACAATATTTTGCCGATACAATTGATACCCTTGAAACCATATGTTAGTGAGCATATTGATCGGCCCAGTAAGCGAATTTTGGTAAATCTGACTATAGCCACAGATGGCGACAGTGCTTCCGTCTATACTCTTCATGTGGCGTTGCCGACCCGCGACGGACCCCATAATGTGGAGCAGGTTCTGACCAAAGAAATATTAGGTGGGGATGAAAACAATAATAATGACAATGGTGGCTCATGTGTGTTGGATCCACCACCACGCATGCCTGATTGCCCATGCCATTGCCTTCCCCCGGAGCCACTAATTTTCGAGGAAAACGACAATAACCCGGTTGACATTGACTCTGCCATCCCGTCGACAGTGACACCGTATTTAGAGGAAGCTACTATCTTAAGCCACCGACGTGATTCGAAATATAACGAGCAGCTTGAATATCTGTCGCACAGCACCGTTACTAACCTTCCTACCACTGACATTTATAACAGCATTGCCGCTTCTGATACTAGTTCTGATGTTCGTGGTGGTGAAAAGATTGCATGCCCCGATGTTATGCCTATACTCATACTGGAAGGTGATTGTACTATCTGCTTTCGATGATAACCTCACTTTAAGTGCTTAAAACTAACCCGTCCAATAAAAAATATTTAATATTTTAAGCGCTATTCTGTTATTACTGCTTAGGTCATTCTAATAATAAATATCACACATTTTAATCCCAAATATTCCCGCATCTGTACAAAAACCCTTCAAGCATGAATTTGTGGCACCAACATCTGGTTGGCTGTATAACGAACACCTTCATCTACTAACGCGAAAGTCGGTACATAAACAACTCCATAGTATGGAATACAAAAATGAATCAGACTCAATGAATTAAAATCACATCATTTGTATGACATATATGAAACATAATATATTCCATATTTGAATATTTAATTCAAGTCTACATTGCTAATTTCAAATTATAACTATTAAAATAATAAAAGTAACCCAAATGTGAATTGTATTTTTGTATTTTTTATCATCTTTTCATTCCTCACAAATATTGCACTCTTACCGCATTGTCTGCTTATGCGCTTCATCAGGTGCTCGCACGTTTCCGGCGAGAAGCTTTCCACCTGATGGCACTACCTTTGGCCAAATAACATTGGGTCAAAAGCTAACAAAGGAAATTCAACCGTACAGTTATTGGAATATGCAATTCTATCAATCAGAACCGGCATACGTTAAGTTCGACTACACTATTCCCAGAGGTGCATCGATAGGGGTTTATGGGCGTCGTAACGCGCTGCCCACTCATACTCAATATCATTTTAAAGAGGTTCTAAGTGGTTTTAGTGCAAGTACCCGCACGTCAAGAGCAGCACATGTAAGTAATTAATGCCCAGGTCTTTGTCTACTAACTTCAACTAAAAAATTTTAACTTTGTGTGCTTTCCATGAACCACCTAATTATCATACGTCATACGAAAACCACACCACATGATAACTTTTTCCGAACTGCTCATTTGCTTGCCTGCCGCCGCCAGCTTTCGATCACTCGTGAGGTGACACGTTATATGGAGCCAGGACATTGGTTCATATCGCTTTACAACGACGATGGAGATGTTCAGGAGTTGACTTTCTATGCAGCCATAGCAGAGGATATGACGCAAAACTGCCCGAATGGGTGCTCTGGCAATGGTCAATGTCTGCTGGGACATTGTCAATGCAATCCTGGCTTCGGAGGCGACGATTGCAGTGAGAGTGTGTGCCCTGTGCTATGCTCGCAGCATGGAGAGTACATCAATGGCGAATGCATTTGCAATCCGGGCTGGAAGGGCAAGGAGTGTTCACTGCGCCACGACGAGTGTGAGGTGGCAGATTGTAATGGACATGGGCATTGCGTTAGTGGCAAATGCCAGTGTATGCGCGGCTACAAGGGCAAATTTTGCGAAGAAGGTAGAATTTAGTAATTCAGCGAAACTTACGATTCCCTTAACCAAAACGTTACCAAGGCAACCCCGGCTAATATTATTAATTTTTTCTCAGTGGACTGCCCACATCCGAATTGTTCAGGACATGGGTTTTGCGCTGACGGTACCTGCATCTGCAAAAAGGGTTGGAAAGGAACTGACTGTGCCACCATGGACCAAGACGCACTGCAATGCTTACCCGACTGCTCCGGTCATGGTAACTTTGATCTAGATACACAAACCTGTACATGTGAAACCAAATGGAGTGGCGACGACTGTTCCAAGGAGCTCTGCGACTTGGACTGTGGACAGCACGGTCGTTGCGAAGGTGACGCCTGCGCCTGCGATCCGGAATGGGGTGGTGATTACTGCAACACGAAGCTTTGCGATAGCCGTTGCAACGAACATGGTCAATGCAAAAACGGTACATGCCTCTGTGTTACTGGATGGAATGGCAAGCACTGCACAATCGAAGGCTGTCCCAACAGCTGTGCAGGACATGGTCAGTGTAGAGTGAGCGGCGAGGGCCAATGGGAATGTCGCTGCTACGAAGGTTGGGACGGGCCAGATTGCGGTATAGCACTGGAGCTCAACTGTGGCGACAGCAAGGACAATGACAAGGGTTTGTATTCAATATTTTAATGATATAAGAAAATCAATATTGAAATTATGTTATTCTTAATAGATGGTCTAGTTGACTGTGAAGATCCGGAGTGCTGTGCAAGCCACGTTTGTAAGACATCGCAACTCTGTGTATCGGCCCCCAAGCCCATCGATGTTCTCTTGCGAAAACAACCACCTGCAATTACAGCCTCATTCTTTGAACGCATGAAATTTTTAATTGACGAAAGCAGCCTGCAGAATTATGCTAAGTTGGAGACATTTAATGAGAGGTATGTGGTTCCTTGTAGCCAATTTACTGCCCATCGCTATTAATTTAATTCGACAAATTGTTGGGAAAGTTAAAGTGTATAGTTCCCATAATTGGTACAAGGCCCAAAGAGGCGGCATAATTCCTGTATATTACAAAACATTTAGCTGAATTTCATATGTACTGCCAATCAAATATTAACCTAAATAGTTTGCATAATTAATATTTTTATGTGTTTAAATATTTATGTTTTTCGTTATCGTGCCCTCGTCTAAAACAAATCCCTATAAAAAAAAAGCAAGACTATGCTGAACACTAAATTTCCCAATTCCCATTGAAAACCTTGTAAATAAATCCACACATGTCCTTTGTTCTCTACTAAACCGTAAAACTAAACAAATCAAGTCAAAATAATTCTTTGTACTCAAAACAAATTTAAGGTATACAAATAAGCTTATGTTATAATATTAAGAGCCTTAGCTATGTGATTAACGTAGATTAGATCTTAAGTATACCTTTCACAAGAAGTTGATATCATAATCACCTCATTCTCGTTACACAATTCTGGATCCAGACGGTAAACAATCTGCCGATTCCTTATTGATTGTTAATTAATTAAGTCAAGGCTTCTTGTGAAGGGTTCGGTTCAAATTTCGGTCTCATCGAAAAGAAAGTTCTAACTTTGTATCGGGCTTCTTAACAGTATCAATTCTAGTCAAATCACAAGCAAACGATAAGACAACGACAACCATTCTAATTCAAATATTTTTCTTTCTGCTCTCTTTTTCTTCTCATCACGCGTGCTCTAAATTAAAAAAAAAAATATGTTGAAAAAATGAATACCCTATAACTCTTACTACTACTCGCTCCTCATAATACTACTACTACTACTACTCGATACTAATTCCTATAACAAATAAAAAAAAAAAAAAAAAAAAAAAAAAAAAAACGAATCACACAACAACATTTGTGCAACCAAATTCCAAATGCTTTGCATTCGAACTAACGACCTATATTCGCGACTTGTTGCTCTCACTATAAATCAAAATCATACACTAACAGCATTTTTTGGAATTATTTCAATGCAAGGTAAGCAAGCGAAAAAAAAACGGTATAAATAATACTAAAAATACTACAAATAATAATTCTGGATGGTTATTTGGTACACTCATCTAATTTCTATTAATACAAATCTGTATAATTTCTCTTGCTATTTATTTTAAGTAAACAGAAGGAGAAATCTTTTTTTTTATTTTATAGCGTAGTTAATATAAATACTTTTATAAGCTGATTTCGTAGTAGTTTTGTTTTTATTTCAAATTACAACATATTTGTGGGTACGCAAATGACTTACTAGTTACTTGACTCGCCAGACAACCAATCCAATACTTGACTTTTAATTTAACATACGTATAAGCTATATAAGCTGTTGAACTTAGGTCAATGCTAGGTCATACAAAAAGCTATATACCAAAATATACATATATACATACCATATTGTTCAAATTGTAAACCTTTGTATGTGTTGATACGAGTCTTATGTTATGTGCGTGTGAAGTTTTATCATTTATACTTATTGCATCATTTCTTAGTCTAAAGTAGTGGCGAATCTTACGTTCGATATGTTTGTTAGCCAGATCTAATTGTAGTTGAACCCAATCTCAATACCAAAATAAGGCCAATCTAACTGTTTCATTTCGTTACTTCCTCAACAGCCGTTCAGCAGTAATCCGGGGACGAGTTGTCACTTCCCTGGGCATGGGGCTGGTTGGTGTGCGCGTTTCCACAACTACGCTATTGGAAGGGTTTACACTCACGCGCGATGATGGATGGTTTGATCTAATGGTCAATGGTGGAGGAGCCGTAACTTTGCAATTCGGACGCGCTCCATTCCGACCACAGTCACGAATTGTACAGGTTCCATGGAACGAGGTCGTTATTATCGACGTTATTGTTATGAACATGTCCGAGGAGAAGGGTTTAGCAATGTCTACAACACACACTTGCTTCTCACACGACTATGATCAAATGAAGCCGGTCGTTCTGGCTTCTTGGAAACATGGCTTCCAAGGCGCCTGTCCAGATCGCAGTGCCATACTGGCTGAGTCGCAGGTCATCCAGGAATCCTTGCAAATACCTGGCACAGGCCTCAATCTAGTTTATCATTCCTCTCGAGCTGCAGGGTATTTATCTACTATTAAACTCCAACTGACTCCCGACACGATACCAGCTTCGCTTCATCTAATTCACTTGCGCATTACCATTGAAGGAATCCTTTTCGAACGCGTTTTTGAGGCAGACCCGGGCATCAAATTCACGTATGCTTGGAACCGATTAAACATATATAGGCAACGTGTCTATGGTGTCACTACAGCCGTTGTCAAAGTGGGCTACCAATATACCGACTGTAAGGATATTGTATGGGATATACAGACCACAAAACTTAGTGGACATGATATGTCAATATCAGAGGTTGGCGGCTGGAATCTGGACATCCATCATCGGTATAACTTCCACGAAGGAATTCTTCAGAAGGGCGACGGTTCCAATATCTACCTGCGCAACAAGCCTCGTATCATTCTCACTACAATGGGCGATGGTCATCAACGACCGCTTGAGTGTCAGGACTGTGATGGCTTAGCTATGAAACAGCGCTTGCTTGCTCCGGTTGCTTTAGCTGCTGCTCCAGATGGAAGTCTCTTTGTTGGCGACTTCAACTATATACGCCGAATAATGACCGATGGTAGCATTCGGACAGTTGTTAAGCTGAATGCCACACGCGTCTCATATCGTTATCACATGGCACTGAGTCCCTTAGATGGCACCCTTTATGTCTCCGATCCAGAGTCGCATCAAATTATAAGAGTACGCGACATTAATGACTACTCACAACCGGAACAGAACTGGGAAGCTATTGTGGGTTCTGGAGAGCGTTGCCTACCCGGCGATGAGGCTCATTGCGGAGACGGTGCCCTCGCCAAAGACGCAAAACTGGCTTATCCCAAAGGCATTGCCATATCAAGTGACAATATTCTTTACTTTGCGGATGGCACCAACATCCGGATGGTAGATCGTGATGGCATCGTAAGCACATTGATCGGTAACCACATGCACAAATCACACTGGAAGCCTATTCCGTGTGAGGGAACATTGAAACTAGAAGAAATGCACTTACGCTGGCCCACTGAGCTCGCTGTGTCGCCAATGGATAACACTCTACACATTATTGACGATCATATGATTTTACGAATGACACCAGACGGCCGTGTTCGTGTTATATCCGGGCGTCCACTCCATTGCGCTACAGCCACGACAGCTTACGATACCGACCTGGCCACGCATGCTACATTAGTTATGCCGCAATCAATTGCATTTGGACCGCTGGGTGAACTGTTTGTCGCTGAAAGTGATTCTCAGCGCATTAATCGCGTACGTGTTATTGGCACGGATGGTCGTATTGCGTCGTTTGCGGGAGCTGAGTCAAAGTGTAATTGCTTAGAGCGTGGATGCGATTGCTTCGAGGCTGATCACTATCTGGCCACCAGTGCTAAGTTTAATACTATTGCAGCCTTATCTGTCACCCCCGACGGACACGTGCACATTGCCGATCAGGCTAACTATCGAATACGTTCTGTTATGTCTAGCATTCCTGAAGCGAGCCCTTCTCGAGAGTATGAGATTTATGCACCAGATATGCAGGAGATATATATATTTAATAGATTTGGTCAGCACGTTTCCACTCGCAATATTTTAACTGGTGAAATCACATACGTATTTACCTACAATGTTAACACATCGAATGGAAAGCTGAGTACAGTCACCGATGCAGCTGGCAACAAAGTTTTCCTTTTACGTGACTACACTTCTCAGGTGAACTCGATTGAAAACACTAAAGGTCAAAAATGCCGACTTCGCATGACTCGCATGAAAATGCTGCACGAACTGAGCACTCCAGATAACTACAATGTTACCTATGAGTACCACGGTCCTACAGGATTGTTGAAAACAAAGCTGGACTCTACAGGACGTTCTTATGTCTACAACTATGATGAATTCGGCCGCCTAACTTCTGCTGTAACACCGACTGGTAGAGTCATTGAACTCAACTTTGATTTGAGTGTAAAGGGAGCTCAAGTGAAAGTCTCAGAGAATGCACAGAAAGAGATCTCAATGTTAATACAAGGCTCTACTGTTATTGTTAAAAATGGAGCTACAGAGTCACGTACTACGGTAGAGATGGATGGTTCAACGACGACCATTACGCCATGGGGACATAACCTACAAATGGAAGTTGTTCCCTATACGATTTTAGCCGAACAAAGTCCACTATTAGGCGAAAGTTATCCAGTGCCAGCAAGACAACGTACAGAGATTGCTGGAGATCTAGCAAACCGCTTCGAATGGCGCTACTTTGTACGACGTCAACAGCCTTTGCAACAGGGTAAACAAAATAAAAACGCCCCTCGTCCTGTCACTGAAGTTGGACGCAAGCTGCGAGTAAATGGAGACAACGTGCTAACCCTAGAATACGATCGTGAAACACAATCAGTTGTTGTCATGGTTGATGATAAACAAGAGCTTCTTAATGTAACTTATGATCGCACTTCCCGCCCGGTGAGCTTCCGACCCCAGTCAGGTGATTACGCCGATGTTGATCTGGAATACGATCGATTTGGACGATTAGTAAGCTGGAAGTGGGGAGTGCTTCAAGAAGCTTATACATTCGACCGCAACGGACGCTTAAATGAGATCAAATATGGCGATGGGTCATCGATGGTTTACACATTTAAGGACATGTTTGGTTCACTACCGCTTAAAGTTACCACACCTCGACGATCAGATTATCTTCTTCAATATGATGATGCTGGGGCACTACAAAGTTTGACAACGCCAAGAGGTCATATCCACTCCTTCTCGCTACAGACGTCACTAGGCTTCTTTAAGTATCAATACTATTCGCCTATAAATCGACACCCATTTGAAATTCTTTACAACGATGAAGGACAGATTCTAGCCAAAATACATCCTCATCAATCTGGCAAAGTGGCATTTGTACATGATGCCGCAGGACGACTTGAAACCATTTTGGCAGGACTTTCGAGTGCCCATTACACTTATCAGGATACAACAGGTCTGGTTAAGTCCGTCGAAGTTCAGGAACCTGGATTCGAATTGCGACGTGAGTTAAAGTATCACGCAGGCATGCTAAAGGATGAAAAGTTGAGATTTGGATCAAAGAACTCACTGGCATCGGCCCACTATAAATATGCCTACGACGGCAATGCGCGTTTGAGTGGTATCGAGATGGCTATTGATGATAAGGACATACCTACAACTCGTTACAAGTACAGCCAAAATCTGGGTCAACTCGAAGTAGTTCAAGACTTGAAAATTACTCGGAACGCCTTTAATCGCACCGTAATTCAAGACTCGGCAAAACAATTCTTTACCATCGTTGATTACGATCAACATGGGCGTGTTAAGAGCGTTTTAATGAACATCAAAAGCTTTGACGTGTTCCGCTTGGAGCTTGACTATGATCTGCGCAATCGTATTAAATCTCAAAAGACTACTTTCGGAAGGTCAACGGCGTTTGATAAGATTAACTACAATGCGGATGGACATGTCATTGAAGTTTTAGGCACCAACAACTGGAAATATCTATATGATGAAAATGGCAACACCGTGGGTATTGTTGATCAGGGTGAGAAAATAAACCTTGGCTACGATATTGGCGACAGAGTCATTAAGGTGGGAGATGTCGAATTCAACAACTATGACGCTAGAGGCTTTATAGTTAAACGGGGCGAACAGAAGTATAGGTATAATAACCGAGGCCAACTGATCCACGCTTTCGAAAGAGACCGCTTTCAAAGCTGGTATTATTACGATGATCGCAGCCGCCTTGTAGCTTGGCATGACAGTAAAGGAAATGTGACGCAGTACTACTATGCAAACCCAAAAACGCCGAAATTGGTCACTCACGTGCATTTCCCCAAACTGGGAAAAACCATGAAGTTCTATTACGATGATCGGGATATGTTGATTGCTCTGGAAAATGCCGAATTGCGTTACTATGTGGCTACTGATCAAAATGGCTCACCACTGGCGTTCTTTGACATGAACGGTAGCATTTTTAAGGAGGTTAAGCGCACACCATTTGGTCGCACTATCAAGGACACTAAGCCCGACTTCTTTGTGCCCATTGATTTCCATGGTGGACTTATCGATCCGCACACAAAACTGATCTACACTGAACAGCGACAATACGATCCGACTGTGGGTCAATGGATGACACCCCTCTGGGAGACGCTGGCCACTGAAATGTCCAACCCCACTGATGTATTTATCTACCGTTACCACAACAATGACCCCATTAACTGCAACAAGCCACAGAACTACATGATTGACCTAGACGCGTGGCTGCAGCTCTTTGGCTACGAACTCAATAAAATGCAGAGCAAGAGATATACCAAGCTATTGCAGTATATTCCTCACGCCACGATCAAGTCAAATACCCTTGCACCAGACTTTGGTGTCATATCCGGTTTAGAATGTATCGTCGAAAAGACAAATGAAAAGTTCAGTGACTTTGATTTTGCCCCCAAGCCGCTTCTCAAGATGGAGCCAAAGATGCGAAATCTACTGCCCCGTGTAAGCTATCGTCGAGCTGTCTTTGGCGAAGGAGTTCTCTTATCCCGAATCTCCGGACGTGCCTTGGTCAGCGTGGTGGATGGCTCTAATAGCGTCGTTCAAGATGTAGTTAGCTCTGTATTCAACAATTCGCACTTCTTGGATATGCACTTTAGCATACATGATCAGGATGTATTTTACTTTGTCAAAGACAACGTTCTGAAGCTGCGGGATGATAATGAAGAATTGCGTCGCCTTGGCGGCATGTTTAACATATCAACGCACGAAATTAGCGATCATGGTGGCAGCGCTGCAAAGGAGCTCAGACTTCATGGCCCCGAAGCTGTGGTTATAATCAAATATGGCGTTGATCCTGAACAAGAGCGACATCGCATACTCAAACATGCCCACAAGCGAGCAGTAGAGCGCGCCTGGGAGTTGGAAAAGCAACTTGTAGCAGCTGGTTTTCAAGGCCGTGGCGACTGGACAGAGGAGGAAAAGGAGGAACTTATACAGCACGGAGACGTCGATGGCTGGATCGGAATTGATATTCATAGCATACACAAGTATCCACAGCTAGCAGACGATCCCGGAAATGTTGCCTTTCAACGCGATGCCAAACGCAAACGTCGCAAGACTGCCAGTAGTCATCATGCCAGTTCAAATCGGCGACAGCAGAAATATGGAGAACTCACCGCGTGAGTAGCGGAGAATATAGAGAATGAAGCTAGCGATGAAACCATAGAGGAGTATGACGTGCAAGAGGACTATTTGATAACTGTGGGCAACGATTTTCATCAGACAAACACAGATCCAGCCTTTGAGCAGTTTTTGTAATTACCTAGGTGAAATGCAACAGCGATAAAAATATAAGCATTAAAAAAACACAATACAATTTAACTCATTAACACAGTCTTTAATCGAGTTTAAAATTGAAAATATAATTAACAAGGAAAACCCCAAGTATGGAACAGATGAGCCAGCAATCCACGTGCATTTTTATAAAGCCATGTATGTTGATGTTGAGTTTAAGATAACACAAATAGCGATACTTTGTGTTTAGTCCACATGCAACATCTGTATTATATTTTATTGGTAATTGATGCTCACTTGTAAAGCTATAAGAATTCCGCTTGGGCCATATTGATTTGTATACAATGTGAACAGACAGTAGAATTCCTTGATGCAAAATGCTTTGCTTGGCAACGTCATAGGACCCAAGTAAAGCGAACCCTGTTGTTAAGTCTACAGACGTCTAATTATCCAGTTATATTCGGTATCATACAAGTATTACACGATCGAGTCCGAACAAACTATGCATATTTCTATAAATAATAATATACTTACACAATATTATGTAAAAAGTTACAAGAGTCCTCCGGTCAAAAAAACACAAATTAGGAAGCAAAAAAATAAATAAATACAGTTCATATTGTAATATTCCCTATCCCTAGCCCCGTACTAATTGTATATGGTAAGACAAACTTAAAAGCTGCTTCATTTTTATAATCTGCTTTGTACATTGTACATACACATATGTACATAATATATAAACCACTATAATACTTGAATATGCTTTAAAACTCAGCACGCTATTTTGTTTATTCGTATAACCCTTTTTTCGACTCACTAGGTCGAAGCCCATCTGACTCATATGTTAAACAAATGCTCGAATTTACTCAAACGCATACACTTAAGTTTGACAGCCAAAAATCAAAAGTATCTTTTCGGGTCTGCTGCCCACCTAACCAAATGAAACAAAATACTGACACACACGAATTCCTACATACATACAACATGTATGTTCTCGCTTTCACTGTTTTAATTTCATTTTAAACGCAAAAATGCATGACAAAAACTTTTACAAATTGTGATATATTTCTAAACATTTCGTTTCACAACTTGAAATGTTGCATAAATGAAGCCGAAAGCTTAAAACAGCAGAGTACTTTACTCATTCATGTTTGTTTACATAGTCTAAGATTGAGATTTTTGTTTTTAAATATGCAATATTTATTTTATAAGTTTTTATTTTAAAATTTTTGCCATGTTAATTTGTAGGAGTAAATCAGTTCATAACGCCTCTAATACAATGCGAGTTTAAGAACAATCATAGAGATTCATATTTTATGCATTTGTTTTTTATTATTATTGTTAATAATAATAATAAAATATGTTTAACCTATCGCTTTTCTAATTTTTTTATAATTATTATTATTCAGATTATTAAACAATTTACATATATCTGAAACTAAACTATTGATAACTGAAGTATGAATAATCTAGCAATAAAAGTAAAATATTAAAGTCTTAATACTCATATAATATATTGAATATATATATATATATTCAACATATATATATGTATACAGATATACACTTGCACTCACACAGTATAGCACACACAGCTATACACGTACAAACACATACACAAATACACACGACACATCGCTAATTAAGGATTAGGCTAAGAATAACAAAATAGAGAACTTAAATATACATGATGTAAAAGTGAAAGCAAGGACTTAATCTTAATAAAATGTAGGAATTAGTTAAAGTGTTAGTAATTTTATCAAATAAAATTATAAATATAAAAACAAACATGTAACTGTAAGCATCAAGAACAGTAACAAGAATAAAACAAAGCCCAAACTCAAATATAGTTATATTAGTATAAGTATGCATTATTATCGCATGCAAAAAGAAGTATTGTGTAAAAAAGACGATATTTTCATGTTTCCCAAAAATAACGAAGCAAAAACATACTATTTTACACAAAACGAATTGTATAATAAATAAATGCAGCGAAACTTATATAAATGTATATGTAGTTAAATTAAGCAGCATTATATTAACCAAAAACCAAATGAATATTATTGAAATCAGCTAAAAAAGTGAAGCTATTTTGACTGAGAAAGAATAAACTATCTACATCGTCTATCAATTGTGCTTAACTCAACTTAGTATCTTTTTTTGATTAAAAGGAGCTGTAAATTTTTCGTAAATATGAAACACAAAGGCAAAATAACATATATATGTATTACGATTCGTTAAGCTCAAATTTTTATGTTTGATCGACTTAACTCAAAAAACAGTGCAGAGTTGATAGAGCTAAATGATAACCCTTTGATAATAAATGAATTATGAAGAATTGTATTAAATGTACGAATTTGTCTCCAACTAAGCTCGCACCAATGATGTGCTGCGAGTCAAGTCCCGCAAGTTCAAGTAGAAATACTTGTAAACAAAGCAAATATCAACATTACACATAGCAAACATACATTTATGGCAACCCGGCATATATGATACAACCATATATCTCTTATAGTATAACGAATAAAAAGCGATTTCAATAAAAATAAAAAATTACAAAAAAAACACAATATTTGCTTTTTATTTGCCATAAGTTACAGAGTATGGTATCTTTCTATAACGATCCATTCGCTTTCAACAATGTGCCAGAGCTCATACTTAAAGAAAATCACATAACTTAAGTCTATGACAATGGTACTAAGAATATTGATCAAAATAGAATTATGCTTAAAAATTTTAAATATATTATAACTTCACACACTTTTATACCCGAAACTAATGGTCCTATTGCAGAAGACAAAAACAACAAGTAACGAAACTCTAGTCAAGACTGCTCGACTAAGAGATACCCTGAATCCATTGAGCTGTAATACCAATCATTAAGAGCTTCATTTATTCATTAATAGTAAACAACACATGCACACACACACACACACACAAACATATGCATGCACGTAATATGCTCACTGCGCAGTTTTGCGGCTGCAGAAGAGGCTGTGCTATGCAAACTTTATTGTTTAATAACTTTTTCTCTCGACCTATGTTCTTATTGAAATTTTCGGGGAATGTTTATGACATTCAAATGTACCTATTTGCCAAATTTCAAGTCTCTAGTATTTGATATACGTGAGTTATCGTTTTTGTTGAATTGTGGGCGAAAGGGGCGTGGCATCAAAAATCCAAAAATGACAAAATGTGCGGATTCAATATAGCGATCAAACACAACTTAGTGCACGGTTCTATCTTTAACGGTGTGCACGGCAGACCTCAAAAACAAAGCGATATTTTCGATAGTTATCGATAAAAAAGAAATGGGACGAGTTATCGAAAAAAAAAATAAACTCGTACAGCGTATGGTATTATCGAGCATTTTGCTTTTTATTTGAAGTCTCTAGCTTTTGTGGTTGCAGAAATCCAGGTGTTTACACGGACGGACGGACGGACGGACGGACGGACGGACAGACAGACGGACAGGGCTAGTTCAACTCAGCTCGTCGAGCTGATCAAGAATATATATACTTTATGGGGTGTGGCACGCCTCCTTCTGCCTGTTACATACACTTGCACAAAAACATTATACCCTGAAATTTCCATTTTCAATGGATTCAGGGTATAACAAGTAACTAAACTCTAGTCGAGACTGCTCGACTAAGAGATACCCTGAATCCATTGAGCTGTAATACCAATCATAAAAAGTTTCATTTATTCATTAATAGTAACCAACACATGCACACACACACACACACAAACATATGCATGCACGTAATATGCTCACTGCGCAGTTTTGCGGCTGCAGCAGAGGCTGTGCTATGGAAACTTTATTGTTTAATAACTTTTTTTCTCGACCTATTTTCTTAATGAAATTTTCGGGGAGTGATTATGACATCCAAATGTACCTAGTTGCCAAATTTCAAGTCTCTAGTATTTGATATAAGTGAGTTATCGTTTTTGTTGAATTGTGGGCGAAAGGGGCGTGGCATCAAAAATCCAAAAATGAAAAAATGTGCGGATTCACTGTAGCTATCAAACACAACTTAGTGCACGATTCTATCTTTAACGGTGTGCACGCCAGACCTCAAAAACAAAGCGATATTTTCGATAGTTATCGATAAAAAAGAAATGGGATGAGTTATCGAAAAAAAAAAATAAACTCGTACAGCGTATGGTATTATCGAGCATTTTGCTTTTTATTTGAAGTCTCTAGCTTTTGTGGTTGCAGAAATCCAGGTGTTTACACGGACGGACGGACGGACGGACGGACGGACGGACGGACGGACGGACGGACGGACGGACAGACGGACAGGGCTAGTTCAACTCAGCTCGTCGAGCTGATCAAGAATATATATACTTTATGGGGTGTGGCACGCCTCCTTCTGCCTGTTACATACATTTGCACAAAAACATTATACCCTGAAATTTCCATTTTCAATGGATTCAGGGTATAAAAATATACATGTATATACATATACACTCAACAACAAAACTCTGCGTACAACAAAAAAGATTTTTTGTGCTCGGTTGTCTCTAGAATCTACCATAAAGAACTTATCAGAATGATTCTTTTTTCTGGGGTGGTTCATTTATTTATCTACTTATTTCTTTTTATACCCTGATCCCATTGAAAATGGGAAAACAGGGTATAATGTTTTTGTGCAAATGTATGTAACAGGCAGAAGGAGGCGTGCCACACCCCATAAAGTATATATATTCTTGATCAGCTCGACGAGCTGAGTTGAACTAGCCCTGTCCGTATGTGCGTCCGTCCGTCCTCGATAATACCATACGATGTACGAGTTTTTTTTTTTTGATAACTCATCCAATTTTCTTATAATCGATAACTATCAAAAATATCGCTTTTTTTGAGGCCTGGCGTGCACACCGTTAAAAATAGAATCGTGCACTAAAATTTAGTTGATCCCATTGAAAATGGGTAAACAGGGTATAATGTTTTTGTTAAAAGTATGTAACAGGCAGAATGAGGCGTGCCACATTGTCAGGACGACAAGACAAGTTGATTGAGCCCTGTCCGTCTGTCTGTCTGTCCGTCCGTCCGTCCGTATGTATGAACGCGTCGATCTCAGAACCTATAAGAGCTAGAGACTTGAATTTTTGTTAGAATTGTATATTCAGCGTGCATATCGGGTTTGTTTCAGAAAATCGATAACTGTTCTTGAATATTTGTTATCGATCTAAAAACATATGAAAAGTCAGTTATGATTTTTTATCTTCATCTTAAGAGGTAGAGACTCCAAATTTCGCATGTATCTTTATGTATATTTTTACCAATTTCGGATTTTGTAACATTTGGATACCGGCAAATTTCCCCAATATTTAAAAAATAATGTATGTTATATATTATGGCATATATATAGGGTGTTTGGTTTTTTTAAAGCTTCATCAAAATCTGTTGATAAACACAAAAGTTACTTAACAAAATATTTAGCCAGATCAACAGCGTTTGAACTGCAAAGCGCACATAGACCAGCTGGCGCTTATACATGTTCATTATGTATACATGTGCACACATACATGCAAATGCTCGCGAAAAAAATTTTTAAGAATCGCAACTGCCTTTGATTTTGGGTCGAATTGTGTTTGAATTGTTTTTGCTGCTTACTTCTTCTTCTTCTTAATATATTTCTTCTTAAATAGTAACGGCACAATTCTTGTGAGCTTGCAAAAGTGAGCTGGTATAATCTTTGTGTCGAATTTGTTTGCATAATTCCTCTTTGATCGACATTCTTAGTACCATTGGCACATACTTAAGTTGCGTGATATGGTTGTACATACGAGTTATTGACTATATTAAGAAAACTAAGGGGGGGTGGGATTAGGGTATCCCCTAGTCGGGCGCGCCGACTAGAGTTTTCTTACTTGTTTTTTATAGTTTTGTTCACTAATTTATCTACTTATTTACATTTCTGTTTTATTCAAAATAATATTTGTATTAACAAAAAGCCTTAGTATAAAACATTAAAGAAAAGAGACGAAACAAAAGTCTGCGTACACTTACACTGAGGTACTAAGCGAATTTAGACAATGGCAATTCAAATTCAATTTGAACACAATTGAACCCAAACTCAATTGTAGTTCTTGGCATAAAAAAGTATGCAAGCATTTTAAATGATGTAAGCACATGGATAGCAAAATTGTGCCAGCGTGTCTCCGTTGGACTTTGCATTTCGCGTGGTTTTTCTAAGTCGCCAAACTTTTAAGAAAAGTTACACCCGAAATTATACGAAATACATATAGCTATATGCAAAATTTAGAGGCTCTAGCTTTAAAGATGGGAGAGATATAATATTGAGCCTACACTTTGAGGTTTTTAATCGATATCAATTTAAATAGAAAGCTTATCGATTTTATGCACGCACTATATGCGGACAGAAAATCTGTATCTCTACCCTAAAGTTTTGAGATCGACGTCGCGCTATTCACACCTCCTACTGCCTGTTACATATATTTTCGGATAACCATTATGCTCTAAAATTCTATTTTCAATGGATTGACGCTGTGAACAGCGTCAGATCCCGCGTTAGGAAACGCGTGCTGCGTTTTGAATCGCACAGCTTACAAAATAAATAACTTTAAAACAATGATATAATGAACATTTTTCAAATATATATTTTATACATCATTTTATATGCGCCATAAATACTAACCGACCTCACATTTCTTTGAAATTGTGCTCCTACAATAGGATGTGACCCTTGGGGTTCTCAGTGAAGATTGTGCTTCCAAACGGCTGGTTAATAAAATTTGAATATGGAGCTGAGCCCACATCGAATTTATGTGCTGTACTTGCATTCGTATGACGAGTTAAAACAAGAAGTTTTCCGTTTAGGGTCTCATCAATAGTATTAAGAACGCTTATTATCTTTTGGCTATCAACCACGTAAATTTTATAACTGACGCCGTAGAGTCCAAAGAGCACATCGAGTTCCGATCGTAATTTGGCCAATGTAATATATTGCCTGCTCAAACTATCCTGAAGTAAAATAGATCCCTTGCTGCTGTTGATGAATCGGGATTCAAGCTCGCCATCTAGGGTAACATTTACCCACGCAAGCTTTGGCAGTTGCAGCTCCTCCGCAGAGCAAATTGTTAAGTTAAGCTGCAGTCCCTTCAGGTCGCAATTCTCACTGATAATATGCCTCTTTGATTCGACTTGCTTTTGATCAAATGGAAGAAACTCCGATTTGACTGCCGCCTTTATCATCGTTGAATAATTGACCAGAACATTTTGCAGCTGTGACATCGCTTCCCCAGTTTCTTTCTTGCTACCATCGCTCTTCAAATTATAAAATATAATTACGGGGTCAGTTGGTATAAGCTGCGCTTTCTTTTTAAGCTTTTGTACACGATTAATAGTTTCGCGTGCTAAGCCTTCTTGAAGTAATTCCTCGTTTGGCGTCATGTCCATCAAAACTAGCACTTCATTATCGCTGTGTGCTTCAAAATTTCCGCCAACGTTATCAGACGTACAGTAAATGATGCGCAATTCCTCCAATTCAATTCGCTGGTCCAAAATGTTAAAGAAACCCTGAGCCACGTGCTTTTGAATCTCCTCATCTTTAAGCGCTTTAATGGCTGCCATAACTGCCTTAAAATTCCCCTTTAAACGTTGTCCGAGCGTCTATATTAAAGTTTATAAATGAATAGGCTATAATCCTGTATATCCGGTATAATATTATATACTTACCTTATGGTCAGGCTCGGCCCGTAATGTTACTCCATACTTTTCCTTATCCGAGCTTAGCGTTAGTTTCCGCACATTGAGTTCGCTGAGAATGAAATCTTTCATGTTCTCAATCTCCTTTAGAGTTTGTTTATCTTTGTGAATAACAATAATTTCCGAAATAGGATATTTTACTGGTAGTGTGCGACGGTCGCGCATGACGCGACCAAGCTCTACAACGGACTGCATCAATGCCACGGATCGCTCAATGTCGCTGCGGATAAACTTGCGCTGGCTAACAGGCATCATTTGATAATGTACAGAGTCAACATGATCCAAGCTACCTGTAGGCTGGAACAGTACCAGTCGTTGAAATATATATTCGGTTAAGTACGGAGTGAAGGGTGCCATCATCTTAACCATAGTGTACAATACATCATAAAGAGTATCTAAGGATTGTATACACTGTTCTGCGCCCATCTCTCCCTTAATTCGACGGCGATTCAATCTCACGTACCTAGACAAAATGAAACTATATCTGTGTGATACAAAAATGCAAATTTCACCTACCAGTTAGTCAGCTGATCAATAAATTTAGTTAGTCTTGGCACGACCGTATAAAGGCGATACATTTTCATTTCTGTCGCGAAGAACTCCAAAAGGGACTCCTTAAATGACAGAATCCACACGTCAATTATGGAGGCTTTATCCATGTTTTGTAGATGTCTCGAACGGTCATAGGTATACTGGACCTTGCTCCCCAATTCTTCCTTCTCGTAACGCATAATGTTTTGCAGGAGAAAGCGATAAGCATTGTACCACGGCAGGAATACATCCTTAATTATATCGCGCACACCTTCTTCCTTAAAGCGCAGACTTTCCGCTCGCACCACCGGGGAATTGATTAGATACAGGCGGAGCGCATCGGCGCCATACTTATGAACAACCTCCATGGGATCAGGATAATTTTTCTTGCGCTTCGACATTTTCTGCCCATCGGCAGCCAGCACCAATCCACTCGCAATCAGATTCTTAAATGGCGCCTTATTAAATAATGCCGTTGAAATTACCAAAAGCGTGTAAAACCAGCCACGTGTTTGATCAATGCCCTCAGCAATAAAATCAGCTGGAAAATTGTTCATAAATTCTTTTTCATTATCGAAGGGAAAGTGCTGCTGTGCAAATGGCATTGACCCAGACTCGAACCAACAGTCAAACACGGCAGTAATTCGACGCAACGGCGGATTTCCAGGAATGGCTGATGGGATTTCAATGGCATCAATAGTCTCACGGTGCAGATCATTGACTGAAACTCCCGATAACGCGGCCAGTTGCTTAATGCTACCTATGACAATTGTTTCATCGCCATTTTGAGAGCGCCATATGGGTATAGGAGTACCCCAATAACGATTGCGGGAAATCTATAGACAAGGTTTTAAGTCAGAGGAGTGAAATATTATATAGTGCATTAAAAACTCCACTTACTGCCCAATCCCTGGCATCCTTCAGCCAATTACCAAATCGCTTCTCTTTAACAAAGTCCGGAACCCAGTAAGTCTGAGAGCTACAGGCTAATAAGTTTTTGGACATGTGTTCGACACGAACAAACCATGAAGGCACCGCCTTGTATATCAATGGAGTATCCGACCGCCAACAGAAAGGGTAGTTATGCTTGACTTGGCCACTAGAAACTAAGTTTCCATTTGCCTTTAGCTTAGCTATTATGTACTTATCCGCATCTTTAACGTACAGGCCAGCGAAGTCTGTGACCTCTGATGTGAAGCGACCGGAATCGTCAACAGGACAAATCACGGCGCTTGACTTGGTAATAATGCCAGCCGCTAAACAGACACGATAATCATCCTCTCCAAAGTAGGGCGCATTATGCACAATGCCAGTACCAGAGTCCTCCGTAACATACTCATCTACCAGCACACGGTGGGCTTTTACCTCGACACCACGTTCGGCAAAATAGGGGAATACCGGCTTATAAAACAGACCCTTAAGCTCTTGTCCAGCAAATCTTTCCTTCACCTCGTACTCCGCTTCACTTTTATAAATATAAGATAATCGGGACTCTGCCAAAATAAACAGCCGATCACTTTTTACATCGCGCACCTAGAAGCATGCAAAGGAAAATGTAAGACTTAAAGTAAAGGATAGTAATAAATGACTAAAATCTATCGGAAAATAGAGAAATATTTGACAGGAAATCATATAATAATACATATTTATTTACCGAAACATAAATCATCGTTGGATGCACGCAGCAAGCAAAATTAGCAGGCAGTGTCCAAGGTGTTGTGGTCCACACCAAGAAGTAGGTATTGGGCCGCAAACTGGCTTCGAGTGCAACAACCACACAAGGATCGACGACCTCTTTGTAGTTCTGGTTCGCCTCAAAATTGGACAATGAAGTGGTACAGGCAGTAGAATAGGGCATTACTTTTACACCCTGATATACCAGACCTTTGTCGAAAAGCTGCTTGAATATCCACCATATTGACTCCATGTACCATGGGTATAGTGTCTTATAATCATTTTTAAAATCAATCCATCGGCCTACGCGCGTCACAATGGTCTCCCACTCGTCCGCGTAGCGCATGACAATCTTCCTGCACTCCGCGTTGTATGCCCTTATACCCATCTTTGCTACATCCTCTGGGCCCTTTATATTGAGCAACTTGTCAATTTCAAACTCTACGGGTAGTCCGTGGCAATCCCAACCAAAGCGCCGATCTACGTGATATCCCTGCTGATAAGCATATCGTGTGACGATGTCCTTAATGGTACCAGCCAGGATATGTCCATAGTGGGGCAGGCCAGTTGCAAAGGGTGGCCCATCGTAAAAAGTGTATCTAACAATTATTGCAGTATTACAATTTTGGATGATGTAATTAATTGTGGTTGTTACTTGGGCTTTCCTTTGGACAGCTGGCTACACTTTTCGAAAATGTTTTCATTTCGCCATTTTTTTAGAACATTTTCTTCCTCAGCCGGAAAGTTGATGTTTTCAGGAACGCGACAAACGTCGTTGCGATTGACTTTTTCCGTATTGCTCATTTCTGTCAAGAAGGATAAGTGAATTGCACCTTTTGGCTCTAATAAATCTAAAACTTACCTTTCCGTAATAAAAGTTGGAAGTGCGAAATTGATGTGATGGCAACAACATGTGCTTATCGAATGCACCGCTCGCAATTCTCGTTGTGAATGATCGAGTTTCGATAAATCGAAATATTACATTAGTGGTACTGTATAATATTTTAGATAATAAATCTTTTTTAAGTATTTCATCTAATTCATGAAACGGGCATTTAATATTGATACATATGTATATTAAAAATATTGAAATATTCTTGTAATCAAATAATCAATATATTTCTTATTTAGGTGATATTTTATCTTTCGTGCTGTGTGGTATTTTTGTTTGGTATTTTTAATTGAACGTCTTATTGATAACAAAAGAATAAAATCATAAAAAAAAGAATATTGGTAAAATAATATTATTTTCTTTTATATATACTCATAAAAATTAATGAAAATCAAAACTTAACTAATATATAGTGTTTATTTAAAAGAAAGCAACATTTTTAATAATTCTTGACCTGGGCACACTGTATAAAATGTGTACATTTGGTGCAGCCGTGAATTATCGTCAAAGTAATGGATAAAAAGCAGAAATATTAAAGTAGCATAAGTTTTTGTGCTAATAGAAATACTTGCGCCGGAATTAGTTTGTGTATTGGAAATTATTCCATACTACCTACCTAAAACCGGTAAAATATAATTGAAAATATAATTTCCGTTTGAGTTACACTTGCAATCAAAAACAATGGCACGCCCAATTTTTCCCAATCAGCAAAAAATTGCTGAAAAGCTGATAATTTTAAACGATCGTGGGCTAGGAATTCTTACACGAATTTATAATATAAAGAAAGCATGTGGGGATACTAAGTCGAAGCCAGGCTTTTTGTCTGAGAAGTCCCTGGAGTCATCAATTAAATTCATCGTTAAGCGTTTTCCCAACATCGACGTTAAAGGACTGAATGCCATTGTTAACATTAAGGCAGAGATAATTAAATCTCTTTCGCTTTATTACCACACTTTTGTGGACCTACTGGATTTTAAGGATAACGTTTGTGAGCTACTGACCACTATGGATGCTTGCCAGATCCACCTGGACATAACACTCAACTTCGAGTTGACCAAAAACTACTTGGACCTAGTAGTTACCTACGTTTCCTTAATGATTGTACTTTCTCGGGTCGAGGATCGGAAGGCAGTTTTGGGTCTTTACAATGCGGCCTTTGAATTGCAGAACAATCAGGCAGACACTGGATTTCCCCGCTTGGGCCAGATGATTCTTGACTACGAACTGCCGCTAAAGAAGCTGGCGGAAGAGTTCATACCTCACCAACGTTTGCTCACTAACGCGTTGCGCTCCCTGACCTCAATATACGCTTTACGTAATCTGCCCGCAGACAAGTGGCGCGAGATGCAGAAGCTCAGCTTAGTGGGTAATCCAGCAATACTGCTTAAGGCCGTGCGTACAGACACCATGTCGTGTGAGTACATTTCCTTGGAGGCTATGGATCGCTGGATCATATTCGGGCTGCTACTGAACCACCAAATGCTTGGTCAATATCCGGAGGTTAACAAAATATGGCTTTCCGCTCTTGAAAGCAGTTGGGTAGTTGCTCTCTTTAGAGATGAAGTACTGCAGATTCACCAGTACATTCAATCCACGTTCGATGGAATTAAAGGTTATAGCAAGCGAATCGGCGAAGTAAAGGAGGCCTACAACATGGCCGTTCAGAAGGCAGCATTGATGCATCGAGAAAGGCGCAAATTTTTGCGCACCGCGCTGAAGGAATTGGCCCTTATTATGACCGATCAGCCGGGTCTTTTGGGACCTAAGGCAATATTTATATTTATTGGACTTTGCTTGGCGCGTGACGAGATTCTTTGGTTGCTTCGTCATAATGATAATCCGCCGCTAATAAAAAACAAAGGTCGGTAACTGTCTCTGATACAGTCTAGGACACATATATTAAAATTATGTTTTACTTGTAGGCAAAAGTAATGAAGACTTGGTAGATCGACAGCTTCCAGAACTATTATTCCACATGGAGGAGCTGCGCGCTCTAGTGCGTAAATACAGCCAGGTTATGCAACGCTACTACGTGCAATACTTGTCTGGATTCGATGCCACAGATCTGAACATACGCATGCAAAGTTTGCAGATATGTCCAGAGGACGAAAGCATCATCTTGAGTTCTTTGTACAACACTGCTTCTAGCTTAACAGTGAAGCAAGTGGAGGACAACGAGCTATTCTACTTTAGACCGTTTCGATTAGACTGGTTCCGCCTGCAAACATACATGAGTGTTGGCAAAGCATCGCTACGAATCACAGACCATATGGAGCTGGCACGCTTGCTCGACTCGATGGTGTTTCACACACGTGTTGTAGACAACCTGGACGAAATACTTGTAGAGACTTCAGATCTAAGTATATTTTGTTTTTATAACAAAATGTTTGACGATCAGTTTCACATGTGCTTGGAATTCCCGGCCCAAAACCGCTATATAATTGCGTTTCCGTTGATCTGCAGCCATTTTCAGAATTGCACTCATGAAATGTGTCCAGAGGAGCGGCACCACATACGTGAGCGTTCATTGAGCGTCGTTAACATATTTTTGGAGGAAATGGCTAAGGAAGCCAAAAACATAATAACGACAATCTGTGACGAACAGTGCACCATGGCTGATGCTCTGTTACCCAAACACTGTGCCAAGATCTTATCTGTTCAGTCGGCACGAAAAAAAAAGGACAAATCGAAATCTAAACACTTTGACGATATTCGCAAACCAGGCGACGAGTCGTACCGCAAGACACGTGAGGATCTAACTACCATGGATAAACTGCACATGGCTTTAACAGAATTATGTTATGCAATTAATTACTGTCCCACTGTGAATGTTTGGGAATTCGCCTTTGCGCCGCGCGAGTATCTCTGTCAGAATCTGGAGCATCGTTTTTCACGGGACTTGGTCGGCATGGTGATGTTCAACCAAGAAACCATGGAAATTGCCAAACCATCGGAACTGTTAGCTAGTGTACGTGCCTACATGAACGTACTACAGACAGTGGAGAACTACGTGCATATTGACATTACACGCGTATTCAACAATTGCCTATTGCAACAGACCCAGGCTCTGGACTCACACGGAGAAAAAACTATTGCAGCATTGTACAATACTTGGTACAGTGAAGTGCTACTGCGCCGAGTTTCTGCGGGAAACATTGTCTTCTCTATTAATCAGAAGGCATTTGTACCTATTTCGCCAGAGGGGTGGGTACCGTTTAATCCGCAGGAGTTTTCCGATCTAAATGAATTGCGTGCCCTGGCTGAGCTTGTTGGTCCATATGGAATAAAGACGCTAAATGAGACGCTGATGTGGCACATTGCCAATCAGGTGCAGGAATTAAAGTCGTTAGTGGGAACCAACAAGGAGGTGCTCATTACCTTACGCACTAGTTTCGATAAACCGGAGGTCATGAAAGAGCAATTCAAACGGTTACAAGATGTTGATCGGGTATTGCAACGTATGACCATAATTGGAGTTATTATATGTTTTCGTAATCTAGTGCATGAGGCATTGGTGGATGTACTGGATAAACGCATTCCTTTCCTGCTTAGCTCTGTCAAAGACTTTCAGGAGCACTTGCCCGGTGGTGATCAGATACGTGTCGCATCAGAAATGGCGTCAGCGGCGGGTCTGATATGTAAGGTAGATCCCACCTTGGCTACCACATTAAAATCAAAAAAACCGGAATTTGATGAAGGCGAACATCTGACCGCCTGTTTATTGATGGTATTTGTGGCCGTGTCAATACCAAAGTTGGCTCGTAACGAGCATTCCTTCTACAGAGCTACCATCGATGGCCATTCGAACAATACACACTGTATGGCAGCAGCTATTAATAACATCTTTGGAGCCCTGTTCACAATTTGTGGACAGAACGACATGGAAGATCGAATGAAGGAATTTTTAGCTTTAGCCAGCTCCTCTCTTCTGCGTTTGGGTCAAGAATCTGACAAGGAAGCCACACGCAATCGAGAGTCCATTTACTTGCTACTGGATGAGATAGTTAAACAGTCGCCATTCCTCACTATGGACCTTCTGGAGTCCTGTTTCCCGTACGTCCTTATCCGCAATGCCTATCATGGTGTCTACAAACAAGAGCAAATAATGGGACTAGGCCTATAGAGATGAAAATACGGAAAGAGGAGTAAAATTTATCGCATTCTTTTCCGAGTATTTAGCTATATAGTTTTTGATAATCGATTATTGTGCATTATGCTTACGAATCATACATATGTACTATTCTATTGTTAACCTTAATAAGTAATCTATTATATAATGATAATACCCCTTCTAAAAAAACGTATGCACAGATAAGGCAAAAGTACTCAGCATTTTTATACAGTTTTTGTATAAATAAAGTACATTTGAAAACCAAATCACATAAGTGTAATTATTTGCTCGCTTCCATAGAATACGAATACGAAGTTTACATGGTAATTGAGTTATTATTATTGTTGATTATTACTATGTATTATTTATTTATTCCCTTCCTAACATTTTGATCTAAAAATCGTCTACAATATTATATTATTTGGTCACGTTAAAATTACTTTTCTTGGGCTTCTTGTAGGTAAGTAATAAAATATTATATGTTTAATTCTCGTCCAAGTATAATGCAATATAAATTTCCATTAGAGCGTTCTCAATTCCGATTCAAGATTTTCGCTTGTGATTTACTTTAATATCATATTGACTCTGTGGCGTTTTTCTGAACTATAAAATTGTGCTTTTTGTTTTGTCTTAGTTGGTGATTATCTCTGATAAAAGCACGCAGCTATTGTTTATATATATATATATATATATATATATATATATATATATATATATATATATATATCTAAGAATGCCAAATAATAAAATGTACAATGAAAAATAAAAACAATGTAAAACCAATTCAGAAATTAATACAAATAATTATATTCTGTCAATGCTCTACAATATGTTTTGGTTAACCTTAACAATATAGAAAGCGGACTGTATTTTTCTTGTTGTTTTGCTTTATCATAATCATAACAATGCTAGTATCTATTTTTGAATATTTCATTAATTATATAAGAAAATACATACATATACTGTTTATACCACTCTCAATATTTGACTAAATCTTAATATACCATTAGTATTAGTTTTGCTCGAAAGGATTATTTTTTTTTATTTCTGTTTTAGTTTCTATTGCAATCAGTCATTAAGGTTAGGCAACTGTTGACTTACGAATTGTCGCCACTGTCTTTTCAATACGAAAAAAATGAGAAAAATTCGAGATTAAAAGAAAAACAAATAATATCCGTTTGCTATTCTTGCCTCACTTGAATAATAAATAAAACTGCATTTTTTATTGCTAAAAGTGTTTTTTAAAGCTCTCGAGTACAAAATCGTGTTAATTTAAAAAAGTTTCGAAAACTCTGCACTACAATCTGATACTAAATCTTCTTTGTGTTTAGCGTTCACGCTTATACGCTAATTTAGCATATATACATATAAATATAAATATATAATTCGTAATTTTAATTTCACTATTTAAATCTTGTTCGCATATAAAATCCTACAATTATGAGTTCGGGACTAAAATATGTACTGTCCGCTGTTCAGTGATGTTTGATATCAGATCCTTAATCCTTGCTATTAAAGTGAGCTAGACGAGCTCCTCCTGCTCCAGCCAAGGATGCTGCAGGCACTCCGCCGCTGATGCACGTATAACAGGATTATATTCTAGCATAGGCAGTAAAAACTCAGAGAACTTCTTGGCCTCTATAGGATCCCAGTCATACTTCTCCACAAGCACATTGAGCAGACTCCAGGGCTTCAGCTTGGTAATATTTCGTAAGCTACCTGTGAATAATGATATCTCTTAACAGTGTTGAAGAGATTAGATTAGTTAAATTAATCTCAATTACCATAGCTTGTGAAGTATTTGAGCCCGTGCTTTCCACGAAGGATCACAGACTGTGGTATCGATCCCAGCAGTTCCACAATATGCGCCAGATGGTCCTCGTCGCGACTGTATGAGTCGCCTGCATGCGGATCGAAGAGATAATCGCCAGTGGCCAACTCGAAGGCCAGGCACGCTGTGCTCCAGATATCAGCGGTATAGTTGTAAGGTGCACCCAATAGCACTTCAATCGAGCGATACTGACGCGTCTGTATGTCCTCGGTGAAATGATGGTACTACAGAGAATACAATGCGATATAGATATCAGATAACTTTGATCAACTGGCGACAATCCTCATAAGTTTACTCACGTCATAGCAGGCATTGCCCAGATCGGCGATCTTCACCCTGACATTGCTGTTGTTGATCAGCGATTGTATCGTGTGCGTATAGGATTGGCTCTGGGTCTGGCTCTGATTCTGCGAAGGAATGGCATTGGCATTGACATTTAATTTAACGGCTGTTGTAGTTGTGGTGGCTGTTGCTTTGATGGTAGTTGAATGGCCTGTTGTGACTGTTGATGTTGTCGATTTGTTATCACAACTGCCAATGTTGCTATTATGATACAGATCTCTGATAGTTGGTGTTGTTGCTGTTATTGTTGCTGTTGCTGGAGCAGCAATTGCTGCTGATACGAGATGCGTGAAGGAGTACGTGCACGTGCTGTTGTTGTTGGCGGTGGTGCTGGTGGTGTTGGTGTTGGTGTTGGTCGTGCCGCTGAAAGCTGAAGGTGGTGCATTGGCATGGTCTGATGTGGTTTGTGTTGTTGTTGTAGCTGTGCAGTTGCAACTCAAGGTGTTGGTATAGTGGCAATCATTGCTGCTTTTTGCCGTAGGTCTATTGTTCTCTTGTGTCGTGAACGTGCATATGTTTTGAGTATTGGGGTTAAGAGTAGTGTAGGTTGAGCAGGAGCTGTTGGTATTCAAGTTGCTGACGGTGGTGGCATTAGGCAGCTGCTTTGCATACGTATTAATTTTTTTTTTGTTCACACAGGGAAAGAAAAAAGAAAAGTACACAATTTTTTTTTTTTTTTCGTGCAGTGCAAAAACATTTAACAATTCTTAAGAACTGTAATTGCAAATCGCATTAACCAATTGTTAGCATCAATTAGTAGACATGACTTAAAATATACACTCATGGCCAAATTATTGGTTGTGAAATTTTTTATTTTTTTTTTTCAAAGGGTAATGACGTCTATATTTTCTCATGTAACTTAAAAAGCAACTTGTATTCAAAAATAGACATATCATAGAATTATAATTATAAAAAGTTAAAAAAAAAAATAATATCTTACATAATTTTGGCATACTTCACAAAATACTCCAAGTTTAAACGTCATTACCCTTAACAAAAAAAAATTCACACCTATTATTTGGCCATGAGTGCATGTTTCAGCATGGGTTTAGTATTCAATGTCAACTCATGTTAAATAGTGTTAGGGATACAATTACTTAAATGCTATTTAGCCAAATCCTTTCTGTGATATTGTTTACTGAATAAAACGTATTGGGAACTGCACAAGGCTTTTAACATCAAACCATATAGCATGTCAAGTATCAAAGTATATATTAAAACTGCAAGCATAACAACGAAATGCTGTACTCAGATGAGCGCCAATCGGGCATTTAAAAAAAAAAAAAAAAAAAAAAAAAAAAAATTAAGAAAACTCTAGTCGAGACGGCTCGACTAAGAGATACCCTGAATCCTCAAATCTGATATACCAATCCTTAAAAGATTATTTTAATCATAAATAGCTAAAAACATGTGCAACACACACATACATACGCAAGCAGGAACATGGACGCCATATAGCGTACTACCCATTTAGGAGGCAACAGCGGTACGGCTGCAGCATAGGCTGTAGTATGGAAAATTAATTGTTTAATAAGTTTTTTTCCATACATAGTCTAGTATTTGATATACAGATTTGTGATTTTTTTGTGAATTGTGGGCGAAGGGGGCGTGCCATCAAAAATCAAAATATGACAAAACATGTGTATTTATTATAGCAATCAAAGATTCTATCTTGAACGGTGTGTACGCTAAGCCTTAAAAACAAAACGATATTTTTGATAGTTATCGATTATAAGAAAATGGGATGAGTTATCGAAAAAATAAAAATAAATTTGTATTATCGAGCATTTTGCTGTTATTTCAAGTCTCTAGCTTTTTTGGTTTACGAAATCCAGGTGTTTGCACGGTCGGACGGACGGGGCTAGTTCAACTCAGCTCGTCGAGCTGATCACACCTCCTGTTGCCTGTTACATACATTTTCACAAAAACATTATTAGGGTATAATTTTATTTTCAATGGATTCAAGGTATAAAAATGATCAAGACTTAGTTTAATTAAGTTGCTGATAATAGTTTTAGACTTTAGGCTAATAACACTTAAACTGAACCCAGCGGTATGAATAATGATATAAGCATCTATAGATATAATATAATTTCACATATATATAACAAATACTTTTAGTATTTACAATTATATTATTATAATTTAATTAGTATATATACAAATAAGCAACTGAACTCAAAATTTTAATAAGCATAAAAGCGTCTGGATAAATATGAGACTAAAGCCGTTTTGAATTAAGAAATGTAATTCGGCTAAATTGAATATCGGAAAATTTACGTCCATGAGCTTAAAACTATAGTGAACCTAATAAATATAGTTTTTAATGGATAAGTAAGGAAGGAAATTTGAACTATGAAGAATTCTTTCCTCTAATAGATCTAATTCTCCCTAGATTGGGGAAGTAACAAAACATCCAATACAATTACTAAACAAACGAATGAACTAACTTCCTAGGGTTAGAGGAACTATTTATGCACTTTACCTTATTTGAATTAGCGGTATCAATATTTTTGTTAAGACAAACGTCTTGATCGGTAGGCGTGTCGCTGGCAATGGTGTTATTGTCACCGATGGTTTCGGTGGATGGGTCCTCGTCGTTGTCAAAAGAAGACTAACAATATAAAAATGTTTCAAAGGAAATCAATATGGAAACGAAATCAAATCAAATCAAATTAAGAATGAATTCCCATGTGTTTTAGAAATAAACATATATATACATACATACATTTACGTACATACATACATACATTGGTTGAGTAAGCATAGTTAGTTTTTTTTTTTATTCGCGATTTGGCTGTGTGCAAATTTCTTAGACGCTGATGAGCGAAAACGTTGATTGTATATGTAATAGGGCGTTGTGGGGGACACTCACTCACCTTGGCAGTGATTTTCTTCTCAGCACGATATCGATTGCTTAAATTCGTAGTAGCTCCGATTATTGGGCTGTCAACGCCGCCTACGCTGACCAGGCCAACGCCATTGCACTCGCTGTCGCCCAAAAGGCTTGAGTATTTGGATGCCAGAGAAGATGTGGTATTCGAGTTGAGCGTTGACGAGGTAGTGGTGTCATCTTTGTCAAGCGACGACGTAACCACAGCGGCCAATGGCGTCGATGAAGTCGAATTGTTCGCCGTGCTGTTACTCGTGTTCGTTGAGCCATTTGGTTCAATCAGCGGCCACTTTGTCCTCGTCTTCGTTTGTTTTTCAATCGAACTAACTTTAAGTGAGAAGATAACTGATCAGCGAATCAACTTTGGTGGGCATAGTGGATTGTTAATCTTACTATATGAATCAGGGAAGTCGACGCCTTTGACGCGGAGGCTGTTAATCTCGTCATCGATCTGCTGATTCATTGCCGCCGCATTATCGATCACAAGTAAAATGTTCTCGGGCTTTATGTCTGTGTGAATTATACTGCACTTACTGTGCAAGTAGTCCAATCCCTCTAACACCTGCTTGATTATGTTGCGCACCTGTGCAATGGCCAATCCTTGATAATTGTTTTTCACAATTAGCTTATACAAGCTGCAGCCCAGCGCCTCAAACACCAGGCAGGTGTGCACACCATTCACACCACGAACCGTAAAGTGATTCATGAGGCGAACAATCCTCTCTCTCTTTACATCGAGGGGATCTGCATCGCGTATTGCCTCCAGCAATCGAATCTCATCAGCTGCTGTCTCTATGTAATGGGGAGCACTTTTAACCACCTTAAGAGCTACATACTTCTCGTCTCTAAAATTGATAAACGGTAAATGTGCAATAAGTAACGACAGGGTAATACTTCCTTAACTTACTTGAGATCTCGACATAGCCACACAGTAGAAAAATGACCCCAGCCAAGTTTGCGCACAACCCGAAATCTATTATCGAAAATGTCGCCAATGACAACCGGATGGTAACCACCACGACAATACTGTGAAGCATCTTCCTGCTCCTCATCGGAGCCGTAGAGACTGCTATCCGGCGAGTCTGGATAAATTTCGTCAGTGGTGCTCAATGTGCCCCGAGGCTCCGAACTGGAATTAGAGCAGAAAAATTGATTTTAATTCAATTTAATAATAATACTGTTATTATTCATTAACTAAATGTGCAATAGCTTCGAAAATATTTGGTTTAGAGATAGAATTAAGTTATTCAGATTACAATTATTGCTTTAGTCCAAAGCTGTACGTAAGCTAGATAGCTGATTAAAATAGAGTGCTTAACTTAATACAGATCTGAGTCTATAAGTGTACGCACATGAGTGCAACCAAGTCTTTATTCTCTGTCTCCACTCTCGTGGATGGAAAATCCAACAGTTGATCCATAATGGACGCTGACAGCTTTAGCGATAAGGGTTTCTCCCTGAGCACCAGAGCATTCTGTAGTATTTGATCTCCCGGCGACAGTGGCTCGAAATTCATGCCGGAATTTCTATGGCTTTTATGTCGCTGTGATTGGTGGTGTATTGCAATAAGTATTGGTCCAGCAGAGACGCATTTGCGCTTCTTGGAAAAGCGCTTGCGACGTTTCTTTTCCTCCACTTCCAATGCCGCTTCAGTGGCTGCCTCCTGAGCGGCTTTTTTCTCTTGCTCAGTGACAAAGTTAAAGTCGCAGCTCAGTTCCTTCGTGAGCACGACTGTAGTTGTAGGTAGTTCAGAAACTAAGCTATGAGTGCTTTTCAGCCGTAGAAGGTGCATGATATAGAGGAACAGAAGCAGAAAGCAAATCTTCACGCCATAAACGAATATCTCATCATAAGAAAGTGTACTAATAATTTGTCCGAGATATTGGCCTAACATATTGGCAAAGATAGCCAACAGATGATAAAAGTGTGCAAAATACTGCACGACCAGAGGCCCATTCAAATGCCAGTCCACCCATGCCAATCCAGTCGTCATTGTGGTATTCGCATCCCTAGGACAAATGGGCCCCACCTCTGTACTGTGCATCCACCAGTTATCCATTAATAGTTGTTTCTCGAGTTTGTTCTACTATTCGATAATCGCGCTGTACCCTGCATTGCACACATTCGTATCAAGAAGGGTACGTTCCCCAAGGGATGAGTAGGCAGATGCTGCAGAGGCTGTTAATCTTGAATTTCCAATGCGTTGGCAGCCAACTTCGGTGTTAACCAACCGTTTACACTCTTCACTTTTTGAAAACCAGCTTACATAACGCGCGCGATGAGGATGCAAAGGTAAATAAATAACTCGCGCAACGGAAAAAATTCTAAAATATGAAAAGCATGTGTATATTTTTGACTCGACACCATACGCTTCGCTACCATTTGCGAGAGTGCTGAAACATTAGTGTCTTTGTATTTGTACCAAACGAAATGAGCGAGCCAAAGGCACACAATTCGATAGCGAGTATATTTGCTGATGCTTTTATCAGACCGAAATAAAATATACGACTATTTGTGTGCTGTATATATATATATATATATATATCTACATATTATTTATACCCAATGGTCCCGCTCATGGAATCCGAAGAGAGCGAAACACAAACAAGGCGCATGAAACAGTTTTTATTGTCATCATGATTGTTACAATAAAAAAAATTTCTTGGTAAACTTGAGCTTACTTAAAGAATACATATCAAGTTTGACTTGCATTTCCAACTCTATTGGAGCTCGTCTGTGAGTATTGATTTATTCCTCATTTCAGTCCCTTATTGCCCAATTTCGTACCATTTCGAGCACCTGGTCTCACTAATAAAATACTTGTTCCTTACATGACTCACCCTACTGTACGAAGAGCAGCACGCACCTAACATCTTTTGCTATGTTGCTTTGCGATTCGCTCAGAAAACTGAACTACCAATTCTTCGCTGAGGCGGCTTTTTTATACCCTGAATCCATTAAAAATGGAAATTTGCATTAAAAATGGAAATTTCAGAGTATAATGTTTTTGTGCGAATGTATGTAACAGGCAGAAGGAGGCGTGCCACACCCCATAAAGTATATATATTCTTGATCAGCTCGATGAGCTGTGTTGAACTAGCCCTGTCCGTCTGTACGTTCGTCCGTCCGTCCATCCGTCGGTCCGTCCGTGTAAACACCTGGATTTCGTAAACCACAAAAGCTAGAGACTTCAAATAAAATTTCGATAACTCGGCCCATTTCATTATTATCGATAACTATCGAAAATATCGCTTTGTTTTTAAGTCTGGCGTGCACTCCGTTAAAGATAGAATCGTGCACTAAGTTGTTTTTGATTGCTATATTAAATCCGCACATTTTGTCATTTTTGGATTTTTGATGCCACGCCCCTTTCGCCCACAATTCAACAAAAACGATAACTCAAGTATATCAAATACTAGATACTTGAAATTTGGCAAATAGGTACATTTGAATGTCATAATCATTCCCCGAAAATTTCATTAAGAACATAAGTTGAGGAAAAAAGTTATTACACAATTCAGTTTCCATAGTACACCCTCTTCTGCAGCCTCATAACCGCGCAGTAAGCATATTAAGTGCATTTTCGTGCATGCATATGTTTGTGTGTGTGCATGTGTTGTTTACTATTGATGAATAAATGAAATTTTAATGATTGGTATTACAGCTCAATGGATTCAGGGTATCTCTTAGTCGAGCAGTCTCGACTAGAGTTTTGTTACTTGTTACTTTAACAGTTCGAATATGCTTTCGATTCTTTTTCTTTAATAGTATCGGAACAATTCTTGTGAGCTTGCAAAAGTGTGCTGATATAATTTTTTGTCAAATTTGTTTGCATAGTTCCTCTTTGATCGACATTTTTAATACCATTGTCATAGATTTTAGTCGCGTGATATTGTTGTACATACGAGTTATATATATAGGCTATATTTAAAAACTATGTTCGGAAGGGATCTGGTAATGTAGTGGTGAAAGCATATTAGAAAGTAATCAAGCCCTAACAGCAAACAACAGGCGTATGTAAGGGGTGCAGTGAAGTTCGAATATTTCAAATAATAATCAAATTGAATTGATGACAATTGAAACAAGGCTTAGTTCTTATAATAATAACAAGTAAGAAAGCTCTAGTCGAGGTGCCCCACTAAGGGAAACCTCTCTTACGGACCTTCTGTCTGTTACATACTTTTAACAAAACCATTATACCCTGCTTTCCCATTTTTAATGATATTGGGGTATAAAAAGTAAATCTAATTGCAAGCAGTATAACAGTCACGGCCCTCTATGCACCAAGGGTGGGAACTAAGGCAGTTGACTGACCTGCCAATACTGAAATTAAGAGGTGCTCGTTGTCACGATGAATTTAACTGTGCCCCATGTTGAGCTGTATAAAATAAGTTCTATAAAATTATCTATGACTAAGTCGAGGCGAAAGATGACTACTTACAGGCTGACAAAGGGTCCTCGGAGAGCAGGCATATCGCGTCTTCGATTAAGTGGCGGTGAGAGTGATAGAGAGAGAAAATCCTGCTGGGCTTTTTCCTCGTCAACGATGCTAGTCGGGGTGCTATAGATGCGCGTCGTTGGCAAGTAGCCAATCTGCTGAAGAAAGTCATCACGGTAAGAGAGCTTTGTGGTGGACTGTGAGGACGTCAGCGTGCCTAGCGTCAGCTGCTGATGTGCCATTCCTGTGCCATGTTGATTCAAATGCAGATGATGGGTGGATGCCACCACCGACGCAGCCATATTAACATGATGAAGACCCGCCGGATGGAAATGTGGATAAGGTATAGGCATTGGCGCGGGCGCCATTGTTGGTGCATTGACTCCTCCATAACCCAGTCCGTGGGTGTGGGACAAAAAAGGCGGCGTAATTATTTTGTCATCAAAGCTGCGTCTAAAGCTAAAACCCTTCAATGCATTACTGTAGTTTCGATGCGACAGGGGCGAGCTGCCCAAATCAATGCTGGCTGCTGGACCGAGCAGCTTCATGGTGCTCAGATAGTTTGGCGAACCGCTGCCCACTGAGCTCAGCGTTTGTGTTTGTGTCTGCGCTTTGCCGCTAGCCGTCGCCGTACCGCTGCCCAGCATACTAAGCGCCGGCGAGGTGCGCAACTGAGGACTGCCACCGGCCGTGTTGGTCGCTGTGGTGCTGCATACCGAGTTTCCTGCCGAGAGGGGGGGCGAGATGGCACTTAGCGTCGAGATGCCGCTGTCACTACTGCATATTCCGGCCGGCAGCGTATGGGCGAGAGTGTGAGTGTGAGTGAGTCCCAACGAGGTGTGGGTGGGGGAAATGAGATGATGTTGATGCTGGAGCTTATAGTTACTGCCCGTGCTGCCACTGCTCCCACCACCGCTGCTGCCAACAAGGCCGGCCATGCCGCTACTGGGCAAAACGGGAGCCAGCTTTGCAATGTGCCCACAATGCGCCTACAATATGAAAGATGGACAGAGAAACTTCTCTTTCAGTTCGTCGTAGTCGTCCACTCCTCTTTTTGTGGTAGCACTGCTGGGATTGCTGCTGCTATTTTGAAAATGTTGTCGCCTCGGTTAGCAGCTACATGGTGCCGATATCCTAGCAGTCCACATCCTGATTGTCCTTTAATGCGTTGAGCTGATTTTTTTTTTGTTCTTATTGTTGGAACGCTTATGTTCCCGATGCATCCAAAGAGTTTTCAGTCTCATGTGCACTCACATTCCAAGCCATTGCCTCCCAAATTTTGCTTTGTGTAGCATACCTCTAAGCGTAAGAAAATCAATTAAGACCTTCCCTATCTAAAACATTTTAATGCACTTTCATACCCCGCTTTTCAGTTTTAGCTTTGCTTCATAACCCAAATTGCGCATGAAAAATTAACACATACATGAAAATATGCACACACAGATAGCAACGCGGTTAATTTTTCGTCCACTCTGGTATTGGATTTGGCTTTCTTTTGATTATTTCGTTATACCATTGTAATGCAATTCAATACAAAATAGTTTACCATATTTCCCCAGTTACCATTTCACTTCGCATTTTTAGATGTCAGGCTTAGCCCAGAATCAGGAAAAATAAAATGTATTTCTGGATTACACCTTTGATTATCCAATTTCTACTTTGCAATGTGTAGCACGCGAGTACTTCGGCTGCCTATCGTATTCTGACCCTTACAAACTCTACAGTGAAGTTGCGCCGAGCCGTCTCTACTTACTGCCCAGCCTCAGACCGCTCTCTCTCTCTCGCTCTCATTCTCTATTTCTTGATTTTACTTTCAGCGCGCATGTGCTGGCTTCGCTGTTACTGCAAAAGCGTTTCCACAAAGCACCAAAACAAAACAAACCAAAAGAGAACGAGAGCTGCTTATGGAAGTTAAAAGCTTACTGCCAACAAAGTCAGCTGTCAAAAGCTATGTCGTACCAACAAGAACAACATTGTAGGGAATGCCGTATTTGTTTACTAATTCACAGCAATGGCACAAAGACGAAAAATTGTGTTTGAATTCTGGTGAAAGCTTTCGAAGTGCGCATTTTGAATAATTGAATAATTTTGAATACCTATTTATTTGTGGTTTTTTTCTTGCATAATTTTTTTTATCTGCATTCTTAGTACCAATGTCATAAACTTAAGTCGCATATGGTTTTACACACGAGTTATCGATATATTTAGAAACAATAATCAGATGGGATCTGGGTATTACGTAGGCGGGCACCTCCGACTACTTTTTTTACTTTTTTCCGTAAGACGCAAAAGCTAGACTTAAAATAAAAAGAAAATTGTTTGATAATACCATTCGATAACTTATCCCATTTTCTTATTATCGATAACTATCGATAATGTGGCTTATTTTTTGAGGACTAGCGTGCACACCGTATAAGATAGAATTGTTCACTAAGTTGTGGGTGATTGCTACAATGAATACTCATATTTTTTCATCTTTCGATTTTGGATGCCACTCCCCCTTCGCCCACAATAAACCAAAAATTACAACTCACGTCTATCAAATACTAGAGATTTGAAATTTGGCATATAGGTAAATATGAACGTCGTAATAACGTTTTGAAAATTTCATTAGGAACGTATGTCTAGAATAAAACTTATTCCATAGGTTAGCTTAGCTCGGGAATATTATCCTTACTTGTTTTAATATTTCTTTGAATAATATGCAAACAAGATTGTATCAATTTATATAGGTATTTTATTTATTTCGGTTTCATTTTGTATCAGGCAAATTTAAATTTGAAAACAATTTATATTATAATTTATATATTTGGAATTTTTTCTCGTAAATACACACACAAAAGTTTAAAATGGTACTATCATAATTTTAATTTAATATAATATGAATACATATATAGTTTTATGTGAAATATGTTTTTATTGAATTATATGTGTGTATACATTTGTTATTTCCTTATAATTGATACAGATGATATACATTTGGTGTCTTATACATTTTTTGACTAACTGCAAAATTATATATAATAAATTAATTTATTCATACAATAAATGTATATGTTGTAATATGGAAATATGGAACATGCAATTTTAAATGATTAAAGCACATAAAAAATGTAATTTGCTTTTTTTGATTCATTCCAATATTTTGCAAACGTCAATTATTAAATATATAGCTTGGATAGGAATACTTTTGAAGTGTTTTGGGGTATAATGATGTTCTTAGTGTTGTAGTTTAAACGTTTTTGTTTTTTTAAGTGCTTTTTTATGTTGTTTAACTTGACATATTTATATACATTTGCGCTTGCTGATAGAATGGGCCAACTGGTTTGGCAGGATATCATCTGCATATACATGTATATACAAGTATATTTGAAACGTTTTTTTTATGCTTCACACATATTTATATATTTTAACAATTTAGTGTAAGGTAATTTTAAAATGTGAAGACCAGGTTGCAACATTCTTAGCTAATAGGCGAATTTCTATAGGCCCCGTACTCACACACTAATGCAAAGTAAATCTGATATGATATATGCACCAGACATATATCTAGACATAAAAGTAAAGCGTTAGGTAGTTCAACTTCTTTCTCAATCTTACTAAGGTTCAAATAACAGAATCAATAAATAAATATGCAGTTCAATTCAATTATCATTGTCCACTCGTCGTCAGTGTATTTTTTTTTTTTTTCAGAAAGCAACTAGAAATAAATTTAAATAAAAGTAATTTCTACCGGATTGATAAAAACGTACACTTTACAATTCATATTATTAAATTAGAATTAATTTCTATAGCTTATGATAAATATATAGGTATGTATGTATACAAACATATATAAATGTTTTCGATTTATTGAACATACCAAGTTTTTAACAATTAAAAGGAATAAACAAAATGTATGGCTGGTCAAGGCGCACTCATAATTAGGGTTGCTCGACACATAAATCTAATATTTTTGCTTAACCATATCTAGAAGCAAAAAAAAGAGAATGAGAAAAATAATATAGTATGATGAAAAGAGACAAAATAAAATAGAATAGAATAATATAATAATTTTTGATTATTCTAAAACCAAATTCCAAAGAGGTCTAACGTGTAGTTGGCAGTGTAATGATCAATAACTGACCACCTATCAGCCACTAAGTAAAATAAAAGTTAAATAAATAGCTTCATTCAAGATAAAATATAAATATTTACAGAATGTAATTTTAACACATTTCAATTAATTGAATCATTGATGGATTCGCGAAATCCTAAGGAATGAGATCTAAGATTTTATTAGGATGAGCGATGAGAGAACGATATTTATTAAACAGAAAGTAGCCAGGAAAATGAAAATGTTGCTAAATCTTTATCTAAATCTGAGTATAATTCGCATACACACAACATATTAATAATTTATTTGTTTATAGCTTCAATTATATACAGACACACATATGCCTACTCTATTCTCTTTGTGAAAATGAGTGTCGAAAAATATACGATCAGGTTCTATACCTTTATTACATATTTTATGCTATAAGAATGAATTTTTGTGTGTGTATATGAAAGCTTATATTTGTTTTAAATTGGTTATTAATTCTTGGTAATTGTTTATATATAACTTATTAAATTATGTTAATTACTCTGCTTTCAAAAACAAGTTTGGGGCTGCACAAGAAGTTATTCAAAGTCTCTTTTGTATGAAATTTTATATATTTATATATATATATATATATATATATAAATATATATATATATATATATATATATTTATATATATATATATTTCATTCAAAATGTTACTATGGCTTACAATGTTTTGGAATTTCGTAGTTCAAGTTTTTATGCAGTAATAACAACAAGTTCGATGGTCAAAGACGCTTTGCTAAAGCTAAGATTGTTATTGTGCTGCTGATAAAAGTTCTTGATGTATGTTTTTTCATTTAGGCAAAGAATAACCTTCTCTTTTCCTTAACTGACCCAGCATGTTTATATACCTGGTGTGTATGTGGTCTGTTCTGTTGTGTTCAACGATGTGTTCTCGTTTGCAGCAACTGGAGCTCCAGTAAAGGGATTAACACCAACTCCAGCGCCACTTGGTGGTGGCATGGCGAATATTGCCTGTCCGCCTGCCTGCTCCCTGGGCTGTGTTGTTACTGGCGCACCTCCAGCACCCAGGTTAACATCCTCGAGATCAACGTCTTCCTGTATATGTAAAGATGAGGAATAAGTTCAAGTTACAAGCCTCTTAGTTAAATATATATATATAAACATCTGAAAAGCTGTATACGTCGATTTATTGTTTAGTCAAGGAGTTTTCTGGTTAGTAAAGAAAAGCTGTTTACTATTTACAAACAAATATTTTACCATGTTTTTTGTCAGCCTTAGCAAAATAAAACGTTGCATAAAGAACCAAAAACACTACATATAACATAGTCTATACTACGCGATAAAGTGATTAAACAGTAAAATTGCTATTAAATGAAAATAAGATCATAGAAGAATTAATTTACCGAGCGGAGACCCAACAGAAAGGACCAGGCTAAAAGATAGGTGTTCAAGCTTCGAAAATATGCTATGTGTTCCACCTCCACTTCGTTTATTGCAACTGAATATTGACTTAATTTTATTGGAAATTCTCATTTCTGGCTTTTACGATGGTTGGGTTAGTTGGATTCGTGAATATATATATTAATGCCTTAGATCATGCGGGAGTCATGCCGAAGTCGTTTTCTATTGCTATACTTACAAGACGTGGCTGCTGTCCTAAGTGCGGTGGCAGCTCGCTGGCCTCTCGATTGCCATCAGAGCGCTGAGTTGTTTATATATGGCAAAACACATCAAATATATAAGTACGATTCGAAACGAGGTTCGGATCAAATCGGACATATATAGAAAATGTGTATATATATTTCCGATATAAATTTAATGTGAGCCGCGCGCAAGCGCAATTGTGTGTGAGGTTGTAGGTGGGTATGATGATTCGATCAAATAGTGGTTTTGAGAAAAAAAAAATAAACAAAATTAGAAAAGTAAATTCGCTGTCTTTACCTTCTTATCTGTCATATACATACAATTATACACATTAGTATTATATACAAAAGAATATTATATATATATATATATATATATATATATATATATATATATATATAAATATATGACAAGAAAACAAGCGCAATCAATCTCATTATGTAGACAGAAAGTATGACATTAGAATAAAAAAAAAAAAGAGACGAATACTATTTGCCAGCTCTTTTTTACCTTTTTTTACTTTGTCTTTAATTTTAGAACACAATTGTATAGGTTTAACTATCATTTATCATTGAAATTAAATTCGAGGGCTTAGTTATGTATTAGGACTTTCAAAGCATTTGATGATTTTCGTGGAGTCTGTATTCAAAGCAAAATATGATGAAAATGTTTATGGAAACATTTGTGGGGTGTTGTTGGTTGTGTGGTTATACCTTTGCTTTTTGTGGAGAACTTAAGCTACATACTTACTTACGTCAACATAAGAAAAAAAAGATGAGATAGTTAAGAAGAGTACAAATTAAATTGAACTTTGAAATGATAAAAAGCTTGTTTAAATGCACCAATTCAAGCAAATCATAACATAAATTCCGCTTTTACCCAAAATTAAATCAAGCATTAATGGAATATAAGCGAAATGTTGGTTACGTTACAGTTTTTTTTTTTAAGCTAGAAAACTACTTTTGACTAAACAATCGCCTCACAAAAATCATCAAGACATGAGCGGTGTATATAATATATTTTAAGATATATTTTAATGGGCGCTTCCCGAATATTGTTACGCCGCATATATACGTATATACAATAAACAAGCCGAGTATGTGGGTGTGAGTAGGGGTTTATATGAATTGTTGCAAATATATATATACGATAGCATTCAGTGTGTGCCTTCTTGTAGTGTTCATATTGAAATCGATTGTTTTTCTTGTTTTTTTGTTGATTTTCTACTTTTATTTGTTTCTTCAAGGTTTTTTAGTATGTGGGCAGGGGCGCAATTAATAACCAATAATCAAATATAATCAAACATCACTCACATTCAAATGTGAATACTGGTCGTGCGACTCGTTCACCGGTGGTTTAAACTTGCCACAACAGAAGTTGCAACAACAGCAACAGCAGCAACAGCAACAGCATCCTGTCAACAGTGTGCAGCAAATAACCAAGGCCTACAGAAAAAGAACACGTGAAATAGAATTTATTAACAAAATGCTCAACGCAAGGATAAATTGCACTCGTATCACCTTCACAGCCGGAGATGTGACCACAAAGTAGGCATTCACATTCTCCTCGCCAAATTGTTCGGCAATGTACAGACCCAGTGAGCCATAATTATCATAAATATTGCGTTTCGTCTGATCGCTCAGTATCGAATGCGCCCTATTGACCTCCTTGAACTGTTGGTATAAAATAAATATAAATTCAATATTAATTTTTTCTTATACTTTTGTTTTCACTTGACCTTATCCGCAGCATCAGCGTTGTCTGGATTTTTATCTGGATGGTACTTAAGGGCAAGTTTTCTATATGTCTTCTTGATATCGTCAGCCGTTGCTGTTTTGGGAAGTCCCAAGATCTCATAAAGCGAATCGCCCGATGTGCTGAAATAAGAATAATAAAATAAGAAATAATAATAGCCGCAATTAATTATTTTATTATATTATATGTGTTAAAATCAATCAATATTTACAGTCGAACGATATGTAGTGGTCAAGAAAGTGAATTTAATAATTGGTGTTGCAGCGGAATTTATTTTCTAAGTAAATATATATTAAAATATTGTTTGAAAACTTTAGTTCCTAGACCCATTAATCGAATACATATCTAATCTGCATTATAGTCTACCTTACTCGCTGGTGCGAAGATGATGACTAACAGCAACACCTAAGGTAAATGCAACACAGCTAGACATACGTATATACACTTTCCCTTCAGTGGGCATAGCCTTTTGTGCTTTTGTCTTTTTTGTTGGCACGTCTTTCCAGAATTGCAAATCTACGTGTTGGAAACGAAAAACAATATAGAAGATTTGCGATGCTTAGAAGCAATGTGGAATTATTTTCATAAGTTCAAGGACGCACAGTAAAAACAACTATTTAACAGAGCAGAGCAGAGCTTGGCATCTACGAAACGCAAGCGAAATTGGGACCACGAAATGCTGTTCAAGCATTACTCATCGTATATTAGAATTGTTTTAGTGCTCTTGACACATACATTCATTGCAAGTACATATTTATGCGTGTCTTAAGAATGGGAGCACAAGCTGCCAAATAATTAGACCCCTCAAATACCTTAACCTGAAATAGTTATGAATACATAGGATGAAAACCATTGTGTGTATGGGAGAGTAAAAGAGTGAGTGAGAGAGCGAAACAGAGGTAAAGCACTTGTTGTTATCAAAATTTATTAGTTTCTGAAGATTGTGTAACTTTACTCGCACCTAATACACGGGACACACGTACGAATTCCTTAAGTTCCATCAGTATCTCACGTGCACATTAATTGTTATGTTTACACACTTATCCGTATCCCGCGTATACAGCGCTGATGCATAGATATTATACATAATTCAGCTAAGCATCTGTAATCTCTGGTTTTAAGGATTATATTTAGCTTAAGGTGAATTAAAAAGCATGGCACTGAATTGAGTCGTTACAGTAGCTGCACTCGGCTGCTGTTATTGTTGCTGGCGTGTGGAAAATCAATTGAAAGTCGACTGAGCGCCGCTGCCGCTGGCGTTAGCAATGCGCATCTGCTGTCTGCAGACAGTGAGTGTGTATGTATGAGTGCGCAGAAAAAATGGTAATATGAAGAAAAACTTTTGTAAAATTGTACTTACGACAGTTTTCTTTTATCCATGCCGCTGCCACTCATTGTTGCTGTTATAGGTAATGTGTCTCTCTTCGAATATATATAACACTATGTATATTTTTAGCAATAATATATTGTTAGCAATTAATTATTAACACCAACTTTTTGCACGCACTCACACGGTCGGGAAGCAATACATTTGTTATATTTGTCACGAAGATTCTAAATGACTACTGCTTCAACAACTATCGTTATCGATTCTAACTAGTGATGGGCCCGTGCCGCAGTATAAAAAAAAATTATTTATATAAAATATAATACATCAAATAATTCAGAAAAAAAATTGCAACAATTCCATGGCTTACTCAACATTTATTGATAACTTCTGAAATTTGTATCGATATGGAATCGTAACACGTGTTGTCAACTGCACAAAAGATAAACTATATATTTAAATATAAGCCATTTTTTAAGGACTGGACCATTATGGTAGTTTTGCCGATCTATTTAAAAATTTTAGTATAACATATATACTTTGTTTTTTTTTATTGTCGATATTGTATCAACAATGTCAACCCGATAGTCGCAACACGATTTATTTACCCGATGCAAGTGTGACCGAAGATCTCACAAAACGCCATTAGAATGTGCCGCTCTGTTCAGTGCGAATTTGACGGTTGAATTTGTTGGTTGTATTGAGTGCGTGTAAGTGTTTCGCAATTACACAAATGTAAAAGCCCCAAACCTCTTGGGGTTAACTGCAAACTGTTACACGTTTAAATTTTTTACGGATTAACTAGTTTCGTGCGAGTTATGTTTTTATTATAATTTACCTAATTTCATAATCATTCGCAAAAATTCGGGCCGAATTTCCAGTCTCTTTAGCATGCCCAACATCTGTCGCAAATATCTGCGACTCGTTTCTTTTAGCAACAGGTGTCAGTAATTTACCCAAAGCATAATCTGTTTTTTTTTTTTCGTCCATTTCTGTCTACGCGAACGAGGTGCATTACCATAGATACTTATAGATCTATTCTCTGCTTGCACGATGTTAAGAGCTAAGGCAACAATAAATTATTGCACCACATCACAGTACCTCGTTGCAAATAATAATGAAAATGAAAATATCTAGTTTTTAATTGTATGCGTTTGAGTGCGTGCAATTTTTGACGAAATCGCTTTGCTATGGCACACAGAACGTGACAAAATTTGTTAAACAACAGCAGCAATAAATGCAAGCATACATAAATGTGCTGTATTTTGTTTGTAAGTATACGAATATGTGGGCGGACATTTGAAAAAACTGATAGGAAAAGTTTACAATTAACTTTGCAGCAATGTTTTATGGCCGTTTCAATTACCGTTAGTAAGATGTATATTTTTGTGCATGAAGGTCTTGCTGTGTGCATGTATGTGTCACCACATATGGTACTTTGTAAACATGTAATATCTATAGCATATGTATATTTTCTATAAAAGTATGTATGCCAATTAGATGTAATCAATTCAATTAGCTGTCGACCGCAAAGTCGTTATCATTTGTCCCCTGAAAATCCAAACGCGTATTGATAATTCTTATGCAATTGCATTCAGCAAAAACAATATCGTACTTGTATAAAATTTGCATATGTAAATTTCTCATGCGAAAATAGTTGATAAGCGTCATAAAAACAACAGTAACAATGTCAACAGCTGTTGCCATTGCGAAGCAACAGATAAAAACAAAAACAAATCTCAAATTCATTGCACTGCAATTTAATATTTTTTTTTTACTTTTAAATTAATTTTGCGTGAACTCCAAAATGAGTCAGTCCCAATAGCACAAGGCGCGTGGCGGGTGGCGGCTTGCGGCTGGGCATGCCTGCTTTTACATCGCCGGAGGTACTGCAGCGGTTTGCGACGTCATCTGAGTCGTCAGAGTCATAAGCATATTCGACTGACGGCATTTCTTAAAATGTGATCATAGAATGTTGGAACAGGGAGGGTGGGCTCTGCAGCGCGATGAAAACCACTGTAAGACTCGTTTTTGTTTGTGTTGTTAACAATATGGCAAGCAAATGTTTTGCATTCACCGTCGTCGGCGTTCCGTCACTGACCATAGTCAACGGCTGTTTGCAGTTATATTGTGCATTGCTGATGTTGTTTATACCAGCGCACGCCAAATATTAATGTTAATGACCGTTACCGTCATGGAATAGAAAGTTCATTAAATTTAATTAAAGCGCGGCAGAAAAGTAGTTAGTGATATATTCTTATACCTTCTTAAACATAAAATTTATTAAAACTAATTAGCGAATTTAGGTTATGCTGTTGAAGCACATTTGCATGTTCATGCGTGTGCAGCATAAAAATTATCCACAAATTACCCGTAAATCGCTATTAAAGACACCCGTAGCACCAGCACATACACCCACGAGTAGAGCACTTGTTATCACGTTGACGTGCCGCATGTTAATTTAATTAAATACGGAATGTAGATGGATTTTCAATCATTCAGAGCCCCTCTTATCAGTGAATAAATGCAAAACAATGCAAACTGTTGCATGTTGCATGTGGTCTTTAAAGCAAGGTGTATATGTATGTTTAACACTTCCAACAGAAGAGTTACCATGCGTTGCATGAATTTTGCTGCCACCTAACACATTAACAACCATAAAAGTAATTGCCCATTCATTGGCACAGTTTTACGCTAGGAGTTTACTGGCTGGGCAAGTTTAGGGAATAGCAGGTACGTAAACTGAAATGACACCCCATAAAAATGTAGACAGCAAAATTATCAGAGCCATAAAAGTTAATTCGCAAATTACAATACAAGTAACGAAACTCTAGTCGAGACTGCTCGACTAAGAGATACCCTGAATCCATTGAGCTGTAATACCAATCATTAAGAGCTTCATTTATTCATTAATAGTAAACAACACATGCACACACACACACACACACACACACACATATGCATGCACGTAATATGCGTACTGCGCAGTTTTGCGGCTGCAGAAGAGTCTGTGCTATAGAAACTATATTGTTTAATAACTTTTTTTCTCGACATACGTTCTTAATGAAATTTTCGGGGAATGTTTATGACATTCAAATGTACCTATTTCTGCCTGTTACATACATTCGCACAAAAACATTATACCCTGAAATTTCCATTTTCAATGGATTCAAGGTATAAAAATAAGCCCTACTAGCCAATACCCTGTCAACAGGGGTGACAACTATTCGCATTATTCTTTACTTGCAGATAACTCAAATGAAATAAGCAATTAATTTAACTTCATTGGAATACAAAAGTCAATAGAATACAACAAAATAAATAAAAACGCAAAATATTTTTACTTCAGAACTATGTAAAAAAAGGATATTTATAATTTGTAGGGTATATATTTTTATACCCTGATCCCATTGAAAATGGGAAAACAGGGTATAATGTTTTTGTTAAAAGTATGTAACAGGCAGAAGGAGGCGTGTCACACCCCCAAAAGTATATATATTCTTGATGAGGACGACAAGCCAAGTTGATTGAGCCCTGTCCGTCTGTCTATCAGTCCGTCCGTCCGTATGTATGAACGCATCGATCTCAGAACCTATGAGAGCTAGAGACTTGAATTTTTTTGTTAGGCGCGTATATAGGACGCGCATATCGAGTTTGTTTCAGAAAATCGATAACTATTCTTGAATATTTGTTATCGATTTAAAACCATATGAAAAATCAGTTATGATTTTTTATCTTTTTTATCTTAAGAGCTAGAGTCTCCAATGTAGGTTAATGTATATTTTTACCAATTTCGGTTTTTGTTACATTTGGATACCGGCCCCAAATTTCCCCACAATTTTGAAAATTATTTTCAGTTGCAATATATATGGTGTTTGGTCTTTTTGAAAACTAAATCAATTATTTAAATCATATGGTGAAAGTTTCATCAAAATCCGTTGATAAACACAAAAGTTATTAAACAAAATGTTTGGCTAGATCAACAGCGATTGAACTGCAAGCGCACACAGACCAGGTGGCGCTTATATGTACATGTTCAATTTGTATACATGTGCACACATACATGCAAATGCTCGCGAACAAATTTTCTAAGAACCGCAATTGCCTTTGAGTTTGGGTCGAATTGTCTTTGAATTGTTTTTGCTACCTACTTCCAATTGCCGCTCGGCGCTGTGTGTCGCTGTGCGAATATGTTTTCGATTCTTCTTCTTTAATAGTAACGGAACAATTATTGTGAGCTTGCAAAAGTGTGTTGGTATAATTATTGTGTCGAATTTGTTTGCATAATTCCTCTTTGATCGACATTCTTAGTACCATTGGCATAGATTTAAATCGCGTGATATGGTTGTACATACGAGTTATTGACTATATTAAGAAAACTAAGGGGGGGTGGGATTAGGGTATCCCCTAGTCGGGCGCGCCGACTAGAGTTTTCTTACTTGTTATACCCTGAATCCATTGAAAATGGATATTTCAGGGTATAATGTTTTTGTGCGAATGTATGTAACAGGCAGAAGGAGGCGTGCCACACCCCATAAAGTATATATATTCTTGATCAACTCGATGAGCTGAGTTGTCCGCCTGTCCGTCCGTCCGTCCGTCCGTGTAAACACCTGAATTTCTGAAACCACAAAAGCTAGAGACTTCAAAGAAAAAGCAAAATGCTCGATAATACCATACGCTGTACGAGTATATTTTTTTTCGATAACTCGTCCCATTTCATTATTATCGATAACTATCGAAAATATCGCTTTGTTTTTGAGCCCTAGCGTTCACACCGTTCAAGATAAAATCGTGCACTAAGTTGTGGTTTATGGCTATATTAAATACGCATATTTCGTCATTTTTGGATTTTTGATGCCACGCCCCTTTCGCCCACAATTCAACAAAAACGATAACTCATGTATATCAAATACTAGAGACTTGAAATTTGGCAAATAGGTACATTTGAATGTCAATCATTCCCCAAAAATTTCATTAAGAACATAGGGAGAATAAAAGTTATTAAACAATAAAGTTTCCATAGCACAGCCTCTTCTGCAGCCGCTAAACTGTGCAGTACGCATATTACGTGCATGCATATGTTTGTGTGTGTGTGTGTGTGCATGTGTTGTTTACTATTGATGAATAAATGAAATTTTTATGATTGGTATTACAGCTCAATGAATTCAGGGTATCTCTTAGTCGAGCAGTCTCGACTAGAGTTTAGTTACTTGTTCTGTTTCATGATTTGCGTTAGTACGAATAAAAGGACATTTTACGAAACTAGTAGAAGAATATAATGATAAACTCGTATGTGTATGGTATACACAATTACATAGTAAAAAGTCCATAGCTTATGTGGCTTTCGCGATTCTTGCGTTCACACAGACTTCGGAAATATACATATGTACTTTACGAAGTAGGGCACGCCCATTCCCTCTGCTACATCATCAAACCCTTACACCCTGACATCCGATGACATACGAATTTATATACGTTGGAAGATACTGAAGAGCAACTGCACGAAATCATTATGGAGAGAGCAGTGACAAAAAGTTTTAATTACGTTTAGAGTATTGAAATATTGTATATATAAATTTCTCAGCTACCTTTGGTAGTTGAGAATATACTTGGTCTTTGTTAAAGCTATTTATGTTTATTTCCTTAGTGCATTGCAGTTAAAAAGGGAATAAATAAATTGTATATTGGCTCCTCCACCGCTAGGAAATTTAATACGAGATGTCGTTAATGGACTTCGTTGGTCTACCACATTAATTTTTATACCCTGAATCCATTGAAAATGGAAATTTCAGGGTATAATGTTTTTGTGCAAATGTATGTAACAGGCAGAAGGAGGCGTGCCACACCCCATAAAGTATATATATTCTTGATCAGCTCGACGAGCTGAGTTGAACTAGCCCTGTCCGTCTGTCCGTCCGTCCGTCCGTCCGTCCGTCCGTCCGTGTAAACACCTGGATTTCTTCAACCATAAAAGCTAGAGACTTCAAATAAAAAGCAAAATGCTCGATAATACCATACGCTGTACGAGTTTATTTTTTTTTTTCGATAACTCATCCCATTTCTTTTTTATCGATAACTATCGAAAATATCGCTTTGTTTTTGAGGTCTGGCGTGCACACCGTTGAAGATAGAATCGTGCACTAAGTTGTGTTTGATAGCTATATTGAATCCGCACATTTTGTCATTTTTGGATTTTTGATGCCACGCCCCTTTCGCCCACAATTCAACAAAATCGATAACTCACGTATATCAAATACTAGAGACTTGAAATTTGGCAAATAGGTTCATTTGGATGTCATAATCATGCCCCGAAAATTTCATTAGGAACATAGATCGAGAAAAAAAGTTATTAAACAATAAAGTTTCCATAGCACAGCCTCTGCTGCAGCCGCAAAACTGTGCAGTGAGCATATTACGTGCATGCATATGTTTGTGTGCGTGTGTGTGTGCATGTGTTGTTTACTATTAATGAATAAATGAAGCTCTTAATGATTGGTATTACAGCTCAATGGATTCAGGGTATCTCTTAGTCGAGCAGTCTCGACTAGAGTTTAGTTACTTGTTTTCTATGCTAGGTTGGGCTTCAGTGTTGATTAACCCCAGAAAAAGTAGAGCTGAAGAATCGATGCTGGTGGGGAGAAATACGAGTGTGAGAACAAATGTGCGTGTTCGTTTGTGTGTAACGGTAATATTTTATGAGGACGCAAAAAAAAAACATGTAAGAAAATTCTAGTCGAGATGGCTCGACTAAGAGATACCCTGAGTCCTTTAAGCTGATTTACCTATCATTAAAAGATTGTTTTATTCATAATTAGCAAACAACGTGTACACACACGCGAGCACACAAACGCACGCTCGCATAAGTACGCAATATGCGTATTGTTATGAGGCGGCAGCGCTGCCGCTGCAGCAAAGACTATACTATGGAAACTTAATTATCAAAAAAAAATAAATAAACTCGCACAGCGTATAGTATTATCGAGCATTATGCTTTTTGTTTCAAGTCTCTAGCTTGTGTGGTTTACGAAATCCACGTGTTTACACAAACGGACAGACAAACAGGGCAAGTTCAACTCAGCTCGTCGAGCAGATTAAGAATATATATACTTTATGGGGTGTGGAACGCCTCCTTCTGCCTGTTACATATATTTATACAAAAACATTATACCCTGAAATTTCATTTTCAATGAATTCAGGGTATAACAAGTAACAAAACTCTAGTCGAGACTGCTCGACTAAGAGATAGCCTGAATCCATTGAGCTGGAATACCAATCATTAAAAGTTTCATTTATTCATCAATAGTAAACAACACATGCACACACACAAACATATGCATGCACTAACATGCACGTAATATGCTTACTGTGCAGTCTTGCGGCTGCAGAAGAGACTGTTCTATGGAAACTTTATTGTTTAATAACTTTTTTTCTCGACTTACATTCTTAATGAAATTTCCGAAGAGTGATTATGACAATCAAATGTACTTATTTGCCAAATCTTAAGTCTTTATTCTTTGATATACGTGAGTTGTCATTTTTGGTGAATTGTGGGCGAAAGGGGCGTGGCATCAAAAATCCAAAAATGACAAAATATGCGTATTCAATATAGCAATAAACCACAATTTAGTGCACGATTTTATTTTGAACGGTGTGAACGCTAGGGCTCAAAAACAAAACCAAATTTTCGATAGTTATCGTTAATAAGAAAATTGTATGAGTTATCGAAAAACAAAAACAAACTTGTACTGCGTATGGTATTATCGAGCATTTTGCTTTTTATTTCAAGTCTGTAGCTTTTGTGGTTTACGAAATCCAGGTGTTTACACGGACGGACGGACGGATAGACAGACGGACAGACGGGCAGGGCTAGTTCAACTTAGCTCATCGGAATATATATACTTTATGGGGTGTGGCACGCCTCCTTCTGCCTGTTACATACATTTGCAAAAAAACATTATACCCTGAAATTTCCATTTTCAATGGATTCAGGGTATAAAAAAATAATGGAGCAAATGGCAAAATTGAGTAGGGATTCGGATTCTGTGCGCAGCACTTTGGCATCCAATGCTCCATCCAACGATTACTGATTGACTCAACGTGATATAGGGTGTGCGTTTTGTGCTTCAATTTTATGAAACTTTTACTAATACAGAGATTTTAATTCGATGCGATTATCCGAACTGTAGACGAATAGTCAAATTGAGGCGATAAGACTAAGGCTCAGCTCAGTCGACCACCTAGCAACGTATTTACGTGGCTCGACTCAGGTTTATTATACACTGAATTCATTGAAAATTAATTTTCAGGGTGTAATATTTTTGTGAAAATATATGTAACAGGCAGAAGGAGGCGCATAAAGTATTATACTTTCAGGGTGTAATATTTTTGTGAAAATGTATGTAACAGGCAGAAGGAGGCGCATAAAGTATTATACTCTTGATCAGGTCGTCGTGTCGTATGAACGCAGCGATCTCGCAAACGGCAAAAGATCGAGCTAAACCTAAAGCTTGAAAACTCTAGTCGGAGGTGCCCGACTACGTGATGCCCAGATGCCTTTCAAATATAGTTTTTGAATATGTCAATCTATGTCAATGGTACTAAGAATGACGATCAATGAGGAATTATGCAAACAAATTCGACCCAACGATATAACAAGCACACTTTTGCAAGCTCACAAGAATTGTTCCGTTACTAAGAAGAAGAATCGAAAACCTATTGGAACTGCTACACACAGCGCCGAGCGGCAATTGAAAGTAGGTAGCAAAAACAATTCAAACCTAAATCGACCCAAACTCAATGGCAATTGCGATTCTTAGAATATTGTGCACAAGCATTTGAATGTATGTATGCACATGTATACATAATGAACATGTATAAGCGCCAGGTTGTCTCCGTGCGCTTTGCATTTCAATCGCTGTTGATGTGGCCAAACATTTTGTTTAATAACTTTTGTGTTTCTCAACGGATTTTGATGAAACTTTAACCATATGATTTAAATAATTATTGTTGTTTTTGAAAAGATATGCAGCTACATGCCAAGTTTAGAGAATTGAGTGTCGAATTTGTTTGAAAAAGTCCTCTCTGATCGACATTCTTACTACCATTGTCATAGATTTAAGTCGCATGATATGGTTGTACATAAGAGTTATGAACTATATTAAAAAACACAGATCGGGTGGGATTGGGGTATCCCCTAGTCTGGCACGCCGGCTAGAGTTTTCTTACTTGCTATCCCTTGAATCCATTCAAAATTAAATTTCAGCGCATAATGTTTTTGTGACAATGTATGTAACAGGCAGAAGGAGGCGTGCCACACCCACACACCACACATAAAAGTATATATATTCTTGATCAGTTCGACGATCTGAGTCCGATATAGCAATGTCCGCGTGTCCGTCCGTATGAACTCAACGATCTCGCAAACGGCAAAAGCTACAGACTTGAAATAAAAAGCAAAATGCTCGATAATACCATACGCAGTACAAGTTTATTTTTGTTTTTCGATAACTCATACAATTTTCTTATTAACGATAACTATCGAAAATTTGGTTTTGTTTTTGAGCCCTAGCGTTCACACCGTTCAAGATAAAATCGTGCACTAAGTTGTGGTTTATTGCTATATTGAATACGCATATTTCGTCATTTTTGGATTTTTGATGCCACGCCCCAAAAATGACAACTCACGTATATCAAAGAATAGAGACTTAAGATTTGGCAAATAAGTACATTTGATTGTCATAATCACTCTTCGGAAATTTCATTAAGAATGTAAGTCGAGAAAAAAAGTTATTAAACAATAAAGTTTCCATAGTACAGCCTCTTCTGCAGCCGCATAACCGCGCAGTAAGCATATTACGTGAATGTTCGTGCATGCATATGTTTGTGTGTGTGCATGTGTTGTTTACTATTGATGAATAAATGAAACTTTTAATGATTGGTATTCCAGCTCAATGGATTCAGGGTATCTCTTAATCGAGCAGTCTCGACTAGAGTTTTGTTACCTGTTATACCCTGATCCCATTGAAAATGGAAATTTCAGGGTATAATGTTTTTGTGCGAATGTATGTAACAGGCTGAAGGAGGCGTGCCACACCCCCAAATGCATATATATTCTTGATCAGGACGACAAGCCAAGTTGATTGAGCCCTGTCCGTCTGTCCGTCCGTCCGTATGTATGAACGCGTCGATCTCAGAACCTGTAAGAGCTAGAGACTTGAATTTTTTTGTTAGGCGCGTATATAGGACGCGCATATCGAGTTTGTTTCAGAAAATCGATAACTTTTCTTGAATATTTTTTATCTATTTAAAACCATATGAAAAATCAGTTATGATTTTTTATATTTTTCATTTTAAGAGCTAGAGTCTCCAAATTTCGTATGTAGTTTTATGTAAATTTTCACCAATTTCGATTTTTGTTACATTTGGATACCGGCCCCAAATTTCCCCACAATTTTGAAAATTATTTTCAGTTTCAATATATATAGTATTTGGTCTTTTTAAAAACTACATCAATTATTTAAATTATATGGTGAAAGTTTCATCAAAATCCGTTGATAAACACAAAAGTTATATTAACAAAATTTTTGGCCAGATCAACAGCGATTGAACGGCAAAGTGCACACAGACCAGGTGGCGCTTATACATTTTTAGTATGTATACATGTGCACACATACATGCATGCGAACAAATTTTCTAAGAACCTCAATTGCCTTTGAGTTTGGGTCGAATTGTGTTTGAATTGTTTTTGCTACCTATTTTGAATTGCCGCTCGCCGCTGTGTGTCGCAGTCGCAGGCGCTGTATGTCGCTGTGCGAATGTGTTTTCGATTTTTCTTCTTTAATAGTAACGGAACAATTCTTGTGAGCTTAATCTTTGTGTCGAATTTGTTTGCATAATTCGTCTTTGATCGACATTCTTAGTACCATTGTCATAGATTTAAGTTGTAAATACGAGTTATGGACTATATTAAGAAAACTAAGGGGGAGGGATTAGGGTATCCCCTAGTCGGGCGCGCCGACTAGAGTTTTCTTACTTGTTTTTTTTTTTTTTTTATACCCTGAATCCATTGAAAATGGAAATTTCAGGGTATAATGTTTTTGTGCAAATGTATGTAACAGGCAGAAGGAGGCGTGCCACACCCCATAAAGTATATATATTCTTGATCAGCTCGACGAGCTGAGTTGAACTAGCCCTGTCCGTCTGTCCGTCCGTCCGTCCGTCCGTCCGTCCGTCCGTCCGTCCGTCCGTCCGTCCGTCCGTCCGTCCGTCCGTGTAAACACCTGGATTTCTGCAACCACAAAAGCTAGAGACTTCAAATAAAAAGCAAAATGCTCGATAATACCATACGCTGTACGAGTTTATTTTTTTTTTTCGATAACTCGTCCCATTTCTTTTTTATCGATAACTATCGAAAATATCGCTTTGTTTTTGAGGTCTGGTGTGCACACCGTTAAAGATAGAATCGTGCACTAAGTTGTGTTTGGTTGCTATATTGAATCCGCACATTTTGTCATTTTTGGATTTTTGATGCCACGCCCCTTCCGCCCACAATTCAACAAAAACGATAACTCACGTATATCAAATACTAGAGACTTGAAATTTGGCACATAGGTACATTTAGATGTTATAATCATTCCCCGAAAATTTCAATAAGAACATAGGTCTAGAAAAAAAGTTATTAAACAATAAAGTTTGCATAGCACAGCCTCTTCTGCAGCCGCAAAACTGCGCAGTGAGCATATTACGTGCATGCATATGTTTGTGTGTGTGTGTGTGCTTGTGTTGGTTACTATTAATGAATAAATGAAACTCTTAATGATTGGTATTACAGCTCAATGGATTCAGGGTATCTCTTAGTCGAGCAGTCTCGACTAGAGTTTAGTTACTTGTTTTTTTTTGCAGACTTCTTTGATTGACATTCTTAGTACTATTGTCATAGACTTAAGGCGAGTGATATGGTGTTACACTCGAGTAATGGACTATATTCAAAAACTATGATCGAATGGAATCTGAGTATCGCGTAGTCGGGAAACTCCGACTAGAGTTTTCTTACTTGTTGATTTTGTACACCTAGCTCTTTCGCCCATGATTAAAAATAAATTCACTACATATATTAAATACTAGATTTAAGATTTGTCAAATAGGTACATTTAAATGTCATCATCTCACGCTAACAATTTTGTTTTTGAATATTGGGACTTAAATTCTTTTTGAAAATGTCTCTATAATTAAGTTTGTCCATAGTGTCATCCATGAATACTAGGTTTTACAACTCCAGAATCAGCTAAACACCACCAAACTATCACAATACATGCACCGTGTTTAATTGTGCGCTCTTTCATGCCCAAATAGTTTAAATTTAGACTCGTCAACTTAGAATAATTTTGTTCCAAAATGAATCAGGCATAGCCTCTTTTTCTTGTTCACCTTCGAAATAAAAGGCTTGCGCCTAGCACACGACAATGTAATGCGATGTGTGTTTTATAGGTCTGAGATAGACGCATATAAGGCTACGAACAGACAGACGGAAATGTACAGCTTAAATCAGATCTTGTCTGAACTAACGCTAGAACGTTAATCTCACCCGATCTGCTCCGGATTTGAACCATGATCTCATTGTACTTCGGGCGTTGTCTCACTCATTTAATAAGTTTTCTAGACATTCATTCTGGATGAAATTCAGAGCATAATCATGATATTCAAATGTATCTATCTCCCAAGTTTCAACTCTCTAGTATTTGATTTACGGGAATCATGGATTTTTGTAAATTGTGGGCGAAGGGGGCGTGGCATCCAAAGATGACAAAATATGCGTATTTTCATTATAGCAATCAACCACGAATATATCTTAAGCGGTGTGAACGCTAGGCCTCAAAATCATAGCGTTATTTCGATAGTTATCGAATATAAGGAAATGGGATGAGTTATCGAAAAAAAAAAACTCGTATGGTATTATCGAGCATTATGCTTTTTATTTCAAGTCTCTAGCTGTTTAAACGGACGGACGGACAAGGCTAGTTCAACTCAGCTCGTCAAGCTGAGCAAGAATATATATACTCTATGCGGTGTGGCAAGCATACTTCTGCCTGTTATACGACGTATATTCAAAGACTATGATCTGATGGGATCAGGGTATCTCCTAGTCAGGCATTACTACGAAAGTTTTCATATATAATTCTATCTGGAATTTGAATAGCTGCCTTAGCTTTAAAACACGTCTGCTTTCGTTTTCTTCCACTAGCTAAGACATGCAGTTCAGTCTGATCAAGTTTAAATGAAATTTGTGAGAGTTAAGCTTAGGATGGACTTTTAATTAACACGCACGCAGGAAAAGATGATTTAGGTGTGTCTTATGGCATCTGCTCACCGACCGTTTTCTCATTCCAGCTTGTCGACCTGTTACAAGAATAACTCATGAAATAGCTGTACAATGTAATTCATTTTAATATATCACAAATTTGCACCATAGCAACAAGAGGAATCAAAAATGCTTATGTAGAGTACGATTGTCTGCATAAGAATCACAATCATATCTAAAACAATGCAAGTATATGCTTTAAATTTGAATTGTCCAGAGTTAAAAACGACGAAAAATTTATCGTTCGCAAAATATATAACGAAAATATTAAAATAACAAGTCTAACGGACAGTCGGACGGGGTTTGTTGAACTCAGCTCGTCGTTGTGATCAAGAATATATATACCATGTCTTCTTCTAACTGTTAGATACATTCTTGCAAAACCGCTATAACCTGAAAACCCATTTTCAATCGCTACAGCGTATAAAAACGGAACTAGACGTTTATTACTTGACTTTCATTTATTATTTATTTGACTGTACTTATTTGTAAAGTCGTCGGAAAGTCAAAGCTAATTTTAAAAGATACATTTTGGCAAAAGCTGGGTCACGTTCATCGAGGCCTTAAAATTGATTTTGAAATAAACGTCTTGGGTGCTAGAAGGTTGGTGGAGAAACAGAGTGCCTCTGAAGCCTGTGATTAATGATAAAAAAGTCTCACTCATTTATATAGGTCCTCTTTATTGTTGTGTACCCTACAAGAAGGCTATGTAGTAAGCGCCTTTTCCAAAAGGGGAGCTGCTACGTGTCTCTAGATAATAAATGCCTGATGTATTGTCAAATGCGCCATTTCCCATATGATGCAAAGACCATCGGCAGCTGCTAGCACTCATTTGCTCTTCAGACATGCATTGGGAGCAAAGTAAATTATTTTCGGATGACCACATTTCGGCGGCCAGTTCGAGGGCTCGTACATGCGAACAGGTATCCGGATCTGCCGCAGCATTGCAGCCAGGTTGTTGCAGCCCGCCATTTGGATAGTAGTCCACATTACCCAGTCGTGTCATTGTGCCAAGTCCTTGTCCATTGGTGTGTATGACTTCCACGTACACTGCGTCCTGTATAGACAGCCGATACTTCAACGTGCTGGTGCTTCCGGTTGGATCAAGTGCTGTGATATACGGAATAGGCTCACCCAGTTGTTGTTGGATACGACCAGCTACGGCTCCAACCAAATGCGCACCCGCCCCAAAGCCCACCAGCTGTTGCTGCTTTAGCGGGACATCAAAGTGGCTGTGCAAAAGAATCAACAAGTTACTTATACTGTCCACTATTCCTAAATCTTCTTCCGAATCATGCAATTCAACTGCGAAGACATTGCAAGGTTGGCGATTGAGAAGTGCAGTAACAAGTATTAAGTTTTCAGTGATATTGCCCGATGGCCGAGGTATGAAAACTCTGTTGATAGAATAGTCTCTCAGATCAGATTGTGGATTCAACTTTATACAGGACAAACGACTCACACAATTGATTCCAGGGCATAGAATGAAGAGCGAAGAAGTGATTCTACTTCCGGCTCAATACGATCTGGTGTGCATCTGTTGCGTCGTGTGTACAGCATGTATTCTGGTAGTGCGTCAACTGCAAAATTTTGTAATGACCAACATTGCTCAACAATGCGTCTGCAATTATTTTACTTACCTACAGCCATTAGAAAGCAGCCAAGCATTACCTGAATGAACAGCATTGTTCAAGCAAACGATGCATAAACTCAGCAGTTAACTGACATTAAATGTTGTATTATATTATTGAGTGCTGACAGCAAATGCTGATTAGATTAGATTATCGATAGTCGCGTTTAATCAATATATCTTCAGTATGATACCATTTTACAATACATTGAAAACTGCTCTCTGCCATAATTTATTTTCTTTGAGTTCCAATAATTATACCCTGAACCTTTTGAAAATGGAATTTTAGGGTACAATAGTTTTGTAGAGGTAGAATACATATGTATATTGATCATATTTATTATCTCAGTTACATGTTATCGACAACAATCGATAATCTTACTTAGTTATACCCTGATCCCATTGAAAATGGGAAAACAGGGTATAATGTTTTTTTTAAAAGTATGTAACAGGCAAAGTATATATATTCTTGATGAGGACGACAAGCCAAGTTGATTGAGCCCTGTCCGTCTGTCTGTCCGTCTGTCCGTATGTATGAACGCGTCGATCTCAGAACCTATAAGAGCTAGAGACTTGACTTTTTTTTTGTTAGGCGCGTATATAGGACGCGCATATCGAGTTTGTTTCAGAAAATCGATAACTATTCTTGAATATTTGTTATCGATTTAAAACCATATGAAAAATCAGTTATGATTTTTTATCTTTTTCATTTTAAGAGCTATAGTCTCCAAGTTTCGCATGTAGCTTTATGTATATTTTTATCAATTTCTGTTTTTGTTAAATTTGGATACCGTCCCCAAATTTCCCCAAAATGTTGAAAATGTTTTTCAGTTGCAAATATGGCAATATGTATAGGGTGTTTGGTCTTTTCAAAAACAACAATAATTATTTAAATCATATGGTTAAAGTTTCATCAAAATCCGTTGAGAAACACAAAAGTTAATAAACAAAATGTTTGGCCAGATCAACAGCGATTGAACTGTAAAGCGCACAGAGACCAGCTGGCGCTTATACATGTTCAGTATGTATACATGTGCACACATACATGCAAATGCTCGCGAACAAATTTTCTAAAAACCGCAATTGCCTTTGAGTTTGGGTCGAATTGTGTTCGAATTGTTTTTGCTACCTACTTTCAATTGCCGCTCGGCGCTGTGTGTCGCAGTTCGAATATGTTTTCGATCTTTTTCTTTAATAGTAACGGAACAATTCTTGTGAGCTTGCAAAAGTGTGCTGGATAATCTTTGTTTCGAATTTGTTTGCATCATTCCTCTTTGATCGACATTCTTACTACCATTGTCATAGATTTAAAACTCTAGTCGAGACTGCTCGATTAAGAGATACCCTGAATCCATTGATCTTTAATCATAAAAAGTTTCATTTATTCATTAATAGTAAACAACACATGCACACGCACACACACACATATGCATGCACGTAATATGCGTACTGCACAGTTTTGCGGCTGCAGCAGAGGCTGTACTATGGAAACTTTATTGTTTTATTACTTTTTTTCTTGACCTATGTTCTTCATGAAATTTTCGGGGAATGATTATGACATTGAAATGTACCTATTTGCCAAATTTCAATTCTCTAGTATTTGATATACGTGAGTTGTAAATTTTGTTGAATTGTGGGCGAAAGGGGCGTGGCATCAAAAATCCAAAAATTACGAAATATGCGTATTCAATATATCAATCAACTACATTTTAGTGCACGATTATATCTTTAATGCCAGGGCGATAGTTTTCGATAATAAAGAAATGGGACGAGTTATCGAAAAAAAAAAAAAAACTCGTACAGCGTATGGTATTATCGAGCATTTTGCTTTTTATTTGAAGTCTCTAGTTTTTGTGGTTAAAGAAATCCACGTATTTACACGGAGAGACAGACGGACAGGGCTAGTTCAACTCAGCTCATCGAGCTGATCAAGAATATATATACTTTATGGGGTGTGGCACGCCTCCTTCTGCCTGTTACATACATTTGCACAAAAACATTATACTCTGAAATTTTCATTTTCAATGGAATGGAGAAGTTTTCTCATTAATAGTTGACTTCTCGAAGTGGCCGTGCACCTGGAATTGCCAGAGCCGCTTTGCACAAATCTTAACCAGAGAGACATTTGCACATCATATGGCACTTCTAAAACCGAAACTTATCTGCCTTATTTAATGGTAAGTTGTCTTTTTATAACCTGAATGCATTAAAAATGGGACAAAAAGGTCTAATGTTTTTGTGAAAACCCCATAAGGTATATATATTCTTGATCAGCTCGACGAACTGAGTTCAGCTGGCCGCGTCCGTATGTCCGTCCGTCCACAATTCACAATCCTGTATATCAAATACGAAAGACTTGAGATTTGGCAAATAGGTACATTTGCCTGTTATCGTTATCCTCCAAATGTCATTAAGAACGTATGTCTAGAAAAAAACTTATGAAATAATTAAGTTTCCATAGTACATCCTATGCTGCAACCGCGCTGCCGCAGCATTATGTGTAGTACGCAGAACACGAGTATATGCGTACGTGCGAATGTGTGCTAAGAATGCAGGATATCTTTTAGTCGAGCCGTCTCGACTAGTTTTCTTACTCGTATATTAATACGTAAGCTCACAGACTTATAATCCCACATTTAACCAACCAAAGTGTTGGAATAACACTGGAACCATTGTTAACATAGCAGATAAATTGCTTGCGAAATTGTCTGTCAAGTACATGCGACAACAATTAACAAAACGCCATAGATCCAACCCCAATTTACTAGTAAAGCTCCAAGCAGTTTTCTTGCCGGCTCAGTGAACATGTCAAGCGCTGGAGGCACACGCTAGATTTATGACCTAGCGTCTGTTATTAAATAGGGCCCGACCATTTATAACCAGACTTAACGATGAACACAACTTTAGACGTTGGTCTTTATCATACATATTTTGCATACGTAATTAAGTCGCTAGTCTAGTCTGCTCTAAGATAATACATTAATTCTACTCTGCTTTTATGCATACATACTGCACAGTTAACTCTTTCTGTTTTACAAGTCGGTTGGACTGGCAGGAAAGGCTAGTTCAACTCAGTTTGTAACTCTGATTATGAATATAAATAGTTTATGGAATGTCACATTTTCGAAAAACCTTTATACCCTGAAATTTCATATTCTAACTTGTTCTAAAATATCCTATTACCTATCTACACCCGCTTGATCGTGGCATATTGGGTCTAACTTTGAAACCAATTGAAATATGAAGCAAAAATTAAAAACTCGGAGTTAACAAATTCGTTTATGGTGTTACAGTTGGCTTCCTCGTTTTATGTACTCAATATAAATAGTAAACATTTTGCAGGCAAAATAAGTAAACATCCTCTGTTGATTTATCATAAATTATATATATAATTTTCGGGCATGCCGAAATTGTCACGTTTTTCGCCTACTAATTATACCCTGATCCCATTGAAAATGGGAAAAAAGGGTATAATGTTTTTGTTAAAAGTATGTAACAGGCAGAAGGAGGCGTGCCACACCCCCAAAAGTATATATATTCTTGATCAGGACGACAAGACAAGTTGATTGAGCCCTGTCCGTCTGTCTGTCCGTCCGTCCGTCCGTATGTATGAACGCGTCGATCTCAGAACCTATAAGAGCTAGAGACTTGAATTTTTTTTTGTTAGGCGCGTATATTAGACGCGCATATCGAGTTTGTTTCAGAAAATCGATAACTATTCCTGAATATTTGTTATCGATTTAAAACCATATGAAAAATCAGTTATGATTTTTTATCTTAAGAGCTAGAGACTCCAAATTTCGCATGTAGCTTTATGTGTATTTTTACCAATTTCGGTTTTTGTTACATTTGGATACCGGCCCCAAATTTCCCCACAATTTTGAAAATTATTTTCAGTTGCAATATATATGGTGCTTGGTCTTTTTGAAAACTATATCAATTATTTAAATCATATGGTGAAAGTTTCATCAAAATCCGTTGATAAACACAAAAGTTATTAAACAAAATGTTTGGCTAGATCAACAGCGATTGAACTGTAAAGCGCACAGAGACCAGCTGGCGCTTATACATGTTCATTATGTATACATGTGCACACATACATGCAAATGCTCGCGAACAAATTTTCTAAGAACCGCAATTGCCTTTGATTTTGGGTCGAATTGTGTTCGAATTGTTTTTGCTACCTACTTCCAATTGCCGCTCGCCGCTGTGTGTCACAGCGCAGGCGCTGTGTGTCGCTGTGCGAATATGTTTTCGATTCTTCTTCTTTAATAGTAACGGAACGATTCTTGTGAGCTGTGTGGCGCTGTGTATCGTTGTGCGAATATGTTTTCGATCTTCTTCTTTAATAGTAACGGAACAATTCTTGTGAGCTTGCAAAAGTGTGCTGGCATAATCTGTGTGTCGAATTTGTTTGCATAATTCCTCTTTGATCGACATTCTTAGTACCATTGGCATAGATTTAAATCGCGTGATATGGTTGTACATACGAGTTATGGACTATATTAAGAAAACTAAGGGGGGTGGGATTAGGGTATCCCCTAGTCGGGCGCGCCGACTAGAGTTTTCTTACTTATTTTTCATCATCATTTTCACGCTAACTACTATGGGCAATGACCTACGTCCACGTATACCACATGACACACATTAACAGTTCGAATATTCTTTTTATACCCTGAATCTATTGAAAATGGAAATTTCAGGGTATAATGTTTTAATTTAAATTCACACACAGATCACAAAGGAGGAGCAAAGTGACGGCAAGTGTATGTGTCTGAAACTGAAGACTGATTGAAGAGGGCTACGTAGCTGTTGCAGCAGCTGTGAATTCAACAAAAATGTTTCAACATGCCAAAGGACTAAAAATCAATGTAACACTGCCAAGAAAGGAACTAATTTCAAAGTGCATTTAAATTAAACGAAGCAACAACATTCTCAACGAACTGAAGACAACCTTACACATCTCTCGTGACGCGTAATGAGTACATCTCGTATCGACTTCCCTCTAACTAGTCAATATCCTCTACGCTATCATGTGCTGCTGATACTGCTGCTCTGTTTGTACCAATGCAAAGGTTCCTGTGGGGAGGTCTTTACTTTGGGTTATCTTACGGGTTCTCAACGCCAACCGGGAAACCTGGACTATCAGCGTCCAGGTATAACAATTTCGGGTGCCATATCGCTCGCTGTGGAACAGGTTAATGCCGGTAAATTGGGAGATCTGGGCCACTCACTCCAGTTTGTTGTGGCGGAAACTTATGGGGATGAAGTCGCCAGCATACGACAAACGGCGGCATTATGGACGCAGCAGGTGGCTGCTTATATAGGACCACAGGAAACTTGCGTTCATGAGGGCCGCATGGCAGCCGCCTTTAATCTGCCAATGATTTCATACGTAGGTGCTAATCTATAACTCAAAGCATTGATCAAATATTTAATCTTTGCTTAAATAATAACAGTACTGCACACATAGAGATCCATCCAACAAGCTTGATTTTCCGACATTTGCAAGAACGCGACCGCCGGACACACAGATCTCGAAATCGGTGGTGGCTTTGCTTTTAGCGTTTAATTGGACCCAGGTATGTTTCCTTTACCTAGACGATGCCAGTAGTCAATATCAGGCCGTAGCGGAAACTATACTTGGTACACTGAACGGCGCAGGTGTAACTGTACGGGATATTCGTACGTGGAACACAATTTACCATCATGGCTTTATGGCAAATCCGTTTGAGAAGCTGGTGGATGAGACCCATGCGAATACTCGTAGTAAGCATTGATATGCACACATTTTAATAACAGATACTAATATATTTATTTTGTAGTTTATCTAGTTCTTGGACACTACTATGAACACGTGGGTCTCATGGTCAGTCTACAGCAAAGAGATCTTCTTTCTCGTGGAGAATATTTTGTTGTTGGAATTGATATTGAGCAATATGAACCGGCTAAGCCAGAAAAGTATCTGCGAGGCTTACTGATGGAGAAAGTGGAACCGTTGGCGGCACAAGCATTTCAGTCCTATCTGGGGATAGTACCCACAGCACCTGTTTCTTTTGCCACATTCGCCAATGAGGTATGCTTAGGACTTAAATTTTATGCCCTGTTCATATTAAAAATTGGGAATATTTTTATCTATTTTTATACCCTGAATCCATTGAAAATGGAAATTTCAGGGTATAATGTTTTTGTGCAAATGTATGTAACAGGCAGAAGGAGGCGTGCCACACCCCATAAAGTATATATATTCTTGATCAGCTCGATGAGCTGAGTTGAACTAGCCCTGTCCGTCTGTCCGTCCGTGTAAACACCTGGATTTCTGCAACCACAAAAGCTAGAGACTTCAAATAAAAAGCAAAATGCTCGATAATACCATACGCTGTACGAGTTTATTTTTTTTTCGATAACTCGTCCCATTTCTTTTTTATCGATAACTATCGAAAATATCGCTTTGTTTTTGAGGTCTGGCGTGCACACCGTTAAAGATAGAATCGTACACTAAGTGGTGTTTGATTGCTATATTGAATCCGCACATTTTGTCATTTTTGGATTTTTGATGCCACGCCCCCTTCTCCCACAATTCAATAAAAACGATAACTCACGTATATCAAATACTAGAATTTGGCAAATAGGTACATTTGGATGTCATAATCATTCCCCGAAAATTTCATTAAGAACATATGTCGAGAAAAAAAGTTATTAAACAATAAAGTTTGCATAGCACAGCCTCTTCTGCAGCCGCAATACTGAACAGTGAGCATATTACGTGCATGCATATGTTTGTGTGTGTGTGTGTGTGCTTCTGTTGGTTACTATTAATGAATAAATGAAGCTCTTAATGATTGGTATTACAGCTCAATGGATTCAGGGTATCTCTTAGTCGAGCAGTCTCGACTAGAGTTTCGTTACTTGTTTATCTTTGTCATCTTTAGAGCTAGAGTCTAAAAATATACCACGTAACCAGTTTCTATTTTCGTTACATTTAGATACTAGCATATCTGTGAAGAATTTTTATTTCTAAAAACCAACAAAAAATATTTACATTATATGGTGAAAGTTGATAAACGCAAAATTTAATAAACAAAATGTTTGGCACTTATCAAAAGCGCACGAAAAACAAAGCGAAAAGAGCCAAGCTGGCGCCTATACATGTTTATTATCTATACATGTGCACACACACATACAAATGCCTGCACACAATATTCTAAGAATCGCTATTGCTTTTGAGTTTGGGCCGATTTGGGTTTGAATTGTCAGTTACCTACATTAAATTTGCCGCTCATTGCTTTGTATAGCAGTGCGAATATGTTTTTGATTCTTCTTCTTTAATAGTAACGGAACGATTGTCGTGGGCTTGTAAGAGCTTGTTAATATAATCTATTTGTCGAATTGGTTTGCATAATTCTTCTTTGATCGCATTCTTAGTACCATTATCATAGATTAAAGTCGCGTGATATGGTTTTACATAAGTACAAGCTATGTACTATACTCAGGAACTATGAGATTAGGGTATCTCCTAGTCTGGCACCCCGACTAGCGTTTTCTTACTTGTTTAAATAGGAGCTATTCAGAAACTTTTGCGATACTCCGGGATCAGGGTATGTCCTAGTCGGACACCTCGATTAGAGTTTTCTTAATAGTTTTATAGCTTAACTTTGACCCATAACAATAAAGTAGCTATCAAAATATCCGAAACAAAGTCGATATAACGGGTCTCTAGCTCTTATTCTGATTTGAGACCGACGCCTTCAGACGAACAGACCTAAATCTACTCAGCTCGTCATCCTGATTAGGAATATATATACTTTATTGGGTCTGTCATGCTTTAAATTAACAAAACTAATATTCCTTGCTTTCCCATTTGAGTGATGGAATGTTTATTTTTGTATTTTCAATTTTGGATACTATCTTCACCTTGCTCCCCATTGCAAAAAAAAACATCTTCCAAATACTAGAGAAATTTGCAAATACTCACATATAAATGTCATTACCATGGTTTTAAAATGTTATTCAAAACAACATACTAAAGGCCTTACAGCACAAGATTTGTCACTATGACTGCGTAGTCTACGTAGAACGTATAGCTACAGAGCGTGTACTTATACATCGTGCGAATGTGAGGTGCTATAAATGCATAAAATAAACATAATGATAGAATCGAAAGATTCAGGGTGTTTTCTAGTTCATTCGTCAAGGCTGAAGTACTCTTACTTCTTTATATCTAAAAGGTAAACAAATACATGGAGCGACCGCCGTTCAATTTCCCTAATCCATTGGGTCTTTTCGGAGGCGCGAAACAGGTTTGTCTAATTGTTCACTCTGTTACCGGTTAAAATTATTATCTCAATCAAAATCAAGATAAGCGCTGAGGCAGCCTATCTTTATGATGCCGTTCATCTCTACGCTAATGCTTTGATATCTGTGTTAAAGTCTGGTGGCAGACCTAGGAACGGCAGTCTCATTGTTTCGGCCATCAAAGGCTCGCGCTATCTTAGCGCGATGGGGTGAGTATTCCAGTAAACCCAACTTAGAATCTGATGTGATATTTTCCAAATACAACGAATAGTTATCACGTGTACATTGATGAAAATGGCGATGCTGCCGGCAACTATACAGTATTAGCGAGAGGCTCGCTTCGCAACAGTCGCAACCAGACGGTAATGGGTCTTCTTCCCGTAGGCACCTTTACCCATAAGTCTAGTAACATAATCAGTGAGGCTTTGCCGGTAAGTAATACCACAGTAATGCCGTATTTAATTTAAAAACAACTATTGTCTTATAATACTTGCCCTCCAGGAGCAGGTAAGCTCTTTTGATATGGCAAATACATATGAGAACGAGGGAACGAGGGAGGATCTCTAAGGCTAATAATACTCTTTTTATAACTCTACAGGATTTGAATTTGTATTGTAACATCGATTGGGTTGGTGGTAAGCGTCCTGCGTCTGCTCCGCGTTGTGGTTTTGCGGGCGAGAAGTGCGTGAGTAAGTTGCCTACATTTCATGTCATCCCTTAGTTAGTTATTCCACTATTTGTCTAGTTAGTTATTACACCATTTGTTTTCTTAATTGTAGGTTATACAGGAGAAATATCGGCTGGCATCGCTGGAGGCGCTCTTCTTCTACTGGGTGTTGTGTCATTAGTTCTCTATCGCAACTGGCGTTATGAACAAGAGCTGGACAGCCTACTTTGGAAAATTGATTTCCGCGAGGTTCAGGTTCACGACAACGAGCGTGACCAACAGATTCAAAAGGCGACACGAGTAAGTTGTATTACAGAATTTATTTGTATATCAGGTCCCTTCAAAGTTTCCTACAGATTATCAAATAGGTAAATTTGAATGTCATAGTCTCTCCCTAAATATGTCACTCAATAAGTAAGCAGAGCGCGTGCATATGCATGTGTGTGTGTGTATGTATTTGTACATGTGCTGCTTGCTATCAATGAATAAAAGAAACTTAATGGTTGGTATATCAGCTCAAGGGACTTAGTGAATCTCTTAGTCGAGCCGAGAAAATTCCATTTGTTTCTTTCTTGTTCAAATTATGTGGTTCGTGTGCAAGTGTATGTTTATAGAATCACAGATCGGTCTATGCTTTAACTAAATTTTGAGTGTACAAATTGGGTGTGTATCTTGGTCACTTAATGTTTAAATTAATTTCATAATTAAACTTCTACGTCGTTTTCCTCCGTAGTCTACACATCCTCTTATCCGTACTAGCCAGGTTAGTCTAAGCTCTAACCCCGATGCCGACTTTCGTTATACGACTATATTCACGCCCATCGGACTATATAAGGGGCAGCTCTATTCTATCAAGAAGGTACGCAAGAAAAGTGTAGACATCACACGAGAAATGAAGAAGGAATTGAAACTTGTAAGAAAATGAGTCTCCCACATTATATCAGACCTAACTTCTCTAACTTCTGTAGCTTAGAGACGCCCGTCATGACAATATATGCGCCTTTATCGGGGCCTGCACGGAACCTCCTAACATCTGCATCATCAGTGAATATTGTACTCGTGGTAGCCTAAAGGTAGATTATTCTATCTATAGCTACAGTCCCATTATAACAAACCTTAATATTTATAGGACATACTGGAGAACGAGGATGTCAAGCTGGACAATATGTTCATTGCCTCCATGGTAGCCGACATTATACGCGTTAGTGCTGTTATGTAACATTATCCTAATATACCTGACCCTAGCATTCTGCCTTCCGCAGGGCGTCATCTATTTACACGAGTCGCCCATCCGTATTCACGGCTCGCTGTGCACATCTAATTGCCTGGTGGACTCGCGTTGGGTAGTTAAGTTGACGGATTTTGGCTTATTTGCTTTCAAGCAAGGCATTGAAGACAGTTCTACGGATATGCAACATATGTCGACTAAGTGCTTGAGTGAGTCTTTTGTGATAATAAATTCGTAATGATATATTACGGATATTCTTTTAGAGCTTCTATACCGAGCACCAGAGCTTTTAAGACAGGGTCCCACATCGATGGTTATGGGAACACAACGTGGAGATTCATATTCATTTGCTATATTGCTGTACGAGATGCATGTTCGGCGAGGCCCATTTGGGGAGACAGGCTTGACACCTATGCAGTGCCTGCAGAAAGTCATGCAGCCACAGGATCAAAGCCATCCTTATCGACCATCGCTACAACCACTCGAAACCGCGTTCGATTGCGTAAGCGAGTGTTTGCGGGAGTGTTGGGCCGAGCGGCCAGAAGAAAGACCAGAGTTCAAGGCAATTCGCACCAAGCTAAGGCCCTTACGCAAGGGTATGAGACCGAACATCTTTGACAATATGATGGCCATGATGGAAAAATATGCCAACAATTTGGAGGCACTCGTGGATGATCGCACGGATCAGTTGCAAGAGGAAAAGAAAAAGACAGATGCACTATTGCATGAAATGCTGCCCCGCTGCGTGGCCGACCAGTTGAAGAAGGGCCACAAAGTGGACCCCGAGCACTATGAACAAGTGACCATCTATTTCAGCGATATTGTCGGATTCACGACTATGTCGGCGGAAAGCTCTCCCCTTCAAGTGGTTGACTTTCTTAACGATCTTTACACCTGCTTCGACTCTATTATTGGTCATTACGATGTTTACAAAGTGAGTTTCACCATATTAAAGAAAATTTAAATATATTAAATATATTCGCCAATAGGTGGAAACTATTGGCGATGCCTACATGGTCGTGTCTGGTCTACCCCTGCGCAACGGTGATCTTCATGCTGCCGAGATCGCCACAATGTCCTTGCATCTCCTTAGCGCCGTGTCCGCGTTTAAGATTCGTCATAGACCCACCAATCGGTTACTACTCCGCATCGGCATTCACTCAGGTCCCGTATGCGCTGGTGTTGTAGGCCTTAAAATGCCGCGGTATTGCCTATTTGGAGACACAGTCAATACAGCTTCGCGCATGGAGTCTAGCGGTATGCCGCTGAAAATCCACTGCAGCTGGCAGTGTCGGCAGTTGCTGGACCGATTAGGTGGATATCATTACCAAGAGCGCGGTATCATCTCAATGAAAGGCAAGGGAGAGCAGCGAACCTACTGGCTAATGGGCGAGGATGCAGAGGCGCGAGTACGTCGCACCTATGAGCGTTCTCAACGGCGTGGCTCTCGGGCACTCAACAAGTTCATTCAAGGTACAATCAAGCAAGTCCCGGAAAAGGCTAATGACGGCGGCATACGTTCCTCTTTGAAGCAAAAGAATCTGCCCCGAAGCTCACTTACCAGATCCTCTAGTCTCGAGTCGCCTAAGAAACTTCGCTTTGCAGCTGGGAATATGTTAGAGCACCACCGCTATCATAGGTTTAACTTGATTTTTACTTTATTATGAAAGAGCTTAATTAAAATTGCTCTTACTCTTTTCAGTGACGAAGCCCTGTTGGAGGTAGACACTTACACTGGCCTAAGGCGTTCATCTGGTAGCTCCACACACTCACGCTACGAAGAGTCGACGCTATCCTGCCAGAGTATTGAACACCTTGAAACACAGCAGCAACAGAAGCGGAGGCCATTCTCCTATTCAACAGTCAATACCCCGCTGCTCATGAACCATGTCGATGCCTGAATTGAAGTGAACGAATCTCATTAAGTTTATTTTGAAAAACTGAAGTATTATTGCGTTGTCCAGCTGTTGTAGTGGCTGCATATAGCCAAAAGTCATATAATTAAATATATTTCTATATAAAGTGCCAAGTCCATGTTGCAAGCTATATATGTGTAATATATTGTGAGTGATTATAAATCTAGTCGTATAAAAATGTAGTTCATTTGTGTAGCCGGTAGCTTAAAGTTAAACTTAAAAGATAATAATAGTAAAATAGTATCATAATTAGTAAAATATATATGAAGTTTTGTCAAGTAAATTTTGTTAATTTAATTTTTATTCCAAATTTTTACTGTCTTCAAGACACATCTACGAATTCTTACATGTATATTGCGCGTAGTATATCAAAACAACGTTTTTTGTATTCGAGCTTAAGCCCAATTTGTGCATTTCTTTTGTAAACTCTTGCGAAAGCCAGCTTGCGAAAATTTTAAGTTCCTTGTAACAAGGGATATTGAAATTGAAATGCCCCAATAGATTTGTATAAAATATACATATACAAATATATATATATATATATATATATATATATATATATATATATTGGGGACTTAAAGTTTCAATTTGATTGCTTTTGGTTGGACTTAGGTTGCTAGGTTGCTAGATATATATTTATATATGTCAATTTCTATGTTGTGTACCTTAATATATTTATTAATTTGATAAGCCACAAGCTTTAAAGCGCACTTCAATGCGAAACATTTAATTTTGTAATTTGTTCTTCTTAATTTTAAAAATGTGTTGTATAATTATTAACATTATTGTATAATATGTGTGCTTTTTTGTAGGTGGTATTTTATTAAAACACAATTTATCAACTCAATAAATAACAAACTCTGCGATTCAATATACGCTGGAATTATTTATATATATATATATATATATATATATATATATATATATATATATATATATATATATATATATATTTAATGGGCTTTAAGTTGGTTTTCGATTAAAATGCTTGCAACAACATATCTACTTAAAATTGCATTTAAAGTTTTTCAAATATGTATATGTAATATAAATAAATATGCTTATATAATAATTTTGCTCTAAATTGTTCTTCGACTGCTAGAAGCATTTCGAATCGGTACAAAACTAACAAATGGACCAGTGGGCACCCCATCTTCCCAGCACTGTTAGCAAATTTGTTTACTAATATAAATATATTTGACATTAATCGCATATATATATATATATATATATATATATATATATATATATATATATATACATATATATATATATATTTATATTTATATATATAAATCAGTAAATATGTATGAATCTTCATTTGTTAAATGCGTCTCTGAAAAAATAGTGTCAACAACTTTAATTATATTTAATTTTTCCTTTTTCTCCAAGTTTTGATTAATTCAATTTGCACTTTACGAATGCCTTGTAAATATATCTCAACAATTCTAAGTTTTAAGCTTTTAATAGCTTGCAAATAATTAATGGACGACAAATGTATCCCATAATAGCTCAGAGATCCCAAGGATTACAAATCTATGTACATATATAAATAATCAATATTTTAGTTATGCAAAAATTAAGGCTACTTCCGAATTAGTCAATATGTTATTTCAAGCCTACTAAATTGGGACTCCTACAATTGTAACAAGGGATAACAAGCATCTATTCCTTGTACACCCAAGACTATGTGATATTCATAGAAGGAGATGCTTATAAGGTTTTTCTGAAGTTAGCGCGCATATAGATTGCAAAGACGGGTGCACGTCCAAATATATAAAAATAGTCGGTGCAGAAATCAATTAGATTAAATGTCTTCACCTAGGCTTTTTCGCCAAACTAGTTGATCTGTGGATACAGTGGGAATTCACATTACTTGTTATCGGTTATAATTTATGTGAGTCTCACCGTCTAAAACCATGCCGCGGGCTGGAAGGAGGAGTGTGGCATGGGGAAGCAGGTGACGATCCACCTGATGATCCTCGGGACGATGTTACCGATAAAGTTGAGCCACGTGGCGCTGAGCATCCTAAATATATAGCCGAGCCCTTATCAACCTCGCGAAGATCGACCCGCGACCCATGGACAGATGAGGGCACCGAACCTAAGAATTAAAGTTGATGCTAACATCTCGTCAAGCTGTTCAATTATCTATTTACCCGTGTAGGCATGCAAACCTGCTGGACTGCTGCGAGGACGCACACCAAAACCGCTGACTGTGCTAGCGCTGCGCTGCAACTGAGTAGCACTTCCATTACTTTCTACAGCTGACGGCTGACCTCTTCGACTGCCTGTGTTACTCACACTCCCTGCTCCACTTAAAGAATTGACTCGACCATCTGATTTGTAACTATGGCGTGACGGAGAACGTTGAAGTTTAAGGTTCTGTTGTCGCTGCTCTCTACGGGCATCCTCAATAGCTGCTGCATACTCAGCAGCTTCGCTAGATGTGACCGGCAGCTGCTGATGAGCTATTTCATCCTCGGGTATACGCTCAGTGCCAACCGAGAGACGCTGCAAGGGTGAATGCTTTGGCGATGTGGGACAGGACTGAGCTACGACGACTAGGCTTCTAGCAGGGCTGCTAACGCTTAAGGTACTTGATGAGTTTGTGTTGATGTTAGAATTAGAGGACAGGGCGCGCACCCTAGATTGCGTGCTGGAGGCACTCGATGGACGACGTCGGAAAAGTCCTTTGGTGGGGTCCATGTTACAGACGCCTAATAAAAACAAAAAATACAAAATTTCTTCATTTGAGTAATAATAGCAAAGTCGAAGTAATGATTTAATTTATCTAAATGTCAAATATCGAAAGTTTAGGGCGTGGATTTTGGTTTTTTAGACAACCGCTTGCCAGACGTTGAACGTGGGTTTTTTTCCCCGGATACGGAAGAATGTTGGTCTGTCTCAAATTTTTTAGCCAGTCTTTTCATGTGCGCAGTATAAGGGCTGTGACGCTCATCCTCCTCAGAATCCTCGTCTAGATTATTGACAAAGCGCCCAGCGTTTGCATCTGTATTGTAGTAGACTACGTTAGGCATAAGCTCCTCGCCAGAGCTAGTGCTGGACATATCATTTGAATCTTCTAAGTTGTTCTCGAGGTCAGCCTCCAGCTCACTCTCGAACGCAGACACCGAGTTATCAGTACTGTATGCCTGCTTAAAGGCTTTATTCTTCCATTTATCCACGATGAACTTCAGAGTGTAAGCAACGTTTCGCCCTACTGTAGATTTTGAACTCTGCCGACCACCAAAAGCAAGGCCACCAATTGTATAAATGGGATTAATCGCACCTGTGGGACATTTTTCGCCGCGAGAGCAGTTACCCTCGCAAATATCTCTGTTCTGCAAAAGTTCTTGGTAGCTATCCAGGGCCACTCCGCACTTCACCCGGTCTAGTTGTTCCAACGCCGACGACGGAAAACGCTCTCGCAGACGTCGGCGCTCCTCTGAGAGTTTATACTGCTCAAACTCCTGCAGCTGATTTTGAAAACCTGTGTTGGGGTTAGCTACTGCGCGACCAGCGCGCACCACCTTTAAAGCCTCTTTCCAGTTCAAATGCGTTGCGGTCATAATGTAGGCAACGGCGACGGTCACTGATCGTGACATCCCAGCTAGACAGTGGATAAGTACATTGCCCTCCCGCAGCCGGGCTGCATGAATGAAGTCGTTGCACACGGAAAAGTACTGCGACAAATTTTGATCTGGAGTATCAGAAGCCATTACACACAGATAATGTTTGTCCTAAAAGGAGTTTATAACATTTTATCTTTAATGTATTTATATATAATCTACATACTGGTAAGAGGCGCCTGGGACTGTCATGTATGGCAATAATATGAGAGATTTTGAACTTCTCGAGCTGCTGGTAGTCTTTGGAGTCGCGGTAATTGCCCACATATAGTCCCGGCAAGACCTGCAAAAATAATGTAAGTACAGTTAATATATAATAATTTTTTTCATTAAAATATATAATTACATTTCCCATATGCCAATCCATATTTATATCTGATATAAAATAAATTATTGTCTACGACATTAATATTTGAAGCACACAATTGGATTTGTTTATTTGAAAATACAAAAGCCTTTTTGTAGCCTATTTATAGTTGCTACAGGCAACTGACAACTATCTCTCAGAGTCGACTTTTTTATTTTTTTTTTCAAAAAAAATAATTTACATTTTATTTTAAACTTTTTTATTACATCCAGAGTTTTTATCAAGAAGACACGAGCTCATTACAAATTAAAATTAATAACGGAATTTGGTGTAAAATATATACAATTGACTAATGTTTCCTGTGCAATAATATCTATACTCTTTAGATTATGATTAATCCTTGGCATTAAACGGATGAAAAGAGACTGTCCAATACCCACATGATTCGAACAAGCAGTTGAATATATAAACTTTTGTAAATTAGTTTCTTTCGAGGTCTCATAAAAAATGTACTCGAATTCTTATTTATAATATGGTTCTTATCGACTTGTTTACATTCCCACTTTTAATACATACTGATAAGTTAAATGAATGCTATAATCAGTAGTGATCCTTCGATAATATTGTTGGAAGTTTCTTAATTCACTTGTTTACTGGCACTCTTACCTTGTTCATACCATTCCCCATATTTCTTCATTTAAATGTCGCGGAAGCTCTCCTTCAATGGTCAAGGCCTTAAAGTATAATAAAATGAAAATAAAAATTTTAATTTGTTCATGGAATGATGTATGGAATGGGATAATGTGTAGAAGTGTAGAATATGCCCACCCAGCAATTACCGACTGTTCTTATGTTTGCGGCTGTCCATGATAAAATTCTGAAATGGCAGCTGTTGCGACTATCATCGTTTCCATCAAGTTCTATCACCTGTTAGGTCTGCACAAATAAAACGTCAGCCCATAGCAAAAGTTACCTCTGCTTATACACAATCGTGGTCTAGACAATAGAGGCAATGTATCCGTTACGGATGTAAACAGTCCTTGACGTAGCTGCTTTTGTGGCAACTCATTAGTGGAAAAGAGACACGGCAGTCTCGCTTACCTTCATTCTTTCAAGAATCAGCGAAGAACTAAAGGTGGAGCCTGAATCCATTGAAAATTAATTATCAGGATATGGGTTTGTGAAAATGTATGTAACGGGCAGAAAGAGGCGTGCCGAATATACCATACGCAGTACTAGTTTCTTTTATTTTTTTGATAACTCATCCCATTTTTATTATATCCTGATCCCATTAAAATGGGAAAACAGAGTATAATGGTTTTCTTAAATGTATGTAACAGGCAGAAGGAGGCATGCCACACCCCATAAAGTATATATATTCTTGATCAGGACGATAAACCGAGTTGATTGAGCGTTGACCGTCTGTCTGTCTGTCCGTCCGTCCGTCCGTCTGTACGTATGTATGTATGAACGCGTCGATCTGAGAACCTATAAAAGCTAGAGACTTGAATTTTTATACCCTGAATCCATTGAAAATGGAAATTTCAGGGTATAATGTTTTTGTGCGAATGTATGTAACAGGCAGAAGGAGGCGTGCCACACCCCATAAAGTATATATATTCTTGATCAGCTCGATGAGCTGAGTTGAACTAGCCCTGTCCGTCTGTCCGTCCGTCCGTCCGTCCGTGTAAGCACCTGGATTTCTGCAACCACAAAAGCCAGAGACTTCAAATAAAAAGCAAAATGCTCGATAATACCATACGCTGTACGAGTTTATTTTTTTTTTCGATAACTCGTCCCATTCCTTTTTTATCGATAACTATCGAAAATATCGCTTTATTTTTGAGGTCTGGCGTGCACACCGTTAAAGATAGAATCGTGCACTAAGTTGTGGTTGATAGCTATATTGAATCCGCACATTTTGTCATTTTTGGATTTTTGATGCCACGCCCCTTTTGCCCACAATTCAACAAAAGCGATAACTCACGTATATCAAATACTAGAGATAAAATTTGAAAATTTGGCAAATAGGTACATTTGGATGTCATAATCATTCCCCGAAAATTTCATTAAGAACATATGTCGAGAAAAAAAGTTATTAAACAATAAAGTTTGCATAGCACGGCCTCTTCTGCAGCCGCAAAACTGTGCATTGAGCATATTACGTGCATGCATATGTTTGTGTGTGTGTGTGTGTGCTTCTGTTGGTTACTACTAATGAATAAATGAAGCTCTTAATGATTGGTATTACAGCTCAATGGATTCAGGGTATCTCTTAGTCGAGCAGTCTCGACTAGAGTTTCGTTACTTGTTTCTGTTGGGCCCGTGTATCCACCGCGCATATCGAATTTGCTTCAGGAAGTAGATAATATAAAATATATTTATTATATGTAAAGGGCTTTGGTTTTTAAGCAAGTAACAAAATTCTATTCGGAAGTACCCAAACACAATTGCGATTCTTGGAGTATGTGTAGAGTTATCGAAAACGCATGAAAAAACAAGTAAGAAAACTCTAGTCGGCGCGCCCGACTTGGGGATACCCTAATCCCACCCCCCTTAGTTTTCTTAATATAGTCCATAACTCGTATGTACAACCATATCACGCAACTTAAGTATGTGCCAATGGTACTAAGAATGTCGATTAAAGAGGAATTATGCAAACAAATTCGACACAAAGATTATACCAGCTCACTTTTGCAAGCTCACAAGAATTGTTCCGTTACTATTAAAGAAGAAGAATCGAAAACATATTCGCACAGCGACACACAGCGCCTGCGACTGCGACACACAGCGGCGAGCGGCAATTGGAAGTAGGTAGCAAAAACAATTCGAACACAATTCGACCCAAACTCAAAGGCAATTGCGGTTCTTAGAAAATTTGTTCGCGAGCATTTGCATGTATGTGTGCACATGTATACAAATTGAACATGTATAAGCGCCACCTGGTCTGTGTGCGCTTGCAGTTCAATCGCTGTTGATCTAGCCAAACATTTTGTTTAATAACTTTTGTGTTTATCAACGGATTTTGATGAAACTTTCACCATATGATTTAAATAATTGATTTAGTTTTCAAAAAGACCAAACACCATATATATTGCAACTGGAAATAATTTTCAAAATTGTGGGGAAATTTGGGGCCAGTATCCAAATGTAACAAAAACCGAAATTGGTAAAAATACACATAAAGGTACATGCGAAATTTTGAGTCTCTAGCTCTTAAGATAAAAAAGATAAAAAATCGTAACTGTTTTTTCATATGGTTTTAAATCGATAACAAATATTCAGGAATAGTTATCGATTTTCTGAAACAAACTCGATATGCGCGCCCAATATACGCGCCTAACAAAAAAAAATTCAAGTCTCTAGCTCTTATAGGTTCTGAGATCGACGCGTTCATACATACGGACGGACGGACGGACGGACGGACGGACGGACGGACGGACGGACGGACGGACGGACAGACAGACGGACAGGGCTCAATCAACTTGTCTTGTCGTCCTGATCAAGAATATATATACTTTTGGGGGTGTGGCACGCCTCCTTCTGCCTGTTACATACTTTTAACAAAAACATTATACCCCTTTTTCCCATTTTCAATGGGATCAGGGTATAACAAAGCGAACAGAGACAAGCTGCCGCCTATACAGATTCATTATCTATACATATGCAAGTATACATACACATGCTTGCGCACTATATTCCAAGAATCGCAATTGTGTTTGAATTGTATTTGAATTGTCTGTTACTCTCTTTAAATTTGTTGCTCGGAGCTTTGTGTCGCATTGGATTCTGCAAAAGTGTGTTGGTATAATTTATTTGTGGATTTTGTTTTGCATAATTCTTCTTTGATCGACAGTATCAGTGTCATAGATTTAAGTCGCGTGATATGGTTCTACATACGAGTTATATATACAGGCGATATTCAAAAACTATGTTCGGAAGGAATCTGGGTATCGTATCGTATCACAAAAATTGAAAACTCACAACTTAAAAAAACCAGAGACTTGAGATTTGGCAAAAAAAGGTGCACATGAATGTTATAATTAATCCCTAAATTTAATTTTAAACACATATCTAGAAGTATACTTATTCAATAAAAATGTATCCGTAGAACAGCCTATGCTGGCGCCGCATAACTGCGCACTTCGCATATTGCGTGCATATGAAGTGAGTGGGTACGCATGTGTTAATGAATAAATAAAACTTTTAATGATTGTTATTACAGCTCAAAGGATTCGTTGTATCTCTTAATCGAGCCGTCTCGACAAGAGTTTTATTGCTTGTTACAATTGAGTCTGAATGCCAAGGGTCCTATTCGAAATTGAATTTTCTGTACTGTTCGCGATTTACGTGTGACATATTTATTTAGTCCTTCAAAACAGACAAATATTATGACCAAAAATCAACAGGTGTTTAGTTGTTTGTCCATGACTAAAAACAAAGGTTTGCTCATCATCCATAAGTGATGACGCTGCTTGGAGTGGCAAGCCTTGACTGATGTGACACACAGCAGTCGCTGCTTAAGTAGACGTCAACCAGCATTTCTAAAATTCAATATGTGCAACCCACCTTGAGGGTACTTTTAGAATTAACCACATTTACATCAAGTACAAGCAAGCGCAATGAGTGTAAGTGAAGCTTTGTGAAATTTCATACATGGCAAAATGTCACCGCCTAACTGACTGACTGACTGACAAAAAGATGACCCCACGATAGAGCACGTATGACTTATTTCTTGTCGTACCAGCTGCCATTTAACAACAGCTAACAATTAAACGGTTGTTCGACCCTTTCCTTCCACAACTAAAGCCTGTGCGTCAAAAACTACAATTAAATTGAACTACTGCAGTCGGGAATGTCCGCCGATTATCAAACCACTTTTATTATTTTACAAATCTTGAATACGTGATCTTATATATATATATATATTATATTTTTTTAATGCTTATGATGCAATGATAATGTCGACGCTATATTATAAGCCTTGAGTTTCTCAGTAGCAGGCACGATCATATATACAGCAAGACTTGCTGATTCGACTAAAATCAATCGGTATACTGAAGGAAAACATCTATTACACAACTTACATAGAGCCATTCTTACCCACTTTTAAAAGAAGACGGGGTATCTAAATTGTCTCAGTTAACTCTTGCATCAGTGCCATCGCAAATAATTAATCACACAAACGGTTAATTAGCTTCTTTGGGCATCGGTTACATAGACTTGTAGAGTGAGAATGTATCCATCAGATAACCATCGCCTAAAAATAGCCGACACCAATACCCACTGGGTGAGTACAACCCTCCCTAGTCCCTTTGTATGTGTTTTACGCTGTGTGTTTTTCAGCTTATGATTTGGCTCATCCATTGACCAAACAATTTATAACCTTCGCATTTCGGCGAATTTTACATGGAATTTTCCCACAGAGCTTTCAATACAAATGTTCATTTGACAAAATTATAAACAATTAAGGAGACTCTTCTCAAGACGGCTCGATTAAGAGATGCCCTGAAACCTTTGGGCTAATATACCAATAATTTAAAGTGTCCTTTATTCATGTGCGTGCTGCGCAGTTTACACAGCAGCAGCACTGCGGATGCAGCATTGCCAGTACTATGGAAACTTAATTGTTTAATAAATCTATTTCTAGAGGTATGATTTTAATTAAATTAAGAGAATAATTATCACATCTATATGTATATTTACCAAATCTCAAGTCTCTAGTACTTGATATACGTGAGTTGTACATTTTTGTGAATTGTGGGCGAAGGGGGCATGGCATCCAAAATCAAAACAGAAAAAACATGTGTATTCATTAGAGAAATCAACCACAACTTAGTGTCTGATTCTATCTTCAACGGTGTACACGCTAGGCCCCAAAAACAAAACCAAATTTTCAATAGGTATCAATTAAAAGGAAATGGGATGACTTATCGAATAAAAGATACGAAATCGACGCGTTCATATGGACGGACAGACAAACGAACAGGGCTAAATCGACTCGGCTTGTCGTCCTGATCAGGAATATATATGTTTTATGGGGTGTGGCACGCCTCCTTCTGCATGTTCATTAAGAACGTATGTATAGAAAAAAATGATTAGGCAATTAAATTTCTATAACACACAATGATTGGAATTACAGCTCAAAAATTTAGGTTATCTCTTAGTCAAGCCGTCTCGACTAGAGTGTTTTTATTTGTTAGGATATCTCGAAGCTCGGTATTAGGCCTAGACCTGTGTTTTTCACATTGTGTCTCGTGGACTGCCAAAATTTTCAATTTACTAATTGGCAAAGGATTTTTCACAAATTATTTTATTTCCAGCATTGTTGTATTTCTACCATTGTTTTTAATATATTATCAAAGAGTCATTTTTTTTCTTTAGGGTTTTTAATGTAATGCAATGAGTCCACTTGATAATTGAGAAAAATAAAAGTCAAGCATGTCGTGTGGCGTGCTTCGAGCTTATGGGTCTGGCCTTTGAAATTGGCATGGATTCAACTAAACTGAACTGAACTGTCAGACCCTAACGGGCATATCGATCAGACATTTTAAATTAGCAATAAAATAAATTCTTGCGTATATTGTAGATACACACACAGTGTGAAGCCGACAATTTATCGGACTAACTAAAAAACACCCGACAGGAGCACCTACGGGATTTCAGCGTTGAATAGTAAATTTTAATGGCTTGCCCGAAGCTCAACGAATTGTGCTAAAATTTGTAATAAGCTTCGATCTCTTATAGCTATGAACCATAAAAACGAGTGTGCGCAAACGAATAAAAAGTAACAAAAATCTAGTCCAGACTAAGAAATACCCTGAATTCTTTGACCTGATAAACCAATCATTAAGTTTTTTTTATTCACACACACATGATCTCTACTTACTGTGCACCTTACGCGGGCCGACCAGAGCCCGCTAAATCTGGAAGACAATTCCATAAGAAAGAGTTGAAGGGCAAAACCAGAGCTTTAATGCTGTTTCCTTTGAAAATGCTATTATATTTTGAATGATGTATACAGACATGGCTAGATCGATTCAGCTGTCGAACTGATCAAGAATATATATACTTTATGGGGTTTGGTGCGCTCCTTCTGCATGATACATACATTTTTTCAAAACCATCATACCCTGAAATTCCATTTTTACATGCTGCTTTGTTATACCCTGAATCCACTGAAAATGGAAATTTCAGGATATAATGTTTTTGTGCGAATGTATGTAACAGGCAGAAGGAGGCGTGCCACACCCCATAAAGTATATATATTCTTGATCAGCTCGACAAGCTGAGTTGAACTAGCCCTGTCAATCTGTCCGTCCGTCCGTCCATCCGTCCGTCCGTCCGTGTAAACACCTGGATTTCTTAAACCGCAAAAGCCAAAGACTTCAAATAAAAAGCAAAATGCTCGATAATACCATACGCTGTACGAGTTTATTTATTTTTTTCGATAACTCGTCCCATTTCTTTATTATCGATAACTATCGAAAATATCGCTTTGCTTTTGAGGTCTGGCGTTCACACCGTTGAAGATAGAATCGTGCACTAAGTTGTGTTTGATAGCTATATTGCACTAAGTTGTGTTTGATTGCTATATTGAATCCGCACATTTTGTATTTTTGGATTTTTAATGCCACGCCCCTTTCGCCCACAATTCAACAAAAATGATAACCTAAGTATATCAAATACTAGAGACTTAAAATTTGGCAAATAGGTACATTTGGATGTCATAATCATTCCCCGAAAATTTCATTAAGAACATATGTCGAGAAAAAAAGTTATTAAACAATAAAGTTTCCATAGCACAGCCTCTGCTGCAGCCGCAATACTGCGCAGTGAGCATATTACGTGCATGCATATGTTTGTGTGTGTGTGTGTGCATGTGTTGGTTACTATTAATGAATAAATGAAGCTCTTAATGATTGGTATTACAGCCCAATGGATTCAGGGTATCTCTTAGTCGAGCAGTCTCGACTAGAGTTTAGTTACTTGTTTATCTTAAGAGCTAGAGTCCAAATTTTGCATGTAGCTTTATGTTTATTTTTACCAATTTCGGCTTTTGTTACATTTGGATACCGGCCCCAAATTTCCCCACAATTTTGAAAATTATTTTCAGTTGCAATATATATGGTGCTTGGTCTTTTTAAAAACTACATAAATTATTATTTCATATGGTGAAAGTTTCATCAAAATCCGTTGATAAACACAAAAGTTATATTAACAAAATGTTTGGCCAGATCAACAGCGATTGAACTGCAAAGTGCACAGAGACCAGCTGGCGCTTATACATGTTCATTATGTATACAAGTGCACACATACATGCAAATGCTCGCGAACAAATTTTCTAAGAACCGCAATTGCCTTTGAGTTTGGGTCGAATTGTGTTTGAATTGTGTTGCTGCTTACTTCCAAATGCCGCTCAGCGCTGTGTGTCACAGTCGCAGGCGCTGTGTGTCGCTGTGCGAATATGTTTTCCATCTTCTTCTTTAATAGTAACGGAACAATTCTTGTGAGCTTGCAAAAGTGTGCTGGTATAATCTTTGCGTCGAATTTGTTTGCATAATTCCTCTTTGATCGACATTCTTAGTACCATTCTTATAGATTTAAGTCGCGTGATATGGTTGTACATGCGAGTTATGGACTATATTAAGAAAACTAAGGGGAGGTGGGATTAGGGTATCCCCTAGTCGGGCGCGCCGACTAGAGTTTTCTTACTTGTTATACCCTGAATCCATTGAAAATGGATATTTCAGGGTATAATGTTTTTGTGCAAATGTATGTAACAGGCAGAAGGAGGCGTGCCACACCCCATAAAGTATACATATTCTTGATCAGCTCGATGAGCTGAGTTGAACCAGCCCTGTCCGTCTTTCCGTCCGTCCGTACGTCCGTGTAAACACCTGGATTTCTTAAACCGCAAAAGCCAGACTTCAAATAAAAAGCAAAATGCTCGATAATACCATACGCTGTACGAGTTTATTTTTTTTTTTTCGATAACTCGTCCCATTTCTTTATTATCGATAACTATCGAAAATATCGCTTTGCTTTTGAGGTCTGGCGTTCACACCGTTGAAGATAGAATCGTGCACTAAGTTGTGTTTGATTGCTATATTGAATCCGCACATTTTGTCATTTTTGGATTTTTAATGCCACGCCCCTTTCGCCCACAATTCAACAAAAATGATAACCTAAGTATATCAAATACTAGAGACTTAAAATTTGGCAAATAGGTACATTTGGATGTCATAATCATTCCCCGAAAATTTCATTAAGAACATATGTCGAGAAAAAAAGTTATTAAACAATAAAGTTTGCATAGTACAGCCTCTGTTGCAGCCGCAAAACTGTGCAGTGAGCATATTACGTGCATGCATATGTTTGTGTGTGTGTGTGTGCTTGTGTTGGGTACTATTAATGAATAAATGAAGCTCTTAATGATTGGTATTACAGCTCAATGGATTCAGGGTATCTCTTAGTCGAGCAGTCTCGACTAGAGTTTCGTTACTTGTTTTTTGCTGTTTTTGGGAAGTCTGAATGAAACAAAAAATAACAATAAAGAATTAACCAGAGAAACAGAGGCAAACCGGAACTTGGTTGAAGGGAAGAAAGGCAAAGCGCTGATTTCTTAAGTTAAGTCTAAACAAAAAATTAATATAAAAGGATACTAAAGCGCCAATTCGGCATTTCTTATACGCGCCATAAAACAGTTCATTGACATTACCAGGTCCTGAATTTGAGAGATCCAATTAGTTTGCAAAGGATTAATTACTATGCCAATTGCTGACGGTCAAAATAATGTTAATGATTTCAGTCCTTAAACTCCTTATGTTGATAGGCAGCTAAGGACGAGTCGTATATGCGGCTAATTATGCTGGTTATAATGACGTAGAGGGGCTCATGACCCACACGAATAAACAAACAAAAACTCAAGGTCAACACATAATTTAAATATCCCCTTATTTTGCCAACCCAACCCACAAAAGTTTTAATTAATTTAAATAATACATTCTCACGTTCCACTGTATCCAAAAATGTTTTGTAAATCGACTCTTGCATTTAAAATTTACGTTGGCAAACAAGTTTAAAATTTTACGCAGGGGAAATTATACGAAACTCAATTTATTTTGTAAACGTTTCTTGACTCATAAATATTCCGGGGAAAAATTACTACTTATGCCAAGCTAAATAATTGGTTACATAACATACATAAAATACTAAACTCAATACTGATTACTCGAATTATCGTACGCTAGGAAAAAGAAAATTGTTACTATTCGTCGCAAGAAAAACAGCTAAATTAATATTTTCAGATTTCGCTCCTGTTGGTGGCGAAATTCAGCTCAAAATCTGCGTATTGCATTCTGTCTATTCAGGAGTAAAAGACAGAACTTATCCATCTCACAGCTAAAAATATGGGTACAGGCTGTAAGCACCAAGTCGAAAAAATATTTGGATGTCTCCAGCTCCATTTAATTAACTTTCATGACTTTATATGAACACTTGAAAGAAAACACAAAAAACGCGAAGGGAAAATTTTTCGAAAAACATATTTCTGACCCAAAAGATTTCGAATATTCAATTTAATATAATTCTGAACGCATTTTCTCTGTAGTCACCCTAAAGAAAAAAAAGTAAAAACAAGTAACAAAACTCTAAGAGATACCCTGAATCCTTTGAGCTGTTTCCAATTATTAAAACTTTCATTTATTCTTTAATGCAAGCAACACATGCACACACACACACATACATATGCACGGAGAAAAGTGCACGCAATATGCGTACTGCGAGGTTATGAGGCGGCAGAGCTGCCGCTGTAGCATAGTCTGTGTTATGGAAATTTTATTGTTTAATAAGTTTTTTCTAGACATTCGTTCGTATTGAAATTTTCAGGGCATAATTATGACAATATGTGTCTATCTGCTAAATATAAAGTCTCTAGTATTTAATATACGTAAGTAATCATTTTTGGTGAATTGTGGGCGAAGGGGGTGTGGCATGCGCAATGGTGTGTGAAATATCTCAAACGGTGTGAAAGCTAGGGCTCAAAAACAAATTTTCGATAGTTATCGATAATAAGGAAATGAGATGAGATAATAAGGAAATGAGATGAGTTATCAGAAAAAAAAAAACTTGTACTATGTATGGTATTATCGAGCATTTGGTTTTTATTCCAAGTCTCTAGCTTTTCCCGTTTGCGAGATCGCTGCGTTCTTACGGTCGGACGGACAAACGGGCATTGCTATATCGACTCAGCTCGTCGTGCTGATCAAGAATATAAATACTTTTGGGGGTGTGACATTCCTTAATTTTCAATGGATTCAGGGCATAATAATTGGCTCATAAGTAATCTTCTTGAATATTATAGTATATACGTTTTATATTGTTAGTAAATAATTTTCTGATTTAAATCGACAGAAAAAATGTTTGTTTCTTCTATCTTATGTCTCACCAGCAATCGAGAAACACCATCGACAGACATCGTCATCTAAAATGAATGCCGCATTCAGTTGTGAAACAGCCAGGAGAACGCTGTATCTGTATTGAAGACGGAAGAAGAGGTCCTGGAAGTGTTTCTGTAGCCGAAAAAGTAAAATGCGAAGCATTTCACACCAATTTAGAGGCGCAGCAAACTATTATGATACCCTGAATCCGTTGAGCTGATATATCATTCGTTATAAGATTCTTTTATTCATAAATAGCAAATACACACACACAAGCACACATACGCACGCATTTGTTCATTCCTTTGAATTGTAGGCAAAGGGGGTGTAACATCAAAAATAAAAAAATAAAAAATAAAAATAAAAAAAACAAACTTACTGCGTATGGTATTATCGTTTTTATTTCAAGTCTCTAGCTTTTGCCGCTTGTGAGATCGCGTTCATACGGACGGGCGGACAGACGAGCATGGCTATATCGACTCAGCTCGTCGCGCTGATCAAGAATATATATACTTGTGATACGCTGATTTTTTATTTTCTATGGATTCAGGGTATTAAAATATAACTATGACACGGCTCCAAAAAATTACTCATACGACTTGTGGCGCAGTTCCTTGCGCTAGATAAAGGTACGTTAATGCCCAAGTTGCGTGCATACATTTTTCGTAGTACTCATTAAATACCAACACACTGCAAATTACGCTATCCAGCTTTCTAATTTTCTACCTATTTGCATTTGCAATAATTTCACAAATATTTGGCATGGGTGGAAAGGCGTAGCGGTAAGGCTTAAGCCTCAGGGAGCAACAATAAAAAACATATATAGGCTTACATGAGTAAGACAACACTTACCTCCCGTTGCGACGTATGGCACTGCTACGGCGTCAGTTTCTGGCTCCAATTTGAGTCGCCGTCACTTCATGGACACACGCGACACATGCGGGAAAAGGCTAAGATGGACACTTCTTCACGGCTGTTATATCACAAAGGGCTTACGGAGCACGGAAGGCTAGAGAACGACAATGGCTGACACTATGATGGCTCTGAAACAGTCTACAGACGTGGACACCGAAAAGTTTTGATTTTGAATCAAATTTAGTAGTTATTGTTGTGTAGTTTTGCTGCTAAATTATGCTTGCTGCCTCCGATTGTAACTGAACAGTCAACTTTGATACCTGCCCTCTTATAGTTATTTACTTTATTTTAAATGTTTGATTTTTGCAGAAGCCAAATTGTGTGTATTGACAGGGAGCTAATGGTAGCAAAAATACCAACCAACAAAACAAAAAGACTACAATAAGATTGCAAAGTCCAACCGCAACAACAGAGCGAAAATTAACAGTAAATTGCCGAGTCTTCAATTAGCCGAAGCGTTAAAGCACCTCAAACGTTGCTCGCAGACTGAAACAAAGCCTTAACGCAACTAAGAGCTGGGCTCTAAACGAAATGAGTGAAATACCAAAGCCGTTACCAATGAATGAAGCACTTGATCTGTATATGCGCAGTGCACACCCAAAAAAAGAAGCTCATCAACTAAAAACACTCAACACATTTCTCACTCATCTCACAATTGCTCTCTTACAAGGTTATATAATCACAAGGACTAGAAAGAAAAACACAGTGCAGAAGAGAGAATCACACAGATATGGGGAAAAGTGAAAGAGAGCGACTGAGTGAAAACAAACGTTTCGTCAAGCGAGGTGGTGATAAACATGCAATCACGATGCCTAGATGCAGTTGACAACTCATCGCATGTGGCTAAGTATTCAGTTAGCTATAAAAGGACCTCGAGGGTATTGTAAACACATACATATACTATCCGATGTATGAAGCTAGTCGTATTCAACTATTCTGTCAATCAAATTTCGTACTGCTACTCACAAAAATAAGTGAGAGCATTTAGATTTGTAGCACGTTTTGAATGATGTGTTAATGCATTAAACAAGAGAAATTTAACGTAAGTTACTGAATAACTATATTTTGGCTGTTCTGCCCCATCCAACTCTTTTGCATAGTTTATTTGATTAAAATTTGTCAAATTAAAAAATATTTTATGTTAAAACGAATAGTAATTAGGCGTGGTTTAATACGAGCTCTATGCAGAGCTACACATGCTAATGGGTATGCTGGACAGTGTGTACATAAATGTACGCATGTAGATACTAAAATAGAATATCACATTGCTGTGTGTATTTAGAAATGTGCAATTTTTCAACATGTATTATTTCAGTTTTATACCAGCACATGCCTCTGGTGCGAATCTCAATGTTGTAGCTGTTGCCCACGTCTGAATTTATTTGGAAAATACTTCGAACGCAAAAGCGACATGGCGAAGTGCGATTTTGTGTGGGCGCGCTAGTGCCTAGGCGATATGTACATATGTACATATATACATATAGGTATGTATATGTAACTACAATATACAAATACTTAATGCTTACATATATTCACATATAAGTATATACATGTATATCTTATATAAAATTATGAAATGCATGATATGCGACATTCCTGACGCATTATTGTAGCACCGACGAACTGTAAACAGCTGGTCGAAAGCCTTGCAATGATTTATTGGAAATCGATAAAGTGGTAGTCGAATAATCGATTAATTTCTTTCGTCACGAAATTGAAAGTATAGCTTGTAATTTGCATTAAATATCCACATACATGTATAGTGGATGAAAATATTATATATATGTATGTATAAACTTAGCATACATACATACATATATATGTATGTGCATACATATATACAACAATTTTATTTCGTTTTTTCTGAGCTGTTTCGGAAGCCATGCAACTGTCGGTGCCGCTCAGTTTCAGTCAACGGAATTTGCTCTCTCGAGCGGCATTTAGATACTCAGCTAATGATTATTGTCGTAGTAAGTATTGGTGGCACTGGCTATTAATAAATCTGATGTGTATGAATCTTGGCCGCTCAAATAGGCCACGATCGTCACAGAGAAAAAGGAATGGTGACTGCCAAACAAAAATTGAAATATAGAGATATAGAGAGGGAACGATCGAAAGAATATAAACTGAAAAAAAGTTTTAATTTCGTTTACGACTAGAAGGCACTGTGTATTTGCCATCAGTGCCTAACTGTTATTCAATAAGGCGTCAGAAACAAAGCCAACAGTCTCGTGCTAGCAGAAATTATTTATTGACTCAATGAGAGAGAGTTCGGTATTATAGTGGGAGAGAGCATATGGGGGAGACAGTGTCGTTACTAAAGGTAGCGTCAGCAATCGCGAAGCAAACAAACGAACGAACGTTCAGTCGACGAGCAACATTTGCTGCGAGCAGTGGTCATAAGCGTGAATTTTTAGAATAACGGAAGAGTGGTCTTACGTTATTTGTGCGTGAGTGTGCGTTCAACAGCGATGTGCAAAAATACTTTTACCTATATGTGTTGTATATTTAAATCGAATATATAAATAAAAAAATAAAGCATCATTCTGAGCATACATAACATAGATATAGGGAGTAGGAGAACAAGAGAACGGTACAACATAGAGAGAGCTAAAAGTAGCCAACGGAAGTACGTAAAAGCAAAAAGCGTCCAGATTGCATTTGTGTGCGAGTACTGAACAGCTGCCATAGCTGTTAGAAAGTGTGGCCAAATAGTGACATCACGTCATCTGTTACGGATACAACTGCGAGCAGAATACGTAATATTTAGGAATCTGTTTCATTGTGTGGAAATATCACAGCGCTAACCAAAACGAAGACGGCAGTCGGCTGCAGAACCTACTAGAATTGCGGGCAAACACACATTAACTCTCTCAAGGTGAACTTGCCTGCCGAACATACAAACCGCGGCAGCGACAGTGCCAGCAATAAAAGCAGCAGTAGCAAAAAAATATCAAAGTATTTATTTCAAAATTAGTTAGAGCGCTTCGAGACGCGTCGAAAAACGGAAACAGAAAGTGAAAAAAACAGTTGCTTGTGGCTGCCAATATGAAGCCAACTGTGATAGCAACAAATCAAAGTATCGCCGGTGGAAACAGCGGCAACGGAACTCCTTCAGGTGGCGGCATCAACATACCCATCAGCCGTGAGGATGTGGTGACTGGAGGAGAGCACAACGCCTCGCCACAACAGCATTATGCTCAGCAGCGGCTGCCGCCTCAGTTCTACAATAGTCAGCCAGCATACGGATCACCGCGGCAACAGCAGGTTCCTGCAAATCAGCAACAGCAACATTTTCAGGTTAGTGACTGGCTGAAAATCTACGGCGCCAGGCCCAAGGTCGTCTCTCTGACTGCTTGCTTATATGGACATATGTATGTGTACCTGTAATTTGGCGCCCGACAAGGTCGCCTTTGTATTGTTCACGTTGTTTTTGTACGTAGCGATGGGTATTTAATTAGCTCGTTCTCACAAAATGCACAAAATACTCAATATAACTCCGCAATTCGCACTTGGAGAATATACATGGACTTGGGACGTTCATTTATACGCATGTATGCTTGCTTCTACCGTAGAATAAATTAAGGAAGTGCACCTACTTATATATATTTACTGTATGTACATAAGTGTCACCACGGATTTAGATAGATATATAGGCATGTCGGCTGGATGCAGCTAACACTACGTATGAACAATATGGAATATTTTGCTTGCACATACCATCAAACTCGGCCCCACACACAAAAGCTCATCGATTGACGAGGCTATGAATATTCGCCTATTTTAAATGCATAACTTCGATGGATCGATGGAATATATATTACCATTGGGTCGTCAATGCCAGTAAATATTCCATATTTTGAGACACAGTAGGTTGACAGTAGAATCTATATTTTGTCAACGACAATTTATGCTCCAAACTTCTCGCCATTAGCATTTTACCAATATCGTTGTTGGCTACAAGATCTAGTGCCTTTCTATTAGTAACACTCAAATCGAAACAATTGGGAATACTTGGACTACGGTAGCCGCAAATATATGCATATGCAAATTTCAAGTTTTAGATTTAATAACGGTTGGAGATCATACGATCGAACGGACAATGCTTAAAACCAATATATTTGACTATGTGAATGAGTATGATTTGTGCTGGTCTTTACGTATTCATTTAATGATTTCTAGAAAGTACACTGAGAGAAAATCGAAAACGTTGTGGGCATATGAAGAGAAACAGTCAGAGAGTGAGAGAGAGGAAGATTTCACTCTCGGCAAATATTGAATTTAATTTTATTTTTACTCTATCGCCGCTGTAGCTGTAGCTGCTGCTGCCTTGTAAACAGACCTTATACATACAAATTTTTATACCCTAATCCCATTGAAAATGGGAAAACAGGGTAAATTGATTTTGTTAAAAGTATGTAACAGTCAGAAGGCATAGGCGTGCCACACCCCCAAAAATATATATATTCTTGATCAGGGCGACAAGCCGAGTTGTTTGAGCCCTGTCTGTCTGTCTGTCCGTCCGTATGTATGAACGCATCGATGTCAGAACCTATTAGAGCTAGAGACATAATTCTTTTAATTTTTGATTTTAGGCTCGTATATACGACGCGCATATCAAGTTTGTTTCAGAAAATCGATAACTACTCGAATATTTGTTATCGATTTAAAACCATATGAAAAATCAGTTTAGATTTTTTATCTTAACAGCTAGAGTCTCTCAACTTGGCATGTAGCTTTATGTACTTTTGTTACTTTTGGATACCTTCTCCGAATTTCCTTAAAATTTTTAAAATTAGGTTCAATGGCAAATATGGCATATATGTATAGGGTTTTTGGTCTTTAAAAAAACCACAACAATTATTTACATCATATGGTGAAAGTTGCGTCAAAATCCGTTGATAAACACAAATAGTTATTAAACAAAACGTTTGGCCAGTTATCAACAGCGATTGAAATGCACAGAGACAAGCTGGTGCTTATACATGTTCATTATGTATACATGTGCACACATGCATTCAAATGCTGGCGCACAATATTCTAAGAATCGCAATTGCCATTCAGCTTCCTACTTTCAATTGCCGCTCGGCGTTGTGTGTCGCAGTGCGAATATGTGTTCGATTCTTCTTTAATAGTAACGAAACAATTCTTGTGAGCTTGCAAAATTGTGCTGGTATAATCTTTGTGTCGAATTTGTTTGCATAATTCCTCTTTGATCGACATTCTTAGTAGTTATATATATAGGCTATATTCAAAAACTATGATCGGAAGGGATCTGGGTATCGTGTAGTCGGGTACCTCCGACTAGAGTTTTCTTCCTTGCTATACCCTGAATCCATTGTAAATGGAATTTGAGGGTATAATGTATGTATGTAATAAGCAAGAGGAGACGTGCCACACCCCATAAAGTATATATATTCTTGATCTGCTCGACGAGCTGAGTTGAACTTGCCCTGTCTGTCAACAATTAAGTTTACATAGTAAAGCCTATGCTGCAGCCTCATAACTGCGCAGTAAGCATATGCGTGCGTATGCATGTGTTGTTTGCTATTGATGATTAAAACAATCTTTAAATGTTTGGCATTAAAGCTCAAAGGATTCAGGGTATCTCTTAGTCGAGCCGTCTCGACTAGAGCTTAATTACTTTTTAATGTGTGCGAGTGGGTGGGTATATATACATACACTGCGTAGGCGACAACAATTCACGAAATAAAAGCGTTTTGTTGAGCTAGTTGACCAACTCAAAGTGGCCGAGATCGTTATAAAATATGATCGAACGGACAGAGAGTTAGTTTATTTCTTAAAATTACTCTCGTTATAAATATCTTATAGGAGAGATATAAACAGTACCTGCAGATAGCATTTCTATATGTATTCGCCATAGCTTTTTGATCATTGCGCTGTCTACGCAAATATATACATATTCCGAATACTCTTTGTGCTCATAAGGCTTAATTGTCAAATTCGCATTAGTGCACTCATGACCAAATTAATAGGTATGACATTTTTTTTATACCCTGATCCCATTGAAAATGGGAAAAAAGGGTATAATGTTTTTGTTAAAAGTATGTAACAGGCAGAAGAAGGCGTGCCACACCCCCAAAAGTATATATATTCTTGATCAGGACGACAAGACAAGTTGATTGAGCCCTGTCCGTCTGTCTGTCCGTCCGTCCGTCCGTATGTATGAACGCGTCGATCTCAGAACCTATAAGAGCTAGAGACTTGAATTTTTTTTGTTAGGCGCGTATATTGGACGCGCATATCGAGTTTGTTTCAGAAAATCGATAACTATTCCGGAATATTTGTTATCGATTTAAAACCATATGAAAAATCAGTTATGATTTTTTATCTTTTTCATTTTAAGAGCTATAGTCTCCAAGTTTCGCATGTAGCTTTATGTGTATTTTTACCAATTTCGGTTTTTGTTACATTTGGATACCGGCCTCAAATTTCCCCACAATTTTGAAAATTATTTTCAGTTGCAATATATATGGGGTGTTTGTCTTTTTAAAAACTACATCAATTATTTAAATCATATGGTGAAAGTTTCATCAAAATCCGTTGATAAACACAAAAGTTATATTAACAAAATGTTTGGCCAGATCAACAGCGATTGAACTGCTAAGCGCACACAGACCAGCTGGCGCTTATACATGTTCATTATGTATACATGTGCACACATACATGCAAATGCTCGCGAACAAATTTTCTAAGAACCGCAATTGCCTTTGAGTTTGGGTCGAATTGTGTTCGAATTGTTTTTGCTACCTACTTCCAATTGCCGCTCGCCGCTGTGTGTCGCTGTGCGAATATGTTTTCGATTCTTCTTCTTTAATAGTAACGGAACAATTCTTGTGAGCTTGCAAAAGTGTGCTGGCATAATCTGTGTGTCGAATTTGTTTGCATAATTCCTCTTTGATCGACATTCTTAGTACCATTGTCATAGATTTAAGTCGCGTGATATGGTTGTACATGCGAGTTATGGATTATATTAAGAAAACTAAGGGCGGGTGGGATTAGGGTAACCCCTAGTCGGGCGCGCCGACTAGAGTTTTCTTACTTGTTTATTTTAAAGAGTAATATTTTTTCTCATGTGTCTTAAAACAACAACTTGTATTTAAAATAAACAAGAAAACTTTAGTCGGACGTGACGGACTACGTGATACCCAGATCCCACCCGATCATAGCTTTTGAATACAGTCCATAACTCGTGTGTAAAACTATATCACGCGACTTAAGTCTATGATATTTGTACTAAGAATACCGATAGAAATAAAAAAAAAATGATGCAAGAAAAAAACTACAAATAGATTATACCAACAGACTTTTGCAAGCTCACAACAATTGTTCCGTTACAATTAAAGAAGAAGAATCGAAAACATATACGCACTGCGGCACACAGCACCGAGTGGCAAACAGAAAGTATGTAGAATCAAGTAACAAAACTCTAGTCGAGACTGCTCGACTAAGAGATACCCTGATTCCATTGAGCTGTAATACCAATAATAAAAAGTTTCATTTATTCATTAATAGTAAACAACACATGCACACACACACGCACACAAACATATGCATGCACGTAATATGCGTAGTGCGCAGTTTTGCGGCTGCAGAAGAGGCTGTACTATGGAAATTTTATTGTTTAATAACTTTTTCTCTCGACCTATGTTCTTAATGAAATTTTCGGGGAATGTTTATGACATTCAAATGTACCTATTTGCCAAATTTCAAGTCTCTAGTATTTGATATACGTGAGTTATCGTTTTTGTTGAATTGTGGGCGAAAGGGGCGTGGCATCAAAAATCCAAAAATGACAAAATGTGCGGATTCACTATAGCAATCAACCACAACTTAGTGCACGATTCTATCTTTAACGGTGTGTACGCCAGGCCTCAAAAACAAAGCGATATTTTCGATAGTTATCGATAAGGAAATGGGACTAGTTATCGAAAAAAAAATAAACTCGTACAGCGTATGGTGTTATCGAGCATTTTGCTTTTTATTTGAAGTCTCTAGCTTTTGTGGATTACGAAATCCAGGTGTTTACACGGACGGACAGACGGACGGACAGGGCTAGTTCAACTCAGCACTCAACTCCTCTTCTGCAGCCGCATAACTGCCCAGTAAGCATATTACGTGCATTTTCGTGCATGTTGCGTTCGTTTGTGTGTGTGCATGTGTTGTTTACTATTGATGAATAAATTAAACTTTTAATGATTGGTATTACAGCTCAATGGATTCAGGGTATCTCTTAATCGAGCAGTCTCGACTAGAGTTTTGTTACTTGTTTTATTCTTCAATATAATTATATTCAATAATAATACTACCTTTGCTTATTCAAAAACTCTTTAATATTTTTGTATTTTTTTTACTGAAACACACTTATTAATGTAACTGCCAAAACTTTTTTTTTTTCTTTCAAAAAGCATTGCCATACCTAAAACAAAAATAATTTTCACGCTTCTAGATGTTGCCATACATGAAATATTCTACGATAGGTTAGAGTCTTTGGGTTATACCTATTATTTTGGACATGAGTGTATATACATGCATATAAATATACATATGCATATGTATAAGTGCAAATATGCATATATGTAGTATATACATACATACATACAAATTCTTCTGCTAACCAGCTGCTCGGTTAGTTTATGAGAGCGGATTCCACTCTGGTTGAAGTTACGAGAAAAGTCGAGCAACAACTTCAGCCATAGTGGGCGGTTGTCGAGTTCTATAAAAAGTCTGTTCACAGCTGCCTGATGGCTCATTCACAAGAAAACATTTGAACCAACTATTAGTGCAGAAGCAGTTAAAGCAAGCTAAAATAGTTAATGAAACAGAAGATACACATGAAAAGAGTGTAAATGTATATTTATGTGTGTATGTGCGTATGTACATATATGTGATGTTCTGACGTCACTTGTTTTTACTACAGCTCTTATTTCTTATTATTTGTCATAAGTCCGAACACAGACAAGAGACCATATTGGTAACTTTGACTGCGATTGGCATATTCACACGTACGCTTGATATGTTTGCAAATAAATGCATATTTACATATGTACACTCGACAGCATAATTCTACGTACAGCAGAAAAAAAAATTTTTTTTTGTGTTCAGTTGGCTATAGAATCTACCATAATGCACTTATCGGAATAATTCCTTTTTTATAGTATTTTTCGCTTATTTAACTACCTATTTGCATTTTTATTTTTCCCAAAATAATAATATTTATATTAAAAAACAATGTTAACAAAAAACCTTACAGGTAAGTGACGCAGCAAAAGTCTACGTACACAACAATACATCGGCTCTTTTTGGGGGATCCATTAGATTTTAATATTTTGTTGGATATCCATTTCGTTTTAACACCTCTTCCAGGCGTCGAGGCATTGAATCCACCAGTTTCCGAGTCTCCTCTGCCGTTATTTTGCTCCATTCGTCCATGAGGACCTCCTTTAGCATATTTTTGGAGATTATGGCACGCTGCCTAATCCTACGCTCGTGTAAATCCCACAGATGATTAATAGGATTCAGGTCTGGCGATTGGGGAGGCGATCTTAGTTGATTTTTGGCGATATATAACAATCACAGCCCTATATTGTGGGCTGTTTGCTTCGGATCATTATCTTGTTGAAAGCAATAGTCATTCTCAATCCTCAATTTCTGGGCACTTTGGTGTAAATTTTCATTTAGGATCTTGATATAGTCCTTGTGGTCCATTATCGATTCTATAAACACCAGACTACCAACTCCATTGGCCGCAACACACCTCCATGCCACTATACCACTTCCTTCATGTTTAACGGCCGAAAGAACAATTTCTCTTTCTAAGGATACTCCGTTTTTTCTCCATAATAACTTCTTTCAATTTATATCTAATATGTAGAACATGCACTCCTCTGATAAATTGACCCTGTTCCAGAAGCCTGGCGGTTCATAAGAGTGGCCATTTGGGAGTCCATACGCTGTTTTATATTGATCTCTGATTTGTGCGGTTTCCAATCAGCAACACTAGCATGATACCCGGCCGGAACGCCCAACATGACCATGAACACCGAATGGAATCATGGGAAACAGATTCGGCTAATCTTCCTTCAACTCCAACCCGTTCTTGTTGCTGGGTTATTCTCGGATTTAAAGTCACCAGTTGGACAATACGTTTTTTTTCTCCAGCTGTCAACACTTAAAGTCGGCCAGATCGGGGCTTTAACAATATAAAGCCCGACGACCCATAATTTGTCGTAAGCCTCTTGGCATGAGGAATGTATTCTCACTAAGAATTGTCAAATTTCTCGACAGGATTAGCCCTCTAGCCGGTGTTTTAGTATACGTTTTCGAACTTCATACACAGATTCCCTTCCCCTTACTCTCCTTGATAAACCATGTTCATAATTGTTTTCGTGGCAATGGAAAATTCCATAGCACAGTCTAGACGCATAACGAGAAAAGAAAAACTGTAAAAAAATCTAACGGTTCTTGCGAAACGCGGCGTTGTACGCAGTATAATTGTTGTGTACGTAGACTTTTGCTGCGCCACTTTCCTGTAAGGTTTTTTGTTAACATTGTTTTTTAATATAAATATTATTATTTTGGGAAAAATAAAAATGCAAATAGGTAGTTAAATAAGCGAAAAATACTATAAAAAAGGAATTATTCCGATAAGTGCATTATGGTAGATTCTATAGCCAACTGAACACAAAAAAAAAATTTTTTTTCTGCTGTACGTAGAATTATGCTGTCGAGTGTATATGTATTTATTTGAACATACATGTACATGCATACGAGCTGTAGTTTTCCTTAGCACTAAGCAATTGATTGATTATTTACAGCAACCCTTTGGATTCGAACCAGACATGGACATGAATATGGAAAATATGTTCGGTCGATCGCGGCTGGGACGTCTAAATAACGATCCGTTCGCTGGCTTTGGAGGCACACGTAAGCGGAATAGTTTGCACGATCCCCATACCCCTACCCATCCCCAGGCACACTCAATGCATGCTGACGATGATTTTTCTCATTATTTTGACGATGCTGCAGACTTTGGATTCCCGCAATTTTCATCACTTGGTCGGCGCGGTCGCGCAGCCGGTGGCACCAATAGCAATATAGAGTCCGACGATGATTTCTTTCACAGACTGCCTTCGGAGTTTCGTCAGTACATACCAGAGGGGTTTAGTAGCCGTCGAAATGTAGGTAATATCCCATCTCAGCAGCGTCCACAGCAGTCGCAGCAGTATTACCAGCATGAGTTTGGTGTGCCCCAGCAACCTGGGCCGACGGGACAGCCGCAGGGACCGCAATCGCCCTCAAAGCGGCTTTGCGATGCTGCCATACAAACGGATGACCCTGCTGGGCGATCGGAGGTTGATTGTGCACCAACTGTAAATTTAAATCAGCATGGATTGCGAAATACTATGGATATGGGTGTAAAGAGCATCGCTGAGCTAGAGCAAGGACCGCGTTCGCATTCAGCGCCGCCACCAGAACAACAGCAACTAAATCAACAGTACCGACAACATCAACAGCAACAGGAGCAACAGCAGAAACAAACAAATCAACAAAGCTCAACACCACCCCCACAATTCGGCACACAAACCAGTCCACCAGTGCATCTAAACTTAGAGACAGGTCACCCACAATTTCATAAGACTTACTATGCGCCGCAGCATCAAGCACATCCCCAGCAGAAGCAGCAGACGCCTCCACCATCTCAAACCGGCGGCAACGTTCGCACTATACCAATTTTCGTGGAAGGCCGTGCTGAACCCGTTGTCAATACTCATAAGGAGATACCAAATCAAAATAATTCAGGTCAATCGCAGTCACAGGCATATGAGACACCTACGCAGCAAAATCAACAGCATCGTCCTGCTCCATTAAATGCTCAACAACTGCAAGGCAATCAATTGCAAACTGACGCTGCTGTCGGAGTGCCGCCACAGACCCCACATACGCTAGACTCAATCAAGAAGATTCAGGATATACAACGCGATGTTCTAGACCTAATGGCCAAGGTGGAACAATTCAAAGGCACTCGTCAAGACAAGGAATACGTATATCTGGATGAGATGCTTACACGAAATCTTCTTAAGCTTGACACTATCGACACAAATGGCAAGGATAGCATTCGACTAGCCCGTAAAGAAGCTATCAAGTAAGACAAATCATTAATTCAATAGTTAAAATAATGATTAAACTTATATGTTATAGGTGCATACAGGCATCGGTTAATGTGCTGGACGCCAAAGCCGAGGAAAATGGCAGACGAGAATCAGGAGTTGAGGAAACTACGGTCGGTGCTGAGGCAGCAGACTCAACACTTGCCGAAAAGGAAGATGCTTCGACAGAGGCTGAGTCTACTAATCCACAACCTTTGGACGCAACCAAAATCCAAGAACCTATACCACTACCGCCACCACAGAGTATCGCAAAGGAAGTTACTGACAACACCAAAGGAGAATCACAATCTGCGTCAACCAATTCTGTGCAAATACCCAAAGCCGAGACAACAACGCTTACATATTCATCCGAATGATTGATTATCAACGCACCAGTACAGGGCCGCTTCGAAGCAGCTATATAAATTAACCCAAATCAAATCAAATTAAAATGCCTTTTTTCAATATGTCAGAGCCTAGAGCACATTTTTAATGAAAGAGTTATTTGTAGGCATTTGAATAAGTTATGGTTATAACTGGTTATATATATATATGTGCAATTTCATACACAGATATGTAAAATCGGCTCAAGTTAATATGATATATACAGGACAATGTGCGTGCTTAGGATTGAAAATTATTGTTGAAAACGTTACAATTAAAAAATATATATGCTGATTATGTAGTTTATATCACAGGATATTAGAATAATACTCCATGTCCATGGGGTAGCGGTATCTAGCAAAATGGAGTTTCGAAAAAGCTTCTTGGAACATTGTTCAGCAATTAAACAGCGAAATGACTAATAATCGAGCTATCAATTATTAAAAAAATTGAATTATAATTGTACATACAAAACATATATTTGGTACAAATATATTATAATACAAATACTCATATGCATACAGAAACATTTTAAAAAGGACGCAACTTTCTTTCGAAATCTTAAGGATAACAATCAGATAAAATCAAAGGCACCTGTAATAAAAAGGTGCATGCGACTTTCATTCTAAACCGTGTTATAGTCATAGACAATTTTAAATCTCATTAGGTATAGTATATTACTGCATTATTCTTCAATATACATATAATGGGCAGCCGTGTTTTACGATTGAGGAATTCTATGATTGATGTATTTATGTATTACAGCCATGGCTGTTTAGATTAATGTATCTGCTTTGCAGCTGCCATATTAGATACGATTTTTATATTGAATAATTATTGCTAAAAGATTTGCTTTAGTTGATGATCTCGACATAGTTTGCCGGAAACAGTCCATAGGTTCCATCGGGACCCAAGCCTTGCCACCAGCCCTCATCGATTTGATCAATGTGAGTTATAACATCGCCAGGATCAAATGTTATTTCAGACTCATCAGCCGCTTGATAGTCATATAAAGCACGCGCGCGAAGACCCAAGTCACCCAAGGTCTCTTGGCATATGAAGTCATCCTCATTGACTAGATCGGTCACTTATAGTTAATGCCAAAAAAAAAAAAAAGTATTAGAAAAAAAATCTTGCAGCAAATCCTTATTTTTTTATAAATATCAAATCGTATAATCATGGTTATTATAAAAAACCTACGTGCATTCCGTTCCAGCGTGCTTAAGCCAGATATCTTAACCGATTGAGACTGCTGTACGGTAACAGAAACTTTGGTGCGCACTTCTTCCTCCTTGCAAACAGGCCTGTCAGTCTCATTCGACGAAGTTGTTTCATCTGGCGACTGTGATTGCACCGAGTTTGTTTTACTGTGTGGCGACCTTTTAATGGTCGAAAATTGTTCACTCTCATGAGCAAGTGGTAAATCTTCATTTTGCTGTACGTCTTCCTCAGCAATGGAATTCACTTCAGCCACGAATGGTACCTCAACGGTCGATTCAGGCTCGATGACAGCTTGCATTTTAACCAGTGGTTCAGACTGTTGACCGAATGCGATTCCTATATTCTGTGTCTGGTATTCACTGAACGCATTTATACGTTGTGCAATTGAATTGCGGGCGGGCTTCGCCGGTGGTTGTGTATTTAATCTTCAAATTTAAAATTTGTAGTGTCAACAATGTAAGCAAAGCAAAAAATGTCCAAAGCTTTCAACTTACTTAGACTGCAGTTGACCCTCACTAGTATGCTTGGTAAACATGGCCTTGGCAGCACCTACACGGGATCCAATCAACTCACGTGCCTCTTGATTTCGTGCCTGGCGCATGCGTTCTGCATTGGTGAGGCTATTTGCAAAACCTGCAGTTCCTTTGTCCGGACTCAACGGTTGTGGAGAACTAAACATTAAATTTATTATACATTAAACTGAATGGATATGAATTTATAAATGTAACTTTACGTTTTAATAGGCACATGCGCAGATTGCAGTTTCTTTGTGGTTATTACTTGCTTCTCGCGCTGATTGTGCTCTTTTTCCTCACGAGCGCGCTGCTCTTGCTCGAGCTTAAGAAGATCTAATCGCTTGGCTTCCCTTTCAGCTCCAATGCGAATCTTCTCCTCAGCTTCCTCCTTTTTCCAGAAGTCCTGCATTACGGTTGTATTCAGTTCCTTATTGGGAATGACACGCGTATAGTTTGTTCCCACTGGCACTTTTTGCTCTTCCATTGCGGTACGCGGCTCTTTAAAGCTGTACGCCGAGCTAACCGTACTTAATTTTTTGAGCAAACGGTCCAAGTCGATGTCATCCTCGTTACGTGCATTAATGGTTAAATGAGCACCAGATAGAAATGTCCCCACGTCATGAATATGATTGGCGCAAGTGCCCTTGCGTAGCACTGGAGCACCTTCCCCCTATATAAAGCGACGTTGTATTTAGATAAGATAAAAGGTATAAAGAGATACTGAGCACAATGACTCACCTGCCAGTTTATTAACATGTATTTATTTAGACTCGTCTTCGGATCTTCGATTTGCAAGAACGCGTACATTATTTTACCACTATTAAGATCTTCCGTCAATTCCTCCACGCCTCCTTCTCCTTTACCAACTACCTTAAGTTCGTTCGTTTGCCCTTCATATCCAAATAGGGCCCAATTAGTGCTGCTCTTAGCATTAAGCACATCTTTCCAAGCATCCACAATTTGAGACCGATATTTATCAAAGCTAATAGACATTTTCTGTGCGTACTTTTAAATGAGTGAGCGTAAGCTTCGTCCTCTCGCCTGCGAAATAATGCCTACCTTGAATAAAGCCGCAAAATGTGATAAAATTCTAGTATAAAATACCCCGGCCTAGCTTCCCTTTAAAAGTTTTCTTGGCACTGTCAACGATAAATTGGTTAATAGCAACTCTCAAACAATGTTGACTTCCCTCTTTAAAACGGGATAATTAATTTAGAGAAATCGCAAATAAATTAGCACAAATATGTCGATATTTTATCGATTATGGCAACTGATGTATGCTACGATAACTATGTTCCGATTTATGATAAGTTTTTTCGATCAATTTATGGCGAATTTACTTCAGTATTAAAAGTATTTTCGTAAACGAATTTTAACATTTGTTTAAAAATAAAAATGAATACACCATTAAGGAGTAAAGCAATGAGGAATACGTCAAAAAAATATATGTACTTGAAAAATACGTACGCTAAATGCGACCGCAGTTGTAATAGACAACGCAGCATAGAACCAGGGTTTTTTTTTTTTTAAATATGTAATATAATATTTAATTGTTGTATTGTATCTTGTTAAAATTTGCTTAGAATTAATTTAAAAATTTTACTAATAACCGCGAACAAATCATCACATAACTAAGTAATTACTTGAGTCGCATGTTCTATGTTCATGCCAGTTATGGCGTTTTACATGTCGTGTAATCGAAACTGCGTACAATCGATATATGTTTACTCTATCTAGTCCATCCCAAGCAAAGGGTTAAGAAATACATATATGCGATACTTTGGACTATTGTGCTAGTCAAAATATCGAAAGCAATTTGAAAAAAAAAGCTGAAAAAAAAATAACGGAAAATCCATTATTGGATAAGTACATATATGATTTTTTAAATTCAGCACTGATGCCAAGTTTCGTGAAATCATGAGCTTGTTTAAGCAAAAAAAACATGCCTCACGGCATTTTTGCCTAAAACACAAGTAAAAAAACTAGTCGAGCCGGCTCTACTAAGAGAATCCTTTGATATACATACAAATCATTAAGATTCGTTTATTCATTAATAGCAAACATCTCATGCGCACACACACACAAGCACACATACTGACGCACTCATATGCTCGCGCTCTGCTTACTGTGCACTTTACGCAGCGCTGCGGCATATGTACGTTCTTAATGCAATTTTCAGAGCGTAATTATGACATTCACCTATTCGCAAAATATCAAGTCACTAGTATTTGATATACGGAAGTTATGAATTGTAAATTGTGGGCGAATTGTGTCAAAGATGACAAAACATGCGTATTCATTATAGCAAACAACCACAACTTAGTGCACAAATCTATCTTAATCGGTGTGAACGCTAGGCCTGAAAATCAGAGCGATATTTTCGATAGTTATCATTTATAAGAAATGGTTGAACTATGGAAAAAAAAAAACTCGTACAGCGTTTGGTATTATCGAGCATTTTGGTTTTTATTTTAAGTCTCTAGCTTTTGTGGTTTACGAAATCCATGTTTGTACACGGACGGACAGGGCTAGTTTAACTCAGCTCGTCGAGCTGATCAAGAATATATTATATATGTACATATGTATACCTTATGGGATGTGACACACCTCCTTCTGCTGTTACAAACATTTGCACAAAAACATTATACTCTGACTTTCCATTTTCAATGGATTCAGGGTATACAAATTAAGTCTTTTGCTCTTTTCAAACAGGCTATAATGAGTTTGTTAAAAGTATGTAACAAGCAGAAGGAGGCGTGCCACACCACATAAAGTATATATGTACATTCTTGATCGGGACGGCAATTCGAGGTGATTGAACCCTGTCCGCCTCTCCGGATGTATGAACGTGTCGATCTTAATTTTTTTTGTTAGCCAAGTGTATAGTTTGTTTTAGAAAATCGATAACTATTCCCGATTATTTGTGATGGATTTAAAGCCAGTTATGATTTTTTATCTTTTTTATCTTAAAAGCTAGTCTCCAAATTTTGCATGTAGCTTTATGTCTAGAGTTTTCTTACTTGTTATGAATGCATCGGTCTTGTTTTTGAGGTCTACTGTGCATACTATTGATGAAAGAAAGATCCGCACTACGTTGTGTGGATTGCTCTATTGAGTTTATGGTTGCAAATTCTATATCATCTACTCCTTGATTATGTTGTTGTTTTTTTCATAACAGTATTGACATATGTATGTATGCAGCTTTTAAACATGAAATGCAAATTAGCGTATACAAATGAACTAAAATGGGACTACGAATTTCTAAGGGTATCGTATAATCACGAAGACTTACTACAAATCTATTAATATATACATATATATCAACTGTAACTTATTTAGAAAAAGTGTAAGGAGGTGGGTATAGAAGATGAATTCAAGGAGCACCAGATGCGTCTTCGTGCCAACTACGTGAGAGTGTTTCAGGTATTGCATCTGTTTCTAACAATTCTTCATTGTAGTCTTCTGTTAACGACGTGCGTGGTGAGTTAATTAATATGAATTGAGTAAGCTCTAATTAATATTATGACTGCACAGCAACTGGATTTAATCTACATCGATGTCAGCTGCTATACCGTTTCTGCTGTTATCGTTATTGTTATAATGTGGGCCAATGTAAAAGTGAAATATGTGATAAAATATAAGTGGTTGAAATATGTTACATCCGTGATTGTCGCGCTGATTATTGTTTTCGTAGGTAGGTATTTTATTTATTTCTGTATTTTTATTATATTATATATATTTGTGTAAATAATATTTTACAGATCTGTTCCTTAATTATTATCATGTTCGCATGAATGATTGGGTATTGGGAACATTCTTTGACACCTATATAATTCTTATGATCTATATGTTTTTTCCAATACCTGATGTTTCAAAAGCAATGGGAATGGCAGCCTTAGTGTCATTAATATACATAATTTATTATGTACTATATTTAGGCGGCTTAGGTTTAGGCGAACAAACACGATTTAACGAAACTGTCGAAGTTTTATTCTATTATATTTCCTTGAATATGATGTGCACATTTTTTCTGGTAATGCGTGAGATTGTTGTCCGCGCCTCTTTTCTTGATCGACATCAGTATGTGATGGAAGATATTGCGCTTAGGAGTGCTCTTGCCAGGGAAAGGGTATTCCTGCATAGTATATTACCGCCGCAAATAGCCCAGCCTATTCAAGACGACATTCGAAATAGGATTAAGTTTTCTCAAAAGCACCGAGACATGCCCATTAATAGTAGAAGAGATCGAATTATTGCCATTCAAATACATCCCGATGTCAGTATCCTGTATGCAGACATAGTTAACTACACTCACTTGACCACAACCTTATCCGTTAAGAAGCTGGTCACTCTGTTGCATGAGCTGTATGCCCGATTTGATCATGCTGCTTCTCGTTACTCGGTGCAACGGATCAAATTCTTAGGAGACTGCTACTACTGTGTGGCGGGGTTGATAAAGCCAGATCCCACTCATGCCAAATGCTGCGTCAACCTGGGACTCTGTATGATCGACATTATTCGAGAAGTGCGGTAGGTACTAAATACTAAAAGTTCCTGCACATTCATCACCTCTACATTTCTACCTGTATTTTAGGGCCGCGGTAAATATTGACATAGATATACGTGTTGGCGTGCATTCGGGATGTGTGTTTGCTGGAGTTCTTGGCGCAGCGAAACTGCAATATGACATTTGGGGTAAACAGAAGACATCAGTAGATTTTTTTTATATTATTGTGTTTCCTTACTATTAGGCACAGATGTATTAATTGCGAACCGATTGGAGGCAACCGGAATGCCTGGTCAAATTCATATTAGCGAAAGAACTCTCGAAATGACTAACAATTGGTATCAAGCATATCCTGGAACCAAGGCCGCGCGTGAAGATGCTTATCTCCAAAAGTTCCAAATTATCACATTCCTTATAGCTGCTGTTGAAAACAACAAAAACATTGATTTGGATTATCAAGAATCAATTGATTCATTCTCCGTAGCAAAGGACGATCCTGAAGGCACGACCGAACTATTGTTACACGAGGAGTTAAATAAAATGCCTCTTGGGCCCAGTGGGTAAGAGACTTTTTTTACTTATTTATTTTATTTGTTTGTAAATAATTTATTTTGTGTATGTCCTAACAGATTTACAGAGTTTTACCACAATATTTGCAGTTCTAAGGGCCATAAAGAATTTCCGAGTTCAAACCATGTAGAAGTTGGAACTTTTCTCTTAAATTTTCGCGATTCGCGGCTGGAATATAAGTATTTACATCAACCTGATTACATGTTGAAGTACAGTGTGCTCTTAGCTTGGTGCTGCGCTATGAGCCTCATATACGTGGAACTTGTTTATAATAAGAAAAGGTCTGCAGGTGCCTTTTACTTAGAGATACTCACGATTGTAACCTTATCCATGTTATTATTTTTAACTTGGTATAAGAAGATCTGCTTTTGGCGTTACTCTAAACAGTCACACCACTTCTCCCCTATCAGTTGTTCCCTCTTTGATATGGCAGACAATTTACAACGCAGTCTCTACCAGAGAATTAGTGTCTACGTGTACTTCATAATAACATACATTTCTATTGTAGTTGCCATACTGGTGGGTAACTAACGATTTTGGCTAAAAGAAAAAGTTAAAAACTGTAGATATATTTTTTTAGATTGATTGTGATCAGGAAGCTTTCCAGCTAGCGTTTATTGACAATGTACTTTACCAATATGAGATGGAAATTAACCTCTGCTTCCCTCCGTGGCCACTCTCCTGTGCGGTGTGTCTTATAATTATCATAAGCTTTATATTTACGCGCATTCCATTCGTTATGAAAATATTAGTTACTATTTTAGTAACTGTCGGTTACCTATGCATATTACTTTTTCAATTTGAGTACATAGTTCGTGATGGCTTGACAACCAATCCTTATTTTGCAGCTGAATACGGGCACATAATAATGTTGATAATTACTTTAATTAGTATTTATTTTAAGGAACGACAGGCTGAGTTTAATAACAAAATTAATTACAAGTGAGTAAGTAAGTAAAATCCTAATCCCCAGCTGTTTTTTGAATAATTTATTTAGATGGAGAGTAGAACTGAAAAAGAAACAGAATGATGCCCGCTTAGCCAATCAATCTATAAATATTCTATTAAATAACATTTTGCCGGCTCATGTTGGTACGAGAGTTGTTTTTATGATATACAATCACTATACTTATTGTATTATTTTAATTGGTTCATACAGTAAACGTCTATCTAACGTCGGTAGCAAAGCACGAGTTTTACTATGAAGACTACAAAATGGTGGCCGTCATGTTCGCTTCGCTTAAAAATTTTGATTTGACTTTGCCCAATTTGCGTGTTCTCAACGAGATTATTTACGAATTTGATCAAATCGTAAGAGCTATACAGTTCATTTCTAACAGCCAAGATTTTAATTTTCCTGTTGTAGTTGTCCTATTATAGAAACGATAATGTAGTAGAAAAGATCAAAATTGTGGGCTGTACATATATGGCAGCCTGTGGGCTAGATCTACGGTTGTCCTCTGTCATAAATGAAGAAATTCATAAGAATAACTCTGTTATCCAGGAAGGTTGGTAGCTGGATTATTATGCCTATTTATAATATATCTTTTATTTTACAGTTATGCGGGCACGTCGGTCATTGGCATCCTTCCAAAGAAGTAATTTTACAATTAGCGATAAAAACGAGGAAGTGGTATTCGTGCTAACCACCTTTGCATTAGACCTAATGAGAACACTCTGGGTGTGCAACAATAATTATAAGAACCTTCCAGTTGATCGTGCTTTATTTAGCGCCGATATGAGTATTGGGATATCTAGTGGGGAGGTGATGGCCGGGGTGGTGGGCGCCTCGCAGGTGCACTACGATATTTGGGGTAATGCTGTGAATATGGCCTCTCGAATGGACACTACTGGCGTCGCTGGAGAAATTCAAGTAACCAAAGAGACAGCTCATATACTGTGCAAATACGGAATAGAATGTAATTACCGAGGTATGACCTTCGTTAAGGGTCTCGGTATGCTGCCGACGTATTTCGTAGGAATCAATAGTAGCTACGAATTTGAGTATATTACGAACCGTAATCTAGAATCGTATACTTCAGAATCAGATTCTGTCGAAACCTTTGTAGCAGAGTCCGAGAAGCAGAAATGAGGATTGCAGCTTCCTGCATGATGCATGTGCCGTATTAAAGTAGAAGCTAATATAATTTGCAGATATTTTCGCATTTAATTTATACAAATTGATGTATTATGTCTATAAATTAAGTGCGACGACTTCTGTAAGTTAGGTATTAGGAATATATATATATATATATATATATATATATATATACATATATATATGTGCATATATATATACTATATATATATATATATATATATATATATATATATATATATATATATGTACATATATAAATAGGGTGTTTTAAAAGAAGCTGTTTTGGAAACTATATATTAAAATTTTACTGCGTGTAGCGATTAAGGTTTTGAATAATCTAATTATCTAGAATCAATTTAATTTATTACAAAATTTATTGCTTGCGATTATATGAGAAATAAATAGCTACTACAACTAGAAAAGCTGATTTAATTCATTTTGTACACTAAAGATAGAACTAATAACGAAGAAAACTTTAGTCGAGGCAGCTGACATATGAGAATCGTGTTTTGTAGCAATAAGCTATTTTATGCATATCTGAAAGCCTGGATAGCCTGATCCCCGACCGATTACAACTGCGCTATACTCAATTCCTGTAGGTGAATCTGCCATTATATTTGAGACTTGAAATAAAAAACAGACTGCTCGATAACACCATACACTATACTAGTTTATCTTTTTTTTCCCTTATAATCGATAAATATTGAAAATGTAGCTTTGTTTTTGAGGCCTAGCGTGCACTCCGTTCGAGATAGGATCGTGCACCAAGTTGTGATTGATTGCTATAATGAATACGCATATTTTGTCATCTCTTAATTTTGGATGCCACGTCCCCTTTGCCCAAAGTTAAAAAAAATTCACTATTGCCGTATGTCAAATACTAGAGATTTGGGAAACTGGTCCATTTGAATGTCGTTATATTTCCCTGACAGTTTAATGCAGCCTATGCTGTAGTCGCAGCACTGCCCCTGCGTAAACTCTTACTCAAGTTGCCTCAACTAGAGTTTTATTACTTATTTTACGTTAAGTCCCTAGCTTTCGTCGTTCACGAGTCAACTCAGGTCGTCAAACTGATATACTTTATGGATGTGATACGCCTCTTTCTGCCTTTTACACATATTTTTATTTTATACCATGAAATTTGAGTTTCCTTGGATTCATATCTGAGGTGCCCGACTACGAGATAGCCAGATTCCATCCGATCATTGTTTTGGAATATAGCCCATAACTCGCATGTGTAGAACCATATCATCCGACTTAAATCTATGACAATGGTAATAAGATTATCAGTTAAAGAAAAATTATTCAAATAAATTCTACAAACATATTATACTAGCACACTTTTGCAAGCCCACAAAAATTGTTCCGTTACTACTAAAGAAGCAAATTATGAAACATATTCGCACTGCACCATAAAGCGCCGATCGGCAAATGTAAATGTAGCTGACAATTCAAACATATTTCAAACACAATTGAAAAGTAACTGCGATTCTTAGAATATAGTGCGAAAGCATTTGAAGTCACATGTATAAACGCCAGCTTGGCTCTGCGCGCTCTGCCTTTCGTGCGATGTTCTTAAGTCGCCAAACATTGTTTGTCGTACTGATCAAGAATATATATGCTTTAGGAGATGTGGCATGTCTCCTTCTGCCTTTCACATACTTTTAACAAACCATTATATAATGTTTTCCCATTTTTAATTGAAAATATTCGTCTCCATAATTTATTGGTTCTGAGATCGACGAGTTCATACTTCCTAGTTCGTCGTCCTAATTATGAATTTTTTTATATGATTTTATGATATATGTATACATATGTGTCATTTCATGGGTATCAAAAGAAATAGTTTATTATATGTATATTTAAACTGTTTATTCTGCATACTTTTACATATATTATAATAACCATCGAGAATTTCTCATTACCTCTGTCTGTTTTATCAATTGGGCGTGAAACAAACTTTGAATTTTTGCGCGAAATTAATTTAATTGTAAGGACAGTTAAGTACGTACAAGTTCAGAGTACCCTTAACATATAAACACAACGTAACGCAAATAGAGTGGACTGACGCAAAACTGAGATACAACGCAGAAATCGGTGCTTTCCAACACTGCAGTGTGTTGTTTTTCATTCATTTCATTGTGGAATTAAACAGAATTTAGTAAAGCGTTTAAATGCGTTATAGCTAACATAGATCTCAAAAAATATATTTAATATATTTGAAATTCCATCTACCAACAAAGGAACATCTAAAAGAAAAAATATAAACTTTAAAAGCAGCTTTTATTTAACGACGATAACAACAGTTCAAGGCATCCCAAGCAAAGGTAAATGTAAAACAAAAAAATATTTTAAGCTGCTTGCACGCTTGGCAACAATGTGGCCTTTTGTTAAATCCGTTTCGGTTACGTGTGCTATGACCGCGGTCCGCTGCTGTACTTGGTCAGTGCCAAATTTTGGGCTGCGATGGTTCATGTTGCTGCTGGCGTTTTCAAACCTGTCCCAAATGCATCGTGCTTGCGGCATTCCCGCCCCTAGCCCGTGTCAATCGCCATAGCATTGAAAACTGAATACTTGCAACCAGCAGCAGCAGGATTTCACCTTGTTTGTTTCAGCCAGTTAGCGGCCACAACGTCACTATTTATTACGGATTGTGTTCCGCTTACATACATATGTATTTACGTGAATGCCAATGCATGTAGTCTGCAATATGGTTTGCAACGTCTCTGTATACACATATATCCACTTTGTGCTTATACAATTTGTTTTTTCTGTGGTATTTACAGTGGGAAATTCATGCGGTGCAAATCGAGGATACCGCAGCTCAAATCCACGGTCATAGATAAAGAACTGCGCGCAGACCATTCTCTGCTATCGTAATATATTTATAAGATGGAATCTGCCCTGGAAGTTCTATCCCGAGCGGCCACTATGGTACAGAACAATTCAAGCGGTGAGTATTTACTTGACTTTTAGCCAACTGTTCATTCATTTAGTTATGGTATTAGACTTGTATGCGATTCGCTAATTCCGTATAAACAGTGGTGACCAGGCATACTGGTACATTTATTTGTGTAAGTTATAGTACATAGCAGCTATGTACGATGGAATTTAAGCTTATAGTATATAGCCATTGCTGTCTCCTTGTAGAATGAATCATAATAGCCTAAGAAAAGATGTAAGCAAATACAAACGCACATTTATTACGTATCACGCTCATACTGAGAGTGCAACATTCCAACAAATTGAGTTTGTTGTGCATTCTAATTCCGATTTTCATAAATGTGTCAAATGCCACATTTTCGAAAACGACGTCGACGACGAGACGAACGGTCTATGCCTGCCTGCGGTCGTTATCAATAGTTGACGACCAGACGAGCACGAATCGGACATTTTATGTATTTGTATAAAAATGCATATACTTGAATATTATTTATGTATGTGCAAATTTTTGTATTGGCGGCATACACTTAGATTGTATATTTTATACCCCTATCCAATTGAAAATGGGGAAAACTGGCTATAATGGCTTTGTGCAAATGTATGTAAAATAATTTATAACATATACATATTTATTTTTGAACTTATAAGTTGAATCCATTGAGAATGAAATTCCAGGGTATAAAAAGTTTTTGTGAAAATGTATGTTACAGGCTGAAAGAGGCGTACCGTACCATATAACGTATATATATTCTTAATCAGCGCGACGATCTGAGTCGTTCTAGCCCTGTCCGTATAAACCAGTGATCTCATAAACGACAAAAGCTAGAGACTTGAAATAAAAAACATAATACTCGTGTATACCACACGCAGTACGAGTTTGTTATATTTTCTCGTTAACTCATCCCATACCCTTATAATCGATAACTATCAAAAATTTGTTTTTAATTTTGGAGCCTAGCTTATACACCAAAAAAGAATCGGGCACTAAGTTGCAGGGAATTACCCTATAGATATGCTATATCTTTCATTTCGATTTGTTATGCCCCTAGTGCGCGTAGAGATAAAAGCATACAGTTTTTCAACTGTTTTTAAATATCACCCGTCATAGCCAGTTTAAATCTGTTATGAAAACTTAATTGTTGAATGTCTCAACCAATGAGCTTTTAAAAAAAATTCTCTTTATGTGTCCATTTCGAAAGCTTATGTTTTATGAATACAATTCTTCTACAAATAATTCAAACTACCCAAAAGAAAGTAATGTATGTAAATAAAGCTCATCATATATAAGAATAAAAAAATTACATGTCGAGATTTACTGGCTTACATAAATAAAAAATTTTTCCCAAAGTCGACTTTCAATGAGTTCAAGCTATAAACAAAATTTTGACAACTTCATCAAGGAAGCATTCGTCAGGCGTAGCTGCATACGTCAGCTCGTCAAGCAATTTACATGGCCTTTCAGTTTTCCACTTCCAGTTGCCAAACACTTTCTTCCTTTTACTAGTTAACGGCCCAGAAACTAGCTATGATTCTTGTCCATAAGAAACTGGTCTTTATCCAATTCGTTTACAACTCCCAGCTTCCCTTTCTTTTTGTTCTCGATATTGTTGCTAAAATTGCACCGCAAATTTACTCGTGGTCTTGGTAAAGGCAAATATGAATATTTTTCTGACTTGTAATTGGGACATTATTTGCGTTATATCGTTACAAGTTTTTCCCAGAATCGTTTTTTTCTCACGTGTTTCTCACACTAGATTTGATGCCGCATGAAATTTCGTATGACAACTATATACAGTCGACTGCATTAGTATGTTGACAAAATCAAGTTGCGTAAAAGTAAATATATTCATAAATTTTTTAAATCACCACGAAGGATATTTTGAGGGATTTTATCCAAAAATTGGTTAATTCAGTTCCTAGAAGTCAATGAAATTGATTTGATTGAAGCAAAAATTTGTTAACATCCTTGTTTCATAAACTTAATTTTTATTTCAGTATTTTTTTTTTTTTTTGGGTTAAAAATATAACCCATAATTTGTATACCCTGAAAAAAATGGGAAAACAGGGTTTTGTTAAAAGTATGTAACAGGCAGAAGGAGGTAGGACGACAAGCCGAATTGATTGAGCCCGTCTGTCCGTATGTGGGAACGCGTCGATCTCAAATTTGAATTTTTTTTTGTTAAGCTCGTGTATACCACGCGCATGTCGAGTTTGATTCAGAAAATCGATAACTATTCCTGAATAATTGTTATCGATTTAAAACCATTTTAAAATTCAGTTAAGATTTATCTTTTTAATCTTAAAAGCGAGAGTCGTCAAATTTCGAATGTTGTTTTAAGTATATTTTTACCAATTTCAGTTTTTGCTACATTTGGAAACCAGTCCCAAATTTTCCCAAAATTTTGAAAATTTGTTCAGTTGCATATATGGCATACATGTAAAGGTTTTTGCCGTTTAAAAAACAAAAATACAATATTTACATCAAATGGTAAAAGTTTAATCCGTTGATAAACACAAAAGTTATTAAACAAAATGTTTGGCCACTTATCAACAGCGAACGGAACGCAAACCGCACAGAGTCAAGCTGTCTCTTGCGCGTTATATTTTAAGAATCGGAATTGCGTTTTAATTTGTTTCGAATTGTGTTAGAATTGTTTTTAAATTGTTTTTGAAATTTCGGCTACCTACTACATATATGCCGCTTGGGCTTTGTGCTTCTGTGCGAATAGGTTTTCGATTTTTCTTTAATAGTAATAGTTTTTTAATGGCCATTTAATAAAATGATAAAAATATATACATTTACATTTTTTGTTTAAATACGTATGCCGGCGACTGTATAAATACATATATTTTTTACTCTTGTCTGTCTGTTAATTATTATTCTGTTTTCAGATTTTGAGTTCGGCCAATAGTCAAACAGGTTTTTATACTGCCAAAATTCTCGCGCTGTATTTAAATTTTGAACTCATTTCTCCTGATTTATCTTATCTTTATGCTCAGACTGTATAATCAACAAAATCATAACTTTCAAATATGACAATATATTAAAACAAGTAAGACAGCTCCAGTCGGAGGTGCCCGACTACGCGATACCCAGATCCCATTCGATCATATTTTTTGAATATAGTCCATAACTTGCTTGTAAAACCATATCACGCGACTTAAAAATGTAGATCAAAGAAGAAAACAAATTTGACAAATAGATAATACCAACACACAAACTTTTGTGTTAATCAACGAAATTTGATAAAACTTTTACCATATGATCTAAAGATTTTTTTTTTCAAATTTAACAAAAACCGAAAGTGTTAAAAATATACATAAAGCTACATTCGAAATTTTGCGACTTTTTAACTCGGCTTGTCGTCCTGATCAAGAATATATATACTTTATGGGGTGTGGCATGCCTCCTTCTGCCTGATTGGTTTGCACGTTGTTGATACTAACGACTCACTCAGATCTGCAAAAACTTTTATACGTTGTTGGGTGAGTTATGGATGTTGTTGTTATTTTCTTTTGCTACTCAAGTTTCTATATTACTTTCTGAACCAAATACTGCATGCATCATTGGGCAACAAATTTCGCCTTTTCCGAGTTTGCTGCACCAAATGTTAATTGAGGTATGGCGTAAGATCGAATTGCTTCGTAGGTTCTGACAAAGCTAAAAACACGAATATATGTTCAGAATTTGAAGTTCTTACAGATTTAGTACATCCAGATTTGCCACGTCCCTAGTGTGCATCTTGCACTGTCCCGAGTATATATTCGAAATATCAATGTCGCAAAGGTTTCGTGTTCATGCGGATAGAGGGACGAACATTCACACAACGAATATAATATTTTTCCCGTTAGAAAAAGAGCATTAAACAAGTTAAAACATTCTAGTCGGGATGCCCGACTTGTTTAATTGTTTAATTACAAACACGTAAGAAAACTCTAGTCCAGACGGCTCCACTAGGAGATACCCTGAATCCTATGAGCTGATATACCATTCATTAAAAGATTCTTTTATTCATAAATAGCAAAAAACATGTGTACACATACACAAGCACACATACGTACGCACGCATATACTCGTGCTCCATGTACTGCGCACTTTAAGCGCTGTCGCTGCAGCATAGGCTGTACTATAGAAACATAATTGTTTAATACGTTTTTTTCTAGACATACGTTCTTATTGAAATTTTTAGGGCATAATTATGACATTTAACATAACTTGTAAAACTTGTACTGCGTATAGTGTTACCGAGTATTTTTTTATTTCAAGTCTCTAGCTTTTGCCGTTTGTGAGATCGCTGCGTTCATACGGACGGGCATTGCTATATCGACTCAACTCGTCGAATTGATCAAGAATATATATACTTAATGGGGTATGGCATGCCTCATTTTGCCTGTTACATACTTTTCACCAACCAAACTACCCTGATTTTCCATTTTCAATGGATTCAGGGTATAAAACATAAAAAACAAGTAGGAAAACTCAAGTCGGAGTGCACAAATAGAAAATACCAACATCCCATGGTTCCGCATAGTTTCTGAACACAGTCTATAGCTCATAAATTGGTAGACAAAAGAAGAGCGACTTAAATCTAGGGCAATAGTACTAACAATGTCTATCAAAGACAAAATATGCAAACAACTTTATACAAATATATAATAATAATAATAATAATACCAATAATACCACACTTATGCAAGCCCACAACAATTGTTCCGTTAATATTGGATGCGTACACTCTATATATTTCTATACTCTAAAAACCGCAATTGCGATTGAATTGTCAGCTCTTAGATTAAATACCGGTGGCGGTAAGGACATTCCGAACCGAGTATTGGCGACGACGGTCTTTTTTTTTAAGGGTATATCATAGTTGGGAAAACCACAAATAGAGTTTTCTACGTTTTAGATCGGTGTAATTTGCTATTGTGCGTCTGTTGTTGCCATTGCTGTGTTGATTGCCTTTCGATTGACCTCGTTGCGCATGCGTGCGCATGTTTCACGCTACACTAAGACTTTTCGAAAAAAAAAATTTAATAAAGAAGAAGCCGAGAAGCAGGCAAAAGACCGTGCCGTTGATGAGTAAGCAACAGCAACAGCAAAATGTCTCCATGTCGACTGTCAGCGAAATCAATCCCTTTTCGCTAACTCATCTCATTTCCCAATTATCGATAACAATCGATGTGTTTGCTATTTACGCATTATACTTCATAGTACAACTTTAAAATTATACGTATATATCAGACGTGTCGACTGGATAACTCTTACTGATATATTTAAGAAGTAAAAATATCAACAAATTTATAAATTCATTTAGATTGCAAAAGCCAATCATGGCGCCAACAGCAAAGCGTACAGTATCAACTAGAATCAAATGTATATACCAGTATTGGAGTGCATCAATATCTGTTGCAGCTATCGTTGCTGTTGTCGGTGCTGGAGCAACAGTAGTAGTTGTGCTACAAATCGAGCGTAAAATTTCATGGGCCTGCTATTGAATTAAAAACGAGTTTGGTTCATGTTGTTGTTACTTTTGTCGTTGCTTGCTTATGTTGGTACTACTACTATTTCTGGTTGCAGTAATGGCCGCCTTTAAACTCAGACAGCGCCAAGCCAAAGCACAACGTGCCTCAGCAATAAAAACAACAACAATAACAAGCGAATACATATCCAACAGACAACAGTCACTTTTTAGTTGTGTAGCTGCGATTGCTGTTGTTTCTGTTGCTGTGGTCTTACTGCCGAACTATTGTTTGTTTCATTTTGTTGTCATTTTCGCAAGCCAGTTTGCAGCCCATACAAATACATTAATATATGTATTTAAATGCATATACATACACATGTGTTTACCTACATACATATGTATTGGTATGCGCTTATACGTTCATATTTGGGTGAGTACCATCTTGAAAAATTCGGCTAGCGTTCAACGGAACACCCCAACACAGCACTCGACTCATAAAGTCAGATAGATATAAAGAGGAATTTACATATACAAATAAGTATGTCTGTACATAAATAAATAGTAATGTTTATTAAATTAATTAATTCAGCGTATCGTAAGATTAAAAAGTGGTTTGCTGTAATGCGAAATGTAATATGTTCTACAGCTTCATAGCCCATTGAAATCTGGCCCAAAAATCGCCAAAGCATTGCTTGGACTCAACCCAAATTCATCATTTGTCCTGATAGGATTTTATTCCCTACTTTTATACTAGGTAGCAACCAAGGCACACTACTGTCAACAGATTAAACGGAAATAGGCAGAAAGGGAAACAAAGAACTAATAAAATTCAACGTTAAGTCTGGCTTCTAAAGCCAGAAGAGTACGCCAGACGGGTCGCGAATGTGAGCGAGATCAAGAGTATTATAAAAGAGGGTTTGAGCGGATATACAAATTCGACAAAGTCCGTAGTCATAGATTAAAAAAAACATCGAGAAGAAGAAGAGGAAGAGCGCCCAGCAAGCAACTTTCAGCGAATCGAATGGCGGTAAAAGCTTTCTGAACGAACCAAAAGCTCGCTGTTCAAGTCGCACTCGCAAACTCTCGAAGTTTGCTGCTATATGATCAGTTCAAGTTTGTCCGTCAAGCAACAAAGTGCAGAGTGTTAGGCGCGTGTAGAAACAAAGAAAAGCGCAAGTACAGCTACAAAAATATGAATATAATGAAGAAGCAAGCGCGGCAGCAATAACGACAGAACTAAAGCTACTTTCATAGTTCACTTCGTATGGTCGCTCGTCCGCGGTCGTCGTATCGGTAGCCAGAGCTGAAAGCGAAACTGACGCTCAAGTTCAGCGAGTGAATCAACGCCGTTGTCGCCTCTGTCGATTTCTATGTAAATTATTTCTCAGAACACATATAAAAAGCGTGCTATTTATATATTGCGAATGTGGATTTGAAGCGCCGCTGTTGCTGTGTCTGCAGCAGTGGCAGAGATTGTGACGCAAACAAAGATTGGTACGGGAACGTAAATGTAAACCCGGATTGTAACCCGAGACTGTCTCGTCAAGTCGCGCAACACGACAAACTCAGACCGTGTCTGTATCTATAGCAGCGACAATCACTGTTTCCTAATGTAGCGATATAGCGTAAAATGTAATCATAAACTAAATATAGACTAAAGCAATAATGAAACGAGAGAAAACCTAAAACTAAAACAGTGAGCTAAAAGTAATTTACGAAAACCAAAAGAAAAAAGAAAAAGAAATAAAAAAACAACATGGTACTTTCCGTTGATTGAAATCGACATCAGATAAATGTTCGCTAGTAAATGATATTATGTGTGTACATATATGTATATCCTTCTGTTGCCTTTTTTGTCGTGGGCGAGATCCAATATCATTCTGATTATTGTTATTGCTAAGCCAGTGGCGTGGACGTTAAGAGAAACTTAAAAAGATTTCGATACAGAACTGCGAAGTGTGTAGACACACAACCACTAGCATAATAAATGTAATTTTATTATACTTACTGATAACTATGGAATATCTTTGTATATGGAACGCGTTTGAGCAGAACTCATCATTCATAAATCATATCAAGGAAATAGGGCGGCTCGCAGCTGCCGCTGCTGGGTCGCAACAGCCTGCCTTAGGTGGTACTTCGACATCGGCCAGCGCTTCGTCCATATTTGCGCCTAGCTCGACAGCGAGCTCGCCCGCAGCTGTAAGAAAGGAGCCTCTTGCTATCACTACCTCTGCATTGTCATCAACACGGAACTTTCCGACGTCACTAGCGCATGTAGCAGCTCTTGCTGCCACGCAACAGCAGTTTCAGCGCAGAATCGCTGCGGTTGCCTATCAGCAGAGCCAGGCTGAGTTGTCTGCGTACTCCCCAAAGTTTGTTAGTCAACAGCAGTTGCCAGGAGCTGCTCATCAGCAGCAGTCAGGAACCGACATCGGCCTGCAGCAGCTACATCAAAATAATTCCAACATGGCCAACAGTTTGCTTTGGCAACCCTGGAGGGATCTGCAACAAGCAGCCGCCATGCATCATCAACTCTACAAGCAGCAACAACGCCAACTGTTGTTCAAAGGTTCGTGTTTCACGAGGAAATATTGAATAAGAAATTTTGAAGTCATGGTATATATATTTGTATATATACAAACATATTACTGAGATGGCCTCCAGCAACGTGTGCACGAGCCCGAATTTGCCTCATACATGTTTCTATTGAAATACGAGACAGGGGCAAGGAAGATTGAGAGAAACAGAAAGAATAGTGAGTAGTATAAAAAATCTAAACGTAAGCACGAACCAAGGTAGAATTCGGATATCGCTGTTGCTATTGGTGACTCGCTTTTCCACGAGTATCGAACGTGAAGATATCCCACTTTCACGTTGAAATCAGGTTGCCATTCAAAGATTTAAGCTACGTGCCAATTTTAATGAATGAGATATTTATGTTATAGTTTTTCTAAGATTGATTGCAGGTTAAGCATGGATAGGACGTGCTGGTGTTGCATCTAATCATTTGATTGGTGACGAAGCATAACGTGTCGTTGGCAATCTGTTTCGCTAAAAGTGATGACATTGCAACATAAATCATTGACACCCAATGAAATTGGAAACCTTTTTACTACACTTGCAAAAGCCTCATAATGGTCATTGGCCAAGTTCCATTGGCTCTGATTTGTGGTCTGTTTTTTTCGTAAGCGCCATCATCGCCGTCTTCGTCATGTACTCCACTGCATTTTAGTTAATTGTTCACATTGCACGATTCGCACTAATGCTTTCAATTTCAAATACAAATTTAATATTAAATGTTCTTTAATATTTAGGTATTTGAATTAGGTATTTGTAAAGTTGCTCACTAGTAAAGAGTATGATTATCTGGAATATCTTAATATTTTATGCTATTTCGTATCATCTTCATCACAATGAAGATGTAAGATATGGTAAAATCCGTTGAGAAACTTTTATATTTTAAGAATGGAGAATTACATTGTGTCTTAATCTAAATGCAGTGACATGTCACACAAAAGACTAAAATTCGTAATTCAATCTCGAAACGCGTCGAATAAATTTTTTTTTTTTTAGTTCTATGTATATAATATATTTTAGTTCAGACTTACTCTTAAATTTTCAAGCTGTGGCATAAGCTGCTTTTAGAGACGTTGCGAAACAACAATAATCTCAGGGCTAGAGCTGCACGATCTGGGGTTATTAAAATGTATTATTTCTTATTAGATCTGTTGTAGATCTAGATCACTTGTAACAAGTAAGAAAACTCTAGTCGGCGCGCCCGACTAGGGGATACCCTAATCCCACCCCCCCTTAGTTTTCTTAATATAGTCCATAACTCGTATGTACAACCATATCACGCGATTTAAATCTATGCCAATTGTACTAAGAATGTCGATCAAAGAGGAATTATGCAAACAAATTCGACACACAGATTATGCCAGCACACTTTTGCAAGCTCACAAGAATTGTTCCGTTACTATTAAAGAAGAAGAATCGAAAACATATTCGCACAGCGACACACAGCGCCTGCGACTGCGACACATAGCGGCGAGCGGCAATTGGAAGTAGGTAGCAAAAACAATTCGAACACAATTCGACCCAAACTCAAAGGCAATTGCGGTTCTTAGAAAATTTGTTCGCGAGCATTTGCATGTATGTGTGCACATGTATACATAATGAACATGTATAAACGCCAGCTGGTCTGTGTGCGCTTTGCAGTTCAATCGCTGTTGATCTGGCCAAACAAACTTTTGTGTTTATCAACGGATTTTGATGAAACTTTCACCATATGATTTAAATAATTGATGTAGTTTTTAAAAAGACCAAACACCCCATATATATTGCAACTGAAAATAATTTTCAAAATTGTGGGGAAATTTGGTATCCGGTATCCAAATGTAACAAAAACCGAAATTGGTAAAAATATACATAAAGCTACATGCAAAATTTGGAGACTCTAGCTCTTAAGATAAAAAAGATAAAAAATCATAACTGATTTTTCATATGGTTTTAAATCTATAACAAATATTCAGGAATAGTTATCGATTTTCTGAAACAAACTCGATATGCGCGTCCAATATACGCGCCTAACAAAAAAAATTCAAGTCTCTAGCTTTTATAGGTTCTGAGATCGACGCGTTCATACATACGGACGGACGGACGGACGGACGGACAGACAGACAGACGGCCAGGGCTCAATCAACTTGTCTTGTCGTCCTGATCAAGAATATATATACTTTTGGGGGTGTGGCACGCCTCCTTCTGCCTGTTACATACTTTTAACAAAAACATTATACCCTTTTTTCCCATTTTCAATGGGATCGGGGTACAAAAAGAGAACTAAATTGCATTTTCAATTTGTGGCTTTATCTGCGGATGAGATGACTTCCTATATATATATATATATATATGACCGTCGGTGTAGAGTCTTTAACATACTTCATGCATAACGCAGTTCGGGCAAATCAATTTTATTGATAACACTCATTTCCATTTTAATAAGAAACTATAATTTATTTGTGTTCTTGGAACACAGCTTGAAAACCATAAAAGATATAAACGTCCACTTAATTATCGGGAAATCCAAAAGTGAATACACATTGTATGTATTAGGAGTTGATTACCACCCTCCTCCTTCCTAATTTGCCTAAAACTTAACTTGTGCCTTAGAAAATACACAGAAATGATTGTTGTCAAGCTTTAAGTGTTGAAATGTTCAGTTAATCCAATGATGGATTAACTGCATTACTAAATTTTTAGATTTGCGGATTTATGTAAGGATAAATTCATTCTGTAATATCTGGCTAGGATGTTTCTCACACATAAATAACTCTAATAATATCTAGTCGATTTTGTAATCGAAGGGTATTTTATCTTCGGCGATCAAAATTTAGTTGTACGTTGTTGATTTTGTGTAGCATTTGTTGATATAAAAACCAGATTTGCAATCAAATCGGGCACGAGCATGACTCACAAGCCGGCGAAAAAATAATAAGAAACGCCTGCCTCCAGCGACGATACCGACAGCGACGGCGACAACAAAAACAGATGCAACAACAACAATTACAAAAACGTGTTTGCATAAGCCACAATTGTTATTTTTCTATTTGCTGTTTCTAGTGCTAGACTAGAGCACAGCGACTTTCGGCTAGCTGCGGCTCTTGATAGGATGTGCTGCTCTGCGTGTAGATTTTTTGGGTGATTGAGCAAAAGTTTAGCTTTGAGAGTTTCATTATATATCAGGCACTTTCTTTCTTTCAATTAGCTTTTGTCGACTTATTTGTTTTGCTTCTGTAAAAACAGCAACATAAACTGCAAAACAAACAAAAACAACTCCAACATCATGTTTGTAAATGCAACATGAAACAACTGCACGTAATATAGCAAAAGAAACAACTGACCCAAATGATGATTCTCCACTGTAAAAACCGGGAAAAGTTGTCTTTGAGCGACGACCGGAAATGTGCAATAAAATTTGAATGTTTCTTTATTATTATCATCATCTTGCACTGCAACCAGAATCAAGCTTTTGTTGTTGGTGTTGTTATTCTTGTCCCTTATTTATGTTTTTCGTTCCGTTCATTCTATGAAACTCCGCAGAGCATCCAGTTTGCGGCAGCTTTAGTGACGCAGACACAGAAAATAATAATAAATTGTAGCCAGCGGTGACGTTACCAAAAAAAGAACCACAACAACTGGTTCCGTCAAAGCAATAATCACATCCACCAACGCCTCAAGCTTCTTCATTCATACATTCATTCATGCGCGTGGTGCTTCGCATCAAGGGGAGGAGAGCAAACAAGAAAGGAACCTCTGCTTAAATTATGCAGAAGTCGTCTGACTGGTTTGCCTGCCACTTTATTTTAGGGTTCAAAACGTGCCTTTAAACCTTAATTTTCTGCGAAACAGCAAGCAATTCGGAAAAAGGAAATTGCAATGTCTGTCATTTGAGTACATAATGCAAAGTAAGAGTACCTAGTTTTCGGTAGTTTTACAAATCTAGTCAAACCCCACGCACTGCCTTCCCACGCAAAAAATAAGACTCGAATAATATATATTTGAGATGCGAGCCACGTTTGTCTTTTTCAGTGTAAATGCTTTACAGTCGTATTCACTGAAACATTCTCCATGATCGTAGAAAAACTAGTTTTGCTAGCCAATTTTTTTGAGTCAAAATGTAGTTTTTTTGTTTTGTGTCGCTATTGTTGTGATTGGGCTTTTATGCATAATTTTTGTAGTGCCCACCTCGTGAGTGAGTCGGAAATTGAGTGGATTGGCAGTCCAAAGCTCTTTTCGGGTTTTGAGATGAAAATCAGTGACTCAAAATAAATAAAAGACTTAGGAAACAAACTTGAAAATGACTTAAAAGCCGACAGAACCAAAGAACTTCTTATGATTCATTACTCCCACATTATAATCAAAATCGAAGCCAGCCACATAGACATAAAAAGACACAATCATGAAGCTATTATTCACGTTTTATTAGCAATTTTAATTTACCTAACAAACCTTTACCAAATATTAATGTGGGAAAATCCCTATGCATTACCATGCTGCTTGACCATTACAGAAACTCGACTGACACCAAAAGAGCTTCCAACCAACAAGTGGCGTCGCGAGCGTCGACAACGAGCCGCTGCCGCCGAATATCAAGTTCATGATTCGAACAGTGAGAGAGAGAGGGAGAAGGAACCTGACATGGACAGCCCTATTGATATGACCGTGACATCGAACACTGTGAAGCATCATCGGGCTTCACCGCCACCACCGTATCGTGAGCCACTGGTCGTTGGAACAAACAGCCACTGTTACGCAGCCAGTCGGCCAAGCGTTATCACCCAGGCACCGCCCAAACGGGAGCACCCGATTCTTACGCACCGCAGCCAGCACTTCTTGCACTCCAGAAACGAACATGACCTTCGCAATACAGGTATGTTGAAAACATTACTGATTCTGTAGTGATTTCATATAGGGTCTAAGTTTCAAAATATACTTCGCAGAGTGCGATACTGTTTGTGACATCGACGAGCATTTCCGGCGTTCGTTGGGACCAGACTATGCAGCGCTGTTGAGATCGCCAACTTCCAGCTCGCCTACACCGTCGCCACAGCCACAACATGCGCAGACTCAGTTGCCCTCGATGCCTGGAGACGGCATACCTATGCTGCAGATCTCGCCACACACATTTCAACAACAACCAGCAACAACTTACGAGAATCAGTCACAATTGCAGCTGTCACTGCCCCTATCTAAGCTGGCCCTGCCTATCGTGCACTCACCCACGTTACAGTCGGAGCCGATATCGCCACAGCAAAAATTGCCGGCGCCCCAGAAAGAACCATTGTCCCTGTCGCCGCCACCCGTGCGAAGTGCTTCCGCCCTGCCGTGCTCACCGCCACCGATAGTTGGCTCCTGCCAACTTTTAGATGCGCCGACAACGAAGAGAGAAAAAGCTTTAGACACACCTCATCATACTCCACCCAGATGTAATACACCCCCGCCAGCGTATAGCAGCGTAAAGGTTTCAACGCCCACAATGCCAGCTATAATACGTGTGAAAGCAGAACCGGGCTTAGCCGCTGCATCATCGACTCATACGCCACCCGCTTCTCCTACCTCCTCATCCACAAACATTGCGATATTCACCAAGACTGAGGCGTCTGTGGACGATCATTTTGCCAAGGCGCTGGGCGACACTTGGAAAAAGTTGCAAGCTCACAAGGAGTGAAGCCATTTCAAATGCTGTTCTAATTTTAAACTATATAATTGATTTGTAAAGATCTCATGATGACGAAGTGAACATTTTCAAATGCGAAACTTATGTTTCTTATAATAACTTTATTATTGCAAAAATATATAAATATGGAGAGCGTATACGTACATGTGACAAAATTGTTATAATTAAGCATATACATATAGTTATGTAGATATTTTAATCCTTATGTATTACAATTCGTGTATAAATAACTTCATACAATATACTTAAATAACTAATTAAGTATAAGTATATATTTATCAAAATGAATCCTATAAAACTTAAATCTTTCGAGTGACAAATATTGTAATTATTATAAATAAAATTTTAAATAAACTAATTTTTGAGTGAAACATTTTGTGTTTATTTATTGAAGTTAAATAAAATTTAAATTACCATTAATACATTTTAAAAGAGCTGGGTCGGGAGTAATTTAAATTAAGTTTTGATGTATGTATTTTTACTTGATTTTGAGCGACATTTAATGTATTGCTTTTATATATATTAATCTACACATCGCGCGTGCACTCTTTCTGTTTTGTCATTTTGCATTTTCTGGCAACGTTGGCCTGTACAACTACTAAATCAACTATCGGATACAATAATTGCTTGCCAGTGTTACTCTGCCTTGTAAAACAAAATAGTTTAAATTATGTTGAAATATTGACAGAAATTAATAATTATAGGTATTTTCATTATTTAAATTGTACAATTTATAGATAATGAATTATTTAAATATTCTTGTTACGGTGGTATCTTTGCAATTTTAATTCAATTTATTATCACGAGCAAAAATTGTGTATTTATCGATACCGATAGTTCAACTCTGCCAGTGTGTACTCGTATTCGGCGAGAACTTACCATTGCAAAACTAAACTTTCTGCATAAAGCATAAAAAAACACTAAACAAATTAAAAACATTACTGTTAAGGTACTGATTAAAGAACTAAATTAAACAAGTGTGCGTACATAATGTTGGAAGGTTGCAGCTTTTGTGTTGTGAGTGTGTAAAACGCCAAAAAGACCTATGGCAAATTGACGGGCGAAGACGAAGAGAAAATGTCACGCAAAGCAGCAGCCACAGAAAAAGAGTGAAGAAATTACATTTGATGGAAAGAAAAGGGTATCAAAATTGAACACTAACAATATTCAAAGACTACTGCGAAAACGGCGCAATTTCAAATGCTTGGCTTGCAAATCAAAGTGTATTGAAAAAGAATCGTAATATAAAATAACGAGTTGTTGATCGGTTGTTGTTACTCGACTGGCAGACACCTGCATTGCAAGGAAGAGCGATGAAAACAATTGATCTGGTCCTGGGGAGGCGCCTATCTACTGTTCTCGTACAGTTTTCGCTTCTTGATTTGAATGTCGTCGTTGTTGGTAATTGAATTAAAACTAGGTTGTACTACTGGAATTGGAACTGAAACCGGGACTGCAACAACGACTTGCACTCCTCACTGGCACAATGCAAAGCTTGGATTCCTCATGCCAAGAAGCAGATGTGAGTATCAGTAAATGCTTATAGTTTCGAGTACAAAGATTTATATGCAATTCTTTTTATAATATCCAGTTTATCATAAATGACACACTCAAAAAGCTAAAAGGCGATAACCCACTGAATGCGAGCTCACAGGGCTTGCCGAATGTCGTTGGCTCTGCTGTCCAGCAGCAATTTGTCTACCAAACGTCTCAGGGCTCACAAGGCTCGCCACAGGCACAGAATCAGCAACACCAGGCACAGTCATACAATCAGTTGCACACGGTGCTGCAGGCCGCATGTTCACCCACTCTTTCCATCAGCAACAGCCAGCAGCAGCAACAAGTTCCGACAAGTGCTCCGGTAACCGTCAGTGTCCGATCCTTGCTACAGGCGATACCTCAAATACCTGCACAGCCGCCAATCTGCATATTCGATGACGACGAGTCGCCTACTGAGCCCCCTTCTAGTGGCAATATTGCCATACTTACGGAGCAGTCACCTGCATCATCATCAACAACAGCGACTGGGCTACCTTGTGCTGGGATTGCGATAGCGCCTTCACCCTCGTCAACAACAACGCTGTCCAATTTGAATTCGATAATATCGCCTTCACCAGTAGTTCCTGATCTGTTGTTGTCCACACCACCGGGTGTCAATTCCAGCTTAAATATCAATAACATTACCGCTACAACATCACATATTTTTCAGCAACAGCAACATCAACCTTATAGCAACACTAAGAAGATTGATCGACGGCCCTCTCAAAGCATTTCAAACAGTCATAATCAAAACCACCATCATCAGCCTCAATCTCACAACCACCAAAATGTAATGTCATCGCCCACATCGTCACCTAGTAAACGATCGAAAGGCACCATTAGCAATAACAAGGAGGGCAGTTACTCTAGTCGCAGTACAACTCTGACGTCTGCATCACCGCGTGCTGGCACTGGAGTTAGCTCCACCACTAATACTAATTACAATGCCAATAGTACATTTTCGACTAACTTAGTGAATAACAAACGAGAAACGACCACTAAATTCTTTAATATTCACGATAAAATCAAGGAGTTATATTTCCAATTGCTAACTAACGATTTGAACCATTTCGCAGAAACTGGGGTAAGATTATAATCAACTAATTACATCATTTAATTCATTCAAAAATGTTATTTATCATGTGCAGCTGAAGCAGCGCAGTCGGTCGTTCATTCTGGATAGACTTGTGGAGTGCGAGCGATTAAACACCATTGTTGTCAACTTGTATCCTGGTAATAAAGGTTACTCCCTGGCACTTCACTACAATGAACAAATAATACTTAATCCTCTTACAAACGAATGGATCGTTACGGATCCCACCCACTCTCATGGAAACCACAGCAACGAGACTTTGGCTAGTAGTACTAGTCGTAACAAAGCACACGCCGATAGCGACGGTAGCATCAATCTTTTCAGAATGAAGTCAAGGGGGCCCGAAAGCGATGCATCACCAGGAGACACAGCATCAGCGTCTGGCTATGGCCTGGTTGAGGTACTGCGTTGGCCCTATGAAAACGATTTGCTGTTGCAATGCGTTGATCGCGAACTCCTGCCTGAATTCCTTATGGATCTGCTTAGCGCTGAAACAGTTAGCTTGAGCTCTCCACAAGATGGAAGCGAGGGATCGAGGGTTTATGCCAAGCCCAGCGTCTTTTATGCTGGCTGCGTTATTGCGCAAATACGCGATTTCCGCCAGACGTTTGCAACCTCAACAAATATCTGTGATATGAAGCACATTCTGCTGCGGCCCAGCAATGCGACCCTGTTTGCGGACGTGCAGCAACTAGGCAGTTCATTGGGCTGGGCAGGCTCAACGCCAGAAGATCGACTAACGATCGAAAGTCAGCTGGTGCTGGCCACAGCTGAGCCACTGTGTCTGGAGCCTGACCCCAGTATAGGTCGCCAGTCCATTAATGCACAGCATGAACGTCAGCGCTTTAATTCGCATGAAATGCGCCGCCAAATGAAAAAGTTTACCCAGGTGGCCATCAATCGCAAACGCAAGCTAGATCAATTCACGCATCATCAAGGTCTTGAGCTCTGTGACTATCTAACTCGCCTTCGTCAGCGTCCGCGTTCCTCCAGCAACAGCACAGCGCACACTACTCCCGCCACCGCTCCCAATAACAATCCGTTAATTGGTGCCATGCTCTCTTCATTCACCTCAAAGGTACCACGGCGGCCACATGAAGTAATCAGACCTATAAGACCACCGACCCTGGACTACCCGGCCAAGCTTAAGGTGCCCGACCACGTGATAAGTGTGGAGAAGTATGCCAAGACATTTGAGCCGCTAAACGAATTCAGCGACGCTTGCAAGGAAGGCTGCCAGGCCAACTGTCGACATAACTTTCAGCCGCAGCTCATTGAGGAATATGTACTGGAGACAGAACGCGAGGCTAGTGAGGGTCGCCGTGCCCTCTACCACATCAAACTGTCTATTTTTCAGCGTCCCTCTGATGCAGAATATCTCGGTGAGCTGTACGTGGATCGCGATTATCATGAGGGCGAACGTAATGGGGAATCGTGTCGATTTGCCCTGGGCACTCGAGTCCATGCGAATCGGTATATTCAGCAATTTCGAGAGATATTCACTGAGGAGGGACGCAAGGCTGTTAAGATCACGCACCTTATTCCTGGACATGTGCCAATTGTTACCCACACGGGACTTACAAATGAACAACGAATGCAATTGCAACAGCAACGACAGTTTACTCAGCAACAGCTGCCCGCTACAGTGCATCATGTAGCGCAAACACATCCAAACGTTACTCTCTCTAGGCAACCAGCAATTGTAACTAAGGTGGCGAGTCTGCAACAAACGGTTCGGCATCAACAGCATACACTTACCACTACTCAATTCAATTTAGATGGAGCAGTGCAAATTCATCAGCAGCAGCAGCAGACTCAAGTTGGTAGTGGCAACAACAGCATTTTACAGCACCCAACGCAACAGCAGCAACAACAACAACACCCGCATATACAACTTCTTACAACTAGCGGTAATACTTCCACCAGTACTACACATCAAGTGAGCCTGGGCAATGGGTCACTCGTGCTGCTACAACAACAGCAGCCGCAGCAACAATTAAATACCACAGTGCACCACTCAGGCATCACAATACATCCAGCTAATATGCAACTTCAAAAGGTCACTCCAGCACAGTTGAACACGACAATGGGTGCCAATTCCGCATTACGTGCCCAGCTAAACTCCAACGTGCCAATTCTCGTAAGTATATAAGAATTAATGATCCAAAAAAATGTCCTCAATTGATTTTCAATTGTTGCCTTTTTATCGATTAAGTCTGCGAATCTTCCTAGATTTTGCTTTGCTTTGTGGTTCATGAATATCTTCCAATTATATGTGTTTTTTTTTAATTAGCAATCGCAGCTTAAGGCCTCATCGATTGTTACCGCACATCAATTGCTTCAGAAGCAGCAACAACAACAACAAATAACTGCCACTAACAACAATACAATCAACAATAATAACAACAATACGGCCATGCATCCACATCCTGCGATAAATGCCATAGTCACCAGCATTGTGAACTCTGCTAACCAGTACCAGCAACAGCAACAACAACACCATCAACAACAAGAACAACAACAGCAATGTGAGTTATTTAGTTGCAATATACTGCGTTTGTACATATATTTACACATTTTTGTCAATTTGTAACTGTTAGCAAGTGGCACGCCAACCAGCAATACCAACTCAACCCCAATCATGAACATTAGCAGTAATAGCAGTGGAAGTCCTGCAACGACTTTGAAGAATTCTGGCAATGCATCTATACTAAATTTGCTCAATAGTGCTCCAGCGGCTATGACCAGCACACCGGTTGCTAGTGGAACATTCACAACATCGTCAACGGGTCAGCAGCAAGCGTTGACATTGGTGCAGCAACAGCAACAACAACAACAATCGATTCCCGTCACTGTGGATGCCCAAACACCAACTTATGTGCAGACGACTCGCGGAACGCCCACACTTGTGAATGCTCAACGCAAACAGCAATCAAGCGAAGTCTTGCAGAGCCTTTTGAGTGCAAACCGTAAAATAAACATAGTTGGCGCAAGTAGTGGAACAACGTTTCGAACTAACTCAGTGGGCAATCTCATAGCCGTCAATCTTAACCAGGCACAGGGTCAAGGTCCCCAGCAGGTTGGCGATGGAAATCAGGCAGTGCGCGTTTCCATGTCTGCGCTTGCGTCGCAGCTTGCATCGCCTCCAGCTGTGATGACGAATCCCCCTACTGGGTATGGTTCTTATACTGTGAGTTCAGGCGGTGTTTGTGGCAGCCTTAAAATACTCAATACAGGTCAACACCAGCAGCAGCGCATTATAAGCTCGTTGAGAAGAGATAGCACGACTGCGCCACCAAATGCCATTGTGGTAGGCATGGCAGCACCTTCACCTGGCAGCGATTCGAACGCTTCAAATGCTAGTGGCTTTGCAGTACCAACGAATTTATCGTCGACATCAAGTGGAGGCAGTGGGGCTCTTAACGCATTACTCACAAATACTGCCACACCCTCGCCATCTGGTTCAGATCATTCACAGTCGTCACAAACACATCCGAATCAGGTTTTGCTTGAAAGACTCAACAATGTGACTTCAAATGTGCCTACCGTATCATCGGTGGCCATGCCGCACATGTCGCCGCAACAACCATGTTCGGCACAATCTAATCAGCAACAGCAACAGTTCATTACCAAGACACTTGTGCACTCGCCCGCCACATCATCCATACACTCGCCAATGTCTAGTCCACATCCACAGCCATCGGCCTCTCCTCATCAACAGCAACAGACGACAGCGACGCTAAATCTGCAAAGCATCAATTTGTCTCAACTGCAGGGCGCGATGGCAAACTTTGCTGGCCTTCAGAATGTACAGGTGCAGATTCCAGGCTTTACACAACCTATTTCACTGCAGTTCTCCGGTAACAGTCTGCAGACACCAGTGCAGGCGCAACAACAATCGCAGCAGCAGGGAACGACATGTGGCGGCACATCGAGTGGATCATTGGCGCCCGCACAGACGCAACAACGCAGCGTATTGGTGTCGGTGCCTGTATCGACCCAGCAACAACAACTGTCGCACTCTATTACATTGCAGACGACGCAATCATCGCCTCAACATGCACCGCCTGCAGGAACTATCGTTAGCCTGCCTTCGTCTGTGGGTGGCACGCAAACGGTAGTCATCACGAATAATGCAGCTGCCAGTGGGGGAACAACTGGAGGTGTCGGTAATGGAAGTGGAACAGGAGCTACGACAGCTATGCTCACACTACCCATTGGTAAGTGATCTAACTAGCTTCTGCACATGAGAATTTATTTGAGATCTATGTTTGGATGATATAGATTTTTTTTATATATATTTGATATATTTATTTATTGTATACGCTTAATTTTGTTCTTTTCTGTTTCTATTCCTATTTCTACTCTCGTTTCGTTTCTTGTTCACACATATGTTAACAACTTGTTTCGATACTCATGCAACTAAACTGTTTGTGTTTTGTGTTTAACCATGGTCATCAGTTTAACACCTACACCAGCTAAATCTCTCCTTTGGGAGCGATTAGCTATCGTTTCTGTCCACAGGTTCATTTTAACCTTATACAACAAAAACAAAAAATATCCCCGCACGCCTGTTCTGCTCTCTGATTACAGCTCAACTAGTCGGTGCCGGAGTACAGAAATTAAATCCTCAAACAATACGTACCTCAAGTGGTGGTGGTGTAGGTGTTGTGGCAACAGCAGCTACCGGAGCTATACAGCCAAGAGCTCGCAACGTCCAGGTTGTGGGCACCAAGCAGCTTGCCAGTAGTCGACAGCTGCTTACCGCACAGCGTCAGATTGGTAACTCGACACTAAAGATTGCTACAACGTCTGTCAATAGTAAGTTGCCCCTATTGCAAATATTAATGTATGAATTTTCAAATTAGCTTTCTTTCTTAATAGACAATACTGTTACAAATAACACGAATATAGGTGCTGGGCCGATAGTGGTGTCTGCACAGAAAATGCAATTGAAGACGGTGAAAACGCCAACACAGCAAACACAACAGCAGCATCGAATACTCAATCAGAGCACCTCCACCGCGGCTTCCCAGACCCTTCCTAGTCCCAGTCAAACGCAAAATCAACAGATGCAGCATATACAAATATCTGGACGCACGGCGTCCACAAATGCTAGCGTAATGAGTCAGCGCACCCTAACACCCCTGGCAGTGGCCAAACAGCAGCAACAACAGGCTGCCGTCAATCGACGGCGATCCACCACCGATGCAACCAAGTAAAAGCGCTACTTTTTTAACAATCCAAACTGAATACTTTCTGCGGTAGTCGACAATGCAGACATATTATTTATTTCAAATCTGAATTCAGGAGAGGAGACAAGTAATAAGGCTACATATTATATATTTGCATGATATTATAGTTTATGTTCACAGCTTAAATATCATTACATAGTTTATCCATATATTGGTATGTATATTTCGATGTGTGTTGGCTGCTCAGATTACATGAGATCGATTCAAACCTACAGGCTATGTTTAAATACATACTGTGACTGCAGCTATGTATGAAGGTGGTGATCGATGGCGATGGTGGTTGCAGGAATTTCAGTTTAACGACAAAACGAAATAGGTGTAAAGCTATAAATATATATATATATATATATATATATATATATATATATATAATTGTACATATTGTTTCATATTCAATACGTGCTTCAAAGCCTTTTTAACAATGTCTATTAGTTTGGTTCTCCAACTCCAATTCCTTACACTCTAAGACTAACTACGTAAGCTTGTGTGGTAATTTGAAGCATAAGCAGTAAAGGAAAAACGGCTCGTCCCCAATTGCAAATGAAAAAGATCTAAAAGCAATAGAAGAAACACAATGTAAAATGTAAATCTGATAAAAAAAATAAGAATAATGTATAACTATTGTGACTTGAATTAGTTACGAAGAAGAAGGTATGAGCAGTTAAAATGATTCATATAAATATGTTAAAAATATACTTATGCATATTGTACTATTATTAATTTTATTATTGTAATTATTACTATTGCTAATTATTTAAATGATTAACCTAATTTTATTAAAATAAAACGTATTTAGTTTGTATCGAAAAAACAAAAACAGACATTAAAGAAAAAAAAAAATTAGTACTTGTACTTCCAATACCGACTCACACTTTAAAACAAGAACAACAAAGTCAAAACAGAAAATGCCTAAAAATCAAGCAAATCGTAATTAAACATTTATTTATAATAAAGTAATAGAGCAGGCAGATGGGTAACTATGCAGCAGTTCTAAAATGGTAAATTTTCGGTGTTACATAAAGGAATTGGTTTTTGTAGCATGAAATTATTTCTTTTTATTTTTATTCCATCTCTTACTGTAATCGTGAATGTTTGGTTTGCTCTAATGTAAAAAAAAAATGAAAACGCCTAAAAAATACAAATTAATCTAACAAATTATTTAATATTAAAACAAAAAATCAGAGTTACCCAATTATACACAACACTCAAACATAATTTACTCAATGTTATAATAAATGTGATTTAAGAATGCAAAAATGGTACTACCTAAAAAAATTTTTAATATTACAATAAAAGAGGTAGTGAAAGCCGAATACGCGCCCGAGCCCGTGTCTTCAGGGCAAAATTTATGTAATAAATGAGTTAAATTAGTACGAGAGCAATCTAAAAATACAGCATAAGCTATTAAATATAATTAATAACATAAATGTAATTTCAACTCAAATAACTGCTTATCTAAATACCTGACGCCGAATCTTTGCATTTGACGTAAACATGAAACAAATGGTGTTTAAAGACTTTCGCAGACAAAAGCCATTCATAATTGTGGATAGTGAACAATACATATATAAGTAAGACTTCTGCTAAATCAAATATAAACCAGTCTTGTTGTGTGAATGTACAAACTTTTTTTATGTCATATATATATATATATATATATCTAGTCATTATCATAACGAAGCAATTTATTTGGATAAAAACGCAGTCCCTCTACGGACTCATCACGACAAACTTTCCCCATTCTCTCAGTCACTAGCAAACGCTCCTTAGCTAACAACAGTGATATACAAAGCTGCTTCGCCAACTCTTCCACCGTCAAGGATTCTGCAGTACGAACTTTTTCTAACGTGTCAATAGAAACAATCTTATCATCATGAGATTCGAGCTGAAGAACCATAGCACCGCTGGGGAATCGATGTAGTTTAATGGGTCCATTAAGGCGTTCGCATGCATGTAGTAAATCCTCAGGTGAAAGAAGTTCCATACCGCGAGCACGATTTACACGACAATATATATCGGCCAAGGACATCATACCTCCATGTTCCTTACAACAAATAGAAAAATCTTATTAGGCAATCACACTTTAGAATAAATAGTAATTTACTCACTTCAATTGGATCGAGAAGAATTTCACATATTTGCTGAGCCAAACTATTAAAGTACGCCGTATTGCTAGTAAAATTGTCGCGTGTTACCGGATCATCTATTCCCAAACTGAGCAGATATGATTTGAACCGAACTGTTTCATCCTCGGATATTTCACCTCTTTGCTCTCGTATTTTTCCGCTTATATTTTTTGACAAGCCTACCATATCCTTTGCCATAGCCATAAGCACATTTAGATCTTGAAATGCAAGTGCTATATTCTCATCCGTTGCTTTAGCTTTCGCTTCTAAATGCCGTTCTATTCCACCTATTCCTGTGCGTTTCTGAATCCTAGCTAATCTCTCGCCAACAGTTATTGCCGGCTCTGCTTCTCTTACAATGGTCTCACTTGTCAATGTGATAGCCCAGACGCGCGCATTTAAAGTCTCTCGGAGAGCGTTGCGGAACTCCATGCTTAGTCCGTTTTTGCCGGATAGCTTAATGTGGGTAGCTTGACTAGAATCTAGTGGACCAGGAGCTTTTTTTTCGTTGGGTGGATGTAAATGCATTATTATCCGAGTTTTGCGGCCAAAAAAATTTGAAGCTGTTGTTTCTTCACTAAGAGAGATAACATAGCTAAGTGGCAGAGTAAGAGTGACAGCCGCTCGTGCGATTTCACCAGGACGTCCCCAAAATAATCTATGAGTCGTAAGCACCACTTCCCCATCTTCAAACTCCGTCTAAAATATAAGCATACACGAATAAAAAAAGGCAAAACTTACATTGTGAAAACATTTACCTTTTGGTCTCCATCGTAAATTTTGACATTGCGATCGCGACTAACGAATGATTCCGTGTCAGTTAAACGGGCCTCTTCATAAGCAAAGCGATTCATTTTTGTTGATTCTGGCAATTAAATAAAAATTCCTGCACCTGTTATTAGAACTAGATATGTAACCTCGCATAACATTGTAGCGATATATCGCCATGCAAAGAATACCTTGTATCATTAAGTTTCAAATTGAAGCTTGAAGACTGATTAGAAAATTATTGAACTAATACTTGCTCGATTATAAAAACCAATAAAACAATATATAATGAAAGAATAATTTTCATAAAAATTGTATTTTTTTTTGCATTATTATTGTATCGTCATGTATCGCCACAACTATCGATAACTTTGCTCAATATACTTTGGTTTTATCATGTGCCTCCAATAGCAAGAAGAATAATTTGCTGCTTTTCTAATGTCTTTTTTTTGAGATATTAATATTATTAATACACAATTATAGAATAAAACCATAAGAAATTTCTTACTTTAATAAAAGGTGCTTATATAATAATGCTCGAAAACACGATATAAAATATTTACTTACATATCGATCACCGCGGATTATTGTCAAGTTTTTGCGTACAAAAAATTGTATGTATCATTATGGCGACCGCTACAGAGGCGAGTAAAATGCTGGAGGCAGCATTGCAACAGATGGATGGCATAATATCAAACTCAGCAACTGCAGTAATCAGCAGTCAATCACAGGCTCAGACAGGAACTGCAACTACGGCTTCATTGACAAGCTTCTGTGAGCGTAATTTAATTTCTGCAACAAATGTGTTATCAACAGCAAAGACCCTGGCCTTAGCACTGCAACAGGTAAGTTTAAAGGTGAGTGAATATTATACGCTCTAAATTAACTTGCATTGGTTTTTAGGTTGGTTTAGCAGCTCCAGCTCCAGACCCAGTTACCGCAGCAATCATAAGCGATTGGCTGGAAACACATATACCACGACAAGACTCTGATGAGCGAATGCGTCGATTGCAGCGTGACAAGGAAGGATTAGCGCTACAATACCAAATGCTGGCGGAACGAGTTTCTGAGCAAGCGGACAAAATAATTGAATTGGAAGGCCTTTTAACGGAGAAATCGCAGCAGCTTTGCAACAAAGAAGAGCAACTGCAGCGCCAAGTTATTTCGCAATCTGCACTAGAAACACAACAGCTTGAATTAATGACTGCGTTAAGCGAGCTGAAACTGCATCGCGCTGCACTTGAGTGCGAAAACGAAGTGAATGCCACCAATTATAGCATGCCCTATGGTAGCATGGGTAATCTAAATCAGAAGACCACACCTGATGGTCATTTAGCACCAAAAACACCACCGTCAGTTGTGCGGCACCAGATTAAGCCACAATTCCACAGTTTGCCACGGTCGCATGGAGGTGCCATAAAGCAAGTACATCGCCTTCAATCGGGCACCAATAATAACATTACCTTAGATGTCAATGCGAACAGCAGTGGGAAACAACGAAATGTGGCTTTTGCCTCTAACGAACAGATTCTGATTGGCGACAACGCTAATCCAACTGAAGACGGAATGTCTATGTATTCAAGTCTTCGATCCCAAACGCAATCTACACCTTCGCCAAAGCTACGAGAGCGTTCTGTGCGTGGTTTGCGCAGCATTTTAGGTAAATTGCGTCGCAGCAATAGCAGCAATTGTGAACTGACTTCTTTGGAACAGGCGGAACCAGATGAATTTCGTCGTGGTGGTTCACGTGCAACTGCAAGCGGCCGCATTGAATGGAGTGCACAGACTCCAATGTTCACCGATACTGAAAAGCATTATAGCAGCTGGAACGCACAAGAAGTTTGTAACTGGTTGACACACATGGGTCTTGGATGCTACCAGGAAAACTGTAGGTGAGCGTGCATCGTATCATCTATCTCTATAGCATATACCGAATAAGAAAGAACATTGTAGTCTAATGCACATCTATTTATCCCTGAGTATTGACATTTATGTTATCTTAGGATAGAGCGTATACATATCACATAAATTATTATTTAAGCCTAATTTCCAGTTTTCGATGATCTATCGTTCACAGAAAATGGCTGAAAGCCGATCCTGAAGTTTGCTTTTTTACCGCTTCACCGGTCGATATCGAACGTGAACTTCATTTAAAATCAGTTCTACACCGGAAGAAAATCATGTTAGCTATTGATGACATAACGAAAAGAGAGTTTGATGAGCTGACAATAAAGGCTGCCAAATTGGATGTGGGCTGGGTGTTGCGCTGGTTGGATGACATTGGTTTGCCACAGTACAAGGATTACTTTTTGCAGGCGAAGGTCGATGGACGTATGTTGCATCGTTTAACTCTTGAAGATCTTTCCCAATTACATGTAAGCTCATGCCTGCACATCGCATCATTGCGATGTGGTATTCTGTGCATGCGTCGATTGCGCTGGGATGCCGAAGGTCTGATTCGTCGTTCAACCAAGGTTGCTGAGCAGAGTGACGAAGCCAATATTCCGGAGAGGGAGAGCGTTGCTTTGTGGACTGCACACCGAGTAATGGAATGGTTAAAAACCATAGATTTGTCTGAATATGCTCCAAATCTGCGCGGAGCTGGGGTCCATGGCGCATTAATTATGTATGAGGAACGGTTCAATGCCGATTTATTATCTGATTTACTTTCAATACCACCAAGTAAATCTCTGCTGCGGCGACATTTAGCAATGCATTTTAAGGAATTGGTTGGGAGTTCTATAATACATTGTAAACGCGATGCTGAGGCTGCACCTGGCTATCTACCACTATCGATCACGGCGAAACTAAAGCCACTAAAACGTTCACAATTTACACTTAAACGTCGTAAAAGCGCGAAGGTCCACACTGAAGTCGACTGGACGGTTTTAGTTTGTCCGATGAATATGATAGTCCCTGCAATGTCCATCAACGCAGAGCCGATCACAGATCACGATGGATCGTTGAGCTCTAATTAATAGATATATTGTTAATTTAGTTTTAAAACTTATTTTGACACCAACCATATTTTCAATCAAATGAAAGTTGAATGCTTACAGCCACTGTACAGTATTTGTGAAAATGTAACTTGTTAACGATTTTAGCCAACCTTTAAGCAATTTTTGGTAATTACCAAACAACCAAACAATAACATATTAACAAAGCTGGCTTCTAAATGCATAATTAATATTAATATAAACCTTTTTATCTGTGCTATTTTTACACAAGCATTTGCAAAAAAAGAAAAGAAAAAAGTGTATTTAAAAGATATGATTGAAATGCGATCTAAATTCTGGCTTATCGGAGAAACTCCGAATTTATTTTTACTAACATTAATTTGTATGTTATTAGCTCCATAATAAAAGTAAATAACGCATTTTTACAGAATACAAATTTTTCGATTGTCTATTGGTTAATTTAATGACGGAAGCGATATTTTAAATTTTTAAAATAACATTGCTTAAATTGCTGAACGATTTATGCCGTGACTATTAATAATAGTTAGCGAGTTTGGACGGAATCAACATTGTATTGCAGATGGTTGCTTTTTAGCGAAAACATTACGTTTTTATTGAAAACTATCTTAAATCTATCAATCTTTGGCAGTGTGCGTGTATGTCAAGCTTATGCGGGACCCACTATTTGGCTTGGTTCGCAGCAGCCAGCAACTTATCTACACCTAGTTGTGTTGATCGGGAGCAACAGCACTCTTATCATGATAATGTGTGCAAATATCACTATCCGGTATATGATCCTTCCAATTGCGAAAGAGGTAGCGCGTAAATTTCTTTAGTTGTCTAAATTTGCAATAAGTGGCTCCCTCGGCAGATTGCAGTTGTTGCGTTTGTATTAGAAATCCCTTTTCTTTAAATGTTTTTTCAAGTTTCTCGCGCTGCTTGGAGCGGCGCGATGAGCGTCCCCTCTTTCCTACTGTCGTGGACTCAAGCCTTGTACTCGCAAGTGATTTGTGTAGCTGTTCCGAAGGATTTAACTGTTTATTGAAATTCTCTGGACTTAACGTCGAGTGTCGCATGGAACTATGAGAGTTAGAGTTATTGGAAGGACTGTGCAATGCGACTGGCACCAAGCTGCTCGGCAAGAAAATAGAGGATGTTGGAGATTCGGGGGGTATGTGCAATAGTTCCAAGCTAAGATCCGTTGAGGGCGGTGGTATGTCAATATATAATTTATTATTGCTGGAGTTTGGTGAAACTGATGTCTGGTAGTGCTGTTGTTGTTGTTGGTCTCGTGGTACAAACTCATACCCCCGCATGGTCCTATCGCCAGTGCCATTGTAATAGCGATAGTTACCTTCGGCATCCACTGACAACATCTTTTTTTCCTCTAGCATAGGCTTTGCTCCGCCCGTAAACTTAAATTTGCAGATGCTGACCTCTGTGGAGGGGCTGGAACTGTTCTCTGCCGGTATGGGTGGTATAAAAATTGCCGATCTCTTTCTTTTACGCATAACAGATGGTGTTACGCTGTCAATCGGCAGCTCTAGCGGCTCTCGTTTATTAGGTAAAGTGGTGATGGTGGTTATGGTGTCAAAGAACCCATTTGGTATGGGAATCTTTAATGATAGTTGATTGTCTTTTTCAATGGTCTCCACTTGTACGCCCAAGTGGCAGTTTGCCATGAATTTTTGGTGGTATATTCCCACAGGTTGTAATAATAATTTCTCTGATACCTTGGGTTCCTTTTCTCTAGAAATTTTTATTGATAAAGGTTTCATAGATGCTGTATGTTCTGTCAAGGATGTCGCGCGCTGCGAAGAGCTTTCACATTCAGTATTTGATGTGGGTGTATGTGTAACTAATGACGGCTTATCGCTCTCGCCGCTTGATATTGAGTAACGATCACTGGATTGATCTCGCAAGCAGAGATTCAGTGGCTGCTCTAGTGGAACGGCTGTTTCGGATGGGCTAGACACAAATTGATGTGCGAGAGCTGAGGCAGTGCCACAGGCTGAATGGTGGGACTCAACTACGGAACCGTGTCCAGGAGACTTTGTCGAGACATTGGATGGGACGATTGTGCCATAGTTTTTGTAGATTAAATGGCAAATGTCCGCCTTCTTTGGCTTGCGTCCACGTCGGGGCTTGTAGTTATCTAAGGTTATTTCGCCCATGTAGGGCAGATCATCATAATTAATGATATTGTCGCGTTTTGGGCTTGACCCGAATATCACGTTCTGCAGTGGTTGTGTCGTGGTACCTGTTATCGATTCTGATGGTGCTTCTGATCGAGGACCTTTGCATACTTCCTGTCCCTGTTGTTGCCGTTCTGCACTCCTTTGAATTTCGGCTATCTTTTTCAGCCAACTTCGTACGTTTTCGTGTGACTGATTATACTGTGGATGGGTGGCTTTTAAGGCGGGTGGTGCAGATAGAACTTCCCGAGCGCTGGAAAAATTACGTCTCTGCGTTGCTTCATAGTGGGCAGCATACTCTGCCGGCAATGCCTGGTGATGAAAACGTAATTTCACCGTTCCTGCATTAGATGTTATGCGTTTCTTTGACTTGCTCTGTCCCAAAATTTTTTGCTTCGGCACGGATAGCTCCTCCACCGGTTCTCTGTGGGCTTTCTTACCATTCATCAGATTAGCTTTCAGATGTTGTTTTGTGAGCATGCTACATGCCGTATTCTTAATAGTTTGTTGCTCCTCTGTTCTTCGAGCCAGTAACGTCTTAAATGGATAATCTTGATCTTCATCATGTTGATCATTGCTGGCTCCATGTGAGATCAATGGATCATCTGAGCCTTGTAACAACAGTTTATTGGTATTCAAGGAATCAAAGCGCTTATGAGCAGACACTGACGTGGACTGCCAGCGTTCCGATTCATTAATTTGACCTCCATCTGGATCTAGCTTTATGCATGGCAGAATTGTAGCTAGCAAACTGTTTGGCGAGCACTTCTGTTTGTTGGTATTTATGTTGTTGTGTTCACAAGCATTGTAGGCCATGTCTGTCGACCTAGTGAGATTCTCCATGTTACGCACTTCAATGAAATAGTGAAAGCATTACATTTAGTATTATCCCAATATGCAAAAACTTAAATTATTTCTTATTAACCCACACACTTTTCACACGCCGGTCATCGTCATCGTCATCGTTCGAACGTATCCGTATCCGACTCTATCGGTGGTGGCGGTGGTGATGGCGACGGCAACATAGGAATTCTATTTAAATTCTCTGCGAACTGGCAAGTGGCGCTGTATCTCTCATACAAAAACACGCACACACATGACGAGTATTCTTAATTGAGAGAACGTAGAAATTTTTGTTTTTGTACATGAAATTCGACTCCCTAGGCTAAAGTATTTGGCCATAAAAGGCTTAAACGAACACAAACACAGAATTGTGTGCCGATATTAGTGTCGAAAGGCTACAGTATGTAATATTAATTTACTCCTAACATTGACTTTATCAAATTTTACATATAAGTTTTTACCTTTCACTTTTTTGTTAATATAAGACTGATTTGTCATTGAGTCGGGCAGATTGAGAGTCGAGGATCAGCTAAGTTTTCACGCGTTATCTATCGCTCTAGATTGGGTTTCTGCATTGCCATCGCGTGCGTCTAATCGTGTTGACATCCAAAATCAACTAGTTGCGGGAAAGTCACGAAAGGCATTATTTTTGAAAATATGCTCCTTAGATGGACAAGCACTCCTCACCACACAATAGACGAAGAAAATAACGCCGAGCAGGCCAAATGAAAATCAAATAAAATTCTGCTGTTTCGCTCTTTTTCGTATTTATCATTCGTGGCTGCGGTGCGTTGTCGTGTCTGTCTGTATTTAACACCAAACACGAAGATATTTCGTGCTTTCATTTTTAGAAAATCAACTTGTTGCGCTCAACGAAGTGCGTTGCTTTGCGGTCATAAAAAAGCCAAACGTGATAAAAGCACGCCGGACAAACCAACAAAATTTCGAAAATGTTCAAACTATCCTCTATTTTCAGGTTTCATTTATGAAGTATTTTTTATTTATGGTATAAAGTATCAGTTTGGTTGTATTGTCCAATAGGCAACCGTAACAAAGATTTTGTAATATAGATCCAATACATAAGATGTTTATCTTATATAGGGCAGAATAAACTCGATCACTTTTTTTTTTAATTTAATCTTTAACAGCTGCATCATTCAAGGTGCGAGCGAGCAGCATCTACAAATTTTTCATTTGTCGTGTAGGTATTCGTTCAGTATATATCTAGATTATTAATAGATATATGCGAGACTTAAAGATAGGGCATCTGTATTTTGCTATCTAGCGTAGGTGCTTCGGCGTATTAGTGCATGTGGTATTTTCCGAAAAGGAAAAATGCCCTCAAAATATATGATTGCTTATTTTGGGAGGTATCCAAATATATATATTTATATATTTATTTATAAACATAAATTTCTAAAACTCTAAGCATGTACAAGCCGGTGCAAAAGGTTGTGAAGAAATGGGTCATTTTTAATTTATTCAAAATTACAGAATCGTAATCGTATATTTGATTTGGGGTAACTTCATTTCATATAACATTCGCAATATCTATTTAGTTCTTACGAGTAATAAAATAGCGTTTATCGCTTGAATTAAGCATTAATTAGACTACATTTTACGTTTCGAAAAATATTTTATGAAGATTTGAATAATCTGAAAGTATTTTCTTTATATAATCTTAATTATTTCTAAATTCTGTAGACGTCAATTAAGTAAGATATTATGAAAATATCAATATTTTGTCTTTAATTTAGAGCAACTACATGAACGTTGCAATCGGCCGCAACCGACTGCGTAATACTTTTTTCCCGTAAGTGCATCGGTCATTTCGGCTCCAATAATACTACCTTAATCGAAACCTTTTTTCGTAACCGTGATAGTTCAAAAGATATTGAATTTTCCGATAAGCCCTGCTTCTTGTGGTCGTAGATTTTTTAACGTTAACGGACTACGTTCACTAGAATATGTTGATTAAAAGCATCGCAATTTCGATTTGATTTAATTTTTTTTAGCCTTTTTTACCAAAAACCACTTGTTAATATTGCAAAATAAAAAATCTGTAATAACTCAAGATTTAAAACAATTCTAATTTATGCAGGCATACAATGTCTAGACATCATCTATAGCTGTACTCGATTTAGCAACGAGGGTATGATGCAGTCTATTAGCGATGTCCATTTGTTTGCATTTTTAGATCAATAAGGTATAAACGCTTATTAAAGTGGGTGAGCGAGTTCAAAAATATGCTGTCATTTGGTACGTAGTTGTCTATTGAAACCAACTACTCTGCTACTATTTACATTTTCGAATTTGAATGGCAGTGCTGCTTACATCACCATCGGCAGCACTCCGTAGATTGGACAGAACTTTATAAACCGTACGTGGTGCACATCAATTGGATGCAAAAACTTCCACAAATTTTGACATTTATTTATAAATAGCAATCAATGCGTTTCATTTATTTTTTTATTCAATACCAGCAGACTTTAAAGTACATAATTGTATTTATGGTCATAACTGCTACTTTGGCCGCCTACGCGTTGCGTCGTTCGTTTGAAGAACAACAACAAAACCAAAGGCAGGAAGAGTCCCAGCGGGGAGAAGGGACCGGCAGCTGTATGACATGATATACGGTTGTCAAAAATCATCGATTGGCTTTGTCATCAATGCCTCAACTTGTTTTAGAGCACTTTATTGAATATCAAATTAATATGCTTAAATTATTTACACGCACACTTTAAAGCTGTCATCACTATCAAATCAAAAGTTAGGCGCGCGTCCGCTGATCCAATTACGGTGGCGGCAATGCGACTGCGCTAGCAAAACATTTAACAGAAGTCAGTTCGCATGCGCCCACCAGCTGATTGGGAAAACAGGGCTGCCAGACTGGCAGGATTTGCTGCAATAGAATCGGAGAGACAACGTAAATTAAAGTGAATTTATAATTTATATATATCTTAAAATAAATATAAATGTGTAAATCAATGCAATGCATATTATTCATGGCCTGTGATCAATTTTTCTGTTTTCTGTATAACAATATTTGATATTTCAAAATTTATTTAAATTAGAATGAGCACAAACTTGCCATTTCGTATATGACAGATACTGTGTGCTAAATAGCGAACGCAATTCGTATGCGTGTAGCAGCTGATTGCGACGATATGAATGACCAGTTATTTTATACAAGAAACAGCAGAATTGATCAAATTCGAATTAATTTAATAATATATCATTAATATTTCTTATACATTTGTACTTGTTCCTATATAGTAAACAACGAATCAGACTGAAATACTGAATGCATGATTCTTTATTGCAATCGACCTTTCTACAGTTTTAGACGAACTGTGCATTTGAAACTGTGTTGGCGCAAGCAGTGCAATTTTAAAACAGAAAGTGGTTCACGTGACTGCTAACAATGCAATACAAAAATGTAAATCCAACTAGAAAAGTTTTTTATTTTGTGGGTGTGTGTATTTATTCACTCAATAATTAATAAATAAATTTTTTACATTCATTTTGTTTTACATAAATAATTTTGAATATTTTTTTGATTTTAGTTTATTTTTATTAAGGAACAATAAATGAGCTGCAGTTGCTAGTGAAGAATGTCAATATATATAATAGTTAATAGTATATATATATATATATATATATATATATAAATCCATAGTAAATTATAAATACATACATATAATAATAATAATAATATTTGAAATATGTATGCATATTTCATGTTTTGCATATTTCTGAATTTATATGGCTGCTATTAATATATATGTATGTTTATAGCCTATAAATATACACATACGTTTGTAATACAACATCAAAAATATAATAATATTATTGGAGAATAAATATAATTATGTATTTTAAAACACTTAAGTATATGCATACATGAATGCATATGTGTATATATGCATTTATTCATGTAGGTAACATCGATAAATAGTTAGGGGCTTATGTCGCTATTGTTGTATATGGTATATTCATAGTAATTGCAAAAGATTTGCTGCTTGCAGTAAAAGCCACATTCTGTTAAGTAAGCAATTTTATCAAGCCATTAGCATTTATTTTATTGCATAGTATCACTAACCACATACCACATACATACATAAATTGGCTTAATCCAGATGACCAAGCAACTTACAACTTGTATAAAAGCTGATGGACGTACAAAGCTCTAATTTTGCAAAGTTTGTCCAAAAACTTTAATTTGCTGTTTATGCATAAGTTTCAATGCATGGGAATGTAAGATAATAGCAGCGAATATCTTGCTCGATCTCATAAAGTGCAAAACTAAACCTTAAAAGGAATTCGCTGAAGAAATTGTTTGCGTTTGAAAAACTTTCTTGTGTATGTAGTGCTTTATGGTTAGTTGTAGTTGCCTACTTGCACTCTAAACTGTCAGCTATTGGTACTCACTAAATGTATGAGGTACACAATTAAATGCATATACACTCACACATGGCATGCAACAAATATGTGTTTCGAAAAGGACAACGGGAGCAATTTGTCAACTGTCGCCAATACAAAAAAGTCCGTCAGTCTTCTTACTGCGGTCTAAGCAAATTTCAAGGGGCGGTGATTGACGACCATTTAGACCCAACGAAATGCTGTTGAAATGTTTTTATATTCATAATTATTAAAGAAATGTGCACTTGAATACTTCTCGTCAAAACGAACTAAAATGTCAACAGCTCAGTTGACATGCCCCTATTCTTCCATTATTCACATAGGGGTTCCTTTTCGTATCCTTTGATGGTTGGTTGCTCGTTTCGTTTGTGAAATATAGGAACTTTTGGCTGAGGTTGTGTATTTTTGGTTAAGTAAAAACTGTATTTATAGGATTTAGTATTGAGAGCCATTAACAAAAAAATAAAATAATATTATCTACCAAATTTCATGCTTTGACACTTCAGATACTCCACAGTTTGGTTTCAGTTCACGTTTATAGATGAATTTTTGATGATTTTTTTTTTTTTTTGATTTTATAGATGGATATTACAATTCTTTTCTTTCTATGTATGTAACAGGCAGAAGGAGGCGTGCCACACTCCATAAAGTATATATATTCTTGATCAGCTCGACGAGCCGAGTTGATCTAGTCCTGTCCATACGTATAAAATAGTGCACTAAGATGTGGTTGATTGTGCTATATCTTTAGATTTTCGATGCAACGCTCCCTTCGCCCACAATTACCCAAAAATTACAACTCATGTATATCAAATACTAGCGACTTGCGATTTGGAAAATAGAAAAAAAGTTATTTAACAATAAAGTTGCGTGCGTTTGCATACGTGTGTGTGTGCATGTGTTGTTGGCTATTTCATTTATGAAAATTTCAATGATTGGTATTAGAGCTCAAAGGATTCAGGGTACTTCTTAATCGAGTCATCGATTTTTTTTTTGTTAAAGACATCTTTAACGAATATAGTGCCACATAGCTGTAGGCTTGCGAGCATTGTTAATCATGTCGTGCCAATGTTGACATCCAGTTCCACTTTCCTGTGGCCCAAGTCCAAAGCAGCCAATTTCCGTTGCTTCGCTACCCGCACCGACCACATAGATCTATACACAATAAACGAAGTAGTTAGCCAAATCGACAATATTGTTAAAAAACTAACCTCAATGGCAGCATTATGTAAGTAATTCGATTGTAGATTGAATGTAAATGCCTCGTTCCAAATAGGATTGCTTGGATCGTCAGATTTTGTAATGCTTGTCTTTTTCTTTTTTATACGCTTGCCATTTTGTATTAGATATATCTGTGATTACCATCATAGAATTAAAAATGATTTCTGATGTTATACTCAAATAGTTTATTTACCTTGACATACGGTTCTTGAACCGTATCCAAATTTCTGGCTTTCATTATTACAATGGTCAGACGTTCAGCCTGAGGAAGAAAGTTTAAGGAGCACAGCAGTTCTGGTCGCTCTTCTTTGGGCTTCTTGGTACGCAGCAAGTCACCCCATATCTAAATTAAATAAAAGAAGGTAAAACAACATTTTTTTGATTTATTAAATAGTTCTCACCTCAACAGATTTTGATAAATCTAGGCCACCAACTAAAATACGTACTTCTCCAATAATGTCGTTGTGCGAGTATCTATCATAATCAAGAACCTGTAAAACCAACTCTTTGCCCTGTAATTGATCACGTGAAACCGGAAACTTGAAATGCTGATCAAAGTATGGGCTCGATTCACCGCGATGTATATGTGTTTGACGTTTGCGATTATCTACATCTGGCTGCAGCATCAGACGCACGTAGGGGTCCCGAAAACCGCCCTCTTCAATGGGACTTAAATTGTGTGCTGTAATGCAATTGAACGTTATGCTAATATACCTAACTAAAATTAATGTAATAACCTTCAATCAAGTGAACAGTTAAGTCGAATAGGTGGTAATCATATTTTACTCGCAAGTGCAATCGACCTATGGAATGGCTAGTTTCGGGGGCGGTCAGATAGATCGGTCCATCGGGAATTCGATAAAGATCTGGTTGTAGAGAACCTAATGGCGAGGCTGGGCCTACAGTTGGGTCAATGCCGGGCTGGGAACGTGGAGGTATAAGCAATGGTGACAGAGAGCGACCGGTAGTCATGCCAACATTCATGCCTTTGCAAACCACCGAAGCAACACCACCAGCCATAACCATATTCGGCGCAGATCCAATGGCGATCCCACCTGATAAAGAGACCAGGCTACTTTGGGAGGGGCTTGGGGTCCGCAAGCCACCTATATCAGATGCAGCCTGGCTACTGCAACGAGCATCAAGCGAAATAGTTCGCATAGGACTAGGCGAACGGGCTAGATGGTGAGGAAAGGCAGTCTCATTGGGAAGTGAACTGCGTCCGTCGGGTCCAAATGTCCTTATTTGGGGTGAAGAACCGCGATGACACTATAATTTGACATCGCATAATTAGTATGAACGACACAAACAGAAACAAGATAAAGAAAAAGGATTTTGGGGAAGTGAACTTACTGACTGCCTGGACGGAGCGCTATCCATACTGCTTTGACTGGAAATTGAGGGTGTACGTTGAAGACGCGGTGGAAAGGAACGGCTCTGATGATGCAAGTGCAACGGGTTGTGAAAGGCATCAGCTGGACCCCGTAAAATGTCAGCTGGAATCGGATGGTTTGATACACTCGGAATGCCATGAAGCTGCGAGGCTGGTTGTAAAGTGTGTGACTCCTTAAAAATATTGATTTCCTGCAAAGGCCACAATTTCGAATATTTCAATATGTGATTAGGGCAAAATTTTCGACAAAGCACCTCTGAATCCGTCGGCAAATCACAACTATCGCTGCCACTACCGGCCGACACACTGCCAATGCCGCTCGTTGTCGATGTCACCGATGAGGCCGATGGCGGCGGCGTCATCGGCTGCAATGGTGGTGGCGTTGTGGATGCTGCACCTTCACTTCCTGGCAGTACTTGGGTGCAACCGTTGTTGCTGCCACTGCCACTGCCACTGCCACTGCAATTGCTTTCGTCTGCCGAATTGCGGTCAATTGTAACACGGCGAACGGCACCAACGCGCTCCTTGGCCATCCGGGACCACGATTCGATTCGCTTGTGTGCCAGCCAACAAGCTGCAGGACCCAGGCCACTCATATTTATAAGTAAACTTTAATTTTAGCCTAAATTAATTTTTCTTTTCTTTGTGTTATGGCTATTCGATACTAGGAATTTTTTTTTTGAGAGAAAGGTAGGAGGAATAGTTAAAATATTAAAAACTTCAATGTTTTTATTTTTTATATAATGGTTGGGTTTCACTACTTGGGTCTGTCGAAACTATTAATATAATTTTTATTTGCCGATACTGAACACGCCTTTGCTAAGTAGAAATTCAAAAAAAAAAAAAAAAAAAAAAAAAAAAAATATCCTTGAGAGGTATAGTTTAGTCTCTGTGAAAACTTCAGTATTTTAGCTTATCTATTTGTCCCTCTCATCTGCTAGCTAAGATATATTCTAAATACTACTACTAAGCCAATTCCATTAAATAATTATGCATATTGTATATACTTATAAGTATATTACAATCTACTACCAGTTATTTCCAACGTCGTTCGATTGATGTTTCTGCGTAAAGCAAAATTAGGAAACAAATCGAAATCAATTTCAAAGAGTTGATTCCGTGGCCAACTCGCAGCGTACCTACATAATAAGAATTAATTTGTAGTCACACCCAATACCATAGTTCAAGTAGTTTCATCAATGACAAACTAGAGGGTTGACAATTTCGTGTGCAACACAAATGTAAGCAATAAATATTTTTTGAAGTGTTAAATAAATTAAATGAATTTAATCACGTGTAGTAAATGAGACCAAAACACACACAGATAGATAGATAGATAGATAGATAGGTAGTTAGAGAGAGAGAGAGAGAGAGAGAGAAGGAAAGAAATTCAAGCGAGGAAAAAAACATATACCAACCCCCAAATTAGTTCGGGATCATAAAAATTCATTATCTGTGTAAAAATTGTCCATATACATACGTAAGAAGCAAATCTTTTTCTGTATGATGCATATGTATATATATGTGCGTTGTCTCGATCTATGTATATCACATTCTCTAAACAATTAGTATGATCTTTTCATGAAAAAGATTACACACGCTATTATAGTCACCAATTGCAAATATTTGCGTTCGATTACATGTGCTGTCTCATAAAGTCCCGGATTATGAGCTCTTCCTATTAATATATATAATTCGTATCATTGAGAGGCACCCAACCACACCATTACTAATTGACACCTATAGTCAAAGGGACAACGACCAAGCCCATTTTTCAACACCAGCGAACAACGATGACACTTCGACACACACCCAGACCCACACGCAGACATATGCTTATGTGCTATTATAGTGGTGGCTAAAAGTCCGGCAAATTTGCTTTAGAAAATGTTGAAAAACAACCCAAAAAAGAATTAAAAAGACTCTAGTCGGGAGAGCCCGACTAGAACATATCCTAATCCCGTAGATCCATAATAGTTTTTGAATATATTCCAGGCTCGTATAAAACTTTCACGATTGACGTAAATATTGAGTGTTAATATTTTTCTGTTTTGTGTAAAAATGCAAAATTGATCATATTACGTTTTGTTTTTTTTTTTTTGTTCAATTAAACTTTAATTAGAAGAGTTTTGGCAAATTTCGAGCCTGCATCCAAATGTAAAAAATAATCTAAATTGTATAAAATAAATGTGGCTACAAAATCTTGAACTTGAAGATGGAAGAGATTTAATTACCGACGCGAGCTACGGACAGACGGACAGATATGGATAGGTCTACTCGGCTTATCGTCATGATATAGAATATATCATCTGTTACATACATTTTACAAAATCATTATACCCTGTTTTACCATTGTCAACGGGATTAGCGTATAACAAGAAAAGTGGATTCCCTCCATATCATGGCGTAAAATTTCATAGAAAAGACATTTTTATAGTTTGGCTTTGTACAGCTATCATTCGCATATAAATGTCAACCCCAAAAAAAATAGACCTTAAATGCGAAAAGTACGAGGGTTGCTGATACTTCGAGGGAAGGATTCGAGTTCAAACTAACGCTTTGATATTATATCAAATTATAATTTTCCATTTATTTTAATCTGTTAAGGATTGATTAATGCCATTTTCATAGCTTCAAACTCGAGCCTTTCGTAGTTATATAATATTCTCGTTATTTCTCTTGAAAACTGTCTGACAAATTTAGTTGGTCGCAAACGACTACATTAAGAAATCAGATTGTCCATGTCTGAAGTGGCAGATCAGTTCTGCACAAGTTTCGCGATTTTCTTTTAGTTTATGGGTCGACACAAAATATAATAATAACTCACGATTAAATAGTGGGATTCGATTCGATATTTATAACCCGATCCCATTGAAAATGAGAAAACAGGATATAATGGTTTTGTTAAATGTATGTAACAGACTGAGGGAGGCGGAGACCCCATAAAGTATATATACTCTTGATCACGACGAAAAGTCCTGCCGACTTTCTATATGTATGAACGAGTCGATCTTACTAGTAGATACACTAATAATAATAATATAATAATTAAATACTCCATAGTTCCTATAAAAGTATGCAAGAATTAGAGACTATGCACACTAAGTTGGCCGAACATTTTGTGTGACAACTTTTTTCTTTCTCAACTGATTTAAATGTAACTTTCGCGGTTGATGTAAATATTGTAAGTAAATATTTTAAGGATGGCATTATGGTTTTGCTAAATTGTCATTGGCATTATCCGTGCTATTGGGTGTTAAAGAAGATATCTTTTGATGATAAGAGATACCCTAAATCCTTTGAGCTTTAATACCAATCATTTAATGATTATTATTTTATTTATAAATTGCAAACACACATGCACATACACACACACATGCATACGCATGCACGCAATATGCGTAGTGCGCAGTTATGAAGCGGCAGCGGTGCCGTTGCAACATAAGCTGTACTATAGAAACTTAATTGTTTAATAAGTTTTTTTCTAGACATAAGACATTCTTAATGAAATACTTAGACCCTTTCTGCCAAATTGCAAGTCTCGACAGGGCTAGTTTAACTCAGCTCATCGGGCTGATCAAGAATAAATATACTTTATGGGGTGTGGCACGCTTCCTTCTGTCTGTTACATACATTTGCAAAATAACATTATACCCTGATTTTCCATTTTCAATGGATTCAGGGTATAAAGAACGGGCATTCAATCCTGTTAAGGCTGCTTTACTTATGTACTTATACAATGTGAAAAAACTGTAACTGTATTGAAAATTCTAATATGTCCTCTTTCAGAGATGGATAATGCAAAAAAACATAATAGAATATGCCGGCAAATATGGTAATTAACACAGGGATGGGCCTTGTAAACAGTACAAGATAAGCGAGAAGAGTCTCCATTCTTCAGAGTCTTTTAGGAAAGATTCAAAGTTAAACATGTTCCCAATATAATTGATAGTTTAAGAATGATTTATAGACAAGGAGAAATTAATGTGTAGTTTTAACTCCAAAGATCAATGTAGCTGTATTTTCCAGTAAATCACTTTAAATAATATACTTTTTTTATATTTATACGTAGTATTAATATATATGTGTTTTACGGAAAAACAAACGACAGACAACAAACGGACATATTAGCTACAATAAACTATAAGTACATTTGTATAATCCCATCGACTTACTCGCCATTGAAATGGACAAAACAATTAATTAACTAACAATGTGAGTACACCAATGAATGGAAATTGGCTTGAAAACATTTGGCACGGAAGATGCAAAAAAAAGAGCAAATGGCATTAGTCCAACAAATTCGTACAACTCCAAAGGATACAACTAATCGGGTATTTCCGTTCTGTAAGTCTACGTAAACTCATTTAAATAGTTGTGCCACAATCGATTTAACTACAATGGTACAAATCCGTGTAAAATTTGGAAAATGAAATGAGAGTATTGGCTTTTGGATATGTCTGAGACTTGGAATTCCGAAAATATGTTATCATCATATACCCACATCCGGAAAATACTATGTCCAGTATCTGTAAAATGATATTATTTTAAGTGCGACCTGAGATCAAAAAGATACGACGGTATATTTATGTCAAACCGCGAAAGCTGTAACTTCTAAAGTTTTACAGCCAAAATTGATTAACTGTTATGTGCTCTTTCAAAAAATATCGTTTTATTTCCACAATATTACGTTAATACAGACCACAGACCAGTCTACAGATATGAAGAAGTACTGATTTTGACCTCTTTTGAATTTGAATTTGTTCTGCCTTAGATTGAAGGTAGTATTATTTTTACCAGTAACAGATCAAATGGTAAGAGAGGGTCTAAACACGTATTAATAGGGTTTTATACATGGGAAGCGTTCTGATTCTATTGATAATCCGCTGATGAAACTTGAAACATCGCCTGTCTGTCAACATGTTTATGAAGCATCAAGTTGTAGTATAACCAGCCAGCCAGAGGCGGCTAGAAATTGATCAACAATACAATGGAAATTGTACGGCTGCTAGACTGCTAAGCGGTAGCAGTAATAGCTTTTCATTGTTCCCATTTGCTCCTAGTTCTACGTGAATCTGTTATGTAACCCCGAGGCCACACACATTCGGATAGACACACACAGACACACATCAAGCAAGGGATTTTCGAGAATTAATTTAATATCATTTTGTGTTTTATCAACGTGTTTTTTGTGTCATTGAAAATTTGATCATTAAATGCGTTGATCTAGGAACCTATAGGGACAAGACGCTCAACGATTTTTACTAAGGTTACTAAAGAGTGCGAAACTTGCGTATTTCTATATAACATAATTCCATATACGTTTTATTGCGACTTACTAAATGATAATCAATATAAACTTGAAGAATGCAGCACATTTCTGTGATAGTTACACCATAATTTCCAAGTCCAATTTTGGAGAATATATGAGAAATAACAAATTTTTTCTCATCATGGCATACATATAGTTTCAAATTTAGTATCTATAAATGATTCATAAACTGCTACAACTCATGTCAGTTTTAAGAGGACGGGAATTTCTTGCGGTTAAGATCAAAACAAATCAAATTGTGCATTAGTACGAATAAAGAAATAAGTAACAAGCAAATAAACTAGAAATCAAATGCATTGAGAGGGTCTACATCAAAGACCAGCGACCTTCGACGTTTGGCTATCCTAACCCTTTCCCATATCAAAAAGTAAATGCTATTGTATCTACTCGTACCGGTAAACGCATATATTTTTAGTGCTGTATTACAATTATCCGATTTCCTATTATATTGTCATCTTATTGTTGTTGGTGTACACATACATATACGAGTTCCCAAAATATACTAAGGAAGGTAGCATTGCCAGCAGCAAGGATTGATTTGATGCATTTTCTTGGCCATGTGTCAATCTTGTTAGCAATAAAAAAGATCTTGAAAGATACTACTATTTGTTAGTTTTGTACTCTAAGTCTTCAAAATGTTTCATTTTGTTCATTGTTAAGCCTTTTGTTCAAGATCATAGCACAAATTTAGAAGAAACAAGCTACTTTTTTTATTGATCGAGTGCCATTTTGGGATATTATTTTTCCTTCCATGAACGAATAATTTAGTCGTTAACTGTGGAAGATGCAGCGGAATCAATGGATTGTATTATACATAACATATATTTTTTAGATGTTTTATTATTTAGCCTAAATACAATGTGCCAGATAAATTTACAGAAACAAAGTAGCAAGACGTCGATTTAATCTAAACATTTTTAATTTAACCCAAGCTGCAGTTACGGACTCAGCAATAACGGACTGTTTAAAATCTTTAAATACACTCAACTGCGAAATTTAGAGACTATATCTCTCAAACTATAAAAGATACATTTTATCCGACCAAACCCCCAATTAATGTAAATATATCTTGGTTTTTTAACGCCAACCAATTTTTTATATATCAATTCCTTATCACTTTCTGACATAGAGGATTTAGCCTGTTCTTGATTGTCACGTCCCTAGTTATAAGAATAATTTATCTGATTAAGATACACACGAGTATATATTTCAAATATCAAGAATCTAGCTTCAATAGCGTCGAAATGGTTTGTATTTATATGGACAGATGGACGGACGCCTGCACGGTCATTGCACAATATGTATACTCCTTTTACAAATTTGAGACTATATGAACAAATATGTGAAAAATTGAACTTTATGAGAGAATTGCAATGTTAAGCATAGTAAGAATAAATATTCTAGTTTGACTGGAAAACACCCATTGCATATTTTTACAGTCCTGTTTACAACCCTAAAATATACTTGTTCCCGACTTCATTACATGTTTTTCTTCAATTATGGCAGATTGCTGCAGAAAACACTAAAGCCTTGTAGTACCGGAATGTACACCTTCATTTTTCGAATGACAATTGTTTTTTCTCGCATATGGAATTCCAGTCATGTTTTTTTTTTCAATGCACCATGGATCTTATAGCCAAATATATAGAAAGCCACATTTTTCTCATTTATCTATTTAGACAACTAATGGAAACTCTTCGTTCTCTTTTTCACTCACTTTTTCTGCTTGAAGAGCAACAGCACCAACAATATAAACAAGTAACGAAACTCTAGTATATCTTTGAATAGAATCTGAATATGAATACTTTGAGTTATAATACTAATCATTAAAAGTTTCATTTATTCATTAATAGCAAACAACACATGCACACACACACATAAATACGCACACAATATGCAGAATGTTATGCTGCGGCAATGCTGCGCCTACATCATTACCTGTACTATAGAAACTTTGTTGCTCAATAACTTTTTATCTAGACGTACGTTCTCAATTTTTTTTGGAAGAGATTATGACATTCAAATGTATCGAACTGCCAAAATTCACTAATTTAAGTTGAACGGCGTGCGCACTAGGGCTCAAAAACAGATCCAAATTTTCAATAGTCATCGATAATAAGGAAATGCGATGAGATATCAATTATCGAGCATTTTACTGTTTATTACAAGTCTCTAGCTCTTGCCGTTTGCGAGATCGCTGCGTTCATACGGACGGACAGACGGACGGGCAGACAGATGGACATGGCTACATCGACTCAGCTCGTCGAACTGATCAAGAATATATATACTTTTGGGGGTGTGGCATATATATACATACATTTTCACAAAAGCATTATGCACTGAAATCTAATTTTCAATGGATTGAGGGTATAAAAACAACACTATGAATAGGAAAGAAGCCTTGCGCATAATTGTGCATTCACTTGGTTTGATATCTAAAAATATTAATATTAACTTTGCTTTTTGGTTGCTGGTTTGCGTCTTGCTGCCTTTTTATACATATATAAGCACATTTATAAGCACACGTATGGGTTTTCAATGAAGAGTATTGGCAATCAGTTTTACCGCTTCCTTAAAATAAACATTGGTGCACACCAATATATTTTTAACATGATAACCTTTGCCAAAAGAGATGAACTGTCAAGCAAGACGAAACAATGAGGGGCCAAAGACCTTCACTACTTTGAATTTTCTGTGGTTCCTTTGATGACAAGGCTGACAGTCAAATTTCTTGCAATATAGACATATACATTTTCATTTTACACTTTTTGCGATTAATACATATAGTTGTATAGCCATACATACATTTTTCAATTTTAGTGACAGCTTTAAGAATTTGTAAGTAAGAAATATATAGAGCCTTTTATGTATGTCGTACAGTTCAGCTCTGTGCTGTGTACGTACACCTAAAACGCCACCTGCTTCAATAATGGAAAACAACAGAGCAACAGTTTCGACGCAGCCACAAAAACGACGCAGGAAAATCCATAAAAAACTTTTCTCTGCCTCTCAAGCTGACAAGAGTAAACTTCTGGTACATACTTCAGCGCAGTCTTTTTAACAAAAATTTGATATCTGATAAATATTATAAAGAGGCCAGGCCAAACAGCTAAGCACAGCAGCTCAAGTAAATGTATTATTGATCACATTTACAAAATAGAAAACTTTCTTCGTTAACAACCATTAATTAGTTTTCTCTTTAACTTCACACGGTATTCGATTTGGCTTCATATGCTAACTCGGGACACAGAATTCCAACGTACCACACATAAGAGCAGCGCGCGTATGACTGACTTTGATTTTCTGCCTTCTTAGTCATGACAAGGACGAAAAGTTGCTACACGCACAACAAGTTGCAAAATTCGAGATGGTCGAGGTCGAAAATGACGAGTCCGACATTGAACTACGAGTTTGCAGCTTTGAAAGCTTTTTCTCAACTTGTTGCCCAATCAGCTGTTGCACTGGCTCTGCTCTGATTGTTATAAAAATGTTAGTTACAAATATTTTTCATACCGACATTCGCATAATACTTCAGTAATAAATGAAAATGTAATCATTTTTTTCATATATTGTTTTTGTCTGCACCTTGGGAAGCTGTATTTTTATTATGTCATAACCAAAGCCTAACAATATTTGTCGTATTAAATTACAGCTACACTTCCATATTGCAGACTGACTGACTCTGTCTTCTTTTTGTTATTTATTTTTATTTTTATTATGTTTAGCGTTCAGTGGCAGAGAATGGTTAATTTTCGAAAAAGCTGCAAAAGCTCTGTTTCATCTGGAAGCTTTTATAAACCTGCATAAAACTTTCTATTTGCGTTTGAACACTTAGATATATGTATATGAACATACATATATATTCATATATATACATATATGGGGATAATCCAATAAAAATGTGCGCAAATATATCTCTATATGCATATGTAGGTGTCAATACACATAGCCAAGTTAACCTGTATGTGAATATGTATGAGGTTGGTCGTATTTAGGAACTTAATATGTACTTACTTTTTATACCCTGAATCCATTGAAAATGGAAATTTCAGGGTATAATGTTTTTGTGCAAATGTATGTAACAGGCAGAAGGAGGCGTGCCACACCCCATAAAGTATATATATTCTTGATCAGCTCGACGAGCTGAGTTGAACTAGCCCTGTCCGTCTGCCCGTCCGTCCGTCCGTCCGTCCGTCTGTCCGTCCGTCCGTCCGTGTAAACACCTGGATTTCTGCAACCACAAAAGCTAGAGACTTCAAATAAAAAGCAAAATGCTCGATAATACCATACGCTGTACGAGTTTATTTTTTTTTTTCGATAACTCATCCCATTTCTTTTTTATCGATAACTATCGAAAATATCGCTTTGTTTTTGAGGTCTGGCGTGCACACCGTTAAAGATAGAATCGTGCACTAAGTTGTGTTTGATAGCTATATTGAATCCGCACATTTTGTCATTTTTGGATTTTTGATGCCACGCCCCTTTCGCCTACAATTCAACAAAAACGATAACTCACGTATATCAAATACTAGAGACTTGAAATTTGGCAACTAGGTACATTTAGATGTCATAATCACTCCCCGAAAATTTCATTAAGAAAATAGGTCGAGAAAAAAAGTTATTAAACAATAAAGTTTCCATAGCACAGCCTCTGCTGCAGCCGCAAAACTGCGCAGTGAGCATATTACGTGCATGCATATGTTTGTGTGTGTGTGTGTGTGCATGTGTTGGTTACTATTAATGAATAAATGAAACTTTTTATGATTGGTATTACAGCTCAATGGATTCAGGGTATCTCTTAGTCGAGCAGTCTCTACTAGAGTTTAGTTACTTGTTTTTTTTTCAAGCTTTTGTCGTTTGCGAGTTCGCTGCGTTCATACTAACGGACGGATGAACAGACGGACATGGCTACATCGACTAAGCTCTGATCAACAATATATATATTCTATGGGGTGTGACACGCCTCCTTCTGTCCGTTAAATACATTTACACAAAACCGAGCTGATCAGGTCGTCATCAAGGGGATATAATTCAATTTTTAACTTTCAGTTAATGATAGCGTTTTGTGTAGTAATAAAGTAACGAGTCCAATTTATTATACTCTGAATCCATTGAAAATGAAATTGTATGTAACAGGCAGAAATAGGCGTGCCACGAACTGAGTTGAACTAGCCCCGTCCGTCCGTCCGTATGAACGCAACGATCTCGTAAACGGAAAAAGCTAGAGACTCGAAATAAAAAACAGAATACTCGTGTATACAAGTATACGCAGTACGAGTTTGTTTTATTTTTTCAATGACGCATCCCAATGATATATCTATGACTAACAGTAAGTAAAATTTTTAAATTTTACTCTGTTTAACCATTCATTAAATTCAAATCGAGCTCTAACTTCAACCTGGCTCTATACTTCAAAGATAATATTACTATAAATCAGTAAATAATAATAAATAATATAAAGGGCAACTAAAGATTGATGTAAACACTAAAAATTAAGCACTTGAGACCAGTGCTCTGCGTGAGACTGGGCTACGAACTCCCTGGCGACAAACTGTCTAGAGTCTAGACAAGTGTAAAGTGTGCACCTGGTCAATGTATAACTGTCTGCGGACAGGTAGTGCCTTCGGGCTCACCTGTTCAAGTTTTCAAAAGAATTTTTGGTGGCAATGCTGCAGCTAATGATATTTTAACAAGATACCGGTATTACCCAGCATTCAAGAACTACGTGTCAGGCGGACAGCGTAGCTAAACAGCTTCCAAGCCTCCGGGGTAGTTTTCATTCATGAAATGTGCTATATAATGCCCAAAAACACTTGATAGCAAAGAGGGTTCACAGTTAAGATTCCACTCATTCATGAATTGCGCGTGCTTATTTTTATTGTCTATTAAATTTATTCAAGTCTAAGAATAATACCCAAGAAGCTTTAGAGATAGCCCATACTGCCAAAAATTGAATACAATTAATGTTTTCTTTTTATACCCATTGAAAATTAAATTTCAAGGTATACTGCATTTGTGAAAATGTATGTGATAGGAAGAAGGAGGCGTGTCACATCCTATAATGTATATATATTCTTGATCATCTCGACGAGCTGAGTCAATCTAGCCCTGTCTGTCTATCCGTTCGTATGAATTCGAGATCGTTTTCTCATTATATTTTCTTATCGATACCTATCGAAAATTTGGCTCTGTTTTTAAAGCCTCGCGTGCACAACGGTTAAGATAGAATCGTACACTAAGTTGTGGTTGATTGTTATAATGCATTCGTGTATTTCGTCATCTTTTAGATGCAACTTTGCATTTTAGATGCCACGCCTCCTTCTCCCAAAACCCACAACAAAATTTACAAATTCCGTATATCAAATACTAGAGACTTGAAAGTCGGCGAATAGGCACATATATATGTCATTATGTCTAGAAAAAAACTTAGTGAACAATTAAGTTTCCATAGTAAAGCTTATGCTGCAGCGGCAGCGCTGCCTCCTCATAACTGCGCACTACGCATATTGCGTGCATATGCGTTAGTGGCTATGAACGTATGTGTGTGTGTGTATGCATATGTTTTTTGTTATTAATGAATAAATGAAACTTTTAATGATTGGTATTAAAGCTCAAAGGATTAAGGGTATCTCTTAGTCGAGCAGTCTCGACTAGAGTTTCCTTATTTTGATTAATTTGTATCAATTCTATATTCAATCCATATGTTCTTTGTAACTAGTCTAAGGAGTGCTATTTACAGACTACTATATTCAATGAATATGCAAAAAACAAAAAAAAAAAAAAAAAACCTACACAACAGGAGTTGGTACCACCTACCTGAGCACTTCAGTCTCAAGAGTTCGATCTTCAACTCAAGTGGGCGCACACTTGAAAAACAGTAAGGCAAGACTTTCATAGACGTCACTGATAACGATCGTGCAATAGGTGAATACTACCTGAGACGAATTTTCAAGAATGTGCACAATGAATGGAATTCAGAATTCTGTTTAAAGCCACCGACTGGGCTATTTTGCCCAACTGCTGACCCGTAGGGGCGTAGGTGCAATTGCGTTTATTAGCACCGCACCCCTCATTCTTTCTCTCTCATTGAATTTAAGAATGGAGAGTAAAATACGTTTGCCGTACTCATTCAAGGATCTATGACAATTGTTGTTGACTTTGTCTAATTCAGCTAAAAGACTCCAAGGAGTTTTGTTGCGCCTGATTCGTTTTGGCCGGTACCATTTGATCATTCCTACCCGAGTACAATAGCCTCTATGTTGATGCATTCTGCGCCCAACTATAGGGCACTACTAAAATTTAATTAAAAGCCTTGAGATTTTCGAGTATAGTTTTAAAGTAGGACCTTTGTAGCGGAAAATTTTACATGATCAATTCGGACGCAATGACAATACAATTTTTATTATTGTCATCAATACCGTTTGATCAGCTGTCCACGTCTTGAAGTAAATACAATAGCAAATGAGTCATAATTTTTAAAATTTTTTTTTTTAATGCCTTAGCTGAAAAACATTTTACTAAAATGTGAAAAACATTACTAGTAAAGTTTTAAATATCAATCCTATACAAAATTTACTCAAATTTGTATTTGAATAGCATACCCCAACGGCGGCATAATCTACGATTTACTACGCCTGTCGACTTACAGGCAGTTGTTCCCAATTCTATTAGAATTTAACGAAATTACTTTAGTTGAGTTGTGTGCAAATGTAATCTGACAAATTTCGGAAAAGAAAACGCATTTCAGGAAATAATTTTCTAACTAATTGGATTAATGTAAAACGCATTATCTGTTATAACTTCATACAATTTTTTCTAGTTCTTGCGCGTATGTCAAAGTGTGGATAGCTATATCTTTAGCTGGCACTTTCTCCTTTTGGCTCGTGTGTAAATCAGCATAGTTAAAATTTCCATCCTCATCTAAGGTCCACTTCCGTTTTGTGATCATAGCTTGCATCTCTTGGCTCCCAGGCTTAAGACCCAAACGTAATGCTGCCTGCTTTTGTCCGATCTTGCCATACGACTTTTCTATGCAAGAGGCTATTTCTTCCCGTGCAGTACCAACCAATAGATCCATAAAATCTGCATACAGCTCCGATGGCATTGACTTCTTTGCCTGCAAAATTTTGTTGTACCGCCCTTCCATGAAGTAGTTCTCCAGCGACAATACCGGCGAAATGAAAGGGTTTTGTAGTAGCAGAGCCGACGGCAAACGTTCCAACTCAATATGAAAATCAGCGATGCGATTGGTGGCCAACAAATAGAGCAAATGAAGACCTATGAATTTGTGCATATTCTGTGAGAGGTCTAGATGCTTGTCATAATCGAAGTAGTACATTTTTAGCTGGGTCATATATCGCTCAAAGGCGGCATTATCTTTGACTTTGATGCTGTATTCAATAGCGATTTCCAGTATATCCCGTGACCTCTGCAACTGTTCTTTCTGTTGGGGATTTACTTCATTATCCTCATTCTGTACCCCCACGTAGCCGGTGCGAGCCATCTCCAATTTAAGTGAGTTCAAAAGCTGGCTGCAGTGCGACAAATTTGGTGAAGCTTTTGACCACTCTGCTTTCAGATCCTTGTAAAAATTCGACATCTCGATATAACGATTAATTTTTCAGATATACATTAGTATTTTGCATCTGCTGATTTGTTGTTGAAGTTATATTAGATTTGATTTGCCGCTGAGTCGCTGCTGAGAAGTTCTACTCCTAGGCCTACTAGACATTTCAAATAAATACACCTGGTATATGCTCTACCCTGAATCCATGGAGCTAATATACCAATCATTAAAAATATTAATTCGTATAGCGTATAGTATTTACGATCTGTTGAAAATAGATCTGGCAGAGGACTTATTAATTTCGTTCATTCGGGTCAGAGAAAATCGATTAATTTAGGTGTTCTCGCCAATACATTATAGGATTTGTCACCCACACCTACTTCTATCAGTTATTTAAATAATTTCTGATTTTCTATTTTCAATGTCTTAAATTTATAATGTAAAAGATAGATACAGATTTTGATTAAATTATTTTATTTTAGGCTATTAGACATTATGAATATCTTAAAATAAATAAGAAAGGGTTTTTTGTACACGTATCCTTCTAAAATGTATTCTACAAAATGTTCTACGCACAGCAATTGGCTATTGGTGACGTGTGGGGACTACTAGAGTTGGTTGATAAATTGAAGGTGGGGCTTTCGGAGTTGCCTTTCTTCTGCTTTACGCGTCGATTCTGGAACCATATCTTCACTTGTTTCTCTGATAGTCTTAGGCGGTTAGCAATCTCGATACGGCGCAGGCGTGACAAATAAGCATTGTGGGAGAACTCTTTTTCCAACTCAAGCAACTGGGTGCTGGTAAAGGCAGTACGGATGCGTTTGCTAGAGTCGGCATAGTCGCTGATCAATGGGGTGATCTCCAAGCCGGCGCTGGAAACTCGTTGAGATTTAACGGGAGAGCTAACAGGCGAACAAGAAGACTCTCGCTTGAAGCGTTTTATTGGCTGCTCATCAGGATTGCCATAATCCAACGAAGTACTTGAAGATGCCGATGGCGAAGTACAGAAGGTACCAGCTTCTTGGACGGTTAGACCGTAGACGCCCGCCGACGTCATTGATGGCAAAGCCAGTTGAGTATTGGAGTTCTGTGAAATAGCATTTGCCGACAACGGAGGAGACGGATAACAGTCATCATAGCTTCCAAACCCATTAGATGTGCGCTTGGACGAAAAAAGCTGCGCATACGGATGATACAGAGACGCATGAACAGCAGCTGCTGCAGCTGCTTGATTCTTTTGTTGCTGTTGTTGTTGCTGGATGCCAAGTGAGAAAAGGTAGCTGCCAACATAACTGGCTGGATATGGCAGCATGGGTATTCCTGGCAACATTGAGACACCAGCAGCTGAGGCAGCCACAGCAGCAGTCGTTGCATTGGCTGTAGGCGATCCAAGTCTTTCCGTATTAGTATTGAGCTGTGGTATATCGCTGAGCAGCGAGTCCATTAAAAATGACCGCGACATATTTGCTAACAGCTATGAATATTTAATTCTGGTAACCAGCTTGGTGCGCGATCCTAGCACGATCACTGTATGAGCGTTACTGGTTAGCTCTTGGTTGTTTTGTTCATTTTATATAGTCAGCGGTGGTTCAGGGGTTGTTTTTGCACACCCTTGACTCTGACCTGAGCATCGTTTTTATTGTTGACTTCTTCGAGGGTTGTTTGCTTCTTTCTCTAGCCATTAAGCCACCATTTACAGCTTGTCTTCGTAAATATAGAAACTGTATCCATTTAAGCTCCGCCCCTGACACACACAGATCGTACACAAAGGCAGGTACATCATGTATATAGAATGGTGCGCATCTGTATGTGTGTGGTTGAATGTAATTACGACTGTATGTATGCATTCCACGCTGAGCATACCATGAACCATAGAGAAGAATGCCTTAAAGTAAAGTTTTAAGCTACGATTCTTTTATTTGGTACAAGTTTTGAGTTAAATTTTTTGTTGTGCTTTTAGTTTCCATTTTCAGAGATCGAAGTATATTTTATTCAACTATTCAACTATTTTTACTTGTCTATCAAAAGTCTATCTGGATCACACTTAGCTTGAGACGTCACCATTTTATATCCAACAATACTTTTTTTTAATACTATTTAGAAATATGTAGTTGACTTTGGAGGTCTTTTTAATGAATACACATATTTTGTATAGTTCACAAAAAACACTTTTCAAGTACTAGAGCTTTGAGTTTTGGCAAAATCACAAATATGTCATAACCACTTTTTGAAACTGTTGCACGAAATCTCATCTAGGAGATATATTAAACAATAAAGTTCCTATAGAATAGTCTCTGCCGCTGAGAAAAATTCTTGCTTTTAGCAATGCACAAAATAAACATCTGAAATTTTAGATTCTTTCCTTCTGCTGATTCAGCAATTAAACATTTCTGCAAGCTCCCAAGCTAGTGGCATAGCGATGCACATACGGGAACGGAGTATGACGCAGTCGGACGCAACATTATATACCAATAATTAATAATGAGAAAAGAGCCTCTTGATTAATATTAATAAAATTAATGTACCTTATAAAGACATCATATTCATACTGAGTCATAAAATCTAAAAATAAACAAGTAACTAAACTCTAGTCGAGACTGCTCGACTAAGAGATACCCTGAATCCATTGAGCTGTAATACCAATCATAAAAAGTTTCATTTATTCATTAATAGTAAACAACACATGCACACACACACACACACAAACATATGCATGCACGTAATATGCTCACTGCGCAGTATTGAGGCTGCAGAAGAGGCTGTGCTATGCAAACTTTATTGCCTAATAACTTTTTTTCTCGACCTATGTTCTTAATGAATTTTTTTTTTCGGGGAATGATTATGACATCTAAATGTACCTATGTGCCAAATTTCAAGTCTCTAGTATTTGATATACGTGAGTTATCGATTTTGTTGAATTGTGGGCGAAAGGGGCGTGGCATCAAAAATCCAAAAATGACAAAATGTGCGGATTCAATATAGCAATCAAACACAACTTAGTGCACGATTCTATCTTTAACGGTGTGCATGCCAGACCTCAAAAACAAAGCGATATTTTCGATAGTTATCGATAAAAAAGAAATGGGATGAGTTATCGAAAAAAAAAAATAAACTCGTACAGCGTATGGTATTATCGAGCATTTTGCTTTTTATTTGAAGTCTCTAGCTTTTGTGGTTGCAGAAATCCAGGTGTTTACACGGACGGACGGACGGACGGACGGACGGACGGACGGACGGACAGACGGACAGGGCTAGTTCAACTCAGCTCATCGAGCTGATCAAGAATATATATACTTTATGGGGTGTGGCACGCCTCCTTCTGCCTGTTACATACATTTGCACAAAAACATTATACCCTGAAATTTCCATTTTCAATGGATTCAGGGTATAAAAAATAAGAGATACCCGGAATCTTTTGAGTTATAATACCAATCATACGCATGCATTCATATGCTTGCGCAATTTACGCAGCGGCTGCAGCATAGGGTGTACTATGGATTCTTAATTATTTAATAGACATACGTTTTTAATAGGGTATAATTTTGACATTTATATGTACCTATTTGCCAAATTTCAATTCGATTCGATATAAGGGATTTGTGAATTTTTCTGAATCGTGAATCTTTAACGGTCTGCACGCTAGACCTCAAAAACAAAACGATGAGTTATCGAAGAAAAAAAAATCGTATGGCGTATGGTATTATTGAGCATTTTGCTTTTTATTTCAAGTCTAGCTTTTGTGGCTTACGAAATCCAGGTGTTTACACGGACGGTCAGAAGGACGGTCGGACGGACGGACCGACGGACAGGGCTAGTTCAACTCAGCTCGTTGAGCTGATCAAGAATATATATTCTTTATGGTAAGTGGCACGCCTACTTCTACCCGTTACATACATTTACACAAAAACATTATATAGGGTATAGAAAAAATCTGTTTTAAAACTTCATTTTACTTGCTTTGTAGAAATATGAACTTCAAACTTTTTTTTTTTTTAAATACAATTTTAGGGGACTTTACATTTTGTGGAGATCCCATAGAAAGCTGAAGTCTACAAATTTCATGTCATCCTTTTGCTTAACAATTTGTCTATGTGCGTTATTGTCGGCACACTAAGATAACCTTAAAATGTTTTTATGGACGCATTATATTTGTTCGTCTAAGAAATCGGTTGAAAATGCCCTTACATACATACAGCGAGCTACAGACTCACACAAATTCATTCAGGTTGAGCTGTGGCATTTCATTCACGACCTGGACCCTAGACCCGATGCCCATTGCGTCTTTGTGTCCGACCAGACAGTAAGTCGCCTTAGAAAGAGACAGCGAGGGCAATGGCTAACAGGAAAGCAAGAGCAAGAGCAAGAGCAAGAGAGTTTCAGTTTCAGCTACATTACAGAGAAATATTTGGCTGCAGTCTTATCATTTGTTAACTGACTTTAAGGATTTACAATAATTGTCCTTTTCACGCCATTGTCCAATGGCGTGTGTAATGCTTTGGTGACTGCCCGGGTGCTGCTTTGTGTTATTATTTTATTTCTTTCTGTGTTGCTGCATTGATATTTTATCATATGTTAAGTGGCTATACAACTCCACACAATTACTAACGCTAATTGTTGTCCCATTCTGACGGTAAATTTCTCATTGCATTGTTAACTGCAGTTGCATAGCTTTAGGGTCTTGAGTCCGACTTATCGTTTGTTATTTTTTTTCTCCTTTGGGGCATTGTTAGTTTTGGCTTCTGCTTAATTGGCGTACTTTTCTTATTGTAAGCCTATGCAAAAATTCTTTGCAGCGTATGCCGCAGCTGCAGCAACGAAGATTTTTTTTGGCAATGCGTTGTGTAGGCGTTGCGTCGGTCTCGTGCTCAGAATCTGAACCAGTTTTTTTTATATTCGTTATTTTTGAAGGGCCTTTTGAGAATTTGGTTGTGCACACCTTTGACCACAACATTTTTTCTATATGCTCCGCTTATATTGGCGATCGAATAGACTGCGCTATTATGGCAGTCCGTTTTCTAGGAAAGAAGAAAACAATTTCTCTGACATTCGCGCTCAATTGACAGAGTATTTGAAATTTAAAAGCAAACATTTTCAAGAACACAGAAAAGTAAAACAGAGCTGTAAGAATTGGGGGATCAAAAAGTAAATCGCCGCAATAAATATAATTAATATCATATATATATATATATATATATATATATATATATATATATATATATATATATATATATACTTTTAATTGTAAACAAAACTCGGGTAACACCATACATATATTTATAAGTTTACAGAATGAGAGAGAGAGAGGAGAGACGAGTCTTTTGGTGTACGCTAAGAACCACCACCAGAACCACCAAAGAGATGGGATATACTTCACCCCGCTCGGCAATGAAACTTCAGTTGTTTTCATTGTATAACAACATCATTCATATTAATTGGTTGTGACATTTGCATTTGAGCGATTGTTGTAGTTGCCATTGTTGCTACTTTGCCCAGCGCATCAGCGGCTAATACTCTCATTTATACTGAGGGTTTATTTAGCTTGGGGCCCTTGATGGCCAGAGAGTGGAGAGGAACACTTTCATGTAAAGCATGTTGGCTTAACAAATATGACTTCATTAACGTTCCAGTAGACTCATATTAAAGCGCGGTTATGAATAAATTATAAAACTGCTTTTCTCTAGTGAATAATTTGGGTTTCGGTGCGTGTTTCTGGGGCAACAGACCTCCGGCGATTAAAGAGTGTGTGCAATGTATGTTTGGATTGTCCAAATTGTTCAAGGGCTTATAAATCTACTATGGGTTGAGACTAATACTGTTTGCTATAGAAATATATTTCAAAGTCGTTTTCCGACTGCTTAAAATTAGATACCATTCGAGCAAAGGACTAGGTCTACAATGCCATAACTCCATGATTCATTTATGAATGAAAGTCACTGCTGCACAAAGATCGAAAACAATGAAACGATGCATTATAAATTGCGAGCTGCGAGCACTTGCAATGATGTGCAGATGTCTTTGTTCATAGCTATTCACATAGCTGATGTCTTCGGGACTGTGATAGGTCAGGTAAAGATAAGGACCAGCTATTCTACTTCAGCATTTAGCGGCCATCGTGGTCAAGGTCAGTTCCACTGCCACTACGATTAATCAGAAATATTTGTTGAGGTCAATGTTGTGGCTTTTTGAAGAGGCTAATAGGGTGTAAATGTCCAAACAATTGAAAACCTAGCCAGTTAAATTTCTGAATGTGCATTCATCAATTACAATGGACCGGAGTTTCGTATATTTAACAAGCAATAAAAATATATAAATAAATAAAAAACACAAGTATCTCAGACCTACTCAACATCCCTCTCTACCAGGTCGCCAAGTCAACTGCCAAATCCAGTCAATAAAAAAAATATTTAGGCAAAGGAAAATAAATAAATAAACGGATAAGGGAAGTGGGAAAGCGCGACCGTTCCAGTTGACAGTCGTTGGACTCTGCGCAATAGGCGGCACTGTTTTATAAGAAGTGTGCTCATGATGATATCGAAACAACCCTTGGATTGACTCAAATGAATAAATATAACACAGAATGCACACGGCACCATTATCAATTAATAGACATGGCACCCTTCTGCAATTTGTAGCAGTTGTTACATTCGCTATCTCTTTGTGGACCTTATAACCGTTTATTACTTCTAAATTGACAATCATGGCTGCCACGAAGTACAGAGAATAGAAACAAAATCTATAGTTTAAAGCTTTGACTTATTGAGGATTAATAATTAATACGTTCGAGTGTGCACGCGATCTGTTACTGCGCAGTGTATACGTTGGCAGCTCTGGAACTGGGACATAACCTAAACTATGGAAACTTCATTTTTGAATAAATTTTATAAATATTGAGATCGTAATAATGCACTTGCGAATATGCCAAATTTCAAGCATCTAGTATTTGATATGAGGGATTTGTAAATTTTAGTCGGAGGGAGGTGGTATCCAAAATCAAAAGATACAATACTAAGTGCATGATTCTTGAATAAATGCACGTAAGGACCCAAAAACGGCAAAAAGTTTTCGATAGTTATATATTGTATATATATATATATAATATATATATTATATATTATATATTATATATTATATATTATATATTATATATTATATATTATATATTATATATTATATATTATATATTATATATTATATATTATATATTATATATTATATATTATATATTATATATCATATATTATATATTATATATTATATATTATATATATATAATACGGAAATGGGATGAGTGATGATCGAAAGAATAAATAACTCGTACTGCTATAGTATGTACGACTATTCTGTTTTTATTTCAAGTCTCTGGTAATCGGTAACTTTTCCTGAATAATTGTTAAAGATTTATAACAAAATAAAAAAATCAGTTAAATTTTTTTATCTTTTTCACTTTAAAAGCTAGAGTCATTAAATTGTTAATGTACCTTTATGTATATTTTTATCAATTTCAGTTTTGTTACATTTGAATACCAGCCCCGAATTTACTCAAAATCTTACAAATTATTTTCAGTCGCAAATATGGCATATATATAAAGGTGTTTGGCTTAAAAAAAAAATATTTACATCAAATGGTGACATTTTCATAAAAATCCGTTGATAAACGCAAAAGGTATTAAACAAAATGTTATCAAAACAGAACGAAACGTAAAGCGCACAGAGCCAAGTTGGCGCCTATACATTTTCATTATATGTATATACATATGCACAAATTCATTCAAATGCTTGCGCACTATATTCTAAAAATCGTGATTGAGCTTAAATTTGTTTTCGATTCTTCGTCTATCTATTTCTATCTCTCGAATTGAGCTTGCATAATTCTTTATAAGATGAAAAAGATAAAAAATCATACCTGATTTTTCATATTTTTTTAAATTGATAACAATTATTCTGGAATAGTTATCGATTTTCTGAAATAAACTCGATATGCGCGTCGTCTATAAGCGCCTAGAATATATATACTTTATGGGGCGTGGCACGCCTCCTTCTGCCTGTTACATACTTTTAACAAAACCATTATACCCTGTTTTCCCATTTTCAATGGGATCATGGTACAAAAAGACAGATATGTGATAGAAGGCACACTTCTCAGCGAATATAGGTGAATTTGATTCTCGTTCACATTTCAATGTATATGCAGCTTACCTTCATATTCAATTTACGCATTATCCGTGTCTCTTCCCAGCGATCCAGCTCGTCCCATTCCTGTTTTGAGAACATGAAATACTAAAAAGTCGCTATAAAATAGATAAATGTAGTTTATATTACTCACCTTACCACGCCTACGTAGTAAATAATAACGGTACATAACAATAGTTACGGCCAACAGAAGCGCCAGCCCAGTGCCAGCCGCGGCACCCAATACAGCCGAACTTACCATTACCATTTATATTCCTATGACTGTCTTATTCTTCGGCTCAGTCAGATTTGTGAGCCTTTAAAATATAAGTCAAGAAAACAATTTTAAGATGTTGTGCTCATTCACAAAGCACAAATATGTGCTTAGAAAAAGGTATAGATAGAAGCTATGCTACACAAATAAGAAATATTTCGCCAAAATATTGCGCCAAATATGTATCAATATGTATCTGTTAATACTCCAATCATTGAATGTGGGCGGTTTCTAAACATTGGGAAGACTAACCGTACCTTTTGCTATATACCGTGTGTCAAAAAAGTATTGGCACACTTCTGTGCTGTAACTGTTTTTTCAACACAGTTATAAGTAAATTAACAACGATATTTATTTAAATCATGTATTATAATATTATGGAACATAAAAAAAAGTACATATCAGCTTTGGTACAATTGCATTGACTAAAATATAAAAAAAGGCACAAATTTACATCAAAAAAGTATTGGCACACAAGACGTAATTTGTTTTTGGGGCGGTGTTTTGAATTGTTTGCAATGATATATGAGCCACTCCTGAACAAGATATGACGAATGTTTTAGGTCATTATCTTGCTGAAACTGCCAATCAGTGCCACTGAGACCCAGGGTTTGAACACTTGGACTTAAATTTTCTTTTAGAATATCTCTATGAATATGTTTGTCCATAGTGTCATCAACAAATACGAGGTTGCCAACTCCAGAAGCAACAAAACACCCCCAAACCACCACATTACCTCCATCGTGTTTAACCGTTTTGATCACGTTATTTTGCTGAAGATCTTTATTAGGTTTCCGCCAGACTTTTTGCGCTCCATCCGACCCAAATAAATTAAATTTAGACTCGTCACTAAAAATAATTGTGTTCCAAAATGAATCCGGCTTATATATGTGCTGTTTGGCGAACTCTAGCCTCTTTTTCTGCTTCGCCTTCGAAATAAAAGGCTTGCGCCTAGGAAAACGACCATGATAACCGGCCTTATACAGAGTATTTCGAACAGTTTGGGGGCTGAAATTACTACCAACAGATTCATGTAGGCTGTCGAATAGTTTCACAGCCGAAGTATGTGGATTTCGGGCCACTGTGGACACCAGAATCCGTTCCTGGCGTTCTGTTAATATTTTAGGTCGGCCGGATCTGCGTTCTGGAGCTATTTGACCTGTTTGTGTGTAATGCATAATAACATTTCTTACACTAGACCATGATCTGTCTATAAGAGTGCCAATTTCATGATAAGATTTATTCTCTAAACACAGTTTAATGATCAATTTCCGTATTTCCAAAGGAATTTCTGTCCCTCTCCCCATTTTGCTCTTGTTCTCTTAAATTTCCAATTATAAGTAATTACAAACACTTGCAACAGACGAAACAAAGCAAGGGTTGAACGAAGGATTGAAAAAACAAACGGTAACTACCGTTAACTTACGGTCGTTGTAACGAAAGAGATTTTTGCAATACTTTTTTGATGTAAATTTGTGCCTTTCTTATATTTTAGTCAATGCAATTGAACCAAAGCTTATATGTACTTTTATTTATGTTTCATAGTATTATAATACATGATTTAAATAAATATCGTTGTTAATTTACTTATAGCTGTGCTTAAAAAAAAGTTACAGCACATAGAAGTTGGATTTTACAAGTGTGCCAATACTTTTCAATCGTTTCAATCGTCACGTTTTTTTACTATATCTCCAAAGGGAGAAAGTAAGCAAACTCTATTCAAGACGGCTCACTAAAATTAATTGAGATTTGGAAAATGAGCACATGGTAATATATTAAAATTTCAATAAAAACGGCCAAATATAAAAAAAAGTACTATTCTGCAGCTGTAGCGCTGTCCCTACGTAAACTACGCAATGCGTGCGTAAGAGTGTGCGTGTGTCTGTGTTGTTTGCTGTTTATGATAAAAAAAATATTTGTATATCAAGTCAAAGGATTCAGTGATCCTCTCATTCAAGCCATCTCGACTAGAGTCAAATACAACGCGCAGCTGGTTGCGTCTAACAACGTTCTTAGTTGCTTTAAAACTAATAGCAAGCAACATAATTATATTTTAACATTGGGTGCAATCAGGTTTACAATCAGCGTATTTTATTTAGGCCCACTATTTGTGCGCTGTGATTTTCGGCGTGTAACGAAATAGGATAGGTAGATTATTATGTTGCAAGCAAATTCCTTATTTTATTCAGTTTCTTCTGCTTCTTGTTCCACTGCTACTTCATCTAAATAAATTTCATCTTTGGACGCCTCGTCATCTTTGCCGCCATCATCGTCTTTGTCGTCCTCAGTGTTTATGCTATCGTCGTTATCATCGTCATCCTCATCATCCTTAATTTCCTCATAATCGACTTCATCATCATCTACTACGTCAGCTTTCTCTGATTCTTCAGCTCCAGCTACTGCGCAAACGAGCACAAAGCCGAAGAGGGCAAGCAACAAAAAGGTACGCATGTCGATTGATTTCTTAATGAACTGATCTCTTAAGTTCTGCGTGGCAAGTTTTTATATCTTTTTATGCCATTGCATCTAGTTGTTATTATTTGTTTAAAAACAGCTGGCGTGTTGATTGGAATCAAGTCGGACACGAATATTCGAGGTTTGATAAATATTTGCTGTCTTTGTTTATGATGTTTTCGTTATATATAATTCATAGTTTTCTGAGAACTGGATAAGTTTGAACAATTGGTGCCAGATGGAACTTTGTTGAAAATATTTGTTAAATTTTCGCACATGAAAAAAGGTTTACAATTTGACAGCAACTTAATGATATTAAGATTTTAAGCAGACTTGAGCAGAAAGTCTTGTATAATTGCGTTGCCTCCATTAGTTAATACCACTTTCCCTTTAGTGAGCCAAATTTAATAATTTTGATATGTTCTAAAATTTAATCAGAGCAAAATTATTGCATTATATAGGCACACCACAATCACTTTAATTCTTAAAAAATGATCAGTCACTCAAAAAAGTTTTGATCAGTGCTATACAATTTTCAATATATATATACATATATATATATATATATATATATATATATATATATATATATATATATATATATATATATATATATATATATATATATATATATAAATATATACTTTTCTGATGCTCTTTGCTCGCAATAACTGCTTTTATTCAATAAAATTAAAATAAGGATAACAAGTAAGGAGACTCTAGTCGAGACAGCTCTTTAGAGCTGTAATGTAATCATTAAAAGCTTCATTTATTTATTAACTGCATACACCACATGCACACACACGCACACGTACTGCGCAGTTAAAAGGCGGCAGCGCCGCGGCTACAGCATAGGCTGTACTGTGGAAAATTAATTGTTTAATAAGTTTTTTTCTAGACTTACGTTCTTAATGAAATTTGTACCTATTTGCCTCTAGTATTGGATATACACAATTTGATTTTTGGTGAATTGTGGGCGAAAGGCAGCGAAAATGCAAAATTGAAAAAAGTATGCGTATTCAATATAGCAATCAATCACAACATAGTGCATGATTTTATCTTGAACTTGAGCAAAAACAGACCCAATTTTCAATAGTTATCGATAATAAGGAAACGGGACAAGTTATAAAAAAAAAACAAATTTTTCCTGCGCATGGTATTATATACTTCAGAGCCAATCATTACCGATTTTTATTATATTTAAGTATTTTCTTTCAAAAATAAGTGAGAAAACTCTAATCATGCGACTTAACTAAGAGATACCCTAAGCCCTTAAATATCATTATAACTTTTTCTTTTTTAAATGGACACACACACACTCTCTGTTTACGCTATGGAAACTTAATTGTGGAATATGCTTTCTTTTAGACGTACACTCGACAGCATAATTCTACGTACAGCAGAAAAAAAAAATTTTTTTTGTGTTCAGTTGGCTCTAGAATCTACCATAATGCACTTATCGGAATAATTCTTTTTTTATAGTATTTTTCGCTTATTTAACTACCTATTTGCATTTTTATTTTTCCCAAAATAATAATATTTATATTAAAAAACAATGTTAACAAAAAACCTTACAGGAAAGTGACGCAGCAAAAGTCTACGTACACAACAATTATACTGCGTAAAACGCCGAGTTTTGGCAAGAACCGTTAGATTTTTTTACGGTTTTTCCTTTTTTTTATGCGTCTAGACTGTGCTATGGAATTTTCCATTGCCACGAAAACAATTATGTACATGGTTTATCAAGGAGAGTAAGGGGAAGGGAATCTGTGTATGAAGTTCGAAAACTTATACTAAAACACCGGTTAGAGGGCTAATCCTGTCGAGAAATTTGAAAATTCTTAGTGAGAATACATTCCTCATGCCAAGAGGCTCACGACAAATTATGTGTCGTCTGGCTTTATATTGTTAAAGCCCCGATCTGGCCGACTTTAAGTGTTGACAGCTGGAGAAAAAAAACGTATTGTCCAACTGGTGACTTCAAATCCGAGAATAGCCGAGCAGCAAGAACGGGTTGAAGTTGAAGAAAGATTAGCCGAATCTATTTCCCATGATTCCATTCGGTGTTCATGGTCATGTTGGTCGTTCCGACCGGATATCATGCTAGTGTTGCTGATTGGAAACCGCACAAATCAGATATCAATATAAAACAGCGTATGGACTCCCAAATGGCCATTCTTATGAACCGCCAGGCTTCTGGAACAGGGTCAATTTATCAGAGGAGAGCATGTTCTACATATTAGATATAAATTGAAAGAAGTTATTATGGAGAAAAAACGGAGTATCCTTCGAAAGAGAAAATGTTCTTTCGGCCGTTAAACATGAAGGAAGTGGTATCGTGGCATGGAGGTGTGTGGCGGCCAATGGAGTTGGTAGTCTGGTGTTTATAGAATCGATAATGGACCACAAGGACTATATCAAGATCCTAAATGAAAATTTATACCAAAGTGCCCAGAAATTGAGGATTGAGGATGACTATTGCTTTCAACAAGATAATGATCCGAAGCAAACAGCCCACAATGTAGGGCTGTGGTTTCTATATAACGCCAAAAATCAACTTAGATCGGCTCCCAATCGCCAGACCTGAATCCTATTAATCATCTGTGGGATTTACACGAGCGTAGGATTAGGCAGCGTACCATAATCTCCAAAAATATGCTAAAGGAGGTCCTCATGGACGAATGTAGCAAAATAACGGCAGAGGAGACTCGGAAACTGGTGGATTCAATACCTCGAGGTGTTAAAACGAAATGGATATCCAACAAAATATTAAAATCTAATGGATCCCCCAAAAAGAACCGATGAATTGTTGTGTACGTAGACTTTTGCTGCGTCACTTTCCTGTAAGGTTTTTTGTTAACATTGTTTTTTAATATAAATATTATTATTTTGGGAAAAATAAAAATGCAAATAGGTAGTTAAATAAGCGAAAAATACTATAAAAAAAGAATTATTCCGATAAGTGCATTATGGTAGATTCTAGAGCCAACTGAACACAAAAAAAAATTTTTTTTCTGCTGTACGTAGAATTATGCTGTCGAGTGTATGTTCTAAACAATTTTGCAAATGATGATTACGATAAATCACAATAAATCAAGTTTCAATTTTTTTAATAATTTTTTTTTTTTAATTTTGGGGAGCGGTATCACAAATCTACAGATAGAAAGATATCCGACAACATGCACGTGCAATTACAATTTTTAATTATTGTTAACTAAATAATGCAATTCGTAGATCTTATGCTATGCGTTCTCCATGCTCCTATGTGTATAGATTTATAACCAATATATTTTTACATAAGCGGGACGTTAGACGAGGGCACCCATAATTATATATTAAAAACTTGAAATTTTTCGTTTCAATAACGGCAAAATGGTTTGCGCATACAGGCAGACGAGGACAATATATACTCTTTACATACATATCTACATTGCTACAAACTTTGAAGCCAATATACTATTTCAATTCGTGAATGCGTATAACGGCATCAAGCATGTTATCCAACTAGAGCTGCTTAGGTACATAGCCGTCATACTTTGCAAACAATGCCAATGTGCTTTTCGTGTGCTCTGCATTATGTCTACTCGGCTTGCCGACGAATTAACATTTTGATTGAATTTTCCAATATTGCGCCATATGGCAGAGTTGGGAGCTCTGCTATTGAGTGTTTTAGGGTTTTTATAGTTCAACTAGCGTATAGAACATAACGTATATACTGGAGTATTTACAAATTATTTGATAAGATAAATAATATTTCATTGTAGATGCAAAAATTCGGAATTGAACTAGGCGGATCAACGTTTACTGCATTTATAGTTTTATTTATTGAAGTCAAGCTCCCACACGTTGATAAATATTGTTGATAAATCATGGGTAAATTCTGTTTAACTCTGTAGCAGCTTAGACAATCTCAACATCAGTATTGGCAACGACTTCAGAAGCTTGCTTGTCATCTGCAGCAGGAGCAACTGTACTGTCAGCGACCACTACGCGAGGACTCCAATAACGGCGAGCCCAGGGTCTAGGTCTAACCTGTCCATATCCGCCCCAGTATGGATTAAAGCCGTATGGGCTATATGGGTTATAGCCCTGTGCTCCGAACTGTTGCCAGTACTGTGGATCAACATAGGGCACAACTCGACGACCAGTAACTGCGGGCGCCACTTCATCTGCATTTCCCTCCACTGATCCTATGGCAACGGGCTGACTGACAATAGGTGGTTGAACGGCCAGCTTAATTAGAGGTTGGCGTAAGAGCGGTGAACGTACGATGATATTTGGTGTCTCTGACACAACCAATGCCATCAAAGATATGAATACAAACGACTTGAGCCAGCGCATTTTGAATTTCTAGTCCTGTCTTCAACTGATTTCGATTCACACTGTGGGCTGCTTTTATCACAAAACGAGCACTTCACTTTTTCCATAGATATTGATTCAACTAATTTCACTGAACCTTTAGCAATTGTTATAATTGAAACAAGCACACTATGCGAATTTCAAGCGTCAAACGTCGGATGTATTTGTTTAGCTTGAGGAAAGTTAATAACGATTTTGATAATATGGTTGGAACAAGTGTTTCATTTCATTGTATAATCTTAAAAAAATCTAAAAACAACTCTAAAATTTGGTAAAAAAAAGCTGTACAAATAATATTTATTTTTTTGTACCCACTAAAGTATTCCAGTTTACTCCAATTGAAACGATAAAAGTATTTCGTAATCGTAATGATGAAATCGACTTCTATATCATTATATATATATATATATATATATATATATATATATATATATATATATATATATATATATATATATATATATATATATATATATATATATATATATATATATATATATATATATATATATATATATATATATATATATGTGCTTATCATTAAATCTATTCAAATCTTAAGCATGGATCTATCTAATATTTTTCACTTTTATTAAATAATTTTTTTTTTCAGCTGCCCAATCTATTTTGTTGATTTGGTCGATCTTCTGCCAATGATTTAAATTATTTGTTCGTATTTTTAGAATATCTATGTATAAGAAATACTATATTTCTTATGCGAATCATCGGACTACTATTATAACATGTGTGTGCGTATACGTTATTCGCTATTAATGAATAATATAATCTTTTAATAATTGTTATATAAGCTCAAAGGATTCAGGGTATCTCTTAGTCGAGCCTCCTCGACTAGAGTTTCTTACTTGTTATGTACGCGTATATCTATGTTCAATAATGACGAAATGGTATGCTATCATACGTACAGATTAACATTGCACAAAACCAATATACTCATTTTCTCTCTTTGGGAGCAGAGTGTTAAAATCAGGAATATAAAATAAAACATGTACCAGTGTGCATAGCCATGATAAACTAATTAATGTAGTTGATTTGATTTGATAAATTTGACTAGCAGAGCTACCGACAACCACGATAGGAAAGCCAAATATCAAATATATCTTTATATCTACATTGTCTGTTCTTGTGGTCTTAGAACATATATGAATAAGGCTTATTATATATGTATTCTATATTTAAGAGTAGGTGTTCAAGTCCAACGAAGTGCAAGTACGCAGCTAAGGGGAACTTCCCCTTCGACGAGAAGAGCTAGTTTTATATGTCTGCCGATTACATGTCAAATAGGGAGCGGAATGAAGATGGGTGTGCTTGGAGACACATGCTCCATTTGGTCGAACTTACTTCAAGAATCAGAGCAGCAGCATTAAATCGTTACACATTATACTAAATGTGGAATAGGTTAGTGTACACTCTATTGTCTTATATTTAAAATAAACAACATTTAGCTCATGCATTATGTTTTGTTAATTTCTATTTCAATAGTAATAATCGACAACTTACCCACGATTAAATATCAATATCGACAAAGCTATATTTGCAATAGAAAAATTTCTAGATGTAAATAATTGGTCATATAATAATTATTTTTTGTATATAGTTCCATGAATTGTTACACAATCATATAATCATTTAAAAAACGATTGGATTAAAGCACACACAAAATAATATATTTAATTGTTAATTATTAATTAATTTTTATTGTAATGGTAGCAGCAGTAAGGTAAGCCTTTTTAGCCATATTCCAACTGGTTCACACAACGTGAAGAAATATAATGGTAGCGTTGCGGATTAGATTACTGCCATATGCTAGAAATGCTGTCAATGCATGCGTAGTCGTGTTCCTCGCAAAAAGCTCCTTGGGGCCTGTAGCCTTTACTGGGAAAAAGCTTTCGCATACTATCAGTCATAAATTACGAGCATGGATGGCAGATGCTTCGGGCTGTTGATGTTTTGATAACGCGGGAAATCTTAATTGTCACGACTATCAGAACCAGCGTTAGGAAGTGAATTATTATTGACAGCCATCCATCCCTACCTAATTTGCTTTGCAGTAGCCAGCTCCAAAATTGAACTTATATTTCTGAACCTGATAAAAGGAGCCTTTTACTACATGTATTTCAGATAGTATACGTTTTTATCCATGGGTTAAAAGTATTTACTTTTCACAGATATTTTTATTAAAACTTATCTTGATATATTTTTATAAGTTTAACTTTAAATGCTCTTCTAGCCCTTCTCTCAAGACTAAGGCACATGTGTAATATGTGTCACTATCTCGTAGCCAAACCCAAACTCAAATGATTAAAAAAAATTCACAATTTTGTATGTGATTAAGTTTAATCAGCACAAAAAAAAAAAAAAAAAAAAAAAAAAAAAAACACGAAATTAAGGTAAAGGTATTTTTAATGTAAATGTCTTAGGTAATTAATTTAATTAAAGAATAAAAAGATAAAAATACTGAGGGCAAAATAAAATCAGCTCTATATAATATTAAAATTTAAATATTAGTAAATATTGACATTAGTGTCCGATGCTGGGCTTGTTGAGCATTTTTGTCCTTAATCTAGGCACTTACAAGTAATTCTTAACGACACATTAAAATGTACTATAAGCAAATGCTTTACATATGTATTATTAATGGCTGTATTTTTAAGGGGATATCTAAATGACACATATTCAGCTTGTTTTCTAAGTGGATCCTAATGAGGCCGTGAGTGTAGCCTTTTCGCCGTTTCTCTTGTCGTCCACTCCAGAGTAGTTAACGAAGGCAGCACCGCGTCAATATTTTTATGGTCAATGTTATGACTCTTATTGAATTCGGCCGACGTCTGTAAGGGATAGTCGTTAGCCAGGCCGATGGACTGCAAGGTACTAAAGTTCACGGATGAACCTACAGACGATGAGACTGGTGCGCAGTTCATACGTACTCTATTGTGAGCATTGGTGGGCAAATTTCTGTTGAGGTTGGCATTCTGTTGGCCCACGGGCAAAGACGGAGCCATATTTAGATTGAGAGATGGACCAGTTCTGTAAAAAAAAGTCATTATTAAGCATACAAAGCAAGGAAAGCAAGTTGGTGAAGAGCCAATCAAAGTGGAATCGAACTACAAAACTGATGATGAAGACTAAAAAGATTATAATTGCATACTTTATAATGTTGCAACTTTTGCTTATACAATCAAATATTAATAGTGGGAAGTTAAACTGAGTGTTATCAAGTAAATGTAGCAGACCTTTTGGCGCCAGACCTCATGATTATCTACTTATAGACGGGATCGACTTTACTTAATTTGACTCTCATATTGACTATCACTTGAGGAAGATTAGTGCTACATGGGGTAAAAAAACGACGACAGTTGTTATACATGGAATACACGTAGCAACCCTCTTTAAAGTTTGATATTCAAAACTTCTTACCTTTTCTGAGTTATTGTAAATATCGATTTGCTCACAATCCGTTTGCCAGTGTGCCAAATGCGTCCAATGTATTTGATGCGTTGTATGGCAATAATAGCCAAAGCGACAGTCCTGAACGAAATTCACATTGGTTAATTAAGCATTTAACAAGAGAACTTAATTAAAGTTACTTGAACAATTTCTTTTTAGATAACCTCGACTGGTTCGATTTTAATCCAGCTCCAACAGTAATCTTCTGTAACGCCATTTGCTCATTTGCCTGATAACCTTCTAGAGTAAGCTTCAGGTAGCGCTTCTGATAGACAAGCGCTTTGCGATGACTCTCGACACGCAGGTAACGACCAAGCAGCTGTCGACATCGTTCCTCAAGTTCACTAGAATGCGCAACTCTGTTACTCCCAAGCTCCTCGCACCTCCTTTGCAGCGCGCTTCGCTCGCTGACTAAATACTGCACTGTTTCGGCCATCTGTTTATTCTCTTGGGTGTTCTCTGCAAGTAATGTGTTGATTTCCTTCATTTTTTGCAAGAATTGTGCGGGCACTGTATCCTCTATGCTATGGATCAAGCGATCATTGGCGTGCGCCAGTGCTTCCGATAACTTGGACTCACGCTGTGCTGAGCGAGCCACATCAAAGCGCAATTGGTTAATCTTCAGCTCCATATTGTTCTTTTCAGACTCATAGATCAAGAGCTTTGCTTTTAACTCATGAATTTCGGCCTGTAATTTGGCCTCCTCCTGGTGCTGCCGTGCTCGTGTGCTGGCACGACGAGTCTCTGATTCTTGAAGTGTTACCATACGCGCCTCCAAGCTCTCGATTTCATTAGCTTGTAAAGTCAAGCGTTCGTTAAAATGCTCCAGCTCCATTTCTGCAGACTCCTTGTCACGGGCCAACTTTTCCATCTCCTGCTTAAGGTGGTCACAATATGCCACACGTTCGTGGAGCTCTTTTTCATACCGTTGACGCTCACGCTCGCTGCTGCGTTGAGTATCTGCCGCCCGTTCTCTTTCCCGCTCATTTTGGGCAGTCAAAAGTTTAAGTTCGCTGCGCAGTCTTTCGCACAGCTCAGACTCGAAATCTGCCCGAGGTGATTTACGGGGCGAGTCTGTTGGTGACTTTAATAGTACGCTACTTCGCCGACTTTCTACACGCTGCAGTGAAGTAAGTTGCGTTTGCAGCCTACCGCAACGCTCACGCTCCATGTCTAATTGTTTGTGTAGCTCGTCTTCGGCCTCTAGTACAGCTTCTAGTCGTTTACGCATTGCCTCAATGATGAGTACATCTTGTTCTTGGATTTCCTGCGAATGCTGTTTCTCACTAAGTAGCTCTTTGCTCAATGAATCAGTTTGTTCCCTTTCTACGGTTAGTTGAGCTCTAGCTGCCTCTAATTGATTTAACAGATCGCGTTCACCAGTAAAGTTCTCGTCATCGGTGCCATGTCCGTTCCCATTTTTGGGTAAAGAATCAGCATCAGTCTGTACTTTTTTCTGCTGAAGCTTATCCAAATTATTTTCATCTTCGCTTTCTATAGCTTTGAGTATATTAGAGTCCAGTTGTGCTGAGTAGTTTAGTTCTTTTTCTACTTGCTGAGCAATTTCATCAACAGAATATTGCTTCGAGCTCTGTTCGCTGTTCCTTAGCTTCTCGAGATCTCGCTCCAACGCGTGCACCTGTAGCTGTAGCTCTTCGCTGCGCTGTTGTTCCGACTGCAGCCGGTCCGTCAATTCCCGATTGCGCACAGTTTTATCTTTTATTTCTGCATTAAGACTTTCAACCTCTTGCTTTCGAGCCAAAGCCGCATTCTTATGTTGTTGCTCACATAGCGCATGCGCTGCACTTACTAAATTTAGCTCTTTTCGTAAATTATCGCGATCTGCAGCCTCCTGGGCGGCAATCTTCAGAATCTTATCCTCAAGTGAGTCCACACGAAACCTATATTTCTTTTCACGTTCCTCGTGGCTCCGAAGTAGCTGTAGTTGCTTTTCCACCTGCTTCTTCTCCCGCGACAATTGCTCTTGCAATTGTAATAGGGTTTCCTCCATTTCAATCCCTTGTGTATTTTTCTCCGCTTCCAGGGCTAAAAGTTTTTGCTTCAGCTGATTGAGTTCCGGCGATGGCATTGCCTTAGGTAACTCAGGAGTTTGCATTAACAAGCTGGGCGTTTTTAGCTTGGAGTCCTCTGTTAAATTCGAGAAATTAATCTGTCGCGGTACCAAAACCGGGGTGAGATCCCCACTGATTTCAACTGTGCAGCCGGGTGCATTTTGATCCTGAAAGTAGTGCGGGTGCTCAAAAGTGTTGGCAGGGTGGGTCACTACAATTTCATGTAAGTCATCTACGCGCTTGTACGGGAGATTCGCGGTTGCTTCCTTTGAGGATTCCTGCAAGAAAAAGATTGCTCTTAAAATAACTACACATCAACCCTTAAGCTCCACTCACCATTGTCTGATGGAGGAAGCCACCCGCAGCCTCGGGTAGTTGAAGTGGAGCATTAAGACTGTAACACATTGCACGACGCTCGACATCCGGTTCAGGGAACTCGGTAATCGAGCCAATATCACTTAGTGTTCGAGCGCTGTGCTTTGCACTCGTATCCTGTTTTCCACCAGCCGGAGAGGAAGTCTTCATAACTTCCTTCGCCATCTGTAACTCACGTTCTCTCGCTTGCAATTGGTTTTGCAAATGGTCAATTTCGTCGTTCTTATCAGCCAACATAGTTTCCATTAGATCAGGCAGCGCAAGGCGATTGATCATCTCCGTACGGATTGTCTCCTTGAGCTTTTGCAAATCGTTTCCTTTCTGCACCACCTCAGCTTCCAAACGTTCAACCAGACTGCGATCTGGCTTTGTATGCGTTGCAAGTTCAGTTTCAAGACGCACTATCTCGTCTTTGCTGCGCTGCAATTGCTGCTGCATTGTGGCCATTTGTTTATCTCGTGCAAGCAGCTGCTCGCCAAGATTATGTACATCACTCTGAAGTTCGTGAACGCGTGTGTTCAGGTCCGAGGTGCCCGCTCGATGAAGTTGCTCGGCACGCTGTCGCTGTTCTTCCAAGCGCTTCTGTAGCGTTGAAATGCGATGTGTTTGCTCATCAATGCGTCCCTGCAACGAGTCGCGCTCGTGCTGTAACTCCTACAAAGGCAAAATATGATGTCAAATATCTACATGTTATGCGCTGCTTCAGTACATATGATATTGAAAAATACATATTCCTGATTCTTTATTTTTATCTTTACTATTTAAAGCAGGCTACCCATTGCTGACAACTTAGAACTTAACTAAAGCAGCCTCTATTAGCGGCTGGATTGTCTTTCAACGAGGCTCTTGGCAAACTGTACTGCATATTGTAAGCACATCGAAGAAACTGTTAATTGGTTGTACCCAAGAGACATTATAGTAAAGTGAACTAATAATAGATAGGAAATTGTATCGGATTAATATTATAAATTTGCTCGTATATTCAGCTAGCGTTGTAAAACTATTGTACTTGTTCGTATGTACTAAGCAATATTTTCATTGGTGAACAACATCAATTGTGTGCCAATTAACTGCGTTTGTAAACTCACTGGAAGGGGCACCATTATGTTAGTACAGCTGGGCATTCTTTTGAATGCAACATTTAACTTTTGCATTTTTATTAATTCATATGTTTATTAATACTAATCAAAAAATACGTTTATAAAATGCACCGAACACAATTGGCTCAATGTGCGACCTGGGAGACACTCTGCCAGCAACTAAACGACGAAGAAAGATCTGATGAACAACGAAGACATTTAAATTCACGATTTTTGATGCATGTTACATGATTCTGCAATGCTAAAAGCAGCAGGGGAAAATACAAAACTTTAAGTTTACCAATCAACTAAATTATAGCACAGTACATCTAAAACTGTTTAAATGCTTAAACGCTTAGTGCACTGTGCAATAAACCGAAACCGACACAAGCTAAAATTAAAGCACAGTGCATCGAAAACTAGGAAGTATGTAGATGAACTGAACTGTTTATATATCATAATATTAAATAGATAAGTTGACATATCTGAGCCTTCAACTACAAAGTTCACAGTGAATCGAAAACTGTGTATATCTTGCAAACAAGTCTTCAGATTAGAATGAAATTATATTCATTACCTTGAAGACACACACATAAGCACTGTCATACAATTTGTAAAAAAAAACACTTTACCACGGGTAAAAAGTCCGAGCGAAGACTTCAACCATTATTAAGTTTTTTACCACAAGCTCTATAGATTTATAGTTACTCACCACACATCCACTGCGCATTTGGGTGACTTGCATTTCCAGATCACGCATACGCTTAATTGCAGCTTCCTCCACACGCGTATGCTTTTCCAGCTTTTCGGCCAGACGCTGCACTCCCTCCGCTGTCAATGTATGCATTTCTGAACCTTGAGCCGCGCGGGTGTCCAGTGGCACAGTGTTGCACACATGGGCGGAAATATCTTCTGTAGCGCTAAAGCTGCATGAGTTGGAAGTTGTGTTGGAGTTGTGTAGGGACTCCAGTGTTTTAGTTTTTTGATCCAGAGTAGTCTCAACCAGAATAAGTTGTTCGGCTATCTGATTAAGGACTAAGGCTGTTTCGGGTGACGGTAGTCTCTGTTGCAGTTTTTCTTCTAGCTGGCGGATGCGCGTCTTGTAGCCCTCGCTTATGTCTGTTTTTAGATTGTATACCTCCTGGGTAAGCGCATGATTAGAATGCGATTGTATTTTTATATAATCTTCCAATTGCTTAGTCTTCTCGTCTAGCACCTTCTCATTGAGTGCCTTGGTCTGAACTTTTGTTTCTAGCTCCGAAATAATCTCGCGCAACACAAAGATCTTATCTATGGATGCCTTCAATTCCCCTTCTAATTTATCACGATTGCCATTGGAGTCGGTCAACTGTTGGGTTACCTCACGCATTTGAGCCTCCAGAATAGCGTACTAATAAAAGATTACACAATCATCTCAGTATTTAGCAGATCGAATTTATTGTTATTTTTGAATTTAACTTAACTAAATGTAGTGCTTGGAACTTATCCCGTGGATTAACAGTTAACATTATTAGTTAACAACTTACATGCTTCTCCTTCTCTCCCCATAATTACATTTTTTTTCGGTGTGCAAATTGAATTTCGGGTGCAGAGTTATTATTTAAAGGCATATTGAAAATAAATGCTGTTATTGTTATTAATGTGAGTGCATACTACTTATTGTAATTAGAGTTAAGGATAATAGGAATTACATATTTATTTGTGAATTTCAATCAAATTTAGTAAAGAACATTGAATCAAAATTATCGTACTTTGTGGTGTCTATAAATAGTTAAGATTTGTGTGAGAATGAGTAAATAAAGCATAAAATCATGCTGCCCTTGAGTTCGACATTAAAAAAGAAATGACACGGCGGGCATGGCTAAATTCTTCTAGTAAAACATTAAAATATAATTATTAAATAATCCAAAAAAAGTAAAGGAAGAAACCCAACATCCAAAAATAGATAAAAATTAGCATTTAACCAAATCCAAATCAATGATAAAGTACTTATGACGGAAATATTCTCAGGACTCACCTCCTCAGAGGCGTTAGCAAAAGAGCTGTGTTCCTTTTCCTTTTCACGTAGCTGCACCTTTAATCGATCGATTTCACGATGAAATTCATCGCGCTCCTGTTCGCGTTCAGCAGCCTGTTCTTCCAGGAACTGGCGTGTCGCCTTAAGCTGCTTGTCGGCGGTATCGATCTAAGGTAGTTGTATAGCGTGATTGGGAGGTAATATAACCTAAACGTTAACTTGGCTTACAACCAGTAGCGCACAGCGCGTAATCTACTAATCTCCGCTTGTCATATTATATATTCATATATTTATGGCAACTATAAGATACTATTTAAGCATAACCTTACCTGTGATTGAAGATCCTCGCGATCCTTCTTGCTCGATTCTACCACCTTATCACCTTCGCGGCAAAAGTCCTCTATCATCTGAAGTAGCACAACCGTTGCATTTCCCAACTCTTGGGATTGCTGTTGCGTGGGCGAAGTCAACAAATGACGTGCCCTCTCCTGCAGTTGTAGAAAGCTGGCTGACGGCTGATCCAGACTCTTTACGTCCCCAAGCCCGTAGCCTTCGGCATATTCTGTATGATTAAACGAGTTCAACTGCGACAACTGATCACGCAGTGCTTGTAGCTCTTGACCTAGCTCCGCATTACGATCTATTGTATGCGTCAGTTGATGCTGCAAATTTTGTCGATCTGTTTCCGATTTAATTAATCGATTCTTTAGCTCTATAAGATGAAAACTAAGTTCCGTGGCATTGCCTGACTGTTGCAAATCAAGCGGTAGCGATCTATGCGGCTTGGTCATCAGTGCAATGTTATTGGCCTGTCGCTGATATGCCACCCGGAGGTACTGATCGTTTAAGGAATTAGTCCGCAACTGTTCGTGGAGCATTAGTTGCTGAGTTGAAGCCAATGGTGCTGATGTCTTTAAACCATCCTCGGCTTCACAGCAAACTTCCTGCTCCTGTTTCTCTAGCTCAACCCGTCTGTCTACTGATTCATCGGTACGGTGCCTTTCCAAATCCTCTGAGAGTTGCAGTAAGTAAGCGGCTTCTGATTTCAAACGATCGAGGCAATCGCCCAGATCAAAATAATCATTTTGATCATCGCTTTTGCTATCGATAAATTGCACAAGACTTGGATCCTCAACCACTTCCAACAAATTATGCACATCTGGGACAAGGCGCAAGTGTTTTGTGTTGTTGAATGAGCTCTGTAACAAAGGGCTACTCAAAGTTTGCTCTAAATCATCGCTCCCTTCTTGACTGCGACTTTGAACCAGTATACGTTTCATTTCATCCGAGAGAGTTGCATTGAGGTCACCCTCGCAATTAGCCACACATTTGGCCAATCGACAAAGTACGCTGCGGAAACTTTTCGATAGTTGCCGTAAGCCATCTCGCTCACTTATTATGTGCTCTAAATCACGTCCCGAATCAAACGTCAAATGCCGCTTATTCTTGCGGTTAAGCTGTTTTTCATATTCCAATTTCATTCGTGACATCTGTTAGGATTATAGCTGTAAGATATAATGTTAATATTACTAATTTCAGTAACTCACCTCTTCGTCATGTTTTATATTCAACTGAGTTATTTCCAATTGACTCTGGGCCGTAAGCTTCTCCCGCAACAATATTAGTTCCTTGGGCCAATTTTGATCGTCAACTGCACAATCCGACAACAAACTCTAAAAAATCGATTTATTAAAGACGTTAATATTATAAACAAGGAACAGTTATAGACATATTGAATATATGTAAAGGCTAAAACATTATTTCTGGATGGTTAAGCACAATTACAAACTCCTCATAACGCTGATTTCTAACGATACAGTACAAATATTTATTGTTTACTCATATAAAAAAAAATATTAATATATTCTATGCAGAGAAATTAATTTTTGTAATTTGTATTCCTTCTATATATTCGTCATATTAACAGAAAAAAATAAAATTACAAATCGATCAGTTTCTGAACTGCTTATCTCTGGAGCTGTGGTCGGACTCCTTACTGATTAAAAATTTCTACAGTATTAATATTCTGATTAACTTATTTATTCAATTTGACCTTTTTGCTTTCTTTTCTGTCTTATCTGTTATGATTTCCATATACCTGAATACCCATACCAAATAAAAAATGTAATATATTTTAAATGTATGATAGTACCTACAATGGGCCTTGTCAACAGTTTTAATAAGCTTGCTGTTGAAAACAAAGAACGAAGAGCAAGCTTGTTGTTTTTGGATTATCCCAGAGTAACAAATATACACTCGACAGCATAATTCTACGTACAGCAGAAAAACAAATTTTTTTTGTGTTCAGTTGGCTCTAGAATCTACTATAAGACACTTATCAAAATGATTCTTTTTTTTATAGTATTGTTCGCTTATTTATCTACTTATTTGCATTTTTGTTTTTTCCAAAATAATGATATTTGTACTAAGAAACAACGTTAACAAAAAACCCTACAGGAAAGTGATGCAACTAAAGTCTGCGTACACAACAATTCATCGGCTCTTTTTGGGGGATCCATTAGATTTTAATATTTTGTTGGGTATCCATTGCCTTTTAAAACTTCTTCCAGGCGTCGAGGCATTGAATCCATCAGTTTTCTGCCGTTATTTTTTGCCATTCGTCCATGAGGACCTCCTTTAGCATAATTTTGGAGATTATGGTACGCTGCCTAATCCTACGCTCGTGTAAATCCCACAGATGATTAATAGGATTCAGGTCTGGCGATCTAAGTTGATTTTTGGCGTATATAGAAACCACAGCCCTACATTGTGGGCTGTTTACTTCGGATCATTATCTTGTTTTAAATCAATAGTCATCCTCAATCCTCAATTTCTGGGCACTTTGGTGTAAATTTTCATTTAGGTTCTTGATATAGTCCTTATGGTCCATTGTCGATTCTATAAACACCGGATTACCAACTCCATTGGCCGCCATACACCTCCATACTACGATACCTCTTCCTTCATGTTTAACGGCCGAAAGTACATTTTATTTTTCTAAGGATACTCCGCTTTTTCTCCATAATAACTTTTTTCCATTTATATCTAATATGTAGAACACGCTCTCCTCTGATAAAATGACCCTGTTTCAGAAGCCTGGCGGTTCACAAAAGTGGCCATTTGGGAGTCCATACGCTGTTTTATATTGGCCTCTGATTTGTGCGGTTTCCAATCAGCAACACTAGCATGATAACCGGCCGGAATGACCAACATGACCATGAAAACCGAATGGAATCATGGGAAACAGATTCGGCTAATCTTTCTTCAACTTCAACCCGTTTTTGTTGCTCGGTTATTCTCGGATTTGAAGTCACCACCGATAGGGGCGTGGCATCAAAAATCCAAAAATGACAAAATGTGCGGATTCAATATAGCTATCAACCACAACTTAGTGCACGATTCTATCTTTAACGGTGTGCACGCCAGACCTCAAAAACAAAGCGATATTTTCGATAGTTATCGATAAAAAGAAATGGGACGAGTTATCTCTAGTTTTTTTGGTTTAAGAAATCCACGTGTTTACACGGATGGACGGACGGACGGACAGACGGACAGGGCTAGTTCAACTCAGCTCATCGAGCTGATCAAGAATATATATACTTTATGGGGCGTGGCACGCATCCTTCTGCCTGTTACATACATTCGCACAAAAACATTATACCCTGAAATTTCCATTTTCAATGGATTCAGGGTATAAAAAACTTATTAAACAATAAAGTTTCCATAGTACAGCCTCTTCTGCAGCTGCATAACTGCGCAGTCAGCATATTACGTGCATACATATGTGTGCATGGGTTGTTTATTATTAATGAATAAATGAAACTTTTAATGATTGGTATTACAGTTCAATGGATTCAGGGTATCTCTTAGTCGAGCAGTCTCATTTAGAGTTTTGTTACTTGTATCACGTTTTGTTAAGCTCAATTTCAAATTTGATATCTATATCTATACCATTATATAATAAAACAAGGAGACTTTAGTCAAGACAGCTCGACTAACTCGACTACCAATCATTTAAATTGTCTTTTATTCGTGTATAGCAAACAAAACATGTACACAGGCACATATATACGCACGCCCGTATATGTACACGCTCTGCTAACTGCACAGTTTACGCAGCGTTAGCGTTCCGGTAGCAGCATAAGCTGTACTTTTGGATGCAATCAACCCATTTTTTTTTTGTCTATTTGTCAAATTTCAATTCTCTAGTATTTGATAAGTGTGAGGGGCTCAATCAACTCGTCTTGTCGTTCTGATCAAGAATATATACACTTTAGGGGGTGTGGGACGATTCCCTATGCCGTTTACATGCGTTTAACAAAATCATTATATCCTTTTTTCAATGGGATCAGGATATAAAAATAAATATATAAGTCATTAGGTAATCATTATGTCATTTATAGATCTAACTGTAGAAGAGACTAAGGATGATCCAACTGTAAATCGTGGTTAGTATAGTTAGGGATTAACGGGCAACTCGTGTTAGAAATAATGAATGTAGAAAATTCACATAGCCTACTAACTAGGAAATTTCATAGATGGCATTATTTCAGCTAACGCATTTATTTAGTGTTGTTACAAACATCTCAAAATCCCTTTGAAATAAGAAAAACTATTTTTGGTGAAAACTAAAAAAATTATTTAACTTTTCAGTTGCATAACAATCCTTGCTCTTTTTTATTTGCTGTTGACATTGAGGAGCAAAGCCAAAAGACTATAAGCTTGGTTCATGACCTATGAGGAAAAAAAGACTGTAGAACGATACATAATTTATGAAAACAAATAGTACCTTGGTGAAAAGTGGAAGGCCCACTTCAAAGAATCCACCGGCTCTTAGTATCATTGGACGATTTAAGTATATCATAAAACATATAATCAGACGACGCATTCGCTTTGACATATCTGGCCAGGCACAACTATATAGAGCATTGGGCAATCGATCAGCATTGTGCGTAATATCGTTCCCATAAATGCTAGGCAAATAGATTTGCATGGTCATCGCGAATAAATATTGCGCCATAGCTACAAAAATACTCGGTGCCTGTAATAAATTTAGCTGGCAAGGAACAATTAGGTTGGATAACCGACGATGACACATGACAACAATGACAATTAACTTACCATTTGTAAGCGGTAGATGGAGAGACATAATATTATGGCGCTCAACAAGATCTGAATAAGTGTGCTCTTTGAGATGAAAATCTGAATCAACTTCGCCTGAGCCCTGACGCGTCTGTGAAGCGCAATAAGCGTTAATAACTCAACAGTGAGCTGATGCTCAGAGTCGTGATGCTCTTGTGTAGCAAGTGCCGCCAGACGCATGCCCAGCATCTTAAAGCAGAGCGAGACGTACAGCATTAGGTAGCAGTTAAGCAAATCCGATGTTATGTTCGATAGACAGGTAAACGGTACCGCAAACAGTTGATAAGCAAATAGACACCAGAATGTACCAGGCTTCTGCCAATCAAAGGGAACCCAAATCAAAAATGGTAATTCATTTGGATAGTTGTACGCCGAAGAAATGAAAATGCATGGCACCACGCCCAAACTGCAGAAACTGTACAAGAGACCAACTCGTGAAAATCGGAGTTGTTCCTGCTCCCACATATTACGCTCCGGACCAGGACGAACTAAGAACTGCGGACTAACGCTCCATTCATCAAGTAAGTCGCGAGCAATTTTAGCATGATACCAGTTATTAAAAATCTTTGCAACCAGACTTGTCATTGTCAAAGTGATGAAAAGAACATCTGTGCAGTGCTCAAAATCTTCGCTGCTTAAGGCCTCAATCCACATCATGGCCGTGAACGTAAATGTTACAAACAAATGTATAGCCAATGATGGAATGAATTGGTTCCATAGTGTCGACGTAGATGTGGATGAACTTGAGCTCTTGATGGGCCACAGTCTACAAAACTTAAGATTTCGCACCAAAACTCGAGAGCCTTTTATATTGTCCGAACCCATGGCTGTTCGTTTTACTATGATTGAAAACAGACTAGTTTACTTACATATATAAAGATGACCAAGCCCTTTCAGTAATAAAATCACAAATTGCTTAATTTGATGGGTGTTAACCATTTAAATTAAAAATCAATTAATAATTTTACTAATATGAAAATCGATATCAATATCAGAAGTTAGTCGTTTGCTTGGCACACGTGAATTCTGCTTTCTAGAGAGAATGATTACAATGGAAAACAAGTAATAAAAATCTCATCCGATCCTAGTTTTTGAATATAGTCCATAGCTCGTATTGCAAACTAGATCACGCGACTTGAGTCTGACAATGGTACTAGGAATCTCGATCAAAGAAGAAATTTGCAAAAAATTCTACAAATAGATAACACACTTTTGCACGCTCAAAACAAATATTCCGTTACTATTAGAGAAGAGAAAAACGAAACATAGCATCGAGCACCAAATTTGAAGTAGGTAGCTGACAATTTAAATACAATTAAAACGCAATTCGAGCCAAACTCAAAAGCAATTGCGATTCTTATAATATAGTGCGCACGCATTTGAATGTATGCGTGCACATAGTGTGTCAAAAAAGTATTGGCGCACTTGAAAAATCAAACTTCTATGTGCTGTAACTTTTTTTAAACACTGCTATAAATAAACGAACGATATTTGAACAAAACAAAAATTAAATTTCTGCTTTGGTTCATTTTCATAGTACTAAAATATTATATAAATATAGGCACAGGTTTACATCAAAAAAGTGTTGTATATACGAGCCTAACAAAGCTTCTAGTTCTTATAGGTTTTGAGATTGACGCGTTCATACAAACGGACGGGTGGACTGGCAGACGGACAGGTCTCATTTGACTCGGCTTCTCGTCCTGATCAAGAATATATATAATTTATGGGGTGTGGCACTCCTCCGTATGCCAGATACATACAAACCATTATATCCTGATTTTCCATTCTCAATGGATTCAGGGTATAATTAGGATTGGGTATTATAAATAGAAACAGATTCTAATATGGGCCCGACCAAAATGCGCTCAGTACAAAAATAACATCTCATGCCGTGACTGCAACCATCCATAGAAGCTGTTTATGGTTTTTGAAAAGGGGCAACGACTCTTGCGTCAGTAAAAAACCAAAATATTTTTTTGCAGTATCTATGTATACGGGATTTATATGATCGAAACTACTAGGTCTATTTACAATTTGTGTTTTTTTTTTTTTATTAAATATAAATATATTATTATATATTTTTGAACTTAATGAAATTCGAGAATATAATCATTTTGGATTACTCATGCCCCGCGATAGTATCCTCATATGTACATTTAAAGTACAGCCCCACTCGGTTGATAAGCTAGAAATTAAAAATAAATATAACTGACTGCAGTCCTTAGCACACTGTGATTAGACTAATTGTATTTTACTTAAAAAATTCTCTTTTGGAAGCTCACCAAATACGAACGAATCTCTTACATGCGTGTATATATGCTACTGCTTTTTAAGTGACGCCAACCATAAAATCGTTAGATTTGAATTATAAATGATTCGCGCGGATACATTTATTTTAATAAATACGTGTTTTCATATTCACAAATACTCATTGTTGTAGCCTTTACATACACTAATTTCGATATATAGCATTTGCTCACAACAGTTCAACATTTTTTATGTATTTATGTTGATTAAACGATCATTCATATTTACTTTTTTTCAGATTTTAACAACATTTCTTGAACGCACGTTTCTTTTTTATTGTTAATTTACTTATAGACACATATGTATGCATAGATGTGCGTATTTACAGAATTTGAATATATGAATGTGTATGAATATATATATATATATATATATATTTATAACGGCATGTATTTATAATTCAGCACTTTGTACACCACCCAACGAGCTGACACGTTCGCCTTGAAGTAATGGAAAAGACTGCGCAGTCGATTCAAGCAACAGGCAACTTATTGAAGATCGTCAGCATAGTCAAACCCGAATAAAGAGAAAACGAGAGAGGGAGTAAGCGCGAGAGCATTTGTCAAATGAAAACAAAGCAGTGTGCACTGCTCTGCTTGCCTTCTCTCTTTTGTAATTGTATGTGTCTTGGTTTATACAAATTTATGTTCGTTAATTTTGAACCGTGGTCCACACTGTTATTGCACTCATATGTACGCATTGTACACATCATGTAGTTTTACATGTTTGTCCACACTTTCAAGCATATAGCACAATTTAACGGTGTTAATTAATTCTTAGCCGAACCACTCTCAGTACTTCCGGCCGGGCTCTATTGGATGGGAGCGATCTTTCATTTACACGCATAGATTAAATGGATGCTCCCCGTTTTATTTAATACGCTTAATCGAGAAGAAAATACTTCGCTTGGCTCGATGATGATAACATCATCGAACCAAGCGAAGTATTTTCTTCTCGATTAAGCGTATTAAATAAAACGGGGAGCATCCATATATATATATAGAATATATGTATACATACAGAATGTGAATATAATATATGATTTATGATTTAAACAGCTTACAAGCAGAACAAAATTCGTTAATACGCCTCTAATTGTGTTGTCAATCAAGTGTAAACTGTCATTCAAATAATTATATAAATATGTGCTCAGTCTAAGAGAAAATATATTTTTGGGAAATATGGCAGATATTTAGGTCTAGTGCATTTAATCTATTACAATCGAATATCTATTAGATAATTGATTTAATACTAGAATCTATTGAGAATGAGAAATTAGGGTATACTATATTTTTATACCCTGAATCCATTGAAAATGGAAAATCAGGATATAATGTTTTTGTGCAAATGTATGTAACAGGCAGAAGGAGGAGTGCCACACTCCATAAAGTATATATATTCTTGATCAGCTCGATGAGCTGAGTTGAACTAACCCTGTCCGTCTGTCCGTCCGCCCGTCCGAGTAAACACGGATTTCGTAAACCACAAAAGTTATAGACTTCAAATAAAAAGCAAAATGCTCGATAATACCATACACTTTATAAGTTAATTTTTTTAGCGGTAGCTCATCCTATTTCCTTATAATCGATAACTAACGAAAAAATCGCTTTGTTTTTAAGGCCTAGTGTGCACACCGTTCAAAAGAAAACCGTGCTCTAAAATATAGTTCATTGCTATATTGAATACGCATATTTTGTCATTTTTGGATTTTTTATGCCACGCCCTCTTCGCCCACAATTCAAAAACTAACGTATATCAAATAGTTGAGTTTGGCAAATAAGTACATTTGAATGTCAAAATCACTCCCCAGAAATTCCATCAAGAACGTATGTCTTGAAAAAAAGTTATTAAGCAATAAGTTTCCATAGTACAGCCTCTTCTGCAGCCGCATAACTGCACAGTAAGCATATTACGTGCATGTTCGTGCATGCATATGCATGTGTGTGTGCTTGTACGTGTGTTGTTTAATATTAATGAATAAATGAAACTTTTAATGATTGGTATTACAGCTCAATGGATTAGTCGAGCAGTCTCGACTAGAGTTTTGTTACTTGTTCAAAATGTTTTCTTATTTAGGGTGACAAGATGAATGAATTTAAACACTAAACACGTTATTTATTTTTATTTTATTTTTTTTAAATGATCACTAAATATTCCAATTATGTTAAAATCAATTTAGTCGTGACACATTTTATCGATTTTGTTGGCTGTGTACAAAATAAAAGTAGAGAATTGAGCGAAAAAAAATGTAACGAGAATTACACATTCAACTTGGAATTGAATCACACAGCATGCATATTACATTAACGGAAGGGAAATTCATAGAAATTTTATCAAAAAGCGTTACACTTACTCCATGCCTCACCTTTATCTGTTGTTCAAGCTCAGAGACTATGTCTTGGCGTGCCAGAGACAACTGCTCCTGGAGGCGACGTTCATACTCCTCGATGATGCGTTGAATCACTTGGGATTCGTTATTCAAGTTAAACTCATCCTCATCAATGATCATTAGCGAATTCTGTGTAGCTGTTATCTCGACCTCGTTTTTGTCTTGTTTTAAATTTTGGCAGGCATTCTGCGATTCGTTAAGTGTGGGCTGTGCAGTTGTTAGTTATTTCGGTTTTTGACAGGTAGTTAATTTTAAGTAAACGAACAGGAAGAAACATGCAGTTAAAAATTGGTCAAATTATGAACTCAGGTAATCAATATATATTATATAAACATACATAGGTCATATGTTAGTACTCGGACTTACAACAAATTCGTGGATAACTTACCAAATAATCATCATCTGATTGGTGCTGTTCGTAAAATTTAATACGTTCAGTGAGCTTTCGAATTTTTTCATTATGACACCTCTTGAGCTCATCAATATGTGCTTGATAGAATATTTTGAGATCTCCAACTTCCTGTGAAGTTTAAAATGCAGTTATAAATTATATTGTTCGGAAAATTAATGGCTTACGTACATTGTTTTTAGTTTCTTTGGAATCAAAGCCACTGGGCGTTATTTGGCGATGGCTGGGGCTGAGCAGTAGTTCAGCGCACTTACGCTTACGCGGAGATGAGTTCTTTGAGGCTGTCTCGTCCGGCAGTTGGTCAGCTTCGGAGCACTCGGAGGAGCTGTCTCCGTTCAGATGCTGAGACTTATGAGAGAAAACATCGTCGGAAAACTGCTTTTCAAGATCAGCGCAACGATGTTCAAAGTATTTTCGTAGCTCTTCCATTTCCTTAGTGTGGGCCACGTGCTGTGCCTGCTCATTGGCCAATTTCTCACTCTCCCATCGATCTCGGCTGATTTTAATCTCTTGCGCGCACTGATCCCTACATTTAGCCAATTGCTGCGATAGATAGTCGTCAAACTTTCGTTGCACCAAAAGAAACGGGCGCACCTCGCCGGGCAGTAAACATTTTTGGAAATTTTGGATTTGCTTGCTGAAAGCGGGCGGCCATTCAGGAGGTAAAGGTTCTCTGGCCAACTCCTCGATCGGCACCGAAAGTTGTCGCTCACGTGAGCAGCGGGATAGCCGATCTGCTTCATGATCGGTAAGAAAGTTACGGTCAAGATCGTCGTCACTTTCGCTAATTAGATCCATGGATATCTCAGAGATTCGTTGTCCGACATTCACCTGTTGATCAGGCCAGCCAGCGCTGCGCTTAATTGTATCGATGGCATCTTGAAGCTGTCTACGTAAAGATTGTACCTCATCCTCCAACCTCTCAGAATCTGAGTGCAGCTGCCCACGTACGTTCAACGACTGCTGTAGTGAATCCGTCAGCTTTGCAATCATTTCGTCGCGCCGCGATAATTCCACATAGATGTCAAGGGTCTATAGAGCAGGATAAATAAGTAACTAGTTTAGCTAATATAAACGATTTATAATATCATCTTACCGGTGCACCAAACTCCTCTAGTAATGTACGATACTCTGTAGAACTAGTCATCAATGAGCTGCTGTCCCGCGCAGATGCTGGACCTGCGCTCGACTCATGTCGAATAGCTTCTCGCTGTAGATTCAGTGAAACCAGACACTTGTCTTTGCTTTCCAGCTGTGAGTGTAGATCTTGAACATTAGCCTCCACCTGTTTTAGCATATTTAAGTTCACCAAACTGGAATTGCTGCCGATTTTGTTTACCTGCAGTGTTTTTGACTCTTCCATAGAAAGAGATTTCGGATCCTCAGCCACGGTACTCATTGATAAAATACGTTCACTCTCTTCTGTAATGTCGTCCAGTACATCTTTACTGAAGTCTGTCAGCGACACGCGTTCCATTTGTTTAAGCTCTATGCTTCCAGCCTCTTGTGTTACTGGTGTTTGTGTAGGCGAAGCTTTGGCACCAGTATCCAATTGCGTCTGCTGATTCATGGCCATTAAACGCAACTTTAGTAGCTGCATGGAGCACTCCTCATCCTCATCGTCATCGTCGTCTTCAAAATCCGCCATAATTATATCTGATGGTTCTGATTGGGTAGTATTTTCAAGTGTTTCCAAGATATTCTCCGTTTGAGGACTCTGAATTTTTGGTAACTTTAACTGTTCCACAAAATGTGTATCACCAAACTCTAACACATCTAAACCACTTACGACGCGTTGTGGCGATGCAGTTAACATCGCATTGGTAGTGGCGCCATCTTCTGCATTGTAGGTCATTTCTATTGACTCATTAGTAGCAACTATTTCTTCCATAGAGTGATCCTGCTCGCTGTGTATGTCAGTATTTCCTTCTAAATCACTCTCAAACACTTCAGATTTAGGTTCGATAGTCTCAAAGAGTGCCGATGCCATTGTACTAGCTGCGATACTAGTCGATTTTGCATTTTGAGCTTCAGTATCTGACTCTGTCGGCGGTTGCTGCTCGTCTACAAAATCAGACACATCATCTGCGGTGCTTTGATTGCTTATGCTCTCGCTCTCATCGTGTCTAAGAGGAAAATTGTCCACATTAACTTCATGGTGACAGTTACGTCTACCTAATTGAAGACTAATATCAAAGTCATCGTCATCTTCAGTAGATATTGTTTGATGTTTTTGACAGGCTTGCTCAGAATCCTCACCATCATTACTTTTTTTATTAGCCAGAAAATGCTGAGCCGATTGATCCCCTGAAAGTTGAGCATCATCTATGCAGAACTGTACAGCCTCTTCACTACTTTCAGATTTGGCAACCAGCTGTAATGTTGGTTTCTTAACCTTTAATGGGTACTTTCCAGCTGTCTCGGATAGCGAATCGATATTCGATTTTAATTTTTCTTCCACCTCGCTAACCTCAATCGCCTCTTCAATATTTTCTTCTATGCTGCTGCTAGTAGTAGTTGTGGCTGTGATTTGTGTGGATCCTCTTACACCTATATTACCGCTATTTAATGAGGCACTTGTTGTTGTGATTGTTGTTAGTGTAATCGTTGATGTTGCACACGTTTGTTCGGCCATTTCAATAGATATGGAACTGGTAGGCTCTTCTATGCTGAATGAAGAAACCGTATACTCGTCCTCGGTGAGGCTTAGATTGTTTTGCTGCCTTAATAGCTCGTCAGTGTCTGTAGATGTCACCGCATAGGGTGTGGTGCTCGAAATTGTTACTGCTGTAAAGCTACTTCTGGAGTTTATATACGTATGCGTCGATTCATTATCCTCATTAGATTTGATATCGAAACAGAAAAAATCTTTGAGTACCTTTGAGGCAACATGATGGTGACGGCCGTGCCTTTTCTTTTTTGCTAGTGACTTGTTGCTGACTGGTAATGAATCTTGAAATAAAAAATTCAATGTTGGTATAAACTCAACATTTGCATTCTGTACGATATAGTTGCAACTGGCTGTCGGCTTTATATGTGTTTGCTGTTGTAAATTTATAACTGTGGTTGGCGCAACTGCCTTCTCCGGTTCGTCGGTTGTCTTGATGAAGGCGGTGTCTCGGTCAGTGCGGAGCACCGATGTGATCTGTAATAAAAATTAATTAGTAATAAATTAATTTAATAGCTATTGAACACATATACTATATGACTCAATCCATTGTATTTGGATTAAAATTATATATATTAATTTACATTTATATATTATATGTATAAACTTGTATGATCTCATTTTTGGAGACACTGTCAATACAAAAGCAGACATCATGTTAGGATTTTTGGGTTAAGACAAGGTATTTGGTCTAATTCTTGTATGCCCAGATCAATGATCAGTTTTTTAAACTGAATTAAAATTAAACAAGTAAGAAAACTCTAGACGAGACGGCTTGACTAGGAGATACCCTGAATCCTTTGAGCTGATATACCATTCATTAAAATATTATTTTATTTATAAATAGCAAACAACATGTGTACACACACACAAGCACACATACACACGCACGCATATGCTAGTTTTCTGTGTACTGCGCACTTTACGCAGCAGCTGTTTTTTCTAGACATACGTTCCTATTGAAATTTGTAAGGCATAATTATGACATTTATATATGCTATTCGTGAAATTTTTAGTCTCTAGTATTTGGTATACTGGATTTGTGTGTGTGTACACATGTTGTTTACTATTTATGAATAACTGAATCTCTTAATGAATGGGTATATTATATTACCTCAAAGGATTCAGGGTATCTCTTAGTCGAACCCCTCTCGACTAGAGTTACTAGTTTTTTTTTGTTTCTTAACAACCAAAAACCCTTTACATACATAAATGCCATATTTGCACTGATTTTTCATATGGCTTTAAATCGATAACAAATTTTCTGCTCGACTAAAAGATACCCTGAATCCATTGAGCTGTAATACCAATCATTAAAAGTTTCATTTATTCATTAATAGTAAACAACACATGCACACAAACACACACACAAACATATACATGCACGTAATATGCGTACTGCGCAGTTTTGCGGCTGCAGAAGAGGCTGTACTATGGAAACTTTATTATTTAATAACTTTTTTTCTAAACATATGTTCTTAATGAAATCTCCCGGGATTGATTATGACATTAAATTGCTCCTATTTGCCAAATTTCAAGTCAATTTTTGTTGAATTGTGGGCGCAAGAGGCATGACATCAAAAATCCAAAAACACCAAAATATGCGTATTCAATATAGCAATCAATCTCAACTTAGTGCACGATTCTATCTTTAACGGTGTGCACGCCAGGCCTCAAAAACAAAGCGATATTTTCGATAGTTATCGATAATAAGGAAATGGGATGAGTTATCGAAAAAAATAAACTCGTACAGCCTATGGTATTATCGAGCATTTTGCTTTTTATTTGAAGTCTCTAAGCTAGACCACAAAAGCTGTGGTTTACGAAATTTACGTGATTACACGGACGGGCGGACGGACAGACGGACAGGGTCAGTTCAACTCAGCTCGTCGAGCTGATCAAGAATATATATACTTTATGGGGTGTGGCACGCCTCCTTCTGCCTGTTACATACATCTGCACAGAAACATTATACCCTGATTTTCCATTTTCAATGGATTCAGGGTATACAAATTATGAGGCAATAGTTATTCAACCAATTGACCCCATATCTGACATTAAACGTTTCGTGGATATTATGCCATGGCAAATAGCAAAAGCCAAATGGTTTAGATGACTCAGGCGCTATTTGATGGCTTGCAGTTGTGTCAGTCGCCATGGCGTCTTATCTCAGGTTGTCTGCCTGCCTGCCTGGCTGTTAATTGACCTTTTATAATTAGCATCAACATACTTCTGAGGCATTTTCAAAATTTTATAATACGCTCAGCGATCTATAGCTCGAAACTTATTAAGGTTAATTTTATACCCATTCACATAGTGAAAAAGTACATTGATTTTGTGATGTTTGCTATTCTTCCGTATGTCTTTTATTAGTTTAGATATATGCTTCTTGAAGGCATGGCCAACAGCGCTTAGACCATGAATAACTACCATGCATTGGATTATAATGAACTTTAGACAAAAGTTCAGCATTTACTTGAGTATTTTATAAAAGCTTTAAAATAAAATAAGAAACACGAGAGGAGCACAGACGTCAAATTGAACGTCCTTGAACTTGTCAATATTATGCAAATTAATTTGACTACCTTAATCGTATCGGGATAACAGTTTTTGTCATCACCATGGTTACATTAGTTCCCAATAAAAACAATAATATTTCTTATACGTGCGTGTTGAACTCAATTTCGAATGCTCCTAAGCGAATGCTTTGATGTGTTAAATTATATTTCTCTTCGCGGTTGTAGTAACCAATGAAACGATTCAAATATAAAGTATAAATGTGACATAGATTTGGTTCTTAGACTTTAGTCGAAGTTTCAACATGGCCACTCCAAATTACCAAAGAATTGAGCTCATTATACGCTACTAAATATTTTCAACTAAAAACTATTATCTAAACACCAGGCTAAAGCAAAATTTTACTCACATTTATTTCACTCATTACGGCGCTGCTCAAAACGTTCAATTTAAATTTGTAAAATGCATAATAAAAATTTATTACCGCTTTGAATCTTGTGTATCTAAATATAATTTATCCATTTTTGTTTTTATTACAACTTCACATAAGCACATACACTCGCATTTTATATTTCGATACGTTCAACAAAGCACACTCTCGACTTCGACGACCGAGTGCAACACAAGTTCTTTTATAAATAAATAATAGTACGATGACGACGTCTGCTGAATTCCCAATTCAAATCAGGCACACTGTCAGAGGCAGTCAATACAAAAAAATCACACGAATCAAGTAGCCCCGCTATAGAGAGCAGACACGAGCAACAAAATTGGCAACGGTTCGAGGCGGCTCTGTAAACCAAATGCGTTCCCATTTCTTTTATTTATAAACATAAATGTGGAACGTAAGTTGCCTCTTTCTGGGCAACATGTTGGCGCGATTCTTATAAAAAGAATAAAAGAAGGAAAGGAAGAGCATATATGTAACCCGATGTATCCAAAGGGGACAAGTAAAAAAGCTCTAGTCCCGACAAAGAGGTGCCATGGACCCTTCGAACTGATATATCAATCATTAAAATTGTTTATGCATTTATAGCAAACATTAAAGCAATCCAACAGAACATAGTAAACTTGTCTATCTTTGAATAAAGCCAAATAATTGATTGTAACCGATATTAGGGCAATGAGATGAGTTATCTAAAAACTAAAACATATTTCTGAACATATGTTCTTAATGAAATTTCCGAGGAGTGATTATGACATTCAAATGTACCTATTTGCCAAATCTCAAGTCTCTAGTATTTGATATACGGAGCGTGGCATCGAAAATCCAAAAATTTCAAATTATGCGTATTCAATATGGAAAATGGGATGAGTTATCGAAAAACAAAAACAAACCATATCACCCAACTTAAATCTATAACAATGGTACTATGAATGTCGATCTAAGAGGAATTATGCAACAAATTCGACACAAAGACTATAGAAGCAAGTTCACAAGAATTGTTCCGTTACTATTAAAGAAGAAGAATCGAAAACATATTCGCACTGCGACACACAGCGTCGAGCGGCAATTGAAAGTAGGTAGCAAAACAATTCAAACACATGTATACAGTGTGTCAAAAAAGTATTGGCACACTTGTAAAATCCAACTTCTATGTGCTGTAATTTGTTTTTTCCATCGTCACTGAATCACGCTAATATTTTGTGGGTCCTTCGTTTGACTAAATAACCGCCTGCAAACGTCTCTTCATACTTCTTATTAATTTCGATGTTTCATAAGTCGTAATTTTGGCCCATTCGGCGCGTAGGGCCACTTTTAGAGAATTCTTTGAGCGTATCTGGTGAGATCGGATCTTTCGTTCCAGGAGGTGCCACACATTCTCGATGGGATTCAAATCTGGTGATTGGGGCGGTGTTTTGAATTGTTTGCAATGATATATGAGCCACTCCTGAACAAGATATGACGAATGTTTTGGGTCATTATCTTGCTGAAACTGCCAATCGGTGCCACTGAGACCCAGGGTTTGAACACTTGGACTTAAATTTTCTTTTAGAATATCTCTATGAATATGTTTGTCCATAGTGTCATCAACAACTACGAGGTTGCCAACCCCAGAACAAGCAAAACACCCCCAAACCATCACATTACCTCCACCGTTTTTAACCGTTTTGAGCACGTTATTTTGCTGAAGATCTTTATTAGGTTTCCGCCAGACTTTTTGCGCTCCATCCGACCCAAATAAATTAAATTTAGACTCGTCATTAAAAATTATTGTGTTCCAAAATGAATCCGGCTTATTTATGTGTGGTTTGGCGAACTCTAGCCTCTTTTTCTGGTTCGCCTTCGAAATAAAAGGCTTGCGCCTAGGAAAACGACCATGATAACCGGTCTTATACAGAGTATTTCGAACAGTTTGGGGGCTGAAATTACTACCAACAGATTCATGTAGGCTGTCGAATAGTTTCACAGCCGAAGTATGTGGATTTCGGGCCACTGTGGACACCAGAATCCGTTCCTGGCGTTCTGTTAATATTTTAGGTCGGCCGGATCTGCGTTCTGGAGCTATTTGACCTGTTTGTGTGTAATGCATAATAACATTTCTTACACTAGACCATGATCTGTCTATAAGAGTGCCAATTTCATGATAAGATTTATTCTCTAAACACAGTTTAATGATCAATTTCCGTATTTCCAAAGGAATTTCTGTCCCTCTACCCATTTTGCTCTTGTTCTCTTAAATTTCCAATTATAAGTAATTACAAACACTTGCAACAGACGAAACAAAGCAAGGGTTGAACGAAGGATTGAAAAAACAAACGGTAACTACCGTTAACTTACGGTCGTTGTAACGAAAGAGATTTTTGCAATACTTTTTTGATGTAAATTTGTGCCTTTTTTATATTTTAGTCAATGCAATTGAACCAAAGCTTATATGTACTTTTATTTATGTTCCATAGTATTATAATACATGATTTAAATAAATATCGTTGTTAATTTACTTATAGCGGTGTTTAAAACAAAGTTACAGCACACAGAAGTTGGATTTTACAAGTGTGCCAATACTTTTTTGACACACTGTACATAATGAACATGTATAAGCGTCAGTTTGTCTCTGTGCGCTTAGCGTTTCAATCGCTGTTGATGTGGCCACATTTTTATACCCTGATCCCATTGAAAATGGGAAAACAGGGTATAATGTTTTTGTTAAAAGTATGTAACAGGCAGAAGGAGGCGTGCCACACCCCCAAAAGTATATATATTCTTGATCAGGACGACAAGACAAGTTGATTGAGCCCTGTCCGTCTGTCTGTCCGTCCGTCCGTCCGTATGTATGAACGCGTCGATCTCAGAACCTATAAGAGCTAGAGACTTGAATTATAGTATATAGGACGCGCATATCGAGTTTGTTTCAGAAAATCGATAACTATTCCTGAATATTTGTTATCGATTTAAAACTATATGAAAAATCAGGTTTGATTTTTTATCTTTTTCATCTTAAAAGCTAGAGTCTCCAAATTTCGCATGTAGCTTTATGTATTATTTTACCAATTTCGGTTTTTGTTACATTTGGATACCGGCCCCAAATTTCCCCAAAATTTTGAAAATTATTTTCAGTTGCAATATATATGGTGTTTGGTCTTTTTAAAAACTACATCAATTATTTATGGTGAAAGTTTCATCAAAATCCGTTGATAAACACAAAAGTTATATTAACAAAATGTTTGGCCAGATCAACAGCGATTGAACTGCAAAGCGCACACAGACCAGCTGGCGCTTATACATGTTCAGTATGTATACATGTGTACACATACATGAAAATGCCGCTTCTTAGTACCATTGGCACATACTTAAGTCGCGTGATATGGTTGTACATACGAGTTATGGACTATAATAAAAAACTAAGAGCGGGTGGGATTAGGGTATCCCCTAGTCGGGGGCGCCGACTAGAGTTTACTTACTTGTTTTAATTTGCCACTCCCTTAAAAATGCATAAAGTTAATTTTTTTAAATTCGACAGAAGACGTAAAAAAGAACTCAAAAGCTCATGTATTTGTCTCTCTTCTCTCAGAAGATAGAATTTTCACTGTGAGTTTATATTCCAAATTCAATACTCTAGCTCTAATAATGTTCAGAATATAGAGGACGTGGATACAAAGTTTTTATACCCTAAATCCATTGAACATTGATTAGTTCGAAGATCTGAGTTGAACTAGGCCTGGATGTACTAGGATGTACTATGAAAACTTAAACTTAAACGGTGTGAATGAGTTTGTTTTATTTTTTCGACAGCTCATCTCATTTCCTAACTATCGATAACTTTAAAAATATGGCTATGTTTTTGAGGCCTAGTGTTAACACTATTTGGATGATGCCAGATTTTGCTGATCATGGTTTGTCAACGGGAACCTATGCTAAAAATTTCTGACATTCAGGATTAAGCATGTCATTGATGGCCACGACCCTAGTGGGCTAATAGATCTGTATCATTATCTGACGTGAATGCACCCGAGTATATAATTCAAATTTCAAGCCTCTAGCTTCAATAGCGCCAAAATGGTTTGTCTTCATACGAACCGACGGACAGATTGCACAAAACCAATACACTCTTTTTCCTTTTGGGAAGTGAGTATAAAAATAACAAGTAACTAAACTCTAGTAGAGACTGCTCGACTAAGAGATACCCTGAATCCATTGAGCTGTAATACCAATCATAAAAAGTTTCATTTATTCATTAATAGTAACCAACACATGCACACACACACACACACAAACATATGCATGCACGTAATATGCTCACTGCGCAGTTTTGCGGCTGCAGCAGAGGCTGTGCTATGGAAACTTTATTGTTTAATAACTTTTTTTCTCGACCTATTTTCTTAATGAAATTTTCGGGGAGTGATTATGACATCTAAATGTACCTAGTTGCCAAATTTCAAGTCTCTAGTATTTGATATACGTGAGTTATCGTTTTTGTTGAATTGTAGGCGAAAGGGGCGTGGCATCAAAAATCCAAAAATGACAAAATGTGCGGATTCAATATAGCTATCAAACACAACTTAGTGCACGATTCTATCTTTAACGGTGTGCACGCCAGACCTCAAAAACAAAGCGATATTTTCGATAGTTATCGATAAAAAAGAAATGGGATGAGTTATCGAAAAAAAAAAATAAACTCGTACAGCGTATGGTATTATCGAGCATTTTGCTTTTTATTTGAAGTCTCTAGCTTTTGTGGTTGCAGAAATCCAGGTGTTTACACGGACGGACGGACGGACGGACAGACGGACAGGGCTAGTTCAACTCAGCTCGTCGAGCTGATCAAGAATATATATACTTTATGGGGTGTGGCACGCCTCCTTCTGCCTGTTACATACATTTGCACAAAAACATTATACCCTGAAATTTCCATTTTCAATGGATTCAGGGTATAAAAATAGGATTTCAGGGATAAGAAACAAAATTAAGTGAGTCAATGTTAACTAGGCTCGAACCCAGGGCGTTCGTCAATGCGCGTCATCTAGACTTAAGTATCAGTTGAGCAAGAAACCTTCCTACGCTTGGTACAGCTATGACGCTTTATATTGCTAAATATCCAAACTTTTCAATAACCACATCTCGGTAACGTTTTTAGTCGATTATCGTAAACTCGATGCATGCGTCCTATATAGGAACATACCCAACAAAATTTTAGGTGTTTTTGTACTTGAAACCTATTGGAATAGCCCGCTCTTATTGAAAAAATTAAACCAATTAAGTTTATGATTTACCATATACAAAAAGAACTTATGCATACATAAAGATTAGTGTATATTCATGTCAATGTACAATTAATGTTGTACAATAAATTTTTAACAATTAGTATCCATTTTTTTACAAATCTATCGAACCAGATCCATTTTGTAAATACATTATCAGTATATATAATATATATAGTATACACTTTTGAAAAAGGCAAATTTCGAAGGCGTTGAGGCAATATACAAATTTGTTAGTTTCATATTGTCAATTGGGTTTCTATATGGATACTCTTTTCATAAAATTTTATTTTAACAGTCGTCACGATCAATTCAATTTTGATCAAATTCAATTGATTAAAATTCGAATACTGAAGTCAAAATTGTTATTCGAAAAAATTGTGCTGACCCCAAATGAATGCCGCGAGGAAGCCTACATTTCTCATTAGTAACAAAAACTAGAAATTTATCCAAATTAAATAGTTGAAATATTTTCAGGGCTTAATATTTCTTATTCCTGTCGACCTCCTTCTTTCTGCTTAAACTTCGTTGAGTATTTGTAAAAGTCTGACATTTCAAAAGGCTTGATTACTTCCTTGTAAGGCTGAAAGGTGGCCTGCTGTACCACAGTCATATTCTTAGGTGATTCGATACGAATCTCAGGGGACAAACTAGGTGCAATTGTGGTAATGGTCGAGGACGGTGATGTCAGTGCATTCTGAAATGCATTTCCGCTGTCGCTGTTATTGTTGTTATTACACACTGGCGGTGGCCTGGGAGGCGGTAATGGCTGCTGATTTTGATTTGGCTTGGGTGGCAGAAGGCGAAATGGCGGTATTTCGAGTGGTTCAAGAGGATAAGACTCTGAAATGCCTACAGTCTGATCCATGGCATTCAGATAAGAAGTGGACTGACTAAGCTTCGCAAATTTTTCATCTACATGCTGTAAAGCCTTAGAGTTCCCGGTAGTCGGGTAATTATTTGGAGCGAGGATGTGGTTACTGCGCTGAGCAGACATGGAATAGTGCCGACCGGACACCGACATGGAGTGTGAGGAAAGTTTTGTCCGAGACTTAGAAACGGTGGCTGCGATAGCAGCGCCACTGCCACTACTGCTGACGGGACTGTGCGATGCGGAGTCGATTTGACGCACAACTGCGGGACCATCGAGCGATGATTCCAGCCACTGCTTGGGCTTCAGCTTTTTTTCAATAGTCGTCACACTTGCAGACGTAGAGCATAATGATATATCATCCAAGGGCTTCGGTTTGTTAGTATTAAGAGGTAGCGGCGCTAACATATCGCTGGAATGCGACTTTGGCTCGGTTGTTACCGCAGCAGTCATACTTTGATTCGAATGTGAATTAGGGGATGTTGTCAATGCTGCAATATGGGATTGTGACCGCCAGCGATACTGCTGCTGCTGCACCCTTTCCATGCTCTCCACTTCTACAGATATATAGCTGGGCGCCAGAGAGATGGCATCAAGTTGACGATGATGATGCAACAAGCTCTGTTCGTAGCTAATCGCATTCGGCGAAGCGAGAGGTGACACATACTTCTTAATATTTTGACTGGACTTGATGAAGCCACTTTCGTTGTAATTTTGATGCGTTGGTGACAGATAATACTTGTCGCACTGAACAATAATTGGCTGTTGCTGCGGCGACACATGTTGCTGCCGCAACGTAGCCACATTGGACGAGTTTGCCGAATACATTGATATAATATCCTTTTGATTCTGAATGCGAAGCTTTGGCTGCTGTTGCAGATAATTGGCATGTTGTTGGGAATAGACATCTATGTGGTGGTGCAGCTGTTGTGGTATTTGTTGTTGCTGTTGTCTTTGTGTGATATATTGCATTTGTATCTGAGCTGTAGGTGTAGGTGTGGGACGTTTCTTTAATGCACTTTTTACATGGGGATGTTGCTGTGATTGAAGGTGACCAACTCCTATAACTAGCATATCACCATTGGAGGCAGCAGGCTGAAAGTTATCATACTCTGAGCTTCGGTTTGAATGTGTCCCCGAGAGTCGATTGTTGCTGTTGGATTGACTACTACTTGGCTGGCCTTCAATACGGCTATTCGTGCTCTGCTTACGTCGTAGCAAAGCGCCGCTATCCTTAGCCAATGCATGCAATTGTTGTTCATGTTTGTACTGCTGTGCCAGCTGAGAGAAGAATTCATTTAGTGTCATGTGCTCGTAATTGCCATGCATAATTGCCGTCTCCTGTTTTTGTATTTGCTGCAACAACCAGCTCTTTTCATTTAAGCGCTGCTCCAAAGTCTGCTTTCGGATCTCCAATGACTCCCGTTTGTTTGCCGTATCTTCATTATTATTATTGTTATTGTTTTGATTGCTGCTCGTACTATTTGTGTTACTGTTGCTGGTGGTGTTATTGTTGTTGCTGTTGTGGGTGTTGTTTTTGCTGGTGCTGTTGTTGTTTCGACGGTTGTTGATTGGGGGTTCATCATCATTAAGACTAGCCATATTCCTGCTCTTTGGCGCTTTTAATTGCATCGCCAGTTGCTCTTTTTGTTCTTATTGCTGGTGAGCTCTGCTTTCATTTACAGTTTGGTTTTGGTTTATTTTTTAAACTAGCAGTGGTTGCGGTGAGCAGTGCATGTGATAAATCCTAGAAAGACAAACAGTCTTCAATGATTGAGACGTCAGGTTTAAGCCTTTTTATACCCTGATTTATATTTGGTTTAAGTTTAGTGTTAGCAACGGATTTATCTGGGAGTTTATACTTGCTTATTGGTTAGAGACGTGCACTTATTTATTAGAGTTTGTACAAAAGCAAAACGCGCAGCTAACACCAAACCACAGCAATACCACAACCACCACAGCAGACGTGTATGTTTGTTTATGTGTGTACATATGTACAAATGAAAGAGTGTATATCGAAAAATTCTCATGTAACTTTAACTATCTGTGTCCATTTTAAAATTTTTGTACATACATACATATATATATGAATTGCGAAATATTGTGGCTTATGCAGGCTTGAAGTGGGAAATTTACAAGACAAGCGAACTTTAACCGGATTTAACAATAACTACATTTGGTATTTTATACAATTAACAAAAAATAATAACATTAAAGAATATTGTAGTTGGAAGTAACCGACTGCACAATACTTTGTTCCCATAGGTGCATTTGGATTATAATATTTAGGCGCAACAAATTCGGAAATTACTGAGTATTTCAGATATGCCCCATCGCTAAAGGAATGTAAAAATCTTTATTTGATTTGATAACTTAAGTGCCAAATTTATAGATTCTAGCTCTAATATATTGAACTTTGCAGTTTTAAACAAATGAACATACATCCACCAATGGGCGTAGATATATCCGTAATATCATTTTAATTTTCGGATGTCAATGCAAATATATTTTGCAAGTTTAATAATTAATATATTTTCCATAATAATAAGCACAATTCAAAATAAAACATGCAGCGTTCATATGTATGTAAGTATGTATCTGTATGTGTTCGTTGCACTCACCTTTTGCCTATTGCCTGCTTTTGAATTGCGTTTGCCTAATCTGATGCTGTTACCAAACAAACAAAACGACTGTCTGCAATAGGAACAAACACATAAAATATTCACAAATAAAATAAACGTAAGATGTAAATAATAGTTACCTCACGTAACGCTGCGCGTCTTTTATTTTTATTCTACAAAGAAATGCGGTGGAACAGTTGTAGTCGGTTTAAAGACAGCGTCATCACCTTTCATTTATCACTAACTGTACAATCCAAGTAAATCGAAGGTCGATTTAATATTAAATATTGTCCGGTAATTTTATTTAAATTAGAATTTAAGAGTTGATTCTTTGTTTAAATAAAATCAAATTAGAAAAAACTATACTTTAAAAAACAAACATGTAAGAAAAATGCTTCAAAGTGGTGAAAAACAAAAATGAATTTGTTATTAGTTATCGATGTATCGATATTCCAAGACAAATCGTTTATGAAATATATAATAGATAGTGCTCTACAAATCTTTCGTTATTAATTGAAATAAAAAAGTTTGTCACCTATTAAATAAATTTTGTTATCAAAACAAATAAATATAATCAACTCGTAAATCTGAAAAAAAAAATTTTTCACAACATTCGCATATGCTAAACACATGTTACGATAACCTGATCTGCTCGAGGCAGCTCTTATTTATAGTGTTGCACATTACAATATTTTCTATTGTGAATCATACAAAAGTTTTCAGAAGGTATAAAAAAATGTTAAAATCGTGAATAAGAATTACATAAATTCATGTACTGAGCGAATAAAAAGTAACATATGTCATTGCAGTTTTTAAAAACGCACACTCCCTTGCGCAGGGCCGGCCGTCTTGTATCTTATTTTCAACAAAACAGAATACACCCAAAAACGTGGAGTTGTGAAGCCCAGCGGGAGCCAGAAACTTTTGCCAACAAAGCACAAGTGAAAGTATTTTTTTGTACCACATCCTGCAACTGCTCGGCACAGTCGTGGGGTAAAAAAAAACAGAATCGAAGTGTCCAATTACGAGCAGCCGCAGATTTTATAATGTCGAATCCTGAGATAGAAACGCTACTGGCACCGATCCGTGAGCGAGTGCAGGAGCAAGGGAACTTGGTTCGTGAACTAAAGGCGAAGGGAGCGCCTGAACTGGATGTTAAAAAGGCTGTGGCCGAGCTGAAGATCCGTAAAAAAGTTCTTGAGGAAAAGGAATTGGCGCTGACGCCAAGCGTTGTAAGCTTTGATCGTGCGAAAATGGAGGACCTTTTAAAGCGACGCTTCTTTTACGATCAATCATTTGCCATATACGGCGGCATTACCGGCCAATACGATTTCGGACCAATGGGGTGTGCACTTAAGTCCAACATATTAGCGCTGTGGCGCCAGTTCTTTAGTTTAGAAGAGCAAATGCTCGAAGTGGACTGCTCGATATTGACCCCCGAGCCAGTTCTCAAAGCGTCAGGTCATGTGGAACGGTTTGCTGATCTGATGGTGAAGGACATAAAGACCGGCGAGTGCTTCCGACTGGACCATTTAATCAAACAAGCACTCGAAAAGTTGTCCGCAGCCAAAGATGCAACCGCAGCGCTGAGGGCTGAATACGAGGACACAATTATTAAGCTGGATAGCCTAAACAAACAGGAACTCGCGGATGTGTTAGCGAAATATAATATAAAATCACCATTGACTGGCAACGATCTAACGGAACCGATTGAATTCAATCTAATGTTTGCCACACAAATTGGACCAACTGGTCTGGTCAAAGGATTCTTGCGCCCAGAAACTGCCCAAGGTATATTTGTAAACTTCAAACGACTCCTAGAATTTAACCAGGGCAAGCTGCCCTTTGCTGTGGCCCAAATCGGAAACTCTTTCCGCAATGAAATTTCGCCACGGTCTGGTCTAATAAGAGTGCGTGAGTTCACCATGGCGGAAATTGAGCACTTCTGTGATCCTACACAAAAGGATCATCCCAAGTTTAGCTGGGTAGCCAATGAGAAACTCACACTATATTCAGCTTGCAACCAGATGGATGGAAAATCAGCTCAGCCATCAACCATTGGTAATGCAGTGTCCAGTAAATTGGTAGCCAATGAAACGTTGGGCTACTACATGGCACGGATTCAGCAGTTCCTTCATGCGATTGGCATCAAGCCAGAGTGCTTGCGCTTCCGTCAGCATATGGGTAATGAAATGGCTCACTATGCCTGTGATTGCTGGGACGCAGAGATTCTCACTTCATATGGCTGGGTGGAATGCGTTGGCTGTGCCGATCGATCAGCGTACGATCTAAGCCAACACACTGCCGCCACCGGGGTACGTCTGGTGGCAGAGAAACGGTTGCCAGTCCCGAAAACCGTAGAAGTTAGTGAGATTGTGCCCAATAAGCAGGCGCTGGGAAAAACTTTCAAAAAGGACGCCAAGTCCATAATGGAAGCTTTGGCCAAATTGTCACTGGATGATATTAAGCAATTGGAGACAAAGCTAGCTGCCGGTGATCCGTATAAACTGACCCTTTCTGATGGCGTTACTCATGAGCTCGGCTCTGAAACTATTGCTGTGAAGCATGCCACTAAAACTGTGCACGTTGAAGAGTTCATACCAAGTGTAGTGGAGCCATCATTTGGCATAGGCCGCGTAATATATGCTCTGCTAGAACATAGTTTCCAGTGCCGCGAGGGTGATGAGCAGCGCTGTTACTTCACATTGCCGCCTGTTGTCGCACCGCTCAAATGCTCCATATTGCCTCTTTCAAATAACGCTGAGTTCCAGCCGTACACTCAACAATTGTCCACCGCGTTAACCAAAGCGGAGCTGTCGCACAAAGTTGACGATTCAAGTGGCTCTATAGGTCGTCGCTATGCACGCACTGACGAGATTGCTATCCCTTATGCCATCACTGTGGACTTCGACACCTTAAAGCAGCCTCACACAGTGACACTACGTGACCGAAACTCTATGAAACAGGTTCGCATTGGACTTGAAGTGGTTGTCGGTGTGGTCAAGGATTTGGCAACAACAAAACTAACTTGGGCGCAGGTGTTAGAGCAATATCCAGTCTTTGAGCAACAAGAAGCTACGAAATAAATATTTATATATACATATATGTAAACATTAATGTGTACATTTATGTATGTTAAAATAATTATAAACGAACGATCGTTTTGATTGCATTTTTTTAAATCATTAAATTAAATAATAAAAAACCAATTTGTTTACTCGTTTCAATTGCTTTGGCATTTTGAATATTATTAAATTTAAATAATAAGAAACAATTTTGTTATTTCGTTTGAATTACTCTAGAGCTTTAACTTATAATGCTTCTGATATATGAGTATATATTTCGTTTGAATTACTCTAGAGCTTTAACTTATAATGCTTCTGATATATGAGTATATATATATATATATATATATATATATATATATATACTTAGTATATCCTGATTAGCCACGACCCTAGTATCGACGAGTATATATGTATGTATGTATAAAAAATACAAATTTTAAGTTTAGGTTTAATAGGGAACATTTTTTTTGCTTTTGAGGCTTAGGCTGCACATCATTCAAAGTAGAATCGTTCACGAAGTTGTGGGGGCTTGATATAATAAATATCTGATTTTGGATATTTATAAGACCTCCACTAACTATTGAATACAAAAATCCGATTTTCCATGTGCATCATCATCACCATTTTCGTATTTTCACGTTTGTACATATATTTCCAAAATATATGGGTTGTTTTTTTCAAAAAAATATTGAGCTAAAATATGTATTAATAAAGAAAAACAGGATATTTGAAAAATAAAATAAAATGTATATGTATACCGTTTATAAATTTATGAATAATCGATAGTTGAAAATCTGTTAACACTATCGATAATTATTATATCAATACTGGCGCCACGTGTTTAGGCCGTATAATAAAATTTCAAATAAAATAGATTGAGCGTCATAGTAAATAATATGAAATACATTTTGGTAACCGGAGGTGTTATAAGCGGAGTCGGCAAGGGTGTCATTGCGTCTTCTTTCGGCACCCTTCTTAAATCGTGCAATATAGATGTCACGTCCATTAAAATTGATCCATACATTAACATCGACGCTGGTACCTTTTCACCTTACGAACATGGCAAGTTTCTTTAATTTATTACCGCATAAGTATTTTATATTGTATAAAAAAAGCCTAATCCATTTTCAACCGTCACCCGGAATTGTTAGCGTTATTTCATTCATATACTAATGTACTTTTATATGTGTATGTATGTATGTATATTTATGTACATCTATAAAGAGGTTGTGTGAGTACACGAGTAGTAAATATTTACATATGTACTCGGCGTATAGCAGAAATTTTTTTTTTGTGTTCACTTGTCTCTAGAATCTGCTATAAAGGACTTATCGGAATGATTCTTTCTTTATAGTATTATTCACTTATTTATCTACTTAAAAAACAACGTTAACAAGAAACCTTACAGAAAAATTATGTAGCAAAAGTCTGCGTGCACTTCAATTCATCGGCTTGATGAGGATCCATTAGATTCTAATATTTTTTTGGATAACCATTGAATCAACCAGTTTCCGAGTCTCCTCGGCCGTTATTTTGCCCCATTCATCGTTTGGTATTTTTTTCGATATTATGGTTCAATACCACAGATGCTCAATAGATTTCAGGTCTAGTGATTGGGGAGGCGATCTAAGCTGATTTTTGGTATTATATAGCAACCACAGCCTTACATTGTGGGCTGTGTGCATTGGAGCATTGTCTTGTTGAAAGTAATAGTCATCCTCAATTCCTGGGCAGTTTCGTGTAAATTTTCAAATAGAATCTCATAAAAGAGACCACTTGAGAATCCATACGTTCTGATTTGTGCGGTTTCAAATTAACATTATAAACGGCGGGAACGACCAACATGACCATGAACACCGAATGGTATCATTGAAAACAGATTCGGCTTATTTGTCTTCAATTTCAACGCGTTCTTATTGCTCGGTTATTCTCGGATTTGAAGTCACCAGTTGGACAAATAGCGATATTATGTCTCTAGTATGTGATATATGTACGTTAGTTGTGATTTTTGGGTTATAATGGGCGAAGTGGGATGTCATTCATTATAGCAATCAACCAAAACTTAGTGCACTTTCCTATTTCTATAGTGCACTATCAATTGAACAATGTCCATACTAGGTCTCAAAAACGAAGACAAATTTTTGATAGTTATCGATAATAAGGAAATGGGATGAGTTATCGAAAAAAAAGCAAACTCGTACTCCGTATGGTATATACGAGTATTCTGTATTTTTTTCCAGTCTGTAGCTTATGTCGTTTGTGAGATCGCGGCATTCATATGGACGAGCTGATCGAGAATATATACACGCCTGCTTCTGCCCGTTAAATACTTTTTACAAAACCATTATATCCTGATTTTTTTATTTTTAATGGATTCAAGGTGTAACAAGTAAGAAAACTCTAGTGGGAGGTGCCCGATTTGATTATCGCCTATATATGTATATAACTCGTATGTAGAACCATATCACGCGACTTAAATCTATGACAATGGTACTGAGAATGTCGATCAAAGACATTATGCAAACAATTTCGACAGAAAGATTATACCAGTACATTTTTGCAAGCTCACAAAAATTGTTCCGTTACTATTAAAAAAGAAGAATCGAAAACATTCGCAATACAACACACAGGTAATTGCGATTCTTAGAATATTGTGCGCAAGCATTTGAATGTATGAGTGCGCATGTATACATAATGAACATGTATAAGCGCCAGCTTGTCTCTGTGCGCTTTACATTTCAGTCGATGTTGATGTGGCCACATTTTATTTAATAACTTTTGTGTTTATCAACGGGCTTTGATGAAAATTTCGCCATATGATGTAAATAATTATTGTTGTTTTTACAAAGACCAAACACTCTTTACATATATGCCATATTTTCCATTGAACATAATTTTTAAAAGTTTGGGGAAATTTGGGATCGGTATCCAAAAGTAACAAAATCTGAAATTAGTAAAAACATAATATAAAGCTACATGCCAAGCTTAGAGACTCTAGCTCTTAAGGAATTCTCGGGGAATGGTTATGACATTCAAATGTACCTATTTGCCAAATTTCAATTTCTCTAGTATTTGATATACGTGAGTTATCGTTTTTGTTGAATTGTGGGCGAAAGGGGCGTGGCATCAAAAATCCAAAAATGGCAAAATGTGAGGATTCAATATAGCAATCAAACACAACTTAGTGCACGATTCTATATTTAACGGTGTGCACGCCAGACCTCAAAAACAAAGTGATATTTTCGATAGTTATCGATAATAAAGAAATTAGAAGAATTATCGAAAAAAGATAAACTCGTACAGCGAATGCTATTATCGAGCATTTAGCTTATTTGAAGTCTCTAGCTTTTGTGGTTTAAGAAATCCACGTGTTCTCGCGGACGGACAGACGGACAGGGCTAGTTCAACTCAGCTCATCGAGTTGATCAAGAATATATATACATTATGGGGTGTGGCACGCCTCCTTCTGCCTGTTACATACATTTGCACAAAAGCATTATACCCTTAAATTTCCATTTTCAATGGATTCAGGGTATAAAAATTCAAGTCCCTAGCTCTTATAGGTTCTGAGATCGACGCGGTCATACATACGGACGGACGACTACAGGGCTCAATTAACTCGTCTTGTCGACCTGATCAAGAATATACATATGTATATTTATGGGATGTGGCACGCCTCCTTCTGCCTATTACATAATTTTAACAAAACCATTATACCCTGTTTTCCCATTTTCAATGGGTTCAGGGCATATTTACATCATCATCAAAATCCGTTGACACAAAAGTTATTAAACAAAAGACTTTGGCCACTTAACGCACATCGCATAGCGAAACTGGCGCCTGTACACTTTTGTATTCCAAGTATTGAAAATGACAATGACAAAGGTGCTTATGCTTATGCTATGCACCCGTTGTCTCCTAGCTGCAGTCTGCTGTCCAAAACCAAACGCTCGAACTCCCAACTCGGACGTTGATATTCAACACGAATTACTGTCTACAGCTTGTCATTTGCATTTTTCACATGGGCCAGCGGCATGCTTTCGGTTTCGGGGGTCGTTGTATTGCATTTTGTGCAGCTTTGCTCATTTACTGTCCGATTTCCTTTGGGAGGAAGGTTGGTGGTACTTGACTGCAACGCTGACGTTGACGTAGCGTCGACTGTGTAACGCTTGCGGATCATGCGTGTGTGCGCTTTGTGCTTCAGTTGCCATTTATTTCGAGAGTGGGTCGCTTGGGAACAGTGGGATAAGATAATGGTTTTGGGATAAAAGACTCTATATTGTACGTCTAACCTGACAGGTTGGTAGGAGCATAATTTTATTTTATGTTTCACCTTTTTTGTCTTACGCTTATTACCTAGAGATTTGCTCACTAAGCGTCTTTGCTCTCTGCATATTTTGCCGTTCGTTTCAATCGATATGGGTGACTTGTTATTATCGGTAGCAGCTGTTGTTTTTTCTCCTTCCTCTATAGGCCTTGGTATGTTTTTTTCGTGCATTCCGCTTTACCCACGATTTTCAAGATCAGCTACGAAATCGAAGACGATGGCGACAATAATGTCTAAGAGCATCAATGCAAAATAAAATTTCTTACATGTAATTTCTACTTGCTGATGATGCTTGATGTCTGTGTCGACAACAGCAGCAACTCTTCAGCATATTATATCGTTCCAGCGCCCGATAGTATTAGCAAAACAGTTCTATATATATATTTAAAATTTATAATATTCTTAAAACTGATCTTATTTATAGTCCAACAGAAGAAAACTCTTGGTAATACCAATGAACACATGCAACATTTAATACCAATCAGATGGCCTCCAAGCCTAGTAGCCAAAAATAATGTGCACCCTTTCTACAACTTACTCCTTGAAAACTACTGCGTGGAAACTATAGGTCCGAAACCATTTGCAAAAAATAAAAGGCATCCGGCGACTCATTTCAAAGCTGTGAGTTGGCTTTGACTGGTTGGTTAACTGCTTGCCTCCTGTCGCCTGATTTTAACAGTCCTTCCACATCCATGCTTTATGCTTTTCGCTTGCTTCCGCGCGTTGAATGTCGTTGTTGTTACTGCTGCCTGCGAAAAACGACGAAGTCGACAGCAGCAGAGCAGGCCACCGGCACCATACACTCGCCTTTCTCATATTTATGCACACAGATATACATTGCCATACCATATGTATTTATGTATGTGTGTGCGTGGCTGACTAGCCGGCAAATGCCGGGCGTAATAAATGCCCAAAAGCAGCAGAGGCAACTGAAAGCAGCAAGCTGCAAGCGACGGGGGCTGATACATGCGATGGTGGTGAAGGTGACGGCGGCGGCTGTTTTTAGCGTTTATACAGCTCCCTTCTCTTCGCAAAACACACCAACATGCACATACACACAATATACTTTTGCACACATGCACAAGTGCTTGTATTTATGTATGTCCTCCGCTGTCGTTGTCGTCGCAAAAGCTTGTGGCATGGCTTTGGCAGTGGCACTAGCTATAGCTACAGCTATGGCTCTGCTCTGCCTGTCTGCCTGCCTGCTTGGCGTTTTTTGCGTTTCTGTTTTTTGCCTGCCTCCGCCTCTGTTGCTGGCGCTGCTATTATGTTAGTTGGCACGTTTTGTTGGCTCGCTTGCTTTTAGGCTTGGGCTTGGGCTATGGCAGCTCTGACTGCAGCCTGTCGCGGTCGCCACGCTCGCGCTGCGCCGGCCATAGCGGCGGCGGTGGCGGCGCTTCGCACTTTGCTCTGCTGAATTTTCAATTTCAGTTGTAAGCTGACTGCAATCAGTACTGGTTCGGCTTGTTTTGTTTCGTCTCGTATCGTTTCATTCCGTTTCTCTCTGCTTGGTCTCGGTCCGTTACTATTTGATTCGACTCGGATTGAGTTTGTGCTTACGGCCGATTTTGGAGTGCTACGGCAAGCAGACAATCTGGCCGGTCAGAGAGTCCCACTGTATACGAGGTCGCCATAAAGCCAAATAATAAACACGACGTTCACCGCTAACATCCCATCTCTCACGCAAGTACTGCGCATTTCGAGCCCCGCGCGCAATTTTTGCATGTGTGTAGCTTTTACACACGCGCATACACATAAATGGGGATGGGGAATGCCTACATGAACACATAAACTCATACGGTGCGTGTTTTATTGATTTTGTAGAGCTACAAAGTCGACGAGAACTGTTCACTCTGTAGATGACCGCCCCTTCGCCCTGACTTCACAGCAATGACCAATACATATGTGGTCACGTGCATACCCACCCACACACACACACACACACACACACACACACACACACATATATATATATATATATATATAATATGTATTTTCATATATCTTGAAAGGGTAAAACAAAAATATATAATTCTGTGATCTCATATTATAAAAGTCGAGCTTTTGCAATGAAATCGAAAATGAAACATAATTTAAATATGTAAGAATAAAAATTCGGTTGATACGGTTGACAGATTTAGGCTACCTTATTATTTTTCTGACCATTTGCCCATTCAAATGAGTCTACTGTGCCAGTTTATCGGTTGGCTCATAACTTTATTGGCGTCGGCGGGCAAACTTGAGAGTATCTTGGCAAGCCAGTAACTCGCACCTCGGCATAACAGCAGCAGAATCGGCAGCAGCTGGACTTACCTCCATTCCATAACCAATATCCTCTGACTCTTCCCCCAGTCGCATAAACAATCTACTATTGCACATAAAAACGGCAACGATGAAAACGAAAATTTAACGACTGCGCAACGTGACGCATTATTTGTCTGCGCCGCTGTTGCCGTCGCCGCTATTTTAGCCGCCACTCGCTGCTTGACGCTGCCTTGGCCTGAGGGGCGTCTGGCCTGCCTTTTAGCAGTTCGGGCTGCAGAAAGCTTGTCGCAGACTCGCGCTGCCAGAAATTGCTTTTGCTTGTTTGTTGGCTGGCTGGCTGAAAGGAACTTCACCAACTGATTTCCACTCTGCCTCTCACCCTCCATCTGCTTTTTCGCGCTGCTGCTGCTGCTGCTTTTAGTATTTCGCACTTTGTACACGAGGTGGCTGCAAGCATTTTTGCATGACTGACTAACTGACTAGCTGAGTCTGAGTCACTCATACACACATGCATGCAGTTGAGGCAGCTTGCGTTTTGTTTGAATGAGACAGAGAAAAGAGCGTCGAATGTATAGGGGAGGGGTAGAGGACGACAGAGGCGGCACTCAGTGCATGGCTGTCGCAGCCTGGCGTATGTTTATAATTTGATTTTAGCTTTTTCTTTCTCCGCTTCGTTGCGCGATAGTGGCAGACCAGCATTTCCTGTAGCTACTGGGCCTACAAGGATGATTGAACGAGAGAGGGCTCTTCGGGGTTAGCCATCAGCTACAAATACGTTGGCACGCCAAAACGACATCACCGGCAACAGAAACTGAAACAGGCTGCCGCAACTGCAGCGTCGCAAGCCACGAAATCTTAATGAAGTTATTGTGTTGTGTTGAGCTTGCCGTTTTTGCTGCATATATAGCTCTTCGTTAGCGTTGCTGTCATTTACATACACAGGCTTACACTAGTACATACGTATATGCATATAAATATTTATATATAAATTTCGGTGTATGTAGATATGAATGTACTTATGAATGAAGCTTTTTCCATTGCTTCGCTACGTTGGGTTAGATAGGAAAAAGTTACAAGAGCACTTAGTCATTGATTAATCCCATCCAAATAAAATCTATAATGACTACCTTATTATCATTCCTTTATTTTTATTATACTGTTCGTAGACTCCACAACATAAAGCACTCAATCATTTAAGTTAAAACATTTAGGCAAGGATTACAAACTATTGTCAATAGAATATGTAAAATACTGAAGGGTAATATTTCTCAACATATTAAAAATTTCGAATCTATTTATTATCGCTTTTATATTACAGCATTCACAAACGATTAGAACCTAACTATCCTTATTTTAAAGCTATCGATTGAATCAAAATTTTGTTATTAAACATCTATGAAGCTAGTTTCTCTAAATCTTTTATGTAGCTATATTTATTTTATATATTTTTGATTTATATTGGACTTTCGATACTGGCTCCAAATTTCTCAAATTTCTTAATTTAAAATTTAAAAATTAAAACTTTTTTTTATACTCTAGTCGAGACTGCTCGATTAAGAGATACCCTGAATCCATTGAGCTGTAATACCAATCATTAAGAGCTTCATTTATTCATTAATAGTAACCAACACAAGCACACACACACACACAAACATATGCATGCACGTAATATGCTCACTGCGCAGCTTTGCGGCTGCAGCCTTGAGGCTGTGCTATGGAAACTTTATTGTTTAATAACTTTTTTTCTCGACCTATGTTCTTAATGAAATTTTCGGGGAATGATTATGACATTCAAATGTACCTATTTGCCAAATTTCAAGTCTCTAGTATTTGATATACGTGAGTTATCGTTTTTGTTAAATTTTGGGCGAAAGGGGCGTGGCATCAAAAATCCAAAAATGACAAAATGTGCGGATTCAATATAGCAATCAAACACAACTTAGTGCACGATTCTATCTTTAACGGTGTTCACGCCAGACCTAAAAAACAAAGCGATATTTTCGATAGTTATCGATAAAAAAGAAATGGGACGAGTTATCGAAAAAAAAAATAAACTCGTACAGCGTATGGTATTATCGAGCATTTTGCTTTTTATTTGAAGTCTCTAGCTTTTGTGGTTGCAGAAATCTAGGTGTTTACACGGACGGACTGACGGACGGACAGACGGACAGGGCTAGTTCGCTCAGCTCATCGAGCTGATCAAGAATATATATACTTTATGGGGTGTGGCACGCCTCCTTCTGCCTGTTACATACATTTGCACAAAAACATTATACCCTGAAATTTCCATTTTCAATGGATTCAGGGTATAAAAACAAATAAGCAATTTGACTCGCTCGGGATTTAACCTCTTTCTGATGGCGCCAGTTTGTCTCAGCTGATTGAACTCTAAGCGCTCTTTGTGCGTTTTTGCAAAGTGTCCAAATATTAAATCTTATTAACTTTTGTGTTTATTAAAAGATTTTGATGAGACTTTCACCATATTATATAAAATTTTTTTTTTTTTTAAAAACCTAATTCTTTTTGCTTATATCCCATATATTCCATATGTTAAGTATTTATCAAAATTTTAGTGAAATTTGGGGCCTGTATCCAAATGTAACAAAACCCGAAATTAATAAATGATTTTCAATATGTTTCTAAATCGATAACAATTAATCGGGAATAGTTATCGATTTTCTGAAACTTTCAAAACATATTATTACAGTGTATAAGCAATGAAGTCCGGACTTCGTCTTTTGTTTCAGCTACTCCTTTTTTTTCTCAAAAAAAAAAAAAAAAATAAAATCGAGGAACAAAACTCTAGTGGAGACAGCTCGACTAAGAGATACCCTAAATCCTTTGAGCTGTAATACCCATCATTAAAAGCTTAATTTATTCATTAATAGCAAACAACACATGCATACGTACGCACAAAAATGCACGCAATATGCAGTTATGAGGCGGCAACGCTGTCGCTGCAGCATAGGCTGTACTATAAAAACTTTATTGCTTAATAAGGTTTTTCTTGATATACGTTCTTAATTAAATATTTAGGGAATAATTATGACATTTATATGTGCCTATTCGCCAAGTTTCAAAACAAGTCTCTAGGATTTAATATACGGGATTGTGAATTGTGTGCGAAGGGGGCATGGCATTCAAAATCCAAAGATGACAAAATGTGCGTATTCATTATATGAATCAACCACAGCTTAGTGCACTAGTCTATCTTGAACAGTGTGTATGCTAGGTCTAAAAAACAAAACTATATTTTCGATATTTATCGATTATAAGGAAATAAGATGAGTTATCGAAAAAATAAACTCGTACAGCGTATGGTATTATCGAGCATTTTGTTTTTATTTAAAGTCTCAGGTTTTTGTGGGCTTACACGTACGGACGGACAGTCCGACGGACGTATATATATACATATATATATATATATATATGCGTATGTGTGTGTTTTTTAAGTGAGAATGGTCTGCTTGCTCGACATATGTCTATGTATAATGGTGCTGTGCATTGAATTTGGAATTGCATTCTTTGTTGACAGGCAGTAATAGACAACACGGTAAAAAGTAAATACGAACCGTTAAAATTGAGGCCCACAAAATGGCGCCAAAAAAATCAACAATTATCTTAAATGTGGAGCAATTCATTCACGACATTGAGGAGAGGCCGGCAATATGGAACCGCAATTTCCATTGCAATAAGGCCTTCCTCGAACAAATGTGGGACGAGCTAAGCAGCACACACAAGTTACCAAGTAAGTATGAAAATAACAGCGAGGAGCCACACGAACGACGTTTTGCTGTTTCTCTATCAGAAATTGTGCTTAAAGCAAAGTGGAAAGGACTGCGGGACAACTTCAGAGTCGAGTACAAGCGCATCCCACGCGGTGACAACGGTGACTTTATGGTGGATCCCGCAACATTCGAGTCCAAATGGTTACATTATTACGCCCTACTCTTTCTGAGTGAGTAGTGTGAGGAAAACCGTATCCTATGCACTTTTGTTGACTTACATCCGTATTTTCTACAGCGGACCACATGCGCCACCGTCTGCCGAAAAACGAACAGGATCAATCGTATTACTTTAATCAACAGAGCGAGGACTGCGAGAAAACCGTAGTTGAGCCAGATCTCACTAACGGGCTAATAGGTCGCCTGCCGGATAGCGATGAGGAGTACGACGAAGATGATATGGATGCTGAAGGTGGTGGTGAAGCTAGCGACGGCAGCATGCATGGTCTACCTACTCCTCCAGCAGCGCATCAACAAACTCAAATAAGCACAACGCCTTTGGCCACGGGCGCCTTCAGAACGCAGGAGGAAGCGTTTGCCTCTTCCCATCCGCATGCGATATTGAAGGCTGGACTTCTGCGCGCCCAGCTTATGGAACTGCAATTAGAAAGGGAAGCGCAGGACTTGAGCAAAAAATCAACTCCAACTCGGTCTACGACTCCATCTTTCACTACAGCAATGGCAACAGTCTTGAATCAAGAAACTCTTGCTTCATCTGCACATTGCTCCCCTCCACCAATGGTGACCACTACCACTACGCACAATGCTGTGTCAACGGCAACGCAGTTGGCGGGCACAATTCTAGCTCCAGCCACTACCACCTCCAATACGACGACAGGTAATGCTGGATCTATGATCGGAATGCGTTCGGTATCGCCTCCTCCCCTATATAACAAGGCACATCATCCACTGTCCACATTATCTATCGGACATCATACGGTTGGATCGAAGGAAGACTTTGCTGGAGGTGCCGTCAGCGCGGGTAGCGAGCACCTGAACTTCACCCAACACTCTTACGCCAATGGTCTAATTCCAGCATTAAAGCTGAAGCGGCCGCGCCTCTCAGAGGACAGTAATTTTAATGGCTCCTCAACTATGGATGCTATGGTGCCCGATGATGACGATTATCATTACTTGCTAAGCCTGCATCCATACATGAAGCAGCTGACAGCTTCACAAAAACTGCGAATTCGCACGAAGATACAAAGGCTCATTTTTAAGGAGCTGTACAAAGAAGATCTCGAAGAGTCCAAGTAGACACCCGCTCTCCATTCCCATGAATATATAGACTGTACATAACAACTATATTGAATATTTATATATTAAGGCACAATAATTATCTTTAGCTATGTATGCCACCATCCTAACTACCAGAATGGGTTTTGGTGAGCGCCATTAATTATAAGATCAAAGATTTGCAAATAAAAACCGTAAATATTTATTTTTATATCTAAAATTTTTTTATAATAGTCCGAGAAATCGTATTTTGTTTAGTTTTCTTTGGTATTACATATAAGATGGTTATGCAGGTAGGACAAAGGGTAGAAATATTTGATGATAGGTAATGTCAAATGTCCCTCATTTCTCTTTTGAAATAATTAAACAAAGTTACAGTTAATATTCATGCACATCTCTGCAAATCATCCAATCCATAGGCAATATTAAGTCTCAGTGAATTTGTCAGCTTTTATATTGCGATGTTCGTCTGATTACCGGTAAATCGGCTGTCGCAATCGCCAGTACAATTTAACGCGTAAAGTCCAAACTTATTGATATCGCTGCAGAGGAATATTTTGGTAATCGTCTTATATATCAACATTTCTCGCAGGTGAGGTCTATGTGCTTGATGATGGAGCTGAGGTTGACTTAGATCTGGGTAATTACGAGCGGTTTCTTGATATTACATTGCACCGGGACAATAACATAACTACGGGGAAAATTTACAGGCTGGTCATCGAAAAGGAACGTAGAGGAGACTACCTGGGGAAGACTGTGCAGGGTAAGTTGTATATGATCTTATGTGTTATAAACTGGTGCTAATGATTTTGTATTACAGTTGTGCCGCATATAACAGATGCCATACAAGAGTGGGTGGAGAGCGTTGCCCAAACACCTGTCCAGGGTTCCTCCAAGCCGCAGGTGTGCATCGTCGAGCTTGGCGGCACTATTGGTGACATTGAGGGCATGCCCTTCGTAGAGGCCTTCAGACAGTTCCAGTTTCGTGTAAAACGGGAAAATTTTTGCTTAGCTCACGTCTCACTGGTGCCGCTGCCTAAGGCTACCGGAGAGCCAAAAACAAAGCCAACACAGAGCTCTGTGCGGGAACTTCGCGGATGTGGCTTAAGTCCGGATTTGATTGTCTGTCGTTCTGAAAAGCCGATCGGTCTAGAGGTTAAGGAGAAAATTAGTAACTTTTGTCATGTCGACCCGGATCAGGTTATATGTATACATGATCTGAACTCTATATACCATGTGCCAATCTTGATGGAACAGAATGGCGTTATAGAGTTTTTAAATGAACGACTTAAACTGAATATCGACATGAATAAACGGGCTAAGTAAGTGATAAGCTGTACCAGAAAATCATTGGAAAGTTAATAGTTTTTAATATTCCATTTCCAGATGTTTGCAACATTGGCGGGATCTAGCAAGACGCACGGAAACTGTTCGACGCGAGGTAAACATAGCTATTGTAGGAAAATACACCAAGTTTGCGGACTCGTATGCATCTGTGGTAAAGGCTGTGCAGCACGCAGCATTGGCAGTGAACCGCAAAGCAAATTTGGTCTTTATTGAATCGTGCTTGCTTGAGCAGGAGACTCTACTGAGCGAGCCATCCAAATATCACAAAGAGTGGCAAAAGTTATGTGAAAGCAACGGCATACTTGTTCCTGGTGGCTTTGGAGCACGCGGCATGGAAGGTAAAATCCGTGCTTGCCAATGGGCACGCGAAAATAAGAAACCGTTTTTGGGTATTTGTCTGGGTCTGCAAGCTGCCGTTATAGAGTTTGCGCGCAATGTAGCAAACCTTAAAGATGCTAACAGCACAGAAATAAATCCAGATACAAGCTATCCGCTGGTCATTGATATGCCAGAGCATCATAAAGGAGATATGGGTGGCACCATGCGTTTAGGCAAGCGAAAAACCATATTTACCGATAAGCCGAGTACTATTCGACAGCTCTATGGCAATCCTCAGACTGTGGACGAGCGGCACAGACATCGATACGAGGTGAATCCCCAGTATGTATCTCAATTAGAAAGCCATGGCATGAACTTTGTGGGCACAGACGTGGATCAGAAGCGAATGGAGATTATTGAGTTGCAAGATCATCCCTATTTTGTGGCTACCCAGTATCATCCGGAATATTTGTCGAGGCCACTGAAGCCGTCGCCTCCTTTCCTTGGTCTAATTTTAGCATCCGAGGATAGGCTTAGTTCGTATATAGAACGTGGTTGCCGCTTGTCACCGCGTCAACTTTCTGATGCATCTTCAGATGAAGAAGAAACTGTTAATGGCGTAGCACACCATTTTAAAACCCTTAAAATTCCAGGACATAAGAAGTGTACCACCACAAGCACCTGCACCAACACGGATAATAAAAGTGAAATGGTAAATGTTTTAGTGAATACAAATGGAAAGGGAAAAGGTTTAAGTGACAATGATCAAACCTTTTACTCTGAATCTAGGATATCTGAATGAGCTTAATTGCTTTCAGTTCACATCTGTCCTATTAGCATAGAGTGTTTTAATTTGACCTTTATGGACTCTGATCCCAAAAGGAAAAAGAGTAAATCGATTAACGACTTTGAAACGCCGTCATTATCCGTTATCCCGATACGCCTACAGGGGATAAACCAAATCCCATATATCAAAAACGCTCTTCGTTAAAGTGCTAAAGATATTAAAATTTCTAAAATATATTATAAGATCAAAAAGATTGGATTGTATTGGGGACGTAGAGAATCGGGGAAAAGCTGTATCTTCTAGTTTTTGAGTCTTGCTATTTGAATATATATATATTGAATAATATATATATTGAACAATCGAATAATTTAAATTATTCTATAAATGTAAAGAAAAATGTATCAATACTATTAAAGGATGATTTAATATATCTCAAAATCTCTTTCCTTAAAGAAAAATCAACTTAAAGTGTAATATAAAGATATTCAACAAGAAGACTCTAGTCGAAACAGTTCGACTAAGAGATACCCAGAATCCTTTGAGCTGATTTACGTGAGTTGTAATCGTAAAAAGATTCTTTTATTCATTAATACCACAACACGTGTACACACACATGCATATGCACTTACGCATGCGTACACGCTCTACGTACTGCGCAGTTTATGCAACGGCAACGCAGCGGCTGTATACATTTTTTTCTCGACATACATTTTTTATGAAATGTAGGCCACGTTTATGACATATGGGTCAAACTACAAAATCTAAAACCTTTAGTTTTTGATCTATATGAGTTGTAATTTTTAGTGACCCTTGGACGAAGCGGGGGTGTTATCCAATATCAGAAGATGACAAAATTTATTCATTATTCATTACAGCAATCCCCCAAATGAATGCTAGGACTCAAAAAACGAAACAAAATTTCTGATAGTTATTGATAGTAAGGAAATGGGATAAATTATCGAAAAAACATACTCATACTGCGTATACACGAGTATTATGTTTTTTTTTCTTAATTTCAATTCTATAGCTTTTGTCGTTTGAGAGACCGCTGCGTTTATACGGACAGACAGTCAGATGGAAGGACAGACTAATATGAATCGCGAATAAATATACTTTATGGTGCGTGACACATCTCCCTCTGCCTGTCATATACATTTAACAAAATAAAATTTACCCTTTTTCCATGTTTTCAATGTGATCAGGGTATAAAAACAATGATCGGTCAAGGTTTAGGGTTTTTCTTAGTCCTTCTCCTTACTTACCAGATAGTCGAAATAGCTTAATTATACTCGTTTTAAATTATGGCATCATAGCTTATCGAAACTTTTGAAATGATGTTCTATAAGAAAACAAGATTTATTTGCATTAAATTTTGTATACACCGAGGGTATAACGATTACATAAATCCTATTACTTACATCTTCAAAAAACTCCGTTATTCAGTTATTTTCTATTTCTAAACTGGTTCAAGCTATTTAATCTATCGAAAATCAATATTAAGGAGAATTAAAATATAATTTATAACTGTATGTATATAAGTGTATGTTGTACATGATTTTAAACAATACATTGACATCCAATATGATCTGCCAAAAGTATTTTATTTTGGGATGACACTTTGAATAGAGTAGTTTAGAGGTTTATATACAACGCGTCATGTATTACATAAAGCAGCAGGTACTTGTGTATATATACATATGTATGTATAGACATATATGTATGATGTGTACTCAGCAAAAAAAGAAACAAACTTTGCTCTTGTTCTGGTCCGTCGTACAAATTTATCAAACGCTCATGATAATGCCTAACGAAGCCGTGACGACTGCCGCTGTCTGTACCAGCCAGGTCCACAAATAGATGTGTGCCTGCGGTGTTGTATGATTATATGGATGTATGTATGTATGTATGGCTCTGGCCGTGTACAAATGTACTAGCTAATTATCTTGGGTCTTCTGCACGGCCGTTCATTTATGTTCTTTGTTCATGTCAATGAGTACGTTGTCTGCATTCTCTGCGAGGAGACACGAATAAATCAACGATAATTAACCATATAAAGATTCGATCCATCATGCATGCTATGAAAAAAATGCGAGAACGTAACCGACCCAGAAATAAATGCAATCAAAAAAATCCTATCAAATCGGATCTCGACGAAAGAGAGATAGTTTCTGGAACTAATGTCGACTTAAATAAGATCCAGCCGGATGTTGAATCGGACACCAGTGCAATTTACCTAATACAAAAGATTCTTCGAAAGAAACTGCTGGCTAAACCAAAAAACTCAACAAATATATTACAGTCAAAAGATTCTTACCCAATATGCAACGATAGTAAAATGGGCAACAAAGACGAAGGCATAAATAATCTTTTGAAATGTATTGGAACTAACTTGAAAAAAGGTTTATATTTATTCTATTTTATAGATATTCAGTATATATATTAATTAATTGAATTGTGAAAATGTTGATAAAATATACATTTTACACTCTATAGATTCAAACGAGGTGGCCAAGGAAGCACTTCTTTGCCAGTTGGGTAAAATTTTAGGCACAGAGCCCTTAACTGACTCCCAATCATCCGATGAGGAGGCTGAGTATGTAGAGTACATATATAAGCCAAGACAATATTTCATGACATCCTTGTGCAACGTAAGTGCTTCACTCACTTGCACAATTGAAACAAAATCGTCTGCCTTTTCAGCATTGCAAAATGGATTTATGCGGTCGGAAGGTGATTCCATGTAAATGCTGTGGATTGGTCTACTACTGTACTCTTCAGCACATGCGAGACGATGGGGGACATCGCCAGCTATGTTGCTCCTTGCGTCAATTGGAAGAACGACATGGTCACGACATTTTCTATAAATGTGGAAACTTTAGTGCTGAGCAGTACCGATCATACCGCATCGTGTGTATACGTCAATTGGAACAGACGATCAATCGATCACTAATACCCGCAGAAAAGGAAATATTGCTTTTTCCTTTTATCTGTGTCGATACCAAATGCCGGGAGCATGAATTCGAAAAATTAAAACCGTGTGCAAATTGTGGCGAGATTGCGTTTTGCAAAGATAAGCCGGAACATCTGAGCGTCACTCATATTGAATGGTGTAACGCATACAAGCTGTTCAAAGAAATTGTGATGTTCCAGGCGAAGTTTGGCCGCGTCGAACCTCCGTTGCCCGACAAGGTGTTACGAGATACGCCCATGTTCTGTTCCAATACCAGACAAATATTAAAAACTCTAAATTTTAGTAAGTAAATGTCTTTATACTAGTAAGTTTTTCATCCCGAAATTAAATCGTGCCTTTCACAGATGTTTCTGACGGGTGTGAATTTGCGGCATTGACACAAGTGTCCACTGGACCGCTGACAGCATTTTTTGCTCTTAAGCTTTGTGGACGTCTGGCAGTCAAGGAGCTTACAATTCACCTGATCGGTGCAGAAATGGAGTTTGAAGTGGATGTATTTAAGAAATGGGAGATTTTCCTGTTACATATTTTACCAACAGTTGAAATCCTGAATATAGTATTTATTGGGCCAGAACTTAATTCCAATAATATTACCTTCGATCAACTTTCTACGATTAGGTTGAGTGCATTTGTTTTTAATCCAAGCAAAAGTTTTTATGCTTTTTTCGTTTTCAGATGCTGTCGTTTGTGTCGGAAAGCAAAACGCACAGTACAATATCATTTCGAGAATCGTCTTTATCACAACTATTACTTGGAATCGAGTTTTCAAAAGCCGGACTTAAGTAATTGCTTAATATGAAAAAGGCCTTACTTTATTATTATATCATCTACCTTATAATTTGCTCCATATTGTGATATCTGGATTTTTTAGTACACATACATAATTAGTATTTATACTAATCACAAACAATACTATTTGTTTTTATAATTTACAGTCTGTTTCTTCAACTCGGGTCTGTATCGAGCAACAGGCTATGCTTTGGAAGACACCTGGCCAGAAACTATTCGGACCACATTGAATCTAAAATGTCCTATTGTTGTGACATCATATACTAAGTACGAAGCGCCACTGGATTTGAGTCAATTTTTAAATCAAGCCAACCGCCATTTTACTGTGGTGTTGCCGCCTACTCAAAATCCTTTCGGATCAGCAAAGCCAGAACGTAATTTTATATCGGACGATGATTCACCATTCATGTTTAAAAATTTTCAATGCTTCATTGTTGAGTAGGTTCGTCTGTAACTCATATTGATTATATATCTGAATAAATATAATCATTTCGTAATCGATTTTTAAAATTAACTTTTAAGTTTTAGTCGATTTTTATCAGGAAAACTGTATTGTGTTGTGTTGCCGTATGAAAAATTGTTTGACAGCCACTGGAAATTGACATATTTCTTTATTTTATATTTGAATTTGTCAAATTCAAATTAAATTTTAATTTTTATTTTTTTGACATAACTCACCACGAATTAGGCTGAAATCGGTTTACCACCACTTTCTGTCGTGCGATCACGAAATTATCGAAAACGTATCGGATAATTAAAAATTGTAATAATACAACGCGCTATTGTAGTAAATAAAACGAAAATCTTAAACGTAAATATGACCGATTGGGATTACAAGGAGCTTCGTGCTAAGCTCGACGTAATGGGCTTCAACCAGACGTTGCCAGTACTAGCTATTCCGTTGGTTGGAGCCATCTTTGCCGATCTCGTAAAAACAACAGAATGCCTCCGTGATTCCAAACAGCAAGTTGTTGAGCTATTAGAAGTAAGTAATTACAATAGTTTCAATATGGCAAAAAATATTTGGTTGATTAATTTTTTGTAGGAAAAAGCGTGCTGGGAATTGGGTGTTGAACCCTATAAATGTGACAATTCTCGTTTACTGGCTGAGTGTAATGAGCTGCACCTGAAGGGCCTGCAGGAACGAGAAGGATACGAGCTTCGGCTGTGTGGTATGTAATCGAAATACGATTTATTTGTGAAAATATATAAAAATCTCTGTAGACGCAGAGCGACGAATACGCAATTTGCAGACAGACAGTGAACACTTGCAACACCATAATATGGAACTCCAAGCTCAATTAGATACGTTTTTATCAAAGCAATTGATCAGTGCATCTGTCAAACGAGTCTCAACTGCGACAACAAAAAGTATGTAATATAGAAGAAAGTGTATGCTTGCATCTAAATAAAAAAATACACCTTTATACACATTTATAGCAAGAAGACCTTTCATTACTACCGTACGCTCAGGAGAAGTTTTGCCCCCAACGAATACGACGGTCACAATTCCCTCTTTAAAATGCACTAAGTGTAATGCTGGTGTTATTGAAAGGACTACAACTAAAACGAAGGATGGCGAGAACGTCGTGCCAAGAGTGGTTGACAAACTTCAGAATGAACTCACGTGTGCCGGCGAGCAGCTGGAGTTTTATAAACGAAAAGTGGAATCGCGGAACCGGGAGATTCGCCGATTAAACGATATGCTTTCAGGTGGCCGTCCACCCACAGCATTAGCAAAGGAATGTTGCTATAGAGAAGTGGGCGTTCTGTCTCAAGACATTGACATGCTACAACGAGAAAAAAGCGATTTGATAAAAAAGGTTAGCGAGTATCAAGATAAGATGCACGATGCTATGCAGAGAGCGCTAGCCCTAGAGGAAGAAAAACAAAAATTAAAAAAGAATTTGTGCGACCTAAAGGAAGCCGCTTTGCAAGTAGAGCAACAAGCCAACTCCGAAATAGATGCGAAGGAGTCTGAACTGCGACAGCTTCAGATCGAGCTAAAACAATTTAAACTGCGCAATTATAACAAATCCAAAGGACAACGTCAGTCTTCCGGATGCGACAAATCCACACTTCACGATGACAAACGTATTCTCAACGAAAGAATAAATGTGCTGACTCGTCGTGAGGAAGAGTTACAAATAATTAATGAAAAGCTCAAAAAGAAGTTGCAAAAAATGGATTCCAAAATGTCAGGGGTGCAAAAAGAGCTGCAGGAACAAGTGCAACAAAACTGTGTTACATTGGATGAGGAAAAAATTCGACTTAAGTCAGAGCGGGACTTCTTTCAGAAGGAGTATCTACGACTCATGAGTAAATCCGGCTCAGACTCCGAAATAGCATTTTTACATGCGCAAATCAAGTCTAAGGATGATGAGCTCCGTGTTTTACGGTCCGAGCTATGTATGGTATCTACGGAAAAACATCAACTATCGCCCCGAATGAATGATAATTCCTCGCCGCCTACTGGTACCAGCACATACAGCACCTCTAATCGTAGTGACTGTGTTCAGGCTGCCATTGCACGGATTGAGCGAGAACGGGATTGTGCACGAGTGGAGCTCGAACGTATGCGTTGCGAGCGAGACACGCTGCGAGAAAAGCAGTTAAGCACTGTACAATTGCATACTGAGGAGCTACAAACGCTACGTATTCGGAATGAGGACTTACAAGATCGTATACGCCAAATGGAGTGTGATTATCACGAGCTAAACGCAGTCCGCGTTCCCACTGAAACGCACAATGCTCTCTTGAAGAAAGATGTAGCTGAACTGAAGCAGCGGTTATCAGAGATGCAAGCTGATTCAGAAAATTTGAGAAGAGAGAATGGACAAATAACGTAAGTGTTAATGTATATTATTATGATGTACAAAGATTTATTATCTGTTTCTTAAACAGCCTGATCAACAAAGAAAATGAGCGTCTTATAGCCAATTATCAAAATAAGCTTTTACTAGCGGAGCGTCAGGTGCATAAAGCAGATGTACGTGCCAGCTCAATGGATTCTAGTCGCGAAACCAATCGCAACGAGGTTAATCAATTGCGTACTGAAATCGCAGTATTACGTCAGACTTATATTTCCTTAGAGCATGAAAAAGATTTACTAGTGGTAATTTGGACTTAGAAATATCATTTTGCTTTATTTAATTTGTCTACTATTCTTAGAATCAATTAGATATCAAAACTGAGCGGCTTTTTAAATTGGAGTACGACATTAAAGACTGTAAAGATAAACGAAGTGAACTTGAACAAAAAATTAGAGAATTGGAGTTACAAGTTAGGTATGTAAATAAATTCTCATTATTCAATGAAATAGATGGGGTAGAGTCAATTAGAACATAGAACATTTATTCATATTTATATACATTTCACTTAAACAGTTATATAGTTGCTGGGATAATACATTCATGGCACAATCTCCCGCCCTGCCGCCTTCTGAGGCCAAACTTTGGCTGCGAGCCTTAGCCAAATATATCTAAAAACCACCTAAAAGGAAATAGAATATTTAAATCGACAAATCTATTTTAAAATTGAATATCATCTAAGACTCCGGTTCATAGATGACGACAGAGATAATTAGGTAGAAAACAAATGCGCTGCCAAATGCATAAAAAATAATATCGCATCAACGTATCAATTTTTAACTTAATGCAGCACTATTGCTGGGGTCGAAAGTGGGTAGTTTAGTAAGGAAATTCGAGTTATGGCGCTCTATGGTTAAATACCTCGCCAGGTTTACGCTGGGTGCGCTGCAACTGTGCATTCCGCCGTGATTTCTTTCGTTAGCCGTGTAACCTGGGCGGCACACGCACTTGGCTTTGTTGGCGTAGCCCAAGAGAGCCGTGCCGTTAGTTGTTTGCGTTTTCAGCGGCTCAAGCCATTGACCCGCTTCGCAAGGTCCTCGCGTATAAAGCTTGTGGCACTGGCCACTCATTTCAACCATTCCAGGCGTAGCCTCACAAATGTTCTTTTCTTGGTCGCTTCTGGTTGAACATTGTTGGTCCAAGTTTATAAGGACACCCGCACAGCCGCATATGCCGTTGTAAGAAATTCCATCTAAAGATGGCCGCGCCGTAAAATCAAAGACCACAACTTGGTGCAGAGAGCACGGTCCCTGTGAGCCGATTCTGTAGCATGAGTCTTCGTCAGGGAAATACAGCCGATTTTTTCCGCAGAAATTTCGTATGCATGAGGTTTGATTAATCAAAAACTCGTTGGCCGCACACGGTCCACGCGTATAGAGACGATAACAAAGTCCATCGGCCCACGGCACATATCCCTCCTTACAAATGCACTTGGCATGTGACACGATCTGCATGCTCTCCTCTTGACCTACTTCAACATCTTCTGGTATACGAAAGAGATGGCCAGGTGCACAAGGGCCTGGAGTGTCTACAATAAATATTGATAATACATTTTAAGCCCTTTTAAATTTGGTGTGATAATGTCTTACCAAGCTCGTAGCACATTTGGTTTGAAATATGGTAATGAGGCAGATGCCGATGACAGTCGCATCGGCCACCGGGCAGAAATATGTGACCAGGTGTTGAGCAGGGTCCTACTGTATAAAGCTCGTAGCACGATTCATCTACTACATAGTAGTATCGTCGGAACTCGCCTAGTTCATCACAGCGGCACTCGGCCAAACCATCTTCGTTGCGTGCAAGTAGTTTACCTCGAATACAGGGACCTTTACTGTATTTGTGGTAACATTTACCGTCTTTTGGCCAGAAGAGCATACCATTGTTACAATGTTTTGGGCGTTTACAGCTACCCCAGCGATTGTCAGCTCTGAAATAACATATTGTATTTTGTATGTATGACTCTGAATCACAAGTGGCTACCTTTTGGCTTGATCTGGTATAGGCTGGAAATATTCGCCGTGCTGACAGGGTCCGCGTTCGTAAAGTTTGTGGCAAGAATTGGTGACCGCACTAAGCGCTGTACCCGGTGGGCAGCGACACTCTGCTGCGGGAACGTCTTTTCTTTTGGCGCTTGTTGGTGTTGGAGTCAGTTCCATAGTGTCGGGACAAGGAAAACCAAGTGTGAAGATCTTAAAGCATTTTTTTAGTGGTGTCCAGTAGAGCAGTTGCCACCCGCCGGCCATGCTGGCGCATGGATTCTTTGCTGGGTCACTCCAGGGTGGGGGCACAATGCCTCCCAGAGCTTGATGTTGCGTAAGTAAAAGCAACAAATATATGAATATGCTGCTACTTGCCTGCAGGGCAGCCCAGTAGACCAGAAAATTCCGGCGCTTCATTTGCATTGATATCAGCTGTAAGTACGGATAATTGAGCAATGGATTACATTTGCCTATTTTCTTGTATACCCAAAACTCTGGCTCCTATTCAAAACGTCTTTAAATCATTCATTAAAACGCATGATTGTTATATTTTTTATTGTGCAACTTGCTTACTGGCTTATGACCATTAAATTTTTTTGTTAGACTCGTATATACGACGTACATATCGAGTTTGTTTCAGAAAATCGATAACTATTCCAGCAAATTTGTTATCGATTTAAAACCATTTGAAAAATAATTTATGATTATCTTTTTCATATTAATAGTCTCAAAATTTCGCATGTTGCCTTACGTATATTTTAACTAATTTCGGATTTTGTTATATTGGATACCATCCTAAAATTTCACCAAAATCATGAAAATTGTGTTCAGCAAATGTGGCATATATATAAAGTATTTTGGTTTTTAAAAAACAAAAAAAATATTTACATAATATGGTGAATGTGTCATCAACATCCGTTGATAAACGCGTCGCCTATACATGTTCATATTCTATACATGTGCACACATACATTTAAATGCTTGCGCACTATATTCTAAGAATCGCAATTGCTTTTGAGTTTGGGTCGAATTGCATTTGAATTGTGTTTGAATTGTTAGCTACCTAGTTCAATATAAAAATATAATATATATGCATATGTACATGTACATGTATGTATGTATGTATGTATGTGCAAATAATTTTCGTTTCTCTCTTCTTGCATAATGATATGGTTTTTAATACGAGTTATGGACTATATTGGAAAACTAGGATCGGATAGGATTAGGGTATCTCGTAGTTGGGCAGCTCCGACTTGTTTTTTACTGAGCACGTTCATGCAGAGAAAGAATACTCGCAGCTTTGATCTCAACGGTTTTTTGAGTATGAACAAATAAATTAGCCAATTTATATTATATTGTTTACCTGATTCCACGACTTACGAAAATAACAAAAAAAAAAATGGGCCGTTTAAAAACCAGTATGTGGTCTCTGTTAACCATGACCTAAATATGCAGATATCTCGACTTTTTCTCTCACCTCCCCGCCCTTGATGCAGAAAAATTCTGCTCGCCAACGAGCGCCTGAAATCGAAGGCATATTTGCGTAATCGCTGCGTTGAAATGGCTTGAAAACTTACATGTTGCTAATGACGAAACTAGTGGGAAAAGCAGCGAGCAGCAAATGACAGCCATCAGTAATAAAAGTGATCCCGGAAAAACGTGTCACTTGCACTAATTCCCGAATTTCTCCCAACCCTTGGCTGGCTGGCTTTTCCGTGAATAACCAACAACTACAAAACGAACAGACAGCAGACAACAGACAACAGCTGTTGGCGGAGCTATAAATAATGCATTAGGGTAACCGCAGCTTTGACTTGTTTTGGGCTACATATTAAAGTCGGTGACTTCGGCTGTCGTAACAGCTAACAGCAACAGGTTTCCATTGCCGCAAAGCATATTTTTTAGGCAAAAAGAACACGAAAAGTTAACAAAGCAATTCCTGCCTTAACCAAAAGTTCATCTGTTACATCTGATAGATTTGTATGGGTCATGATCGGTTTGTTTGAATGTGTTGCAAGCTCACCTTAGGGATAGGCTTGAGTTTTCGAATCACGAGAATCACACTAGAAACAAAATCTAAAGCGCCAATGTCCAATTTGGCTCCGATTTTAGTTTCAGGCCCGATGCCAGTTCACACATAAATCAGAACGCTGCACAACACGAAAACCGACCTCTTATAGCGACCATTCCTCTGCGCAGGTAACAGACATCTGAACGCCTCAACAATTTGACCAGAAACCGAAGCAGGTAAACATAACATGCAATACTCTCTTTTTATCACACTCTCTTTGCTTTGATACTCTTGCAAAGTTGCTCTTTTATTTAACACATAGTTACACTTCCTCTCTTAAACAAAACTCAATTAAATGCTTTTTATTTTTTATATATTCGCCATCGTGTGGGTTCAGAATTTAAGGTTCTTTAGGTTTATTTCAATTTTAGTTGAAGCTCTTAATATGAGTGACACCTCCCAGGCAAGACTGATTGCCGTCGATGGTCATCAGGCCTGGGTCTGTTCGAAGAAAACCGGGTCTGTGTGTATCTGATGGTTTACATGGTCGTGCTTTGTTCTTGAGTTTAAATTTGAATTGCGGACATGTATGTACGTGCCTAGTTTAAGAATACAAAGTCCGCTATTCGGATGGCCAGTAAAGAGTGTGCATATCATAGAAACAGATCGAACTCTCCTACGGTAGCTAAAGCTATTTCCTTGTGTAATAAACTATTATTTTAGATAGGAGCTCAGAAAATGTGATCAATACGATATTGAAACCTACATCTTATTGCAGTAATCTGATCACAAAAACACGACAGCGCGATTCTGAATTGCATGGAACGTCAGCGGAAAACAAAACATTGCGGCAGCAGATTGTGGCACTAAATCTCAGCCGCGATGAAGCAATTGCGGAGAACGGGTATGTATAAATAAATAACATTTGGAATTGCTATGCATCCACATATTTATCAATTCTTTCTCAAACTTGTATTTTACGCTTCGAACTTTTATTATTGAACAAAATTGTATCTGTTTGTGACTTAACAGACGCCTAACAGACGACGTAAGGACGCTGCAAATTAAGCTTAAAGACTCGGAGCAACAGGTGGCTGACATGAAACAGAAACTACACAAGTACGTCCAAGAGGTCAAAAGGGCCGAAGACTTGCTTATGGAAAAGGTATATAGCTAAAACCTAATTGTATAATTAGTTCATAAGGCATAAGGTGTATTGAATTTCGGTTAACGTGTTAGGTATACTTTGTCTTAAAGGAAAAGGAGCGCGAAGAATTGCTAAAATACTATCACAATTTGACACATGACCAAGTTGTTTTGGAAGGCAACAATGAAAGTCTGGAGATTGAGGCCAATGAGTTTAAGTAAGCAGCTAATAAATATTAGAAAATATGGAATTTATTGAAATCAAATTAAATGTATAAATGTTAGGAAAAAGATATGCGAGCTCGAGCATGAAGTATGTTCGCTTAATAAACAGCTGGAATGCCGGCAGAGCACAATAGATAAGTTGCAGATTCAACTGACAGCTGCTCGCACTTCTTTGCTGCGTTTGGAAAGGGAGTTGGAGTATGCACGCGAACAGAACTTAGAGTTAGATGTCCGAAAGGAGCTATGTGATAAATTGGATGTAGAAAAAGTTAAGCTAAATGCTGAGTTAAACGAAGTAAATGAAATTCGCAGAAAGGTAAGCTTAATGCAAATAGTAACATTATTAAATTTATTACAATTACAGTTGGAAAAAGAATGCGAAAAACTTCGCGCAGAATCACAGCAGAAGTCTGCATTGAACCATATTACTACTGAGACTACTGAAGAATTGTTGGAGCGCCTCCGTAGCGACAAGCATCGCCAAGATCAGGCTGAAGTAAACGCAAAGGTCGAAATGGAGCGACTGCGACAGCTACATGCTAAAACATTGGTATTTATTTATTGAAGAAAAAAATCTTAAAATATTTCAAATAAACATTTCATTTGATTCATTAAATACAGAGTGAACTTCAGGAAGAGCAGAAGCGTTGTAGAGAGCAGGAACGTCTCGCTAATCAGTACGAACAGCAGGCAAAGGAATTACGTAAAAATTTAGTCGATGATCGCTTCTGCCAGGCGCGCACAAGGGAAGTCAGTCCTAGGGTCCAACAACAAACGACTTAAAGCTTTCGTAATGATTTTGAATTAACAAGTCTTCTTCATTCCATGAAAACGCGTTGATTGGTATTTATAATTTATTATTTTTAGTTTTTTGATTTTGTATTCGGTTTCATCCTTCAACTTATATTATAAAATATTTTTTATATATTATGTTTTTTTCCTATTTAATTATGTATATCTTAAACTTGTATGAATTTTATAATAAATAATGGATGGATAATAATTATAAAGAAACTGAAACTGAATTGACATTCCATAAAAACGCTTTGTTTGGTATTTATAATCTAATATTAATATTTATGTTTTAAGTATGTAATATGTATTTGTTAAATTTAAAATAAATAAATAAAACAATCAGCTTATATCATTTAAAAGAGCTATTTGATGGCTTAAACATCGCAACCTGCCGAAGGTACTCATCGCACATACAGGGACATCCAGTAAAGGGCCGTGTACAATTGCTATTGATTTGTCTTTCATTACAGGTTGAATATTCGTCCTCATAGTTTGACTCATTGCATGTAAATTCAGTGTTGGCCGTGCTACTTGATCCTGAAAATAATCAACATAAAAATGCAAATTTAATACTGATTTAAGCATTTGTCAGACTTACTATAGGAATCTATTAGGTCTTCATTCGCATTACCGTTATCATGAAGTTGTTGTAGAGCAAAGCCTGTGCCTTTTTTCATTGATTGTTTGAGCAACTTCTCCCAATCAATAACGGTATGGCTGCTAGGACCGCTTTCGTCTCGAAATGTCACTGAACGCTTACACTTTTCCCTAACAATTTGTTCTGTGCGAATGATTTCGTCAATGTCCGGATGTTGGCTCGACGTAGGTGTGCTTACATTTTTAATAGTGTCTGGCTCAGAGTATTGACGAATTTGCTCTGCATGAACTATGTTACTGTCCGAAATTGGATAGTAGATAGTATTGACCGGCGTATGCTTATTTTCCACGGAGGCATTAGAGCTGATGATATTTTTAATGCCAAACTTTGTACAGTTCCCCTGCACGGCTTGATTATTACGTTCCGTATATTCAGAGAAACTCTTGTATTCAGAATTAGCTTCTGAATGGTTCTGATCTATGACATCTTCATACTGGTTGGGAGATAATTCTTGTTGTATCATGGATCTGTTACGTGCAGATTTAGTAATCGGAGTTTCAATTACTTTGATCATTGATTGCTCGATTATTCTTCTGTTTCCTTTTAGTATGCTCAATGTGTTCCAAGGAATAAAATTTCTAGTAGAATTCGTCATCTGAGATATGGTAGATCCATTGATGAGGCCATTGTCCAAACTAAGTAAATTTCTAGCTGAGGCGATGTAAGGGTCATTTTGTCGAGTATTTCCAAAAGTTTCCTGTTTGACAAGTTCTTAAATATATTAAACGCATTTTTATATTTAATAGAGCACTTACTTTTTCTTTTGTACTAAAAGCAATTAGTTCATGAAAAGTTGATGCTTTTTTCCAATTAAATTTCAGGTTTCGCCTAGTAGTACTTGGTTTTTCTTTTCCCAGCTCCTCTATTACCGGTTGCCATACTTCATCTCCTCGAGCAGCGGCTCCGGTTTTTTCTGAAACCGCTAGAGAAGATGAAATTTTATTGTTTGGGGAAGTTTCCCTAGATTGATTGCTTATTAAACCATTTGATAGCTGTTGAGGAGTTAATTTATCCGTTTCTTCTTCTGTTATTGGCAAAGCTGTTGTCAGCAGATTATTGCGTTTAACGGACAGAGTCTCAAGTTTATAACGTTTGCTTAGGAGAGTTGGGTTTTCCGCAATCTTTTCTACTGATCGGATTTTTATTATATCTTCTTCAGATTCCTTTTGTGAGCTCAAATCAATAACAGTAATATGCTTTAGAGTTTTAGAAGGCTCAAACACTTTTATATAGGATGTAGATAATTCAGCATTTTTTTCCTCCGTTACCGGCAGTTTTGTATAAGTGGGACAAGTATCTAGCTCCGAATTGTTTTGGCTCGAATCCTTGCTGGCAGTTTTATTATGTACTGTCTTATACATCTCCATATATTTTCGGTGCATGCGCAACTTCTCAAGGTTAGTGTCGTCGACATTCTCCGGTTTCGCTTTTACAGACACGCATTTTTGGATGTGTATATTTTTTTTGGAATTTTTTCTATTATCAATTAACTTTGATTTTTTCTGCCTGAAAGGTAATTTATTTGATTTGTCTGTGCTCTCAGGTGTGTTGTCATTTTTCCCTTTTTCTCTCCCACCTTTCAGCGATGGTTGCTGTGGTAACGTGTGTATGTCTGCAACGTGGTATTTAGATAGCAAATTTTCTTTAGTATTTGCACAGCCATCAAAAGTTCCTACCGAATCTGGATACCAGTTGCAACAAAAGTCGGACGTATTCAAGTCTGTTGTACGCTTAAAAAAACGCTTTTCAGCACAGCTGCAATTGCAAGTTTTCATTTGTGGCATTGCCGTGTCCAACTGTTGGTAAACTGAGCCAACTGGATATTGACAGTACAGATGGGGTGAGCACGGCACGGCCACGGATACAGCTCCAGCTACAGACATATCAGAGGTCATATAACTAGAGGTGCTAGGATAAGATTGTTGGCAGTCCGATATGCGTGTAGGACAAGCATCACCGTGGTGACAGAAGTCTTTTTGATAGACTGAGTACGATGCCCCTCTGTTATAGCAGCAGGCATTGTTGCAACCACCACAAATACGAGTAAGCGGCTGATTGTATGCTTCAACTAGTTGACAGTCAACATCGACTGCATCTGGCTTGGAAAAGGCCTGGATACTGCTGCTTGATCGTGGTGAAGAAACCACACACATTGTACGAAAAAAAGGTTTTCTAAATCGAATCGATTCAATTTCCAGGTTTGGCACCTGTTGCCGTTTTGGTGTCAACGAAACATCATTCAAATTTAATCTCTCCGTCTGTCCAGCCAATTTTTGTGGTTGATTTTTAGACGTTCGCACCGCGTCTTTTAGAAACGAATTACGGAAATTCTTCAATTTTTCTATTTCGGTTTCAATCTTTTTGTGCAAGTCATCAACCTGCATACTGGTTGTTAACAATTTGGAATCCTTGCCAGAGGAAGAGGTCCGTAGAGATTCCTCTGCGCGTCCACGTCCAAAGAGTCTACAAACCTGAGGTTGAGTGTCCTTAATGTACATACCGTTGGGACCTTCAATAGAAATGCGTTGTTATCTCTCTAATAAAAAGCCGTAAGCTATTAATTTACGAATGCTATCGAGTAAGCAAATGTATCTGGATATTAAAATATACCTAATTCATTTTGTTTGATATAATTTTTGAAGTCCATAACCGATTTTAGAAATAAAAATATAATTTTTGTTTTTTTTTTTTTTTCGAAGTATTAGAATATAATGGTGACCAAATGGGACTCAATTTGAAAATAAGCTTTTTACTTCAAATGTCTAAAATTTTTACAGCATGCCTTAGTCCATAAAGATTTTTCAAGGGAAAGGCTTTTTAATATACATTTTAAATTTGACACTTACAATCGTTCTTATATATTTTGAAAATCTGTGCAAGAGATATTTGCATTATAAACTTGCTTTAGCAAACTGCATGTAATAGGATATAACAAATATATATATGTTCATGGCGTGGCCAAACCGCAACATAATTTTCTCAGTTATCATGTTATTATCGAATAAAATAAAACTTAAAATCAGAATACATCAATTCTCATTCCTAAGTTTGGAGAAGGATGCCGTGAATGAGTCTGATTCAGTTGGTAGCGCCGCAAATTAGTGCATGTATATATATATATATATATATATATATATATATATATATATACATATATATTTGCGGTGCTAAAGAGACGGAAGTTAGCAAACTAACTAGCACTGCTTTTTTATAGTATACGAATGTAACATAGATGGCGCTTTTGCGCTACATACATTAATGCCATATACGTTTCTCAACTGCTTGCGTGTATATGTTCTCAAAAAGGTGAGTAAGCGAAATGTACCTTTATATGCTGTACCTCTCGGAATATTATTAGAATTGTTGTGTTACATTGACGGTTGGAAACAGCACATTTAGGATAGCTAAATAATTAAAATTGGGAAATGGGTTATAGAAAAGAGATTTTGGAAATTTATTTATATTATTTTTGACATCAAATAGTGATGCAACATTTCTTTCGAAAAATTGATTTTAAGTGCTAAGAAAGATTATTATTTGTTAATAATCCAACTGATAAATCGTAAACCAACTAATTTGATCTGCTATGATCTAAATTCAAAAAAAAAAAACACATTATTTTAGAATAATTGTTAAAACTAGATTTATAAAAATATTTAAGATACACTAATCAGAAGAAATATCAATTATTTATATTATTCTCTATTCATATATATATATATATATATATATATATATATATATTATTTTTATATATGATAATCATAAATACAATAAAAAATAATAAACATTCAAAATGTAAATTGTATTTTTCTGTGAAATGAATTTTATAACCTTTTTCAGTGGTTGCACCACTGTACATAGGTTGTTTACTCTGCGCTTGCCGCTTTCAGCACGCATGAAGATTAAGAGCCAATTCATTCAGTTGCCGACAGTCAGCCAACGCGCTCGCGTATTTTGTGTGCTCTCCGCTCTCTGCTCTTTATCGCTAATATGTCAAAGTTTTATTAAACAGAATTAAAAAATATCATTTTTCGAAGTCGGTAAAGAGCATTAAAATTTTGTAAGTGCAGTGCCTGTGTTTTGGATGTGCAACCTTGCGTAAGAATTCGAAAAGTAATGCTCTTTTTAGTGATAGTTTGTTGTGTGCCTTGTTTCCTTTCACATACATATGTACATATATCTGTCTATAAGCCAACCGAACGAAATGAAATTTAGAATGCGCTATGCCAGGGACGGTTTGACCCACCAAGCAATCTACTGCATGATACTTCAGGATGCTGGCTGCATATTAGTTAATATTTTTCTAGTTTTGTGTGTAACTTTTGAGATATTCGTGCTTTCTCAGCGACTCATCGCCAGCATCCTGTCGCCTTTGTGTGAGAGCTTACAACAAATAGGTCCATTTACACACCAACATATAATGAAACCCTTTAGTAGAATATAAGTGTGGGAGTGTGTACATGTGTGCTTGTGCATCTTGTAAGTGGAATGTTCCATTGCGGTGTAAAATATGCAAAAGGACATCAGAGAATTACTCCGCCAGCATAGAAGAAACAATCCCCATCATTAGTGCTCATCCTTGTGTACATACTAAGTAAGAAGAATTCAAGTTTGTCAATCTCTTTTAAAGACAGTATAAGTCAATGTTTTCAAATAATTTATATATTCTTACACATTTTATTTTAATTTTTATTTTCTTCTCGCTTTTGATATGCTATGGCCATCGACGCTGTGATAGTGCCCCTTTGCTTCGCGTCCCGATTCTTTAACACTTATAAACGGCAAACGCGAGGTCAATTGGCTTAATTAGTGTGTGACAGGGCGAGAGAAGATGAAAGAGAGCAGACGATGGGGTTTTTTTTAATGGCTCTTGTATTATTTTGAGATCACAGCCGAGGCAAACAGCATATTTATTTGTTTTTGCATAACGTTGTATTCGCATTATATACAATGTACGCATTTTCAACTATCTAGAACTGTGAAATCAATAAAGACAGCAACCGCATATTCAGAATATGTATATATATCGCAATATATTTTCTAAACAGACACGATGTCCGGCCAGAAATCGTTATTAAGTCGAAGGGAAGTTGACAAGTGACCTAATATTTTGGTTTCCTTCCGTTTCCTTCCCGGATAAGCTAATGCTTGCAAAATGCACTTACGACAAGGACGTTAAGGGTAACTTTCTTATCAGCAGTATTAAAAAAGACTGGAAATCAAGTAACTAAAAAATGCGGCTCTCTGGGCTATTGCTCAGCATTGCACTTATAACGCTCAGTGTCAGTGCTTTAAAACTGGAGCAACAGCATCAGGCGGAGGTGGGCCATAGTTGGAGGGACACCCAATTGCACACTGATCTCCATCCACATCGACGCGATAAGGTTACGGACTCCAGAACTCGGCCACAGTTACAAGGCAGAAAAATTATTCGCCCCACAATAAACCAGAAGGATGAGGATGAGGGATACGATTGGATCGATGTGGATATCAGCGATTCAGATGACCTCCCAGGGCACAACTTGGATCTTCCAGCAGTGAGCACTGCTCCCTATGGTAAGTTAGCATCAAAAACGACTTATCAGCGCAACTAACGCATGAGTTACCCGATGAGATTTTCCCGTTGGGAGCTTCAAGAAAAACAGCTTATCAGCTATCGACTGCTTATGTTGTGCACTGCTGTTTGTTGACTCAATTCTTTCTGATGAGTAGCATCGGACACAACCGACTGCATGATACACTATTCGCATAAAATGTGGAAATTACAGAGTAGTTTTGTTACGAGTAATGGAGCAGATTAACAGTAACTTAAAAATAAAATTTTAAGGTTTCTATCTCTGTTAGCTGTGAAAATATGGATCTTTGAGGTTTGTAACGCTTCAATAGGCGCAGATATATAATAAATATATTTTCTGTACGGAACCTTTACAGTAACTGACTTTGGAGGATACCATGAGTTCCAATGTCACAGAAAATGATTTAAATTTTATAGCCTGATTCCATTGAAAATGGGAAAACCGAGTTTTATGGTTTTATTAAAAGTATATTACAGACAGAAGGATGTTTTGGTTTCTACAAAACAACAAAAAATATTTACATCATATGTTGAAAGTTTCATCAAAATCCGTTGATAAACGCAAAATTTAATAAACTAATAGCTTTTGAATTTGGGTTTAGTTGTGTTTGAATTGTCAGTTGCTACTTTATTGTCAGCTACCTACTTTAAATTTGCAGCTCACCGCTTTGTGCAGCATTGTTAATATGTTTTTGATTCTTCTTCTTTAATAGTAACGGAACAATTCTTGTGGGATTGCAATAGTGCGTTGATATATTATATTATGATATAATATATTATTCTTTGATAGACATTCATATTATCATTGTCATATTTAGTTATGGGCTATATTCAAAAAATATGGTCGGATGGGATCTGGGTATCCACTAGTCGGGCCCTTCCGACTAGAGTTTTCTTACTTGATTTTGTTCGGAATATCGATAACTATTCCCATACCCTGTAAATTTAAGTTTTCAAGCAGCGACGTAGAACTGATGTTAGGAACGTCGCGCAACAGATTAAATCTCGGAGCCCTAGTCCACACGGTGTCGGCATATTAAGTCTTATTTTTTTTTATATTAAAAGTAATAAACATACAACTTATTGTGTATACTCTAAAACTATGATCGGAGAAGATCAGAGTACTTCCTAGACTAGAGTTTTCTTACTTGTTCGATATAATATAATAGATTTGAGATTGCAAAAAATATACATATATATTATATATTTTTGAATGTATCCTAAAAATGTTTGGTGATTTAAAAAAGTAACTAAAAATGCATTTGGAAGTCGTTTTTCATTCATAAACAGTATTTATAGCTTTTTACTGTCCCAGGTTAAAAGTGAACCGGGCGTGTGCCACTGTCAAATTCATGCCAATAGCTAAATTCCGCATCCCACAATCTACATCCGCATAGCTCTGAATGTCGTTTATGAATATAAATTGCAACTGTCAAAGCCCTATTTAAACAACGTTTATTGCTACTGGCGCCAGCATATTTCATATATGTTCATACAGCCTCATCCCGAGCTAGAACTTCTGCTCTGGCCACAACTGAATAAGGCGTCGGCCTAACTAAACTATGTATATACCATCATCACACTCACTCACACTAACGCCGGCCACTTATATTACGCACTGAAGTGAATAATAGCGAGTGATAAATTTGTTAGATTTCCAATGAAATTGAACTTTATGGGCTACATATATTTGTAGCTGGCTTTGCTTAACTGATTATCGCTCGCAATTTCAAAAAGGGCTCTGACCATGCGTAGATATACCAGGGATTGAGGCCCCGCATGCCAATGCAATATGACGACATTTTCATTTCATTGACAATCATTAGTGCATACTAATAAATTCTAAATGGCGACCAGCTGATCAAATGAATTTTTTATACTCTGAATAAATTAAAAATGAAATTTCAGAGTATAAGGAGGCGTGCCACACCCTATAAAGTACATATATTCTGGATCAGCTCTACGAGCTGAGTTGATCGACCCCCGTCCGTTTATCCGTCATTCGACCGTATGAACGCAGCGATCTCGCAAACGACAAAATCTAAAGACTTAAAATAAAAGATAAAACCGTGCCCTAAAATGTGTTTGATTGCTATATTGAATTTTTTTATGTCACGCCCCCTTCGCCCACAATTCACCAAAAATTACAACTCACGTATATCAAATACTGGAGACTTTATATTTACCAAACACGTACATTTAAATGTCATAATCTCTCAACAAAAATTTCATTAAGAACGTATGTCGAGGAAAAAATTGATTAAACAATTAATTTTCCATAGTACAAAAAATGCTGCAGCCGCATAACTGCGCAATACGCAGAGCGCGAGCATATACGTGCGTGCGTATGCATATGTGTTGTTTGAAAAAATGAAACTTTTAATGTTTCAAGGTATCTCTTTGTCGAGCCTTTTCGACAAGAGTTTTGTTACTTATTTTGATGGTTCCATAATAAGTTATAATTATTAATGAATATTTATGAGCCAATTTTTAATAATCGTATACGGTGGCTTCATACCGCTACTTTCAAGAGTCTGTGTAAAATCTGAGTTCTTATAACTAGCTGCTGCGGCGTTTTTGTGTCCCAAGAAATACTAAAATCGGAAAAAGTAGCTGCTATTGAGACGTTTCCTTTATTTATAGGCCACATCTGCCCCAGTGCTTCGTTGCTTAGCTGTGTTGGCTCGGGTTGTGTTGACAGCTACTAAGATCATTGGCCATACTATGACAGATGGAAGGGGAAGACTGTGCAACTTTGCAACTGTAATAAAAATAGAACTTGACGAACGCAAAAAAAAAAGAACAAGTCGAGACGGCTCTACTAAGAGATACCCTGAATCCATTGAGCTGTAATACCAATCATTAAAAGTTTCATTTATTCATAAACAACACGTGCACACACATATGTAACGGCAACGCAGCGGCTGTATACATTTTTTTTCTCGACATACATTTTTAATGAAATGTAGACCACGTTTATGACATATGGGTCAAACTACAAAATCTAAAACCTTTAGTATTTGATCTACCTGAGATGTAATTTTTAGTGGACTTTGGACGAAGCGGGGGTGTTATCCAATATCAGAAGATGATAAAATCTATTCATTATTCATTTAGCAATCCCGCAATGAATACATTGAAAATGGAAAATCAGGGTATGTTTTTGTGCAAATGTATGTAACAGAGAGAAGGAGGAGGGCCACATCCCATGAAGTATATATATTCTTGATCAGCTCGACGAGCTGAGTTGAACTATTCCTGTCCGTCCGTCCGTCCATATAAACAAGTGGATTTCGTAAACCATAAAAGCTAGAGACTTGAAATTGGTATTACAGCTCAATGGATTCAGGGTATCTCTTAGTCGAGCAGTCTCGACTAGAATTTTGTTACTTGTTTTTAATAAACTTATCTATTAAGACCTAAAATAATGACATATCCACATATATTATTTTCGTTGCGAATGTTGATTTTTTCCCTAACTGTATATATACATTTATATATATATATATATATATATATATATATATGCTCATTTGGTGCCAGTTTTATAATTATAGGGTCTAAGAATACGATCGTGTTATAAATAAATATTCGGCATTGCTCATTAAAAGAAAATCGCCCGCAATTTTTATACGCAGTATTTAAATCGAACCCAAAGATTCATACTTTTCAATTTTTAAAAAACGATTTTAAAATTTAATTAAAAATTCAATTGAAAAGCAGCAGTACGAAATCAAAAATGATTTCAAAAACTTCAAAGTACTCTCAAATTAGTCGTAAACCAAAAACTATCGCACTCGATTGGCTAAATAGATGGTCATGCCAAAAATACGGAAGGAAACCAGCCGGCCAAAATGGAGGAGAACATGAACTTGTGCCAGCGCTTGCCGTGGGCCAGGCAATTGCACACACTTAATTAATGAGTTGTGCTTTTGATGTTGTGGGAACTGAAGCAGCTGTTCCCATCTGTGCCACGATAAAGTCAAACTCCCCTTTTCTCAGTTGCCTGACTCAGAACATGTGACAAATGCGACATTTTTCACGCACTCAGCGAACTCTTTGAACCAGCTATAAAGAAACAACAGATGCAACTGTCACTGGGAATCATATTGTGGAGCATATGGCGCACATGTTTCACGTTTACTGAAAACAGCGCCAAATTTCAGCACCCAATGAGAAATCACTAAATGACAATCGAAGCGGCAAGTACTTAATAAGTGATCACTTAGACTACTTATGCTCATGAACACATATCCGCAATTGTACACCGATGCATATGCCAAATGCCTTCAAGTGTTTGTATTTATAAGACGTGCAATCGGTGTGAATCGAACTAACTGTGCACAAAGATCGCTGAACTCATCCACCGTAACGACAATGATACTTTGCTGCATGTTTGTTGTGTGGCTTGTGCCTCACATGTCAAATATGGGGCTAAAGCTGAGCCTGCAAATCAAGCATATTCGCAAGCTCTGCCACTTTTTGACAGCTTTTTAATGAGCTGCCAAACACCCTTACAACATAAATACATATACACCCATAAATCATTCGAATGAGACCACTTCATCATATGCGCAGACACATTCTACGAATTATTTGAATTCCTCTATAAAATATATAATAAAATATGTATGTACTTTATTTTCTTTATAAAATGCCAACAATATGAAAATTATATATTTACCAAGATAGTGTCAAAAAATACCTTGTACTGAGAATTTTTATCAGAAATGGGCTCTAGCGGCTTCATAAACAAACAAGTAAGAAAACTTTAGTCGAGACGGCTCGACTAAGAGATACTTTGAATCCTCTGAGCTGATATACTAATCATTTAAAGATTCTTTTATCAATTAATAGCTAAAAACATGTGCACACACACATGCATACGCATGCACGAAGATGCACGCCATATCTCGTACTGCGCATTTACGAGGCAGTAGCGGTGCGGCTGCACCATAGGCTGTACTATGAATACTTCATTGTTTAATAATTTTTTTTCTAGACATACGTTCTTAATGAAATTTTCGGAAAGTTATTATGACATTGTACTTATTTGTCAAATCTCTAGTCTCTAGTATTTGATATACGCGAATTGTAATTTTTGGTGAATTGTGGGCGAAGGGAGCGTGACAGAAAAAAATCCAAGGATGACAAAATATGCGTATTCAATATAGCAATCAATCACATTTTAGTGCACGGTTTTATCTTGAACTAGGTCTAGGCCTTAAAAACAGAATCTAATTTCCGATAGGTGAAATATAGATTATATTCAAAAGTTATGATGAAACTATAGGATCAGGGTATATCAGGGTATACGATCTGATGGGATTAGTCGGGCACCCGACTAGAGTTTTTTACGTTTTTTTTAATCTTATTTTCAATTTTTCAGATGTATTCACATGTTGCAATCAGGTCTTTGGCTCATGTCGCACAGCATGCGAGAATGTAAGTAACTGCCTGCATGGAAAGGTTCAACGAATGTCTAGTTTTTACATAAAAGTTTTGTGACATAGGTTGAATAAATTATAAAAACACACACACACATACTATGCAACCAATAGCTATTATGATCCGTTGATAAGGTCAAAGACAGCTACGTCCCAACATTTCCTAGTATTTAGTGCCTATCGCAGCGAGCCGCATACTAAACAAAGCGCCAGTGTGTTATAAGTACCAATAAAGTAATTAGAATGCGATGTGCGCGGTGGGCTCAGAAAATTATTATGACTGCCACGTTTCGAAAAAAGAAGTTTGACAGCAACTTCCGTCGCTGTTGCTGTTTTCACTTCATTTTGCCTGAAAATAAATGTAGGCGTTAATAATTAACTAATATTTAATACATTATTATAGATTATGTGTAATAAAAGTTTCATAGTCAAGTTGAATATTCTATAAATTCAATATTAAAAGATCGTGAAAATGTGCTTATAGATAATATTTACATAGAGAAGACATCCGAAAAAACAAGTACTTAACAAGGATTAAATCTTCATTTTCTTTTGGTATATAACAAAAGATCCGTAAAACGCCCCTTGATTGTTGATAAGGCAGTTTTTACTTAAAATAAATATTAATTTTTATACCCTGAATCCATTGAAAATGGAAATTTCAGGGTATAATGTTTTTGTGCAAATGTATGTAACAGGCAGAAGGAGGCGTGCCACAGCCCATAAAGTCTATATATTCTTGATCAGCTCGATGGGCTGAGTTGAACTAGCCCTGTCCGTCTGTCCGTCCGTCCGTGTAAACACGTGGATTTCTTAAACCACAAAAGCTAGAGACTTCATATAAAAAGCAAAATGCTCTATAATACCACACGCTGTACGAGTTTTTTTTTTTTTTCGATAAGAATCGAAAAAATATTCGCACTGCTGCACGAAGCGCTGTGCGGCAAGTTTAAAGTAGGTAGCCGACGATTCAAAGAGAATGCAAAAACAATTCTAATATAAATTGACTCAAATTCAAAAGCAATTCGATCCTTAGAATTATGGACATGTATAGGCGCCAGCTGGGCTCTGTGCGCTTTGTTTTACCTGCGCTGTTGATAAGTGGCACATTTATTTTAATAACTTTTGCGTTTATCAACGGATTTTGATATTGATTTTGAAAAATCCATATTTACAAGTAAAAATAATTAAAAATATTTCGGGGAAAATTGTGCTTGGGATCCAAATGCAACAAAACCCGAAATTGTTAAAAATATACAAAAAGCTACGTGCGAAATTTGAAGACACTAGCTTTTAAGATGAAAAAGATAAAAGATAAAAAAATAACTTAACTGATTTTAAATCGATAGCAGTTTTTCGGTAATAGTTGTCGATTTTCTGAAACAAACTCGATACACACGAGCCTTAAAAAAGCTTGTCTCTAGCTCTTATAGGTTCTGAGATCGACGCTTTCATACATTCGGACAGACTGACGGACAGGTCTCAATCAACTCGGCTTGTCCTGATCATTTTACCCTGTTTTGCCATTTTAATGGGATCAGGGTATAAAAAAGAAGATAAGTTTCATATGGTAGACTCAAGAGACAACTGAACAAAAAAAAAAATTTTTTCCTGCTGTACGCAGAGTTTTACTTTGGGGTGCATGTACATTGTAAACCCTGCGAAGTCTGAAGGAGACAAAAGCCGTATTGTATCGTTAATACACATCAACAGACTCAGATTACCTCGGCAGATAAGCTGGCGTAGCATTTGCTGCTTCATTATAAAAGTACTCTTATTTATGAGACATTGGGCTCTCATAAACGATTAACATCTCAAATGTATCAAAATGCACGTTCTATGTGATAGACAATAGAAATGCTAAAATTAACAGCTGGATATACCGAGACATTTTAGTTGTGGAGATGACTCCATGATGGAATCGAATAAAAATGTATATTTAATTGACAATCAAATCAATGCATAACTAATAAACAAAACTCTAGTCGAGACGGTTCGACTAAGAGATATTGTTTTAAGAATTACAAATTAAGTTATCGAAAAAATAAAATAAACTCGTTATTCATATGGTATACGCGAGTATTTTGTTTTTTACACTCTATTCCCAAGGGGAAAAAGAGTCTTGCATTTTGTGCAATATCTTCGTACGATCCGTCCGTCTGTCCATATGAACACAAAACATTTTGGCTTTATTGACTTAAAATTTAAAAATATACTCGTGTGTATCTTAATCAGTAAAGTGTAATAGTTGTATTAGCATCACCTAAGCACAATCCTGTATGCCAAAACTATTAGTTAAAGTGCTAGAAAGTTTAAATTTTAAGTTTAGGGTATATCTATGCCCATGGAGGCGTCGCAAATGTGATAATTCAAAACTTCTGTACTATCAGGGTCACTGACACTGATCAATAAACATGCAATATTGACTTTTACTTTTAGATATCGATAGTTCAATTGATCTCTGGTAATGGACGCGAGTCGCATCAAAATGAATTGAGAAAGTATTGCCAACTGCATCAACTGGAATTTTGGAGCTGTGTGAATAGCACATTTTTAGGTGGGTGAAATTGGCAACGTACGAAAATATATCCCTAAATGGCATTTGCAGCGGTTGATAGGGGTAAATCGTGGTCCGGTCGTCGATGCTGCCAAGTGGCCGTTCTACCAAAGTGCAAAAATTCCTGCGCAACTGCAGCTGCTAGCCACGAACTGAAAAATGTCTGCCGGCGTAGTGACGAGCAAGTGCTCTACGATTGCATTGAACACCAAAAAGCGGCGGACACTTGCTGCGGCAAAGCGCGCACCCCTGAGTGCCTACAGGTAAGCAATATGCATATATTAGGGCCCACACTACTTAATATATACTGTAGCGGCACGCCTCTTTCTACTTATTACACACGTTTAACAAAATCCTGTTTTCATTCAGACCGCTGTAAGAGCTAAAAGCTTGAATTTGTATGCTATGTTCCTAATGGGAAGAATAGCAGTAAACTTGAAATTTGGAATATATGTATACCTACGTTGATGAAAGATATAGATTACATATCCACGCCCATAAGGGGCGAGGCAAATCGGAAAATTTTAGTTATCAAGGTTACGAAAGCAATGCTTGCAGCTTAAGTTGTTGTTGCCACCTTCTTGCCTTAGAATATTTGTATACCTTGAATCCATTGAAAATGAAATCAGAGTATTTTTATGAAAAGTAGAGTATTCTTGATATGATAAAAGCTAAAGACTTGTAATAAAATACATAATACTTGTGACCACCATACGCAGTACGAGCTTGTTATACCCTAATCCCATTGAAAATGGGAAAACAGGGTATAATGGTTTTGTTAAAAATATGTAACAGGCAAAAGGAGGCGTGCCACACCCCCGAAAGTATATATATTCAGGACGATCAGGACGACAAGCCAAGTTTATTGATCCCTGTCCGTCCGTCCGTATGTATGAACGCGTCGATCTCAGAACCTATAAGAGCTAGAGACTTGAATTTTTTTTTTTTGTACGACGCGCATATAGAGTTTATTTCAGAAAATCGATAACTATTCCTGAATATTTATTATCGACTTAAAACCATATGAAAAATCAGGTTTGATTTTTTATTTTTTTCATCTTGAAACCTAGAGTCTCAAAATTTCGTATGTAGCTTTATGTATATTTTTACCAATTTCGGTTTTTGTTACATTTGGATACCGGCCCCAAATTTCCCCAACATTTTGAAAATTATTTTCAGTTGCAATATATATGGGGTGTTTAGTCTTTTTAAAAACTACATCAATTATTTAAATCATATGGCGAAAGTTTCATCAAAATCCGTTGATAAACACAAAAGTTATATTAACAAAATGTTTGGCCAGATCAACAGCGATTGAACTGCAAAGCGCACACAGACCAGCTGGCGCTTACACATGTCCATTATGTATACATGTGCACACATACATGCAAATGCTCGTGAACAAATTTTCTAAGAACCGCAATTGCCTTTGAGCTTGGGTCGAATTGTGTTTGAATTGTTTTTGCTACCTACTTCCAATTGTCGCTCGCCGCTGTGTGTCGCTGTGCGAATATGTTTTCGATCTTCTTCTTTAATAGTAACGGAACAATTCTTGTGAGCTTGCAAAAGTGTGTTGGTATAATCTTTGTGTCGAATTTGTTTGCATAATTCCTCTTTGATCGACATTCTTAGCACCATTGTCTTAGATTTAAGTCACGTGATAACTAAGAGCGGGTGGGATTAGGGTATCCCCTAGTCGGGCGCGCCGACTAGAGTTTTCTTACTTGTTTTTTCTTTTTTTTTCGATAACACATCCCATTTCCTATTTGAGGTCAAGTGTGCATACCCTTCAAAATATAATTGTGCATTAAGTTGTGGTTCATTGCTATAATGAATAGGCATATTATGTCATCTTCTGATTTTGGATATCACCCCCTTATGTGAATCTAATACTAGGGACTTGCGAATGCAATTTGAAAAATATGAGTGTCTTAAATGTGGTAAAAATTCAACAATTAATTTATCATAGTACAGCCTATGCTGCAGACGTAGCGCTGCCTCTGTGTAAACTGCGCAGTAAGCAGAACGAGCATATCAATTCGTACGTATGTGTGCGTGTGTGCGGGTACACATGTTTTCTGATTTTAATGAATAAAAGAATCCTTGTAATTATATACATAAATATACATATTAAAAATATATTTATTATTACAGGCTTGTCGTGAAGTATTTGAGCCCCTGAATGAAACGGGATTCACTGATACCAATAGCAAATTGGTGGATGAGACCTGTGGGGAGCGGAATGCTGATGTGCTGCAATGTATTCATAATCATACAGACTTGACTCCGCCGGTGGACATTGAGAAATGTAATTTGATAGCGTTCAGACAAATTTACATACATGTTTGTAAAGTTATTCCAAGTTCCAATTATCTTCCATAGATTTACCATGCTGTGACTACAGTCGTGACGAGAAGTGTCATAATACATGTACTACAGTGCTGCATGCATCCAAGCTACAACAGAGAGTTGAACGGAGTGAAGTCGTTTTTGCACGCCTTGAGGCAGATTGCGGTATACCGTTGCCTTATCTACCCTTTTGGCAATGCTTCCTGACGGTCACTCGTAAGTTGTATGTACCTTCTCAAGAGGGACAAACGATACACTGGCGCTCTAAACTGTCTTTAAATGGTGCTGACACAAACGAGCCCAATACACTGGGCATCGATGCAGCAAAGCGTCAATGCTGCGAGCACGGCAGTAGCCACAAGTGTCGTCGCCTGTGCACCCAAATATTTACTAATGATTGGTGGGAGACACGTGCGAGTTTTGATACTGAATGCTTAGAGCAGCCCGCTGAATTGGATTTAAGGCGTTGCATTGAGAGTGTTGACGCTCCTTGTGAGCTAGGCTGTCATGGTTTGAGCTTTTGCAGCAACTTCAACAATCGCCCCACGCAACTCTTTCGCAGTTGCACGGCCGCACATGATGCGGCGGCTCGCGAAGATTTTTTGCTATTGCAGCATCGTGGTTTTATACGAGTCCTTGGACAAGAGATTTACATAAAGAATACAACACGATGTGCCCCGGACAAATGGCAGGCGCTTGTCTGTGCCTTACAGCTGCAGCCGTGCACACGAGTTGGTCTTTATAACGTAATTTGTAGAGAGGATTGTACTGAACTATTAGACGAGTGCCTGGATTGGACTAGACAGCCGCAGAGACCACAAGTTATATGTGAGCGACTGCAACCGCCAGCAGTGGCGGAAGAAGAAAAAGAGAAACCATGCATATCAATACACACCTACTTAAAAGATAGTGGTCCAAATACAAGGGGGAACAAGGGATATGATAATATGAAATTGACAATTAATTCACCCTGTGCCTCCAAACCTTGTAATGCCAGTGAAGTGTGTGTGCCCCAACGAAATGGTAACCAAGGATACTCTTGTGTTCCAGGTTGTAGCTTGGGACAGACTTCTGCGATGCGTGTACCCTTTGGCACATATGTTAGGGTGGGTAAAATGAGTAGCCCAAGCAGTGGTCTTGGCCTTGCAAGTGGTCAGTTGCTGAGTACGGAGCATGTGGTTTGCCGCTGTGGCATGCGTGGCAATGTGGACTTGTGTCAGCCTCTTCCCAGCTATATTCATGCTCATTGTGTACTACCCGGTGGTCGGAGCTTTCGTCACGGTTCATCCTTTCACCTTGAATGTAATCTGTGCACTTGCTTCGCCGGTGAAATAACCTGCACAAAGCAACAGTGCCGGCTGCCAGGCTATGTGGATATAAGCTATACTAGCTTACCTTGTAATTGTCCAGCACACTACGTGCCGGTCTGCGGAGTTAATGGCAATACCTATCCATCCGCTTGTGTGGCCAAGTGTCTGGGGTTGCTGGAGAAAAGTTTTGTTTATGGCGCATGTAATGCTCGGAATGCCTGTCAAGCAGGATCTGCTAGCTGTCAGTCCGGTACTCAGTGTCTGGAAAAACCACAAATTTGTCTTTCTAGCATGCAAACACCATGTCCACAATATATTTGCGGTAATTGAAACGCTGTTAAATGGAATATATAAAATGGTTTATTTTCCATCTCTTACTATTGCAGTGAATACGTCATCTTCTACCTGTGGGATTCACCATACGATTGAGTTGTGTGATACGGAGGGAAGAACTCATCCTAATGCCTGTTCTCTATTACTAGCTAACTCTCAGTTAGCCTATTGGGGAGCATGTCGGCCAAAGTACGAAATGAACAATGAGCCCTCCGAGCTAGTCTGTGGAATTAATGGAGTAACTTATCGGAGTATCTTTGCTGCATTGGCCGACTTTGTGACTGTCGACTATAAGGGTCGATGTCGCGAGGTTGGATTGCTTGTAAGCGATATGGGACGGCGGTGTAGAACAGTGAACTGTCCGAGCCTGCCCTCGCAGTATTGTCTGCAGATTGTACCGCCGGGTGCTTGTTGCCCCATTTGTGGAGGTGCCGCATTTCGGATTATATACTCGCGCAAACAACTAGACAGAGCTTACTATGCACTACGAGGTCAGCACAGCTCTTTGTTAACATTACATGGCATTCTGCAGGAGCTAGATCATTTGGTTCAACTCAACGAGTGTCAGCTGATCGGGTTTCTCACTATGGAGGTGGGCATCTTTGTTGCTCTTGTGCCTCGCGGTCAGCCAAACTTACTACAGCTAAAGGTATGCGCGGCAGAAGCAGAAAAAATTTCATCCTTGATTACCTCGCAATCACCTCGAATTACCACCAATCTGGCCCTTTCAAGTTTGACTGTCTCTTATATGCTGGAGCCCACAGTAAATGGCGTTGCGTCATTGTCAACACAGAGTTTATTTATTTTGGTAATCGTACTTTTGTTTGGGCGCAATATAGTTATTTAAGAGTGTTATTTAAGGCAATAGTACGTCTAAAAATTAAGTGAATTCTCGGTGCCAAACATTTAACAGTTAAATTAACAACTCCCATCACGCTTTTAGCGGATTGGGATATATATAATGTGATATTAGCAAAATTACTTGTTAAAATGTATGGCAACTCACATTAAAGACATGTATAAATATATTCTTGCTAAATAGTATATCCATATGAACATATAACTCACAAATATATCGACCAAAGCAGAGTTATTTGCCTATGCTAGTCTAAGAATAACATGCTTTATAAGGAACACGAAATACATACATATATTGCGCTGCGTTTTTCTTTTTACATTAAAATAGGAATTTTGTGAATAGTTTAGTGAAAACGTATGTAAGAAGCAGAAGTTTTGCCACTACCTTTAACACAGGGAAGTCCGTATAAACACAGAGATGTCATAAACTACATATGTATTATATTCTCCTCTTTGCTGTGGATCATTTCTATAATGAAACCGCATATTATGTACATCTGATTTTACTCGAGCTTTTGTAATTAGTAGAAAATGTATTTAGCAATTAAGTTCCCAAAGGTTAGAAACTGCTGCACCCCGAGCGCTTCGGAAATTGCGTAGTAAGCTGCAACTGCTTGTTTTCTATGCAATACTGGGTAAGTAGCATACAAGAAATATATAATTTGCTAGAATTGCGACTTGTTTAGGTATATCATTTTTTTATTTTTCTTTGAGCTTCATAAATATTGAAGGCATTGATATTTGTATCTATTATCATTTAAAGGCATGCGGCTTAGGCCTTAAGAGACTTCCATTGGAACGATCTGCACACGTTCGGTGATCTGCAGATCCTTAATTGTTGTGTGTAGATTAGCTGAAGTTCCCTTTTTGAATCTGTAGTCCAATTGGCGTTCACCTTTCTTGTTCGCTAGCTCAAAGTTCCGCAAATACTCAGTGCTGTCTTTGCGAATCACGCATAGATCCACATTTGATCCAGATCCAAGATCATTGAAGATACCCGATGCAATAGCATCACGCACCAATAATTTCCCTTCCTCCTCAGATAAATCGGGTTTCCAACGACTTTCGAAAACGGTCATAGCGGCTAAGCAACCCGATCCCATAGTTGCGTAGGGTAATTTATCAGAACTACCATGGGGATGAATGGAGTATATGTGCGGTCCATATTTATCGACACCTCCCAAGACCAATGCAGCGCTTATGTGGCCCTGGTAGCGAAACAACATTTGCTTTAGTATGTTGTTTGCACATACAACGGGCACTTGTCGCTCCGTGTTGAGCCGATGGAGCTCTAACTGAGATGAGATTAAGTCCGTGGTCATCTCCGTATCAGCGGCAGTGCCGGCACCACAACAGCTAAACCAAGAAATAATTTATTTTAATATATACAGTATGTTAAGAAACAGTTTACACAAAGCGAAAAATTCATATTTTTCGACTTTGGACACAAATATTATGGCTATTTATTCAAATCAACTAAATTTTTTAATGGCAATCTATTTAATAAAAAATTTTGAATTAAGTTATAAAAAAAAAATTAACAAAATTGAAAAGGGGTGGGAAAATAAACAACAAAAACTAAGATTACACAAGATTTACGCTGTCAAGAAACTCTACACAAAATGCTTCTTTTGTTGTTAGTTTGAATTTAAAGCGTATTTTTCGAATTGTTGTTAATTTTAATATTTGGTATGACATTTCATAGCATTGGTCACATATTGCAGTCGGCGTTTCAATGATTAAATAATTTTGTTAGATATTATTAGGGGTCTCTTGCCACGCTCTAAAATAGCCACTTTCCGTAGTGAGCGGTTCGAGTTTTCCCCGAGATTTTCTTCAAGATCTCCCAATTTTTTTGATGGGGCTCTGATGGGGACTCTTAGGAGGTGTATCAATAATTTTTTCATAATTATAGAGGATCCAAATCCATCATTAATCTCATTATAATTGGGCTCATTTGTTTAATGGAACATAAAATTTGGCTTATTGCTGTTATAAAAGCCTTATTTCCCCCACCTAGCTTCAAAATTTTGTTCTTAATTTTCATAATTCAGTAGGAGTGTTCTTTTATTTTATTCTAGGGTAATTAATAATTATTATAGATGGACCATTGTTAAACTGTAGCATTATTATTTTTTTGTAGCTAATTTTGACGATTTCCTAGAATTCTGCCGGCTGACACAGCGAAACTGACGCTATTTTTTTTGCAGTATCCGATAAAAACGCAGTTTTTTTTTAATAACTCTAAAAGGGTACCCATACCGTAGGATACATCTACGTCATATCATTCCTTAAGCACCTTTGCAAGTGTACGCTTTGGTTTTTTTCTGATTTTGTTCAATATTCCACTTAATTAAGGGGTATCTACAAATATAAAATTTGTACTTTTGCCCATCTATACCCTTAAATTCGAGTTTACGTCCACATTCCGCCCGATTTATAGCGCTATAACTTTTTTCCTTGACACAGACAACTATTCAACTAGTTCTCCAATAGATTCTCCCAACTTGTGATCATAATAAATCCATTGGATCACATCAAAGCTAAATCTCTGGCCAGGCACTATTACAAATTCAAGGAAATCACTTTTTAGATGCGTCACCAGCAATATTTTTCAAACACATTAAAGACGATGCAAGCATAAGCATGTTCAATGCGACGCACACAGCAAACGCAACGGTAAAGCGCCGTTATTTAGCAGAGCTCGACCAACACCAACCCTAATTGAACAACGAAGTGTGTAAAAAGTTTCTTGACAGCGTGAATCTTGTGTAATCTTAGTTTTTGTTGTTTATTTTCCCATCCCTTTTCAATTTTGTTAATTTTTTATACCCTGATCCCATTGAAAATGGGAAAACAGGGTATATTGTTTTTGTTAAAAGTATGTAACAGGCAGAAGGAGGCGTGTCACACCCCCAAAAGTATATATATTCTTGATCAGGACGACAAGACAAGTTGATTGAGCCCTGTCCGTCTGTCTGTCCGTCCGTCCGTCCGTATGTATGAACGCGTCGATCTCAGAACCTATAAGAGCTAGAGACTTGAATTTTTTTTTGTTAGGCGCGTATATTGGACGCGCATATCGAGTTTGTTTCAGAAAATCGATAAATATTCCTGAATATTTGTTATCGATTTAAAACCATATGAAAAATCAGTTATGATTTTTTATATTTTTTATCTTAAAAGCTAGAGTCTCCAAATTTTGCATGTAGCTTTATGTATATTTTTACCAATTTCGGGTTTTGTTACATTTGGATACCGGCCTCAAATTTCCCCACAATTTTGAAAATTATTTTCAGATGCAATATATATGGTGTTTGGTCTTTTTGAAAACTAAATCAATTACTTAAATCATATGGTGAAAGTTTCATCAAAATCCATTGATAAACACAAAAGTTATTAAACAAAATGTTTGGCTAGATCAACAGCGATTGAACTGCAAAGCGCACACAGACCAGCTGGCGTTTATACATGTTCAATTTATATACATGTGCACACATACATGCAAATGCTCGCGAACAAATTTTCTAAGAACCGCAATTGCCTTTGAGTTTGGGTCGAATTGTGTTCGAATTGTTTTTGCTACATACTTCCAGTTGCCGCTCGCCGCTGTGTGTCACAGTTGCTGGCGCTGTGTGTCGCTGTGCGAATATGTTTTCGATCTTCTTCTTTAAGAGTAACGGAAAGTTTCTCGTGAGCTTGCAAAAGTGTGCTGGCATAATTTGTGTGTCGAATTTGTTTGCATAATTCCTCTTTGATCGACATTCTTAGTACCATTGGCATAGATTTAAGTCGCGTGATATGGTTGTACATACGAGTTATGGACTATATTAAGAAAACTAAGAGCGGGTGGGATTAGGGTATCCCCTAATCGGGCTCGTCGACTAGATTTTTCTTACTTGTTTTTTATAAATTAATTCAAAATTTGTTATTTAATAAATTGTTATCAAAAAAATGTAGTTAATTTGAATAAATAGCCAAAATATTTGCGCCTAAAGTCGTAAAATATGAATATTTCGATTTTTGTAAACTATTTCTTGACAGACTGTAGATTTTTTTCCTACTTACTAAATGTTTTTCGCCAAATAATGTATTTTTGCGCAGTTTTTGTCAGACACAATGGGACCTTCAGTAGCACGAGTGTCAGCACCTAATATGACACCATCCTTAAAAATTATACCAACAATTGTTGTTCCAGTTTTTGTTGTTGTCGGTGGCTTGAAACCGCCGCGTAAGAGAGCAGCGTTACTGAAATTTTAAAAATGTATATGAATACGCCAAGTAAAGAGCTCTCAGATATTAATTTTACCGCCGGCAATTCTCAAAGTTGAAACCAGGTTGAGGCACCTCAGGAGCTGTATCCAAAGTCATGTTGTATTAATATATTTCTTCGAAATTTGTAAGCAGAATGACAGTGCAAATGACAGACACAAATTGTTTTTATCGAGAAGTTTTCACTTAGCAACTCAGAGTTTGAATATCGATAATAATCTATCGAGCTGATTTGGTTCATTCATCACTGTAATGAAAATTTAAATTACTTAAATTGAATAAGTGACACACATTCTGTTAATAATAGCGTACGTTAATTTAACTAAACTTATATTATCTTGCCATCGTTATATTATTATTTTTTATAATATTACCAGTAAATAATGCATAAACCTTTTCCCTATATTTGAGAATGTAAGTGCTTATGTTACTTTAGTCACGATAGTGACGGGGAATAATAAAAATAAAAGTAACAGTTTGCGAGAGTTGGCTATGCTTGATAACCTTAACCTGTACTTTAAATAATAATTATATTATTGACAGAAATCTGATGGCGGGGACAAGAAATCTGTTTAGAAAGTCATTGTGCGCTTTTGCGCAAATACAGCAATACCGAGGCGTTGGTAAGTTACATATATCTCACAGTATTTATATATGGAACCTTTATGTAATTTGGGCGGTTTTTGTGTTACATTACTGTGAAATCATTAAGACTTGATATTTTCATAATTTTAGCCAATCTACCGACTAGTTCTACAAGTGAAGAGCGAAATAAACTTTTTAACTTAGAGTGGCGTCGCCAACAGGATGCGGTTGGTCGAGTTGAGAAGATTGAAGTACGTTATTTGGGCCTACCCCAGGACGTGACTTTGGTCATGAATAATAACCTCTCGACTCCATTTAATTGCGCGCAGCATCTGAGCGAGGGCCACTGTAAGCGGAGTGCATTAGCTTTAATAGATGGAAGTGTGCCATGGGATATGCACCGCCCTCTGCAGGAATCCTGCACCTTGCAATTGCTTAACTTTAATGTATCTGATCCGCACTTAGTTAACAAGTAAGTGTAAAATACATTTTATAGATACCGTATTTATTTATTTTATTTATTGTAGAGCCTTTTGGCGCACATGTAGCTTTATGCTAGGCGCAGCTTTGCAACGGGTCTTTAAGCAGGAAGCCAATTTAAAGTTGCATAGTTTTCCAGGGCCAAACAGTGAGTTTGAATGCCTGCTATAGTTCAATAATAAGTCGATAACCATTTTCAGTTAAATCGGGAAGCTTTGTCCATGATATCGTGCTTGGTGTACACAATTGGGAGCCGACAAAAGAAGAAATGCGAGCCATTTCAGCTGAAATGGTGAAATTGGCGGCACAGGACTTGCGCATCGAGCGTTTGGAGGTGGATCAGGATTTAGCGAAGGAAATGTTCAAGGACTTACATTACAAAAGCGAGCAATTGCCAAGTATTGCACAACAACATCAAAGCCGCGTAACTCTTTATCGTCTTGGCGAACATATTGATATTTCGCGTGGACCGATGGTAGCATCTACTCGTTTTCTGGGAAAATGCACAGTGCTAGCGGCACACAAGTTAGCCAATGTAGATGGATCAAACGCGTTTTACCGAGTACAAGGCGTGGCGTTACCCACTGGCTTTGCTCTCAACCACTTTGCATACGGCTTACTGGAACAACGCGCTCTTAAGCTGGTTGGTTGGTCACAAATTGAAGTCAGCTCTTTATATTAATCTGATTTTTATAATTTTTATAAACAGAACCCTGCTCGTTTGCCCAATGAACCCTTTGAGGAACATCGCCAATCGTTATTGTCTTAAATTAAAATTAAAAAGTATATTCACAAAAGTTTCTTTAATATTTAAAGCTATAGTCTATATATATAAAAATATATATTCCTTACATTTTATGTTACAAATTCGTTAAACATATCTTTTATTATATACAGTAATAGATATAGAAAGATTTATTATATATGTAAAATGTTAAAGATATGGCTCGACATTTGAGTGTAAGCAATACAATGGGAAACACAGCAATGAAGCTAGTAAGTTTATTTTGAATGGCATTGCGGTCAACGGGCTATGAACAAACAATCATATCAACTAAAATATAGATTATATATTGGTTATAAATTTGGTTTTTTAAATGAATAACAGCATACAATTTTTAACATTCTCGAATTTAATGTCGCAAATTTCATTCTAGTTTTACGATTGAGATTCTAATATAATGAGACAGTGAGAGGCTTAAAAACTTTTAAACAAGCCCTTCAAATCGTGCTCATTGACTGCAATTATTAACATAATAGCTCCACCCAAGAATATTCCTAATATTTGAATGAGAACTCCCTTTGAGTCCATAGCCTGATTTTGATTGTGAGCTAGGCTCATAGTTGGCACCAAATCGGCAAATGCTATGTATAAGAACGATCCCGCAGTTGCCGCATAGATCCACGGTGTGATGTTATTACCTATGCCAACCAGTAGCAGACCAATGGACATACCAACAAAACTCAGTACCGAACTAACAATGTTCATATAGATCGCACGTCGTATAGATACTCCAGTTTGTAAAAGCAAAGCAAAGTCACCTAACTCATGAGGGAGTTCATGGCATAGGACAGCAAAGGCAGTGGCAAGCCCTGTAACGGGATCACTGGCAAAGGCGGCTCCTATAGCTAATCCATCAGTTAAATTATGAAGTCCATCGCCAATGATGACCATGAATGCTACGGGTGTTAGTGGACGATTTGGAGACTTCTGATCTTCCTTTGTCTCATGCAGCATGGTGTTCTGTTCACGAGGTGCTGCTGCTTCAAGTGATGCCTGTACTTTTGCAGCGTCTTGCGAACTATGCGTGTGATTTTGTGTGTGACTGTGTTTAGACCCATGACTGTGACCATGACCAGCCCCATCGCCTTTTATGATGGGAATTATGTTTTCCAGCACATACATACACAACGCTGCAAGAAATGCACTGCCACAAAGCATGGCTGTCTCTATGCTGTGCTTGTGACCCCTGTCCTTGTCCGTCAAAGCAATAGTTTCTAATGCATGTTCGTATTTCTCCTCCTTAAAAAGAGCGTGTGGCAGCAAGTGCATAAAGGCGTCTCCCGCAAGAGTACCCACGGCTATTGCTACAAGGAACTGCAGTATTTTCCGATAAGCGACAGTTTTCATCAGCGGTACTAGCAAAATACCCAATAGTCCAACAGCTTTAAAGGCATTTATTGCTTAGTGATTTTAGAGATCTGAGACTGTAATTTAATACTCACCTGACAACACAAACATGCAGATACTCGCGCATATCCAAGCTGTAATAAATTAATTATTAATGTATGATTTAATGAGCTCCTAAATAAACTTACCATTCCAAATCTTTTGCCGACTGTCAGTTTCTAGATGCCTTGGGTGCGACGCTGGTTGAATACAAACCCCATTATCGACCTGAGCTAGTAATGCTGGACACAGCTTCATGAAAGCGCCAGGCGTGATTTGAACATTATTGATAAACTCATTGTACTCCTCCTCCCGATTGTGCTCTTCCGTTTTGACTATCTGCCTGTACACTGTCACTCGGTGAAGATCGTTGTGATCAACAATCAATGACAGAAGCGACTTTGGCGATAGACACGCGGCTTCAGGGTACGGTTCTCCATCTATTGAAACTGCAGAATAAAAACAGTACTTAAATATTATTATCTTTTAACGAAATTTGGAGACTCTAGCTTCTAAGATGAAAAATATACATATAAAATAGTAATCGATCTTATGAAACAAACTCGATATGCGCGTTCTATATACAGAACTAACAAAAACAAGTAAGAAAACTCTAGTCGAGACGGCTTGACTAGGAGATACCCTGTTTTATCTAGAACTGTGTGCACGTTAGACCTCAAAAACAGAACCAAATTTTTGATAGTTATCGATAATAAGAAAAAGGGATGAGTTATCGAAAAGAAAACAAACTTGTACTGCGTATGGTATTATCGAGCATTGATTTTTATTTCAAGTCTCTAGCTTTTGTCTTTTGCGAGATTTCTGCGTTCATACGGACGAACAGACTGGCATGGCTATATTGACTCAGCTCGTCCCGCTGATCAAGAATATATATACTTTTGGGGTGTGGCACGTCTACTTCTGCCAGTTACATACATTTCACAAAACCATTCTACCCTGTTTTCCCATTTTTATTTTTATTTAATGGTACTAACTAACGAGGGTAGGTACGAGAATATTTTCCAAATTTCAAGTCTTTAATTTCAAAATTATTAATTTCAAAATGGTTTGCGTTCACACGGATAGCAGGACAGACGTATATTGCACAAAATCAATATGCTCATTTTCCCTTTGCGAACAGAGTATAAAAATATATAGCATGCATTCAAAAGTATATATTCGATAACTCATCTCATTTCCTTATTATAACAATATTTTGACTCCGCTTTTTAATATCCTGTGGAGGATATATTTCGTAATTTTGATTCTATGGCACCAAACTTTTTATCTAATCATTTTTGACTCGAACCTAGTAGTCGTGGGCTTAAAAATTTGAGAATATAGCGCTACAACAGTAGAACTTCACCCGATAGGCGTAGATATATATGTCATATATTTTTGTTCTTGGGCTATCAACGCGAAATTTTTGACACGAGGCTCGTGGCACGAGCTTATATTCAAAATTTAAGTCAAACCAATATAGTGTCTATCTGTTGGGAACAGAGTATAAGGAACGGCAATATCTTGAAAGTTATGGTTCGAATTTTATTTCCTCATATGTATGAATATTGTAGTCAAGCGATTATAGCAGTGTTGTGCTTATTTCCATGGGATCGTTTAAATGTATGTAAATATGTGTATGTTAACACAAAACTGTTTAGTTACAGAGGTGTACTCGATGTTGTCCGCAGTATAATTGAAGTATACGCAGACTTTTGTAGCGTCATTTTTATACCCTGATCCCATTGAAAATGGGAAAAAAGGGTATAATGTTTTTGTTAAAAGTATGTAACAGGCAGAAGGAGGCGTGCCACACCCCCAAAAGTATATATATTCTTGATCAGGACGACAAGACAAGTTGATTGAGCCCTGTCCGTCTGTCTGTCCGTCCGTCCGTCCGTCCGTCCGTCCGTCCGTCCGTATGTATGAACGCGTCGATCTCAGAACCTATAAGAGCTAGAGACTTGAATTTTTTTTTGTTAGGCGCGTATATTGGGCGCGCATATCGAGTTTGTTTCAGAAAATCGATAAATATTCCTGAATATTTGTTATCGATTTAAAACCATATGAAAAAACAGTTATGATTTTTTATCTTTTTTATCTTAAGAGCTAGAGACTCCAAATTTCGCATGTAGCTTTATGAGTATTTTTACCAATTTCGGTTTTTGTTACATTTGGATACTGGCCCCAAATTTCCCCACAATTTTGAAAATTATTTTCAGTTGCAATATATATGGTGTTTGGTCTTTTTGAAAACTAAATCAATTATTTAAATCATATGGTGAAAGTTTCATCAAAATCCGTTGATAAACACAAAAGTTATTAAACAAAATGTTTGGCTAGATCAACAGCGATTGAACTGCAAAGCGCACACAGACCAGGTGGCGCTTATACATGTTCAATTTGTATACATGTGCACACATACATGCAAATGCTCGCGAACAAATTTTCTAAGAACCGCAATTGCCTTTGAGTTTGGGTCGAATTGTGTTCGAATTGTTTTTGCTACCTACTTCCAATTGCCGCTCGCCGCTGTGTGTCACAGTCGCTGGCGCTGTGTGTCGCTGTGCGAATATGTTTTCGATTCTTCTTCTTTAATAGTAACGGAACAATTCTTGTGAGCTAGCAAAAGTGCGCTGGTATAATCTGTGTGTCGAATTTGTTTGCATAATTCCTCTTTGATCGACATTCTTAGTACCATTGGCACATACTTAAGTTGCGTGATATGGTTGTACATACGAGTTATGGACTATATTAAGAAAACTAAGGGGGGGTGGGATTAGGGTATCCCCTAGTCGGGCGCGCCGACTAGAGTTTTCTTACTTGTTATACCCTGATCCCATTGAAAATGGGAAAAAAGGGTATAATGTTTTTGTTAAAAGTATGTAACAGGCAGAAGGAGGCGTGCCACACCCCCAAAAGTATATATATTCTTGATCAGGACGACAAGACAAGTTGATTGAGCCCTGTCCGTCTGTCTGTCCGTCCGTCCGTCCGTCCGTCCGTATGTATGAACGCGTCGATCTCAGAACCTATAAGAGCTAGAGACTTGAATTTTTTTTTGTTAGGCGCGTATATTGGGCGCGCATATCGAGTTTGTTTCAGAAAATCGATAACTATTCCTGAATATTTGTTATCGATTTAAAACCATATGAAAAAACAGTTATGATTTTTTATCTTTTTTATCTTAAGAGCTACAGACTCAAAATTTCGAATGTAGCTTTATGTGTATTTTTACCAATTTTTTGTTACATTTGGATACCGGCCCCAAATTTCCCCAACATTTTGAAAATTATTTTCAGTTGCAATATATATGGTGTTTGGTCTTTTTGAAAACTAAATCAATTATTTAAATCATATGGTGAAAGTTTCATCAAAATCCGTTGATAAACACAAAAGTTATTAAACAAAATGTTTGGCCAGATCTACAGGGATTGAACTTCAAAGCGCACCCAGACTAGGTGACGCTTATACATGTTCAATTTATATACATGTGCACACATACATGCAAATGCTCGCGAACAAATTTTCTAAGAACCGCAATTGCCTTTGAGTTTGGGTCGAATTGTGTTCGAATTGTTTTTGCTACCTACTTCCAATTGCCGCTCGCCGCTGTGTGTCACAGTCGCAGGCACTGTGTGTCGCTGTGCGAATATGTTTTCGATCTTCTTCTTTAATAATAACGGAACGATTCTTGTGAGCTGTGTGGCGCTGTGTGTCGCTGTGTGTCGCTGTGCGAATATGTTTTCGATTCTTCTTCTTTAATAGTAACGGAACAATTATTGTGAGCTTGCAAAAGTGAGCTGGTATAATCTTTGTGTCGAATTTGTTTGCATAATTCCTCTTTGATCGACATTCTTAGTACCATCGGCATAGATTTAAGTCGCGTGATATGGTTGTACATACGAGTTATGGACTATATTAAGAAAACTAAGGGGGGGTGGGATTAGGGTATCCCCTAGTCGGGCGCGCCGACTAGAGTTTTCTTACTTGTTCTGTAAGGTTTTTTGCTAACATTGTTTTTTAATAAAACTTTTATTATTTTGAATAAAACAAAAATGGAAATGAGATAAATAAGTGAATACTATAAAATAGAATCATTCGGATTAGTGCCTTATAGTAAATTCAAGAGACAACTTAACAAAATAAAAATTTTTTTCTGATGTACACAGAGTTTTGCTACCGAGTGTATATAGTTCGGTAATAAAATTGTCTGTATTTGCCTAGAATTAAGCCTTAACTTGTAAGGAAGCAATGCACGCAGCGTTACTATACGTTAATCTAAAATGAGTAGTAATGTGTATATAGATTTAGATATAGATTATGATCTGGTTGTGGTGATCAGGTCTATTATGGAACTAAATGTCGCATATAAAGAGAGTAAATAAATTAATTTGTTTTGTATTCGCTTCACATTTTTATTTTAGAAATGTATGTAATATCAGTTTAGTTTAGTTTCTATATTTATATTAAATAACAATAAATTATCAGGGCATAAGTGTATCCGTAAGTGCGTATATGAACGAGCAACAACAAATAGCAATGGGAATGACGTATTAAGTATTTGTAATATTTGTAGCCTTAGTCTTTTGAGAATGTATTGATAGATCGACTTTCAGGCGGATGCTCCCAAGTTCAATATGGTTTCTTATCTATTAAGAAGGTTGAAGTCTGACGTAACTGACATGATACTCTGTTACCATAGCTCTGGAATAAACTGATATTTTCTGTGTATTTTCATATGGGTCAAACCATTTTTGATGGATCCATAACCTAGCCTTTAAGGTCCAGAAGATATAGTTTTGTAAGACGGACACTTTATAAATATAATATGATTTTCCTTTTAAGAACATAGTATAAAACAAGTAAATTCTTTGAGCTGATACACCAATGATTAAAAGATTGTTTTGTTCATAAACAATATGTGCACACCCCCACAAGCACACATATACACGTACGCATATGCACGCAAACTGCGTACTGCGTACTTAACGCAGCGGAAGCACTGCGGCTGCAGCATAGTCTGTACTATGGAAACTTAATTGCTCAATAAATTTTTTCTTGACATACGTTTTGTATGAAATTTATAGAGTATAATTATGACATTTATATGTGCCTATTCGCCTAATCTCAAATCTCTAGTATTTGATATACGGGATTTGTGAATTTTTGTGAAATGTTGGCGAAAGTGCACGGTTCTATCTTGGACGGTGTGCACGTTAGGCCTCAAAAACACACCCAAATTTTGATAGTTATCGATAATAAGAAAACAAGATGAGTTATCGAAAAAAAAAAACAAAATTGTATTGCGTATGGTATTATCGAGCATTGTGCTTTTTATTTCAAGTCTCTATCTTTTGTAGCTTAGGCGTTTTTAATATATGTATATACATTTTTACAAAAACATATTTACTTTGTGATGACGAAGTTGGTAGCTTATAATTCTTTAAGTTTTCACTTACTCATTCTCGGAGCGCCTTGCATTTTTTACGTATACGCTTACATAGGTGTATGTATATAATAATGTGGACATATAACTGAGTAAGCAAAAAAACAGCTTAACTCGTACGCCTGTAAGGACTTACTTACTGCGCTGCAGTCAAACGGGGCTTACTTATATTGTAGTTAGCTAGATTTAATCGTATGTCTACAAATCTATATGTATGCTTACCAATGCTTTCCCTAGGATGCCTATGTCTTGGATCGTGCATTTCTCGAAACCTAATCGGGTAGGCTTCATCGATGGAATTGTTTTGCTCATTGTCAGCCCTCTTTTCTTGCAGCTGATTGAAGGGTAGGATCGCATCGTCAAAGGCTTCATTTGTGATAGAATAAGTAGTGTTCACCTTAAGCTTGCTGTTATTGTAGCCCTCTGGCCGATGCTCTTCTATCGTATGGGTGGGCTCGAATTCAATATGTCCAAGACCCAAGCTGTACATCAAGTGCTCCAAGCCCTATAGACAGATATATGAAAATAAATTAGTTAAGAGTAGCAGAAAATAGAATATATAAGGATATAATAATATATAATATATAATGAAGAATTTTCTCATAATAAAGACGACGAAGAGATACCCTGGACCGTTTCAGCTGATATACCAATCATTAAAAGATTCTTATTTATTAATACCAGCGACAGAGCATAGGCTGAACTATGGAAAATTAATTACTTAAGATTTTTCCATACATACGTTCCTACTGCGGAGAGATAAAGACATTCAAATGTTCCTATTTGCCAAATCTCAAGCCTCTAGAATTAGAATTACGCGATTTGTGAATTTTTGTAAAATGTGAACGAAAGGGGCGTGTCATGCAAAATCTAAAGATGACAAAATATGCGTATTCATTATAGCAACCAATCACAACTTAGAAAACCATTCTATCTTGAACGGTTTGCACACTAGGCTTCAAAATATATATACTTTTGGGGGGTGTGGCAAGTCTCCTTCTGTCCGTTAAATCCATTTTCACAAAAGCATTATACCCTAAAAACATCGTATAGCGTATGGTATTATCGAGCATTCTGTTTTTTATTTCTAGTCTCTAGCTTTTGTGGTTTACAAAATTCTACAAATTGATTATACCAACACACTTTTGCAAGCCCACAAGAATTGTTCCGTTACTATTAAAGAATAAGAACCGGAAACACAAAGCGCTGAGCGGCAAATTTAAAGTAGGTAGCCGGCAATTCAAAGGCGATTCAAACACAACTCAACCCATATTAAAAAGTTATTTCGATTCTTAGAATACAGTGCACAAGCATTGTAATGTATGTACATATGTTTATACATGTATCGAAATTGAACATGCATAGGCGCCAGCTGAATGTGCGCTCTCTGCCTGCCATGCGCTTTTGATAAATGTTTGGTCAAACATTTTGTTTAATAACTTTTGCGTTTATCAACGGATATTGATAAAACTTGTACCATATCATGTAAATAGTTTTTGTTGTTATTAGAATTAAAGCCCTTTAAAAATATGCCATATTTACAGCTGAACATAATTTTCAAAATTTTGGGGGAAATTTGAGACTGGTATCCAAATGTAACAAAAATCGAAATTGTTAAAAATATAAATATAAATATATATAATAAAGCTACATGCGAAATTTGGTGTTTCTAGCTTTTAAGATAAAAAAGATAAAACGTCTCAACAGATTTTTCATCTGGAATCGATTTTCTGAAACAAACTAGATATGCGCGTGGTATTCATAAAAAAGTATTCATAAAATAGTATTCACAAAAAAAAAAAATAAGTCTCTAGTTCTTAAAGGTTCTGAGATCGATGCATTCATACATATGGACAGACGGACGGACGGACGAACAAGATCAGGGTATAAAAAGAAGCTCTATAATTAAGATATGATTAATCACTAAAAGTAAATTTACCTATTTAATATTTGTTAATAAATCAAAAGTCAAATGGCAATATAACTATAAATATGTTCAATAAAACTTACATTTTCTAAGTTTGCTAAATAGTATTTTCAGAGTCCCTTTCGGTTTTCTTACGATGCTTATTATGAACTATAAAAATAGTCATCAATTTGAAAAAAAATTAAATGTATTTGACACCTCTTCTACTGAATTCTATTGACTTGTGGATGCACGTTCATCTCATGAAAATAATTACTTGATTCACTTGTCACCGAACAAAGCAATTATATATTTTCATGATTATGCACATCTCCACTTACATATTAAAAATCAAAATTGAATGAGTCTGGCTAGCTCGATTTGATAGAGACTGCCAATGCCCTGGACGTCTGTCTTGTCTATTAGCAGCATGGACCAGCAGCTCAGTAATTATTAAATAAATTAGTTTTGAATATGAAAAATATAATTTAAAAGCAAGCTTCTAGTGGTAAAGACAAAAAAAATTTTTTTTTAGGAATATCTGTTTAGTCAAATTTCTGACAAAAAAAATAAGATAGGTGAGTGAAATGTGACGAAAATGTACCCTATATACAAATGTCTTCTACCTTTTTAAATTATATTGAAATTCTTGGCGCTAACACTTTGATTAAATTATAATAGATTTTGATAATAACCTATATATATATATATATATATATATATATATATAGATACATTTAATCTGTATTACATAAAGGTATACTTATATACTATATTGAATCGTTTTTGAATGCCTTAAGGAAAACAAATAGTTTTTATATATTTTCACATATGTTAATTTTATTAACTATAATTTGATAAGCTCTCAATGCTAACAAGGTATAGGAAATGAAAAAGCTTGTCACATCGTGGCCGATATTCGCGTATCATTAGGGCCACCGCCGTTTTAGTTTCATTCATCAAATTCTTCGCAAAGCTCTTGATACTATCGCCGGTTCACGGCGTTGTACGGCCGATTAGTTAGCATGCCGCATACGTAACGACGCTTATAATTAAGTGCATAGAGATATTGCGTAGTCTCGCCGGCGATGTCTACGCATGAGTAATGCCAATTGATTGGAATTGGCTGAATGCTTATATACGCAATGGACAAATACATACCACATATAACAATACCCCAAAGATATAACTTTAACAACATGGATATAATGTGGTCAACGGCTACTACCTCTTATTTACTTCGCTTCATTATATGCTTAAAAAAAGTAAGAAAACTCTCGTCGGTGGTGCCCGACTACGAGATACCCAGTCCCATCCGATCATAGTTATTGAATATAATCCATAAATCGTATGTAGAGCCATATCACGCGACTTAAATCTATGACAATGGTATTAATAATGACGAATAAAGAACAATTATGAAAACAAATTCTACAGATATACCAACACACTTTTACAAGCCCACAAAATTTGTTCCATTACTATTAAAGAAGAACAATCGGAATCATATTCGCACTGCTGCTTAAAGCGCTATTGACAATTCAAAAACAAGTGAACACAAATTCAAACTGAATGATTTTTAGAATATAGTGCGTATTTGAATGGCTGTGCGCACATGTATAGGCATCAGATTGGTTCTGCGCACTCTGCCTTTCGTGCGCTGTTGATAAGTGGCTAAACATTTTGCTACAGCTTTATGAATGCGAATTTTGGTAAATCTAGCTTATAAGATGAAAAGGATAAAAAATAGTTATCGATTTCATACATCATACATACGGAAAAATAGACGAACATGACTGAATCAACTCATCAGCTCATCTCAAGAAAATATATAATAATATACTAATTGATGTAAGATACGTAGTTTTGATTACACGTGTAAATATCTGGATGTAATATAAAGTATATAGCATAAATTAACTACTTTACGAAAATAAGGTTACCTCTTATCTTATTACACAGACAGGAAACTTGCAGCGCCGTAATAATCAGAAATTATCTGTCTATGAGAGTCTGTCTATGATTATTGTACTGATTCGTACTTAAGAAACATATGTGTATGTATATTTATTTGAATGGGCAAACGACTCTACATAAATATAATATCGCAATGCTTGTGTTGTGTACGAATGATAAGAATACGTCAAGATTTTGATTAAATTTATGATATTGTTAATGCTAAGAGCACAAGAATAGCGTCTGGCTACGGTTCGACGTTCGTTGTCTGTAATAAAGTGTTCTGCGTATCTCAGAATGAGTATAAAGATTACTTTTATGATGATTGCTAAAGCCCTAAGGTAGCATTTAGTGTCTAGTTCTGCCATCTTAGTGGCACATGTTTATAAAACTAAAAATCACACAAATAATGCATTTGAGATATTCGTGACATGGTTTTAGATTTTTCCTAATAAAATACTGGTCATTGAAGCCTTCAAATCGTTTTTGAAATCGACTCGTCAGTTAATGTGCTCTAAATCTTGGAAATATCAGAATTCATCAATACTTACAGATTGTTCGATTAATTAATATAGTAAAATATCCCTTAAAATTTTTGTTTTTCATTAATATATATAATTTATAAATTTTTTTCATCGAAAATAATTTAACTCATAAGTTGATTGATCTTACCGTTACAAAACAAGAAATGAAGTTAAAACTGCAACCAAAAATACCGACAATACAAAACCGACGCTTAACTTAATGGATTGTATTTGTGTTTACCTCAAAGCTAATGGTTTTACCACTGCCGTACTTTTGAAATATCTGTGTCACATAACGATTATATTCGGATGATGCGTAAATTGTTGTACCCAAAGAGAGCCCAATGAGCAGGTATAGAACGATAGACTTCAGAGCCATTTCAAATAATTTTAAAAGTTAAACACTTTAAACAAAACTGTTTTACTTTCACGATTCGGGCTGAATAATTATTATGCCTCCCTGATAATTTCAAAGGCAATTTAAGTTTAAATGACAGAGTCGGGACGCATCTGTCACTAATTCCGTTTGGCGGTCTATTGAGCGACCCTCTCGCCTGCACACCGCTTTTGTACTGATCTCAACGAATCGCAGTCAACTCGCTTCTCAGCGCAGGCCGTACTAGTCACATTTTTAATATTTGTCAGTTGTTTGCCAAGTTTCTGAAAGCTTTTGCTTGTGCTTACCGATATTTATATTGGGCTTTTAAGTACTGATAAAAGCTACATGATTTAGCGCTTGACTGTGAAGAGACCTTTGGTTCTATAACTGTATATTTGGTATTTAACATATATTTTATTAAACTCTAAAAATATAATTCGATTCAACAAGTAAAAAATTGTATCAACATATATATTATATTTATATTTATCTTATTCGTAGGCTATCGGAAAATTGTAATGTAATGTTTTTATTAGACATACAAGCTAACGATATTGATGTTTACAGGTTCTTCGATAAAGATATTTACACTAAAAACCAAAATGGTTTTAGATAAGCCTGTTGCCTGCTATCCTTACATAATTGCTTCTCATGCGAATTATTAATTGATCATAGAAGGCACTTCATTCGCCTTATGAATATATATGAATAATTACGTCTTAATCAAACTTATCCTGATTTGGCATACATATAAAAAACTTTGAGCACCACATATTTATGGTCTGGGATGTATCGGCCAACCATTGTACCGGATTATGTATGGTTAGATAGTAAACGGGAATGCCGGAAAGAATGATTATAGTGCCAACGCCCACTTCGGTTGGTGACTGCGTACAGGATGCGATGACCAGGAACAAACAGACAATAAGGTAAATAATGGGTAGCGATAAATTGACGCGTATCGGCCGTTCCGTCTTGGGTTGTTTGTAGCGTAACCAGAGTAATCCAGAGACAGACACTAGCGTGAAGAGTGCTTCCACATAACTAACATAGTTAATGAGTACATATGTGTCCTTTATGAATAACAACAGCAAAGTAATTATACACTGTAAGCATACAAAATGAATACAATTTATGTTCTCTTACAAGCTCATAATATAAGAGAATCTTACCAAAAATATCAATGATGGCACCGGCGTTAGGCAATTGATGTTTATTAGCGAAATAGCAGCGGGAAGGTGGCCATTTCGAGCTCCCACAAAAAACAAGCGAGATGATGCAAATATAGCACCGTTCAATGAGCCAAACGTGGAGCATGCCACTGCAAAGGGCATTATCCATGACAGGAATCCCAACATCTTGTCACCGAAGGTTACGGCTACAGCATCCGATGTAAGTATTTCATCAGTGGAAAGCACCGAAAAGTATGCTACATTTGTCACCATATAAATTATAGTGACCACCGGCATCGATATGCAAATGGCACGCGGCAAATTACGGTATGGATCTTTCAACTCCTCAGTCACGAAATTTAAATAGTTCCAGCCCGAGTAGGAAAACAATCCGCTATAAAAGGCAAGTGCTATGTATCCAGGCTCTTTGTGTCCTCCACTAAACGGTTGATCCCAGTAGTCCGTGTTGCCATCTACTAAGTACCATACGCCGGCTCCTACGATAACCATTAGTGCGACCACCTTTGTCCCCGTGAATATGTCCGTTACCCGAGTTACCCATTTAACATTATAGCAGTTGATGACTGTCAGGACACCTGTGCGTTGCAGAATCTAAGAAAAGTGCTAAATGATATTATATTTCCCCGCCACTCACATATCATGGCAGCGGCCAAGAGCTGAACAGCTTCAATGGGTGCTTCGCACGAGGGCCAAAATGGTTTCAGCAGATACTGAGCGAATGTTAGCGCTGTGATGGCGTTGCCCGTCGGCACCAGTATGAGCAGCGCCACCCACAGATATAAAAACGCAGGTAACGGGCCAAATGCGGAGCCGATATAAGCGTAGTCGCCTCCTGATTTTGGTATCATTGTACCTGCGAAACAAAAAGGCTTAGTTTTAAAAAAAATTAAATGATGTAATAGTTATTTTTAGATAGGAAATATTTTTTGTAATAATTCTTGTTCACTTAATTTTAAGTATTTGATACTCATAAAAATGTCACCTTATGCAGTTCTCAAGCGATTATTATACCCTGAATCCATTGAAAATGGAAATCTCAGGGTATAATGTTTTTGTGCAAATGCAAATGCAGAAGGAAGCGTGCCACACCCCATAAAGTATATATATTCTTGATCAGCTCGATGAGCTGAGTTGAACTAGCCCTGTCCGTCTGTCCGTCCGTCCGTCCGTCCGTGTAAACACGTGGATTTCTTAAACCACAAAAGCTAGAGACTTCAAATAAAAAGCAAAATGCTCGATAATACCATACGCTGTACGAGTTAATTTTTTTTTTCGATAACTCGTCCCATTTCTTTTTTATCGATAACTATCGAAAATATCGCTTTGTTTTTGAGGTCTGGCGTGCACACCGTTAAAGATAGAATTATGCACTAAGTTGTGTTTGATTGCTATATTAAATCCGCACATTTTGTCTTTTTTGGATTTTTGATGCCACGCTCCTTTCGCCCACAATTCAACAAGAACGATAACTCACGTATATCAAATACTAGAGACTTGAAATTTGACAAATAGGTACATTTGAATGTCATAAGTTAAAAAAGTTATTAAACAATAAAGTTTCCATAGCACTGTGCAGTACGCATATTACGTACATGCATATGTTTGTGTGTGTGTGTGTGTGTGCATGTGTTGTCTACTATTAATGAATAAATGAAGCTCTTAATGATTGGTATTACCGCTCAATGGATTCAGGGTATCTCTTAGTCGAGCAGTCTCGACTAGAGTTTCGTTACTTGTTTTATATGCTTTTTTTAAAATGCTTGAAAATGCAAAATCAAAAGATGACAGATATGCGTCTTCATTACAGCAAATTTAGTGCACGATTCCTCCTGATCAAGATATATATACTTTATGGGATGTGACACGCCTTTTTCTGCCTGATTTTTTTTCTGATAAGAATATTCGTAAGAAATACCACTGATTTTCAAAAATGCAAGATTTGCCACATATGTATAGGAAGAAATATTTACAACTAAACTTTTATTTTAAGAATTTGAGGAAAGTTGGGGTCGGTAACCAAATTTAACAAAATTCTAAATTTTATGAAATGTACAAAATTTGGAGGCTCTAGTTTTAAAATCGGAAGATATATCATTGAAAGCTCTTATAGATTGAGAGACAGACAGTGCTAATTCGACTCAACTTGTCATCCTGACCAAAAATATGTATTTCTTGTGGCGTGTGGCACGCCCCGTTCTGTTACATACACTTGCATAAAACAATTATACCCCGTTTATTAATGTGAATAACAAGTTCGCTACGTTCACAGGGATGAGCAGACGACGGACGGGCACACGGACAGGGCTAGTTCCACTCAGCACATTGCATACCATTATACCCAGGAATACAATTCTCAATATGTTTTGAGTTAATAAAAAACGAGCTAATTTGGGAAGAAATCTCTGTAGTAATCTTATTGAAGTAATTTATACAAACATTTAATATAGAAGATTAATATTAAGCATAGCAGAATTGCTCCCGATTTCTACATATTTTCATACACTACTATCACTTTTTGCTTGCAGACCTGAATGACCTCGATTCCATTTACATTTAATACTTGCGTTATCTTGCTTTGAGTTAATTAGAGGAAGTTTTCATAGTTCGATATAGTTAATCTATTCTTACATTTCATCAGAATATTTAGAGAGAAAATGTGGAGATTGAATTATTTATTGGGGTTTGGATAATATATTAATTGTACCACCTGACATGGCTATGGCACATTCAGCAACTATTAACAAGGTCGCGTGCCACTTTATGCAAAGGTTGTACAGGTGTTTAGCGGGTCTACATAATCGAATATTTATACATATGTGAGCATGTCAGCATATAAAAGGGCAAAGCTGACATCAGCAGGTTCATGCAAGGTTTACCTAAATTATTTACTCACCCAATTCGGCATAGCATAGGGCACCCACCATGCTGAGAACTCCACAGAGCACCCACACGATTAGCGATTGTCCAATCGAACCGGAAAACATGAGAACACCCTTGGGACTAACGAATATTCCGGCGCCCACAATGACACCAACAATGATGGCCACGCCATCGAGCAATCCAATTTGTTTTTTAAGCTTCACTCCTGAACTCTGGCTGGAGGTGTCTGTGGAGGAATTGCTATGTGCACGTGTTTGTTTATCACTTCCAGGTTCTATTGGCACCTCGAATACCTGACGCGGTATCAGCGTATCGCTAGCTTGAATGCGTGTCATATTTTGGACACTAATGCAAGAGCTGTGATCTTTGAGCGAGTTACTTAGTTTTTGAATTTCTAACTATGTATTTTTCAAAATTTGTCGCTTTGTTGAATAGCCTCAATGTAAACTGTACGTGTATTTTGAAACGCTATTGTCTACCTTTATCGTATTTCCTTTTTGGTTTTTTTGAATTCTTTATCAGTCTGTGCTCTTACTGCCAGCGTGGATCTTGTTTAGAAGATTCATTCAAAATTTTGTTTTTTGCTTTGCGGCCGCCACATGCTTTATTTTTCTTTATACATATTTTACTGTGCCTGTTGTGCTGTCGTATTCGTATGTGCGTCTGTGTGTGTACATATGTCAATGCACGCATGCACAATCATTTGGTTGCACACTAAATAAGCATAGAGCACACGTGGTTAGACACTCGCTACTGAACTGTTATATTGAAAAGAGTTCGCTGCGGTACAAACATCATATAATTTTGTGTTTTATTTAGTTACAGTTTCAGTTTCAGTTTCAGTTACAATTTCTGCTCACAGTTTGCGCACTGTAATGCTTGATCGACCACACTTTACGCGCTCCGAGTCCAAACTAAGTTTGAAATATAAATACACACTTCCCTTTTATGCAATGTGGCGCTACGAGATTGCTTTTGCTTTTGCTTTTGCCTTTGCTTGCTGAGTTTGGCTTTGCCGTTACTTATTCCATGAGCTAGCTGCCGCGACAAAGGCGCAACCAAACGAGAACAACGACAGCTGTGTTTGTTTTAAGCAAGTTTTCTCTCGCTTTTACACTGTTTTTACGGCTCTTGCTCTGTGTGCTCGCTCTCTGTCTGTTTTGTTATCTCTCTTTTAGTTATATTATGTATTAACTCTTAATGTCTTAAGTCTCGAACAGACTTGCATTAGTTACTCAGCACCTAAAATGAGCCCTTACCTGAGAACCTGTAATGATAGATGATATTTAGAGCGAGACATTACTCTTGCATTCGTCTCACTCTACCATTTTGCACTTCTCACTCTCACTCTATCTCTCTTCCCTTAATTCTTTCGCGCTACTCCTCTCTCTTGTTCTCTTAGCCCAAATAGCATTATTTATGTACCGTCGGCAAAAAAAGTTTAAGCACACACACCCCTTAGATAAATATTAATTGTTATGTGTGTATGTGTATGTTGTGTTGTGGCGGTTAGCATGATGCAAGAAACATCCGCATTTCTGCAGCCTTTATTTAACTTCTTACTCTTTGGTATGCATGCAACTATGTAAATATATGTATATGTACATATATGTATGTATATATTTTCATTCTTGACATACTACATACACATGTACATACATACATGCACATGTACATACATACGTGCACATGTACATACATACATGTACATGTATGTACATACATATGTATGTATGACATATTAACAGATATCAAGCCATTTCTACCATAAATATTTGTAAGTATAGCTGAATATTGTACTCAAATTCATTTTGTAGTCAGAGCACCTGATTGTTGTCAATATCTCTTAGCTGAGAAAATATGTATTTATTATTCCCCGTTGACAGATTATTTTCTATGAAATGTACATGTACATATGTATGTATGTGTGTTAAACACACTATAATATACAATAGGCAATTTTGAAATTCAAAATTTAAAGTCACATAAAAAATAATATCTATAGTGTTTACCCACTTGAAATATATTTAGCACTTTAAAAATTGTAACATACCCTTTGATTATAGATGTATTTATAATAGTAATAATATGTTTCAAAAACACTTAATGCAAATATTTTTTAAATTTCTGGTGAGTAAGAATACATACATATACATAAACACATACATATGTATCTACAAATATACATGTGTACACATACTTTGTTATATGCATTTGCATGTGAGTAAGTAATCATTTTATTATCAACTAAAACACATCTATTTTATGTATTGTATATGTATTATTATATATGTATGTACATATGTATATTTAAACTCAAGCTAATTCGCCTTTATGCTGCTGGTGGGGATCGTTAGGCGCGTGTATTAGACATTTCAAACTGTGATAATTCAATTTTGCGCTGATCGTAATGAACTTTTAGTTCATGTATTTAAGTGAATGTGTGTGAAAATATACAGTAGATGGCAAATGTGTGTATATTCTAAGTTCTGAATGCCTTTTAAATTTTGAGGCTTTCATATAATTTAATTTTATTTTGTTTTTGAAGTACATACTATGTTAAACTATGTTGATCAGAAAAATTAACTATATGGAAAAGTATACCTATTGTCTTATTTGAAGAGAAAAAAAAATACTTTTATACGGCTTATGCATGCATATTTGTCAGCTACTGTAAAAGCTGTGTTGCACGAATCGTAGCGCCTGCCTTGTGCCTGGGATGTTGATTGCCAACTATAATGTGACGACGATGGTTTTGTTGTTTTCGGACTGGTAATCTAATTGTACGCGACTTCAATAAGACATACGCATGCCACACAGGAACAGTCTGCCGAGAGTGTCTGTTTGTGTGCACATTCTGTGGGTTGCTTTTCCCGTTGATTAACTGTGGTTTGTAGATTTGCGCCCTACTCTCATAGCCAAAATAATAATAATAAAAAAAAACACACAAAAAAGAAATATAATGGATGACTTCCATATGCAATTTTCATTAATATCTCATTTTATATGCTAGTTAATGCGTTATTTTTGTTAATATTAATTGTAGTTATTCTAAATTAATTTAATATCATTTTTCCCGTTTATATTTTTATATTTATGCTCCACAGTATTTAAGTCCTATTTCTGATAGGACAGTTAATAGTTAGTCAGTTACCCTTATCAAGAGTGAACCTTTGGAGAGTGTAAATTATAATGTGTATTATAGGTTAATATACATACCTATAACACACATGAATGTTTTGCCACTCCGTTTGGACAATTGCAACGCACGGTTCGAAATTCCGAGTGGAACTGAGTGATTTTTTTCGTTGATACGCTGATTCAAGCACTGCACTGGGAGAATAAAATACGAAAAGCTTTAATAAAAATAATAAAAAATAATAATAATCCACAAAATGTTAGACAATTGTATACAATTGGACTTGTGTTAGTTCATTGTGATGTGTGTAGAGCAGGAACTGTACACATACAGATAAGCTCTTTTTAACAAATTTCACGTATCTATCTTTGGATGCACTCTGCAACTATTCTGTACAGAAAGCCGCTCTCTAAGCTTTTACACGCATGTGCATAACTGCAGAGCAAATGGACAAAATAAGGTGTCATTATACGCATCTAGTCATATAGTCAAATAATAGAAAAACCATAAAACCAAAAAATTTCACTTTTGTATCTTGAACAAGTGTTAAACAATACATTTGTAATCCTCTATTCCTCGCTCTTCCGACGTATGTGTATACAAAAAACGTATTAGATATGTTATTATATTTGATACTTTAAAACTGATATCTATTCACCCAACGGGGGTAGCTTGAAAAGTTTTGCTGTATTATCCTCCGAAACGGTCAATAAACAATTTTCCTCGCTTTTAAAAGCATATTCATATATATGATAGAAGTGTCCAGTTAGTGTAAATTTAAGAAGCCCAGTGCGTGCATCAAACGCATTCAGATTTCCTTGTGCAGTGGCCGCCAACAAAGTGTAATCGTTTAGCCATTTGAGTCTGAAATAAAATTCAGTTTCCGTATAAAAAAAAAATATATATATATATATATAATATATGCAATAAATTACCGGAGAATTCCGTCACATGCCACAGGAATTTCGCAGACCGCGCGAAGGGCGTATTTGGAATATTCCCAAATGGAAATCTGCCCGTCCAGCGAACCGCATGCTAATAGCTTAAGATCAGCTGTTGTAGGTGCAAATGCAACGCATTCGATTCCATGCTCGGACTGTATAACATTTACCGGTCCGCTGTTGGTGCAGAAAAGTAGTTTGCCTAGAAAATATTCGTTGTTTATTAATTCATCTATGTAGTGTATAAAAGTTAATGAAAAAGAGGTACTAACCACTGCCCTCAGCGCATACATAGAACGGTGAATCACGTTCACATGCGACCACAATATGATTAACTTCTCCAAAGCCAAGTGGATGTTGATCGTTTACCTCCATCAGTACCTGACAAGTTTTAAGATCCCAAAGCTTGACTACACCATTTGTATAGCCAGTGAGTAATTTTTTACCATCGCCACTTAGCTCGCCCGTTTCGCAGCGCGCCGACTGTCCAGGCAGTATTTTACATTCGCCGCTAGGAATACGCCAGACATAAACCTCGCCGCTATCACCGCCAGCTAATAGGATGTTAGAAGCACGATGCCACAACATCCAGGCCATATCATACATGGAGTATTCCCAAACTTTGGTCAAAATAGGACGATCGTCTTGTAGTTCATTCACTTTGAACACAAAGAGCTCTCCGGATATATCGCCGGTGGCTAAATAGCAACCATCGTGGCTGAAATAAGTTTCAGTTACAGTGTCCTTATGGTCAGTTATCTCGAACAACACCTCGCCGTTATTGGTGTTCCAGACATAGGCGCGATCATCTTCACTGCCGGTGACAGCCCAAGAGAGCCGAGGGTGCAGATGGCAACCGAAGACGGGAGCTGTGTGTTTGCGGAAAGTTATCACTGCATCATCTTTGATAGCTGCAATACGCTGGCGATCTTCCACATCGTCTTCGTAATTTTCATCCATTGCATCGTCAGAATCGTTTCGCAAGCTCAACACAGCTTCCAACTGCGATAAAGTGACCTCCTCCATTTCCAATTCGTCATCATCTACCGGTGGATTATCATCCAATTCGATTTCCTCCAGAAATTCGTCATTTTCGTACTCGAAGTCGGGACGATGTGGTGGCGTATTTTCGCGCATTCTGTTCGATATATCCGATGCTGTATACTTTTCAACACACGACAGCTACGTATATGCAGTTCATCCACACTGATGCACGTGTTGGGTCGCTCAGCTGTTTGTTTTGATAGCCCTGCCAACTTGGTGAAAATAAAAATTGTCGAAAAGCGCCAAGAGCTTGGGCGGTCTTTTTGAAATTGTATGTTCTATGAACAAAACGTAAATTTTAGTTATAAAAAGCTAACAAATATTAGTGGCATATAATTACTAAAAAATTCGTTTGATTTATTGTTGTTAAGATAATTTGACTGTAATATATTTAAATGTTATACAACATTTATTTTTGGATCATGTTTTGTAGAACTCTTTTTAATTTTTATATTTATACCTTTACCATAATATAATAAAGCAAGGAGACTCTAGTCGATACGGCTCGATACGGCTTCAGGGAGTCTGAATCCTTTAGATTAATATGTCAATCATTTAAAGTGTCTTTCATTCATGTATAGTAAAAAAACATGCACAAACACACATACGCATGCACACACGTGCACGAGCTCGATGAACTTTGCAATTTACGCAGGGGCTGCGCTACGGCTGCAGCATAATTATACCCTGAATCCATTGAAAATGGAAATTTCAGGGTATAATGTTTTTGTGCAAATGTATGTAACAGGCAGAAGGAGGCGTGCCACACCCCATAAAGTATATATATTCTAGATCAGCTCGATGAGCTGAGTTGAACTAGCCCTGTCTGTCTTTCCGTCCGTCCGTCCGTGTAAACACCTGGATTTCTGCAACCACAAAAGCTAGAGACTTCAAATAAAAAGCAAAATACTTGATAATACCATACGCTGTACGAGTTTATTTTTTTTTTTCGATAACTCGTTCCATTTCTTTATTATCGATAACTATCGAAAATATCGCTTTGTTTTTGAGGTCTGGCGTGCACACCGTTAAAGATAGAATCGTGCACTAAGTTGTGTTTGATTGCTATATTGAATCCGCACATTTTGTCATTTTTGGATTTTTGATGCCACGCCCCTTTCGCCCGCAATTCAACAAAAACGATAACTCACGTATATCAAATACTAGAGACTTGAAATTTGAAATAGGTACATTTCGATGTAATACCAATCATTAGGAGCTTCATTTATTCATTAATAGTAGACAACACATGCACACACACACACACACACACACACACACACACACACACACACACAAACATATGCATGCACGTAATATGCTCACTGCACAGTTTTGCGGTTGCAGAAGAGTCTGTGCTATGCAAATTTTATTGTTTAATAACTTTTTTTCTCGACTTATGTTCTTAATGAAATTTTCGGGGAATATTTATGACATTCAAATGAACCTATTTGCCAATATAGCAATCAAACACAACTTAGTGCACGATTCTATCTTTAACAGTGTGCACGCCAGACCCCAAAAACAAAGCGATATTTTCCATAGTTATCGATAATAATGAAATGGGACGCGTTATCAAAAAAAAATACACTCGTACAGCGTATGGTATTATCGAGCATTTTGCTTTTTATTTGAAGTCTCTAGCTTTTGTGGTTGCAGAAATCCAGGTGTTTACACGGACGGACGGACGGACAGGTCTAGTTCAACTCAGCTCATTGAGCTGATCAAGAATATATATACTTTATGGGGTGTGGCACGCCTCCTTCTGCCTGTTACATACATTTGCACAAAAACATTATACCCTGAAATTTCCATTTTCAATGGATTCAGGGTATATAAAAAAAAAAACACAATTCAACTCAAATTCAAACGCAATTGAGAATTTTAGAATATATTATACAAGTATTTGAATGTATGTGTGCAGATGTATAGTAAAAAGCCCCAGCTTGGCTCTGCTACGATCTGACGATCTTAATAAGTGGCGAAACAATTTGTTTAATAACTAATTTGTTTTTTTTTTTTTTGACGGATTTTAATGGAACTTTCACTATATGATAAAAATATTCTAAAGAATGTTGTTACATATAGGAAATATTCCAACTAATTTTAAGAATTTGGGGAAAGTTGTGGACGGTATCCAAATATAAAAAAAAACCCATATAGTATAAAATGTACATGTATCTAAATGCAATATCATAAAGTTCAACCTTCAGAGGTATAGTTCTAAGCCTGAATTCCAAAGTACTTAATCGATAACAATTGAACGGAAAGAGCTATCGATTTTCTGAAACAAACTCGATTCGCGCGTGGTATACATGGACCCAACAAAAAAATTTCGTCTCTAGCTCTCATAGGTTCTATGATCGAGTCGTTCATACAAAAAATAGACGGACAGGCTAAATCGACTCGACTTGTCGTCCGGAATATGTATTCTTTATGGGCACGCTTCCTACTGCCTGTTACATACATTTAATAAAACCATTATACCCTTTTACCCATTTTTATTGCGATCAGGGTACAAAAAGAAACACATGCTTGTATTTATTGGTAATTTTTTACCTTTATTTTGCTTCATTTCAATCTCAATTATTTTTATTCAACTGTGATTTCAATAGCTCTATACGTTTCAGTAAACTGGCTATGGATGGCATATCCCCCCAATCACATTCTGTTGCGCATTTATTCTCCGCTGTACTAGTTTTTTTTATCCTTTCGTCAACATTTTTTAAAATATTCTGAATATTTATGATTTTTTTTAACGTCATGTTTTCTGAAAATATCGTTTTATTTTTTATGTCACTTAAGTTCGTTTCTAAATGGTCCAATCGAGTGTATATCTCTACGAATTCTCCGTGAGAAGATGCATTAAATTTTTTCTCGAAAAAATGTAAACTTTGATTGATAAAACTTTTTATTTTTGAATCGAGCGCATCAGCTTTTTCTTTGTTGTTCCATTCTTTTTCTAGCAATTTCTCCATTTGGATTGAAAGATTGATAAGCTCCTTAGATTCCGCATCTTCTGATTCGCTTACATTTTTAATGTTTCTGTAAAATTCCCCTAATTCATTTTGCATAGCATTAATATTGATTGTATATTGATTGCTTGCGTTTGAATTTGATTTCGATATTTCATTCAATTTATCTTTTAAATTTTGCAATTTATCACTAACGGTTTTTTGTGAGATTCTTAATTTCAACAACCAATGTCTGTATGAAATAGAGCTCTTTTTAAGGACTTTGCTTAGTGGTATCAAGTTATCCAATTGATCTATTCTGTTTAAGCAAGAAGCGGGTAATTTTTCTGTCAACAAAATAAATTCTGATCTCTTTTCGTGAGCCTTAATTTGGTGTTGCTGAATTTCATTTAATAAAGTTTGCAACTTCGCTTTAGATGTTTCCGCAAATTTTTGCGCCTGGTAAGTAGATTCATTGATATTTAATAAATTAATTTTATTAAATTCAGCAATTAAATTTTGCAAATATAATTCAAAAGCTCGAATTTTTTCTTCTAATTGATTTATTTTCCATTTTTTTAAATTATTTTCCAATCTCTTTTCTTCGCTTTCTAAAAGTTGTTCCTTGCAAAACGCAACAAAATTTGTAATTTCAGATTTTGCATCAAAAATACTATTTTGAAAATGTTCTATAGAAATATCGAAGTCTTTAATTCTTTCATATAGTGGCTCACTTGACAAATTATTGAAATTATAAAGCTTTATTTCATTCATAATTAAAACACTACCATTTGTAATTTTACAACAGTTTTCCTTACTGGCTGCTGTCGTAGACAGACGATCTTCCTCTTTGCTAGCTTTTTGCATTAGATTATATTGCTTTGCAATAAGGGAGTTAAATGTGGAAGTGATTGTCGTATAGTCTGGAACTATGGAGATAAGTTTTTTATCAAATCTATTAGTAACACCTTTAACATCAATTTCCCAATTTTTGCAGCAACTGCAATTGGAATGTTTGTTTTGAAGAGCTTGCAGATTTAATTCGCCTAATCTTATCATCAAATTCTGTATATCCAATAAAGCATAGCCCGTGGATTTCGCTCGTTCAGTAAACCTAACACAATTTAATTCTATTAATTGGTCGACGATATCATTGATTATCTCAATTCGATCCCGAATTATAGGATACGGACAGCAGTTTCTATTCAACAATACATTCAGTTTTTTTAATAAATTTGGAAGTCTCGAGACCAATAAAGTCAATCTATCTCCCAAGTTTACCTGTTCCATTAACCATATTCCCTTTGAATCGCTCACGTTACATTTTGGCCCATGCTCAATGATTTTTGTTGTTGGTTCCGTGGTTGTAGTTGACGTTGTGATTGCTGTCGTTGCATGAACATACATTTTCTTGCGGTCGCATACAATTATTTTAGGTATTTTAAAATATAAAGTCAAATCAATTTGCATACAATTGCCATCACCATATTCTTCAGCAATACTAAAAATGTTTAACTCTAATAGTATATCATTAATTTCATGTTGCCATTGACGAATATATGCCCAAAATGTAGAATTCTCTTGTCCAATTAGACCTTTTTTAATGCAATCGTTTTTTTTAAGATAGTAATCATAATTTTCAGGTTTTTCGATGTTCGGCTCTGAGTACTCTGTTCCAGCGTCATATATATAATAACAAATCATAACTATTTTAACGCAATACTCATATTTCTTTAAGTAAGACAAATCTCTTCCAATTCGCTTTTCATTTGAATTCCCGGTTACAAATTGAAAAATTAAATGAAATTCTGCTACAATGAAGATCATTTTAATTACACACGCCTATAATGTGAGAATTGGGTAATAAATATAAATATTATTTGACAATGACTAGATTTAGTTACCATATTTGGTTTCCAATTACTTTTTCCCACTTCGACTGAAACTTTTATGTCAACTTAATAATCAGTTGACGCAGTTTACTTCTTGACTTGTAGCACAAATACTAATACAATTTTTATACTCATTGTATACTTATTGAAAATGATATTCTGGGCATAATGGTTTTTGTAGAAATATATGTTACAGACTTGCAGCACCCCATAAAGTATATAACTTCTTGATCAGGGTCAGTAGCTGCATCCATCTAGCCACGTCCTTCCGCCCGTCCTCCCATCCGTGTGAACACAGCGATATAGTAAATATCAAAAGCTTTAGACTAGAAACTTTAGATATATTTACATAGCATAGCCAGTCCAAGTACAATTGCTACGTAAGCTGCCCAGTAAGAAGAGCGCGGGATTACGGATGTGTGAGAATTATTCTTTATTTTAGAAGCATAAAACATATATAGAATGATAGTAGAACGATAGTAGATCCTACTGAGTTCAGGGTAACTTTTAATCGAGCAGTCTTGACTCGAACACTGTAACATGTTTATAATTGATTATTCAATTAAGCAGAAATAATCAAACCATGCTAATTTTGCAATAGACTGGAGAAAATACTCTGGTCGGACTACTGAGCTACAATATACACTAAACTTCGGAGTATCATTCTTTATACTCATACTATATAGTTTGTATCTATTTGATACAAATTCGGAATTCGAAATTCAACAAGTAAGAATATTCTAGTCTTTCCGACTACGGTACACCCTGATCCCATCCGATATTATTTTTTCAATATACTCAATAATTTGTAAATATAGCATTTATAAAATATAAAAAAAAAAACCAAAAAAAAAAAACAAAAAAAAACAAGTAACTAAACTCTAGTCGAGACTGCTCGACTAAGAGATACCCTGAATCCATTGGGCTGTAATACCAATCATTAAGAGCTTAATTTATTCATTAATAGTAACCAACACATGCACACACACACACGCAAACATATGCATGCGCGTAATATGCTCACTGCGCAGTTTTGCAGCTGCAGAAGAGGCTGTACTATGGAAAGTTTATTGTTTAATAACATTTTTTCTCGACATACGTTCTTAATGAAATTTTCGGGGAATGATTATGACATCCTAATGTACCTATTTGCCAAATTTCTCTAGTATTTGATATACGTGAGTTATCGTTTTTGTTAAATTGTGGGCGAAAGGGGCGTGGCATCAAAAATCAAAAAATTATAAAATGTGCGGATTCAATATAGCAATCAAACACAACTTAGTGCACGATTCTATCTTTAACGGTGTGCACGCCAGACTTCAAAAACAAAGCGATATTTTCGATAGTTATCGATAAAAAAGAAATGGGACGAGTTATCGAAAAAAAAAATAAACTCGTACAGCGTATGGTATTATCGAGCATTTTGCTTTTTATTTGAAGTCTCTAGCTTTTGTGGTTGCAGAAATCCAGGTGATTACACGGACGGACGGACGGACGGACGGACGGACGGACGGACGGACAGACGGACAGGGCTAGTTCAACTCAGCTCGTCGAGCTGATCAAGAATATATATACTTTATGGGGTGTGGCACGCCTCCTTCTGCCTGTTACATACATTTGCACAAAAACATTATACCCTGAAATTTCCATTTTCAATGGATTCAGGGTATAACAAGTAATAAAACTATAGTCGAGACGGCTCGACTCAGAGATACCCTGATTCCTTTGAGCTGTAATACCAATTATTAAAAGTTTCTTTTATTTATTAATAATAAAAAACACATGCACACACACATGCATACACTTGCACGCATATGCTCGCGCTCTGCGGACAGCTTAGCTCTGCAGCTGCAGCAGTATTCTGAATTCTTATTAATGGTCGGTGAAGGGGACGTGGCGTCCAATATCCAAAGATAGCAAAATATGCATATTAGTTAGTATTCACATTATCCGAAGTTGAACCACTACGTTTTAGTACTTTGGGCGTCATATCAACAACTTAGTACATATTATATATTCTTGATCAGGACGACAAGACGAGTTATTGAGCCCTGCCCGTCTGTCTGTCCGTCTCAGAACCTATAAGAGCTAGAGAATTATTTTTTATTATTATCGTATATACGACGCGCATATCGAGTTTGTTTCAGAAAATCGATAACTACTCGTGAATAATTGTTATCGATTTAAAACCATAGGAAAAATCAGGATTTTTTTATCTTAGAAGCTAGAGTCTCTCAACTTGGCATGTAGCTTTATGTATATTTTTACCAATTTCGGATTTTGTAACTTTTGGATACCGGCCCGTTACTACAATATTTTAAAAATTATGTTCAATGGCAAATATGGCATATATGTATAGGGTGTTTGGTATTTTTAAAAACAACAATAATTATTTACATTATATGGTGATAGTTTCATCAAAATCCGTTAATAAACACAAAAGTTATTAAACAAAATGTTTGGCCACTTATCAACAGTGATTGAAATGCAAAGCGCACATACATGTTCATTATGTATACATGTGCATACATACATTCAAATGCTCGCACAATATTTTTTCGATTCTTCTTCTTTAATAGTAAAGGAACAATTCTTGTGTTCAAAAGTGTGCAAAAGTGTGTTGGTATAATCTTTTTGTCGAATTTGTTTGCATTATTCCTCTTTGATTCTTAGTACCATTGTCATAGATATAAGTCGCGTGATATGGTTCTACATACGAGTTATATATAGGCTTTATTCAAAAACTATAATCAGAAGGGATCTGGGTGTCTCGTAGTCGGGCACCTCCGACTAGAGTTTTCTTACTTGTTTTTGTTGTTTCATACAAAATAAAAAGCCATTCAAACTGTTGGGGATATATGGGTCCGGTATCCAAATGTAACAAAAATCGAAATTGTTAAAAATATACATGCAAAATTCGGAGACTCTAGCTTTTAGGATGAAAAAGATTAAAAATCTCAACTTATTCTTAATACGGCTAAAAATCGATAATAAATAATCAGGAATAGTTTTCGATTTTCTGAAACAAACTCGATATGCGCGTGATATATACAGACCCAACAAGAAAGTCAAGTCTTGTAGGTTGTGAGATCGACGCGTTCATACATACACTCGACAGCATAATTCTACGTACAACAGGTAAAAAAATTTTTTTTTGCGTTCAGTTGGCTCTAGAATTTACTATAAGGCACTTATTGAAATGATTCTTTTTTATAGTATTGTTCGCTTATTTATCTACTTATTAGCATTTTTTTTTCCAAAATAATGATATTTTTACTAAAAAACAACGTTAACAAAAAACCTTACAGGAAAATGACGCAGCAAAAGTCTACGTACACAACAATTATACTGCGTACAACGCCGAGTTTACAGTTTTTCTTTTCTCGTTATGCGTCTAGGCTGTGCTATGGAATTTTCCATTGCCACGAAAACAATAATGTACATGGTTTATCAAGGAGAGTAAGGGGAAGGGAATCTGTGTATGAAGTTCGAAAACTTATAAAAATGCTAATAAGTTGATAAATAAGCGAACAATACTATAAAAAAGAATCATTTCGATAAGTGCCTTATAGTAGATTCTAGAGCCAACTGAACACAACAAAAAATTTTTTTCTGCTGTACGTAGAATTATGCTGTCGAGTGTATGTACATACGAAAAGATGGACGGTCAGACAGATACACGTACAGACCGGCGGACATGGCTAAATCAATTCAGCTTGTCATCCTAATCAAAAATATATATAATTTATGGGGTGTATCATGCCTTCTTCTACCTGTTAAATATATTTCACGAAACTATTATACCCTATTTTCCCACTGCTTAATGGGGTTACGGTATAAAAAATACAAAATATGGGTATTAAATATATAAACCACTCAAAGCTCAGATGTTTTCATTTAATATGAAATTTAATTGAATTATTTGTTTTATGCGCGTAGTATAAAATTAAATTATTCTTTGGTTATATACCGAATTGAATCGTTGATAAGCCGCATCGAAATATATATAGGTTATATATACGTAAACAAGCAACACGGCAAATCGCGAAAGTCTATATCTTCAGATCTATAGCGGCTGCAGCCTAGGTTGTATTATAGAAACTTAAATGTTAAGTAAGTTTATTTTTAGCTGTACGTTTTTAAATAATTTCTGAGGCCATAATTATAAAATATTTCTCAAGTCTCTGGTATTTGATTTGCGTGAGTTTTAATTTTTGGTGAATTGTTTTTTTTTTATTAAAATCAGTATATATATGGCTTTGTTAAATGTATGTAACAGGCAGTAGGAAGCGTGTAGCTCGTATCGATGAGGCGACGTTCGAAATACAAAAAGTTGAGATTCGATTCTCTAAGTTGAAATATATTTTTGTTTTTGTTTTTTTATACCCTGAATCCATTGAAAATGGAAATTTCAGGGTATAATGTTTTTGTGCGAATGTATGTAACAGGCAGAAGGAGGCGTGCCACACCCCATAAAGTATATATATTCTTGATCAGCTCGATGAGCTGAGTTGAACTAGCCCTGTCCGCCTGTCCGTCCGTCCGTCTGTGTAAACACGTGGATTTCTTAAACCACAAAAGCTAGAGACTTCAAATAAAAAGCGAAATGCTCGATAATACCATAACTATCGAAAATATCGCTTTGTTTTTGAGGTCTGACGTGCACACCGTTAAAGATAGAATCGTGCACTAAGATGTGTTTGATTGCTATATTGAATCCGCACATTTTATTAAAAAAGTTATTAAACAATAAAGTTTCCATAGCACAGCCTCTTCGGCAGCCGCAAAACTGCGCAGTACGCATATTACGTGCATGTATATGTTTGTGTGTGTGTGTTTGTGTGTGCATGTATTGTTTACTTTTAATGAATAAGTGAATCTTTTTATGATTGGTATTGCAGCTCAATGGATTCAGGGTATCTCTTAGTCGAGCAGTCTCGACTAGAGTTTTGTTACTTGTTTTTTTTTTTTTTGTTGCTGTTTAATTGTCAAGCAGTGAATACATATTCAAGTCAATTTTTTAATTTATTAAATATGTTGTACATACAAGTTATTGTGTATATATTCAAAAACAAAGATCGGAAGTAATCAGGGTAGTTGGTCACCCCGACTTCCTTGTTAATTTGTGGGTATAGGAACAATGACATAAGCCCTCAAATATATGTATTGTTCATGGACTATTAGTGGATTATTCGGAGAATTTCTGTGTTTAGTATTGTCAATATGTATTTTTCAATATATATTAAATTTCTAATCACATCTGTAGCAGGTGCGGCAAGACTATATTTATAGGAATACTCAATAAATAATTTGATGTCGAAAATAAAAGTGTTATGTTTTAAAAAAATGTTTTTTTTTTTTTAGTTTAGTTTATTTATCTATTTGCTGGAAGACAATAAATTTTAGCCTATATGTAACAAACATGGAAGACAATGATTATCTTAAAAATAAAAAAATATTTAATAAATTGTAAATCACAATAACTTAAAAATATTAAATTGATAAATTGGTTGATCTAATAAGATTTTCTATTACACTAATTGGGAGCATTCCCATGCTTATATCACCTTCAAGTTGAGATGGCAACCATGAGACTTGGTTTTAAAGCTGGCACAAAAGTTGTCGTCTGATCGAACGAGTATTAGGCCTGAATCCATCGATCGTACTTAGTTCGCATTTGGTATTCCTGTTGATCCTGTTGCTGGTATCCTCCATCAACTGAAGTCCAGAAGAATGTTCCGCTGCTCGTACGAGCAAAGTGGACTGGGATGAAGGTTTGATCAGAATGAACCGGAAGAATGCTGAGCTTTTTATCATGCTGAACGATAATAGCCGCATTTTTGGGACATTTGCATAAATCATTGTACAGTCTTTGTTCGAGCAGCTCATTTGCCGTGTTGTCACAGCTGGCCACCGAATCTTTGCGCATGTCTTCCAATGATGAGTTTATATCGTTTTGCGATTGTATTTCGGTCAAGGTCTTGCGTATTAGTTGCTTCCTTTTGATTAGCCGTAGAAGTGGTTTGACAAGTTTCTTCAGGTTAAGCATTGCCATTGTATGTTGATCTGATTTTCGTTGCATTATGATGCTCGTTTCAAACTTGTATTCCCGTGTGATGCAAGACATTAAAAACCTTGTATTGAATCTGTTTTCACTTAGCTGGTCGTTACTGCTCTGATGTTCACTAGAGTGGAGAGTCTCCTTTTATATGATCAACGCTCAGTTGAGTCTCTGTACTCTAACAATGCTCTTTTCCTTGGCAGCCAATGGAAATGCTTCCTGGAGGCAGGTGGATGTTTTTAAATCCACTGAGCAACAAGCAAGCAAGGGAAAGAAAGAGAGAGATTGATATTCGAGATTTTTTTAAAGTAGATTTCTGTCTGGTATTTATGGGTTGCACTGATTCATAGCTCGTTTACTCGCTACCTGCTCAACATGATATTCAAAAACCACTTTTCGATGTCTTTTATCCCGACTTGTACGGACAAGTCGTAACAAGTTTCTAGAAACCCAAACCTAAATGTAGAGGATTTTAAGATTGGACACACTATCCGAAAAGGGCAGGGTAAAAATAAGAATAACAATAGCTTGCACTCATATCTCGAAAGCAATCTCCCTTGGAAAAACCTACTCGCTGACCATTTCATTGACATTAAAAAATTCCAATACCGTACGAACCTCTGTGAACTGTCGGCAGAGGGTAACGTATTTTATTCTTCTCGATGTACTGGATTTTATTTAGTTTTTAAAGGATACTCAAAACGAATTAACGTTCATTTTTGGATGAAACGTTTTCGAAGTAACAGGTAGTCAGTCTAAACAACGGTATCGATATAAATTTCCTTGTTCCCTGAATGCATTGAAAATGGAAAATCAGGGTATAATTTTTTTGCAAATGTAGGTAACAGAAGGAGGCGTGCAACACCCCATAAAGTATATATATTATTGATCAGCTCGACGAAACTAGAGGTTTGAAATAAAAGCAAAATGCTGGATAATACCATACGCTGTAAGAGTCAAGTTATTTTTAGATAACTCATCAAATATCCTTATAATCGATAACTGTCGAAAATGTCGCTTTGTTATTGAGGCCTAGCGTGCACACCGTCCAAGATTGAATCGTGCTTTGTGGTTGATTTCTATAATGAATACGCATATTTTGTCATCTTTTGATTTTGGATGCCACCTCGCCACCTTCGCCCAAAATGCACAAAAATTCAAAATCCCTTATAGACATACTAAAGACTTGAAATTTGGCACCTAGTGTTGGCAGATAGTGTTAAAATAATCCTGATACGCCCACTTGGGGAGTAGTTATCAAGGACATTCTAAGTCCTGTATGCCAGAAACACTATTAGTTAGTGTTAGTGAGAGCCAAGATCAACAAGATATGGCGGATATATCTACGCCCATTACAGACATAGCAAACTGGAAAAAACTTTATCTTCAACAGTTTAAAAGCTAAAGTCTCCAAATTTTGCACGTGAATTTATGATAAATTCCAATATAATTCGAAAATATTATATACACGCCCTCTTGCCAAGTGGAATCAAAAGATAGAGCATATTTCATAAATTTGGCTTTATTTGAGCATTGATAGAGCGACAGACTTGAAATATATACTCACGTTAATAGCACGCATCCAAAAATATAAATATTACATTTTGGAGTATCAGAGTAAGTTAAGGCAGATTGCATTATAATACTTGTTATACCCTGAATCCATTGACAATTAAAGAAGGAATCATGTCATATCATGATAAGCGAGACGAGCTTAACTGAACTAGATTTTAGACCGTGTGAACGCATCGCTTTCGTAAGCCTCAAAACCTAGAGACGTAAAATAATCAAGCAAGAATCTTAAAAAAATATAAAGCTACGTGCGACACTTGGAGACTCTAGCTCTTAGGATGTAAAGGATAAAAAATCATATATGGTAAAGGACTGATAAAGGATTCAATGATTAGTCAAGCCGTCATGAATAGTCTTCTTACTTGGTTTTGTACATTGTGATTTGTAGAGTAGTCCAACTTGTTTTTTGTTTAAGTATAGTAAATATAATAAAATAATATACACCACTTATTTAAAGAATATTTATTTAAAAACTTATCTGCCATGTGAAAGAGAAACGATTGGTTACTCGATATTTGAAAAATTTTCATAAATTATGGAAAAAGTGTTTCAAGTAACTATTTCTAATTGGGGAGAATTTATGAAAATTCTTTTAAGCAATTTGCTTGTGTTTTTTCATTTCTTTCATAACATTTCGTGCTTTAATTCCAGTATTCGAGTTCTGTTGAATAGGCCTTATTTTCAACAGAATAGAGATTCTAGAGAATGTTGCTGAAGCAGAAAATTAGAGCTCGTTAAAAGGCACACTCTTTTATTTGTCCTCGTTGGCCACAGTAATCTCCATTGTCTGACTTGAACGGATCACGTTTCAACAAATATCTACTAGATATTGTTGCAATTCTTTTGGGTATTAATAAGTCTGGTGTTGGTGACAACACGTGAAACTCCATGACGTCTCACTGTGTCTACCTAACTACCTTCATCGAACCCTCGGATAGGCAACAGCGAGAAAAACGTTGAAACTTCCAACTACTAACAACGTGTTTACAAATATTTTCAAAAAGAGATAACAAAGGGTGTTTTAATGCATGACTTTGTAAGCCACCGACTGGTATCTCATGTTAATTTTTATACCCTGAAAATGGAAAATCAGAGTATGATGGTTTTGTGATAATGTAAATTTGTACCTGGCAGAAGCAGAAGTGTCACACCCCATAAAGCATATATATTCTTGATCAGTGCGACTAGCTGAGTCGATCTAGCCCTATCCGTTCTTTTCAACGCAACGATCTCGCAAGCCAAAAAGCTAGAGAACTTCAACCAAAAAAAAAAAAAAAAAACAGAATACTCCTGTATACCATACAAAGTACAAGTTTGTTTATTGTTTCAATAACTCATTCCATTTCCTTACTATTGATAACTATAAACCATTCAAGAAAGAATTGTTCACTATTTTGTATTTTTTGATTTTGGATCTCACTGCTCCTTCGCCCATAATTCACAAAAATTCACAAATTCCGTATACCAATTACTAGAGACTTGAGATAAATTTCATATTTACGCCCTTAAAATTTAATTTGAAACGTATGTCTAAAAAGTGACTTACTCAACAATTAAATTCCATAGTGCAGCCTATGCTGCAGCGCTACCATTGCGTAAGCTGCGTGCGTGCGTGCGTATGTGTCTTAAGGATTGGCATATCAACCCAAAGGATTCAGAGTATGTATCAGCTCAAAGAATTCAGAGTATTTTTCAGTCGAGTCTCTCGACTACAGTTTGCTTCTTATTTTCTTTTGTGGTGTGCTGTTAATTTTTGTATACCCTGAATCCTTCAAAAACAGAACTAAATTTTCGATAGTTATCGATAATAAGGAAATTGGATGGGTTATCGAAAAAATAAAACCAGCACGTACTGCGTATACACGAGTATTCTGTATACTAAAGATAGATACTATCTTTTGTCGTTTATGAGATCGTTGCGTTCATACGGACGGATAGATGGACGGACTGATAGATGGACAGACGGACAGGGCTAGATCAACTCGAGCTCGAGCTCGAGCTGATTAAGAATATAAATACTTTAGAGGGTGTGGCACGCCTCCTTCTGCCTGTTACATACATTTATACAAAACCATTAACCCTGATATCCCATAATCAAAAATAATAATATTAATATTGTGTACGCTGATACATACTCTGAATCCTTTGGGTTGATATGCCAATCCTTAAGACACATACGCACGCACGTGTATATTAATAATATTAAAATAATAATATTAATAATAATATTAATAAAATATTATTAAAATTCTCTGTTTTCAATGTTTTCAGAGTACGAATTTAAGCAGTCGTAAGAACATTGTCATATAATATATTAAACTTATTAAGTTCCTTAATATTGGTATTTATAAATACAAATGTGGTTGATCCTTAGTCTAAAAATTCATTAATTAGGTTTTTTATCCCATTATCTCTCTTGGTGTTACCATCAAAATTAATATATAATTGTATTTTAAGAAGAATTATTTCATAGTATAGAAATCATTTCGATAGATTTGTAACTAAATAAATAAAATGTTATTTTCAGGGTGGATTTTCCTTTTCAATGAAGCTGATTCAAAGATTGTTACAGGTAAGACATTTACAATGAGAAGCTGCCATAGAATGGAAAGTATGAACAATTGAAAAGTAAACCCTAAATTTTAATGGGCAACCACTGCTTGGGCTTACCAATGAGACTTGAATGTGGGAATGCATCTCACCCTCGGTTGTTATGTAGGATACTCTTGGGATTATCTGTTACCAGTTATCTGTCATAAACATCTTCGCAATGTTTATACCCTGAATTTTTTGAAAATGGAAATTTCAGGGTATAATGTTTTTGCGCAAATGTATGTAACAGGCAGAAGGAGGCGTGCCACACCCCATAAAGTATATATATTCTTGATCAGCTCGATGAGCTGAGTTGAACTAGCCCTGTCCGCCTGTCCGTCCGTCCGTCCGTCCGTCCGTCCGTGTAAACACGTAGATTTCTTAAACCACAAAAGATAGAGACTTCAAATAAAAAGCAAAATGCTCGATAATACTATACGCTGTACGAGTTTATTTTTTTTGATAACTCGTCCCATTTCTTTATTATCGAATACTATTGAAAATATCGCTTTGTTTTTGAGGTCTGGCGTGCACATTTTGGATTTTTGATGCCACGCCCCTTTCGCCCACAATTCAACAAAAACGATAATTCACGTATATCAAATACTAGAGACTTGAAATTTGACAAATAGCTACATTTAAATGTCGTAATCATTCTTCGAAAATTTAATTAAGAACATAAGTCCAGAAAAAAAGTTATTAAACAATAAAGTTTCTATAGTACAGCCTCTTCTGCAGCTGCAAAACTGCGCAGTGAGCATATTACGTGCATTTTCGTGCATACAGATGTTTGTGTGTGTGTGTGTGCATATGTTTCTTATTATTAATGAATAAGTTCAACTTTTTATGATTGGTATTACAGCTCAATGGATTCAGGGTATCTCTTAGTCGAGCCAGAGTTTTGTTACTTGTTTTTATATGCTAAGTTCTTTGTCCTTTAATCTGTCTTTATTTCATGACTTCTATACGTATGACACGTATATCATATCGGAGAAAGTTAGATTCAGCTTTTCTTACAGAATGAATAAATAAAATGAATATAAAGACGCTCTGAATACTTAATTGTTTAATAATTTTTTTCTTACTAAATTTTGCGTTTCGAATAATATTTTTTCATTAATCCTTTCATATTTGCCAAAACACAAGTCTGTATTTGAAGTATTGACTATTTACACTCAATCTTAAAACTCTGCGCACTGGAGAAAACCAATTTTTTTTTATGTTTTATTGTCTATTATCATCTGTCAGAAAATCATTTGACACTGATGATAAGTATAATATTTGCTGAAAGGTAGAACCTACTAACAATTCCTATCGTAAGGTATATCATTATTGCTTTTGCAGGTTAGAGGCAAATGTATAACTGGTACATTCAAATCATAGTCATAATCCCAAACTCTGATATTTTCAAAATTATCTTTGCTGTGCAATCTCTTAATTCGTCAACACCGGTATTCGTATTCTGTCAACCTAAGTGACCGGATTATCACCATCCTTATGAAAAGAGATGAAAGGAGACCAGACAGGGGACATGTACTTGAATGCTTCGTGTGCGTTTATGAACATAAAATTTGTAGAGCTCTTTTATTTTCTTGAAGATTGTCGAGAGAAGATAAATATTGGACCCAGGATCAAATAACATACTAGCTGTTGTGAACGTGTTGTCCCTATAAGCTCCTCGACTATTAAAATTATTTTTATACCCTGAATCCATTGAAAATGGAAATTTCAGGGTATAATGTTTTTGTGCGAATGTATGTAACAGGCAGAAGGAGGCGTGCCACACCCCATAAAGTATATATATTCTTGATCAGCTCGATGAGCTGAGTTGAACTAGCCCTGTCCGTCTGTCCGTCCGTCCGTCCGTCCGTCCGTCCGTCCGTCCGTCCGTGTAAACACCTGGATTTCTGCAACCACAAAAGCTAGAGACTTCAAATAAAAAGCAAAATGCTCGATAATACCATACGCTGTACGAGTTTATTTTTTTTTTTCGATAACTCATCCCATTCCTTTTTTATCGATAACTATCGAAAGTATCGCTTTGTTTTTGAGGTCTGGCGTGTACACCGTTAAAGATAGAATCGTGCACTAAGTTGTGTTTGATTGCTATATTAAAGCCGCGAATTTTGTCATTTTTGGATTTTTGATGCCACGCCCCTTTCGCCCACAATTCAACAAGAACGATAACTCACGTATATCAAATACTAGAGACTTGAAATTTGGCAAGTAGGTACATTTGAATGCCATAATCATTCCCCGAAAATTTCATTAAGAACATAGGTCGAGAAAAAAAGTTATTAAGCAATAAAGTTTGCATAGCACAGCCTCTGCTGCAGCTGCAAAACTGCGCAGTGAGCATATTACGTGCATGCATATGTTTGTGTGTGTGTCTGTGTGCATGTGTTGGTTACTATTAATGAATAAATGAAGCTCTTAATGATTGGTATTACAGCTCAATGGATTCAGGGTATCTCTTAGTCGAGCAGTCTCGACTAGAGTTTCGTTACTTGTTTCCTATTGGTGTATAGTAAATGAAACCTACCTACTGTGGCATATTTTGTTTTTAAACTGACTTCGATGAAACTTTCACCATTTTTGAAGCCGGTATCCAGTAGTGTGCTTCTGCCTGTGACATACTTTTATCAAAACCATTATACCCTGTTTTTAATGGGATCAAGGTATAAGCAAGTAAGAATACTCTAATCAGGCAGTCTGAATAGGAGATACTCTGATGATATACGATCTTAGTTTTTAAATATGCACAATAACTCGTCTGTATAGAATTCTTAATAAATGCAAAAATAAAAACAAACAACAAGTAACAAAACTCTAGTCGGGACTGATCGACTTGGAGATACCCTGAATCCATTGAGTTGTAATACCAATCATTAAGAGTTTCATTTATTCATTAATAGTAAGCAACACATGTACACACACAAACATATGCGTGCACGAAAATGCACGTAATATGCTCACTGCGCAGTTTTGCGGCTGCAGAAGAGGCTGTACTATAGAAACTTTATTGTTTAATAACTTTTTTTCTGGACTTATGTTCTCAATTAAATTTTCGAAGAATGATTACGACATTTAAATGTAGCTATTTGTCAAATTTCAAGTCTCTAGTATTTGATATACGTGAATTATCGTTTTTGTTGAATTGTGGGCGAAAGGGGCGTGGCATCAAAAATCCAAAATGTGCACGCCATACCTCAAAAACAAAGCGATATTTTCAATAGTATTCGATAATAAAGAAATGGGACGAGTTATCAAAAAAAATAAACTCGTACAGCGAATAGTATTATCGAGCATTTTGCTTTTTATTTGAAGTCTCTATCTTTTGTGGTTTAAGAAATCTATCATATACACGAGCCTAACAAAAACAAGTAAGAAAACTCTAGTCGGCGCGCCCGACTAGGGGATACCCTAATCCCACCCCCCCTTAGTTTTCTTAATATAGTCCATAACTCGTATATACAACCATATCACGCGACTTAAATCTATGCAAATGGTACTAAGAATGTCGATCAAAGAGGAATTATGCAAACAAATTCGACACACAGATTATGCCAGCACACTTTTGGAAGCTCACAAGAATTGTTCCGTTACTATTAAAGAAGAAGATCGAAAACATATTCGCACAGCGACACACAGCGCCTGCGACTGTGACACACAGCGGCGAGCGGCAATTGGAAGTAGGTAGCAAAAACAATTCGAACACAATTCGACCCAAACTCAAAGGCAATTGCGGTTCTTAGAAAATTTGTTCGCGAGCATTTGCATGTATGTGTGCACATGTATATAAATTGAACATGTATAAGCGTCACCTAGTCTGGGTGCGCTTTGCAGTTCAATCGCTGTAGATCTGGCCAAACATTTTGTTTAATAACTTTTGTGTTTATCAACGGATTTTGATGAAACTTTCACCATATGATTTAAATAATTGATTTAGTTTTCAAAAAGACCAAACACCATATATATTGCAACTGAAAATAATTTTCAAAATTGTGGGGAAATTTGGGGCCGGATTAAAATGTAACAAAAACCGAAATTGGTAAAAATACACATAAAGCTACATGCGAAATTTTGAGTCTCTAGCTTTTAAGATAAAAAAGATAAAAAATCATAACTGATTTTTCATATGGTTTTAAATCGATAACAAATATTCAGGAATAGTTATCGATTTTCTGAAACAAACTCGATATGCGCGTCCAATATACGCGCCTAACAAAAAAAAATTCAAGTTCTGAGATCGACGCGTTCATACATACGGACGGACGGACGGACGGACGGACGGACAGACAGACGGACAGGGCTCAATCAACTTGTCTTGTCGTCCTGATCAAGAATATATATACTTTTGGGGGTGTGGCACGCCTCCTTCTGCCTGTTACATACTTTTAACAAAAACATTATACCCTTTTTTCCCATTTTCAATGGGATCAGGGTATAAATAGATAAAAAATCAAAACTGATTTTTCATATGGTTTTAAATCGATAACAAATATTCAGGAATAGTTATCGATTTTCTGAAACAAACTCGATATGCGCGTCCAATATACGCGCCTAACAAAAAAAAATTCAAGTCTCTAGCTCTTATAGGTTCTGAGATCGACGCGTTCATACATACGGACGGACGGACGGACAGACAGACGGACAGGGCTCAATCAACTTGTCTTGTCGTCCTGATCAAGAATATATATACTTTTGGGGGTGTGGCACGCCTCCTTCTGCCTGTTACATACTTTTAACAAAAACATTATACCCTTTTTTCCCATTTTCAATGGGATCAGGGTATAAATAGAAAGTTCAACTCGCTTGCTTATATAGGTTCTGAGATCGACGCGTTCATACATGCGGACGGACAGACAGACGGACAGGACTCAATCAACTCGGCTTGTCGTCCTGATCAAGAATATATGGGGTGTGGCGCGCATCCTGCTTCCCCAAATGTAACAAAAACGAAAAATATATCAATTTCCAAAACAAACTCGATAGATGGGTGTTAATTTTGCTTTGCATGAACACGATAATTGTTTTATTATTTATTATCATCATTAGCGCTCTCGATCTGCAAATGGTAATCTCACACCATTTGCAGATACTTAAAGGTGTGACTAGAAACCTGTCACTGATCAGAACAATATATAATAACATTTTTGTCGTCTCATAATTCAGTCAGTCGTAACAAGCGCTTAAGGTTCTGTGGATGATGGTATATATATATATATATATATATATATATATATATATATATATATATATATATATATATATATATATATACTTATATATATACTTATATATATACTTGGCAAACGGTAATTTTGATGCACATCAAAGAAACCATGGCGAAGACCACCAAGCCAAATGCATTTTCCACTTTGATCCTGCCGTATCGACGACCCTCATTTTAGTCGCTAATCGCACCAGGTGACGGATGCGTCCACTCGTTACAAAATAATGGTACACGAAATGACAAGGCAATAATTTTGAGGTGTTTTGTTTCGTTCACCACGCATTGTGAGAAAAGTAGAGGTTCCCTTTTTCTCGGTTTCTTTGTGATTTTTACTCATCGTGCTGTGTTGTGCCTTTGATTTCGATAGGCTGAATACTGCGATCCCTTCAAATTAGCTGATAAGTAATGTGTGTACTTGCTCTATTACTCGACAAAAACTATTGACTTAACCCATAAACAAGTTTGTGTAAATTTACTAATTTGTTTTTTAGTGAAAGAAATCGATGAATGTTAATATCAACATCAATGAAAACAACTACTATGGTAGTATAATTTTTGTCTTAAAAACAGTAGTAAATCTTACTCGTAATCATATTAAGTTAAATGACCTTATCAAAATAAAATAAACAAGAATGGATAGATTTTTCTAAAAAAAACAGTAGCTATATGATTCGAGGTGTTTATTTAGCAAGCCACTTTTATTGCCACCACATTAGATAAAAACTAACTCTAAATGCACACGAAATAAATAGTTTTAACAAATGTTTACAGTCCTTACATTTCTAATTCCATATGCCATTTATTATCGTTGGACTCTGAAGCATTTATCTTTGGTTATCACGGACCCTTAAACTAGAAATATGCGCCGCCATGAAAATGAAAAGAGCTACAATATTATTGGATTGAAGTAACACACAGTCACCCATTTGGAACGAATTGATTTAACTGAACGGAACAAAATCTATCCAGCAGAGAAAATATAAGGTAGAATTTTAAGGAACGTGATCTTTTCACTATAACTGAGAATACAAAGGCTCAAGCGTAGCAAATTGGAAACTGAAAGAAAACATACCAATTGTCATTGGTAGAAGCCAGAATTGGTGTCCTTTCACACTAAATACAATGGCAAGACGAGCATAAAGAAGCTTTACAATTGGACCGTTTGTGATTCCTGTTTGTAGATGTATTTGCCTAACGTGTGGGTTGGAACTATTAAGTTTTTGGTTTGCTATCTGGAATTCTCGATCTTTTCATTTCATTTCATAGAAATACACTTTTGTTGAATCAATTTGGATCCAAATCGTTCAAATTAAATTATGAAGCCAATTTTATTTCAGCTGTTCGACACGAACAATTTTCCATTTCACACACGTATTACTTGTCTCGGCTTCACCTCCAATGCGTTTTCAAGATAAATGTAGTTGTTAGCTTGCTAAAAATGATACCGATATATATTAATTTGCACGATTACTTACATTTTTATTCTTATTATATTCAGTTTCGCAATTTTCACAACATAACCAAATAATATAGACACCATATAATGTATATTATAGTAATTTAATATATAATTACAAATATTATATCATTTTTATACCCTGAATCCATTGAAAATGGAAATTTCAGGGTATAATGTTTTTGTGCAAATGTATGTAACAGGCAGAAGGAGGCGTGCCACACCCCATAAAGTATATATATTCTTGATCAGCTCGACGAACTGAGTTGAACTAGCCCTGTCCGTCTGTCCGTCCGTCCGTCCGTGTAAACACCTGGATTTCTGCAACCACAAAAGCTAGAGACTTCAAATAAGAAGCAAAATGCTCGATAATACCATACGCTGTACGAGTTTATTTTTTTTTTCGATAACTCGTCCCATTTCTTTTTTATCGATAACTATCGAAAATATCGCTTTGTTTTTGAGGTCTGGCGTGCACAACGTTAAAGATAGAATCGTGCACTAAGTTGTGTTTGATTGCTATATTGAATCCGCACATTTTGTCATTTTTGGATTTTTGATGCCACGCCCCTTTCGCCCACAATTTTACAAAAACCATAACTCACGTATATAAAATACTAGAGACTTGAAATTTGGCAAATAGGTACATTTGGATGTCATAATTATTCCCCGAAAATTTCATTAAGAACGTAGATCGAGAAAAAAAGTTATTAAACAATAAAGTTTCCATAGCACAGCCTCTGCTGCAGCTGCAAAACTGTGCAATGAGCATATTACGTGCATTCATATGTTTGTGTGTGTGTGTGCATGTGTTGTTTACTATTAATGAATAAATGAAACTTTTTATGATTGGTATTACAGCTCAATGGATTCAGGGTATCTCTTAGTCGAGCAGTCTCGACTAGAGTTTAGTTACTTGTTAGTTTATACGATATTTGTAATTATGGTAGTCAAATTTTGAAAATTATTTTTGTGAAGTCTAATTAAAAATAAAGGATTTTAGGATTATAAACTTGAGTAAAAGTCTGAAATCTAAAGCCAGAGCGAAAATAAAGCAAGACAATACTAAACAAGTAAGAAAACAAGTAAGAAAACTCTAGTCGGCGCGCCCGACTAGGGGATACCCTAATCCCACCCCCCCTTAGTTTTCTTAATATAGTCCATAACTCGTATGTACAACCATATCACGCAACTTAAGTATGTGCCAATGGTACTAAGAATGTCGATCAAAGAGGAATTATGCAAACAAATTCGACACACAGATTATACCAGCGCACTTTTGCTAGCTCACAAGAATTGTTCCGTTACTATTAAAGAAGAAGAATCGAAAACATATTCGCACAGCGACACACAGCGCCAGCGACTGTGACACACAGCGGCGAGCGGCAATTGGAAGTAGGTAGCAAAAACAATTCGAACACAATTCGACCCAAACTCAAAGGCAATTGCGGTTCTTAGAAAATTTGTTCGCGAGCATTTGCATGTATGTGTGCACATGTATACAAATTGAACATGTATAAGCGCCACCTGGTCTGTGTGCGCTTTGCAGTTCAATCGCTGTTGATCTAGCCAAACATTTTGTTTAATAACTTTTGTGTTTATCAACGGATTTTGATGAAACTTTCACCATATGATTTAAATAATTGATTTAGTTTTCAAAAAGACCAAACACCATATATATTGCAACTGAAAATAATTTTCAAAATTGTGGGGAAATTTGGGGCCAGTATCCAAATGTAACAAAAACCGAAATTGGTAAAAATACTCATAAAGCTACATGCGAAATTTGGAGTCTCTAGCTCTTAAGATAAAAAAGATAAAAAATCATAACTGTTTTTTCATATGGTTTTAAATCGATAACAAATATTCAGGAATATTTATCGATTTTCTGAAACAAACTCGATATGCGCGCCCAATATACGCGCCTAACAAAAAAAAATTCAAGTCTCTAGCTCTTATAGGTTCTGAGATCGACGCGTTCATACATACGGACGGACGGACGGACGGACGGACGGACAGACAGACGGACAGGGCTCAATCAACTTGTCTTGTCGTCCTGATCAAGAATATATATACTTTTGGGGGTGTGGCACGCCTCCTTCTGCCTGTTACATACTTTTAACAAAAACATTATACCCTTTTTTCCCATTTTCAATGGGATCAGGGTATAACTAGTCTAATCGGAGCTGCCCGACTACGCAATACCCAGATCCCTTCCAATCATAGTCCGTCTGTCCGTCCGTCCGTCCGTCCGACCGTGTAAACACGTGGATTTCGTAAACCACAAAAGCTAGAGACTTCAAATAAAAAGCAAAATGATCGATAATACCATACGCTGTACGAGTTTATTTTTTTCGATATCTCAGTCCATATCCTTATAATCGATAACTATCGAAAATATCGTTTTGTTTTTGAGGCCTTGTCTGCACACCACTTAAGATAGAACCGTGCACTGAAATGTAGTTAATTGCTATATTGAATTCACATATTTTGTCATTTTTGGATTTTTGATGCTACGCCCCCTTTGCCCACAATCCACAAAAATTCACAAATCCCGTATATTAAATACTAGAGACTTAAGATTTGGCAAAAAGGTACATTTGAATGTCATAATCACTTCCTGAAAATTTCATTAAGAACGTTAGTCGAGAAAAAATGTTATTAAACAATTAAGTTTCCATAGTACAGCCTCTTCTGCAGCCGCATAACTGCGCAGTCAGCATATTACGTGCATGTTCGTGCATGAATATGTTTGTGTGTATGCATGTGTTTTTTACTTTTAATGAATAAATGAAACTTTGAATGATTGGTATTACAGCTTAATGGATTCAGGATATCTCTTAGTTGAGCAGTCTCGACTAGAGTTTTGTTATTTGTTGAATATAGCATATATGTACATGTATGTAACTCGTATGTAGAACCTTATCACGCGAATTAAATCTATGACAATGGTACTAAGACACACTTTTGCAAGCTCACAAGAACTGTTCCATTACTATTTATGAAGAAGAAGAATCGAAAACATATTTGCACTGCGACACACAGCACAGAGCGGCAAATTGAAAGTAGGTAGCAAAAACAATTCAAACAATTCTTAGAATATTGTGCACGAGCATTTGAATATATTTGAATGCATGTGTGCACATGTATAAATAATGAACATGTATAAGCGCCAGCTGGTATCTGTGCGCTTTGGTTAATCGCTGTGATGTGGCCAAATATTTTGCTTAATAACTTTTGTGTTTATCAACGAATTTTGATGAAACTTTCACTATATGATGTAAATAATTATTGTTGTTTTTAAAAAGACCAAACACTCTTTACATATATGCCATATTTGCCATTGGCCATAATTTTTAAAATTTTTGGAAAATTTGGGTATCCGGTATCCAAAAGTAACAAAATCCGAAACTGGTAAAAATACACATAAAGCTACATGCGAAATTTGGAGACTCTAGCTCTTAAGATGAAAAAGATAATTAATCCTAGCTAATTTTTCATACGGTTCTAAATCAATAACAAATATTCACGAGTAGTTATCGAAAATCAAAGCCGGAGTAACATTCAACAATCTTGCGATGTCTTCATTAAATTCAAGACTAAAGCTACTGTTATACATATATATTCATTCAGCTTGGGCTATTTGCAAAGTAGCACCATGCTCTCGAGGACTGCTTAAAATCTATCGTTTTAGTGTGAGGGTTGCTTGTTATTTTATATATACATGTATGATATCTTCAACAACTAACAACTGGGTACATTAATGGCTATGACCTATAAACAGGTAGATTTCCCTACCTCATACCTACCTGACACATATTTTGTACATGGCAAATTTGGTAGGTTTCCGAGCTCAATTGTATAAAAAGTAGACACTGCAGAAGAGAATCATCATCATTTTAGCAAACTCTTAAATCGACCGGATCAGTTTGAGTCAAAAATGATAACCGAATATATTCGACGTGGCAACACAATTGAGAAGAGAATGTTTACTAGTGCTGTCGTAAACTTTCTGTGACAGCGAGAGTACGCCACGATTAACATACAGTGTGTCAAAAAAGTAACTTTTTTTTAAAAACATCTATAAGTAAATGTACATACATACAGTCTGTCAAGAAACAGTTTACACAAAGCGAAAAATTCATATTTTTCGACTTTAGACACAAACATTATGGCTATTTATTCAAATTAACTTAATTTTTTTGATGGCAATCTATTTAATAAGAAATTTTAAATTAATTTTTAAAAAAAAATTAGCAAAATTGAAAAGGGGTGGGAAAATAAACAACAAAAACTAAGATTACACAAGATTCACGCTGTCAAGAAACTCTTTACACACTTCGTTGTTCAATTAGGGTTGGTCGAGCTCTGCTAAATAACGGCGCTTTACCGTTCCGTTTGCTGTGTGTGTCGCATTGAACATGTTTATTCTTGCATCGTCTTTAATGTGTTTGAAAAATATTGCTGGTGACGCATCTAAAAAGTGATTTCCTTGAATTTGTAATAGTGCCTGGCCAGAGATTTAGCTTTGATGTGATCCAATGGATTTATTATGATCACAAGTTGGGAGAATCTATTGGAGAACTAGTTGAATAGTTGTCTGTGTCAAGGAAAAAAGTTATAGCGCTATAAATCGGGCGGAATGTGGACGTAAACTCGAATTTAAGGGTATAGATGGGCAAAAGTACAAATTTTATATATGTAGAGACCCCTTAATTAAGTGGAATATTGAACAAAATCAGAAAAAAACCAAAGCGTACACTTACAAAGGTGCTTAAGGAATGATATGACGTAGATGTATCATACGAAATATTATGGGATACCATCCTACGGTATGGGTACCCTATTAGAGTTATCAAAAAAAAAAAAACTGCGTTCTTATCGGATTTTGTAAAAAATAGCTTCAATTTCGCTGTGTCAGCCGGCAGAATTCTAGGAAATCGTCAAAATTTGCTACAAAACAATAATAATCCTGCAGTGTAACAATGGTCCACCTAGAATATGGTCAAAGCCCTTAATTACACTAGAATAAAGTCAAAGAACAATACTACTGAAAAAATTTGGAAAGTGTTCGGTTATAGTTTGGTGTTGAATCTCTAGCTGAGGTGTCTAAGACCACCCGTTTGCAGAGGACACTATTAGTGCGGCTAAATACCTCAAAATTAAAAACACAATTTTGAAGCTAGGTGGGGGAAATAAGGCTTTTATAACAGAAATAAGCCAAATTTTATATTCCATTAAACAAATGAGCCCAATTATAATGAGATTAATGATGGATTTGGATCCTCTATAATTATCGAAAAATTATTTATATACCTCCCAAGAGTCCCCATCAGATCCCCATCAAAAAAATTGAGAACTCTTGAAGAAAATCTCGGGGAAAACCCGAACCGCTCACTACGGAAAGTGGCTATTTTAGAAGCGTGGCAAGAGACCCGTATATAATATCTAACAAAATTGTTTAATCATTGAAACGCCGACTGCAATATGTGACCAATGCTATGAAATGTCATACCAAATATTAAAATTAACAACAATTCGAAAAATACGCTTTAAATTCAAACTAACAACAAAAGAAGCATTTTGTGTAAAGAGTTTCTTGACAACGTAAATCTTGTGTAATCCTATTTTTTGTTGTTTATTTTCTCACCCATTTTTAATTTTGCTAATTTTTTTATAAATTAATTCAAAATTTGGTATTAAATAGATTTCCATGAAAAAAAAAAAAATAGTTAATTTGAAAAAATAGCCATAATATTTGTGTCTAAATTCAAAAAATGTGAATTTTTCGCTTTGTGTAAACTGTTTCTTGACAGACTGTATATAGAAAATGAACATGTATACGTGCCAAACATTTTGTTTAATAACTTTTGCGTTTATCAACGGATTTTGACGAAACTTTTATTACATTATTGTTTTTTAGCAACCTTTTAATTTTATGCCAGATTTGCAACTAAACATAATTTGATGAAGATGAAAAAGATAAAAAATCTTAACTGATTTTTCATATGGTTGTAAATCGATAACAAATATTCACGAGTAGTTATCGATTTTCTGAAACAAACTCGATATGCGCGTGGTATACACGAGCTTAACAAAAAAAAAAAAAAAAATGACATCGATGCGTTCATACATACGTAAAGATGAACAGACGGACGGATAGACAGACAGGTGGACAGGGCTCAATCAACTTGGCTTGTCGTCCTGATCAAGAATATATATACTCTATGGGATGTGACTTCTGCCTGTTACATACTTTTTACAAAACTTTATACCCATTCTACAATTGTACCCATTTTCAATGTGATCAATGTATACAAATGTTAGCACTGTTAAGTTACTTAGCTCCTCTTTTTATTTGTCAAATAGAACTTTCCATTTTGGAGCCTAAATGAACGTTTAACCTATATATATATGTCTACAAATATTTGCAGTGGTTCTGCTAAAACAGTTTATTTATTTCAACGCTTATATTCAAAATTTCCATTAACAATATATATTGAATATACATTTTTATAAGTAATGCTTTTCATTCAATATATGCTTAAGTGCACTTGGTATGCATTATTTATGTGTTTGTTATATGAGTATCAAACGTCCTGTCTTTTAACATTAAAAAAGGTTTCACGTTAATAATGGGAATCAGAATATATATTCTACGTCTGCATAAGAGATATAGATATCGTGATAGATATATTTGCATTCATATTATGTAGTTACATTATCCACCAGTGGCGTTTAGATCTGTGTTTAGTCTCGAACTTAAGATGCAATATAATTTATTTGTAAACGGAGGACAATTGCGTTAAGCTATCTGAATGGAAGATTCTGAGCTGGAAGCCAAATTTGTTTGATTGCAATACCCATATAATTCTCAATAGAATGTAATTTTCAATCTAAAATTTAGTTTAAATGTCTTAGAAACGTAGTAGTTTGTGTTTTTTATATTCCTGCTATTCCATATTCGATTTATCCAATATAGTAAGCAAATGAGATTCTGATTTTTATCACTTATATTAAAAAGCAAGAGAGCCTACACAATCTCAATTCACGTTATTGATATTCGACGGAGTCACTGTCCAGCAACGTCGAGGACACTTCAGAGATGCGTCGATTCCAGTAGTCCTGATACTGCGATTCGTATTGTGCAACAGAGCGCCACGGTGGCCATTTCAGTTATTCCTCAATAATGTCCCATACCATGAGCGATGCATCTGTTCCACCCACAGTAATGAGTGTATGATCCCCGAACAAAAAACGCACACATGCCAACATGCCGGAGTAAACCTTGAACTCATGGAACTCGGCACGAGGTGATATGCATGGATATCTGTTAATAACATTCGCCTTTTGAGATTATCACATGTAATTGAATGTCGCGTATCATATCTAACCTGAACAAGCGTAGATAACCATCTGCATCACCTGACGCGAGCATATCCTGTGCTGCAGAGCGACTGCACGTGGCTATGATAGTATTGGTGCTGCTGTAGTACCGATTACTCCATTGACCAGCTACCAAGAAGCCCACTGTGCAATTGTTGCTCTGCCACTTAACGTCTTTCATGGCAATAGGGCTCCGTTCCGGAGACAGAGACTTTGCGTCCCAAAACAACAAGTCAAAGTCAATGGTCACTGTCTGAATAAAGTTTCCATCCATGCTCCAATCCAAATGCGTAAGCGGTTGAGAACCGCGTATCTTGTTGACTTTTTTGTAGGAGAAACCATCACGCGAGACACGAAAAAGGTATATGCTCCCATTTTGGGAGCCCATTGCAATCATATCACCCACTGTTTTCCAGATTTGGTATATAGTAAATGTATAGTAAGGATATGCCCGTTTGCTTACCCTGATTGAATGACACACAGTTCAAAGGTGAACCACATACGCGAAGGGTTAACATGACTGCTCCATTGTCACAGTTGATAACTAGCAGGTGGCCTTCGGTGCTACCAGCAGCTAATGCCGTGCCAAATGGATGGAAGGCCAGTGCTACGCACTCGTAGCCGGTTTGTATGGTCCAAATGAGCTTATTCTTTCGCCATAATGCCACATGCTTGTCATGGCCGGCTGTGGCATAAAATTCGTCCTCAGGATGGGCGGCAAGGCCCCACAGCTGTCTGCCGTGGCCAAAGACTACCTGTGTAAAACGTCGTTGTAGTGAACCCTCCATTATGTTATTTCTTGTCGTCCCCACATAGATGTTGCCATCATTTCGTCCTGGTCTCTGTGGATAAATTGTTCTCACCCCACCAGCCGTTTCGGGTAGCTGAGGTGTCACATCAATTAATTTTTAAATATATTAATATGGTATAGTATATACGTATTCCCACCTTTGTGTCCGCAATCTTCTTATAGTTTTGAAGAGAGTCCCAAGCAGCAATTTTGCGATCCTTTTCACCACCCGATAACAAAGTGCCCTCACCCAGCATAATCAAGCAGCCAATACCCTTATTGTGGGCCTCAAATTCGGTACGAACAAAGTATGCGCCATCAGAGTCCACGGAGTATATAGTGATGAAACCATCAGAATCGGCGGTAATCACATCGCCATCCGGCTCGAATTGCACACTAGTAACGTGAGACCGCGACGGCTGCTTCACAATATCAGTGCGTTCAAAGAAACCATCCTTACGTCGATGCCAGAAGGCCAAATGACCGCGACCATGAGTGATGATAAGATTATCATCCAGTGGGTGAAACGCCGCGCCTGACAGACCTTCCTGCAAAGTCTGCAAGTGGGGCAATCGATAAACAGGCTTAGGTGCGATAAATCTTGCTCTTCACTTACAGCTACTTTTCCCAACAGATGACCCCATTGCCACTGCCAAACGGAGAGGATGCTCTCACGACCGCTGTCGACGGCTAGTATGTAACTTCCCCCATTCTGAAAAACAAATTTATATTTATAAATATATGTATATATACATATCTGTAAGTGTGGAATTGCGAATATACTAGGTACCAATTGAGAGAAAGCTACTGCGGTAACTCCTGTATCCAATTCGCCCATACCAAAGACATAGAGTGTCTGCAGTGACTCGGTGCTCCAAATACGGACATGTGCCTGTGATTTACGATCACGCCCAGCCTTCTGACCCGATGCCACCAATTCACGGGAAGGATGCACATCCATGCTGTACATAACCATCAGATATAATAAAATCATATTTAATTTTTTGAATGCTCTTGCTTACCACATGATATCCTCCGTGTGACCTATGTAGTGGCGTTGTACATCCTCGTCTCGATCAAATAATACTGCCACAGCAGCTACATAGTAGAGAAGCTCGCCGCTTGGCAGTACCCAGAGATTGCGCCGTGCATCGATTCCTCTATAGCCGTGGCTAATGAAAGCCAAACAAAAATTATTGAATAAGAAAATGCTGTGATGACCTTCACGCTTTTTGTATATGTACTTACACCCACTGGAGGTGTAGTTTTTTTTCTGGGGGCGAGTGCTCAGCCGGTGCGTGGTGCACAGGTGGATAGAATGTGCGCCTCAAACCCCGTATGGTTACTTTTGAGGGCTCCTCTTTCATGATGTCCAGCATGGTATACTCTCCATTCGGCCTTAGTATCTCACTCTCTGGAGCGTATAGAATACGTGGCCGACTCTTGCTTCGAGGCCGGGTGCCACGTAACGGTACCTTTGGCAGCTCGTCCGTGGAAAGTACGGGTGCGGCGGCAACCACCGACGGTCGTGAGCGCGAACGTCGAATGGGCGAACCAGCAATCAAAGCCGTCCCTGTAGCCAAATAGAATGTGTCTACGTCGGCAAACTCATTACGTAGTTGTGAGAAACTGCGAACCTGCCAACCCATAGAGGAGGTAGGCAAATGTGCGGTATTTAGTAAGGTTTTTAGAAGTTGGCTTCATATACTAGTTTATGTTAATTAAGTTATTATGCCGAAAGGCGTTTGAAAAGAACGGAACATTCGCAGAACCCTTACCTCTTGCCCAGTACCTGTATACATTTTTTTAGCGCCGTTAATTTTCAGCACTTGACCCAAATCTTCGAGCACTTCCTCAAACGGTTGCGAGGTACGTAGGTTAAGCAATACACGACACTGGAAAGAATGTGTATATATATTATATGCATATATATATATATATATATATATATATATATATATATATATATATATATATATTGAATATATATGCATATTGCATATAATGTATATATATATATATATATGCTTTAAATTTTATAGGCTGGGTACTAGGTACTACTATGAATAATTTGGCAATGTAAAGTATACACACATTTAGATATAATAATATATATGTATATGTATTTGGAGTTCAACATTGACATATATATATATATATATATATATATATATATATATATATATATATATATATATATATATATATATATATATATATATATATATATATATATATAAATATAAATATATATATATTTATATTTATATTCATGTGGCGAAGCCAACATCCTCGTACGCTTCTTGGATGTTCTACAAGACGAAGCTGTGACCCACTTTTCGTTTTATTTCACCGCCTAATGGTATTATTTGCAGGGCTCGTCGGGCTATTTCAGCATTGTTTGCTAGTTACTTGTGTTGCTTCTTGCTGTTTTTGCTCCCATTGCTAGTCGTTATTGTTGTTGCACTTAAGCTTCTGCTCTCATAATTGGATGCACATGCAACATCCACTCCCAACGCAGATTAGCGATACGCATTGTTGCATTTGACTGCTTAGCTGGAGGTTTCGTTGCTTAGTTTAGTTCTTTAGTCCCATTGAAATTGGGAAAACAGGGTATAATGATTTTGTTAAAAGTATGTAACAGCCAGAAGGAAGCGTTCCTCAGCCCATAAAGTGTATATATTCTTGATCAGGACGTAAAGCTGAGCGTATTTAGCTCTGTGCGTCCGTCCGATTTTGGAAATCACAAAAGCTAGTGAAGGGAGATGGTATCCAAAATCAAAACATGACAAAATATTCGTATTCATTACAGGAATCTAATAAAACAAAGTGAGCGTTTTTTATATTTTTAATGGTGGGATTGCTAGGACCAAAAGTAATGTAAAATTATCTATGTATTATATTTAATAAGGGAATGAGTTGAATTATGAATTATTTTCAAAAACATTATACCCTGAAATTTAATTCATTATTGAATATACACAAGTATTTGAATATACACAATAGCTTGTATGAACAGTAACTTAATTAATACAAAACAAAATGTATTTATATATGCCGGTATGCCGGTAAACTATTAACAATTAGATATTAATAGTGTTCGACAATTAGATGTGTTAAATGGGACAGATTTGAGAATTTTCGCATAAATGTATTCAAATAATATCGATAGCCCTAAAAAAGAAAGCCGAAAGCCACTCGAGTATATCCAACTATCAATATTCTCGACTAAGAAATACCCTAAACCCTTTTACCTGAACCCATTGAAAATGGGAAAAAAAGCATTTAATATAATTTCCAAGTTATTGTAACTTTGCAGGGCTGACCGTTTAAATTGTGCTTTCTGAGTCATCCTTTTTGCATTTGAATGTCGAACGAATACTGACCTTGGCAAATAATCCGACCAAAACATATTCAGCTTAGTAGCCTTGAAAAATACTATGGCTTGTGTCGATGGCAGCACAGACTTCGTCCTGCAAAATTCACTCATTTTCCATTATGTGAAGAAATGAATGCTATGCTCTTTCTTAAGACTCATATTTCAGAGGCCCAAAAGCTGAGCAAAAAAATTGAAGGCACTTCGTGCAATTACCATAAAACATTATCCGGAGTCGAAACAACAGTCTCGGAGTGACTAAGTATGAGTGGTTTCAATGTAGTTCACTATTACAACATAACACTATTATTGCCCACATAAAATAAGCACAAATTATAAACCATTGACTTTCCTTATGACTTCTGAATTTCTATAAATGTGCCACAAAGTAGGCAACGGTTACTTTTCCCGTTATCGCCATGATTACCCAATCAAAATGTGAATGCGAAAGTGAAAGTGTCTCGCAGCTCAGCTCTTATGAGTAACAAATTTTAGTAAGCCAATCAGAAATATTTGAAGATCTGTATTAACAGAGAATAAAAGCTTCGATATTTCTTTTGAATTAGTAGATAATGTCATTAGCGAAGTCAAAGATTCGAGTTTTATTTATGTAAACTGATAAAAATATAAATTTGGACAAAAACATAAAGCTCTGGAATATACGTATATACTATCTGAAAAATATTTGTTCACTCACCTGAACGGAATGATCCAAATTATTGATGATGCGTATCACGCGACCTGCACTGCGCTTTATCGAGCCCGAGGCGGTCGATAATGTGCCCAAATCCGCTTCCATTATTGAAGGCTTTCGACTGGCGGGCTTGGAACCCCATCCTTGATTTCCTGGTGAAGCGTACCACATACCGTTTTTCTTACCGTAGCTGGCGGGCTGTCGACGGAAAAAAAATGAAACGAAAAGGAAAATACGTAAGTTGTTGGAAAGTTCAATATATAAATATATATATACACATAGCTGTTTGTAAAATTGACGAAAATTGAAAATTTTTCAAAAAAGACTTTCCACCTATCTGAAATTCGTGAAAATGTTTTGCTGAATAGAATATATTATATATAGTGCAAACCGATAACAATCCCGTATTGCCCTCGGGAGAAAATATACACATATTTAAATATAAAAAAGTAACCAAATTTTAAACGAGATGGCTCGACTAAGAGATACCCTGAATCCTTTGAGCTGCAATACCAATCATTAAAAGTTTAATTTATTCATTAATAGCAAACAACACATGTACACACAGTATAGTATTTGATATACGGGATTTGTGAATTTTTGTGAAATGTGGGCGAAGGGGGCATGTCGTCAAAAATCCAAAGATGACAAAACATGTACATTTATTTATTAGAGAAATCAACTCAAATCAAATTAATCATGCACGCGCTATGTGTACTGCGCAGTACTGCGGCTGCAGCATAGGCTGTGCTTCAATCTTAATTGTTCAATAAGTTTTTCTCTAAACACGTTCAAAGTCATTTTTGCTAAGTCTCAAGTCTCTAGTCTCAAGTCTCTATATTTGAGCTGTCAGTTTTTGTGAATTCATTTATTCATTTATTCATTAATAGTAAACAACACATGCACACATACACACACAATCATGCACGTAATATGCTCACTGCGAAGTATTGCGGCTGCAGAAGAAGCTGTGCTATGCAAACTTTATTGTTTAATAACTTTTTTTCTCGACATACGTTCTTAATGAAATTTTCGGGGAATGTTTATGACATTCAAATGTACCTATTTGCTAAATTTCAAGTCTCTAGTATTTGATATACATGAGTTATCGTTTTTGTTGAATTGTGGGCGAAAGGGGCGTGGCATCAAAAATCCAAAAATGACAAAATGTGCGGATTCAATATAGCAATCAAACACAACTTAGTGCACGATTCTATCTTTAACGGTGTGCACGCCAGACCTCAAAAACAAAGCGATATTTTCGATAGTTATCGATAAAAAAGAAATGGGATGAGTTATCGAAAAAAAAAATAAACTCGTACAGCGTATGGTATTATCGAGCATTTTGCTTTTTATTTGAAGTCTCTAGCTTTTGTGGTTGCAGAAATCCAGGTGTTTACACGGACGGGCGAAAGGACAGACGGACTGACGGACAGGTCTAGTTCAACTCAGCTCATCGAGCTGATCAAGAATATATATACTTTATGGGGTGTGGCACGCCTCCTTCTGCCTGTTACATACATTTGCACAAAAACATTATACCCTGAAATTTCCATTTTCAATGGATTCAGGGTATAAAAACGAATCCAATATTTGACAGGTATCAAAAATAAACAAGTAAGAAAACTCTAGTCGGAGGTGATCGACTACGTGCTACCCAGATCCCATCCGATCATAGGTTTTGAATAAAGTCCATGATTCGTATGTCAAACCATATCACGCGACTTAGATACTAAGAATGTCGATCAAAGAAGAATTTTGAAAAACAAAATTACAAATAGATAATAACAACACACTTTTGTAAAGTGTAGTGAAGAGAGAAAAGAAAACATATTTGCACATTCATACATGCATACATACATACATACATACATATGTACATGTACATATGCATATGTATTTACTTATTGCAGTGCGGCGAGCACCAAATTTGAAAGCAATTGCGATTCTTAGAATATTGTGCGCAAGCCTTTGAATGTACATACATATGTACATATGTATTGATCAAAATCGGAAAATATCAATGCGTACACTTGCAAAGGTGCTTAAGGAATAATATGACGTAGATGTATCATACGAAATACTATGGGATACCATACTACGGTATGGGTACACTTTTAGAGTCATCCAAAAAAAACTGCGTTTTTATCGGATAATGCAAAAATAGCATCAGTTTAGCTGAGAACATGATTAGTCGGCCGGCTGAATTCTAGGAAATCGTCAAAATTTGCTACAAAACAATAATAATGATGCAGTGTAACAATGGTCCATCTAGAATATAGTCAAAGCCCTTAATTACGCTAGAATAAAATAAAAGAACATTTCTACTGAAAAATTTGAAAAGTGTTCGGTTATAGTTTGGTGATGCATCTCCAGCTGAGGTGTCTAAAACCACCCGCTTGCAGAGGACACTATTAGTGCGGATAAATACCTCAAAATTAACAACACAATTTTGAAGCTAAGTAGGGGAAATAAGGCTTTTATAACATCAATAAGCCAAATTTTATATTCCATTAAACCAATGAGCCCAATTATATTGAGATTAATGATGGATTTGGATGAAATATAATTATGGAAAAGTTATTGTGATACATCTCCTAAGAGTCCCCATCAGAACCCCATCAAAAAAAATGGGAGCTCTTGAAGAAAATCTCAGGGAAAACCGTATCTAAGGAATTGCTCACAACGGAAAGTGACTATTTTAGAAACACGGCAAGACACCCCTAAATAATACCCAACAAAATTGTTCAATCATTGAAGCAACGACTGCAATATGTGTCTAATGCTATAAAATGTTATACCAGATATTAAAATTACCGAAAATTTGCAAAATACGCTTTAAATTTCAAGCTAACAACAAAAGAAGCATTTTGTGTAAAGAGTTTCTTGACAGCGTGAATCTTGTGTAATCTTAGTTTTTGTCGTTTATTTTCCCACCCCTTTTCAATTTTGCTGATTTTTTTTTATAAATTAATTTAAAATTTGTTATTAAATAGATTGCCATCAAAAAAATTAAGTTAATTTGAATAAATAGCCATAATATTTGTGTCTGAAGTCTGTGTAAACTGTTTCTTGACAGACTGTATGTGTGCACATGAATAGACTATGCTCATGTAGAGACGCCAGCTTGGCTCTGTTTTGCTTTACGTTTCGTTCGGTGTTGATAAGTGGCCAAACATTTTGTTTTTGCGTTTACCAACGGATTTTTATGAAATCATATTAAGAAATTATTTTTTCTTGTTTTTTAGCAACCAAAACTCTTCGATATGCACGCCGTATACGCGGACCTATCGAAAAAAAAAAAGTTGAAGTCTAGCTCATATAGGTTCTGAGATCAACAATAGACAGGGCTAAATCAACAAGCCGACGTCTTGATCAAGAATACATATACTTTATGGGGTTTTACATAAATTTAACAAAACCATTAAACGCTTTTTTACCATTTTCAGTGGGGTCGGGATTCTGTTTTAAATTTAAAGTATGTTGATATAGGTGTTGTAATCTTTTGATTTTGAATGCCATCCCTCCTTCGCCCACAATTCACAATTCACAATTCATATCGCATAATCAAATACTAAAGACTTGAGAATTGGTGAATGCGCAGTATTGAATTGCAATGAAATACTATTGCACGATTCGTATCCGCGAACAGATCTGGCTTATGTATTTTATTAATAATATGTTAAAGGTACAATCAATAGAGTAGTTTAAAAACTATCTTTTATATTGGCGTTCATTCAGAAGCTATTATGTTTCTGTGAGGACTTCAAATAAAATATTTAAGCATGCGCATATAGTTTCTTTAAAAGTAGCAGAGACATGCAGACCAGCGGAAGAAAAAATGCGAAATTAATAGACGTGTACCGGTGGATGTTTAGAGTGGTCGGTATATGGGGATTGAAACATTGTTTACACTAAACACTGACCCAACTCTTGGTCGGTGATGTGAGCAGCACAAAGGGCGAACTTTCCTCGCTATCCTCATCGATGTACATTTTGGCGAAAGTTTAGCACTGTCCGTTAATGAGTCCGTGTTGGGTGTTGAGTGTTTGGCGTTCTGTTTGCTTACTTTAGTTGCCTCTTTGCTTTTAATTCACTTTCAGTTTCAGTTTTTCTTCACAAAAACAATATGAAAACAACAACTGCAATCAGAATCAGAGCGAGCCCGGGTTGTGTAAACGCCAGGTTAAAAGGGGCACGTGCCTTGCAATCTTAAATTTGAACTTGAATTATATTTTATTCAGTGATGTCTAGCGCCACATTTGGTTTTGGTTCCCTTGACGTTTACCTAGCGACTGCAGCTTAGTGGCTAAAATTCAAAATCGAAAGCCTATTTGTTCAAAACGCCACGCCACGTCACGTCACGCTAGGTTCTACGTTACCTTACGTTACTCTATTCATCTATATATATATATATATATATATATATAAATATATATATTGTACAAATTTATATATATAATATGTACATATGAGTAGCAAGCTACAACACGAATTGCTAACTTAACGCCTCATGCCATGGAGAACCCGTCACGCACACGAAGAAATGTATACTACTACAATTATATACCACGACAACTGGGTACTACCACAATTATACATTGTATATTCCAGCGTGTACTACTACAAGTGAACACTGCTATTAAGCTACTTGTTTACTCGTATTCATTTATTGTTTAGTCAAATCAGCAACAGCGATCTCTAGCCGCACACATTAGCTGCCATTTTATTGTGTTTCATCGTCAACAATTCCGTAGTACAACCACTTGACGTCGGATGGCGCTGAGGCTAAATTCAGAGTGTCAACTTCTAAAGGCAAACAAAAAAGAGTAGTCGTCTGTAAGCAGGCTGATTTTACAGTCATGAACAATATTAATTGAACAGCTGTAATATATATATATATATATATATTATTCTTAATTTATATAATTAAAGGATTGACAGATACAGCTCCCATTTGAAGACGGTTCGGGTTGAAAACTTTGGATACTCACGAGTTTCCATTTACAGGAAAGGAACTTGCTGGGTTTTTCCCACGCAAACTATCGGCATTAGCATTCTCTCTTTGTGCTGCACTGGCTTTTCACTTCTTGGGGTATTGGTATTTTCTGTTGTAGTGTTGCGCTAGGAATGGTTTTTTTTCTTTGTATTGACATTAGTAAGGAAGAGAAGACAAAGAAACGGCAGTAGTGTTGGGATTGCTTCATGGTATTTGTAATGGAATTGCTCTGCGTGGCAAGCGAGTTGTTGTACTAGTTAGATTATTGCTTTCCACTTTAAAGTAGCTTACATAGATATTTATTACTTAATTTACAAGTAGCATGCACTCTTATCTCTCTCTCTTACGAACTGCCACAAACTTCTCGTTTTTGGCTTTTCAACAACGGCACCCATGTGCTGGGTGAGTGGCAGCATATGGCTTACGTTGTTGAAAATAATAATATTTGTATTAAAAAAAATTTTTAGTAAAAAACCTTACAAAAAAAATTACGAACCAAAAGTCAGCGTACACATCAATTATACTGCGTACTACACAGAGCTTTGGCAAGAACCGTTAGATTTTTTAAAATTTTTTCTTTCTCCCTTGTTCGTCTACGATATTCAATATAATTTTCCATTAATACGAAAACAATCATGCGCATGGTTTATCAAGGTGAAGGGAATCTGTGTATGAAGTTCGAAAACTTACACTAAAACACCGGCTAGAGGGCAAATCCTGCCGAGAAATTTAATAATTGTTAGAATACATTCCTTTACATTGTTAAAGCTCCGATCTGGCCGACTTTAGTTTTTGACAGATAGAGAAAAAAAAGTATGGTGCAACTGGTGACTTCAAATCCGAAAATAACCGAGCAACAAGAATGCATTGAATTTGAAGAAAGTTTAGTTTAATTTGTTTCCAATGAGACCATTCAGTGTTCATGGTCATGTTGGTCGTTCCGTCCGGTTATCATGCTAGTGTTCCTAATTGGAAGCCTCACAAATCAGAGGTCAATATAAAACAGCGTATGGATTCCCAAATGGCCACTTTTGTGAGTCGCCAGGCTTCTGGAACAGGGTCATTTTATCAGAGAAGAGTATGTTCTGCATATTAGATAATGCAGGGAAATTATTATGGAGAAAAAGCGTCCGTCCGTTGTATGAACGCGTGGATCTCAGAACCTATAAGAGCTGGAATTGAATTGAATTTTTTTTGTTAGGCTCGTGTACCCCAAGCGCATATCGAGATCGTTTCAGAAAATCGATAACTATTCCAGAATAATTGTTATCGATTTAAAGTCATATCTTTTTCATCTTAAGAGCTAGAGTCTCCAAATTTCGCATGTAGCTTTATGTATATTTTTATTTCGGATTTTGATACTTTTGGCAATCGGCTCCAAATTTCCCAACAATATTAAAAACTATGGTCAATGGCTAATATGGCATATATGTATAGGGTTTTTGACTTTTTAAAATCAAAAATAATTTTTTACATCGTATGGTAAAAGTTTCATCAAAAGCCATTGAGAAACACAAAAGTTATTAAATAAAATGTTTGGCCACATCAACAGCGATTGAAATGCAAACCACACAGAGACAAGCTGGCGCTTAAACATGTTTATTATGTATACATGTGCACACATACATTCAAATGCTCGCGCACAATATTCTAAAAATCGCAATTGCGTGTTTTTGCTATCTACTTTCAACTGCCGCTCAGCGCTGTGTGTCGCAGTGCGAATATCATTAATAGTAACGGAACAATTCTTGTGAGCTTGCAAAAGTGTGCTGGTATAATCTTTGTGTCGAATTTGTATGCATAATTCTTCTTTGATCGACATTCTTAGTACCATTGGCATAGATTTAAGTCGCGTGATATAGTTCTACATCAATCAACTTGGCTTGTCGGCCAATCAAGAATATATGTATATACTTTATGGGGTGTGGCATGCCTCCTTCTGCGTGTTACATACTTTTAACAAAACCAATATACCCTGTTTTCCCTTTTTTAATGGGATCAGGGTATAAAAAGATCATTCGGCATAAGGTGGTCAGGCATGGTGACCAGAGAGAAAAAGAAAGAGAGGGATTAAGAGAGTATGAAAAAAATTCCCCGACAACATGGAAAATTAATAAAAGTCATAATAATGCTCGCAATTTCCTTTGGCCTTTCCACTTTTTAGAATACGAGTACATTTGAGAATATTTCATGGTGAAACTGGGAACTAATCGAAAAAGAAGAGCTGCTTACGGTCGTTAGATGCTGTTACCCCCTGATACTCTTCTCGCACTCTCTTCTTTTTATTTAAATAGTTCCAAATGGTAAATTTCCTTGTCATTGGTAAATTTATTATTGTTATTTCGGTTTCCATACTTACTAAGCACGTACATACTCGACTGTCTACCACCACCATTTTTTTCCCGCTTGCATCTCAGCCAGCTTGAAATATTTTTATGAAAAATTCATGCGGAAGTAGCAAGGCTGGAGACTTATTACCGTCATTCATTTCGGTAATAGACGTACGTCCATTCGTCGCCTATTGTCAGCTCCAAGCTCCTTACTCCAAACACGATTTTTTAAGTGTGCGTGCGTGTAAAAATAGTTTTGGTCTTAATTATTTATTTTAGGTGTAAGTATTTCAAGCTCACAAATCGGCCAAACACAAAAAAAAAAAAAAAAAAAAAAAAAAAAAAATTAAAGTTGTAGCCGGCAACAAGAACAAAAAAGAGGTCGAGGCTTATGGCTTAATTGTTCCAATGCATGAAACAAGTTGACACCAGACCTACACCCATTGTCGAAGTGAAATACAAAATCTTGGACCTTTTGTACCTCTACTTGGACCTGGTTGTGTGGGGTGTGCTTATATCCTAATAAATGATACCTTGAGATTTCTGTACATTAAAAAGGTAAATTACTCACTGACTCGTTTGACATACTTTCTGCCTAACCTGATTTTCCATATTATTATTGGCTTAACACATAATTTTTTATGATTTGTAAAGCCTTTAACTTGCTGCGTTTTTTCTAAATAATTTCCTTTATGCGTGCCCTTATTCAATGACCAAATCAGTACTGGCTTCGCCAGTAAAATGCCTCCGTTTTGTTGTAAGTTCTTGTAATATGTTTTGAGATGACAGAAGGGGGAATCTTGACTAGATAATACTTATATTTTATACAAAATCTGTATCTCGGATACATATATATAAAGAAAAATCATTTTATAATGTAATTACAGATGGAATATTGTGTGCAACGACCACATATTGCCCTAATAGATGTGTGTAATTAGTGTGATTAGGCTGCTGTGGGCTATCAGTGTTGACTGTCATGGACATACACAGAATATGACAATGTTATCTTAATACTCTGAATCCATAGAAAATGGAAAATCAGGGTATAATGTTTTTGTGCTAATGTATTTAACAGGCAGAATATATATATTCTTGATGGGCTCGACGAGCTGAGTTGAACTAGTCCGTCAGTCCGTCCGTGTAAGCCCGTCGATTTCGTAAAACACAAAAGATAGAGACTTGAAATACAAAGAAAAGTGCTCGATTTTTTTATTTTTGCTGCCACGTCCCCTTCGTCCACAATTCACAAAAATTCACAAATCGCTTATATCAAATGCTAGAAACTTGAGATTTTGCAGGTAGGTACATATGCGTGTCAAAATTATGCCCTAAAAATTACATTAAGAACCTATGTCTAGAAAAAAAACTTATTAAAGCGTCAAGTTTCCATAGTACAGCCTATGCTGCAGCCGCACCGCTATCGTTTCATAACTGCGCAGTACGCAGAGCGTGATCATAAGCTATGCTTATGCTACTATTGATGAATAAACAAATCTGTTAATGATTGGTATATCAGATCAAAGGATTCACGGTATCTCTTAGCCGAGCCGTCTCGACTAGAGTTTTGTTACTTCCTATTGTTATATGCCTGTATACATTGTATACACTAGCATACATACATACGTCTTTAGAATACCTAGTGACATTTTCTGCTCCATTATTTTAATCATGTCTGGCAGGCGACTCGTAAACAAGCAAGTACAGGAGCTGCCATGCACGCAACTGTTACTTAAACTGTTTACGCAGTGTCTGGCCAAAAGTTCAGAGTCCTTTCGTCCCAAGTTGTGTTCGTAAGGTGAATTTAGATACAAATGTGTTAGTTATTGCATACATGTTGCTGGATAAAAAGCTAAATATAAGCTTAGTACTTCTAATTTTCTTCTCATATACATATGTACAAATATCTTAGACGATTTAGTATTGAATTGAAAATGTATACACACACAGCTGAAGAAATGCTACCCATTTAATTATTTCTGAAGAATGGTATAAGAATTAGCTGGCATCCTTTGTTTCGGAAAAGGATCCACCCGTATTGGCAATAGCAAACTACTACTAGTACATACTGTGTATGCAAATTTGCCTCCTAATTTACTACTACTGGGACATACTGTGTATGCAAATTTGTCTCCTTATTTGACACCATTATAATTTGTAGCACATGCACACACACATACACTACCCTTTGTTAATAAGGAAATATCCTTTTATACATGTGACCCCAATAATTTTAAGAGTTCTTAAAGCTTGAGTCATGACCAAGCTATGCGCTGGCATTACAAATAACCAGTTCATGTATGCGCTGTGTGGGTGTGGTGAGTAGATGGTGGATGTATTCACATATGTTGGATAGGAGGTAGGAGGTGTATATTTTTTCTGTGCTGTTATTTATTGCATTCGTGTGCCAGATTTTACAAATGTAATGCGACACACTCCGAGCTTGCTCTCTCTCTCTCTCTCTCCACTAACAACGTTTATACTATTTTTCTCGTCAATCCTATGAGAGTGAGTCATTGTACTTTGAAATTTTTAGGATTGTGTGTAGAAATGTGCTATAACTCTAACATAAATTTTCGAAAAATTTTGGACTGAATAAAAAATCTAACTGACTAATAACAATAATGACATTGATTAATAATTCAAAACCAAAATACAAACATGTAAGTAAATCCTGAATTCTTTTTGTTCATATACCAATCATTCAAAATTTCTTTTATTCAGCAATAGCTAAGAACACATGCATACGCACGAAATCATATTTACGAACTCTGCTTGGCGCGTAATTTAGGGAACGGCAGCGCTGCGGCTCTAGATGTTATAATTATTTATTGTTATCGATAAGGAAATGGAATGGTCAAACTGCACGCGTATTTAATTTTTTATACCCTGAATCCATTGAAAATGAATATTTCAGGGTATAATGTTTTTGTGCGAATGTATGTAACAGCAGCCGCATAACTTCGCAGTGAGCATATTACATGCATGCATATGTTTGTGTGTGCGTGTGTGTGCATGTGTTGTTTACTATTAACGAATAAATTAAACTTTTTATGATTGGTATTACAGCTCAATGGATTCATGGTATCTCTTAGTCGAGCAGTCTCGACTAGAGTTGTGTTACTTGTTATTTAAGCTCTCTAGCTATTATCGTTTGCTAGACGAACAGACTAACAACAACAGACAGGCGGATAGACAGCAAAAAACAAAAACATTGCACGTAATAAAAATAGGAAATCAGCGTTAATGTCATCCACAGGAGGTGATTTGACACACCCTTAACACGTTAACTCGTTTTCTTCTTTGTCCTTCCATGTAAACGCATCTCAATTCCTTATCAATAATAATCGATCATTGATTCATGGCTTGAAGACCATAAAAAAAAAAGTAAGAAAACTCTAGTCGGCGCGCCCGACTAGGGGATACCCTAATCCCACCCCCCCTTAGTTTTCTTAATATAGTCCATAACTCGTATGTACAACCATATCACGCAACTTAAGTATGTGCCAATGGTACTAAGAATGTCGATCAAAGAGGAATTATGCAAACAAATTCGACACACAGATTATGCCAGCACACTTTTGCAAGCTCATAAGAATTGTTCCGTTACTATTAAAGAAGAAGAATCGAAAACATATTCGCACAGCGACACACAGCGCCTGCGACTGTGACACACAGCGGCGAGCGGCAATTGGAAGTAGGTAGCAAAAACAATTCGAACACAATTCGACCCAAACTCAAAGGCAATTGCGGTTCTTAGAAAATTTGTTCGCGAGCATTTGCATGTATGTGTGCACATGTATACAAATTGAACATGTATAAGCGCCACCTGGTCTATGTGCGCTTTGCAGTTCAATCGCTGTAGATCTGGCCAAACATTTTGTTTAATAACTTTTGTGTTTATCAACGGATTTTGATGAAACTTTCACCATATGATTTAAATAATTGATTTAGTTTTCAAAAAGACCAAACACCATATATATTGCAACTGAAAATAATTTTCAAAATTGTGGGGAAATTTGGGGCCGGTATTAAAATGTAACAAAAACCGAAATTGGTAAAAATATAAAGCTACATGCGAAATTTTGAGTCTCTAGCTCTTAAGATAAAAAAGATAAAAAATCATAACTGATTTTTCATATGGTTTTAAATCGATAACAAATATTCAGGAATAGTTATCGATTTTCTGAAACAATATACGCGCCTAACAAAAAAAAATTCAAGTCTCAAGCTCTTATAGGTTCTGAGATCGACGCGTTCATACATACGGACGGACAGACAGACGGACAGGGCTCAATCAACTTGTCTTGTCGTCCTGATCAAGAATATATATACTTTTGGGGGTGTGGCACGCCTCCTTCTGCCTGTTACATACTTTTAACAAAAACATTATACCCTTTTTTCCCATTTTCAATGGGATCAGGGTATAAAAATGTGTGGGTATTTCTGTAAGAAATATTTATATTTTATATATTTTGGATTCGGAATTGGATAAATGCGCAGGCTCTGCTTTCTGTGCAAATTACGCAACGGAAGTGATTGGGCTGCATCATGGACATGCTATGCATTCGGACAGACAGATGAAAGAACGGACAGACTAACCGACTGCAACATTTTTATTTGTATTGATCTTCGATTGTCAACACAAGTATATATTCCAACATTTCATTTCTCTACCAAAATGCTCTAAGTAATATTTCATTTTTAAAAAAATGCCAGATTAATTACAGATTATAATAAACTGAACTGAACTAATAGTTTTAGGAATTTGTGGAAGCTTGGAGCCAGTATCCAAATGTATAAAAAATCGAAATTTTATAAAATGTCCCTGTAGCTAAATGCAAAATCTTTAAAGCTCTAGGTGTAAAGATAGGGGAGACATATAATCTGAATTTTGAGGTTTTTAATATTTGGACCTGAAAAAATTAAAGTGTTTACCTGTTATAGGTTCGGAGATCGGCGAGTTCATTCATAAGAACAGACAGAAGACCGCATTTTGTTTTACATGATGTGTATCAACTAAATAGTTTATACCATGGCACTCAAATTTGCAAGGTTAATACGTCAAGAAGGGTGAAAAGGCCTTCTAGTACCAGTAATGAATTCCTGGTTGTATGCAGAGCTATCTGTCTCCTTGTGTTTTTAGCCGCACAACACTCCGCAACCACAGCCCCCACAAATAATAGGGACAGACAGGAATTCCTTGTCTTTAAGCTTTACAACCATAGCACTCAAATTATCCCTTGAAAATAGTGCATGGGCCCTAAGCGGGCCTGGCTTCCTTAATGGGTTTTTACCCCCTCCTAAGTACCAGTTGTATATATCATTTTTACGGTTTGATTTTCATAACTGGTGGTATGCGGAGCTATCTTCTCCTCGTACTCATTAACGGGAGTACTCCGCAACCACAGCCACCACGTTTGCCTTCCTCAATGAATCAGTCTGCTAAGACTTGGAATAATTCAAGTTTAGCGGGGAAGGAAGATCCACCTTAGGTCGCACTGATTCCCCGTGGTACCGAGAACTTTGAGTGTCGGTGACCCCCACTTGTTCAGCATCGTAACTGCAGTCTCGCAAAGCATAAGCAATTGTGGACATAAGTCGCCTCTTACGATCAAGCCGCCACTGCTGTAGATCTATTCTATTGCCCGAATCTACACAGGAAATATTTGTTACATTCATCTGTGGTCAGATATAAGGATGGTTTCCCAAACCTATTCCGGCCTTTCTTGCATCACTACGATGCCGCCCATTTGCTACTTTTTGTTTCTTTCACCTCTGGTCGGATATAAGGATGGTTACCCAAAACTATTCTGGCCTTTCTCACGTCACTAAAATGACGAACGTTTGCTACTTTGTTCGCGTGCAACACCACTCACAACGGTGACTTCCGCTTCCGATCCGAAGATCATCCGCATCTCATCGACTACCACGTCATGTTACTGACCATCCTTTTTGACTTCGGTTTCCGATCATTGATCATCAACTTTCATCGGTTTGCTTCGGGCGTATCTTATCCCTCAACATTTTGTTACCCCGCGTGTAACACCACGGTTTTAGTAACTTACAACGGGTTCCACCACGTAGAACTATGCTGTTTACCACATAGAACCATCTCAGATAACTCAGAACGGACCAAGATCACCGTTATCGCATCGGTTTGCTTCGGGCGTATCTTATCCCTCAACATTTTGTTACGCCGCGTGTAACACCACGGTTTTGTAACTTACGACGGGCTTCCGCTTTCGGGTGACGAGTCCTTCCGCTTCGGCAAATACCCTCGTAGAACTATGCTGTTTACCACATAGAACTACCTCAGACAACTCAGAACTACCAAGATCATCGACATCGCAAGGCTGCCGGAACTAGCGTGTAGCGCACTAGAGCCAGACTGGTCGCATACCCCATTAGACCAGCCCAAAACATCAGGCATTAGTCGCCTCATACGACAAGTAGCCACCCCGCTGAGGAGGTATTCTTCTGTTCCGCCTCCCCACGGGGAAATAAGGACAAACAGAAGGACAGGGCTTGTAGTCCTAATTAAGAATCATGTGTCCTTCTGCCTGTTAGATACATTTAACAAAACCGCTATAGCCTGTTTTCCTATTTTCATTGGGATCAGAACATAAATATGAACTTACGACTTGCCCTCCGAATAATCGGGCAGAGATGAGTTTTTTTTAAGTGTTGTACATGTTTAAACTAAAGATTTAATCATTGGTATTTACTTGCGATGTTTGTAGAAATGCATTTACAGCAGACTCTTGCGCCCAAAAATCACGCAGAGCAAACTTCTCAGGTGTTTCTCGAGTCTGGTTGGTGGTCATCTTCGTTGTGGTCTACTCGGCGTATATATGTTCGGTAATTGGTTTTTCTTGTGAGGATTAGTTAGTCTTGACTTTATATTTTAGGCATAGATTGTGTCTTGAGTTGATTCGCCTAATACATGCATAAAAAGCACGGGTCAGTTCGCCTGACCTGATTTATATCAATATTTTGCTCGTCTATTGCTCTACCTCGGCCTCCAGTAATTTAAATAATTGGCCTTAATGCACCAAAAAAAATCATTTATCACCACTAATATAATTAATGTCACTCGCATTACGTGGCAGCATAAATCATATGCCTTGAGAAAATCGTTTGCAGCACTTAACAAATTATATTATATATGTTTGTTAGACCCGAACGTGCACCACTATGTCCGTGCTGCCGGGTGCCAACTGTTTAGCCTGTACGAACTGCTTGTGCTATTTGGTTCTTTGTGCCTATGTCCGCTGAAAAGTTGACAGTCCGCCAGACGACAGGCGACAATGGGTCACAAATTTTCTAGTACATACATAAACTAAGCAAACAAAAACCGAATTAGAAACAGAAACGGGTGGGCTGAGCGCCTTGATAGAACTCCGTCAGCTTATGTGTTCTCTGTGTGTATATGTGACTTTAGCATTTTCAAATAGCTCACAATTTCTATATAAGCCTACAAAATGGTAGCTAACGGTTTCGCTAAAGACGGGGCGGACGGTGGGGGCATTAACCATCAACAACAATGCCGAGAACACATATGCTGAACGACAATAGTGGCGTTTCAATTGCATTTCCGCTTGTACCAGTTTTCATTACAAAACTCATAAGTTTTAGTCAACAAGGTGAGGTAGGCGATAGCTATGAATGCGTCATCGACGACGTGACTAACTTAGGTATGCACAGCTCAGCCCTCAGGTTGGACAGTGCACGATCTGGTGGTAAAAGTGCTTGCAAATTCTAAGACACACTTTGGGCAAAATATAAAATGCCACTGAAAAAAATATAATTTTGTAAGTAGTTAGAAGATAAAAAATTAATAAACGATTTTGTTCAAATATTTAATGACTAAGGCACACACATACAGATACTACTAAAAAACAATATAAAATAAGAAAAACCAAAAATTCATTGCCTCGTTTTCATCAAGCAATGATTAGTGTTAACCACTGTTAGAGCCCAAAAGGCGGCCTTACTTCCTTTTCGTCTGCTTGACAACTTCCCTATTATCGCTCAATGGAACACGACACACAGGTAAATTGGTTTTCTGAGCCATCATTCCCATTCGAGACGGCTATAAATAAGTGATACCCTGAATCCTTTGAACTGTAATACCAATAATTAAAACTGTCATTTATTCATTAAAAGCAAAAAATTCATGCACAGACACACATGCACACGCAATATGCGTACTGCGTACTTCTGCGGAGACCGAGCTACGTCTGCAGCATAGGCTTTACTATGAAAACGTAATTGTTGAATAAGTTCTTTTAAACTAATTAATAAAATTTATGACATTAATTTGACATTTATATGTGCCTATTCGCCAAATCTCAAGTCTCTAGTATTTGCTACACGTGAGATGTAAGTTTTGGTGAATCTCTGGCTTTTATCGCTTGCGAGTTCGTTGCGTTCATACGTATGGACAGACGAACGGAGGACGGACAGGGCTGGATCAACTCAGCTCGTTGAGCTGATAAAGAATATATTTGTTATTACGGCACGGTTTGTTGACATTATTCTTTTCTACTTGTGTACCATTGTTTTAATAATTATATTTATTGGTTTGGTAAATATGTCTTGTATTTATCTCTTGGATTTTTAATTTCAGCACCGAGATAATTTAATAAGTGACTACATTATTTATTTCAACCGCACTTCGACTACCTAAATGCCTGTTACATACCTTAAACAAAGCCATTGTATTTTTTTCCTCAATGGGATCAGAATCAGAATTGCCATTGTATTTGAATTTTCTTTAAATTGTCTTTGAATAGTCAGCTGCCTATTTTAAATTGCTAGGCTCTACGTACCGCAGTGCAGTAAGCTATCATCTATTTATACCCTGATCCCATTGAAAATGGGAAAACAGGGTATAATGGTTTTGTTAAAAGCATGTAACAGGAAGAAGAAGGCGTGCCACACCCAATAAAGTATATATATTCTTGATCAGGACGACAAGACAAGTTGATTGAGCCCTGTCCGTCTGTCTGTCCGTCCGTATGTATGAACGCGTCGATCTCAGAACCTATAATAGCTAGAGACTTGCATTTTTTTTGTTAGGCGCGTATATACGACGCGCATATCGAGTTTGTTTCAGAAAATCGATAACTACTCGTGAATATTTTTATCGATATAAAACCATATGAAAAATCAGTTAGGATTTTCCATCTTTTTCATCTTAAAAGCTAGAGTGTCCATTCGCATGTAGCTTTATATATATTTTAACAAATTTCGGATTTTGTTACTTTTGAATTCCGGCCCGTTTCTACAAAATTTTAAAAATCATGTTCAATGGCAAATATGACATATATTTGTAAGGTGTTTGGTCTTTTTAAAAACAATGTTACAACATTTTATTACATAAAATGTTTGCCCACATCAACAGTGATTGAAATGCAAAGCGCACAGAGACAAGCTGGCGCTTATACATGTCCATTATGTATACATGTGCACACATACATTCAAATGCTTTATGTAACAGGCAGAAGTAGGCTTGCCACACCACATAAAGTATATATATTCTTGATCAGCTCGACGAGCTGTGTTGAACTAGCCCTATCCATTTGTCCGTCCGTTCGTGAAAACGCCTGGATTTCGTAAACACAAAAGCTAGAGACTTGAAATAAAAAGCAAAATGCTCGATAATACCATACGCTATACAAGCTAATTTTTTTTTAACGATAACTCATCCCATTTCCTTATAATTGATATCTATAGAAAATATCGTTTTGTTTGAGGCCTAGCATGCACACCGTCCCATATAGAATCCAAAATAGAATTATGGTTGATTTCTATAATGAATACGCATATTTTGTTATCTTTGAATTTTCGATGCCACGCTCCTTTTGCCCACAATTCACAAAAATTCACAAAACCCCTTAAATCAAATACTAGAGACTTGTTCTGAAAATTTTATTTAAAACGTATGTCTAGAAACAAAATTATTAAACAATTAAGTTTTCATAGTACAGCCTATGCACCAGCGGCAGCGCTGCCGCCTCATAACTGCCGCCTAATATTGCGTGCATGTTTGTGCAGGTGTATGTGTGTGCATGTGTTGTTTGTTATTAATGAATAAATGAGACTTTTAATGATTGGAATTACAACTCAAAGGATTCAGGGTATCTCTTAGCTAGCCGTCTCGACTAGAGTTTTGTTACTTGTTTTTGTTTGATCCACATTCTTCGTATCATTGTCACAGAATTAATATGATATTTTATATTCAAAAAGATGAAGGAACCAGAGAATCAAGATACTTCCTAGTTGGGCATCCCAGTTAGAGTTTTCCCAATTGTTTTTCAATTAATTACAAAGTGCCTGAATTCTGACTCTGACTTTGCGTGTTAAGTTTTTAAAGCACCAATTTCGATCTTAGTTTGCCGCGAACATTTCTGACAAAATCAAAAGCCTTCGCGTCCATTTTTGTTAAAATGTAGGTCACAGTATCGAACACAACCACAGATCCATAAATAATTTCCCAAGCACCGACAGTCCCTCTGTCTTTGTAGTTTCGTGCATTTGATTCGCGGTTTCTTATTCCAGGCTGCACCTAATAGCTTTAAAAGAACTATTTTAGCTCTAAAAGATGATGCTATAATATTTATAGTAATGAATTGACTTGCTGGCCACGACATTTACAGTGCCTCTCTGAGTTGACCTTGTTGCCCTTGACCAATTATTTCAACAAGGCAAATGCAACTTTCTGCACCCAAAATTATATCAGCTCCAAAAAGAATCCGCCCACTAGTCACGCACGTCCAGTTACGAATAAATTATGGTAAATGCTATGGTAAGCCTTGCTTTTTATTGCGTGCCAGTTGCTTAGCTCCTGTTAAATCAAATATGGAGCTAAATTAATTTCTATGATTTCACTAGCTTTTAACGCCTTTTCAAACAGCAGCTCTTTCTCTTTCAATTTTCATCAACATGCATACACTTTTAATTTCTTTAAGTGAAACGGAGCAAATTAAAGTGGACAGATGACAGCACTATGCATTTCAGCCATGTGCACGGCATGGCATTAACTCCCTGCTCCACTGCTTGATGCTGTGCTATTGTTCCATTTGCAGTGCCTTTTGTGGGCCTCATGCACTACACACACTCCATGAGACGACAGCACCCCTGGCAACCCGATCGGCGTATAGTCTTAGGTTTTGATTCTTCAGTAGTCTCATGATGCACTACTGTCTCATAACCTCGGGCATTGCACGAGGTTGGTAGTGCCTTTGGCTGGCTTTTGTGAGAACCTTTGCATAGGCATGAAGTAGGCACGTAACTAATGACGTAGCGAAAACGCAAAAAGTCGCAGATAAGCAAAATCATCCACTGATCAGACCACCAAAAAAATGTAAGTACCGATAATAGTTAAAATTGGATTTATTTTTGATCTTCCAATTATTTCATATATTAACATATTAACATAGCTCGTACATTGGTAGACCAAGTCGAGCGACTTAAGTCAATGGCAATGGTACTCATAATAAAAATAAAAAAAATATTCCGTTACTATTGAAAAAGAAAGAAATGAAAACACACTTTAATAGGTAGCCAACAACTCAAAGACAATTAAAAAACAAATCAACTCAAATTCGAACGCAATTTCCATTCTAACAATATAACATGCAAGCATCTTAGCAGATTTTTCATATGGTTTAAAAACGTTAACAATTATTAAGGAATAAATATCGATTTTTAAAAAAAACTCGTATTACCCGGGGTATTCACTTATATAAGGAAAAACATGTAACAAAATTCTAGTCGAAACGGCTCGACTAAGAGATACCCTGAATCCATTGAGCTGTAATCAATCATTAAACGTTTTATTTATTGATTAATAGCAAACAACCATTCACATACACAGCTAAACTTTATTGCTTAATAATAGACATATGTTCTTGATGAAATTTTCGAGGAAAGATTATGACATTCAATTGTACCTAGTTGCCAAAGATGACAAAATATGCGTCTTCAAACGGAGTGCACGCTATGCCCCAAAAACAGAAGAGTATTCTGTTTACACCCTGAATCCATTGAAAATGAAATTACATGGTATAATGTTTTTGTGAAAATGTATGTAACAGGCAGAAGAAGGCGTGCCTTACCCCACAGTGTATATATATTCTTGATTAGCACGACGAGCTGATTTGAACTTGCCCTGGATTTCATAAAGCTAGATACTTGAATTAAAAAGCAAAATGCTCGATAATACCATACGCTATACAAGTTTATTTCTTTTCTATAACATCCCATTTCCTTATAATCGATAACTATCGAAAATATCGCTTTTGAATCCTAGCGTGCATACCGTTCAAGATAAAATCGTGCATCGTAAGTTGTGGTTGATATCTATAATGAATACGCATATTTTGTTATCTTTGGATTTTGACGCCACGCCGCCTTCGCCCACAATTGACAAAAATTCACAAATTCCATATATCAAATACTAGAAAGTTGACATTTCGCAGATAGGTACATATGCATGTCCAAAGTATGCCCTAACAATTTCATTAATTTCTAGAAAAAAAATTTATTGAACAATTAAGTTTCCATAGTACAGCCTATGCTGCAGCCGCAGCGCTGCCGCTGTATAACTGCGCAGTACGCAGAACGTGAGCATAAGCGTGCGTATGCATGTGTTGTTTGCTGTATATGAATAAAGCAATCTTTTAATGATTGCTATATCAGCTCAAAGAATTCAGAGTATCTCTTAGTTGAGTAGTCTCGACTAGAGTTTTTTTTACTTTTCTTAATTATTAATTACTACTACTAATTACTAGCGTCGCCGACCTTTTCATAGTTCTTTTACTCTTTGAAATGATTTTTCTCTTAGGAACACCACAGTCAGCCCCAATTCACGAATTTATAGTTTGCGTGTGTGGTGTGTATAAAGTGAAGCTCTCACAAATAAGCACACACGCACCCACACACAAATACCTACAAGCAGTTAAAGTGAGTGGGTACACAGCAGAGTGGAGTACAGAGGTTAAGCGCCCACGCCGAAAGCAAGTATTTTCAAAAGCTGAGTACTAAAAACTAATAACTAAGCGAGAACGAGAAATGGCCAATAAAAAGGAAAGTGTTCTCTGAAAAAAAAAATGGTAGAAAAACAAAAGTGAGAGTTTTTTACCTTTTTAGGCCAAGTTATCCGATTTTGGGGTTGCGACTGACCGCAAAACTAAAATATAGTTTTATATATTTCTGTTTCAATTTGCATAATTAAACCAAAATATACCAGTTTCTATGATTTTGCACTAAAGTTGTCGTGAAAAGAAGCACTTAAAATTCAAAATGCAATATAGTAGAAAAAATAATAATTTAAATTAAAGCTAAACACGCGTACCTTATAATACAAGTTATAAGGGAAAGAAAACTTACCTTGAAAGCCTTGAATGAGGATACCACATAGAATGCTCCGTCCTCCAGTTCATCTAGGTGGTATTTTCGATCGCCATCCATGGAAAAAACATAGCGTGCACCGCGTGGCAAGTCCATTTTGGGAGAAATCTTGTCGAGCAGATTGTCCAGCGAGGTAACATCTCGCCCGGGACGATAGCGCCACTCAACGCCCGGAAAAAATGGGTCGCCGTTGCGATAGAAAACAACGCGACGAGCTTTCCAGTATGATAGATTCGAGTAACGAGAGGCAGCAGCACTAGAGATTTCTGGTCGTGATTTTGAGCGTACAAGCGGCACGACTGGCGGTTGTTCCGAATTTTCGCTCATGTTATCCAAATAGTTGGGACTAAAAGTATGACTCTGGTTGTTCTTCTGAGTGGCAACACCTCTAACGGGCCCACTGGTTCTTCCGTTATGTTGTGGCCAAGCGTCACCGCCAGCGGTACGGATTCCAGCTGCACCTTCACCAACCGTCGGAGCTACACTGCTATTACCATGTAAGTCCCCGACTGCTAAGTCATCATTCCCATCATATTGATCATTTTGGTGATGTATTTGAAAGCTTGTTGAGCTACCGGCCCGTCGATTAGTAGGACTCTTAGTAGGACTAATGCAGTTACCATCGGAGTTTCGGTCCAGTTGCGAATTGTAGTTTTTTACGAGGTTATCGTTATCATCGAAATGGGCTGTCGTCTCCGTGAATGTCGGCGAAACGTTTCCTTCGAGTTGTGAGTTCGAACTAATTTGAGGCATTGTTTTGCTGCCGAGAACGGGCTTGCCATTAACAGCTGCGAGGCCACCATTGCCTTCGTCATCGTAATCTCCATGACCAACATTAGTACCAGCACTTGAATCAAGACCAGCACCAGTACCAGCGTCTACATAGTCGTTCTCTTCGGTGGACATTGTTCGTATTGCTAAGACTATGTTCAAATTCTCTTTGCTTTCTGTGGTTCTCCGATTCTCTCCTTCTCTGCTTCCTTCGCACTCTCTATATATTTTTCTGGGGTAAAACAAATGTCAGCGTGACGTTGCCTTTCGTGACCCCTTTGTTGTGGTCAAAAGTCGCCAGGGTAGCGTTGATGTCTCGTCGACTCAAAACGAAACGAAAGAGCTTCTGCTACTATATTAGTTCATGTATATGATTTTGATAACCCGAAGTCGACGTAAGTTTCGTGTTCTGTGACGTTCTGATTGTCAATTAAATTTTTTTGTTATTGTATTTCAATTGTGGGTGGTCCTATAAATGCATGAGACAATTAAACTCTTATCATATCGAGCTGCATAGCAATGAAAATTCTTTTAAAATCTATTTGGATATTTTAACTCAACTCATAGCCGCGACACTCGTTAAACGCAATATGTTCATGTCATGTGTATTTTCAGTAGCTCCTAAGATGCACTTCTGACGCAACCTTACAATTGTCGGATAAAAACTTTTCAGTTACTTCTTTTGAAAACAGTGAAACAGTTTAAGGAGCCCATTTTCCCGACATCTCACGACAATGATGCCAGTTCTAGGCGCTTAAATGCGAAAATCGAGCTATATATATCTTATTTTATACATTTCTCCTTAACGTGTCCAACATAGCACTATGCCTGCGAAGTTACAGTTTCAAGCCAGTTGGCGAAATTAATCTGTTATACATATAAGTATTTTTATTTATATATAATTATTAACACGTTCTGAAGCTGAGCAAGAACTGAGCATAACTTAATTCAAGTGTTGTAGTCCGTTCACCCTCTGGGGGTTAACTCATATGCTAGTATTTTGAAACTTACAGTTCCAAAATTGTTTATTTTGTATAATAATTGGTTGGTGAAATAGACACTTGGCGACGAATTCTATATTTTTTATATTCGACTTACCTGGCTTTTTTAAATTATTTTTATTTCAACACTTTACAAATCTGTGCTTCTATTTTATGATGTAGTCTATTCGGAATTTATTGCTGCAAAGAGGTTAATGTCACTTTAATTTCAGACTTCTGGTTGACTTCTAATTTTAACCAGCTTCCGACTCGTTCAGTTGCCCTAATTTCCTAACAATCAGGTGCGAATTTTCATTTATTTGAGGCCAGCCGGCGACGCTGAAAGAAGAACCAATATTTATTTATTCGACACACATTTATTTATTTATTTAAATATCTTATAAAAAAGTTGTAAAAACACGGTGAACAACTTTCAGCTTGATATACTGTAGTAAAACTTACTTATGTTGTGGACAATGCAGAAGAAATGCCGTCTAACAACTAAGCCGGTCGAAATGATTTTGAATTGTGTTTCAGGTGTCCACTCTAAAGTCCTCCATGTAACCATTTTTTTTTAAGAGAGCGCCTCGGGCTCAGTCGACGACGACGACGACATCGTGGGCATTGAATTACGTTTTGTCGTTGTTTTGCTTTGCTTTTGGTGCAAGTGCCTGACTTATGGGTTAATACTGCCACGCGACTTTGCCGGCATTACGTTGGCCGTTCGCCTAATTGTGCTAGTCGTCCGAATCCGTAGTAGGCATTGTGCCTTTCGCCATTCTTTAAACTATTTCTCCGCTTCCTCCCAATGAAATACAAACTCCTCAAAAAAAAACCTAGCGGGAGGCTTAAACACGTCAGCGACATTACGAGGAAAGTGCTCGATTCAATTTGTGCCATCACAAAAGTTAGCACTTGTTACTTAATGGTTTAAGCGTTTTGTTATCAAATGTATGTACAGAGGGATACCGTAAGCTTTAACCGAATAGGAAAATTATTTAAAAAAGACATTAAATGCAAACTATTTCGGTGCTAGAGACTAAAATTTGGAATGATACGCTTTCCATGGAGGACATGCAAAGTCCAGTATGTGAGAAATGCTATTACTAAAAAAGATCCAGTGACAGTTTATCTGAAGATCTTATGCAGTTTGACAGAAAAAATATATCTATGCCCTCTAAGACTGCTGCCGACTAGAACTCAATTATATAATAAAATCAATTATAAAATCAATTAAAAACTAATTGAAACTAAAAACTAATTATAATACTATTTTACACTCAATGGATACATTTTGAGTTTTTCACCAATATTTAAGCACATGGTATTATTTTAAGAGTTATGGGCTTATGCCAATCTTGATGACATGACTTTCATTTAGGGTAATAGTGATTCTGATTTGCTGTTGGCAGTCTTCTGGTATTGTGCTAGTACTCTCTACTCTACTCTTTAACTTAGAGCATAGGGATGTAATACATTTTTCATTGCTTAGTTATGAAATACAACCTTAAAGAGTATTTATACTTAAATATTCTTTTAATCACTATATTTTGTTATACCCTGAATCCATTGTTTTATTTCTTGTAATGAATAATTATATTTATGTTTTAACAATCGCGTGGGCAATGAACGTTTGGTGAAACGTTTGTTGAAGTTAATGTAATATTTTAATATTAGTTCCGGAAAGTGCGTGATTTGCACTCATTTTGAAATGGTGAATTATTCAGCTTTAAGTAATTATGAAATTAACAGTAAGAATTTTGCACACAGGCGCACCGTACTGCAAAATACTCCTTCAATACTAAAGACTACAAAATTAGTTTTTTCGATCTACGACACCTCAAATCAAATATTCAATTTCGTTTATGTATGTATTTAAAAACTGTTGCACCTACGGTTTTTAGGCTACAAAAATTAATAAATATAAAATGTTATTTGTTGAATCGATTAGTTTTATTAAATCCTAGTTATATATAGTTCAGAATATATAAAATGTGTCCGTTTACCATAAGGTATAGGCATGGATATCTATATCTTTTTCGATGCAAATTATCAATATGAGTTATATTCCGACTTCAAATCTCTAGTAATCTCTCATGCGAAATGCAGAGCCTTGATATTCTAATCTATCGGCTAGTTACTGTATTATTTTCTAAGAATCTTAATTGCTTTTAAATTTGGTTTGAATTGTAATAAAATTGTATTTGAATTGTCAGCTATTTCATTTAACTTAAATATTTTACTCGACTTTATGGACCTCAGTGCAAAGAGTATAATGTGCTGTAGTTTCTTTAATAGTAATGGCACATTTGCTTAGGTTATGCAAAACTGTGTTGGATTATATATTTTTATACCCTGAATCCATTGAAAATGAAATTTTAGGGTATAATTTTTTTGTGAAAATCTATGTAACCGGCAGAAATATACATATTCTATTCCTAAATTATACATATTCTAGATCAGCTTAACGAGCTGAGTTGATCTAGTGCTGCCGCTGCGTAAACTACGCAGTTAGCAGAGAACGTGCATATGCATATTAAAAAAAAATATTTAAATGGAAAAAAATTCGTTGATGAACCCAAAAGTTATTTAACAAATGCTTTGGCCATTTTGCAAAAGCGTACGAAAGGCAGAGCGCGAAGAGCTGACGTCCTTTTTCTATACATGTACACATATACATTCAAATGCTTACGTACTGTATTCTAAGAATCGCAACTGCGTTGAATTTGGGTTGAATCCGTTAATAAACACAAAAGTTATTAAGCAACATGTTTCGTCACATAGCAAAAGCATGCAAAATGCACTAGTCAGCAACGCGAACTGGCACCTGCAGACTTTTATATTCAAGGAATACAGAATTGTCAACTAACCCAAGTTTCAGAGGATATTTAACTTGAAATTTGCCACTAGCATTGGAGTAACTCAGTTAGATGAGACGACGCCCGCAGTACGAAAAGGTTGTGGGTCGAGTCCGGATAGTATTATATTATTTCTTTTACCTTGATTCCATTGAAAATGGGGAGAGGCAGAAGGAGGCGTGTCACACCTTATAAAGCATATATATTAATGATCAGGACGATAAGCCGAGTTTATTTAGCCCTGTCCGTCTGTCTGTCTGTCCGTCCGTCCGTCCGACTATCTGTACGAATTTACGAACGCGACGATCTTAGAACCTACAAGAGCTCGAGACTTGAATTTTTTGTTAGGTCTGTATATAGTACACTCATATCGAATTTGTTTCAGAAAATCGATAACTCTTCCAGATTAATTGTTATCGATTTAAAACCATATGAAAAACCAGTTAGGGTTTTTTATCTTTTTCATCTTAAGAGCAAGAATCTCAACATTTTTCATGTGTCTTTATGTATATTTTTACTATTTCGGTTTTTGATACAATTGGATACCTCAAATTTCCCCAAAATTTTAAAATTGCGTTCAAATTATGTGCAAATATGGCATATATGTGAAGAATTTTAGTTTTTAAAAACATAAAAGTTATTAAACAAAATGTTTGGCCACTTAGCCAAGCTGGGCCAAGTTGGCGACTATACATGTTCATTTTCAATACATGTGCACACATACATTCAAATGCTTGCAAACTATATTTTAAGAATCGCAATTTTTGAGCAGCTCGACGAGCTGATTCGATTTAGCCTGCTCGTCCGTTTCTCTGTCCGTCTGTAATGGTATTCCAGCTCCTCTTTTGATGCCGAATTTATCTCGTCAATCGTAGAGTGGTAGCGTCTTTTCATGGGTCTTTTCAGTTTCGGAAATAATAAAAAGTCACAGGGGTTCAGATCTGAAGCATACGGTGGCTACAGCATTATTTTTGTGTTGTTTTTCAGTCTTCGTTCGTCCGGCAACTTTTATTGAGCTTTGGTGATAACCATAAGTTTAAGATTCGTGAATATTTTAATATTTCTCATAATTTATGCATATATGAATAATATTTCCTGTTCAGAATCACTTCTTTAAGTCACCAATAAAATAAAAAGTTTATATTTTTAAATACGTGATAGTAATGCCCAACACTTTCTGTCTCTATTTTTCGATAAATCTATGTTTTGACACCACAGAGCACACCGTGCTAATTAGGCCGCAGGCAATTTAGAACCCAGTTTTGAGCTTTGTCAATTATCAAGCCATTTAAATTATAAATAACTATAAAATTTGTTTACGTTGAGCGTCGACAAATTAATAAAAGCTTTCATATGCATTTAAGTGGGGCGAGATGCGAATTGAAGGATCACAGACGGATAAATCAGGTAATTATCCATAAGATTTACAAAATATGGTAAATTAGGCTGCGAGACTTCAACGTCAGTATTAACTTGTTAGCTTGTTTTGTGTAAAATATTGCAAAGAGATAATAAAATATGTAGTTATGATATAAAAATATAGTTAATATAATAACAATAATTGTTGCAACTAAAATATAAATAAGTGTATTATTTCCTGTTAACATTGGTTGATTCTTATCATTTTGTTGCCATGAATTAGTGAGCTTACATTAGTTTTTTGACAATTTTGCTGTATAAATGTTTTCGATAAATTCCAAGTTATTACTGTACTTGGTTAAATTAATCTTATTAGCTCCTTTGCAGTTATCTATATATTATTACAAATAGGATTTATTTCTGCAAGAATCGTTCATTTCTTCGTTTTCTATATTATAAACTTTGTTATTTTGATAGTAAGATATAATCTAGTTAGTAACTTTTAGAGTCGGGATAATGAACTATTTTTATAGCGTTAAAGGTTTGTGCGTTATCGATAATTATCGAAAATATCGCTTTGTTTTTGAGGCCTAGCGTGCACACCTTTAAAGATAGAATCGTGCACTAAAATGTAGTTGATTGCTTTGTTGAATACGCGTATTTTGTCATTTTTGGATTTTTTATGCCACCCCCTTTGCCCACAATTCAACAAATATTACAACTCACGTATATCAAATACTAGAGTTTTGAAATTTAACAAATAGGTACATTTGAATGTCATAATCACTCCCCGAAAATTTCATGAAGAACATAAGTTGAGAAAAAAAGTTATTAAACAATAAAGTTTGCATAGCACAGCCTCTGCTGCAGCCGCAAAACTGCGTAGTGAGCATATTACGTGCATGTTCGTGGATGCATATGTTTGTGTGTGTGCATGTGTTGCTTACTATTAATGAATAAGTGAAACTTTTTATGATTGGTATTATTTTCATTATAAACAAGTAACGAAACTCTTGTCGAGACTGCTCGACTAAGAGATACCCTGAATCTATTGAGCTGTAATACCAATCATAAAAAGTTTCACTTATTCATTAATAGTAAGCAACACTTGCACACACACAAACATATGCATCCACGAACATGCACGTAATATGCGTACTGCGCAGTCTTGCGGCTGCAGAAGAGGCTGTACTATGGAAACTTTATTGTTTAATAACTTTTTTTCTCGACTTATGATCTTAATGAAATTTTCGGGGAATGATTATGACATTCAAATGTACCTATTTGCCAAATTTCAAGTCTCTAGTATTTGATATGTGCGAGTTGTCATTTTTGTTGAATTGTGGGTGAAAGAGGCGTGGCATCAAAAATGTAAAAATAACAAAATGTGCGGATATAATATAGCAATCAACCACATTTTAGTGTACGATAGTGTACGCCAGGCCTCAAAAACAACTGCTCGACTAAGAGATACCCTGAATCTATTGAGCTGTAATACCAATCATAAAAAGTTTCACTTATTCATTAATAGTAAGCAACACTTGCACACACACAAACATATGCATCCACGAACATGCACGTAATATGCGTACTGCGCAGTCTTGCGGCTGCAGAAGAGGCTGTACTATGGAAACTTTATTGTTTAATAACTTTTTTTCTCGACTTATGATCTTAATGAAATTTTCGGGGAATGATTATGACATTCAAATGTACCTATTTGCCAAATTTCAAGTCTCTAGTATTTGATATGTGCGAGTTGTCATTTTTGTTGAATTGTGGGTGAAAGAGGCGTGGCATCAAAAATGTAAAAATAACAAAATGTGCGGATATAATATAGCAATCAACCACATTTTAGTGTACGATAGTGTACGCCAGGCCTCAAAAACAAAACGATATTTTCGATAGTTATCGGTTATAAAGAAATGGGACGCGTTATCGAAAAAAAAAACTCGTACAGCGTATGGTATTACCGAACATTTCGCTTTGTATTTGAAGTCTCTAGCTTTTGTGGTTTATGAAATCTACGTGTTTATACGAACGGATGGACGGACAGACGGACAGAGCTAGTTCAACTCAGCTCATTAAGCTGATCAAGAATATATATACTTTATGGGGTGTGGCACGCCTCTTTCTGCCTGTTACATACATTTGCACAAAAACATTATACCCTGAAATTTCCAATTTCCATGGATTCAGGGTATAAAAACTAAGAGCGGGTGGGGATAGGGTATCCCCTATTCGGGCGCGCCGACTAGAGTTTTCTTACTTGTTTCATATTTACATAATTAAATTAATATTAAATGGATCCCCATGTAAAAAAAAATGTTTTATCCATTAATAACATAGATATTTGCATCCAAAGTTTTCAGTGTGCCAACTTATTGTTGACAGACTGTACATGCTAAATCCTGGAATATTTATCGATTTTCTGAAACAAATCGTATACACGGGCATAGCTCTTATAGGCTCTGAGATCGACGCTTGCATACATGCGGACAGACGGGCAAGGCTCAATCAATTCGTCCTGATCAAGAATATATATACCTTATGGAGTGTGGCACGCTTCCTTCTACCCTGTTTTCCCATTTTTAATGGGATCAGAGTATAAAAATTACAACGTGTGTGCGTGCTAAACATATAGACTAAAAGCACATTACTGAGTAAATATTTGCAAAGTTATCACCCATTCCAGAATTTCTCTGGGGCTCATAAACCCGAACACACGTACCCATTGTATATACACCGTTCCTTTCTTTTCCTTTTCAAAGCATATTTCAATGGAGGAAATTAAAAATAGGAGCATACCTCTGCTGTACTCTTAAATATATACATTCATGATTATGTCTTTGCGAAATATTTACAAAAAAATGTCAAGGCAGTCAGTCAGTTTGTAGACAAGGCGGGCGTGGCGTGTGGAGCAACAATTTGCATATAAAAAGGGTTGTTATACTTTAAAAAGCAGCGTGTCCCATCATCTGCATTAGGGTAGATATGACATGCATTAAGATAAGGTACTTACAGCAACGGTTACAATCGGACCGAATGCAAAGCCAACTACGTAATTTTAATATATGCGCGAGTAGAAGAAACCATAGACATGTATGTATTTCTGAACATCTGCAAGTAAATGCAAAATATTAAAAAATTAATTAAAGGTAAAAAGTTTAAGGTTTTTTAACATACTACCAAAATAACTCAAATTGAAATGCCTTGCCTTGAATTTATCTTTTCGATGACTTTTGAAAAGTCATTGACATTGTCTCAAAGCTAAAAAAACTAAAATTAATTTTTATTATAGATCATTTATTTATTTAAAGAAGTGTCAAGAAATGTTACAAGTAAAACAAAAGTAAGAACGTTTCGTAACCGAATGCGTGATACTTTTTTCCAGTAGGTGCAGCGGTAATTTAGGCTTGAAAAATATTTAATTGATCAAGAGAGGAACTCAGCAGCAACTTAAAAGTACAAAAATTATTACGTAACAATTATAATTCAGAATATATAAAATTTTTCCACACCCTTTCAGAAATATTTCTTATATTCCACGCCCCTAAGGAGGCGTAAAATTAATTTTTGGAGCATCGATAGAGAAGGTTAAGAGGAATACAAAATTCAAGTTTTTTCCTAACTTGATAGTTCAGAAAATATTGAATCTCCCGATTTGTGGGCGTAGATATCCAATTTACAATATTTGTGGGTCATCAATATATTCCTAGTTCCAAGCCCCTAGCAAAAATCAAGCTAAAAATATAGACGTATTCTAAAAATAGACAATAACATCACTATTTTCCATAAGCAGAGAAAATGTTCCGTTACTGTTAAAACAAATAACAAACTTTAGTCGGATCCCTTCCGATCATAGTTTTTGAATATAGCCTAGATATGTATATAACTCGTATGTAGAGCCATATTATGCAAACAAATTCGACAAAAAGATTATACCAAAACACAATTTGTAAGCTCCCAAGAATTGTTCCGTTACTATTAAAGAAGAAGAATCGATAACATATTCCCACTGCGACACACAGCGCCGAGCAGCGATTGAAAGTAGGTAGCAAAAACCATTCAAACACAATTCGACCCAAACTCAAAGGGAATTGTGATTTTTAGAATATTGTGCGCGAGCATTTGAATGTATGTGTGCACATGTATGGCCAAACATTTTGTGTTTATCAACGGATTTTGATGAAACTTTCACTTTATGATGTAAAAAATTATTGTTGTTTTTAAAATGACCAAAAAACCCTATACATATATGCCATATTTGCCATTGACCATAATTTGTAAAATTTCTAACTAATTTTTCATATATATTCATGAGTAGTTATCGATTTTCTGAAACAAACTTGATATGCGCGTCGTATATACGAGCACATAAAAAAAAATTCAAGTCTCTAGCTCTTATAGGTTCTGAGATCGACGCGTTCATACATATGTCCGTATGGACGGACAGACAGACGGACAGGACATATTTTACAAAAGTCGTGTTTTTATACATTTTGCTAATGCTGTTAAAAACATTCACTTTTCATTGGTCACTAGAAAGTGTTATCCTATTATAAAACAAGTAACTAAACTCTAGTCGAGACTGCTCGACTAAGAGATACCCTGAATCCATTGAGCTGTAATACCAATCATAAAAAGTTTAATTTATTCATTAATAGTAACCAACACAAGCACACACACACACACAAACATATGCATGCACGTAATATGCTCACTGCGCAGTTTTGCGGCTGCAGAAGAGGCTGTGCTATGCAAACTTTATTGTTTAATAACTTTTTTTCTCGACCTATGTTCTTAATGAAATTTTCGGGGAATGATTATGACATCTAAATGTACCTATTTGCCAAATTTCAAGTCTCTAGTATTTGATATACGTGAGTTATCGATTTTGTTGAATTGTGGGCGAAAGGGGCGTGGCATCAAAAATCCAAAAATGACAAAATGTGCGGACTCAAAATAGCAATCAAACACAACTTAGTGCACGATTCTATCTTTAACGGTGTGAACGCCAGACCTCAAAAACAAAGCGATATTTTCGATAGTTATCGATAAAAAAGAAATGGGACGAGTTATCGAAAAAAAAAAATAAACTCGTACAGCGTATGGTATTATCGAGCATTTTGCTTTTTATTTGAAGTCTCTAGCTTTTGTGGTTGCAGAAATCCAGGTGTTTACACGGACGGACGGACGGACAGACGGACAGGGCTAGTTCAACTCAGCTCATCGAGCTGATCAAGAATATATATACTTTATGGGGTGTGGCACGCCTCCTTCTGCCTGTTACATACATTTGCACAAAAACATTATACCCTGAAATTTCCATTTTCAATGGATTCAGGGTATAATTAATATTTTGTTAAAGTAATTATCAAACTTATAAGTATTATATATCTGGTCTCTTATACTTTCCTAAAAAGCCATCCCGAGACATTTGCAATGACTCACAGCACGAGCGTTATGGATTGGAGCATTATTTTATTGGAAAATCCTTGACAATGGACCTATGAGATCCTTAATTACAAAGTGGTTGCATTGTGAACTGCTTTCCAATGCTAACTTGAAATTTGCTACTTGATTGCCAAGTAAAGCAGTAGCTTCGTGAGTGGAACGACGCCAGACGATTAAAATATTTGTTTGTTTTTATAAATTATGTATAAAGTGAATAAAAACTATTTAGGTTTAAAAATTGCGGTTCAATATTCAATAAGTAGCATTCGCTGTTGTTAGAAACGTAGTCCAACAACGAATATCTGGGGGTGTGGGTTCGGCTCCACCCACGCGTGGTACATATTTATTAACCAATTTGTTTGTAGATACAATTTATTGTGTATTTTCGTTTTTTTTGTTACATAAATGGGCAAATATGTATGTGAAACATTTTTAAAAAAATAAAAATATTTTTATTTTAAAAAATTTGCTGCTCGGCGTTTTGTGCCGCAGTGTTCGTTTTTTATTTAACAGTAATGGAACAATTGGGCGTGCAAAAGTATGTTGGTATAATCATTTTGTAGAATTTTTTACATAATTATTTTTTGATCGACATTTTTAGGACCATTTTCATAAATTTAAGTCGCGTTATAAAGTTCTACATACGCGTTATGGGCTATATTCAAAAGCTAAGATCGGATGGGACCGGGGTAATTTCAAACGCTTAAAAGCCATTACCATTTCAGATTGTATGATGAACACTTACCTTTTAACGCGTTTACACTGCCTATTTTTCAATTCGCCATGAAATATAACAATTTACCGTTCATCTCGAGAAGTTGGTGTAGTTTGCCCAAAAAAGTGTTTTCCATAAGCTTAAGTTTTTTTCTAGACATACGTTCTTAATGAAATTAAAAGGGTATAATAATGACATTTGTTTGTGCCTATTTGCAAAATTTCAAGTCTCTAGTATTTTATATACAAAAGTTAGTTATCGACAGTTATCGATTATACGGAAATGGGATGGGTTATCGAAAGAAAAAACAAGTAAGAAAACTCTAGTCGCCGCGCCCGACTAGGGGATACCCTAATCCCACCCGCTCTTAGTTTTTTTAATATAGTTCATAACTCGCATGTACAACCATATCACGCGACTTAAATCTATGCCAATGGTACTAAGAATGTCGATCAAAGAGGAACTATGCAAACAAATTCGACACACAAATTATGCCAGCACACTTTTGCAAGCTCACGAGAATTTTTCCGTTACTCTTAAAGAAGAAGATCGAAAACATATTCGCACAGCGACACACAGCGCCTGCGACTGTGACACACAGCGCCGAGCGACAATTGAAAGAAGGTAGTAAAAACAATTCAAACACAATTCGACCCAAACTCAAAGGGAATTGTTTTTAGAATATTGTGCGCGAGCATTTGAATGTATGTGTGCACATGTATGGCCAAACATTTTGTTAAATAACTTTTGTGTTTATCAACGGATTTTGATGAAACTTTCACTATATGATTTAAATAATTATTGTTGTTTTTAAAAAAACCAAACACCCATATATATGTCATAATAAATAACATACATTATTTTTAAAATATTGGGGAAATTTGCCGGTATCCAAATGTAACAAAAACCGAAATAGGTGAAAATATACATAAAGCTACATGCGAAATTTTGAGTCTTAAGATGAAGATAAAAAATCATAACTGACTTTTCATATGTTTTTAAATTGATAACAAATAATCTGGAATAGTTATCGATTTTCTGAAACAAACTCGATATGCGCGCTGTATACACAAGTCTAACAAAAAAATTCAAGTCTCTAGCTCTTATAGGTTCTGAGATCGACGCGTTCATATATACGGACAGACGGACGGACGGACAGACAGACGGACAGACGGACAGACAGACAGACAGACAGACGGACAGAGCTCAATCAACTTGTCTTGTTGTCCTGATCAAGAATATATATACTTTTGGGGGTGTGGCACGCTTCCTTCTGCCTGTTACATACATTTATCAAAAACATTATACACTGTTTTACCATTTTTAATGGAATCAGGGTATAAAAATAAAAATTGTGATCGTGTAGGTAAGTTATATGCGGGTAATTCACAATTCGGCACTTCAATTGAAAGTTATAAGAAGGATGAAAGTAGCTAAATGAAACTCAAATTCGTTTCGACCACTTATACATCTCTCGCATCCAACTACAGGGCACAGAGATTTCTTGACAATGGGGCTATACCCGAAAAATACTTGAGAAAAACGTGTTAAATCGCGCTCAAGTGTTAATGCAATAAACATTTTTAATAAATAAAGGTATTACTTAGGCAAGTGCTATCTGAAACATACAATATATGTATATATATTTACCAAAAATTTAAGTGATATATAGCAACAAGCTTTTGATTGGCTTGTGATTAGAGGAGGTTACCACAGCCCATTAGGTATTTGGATAAGGACGCTAAGCTGAGGATTACCACACCTATTTATAAATGTTATTAATAGCAAAAAAAGGCTATGTATGCATTGATATATTATATATTATAACATAACAAAACAAAGACTGTGCCAATATTTATTATAAATATTATTATAATCATTTTATTGGTATGTATGAAAAGTTAACAGCATTTTTTATGTCGTATATACATGTATGTATGTCGTTTATATATCTAAACGTGTGCGTCCTCTAATACACAAATTTCACGCAATACCTTTTATTGGACTTAGAAACAGCCTTTGTGCTGTAGCGGGCGCTTGATTGGCGGCGACTCCGTAGCAGACAGACGGAAATAAAAACAGAGATAATATTCAGCGTCTCGCTTCGAACATTAAAACTCGTAGGCCTGCGGATTATAAAGTTAAGTTCAATTTATAGCAAAAACAAAGAAAAGAAAAAATCAATAAGTATATTTGGGTATATATTGCAACAACAAATTTTCAGCGAAGCAACTAAAAGTATAATAAAAGTATCAAGTGTAAAAAAAAAAATGAAATAAAATGGATCGAGTTTGTTAGCATATATTATAAAAATCCCAAACTTTTAATTGAAACTTGGTTGCATCGAATCACGGAAACCCATTTACACTTACCCATTGTACCTTAACACGTAATATGTCTACAATATTTTTTTGTTTATAGTTGTTTGTTTTTACAAGAGAAATAAAAAATAAAAGAATAAAAGATTATTAACAATACACAAAAAATGGCTTTCTTACAGAGAGTATTTTGCATTATTTAAGACTATACTATAATAATACTACTTAAGTCAGAGTCAACTTTTCTATAGATCCAGTTACATTTTTCAGATTAATGAGCAACATATGGCAAATGGATGACACTTTACGCTCTACAGTGACTGTGGAAATAATGTACAGATTCATCAATAAATAATATATCAATATGTGAGTGGTAATTTGAGATTGAATACAAAGTGCTCATTAACAATTCTCTAATGTTTTGAGTAAGGGATATATTAAAAAAAATCAAAATTGTATAAGATATACATATATGCACATATCTACATTCTAGCTCTGAAACTAAAGCGTTCGTAGATACGAACAGAATTAGCTCATCGTCGTAATGAAGAATATCCATAAAATTTTATCACAACCTCCATTTGAATATTATATACATACATAAAAGCAAATAACAAAGCTATAGTCGCGACGGGTCGACTAAGATATACCCTTAATTCTTTGAGTTGATATACCAATCGTCAAAATATTATTTTATTCATTAAAAGCAAACAACAAATGCACAAACCGTAGTACTTGATCTACGGGACTTGTGAATATTTGCTAATTGCGGACAAATGGGGATGGCATCCAAAATCAAAAGATGACAAAATATGCGTATTCCTTATAGCAATCAACCACAACTAAAACGGAACCAAATTTTCGATAGTTATCGACAATAGGGATGTGTCTCTAGCTTTTCTTGTTTTGGAGATCGCTGCGCTCATACAGACGGACGGACAGGGCTAGATCGACTCAGTTCTTCGAGCTGATTAATATATTATATATACTTTATGGGGTGTGTCACGCCTTCTTCTGCCAAAACAAATATGCCTTGAAACTTAATTTTCAATGAATTCAGGGCATAACTAGTGTCAGCGCTTTGGATGCAGCCTAGGCCTTACAGTGCAATCCTTATTGTTGAAAAATTTGTATGTAGACGTACGTTTTGAAAACGGAACTAAATTTTTGATTATTATTGATAGAATTTAAAAATGCCAGTGTCTTGCTTCTGACGCTTATTATTTCGTTTTATTAACGCAAGTCATTTTGCCGCTTTTTATGCTAGAGACATACAATTTGGAATAAATATTGGCTGATAAAGTGTCATGAGTATCCTGATACAACTATCAGTATCTTCTATAAATTTAGAACTAAAAACTACAAATTAAGTACGTAAGCTAATATTAACATAAAAATACAATATCTTCGTCCTCTAGGGGTATGACTAATCGATAAAAAAAATACATATTGTTATGAGCATTATTTTTGCTAGAGACTGGAAATTTGAAATATTTACGAGATGTGTTTTAAAAAGGTATATTCGAATTCGAAAACGTATTTGAAAATTTTGTGTTACTTATGTCTCTTATTTATGCAAGACAAAAAGATGTGGTGAAGCTTTGTTCTTATTTCCACCGTTCTAAATGTAGAAACTACGTGTGTTACGGTTTTAAATAATCGTTGCAAACCGCAAGACTCTATACTTCGATTTATCAAATAAAATTTTATGTACCAACTTTTGCAGCCTAAATCAACTTCTTACTTGTTATACCAAAGGGTATAATGTGAAAATTTATGTGACTGGCAAATGGAAGCGTGTCACACCCCATAAAGTATATTTTTAATTAGAACGATGAGCAGAGTCCGAGTCTGTCCGTCCGTAAAAAGCCAGAAACTTAAGATTCACAGAATACTCATGTACTTTATTTTTTCGATAGCTAATCTCATTTTCTTATTATCGATAAGAATCGAAAGGTTTTCTCTCTTTTTAAGTGTAAAGTTCATATTACTAAGGTTGTTGTGCGGGGTTGCTATAATGAATACGCACGTATTGTATACTTTAGCACATATTGTGTATTTTTTCATGAGTGTGTGCATTTGTTGTTTGCTATAAATGCATATAATAATAGGTATATGAGCTAGGTATATAAGGTATATAAGCTCGAACGGCTCAATTTTTCTTATATATGTACATCAAATGGGAGTGGCAAAATAGAACAAGTAATCACTTTGCAGTCGGGCGCAACCGGTCATTTATGCTCCAAAAATATTTACTAAATGGAAAGAGGAGCTCAATACCAACTTAAAAGTGCACACTTTTCTTGTAACCCTGATAGTTTTAAAATATATTCAATTTTTCGATTCGGACCAACGGACAGGGATAGATCGACTCTGATGGTGGCGCTAATCCAAAATATGGTACGCCTCCTTCTGCCTGTTCCCTAAATTTTCACAAAACCATTATAACCTGTAATTCCTGTTTCAATGGGCGCAGGGTATAAAAACAGATTTTATCTTAAAAGAGTATCTTAATTCTGTTACCAATTACATTTATTTTACATCATTTTCAATCACAGTTACATACTACAATACATATTTATTGCTTGACACTAACCAAATCTTAGCAATAATTTTTGCGCAATATTACCCATTTATCTTTTGCAGTGCATTCTGAAAGTATGCCAGCAATTGTATGAGTATGTGCGTCTGTTTGTGTGTTTCTGTCTATCAAGAATGTTTTAATTTGTGTATGGGTGTGTGTGGGTGGTGCGCTTCGCGCTGTTTACAGGATCCTATGTCTACATATTGCGATTGTAAGGACTACAGTGTACCATATGTATTTATGTGTATTTCAGTACATAACATACATACGATACACATACATATGCGTATATGTAATTTAACTAGCTAAACTTGAGATGTTGGTGTTGCGGCTCATGTAGGCGATTTTAGCGTCGTTTATGGCACAAGTTTCTTAAATCCAGCACCTTCTTGCCCGAGTTTGAGCTCTTCATAAATTGAGGGATTTACTTCATTGCACTGCATATTACTAAGCGGGTTGTGAAAATGATTGGCCGCATCTGTAACACTACGGCCATTTTGTAGCTGTTTCTGCTGTTGATGCCGACTTCCATTCACTATGCTCGTGGACGCAGCTTTCGTCACTGTGGCGGCAATGCTATTGTGATTGTAGCTGCTGCTGCCATTATGGGAACCGACACCGCTAATACCGCTACTACCGTGGCCGCTGTTGCAATTGCCGTCATGCGTTTGATTGTTTCCATTTTGTGTAGTTGTGATGGCCGATGTCACAGTTGGTAACTTTAGTTTGTGTGTGTGTGTATGTTTGTGTTTTCAGTTGAAAACGACAAAATCGGAAAAAGACACATTGTTATAATAAGAGCACAAATAGGTATATGCAATACAGTGTTTGCGGCTGACTATTGAGAAGATTATAGGCATAGTTAATGTTTTAGACACACCTGCACCTGTTCCAAGCGACGTGTATATGTGGGATTCTCAAAAGCAACATTGCCATTGACTTCCTTGCCATGAAAACAGCGATGTCGCTGATAGAACACAATCGCAGCTACCGCTAATAGGATGGCTAAAATGCTTGCTACAATACTGCTTACAGTGCTCACAGTATTGAAATGACTGCTGGTTGCCGAGGTTACCTGTTGTTCACCAACGGTGAATCTAATCGGATTGGTAAGTACACTGGCACCTGGGAAAACAAGTCTGCAAATTAAGCACAGACGTTTATTCAGCAAACAGTCCATTCACTCACCGTATATATTTCCAGCTTTTACCATCAGTTCATAGATTACATCCTTCCTCAGACCATTAATGTTTATTGTTGTGTCCTTTACGTCGATGCGTTGAGTCTCCACAGCGTTTGTTGCATTATTCATAGAAGCTATTGTATCCAGGTTAGGCATCATTGAAGATTCCTTTGGCTGTGCCGCCGAAGATGGCGAAAGCGCGGAGGCCTCATGGTAATATATTCTATAGCCGTCGACGGTATTTGGATTCTTTGTTGGAGCATCCCATCTGCAATGAAATAGTTTTCAGATCGTGTACATGGCGCCATAATAGTTGTAATGTTGTTGTAGCCGCAAAACTTGACTGGAATTTTAATAAATTTAATACTGACTCGCATAAACCATAACCACCCTCAACCGCTGTACAAAACTTTGACGCTGACTAAGTGTAATAAATTCAGATAAATTAGAGTTTGGATTTTGCGATCTATCAGTGTAATTAGCAGCAGCAACAGCATCCACGCACGAAATGGTAGATAGGGCGTAATTGTAAAAATGAATTGGCTTGTGAAAAAAATGGATGACTTTACTTCCGGGTGAAGGAATAAAAAAGCATTTTAGTTTCCTGGCCGAACATAGCTAAGATATTAAGTTTGACAGCTTTTAAATAAATAAAACAAGTAACAAAACTTTAGTTGAGACTGCTCGACTAAGAGATACCCTGAATCTATTGAGCACGCACGCATATGCGTAAGGCGCATTTTATGCGGTTGCTGCATAGGCTGTACTATGAAAACTTAATTGTTTAATACGTTTTTTTCTGGACATACGTTTCTAATGAAATTATTAGCGCATAATTATGACATTTGTTTTAATTTTCTAGTATTGATATACGGAGTTTTTGAATTTCTGTGAATTGTTGGCGGAAGCGGCGTGGCATCAAAAATCCAAAGATAACAAAACATGCATAGTCAATTTAGCAATCAGCCACAACTAAGTGCACGATTCTATCTTAAACGGTGTCGTGCACAAAAACAACGCGATATTTTCGATAGTTATCGATTATAAAGAAATGGGATGAGTTATAAAAAAAAAATAAAATAAAATAAACTTGCATATCGTATGGTATTACCGAGCATTTTGCTTTTTATTTCCAGTCTCTAACTTTTGTGGCTTACGAAATCGACGAATTTGCACGGGCGGACAGACGGACAGACGGAGGGACAGGGCTAGTATTGTGGCACGCCTTCTTTCTGCCTGTTACACACATTTGCACAAAAACAATATAACAGGAAATTTAATTTTCAATGGATTTTTACTATTTTAAAGCTACTTACTTAATGTTCACCGCCTTGTCTGACAGCACACTCACTACAATATTCTCTGGTGGTCCCGGCAGTCGGTCACGATTCTTCTCAAAACATCCAATAATGGTTCTTGAATACTGTAAACTGCAGATTTCCTTAGAACGCACCGATTCTCCACGGCACCAGTTTAAGCATTTACGAGGCACTTGCTCATCTGCGCAACAAGATCTGTGATCCGATCCGTCGGCGGCACACTTCATCAGCTTGTCAAAATCAACGATACATTCGGGTCGATTAGCTATGGCGTCAAAGTCCACGTAGTAGGTGCAAGCATCCAAACATGGCATCGAAACATTTTGTTCGGTGCAGCATTGCGACACATTGCGATTAAATATGGGTGTATTGCGTATCCGCACCGATACTGGCGTTGTCGATGATCCAAATGGATTATCTGCATGGCAGAAATAGTCACCCACGTCGTTCGCTTGCAGCTTGCTTATTCGTAGCATCATTGTATAAATTGTTGAAATATTTGTAATCGACACAAAGTAGTTTCCACCTTGCGGCACAGGTACACGCCCGTCATGGTCGCGCCAGAATATAGTCTTAGGCGTGGGGTTTGAGTCAACTGTACAACGCAATTCTACCTCATCACCAATAGAAGCCACGGTTATGCCAGCTGCCTGAATTTTGGGTGGATCTATGGATCAACTTCAATCATTGTTGTATAAATTAAGATTATAAGTCCCAATTACAACTTACAGCAAATATTGACACGTCGAGTGGCTTGCATAGGTACACCATAGCCATTGTCCGCGTAACATGAAACGTGATCCATATCCACAGATACATTATGTATGACTGTCACCATATGTCGAGAAGTATCTTGCCGCACTAAGTGCCCCCCTACGTAAAGCGATATTGTGGGGGTTGGATTACCCAAAGCTAGGCACAGAATTGTCATTGATCCACCCTCAGGTATGTTGTCGGCCGGATGAACAGTTGGAGGCTAAAGAAAAAATATTTATTTATTTTGCTGTTTTTAGTATAAGGAAAGCAATGTTTACATCCACAAAGGCCGGCAGTGCGGGATCTGTCCAACCCACCAGAGTCTCTGAAGGCAATGAGGTAGCCCGCTCGCCCACCGCCTCCACATAAAGCACATGCTGGGAGCTTGGCTTTAGATTTGCTATTCGCAGCCAGGCCAATTTAGTTTCGATTAAGGTAAAGTCAGCAGAGCTCATCGATTTATGGTAGACTCTATAACACTCTGGTTTAGTAACCCATAAAGCATTTACGCTTCTTCAATAACCTCACCGCAACATTATCTCACCTGTACGTGATGCGTTCATGTGGATGCGAAAACTCAGGCGGCTGCCAGGTTAGTTGCAACCAAGTCGCGCTGTGAGTAAGCACTGACAGTGAGTGGGGCGGAGATGGTGCACCCCATGTATGATTTGGATATAATGCTATGAAGACACAATCCGATGCAACAATAAATTCAATGAGATGTGATAATTAACTAGTCAAACAAAACCAGCTTAGCAAATCTTTCGACATAGATAGTCTTCTTACCTTGTCTGTCAGCAGCTGTTGTATTTATAAGGAGCATCGAGGCCGGTAACGATGAACCAAATTTTCCACGTGCCATAACCATAATACGGTATAAGGCATATTCTTCCAAGTTAGTCAGATCTATGCTAGTCTCGTTAGTAACTAATTCCTAAGATTAAAATAATAAACATGTTCTTGAATAGAAAATATTCTATACTGTCTAGACAGTTCTACAGGGATGATAGGCACGACGAAAGCCAATACATATCAGTTCTATTTACAACATGTAACAAAACTCTAGTCGAGACGGCTCGACTAAGAGATACCGTGAATCCTTTGAGCTGTAATACCAATCATTAAACGTTCCGTTTATTCATCAAGAGCAAATAACACACGTACACTCACAAACATGAATACGCACGCATGCAGGCGGCAGCGTCTCATAGCTTTTGCAGTTTGCGATATAGCCGCGTTCATACGGTCGGATGGAGGGACAGCGCCTAGATCACACAACTCAGCTCGTTGAACTGATCAAGAATATATATACTTTCTGTGGTGTGGCACGCCTTCTTCTGCCTGTTACATATATTTTCACAAACACATTTTACCCTAATTTTCCTTTTTCAATGGATTCAGGGGATGTTTGTGCTATACGTAAGTGGTATTAAAAAAAAAATATCTCCAAATTTAATAGCTGTATCATTTGTACTTGAATACTTAAATACTTGAATACATATATAATTAGAGCATTTTATACTCAATTTGATACATTGCCATTGAAGTCACATTTAAAAAATTATCTAATTTGGGGCAACAGCTTGAATGCTATATTGCATGAGTAGTATCAAATCTAATCAGCTTCGCTTACAACCGTCTATAAATAAACTCAGAGCAAAGAATTTTTGTATGAATAAAGTAATTTTATATAGCTGATTATATAAAAGAAATTTTTTATATTTACAAAACTGTGCGTTACTTATATATTTTATGTATTCTAGAAAATAGTTGTAATTCACATAGTTGTACACAGCAGCAGTAACAACCACAGTATCATCTTTGTTAATCATTTCTCTCGTGCTGCCTTTAATATTTTACTCACAATTATATATTTAATCTCCGTTCGTTTCTTACGAGACATTATCATTTTAGTAAGTAAGCCAATGCCAGGCACTTAACTCACACACAATTTATCATATGAAATGTCTGTGATGTGCAGTTTGGTATCACATATCTCGCCCCTATTTGTTGCAAAAAAAAAGATAATAATAAATAATATATACAAATATTAGACTTGAGATGTGGCAGATAGGTACATTTAAGTGTCCAAATCACTCCCCGAAAATTTTATTAAGAACATATGTCTAGAAAAAAAATTATTAAACAATAAAGTTTCATAGTACAGTCTATGCTGCAGCCGCAGCGCTTCCCCGGCATAACATTAATTTTAGGTGCATAATGTGCGAGCCCACATTAAAAAGCAACAATATAAGTAATAATAACAACAACGACAAAAACAACACCTATACGCGACAAACATCTGCCAATTTTTTTGGGTTTTTTTTTAGCATTTTTAGTTTTTTGGGGCCAATAACTCTGTTGATCGTCAAGGCTGGTGCTGCATGCGCAGGTGGCACTGCTGGTGAGCTTTGATATGTGACAACAATAGTCAACAATGACAATGGGAATTTCATATTTAATTATATATATATATATATATATATAGTCAATAACATAAATATATATAACTCAATATCTTGCTTGACAGTTATGAGCCATAGTAGCCAAATCTCTGTATTATCCCCCTCAACAGTCAGCAAATATCTACTTTTATCAGTGCAATTTCGGAAACGACAAAAGCTAGAGACTTGAAATAAAAAACAGAATATTCATACACAGTACGAGCTTGTTTTATTAGTGCGATAAGTCATCCGATTTCCATATTATCGATAATAATCAAAAATTTGCCTCAGTTTTTGGGGCCTAGCAAGCACACATTAAAGAAACGTACATTAAGTTGTGGGAGGTTGCTACAATGAAGACGCATATTTTGTTATCTTTTGATTTTGGATACCCTTCACCTACAATTCACTGAAATTCACAAATCCCGGATATCAAATACTAAAGACTTGAGATTTGGTAAATAGATACAAATTAGTGTCATATTCTCATCCTAAATGTTAACAATGTATATCAAATACTGGGGTCTTCAGATTTATATATGATTATCATAATAACGCACTGAACATTTCATTTAAAACATTTTGTCTACATAAAAATGTATTCAATAATTAATTTTCCCTAGTACGGCGTCTTCTGCAGCAGGAGCGATGCCACTGCGTAAACTACGCAGAGCACTTATTCTATGCATGCGTTATGAATAAAAGAAACTTTTAATGATTGCTATATAAGCTCAATGGATTCAGAATATCTCTAGTCGAGCCGTATCACCTAGATTTTTTTACCTGTGTTCGATAACTTCTCATTGTGACAAACAAACTTGAAATTCATGCAATGTCTGTCATGGTTGTATGTACTAGATATTTAACTAATGTAATTTACTTGTACTCACATTTTCCAATTTGGCAACCGTCTCGTAGATGGTCATGTTATTGACTCTGCCATATTGAACTACGAATTCAATGGCATCATTAGAATCGTTAGCAGCGTTGATAGAAGCATTAGAAAACAACGGTTGCTGCAAGAGCGAGGTATAAGCTACTGTTGTAAAATCACTAGCCACAAAACTAGTGTCAGCTTCTAGTTCATCGCCGGTTTTGGCATTACTACGATAAGAAGCTTTCGTGTCCGAATTGGGTGAAGTCCACGCTATGCTTATACTTCTGTTTGTAACTGATGTTGCATGGACATCTTCTGGAGGTCCTGGAATGTTATTTGTGCCTAGAAAAAAGTCTGTTGTAATGCATATTGAATTGGCCAATACGGGTTTTGTCTATCAATTAGTGAGTCCCATTGATCTAATACTTAGTTTTATACCTATATAGTATAGTTACAACAGTGAGTATGCTTAGTCTGCCCAGCACTTCACAAACGACTCATGACAAAAGCATCATCTATCAGGAGCTTCTACTTACCTTCTTCAAAACATTGCAAAATGTTACCAGCGTATGATAGGCAGTCGGGCATATTGCTTGGCCATGTAGAGGAAGATGATGAGGGCGTGCTATCAATAGCAGCGCCTTCTCCTGCTGATGATGGTGTTATCGGTTTAGTGGTCAGGGCCAGTGGCATGACGCCGCGGCAAATTGGCATACATGCGTTTATAACGCTGCGTCTACTACAACAAGGACTGTGATCACGTCCGCCGGCTGCACAGCGAGCCAGGATAGCTGTTAATAATAAAAGGGATGATTTTGCAGCATTGTCCTTAACGAATTGTAATTTTACCGACCGTTTTATTGTGACGGCATTATCAATTGGTATTTGAATAATTTAGAAACTCAAAAACGCGACAAAGATTAAAAAACTTTAGTAGTTTAAAAGCTTTTCCCGTTTTTCTGTTATTCTATTATTATGCCAATATTGCAATAGCTTAGACCGAGTATGAAGACGACCAAAAAAAAATGTTGTACACTTGATTTCTGTTTGATAAAAATGTGATAGGTATTTAATATAAGCAACACTGATAGTCGGTCTAAAAAAAAAACTAAAATATTTTTAAAGCCGGTCATTAATCAAGTTTTAACCTCGAGACTTTCGCAGTTGCGCGATGTCTCTAACATCAGCTTTGCGAAACTGCTATAAAAGTGAACAGCAAACGTGGGCACAAATAACATTTAGCAAAACGGCTCGACTAACAGATACCCTGAATCCTTTAAGCTAATATATATAATATTAAAAGGGTCTTATATTCATGTATAGCAAACAACATATGCTCATGCACGCATGCATGCACGCGCCCTGCTAACTGCGCAGTTTACGCAGCGGCAGTGGTAATAAGGAAATCAGTTGAGTTGTCGAACAAAAACACTCTCGTACTACGTATGGCACACACACATACATACACATACTCGTATACACGAAAAAAAAAAAACCCTTCCGAAAAAAAGACACCGCAAAAGTCAGCGTACAATGATGAATTTCGCGATAGTCGTTGGATTTCGTGCACATTTTTTTCACTCTCTTGAGATTTTTATTTACTATGGCTCTGCGCGCTCTGCCTTTCGTACGCTGTTGCTAAGTGGCCAAATGTTTGGCTTAATAACTTGTGCGTTTTTGGGAAGTGACCAAATATTAAATCTTAATAAGTTTTATGTTTATTAACGGATTTTGAAGAAACCTATGATGTGAATATTTTTTTTTGTTTTTTAAAAAGCAAAACTTTTTACATATATACCATATTTTCCACAGAACACATATTTCTAAATTTTGGGGAAATTTGGGGCCGGTATTCAAATGTAACTAAAACCGAAATTGGTAAAATATTCATAAAGCTACATGCGAAATTTAACTACTAAGATGAAAAAGATTAAAAATCTTAGCTTATTTTGCTTATGGCTTTCAATCGATAAAAATTATTCGGGAATAGTTATCGATTTTCTGAAACAAACTCAAAATGCGCGTCGTATATACGAGTCAAGTGTCTTGATCTTATAGGTTCTGAAATCGACGCGTTCATACATTCGAACAGACGGACAATCCTCAATCAAGTCGGCTTGTCGTCCTGATCAAGAATATATATAGAAGTGTGGCGCGCCTCCTTCTGTCTGTTACATACTTTTAACAAAACCCTTTTACCAAGGGGTATAACAATTCAAAGACAATTCGTATTCATATGCATATTTTTACCAATATGGTCAATGGCAATTATGGCATATATGTATAGAGTTTTTGGTCTTTTTAAAAACAACAATAATTATTTAAATCATATGGTGAAAGTTTCATCAAAATCAGTTGATAAACACAAAAGTTATTTAACAAAATGTTTGGCCACATCAACAGTGATTGAAATGCAAAGCGCACAGAGAAAAGCTAGCGCTTATACATGTCCATTATGTATACTATATGCACACATACATTCAAATGCTCGTGCACAATATTCAAGTATTTGAATGTATGTGTGCATATGTATAAAGAAAAAAGCCTCAGCTTGGATCTGCGTTTTCCTAACTGTTCGAACATGTTTCATAAATTTTTGATTTCTCTCCAGACTTAACGAAAATTGCACCACCTAATAAAAATATTTAAACGACTATTTCTCTGTTTAAAAGTGCAAGATAAGTCATATATAGGAAATATTTTTGGCTTGACTTCATTTAAATATCAGAGCTAGAAAATACAAAATTTTGAGTTATTTCTACTTCTGAAATATTTTTTACTTGACTTCATTTTTAATATCAGAGCTAGAAAATATAAATTTTGAGTTATTTCTATTTCTAAGAGTCAGAAGCGTATAAAAACACATGTACTTTGTAGATCCACGCCCATTAGTAGCTTATTACTTACTATTACTATTATTACTGTTACATTAAAGGAACGTATAATAATAGATATTTCGGCTCAAAATATTCAGGGTATGTCTAAGCCGAGAAGTCTCCACTAAAGATGTTTTACTTGAATAAATAAAGCATTCTATGAATATTTTTTGTTTAAATAATAAATGAAAAATTAGACATTGAAAAAAGAATAAAAAAATGAAATGAATTCAAGTCATTGAAATTTTAAAAGGATTACCGAATTAATATTTTATTAATCAAGATCCAAGACTGGCTACATATATTATACATACATATATATAAGGTAAGCCCTATGTAAAATAAGCTTGAATTTTACTTACGCATTTGGGCACGGCATGCCGGTCCAAGATTTTCAATGTCTGACAGCCGTATATTGTACGAACAAAGAGGGGCACATTGTGGCAGCAGTCCTGAAGCCTTACAACACAAGGACATATTGTATTTGGCAACAGGAATTGTGGCTAACTCAGTTGTAAGGGTCTTAGTAATAACACGTGGCGATGGTTCGCTTTTTCCGTACGCATTAATTGATACCACATAAAACTCGTAATAGATGTCGGCTACTAGGCCTTCAAGAATGAGTGGCGGCTGACGCTGTAACGTTCATTTAATTAGTCAACTGATCTAGCGAATATCCCCAATTATATATACCTTTTCCACAGTCTGATAGTCGTCGCCAACTCCGAGACGTCGGAACTTCACGTGATAGGTGATTACTGTGTCGCCGAGGCGTTTGGGGTTATTCCAATCCAAGATAACAAAATTATCCGTTTTTGCAACTGTACGCAGCTTAGATGGAGGATCGGCCAAAACACCATATCCTTGATATAGACAGCTACTATACTCAGACATAAAACGTAGACATCTATACCATTGTTACAACAATCAGTATTTAAGCTCATAACAAAAGTAAGTATTAGCGCACTTACTTGAACAAACTGAAGTCCAGCGATACTAGCTTCCCAGCACATATCGGAAAACATGCAGCAGGTATGCCACGGGCTCTGCAACAGGGCGTATGATCAATATTATTGGCCAAGCATCTAAAGGTGATGTTCGACCACGGTGCACAAACCATTAGGTCTGGAAGCGTCGCTAAGTCAGTCTTTTGTGGATCGCACATCTTATCCATACACAAGCGATGTGTCATCCCACTAGACTCGCAACAGCTTCGAATATCTGGTAAAGTGGGCATCACCTGCTTGTCCGGACTGCCCGTCTGGGACTCATTCACCGATACACTAGTGTGTGTAAAGAAACGAAGGCGCTCATTGGGCAAACTAGTACCGAAATCGTTGACAGCAGTGACTATAACAGCATACATAGTGAGAGGTGTGAGCTTGTTTAGCGAAAGGAATGTTTGATTGGCCGTTACATTGTACAACATTATCTCCTTCGAATTAGACTTATCTTGTATTTGATACTTAACTCCACCGCTCAGCTCATCTTCGTCGAAGCTATGCAAGACTGTCAGATTCACAGTATAGTAGGAGACCTGGTCATGTAGCCTCTGCGGTGGGGCCCAGCTTATGTTAGCACTTGTTTCTCGCACGTTATCTATTGAGACTAGCCTAGGTGTACTTGGTATTAGTTGAATACCCTTAAGAATGCACTGCAGACCAATTAGGGTGTGCTGCACACATGAAACGCGCGTCTTCAATCTATCGGTAAAAGGGGTATATTCACCACGACACATATCTTGGCACAAGTCCGGTATCTGCTTCTCCACACAGCATGGCACATGGTTACGACCATCAGCCATGCATCTTACTATGATCGGAAAGTCCTTTTCGCAAGCCTCAGGATCGATGCCTGTTGTGCCATCTAATATATTGTGAACGTTGCAAAAGCCCATACATTGAGTAGAAATATTCGCATGTTCACAACACTCAGTAAAATCATGAGTTATCTGCGGCAGGGATTTACTTGAACGCCAAAAATTTCGACTGTCCTGCCCGCTAAGGGGCGGTGGCAATAAAAAAACATCAGTAGATTCAGGTGAAATTGGATCTGTGACATTGACCTGAAGTCCTGTTAGAGTTGGAAGCTCCTTAACTGGATTTCAATTAGTATGGGATGAGTGATTTTATGACTCAGGCAACTTACCAGTTAATATGTGTATACTGCGCAATACGGGATCAGAGTTCAACTCACAAATATATGCACCCGAATCAATTGTCTTTAAGCCTTTTATCAGTAATACCCAAACCTCCCCACCCACATTAGAATTACTGTCCCTTGGATCTGTGTTTAAGGAAGTTTTTTCTGATTATTAATTACATTTAATTGAATTTTTCTTTATACTCACTTTCATCATGTAAAACTCTAATACGATGATCCTTGGTAACACGAACCATTCCAGCCGTCAAGATCTCGTCACCTTTCTTCCATATTACCGTATTATTGCCTGAATTATCAGAGACCACGCAGGTTAATAGTGCGTCTTTGTTTTCGAATATCAGCGATGGTCCACCAGTACCTTAATTACAGTTGATTGGAAGTTGACAAAAGACGATAAGCCTATTTAACTCTAAACCTATTTATTCTTAGTGAGTCTTTCGACCAATCATTATACCCTGAACCTATTGAAAATATAATTTTAGGGTACAATGGTTTATGACACGAGAGCTAATTTGAACTTGACCTGTCCGTATGTCCGTATGTTCGTACGAACGAGATAAGGGAGTATTCTCATGAAGCATATATTATGTGTTAACAAAACTATTATACCATGAAATTTTGTTTTCAATGGGTTCAGGGTAAAATGATTGGTCTATCAGCTCAAAGTATTCAGGGTATCTCTTAGTTGAGCCATCTCGACTAGACTTTTATTTCTTGTTATATTACATTAAATTGACTTACCAATTGGCACACCTGAGTTAACGTTTGTTAATAATAGACATATCGTTATTATTGATAACACAAACAGCTTGAGCATTATTGCTTTTACTGACTGAAAGTAAAAAAATTAATTTAATAGTATTGAGGTATGAAATAAGGAGAACATTTATTGTGCTTCAAAGAGACACTAAGAAAGAAAGTATAACATAAGTACGAGCTGGCCAGTCAAGACGGCTCGGCTAAGAACTAAAATAAATCCTTCACGATAAACTCTACCTACACCAAAAATAAATTTTTTTTAGTTCTAGCATCCTATCGGAATGATTATTTTTAAACCCATTAAAAATGAAAAATTAGGGTATAATGGTTTTGTGAAAATGTATTTAACACGCAGAAGGAGGCGTGGCACACCCCTTAAAGTATATATATTCTTGATATCAACTGAGGCTAAAGTAACAATCTATTCTTATGTTACAAAAATCGGTCAAAATATACATAAAGCTACAGCGAAATTTGGAGTCTCTAGCTTTGAAGATTAAATATATAAAAATCTTAACTGAATTTTTATTTAGTTTTAAATCGATAACAATTTTATAGGAATATTTATCGATTTTCTGAAACAAATTCGATATGCGCCTGGTATACATGCATTGCCAGTTACAATCTTTTAACCATTATACCCTGTTTTCCCATTTTTATGGGATCAGGGTATAAAATAACTTTAACAAAAAACCTTACTGAAAAAAAAAATTCCGCAAAAAAACATTTCAATTAATCTGCAATGTCAAACTTAATACCAATCGTCAAACGTTTTTTTTTATTCATTAATAGCAAGCAATACAATAATTGTTGAATAAATTACTTTCAAGGTGTACGTTTAGAATACAACTTTGGGGCGAGATTATGACATTCATATGTGCGTTTCCGCTAAATCTCAAGTCTCTAGTATTTACCATACGGTAGTTGTCATTTTTGATGAATTTTGAGTGAACGGGGGTGGGATCCACTTGTCTCCATCTGCTTATTCCCATAACATAACAGGTCACTTTCAGGTCATTCCGCGTATGAGTCTTAGCATCTTACACACTATTCCTCGGGTTTTGTACTCAATATACATGCTGCGCAGTTATGCGCCGGAACTGCTGCGACTGCAGCATAAGCTGTACTATGAAAACTTTATTGTTTAATACGTTTTTTTTTCTAGACATAAGTTTATAATACAATTTTCGGGCATTCAAATTTTTCTAAATTCAAATGTATAAAAATATGCATATTCAACATAGCAATCAACCACAATTTAGTGCACGCAGTGCATCTTGAATAGTGTGCACGCTAGGATCCAAAAACAAAACCAAATTTCCGATAGTTATCGATAATAAGAAAACGGGATGAGTTATCGAAAAAAAAAAAAACAAACTTGTACTGTACTACTTTATTTCAAGTTTTAGCTTTTGCCGTTTGCGAAATCTCTGCGTTCATACAGACGGACAGACTGACAGATTGACCAACTGTGGCACGCCTCCTTACATACTTTTAACAAAACCATTATACCCTGTTTTCCCATTTTCAATGGGATCAGGGCATAAAAATTACGCATCAAAAGTCTGCGTGCATATCAATTTGGCAAGAACCGTTAAAATTTTGCACATTTTTGCTTTCTTCCTTATTCGTCTACGCTGTTCTATGTAATTTTCCATTACTACGAAAACAATCATGCGCATGGTTTGTCATGGGGAGTAAGGGGAAGGATCTGTGTGTAGAATTTCAAAAACTCATACAAAAACACCAGTTATAGGGCAAATCCTGCCGATAAATACTTAAAATTTTTAGTGAGAATACATTCCTCATGCCAAGAGGCTTCTGACAAATTATGTGTCGTCGGGCTTTATATTGTCAAAGCCCCGATCTGGCCGACTTTAGTTTTTGACAGATAGAGAAAAAACACGTTTTGTCCAACTGGTGACTTCAAATCCGAGAATAACCGAGCAACACGAACGCATTGAATTTGAAGAAAGATTAGTTTAATCTGTTTCCAATGATATCATTCGGAGTTCATGGTCATGTTGGTCGTTCCGGCCGGTTATCATGCTAGGGTTGCTGATTGGAAACCGCACAAATCAGAGATCAATATGAAAGAGCTATAGATTTCGCAAATGACCACTTTTATAAGCCTCCAAGCTTCTTGAACAAAGCATTTTTTCAGATGAGAGCATGTTCTTCATATTAGGCATTGAACGGTGTGCACGCTCGGCCTCAGAAACGAAACCATATTTTCGATAGTTATCAGTAATAAGAAAATAAGAATGAGTTATAGAAAAACAAGTAACAAAACTCTAGTCGAGACTGCTCGGCTAAGAGATACCCTGAATCTATTGAGCTGTAATACCAATCATAAAAAGTTTCATTTATTCATTAATAGTAAACAACACATGCACACACACACACACACAAACATATGCATGCACGTAATATGCTCACTGCGCAGTTTTGCGGCTGCAGCAGAGGCTGTGCTATGGAAACTTTATTGCTTAGTAACTGCTCGACATACGTTCTTAATGAAATTTTCGGGGAATGATTATAACATCCGAATGTACCTATTTGCCAAATTTCAAGTCTCTAGTATTTGATATACGTGAGTTATCGTTTTTGTTGAATTGTGGGCGAAAGGGGCGTGGCATCAAAAATCCAAAAATGACAAAATGCGCGGATTCAATATAGCAATCAAACATAACTTAGTGCACGATTCTATCTTTAACGGTGTGCACGCCAGACCTCAAAAACAAAGCGATATTTTCGATAGTTATCGATAATAAAGAAATGGGATGAGTTATCGAAAAAAAATAAACTCGTACAGCGTATGGTATTATCGAGCATTTTGCTTTTTATTTGAAGTCTCTAGCTTTTGTGGTTGCAGAAATCCAGGTGTTTACACGGACGGACAGACGCACAGGGCTAGTCCAACTCAGCTCATCTGGGGGTGTGGCACGCCTCCTTCTGCCTGTTACATACATTTGCACAAAAACATTATACCCTGAAATTTCCATTTTCAATGGATTCAGGGTATAAAAAAAATATCTCGTACTGCGTGTAGTATATACGAGTATTATATTTTATTTCATGTATGTAGCTTTTTTAGTTTGCGAGATCGCTGCGTTCATACGAACGGATTACACATATACATACGGGCGCATAAGCAACCGCTCTGCTTACTTACACATAGAAACAAATAGGTGAGAAGCACCACGCTAGCATCTGAAAACTTTCATATGTATAAATGATACTGTACCTTACATTTGATAGCGTTAATCTCAAAAACGTCGCGTAGTAGCGAAATCTTGGAGGTTCAATTCCACACGATGTCCGCAGACTAAGAATTTCTTTAAACTGATGAGCTCGACGAGCTGAGTCGATCTAGCCCTGACAGTCTGTCCGTCCATATGATTGCACCGATTTCGCAAACGAAAAAAACTAGAGACTTGAAACAGAAGCAGTACGACATTATTTTATTTCGATCACGCTCGCCATTTCCTTATCGATAACTATCGAAAATTAGTTTTAGTTTTTGTTTTTGGATCCTAGCGTGTGCACCGTTCATGATATAACCGTGCACTAAGTTATGGTTAATTGCTATATTAAATACGCATATTTTGTCATCTTCTGATTTTGGATACCACGCCCCCTTCGCCCACAATTTACAAATATTATAACTTACGAATGTCAAATACTGGAGACTTGAGTTCTATTAGATAGGTACATTAAATAATCAAATATTCATAGTACAGCCTACGCTGCAGCCGCATAAACTGTGCAGTACATGTGTATGCATGTATGCATTAATGAATAAATTACACTTTAAATGATTGGTATTACAGCTCAAAGCATTCAGGGTATCTCTTAATTGAAGCATCTGGACTAGAGTTTTCATACTTGTTTTGTTTTTATTAAGAATTCTATACATACAAGATATTGTGTATATTCAAAACCTATGATCAGATGGTATCAGGGTATCTCCTGTTTAACTTCAGGATGTAGGATGTAAGATGAAAATTTCTATTGTTATCGATAATAAGGAAATGTGTCATCACGATTAAACTGTGATAATTAAAGCTTTCTAGCATTCGTGATTTGAGAAAATCAGAAAGAGCTAAATCGGTTTTGTTCTAACGAATAATATATATACAAATATACTTTATATGGTGTGACACGCCTCTTTTGCATGTCACATACATTTTCACAAAACCATAATTACCTGAAATTCAATTATAAATTAGATCAAGATATAATAAAAATATAAAAATGAAATTTCTCACACAACTGCAAAATAACTATAGTTTTCTGAATGGAAACAAAATCAATAATTTGTATAAATTATGACTATCAAATTTATTATATACTAATTAACAAGTAACGAAACTCTAGTCGAGATTGCTCGACTAAGAGATACCCTGAATCCATTGAGCTGTAATGCCAATCATTAAGAGCTTCATTTATTCATTAATAGTAAACAACACATGCACACATACACACACAAACATATGCATGCACGTAATATGCTCACTGCGCAGTATTGCGGCTGCAGAAGAAGCTGTGCTATGCAAACTTTATTGTTTAATAACTTTTTTTCTCGACATACGTTCTTAATGAAATTTTCGGGGAATGTTTATGACATTCAAATGTACCTATTTGCCAAATTTCATTTCTCTAGTATTTGATATACGTGAGTTATCGGTTTTGTTGAATTGTGGGCGAAAGGGGCGTGGCATCAAAAATCCAAAAATGACAAAATGCGCGGATTCAATATAGCAATCAAACATAACTTAGTGCACGATTCTATCTTTAACGGTGTGCACGCCAGACCTCAAAAACAAAGCGATATTTTCGATAGTTATCGATAATAAAGAAATGGGATGAGTTATCGAAAAAAAATAAACTCGTACAGCGTATGGTATTATCGAGCATTTTGCTTTTTATTTGAAGTCTCTAGCTTTTGTGGTTGCAGAAATCCAGGTGTTTATACGGACGGACGGACGGACAGACGGACAGGGCTAGTTCAACTCAGCTCATCGAGCTGATCAAGAATATATATACTTTATGGGGTGTGGCACGCCTCCTTCTGCCTGTTACATACATTTGCACAAAAACATTATACCCTGAAATTTCCATTTTCAATGGATTCAGGGTATAATAAACTTAGTTGGCCAGACTGGGGAAGCAGTATTGAATTTTAAGCAACCAGTATATAATTCATTTTTACTCAGTCATTGTCTCACTGTTCTACCCTGTATTTCCGTCCTTTAATATTGTTTCTCCCTGACCGTTGTAGTAGCACTTATAGGGCCTCCGAGGTCTGTAGCACATTAGTTTAGCAGCAAATGTGGATTTCCACTGACCAATGACACTGATACAAAAACAATAACCTTGGGGGTTTTGTAGCAATAACAAGATAGTAAACGGTTAGACGAGGCAAGTTGGCAGGATTTACAAAATCTGGAATCTTAAACCGATATAATTTAATCTGCTTAGCCAGAGGTTAGGTGTTTCAGACACCACAATGACACAATAACTTGTCTCAATCTGCTCATTCCCATAACATAACAGGTCACTTTCAGGTCATTCCGCGTATGAGTCTTAGCATCTTACACACTATTCCTCGGGTTTTTTACTCAATATACATGCTTCTAGACATAAGTTTATAATACAATTTTCGGGCATTCAAATTTTTCTAAATTCAAATGTATTAAAATATGCATATTCAACATATCAATCAACCACAATTTAGTGCACGCAATGCATCTTGAATAGTGTGCACGCTAGGATCCAAAAACAAAACCAAATTTCCGATAGTTATCGATAATAAGAAAACGGGATGAGTTATCGAAAAAAAAAAAAAAAAAAATTGTACTGCGTATGGTATTATGTAGCATTTTGCTTTTTATTTCAAGCTCACTGCACAGTTTTGCGGCTGCAGAAGAGGCTGTGCTATGGAAACTTTATTGTTTCTCGACCTATGTTCTTAATTAAATTTTCGGGGAATGATTATGACATCCAAATGTACCTATTTGCAAAATTTCAAGTCTCTAGTATTTGATATACGTGAGTTATCGTTTTTGTTGAATTGTGGGCGAAAGGGGCGTGGCATCAAAAATCCAAAAATGACAAAATGTGCGGATTCAATATAGCAATCAAACACAACTTAGTGCACGATTCTATCTTTAACGGTGTGCACGCCAGGCCTCAAAAACAAAGCGATATTTTCGATAGTTATCGATAATAAAGAAATGGGATGAGTTATCGAAAAAAAAAATAAACTCGTACAGCGTATGGTATTATCGAGCATTTTGCTTTTTATTTGAAGTCTCTAGCTTTTGTGGTTGCACAAATCCAGGTGTTTACTCGGACGGACGGACGGACGGACGGACAGACGGACAGGGCTAGTTCAACTCAGCTCATCGAGCTGATCAAGAATATATATACTTTATGGGGTGTGGCACGCCTCCTTCTGCCTGTTACATACATTTGCACAAAAACATTATACCCTGAAATTTCCATTTTCAATGGATTCAGGGTATAAACACCAGTTGTAGGGCAAATCCTGCCGATAAATACTTAAAATTTTTAGTGAGAATACATTCCTCATGCCAAGAGGCTTCTGACAAATTATGTGTCGTCGGGCTTTATATTGTCAAAGCCCCGATCTGGCCGACTTTAGTTTTTGACAGATAGAGAAAAAACACGTTTTGTCCAACTGGTGACTTCAAATCCGAGAATAACCGAGCAACACGAACGCATTGAATTTGAAGAAAGATTAGTTTAATCTGTTTCCAATGATATCATTCGGAGTTCATGGTCATGTTGGTCGTTCCGGCCGGTTATCATGCTAGGGTTACTGATTGGAAACCGCACAAATCAGAGATCAATATGAAAGAGCTATAGATTTCGCAAATGACCACTTTTATAAGCCTCCAAGCTTCTAGAACAAGGCCATTTTTTCAGATAAGAGCATGTTCTTCATATTAGGCATTAAAGGAAAGAATCTATTATGGAGAAAAAGCGGAGTAGCTTTAGAAAGAGAAAATGCACTTTCGGCCGTTAAACACGAAGGACGATGTATCGTGGTATGGAGGTGTATGGCGGCCAATGGAGTTGGAAATCTAATTTAGATGAGTGTTTAGAGTCGACAATGGACCACAGAACTATATCAAAACCCTAAATGAAAATGTACACCAAAGTACCAAAAAATTAAAAATTGAGGATAATTATTGTTTCCAACACAGCAGACTTTTGCTGCGTCATTTTTCTGTAAGGCTGAGGCTGTTTTTCAATACAAATACAATGCATAGTTTTGCTGTCGAGTGTATGTGCAATAAATATATTTTTTTTGATAAGTGGCATTCACCTAAAAAAAAAAACATTTAAGCAATTAAGACGCTTCGGAGTCATGGTTACCATGATTGTTGGGCTTTTTTTCAAAGAACATATAAGTCAGATTATGAATCCTTAGGCTAAAGCCATTTTCTGTTGTCCCTTTATTTATATTTTTATAGCCTGAATCCATTGAAAATGAAAAATCAAAGTATTATGGTTTTGTGAAAAGTATGTAACAGGCCTAAGAAGGTGTGCCTTTCAACATAAAATATATATATTATTGTTCAGACCATTGAGCTGAGACGACCTAGCTCTGTCCGACTGTCCATCAGTCCGTCCCTATGAAAGCAGCAACCACACAAACGACAAAAGCTATAGACTCGTTTATACCATACGCAGTACGAGTTTGTAACTTTGTTTTTTATAACTCATCCCATTTCCTTATTATCGATAATCATCCAAAATTTTGCTTTGCTTTGAAGTCCTATTACTCAAGTTCTTAAAGATATAAACGTGTACAGTTGTGGATAAAACCTACAATGAATACGCATATTCTTTTATCTTTTGATTTTGGATACGCAGAGCGAGTACATATGCGTGCGTGCGTATGCATGTGTGTGTGCATGTGTTTTTTACTATTAATGAATGAAATAATCATTTCATGATTGGTATATCAGCTCAAAGGATTTAGGGTATCTCTTAGCGAACCGTTTAGACTGGACTTTTCTCACTAGTTTTTTTTATACCGTGAATTCATTGAAAATGGAAATTTCAGGGTAAATGTTTTTGTGCAAATGTATGTAACAGGCAGGAAGCGTGCCACACCCCATAAAGTATATATATTCTTGATCAGCTCGACGAGCTGAGTGGAACTAGCCCTGTCCGTCTGTCCGTCCGTCCGTCCGTCCGTCCGACCGTCCGTGTAAACACCTGGATTTCTGCAACCACAAAAGCTAGAGACTTCAAATAAAAAGCAAAATGCTCAATAATACCATACGCTGTACGAGTTTATTTTTTTTTTCGATAACTCTTTATTATCGACAACTATCGAAAATATCGCTTTGTTTTTGAGGCCTGGCGTGCACACCGTTAAAGATAGAATCGTGCACTAAGTTGTGTTTGATTGCTATATTGAATCCGCACATTTTGTCATTTTTGGATTTTTGATGCCACACCCCTTTCGCCCACAATTCAACAAAAATGACAACTCGCACATATCAATTACTAGAGACTTGAAATTTGTACATTAGAATGTCATAATCATTCCCCGAAAATTTCATTAAGATCATAACTCGAGAAAAAAAGTTATTAAACAATAAAGTTTCCATAGTACAGCCTCTTCTGCAGCCGCATAACCGCGCAGTAAGCATATTACGTGCATTTTCGTGCATGCTTATGTTTCTGTGTGCGCATGTATTGTTTACTATTGATGAATAAATGAAACTCTTAATGATTGGTATAACAGCTCAATGGATTCAGGGTATCTTTTAGTCGAGCAGTCTCGACTAGAGTTTTGTTACTTGTTTAGCACATATTTGTTTATGTACTGGGTTTTTGTTTTTTTTTTACAGTACGTTAAAAAAATCAATTTCACCAAAAAACTAAAATTTCTTGAAGGGGTTTTCTTAGAATTATTTTTCACAACTTTGTACCATCGATTATGCCAACCGAAATGTGTCGATGAACTTAGTTCTTTGTTTGGCGAAATGGAAGATCGACATATGACATATCGTGAGATAGAGGAATCCTTGCACTTTAGTTCCACTTTAAAACATTTCATTTTGCATGATCAATTTCGGGAAAATGGGTCATGTGGCTACTGTTCCGCTAGAGCAACTTATGACTGTCAATTCTGAGTGGCACACCACAATTTGTTTGCTAGAGGTCTTTGGAGAAATTCGCAAGATCAACTGCCGAAGACGAATCATTCTCGACCATTTCGTACCAACACACTTTTCCAAGCCCACAAAAATTGTTCCGTTACTATTAAAGAAGAAGCATGGAAAACATATTCGCACTGCGACACAGAACGTAGAGCAGCGGTAACCATAGTCGTAACCATAGTCCAACATTATAGTTGAAAACTTGCTGTTTAAACTATTTAACCTTTTTGTCTCCGCGTAGAACCTGTAGTTTTCTGTAGATATTTGTGCAAAGTGTGTTTTATACCCTATTGAAAATGAAACAACAGGATATATTGGCTTTTTTAAATGTATGTAACAGGCAAAATGGCGTGCCGTAACCTAAGAAGTATGTATATTTTTGACCAGGAGGAAAAACCGAGTTGATTTATTACTGACCGTATGTATTAGAGAGACTATGAAAACTTTACTATTTAATAACTTTTTATACCCTGAATCCATTGAAAATGGAAATTTCAGGGTATAATGTTTTTGTGCAAATGTATGTAACAGGCAGAAGGAGGCGTGCCACACCCCATAAAGTATATATATTCTTGATCAGCTCGATGAGCTGAGTTGAACTAGCCCTGTCCGTCTGTCCGTCCGTCCGTCCGTCCGTCCGTCCGTCCGAGTAAACACCTGGATTTGTGCAACCACAAAAGCTAGAGACTTCAAATAAAAAGCAAAATGCTCGATAATACCATACGCTGTACGAGTTTATTTTTTTTTCGATAACTCATCCCATTTCTTTTTTATCGATAAATATCGAAAATATCGCTTTGTTTTTGAGGCCTGGCGTGCACACCGTTAAAGATAGAATCGTGCACTAAGTTGTGTTTGATTGCTATATTGAATCCGCACATTTTGTCATTTTTGGATTTTTGATGCCACGCCCCTTTCGCCCACAATTCAACAAAAACGATAACTCACGTATATCAAATACTAGAGACTTGAAATTTTGCAAATAGGTACATTTGAATGTCATAATCATTCCCCGAAAGTTTTATTAAGAACGTATTCCGAGAAAAAAAGTTATTAAACAATAAAGTTTCCATAGCACAGCCTCTTCTGCAGCCGCAAAACTGTGCAGTGAGCATATTATTATTAGAGTTTCGTTACTTGTTATACCCTGAATCCATTGAAAATGGAAATTTCAGGGTATAATGTTTTTTTTCTTTACGTTTATAATGAAATTTCCGGGGAGAGATAATGACATTCAATTGTACCTATTTACCAAATCTGAAGTCTATAGTTTTTGATATACGTGACGGACAGATGGACAGGGTTAAATCAATTCAGCTCGTCGAGCTGATCAAGAATATATATACTCTAGGGGGTGTGGCACGTCTTCGTCTGCCTGTTACATACATTTGCACAAAAACATTATACCCTGGTTTTCCATTTTCAATGGATTCAGTGTATAAAAAGTACTGACATCTGACATCTGATTTCCGAAGTCGGTCTAAGTCAAAACTCTACAGTTAACGGGCTGCCGAACTTGTAATAGTTGATGTTACATTACTGCACATGCATCAACTGGCATAGTTTGTGCGGCTAGAAATTAAATTTCCAAGTCTCACGGAATAGCGGCAAAAAGTCACTCAAACCCTTATAAGTGGGAAAAATTTTTAGGCAAGTATAACAAATGTCGTTAGCTAGAACTCTTTACTCGTATTCCAAGTGGCTCCCGGAAAGGGAGAAACAAATTTAGTAAATGAGTAAATATCTGTAAAAAAGCAGATAATGAGCAACCGTTTTAGATGCGGGAGTGCAGGAAAATGAAGCACATAAAAGTTGGTAACACAGGTATACAACTATTACATAGTTGGCAGCTTTTTACTCTAGCTTTTTAGCTCGATACTGATTAAGCATTGTCGATTGCAGTTTGCTTGAAGCGCTTAAGAGCTTTGTGCCATGCACATGCTTTACCAAACTACCATAGCATTGCCAACCCTGCTTTCGATATTTTTAATACTTTCCTTTCACAATTTCACTGCTAGTGCTGCTGCTTCTGCTTCTGTCATTACAGGTTACCAGCACCTTGTGTAATTTAGCGTTTACTGAAAGGCAATTTTGCTTTATATTCTTTTTACCTTTAATTAAAACCTTACATGTTAAATATTTTAAAGCTGGTAACTGTTCCGGCAATACCATTCCTAAGCTTATAATAAGTTTTTTCTATTGGTGCGGAAGAATACATTAATGAATACGCCTATTTTGTATATTTTCGAATCTGGATACCGCTTACTAAAGCCCGCAATTCAGAAAACTAATATCTATCTACAGACTGCTACTACCATTCTTATTCACTCCATTTGATGTGTGCAGATGGGTGTGTGCATGTTTTATTCACTATGTATGCAGAAAAGAAAAACATTAAATAGATTTGGTGTGCAGGCTATAAGTCTTAAAACCAGTTATTGGAAAAATAACGCAATAACAAATAAAGAAATAAAAACTTTTGATTCCGCTGCAACACCCAACGCATAGTCGAAAAGTTTTGCGTTGGCTTAACTTCTGCCACAAAATTTAGTTTCCGGCTTTTGACAGCTTTCAGTTTGACAGCAATATGTATTTGCTGGCTGGAGTTTTGTTCATCTCCTTTGCTGAACCAAAATTTTTTTCCTCTGCGTAAAAGTTGCCAGTATGGTGTTGCTTATTTGATTTTGCGCAGTCTTTGTGTTCACGGTGTACTAACATATCCCCATCGGGGATACCCGACTAGGAAATAGCATGAATCCCTTCCAAACTGCGATTTTGCAAAAGGGAGAACCAATATATTAAGTTGAAGCAATGTCTGCCTTGCTGGACGTCCGTCTGTTCGTATGAATGCATTTCATTTTGATACTTTTGAAGCTATAAGCCTGAAATTAGGAATAGATACTCAAGGTACTCTTGAATTATAAAGTCAAAATTATCCGTGTACGCTAACTATGCCAATAAGAACATGGTATATGCTGCAATAAAGTGCTAGAAGCTAGGAAAACAACTTAAGCTATTGATCTTCTCTTGAGCTCCTATATCGATTTCCCAAAAATATATTGTACTCTTCTTGGGCGGCGTTACATATTTAAAATAGCCTGTAATTTGCCAAATTCATGATCTAAACGCTCAAAATGTTGCTATTAAGATATATCAATTCACATAGTTTGCCACGCCAACAATTAGGGAGAGGAAAAAACGTAAAAATATGTATAAACTACTGTTGATCTTCGTCAAAAATGATGAATTGAATTGAATTGACCCTGTCCGACTGACCATCCGTTCGTCCATGTAAGCGGGTCGATTTCATAAACGACAAAATTAGAGGCTCCAAAGAGTATACTCCTGTATACCGCAGGCTAAAAAAGTTAATCTATTTTTCGATAACTCAAAAAGCTAATATTTTTTTCGATAACTCATCTTATTACATTATTTCACTTTTTTTGGATACACTGGTAATTTCGTTAAAGTTTGTTAATAAGTATAATTTGAAACACGATTAACAAACAGGGTATAAAAAATATATCAAATACTAGAGATTTGAGATTTGGCAAATAGGACAAAAATCAAAGCTAATTTTGGTAAATATATGTAACAGAAAGAAGTATATATATTCACGCATAAAGTATATATATTCTCGATCAGGGCGTCAAGCCAAATTGATTTAGCCCTGTCCGAATGTCTGGCCGTCCGTTTGTCCGTGAACGTGCCGATCACTCTGTCTATACCACGCGCATATTAAGCTTTTACATGAAAATCGGTGACTTTTTCTGTTCAATTGTTATCGATAATCTTCAATCTTTGAAGCTACAGTACCCAAATTCGGAATGTAGTTACATATATATAGTTACATATATAAAACTTTGATTTTTGATACATTTTTGGATACCGGTTGCAATGTTTGGCCACTTACCAAAAGCACGCGAAACGCGCAGTCCAACATACTTTTATATTCTAAACATCGCAATTACGTTTGAATTTGGGTTGAACTTTGTATGAATTGTAATTGAATTTTTAGTTGTTACTTTATCAACAACCAGTTTTAATTATGCTGCCCGATTATCCTCATCTCAGTAATCCAACATCTGAAACGCCGAGCATTTTGCAAATCAAAATCTGCTGAATTTTAAAAGACTAGTATCCTGTCATTCATTTAGAAACAAGAGCTTTTAAGGCGAGGTAGCAAATTCAGTAGGAAATATTAAAACTATAGCAGCAGACACAATTATTTATTGAAAGCAGCTTTATTCGCAAGAAATTTTCGGAGTTTCAAAGAACAATTTTCTGTTGAACGCAGACATTATTAGTGCCCTGTATCAATAAGTACTACGTGACCAGTTTGTCGATCAGAGGCGTATTTTAAACCGGTTGCTATTTCTATAAAATCAAGTAAAATAAACAATCAGTAATGCACAAACAATGAACAAACTTATAATTAGTATTTGGTATTCCTCTAACAAAATAAACAAATAAGAAAACTCTAGTCTCGACTAAGAGATTCATTAAAAACACGCACGTGTATGCTCGCTGCGGATGCAGCATAGGCTCTACTATGACAAATAAATTGCTTCTGGACATACGGTCTTAATGAAATTTTCAGGAAGAAATAACTGCATTGAAATGTAGCATTTGATATACGGGATTTTCGAATTTTAGGTTAAAGAAGAGTGGCATCCAAAATCAAACGATGACAAAAAATGAGTATTTATTATTAATACACAACATATTAATGCACAATTATGTCTTGAACGCTCATCCCGTGTCCATATTTTGTTTTTGAGGCCTAGCGTGCACACCGTTAGAGACAGAATCGTAAATTAAGTTGTTGTGGTACAATTGATATAATAAATACGCATATTTTGTAATTTTTTAATTTTGGATGCCACTTCTCCTTGTTTTAATTGTCCAAATATCGAACCCCTATATCGATTTCTTTTCAGAAATCGATAACTATTCCCGTTCAGTTGTTCTCGACTAAAAACATCGAAATTCAGATTTAAATGATGTCTTTTCCATCTTAAAGCTAACGTTTCCAGCGTGTAGCTAAATGTACATTTTATACAATTTCGATTTTCGTTAAATTTTCAACTTTGTAAATTTCTAACATTGTAATGCAGTTGTAAATATTTAATAAATCTAACAAATTTTATATTTCTTAAAAAATTTCTGAAATTTTAATTTTTCATTAAAGTCTGTTGAGAACCACAAAAATTATTCTTTCTTAATGTATAGGAAACAATGTGCACTTTCACACAAGTAAACGTATGCACGCGCTTCGATTACTGAGTAGTTTACACAGCCACGCTGCACTACGGAAAACTATTTTTAATAAGGGTTTACAGGTTACATTGACATTTATTTATACCTATTCATCAAATCTCAATTATTTGATATACAGAATTTGTGAATATCAACTAAGAGATACCAACCATTAAAAGTTTCATTTATTCATTGATAGTAAACAACACATGCACACACACAAACATATGCATGCACGAACATACACGAACATGCACAGAATATGCTTACAAATGTACCTATTTACCAAATCTTAAATTTCTACTATTTGATATACGTGAGTTATAAATTTTTCTGAATTGTGGGCGAAAAGAACGTGGCATCAAAAACCCAAAAATGACAAAATATGCGTATTCAATATAGCAATCAACCACAACTTAGTTCACCATTCTATCTTTAACGGTGTATTTTCGATAGTTATCGATTATAAAGAAATGGGATGAGTTATCGAAAAAAAAAACTCGTACGAAATCCACGTGTTTAGACGGACGGACGGACGGACGCACGGACAGACAAACAGGGCTACTTCAACTCAGCTCGTCGAGCTGATCATGAATACATATACTTTATGGGGTGTGGCACGCCTCCTTCTGCCTGTTACATACATTTGCACAAAAACATTATACCCTGAATTTCCATTTTCAATGGATTTCGATTCTTCTTCTTTAATAGTAACGGAACAATTCTTGTGGGCTTGCAAAAGTGTGCTGGTATAATCTGTGTGTCGAATTTGTTTGCATAATTTCTCTTTGATCGATTTAAGTCGCGTGATATGGTTGTATATACGAGTTAGGGACTATATTAAAAAAACTAAGAGCGGGTGGGATTAGGGTATCCCCTAGTCGGGCGCGCCGACTAGAGTTTTCTTACTTGTTCAGGCCTAGCGTTGTTGGGGATTACTCTAATAAATATGCATCTTTTGATTTTGGCATCTCCTTCCCTTCCCATTTAAAACAAGAAAGAAAACTCTAGTCGGAGGTGCCCGACTACGTGATACCCAGATCCCATACAATCATAGTTTTTGAATATAGCCCATATCTCGTATGTAGAACCATATGACGCGACTTAAATCTATGACAATGGTAGTAAGAATTTCGATCAAAGAGGCACTATGCAAAGAAATTCGACAAATTCGTTGCACTTAAAGAAGAAGAATCGAGAAAATATAATCGCACTGCAAATTAAAAGTAGATAGCAAAAAAAATTCTGGCACAATTCGACCCAAATTTAAGTCTTAACTGATTTTTCATATGGTTTTAAATCGATAACAATTATTCTGGAATAGTTATCGATGGTATGTAACAGGCCTAAGGAAGAGTGCCGTACAACATAAAGTATATATTGTTGTTCAGCGTGACATGCTGAGTTGATTTGGATCTGTCCGTCTGTCCATCCGTCCGCCCCTATTAACGCAGACAAAAGCTAGAGAAATAAATGACAGAATATACGTGAGTACAATACGCAGTACGAGATTGTTTTATTTTTACGATAGGTTATCGCATTTGCCTTTTATCAATATTTATCGAAAACTTTGTTTAGTTTTTGCGGACTCGCATGCGCACCTTTTAAGATATAAAAGTGCATTAAGTTCGCCAATAGTTTACTAAAAATTCACAAATCCAATATATCAACCAATAGAGACTTGAGATTTATAAAATTTGCACATGTGAATGTCTTAATCTCAAGTCAAGCCCATAACAATTGTTCCGTTACTATTAAAGAAATAGAATCGAAAACATATTCGCACTGCGACATACAGCGCAGAACAGCAAATTGAAAGTAGGTAGCAAAAACAATTCAAACACAATTCGACCCAAAGTCAAATGCAATTGCAATGCTAAGAATATAATGTGCAAGCATTTGTTTAATAACTTTTGAATTTTATGAACGGATTTCGATGAAACTTTCACCATATTATGTAAATAATTAGTGTTAATTTAAAAAAAAAACACCACACACACATATATGCCAAATTTGCCATTGAACATAATTTTTAAAATTTTGGGGAAATTTGGGGCCGGTATCCAAATGTAACTAAAACCGGTAAAATATTCGTAGAGATAGAATCGTGCACTAAGTTGTTTTTAATTGCTATAGTGAATCCGCACATTTTGTCATTTTTGGATTTTCGATGCCACGCCCCTTTCGCCCAAAATTCAACAAAAACGATAACTCACGCATATCAAATACTAGAGACTTAAAATTTGGCAAATAGGTACATTTGAATGTCATGATCATTCCCCGAAAGCCCCTTCTGCAGCCGCAAAACAGTACGCATATTACGTGCATGCATATATTTGTGTGTGTGTGTGTGTGTGTATGCATGTGTTGTTTACTATTAATGAATAAATGAAACTTTTATTGATTGGTATTACAGCTCAATGGATTCAGGGTATCTCTTAGTCGAGCAGTCCCGACTAGAGTTTCGTTACTTGTTTCAAGTTTTCAAGTTTCTAGCTTTTGCCGTTTGCGAGATCACTGAATAGCGTCGAAAGACGCTGATGGACATTGCACAAAACGAATATACTCTTTTTCGCTTTATTAAGAGTAGAAAAGGAATATAGTAGGGAGAGGAATAAACGTAATCGCTGAACAGCATAAAACATGGAAAGAATGCAACCAAATCGGATTAAGAGAGCTCAAGGCAAAATCGATTGGCAAAGCGTAAACCAACTGCTGAACTGTTCTTTTAGCTTTTAAAAGAGAAGTGTATTGCATTAGACAGTATTCTATAGTTCAACGATGGATTTACGATGTAGCATGACTTTGAACTAGATTTTTCGAGGTTGAGTCTGTTGAGTCATCGCTTAAAGTCCCAGCGTCATATTGAGGTACTACAAAAATCTTTGTTAGCTGCTATTGTCGGACTTGTCAGTGAGTGTTGGATTTTTATTTACGCGTTCTTTGTCAGAATGCTGCATTCACTGCAAAGTTGGAACTACGGGAGTAGTAGAATAAAAAATCAACGGAGATACATTTCCAAGACCATGAAAGAGTGACCATAAAAGAAATTCCGTAAGAGCAACCAAATTGCATCATTCTAAGCACTCAAGCCCATCAATCTAATTGATTTATTTAATTGCTCAACATAATATGTCAACCAACAGATTATTCAACCATATTGTAATTTCTGAATCTATTGTTATATAGAAATGGAGTTCTCTTTTAATTTTTTTTCCGGCTTAAATTTTATTTATTGGATTATTGCTTCATTAAATACCATTTGATTATATTTATTATTAAATTAAATTAAAGCCGAAGAAAAAGTTAAAAGACAACTCAATTTCTATATAACAATAGATTAAAAAAAAAAAAAAAAAAAAAAAATATATATATATATATATATATATATATATATGTATATATATATATATATATATATACATATATATATATTTTTTTTTTATATATATTTATATATTTACAAAATAAGCGTATTCATTATAGCAGTCCCTCAGATTATATTTGTAAAGAAGACATTAAAAATGATTTAAAAATCTTACATCTAATTAATCATAGATAATTGAATACAAAAATACATTTGCGATAAAATCATGAACACTTAGAAGCGAATTGTTGTGTAGTAGCGCACATCCATATGGAAATATTAACCGGAATATTAATATATGCAAATATATAGATTCTTATATACCTGTATATCGGGTTCTAGACCTGTTTTTGTCAAGGTCAACAAGTTTGTTAAAAGTAAAATACCTATATGTATATATATATTTATTTATTTCAAGTACATAAAAGCTTTTTCACCCTTTGCTTTCAAATCAGAATAAGTTAAAAACAAGTTTTACATGCAGTCAGAATTACTAGAAGAAGTACACAAGAAACACTGCTATGTAGTAGTAAATTCAATTTGTATGGCGCATCATTTTTCTTACCCCACTGAAGTTTCCCATGGTTGGTCTATAATCAGCTGCCGCAACATCCATTCGCTGATCGTACCTTTTGTCAGTGATATAAAACGTAAAACAGATACAAGGTAAAACTTATACAGCGCCGTAACAAACCAGTTTATGAGTGATAGCAGTTAAATAGGTATTGCTACTCGAGTAAATTCAGTTAAAAAATCAAGATAAGATTCGTACTGCGCATGGTACACACGAGAGTATATTGTGAAAATTTCTCTAGTCTCTATGTTTTATGGTTCATGAAATCGATAATGGCAGAGTATGGACGAACGGATATTGCTAGATCAACTCATTTCGTCGTCCTATGTTGAAAAAGATATGCTGAGTAGGGTGTGCATGCCTCCTTCTGCCCTGAAATCACATTTGTCAGTTCACTAATTGAAAACTTCCTTTGCGCACACATCCCTATTCCATTGAATGGCTATTCACTTACATTTTATATATTTATTTTTATACCCTGAATCCATTGAAAATGGAAGTTTCAGGGTATAATGTTTTTGTGCGAATGTATGTAACAGGCAGAAGGACGCGTGCCACACCCCCAGATGAGCTGAGTTGGACTAGCCCTGTGCGTCTGTCCGTCCGTGTAAAACCACAAAAGCTAGAGACTTCAAATAAAAAGCAAAATGCTCGATAATACCATACGCTGTACGAGTTTATTTTTATTTCGATAACTCATCCCATTTCTTTATTATCGATAACTATCGAAAATATCGCTTTGTTTTTGAGGCCTAGCGTGCACACCGTTAGAGATAGAATCGTGCACTAAGTTGTTTTTAATTGCTATAGTGAATCCGCACATTTTGTCATTTTTGGATTTTCGATGCCACGGCCCTTTCGCCCACAATACAACAAAAACGATAACTCACGTATATCAAATACTAGAGACTTGAAATTTGGCAAATAGATACATTTAAAGATCATAATCATTCCCCGAAAATTTAATTAAGAACGTAAGTTGAGAAAAAAAGTTATTAAACAATAAAGTTTTCATAGCACAGTCTCTTCTGCAGCCGCATAACTGGGCAGTAAGCATATTACGTGAATGTTCGTTCATGCATATGTTTGTTTGTGTGAATGAGTTGTTTACTATTAATGAATAAGTAAAACTTTTTATGATTGGTATTACAACTCAATGGATTCAGGGTATCTCTTAGTCGAGCAGTCTCGACTAGAGTTTTGTTACTTGTTTCGTTATGCGTGTAGGCTGTACTATGGAATTTTCCATTACTACGAAATCAATCATGCACATGGTTTATCAAGGAGAGTAAAAGGAAGGGAATCTGTGTATGAATTTCGAAAAATTATTCTAAAACATCGGCTAAAGGGCACATCCTGCCGAGAAATTTGAAAATCCTTAGTGAGAATTTATTCCTTATGCCAAGAGGCTTATGACAAATTATGTGTCGTCTGGTTTTACTTTGTCAATATAAAACAGCGTATGGATTCCCAAATGGCCCCTTTTGTGAGCCACCAGACTTCTGGACATGTTCATTTTATCAGAGCAGAGCATGTTCTGTATATTAGATATAAATGGAAAGAAGTTATTGTGGAGAATAAACGGAGTAATCTTAGAAAGAGAAAATGTATTTTCGGCCGTTAAACATAAAGGAAGTGGTATCGTGGCATGGAGGTGTGTGGCAGCCAATGGGGTTAGTAATCTGGGGTTTATAGAATCGACAATGGATAACAAGGACTATATCAAGATCCTAAATGAAAATTTACACCAAAGTGCCCAGAAATTGAGGATTGAGAATGACTATTGCTTTCAACAAAACAATGATCCGAAGCACGCAGCCCACAATGAAAGGCTGTGGTTGCTATATAGCGCCAAAAATCACATTAGATCGCCTCCCCAATCGCCAGACCTGAATCCTATTAATAATCTGTGGGATTTACACGAGCGTAGGATTAGGCGGCGTACCATAATCTCCAAAAATATGCTAAGGGAGGTCCTCATGGACGAATGGAGGAAAATTACGGCAATGGGAACTCGGAAATTGGTGGATTCAATGCGTCGACGCCTGGAAGAAGCTTCGAAACGAAATGGATATCCAACAAAATATTAAAATCTAATGGATCTCCCAAAAAAAGCCGATGAATTGTTGTGCACGTAGACTTTTGCTGCGTCACTTTCCTGTTAGGTTTTTTTGTCAACGTTTTTAATATCCTGATCCCATTGAAAATGGGAGAACAGGGTATAATGGTTTTGTTAAAAATATGTAACAGGCAGAAGGAGACGAGCCACACCCCCAAAAATATATTTATTCTTGATCAGGACGACAAGACAAGTTGATTGAGCCCTGTCCGTCTGTCTGTCTGTCCGTCCGTCCGTCCGTCCGAATGTATGAACGCGTCGAACTCAGAACCTATAAGAGCTAGGACTTGAATTTTTTTTTTGTACGACGCGCATGTCGAGTTTGTTTCAGAAAATCGATAATTATTCCTGAATATTTGTTATCGATTTAAAACCATATGAAAAATCCGATTTGGTTTTATTTTTTATCACAAAAGTAATACAATACAATAATACAATACGCTGTACGAGTTAATTTTTTTTTTTCGATAACGAGTCCCATTTTATTATAATCGATAACTATCGAAAATATCGCTTTGTTTTTAAGACCTATCGTGCACACCGTTAAAGATAGAATCGTGCAGTAAGTTGTGGTTGATTGCTATATTGAATCCGCACATTTTGCCTTTTTTTGATATTTGATGCCACGCCCCCTTCGCCCACAATTCAACAAAAATGACAACTCGCGCATATCAAATACTAGAGACTTAAAATTTGGCAAATAGGTACATGTTATAATCACTCCCCGAAAATTTCATTAAGAACATATGTCGAGAAAAAAGTTATTAAACAATAAAGTTTCCATAGAACAGCCTCTTCTGCAGCCGCATAACTGCGCAGTAAGCATATTACGTGAATGTGTGTGCATGTATACGTTTGTGTGTGTGAATGTGTTGTTTACTATTAATGAATAAATTAAACTTGTAATGATTGGTATTACAGCTCAATGGATTCATGGTATCTCTTAGTCGAGCAGTCTCGACAAGAGTTTTGTTACTTGTTTTATAAATATTAAATTGGTCCCAGCATTTTATGGCATTCTTCGGTGTATTCTTCAATCCATATTTTGCTATATGCTATGTGCTATGACTAGCAGGTTCAAAGAAAAACAGGAGCGATACACCTATCGAATTCACTTGGCTGTCTCATTATTAGTTGAATGGTGATATCAACTGAATATCATGTGTTCATCATTAGAAGATAATTTGCTAGTGCTGCTATTTGCGAATAGTTAAATTTTCCAAATACAAAAAAAAAAAAAAGATACAATTTGCGACGGTTGGATCCAACTAAGACATAACTATACCGCCTTAACAAAAATTACTACAACCACACACATATATATATATATACATTGTATCTCTTGTAAATGGAATACATTTTTTTATCCTTGACCAAATGTTCAAAAGGTTTTTACACCATTTAATTTAGTGTATATACTTATAATCACTAACAATCCATAGTAACGCCAAAAAACATTCACACTGGCTGACAACTCAAAAATATGCAATCCTTAATCCTCAGAGCTGCATTCCACACCCATCACATAGTCTCGGAGTAGTTGCTCTAGGCCCAAGATAAAATGTGCATCTTGAAGCGCATACGAGTCCTTTCTGGCCGCAGCCCTACACATCATCATTTGGAGACAAAGAACTGGGCGCCAAAGTGTCTACATAAATGTGCATACGTGCATATGTGTACGCGTGTGATTTGACTGAAGGCATTTTTACTGGTTTGTCCCATAAATTATGCGTTGCGCACAAACAAAAGCGGAAACGCTGCTGCCAGCCGTTTTTGGTGCAGATTATCGTGCCGAGTTTGAATCGAGGTTAGGTTGGGCTGCGCTCGTTAACAGCCTAAGCAAAAACTCATTTCTTACATGTTCGTAGAGTTTAGTACGTTTTGTATCCAGTTCCGGTACTGACTCCCCACGGTAAAAGTGTTAGTTTCAACTGTAAATGTAAAGAATGCATTAACTGAGCTAAGTATCCGCTCTCCAAAAAAATCATTAACTTTAAACACTTTGACGCTCCGAAAGTCGTATGTTCATGGAATGACCTATTGTTCTTTATGATCCGCGAGAGACTTTTCTTCCAACAAATCAAAATCTTTTTTCGAGGGCATACTCAATACTTTTAATCAGTTGATAGACCTTAAAATACATTTATGCAAACATACGATTGCTACCGAATTTTGTGTACTTCGATATATTATATACGTTCTTACTTGCTTATATATAAAAGCAAGTAAGAACGTTGCAGTCGGAGGCAAACGACTGTGTGATAATCTATTCCCGTAAGAATAGACATGCTCGTTTAGAAAATAATGAATTTTGAGATTACCATGATTTTAAGTTCTATATATTTTTAATGCGGGTCATCAACGTGAGTATATATTCCAAATTTGATGTTAAATGTCTCTAGCGGTAATTTTGATTAACATATAGATGACTTTTTGAAATAACGGCCCCTAGAGGCCGTGGTTATATAATTTTTATACCACAATTCCATTGAAAATGGGAAGATATATGTAACAGGTAGATGGAGGCGTGCCACAGCCCATCAATTGTCATAGATTTAAGTCGGTCGATTCGGTCTACGAATGTAGGAGCTTTTAAATTTCAGAAGCAGGCGTGCTACAACCCATATATTCTTGATCACGACGTCGATCTGAGTTTAACTAGTCCTGTCCGTTAACTAGTTAGTCTGTCTATCCGTCTATCCGTACGTATGAACATAACGATCTCACAAACGACATAAGTACAAAACTTGAAATAAAATACAAAATATTCGTGTATACCATACGGAAGAAGAGTATTTTTGTTTTGTTTTATCAAGAACCATCGGAATTTTCTTAGTTTTTGATGCCTACTGTGTCCACCATTTAAAACAATAACACTAATCTGTGATTCCTGTGTTGTCATTTTCTAATTTTCGATCATTTTTATCAAAAAGTTAGATACTTAAGATTTGGCCCATATCATAATCCTGCTCAATTCATTCTAAACGTATCTTTAGATACAAAAACTAATTCTAAAATTTGTGCTTTTTACTATAAATGCATAAAAAAAACTGGTGAGGATTGGTATATCAGCTCCAAAGGTTCAGGGTATCTCTTAGTCGAGCCGTATCGACTATTGTTTTTCCTTGTACTGAGACTGGGCTGTTATAACAATAGATGTAGCTACATAGTTAAACTACGTATATGCTCCATTGTATATCGTTTGAAGGCCCAAATAAAATATTACTGTGATTGTTAACGCGGTTTTTTGTCGTTCAATTATATGTGTGTCATATAGAGAAATTGATAAGTATCCAAATACACATTTCTACGTTTTTTTTTCTTTATATACAATTTGAATACATTTTCCTAAAAATTAAAGAGTGTCCTAATTGTATTTACCGTTTATTAAATAAGGAATTATCTATAGAGTTAAAATAGTTCAATACGCTCACTGAGGCGTCGGAAACTTTGAATGTGGATTAAATACAATGTGAACTATATGTATATACCAATGATAAATATTGGGGATAACAATTCAGCTATATCATTCCAATCATTTTATTGCTATAGTTATAGATTAGAGTTTATATACTCTTCAAGAAAAAAAATACATGCATATGTACATATATATTTGCGTAGTCGTCCGACTTAATATACTCACTTGTTTGTTTGCTTAATGATCAAGCGAATGAGAATTATAAAATGTTCTTTTTTCGTTTTTGTTTTTAAAACACACATATGAATATCAAAAAAGCGAAATGAACAAAAACTTTGTATTATTACTTTTTATTGATTAATAACTTAATTTAATTCACATGAGCAAGTAAATAAAATGAAATAAAGCCAAAAAAAATTTAAAAAACATACATACCTCAGTTCTTGTCAGGCGTAGCAAATTTATTTCGCAAGTATTATATACGTATGTATATGTAAACGTACGTCTACATGTAAAATGTATGTATGTATATATGAATGTGTTCACAATATTTATTGTTGTTTATTAACACTTCACTGACTTTTTGTGCTTAGAAATCTTTTCGAATGGATAATCAATGGCTATTGCCTGTTGATACTGTGCAGTAATTTTTTTCTTATTTATTTTAATGTTATATTAAATGGTGCTTTCGTGCACAAAAACGGCCAGAATATTCGTAATTTAAATTTACACAGTGATTTGAAAACAACAAACGCTATTCTAAAATGTTATGTTGTTACCTCGAACGAGTTTCGCAAAAAAAATAATCAGTACAACTTCAAGTTTTCTCAATTGAACGGCTGCAGCTTTGCTGCCAAAAAGCTCCCCAGAACTTTTTTGCCCAGCTGGTTTGAACTCCGTTAGACGACTGAGTCGCCAAATCGCCAACCCACAATTTTATACGCGCCCTGGGGGCCAGCCGATGCTAAGCCGAAGCTCAGCCTCGTTTCCTATTCAATGCGCATGTTCGGTACAGTTGTCAATAACAAATATAAACACAAAGCAGCTGCTTGTGGTCGCTCAGCTGTGTCTGTAGCCTTAAGCAAAAAGCCGGCAACAACAAGCGACGAAATTTGGAGCTCAAATAATTGTTGGGAAAACCTGACCAAACTCATTGGAAATGGAACTTTAATGTGATAGATTTTATTTGTATTCACCTAATCAGTTATGAACTTATTGTCTTCACACAAATATAGTTTTTATGCCTAACTTTGATTTTTGATATACTACATAAAATTTGCCTCGAAATAAAGATAAATACATACAATATTCAAGTTGTCCGATATTTTAAAACAAGTCTACTTTATACATACTATGTAAATATGTATATATGTATGTGTATGTACATACATGTGTAAATAATCTTAAAGATATTAAGCCCATAAAACTGCTTAAATTAATAAATATGTAGTAATGATACTAAGGCTTAATTAATTATTTCGGAAACATATATCTGTAGTACATGCAATATATATATTTGTAATGTCGAAGTTATTTAATAAAACGCTTGGCCATAACATATACATATACATATGTATGCATTCAAACATTCAACTCCTCTTTTGATGTACTAAATAAATGACAGCACACACGGGAACAGAGTATCACACTGTCGGTTGCGTCTGACTGCAACATTACTCGTTTTTAATTAATACTATCTGGAGTATATTCAAAAAAGGCACTCCGACTAGATTTTTCTTAATTTTCTAAGCATCATTTCAATTGCAAAAACACGAAAGCATCTAATTCACAGTAGAGGTTCCTGTAATGCATCCAGAATAATTTATGTTTATGTATTTCGAATTTTGATACTCCTAATTTTTCGAGCAGTTTTAAAATACTAGACACGTGTGCTTTGGCAAACAAACACATATCAAAGTCAAGGCGTGACTCTGAAAAATTATTGAAAATGTATTCAACAATTAAGATGTTGCAGCCCAAGCGCAGTCGCAGTTGCATTAACTGCGCAGTAAGAAGTACGTTTGTTTTTAAATTAACGCTTATATTTAATATTAATACATAGGCATTAAATTAGTTCACGTCTAATATTTTACAATCTCTAGAGAAATATCAGAATTAGGAAAAACATTTAAAAAATAAAATGGATAACAGAAAAATTGGAGAACTATCTTAGAGTATGGTATTAATGAATACCATTTATTGAGCAATTTGTATAGTCATCAAAGGTTCCTAAATCAGTAAAAAAAATCGGTCCACAGAATTCGTGAGATGAAACCAAAAACAGTCAAGTCCAATCAAATCTCCCTCCTGTTTTATGCGCTGTATATAAACTGACAATATAAAACTTGTCAAACTCGGTCAAATAATATACTAAATATTAACAAGTCCTGATCTTAAAGAGCAATATTTGTATTTACAATTAAAAAATTGTTTTCAATTGACAATTATTAAATAAACAATTTAAAAAATTTTAGTTGGGGGTTCCCGACTAAGAGATAACTTGATAGCAACCGAACATAGCTTTTAAATATTCTCCATGGTTTTTATTTTGAAAATGGAAAATCAGGATATAATGGTTTTGTAAAAATGTATGTAAAAGGGAAGAGGAAACAGATCACACATTTAATTTAATACAATGTGACGAGCCTTGCATTTTGATATTCTGATATTTACAATATTTTTATTATATGATGACAGTTTCATTAAAATCTTCTGAAAAACAGAGAATATGTTAAATAATATTTTTGGCCACTTAGCAAAATCGCAATCTATTTAAATGACCGCGTACTATATTCTAAGGATTGCAATTGCATTTGAATTGGGGTTGAATTGTGTCTAAATTGTATTTGAATTATTTTTGGATTGTCAGCTGACACGTTATTTTCAACTACCTACTTTAAATTTGTCGCTCGAAATGTATGTCTGTATTCTTTAATTGAACCGGAACAATTGTTGTGGACATGCAAAAGTATGTTGTTATCTATTTTTAAAAAGTTGTTCCATAATTTTTTTTGATCGACATTCTTAGTACCACTGTCAAAGGCTTAGTCGCGAGATTTGGTTTTATATACGAGCTATGTACTATATTTATAAACAATCGATACAGAAAACTCTAGTCTCTGAAGTCTCTAGATCGTATAGGTTCTGCATACGGACAGACGGACAGGACTCAAACAACTCTTCTTGTCGTCCTGATCAAGAACATATATACTTGATGGGGTGTGGCACGCATCCTTCTGCATGTTACATACTTTTAACAAAACCATTATACCCTGTTCTCCCATTTTTAATGGGATCAGGGTATAACAAGTAACTAAACTCTAGTCGAGACTGCTCGACTAAGAGATACCCTGAATCCATTGAGCTGTAATACCAATCATTAAGAGCTTCATTTATTCATTAATAGTAAAGAACACATGCACACACACACACACAAACATATGCATGCACGTAATATGCTCACTGCGCAGTATTGCGGCTGCAGAAGAGGCTGTGCTATGGAAACTTTATTGTTTAATAACTTTTTTTCTAGACCTATGTTCTTAATGAAATTTTCGGGGAATGATTATGACATCTAAATGTACCTATGTGCCAAATTTCAAATCTCTAGTAATTGATATACGTCAGTTATCGTTTTTGTTGAATTGTGGGCGAAAGGGGCGTGGCATCAAAAATCCAAAAATGAGAAAATGTGCGGATTCAATATAGCAATCAAACACAACTTAGTGCACGATTCTATCTTTAACGGTGTGCACGCCAGACCTCAAAAACAAAGCGATATTTTCGATAGTTATCGATAAAAAAGAAATGAGACGAGTTATCGAAAAAAAAAAATAAACTCGTACAGCGTATGGTATTATCGAGCATTTTGCTTTTTATTTGAAGTCTCTAGCTTTTGTGGTTGCAGAAATCCAGGTGTTTACACGGACGGACGGACGGACGGACGGACGGACGGACAGACGGACAGGGCTAGTTCAACTCAGCTCATCGAGCTGATCAAGAATATATATACTTTATGTGGTGTGGCACGCCTCCTTCTGCCTGTTACATACATTTGCACAAAAACATTATACCCTGAAATTTCCATTTTCAATGGATTCAGGGTATAAAAAATGGACTTGGCTCTGTTGATGCGTTGCGCGAGCTTTGGCAACTTGCCAAACATTTTCTTTATCAATCAATGGATTTTGATATAATGTAAATATTTTTTTTTTTTTTGTTTCTTTAAAACCTGCCATATTTGGAACTGAGCATAATGAAGAATTTTTGAGGAAATTTGGGCCATAAAGCAACATGGAATAAGTCCTTCTGCCTGTTATATACATTTTCATTATACCTTAATTTCATTTTCAATGGATTCAGGTTATAAAGAATAGGGTCCTAGTGCCCACACTTAAGTTATAACATATCGTTGTCAACTAGTTGTAAGCTTTCGTTGCTTACAGATGATGTTTTAAATGTATACAGAAATCAAAGTAACATATGCAAATCTCTTAACTACCTATAAGAATACTATCAGAGGGAGACTCTAGTCGAGATGGCTCGACTAAGAGATACCCTAAATCCTTTGAGCTGTAAAACAAATCATTAAAAATTTAATTTATTCATTAATAGCAAGCAACACATTCACCCACACACACATGCATTTGCACGCACGAACATGCACGTAATATGCGTAGTACGCAATTATCCGGTGACAGCGCTGCGGCTGCAGGATAGGGTGTACTATGGATTTTTGTTGTCGAATGACTTTTTTTTAGACATACGTTATTAATTATTTCAGGGAGAGATAATGACATTCAAATGTACCTATCCGCCAAATCTCATTTTGGTGAAGGGGGCGTGACATCAAAGATCCAAAGATGTCAAAATATGCGTATTCATTATAGCAATTAACCACAACCTAGTGCACGATTTTATCTTGAGCAGTGTGAACGCTACGGCTCAAAAGGCCAATTATCGATTTCTATCGATAATTAAAAAATTAAATGGGTTAACGGAAAAAAGAATATCGTATTCGCGAGTACTCTGTTATTTATTTCAATTTACTAGCTTTTGTGATTAGCGAAATCAACCTACGTTTAAGACCTTCATATTTAGTGATATACGAGATCGCTGCAATCAGATGGAGCATGTTGTCCTGATCGTGGGGACTATCATGAAATTCTTAAAAAAATGTAGAAACTATTCATTTTATAAATAAATGTAATAAATGTTATCTAAGGAGAATATTCCAAAATGAAGAATATATAATTAAAACTTATTTTAAATTTTCAGATTTGAAAAGGGTGCAGGGCTGGAAAGCTTACGAAACTTGCGAGCGTTGCCAACTATTAGAAAACGGTGCCAGACTGCATTACATCGTTGATATACATATGTATGTATATGTGAATGTGTGTTAACATACATTTCTACATTAACATAAGCAAGCAATTTACTGTTCCAAGAGTAGAACGAATTTCACTGATTGCGCTTAAATTAACAATTTGAAGATTATTTGAAAAGGTCTAATGGATCGCTACAATCGTGCCTGGCGAGGTAAATTAAATTAAATAATTAATTTTAAAAAATTCACAAGTAACAATTTTATGCATAGATCCCAAGTCGCCACTAACACCAATAACACCACTCACAACTCGGGCGTTTAATTTTGATAATATTCCGTCGCCGCCAAAGCCTTCCCCGTGCAACTCATATGATTGCTTTCGAGGACATAGGCATAGCCCTGTTACTGTGCCACATGAAGCAACTGAGCAGCCACGACGCATGATGGGTTCATGGACCCCAAGACATTTCTCGCAGGATTTTATGCGCATTAGATCTGTTTTCTCGCCATGTGCTTATGTCCCAGCGATCGAAAGTACCTCCACTAAACTCGCGGAAGGAATAACTAGACGAACCGCACAAAAACGCCATTTCAAGCGTAGCTCACCAGTAAATCAGCCTGCACTCAGCCCCCGGGTTAGTTCTCTGCTCAGTCGCACAGGTAACAATCACTTGATCGATTTGTTCAAACGGCAAGAAATCGACATGACAGTACTCGTTGAAATGACTTTTGAGGAATTGGAATCCCTTGGTGTTCGTGGCGTCAGGGAATTGAAATTGGCAATCGATGTAATTAAATTTGCGAAAAAATTCATTTAGTCGTGTATTCGATTCGATTTTTATTATATTGTATTTTTTATATTTGTCCATTTTAAAAATATTACGTCATTTTATATTTGTCTCATTAAATAATATAGTAAATGTAAAATTAATATTTTATTAATTTGTTCTACCTTACACCTGGGTTCAGGTTAAAAATTATATTTTAGAGTATAATGATTTTTTGAAAATGTCCATACACTCGACAGCATAATTCTACGTACAGCAGTTGGCTCTAGAATCTACTATAAAGCACTTATCGAAATGATTTTTATTTTTTTTTGTATTGTTCGCTTATTTATCTACTTATTTGCATTTTTATTTTTTCTTTTTATATTTTTTCACAGTTTTTCTTCTTTCGTTATGCGTCTAGACTGTGCTATGGAATTTTCCATTGCCACGAAAACAATAATGTACATGGTTTATCAAGGAGAGTAAGAGGAAGGGAATCTGTGTATGAAGTTCGAAAACTTATACTAAAACACCTGTTATAAGGCTAATCCTGTCGAGAAATTTGACAATTCTTAGTGAGAATACATTCCTTATGCCAAGAGGCTTATGACAAATTATGTGTCGTCGGGTTTTATTTTGTTAAAGCCCCATCTGACCAACTTTAGTAGTTGACAGCTGGAGAAAAAAAACGTATTCTCCAACTGGTGACTAAAAATCTGAGAATAGCCGAGCAACAAACAAGTAAGAAAACTCTAGTCGGCGCGCCCGACTAGGGGATACCCTAATCCCACCCGCTCTTAGTTTTTTTAATATAGTTCATAACTCGCATGTACCACCATATCACGCGACTTAAATCTATGCCAATGGTATTAAGAATGTCGATCAAAGAGGAATTATGCAAACAAATTCGTCACAAAGTTATGCCAGCGCACTTTTGCAAGCTCACAAGAATTGTTCCGTTACTATTAAAGAAGAAGAATCGAAAACATATTCGCACAACGACACACAGCGGCGAGCGGCAATTGGAAGTAGGTAGCAAAAACAATTCAAACACAATTCGACCCAAACTCAAAGGCAATTGCGGTTCTAAGAAAATTTGTTCGCGAGCATTTGCATGTATGTGTGCACATGTATACATAATGAACATGTATAAGCGCCAGCTGTTCTATGTGCGCTTTGCAGTTCAATCGCTGTTGATCTGGCCAAACATTTTGTTTAATAACTTTTGTGTTTATCAACGGATTTTGATGAAACTTTCACCATATGATTTAAATAATTGATTTAGTTAAAAGACCAAACACCCATATATATTGCAACAGAAAATAATTTTCAAAATTGTGGGGAAATTTGGAGCCGGTATCCAAATGTAACAAAAACCGAAATTGGTAAAAATATACATAAAGCTACATGCAAAATTTGGAGACTCTAGCTCTTAAGATAAAAAAGATAAAAAATCATAACTGATTTTTCATATGGTTTTAAATCGATAACAAATATTCAGGAATAGTTATCGATTTTCTGAAACAAACTCGATATGCGCGTCCTATATACGCGCCTAACAAAAAAAATTCAAGTCTCTAGCTCTTATAGGTTCTGAGATCGACGCGTTCATACATTCGGACGGACGGACGGACGGACAGACAGACGGACAGGGCTCAATCAACTTGTCTTGTCGTCCTGATCAAGAATATATATACTTTTGGGGGTGTGGCACGCCTCCTTCTGCCTGTTACATACTTTTAACAAAACCATTATACCCTGTTTTCCCATTTTCAATGGGATCAGGGTATAAAAACACGTTGACGCTGAAGAAAGTTCAGCCGAATTTGTTTCCCATGATACCATACGGTGTTCATGGTCATGTTGGTCTTTCCGGCCAGTTATCATGCTAGTGTTCCTGATTGGAAACCGCACAAATCAGAGGTCAATATAAAACAGCGTATGGATTCCCAAATGGCCCCTTTTGTGAGCCACCAGGCATCTGGAACAGGGTCATTTTATTAGAGGACAGCCTGTTCTGTATATTATGAATGGAAGGAGTTATTATGAAGAAAAAGCGGAGTATCCTTAGAAAGAGCAAATGTACTTTCGGCCGTTAAACATAAGGGAAGTGGTATCGTGGCATGGAGGTGTGCGGCAGCCAATGGGATTGGTAATCTGGTGTTTATAGAATCGACAATGGATAACAAGGACTATATCAAGATCCTAAATGAAAATTTACAACACAGTGCTCAGAAATTGAGGATTGAGGATGACAATTGCTTTCAACAACACAATGATCCTAAGCACACAGCCCACAACGAAAGGCTGTGGTTGCTATATAGCGCCAAAAATCACATTAGATCGCCTCCCCAATCTCCAGACCTGAATCCAATTGAGCTTCTGTGGGATTTACAAGAGCGTAGGATTAGGCAGCGTACAATAATCTCCAAAAACGAATGGAGGAAAATTACGGCAGAGGAGACTCGGAAACTGGTGGATTCAATGCCTCGACGGCTGGAAGAAGCTTTGAAACGAAATGGATATCCAACAAAATATTAAAATCTAAAAATTAAATCTCCCAAAAAAAAGCCGACGAATTGTTGTGTACGTAGACTTTTGCTGCGTCACTTTCCTGTTAGGTTTTTTGTCAACGTGGTTTTTAGTACAAATATCATTATTAAATTTTTTTCTGTTGTACGTAGAATTATGCTGTCGAGTGTACATATTATTATATGTACATACACTTATACAGTTGCTCACAAAACTCTGCGTGCACCAGAAACAAAAAATTTGTTCTGCTTTAGTATTTAGCTTCTACTATAAGGCATTTATTGGGAAAATGGATCACAAGCACCACATCAAAATCCTAAACGAAAATGTAAACCTAAGTGCCCAGAGGATGGCCTCCCCAATCTCCAGACCTGAATTCTATTGAATATCTGTGGGATTTAAAGTTTTGCGAGCAAGTGTATACATATAATCTAGCCAGTCCGTATAAACACAAGTTTATTTTCATTCTTCTTATTATATATGTATAGAAATGGAAGTCATACATATGATCCAAAATCCTTATACCCACTTTCAATGGGTTCAGGGTATAATAAACAAACGTGTTAAAAAATTAATCTTAATATAGGATTTTTGGTACTTAATAAATAAAAAATTGGATAATATTGCATTATATCACAATCAAAATTTTGTAAAACTGAAAGCTTTTCTTCACTTATCACCTACGAAAACTAAAAAACAAACTTTTGCTGATAGATTCTTATCGAATTTTTGATAGCAGAGCGGAATATCGAAAAATTAGAAATGAGCCGGCAAATGGGAATTATATATGCATGTATACATATGTAGGTATATATTTATACAAACATTCAGACACAATAAAATTTCCTATCCATTTCAGAAAGTTCTAATTTCAAAATATATAAAAATGCTTGGATGATAAAGACTTTTCTGGATATTGATTTATAGCTTCAATTCAATTTTCAAGATATTTTGATATGCATATATTTTATTTTAATAATTTAAGACCAGTTAGCATATCTACATCGTACTTTATATTATTACGATATTTACTCTAGTTATATCTTTATTTATAATCAGCCGGCCACCACATTTAAGTGTTGATAAACCTATCAAAAAGTCACTCAAGAGCGATCCAACACTAGACATACATAGCTTATTTTTAACATTTTTCGACTTGAGATGTGCATTTTCTATCATAGTTTGTGCTTAAACATGTAAAATTAATTTAGACATTAGTATAGCGTTAATAACAGTTAGTGCAAAGGTAACTAATATGTGATTGTGAAATGTTCTAATCATTTTGAATATGTATACCAACACCTTCGATTGGCCAATGACAGCTGCTGTTCCCTTTGTATTTTTCTGTTAGTAGAAGTACAATATTTTCGTTTACAGAAAATGTTTTAGTATATTGCAAAAACCCAAAGAACTTATGTGCATGCATGTATTTACATGAACACATAAAATATACAATTGATTAATATATGCGTGTATATTATATATATATATATATATATATATATATATATATATATATATATATATATATATATATATATATATATATATATATATATATATATTATATACATATATGTGCATAAAAATATAAATATGTATGTTTTTGCAGATATACATATGTACATTTATATGGCAACATCATTGCGTATGCCGTATCAAAAGGCACAGTCTGCTAATTTGACATTTCGTTTTGTGTTGAACACCGTCTACTGTTGCAAAACCTACACATAAGCGAAAATGAACAGGAAAAGTGAAAAATAAATGCAATTGTAAATTTAAGAAGCATATTTTAGAAATAAAGATAGAATCTATCACGTAAGCATGGGACGCACAATATATCTTAGTTGTAAAAGCATCTGTGATATATGGACACATAATAACAACAATAATGCGAAAAATAATAATAAAATAAATAAAATCAATCTCTTTGGTGATACGAACTTTCAAATATATATTTAATTTCTAGCACTACATATGAATCGTATGTTCTGATTTAAAGCGTTACAAAAAAAATTGAATTGGATATAGAGATAAATTGATTGAATAGCACAGTCACTGCTTTGCTCGACCTCTTTTAATACCTGAAACAATTGAGATGCCAGAAATACTATATAAAATCATAATGTTTTGACTATAATTTAGTTTTAAACCATAAGATGCAATTGCATTAATTGGAATTATATCTGATCTATATGATATCTGTACTTATTAATATTTTAACAAGTTTGATGTCTTTTTTTCAGTAAGCAGAAACTGTTGTATAAGTGTAAACAGTTAGCTTAAGCAAGTACTCATAAACCCTTATACTGAGAATTCTTTTAAATAAGTGGACAGTACTGAAGCAGACCTAAAAAGAAGGGAAATTCGCAGTCTTTTTAGCTCACAGCACTGAAAGAACTTATACGAACTTGTTAATTAGCGAATTGAAGGTTGCCTTAAATGGCCGCTGAAAAGGAGATGCAGGCGCATGACATGGTGAGACGGCGGAGCTGGGCGCGGGCTGTGGCACTCTATGATCAAATACTATCACAAGGGCAGCCAAATGGAATGACCCGAGTCCAGAAGGAACAGCAGATTGCGTGTCTGTTGGGACGCTGTGAGTGTCTACTAGAATTGGGCAGATACGAAAGCTGCCTGCAAGATGCATACAAAGTGCTGACACTGCTTTCAGAGCAAGCAGAGTGCTTAGCAAGCGTCTCTCGGGCGCGTCGTTGGCTAGTGCACGCTCTATTCAAGCTGCACAAGTACTCGGTAAGTAGCTTGACTTAAACTCTATTTATCTTTAATTAAAGATCCTTTATATATATATTCAGGATGCAGAACACTTTTTGAGCAAGTGGATAAATGAATTAAGTGGTCAGCAAATATTTTCCGACATATCCAAGACTCTCGAGCGGTACAAATCCATCATACAAATGATTATGAATGGACAGAATAAGGTACAGACTCAATCGCAAAAAATTCCGCATGCACGACTTGAGGATGAGATGGCAATATTGGATACAAAACTAGATCACTGGGCCACGAACAATCTACCGCTGGACAAGTACAGCAAACTTCTTAGCAACAAAGGATTAAAGAAACGTGAACAGCAACAACATCATCAGCAGCAACAGAATGGTAATGGCAGCTTCAGCAGCAGCAGTAGCACTGGTAGTAGCAGCACCATGTCCAGTTCCAGCTCAAACACCAAGAACATTGAACTGCTGTCGGCAATTAAGCTGACTGGAGTTAAACATTCGTCAGTCGATGCTGGAGCTGATTCAGATCACGGAGCGCACTCAACAATAACATGTAGTTATTGTGCCATAAACTTTCAAACGCGGAACGAGTTGAGGCAACATTGTCAGACTGAGAGCCATCAGAAAGTGATAATGAGCGACGAGGGTACGGACCCTTTTTTTATTGAATTTCGTTATTTATTAAATAATACTTATTTCACAGGTCGCGACTGGAAATGGCGTCCCCCACCTCGGGGTTACACTTTGGACACCTACAGCGTTTGCGAGACATTTACGGAATCACAGACATGCCATTATGGAGCTCAGTGTGTGGAAGCACATGGTTTGGATGAGCTAAACGAATGGAAGGAACGATTTGAATATCGTCGAATGCGTGTACAAAAGGCTTGTGAAAAGGAACTTTACGGAAAGTCATACACGGAACAAGTGCTCGAACGATGGATTCAAGCTACCGCCCCAGAGCGCATAATGTGCGAAAAAGTATCGGACGTAGAAGCGAAATGCGAGCAGCAGTTGGTTACCAGTATCAGCTCAAAAACTTCTAAGCGTGAATGGCTGTTCCAGCTAGATACGTTGCGGCCACTGAAAGCAGTTGCTCTACTACAAGACGCTCATCGCAATCATTTTGCGATTAAGGCTATTAGGCTTGGTCAATCTACACACGAAATGGAGGTCAATGTAGAATTAAAGTCTGATCAAGAGTGGGTCTCTTCTACATTACCTGAAAGTCAAGAAGGCGCAGTACAGTATAAGCTAGTTAATGCGCACGAAATTACTATTGAATTCCACACAGAAATTTATGGTACGTTTCGGCAGTCAATCTGTTTCGATGTTGGCCAGGAGCCTTTACTGGTACGTCATCTTTGTGTTGATGTGCTACCTGTTAGTGATGCTGAAAAAATTGAGGAAATTAAACGGGACATTATAAACAGCTCGGCCACACGATGGGATATTTCGAATACTAAGTTGACTCGCTTTGAAACTACTATTGGAACTCATCTGAAAACGGAAGCCTATCTCAGTGACTTACAGCATGAACGCGAGCTTCTGGAGAGATATCCCTGTCCCCGCGCTGCCACCTTTACTTTAACACAGTCCACCATAGTGGAGAAACGACTGACACAAAACAACTATCGCTCACGTATTCACGAGTTACTTTACGTTGAAGAGATTGCACGATACGAGCAAATAGCTCGCTATAATGTGCGTACCAGGCTAACAGTAGCTTCCAATTATATATTGACGCCAGCGGGCATGGCTACTAGTACGGCCAAGTATTCGCTGGCTGGTGAGCTGTTCGCATTGATGCGCCTAGGAAAAGACATTTCAGAAGACACTTCGCCGGGTCGTCTGATTTTATCCAACTGCAGTAGTGTTTATATTTCAGCACCGGAAGAAATAACAGCTAAATCCGAAAAATCAGACAAATCTGAGCTGCGCGCTGTATATGAAGCCATAATTGAAGATAAAGGCAAGAATGTAATTTATTTAAAGTTGTCTTCAAAATGTGTCGAAGCAATGAGCCTGCAAGCAGACACAGAGCTAGACGTAGACATACAGTTCCAACTTAATCGAATGCCCTACTGTGAGTGGCATAATGCTGTGGATAAGATAACAGACTTTCGCTTGATATTTCCTGCGACTGAGCTGGAACCAGCCATACCATGGACACCTAAAAAGCAATGGGCTGATGCCTGCGAGCCCAAGCTGAATGCGAAACAGCGCGAGGCTGTCAACGCCATCACTACGACTTTAAGTATTAAGTTGCCCCCTATTTTACTTATTGGACCTTTTGGAACTGGCAAAACATATACGCTGGCACAAGCAATTAAACAGCTCCTAGCTCAGCCAGAAGCCAAAATACTCATCTGCACGCATTCCAATTCAGCGGCAGACCTTTATATTAAGGAGTACCTGCATCCATGGATCGAAGAGGGTCTCGAGGAGGCAACACCATTGCGAGTTTACTACCATAAACGCTGGTCTGCGACAGTCAACAGTGTAGTGCAAAAATATTGCATAACTGATGGTGTTGGAAACTTTCGACGGCCTAGCATTGATGACATAATGCGTCATCGCATCATTGTCGTCACACTGAGCATCAGCATGGAGTTGGCTTCACTTGGTTTGCCCAAGGGTCTATTCACTCATATATTTTTGGATGAAGCAGCGCAGGCAATGGAGTGTGAGGCGATTATGCCGCTGGCTCTAGCCAACGATGCCACTCGAATTGTATTAGCTGGAGACCATATGCAGATGAGTCCCGAACTCTTCTCTGCGTTTGCAAAAGAACGCAAATTGCATATTTCACTGCTTGAAAGACTATATGACCACTATCCTTCAAACTTTCCCTGCAAAATCTTGCTATGCGAAAATTATCGTGCTCATGAAGCTATTATACGGTTCACCTCCGAATTATTTTATGAGCAAAAGCTTGTTGCATCTGGAAAACAGCCGCGCCATGAACGTTTTTACCCCCTCACATTTTTTACCACGAGGGGTGAGGATGTACAAGATAAAAACTCAACAGCATTCTATAACAATGCTGAGGTCTACGAAGTAGTTGAACGTGTCTCAGAACTGCGTAAACGTTGGCCAAGTGCTTGGGGCAAGTTAAATGATACAAGCATCGGCATTATGACTCCTTATGCAGATCAAGTTTTTCGCATTCGATCAGAGCTGAGGAAACGTCGAATGGGTGGAATCTCCGTGGAACGGGTTCTCAATGTGCAGGGCAAACAATTCCGTGCTGTATTTCTGTCTACAGTGCGAACAAGACGCACATGTTTGCCACAAGGAAGCAACCTCGGTGCTGGTGGTGCTAACATGGCCGCAACCAGTATGTGTGATGCTGATACTGATTATGGCTTTTTAAGCAATTCAAAGCTTCTAAATACTGCGATCACGCGAGCCCAATCTTTGGTAGCTGTCGTTGGCGATCCGGTTGCTCTCTGTTCTATTGGGCGTTGTCGTAAGGTCTGGGAGCGTTTCATTGAAATATGTGATGAGCACAAGTCACTGTTTGGATTGACTTGGTCTAATTTGCGATCCCAGCTGGACGGCGTCGAAATGAAGCGCGGCTATGTCCTTAATCCGTTAGCTCCCGAATTCGTTCCTCGTTCTCTACAACCAGAAGCATATTTACGAGAGCAAGCAGCTCTGTATCTAAATGCTCCAGCACATGCGCCACCTGGCAGTCAGGCCCCACATTATGCTGCCTCCGCTGGCATGGGTCCCGGGCCATCTGCGCATCAGATGAATCAAATGGCCGCAGCAATGGCAGCAAATCATATGTATTCCACCCATATGGCTGCAATGATGGCAGCGGCAGTGGCCGCTGGGGGTAAATCTTCAAACGGACCGACGCCAGGAACAGGTCCAGGTCATGCCGGTCATATACGTGGTCATATGGGAATGCGTGGACCGCCAACTAATGGACCGCCTCCTGTACCACCACATTTACGACAGTCTCAGGCAGGAAGTGGAGGAACTCCACCGCCACCTTATGGCCAATATCCAGCTATGCAGCATTGGCGGCCACCTATTACACCACAACCGCAACCGCAGCAACAGAATCCCAATGCGAGTCTATGGGGTCCACCACCGCAAACAAATCCCTGGAGTGCTTTACCGCCGAATAAACAGCCACTGCCTCAGCAATCAAATGCTCCTGGTCGCGGTCCTTTGCCCCCACCAGTAAGTTTAAGTAATGATTAAGACTTAATTCGTGACGCTCATCAACCTTAGAATAATGAAGATTTTTTTGGGTGGTCAATAGATATTATAGTTGGTACTAGCTCAAAGTCAACTTTCATAATTTCTTTAATTCTATATAGAAAGGAATAACATTGATTAATTTATTTTTGTTAATAGGCTCTTCGAGGAGGCAGCGTTCCACCAGCTGCCTCAAATACAACCACGTCGGCGCAATTGCTAAGAAATCCAAGCGAACTAGGCTACTTGGCTAAGAAGTCGCTTTACAACCAGACCCCAGCACAACCACCTCAACAGTCCCTTCCTCCACAACACCACCTGTATGGACAGCCACCAATACCGCTTCAACGTGGAAGTAGTGTGCCCAACGGTCCGATGAGCCCAATGGAAAATGGACCACCACCTTATATACGTCATAATGGCACTGCGGCAGGCTATGGTAGCTACGAAAAATCCACGGGTCCGCCACAGCAACCCCCACCTGCGCCCTACATGTATACAGCTGGCAAACAACCGTCGCCCAGCAATTTGCGTTTCCCGTCTGCGCACGAGCTATTACCTCCCAATATGAGTATTTACGAGATGGCATTTAGCTCTAAGGAAGAACAATATAAGTGGTACCTTAAACTACTTGAGTCAGCGGGTCAAGAGGCAGCCAACAAGTTCGGAGATATGCTTCGCCAAGTGATGACCACGTTGCAGCAACAGGGTCACCAACCACAGCATCATCCTCAGGCACACAAGCCTCATCCACAAGTAGTACCAGGACAACCAATAATATCAAATCCGCATGCTGTTATGGGGCCACAGCCGCAGCGAGCGCAGTACCCGGTAATTTATCCTCCTCCAGCGCAGAATCTGAATCAGCAGTCAGTAGACTCCTCACCGCCTTTGGACAACTTTAATCAGCAAATAGATCTTGTGTTTAATTCGATTATGAATGGAGCCAATGACATTGCTCAACCAATTTTACGGGATGTTCTTGGCATGGTGGGAGTAAACACAACGACGACGAGTTCAGCGGTCATGCCACTGTCAAATGGCATGATAAATGGCGGAGACTTACAGCAGCAGCAACAACAACAACAACAACAGAGTCGCCTTTTCAGTATGATGCAGGGGCAACAACAAACGCCATTGACTATAGGAAAACATGGGCCAAATCCAAGTCAGTTGCAGACATTAGCAATGTATGCCAACCACATGACTGGACCGATGCAGGGAGCAGGTGGCCACCCAGGCTCTAGCAGCAACCCAAACTTCATAAACAATGGTGAGTTCATCTGATACATAATTTATTAGTTAGTCAAGAAAATCACGCTCTTTTTGTATAGCCGGAAATGCTCTACTGAACGACAAGCCCTTTAACAATTTCAATAGTCATAATAATGGCGGACCCAATGGTCTACATAATAATGGTAGCTCTGTTCCGCTCTACCGCCGTCAGGCATTGACTGGCAACAATTACAACAATATGCCTGGTCTTTTTGCTGGTTTGGACACGAGTGCCAACCTGATTGAAGTTTTATTCCAAGCTAATAATACGGCGTCCGAGCACTCAAACAAGTCTGACCACGGTCTGCTCTACAACAACTACAATGCAATTAAGAGTGGACATGACTTAGACTTGTTCTCCAGCGTGCCACCACAAACTGTTCAATCCTCTTCCGACACCGTCAATCATCAGCAGTCCGCAGCTACGACGTATGCTGCTGTGCTAAGTCAAGGGCCTCAAGTAGCTTCAGCACAACAGCAACCAACAATGAACTCGGCGCGGACGCTTCATGCATCAAAGCCCTCCCTACCAGCGAATGACTTGGAAAAGGATCCATTTGCAGCCATACGGGAATTAGGACAGGCAACGTCTGGGTTTTACAACTATTTTCAGTGATACGTGTAATGAACGTGTTCAAATGCCGCCACCTGCTGCAAATGCATCAACGTCAAATTTAAAGAATTTAGAGTCTTTAAAACTAAAAATATAAAAAAAAAAAAATTAAAAAAAATAACAAAAAAAAAGAAAAAATTAGAAAAACTCAAAAACATAATGAATTGCTTGTTAATTTTAGCTCTCCCGTTTGCTTTTTTATTCGCAAATAATTTAAATATGTAGATCTAATTATCATTAGAAATATTATATATTATATGCATATAATTAGTAATTATTAATGCCGCAGCAGGTAGTTCCGCCCTATGCACGCCCTTGGCGCTGTCATTTCGTATGTCTATGGGTCGCTCTGAGCACTCAGCCCTTAAAACTTAATTTAAAAAAAAAAACGTAATAAAAAAATCGAAACTGCAAAAAAAAAAAAACAATTAGATAGTTCTTAAGGTAATTCAATCAAGTTTGTATTTTATAATCAGTAGTCGTAGGTTATACGCGACAAGAATAATGTTTAGTTTGGCCTAAGTGCGCTTGAGTTATAAATACATATAAATATATATTGTACCTTGAGTATTGTACAGCAGTTGACCATTCAAAACATAACTGAAAATTTATTATGTACTCAAATATATTATTAACTGTCTTTATTGAAATCTTTAATTTATTAATGTACTTATATCGTACAAATATAATGCTTTATTATTGTATTTTTAATATATATTGGCTATTATATATGGGACAGTTATTCTATGTATATATGTACATAAATGAGTCACTTATGTACCTTGATCCCATTAAAAATTGGAAAATAGCCGAGTTAATTGAGCGCTGTCCGTCCGGCTGCCTGTCCGTATGAATGAACGAGTCGATTTCAGAACTCGTGTATACGAGTTTGTTTCAGAAAATCGATAACTATACCTGAATATTTATCGATTTAAAACCATATGAAAAATCAGTTAGGAATTCTTATCTTTTTCTTTTTAAAAGCTAGAATCTAAAATTTCGCATGTTACTTTATGTATATTTTTACCACTTTCGGTTTTTGTTACATTTTGATATCAACCCCAAATCTCGACAAAATTTTTAAAATTGTGTTCAGTTGCAAATATGGCGTACATGTAAAGGTTTTCAAAAAAACACACAAAAACAATATTTACCTCAAATGGCACAGAGCAAAGCTGGCGCCTAACATGTTCATTATATATACACTCGACAGCATAATTCTACGTACAGCAGAAAAAAAAATTTTTTTTGTGTTCAGTTGGCTCTAGAATCTACTATAAGGCACTTATCAAAATGATTCTTTTTTTATAGTATTGTTCGCTTATTTATCTACTTATTAACATTTTTATTTTTTCCAAAATAATGATATTTGTACTAAAAATCAACGTTAACAGGAAAGTGACGCAGCAAAAGTCTACGTACGCAACAATTCATCAGCTCCATTTCCATTTCTTTTTAAAACTTCTTCCAGGCATCGAGGCATTGAATCCACCAGTTTTTGAGTCTCCTTTGCCGTTATTTTTCTCCTTTCGTCCATGAGGACCTCCTTTAGTATATTTTTGGAGATTATGGTACGCTGCCTAATCCTACGCTCGTGTAAATCCCACAGATTATTAATAGGATTCAGGTCTGGCGATTGGGGAGGCGATCTAATGTGATTTTTGGCGCTATATAGCAACCACAGCCTTTCATTGTGGGCTGCGTGCTTCGGATCATTGTTTTGTTGAAAGCAATAGTCATTCTCAATCCTCAATTTCTGGGCACTTTGGTGTAAATTTTCATTTAGGATCTTGATATAGTCCTTGTGGTCCATTGTCGATTCTATAAACACCAGACTACCACTTCCTTCATGTTTAACGGCCGAAAGAACATTTTCTCTTTCGAAGGATACTCCGTTTTTTCTCCATAATAACTTCTTTCAATTTATATCTAATATGTAGAACATGCTCTCCTCTGATAAATTGACCCTGTTACAGAAGCCTGGCGGTTCATAAGAGTGGCCATTTGGGAGTCCATACGCTGTTTTATATTGATCTCTGATTTGTGCGGTTTCCAATCAGCAACACTAGCATGATAACCGGCCGGAACGACCAACATGACCATGAACACCGAATGGAATCATGGGGAACAGATTCGACTAATCTTTCTTCAACTCCAACCCGTTCTTGTTGCTAGGTTATTCTCGGATTTGAAGTCACCAGTTGGACAATACGTATTTTTTCTCCAGCTGCCAACACTTAAAGTCGGCCAGATCGGGGCTTTAACAATATAAAGCCCGACGACCCATAATTTGTCGTAAGCCTCTCGACAGGATTAGCCTTATAACAGGTGTTTTAGTATAAGTTTTCGAACTTCATACACAGATTCCCTTCCCCTTACTCTAAACCATTTACATTATTGTTTTCGTGGCAATGGAAAATTCCATAGCACAGTCTAGACGCATAACGAAAGAAGAAAAACTGTGAAAAAATATAACGGTTCTTGCGAAACTCGGCGTTGTACGCAGTATAATTGCTGTGTACGTAGACTTTTTCTGCGTCACTTTCCTGTAAGGTTTTTTGTTAACGTGGTTTTATAGTACAAATATCATTATTTTGGAAAAAATAAAAATGCTAATAAGTAGATAAATAAGCGAACAATACTATAAAAAAAGAATCATTTTGATAAGTGCCTTATAGTAGATTCTAAAGCCAACTGAACACAAAAAAAAATTTTTTCTGCTGTACGTAGAATTATGCTGTCGAGTGTACATGTGCACACATATTCAAATACTTGCGCACTATGTTCTAAGGATCGCAAGTGCGTTTGAATTTGGGTTGAATTGTTTTTGAATTTTCTGCTACCTACTTTAAATTTGACGCTCAGCGGATATTTTTTCGATTCTTCTTCCTTAATAGTAACACAATAATTATTGTGAGCTTGCAAAAGTTTTTTTTTTACATAATTCTTTGATTAATATTCTTAGTACCATTTTCATAGATTTACGAGTTATGGGCTTTATTCAAAAACTGTGATCGAATGGGATCTGGGTATCACTTGTTTTTTTTTTTTTTTTTTTTTTTTTTTTAACTATAGAAATTTTTTTTCTGAAACCGTGCATTTAAATGGAGTTCATTGCTATATTGAATACGCATATTTTTTCATTTTTGATTCCACGCCCCCTTCGTTCACAATTCAACAAAAATTACTATTCACGTATGTATATTTGTATAAAATTCTTATTTATATAAAATTCTTAGTGTTTGTAATTTCCTTAGTTTTTGTACCTCAAGCGGGAACATTTAAGTTAGACAATTCTTCCTTAACTTCATCATACAGATCCTTGTATTCACCGTTTTGACGCACAAGCAGAGCCACGGTGCCCCTTTTTACGCCCATCGCAGCACCCAGGTCAGCACGACTTGGAGTATACGTGTAGGGAATACCCTTCTCCTCGCAAACGGCCGGCAGGTGACACATAATGTCAACAGGTGTTACATCTCCAGCGAAAATGCAAATTCTGTGGATATAATATTAGCAATTATGACCCAAAGAAAACTATTTAGATGACAAATCTAACCCAGTTTCACCTTTCCGCAACCGCGTTTGCACATCCTTCAGTCCATTTCGCAAATAGGTTTTATGCTTCATGGCTTTCTTCACCAATTTGTAACATTTTTTAGCTAGCTTTTTCCCTGCCATTGGTTTCGCTATAGCATTTATAAACAACAACTTGTCGTCATAGGTCTCTTCTTCCTTAATGATCACATTATCGTTGACCTTAATCGAAACGTCCGTTTCTTCTGAGGGCTCCAGCTTAATTTTGACCATTTTATTTATATATAAGAACAAGGAAATTTTTATTCTTTTATCTCAACACGTGCTAGTCGGTGTGGCCGTATTTTATTTTATTGATTAGTTCTACTTTTTTAAGGCACGGTGAACTAGTGTTATACAAGTGTTGAACAATATAAAAAGTTAGAATTTTGCCTGTACAAGTGGCATTTTCAAGAATTATTAAAAAAATACAAATTAAAAAAATAAACAAAAATTGACAAAAATAAATTTGTATGAAGATTAAAATAAATGGGCTGTATTTAAAAATTTAAAGAGAAATTTAAAAAAATCCACACAAGATTATATACTGATTATATATCATATTATTATTATAAAAAATTGTTAAATCTGCAAGTCATTATATTTATTACTGAAATAAAATCAATTAACGCTAGTAAAATTTGCAGTCTTTTTCTTCGGGCGTACTGGTATGCAAAAAGTTTACCATTTGAAATCTCAGCATTTTATAGCTGGACCTTCCTAACTTTAAGTGTTGCATAACATTAAGTGTTGCTAAACTAAGAGTCCTGTGGCAGGTAATACGCTACATAAAAGAAAACATTTAAAACAATTAACAAAACTCCAGTCAAGACGGCTTGCTAAGATATACCTTAAATACCAATGATTAAAAGATTGTTTTACTCATCAATAACAAAAAACACATGGATACGCACGCACGCATATTCACGTAATATGCGTGCTGCGCAGTTCAATTAGTTTTTTCTAGATGTACATACGTTCTATCTTGAACGGTGTGCACGCTAGGCCTCAAAAATAAAGCGATATTTTCGATAGCTATCGATTATAAAGAAATGGGATGAGCTATCGAAAAAAAAAAACAAACTCGTGCTGCGTATGGTATACACGAGTATTCTGTTTTTTATTTGAATTATAATTATTACTATAGTCGTTTGCGAGATCGCTGAGTTCATACAGACGGACAGGACTAGATCGACTCAAGAATATACATATGTATATACTTTATGGGGTGTGGCACCCTGCCTGCCTATTACATACATTTGCCCAAAATCATTATACCCTGAAATTTCATTTTCAATGGATTCAGAGTATAATAAATAATATAAGCTTTTAATGATTATCCCTACAGGTCAAAGGATTCGTCTTGACTAGAGTTTTGTTACTTCTTTTAGTCTAATAAAACCAGTGCTGCCAGTTTGGCAATTTAGTGGCTAGATCTGTCCACTTTTAAAAATACTTGCAACTTTTATTTTTTAAATGCTATTAGCCACAAATCTAGCAATTTTAAATAATTTTTTAGCAATTTCAGCAACTTTATTATAAAACCAGCAATTCTTATTTTTCTTCAGTGTGTTTGCATTTTATATGCCTTTTTTACGATTAAGATATCAGAAATTTTATTTAATCCAGTTGTTCGATGATGTGAACTAGTTTATAGTGTTTGATAACTCTTTAAATGTGATTCTAAGGATTGCACTGATCCAACACGTGCTAAGCTTTTGGCATCCGCCACCACGGTGCCTAAAAAAAACATGTGACTGTGATGGGCGCATGTACACAAAAGAATAAGTTGCCTTTTATTCGCAAATCGACCAAAACCGAGGAGGAAGCAGCATTATGCCTATATGTTGCCATAACTATTATCTGCCATATGAGTACTTGACTCAAATTCCTAGTAGTAGTACGCCACTGAATGTGAAGCTGAGGAGGTGGATAAAATTTTAAGTATTTAGTTAAATGCAAATGTCATAGAAAAAGTTCATGTTAATTTTTAATTTAAGTGTTTCTAATTTTTATTTTTATGTTTCTGAAAATACATATGTATGTTTGTTGAATATCAAAGTTTTATGGCTTAGCAATTTTTTTGGCAATTTTCACAACATTTTTAGCTATTTTTAGCCACTTTTTTTCTTCAAATTTAGCAATTTTTGTCGAGGAGATTCTGGCAGCACTGTTTATAACTAAAATTATTCGCATATTTGTGGTTACAAAGGTCACCGTACTCTTACTAATAATTACTAATTAATATTGTACTTCTAACTAAAATTATAAACTTAATATCTAGTAGGATTTCCCTTCAATTTAATCACCTCTCGGATTCGATTTGTCATTAACATCATTGACATATTGTGTAGTTAAAATATTGGTCAATCAATATCCATTAAAGCTTTTTTCATACCCTGATCCCATTGAAAATGGGAAAACAGGTTATAATGGTTTTGTAAAAAGTATGTAACAGGAACCCCATAAAGTATGTATATATTCTTGATCAGGACGACAAGCCGAATTGATTGAGACCTGTCCGTCTGTGTATCCGTCCGTACCTTTCAGATCTAGAGACTTGAAATTTTTTTGTTAAGTCCGTATATACGACGCATATCAAGTTTATTCCAGAAAATCGATAAGTATGCCAGAAAATTTTTATCGAAATGCTTTTCCACTTAGCAAAAGAGCACGAAATCAAAAGCGCTCAGAGCCAAACTCACGGCTATACTTGTTTATTATTTATACATGTGCACTCATACTTACAAATGCTTGCGCACTATATTCTATGAATCGCAATTGCTTTTGTGTTTGGGTCGAGTTGCGTTTTTATTGTATTTAAATTGTCTGCAACCTATTTTAAATTTTCCGCTCGGCGCTTTGTGCAGCAGATCGAAAATGTTTTCGATTCTTCTCTTCTCAAGTAACGGAACAATTATTGTGGGCTAGCAAAAGTGTGTTGGTATATTCTTTTTATAGAATTTGTTTGCATTATTCTTTTTTGATCGGAATTTGTAGTACCATAAATCATAGATTTAAGTCGCGTGATATGGTTCTACATACGAATTATGGGTTATATTCAAAATCTATGATCGGATGGGATCTGACTATCTCGTAGTCGGGCTTCTCCGACTTGAGTTTTCTTATTTATTTATTTATTTTTCTTCTTTTTCTTTTTAATTTGTAGAAGTTACAGCTTGTTTTGTGAAAATGTTGATAGACTGTACATACATGTTTTAATTCTGTCCGGAAACTCGCATTAAAAACGTACGTGCAGAAATAAACGAATTTAACAATGCATTTTTTATAGTGTAACCTATGCGGCACCTGCAGTGCTACAGCTGCGTAAACTGTGCAATAACCAGAGCGCGAAATTGGTATATCAGCTCAAAAGGTTTAAGCTATCTCTTAGTCGAGCCGTATCGACTACAATATTTATACTTTGTATTTATTGGATTTATTTGATCGGTTTAGGATGTAAAGAAAATGAGATAAAAAGAAATAAAAATCGCAAGGCCCATTTTCATTATAAAATAACATGGAAGATGTTCCAAAGTATATTACATTATATGAATGTTATTTAGAAAATATTTATAATTGGTTTTTTGACTCCTTTAATTCAGATTCACCTAATATTCACGTTTGTGAGGTGGAACATACACCTGTTGTTGCAGAGTCTGGCGATCAGCGCGATGCCGCGATTGAAGAAGCTGTATATTGGTTAGGGGTTTGTTGTGACCGTCAGTAATGGGCAGAATATCGGATTTTAATACTTCTTCGTGGTTGCCATAGCCGAGGAATAACACCACGCAAGTATTTTCCGAGACAGCCGTAATCTCAGCTTCATAGTACTGTAGTAATATATATGCATATTTTATTTATTTTTTTTTTTGTAATGTAGGGGCTGTTTACTTACGTGTCCATCGTCCCAATACTTAGCCATGCACAAATCGCCGCACTTCCAAAGCCAGAGATTGCATGGACCGGGCTGATAAGACGACGAAGGCATTGATATTGCTTCTGCAGCTGGTGGTTGAGGGTTAGACCGCACAAAGCAAGCGATTTGGTCTGCCTTAGCAGAAGATTTGTTATTCGTTTGCTTGCTAGACGTTAGACATTGTCTTGGTGTGTGCGCATTGGGAGGAGAAGCAATGCTTAATCCCTGACTTTTCAAAAGGCTCATAGCAAACTCATTTGTTTCTTTGGTCTGAAAGCCCATTATCTTACTGGGATCATAAGTGTAACCATTTGGCAATTGCGTGCTATTGACATTCGTTGGCTGTCGTTTATTTTCCTGTTGAATCTTCTGGTGACGCGGAGCTTGAATAATTTTCTCCACTGATTTTTGAACCTGAGGGAAAGTGGTTTGATGCTCAGATGGTTGTCGAGTTGATTGACCACCACCTTGTCTGCCACCGCGTCTATTTTCGCGTTTCGAATTGATCACCTTTAAATTCGTTGTCTCTGTGACTACTCTATTCACACGATTATTATATTCATCACTATGACAGTCAAAAGTATTGCTAGCCTTGGTAGGAGGAATAGCAACTGAGCCTGTTACTGCACACACGCCATTGCCTTGCTGACGGCGCCTGTTATGGTTGTGATTGCTGCTAGCTGCTCCGTTCTCAGTACGAGTATTTCCATTTCGATTATTTTGACGCTCGTTGGTTTTTCGATTGAGCCCTGTCTCCTTTGTAGAGCACTCTGGTTTGCTTACTTCAGTGTTGCCTTTACTGGGCACTGGATTTGAGTCATAACCATTTCGATTCGCGCTTTTTGCATATGTTTGCTCGATTGCACGTGAATTGGTATCCTGTTTCCGCATGCTTCGATCATAGTAGCTGCTGCCACTACCGACTCCACGAGATGCTTTCTCATCACGACCAGGCCGACTGCGTATGGCACCTCGCTGAAGCCGGCCAGAATGACCGCCACGATTGGCAGCAAAGCTGCTTGAAACATTGTTTTCAAATCGCGCGTGTTCAGCCACATTTTGAGATTTGCTTTCAGCCAAAGATTCAGCTACTGCTGCCTTAAAGTCACATTCGTATTGTCTGTCTAACGCCTTTTCGGAATTAGATCTGGGTTTGTCAGACTCAACAACTCCGGCTGTCTGGTCATTGCGGAGCTTGGTAGTGAGGAAGTCAAAAAGTGTAGCGTTTGCAGCTGGTTTTGTGACCTCGGCTTCAGTTTTGAGACTTGCACCGCGTTTATTTTCCTTGCCATTCCGTTCCCCTCGGCTGCCACGCGATTGTGTATCGTTTGTGCTGTCTGCTGCATCCTTTCGCCTCTTCAAATTGAAGAGAGCCCTTTCTAAATTGTTGCGTGTCCCTTGCAATGCTATTTTGGCTTCCTCCTTGCTGTAGCCCTTCTCCAGAATTTTCTTAATGTTGTGGTCCAAAATATTTTGACCCCCGCCGCCAAAGACCTTCTTTACAGCTGATTTGCTAGCTACGGCAATTGCTTCACTTCTCATATTGTGGAACTCATCGTTCTCTTTGCCAGGCTTGTCTTTGTCTGCAGCAGAGGCAAGGCTTTTAAAGTTGCGATCAATATTTATATCGATGTTCTTGCCAAAAGTTACCCACGGTGGCGGACAAGACGGACCGCTAAGCGGGCGTCCGCTACGCGCATATTTCATCATAGTTCGGGCGAAGTCCCATTTCTCATACATTGCTTCAACTCGTCCGCCCAGTATTTTAAGCTCGTCGCCACGCAGCAGAAGAAAGCCTTGAAGCATTTGTAGTTTCTCGGCGTAAAAATAAATTTTTGTGCCAGGCGCCACATTTAGATTGAGCGCCGGCACTGGGTCCAATTCGAGGGCTTGCAATACGGTTTGACCATCGCTCAGCTCCAGCTGCAAGAGTCTAGGTGCAGCTCTCGAGTCCTCATTGCTCTTCGGAGCTGCAATGTTGCGAACTCTTTGCACTTGCAAAACAACACGACCTGGAAGAAATCCAGAGCCATCCTCCCTTTTAATTGGTAAAGCGCCGCCTCCGAAGTCACGCAAGTCACGCTAATGATAGAAAATTGAGATAATTACTCTATGTTACAGACTTCAGTTTAATTTTACTCACATTTAGTGCAATTTCAATTAATTTGCTGGGGTCGGCGGAGTCGTCGCCGACAACGCTTTTCAATGATTTTATTCCATTCTCAGTAAAATACCTGCGAAAATGTTGATGCCGTTAAATTTAAATTATCTTGAACTCATTACTTACCATCCGCTAGCTTGTAATTTGTTTAACAATTCCATGTTTTTTCGAATATATAATACATATATTTCATCAAGTTCAGCACAAAACTACCCAATTTAATTGCATCAAAGCCTAAATTCGCCGCGCCTTAATTTTCGCCGTGGTAATCGATGGGCCTAGAGCTATCGATTTAATAATTTAATTTAAATCACAATATTACATTTTCATATTTACTTATTTGAATATATCTTTATTTCAACATATTATGTAAAAATTGAGCTCAAACTAATTAAAGAATAAGTAAATTATATAAAATATGAAATCAGAACATTATCGATGTCATTGGTTATATTTAATTGGCAAATTTCTGCTATACTTGCACTTAAATATCGATACATACAAAATGTTCGATTGTTTAATTTTAATTCAATATTATTAAAGAAACCGTGAGCAATAGTTTGTGTAGATTGGAATTGAAAGTACAACAAAAAACAAACTTTAAATCCGAATAGTTTCACAAAATCTAAAATTTTAAATAGTACTCAAATATTTGTAATGTCAATAATCTAGTAATAAACGCACAAATTAAAACGTTCTTAACAAAAATAAAACACAATATTTTGAGTGGGGATAACAAAAATATTCAAATTGAATTTATCCTTTGGCGGCTGCGGATTTCTTTTAGAATATTATGTCGGCATTCCTGTCTCCTTTAAAAAGTACGCGCCGCATCTACTAGAAAAAATTGTTGGAGCCTCGGCTGGCTCCTTGGCAGCATGCTGCCTGCTATGCGATTTGCCAGTAGGTATGCATAGCTTACACATACATACAAATGTACATACATACATACCAACGGTTTTGTTGCCAGCTGATAACTCTCTCATTTAAGGGCGCATGGCGGCAAATACAAACATAACTATATATATCATATTGCGTATACATTCATATGTATGTATGTATGCGGATTAGCCGTCACTTTTCTTAGAATAAGTGGCTATACTCCTTGACTTACATATCTTTATTTTCGGCCTTCTTCCCGTCTTTTGAAGTAGCCTGTTTTCTTTTTTGGCCCGGCTTATACATTAACCGTTTCCCTCGGCACAGAAAACATGTCCATCTATTCTGGACAGGATTTGCCGATCTCGTGGTTGTAATAGATGAGTTGCAGCATCTCAAAGCTCAATCGTTCTCCAGGCATATTTTGAAGTAGTAAATGTGTGCTTAAATGCGAAATTTGGCTACCAAATGCCAAGAAATGTAAAAGAACGCGTGTGTGGATGCATTAAATATGAAAATATTCCGAAAAAACTGTAAATTCTAAGAACAAGGGCAAAGCAGATGAGCAAAACTATTTGTGCCAACACATAATTTTCAAGTCTTACGTTTTTTCATAAATCTATTATGCCTTACCTTTCTAAAGCAAAAAAAAAATTTTTTTCAATTTCAAACGGTAACATATTTTTTAATTAAAAAAACGAGTAACAAGTCCGATTATGAGTCGTTGGCGACTACTTTTAGCTTGAGCAGGGTAATGATCCAGCGCTTGCATCCCATATTATGAAGATATGGTTGTTTTAATGCAAAAAAATAAAGTAGAATTCACTACTTCGCTAGATTTGAATATTATTGATAATTTTTGGTATTTTCAGGGGCAGAGGATTCGACTGCGAGCTATAATATCATACATATATAATATACAATACGGTATATAGTGCGACTATTTTATTCTGGAAATGATATGAAAGAATTTTAAGCTGGATGGCATAAATTAAAATCAATCAATTTAATTTTCCGCAACTGATGCTTTGTGCTTGAATTGTTTTTGCTACCTACTTCCAATTTCCGCTCGGCGCTGTGTATCGCAGTGCGAATATGTTTTCGATTCTTCTTCTTTAAAAGTAACAGAACAATTCTTGTGAGCTTGCAAAAGTGTGCTGGTATAATCTTTGTGTCAAATTTGTTTAAATAATTCCTCTTTGATCGACATTCTTAGTACCATTGGCATAGATTGAAGTCGCGTGATATGGTTGTACATACGAGTTATGGACTATATTAAAAAACTAAGAGCGGGTGGGATTAGGGTATCCCCTATTCGGGCACCCCGACTATAGATTTCTTACTTGTTATTTGTAAATTTTTACAAAAGATCCCAATTGACGTCTATTCTGTATGGCACACGTTTAATAATCCAGCAAAAGAAAGTGAACGATTTTCCTATTAGATTAAGCGTCAATACATATAATACATACGCATACTATATGTATATCCCTATTGAAAGTGTTTTATTTACAGTAAGTATAAGCAGCTGTCTTTTGCAAAGCATAAATCGCTTTTTCAGCTCGTTTCATTGTGCCTGAGGATCTTCGTTTACAATTTTGAGTGCATTAACATTTTATATATGTATAAGTATACATATCGTAAACCAAGCGTACGCCTAGAATATCTTTAGTACGCCAGGTTTTGAAAAAGTTATATGTCAAAAAGCTCCTATTTCTGATCCTATTCTACGAATATCGTTCATTGCAGAAGTGAGCTGAGGTATCGAAAAGAAAACACACGTAATGTCTTTCTTAAAAGTTATCATTAAAAAATGTATTCAACTTTGGCTATTAAATTATATCTTGGATATCATGTATAGGTAGTTATTTGTATATTTGATAAGATTTTAATTTTATTATACCCTGAATCCATTGAAAATGGAAATTTCAGGGTATAATGTTTTTGTGCGAATGTATGTAACAGGCAGAAGGAGGCGTGCCACACCCCATAAAGTATATATATTCTTAATCAGCTCGATGAGCTGAGTTGAACTAGCCCTGTCCGTCTGTCCGTCCGACCGTCCGTCCATCCGTCCATCCGTGTAAACACCTGGATTTCGTAAACCACAAAAGCTAGAGACTTCAAATAAAAAGCAAAACGACTACATCAAGATTCTAAATGTACACCAATGTGCCCAGAAATTGAATATTGAGGATGATTATTGTTTTCAACAGGACAACGAAACATAGCAGACAGCCCGCAATGTAAGCTTAGATCACTTTCTCAGTCTCCTGACCTGAATCCTATTGTGTTTCTGTATAAAAAGTGTGTATTGCATATATCAAAAATATAAATAGGTAGATAAATAAGTGATTATAATATAAACCATTTTTTCGATAAGAAATAGTTTTTTCCTCTCCTTTAAGTCAGCTTGACATCCGATTTCTTGCGTGTGGTAAACGAAGCACGTCGTCATTCACTTGGACCGTTTAGTCCATCATCTGATATACAAACATGTTTGCTAGAAGGTCCCCGACGACGCGCATAAACGCGTCGGCGGTCGCTTGAACATTTCTTTAACCCGCGTTTACGATGGAAGGAACTTGATAATTTCTGGTTTTAATTCTTGGGAAGAAGTCTTGCAAGCTCTACTGTGTGCATGTTTTATTTCTGGGTTTTCCGTAATTTTTCCACCGCGATTTCGTGGCGTAAGCTATATGAATGGTGCCTTTTCAGACAATTTGCCAATTTTAGATGAAAACACAATCACAGTGAGCCCTTTTTGCGTCGAGAGTGATATTTTTTCACGTGACCAAAGCTCACAGCTTTTCCAGCTGAATTGGGCCAACACGAGTATCGAAATATCATGCCAAAACATTAACTGCTTTGTACATATTTCGTTTCCGCCAAGAGCAGAGTTCCTCTCAAAATTCTGCCAGCAATAATTCGATGATTCAAGGTTTGGCTAATTGGATTTTCAAGCATCGAGGCTTTAAATTGCTTTCTTTGCCGGCTACTGTATATCAATATCAAAGTTGTAGTGGCTTATTATTAATTTTGAATTAATGAATTGATTTATTTTTAGAATCACCAGTCTTACTCCAAAACTGACAACACAAATGTATCAAAAAATTGAAAAGTTTATTGATAAGCTAAACAATACAATGAAAATTCGTATACTTAATAATTTTACAGTAAGTAAATTATTAAGGCCAATTTTCTACACGATATTGTTATACACAGCTTTACGATCAGCCTCATTTTGATGCTGTCTTTATGCATTGCAACCAGCTGTATATTCAACAGGCTTCCATCCTGAACCATAAATGGTAACCAAATATGCTTCTTAAATGAAATGTGTCAAATTAACGTCAATCTCACAGAGTGCTACAAAACCTCTAGATAGCGATGTCAGACATATTATTGAGCTGACTTCACATGGCGACTCGCAATATTCGTATTTTTATACAAATACTAATACCAACAAAATTCATTTAGCTGAAATATTCAATATTGGAAAAATTACGAAACCTGAAATACGCTCTGATTTTCCACTTTATGATAGAACAAAGGAGGAACTTCCTATTTCTCATCAGATATGTGATGCTAGCTACATTAATGCGGGTAAGTTAAATGACTTTTTATACCCTGATCCCATTGAAAATGGGAAAAAAGGGTATAATGTTTTTGTTAAAAGTATGTAACAGGCAGAAGGAGGCGTGCCACACCCCCAAAAGTATATATATTCTTGATCAGGACGACAAGACAAGTTGATTGAGCCCTGTCCGTCTGTCTGTCCGTCCGTCCGTCCGTCCGTATGTATGAACGCGTCGATCTCAGAACCTATAAGAGCTAGAGACTTGAATTTTTTTTTGTTAGGCGCGTATATTGGACGCGCATATCGAGTTTTTTTCAGAAAATCGATAACTATTCCTGAATATTTGTTATCGATTTAAACCATATGAAAAATCAGTTATGATTTTTTATCTTTTTTATCTTAAGAGCTAGAGACTCCAAATTTCGCATGTAGCTTTATGTGTATCTTTACCAATTTCGGTTTTTGTTACATTTGGATACCGGCCCCAAATTTCCCCACAATTTTGAAAATTATTTTCAGATGCAATATATATGATGTTTGGTCTTTTTGAAAACTAAATCAATTATTTAAATCATATGGTGAAAGTTTCATCAAAATCCGTTGATAAACACAAAAGTTATTAAACAAAATGTTTGGCCAGATCTACAGCGATTGAACTGCAAAGCGCACACAGACCAGCTGGCGCTTGTACATGTTCATTATGTATACATGTGCACACATACATGCAAATGCTCGCGAACAAATTTTCTAAGAACCGCAATTGCCTTTGAGTTTGGGTCGAATTGTGTTTGAATTATACCAGCACACTTTTGCAAGCTCACAAGAATTTTTCCGTTACTATTAAAGAAGAAGAATCGAAAACATATTCGCACTGCGACACACAGCGGCGAGCGGCAATTGGAAGTAGGTAGCAAAAACAATTCAAACACAATTCGACCCAAACTCAAAGGCAATTGCGGTTCTTAGAAAATTTGTTCGCGAGCATTTGCATGTATGTGTGCACATGTATACATAATGAACATGTATAAGCGCCAGCTGGTCAGTGTGCGCTTTGTAGTTCAATCGCTGTTGATCTGGCCAAACATTTTGTTTAATAACTTTTGTGTTTATCAACGGATTTTGATGAAACTTTCACCATATGATTTAAATAATTGATTTAGTTTTCAAAAAGACCAAACACCATATATATTGCATCTGAAAATAATTTTCAAAATTGTGGGGAAATTTGGGGCCGGTATCCAAATGTAACAAAAACCAGAATTGGTAAAGATACACATAAAGCTACACGCGAGATTTCGAGTCTCTAGCTCTTAAGATAAAAAAGATAAAAAATCATAACTGATTTTTCATATGGTTTTAAATCGATAACAAATATTCAGGAATAGTTATCGATTTTCTGAAACAAACTCGATATGCGCGTCCAATATACGCGCCTAACAAAAAAAAATTCAAGTCTCTAGCTCTTATAGGTTCTGAGATCGACGCGTTCATATATACGGACGGACAGACGGACGGACAGACAGACGGACAGGGCTCAATCAACTTGTCTTGTCGTCCTGATCAAGAATATATATACTTTTGGGGGTGTGGCACGCCTCCTTCAGCCTGTTACATACTTTTAACAAAAACATTATACCCTTTTTTCCCATTTTCAATGGGATCAGGGTATAAAAATCATATATTAATTAAATTAATAAATTACATCAAGATTTTGTGAAATAGAAATAATTATATATTTCATTTTATAAAAAAACTAGCAACTATGTTTATAATTTTCAAATGAACAAACCAAGCTTATATACCCCTTTCAGTCTGTCCATATGTATGAAAGAGTCGATGTTAGAACCTATGTATAAGAGCTAGAGACTTGGAATTTTTGGTTGAGTCCCGTTATATCACGCGGACATAGATAATAAACATTGTTAAGCATTTATATATTTCATCACACTGATCCCATAAAAAATTGTAAAATTCTTAAAAGTATGTAACAGGCAGAAGGAAGCGTGCCACACCCCATAAAGTATATATATTCTTGATCAGAAGGACAAGCAGAGTTGATTGAGCCCTGTCTGTCCGCATGTATGAACGCGTCGATTTCAAAACCTAGACACTTTTTGGTAGGCCCGTGTATACGACGTGCATGTCGAGTTTCGGAAAATTGATAACTATTCCTGAACAATTGTTATTGACTTAAAACTATACAAATTTCCCCAAAATCTTACATGTTATAATAATAAAAAATATTTACAATATGATCAAAATCGGTTAATAAACACAAAAGTTATTAAACAAAATGTGTGAGCACTATATTCTAAGGATCGCAATTGGTTTTGAATTTGGGTTAAATTGTTTTTGAATTGTCTACTACCTACTTTAAATTTTCCGCTCGGAGCTTTTTACAGAATTTGTTTACATTATTCTTTTTTGGTCGGTATTTTTAGTACCATAAATCATAGATTTAAGTCGCGTGATATGGTTCTACATACGAATTATGGGCTATATTCAAAAACTTTGATCGGGTGGGATCTCGATATCTCGTAGTCGCGCACCTCCGACTATAGTTTTCTTACTTGTTTATGTTTATTTAAAATAGATGATCCGGTACGATAAGGCTATCTACTAGTCGGGACGGACAGGGCTAGATCACTCAGCTCGTCTCGCTGATCATGAATATCTATACATCATGGGGTATGGCAATCTTCTTTCTACATGTTAGACAAAACCATTATACCCTGAAATTTCATTTTCAATGGCTTCAATATATGTACATGTATGTATATACAAAATATGTCACTTTATATTTAGAACTTTTATAACAGCTACTCTTTGATTATTTAGTTTTTTTTTTCTTATGTAGACATATTTTAAAAATGATTTGTAAATTGGATTATACGAAGGAGATAAAATGGGACTATGGCTTTTTAGCGGTATCATATATATATATATATATATATATATATATATATATATATATATATATATATATATATATATATATATATATATATATATATATTCATATATATTCATATATTTATTCACGATAAATTAATGTCATAATATCTACAACATTTTTGTACATATATAAATTCTGCCTATTTCAGAAAAAGTGTAAGGATGCCGGTATAGAAGATGAAATTAATGCGCACCAGATGCGTCTTCGGGCCAACTACGTCGGCGTGTTTTTGCTGCTTCACTTGTTTTTCACGATATTCCATTGCACTTTTTTATTGACGACTTGTATGGTGAGAGGGGGGATAATGGTTTGAAAAAACGTTAATCATTATAGTTGAAATTAATTTTCCTGCGCACACAGTACCCGGAATTAATATATTTAGATATATTCTGCTATGTGGCATTGGCTGCTGTCATAATTGCAGTAATGTGGCCTAATATAAATGTGGAATTTGTAATGAGACATAAATTTATGATGTCCCTTACATCTGTGATTGCCGTGATGGCTATCGTTTCAGTTGGTTGGTATCTTTTTTTTTATATATATCATATACATATATTAATATTGCTTACACAGATCTGATGCTTAATTATTTCCATTATCGAAATAATGATTGGATATTGGATACAATATTCGACGTATACATTATAATAATGATTTATATGTTTTTCCCTATTCCATATGTCTTTGCGGCTATGGGACTTGCATTTTTTGTGACCATAATATATATCACCTACTTTGTAGTATATCTTGGCTTTGAATACCGATATAGGTTGGGTGATGCATCACGTTTTAACCAAGTTATCGTTGAGCTATGTATTTATATTTGCCTAAATATGATGGGCACCTATTTTCGTGTAATGCGTGAGATTGTTGTCCGCGCCTCGTTGCTGGATCGGCATCAGTATGTTATGGAGGATATTGCGTTAAGAAGCGCACGTGCGCAGGAAAGATTATTCTTGCACAGTATAATACCGCCGCAAATAGCACAGCCAATTCAAGATGATATTCGAAAGCGACTTGAAGCGATTGAAAAGCAACATAAAATGCCCACTATCAGAAGAACATGTCGCATTATATCCATTCAAATTCATACCGATGTTACTATTCTGTATGCAGATATAGTTAACTACACTAAGCTGACGACAACGTTACCTGTAAAGAGGTTAGTCGCTTTATTGCACGCGTTGTATGCCAGATTTGATAAGGCGGCCTCTAAATTCGCTGTGCAACGGATTAAGTTCTTGGGCGACTGTTACTATTGTGTGGCGGGCTTGATCAAACCAGATCCTAACCATGCCATATGCTGCGTCGACTTAGGACTCTGTATGATTGATAGTATTCGCGAAGTGCGGTTGGTATAATTATTCTCTATACTATACTAAAATGGATTTTTTTTAATCTATTTAACAGCCGATTCAGAAAAAACAGAGTCTAGGGGTTCATGGTATTTTTTACCCAGCATTTCCGAATAAAACTTCTACAAATTCTAATGTAAATTCCTTGTAACGTATTTTACCTTTTTAGAGACAAGGTAAAAATTGACATAGACATGCGAGTTGGTGTACATTCGGGAGAATTGTTTGCTGGTGTCCTTGGGACAGCGAAACTCCAATATGACATTTGGGGTAAGTCATATCTGTAGTTTTACTAATATAAACATTTTTATACCCTGAATCCATTGAAAATTTAAAATAAGGGTACACACCCACAGCCCATAAAGGTTGCCATCAAAAAAAATTAAGTTAATTTGAATAAATAGCCTTAATATTTGTGTCTAAAGTCGAAAAATAAAAATTTTTCGCTTTGTGGTGTGGCACGCCTCCTTCTACCTGTTACATACATTTTCACAAAAACGTTATACCCTGAAATTTCATTTTCAATGGATTCAGTGTATAAACAGAATAAAGGTGTATACCATATATAGTACCATCAATTTTTATTTCAATGAAGGTTTATAATACAACCAATGCTATAGCTGCAGCGCTACCACCGCATAAGTGCACAGTACGCATATTGCATGCATGTGTTGTTTGCTATTGATGAATAAATGAAACTTTTAGTGATTGATATTACAGCTCAGGGTATCTCTTAATCGAGCCGTCTCGACTAGAGTTTGGTTAGTTAAATCCATTGAAAATGGTAAATCATTATAATTGATAAGGTATTTTGCAATGTCAGTGCTTCTAATGAATGCAAACAATTTTGTCGCTATTAAAGCTAGAGACTTGGAATATTTTCTCGTGCGTAATCGCGTCAGATAAAGTGTCAAGATTATCTTGATACGCCCACCAGGGACATGGCAATCAAGGTCATGTTAAATCCTGTATGTCAGCTACACTATTAGAAGAGTAGAAATTTGAAACATAGGTGGCAATACAATACAACTGTATCTTTTACAGCTTACAATCCAAAGCTTCGGTGTACCCTCTAGAAGATACCCTAATCCGATCTTAGAATAGAATAGAATATGCACAATAATTGTATGTATAGCATGTTCAATAAAGACAAAAAAATATATATAAATAGGCTGGCACCGGGCGACGTTTCTAACGACAGCGCTATGCCACTGCTTGAGAATTTAACCACAAACTTTTACGGGTGCCAAGTATCAACTTAAATATGAGCTGAGCCAAATAAACCAAAATACAATTCTCAATTCGTTTACCATTTTTAATGGTATATGGCGTATAAAAAAATTACAATTTTTTAAAGTCTGTTCTCAATTGAAAAACCATAATTTGTAAGTCTACGTCCATTAGAGGCGTTGCAGAATCGGATCGAAAGATATGCCACATTTCATAAATTTATCTATAATTTAAGCACTATTAGTGCTAGAGATATCGAATCGAAAAATATATGTGCGAAGAATTCCTTATCTTCTGGACCATATCAGGGTTACGAAAATAATGTTTGCTCTTTATAGTAATTATGTAAATATTTGTTGAGTCTACATGACCGGTCTACGACTACCAAGTTCTTACATATTTCATTAGGTACAGATGTCTTGATTGCAAATCGATTGGAATCAACAGGGATGCCTGGGCAAATACATGTAAGCGAAAGAACTCTTCAAATGACAGACGATAGGTACAAAGTATATCCTGGCACTGATTCGGCGCGTACAGATCATTTCCTGCGCATGTGCAATGTTGCCACATTTCTTATTATCGGCATTGATGAAACTAAAAAAAGTGAATTTAGAGAGCTCGATTTTGCTCAGTCAACTTACTATTTAAATGAGAGAAGTGACAATGGACTGTCATTAGATGAAGAATTGAAAAAGATGCCGCTCGGTCCAAAAGGGTAAGAGTATTTTCAATGAGTTGCAGTGAAAAATAATATATCTTTAAACAGAATTAAAGAAATCGTATATGAAATATTTAATTTTAAGAAACCAAAAAAATGTTCAACTACGGCCCGGACAGAAATTGGAAGTTTTCTTTTGCATTTTCACGACTCTCGATTGGAATACAAGTATATACACCAACCCGATTATATGTTGAAGTACAGTGTTCTTCTATCTTGGTGCTGCGGTATGAGTCTCATATACGTACAACTTATTTATAACCATAAAAAGGATAAAATTTCATTTTATGTGGACTTAGTGGTTGTAATTACTATATCCATGTTATTATTTGTAACTTGGTATAAGAAGATCTGCCATTGGCGCTATTCCACAATGTCACATACATACTCACCTTTCACCTGCTTCTTATTTCAAATCGCAGATAGCCTACAGCGTAGCCTCATAAAACGTATTGGTATATATATGTACTTCATTATATCGTACTATTGTATTATAGCTATTATGCTGGTTGGTAATTAAATATTTTTTTGATAAGGGTATCTAACGATAGATCTATTTTATTTAGAATGGTTGTGATAAGGATGAATTCCAGCTAATGCATATCGACAGCAATTTGTACCAATACGAGCCTGATTTTAAATTGTGCTTCGCCCCGTGGTCCCTCACGTGTATGGTGTGCCTTATTATAATGATGAGTATAATATTTACACGCATCCCCTTCAACATGAAAATATTAGTTGGATTTTTAGAGGCAATCAGCTATTTAACCATCATGGCTTATCAATTTGAGTTTGTTGTACACGTTAGTTTGACAACAAACCCATATTTTTTACCTGAATACGCGCACCGCCTATTGATTGTAACTACTTTGTTAATTATATTTTTCAAAGAGCGACAGACTGAATTTAATAACAAAATTAATTACAAGTGAGTAATAGACTGAAAACTGATCCAACAGCTAAAAAGAAAATAATTTTATTCAGATGGAGAGTGGAACTAATAAAAAAACAGGACGATTCCCGTATTGCCGCCCAATCCATAACTATTTTATTGCATAACATATTGCCTGCCCATGTTGGTAGGCTAGTTTCTTCTTACATCATTTTCAAATTCAATTATCATGAAGATTTTATTCCAGTTAATGTATATCTGACTTCGTTAGCCAAACATGAACTTTATTATGAGAATTACGAAATGGTGGCTGTTATGTTCGCTTCACTCAAAAACTTTGAACTAACTTTGCCCAATTTACGTGTTCTCAATGAGATTATTTCTGAATTTGACCAAATCGTAAGACTTATAAAACTTTCAATCTTCAATTCTTAATATTTCTGTTATAGTTGTCATATTACAGGGACAATTATCGGGTTGAAAAAATAAAAATTGTCGGCTCCACGTATATGGCGGCATGTGGGCTAGATGTACAGTTTGATTTAAATATAAAAAGCGAAACACAGAGCCACGAGTCTCTTCTTCAGGAAGGTGAGCGATTTAACTCTCGGGTTTACTAGTTTTTTTTTTAAGTATCCTGTATTACAGTTCAGCGTGCACGCCTCTTGTTGGCGGCTTTCCAAAGGAAAAATTATTCCATAGCCGACGAGAAGGAGGAAGTGGTCTTCGTGCTCACAACGTTTGCTTTGGATCTTATGCGAACGCTTTGGGTGTGCAACAACGATTACAAGAATATTCCAATTGATCGTGCTGTATTTAATGCAGACATGAGTATTGGGATATCCAGCGGAGAAGTGATGGCAGGTGTTGTCGGTGCTTCGCAGGTGCAATACGATATCTGGGGCCATGCTGCTAATATGGCGTCGCGTATGGACTCCACTGGTGTAGCCGGAAAAATACAAGTTACTCAGGATACGGCACTTATACTGCAGAAATATGGTATAGAATGCAAATACCGCGGAATGACTTTCGTCAAGGGCCAAGGTATACTGCCAACCTATTTTGTAGACATCGACACAAACTACGAATTCAGATATACACAAGACATTGCTATCGAGCAAAACTCGAACTAAAACTCTGTGGTATTTTCCGATTAGAATACAATTCAAATCAAAATTTTACTTGTTACGATAAAATCGTAAAATTTTGCGAACAGTAGTAAATAAACACAACTAACGAGACTCTAGTCGAGACGGCTTAACTAAGAGAGAACCTGAATCTATTGATCACACATACATACGCACGCAAACATATACACGCAATATGCGTACTGCGGAATTCTGCGGAGTTATCGATTATAAGGAAATGAAATGAGTTATCGAACAAATAAAAATGAACTCTTACAGCGTATGGTATTATCGAGCATTTTGATTTGTACTTCAGTCTCTAGCCTTTGTAGTTTACGAAATCCACGTGTTTACACGGACGGACAGACAGACAGGGCTCTATAAACTCGGCTTGTCGTCCTGAGCAAGTATATACTTTATGGGATGTGGCACGCCTCTTTCTGCTGTTACATGCTTTTGACAAAACCATTATACCCAGTTTTCCCATTTTTAATAGGATCAGGGTATAACAAGTGAAATGAAATAAAAACTCTCGTTGGAGGTGCCCGACTACGAGATACCCAGAATCCATCCGATCAAAGTCTTTGAATATAACCCCTATCTTATATGTTGAACCATATCACGCGGAAATGGATAACACCAATGCCAAAATAATTAGAAAAGACCATTTAAAGGGCGAATTCATTCTAAATTAATTGTTTTGATGAATATGCGTCTTTTCTATTGTTATTTTAGTGTGTACGCACACTTTTTCTTTTCCGAAATCCACAACAATTTAATGTTTCCTTTTTGAATGATGAGTCCTCCCCAAAAGCGAAAACAAATTTTCGATAATTATCGATATTGTGCTGTGTATGTTATACACGAGAATTCTGCTAGATATTTCAATTCTTTCGCTTTATCGTTTTTATTGCTTGGGAGATCAATGCGTTCTTATGAAATGACAGTAGGCTAGGATTTTTTCAACCCAGATCAAGAAATTACAGATTTTTTTGTTGGGTGGCAAACCTCATTCACAAAACCAATCTCCCAAAAAATTCCGTTGCTAATGGGTTCAGAGTATGACATAAGGATATGAACTGTATCAATAAGACCGTCTAAACAATAAATACATTTTGCGGTAAATCTACCGCGATGTGTTATGTGTAGGGTACTCACCTATTAGCATAACAACAAAATAATATAACTTTTCAGGAAGTCACATCAATGACAAAGCAATATATGTATATTCGTCTTTTCTATTATCAATATTAAAGAATTTTTATTTCACGAACAATTTGGTATATTTTTAATTTTTATTGATTTAATAGGTTAAATTAATTTAGGGACCTTCGGCCATGGGATTTGCTTTCTCGACGACTATCCATTCCTCTTAAATGAGAATAACGTTCATTTGCAGAAATACACGCTTCTACAAATTCAATTATTTGCTGTGACTGAAGTTTCTCAGCAATCAAAAGCGCCTTTTTCAAAGCTTCACTTATACCCTCAGTTTTATTTAAAGACGCATTCGACTTCACAGTGACAATAATGCTTAAGAAACTCCATATATTACTATTGCACAACTCGGCTTCTAAAGTTAAATAATTTTATAGGTGTACATTAAAAAATAAAACAAACTAGACAAACCATGCAGGGCTTTGCGAGCAATAAAACAACACTCGTCAAAATGATTCGATTGAAGATGAATGCAAGCGATTTGGTGGAGTAAATACGATTTTTCTATCGAGTATTTAGAGAATATTATGCGTTTCTCGAGCCTTGATATCAGTCGTCTGTTAAAAAACAATGTATATAATTGTATTGTCTTATCCAAATATAGAATTTTACTTTGATTTTATAATATCAGGGTCCACAGACTCCTGATCTTGATGTGTGGATCGATCCCCAAAAACAAATGTATTTATTTCTTTGACTTTGTGAGGGTTAAAATGTAATAGTTGTAGAACTGGATTTTTATCACCCATTCGAAAGTTCTTAGGCACAACGTACTGTTCAGATAGAGCTAACCCCAAAGTGTTATACACATCATTAATAAATTCAATCTTCCATGGCATTATGCGATTTGTTTTTAGCACAACGTAGTCTCCCATAACCTCTTCTATATAACTTGAAAGCTTCTGAAAAAAAAAGAACAAATTTAGTAGATATATATAAACGATATATATAGCAGACAACACATACACACGTATTATTTATATAAATCTCCAAGACTGAAAGTTAAAATTAACAATTTAACAAGTAAGAAAACTAGTCGGCGTGCCCGATAGGGGATTCCCTAATCCTACCCGCTCTTAGTTTTTATACCCTGAATCCATTGAAAATGGAAATTTCAGGGTATAAATTTTTGTGCGAATGTATGTAACAGGCAGAAGGAGGCGTGCCACACCCCATAAAGTATATATATTTTTGATCAGCTCGATGAGCTGAGTTGAACTAGCCCTGTCCGTCTGTCCGTCCGTCCGTCCGACCGTCTGACCGTCCGTCCGTCCATCCATGTAAACACCTGGATTTCGTAAACCACAAAAGCTAGAGACTTCAAATAAAAAGCAAAATGCTCGATAATACCATACGCTGTACGAGTTTATTTTTTTTTTCGATAACTCGTCCCATTTCTTTATTATCGTTAACTATCGAAAATATCGCTTTGTTTTTGAGGCCTGGCGTGCACACCGTTAAAGATAGAATCGTGCACTTAGTTGTGTTTGATTGCTATATTGAATCCGCACTTTTTGTCATTTTTGGATTTTTGATGCCACGCCCCTTTCGCCCACAAAAACGATAACTCACGCATATCAAATACTAGAGACTTGAAATTTGGCAAGTAGGTACATTTGAATGTCATAATCACTCCCCAAAAATTTCATTAAGAACATAAGTCTAGAAAAAAGTTATTAAACAATAAAGTTTCCATAGCACAGCCTCTTCTGCAGTCGCAAAACTTCGCAGTAAGCATATTACGTGAATGTTCGTGCATGCATATGTTTGTTTGTGTGAATGTATTGTTTACTATTAATGAATAAATGAAACTTTTAAAGATTGGTATTACAGCTCAATATATTCAGGGTATATCTTAGCGAGCAGTCTCGACTAGAGTTTTGTTACTTGTTTGTATTAAAACAAGTAAGAAAACTTAAGTTGGGACGACTCGACTAAGAGATGCCTTAAATCCTTTGATCTGATACATTATTAAAAAATTGTTTTATTCATTAAAAGCAAACAACACATGCACACACACATGCATACGCACGAATATGCTCGCAATATGCGTAGTGCACAGTTGATGCGGCGGCGGCAGCGCTGCAGCTGCAACATAGGCTGTACTATGAAACCTTAATGGTTTAATAACTAGACATACGTTCTTATTGAAATTTCTGGGGAGAGATTATAACATTAAAATTTAAAAATTGATATAAGGTATTTGACAATTTTTAAATTTTGGGCGAAGAGGGAGGGTGAAGTGATCGAAAAAAAAAAACAAATGTGTACTGCTTATGGTATACACGAGTATTATGTGTTTTTTTTTAAGTCTCAAGCTTTTGCCGTTTACGATATGGCTACGTTCATAAGGAAGGACATGGCTATATCGACTTAGCTCGTCGAGTTGATCAAGAATACATATAAGGGGGTGTGGCACGCCTCCTTTTGCCTGTTACATATTTAATTTTTAATGGATTGACGAGCATAAAATAAAATTAAAGTAACTTACTGTCAAATTTTGTTGGCTCCGAAGACGTCTTATAGTTTGTAAAACTGAAATCATATTTCGGCGCGTTTGGTACTGTATTCTAAAGAGAAGGGCTTCTTTGAACTTGTGTAACCTGAATGTGTTTGAATACTTCTTGTACCGGACATAATACATTGGTGATCGAGCTTGTATTATTTTCTTGGTTTGTTAAAATTGATTCATTACTTTACTAAGCCTTAAACATAAAAATTTTAAAACATACCAAAAAATTTCTAACGACTTCATATTGAGTGCCCACCATTGTACTTAGAAAATCCTTGGAGCCCTTGCACTGATCCAACAGTAAATTTGGGTTGCTGAATCCATCATGCATGTAAATAAAAGAAATATTATCAAGTAAGTAAACTCTAGCTAATTCCGCTTGACCCATTGAACCATTCGAATTTCATTGTTTCTTTTTTGCTAATATAGCAAACAACACATGCACACACAGCGCTGCGGCTGCAGCATTGGCTGTACTATGAAAACTTTATTATTAAATCATTTTTTTCTAGAAGTGCGCTCTTAATGAAAGAGATTATGACAATAAAATTTGCGTATTTACCAAATATCAAGCCTCTGGTATTTGATGAACGTGACTTGTAATTTTTTGCGAATTGTGGGCAAAGGAGGCGTGGCAGAAAAAGTCAAAAAATTACAAAATATGCGTATTCAATATACAATCAACCACAACTTAGTACACAATTCTATCTTGAACGGTGTGCACGCTAGGCCTCAAAAACAGAACCAAATCTTCGATAGTCATCGATAAGAAAACGGGATGAGGTATCGAAAAAAAAAACAAACGTTTATTGCGTATGGCATACACATATAATCTTTGTGTCGAATTTGTTTGCATAATTCCTCTTTGATCGACATTCTTAGTACCATTGTAATAGATTGAAGTTGCGTGATATGGTTGTACATACGAGTTATGGACTATATTAAAAAACTAAGAGCGGGTAGGATTAGGGTATCCCGTAGTCGGGCACGCCAACTAGAGTTTTCTTAAATGTTTTAAGTCGGTTCTGTATATTAAAATTAATCGTTTTGAATCCCGAATCAGTACTGTTAGTGTACAACTATATGCCAAAAATAATTTTGATTGCTTTATTTATAACTTAAGAAACTTACTTTCTTAGGCTCTTTAGAAAAAGAATGTCTATCCATGATTTATCAATATAAACTTGGTAACATATATCGAAAGCTCGTTTTCGTCTTGCGATTTCTAGTGGGCTCAGTAATTCTTCCTAATAATATAACTTAATTATTATAGTTTCATAATTATGTTTATAGATTAAAACTGACCTTGATTTCAGGAACGCTTAATATATCGCACTTATTTTGATCTCTTAAGATTTTCCAGAATGTGCTATTGTCAATTTTCAGTTTTTCGTTCAGTAACTCTACTACGTGAGACATAATGCGTTCATTTTCCAAAATAAACGGGCTTAGCCCATCACCACAGGCATCTTTTATATTATCATCAACCTTTTAAAAACGCTTTTCGGTATCGATCGAGAAAAACAGTTTTCGTACATACCACAATCAAGCGATCTTCAAAATCCCTTGTCTTATTGCCTGTGAATAACCGTTTGTTGTTATGGAGTTCTGCTTTAGCTCTTTCAAACTGGTTTAGTTCATAGAGTGCATCGCAAACTTCTAAATTAATTGGAGAATTAACCACTGAAATCAGTTTTAAAATTCCTGAAAATAATAAAACATTCTTAAAATTGGATGAAAAAACTCATTTTACTCGAAAGAACACGCTGGTCTTTAATACAAAGGGCCACTTTGAAGAAACCTTGGAATTAAAATTTCGAAATATGAATATTTAATATAAAATCCCCCGAAAAGAGCAAAGTGCGCGTTTCTTCGTAATGCAAGAAAATTTTTTAAACAAAATTAATAGCCTCAAACTACGTATTGTACAGACGGTATACTTTTAAAATCTATTGCTCTTTCGGATGGGTATGAACGGGCAAACGAACGGACTGACAGGGCGAAAATTGTTTTTATCAAGAGTAATAAGAAGTTATCTGTTGATAAAAAGCTATATCGTATTCTGTCACGAACAGCGAGATAATTTTTTCAATAAAAAATACATATTTAAAATCAATTTACTAAAACTCTGCACACTTACTTTGAGCTTCAAGGCTATCTTGGAGAGCACCCATTGATTTCGCAGTTTTTCTTTTACTTTGGCTACGGTGGTATAAAGTCATGTAATCGTTATTAGAAAGTTGATATGCTTTATCATAATAGTGCATGGCAATATTTTCCCTCCGTCGTCGAGAATAATATTTTCCCCAGTCCTTATAAATTTCCTGCTCAATTTCAGGACTCCAGTCAATTTTCTTCCATATAGGAATTTCCATCTTAACTCCCTGGATTTGTGGTACGGGAATAGGTAAAATGGAAACCATGATTTTTTTTTTTTTTTTTCTTTTAATTTTTTTTTTTATATGCTCGTGAAAATTAACACATGCAATGAAAAACCTTGAAATTCTAAACAAAAAGAAATTTTAATGACTTTTGTTCAAATGCTTTATAGATTTTAAAGAAATATATTTCTCCTATTAAAAACTAAACACTAAGCACTTTGCTGTCAATATGGTTAGTCGCCCCGCCGAATTTTGGGATGGCGTCATATTTTTTGACAACACAACCACATTCTTCCCTCACCGCTTTAGCACCTTCCGTCTTCTGAAATAGCTTGTTCTCTTTTACGGCCCGGCCTATGACGTTATAAGCAGTTCTTCTGGGAACAGAAAACATGTCAATCAATTCTGGAAAGGATTTGTTCATCGAGTGGTTGTAACAGATGCAGATGCTGCACCATCTCAAAGCTCAGTCACTTTCAAGATATACAACTAGTTTCTCAATAGATTTTCCCAACTTTGATCATTATAAATCCATTGGATCACATCGAAGCTAAAACTCCTTCTGCTTGTTACATACATTTGCACAAAAACATTATACCCTGATTTTCCATTTTCAATGGATTTAGGGTATAACAACTAAAAACCTATTTTAATTTAAGTGACCCAAAAGTGTTTACACAGATATAAATCTTTCAAAATAAGACCATATTAACTATATTAACTATCACAATTAGTATTTTTTATGACCCCCCTTAGCTTCAATGACTGCTTCCATTCGTCTATTCATAGAATATATTAGTTTTTGGACATATTCCACCGGTGTCTTCTCCCATTCTACCAATATTTACGTCTTAAGATCTCTTTTGTTTGTTGGACCTCGCTTGGTTGTCTTTTTCTTGCCAAATTTCAAGTCTCTAGTATTTGATATACGTGAGTTATCGTTTTTGTTGAATTGTGGGCGAAAGGGGCGTGGCATCAAAAATCCAAAAATGACAAAATGTGCGGACTCAAAATAGTAATCAAACACAACTTTGTGCACGATTCTATCTTTAACGGTGTGCACGCCAGACCTAAAAAACAAAGCGATATTTTCGATAGTTAACGATAAAAAAGAAATGGGACGAGTTATCGAAAAAAAAAATAAACTCGTACAGCGTATGGTATTATCGAGCATTTTGCATTTTAGCTTTTGTGGTTTAAGAAATCCACGTGTTTACACGGACGGACGGACGGACGGACAGACGGACAGGGCTAGTTCAACTCAGCTCATCGAGCTGATCAAGAATATATATACTTTATGGGGTGTGGCACGTCTCCTTCTGCCTGTTACATACATTTGCACAAAAACATTATACCCTGAAATTTCCAATTTCAATGGATTCAGGGTATAAAAAAAAAATATTAACATCATATGGTGAAAGTTTCATCAAAATTCCTAAAATTCCAGCGCTGTCGCTGCATAAAGTGCGCAGTTCGCAGAGCGCAAACATATGCGGGCGTTTGCATGTGGGTGTGTGCATGGGTTGTTTACTATTTATGAATAAATAAAAGTTTTAATGATTAGCATTGCAGCTCAATGGATTTAGGGTATGTCTTAGTCGAGCCGTCACGACTAGAGATTTACTTGTTTATTGCACTTGGTAAGATATATTGAAAGAAACCTTCGGCTTATCCTGGGTTTAGGTTCTTTATTGCCTGTCCTTTTTATTTTAAATTTCGCGATTCTTGGAACTGCTTTCCTCTGAATAACAAGAAATACATAGTTAACTGCCGCACTATAAGCACTGTGCAGCTATTTTTAGCAGCAATCCGCTGTTATGTAGCCCGAATTCTTTGATTACATCATGTTTCTCATCGAAATGGGATTTCAGGGTATTAATAAAATTTATGTAACATTCACTATGAGGCTTGCAAAATACCCATCCATGAACAGTACAACAACCTGAATCGATTTCGCCCTGTCAGTTCGTTCGTTTGCCCGTTCATACCCATCCGAAAGAGCATATTCCCATTCTCTTTTTTTTTTTGCCGAGTCTCTAGTATTCTTAATCTGTCATTTGTGAAATATGGTGAAGTAATGAGGTATTCAAATTATGATTGAAATAGGATGTCAAATTAACAATTGTCAAAAATATGAAAATTAGATAATTTCTTTAAAACAATAGCACACGTTTTGGGATGGCTTATTCAATTGCACAGTTATAATAATTTCTATGATCGACAATATCTAAGAGATTTCATTTTAATATCAAATTACAGTTACCAAATCTTTGGTAATACATCATTAAATTGACGAAAATATATCAAATAAAATACATATATATATATATATATATATATATATATATAATGATTAGTCGTCTTATTATATATTTGTAAAGCAAAAACTGCTTAATTCAAGCCATAATGATGCATCATTGTCATGCTTGATTTATTGTTTCACAGAAGTTCTTTGTATATATCTATTTTTTAACTCTTTTTTAAACTAAGTGATAAATTAATCTCATGCATATTAATTTCAATATCAAATTACTATTTCCAACAAACCTTGCACTGAATTCTAAATTCTGAAATAATAGAAAGTAAACGCTTGATTAAACACATATGCATGTATAGATTTTCAATCATATAAAAGATGTTGGTTAAATATTTTTAGACGTTAGTCTCTCGATCACGAGCCCAAATAAGCTTTTTATAGTTTCAAACTTATAACAGCTTCTAAGTGTGTGCCCTCATTATAGTTGGGATTTTTTAGATCAGCAGTCATTGATATCCAATCGTAAATCTCCTACTGGCCTACTAAGTCTCAATATAATAGGAGTAAAAACCTCAGTTCTACTCAAGTGGACATTATTTTCTTCCTTTTTTTTAAATAAACAAATAATAAAAGGAAATTATTTTTTTACTTAAAATAATATTTATTTAAAATAAAAATAATTCTGATCCACATTGTATTAAAATTAATTGTGCCGTGTTTGAAAATTTTGAATTCTATAACATTCACGAGTTAAAAATTGATATGGTTAAAATATTTGCATACCCTGATTCCATTGAAAATGAGAAAAAAGGGTATAATTGCAGGCAGAAGGAGGCGTGCCACACCCCATAAAGTATAAATATTCTTGATCAGGACGACAAGCTAAGCTGATTTAGATCCTTCCGTTTATCCGTATGTATGAACACGATTTCGGTACATTTGGATACCGGCCACAAATTCATTATTTTAAAATTATCAGTGGCAAATATGGCAACAAAAAAAAAAAAAAATATTTACATCATGGTAAACGTTTCATTAAAATCTGTTAATAAAAATATAAAGTATACTAAGCAAGTGTTTGGCCACCTAGCAAAATCGCACGAAACGCACAATCAGCTGAGCCATACAGGCACTAGCAGTTTGGATTTGAGAATTACAAAGTGGCTGCATTGTGAAGTGCTACCTAAGGTAACTTGAAATTTGCGTCTCTATCGTCAAGCAGTGTTGTATGTAGTTTCAGGCGCGGTTTGAAATACTTCGTTTTTTTGTAATTTTTATACCCTGATCCCATTGAAAATGGGAAAACAGGGTATATTGTTTTTGTTAAAAGTATGTAACAGGCAGAAGGAGGCGTGCCACACCCCCAAAAGAATATATATTCTTGATCAGGACGACAAGACAAGTTGATTGAGCCCTGTCCGTCTGTCTGTCCGTCCGTCCGTCCGTCCGTATATATGAACGCGTCGATCTCAGAACCTATAAGAGCTAGAGACTTGAATTTTTTTTTGTTAGGCGCGTATATTGGACGCGCATATCGAGTTTGTTTCAGAAAATCGATAACTATTCCTGAATATTTGTTATTGATTTAAAACCATATGAAAAATCAGTTATGATTTTTTATCTTTTTTATCTTAAGAGCTAGAGACAAATTTCGCATGTAGCTTTATGTGTATCTTTACCAATTTCGGTTTTTGTTACATTTGGATACCGGCCACAAATTTCCCCACAATTTTGAAAATTATTTTCAGTTGCAATATATATGGTGTTTGGTCTTTTTGAAAACTAAATCAATTATTTAAATCATATGGTGAAAGTTTCATCAAAATCCGTTGATAAACACAAAAGTTATTAAACAAAATGTTTGGCCAGATCTACAGCGATTGAACTGCAAAGCGCACAGAGACCGCAATTGCCTTTGAGTTTGGGTCGAATTGTGTTTGCATTGTTTTTGCTACCTACCAATTGCCGCTCGCCGCTGTGTGTCGCAGTCGCAGCCGCTGTGTGTCGCTGTGCGAATATGTTTTCGATTCTTCTTCTTTAATAGTAACGGAACAATTCTTGTGAGCTTGCAAAAGTGAGCTGGCATAATCTGTGTGTCGAATTTGTTTGCATAATTCCTCTTTGATCGACATTCTTAGTACCATAGGCATAGATTTAAATCGCGTGATATGGTTGTACATACGAGTTATGGACTATATTAAGAAAACTAAGGGGGGGTGGGATTAGGGTATCCCCTAGTCGGGCGCGCCGACTAGAGTTTTCTTACTTTTTGTAAAATAAATTATAAATTAAATTTTGGTGTTCCATTTTCAAGCAGTGACATGGCGTTGTACGTGACATATTAAAATTATTTTGTTTTTTATTTATTAACCATTTAGTAAATACAAGTTACTGTGTTTTGAACAACTAAGAATTAGTGAATCACCTAGTCCGACACAACTAGTTTTCTTGTTTTATTCTGAAGTCAAATGTTTGTGTTTCAGTATAAATTTAAAAACATTAAAATCAAAGGAACTAACTTAAAGGAAATATAACATCAGATTTAATTGATCCAGAGTTATGAACAACTGAAATGCATAATCGTTCATTGTAGTTCAAACCAACTATCAACTAGAATTTAGAGATAATATAAGAATCTGTTATCACATTTTGTTATATACTACTTACTTTCGGAGTAACAAAAATATATTGCGCGCTGCCATCTTTAGTTGCTTCTTTCAAAAGTAAATTAAAAATGTGACGTTCGTTTTTAGCGTCCATCCCTTGATTAATTTCATCAACGCATCTAGAAAATATGAAAAAAAAATGTTTGGGCAAATATGTTCAGAACTTTATTAAATGACCATAAAAATAAATAAAACAAGTAACAAAACTCTAATATAATACCAATCATAAAAAGTTTCATTTATTCATTAATAGTAAACAACACATACACACACAAACCTATGCATGCACGAACATTCACGTAATATGCTTACTGTTCAGTTATGCGGCTGCAGAAGAGGCTGTACTATGGAAACTTTATTGTTTAATAACTTATTTTCTCGACCTATGTTCTTAATTAAATTTTTGGGGAGTGATTATGGCATTCAAGTGTACCTATCTGCCAAATTTCGAGTCTCTAGTATTTGATATGCGTGAGTTATCGTTTTTGTGGGCGAAAGGGGCGTGGCATCAAAAATATAAAAATGACAAAATGTGCGGATTCAATATAGCGATCAACCACAAATTAGTGCACGATTCTGTCTTCAACGGCACGCCAGGCCTCAAAAACAAAGCGATATTTTCGATAGTTATCGATAATAAGGAAATAGGACGAGTTATCGAAGAAAAATAATAAACTCGTACAAAGTATGGTATTATCGAGCATTTTGCTTTTAATTGGAAGTCTCTACCTGTTGTGGTTTACGAAATCCACGCATTTACACGGACGGACGGACGGACAGGGCTAGTTCAACTTAGCTCGTCGAACTGATCAAGAATATATATACTTTATGCGATGTGGCACGCCTTCTTCTGCCTGTTACATACATTTGCACAAAAACATTATACCCTGATTTTCCATTTTCAATGTCATAATCACTCCCCGTAAATTTCATTAAGAACATAAGTCGAGAAAAAAAGTTATTAAACAATAAACTTTCCATAGTATATGTTTGCATGTATATGTTTGTGTGTGTGTGTGTGTGTGCATGTGTTGTTTACTATTAATTATTTCACTGTTTCTGCCGGTAATTTAAGTAATGTGTACGCTATCCTCAATGAGGCTGGATCCGCAGAGTCAATGTTAACTTTTTCGGCACATTCTTATTATAATCTTAATAATGGTATGTATGGTAGGTAGTAATTAGTAATCAGCTCGAAAGTTAAGGATAAGATTAGTGAACACTTCTCGACTCTTCAACCGTCTTGACTAGTATTCTTACTTATTACCTTATAAAATAATTCTTTACCTGAATGGTACATGTGTAATATGTTGCAAGGATAATGAATAAATTGCTATAGCCACTGCACGTTCCCCACCAGATTGTACATATTTATCCAAAGTTTGTAGTTTTGCATCCTTCCTATATTTTACCATTATTTGAATTCCATAAGATTCAAAATCAAACTGAAAATAAGAAATATTATTAACAAGAAAGAAAACTCTAGTCGGCGTGCCCGACTAGGGGATACCCTAATCCCACCCGCTCTTATTTTTTTAATATAGCCATAACTCGTATGGACTACCATATCACGCAACTTCAATCTATTACAATGGTACTAAGAATGTCGATCAAAGAAGAACTATGCAAACAAATTCGACACAAACTCAACGGTTTTTGATGTAATTTTCACCATATGAAGTTAATTATTATTGTTGTTTGTTGTTATGTAAAAAGACCGAACACCCTATATGCCATATTTGCCATTGAACATAATTTTTAAAATTTTGGGGAAATTTAGGGCCGGTATCCAAAAGTAATAAAGTCCGAAATTGGTAAAAATATATATAAAGCTACATGCCAAGAGACTCTAGCTCTAAAGATAAAAAATTGTAACTGATTTTTCATATGCTTTTAAGTCGATAACAATTATTCAGGAATAGTTATCGATTTTCTGAAACAAACTCTATATGCGCGCTGTATACACGAGCCTTACAAAAAAGTCTCTAGCTCTTATAGGTTCTGAGATCGACGCGTTCATATATTCTGACGGACAGACAGGCGGATAGGGCTTAATCAACTTGGTTTGGCGTCCTGATAAAAAATATATATACTTTTGGGGGGTGTGGCACGCCTCCTTCTGCATGCTACATACTTTTAACAAAAACATTATACCCTGTTTTCCCATTTTTAATGGGATCAGGGTATAAAAAGTAACAAAACTTTAGTCGAGACGGCTCGACTAAGAGATACTCTGAATCCTTTAAGCTGATATACCAATCATCAAAAGAAATATGCGTATTTATTATACCAATCCACCAAAACTTACTGCACGACATTATCTTGAACGGTGTGTACGCTAGGCATCAAAAACTAAACCATATTTTCGATAATTATCGGTTATAAGGAAATGGGACGAGTTATCGAAAAAACAATTTGTATATCGTATGGTATTATAGAACATTTTGCTATTTATTTCAAGTCCCTAGCTATTGTGGTTTACGAAAGCGACGTGTTTACTTGGACGAGCGGACAGTTCAACTCAGCTTGTCGAGCTGATCAAGAATATATAAACTTTATGAGATGTGGCACACCTCCTTCTGCCTGTTACATACATTTTCATAATAACATTATACCCAGAAATTTCATTTTCACTGGATTCAGGGTAGAATAATAATGGGTATGGTATACTTTGCGAGATCGGTCAGACGGATCTAATCAATTCATAGAGCTAAAATTTTTTTTAAGGACTATCTGTTCTCGGATTCGGTTTCACAATAGTATGTATTTTTTATTTTCAGTTCGAAGTTATACCTTTTCTTTTTTCGATAAAACCACCTCTCCAACATACAATAGGGAACCCATAAATTCACTGAACTTGTTATTGATTGTCTCAATCAGTTTTGTGAGTTGTGGCTCCCACTTGTTGTACAAACTTATCATTTCAGCATCAGTATTTTTTTCTTGATTTGTTTTTGCTTCGATGACTCTCCTTAATTCCTCGACCTCGATCTGGCGTTGTCTAAAATCTGAAACTGCCTTTATTATCAAAGATTTTTAAAATTAATTTTAATTTGTAGCACAGCTTTTAAAATCAATATTACCTCTGGATTCAAATTTTTCATGCAATCTAACCTTGCCTGAAATTCTACTATAGTTTCATAGATCTGTTCTATATTAAGATTTCTTAACATATGAAAATCATTTTTAAATGGAAAATCATCATTTGAAGGCAGTTTTCCATTGCATAGGGATCGTAATTCCGAAGTTTTCGAGTCGATTTCTTGTGATATACTTTGTATTAGTCCCGTTAATTTTTTGACTAAAATCTGAAATATAAATTTAACAAGCTGTAAGTCTACAGAGACTATACATATACACTTACAGAAGCTTTCGTAAACTGATCTTCCTTCTCCTTTAACTTATTTATTTGAGAATCATGTTTCTGTATATGGGCGTTTTCCATTATTTTATTGACTATCTTTACTTTCATTAATTGCTCTGTAAACTCTAAAGATTTATGTAAGTTTTGCTCGATTTCAAAAATTTTTCTTAAATCCAATAAGACGGCTTTCTGAAATTTTAGTTTGATACTATCCAATGCTAGAAAACAAAAATTATATTTTTATAGTATATTATATTATAATTTTTGAGAAATGTATGTGAATTGTATACTTACAATTGACTGATTCGGTGATAATTTTTACTTTTGATTGGAGCTTATTTATTTCATCGGCCAAATTACTAAAATGCGACAGTTTCTGTTCAATTTTTTTTTTTTCATCTCCTTCTTTGCGGAGTACTAGCTGCAAGCGGCCAAATTCAGTATCGATGTCTCTTAAAGTGTTTCTGATTTGATCCTTTTCTAAAATATATTTCGCATGTCTGAAATAATTTTATGTTATTTGGCATTTATAGCTATTATTAAATGTTATAGTTGTTGCATCGATCATTAACGAACAACTGATCATATAAATGCAGCACGGATAACTAAATGTAAGGCAAATAAATAACAGATAAAACAAAGCACTGCAGATAATTATTATTTTGATTCGCCTGGCTCTTAATATATACATAAAATACAAGGGACTAGAAGGTAGTAAATAGAGAAAACTGTTAATTTAAATGATTGAGACAATCAAAAATCAGTAAAAAGAAAATATTTAAAATTTTTTTTTACACTTACGCTTATAATTTAAATTTAGGTGGGGCCAGTGTCATGATATTTATATGTGCATGTTTCAAAAATTTGTAGTCTAGTATTTCATATACGTAAATCATGAATTTCGAAAGTTGTGAAAGCGATAATAAGGAAATAAAATGAGAGACGATATAAACTGGTATAGAATATTCTATTTTGCATATCAAGTCTTTTGCTATTATTGTCAGCTACTTTCATACGGATAGACGGACATGGCTAGTTCAACTCAGCTCGTTGCCTCGATCGATGATACAAGGTGCGCAAAATAAGTAAATGGTACACTGGGCTTAATAATATAAAAACAGACAAAAACAAAATGGCTCACATAGAAAGAAAACACCATTCAGTTGGAAGTTATAAGATCGCTCCGTCCATTCTTCGGAGGCCAGAAAAGAGCCACAATAGTGCTGCCAATATTCAATGCCAAAGCCCTGATAGAGTTGGCAAAAGTCTAAATGGTTTGTCATATCCACGCTGTTGAGCAGCCGTAGCGCTGCTTCAAGTGCATGGAGTATGGACTTATTGCGGCTACCTGCACAAATAAGGCAGATTTAAAAATGCCTGCATCAGGTGCGAAGGGATGGGCCACTTGGCGAAAATCTTCAGCAAGCCCCCTAAGTGTGGCCTCTGCGCCCGAAAAGACGAAAAACAGGCAGACCACTCTGCAGACAGTTTTAGGTTTCAAATGACCAGATTCCTACAGCTCAATCGGAACCATTGCATAGCTGCTTTAGTCATTTTACAGTAGACTATCAGAGAGAAGAAAATAGAGCCTCACCACGACTTGAGCAGCTGCTCCAGGGCTTAGGCCTCAGATACAAGAGGGAAAGCGGCATTATGGATATGCTTGAATTCGAATAGTTCACTCTCAAACGTGAAGACTTTCAACGGGGATAGATCGTTAGCATGGTGAAGTAAACGCATATTCTCTCTGGCCATGTTTGTTTCCGCAGTTACCTGAAGCGATTTAGTCACGAAGTTTCGGACGAGTGTTGCTGGTGCGGAAGTGGCCTTGTGAAAGACGCCAAACACATTATTTTTGAATGTGGACTGTTCCTAGAGGAGAGACGAGACCTAGAAGAATCCATTAGCGCAGAAAATCTAATGTGCTCTATGCTGGAGTCGCAGGCTGCGGACTTAATCAACTCCTTCGCGGCCACCATCATGGTGGAGCTCCATAGAAGAGCTGTTGTATGAAGTAGTGTGAAGTGCTTGCGAAGCAATTCTTTACGGCCGTCCCGCAAGCTATGCACACTACTTATATTAATGTATATAAAATAGCAAATCCTTAGTTTATAAGAATACAAGTTGAAATAAATGAATATATAAAATAAAACAAAAAATACATATGCACGCATATGCTCTCGCTCTGCCTACTACGCACTTTATTTAGCGGCAGCGCTGCGGACATCTATTTAGAACTTATAATAGTAGCGATCTTGTATATATTTTTCTTCAGTTGCCACGCCCTATATCACGCAATTAAGTAATATTTTAATTATCTTATACTATTATATACTCTAAAACTTATTATATTGTTATAATTATTTAAATGAAATTATTTAATGAATAAAAGTTTATCTTACCGTTTTTTAAGATCATTCATTTGATTTAAATCAAGAGTTATTAGCTGGTTTTTTCTTTTAATTGTACTTTCAGTTAGCATCAGTTCCGCACGGTATCGTGATCCCATCACAGAATACTTTTTATTGCCTGGTAAAAAATAATCAATTTTAAGTGAATATTAACAAGCAACAAAACTCTAGTCGAGACGGCTCGAGTAAGAGATACCCTGAATCCTTTGAGCTGATATATGAATCATTAAAAGATTGTCTTATTCGTTAATAGCAAACAACATGTGCACATATACACATATGCTCGCCCTCTGTGTAATTCGCACTTAATTGCTTAATACGCTTTTTTCTATATATACGTTGTTAATGAAATTGTTATGTATTTTGATATTTTTGTGGATTGTGAGTGAAGGGACGTGGCATAAAAATTACAAAAAAGACAAAATATGCGTATTCATTATAATAATCAACCAAAATTTAGTACACGATTCTATCTTGAACGCTGTGCACGCTAGGTTTTAAAAACAAAGCGATATTTTCAATAGTTATCGATTATAAGCAAATGGGATGAGTTATTGAAAAAAAAAAAAAACTCGTCAAGCTTTTTATTTTAAATCTATAGCTTTTGTGGTTTACGAAATCGACGGGCTTACACGGACGGACGGACAGGGCTAGTTCAACTCAACTCGTCGAGTTGATCAAGAATATATATACTTTATGGTGTACTGCACGCCTCCTTCTGCCTGTTACATACATTTGCACGAAAACAAAATCCCTGAAGTTTAATTTTCAATGGATTCAGGGTATAACTAGTAAGAAAGCTCACTAAGAGATCTGATCCGTTAAAACCGATATAAAAATTTTTGTAAGCTTGGATCTTAAGATATGTATTTTATAATTTATATCATCAATTGTTTACCTCCAAAGTATACTCGAATTGATTTAGGAACGCGCGAGGAAAATTTACTAACTTCATCATTACCGATTGGAATATTATGAATCTGATAAGTTGCACATAACTTATTGATCAGCGGTATCGGTCCACAAACTAGGTCAGCAAGGTACGCATTGAATCCCATTTGTCTGTTATAGAAGATATTATTATTAAGCTAGTTTGAAAGTTCTAGCCGCGATGCCCGACTATAAGATACCCTAATCTATTCCGAACATAGTTTTTGAATAATCAAAATAAATTGTACGTATAGCATTTTTAATGAATACAATAAAATAAATTTAAATATGTCTACACCGCGCAGAGTCGAACCACGCAACTGTCGCTATTTTACGACGTTTCTAACATTAGGTATACTGTTACACTGTTTGGAAATTGAGCAGCAAATGTAATATACAATAGCATTTTACACAGCATGTTTTAAACAAGTAAGAAAAGCCAAATCGGAGTGCCCAACTAGATCATAATATAGTCCATAACTCGAATGAAAAACCAAATCACGTCACCTAATTGCGTTATAATGGTATCAAAAAAGAATAATACAAAAGCATTCTAACAACATAAAATAAAAGCGCAATGCATACCCAAAACAAATGTTTCATTAATATTAAAGAAGAGAAATGCTAGGTAGCTAACTATTTAAGCACAATCCGACTCAAATTCAAACGCAATTGGGATTTTTAGAACACAAAAGTATGACAGTATTTAAATATATGACAAATTTGAATGTATTAGCAAAACCATTTTAAATTGGATCAGGGTATAAATTGCTTACGTGATATCCGTTATTGGAACAGTAGGCTTATATAAACGCTTTTCTGCTGGCGCACAGTACATAACATTCACAGATAACTTTTGTTTTACACATAATTCATTGATAAGATCAGACATATCATTTCTTTCTTCACATGCAAAAGCAAAAAAGTCTCGCTGCCTAACAACGTTTTCTAAATACATCGCACCTTCTTCGCTTTTCATTTTCAACTGAAAAAGAACATAATTATTAATTAGAGTTTTCCAACACATTTCTCTTTAAAAGTCAATCATATACATACTTCAAATATCATCGGGTCATATATATTACCGGAATATCTGAGCTTATTTTGGGCTACCCAATTCATCGCCTTGACTAAGTTAGGGTTTCGAACACGCAGCTCCTAAAAGTGTTTAGAAATAACTTTAATATAAAATGTAACTGTAATATCGTACTTCTATCTTTTGTGATTTTAAGTTCTCTAATCGATCAATCTTGTGACAGATTGCGGTGATTTCAGGAATTTTTTCATCATTAAGCTTCATTTCCTGTTCTCTGCGTTTGCTGTAATAGCTCATTGTAGTCTCACGAGTTTTTTCTAAATTTTTTTTTTTAATCTCTAAGTTTTTTAAAATTTCAGACTTTGTGTCATTAAATAGCTGCAATTCATGTTGTTTGGTTTCCAATAAATACTTTATCTTATCCATGTCATTTATGCTCTTGTTTGATTGTTGAATACTTCTCTGCAATGCACAGATTAAAAATAAATTATATGGTTCTTTTCATAATTGATTAAATATGCTCACCTCTAAATCGCATTTATTTTCATTAACCCTTTTCTTTAAAACCTCTATCTGAGAGTTTGAAATATTCATTGACGCAATAGTTTGATTTATTTTCCTATTCTGGAAATAAATAAGCAAGAAAATACACAAAAATAAAAATTTCAGAGATATATATCCAAAAATGAACTAACTTGTTCAGCAGTTTTTTTCCGAAGATTAGCATTTATTTTGGATATTTCTTCTTGAGCTCTTTGTTCTCCTTCAAGCGCTTGCTTTGAAATAACATAATCTTTATTCGCTTTATCCAATTGAATTTTATAATTATCAATATTTTCCTCAAAGCTCTTTACTTCATTCCATAGTTTTTTCGCTTTATAAATCCTTAGCTTCTGTAATATGTCTTGGCGTTCTTTGTATTGATCAACAGAAACCTGCATGCTGTATAATATGTTTTAATTGTTAAAAATCAAATCATACACGTGTTATAGTTTACTCTTACTACTCCAATCGTTTTTGCTCTTCCTGAAGTTTATTATTCTGCTTCTCTCGGTCAGCTTGAGCATACAGCTGTTTTGCTCGAATTTTTTTTAAATCAGTAAACTCTTTTATTAACTGATGATCGCAGACAGAGGACATGGTGTTGGCTAAAAGGTCTTGCGGATTCATTTTAGAAAAATCCTAAAATAGTATATATATATAAAGTTTAAGTCATGATACGAATATTTACTTAACAAAAGCATTTTACTAACTGGAGTGAGTCGAGACGATGATTATCGATGTAAATGAGAAAAATAATACTAATCGAGAAAAAATTTAATTTAATTTGTGTATGGTATTCTCATAGAACCGTTATAATACAGACATAATTGTAATATTATCAAGTACTCTAATCGACAATTTCCGACTAGGACATAACCTTTGCCGATTTGCCACAAAATGCACTTTAAAATTAAGCTTGCAGAAACTAGAAACCAGGATTTTATTGATTCATAAATTTTGAAGAACCGTGTTGACACTTTTATGCGTGTGTTTTTGTTTGTGTTGTTTGCTATTATTGCAAAAAAGACTCTTAGAATTCTAACTATATAAACTTACAATATTTAGAATATTAGATAATCCAGACTAAAGCGCTTTTACTTATTAATTAATACCCTTAAAGTACAAAGAACGACTAACCAAATATAAATTACCTGTACACGATCCTGTGGTAAAAACTGACACAAATTGTTGACTTGAATGTTATAGGCAGCAATGAAAGACAGATACTTAGTCTTGGAAAATTCTTTCGCATTCACAAAAAATTGAGATTCGCTATTCTGATTTATTATACGCTTAAATGCTTCTAAATACGAACTATTTCTTCCAAAAATTGTGATGGTAATAGTTGCACTGCTTGTACCACTTCGGATATAATCAGCGATACTAGAGGACCGATCTAGCAACTGAGGATCACCTCCTAACCCCAGTACAATAGCAGATACAATTGTCGACTTTCCTGTACCATTGGGTCCTGTTAGCACATTAAAGTATTCTTTAGGGTAGAATGTAATTTCAGAATATGACCTGAAATAAAATATGTAATTAGTGTTAGTGATACATTTTTATAAATATTTTTTTCCTTAGAAACTAAAATTTGTTTACATACACTCGACAGCATAATTCTACGTATAGCAGACAAAAAAAAATTTTTCGTGTTCAGTTGGCTCTAGAATATACTATAAGGCCCTTATCATAATGATTCTTTTTATACCCTGAATCCATTGAAAATGGAAATTTCAGGGTATAATGTTTTTGTGCAAATGTATGTAACAGGCAGAAGAAGGCGTGCCACACCCCATAAAGTATATATATTCTTGATCAGCTCGATGAGCTAAGTTGAACTAGCTCTGTCCGTCCGTCCGTGTAAACACCTGGATTTCTGCAACCACAAAAGCTAGAGACTTCAAATAAAAAGTACAATGCTCGATAATACCACACGCTGTACGAGTTTAATTTTTTTTTTTCGATAACTCGTCCCATTTCTTTTTTATCGATAACTATCGAAAATATCGCTTTGTTTTTGAGGTCTGGCGTGCACACCGTTAAAGATAGAATCGTTCACTAAGTTGTGTTTGATTGCTATATTGAATCCGCACATTTTGTCATTTTTGGATTTTTGATGCCACGCCCCTTTCGACCACAATTAAACAAAAACGATAACTCACGTATATCAAATATTAGAGACTTGAAATTTTGGCAAATAGGTACATTTGGATGTCATAATCATTCTTCGAAAATTTCATTAAGAACATAGGTCGAGAAAAAAAGTTATTAAACAATAAAGTTTCCATTGCACATCCTGCAGCCGCAATACTGCGCAGTGAGCATATTACGTGCATGCATATGTTTGTGTGTGTGTGTGTGCTTGTGTTGGTTACTATTAATGAATAAATCAAACTTTTTATGATTGGTATTACAGCTCAATGGATTCAGGGTATCTCTTAGTCGAGCAGTCTCGACTAGAGTTTCGTTACTTGTTTATAGTATTGTTCGCTTATTTAGCTACTTATTTACATTTTTATTTTTATAAGCCGAATCCATTGAAAATGGAAAATCAGGGTATAATATTTTTGTGCAAATGTATGTAACAGGCAGAAGAAGGCGTGCCACACCCCATAAAGTATATATATTCTTGATCAGCTCGACGAGATGAGTTGAACTAGTCCTGTCCGTCTGTCCGTCGGTGTAAACACGTGGATTTCGTAAACCACACAAGCTAGAGACTTCAAATACAAAGCAAAATGCTCGATAATACCATACTCTGTACGAGTTTATTTTATTTTTTTCGATAACTCGTCTTATTTCTTTATAATCGATAACTATCGAAAATATCGCTTTACTTTTGAGGCCTGGCGTACACACTGTTAAAGATAGAATCGTGCACTAAGTTGTGTTTAATTGCTATATTGAATCCGCACATTATGTTATTTTTGGATTTTTGATGACACGCCCCTTTCACACACAATTAAAAAAAAAATGACAACTCACGTATATCAAATATTAGAGACTTGAAATTTGGTACATTTGAATGTCATAATCACTCCCCAAAAATTTCATTAAGAACATAAGTCGAGAAAAAAGGTTATTAAACAATAAAGTTTAAATAGTACAGCCTCTTCTGCAGCCGCATAACTACGCAGTAAGCATATGACGTGCATGCATATGTTTGTGTGTGTGCATGTGTTGTTTACTATTAATGAATAAATCAAACTTTTTATGATTGGTATTACAGCTCAATGGATTCAGGGTATCTCTTAGTCGAGCAGTATCGACTAGAGTTTTGTTACTTGTTTTTTTTTTTTTTTGATCAAAATAACAATATTTTTTACTAAAAAACAACTTAAATAAGAAACATTACAGGAAAGTGACGCAGCAAAAGTCTACGTACACAATGGACCACACTTTTGGCACTTTTTTGGGGGTTCCATTAATTTTAATATTTTCTTGGATATCCATTTCGTTTTAAAACTTCTATGTGTCGAGGCATTGAATCCACCAGTTTCCGAGTCTCCTCTGCCGTTATTTTGCTCCATTCGTCCATGAGGACCTCCTTTAGCATATTTTTGGAGATTATGGTACGCTGCCTAATCCTACGCTCGAGTAAGTCCCACAGATGATCAATAGGTTTCAGGTCTGGAAATTGGGAAGACGATCTAAATTGATTTTTGGCGTTATATAGCAAGCACAGCCTTACATTGTGGACTGTGTGCTTCGGATCATTTTCTTGTTGAAAGCAATAGTCATCCTCAACCTCAATTTATGGGCACTTTGGTGTACATTTTTATTTAGGATCTTGATATAGTTATTGTGGTCCATTATCGATTATATAAACATCAGATTACGAACTCCATTGGCCGCATTACACCTCCATACCACGATACCACTTTCTTAATGTTTAACGGCCGAAACTAAATTTTTTCTTTCTAAGAATACTCCGTTTTTTCTCCATAACTTTTTTCCATTTATATCTAATATACAGAACGTGCTCTCCTCTGATAAAATGACCCTGTTCCAGAAGCCTGGCGGCTCACAAAAGGGGTCATTTCGGAATCCATACGCTCTTTTATATTGACCTCTGCCTTGTACGGTTTCCAATTAACACTAGCATGATAACCGGCCGGAACGACCAACATGACCATGAACACCGAATGGTATTATTGTATATCAGATTCGGCTAATCTTTCTTCAACTTCAACGCGTTTTTGTTGCTCGGTTATTCTCGGATTTTAAGTCAGCAGTTGCACAATACGTTTTTTTTTTTGTCTATCTGTTAAGAACTAAAGTCGGCCAGATCGGGGCTTTGACTATATAAATGTATTCTCACTACGGATTGTCAAATTTCTCATATACACTTCATACACAGATTCCCTTCCCCTTGCTCTCCTTGATAAACCATGATTTCGTAGTAATGGAAAATTCCATACTACAGTCTAGACGCATAATGAAAAAAGAAAAACTGTGAAAAAATCTAACGGTTCTTGCGAAAATCGGCGTGACGCAGTATAAATGATGTGTACGAACACTTTTGCTGCGTCATTTTTCTGTAGGGTTTTTTACTAAGGTGTTTTTTTAATACAAATATCATTATTTTGAAAAAAAAAAATTCAAATGAGTAGATAAATAAGTGAACAATACTATAAAAAAACAATCATTCCGATAAGTGCCTTATAGTAGATTCTAGATCCAACTTTTTCTGCTCTACGTGGAATTGTGCTGTCGAGTGTATGTGCCATATTTGCCACTAAACATTATTTTAAATATTTTGGGGCTGGTATCAAAATGTACCAAAAATCGAAAATGTTAAAAACATACATAAAGCTGCGAAATTTAGTGACTAGATTTTAAAATGAAAGATAATTATTCTGGAATAGTTATCGATTTTCTTAAACAAACTTGATATGCACGTCGGATTCAAGTCTCTAACTCCATGCATACGGACGGACAGACGGACAGGGCTCAATCAACTAATCTTGTCGTGATCAAGAATATACATATATACTTTACAGATTGTGGCATTTGGCGATTTGCCACGCCCTTTGAGAGCGTAGACATAATTTGTGTTTCGATGCTGGTTATGAACATGAGTAAACATTCAAAATCTTTAGCTCTAGTATTTTTTTTATACCCTGAATCCATTGAAAATGGAAATTTCAGGGTATAATGTTTTTGTGCAAATGTATGTAACAGGCAGAAGGACGCGTGCCACACCCCATAAAGTATATATATTCTTGATCAGCTCGATGAGCTGAGTTGAACTAGCCCCGTCCGTCTGTCCGTCCGTCCGTCCGTCCGTGTAAACACCTGGATTTCTGCAACCACAAAAGCTAGAGACTTCAAATAAGAAGCAAAATGCTCGATAATACCATACGCTGTACGAGTTTATTTTTTTTTCGATAACTCGTTCCATTTCTTTTTTATCGATAACTATCGAAAATATTGCTTTGTTTTTGAGGTCTGGCGTGCACACCGTTAAAGATAGAATCGTTCACTAAGATGTGTTTGATTGCTATATTGAATCCGCACATTTTGTCATTTTTGGATTTTTGATGCCACGCCCCTTTCGACCACAATTCAACAAAAACGATAACTCACGTATATCAAATACTAGAGACTTGAAATTTGGCAAATAAGTACATTTGAATGTCATAAACACTCGCCAAAAATTTCATTAAGAACTTAAGTCGAGAAAAAAAGTTATTAAACAATAAAGTTTCCATAGCACAGCCTCTTCTGCAGCCGCAAAACTGCGCAGTGAGCATATTACGTGCATGCATATGTTTGTGTGTGTGTGTGTGCATGTGTTGTTTACTATTAATGAATAAATGAAGCTCTTAATGATTGGTATTATAGCTCAATGGATTCAGGGTATCTCTTAGTCGAGCAGTCTCGACTAGAGTTTAGTTACTTGTTTAATTTAGCCGAATTTAAAAAATAAGCTATATTTTTGATTAAATTTGTCACACCCCTAGAGAGTGTGAATTGTATTTTTGTAGAGACCCATTATTTAAGCGGAATATTGATCAAAATCGGAAAATATCAATGCACTTGCCAAGGTGCTTAAGGAATAATATGACGTAGATGTATCATACAAAATACTATGGGATACCATACTACGGTATGGGTACACTTTTAGAGTCATCCAAAAAAAACTGCGTTTTTATCGGATAATGCAAAAATAGCATCAGTTTAGCTGAGAACATGATTAGTCGGCCGGCTGAATTCTAGGAAATCGTCAAAATTTTCTACAAAACAATAATGCTGCAGTGTAACAATGGTCCATCTAGAATATGGTCAAAGCCCTTAATTACGCTAGAATAAAATAAAAGAACATTTCTACTGAAAAATTTGAAAAGTGTTCGGTTATAGTTTGGTGATGTATCTCCAGCTGAGGTGTCTAAGACCACCCGTTTGCAGAGGACACTATTAGTGCGGCTAAATACCTCAAAATTCAGAACACAATTTTGAACCTAGGTAGGGGAAATAAGGCTTTTATAACATCAATAAGCCAAATTTTATATTCCATTAAGCCAATGAGCCCAATTATAATGAGATTAATGATGGATTTGGATGAAATATAATTATGGAAAAGTTATTGTGATACATCTCCTAGGAGTCCCATCAGAGCCCCATCAAAAAAATTGGGAGCTCTTGAAGAAAATCTCAGGGAAAACCGTATCTAAGGAACCGCTCACATCGGAAAGTGACTATTTTAGAAATATGGCAACACACCCCTAAATAATACCCAACAAAATTGTTCAATCATTGAAACAGCGACTGCAATATGTGTCTAATGCTATAAAATGTTATACCAGATATTAAAATTACCGAAAATTTGCAAAATACGCTTTAAATTTCAAGCTAACAACAAAAGAAGCATTTTGTGTAAAGAGTTTCTTGACAGCGTGAATCTTGTGTAATCTTAGTTCTTGTTGTTTATTTTCCCACCCCTTTACAATTTTATTAATTTTTTTTTATAAAATAATGCAAAATTGATCAATAAATAGATTGCCATCAAAAAAATTTAGTTAATTTGAATAAATAGCCAAAATATTTGTGTCTAAAGTCGAAAAATATGAATTTTTCACTTTGTGTAAACTGTTTCTTGACAGACTGTATGTATTTCAAATTTTCAGTCTCAAGCTTCAATTGCGCCTTATGCACTTATGCTGGCATATAATTATTATCAGATGCACTTACACAAAGTCTTTACAGTAAACAGATTTTATTTTTCCAATCATTTATGGTGGTATGAGTTGGCTAAAGTTATTTATATTATAATTTATAAATTGAACATCAATTAATATGAACAAAAAAAAAACAATGACTCCGTTGGAACTTTTTTAAGCATGAGCATTGAGATAAGTCAAGGTAGGAAAAAATGTTAAGATAACATGAACATGAACAATGAAATGGAATGTATTTTCTCTGTATAAAATAACGCCATAAGTATTTGTTCCACTTACTTGTTTTTTGCCAAAACGGAACACATTGAATATAATGAATTTAAAAACACTCTGATAAAAAGAAAAAATTTATTTTGTGAAAAAATAAGAGGTTCTGGATTTATTGAACCAAGATGGTAAATAGTTTTATTTTTTTTTTTTTTTTGAATACACAGTATTTGCTATACATAACACCCTATGTCCTATTCTGATTATAATTTAATACGACTCGAAACACCCAATGCGCACAGCGATGCTATTAATATATTGGCGACAGGCAGACCTCTTGCAATAAATCGTAAAACCGAGACGGCTCGACTAAGATATACTCTGTCGATCTAAAAACTTCCGTATGTCCGTTAGGCAGTTCGTAAGCATGCAGCGAGACATTTTAAAAATGTACAAAGTATACTCGCAGAGTACCTTACTTCTTTTTAATCGATAACAATCGATCATTTGACTTGATTCTTCAGGCCTAGCCTAGAGCCTAGAGCCTAGACCGAGCATACCATTAAAGCTATAAACATGTACTAGTTGAGAGAGACTGCTACAATGAACACGCCACTGCAGCTGAGCTCGATCAATTCGGCTAACTCAGTGACAACAAATCAATCATTACGACTTTAATAGGGTTTTGGGATATCCTATAGAACAGGAAATCAGCCCCGTTTTTGTGTTATCGAAATATTGGCGACAGAAGTGGATCGCGTGATCAACAAAAGCGACATACGAAATGTTCTTGTCGACTGTCGTGTGTGTACGAATCTATTGCTGAATTTGTATTAGCGAAAGAGTAGGACTCCAAACTTTTCACCCATTAAAGTAGTAAAAGTTACTCTAACCTACTTGATTCTCTTATCCCAAGTATCTAGGGATGAAGATCTTCAAACTTTTAAAATATGGTTGACGCCGCGGGTGGAACGATAAAAGGTAAGTGCAATTAAATTTGTATACCCAGAATCCATAGAAAATGGAAAATTAGGGTATTATGGTTTTGTGAAAAGTATATAAGGGGCATAAAGTATATATATTGTTGATCAGCTCGACGAGCTGAGTTGACATAGTCATGATAGATCTCGTCAGAGACTTGAAATAAAAAGCCGAATACTTGTGTTTTTTTGTTCAATAACACATCCCATTTCCTTAATATCGATATCTATCGAAAATTAGGTTGTGTTTTTTAGCTAGCTACGCCCACAATGCAACGCCTCCTACGCCCACAATTCACCAAAAATGACATCCCACGTATATTAAGTACTAGAGACTTGAGATTTGGCAAATAGGTACATTTAAATGTCATAATGATATTGTAATATCATGTTTCAATATAAACGTATCTCTAGAGAAACAAGTAACTAAACTCTAGTCGAGACTGCTCGACTAAGAGATACCCTGAATCCATTGAGCTGTAATACCAATCATAAAAAGTTTCATTTATTCATTAATAGTAAACAACACATGCACACACACACACACAAACATATGCATGCACGTAATATGTGTACTGCACAGTTTTGCGGCTGCAGAAGAGGCTGTACTATGCAAACTTTATTGTTTAATAACTTTTTTTCTCGACCTATGTTCTTAATGAAATTTTTGAGGAGTAATTATGACACTCAAATGTACCTATTTGCCAAATTTCAAGTCTCTAGTATTTGATATACGTGAGTTGTCATTTTTGTTGAATTGTGGGCGAAAGGGGCGTGGCATCAAAAATCCAAAAATGACAAAATGTGCGGATTCAATATAGCAATCAAACACAACTTAGTGCACGATTCTATCTTTAACGGTGTGCACGCCAGACCTCAAAAACAAAGCGATATTTTCGATAGTTATCGATAAAAAAGAAATGGGACGAGTTATCGAAAAAAAAAATAAACTCGTACAGCGTATGGTATTATCGAGCATTTTGCTTTTTATTTGAAGTCTCTAGCTTTTGTGGTTGCAGAAATCCAGGTGTTTACACGGACGGACGGACGGACGGACAGACGGACAGGGATAGTTCAACTCAGTTCATCGAGCTGATCAAGAATATATATACTTTATGGGGTGTGGCACGCCTCCTTCTGCCTGTTACATACATTCGCACAAAAACATTATACCCTGAAATTTCCATTTTCAATGGATTCAGGGTATAAAAACTATGCTGCAGTCGTAGCGTTGCCGCCGCATAACTGCGCAACTCAAAGGATTAAGGGCATCTTTAAGACTAAAATAAAAAGAAGTCATTGGGTGCCATGTCAGGACTGTATGTAGGATGATCATCATCAATTCGATGTTCTGATTTCTTGAAAATTGTATTGCACAAAAGCGTGGTACATACGTATATATATGCTAAAACAGAATCAAAGTCAATACTTGATTATAGACGAAATATAAAAAGCAGCCCTCGTTCTTTAAGTATTGAGACTTTTACCACAAAAGGTTTTCGACTTTTGTAAAGCTTGGCGTTGTTTCGATTTATCATTTGAACTATACTTTTTTCATATATTTAGAAAATTTTTTTTTTGGCCAACCATTTTATCATTAAACAAGTAACTAAACTCTAGTCGAGACTGCTCGACTAAGAGATACCCTGAATCCATTGAGCTGTAATACCAATCATTAAGAGCTTCATTTATTCATTAATAGTAACCAACACATGCACACACACACACACAAACATATGCATGCACGTAATATGCGTACTGCACAGTTTTGCGGCTGCAGCAGAGGCTGTGCTATGGAAACTTTATTGTGTAATAACTTTTTTTCTCGACCTATGTTCTTATTGAAATTTTCGGGGAATGATTATGACATCCAAATGTACCTATTTGCCAAATTTCAAGTCTCTAGTATTTGATATACGTGAGTTATCGTTTTTGTTGAATTGTGGGCGAAAGGGGCGTGGCATCAAAAATCCAAAAATGACAAAATGTGCGGATTCAATATAGCTATCAAACACAACTTAGTGCACGATTCTATCTTTAACGGTGTGCACGCCAGACCTCAAAAACAAAGCGATATTTTCGATAGTTATCGATAAAAAAGAAATGGGATGAGTTATCGAAAAAAAAAAATTAAACTCGTACAGCGTATGGTATTATCGAGCATTTTGCTTTTTATTTGAAGTCTCTAGCTTTTGTGGTTGCAGAAATCCAGGTGTTTACACGGACGGACGGACGGACGGACGGTCGGACGGACGGACGGACGGTCGGACGGACGGACGGACGGACGGACAGACGGACAGGGCTAGTTCAACTCAGCTCGTCGAGCTGATCAAGAATATATATACTTTATGGGGTGTGGCACGCCTCCTTCTGCCTGTTACATACATTTGCACAAAAACATTATACCCTGAAATTTCCATTTTCAATGGATTCAGGGTATAAAAATACGCATAGTTTAGATTTTAATTTTTCATTTGTATTTATTTTTGCTTAAATTACATTATTTATCCAAAACAATATATTATGAATTCACGTTAAAATGTTTATTGCTTGTATATTTATTAATTTGTAAGCTAATGTGCCTGTGGATCACACTGTAAAAGCCGCACTATTGAAGGATCACTTTTTGCTCCTTCTATAAATTCATCCAAGCTTAATTTACCGTCCTTGTTTCGATCCATTTGACGAAAAATCTTATCTGTCCGCTTTTCTGGGGTGCTTTCATCTTCTGGCATTTTCATCACCGATCCAACCATTTTATATATTGCCTGAAATTATATTATTTTTATTATAAAAATATAAATTATTCCTCGTTTAAAGCTAATCGGCAAAGCTGAACACCGTCAAATCTTAAGTATATTCTGTAATTTGTACCCAGCATACAATTTTACACATTATCCACTGTCAAGTTACTTTTAAAGTCACGTTTTCACAATCATACATGCTTAACTTACTCAATATATCAATAAGCTAGACAGTCCATACTATATTCATATATAACATATAAAAACAAGTAACGAAACTCTAGTCGAGACTGCTCGACTAAGAGATACCCTGAATCCATTGAGCTGTAATACCAATCATTAAGAGCTTCATTTATTCATTAATAGTAACCAACACATGCACGCACACACACACACACACAAACATATGCATGCACGTAATATGCTCAATGCACAGTTTTGCGGCTGCAGAAGAGGCTGTGCTATGCAAACTTTATTGTTTAATAACTTTTTTTTTCGACATACGTTCTTAATGAAATTGGGGAATAATTATGACATCCAAATGTACCTATTGCCAAATTTCAAGTCTCTAGTATTTGATATACGTGAGTTATCGTTTTTGTTGAATTGTGGGCGAAAGGGGCGTGGCATCAAAAATCCAAAAATGACAAAATGTGCGGATTCAATATAGCTATCAACCACAGCTTAGTGCACGATTCTATCTTTAACGGTGTGCACGCCAGACCACAAAAACAGAGCGATATTTTCGATAGTTATCAATAATAAAGAAATGGGACGAGTTATCGAAAAAAAAAATAAACTCGTACAGCGTATGGTATTATCGAGCATTTTGCTTTTTATTTGAAGCCTCTAGCTTTTGTGGTTTACGAAATCCAGGTGTTTACACGGACGGACGGACGGACGGACAGACGGACAGGGCTAGTTCAACTCAGCTCGTCGAGCTGCTCAAGAATATATATACTTTATGGGGTGTGGCACGCCTCCTTCTGCCTGTTACATACATTCGCACAAAAACATTATACCCTGAAATTTCCATTTTCAATGGATTCAGGGTATAATTATATCGGAAGCTATAGTAAAAAACAAACTTTCTCAAATTTATTTAATTTCTTTTCAAGGGTTATATTTCTGGGCAACCCAGTTGTATTCGACCAAATGTACTTGATATTATATATTTACTACAAATTAAATGTAAACAAGTGGCTTTTATAGATTTTTTTCATAAAAAATTATTTTTACCGTAACAATTTCAAGCATTTCCTGGCGCGATATGTATCCGTTTCCATCTAAGTCGTACATTGAAAATGCCCATTTCAATTTTTGCTCAAGCTTTCCACGAGATGTTACACTCAATGCGCATAAGAACTCTCTAAAATCTATGGTTCCATCACCATTTGCGTCAAATGTTCTAAATACGTGTTCTGCGAACTAAATAAAAATTTTAATAGAAACGAGTTCACTCAGCATTGGATAAAATAATGTATCATCTACAACATAACACATAAACATGACAAAATAAATTTATTTTTATACTATGTTACCACAGGGAAAATATATATTGGTTTTGTGTGTGCTTCTGTTCTACTGTCTATATGAACGCAAATCATTTCGGCGGCATTGATGCTTGAAACTTAAAACTAAAGTCACCGTACCCCTGATACTTTCAAAAAACACGCTATAATTTCGACAAATTTAATAATAAACAAGTAACAAAACTCGACTCGAGACTGCTCAGCTAAGAGATACCCTGAATCCTTTGAGCTGCAATTCCAATCATTAAAAATTTCATTTATTAATCAATAGCAAACAACACATACACACACATGCATACGCACGCACAAACATGCACACAATATGATTACTGTGCTGTTATCAGGCGGCAGCGATACCACTGCAGCATATGTTGTACAATGAAAACTTTATTGCTCAATAACTTTTTTTCAAGACATACGTTTGTATAATTATGACCTTCACGTGTCATAATCATTAATATACGGGATTTTTGAATTTATGTGAATTGTGGGCGAAGGGGGCGTAGTGCACGATTCTATCTGGAACGGTGTGTACGTTAGGCCTCACAAACAAAGCGATATTTTCGTATAGCGTATGATTTTATTGAGCATTTTACTTTTTTTTTCAAGTCTCTAGCTTTTGTGGTTTACGAAATCGGCGGGCTTACACGGACGGACGGATAGATGGACAGGGCTAATTCAATTCAGCTCGTCTAGTCGATCAAGAATATATATACGTTATGGGGTGTGGCACACCTCCTTCTGCCTGTTACATAAATTTTCACAAAAACATTATACCAAATTTAGTATGTAGCTTTTAGCTTTATGTATATTTTGACCAATTTCAGTTTTTGGTAAATTTGGTTACTAGCCCCAAATTCCCATAAAATTTTGAAAATAATGTTCAGTTGCAACTTTTGGCTTTTAAAAAACCAAAAAAAATGTATTTACATCAAAAGGGGCACTTCCCACTAGCGTTTTCTTACTTGTTTTATTTATTTTTTTTTTTTTAACTGAAGCTTTAGCGTGCTTTGTGAAAATGTATTAGGGGTACGTTTTATGAACTTGCATTACTTATTAATTTCATTATATTTACATTTTAAGTACTTCGTATTACCGCGTAATGTGAGTTATTATTATTGCACTAGAAAAGTAATTATATAACAACTTCCAAATACCTTACTCGCGTCGCCATATGGAAAAAAGTTTCCATATATTTTTTTGAATTCTTCTACCGACAAATGACCACTCGGGCAATCTTTTAAAAACCCTTTATACCACTCCTGAATTTCAGCATCTGAAATTTAAAAGTGCAGCAGTTTTAAAATTGTTATTGGATTATGTAAACCATGTAAATTATCTAAAAAACGTGACACTTATTATGAAAAGATTTGTATCATAGTTAACAAGAAAACTCTAGTGGGGAGTGATCGACTAAGAGATACCTTGATTCCATAGTCTTATTGTAGTTTTTGAAAATAGTCCATAGCTTGCGTGTACACAACGCTGAACAGAAATTTTTAGTTTTTAGCTGACAATAAAGTACCTTTTTAATGTGTTTCTCAATCACTTGGGCTTTGCAGAGCTGTGCGTCTCACGCGCTTTTGCTAAGTAGTTCAATATTTTGAATAATGACATTTAGCATTTATGCTAAAAAAAAAAAAAAACAGACGAACGGATGACCGGATGGACATTGCATAAAACCAATATATTATTTTGCCCTTTAGGAAAAAAGTATGCAAAAATGCAAGTCTCTAACTCTCAAAGATTCTGAGATCGATGCATTCATACATACGGACAGATGGACGGACGCATAGACAGAAAGACGCCCTATCCTGGAGTTTCAATCTCTGCAGCCTCTCTTCAACCTTTGCAGCAACATTCAACAGTTTAAAATATTGTTTTTCTTTTAGGCATGTACCCAGTTATTTCAAATACTTCCTGGTGGGTACACTATATTCTATTTCCTAATAATCAACGAGTCAGGTCTATATCTACGAAACGAATAAATAAATCATATTTGCTTTAGTTTTAAAAATGTCTAATGTGTAATAGAAGTTTGCTTCGTTTATTCAATTTATAGAGATCATAAATAACAAATATACTGAAAATATATTTTACCTGTGAACTCTGTATTTTGTTTTAAATCCTCCAAGACTTCCGGCTTGAGTTTACTATTTTGCTTTCCCATTTTTTGAGGCTGATTTCATTATAGTATTTTCTTAAAATAGAAATAATTATATGAAAAATCAATACTTTGCTACTTTATAAAAATTATAATATATTAGGAAATCAGCTATCTTTAAATGAGAGGACTCTAGATTTTAAAATTTAAAGTTGATTGAGCTCCTCTTAAAGTTTAAAAGTTAACAAGCACTGACGGTAGCTGTTCAGCGATAGCAACAAGGTTTTTTGTTAATTCCGCAACTATATTAAAAATTCGTTTTTTATACTTTAAAAAATAAAGTATTATTTATGCTGTAACATATAATAATTATTTTCTTTTTTGTTTTATTTTTCGTCTATTAATTATTTAACACTATTAATATGTAGATGCATTGGGTGAGAAGTGTTGTTCAAGTAATACCAGTAGTTAAGTACTTGTGTCTGTAAAGCCGGTAGAACTAATTGCATAACAAATTATCATTGTCAGAAATGATTTTCATAAAAGCCAAGCCGCTGACACTTAAGATTTTAGGTCAAGCAAGATTTAAGGTTTGAAAATATCATGCATATAAAACAAGTATGGAATCGAATCGGGGGTGCCAGACTATGTTATACCCTGATTCCAACCATTCTTAGTTTTTGAATATAGCCCATAGCTCATATTTACATAGCGCCGAGCAGGTTTGAAGTAAAGTAGTAAGCTGACAAAGTTTCAGTTGACAATGAAAGGAAATTTTACTTATACTTAAACGCAATCGCGATTCTTAGAATAAAATACTATGGCAGCATTTGAATTTTTCTGTGCACATATGAGGAAAAAGGAGCTCTTATACGTTCTAAGATCGACGCTTTCATGCAAAAGGTTAAACAACCAAGGTTAAATAGACTCATCCCATCATTCTAATTAACAATAGACCTTTTGTGGTCAGCCTCATCTCCTACTGCTTGTCACATACATTTAATAATTTACATTTATAACATGTTTTCATATTTTCCATGGTATCAGGGTATACAAAACATTCCGTTAGTTAATTTGTAAATTTTTAAAATTTTTGCATTTATTTATAATATAAATGAATGATCCAAACAAAAATTCTTTTAACGCCATACATGAATATTTAAACAAAATTTCAAGAAACAATTTTTCATTCTCGTCATATCCTAGAATATGAGATATAATCACTTAATTTGCTGATCACTTTCCTACATTTTATTAGTTATTATACAGAACTGTAAATAATGGTTTATACCAGATCTAAATTAATTTAACTTGTTTTCAAACAAACATTAAAATAGGTTAATTGGAAGGATAGAATCGGTTTCACAATTAACATATTTAATTAAAAAAACTTAAGTATGAATATAAGTGCATTTTTTTTCAGTCATTTGGTATACATTTTAAGCTTAATATATTTTTATTGCTGTATAAATTAGAATATATATTGAAAAACGCAAGTAAAATAAAGCAGAATTATTTTTCTATTCGGAAGTAACCGACTAGGATATTATTTTCAATAACTTTTTTTCCAAAACTTTTTTATCGATTCCAAAATAACAACTACATGCTGATGAAGCAGTTATATTTGGGTACCCTACCTTTAACGCTGAAAATATAAACAAAATTCGAGTTAATCTAACATGATAAAATGTAGATTAGTAAGACCATCCCTTAATGATCTATTTGCATTCAAAATTTTAAAGAAATTAGGTGATGTTCAATATTTTATATAATTTTAGTATAAGAAATATAAATTAAATATTTATACATTTCATTACTGATTTCATCAAATACACACATATTATAGGATATAAATATTTAAGGGGCCAGCATTTTAGACAACTCTTCATCCTGCAAACATCCTTTTAAAAATTCATCTTGAGTTAATTGACCATCATTATTTTCATCCATCTTAGCAAATATATTTTTAGCTCGCTCCTCAGCTGAATCAGCGGGACGATTAGATGAGCATGCGCCTAGCATGTCATAGATTGCCTGAAAAAAAGTCATATATAAAATTTAATTTTTCATACAAAATACATTTTCATAATTATGAACTAAAATATTATTTCCAAAAGATATTGATCATTGCGCACTACAAGCTCGTAATATTCTCATATTTCTATATTTAATGTTTAAGAATATTGTAATATCAAAAATTGTAATTGTAATACCAATCATTAAAAGTTTAGTTTATTCATTAATAGCAAGCAACACGTGCACACACACATATACATACGCACGTACGCATATGAACGCAATATATATAATATATATACGTTTATTGAAATATGATATTACACTATCATTATGACATTTAAATGTACCTATTTGCTAAATCAATATTTTCAAGTCTCTAGTACTTAATATACGTGCGATGTCATTTTTGGTGAATTGACGATGGGGGCGTGGCATCAAAAATCAAAAGATAACATGATTTTATCTTGAACGGTGTGCACGATACACCTCAAAAATAAAACACACACGCACGCACGTATATGCGCCCGCATTGCGTACAAAGCAGTTTATGTAGCGGTAGCTCTGCGGCTGCAACTTCGGCTGTACTATGGAAACTTACTTGCTTAAAAAGTTTTTTCAAGACACGATTCAAATCAACAATCAAATTTTTAAGGCGTAATAATGGCTTTCATAAGTGCCCATTCGCTAAGTCTCAAGTCTCTCGTATTATATACATGGAATTTGTGAATTTTTGTGGCATAATTCAAAATCAAAAGATGAAAAAAATGTGTATTCATTATAGCAATGAACCACAACTTAGTGCACGTTTTTTTTTTTGAATGGAGTGCACGCTAGGCCTCAAAAACAAAGTCAAATTTTCGATAGGTATCGATTATAACGAATTGGATGAATGATCGTAATAAAAAATCGGTGTTTTATTTCAAGTCTCTATATTTTGTGATTTACGAGATCGCTGCGTTCATACGCATAGGGCTAAATCAACTCAGCTCGTCGAGCTGATCAAGAATATATATACTTTATGGGGTGTGGCACGCCTCCTTCTTCCTGTTACATACATTATACACTGATTTTCCATTTTCAATGGATTTAGGGTATACAATAATAGATGTACTAAATATTCCAACTCTCTAGCGTCGATAGCGGAGAAATGGGTTGCGTTCATATAGAATGCATATCGGTCATTACACGAACCAATTTCTTTTTCATATCGGAAACAGAATTTAGATAACCGAAGATTGTATATAATTATTATGAATAATGTTATTATTATATTAATATGATAGCTTCAAATTCGTATAACTAAAATATACAAATTTATTAACAACAAAAATATAGTCTTTGTTTATTGTAATATATAAAATAAAACATATTTATAGTATCTAGTTTAACGGAACGAAATTATATTATAATTTAATATATATTATAATATTAATGAAAGTATATTTACATATTTTTATCGTATATACCTGAACAATTTTTGTCATTTCTTGAATGTCAATAACACCATTCCCATCGACATCATACATTCTGAATGCCCATTTTAATTTCTCTTCTGGTGTGCCGCTCGATGTGACATCTATTGCAAGTAAAAATTCCTGTCAAAGAAAGTAAAATACCAAATCAGATCAAGGAAGGATGTCTTCAGTTTAAAATTTCAACAAGTAAGAATGTTGCAGTTTAACAATACTTACTTCACAAAATTTATTGAGTCAAAAAAAAAAATAATAATAATATATATATATATTTTTTTTTTTTTTTTTTTGTAATATTCATTGTTATTCTTACATTTTTTCAAAAGGGATAAACTATATATCCATTTCGTAAAGCTTAACTAATAGAGTTTCTGACCTTTGAAAAGTGCACTAATCAAAATACTCATTCACAAAGTGAATACATATTATTATTAAATATATTATATACATTTAAAATTAAATTTAACAAACAATTGTACATATCACAGTATATGCATCTCTACCCAACGAATAACTTTCATTAGAATTTGCAAAAATTGCCATATCGATTAAACATCATTAAAATTGTTTAGCCAAACCAAACCAGTCAATTGAAACTGATATCTACCAATTTAATAAATTTTATTTTAAGCATAATGGAAGAAATAAAATATTTTAACAGTATAAAACATATTTTGCTTTTAGTTACCTTAAAGTCAATATAACCATTCTTATCCATATCGAATGTACGAAAAACATGGTCACAAAACTCTTCCGCATTTCCAGATGGGAAAAACATTTTATACATATCAACAAATTTAGCTGGAGTTAAACGACCATTGGGACAGTCTTGCTACACGAAAAATAACGGAGCACATATATTAGATAAATGTTTGAAGATTTAAGAACACTTGCTACTTACCTTAAATCCTTTGTACCATTCTTTTATAGTCGCTTCATCATAACGAGTGTGGGTTTTCAAAAACTCCATATCCTCTTTTGTCAGACGATCTTTACTACTTAAGCACCCCATTGAATATGTAGGTTTTCACTTTCAACAATTTGATATAAATTTGTTTTTAATTGATCAATATTTATGGATTTATGATTCAACTTGTTACCTATTACGCGTTTTTCAAGTATTATAAGTAGTCAAACTTTGAGTCAATATTAATGTTTGTCAATAATATTGCATTATGTTTACGATATGTGTTTTAGTTGAATGGTATTTACATTGCGTTTTTAATTCTGAGTGATTTAGAAAAATTTTTATTAAACTATTACCCAGTAGTTGTTAACGCTAAGTGATGCAAAGGACTAAAACTGATTGACTGATGCGCATGCGCAAAAATTATCTGTATACAGGCTGATTATTGGGTTACAAATTTTTTTCTGTACACAGTTATAACTTGATATTCATGCCAACAGGGTTGCCATATGCACATATAATATGTTATCTTATATTTTTGAAAATAATAAAATCTTTATTTGCATAAAATAAAAGCTTATTCTCGCGATACGCGTACACCAAAAATATTTATTTATTATTTACCCATACTGCACATAGATGAGATAGCTAGGCTAGTACTAACTTCTCAATGCATTAAATTTAATTACTACGTACCGTTCAACGTAGTTATTTGCTCGGCTCTTATACTTTTAGGTACAATCAATAAGAATATGGTACTTTAATATTCGTACATTCAGTACTTTCTGGTGTTATTCCATCTCAGCACCAAAATAATCAAAATAAAATATTTATATATATTCATATTTTGATAATAAAAAAAAAAAGATAAACAAAAAAAATATTTTAGGCTTTACGTTAGCAGTTAATCAGCATAGCTTTCTACTAATGGAACTTAATTTTTATACCCTGAATCCATTGAAAATGGAAAATCAGGGTATAATATATTTGTGCGAATGTATGTAACAGGCAGAAAAAGGCGTGCCACACCCCATAAAGTATATATATTCTTGATCAGCTCGACGAGCTGAGTTGAACTAGCCCTGTCCGTCTGTCCGTCCGTCCGTGTAAACACCTGGATTGCATAAGCCACAAAAACTAGAGACTTAAAATAAAAAGCAAAATGCTCGATAATACCATACGATGTACGGGTTTATTTTTTTTCGATATCTCGTCCCATTTCCTTATTATCGATAACTATCGAAAATATCGCTTTGTTTTTGAGGCCTAGCGTGCACACCGTTAAAGATAGAATCGTGCACTAAGTTGTGGTTGATTGCTATATTAAATCCGGACATTTTGTCATTGTCATTTGTCATGGATTTTTGATGCCACGCCCCTTCGCCCACAATTCAACAAAAATGACAACTCACGTATATCGAATACTAGAGACTTGAAATTTGGCAAATAGGTACATTTGAGTGTCATAATTACTTCTCAAAAATTTCATTAAGAACATAAGTCGAGAAAAAAAACTTATTAAACAATGAAGTTTCCATAGTACAGCCTCTTCTGCAGCCGCATAGCTGCGCAGTACGCATATTACGTGCATGTTCGTGCATGCATATGTTTGTGTGTTTGCATGTGTTGTTTACTATTAATGAATAAATAAAACTCTCAATGATTGGTATTATAACTCAATGGATTCAGGGTATCTCTTAGTCGAGCAGTCTCGACTAGAGTTTTGTTACTGGTTTTCTTTTAGATTAAAGACAATTTGTAAAATTCAAAAATATAAAATTGTGCGATAAATAGCCAATAGTTTTATTAAAGTACAAAGCCCTGTAAATTACTCAACAAGTATTTACGTGCAAGCATCTTTACCTTTTATGGTTTGCAAGTTAAAATGAAACAAGAAAATTCTAGTCGGGGGTATCCGAATAGGAGATACCCCAATGACAATCCCATCCGAATAGGAGATACCCCAATTACAATCCCATCCAATTGAATATTGAATATTTGAATATTCTCCATGACATGTATGGCATGGCTAAAAATAAAGTTGTAATTGTAATAGTAATGTGCCGACATCGTGAATGCTCGATTTTGGGTCGAAACGTCGCTTTAAAATTAGTTAATAAACACAAAAATTATTAAAAACAAGTAACAAAACTCTAGTCGAGACTGCTCGACTAAGAGATACCCTGAATCCATTGAGCTGTAATACCAATCATAAAAAGTTTCATTTATTCATTAATAGTAGCCAACACATGCATGCACACACACACACACACACACACACAAACATATGCATGCACGTAATATGCTCACTGCACAGTTTTGCGGCTGCAGAAAAGGCTGTGCTATGGAAACTTTATTGTATAACTTTTTTTCTCGATAACATTTTCGGGGAATGATTATGACATCCAAATGTACCTATTGCCAAATTTCAAGTCTCTAGTATTTGATATACGTGAGTAATCGTTTTTGTTGAATTGTGGGCGAAAGGGGTGTGGCATCAAAAATCCAAAAATTACAAAATGTGCGGACTCAATATAGCAATCAAACACAACTTAGTGCACGATTTTATCTTTAACGATGTGCACGCCAGACCTCAAAAACAAAGCGATATTTTCGATAGTTATCGATAATAAAGAAATGGGACGAGTTATCGAAAAAAAAATAAACTCGTACAACGTATGGTATTATCGAGCATTTTGCTTTTTATTTGAAGTCTCTAGCTTGTGTGGTTGTAGAAATCCAGGTGTTTACACGGACAGACGGACAGGGCTAGTTCAACTCAGTTCATCGAGCTGATCAAGAATATATATACTTTATGGGGTGTGGCACCCCTCCTTCTGCCTGTTACATACATTTGCACAAAAACATTATACCCTGAAATTTCCATTTTCAATGGATTCAGGGTATAAAAAAAAAGACGTCTTGCTCTTATAGGTTTTGAGATCGACGCGTTCATAAATATTGACAGACAGACATAACTAAATCAACTCGGCTTGTCGTCCGGATAGAGAATATATATACTTTATGGGGTGTGGCACGCCTCCAATTGCCTTTAAAAAAAAAAAAAAACCATTATACCCTGTTTTCCCATTTATAATGAGATCAAGGTATAAAAATATATTCCTGGTCCTTTGTACAGCGTATTGAAATGATTTCATCTTATACCATATTTTTCCAAAACAATATAAATAATTTATTATCACATCAGTGAATTTACTTACAGGTCTGTTCCGGCTTATTCATAATTTTTGCTATTTGGCAATCCGAATATATCAGCAACAGTATCATGTGTGTTCCAGCATTCCATCTAGCGGCATTTATTACTAAAAATGGATTAAGGATAAAACAGTTATCAAAATAAAGAAAACACCTTATTTTCGGAGTGCCTAAGAATTAACTAAGTTATAATTATTAAATGATTTTTAAATTATTATAGTCCCAACCAATAAACAAGAAAAAACAAATATAAAAACTCTAATCGAGACTGCTCGACTAAGAGATACCCTGAATCCATTGAGCTGTAATACCAATCATTAAAAGTTTCATTTATTCATTAATAGTAAACAACACATGCACACACACACACACAAACATATGCATGAAGTTAATATGCTTACTGTGCAGTTATGCGGCTGCAGAAGAGGCTGTACTATGGAAACTTTATTATTTAATAACTTTTTTTCTCGACTTATGTTCTTAATGAAATTTCCGGGGAGTGATTATGAAATTCAAATGTACCAAATTTCAAGTCTCTAGTATTTGATATGCGCGAGTCCATGACAAATGACAATGACAAAATGTGCGGATTTAATATAGCAATCAACCACAACTTAGTGCACGATTCTATCTTTAACCTTGTGCACGCCAGGCCTAAAAACAAAGCGATGTTTTCGATAGTAAGGAAATGGGACGAGTTATCGAAAAAAAAAACTCGTACAGCGTATGGTATTATCGAGCATTTTGCTTTTTATTTGAAGTCTCCAGCTTTTGTGGTTTACGAAATCCAGGTTTTTACACGGACGGACCGACGGACAGGGCTAGTTCAACTCAGCTCGTCGAGCTGATCAAGAATATATATACTTTATGGGGTATGGCACGCCTCCTTCTGCCTGTTACATACATTCGCACAAAAACATTATACCCCGATTTTCCATTTTCAATGGATTCAGTGTATAAAAAAAACTCTAGTCGGAGGTGCATTCTGCGAGCTACCCAGATCCCATCCGATCATAGCTTTTGAATAAAGTCCACTCGTATGTAGAATCGTATAACGCGAATTAAATCAATGACAATGGTATTAAAAATGTCAATCAAAGAAATATTATGCAAAACAAGTAAGAAAACTCTAGTCGGCGCGCCCGACTAGGGGATACCCTAATCCCACCCGCTCTTAGTTTTTATACCCTGAATCCATTGAAAATGGAAATTTCAGGGTATAATGTTTTTGTGCAAATGTATGTAACAGGCAGAAGGAGGCGTGCCACACCCCATAAAGTATATATATTCTTGAGCAGCTCGACGAGCTGAGTTGAACTAGCCCTGTCCGTCTGTCCGTCCGTCCGTCCGTCCTTATGTATGAACGCGTCGATCTCAGAACCTATAAGAGCTAGAGACTTGAATTTTTTTTTGTTAGGCGCGTATATTGGACGCGCATATCGAGTTTGTTTCAGAATCGATAACTATTCTTAAATATTTGTTATCGATTTAAAACCATATGAAAAATCAGTTATGATTTTTTATCTTTTTTAACTTAAGAACTGGAGACTCCAAATTTCGCATGTACCTTTATGTGTATTTTTACCAATTTCGGTTTTTGTTACATTTGGATACCGGCCCCAAATTTCCCCACAATTTTGAAAATTATTTTCAGTTGCAATATATATGGTGTTTGGTCTTTTTGAAAACTAAATCAATTATTTAAATCATATGGTGAAATTTTCATCAAAATCCGTTGATAAACACAAAAGTTATTAAACAAAATGTTTGGCCAGATCCACAGCGATTGAACTGCAAAACGCACACAGACCAGGTGGCGCTTATACATGTTCATTATGTATACATGTGCACACATACACGCAAATGCTCGCGAACAAATTTTCTAAGAACCGCAATCGCCTTTGAGTTTGGGTCGAATTGTGTTTGAATTGTTTTTGCTACCTACTTCCAATTGCCGCTCGCCGCTGTGTGTCACAGTCGCAGGCGCTGTGTGTCGCTGTGCGAATATGTTTTCGATTCTTCTTCTTTAATAGTAACGGAACGATTCTTGTGAGCTATGTGGCGCTGTGTGTCGCTGTGCGAATATGTTTTCGATTCTTCTTCTTTAATAGTAACGGAACGATTCTTGTGAGCTGTGTGGCGCTGTGTGTCGTTGTGCGAATATGTTTTCGATTTTCTTCTTTAATAGTAACGGAACAATTCTTGTGAGCTTGCAAAAGTGTGCTGGCATAATCTTTGTGTCGAATTTGTTTGCATAATTCCTCTTTGATCGACATTCTTAGTACCATTGGCATAGATTTAAATCGCGTGATATGGTTGTACATACGAGTTATGGACTATATTAAGAAAAATAAGGGGGGGTGGGATTAGGGTATCCCCTAGTCGGGCGCGCCGACTAGCGTTTTCTTACTTGTTTTTTTGCATAATTTTTCTTTGATCTAGTAATAAACAAAAATACTAGTAATAAACAAAAATATAAATATACACGGTAAATTGTATGTACAAAATTATTTATTAATACAAAAAAAATTTAATTAAATTTGTCGGGGTCCCACGCGCGCAGTCAAAGAACTCATACACCCCAGACATTTGTTGTTAGACTACGTTTCTAACAACAGCGCCACGTTACTGATTGAACATTGAATCGGAAATTGTAAGCCTAAATAGCATTTACTATCTTTATATTTTTAAAAACAAACAAATATTTTGATCCGCTCGGTATTTGAACCTCGACCTCATTGCATTTTTATACCCTGAATCCATTGAAAATGGAAATTTCAGGGTATAATGTTTTTGTGCAAATGTATGTAACAGGCAGAAGGAGGCGTGCCACACCCCATAAAGTATAAATATTCTTGATAAGCTCGACGAGCTGAGTTGAACTAGCCCTGTCCGTCTGTCCGTCCGTCCGTCCGTCCGTGTAAACACCTGGATTTCTGCAACCACAAAAGCTAGAGACTTCAAATAAAAAGCAAAATGCTCGATAATACCATACGCTGTACGAGTTTATTTTTTTTTCTTCGATAACTCGTCCCATTCCTTTTTTATCGATAGCTATCGAAAATATCGCTTTGTCTTTCAGGTCTGGCGTGCACACCGTTAAAGATAGAATCGTGCACTAAGTTGTGGTTGATAGCTATATTGAATCCGCACATTTTGTCATTTTTGGATTTTTGATGCCACGCCCCTTTCGCCCATAATTCAACAAAATCGATAACTCACGTATATCAAATACTAGAGACTTTAAATTTGGCAAATAGGTACATTTAGATGTCATAATAATGCCCCGAAAATTTCATTAAGAACATAGATCGAGAAAAAAAGTTATTAAACAATAAAGTTTGCATAGTACAGCCTCTGCTGCAGCCGCAAAACTGCGCAGTGAGCATATTACGTGCATGCATATGTTTGTGTGTGTGTGTGTGTGCGTGGATTGTTTACTATTAATGAATAAATGAAACTTTTTATGATTGGTATTACAGCTCAATGGATTCAGGGTATCTCTTAGTCGAGCAGTCTCGACTAGAGTTTAGTTACTTGTTTACATATATGAAATAATTGCTACTGAACACATTTTTCAATATTATGGGGAAATTTGGGGCCGGTACACATGTCACAACACCCGAAATTAGTTAAACTATACATGAAGCCACATGCAATTTGGAGACTAACTTTTAAGATGTAAAAGATAAAAAATCTTTATATAGTTTTAAATCGATAAAAAATAATCAGGAAAATAGCTTTCGATTTTCTGAAACAAACTCGACGACTTTTGGGAGACACGTTCATACATACGGACAGCCGGACTGACGGACAGACTGACATACAGACAGGGCTCAATCAACTCGGCTTGTCGTATATATATTCTTTATATATACTTTATGTGGTGTGGCACGCCTCCTTCTGCCTGTTACATACTTTTAACAAAACAATTATACACTGCTTTCCCATTTTCAATGGGATCAGGGTATAAAAATCATTGCGACAACTGAATTATAGAAAAGCTACAGGTAATTGCACACTAATAAATAAAAAACAAATAAGAAAACAAGTAACGAAACTCTAGTCGAGACTGCTCGCCTAAGAGATACCCTGAATCCATTGAGCTGTAATACCAATCATGCACACACACACACACACACAAACATATGCATGCACGTAATATGCTCAATGCACAGTTTTGCGGCTGCAGAAGAGGCTGTGCTATGCAAACTTTATTGTTTAATAACTTTTTTTCTCGACCTATGTTCTTAATGAAATTTTCGGGGAATGATTATGACATCCAAATGTACCTATCTGCCAAATTTCTCTAGTATTTGATATACGTGAGTTATCGTTTTTGTTGAATTGTGGGCGAAAGGGGCGTGGCATCAAAAATCCAAAAATGACAAAATGTGCGGATTCAATATAGCAACCAAATACAACTTAGTGCACGATTTTATCTTTAACAGTGTGCACGCCAGACCTCAAAAACAAAGCGATATTTTCGATAGTTATCGATAATAAAGAAATGGGACGAGTTATCGAAAAAAAAAATAAACTCGTACAACGTATGGTATTATCGAGCATTTTGCTTTTTATTTGAAGTCTCTAGCTTGTGTGGTTGTAGAAATCCAGGTGTTTACACGGACGGACGGACGGACAGACGGACAGGACTAGTTCGACTCAGTTCGATAGCTGATCAAGAATATATATACTTTATGGGGTGCGGCACCCCTCCTTCTGCCTGTTACATACATTTGCACAAAAACATTATACCCTGAAATTTCCATTTTCAATGGATTCAGGGTATAAAAACAATGTTAATAAAAAACCTTACAGAAAAGTGACGCAGCAAAAGTCTACGTACAAAAAAATTCATCGGCTCTTTTTGGGGGATCCACTAGATTTTAATATTTTATTGGATATCCATTTCATTTTATAACTTCTTCCAGGTGTCGAGGCATTGAATCCACCAGTTTCCGAGTCTCCTCTGCCGTTATTTTGCTCCATTCGTCCATGAGGACTTCCTTTAGCATATTTTTGAAGATTATGGTACGCTGCCTAATCCTACGCTCGTGTAAATCCCACAGATGATTAATAGGATTCAGGTCTGGCGATTGGGGAGACGATCTAAGTTGATTTTTGGCGTTATATAGAAACCACAGCCCTACATTGTGGGCTGTTTGCTTCGGATCATTATCTTGTTGAAAGCAATAGTCATCCTCAATTTCTGGGTACTTTGGTGTAAATTTTCATTTAGGATCTTGATATTGTCTTTGTGGTCCATTGTCGATTCTATAAACACCAGACTTACAACTCCATTGGCCGCCACACACCTACATGCCACGATACCACTTCCTTCATGTTTAACGGCCGAAAGTACATTTTCTCTTTCTAAGGATACTCCGTTTTTTCTCCATAATAACTTCTTTCAATTTATATCTAATATGTAGGACATGCTCTCCTCTGATAAATTGACCCTGTTCCAGAAGCCTGACGGTTCATTAGAGTGGCCATTTGGGAGTCCATACGCTCTTTTTCCAATCAGCAACACTAGCATGATAACCGGCCGGAACGACCAACATGACCATGAACACCGAATGGAATCATGGGAAACAGATTCGGCTTTTCTTCTTCAACTTCAACCCGTTCTTGTTGCCCGGTTATTCTCGGATTTGAAGTCACCAGTTGGACAATACGTTTTTTTTCTCCAGCTGTCAACACTTAAAGTCGGCCAGAGTCATGCCTCTTGGCATGAGGAATGTATTCTCACTAAGAATTGTCAAATTTCTCGGCAGGATTTGCACTCTAACCGGTGTTTTAGTATAAGTTTTCGAACTTCATACACAGATTCCCTTCCCCTTACTCTCCATGTACATTATTGTTTTCGTGGCAATGGAAAATTCCATAGCACAGTCGAGACGCATAACGAAAAAAGAAAAACTGTAAAAAAATCGAACGGTTCTTGCGAAACTCGGCGTTGTACGCAGTATAATTGTTGTGTACGTAGACTTTTGCTGCGTCACTTTCCTGTAAGGTTTTTGTTAACGTTGTTTTTTAGTACAAATATCATTATTTTTGGAAAAAATAAAAATGCAAATAAACAGCGACACACAGCGCCGAGCGGCAATTGGAAGTAGGTAGCAAAAACAATTCAAACACAATTCGACCCAAACTCAAAGGAAATCGCGATTCTTAAAATATTGTGCGCGACCACTTGCATGGATGTGTGCACATGTATACATAATGAACATGTATAAGCGCTAGTTCGTTTCTCTGTGCATTCTTTGCATTTCAATCGCTGTTGATCTGGCCATACATTTTATTTAATAAGTTTTTTGTTTATCAACGGATTTGGATTTAAATAATTATTGTTGTTTGTTGTTGTGAAAAAAGACCGAAAGACCCTATACATATATGCCATATTTGCCATTGAATTTTTAGAATTTTGGGGAAATTTGGGTATCCAAAAGTAATTAAATCCGAAATTGGTAAAAATAAACAAAATCGATATGCGCACTATAAATACGAGCCTAACAAAACTTCAAGTCTCTAGCTCTTATAGGTTTTGAGATCGATGCGTTCATACATACGTACAGGGCTCAATCAAATTGAATTGTCGTCCAGATCAAGAATATATATACTTTTGGGGGAGTGGCACGCCTCGTTCTGCCTATTACATTCTCTTAACAAAAACATTATACCCTTTTTTCCCAATTTTAATGGGATCGGGGTATAAAAATTTTCTGTTGTACGCAGAGTTATGCGATTAACTTTAAGTACTAAAACACAAGTTATGAAGTTAGGACGCCTTTCCCACATTTTGTTTTCATATTATTATTACTTAAGCATCTAAAAAATATTAAAATGACTAACACAACCTACTTTTAAAATTAGAGAAATGTACATACACATAATCAGAGGTCAATATAAAACAGCGTATTCTTAAATGGCCACTTTTATTAGATTTACACTCGACAGCATAATTCTATGTACAGCAGAAAAAAAATAATTTTTTTTGTTTTCAGTTGGCACTAGAATCTACTATAAGGCACATATCGGAATGATTCTTTTTTTATAGTATATCCGGCCGGTTATCATGCTAATGTTGCTAATTTGAAACCGCACAAATTAGAGGTCAATATAAAACAGCGTATGGATTCCCAAGTGACCACTTTTATGAGCCACCAGGCTTCTGGAACAGGGTCATTTTATCAGAGGAGAGCATGTTCTGTATATTAGATATAAATGGAATGAAGTTATTATGGAGAAAAAACGGAGTATCCTTAGAAAGAGAAAATGTACTTTCGGCCGTTAAACATGAAGGAAGTGTATCGTGGTATGGAGGTGTATGGTGGCCAAAGGAGTTGAAAATCTGATGATTTTGGAGTCGACGATGGACCACAAAAGTTCCAGAAATGGAAGGGTGAGGATTATTATTGTTTCTAACACGACAACGATCTGAAGCTCATAGCCCACAATGTAAGGCTGTGGTTTCCAAAAATCTACTTACATCGCCTCGTCAATCGCCAGACCTGAATCCTATTGAGCATCTGTGGGACTTACTCGTATCGTAGGATTAGGGAGCGTACCTTAAATCTCCAAAAATATGCTAAAGGAGGTCCTCATGAACGAATGGGGCAAAATAACGGCAGAAGAGACTCGGAAACTGGTGGACGACTCGACGCCTAGAAGAAGTTTTAAAACGAAATGGATATCCAACAAAATATTAAAATCTAGTGGATCCGCCAAAAAGAGCCGATGAAATGTTGTGTACGTAGACTTTTGCTGCGTCACTTTTCTGTAAGGTTTTTTATTAACGTTGTTTTTTAGTACAAATATTGTTATTTAGAAAAAAAAAAAATAGAAATGCAAATAAGTAGATAAATAAGCGAACAATACTGTAAAAGTAGAATCATTGCGATAAGTGCCTTATATTAGATTCTAGAGCCAACCGAACACAAAAAAAAATGTTTTTTTCTGCTGTACGTAGAATTATGCTGTCGAGTGTATGTATGTATAGATATACATACACACATACATTCATATTTATTCTTATTAATGCAAACATACATACATATGTATGTATTCACATAAATATATACAAAAAACAATACACATGGTTTAAAATTTAGTCGCTGATAACAAACCAAGCCACTTTTAAAGGATTATTCATACCTGTGACATTTAAAAGTTTTACCTAATTTGACATACACTCTTAAGTTTAGTATATTTAATGGTAAAACAAATGCTTGAGCAAAACACAATCAATACAATTTTTGGAGTGACTCTCAGAGGCATTCAGTAAATATCGATATATATATACATATATACCGATATTTGAATTTCCAATTAATATACCGATTCGATATTTTATTTTTAAGCTGTATAAAATTAATTATATGTATTTAGTAAAACTATTTATACAATAAATTTAGTATTAGTTTGCACGATTTTATTAAAAGCGAACCCACACCGCAATGTGTATGACATCTAAAATGTTTGCTGATGCTCGTCACACCTACCATCAACATCATATCAATCAGCTTCGTTGCCGTACCTGTCGAATTGATGGGATTTGCTATGGCTATTCATCCATCTAGGCTATACAGCTAGCATGCCAGCACTTCTCATAACGGATCACACTTTACTGGATTACATTCTTTGAGTGATCCATACCACAACATTTTCAAATCGTTGTCGCCTTAATTTCATTTAGGATTGGATTGGATAAGGATTGGATTATGTTTGAGCTGCTTGAAAGGCAAGCATAAGTCGTTGCATTTCATTTGCAGGTTCTGCAGGGTCTGAAAGGCAACTAAAGTACACCACAAGCAAAAGCTCTCATCAACTTTCATCGTCACCTGATGATTAGCTTTAATTTAATCTTTTCTGAACAAATCTTTTGATATATATGATATATGTACCAATAATTAAGAGAGCACGTACATACATGTATATGCGTTCGCTTGTGTATTATGCAGTTTAGGCAGCGGCAGTGGCTGCATCATTGGCTGTACTATAGAAAATAACTTGTTTAAGTTTTTCAAGACACGATTCAAATCATCAATCAAATTTTTAGGGCGTAATAATGACTTTCATATGTGCCCATTCGCTAAGTCTTAAGTCTCTAGTATTAGATATATGGGATTTGTGAATTTTAGCGAAATCCTTCAAAATGAAAAGGTGCCAAATTATGCGTATTCATTGTAGCAATGAACCACAACTTAGTGCATTATTCTTTCTTGAATGATGTGCACGCTAGGCCTCAAAAACCAAACTAAATTTTCGATAGTTATCAATTATAAGGAACTGGGATGAGTGACATGACAGGCGCGCTGACGCAAGCCATCTTCGGCCTCTGACATACATTTTCACAAAACCATTATACCCTGATTTTCATTTTCAATTGGTTTAGGGCTTATACTGTAGGTAAGGTGCCTGACTAAGAGATAGATAGATAGTTTTTGAATATAAACAATAATTTTAATGTATGGTGTGTTTAATAAAAATAAAAAAATTATTTTGTATATGCCGACACCAAACCACTTTCCTTTTGCACAACTTTTCTAACATCTGATCTACGGCACTGCCGGAAATTGAACAGCAAATGGGATTTACAATAGCATTTTACTCGGTGTATTCATCTTGTCTCTATGCGCTTTGGCATTGGTTGGCTGTCGATAAGTGGCCAAATATTTTGTTTAATAACTTTTGCGTTTATCAAAGGATTTTGACGAAACTTTCACTCGGCTGGTCGTCTTGATCAAGAATATACATATATACTTAATGAGGTGTGGCACGCCTCCTTCTGCCTGTTATTAAACAGATTCCGATAAAAAACTTTAGATAATTTGAATAAATAGCCATAATATTTGTGCTAAAGTCAAATAATATGAATTTTTCGCATTGTGTAAAATGTTTCTTGACAGACTGTAGGTACATTTGAATATTATATAATCTCGCCGAAAATTGCATTGAGAACGTATGTCTAGAAAAAAAAACTGATTAAACAATAAATGTATCATGGTGCAGCCTATGCTGCAGCCTCAGCGCTGCGCCGCATAATTGAGCAATACGCATATGGCGTGCGTGCGTATGCATGTGTGGGTGTGTATGCATGTGTTATTTGCGATTAATGAAATAAATTAAACTTTTAATGATTGTTTTTACAGCTCAAAGGATTCAGATTATCTTTTAGTCGAACCATCTCGACGAGAAGTTTTGTTACTTGTTTTAATAATACTATTAAGAATAGCTAGGTTTTGTTTCATTTTTGTTTCCATATGGATATGTATTTTAAATACCAAAAATGTATTTAACGCAGAATCATGGTTTTTTTATCAATCAAAATGTTGTCAGTCAATTGTTATTTAATATAGAGTCATTTGGTACACATTTACATGTGGACACAATTTGTGACTGGCATACTTCATTAGCGCATTAAACGTTATTGAAAGAATATAGACAGAAATATGACAAATTTCTTAGTTCACTTATTTCCAAAGGCTCACTCATATGTGAAAAGTAAATGCTTTATGAATGGTAAGAGATTTAAAGCTAACCTCTTCCACTTAATTTAATCATAATATGTACATATGTACACACACACACACATATATATATATATATATATATATATATATATATATATATATATATATATATATATATATATATATATATATATATATATATATATGTATATATACATATGCCTATGCATATCTGCTCACTCGATACAAATTTCAGGAATTAATTTTATGAAAACTTATTCAACCAATTGGGAGCCAAAGGAACCAATTGTGCGAACGAAAACTATACCCGGACCGAAGTCTATTGATCTCAAAAATAAGTTAAATTCAGTGCAGGTGAGCTTCAAATATTGTTTAAAACAAAGAAGTTCTTAAAAGGTATTGTTAGAAAAAATTCAAACTGTCGCAATTATTATCTTGTTCTATGGTAAGTTATTGGAAATGCGATTTCAGGGTATAATTTTGATGTAAAAATATATTTGATGTGTAAATATATCTAAAAATATATATAACAACAGGGTATAAATCAAATTCATGATCCTTAGCAAAACTACAGAGTAATTTGAGTTACCATAATTAAAATGATAATCTCATATTACTTAGAGGTATACCTACTTGTGTTTACAAGTATACAGAATCTTGATCTACTCAGTCAATAATCGTTAAAAAAAGAAAAAATTTATAAAATCGTATACTCTAAAATCCCATTTTAAATGGCTATAATTAATCTGATTTGAAAGGGAAAATCGTCGATCAAGCACATAAAAAAAATATTCAAGTAATATTGATCTCCACTATTTTTACAGAGTACTGGCACTATTCAGTTCTTTGCCGATTATGAAAAATCTGCTGGAAACTATATTTTTGATGTAGATGGAAATGCTTTACTTGATGTTTATACTCAAATATCATCAGTACCTCTTGGTTATAATCACCCAAAGCTTCTGAACATTTTTAAGGATGACAACAATTTGAAAAGTAAGTCAATTTAAAACAAGTAACTAAACTCTAGTCGAGACTGCTCGACTAAGAGATACCCTGAATCCATTGAGCTGTAATACCAATCATAAAAAGTTTCATTTATTCATTAATAGTAAACAACACATGCACACACACACACACACAAACATATGCATGCACGTAATATGCTCACTGCACAGTTTTGCGGCTGCAGCAGGGGCTGTGCTATGCAAACTTTATTGTTAAATAACTTTTTTTCTCGATCTATGTTCTTAATGAAATTTTCGGGGCATGATTATGACATCCAAATGTACCTATTTGCCAAATTTCAAGTCTCTAGTATTTGATATACGTGAGTTATCGATTTTGTTGAATTGTGGGCGAAAGGGGCGTGGCATCAAAAATCCAAAAATGACAAAATGTGCGGATTCAATATAGCTATCAACCACAACTTAGTGCACGATTCTATCTTTAACGGTGTGCACGCCAGACCTCAAAAACAAAGCGATATTTTCGATAGTTATCGATAAAAAAGAAATGGGATGAGTTATCGAAAAAAAAAAATAAACTCGTACAGCGTATGGTATTATCGAGCATTTTGCTTTTTATTTGAAGTCTCTAGCTTTTGTGGTTGCAGAAATCCAGGTGTTTACACGGACGGACGGACGGACAGACGGACGGACGGACGGACGGACGGACGGACAGACGGACAGGGCTAGTTCAACTCAGCTCGTCGAGCTGATCAAGAATATATATACTTTATGGGGTGTGGCACGCCTCCTTCTGCCTGTTACATACATTTTCACAAAAACATTATACCCTGAAATTTCCATTTTCAATGGATTCAGGGTATAAATAAAGAGGAAGAATATAGAGAATTTGAGTAATTATAATTCGTTTTTTGGGTAATTGGAGCTAAAGGTCTCTTACTCCATACGAGATTTTAGTTTTTTTATATCCTGATATGTAACTATCATTATAAATTTCTTCTGTGCTTACATAGCGAACAACATATGTATAAGTACTCACACATGCATTAGCAAAAACTCTGCTTACTGATTTTAATATTCTTTATAAACTTGTTAGTATTGTATTAAATTAAAATTAATTTTTGCATCCCGAATTAATTTTATTTTCAATAATTACTTGTATGTGCATTTATTTTGGGAATAGCAAATAATAACGAACATTTTTAAATTAAAATAGTTGTGTATATCCTTTTTCAAAATATTCACCATGGTAATCAATAGTTTTCCATTCCTCTTGAGACACCTCCAAAACGTGGCTCTCATAAATTGTTAACCACACAGTTTTTATTTATACATTGATCCCATTGAAAATGGGAAAACAGGGTATAATGTTTTTGTTAAAAGTATGTAACAGGCACACCCCCAAAAGTATATATATTCTTGATCAGGACGACAAGCCAAGTTGATTGAGCTCTGTCCGTCTGTCTGTCCGTCCGTCTGTCTGTCCGTCCGTCCGTCCGTATGTATGAACGCGTCGATCTCAGAACCTAAAAGAGCTAGAGACTTGAATTTTTTTTGTTAGGCGCGTATATACGACGCGCATATCGAGTTTGTTTCAAAAAATCGATAACTATTCCTGAATATTTGTTATCGATTTAAAACCATATGAAAAATCAGGTTTGATTTTTTATCTTTTTCATCTTAAAAGCTAGTCTCCAAATTTCGCATGTAGCTTTATGTATATGTTTACCACTTTCGGTTTTTGTTACATTTGTATACCGGACCCAAATTTCCCCACAATTTTGAAAATTATTTTCAGTTGCAATATATATGGGGTGTTTGGTCTTTTTGAAAACTACATAAATTATTTAAATCATATGGTGAAAGTTTCATCAAAATCCGTTGATAAACACAAAAGTTATTAAACAAAATGTTTGGCCAGATCAACAGCGATTGAACTGCAAAGCGCACACTGACCAGCTGGCGCTTATACATGTTCATTATGTATACATGTGCACACATACACGCAAATGCTCGCGAACAAATTTTCTAAGAACCGCAATCGCCTTTGAGTTTGGGTCGAATTGTGTTTGAATTGTTTTTGCTACCTACTTCCAATTGCCGCTTGGCGCTGTGTATCGCTGTGGGAATATGTTTTCGATCTTCTTCTTTAATAGTAACGGAACATTTCTTGTGAGCTTGCAAAAGTGTGCTGGTATAATCTTTGTGTCGAATTTGTTTGCATAGTTCCTCTTTGATCGACATTCTTAGTACCATTGGCATAGATTTAAGTCGCGTGATATGGTGGTACATGCGAGTTATGAACTATATTAAAAAAACTAAGAGCGGGTGGGATTAGGGTATCCCCTAGTCGGGCGCGCCGACTAGAGTTTTCTTACTTGTTTTTATACCCTGAATCCATTGAAAATGGAAATTTCAGGGTATAATGTTTTTTGCGAATGTATGTAACAGGCAGAAGGAGGCGTGCCACACCCCATAAAGTATATATATTCTTGATCAGCTCGATGAGCTGAGTTGAACTAGCCCTGTCCGTCTGTCCGTCCGTGTAAACACCTGGATTTCTGCAACCACAAAAGCTAGAGACTTCAAATAAAAAGCAAAATGCTCGATAATACCATACGCTGTACGAGTTTATTTTTTTTTTTCGATAACTCGTCCCATTACTTTTTTATCGATAACTATCGAAAATATCGCTTGGTTTTTGAGGTCTGGCGTGCACACCGTTAAAGATATAATCGTGCACTAAGTTGTGTTTGATTGCTATATTGAATCCGCACATTTTGTCATTTTTGGATTTTTGATACCACGCCCCTTTCGCCCAAAATTTAACAAAAACGATAACTCACGTATATCAAATACTAGAGACTTGAAATTTGGCAAGTATGTACATTTGCATGCCATAATCATTCCCCGAAAGTTTCATTAAGAACGTATGTCGAGAAACAATAAAGTTTCCATAGCACAGCCTCTTCTGCAGTCGCAAAACTGTGCAGTACGCATATTACGTGCATGCATATGTTTGTGTGTGTGTGTGTGCATGTGTTGTTTACTATTAATGAATAGGTGAAACTTTTAATGTTTGGTATTACAGCTCAATGGATTCAGGGTATCTCTTAGTCGAGCAGTCTCGACTAGAGTTTCGTTACATGTTTTTTGATGTGAGAGAATCAAAAGAACTTATTGGGTGCCATATCAAGACTGTTGTGCGGATCATTACGATATTTACGAGCCGGAGCATGTAATGTTTATTCTGAACCGAATCAGTTCTAGGTGAAAGTTATATGTTTACATGAATAGAATTTATATCTAAACGCGATAGAAAATAAAGGTGCAAAGTCTCAACCGGCAAGCCGGTTCAGCATTTGCAGCATATGGAAGATTCTGGTTACAATTTTTGATGTTGCATTTATCTATCAGCGTTATGCACTCGACCGAATTGTGTAAGAGATCGTTTAAATTTGCGCGCCAGCTAATTGTGTAAGAGGTTACACAAAGTTTTTTTTATAAATAACTTCATTTACCGCAGATTTAAATAACTTGATAAAAATTATCAACTTTCTCTTTCAGCACTGATCAATAGGCCGGCACTTGGCGTATTTCCTGGAAAAGAATGGCCAGAAAAACTAAATTCGATCTTAATGAATATTGCACCAAAAGGATTAAACAAAATCACGACAATGATGTGTGGATCTTGCTCAAACGAAAATGCTTTTAAGAGTATTTTTATTTGGTATGTACATTTTAAAGTCGAAATATTTAGCGCAATACGAACCTCAGCAGATTTTTGTAATAGTTAATTTAAACTTTGTTGAGTATTGAATAATATATATAATGTAGGTACAGAATACCAAACTATGTATGTTGTGTGTTCTTAAACTGCATTGCATACAATAAAATATTCCTGTTATATTGATGATTGAAGAGTGAAGAATGATTTAATACTAATATCTAATAATGTTATGTAAATGTAATTTTATTTACTTTTATGAAATTAAAATAGGTTTACTAATATATATATTTTTTTTAACCAATGGTAAACATGATTTCGACAGGTATCAAAATAAAATTCGTGGAGATGTCGGATTCACAACAGACGAGATTAATTCATGTATGATAAATATGGCGCCTGGCGCGCCAAACCTAAGTATTCTTTCTTTTAAAGGAGCTTTTCATGGTCGCACCCTAGGTGCATTGTCAACCACACATTCGAAGTACATTCATAAAATTGATGTTCCTTCCTTCGATTGGCCAATTGCTTCATTTCCGCAATATAAGTACCCATTAGACGAGAATGTAGTGGAAAATAGAAGAGAAGATGAAAAGTGCCTAGGTGAAGTGGAAAGCTTAATTGAAGCTTATAAAAGGAAAGATAAGCCAGTAGCTGGCATTATTGTAGAGCCAATACAAAGCGAGGGCGGCGACAATGAAGCTTCGCCAGAATTTTTCCAAGCTTTACAGAAGATTTGTAAGAAAAACAGTGCTGCACTTTTGATTGATGAGGTTCAAACTGGAGGTGGCAGCACTGGCAAATTTTGGTGCCATGAGTACTTCAATCTTGAATACCCACCTGATGTCGTTACATTCAGCAAAAAACTACAACTCGGAGGATATTTCCATAATAACGATTTCGCCCCAAAACAACCTTACAGAATTTTTAACACTTGGATGGGTGATCCAAGCAAAATATTGCTTTTGGAAGAAATACTAAAGGTTATAAAGGATGAACGTCTAATGACAAATGTTGAAGCTACTGGTAAAGTGTTGAAACAAGGTCTATTAAATTTGGAAAAAGAATTCCCAGAATTATTAAATGCTACTCGAGGCCGTGGAACATTCTTAGCTGTCAACTGTTCTAATAGCAAAGTAAGGGATTCCATAGTCACCGCACTAAGGATGAACGGTGTTCAAACAGGTGGCTGTGGAGAGATTTCTATTCGATTCCGCCCTGCTTTAATATTTAAAGAAGCTCATGCTAATATTGTATTAGATCGATTCAGAAAAGTTTTGCGATCAATGTAAACTTATATATATTGTATACAAATGTGCTCTGATAAATAAATATTTTAAATAATCCATATAAATATTATATTTATTTAAAAACAATTTTATTTACGAAATTTAAGGTATATATCCGTTTAAATAAATTTTTGTAAAATCATTATATATCAGCAGCTAGTTTTTAAATTAACTTTTCAGACAAAAATCTACTGTTCAGATGTACGTCTTGATATTAATATGTTTTTTGTAATTATACGGGAAAGGGGGTGGTATCCAAAATCTAAAACATATGCGTATTTATAACAAGTAAGAAGACTCTAGTCGGCGCGCCCGACTAGGGGATACCCTAATCCCACCCCCCTTAGTTTTCTTAATATAGTCCATAACTCGTATGTACAACAATATCACGCGACTTAAATCTATGCCAATGGTATTAAGAATGTCGATCAAAGAGGAATTATGCAAACAAATTCGACACACAGATTATGACAGCACACTTTTGCAAGCTCACAAAAATCGTTCCGTTACTATTAAAGAAGAAGAATCGAAAACATATTCGCACAGCGACACACAGCGCCAGCGACTGTGACACACAGCGGCGAGCGGCAATTGGAAGTAGGTAGCAAAAACAATTCGAACACAATTCGACCCAAACTCAAAGACAATTGCGGTTCTTAGAAAATTTGTTCGCGAGCATTTGCATGTATGTGAGCACATGCATACAAATTGAACATGTATAAGCGCCACCTGGTCTGTGTGCGCTTTGCAGTTTAATCGCTGTTGATCTGGCCAAACATTTTGTTTTAAAACTTTTGTGTTTGTCAACGGATTTTGATGAAACTTTCACCATATGATTTAAATAATTGATTTAGTTTTCAAAAAGACCAAACACCATATATATTGCAACTGAAAATAATTTTCAAAATTGTGGGGAAATTGGGGGCCGGTATCCAAATGTAACAAAAACCGAAATTGTTAAAAATATACATAAAGCTACATGCGAAATTTGGAGTCTCTAGCTCTTAAGATAAAAAAGATAAAAAATCATAACTGATTTTTCATATGGTTTTAAATCGATAACAAATATTCAGGAATAGTTATAGATTTTCTGAAACAAACTCGATATGCGCGTCCAATATACGCGCCTAACAAAAAAAATTCAAGTCTCTAGCTCTTATAGGTTCTGAGATCGACGCGTTCATACATACGGACGGACGGACAGACAGACGGACAGGGCTCAATCAACTTGTCTTGTCGTCCTGATCAAGAATATATATACTTTTGGGGGTGTGGCACGCCTCCTTCTGCCTGTTACATACTTTTAACAAAAACATTATACCCTTTTTTCCCATTTTCAATGGGATCAGGGTATAAAAATTTTAAGTCACTACATGGTGCAGGTTTTATTTTAAATGGTAAAATTAAAATTATTTTTATCGATGGTAAGAATACAAAGCGAAGGGATGATGCATTTACGCATTTATTTATTTAATATAAATACTTTATGGGGAGTGAAACGCCTTCTTCTGCCTGTTACATAAATTTACCCAGAGCATTTTAACCAGAAATTTAATTTTCATTTCAAGTAGTCGGAGGTGTCCGACTACGTCGTAACCAGATCCAACCCGATCATAGCTTTTGAATAACATCCATAACTCGTGTGTAAAAAATCTTCAGTGTATGACATTGGTTCTAAGAAAGCCGATAAAAAAAATTAAGCAAAAAAAAACTACAAATAGATTATTCCAACACACTTTTGCAAGCCCACAACAATTGTTCCGTTACTATTAAAGAAGAGGAATCAAAAACTTTTCGCAGTGCGACAAAAAGCGCCGACGGGAAATTTTTTATTTTTTTTTTAGCTATCAAACCCCTATTACATATATGCCATATTTGCAAATGAACATAAAATTTTGGGGAAATTTTTCGGTATCCAAATGTAACAAAAACCGAATTTGGTAAAAGTATATATAAAGCTACTTGCGAAATTTAGAGACTAGCTTTTAAGATGAAAAAGATAAAAAATGTTAACTGACTTTTCATATGGTTTTAAATCGATAACAATTATTCAGGAATAGTTATCGATTTTCTGAAACAAACTCGATATGCGCGTCCAATATACGCGCCTAACAAAAAAAATTCAAGTCTCTAGCTCTCATAGGTTGTGAGATCAACGCGTTCATACATACAGACGGACGGACGGACACACAGACGGAAATGGCTCAATCAACTTGGCTTGTCATCCTGATCCTGTTGCACGCCTCCTTCTGCCTGTTACATACTTTTAGCAAAACCATTATAAACTGTGTTCCCAGTTTTAATGGGATCAGCGTATAAAAAACCCAAAAATTTCGCTAAAAAAAAACTAAAAAACAATCCTACATTTACAAAATAGGAGTACACTACTACAAAGTCTTTTAGTCTATAGACAACCCATCAAAGTGCCAAAAAGAAAGCTGGCGCATAACACTTCAAAATTTTTCAAAAAAAGTTCGTTTATGAGCCTATCAAGCGAATACCAGTTTTTTAGGGTCTGCAAAATAATTGCAAAACCATTCTCTAAATAATCTGAAACGAAAAAAGGTCAAGATAGACATTTTTTTGAAATGACCAAAAAAGCAATCTCACGGACTGTGTCGCGTAAAAAAAAATACTTAACGACAGAAATATTAAATACTTTGCACTCATGCTGTGTGAAACTTATAATAATAGGTATATCACCTCGAAAGGTTCAGTGTATCTCCAAGTCAAGCCGTCGCGATGAGTTTTTATATGCTTTGGGTTTAATAGATAGATATAGATATATAAATATAGATAACATAGTCTGTTGCGGCTTTCTTGTTCCTTGTAGACGCACTTGTTAACGCCAATATAGGAAAATAACTGCAGTAAGGTTGACTCAAATTTTACCAATTAATGGTGCAAGGCTGACAAATGTTGCTGAGGCGTTTTTTAAAAATATGTTAAGTGCTTAATAAACACTGATCCGGAGGAAGTGTTTGCAGATTGGCCTAGTGGCCTTCTTAGCTATTTCCTTAATATTTAAAAACATTACATTAAATTACACCAAATAAACGAAATTCCAGCGGATATTCAGCGTCACTCACGTCCATTAGCTATATTAATTATCGAATACAACTTGGCACACTTGGCACTTGCACACTACATTTGCTCCGAAATCATATTTTCATTGCAGAGGAATCCTAACATTCGTTTCGACCACTTAGTAGGAGATGAAATTTTGACCCGTTAATTTGTTTGCACCCTTCATTAATATCTAACAAGTATGAAAATCCTAGTGTGGACGGATCGCTAATATTTACGCTGTATTCTTTGAGCTGATATACCAATCGTTAAGCGTTTTTTATTCATTAATAGTAATCAACATATTCACACACACTCACGCATATTCAATTTACGCAGCGGCAGCGCTACGTCTACAGCATAGGCTGTACTATGGAAAATGTAATTGTTGAATAAGTCTTCTTCAGGGCAGGATTATTAATAGGTCTATTTGTTAAATCTCAATTCTCTAGTATTTGATGTGTGAGTTGTAATTTTTTTGTGAATTGTGGGTGATGGCGGTAACATTCGTATATACCATACGCATTACGAGTTAGTTTAATTTTTTCAATAACTCATCCCATTTCCTTATTATCGATAACTATCGATAATTTGGCTTTCTTTTTGAAGCCTTGCGTGCATACTGTTCAAGATAGAATCGTGTACTAAATTGTGGTTGCTTGCTACAATGAATATGCATATTTTGATATCTGATTTGGCATACCACACCCACCCTTGCTTGAGATTTGAAAATTTGCACTAAAGTTTCAACAAGAACATTATGTATATTGTTTGCTATTAGTGAATAAAAAAACCTTTTAATGATTGGTGCATCAGCTCAAAGGATACAGGGTATCTCTTAGTCGACCCGTCTCGACTAGAGTTTTGTTACTTGTTAACTAAATAAATGGACAATGTACAAAAATGTACAAATTAATGATTATTATAATAATACGGTAAGTTTTAAATGTAATATTTATACAATACAAATGTATCGAACTTTATTAAATTATAATTTAAAGCCCTTTTTTTTATACTAGGCTCTATTCTTCATTTATAATTTTTATTCTAAGTCATCAATGGTTGCAGCTCCGGAAGTCTCTATAATATTAGAGGAGCTCACATTTTGGCTTGACCGAGTTCCTGCAACCAATCCTTCGCTAGATTCTGAAGCCCTATTACCGAATTCTTGCATTTTGATAATTAACATAGCAAACACTTGAGCCGGTAGAGAGGATTGAAGGACTTGTAATAGGCGCGCGGGCTGACCACATACTACGATTGCATTTGCTAAATGCTCAACACCACTTTCGAAATCTCCACGAGCTATCAAGGTTTCACCTAGCTGAATTTCTTGAAGAAAATATCTGAAACGTATAAAAAACAATTAGATTAGATTACTATTAAATATAAAATTAATATTTTTGGAAGACTTTAGTAATGTAAAATTATGAATTGTGTGAACTATGAATTAATTTAATATCAGGGTCGAACCACAATTTTTATACCCTGAATCCATTGAAAATGGAAAATCAGGGTATAATGTTTTTGTGCAAATGTATGTAACAGGCAGAAGGAGGCGTGCCACACACCATAAAGTATATATATTCTTGATCAGCTCGATGAGCTGAGTTGAACTAGCCCTGTTCGTCTGTCCGTCCGTCCGTGTAAACACCTGGATTTCGTAAACCTCAAAAGCTAGAGACTTCAAAATAGAATCGTGCACTAAGTTGTGTTTGATTGCTATATTGAATCCGCACATTTTGACATTTTTGGATTTTTGATGCCACGCCCGTTTCGCCCACAATTACATAAAAATGAAAAATCACGTATATCAAATACTAGAGACTTGACCATGACCCAAAACATTCGTCTTATCTTGTGCAGGAGTAGCTTTTATACCATTGCAAGCAGTTCAAATACTGCCCCAATTACTGAATTTGTATCCCATCGAGCATATGTAGCACCAACTGGATCGAAAGATCCGATCTCACCACATAAGGATCGATCTCATTAAAAGGATTCTCCAAAAACAGCCCTATGCGCTGAATGGGTCAAAATCGTCACTTATGAAACGTCAAAACCAATAAGTAACACGTGTTCATTTATCAATAGCAAAAGTTACAGCACAATGGAAGCTTGATTTGATGACAAGGAACGAACAGTTTACACAATGCGAAAAATTCATATTATTAGAAACAAATATTATGGCTATTCAAATTAACTATATTTTTTTAACGGCAATCTGTTGAATAACAAATTTTGAATTAATTTATAAAAAAAAATTAACAAAATTGAAATGGAGTGGGAAAATAAACAAAAATAAACTGCGAAATAGCGGCGCTGCGCTTGCTGTGTGCGTCGCGTTGAACATGGTTATTCTTGGATCGTTTTTAATGTGTTTGAAAAATATTGCTGGTGATGCATCTAAAAAGTGATTTACTTTAATTTTCAAAATGCCTAGACAGAGATTTAGCTTCGACATGTTCCAATGGATTTATTATAATCACAAGTTGGGATAATCTATTGGGGACCTAGTTGAATAGTTGTCTGTATCGAGCAAAAAGTTATACCGCTATAAATCGGGCGGAATATGGTAAGCTTGACATTAAGAGTACAGATGTGCAAATATAAACAAGTAACTAAACTCTAGTCGAGACTGCTCGACTAAGAGATACCCTGAATCCATTGAGCTGTAATACCAATCATTAAGAGCTTCATTTATTCATTAATAGTAACCAACACAAGCACACACACACACACACACAAACATATGCATGCACGTAATATGCTCACTGCGCAGTTTTGCGGCTGCAGCAGAGGCTGTGCTATGGAAACTTTATTGTTTAATAACTTTTTTTCTCGATCTATGTTCTTAATGAAATTTTCGATGCATGATTATGACATCCAAATGTACCTATTTGCCAAATTTCAAGTCTCTAGTATTTGATATACGTGAGTTATCGATTTTGTTGAATTGTGGGCGAAAGGGGCGTGGCATCAAAAATCCAAAAATGACAAAATGTGCGGATTCACTGTAGCTATCAAACACAACTTAGTGCACGATTCTATCTTTAACGGTGTGCACGCCAGACCTCAAAAACAAAGCGATATTTTCGATAGTTATCGATAAAAAAGAAATGGGATGAGTTATCGAAAAAAAAAAATAAACTCGTACAGCGTATGGTATTATCGAGCATTTTGCTTTTTATTTGAAGTCTCTAGCTTTTGTGGTTGCAGAAATCCAGGTGTTTACACGGACGGACGGACGGACGGACGGACGGACGGACGGACGGACGGACGGACAGACGGACAGGGCTAGTTCAACTCAGCTCGTCGAGCTGATCAAGAATATATATACTTTATGGGGTGTGGCACGCCTCCTTCTGCCTGTTACATACATTTGCACAAAAACATTATACCCTGAAATTTCCATTTTCAATGGATTCAGGGTATAAAAATTAAGCGGAATATTGACTAAAACCGGAAAATACCACACAATACCCAATACCGTACACTTGCTAAGGAGCTTAAGGCATAATATGACGTAGATGTATCACACGAAATTTTATCGGATACAATTCTACGGTATGGGTAAACTTTTAGTCATCCATAAAAAACTGCGTTTTTATCGGATATCGCAAAAAATAGCTTCAATTTTACTGTGAACATGATTAGTCAGTCGGCAGAATTCCATTCGTCACAATTTACTACAAAACAATAATAATGCTGCAGTGTAACAATGGTCCATCTAGAATATGGTCAAAGCCCTTGATTAAAATAAAATAAAAAAAACATTCCTCCTGACAAATTTGAAAAGTGTTCGGTTATAGTTTGGTGATGCATCTCTAGCTGAGTTGTCTAAGACCACCCGTTTCATAGGACACTATTAGTGCGGCTAAATACCTCAAAATTAAGAACACAATTTTGAAGCTAGGTAGGGGAAATAAGGCTTTTATAACAGCAATAAGCCAAATTTTATATTCCATTAAACCAATGAGTTCAATTATAATGAGATTAATGATGGATTTGGATCCTCTATAATTATGAACAAGTTATTGATACATCTCCTAAGAGTCCCCATCAGAGTCCCATTAAAAAAATTGGGTGCTCTTGAAGAAAATCTCGGGGGAAATGGGGTACGAAGAGCTGCTCTCAACTGAAAGTGGCTATTTTAGAAGCGTGGCACGAGACCCCTAAATAATATCTAACAAAATTGTTTAAAAATGTCAGAACATATATTAAAATTAACAACAATTCGGAAAATACGCTTTAAATTTCAAGCTAACAAAAACAAACTTTAATTAATTTGAATAAATAGTCATAATATTTATGTCAAAAGTCGAAAAATATTAATTTTTCGCATTGCGTAAACTGTTTCTTGACAGACTACACGATTATTATTAAAGTGCTATTGTGTAGTTAAAAGATTATTTTATCAATCTCTTTTATAACGTTTTTTTTTTTTTTTTAATTTGACGAAGATATTGCGTGTTTTGTGAAAATGTATCAGGGGTTACTTTAGTTGCACCCTGTATGTATTCATTAGTGTAAATACACTAGTGCTCACGCACGTGTATGCAGTGTTATGTAATAAAAAAAATTCATTTGTTTACTATTACCTTTCTATAGCTTCGTGGTCATTTAAATTTGGCATCCCGTGCTTCGCAGATCCCACCTTACGGTTGCGCCGACGACCTGGATAATTGATTTATATATATATATATATATATATATATATATATATACAGTCTGTCAAGAAACAGTTTACACAAAGCGAAAAATTCATATTTTTCGACTTTAGACACAAATATTATGGCTATTTATTCAAATTAACTTAATTTTTTTGATGGCAATCTATTTATTGATCAATTTTGCATTATTTTATAAAAAAAAATTAACAAAATTGTAAAGGGGTGGGAAAATAAACAACAAGAACTAAGATTACACAAGATTCACGCTGTCAAGAAACTCTTTACACACTTCGTTGTTCAATTAGGGTTGGTCGAGCTCTAAGAAATAACGGCGCTTTACCGTTGCGTTTGCAGTGTGCGTCGCGTTGAACATGCTTATTCTTGCATCGTCTTTAATGTGTTTGAAAAATATTGCTGATGACGCATCTAAAAAGTGATTTACTTTAATTTGTAATAGTGCCTGGCCAGAGATTTAGCTTTGATGTGATTCCATGGATTTATTATGATCACAAGTTGGGAAAATCTATTGGGAAACTAGTTGAATAGTTGTCTGAGTCAAAGATAAGTCGTTATAGCGCTATAAATCGGGCGGAATATGGATATAAACTAGAAATTAGGGGTATACATGGGCAAAAATAAAAATTTAAATTTGTAGAGACCCATTATTTAAGCGGAATATTGATCAAAATCGGAAAATATCAATGCGTATACTTGCAAAGGTGCTTAAGGAATAATATAACGTAGATGTATCATACGAAATACTATGGGATACCATACTACGGTATGGGTACACTTTTAGAGTCATCCAAAAAAAACTGCGATTTTATCGGATAATGCAAAAAATAGCATCAGTTTCGCTGTTAAAATGATTAGTCGGCCGGCTGAATTCTAGGAAATCGTCAAAATTTGCTACAAAACAATAATAATGCTGCAGTGTAACAATGGTCCATCTAGAATATGGTCAAAGCCCTTAATTACGCTAGAATAAAATAAAAGAACATTTCTACTGAAAAATTTGAAAAGTGTTCGGTTATAGTTTGGTGATGTATCTCCAGCTGAGGTGTCTAAGACCACCCGTTTGTAGAGGACACTATTAGTGCGGCTAAATACCTCAAAATTAAGAACACAATTTTGAACCTAGGTAGGAGAAATAAGGCTTTTATAACATCAATAAGCCAAATTTTATATTCCATTAAGCCAATGAGCCCAATTATAATGAGATTAATGATGGATTTGGATGAAATATAATTATGGAAAAGTTATTGTGATACATCTCCTAAGAGTCCCCATCAGAGCCCCATCAAAAAAATTGGGAGCTCTTGAAGAAAATCTCAGGGAAAACCGTATCTAAGGAACCGCTCACAACAGAAAGTGACTATTTTAGAAACATGGCAAGACACCCCTAAATAATACCCAACAAAATTGTTTAATCATTGAAACAACGACTGCAATATGTGTCTAATGCTATAAAATGTTATACCAGATATTAAAATTACCGAAAATTTGCAAAATACGCTTTCAATTTCAAGCTAACAACAAAAGAAGCATTTTGTGTAAAGAGTTTCTTGACAGCGTGAATCTTGTGTAATCTTAGTTCTTGTTGTTTATTTTCCCACCCCTTTACAATTTTGTTAATTTTTTTTTATAAAATAATGCAAAATTGATCAATAAATAGATTGCCATCAAAAAAATTAAGTTAATTTGAATAAATAGCCATAATATTTGTGTTTAAAGTCGAAAAATATGAATTTTTCGCTTTGTGTAAACTGTTTCTTGACAGACTGTATATATAAACAAATGTACGTAAAAGAAAGAGTGCACATCGCATCTTATAGAATTTACTTACGGTCGCGCACTTTTTTTTTGTAGTCTGGTTCATTACGGCGTTTGTTGTCAAAATAAATGCAATAACCAATGAACAAGGTTCCAGCCAGACCCGCTGCGATTCCTATTGCAGTTTTGTTTATTTCAATCATATTTTTGCAATTTTTTCACTCCATTAATTGCTGTATAGCTGCTAAGCAATCGATGTACCAATCAACACAATCGATAACTTTATTAAGTCAAGATACGATTCACGCTACTTACAGATTACCGATATTTTTGGGCTCACAACAAACTTCGTTGAAGGAAGACAAAAGTGAAATTGGAACAACTTTGCCATCATAATCATTATAGTCGTTTCTTTTGGCATATATGTATGTATTACTTATGAATTGATTTATTGTATCGTATAATACGACACAGTCTCTCGACAACAAATTATTATAAAATATTTGACATACCTTAATCGCATTGAAAATGAAAATTTCAGGGTATAATATTTTTGTGCAAATGTATTTAACAGGCAGAAGGAGGCGTGCCACACCCCATAAAGTATATATATTCTTGATCAGTTCGATGAGCTGAGTTGAACTAGCCCTGTCCGCCTGTCCGTCCGTCTGTCCGTGTAAACACGTGGATTTCTTAAACCACAAAAGCTAGAGACTTCAAATAAAAAGCAAAATGCTCGATAATACCATACGCTGTACGAGTTTATTTTTTTTTTTCGATAAGTCGTCCCATTTCTTTATTATCGATAACTATCGAAAATATCGCTTTGTTTTTGACGTCTGGCGTGCACACCGTTGAAGATAGAATCACGCACTAAGTTGTGTTTGTTTGCTATATTGAATCCGCACATTTTGTCATTTTTGGATTTTCGATGCCACGCCCATTTCGCCCACAATTCAACAAAAACGATAACTCACGTATATCAACTAATAGAGACTTGAAATTTGTCAAATAGGTACATTTGAATGTCAGGATCATAACCCGAAAATTTCATTAAGAACATAAGTCGAGAAAAAAAGTTATTAAACAATAAAATTTCTATAGCACAGCCTCTTCTGCAGTCGCAAAACTGCGCAGTACGCATATTACGTGCATGTTCGTGGATGCATATGTTTGTGTGTGTGCATGTGTTGTTTACTATTGATGAATAAATGAAACTCTTAATGATTGGTATTACAGCTCAATGGATTCAGGGTATCTCTTAGTCGAGCAGTCGCGACAAGAGTTTTGTTACTTTTTATAGTCATAGATTAGCATGATTGTAAATAAGAAGAGGCAAAAACCCCGCACGACTAGGAGATATCCTGATCCCATAGTTCCGCCTTAGTTTCTGCAAAGCTCGTATGTAAAACAGAATCGCGTCACTTAAATGTGTGGCATGGCATTACAAATGTCGATCAAAGAAGAATTGTGCAAAAACCTTTTAAGAATAGATAATAGTAACTCACTTTTGCGTATCCACAATAAAAGTTCCGTTTCTATTGGGGAAGAGGGGGATTCTCTGCGGCTGCAACACAAGCTGCACTATGGAAATTTAATTGTTACAAAAGTTTTGAATAAACTTTAATGCACACTATTATAACTATGTGATGACGTGACAAAATTTATGTTTCTATTACATGATCAGTCAGTTGCAATATTTTCGGGTATTGGTGGTAAATAGGTGCGAGCTAGGGCTAAAAACAAAGTCAATATTTCAATAGTTATCGATAATAAGTTAATAGTTAGAATAGACAGACAGACAGATGGACATAATTCAATTCGGCTCGTTGCCCTGAATAAGAATATAAATATTTATGCGGTGTGACACTCCTGTAGTCTGTAACACTTTCACTAGTTTTGTTTAAAGGGAAGAAATATATTTTAATTAAATTATGAGGTTTTTGATATATAAAAATTAATTGGGAATAGTTATCGATAAAATGCACTGAAGCAAACCCAATGTACGGGAGCTATATACGGACTAAATACAATTTTATGTGCTGCTCCCTCAAAAGAGAGATAAACCTTTCTAACTAATAGTGCTTTTGACATACAGGATTAAGCATGCCCTTGATTGCCACGCTCTTAGAGGCGTATCACGATTATCTTAAAAGATTATCTGAAGATCATATACACGGGTATGTATTTCAAATTTCGTTCGGACAGACGGCCGGAAGGAAACTGCACAAAACAAATATACTTTTTTTTTGCATATGGGAACAGCGTATAAATTAATTTTTACAAAACAATTATACCCCATTTTCAATTGGATCAGGGTATACTTAACAATCTGATCTGAGATACTATCAAAGAACCAGAATCTGACGCAGTGATCCACCCATCAGCATAGCATAGTAATCGACGGGTGAACGTGTTCACACCCTCAAACGGTCAAAGTTTTGTCAGAAAACCTTTTAACAGCAAGTGAAGCGGGAAAGTCTCCTTAGTTTAGGACTGAAAAATGGGAATCAGCATAGTCTCAAATAAATAAAGTCATCACATTGTAAATATAATAAATGAGATTAAAAGTGCTCATAATCTTTTTGATCTTTAGTTAACCCTAAAATTAAAACAAGTAACACAACTCTAGTCGAGACGGATAAGATATACCCTGAATCCTTTGAGCTATAATGCCAATCATTAAAAGTTTAATTTTTCCACGCCCTCATTGCTCGCAATATGCATACTGCGCAATTATTCAGGAATAGCTACCTATTTTCACGAGCCTAACAAAAAAAGTCTCTAGCTCTTATAGGTTCCGAGATCGACGCGTTCATACATACGGACAGACGAACGGACAGTGCTTAGTCAACTTGGCTTGCCGCCCCGATCAAGGATATATATATTTTATGGGGTGTGGTACGCCTGCTTTTGCCTGTTACATACTTTTAACAAAACCATAATACCCTGTTTTCCTATTTTTAATGGTATCAGGGTATCGAAATAAATAAGAATGTTTTAACATTTATAATTTGACATCATAACATTAATGGTAAATCTTTAATGATATTGTCGAAGGTAACACCAAGTAGAAGTAGCCGCTATTTGCAAAAAAGTATCGACACCACAACACGAAGAACTTTTATAAGTTTCGGACTACTTTTACTTTTCGTGGTGGACTAAATATCGGCTATCATTATTTTGGATCATTAAGTGCAAATTACATGTACTTATATGTACATATGTTATTATGTACACTCCTGCATACATGCATGAAATTTCCTTTCATCAACAGCACTACTGCTGATGCTTGACTATATAACGTAACCAAAATGAAGAAATAGAAATATTAGGAAAAATGTACCATTTAGATAAATTAAAGAACTTTATTTGAACGTCAAGTTCTTACAGGTAAATATAAATTAAAATCTTTGTATTTTTTAAGCACTTTGAAAGTAACATTGACTTTGGGTTCGTGACCAAATAACTTCGAAAATGTTTGCAGTATTCGACTTTCATTTGCGCCCACTTTGTTATATTCTTCTTATATACCTGTGTTTTAGAACGGACAATGGGAATTCAAATTCATTCCTGACTATTTAAGGACTTGGTTGGTTATGTGATATAAGGCAATGCTGTGACGTCACATTTCAGATGGACCGAATATTTGCTATAATTTGTGTCATATGAATCTAAAGAAAAAATTACTGGAGATTTGTTTAAAACTGCTAGAATTGTTGTGGTATTTAAACCTATTAAAGCCATCATGTTTATTCATTTAAATATAAAATTATTTTCCTAATTCATAAAGAAATATTCTTAAATCAGGAGTTGTGCTTATAATAACATGCAACCCACGACAAGGAAAACTCAAGAGTGAACGCTCAGCGCCGAGGCATCTTAGGCGGGAGATAGTGGCTATGATGACAAGGATGATTAGCTAGAATTTGAATACGATGCTCGAATCAGAGGACGTATGGGAATTTATAAATAACATTAATTTTAGGTAAAATAAAATAAGCAGAGATAGCTTGCTTATCATAAAAAATGATTCACAAGCCTATTGCACAAGAAAATAATATAATTATGTAAACAATAAAAAATTAAATAGGTTAACTTAAAATAATAGTACTGCATTTTGGTTTGGATATTTGACAATACTCTGTGTAGTTAACAGATCTGTTATCGGTCGCTTTGTGTAACACTGTATTGCACAATAGTGGTTTTTTTAACAGTACGAACACATCTGAGCTCGATGTTTCAATGTTTTGTATATGTATGTTGCAAAGAATTGTTAACACACCCTCAAGTGAAAACTCACTCAACAATAACATATTGATGCAGCCACTCTCTTCGGTATGTTCTGTAAACGCTGGTTAGTTGGACAAACGGGATTCGCAGTGTTCGTTTGTGATTGAGCATTGAGTAACCTACAGTTAGTTACACACTCCGGCGCGATTCATACGTTCGGTTCTTCGCCGCGGACGATATTTAGTGAATTCAAAGAATTATTTCTGCGTTTCATACATACAATAGTTAAGGTTTTAATAATTATAAATGCGACATGTTTGACGCGTTTTTTGTAAAATAATGAATATTTAAAAAGTATGAAAGTGTTTTAAAGATATACTCATGTGTACATGCTGTATGACACATTTACCCAAACATATATATATATATATATATATATATATATGTGTTTGTATATTTACATATATGTGTATATTTTATACATATTTATATCTACATACGTCCAGAATTTGTTTAGAAATGTTTTTAATTGAGCTCACAGTGTTTAATGTCGACTTAGATTAAAATAACAGTGAAAGCATTGTTCTTAATTTCTAAAACGCAAACTAATTTTTGAAGATTCCATTGATTATATACGCTTAAGTTTGTCAACTTAGGCTGTTTCGGCTAACCATTCAAAGTGAAGTGCAGTCTATATAAATTTAAATACAACTAGAAGCTGTATTATTTTTCTTATTTTTAATCTCCACATTTAAGGTAAACTGATAACATCTGGCAATACCTCGATCATGAAATGAGTGAAAATTAATCGATAACTGCCGATCTATCTACAACCGTCTTTCCGATACTCAAAACTTGTTTACCATCATCTACCTCGTTTTAAACGGTAGATACGTTCCTGACAAAAACGTGAAGAGAAAAAAATTGTATATGAAAAAAACTTGTAAAGCAAAATAGTGTAAATAAGATCTTATGACATTTATTGCACCTAAAGCATAGCTTTATTTAGTTAATAGGATGTAAAAGAATCATTTCAAGTCATGAAAAACAGAAATAGGTTAAGAAAAAACTTTTTTTGCTTTTGAATTTAATTGTAAATTCCCTCTTTGTTAAAATATTATGAAAGAATACCATGTAGTATTGACAAATCTAGGTAAATATGTACATTATCAAAGCATTATGACAGGATGGCATGTAGCATTGCGAGATTTAAAGTTATGTTAAATTAATTTAAATTAAAGTAACTAAAAAATTTTTTTTTTATGAACCGTGTTAAAACGAATTCCGTGTAAAGCGAAGTATATGTATATACATACAGTGTGTCAAAAAAGTATTGGCACACTTGTAAAATCCAACTTCTATGTGCTGTAACTTTTTTTTAAACACAGCTATAAGTAAATGGACAACGATATTTATTTAAATCATGTATTATAATACTATGGAACACAAAAAAAAATTGAATTTCAGCTTTGGTTCAATTGCATTGACTAAAATATAAAAAAAGGCACGAATTTACATCAAAAAAGTATTGGCACACGCTATGTGTGCAACAATCTCTTTCGTTACAACGACCGTAAGTTAACGGTAGTTACCGTTTTTTTCAATCCTTCGTTCAACCCTTGCTTTGTTTCGGCTGTTGCAAGTGTTTGTAATTACTTATAATTGGACATTTAAGAGAAGAACAACAAAATGGGTAGAGGGACAGAAATTTCTTTGGAAATACGGAAATTGATCATTAAACTGTGTTTAGAGAATAAATCTTATCGTGAAATTGGCACTATTATATACAGATCGTGGTCTAGTGTAAGAAATGTCATTATGCATTACACAAAAACCGGTCAAATAGCTCCAGAACGCAGATCCGGGCGACCAAAAATATTAACAAAACGCCAGGAACGGATTCTGGTGTCCACAGTGACAGTGACACAGTCCCAAAATCCACATACTTCGGATCTGAAACTATGCGACAGCCTTCAGGAATCTGTTGGTAGTAATTTCAGCCCCCAAACTCTTCGAAATACTCTGTATAAGGCCGGTTATCATGGTTGTGTTCCTAGGCGCAAGCCTCTTATTTCGAAGGCGAACCAGAAAAAATGGCTAGAGTTCGCCAAACCACACATAAATAAGCCGGATTCATTTTGGAACACAATAATTTTTAGTGACGAGTCTAAATTTAATTTATTTGGGTCGGATGGAGCTCAAAAAGTCTGGCGGAAACCTTATAAAGAGCTTCAGCAAAATAACATGCTCAAAACGGTTAAACACGGTGGAGGTAATGTGGTGGTTTGGGGGTGTTTTGCTGCTTCTGGAGTTGGCAACCTCGTATTTGTTGATGACACTATGGACAAACATATTTATAGAGATATTCTAAGAGAAAATTTAAGTCCGAGTGTTCAAACCCTGGGTCTCAGTGACAACGATTGGCAGTCTCAGCAAGATAATGACCCAAAACATTCGTCGTATCTTGTTCGGGAGTGGCTCATATATCATTGCAAACAATTCAAAACACCGCCCCAATCACCAGATTTGAATCCCATCGAGCATGTGTGGCACTTCCTGGAACGAAAGATCCGATCTCACCAGATAAGCTCAAAGGATTCTCTAAAAGAGGCCTTACGCGCCAAATGGGCCAAAATCACGATTTATGAAACATAAAAATTAATAAGAAGCATGAAGAGACGTTTACAGGCGGTTATTCAGTCAAACGGAGGACCCACAAAATATTAGCGTGATTCAGTGACGATGGAAAAAACAAATTACGTCTTGTGTGCCAATACTTTTTTGATGTAAATTCGTGCCTTTTTTTATATTTTTTTATATTTTAGTCAATGCAATTGAACCAAAGCTGAAATTTAATTTTTTTTTGTGTTCCATAGTATTATAATACATGATTTAAATAAATATCGTTGTCCATTTACTTATATCTGTGTTTAAAAAAAAGTTACAGTACATAGAAGTTGGATTTTACAAGTGTGCCAATACTTTTTTGACACACTGTATATATACAGTGTGAAACAAAAGTCACTAAAATTAAAAAAAAAAAGAAGTTTTGATGGAGATTGATAAAATGATCTTTTAACGACACAATATAATTTAAATAATAGTAATATTTTATTTAATTCTAATATTATAACCTGAAAATACGCACATATTTGCGGTTACAAACTATACTCTTGGTTGCGGTACACTGTCTGGCGCTACAGCTCTTAAACCTAACGGGGACTTTTGAAATATGTGTGCAACATCTTTAAATGTTGTGCTTCTTAATGGGCATTACTTGTGTTCAAAAGAATTTGCTAGTTTCGTCGTAAAAAAGTCCCGTAAATAATTACCACTAGGAGAACGGGGATGGATCTTGCAGCTGCAGAGAAATGAGCATAAATCGTATGCAGAGATAGCTTAAATAATGTTCTGGACGTTGGACATGGTCAATTCAACCATCCAAACAGTAATTGGCCATTTAAAATAATCATAGATCTGGCCGACCATGTGCACTTTCCGATCGCGACAAGCGGAATATAAGGCATTCGGTGGACGAGGACACTTTTAAGCGCTGTAAGGTTCAAATCATAAGAATTTAGGTGTTACACTCCTCGCAAAAAGCCATACGTTAATTTAGTAAATAGGGGAAGCGAGTGGAGGTCGCTAAGGCGTATGTAGACAAGTCAATTGACTTTTGGCGTAGGGTGATCTCAGACGAGTCTGTATATATATATATATGTATATAATTATATATGGAGCATAGCAAGAAAAGTATGGGCAAAAAAAAAAAAAAGTAAGAAAACTCTAGTGGGCGTACCCGACTAGAGGATACCCTAATCCCACCCGCTCTTAGTATTTTGATATAGTCCATAACTCGTATGTACAACCATATCATGGGACTTAAATATATGACAATGGTACTAAGAATGTCGATCAAAGAGGAATTATGCACACAAATTCAACACACAGATTATACCAGCACACTTTTGCAAGCTCACAAAAATTGTTCCGTTACTATTAAAGAAGAAAAATCTAAAACATATTAGCACAGCGACACACAGCGCCGAGTGGCAATTGAAAGTAGGTAGCAAAAACAATTCAAACACAATTCGACGCCAACATGTATAAGCACTAGCTTGTTTCTGTGCGCTTTGCAGTTCAATCGCTGTTGATGTGGCCAAACATTTTGTTTAATAACTTTTGTGTCTATCAACGGATTTTGATAAAACTTTCACCATATGATTAAAATAATTATTGTTGTTTTTAAACAGACAAAACACCCTATACATAAAAACACCCATACATAATTTTCAAAATTTTTGGTAAATTTGGGGCCGGTATCCAAATGTAACCAAAACTCGAAATTGGTAAATATATACATAAAGCTACATGCGAAATTTGGAAACTCTACCTCTTAAGATAAAAAATCTTAACTGATTTTTCATATGGTTTTAAATCGATAAAAAATGTTCAGGAATAGTTATCGATTTTCTGAATATATAGGCGTATAACACGCCTTCTTCTGCCTGTTACATACATTTAAGAAAGCCATTATACCCTGTGTATAAAAAAAATCTGATTTGAACATAAATCAATAAACGACATGAAAAATAATATTCAAGTTTAATTCTTTGGAAGACAAAATATATTGTACATACAGAGACCAGAATAAATAAGCGTTAAAGCTCAATTCAAAATGTTTACTGAAAAAAAAAATTGTAAGTGTTCTATTAACAAAATCTTAATTTTTAATGATTAACACATTCATTATGAATAATCTCCAAAAATATTTTGAAATATTATGTTATAGGGTTATTTTTTTTATATTTAAAAAACTGAAAACATCGGATTTCGGACAAGAAAAAGTATGCGTACGAATAAAAATAACTATTGAAAAGTCACATATTCATCAAAATAACAGTGTTTTTTTGATTAAATCGGAATGCGTTTCCTTCCAAAACATTTGCCGTCAGTGCTTCAGGAAATATGCCAATGATATTGGCTTCAAGAAGCTGGATTAAATATCCACTTCAGTTTTTGGCGTGTGCAACATCAATAATTTAAGCATATTAATTTTGGTAGTCGCTTTCGATCGACTACGTCTATTAATTTGCAGGCAACAACAATTAAAAAATCAATATAAACCACTCATTTTTCGATATTTCGGGTTTTCGTAACTACAATATAAAAGGTGGGTATGTCAATAGTTAGAACATAAACAGTTATCATTATATACAAAAAATTTTAAAAAATTATATACACTAAAATTATTCGCAAAAAACAAAAAATGTTCACGGAAAAAAGTCTACATACAGGCTTCATGCTTTTGTAAATGGTTTAAAAACATCGAAATGTGACTTTTTTTTTTAATTTTTTTTTAACAGTCTGTAGTCGGCGGAGCTTCGATGCCATCAAGCTCTCAATTGTTGTGGGCGTAACTTCGCCCCCAGCTCGAATAAGGGCTGTTTTGAGAGTTTCCCAGATGCTAATGTCCTGTTTTCGCACCAACCGTTCCGCAATGTCTCAAAGATGTTCGATTGGATTAGGGTTATTTAGTGAAAACTACATCAATTATTTAAATCATATGGTGAAAGTTTCATCAAAATCCGTTGATAAACACAAAAGTTATATTAACAAAATGTTTGGCCACATCAACAGCGATTGAACTCCAAAGCGCACACAGACCAGCTGGCGCTTATACATGTTCATTATGTATACATGTGCACACATACATGCAAATGCTCGCTAACAAATTTTTTAAGAATCGCAATTGCCTTTGAGTTTGGGTCGAATTGTGTTTGAATAGTTTTTGCTACCTACTTCCAATTGCCGCTCGCCGCTGTGTGTCGCTGTGCGGATATGTTTTGGATCTTCTTCTTTAATATTAACGGAACAATTCTTGTGAGCTTGCAAAAGTGTGCTGTCATAATCTTTGTGTGGAATTTGTTTGCATAATTCCTCTTTGATCGACATTCTTAGTACCATTGGCATAGATTAAAGTCGCGTGATATGGTTGTATATGCGAGTTATGGACTATATTATATTATAAATTAACTAAGGGCGGGTGGGATTAGGGTATCCCCTAGTCGGGCGCGAGTTTTCTTAGTTGTTTATTTATAATATTAGACTCAAATAAGATATAACCATTATTTAAATGCTATTGTATAGTTAGAAGATTATTTTATCAATCTCCATCAAACAATTTTTTTTTTTAATTTGACAAAGTTATAGCGTGTTTTCTGAAAATGTATCAGGTGATTTTAGTTGCACACTTGATTAGGAAGAGCTGTAGCCCCTTCCGAATGTCCGGAATGATTCTTTTTTTTATACCCTGAATCCATTGAAAATGGAAATTTCAGGGTATAATGTTTTTGTGCAAATGTATGTAACAGACAGAAGGAGGCGTGCCACACCCCATAAAGTATATATATTCTTGATCAGCTCGATGAGCTGAGTTGAACTAGCCCTGTCCGTCTGTCCGTCCGTGTAAACACCTGGATTTCTGCAACCACAAAAGCTAGAGACTTCAAATAAAAAGCAAAATGCTCGATAATACCATACGCTGTACGAGTTTATTTTTTTTTCGATAACTCCTCCCATTTCTTTTTTATCGATAACTATCGAAAATATCGCTTTGTTTATGAGGTCTGGCGTGCACACCGTTAACGATAGAATCGTGCACTAAGTTGTGTTTGATTGCTTTATTGAATCCGCACATTTTGTCATTTTTGGATTTTTGATGCCACGCCCCTTTCTCCCACAATTCAACAAAAACGATAACTCACGTATATCAAATATTAGAGACTTGAAATTTGGCAATTAGGTACATTTGGATGTCATAATCATTCCCTGTGCATTGAGCATATTACGTGCATGCATATGTTTGCGTGTGTGTGTGTGTGTGTGCATGTGTTGTTTACTATTAATGAATAAATGAAGCTCTTAATGATTGGTATTACAGCTCAATGGATTCAGGGTATCTCTTAGTCGAGCAGTCTCGACTAGAGTTTCGTTACTTGTTATAGTATTGCTTACTTATTTATCGACTTATATGTATTTTTTATTTTATTTTTTTTTTCAAAATAATATTTATATATTAAATAAAAAAAACCTTAATAAAAAACCTTACAGAAAAACGACGCAGTCTGCGTACACATCAATTATACTGCGTACAACGCCGACATTTTTGCAAATTTTTTTTTTCTTCCTTATTCGTTTACGTTGTTCAATGGAATTTTCCATTACTATGATTACAATCATGCACATGGATTATCAAGGAGAGTAAGGGGAAGGGAATCTGTGCATGAAGTTCGAAAACCTATACTAAAACACTGGCTAGAGGGTAAATCCTGTCGAGAAATTGGAATATTCTCGTCGGATTTTATATTGTTAAAGCTCCGATCTGACCAACTTTAGTTGTTGACAGGTGGAGAAAAAAACGTATTGTCCAACTGGTGACTCCAAATCCGAGAATAACCGTGTACCAAAGACGCCTTGAAGTTGAAAAACTATTAGCCAAATCTGTTTCCGATGATACCATTTGGTATTCAGAGTTATATTGCTCCTTCCGGCCGGTTATCGTGCTACTGCTGCTGATTGGAAACCGCACAAATCAGAGGTCAGTATAAAAGGGCGTATAGATTTCGCAAATGGCCACTTTTGTAAGCCTTCATGCTTCTGGAATAAGGTAATTTTTTCAGTGGAGAGCATGTTCTGCATATTAGACATAAAAGGAAGCTAGTATGGAGAAAAATCGGTGCAGATAGAAAGAGAAAATGTAGTTTCGGCTGTTAAACATGAAGGTGGTGGTATCGTGGTATGGAGGTGTATGGCAGCCAATGGAGTTTGTAATCTGGTATTTATAGAATCGACAATGAACCACAAGGACAAGATACTAAATGAAAATGTAGCCCAAAGTTCCCAGAAAGTGAGGATTGTGGATGACTATTGCTTTCAATAAGACAATGATACGAAGTACACAGCCCACAATGTAAGGCTGTGGTTGCTATATAATGCCAAAAATCAACTTACATCGCCTCCCCAACCTAAATCCTATGGAGCGTACCATAATCTCCAAAAATATACTAAAGGAGGTGCTCTCATGGACGAATGGAGCAAAATAACTGCAGAAGAGACTCGGAAACTGGTGGATTCAATGCCTCGACGCCTAGAAGAAGTTTTAAAACGAAATGGATATCCAACAAAATATTAAAATCCAATGGATCCCCCAAAAACAGCCGATGAATAGTTGTGTACGTAGAATTTTACTGCGTCACCTTCCTGTAAGGTTTTTTATTAACGTTTTTTAGTACAAATATTGTTATTCTGAGAAAAAATAAAAATGCAAATAAGTAGAGAAATAAACGAACAATACTATAAAAACAGAATCATTTCAATAAGTGCCTTATAGTAAATTCTAGATACAACTGAACACACTTCATCTCATTTCCACTTAAATTTCAATAAATAAGTTGCTATAATTTGCTATAATGAATACGTATAGTTTTGACTTTTGATACCAAATCTTTTCTACCATAATTTTTAAAAACCTTGTAATAGTAGAGAATAATTTTTAATGTCTTAATCACGCTGAGCCAATTGTAATTCAAAACGCACATATACAAGATAAATTATTCAATGATTAAGTTTTCATAGTAAATTCTATGCAAAATCATAGCGGCTGGGACACGCCTGTCATACAATGGACAGAATAAATGTGCGTACAAGTTCAATAGAAAATGGGGATACCCTAATCCCACTCGCCCTTAGTTTTTATACCCTGATCCCATTGAAAATGGGAAAAAAGGGATATAATGTTTTTGTTAAAAGTATGTAACAGGCAGAAGGAGGCGTGCCACACCCCCAAAAGTATATATATTCTTGATCAAGACGACAAGACAAGTTGATTGAGCCCTGTCCGTCTGTCTGTCCGTCCGTCCGTCCGTCCGTCCGTCCGTATGTATGAACGCGTCGATCTCAGAACCTATAAGAGCTAGAGACTTGAATTTTTTTTGTTAAGCGCGTATATTGGACGCGCATATCGAGTTTGTTTCAGAAAATCGATAACTATTCCTGAATATTTGTTATCGATTTAAAACCATATGAAAAATCAGTTATGATTTTTTATCTTAAGAGCTAGAGACTCCAAATTTCGCATGTACCTTTATGTGTATTTTTACCAATTTCGGTTTTTGTTACATTTGGATACCGGCCCCAAATTTCCCCACAATTTTGAAAATTATTTTCAGTTGCAATATATATGGTGTTTGGTCTTTTTGAAAACTAAATCAATTATTTAAATCATATGGTGAAAGTTTCATCAAAATCCGTTGATAAACACAAAAGTTATTAAACAAAATGTTTGGTCAGATCAACAGCGATTGAACTGCAAAGCGCACACAGACCAGCTGGCGCTTATACATGATCATTATGTAAACATGTGCACACATACATGCAAATGCTCGCGAACAAATTTTCTAAGAACCGCAATTGCCTTTGAGTTTGGGTCGAATTGTGTTCGAATTGTTTTTGCTACCTACTTCCAATTGCCGCTCGCCGCTGTGTGTCACAGTCGCAGGCGCTGTGTGTCGCTGTGCGAATATGCTTTCGATTCTTCTTCTTTAATAGTAACGGAACAATTATTGTGAGCTTGCAAAAGTGTGCTGTCATAATCTTTGTGTCGAATTTGTTTGCATAATTCCTCTTTGATCGACATTCGTAGTACCATTTTCAATGGGATCAGGGTATAAAAAACTATTGTGTATTATCACAATTTCAATTATAGCATACACCATTTTTATTTATTTGAAATGAAGACCGTCTATATCGACTTAGTTCTTTAACCTGCTTTTGAATTTTGATAGGTTTAAGAGGTACGGTTACTATTTTGCAATATTTCTTACATATTGAGCAGCTAAAAAAATATTAAAAATAATACTATTTATTTTCAATATGATTTAAATTATTTTCGTTTTGTTCTTGCTTATTTATTTGTAGGACTGAATGCCATGTGGAGAAAGAAAAAAGCTAATTTCTAATATGCATTTAAAAAATTATGCCAACACTGTTAAGAGAGCAACATGTTTTTTACTTCAGTGGACGTCATTAATAAGTTTTGCTTGCCTACTTCAACCTGCGTTTTCAACGGAATATGCAGTCCTTACCACCCTCCCTCATTCCAAGTCCTTTTTGGATTCAAAGGTAGACTTTACTCATCAAACATATAATGTTACAATACCAGAAAACAGTCTTGGAAAAACCTACGCTAAAGGAGTATTACATGAAGACCTTCCCGGCATTACAATCAACTCAAAATATGACGTTAAATATAGAATAATAAGTGGCGATAAGGATAGGCTTTTTAAAGCCGAAGAAAGAATTGTTGGGAACTTTGCTTTCTTAAGTATTCGAACACGAACTAGTAATGTCGTTTTAAATAGAGAAAAAACAGAAGAATATAATCTAAAAGTACGGGCGCATATCACGTATTCCTTTGGTGAAAACAACACAATTTATGAAACTGACACGACGATCCATGTAAAAGTACTAGATCGAAATGACCTAAGTCCATTATTTTATCCAACTGAGTATGCGGTTACCGTTCCTGAGGACACTCCAAAACATAACAGTATTTTAAAAGTTATTGCTGATGATGCTGACCTAGGAATCAATGGAGAAATCTATTATAGTTTTTTAATTGACAGCGAAAGCTTTGCTATTCACCCAACTACTGGTGATATAAGCATCCTAAGACAGCTCAACTACGCTGAGAATTCACACTATGAGCTTACTGTTTTAGCCAATGATAGAGGTGCCGCTATCAACCAACTATCTCATCAAGCCAGCAAAGCGAAAGTTTCAATAACTATAAAGCAGGTAATTAAATTATTACATTTTCGATAATATTGGAAATTCAGTGTTCAATATTTTTGTTGAATTATGTATAAATGCTTGATCAGAATGACAAGCGCAGTTTATATAGCCAAATTTATCTTACATAAAACACTATATAAGAACGATTAAAAATGATATACAACTGTGGACTAAATTTATATATTAGAAATCTTTTTATTTATTTTTTTTTTTATATTTTGGTTGCTTGCTAATTGAGTGAATGAGGTATTTAAATTGAAGGTCTATTAAAATATAAAGGTATTAAGGGAGGGAAAGTGCTATTCAAAATCCAAAATATACAAAATACCTGAATTATTTACGCGGACGCTACGTTTTAGAAACAAAGTCATATCTATTCAACCGCCATATATTATAATCACGATTCGTACACTATAAAACTCTTCAGGCATTTGAATTCATGCGTATATGTACACAGCTTTTTGTTCAATAACTTTTGTGTTATCTACTGGATTTAAATAAAAGTTTTTATTCAGATATTTGAAAAATAAATTTTATTATGTTTGAGTAAATATTTTGAATTATCTTCAACCTTCATATTGGAATTATATACAACTGAAGTTGGAGCGAATATAAATAAAAAAAAACCAAAATCCAATTTGTATAAAAGCTTTAAAAATGGGAGAGACATAAGTTTAAACCTGAATTTTATGGTTTTTAATTAATAACAACATTTAACAAAAATATTATACCGTTTTCACTATATACATTTAATTGAACTTCAAACTATTATATTTTTTAAGGTCAATCTAAATGCTCCTGAAATTTACGCGAAAACATTTTCAAGTGTGATACCGATTACGGATTCTCTTATTTACGGAATAGTAAAGGTACATGATAAAGATATTGGAAAAAATGGGGAGATAAAGAAGTTGGAAATAGTAGATGGAAATCAAGATAGTACATTTCAATTGATTTCTGCAGAGAACACAAACGAATATTATATTGAAATAAATAAATTTGCAAATTTCTATACACAAGCTTTCGCCTGTAATATAACACTACGAGCTGAAGATGCTGGTAGCCCATCTAGATCTACATTTAAAACAGTACACATACAAATATTTCCGGAAATAAAAAATGTTCCAATATTTACACAAGAAATATATGAAGTTTCCATTCCGGAAACGGCTCCAATTAACATGCCAGTTATTAGACTTAAGGTTAGTGACCCTAACTTAGGAAAATTTGCTTTGGTCTATTTGGAAGTGGTAGGTGGCAATGAAGGTGGAGAGTTCCGAATAAATCCGGACTCGGGAATGCTATATACACAAAAGCTACTTGATGCCGAAACAAAATCGAGTTACACATTAACCGTATCTGCAATTGATCAAGCAGATCTTGGATCCCGAAAACAATCATCTGCCAAAGTAAAAATCACTATCGATGATATGAATGATAATGATCCAATATTTGAAAAAAATAACAGCATCATAGAAATAAATGAGAATGAATTGGCCGGATCATTTGTTGTCAAGCTAACAGCGAAAGACAAGGACTTCGGGGAAAATGCATACATATCTTATAGTATAGCGAATCTAAATGAAGTTCCATTTGAAATTGACCATTTTTCTGGAGTTATCAAGACGACTAAACTGATTGATTATGAAACAATGCAAAGAAACTATACACTGCTTGTTCGTGCCTCAGATTGGGGATTACCATACAGACGACAAACTGAAATTTCGGTAGATATTATTGTAAGAAATATAAATGATAATAGGCCACAATTTGAGCGAGTTAATTGTTATGGAAAAGTTATTAAATCGGCACCGATTGGCTCTGAAATCTTTACCATTTCTGCAATTGATCTTGATGTGGGAGATGTTATATCATACCGTTCAATATCTGGAAATGAAGATGGTTGCTTCAACTTAGATTCAAACACTGGAACTATATCAATTGGTTGCCATTTAATGGATGTCGCTGTAAATAATCGCGTACTAAGAGTATCTGCTACAGATGGCACTCATTTTTCCGATGAGTTGAGCGTTAATATACACCTTGAAGCTGATTACTCAAGGGACCACAGCAATATTTTGCACGGCTACGGAACGTTTGAGTGTCGTGAAACTGGTGTAACACGAAGACAAGCAGAAATATTAGCATTGGCCGAGAAAAACAATATAAAGAATGTGTCATTTTTGGAAGTAATCGATTTGGCGCTTATGCCTAGTCGATATGGCCAAAACATACATCGACCGGAATTTGTAAATTTTCCCCTAGAATTGAACTTGAATGAAAGTATTCAATTGGGAACAACGGTAGCTGTGATCAAGGCAAGGGACCGAGATCTGGGCTATAATGGGAAACTCGTATTTGCAATTACAGATGGTGATTACGATTCAGTGTTTCGCATCGACCCTGATAGTGGGGAACTGCAGATTATTGGCTACTTGGATAGAGAACGGTTAAGTGAATATATTTTAAACCTAACTGTCTATGATCTGGGTCAGCCAACAAAATCGGACTCAAAATTACTTCCCATTACAATAATAGATGCAAACGATAATCCACCTGTCTTACAAACATCGTTGGCTACAGTTCGACTCGCAGAAAATTCACCAAAGGGAACTATTGTATATTGTGTACATGCAACGGACTCAGACTTGGGAATTAATGCAGAAATTATTTATACCCTATCTGTCGAGTTCAACGAATTTGTTGTCAACAAAACCAGCGGATGTATTGTTCTCACTGAATTATTAGATAGAGAGCAGATCGATAAATATGAGTTACATATTATTGTGAAAAATTTTGGGTATCCTGTATTATCAGCTGAAGCAGTGGTGTATATTTTAGTTGATGATGTTAATGACAATGCACCAATATTCGGAGTACAAGAGTATATTTTTAAAATTCGCGAAGACATACCAAGAGGAACTGTTGTGGCAGTTATTGAAGCTTTTGACAACGATATAGGAGCAAATGCAGAAATACTTTTCTCACTCAAGAACGATTTACAGGAACAGAATTTGTTTAAAATTGATAAGCACACTGGTGCTATACGCACAGAAGGTTATTTAAATTATGAAAATCGTCAAGTACATAACATTGTTGTAAGTGCAATAGACTGTGGAGTCCCTTCGTTAACAGTTGACGTGCCAGTCGTATTTGAAGTAATTGATATAAATGAAAATCGATATGCCCCAGAGTTTGAAGACTTCATTTATGAAGGTAAAATAAAAGAGAATATGCCAAAGGGAACTTTAGTTATGAATGTTACGGCTCGGGACATGGATTCAATGGATCTTAATTCTAAATTATCATATTCAATCATTGGTGGCGACGGCCTTGGCATTTTTTCCATTAATAATCAAGGTAAGAAGCAAGAAATCGTAGTAAATAATTTTAAAGTGATTTCTGATTTAGGGTGTATTCATTCCTTAACCCAACTGGATGCTGAGACCAAGAGTTTTTATTGGCTAACACTATGCGCTCAGGATAATGCTATCGTGCCTCTTAGTAATTGTGTTAAGGTAAGAACTTATATTATACATGTGAATTATATCAAACAAATTCATTTTCCATTATAGGTTTATATAAAAATTGAAAATGAAAATGATAACATTCCTTTGACAACTAAACCAGTCTATTATGTAAATATAACCGAAGGTAGTTCTGAAAAAAATAAGATTATTCAACTCAAGGCAACGGATCCTGATATAGATCCTTCTCAAATAATTACCTACAGTATAACTTCTGGAAATCTTATTGGATATTTCGACATAGATCCGCATACAGGTGAACACAATAACCACTTTTAAATTTGAAAAGATTATAAAATAAATATACATTTTCCATTTATTTAGGAATTATTACAACGACAGAACGGAAACTTGACAGAGAGAATCAAGCAGATCATATTTTGGAGGTAAGTTTATCCCAGAAAAAAATCTTAAAACAGAGTTGTCTGGTCACGCTTTGAATATTTTAATCAAAAAAAAAAAAAAAAAAAAAAAAAAAAATATATATATATATATATATATATATATATATACATATTCAATAATTAAATTTCTATAGTAAATTTCATATCTCTGCATGTATTTAATAAAATATTAGCCTAATTTTAGAAGCGTTTAGGGCACCTTGTAATTTTAAGCATTCTTACTTTTATCTTAATCCATTGAAAATTACGTTTTAAGGTTGTAGTTGTAATGAGCATATATCTAAATGGGGAACGAATCGTACAACACAACATAAAGTATATATATTCCTAATCAGCGCGAAAGGCTGAGTTGATCTAGTAATATCCGTCTGTCCATCAGTCCCTAGGCTGTAGACTTAAAAAAAAAAAAAAAAATAGGTAACAAAGCTCAAGTTGGAGGTGCCCACTACAAGATACCCAGATACCATCTGATCATACTTTTTGAATATAGCCTATAACTAGTATATATCACGCGACAAATATTTATGAAGATGGTACTAAGAATGTCGATCACGCAGAATCGAAAATATATTCGCACTGCTGCACAAAGCACTGAGGTGGGTAACTGACAATAAAGTAGCAGATGACAATTCAAAAACAATGCAAAAACAATTCAACCCAAATTCAAATGCAATTGCGATTCTATGAATATAAAGCATTTGAATGTATATGTGCAAATGTATAGAAAATGAAAATGTGTAGGCGCCAGCTTGGTTTTGGCTCAGTGACCAAATATTTTTATACCCTGAATAAAAAAAAAATTTCATTAAGAACATAAGTCGAGAAAATAGTTGTTAAACAATAAAGCAGTACGCATATTACGTGCATTTTCGTGCATGCATATGTTTGTGTGTGTGCATGTGTTGTTTACTATTAACGAATAAATGAAACTTTTAATGATTGGTATTACAGCTCAATGGATTCAGGGTATCTCTTAGTCGAGCAGTCTCGACTAGAGTTTTGTTACTTGTTTTTAATAACTTTTGTGTTTATTAACGGGTTTTGATGAAACTTTCACTATATGAAATGATAAGCTAAATAATGATAAGCACTATTGAAAAGCAAAATTGTTCACACATGCCATATTTGCTACTGAATATAATTTTCAAAATTTTGGGGCAGGTATCCCAGTAATTTCCAGTAATTTCCAGTAATTCTCAAAATTCCGTTAAATTTCAATATTCCGTATAAGTATATTTACAAATACACGTAAACTAATTTCGAAATTTTCTTAAATGAATGTGTGCGTGTGAATGTTTGGTTTGTATTTAATGAATAAATAAAACTTTTAATGATTGGTATTATTGCCCAAAGGGTTTTTTTAAATTAAAAATATATATTTTACACTTATATCAATGTATTTCAGATATCTATAGCAGATAACGGATCTCCCATGTTGACGTCTACTACACGCGTGGTGGTATCAGTCTTAGACATTAACGATAATAGCCCAATTTTTGATCAACGCGTTTATAAAGTGCAAGTTCCTTCGACGATCCATATAAACGAATCTATATTTCAAGTACGTATAGAATTTCATTACACTATAGAATAATTTATTAACAATCATTTTTATTTTATTTATTCCTTATTATTAACAACCTGTCATATATATCCAATGACCAATGATCTAATTAATTTTAGGTTCATGCAATTGACAATGATGACGGAGAAAATAGTCGAATAACATATTCAATCAAATCTGGAAAAAAAAAAAATAAATTCCGCATTGATAGCTTTAGCGGACATATATTTTTTACAAAGACCGTCGATGCTGACTCTGAATTTGAAATCAATGTTAAAGCTGAAGATAATGGATTCCCTAAAAAGAGTCAAACAGCATTAGTGAATATACTGGTTCTACCTATATCATCAAATTCACCGAGCTCTCCTTCATTCGCGAAAAAGTCAATAAATAATTTTGTAGATCTAACGGAAAATGATAAACCTGGATTTTTGGTAATACAGATTCAGGCAATTGATAAGGATAATGATCAACTATGGTATAATATTAGTGGTAAGTTCTTTAAAAATATAAATGAATATTCCAAAATTAATTGGTGAGTTGTAATTTTTGGCAAATTTTGGGCGAAGGGGGGTGATATAAAAAATCATAAGATGTCAAAATTTACGTATTTATTATAACAATACCCTATAACTTAGTGCACTTTTATTTTTTGACTGGTGTGCTCGGTAGGTCCCAAAATCGCAACTAAATTTTCGATAGTTATCGATAGTAAGGAAATGGGATACCTTAAGCTAAGTATGGTATATTACAAGTATTATAATTTTCAAATTTTTAGTTTTTGTCTTTTGCGAGATCGCTGCGTTCATATGGACAGACAGGGACAGACCAACAGGGCTCGATCGACTCAGCTCGTCGAACTGCTCAAGAATAGATATATTTTTAGGGCGTGGCACGCCTTCTTCTGCGTGTTACAAATATTTTCACAAAAACATGCTCTGAAATTTCAATCATGATATAAAACAAATAACAAAGCTCTAGTCCAGGCGGCTCGACTAAGAGAAATCCCGAATCCTTTGAGCTGTAATAACAATCATTAAAAGTTTCATTTATTAATTAATAGCAAAGTAAACATTCACACACACACATGCATACGCACGTACGCATATGCTCAGTTATGCTGCGGCTGCATAATCTGCTGTACTATGGAAGTTTAATTGTTTAATAAGATATGCGTTTTGAGATTTTCAGGGTATAATAACGCCATTCAAATGTACCTATCTTCCAAATTTCAAGTCTCTAGTATTTCATATACGGGATTCGTGAATTTTTGTGAATTGTGAGAAAACGGGCGTTTCTATTTCCGAGATCGCAGCGTTCATACGGACGAACAGACGAACGAACGGACGGGCAGGGATAGGTTAACTCAGCTCGTCGAGCTATATATATACTTTATGGGGTGTGGCACGCCTCCTTCTGCTTGTTATATACATTTGCACAAAAAAATTATACACTGAGATTTAATTTTCAATGGATTCAAGGTATAAAAGTAAAGTAAATTTATTCTGTTCAGCGTGACAAGTTGAGTAGATCTAGCCATGTCCGTCTATCCGTCCGTATGAATTCAGTGATCTCGCAAACGATAAAAGCTAGAAACTTGAAAAACAGAATGCTCGTGATTACCATACACACCACGAATTTATTTTATTTTTGTTCGATTATTCATCTTCTTTCCATATTATCGATAGCAATCTAAAATCTGGCTCCGTTTTTATTTATTTTGTCTTTTAAAAAATTAAAAAACCCCGTAAATTAAAAACAATAAATTTCAGCTTAAACTGCACAGTATGCAGAGCGCGTGTATATGAATGATTGAGTTTGTATGTGTGTATGCGTTCAATGATTGATATATCAGTTCAAAGGATTCAGTCTATCTCTTAGTAAATGCATCTCGACTAAAGTTTGTTTACTTGTATGTCTTTTCTAGGTTAAGCCAATAACTTAAGTAAAAAAGTTAAGTAAAAAAAAGCTTATAGATATTCAACTTGTTATTTTTTTTAGGAGGCAATGATGAAAATCACTTTTACATTGGAAGAGATACTGGAAATGTACTGTTGTCGAAATATTTGGATTATGAAACACAACCCTCTTACAATTTATCAATTAGTGTAACTGATGGATCAAATATAGTATACACTTGGTTATATGTTCAAGTTATTGATACGAATGATAATGCGCCACAATTTACTAAAGATATATACCATGTTAATATATCTGAAAATATTGAAGAAGAATCTGTTATTATGCAACTCCACGCAACTGATAGAGATGAAGATAAAAAGTTATTCTATCAACTTCATGCTACCCAAGATCCATCATCACTAACTTTATTTCGTATAGATTCCATAAGCGGCAATGTAATAGTCACCCAGAAACTTGATTTTGAAAAAACATCTCAGCATATACTAATTGCGTTCGTAAAAGACCAAGGAACACCCGGAAAGAGGAATTATGCAAAAATAATAGTAAATGTGCATGATCATAATGATCATTCTCCTGAGTTCACAGCAAAAATTATTCAAAGTAAGGTTCCCGAAAGTGCTGCAGTAGGCTCCAAAATAGTTCAAGTGATGGCTGTTGATCGAGATAGGGGGAAAAATGCTGAAATCCACTACTCAATAATAACTGGCAACGTAGGAAGCGTTTTTGAAATTGATTCAATATTTGGTATTATATACTTAGCCGCATCATTGGACATTAATAAAATGCAAGAGTACATGCTGCAGGTTAAAGCTGTCGACCTTGGACAGCCTCCTTTATCATCCCAAGTCCCTGTGCATATAATTATTACCATGTCAGATAACGATCCTCCTAAGTTTTTTACCGATATAATATTTTTGGAAATGTTTGAAAATTTAAACATTGGATCATTTGTTACGAAAGTTGAAGCTCGATCATCTTCATCAGTTTTCTTCAATATAATATCTGGAAACCTTAACGACAGCTTTCGAATAAACCCATCTACAGGTGTTATTGTTATCAACGCTAATGTCGATTATGAAATTAACAAGTAAATATTTAATGCCACAATTATAATAATACTGCTTATATTTATATTTTGTATTCTTTTATGAATCGTTTTTATTTTCAGGATCTTTAATCTAACTGTTAAAGGAACAAATATGGCTTCTCAGTCTTCTTGCCAAAGCCTTGTAATCCATGTCTTAGACATGAACGACAATACTCCGAAATTCCTTCAAAATGAATATATAGGAAGCGTATCTGAGTCCGCTGCTGTAGGATCATATGTCCACATAACTGACGATATGAAAAATAGGTGCGAAAATTATTTGGTTTTATTGGTATTCAAGTTCACTGTGTACTTAACCCACTTAACCATCTATAAAGTATGACTATATCTAAGATATCCGTTAAAACTGGGACCCACTGAAAATTAATTCTCAGAGTATATTGGTTTTCTGAAAATGTATGTAACAGGCAGAAAAAGGCGTGCCCCATCCTATAAAGTACAACCCGAGTTGATTGAGTTATGTTCTTCTGACTGTCCGTACGTATGAACGCGTAGATCTCAGAACCTATAGGAAGTAGAGACTTGAATTTTGTTAGGTTTGTGTATACCACGCGTATATCGATTTGATTCAGAAAATCGATAAATATTTCTGAATAATTTTTATCAATTTAAAACTATATAAAATTCATGTAGAATTTTTTTATCTTTTTCATCTTAGTAGGTAGATTCTCCAAATTTCGCATGTGTATTTTTAACAATTTCTCAAATATATTCAAAATGTTGAAAATTATGATCAGTTGCAAATATGGCAACTATGTGAGCTTTGTAAAAAACAAAAAAAATATATTTAAGTTATATGATGAAAGTTTTTTTCAAAATCAAATCAATATAAATATTAACGAAACTCCAGTCGAGACTGCTCGACTAAGAGATACCCTGAATCCATTGAGCTGTAATACCAATCATTAAGAGTTTCATTTATTCATTAATAGTATGCACGTAGTATGCTTACTGCGCAGTGATGCGGCTGCAGAAGAGGCTGTACTATGGAAACTTTATTGTTTAATAACTTTTTTTCTCGATTTATGTTCTTAATGAAATTTCCGGGGAGTGATTAAATTTGACATTCAAATGTACCTATTAGCCAAATTTCAAGTCTCTAGTATTTTATATACGTGAGTTGTCATTTTAGTTGAATTGTGGGCGAAATGGGCGTGACATAAAAAATTCATAAACTAATATATTCTATCTATCTGCACGCCAGACCTCAAAAACAAAGCGATATTTTCGATAGTTATCGATTATAAGGAAATGGGATGAGTTATCGAAAAACTCTTACAGCGAGCATTTTGCTTTTTATTTGAAGTCTCTAGTTTTTGTGGTTTATGAAATCCATGTGCTTACACGGATGGATGGACGGACAGAGCTAGTTCAACTCAGATCGTAGAGCTGATCAAGAATATATATGCTTTATGGGGTGTGGCACACCTCCTTCTGCCTGTTACATACATTCGCACAAAAACATTTTACCCTGATTTTCCATTTTCAATGGATTCAGGGTATAAAAATGTATTGAATGATTTTTCTTTTTGATAATGAATGCGATTTAGACAAATATAATGTCATACTTTGAGATAATATGATTTATATTTACTTTTAGACATTTAAAACTGAATGTATCGGACGCTGACGTTGGATCAAACGCAATGCTCCAATTCAATATTCTTGACGACTTGGCGAAAAATGTGTTTAAAATTGATTCTACAACTGGCGCTATAGAAATCTTACAAAGTCTAGATTATGAAAGTAAGGCGAATTATTCATTTTATGTAACGGTAAGTTTGCTATACAAAAAATTTTTCTGCTGTTAATCTTAAATTCTAAATTTGTAGGTTAGCGACAGTGGTAAACCAAAATTGCACTCAACTACAAAAGCTCACGTGACTATTCTTGTGACTAATGTAAATGATTGTCCACCTTTATTCAAAGATCGTGAATTGAATGTCACATTGTTTATACCAACTTTTGAAAATGTGTTTGTAACCCGAATAGTTGCAATTGATGCTGATAACGATGTTATTCGTTACGACATTGTGGATGGAAATAACCCAGATTGTTTTCAAATACATTCAATGACAGGATTAATAACAACAAGGTAAATTTATTTACTGTATTTGATGAACAACAGATCAATTGTTTAATATTAATAGTATCATAGACAATATATTATTGCTCAAATGTGATAAAATTGATAATAATTATACCCTGAATCCATTGAAAATGGAAATTTCAGGGTATAATGTTTTTGTGCGAATGTATGTAACAGGCAAAAGGAGGCGTGCCACACCCCATAAAGTATATATATTCTTGATCAGCTCGATGAGCTGAGTTGAACTAGCCCTGTCCGTCTGTCCGTCCGTCCGTCCGTCCGTGTAAACACCTGGATTTCTGCAACCACAAAAGCTAGAGACTTCAAATAAAAAGCAAAATGCTCGATAATACCATACGCTGTACGAGTTTATTTTTTTTTCGATAACTCCTCCCATTTCTTTTTTATCGATAACTATCGAAAATATCGCTTTGTTTTTGAGTTCTGGCGTGCACACCGTTAAAGATAGAATCGTGCACTAAGTTGTGTTTGATTTCTATATTAAATCCACACATTTTGTCATTTTTGGATTTTTGATGCCACGCCCCTTTCGCCCACAATTCAATAAAAACGATAACTCACGTATATCAAATACTAGAGACTTGAAATTTGGCAAATAGGTACATTTGGATGTCATAATCATTCCCCGAAAATTTCATTAAGAACATAGGTCGAGAAAAAAAGTTATTAAGCAATAAAGTTTGCATAGCACAGCCTCTTCTGCAGCCGCAATACTGCGCAGTGAGAATATTACGTGCATGCATATGTTTGTTTGTGTGTGTGTGTGTGCTTGTAATGGTTACTATTAATGAATAAATGAAGCTCTTAATGATTGGTATTACAGCTCAATGGATGCAGGGTATCTCTTAGTCGAGCAGTCTCGACTAGAGTTTCGTTACTTGTTTTAATTTTTTTTTTGGAAATTTATTATAAACAAGTAATGTTGCAGCGGAGATAAACCAAAAGAGGACATTTTAGCAACTCAAAACTAAAACCTGATAGTTCAGAATATATAGACTTTTGCAATTCGTTAGGTCTTTTGTCGGCGTATATAAGGTGTGCGAATATACCCTGATCCCATTGAACATGGGAAAACAGGGTATCATGATTTTGTTAAAAATATGTAACAGGTACACTCCATAAAGTATATATATTCTTGATCACGGCGACAAGCGAGTTGAAATCAAGAATATATATATTGAGCCCTGTCTGTCCATCCGTCCCTTTGTCCGTATGTATGAACGCGTCGATCTCAGAAACTATAAGAACTAGAGACTTGAATTTTTGTTAGGTTTGTGTATACCATGCGCATATCGAGTTTCAGAAAATTGATAACTTTTCCAGAATAATTTTTATAGATTTAAAACCATATGAGAAATCCATCTTTCATCTTAAAAGCTAAAGTCTCAAAATTTCGCATGTAGTTTTATGTATAGGTTTACCCCAAATTTCCCTAAAATTTCGGTTGTTGTGTGCTTTAGCTCTAGCCTAAAAAATGCGAAAAAGTACCGTAACGTTTTGCCGATATCTTTATTTTTAGAAACTAAAATCGAGTCTTGCGAACGAAACAAGTATTTGGGGCAGTTTAGTTAGTAATCATTTATGGAAAGAAAACAGTTTTTATACCCTGATCCCATTGAAAATGGCAAAACAGGGTATAATGTTTTTGTTAAAAGTATGTAACAGGCAAAAGGAGAAGTATATATATTCTTGATCAGGTTGACAAGCCAAGTTGATTGAGCCCTGTCCGTCTGTCTGTCCGTCCGTATGTATGAACGCGTCGATCTCAGAACCTATAAGAGCTAGAGACTTGATTTTTTTTTTGTCAGGCGCGTATATTGGACGCGCATATCGAGTTTGTTTCAGAAAATCTATAACTATTCCTGAATATTTGTTATCGATTTAAAACCATATGAAAAATCAGTTATGATTTTTTACCTTTTTCATCTTAAGATCTAGAGTCTCCAAATTTTTCATGTAGCTTTATGTATATTTTTACCAATTTCGGTTTTTGTTACATTTGGATACCGGCCCCAAATTTCCCCAAAATTTTGAAAATTATTTTCAGTTGCAATATATATGGTGTTTGGTCTTTTTAAAAACTACATCAATTATTTAAAAGTTTGAAAGTTTCATCAAAATCCGTTGATAAACAAAATGTTTGGCCAGATCAACAGCGATTGAACTGCAAAGCGCACAGAGACCAGCTGGTGCTTATACATGTTCGTTATGTATACATGTGCACACATACATGCAAATGCTCGCGAACAAATTTTCTAAGAACCGCAATTGCTTTTGAGTTTGGGTCGAATTGCATTTGAATTGTTTTTGCAACCTACTTTCAATTGCCGCTCGGCGCTGTGTGCCGCAGTCGCTGGCGCTGTGTGTCGCTGTGCGAATATGTTTTCGATTCTTCTTCTTTAATTGTAACGGAACAATTCTTGTGAGCTTGGCAAAGTGTGCTGGTATAATCTTTGTGTCGAATTTGTTTGCATAATTCCTCTTTGATCGACATTCTTAGTACCATTGTCATAGATTTAAGTCGCGTGATATGGTTGCACATACGAGTTATGGACTGACTATATTAAGAAAACTAAGGGCGGGTGGGATTAGGGTATCCCCTAGTCGGGCGCGCCGTCTAGAGTTTTCTTACTTGTTTACCCTGAATCCATTGAAAATGGAAATTTCAGGGTATAATGTTTTTGTACAAATGTATGTAACAGGCAGAAGGAGGCGTGCCACACCCCATAAAGTATATATATTCTTGATCAGCTCGATGAGCTGAGTTGAACTAGACGGACAGTCCGTCCGTCCATGCAAACACATTAATTTCTGAAACCACAAAAGCTAGAGACTTCAAATAAAAAGCAAAATGCTCGATAATACCATACGCTGTACGAGTTTATTTTTTTTTTCGATAACTCGTTCCATTTCTTTTTTATCGATAACTATCGAAAATATCGCTTTGTTTTTGTGGCCTAGCGTCCACACCGCTAAAGATAGAATCGTGCAGTAAGTTGTGTGTGATTGTTATATTGAATCCGCACATTTTGTCATTTTTGTATTTTTGAGGCCACGCCCCTTTCGCCCACAATTCAAAAAAAACAAAAACTCACGTATATCAAATAATAGAGACTTGAAATTCGGCAAGTAGGTACATTCAAATGTCCCTGAAAATTTTATTAAGAACATAAGTTGAGAAAAAAAGTTATTAAACAATAAAGTTTCCATAGCACAGCCATGAATATGTGTGTGTGTGTGTGTGTGCATGTGTTGTTTACTATTAATGAAACTTTTTATGATTGGTATTACAGCTCAATGGATTCAGGGTATCTCTTAGTTGAACCGTCTCGACTAGAGTCTTGTTAATTGTTTTTTTTTTTTTTGAGATATCTGTTTATGAAATGGAAATATCATTGTGGATTGCTTATTTCGTTTATTAACTTTAATAAAGTTCCAAAGATAAGTAATAGAGGGCGTATTAAAAAAATCAATTTGCAAATAAACTTTTATATATTATATAAATATACAACATTTTGGTTTAAACAATTTTTTATTTTATTTGCAAATAAACTTTTATATATTATATAAATAACCAAAATTTAAAAAAATTTTTATTGATGATTCTTCTTTTTCTCTTAGAAATGATGCATTGCAAAATAAAGAATACCTTTTACACGTCCGTGCCTCTGATGGATTGTACTCTAGCATTCTACTTGTAAATATTAAAATTGAGGAAAATGTTAATTCAAATTTCGTATTTCAAAAGAAAATATATGAGTTTTCGACTGTTGAAAATTCAACCAAAGTTGCGACAGTAGGATTAATTAATGTTATTGGAAACACATTGACTGAAAATGTTGAATACATTATACTGAATCCAACAAAAATGTTTGAAATCGGAATTTCATCTGGAGCTATAAAAACGACTGGAATAATGTTCGACCGAGAAGTGCAAGACATGTATAAGATCATTATTGAAGCAAAATCATCCAAATTTGATGAGGACAATAGAAGTGTTCGGAGAGCAATCACTTCAGTTTTTGTCTCTGTATTAGACATAAACGATAACTGTCCTCTGTTCGTCAACATGCCTTATTATGCTTCTGTATCTGTTGGATTTAAAAAGGGAATTATCATAATGAATGTAAAAGCCATTGATCTAGATAGTGCTGAAAATGGGGAGGTTAGGTATGAATTGAAAAAAGGAAATGGTGAACTTTTCAAAATTGATAGAAAAACTGGAGAGCTGTCTATTAAACAAATTATTGAAGGGCATAACCGAAAATACGACCTCATCGTTGCGGCATGTGATGGGGCTGTAATTTCATGCTGTACAGAAGTTCCAGTTCAAATAAAGGTACATATAGCTAGATTTTTAAAGCTAATAACTATATTTGAAATCTTTTTTGGTTAATTTAGGTTATTGACCGTTCTATGCCAATATTTGAGAAACAATTTTATGCTGTAAGCGTGAAAGAAGACGTTGAAATGTATAGTGCACTATTTTTATCGATCCAGGCTGAAAGCCCGCTAAAACGAAAGCTTATTTACACAATATCATCTGATAATTCAGAACAATTCTTTGAAATCGATTATAGAACAGGTAAATAATAACTTTTAATATAATAATAATATATAATATTATCAATAATATATATTAATACTTACATAGTATACCAATAGACTCTTGATATTTTTCAACATACCATTTTTTAGGATCTTTGTACGTGGTAAATGAACTTGATTATGAGCAGAAAAATGTACATGAAATATCTATTCGAGCTACGGATAGTATATCCGGAATTTATGCAGATGCCATAGTTTCCATAACTGTAATTGACGTAAATGACTGTTATCCTGATATCGAAAACGACTATTATAATATTACCTTACCGGAAAATATTCCATTCGGATCACAAATATTAAAAATAAACACAACTGATAACGATTCCGGTGCAAATGGAAAACTATCATATTATATTGAATCGATTGATGGTCGAAATAATTCAGATACGTTTTACATTGATGTTAATGAAGGATATTTGTACTTGAAAACTTCGTTGGACTATGAACTTAAAAACCGCCATCACGTGATTGTGCACGTAAAAGATCATGGTTCTCCACAATTATCTTCAAAATGCAATATTTTTATTACAGGTAAGTTAATACCCTGAACCTTTTGAGCGAATATGATATCGTTATAAGTTTATCTTATGCATTGATAGTAAACAATGCATACACACACACACATCTAGTATTGACTTTTGCTTATTTTCAATTCTCAAATCTTTAGTAGCTGTTACACGTTTTTGTGTCCACAATCAGAATATAGCAAAATAGTCTTACACACAACTTAGTGCACGTTTCTATCTTGGATTGTATGCAAGCTAAGCCACACCCCCAAAAGTATATATATTCTTGATCAGGACGACAAGTTGATTGAGCCCTGTCCGTATATATGAACGCGTCGATCTCAGAACCTATAAGAGATAGAGACTTGAATTCTTTTTCTTAGGCTCGTATATACAGCGCGAATATCAAGTTTGTTTCCGAAAATCGATAACTATTCCTGAATATTTATTATCGATTTAAAACCATATGAAAAATCAGTTAGGATTTTGTATCTTTTTCATCTTAACAGCTAGAGTCTCTAAATTTCGCACATAGCTTTATGTACATTTTTTATTATTATTGGCAAATATGGCATATATATGCATAGGGTGTTATTAAATAAAATGTTTGGCCACATCAACAGCAATTGAAATTCAAAGCGCGCAGAGACAAGCTGGCGCTTATACTTGTTCAGTATGTATACATGTGCACACATAAATTCAAATGCTCGCGCAAAATATTCTAAGAATCGCAATTGCTTTGAGTTTGGGTCGAATTATGTTTGAATTGTTTTTGCTACCTACTTTCAATTTGCCGCTCTGCGCTGTGTGTCGCTGTGCGAATATGTTTTCGATTCTTCTTCTTTAATAGTAACGGAACAATTCTTGTTCTTGTTTGTGTGTGTTGGTATAATCTTTGTGTCGAATTTGTTTGCATAATTCCTCTTTGATCGACATTCTTAGTACCATTTTCATAAATTTAAGTCGCGTGAAATGGTTGTACATACGAGTAATGGACTATATTAAACAAGTAAAAAAACTCTAGTCGAGACTGCTCGAGTAAGAGATACCCTGAATCCATTGAGCTGTAATACCAATCATAAAAAGTTTCATTTATTCATTAATAGTAAACAACACAAACATATGCATGCACGAACATTCACGTAATATGCTTACTGCGCAGTTTTGCGGCTGCAGAAGAGGCTGTACTATGGAAACTTTATTGTTTAATAACTTTGTTTCTCGACTTATGTTCTTAATGAAATTTTCGGGTACCTATGTGCCAAATTTCAAGTCTCTAGTATTTGATATGCGTGAGTTATCATTTTTGTTGGATTGTGGGCGAAATGGGCGTGGCATCAAAAATTTAAAAACTTCTATCTTCTATCTATCTGCACGCCAGACCTCAAAAACAAAGCGATATTTTCGATAGTTATCGACTATAAGAAAATGGGATGCGTTATCGAAAAGCTCGTACAGCGTATGGTATTATCGAGCATTTTGCTTTTTATTTGAAGTCTCTAGCTTTTGTGGTTTATGAAATCCACGTGTTTACACAAACGGACGGACGGACAGGGCTAGTTCAACTCAGGTCATCGAGCTGATCAAGAATATATATACTTTATGGGTTGTGGCATACATTTGCACAAAAACATTATACCCTGAAATTTCCATTTTCAATGGATTCAGGGTATAAAAACTAAGAGCGGGTGGGATTAGGGTATCCCCTAGTCGGGCACGTCGATTAAAGTTTTCATACTTGTTTGGACTCAAATGAGGAAATTTATTTTATAAATACTGAGAAAAGGACTGTATTACGAATTCAAATTAAGTGAGTCTTAATATGTTAAATGAAAATTAAATAGATTCTTGTTGTGTGGAATAGCCGATATTATATGTATTTTTATGTTTGCAGTTAAAGATCTCAATGATAATTCTCCGAAATTTGTCGAGCCATCTTTCAATACGAAATTGTCAGCCGCAGCGAAACGTGGACAATTTGTTACATTACCAAGAGCTTTTGATAATGATATATCTGACATAAATTTTCTGCAATACAAAATTGTGGATGGGAACGAGTTACAAACCTACAGCATCGATAAACAAAGCGGAATCATTTATCTTCAAAACATGCTGAATTTCACTGATAAACCAAACACGATTTTAAATATATCAATTACCGATGGAGTTCATACAAATTTTGCTCGATTAAGGATTACTTTAATTCCCGAAAACGTTCACAGCCCACTGTTTGAAGAACTGATATATGAGGCAAAAATTTCTGAAAACCTACCATATGGACATAAAATAATTACGGTTCGTTTATGTTTTTAAAAGTTGTTTTTCTGTTTTACCATCGCTGCTTTCTAATCTAATTTCAGGTGAAAGCAATTGATAATGATTTTGGTCAATATGCTAAAGTGTATTACGAAATTGCTTCTGAGGAAATGAAAAAATACTTTGATATAAACCGTAATACTGGTCTGATTACATCAAAAGTTACATTTGATCGGGAATTTAGGGATGAGTACGTCCTAGTGTTAAAGGCAACTGATGTTGGATGTAAATTTGGATTTGCAACTTTAAAAGTGTTCATTGAAGATGTTAATGATAATAACCCACAATTCTTTTTGACAGAATATAAGCTTGTTATAAGTTCTTCAATAGCGCCTACCGATAGCATATTGACAGTAAGTATAATTTAGATAGATATTAAAATCTATTTAGCTACATTAAAAAAAAAATGTTTACTATAGATCTTAAATTTGTATATATAATAATGTTTGCTCTGATTTTCAGATAAAAGCTATGGATAGAGATACAGGCGTTAATAGTAAATTAAAATATACTATTGTTCCTAACGCAATGAAAAAAATTGTAGAAGACCAAATTTATTTAAATGAAAGTAATGGAAATATAGCTATTATTAGGAAACCGTTAAAACATGAAAACGATGTCTTACAATTTTTCATTCGAGTGTCTGACTGCGGAGAGCCGTCCTTTTATAACGACATCCCTGTTTCTCTGGAAATTGTCGACTCGGATGTAACAATTCCAGCTTTTGAAAAACCATATATTAATCTCAAAATAATAGAATCTACATCACCCGGAACTGTGCTAATGAAATTTAATGTTTATGGAAATTATTCATTCAAATTTTCAACTTCACAACAAAGCTCAATTTTTGCAGTATCTGAGAATGGGGAATTGATTCTAATGCAAACATTAGATCGTGAGCAAAATGAAACACATTATCTAGTGATCGTGGCCGAAACTGTGACGTCACCCATTCTATTTGCATATGCTGATGTTATTGTACATGTTACAGATGAAAACGATAATTACCCCAAATTTGATAATATAATTTATAATGCTGATGTCGCAGAGAATACTGAAAAAGTAGCGTCAGTTTTAAAAATAACTGCAACTGATGCTGATAGTGGATCAAATGGCGATATTCGATATTACATTGACGATGAATCAAATGGTATACGCAACATTTTTGACATTGACATTTATAGTGGAATGATCACTCTGTTGTCTTCCTTGGATAGAGAAGTACAATCAGAGTTTAACCTTAAAGTTATTGCCTCTGATAACGGCTACCCAAAACATGAATCAAAAGTTCCAGTGTCTATTAAGATTATTGACTACAATGATAATGGACCACAATTCAAATTGTTTGAGGACTATATATATGTTTTAGAAAATGCCCTTCCAGGAACTGTACTCAAAAACTTGTTACTTTTAGATCTAGATAGTGAAAAGCAAACTATAGAGTATTATATAATTTCGGGAGATAATCAAGCGCAATTTCAAATAGGGAAAACTGGAGAGCTGTTTATATCAAAGCCTCTTGATAGAGAACAAATATCATTCTACAACTTAAGCATCTTAGCCACAGACGGCAAGTTCACCGCTAAGTCGTATGTTCAAGTGCACATAAGAGATGTTAATGACAATATGCCATATTGTTTAAAGCCTCGTTACGACATTACAATAAATGAATCAATAGCGCTTGGAACAACAATAGTTGAAATAAAGGCATTGGATTTCGATTCGAGTAATGATTTTAAATTACGTTATTACTTATCAGGAAGAAGTGCAGATGATTTTGTTATTTGTAAAGAAAGTGGAGTTTTAAGAGTGGCAAAGCTTCTTGACCGGGAACGTATTTCAAAATATAATATTTTTGCACACGTTCAGGATGGAAAAGAATTCAAAAGAGAGTGTGTTTCTGAAGTAATAATCACAGTGAATGACATAAATGATAATGCCCCCATTTTCACCATGTCCAATTACAAGGTGAGCATACAAGAGGATGCACAAATACAAACATTAGTTACAAAGGTTCATGCTACTGATAAGGATTTTGGTATAAACCGAAAGATAAACTACTCATTAATAGGAAAAAATAGCGATTATTTTGGAATTTCAAAATCAACAGGAATAATAAAATTAGAAAAAAACTTGGACCGTGAAACTATATCATTGTATAATTTAACACTTATTGCTAAAGACTTCGGCGAACCAATGCTATCTTCAGTTGCAAACATTGTTATTAATATTTTGGATATAAACGACAATCCTCCAGAATTTACGTTGAGACAGTACTCAAGTCACATACAAGAAAATGTCACACATGGATTTGAAGTTTGTACAGTTTTTGCCACATCAAAAGATATTGGTGTTAATGCTGAAATATCATATTTTATAATAAGTGGCAATGAACAGCGTAAATTCAATATTAATTCCACTACAGGCGTATTATGGGTTAACGGTTCATTGGACTTTGAAAAAACAAAATTTTATTTTTTAACTGTTCAAGCTATTGATGGAGGAAGTCCGCCGCTGAGCAACATTGCATATATAAATATAACTATAGATGATGTAAATGATAACATGCCAACTTTTACGCAAAACATATTCAGAAGTTGTGTGAGAGAGGATAGTTTACTGCATTCTCCAATCATAGATATTAGAGCCACTGATGAGGACTCGGGCATGAATGGGATCGTAAAATATAATATTGTGAAAGGAGACAGCTTAAGGCAATTTCACATAAACAATAGCAGCGGATCAATAAGTTTGGCAAGGGTACTCGATCGAGAAACTATTTCAGATTATGTACTGATTGTGCAAGCCTGTGATTTAGGGATTCCGGAACAATGCAATACTGTACAGGTCAATATAATTATTTTGGACGCAAATGATAATGCACCAGCTTTCTCACACGCGAATTATAGCATCATTTTACAGGAAAGCAGACCATTGGGATATGTTTTTCTTACTTTCGATGTATCTGATGCTGATGAGGTACCCAATTCTACACCTTACACATATGATATACGTTCTGGAAATGAAGGTGGACTTTTTCGACTAGAGCAAGATGGATCATTAAGCACAGCGTCACGGTTTAATCACAAATTGCGTGATACATTTACAATACAAATTCGGGTTTTTGACAACGGCACACCTCCACTCTACGCAGACACGTGGGTGACAATAAAAATAATTGAGGAAAGTCAATATCCTCCAATTTTAACTCCTTTAGAGATTAATGTAAATTCATTTGAAGATGAATTTACTACCGCGTTTTTGGGTAAAGTATATGCGACTGATCAGGACCAATATGATGAGCTAACATTTTCTAAAGCTTCAACATTTGACGAAACCTACCAATCTTCAAAATTATTCAAAATTAGTGAAAAAACTGGAGAAATATTTTCATCTTCTAATTTGGATATTGGCCATTATAAATTAAATGTTTCTGTTACTGATGGAAAATTTACTGTATACACCACGGTGAAAATTAATGTTGAGCTGATAACGATGGATATGATTAAAGAAGCAACAGTAATTAGATTTGGTAAAATCTCTGCAGCAGATTTCTTACTAAGTCATAGAAAAGGCTTTCTTCGATCGATTCGGAACGTGATGAGATGTCGTCCAAAAGACGTAATTTTAATATCATTACAAGAACAAGCTGGAAATTCGTTGGGAAATATTGATCAATATTCTACATATTTAAATGTTGCATTTGCAGTTCACAAGCAACAAATATCTCCAAACTCTGACGCTTTTTTCAGCAGTGATGAAATTCGCTTATCTGTTATCAACAATGAAATTGAAATTGAGAACGATTCAAACTTAATTATTGAAGAAATATTACCAAGTTATTGCAACAGCAAAGACAACATTTGTGTTAATGGGATCTGTAAGCAATTGATTAGTATTGAAAAAAACAATGTATCAACTATTTACACTGATGTTATTAGCTTCGCAGCGCCCTCATATAAATTAATAAAAAAATGTGTGTGCAAGCCTGGCTTTGATGGAAGGTACTGCAATGAAACAGTAAATGAGTGCTCTTCAGAACCCTGTCCTCCAGAACGGAACTGCTTGCCTTCAGAATCGTCAACTAAATATCAATGTGTATGTCCAAAGGGATATTCAGGTTCATTCTGCGAAATCAAAGCATTCAAATGCGACAATGAGACCTGTGATGATTTTTTTTCAACTGCGGTATCATTTGGCGGTAAAAGTTACGCCCATTACAAAATAAATAAAGCCAAAGCTAAAAATATATTGGAAAATCAATTTGCCTACTCCCTACAAATTAGAACAGTGCAACAAAGTGGAACACTATTATATGCCAGTGGAAAAGTTGATTACAATGTATTAGAACTTGTAAATGGAGCTGTAAAATATAAATTTGACTTAGGCTCGGGAGAAGGAGTTGTTAGCGTTTCAAGTACTTATATATCCGACGGTGCATGGCACACAATTACACTAGAACGCACTCTCAATAGTGCCAAACTTATTGTCGATAACAAACATGTTTCCCAGGGAAGTGCTCCTGGAGTAAATGGCATATTAAATATTCAGTCAAATGATATATTTGTCGGAGCTGAAGTTCGGCCGCATCCATCAATTATTGGTTATGAAGATATTCAAAGAGGCTTTATCGGATGTATGGCAAACATAAAAATAGCTATGGAGCCTTTACCTTTATACATTTCAGGAGGCAGCACAGTTGCGGCGCTAAAAAGATTCACAAATGTTGAATTTAAGTGTGATCCTGCTAACGTTCTGGTTAATTTGGGAGTTTGTGGTACCCAACCATGTCTAAATAGTGGAATTTGCAGAGATCTTGGTAATGACAAATTCAAATGTATTTGTCATGCGCGATTTTCTGGAGAGTTATGTGAAATTGACTTAGATCCATGTTCTTCAGCACCATGTTTATTTGGAGGACGTTGTGAAAATCAAGCAGTTAATAATTTCACATGTATTTGTCCAATACACTTATCTGGAAAACGGTGTGAATATGGAAAGTTTTGCAGCCCGAATCCTTGCAAAAATGGTGGAATTTGTGAAGAGGGTGACGGAGTTTCGCATTGTATGTGCCGAGGATTTACAGGACCCAATTGTGAAATTGATGTCAATGAGTGCGAAAATCAACCTTGTGGAAATGGAGCAACCTGTATTAATGAAGCTGGTAGCTTTCGTTGCATATGTCCGTCATTTCTCACTGGCGCAAGCTGCGGAGATCCCCTTTATTCTAATTCTATTTCTACAAAATTAAAGAACTTTTCAATGGAGCACTTAAGTGGAATAATTTCAGGCCTAACAATTGTAATCATCATAATCATCATATTACTGGTTTGTCTAGCTTTTAAGAAAAACTCATCTACAAAAGTTAGAAATCAAAACGAAAAAATCAAAAATAAACACTCTCTGAAGCAAGCGAATCTGAATTCACTTCTAGACAAGGATATTCTTTGCAAATCTAAAGCTAAAATAAGCAATTTAGAAATCAGTCAACGACCAATAAGCTATTCGCCTCCAATAAATGATAGCCTATTTGTTAGTAATACAACATTTGTAAATAATTTAGATATTTTACGAAGTTATGGTTCCGCTGGTGATGAACTCGAAAATATACCTTTCGAATATCAAAAAGTAAATCGAACTAATCAACATGTGAATATAAATCCAAGCAATCTTATCGATGGAGACAACGGACACAAGCAAGAATGGTGTGATCAAATACATTTAAAAACATTTAACGAGAATAAGCTGAATAACGGTATGTACACATTCATAGATTATCTTAAATAATATTCGTCATAATCAAAGTAAAATCTGCATTTGCAGAACGTATATTAGACTATGGCTTTCCAGTTAACCGTCTTTCAAATGGAAAATTAATTCAGGTTGCAATGCCTAAGGTGTGTCAATCTACATCGAATGGCAACTTTGTTGATTTCCCTGGTAATGGGCAATATCACTGGGATTGTTCAGATTGGGTTCGGAAAAGCCACAATCCTTTACCAGACATAACTGAAGTTCCTGGTGCAGAAGTCCCAGATTCCTCAAGCTTCCATAGTAATGACAGTAATGAATCTAAATCCAAACGAAAATATTTAGTTCATGGTAAGTTAAAAAAAAATTAATTGATATTTCAATAAACTTTTAAATTAATTTTGCAGTAGAACGTATCGATCCAACAAGAGATATAGATGCCCTAAATGAAGATATGATATTTCAATATGTGGATCCAGAGATAGAACCATTTATGTTGCCGAATTTAAATAATGAATCCCGTTCAAGGCTAAGTTCATTTAATAAAAGTGAGAATGAAGACTACAAACTGAATACAGGTATGATTAGTATTAGTATCCAATATAAATGGATTTAAAGAATTAACTTATTTTCATGCATTCAGTGCCTTTCCAATCTAAATCAAATCATTTGCGTAAGTTTAATTGTGGGAAAGTGTCGAACTATAAACATTTTTTTTTAATCTGTTTCCATATGATTTCTCAATATTCAATTATGCAATATAGAGAAATCACTAAAAGATATAAATATCTTAAAATAAATATTTAAATGTAAAAATAAACGCGTAATTTTATATAAAGTAACGATTTTTATATTATAATATTATTTATATATATATTTACTTCAACCTATTTTATTTAATGATTATCAGGTAAAGTGTATTTACGTCATCCTGATTCATATTTACCGACGTTACATACTCCAAGTGACACGGACGCGGAAAGCTCTAATAATGAGACAGCTGTGCAGAAAAATGAGTTTTCAAGTAGAAGAGCGATAAGTGGTAATGAATATTTATTTATATATTTAGAATATTTATTTATATTATATTATCATAAACAATCTCTGGTTAAAAAAAAAAAAAAAAAAAAAAAAAACTATGGAAACTATATTGTTCAATAACTTTTTTTGTAAACATACGCTCTTAATAAGAGGAGAGATTATGACATTCATATGTGTCTATTCGCCGAATTTCAAGTCTCTAGTATTTGATATACGGGACTTCTCATTTTTGTTGAATTGTGGGCGAAAGGGGCGTGGAATCAAAAATCCAAATATGTCACAATAGGCGTATTTAATATAGTAATCAACCACAACTTAGTGAACCGTGTGCACGCTAGGGCTCAAAAACAAAACCAAATTTTCGATAGTTATCGATAACCAAGTCTCTAGTTTTTGAGAGATCGCTGCATTCATACGGACGGAGAGACGGTCATAGCTATATCGACTCAGCTCGTTGCGCTGATCAAGAATGGGGTGTGGCACGCCTCCTTCTGCCTATAACATACTTTTAACAAAAAAATTATACCCTGTTTTCCCATTTTCAATGGATTCAGGGTATAAATATATATATTTACAATGTGGTTGTATTGTCAACTGCTATCTAAGCATCAGCTGATACTTAACTTGAAATTTGCTACTAGATAGATTGCCAAGCAATGGAGTAGCTCAGTGGCGAAAAAAATTGTGATGTGTCAAAAATGGTGTGGATTTTTTTCTTTCGAAAAATAGCAAACCTAGTTCGTTGGCGTTTCAAGAACCAAGATACGGTCCGCAGACTAGAAATATTCTTCAAACTGCAAGGGATAAACTAAAAGAAACTTGTATTTTTTAAGATAATTTAAAAAATTATTAGTTGGCATTGGACAAAATGTTCTTGATTATCTACTCCACACTCCTGATTAGATCATTACTAATTACTTATTACTTCCGGATAATTCCTTGGTTTAAATATTCAATACTTAATCATATCTTCCCTATGGTCCTTTGAGAAAGATAAAATCAAGAGATAAATATTACATTATATATATATTTAATATAATTTATTTAATAAGTTACTTTGTTTGGTTACAGGTAACTCTGAGGAAATATATCTCTTTCCATATGCGGCTGGAAAATCTGGTTCAGACAGTAATATCTCTGTTCGACTTTGCGAAATTGAAGACTCGGAACTAGAAGACTTTCTACCGCTGCAAGGAAAATATAGTAGTGAATGACATATTAATTGTATAAAAACATAGATTTTAACTTTGGCCATGATTCCGTTTCATTTTATACTGATTTTATATAAAATAAAACTTTACATACGTAATAATATTTTTTAATAACAATACTGCCTTTTTTCTTATGATGTTTTTAATTAGTCGAAAAGTTTGTATATATAATAGTAATAAGAATTGTACATCCTGTGATATCTTAATGTAGATTACTGTACCATACACAACTCTAGTTTACAATTTTTCTATTATCCATTCTATTCAATTAAAATTGATAGTTTGATTTCGTTTTAAGCCTAGCTTAAATACCACTTACACTGGCACGCCTCCTCTCCCTGTTACCGTTGATTCAGGGTATACTGATTTGAAACTTAAATTGCAATAAATTATGTTAACTTTCGAATATTATTTTTCATACTCGTTTATAATGTATTTATTTTATTTAAAAGAATGAAATCTTATTTTTCCTTTTAAAAATAATAAAAAAATCAGAATAACAGTTAAACTGAGTGTTATCATAAATAAAACGGATATATTGACATTATGGTCAATGTGTTCAGAAATTTTTTTATCATTACTGAAAATTATTTTAGCAAGCTGTTCATTTAAGTTGTCAATAGTAATATTTTCACTTCCTGAAATAAAGATATTCATTAATTTACCTAATATACTAATTTAACAAGTTAATTGTTACCTTCGATAGTATGAACACCCAATTCAATCCTTTTACTATTGGCTAAGGTCGTTGCCACTATCCATTTTAGTTTTTCGCAATTTAATATTGGATTTCTTATCACCTTTGAAAAAGTTTTTAAATTACTGCTGTACAGTCTGGTAGGGAACGACGTGATTTTCATTTCCTTAAACTCTGAAATTCTATTTAAATTTTCTAATAACATTGATTTATGAGAATTCAGTGCAAAATCTAAAATAGTTGTTAAAAGCCAGAAACATGCTTTTTCCATGTGTGAGGAATCTAAGCAATTTGAATCGCCATAGACAGCAATGCGTCCTTCCGTGAACACACTACTTTTTTCATTATGTAAAATTTTATTTTTAAAAATTTCATGATCAAACGGTATTTCTGAATAGCTAATGTTATTGTCCACCGAAGAGTTCCATATCTTACTTTTATCAAATTGACGATATTTGGAATTAATTTGAAATAAACCCATAATTGGTAAAAATTGTTTCGAATCCATGTTTTGTGATTTTCCATTTGTAATAATCTTGAGGTAAATATATAAAAGTTAAGAATATTTATTTTTGTATATTTTATTTTATTACCGATTCTCCTTGATCATTTAAATTGGTGCCAATAACCACATCATCACGGTTGTTTGGAAATGTTTTAAGCGTCGTACCACTTGCGTAATACATTGAATGGTCGCCTAATTTGAAGTGGCCCTCACCAACGAAATCGCCGAACGATATATTAAAGGGTTTCAAAAGATCGTTTAAGGCTGGAATGTTAGCTCCACCAGTATCAGGTATCCACCATTCACGGCTATTTTCATCAAAAAATTTTATATGTTTCATTACCGTCGTATTATACCAATCCGCAAAAATAATAACACTTAAACCATTATCATAAACAAATTTTTCTAGACAGGAAATCTCTTCGTCATAAAATTCTTCTTCGGGGTCGACGATTAATAATACACCATATTCAAGTGGGTTAAAACAAGTATATGGTTCTCTTAACACGTCGATATAGTAACCAGAGTTTCGTAAATGAATATAGGCGTCTCTAAAATTGGTATGAATGTGATCTGCTCTCCAATCAAGGGGATCAGTCTTAATCTTTAAATTGTCTCTTGGTATATAGCCTGGTGGATATCGTAAACTATGAAATTGATCCCACAAAACTCTTTTGTGCCGGGGCGGCTTTGGAGTAATTTTTACCGTCAGTGGAAGCTCTACTTCACTTCGCAGAGTAGTATTTGTGCCAACTGGGATACTATCTATTATAATAATTATATGTCCTTTAGCTAAACCTTCATAATTTTGTGCTTTTTCATTAACAGCTGAAATTAAAAAATAAAGTTTGTTATTTTTATTTTATATTTTAATTTTAATTTAAAATAACAAGTAAGAATGTGTCAATCGAGCGTAACGGACTACGTGAGGCTCCCCAAAGACATTCGATGCGGATTATCAACGTGTGTATTAATCTCAATATTCGAGTCTCTGTAAAGCTCACGTACCGGAAGTTCTAGCTCTTAAACTTTAAAAGATTCAGATTTATCTGATTTGCCAACCCCCAATGGGCATAACCATAACTTGTTGATTTTTCAACGCCAACCAATGATTCAAATTGCAATCCTTATATGGCCATACCTCTAGTGAGCGTATCAGGATAATCTTGAAACCTTACCTGACAATGATGACACATGGGTACATATTTCAAATTTCAAGTTTCTAGCTTCAATAGCGCCGAAATGGTTTGCGGACGGATGGCGGACGGACATTGCCCAAAACCAATATAAAATTTTCCCTTTGGGAACAAAGTATAAAAATTATAATAGATGAATGCTTCTAAAACAAAAAGTGCACGATTTGCGAGTAATTTTGCATGTTTTCCTACCGCGCGATTTCTCAAAATATCCAATTATTTCATAATGCAGAACTTATCTATCTGCAGCTATTTAGGTTTTTTGAAAGATATAAAAACAAGTAAATAAACTTTAGATTAAAAAATATCCTAAATTATTTGAGCTGATAAAGCAATCATCACAAGATTCATTTATTCATTCAACAACAAATGAACAAACGCACACACGCTCTATATCATCTCATGTGTGTCAACATGCTAGATCTTAGGTATCTACTATTTAATTTACGTGAGTTGTAATTTTTGGTGAATTGTGGTGATATCCAATTCAGAAGCTGAAATAATTTGCGTAGTTTTATAGCAATCTCTCACAAGCTTCAAAACAAAGCCAAATTATCGATAGCTATCGATAATAAGGAAAAGGGATAAGAAAAATTAAAACAAACTCGTACTGTGTATGTTACACACGAATATTCTGCTTATACCCTGAATCCATTGAAAATGGAAAGCTAGGGTATAATGTTTTTGTGAAAATGTATGTAACAGCCACACGCCACAAAGTATATAGATTCTTGATCAGCTCGAGGAGCAGAGTTGAACTATCCCTGTCCGACTGTCCGTCCGTACGTGTAAACGCGTCGAATTGTTAAACCACAAAAGCTCGAGACTTGTATAAAAATCATATGCGTGTGCCAATGTTTTTTGCTATCAATAAATAGATCTCTTAATGATTGATATATCAGCTCAAAGAATTCATGGTATCTTTTAGTCGAGCCATCTCGACTAAAGTTTTCTTACTTTTTTTTTATTTCAAGTTTCTTCGTCGCTTGTGAAATGGCTGCGACAGGGCTAGATCAACTCAGCTCTTTGAGCTGTAATTTATGGGGTGTTCACGCCTTCTTCTGCCTTTAAAATACATTTTCACAAAACAAATTTACGCTGAAATTTTATTTTCAATGGATTCACGGTATAACTAATTTTTTGTTGGTATTTTTATATGGTGTATAATAATTGTATGACATAGTTAATAAGTAAATTAAACCAGAAAGTGAAAATAAATGTATAAGGCGCCTTTTCATACTATAGACTCGTTACATCAACAGAAGTTTTTAAATATGTTTCAAAATGTTATGCTTTTCATTTCCCGTTGGAATTGAAGATTGAGTTAAATTTATATGTAGTGATTTATTTAAGGCTTATATATATATTACATAAAAATACAGAACGCCTTAAGCTATTCAGCCGAAATCTTCCTAGATAAGATAAAGGTCGTAGGTAGCCCAGTGGGACTAACAGTTATTGTGCAAATTAACATTGGAAATGGTGAGCATTACTGATTTGATTGAGTTGATATTGTGCATGTTTCTTACCAATATAAACTGATATCCACCCAGTCCATGGCCAAAGCGTATTTGAATATGACGTAGAAATGTTTAAGAAGCGACCAAAATGTTGAGGATCTGGAACCCATTTCGGCTCACCTATAATTTTTCCAGTTACAGATATTCCATTAAGAATCGTAACATTTACAATCGCCGCAGTGCTTCCATAAAATAGGGGTTGACTACTGTATGGCCACATGTAATCTGATGTGAAATCAAACGAAGAAGGGATGAGACTAATTTTTGGCTTGTATGCTAGGAGTAACTGCATGCTTTTCAGTAAATTTAGCTTTCCTTGACCTTGCTCAAATATATTATAATTTGCTAGCCTTTCAGCTCCTTCAACCAGCACTTGTTTCAAGGATGACGGATTAACCAAATCTATTTTGTGCGAAGCACCACTTCTCAATAAGGCTGCGACTCCTGCAACAACTGGCGATGAGACAGAAGTTCCCGATAGTCTTCTGCATCCGTAGCGCACGTCACTTCCCTCAACTTGACTGCCATACGTGACAATGTCCAATCCTATTCTACCATAACCTAGCGGAAGTTCCCAGGTTGTCATTCCTCTAGAACTGAATCTGGCGATGTGATTTTCAAAATTAATACTACCTACGCTGATTACATCGCTTTGATCACCCGGATTATTTAGTGTTCCGTAAATGGGACCATCATTCCCGGCCGCCGATATCATAATTATATTATTTGCCGATAGTTCTAGGACCTTATCGACAAATGGTGAATCCATAAAATCGGGCCCACCGATGCTTAAATTGATAATGTTCACTTTTTTGTAAATTGCATAATTGAAAGCATCCAAAAACCACGAAGTATATGATACCTTTAATTTAAAGAAAGTTGTTAGCGAGACAGAATATAATAAGTTAGAGAAACTGAATTATATATACGAGAAATAGATTGTTTGTTCGCTGAATCGTAAGGGTATGATGTTCTTCAAATCCCATCCAGCAAAAAAAAAATATTCGAAGGATAATCTAATCCTTATTTAATATCTGTATCGTTAAATATATTTTTATGATTACCTGGGAGTTTGTGAAAACTTTATATATATGTAACTCAGCATCTGGAGCTAATCCCAGACACTCCTTTGAGGAAGCTATCACACCTGCCACGAATGTTCCGTGGCTGACGCCGTCATCTAAAGATTTCTCATTTGTCCAGTTTGTTCGCTCTTTGACGTTCCGAAAATGAGGATGATTTCGAGTTAAGCCAGTATCAAAAATTGCTACTTTAACACCATTTCCAGTAATTCCGAGCTTCCAAAGAACATCAGCATGTAATGAGTAAGCCACATGCTGTGGTTTTCCGGAGTTCACGTGTTTGTTTCGAGCGACTCCTTGGGTATTGCGAATATTATGTGTGAAGTTATCTGTGTTGTTGAATGAAAGATATCTTTGCACATAATGATGACGAGAAATACTTTTAACAGCGGGGTGAGCCCTAACAAATCGAAGCGTCTGTGCAATTTGTGTGCAATTTCTATCCAATATACGTAAAATGTCAAAATCACTTGGATAGTAACTAGCTAAATTATACCGGGATATAATAGACCACTTCGATACCTAAAAATATATATTTTATGTACTTTTTACGAATTCTATGATATATAAAATGTATACATACATTCCCTTTTATTAATCTTTTAAAAATAAATGATTTCCTAACTTTCGTATAGTATTTTGAATGATAGATGACAATAAACTCGTTAGGAATATGATTCTCCTGAAATTTTATTCCTTTAGAAGTGCAGAGCTTATCTTCTTTGAGGGTGCATTCAGCTATAAAAAAGGCAAGAGCCGCACTTATAAGAAATACATATTTTAATGCACTCATTTATGACGAATGCTCCAAGCAATAATAATAAATATTTGGTTCACAATGTATGAACACTAACGTCAAGATAGCGTCTTGAATAAAACTAATTTCAGTTTGGAAAATGTAAAGAAACACAATTTAATAATATATCATATTCATTCTTTTTTTTTACAAAAAAAAAAAAAATTGATAACTACGATTGTTTGTTGATATAGACTAAAATAGTAAATGTAAGGATTATAAAGACATGAAAAACATTTGAATGCAGGCAAATTTTTATACTCTGATCCTAAAGGGGAAAGAAGTATACGAGAATTAACTTCTAAGTAAAATAAATGGTAATCCAAAATAATTTAATATAATTAAATTAAAGTGAATTCAATGTCATTTGACATACATTAAAAATTCAAATTCATAAATTTGAAATATCTGAAATATGTTTTTGAAACTTTACTTTTGTATCCTTATTTAGTAAAATAAGTATTTATATTAATTTCTTTATTTTCTTTTGCTTTAGCACGAAAATTAGGTTACAGAAATTATTAGTATCATATGATATAACTAAAACTATAGCTAGAAATAATAGCTTATGCTAAAAAAAGAGAGAGCATTGTAAAAAGAAAAGAGTTGTGGAATGCAAGTATTTAATTCTTAATACTTCAACCAAACATTTGAGATCGAGACGTGCTTTTATTATTAGACTCAACTCTTTTTCTGTTATGTAGTTTGCTTACTCAATCTATTAAATCGTTACTAGAACTTGATTTTTTTCAGTATTTTTTCTAATAATTAAATATCGAGTTCTTTTGAAAGTATATGCAAAAATATCAAAAAATAATAATAATAATAAAAATAAGTAAGTGATATTCTAATAAATTAATATTAGAATCTTACATTTATTTAGACCAGACTTTAGGACAAAATGCGCATTAACATTTTACCTTTCGATCTAATATTAATTATTAAAGATTTAATATTTATATTAAAGCACAGGATATTTAACAGTCGAGTCTCTTATTTAAATTTTCAGTTTTTATTTTAATTTAGCCATGGAGTCAACAATCCCGTGATTCGGCTGAAGTTCTCTCAGAGCTTTGAAGGGAAAAGTATCTAAAAGTTGAGCATGCGCAGAGCGAAATGAAAATGTTAAGGATAAATACAATTATTCTTGTCAGTCAGAAACATTGGTCTATTTTGTAACTGATAAAAATTTTTGTTGACTTTATATTAATAAAATTTTCAAATTTGCTTAAAATCAGAGGGAGAAGTTTCTCGAATGGAATAATTATAAGTTTGACGCAAAAATAGCAATATGGTAAGTTATAAACTAACAGTTAAGCGTTTAGCTAGTTCTTTCATGAAGGTAGGTATGTATGTATGAATGACGTATTACATACATATTAATATGAATATAGATACATATTCATTTAACAATAATTTGAAAAATAGAAATTGAAATATAGAATAAATTTAACGTTAAGTATGCATTTACTTAGAATATTACCTATTTTTCTTTACAACATTTTATAATAAGGAAATTATTTTAATAATTTTAATAATGAAATTAGGTCTTTATAATAGGATAAAAGCCAACTTCCTTTATACGAAAATAGCCTACATCACAGGGTTATATTATTATAAATTCAGGTATATTCATTTGTATAAATGCGAACTAATAAAAATGGAGAATATATGCAGTGTTACGGAATTTATAGTTATGTAAGTAATGTATGAATCTGCGATGCATTATATACTGTATACGAGGGCTACTATATAAGTATATGAGTATATACGAATTATTGACTTTAAGACTTTAACACTTTTATTGGATGCTAAAAAAACAAGTACATAAGTACATACATTCACAAATAATAATTTAAAAAATTTATATTTTTATTTACTTAGAATTTCAAATTAATTTTATGACATTGATACAAGCTTTAGTAATTAAGTTGAAATTCAAAGTTTTTATATATTTCTATATATCTATGTATATATTTGTATTTATATTATATTTTAAACCTTTAATAATATTGTTAAATAATAATAATATTGTAGATTTTTTAATTTGAACGAAGAAGAAACCCAACCGATATACATATATAATAATAATTAAATTTGCGAGATACATATGTGTTTAAATGGACGGATGAAGAGCCGAACAGATGTTCGGACAAACGGTTAATCAACTGTGTTCGTCTTCCTGATCAAGAATATTTATGTGTGTCATTTCCCATAACCATTGCATTAGCATCTGATATAACAAACGAGTATTATGAAATATCATGAAAAAGTGAAAGTCAAAAGTCATTCGGTTCTTCACGTCTTCTGGAAAACTACACACGTGAGCCAATGCAATTATTTGAAGCTTTATAACGCTTCATAAAAACGGAACTGGTCACCTCGCCTTGAATTGGCAATAATATTTTTGGTAACCGTAAGCTGATGTATTTTTTATTAACAAGAAGTTTTTCAACGACTTCGTCTAACATATAGAAAGTGAGAATGTTGTGACAACTGTGTGATGGTGTGAGGGAGTATTTATGAAATCTCAACAGTATTTCAAGAAACATTTTTGTATATTCTAGCTATTACTACAGAAATACACTATGGATTTAGATATAATCTATACTCCATATTTCAATCTTTATCCTCAATAGCGGTGTAATAATAAGATTAAAACAAGTAACAAAACGCTAGTGGAGATGGCCCGACTAAGAGATACCCTGAATCCTTTGAGTTGTAATAACAATCATTACAAGTTTTATTTCTCAAAAACAAAACCAAATTTTCGATAGCTATCGATAATAAGGAAAAAGTTATCGAAAAACAAACTTATACTGCATATGGTATACACGAGTATTATGTTTTTTTTATTTCAAGTCTCTAGCTTTTGCCGTTTGCCAGATCGCTGCGTTCATACGGACATACAGACACACGGACGGACGAATAGATCAACTGAGCTGTTCAAGAATATATATACTTTAAGGGGTGTGATACGCCTTTTTCTGCCTGTTACTTACATTGTCACAAAAAGATTCCACTGAGACCAATGACGATAAGATGTGTTTAAATATAAGTTTGGACTACACATAATTGTCGGTCACCCTCCAAAGTCAATCTTTAAATTAAACCACTTGACATTGAACTTGCTTATTGGTGTTATCTACATATCAAGCACCAACACTTGTGAATTTGCGATTTCATCAACTGTGCTGAAGCTTAAGCTGAAGAACGTCCACTCATACGGACTGTCATCACACATATATACTCATACACATCTAGTCGATTTCATCACCGAAATAATATTTGATGCCGAATCAAAAATATAATATATTTCAAGTGAAGAGAACGATTTTTATAGTCATAGATTAGCATGATTGTAAATAAGGAGAGGCAAAAACCCCACACGACTAGGAGATATCCTGATCCCATTGTTCCGCCATAGTTTCTGAAAAGCTCGTATGTAAAACAAATTCGCGTCACTTAAATCTGTGGCATGGTATTACAAATGTCGATCAAAGAAGAATTTTGCAAAAACCTTTTAAGAATAGATAATAGTAACTCACTTTTGCGTATCCACAATAAAAGTTCCGTTTCTATTGGGGAAGAGGGGGATTTTCTGCGGATGCAGCTCAAGCTGAACTATGGAAATTTAATTGTTAAAAAGTTTTAAATAAACTTTAAAGCACACTATTATAAATATGTGATGACGTTTCAAAATTTATGTTTCTATTACATGATCAGTCAGTTGCAATATTTTTATGAATTGATGGTAAAGAGTTTTTATTTTTTATTTTGACTTGTGTGCTAGGACTAAAAACAAAGTTAATATTTCAATAGTTATCGATAATAAGTTAATAGTTATTAAAAAAAAATAAACAAGTAAGAAAACTCTAGTCGGCGCGCCCGACTAGGGGATACCCTAATCCCACCCGCTCTTAGTTTTTATACCCTGAATCCATTGAAAATGGAAATTTCAGGGTATAATGTTTTTGTGCAAATGTATGTAACAGGCAGAAGGAGGCGTGCCACACCCCATAAAGTATATATATTCTTAATCAGCTCGACGAGCTGAGTTGAACTAGCCCTGTCCGTCTGTCCGTCCGTCCGTCCGTCCGTCCGTCCGTCCGTCCGTGTAAACACCTGGATTTCTGCAACCACAAAAGCTAGAGACTTCAAATAAAAAGCAAAATGCTCGATAATACCATACGCTGTACGAGTTTATTTTTTTTTTTCGATAACTCATCCCATTTCTTTTTTATCGATAACTATCGAAAATATCGCTTTGTTTTTGAGTTCTGGCGTGCACACCGTTAAAGATAGAATCGTGCACTAAGTTGTGTTTGATTGCTATATTGAATCCGCACATTTTGTCATTTTTGGATTTTTGATGCCACGCCCCTTTCGCCCACAATTCATCAAAAACGATAACTCACGTATATCAAATACTAGAGACTTGAAATTTGGCAAGTAGGTACATTTGGATGTCATAATAACTCCCCGAAAATTTCATTAAGAACATAGGTCGAGAAAAAAAGTTATTAAACAATAAAGTTTCCATAGCACAGCCTTTGCTGCAGCCGCAATACTGCGCAGTGAGCATATTATGTGCATGCATATGTTTGTGTGTGTGTGTGTGCATGTGTTGGTTACTATTAATGAATAAATGAAACTTTTTATGATTGGTATTACAGCTCAATGGATTCAGGGTATCTCTTAGTCGAGCAGTCTCGACTAGAGTTTAGTTACTTGTTTAATATAGTCCATAACTCGTATGTACAACCATATCACGCGACTTAAATCTATGCCAATGGTACTAAGAATGTCGATCAAAGAGGAATTATGCAAACAAATGCGACACAAAGATTATACCAGCTCACTTTTGCAAGCTCACAAGAATTGTTCCGTTACTATTAAAGAAGAAGAATCGAAAACATATTCGCACAACGACACACAGCGCCACACAGCTCACAAGAATCGTTCCGTTACTATTAAAGAAGAAGAATCGAAAACATATTCGCACAGCGAAACACAGCGCCTACGACTGTGACACACAGCGCCTGCGACTGTGACACAGCGGCGAGTCGCAATTGGAAGTAGGTAGCAAAAACAATTCAAACACAATTCGACCCAAACTCAAAGGCAATTGCGGTTCTTAGAAAATTTGTTCGCGAGCATTTGCATGTATGTGTGCACATGTATACATAATGAACATGTACAAGCGCCAGCTGGTCTGTGTGCGCTTTGCAGTTCAATCGCTGTAGATCTGGCCAAACATTTTGTTTAATAACTTTTGTGTTTATCAACGGATTTTGATGAAACTTTCACCATATGATTTAAATAATTGATTTAGTTTTCAAAAAGACCAAACACCATATATATTGCAACTGAAAATAATTTTCAAAATTGTGGGGAAATTTGGGGCCGGTATCCAAATGTAACAAAAACCGAAATTGGTAAAAATACACATAAAGCTACATGCGAAATTTGGAGTCTCTAGCTCTAAGATAAAAGATAAAAAATCATAACTGATTTTTCATATGGTTTTAAATCGATAACAAATATTCAGGAATAGTTATCGATTTTCTGAAACAAACTCGATATGCGCGTCCAATATACGCGCCTAACAAAAAAAAATTCAAGTCTCTAGCTCTTATAGGTTCTGAGATCGACGCGTTCATACATACGGACGGACGGACGGACGGACGGACGGGCAGACAGACGGACAGGGCTCAATCAACTTGCCTTGTCGTCCTGATCAAGAATATATATACTTTTGGGGGTGTGGCACGCCTCCTTCTGCCTGTTACATACTTTTAACAAAAACATTATACCCATTTTTCCCATTTTCAATGGGATCAGGGTATAACAAGTAACGAAACTCTAGTCGAGACTGCTCGATTAAGAGATACCCTGAATCCATTGAGCTGTAATACCAATCAATAAAAGTTTCATTTATTCATAAATAGTAAACAACACATGCACACACACACACACACACAAACATATGCATGCACGTAATATGAATACTACACAGTTTTGCTGCTGCAGAAGAGGCTGTGCTATGGAAACTTTATTGTTTAATAACTTTTTTACTCGACATACATTCATAATGAAATTTCAGGGTTGTGATTATGACATTCAAATGTACCTATGTGCCAAATTTCAAGTCTCTAGTATTTGATATACGTGAGTTATCGTTTTTGTTGAATTGTGGGCGAAAGGGGCGTGGCATCAAAAATCCAAAAATGACAAAATGTGCAGATTAAATATATCAATCAAACACAACTTAGTGCACGATTCTATCTTTAACAGTGTGCACGCCAGACCTCAAAAACAAAGCGATATTTTCGATAGTTATCGATAATAAAGATGGGACGAGTTATCGAAAAACAAATAAACTCGTACAGCGTATGGTATTATTGAGCATTTTGCTTTTTATTTGAAGTCTCTAGCTTTTGTGGTTTCAGAAATCCACGTGTTTACACGGACGGACGGACGGACGGACGGACGGACGGACGGACGGACGGACAGACGGACCGACGGACAGGGCTAGTTCAACTCAGCTCGTCGAGCTGATCAAGAATATATATACTTTATGGGGTGTGGCACGCCTCCTTCTGCCTGAAATTTCCATTTTCAATGGATTCAGGGTATAAAAAAAACTCGTGCAGCGCACTGACCGATATAGCTAGAACGACTCTGCACAAATCGTTTGCGTTCGTTCGGACAGACTTTTTTTTTTTCATTTGGCAACAGCAATGAAATTTACGGAGAAAGATTTTGACATTCAAATGTACTATTTGCCAAATCTCTAGTCTCTAGTATTTGATATACGTGAGTTGTCATTTTTTGTGGGCGAAGGGGGCGAGGCATCAACAATCGAGAGATGAAAAAATATGTGTATTCCTTATAGCAATCTACCACAAATTATTACACGATTCTATTTTGAGTGGTGTGCACGCTAGGCCGCAACCTGAAATTTAATTTTCAATGGATTCAGGCGATAAAAACATTTTTAACAAGTAAGAGTTGAGCCAACCCTAAGTATCCAGTAAATTCAGTAAAATCATATATAAAATGTGCATTATACTGTATGGTATATAATGAATACGTATATTTTGTATGTAAATTAATAATTCTTTAATGATAATCCTGCGTCTCCTGTGTTTCCTCCAGTAAATGGTGGACTTCAGCGAAGATTATGTTAAGGAATTAATCCCAATCAATTGGAGTATTAATTCCAATCACTGGCGTTGTGGCTAGTGATATTATAGTGAATAATATGTCAACGAAAAATCCGGAGTAATAATGAACAGTCTCTTGCTGTTTTCATTATAAACAGAAGTAAAGTTAGACTTATTGCTACTTATTCTAACAATGCAGAATAAGAACTAATCATGGTTACTTGATCACTTTTACTTGATTGAATACTTGATTCCTCGAGCATTGGAATACTTGATTACTCGAGTATTGAAATACTTGATTCCTTCAGTTTCCAAATGATGTTATGATTGCAGCTGCAAGGCTTTAGTTACCAGAGGCTTGAATTGATTGGGAATTATAAGGCCTTACAAGAAAGTCACTTGAAGGTTGGTGAATAACGACAGAATTTCAGGGTTGCTTGGCAGAACTATTGATAACTACTAATACGATGTCATCACGCCAGTGCGAGAGTTAAGCGTTAAGCAGAGGAGAATTGTGCCACTGAGGGTTATGTTCACTCCTACGCCCTTTACGAACCATGCCACGGTTGAGCGCAAGAAAGACTACGGTGACTTTTGTAACCGCAAATATGTGAATATTTTTGGTTTTTACACCCTGAATCCATTGAAAATTTAACAGCCAGAAGGAGTCGTACCACACCCCATAAAGTATATATATTCTTGATCACCTCGACGAGCTGAGTTGCTTCTATCTGTAGGCTACTGACTTGCCGCCTTATGGCATCTCGCTCTGCGTGAAAAACCTGTTTTAATCGATTCTCACCATCGACTATAGCTTTTAATTGGAATGGATCCATGATTGTTTCGTTTTGGGTTTGTGTGTCTTCGCTTAGATTCTTTAGAAACAAGGTACCGTCGCTGTCGTATTCCTGCTTTATCTCTCTTTGTATTCAACTCATCAGTTGTAATAACAAAAAATACAATTTTATGCAGCTCGCAATACAATTAAATTGAAATTGAAAAAAATAGTACGATTGTTGTTGCCCAAAAATATGATATGTATAATGCAACAAGTCAAAATCACAGAAATATCCTTCACTTAATTACTCGTTGAACACTCCACTTACATGATATTTGATGAGGTGTGGTTCCTAGCTCGATTAAGGTTAGGTCCTATATGTACGTTGGGCGCCAATTAATAATAATAATAATGAATTGATAACTCTCTGAGGCTTGTTTGTGGTTTGTTTTCTACGGTCTTTAGTATCTGTGAATAATCCAGTGGAGAGAGCTTTGCTGGTCTGCCTTTAGAGCTGTTTAATGCCAGTCTATTTTCTTGTTGTTCTACGTTTAAAATTAAATATTTCAGCCAACTCCTTGCTGGTCTATGTATAATATACACTATTTGTATCAAATTGTTATCGGTGTAATTCCAATAAATTATTAAAACGAATGAATTGACGGAAGCATTGATGTCCCGTTAGTTTTTTGCTATTTATTTTCTAGTATTTGATATACGTGATGGTAATTTTTAGTGAATTGTGGGTGATGGGTATTCATTACAGCAATTTAATAAGCGCAATCTCATAAATTTTATGATGTGAGTGTTAAGGCTACACATCAAGCAAAATTATCTATTATCAACAATAAGCAAATAAGTTGATTTATCGCAAAAACTTAACCTATAACTTAACTTATACTTAATATGTATATACATATATATATTTATATACTCATATACTTATACTCTACACATTTTTACAAAAATATTAGACTTTGAAACTGCACTTTAATTTGGTTCTGGAGGCAATAAGTAAAATAAGAATGGTCAATCAACATTGTTCCCTATTTTAAGATACAAATTAATTGGCCTTCTTGAAACAAAAAAATATTAAACCAACTTCAGTTTTATGTAAGAATTGCATATATTAATTTACATACTTATTTTTTTGAATAAATGTCCAGAAGCACAAATGACATAAAGTGCAATATATTTTTTCCACAGATAAGGTTTATTTGCAATCAGTGCGCGACTATGGAACTCTTCATTTATATTTTGGTTTTAACGATTTCTTTTAATGGTAAGTAAAAACAATTTAAAAAAAAACTAGAAGACTCTAGTTTACTGCGCAATTTATCGGTGCCAGCGCTGCGACTTCAGCGTTAGATGTACCATGGAAACTTAATTGTTGAATACCTTTTTTTCTGTTAATTAAACTTACGGGGTGAGATTGTGACATATATCTATTCGCCAAATCTTAAAGCTTTAGTATTTGATATACGGGACTTCTGAGTTTTTGTGTATTGTCGGCGAAGGGGGTGGCATCCAAAATCTATGGATAAAATATGATGGAATGGAGTCCATGATAATGGAACCGAATTCTCGATAGTTTTCGATAATAAGGAAAGCTGTCGAACAAATAAAACAAAGCCGTACTACGTATGGTATACACGAGTATCTGTTTTTTATTTCAAGAGTCTAGATTTTATCATTTATGAGATCGCTGGCATTATGTCATCTTCTGATTATGGATGTCACCGCACCTCCTTCGCCGACAATTCAAAAAGCATTCCAACAATTCCAGTATATTAAACACTAGACTTGAGATGTGGCAAATAGGTACATTTAAATGTCATATCTCTTTAATAAAAATGTATGTCTAAAAACATTATTATTTAAATCTTATTTTACAAATAAGTTTCCATAGTACACCATATGCTGCAGCGGCAGGGACGTCGCTGCCTAAACTGCGCAGTAAGCATAGCACATGTATAAACATGCGTGCGTATGTATGTGTGTGTATTCATGTGTTTTAATTCGAGTTATTATTCGTTAAAGTTTTATTACATCTTAAATAAACTCTATATTAATTCTATAATTATACTTAAGAGATATTAAAAGAAAGTTTTCATTAGACAATTATATTTGTTTTTTTTTTTTTTTTTTTTTTGGCAGTGTCCATATCAGACGCATCACTTATAATACCAGAAAATGACGGCCCTACGACAGCACCAAAATTTTTGTCTAGGGGCCACCTTTACAAAGTAATAGTTGGCGAGACAATTGAATTACCATGTAAAGTGCAAAATCTTGGTTCATACGTATTGCTATGGAGAAAAGGTTCTTCCGTACTTACTGCTGGTCATTTAAAAATTTCAAGAGATCAGAGATTTAAGATTGGGGCAGACTATAATCTACAGATAAACGGCGTTAGGACCCAAGATGCCGGCGACTACATATGTCAGCTGGGTGATCAGGAGAACCGAGATCAGGTCCACACGGTTGAAATATTGGGTATTTAATAAAAATTAATATTATTTGAAAATTAATAACTTAATATTTTCACAGTTCCACCAACGTTGAGAGCTCTTCCACATAATGGTCAAGTAACTGCTCGGAAGGGAAGCACTGTTACACTGGAGTGCAAGGCATCGGGCAACCCAGTTCCAACAATATACTGGTTTAAGAAAGACGTTTACTCTGGACCAACACATTTGTCAGACAGTTCAACATTGATTCTGGAAAATGTCGATAGACACCATGCAGGGACATATCAATGCTCCGCCGATAATGGTGTTAAAGAACGTGTATCAATGGATATCCAGCTAACAATCTTATGTAAATAAATTTGCCAGTCATTGGATTCGTAGACACTATATTTTAATTTATATGCTTACATAAAATGAATACTTAAAATCTTGAGGGTATTTAAATTGCTTTTTTTTTCTTTTTAAAAAAGCGCCTCCGGAAATTACAGTGGAGAAAGCATGGGTTCACGCCTCAGAAGGATATGATATAGAACTTGTATGTGTTGTTCATGGAGATGTAAATTCTGAAGTAAGTTAAACCGCCATAATATTAAAGTGGAATTTGAGAAGAAATTACTGTTTTTTACTTGAATAGATGCTGTGGTACCAGAACTCGTTCTTATTGGATCCAACTGATCGACGCTCGATGTATCCTCATGATGACAGATATAGTCTTATTATTAGAAATTTTCAACAAACTGATTTTGGGAACTACAGTTGTGTCGCCGATAATGCGCTGGGACGTACGAAAAAATACATTGAGGTTTCTGGAAGACCGGGTCCAGCTGATTTTATTTCCCCAGCATTGAGTGGTTTTCTAGATCATTATAATTTGACGTGGACAATAGAATCGATACCACCCCTGGATGAAATTAAGTTATTGTATCGAAGGTTGCTGGTAAATATTAAAAAAAAACTGATTCATGAGAGACATATATATATTAAATAATGGATGACAATTTTAGATGAATGAAACATATCAGCATCCTGGTAAATGGCACGAATATCATATTAAACCAATTCCAATTCGGACAGACGGCACACACTATTTAATGTCCTACGTTGTACGAAACTTGGAACATAATGCTGTCTATGAAGCAATAGTGCAGGCTAAAAATAAATATGGATGGAATGAGGTTAAGATAAAAGCTTTACAATTCTGTTTTAATGGTGAACATAACATCAAATTATAGGAAAACACTTTTTATTTTATAATATTAATATTTTTAATGATTTACATTTTAATTATTACATTTTAGATAAGCGATATTCATCAGTTTTACACACGAAATCACGATCTTCTTCTCGACATCGATATGGAATATAAAATGGGAATTTCAAGTTGCCATAGATTTGCAATCACCATGGACTCTATTATATTACCTTGCGTTATTTTAGTTTTATTGGTCAATATTTTTTAAAAACATTTACTCATTTGCAAATATAAGTTCAAAGGTGCCTTACTATGTATTTAGAAACTGTACATATTTCAAAATTTAGTATATATTACAAATTATGTTTATATAAGAGACGGATACACTAAAACTTTTAAATTATTATACTAATAACTTAGTTTCTTATGTTAAATCAAAAATATCGTAAACAAAATAGAATATAACCCTTTGTAAATACATATAGGAAGTTAAATAAATGTAATTTATATTGTATTGGTTATTATTGATTTATCATATCATGTTTCAAATATAAAATCATAAGTATTAAAATTACTAATTTTATTTATTTAATAATTTTATTAATAGTGTAATACATATATTACATAAAATTTAGTTTGAAAATTAAATTTAGTTTAATTAAAATCATCCTAAGCGTATTAAATGTTATGAACTATTTTCTTTTTATAACGCATATTGCAGTATGTGTGTTAATATCGCATAAATATTGACTAAAACAAAAAAAAAAAAAAAAAAATCACTAGTCAAGGAACTTTTTTCTATAGATTGTTTGTCATGATGAATACGTGGAACTAAGTGTTTGATTGAGTTTTTTAAATTAGCTCATGGAATATAGTTTTCTAAATCAATATAAATTTCTACATGTCTTAAATTATTTATATATCTGTCAAAATATTGGAATGAAAAAATATATCTTACATATGATTTTCAGGTAAATAGTACTAAAGAATTTGAGGACTACAGCTAGTAGTATGTTTACTATATCCATGACATGACAATTAGTTATAAAACTAAATATACAGCATCATTGAAGTTTTACATATAAGGCAAATATGTATTTAGTAGATCTAAATGAATACCTAATGAACGTATTGTAATAATATCAAACCAAAAAAAAAAAAAAAAAAAAAAAAAAAAACGTCCATTTTAACGTAAATCCCAAATTAGTAATAATTCAACATTTAAAATAAAATTACTACAAATTATTAATCAACTTATAAACTTAAAAAAGGCTTATATACTTTAGGTTTTTGTTTTTTATTTTTTCATTATCTTTCATTACCTAAAATAATAAATCTGGATTCTTGAAATATTAAATATTTATATCTGAATATCAACTAAAACATCGTTCAAATAATAGACTATGTATACAGACATATATATAATGAAGCTCATAAAATGTTAGAAAAAATAGCATCGAAGAAGAATTAAAAATGAATCGCTTTTAGCCCATTATATAGCTCAAGTGCGGTAGCTTCAATTGCAAAAAAAATTACAGCGCCCTTATATTCTTTTGTATATATGTGTGTATGCAAGATAAAGGGCTTAAGGGTATCTATTAGATGGGAAGTTCAGACTAGAAAGCTCTTCCGTTTTCTTTGATGAAATTGATCTATTTCTTATGTTATGTAAAGTATGTTATGTATAACATATATATAAATATATATTTATGCAATTAAATAACAATTTTTCTAATTAATATTTTTAGATATATAAATAGTTAAGTACTTTTAAAATCTAATTGCTATGTTTGGACTTTAAATATAATCTTAAGATTTTCGAGAGTATTCAATATTACGGCGTTTGACAAATAATATTTTTGGATTGATTAATTATGAATAAAATAATGTTATCATTTGACGTTGTATTAACTAAAGGGCGCTGCTAAAAAAAAATCATATAGTATGATAGGCTTAAAAATTTAATAAAAATTATAACTATAATTTTTAATGTATTATTTGGATCGCTCCTAAATTAGGTACTTTGACTGTTTAAGCCTTGAAAACAAATCGTTTTACGTTAATCAACCTTTAAGTTAAATTTATGTTTCTATTCCTTATGAAGTTGTAAAAAGTTGACAGGTATATAAAAAATATGGGCTTTACTTAAAATTTTGAATGTAAAGTAAATTACTGAATTATAACCAAGGCAAGATAATTTTATTTAAATTGTTTTAAAAAAATTCACCACATTTGAATTAGTTGACCTAAGTAATACTTTAAAGTTGCTGTTATTATTTTTGTTATTAAATTCTAAGTGATTAACCCCAACATATATATTTTATAAACGCAAGACCGCAATTTTTAAAAAAATATAGGAAATAGAGTATTGCCCTGTAAACCCCTACTTGGGCTCCTCTGTTTGCCTAAGTAGTGATATACAGGGATATAAGGATAATCAATATAATCAATTTACATAGGTCTAGTAAAAAGATAGCCATGTCGTAAAAAAACGGAAACATTACTTTCTACACAATTTTTATGGTATTCTTAGCGTTCTTTATCTGTAGTAGATCTTCTTGATCTTCTGACTGTAATTTATGTACTAAAAAAATTGTAACAGTAAAAGCATTACGTAACAGAACCATTTACTTACTATAAGGTATATGTTCATAAGATATTTATAAAAAATTGAGTAGAATTCACCGAGTAGCTGTAAGTGAATACGATTCATAATATTTTAAGGAACGTCTTATTAGTCTATAAAGTTAATTAGTTTAACTTTAAGTTCATGCTAAGTAATTAACACACATTAAATAAATACATTTACTTACACTAGAAAATAAATAGCCAAAACAAATTACAGTTAAAAAATAAAATAAAAAATATTTAATACAACTGCAGGAATAATATCGATGTAAATGTTTGATAAATAAAAATCATATCATTTTAACAAGAAACTACCATTATTTATTTCGTTAATAACAAACACTGTTTCAATTTTTTTATTTGCAAATTATATTGAGACAGTCAAATCAATTTGTGAAATGAAAAAGTTCTCGGAAATGACGTACAGACGAAATGTTTAACATCGAGATTTTGGAACCGAGACTGAAATTTACTATTCTGCCGAAGTTATCCAATTGATTTTATGATAGTGACTTAAATTAAATAGTGATTATTTTTTTTTTTGCTTAGCCAATTTTTCAGCAATTGCGTCGTTTCTCATCTTTTCGAACTTATTTGAGGAACCAAACCATTTGTTGAATTTATCCATTACCTATAAGGGAAATATGTTGAAATTTGAAGTTTTTTAATGTACGTTAATAAAATAATATGGAATTCTTTTTATCTTTTATATGCATATCTCTTTAAAATTATATTCAAGTAAACAATTTCCTTTTGCTTACAATTCTTACAACTAAATATATATAGTTAAGGATATTAAAAATGCTTATCCGTTTACAATATAAAAAAAAAAAAAAATATAGAAGATGAAGTTTTACTCGATTTACCACGCAATCAGTGGGCGTTTAGATTTTGAGTTGCCAACGCGTATATAAAAACTCCTAATTTCAAGAATAATTTAAAATGATTGACCAAGAAATATATAAAAATTTGCGTAAATTTTTCATAATCCAAGTCGAAAAATCATTGAAAATGCGATTATAAAAAATAATGTGTATACTAATATAATAAGCAGGCAGAAGAAGATATAGAGAAAGACGAGCTGAGTTTTCTCTTCGTATATTTGTAGGTGTATATATATAGTTATTTATACATACCTTATCTTCCGGTGGGAAGAGTGGAGGATCCATTTCCGTCAAGAAGTATTCCAAGAACTCCACTGGATTTAATGCTTCAGCTTTGAGGCGCATTCTTCGGGACACATTCAATGTATTAGCTATACTTTTAGATATATCACCGGAATTATATGCTTTCATAATTTTTGCCAACGCAGAGTATGCGTAATTTTCTAAAGCTTCGGGTGCATTTTCGGTCATCAAATTTAACCAAAGCAGAAAGCCGGTACCATAGTCGCATTTTGGAATAAGTAAAATTTTTTGGAAACTTCTCTTAAGAAGCGGCTTAGCCATCCATGGTAAGCTTGTTGTACCGAGAAGTATAATCTTATCAGTCTTTTTAATTGGTTTTAAGATTTTCTTTTGGATATACGGAGCGAGTAGCGTTGGTAATATGTCTTTTTCCTCCGGTGGAATCTTCTTATGAAATAACCGATGAACTTCTTCAATAAATAATACGGTTGGCTGAAATTCCCGGGCTACTTTCATAACTATGTGTAGAAACATGTTCATGTCTTTAGAGTATTGGCAAACTTTTTCTGGACTGAGATTTATAAAAACAGCATCTGTAATTGCACATATACATAATAGGTATTATAAATATAATTGCATTAATAATCAAGAGTTCATACCCAACTCTGAGGCAATTATGTTGCATAGCAATTTTTTTCCACTGTTTACTGGACCAACGAGTAAAACTGCTTTAGGTTTTGTTATATCAAACTCGCTCATTCCAAGCATACTTTCCTGAACAACCATTTTAATGTCTCCCTTTGCAGCGCTAACAGTTCTATAATGAAGAAGGAAATGTAAAAAATAATTAAAAAGACTCCAGTCGAGATGGCTCGACTAGAATACCCTGGTTCCTTCGAGCATTGCATTTGCAATGTAAGAAGCAGAAGGAGACATACCGTAAAGTAAATATATTTAATCAGGACGACAAGCTGTGTGTGAACGAGTCGACTTCGAAAAGGGAGCCAAAATTTCCTCTTTAATCAATAATAAGCAAGTGATATTGGTCATAAAAAAAATAAGAAAAAGCTCGAAATGCTTATGGTATAAATCAGTCTTTTGGTTTTATTTGAAGCCTCTAATTTTTGGGATTTACGAGATCGCTGCATTCTTACGGATGGAGAAACGGACCGATAGACGTAAATGGCTTGATACATAAAGACAATTTTCAAAAAATATATATAATTTATCCGCAAAGCTTGCCTCTTCTGCATCTTAAATTTATTTTAATAAACCAATTGTAGTCAGAAATCCCATTTTCAATAGGTTTAGGGCATACCACAAAAAAAAGGTCGATCTAAACTGAAAGAAATATGTTATTATACCCTGATCCCATTGAAAATGGAAAAACAGGGTATAATGGTTTTGTTAGAAGTATATAACAGAAAGAAGGAGGCGTGCCACAGGACGACAAGACAAATTGATTGAGCCCTGTCCGTCTGTCTGTCCGTCCGTCCGTCCGTCGTATGTATGAACGCGGCGATCTGAGAACCTATAAGAGCTAGAGACTTGTTTCGGAAAATCGATAACTATTCCTGAATATTTGTTATCGATTTAAGACTATATGAAAAATCAGTTATGATTTTTTATATGTTTCATCTCAAGAGCTAGAGTCTCCAAATTTCGCTTGTAGCTTTATGTATATTTTTACCAATTTCGGTTTTTTGTACATTTGGATACCGGCCCAAGATTTCCCAAAATTTTGAAAATTATTTTGAATTGCAAATATGGCAATATGTATGGAGTGTTTGTTCTTTTTGAAAACAAAAATAATATTTTAAGTTATATGGTGAAAGTTTCATCAAAATCCGTTAATAGACACAAAAGTTATTAAACAAAATGTTTGGCCACATCAACAGCGATTGAACTGCAAAGCGCACAGAAACAAGCTAGCGCTTATACATGTTGGGATCGAATTGTGTTGTGAATTGTTTTTGCTACCTACTTTCAATTGCCACTCGGCGTTGTGTGTCGCTGTGCTAATATGTTTTAGATTTTTCTTCTTTAATAGTAACGGAACAATTTTTGTGAGCTTGCAAAAGTGTGCTGGTATAATCTGTGTGTCGAATTTGTTTGCATAGTTCCTCTTTGATCGACATTCTTAGTGCCATTGGCATATATTTAAATCGCGTGATATAGTTGTACATACGAGTTATGGACTATATTAAAAAACTAAGAGCGGGTGGGATTAAGGTATCACCTAGTCGGGCACGCCGACTAGAGTTTTCTTACTTGTTTTTGATTGTGTAAATTTAAGCCTTGTCTTACGTTAAATTTTCTTCATCTCTTGTGTCATCAGCAGTAAAATTAAAGTCGGCAATAAATTCATTAAAGTCTTTATGAGTAATTTCCTCAATTATCGATGCATCTTTCAGTTCGTGGTACAATGAGCTAAGAGTCCTATCTCCTGTCGGATCTATAACTTTTTTCTTCTTTCTGCCCTTCTTTTTCTTTTTGTTTTTTACCTTTGCAGCTTTATAGGGTACGTCTTGATCCACAGCTAAAGCACTTTTGAGCAGTTCGTATTCGACGCTGGAAAAATACATAATAATAATTTAGCATTGCAACTATTTATGTAACTCTCAATCATAAAAAAAAAATGTATAAAAAATAGTTATTTAATATAATTGAAAGAAACAATAATTGTAATTTTTTAATTTTGTCAACATGTGGATCAGAACATTGGAAAATTGTTTATTCGATAAAAAATAATACCAAGGTGAAAACCACGTCATCGAGTAAAATAAAATTGGAGGTAATGAGGTATGGAAAGTGGCGTTGCCACCATTATAACTTAAAACTCTATTGTCAACGCTTTCGTGGTCTAGAAATTTTATAAAAAAAGAAGAAAAGGTTTTTATTTACCGCATATACTCGTCTACCAATTCCCGCAATTCGTGATGTATTACATCTAATTCTTGTTCAGTTATCCAAGATTTATTTGGACTGTGATTCTTATTTAAATATTCATCAACGTTTCGCCAATCAATTGCAAATTGTTTCATCGTTTCCTCAATATTCACTGTTAATGGCAAATGAATATGATTAAGGTTGATTGTAAGAAATTTTCTACAGATTCAAAAAAAAAAACCAGTAAGAAGCTTTCAGTCGATAAAACCGACGACCTGATACTCTGTTCCCGTCGTAGGTGTGTCTGTCAATATCTCTAGAACCAATAATTCTCTATCTAGACAAATTTACGAAAAATAATCTTGACACCTTATCAAACGAGAATAGAATCTAAATTTCGAATTTTTAACTTCAATAGACTTCATATATCATATGTAAAGATAAACTTGCCCGCATTATGTTCTTTACTATGGTATGTCGTACAATGTCATGTCATTTCCTGATTATCGTCAGGGATAACCAAAAGACAAAACCATTATAGCTCGAAATCTCATTTTCATGTTCAGGGTATAATGTGTGTATTAAGTTCTTTTCGCTTTTAACGTACCTATTGGCTTGCTGGATGATAGTGAATAGCCAACATCAATTATTCCGGCATCTTTTAACTTTTTTCTTCGCTTAGCATCTTTAATTTTTTGATTCTTAATTTTCGCCTTGATTTTCCTCTTTTCCAATTTTATCTTATCTTTTATTTTTTTCTTTTCTTCATTTGACAATGGTTTCTTATTTAGACTCTCCTGAAATGCACCTATGTCCATTGTTTCATCAATAACAACCAGCACAGTGCCGTTCTTAACTGGATCAGGGTATGGATGAAAGTTCCCAGTTGCAGTATAGCTATAAATAAATATTTGTATATTTATGACAATATGATATTTTGGACTTCCTAATCAGAGGCTAAAATAAAATCTAATAGAATGACTGTGCCGTTCAGTAGTACTATGACATGTACTGTTAAATATACAATTGCCAAATTTTTGTCTAAAATTTACATTTAAAACCAAAACATTATCATCATAAAGATCAATGATTTGAGTATTCCTTAAAATTTGATCAAAACTATATGGCTTTTTTGGTTCGTTTTTACATCCCTGTTTAGACCACCTCAAAACAAACTGCATCATATTCGTACTGAATTTTTACAGAAGTATTCCTTGGTTTTTGCCTTACGAGATATAAAGTGGATTGTCTTCCTACATAAGTTGATAATTATTTACTTCTTACTGTGCTGTTAATTTTTATACCCAGAATCCATTGAATGTATATGTATATGTGTGCATTCATTGTTTATCATTGTGTATATTCACATCAAAAGGTACTTACAATTCTGCAAACCAACCGCGAATATGATCAGAAATATCTTCCATTATCCAGGGACTCCGCAATTGAAGCAAGCGTGTTCGTTCGTCCATTATAAGTTGTTCAAATTCTTCATCAAGTTTTTTTCTTTTCTGTTCATTTCTATACATCTCAAGAACCGAATTTTTAAAATGGTTAGGTCTTTTTAATTGTCGTATTTTTCGTATGCCCAACAGTTCTCTTTTAAACTGTTTTTTAATTTTAAAAATTTTTTTTGTTTTATATGCTCTCCACCAAGATTGAATAAGACTTGCTGCACGGTTGCGAAGGTCATTCCAATCGTCCATTCCATCGTCTAACACAACAATTAATCGGCTTATTGTTTTATTGGTTTTGTATAAAATAAGAAGCAATACTGTAGTCGGAGGTCCGACCAGAAAAATAATTTGTATACCCGGTAACCATTAACCATTTGAATGAAATTTTTAGGGGCATGCACCCATTTGCTAAATCTCATGAAATTGATTTATGGGAGTTTTTAATTTTTCTGAATAATGGACGAAGGTCTTGGTAACAAAATCAGAAGATGATGCGTATTTATTATAGTAATCCCTCACAACTCGCAAGGTGGTAAAAACAAAAAAAGAAATTTTGATTTTTATCTAAATGGGAAATGGGACTAATTATCGATTAGAATACACCAGTATTCTGTTTTTCAAGTTTCTAGCTTTTGTCGTTTGTGAGATTGCTGCGTTCATAAGGACGCACAGACGGACTTGTTTTCAATGTTCTACTGCTATAACAAGTAAAGAACTCGAGTCGCAGGTGTCCATCTAGGCGATAGTCAGATCTCATCCGATCATAGTATTTGAATATAGCCCATAATTCGTATGTAGAAACATATCACGCGACTTAAATTTATGGCAATGGCACTCAGAATATCATAGTTTAAATCGATAACCGTTATTCAGGAATAATTATCGATTTTCTAAAAAAAACTCGATATGCGGGTGGTATATACAAACCTAACAAAAAAATTCAAGTCTCTAGCTCTTATGAGTTCTAGATACACGCGTTCATACGGACAGACACACAGGGCTCAATATAAGTATATAAATTCAAATTTCAAAATTTAGAGGGACAAAAGTATTTTACCATTTTCAGAACTTAGTCTCTAAAAATCTGCTATGACTAATAATTAATCTACTTGGTTATTATTGTTAAATAATTTAATCAAAGTAATAAGAAACAATTTATACTTGTATTTTGCGTGATTATGTGTGGAACAAATTTAACTAAGTGACTAATAGATATTTTGTAATATAAAATAAATTAGTTTTTAAAATAACACACCACCAGAAGGATCGTACTGGCCGATTTCATAAAACAGATAAGGATTCTCGGACTACACTCTGAATCAATTTAAGACAATTTACAAAAAAAAAAAAAAAAAAACAAGAAAGAAAACTCTAGTCGGCGTGCCCGACTAGGGGATACCCTAATCCCACCCGCTCTTAGTTTTTTTTAATATAGTCCATAACTCTTATGTACAACAATATCACGCAACTTAAATATGTACCAATTGTACTAAGAATGTCAATCAATGAGGAATTATGCAAACAAATTCGACACAAGGTTATACCAGCATACTTTTGCAAGCTCACAAGAATTGTTCCGTTACTATTAAAGAAGAAGAATCGAAAACATATTCGTACAGCGACACACAGCGCCGAGCGGCAATTGAAAGTAGGTAGCAAAAACAATTCAAACACAATTCGACCCAAACTCAAAGGCAATTGCGATTCTTAGAAAATTTGTTCGCGAGCATCTCCATGTATGTGTGCACATGTATACATAACGAACATGTACAAGCGCCAGCTGGTCTCTGTTCGCTTTGCAGTTCAATCGCTGTTGATGTGGCCAAACATTTTGTTAAATAACTTTTGTGTTTCTCAACGGATTTTGATGAAAATTTCACCATATAACTTAAATTATTATTTTTGTTTTCAAAAAGACCAAACACCCCATACATATTGCCATATTTGCAACTGAAAATAATTTTCAAAATTTTGGGAAATTTTGGGCTGGTATCCAAATGTAACAAAAACCGAAATTGGTAAGAATATACATAAAGCTACACGCGAAATTTGGAGACTCTAGCTCTTGAGATGAAAAAGATAGAAAATCATAGCTGATTTTTCATATGGTTTTAAATTGATAACAATTATTCTGGAATAGTTATCGATTTTCTGAAACAAACTTGATATGCGGGTCGTATATACGCGTCTAACAAAAAAATTCAAGTATCTAGCTGTTATAGGTTCTGAGATCGACGCGTTCATATAACGGACGGACGGACGGACAGACAGACGGACGGATGGACGGACGGATGGACGGACGGATGGACAGACGGACAGACAGGGCTCAATCAACTTAGCTTGTCGTCCTGATCAAGAATATATATACTTTTGGGGGTCATGGTATAATAAAATTTGTTTGTAGGCCCCCATCGTTTTGGAATCGCGTGACATGGAGTGATTCAAATAAATTCAAATACCCAAGAAGAAGAAGAAATTCCAAAAATGTCAGATCAAATAAGAGTACCAATATGTAGGAAGCTGGTGGGTCACTCATAATTTGGGCATGCCTTGTAGATTTAAGCATACACATTTTTATTTCTGTCGGTGAAACTTTCACCAAAGACAGATATATCGGCGTCCTTAAGGAATATCGTCTACAATCCGGAGATAAGCTGATCGAAGAGTCCTTTGTTTACGAAAAAGACAAAGCGCCATGCCATAAGGAAAAATAATTTCACAATTTTAAACTGAGATTAGATTAAATTTATTTCATTGGCCACCCCAAAGTCTTGATTTGATCATTATTAATTTCCTATAGTTATATTAAGATGCCATAATTATGAAAGGACAAAATATTTCAATTTAAAATGTTCTGGAAGGACATTTTGAAGGATTATATCATTTTATTGGTTGATTCAGTTCCTGACGTCTACAAAACGTTATAGGTGCTAAGCGATTATATATTTTCTATAAAACATTAAAAAAATTACGTGAATTCAACAATTTTGGAATTTTGATTTATTTATAAAATTAATCCTTATTGCTAAACTTTTTTTTTTATTGTATTCATAATAGATAATCATATCTTCCTACAATTATTTAACTTTTCTAATGGTCATTTAAAAAATAAATGAATTTGCATTAAAATTTTTTTGTCACTTTCACCCTGATTTTTAATTTTCAATGAAATTCTAAATTCATTGGATTCAAGGAATAGGTAATTGATTGATTGATGACTGATTTGAATATATAAAATACAGGTAATAAACGTACCGATATCATATATTTATTTGATCTTGAGATAATTACCTGATATATAAGTTGTTAAATTATCATTTTTGTCTCGTAATTCTTTACAGGAGTCCTCAGTCTTAATAAAATCCGCCGTGAATATAGTTCTTTTAACTGGAATGCTCATAGGTTGGTTTGGCTTAAAGGTAAACCTATAATAAACTTTTCTCCTCTGCTTTACCTCCAAGAATTTCCTATCATATTTAATATTCGACTTGTAAACACGAGCACTTCGGGCTCGCTCATGGGCTTGTATAAGCGCCACTGCTTCGGTGATTATAGCCCAACTCTTTGCATCGCTTTCATCTTTCTCCTGATCATTCATATAGAGCTTATTGTCTGTCAAAGTGTTTTCAATATCTAATGGACGACGATATAGAAATTGCGGAGCCCTCCAAATCATCAAGTCGAGTGGAGTTAGCTTTCGTGCGACTAACACTTTGTCCATATAAGTATATTCGCTTAACTCAATTTCTTTCAGCTCATCCTTAAGCAACATAAGCTGTTGCGTGGCATTTTCAACCAGCATTCTAACCACATTTCTCTTTTGTACTTGAAAGGTGTGAAAGTAAATAAAAGTTAATTTATTAACAAGTTCAACATATAAGATATACAGCTCAGAGAATATTTTGAATGAGATTGATTTCTCCTCTGGTGGATCAATTATCTTCAATCGATTCTGTTTTTTTATCAATTGACTGATTTCTTTCGAAGTAGAAATCCAGTACTTATGATTTAAATTGAAGGACATCTTAAATTAGTGAAAACTTGAAACGTAAAATTTATTTTCTATAACTAATAAATGCTTTAAAGGCAATTGGATTGACACAGTAAGAGTGATGTTTTCATTCAATGAAGTAGGCGGCTGTAAGGCTAGGGTATATCTGATATAATAATTCATACTTGAAAGATAATAGCAGTTAGGTATACAACTTTTTTTTTAATATATATAATACAATAGGCACACTCACGGAATTATTTAAAAATTACATGTACACCGCCAGTTTATAATATGATAGAAGTGCATTACTGAAATCATTATTGTTTAAAGTTAAGAAACCTTTACTTGAACATTTTGTCTTTCAAAGGACTAACGTCTGTTGGAGCAAGTCCGTTGCTGACTACGTACAAAACTTTTCTATATTGTCTTATAATCTGAGGCAAGGAGTACACCAGTGATTCTATCATCGTAACTACAGTACGAAATCCTGCACGGTACATGATGCAGTACTTATGAATGAATTCAAAATATGTATTTAGTCTACTCAAGATTCCATATCTTTTACATTTATTTTATCTTATAAGCTAGAGTCTAAATATAGCATGTAGCTTTATGTATATTTTTACCAATGTTGTTACATTGCATACCGGCCCCAAATTTCCCCAAAATATTCAAAACTTTGAATATATGTATATATATTTTTTTTTTTTAAGTAATGGGATTACATATATCTCATATTTGCAACTGAACATAACTATGTTATACTATGTTACATATATCTCATATTTGCAACTGAACATAACTATGTTATACTATGTTACATATGTTACATATATTTCATATTTGCAACTGAACATAACTATGTTGCAACTATGAACATAGTTATGTTCAGTTGCAAATATGAGATATATGTAATCCCTTTACTTAAAAAAAAAAATAAATATATACATATATTCTAAGAATTTAGAATTACAATGCGGTTGATAAAGTTTTTTATATATATATATATATATATATATATATATATATATATATATATATACAAATATATATATAGATAACTCGTCCCATTTCTTTATTATTGATAGCTATCGAAAATTTGTTTTTGTTTTAGAGCCCTAGCAGGCACCCTGTTCAAGATAAAACTGTGCACTAAATTGTGCTTGATTGCTATATTGAATACGCATATTTTGTTATCGTTGGATTTTTGATGTCACGCCCTCTTCGCCCAAAAATTACAACTCACGTATATCAACCACTAGAGACTTAAAATTTGGCAAATAGGCAAATTAAGGCCCTAAGGATTTCATTATGAACGTATGTCTAGGAAAAAACGTATTAAACAATTATGTTTTCATAGTACACCATATGCTGTAGCGCTACCGCGACATAATTGCACAGTACGCATATAGTGTGCGTGCGGGTGGGTGTGTGTGCATGTGTTGTTTGCGATTAATGAATTAAATGCAATTTTTAATGATTGTTATTACAGCTCAAGGGATTCAGGGTATATTTTAGGCGAGCCATCTCGACTAGTTTTGTTACTTGTTTTCACTTGGTCTGCTACCCCGCGAGGACATACGTTCAAATTGTTGCTGTCGTTTCACGAGCGTATTACAGATTGAAACTAACTTTATAGGGAACGTTTGTATGCAGTTGCAGGGACTCAAGTAACAGCTAGCTGACCACCATTACTACTTTTTCACTAATACTTTTTCTTTACTAATATTATTTTTGAAGCCATATTTTAAAGATTATATATGTTTTATGGATTTTTTGAAAATAATGCATTGTAAATCAAAAAATAATCAGTTGAATGTAGTATATATTTTTAGCATAACAATACATTTTATTTCTAAAAAACATTTGCTATTTCTTTTTTAAGGTATTTCAAAGGGAACCACAACTGCTTCTCTGTGATCAATTTGTATACTTAATACCGCAGCGTGAGATTTTTGTATAAGTATTCGCATCTGAAAATATAAAAAAGTCATATTCTTATTATTCAACTTATTTTCAAGTAATACAAATAAATTTAAAACAAGTAAGACTACATGATACCCAAATCCCATCCGATCATAGTTTTTGAATGAAGTCCATGACTCGTATTTAGACCATATCACGCGACTTAAATCTATGACAATGGTGCAAAGAATTAATCAATCAATCAATACCAACACACTTATGGAAGCTTATAAAAAATGTTCCGTTACTTTTAAGGAAGAATCGAAAAAAATATTAGCACTGCTACACAAAGCGCTGAGCGGCAAATTTAAATTAGGTAGTAGACAATTCAAACACAATTCTATTTTTAGAATATAGTGCAAAAGCATTTGAATGTATGTGTGCACATGCTTATAATGAACATGTATAAGCGCCAGCTTGGCTCTGTGCGCTTTGTTTTTTGTGCGCTGTTGATAAGTGGCTAATCACTTTGTTGAATAACTTTTGGGTTTATCAACGGATTTTGATAAAACTCACCATATGATGTAAATAATTTTGTTGTTTTTTAGAAACCAAAATCCTTCACATATGTCATATTTTTTTATTTTTAATATGTTTGAAAAATTTGGGCCTGGTAACCAAATGTAACAAACACCAAAATTGTTAAAAATATACGAAGCTACGTGCGAAATTTAAAGACTATATTTTAAGATAAAAATCGTAACTGATTTTTCATATGGTTTTAAATCGATAGCTATTATTCTATCTATCAAGATTACTGATCAGTTTACTCAGAGGCACGTGGGCTATGCACTGGGAAATTGTTAAATTTTGCCTAAATGTAAATGTAATTATAATTTTTTTCAAAATAACAATATTTGTACTAAAAAACAAGTAAGAAAACTCTAGTCGGCGCGCCCGACTAGGGGATACCCTAATCCCACCCCCCCATAGTTTTCTTAATATAGTCCATAACTCGTATGTACAACCATATCACGCAACTTAAGTATGTGCCAATGGTACTAAGAATGTCGATCAAAGAGGAATTATGCAAACAAATTCGACACACAGATTATGCCAGCACACTTTTGCAAGCTCACAAGAATTGTTCCGTTACTATTAAAGAAGAAGAATCGAAAACATATTCGCACAGCGACACACAGCGCCACACAGCTCACAAGAATTGTTCCGTTACTATTAAAGAAGAAGAATCGAAAACATATTCGCACAGCGACACACAGCGCCTGCGACTGCGACACACAGCTTCGAGCGGCAATTGGAAGTAGGTAGCAAAAACAATTCGAACACAATTCGACCCAAACTCAAAGGCAATTGCGGTTCTTAGAAAATTTGTTCGCGAGCATTTGCATGTATGTGTGCACATGTATACAAAGTGAACATGTATAAGCGCCACCTGGTCTGTGTGCGCTTGCAGTTCAATCGCTGTTGATCTAGCCAAACATTTTGTTTAATAACTTTTGTGTTTATCAACGGATTTTGATGAAACTTTCACCATATGATTTAAATAATTGATTTAGTTTTCAAAAATACCAAACACCATATATATTGCAACTGAAAATAATTTTCAAAATTGTGGGGAAATTTGGGGCCGGTATCCAAATGTAACAAAAACCGAAATTGGTAAAAATACACATAAAGCTACTTGCGAAATTTGGAGTCTCTAGCTCTTAAGATAAAAAATCAAAACTGATTTTTCATATGGTTTTAAATCGATAACAAATATTCAGGAATAGTTATCGATTTTCTGAAACAAACTCGATATGCGCGTCCAATATACGCGCCTAACAAAAAAAAATTCAAGTCTCTAGCTCTTATAGGTTCTGAGATCGACGCGTTCATACATACGGACGGACGGACGGACGGACGGACGGACGGACAGACAGACGGACAGGGCTCAATCAACTTCTCTTGTCGTCCTGATCAAGAATATATATACTTTTGGGGGTGTGGCACGCCTCCTTCTGCTTGTTACATACTTTTAACAAAAACATTATACCCTTTTTTCCCATTTTCAATGGGATCAGGGTATAACAACGGTAACAAAAAACATTACAGGAAAATGACGCAGCAAAAGTCAACGTACGCAACAATTCATCGGCTCTTTTTGGGGGATCTATTAGATTGGAATATTTTCTTATATCCATTTCGTTTTAAAACTTCTTCCAGGCGTCGAGGCATTGAATCCACCAGTTTCCGAGTCTTCTCTGCCGTTATATGTTTTTTGTCCATAATAACTTCTTTCCATTTATATATAATATGCAGAACATGCTCTCCTCTAATAAAATGACCTTGACCCAGAAGCTTTGCAATTAAAAACACTAGCACTAGAACATGATCATGAACACCGAATGGTATCATTGGAAACGGATTCGGCTAATCTTTCTTCAACTTCAACGCGTTCTTGTTGCTCGGTTATTCTCGGATTTTGAAGCAGTTTACGCATATCAAAAAAAAAAAAAAAAAAAAAAAATACAAACGGTTCTTGCGAAACTCGGCGTTGTAAGATGTGTACGTCTTTTGCTTTTTTCTGCTGTACGTAGAATTATGCTGTTGAGTGTATATACAATTTTAAGTATTTAAGTAATGAATCACAGCTCAGTTAACGTGTTATGTGGTCTGTAACCTCGGCTTAAAAAACGAAGTAAAACAAGTAAGAAAACTCTAGTCTTTGGAAAATTTATACATCTGGAGACTAGGTATATAACCATTAATTTTCCATAGGGAAGTTTATACTACATGATTTACTAACCTGAACAGTGTCATCTGAATAAATAACCTGAGATATGTAGCCATGTTGGTTGGGAACATCCTTTAAAAGACCTAAGAGGGAATATAATATGTTAACATCAAAGACACATTTTTTAAGATAATGAATATTATGATAAGATTGTATTCTTTCTAGTAATCTTTTATGATTGAATGGTGGTAAGTTATTTTAAAAATTAAATCTAGTAGCTGAATCATTTTTAAGAGAATTAATTATTTAATTTACTATGTCAATTATAAGCATTATTTCTTTTAACTATCACAGTAATTTATATTAAAAAATCCAATAAAATTAAAATATAGTTGGTAATTCAATTGGTAGACATTAAAAAATTTGTAATGCTGACTTTAAACCAAATGTCGCTGATAAATAAGAGAATATTGGGCGAAAATCTACTTATTACGTGAACTTAACATTTATATTAATATTTGTTTTAAAATGTCTCTTCGTTTAATTTTAAATCATATAAATTTTGTTGATATCAAACCCTTTTTTATAACACCAGGATGTTGAATATTGTTCCATTGCTGTTGAAGACGTTGCGAGTATAGTTTTATTCTGTCTGTATACTCCTGATGCTCTAAGGTGTGAGCATCCAGCGCGCTAACATTGATCATGTTGCTAATGTTTTCGATAAAATAAAATTAATAAAAATATCTAAAACAAAATAACAGTACATACATTGCAGTATTTTGCACCAATCTAGATAAGGCGTTTTGATCATCCTTCTTTGGCAACGATTGAGAATAATCATTGCTTAAGTTAACAGAGTTACTTCGACGCAAAGCTGGACTTTGATTGACAGAATCAGCCAAAAGATGCGTCCTCTCGCTAGGTTCAATGCCCTATGACAAAATAATTTAATTCTGATAATAAAGTTAACAAGCCTCATATTACTTGACTGCCTAGGTCGTCTGTACAGTTCCAACAACTACAAATAGATGCTAAACATTCCAATATTGAACGAACGTATTCCATATTTACGTTGTTATTCTTTATAATCTCTAGTGATGGAAACAGTATTAAACATTAATAAAGGCATTCCCGAAATCAAAAAAAAATGTTAGTGTTGAAAAATGCATAATTTTGAAACGGTATTCACTATTACTAACTTTACCACAGGGCTTTTGTCATTATTATATTCATTTATATAAATATTTGTACATATATACATAGCTTACGGAAAATTCATAAACTGAAATAGCAGTTTTTTGAATACAAACATATATACTACACAATATATTAAATATTTTGATTTTTATACAAAAATTTAATATACTAACAATTTTGAATGCAAATTTTTCTCTTTCTTTAAACTCGTGTCGCAATTGTATACAGAAATATTTAGATTAAAGTTGTATGTAATACTTTATTATTATAACTTTTGTTATCAGTGCGATATATTCAACTCAAATATCGGTACTTTCAGAACTTACATCACTTTAAATCATCGGTGTAACGAGTTTAAAGTATCGCAGCTATCATCAACATATTGGAAAATATCGATAACTATTCTTTGTTTACAAGTGTAAATTTCTATAATTATGATATCGTTTTCGTGATACACTCACTGGTCGGTACTGCATCAATTTATTTAAAAAAAAATAATTTTAATAAGAAACTAAAATGGTGATGGTTCTAATGTGAGAATTTATGAATGTGTATTTAAAAAATTGTATTTTAATTCCAGTTTGATTTCCAACAGATTCTGGTGCTTTATATTACTGCTGGGTAGCGTGTCCACATTTTTCTTTTGTCTACGTCAATGGATTTTACGCAAGAAAAAACAGTTACATAGCTTCCAGTCAAAAGATAAATTGTGTATTGGTCTATTTCATCCATATTGCAACGCGGGCGGTGGAGGCGAGCGCGTCTTGTGGTGTGCTGTGAGGGCGTTGCAGGTGTTGCTATTTATTATCTGTTAATCTTAATACTTGTTAATATTAATAGAACTTCGTTTCTCTTTAGAACAAGTATGATAACATTGAGATAGTCATTTACACAGGAGATATTGATTCCACCCCCAATTCAATTCTGCAGAAGGCGAAAAACGTATTTAACTTAACACTAGAGATCGAACAAATTACATTTGTATATCTTAAACAAAGACAATGGGTTGAAGCGAAAAAGTATCCGCACTTTACTCTGCTGGGACAAAGTTTGGGCTCAATTGTCTTAGGCCTAGAAGCTATCTGCAAATTTCCACCAGATATATTTATTGATACTATGGGATATGCCTACACTTTTCCTGTCTTTCGCTACTTGGCTGGCAGCAGAATAGGATGCTATGTTCACTACCCGTTAATAAGCTCAGATATGCTTAAAAAAGTGCAATATCGCCAATCATCTTTTAACAATAAAGCATATGTTGCTCGAAATCCTTTTCTTACATGGATAAAACTTACCTATTATCGTTTGCTTTCTAAGGTGAGTACCTTCAAAATTGCCACAAAAAGCACTGAAATTTGCGACACGCAATATAAAATATTACATTACATTACAAAAATATAATCTTGATATATATATTTATATTTATATATATAGGAATATATTTTAAAGCATGCTGTATTTTTTTTAGACATATAAATGGGTAAGCCGCTGTTCGGAAACTATAATTGTGAATTCAACATGGACTGAAAATCATATTGTAGATCTGCTTAATGTTCCATTAAAAACTCATCGAGTGTATCCACCATGTGAGATTGAATACCTAAAAAAATTAGATCATATTGAAAACAACGACGAGATCTTAATAGTGTCTGTGGGACAGTTTAGACCCGAAAAAAATCACCCATTGCAATTACAAGTTTTGTATGAGCTGAGGACACTGCTGGCCAGAGATGAAGCGCTTTGGAATCGAATAAAACTTTATATAGTAGGATCTTGCCGACATAACGAAGATTACGAAAGGCTTCATAACATCCAAGACCTCACAAAACATTTATCTCTTGAGAATTCAGTCGAGTTTAAAGTAAATGTTTCATACGAGGAACTATTAAATATATATAAGCGAGCAAAAATTGGCATACATACTATGTTTAATGAGCATTTCGGAATTGGAATCGTTGAATGCATGGCAGCTGGTTTAATAATGATTGCTCATAGGTCAGGTGGTCCTCTTTTTGATATTATTGAGACTTCTGAAGGTTCCCAAAATGGATATCTTGCAAACGATGCGGTTGAATATGCAGCTAGCATATTAAATATAATATTTAATTCTACTGAGACGAACAGGAATATTATAAATGCAGCACGGTGCGTATTTCTCTATTTATTAACAGGATTACATATTAAATTATTTTTATATATTTTAGGTCATCTGTTGAAAGATTTTCAGAAAAAGAGTTTAATAACCAGTTTTTACGTGCTATTTCGCCGGTATTTGTATAGATAAACGTACAATCGATAGTAAACTTCGATTACATATTGTCTAATATATTAATGTTTTTCATTAATTGACAAAATAAACAAATTATAAAATTCCAATCGGCGATACTCGACTAGGTATACGCTGAACACAATTTGATTTTTTTTTTTTTTTTTAATAAATTTCATAAATTGTATCTATCTCAAACTTACATATATATTCTGGCTCTTTATTTTATAATCAAATAGCATGCTTCTTTAAAAAACGATCGTTAAGTAAGTTTTAGCCCCTTAACCATTAAACAGACTAATAGGCACCTCGATTCTATTGATTGGATGCTGTAAAAAATCTCTGGTCGAGACAGCTCAAAAACATGTATCCTGAATCTTTTGAGCTCATATACCAATCACTAAAAGTTTATTTTATTCATTTATAGCAAATAGTACATACACACACATATATAGCGGCAGCGCTATGACTGCAGCATAGGCTGAACTATGGAAACTTAATTGTTGAATAAGAATTTTAATGACATTTTCAGGGCATATGTAAATTCGTATGTTTCTATTTGTTGAATCTCAAGAATTTGATATACGGGATTTTTTAATTTTTGTGAATAATGGCCGAAGGTGTTTGTATAAAAAATCAGAAGATGAAAAATATGCGTATTTATTATAGTAAATAGTAAATATAGTAAACAAACAAAAAAAATGTTGGGTGGAAAAAAAAATTCGATAAATACCAACACACATTTGCAAACCCAAAACAATTGCTCCATTAATATTATAGAGGAAGTATCGAAAACATATTCGCAATGCTGCACTAAGCGCTGAGCGTCAAATTTAAAGACAATTTAAACACACTTCGACCCAAACTCAAACGCAATTGTGATTCCTAGCACTATGTTGCTCAAGCATTTAGTTTTAAATCGATAACAATTATTCAGGAATAGTTATCGATTTTCTGAAACAAACTCGATATGCGCGTGGTATATGCAAAAATAAGAAGAGAATTCAAGTCTCTAGCTCTTATGAGTTCTAGATAGACGCGTTCATACGGACAGACGGACAAGGCTCAATTAACTTGGTTTGTCGAACTGATCAAGAATATATATAATTTACGGGGTGTGGCAGGCCCCCTTCTGCCTGTTACATACTTTTATTAAAACCCATTTTTAATGGGATCAGGGTATTAAAATTCAAGTCTAGCTTTTTTAAGTTCTGAGATCGACGCGTTCATTCATATGGACAGACAGACGAACGGATGGACGGGCAGGGCTAAATCAACTCGGCTTGTCGTCCTTATCAAGAATATATACACTCGACAGCATAATTCTACGTACAGCAGAAAAAAATATTTTTTTTGTGTTCAGTTGGCTATAGAATCTACTATAAGGCACTTATCGAAATGATTCCTTTTTTATAGTATTTTTCGCTTATTTAACTACCTATTTGCATTTTTATTTTTCCCAAAATAATAATATTTATATTAAAAAACAATGTTAACAAAAAACCTTACAGGAAAGTGACGCAGCAAAAGTCTACGTACACAACAATTCATCGGCTCTTTTTGGGGGATCCATTAGATTTTAATATTTTGTTGGTTATCCATTTCGTTTTAACACCTCTTCCAGGCGTCGAGGCATTGAATCCACCAGTTTCCGAGTCTCCTCTGCCGTTATTTTGCTCCATTCGTCCATGAGGACCTCCTTTAGCATATTTTTGGAGATTATGGTACGCTGCCTAATCCTACGCTCGTGTAAATCCCACAGATGATTAATAGGATTCAGGTCTGGCGATTGGGAGCCGATCTAAGTTGATTTTTGGCGTTATATAGAAACCACAGCCCTACATTGTGGGCTGTTTGCTTTGGATCATTGTCTTATTTAAAGCAATAGTCATCCTCAATCCTCAATTTCTGGGCACTTTGGTGTAAATATTCATTTAGGATCTTGATATAGTCCTTGTGGTCCATTGTCGATTCTATAAACACCGGATTACCAACTCCATTGGCCGCCACACACCTCCATGCCACGATACCACTTCCTTCATGTTTAACGGCCGAAAGAACAATTTCTCTTTCGAAGGATACTCCGTTTTTTCTCCATAATAACTTCTTTCAATTTATATCTAATATGTAGAACATGCACTCCTCTGATAAATTGACCCTGTTCCAGAAGCCTGGCGGTTCATAAGAGTGGCCATTTGGGAGTCCATACGCTGTTTTATATTGATCTCTGATTTGTGCGGTTTCCAATCAGCAACACTAGCATGATACCCGGCCGGAACGCCCAACATGACCATGAACACCGAATGGAATCATGGGAAACAGATTCGGCTAATCTTTCTTCAACTCCAACCCGTTCTTGTTGCTGGGTTATTCTCGGATTTAAAGTCACCAGTTGGACAATAAGCCTCTTGGCATGAGGAATGTATTCTCACTAAGAATTGTCAAATTTCTCGACAGGATTAGCCCTCTAACCGGTGTTTTAGTATAAGTTTTCGAACTTCATACACAGATTCCCTTCCCCTTACTCTCCTTGATAAACCATGTTCATAATTGTTTTCGTGGCAATGGAAAATTCCATAGCACAGTCTAGACGCATAACGAGAAAAGAAAAACTGTAAAAAAATCTAACGGTTCTTGCGAAACTCGGCGTTGTACGCAGTATAATTGTTGTGTACGTAGACTTTTGCTGCGCCATTTTCCTGTAAGATTTTTTGCTAACGTTGTTTTTTAATACAAATATCATTATTTTGGAAAAATTAAAATTGCTAATAAGTAGATAAATAAGCGAACAATACTATAAAAAAAGAATCATTTCGATAAGTGCCTTATAGTAGATTCTAGAGCCAACTGAACACAAAAAAAAAATTTTTTTTCTGCTGTACGTAGAATTATGCTGTCGAGTGTATATAATTTATGGGTTGGGTCGGTAAACATATAACAATAAAATAAAAAATAATTGTTGAATAAATTGTTTAAAAAAAAGAGAATTAATTTGCTGCTTGGCAATTGATAAAATTTCATAATTTCGATTTGTATAATTTGGATTTTCTTGAAGAACTAAAGTTAATGTACCAATGCAACACTGTCTACTAGCAGTAAATAAAAAATTATAAATATATTTTTAAATAGATCAGATGATACAATACGGGCGAAACAATTTATTTAGCTTAAGCGTTATTGAGTCTCATATTTTTTCCAGGCTAGTTATAAAACAGTATTGATATTTTATTGACATTTTTCGTTTATTGCAAAAGAAAATATTTACTGTTAGAAAAACAATTATTTCATTAATGCTAAGCTAAGAAAATCGTCGCTTAGTCTTGTATTAATTCAAATAATTATTCAAAATTTTACAATTTCTTGCCAGCTTGGATTCGAATATAAACAAGTAAATATAAATATAAAATAAAACAATAATTTGTTCCCGGATAAATTTAAGGAAGGATTTATTTTTTTATTTAAACAAAGAATGGAAAAAATTAAATTTTGTATTTTATTATTTTATTTGTTTTATAAAAATATCTTTCTACGCAGCATTGTCAATTGTTCCTATTAGCCAAAATGTAAAATCTATGAATTGAGGCTGTCAAGGTCAAGCTTTATATGTTTAGTTAAATATGTAAAAAATGTTGTTTTGAAAACATATGTTATTTTATAGTAAAATTTTAATATATTTAAGAAATAGAGAACTTACAAAAAATGCTTGAATAACAATTATAATGTAAAATATTAATAGACTTTAGACGGAAACGCGTTGATTTTTCATTTCCCTTATAACTTAAAAAATCATAATAATACCATGATACGTGTGTGTCCACATTTTTATTAAATACGTAGTATTTTACGGGTTTACAAATTTTTAATAATTTACACTAAATTAAATACATTTACAATAATTTAGTACTTATTAGAATAGATATTGTACCTAATTTTGTATTAAAATTTTGTATTTAATTACGAGTTTCTTTTCTTATTATAGTGTAGTCTATCATTTTTTATCGTTGTCAAGTTTACTTTTATCAAGAGATGACGATACCATTCCGCCTCCGTTTGAAGGGTATAACTTTTCCAAATAATTAAGCGATTCATTTAAAAACGTCTGCAAATGAAATTAATTATATGAATTATTAAACTTTTTTTAAGGTAAATATAATACAAATAATAAATATTTGTCTCTGAGGGGACTTAAATTGCGATTAAACAGACAAGTATGTGTTTTATTAATTTTTTTTTTCTAATTATATAATTTAACAAGTAATCCTCACACTAATGCGGTAGATCGTAAGCAGTCCTCAAGAGCATAGCGCTGACTCAATTCAACGCCCGGGCTACAACAGTCAGCAGCGGTAACCTGATACTCGTAATATGTTGCCAAAGCAGAGTTATTGCTGACTTTATGTCGGCTTGCCGAGTGCGACATTGTAGCTGCATGCCTTTGAATATTATACATTAAGCTTATTCAATGTACTTCATATAGAATAAAGTTTAGTTCTGATTTGAATAAAGACAGCGCAAGGCTGATCAATCTGACTCCGGCTTTGCTGTCGTGTTATTATTTTAAATACAATATCGGTGAGCCACAAGGCTTTCAAACATAATCTTCGCTGCGACTCGCCGCCTACTGGAGGAGATGCAGGAGTCGCGGGATCAACAGGAGAATAACTGTAATTCATACATACCTGAAAAGCATGAAGCACCGCAATAATTGCAGGAGAGCCAAATCCATGCGTAATTAGTGAAAAATGTGTTAAATGCCGTTGCATTGAAGGCTCCAACAAATGCTGTGATCTTGTCCCAAAATGAGTTGTTCGGTCCTGACTCAATATTTGCATCAGCTCTTTTGTAATCTACAAAGTATTTTTTAATTTATGTAATTTTCCATGCAACAAAATAAGAAAGAAAGTTAAATAAATTGTGTGTGAATTAAAGTATTATTAAGTAAGTACGTTACACGCACTGATTTTATGACTGCTAGATATTCTGGTTCCGTAGGTTCATCTGTCATTTAGGCTCCAAAAATTTGAAAATTAGAGGTTATTTTTCATATTCCACGTTCCCTAATTTTCTTTAACAAATGGATTGCCGAGGGAAACAGTAAATTAATGCATAATTCATACAGTAACTTGTGGATAAATACGCATATTTTTTATATTTTTGACTTTTCATGCCACTCAAAGGTATGTGTTCCAAAAAGGTTATAAGTTTCATATACATATGTTATTTAGGCATTGCTAAATATAAAGTTTACTAAATCGAATAAATAGCAACTAACAAGTAAGAAGTCGAGACGGGATGACTAGAGATACCCTGAATCCTTTGAGCTGTAATACCAATCAGCAAAAGTTTAATTTACTTGTTAATAACAAACAACACAAGCACATGCATACGCAGGCACGCAACTGTATATTTTTTTCCCCCAAAAGAAATATTTATATGCAGGCTGTTTATATTTTATTATTATTATTTACCCACTGAATATGGTATAAAAGTATTATCTACAATGTAAGCAACAGTCAGAAGGAGGCGTGTCACATAAAGTTCTATAATCAGGATGATGAGCACATTCAATATATAGTAATTAGTCGGATATATGAACGCAACAATCTTAAACCTACTTAACTAATATAATTAACGGTCATATCTAGTTTGTTAATTAAAATATTCGATAACTAATTGTGTTTTAATGAGGCGATTCGCACTTGCGAGTAAATCTGAGTTCATTTTTATTGGCGATGACGAGAAAGATAATATGCGTCAAGCTTTCTATTCGTCGGGATCATATGGAAAGTACTCTAAAACACAAACTATAGAGTATATTCAAAAGCTATGATCAGTTTGGGGGTGAAAGTATCTTCTAGTATGGCACTGAGTGTAGTCCAGCTTGCGTGCAGGGCAGTTGCTTAGTGAGTGAGTGAGACGACGCCCGAAATGCAAAGAAGCATAGATTGATGAGTGATCAGTTGAGTTCTGAATAGTTTAGTCGAGTTGAGAACACGGTTAAGTGCAGAGTACATAAAACATTCGAGTACAGAGAACAGAGCCGAGTTCAGATACTCGCACGCGTAGGCTTGAATCCGTTTTCACTCCTAACGTTTGTGTGTCAATATGGCAGACCAGCCTGAAGAAATTAGCTGCACATATATATTCTTGATCAGCTCCGTTCATCCGTGTGAACGCGCCTATTTCGTAAACCATCAAATCTAGTGAGTTGAAATAAACAACTGAATGCTCGATAATACAATAAGCTATACGAGTTTATCTTTTTTTCCTTATAATCGATTACTATTCAAAAAATGTGGCTTGGTTTTTTGGTGCCTAGCGCAGTCAAGATAGAATCATGCACTAAGTTGTGATTGATTCATTGATAGAATGAATATTGTCATCTTTTAATTTTGGATGCAACAAATAAAATACTAGAGATTTGAAATAGGTACATTTTGTCGTTATCTCTCCTTAAATTTCATGAAAAACGTATGTATATCTAGAATGCTGAAGCCGCAGCGTTGCCGCTGTATAAACTGCGCAGTAGACCGGAGCGCGAGCATATGCGTACATAAGAATATACGCTTGTGTGTGTATGTGCACGTGTTGTTTGCTATTAATTAATAACAAAATCTTTTATTGATGTGTATATCAGCTCAAAGGATTCAGGGTATTGTTTTTTTACTTGTTATACTCTGATCCCATTAAAATTGGATATCAGGATATAATAACTCTTTAAAAATCGATGTAACAGGCAGAAGGAGGATTGGTAGACCCCATAAAGTATATATATTCTTGATCAGGACTGATCAAGAGTCGAATTGGGCTGTTTCCGTTTTAATGTTATCGATTGAAAATCTTATATAGGTATATCGTTATATTTTATTGTATTGTTTTTTTTTTCAAATTGGTTTAACATTTTCCCAAGTCCTTAAGATTGGAAATTTATTTTGCTCTCAGCTGATATTACGGATATATCTACGTGGCAAATCAAGTAAAATTGTATCTTTCACAGCTAGTTATCCCCTAGTCGGTTGATTTTTACCTTGTTTTCCCAAACGGACAAATAGTGAATTGTTTTGTGCCATATTCCTTCTGTATCCATCTGTCTGACGTCTGTATGATCGAAAACCAATGTCAAAAGATATGGCGGATATATCCTTGGCAGACTGACAAACTATACCTTTGAAAAATTTTTGAACTAGATCCTTTCTTTATATATATATATATATATATATATATATATATATATATATATATATATATATATATAAATTCGGTTATATTTCAACATATCATATCTTTTAAAGTTGAACAAGTCAATATTTTTCTTACCACTTTGTAATTTTTCACTGCTTTAAAGTTTTAATATAATATACCATGTGTCACAATTCAAATACATACTTGTTGTGAGTGAAGTATAATTTCTTTACGCCGGTAGGAGTCCTGGGGCTCTGTTTGATGCCGTACAATGTACTCAGCCAATTGCCTGGCTGGAAACTCAGTTTCACAAACAAAGTGAAAGTCTTTGGCCAAGTGCGTTGCCTCTCCCTCGACTAAAGATGTCAGCAGTGTTACGTTTGCAGCTTTTCGCCTTCCAGCCGGTAGGTTTAATCCGATCTTCTCTAGCTTTTCCCTTAAAAGTCGGCCTCCATTCTTGCTCTTTGCTCTTTTTTGAAAATATATAAATTAGCTAATAATTATATTTATATTATATATTAAGTACAGAAACGTACCTTCTTAAAACTCCACCAAGCAAAGATGCATTTAAGCATTCGGGCGGTGACAATCTACGTTGGACCTCGGCGATTGTGACCTTATATTTTGATGTACTTGATAAAAGACTAAGTCGACCTGGAACTGCACAAAACACCTCACTAGGCGATCCGGAGCCGAGGTTTCCCGCCTCCTTCCCACTTTTCATGCCTGTGTGGAATAGAGTTTTTTTTTAGTATATACATTGCTCATTGTATGGAAAAAATAGTTTATTGTGTTAATATTTTGTAATTGAAGTGTGAACTCAGCTTGTAGGGATCATTTTACAATAATCCTGCCAATTAGAGGAGCCAGCTTCAATTTCATAATACACACACATAATATTTCTTCATATTTAGGGGATGATGGTCGTCGCTGTTACCGAACGTCTGTGGCACCGCCCCATTCACTCCGCCTATTTTTGAATCCACAGTCTTCCTGTGTGTGTTTTATATGAATTTCGATTAAATATATACATACATTTACCAAACAACTCAAAACACATGTAATATTAAGAAACTGTACATTTTTTCCAAAAGAAATATTTTTGAACATTGTGTTTATATTTTTATTTACCCACTGAATGTGGTATAACAGTATGGTATACAATGTAGGGCAGAAAGGGGCGTGCCACACCCCATAAAATTATATAATCAAGATGATGAGCACATTCAATGTATAGTTGTCAATTGTGTTTTAATGTTATCGATTATATTGAGTTATCTATTGAGCGGTTTTGTTGAGGCGATCCGCACTGACGAGTATTTCTAAGTTCATTTTTATTGTCGATGACGAGAAAGGTAATATGCGTTAAGCTGTCCGTTCGTCTGTCCTTAAATTTATGGGCTACAAGCTCACAATTTTGCACTTGAGTTATATGTTCACGGCTACTATATTCTCGCCCTGACAACCCGCATCTATTTATTTTAATAAGTTATCATAGCATAATCCAATTTCAGCATTTTTCTCCTTGAACAGCTATTAGGATTATATCTCAATAACTTTATGGCTGACCTCAAAATTATAAATTTATATAAATAACTATCATTATTATGAAAGATAAACTTACTTTTTATTAGAGGTAAGTCTGACATAAAAGCAACATTTTCATCCAGGGCAGGGGCTTGAACATCATCAACGGCATTCTGTAACGCTTGATGTAAAGCTAAAGATTCATGTTCATGTCCTAGTCTGGTTCCGTGTGCTGCTCCGGCTGATATTGCACTGCCGTAATCGCTTCTTCGTTCCGTGTATGGAAAGCCGTGAGATAACTGAGTCTATACATTTTGAGTTGATGGAGAATCGTCATATATTACGAAATGGTAGTTATATAGCTAGCAAACTTATACTTATGTTTAGTTATAATTTTATTCAATACTTAATAAATATTTATTGTAATATTTAATTGTTTATCTAGCTTGGATTCCCTATTATGTAATGCAATTTACATCAATAAATGCATTCTAATGCCCGAGATTTGTAATGTATAATAAAATAAAATCAATTAAAATTGTTGATCAAAAATTTGGGCATACTATTCCTCTCGTCAATGCTAGGGTTGAAACAGCTCAATTCTACGCCAATCCCAGTGCTTAGACGGTCATATATTTTTGTTTTTTATGCGTGTATGCGCGCAATTTTACGGGGGAAACGCCTTTTAGCTACAGCGTCAACGTCAATATCAACGTTGCAAATGCCCCGTCCGTGGTTGCAAAAGCTCAACTTGCTCAGTATACACAGGAGTGTGCACCGCACACACACACATACATATTCACATAAATCCGTGGTTATGTGTATATGTTTTATGTAAACCCTTTTTCTTTTGGGCCAGGAATGTTCGTTGTTATTTTCAAGATGTTTCAGTGAAATCCCAAGAAAATTTTTTAAGTATTTCACAACATTTTTTTGTTTTGTATTCCATAATGGAGTTGAATGGAATTCAAAATGCCATAACTCTAGTAATTTATGAAGGTTGGGGAGATTTGTGATACATAACTAACAGAATATTTATAAGTTAGAAACTATTTATCAAGCTCTCATATGTGGTTTCAAACAAATATATTAAGCTCGTTGATTTAACAAAGCATACCAAGTAAATATATATAAAAATATTATTTCGTCAAATAGAGAGCGAAGGACAAATGCAGACTTATTTTCAAAACATACAGTGATACATTTTCACAAAACACGCTATGACTTTGTCAAATTAAAAAAAAAGGTTTTGGTGAAGATTGATAAAATTAACTTTTAACTACACAATAGCATTTAAAAAATAGTAACATATTATTTTAGTCTAATATTATGAAACAAAAACAAACAATATTCACATATTTGCAGTTGCTAAACTCACTATACTAATTATTAAAATGCAAATTCTAAACATACTATCTAGTAGGATATCCCTTCAGGATATCTGCTCCAAAAAGAAGGCGTGTTGTAAGCGAAATAGAGAGGGGTATTGGCCTTTTGCTTAAGGTCGTTATCTTGTTGGAAGTAATAATCTGACCCTTTACAAAGTTTCTCAGCGCTGCTTTTAAATTTCTTTTGAGGATGTCAATATAGGAATATTGGTCCATCACTCCGTCAATAAACTTCATGCTTCCAACACCCAATGCAATATGCAGACCCAAGCCATAATTCCAAAGCCGCTGTGCTTTAACGTCTTTTTATATTTTTTGGATTTAGCGCATCTTAAGTCTTCTCCACACGCGTAGGTGCCCGTCTGTATCAAAAATATTGATCTTTGACTAGCCTGACAAGATCACATTACGCTAAAATTCAATTGGCTTGTCTACATTCGGCTTAACAAACTCCACACGCTTCCTCCTATTTACTAAATTAGTGTATGGCTTTTTGCGAGGAGTGTAAGACCTAAAGTTGTATGATTTTATGGTCTTACAAACGGTTTGCGGGTGTCCAACCTTCTGAAAATTGTCGCTTATTTCAGATGCAATCTTTACAGCACTGGAAAAAGGATCCACATTTATTTTCCGCTTGTCGCCATCGGAAAGTGCACATGGTCGGCCAGATCTATTATTATTTATCATACGCCCCTCGTATTAAAAAAGGGCAAATTAAGAATTGGATGGTTGACTTGGCCATGTCCAATGTCCAGAAAATTAGTTTAGCTATCTCTGCATACGATTAATGCTCCTTTCTGTGCAGCTGCAGGATCCGCGAAGTTTGAAGATGTAGCACACATATTTCAAAAGTCTCCGTTAGGTTTAAGAATAATTGTGGCGCCAGACAGTGCAGCGCAACCAAGAGTACGGTGACTTTTGTAATCGCATATATGTGAATATTTTTGGTTTTTTAGTTATAATATTAGACTAAAATAAAATATTACTATCATTTAAGTGCTATTGTTTAGTTAAGAGGTTATTTTCTCAATCTTCATCAAAACTTATTTTTTTATTTTGACGAGGTCATAGCGTGTTTTGTGAAAATGTATCAGGGGTACGGTGACTTAGTTGCACATTGTAGGTCTTATTAATTAGTGAATATTAACTAATAATTTTCTATATATAGTTATTTTCAATACTTACAACATGTCCTTGCAAGTCGTCCCTATGAGTTCTATGAATACCCAGTTGATCTTGTGTTGATCTAAGGCCAGCCAGCTGGTTGTAGTGATGAAGTGGCGCGTGGTGCAATGAGGATAGGGGTTGTCCGTAGGGATCTGTGCCTAAGTACTCGAGTGGTCCGTGATTCTGCAAATAGCCAGATAACTAAACTATTTTGGCAATGATACGTCCAACTGGAATGGCGCCCAATTTGGAGCACTTACCTGTTGCTGAGGAGGACTTTGAGCAGAGTGATGAAAAGGTGGTGGAAAGTACGGGGGCTGAAAATCAGATTGCAGTGATTGGTGATGCATGGTAGCTGCCGATCCGTGGGCACCACTGTGTCCACTGTGTCCAGACGTTGGGCCTCCTCGACCCGAATGACCGCCTGAATGAGTTGTATAAGCTGGGCTACTGCTAGAAAGGCCCAAGCTGCCATGACCGCTCAGGCGTTCCTATTTTCCAAGTAACAATTTTAATATTATGATTAGCAAAAATATTTAGATCGTGTGGAATTTAAAAAAGTAGTAAGAAAACTCTAGTCTGGGGACATAATTTTTAATATATTCCATAGCTTGTAAGGTTCTTGTATAGTACGACTAGCAATAAATTTAAAGTTAAGTAGCCGGCTGAGAGATATAATTTAATAACAAAATTATGAACAAGTTCATAATTGATTGCATTAAAGCAGAAATCGTTATGATATTTATTTTTTTTACAAACCTTATATGCCCGTGCTATATACGGACCTTATCAACAAAAATCATATATTCATATATTATATATTCATATACGTTCTCAGATTCCATTTTTTAATGAGATCAGGTGTAACAAGAAAGAATGTTACATTCGAGATGGCTTGAGTTGGAGATACCCTGAATACTATCATTCTAATATTATTTTATACAATTATGCACTAAAGCATAATTATGAGCTCTGATTATATTGAAGCTTACAATAACAACATATCGAAACTTAATTCTTCGGCTTATTTTTGAGAATTTTACATTATTTTCAAATCATATCCAAGAATAACAATCCTTTGCAGAAACATATACCAATAAATCAAATGAAATGTTGTTTTTATTGGCATTAAGTGTTATTTGATTGATCCATAATAGATGCAAGCATACAACTTGAATTTATATTTATAACTCAAGATGAACCAGGCTACTTACAAATTGAATACATATAAAAGTATATTGCCGTCGGTATTCTCGCAAATATAAAGCTTAGGTTAGCAGGTTACTAACCTGTATTTCAATTACAGCAGGCATATCTACAAAAGATAGAGTCATGTTATCATATTGCAACTGGAATCTATAGGGAAAGACATCCGCTGAGCAAAGTTGCTTCTATCGTATCACTTAAGATGAAGTAAACACATTATCTTATTAATCGCGTACTCTAACCACGTCTTCTTTCCAAATCTAATATCCACATTTCATTCTATTATAATGCCAAATAATACACTGTGTTTTTTTTTGTTGCGAAAATTTCGAAAAGTATTTCGCCAACGGGGGACAGTATAGAAATAAAATTCGGCCCGACGGCGACGATGACAACGACAACGCAATGACGACAGTACCAGCGACAGCAGTCCGTGAATGCCAAAAGCGAAATGAAAACTGGTCGTGGCTGTGTGCCGAAAGGGCAGCGGCAGCGCAGCCAAAACAGCAGTAGCAGAAACGACCATAGAACATCATAGCTCGCGATGCCAGCGTCGAGTCGAGTCGTAACGCCCGTCATACGCCTCGGAAGTTTTTTTGCATTCGCCAGCCGGAGCCAAGCATAAGAAAAGAAGAAGCATGTATGGGTGTATTCATATGTTACATACATACATTTATGTATGTTTAAAAGTAATTATGAAATGCATAACCAAAAAATGTTTAGATGATAATGAACTGGAAAACAAATTTTAATAAAATCTACGTCATCATTTCACATCCACATATATAGCAAAAACATGAAATACAAGACAAAATTTTTTCACCAAATGCATTTCAGCGAAAAGGGTTCAAATTATTGTTGGTTAATAACTGTAGGTCAACTAATTGCAAATTTCATAAATACATATATATATATATATATATATATGTATTTATTATACATTATATATATATGTATATCGATATATGTGTGTATGTCTCTTTTTACACATATATACAGTATATTTGTGTGCGCAGTAGCCGTGAATGGTTTTTGATATGGTAAGCCATCATAGTATCCTGGATGGGCAATTCCTTACAAAACGAAGGATGCTAAGATATTTTTATGATAATGCATGTCTGTGTATGTAACCCTTAACACACGTGAGCTACAATGACACTGCTAATGTGTGGTTATTCATAACTGCTATTGTTGACATTTGTAAAATTCAATGGCCTTCGTTTAACCAAAATTGCTGAACTTTATACAACCCATTGAGATATTAAAGTTTCCTTTTTATAATCATTCATGAAAGTGACGTAGAGTATATTGGTTTTGTATAGTTATTGGCATTACATATCGTATTTCAAAACAGCTATTTTAAATTTAAATCATATATTTGGATTGACAGTCCAATATATGCTCTGGACTTTATAGGATAAAACGTTCTCTCACACTTTGTCACTTGAGTGTAATACACTACACACATGTCATGTGTCTTCTCCGTCCTGATGCCCACCTATCTATACAAATGTAAACAATTTCATTTTAAACCGAAATACTTTTTATTTGATTGCAAAATAATGAAAGACTTAAATTGAAAATTTAATGCATTAGAATTCATATTTCTTCAATTTTTTTTTTTTTGTCATGAAAATATAATACTATGAAACAATTCCCAAAATAAAAAGTATTTACATGTATGTATGTATGATCATCGTATCGTTTTCAATGTAGACGACTAGCGTGAACGTGGCAATTGCGATTTGAACACGACTTTATTGTGGCTTTAAAAATTAAAATAATTTTGATTGATTACTTTGGATTATCTTGTCATTTGCCAGCATCAAATGGAATATTTAACGATACAGAAAAACCGGTTTTCGAATTGTTTTGTATGAATTTTGGCTTCTAGGTTTTTTGACTTAGCACACTTCATGCAGACTCAGTGAAAATGTGCGTAAGAGTTTGATCAGAAGGCCAAGACGGACTTCAGTCTAGACTTCCCTTTACTTTGTAATATTTGCTACCAAGTGAGAAACATTTAAAACGGCTTTTGCTACTTCGACAGACAAGAATCCGATAAAAAGAATTCCATACCAATTATGGAGCTCTTCCGAATATTATTTGAGGACTATTACATTTATTGGGCTTTTACGAATCTCCCCACATTATCTGATAACTTCGATAGATAGTTATAGCCGAAAATATAGAGTATGAATAATACAGTTCCAGTTCACAATGATTTAATTCCACTATTCGATTTTTCAGTCTAAGCTGCTCCACCAATTATTTTAGAACGCTATCATATCATATATGTTACCAGGCTTTGAAAGTACGTGGCTTATTCATCTTACTAAAATTTGTGCATTGAATAATTATTTATATATTTTAAAACATTTTTCAATTTATATTCAGATTCAATTGGTCAATGCGTCGAATAAGATGTATTCTTTATCGTTCTTATTAAGTATTATGTTTTCGATCGCATGAGTTTTTGAATTGTGCGCTATTGTCTGTCGTGAATATGCTAAAATTAAAAATTTACCCTGGTGGTCAATACTCCCATACCGTAATTCAAGATATAAATAAATAAATAATAAAGGTAGGAATGGCTGATTGACTGGCTGGTTCGCGTGAAGGCACAGGTAGACAAGACAGTTTGAAGCTGTTGAACAGGTCGAAATAGTTTCACCTCCACCTCAAGTATGTGTGCAGAACGAAACACAAATACACACACTCGCTCATACATGCACGCACATTTACAGACTAACAGAAATCGCACTATAGTATTCTAATGAAATGGTATCCACTCGCACATGATCAATTGTCATTAAAAGAGCTTTGACTCCAAACTCTTTTTTCTTTTATACAGGTAGAGCGCCAAACGCCTAAAACTCTAAAATTCTCATTCAGTTTTCATAGCTCAATCAATATAAAATGGACAAGATAATATTGTAATAAATTGAACTAAATGGCAAAGAAAGCCAAACTAAATGTTACTACTGAAAAACCAAAGGGATAGAAAAGGCCATATAAATATATACATTTATATATATATATAAAATATATGATTTTTTTTTTTGTTATGGACGTTTGTCTTTATGATGAAATTCTGTTAGATTAACATCAACGTGGGATATTTCCTATAAGATATTGAAATCATGAATATATATTTATATAATTTAAAGTATTTAGTATTTTATTTATTTCAAAGTTCCCTCTTTTGTACAAGGCTATTATATTTTATATAGCGCCCTCTAGGTATCATCATTATTAAAAACTACGCCCATAAACAATAGTTCAACAAAAGGTGGCGCATAAATTCCCAAATTAAGTACTACACATTATTATCGAAATAATTATGCATTCAATTAGCTGAACAGTTTAAATTTTATAATAGTAGTATGAATATTTAATAATAGTTAGTTTGAATATGCAGGATATAGGACCCCGTGTATATGTTCAATAGCTTAAATAAAAGACGGACGGACAGCATTACGGACTCTGCAAAAACTAGTATACTCTTTTTTCCTCTGGGTACAGACTATCAGTGAAATGAGCGCCTCAGACAAAATATTTGTAGGTGGTAATTTTAGTGTACTTCGGGAGCACTAATTAATTGAGAATGAGTTAATAAACATAGAGACATAACAATTTGTAGTTGTTAAACAGTAGCTTTGCCCTCGAAATTGGCATCCTTTTGTTGTCTCTCATACCAAAATTACTGCACCAAATCGTTCCAATTAACTCAAAAAGTTTGCAACCCGCAACTGTTTCGCTGGCCTGCAGATGCCTTTCGACCAATTTTTTGGCTGTTGCTGGTCAAACTGCCAATTAGGAATGTGCACAATTCATATGCTTGATTATTCTCTAACGCTCTGAAATGTTTACTAATGACCAAGGTTTGTGTTTTTATTTTTATTTTTACATTATTTACTAAAAGCGATATAATGACATTTTATATGATGACGTACCATATTTGCAGACCTTAAAATGTCAGTAGATGTTATATTGATATGAATTGATAAGGTAAAAGTGCAATAATAATTTTATAGATATATATTCTTCTGATAGATATAACCCATATGACTTAGAAATAAAAAACCCATGACATCAAAAAATACACCAAATGTAATTTGAAATATATTTCTCTTTATCCAAAGCATTGGTTATACCGGATGTCCAGCGTCCAACTAAAACTTTTGAGTGGGATCTGGCGGATGAGCCTAAAGAGTTTTCGGCTATAAATTAAAAGAATTCAACCGTTTAAACTCTAAATATAATATTCGTAACAACAATGAAAATACGTGGAGAACGATAATCGATTTTTGTTTATTGCGCTCGCATTTCTCTTCTGTTTCTCCGTTACCTCTTGCACAGCTCCTCTTTCTACATTCGTACTCATGTCATTCGACCACTGGCGAGAGTAGTAGCATCGTCTCTTCGCTGTTTTTTCACTCCCACTGTCATGACGAGGCCGACATCGGCTTTTTAATTAAGTAGTAAAACTCATTCATAAAAGTATTCAAGCGGGATATACGCACAACTTTGGATCAAGTGAAAATGGAGGGATGCAGTGCATGGACTGTGAACTCTGTGTTGTTGCTGGTAGCTGCAGCTCTATCAGGTTTATGACGAATAGCAGAATAAGAATTTATTTGCCATTCCAACCAGCCAGCAATCAGCCAGTCTTCCAGGTAGGCCCTACCAACAGGTAGACCGGCTTAAGCACTAACCAAGCTCAACAACAAAAAACTGTGATCTGCAGTTCAATCGGGCCACTGCAAAGATGCATTCGCTTCTCCTCCCATTCTGCTCAACCTGATCCTCCTCCTTTTGCTGCCGCTTAGGACTGGCGTATTCGCAAACAAGCCGATCTCCGCTTTGCCACGAGCCTAACACACGCCGCAGTTTCGACACTTGCTATCGTTCGCAGCTCGCATCTTCGTTGCAAAAATTTACATTTATCTTGCGTTTCAATTTCAATCTGAGTGGACTTTTTAATTTCCTTTTTGCAAATGAAATCAATTTTGATGCTGGATGATGTTGAACGAGGCATTTAAATATTCTTAATAATATCTACTCGTTTTACCATATCACCATGTATGTATACCAGTACTTCTAACCCTATATAAACATTTAATTTTTCTATATCATTTTTGTTTTTATTGGGTAATTTGAATTTAGCTGTCTTAAACAATAAAAATAATATGAATAAATTCTTGAAAAACTTAAAGCTATTTTTTTAACTGATTAAAATATAAATTACAATCATTGCTTAAATTGTTTGCTAAATTAAAATAAAATTGAAGTGAAATAAAAATTTACTATTAATAATTCATATATTCAAAATGTAATTAAATTAAAATTGTTTTTATTTTATTTTATTTTTTTTTTTTTTCTTCATTAATAAAACAAGTAAGAAAACTCTAGTCGGAGGTGCCCGCTACGTGATACCCAGGTCCCATTCGATCATAGTTTTTGAATATAGCCCATAACTCGTATGTAAAACCATATCACGCGACTTAAATCTATGACAACGAGGTCGACAAATAGATTATACCAACATACTTTTGCAAGCCCACAAAAATTCCTACGTTATTATTAAAGAAGAAGAATCGATAAAGCGCCGAGCGGAAAATTCGATAATTCATACACAATTCGACCCAAATTCAAACGCAATTGCGATTCTGCGCGTAGATACACGAGCTTAACAAATCAGTCTCTAGCTCTTATAGGTTCTGAGATCGACGCGTTCACACATACGGACACGCGAACGGACGTCTACTGAGAGACATTGTAAATCGAAAAAGAAGGTACTTTCTACATTTTTTTTATCTTAAAAGTATATTTCATTGAACCTAGCACTTGATTTTGTTAATTATATGTAACAGGCCGAAGGAATATGTTATTGATCAGAAGGACAAGTCGAGTCGATTTAGCCCTGTTTGTCCGTATGTATGACGCGTCTATCAGAAGACCATGAGATAGAGTTTTTTTCTTAGTTTTGTATATACCACATGGGTACACGACGAGTATGTTTCAGAATACCGTTAGCTATTCCTTTTTTTTCACTTCATTTACTCTAAATTCTTAAAATGTTAATAATTTTTTAATTATTTTAAAACAGAATATCATATGGAAGATAAAATTCCGTTTACTAATACACAGAATGTTTGGCCTAACTCTTATATACAAAAAATCCTCTGGGTTTGTTTTTGAACTACAACGGCTATATGTATGTATGTATATGTATGTACAAATAAATTTTCTCTCTTTTTTAATAGTAACGGAAAATTGTTTGTGGGCTTGCAAAAATGTGTTGTCTATTTATACCCTAATCCCATTAAAAATTGGAAAACAGTTTATAATGCCTCACCACGCACAACAAGCCGCTGCCGCTGCCGCTGCAGAAACTGCGCAGAGCGCGTGCATATGCGTGCGTGCGTATGTATGTGTGTGTGTGCGTATGTTGTTTGCTATATAATGAATCAAAGAATCTTTTAATAATTGGTATATCAGCTCAAAGTTTTTAGGGTATTACTAAGTCTAGAGTTTTGTTACTTGTTCAACTTACATTTGCTGTTCAGTTATCAATCAGTGGCGTAGTGCTGGGTTCATCGCGCGCGCGGTGCATGAACATATTTTTTTTTTATTTTTTTATTTTTAATTGTGTATATTCAAAAACTAAGATTGGATTCGATATGGGTATCTCTTACGATCCCATTAAAAATAGGAAATCAAGCTATAATGGTTTTATTAAAGTATGTATCAGACAGAAGGAGGCGTATGGCTTAAGCTTACTATTTTTTCGGATCTATAAAAAAGAACTAACCTCAGTGAGTTTGCTAAAATAATAAAAAAAATGGTCAGCGTTATCTAGTAAAAAATTTCATTTGCTCAAATTTCGTGTTAATCTTAAAGGTTTTATTTGATGCTCAAACCTTACATACTTTCCAAGCCACTGGCTAGCAAGGAAAACTGTTATGGGAACCAACTGAGAAACATAACTAAAAACTCTAATAATTTGATTTTTTTATTGGTTCAGAATCAGCATTTTGCAGACATCAAAATCGCACGCAAATTGAGCGCTACGTTGATTTTTGTTGGGCTTCAATATTATAAATTATTTTGGCAACGCATCACGCGAGAAACTTATGGTATACCTGACTTAAGGGCAACCTGTCTTCAGTCTACACTCTTCAGTTTTTAGAGCCAACTAAGAGACAGATAACGCTACAACATTCGGCATGCACATTTCAACGGCTATGCGAATTCATTTTTTGTGGGCGATTACTTTTTGCACAGCCTCTTTGTTGTGCTTTTGTTTTGATCTTTGGCCCTTGCCCCGTCATTTTATCCTATATTTTTGAGTTGGGATCAAAAAGTTCCTGGAATGTCGATAAACCATATAATTTTACTAATTTAGTGGGGGTGGATATACGCAGCCAATGCAAACTCTAAACGACCGAATAACATCCCGAAGATCCATATCATACCTCTAGGTCAGTATAAGGCTCGTAGATACTCTGTTTCTAGTACATAAAGAGCTTTATCAGCATCAGTGTGTCAAGTATGTCTGTTTTTATGCAGCTACATAATTAAATACTATAATTACTATATTATCCCATTGAAAAGGGTATAAGGGTTTAATTTAATGTATGTAACAGGCAGAAGTAGGAAAGTATATATATTCTTGATCAGAACGACAAGCTGTCCGTCCGTCCGACTTAAAAATATCGATAACTATTCTTATTCAATAGTTATCAATTAAAAACCTCAAATGTTAGGATTAAAATTATATCTCATAAATTTTTAACGCTAGAGACTTCGAATGTATGTATGTAGTTAGATGTATATTTTATACAAATTCAATTTTAGTTAATTTGGATACTAGCCCCAGCTTTCCCGAAATTCTTAAAATTAAAGATTTAAAAAAAAAAAATATTCATTATAATATTTTTATATGCTGGAAAAAGTTTAATTAAAATTCGTTGATAAACATAAAACTTATTAAGAAAAATGTTTGGCCAATTATTTGTTGTTATTATCTATTTTTAGAATTTGTATTTAAACAAGCGTTCACAGACAAAAATTAAATCGATCTTGAGCATTAAATATATATATTATTATATACCTTATTTCTCTTACTTTTCTCTTAGTTTCTCATGAAATAAAACGATTTATCCGTATTTGAATGATATCGGAAATCCTCCTTTGTACAAATGTTTTTTGACCATTCGAAATTCAATACGTTGTGGTTAATAACACGAATATTTTTACTTTATCTCTGAGAGTCAGCTAGGTACAATTGGTTTAGATATCATAAATTATTTGATTTTTGCATATGAACCGCCTGCAGCCCAGCGACAAAAAATTCATAAACGTGCGATCAAAATTATAAAGAATCAAAATGCACTCAGGGGAAGTTAATTCAATTTAGATTAACATAAAAATAGGTGATAAAGCGAAATAATTGAAGAACGATAATTTCTTTTGTTCCTCAATTACCTTCTTGCCCCGCTCCTCTTTTAAGTGAAAACGCAACAGAAATAATTAATATCTACAACAATATGTATTAAAAATTTCAATACACCTGATACCTGTAACCTGTCTTTAATTTACACACTATTAAAACTATTTCTTTTTAGATAATTACGCCATAAATTCAGTACTCAGTATGTATAAAGAGTACACTTCATAGATTACATTACATAGATGATCAATAGATTATTGGTATGCCTGTATGAATAAAATTAAATTTCTTTTGTGAAAAATTAATCTTCAAATTTAATTACTGAAAGTTTATACACTAGCACGCTATTTTTGAGGACGCCGAATTCAAGCTTTAAGTGCGTCTATTATTATTATAAGTTGGACTTTGGGTATGGTAATCAATCTGCTAAAATTGCATCCATTGAGTTTACTTGAGTCGGAGTTGTATGGTAATTGCCCGAACTGCTTGCGTGCACGAAATTTTAGATGTCAATCAGAAATCACACAGCACTCATTTGGCATCGTAATTCAATATAAGATTTGAGTGATAGTGATTCTAGCTGACACGTAATTGGTCAGTAAGTGCAATTCTCTTCTTCCAACTTATCTCTTTTTTATATTTATTTCTCAATGCTGGAAGGGTTACATTCATGTGAACGAATAGTATTCCAATCTTACCATCATAAATTTTTGATCCTCAAATTGATGGTCATTGGTCCGGTGTAAGATATGCATTTTAGTTGTACTTTTTATCTCTAGTGCTTACATAGAGTATATATCGTATATGGATAGTAATTATTCAGTATATGGATTGAACACTTTTTAACACTTCACTTTTAGACGGTTACCATAAAAAACAGGTACAATGTTTCAGTAGATAGATCAATTTGGCACAGTATAAGGCAACGATAAGTCATATTAGTATTTGTTAAATATAAGAAAGTACTTAGCTCAATGACACTGGGTTTAGTATATGTGGACGTATCTATAATATTGTTTATATATATATATATATATATATATATATATATATATATATATATATATATGTATAAATATTTATATATATATATATATATGTGTAACTTATCCGAAGTGAAAATGTTAACAAATAATATACACTTAACAGTAAATGAAGTTGAATACTGGATACGTAATTATTTTTTGAACTGCTTGCGATCGTAAGATATATGAAACACACAGCATAATATTATTTTATACAGTTGGTTTTTTCGAAAAACCCGCAAATATACTTGTGCCTTTGCGCAGCCACTGACGGTAGCTCTCGACTGAACTAAATTTTCTTTTTGGACGTAAAAACCTTCAGGGGATGTATTGCGATGCTGTCGCTTGCATACGTATATGTTCACCACCACATACACGCACACTCTTATACATCCAGATACACAATAGCACTGATCACACGTACATTCATGGATACGACAGTCACACGAAATACATGACATGTACGTGTATATGTGCGTAAAACCTGTGAAGTCCCAAAGAACGTTCGCTGGGTTGTGAAACTCACACACTTTTCGAAACAAAACAGACAAACAGGCACACACACACACGCGAATAAAACCTCACTACACTCAGACTTTGACCCTCCCCGGAACAGGTTTCAAAAAGCATGATTACATACTCTTAACTAAGAGATTAAACCTGAGAAAGAAATCAAAGAGATGTGCATACTACAAGCTAGTTGAAAATCGAACCCCTTACAGCCGTTTCGGCTCACTTACTGTCACGTTTTATATTTGAAAAAGTATATTTTAAAGAATCATTGGAATCAATGATTAATAATTCATTGTAATTTATACATTTTTATTTTTAAGTTTATAAAATAAAATATTAAAAAGTTTAGGAATGTATACACTTTTTTTTTTTTTTGTATTTTAAAAAAACTAAAAGTAATATGAATTGTCGAAAACAATTAAATTGGGACTGAAAGTATTTGTATATCATAGATTTAGTTTCAAACGCAGCTTGCTAAAGACACTTACATTATTAGTGGTCTTATAATGTTGAGCTCTTGAAAGAGCATATCGTGATGCAGCGCTAAGAGTTTATAAGAGAGCACAGACTAAAAATCTTTTCACCCATCACCAATACTACTTCAAATATGTATGTATGGGTGGGTATGCGAGCTGGTATTCGTTTTCAAGTTAAAACGCGCAACAGCATCAACTACAACGACAGCCATTTATATTTTCGGAAACCACGCCCCGTAAGCTGCCTACTAGACAATGGGCCGAACCCAGAGGCTGCGTCAGCGGCATTGCGTCGGCAGCGCAGCCTCTGCACATGAGCATACACACAAATTCTAACCGACTCATATATATATATATATACATGCACGTACATAAATTCTTGTAGCTAGATATGTAAATATGTAAACGCATGTATGTATAGAGATTTATACACATATGTATGCATATACACACAGAAGTGCTTTAAATGGTTAGTTGTGTATGTATATGTATATCTATATATATATATATATATATATATATATATATATATATATATATATATATATATATATATATGTGTGTGTGTGTGTGTATGTGTGCTTTGTGTATTATACAAGTACATGAGCACAGTGGTTGCAAAATGCATACACATATATATATATAAAGCTATATATATAAGCTGGGGTTGCTTCCATACTTTTGCCTTAGGGGTGTAACTTATGCTACTGGGAAAAACTCGGCATTGGACGCTTGGCAATGTGTTTCGCCACTGGTGAGTGCCCTACCAATCTTGCCGAAGGCGTCATTTCATCCACAGCATCATAGCATGATTATTCCAAAAGTGATGCATGTAAGGAAATATATATATATATTGATATATTGCTTCATATACATATTTATTTATTTGGACATAATCACAGTGGCTGTAAGATACATAAAAGTATTTCCCATTTTGATTGTGATACTAAAGCTGTTTATGTTTTATATATTTTGTTGAAAAATTTCAAGAGCTCGTCCTATTATCAATCCGAAGAATATAAAAAGCTTTAAGTTTATATTATATTATATTAAATTTATATATGACTGCAATATTTAATAATATGATTAATTACTATTCACAATGTAATTTTTGTGAATTTACGGGCAATTCCAATTGATTCGTTTCAACACGTTTATTTAAATATATATGTATGAATATATATATATATATATATATTTATATTCATCATATTAAATTCATAGAAACTACATTGTGAATAGTAATTAATGTAATTAAAAAAATCCATCTTCAAGATAAAATTTAGTCAAAAATTAAGTTAAAGAGCATAGCCTATACTGACCAGAGACAATCGGAAATGTCTTACAATATATATAGCAAATTTTGCATTAAATAGCTAATGACGTATAAACTTTGCAAACTGCAAAAGTGTATGTATTCTGCAATATTTGGAAGGATTTAACCTACTTTAATTCATCGAATATTTTTATGAGATATGAGTTTGCATGTTTGCATGTGAGGGCGAATGTTTATGTATGTGTATGTTTGTAAGTATTTGCAGTTACTTAGCTTGTGTGGTTGGGCAACCAGATAAAGAATCATTTGCAATCACTACCATGAAGGACAGCAGCCACAACGGCAGTCATGATCATCCTGCGGCGTTCACGAGTACGACCTGCGGCGTTGCATTTTAGTCTCATCCTAAATTGGATGCTCAGATTCTCTAGATGGAGCAGCCTACTTGCACAGTGGTAAAAATATGAGTTGAATATTTTTCTCTTGCTCGTGCGCTTTTCTGTCCAGAAGATCCGCAATAGTTGCAAATATACGTATAGTAGTGCATAGGTTTGGGCCGACTTTGGAGCAGTGTAAATCAGCAAAATCATAAACTACAATTTTATTAATTTTTAAACCTATCTAACATTAGGAAATACAGCCAATAAGAATAAATCACCCGGCCGCTACTGCATAATACACATTAACGACCAGCATAAAAACAGTCGATGATATGAGGTTTTTTTTAACAATTTACCATACTCTTAAGAGAGATTTGTATTATCTTTAATCTTTGATAAAACTAAATAGTAAAGAAAAATAGTAACTCTCGATATACCACATAGATACTTAGTGCATCCCGAAGCGCTAAGCCCATTATGGGGTTATCGGTGAAACCTGCAAACTACTTAACTCTTGGCGAGACGGCTTGACTAGAAGATACCCTGAATACTTTGAGTATCAACTCAATACCAATTATTAAAAGATTATTTTATACATACGCATGCAAGCATACATATACATACGCATGCAAGCATACATATACTCGCGTTCTGGTACTCAGAAAATAGGAATGTCGATCAAAGAAGAATTATGCAAGGAAATTCTTCAAATATATAATACCAACACTATTGCACTACTGCATAAAGCGCCGAGCGGCACATATAAAGTAGGTAGCTGAAAATAAAGTAGCAGCTGACAATTTAAAGACAATTCATAGTGAATTCAAAAACAATTCAAACACAATTCAACGCAAAATAAAATGCAATTGTAATTCTTAAAATATAGTATGGAATCATTTGAATTTATGTGTGCACATGTATATCAAAAAGGCGCCAGCTTAGTATACACGAGCTCAACAAAAGTGTAGTGTCTAGCTCTTATAAGTTTTGAGATCGACGCTTTCATACATACGGACAGACGAACGGATGGACGGACAGGGTAAATCAACTCAGACAACAAGTCTTGATTAAGGATATACTTTATGGAGTGTGACACGCCTTCTTCTGTTTGTTAAACACTTTTAACAAAACCGTTATACCCCTTTTCCCATTTTCAATGGGATCAGGGTAAAAAATATATAGAGCTTTCAAGTATAACGATAAAATATTTGCTGATTATAGACCAGTGTTCGGTTCATCACGAGTTATGCGGTACAGCAGCAAAGACTGAAAATCAATATTGTTTCGTTTTTCGAGCAGGGATCTGGTATCCAAATCGTAACAAAAAATGGCGTCTTGATCATCGATCGTACGTTTGTGCTGCGGCCACAAATGAGCAGCCGCCGTCATAAATCGTGCCGTTGCAATGAAGCCGCCTAAGTAGGGGAGTGTCGAACACTGCTGCGGCATCGCCGCAATTGGGTAATGCACCTGAGCACCCATTTCGAACCTCGTGAATTACTGCACATAAACTATACAGGTGTGCTTGTGTTCATATACACATGTAAATGGATCAACGTTCACATATGTGCACCATAATACCATTACATACAGTATGTATTATTTCTGTACAGTTGCCAGTAGCAGAGAATTGAGAATAGAAATTATCTAGTATGTAGGCATTCACGTCTTTTACATTTTAGCTTTAGGGGTACCACATTTATTTTATACTCAAATGAGTTTACCTGTAATAATGATTTGTTACATCAATCACCAAAAGAATCTGCTCAGCAGTAAAACCTTTATTATCCGTGACCCCATAAATTGATGCAAACATCATTATGTAAGAGACAGGTCGACTAAGAGATACAATGAATTCTTTGATTTGATAACCGAGTTTGATTACTTGAGATATAATAATCATACATTAATCATTAAAAACTTCTTTTATTCGATAGTTATCGATTGTAACTCCGTATGCTGTTATCGGGTATTATGTTTTTTATTTCAAGTTTCAAGATTGTGTGGTTGACGAAGATCAAGAATATATATGCTTTATGACACATAGACGTACGTTTTTGATGAAATTTTCTGGGCAAGATTCTGACATTATATGTACCTATTCATAAAATCTCAAGTCTTTAGTATTTGATACGTAGGATTATTGATTGTGAACGAAACGGATAGTATCTAAAATGAAAAGATAACAAACTTAATGCATGTTTCTTTTTTTAATTTTGAGCACGCGAGGCGCAAGAAACGGAACTAAATTTTCGATAGTTATTAGTTAGTATTGCTAAGAAATTGATATGAATTATCGAAAAAGAATTATACCTACATGTATTGCGTAAGGTATACACAAGTATTCTGTTTTTATTTCAAGTCTCTATCTCTTGACGTTTGCCTGATCATAGGCTAGATCGACTCAGCTTGTCGAGCTGATTTGGTATACTGATATATATTTCATGGAGTTGACACACCTGCCTGTTACATACATTTTCATAAAACCATGATACGCTGATTTTCCATTTTTAATGAATTCATGGTATAAAAAAAGAAAATTAAGAATTTTGCTCTTTAATTTTAAATAATTTTCGACTAGTATTAATATTACAAGTATATATATTTTTAGATTATATTTAAAATAGTTCAAAATATAACAAAATTAAACAACTGTCAATATTATAAAACCAAAAAATATAGAGAAACAAGTAATAGGAAATCTAAAGTACCGCCCTATTAAAAGATTTAATAACTCCGTTGAGAAGATCTAAGTATAAGAAGATAGCTTAGAAGATACAGACTCTTGCCATATCCAAGACGTGGAGATAGAAGATACAGAGTAGATATATAATATATATATATGTATATATATATATATGTATATATTTATATATATATTTACAATTATTGCGAAATCAATAAGGATCGACTGTATATGAATCAATTATTTTAAAAAATCTAAATCATTTGTGTATCATATAATATATACATGATGTTATGTACAAATATACAAAGTAATTCTTGTAGATTATATTTTTTGATTGACTACTTAAATCTGTAACATCGAAACAAACTTTCTACATTATATAGATATATTGCATACACTTCTTACTCAGTGTGGTAATATATTCGAACGGCCTCGGGCCACCTCCACATATTCGTTAAGTCCTAACTTGCGGACAGATTCAAATTTTTGGCAAATTCGTCCATCGCTTCTCGGCAATAGCAGAAGTCCCTTCAACGCCAGTATCGGCGATGGCGATGGGATCGGCAGCATCATCAGCAGCGGCAGTGGCAGCGACAACAACTACAGAAACGGCCCACTAATCATGACCATGAGCCCAGCAATGCTGAAAAAAGCTGATGCAATGTTGCACGACGTCCAATTGCCGTAGGGGAAATGTGAGCGTTTGTTGTAGCTATAGCCAGACCCAGAGCCAGAGTCAAAGTAGTCGCGATGAAGCCTCTTGTGTTAGCCATTGCTGTTTTCGAGGTATATAAGCATGTATTTTCAGTTGCAGTTGCAGCAGGCGGATGTTTACAGCACATTTCCTACGGCTGTGCTCGTGTGCACCTTTAATCCGCTCTTCTTCTTCTTTTTTTTTTGCGACCCAACAACAATTCGAAAGAGAAGAGCCAACCGGCTGGCACCGGTCCATTTAAATATAAGGCCGCAAGATAAAAAAACATCTGCAGCTGTGTTTGCTCTAAATGGATTACTGTTGCAACATATCTAAGTACCATGTACCAAGTATTAATATATCCAATATAGTAATGATTACATACGATAATACACTATAACTAAACATAATTTTATTTGAATAAAAAATGTATATAAACTACAAATACAATATTTAAAAAATCGTCGAGTAGTAAAAGGTTTTTGTCACGCCCTAACAAGGATTCATATCCAAGTGAGGTTAACCGAAGTACCAAATATCAACATAATTCAACTTAATTATATTTAAAAAAGAATCTAAGATATAGTTACAAATGAAACAAAATATTTTCAAATGAAATAAGTAACTGGGATAAATTTATAATTTTTTACCCGGATCCCATAAAAATTTGGAAAACAGGGTATAATGGTCTTGTCAAAAGTATGTAACAGGCAGAAGGAGGCGTGAACGATTTTGGTTTTTAAAAAACAACAAAAAATAGTTACTTTATATGCAAAAGTTTCATCAAAATCTGTTGATAAACTCAAATGTTATTGAACAAAACGTTAGAGCCAAGCGGGCGCCTATACATTTTCATTTTCTATACATATGCACACATAAATTCAAATGGTTGCGCATTATATCCAAGAATCGCAATTGCGTTTGAATTTGCTACATACTTTAAATTTGCCGCTCAGAGCTTTGTGTAGAAGTGCCAATAAGTTTTCGATTCTTCTTCTTTAATAGTAACGGAACAATTGTTGTGGGCTTGCACAAGTGAGTTGGTATAATCTATTTGTACAATTTGTTTGCATAATGTTTCTTTGACTGATATTCTTAGTACCATTGTCATAGATTTATGTCGGTAATATAGTTGATATAGACGATATTCAAAAGCTATGATCGAATGGGACCTGGGTATCACGTAGTCGGACACCTCCGACTTCAGTTTTCTTACTTGCTACCTTAAAACTAGAAAAACAAGTAACAAAACTCTAGTTGAGACGAGATACCCTGAATCCTGGGATCAAAAATCAAAAGATGACAAAATATGCGTATTCAATGTAGCAACCAGCAAAACTGTGTGCACGATTCTATTTTAAACGATGTGAACGCTGGGGCTTAAAAACAAAGTCAAATGCTCGATATTTATTTATAATAAGGAAATGGGATGAATTATCAAAAAGAAAAAAAAAACAAGTAAGAAGACTCTAGTCGGCGCGCTCGACTAGGGGATACCCTAATCCCACCCGCTCTTAGTTTTTTTTAATAAAGTCCATAAATCGCATGTACAACCATATGACGCGACTTAAATCTATGTCAATGGTACTAAGAATGTCGATCAAAGAGGAATTATGCAAACAAATTCAACACACAGATTATACCAGCACACTTTTGCAAGCTCACAAGAATTGTTCCGTTACTATTAAAGAAGAAGAATCGAAAACATATTCGCACTGCGACACACAGCGCAGAGCGGCAATTGGAAGTAGGTAGCAAAAACAATTCAAACACAATTCGACCTAAACTCAAAGGCAATTGCGATTCTTAGAAAATTTGTTCGCGAGCATTTGAATGTAGGTGTGCACATGTATACATAATGAACATGTACAAGCGCCAGCTGGTCTGTGTGCGCTTTGCAGTTCAATCGCTGTTGATTTGGCCAAACATTTTGTTTAATAACTTTTGTGTTTATCAACGGATTTTGATGAAACTTTCACCATATGATTTAAATAATTATTGCTACTTTTAAAAAGACCAAACACTATATATATTGCCATATTTGCAACTGAAAATAATTTTCAAAATTTTGGGGAAATTTGGGGCCGGTATCCAAATGTAACAAAAACCGAAATTAATAAAAATATACATAAATATACATGCAAAATTTGGAGACTCTAGCTCTTAAAATAAAAAAGATAAAAAATCATAACTGATTTTTCATATGGTTTTAAATTGATAACAAATATTCAGGAATAGTTATCGATTTTCTGAAACAAACTCGATATTCTGAGATTGACGCGTTCATACATACGGATGGACGGACGGACGGACGGACAGACAGACGGACAGGGCTCAATCAACTTCTCTTGTCATCCTGATCAAGAATATATATACTTTTGGGGGTGTGGCACGCCTCCTTTTGCCTGTTACATACTTTTAACAAAAACATTATACCCTTTTTTCCCATTTTCAATGGGATCAGGGTATAAAAAAAACTAACTTGTACTGCGTATGTTTATACCCTGAATTCATTGAAAATGGAAATTTCAGGGTATAATGTTTTTGTGCGAATGTATGTAACAGGCAGAAGGTGGCGTGCCACACCCCATAAAGTATATATATTCTTGATCAGCTCGACGAGCTGAGTTGAACTAGCCCTGTTCGTCTGTCCGTCTGTCCGTCAGTGTAAACACGTGGATTTCTTAAACCACAAAAGCTAGAGACTTCAAATAAAAAGCAAAATGCTCGATAATATCATACGCTGAACGAGTTTATTTTTTTTTTCGATAACTCGTAATATTTCCTTATTATCGATAACTATCGAAAATATCACTTTGTTTGCTATATTGAATTCGCACATTTTGTCATTTTTGGATTTTTAATGCCACGCCCCTGTCGCCCACAATTCAACAAAAATGACAACTCACGCATATCAAATACTAGAGATTTGAAATTTGGCAAAAAGGTACACTTGAGTGTCATAATCACTCCCATATGTCGAGGAAAAAAGTTATTAAACAATAAAGTTTCCATAGTACAGCCTCTTCTGCAGCCGCAAAACTGCGCAGTAAGCATATTACCTGAATTTTAATGCATAAATATGTTTGTGTGTGTGCATGGGTTGTTTACTATTGATGAATACATGAAACTTTTAATGTTAGGTATTACAGCTCAATGGATTCAGGGTACCTCTCAGTCGAGTAGTCTCGAATAGAGTTTTGTTACTTGTTTTTATTTCAAGTCTCTAGCTTTTGCTGTTTGCGAGATCGCTCTGTTCATACGGACGGACAGGGTGGTTTACGTAATTCACGGGCTTACACGGACGGACGGACGGACAGGGCTAGTTCAACTTATGAGGTGTGGCACGCCGCCTTCTGCCTGTTACATACATTTTCACAAAAATATTATAACCTGAAATTTCCATTTTCAATGGACTCAGGGTAAAAACAAGTAAGAAAACTCTAGTCGGCGTGCCCGACTAGGGGCCATAACTCGTATTTACAACTTAAATCTATGACAATGGTACTAAGAATGTCGATCAAAGACGAATTATGCAAACAAATTCGAGACAAAGATTATACCAGCACACTTTTGCAAGCTCACAAGAATTGTTCCGTTACTATTAAAGAAGAAGAATCGAAAACATATTCGCACTGCGACACACAGCGCAGAGCGGCAAATTGAAAGTAGGTAGCAAAAACAATTCAAACATAATTCGATCCGAACTCAAAGGCAATTGCGATTCTTAGAATATTGTGCGCGAGCATTTGAATGTAGGTGTACACATGTATACATAATGAACATGTGTAAGCGCCAGCTGGTCTCTGTGCGCTTTGCATTTCAATCGCTGTTGATGTGGCCAAACATTTTACTTAATAACTTTTGTGTTTATCAACGGATTTTGATGAAACTTTCACCATATGATTTAAATAATTATTGTTGTTTTCAAAAAGACCAAACACCCCATACATATTGCCATATTTGCAACTGAAAATAATTTTCAAAATTTTGGGAAATTTTGGGCTGGTATCCAAATGTAACAAAAACCGAAATTAGTAAGAATATACATAAAGCTACATGCGAAATTTGGAGACTCTAGCTCTTGAGATGAAAAAGATAGAAAATCATAGCTGTTTTTTCATATGGTTTTAAATTGATAACAATTATTCTGGGATAGTTATTGATTTTCTGAAACAAATACGATATGCGCGTCGTATATACAAGCCTAACAAAAAAAATTCAAGTCTCTAGCTCTTTTAGGTTCTGAGATCGACGCGTTCATACATGCGGACGGACGGATAGTGCTCAATCAGCTCGTCTTGTCATCCTGATCAAGAATATATATACTTTATGCGGTGTGGCACGCCTCCTTCTGCCTGTTACATACTTTTAACAAACACATTATACCCTGTTTTCCCATTTTCAATGGGATCAGTGTATAAAAAGGGAGTTTGTGGAAAATATAATGTTTTTTACTTATTTCGCGCACCTCATATAGTACTTTGATTGCATATATACATAATAATATATATATATATATATATACTGTTTAACACTTTACAGTGGTAAGCCTTTTCCTCTTTGTGGTCGTTTTGATTACGATCCTGATCTGGTTGTAAAACTTGAATGCCGAATTGCGTGCTGCGCATCTTTTAGTCGATAAAAGAAATTATTTCTATGTGAGAAAATTATCAATGTGTTCGGAGTTTGAGTCAAATCAAATTACCATTATTAAAACGAGCTGTATCGTAACTGCAGCAGACAGCAGTCGGAGCAGGACAGGAGCAGCAACGCAAAGAGTGCGTCGGTGTTTGTTCGCGAAAGAGACGACTGGGCAGTTGATGATCCCGAAAATTAAAAGCTACACGTACGAATATCAAAGCAGAAACATGCATGAGTGGTCGTTAACAAACATTAATTGGACAATGAAATCATTAAAAGGGTAACTAATTCTTAGCGTGCTTCATGATCTATTCGCTTTTTACTATCGAAAATTTTATGACAGCACACGAAGAGCCTCTATTACCTTAATAATCAAGCAGTCTTCACAATATATGCAACAACATGACCTATCGAATATTATATGATATACTGAGTATGATAAGTATTTAAAATAGATCATGCTACATTGCATCCGATACTGTATATGAATTCTGAAGGAACGATTCATTCCATATAGATAATTTTAATTTCATTTGATATTCACCTAGCAGATCTTAAAATTATTTATTTAACATCAGGTTTCTTTTCTCCTTTATGCAATGCAGTAACTTTGAGAAGGCTCCTGGAAATTTAGCGATACACTTTATATCGCTCTTCTGATTAATTAAATGCAAAGCTTGCAAGAACCTATATGTCAAGCAAGAAAATACTTGCTCTTCTCAAAAATACCACGCTTTTTAAAAATTTTAAATTTAAGTAGCGATTATACAAACGACAAAAGCTAGAGACTTCAAATAAAAGACAGAATACTTGTGTATACCAGAGGCAGTACGAGTTTGTTAAATGCAGCGTATCTCATATTCGAGCCGTTTACCTTGTTGTGTTTTACATACAAGCTCTGAAGTGATCGGTCGTGGCTCAGGGCATTTCCTAATCAGGAACTAGTTTTTTTATACACTGAATCCATTGGAAATTAAATTTCAGGGTATAATGTTTTTATGGAGAAGTATGTAACAGTCAGAAGGGGGCGTGTCACACCCCATAAATTGAATATATTCTAAATTATATATGAACTAGCCCTGTTCGTCTGTCCGTCTGTCTCTCCGTCCGTGTAAGCACCTGGATTTCGTAAACCCCAAAAGCTAGAGATTTGAAATAAAATGCAAAATACTCGATAATAACTCGATAGCTCATCCCATTCCGCTTTGTTTTTGAGGCCTAGCGTGAGCACCGTTCGATAGACTCGTACACTAAGTTGTGGTTGATTGCTATAATGTATATGCATATTTTGTCATCTTTTGATTTTTGATGCCACGCCTCCTTTCCTTTAACTTTAGAAATTTCATAAAGAACGTACATAGAAAAAAAGTTACTGAACAATTAAGTTTAAGTTAAGTTACATGTTTTTTTTTTTTTTTTTTTTTTTTTTTTTTTTATAATGATGAATATATATGATGAACGGGTTTCGTGTAATTTAAATTGTAAATGCTACTTAGATCAATAGAACCATTATTTTTGTCAAATTTACACCTATAACTCTTATTAATACAGTATGAAGGTTTAATTCAAAGCTTACATGAATAAGAAAACTTATTCAACTTGTTTCCCATAGTAAAGTCCATGCTGCATCCCTAGCAATGACGCTGCGGACACTGTGTAGTAAGTATTGCGTGTGCGTATGCATTTGTGGGCATATGCATGTGCCACATGTTTAGTATATATGCAGAAATAAAAAAATAGTTATATCTTGACTCAAACAGTCTAACTTGCTTTTAGTTGTAGGTGCATATATATCTTTGTGTTGATTATTAAAAAACAGTTTATTGATAATTGATGAACTTGTCCTATCCATTTCCTAAAATGTACTTAATTCATCTTTTATTTTGTATTGTAGATGAAAATTACAAGTACGAAGCTAATATACTCTCTTATATTTTTAGATAGAGTGTTATAACGAAACGCCTAAGGATGCGTTTCTACATCAAGATTGTCGAAGAAGTGCGTAAAAATTGAAATTCAACTAAACCGTAACAGATGCTTAACAGTTTCGTTGTGCATTTTGCAGTTTGGGTGCATATTTTTACTTGCTTACGAAATAAAAAGAATATATTATTATTGTAATTTGAAATACATATGTATAAACACTATTATACAAACAGGTCAAGTTTTTATTGTTTGTGTTGATTAGACTTCAAAACTACCGAATCGATTAAAAAAATTGTTACCATTAGAATAAAAACATTTTCCCTATAAGCAAATTTTCAAATTTTTATACACTGATCCCATTAAAAATGGGAAAACAGGGTATGATGATTTTGTTAAAAGTATATAATAGGCAGAAGGAGGTGTGCCACACCCCATAAAGTATATATATTCTTTATCAGGAGGACAAACCGAGTTGATTGAGCCCTGTCCGTCTGTTCGTCCGTCTGTCCGTCTGTCCGTATGTATGAACGCGTCGATCTCAGAACTTAAGAGCTAGAGACTTGAATTTTGTTCGTTAGGCTCGTTTCAAAAAATCGATAAATATTACAGAATAATTGTTATCGATTTAAAACCATATTTTCAACAATTTCGATTTTTCTTACATTTGGATACCAGCCCCAAATTTCCCCAAATATTTCATAATTATGTTTAGTTACAAATATGGCGCATATGTGAAGCATTTCGGTTTCTAAGAAACAACAAAAAATATTTACATAAAATGGTGAAAGTGAAAACGAAAATTCATCAAATTCCGTTGATTAACGCAAAAGTTATTAAACAAAATGTTATTAAACACTAATCAACAGCGAACGAAACGCAATGCAGAGCCAAGCTGGCGCATATAATTGTTCATTGTATATACATGTGCACTCATACAATTGCTTTTGAGTTTTGGTCGAATTGCATTTGAATTGTATATGAATTTTCGGCTACCTACTTCAAATATGCAGCTGAGCGCTTTGTGTTGCAGTGCGAATATGTTGTCGAATTTTCTTCTTTGATAGTAACGGAACATTGTATATATAGAATTTGTTTGCATATTTATTTTTTTATCGGCATTCTTATTACCATTGTCATAGATTTAAGTCGTATGATGTGGTTCTCCATTCGTGTTAAGGAGTTTATTCAAAAACTATGAACGAATGGGATCTATGGATCATAATTGATGAGCTATAAGTAAAAGAGTTTTAGAGTACACCCGACTTTTCGACTCCGTGAACTACAATCGATCTTCGTTTTTATACCCTGAATATATTGAATATTAAATTATCATTCACATTATTGATTACGCATATTTTCTCATCTTCTAATTTTGGATACTATTCTCCCTTCCCTCTCGCACAATATTCACCCAACAACAACAATGACAACTCACATATTAGAGACTTAATAATTGGCAAGCAAGTACATTTAAATATCATGTTGATTCTCTGAAAGTTTTATTACGTAAAACGTAAAAAACGTATTCAACAATTAATTTTCCATAGTACAGCTATTTCGACAGCCGCAGCGCGTTAGTGTGTATGTGTGCATATATTGTTTGCTATTGATGAACAAAACAATCTTTTACTTGTTATCGTTTACAATATGATCATGAAAGTACGCCAATTGACAAAGCGTTTAATATTTATTAGTTTAGTAAATATTCGAATGATTTGACATATATGCTTTCTGCAAAATTTATTAAAATTTAAAGTTCCTCCTGCTTTTAACAATTATTTTAAAATAACTATTACACCCTGAATTTCCATTTCAATGGGTTAAAAGGCAGCTAATTGAATTATTCTAGTAAACTATTTATATAATTATTTATCAACAAATTGAATTAAAAATTGATTGTGCTTACAACTGTCAGTGATGATAGCTTTATTAGAATTGAAGTTGGAGTTCCAATTGGAGTTTCAGTTGGAATTAAGCGCGTGCCGACCCCCACTGACAAGTTCGCTTGGCGGACTAACTCAGACACAGAGTACGCGTGAAACATGATATGCCGCCATTAATATAAATCATTTAATAAGCTTAAGTCGCGAAGCCGCTGGTGCGCTGTTATGTAGTGTTTACAGAGCATATACTCCGCGTCATAAAACGTGCATATACATGAAGGCGAAGGAATACCTGTCTGGACATACGTACGGCTGGACAAGCCTTATATGATAATTGTCTCGCATTCAACTTCACCACTAGAGAACGTATAGACGCATAAATTAACTGCATCGTTTAGGTTCTCCTTTTCTCTTGAATTCGATTCGTGCGCTTATGTAATTAAGTCAAAAATCAGATTTATTGTGGGTAAATTTAAATTTAAGTTTCGCGTACTAAATATACCCGACTAAAAAGAATTCGGAAATAAGTATGTCGGTTCTATACAACTTCCTTCCGTTTTTATGAATGTCATTTAGTATCCATATATTATTATCATGCAAATTCAATTTAAAAAGTTCATCAAAAAGAAAACTTATTTAACGATTAGCAGCATTGTCTTATCATTTTATTTGCTATACACTAACTTATTAAAAATATTATTAAAGTGTATAACAGTTTTTTTTAACGGCCTGTAATAGGCAGATGAAGTATGTCCATACGAAGCTTGATAAATCACGAAAAATCTATCTCCTCGATGGGAAGAGCGAAACATTTATAACATCGATCAGAATGCCAAATTTGCGGGTTACGTCAATTAGGAGAAATGGCAAATTGATAAAAAAAACTTTCTCTTCTACTGATTAAAAATCAAAAGATACAATGAAATGAAAATAAATATATTTATATTATTGCTTCTTCAGAACTGGGTGCGTTGAACTAGAAATCAATTTTGTGTAGTCTATTGCGACTACAATATATTTACTTGCTTTCAATTAGTTTGATATATATATAGTATATATAAGCTGAACATACCATACATGTATATTTATATATACATTCACTCTAAGCTAATTTTTTTCTTGCTTATTAAATTTGTGCGTTTTGTGATATTAGATTCGGCTTTTAGAAAATATAATGTTCGATTTGCTGACAAAAGACACTCGCACATGTTTATCCAATTCTTAGACCTGTTTTTTTATAAATTTAATTAAAATGACTGCTATCAGGTCACGTGTCCGACCTTCGTAATGTATCCGTTATATTCGAGTAGAGTATGACAATACAACCCGTGGGCAACTCATGGCCCCTTATTAATGGTTGCTGTTGTTCTTGCTTGTGCTGTTGATATTCCGTTTCACCCACTCAGGTGTGTGCTCGCCAACCTTCAACCGTAAAGCAACAATGAAGGAAAAACATATGCGTGCCGCATAAACGACGCTCGCTGCCACTCGCACTACTTAGCTTTTCACTTTTTAGCATGAAGTGCCCACTAATCACTTCACCCAAAAATTGAGCCCGCTCACTTATCGCTGGATTCATGTAAAATACTGGCAGCCGGACAAATCTTGCTCACCACGGGGATGAAACATTCTGGATAAACTCCGCATAACATACATTGTTGTATTGTGTTGTATATTCGATGCCATGTTGTGCTTCATAGTGGCCGCAGAGTGTTTCATCATGTCTCAAGCGCAAAAATAAGGTCACGTGCCGCACGTTTGACTAAAGGGCAGAGTGTCTCTTTATTTTTCGCGGGAAGCTTAATTTTGTTATCCAATACCCACGGCAATCACAAAGTGCCACATGATCTGCATTCTCTTTTGGCCACTCGCGTGCTCAATATTAACATATCGAATTATTAGCCAACCCGGAAAATAGGATAATGCCGATAAGGATTATAAACACAAAGCACTGAAATGCAATCATATAGTATGATATTTCATTATTATCTCTTAAATGTCTTTATGTGTGTAATTGGTATTTAAGTTAAATATGCATATCAGCATGGTAATTATATTAGTTTCTTTTACAGGATTATTCTCACAATTATTTTTTATTTTTTGCATATTACATGGAAAATACCATCAAGAAATAATGAAATTCTCATTATGCTTATATTTCTAATATACTGTTCATATTTTTTCATTAAAGACAGATATCTAGTTTACTGTACTCATCGAAAAAGGAGCATACCGGTAATATAAAATTTCTGTTTTCTTGTTGAGCTAGTTTTAAATTAATATTAATTCATATTGCATCAAAATTATTTTTATACTATGTTTCCAAAGGGATATGATGTATACGTGTATGCCAGAATCACTATTAAACAAGTAACAAAACTCTAGTCGAGACTGCTCGACTAAGAGATACCCTGAATCCATTCAGCTATAATACCAAACATTAGGAGTTTCATGTATTCATCAATAGTATGCACGAAAATGCACGTAATATGCTTACTGCGCAGTTTTGCGGCTGCAGAAGAGGCTGTACTATGGAAACTTTATTGTTTAATAACTTTTTTCCTCGACATATGGGAGTGTTTATGACACTCAAGTGTACCTTTTTGCCAAATTTCAAATCTATAGTATTTGATATGCGTGAGTTGTCATTTTTGTTGAATTGTGGGCGAGAAGGGCGTGGCATTAAAAATCCAAAAATGACAAAATGTGCGGATTCAATATAGCGATCAAACACAACTTAGTGCACGATTCTATCTTTAATGGTGTGCACGCCAGGCCTCAAAAATAAAGCGTACAGCGTATAGTATTATCGAGCATTTTGCTTTTTATTTGAAGTCTCTAGCTTTTGTAGTTTACGAAATCCACGTGCTTACACGGACGGACGGGCAGACGGACAGGGCTAGTTCAATTCAGCTCGTCGAGCTGATCAAGAATATATATACTTTATGGGGTGTGGCACGCCTCCTTCTGCCTGTTACATACATTTGCACAAAAACATTATACCCTTATTTTCCATTTTCAATGGATTCAGGGTATAAAAACTGTATGTTCAACAGCTTAAGAGCTGTAGCAGCAAAATTTTGCACGTGAGATATATATGGTTAGAAAAAAATTATATTAAGATAATCATCGAATCGAATCGAATCGTAAGATAATCATATTATAAATTCTGTTATATTTTCAGCACTATTCGTGCTAGACACCTAAATTTAGAATATATTACAACGTCGATAATCCGCATCGAAAAAATATAAATTATATATCTATGCCCAGAAGGGGCGTGGCAAGTCGGGAAGTTATATATATACTGAACTATGAACTACTCAACTTTTAATTTAACGCATATTGGCGTAATGAAAATCCACAAAATTCAATATCTAACAGTTTGTTAGGGGTAACGAATATTTTTGCACTTTGGAGTTGCTGTGGAACTTCTCATGAAATAAAACATAATTATAAATTTTTGGAGCCCTGAGGAAAAGGGTATCACTTTGATACTTGTTTCCTGTGTTTTAATGGTAGGTATATCAGGCTCCGGACATCTCATAGTCGAGATGTCTCGACTATCGTTTTCTTTTTTATTGATCAACACACTTATATAGAGCATCATAATTTTATTGACATATCAGACGATTGTATTTCCGACTTCCATCGTCCTTGCATATTCGAAATTCAAGCCTCTCCCTTCCACAGCGACGAAATGGATTGTATTCATTCCGATGGACATTAATCAAAACCCCGATACCTTTCTGACAATAAAAAAAATTAATATAATTATGTATATATATATATATATATATATATATATATATATATATATATATATATATATATATATATATATATATTTATTTATTAATATTTATTTATTTATTTTAAAAGGTATTCATTGTATTATGAAATTTTTGTAATTAATAAATATTAAGCGTCTTATTGGTCTAGCCAACGAAATCACATTAATTAGCCGTAGTAAGCCATAGATTAAGATTAACAGTTTTAATCTGGCAACCTAAAACATAAAAACAAAGAGAAGAGAAATATAAAGAGCGACTCTTAATAGGCATTCATTAAAGGACTATTACCGTAAAATATAAATTTTCATTTAACAAGAACGATTAATTGATTATTTAAAATTCTTTATTTGATAGGTTCGTGTCTTTTAGCTCTTTTAGCATGTCTGACCACGGGATATTTGCAATAATATAGCACGTTTCTTTATTATTAATTCCAAATTGAATCAAGTAAAAGGGGGTTATTTTGTACACTGAAGCCTGCAGCATTAAAAATGAATGTCAGGATATACTGGTTTTGTGAAAATATATCTAACATATAACATATCTAACAGATAAGACGCAACGCATTCAATCTAGTCAAAAAAGTTAAGTTAAACAAAATAAAAAGTGCAAAATGTATTATTTTTGATAAAAAAAAAAAAATACAGGAATATATACTTATAATAATTTAGCTTTATTTTTGTTCACCAGATCACTGAGCTTAAATGAAGGGTAAGACCGTCAGACGGGCAAACGGACGACTATACAAATAGACATATTTATATCGATTCAGCTTGCCGTCGGAATCAATAAATAAATATAAATTTGATATAATGTATCATTAAATGATAGAAGAGTCACGACGATTGAAAACCAAATAATATTAAAGACACCTCGCACACTATATAATAGAACTCCCTTATTAAAACAAAATCTGTATGAGGTACGTATAGACTATAACTACCCCTTGTAAAATAACATTGATAGCTGACGAAAAATGATTAAGAATTTGTGACGAAGTTTACGTTGATGACTTTTTGCATGTGGGCTTAAGTCTTGATTTGTATTACTTATAAAGTAATCAGCTTCACCAACCGCTGCAGATTTGCCACCCCCATTAAAGAGTGTTTGATGTATTATGCGCTTCATTTAGTCGACAGGTCTGCGCAAATAAAACTCAAGCGTTCGAACAACCGCCAAAGCAAGTAATACACAAAGGAGTGACTGCTACTGGCAGTTCTAGCATCAAAGTCCAATTTCCAACTTGTTAAACAATACAGACAAGTTTTCCGACGTGTATAAGCTTTATACTTTTCCAGAATAAGAAATAATTGCGTAATACTCTGTTCCGGTTGATTCATCTGTCGTACTATATTTAGGCTCCAAATCTATGGAAACTTCAAAATCTAAAATGTATATACCAATATAATGATTTTATGAAAAAGTACGTAACAGGAAGAAGTTTTTAGCAGTGTCTATCTACATATATGCCAGTCCATCTTTCACCTTCTAGTCAAGCACAACGGAGCTGAACTTTTAAACATGTTCCGTTAACAATCTTTTTACACATAGTATATTATAGGGGATGATTTTCGCAATTTACTTAACCACTAAACCGAAATAACAATATTACTTGGAAATTTAAAAGAGGACCGACAATTGATTTTTAATGGTTAATTTAACTTAAAATTCTTTACAGCAATTTATCCTTTAATTACTTTTGTGAGTACAAAAGACAACAATATTTTATGAGAAAATATGAAAAATAATTATTGACTATAAAAGACGACAGCTAGCTACGTAATACTTATTCACAATCTTAAAACAAACTCCATTTCTTAAAAAGTTTTTTATACTCACGAAGTGAATATTGGATATTATAGGAAATTTTATTAATAAAAGTAGTAGTGACTTGAACTTTGAAAGAACTATTTACGTTGATAACCCAAATTCATATATCATTCCTATTGAGGTCTTGGGAATCATGTTATATATTAAGTCTTTATTTATAAATTTTCATGGAAGAAATATTTGTATTTTCGTACATAGCCAAAGATTTCCAATTTACTATCATATATATTTATATACCGATTCCGAAATTACCAAATAAATTATTATCTGTTAAATTTATGATTATTATATCTATGCATATTTTTTATGAGATATAAGAAAATAATTTTTTGACAAGCAAACCATTAAAAGGTATGCAAATATATTTACCTGCCAGGCATTGGCATCCAAGGTAGCCAGAAATGACATGTCCAACTCCTACGGAAATTAAAGAAAAGTTGCTAATATAATTATCCAATCGGACAACGATCTACAGGGGGTTTCACCTTCCGTCGAAAATTGCTTGTGAAATCCAGAATGAAACCCTCTGTGACTCTATGACCAGCAAATGGGAGATTATGTAAATTTCAATGAAGAGTGAAGTTCCTTTAGTCGGTTCGGTTACAGCAAGAGCTTTTTAAAACACTGTTTTATACAACTTAATAAATTTCGACGTATTGTTTTTTTCAACACCGAACTGAACAGTACTTGGCTTCAGGGTAGTCAATTTCCGTTTTGAATCCATACACTTCTGTTTAATGATTTTAATGCACTGCTGAGCCACCACTAGATGTGGAAATAACGCGACGGCAACAGCTACGTGTTTGCCAAACTGAATCAGCTTCAACTTCCGTATCTCCTTTGCGGTTTTCGACCAAAGGATTTGGCCAGCTTACGTGTTTGATGCTTTTCGCTATACGACTACTACCAAGAGTCAGCCTTTGGCTATGTACTACCCGGAGGTGTACTGCAGCTTCTGTTAGTTCGTTTCCATTTCGCCCAAGATAAACATGCCTCTCCGATACATATGCTTGATGTGTATGCGTGGATGTGTGTATTTGTATGTGTGCGTTGGGCGTATGTGTGTGTATATATGTATATATATGTGTGTGTATATGGCCCATCGCACATTAAGAGAGAGATTTCTAGGTATATACAGGTATTTCTGTATATATGGTGTATATGAAAACGGGGGACTTAATATTCTTCATTCGGAAATAACCCGAGGAAATAAAACATATCTCTAGCCAGCCCTTACAGATGCTCCTAGACAATTTTTGTCCATGAATATGTATGTTATTAATAAATACAATAAATATAAATAAATACGTATACCGTATGTATAATTCAAATGTTACGGTTCGGCAATAAAAATAAATTAAAATTATAGATTATAATACACATAAATTATATATAATACATATACATATATATATATTCAAAGATTAACGTAGATATCAGAGGTTTGGGGTGGTAAGCTTTGTCCTAAGGCGGTATTTAAAAAAAAATTTGCAGTAAAGAGTGCAATATAAGTAAATCACGTTAAATCATATTCATTGTATCAGAAGTAGAAGCGGCAATGCCAAAATTTGCCTTAGCGTCTTTTTGCCGGAATACATATTGCTGTTGGGGATGCAATCTGCGTTATATACTGTGTATGCTCTGTGCTCTCTGTTATGTATATTTTCCCACCCTTCCTGCAGCCAATCAGCTGTGTTCTCTTTTTGCTCTCTTACTTAACTTGTTTTCTCTTTTGTGGCGAAAATTGCTTGAATTGTAATTGGTGATGTCTCTTCGTCCGCATTGTCGAAAAAAAAAAAAAAACAGCAATAAAGTAGCAACCTTAATTTTAACTTTTATTATACATTAATCCCACTGAAAATGAAAAAAGAGGGTATATAACAGGCAGAAAGAGGCGTGCCACACATATTTTGCTTAATAACTGTTGAGTTTAACGGATTTTGATAAAACTTTTACCATTTGATGCAAATATTTTTTATCGTTCATATATATGCCATATTTGCAAGAGAACATCATTTTCAAAGTTTTGGGAAATTAGAGGCCGGCATGCAAATGGGACAGTAACCGAAACTGTTAAAAAATATATCAAAATCTATGTGCGAAATTTTGAGACTCTAGCATTTAAGATGAAAAAGATAAAAAATCCTAGCTGATATTTAATATGGTTTTAAATCGATAATAATTATTCAGGAATAGTTATTGATTTTCTGAAACAATCTCAATATGTGCGCTGTAAGCACGAGACATTAGCTCTTAGGTTCTGAGATCGACGCGTTCATACGTTCAGACGGACAAGTCTACATCAACTCGTCTTGTCATCCTGATCAAAAAAATATATATTTTATGAAGTGGGGCACGCCTCCTTCTTCCTGTTACATACTTTTAATAAATCCTGTATACCCTATTTTCCCATTTTTAATAGGATCAGGGTATAAACAAAATGATATTAAATACCATCCGCTATAAGAGTTAATTATCCTTATTAAAAATCGACCATTTGAAATTATTTTTGAGAACAAGCGCTCACACCATTAAAGATAGAAACGCACTTGTTATATTAAATTTTTGCAATGATTACGCACATTTTGTCATCTTTCTTCGCTCATTTAAAAAAAAAAGTACAACAAATACAACTCACTTCAAATTTATTAAAACAAAGTAACTATTTATCATAAGAAATTACCTGACTTAAAATTTGGTATATATTTGTTTCAAGGGTAACGACATCGACAATCAAAGTCATTAATGGTATGCTAACGGATAAAAGACAGAAGGAAATTGAGAATAGATTAGTATTTAATGAGTTTTTATATTTCTACAAAATCAAAACGAACCATTTGTTCATGTTCAATTGCAGCAGCCTCACGGGCAATGCCAGAGGCCTCATCAGTGCTTAAAAATGCGTCAGGTTGAGATGGAGGAAATCGGTAGGGCACGTGTGTTCCATCTAAGACTACAGCATAGTCGGTCTCGAAAAAGAAGAAGCTAGGCTATGGTATATTATTCTATGGTCTGGCATTGTATGTTAAGACGTATGAACTCTTAAAACTCATATACATATTTATATTTCCACTAATTCATTTTTAATAATTTGTTTGGCTCTGTAGACCGCTCCTCATCACGCCCCCTGCTCTTGTGTGTTAATTATGGTATGCTTGTGGTCAAAAGGCATGCTGGCGGTCAGTCGCAGAGAGAGATAAACGAGCTTGGCCCCGTATTCAACAGGAGCAGGTCGCCTTATCATGTGTTTGCCGCTATATAGATTTGGGGGTGAGATCGCTGGTTCTTAAACAATTTATTATTTTTATACCCTGAATCCATTGCTTATACTAATTCACTCACATGAGTATATCGGTTTTGTATTTGTCCGCCTTGCTGTCGGTTCATTTGAAATATTTACTCTATTACATACATTTGTCCCCATATTTTATATAAAGGGACTGTCAATGCGAAATATATTAAAATTTCAGTCCTAATAGTGCTCAAAATATAGACGAATTTATGAAACTATGCATTGTATATCCGTCTTAGCACACATAAACATTCGATTTTAAAATTTTGAATAATTATTCACGTTGACAGCCATTATGAAAAGATACGTCAGTTTGTCTCAGCTATGCATTTGTTTCGCGTGCTTTTGCTAAATGGCCAAATATTTTTTTCAATAACTTTTGTGTTTATTAACAGATTTTGATTAATCTTTCACCATATGATGTGAATATTTTTGTTTAAAATTTTTTATAGCCATATTTGCAACTGAATTTAATTTTCAAAATTTTTGGCAAAATTTGGGCCGCTATCCAAATGCAACAAAACCCGAAATTGGTAAAAATATACTTAAAGCTACATGTGACGTTTGGAGACTCTAGCTTGAGTTTATCAGCTACCTAATTTCTATTTGCCGCTCGGCGCTTTGTTCCGCAGTGCGAATATGTTTTCGATTCTTTTTCTTTAATAGTAACGGAACAATTCTTGTGGAAAAGTGTGTTATTTAAGTAGCGTGATATGGTTCTAAATACGAGTTGTAGACTATATTCAAAAGCTATGATCGGATGGGATCTGGGTAGCACGTAGTCGCGCATCTGTGACTAGAGTTTTCTTACTTGTTGCTTGATGTCGTTGTGTAGATGTCGATGTATAATTTAAAATCAACGTTGAGTTCAATTGGCTGTTCAAGGCAGAGCTTCTTTCAGAAATTTATGCCAAATCTGCAAAATGCTGAACAGCGAGAAGTACTTGCTGCTGCTTCTTCAATTTTACTCGATAACTCCAAAATCGAAATACAGACTACGGTATGCTACAGCCGTCGTGATCTCAAAAAGGAGGAGCAGAACACATAGCGCAAAGGTCCAGATCCAGCTAGTGGCCTCCAGCTTAAAGTGGGAGTAGCAATAATTGTTTAATTATAGGATTTTGTTCGTTTGACTTTGCATTTTGCTCGCATAACATTTACCTCATATTCTATGTCTTACACCTGCACCAATTCGGGTGGTTGGATGTTGACGTGCGCTTTGTTCGTAGAAGCAGAGTGAGTAATAGTATGCAAATATACTTAAGGTTAATCGATGGCCCATTTTCAACATACTATGTGAGGAACATCTGAATATTCAAGCTTTTACATTCATTCAATATGCAGTTATAACATATAAAATTACGTATGACGTGCATGTAGACATATAGAGTAAACATGTGTCGCTAATGAAAAATATTAAAAGCCTTCTCGCTGTTTTTGGACTGGTTTTGGTTATATTGTTTTTCTTCTTTTATACAACCTTCTTATTCCTCTTCGCTTGTATTGTCATCGCACTCGGATCTGCAACGTCTAAAGCACACGGCCAGCAGACAAGTCACCATACTATGGATTCGCGCAGGGTCTGGCTGTACCCGCGACTCGACATAGGTGATGGAGATGGAGCAGGCTGCTGGTAGGCAATTAGTCGGCAACCCTTACCATGCTGGACTGCGTTTAAAAAAAAACGAACATTTCGTTATTTGTTTATGTTGGACTCGTTGATGATTAGTAACTGTGCTGTATCTTCTCAACTTTTGCTCTTGATCACTATTTTCTAGTTCATTTTCAAATTCTATTACCTATTGCTACCGTCGCCGCTTCCGTCCGTTTCAGAAACATTCCGTTATACGTTCTTAAAACAAGTATCAAAACTCTAGTCGGGAGTATCCGATTATGAGATACCCTGATACTGATACTAGCTTTTAAATCTAATTCAAAACTGGTATTTAGGGCAAGTATGAATACTCTAGTCGGGAGTACCCCTAATCCTCACTGATCCTATTTTTTAAGCTTAGACCAACACTGGTATGAAGACCAAGTAAAAAAACTATAGTCGAGACAGCTCAACTAAGAGATGAACTCTTCAAACTGATATAGCAATCATTATATTTTTTATATGTATTTATAGCACATACGCACGCATGCATAAGCATATGCAAAAAGAGATGAGATAAACTTCGAGTGTTATATATATTAATATTATATTAATATATTAATACAGTAAAAATTTGAATTCTCTAGCTTTATTAGCTCTATTAGCGTTCACACGGAGGGACAGAAAGATAAACTAGTGTAGATCAAGCTGGCTCGTATCCCTTCTGCCTGTAACATATATTTTCACAAAAGCATTATACCCTGCAATGCCATTTTCAATGGTTTGAGGGTATACAAATATGTGCATAAGCCCGTGCCAAACCCGATGCTCATGCCTTCACATTCTCATTTAATGTCCGATGCCGCAGGCCGATCAGTTTGATCGCTGAAGAGTGTGCAGCCGTTTACAAAAGGGGTCCAGCTTGCAAGGGAATGATGAAGAGGTTGAGGACGAAGAGAATGATGGCCGTGCTGCTTAGTTTATACTTCAAGATATGAAAGCTTGGACTCCCTCTAATTACTGCAAAGCGTAATCTGTCTGCCAAAACACCCACAACGAGACTCGCATCGCAATGCGACGCGTCGCCGTTCTCTGAATGCCCACAGCGATTTAGTGCAGGTCATTCAGCTCGCTCTAATGTACATATACGTCTATATACCACGTATAAGGGCACAGGGCAGGGCTTACTGCAGCCTGCTGGACACGATAGGATGCAGTGGTAAGCAGTCAAATTGGCGGGCACTTTGAACGATACTTTATAAGCGTTAGACGTGACGAGAATAATTTACTCGATAAGGATCTGAAGTGTCTTCTCTGAAATGATGGGCATGCAAATTTCGAAGATTATGCTATGATTACAAGCAGTTAAAGTGATTCTGAACATACTATTGTATTCTAGGTGGCTGGTAAAAGTCTATTTTTTGCCTGGCACAGTATAAATGATTCGATTCTCTATGACAAGTTTAGATAATCAACAGCTTTCAGCTTCAATATCATATTTTGCGATTTAAAAGTTGAATTATGTATTTGAGTAAGAAACCAATATACAAACAAAAAAAGTAAGTGCGTTGCAGCCAAAATTATGGAAATTATAGAATTTTTCGATGTCACCAACTCAAAGTTAAAAGAGTACCTCAACAGTAAATATATATGTATTTAAGTATGTATACAGATGGGCTGTAAATAAGCATGTCAAGTGAACAGATGGCGCCAATGCACTGCAACGACATTAAGCGGTTAAATAAATACGTCAATACACGGGCATTCGTGTTTTATATTCACACAATCACAATTCAATAGAAGACTGACAGGTTCATGAATGGATATTATTTGAGTTGTTTGCATTTGAATTTCATGCGTAGCAACAATTGCTCTTTTAGTGTCCATACAATTCAGGCTGGCAATTGGCGATTGGCAACGGAGCTGGAGAGGAGGATTACGCGCTTGAGTAAATATTGCTATTTCATGGGAATGCCAATAGCCGGTAAATAAATGGTTGTGCTGTGTGGTTCATTATTATTTTACTAATCCCAGAGCTAAATTACCTGGCAAGTGTATATTCGTCCGCAGCTGAGGCAGCATAATACTCTTATAAGACCCAGCCTACTTTATACAAACTTATCCTAACCCTTAATTATGAGCATGCATTGCCTATATATCTATCCAAATGCAATGATATATAACAAAGCAAATGAGTTCTGCTTAGTTGCGTGGCCCAGATACATGGAGCTAAGCTCAAACGCATATTGTCATGATTTTGTCCATAGTGCTACAATTTCAAACAAGTAAGAAAATTCTAATCGTGACGGGACAACTAAGAGATAAACTGAATCCCTTAACCTGATATACGAATCATTAATAATTTCTTTCTTAATTAATAGCAAACACACTTCACACACACTTTTGCATATACAGCGCTGCGTCTGCAGCATATGGAAAGGAAATTGTTAAAAAATAATAAGAGCAAGAGACTTAAATTTTTCAGAATTATCGATTTTCTATCCCTGATTAATTTATACCGATTAAAATCCATATCAAAATTCTTTTAACTTTTTTGTCTTCTTCAAATTTAGTAATTTTACAAATTTCCTTAAAATAGTCAAAATTTTTGTCCTTTGCAAATTGCACAAAATTTAGTACAATGGCATATATAATATTTATATTTTAGAAACAGAAAAATATTTATTATATTATATATCATATGATGAAAGTTTCATAAAAAGCAGTTCTTAACATAAAAGTTGTGGTTGAATCGTCAACCGTTCCATATGACTAGTTTTTATACCCTGATCCCATTGAAAATGGGAAACAGGGTATATTGGTTTTGTTAAAAGTATATAACAGAAAAAAGGAGGCGTGCTACACCTCATAAAGTATATATATTCTTGATCAGGACGACAAGACGTGTTAATTGAGCCCTGTCCGTCTGTCAGTCTGTCCGTATGTATGAACGCATCGATCTCACAACCTATAAGAGCCAGAGACTGGAGCTAGAGTTGGTTTCAGAAAATCAATAACTATTCCAGAATAATTGTTATCGATTTAAAGGCATATGAAAAATCAGTTAGGATATTACATCTTTTCATCTAAGGAGCTAGAGTCTCAAAATTTCGCATGTAGCTTTATGTATATTTTTACCAATTTCTGATTTTGTTAGTTTTGGATACCGGCCCCAAATTTCCCTAAAATTTTAAAATATATATAAGATTTTTAGTCTTTAAAAAAAAAAACAACAATAAATATTTACAACATATGGTGAAAGTTTCATCAAAATCCGTTAATAAACACAAAAGTTATTAAACAAAATGTTGGGCCACTTATCAACAGCGATTGAAACGCAAAGCATACAGAGACAAACTGGCGCTTATACATTTTCATTATGAATACATGTGCACACACACATGCAAATACTTGCGCACTGACTCATTTTTCATATGGTTTTTAATCGATAACAAATATTCAGGAATAGTTATCGATTTTCTGAAACAAACTCGATATGCGCGTCCAATATACGCGCCTAACAAAAAAAATTCAAGTCTCTAGCTCTTATAGGTTCTGAGATCGACGCATACGTCATACGGACGGACGGACAGACAGACGGACAGGGCTCAATCAACTTGTCTTGTCGTCCTGATCAAGAATATATATACTTTTGGGGGTGTGGCACGCCTCCTTCTGCCTGTTACATACTTTTAACAAAAACATTATACCCTTTTTTCCCATTTTCAATGGGATCAGGGTATAAAAATCATGGTTCGATTCTAGGTATCGAAATAATTCTTTGCTTCGTATATAAAGTAGTGGATTAGAATTGATGTTAGATATGTGTGCGTATTCATGTGTTGTTTACTATGAATATATAAACGAAGTTTATAATGATAGCTATAACAGCTGAAAGAATATGTCTTAGTCGATTCAGTCTTATCTCAATTCGACAAAAGCTTTCATATTTTTATCTATCTAATTTTCTTATTATTGCCACCATTAAAGATAGAAACACGCACCTACGTTGATATATTATATTTTTCGTATATTTCGGGAATAAAAGTTTCGAAGTAATCTCTATAAAAATAGATTTGATTTCTCATGTTGTATGAATAATTTTATTTTAAAGTAAGCCCCAATATTCAATCATTGCTTATGAAGCAAGGCTTCGTAGTACAGATTTGTGCATAATTTCAAATTGAATTGCAAATGTATTTACAGCAACGAATTGATTGAATTTGAAATGAAGCTGAGGCAATTTCTCCGCAAAATATTGGGATGGCCAATATTTTGTAAGTATGTAATAGCTGTATCGTAACTAATTGAGGATATAAACGTTTCAAATACTAATACCACCCTTTTAGGAGTGTTCCTTTGATGACGAAAGGTAACACATTAGCGTTTACAGTTACTTAGATATACCACCCTCTTTTCGTGGTTGCTTCGACTAGGCGGAGGGTATTTTTTTTAATAAGGGTCTTGGTCGAGTCGGTATGCCAACACTTGACAAATGCACCAGGAAAACAATGTACAAACACAGTCATGAGTATCGTATATATGAACACAATTATCTCCGTCCACTTTGAATATGCCACATTGTTGCTCAAAGGATTAGCCTTTGGGGTAGAGAGGTTAAACTCCAGTGCACAGGCAGATTGTGAGGAATAACGTGAATTTTGACAGATGGTAATTTTCAATTTTTGTTTTTTGATCTGACAATTTGTGTTCAAATTTAAAAGTGTATTTTTTTTACTATGCCTAACTTGACAAATATCCAATTTTCATTTGCAACCAAATAAAAGAGTAGCCGGAAGCTTAGGGGATTTAAAATTCCTTCCTTTTAATATTGATGTCACACTCTCTGTCACAATATTTGACATTGATGTGAAAGATTTTCTAGTAAACAGCGAAACGATTAAAATTATGATTTACTTTTGAAAAACGATTAGGATTTAAAATAGTCTGCGAACACCATTGTTGATATATGGTAATTGTTACAAATATTCTGATATTATATATATATTATATTCTTATATGAATATTGCAAACATTTTTTAGAAAATAGAATTTATATTGAATCAATTTTCAGTCGTACGTAAAATGCTGCAAAAATTATTAATAGTAAACAAAATTATTGAACTAGTTCATGACTTAAAAAGTAGCTCGGGTAATTTATTTATTTATATATATATATATATTTGTTTTACCTATATATTCTCGTCTAGATATATTAAACAACTATGTTTTTTTCTCAAATATAATATAAAAAGGAGGATGTAGTGGTAAATATATTGATGACTCCCTTAGCGTAAATTATGGGTTACCACATGTTAGTACGGGTTTTGGTTTGAAGCATATTCACGACGAAGGGCGATTCACTTTTTACGCTCTCCGGGGATGCTAAAAAACGATGGGGAGATTCGCGGAACAACGAATTGTCACGTAGCCCTCACTTAGTGACACCGATAGGCAACACCGCCAGAACTTTTTAGCACGCGTATGCTAACAAATTCGAAAGCGCACGCAAAAGCGGTGGAAGCGGAGATGAAGATGGAGGTGGAGACTGAAGCAGACACCACTGCATTTTCTGGGCCATCGAGAAAATTGTAATTACAATTTGATGTTGCAACCACTCGGCAGTTGGCACTTGGCTTACATCTTGCCCAAACCTGAACTGGGGTGGCTAACCAATGCTTAAGCGAGCGTGTAATTCACAATTTGCTCCGGTGACCCACGCCCATATTCGACAAATGTTTTAATTATGGTTTACTTTACATTAGCAATTTAAGTGAAATTAAAAAGAAAAGTTTCTTATTATGTACCACATAGCCAATGGCAAATTAAAACAATAGCAAGATTCATTTATTATTCCAAGGCTAAATTTAAGTCAACACATGATCATCAAAAAATGTTAATTATGGATTATATATCAAATATTTGCATCCTGATTACAACAAACTAAAACAGACTGCACAATAACCTACTATTGAACAAAATGTTTATACCCTGAATCCATTGAAAATGGAAATTTCAGAGTATAATGTTTTTGTGCGAATGTATGTAACAGGCAGAAGGAGGCGTTCCACACCCCATAAAGTATATATATTCTTGATCAGCTCGATGAGTTGAGTTGAACTAGCCCTGTCCATCTGTCCGTCCGTCCGTCCGTCCGTCCGTCCGTCCGTGTAAACACATGGATTTCTTAAACCACAAAAGCTAGAGACTTCAAATAAAAAGCAAAATGCTCGAGAATACCATACGCTGTACGAGTTTTTTTTTTTCGATAACTCGTCTTATTTCCTTATTATCGATAACTATCGAAAATATCGCTTTGTTTTTGAGGTCTGGCGTGCACACCGTTAAAGATAGAATCGTGCACTAAGTTGTGTTTGATTGCTATATTGAATCCGCAAATTTTGTCATATTTGGATTTTTTACGCCCTTTTCGCCCACAATTCAACAAAAATGATAACTCACGTATATTCAATACTAGAGACTTGAAATTTGGCAAATAGGTACATTTAAATGTCATAATCATTTCCCGAACATTTCATTAAGAACATAAGTCGAGAAAAAAAGTATTAAACAATAAAGTTTTCATAGCACAGCCTCTTCTGCAGCAGCAAAACTGTGTAGTATGCATATTATGTGCATGCATATGTTTGTGTGTGTGTGTGTGTGCATGTATTGTTTACTATTAATGAATAAGTGAAACTTTTTATGATTGGTATTACAGCTCAATGGATTCAGGGTATCACTTAGTCGAGCAGTCTCGACTAGAGTTTTGTTACTTGTTTTTCTTTGTCATTTACATTTTGCAACTCATCAAAATTTTCAAGATTTTTGGGAAATTGTGGGGCTAGTATCCAAATGTTACAAAAGCCGAACTGGAGACTCTGGCTTTTAAGATGAAAAGAATATATTCATATATTCAATTATTCAAGAATAGTTATCGATTTTCTGAAACAAACTCAGTATGCGTGTTTATACATGGATCTAACAAAAAATATTCAAGTCTCTATCTTTTATAGATTCTGAGATCGAAGATTTCATACATACGGACAGATGGACGGACAGGGTTACATTAACTCGGCTTGTCGATCTGATCAAGAATATATATTTTGTATACATGATTTCTTCTGCCTGTTACATACTTTTAAAAAAAACCAATATACCCTTTTTCTTATTTTCATTGGAATCATTTCATCAATACTCAGAATTAGAGCACAAACATAATATGAAAGATACGCCTATAGAACACACAAAAATATCTGTTTAGATATATCATAATATATATAATATAGATAAATAATGTCCTAAGCTGTCTTCAAAGTATAATATTTAAAAATTTTACAACTATCTTTACATGTATAGCAGTGTCTCAGTATAGGGAGATATAAATTTGGTGACTTCTTAAATTTATATTTTTCGAAATTAAGAGCCCTAGCCTCTGCTCAAACTATAAAAGTAGGTAGTTTGGTGAGTATCTGACCATATGTATATGATAGCTGCATGCCACCAATTTAGTATACATCAATTCCATATTTACTTTTATTTTTCTCAGCATAACATGTTTAATATTTAATATATTTGTATTAAAGACGGTATAAGTTTGATGACTATTTACATTTACATTTTCCTTAATCAACAGTCCTGGCCTACGCAAAAACTACAAAAGTAGGAACTTTGGTGTGTATCTATCCATGTATGACATAGATTATATCAACTAAATATTTATAACAATTTTTCTCAGTATAACAACTGTAATATAAAATGTTTCATATAGTGAATTTGTATTATAACAAATTACTTTTGCTTTTTTAAAGAGATTGGTCAGTTGATTTAATAAAGAACTTATCATTATCCTGTAATTATATAAATGAATACAAATATTGAAAAGCGCCATCTAACGGATATTACATTAAATGTGTATTTCTTTTTCATTTTATTTGTGTGCCTTCAGCATTTCCTTGTGTTATATTTCACATTCTTATAGGGAACTTAAATGTTAAACGTGTTCCATAGAATTGTATTCATTTATTTCAGCTGATCAAAGTTCATGGGATGTAATTTTCTCTTCGATCCACTGAAAGTGGGACTTAAAGTCATAATTTTTTTTAATAATTTATATAAGAGTCAGAAGGGGGAGTAGCAGAATCCATAAAGTATATACATATGTTTATTCTTTATCAGAACGAGTAATTCAATAACTATTCTCATAATAATTTTATATAAAGTATATTGATCAGAACGACGACCTGAGTTGAACTAGCCTGGTGCATCTGTCCGTCCGTCTGTCCGAATAACGCAGCTACCTCGCAAGGGACAAAGCTAATTACTGGCATTGCGGAAAAGCGGAAATTTCGAGGATCACTTCTACGCGTTGTCGGCACTGGAACTGTCATCCTTTTTACATGTGATTGATTTGATACACAACCAACAATTATTAATAATTTCCCAAAGACAAGATACTTTATAGAGGCAACTCATATTGTGATTGTTTTAATGACTACTACTCATTAAAATTTTATGTTTTTGTGTAATTAATCATTTATTTATATTTTCATACATTTCGGATTTACCAAATATTTGAATATAAAATGGAATTTAACAGCGACCATCAAAGTATTCTAACGAAGTAGTTAGTTTCGTTGATATATATACTCATGTTTCCGTAATTCATACATATTTTTACTAATATATTTTTTGCTTTTCTTTTCATTGCAAGATTAATTGAAAAACTACTAACGATTTAAATTTTTCTTTTATAATGATAATCTAATATTTATCAACCATGTCTACATGTTTACTAATTATTTAGCTCAGAAGCTGACTAAATTGAAATTATAACTGTGATTTCCAAAACTATAAGATCTGCAATAATAACAGCCGAAACTATAAAGTAATCAACTTTTCTTTAACACATATAAAAACCAAACACTTAACCAATTTAATATTACTTTGACAAAAAATTTACAATATATAACAGGACAAAAAATAAGATACAAACTATTGAAGATGTAATTTACAAATAGATAGTCATGTAAAAATAACCTAAAAATCATTTGGTTTTCATTTTGGGAATACCGTATATTAAAAGATTTGTTGGCATAAAATTGTGTTTAGTTCATTTTCTATTTTTGCTTAATGCATTATATGTAGATATATTAAAGTTGAATTATTTTAACTGAAAAAGCATTTACGAAGTTATTTGCGTTATTATTTGTGAAAGTATAGGCGTTAATAGATTGATATTCTTATCGCAAGTCGGGATCCTCGTCTGCGGCCTTCTTAATACGTAGCAATATGGTTGTATACCACTGATCCAAGCGTGAGATGCTATCATAATCCTTTACTGCTTCTGTAAAACCCTCAATATTCTGCTCTTCAAGATGCTCGCATAGCAACTACATAAAAAGAACGTACTTTATCCATTAGTTATGCTAGTTAAAAATTCGTAATTACCTTGATAAGCTTAAACTCCCTTGAGTCTTGGAATGCCGGATACTGTTGCGCATATTTTTCGATAGCGTGTTGCGCATTCAACAAATCAACACTTAGATGACAAAGAGCGGCCCGAAAAAAATACTCCTTAGCGCTATATTTCAGCAACGAACTCTCAAGTGATGAGGCAGCCACCAACTCGTATATATTTATTGCTTTTTCATAATCCTCCAACTGGGCTGCGTACTGAGCAACTTTTAGCATGCACTTGTTTGCCGAGCTAACAGACTCTTCACCTTTAAAATAATCAGCCGCTTGTTCGTAGTGTTGAATAGCCTTAGCCTTCACGCCACCAAATGAATATCAAACGTTAATGTATTCTGTATTCTAAATTTACATCTGCATAAGTTTCTTACCAGGCTAGTCGGATCACTTTCATACATTTCAGCAATACTCTGATGATGTTTGGCTGCCATTGTAAAGCGGCCCATATCCGTGTAAATGTCTATAGATTTCATCAAACAGTTGACAGCGCTTTCTACATCCACCTTCTTGTAGCAATTCGAAGCGTCCACGTAACAAGTGCCTGCATCGTGGCGGCTGCCAGCTCGTCCATGGAGTGTAGCTGCCTCGCAGAAGCATTCTCCGGCTTTACTCCAGTTCTTAGACATTTTGAACATATTACCAGCCCGCTGATAGCACTCGATGGCATCTTCAATCTTATTCGAGCCCCTGCAGTGATTAAACATATTACAAGCAAAATGTATTTATGTGACCCAATTCTCATTCGGGTTGGATTCCGTTGATGGGGTTTTTTTGTGTCCCCTCATTACTAATTTTAATCCATATATAAAGATAAAGGTATGCAATCATCATATCATATATCTAAATGCAATACTAAACTATCATATTTAAAACCTTAACATATATATAACCACAAATACATTGTTTGGAAAATTAGGTACAGCTTTCGCCCTAAACAACGTATACATACATACATATGTATATACATATGTAAGAAAATGTTTATCAATAAATGTCGAGCATAATTGAAAGAATGTTCTTCAATATGCATAAAAATGTTAATTAAAATGTAATAATTTAATAATGGCAAAATAATTATACTGACTAATATTGATAATTACCCAAAAAGTGAGCCGAGAAAACCTTTCTGCTGTGTCAACTTCTTTTCCGCTTCAGCCATAAGTTGAAGGGCCTTTTGCTCATTGTCTCCCATAATTGTACTTCTGAACTTTTTTTGCACTAAATTGCATTTAGATAACTATGTGATGGCCTTAAACTTGTCTCCGCAAACTGGTCTTTGACTTTGCTGAAAATAAAATCAATACGAAAATTCATAACGGTGTGACCAAACCTTCAGCCAACAATACCATTACGATTAAATATACTAAATAATATACAATTAACACATTAATTGCGGGGTAATTCAACAAATATATTTTACCCACATAATTTTGAAGTAATTTTATTTTATACCTACAAAATTACTTCTGAAAATTACACTTAGTATTACTACCCAGTACTAAAGTCAGCTGATTAGGCATATCGAAAAACAGCATTAAAAAACTACTGCTATATGAAGTACCGATAATAATTGACTTACGAGGCCAAACTAAAATAAACGAATAAAATACTGTATTAAATATACCGATTCTGATATTTTTAAAACCTTTATTACTTTGTATATTTTTATCACTAAAATTATTAAAACAGGTATATATATATATAAATGCGTTTTTTTTTTTTTTTGTTCATTGACATATTACAAAGGCGATTAATTTAATAGAAAAAAACACAATATTTAAGTTAATAAATAAACAAGAAGGTAATTTTAAACAGCAACGGAAATTTGGAAAGAGACGGGCATCCAGAAAATCCAGCTTATTTTTAGCTTGTGCCTCGTTTGGAAAATTGATGTACTCTGTTTAGGTAGACATAAACGTAACAACAATGAACGAATGATGTTACCCGACTGTGATATCATCTTTTTTTGCTTAAACAAACATTTTTTCAAGCATTTTCCTAAGTTTCTCATGAGCATAGCGTATCTTTTGATATAGATCCTTGGAAACTCCACTTTGTGCAATCGTTGAGAATCGATATGTACGAAAGTTTTTCTCATGGTCCATGTAGGTAATGGCACTCATTCGGGGGCATAAAATTATTTTCATGTGATCCGAGAAGTTAAGCTTACAAAAAAAAAATATATATATATATTAAGATTTACTTTAACACAAATATGTAGATTTCACCTAGTACCTGAACAGAACCATTAGTTAAATGCATAACCACCGCACAAGTTGTCCGAAACCAGGAATGGAGATGAGGCATTCGAGAAATTTGATCATTTTCATCGGGCACATTATTAGCCCCCGCTTTTACTAGATGCTCAGTCATATAACGCTTAAAGTATGACAGCAGTTTCATCTTTTTGTCCAGCGATTTGCAGTAGTCTGTAGTAGTCATGTACGATTCTTTACCCTCTTTATCAATGAAATGCACATTTAATTGATTAGGCAACAAGATGAGTTTTGTGGTGTCATTAAACATAACTCCGATTCCTTCATCGCATAGCTGATAGCCAAAGCCGTATTTATCGCTATAGTCGACCCACTTTGATATCCAAAATAATGGCTGTGCAGCAGGATCAGTATTCTCATCGCCAAGGTTGCCTTGCAATAAACGCGGCTTGAAGATGAAAACCAAGCTCATTTGAAATTTAAGTAAAATTTTTTAACTATATACTACAAACCTTATCATTAATAAGCTTCGTCAGCTGTTGATGCAAGCTCTCAATATCGCTACGATAGTCTTCGTTATGACGACACACCTGAGCCGACGCTGTAATAGCATCGTGTAAATTATTCTTCAAGAATGTCGATTCCAAACGAGTATCGTCTCTCAGGCCATTGTATTCTGCCAGCGGTTTACGATGAGTAAGATCCTCTATAGTATCGTTAATGCCGATACGTGGCGCCATTGTTAGACAAGAGCTAGGCAAAAACATTGGCACTTGTGAAGCCTTCAGAAACTCAAAATTCAAAAGCTGACTTATGGTAGGACGACTTTCCGGATTAGGTTGAAGCATGGCTATAACCATGTCCGCAGCAGGTTTTCTTAAGTAGCTGGGCACACGGTACTCGCATTTTTTTATTTTCGAGTATGTATCCTTTAATGTTTTTGTCTCGAAAGGCGGCTGACCAACCAATAGGGTGTACATGACGCATCCGATTGACCAGATATCCACTTCAAACGAGTGACCCTTTTTGGTCAAAATCTCTGGTGCAATATAGTTGGGTGTGCCACAAAGCGTCTTCTTGCGTTCACCCTCGTATTCAATACGGGTAGCTAGTCCAAAATCTCCTATCTTCACATGTAGCATGTCATTTAGAAATAGATTGCCCAGCTTTAGATCTCTATGAATGATGCGATTGTCATGCAGATATTTGACGCCCTGTATTATCTGATATATATAATAGCGTGTTTCAAACTCTGTAATACTTTTACGGCGCTTGTGCAATTCCATCATTGACTATTAAACAACATAAGTAAAGAAGTGAATTAGCACATCAGTTTCCTAAATTTGTAATTAATATAAATATTTACGCGTTTCTTGCACAGCTCTAGCACAATGTAGATATTCTGAGCATCTTCAAAATAGCTGTGAAATTTTACAATATTTGGATGGTTCAGACTGCGGTGAATAGTTATTTCCTGCGCCGTCTTTTCCTTTTGGTTATGCTTTATCATAAGCTTCTTCGACACAATCTTCCCAGCAAAGACATCGTCAGTCTCCACATCGATTATTTCATAACATTTTGCAAAGCCACCCTACAAATAATATTCAATATTAGTCATAAGTTTTAGAAATCCATAATTATTTGAATGATTCTATGAACATACAACATACCTACATTAATACAAACATACTAATACATTGGGCAGCACGCGCCAAAAAGGCCAACTGGTTGCTTTTACGTGTTAGACAACACTACTTGTCTCTGTACGCAGTTTTATACATGTGCAAGACTAAACAGTCTTGCACACATACATAAATGCATACATAACTGCATTCCGCGAAAACAACAACAGAAATATGTTGAGGACAGACAGTGCAGATGTCTATTTCAGCGAAAAAACAACGCATATTCCCTCTACAAAATCAATTGTCGGCACATATCACTTACCTTGCCGAAAAACCGCATACGCTTATAAGTCTTACGGTGATTAGAGTCAAACAGACGATCGGGTATATCCGTGCTCTTATCTTCGGGCTTTGCGGCCATTTTTCTCAATTATCTTTCTTGGATTGTCTTTTCTTTTTTTTATTATCTAATTGCCTTCTTGTTTTCACAGATTTAATTATTTTTGTGCACGGCACGCAAATAGATACCCAAATACAAAATATGATAAATTCAGACTAAAAACGATTTAAACGAACGCACAATAACCAGGCCGACACGAATCAAAGGCACACAGCAAAGAACGCGCCGAAACAGTTTTTTTATTTGAATGCCAGTGTGAGTAGTTCGGCAGCGTCACTATATCACAAGCGATAGCACATTTTGAGCGGCCCTGTGTGAACAGTGCTGGAAAATAATTACAAAGCGTATATGTTAACGTTAAAATTTAAATTAAAATATGTAAGCAAGAATAAAAAAAAATACTTGAGCTTTATTCAGATAAAATTTTGGAGAAACTATCAATTTGTAAACATAATTAATTTAAATATATATTTTGGAATTGTGATTACTTAATTAACATAGAAAAATACTGGTAGGTTAAATATATGGCCTCACAGTAAATTAAAAGATCTGGCAACACCAATCGACTGAAATTTCATATTACTAATTTTACATTTAAATAGTTTATATTTTTCTATTCTATTATCCCATTGACCACCAATAAATGATCATGTCATTTCAGTTAATCCAACCTTATCGTTGTCTGCACAGGAACCACTTCTATCCCCTAAATTTAAGAAATAATTCGTAACCAAGTTTGTATTTAAAATTAAGTGACGTTAATATCAAGCTACATATTAATTTATATGTTTATTGGATATTGCGATGTCCAGCGCCTGCGGATCCACTGAAAAATTACGCGATACGTTAACCCTTTTAGCTGCGTATTTCTGACTATGACATTTATACTCAAATCGTTTCAAATTTTTGTACAAGCAACACTAATTTTTAAATTTTCGGGTTTTGATAAGCTGTTTAGTTTGTTTTAAATTATGTTTGCTGTTTTACAATAGCAGTTTTAGTTATGCCTTAAAATAACACTTTTTTTGAATTATTTTTAAATGTTTAAATTAAATTATTATATATATAATGTAGATCTAAAGTATTTTTTTTTTTTTTTTGCCAGTTTTACGCAGTCTCAAGTGCCATGTCTCGTTCTTGGTATACGTATTTTTGTTTTTGCTGGAGTTAGAGTGGTAATGGAGGGCGTTCTTTGTGTGTGTATCGCCGAGCGCCCATTATGGACACCACCAAATTTCTAAAGCTTAACTAGAATTATGTGATCTAGGCATTCTCAGCTGGATCCCGAAATGCCACTGACTAATCCACGTTGCAAACGAAGCCATTCCACAAATTCATCCAGCATTACGGGCCCTGAAATTGGTTATAAAAATGATTTACTTTATATTTTTATCGCACATTTTACATAATACATACAAGCGCCATCAATATCATAGTTTGACAGATCAATACAGATAGTGCGAGAGAACTCAAGTATGTTACACCATTGATCTTTATTAATAACCTTGTACTTGGACTGCTCTAAGAATTGCGCAAATTGTGGATACAACGTCCAATGCTTGCCTAGAAGTAATTGGAGCATTGCTTTAGACGTCAAAATATCCATGCTACGCTGATCCGATTCCTACATAACGAAGTTTATGGAATTTATAAGTTTACAAGATTATAATCAATAAGCACATAATTAACCTTGGCAAAGTCATATGCATATCGATAAATACTCTTGAAGGAGTTTGGATCGTTGAGTATGCTACGCAGATAGTCCAATTTCACAACCATTTTTGCAGTCGAATCACACTCGAGATCTGTGAGACCTTTTAACCACTCCTGCTGAGTGAAAAATCCCATATGTGTAGCACCCATCTTGTAGGCGAGCACAAGCATCACAATATTCTCGGGCTCGACGCCAATATCTTCACAAAATTTCTCCATACCATCTGGCCCTGGAAATACGATTATTTATTTGATATTATTTTAAGAGCACTGATGTAATTTTTAATTACCCAAAGTATCAGGTTCATCGGGAGTGGTATATTCGTGGAACCAGGCGAGGCAGCGTTTCTGGCTAAAACCATCTTCTGCTCTGATATGGCGCCTGAGAAAAAGTTTTTTTTTTTTTTTTTGTTATTTATATATTAAATAAACCATACTAAACTTATTGCATTTAGCGCACTTAGCCATAGAATATTTAAGCGCATTTATAATTTTATTTTATTGAAATAGATAATTTTACATTTTAGCTTGAGTATTTGCTCTGATTTTGAAATATTACTCAAAGTATTTCTTACTGTCGTCTGCTAAAGATAGCAATTTTAAATATATACAAAACATATACACTACTCGTCACTGGTATGACGCAATTTTTATACCCTGAATCCATTAAAAATAGGAAAACAGGGTATAATGTTTTTGTTAAAAGTATGTAACAGGCAGAAGGAGGCTTGCCACACTCCATAAAGTATGTATATATATTCTTGATCAGGACGACAAGGCGAGTTGATTGAGCCCAGTCCGCCCGCCCGTCCTTATGTATGAACGCGTCGATCTCAGAACCTATAAGAGCTAGAATTTTTTTTTGTTAGGCGCGTATATACGACGCGCATATCGAGTTTGTTTCAGAAAATCGATAACTATTCCTGAATATTTGTTATCGATTTAAAATTATATGAAAAATCAGCTATGATTTTTTATCTTTTTCATTTTAAGAGCTACAGTCTCCAAATGTTGCATGTATATTTATTTATATTTTTATTAATTTCGGTTTTTGTTACATTTGGATACCGACCCAAAATTTCCCCAAAATTTTGAAAATTATTTTCAGTTGCAAATATGGCAATATATATAGTGTTTGGTCTTTTTAAAAATAGCAATAATTATTTAAATCATATGGGGAAAGTTTCATCAAAATCCGTTGATTAACACAAAAGTTATTAAACAAAATGTTTGGCCAGATCAACAGCGATTGAACTGCAAAGCGCACAGAGACCAGCTGGCGCTTATACATGTTCATTATGTATACATGTGCACACATACATGTAAATGCTCGCGAACAAATTTTCTAAGAACCGCAATTGCCTTTGAGTTTGGGTCGAATTGTTTTTGCTACCTACTTCCAATTGCCGCTCGCCGCTGTGTGTCGAAGTCGCAGGCGCTGTGTGTCGCTGTGCGAATATGTTTTCGATCGTCTTCTTTAATAGTAACGGAACAATTCTTGTGAGCTTGCAAAAGTGTGCTGGTATAATCTTTGCGTGATACGGTTGTACATACGAGTTATGGACTATATTAAGAAAAAAAAAATTAGGGTATCCCCTAGTCGGGCGCGTCGACTAGAGTTTTCTTACTTGTTTTGTTATGCTCGAAATATACGACGCGCATATCGAGTTTGTTTCAGAAAATCGATAATTACTCGTGAACATTTGTTATCGATTTATAACCATATGAAAAATCAGTTAGGATTCTTTATCTTTTTCATCTTAAGAGCTAGAGTATCAAAATCTCGCAAGTAGCTTTATGTATACTTTTACCAATTTCGGATTTTGTTACTTTTGGATACCGGCCCCAAATTTCCCCAAAATTTTTAAAATTATGTTCAATGCCAAATATGGCATATATTTGCCTTTGAGTTTACTTTACTTTGTTTGAATATGTTTCTTTAATAGTAACGGAACAATTCTTTTTGTCGAATTTGTTTGCATAATTCCTCTTTGATCGAGATTCTTAGTACCATTGTCATAGACTTAAGTCGCGTGATATGGTTTTACACACGAGTTATGGACTATATTCAAAAACTATAATTGGTTAGGATCTGGGTATCACGTAGTCGGGCACCTCCGACTAGAGTTTTCGTACTTTATATACCCTGAATCCATTGAAAATGAAATTTCAGGGGATAATGCTTTTGTTGAAATGTATGTAACAGCCATTAGGAGGCGTGCTACACCCCATTAGATATACATATTCTTGATCAGGACGACATGCCGAGTTAATTGAGCCCTGTCTGTATGTCCATCCGCTTCAATCTTAAAAGCTATAAGTTAGAGTGGTAGAGATTTGAATCTTTTTTTTAAGTTTGTGTATACCCTGCGCATATCGGTTTTATTTGAGACAATCAATAACTATTCCTAAATAATTGTTATCGATTTACAAATATATTTAGAAAAAACAAGTAAGAAAACTCTAGTCGGCGCGCCCGACTAGGGGATACCCTAATCCCACCCGCTCTTAGTTTTTTAATATAGTCCGTAACTCGTATGTACAACCATATCACGCGATTTAAATCTATGCCAATGGTACTAAGAATGTCGATCAAAGAGGAATTATGCAAACAAATTCCACACAAAGATTATACCAGCGCACTTTTGCAAGCTCACAAGAATTGTTCCGTTACTATTAAAGAAGAAGAATCGAAAACATATTCGCACAGCGACACACAGCGCCAGCGACTACGACACACAGCGGCGAGCGGCAATTGGAAGTAGGTAGCAAAAACAATTCGAACACAATTCGACCCAAACTCAAAGGCAATTGCGGTTCTTAGAAAATTTGTTCGCGAGCATTTGCATGTATGTGTGCACATGTATACAAATTGAACATGTATAAGCGCCACCTGGTCTGTGTGCGCTTTGCAGTTCAATCGCTGTTGATCTAGCCAAACATTTTGTTTAATAACTTTTGTGTTTATCAACGGATTTTGATGAAACTTTCACCATATGATTTAAATAATTGATAGTTTTCAAAAAGACCAAACACCATATATATTGCAACTGAAAATAATTTTCAAAATTGTGGGGAAATTTGGGGCCGGTATCCAAATGTAACAAAAACCGAAATTGGTAAAAATATACATGAAGCTACATGCGAAATTTGGAGTCTCTAGCTCTTAAGATAAAAAAGATAAAAAATCATAACTGTTTTTTCATATGGTTTTAAATCGATAACAAATATTCAGGAATAGTTATCGATTTTCTGAAACAAACTCGATATGCGCGTCCAATATACGCGCCTAACAAAAAAAAATTGAAGTCTCTAGCTCTAATAGGTTCTGAGATCGACGCGTTCATACATACGGACGGACGGACGGACAGACAGACGGACAGGGCTCAATCAACTTGTCTTGTCGTCCTGATCAAGAATATATATACTTTTGGGGGTGTGGCACGCCTCCTTCTGCCTGTTACATACTTTTAACAAAAACATTATACCCTTTTTTCCCATTTTCAATGGGATCAGGGTATAAAAAAAAAAAAAGTAAGAAATCTCTAGTCGAGATGCCCGACTAAGGGATACCCTTATCCCACCCGCTTTTAATTTTTGAATATACACAGTAAATTGTATATACAAAATGGTTAAATACAAAAAAAAAATTGATTTAAAAATGTTGGCTACCACGCGTGGAGCCGCATCCACACCCCGGACATTCGTTGTTGAGCTACGTTTCTAACAACAGCTCTACGCTGTATTGTCAAATTTTAATTTAGCCTTAGAAAGTTTACAATACAACCTTTTTGTAATTCTCAATTCTTAGAATATAAACTTATGCTTGCGCTGAGACAAACAGCTGATTTTGCGTTTTTTCAAAGTGTCCAAACATTAAAGCAGGCAAGCCTCAGCAGATGCAATCTGGCGCCCACAGAATTTTAAATTGACAACATATTGATAATTTATAAGCCATGAAGTAGGTCAGTTGATAAGATGACGCCCCACGTAGAAAAGGAGTTGCACAAATCCGGAGCGTATCGAAATATTTCTTTGCTTTTATAAAATATGCGCTGATAAATGCCGGCATATATAAATCCTTTTTTTTTTTTTTTTTACCCTGAATCCATTGAAAATGGAAATTTCAGGGTATAATGTTTTTGTGCAAATGTATGTAACAGGCAGAAGGAGGCGTGCCACACCACATAAAGTATATATATTCTTGATCAGCTCGATGAGCTGAGTTGAACTAGCCCTGTCCGTCTGTCCGTCCGTCCGTCCATCCGTGTAAACACGTGGATTTCTTAAACCACAAAAGCTAGAGACTTCAAATAAAAAGCAAAATGCACAATAATACCATACGCTGTACGAGTTTATTTTTTTTTTTTCGATTACTCGTCCCATTTCTTTATTATCGATAACTATCGAAAATATCGCTTTGTTTTTGAGGTCTGGCGTGCACACCGTTAAAGATAGAATCGTGCACTAAATTGTGTTTGATTGCTATATTGAATACGCACATTTTATCATTTTTGGATTTTCGATGCCACGCCCCTTTCGCCCACAATTCAACAAAAATGATAACTCACGCATATCAAATACTATCAAATACTAGAGACTTTTCCCATTTTCAATGGGATCAGGGTATAATAAATGAAACTTTTAATGATTGGTATTACACCTCAATGGATTCAGGGTATCTCTTAGTCGAGCAGTCTCGACTACTTGTTTTTTATTAAACATGTACACACAAGTTATTGCGTATATGAAGCTCGGTAATTTGTACGGCAGTGCGAATAATTTTTCGTTTCACTCTTCTTTAACATTAACGGCATTGTTGAGGTCTTGCAAAAATGTTTTTGAGTGTTTTACTAAATTACTAGAGCTTTCTTACTTGTTTTTTAAGTAATTATTATATGTTTTACTAAATTACTAGAGCTTTCTTACTTGTTTTTTAAGTAATTATGTATGTAATAGGCAGAAGGAGTCGTGCCACCTCCGTCTGTCCGTCCGTATGAACGCAGAGATCCCGTAAACGACAAAAGCTAGAGACTTGAAAAAAAAAAAAAAAAAAACGAATACTCCTTTGCTCTTTTTTTTCGATAACTGATTAAACGCAGATTTTGTCTTTGGATTTTCCTTGACACGCCCCCTTCGCCCACAATTCATCAAAAATTACAACTCACGTATATCAAATACTAGATTACTGAGATTTGTTCAATAGGTACACTTGAATGTCATAATCTCTTCCCGTAAGTTTCATTATAAACGTATGTCAAAAAAATAAGTTATGAAGCAATAAAGTTTCCATAGTACAGACTATGCTACAGCCGCAGCGCTGCCGCGTAACTGCGCAGTACGCATATTGCAAGCATGTTCGTGCGTGTGTATGCATGGGTGTGTGTGCACATGTGTTTAGCTACTATTTGATAAACAATTTTATAATGATTGGTATATCAGCTCACTGGATTTAGGGTATCTCCTAGTCGAGCCATCGCGACTAGAGTTTTTTTTACTTGTTTTTAACAATATATGTATATTTAAAAGATTTGAAAATTTGCGTGTTCAATAAATGTAACTATTGCCTGCAAGTTTCATTATTGTCAAACTTAAGAAATTAATTTTTTAACAGAATTCTGGCGTCTGCGTGTTGGAATATCGACTAAAAGCGAGAGTGAAAAATATGACCTTCTGATTCGTGAAACATGAGCGGAGCGAATGCGAATGTATACGAATCTAGGGTGCAGTTGTGCGCACGACTTCAACCGAGACACACGTTATTTCCATCGAAGCAGAGACTCGTACCTAATAAGCTCCAAAGGCATTAATTAATAAATACAACAATTATGTTAAGATTTCGAGAAAAGATCCCTACTCTGAATTACACCCAGGGATATGTATTTAACATTATCTGTTGCATACTATTTGCGTTACTGGGTAAGTTGTTAATACATTCAGTTTCCTAAGGGATGGCATTGCTCAGAGTTGGGGTGGGAAAAAATCAATAGTATGTAGAGCACATCCCAGTGTGACACAATCACAGAGTAAAAATAAGCTATTTACATTTAAATCTATATTTTTCATAGCGAACAGCGCTCAAGGTCTTCAATTGAGCGCCTTCACAACGAAAACACCTAGAGTATCTAAATATACTACCAAATCGCCATTGGTAAGTGTTAACCGTTTACACCCATTTTGTCTAATCCATTTTAATTTATTTTTATGTTATTTCACATACTGGTGCAGGCATCTTCGATTAATCATGATGCAACTACTTCGACTTATCGCTTTAATTCCACTAACGGCATTACCTGCATTTTAATGCAAGTAGATGGTTTAATAAGTATTCGATATCGAAACAAGTTGAACGAGGATGTTGAGGCCGATCTGTATTTGCCCGACAATCCACTCTTAAGTGGTGAGTGCGATAATACGAATTTGGAAATATTGACCATGGACTTCAAGGGCTTTTCGCTGTCCATGACTTTCAAAAAGGTAAGTTGCGTATCGCTTGCATTTGGGAGCAAATGCGCCATATCGCAAATATAATCTCAGAAACTAACTTGAGTTAATTCTTACTACTCATACATGCATAGTCGTCGGGTGGCGAGGGCTGGTATATCAATCTTTTTGAGCTGACATACTCATCATCGAATTCACTATTTGAACATCCCGACCGTCCTAATTTAAATGTTAAACTGACTTCTCCAGCGCAAACACCTATGTATTTCCCCACGCCCGTGGGCAAGTCGTATCTTTGTGACAAGGAACAAACTGTGATTTTATATGCCCCCCATGATTCTGGCGATCAGTCTGGTCATATTGCGCGCCTTTACTTGCGAGACATGCACATGCAAAGCTTTATGTTCAAGGAGAGCGGCAAGTGGGGACCATCCTTTCACTGTAGTGCCACCGGATCCTATCGCGACGAGACGGCACCCTTGGCCGTGGGCACAGCACTGGCCATTGCGGTTCTGTTGACTATATCGGGCTACGGTGGTTGGCGGTAAGAAATCCAACTAAAAAATCAACTAAGTTTATTGTAACAAGTACAAAAGTACTGCTAAATTTGAACTTAGAACCCTTAAGTACAAGGTTTATAACTACTAATTTTGTTATTTACAGATACTTTAAAGTCAAGAAGGTTCAGTACGGTTCGATGGAATAAATTCAAAGTCGATAACTACAATTCAGTTGTTCAATTGTTTTAGAGTAATATCATTCTAAAGTTATTTGTTGATTATCAGTATTGAAATATCCAAATATTATACTATCATATTCTTAAACCTTATCGAAACCATAAACTAATCAATTAAAAAAAGTATATACATATACATATACATATATATATATATATATATATATATATATATATATATATATATATATATATATATATAATGAGAATGTCTTCCATATAGTTAAAATTAAATGAAGTGTTAATTATTATACATTTATTATAATTACATTAATGTGCATTTTTTAGATGTATCATATATATTTACACAACTAAAAATAACTATTAAAAAATATAATCAAAACCATTTTCGTCAATAACACAAAAACTACCCAAATATGTAAAACCAATTTCTGTTTAAACAAAAAGATAAAAGAATAATAAGATATAAAAGTAACAAGCCACATGAAGCAAACAAAAACACTGATAATAATAAATTTATTTAAAAATATAAAGACATTAATAAATGTTTCCAGATAGTAAAGAGTCTTAAATATAATGACGGTTCTATACGCATCGGAAACTTTTAAACTTTCTATTTGATTTTATCCTGCAATTTATATTTTACTAACATAAAAATTTGTGCCAAGCTATAAAAACAAATTATTTACATTCAAAGTTAAAAAATACCGACCAACTAGGTGAAGGACAAAAAATTTGGATAATACAAAAAAACAAAATTATTATAGATACATAATGAAAATAGAAATAAGTATTTCAGCGTCAAAATACACACTTAATTTAATTCATATGCACCTCTCTTAATTTGAGCACAAATAAACACATTCGAGAATAAAACATAATTGAATAAATTATGGACTTTCAGATACGAATGAATATGAATTCATATATAACATCAAAATATGTACATTAACATGCTAACTTTTTAAATTATTAGTTCGTATACTTGAGTATATTCTGGAAATATTCATATTATGAATCATATTTTATTAAATTAGATAAAAAATAAATGAAGAATTATTAAATTGTTTTATGAGCACCTGTAATATACGATGTGAAAATTTAGGATGATAGAATGCTCTGAAGACTATTGTCGGCCTTTTTTTATACTTTGATCCCATTGAAAATGGGACAGAGTATATATATTTTGTTAAATGTATGTAACAGGAAGAAGGAGGCATGCCACATCCCATAAAGTATATATATATATATATATATATATATATATATATATATATATATATATATATATATATATGCAAACGCTCAAGAAAGGTAGATAACAGCAGAATCCGGAGGTAGCAAAATTATGCTATTCATTTGCACACATGAATTCAAAGCCTTCAGTACTTTATTTTAAGGATAGCATTTTGCATTTGAATTTGGGTTGAAATGAGCTCGAATTATATTTTAAGTTTGTTTAAATTGTCAGCTTTCTTTCGTCTTTCGCTCTGTGATTTGTACTGCAGTGCGAATATGTTTTCGTTTCTCTCTTCTTTAATAGTAACGAAATCTTTGTTGTAGTCTAGCAAAAGTGTGTTGGCATTATCTAGTTGTAGGATTTTTTTTATAATTGTTCTTTGATTGACATTCTTAGTTTCTTATCACCATTGTGATAAATTTAAGTCGCATGATATGCATTTACATACGAGTTAAGCACTATATTAAGAAACTATGATCGGATGGGAATAGTGTATCTCGTAGTCGGGAGCCTACGACTTACTTGTTTTTACTCATTTTTCGATATTTCCTATGAGCTAATCGTAAGTTATGGAAAATTAAATGAGAGTGAAGTACTTAAATTTATAAAATTTAAGCGTCATTTGGCAAAATATATATTTAAGCATAAGAATACTTTTTTCTTTTGTTTTTTAATTCGAGTAGATATTCGTATCAATTAGAAATTTCAATTATTTCGCTATGTTTCAAATAATACCTATATAACGTTAGCAAAACGATTAGTTAAATTTATATAATTCTACTTTGTGTATATATTTTGAGCTTAACAACTCAACCATTTTGCATTTTAAGATCCCCGATTGTATTCGATCGGGTTATTTGCCGATTATAAATGTTTTACTTTTATAACTATTAAATACACTTAAATTGGTAATTACATTTGGAATATTAGCATCCTGACATAAACAAAAAATGTCTACTGGAAAACAAGCATTGCTTCAATCAGTAAGTGTAAGAACTTCTTCATGTTTAATTTTGAGGAATATTGTTGCGTATTTATTGAATTATTTTGGAGCTCACCTGCTGCTCTGTTGGGTCGCAATATTTGTATAGCTGGTGCGAGCTCTTTTTGATTGGCCATCCATATTGTCACCGATTTCTGGAGCTCTACGTTTACCTCGTGGCATGACTTGTGTGATCTGATTTTAAAAAATTGGCCTTTTTTACGTAAGTAAAAATGCCAAATTTTTAATTTGGCTTAGGTATCTGCGGATCAATATTAATTATACCAGGTCAATACACAAAAATTGATTAATATATATAAATGTATACTTACCACTGTCTCTCAGCACAGGCAGTTATTGTAACATTATATTACTGCAACATTGACATGAATAGCTACAATACATGGATTAAAGTTATGAAACAAGTATATTTGTATACAAATTAAGTATGTCCAATTTTGCAAAGTGAACTATATTATATCATTGGTAGTTTATGCCTCTCAGTTAATCTGCCAAGGTGCGTCCTAAGTAAACTGAGAAATACATCTAATACCCGGCCTAAAAATACAAACGTTCGTAACATACATAGATACATTTATCCATACATACATGTAACATGTAAATATTTATGCACAGAGATATTAATTATATATATATATATATATATATATATATATATATATATATATATATATATATATATATATGCATATATATATGCATATATATATAAGGATTTGATATTAACTAATATGTATGGTTTTATATGCTAAACTAATACTTTAATATAATGATATGTAATGTGTAAATTATATGTATTTTGCACGCAAATTTTATTCGAATGCGTATTTGTAGCAATAATTGCTCATACTGAAAACACCGGCAGAGCACTGGGCGACAACTTGGTATGACCTGATATCGGTATCGTGGTTGTTTCCCCATCTCAACCATAAATTGAAGCAGCTGATACGACAGAACCAGACGGTTGTTAGCGCGTGCTACTCTTTTTACGTCGTCAAAAGCAAAACTGGAGGATTCTTACAATTGTAAATGTGTTTTAAATTAACTTTAAAAATTCATAAAATGCACATCATTTTGTTTTAATAAAAGTGTAGTGCCACATTTAATATTTACCATTTATTTGTTGATACAATTTATGCATTCACAGGACAGGTCTTGACATCAATACTATCGATATTTTGATACAGATGCAGCGATTTTATCTGGTTTCTTTTTTTTTATAGTGAGTTTGGTATTTAATTGAACCTGTGTTCTTATAGTAGCCCTGAGTTATTATATTCGATATAAAGTATCATGAATTTGGTTAGCTGAAATTTGCCTGAAGTTTTTAAAAGAATAGCAATAGTGCAAAATAAAGTTTGCGACATCTGTATATGGTTTGATATATAAGTTTGTACATTTATTTATTTTTTTTAGCTTTGATTTAAAAAAAAAACTTGTCCTAATTTAGAGAAAGGGAAGCTTTGAAAATTCAATACTTATAACAAACAATAAAAAAAATGGTTTACAAAACAATTTTTCTTATGTAATTGCATACAGTTCTATGTGCAAAATGGGAAAATAGGTTATAAACTTTTTGTGCACATGTATTTAACAGACAGAAGGAGGCGTACCACACCCCATCAAGTATTTACATATTTTCTTGATCAGGAATATAAGTCTAGTCAATTTAAACTCTGTTCGTGCGTATGAACGCATCGATCTCAGAACCGATAAGAGCTAGGCACGATAACTTGTTCATTTAATTATTATCGATTAAAAACCTCAAAATGCAGTATTTCAATTACATATGTATATCTCTTGAATTTTTCAAGCTAGTCTCCAAGTTTTGCATGTGGCTACATGTATATCGATACATTTGGATATCGGCTCCAACTTTCTTCAAATTCTTAAAATATAAGTTCAGTTGTATATATTTCCGATATGTGAATAATCTTGTATTTTGTGCAGAGAAATATTTCTTAAGAGATACATTAACCCTCCCAGCTAATATGTCAATGTCTTTAATGATTCAGTTGATTTTATATATTTTTAGCAAAACAACACATTCACACACACACACACATGCGACAACGCTGACGCTGCAGCATAGACTTTAATGAATTTTAATAGCTGAATAAGATTTAATCTCTCTTAATTTGATATATGTATGTACGTGAATTTAATTTTGTGAATTGTTAAATAATCTCTAGCTTTAGTGGTTTATGAATTCGATACGTTCATGCGGAGGAGCGGGCAATTCAACTCCACTCGTCATCCTGACCAGGAATATACATACTTATATATACATATATACTTTGTGGTGTGGCACGCCTCCTTGGAAATGGGATGAGATCGAAAAAAAAAAAATAAACTCGTACAGCGTATGGTATTATCGAAGTCTCTAGCTTTTGTGGTTTACGAAATCCACGTGCTTACACGGACACGACACGCCTCCTTCTGCCTGTTACATACATTTGCACAAAAACATTATACCCTGATTTTACATTTTCAATGGATTCAATGGATAAAAAAAAAGACAATCTTCAAATAAATTATACTAGTACAGAGTCAGCTTGGCTCTGTTGCGATCTGCCTTTTACGCGCTTTTGCAAAGTGGTCAAGCAATTTGCTTAATAACTTTTAATATTTATGAACGGATTTTGATAAAACTTTCACCATATGACGTAAACTTTGTTTTTTAAGCAAAACTACGATACGATGTGGGTGAAAATATACATAAGCCTACATGTGAAATTGGGATACTCTAGTTTAACAGAATTTAAAATGGTTTTAAATCGATAATCTTAATAATTAAATCTTAATCAGACGTACGCTTTGAAAAAGTATACAACAAATTCTTTCTTTATATATTTTCAATATTATAGTGTGTTTTTAACCCAATTAATTAATTAATTAAAAATATTCAGGTATTAACATTAACCATTAAGAAATTGCTCCAAAGCATCTGTCGTTTCCAAATCGTTTCCTTCAAGAACAACTTCTTCTAAAGATAAATTGCTTTTTTTCGATTCAAGCTCTACAAATGAAATAAAAAATAATTGTATATGTTCTATTAGCTTTTACAAGCATTAAATTAAAAACCATACTTGGATACTGTCCGCTCTGTTTATATTCATCTAGATCCCCACGAAATGCATCATCGAATACAGCTTGCCGTTCCTTCTGCAGCTTTATCAGTTGTTGTTCGCGTGCTTGAAGCTTTCCTTTATACTGCTCAGCAATTGTTTGCCTGTACTGCTCCAACTCGATGAGCTTCTTTTCTTTGTGTTTTGATAGTTGAAATTGTTGTTTAAGTACAAATTCCTGTAGCTCGCATTCCTCTAAAAGATTTTCCAACTTTTCCAGCTTTTGTTCTAGTTCCCAGCTCAACTGGCATAAAGATCCAATTATATCTCTACACTCCTGTAACTTGACCACCATTTCAGGTATAGCCGAGAGACAACTATTAAGCTCATTTATCGTATCATGTTTCTTATTAGCATTCTTAAACATGGCTGTAATTTGAAAAGCTACAGTTTCAGCATTTTCAGCATTCGTATCGTTAGCAGTATGGATTTTATCCCAAGTGTCCTCGTATTTGGATAATAAGTTGCACCCCGAAGCAACGTTCAGCTGTGTAGGCACCGCGTCCGACAAAGAGACGCTGGTACGGTTGGAGAAAATGCTTTCGCTCAAGTTTAAGTGCGCCTCAGTGTTTCGATTGCTAGTGCTGATGACAATACCCTCCTGGATTGCATCGCATAATTTCTTTAAGCTGCCAAGCATTATATTAACCTCCTTTCAATATATGTACATACATATGTATGTATTTCAGAGCGCTGCGGAGCTTAGCACGAAATCAGCTAGTCACAAGTGACAAGAGTGTCATTTGACAGATCGCTTATGAGAGTGAAAGCTTTTATGTGAGTAAAGACATAAATACATACATAAAAATCTCTAAATTTAACTTCCCGGAATATTATCACGATTTTCTTGTTTTATTTAAAATTTTTATTTTAATTAATTGTTTTAATATAAATAACACACGTGCATTTCATGTTATGTTAGAAAATTTGCAGATTGTATACATTAAAATCAATTACATAACTACATACATGTACATACATATGTATGTACATGTGTACATTGTAAATACATATGTACATTATATTTCAAACACGTAATCTAAATGGGGTACAAGGTATTTGCTAATAGGTTCCTGTCGACTAAAGCACGTTGGCTTATATATATTATGTGTACAACATTTACATACATGCAAAAAATGTGAAAAAATTATAATTGTTAAAATTGTAGGTATTAAATGCAGATGGCAGCAGAGCGATAAGTTATCGATTTATTCTCTATTTGTTCTCGGTGCTATCGAGGTAAAACCCAAAATGCATATACATACATACATACATATTTAATTATTGTTTCTTTTAAATATACATATATGATAGTCCCAAACGTATTTGGACAAAATATTGTGTACAATTTTAATTTTTGGATTATTAACATTTTTAATAAGTAATGAGCACCTAATCTTCAGTTAAATCTACAGTGGATGCAATATCGGTGGTACGCCGTACCTCTTCTATTTTTGGATCAATAATTTCTAAATCACTCTCGCTATCGAGTATATAAATGCACCTTGAATATCTCGGATCCGAGTCAACTTCACTTTCGTCGTCAGTATTCGTGCTTCCGACATAGTGTTCATCTTGGGAGCTCACATCGATCATAATTGCTCGAATTTCATCACTTGCTGTAGGTAACTGCACTACCTGTTTGGACGTTTCGTCATCTGACATTAGCTCGCTAAAGATGTCAATCAACGGTGAGGCGGATGGGGCTGATTCTGATTCATTAGCTGCTTCGGCCAAATTGTTTGAATGGATAAAATCACATCTAGGAGTTTTTAATTTATCGAATTGAGCTATTTTACTTGTGGAACTTCTACTACGATGCCTTCGATACATTTTATTTGTGTTATATTCCTTTTTGTAATCACGGCTGTGTCTGCTATATTCTCTTTTGAATTTATTTTTGGTGCGACGTTTTAAGATTCCACTGAATTCTTCATTGATTTTTCGGTTATAAACATTTCCTTTATGACTGGCATATTTGTGCTCTAATTCCAGAATTTTTAGCTTGCAGTTTGCTTGCATTCGTTCGACTGCTCTTTTGTTGTGTAGTAGTGCATTGTTTATTGTTCGTCCTAGAAACTTTTTGTTTGGTTTGCCAAGCGGGTTTACTTTTCGATCCTTCTGCTCATTATCCGCCTTAGAGTTTTGACTTGGCAGTCCGCACATAAGCTCAGCAATTGCTAGACTATATAAATTTGAAATCAAAATGTATTTGATAAATAACAAATCGCGTTTACCTTGTGAGTGTCGATTCGTCCATATTTTGTATTACTTTATTCTTTATTCTCAACAGCTGTTTTTTCACCATCGTGAGCAATAAAGAGCAACCTATGGTCACTCAAAGTATTAACATTTTCCTTAATGTTATTAACAGTTTAATATACATAATGTTTAATAATAATTATTAATACAAATACTTTAAAGTATAATTAATGAGATGTCATTAATACGCTCTAACAATTTTATTAAAAACTACATTTAGTAGAAAATCCAACAATACATACATATATGCTTGAATGATGTAAGCTAGTTTCTCACTAAATTATTATGGTTTATTTTTCGTACCATAATACAATTAAGAATGGTTTTGTAATCTGTAACTCGCAATGGTAGGCGTGACAGAGCTCATAAAATATATAAATTCTTGATTATTTTGTATCATTTAGGTTTTGGATGCCATGTCAGAGATTAGAAATTCTAAAAGAAAATGTATTCAGGGCTATGAATACATCCGTTATCATTTGAATATGACGACAACCTTTCTCAATTCACAAAAGCTTAAAAATCACGTATATCAAATACTGGAGATTTGAAATTTGACAACAACCACACATAATATTTTGCTAAATTTCATTTAAAACGGACTTCTAGAAAAGTACGAGATTTTGATTTATTTTAAGGGATTTGTGAATTGTGGGCTAAGGAGGTTGTAGTATTCAAAATCAGAAGAACAAAATGTACAATCATCAACAACTTAGCTTACGCTTTCGATGGTTATAAAAAAAAAAAGAAATAGAATGGGTTAATTAATAAATAAATCAAACTCCAACTGCGTATGGATTTTTTGTGAAAATATATGTAACAGGCAGAAAGAGGCATTCCACATACCTTAAGGTACAAATATTCTTGATCAGCTCGACGAACTGAGTTGATCTAGTCCTGTCATGTGCACACCACTCAAGATAGAACCGTGCACTAAGTTGTGGTGGATTGGTATAGTTAATACGCATATTTGTTCATCTTTTGATTTCGAATGTCACGCCCCCTGCGCCCACAATTCACAAAAGTTCACAAGTACTGTATATCAAATACTAGAGACTTGAGTTTAACAAATAAGTATTTTTGAATGCCGTAATCTCTCCATAAAAATTGCATTATGTCTAGAACAAGTAAGAAAACTCTAGTCGGCGCGCCCGACTACGGGATACCCTAATTCCACCCCACTCTTAGTTTTTTAATATTGTCAATAACTCGTATGTACAACCATATGACGCCACTTAAATCTATGCCAAGAATACTAAGAATGTCGATCAAAGAGGAACTATGCAAACAAATTCGACACAAAGATTATACCAACAACTTTTTGCAAGCTCTCAACAATTGTTCCGTTACCATTAAAGAAGAAGAATCGAAAACATATTCGCACTGCGACACACAGCGCCGAGCGACAATTGAAAGTAGGTAGCAAAAACAATTCAAACACAATTCGACCCAAACTCAAAGGCGATTGCGGTTCTTAGAAAATTTTTTCGCGAGCATTTGCATGTATGTGTGCACATGTATACAAATTGAACATGTATAAGCGCCACCTGGTCTGTGTGCGCTTTGCAGTTCAATCGCTGTTGATGTGGCGAAACATTTTATTTAATAACTTTTGTGTTTATCAATGGATTTTATTGAAACTTTCACCATATGATATAAATAATTATTGTTGTTTTTAAAAAGACACACCCCTATACATATATGCCATATTTGCCATCCATATGTATGAACGCGTCGATCTCAGAACCTACATATAAGAGCTAGGGACTTGAATTTTCTTTTGAAGTCTCGTATATACGACGCGCATATCGAGTTTGTTTCAGAAAATCGAAAACTATTCCCGAATAATTGTTAAAAACCATCACCATAAAAATCAGTTAAGATTTTTTATCTTTTTAATCTTAAGAGCTACAGTCTCCAAATTTCGCAAGTAGTTTTATGTATATTTTTACCAATTTCAGTTTTGTTACTGTTGGATAACGATCCCAAATTTCCCCAAAATTTTGAAAATTATAATCAAGTAACTTTATGTATATTTTTACCAATTTCGGGTTTTGTGACAATCGGATACCAGTCCCACATTTCCACAAAATTTTGAAAACTATGTTCAAATATGACATATATGTAAAGAAGTTTAGCATAAAAAAAAAAATCAAAAAAATATTTACATCACATGGCGAAAGTCTTATAAAAATCCGTTGATAAACGCAAAAGTTAATCAATAAAATGTTTGCCCACTTATAAACAGCCAACGAAACTCAAAGCGCACAGCGACAAGCAGGCGCGTATACATGTTCAGTTTACACACATACATTCAAATGTTTGCACACAATATTCAAGGAATCGCAATAGCGTTTGAGATTTGGTCGAATTGTGTTTGAATTGTTTTTCCTACCTGCTTTGAATTTCAAACAAAACAATTGTTGTGGGCTTGCAAAAGTATGTTGATATAATCTAGTTGTAGACTTTTTTACATAATTTTTTAATCGGCATTTTTAGTACCTATGTCATAGACATATTTCGCGTGATATGTTCTTACATTTTAGTTATGGACTATATTCACAAACTATGATCGGACGGGATCTGGAGTTTTCTTACTTTTTTTTATACCCTGGATCCATATAAAATGGAAATTGCAGGGTATAATGTTTTTGTGCGAATATATGTAACAGGCAGAAGGAGGCGTGCCACACCCCATAAGGTATATATATTCTTGACCAGCTCGATGAGCTGAGTTGAACTAGTCCTGTCCGTCTGTCCGTCCGTCCGTCCGTCCGTCCGTGTAAACACGTGGATTTCTTAAGCCACAAAAGCTAGAGTCTTCAAATAAAAAGCAAAATGCTCGATAATACCATACGCTGTACAAGTTTATTTATTTTTTTTTCGATAACTCGTCCCATTTCTTTATTATCGATAACTATCGAAAGTATCGCTTTGTTTTTGAGACCATAATCATAATGCACTAAGTTGTGGTAGGTTTTTTGTCATTTTTGGATTTTGGATGCCACGCCCCTTTCGCCCACAATTAAAAAAAAACGATAACTCACGTATATAAATACTAGAGACTTGAAATTTGGCAAATAGGTAAATTTAAATGTCATATTTATTCCCCGAATTTCATTAAGAACATAAGTCGAGAAAAAAAGTTATTAAACAATAAAATTCCCATAGTACAGCCTCTTCTGCAGCCGCAAAACTGCGCAGTACGCATATTACGTGCATGCATATGTTTGTGTATGTGTGTGTGCATGTGTTGTTTACTATTAATGAATAAGTGAAACTTTTTATGATTGGTATTACAGCTTTATGGATTCAGGGTATCTCTTAGCGAGCAGTCTCGACTAGAGTTTTTTACTTGTTTTTTTATTTTTTATACCCTGATCCCATTGAAAATGGGAAAAAAGGGTATAATGTTTTTGTTAACAGTATGTTACAGGCAGAAGGAGGCGTGCCACACGCCCAAAAGTATATATATTCTTGATCAGGACGACAAGACAAGTTAATTGAGCCCTGTCCGTCCGTCTGTCTGTCCGTCCGTCCGTCCGTCCGTGCGTCCGAATGTGTGAACGCGTCGATCTCAGAACCTATAAGAGCTAGAGACTTGAATCTTTTTTTGTTAGGCGCGTATATTGGACGCGCATATCGAGTTTGTTTCAGAAAATCGATAACTATTCCTGAATATTTGTTATCGATTTGAAACCATATGAAAAATCAGTTATGATTTTTTATTTTTTTTTATCTTAAGAGCTAGCTTTCGCATGTAGCTTTATGTGTATTTTTACCAATTTCGGTTTTTGTTACATTTGGATACCGGCCACAAATTTCCCCACAATTTTGAAAATTATTTTCAGTTGCAATATATATGGTGTTTGGTCTTTTTGAAAACTAAATCAATTATTTAAATCATATGGTGAAAGTTTCATCAAAATCCGTTGATAAACACAAAAGTTATTAAACAAAATGTTTGGCTAGATCAACAGCGATTGAACTGCAAAGCGCACACAGACCAGGTGGCGCTTATACATGTTCAATTTGTATACATGTGCACACATACATGCAAATGCTCGCGAACAAATTTTCTAAGAACCGCAATTGCCTTTGAGTTTGGGTCGAATTGTGTTTGAATTGTTTTTGCTACCTATTTTCAATTGTCGCTCGGCGCTGTGTGTCAAGTGCGAATATGTTTTCGATTCTTCTTCTTTAATAGTAACGGAACAATTCTTGTGAGCTGTGTGGCGCTGTGTGTTGTTGTGCGAATATGTTTTCGATCTTCTTCTTTAATAGTAACGGATAAATTTTTGTGAGCTTGCAAAAGTGAGCTGGTATAATCTTTGTGTCGCATTTGTTTGCATAATTCCTCTTTGATCAACATTCTTAGTACCATTGGCATAGACTTAAGTCGCGTGATATGGTTGTACATACGAGTTACGGACTATATTAAAAAACTAAGAGCGGGTGGGATTAGGGTATCCCCTAGTCGGGCGCGCCGACTAGAGTTTTCTTACTTGTTTTTTTTTTATTGTGTTTTGCGAGATTGCTGCTTTCATACGGATGGACGAACGAACAGACAGACATGGCTAGATTGACTCAGCTCGTCGCGCAGATCAAGAATTTATATAATATATAGAACATGACACGGCTCCTTCTTCAGTTTTCATGAAACCATCATACCCTGATTTTCAATTTTCAGTTAATTCAAGGTTAGAATAGAATATTATCTCAAAATATTCTGGTTATCTCTTAATGTACTTCTTACTTGATATGTTTATGTTAAGTTTATTTATGATCATATATTACATATAATATCACAGTATTATCACAGTTGAGTATATCTAGTAGTTATTGCCTATTTCCCATTACGTTTTCTATCCATGTCACATATTTGCTGACGCGTGTATATATGCCTGGCAGTCCTGGACGCGCACAACCAATGCCCGTAGACACAACGCCCAGCAAATAATGCTCTTTCGACATCAGTGGGCCACCAGAATCAGCCTAACAAGTGCGAAAAATAAATTAATGTGTTCTACTCTAAGTTGGCATACTCACCCAACATGAATCAATTTGACCCTTTTCGTATCCTGCACACATCTGAGTATCACTTATGCTGTTAGACTTTCCCTGCGCCCGATAAGACCGCGCACAGACCTCATTGTTCCATATCTTTACTGTTGCTTTGCGCAAGACATCAGCACGTTCTCCATCAGCCTGATTCTCTTTTGTCCATCCCCAGCCAGACACCGTACCGTACTCTGGCATCAAATTCTGCTTATCGTATTCCTTCTGTAAACTAACACAGGTGGGCTGAATGTGGGCCGAAAATTCAATGGGTTTTACGAGTTCCAGTAGGGCTAATTATGTAAATATGAACTTATTCGTTTCTTGATTATATATAATGTTTATTTACCAATATCATGTTGCACATTATTGCAATCATATTGCGGATGTGGCACAAAGCGCTTGAAGTCTATTCGCAAAGCTTGGGGCCCTTTGCTGATCCCATTTAAGTAATCGCGAATGCTATGGATACCTGCAACGCCTTGAATTTGTGAAGGTTTCATTAACTTCTGCAGGCCGTTGCAAATACAGTGACCAGCGGTGAGAATCCAGTGTTCATGAATAATGGTGCCTCCGCAAAAGTGGCCACCACGACGCATTAGACTAACCATGAAGGGCATTTCGTTTCGTTCCGCTTCAATACCACCGATGATCTTAGGATTACGAGCTGTGCAGGGTAGGCCACTAACTATTGATCACAAATAAAAATTATTGTTATTATATGTCTGTATTTCTTATTGATATACCTGTCATTAATATTAATCATGATTAGCACCTTGAACATACTAGTTTTATCTAGATTGTTTTTTACTTATTTTTATTAAAAATAATACACTTACAAGCAATCTGAGTCTGCGCATAACTTAAAATTTGGAAAACTACAAAAAGTTGCGCAAAGTTCCACATCTCGTTGATATTTCAAAACTGACCGTTACACATTTGTTAGTGCAAAGCAATTCCGCGAACTGTCTCAAATATTCTGTGCGCAAATAAATTTATATATAGGTCGACGGGCCAACTGAGCCACTGACGTTTTTTTTTTTGCTGTTCTATGCGGATTAGTGCTCATTTAACAATTTTTTTGCTGATAACAAACGGAAGTTTTAACACCTGTTGTTTCAAGTTTGCTGGCAACGCCGAGACACGAAGCGACGTTGACTTCGACTGCAGCTATTCATATGACTCTCTCTCTCTCTCTATTCCCGCCTCCCTCTTCCTTTTCCATGTGCCTCCACAACATGCTGGGCACTGACTGATACAAAAAAACGTGAAACGTAAACAAAAGCCTACAATGAATTTTTTTCTGAGTTTGTGTTGCCCTTCTTATGACCCATTGAAGTTCATGACATTGAACAGTTAACAAATAGTTGAGTTTATATGCGTAAATGTATTTACTTTTGTATTTATAAATATATAAATATTTAAAGCGATCAATTTTCAAGATCCCTTATATATATATACCCTTTATATTCGAAACGTAATGTGATCTAACGCTCGAAAACTGTGTGTATTACAAAGTATTCTTTATATGTGAGTATATATTTTAAATCTGAACTCTCCAACAAAAAAAAAATACTCAACATATAGCAAAATTGCAGTGGAGTGAAATCGACTGCGTGCGTGTCCCAGTAGGTGTATCAGTCATCTAGGCTCTAAAGATATTTACTAAATCCAAAAAGGAGCTCAACAGCAACTTAAATGTGCAAAGTGCGTAGACATACAATTGATAGTCAGGTAGACATTACCTTCGTGAAGGTGCTAAAAGTACTTTGCTCAATCATAGACGAAACAAATAACAAAACTCTAGTCGGTGGTGCTCGACTAATAGATTTCGCGGTTTCGCAAATGGCAAGAGCTAGAGACTTAAAATAAAAAACAGAAACGAGAACCATACGCAGAACAAGTATTTTTTTCATAACTCATCCTATTTTCTAATTATCGATAACTATCGAAAGTGTTGTTTTGTTTTTGAAGCCTAACGTGCACACCGTTCAAGATAGAAAAAAGTTATTAAACAATTCAATTTTCATACTACAGCCTATGCTGCAGCCGCAGCGGAGCCACCGCATAACTGCGCATATGCGTTTGTTATTAATGAATAAATTTAACTTTTAATGATTGGTATTACAGCTCAAAGGAGTCAAGGGATCTCTCTCTCTTTATACCCTGAATCCATTGAAAATGGTAAATCAGGGTATAATGTTTTTGTGCAAATGTATGTAACAGGCAGAAGGAGGCGTGCCACACCCCATAATGTATATATATTCTTGATTCTCGTGATTCCAAATAAAATGCAAAATGCTCGATAATACCATACGCTGTACGAGTTTTTTTTTTTCGAAAACTCATCCCATTTCATTATAATCCATAACTATCGAAAATATCGCTTTGTTTTTGAGTGCACACCGTTAAATATAGAATCGTGTACTAAGTTGTGGTTGATTGCTATATTGAATCCGCACATTTTGTCATTTTTGGATTTTGGATGCCACGCCCCTTTCGCTCACAATTCAACTAAAATGACAACTCACGTATATCAAATACTAGAGACTTGAAATTTGGTAAATAAGTACATTTGATTGTCATAATCACTCCCCGGAAATTTCATTAGGAACATAAGTCGAGAAAAAAAGTTATTAAACAATAAAGTTTCCATAGTACAGACTCTTCTGCAGTCTCATAACTGCGCAGTAAGCATATTACGTGAATGTTCGTACATGCATATGTTTGTGTGTGTGCATGTGTTGTTTACTATTAATGAATAAATGAAACTTTTTATGATTGGTATTACAGCTCAATGGATTCAGGGTATCTCTTAGTCGAGCAGTATCGACTAGATTTTTTGAAAATGGTAAAATAGGGTTTAATGGTTTTGTTAAAAGTATGTAACAGGCAGAAGGAGGCGTGCCACACCCCATAAAGTATATATATTATTGATCAGGACGTCTGTCTGTCCGTCCGTCCGTATGTATGAACGCGTAGATCTCAGATCCTATAAGAGCTAGGGATTTTTTTTATGCTCGTATGTACGACGAGCATATCGAGTTTGTTTCAGAAAATCGATAACTACTCGTAAATATTTGTTATCGATTTAAAACCATATGATAAATCATGGTGAAATGAAAATATGATGAAAGTTTCATCAAAATCCGTTGATAAACGCAAAATTTATTAAACAAAATGTTTGACCACTTTATTCCAAGAATCTCAATTGCCTTTGAGTTTGAGTCGGTGCTATGTACCGCAGTGCAATAAGTCAATACATATGAATATGTACATTTACATGTACATACATATACATATACATATATCTTTATGTATGTGCAAATATGTTTTCGTTTCTCTCTTCTCTAATAGTAACGGAATATTTGTTGTGGGCTTGCAAAAGTGTGTTGTTATTATATATTTGTACACTAATTGTTTTTTTTTTTTTTGCATAGTTCCTCTTTGATCGACATTCTTAGTACCATTGTCATAGATTTAAGTAGCGTGATATGGTTGTACATACGAGTTACGATATTCAAAAGCTGTGGTCGGATGGGATCTGGGTATCACGTAGTCGGGCACCTCCGACTAGAGTTTTCTTACTTGTTTTATCCTGAATCCAAAATGAAATTTCAGAGTATAATGTTTTTGTGAAAATGTATTTAACAGGTGGAAGCAGGTCACACCCCATAAAGTATATATGTATGTACATACATATATTCCTGATCAGCTCGGTTGAACGTCGATTTCGTAAGCCACAAAAGCTAGAAACTTGAAATATAAAAAAAAAATGCTGATAAATACCATACGCTATACGAGCTTATCTTCTTTTTATAACTAGAAGAAGAGGGCTGGTTCAACTCAGCTCATCTCCTTCTGCCTGTTACATATATTTTCACAAAAACATTATACCCTGAAATTTCATTTTAAATGACTTCGGAGTATAAAAATTAAAATTTTATAAAATATATTTGTGTACAATTTGGAGATTCTATCGCTAAAGATGGAAGATATATAATTTTAAACCTTAATTTTGATGTGTTTTATCAATTAAATTAATCGGGAATAGTTATATATGTATTTATTGAAATAAACTCGATGTGCGCGACGGACGGACCTAACAAAAAAGTCTAGTTCTTATAAGTTCTAAGATTGGCACGTTCAATAGACTTAAATTGTATTTCTGATCAGAAATATATGTATGTATATGCTTTTTGGGCTTGACCCAGGCATAATGAAAATGTAAAGTAAAGCGTAGTGTACGAATTTTTATTTTCATGCAGGTATCTGGGAGCTATACTAAATAAATTAATATCAATTTACAACTGTAAATGTAAACTATGACTTTGACATTAGCATTGCGCTTGAAAAAACTGGAGTTTACAATGACACTCAAAAAATGCAGGTGGCTCGCATTGAATATACAATCAGGTTTTTAAATTACAAAGTAAACAGTAAAATGAGTAGTAAGAACACCATCTGTGAATTAGTACCGTTTAGGAAATTGTACAAATGACATCGAATACGAAAACCAGACGTACATATGTCACACATACAAAATTATAATTCCGAGTTGAATGCTCGGAGGAGTATTTGGTGCCGTTGTCCCGCCACATGCTAATTCATAACAAATTATCTGTTGACAACCTAACCAAAATAAATAGATACTACATAAAAATGAGACCTGAGTATTTCCCTAAAAAACTGGTTAGGTGCATTGACTTCCATCGGCCGACAACATTTATATTTATTAGTTCACCTTTCAGACCCATTCAATATGAAGGTCGTTTTTTGATACTTTTATACTCTGATACCATTAAAAAAAGAGCAATCCGGATATAATGGGTTTTTAATAGTATAAGTAACAGATAGAAGAAGATAGTTATATATATATATATATATATATATATATTTTTTTTTTTATACAATTTTAGATACACATATAAAACTATATGTAAAAGGCAGAAGGTGGCATGCCACACCCCATAAAGTATATATATTCTACAGCATTCAGCTAGATGAGCTGAATTGAATTAGCCCGTCCGTGAGAACCCGTCGATTTCAAGCTTATTATACCCTAAATCCATTGTAAATGGAAATTTCAGGGTATAATGTTTTTGTGCAAATGTATGTAACAGGCAGAAGGAGGCGTGCCACACCCCATAAAGTATATATATTCTTGATCAGCTCGATGAGCTGAGTTGAACTAGCCCTGTCCGTCTGTCCGTCCGTCCGTCCGTCCGTGTAAACACGTGGATTTCTGAAACCACACAAGCTAGAGACTTCAAATAAAAAGCAAAATGCTCGATAATACCATACACTGTATAAGTTTATTTTTTTTTTTTCGATAACTCGTCCCATTTCTTTTTTATCGATAACTATCGAAAATATCGCTTTGTTTTTGAGAATCGTGCACTAAGTTGTGTTTGATTGCTATATTGAATCCGCACATGTTGTCATTTCTGGATTTTTGATGCCACGCCCCTTTCGCCCACAATTCAACTAAAATGACAACTCACGTATATCAAATACTAGAGACTTGAAACTGGGCCAATAGGTACATTTGAAAGTTATAATCAGTCCCCGAAAATTTCATTAGGAACAGAAGTCGAGAAAAATAGTTATTAAACAATAAAGTTTGCATAGCACAGCCTCTTCTGCAGCCGCAAAACTGCGCAGTGAGCATATTAAGTGCATGTTCGTGCATGCATATGTTTGTGTGTGTGCATGTGTTGGTATGTTGGCTATTAATGAATAAATGAAACTTTTTATGATTGGTATTACAGCTCAATGGATTCAGGGTATCTCTTAGTCGAGCAGTCTCGACTAGAGTTTAGATACTTGTTTTTTTTTCGATAACTCATCAAATTCTCTTATAATCGCTAACTACCGAAAATATCGCTTGTTTTTGAGGCATAGCGTGCACACTGTTCAAGATAGAATCATGCACTTAGTTGTGGATGATCGATGACTACTTTTGATTTCTGATGCCACGTCCCCTTCGCCTACAATTCACATAAATTCACAAATTTCGCAGATAGTTACATTTATATGTCATTATGCCCTGAAATTTTTATTAAGAACGTATTTCTAGAAAAAAAACTTATTAAACAATTAAGTTTCCATAGTACAGCTACCGCTGTATAAAATGCATATTACGCATATTGCGAGAATATGCGTGCGTACGTGCGTATTTGTGCTTGTGTGTATTGTTTGCTATTTATGAATAATACAATCTTTTAATGATTGATATATCAGCTAAAGGATTCAGGGTATCTCTTAGTCGAGCCGTCTCGACTAGAATTTTGTTAGTTGCTTAATTTTGAATACCGGCTCCAAGTCGGAGGCGTGCCCCACCTTATAAACTATATATAATCATGATCTGAAAATTAAATTTTCATAGTAATGTAAAGATTCAGGGTATCTTTTAGTTTATTCTTATTAGTCTTAGTCTTAAAATATATTCAGTATTCAGAGTATTTCAAGCACTTTAACAATATCTTTTCTCTTCATTAGAAGAGAGTATACGTATTTATTAAAAATAAAAATAATTAACATTCAATAGTTGCGAAATAGTTTACGGTTGTACACAGAGGGCAAGAAACAAACATTATAAAAAAAATATATATATTCATTTGAATTCTTGAAGGAGTAAGAAATCAGACTTACCTTGACTATAAAACTAAAAACTATTTTTTTTGCTGTTATGATACCTTATCTGGTTTCGATTATTACTCGAAAGCCAAGTAAGTTAAATGACGGGCTTTCTGAGCAACAATCAAAATTATATAAGGGTCCGTTTAAGCTTACCGATAAGATTCTTATAAAAGTTTTTAGTACTTGCACTCTTTGAACTTACTTCACTTACTTACTTTTCTCTCTTTTTTATTCTTTACAGCCATCGAAAATAAACACGTCTTCACAGTATGAGTGCTGCACTGGAACTGCATTGCTGATGCGAACGCTGTCACGTTGTCTGCTGTGGCTCTGTGGCTGTGATCCTTGTAATGTGTCGTGGACATAGGCACGAACTGTAGTTGTTTTACGAATGTTGATTCGGAATGAAATACGGCAGCTACAACAACCCTGCGCATGTGTTCGCCTTTTTTCTTTTGACTTCATTGCCCATGCGAAGTATACGTAATATAGTACTCGGCTGTGGCCGCTTTCGAGACCGACCAATGAGCGTCAAACCTTGATATTGTATTTTATAAATTTTTGCCGATCTGCGCAGGCGTAAATTATATAGTTGATGGCTGGTCTCTTTCTGTATTTATTTTTTAATAGACATATGTTACGCCCTCAATAATGCGGGATATCCACCTACGTGCAGTCAATATACTTTATAATAATTCCTAAAGCATTTTGAGTATATTGGTTTTATACAACGTCCGTCTTGCTGTCCGCACGTCTTATTATCCGCTGGTATTTAAAGATCTAAAATTTAAAATTGTGTGTAAATTTTCCCAAAAAATACCTTGTAAAAATTTCATTCAAAACGTATGTTTAAAACAAGTAACAAAACTCTAGTCGAGACTGCTCGACTAAGAGATACCTGAATCCATTGAGCTGTAATACCAATCATAAAAGTTTCATTTATTCATTAATAGTAACCAACACATGCACACACACAAACATATGCATGCACGAACATGCACTTAATATGCTCACTGCGCAGTTTTGCGGCTGCAGAAGAGGCTGTGCTATGCAAACTTTATTGTTTAATAACTATTTTTCTCGACTTCTGTTCCTAATGAAATTTTCGGGGACTGATTATAACTTTCAAATGTACCTATTGGCCCAGTTTCAAGTCTCTAGTATTTGATATACGTGAGTTGTCATTTTAGTTGAATTGTGGGCGAAAGGGGCGTGGCATCAAAAATCCAGAAATGACAAAATGTGCGGATTCAATATAGCAATCAAACACAACTTGGTGCACAATTCTATCTTTAACGGTGTGCACGCCAGACCTCAAAAACAAAGCGATATTTTCGATAGTTATCGATTATAAGGAAATAGGATGAGTTATCGAAAAAAAAAATAAACTCGTACAGCGTATGGTATTATCGAGCATTTTGCTTTTTATTTGAAGTCTCTAGCTTTTGTGGCTTACGAAATTCACGTGTTTACACGGACGGACGGACGGACGGACGGACGAACGGACAGACGGACAGTGCTAGTTCAACTCCAGAATCAAGACAATCAAGAATATATATACTTTATGGAGTGTGGCACGCCTCCTTCTGCCTGATACATACATTTGCACAAAAACATTGTACCCTGATTTTCCATTTTCAATGGATTCAGGGTATAAAAAGCTAATTGCTAATAACCGCAGCAGTTAGCAGAGAATATGCATAAGCGACTTGAGTCTGAATTTATTTCTGTACACTGCTTGTAGAAAATCATAATTTAACGAAAGTCTGATTTTCTTGGGAAGCTCGAACAATACCTTGGAGCTAATAATTATATTCAAGCTACACCGAATTTGTTAATGATTACCATATTGGCTTTCTTATGAATATCAAAATTTAATTGAAGCTCTAGTTCCAAAAATTTTAAAAACTTGCCACTTAAATCAAATCAATCTATTATAAATAAATCGTAGACATGTCCACTAAATCCTATAAAGCACACACGAAACCGTTACCTCTATGTTTCTTATTTTAATGTTATTGACGTTATAATTCTTACATTATATCTACATATTTAGACCTAGAGTCATTAAATTTGTTATGTAGCTTTTTTCTCAGCAGCTGTTTTGTTTTAATCTTGCTGATCGGTTCTCTTGGATGTTTTTTTAACGTTTTATATATACATACAACCATTAGCTGTTGGAGCTCAGGGTATCTTCTAGTCGCAGAGAGTTTTCCTACTTGCTTTTGATCTTTGATACGAGTGTATGCTTCACATTCTTCTAACACTTGAGCTTTAAGAACATACAACAAAGCAAGTGAGAATAACTAAATAATGGACTAAGAAATATCGTTCTCCTAGGATACCTGACTGTGTGTAGATATATCTATATATATATATATATATAATATATAATATAGTACAAAAATTAACATTGCACAAAATAAATATATTCCTAGCCTTCGTGAATGAGTTCAGTAATTGTTCAGTAAAATGAAAGCTTCATTAAATATCCAGTTGTGTAAAATTTGTAAAATTTATTTAATTCATTAAATAGAGTTGATATGTTAACGTCTTTCACATTAGCCAAAGGACTTTAATAAACACTAATACTCAATCGAACGATTCAGCGTAAACACATTAGAATACAACTGTTTGATAGACAGAAACATTTCATTCGGTAAATTGTAATTGACAAGCGCTGAATCGCTTTTAGGCCGCTTTCCAGACTATTTTTCTATTTAATCCGTTCATAGTATTCGAATTTTACAACTTTACATTTTTATGATGAGGCAACTTTTAATAAAAACTAAATCCCACACACCCAACTAAATGATATGTGAATTATTTGATATATTTATGAGTTCAAGCTTCGTGAATGGTGGAAAGGCTTCAATATTCTAATTACTTCTTCATCATTTTACGAATATAGCAAGCAATACAAAAATAAAACAGCAGCTAATGATATAGCAACAACATCATTTGACTGCGATTTCCCTAGCGTCTTGGATGGAAGCTAATAAATGCCAGAATTTATCGGAAGCGACATTTGCAGAAGAACAAAAGCAAGTGAGAATAACTAAATCGCAAAGAATGGACTAAGAAATACCGTATTCCTAGAATATACATACAATATATATATATATATATATATATATATAATATATATATATAATATAGTAATTATGAAACGTTCAATGTCCGTATGAATGCGTAGAGTTACTAAACAGCTATACATTTTATGTTACCCTTCAGAAAATATTTGTAAAATTGTATTGGTGTATTAGTATAACAAACGAGCGAGCCTGCGTTAAAGTTGCAGAATGTGTCTACAATTTGGAGATGCTGGCTGGCAGTCGAAACAAATTCCAAAAAGGTAAGCATTGAGCAACGGCTGGAAAGTCGTTATCCACCACTTCTTGTTGGAGTTCGTGCGCGTTGTTTTTGCGTGACAATTGGCCCAATTTATTATTCATTAGGTTAAAAAGTCACAGCACAGCACAATACAACTGACAGCTAGTCAGTCAGGCAACCAGTTACCCCACAGACATTATTAGTAATGTTTCGTCGGGTCCTGCGGTGGCATGAATTTTCAATTCTTGGATTGCGATTGCGCGTATCACATTTTTATCACTAAGCGCACAACTTTAGACATTTTCTAATTGAGTTATAAAAAAACTATTTTACTTTTTTATATTTCTTATGTTTGATAAAGTTGTTAATTGAGCAGAAGGAATGATAGAAGCTCGACTAAGAGATACTTTGATTCCTTTAAGCGTACCCAATCAATCATCATAGCGCGGAATATATACACTTTCACTATTTGACAAGCCCCTTTATCTGACGAGACTACACAGGAGTATAAATTACAAATATATTTAATTGAAAAAGATATAGATATGTGTGTACTATTAATGAATAAATGAAACATTTTAGGATTCAGCGTATCTCTTAGTCGAGCAGTCTCGACTAGAGTTTTGTTACTTGTTATAAGTTTATTTTATTCTCAATAGCAAACTCACACTACGTATTTTATGTTAACGCCCATAAGTGGCGTTGCAAATCAGAATATTCTATATCTTCTGAACTATCAGTGTTACGAAAAGTTTATTTAGTCATGTCCGTCCGTCCATCCGTATGAGCGCAGCGATCTCGCAAGTCGAAATGGCTAAAGACTTAAACCATCTGTTGTTTCTGATATTACTACTATTAAAAATAGAAACGTGCACTAAGCTTTAGTTGATTACTGTAATGCAAATGTTTTCGTATTTAATTTTGAATACCACATCCTCTTCCCCCAAAATTTACGAATCCCGTATATCAAATACTAATAATCTCGCCCTGAAAGTATGTCTAGAAAAAAGGCATTCAATAATTAAGTTTTTATAGTACAGCCTATGATGCAACCGCAGCGTTGCCGCAGCAATAATTTAGCAGTACACACACTGCATTCATATGTGTGCGATCCTATGTGTGTACATTTGTTGTATGCTATTAATGAATAAAATAAACTTTAAATGATCGGTATATAAGCTCAAAGGATTCAAAGTATATCTTAGTCGAGAGGCAGCTCGTAAAAATGATTCTTACTTGTTTCTTCACTATCTTCTAGCCAGGCACTCCAACTTGAGATTTCCTATATTTTTATTCTAAGACTTATAACTAAGTCAAGATGACATTTCGCAATGAATACTTTTAGTAGGTTTAATTACAATATGAAATTTATCAAATGTTAACAAAATGTAAACAATCGGAAGAAAAATATCATTAAATATTATATTGCTCTCTTCTATATTTCAAATTTGCATTTGCCGTTATCTTTCAATGACTAATGGGTTTAAATGGAAATTCTATTAGGAACATATTTGCCATTACACTTTTGACAGTCCGTTAAAGATTCTCAACACAGCTCGTCAATTAAAACATGTAGATTTTCTAGAGAAGCAAGATATACAACTAGTATTTACCCTGTATCAAAAATTGATAAAATGTACAATCAACACTCATAACAGGAGTTAAACAGCAACATATTCATTAAGTTTTGAGTGTCTAGCCACTAAAGTGTAGAAATAATAGTTATTCTCTCGATTAAGTAATTTTCAAATTTTGAGATTCAATCTCTAAAACTGTAGAACACACAGTTTTATAAAAGTTGCAACGCACACAATGGGCGTATATATATTCATTGTATCTGATTTTTGGTTGCATTGATTTATTATTTATTCCCGATTTCAGGTTTGTATTACTTTACGGAATAGGGCTCAAGAACCATGATATGCCGTATGTATTGGCAATATTTTAACATGATATAGAGAATAACAATTCTAAAATTCTATAAATTGAGAAATTTCTTGTGTTTATACGAACAGACGGATGGACGCATAGTAAGATGTACGGTCGCACAGAATCTATTCGCTTTTTCAAGGAGTATAAAAACGTGACAGGCAGTAAGCTGAGTGTATGGTTTCCAACTCCTTCTGTTGACTTTTAACCTTTCGGCTATAGCTTACGTAACGGCAAATCAGGTGTCACTTTGATAGGTAGAGTGCTGTGGGCCTATGGGGGCGATGAGAGGCTTGGAAACGTGTGGTAGGTGGCTGCCCAATGCCAGGAAGCTGTCAAGAACGATAATGCTTGTTGAAACAAATATTTTCGCAGACATCCAAATACACACACACCTGTGCACATGCTGGCCACAGGACAATTTTGTCAATGGTTAGTTATCCTATATATGTATACAGACATGTATATATATTTATTTATACTCATATATACACATATATATTTTTTGTGTTTGCCTACTTTTCTGCATATTTAATACCCAATTAAGCAATTTGAATAGCAGCTAACATGGAAAATGCATTTTCACGCTTTTCACCTGCTGATGATGCTGAGGGCTTGTCAGGTAGCCGAAAGTATCAAAAAGTTAATTTTTGCTCCGCCCCTTACTTCATATCCATACTTTACTCTTCTCACAATAATACCATGAAGCAAAACGTGTTAAGCATGAAGCATCGCTTTTGATTGGCGTAAAATATCTACGAGATACCTTGCTTTTTATAGATATAAAATGCTTGTATTGAATCGTACTTTATTTTTCAATATTTAACATAAAATTTCTATATACTCGTAATTTAAATACTCAAATTGTAAATGATTCAACATTCTTCATTATACGCTGACCCACTAAAACATGGATGTTAGCTTACTAGTTACCATACCCCGTATTATATTTTATTGATCAATTAAAAATGAGTTGAGTGGTGCTACCAAGTGATCGCGTTGATTTCGTAAACGGCAGAAATTCGAGAATCGAAATGTTCACGGTATACTCGCGTATACCATACGCAGTATAAACGTATCATATTTTTTCGATATCTTATATTATTTCCATACTATTGATACCAATAGATAATTTGACTGAGTTAAGTTTAGAGTCAAACCAATTTCAAAATCATAAAAAATATAATATAACAGTTTACGTTCCGGTTCAAACATATAAAATATGTATGCTAACTATTTTGACGGAACATTCAATAATTTACTCGTTTAATAAAATACTGTTAAAATGTTTATGGTTTGTAAGTGATATTTGATATATGTATATAATTAGCGGCCACATTCTTCATTATGTTAGATAAAACAGTATTTAAATTAAAGAATTATAAATCGGTGAGTATCAATTTAATTACATGGCATGTTTTTAGTTTTGCCATTTTGAATTGGGCATTTCGACCATTGGCTATTCCACTGACCAGTTGAGTGTGAAAGCAGGCCTATCGCTGTAGCATCAACCCTTGTTTATTTTTATCGTTATTCTTATGATCTGACCGCTCGAAAGACGAACATATACATTCTCTTGACCATTATAGGTAGTTTGAACCCCTTGCTGTCAGCGTTAAGGGTTGTTTTCTAGCTCCTATTTGTTTAGTTGGCTGTCTATGTTGCGATCGAATTGCAAGTGACTGAATTCATGACTCTAAAAATGGAGAACAAAATACTTTCACAAATTTTACATATCACCGCACTGTTTTAAAAATTTTGCATATACTTGTAATTATACATTGTGCCAAGCAGCTTAAGTAAAGTATGAATCTGAGAATAAGATAGCAGTTGACAGTTCAACGAAAACTCAAACATAAGCATTCAAGACTAAAAGATACACTGATTATACATTACAGCTCAAATGCTAAACCAAATCACGCCACTAAAAACTGAATCGATCAAGAAATTTAAGCAGCAAAGGCATTCTAAAAATAGATAATAGCAACACAATTTTGCATATACACAATAAATGTTCAGTTATTATTAAAGAATATAGAAACGAACCTTATACATATACATATACTTATATACATTTCCATCAACCTGCGGTACATAGCGTTGAACAGCAAATTTAAAGTCAATTCAAACACAATTCAACCCAAAATAAAAAAATTTATATTTTTATACTCTGTTCCAAAAAGGAAAAAGAATAATTGGCTTTATCCGTCCGACCGTCTGTCAGTCAGAAGCTAGAGACTTCAAATACACTCGACAGCATAATTCTGCGTACAGCATAACTCTGCATACAGCAGAAAAAAATTTTTTTTTTTGGTGTTCAGTTGTCTTTTTTATCTACTATAGGAAAGTTATTTGTATTTTTGTCTCATTCAAAATAGCAATATTTGTGTTAAAAGACAACATTAACAAAAATCCTTATAAACAAATGACGCAGCAAAAGTCTGTGTACACTTAATTCATCGGCTCTTTTTGAGGGATCCATTCTAATATTTTGTTGGATAACCATTTCTTTTAACAGCTATTTCTTGTTGTCAAGGCATTGTTTCAACCAGTTTCCGAGTCTCCTCGGCCGTTATTTTGCCCCATTCATCCATGATGACCACGTTTGGTATATTTTACGAGATTATGGTTCACTGCCTAATCCTACGCTCCAGTAAATCCACAGATGGATTCAGGTCAATAGGATTCAGGTCTGGCGATTGGAAGGCGTACTAAGCTGATTTTTGGCATTATATTGCAACCACAGCCTTACATTGTGGGCTGTGTGCTTCGGATCGTTGTCGTGTTTGAAACAATAATCATCCTTAAACTTTCATTTCTGAGCACTTTTGTAAATTTTAAAATAAGATGTTGATATAGTTCTTGTGGGCCATTGTCGACTCTAAAAAATCAGATTTCCAACTCCATTAGAACTCCGTCATACACCTCAATACCACGATACCATTTCCTTCGTGTTTAACGGCCGAAACTACATTTTTTCTTTTTGAGGATACTCCGCATTTTCTGCATAATAACTTCTTTCCATTAATATCTAATATGCAGAACATACTCTCTTCTGATAAAATGACCCTATTCCAGAAGCTTGGCGGCTCACAAAAATGGCCATTTGAGAATCCAAACGCTATTTTATAATGACCTCTGATTTCAAGGCGTTCTTGTTGCTCAATTATTTTGGGATGTGAAGTCACCAGTTGAACAATACGTTTTTTTTCTCTATCTGTCAACAACTAAAGCCCGACGACACATAATTTGTCGTAAGCCTCTTGGCATGAGGAATGTATTCTCACTAAGAATTGTCAAATTTCTATAACTGATGTTTTAGTATAAGTTTTCGAACTTCATACACAGATTCCCTCCCCCTTACTCTCCTTGATAAACCATGCGCATGATTCTTTTCGAAGTAATTGAAAGTTCCATAGAACAGCGTAGACGAATAAGGAAGAAAGAAAAAATGTGCAAAAATCTAACGGTTATTGCCAAATAGTTAAAAATGTAAGGTTTTCTATTAAGGGTTTTTTCTTAATACAAATATTATTATTTTTTAAAAATGTAAATAAGTAGATAAATAGGTGAACAATACTATAAAAAAGAATCATTCCGATAAGCTCCTTAGTAGATTCTAGAGACAACTGAACACAGATTTATGCTGTAGAGTATATATCCTTGTTCGGGAATCAAGGTATATACTCACATTGATAACCCACAAAAGGCTGGTTGAATTATACTTCAATTGTCTCTGAATAATCAGCTACCTACTTTATGATTGGTGCTTTCATCTAATTTGTGTATGATCAAATACATATTATGCCTATAGTAGGGCAAGATTTGTATACATGGTCAAGTGTTATTATTATCTATTATTATTATCTATTATCTATTATTATCTATTCTTAGAATTCTTTTTCATATTTAATTTTAGATCGACATTCATAGTACCATTATTACATTATTACATACGAGCTAAGGACTGTATTCAAAAACTACTGTGGAACTTTGGGATGAGGGTATCTGTAAGACTGGCACCTCGACTAGAGTGTTCTTACTTGATTTTCATTTATTTTTGATTTATTTTATATTATATTTTATAAATATCGGATACACTTTTTCACCTAATTCCCAAAATCCGTGTTTCAATACTAGAGAGTTGAGATTTGGAAAATACACACATATAAATCTAAAAAAAAAAACGTTATTTAAAACTCTATTCAAAAATCATAGTCGGGCCTATGATATACCTTGAGCTGTAATAACTATCATTAAAAGTTCCATTTATTCATTACTACCAAACAAAACATACACACATGAATACGTACGCACAAAATATGCGTACTGCGTAGCTATGAGACGGCAGCGTTGCGTTGCGTTGTACCTATTGACCAAGTGTCAAGTTTTTATACCCTGATCCCATTGAAAATGGGAAAACAGTGTATAATGTTTTTGTTAAAAGTATGTTACAGGCGTGCCACACCCCCAAAAGTATATATATTCTTGATCAAGACGACAAGACAAGTTGATTGAGCCCTGTCCGTCTGTCTGTCCGTCCGTCCGTCCGTTAGGCGCGTATATAGGACGCGCATATCGAGTTTGTTTCAGAAAATCGATAACTATTCCTGAATATTTGTTATCGATTTACAACCATATGAAAAATCAGTTATGATTTTTTATCTCCAAATTCTCATGTAGCTTTATGTATATTTTTACCAATTTCGGTTTTTGTTACATTTGGATACCGGCCCCACATTTCCCCACAATTTTGAAAATTATTTTCAGTTGCAATATATATGGTGTTTGGTCTTTTTGAAAACTACATCAATTATTTAAATCATATGGTGAATGTTTAATCAAAATCCGTTGATAAACACAAAAGTTATTACAAAATGTTTGGCCAGATCAACAGCGATTGAACTGCAAAGCGCACAGAGACCAGCTGGCGCTTATACATGTTCATTTTGTATACATGTGCACACATACATGCAAATACTCGCGAACAAATTTTCTAAGAACCGCAATTGCCTTTGAGTTTGGGTCGAATTGTGTTTGAATTGTTTTTGCTACCTACTTCCAATTGGCGCTCGGCGCTGTGTGTTGCAGTGCGAATATTTTTTCGTCTCTTCTTCTTTAATAGTAACGGAACAATTCTTGTGAGCTTGCAAAAGTGAGCTGGTATAATCTGTGTGTTGAATTTGTTTGCATAATTCCACTTTGATCGACATTCTTAGTACCATTGGCGTAGATTTAAGTCGCGTGCTATGGTTGTACATGCGAGTTATGGGCTATATTAAAAAGCTAAGGGCGGGTGGGATTAGGGTATCCCCTAGTCGGGCGCGCCGACTAGAGTTTTCTTACTTGTTTTTTTTTCTGAATTTTGGGTGACGCAAGCACGGCATCCAATATCCAAAGACGACATATGCGTATTTATTATAGCAATCAACACAACACACAACTTAGTGCTCAATTCAATTTGCTTTTTATTCCATGTCTCTAGCTTTTGTGGCTTACACAGACGTATAGACGAACAGGGTAAGTTCAACTAATTGTTTTGTTACTATTAAAGAAGCCGAATCGCACTGCGCACAAAGCGCTGAGCGGCAAATAAAAACATAATTTTCAAAATTTTGGGGAAAGTCGGGGCTGGTGTCCAAAAGTAATTACATGAGAAATTTGAAGCCTCTAGCTTATAAGATAAAAAAGGAAAAATGAAAACTGATTTTTCAATTATTTTTAAATAAAAATAAAAATTATTCAGAAATAGTTATCGTTTTTTCTGAAACAAAATTTAGCTCTTATAGATTCTGAGATCGACGCGTTTATACATATGGACAGACGGACTGCTGGGCAGACAGACAAACGGACAGACAGACGGACAGGACTAAATCAACTCGACTTACCGTCGTGATCATGAATTTATATACTTTATGAGGTGTAGCACACCTTCTTCTGCCTGTTACATACTTTTAACAAAACCATTATACCCTGTTTTCCCATTTTTAATAGGATTAGGGTATATACGATTTTATTTTTGTTCGAACTCATCCCATTTCCTTATAATCGATAACTATAGAAAATTTGGCTCTGTTTTTGAGGCATACCGTTAAGATAGAATCGTCCACTAAGTTTTGGTGGATTGGTATAATAAATACGCATATTTTGTCATCTTTGGAATTTAGATGCCACGCCCCTTCTCCAAAAATTACAACTTACGTATATCAAATACATTGGAATTTCAATCACTCCCCGAAAATTTTATTAGGAACGTATTTCTAGAAAAAAACTTATTAAGCATTTAAGTTTCCATAGTGCAGCCTATGATGCAGCCGCAGCGCTGCCGTCTCATAACTGCGCAGTACGCGTATTGCGTGCATATGTGTGTGTGTGTGTATGTTTGTGTGTGCATGTGTTGTTTGCTATTAATGAATAAATTAAACTTTTAATGAGAGATATTACCGCTCAAAGAGTTCAGGATATCTCTTATCCAAGCCTTCTCGACTGGAGTTTTGTTACTGAATTGTTGAATAAATTACGAAGATAACATGGACTCTTAGAAAAACATTTTCTTAATGGCATTCGTACGTAATTATTTGTGATGTATTTTATTTAACACCCCATCCAAAATATACAATTATTTATCAGAGAACTAACCCTTTGTGAAGTACATGTTGTATGGTAATATATGCTGAGAAACAATGTTAAATTATTGATGTAAATCAGAATACATTCAAAATTTCAAAACTCGAGTACGTACGTTTTTTGACTAACCAGATCGCTGTATTTACATGTTCGGGCTGACGGATGGCATTTCTGTTATTTAATAATCCAATTTAAGATCTATCTCTGCTTTTGAGAAAATATAGACTATCACGGTGGATGGTGAAAATCGTTGAAGATGCATTAATAGTTTATTGTTTATACAAACCACTATATAGATAAATCTGATTTGCTACGCTTCTATTAATTAAATAAATAAGTATCATACTAAGAGAATAACATCATTTGTAGTAACCACATTATACCAGACTCAATCGTAACGGACCCCTTATTTAAAGAAAAGCCATTTCTTAGGAAAATTTTAAATAAGATACATTTCCAATAACGGAAAAATGGGTTTTCACACTGAATTTTAAGAGAAGATATATAAACATATTTATTTATTTTTATGTATATTTATTTATAGATTATCTGTATCATATATATATATATATATATATATATATATATATATATATATATATATATATAATAAATAAATATACATATATATTTATGTACCAAATGCTTTCATAATTTCACCTCGAGCTAATCACTAATTTTATTTATTTCAAATAATAAAGTAAAAACTCGTAACAAACAAATTTAACAATTTAGGTAACAACCAGATTGTGCGGCTGACCATGTTGCTATCCTGTTCCTTCACATTTAGTGGCCATTTTTAAAAACGTCCCAAACACATGACATGCACACACAATAGCACACATACAACACTGACATAAAATATGTTGCGCATTTAAGTAAACTTATATTTTTTCTATTTTATTAGATTTATTGTGCTCTGAAAATCTGTGGAAAATTTGTGAATTCCATTTGCAAAGCTTACCAAAAGCCTCTTAGTTTCAAATCATTTTCTTTGCCAATTAAATTTGAAATTTTAATTTTACTATATGATTGTAATGGATTTGTTGGTAAAGCTTTCGTTAAGCTAATTAAAATTTATCATTTGATTCAACATTTTAAACACCTAAACTCAAAAATGTGCCAAAAATGTTTTGTCTGTTTTATTTCCTGCGAGTTTCTTTTTTAATCGGCGTTTTTTGCTTTTGTCGCTGTTTTTACTCTCCCACTGGGTCTCGCTCTCTTTACCAGTTTACATTTTAAAGTTTCAAATGCGCAAAATCGAATCCAGAATAAAAAATTCTCTCATCGCGGCTAGTCAGTATTTATTTATTTTATCTCAATTAATTATTCAATTTTTTTTTATGTTTTGTTAAAAGAAAATTGTTTAAATTCTTAAAATTGTAACTTTTTTAATGCTGCACGGTTTATCTCATTTCGTTGTACTTCCATTCACGCACTTTTAAGAACTAAAATAACTGAACGCGTTGAAAATTTAAAAAAAAAAATGTGATGCTGCGACGCGCGCGCAAAAAAATTGAACTTAGATGCGATCCTGCCTCCTGCTTTTGCCTCTATTTCATTTACGCAAAGGGGTGAAATACAGTTTGCTTTGTAGAAACGGGAAAAGGGAACATCATCCCCTTTGGCAACCCTAAAAAACGGGTTGCCAGCAAAACGCGGTGTTTGTTCTGCTAGGTATTCATTCTGCTGCAGTCCACTCTCCCTATTGTGTTTGAGCTGCGCACAACACACAAAACATCATTATGATCAGCTCAGAGTGATCATGAGGTTGTCCGAGAAGAGAATCTTGCGAGCTGTGATGTCTGACTCACCTTTCGTATTTCGTACATTTTGTACATTTGGATTATGTAATTCTCCTAGTTTTCAGTTATTTTACTAAATTTCGCCTCTTTTTGCGTATTTTCGCGTTATTTACGCTCTTTTTTCTCAATTTCTGCTAATTTCGTTTTAAAAAACCAGCTCATCAGTATTTATGGGTTTTCCGTTAAACTTGAAAAAACACATTCGATCTTTCCTTTTTAATATTTTCAAATTGTTTAAGATTTTTTTATTACAATGAATATTTTTATATTGGCAATACATTTAAATATTAAATAGAATTTTAATTCTAAAATATGAGCATTCTGCAATTATAGCTATTAGTTTCTTCCTTTAACATTTAGATTTGACTTCGGATCGGTCTCCAAGCTCACTAAGGTGAATGAACTACAGCAAGGTAAGAAAAATTAGGTAAATACCAAACAAAGAAGAAAAACATATTGTTTGTCATGCAATCATACTATCAAAATGTCGAATACAAAAAACACAACTCGGCGCTCCCCTGTTGTTACTTATGGCTTAACAACCCTGATAAGAGTGATTTTATCATCTGAAAGTTCAACATATCTGCAATTTAAAATTTTTATCCTAAATATAAAATAGATAAACCATAAAATATATTATATATAAAAAAAAATCTACTAGTATACGAACATTGGTGTCCAGTTCACTTTATCGCATCATATGTGGTGGAATCACTCTCCTTGCCTCCCATGCGATCAACTCACCTTTTGTTTGTAATTAGGAATAAAAATGAGGGGTAAGTATGATGGGTAGCAGAAACAACAATATTACAGAAGGGGATTTTTTTTTAATCACAGAAAATTCTTTCATGAATGTTTCATCAATTACTTACAGTTTTTTGCACATTTTCTGAAAATCGGAAAGAACTGGTAAGGCAACCGATCTATAAATAATAATAATTTTAAGGCCTTGATACCAAATATTGCCATTTATAGATATATTCAAAAATTTGACTTTCCCGCAGCAAACGTACTAAAGTGCCAAAAAACATCTAGGTCTAGTCAGATAGTCGATTTTAAGTATCTTCCAAGGATTTTCTATGTTGTCATGATTATCTCACACAAAAAAAATTTAAAACAAGTAAGAAAAATCTATTCGAGACGACTCGACTCAGAGATACCCTGAATCCTTTGGTCTTAATGAAATTCAGGTCATAATTAAAACAGTTATATTTGGCAAATGCCAAATTTCTTGTCTCTAGCACTTGATATACGGGCTTTGTGATTTTTTTTTTAATTGTGGGCGAAGGGGCATCAAAAATCAAAAGATGACAAAATATGCGTATTCATTATATCAATCACCCTCAACTTAGTGTACGAATCTATCGAACGGTGCTCACGCTAGGCCTCAAAAACAAAGCGATATTTTCAATAGTTATCGATAAGGTAAGTGGTTGAGTTATCGAAAAAAAAATAAACTCTTATAGCGTATTGTATAATCGATCATTATGTTTTTTATTTCAAGTCTCTAGCTTTTGTGGTTTACGAAATCCACGTGTTGACACGGACAGACATACGGACAGGGCTAGTTCAACTCAGCTCGCGTTGATCAAGCCTACATATGTATACTTTGTGAGGTGTGGGACGCTTCCTTCTGCCTGTTACATACATTTGCACAAAAACATTATACCCTGAAATCTCATTTTAAATGGATTCAGGGTATAAAAGGAGACAAGCTGAACCCAAGCAGCTGCACAAAAAACTACAAATAATTTTGAATTCATAGTGAAGCATAACTATGAGATATCCTATAATTATTTTTTACACAATAATTTATTAAATTTACTTTTAGTAATTGACAGCATTATTTCAGGACTTAAGGATATTCTATACTATAACAATATATTATGAATAGGTGAACAATAAAAAAAAAAAAACATCTATAATTTATGTAATTAAAATGTGTTAATACTTTTAAAAATTTTCTGCTATAATATCTAAGTATGTAAAAAAAATTAAATAATTTATTTTTATGAATATTATTGGTCTCATATTTTGGGTTTTCAACTCGTTTGTAAAATACCCGAAAAATGTGAGTGCCCAGAGTATTACACAACTACAAGAGGCTGCAAAATCCCTGTACAGAACGAACCAACCGAAACAAACACAAACAAAAAAGGGGGAATTCAATGCCGTGAAAAGGGTAGAAAGGGCGGAAAAGAGGCAGAGATAAGCCAACAACAATTGCGCCAGCAACAGCGGCAGCGACTGCAGCAGCGACTGCATCAGCAACTGATTGCAATGCCTCAATAAATAGAATGAGAATCAGAATGAATAAAATTGGGTAGTCTGACTGCTTCCGATGGAAAGTTCATTATCCGCCTTACCCAATCGTCGGCGCGTAAGTTTTTTATTATTTTTTTTTCTGGAACAACGAAACAGCCGCACATTTATTTTCGCTCATCATCATAATGATCATCATAATCGTCGACTTCTGACAGCAACGCGCAACTGCAACGGTTTTTATACCATGAGCCTATTAAAAATGGAACTTCGAATAAAAATTTATTTAACGCAGAAAGAGGCATGCAACACCCATAGAGTATATTTATAAATACATATATTTTCTTGATCAAAACGCTGACTCGATCCGCGTGAACGCGATGACTTACAATTTTAAATGTATATTATTCTGTGTACCAAGGTTACTGAAAGTTTAACATATCTTTTTTATACCCGGCTCCCATTGAAAATGAGAAAAAAGAGCAAATTTTTTTAATAAATGTCTGTCTGTCCGTCCGTCCGTCCAAATGTTTGATCGCGTTGTTTTGTTAAAAGTTGTAACAGGCAGAAGGAGGCATGCCACACCCCATAAAGTATATATATTCTTGATCAGGACGACAAGCCGAGTTAATTTTTTCCGTCTCTTGTAGCTTCTGAGATCCACACATTCATACATACGGACAAACGAACGACTGGACGGAGGGACGTACAGACTGATGGCCAGAGCAAAAGCGACTCGGTTTGTCGCCTTGATCAAAAAAATACATACTTTATGAGATCTGCTACGCCTCTTTATGCCTGTTACATACATTTAACAAAACCATTATACCATGTTTTTTTCAATTATGTAGGACTATACGGACTAAGAAAAAGCGAAGACTCCTAATACAAACAACAAATACTTCCTAATGTGTGGTAGCGAAGCATGGACAGACTTATTAAAGCCAAAGTAACAGCAAAATCAAAAGCCCCGCCGGTCCATCCGTGTATTTGTAAACCACAAACGGTAGAGACTTTATATTAAAAGCAGAATACTCTAAAGTATCATAATATTTGTTCAATAATTAATCTCATTTGTTAATTGTTGATAGCAATCGGTTTTGTTTATTATATCATTAAATATAGGAACGTGCACAAATATACGAGGGAACGCTATAATAAATACGCATAATTGTCATCTTCTGACTTTTGATGCTCTCGTTCTGAAAATTTCATTAAAACGTTCGTCTAGAAGACTTAATCAACAATTATTTTCGCATATGCTGCCGCTGCGTCAACTGCATGCATGAGGGCGTATGTATGTGTGTATCTGTATGTACATATATTATTTGCTCTATTAGCTTAAGAGTTTTCTTACTTGTTAATTTTCTTCTTAGCTGGCCAATGACAATGCTGCCACTTCCTGCCGATAGTGAACACAGCGGGCATTAAGATAGATGGCGCCATTTTTTTTTTATTGGCGCCCCCTATCATCACAAAACTAGTGCATATGATAGAGCAAATTCAATCATGAAACACGCGAACTCAACGAAAATTGGTTTATGTATACACTTACGTATCAGCTTAACGGGTTCATCACAAAACTAGTGCCTATAATAAAGAAAATTCAATCATGAAACACGCGAACTCAACGAAAATTGGTTTATGTATACACTTACGTATCAGCTTAACGAGTTCGTCATGGCAATGAAATTTGGGTTTTGAATACACTGCAGCAATTTGGTTAGTAAAGTTCACATTAATAAAGAACCAGGCGAACCTTCAATGAAGTTATGTGGCTTTATTTTTATACCCTGAATCCGTTGAAAAAATAAAGGTTTTGAGAAAATATACATATGTATATAACAGGCAGGAGGAGGATTGTGACACCCCATAAGTTATATATGTATATACCACTGTATGTGTTTGTCACATTATGATCATAGTTTGATCACTGTGCTTGCAAGACTTTTGCGCAATGAGTTTGGTACATTCTTAAAATTTGTCTACAGCGTAGAATATATGTTTCGCCATAAAGTGAGGCGTGCGCAAGGAAGCAGGGAAGTAGCTCAGTGCGTGAGTGAGACGACGCCCGAAATGCAAAGAAGCATATATCATGAGTGACAACAATCGAGTTGAGAATAGAGTCGAGTACAGACAATTATAGAGTCGTTTTCAGATATTTGCACACGTAGGCTGGAATTCACTTCACTCTTAACGTATGAGCAACATAGCAGACCAGCCTCAAGAAATAAACGATACAGAATCTGCTACATTATAAATGGGTTATTATTTTCGACCTACATATCTGCGACATGCACTCGACAGCAAAACTCTGCTTGCCGCTGAAACAAACATTTTTTTGTGTTCAGTTGTCTCTAGAATCTACTATAAGGTCTTACCGGAATGATTCTTTTCCATTACTACGAAACAATCATGCTCATGGTTTAACATTGGGAGTGAAGGGAAGGATCTATGTGTGGAATTTCAAAAGCTCATACTAAAACTCCAAGAGGCTTACGACAAATTATGTGTCTTCGCGTTTATATTGTCTAAAAAATTGCCAAATCAGTTTTCGATGATACTTTTCGGTATTCATGGTCATGTTGCTCGTCCCAGCCGGTTTTCGTGTTACTGTTGCTAATTGGAAACCGTACAAATCAAATCAAATCAAATCAAATATTATGGAGAAAAAGCGGAGTATCCTTAGAAAGAGAAAATGTGGTTTCGGCCGTTAAACATGAAGGAAGTGGTATCGTGGTATGGAGGTGTATGGCGACCAATGGAGTTGGTAATCTGACGTTTATAGAGACGGCAACGGACTACAAGGATTATATGAGGATCCTTAATAAAAATGTACACCAAAGGATGACTACATTTTCCAAAATGTAAGGCAGTGGTTGCTATATTATGCCTAAAATAAAATAGCTTAGATCGCATCCCGAATCTCTTGACCTGAATCTTATTAAGCATCCGCAGGATTTACTCGAGCGTAGGATTAGGCAGTGCACCATAATCTTGTATAATATGCCAAAAGTGGTCATCATGGACGAATGGGGCAAAATAACGGCAGAGGTGACTCGGAAACTGGTTGATTCAAAGTCTCGATAACTAGAAGTAGTAAAACGAAATGGTTATCCAACGAAATATTAGAATCTAATAGTTCCTTTAAAAAGAACCGTTGAATTGAAGTGCACGCAGACTTTTGCTGCGTCATTTGTCTATAAGATTTTTTACTAAGGCAGTTTTTCAATATTAATAATCAATCAATATTATTTTGGGTAAAACAAAAATACAAGTAAGTAGATAAATGGGTGAACAATACCTTCAAATAAAGAATCATTTCGACAAGTTTCTTTTAATAATTATAAATATGCCAGAAAAAATATGCGTAGAAGCTAAAAAAAATTCACTGTAAAGAAATGATTTGTTGGTGTGCTATTAACGAAATCTTTATTTTTAATGATTAACACATTCATTATGAATAATCTCCAATAATTTTTTTTAAATATGTTGTACATTTTTTTTTTTATATTTAAAAAAACTATAGAAACATCGGCTTTCCGACAAGAAAATGTATGCGTACAAACTAAAATAACGATAGAAAAGTCGCATATTCATCAAAATAATGTATTTTTAATGAAGTCGGACTACGTTTCCTTTTACTGATTTTTTCCAATCATTTTGGCATTGGTGTGATGACGATTATGACGAATTTGAGATCACTCCTCCATCAATACGTTTTCTTGTATATTCTTGGAAGTTATACCTCGCAGTCTAATCCTGTTTCCCAAAAAATACCAGAAATGATCAATAATAATTAAGTCTAGTGAAAGGAGTAGTGAATTCTACTTTTATTTTTGCATTTTAAAGCAACCATATCTTCATAATATGGTATTCATGCGGCAAACCCTAATTTTTTGGAACTTTCTCGCCAATTTTGTTTTAAAACTTGAAGGTAAGCCCTTTAGTCAATTTTCTACTCAAATATGAATTTCATTCAATGATGAAGTTTCCATAGCCTAAAACGTTTGATTTATTGGCACGATCACCAATCATTACTATTTTCTCTATACATGCGCACACTTATAAGTACATCCATATGATCATATGTATGTACATATGTATGTACATATATATGTATGTATGTATGTACATATTTATATATACATACATATGTACATAAGCATGTCCTTTTCTATTAAATGAATCGTCATGGTTAGTGGTCTTTGAATTGTCAGCAGCAAAGTTAGAATAGGTTAGTACCGTTTTGCCGGGCCCCCGACATGAGAACCAATAATATAACATTTAACATTTATTCTTAATTTATAACAGAGATTTCTATGCAATGGAAATTTTTCAATTGCAATCTTTTTAAGTTAACAAATTAACACCTTGTAGACCTACACTTAACACAGTATATGTACATGGCTGAATTTTTCGTACTTTGTTACGTCAGTGCCGCTAAATGTATTTGTGAATTAGTTATATCATTTTAAGAAATATCCCCCGTGAGGTGCTTGTGGTATTTACCTGCCAAATAAAAAGTGGGCAAGAAATATTTGGAAGGTCACGGCGAATGGCCAAAGAGTCAGTGGCAACATAATGCTTTCATACATATGAACTTTTACACACACATAAAACACACTCACCACACTTCTCAACATCTCACCCGGAAAGAGAGAGAGTCTCCTCTCTTACTATATTTTTTCTGTTTCTTTTATAATTATTTGTCCACAAACGCTCCCATTCGCGATTTGCACTCTCCGACGGTAAACGTGATTATCGTAGGTTGCTTTCGCCCTCGACAACTGTGAGATTTGTTCATACTGTAGTCATAGAAAGGCGCTGAATACGAATATACGGCAAAAAGCTGCCTAGACCAAGACGTCGTCAGCGGATGTGTTAAAGAGCTACAAATAGAAAGTGAAAAATATGAAAAATTTATGAGAATATATTCCAAATACTTTTTACAAACAAAGGCACAGGTATAAATATAGTCATGGCTAAGGAATCAAGTAAAATGGTAAGCTGCAAATCTCCAGAATAATTTGTATAAATTATAACTAGATATTATTCAAATACTTCCGATGTGTGAAATTGCCAATATCTACCTAGAATAAAGAATAAATAAAAATAAAGGCTACATTCACAGGCTTGCAGTCTCTTTATTGTCATCCCATTTCTTTACTATCGATATTAATAATTTCGCGTTTTATTCGCACTAATTGATAATCGATACTACTGCCTTTATCACTTAATTCACAAAAAACGAATTTCAAATAGTGGATTCGTCCTTTAACACATACATATGTATTTACATACATACATATAAATGCCATTGTTTGCTAAGTACATATGCATAAGATAAAAAGTATCTAAGTATTGTATTATCTAACTGTAAAATGATTACGAAACTATATTTGATGACGTCGTTGTTCTTAGCTCTATCTCATATAATAATCAGCGGTGGTGGCCGTTTATTATCTCCATTTGTATACAAATGTACATACATATGTATATGTATGTATATGAAAGAAAAACTTCTTGAATATATAATGTTCACGCACCACATGACCCTAAAGTAATTCCATATGATAAGCATTGATAAAATAATACATATTTCTCATAGCGAAAGTATTTTCACTACTAATTAAATTAAATTAAAGTTGTTTAAGTGTTTAATTTTTGAAAAAATATATAAAAAAAATTTGTTTGGCCAAATAACATAATATAATAATATAGGACTATTATTTAGGCCTTTTTTTCCCAATGGGAATAATAATTAGTTTTGTACAATGATCGTCCGTCTGTCTGTATGAACGCAAACCATTTCGGCGCTAGAGACTTCAAATTTGAAATATATACGCGTGTTTGCTCTCGTCAGAGAAAGTGTGAATCTTATCTTGATACGCCCGTAAGGGGAGCGGCAATCAAGAACAGTATAAATCCTAAAACTATGGTCAACAAGATATGTCGGATATACCTACGCCCATTGGGGGCGTAGCAAATGGAATAAAACTTAGTTTTATACAGTTTTATAAAAGTAAGAAAACTCTAGTCGGAGGTGCCCGACTACTCGATACCCAGATCACATCCGATCATAGTTATTAAATACAGCTCATAGCTCTTATGTAAAACCATTTTACGTGAAAAAAATCTTGACTTGTTACTAAGAATGTGGATCAAAGAAGAATTATGCAAACAAATTCTACAAATATCCCAACACACTTTTGCAAACCCGCAACAATTTTTCTGTTACTATAAAAGAAGAAGAATCGAAAGCATATTCGCACTGCTGCAAAAAACGCCGAGCGGCAAATTTACGCATCTAACTCACAATAAAGTAGCAGCTGACTATTCAAAGACAATGCAAAACCAATTCGACCCAAAATCAAACTGAATTGCGATTCTTAGAATATAGTGCACATGTATGCGCCAGCCTAACTCTGCGCGCTTTTGTTAAGTTGCTAAACATTTAATTATACCCTTGAAAATGGAAATTTCAGGGTATAATGTTTTTGTGCGAATGTAACAGGTGTAAACACGTGGATTTCGTAGACCACAAAAGCTAAAAAGAAAAATGCTCGATAATACCATACGCTATACGAGTTTATTTTTTTTCGATAACTCGTCCCACTTCTTTATTATCGATAAGTATCGAAAATATCGCTTTGTTTTTGAGGCCTGGCGTGCACACTGTTAGAGATAGAATCGTGCACTAAGTTGTGTTTGATTGCTATATTGAATCCGCGCATTTTGTCGTTTTTGGATTTATGATGCCACGCCCCTTTCGCCCAATATTCAAAAAATATGACAACTCGCGCATATCAAATACTAGAAACTTACTAGAAATTTAGCAAATAGGTACATTTGAAAGCCATAATCACTTCCCGAAAATTTCATTAAGAACATATGTCGAGAAAAAAAGTTATTAAACAATAAAGTTCCCATAGTACAGCCTCTTCTGCAGCCGCAAAACTGCGCAGTAAGCATATTACGTAAATATTCGTGCACGAATATGTTTGTGTGTGTGTGTGTGAATATGTTGTTTACTATTAATGAATAAATTAAACTTTTTATGATTGGTATTACAGCTCATTGGATTCCGGGTATCTCTTAGTCGAGTAGTCTCGACTAGAGTTTTGTTACTTGTTATACCCTGATCCCATTGAAAATGGGGAAAAAGGGTATAATGTTTTTGTTAAAAGTATGTAACAGGCAGAAGGAGGCGTGCCACACCCCCAAAAGTATATATATTCTTGATCAGGACGACAAGACAAGTTGATTGAGCCCTGTCCGTCTGTCTGTCCGTCCGTCCGTCCGTCCGTCCGTCCGTATGTATGAACGCGTCGATCTCAGAACCTATAAGAGCTAGAGACTTGAATTTTTTTTGTTAGGCGCGTATATCGAGTTTGTTTCAGAAAAACGATACCTGAATATTTGTTATCGATTTAAAACCATAAGAAAAATCAGTTATGATTTTTTATCTTTTTCATCTTAAGAGCTAGAGACTCCAAATTTCGCATGTAGCTTTATGTGTATTTTTACCAATTTCGGTTTTTGTTACATTTGGATACCCCAAATTTCCCCACAATTTTGAAAATTATTTTCAGTTGCAATATATATGGTGTTTGGTCTTTTTGAAAACTAAATCAATTATTTAAATTATATGGTGAAAGTTTCATCAAAATCCGTTGATAAACACAAAAGTTATTAAACAAAATGTTTGGCTAGATCAACAGCGATTGAACTGCAAAGCGCACAGAGACCAGCTGGCGCTTATACATGTTCAATTTGTATACATGTGCACACATACATGCAAATGCTCGCGAACAAATTTTCTAAGAACCGCAATTGACTTTGAGTTTGGGTCGAATTGTGTTCGAATTGTTTTTGCTACCTACTTCCAATTGCCGCTCGCCGCTGTGTGTCGCAGTCGCTGGCGCTGTGTGTCGCTGTGCGAATATGTTTTCGATTCTTCTTCTTTAATAGTAACGGAACAATTCTTGTGAGCTTGCAAAAGTGTGCTGGCATAATCTGTGTGTCGAATTTGTTTGCATAATTCCTCTTTGATCGAAATTCTTAGTGCCATTGGCATAGATTTAAGTCGCGTGATATGGTTGTACTTGCGAGTTATGGACTATATTAAAAAAACTAAGGGCGGGTGGGATTAGGGTATCCCCTAGTCGGGCGCGCCGACTAGAGTTTTCTTACTTGTTATACCCTGAATACATTGAAAATGGAAATCCGCACATTTTGTCATTTTTGGATTTTTGATGCCACGCCCCTTTCGCCCACAATTTAACAAAAACGATAACTCACGTATATCAAATACTAGAGACTTGAAATTTGGCAAATAGGTAAATTTGAATGTTATAATCATTCCCCGAAAATTTCATTAAGAACATAGGTCGAGAAAAAAAGTTATTAAACAATAAAGTTTCATAGCAAAGCCTCTGCTGCAGCCGCAGAACTGCGCAGTACGCATATTACGTGCATGCATATGTTTGTGTGTGTGTGTGTGTGCATGTGTTGTTTACTATTAATGAATAGGTGAAACTTTTAATGATTGGTATTACAGCTCAATGGATTCAGGGTATCTCTTAGTCGAGCAGTCTCGACTAGAGTTTCGTTACTTGTTTTTAACTTATCTTTTGTGTTTGTGACCGGACCTTGATGAAACTTTCACCATATAATCTAAATAGTTTTTGTTGTTTTCTGATAACAAAATAACACATAAGCCGTATTTTTAACTGAACATTTTCAAGATTTTGAGCTGGTATTCAAATGTAACAAAAATTGGTAATTGGTAAAAAAAATACATAAATCTACACCCGAAATTTGGAGACTCTAGCTCTTAAGATGAAAACGATAATATATATTAACTGATTTTTCATATGGTTTTAAATCAATAACAAATATTCACGAGTAGTTATTGATTTTCTCCTATACACTTGATATACTCGTGGTATACACGAGCCTTACAAAAAAAATTCAAGTCTAGCTCTTATAGGTTCTGAGATCGACGCGTTCATACATAAGGACGCACGGACGGACAGACAGACAGACGAGTATATATACTTTATGGGGTGTGGCACCACCCAGTTTTCCAATTTAAAGTAGTTAGCTGAAAATAAAGTAGCAGATTACAATTCAAAAACAAGTAAAAAACTAGTCGAAACGGCTCGACTGAAAGCTTTCCTGAATCTTTGAGCTGATATACCAATCATTAAAAGATTATTTTACTCATTAATAGCAACCATCATGTGCACACACACACGAACGCATGCAGATACACGCGCACTGCTGACTTTGAACTTTATGCAGCGTAATCAAGGCCGAATTTTTGATATTTATCGATAATATTGAAATAGGATGACTTACTTGTACTTGAAGTGGAGTATTCTGTTTTTTATTCAAAGTCTCTAGCTTTTTTCGTTTCGAGATCGCTGCGTTCACACGCGCGGATGGAAGGACGGACGCACAGGGCTAGATCAACTCAGCTCGTCGAGCTGATCAAGAATATATATACTTTATGTGGCGTGAAAAGCCTCCTTCTTTCTGTTACAAATTGTTAACAAAACCATTATACCCTGTTTTCCCATTTTCAATGCGATCAGGGTATAAAAACAATTACGATTATTATCGTGTTGCCTCTATTAAAAATCTTTGTTTGTATGTTTTCCTGTTGAACTAATATTAATATCCTGATATACTCTTGCTATTATTGGGTCTGCCTAAAGCAGTTTTTTCCTAAAAGCAGTTTGTCAACATTTTTGGCGCAACCTGTATTTAGTTTTCTATTTGTGAGATTGTCTTATCTTTTTTACTGGTATTTTCCAATCAAGTGTTTTCTTTTGCACAATGTCTAAAACTCTACACCCTTTCTATTTCATCCTTTGAGATTTTATGCTGCTGATGTTTTTATACTATGCTCTCAAAGAGAAAGAAGAATATACTAATATTCTTTTTGTGCAATGTCCGCTGACATAGCGTGCACACCATTCAAAAAAGAATCGTACATTATGTTGTGGGGGATTGCTATATGGATTTTTCTATTAGTTTTGGATACTTCCCACAGTTCACAAATCCTGTAGATCATAGAAGAGACTTGAGATTTATCAATTAATAAAAAAAACTCTCCCTAGAAAAAACCTAATTAATCAATAAAATTCACTTCTAATAGTGGTGTATCAGCCCAAGGGATTCAGGGTATCTGTTAGTCGAGGCGGCCCGACTACATTTTTCTTACTTGCTTTGTTATAATAATTTTTGTATCTTATCTATCTACTTGCCTGTATATTTATATATATTACAATTTTGGTTGAAAGTTCACTTAATATATACGATTTTAAAATGTTATCAATATAATCATTTAAGAAGACGGAGAGGTATATAATCCGAGAACTTCAATATAATTATTTTACTCTAACTCACGCTGTCATCGCCAACTCTCACTGAGACTCGTTCGTTTTATGCAGTGCATTTTCTTACTCTTTTAACTTGTTGCGATGCACAGTGAAACATATACTTATAAACAACTTAAGACAATTTTGTAACCACTCAAAATGTCGCGACAAATAAAAATTATTGCCAAAATTGATGTTAAGAACCTTAAATAAATTTGATTATCAGAGGAGATACAATTCTCTTATTTTTAGTAGTAACCAATCTTTTATATTGTAATTCAAAAATTTAAAAAAATTATGTGCTTATTAAAAGCTTGTCATTAAAAAAGAAAAGTGATATTCAATAATAAAGAAAACAGTCCAAGGAAAATGAATAAAATTACAACCTTCCTAGTAATCTCTTCAAAAACAATAAATCAGCAGTATCAAATTTGACTCATATTCTTCCACTGTGCAGAAGCATTCATATACACACAAACTCACAGTTACATTATTGCTGTTTTGTGCTGGACTCGTCTCGAAAGTCCCCTAGAGTCGGTTCCATCGACTGATTTCTCAAGTGAGTTCAGTCGCGCGTTGAATCGTAAGCGGGACGGGTGTGTTCTGGTCTTCGACTAATTTGCTATATTCCGTTCTTCCTCGTTTTGTGGTTTTGTCTCTTGGTAACCAAAAAATATCTATTGAGGGACGCCGGCGATTGCTCAAAAAAGTAAAATACATTTTAATACATATGTAATCAAAAAGAATTTAAGGAAATAAGCAATGTGACACTAGAATAAGATCGCCAAAACCCAAAACCACATGTGGAGAAAAATATTAAATATATGTGTAGCATCTACAACTGTGTATAAGTAACTTTATACTTACAAATGCCTACACTATTTATTGTCTACATACTATTTTTTCTTGAGTATAATAACGATAAAAATACCGCGTTGTGTTTATTTTCAGTGTGATGCACACAATATACATACGTATTTATGTATGTATGTACAACCACATACCTACATATTTACATAGTAACACGTTTTCTACTGAAAACTCAACTGAAAAAACGCGTAATCTTCCATCGTGAGTGTGAAAAGGAAGTGTATGTATATATAGTGAGGATACCTTATACTTTCTTTGTTTTGCAATCTTTGCGATTGGTTGCTTTCAGCTAATATTGACTGTATATAGGTTTTCCTATACTTTATTTTTCATTATATTATATTTTGGTTGTGCCACAACGAAAATTAAAACATCTTAACAGCCTGGCATTTGTCTTGACTTGAACATTGACCATATATATATGTAAATATATAAGTGTATTTATGTACATATATATGTATGTTTGTATATAATCGCAAATTTTTTTCATGTAAGCAATCGCGACTTCTATGAATATACGAATACGTTCAAACTATGTATGCACGTAAGTGATGTGTTGATTGTGTTTGTATACAGTGTGCAACTAAAGTCACCGTACCCATGATATATTTTCACAAAATTTCGTAAAAATTTCGTAAAATAAAAAAAAGAGAAAAGAGATTGATAAAATAACCTTTTAACTAAACAGTAGCACTTAAATAATAGTAACATTTTATTTTAGTGTAATATTATAACTGTAAAACTAAAAATATTCACATATTTGCAGTTACAAAAGTCACCGTACTCTTACTAATCGTACGAACTAACTATTAAGATGAAATTTCTAACTAAAATTATAAACTTAGTATCCAGTATCAATGGATATCATCTTTTCATTTTAATCACCTCTCGGAGGCGTTTTGCCATTGACATCACTAGTTATACCCTGATTCCATTGAAAATGGGAAAATTGCGTATAATGGTTTTCTTAAAAGTATGATCAGCTCGATGAGCTGAGTTGAACTAGCCCTGTCCGTCCGTGTAAACACGTGGATTTCGTAAACCACAAAAGCTAGAGACTTCAAATAAAAAGCAAAATGTTCAACAATACCATACGCTGTACGGATTTTTTTTTTCGATAACTCATCCCATTTCCTTATTATCGATAAATATCGAAAATATCGCTTTGTTCTTGAGGCCTGGCGTGCACACCGTTAAAGATAGAATCGTGCACTAAGTTATATTGAATCCGCACATTTTGTCATTTTTGGATTTTTGATACCACGCCCCCCTTCGCCCACAATTCAACAAATATGTTACCAATAGGTACATTTTAAAGTCATAATCATTCCCCGAAAATTTCATTAAGAAAATAAGTCCAGGAAAAAAGTTATTAAACAATAAAGTTTCCATAGTACAGCCTCTTCTGCAGCCGCAAAACTGCGCAGTGAGCATATTACGGGCATGTTCGTGCATGTTCGTGCACGCATATGTTTGTGTGTGTATATGTGTTGTTTACTATTGATGAATCAATGAAACTCTTAATGATTGGTATTAAAGCTCAATGGATTCAGGGTATCTCTTAGTCGAGCAGTCTCGACTAGAGTTTTGTTACTTGTTTTTCTATGTAATTATGGTACTCTTGAGGCAAGATTTTCTTATCTGGTTTTTGCAACTGATGTGGTGTTTTCGGATTTTTTTTCTTTCATATTCTACACATGCTCCATTGGGTTTGTCTGTACTCTGTAGTGGCGTCTCCAATAAAGAAGGCGTGTTATAGGCGTAATAGAGACTGGTATTGATATCGTTATCTTGTTAGAAGTAATAATTTGACCCTTTACCAAGTTTCTCAACGATACTTTTAAAATTTCTTTTGAAGATGCCCATCACTCCGTCAATAAACTTCATGCTTCCAATGCCCGATGCAGCTATGCCACCTGAAACCATAAGTCCATTGCCGCCGTGCTTTATCGTCTTTTTTATATTTTTTTTTTATTTAGGACCTCCTAAGTCCTCTCCACATGCGTATCCGCCGTCCGATCTAAAAATATTAAACTTTGACTCGTCTGAGAAGAACACCTTACGCCAGAAGCCAATTGTCTTTTCTACATACACCTTAATAAACTACACACGCTTCCTCCTATTTATTAAATTAATGTATGATTTTTTGTGAGGAGTGTAACACCTAAAGTTGTATGATTTCATGACCCTACGTACAGTTTGCGGGTGTCCAACCTTCTGAAAATTGTTGCTCATTTCGGATGCAATATTTACAGCGCTGGAAAAAGTGTCCCCCGCCCATCAAATTCCTTATACTCTGCTTGTCGCGACCGGAAAGTTCATATGGTCGGCCAGATCTATTATTATTTTTGATACACCCCTCGTATTTAAAACGGCCAATTACTGTTTGAATAGTTGACTTGGGCATGTCCAATGCCCAGAACAATAGTTTAGCTATCTCTGCATACTATTTATCGTCCTTTCTGTGCAGCTGCAAGATCAACCCCGTTCTCCTATAGTTAATTCTTTACGGGACATTTTTACAACGAAATTAGCAAATTCATTTCAAGACAAGTAATGCACACTAAGAAACACAAAACTTGAAGATGTTGCACATATTTCAATAGTCCTCGTTTGATTTAATAAAAAACTGTGGCGCCAGACAGTGTACTGCAAGCAAGAGTACGGTGACTGTTGTCACCGCAAATATGTGAATATTTTTAATTATAATATTAGGCTAAAATAAAATGTTACTATTATTTAAGTGCTATTGTGTAGGTAAAGGGTCATTTTGTCAATCTAGATCAAAACTATTTTTTTTTTTTTGACGAAGTTATAACCTGTTTTGGGAAAATGCCAGGGGTACAGTGTACTCAAACAAGAGTGCTCCCGTTAAGTCGTCGGTAGGTAGGAGATACCCTTTAAATTTTTATCCGAAATATCTATTATTATGCAATTAAATGAAGAATAAAGTAATACATTTCTGATCAACCACACAAAGTATTTTTCAATTGGCCAATACCTCTATCACTGTAAATCATTATGAAAGGCAGCAAAACGAGCATTGCTCAAAACCAATATACTGTTTTATTTTTTGAATGAGTATTGTTTTATATAGCTTTATGTTAAGGTCGACTAGAGATGATCTTTAAAGATTAGCCCGTATCAATTCAAAACAAGTAATGAGACGGCTCGACTATGAGATACCCTGAATCCTTTGAGCGAACGAAATCAGTGACTGAGCTGACGCAAGCTGTTCACAATCTATACATGTGCATGCATACATACAAATGCTTGCGCACTATATTGTAAGAATCCTTATTGCTTTTGTGTTTGGGTCGAATTGTGTGTGAATTGTATTTGAATTGTGTGCTACCTACTTTAAATTTTCTTCTCGGATTTTTGTTAAACATTGTGAATATGTTTTCGATTCTTATTCTTATTTAATAGTAATGGAACAATTGTTGTGGGCTTGCAAAAGAGTGTTCGTATAATCTTTTTATAGAACTTGTTTGCATAATTGACCTTTGATCGAAATTCTTAGAACTATTGTCATAGATTTATGTCGCGTAATATGGTTCTACACACGAGTTATATATATATAGGCTATATTTAAAAACTGTGATCGGTGCAAAGTTATGGTTTCAGTATGTACCATTTTGCCAAATCACAAGTATTCGATGTACGGAAATTGTGAAGTGTGGTCGAAGGGGGTGGTATCCAAAGTCAAATGATAACAAAATAAGGATCATTAGAGAAATCTAATAAGACTTCCTGCACGTTACTATCTTGAAAACAAGTAACGAAACTCTAGTCGAGACTGCTCGACTAAGAGATACCCTGAATCCATTGAGCTGTAATACCAATCATTAAGAGCTTCATTTATTCATTAATAGTAACCAACACATGCACACACACACACACACAAACATATGCATGCACGTAATATGCTTACTGCGCACTTTTGCGGCTGCAGAAGAGGCTGTGCTATGCAAATTTTATTGTTTAATAACTTTTTTTCTCGACCTATGTTCTTAATGAAATTTTCGGGGAATGTTTATGACATTTAAATGTACCTATTTGCCAAATTTCTCGTCTCTAGTATTTGATATACGTGAGTTATCGTTTTTGTTGAATTGTGGGCGAAAGGGGCGTGGCATCAAAAATACAAAAATGACAAAATGTGCGGATTCAATATAGCAATCAAACACAACTTAGTGCACGATTCTATCTTTTACGGTGTGCACGCCAGACCTCAAAAACAAAGCGATATTTTCGATAGTTATCGATAAAAAAGAAATGGGACGAGTTATCGAAAAAAAAAATTAACTCGTACAGCGTATGGTATTATCGAGCATTTTGCTGTTTATTTGAAGTCTCTAGCTTTTGTGGTTGCAGAAATCCAGGTGTTTACACGGACGGACGGACGGACGGACAGACGGACAGGGCTAGTTCAACTCAGCTCATCGAGCTGATCAAGAATATATATACTTTATGGCACGCCTCCTTCTGCCTGTTACATACATTTGCACAAAAACATTATACCATGAAATTTCCATTTTCAATGGATTCAGGGTATAAAAAAAAAACAAGCCAAATTATTGATTGTTGAGTATCGAAAAAAAAAATAAATTCCTATAGCATTCTGTTTTTATATTGAAAATTAAATTTCAGGGTATAATGTTTTTTCGTAAAAGTATGTTACAGGCAGAAAGAGTCGTCTTACACCCCATGTATTTTTCTTCAGCTCGACGAGTTGAGTTGAATTAGCCCTCTCCGTCTGCCCGTCCGTCCATGTAATACGTGGACTTCGTAAAGCACAAAACATAGAGACTTGAAATACAAAAGCAAAATGCTCGATAAGATCAATTAAGTACAGCCTATTCTGCAGCGACAGCGGCCTCACAACTGCGCAGTACGCATATTGCGTGCATATTCTTGCATGGATATGCATAAGTGTGTATGTGTGTACATGTGTTGTTTGTTATTGATGAATAAATCGATATTTTAATGATTGGTATATCAGCTCAAAGAATTCAGGGTATGTCTTAGTCGAGCCGTCTTGACTAGAGTTTCGTTACCTGTTTTAGTTTAAACAAATTTAAATTTGTTACGGCTTGCGGGCTTTGACCGTGTCATTGAACTTTCTGACTTTATTCTGTTAAAAAGATTTCATATTTGTGGAACGGTTTTGCTTTGAACTGTATCAAGTATTTAGTATCTTTGAATCGCTGTTTGATTGTTTACGAAATATTTTGATTGAAACTGAAAACTTACTAGATATATGGGCATAGTCCGTATGTCCAAAAGACAAAAGCATACGTAAATATTGTACGTATGAGTTATATTTATATACCCAGATCGCATTTAAAAAGGGAAAAATGGTATATTGGTTTTGTAAAAAATAAGGCCAGAGGAGCCGTTCCACATATATCAGCTTGACGAGTTGAGTTGAACTAGCCCTGTCTGGCTGTCCGTTTGTGTGAACTCGTCGATTTCCTAAACCACAAAAGCTGGAGACTTAAAATAAACAAGAAAAAAACTCTAGTCGAGACGGGTTGACTAAGAGATACCCTGAATCCTTTGAGCTCACATACCACTCATAAAGAGATTCTCTTATTTATTAACAAACAAACAACACATGCATACGCACGCATGCATATGCACGCTCTCTGTTTACTGCGCAGTTATGCGCCGGCAGCGCTGGAGCTGCAGCTGCTGCTTAGGCTTATCCTTATGGAAATTAAATTGATTAATAAGCTTTTTTCTAGACGTACGTTTTATATGCAATTTTCGGTGCGAAATTATGACATGTGCCATGTTAAAGTATTTGATATACGGTACTTGTGAATTTTTGTGAATTGTGGTCGAGGGAGGCGTGGCATCCAAAATTAAAAGATAACAATATTTTTAGTAAGGATCTTAACATTAGCTCATGTGCCAAATTCTATCTGTTAAAATTTAGAATATACAGTTCTATACAATTTTCCACGCCCCCAAGGGGCGTAGATATAGCCGCCATAGATTGTTGATCTTGGTTTATCAATTTTATCTCCTTTATCGCCAAACACCTAGTAGACGCATCAGGATAATCTGATATGGGTACGCAAAAGTATATTTTTTAAAATTAAGTCTCTAGCTTCAATAGCTCCGAAATGATTTGCGTGCATACGTGATGGAAATTGCTCAAAATCCATATACCCTTTTCCCTTTGGAAACACAATAAAAATGGAAAGTTTGTTAGAACAAACCATTTTCATCAAAAATATGTCTCTCTATATCATAAATCAGTCACAAAGTCTTTATTATTTGCACTTTTTCAATCATAGGTCTTTTAGTCTGCTATTTCGATTACCATATGTAATTTATTTGCTTTGTCGATCGTCAGTCGATCTAAGGTTATTGTTCAGTTCAAGCTTGCTGAATCAAAAATGAGGACATCCTATTTGAAGCATACAGAAAAAGTCCAAAATTTAAAAAAATATTTTTAAGCAACCAAAAATTTTTTTTTTCAAACTGTCTAATCTCAACACTGCTTGATCCCATTAAAAATGGGAATACAAGGTATAATGGTTTCGTTAAATGAGTGCCACAACCCATAGAGTATATATTTTATTGATCAGCTCGAAGAGCTGAGTTTAACTAGCTCTGTCCGCGTGTCCGTCCGTCCGTGTGAAGGCGTCGTTTTCGTAAACCACAAAAACTAGCGATTTGAAGTAAAAAATAAAATGCTAGAATATACCACAGCTATTCGAGCTTATCTATTTTTTCGATAAATCAACTCATTTCGATAATTTGGATTTGTTTTTTAGTCCTAGCACTCACAGTACTCAAAATAGAAACGTTTTATAAGATAAGTGTAATTAATACGCATAATTTGTCCGCTTTTGATTTTCGATTCCGCTTTCTCTTCGCCCACAATCCCCCAAAAATTAAAACTTACCTGCAGCCTGTCAACAATGAGTTGGCACACCGGTAAAAATGTAACTTTTTAGAAGAGTCCGCTTAATATTATTTCAATAATGTAAAAATGAAAAAAAATATTCATTACATCAAATGTAAATCAAAGCGAATTGACAAAAACCAAGATCACTCATAAAACAAGTAAGAAACCTCTAATCGGCGCGCCCGACTAGGGGATACCCTAATCCCACCCGCTCTTAGTTTTTTTAATATAGTCCATAACTCGTATGTATGTGTGTAAATTTATGCCAATGGCAGTAAGAATGTCGATCAAAGAGACACTATGCAAACAAATTCGACACAAAGATTATACCAGTACACTTTTGCAAGCTCACAAGAAGAAGAATCGAATCGACCAGCAGGTCTCTGTGCGCTTTGCTGTTCAATCGCTGTTGATGTGGCCAAACATTTTGTTGAATAACTTTTGTGTTTAAAAACGGATTTTGATGAAAATTGCACCATATGATTTAAATAATTGTTGTTCTTTTGGAACTGAAAATAATTTTCAAAATTGTGGGGAAATTTGGGGCCGGTATCCAAATGTAACAAAAACCGAAACTGGTAAAAATATACATAAAGCTACATGCGAAATTTGCAGACTCTAGCTCTTAAGATGAAAAAGATAAAAAATCATAACTGAGTTTTCTTATGGTTTTAAATCGATAACAAATATTCAGGAATAGTTATCGATTTTCTGAAACAAACTCGATATGCGCGCTATATACACAAGTCTAACAAAAACAAGTAAGAAAACTCTAGTCGGCGCGCCCGACTAGGGGATACCCTAATCCCACCCCCCTTAGTTTTCTTAATATAGTCAGTCCGTAACTCGTATGTACATCCATATCACGCGACTTAAATCTATGCCAATGGTACTAAGAATGTCGATCAAAGAGGAATTATGCAAACAAATTCGACACACAGATTATGCCAGCACACTTTTGCAAGCTCACAAGAATTGTTCCGTTACTATTAAAGAAGAAGAATCGAAAACATATTCGCACAGCGACACACAGCGCCAGCGACTGCGACACACAGCGGCGAGCGGCAATTGGAAGTAGGTACCAAAAAAAATTCGAACACAATTCGACCCAAACTCAAAGGCAATTGCGGTTCTTAGAAAATTTGTTCGCGAGCATTTGCATGTATGTGTGCACATGTATACAAATTGAACATGTATAAGTGCCACCTGGTCTGTGTGCGCTTGCAGTTCAATCGCTGTTGATCTAGCCAAACATTTTGTTTAATAACTTTTGTGTTTATCAACGGATTTTTATGAAACTTTCACCATATGATTTAAATAATTGATTTAGTTTTCAAAAAGACCAAACACCATATATATTGCAACTGAAAATAATTTTAAAAATTGTGGGGAAATTTGGGGCCAGTATCCAAATGTAACAAAAACCGAAATTGGTAAAAATACACATAAAGGTACATGCGAAATTTGGAGTCTCTAGCTCTTAAAATAAAAAAGATAAAATATCATAACTGATTTTTCATATGGTTTTAAATCGATAACAAATATTCAGGAATAGTTATCGATTTTCTGAAACAAACTCGATATGCGCGTCCAATATACGCGCCTAACAAAAAAAATTCTCTAGCTCTTATAGGTTCTGAGATCGACGCGTTCATACATACGGACGGACGGACGGACAGACAGACGGATAGGGCTCAATCAACTTGTCTTGTCGTCCTGATCAAGAATATATATACTTTTGGGGGTGTGGCACGCCTCCTTCTGCCTGTTACATACTTTTAACAAAAACATTATACCCTTTTTTCCCATTTTCAATGGGATCAGGGTATAAAAATGCATGTCTCTAGCTCTTATAGGTTCTGAGATCGACACGTTCATACATACGGACAGACAGACAGACGGACAGGGGTCAATCAACTTGGCTTGTCGTCCTGATCAAGAATATATATACTTTTGGGGGTGAGGCACGCCTCCTTCTGCCTGTTACATACTTTTAACAAAAACATTATACCCTGTTTTCCCATTTTCAATGGGATCATGGAATAATTAATTAAGTAACATTGTGAATTGGGAAATGGTATAGAAATATAACTCTGATGAAATATGAAAATATGAGAAACTTTTTAAATATTTCATGTTAAAGTGCATGCTTAATATATATAAGCATACCAATTTTTGTTTTTGTCAGTGGAACGTGTCCTGCTAATCTAGAATATACATACTTTATGGGATGTGCCTCGCCTCCAGCTCGCTGCTAATACATTTAACAATACCCACATACCCTGTTTTCCCAGACCAGTTTGTCCTCATACATTTTCAATCTGTTAATTACAGAGACGAATGATATAACCATGAATTTATTTAGATTATAAGTATGAAGTAACAGAAAAAACTGACAAAGTCATGTTGAATATAAATTGATAGGGTACAATTAAATGGAGGTTGGTATCGTCGACAATTGAAAGTTTTTTATTGGCCTGTTGACGTATAAGAAATATTTCCATTGAAAATGGAAAATCAGGGTATGATGTTTTTGTGAGAATGTATGTTACAAGCAGAAGGAGGCGTGATCAGCTCGACGAGCTGAATTGAACAAGCCCTGTCCGCCCGCTATACGAGTTTCAAGATCGTACACTATGTTGTGGTGGATTGGTATAATAAATACGTATATTTTGTCATCATTGGATTTTGGATGCCACGCCCCCTTCGCCCAAAATTCCTTAAAATTGACGACTTACGTATATAAATATAGATATATATATATATATATATATATATATATATATATATATATATATATATATATATAGACTTGAGATTTGGCAGATATGTTCATTTGAATATCTCCCCGAAAATTTTAAAATTTCAATTTAAGAACGTATGTTTAGAAAAAAACTTATTAAAAAATTAAGTTCTCATAGTACAGCCTATTAAAGCTCTAAGGACTCAGGGTATCTCTTAGGCTAGCCAGTTCGACTAGAGTTTTGTTACTTTGTCAATCGTTGTTCCTACTTGCAAGGTCTTTTCTATCAGTTTAATTATTTAACAAACAACGAACTATATATATGTTGTTCTCTTTTTACCCAGTATCCATTGAAAATTGAAAATGCATAGGAGGAGGCGTGCTACACCCCATTAGGTTTATATATTCTTGATCAGCTCGTAGAGCTGAGTCGATTTCGTAAACCACAAAAGCTAGAGACTTGAAATAACAAGTAACGAAACTCTAGTCGAGACTGCTCGACTAAGAGATACCCTGAATCCATTGAGCTGTAATACCAATCATTAAAAGTTTCACCTATTCATTAATAGTAAACAACACATGCACACACACACACACACAAACATATGCATGCACGTAATATGCTCAATGCACAGTTTTGCGTCTGCAGCAGAGACTGTACTATGCAAACTTTATTGTTTAATAACTTTTTTTCTCGACATACGTTCCTAATGAAATTTTCGGGGAATGATTATGACATTCAAATGTACCTATTTTCCAAATTTCAAGTCTCTAGTATTTGATATGCGTGAGTTATCGTTTTTGTTGAATTGTGGGCGAAAGGGGCGTGGCATCAAAAATCCAAAAATGACAAAATGTGCGAATTCAATATAGCAATCAAACACAACTTAGTGCACGATTCTATCTTTAACGGTGTGCACGCCAGACCACAAAAACAAAGCGATATTTTCGATAGTTATCGATAAAAAAGAAATGGGACGAGTTATCGAAAAAAAAAATAAACTCGTACAGCGTATATTATCGAGCATTTTGCTTTTTATTTGAAGTCTCTAGCTTTTGTGGTTGCAGAAATCCAGGTGTTTACACGGACGGACGGACGGACGGACGGACAGACGGACAGGGCTAGTTCAACTCAGCTCATCGAGCTGATCAAGAATACATATACTTTATGGGGTGTGGCACGCCTCCTTCTGCCTGTTACATACATTCGCACAAAAACAATATACCCTGATATTTCCATTTTCAATGGATTCAGGGTATAAAAAGCAAAATGCTCGAAAATACCATACGCTATACGAGTTAAAGGTACTAAGAATGTCGATCAAAGAAGAATTATGCAAACAAATTCGACACAAAGATTATACCATCACACTTTTGCAAGCTCACAAGAATTATTCCGTTACTATTAAAGAAGAAGAATCGAAAACAAACAAAACAGCGCAGAGCGGCAAATTGATAATTGGTAGCAAAAACAATTCAAATACAATTCGACCCAAACTCAAAGGCGATTGCGTGTATGTGTGCACATGTATACATAATGAACATGTATAAGCGCCAGCTGGTCTCTGTGCGCTTTGCAGTTCAATCGCTGTTGATGTGGCTAAACATTTTGTTTAATAACTTTTGTTTATCAACGTTTTTTGATGAAACTTTCACCATATGATGTAAATATTTATTGTTTTTTAGCAACTAAAACCCTTTACATATAGGTAATATTTGCAACTGAACAGAATTTTTAAAATTTTGGGGAAATTTGGGGTCGGTATCCAAATGTAGCAAAACCAAATTGGTAAAAGTACAAAGATAAACAAGTAACGAAACTCTAGTCGAGACTGCTCGACTAAGAGATACCCTGAATCCATTGAGCTGTAATACCAATCTTTAAGAGCTTCATTTATTCATTAACAGTTAACAACACATGCACACACACACACACAAACATATGCATGCACGTAATATGGTCACTGCGCAGTTTTGCGGCTGCAGAAGAGGCTGTACTATGCAACCTTTATTGTTTAATAACTTTTTTTCTCGACTTATGTTCTTAATGAAATTTTCGGGGAATGATTACGACATCCAAATGTACCTATTTGCCAAATTTCAAGTCTCTAGTATTTGATATACTAGATGGTTTTGGTAAATATATGTAACAGGCAGAAGGAGGCATGTCACACCCCAAAAAATATATATATTCTTGATCCGGACGAGAAGCCAAGTCAATTGAGCCCTGTCCGTCCGTATAAACACGTGGATTTCGTAAACCACAAAAGCTAGAGACTTGAAATAAAAAGCAAAATGCTCGATAACTCATCCCATTTTCCTATAATCGATAACTTTCGAAAATATCGTTTTGTTTTTGAGGCCTGGCGTGCACACCGCTCAAAATAAAATCGTGCACTAAAATCTAGTTGATTGCTGTACTGAAGACGCATATTTTTTCATTTTTGGATTTTTGATGCCACGCCCCTTTCACCCACAATTCAACAAAAATTACAACTCACGTATATTCAATACTAGAGACTTGAGATTTGGCAAATAAGTGCATTTGAATGTCATAATCATTCTTCGAAAATTTCATTAAGAACATAAGTCGAGAAAAAAAGTTATTAAACAGTAAAGTTTCCATAGTACAGCCTTTTCTGCAGCTTCATAACTGCGCAGTAAGCATATTACGTGCATCTTCGTGCATGCATATGTTTGTGTGTGTTGTTTACTACTAATGAATAAGTGAAACTTTTAATGATTGGTATTACAGCTCAATGAATTCAGGATATCTCTTAGTCGAGCAGTCTCTAGTCGAGACTGTTACTGGTTTTGTATTCAAAATCCTTCACATATATGCCATTTTTGCCACTCTAGCTTTTAAGATAAAAACGATATAATAACAACCAATTTTTCATATGGTTCTAAATCTATAAAAATGATTCTGCAATAGTTAGTCTATTTTCTGAAACAAATTTGATGTACACGCTGTATATACGGGCCCAACAAAAAAATGCATGAGTCTAGCTCTTCAAGGTTCTGAGATCGACGCGTTCGTACATACGGACGGACATGGCTCAATCAATTCGGCTTATGGTCTTGATCAAGAATATATATACTCAATGTGGGTGTGATACGCCTCCTTCTGTCTGTTACATACATTTAACAAAACCATTGTACCCTTTTTAACCATTTTCAATGGGATCAGGGTATATAAATAGAAATGCTTTTGCACTGTTAACTGATACTTAATTCTTAGGTGATATTAGGATTAGAAGAGCGAAAAATCGACTTGACTCATCGAGAAAGACTATATATCCACCGCCCACAAGGGCCGGACAATCAAAAAATTTTATATCTTCTGAACTGTCAGTCGACTAACGCAGACTGCTGCAGCGACTGCTCTTTCTTACTTGTTTTTGTTTTCGGTTCGGTATTAATGAAGTATAAGCGAATATATCTGAACAACAATTTTATTAATATAGAATACATCAAATTAACACAACTGAAAACTTATTGTATGGTAAAACTGCTTTGCTTACTTGCAGCTAAGTCCAGAATTTAAAATGGAACTGTAAGTAGAAAAATTAGTTGCTAATGAAAAAGACACCTTGAAAAGTATTTAAATTCTTTCACAGAGAAGCAGCCGAACCTGTTGAACCCCACGCTCGTTGGGGAACTTTTTTTGCTAACCACTGGAAAGGATGTGTTGTTTTTCTAATGCCCCTGTTATGCTTACCCATAATATTAATGAACAACATTCCGGTAAGTACATTTTTGTCATATATTGTAACTTATTGATTAATTCAATAACGCATATATCATTGCAGGAATACCGATGTATGTACATATTATTAATAATGGCTGTGTTTTGGGTCACAGAAGCATTACCTTTATACGTAACATCAATGATTCCAATCGTTGCATTTCCAACTCTGGGCATTATGGTAAAAATATATATTATTATTATTCGAAAATTAAATAGTATTTATAGCTTGATTTTTTTTTTTTTCTTATATATATATTTATAGGGATCCGAAGAGACGTGCATGACCTACTTCAAGGATACACTAGTCATGTTCATGGGCGGTATTATGGTTGCTCTTGCTGTGGAATATAGCGGTCTCCATAAGCGTTTAGCGCTGAGAGTTATTCAAATGGTGGGCTGCAGTCCGAGAAGGTTCGCATAAAATACCTTAGGGTTATACATTTTCGACTTACTTTAAACCCATTTTATAGACTACACTTTGGTCTGATTATGGTGACAATGTTCATATCCATGTGGATTTCTAATGCAGCCTGCACAGCGATGATGAGTCCTATCGTACACGCGGTGCTTGAAGAACTCCAAGCGGTCAGTATGAAAAAAAAAAATAATAAATAACTGATTATCTAATTTGTTAAACAGCAAGGTGTCTGTAAAATCTATCATGAGCCCGAGTATCAAATGGTTGGTGGAAATAACAAAAAGAAAAATGAAGATGAGTATGTTAAACTACTAATCATTTGAACGTAGCCGATGTTTATACATAGTCTAATCTTATAGATTACCGTATCCGACAAAAGTGACACAGTGCTATTACCTAGGCATTGCTTATGCGTCGTCACTCGGCGGATGTGGTACCATAATTGGCACTGCAACAAATCTAACATTCAAGGGCATTTATGACACTGCGTTCCCCAATGCTACCGAAAAACTGGATTTCCCCACATTTATGTTTTATTCGGTGCCATCAATGTTAGTCTATACAGTTCTTACATATGTTTTTCTACAATGGCATTTTATGGGTCTCTGGAGGCCTAAGAGCAAGGAGGCACAAGAAGTACAAGTGGGAAAGGATAACGCACATGTTGCCAAGAAGGTCATTGATCAACGTTACAAAGAGCTAGGTCCCATGAATATGCATGAAATCCAAGTCATGATACTTTTTATCGTAATGGTATTCATGTACTTCACACGAAAGCCTGGAATCTTTACCGGATGGGCTGACTTGCTGCCCGCCAAGTGAGTATATCTTCTGTGTACGACAACTCTCTCGAAAACATTAGCTCACTTACAAAAAACTGTTGATATGTATTAATAATTAATATTATTTGATATATGATTTGTAACAACATTCAAATGTTATTTGCTGTATTATACCACGAAATCACCTATTTTTCATATATACTTTTAGGGTGATAAAAAACTCGATGCCAACTATTTTTGTGGTGATAATGTGTTTCATGCTACCGGCCAACTACGCATTTTTACGGTATTGTACTCGGCGCGGACCTGTGCCAACGTCGACAACACCGTCATTAATCACTTGGAAGTTCATTCAGTCCAGAGTTCCATGGGGTCTGATCTTCTTGCTAGGCGGTGGCTTTGCCCTGGCAGCAGGCAGCAAGCAAAGCGGCATGGCAACATTGATTGGCAGTTCGATGAGTGGTCTGAAGGTACTTCCTAATGCAGCATTGCTATTGGTCGTAATTCTAGTTGCTGTATTTATGACCGCCTTTAGCTCGAATGTGGCTGTTGCTAATATTCTCATACCAGTCCTCAATGAGATGGTTCGTCAAAGAAGATATTACAACTTCATATGTAACTGTCTATTAACTGTCTATTTACCTATTTCAGTCGCTTGCACTAAAAATACATCCGCTGTACCTAGTTTTTCCAGCAGGCCTTGCTTGCAGCATGGCCTTCCATTTGCCAGTGAGCACGCCGCCCAATGCATTGGTTGCTGGCTACGCACATATACGTAGCAAGGATATGGCGATAGCTGGTATTGGACCTACGATTATTACCATCATTGTGCTATTCATTTTCTGCCAAACTTGGGCTATGGTTATTTATCCAAACCTTGATACATTTCCGGAATGGGCGCAAATGGCCGCCAAGGAAGCAGCGAACAAGAGTCACATATTGACTGATATAGCTGTCAATAAGACCCAATTTTTGGAGTTGGCAACAAATGCAACTCGTCTATTGGCAAACAATACTGAACTGTTAAACGATTTGACAACTAGCAGTAATTTGGTGGACGACTTGATTGCCAACAGCTCGCAGCAGTTGGCTCAATTGGCTGCCAATGGTACACGATTGTTGAGTGAAATTGCCTTTAACAAAACTCTTTAATTAAAGGTACCCAAATATTTAGTAGTTTCTGAAATTGGACACGAGCTCCCAAGTGCCTTTAACTAAATATTTTTTTATATACTACGCAATTCAATAAATGTTAAATAAAAAATTAAGTCAACCAATGAAAACAATTACATTTTGTAACGAATTTATAAAGCCACAATAATGATTATTAATTAAATGTTTTTGTGATACACAATAAGTCTCACATCGATAGATAAACTCAATTTGTTATATAGGTAAATTAAAGTGTGAAAGTTAACAATAATTATGATAAACACCTCTTTGCAGCAGACTATCGCATTTACTAAAAACATTTATAAGTGAAAAAGAGATTTATCAAAAATTACATTTGATAAGTTCATCTGCATTTAGCGAAAATAAAACTTAATATATATTTACATTTGTTTTTGTAAACTTTTATGCGTACTTAAATCTGCACAATAGAATAAGTTTTAATAATTGAAATGTTAATATTCAAATGTTTAAAATGAAATAAAAGCACAAAATGACGAAGCAAATAAGTGTGTTTCAGTCGAGACGGTTCGACTATGATATACTTTGAAAAACTCGAGTTGATATACCTGTCATTATAAAAATGTCATAATCACTTTAAGGATTATGACATTCAAAGGTGAGCATAACAAAACATACACTGAAATTAAATTTGGAATTAATATATGAATATCGTTTATTCATTGGGCATTACAAATTTGATAAGAAGAAGGGTATAATAGTTTTGTTAAAATGTATGTCACAAAAGTATGTAACAGGCAGGAGTCGTGCCACACCATAAAGTATATATATTCTTGATCAGGACGACAAGACGAGTTGATTGAGCCCTGTCCGTCTGTCCGTATCTATGAACGCGTCAATCTCAGAACCTATAACCGCTAGAGACGTGAATTTTTTTGTTATGCTCGTATATACGACGCGTATATCGAGTTTGTTTCAGAAAATCGATAACTACTCGTGAATATTTGTTATCGATTTAAAACCATATGAAAAATCAGTTAGAATTTCCTATATTTTACATCTTAAAGGCTTGAGTCTCCAAGCTTCGAATGTAGCTTTATGTATATTTTTACCAATTTCGGATTTTGTTACTTTTGGATACCGGATACCAAATTTCCCCAAAATTTTAAAAATCGTGTTCAATGGCAAATATGGCATATATGTATGGGGTGTTTGGTCTTTTTAAAAACATCAATAATTGTTTAAATCATATGGTAAAAGTTTCATCAAAATCCGTTGATAAACACAAAAGTTATTAAACAAAATATTTGGCCACATCAACAGCGATTGAAATGCAAAGTGCACAGAGACAAACAGGCGTTTATAAATGTTCATTATGCATGTATGTGCACACATACATTCAAATGCTTGCGTACAATATTCTCAGAATCGCAATTGCCTTTGAGTTTGGGTCGAATTGTATTTGAATTGTTTCTGCTACCTACTTTCAATTTGCCGATCGGCGCTGTGTGTCGCAGTGCGAATATGTTTTCGATTCTTCTTTAATAGTAATGGAACAATTCTTGCGAGCTTGCAAAAGTGTGATGGTATATTTTTTTTGTCGAATTTGTTTGCATAATTCTTCTTTGATCGACATTCTTGGTACCATTGGCATAGATTTAAGTCGCGTGATATGACTTTCTACATACGAATTATATATTTAGGCTATATTCAAAAACTATCTTCGGAAGGGATCTGGGTATCGCGTAGCGGGCACCTCCGACTAGAGTTTTCTCACTTGTTACTTGTTAATATGTTAGGTTAAAGATAGAAACCTTAAAAATTGTATAACAATCATACATTCAAAGAATTCGAGATGCCAGCGTTTAGACCGTAAATAAGTATTATATAATCTTTTAATCTGCTTATTATTTGCTGTAATCGAGAAGTCAAAAAAAGACATTTTTTATATCCAGAGATTTTTTTATTACGAATCGTTACAAATATATAATTTTATAATTTTACCATTCTAAAACAAGGCACCCAAATAGGGAAAGATAAATATTATTGAGAACCACAAAAATTTGACCGCAACCAAAGAATTTATAGTTGGTTCAGTGGAAAATTGGATTTAAAGTCTACCTCTGTGGAAATGATCAAACACCTAGAACTTCGAGGACTTGATTAGATTGAGCGCTTCAGTAAGCATGCGTCCAAAATCGGCATGCACAAATGTAAAGTTCTTAACCGCGCGCTCTTGCAAGAATTGACTGGCATTGCTCAAATTGTCGGCTATGTTCTGTACTAGACGTTTCTTAGCGCAATTGTCTAGTACATGCACCCAGAAATCTGTGACCTGGCCATAATTATCCTCCGTATCACCGCTACTGTAGCGATACACATCGCCGGTCACCGGGCAACAAGTAGATAGAGCACGAGTCCGTGGACACTCCTGTGGGCCATTAAAAGAATTCGGAAAATAATTGGGTGCTCCATCTTGATTGTCAGTGGCGTTCATGAAGCCATCGCGTTGATAATTATTGACCTTAACGCGATAAGGACAATTGACTGGTATCTGTAAATAGTTAGGTCCTAAGCGATGCCGATGCGTATCTGAATATGAAAAGAGTCTGCCCTGCAACATTTTGTCTGGCGATGGCTCAATGCCAGGCACCAAATGCGCTGGACTAAAAGCAATTTGTTCCACTTCGGCAAAGTAGTTTTTTGGATTTCGATCGAGCACCATTTTTCCCACGGGTATCAATGGGTATTCCTGCTGTGACCATACCTTGGTCACGTCGAACGGATTGTACTTATACTTCTTGGCATCCTCAAAGGTCATCACTTGTATATAAAATGTCCAGCTGGGAAACTTGCAGTTCTTGATACGGTTGTACAAGTCGCGTATGCTATAGTCAGGGTCTCTCGACGCCAGATCACTAGCAGTCTTTACATCCAAGTTCTTAATTCCCTGATCTGTCTTAAAGTGAAACTTGGCGTAAATGGGCTCACCCTTGGCATTGACCAACTTAAACGTGTGCGAGCCATAGCCATTCATGTGACAAAACCCATCAGGTGTGCCACGATCACTAAACAAAAACGAAACCTGATGGGTGGATTCGGGACGCAGGGTCAGGAAGTCCCAGAACATATCCGCATCTTTTAAGTGTGTTTGTGGATTGCGTTTTTGCGTATGTATAAAACTGGGAAACAGTATAGGATCCCTTATGAAGAAAATGGGTGTGTTGTTGCCCACTAGATCCCATACACCATCATCGGTATAAAACTTAACAGCAAATCCGCGAGGATCACGTACTGTATCCGCCGAGCCACTCTCGCCGCCCACCGTTGAGAATCGAACGGCCACTGGAGTGCGCTTCTTGACCTTCTCAAATAGCTTCGCAGCGCAATACTTAGTGATATCATGAGTAACCTCAAAGTAACCAAATGCACCGCCGCCTTTGGCATGAACCACACGCTCCGGAATGCGTTCGCGATCAAAATGGGCCATTTCATCTAAAAAGTTTACATCTTGCAGCAGAATCGGACCGCGGGGACCCACCGTTTGCGAAGCATCCTTTATGCCAATAGGTGCGCCACTGCCAGTAGTTACTACGCCTGCCGATTCCTAAAAAGAAAAAAATTAATTTCAAATATTAACGAAATCCAAAAGGCTGAATTGTAGGATTTTTGGTCAATTTTATCGTAAGCCTACAAAATGTATATATACCCAGATCCCTTCCGAAGATTGTTTTTGAATATAGCCTATATATATATAACTCGTATGTAGAACCATATCACGCGATTGAAATCTATGGCAATGGTACTATGAATATCGATGAAAGAGGAACTATGCAAACAAATTCGACAAAAAGATTATACCATCACACTTTTGCAAGCTCGCAAGAATTGTTCCATTACTATTAAAGAAGAAGAATCGAAAACATATTCGCACTGCGACACACAGTGCCGATCGGCAAATTGAAAGTAGGTAGCAGAAACAATTCAAATACAATTCGACCCAAACTCAAAGGCAATTGCGATTCTGAGAATATTGTGCGCAAGCATTTGAATGTATGTGTGCACATGTATACATAATGAACATGTATAAGCGCTAGTTTGTCTCTTTGCACTTTGCATTTCAATCGTTGTTGATGTGGCCATATGATTTAAACAATTATTGATGTTTTTAAAAAGACCAAACACCCCATACATATATGCCATATTTGTCATTGAACAAAATTTTTAGAATTTTGGGCCCGGTATCAAAATCCGAAATTGATAAAAATATAAAGATACAAAATTTTAACTGATTTTTATATGAATCGATAAAAAATATTCACGAGTAGTTATCGATTTTCTGAAACAAACTCGATATGCGCGTCGTATATATGAGCCTAACAAAAAAAATTCGACTCTAGCTCTTATAGGTTCTGAGATCGACGCGACATACGGACGGACGCACAGACAGACGAACAGGGCTCAATCAACTCGTCTTGTCGTCCTGATCAAGAATATATATACTTTATGAGGTGTGGCACGCCTCCTTCTGCCTGTTACATACTTTTAACAAAACCAATATACCCTGTTTCCCTTTTTCAATGGGATCAGGGTATAAAAACATATATTAATGACATGACTAGTGAAATTGTACAACGAATATAGATAGCTTACTGCATGCAAGGTATATAGACAGACGTTTATAGGAATATATTAGCCATATGTATATAGGAATATATTATACATATGTAGGAATATTAAGCAAGAGATAATAATATACATTAACTTTAAGATATAGGAATGTTGGTTGTGAACCTGGGTGCAGCTCCCCGATATAGACTATCATTTATTCCACACGCAGAAGAGTTGCATACACCGTCTGTTTACTAATGTCATAGTAGAGATACCGCGGTGATTAACAATGAAAATGACTAGATGAAAAAATTAAGTTAGGTAACAATTATCAGGAAGCCTGCAACACCTCATAAAGTATATATATATTCTTGATAAGCTCGACGAACTGAGTTGTTAGTCCGTCGATATGAACGCAGCGAACTCATTCCAGTTCGTTATTATCGATAACAATCGAAGCGGTAATGCCATTAAGCGTTACCTTTTGACCATGGATACCCCCATCTTCGCTAACAATTCACAATTCACTTATATAAAATACCAGAGAAAATATCAAATACTAGAAAATACATTCAAAACGTGCGTCTAAAGACCTATTGAACAATGAAGCTTTCATAGTCCAGCTCATGCAAATGAATAAAAGGAATTTTAAATACGTGGTAATCTGCTCAACCGATTCAGGGTATTTCTTAGCGTGCCTTCTAATTTACTTAGAAAATACTTTTCTGACTACCAACAAATTATTCGAGATACATACATATATAACTGACAATTTTTACTAACTATGAATACTTATAGATATGTACATAAGGAAATTATTAGAAATCACTATCGCTTTAAATTAAATTTAAACGAAAATCCGAATAATACTGTGTCGCTTGTAACTAGTAACAAAATAATTACCGAGTAACAGTTATATGATTATTTGGGCCAGATTCTTATTAGCCTGCATGAAGCATGTTCCATATGTAGTATGTATGCCATAGTGTTCTGATTTTCAATACTTGAACTTTGAGTCAGAAATAAATTAATGTGAGGCCATTTAAGGGCGCAGTTTGAAAGATAATAAGAAGCAAACAATAGAGGTTCGAGGTGTTTGCAATTCTAAAGAGCAAATTTATGATAAGACTATTGATCGATACTAAAAACAAGTAAGAAACCTCTATTAGGGAGTACCCGACTAGATGATACCCTGACTACTTTGATATACCAATCATTAATAGTTTATTTTATTAATCAATCAATCAGTCTACACAAACCTCGCTGCGGCTGCAGCATAGGCTATAATCTCTATCTTTTATCTTTTGCGAGATTGTTGTGTTTATACGGAGAGAAGGACAGGGCTAATTCAACTCAGCTTATTGCGCTGATCAATAATATACACACAGTCTGTCAAGAAATAGTTTACACAAAGGGAAAAATTCATATTTTTCGAATTTAGACAAATATTATGGATATTTATTTAAATTAACTTAATTTTTTTGATGGCAATCTGTTTAATAACAAATTTTGAATTCATTTATAAAAAACAAGTAAGAAAACTCTAGTCAGCGTGCCCGACTAGGGGATACCCTAATCCCACCCGCCCTTAGTTTTTTTAATATAGTCCATAAATCGCATGTACAACCATATCACGCGACTTAAATCTATGCCAATGGTACTAAGAATGTCGATCAAAGAGGAATTATGCAAACAAATGCGACACAAAGATTATACCAGCTCACTTTTGCAAGCTCACAAGAATTGTTCTGTTACAATTAAAAAAGAATCGAAAACATATTCGCACTGCGACACACAGCGCCTGCGACTGCGACACACAGCGGCGAGCGGCAATTGGAAGTAGGTAGCAAAAATAATTCAAACACAATTCGACCCAAACTCAAAGGCAATTGCGGTTCTTAGAAAATTTGTTCGCGAGCATTTGCATGTATGTGTGCACATGTACATAATGAACATGTATAAGCGCCAGCTGGTCTGTGTGCGCTTTGCAGTTCAATCGCTGGTTCAATATGGCCAAACATTTTGTTTAATAACTTTTGTGTTTATCAACGGATTTTGATGAAACTTTCACCATATGATTTAAATAATTGATATAGTTTTCAAAAAGACCAAACAAGCAATATATATTGCAACTGAAAATAATTTTCAAAATTGTGGGGAAATTTGGGGCCAGTATCCAAATTTAACAAAAACCGAAATTGGTAAAAATACACATAAAGCTACTTGCGAAATTTGGAGTCTCTAGCTCTTAAGATAAAAAAGATAAAAAATCATAACTGATTTTTCATATGGTTTTATATCGATAAAAAATATTCAGGAATAGTTATCGATTTTCTGAAACAAACTCGATATGCGCGTCCAATATACGCGCCTAACAAAAAAAATTCAAGTCTCTAGCTCTTATAGGTTCTGAGATCGACGCGTTCATACATACGGACGGACGGACAGACAGACAGACGGACAGGGCTCAATCAACTTGTCTTGTCGTCCTGATCAAGAATATATATACTTTTGGGGGTGTGGCACGCCTCCTTCTGCCTGTTACATACTTTTAACAAAAACATTATACCCTGTTTTCCCATTTTCAATGGGATCAGGGTATAAAAATTAACAAAATTGAAAAGGGGTGGGAAAATGAACAACAAAAACTAAGATTACATTAGATTCCAGCTGTCAAGAAACTCTTTACACACTTCGTTGTACAATTAGGGTTGGTCGAGCTCTGCGAAATAACGGCGCTTCACGGTTGCGTTTGCTGTGTGCGTTTCGTTCAACATGCTTATTCTTGCATCGTTAATGTGTTTGAAAAATATTGCTGGTGACGCATCTTAAAACTGATTTACTTTAATTTGTAAAATGCCTGGCCAGAGATTTAGCTTAGATGTGATCCAATGGATTTATTATAATCACAAGTTGGGAAAATCTATTGGGGAACTAGTTGAATAGTTGTCTGTGTCAAGGAAAAAAAGGTATAACGCTATAAATCGGGCGGAATATGGATGTAAACTCGAAATTAAGGGTATAGATGGGCAAAAATACAAATTTTATATTTGTAGAGACCCCTTAATTAAGTGGAATATTGATCAAAATCAGAAAATACCAATGCGTACACTTGCAAAGTTGCTTCACGAATAATATGACGTAGATGTATCATACGAAATATTATTGGATACCATCCTACGGTATGGGTACACTTTTAAAGTCATAAAAAAAAACTGCGCTTTATATCGGATATTGAAAAATAGCTTCAGTTTCGCTGTGTCAGCCGGCTGAATTCTAGGAAATCGTCAATATTTGCTACAAAACAATAATAATACTGCAGTGTAATAATGGTCCATCTAGAATATGGCCAAAGCCCTTAATTACGCTAGAATAAAATAAAAGAACATTTCTACTGAAAAATTTGAAAAGTGTTCGGTTATAGTTTGGTGGTGCATCTCCAGCTGAGGTGTCTAAGACCACCCGTTTGCAGAGGACACTATTAATGCAGCTAAATACCTAAAAATTAAAACAAGTAACAAAACTCTAGTCGAGACTGCTCGACTAAGAGATTCCCTGAATCCATTGAGCTGTAATACTAATCATAAAAAGTTTTATTTATTCATTAATAGTAACCAACTACGTGCACACACACACACACAAACATATGCATGCTAATATGCGTACTGCACAGTTTTGCGCTTGCAGCAGAGGCTGTACTATGGAAACTTTATTGTTTAATAACTTTTTTTCTCGACTAATGTTCTTAATGAAATTTTCGGGGAATGATTACGACATTCAAATGTACCTATTTTGCCAAATTTCAAGTCTCTAGTATTTGATATACGTGAGTTATCGTTTTTGTTGAATTATGGGCGAAAGGGGCGTGGCATCAAAAATCCAAAAATGATAAAATGTGCGGATTCAATCAATACTATCAACCACAACATAGTGCACGATTCTATCTTTAACCGGTTGCACGCCAGACCTCAAAAACAAAGCGATATTTTCGATAGTTATCGATAAAAAAGGAATGGGACGAGTTATCGAAAAAAAAAATAAACTCGTACAGCGTATGGTATTATCGAGCATTTTGCTTTTTATTTGAAGTCTCTAGCTTTTGTGGTTGCAGAAATCCAGGTGTTTACACGACGGACGGACAGACGGACAGGGCTAGTTCAACTCAGCTCATCGAGCTGATCAAAAATATATATACTTTATGGGGTGTGGCACGCCTCCTTCTGCCTGTTACATACATTCGCACAAAAACATTATATAACAGCAATAAGCCAAATTTTATATTCCATCAAAACAATTATAATGAGATTAATGATGGATTTGGATCCTCTATAATTATGGAAAAGCTATTGATACATCTGCTAAGAGTCCCCATCAAAAAAATTGGGAGCTCATGAAGAAAATTTCGGGGAAAACCGTATCTAAGGAACCGCTCACAACGGAAAGTGGCTATTTTAGAAGCGTGTCAAGAGACTCCTAAATAATATCTAACAAAATTGTTTAATCATTGAAACAACGAATGCAATATGTGTCCAATGGTATAAAATTTCATACCAAATATTACGCACGCATTCTTCTGCTTGTTATATACATCTACATATATAAAAACATTATTATACCCTGAAATTTAATTTTCAATGGACTCAAAGTATAATAAAAACATAATGAAATAACCCGAAACCTACAGTGTGTCCCTTACACACTTTTAAAATCCAACTTCTATGTGCTGTAACTCTTTTTAAACACATCTATAAGTAAATGGACAAATTTATTTATTTAAAACATGTATTATAATACTATGGAACACAAAAAAAATTAAATTTCAGCTTTGGTTCAATTGCATTGACTAAAATATAAAAAAAGGCACAAATTTACATCAATTTTTGTGTTTTTTACGAATATGATGTAAATATTTTAACGGAGTATTTTTTTTTTTTTTATATATATATACGTTATGGGATATGCCACGCTTCCTTCTGTCTGTTACATACATGGCACAAAACCATCATACCCTGTATTCAGGTTTTAAAAAGTCAAAGCATTGGAAACTTGTAATTGGCAACTGTATGCTCAAACAAGAGCGCGACTTCAGTCAAGACATCTCCAATGGGTTCAATGCGAAGAAAAAAAAATATGCTTAGCAATACTGCAAGTATTTCAATATATACTTAGTACATTCTTCTTAAGGAATGAGTAATCGCGTTGAAATATAGAAAATTTCGGCATTCCTCTAAACAAATATATGAAAATAACACCTGACCAAATGCAGTTTATCGTTAATTTCCATAAAAATTCAGTCAAAAGCAGTAACAACAACACGAACGCTTTCATGGGTCAAGAGCTTTCAATGTGAAATTTTAAAACATATTCTCACATATCTGGTTAAAGCCAAGTGCAAAATAGATTGCATAACAATATGAAGCAGCTAATTACTTTTTGTCTCAATCGCAATAGATCTAAGGCAGACTTACAACACGCCTAATTCGTATTGAACTAGTTTGTTGTGGCTCAGCGATTCCATTGGCGTAAATGCTCGCTCTCAACCTCACTGTCTGCAAAGCTAGCAACAAGTTTTTTGCAAAAACAAAGTGCATTGACTTAGCTGGTTGCAACTCGCCGAAGGCCCCGGTACATAAGTAAATTTTAGAAAAGTTGTTTTTTAAAATAATCAATTGAATGTAAATGCAAACTCATTCAATTTTAATACAGACTATACCATTGCTGCAATTTAATTAAATAATTTTATTTGCAATTATGTAGCTTATTGATTGAATACCTTGATGGCTTCCTCAAGAGGTTTAGACTTATTACATATATGCAACAGTAACTTGTAAAAATTAGTTTCGAACATCTGCCATGTTTTCAAATTATTTGGTTTTGTTAATGAAAAAGGTTTGATTCGAAATCGTAATGAAATTAAATATATAGATATACGATTATATACCATATGTACATTTTAGCACACATAACAGAGTACAAATTACTCTCTTGATATAGTGGAAAATATATAGCAGCAGATAAACGTTATCAAAAATACCCGATAAGATTAATTATGGATTTATAAATAATAAAGAATCTTAGTCTTGAACTCTGAATTGCAGGCATAGTTTTGTGATAAGTAAAGTTAACTCTGAAGATTTACAAAACTCTATACTGCCTAAAATTGTAAAGGAAAGCACGTAACAATAAGAATATAATACAAAAAGCACAAATACGGTTGCATTAATATAAAATATAAGAGATGACAGAGAAAGGGAGATGAGACGCACTGGGTAATAATAACAAATACCAATGCATATATTTGAACTTTGGGTCTGCCAGTTCGCAGTACAGCAAAATGTAGCTCAATTATTAAGATTCATTATTATTTATTTTCCATCTAGTATTGGTTTTCTGATTAATTTTAATTTAGCAAATTACCTTTTGGCAGTTCTTATATTCAAGCAATTGATTTGAAGCAGCATCTCTTGTAGCCATTTTAACTATCCTATTTATTTAATTTCAATAACCAACAATTTTGTGTATACTTAAAGCACTTTTAATTTTTTGCGTCGACTCCGATTTACGGATAATTTTGTTAACTAAAACACGCAGAACTCAGTGTTCATTGCTTTTATAGGCGGTTTGTCACTCACAGCTTTCTGTGTGCCCGTATAAGCTTACCGTTAAAATCTTAAATCTTACAAATAAAAAAAAAATCTGATATCGTTAATTGATATATTGATATATTTTCTACAATTTGTGATCTTCGAGTGAAAACACGGAAAGAACAGAAAGTTTCTTTAAATTAATTTTCATATTTGTGGTGGCTAACCGATTCACTTTCAATATTATACGATAGTTTGTCCAATGTTTTCTTTAGTGTAATGCAGTTGCGTAAGTTGGCAGCTTAGATTTGATGCACAAGTTGGCAGTCTTCCATTTTTTACTCACTTTCTCAGTCATATATTCTTCGTACGTTCGATAGTCTTCGTCTTTCTCGATTTTTGAAGAAGTGGTTTCTGTTTTATAAAAATTTTAAGTATATGCATAGTATATGCAGCAAAAGAGTGTGTACTTCTAGGATATTTCATATTAAAATAAATTCGAAACATAAGACTTAAGTGCAAGAGCAATCAAAATTCAATGGCACTTTCGTAGTTTCTTTTTACGTAAAATCTCATAAAAACGGCGCGTGTGAAAATTTTCAACAACGACGTAGCAGTAAAAGCAGTCTCACCTCTGCGTTTCTTTGCTGCAAAAGGAGAAGCTGAGAAACAACAACTCTACAACAAAATTCCCCACACACAAAGTAGGCCAACAACAACAAGAAACAGCCAAGCAAGCAAGCAACAACAAAATTTGTGTGTGTGTGAATGTGTGTAAAGTGTATTATAATACAACTGCGAGAGTGTGCGCGTAAAATACATAAAAGAAGTATCAAAAAAGTAGAAACTCAGCGACCGACAATTTTGTAATTGTGTCAGCCTATTTACGTTTGTGTACATATTTGTGTGTGTTTACCGATGATTTAAATCAAATGACTTAAATTGATATATATATATGTATATATATATATATATATATATATATATATATATATATATATATATATATATATATATTTATATTTATTTTTAAATCTATTTTTTTATTTAGCTTTTTGATTTGTTGCTTCAATTCGCGTCTGCAATCAAAAGTATAGATATCGACTTCACTTTCTAAGGGGATGAATATCCGGGGACTATAGGTCTGCGTTTCGACTGTCTCGGTGTGTGAGTGCTAATGAACATTGGCTAAAAACAACTATAAAATCAACTTAGAATAATTGCGTTGTAAATTACAATGCATTCTAATGATTATAAAGGAGTTATTTTATTTGATAGCTTTATTAATTTACTGGGAAATGCAAAATAGATATTGGCAGATTTAGTTGACACTCAAGAAATTTTTGAATATGTTTTATATATGTATATTTTCCTAACACGATTGTTTTGTCTTTTTATAAACATATTTAAAATACGACTTCGCTCATCCAACCTTATCACAGAGAGTGTGTGCAACAATATTAACAAAGAGTAGCATAGCATCACGAGAAAGCAAAGTGAAATTTAATAAAGCAACAACGCAACGCAATGCCAATTCAAAACAGTTATTAAAAGTTTCGAGAAATTAGTGAAAGACGGAAAATAATACTGGTTTTTAAATACACATAAAAGTAGCATATTCATGTGCATGTATATATATGTATATTCATAATTTTTATTTTGTAAAAACAACAAAAAACAGAGGAGCTACAACTAAAAAGTTGCTCTACGACATATTTGTACGTGTATAACAACGTGTGGGAACAAGCACTTATTTACATATGTATGCATGTAGTGCCTGTAAACTATGCGTGAAAATAGTCAAGCAACAAAATGCAATAGCAATTCTAGATAAAACACCGACAAAACATGAAATCAACCTGAAATAATAGTAAAAGTTTGTTCTTAAAAATAGACTGCCTGACTGCCTGAATGTCATCGCCACAGCCACACACACCATAGTAGCAGGTGCAGGTAAAAAGGGGGAGTGGTTAAAGGATACATACAGGGGCCCAGCTCTGTGTTATTAAGCAGTATTAAGTACTCCGCCGAACTGACGCGATGCTTTTCAATTTACATAATGTGAGTTTATTTGCTATACTTATTTGTCTTCTTATATTTGTGGATGATTCGTTTCTTTTTTATTAATATCTAAACCGCATTGAAAATGGGACATTTGGCTTTGGGAGAATGGGAGAAGGAGAAGAAGGCTAGACGACCAGATGAGTCCACTTAGACTAGTCAAAGCCAAACAGTAACTAAATTGGATGAGCTATCGAAAAAAAAAAAATAACAAAGTCGTTTGGCGTATGGTATTAACGAGCATTCTGCTTTTTATATAAAATGGAAAATCAGGGTATAATGTTTTTGTGCAAATTTATGTAACAGGCAGAAGGAGGCGTGCCACACCCCATAAAGTATATATATTCTTTTTAGCTCGACGAGCTGACTTGATCTAGCCCTGTCCGTCTGTCCATATTTTTTATGTACATAGAATGTGCAACTAAAGTCACCGTACCCCGGATACATTTTCACAAAACACTTAAAAATACTCTGGTCGAGACAGCTCGCTATGCTGGATTCTTTAAGCTGTAATACAACTAATTAAAAGTTTTATTTATTCATCAATAGCAAACCAAACATTCACACACACACATGCATATGCTCGCGCTCTGCGTACGGCGGCATCGCTGCGGCTGCAGCACAGACTGTGCTATTAATGAGTAAAATTATAAAGTTAGTGTCTAGTAGGATACCCCTTCATTTAATCACCTCTCGGAGGTGATTCAAGCCCACAACACCTGTGATGTAATGCTTAGGTGTTTTCGGATTTTTGTTTCTACCATATTCCTTGTTGGAAGTAATAATCTGACCCTCATCCAAGTTTCTCACCGCTGCTTTTCTAATTTGAAGATGGCAATATAAGGCAATATTGGTCCACCACTTCGTCAATAAACTCCAAGCTGTCATACAGCCGATGCAGCTATGCAACCCCAAACTATAGTTCCGCCGCCGTTTTCTCCACACGCGTAGACGCCCGTCCGATCCAAAAATAAGAAATCTTAACTCGTCTGAGAAGATCGCCTTACGCCATTTCTTTCTATTTATTAAATTAACGTATGACTTTTCGTGAGAAGTGTAAGGCCCAAAGTTGTATGATTTAATGGCGCTACGAACCATAACCATAAAAATCAGTTAAGATTTTTTATCTTTTCGGGTGTAGCTTTATGTATATGCATATTTTTACCATTTTCGGATTTTGTTACTTTTGGATACCAGCCCCAAATTTCGACAAAAATTTTGAAAATTATATTCAGTTGCATATATGGTTTCTAAAAAAAACAACAATAAATATTTACATTTACATTTACGCGTGGAGTTGAATCCACACTCCAGACTTTCGCTGTTAAGCTACGTTTCTAGTAACACGCCGCGCCACTGTTTGAAAATTGAATACCAAAATTTGAACTAAAATTGCATTTATTTACTGCTTATTTTATAAAAACAAACAAATATTTTGAGCCGCTCCGGATTTCAACTACGACCTCATTGCACTTCGGGCGTCGTCTCACTTCACAATGCAACCACTTTGTAATTCTCAATTAGTAGTAGTAGAATATAAAATTAGGCTGGCGTTTGTCTCAGCTGATTGCATGTTTCTCGTTTACAAAGTAGCCAAACATTCTACTTAAAAACTTTTGTGTTTATTAACGGATTGTAATGAAACTTTCACCATATGGTGTAAATTTTGTTATACCTGAATCCATTGAAAATGAAATTTCAGGTATAATGCTTTTGTGAAAATGTATGTAACAGGCAGACGGAGGCGTGCCACACCGATATAGCCATGTTCGTCTGTCCTTCCGCATGAACGCAGACGAACAATTTGATGCCACGCCTATTTCGCCTACAATTCGCCAAAAATGACAACTCACGTATATCAATACTAGAGACTTGAGATTTGGCAGATAGGTACATTTGAATGTCAATCTTTTTCTTCGAAAATTTCATTAAGAACGCATGTCTAAAAAAAGTTATTAAACAATAAAGTTTCCATTATGCTGCCGCCGCCGCCGCCGCATAACTGTGCAGTACGCATATTGAATGCGTGCGTATTCATGTGTGTGTGTATTGTTATTAATTGTTATTAATGAATAAATAAAACTTTTAATGATTGGTATTATAGCTGAAAGTATTCAGGGTATCTCTTAGCGAGCAGTCGTAACTACAGTTTTGTTGCTTGGTTTTTTTATACCCTGAATCCATTGAAAATGGAAATTTCAGGGTATAATGTTTTTGTGCGAATGTATGTAACAGCTTGATGAGCTGAGTTGAATTAGCCCTGTCCGTCTGTCCGTCCGGGTAAACACGTGTATTTCTTAAACCACAAAAGCTAGAGACTTCAAATAAAAAGCAAAATGCTCGATAATACCATATGCTGTACGAGTTTATTTTTTTTTTTCGATAACTCGTCCCATTTCTTTATTATCGATAACTATCTAAAATATCGCTTTGTTTTTGAGGTTTGGAGTGCACACCGTTAAAGATAGCATCGTGCACTAAGTTGTGTTTGATTGCTATATTGAATTCGCACATTTTGTCATTTTTGGATTTTTGATGCCACGCCCCTTTCGCCCACAATTTAACAAAAACGATAACTCACGCATATCAAATACTAGAGATTTGAAATTTGCCAAGTAGGTACATTTCAATGTTATAATCACTCTGCAAAAATTTCATTAAGAACATAAGTCGAGAAAAAAAGTTATTAAACAATAAAATTTCCATAGCACAGCCTCTTCTGCAGCCGCAAAACTGCGCAGTACGCATATTACGTACATGCATATGTTTGTGTGTGTGTGTGTGCATGCTTTCATACATACGGACAGATAGACAGACAGGGCTCAATCAACTCGTCTTGTCGTCCTGATTAAGAATATATATAATTTATGGGGTGTGGCACGACTCCTTCTGCCTGTTGCATACTTTTAACAAAACCATTATTCCCTGTTTTCCCATTTTCAATGGGATCAGGGTATAAAAAGCAAAATGCCTCATCCCATTTCCTTATTATCGATAACTATCGAAAATTTGGTTTTGTTTTTGAGCCCTAGCATTCACATCGTTCAAGATAGAATCGTGCACTAAATTGTGGTTGATTGCTATATTGAATACGTACATTTTGTCATTTTTGGATTTTTGATACCACGCCCCCCTTCGCCCACAATTCAACAAAAATTATAACTGACGTATATCAAATACTAGAGACTTGAAATTTGGCAAATAGGTACATTTGAATATTACAATCATTCCCTAGAAATTTCATTAAGAACATAAAAGTTATTAAACAATAAAAGTTTCCATAGTACAGCCTCTTATGCAGCCGCATAATTGCACAGTAAGCATATTACGTGCATGTTCGTGCATGCATATGTTTGTGTGTGTGCATTTGTTGTTTACTATTAATGAATAAATGAAACTTTTTATGATTGGTATTACAGCTCAATGGATTCAGGGTATCTCTTAGTCGAGCAGTCTCGACTGGAGTTTCGTTACTTGTTTTAATTATATTTTCCCTTTTTTTATCAAATGTTCATATAATTTTTAAAATTTTAAGGAATTTTAGAGCCCGTACCTAAATATTACAAAACCCTAAATTAGTTGAAGTATAGTACATAAAGCTACATGCCAAATTTGGAGACTAGCTGCTTACATTGGCCAGAATAATGCAAAATGTTGACTAAAAAAATACTTGTAGGTATGATATTAACGAAATCATAATTTTTAATGATTAACACATTCATTATGAATAATCTTCAACAATTAGTCCTAGATAATTTATATACTCAATGTAGACAAGGTTGCCAACTCCACTAGTATTATTTACGAGCTATAAGCTATATTCAAAAACTATGATCGGATGGGATTATCCTAACCGGGCGCCTCGACTAGAGTTTTCTTTCTTACCGTGTATACGACGCGCATATCGATTTTTTTTTAATACCCTGAATCCATTGAAAATGGAAATTTCAGGGTATAATGTTTTTGTGCGAATGTATGTAACAGGCAGAAGGAGGCGTGCCACACCCCATAAAGTATATATATTCTTGATCTGCTCGATGAGCTGAGTTGAACTAGCCCTGTCCGTCTGTCCGTCCGTCCGTGTAAACACCTGGATTTCTGCAACCACAAAAGCTAGAGACTTCAAATAAAAAGCAAAATACTCGATAATACCATACGCTGTACGAGTTTATTTTTTTTTTCGATAACTCGTCCCATTTCTTTTTTATCGATAACTATCGAAAAAATCGCTTTGTTTTTGAGGTCTGGCGTGCACACCGTTAAAGATAGAATCGTGCACTAAGTTGTGTTTGATTGCTATAGTGAATCCGCACATTTTGTCATTTTTGGATTTTTGATGCCACGCCCCTTTCGCCCACAATTCAACAAAAACGAAAACTTACGTATATCAAATACTAGAGACTTGAAATTTGGCAATTAGGTAAATTTGAATGTCATAATCATTCCCCAAAAATTTCATAAGGAACGTATGTCGAGAAAAAAAAGTTATTAGACAATAAAGTTTCCATAGCACAGCCTCTTCTGCAGCCGCAAACTGCTCAGTGAGCATATTACGTGCATGTATATGTTTGTGTGTGCATGTGTTGTTTACTATTAATGAATAAATGAAACCTTTTATGATTGGTATTACAGCTCAATGGATTCAGGGTATCTCTTAGTCGAGCAGTCTCGACTAGAGTTTCGTTACTTGTTCAGATTTATTGTTATCAATTTAAAACCATATGAACAATCAGTTAAAATTTTTTAGCTTTTTCATTTTAAAAGCTAAAGTTTTCAAATTTCGCAAGTAGCTTTAAAAATATTTTTACCAATTTCGATTTTGGTTACATTTGGATTCTGGCCCCAAATTTGCCCTAAATCTTGAAAATAATGTTCAGTTGTTCAGTTTATTTAAAACATTTTTCTTAAAAAAAAAAAAACAAAAAAAAATATTAATATCATATGGTGATCGAAATCCGTTAATAAACACAAAAGTTATAAAGCAAAATGTTTGGCCACTTATCAAAAAAGAAAGAAAGTCAGAACGCACAGAGCCAAGCTGGCGCCTATACATTCGCGTTATCAATATGTATGTCAGCTATGTACCTACTTCATATTTGATGCTCAGTGCTATGTACCTCATTGCAATAACTAATATGTATTTATGTGAAAATGATTATTTGTTGTGAGCTTGCAAAAATCTGTTGTTATTATGTATTTTTTTAAGGTATCAAGTAGTCGGCTCCTCCGACTAGAGTCTTCTTACTTGTTCAAAGCTAAGATTGGATGGGATCAGGATATATTCTAGTCGGGGGCAACCCGAGTAGAGCTTTCTTACTTGTTACTCATGCATTTAAAAAATATATAATGATAAGTACATCATAGAAGGGTTGTTTAATTTTTCTCTATTACAATTAATTAAAAAAAAAAAACATATACTTGCAGATGCTGAATATCGTCAATATATTTAGAAAATGTTACAAAATCGATTGACATAAGTCAGAAAGGTAAATATCAATAAGAATATTAATAAAAATTAAAAAATGTATTATGAGACAATATTGAATACAATCTAATACTATTAAATAATCATAATTCGGACAAGCAAGTTAACCCATAATTTGCATTTGGTTAAACAAAATTGTTTTGTGAGTTATATGAAGAAGACTTAGATTTCTTCATGAAGGGAAAAAGTGGAAGTTTATTTTGAATATATGTATGTACTGAAGACCGAATATTAAAACAAGTAAAACAGGTTTATTTGGACTTTTGATCTATCAGATTACGAAAAAACTGTTCGCGCTTTTATTTTACTGTTCCTCTTTCGATTTAGTAAATATTTTTGGCGCCTAAATGACCGGGTATAACGAAGTCGGTTGCGCCCGACTGCAATGTAATTTCTTGTAAATGTTGTCAATGGTTTACCAACATATTCGTATATAAACAAGTAACGCTAGTCGAGAGGGCACTAATGAATACGCATATTTTGTCATCTTTTGATTTTGGATGCCACGCCCCCTTCTCCCTTCATAACAATTCACAACTCCCGGAAATTGCGCAGTTAGCAGAGCACGTGAATATATTATATATGTGTGCTTTTGTGTTTCCACAAGTTACTTGCTGTTAATGAACAAAAAAATCTTTTTATGATTGGTATATCAGCTCAAAGGATGCAGGGTGTCTCTAAGTCAGGCCGTCTCGACAAAAGGTTTCCTATTCTTACTTGTTGAAGACACTCATAGCTTGTACATAATGTACAAAGCCTGTAAGAATTGAAAATAAGACTCAAAATCTAAACTGTTGAAGAGTTATGTTGTTGAAGTAAGTCGATCTAGCTTAGGGCGTTCGGACGTCCGTGTGAACTCAGTGCGTTCATAACACATAAAAGTTAAGCACTTGAAATATATACTCTTGTATATCATAAACTGTGCATATTTGTCATCTATTTTTGGAGCTTCCCTGTCGGTGTCGCTCTGTTCATTTGACGGTTTCCATTCAAGAGACGCAAAAAGGGTATATTTGCAACAGATGAAGAATGAAGACACGTTTAATAGTAACGAAGCTGTTAAGATCTTGATAATATGCAGTTTAGGTAGTACCGTCCGTCTATCCGTATCAAAGGCAACCATTTCGACGCTATTGAAGCTAGAGATTTGAAGTCTGAAGCATATGACCCTAGTCAGTAAAAAATGTCAAGGTAATCCTGATACACTTAAAAGGGCACGTCAATCGAGGACATGCATATATCTACGCGTTGCAAATTGGATAAACTGTTTCTTTTAAGATATACGAGCCTTCAAATATTGCACCGTTAGAGAAAAAACAATTAAGAAGACTCTAATGGAGGTGCCTGACTACGAGATACCCAGATCGCATCCGACGATTGTTATTAAATATAGCCCATAACTCGTATGTAGATCTAAGAATTTCAATCAAAGAAAACGAATAATTATGTAACAAAATTCTAAAAATAGATCCCATTAAAAATGGAAAAACGTGATATAATGGTTTTGTTAAACGTATGTAACAGAAGCAGCAGAAGGAGGTGTGCCACACTCCATAAAGTATATACATTCCTAATCAGGACGACAAGCCGAGTTGATTGAGCGTCGATCTCAGAACCTATAAGAGGTAGAGACTTGATTTTTATACCCTGATCCCATTGAAAATGGGAAAACAGGGTATAATGTTTTTGTTAAAAGTATGTAACAGGCATAAGGAGGCGTGCCACACCCCCAAAAGTATATATATTCTTGATCAGGACGACAAGACAAGTTGATTGAGTCCTGTCCGTCCGTCACTCCGTCCGTATGTATGAACGCGTCGATCTCAGAACCTATAAAAGCTAGAGACTTGAATTTTTTTGTTATACTCGTATATACAACGCGCATATCGAGTTTGTTTCAGAAAATCGATAACTGTTCCTGAATATTTGTTATCGATTTAAGACCATATGAAAAATCAGTTATGATTTTTTATTTTTTTTATCTTAAGAGCTAGAGTCTCCAAATTTCGCATGTAGCTTTATGTATATTTTTACCAATTTCGGTTTTTGTTACATTTGGATACCGGCCCCAAATTTGCCCAACATATTGAAAATTATTTTCAGTTGCAATATATATGGTGTTTGGTCTTTTTAAAAACTACATCAATTATTTAAATCATATGGTGAAAGTTTCATCAAAATTCGTTCTTCAACACAAAAGTTATTAAACAAAATGCATACATGCAAATGCTCGCGAACAAATTTTCTAAGAACCGCAATTGCCTTTGAGTTTGGGTCGAATTGTGATTGAATTGTTGTTGCTACCTACTTCCAATTGCCGCTCGGCGCTGTGTGTCGCTGTGCGAATATGTTTTCGATTCTTCTTCTTTAATTGTAACGGAACAATTCTTGTGAGCTTGCAAAAGTGTACTGGTATAATCTTTGTGTCGAATTTATTTGCATAATTCCTCTTTGATCGACATTCTTGGTACCATTGTCATAGATTTAAGTCGCGTGATATGGTTGTACATGCGAGTTATGGACTATATCAAAAAAAAACTAAGGGCGGGTGGGATTATGGTATCCCCTAGTCGGGCGCGCCGACCAGAGTTTTCTTACTTGTTTTTTATACCCTGAATCCATTGAAAATGGAAATTTCAGAATATAATGTTTTTGTGCAAATGTATGTAACAGGCAGAAGGAGGCGTGCCACACCCCATAAAGTATATATATTCTTGATCAGCTCAACGAGCTGAGTTCAACTAGCCCTGTCCGTCTGTCCGTCCGTCCGTCCGTCCGTGTAAACACCTGGATTTCTGCAACCACAAAAGCTAGAGACTTCAAATACGCTGTACGAGTTTATTTTTTTTTTTTTTCGATGACTCGTCCCATTTCTTTTTTATCGATAACTATCGAAAATATCGCTTTGTTTTTGAGGTCTTTCGCCCACAATTCAACAAAAACGATAACTCACGTATATCAAATACTAGAGACTTGAAATTTGGCAAATTGATAAATTTGAATGTCATAATCATTCCCCTAAAATTTAATTAAGAATATAAGTCGAGAAAAAAAGTTATTAAACAATAAAGTTTCCATAGTACAGCCTCTTCTGCAGCCGCATAACTGCGCAGTAAGCATATTACGTGCATTTTCGTGCATGCATATGTTTGTGTGTGTGTATGTGTTGGTTACTATTATTGAATAAATGAAACTTTTAATGATTGGTATTACAGCTCAATGGATTCAGGGTATCTTCTCGAGCAGTCTCGACTAGAGTTTTGTTACTTGTTATACCCTGAATCCATTGAAAATGGAAATTTCAGGGTATAATGTTTTTGTGCAAATGTATGTAACAGGCAGAAGGAGGCGTGCCACACCCCATAAAGTATATATATTCTTGATCAGCTCGATGAGCTGAGTTGAACTAGCCCTGTCCGTCTGTCCGTCCGTCCGTCCGTCCGTCCGTCCGTCCGTCCGTGTAAACACCTGGATTTCTGCAACCACAAAAGCTAGAGACTTCAAATAAAAAGCAAAATGCTCGATAATACCATACGCTGTACGAGTTTATTTTTTTTTTCGATAACTCGTCCCATTTCTTTTTTATCGATAACTATCGAAAATATCGCTTTGTTTTTGAGGTCTGGCGTGCACACCGTTAAAGATAGAATCGTACACTAAGTTGTGTTTGATTGCTATATTGATTCCGCACATTTTGTCATTTTTGGATTTCTGATGCCACGCCCCTTTCGCCCACAATTCAACAAAAACGATAACTCACGTATATCAAATACTAGAGACTTGAAATTTGGCAAATAGGTACATTTAGATGTCATAATCATTCCCCGAAAATTTCATTAAGAACATAGGTCGAGAAAAAAAGTTATTAAGCAATAAAGTTTGCATAGCACAGCCTCTTCTGCAGCCGCAATACTGCGCAGTGAGCATATTACGTGCATGCATATGTTTGTGTGTGTGTGTGTGCATGTGTTGTTTACTATTAATGAATAAATGAAGCTCTTAATGATTGGTATTACAGCTCAATGGATTCAGGGTATCTCTTAGTCGAGCAGTCTCGACTAGAGTTTAGTTACTTGTTTTAATTTATAAAAATCAATATCAAATTTGTTTATTTCTTCTTCAGTTAAAATTTCTGGTAAAATTATAATATTCTTTGCAGAGGCTATATTTAATGTAATGGATTTAATGCTTGCCCTTAATCTGTTTTCTGCAAATAATTCCTCATTGTCTGTAATATTGGCTGTTCTTATGTTTGTTTCTATCTGTTTTATGATATTCTGAAGTGGGTTAATGTTAATAATGTGTAGTATTATATAATAATTGTTTCGTATACTATTTCGGGTTTGATGAATCTGTATGGGTTTATAATCTGCACTTACTAATATCTCTTCCTTTTGTAATCTTGTCTGTACTGTATTCAACCTAGTTATAATGATGGTTAAAATGATTAATATCTGAGGAATAAAAAAAGAAAAAAAAAATCTTTGTCAAATTTGCTGTCTGGCTTATTTTTGTTAATTTCCTGCTTTAACGGTCTTTTAATGTTACTTGAATGAATGTTTTCTAATTCTGCATATCTAAAATAAGGTTCATCCTTATGTCTGACCCTTTTCTAATTTTTAATTGGACCTTCCTGTCTTTGTTCCTTGTATTCTTTTCTTGTATTTGTATTTTTATTTTGTTTATAATTTTTTTCTTACGTTCCTCAATAGTCATTGTTAGTTTTGTTGCGTCTTCTGTGTCTTTAGTATAATTTGGTGTACATTTTATTGTTGAATGGTAACGTTTATTGTAAGCTATTATTGCTAATTGGATTTTAGAATCAATAGATAGTTCATTATTATCTATCCCTGTTATTATTTATATTAGCGTAGAATGTAATCTTTCAATATCACAATATCAATATCGTTTCCTGAATGTGAATTTGGCTTTACCAAGTTTATCTAATATATTGAATACTTATCTAAAGCGGTTACTTGGTTCAATCGTCTATGGTCTAAACAGATACGGTATTTTTGAATTCCTGAAATATCAATTTTTTTCTTAACTACACATGTTGAAGAGCTATATTTACTTTTAGTTTTTCTTATTATTTCACTTTTTTCCATTTCTATTATTTGCTTTCTTATTTCTTCTTCATGGTTTGGAGAAACACTTTAGAGCTTTGAACTGATGGGATGATCTGTTGTGGTTTTGATTTTGTGGACTATTGTATTAGTATTAGTTAGTTATTAGTAGTTGAATTCACTTGGTACTTTTGTTTTAACTGAAGAGCTGTCATTTTTATACCCCGATCCCATTGAAAATGGGAAAACAGGGTATAATGTTTTTGTTAAAAGTATGTAACAGGCAGAAGGAGGCGTGCCACACCCCCAAAAGTATATATATTCTTGATCAGGACGACAAGACAAGTTGATTGAGCCCTGTCCGTCTGTCTGTCCGTCCGTCCATCCGTCCGTCCGTCCGTCCGTATGTATGAACTCGTCGATCTCAGAACCTATAAGACTTGATTTTTTTTTGTTAGGCGCGTATATAGGACGCGCATATCGCTTTTGTTTCAGAAAATCGATAACTATTCCTGAATATTTGTTATCGATTTAAAACCATATGAAAAACCAGTTATGATTTTTTATCTTAAGAGCTAGAGTCTCCAAATTTTTCATGTAGCTTTATGTATATTTTTACCAATTTCGGTTTTTGTTACATTTGGATACCGGCCCCACATTTCCCAACAATTTTGAAAATTATTTTCAGTTGCAATATATATGGTGTTTGGTCTTTTTGAAAACTAAATCAATTATTTAAATCATATGGTGAAAGTTTCATCAAAATCCGTTGATAAACACAAAAGTTATTAAACAAAATGTTTGGCCAGATCAACAGCGATTGAACTGCAAAGCGCACACAGACCAGCTGGCGCTTATACATGTTCAGTATGTATACATGTGCACACATACATGCAAATGCTCGTGAACAAATTTTCTAAGAACCGCAATTGCCTTTGAGTTTGGGTCGAATTGTGTTTGAATTGTTTTTGCTACCTACTTCCAATTGCCGCTCGGCGCTGTGTGTCACAGTCGCAGGCGCTGTGTGCCGCTGTGCGAATATGTTTTCGATTCTTCTTCTTTAATAGTAACGGAGCAATTCTTGTGAGCTTGCAAAAGTGTGCTGGTATAATCTTTGTGTCGAATTTGTTTGCATAATTCCTCTTTGATCAACATTCTTAGTACCATTGACATAGATTTAAGTCGCGTGCTATGGTTGTACATGCGAGTTATGGACTATATTAAAAAAACTAAGGGCGGGTGGAATTAGGGTATCCCCTAGTCGGGCGCGCCGACTAGAGTTTTCTTACTTGTTATATCCTGAATCCATTGAAAATGGAAATTTCAGGGTATAATGTTTTTGTGCAAATGTATGTAACAGGCAGAAGGAGGCGTGCCACACCCCATAAAGTATATATATTCTTGATCAGCTCGACGAGCTGAGTTGAATTAGCCCTGTCCGTCTGTCCGCCCATCCGTGTAACCATGTGGATTTCTTAAAATTCTTTATTATCAATAACTATCGAAAATATCGCTTTGTTTTTGAGGTCTGGCGTGCACACCGTCAAAGATAGAATCGTGCACTAAGTTGTGTTTGATTGCTATATTGATCCGCACATTTTTGGATTTTTGATGCCACGCCCATTTCGCCCACAATTCAACAAAAACGATAACTCACGTATATCAAATACAAGAGACGTGAAATTTGGCAAATACATGGTACATTTGAATGTCACAATCATTCCCCGAAAATTTAATTAAGAACATAAGTCGAGAAAAAAAGTTATTAAACAATAAAGTTTCCATAGCACAGCCTTTTCTGCGTCCGCATAACTGCGCAGTACGCACATTACGTGCATGCATATGTTTGTGTGTGTGTGTGTGTGCATGTGCATGTGTTGTTTACTATTAATGAATAAGTGAAACTTTTTATGATTGGTATTACAGCTCAATGGATTCAGGGTATCTCTTAGTCGAGCAGTCTCGACTAGAGTTTTGTTACTTGTTTATATTTCCCTTAATAGTGCAAATAGTTTTTGAAAACTTTTCGATTATTTTATATCTTGATTTATGTATATTTTTCGTGTTTAATATACTTATAGTAGATTCACTATCTACTAAGAATAGAAAAGTATCCCCCTCGATAGTTCCCTTAATCAAAACTTTTCTTTTGTCCGAGGCTAGTTGGTAAAAAACTCTTCCTGTTTGTTTTCGTAATTTGAATTATTATTTACTTCTTCATCACTTAAATTGTCTACACTCATTGCTTCTAGTTGTGGTTGCTGATAAGAGGCTCAAAAACAAAACCAAATTTTCTATAGTTATCGATAATAAGGAAATGGGATGAGGCATTTTGCTTTTTATACCCTGATCCCATTGAAAATGGGAAAACAGGGAATAATGGTTTTGTTAAAAGTATGCAACAGGCAGAAGGAGTCGTGCCACACCCCATTAAGTATATATATTCTTAATCAGGACGACAAGACGAGTTGATTGAGCCCTGTCTGTCTATCTGTCCGTATGTATGAACTCGTCGATCTCAGAACCTATACGAGCTAGGGACTTGAAATTTTTTGTTATGCTCGTATATACGACGCGCATATCGAGTTTGCTTCAGAAAATCGATAACTACTCGTGAATATTTGTTATCGATTTAAAACCATATGAAAAATCAGCTAAGATCTTTTTCATCTTGAGAGCTAGAGTCTCCGAATTTCGCATGTACTTTTATGGATATTTTTTAAAATTTCGGTTATCACTACTTTTGGATAACGGCCCCCAATTTCCTCAAAATCTTAAAAGTTCAATGGCAAAAGTTATTAAACAAAATGTTTGGCCACAACAGAGATTGAAATGCACAGCGCACAGAAACAAGCTGGCGCTTATACATGTTCATTATGTATACATGTGCACACATACATTCAAATGCTCGCGCACAATATTTTAAGAATCGCAATTGCTTTGAGTTTGGATCGAATTGTGTTTGAATTGTTTTTGCTACCTACTTTCAATTACTGTGTGTTGCAGTGCGAATAAGTTTTCGATTCTTCTTCTTAAATAGTAACGGAACAATTCTTGTGAGCTTGTAAAAGTGTGCTGGTATAATCTTTGTCTAATTTGTTTGCATAGTTCCTCTTTGATCGACATTCTTAGTACCATTGTCATAGACTTATGTCGCGTGATATGGTTGTACATACGAGTTATGGACTATATTAAAAAACTAAGAGCGGGTGGGATTAGAGTATCCCCTAGTCGGCCGCGCCGACTACTGTTTTCTTGTTATTTGAAGGCTCTAGCTTTCGCTGTTTGCGCGATCGCTGCGTTCATACAGATAGACAGACGGACATGGCTATATCGACTCAGCTCATCGAGCTGATCAAGAATATATATACTTTAGGGGGTGTGGCACGCCTCCTTCTGCCTGTTACATACATTTTCACTAACCACAAAAGCTAGAGACTTCAAATAAAAAGCAAAATACTCGATAATACCATACGCTGTACGAGTTTATTTTTTTTTTTCGATAACTTCCCATTCCTTTGTTATCGATAACTATCGAAAATATCGCTTTGTTTTTGAGGTCTGGCGTGCACACCGTTAAAGATAGAATCGTGCACTAAGTTGTGGTTGATAGTTATATTGATTCCGCACATTTTGTCATTTTTGGATTTTTGATGCCACGCCCATTTCGCCCACAATTCAACAAAAACGATAACTCAAGTATATCAAATACTAGAGACTTGAAATTTGGCAATTAGGTACATAATCATTCCCCGAAAATTTCATTAAGAACATAGGTCGAGAAAAAAAGTTATTAAACAATAAAGTTTCCATAGCACAGCCTCTTCTGCAGCCGCAAAACTGCGCAGTGAGCATATTACGTGCATGCATATGTTTGTGTGTGTGTGTGTGCATGTGTTGGTTACTATTAATGAATAAATGAAGCTCTTAATGATTGGTATTACAGCTCAATGGATTCAGGGTATCTCTTAGTCGAGCAGTCTCGACTAGAGTTTCGTTACTTGTTTAAGACTATAATATTATTTTTGAGTCGGTTTCATGTTCTCCATTTCAGTTGCAATGGATCCAATCAGGCATAATGAATATCAAACACATCAGCATAACTCCAACCATCCACAACATCAACATATAAATCCGTATTCACAATACGTGGTTCATAGCCCACCTACATATCACTATCAGCACCACCAGGAACAGCGACCTGCTGCAACTCCACTGCAACAACAAGAACCGTCTCAGCAACACCTGCCAATACATCCGCATTACCAATTGGGTAATAGGAGTTCCATTTACCCGAATTCGGTCAATTACCATAACATACAGCCAGTAGATGCCGAATGTTCCCAAACCACATATGTGATGAGTGCACGTAGTTGTGCTGGCGATGGTGAAACTGTTATTAATTCGGGTAGTGGAACACATACAGCATCATCGATGATGCCGCCAATAGATGCTGCTACTACTATATCTGGGGATGATCCTCATTTACAGTACTATACTTCCAACCGAGAATTGTCAGTCGGCACGAAGTCAGCGGAATCGACGTCTTTTCCTAGCTGGCAGTACAAAACGTACGGTCCAAACGGAATAACACCTGCACGACACCACAGTGGCTCAATATATAATTCGCCCCATTGGGGGCAGGATGAGCGACAGCGTCGGTCGCATTCAGTACATCACCAATCGCGTTTAGGCCTTAATAAATCTCAGACGGCAACACCACATTGTGGAATCACAAACATAAGCATTGGAAGCGGAAACGGAAGCGAGAACAATTTGTGCTACGACACGGACACTATCAAATACTCCACAGTGGGATCAAACGCTAAGATCGTTAAGTGTGTACCTGCATCTATTTCTCGTTGCGAGCCATGTGAGCACGTAACTAATCCCAGTAATGCATTACTGACTACAAGCGATCAGCAGCCCAGTCCTAATTATGCTCGAAGGTGTCCACAGCATTATGAACCGCCAACAGATCAACGAAGCTCCATTCATAAAGAAACTTCACCACAAACGCAACAACTCCAACAGCAACATAAAAGTCTTTACATGCCTTCAAACTTTCAAAATACCGTACATAATGCCATTGAAAAATATGTTCGTGAGACTGCACCGGCGCCCACTTTGGATTATAGACGCAGAAGCATTACATATACAAATGCGTCAACCAATTACTATGGTATATCAGATGTTGCAGGAAACAAAAGTAGTGGGTGCAATGGTGAATGTGCTAAATTGGAGACGGAGTCAACAACGTTGGCCCGGGCTTCACTTTATCATAATCCTTACAATCCGCCTACAGCCCCACCATCAAGTCCCTTCCAAGACAAGGAGTTTTCAGTTCCCGTTACTATGCCCTGCGATACATCGCCATTGACACATGCTTATCCCACAAAGAATTGCAAACTTTTGCCTCAGCATGGAAAGACAACCACGGCAGTGACGACAATCGCTGCTGATAATGTACGCAGTTCCTTCAGCTTCATGAATAACTATGCTACACATAATAATATTGTAACGCGGACTCCAGCATCTGATCAAGTGACTACTCCCTTCTCAACGCAGCAGTCGTATAGTCATAAACCGACTCCTACAGGCAGTACACATCCATCTTTTTCAAATTACACTACACTACAAGTATATCCACACGGGGCGGACATATGCTGTCCTCCGTCCAAGGTTTCAAAATTAGCACTGTCGTTGCAATCTGGCCCAAAGAAAACTTCTCCCAATGCTAGGCCCAATTACAGGGAGCTAATCAATGACATGTTAAAGCGTAATACGACCAGTGAAGAAGAACTTAACCTTCAAATTATCAAAAAGACGCTCAAAATGGAAACGCCGGTGCATAGAAATAAAGAGCAGTCACCAATAACAATTACAGTTCCTCCAATCTCTGTTCCGGCTATACACCAACCACAAGCACAACTAAATCCGCAACCATCGTCAGAGGTACTGTTGTTACCCACTGCGATTACCACCAGCTCACCTTTGGATTTGTCCATGCGCACAATCAAACAAACCGCAGACTCTACAGAACAAAAATATCAGCGCGAGCCAACCACTTCCATTGATTGGGGTACAGGCACATGTTTGGGTCTGCCCCGCTTTGATATAACACCAAATTTTGCTCGCACAAATAGGAAAGCATCAAGCCCGTCAGCTGCATTGCCGACGGCAGTGATACAACAGGCGCCACCTAATACAGTGTTATCCGTTGAAGCTACGCCTATGGTGATTAAGGCGGCACAGCAATTGCGGCCCAGCGTATTGGAAACAAATCCTTTTGCTAAGCGACCGCAACTGCCTTCCGAGACGAAAGTCATATCATTGTCAAAAGCAAGGCCTAATCCCAACATATCTAGCGCAATCACGTCAAATGCCCATAGCAGCAGCAACCCGAACTATTTGGGACGCAAGCGGCATCTACAAGAGTATAATCAAGCCACAGCAGCGGCGGCAGCAGCAGCAGCAGCGGAAGAAGCAGCGGTTGAAGCACCAGCCAAAACCACGCGTCTGGAAATTGCTCAGACAAAAGATATTATTGCCACCTCAGTGCCAGTCATAACAAACAATAAGAAAGCTTCCCTGGAAAATCATCTGGAACAACATATAATGCCCTCCATTAACCGTATTATTATTTGTTCACATCCAAATCAGGAGCAGTTGGCTGTACCAAAAATAGAACCACGTATACGAACGAAGGCAGAGCTTAAAGGTTTCACCTTTACGCCACCAGCTCCGGAAATTATTAATTCAACAAAAAAAACTATAACTACAATACCAGGAGAAGCCCTAACGGCAAATGACATTGAATCTAAAAACATTTTTTCAGCAGGTAATCTGAATAATCGCATACAAATCAAATTCGAGCCAGTACCTACACCTACACTGCATCTCGACGTGGAGGGTGGCGACACTCCAAGCTTCGATAGTACCAGTCTCTTTGACTGGGGTAGTACGTGCAACAATTTCGTAGAGCAGCTACTAAGCAAAACGATGCCCACGAAAGCAACACTAGGCTACGAAAACAGTGCCCCAGCTAGCCGAATAAAGCTGGATCTTAGCGAGGATGATCTACCAGTGGCGCGGATTCTGAAGAGACATCCGCTATCTGCGGATATTGAATCGGCGGCAACTACGACTACACAACTGACCAACATAAATGGTATCGCATTCGGCGTCGCTCAGAAGAAGTTAAGCAAGACAGAGCGTGAAAAGAAGCGACTGATACAAGAGCAGCGTATAGCGGCACGCTTGGCACCAACTGCTGGTCTGAGTAGCAGCTCTGATAGCGACACAACTGAGTTACATAAGCGTAAGACAGCCAGGCAAAAGAAGCCACTTATGCGTAAGACTAAGGCACGTTGCGCAGAAGAGAAAGAGATGCAATTGACGTATCGGGAGCAATCAAGCAGTGATGAACAAGAGCTAGAACAGGAAATCATTAGCTCGTGCAAAGAACTAAACTCGATGAATGTGACGAAAATCAGGATACCCACAACTAAGGAAAATAAGTCCCAATACTCAATTGACAAATTCGAAAAAAATAATGCCGAAAAAGAAGGAGGAAGAGTGATAGAGGAGAAACAAACCCCAAATGACAAATGCGGAAATAAAAGTAGCTTAAAACGAAGTTACAATAGTGACGATTGTTCATCGCTAAAGGAGCACCAGGATGAGGAAGATGCAGATGTCAAGAAAGAAGAGAATCCGAATGTTAAGGATAATAGCGTTGGCATTAGGAATAAGTGTAAATCAAAAATCACTTTTGGAAATCGCATAGCACATAACACCATGACACGATCCAAAAGAAAAAAGGAACTTGAATATCAGTTGGCGAACAGTAAAGTACTACGCAATGATAAAATCATAAGAAATTCAACAACAAAGATCAAGCGAAAATACGTACGCAAATTGGTGCCAGATGCCAAGAAAGAAATTATGAAATCGCGATTGCGAAATAAACACGATTCTTCTAACGATCGGTCCCAATTGTCAGGACGTAAGTTCAAGAGCAATCCCAAACACAACTCCGGCCGTTTGAACACTAAGAATACCCACATCAGCCAAACAAATACAACTCAGCAACAGCTGTTTTTGGAAGAATATCACTATAAGTTGGCGCTTAAGATACCAAAACGCTTGATCTCCATCAACAAACTGAGCAAAATACCTCAAGTAGCCGAATCCTTACCGGATCTAGAGAGTGGTCACTATCTCACTCAGGATATAGATTCCTTTAAATCCACTCGAGGGCGTAAGCCACGATTTAAACAGCAGCAATCGCAGCTCCAGCAAAATGCGACACCTAAATCGTTTATCGATGTACTTCATCTTCGCGTTACCAGTAAGGGCAGCCAACAACAACATACCAACAAAAGAAGCAATCAAAAGAATGTGAATAACTGCGCCACAAGCCTACATAATTATAGCGAAACCTCACAGACTTCTGCCTCTTATTCGATGTATGAGCAGTTGCAGGAGGCGACAGAGCACAGTGCGGAGGACAGCCTGAGCAAGCGTCACTTCAGCATATTTGATACGAAAGTACTGCAGAGTAAAACACGCACAGAATCCAAATTGCAGCAGCGACGCGAGATCATTCGCGAAATTTTTGTCGGCACTGAACGACCGGCCTCAGCACCGCCAGAATGTGCACAGCAGGATCAGTCCGGCGAGGAAAGATCCTCATTAAGCTATCAACAATATGAGGACTTTTTAGACCAAATGAATCGAATTGTTACCGCCAATAACAACAAGCTTTCCCGGCACAGCATTTGCGGTGAAGTCAAACAAAAGGATGAAACCGATGTGCCCAGTCGACCTATAGCCTATAAGCGAAAGTATTTACGTCGCAAAGGCAGCTCGGGATTTGACTATATACGAAAAAAAAAGCGACCCACACATCACCATCAGAGCACCCTCAATATCATATCCGGTGAAAGTACAACAAACAACATTGCAGCAACCGCTGCAGAAACGGCAAACGATGTTGCTGTTGCTGCGACAACAACTGATGAGCGTCTTGATGATACCGACAGTACCATTGCGGGTAGTAATTCCCTTTTGCCAAAGACGATCAAGACCGAAATGGACGTGTGCCGTGAGATACAGAAGTGGGTGCTAAACAAAGGTGTCGGTCAGAGCACAATGCACAAGGCAGCTCGCCAAGGATTAATCGATGTAATTGTATACTGCTTGGACCGCATGGGCTTAAATCCGGATCTGAAAGACAATGCTGGTTATACACCGTTACACGAGGCCTGCACACAAGGTTGGTTAGAAATAGCCAGGATTCTTTTGCAGTTTGGTGCCAATCACTCAGAGGCCGCACAGTCGGGAATTCGACCTCTGCATGGAGCTATAGAGAATGACCATGAAGAAGTGGTTCGATTATTATTATCATATGGCGCTGATCCGTTGCTGGCAACTTACTCAGGTAACTGGAAAAAATTAACTAATAACATTTTTATATACTATTCATTACGGTTATAAGGTTATTATAATGGTTTTGTTAAAATTATGCGACAGGAAGAAGGAGGCGTGAAAGCAGCAGGTATATTTACATTCCATGATCTATATACTTGATCAGGAAGACGATCGGGCGTGAGACTTGAAATTTAATTAGCCCATATATATCGCCTATTGAGTTTGTTTTAAAAGTTATCAATTTTGCGGCTCTAGCTCTAAAACGGTAGAAGATATAGTTTTATCCGATTTTCCACGCCCCCAAGGAGCGTAGATATTGTTAATCTTATATATGCAGATATGCACGTGCTCTGCATACAGCGCAGTTTACGCTGCGGCAGCGTTGCGGCTACAGCATAAGCTTTACAATGGAAATTCAATTTTGAATAATTTTTTTCCATATATACTTTTTTAATAAATTTAAAGTGAAGAGTGTTGACATAAATATGTAACTATTTCCTAATCTCAGTTATACGGAAATATAAACAAAGCCAAATTATCGATTGTTTTCGATAATAAGGAAATGAGTTGAGTTATCGAAAAATATATAAAATAGCGTATAGTATAACGAGCATTCTGTTTATACACTGAATCCATTGAAAATGGAATTTTAGGGTATAATGTTTTTATAAAGATGTATATAACAGGCAGAAGAATGCGTGCCACACCCCATAAAGTATATATATTCTTTATGAGCTCGACAAGCTGAGGTATAATGTATTTATAAAGATGTATATAACAGGCAGAAGAATGCGTGCCACACCCCATAAAGTATATATATTCTTTAAATATAAAGTATATATATTCTTCTTGCCCTGGCCGTCCATCCATGTAAACGCTTGGATTTCTTATACAACAAAAGCTAGAGACTTGAAATAAAAAGCAAAATGCTCGACAATACCATACGCTAAAGAGTTAATTTTTTCGAGAACTCATCCCATTTCTTTATAATCGATAAAAATCGAAAATATCGCTTTGTTTTTTAGACCTAGCGTGCCCAACTTTGGAATTTTCACAAATCCCATAAATAAAATACTAGAGACTTGGAAGAAAGGTACATTTGAATGTCAGTATTATAACCTGATTAAGAATGTATTACAATTAAGTTTCCACAGTATAGCCTATGCTGCAGCGGCAGCGGTAGCTCTGCTACCTTATAACTGCGCAGTACGCATATTGCGTGCATGTTTGTGCGTGCGTATGCATGTGTGTGTGTGCGTGTGTTGTTTGCTATTAATGAAAAAATTAAACTTTTAATGATTATAATTACACTTCAAGAGATTCAGGGTATCTCTTAGTCGAGCCGTCTCGACTAGAGTTTTGTTACTTGTTTTAATATATTATTTAAATATGATCGTTTTTATTATTTTAAAGGTCAAACCCCACTAATGTTAGCTTCAAGCAAATTGATGTGTGGCATTTTAAACAATCACCTAAGCGACGCACAAAGTGCGGCTGTTGACATAAAACCAATGCGATTTCAGGGGCCTTGGGAGATATTTGGTAAAAGTTATACAGATACTTAAATATATATTGAAGCAATTTCAAACAAACTTTTTTTTACGTACTTATAGATGAAAAAGAAAATGGTTTTAATATATTTGATAATGTACCGAATAAAGCATGTGATATGAGCAGAGCTCAACATACAGCAAGCAGTAAACTGGAATGCAGTCATGGCGACAACGACAATCCAACAAGGCCCAAAATCAACAGCATGAGCAATAAAAATGTATTATTGTGCGAAAAGGGAGAGAGCAAAGAAATAATTAATCATGATGGGGAGATAAATGCGAAGACTGCAACAAAAAGAATAATAGCATTAACAGCATCAACAACATTAAAAAAAACAGAAGCAACAACAGCAACGGAAAAAATAGAGTCTGGCGCGGTCTTAGAAGATACAAACAACAACCATAATAATAGCAAAAAGAATGATAATAATTTTGAGAAAAGTGTAACATGCGTTGTGAATAGCAAGAATGAGGTTAAACAGGAACCACAAGATGATGAGAATTACAATATAAATATTAATGTAAGAGATAATGATGATCGGAATGGTCCAGTCCATAATGATGATGAAGACGATTTTGATGACGACAGAGAAACGTTGGCAGACGAATTAAACGGTGATATTTTTAAATTCGAAGAAGCCGATGTGCCCTTACCGCCACTGTACTTGCTCAAAGATGAGGGAAGTGATAAATGGGTACTCCTTAATGATTTGTGCAATTTACTTAAAGTTAAATCGAAAGATACTCTGCTTAATAAAGTAAGCTACAAAATAAACAGAATCGCTTAAATATTTTTATTTTTATTGATTTTCTCTCTATTAAATAGATCTGTCCAAATGGCAACGGTCTGGTCAGCAACCAGAAGCAACTGCTGAGAGAGTTCAAAGTTAACGACTTTCTGGAGCAAGCCACTTGCCTGCAGCTCCTGTGTGCCGGCGAGAAATTGAATATGTTCAGCTCCTCAAAGGTTGTGCTTATCAGATACAACGAGAGCGTTAAAAATTTGTTGGGTGTTAAAACAATTTTAATGAAATTTTAGGACTCTGTTGTGAATTTGAAGGCACTAGATAGTATACACTTATTAAATGTATTTATATATATATATATATATATATATATATATATATATATATATATAAAATTGAATTTATACGTATATATAAGGCAAATTTAGGATAATCTTATAAAAAAAAATAATTAAAGCTAAGTGCAAAGTGATACAAAGGTGCTATACCCACACACTCAACAAAAAAAAATACATAAAGGACAGACAAAAAAAAAAAAAAAGTAGTAGCGGAGAGCACTCAATAAATCAGCCAATTGAAATATTATGTAATTAAATTTTTGGTTTTTAATCAAAGTAACAAATTGTAGTAAATATGTAATGAGAATAAAGAGTAATGGATATTAATAATACAACAATGATGTTTTATGTATTTTGAAATGACATAACGTATAAAAAGATTATAAATTACATATTATTAAACACTCCAGTGTGCATATTCAAATAAATATGTTATTCAAACTATTACTTTGGAATATAGATATATAACTTTTTGATGTAATATTAATGTAATAATAAGTTAATGTTAAACTCAAAGAATACTTCGTGGCAATTTATATATATGTATAAATAGAAAACAGCAACCATGTCCAATGAATATATTTTTATGAAGAAATGTAATTGGAATAACAAACCTAATCAGGAAGACAACCTATTTTCCTATCAATAAAATTTTGTTTCGTGTTTGAAAATTGTAAATCGAATGCTTTGAATTTTTTACCACCATTGCCCATTTTTACTTTTTCATGTTTATATTTCTTTAAGCTGATTTATCAACAAAGTGGAATTTGAATAGCATTAGGTAAAATAAATATAGCAAGCAAAAAAAATCTAGTTAGGCACACTTCACCAAATCTCAGGCCGCATTTTATTTGTCATGGCGTGTACTAACTTAATAGTTTACTACCATGGCATTCGAATATGCAAGGCAAATAGCTTGACAATACGCCTAGTACCAGTAGTGAGTTTCTGCCCATTGGAACAGGTATTCCATAACTGGTTGTATGCAGAGCTATAACACTCCGCAACCACAGCCCCCATGAAACTTACCTCAATGAGCTAGTACGACATGGAATATTGTGATGCGGGGAAACTTTTCCCTACTGGCTCACCAGTGGTACCGAAACTTTGAGAGTGGTGACCCCCATTCGTTCAATCCCAATAGATTCTCCCGTCGGGCATAAGCTCCTGTGGCATTAGTTGCCGCTTACGACAAGCCACTGCTGTAGAGCTAAATTCTATTACCCAGCGTCTACGAGGGAGTTACATGCACTACTTTGACTACTGTCTTTTCGTTCATTAAATCCAAGAGGATCATGCTGGAACGTCCGTATAACTTAGTATAAGCACCACCAGCTCCACCTCTATGGATATGCAACATTTTGTCCTACAGATGTTTGTTACGACTTTTCGTTTCTTATTGATCGTGCCAAGATCATGACAAGGCACTACAATAAGTATCGATTGTTTTCGGTCAAGGGTATACACTCAAGCCTCAAGCGGATTCCCCAGATTCGTCACTAAAATGACCACCATTTTCTACGTTTTTGTTGTTTGCGTGCACCACCACTCACAACGGTGACTTCCGCTTCTGTAGATTATCCACTTCCGTAGATCATCCATTCCGTAGATCATCCACTTTCACCGAACCACCACGTCATGTGTGTTACCAGGTTACCACTGACCATCCTTTTTGCCTAGGGTCTGGATTATTCCATTTCTAGGTCATGCAACATGTTACGCCGCGTGTAAATATCGCGGTTTTTGTAACTTCCAACAGGCCTCAACTTCCGGATTGAAATTCCTTCCACATCAGCAAACTACCTTGTAGTACCATGCTGTTAACCACACTGGGAACACCTCAGACAATTAGATTTTCCACAGTTAATCATCGTCATCACAGTGCTGCCGCAACTAGCATGTAACTACCTCGCAGGGGAGGTATTCTTCTGCCTCGCGTCTTCGTGAGAAGGCAGATAGTTACAAATGAATCTCATAATGTCTAAAAAAACGTATTAAACAATTAAGTTTCCATAATACAGCCTATTCTGCAGCCGCAGTGCTGTGCCGCATATCGCGTGCGTGCGTATTCTTGTGTGTGTGTGTATGAAAGTGTTGTTTGCTATTAATGAATAAATGCAACTTTTAATGATAGTTATTACAGCTCAAGGTATATCTTAGTCGAGCCGTCTAGAAGGAAGCGTGCCACACCACATAAAGTATATATGTATATTCTTGATCAGCTCGACGATCTGAGTTTAATTAGCCCTTTTCGTCTGTCCGTCCGTCCGTCCGTGTAAACACGTGGATTTCGTGGACTTCAAATAAAAAGCAAAATGCTCGATAATACCATACGCTGCACGAGTTTATTTTTTTTCGATAACTCGTCCCATTTCCTTATTATAGATAACTATCGAAAATATCACTTTGTTTTTGAGGCCTTGCGTGCACACCGTTAAAGATAGAATCGTGCACTATTGCAATTGTGATTGATTGCTATATTATAAATAAAGTTTCCATAGTACAGCCTCTTCTGCAGCCGCAAAACTGGGCAGTAAGCATATTACGTGAATATTCGTGCATGCATATGTTTATGGGTGTGTGTGTGTGTGCATGTGTTGTTTACTATTAATGAATAAATTAAACTTTTTATGATTGGTATTACAGCTCAATGGATTCAGGGTATCTCTTAGTCGAGCAGTCTCGACTAGAGTTTTGTTACTTGTTTATTAATAAATAAAAGAAGCCTTAATGATTGCTTTATATTAACTCGAAGGATTCAGGGTATCTATTAACCGAGCCGTCTCTACTACGGTTTTCATACTTTTTATACCCTAATCCAATTAAAAATGGAAAAATAGGGTATAATGGTTTCGTTAAAAGTATGAAACAGACGGAAGGGGGCTTGCCACACCCCATAAAATATATGTATTCCGTATATATTTGAATACCACGCGCATTCCTGAATAATTGTTATCGATTTAAAAGCATACGAAAAAACATTAACGATTTTGTATCTTTGTCATCTTAAAAGTTGGAGTATCCAAATTTCACATGTAGCTTTATGTATATTTTTACCATTTCTGTTTTGTTAGATTTGGATAACTGTCCCCAATTTCCCCAAAATTTTTTTTTGACTCCATTGAAAATGGAAATTTCAGGGTATAATGTTTTTGTGCTAATGTATGTAACAGGCAGAAGGAGGCGTGCCACACCCCATAAAGTATATATATTCTTGATCAGCTCGATGAGCCGAGTTGAACTAGCCCTGTCCGTCTGTCCGTCCGTCCGTGTAAACACCTGGATTTCTGCAACCACAAAAGCTAGAGACTTCAAATAAAAAGCAAAATGCTCGATAATACCATACGCTTTACGAGTTTATTTTTTTTTTCGATAACTCGTCCCATTCCTTTTTTATCGATAACTATCGAAAATATCGCTTTGTTTTTGAGGTCTGGGGTGCACACCGTTAAAGATATAATCGTGCACTAAGTTGTGGTTGATAGCTATATTGAATCCGCACATTTTGTCATTTTTGGATTTTTGATGCCACGCCCCTTTCGCCCATAATTCAACAAAAACGATAACTCACATATATCAAATACTAGAGACTTAAAATTTGGCAAATAGGTACATTTGGATGTCATAATCATTCCCCGAAAATTTCATTAAGAACATAGGTCGAGAAAAAAAGTTATTAAACAATGAAGTTTGCATAGCACAGCCTCTTCTGCAGCCGCAAAACTGTACATTGAGCATATTACGTGCATGCATATGTTTGTGTGTGTGCATGTAATTGGTTACTATTAATGAATAAATGAAGCTCTTAATGATTGGTATTACAGCGCAATGGATTCAGGGTATCTCTTAGTCGAGCAGTCTCGACTAGAGTTTCGTTACTTGTTAAAATTATGTTCAGTTGAAAAAATGGGATGTGTGTGATGGATTTTGATTAAAAAAAAAAAAAAAAACAAAAAAAAATTAATTTCATATGTTGAAAGTTTCATAAAAATCCGTTGATAAACATAAAAGTTATTAGGTAAAATGTTTGACCACTTAGCAACAGCGTACGAAAGGCAGAGCGCGCAGAGCCAACCCGACGCTTATGCATGTTCATTATCTATACATGTGCACACATGCATTCGAATGCTTGCGTACTATATTCTAAGAATTGCTTTTGAATTTGTGTAGAATTGTGTTTGAATTGTCTTTCAATTGCCCGGCCTTTAAATTAGCAGCTCGGTGCTCTGTTAAGCAGTGCGAATATGTTTTCGTTTCTTCTTCTTTAATAGAAATAGTAACCCCCTAACCCGGGGTATATAATAACTCGTACTATGTAGAACCTCAGCAAAAGCCCACGTGGTTAATTTGGAGGCGTTTCCTCCTCCTGTAATGATACAGTTTTATCCAATTTGCAAAGCTACCAATGGGCGTAGATATGTGCTCCATCTATTTATCTTGCTTCGTCAACAGGAACCTATGTCTTAAATATCAATTTTCAAGCTCTTTATCTAGTAGTGACTCTGGCTTATAGGACTTCGCATGTTCTTGATTGTCACGCTTATTATTTTGATACTTTATCAGACAATCATACACAGAAGTCTACATTTTAAATTTCAATATACGTTTATAATGAAATTTTCAGGGCATAATTTAAATGTACTTATCTGCAAAATCTCATGCTCTAGTATTTCATATGATTTATCATTTTTGGTGAATTGCGTCCAAAGATGACAAAATATACATATTCAATATAGCAATCAACGCAGCGATGAACGCTGCGACTGAAAAACAAAACCAAATTCTCGATAGTTCTCGATAATAAGGATATGGGTTGAGTTATCGGAAAAAAAACTTGTACTGCGTATGGTATTATCGATCATTTTACTTTTTATTTCAAGTCTCTAGTTTTTGCTGTTTGCGAGGTGCCTGTGTTTATACGGACGGACAGACGGACAGCTCTTTGATCTGATCAAGAATATATATACTTTTGGGGGTGTTGTACGACTCCGTCTGCCTGTCACATATATTTTCACAAAAAGTTTTATGCCCTGAAATTTCATTTTCAATGGATTCAGGGTATAATAAAAAATATTAAGCAAATTCAAGTATCTAGTTCTTATAGGTTCTGAGATGCGTCCTTACATACGGACAGACGAGTTTATTGGGTATTTAACTAATTTCAAAATTGAAGATAATGATTATTAATTATAGGCGCTTATTAGATCCATTTTATTCCGATAGATGGCGTTATTTAAAGCTATTCAAATGCGTTGCACAGTTGCTTTGATATACAAAAGCTTTAAGCTTAAAGCTCATGACGCTGCTTTTCATATGATTGCCGTCCTTGTTCTTCAAATGCGCGTTTACAGGCCAAGAATAATTTTGCATTGTTGCTGCTAGCTGTCTTATACACGTCCTTCTCCCCTCACTATATTTTATTCTACAACCACTGTCAACTTTTATGGTTGTGTGCATGTGTGTGCTGTATTCGTATGTGCTTTCCTCTTCTTTTACCTACGCCAACAACTTCTCTACTCTTACTGTGTTCCCGTTTCTGTTGGCCTACAGACCTAATTTTGGCGTGTGTTGTTTGCTGTGTATAGTTTTTCCGAAAAACTCGAAATAAAAATATAAACTAAAAGCAACTAAATTTAAGAAGTGTACGTGTCTCTGTGTCAACGAACGTATTGATTGAAATGGTCAGAGCATAGCTATTGCTCTGATACGCAAGATGAAAATGTGTGTTAATATGCAAGACTAGCAATAGCATCTGAAGCTACTGTTAATAACGGGAGTGCAAGTTTATTAAAATTATCACATGAACACGTTTATATACTCTTTTGCTTAGTCACAGAAATGGAGCAGAGCAGCGAAAATAATAAAATTGGAGCGCTCCATGCCAGCCAGTCGCAATAACAGCTAGTAAATGCTTGTAATTTTGTGTGTATAATAAGTGCGCGGTGTTCTCATGTGTTAGTTTGTTTATGTGTACTAGGGAATTGCAATTTGTTTTTGTAGGAAAAGCTTTTCGCTTGTTGCGCGTGCTCGTCTTTTACTTTGCTTCATTCTCGCCTTTGCCGTTTTGCAAGAACTTTTCGTAGTTCGACGCGGCATAATTGCAATAATTTTGTTGTTATTATATATACATACATACAAATGTATATAAGATAGAAGGAAGCAGAAAACGCCGATCGCTACCGTCACCCATACTAAAAACCAATTCAATGCGCTAAAGAACGAATAGGCAGAGCAAAAACGAAAAAAGCAACTGAATTGGCGCAGCGCAAATAATATGAACATATACTAACGACGGAAACAACAACAAAAATAATAAGAGTGAGCGCGACTGTATTCGTGACTGCCACAGAAAAATGCTGAAAAAGCTCTCGACAACGACTTTGCAGCTGCTGCTGGCGCAGGCGGAAACTGCATCAGTGCCGATCGTAGCGGGAAAAGAGATACAGGGGCAGAATGAATCACGATAATTCTTTGTGCGAATAGCCGTGTGAAGTGTACAAACAAATAGAGAAGGTGGACGGGACGAAAAAAAACAGCAACAATCATAGCACTTTTGCTTTCAGTCCCAACTGGTTTAAAGAGCGACAAAAAGAATTAACACAGTATATTGTGCGCCCAAAAGACGACGGAGCATGTTGTGATGTATGTTGATTTAGCAGCGCATGTAAATCGTTGAAGCTGACAGAAAAAAAAATAGCTAATTTTTTTAGCACGAAAAAGGTTTGTGACATATCTTTATTCTTTGGCACATCCCTTTTGATTGCGTGAGCGCCATTAGACATTACCTTATCTTCCAGATCTGCTAGAGAAATTGAGAGTAGTATATATTCGAATTAAAATAGTTCTAAGATTTTCCCATTACACCCAGTAGGGACGAGGCAGATCAAGATATAATAGAAAAGCGTTTAAAACCCTAGACCAAAAACAAGTAAGAACACTCTAGTCGAGACGGTTTGACAAAGAGATACCCTGAATCCTTTGAGCTGATATACCAATCATTAAAAGATTGTTTTATTCATACAGTGACTCACAGCTAATTTCATGCAGCGGTATAGTAAAACTTTAAAGCCGTATTCCCACTAGACCAGGAGAGAAAAAATATTTAAATGAGGTCTTATTTATTAGTCATTCATTATTTATTAAGGCACTTCATTATTTTTCTATTCTAACAAATAACATTTAAAGCTAAAGAAAACTAAAATAACTGGCTTTTTCTATGTCACAGCTTATTTCGCTCACTGCACTTAACACTATAAATTATTAACAAATTCTTAAATTAGTATTTTGTTTGACTTCCTTTTTTTACGTGATTCCATCGTTCTTACCAATTTTTTGGGTGACTTTGCTTGAGATTTTTTTCCATTCTTCCAATAAGGACGTTTTGAGGTCATTTTTATTAGATATTGACCACAATAAGTGTTTTTTTGACATACGTTCTTAATAAAATATTCAGGGCATAATTATGAAATTTATATGGGCCTATTTGACAAATTTCAATTAAACGGACGGACGGACAGAGATAGTTCAACACAGCCTCCTTCTGCCGGTTTCTTACATACATTTTCACAAAAGCATTATACCCTGAAATTTCATTTTCAATGGATTCATGGTATAACAAGTAACAAAACTCTAGACGAGACGGATCGACCAAGAGATACCCTGAAGCTGAATTACCAATCATAAAAAAAAAAACAGTTTTATTCATTAAAAGCAACACACATAAGCATGCATATGCAAGCGCTCTGTCACTGCGCAGTTTACGCAGCGGCAGCATAGGCTGTACAATGAAAACTTAATTTTTATACCCTGATCCCATTGAAAATGGAAACACAGGGTATAATGTTTTTGTTAAAAGTATGTAACAGGCAGAAGGAGGCGTGCCACACCCCCAAAAGTATATATATTCTTGATCAGGACGACAAGACAAGTTGATTGTGCCCTGTCCGTTTGTCTGTCCGTCCGTCCGTCCGTATGTATGAACGCGTCGATCTCAGAGCCTATAAGAGCTAGAGGCTTGAATTTTTTTTGTTAGACGCGTATATACGTCGCGCATATCGAGTTCGTTTCAGAAAATCGATAACTATTCCTGAATATTTGTTATCGATTTAAAACCATATAAAAAATCAGTAATGATTTTTTATCTTTTTTATCTTAAGAGCTAGAGTCTCCAAATTTTGCATGTAGCTTTATGTATATTTTTCGGTTTTTGTTACATTTGGATACCGGCCCAAAATTTCCCCAAAATTTTGAAAATTATTTTCAGTTGCATATATGGCAATATATATAGTGTTTGGTCTTTTTAAAAATAGCCATAATTATTTAAATCATATGGTGAAAGTTTCATCAAAATCCGTTGATAAACACAAAAGTTATTAAACAAAATGTTTGGCCAGATCAACAGCGATTGAACTGCAAAGCGCACAGAGACCAGCTGGCGCTTATAAATGTTCATTACGTATACATGTGCACACATACATGCAATTGCTTGCGAACAAATTTTCTAAGAAACGCAATTGCCTTTGAGTTTGAATTGAGTCGAATTGTGTTTGAATTGTTTTTGCTACCTACTTTGAATTGCCGCTCGCCGCTGTGTGTCGCAGTCGCAGGCGCTGTGTGTAGCTGTGCGAATATGTTTTCGATTCTTCTTTAATAGTAATGGAACAATTCTTGTGAGCTTGGAAAAGTGTGCTGGCATAATCTTTGCGTTGAATTTGTTTGCATAATTCCTCTTTGATCGACATTCTTAGTACCATTGGCATAGATTTAAGTCTCGTGATATGGTTGTACATACGAGTTATGGCTATATTAAAAAACTAAGAGCGGGTGGGATTAGGGTATCCCCTAGTCGGGCGCGCCGACTAGAGTTTTTTTACTTGTTATACCCTGATTCCATTAAAAATGGGAAAACAGGGTATAATGGTTTTGTTAAAAGTATGTAACAGGCATAAGGTGGCGTGCTACTCACCATAAAGTATATATATTCTTGATCAGTACGACAAGCCGAGTTAATTGAGCTATCAAACGCAATTGCGATTCTTAGAATATAGTGCTCAAGCATTTATAAGGAACTTATCGGAGTGACACACAGCCTAATGACGCAGCAAAATCATTAGATTCCAATGTTTTGTCGACACTTGAATCAACCAGTTTCCGAGTCACTTCTGCCGTTATTTTGCCCCATTCTTCTTTGATGATCACCTGTGCCATATAATACGATATTATGGTGCACTGCCTAATCCTACACTCGAGTAAATCCCACAGAAGTTCAATAGGATTCAGGTTGGGAGATTGGTCCTCAGATCTTCAAGATTCTCAATCTTTAATTTCTGGGTACTTTAGTGTACATTTTAATTTAGAATCTAAGTCCTTGTGGTGAATTGTTGGCTCTATAAAGATCAGATTTCCAACTCCATTGGCCGCATTGACCAAATCCTTCATGTTTAACGGCCGAAACTACATATTCTCTTCTTTCCATTTATGCCTCATATGCAGAGCTTGCTCTCAACTGAAAAAATTACCTTGTTCCAGAAGCTTGAAGGCTTACAAAAGTGGTCATTTGCGAAATCCATACGTTCTTTCATATTGACCTCTGATATGTGTGGTTTCCGACGAGCAAAACTAGCATGATAACCGGGACGAGCAACATGACAATTAATACCGAATGATATCGGAAAGGGATTTGGCTAATCCTTCTTCCAGTTGGACAATACGTTTTCTTTTCTCAATCTGTCAACAACTAAAGTCTGCCAGATCGTGGCTTTAACAATATAAAACCAGACGACACGTAAGTTGTCGTAAGCTTCTTGGCATGAGAAATGTATTCTCACTAAGAATTGTCCAATTTCTCGGCTGGATTGACCCTATAACTGGTGTTTCAATACGAGTTTTTGAATTTCTACACAGAGATCATTCCCTTTACTCTCCATGATAAACCATGAGCATGATTATTTTCGTAGTAATAGAAAATTCCATAGAACAGCATAGAAGAATAAGGAAGCAAGAAAAAATGTTCAAACATCTAACGGATCTTGCCAAAACTCGGTGTTGTACGCAGACTTGCTCCGTAGTTTTTATACCCTGATCCCATTGAAAATGGAAAAACAGGGTATAATGTTTTTGTTAAAAGTATGTAACAGGCAGAAGGAGGCGTGCCACACCCCCAAAAGTATATATATTCTTGATCAGGACGACAAGAAAAGTTGATTGAGCCCTGTCCGTCCGTATGTATGAACGCATCGATGTTAGGCGCGTATATAGGACGCGCATATCGAGTTTGTTTCAGAAAATCGATAACTATTCCTAAATATTTGTTATCGATTTAAAACCATATGAAAAATCGGTTATGATTTTTTATCTTAAGAGCTAGAGTCTCCAAATTTTGCATGTAGTTTTATGTATATTTTTGCCAATTTCGGTTTTTGTTACATTTGGATACCGGCCCCAAATTTCCCCACAATTTTGAAAATTATTTTCAGTTGCAATATATATGGTGTTTGGTCTTTTTGAAAACTAAATCAATTATTTAAATCATATGGTGAAAGTTTCATCAAAATCCGTTGATAAACACAAAAGTTATATTAACAAAATGTTTGGCCAGATAGCGATTGAACTGCAAAGCGCACACAGACCAGCTGGCGCTTATAAATGTTCATTATGTATATATGTGCACAAATACATTCAAATGCTCGCGAACAAATTTTCTAAGAATCGCAATTGCCTTTGAGTTTGGGTCGAATTGTGTTTGAATTGTGTTTGCTACCTACTTCCAATTGCCGCTCGCTGCTGTGTGTTGAGTGCGAATATGTTTTCGATTCTTCTTCTTTAATTGTAACGGAACAATTCTTGTGAGCTTGCAAAAGTGTGCTGGTATAATCTTTGTGTCGAATTTGTTTGCGTAATTCCTCTTTGATCGACATTCTTAGTACCATTGGCATAGATTTAAGTCGCGTGATATGGTTGTACATACGAGTTATGGACTATATTAAAAAACTAAGAGCGGGTGGGATTAGGGTATCCCCTAGTCGAGCGCGCCGACTAGAGTTTTCTTACTTGTTTTTTTTTTTTACAGCTGTTTTATAAAACAAATATTATTATTTTGAATAAAACAAAAATGCAAATAAGTAGATAAAAAAAAATCATTCCGATAAGTTTCTTATAGTAGATTCTAGAGACAACTAAACACAAAAAAATGTTTTTTCTGCTATACGCAGAGTTTTGCTGTCAAGTGTATTCTACCGTTGCGTAAAGTGCGCGGTAAGCAGAGCGCGTGCATAAGAATGCTCGCGTATGTATGCGTGTGCGTGTGTGTTATGCTATTTAGGAATAAAAGAAGCTTTTAATGATTGGTATAATAGTTCAAAGGATTAAGGGTATCTCTGAGTCTTCTCGACTAGAGTTTGTTTACATCTTTCATATCTCTATCTTCTTTAATATTAATCGAGTTTTTGCTGTGGGTATGCATGAATATGATAATAGATAAAAACAATCTATTAGTAGAGTTTGGTTGCATAAAACCACTTTTATAGATATTCTTAATACCATTATAAATGTTTAGTTTTACATACGAGATATGGACTATATTCAAACAATATGATGGAAGCATGGGATCAGGATATCTCTGATTCGGGCACCTCGACTAGAGTTTTTTTTACTTGCTCATAGTAAATCCTACGCTGGCACTCCAGCGCTACCACCTTGTGTTGCGGTTTGATATCTAGACATAAAATAACCTAAGAATGATAGGTATATCAGCTTGAAGGGTTGAGTAGTCGTTATTTTTTAATGCTGTCAATTCTGTAAAAATCTTTTTGTTTTTTTTTTTTTTAGTTAAAACGGAATACCTACTATTCCTTTGAAGCCTTAACAATTACATCACTAAATCATCACTTAAATTAAAGAAAAATAATTAAACGAACATCCCAATAAGCAACGTACTATTATGGAAAATTTTAATGTAAATATGATGGCCGACAGCAGCAACGCTATTGTTAAATATGCAGACAGTGGCAACAATGACAATCAAAATATCCAACACATGCAACAACAAAAACAACAGCAAAAGCAGCAGTATCATCAGCACCAATTGCTAAGCGATCATCACAAGGATCAAATGTTAGCCGCTGGCAATACTCCGATTTTACCCTTTATTAACTATGCACAACTGCAAAAGGATACTCAGTCCAATTCTGATTCCAATCCGGTTGACAACTTTCGCTCATTGCAGCCCATTGATAGCAATCAATTGGATGTTGCTGTCTCGATGAGTGGCCTATGCGATCGCATATTTTCCAGTCCCAATCCACCCATCAACAACAATCATAGCGATGGTAAAGTATCAGCGCCATCTAGTGGTAACAATGGACCACTCATATTAGAGTCAGTCACAATATCATCATTTACCAATATATTGTTCAACAACCGTAACAATAATAATAACAATAACAATACTATTAACAATAACAATAATGGAATTGACCCTCTCTTGCTGCAAAAGTCAAACTCAGTGGAGTATAATCAGCTAAAGCCATTCACGAATGAATCAGTCGCAACACCGGTTGTTAGCACATCTGGATTTTTAAGCTCTACATCTTCACAGCTGTTAGATTTTGAAGTGGTACCCAGCACAAATAACAAGGATGCCGACACAACAACAGCAGCAGCCACAACAACATTAAGTATTGTCAATCGAAGATCGCTACATAACATCGAGGAGCTAGCATCTAGCTCCTGTTCCGCAATTAAAGTCAACACCACAACTATTAAAACACAAGAGCAACACCGAAAGGAACCATACTGCAAAAGTCAAGAGCAACATCAAGCAGGAAATCTTAGTGGATCCAATATTAGCTCCGAAGATGAGTCCATCTCAGAGGATGAGTTTGGTCTTGATATCGATGATCATGGAGGTAAGTAAAAAGATATTCAATATGAGCTCTGCAAATCGGTTTGAAAATGTTGGCAATATTCTGAAAATAAAAATTGTTCTTTAGCTGCATAAAAATTATATGATAAAATATCAATGTACCCTGATTTCTCATTTTTAATGCGTTCAGGGTATAAATATGTATGTATTCAACAATTTTATTAATGAATTAAAAATAATAAAAGCTGGTTAAAAAATCTATCAATGTAACAAATTTAAATTTAGCAAAGTCATAACATAATCTTTAAAAACGGGAACAACTAAATTGAAACATATTAATAACCAAAAGTCAATACGTTTCGACGTTTCGTAAATTTCCTAAAATTTGGCGCTCATCCTTTAATTTAGTAAATAAAACATTCAATTTCGATTGCGTCCGACTGCAACGATTTTAGTTGTTTTTGTAAGGTATAGCATGTGCATGTAGAGTTTGCTTCAGATTATTATTTATGAATTAAGGAAACGTAATGATAATTATATGACATCGAAAAGTTCAAGGTATTTTAGTCGAGTCGTCTCGACTTGCATTTTCTCACTTTTTATACTCTGATCCCATTAAACATGGGAAAATAGGGTATAATGGCTTTGTTGGAAGTACGTAACAGGCAGAATTAGGCATGCCACACCACAAAAATTATATTGTATATTCTTTACCAGGACGACAAGCCGAGTTGTATTTTATTTGTTGGGCTCAGGTATACGACGCGCATATCGAGTTTATTTCAGAAAATCGATAACTATTATAGAATAATTCTTATCGATTTAAAACCATATGAAAAATCAGTAAAGATTTTTTATCTTTTTCATTTTAAGAGCTAGAGTTTCCAAATTTCGGCTTTTCTTACATTTTGATACCGGCCTAACATTTATCCCCAAAAATTTGAAAATTTTGTTCAGTTGCAAATATGAAACTTATATATATAATTTTGGTTAAAAAAAAAAAAAAAAAAACAACAAAACAAAAATATTTACATCATATGGTGTTTCATAAAAATCCGTTGATAATCACAAAAGTTATTAAGCGAAATGTTTGAGCACTCAGCAACAGTGCACGAAAGGCAGAGTGTGCAGAGCTAAGCTGGCGCCTATACATGTTCATCATATATTCATGTGCACACATATGTATATTCAAATGCTTACGCACTATATTATAATAATCACAATTGCGTTTGAGTTTGTGCGAATATGCTTTCGATTCTTCTTTTTTAATAGTACCGGAACAATTGTTGTGGGCTTGCAAATTGTTATTGTATTGCATTGTTATCTAATTGTATATTTTTATACCCTGAATGTTTTTGTGCGAATGTATATAACAGGCAGAAGGAGGCATGCCACACCCCATAAAGTATATATATTCTTGATCAGCTCGATGTGCTGAGTTGAACTAGCCCTGTCCGTCCGTGTAAACAAGTGGATTTCTTAAACCACAAAAGCTAGAGATTTAAAATAAAAAGCAAAATGCTCGATAATACCATACGCTGAACGAGTTTAATTTTTTTTCGATAACTCGTCCTATTTTTTTTAATCGATAACTATCGAAAATATCGCTTTGTTTTTGAGGCCTGGCGTGCACACCGTTAAAGATAGAATCGTGCACTAAGTTGTGGTTGATTGCTATATTGAATCCGTACATTTTGTCATTTTTGGATGATGCCACGCCCCTTTAGCCCACAATTCAACAAAGACGACAACTCTTGTATATCAAATACTAGATACTCGTATATCAAATACTTAAAATTTGGAAAATAGGTACATTTAAATGTCATAATCATTCAATCTAGAGACTTAAAATAAAAAACAGAATGCTCGATAATACCATAAGATATATTCCATTTCGTTATAATCGATAACACACCGTTCAAGATAGAGCAGCGCATTAAGTTGTGGTTGGTTGCTATTTTGAATGCGCATAATTTTGTTATCTTTGTATATGAATGTAAGAATTACGCCCAGAAAAATTCATTAAGAACGTACGTCTTCCATAGTACATATTATGCTGCAGCCGCTGCCTAAGCTGCGCAGTAAGTAGAACGCGTGCATGACCACGCGTGCGTATGCAAGAGTGTGTTTGGTGTATGCATGTGTTGTTTGCTATTTATAAATAAAATAATCCTTTGATGATTGCTATATATGTTTTGTTACTTGTTATTATCTGAGATTGACTTCTTCATACTGATGGACAGACAAACTTGGGTGTGTGATCATGGCAGTCCCTAAACCTGTTACATTTTACACATAAAAATATATATTCAGAATGGAGGAAAGAATATTTCATAGCAATATATATATATAAATATAAATACATATATATCTATATATATATATATATATATATATATATATATATATATATATATATATATATTTCCAATTACAATTACAAAATTTGTTATTCTTATTACTTGGTTATTCTGTTTACTGTTGGCATTCGACAGTGTCAGTCATCACTTCGCCCACCTCGGCGACCTTCAATACTTTATATGCAGTATATTTTACACAATCCTCAGCATCATGTTTAAAATGGAACAAGGTCGCTTTGCATTAGAATTTGGGTCAAGCGCAAGCTCGTTCAAATACCCTACACTTACTACAGTGTGCAAGAGGTTCACACAAGATTATAGGAGGAAATGTAATAATATTAGCTCTATAAGCAGCACAGTAAGCTGCAATAAGTGTTTTGTGAAAAACTGAATTTAAATTTATATTTTTTTATTTGGCTGAGGGTATCTCTAATTCACTCTCAAGTTGTGTCCCTTTATTTTTTGTACTGTTTTGTAAAATGCATTACAGATTGAGCACAAGGATACTAACTCACACGTATATACAATAGTATGCAGTGAAATTTCATTCCAATTGGCGACCACATATTAATATACGTATGCGTTCGTGTGTGTGAATCAGCCATTGCAAACACAACCCGTCAGTCGTATCAAAAGTACGTCTCACTCTTTTTTTCTTTATTGGTCTATCTCTGTTTTTCCTCTCTAGTTTTATGTTCTGTCTCAGCTTGTTTAATGCCGCGTCGCCGTCCGTTGCAACGCCGGCTGACATTGACACAGATTATTGCAATGTTTGCGAAGCCGCCGCCACTGGCGACGACGCTGACTGAGCTATTTGATAATCGCTCTGCTGCGTCTATTGCTTACCTCAAAGGATTTAAATGGGTCAAAGTCATTCGCTTGTTGTTTTTATTGCACATTGTCTAACGAGGTCGCCGACGACGCAAATTGGGGCATGACATTGGGGTGGATGGTACACAATTTTGTTGCTTCTGCTGTTCTACTTCGTGCTCTAAATTTACTACAAGGTATATTTTTCTGAAGTGGCGCGACAGAGACTTTGTCAAGGACGACGTTGTATGTCCTTGCTGGAATCTAGTTGCAGCTTTTTGGAGCAAGGTCAGACTATCTAAATGCAATGTGCAGAACATTTTTTCTTTAAGATTGCAACATGGTTAAATATAGTATTAAATGACTAAAATGTTAAATTATATAATTTAGCTGCTACTAGATTAAAAGACGGTTCGACTATTAGATTATAAATCGATTCGGCAGATGTACCCATTATTCAAAATTTTTGAATGTATAAGCTTAATTATGCACTCGACTTATTACCTAATTTGAGGTTGCATCAGCTATTAGAACAAATTTATTATAACTTAAAACAAGTAACTAAACTCTAGTCGAGACTGCTCGACTAAGAGATACCCTGAATCCATTGAGCTGTAATACCAATCATAAAAAGTTTCATTTATTCATTAATAGTAAACAACACATGCACACACACACACACACAAACATATGCGTGTACGTAATATGCTCACTGCGCAGTATTGCGGCCGCAAAAGAGGCTGTGCTATGGAAACTTTATTGTTTAATAACTTTTTTTCTCGATCTATGTTCTTAATGAAATTTTCGGGGCATGATTATGACATCTAAATGTACCTATTTGCCAAATTTCAAGTCTCTAGTATTTGAAATACGTGAGTTATCGATTTTTTTGAATTGTGGGCGAAAGGGGCGTGGCATCAAAAATCCAAAAATGACAAAATGTGCGGATTCAATATAGCTATCAACCACAACTTAGTGCACGATTCTATCTTTAACGGTGTGCACGCCAGACCTCAAAAACAAAGCGATATTTTCGATAGTTATCGATAAAAAAGGAATGGGACGAGTTATCGAAAAAAAAAAATAAACTCGTACAGCGTATGGTATTATCGAGCATTTTGCTTTTTATTTGAAGTCTCTAGCTTTTGTGGTTGCAGAAATCCAGGTGTTTACACGGACGGACGGACGGACGGACAGACGGACAGGGCTAGTTGAACTCAGCTCGTCGAGCTGATCAAGAATATATATACTTTATGGGGTGTGGCACGCCTCCTTCTGCCTGTTACATACATTTGCACAAAAACATTATACCCTGAAATTTCCATTTTCAATGGATTCAGGGTATAAAAAAAAAAAAAAACAAATATCTAGTCGAGACGTCTCGACTAAGAGATACTCTGAATCCTTTGAGCTGATATACACATCATTAAAAGATTCCTTTATTCATCAATAGCAAACATCACATGCATACGCACGAATGTGCTCGCGCTCTGCGTATTGCGCAGTTGTGCATCCGCAGCGCCGCGGCTATAGTATAGGCTGGTAACTTAATTGCTCAATAAGTTTTTTTCTAGACATACGTTCTTAATTAATTTTGTAAGGCATAATTATGACATTCATATGCGCCTATTCGCTAAATTTCAAGTCCCTAATATTCGAATTTGAATTTTTGTAAATTGTGGGCAAAGGAGGCGTGGCATCAAAAATCCAAAGATACATTATAGGAATCAACCACAACTTAGTGCACAATTCTATTTTAAGCGGTGAACACGCTTTTTTTGCTTTTTATTTCAAGTCTCTAGCTTTTATGGCTTACGAAATCCACGTGTTTACACGGACGGACAGACGGACACGGCTAGCTCAACTCAGCTCGTCGAGATTTTATGGGATGAGCCATACCTCCTTCTGCCTGTTACATACATATGCACAAAAACATTATACCCTGATTTTCCATTTTTATTGGATTTAGGTTATAAAAAAAAACAAGTAACTAAACTCTAGTCGAGACTGCTCGACTAAGAGATACCCTGAATCCATTGAGCTGTAATACCAATCATTAAGAGCTTCATTTATTCATTAATAGTAACCAACACATGCACACACACACACACACAAACATATGCGTGTACGTAATATGCTCACTGCGCAGTATTGCGGCTGCAGCAGAGGCTGTGCTATGGAAACTTTATTGTTTAATAACTTTTTTTCTCGATCTATGTTCTTAATGAAATTTTTGGGGCATGATTATGACCTCCAAATGTACCTATTTGCCAAATTTCAAGTCTCTAGTATTTGATATACGTGAGTTATCGATTTTGTTGAATTGTGGGCGAAAGGGGCGTGGCATCAAAAATCCAAAAATGACAAAATGTGCGGATTCAATATAGCAATCAAACACAACTTAGTGCACGATTCTATCTTTAACGGTGTGCACGCCAGACCTCAAAAACAAAGCGATATTTTCGATAGTTATCGATAAAAAAGAAATTGGATGAGTTATCGAAAAAAAAAAATAAACTCGTACAGCGTATGGTATTATCGAGCATTTTGCTTTTTATTTGAAGTCTCTAGCTTTTGTGGTTGCAGAAATCCAGGTGTTTACACGGACGGACGGACGGACGGACGGACGGACGGACGGACGGACAGACGGACAGGGCTAGTTCAACTCAGCTCGTCGAGCTGATCAAGAATATATATACTTTATGGGGTGTGGCACGCCTCCTTCTGCCTGTTACATACATTTGCACAAAAACATTATACCCTGAAATTTCCATTTTCAATGGATTCAGGGTATAAAAATTATACACAATATATTAATAATAACTAAGAGATACCCTGAACCGTGTGAGAGGTAATACATTTACTATATACTATGAAAACTCGACAATTCGGTTCTATTTTTGAACGTGCACACCGTTTAAGATAGAATTTTGAAATGAATGCGCATATTATATCATCTTTGAATTTTTGATGGTACGAAGAGGGCGCCCACAATTCATCAAAAAGGACACAATTCAAGTGCTAGATATTTCAAATTTACGAAAAAAAAAGAGTTGTAGATGTGATATTAACGAAATCTTAATTTTTAATGATTAACACATTCGTTATGGTTATTTTTTTATATTTAAACAAGTAAGAAGTCGGCTCGCCCGACTAGGGGATACCCTAATCCAACCCGCCCTTAGTTTTTTTAATATAGTCAATAACTCGCATGTACAACCATATCACGCGACTTAAATCTATGCTAATGGTACTAAGAATGTTGATCAAAGAGGAATTATGCGAACAAATTCGACACAAAGATTATGCCAGCACACTTTTCCAAGCTCACAAGAATTGTTCCGTTACTATTAAAGAAGATCGAAAACATAGTCGCACAGCGCCTAGCGGCAATTGAAAGTAGGTAGCAAAAACAATTCAAACACAATTCGACTCAATTCAAACTCAAAGGCAATTGCGGTTCTTAGAAAATTTGTTCGCGAGCATTTGCATGTATGTGTGCTCATGTATACATACTGAACATGTTAAACGCCAGCTGGTCTCTGTGCGCTTTGCACTTCAATCGCTGTTGATCTGGCCAAACATTTTGTTTAATAACTTTTGTGTTTATCAACGGATTTTGATGAAATTTTCACCATATGATTTAAATAATTGTTGTTATATATATTGCAATGGAAAATAATTTTCAAAATTTTGGGGCCGGTATCCAAATGTAACAAAAACCGAAATTTGGTAAAAATATACATAAATAACATGCTAAATTTGGACTCTAGCTTTTAAGATGAAAAAGATAAGAAATCAAACCTGATTTTTCATATGGTTTTAAAACGATAACAAATATTCAGGAATAATTATCGATTTTCTAAAACAAACTCGATATAACAAAAAAAAATTCAAGTCTCGGACGGACGGACGGACAGACAGACGGACAGGGCTTGTCGTCCTGATCAGGAATATATATATTTTATGAGGTGTGGCACGCCTGCTTCTGCCTGTTACATACTTTTAACAAAAAAATTATACCCTGTTTTCCCATATAAAAACTAAAGAAACATCGGATTTGCCATAAGAAAAAGTATGCACATTTATCAAAATAAAAAATTTTTTTGGATGATGTCGGAATACGTTTTCTTTTACTGGTCCTTCCCAATAATTTTGACATTGGTGTGATCCATTTTTGAGCGAAATTATGACGAATTTGACACTACTTCTTCATCAATATGTTTTCTTGTATATCCTTGGAAGTTATAGCTCGCAGTCGAATCCCGTGCCCCAGAAAGTACCAGAAATGATCAATAATATTCAAATCTAGTGAAAGGAGTAGTGAATTCTACTTTTTTTTTTTTGCATTTTAAAACAACCATATCTTTATAATATGAGATGCATACGCGAGATCATTGTCCTGCTCAGGCTAAAAGTAGTCGCTAAGCCCCAATATTTCTCGCCAATTTTGTAGGTAAGCCTCCTGTCAATTATCTACTCAATTTAGACACTGTATGAATAGAACAATCTTTTAATGATTGGTATATAAAGGATTCAGGGTATCTCTTAGTCGAGCCGCCTCGACTAGAGTCTCCTTAATTGATTTTTGTTAGTTTTGTGTATACCATATATTTCTATAACTATTTCTGAAGAATTGTTATCGATTTAAAACCATATGAAAAATCAATAAAGATTTTTTATATTTTTCATCTTAAAAACTAGTCTTCATGTAGCTTTATGTATATTTTAATAGTTTTGCTTTTTGTTACCTTTATATACCAGCCCCAATTTCCTTCAAAATTATGTTCAGTTGCTTATATGTAAAGGATTTTTTTTACGAGATACCCTAATCCAATCCGATTATAATAGTTTTGTTGAAAGTATGTAACAGGCAGAAGGAGGCGTGCCACACCCCATAAAATATATATATTCTTGATCGGGACAACAAGCCGAGTTGATTGAGCCCTCTCCTTCCGTCCATCCATATGTATGAACGCGTCGATCTCACAACGTATAAGAGCTAGAGACTGCATTTTTATACCCTGAATCCATTGAAAATGGAAATTTCAGGGTATAATGTTTTTGTGCAAATGTATGTAGAAGAAGAAGGAGGCGTGCCACACCCCATAAAGTATATATATTCTTGATCAGCTCGACGAGCTGAGTTGAACTAGCCCTGTCCGTCTATCCGTCCGTCCGTCCGTCCGTCCGTCCGTGTAAACACCTGAATTTCTGCAACCACAAAAGCTAGAGACTTCAAATAAAAAGCAAAATGCTCGATAATACCATACGCTGTACGAGTTTATTTTTTTTTTTCGATAACTCGTTCCATTCCTTTTTTATCGATAACTATCGAAAATATCGCTTTGTTTTTGAGGTCTGGCGTGCACACCGTTAAAGATAGAATCGTGCACTAAGTTGTGGTTGATAGCTATATTGAATCCGCACATTTTGTCGTTTTTGGATTTTTGATGCCACGCCCCTTTCGCCCACAATTCAACAAAATCGATAACTCACGTATATCAAATACTAGAGACTTGAAATTTGGCAAATAGGTACATTTGAATGTCATAAACATTCCCCGAAAATTTTTTTATTAAACAATAAAGTTTGCATAGCACAGCCTCTTCTGCAGCCGCAAAACTGTGCATTGAGCATATTACGTGCATGCATATGTTTGTGTGTGTGTGTGCATGTGTTGTTTACTATTAATGAATAAATGAAACTTTTTATGATTGGTATTACAGCTCAATGGATTCAGGGTATCTCTTAGTCGAGCAGTCTCGACTAGAGTTTAGTTACTTGTTTTGGTTAGTATTGTATATACGACGCCCATATCGAGTTTGTTTAGGAAAATCGATAAATATTCTAGAAACTATATTATCGGTTGAAAATCATATGAAAAATAAATTATAATTTTTATCTTTTTCATCTTACAGCTACAGTCTCGAAATTTCGCCCGTAACTTTATGTATATTTTTACCAATTTTTTGTTACATTTGGATACCCCAAATTTCCCTAACATTTTGAAAATTATGTTTACTTGTAAATATGGCATACATGTGAAACATTTTACTATTTGGTGAAAATTTCATCAAAATCCGTTGATAAAGATAAAAGTTATTAAACAAAATAGTATGTATATACATTAAAATGCTCGCGCACAATATTCTAAGAATCGCTATTGATTTTGAGTTTGGGTCGAATTGCGTTTGAATTCTATTCGAATTGTCAGCTACCTACTTCAAATTTGGTGCTCGGTGCTATGTACCGCAGTGTATGTATGTGCATATATGTTTTTGTTTCTTTCTTCTCTAATAGTAATGGAATATTTAAATTTTGTGGGCTTGCAAAAGTTTGGTTTTATTATACCTGAATCCATTGAAAATGGGAAATCAGGGTATAATGTTTTTGGGCAAATGTATGTAACAGGTAGAAGGAGGCATGCCACACCCCATAAAGTATATATATTCTTTATCAGCTAGACGAGATGAGTTAAACTAGCTCTGTCCGTCTGTCCGTCCGCCCGTGTAAACCGTGGATTTCGTAAACCATAAAAGCTAGAGACTTGAAATAAAAACCAAAATGCTAGATGATACCATACGCTGTACGATTTTTTTTTTTTTTTTGATAACTCATCCCATTTCAATATAATTGATAACTATCGAAAATATCGCTTTGTTTTTGAGGCCTGGCAAGATAGAATCGTGCACTAAAATGTAGTTGATCGCTATATTGAATATGCACATTTTGTCATTTTTGGACTTTCGATGCCATGCCCCCTTCAACCACAGTTCAATAAAAATCGCCGGAAATTAAATTAAGAACAATGTTCGAGAAAAAAATTTATTAGGCAATAAAGTTTCCATAGCACAGCCTCTTCTGCAGCCTAATAACTGCGCAGTAATCATATTACGTGCATGTTCGTGCATGCATATGTTTGTGTGTGTGCATTTGTTGTTTACTATTAATGAATAAATGAAACTTTTAATGATTGGTATTACAGCTCAATGGACTCAGGGTATCTCTTAGTCGAGCAGTCTCGACTAGAGTTTTGTTTCTTGTTATCTATTTGTAGAATTGTTTTGCGTAATTCTTCTTTGTTGGACATTTGACCATTGTCTTATATTACAAACGAGTTATGGACTTCAAAAAGTAAGATCAGATGGGATCAGGGTATCTCCTAGTCGGGAGCCTCCGACTATAGTTTTCTTACGTGTAATACGCTGATCGCATTGAAAATGGGGAAATAGGATATAATGGTTTTGTGAAAATAAATGTATGTAACAAGTAGAAGAAGCGATTCTGTATAACACCCTTTGCCGTTTAGCTTTAATTTAAGATTTAATAGACACACGAATCAAGCCGTACTTGTCCTGTATGCCAGACACCATTTGTTAAATTTAAAATTCAAAACATAAATTGACAAACGAATATCAACAAGATATGGCGAATATATGTATGTGTATATATATATATATATATATGTTGTAGATAGGTCGATAATAATATCCCACTTCTAATATATCGTTAATTTCTTGAGGATGGTCTGCCATTTTGACACACAAACGTCAGGAGTGCACGCCTACGCATGCAACTATCCGAACTTGACTCTATGATTGTCCGTACTCGACTCTGTTCTGTAGTCGAATGCCCTCTGCACTCGACCGTGTTCTCAGACATATTCTTTACTGTAGATAAATTTTAAGAATGTACCAAACTCATTGCAAAGCAGTGTCTTTCAAGCACAGAGGTCAAACTATGTTCATAATGTAACGGACACGTACAGTAGTCAAAATACGTCCATACTGCGGCATGTATATACATACATACGCCCTCTAGTAGTGGGGCAAGTCTAATCGAAAGATATAGTATACTTAATAAATTTGCAATTCATTCGCAAGTTGAATACCTTCACCGAAAAAGATATAGGTTATATATCTACGCCCACAAGTGCGTAGCAAATCTAAAAATTATCAGCTAGAAAAAAAAAACGTGTGTGTTCCTCTTGATGCTCCTAACATACATGTTACACTTTTAGGGTAATGACATATAAAAAAAACCTTGCAGTTTACACTCTTTTCGAAATTTCATTCTATATTGAAAAAATGTCTATGGTCTAGTGTGGTAAAATAGATGGAAAGATATATCATATTCACTAAATTCAGCTATAAATTGAGCACAATTAATTTTAGATACTTCAATAGATATCAACGAGGCGTCTCTAATCGGAAAATTCTATATCTTAAACTATTAGGGTTCTTGAATTGCTGTTTAGTTCCACTTTCGATTTAGAAAATATTTTTGGATAATATCACGTATAAAAGTATCTCCATTTAATAACTGCATTTAATTTTTGATAAATACAGGGTTTAGGGTATCTTCTACTCTGGAGAAATTTCAGGGTATAATGTTTTTGTGAAAATGTATGTAACAGGCAGAAGGATGTATGCCATATCCCATAAAATATATACATTCTGCTGAGTTGAGCTAGCCCTTTCCGTCTGTCCGTCCCTGTAAACACCTGGATTACGTAAACCACAAGAGCTAGAGACTTGAAAGCAAAATTCTCGAAAATACCATACACTATATAAGTTTTTATACCCTGAATCCATTGAAAATGGAAATTTCAGGGTATAATGTTTTTGTGCAAATGTATGTAACAGGCAGAAGGAGGCGTGCCACACCCCATAAAGTATATATATTCTTGATCAGCTCGATGAGCTGAGTTGAACTAGCCCTGTCCGTCTGTCCGTCCGTCCGTCCGTCCGTGTAAACACCTGGATTTCTGCAACCACAAAAGCTAGAGACTTCAAATAAAAAGCAAAATGCTCGATAATACCATACGCTGTACGAGTTTATTTTTTTTTTTCGATAACTCGTCCCATTTCTTTTTTATCGATAACTATCGAAAATATCGCTTTGTTTTTGAGGTCTGGCGTGCACACCGTTAAAGATAGAATCGTGCACTAAGTTGTGTTTGATTGCTATATTGAATCCGCACATTTTGTCATTTTTGGATTTTTGATGCCACGCCCCTTTCGCCCACAATTCAACAAAAACGATAACTCACGTATATCAAATACTAGAGACTTGAAATTTGGCAAATAGGTACATTTGGATGTCATAATCATGCCCCGAAAATTTCATTAAGAACATAGATCGAGAAAAAAAGTTATTAAACAATAAAGTTTCCATAGCACAGCCTCTGCTGCAGCCGCAACACTGCGCAGTCAGCATATTACGTGCATGCATATGTTTGTGTGTGTGTGTGCATGTGTTGTTTACTAATAATGAATAAATGAAGCTCTTAATGATTGGTATTACAGCTCAATGGATTCAGGGTATCTCTTAGTCGAGCAGTCTCGACTAGAGTTTCGTTACTTGTTTTATTTATTTATTTTTTCTCAATAATTTATCCCATTTCCTTATAATCGATTACTATCGAAAATATCGCTTTGTTTTTGCTGCTTTGCGTGCACAACGTTTAAGATAGAATCGTGCACTAAGTTGTGGTTGATGGACAGACAGACGAACAGGGGTCATTCAACTCGTCTTGTCTTCCTGATCAAGAATATATGTATATACTTTATTTGGTGTGACAAGCCTCCTTCTGCCTGTTACATACTGTTAACAAAACAATTATACCGTTTTCCCATTTTTAATGGGATCAGGGTATAAAAATTGTTTAACGCATATTAGTAACTTAGATATTTGCATCCAAAGTCAAAAATGTACATTGTTTTTCAGTGTGCCAACTCATTATTGACAGACTGTATATACCTACTTGTATATCCGAATAGAAGATACCCTAAACGCTAGGAAGGATCAATTTATATATTATATATACACGTATATATAATAACGACGAAATGTACATATATATATATATATATATATATATGTACATATATATACATATGTACATTTCGTCGTTAAGGCGACGCCGTTTTTGATCGCTGGTTTACGTGTTGCTCAAGGCAAAGCAACAAAAAAGCTGGAAAAATGTTTTATTGGGTATATCGTTGATAAATACCCTTACGGCGCAAATAGGTCTCGATGTGTGTAGTATCACTTCAATAATTACATGTACATATGTATATACGTATATATAATGAACAATTTATAATTAAAAAGGCTTTAGATTCTTAAAGATCGTTTTCCATTATCAATAATTGACTAAATACGCTTATGTAATAATATGGTAAATGCGTTGATATTATTATAATGAAAAAATAAATGTCAAATTCTGCTTAATATGTGATACTTTTGTTAAGAGTATTTAAAGCTTTGTCTGTATTCCACTACTCCGCTATACACAGGGTGCTACGCAATTTATATACACACATATATACTAATATGTATATATGTATGAATGTATATACGTATGCAAGTATATAAGAGCTCAGGAGTGAAAGAGGCAGATATTTGTAAGTCTGTAGCTTTTTCGTTTTGTTTTCAGTTTTGTTTTTGTTTCCATTATTTCATTTTGTTTTTTCTGTGTCGATTGCGTTGCTGAATATTTCCACTTTGTTTATATAATTTTAATCAAAAAAAAACTTTATACATTCATATGTATATACATACATATATACACATTCATAAAAAGTTTCAACGTTTCCAAAAAGTGGGTTAGTGGGTCACCATATCTAACAACGGGGTACAACTATGCCAACGTCGACGCGCCGTCAACATTGTCGGTAGCCTGACGAAGCGAATTTGTATATGTATGTACATTGTTTTAGTTTTCGTTTATTTTTATTGTACTTATTTATATTATATTTTTTATTTATGTATGTACATATTTTTGAAACATTTTCAGTCAGTTGATTTTGTTGTGCACCTTCGTTTATAGAATGTATTTAAAGTGCATATTTGTGATCGAATTTCACATGCCGAGCACAATTATTTAATTTGACAAGATAACTGACTAGATTAAAATTGATATTTATATATTGACATTTGTATACCCTGTACGTATTTAAAATGGGAGCTGACGCAAGTTTAGTGAACTGGCTTATGGCTTATTACCTTACATGCTATAAGTATGTTTTACTCTTACGAGCTGATATCAGTTTTTTTTTATGCACGTACAGTTCACCCATACGGCAATATCCTCTGCCAACTAAAAGACGGATAGCATTTTAAGCAGTCAGCGTTGTAACGGATACCCCTTAGTTGCATCCCACCCGCTTCTACCGTACAGTCCCAATGCTAACACAGCTGCAATTGTTTTGTGGCCTCGTGACCCAGTTTTAAGGTTTGTTAACTGCACCGACGCCGCCGAAGACTGCAGCTCAGCTGATAAACGATGCAGGCGCGTAGATGATTTGGAACAGTCTTTTGCTAAGTTTCCTTTGTTTTTGCGATGCACAGACAAATATTTTAAAATCTAAAAGTGCCAACTTAATTGCTGCTGAACTTCTTCTGATCTCCTTATATGTATGTAAATATGTACATATATGTATACGTCGACTCGGAAAAAATCAAACCTTATGGAGCTTTGTAGTATAAGGGCGACTGCAACTATTACTTCTTTTGATGACACTAATTCCGAAGAATATTTTTAAAGTGATAGAAAATGAAATTTAGGGGTTGTTGCTGTGACCAAATGCATTTTTTACGCATCGCTAGAGTAGCACTCTATATTTATTATTTTATTTATTTATTTTATATACACACATGTACACACTCATAAGCATACGCAATTGCACAAACTCGTTAAACTGACCTCCTCACAAAGACAGCAAAGGCGACGGAGAATCGCGGTCGAAACCCTGGGCGAGTATCTCTCTCTTGTATGCATATATGTACATACATACATATGTACATATGTATGTATATACGTCGCGCACACACAAAAGTGTGTCAAGGTTTTTTGTATAATATGTTGTGCAGCGTTAACGTTTACGAACAGAAGCTACACCAGCGTCAACAGCGCAAGCAACAGCGCCACTCCCACCTCTCCCCGCCCACAGACGATATATTTCAAGCTTTTGATTTGTTGTTGTTATCACGTAGTCAGTGCTGTATGGTACGCTCTCGTTTGTCGGAAGCTTTAGCACTTGGCGTGTTTGCTGTAAAAATAATTTAAAATCGTAAAGTCGCTTAATAAAATAAAATATATCTTTATAGACATGTATAAAATATCATGTTACAAATTCGAAACTGATAATCTAAAGCTAATTAGAAAGTAAATGTGCTTCAGAAGAAACGGTACGACAAGGAGATGCCCTGAACACTGCCATAAAATATTTTTAATTTAAAAAACCTATCAAAAAATAAGAACTCTCACGGATTTATATATGTACATATTTACATGTATGTATGTATATGTACAAATACAAGAGGGAAAATCTTGACCTTTTGATATACATAGTATGTATGTACATATGTACGTGTAATGACATTCATAAAGTGCATGGTTAGATCGACGCAGCTCGTCATCTTAATCAAAAATAAATACATAGTTTGGTGTCAGACGCCTCCTTCTGCCTTTTACAACTATTCTCACAACAAAATTATAAAAACAGTAACAAAACTCTAGTCGAGACTGCTCGACTAAGAGATTCCCTGAATCCATTGAGCTGTAATACCAATCATAAAAAGTTTTATTTATTCATTAATAGTAACCAACTACGTGCACACACACACACACAAACATATGCATGCACGTAATATGCGTACTGCACAGTTTTGCGCTTGCAGCAGAGGCTGTACTATGGAAACTTTATTGTTTAATAACTTTTTTTCTCGACTAATGTTCTTAATGAAATTTTCGGGGAGTGATTATGACATTCAAATGTACCTATTTGCCAAATTTCAAGTCTCTAGTATTTGATATACGTGAGTTATCGTTTTTGTTGAATTGTAGGCGAAAGGGGCGTGGCATCAAAAATCCAAAAATGACAAAACGTGTGGATTCAATATGGCAATCAAACACAACTTAATGCACGATTCTATCTTTAACGGTGTGCACTCCAAACCTCAAAAACAAAGCGATATTTTCGATAATAAAAAAATGGGACGAGTTATCGAAAAAAAAAATAAACTCGTACAGCGTATGGTATTATCGAGCATTTTACTTTTTATTTGAAGTCTCTAGCTTTTGTGGTTTACGAAATCCACGTGTTTACACGGACGGACGGATAGACGGACAGGGCTAGTTCAACTCAGCTCGTCGAGCTGATCAAGAATATATATACTTTATGGGGTGTGGCACGCCTCCTTTTGCCTGTTACATACATTCGCACAAAAACATTATACCCTGAAATTTCATTTTCAATGGATTCAGGGTATAAAAAGAAAGGAAAATCGCGTGACGGCTCGCGAAGAAATACCCAGAATCCTTTGAATTTTCAAGGTAAGAAAAAAGCATTTGAATGTACCTATTTGTCCAATTTAAAGTCTCTAGTGTTTGATGAACGTGACTTGTAATTTTTAGTGAATTTTCAGCGAAGGGGGCGTGGCATTAAAATGAGAAAAATGACAAAATATGCGTATTTATTATAACCACAAGTTAGTGCACTATTCTATCTTGAACGGTGTGAAAGCTAGGGCTCAAAAACAAAACCAAATTTTCGATAGTTATCGATTATAAGAAATGGGATGAGTATGGTATGGTAATATCGAACATTTTGCTTTTTATTTCAAGTCTCTAGCTTTTGTGGTTTACGTAATCCAGGTGTTTACAGACGGACTGACAGGGCTTTTTCAACTCAGCTCAACGAGCTGATCAAAAATATATATACTTTATTTTTAATTTAAGGGTATAAAAACCCACACAAACATATGTATATGAATGTGCATGTGCTTACTTTGCTGTTTAGACAGAAGCCGCCCTAATGCTAGAGTATAATAAAAGGAAACTTAATTTTTGCATGTATTTTTTAAAACTCTAGTATTTAAAATGTTTTTTGTTCGGGTAGAGCAAAGTGGGTGTGGTATCCAAAATCCCCAAATCTTTATCATTCTAGAAATCCCTCACAGAATAATTCACGTTTTCAAATTTTCAAGCTAGGCATTAAAATCAAAGTCAAATAATACACAAATATACTATCTCAAGTTTTATGTTTTTAGCATATGTGGCTTACGAAATCGATTCGTTGATACGGACAGACAGACATATGTATATATAAATCTGCTAAAATCGGCGCGCAGAAGAAGCTGGCAGCAACATTGCAGCCATATGAACGCCTTCAAAGTCAATGCTATCCTAAAGGTTTTTTTTTTATTGATCTGCCAACTAACTGAATAAGTACTCGATTTTCGTCTTCTCTGTTCACCATTGTAACATTTTTATGTTTACATACATACATGTACATCGTAAACGACTATTTTTGTCCTCTACTACCTTCTGAGTATTTCTCGTTTGAGGCTAAACACGTAAAAAAACGAAATCGAAATTAATCTTTCTAACATAGACCTGAATAATATCTACATATTTACGTATACAACAAAAATGTAGGTCAGTTGAGATAGCGGATGCTAGCAGATACAACAGAGAGTAAACACTATATACACACATTCATACTGAAAGCACACACACATCGCTACACTTTCACTTATTACATTATTAAATGATGTCAGGCAACCGTCGGACCTCAATAAGCTCACCCAGTCGGCAGAGCAAACAGAGCCAAGTAACGAGCAACTGCAGCAACGTGAGCGAGAGCTTTTGTATTTGTTGTGTTGTCTCGCCGCGCTCCATTTCCGACAACGGGTGACACCGAAGCATGTGGGCAAAAACTTGTTCGTGCACTCTCATTTATTTCGCCACTCAGCTGCTACTGCTGCGGTCTACTTCATCGTCGACGTCGGCGTCGACTTCTCTGCCGATTATTTCATAATGAAAGCAAAAGTGATCAACGTTCATAGTAGAGAGAGCAATCAAACCAAAAAGCGGTCTTTGCTATTGCTTGTATGTATTTATATGCCTGTTTGTATCGGTTGAAATCGTTTCCATTGCAGTGTCGCCTCAGTAAATATACAATGTATACATGCAAACAAATACATATACATACGTATTCCGAAAGTCCCCCGCATCGTTGCCAACCAGCATACATACATGTAAACCGGCACGTCAATTAATTGAGAGGCAGCGCAGCAGCAGCTTCGCCAAGCTAGGAAAAAAATGTTACAAGGTTTCGTTTCAGGCTAAGACGAGTTTTTGGTTTTTTAAGGCTTTTCGGGTTTTTTTTGTTGCCATTTGTTATACCGTGAGTCCATTGAAAATGGAATATCAGGGTATATGGTTTTGATAAAATGGATGTAGCAGGGAGAAGGTTGACTTTGTTTTTAAGAATGTATAACTCGTATATAGACTTATATTCTAAAAATCGCAATTTTAATTGAATTATCATATTATTTTATTTTCTGCTGCTACTTTACTTCAATTTGCTGCTCAGCTCCCTAACAGTTAAATGGTAATGATTTAGAGATGACGCGACTAAACGTAAAACTCTGTAATCGTTTGATATTAATAATTTTTATACCCTAAATCCATTGAAAATTAACTTTCAGTGTATATTGTTTCATGCTCCATGAAGTATAAAAATTCTTGATCAGCTCAACGAGCTGATTTGAACTAGCCCTGTTAGTCTGTCCGTTCGTCCGTCCGTCCGTGTAAACGCATCGCCAAAACTAGAGACTTGAAATAAAAAGCAAAATGCTCGAGTTTATTTTTTTTCGATAACTTATCTAATTTCCTTATAATCGATAACTATTGAAAATTTGGTTTTGTTTTTGAGGCCAAGCATAATTATCGATAGATAGATAGAATTGCACTAAGTTGTGGTTGACTGCTATAAGTAAAACACATATTTTGTCATCTTGATTTTTGAAATTTTGAAAATTCATTACGAGCGTATGACTCAAGAAAAACTTATTAAACAATTAAAATTCCTTAGTACCGCGTATGCTGCAGTCGCAGCGCTGCCGCTGTGTAAAATGCGCAGTACGAAGAGCGCGAGAAGATGCTTACGTGCGCATGCATGTGTGTGTGTGCATATGTTGGGGCTAGTATCCAAATATAACAAATTGGTTAAAATATACATAACGCTACATGCAAAATTTTAAAACCAGCTTTTACGATATTCTAAAAATCATAAAAAATCATAAGTTTTCATAAATTTTTATACGGCTTAAAATCGATAACTGTTCAGGAATAGTTATCGATTTTCTGAAACAAACTCTATATGCGCGTGGTATACACATAGCTAACAAAAAACTCTAGCTTTTGTAGGTTCTAAGACCTGAACGCATCTACACATACATACAGGCAGACGTATAGGGCTAAATCAACACGTCTTATCGTCCTGAACAGGGTATAGTATAAAGAAATATATAAAAACTTAGGCGCTGCAAAAGTCTGCATACACTTCTATTCATCGGCGCATTTTGAAAGAAAATCTCACTGATGCTCAATAGGGTTCAAGTCAAGAGATTGTGAAATCGATGTAAGCGGAGTTTTGTTATTATATAGCAACTACAGCCTTACATTGCGAGCTTTGTGTATCGGATCTTTGTCTTGTCAAACTTTCATTTCTGGTGACTTTGGTGTACATTTTTATATAGAATCTTCATATAGTCCTTGTGGTCCATTGTCAGCTCTAAAAAAAACTAATTTCCAACCCATTGACCGCCATACACCTCCATACCATGATACCTCCTTCGTGCTTAACAGCCGAAACTACATTTTCTTTTTCTAAGGCTTCTCCGCTTTTTCTCCATACTAGCTTCTTTACTTTTATGCCTAATAATGAAAAAATTACCTTTTTCCAGAAGCTTGAGTCTCACAAAAGTGACCATTTGCGAAATCCATACGCTCTTTTATATTGACCTCTGATGTATGCGGTTTCAAATTAGCAACACTAGCACGATAACCGGCCGGGCCGAGCAATATGATCATGAATATCGAATGGTATCATCGCAAACAGATTCGGCTAATCGTTCAACTTCAACGCGTTCTTCTCGGATTTGAAGTCACCAGTTGAACAATACGTTTTTTTTCTTCTCTAAAGTCGGCCAGATCGGGGCTTTAATAATATAAAGACCGATGACACATAATTGTCGTAAGTCTCTTAGCACGAGGAAGAATTGTCCAATTTCTCAGCATGAATTGCCATCTAACCGGTGTTTCAGTATGAGTTTTCGAGCTTCTACACACATTTCCTTCGTCTTACTCTCCATGATAAGCCATGTAAATGATTGTTTTCATGATAATGGAAAATTTGGTATAACAGCGTATGCGAATAAAAACAAAAAAAAATAAAAAAAAGAGAAAATGTGTAAAAATCTAATTAAGTCGAAAATTTAAGTAGAAGTGTACGCAGACTTTTACGACTTAATTTTTTTGTCAGGTTTTTTGATAACGTTGATTTTTAATACAAATATTGTTATTTTGAATAAAACAAAAATGCAATGAGCAGTACTATAAAAAAGAATCATTCCGATAAGTGTTTTATAGTAGATTCTACCCACATTGGCAGTGCAAATCGGATAAAATGGTATCCTCTAAAGCTTATGACCTTGAGCATCCACATTTGTTACGTGAGTTTATATTAAGATCCTAAATAGGGGCGCGGAAAATCTGATCGATATATTTATGTATTTATCTATGTATATCTACGATTTCTTTACTAAATATTTAGTACTTACTACTTTCGATTTAGTAAATATTTTTTGAGCTTAAATGACCGGTGCGCCTAAGGAGCAGACTATCACCAGTCGGTTGCGACTGGTGTTCTTTCTTGGAAGTTCTACCATTATCGCTGTATGGTATTATTGGATTCAGCATGTTCTTATTTGCGACTCCTCTTATGAGCGAATCTAGATAATCTTAACACTTTATTAGACGAAGATACACTAGTATATATTCCAAATTCCAGGTCTCAAGCTACAAGTGTGCCTAGTTGGAAATGTATACGAAAAAGGGGAAATAATTACAACAGAACAGCAAGCTAAGTTTAAGAGGTTTCAACGCTGCTATATGCGAAAGAATGAGTCAACGTTGTCTGCAGTAGATGAAAAGCTATTTTAAAAAGTTTCACTTTCGTTTTCAGCGCAGTTTGAATTTTAAAGCAGTACTATAAACAACAACAAAAACAGTAGCAACAACAACAAAAACATAATGTACAGAAAAAATCAGCAAAAAGAGGGCACTAAGCCAAGCCAAGCCAAGCGAAGCACAGTAAGAGAGCAAGCATATAAAAATGAGAGCCCGTGCGAGCGTACTGAAAGTGAAACTGGCTTCCACTTGTACACATACACACAAAACACAAGTGGCATACACGTAATATTGCAATGTTCATGATGAGAGCGAGAGTGAACGACTGCCTGCGCTAACTGCGCTGTCGCTGCAAGCGGCAGTGGCAGAAGCAGCGCTTTTAGTGTATGACGGGTATCCTCACCGCTTGCTTGCGTTAGTCAATCGAGATACGTGGTTGATGTTGGTCGTGCTATTCGCATAGCAAAATAACCTTCACACTTACATTTTAATTCATTTATATATATACATATATATATATATATATATATTCATTTATATATATATATATATACCTTATTCGTTACATACGCCAAGCAACACCAATAAATGTGAAAAAAATGTGCGTATGTGTGCCTGTGGTTTCGCCAGAAAACAAGAAAATAATTCCGCTTGTATTTGACCTAAATAACAACACATTGAATACAACAAACTACCAATTCGTCAATATATCAATACAATAATAAATAAATATACTATAATAAAATATTGCATTCACCTCGTTTACCTCTTTCTGTGGCATTTTGCACCGACAGCAGGAACAGCCCAAGGATTATGTTCTCACTGCTCTGGTGTATTGTGTCCAGCTCAATGAGAAAGTAAAGTAGCTGAGAGAGAAATGTAAATATTTTGTTTTCTAAAAAATTCACTTTAAAAGTGAGGAAATAACATACATAAATAAGTGTAATAGTGTTACCCAAACAACTTAGTGTTCATTAAAAACAACAATGAGATACTACCAAACATAAAAAATCAAAATAAATTAATAAACAAATTGAAAGCCCTATACCTCCAAACCAAGCACATAGAAATAAACCCAAAATTATGAATTTATGTTAATGCGCATGCAAAAATCGCAATTGCCTCGTAAAAGTACCTTTACAACTAATTAATAGTTGTTTCAACGGCAAAAAAAATGATCGAAATCTATCCATAATTATTATCAGATATATAAAAATTTTCCATTACAATTACCAAAAAATACAATTAAGTACGTAGTAACAAAAGTTCACTAAATAATTTAAAGACTCCAAAATTGCTATGTAAACAAATTTATAAAATGTTTCTTATAAAAATCAATCAAATAATAAATAAAAGGCCTAGACCACCGAATTTTAACAACAAAAACATTTATAATATGCAAATTAAAAAAAAATAATACAACTTTTAAGAGTGGGAAGACATAATGTGAAAAAATAATAAGTAAATCAACAGATCGTAAAATTGAAAAATACTTTTTCATAGCCGTCCAAACTTACACAACAAGCAGACAATTTTGAGCATATGCTCGGTCCAGCTTTATTTATTTAATGACATGTTATTAGAAATGGATCCCCAACAGGCGACTGTACAGTTTATTTCGTCGCTGAATCTTTCACCATTTAGCATGCAGCTTGATCAACAACCAGCGAGTCCTGCGCAGAGTAACACCAACAACAATAACAGCAGCAGTAGTGGAAACAACACCAACAATAATAATAACAACAACAATAATAATAATAATAATAATAATAATAATAATAATAATAATAACAATAATAGCAACAACGATAACGAAACAAACCCTTTAAGCAATTCCGATAACGATTACAACTCCTACACGCTGCAGTTGGGAAATCATCAACAGCACCAACCGCAGCAGCTCCATAATACGCATAATCAGCAACATCAACAACATTACCAGCAGCAACATCAAAATATTGCCAGTAACAATGCGAATAATGCAGCGAACCAATTCAATGGCTCATCTTATTCGTATATATACAATTTCGATTCACAGTATATATTTCCGACAGGCTATCAGGAAACCAACTCATCCCATTCTCAGCAAAGTGGCAATGGCGCCGGCGTAGCATCTGGTAACTCTAGCCAGGTGCTAAACGGTGGTAGCAACAGCTCGACCGGTAACGGTTATATGTTGCTGCCACCAGTTGGCTCTTCAGCTACTCATATGTCTGGTAATATGGGTCGCAACGGAGCGGCAGGTGGAGCTGGTAATGTCGCCTCCACTGGCAATGTTGGTGTTGGGCATCATGGCGGAACAAGCGCAACCTCTGGTGGGGGTGAAGCCATCGACTTCAAGCACTTGTTCGAAGAGCTGTGTCCTGTCTGTGGGGATAAGGTGAGCGGCTATCATTACGGTTTGCTGACCTGTGAATCCTGCAAGGGATTTTTCAAGCGAACGGTTCAAAATAAAAAGGTCTACACATGCGTCGCGGAACGTTCCTGCCACATCGATAAAACACAACGAAAACGTTGTCCATACTGCCGATTCCAAAAGTGTCTCGAAGTTGGCATGAAACTCGAGGGTAAGTCGAATATAACATTTTCTATTAAAAATCTCTTGTTCTCGGATTAATATAAGTATTAATAGGATTCATTCAATTTAAATTTTAATCAATTAATTTAATATTACAAATAATTTGCGAAGAGTAGACTTAAAACGTTAAATTCTTTAAAAATGATTCAAAATCAAGCCAATGAAGACATATTGGAATCTTGTACACTTATGTATATCTTTTTGATTTATATTTTCTCTATTTCAATCTAAAAGGATGTCTGCAAATTATTTTCGATTCCAATATTTTTTTTTTTTCAGTGCGATTTCATAACCGTGTAAGCATGCGAAAATGAGCTTATAGTTTTTTTTTCCTATAACTGATACAATTTTCATAAAACAAAGAAACATTCATTTGATATTGGAAATTTCTATAAATTAAAAAAAAAAAAAAAAAAATATATATATATATATATATATATATATATATATATATATGAATTAAAGTTTTACTTAAAACGACCAATTAGAAGAAAACATTTTCAACAATTACGTTCCAATATTAAATCCCATGTTACTAGGTTAAAAGACTTGAAACTAAAAATAACGGCTTCACAGCCGAAGATCAAAAATTTGGATGGTTATATTTAAGCATTTCGGGTCAAGGCGAATCGAGCGAAATGGGATCTATGTAGTGTTTTCGGATACATTCAGAGATACTTGAAGTTTCAAAAATATTCTCGCTTTCATCCCACGTATATACCCATACCATACTTATATATTAATAATATCTGCGTAATATAAAAAATAAGGATAAAAAAATGAGTTTTCAAAAATTATAAACTCTGTCATTAAACATTTATATATATAAATTAAAATAATACCGTATATACTAAATAAATTAATTCATTTCCCATATGGACAGACAAACGGATAGCACACACATTGCATAAACCAATGTTGTGAATACGATTTTTTTTTTTTTTTTTTTTTTTTTTTTTTTTTTTTTGTATTTGGCTTTGCTATTGGATTGCTCAGCTCTCTCAGCTTTAAATTACTAAGAGCGTCTACGTGAGAGAAAAAGAGTCAAGCTCGCTCTCACATATATATGTAGCTAATAAGTTTATTTGTAACGTGCATATATATGTAGTTAGTAATATATCCATCTCATTTGCGCGCTGGTGTGCTTGCATTATATAGCCATCTCTTGCGCTCATGACCTAGATTCCCCAGCAAGTATGTGTTCGTACACGTGATATATGTATAAACATAACCTCGCATGTGTTTGTGTAATCAATGCAACATGTAGAGAGCGCTCGGCTACTCTGTGTATTTGGTGCTGAATCCATTGAAAATGAAATTTCAGGGTATAATGTTTTTGTAAAAATGTATATAACAGGCAAAAGGAGGCGTGCCACATCCTCTAAAGTATTTATATTCTTAATCAGCTCTACGAGCTGAGGAGCTTTTCTGCTTCGCTCGATTCTACGGAGCTTCACCATGACTGAGCACGCGAAAGAGCTGATTAACCTCCAGGCGGCCTGCGACTCCAGCATACAGCACATTAGATTCCCTGCTCTAATGGGATGGCCTATGGATTCTTTCAGGTCTCTTCTCTCCTCCAGGAACCGCCCACATTCAAAAATAATGTGATTGGCGTCTTCCGCACCAGGAACACTCGTCCGAGACTTCGTGGCCAAATCGTTTCAGGTAACTGTGGAAACAACCATGGTCACAAAGAATCTGCGTTAGGTATTTTTTTAGGTAATTTTCTTCACCATGCTTACGATTTATCAATGGCTCCAGTTCAGCGATGAGGGTGTAAGTCCAGCGGCCCTTCGTAGAGCAGTTCCATCTTCTTCGCCACCGCGCAATTATGTTTGCCCTGGCCTCATCTCTTCTCGGTTCTGGTTCTCTCGTCGCTTTCTTTAACCACGTCTTCGATTGGTAGCATTCCGGCTATGTGTGTGTGTGTGCATGCGTTATTTACTATTAACGAATAAATTCAACTTTTAATGACTGTTATTACAGTTCAAAGGACTCAGGGTATCTCTTAGTCGAGCTGACGCGACTAGAGTTTTGTTATTTGTTTATTTGAAATTTGGTTTATAATAAGATAACTACAATAGCATAGCGAAATTTTAATTTTAATTTTATTTTCCGTACTAACGGAATGTATTTGATTTTTTTTATTGTAAGACATAACATAACAGCTTTAGAAATGTATGTTCATAAAATAATATAAACAAACATGTATTAGTTTTAAACAATTTAGATAAAGGGGGTTTTTATTCGTCTTAAATAATTGAAAATGTTTTGAAACTATTTTGGATCTTTTGATCCTTCCGTTTTTGTTACTGGTGCTACTGCTGAAGAGTCGCGGCATTGATACCGCAATGTCTTAAGCTCATGTGTGAATAGCTCATTTTAGATCAGTGTGCGTACCTTTTTCCAAAAGCGTCATGAGCTCAGATGCCCAAAAACTTTCGTTTCTTGGTTTCTGCGGTTACTTAGCTTTAGATTTTATTTTTGATTTCCACGCAAATATGTGGATTTGTTACAAATTGTTGAGCTCGAACTGAATAGGATCCACAATACAAATAGTGGCAAGACAATAATTCCGTCATTAATGTAATGCCGATTGCATTTCTTACCGAAAAATATAGACTTAGAATATAGATATATATGGATAAGTTACAAAAATTGAATTTATTTGAATTGCAATTATATAAACGCAGGAATATATAAGCGTGTATATGTGTAATTGCAACTGAAATTAATTCAATTTTTGGGATTTATTCATATATATATATATATATACAAAATCCATCCTATGTATATATATATATATATATATATATATATATATATATATATATATATATATATAAACATAGCTAGTGTAATCTCAACATAAATTGGTTTGGCCTAGGATGGATTTTGTAAGCGACCGCCCGAAAATCAAAATACCTGCCCACACATACACGCGTCAATAAATCCAACGAGCAATAAGTAAGAGTGATAGTATAAGTGAGAGCTAAACATAGGAATAGGGAGAAGAGAGAGTAGAGTTTCCACAAAGGCAACAACAACGCGCATGTTGCCCCAGTTTCATGAAACTGTCCTTGACCTACTCCATTCAACGAAATTGTCTTTGGCAGAGGCGTGAGTGCCACTGCTGTGTATTTTTATGTACGTGCGTGTGAAAGAGTTGGCGAGTAAATGTCGTAATAGAAAGCTTTTTGAATTGTCATGTCATTGCGAGCCTTAGCAGCCTATGAAAACCACAGCATGAAAAAAGCATGAAGAGCGCGAAACGAGTATTCTCTCGACTCTACAATTTTTGGTGTGTGATGGTATCCGCTCTGCTCTCTCGTTTGATACACAGCGACGTTGGCGCTATAGAGCGGCAAGAGTCAATTTGTAGTGAGTATTTTTCTTAAACTTAAATACATACATACATGTATAATATGTACAGTATATACATGTATGTGTGTAAGTGGTGCTTGTGAATAGCGACGTTCAAACGAAAGAGACGCCGAGCGTCCATTTGTTTATTATGTACATATGTATGTATACATGTATTACGTATACCCACGCGAAAAAAAAAGAATTTGAAAACAATACGCTTGACCTAAATAACAGTTACATGTTTTGAGAAAAATTAAAAACCACTGCAATTTTGTATTGCATCGCTGCATTTTCTGTTACTTGCTTTTACTTTGTGTTTATGTACATGTGCGAGCCCTCACTTTTTCCAAAACAAGGACACTTGGCTGATGTCCATCGGAATATCATTTAAGGTATCCATAAATATACAATAATAAATACAAATAAATGTAATTAAATATTGATTTATTGAAGTTATGTTCCACTTTTTTATGTTTACATCCAGATCTTATTGAAAATGGGACATCAGTGTCTAATGGCTAATAATGGCTAAAGTTGTATGATTTTATGGCCCTACAAACGGTTTGAGGGTGTACATCCTTTTGAAAATAGTTGTGTCCTCGTCCACCAAATGCCTTATACATATTCCGCTTGTCATGATCGGAAAGTGCATATGGTCGGCCAGATCTATTTGGATGGTTTGATACACCCCTCGTATTTAAAACGACCAATTACTGTTTGGATGGTTGACTTGGCCATGTCCACTGTCCAGAACATTAGTTTAGCTATCTCTGCATACGATTTATGCTCCTTTCTGTGCAGCTGCAAGATCCACCCTCGTTCTCCTATAGTTAATTCTTTACGGGGCATATTTACGACGAAATTAGCAAATTTTTTTGAATACAAGTAATGTATACTAAGAACCACAAAATTTGAAGGTGTTGCTCACATACATGCATACATATTTCAAAAGTCCTCGTTTGATTTAAGAAAAACTGTGTATGTCCATATGTATGTATATATTTCAAAAGTCGCCGTTAGGTTTAAGAAGAATTATGGTGCCAGATAGTGACTGTTGTCACCGCAACTATGTGAATTTTATAATATTAGACAAAAATAAAATGTTACTATTATTTAAGTGCTATTGTATATCTAAAATTTCCATCAATTTTTATAACCAATGAAAATGGGAAAACAGGGTATAATGGTTTTTTTAAAAGTATGTAACAGGCAGAAGGAGGCGTGCCACACCCCATAAAGTATATATATTCTTGATCAGGACGACAAGACCAGTTGATTGAGCCCTGTTATTAAATAAAATGTTTGGCCAGATCAACAGTGATTGAAATGCAAAGCGCACAGAAACAAGCTGGCGTTTATACATGTTCATTATGTATACGTGTCAAATGCTCGCGCACAATATTCTAAGAATCGCAATTGCCTTTGAGTTTGGGTCGAATTGTGTTTGAATTGTTTGTGCTACCTACTTTTAATTGCCGCTCTGCGCTGTGTGTCGCAGTGCGAATATGTTTTCGATTCTTCTTCTTTAATAGTAACGGAACAATTCTTGTGAGCTTGCAAAACTGTGTTGGTATAATCTTTTTTCGAATTTGTTTGCATAATTCCTCTTTGATAGACATTCTTAGTACCATTGTCATAGATTTAAGTCGCGTGATATGATTGTACATACGAGTTATGTCGGGCGTCTAGAGTTTTCTTACTTGTTTTTTATACCCTGAAGCCATTGAAAATGGAAATTTCAGGGTATAATGTTTTTGTGCGAATGTATGTAACAGGCAGAAGGAGGCGTGCCACACCGCATAAAGTATATACATTCTTGATCAGCTCGACGAGCTGAGTTCAATTAGCCCTGTCCGTCTGTCCGTCCGTCCGTTCATCCGTGTAAACATGTGGATTTCTTAAACCACAAAAGCTAGAGACTTCAAATAAAAAGCAAAATGCTCGATAATACCATACGCTGTACGAGTTTTTTTTTTTCGATAACTCGTCCCATTTCTTTATTATCGATAACTATCGAAAATATCGATTTGTTTTTGAAGTCTGGCGTGCACACCGTTGAAGATAGAATCATGCACTAAGTTGTGTTTGATTGCTATATTGAATCCGCACGTTTTGTCATTTTTGGATTTTTGATGCCACGCCCCTTTCGCCAACAATTTAACAAAAACGATAACTCACGTATATCAAATACTAGAGACTTGAAATTTGCCAAATTGATAAATTTGAATGTCATAATCATTCCCCTAAAATTTAATTAAGAATATAAGTCGAGAAAAAAGTTATTAAACAATAAAGTTTCCATAGTACAGCCTCTTCTGCAGCCGTATAACTGCGCAGTAAGCATATTACTTGCATTTTCGTGCATGCATATGTTTGTGTGTGTGTATGTGTTGGTTACTATTATTGAATAAATGAAACTTTTAATGATTGGTATTACAGCTCAATGGATTCAGGGTATCTTTTAGTCGAGCAGTCTCGACTAGAGTTTAGTTACTTGTTTTTATTTCAAGTTCATAGCTTTTATGGTTTGCGAGATCGCTGTGTTAATACCGACAGACGGACCGCCTCGCAGACGGAGAGTACTAGATCAACCCACTTTTATATAAATTTTTACCACTAACAGAAATTAATTACATCCTTATTTCTTATATTTGGATCTTTGTAGCGGTTCGAGCAGATCGTATGCGGGGTGGCCGGAACAAATTTGGACCCATGTATAAACGCGATCGAGCGCGCAAGCTTCAGGTGATGCGACAAAGGCAACTTGCTCTACAGGCACTGCAGAGTTCTATTGGTTCAGATATAAAGCCAACACCACTCTCGCCTAGCTATCAACAAGCATATCCAAATATGAATATTAAGCAAGAAATTCAAATACCTCAGGTGAGTAAGAATATTATTTTAGTGGTTGACAGAGTGTATTGCGTCGTTGGATATATACTCTAGGTATCCTCACTCACGCAATCGCCGGATTCATCACCCAGCCCCATTGCCATTGCTTTGGGTCAAGTAAATACTGGCGGTAGCGCTGTGATAGCCCAGCCCCTGAATGTTGGCAATTTGAGTGGTGGCAGTTCGCTAGGCAATGGTAACAACAACACCACCAATAACAACAACACAGGAAGCAGTGTTGTCGGCGGCAGCAGTGGAGGTGGCAATAACGCTGGCGGCAGTGGTGGCTCGAACAACACAAGCAACATCCCTGATGCTCTGCAACGTAACGGAAACAGTGGCAATAACAACAGCAACAACAGCTGCCTTGAAACTGGAAATGGATCTTTGCAGAGCACAGCTGAAGCAAAATTATGGTATTTATTTGCCAAATTTTTCTTGAATTGCTTTAAAAACTTTTCAATAGATATTTAATACTTTCTTATTATGCACAAGAAATAGAGACGAAATATTTTCCTTAAAAAAACTATAACGAATTAGAATTTCTGAACCCAGTCCATAGTTCGTCAATTGGTTAACCAAATAGAGCGACTTAATCTATGGCAATGGTACTAAGATGATCAAAGAAGAATTTTGCAAAAAAAAATCTGCAAATAGATAATACCAACACACTTTTGCAACAATAAATATTCCGTCACTATTAAGGAAGATAGCAACGAAAACATATTCGCACTGCGCCACAAAGCAGAAAGCGACAAATTTAAACTAGGTAGCTGACAATAAAGCAACAGCTAACATTCTAATACAATTCAATCCAAATTCAAATGCAACTGCGATTCTTAGACTATGATATGTAATCATTTGAATGTATGTGTGCACATGTATAGCAAATAGGCGCCAGCTGGGCTCTTCTGCGTTCTGCCTTTCGTGCACTTTTAATAAGTGGCCAAACATTTTGTTTAATAACTTTTGCGTTTATAAACAGACTTTGATAAAACTAAAATTCAACCATGTAATGCAAAAAAAAATTTTTTAAATAAATATCTCGTATATTTTGAACAAAATATTTAATTTTTCGGTGAGCAAAATACAATTAAATATTTTTCAGCAAAAACGTTTCGAGATCGAGTTCGAGTTCGAGTTTGTAACTTTTTTGCTATAATTTTTTTTTTTTTAATGCATCTAAACTTGTTTTTGTTTAAAAATATAGTCACCGGTATGAGTATTTGAACAAAAAAAATTTTAATGCAAATATGTTCAAAATTGTTTTTAAATAAATGAAAAACAAGAAAGAAAATTTATATTGTAATAGATTTTTTTATGGTCATTAAAAAAAGTTATGTTCATAAATTGCTTAAACATTGTTATTGTCAAAATATTTATGCCGGCAAGAATACAAAATATGCTTGCTGTAAGTTATTTTCGATCTTTTTTCGAGAGTTTATTCATATAAATCTTTTTAATTTTAAATTAAAGCTTTGATTCTGGCGCACATCCATCAAGTACAGTAGATTCAATAATTGAGCCTTTGAGGTGAGTGGAAACTAAGACGAAAACTATGTTTATACTTATAAAACTCTCATTTGATTTGCCTACACTTATTTTTTTAGAGTTTCGCCGATGATACGCGAATTTGTGCAATCAATCGATGATCGGGAATGGCAGACTCAGCTTTTTGCGCTGCTTCAAAAGCAAACGTATAACCAAGTTGAAGTTGATCTCTTTGAGTTGATGTGCAAAGTTTTGGATCAAAATCTATTCTCACAAGTGGATTGGGCAAGAAACACTGTATTTTTTAAGGATTTAAAGGTACTTCTCGCACAATATACTACATATAATTATGTATTATTATTACAACCATCAGCAAGTCTCCATGGTCAGAACCAGTTTTAAGACTGGAGGCTAAGTCTACTGAGTATTACCCAAAAAAAAAGGTAACAAAACTGTAGTCGAGACTGCTCGACTAAAAGATTTCCTAAATCCTTTGCGCTGTAATACCAATCTTTAAAATTTTAATTTATTCATTAATAGCAGAAAACTTATATAAAACATAAGCATGCAACTGCGAAGCTAAGCGTCGGCAACGCTGCGGCTGCAGCATAGGCTATGCTAACTTTATTGCTTAATGAGTTCTAGTCATACGTTTGTAATAAATTTTTGTGAAGAGATAATTTAGATCTACCTATTTGCCAAATTTCAAGTCTCTAGAATTTTTTATGCGTGAGTTGTGAACTTTGGTGAATTGTGAGCGAGGAAGGCGTGGCATCAAAAATCTGAAAATGGCATTTTCATATTCAATATAGCAATCAACCACAATTTAGTGCATGATTCTATCTAGAATGGTGTATACGCTAGGCCTCAAATACAGAACTAAATTTTCGATAGTTATCGATAATAAGGAAATGGGATGAGTTATCAAGTCTCTAGCTTTTGTCGTTTGCGAGATACGTAAAATATAGTGAGGCAGCACTAGCGCTACGACCGGTACGACAACGATGTCGTGTACCTAAACCTGCATTGAATTTCGATTTCATACATACAACGCCTGACCTACTTAGTAATCAAAGTTGAACCAGTCTCAACGTCAAAGTTGATTTTTAGTGACGCAACTAAGCGTCGCCGCTCTCAACAGAGATGAATCAGTAGTAAGCGAGTGAGAGGGATAAGATAAGAGAAAGCGGGAGCATAGTAATTAACTGCTGCTAAGAAACAATTTTCCAGGCTCACTAAATTTAGAAAAAAGCGTTTTACTTATAAAAATGCGACAAACCCATTTGTGGATTCATCAATTTAATTCTATTAAATTTCTTTGTAACTGTTTGCAGGTGGACGATCAGATGAAGCTACTTCAGCATTCTTGGTCAGACATGCTTGTGCTGGATCATCTGCATCATCGCATACACAACGGCTTGCCGGATGAGACGCAGCTGAATAACGGTCAGGTCTTCAACTTAATGAGCCTTGGCCTTTTGGGGGTTCCACAATTGGGTGACTACTTTAATGAATTGCAAAATAAGCTGCAGGACCTAAAGTTTGATATGGGAGACTATGTGTGCATGAAATTCCTCATACTTTTAAATCCAGGTGATTATTTGATAGAAACCCCTGAACAATATATTTATATATGTATATATAATAACAATTGCAGATGTACGTGGAATAGTGAATAAAAAGACAGTTGTGGAGGGACACGAAAATGTTCAGGCAGCTCTGCTGGATTACACACTTACATGTTACCCCTCAGTAAATGTAAGTATTACAAAATCTTATGGAAAAACTGAAAAGATTGTAATAACATAAATTATATGTCATGAATAATACGGTAATCCTAAATTTTTTTCATTTCATTACATTTTTTTTTTTAATCTATACAGGACAAGTTTAGGAGGCTTCTGAACATACTACCGGAAATTCACGCTATGGCCGCGCGCGGCGAAGAACATCTATACTCAAAACATTGTGCCGGCAGTGCACCTACGCAGACGCTGCTCATGGAGATGTTACATGCTAAACGAAAGGTGTGAGGCCGATACAAGCAGCAGATGGATGATATAACAAATCAATTGTAAAAATATACTTAAATAATTTCTAATAACAACCGTGTAAATAACAGAAACAAAGACAAACAAACGAAAAAAATATTGAAATATTCTATGTGAAAAATGATCATCACCACCACCAACAAGCAACTACATATACACATATTTGTTGATTTGTTAATTATTATTCTTTTTATGAATAATTTTAAAATTAGTTTCATTAATTACTTATGTCTTAATTTAAGTTATGATTTCTTAATCGTATATTCGGAAAATAGAAAAAACAGGAGTACTAAACAGCAGTAAAATAGTGGATGTGCCAAAATACCTTTCTTAAAAAGGTAAAATGCGCATTCCCTATTTTATTTTATAAAAATCTATACGAACTCATATATATAAATATCCTCCATCCGTCTTTAAATGGTTTTCTTGTTATTATTGTCTTATGAAGTATTTACGTATATATTAAAAAAAAATTTAAACAAAGAATGTAATTGAAAGGAATTAGTATATTTTTTCATAAGTTTAAGTTTAAGTAACTATGCAAACAACTACCTGCAAAACAGGCAAATATAAACCTGGCGATAAAGTCAGATCATTAACTCTCTTAAAAAAAAAAAGATTAGATCTTAGGTATAGTTTTACCATATTTAAAAAAATGTTTATACAAAAATTTTGAAATGATTATATTATTGTTTTCATGCTAAACTTTTGAAGTATCTTATATTTAAATTAATTCAGAAAACGCGTGTATTTTATTTCTGACAAACAAAAAAATTAAAAAAAGGGCTATGAATTGCAAATGCAGTGTTTATAAGAGAACCCCAATTCAATTGGAAATATAATTCGGTTTCTTTTTGCCTATCTAAAAATTCTTGTTAACATTATGGAATCAGTTTGAGTTTTAGGTTGTTTTTTCTTTAAATGCATTACAAGCCGTGATAAAATTGTATAACATTCTCACTCTAACGGTATTTAAAACTCTTGAAGGGATTATCAAAATACAAAGGTATCAAAATATATAAAAATGCAAATCAATGTAAATAAATACTGTAGGCACAGTGAAAGTCGGAATTCTCAGTGGGCAGGGAGATTTTGTAGTAGCAATTGTTAAGAAAAAAGTGTTGAAATGTAAAAAAATATATTTCTGTAAAAATTATTTCGATTTTAATTGTTGGTTTATGGTTTCAAATATTTTCCCATTTATATTCAATAATAAATAACAACTAGGGTACATTCTCCATAAACTTATTTTTAAACATGTTATTTTTCCTGCCTACTTTATTTGTTGTTAAGGGTATTGCGCTTAAACTTCATGTACCTAATAAAATTTAAATAATAAACCCCCACTCGAAAATATAAACTGCAGTAAATTTTAAATTAAATATTTTTGGGCTGCATGTAATTACAAAATGAGAACAAATGTGTACATTCGCAGAACTGAAGGCAAACAATGGCAGAAAAAAGACAACAAATTCGTGCAGGTTGCCTAGATTTAATAACCGTTTAGGTAAATATTTATATTCTAGACGATATCAAATATCTTTATGTATTGTCAAATCCATAAAGATCTAAAATTAAACAGAAATGAAATGGACAAAGTTTGGCTTAAGGTTTAACTCTATTTTTAAAGCCCATGGTGGTGCGTAAAACTTATTATAAAATAAATAAATACGGTGTGCATTAGCGTTCAACGTAAGTGGTAACATGTTTTTAAAAAATCGGTAATTAAATTAATATATCTATGTAAATTTATGAATGGAGCATGTTATGCGGTTCTGCATGAAATAAAAATGTGTAATGTCTTATTATAAAGACTTTGCTTTAGGCATGCTTATTGTGAAATTAATTACGATGTGAACCTGTTATTGCAAATGAAAAGTGATTTTAATTTTTAAGATATATATAGAACGATACAAAATATATAAGAAAAGTTAAAAGAATATATTATTTATATATATATATATAAATAATATATTCTATATATATATATATATATATATAACAATGCAAAATTTAACTACAAAATTTAGCTACAGTTATAAGTACATTAAATAAGTAAAATGCAACTTCACATACAGACCCACAGCTGGTTTAATGTTTGTTGTTTTATTACCACTACGTTAACATTAAAATTGTATCTCTGAGATATTTCAAAGCAAGCAAGCAAGCAACCAACCATTAAAAATGTAATAAATCGTAAATATAGAAAAGAAAATTAAATTATTTATTTGGGGGGTCTTGTAGCTTCGATTTTATTTCCATATGTAAGTGTGGTGCTGAGTATAATAAATGGCTCATTTATTATATTGCTGTCAGATTAAATTTAAAGCTAAGCTGTTTAGGACATGTTAAAATTTTGGGTAAAGTCGTATTCAATAGTGGGTATGACAGTTTGTACAAATTTTAAAAAGATAATTAAATATAAATGCACCCCAAGCTGACCACCGCCTTCCTCAACAGTCTGTATAATCTTCTTCATAATATCTGCGTGGCGGCAAGGATGGACCGATGCCATACTGGGTCCAGGTAAATGGGGATGCGATTCCATTGTAACAGTCTTTTTAGCATGATCCTGTGAAACATCCTCATACATTTGGTCCACTCTTAGTGGTTTACGCTGCTCATCGTAGCCGACCACCCATAGACGTGGAGTCTGATAGTACTTATCATACGTTATGTGCAGATCATAGGTTCGTGTGTGCAATACGGAATCTCCGTTAACTGCTGTTGCTGAGTGATTAGGATATGTTTCAACATGGTCCTTGCGAGTGGTTGTGGCTACAGCAGGATCGACAAGTTCAAGCATACCGCTTTCCTCAAATGTATCCATGTCAATGGCCTCTTCGTCGTCTTCATTATCATATTCATTAGCCAGCGGAGCTATTGGTGACGCCTTGCCGCTTTCGGGGGTGTGCATTTCGTCCTAAAAGAAGGTGTAATCGTATTTTAATTTTATTTATTCGCTATACAAGCAAACCTTGCTTTCATCTAGCGTTAGTTCGCATATTTTATCTTCGAGTTCACTGGTGCCGTCATCGTTTAATTGATGTGTTTCAACCCAGCCACCGTCACCAGATTCTTCCTCCACCATTGTCTCCTCTCCCACATATTCCATTTGCTTGCAACGACGATAGCATGCCACATTGCGAGTAATCAGAAATTGTTTGTCTGCATATAAATTAACTACATAAAATTCACTTTTACAAAATTTAATACGATAGTCGTTAACCCACCCTTCGGCAAGTACGACTTTGTCTTGCTCTCATCGCCGGCCGCCCACTGCCAAGTCGGACAATGATGAACCAAGTGATCACCTGCTGCTACAAACTCCTCTGGAGTTAATACACCAGTTTCTCGAAATTTTGACTCCTAATAAAAAAAAAATTGAATTAGTTCACATTGACTTGCCTCAAACAAAGATGAGCAATTAAGTTGAGGTAAGAAAAATAAAAGCATATGTTGACAGTATACTACAAAATTAGGCTTTGCGCAAAAAAAAAAAAAAAAAAAAAAAAAAATCATTTTCATTTAAATCAAATCTATCATATTGTCATAAGAATTGGAGTTTAATACTTGCTTTTAAGACTGGTGTCAAATACTCTGCCATATTTAGCGCAGTTCCTTTTACCGTGTTAAGTACACTTTGCATTTTTATTTTTTGTTATTTTTACAATTATATAGTTTTAGCTTTAATTTTAATGAGATGTTATTACGAATAATTGCCTTGTCGCCACTTTCGTTTTGGTTTTAATATTTTTTCGCTGAGCAACACTGAGGTGCATTCAAAACAGCTGATGCTAAGGATGGATAAGCTAAAATATGTGACTATCGATATTTTAGTAATAGTAATAACTATATATATTTATATAATATAACATTTGAATATCCACCTTATATCTAAAAAATCAAGTATAATTTTATCACTTAGTTAAAAAATTTTAGTATATAGTCAATCAATTGTTATACATATTAAAAGCATATTGTAGTACCAATAAGTTTTTATAACTTGTGATCTTACTCATTGAGCCTGTGTTATTTTAAATAAACTGTTAATTTAACAGTTACTATAACTAGTGGTTACAGATTCCGCTGATAATTAATACATTCACACTATTGGCCGAGCATTTGAATGACAAATATTAAAAAAATGGATCCAAAATTTCAGTTGCCGTCCCCGAATTTTGATGAACCCAGTATAACGAACTTGCATTACCTAACTCCTTCTGGAATGACGTTACTTTCACGTGCTAAACAACCGCCACCCATGTATGGGGCGCAGGGCAGCACGGTTCCTTCAAAGTATTTCACAGTACAAAAGCAACAAGTAATAGTGTTATTTTATTTTAATTAAAAAAAAAACAAATACTTAGTTTAATTTATTATAGAATATCAATGACTATAATATCACAAAAATAATATCAAATCGTTCTCTACCACGGACCGAATACTGTGATAAGTGCAACATGGAATTGGCTACGGCGCACGATATGCGACGTCATTTAAATCAGCATGAAAAATGCCCTGTTAAGGATTGTAACTTTGCAGCTCTAGCATCCATTATTGAGCAGCATATTGAAGCAAATCATATAACGGGCTTGTATAATGCAGTAAAAAAAGTTTGGACGCCACAGAACATTACTGCCTGGCGAGCGGAACGATGCAAGAGGTTTATTCTTAATTTAATATAATTACAAACATAACTATACCCATTTTATTATTTTGCAGATTTCCAACGACTGCTAGTGTATTGATCGCCAAGCAGGCAAAGGAACAACGCTTGAAACGTGGCGAACGCCTTGAGGCATCTAAAAGGCGCTTTGGAATTCCGAATGACCGACAATGTACACGTTTGCGTAAACCCAAAATGAAACGGAAACTTCCTAATAAAATAACACAACTCAGACTTTCGGAAGAAAAATTAAAGTGTCAGGATGTGCAAAAGAGACCAACTATAACAGGGACCACAGTATTGTTAGATACAAACAAGTCAAGTTTTCCATATGTTTCAATTTTTCGGGGAACTAATAAAATGATTGATTACAATCATTTAATGGCTAAGTCCAGAGGCAAGATTGATAATGCATTAAGCAAAATGTTGCAAATGTATGGAACGGACAGTGAGAACGAAGTTGAAGCAGCGGACAATGAAAATATAAATGAAATTGATTCTACTCAAGTGTCTTATGTGAAGTCTAAGTCTTGCATAGATGCTCATGAAAATTGTTTAGACGATCCTGAACTGAAATATTCTGTCATTTCTTTTGATACTAAAACGAAAGAGTTAAAAAATATAAGTTCAAGCTCTTGCGATGAAGGACCCGATGACGCGCCAATTGAACGTATCAAAGAAACAATATCGACCGGAATGAAAGATTTGCACTGTTCAATGGTCAACAAGAAGCTTAAGTCTACTACTGAAAAATGTATAACGATATCTCCCCAAAAAATAATTTGTTCTGGCTTAAATTATAAGCGTGCATATCAATTTAATAATCAGAACACAATCCTGTCCAAGCTATTAGAACGCGATATTCGTCACGAGCGAAATGTTGTTTTACAATGTGTGCGCTACGTATGTGAAAAAAACTTTTTTGATGTAAAAAATAAATCTTAAAATTTATTGAAGATAAAATGTATTTTAAATCATTATTTAATTAAAATTGGTTATTAGTTTGGTGGCATACTACCGCCGGCATCAGTAGTTATTGTGTTTACGCCACTACCGCTGGTACTATTGCCACCTACATCAACGGACGCAGATCCACTAGTTGGTGTTGCTGCTTGTTGCTGTTGCTGAGCTGCGGCTGCAGCTGCTTGTTGCTGTGCTGCTGCATGCTCTTGCTGACGTTTTTGTTGTTGCTGCCTGGCTGCATGTGAGTGCTTGGCCTTGGTCTCTTCTAGTTCTCGTACCCGCGAGCGGGCGTGTTGAATGCGATGCCAAGCCATTTGCAACACCTTCGCTGAGGCATATCCGGATCCCTCATGAGGTTGGCCGGTAGAAACTTGTGTGAGGTAGTTAATTTGTTCAGAGAGTTTAGATTCTACGCTAGACAAACTCTTTAAAAATTGCTGAGACTGAGTCTCCGCACTTTTCTGTGAAGTCTTCTCCTTACCCAGCTCCTGCAGCGCCTGACCTTTGTGTGAAGTATTGTTCATTACTTGTTTTAATACATTAAATGAATTACTATTACCTGCGCTTTGCATGCAAAGTATTATATCCTTCTCAATCTCATCCAGTGCATGTATTTTGTCCAGCGGGTTCATCTTATTTGGGTGGTAATCCTGATTTATTTAGCGGTCTCGACAAGAATATATCTTAAATCTTTTGTGGTTACTGTCCTCGCTTTAACTATTCACAAAGAAGCGAAGTTTTGTCTTTCAATTTATTGTTATCGAAGCTATCATAATAATAATCGACGATAATATATATGAAGTGTTTATAATACATATGTACGTATTTGTATTTTTGATAAAAAATAAAGTTTTTTATAGTTTTTAGATTTTACGTATTTATGTAAATTAGTAACGCCTATATTAGATATATAAGATATGGAGAATTTCAAGTTTTAGAGTGGTAATAAAATACTATGTATGCGCAATGGCATTATTCTTGAAGTATCGATAGAGGAGGTCAAAAAGAATTGAAACTATACATTTTTACTAAACATACATATGTATGTACCTAGAAATCCCATTTTGATTTAGTCAACGTGTATGTACATATATAAATAAATATTGAAATATATGTATGTACAAATTCCGTTAAACTTTCAGACCTTAATCGAATTTCAATAATGGAATCTGGGCAATTACTGGATAAATCTTCATTTCAAGCTGATATCGTATCAAAGGGTCTTCTTGGTGGAATTTGGCTAATTATATGTTTCATATGTTGTTGTGCTATATTTTGGCCGGTAGTTGGATGCATTCTAGCTCATATAACCTGCCAGAAGCAACCGAAACGAGGCAACTATGCAAAAGACAGTATTCTAAATTAAAAATATGAAAAAATATTTGGATCCTAGACAGTGGTGTGATGATCTTCTGATTATTCATCATTGTGTTAAAAATTGAGTTTCTTACACAAATGAATGGAAAAATATTAATCATATTTGACAATTCATTTATTTATTTTGTTAATCATCAGTTATTAGTTATTATTATTATACACTCGACAGCATAATTCTACGTACAGCAGAAAAAAAAATTTTGTTGTGTTCAGTTGGCTCTAGAATCTACTATAAGGCACTTATCGGAATGATTCTTTTTTTATAGTATTGTTCGCTTATATATCTACTTTTTTTGCATTTTTATTTTTTCTTTTACCTTGGCACAGGCAGATTTCTCATGAGTTGATGGACCATTTCTGGTTGTAGCGCATAGTGTACACGTGCGAGCACATCCAGAATCGAAGGCGGAGAGGTGCAACATGTGCTGCACATACATATTCATATTTATGCAGGCATAGATTTAATCGAAGAGTTTTTTATTGCTTCCGAAATAATACTTTATCCCTCTATTCGAATCGAGTAGGCAGTTGCTGACCGTAGAAACATTTCGTTTGTTCCTAGAGCATGCCCCAAAAACCAGCTCGATTCTGTTAATTCTAAAGGATTGTACCCCCTCAAAATCAGATCGGGGGGATTACTTTGTGTTGGGACAGTTTACCACTGTTTGAAAATAGAACAGAAAATGTTAAACCTAAATAGCATTTATTCTTGCATATTTTTTAGAAAAAATAAATATTTCGACCCGATCCGGACTTGAACCACAACCTTATTACACTTCGTCGTCTTACTCACTGAGCTACTGTACTGCTTAGAGGTCGAGTAGCAAATTTCAAGTTTGCCTTAGCTAGCAATTGACAATGCAACCACTTTGTAATTCTCAATTCGTAGAATATAAAATTCTGCTGGCACCAGTTTGGCTCAGCTGATTGTGCGTTTCACGCGCTTTTTGCGTTTCGCGCATTGTTGTACATTTTGTGTTTCGTATCGGATTTTGATACAACTTTCATCACAAAATGGAAATATTTTTTTGTTTCTTAAAAGCAAAATTTTTCACATATAATTCACATAAAATATACATAAAGCCACATTCGAAAATTGGATACTCTAGATCTTGTCCCTCCGTCCGTCGATCCGTCTGCCCGTATCTATGAACGCGTCGATTTCAGACCCTATAATAGCTGTAGACTTACATTTTTGTTAGGTATTCACGGACCAAGCGTATCGAGTTTATTTCAGATCGATATGTTTTTCCGTTCAATTTTTAACAAAACCTCAATTTAGGTTTAAGATTATATCTCTTCCATCTTAAAGGTAAAGCCTTCATATTTTACTTGTAGCACATGTACATTTTGTATAATTTCGGTTTTTGTTATATTTAGATATCGGCACAAACCTTCTGCAAACTCTTAAAATTGTAGTTAAGATGTAAATATATCTTATATGCGAAGACTCTTGCATTTTAAAAGTAAAGAGAAATATTTTTGGAATATTTGTATCAATATCCGTTGAGAAACACGAAAGTTATTAAACAAAATGTTTGGCCAGTTAGTAAAAGCTGGCCAAAAATTATTTATATTATATGGTGATAAACGCAAAAGTTGTTAAACAAAATGTTTGGCCACTTAGAGCCAAGGTGGCGCCTTTTTGCCATGCATGTGAATTGTGATTGAATTGTATTCAAATTGTCTTTGCATTGATTTATTGTCTATGTTACCTACCTTAAATTGTGGCGCAGTGAAAATATATTACCTTACCTTAAAATATATTACCTGCCTTAAATTGTGGCGCAGTGAAAATATATTTTAATTTTTGTGGGCATGCAAAAGTGTGTTGTTATTATACTCTGAATCCATTGAAAATGAAATTTCAAGGTATAACGTTTTTGTGTAAATGTATGTAGCAGGCAGAAGGAGGTGTGCCACACCCCCAAAAGTATATATATTCTTGATCAGCTCGATGAGCTCGACAAGTAGATATCGCCATGTCCGCCTGTTCGTCCGTATGCTAAACGTTGTGAGAGTTGGTGGAATGCCGCTCTCACGAACGCACGCCGCCAGCACAGACGAGCTCGGCGTCGGCTCCAGCATGCCCGCCGCACTCACACCGAAAATGTGACCACGTATATCCGGTCCGGTGAGCACCAAGATGGCCTGGGGCCTGACGCGCCATCCCGTCAACAGCTTAAAGGTTCCCAACTAATAGAATTAGTTGGACGATAGCGTATCAAAGACTATGCTCCTTAAGGGAAAACTGTCTACTGGCAGATGGCCAGCCGTCAGATTTGCAGGAGCAAATCTACGGTATGTGACGCATAGCCGTTACCTTGGTATTACGGTTGGCGTACGGATGAACTACCTTCCCGAGTGCTACGCGTTGACTGAAGACTCCGCAAACTCGGAGAAGAATCTATGCCGGACTCATGGTGCCTTGTGCACTATTTGGTGCCTCGGTATGGTACAAGATGGTGATGAGACTATTCGGGGCCAGGAGGGAATCCTTTTAGGATGTTTTCCAGTGTGCCGAATGGTATCCACAGATATCTTGGAAGTACTCGCAAGAGCTCCACCGCTAGACCTTGTTGCTGTACGCATTACGATGCAATTTACGGCTTTACGGTCAAGATGTGTATACCATGAGAAAAGCCTTGCTAGACGAACGCCTGCTCTCTGAGTGGCAACTTCAGTGGGACGACGACGTTCGTTTTGTCTTCAGCCGCCCTAAAATCGTTCACAATGGAAGCCAGTATTCTCATAACTGGCCATGGCTCGATGAACGCATTTTTGCACGCATGTGGTCTGAGCGAGTCTGCTGAGTGTCTTTGCGGAAACCCCGTAGAGGACACATTTTATGTGTTTGCCTCTACGCGGATGTACGCAGCCTTGAGGAGCTTAACATCCAGCAGAACGAGTTCGGTTTATGGGTTGTTGAAAGTGCAGTAGGTAGCGGGAAGAGCATGCAACTGCTCGAAAACTATGTTCGCGTAGTTTTCGACAGGCGACGCATGTTCCTGGAGAATGCATGAGGACCTGGCTTACCAGTACTTAAACTGGCAGACGATCTCTTCGGAATGAGTCGAGGATCTGACCAAAGTCTTTAAATTTGGAAGACTTTCTTTCTAGACAAAGTGTTCAAATTTGGATTGCGAACACTCGGTCACAGCTGTGAATCTGTACCACGGGATCGATCTCATCCCATTTCTTTAAAATCGATAACTATCAAAAATATGGTTTTGTTTTTGACGCTTAGCGAGAACACCGTTCTAGATAGAATCGTGCACTAGGTTGTTTTTGATATCTATAATGAATACGCATATTTTGTTATCATTGGATTTTTGATGTGCGCCCCCTTCGCCCAAAATTCATAAAAATGCACAATTCCCGTAAATCAAATACTAGAGAAATTTGTGCAGAGTAGTACATTTGAATATTATGATTATACTCTGAAAATTTAATTAAGAACGTCTACGTATGAATGAATAAATTAAACTTTGAATAATTGGAATTACAGCTCAATGGATTCAGGGTATCTTGGTTACTTGTTAATAATAAAATTAAACCGATAATAGTTTCCGATTTAAAACAAGTTCTTGCCCGGTCCACGAAGCCATAAGGCTAAGCTCCACAATTTCCATATTAAGGATATTACAATCTGGATTGTAACATTCTCACATATATTAATTAATATCACAGGAATTTAAAATAAAATTAAGATACCAAACTTCCTCAATTACAACAAATTTTTACATTATTCAGAAGGTATGTAACCTAAATTAATTCGCAACTGCTCATAAATGATAAATAATGATATTGTTGCTGGCGCTTTTCGAACAATTGTGGGAACCAAGCCACGATAAGGGCCCAAATATCCAAAACGCATCATATACTTAATAGCATGGAAGACAGTAGGGAATTGACTGGGTGGTGCATTCATCATTAGAGTCTTTAGCACGTCGAAAGGCTGCGAAATAATTGCTTCGATAATTGACGTGATAAATGAACTTTTCAAGTGCAAATGTACGTCGTCTTCTAACATAAACCGATGGTGAAGCTCACTTTTAACCTACTCTCCAGATCGAGGAAAGATAGCAAAATTAACTTATATATATGAGGACGAAAATAAGTGTTTACTTGGTCATAAACTGCAAGCTGGGCACTGTTACCAATGGCTGCTTTGAGGACTGCAGCTATTCCACCACTGTATAGGGTCATCCAACCTTCCTCTTTGGGAATTCGAATCAGAGCATCCATAATGCTCTTATAACTAAGATTGTTTCTATAGTTTCGATTAAAGTTCATAAAGCTTAAGAGAAAATATGTACTTTCGTTTTAAGTGCTCAGCATACTTCATATCGTTTTGCATCCGCACATTTATAACATCCATTGGTAAACCAACTAATGATCCAACTATGCCAGCAAAACTGGCAATATAAATTTTGTCAAATATAGAATTCGAATTTTTCAATATTTCTAAGTGCTTTCCGTTCTCATACAGAGAGAAACGAAGACTTGTACATGTCATCTGACGAAGGGCAGCCGCTGTAAAACCATCATAAAAACCAAAAAAGCCTACGATAGATAAATTCGTCTTAGCGTAAAGTAACTATAAATAAAATATACGTTCACCTCTTAACCGTATGACTTTGAGAGTGGTTTTCAACATACTCTTCTTATTTCGTTGTGTTTGCATATGCGTCTTGATTAAATCGAAAGGTGCTAATACACAAGCTACACAGGTAGATGCCACTCCGCCAGACCACCATCGGGGTCGCCGCAACTCGCGATCGTCAGCCAGTACCTTGTGATGTGCCTACACCTTTGCCACAAATAATACATTCCAACAATATATATATAACTTTAAAATTACATTAAACTAACAACCTACTCCAGTACATGCAAATCTAAAGATCTCAGATTTATTTATTTTATATCATTTTCATTGATATTATGTGTATTTTTATCCCTCATCGCATTGAAAACGGGAAAAAGGGTATAATTGATTTGTTAAATGTACAGGCGTGATACTCCTCATATATTCTTGATCAGGACGATAAGCCTGAAGTCGTCGTTCTCTGAGCCTATAAGAACTAGATACATCAATTTATTTTGTTAGGTCCGTGTATACCACACGCATAGTTTGTTTTAAAATATCGATAACTATTTCCGCTCGATTGTTATCAATTCAAAACTTTTAAATTCAGGTTTAAAATTATATCTTTTTATCTTTAAAGCTAGAACTTATAAAAAAAACATTATACTCTTTTTTTCTATTTTTAATGGGATCAGGGTATAGCAAGTTAGAAAACTCTAGTCGGAGGTGCCCGACTACGTGATACCCAGATTCCATGGTTTGTCATAGTTTCTGAGCACAATCCATAGCTCGTAGATTGATAGACCAAATCGAGCGACTTAAATCTGTATCAATGCTACTAATTACATACATATGTATGTCAATCAAAGAAGAATTATGCAAAAAATTTTACAAATATATAATAACAACACACTTTTGCAAGCCCACAACAAATATTCCGCTACTAATAAAGAAGAGAGAAACGAAAACATATTCGTACTGCGGCACGTAGCTTACAATACAGTGCCAGTAACTTAAAGCAATTCAAACACATTCAACCCAAATTCAAATGCAATTGCGATTCTTAGAATATAGTAGGCAAGCATTTAAATATACATATAATCAGGCAGAAAAAGAAAATAAACTGGAATTAAACAGCTCTAAAGGTAGACCAGCAAAGCTCTCTCGACGGGATTGTTCACAGATACTGAAAACCGTAGAAAACAAACCACAAACAAGCCTCAGAGAGTTGGTTTCTGACATAAAAAAAAGCCAAAAGTACTTATTTTCCACAGATACTCATCACATGTGGCAAGGAAGAAACCGTTCTTGTTTGCTGTTAATATTCAGAAACGTTTGACCTTCGAAAGACTGAATGTTTCCAATTCTCCTGAATATTGGAACAATATCATTTTTTGCGGTTATATTATAATGACGGCCCTGGAAACGTTTGACGGAAACCAAACACAGCCCTCCATTCCAGAAATATTCTGCCTACAGCTAAGTTTGGCAAGCTTTCAGTAATGGTGTGAGGCTGTATTTCATCCAAGGGTGTCGGAAAGCTTTTGATATTCAATGATATCATGACTAAGGAGTTTTATTTGGACATTTTAAAAAACGAATTGACCGGAAGTGTGCAAAACTTTGGCTTTGTTGATCCGGAAAACTCCAGAAAACTTAACTACAAGCTGTATCAAGACAACGATCCAAAACACAAATCGCTGTTATGTCGCACTTGGCTGCTTTATAACTGCAGGAAAATTATTGACACCCCACCCAAAAGCCCGGATCTCAATCCTATTGAGAATTTGTAGGCATTGCTGAAGAAAAAAGTGGCCAAACGAAGACCTACTTCAAAAAATGAATTGATCCGTTGCATAAACGAGGAGTGGTGCAAGATACCCCTATACTACGATATAAATGCCGTAATATTGTCGATGTCGCGACGTCTCAGAGATGTGATGAAAGCTAATGGAGGGAAACCAAATATTAGCCGCTTCCACATCGATATAAAAGAGATACAGATCTCATAATATTAATATTTGCATTTTGCAAAGAATTAATAGACAGCTGATATTTGATGTTCTTTTTTGTTTTGAACAATTTTGTATTGCTATTCTTATTATTTTGTTATTTATTTCATCTACATTAAGGAAAAAATGCTGTGAAGAAATAAATATGAAAAAAGTGCCTTTCTTGTATGTGCGCAAATGTATAGCAAAAAGGCGCCAGCTTTGCTATGCATACGTAGATGACAGAATAATTTTCTCCGCAATGAGAAAAATCTTTGTTTTTCAAAAACGTTGAGTACATAGGGTTTATCGTACCCAGAGGAGGAACAAAAACTGACTCTTTTTAGGTCCAGACCTTAAGCAGCCTTCTGGTCTAACGACCGTTGCATCAATGAAAGGCATTGGAGCTGGTAGACCCATCACGATGATTTCCCGAACACTTAAACAATGTGTGTTAGCAATCTTATGGTAAACTCCAAAATTACTCATACGGAATTCAAGAAATTAACATCTTTCAGCCGGTGACCTTTTCAGTATCGGGTAAAAGCACAAATGCACAAATAAATAATAGGTGGAAAGCCTTCATAGATGAACACAATGTCAAGATGTTCTATTAATCACATAAAGAAACCTTTGGCAGACACGTAACCTAAAAGCTTTTCGCAAGCTACGAAATGGCTTAAGTTAAGATTAAGATACAAATGCACAAAATTCACACATTATCACCCAGGATAATATTGGCGATACTTTTAATGTGTGCAATAGCGCAGAGTCGACTATTACATACCAATAGTGGATGATTGATATTTACTTGGTCATAAGCTGGTCAGACTTTAATCATATAGCAGAAGGTCCCTCAAAATTAGCATAATTACATATGCCAAAATTATTAGATTTAGATATTGAGCAAATAAGAGACTTGTTTTCCGTAGACACACCATAAAATGGCCTGAAGTTAAGACTTTCTTAGTACAGCACTTAAGGTAATAGCAGGCACCCCTGGACACGTTCGATCTAGAAAAGAGTTCGAGTCCAAACTAATCGATGCAAATAAAGAACAGGCAGCTTCGAAGGAGATGGAGAAGGCCATCAATAGTTATAAGATGACTGATGACAGCCACAAACATGAAGGGAGAGTAGTTAACAAACAGGTATAGCTCGATTATAATTAATTAAGTTAACGACCTCTTGAACAATTAGCTGGCGCTGATAAGTTAACGACCTCTTACACAATTGGCTCGGTCGTATAACGCTAGCACATCAGTAAATGGATTCTCACTGCAACATTAATTGTAATTTTGTATTTAGAATCAAATTGGTTACTCCGGCTCATTGTCGTAAATATATTGTGTTATTAATTTTACATTACTTAGCTACAAGGCCCGTATCGTAAAAAGGAGCGAAGCCAAGTTCCCCAATATAATCTTCAAAGACGATATTACAAAGCTTCCTAAAGATAATCTCAGGACTTTTCAAAGAGGAATTCCCACTACATCCAAAAGGATAATATATATACTTGTGTGTACCGTCGTCTGATAAAGTGTCAAGATTATTATTGCAATGAAGGACATGATCATTTTGATAAATCAGATATTACAAATTTGGAATATAGTTTCGTGTTCTCAAATTCAGATCAGAAAGATATGAAGGAGATATCTACGACCATGGGGGGTTTGATAAAACAAATTAAATTCAGGGACAAAAAATCTTAAAATTTTGATAAATTTGTATTTGCTTTAAATGTCATAATAATTATTGCTTTGAAATCAAGTTCGAATACAAAATTTTAGTTAGCAATAGAGTTATGTAATAGCATGATTCAATAATAATTTCCGTTTTTCCTTATTGCTATCTATAAATTTTAATTGATATGAGTTGCAGAAATCACGGTTAAAACATCGTCCGCCTATAAAAAGCTATGTCAAATTATTTGACTGAATTACGATTGCTGCATCCAAGTTTTGGAGCACTCCCAAGTTTGCAAATCATTTAGTCTGAGCTACTAAGTTTTCTAGTAATTCTTTAATAGTTTATTTTGATTTCATTCATGAGCGCCTGCTAATGGCGGGAGCTGAGAACATTTACAAAGCAGATCCTTCCGTATCACGTTACTTTTAAGCATTATATAATTTCGGTTCAACAAAAAACAAAAAATAGCAACTGACGCGGAGTAACACAATGTCAACTAAGAACAAACTTGTGGATTTCTTCGGAGACCAAAAAAACTCGGATGATAATAGAAAGTGAGTGGTTTACATATGTCCTCAAAAACAACTGGTGTGACAATATATTACAGAATTTTTCCACGTTGGTGGAGCGGCGGAATATCTGGTGCTTGTACTCAATTTATAGTTGCGCCTTTTGATCTCCTGGAAACTCAAATGATGTTTCTAAGGAAAGACATAAATATGGTTGAATATATAAAAATGGCAATTAAAAATCATGGTAAGTACAAAATCATTTTTAGACATCGAACCCCAGGCGGCGTGCCACAACCCTAGAAAGTATATATGTATAATCAGGACGATGAAAGTTAAGCTAGCCCGCCCTATCTGTCTATGTGAGCGCTTCGATCTCGTATCCAAAATTTAAAATATATGCACATGTCTATTTTTACTGGACTAGTCTTATAAAACAGAGTAAAATTATCGATAATTAGGATAAGAATTAACGTGTCGAAAAGAAATATTTATATATTACAAACTGGAACTATACTACAGGAGTGTACTGTGCAAATTCTAATTCTCAAGCATTTGCGGCTAAGAAGATAGCTGTGTTCATACGGACAGGCAAATAGACTACCGGATATCTGTCTGTCCGGCTAGTACAACTTAACTTGTCATACTGATAAGAAATACACATACATATGTATATACCATGATGTGTGGCCCGCCTCCTTCCTATCTGTGACATACATTTTCACAAAAATTATTCCGTGAAATTCCACTTACAATAGGCTCACGATATAACAATAATTTATAGGTATGTATGTAGTATGTATATACATATGTATTTTAAAACGCACAAATCTGAAATATCTTATTTTGGGATGTATATTAGATGATACTCTTAAAAAAAATAATTGCGTGATTGTTGTCGAAGCCAAATAAGAATTTATATTATTGACTTTAGCTTTAATGCTTTACGTCATCACAGTTTTCTTCAAACGGACAAACAGTCAGATAGACGAATATTATTGTCTATTTTTTTTTTTACTCCAGGGTATAATAATATATGTATGTATATTGCAATTTAGTTATAATTAAATGTGGTAAATTCTTTAATTGCAACCAAGCTTGTATCTATGTATGTATTTAGTAAATTTAATTAATCCTTAAGCTTTATTTATGATTGAGCATATTGATGTAGTTAGTTATTTACATTTCAGGATTCATATCGCTTTATGACGGTCTGAGTGCTCAAATATTACGACAGCTATCTTATACGACTTTACGATTCCATTTGTACCAAGTAGGAAAGCGATACGTTGATGATTACAATCTCTTTCACAAGGTGTGTGTGGCAAGCATATCTGGCTTTGTTGCTGGGGCTGTTGGAATACCTTGTGAATTGATTAACACACGCATGCATGTTGATCGATTGCTAAAAGTGAAATATAGGCGGAACTATCGAAATGTCTTTGATGGTCTGTATAGAATATGGCGTGATGAGGGTTTCAAAGCGCTTTACACTGGAGGCTTATGTTCTTTTGCTCGGGCCACACTTATTAATATTGGACAGAATGCGATGTATGATCAGGTCAGCTAATATTTTGATATTGTTATTAGTATCTGTACCTGATATTTTCAGAGTAAAATGATGTATAAGCATTACTATGAGTGGACCGATGATTGTAAGATCTTGCATATAACAAGCTCTCTCACTGCAGCAATTTTTTGTGTTCCCTTGGTTCAGCCTATTGAAATACTTAAGACGATGCAAATGAATAGAACTGCCGGTTATTTAACTACAACATCTGAAAAGATTACATATATGATGCGTTTCGGTATCAGGGGCCTATTCCGTGGCATTACGCCAAGTCTGTTACGTATGATACCACAGACAATCATCATGTTCCTTTTGTATGAGCAGTTACGATTTCAATTTGGCTATTATGAATGATAACTGTAATACGACTAAGTAAATGTATTATTTATTAACATTATTTATTTATTACTAAAATTGCTAGTAACATAACAGCGAGAGGCGTATTAAGCCCGATAAATGAAAGCAACAATCTCGCAACACAAAAACTAGAGGATTCGAATTTAATGGGTATACTCAAGTATACCAAACACATTTTCTCGGTAATCTTTTCTCATTATCAATAACAATCGATTTTAGTGCTCATGTCATTTTAGATAAAATCGTTCGTTACAGTCTGTCAAAAAACAGTTTATACAAAGCGAAAAATTCATATTTTTCGACTTTAGACACAAATATTATTGCTATTTATTCAAATTAACTAAATTTTTTATTTTATATGGCAATCTATTAAATAGCAAATTTTAAATTAATTTATAAAAAAAAAATTAAAAATTGAAAAGGGGTGGGATAGTAAACAAAAAAAACTAAGATTACCCAAGATTCACGCTGTCAAGAAACTCTTTACACAAAATGCTTCTTTTGTTAGTTTGAAATTAAAGCGTATTTTGCGAATTGTTTTAATTTTAATATTTGGTATGACATTTTATAGCATTGGACACATATTGCAGTCGTTGTTTCAATGATTAAACAATTTTGTTAGATATTATTTATGGGTCTCTTGCCACGCTTCTAAAATAACCACTTTCCGTTGTGAGCGGTTCCTTAGATACGGTTTTCCCCGAGATTTTCATCATGAGTTGCCAATTTTTTGGATGGGGCTTGCCAAGAGTCCCAAATGTATCAATAATTTTTCCATAATTATAGAGGATCCAAAACCATCATTAATCGCATTATAATTCGGCTTATTGTTTTGATGGAATATAAAATTTGGCTTATTGCTGTTATAAAAGCCTTATTTCCCCTACCTAGCTTCAAAATTGTTTTCTTAATTTTGAGGTCTTTAGCCGTATGAATAGTGTCGTCTGCAAACGGGTGGTCTTAGACACCTCAGCTGGAAATGCATCACCAAACTATAACCGAACACTTTTCAAATTTTACAGAAGCAATTTTCTTTTATTTTATTATACGGGATTATTATTGTTTTGTAGCAAATTGTGACGATTTTCTAGAATTCTGCCGGCTGACTAATCATGTTCACCGTGAAACTGACGCTATTGCAATATCCGATGTAAACGCAGTTTTTTTTTTGGATGACTCTAAAAGTGAATCCATACCGTAGGATGGTATCCGATAATATTTCGTATGATACATCTACGTCATATTATTCCTGAAGCAACTTTGCAAGTGTACGCATTGGTATTTTCTGATTTTGATCAATATTCCACTTAATTAAGGGGTCGGTCTCTACAAATATAAAATTTGTATTTTTGCCCATCTATACCCTTAATTTCGAGTTTACATCCATATTCCGCACGATTTATAGCGCTATAACTTTTTTCCTTGACACAGACAATTATTCAACTAGTTCTCCAATAGATTTTCCCAAATTGTGACACTATTAAAAATTAAAGTAAATCACTTTTTAGATGCGTCACCAGCAATATTTTTCAAACACATAAAAGACGATGCAAGAATAAGCATATTGAACGCGACACACACAGCAAACGCAACGGTAAAGCGCCGTAATTTTGCAGAACTCGACCAATCCTAATTGAACAACGAATTGTGTAAAGAGTTTCTTGACAGCGTGAATCTTAGGTTTTGTTGTTTACTTTCCCACCCCTTTTCAATTTTGTTAATTTTTTTTTATAAATTAATTCAAATTCGTTATTAACTAGATTGCAATCAAAAAATTTAGTTAATTTGAATAAATAGTCATAATATTAGTTTCTAAAGTCGAAAAATATGAATTTTTCGCTTTGTGTAAACTGTTTCTTGACAGACTGTATGTATATTCTTGATCAGCTAAATGTGCTGAGTTAAATCAGCCTAGAAAAAACTTATTAAAAAACAAGTAAGAAAACTGTAGTCGCGACTAGGGGATACCTTAATCCCACCCGCCCTTAGTTTTTTACGCGACTTAAATCCATCACAATGGTACTAAGAATGTCGATCAAAGAGGAATCATGCAAACAAATTCGACACAAGATTATACCAGCTCACTTTTGCAAGCTCACAAGAATTTTTCCGTTACTATTAAAGAAGAAGAATCGAAAACATATTCGCACAGCGACACACAACGCCTGCGACTGCGACACAGCGGCGAGCGGCAATTGAAAGTAGGTAGCAAAAACAATTCAAACACAATTCGACCCAAACTCAAAGGCAATTGCGGTTCTTAGAAAATTTGTTCGCGAGCATTTGAATGTATGTGTGCACATGTATACATACTGAACATGTATAAGCGCCAGCTGGTCTCTGAGCGCTTTGCAGTTCAATCGCTGTTGATCTGGCTAAACATTTTGTTAATATAACTTTTGTGTTTATCAAAGGATTTTGATGAAACTTTCACCATATGATTTAAATAATTATGGCTATTTTTAAAAAGACCAAACACTATATATATTGCCATATATGCAACTGAAAATAATTTTCAAAATTTTGAGGAAATTTTTGGCCGGTATCCAAATGTAACAAAAACCGAAAAATATACATAAAGCTACATGCAAAATTTGGAGACTCTAGCTCTTAAGATAAAAAAGATTAAAAATTAGAACTGATTTTTCATATGGTTTTAAATCGATAACAAATATTCAGGAATAGTTATCGATTTTCTGAAACAAACTCGAAATGCGCGTCCTATATACGCGCCTAACAAAAAAAATTCAAGTCTCTAGCTCTTATAGGTTCTGAGATCGACGCGTTCATACATACGGACGGACGGACGGACAGACAGACGGACAGGGCTCAATCAACTTGTCATGTCGTCCTGATCAAGAATATATATACTGGGGGTGTGGCACGCCTCCTTCTGCCTGTTACATACTTTTAACAAAAACATTATACTCTGTTTTCCCATTTTCAATGGGATCAGGGTATAATTAGTCTCTTAAGTTACTTATAAGAGCTTCTGAGAAGCCATAACGTGTACGTTAGTTACTTTAAAGTTTTTACTTCATATAGCAGAGCCACATCTTTGTCTTTATTGATAGTATCGGTGAGATGCCTATGTTTGATCCCTTTTTTTTATACCCTGAATCTGGAAAATCAGGGTATGTTTTTTGCGAATGTATTTAACAGGCAGAAGGAGGCGTGCCACACCCCATAAAATATATATATTCTTGATCAGCTCGACGAGCTGAGTTGAACTAGCCCTGTCCGTCCGTCCGTTCGTGGATTCACGTGGATTTCGTAAACCACAAAAGCTAGAGACTTCAAATAAAAAGCAAAATGATCGATAATACCATACGCTGTACGAGTTTATTTTTTTGTTCGATAACTCGTCCCATTTCTTTATTATCGATAAAAATCGAAAATATCGCTTTGTTTTTGAGGCCTGGCGTGCACACTGTTAAAAATAGAATCGTGCACTAAGTTGTGGTTGATTGGTATATTGAATCCGCACATGTCATTTTTGGATGCCACGCCCCTTTCGCCCACAATTCAACAAAAATGACAGACCAACAAATCTGTTATAGTTTTAGAACACCTTCTTCAGCCAGTTACAAATGTTTTTACAATATCATATCAAAGGTATAAGAAATATTCTCTCAGTCCTAGACCGTTTCTGAGTACCAAATTTATGTTAAGTTTAAGTAAATTAAAAACTAAGTTTCAAGCTTCTAGCTCGTAGATTATCTATTATCTATTCTATCATAATTTGTTAGTTTGTACGCAATCCGATGCTTCCATAGTTTTTTAAATATAAAAAAATAACCACACAACATATTTTAAACAAATTTTTGGATATTATTCATAATGAATGTGTTAATTGTTAAAAATTAAAATTTCGTTAATAGCATACCTACAAGTCCTTTTTTTTACAGTCAAAATTTTGCATTGAGCATGTACGAATAATTATTCTGGACACTGTACGTTCACCCAGAAACTTAAAAATTGGTTATCGAGAGCTCATCGATAGACATAAAGACCTGCAAGCAAGCCCAATTTTCTTAACGTAATAAAACAACTTAATCGATAATAAATTATCCGAATGTGTAAATAACTAATGAAATAATATCGATATTCCTTGTCTTCTTATAGCAGCTGACTAGCAAAACCCAGTGAATCATACATAGATCCGAGAAAAAATTAGGTGAAGCGATCAGCTGCAAACGAAGATTATTAAATAAAATTATTTGCATTAAAATTAAAAGCTTTACGCTGGGTAACGATATGTCGACATCCTCAATGGAAAGTAAGTTATTCTAATGACACCATTATATTGTCTTATATACTAATCGATATGTATTGGGTCTATAGAGCATCTTTTCAATTTAAAGTTCGCAGTGAAAGATCTAGAGCGTAATTCCAAAAAATGTGAAAAAGAGGAAAAGCTAGAAAAGGCAAAAGCTAAAAAAGCCATACAAAAAGGTAATATGGATGTGGCACGGATACACGCTGAAAATGCTATACGACAAAAGAATCAAGCTGTGAATTACCTGAGGATGAGCGCTCGTGTTGATGCTGTTGCCAGCCGCGTGCAGTCAGCATTGACAACTCGCAAAGTTACTGGCTCAATGGCCGGCGTGGTTAAAGCTATGGATGCTGCTATGAAAGGCATGAATCTAGAAAAAATTTCATCACTAATGGAAAAATTCGAATCACAATTTGAAGATTTGGATGTGCAAAGTTCAGTGATGGAGGGCACTATGTCCGATACAGTGACTACGTCGGTGCCACAGGGGGATGTTGATAACTTGTTGCAACAAGTTGCGGACGAAGCAGGCCTCGAACTTAATATGGAACTTCCCAGTGGAATGCAGAGTTCGACCATTGCCGCGTCCTCGCAAGTATCACAAGAACAGGATGAGCTCACACAGCGTCTGGCACGTTTACGACAAGCTGAATAGTTTGAGTATTCAAATCTCTTTAAAAAATCTAACACTTAAATATGTTTTTAATTCTATAAGTACTCCAAATTGATTTAATTAATCAGCATCTTAATTCGAAAAGCAGACCTAAGCTATTTCTGAAAATATTTTTTGTGACTGTATTTGATGCGTATTAGGTAGTGTTTTCAGGCGTTGCTTTCTGGGCTTGCGACGTCCATCATCCTGGACTTCAGTTACATTCGGAACAATTCGTTTACTTTTAGGTTTGGGTCCACGACGTTTTTGCTCGGGTTTTCCCTTCGGTTGTAGCACCATCATTGGTATCGAACGCCAGTTATCACCATGCTTGTCAAGTTTATTTTTTAATAACATCACATCGTATGCACGTCTTCGTAGTAACTGTTTGATTTGATTTACTCTGTAATTATTGGATTCCATTTTAGTCTTGGGAGTAAAAAAAAATAAGGTTACTTCGTATCTTTACCTCATAATACTGCGATCATTTTCGGCTTGTATTTGCTGACATCTAGTGTATATTTTCTCCGACAATTTTTTGTAAACTTCTTTTTCCCAGAGCGTCATTGTCTTCTGAAAATACAAAATTTAGAATAAGACAAGGGTTGCAAAACCATCGATATATTTAATATGGGTACATCTTCGTGAGAACCATTGATTGTTTCGTTCACTTTCCGTAACACTTCATAGGTAAGGAATTCTTCATATGTATATAGTTCTTTAATTATAATAAAGAGTATTTCAATCACTAAATATGTATATAAGTGCAAATAAAAATAACATCAATTTTATTAAGAATAAATTTATACTTAAAGAGGTATGAAACAGTCTTCCTGTTATACATATATACTTTATACATATATACCATGCATTGAAATAACATTTTAAATGAGATCAAGAGTATAAAAATACCAGTCATTTATTTAAGACTCCATATATATCGAATAGACCTTTGTCTCTCCATCTCAAAGTTATATCGATAGTTTTAGGTTTATACTCATCTCAATGAATTTACCCAACTTGCAAACGCTTTTTTGCATTGAATAGTCGATTTTTAAACACACACCTAATAAATAAAATACATAGCAAATAACTTTACATAATGTAAAATATGCTTAAAGTTTTTGCGCAATACAAAATAAAATATATTTTGTCGTAATATGTCTAATTCAAGTGCAACTCAAATGCATCTATTGAGTTTATCTCAAATGGCCACTCCAACTGATAGTCATTTAACAGCGTCAGCCATTACATTTAATTTTCGAAAGCTTATCAAGGAACCAAATGGATTAGAGGATGCTGCAAACTACTTGTTTAATGGGATTCTAGATGATGTAGTAGCTGGCATTTTTATTGAAATTCATCATTTGCGGAAGACCGGTAATTTAAAGGCGCTTGACGGAGTCGGGGAAGAAAATGCAGAGTCTGCTTACAGAATTTGTGAGATGCCAAATTTGGACATATTTGGCATATCCACAGCCAAAAAACCTATGGACTGCACCTGTCCACATTGTGACAGGTTAGTGGCAGCGGCTCGATTCGCACCACACTTAGAGAAATGCATGGGTATGGGACGCATCTCTTCTCGCATTGCTAGTCGACGGTTGGCAACTAAGGAGGGCACCAGTGCCAGTACATCATCAACTTCAACATACCTTCAGTCGGGGGGCAATACAGGTGGTACCGATGATGAAGATGATGTGGACTGGTCATCAGACAAGCGCAAAAAGAAGTCAACTCAGAACTCACGAAACAACGGATCTAAAAAAAACAATGGAAAAACTTTCTAGCGTTATTTTTCCGAGCTTTATTGAGATTTGTTATTATCTTATATGAATATAAGCCAATACACTTAGAGTGATATTTAGTCCTCTTTTCCATCAGTTGTGTAAACATGAACATAGTCAATCAGCAGATTGGGTTGTTTCCAAGTGTTTCTTTTGGTAAATTCTTTAAAATTATGAGGCCCACTATGATCGTTATTTAAAAACAATTTATGCTTGGACATCACAATTTCATCTGGGAAGTTAACGCTTCCGGCTGCGGACAGCCCCAGCACAATATAGCACTAAAAATAAAATTATTATATTAGTTTTTCTTTCAAATCACACACATAGGCTAGATATTGGGAACTTAATTGTTAAATAATTTTCCTTGTAGATGGAAGTTTTACAACTTAGCCCATTGGAAATGATTTATATTTTTTGGAAATGTGTCTAATAGGTGTGTCACATTCATTGAAGTATACATACAGTGGCTCCAAAGCCAAATCGGACAAGCTTTATTATACTCTGATTCCATTAAAAATGGGAAACAGGGTATAATGGTTTTGTTAAAAGTATATATATAAAGTATATATATTCTTGATCAGGTTGAAGAGACAAGTTGATTGAGTACGTCCGTCCGTCCGTCCGTATGTATGAACGCGTCGATCTCAGAACCTATAAGAGCTAGAGACTTAAATACTTGAGCTAGAGTCTCCAAGTTTTGCATGTAGCTTTATGTATATTTTTACCAATTTCGGTTTTTGTTACATTTGGATACCGGTCCCAAATTTCCCCAACATTTTGGAAATTATTTTTAGTTGCAACATGTATAGGGTGTTTGGTCTTTTTAAAAACAATAATTATTTTAATCATATGGTGCAAGCTTCATCAAAATTCGTTGATAAACACAAAAATTATTAAACAAAATGTTTGGCCATATCAACAGCGATTGAACTGCAAAGCGCACAGAGACCAGCTGGTGCTTATACATGTTCATTATGTATACATGTGCACACATACATTCAAATGCTCGCGAAAAAATTTTCTAAGAATCGTAATTGCCTTTGAGTTTGAGTCGAATTGTGCTTGAATTGTTTTTGCTACCTACTTCCAATTGCCGCTCGCCGCTGTGTCGCAGTCGCAGGCGCTGTGTGTCGCTGTGCGAATATGTTTTCGATTCTTCTTCTTTAATAGTAACGGAACAATTCTTGTGAGCTAACAAAAGTGAGCTGGTATAATCTTGTGTCGAATTTGTTTGCATAATTCCTCTTTGATCGACATTCTTAGTACCGTTGTCATAGATTTAAGTCGCGTGATATGGTTGTACATACGAGTTATGGACTGACTATATTAAGAAAACTAAGGGCGGGTGGGATTAGGGTATCCCCTAGTCGGGCGCGCCGACAAGAGTCTTCTTACTTGTTTTTTATTGCAATATGTTTTTTCTATAGCAGTAAGTTATTTTTTTAAGTATTAGTATTTTTTCTTAAATATATTATGCCTTACCTTTCTAAAACAAAAAAATGTTTTTTTTCAATTTCAAACGTTAACATTCATTTAAAACAAGTAATAAAACTCTAGTCGGCGTGCCCAACCAGGGGATACCCTAATCCCACTCGCTCTTAGTTTTTTTAATATAGTTCATAACTCGCAAGTACAACCATATCACTCGATTTAAATTTATGCCAATGGTACTAAGAATGTCGATCAAAGAGGAACTATGCAAACAAATTCGACACAAAGATTATACCAACACAGTTTTGCAAGCTCACAAGAATTGTTCCGTTACTATTAAAAAAAAGAATTGAAAACATATTCGCACTGCGACACACAACGCCGAGCGGCAATTGAAAGTAGGTAGCAAAAACAATTCAAACACAATTCGACTCAAACTCAAAGGCAATTGCGATTCTTAGAAAATTTGTTCGCGAGCATTTGAATGTATGTGTGCACATGTATACATAATGAACATGTATAAGCACCAGCTGGTCTCTGTGCGCTTTGCAGTTCAATCGCTGTTGATATGGCCAAACATTTTGTTTAATAATTTTTGTGTTTATCAATGAATTTTGATGAAGCTTTCACCATATGATTTAAATAATTATTGTTGTTTTTATAAAGACCAAAAACCCTATACATATTGCCACATTTGTAACTGAAAATAATTTAAAAATTTTGGGGAAATTTGGGACCGGTATTCAAATGTAAACTGGTAAAAATATACATAAAGCTACATGCGAAATTTTGAGACTCTAGCTCATAAGATAAAAAAGGTAAAAAATCATAACAGATTTTTCATATGGTTTTAAATCGATATTTGTTATATTCAGGAATAGTTATCGATTTTCTGAAACAAACTCGATATGCGCGCTGTATACACAAGCCTAACAAAACAAAGTTCTCTAGCTCTTATAGGTTCTGAGATCGACGCGTTCTTACATACGGACAGACATATAGACAAACAGGGCTAAATCAAATTGGCTTATCGTCCAAATCAAGATCCAGATCCACGCCTACTTCTGCCTGTTACATTCTTTAACAAAAACATTATACCCTGTTTTCCCATTTTCAAGGGGATCAGGGTATAACAAGTAACGAAACTCTAGTCGAAACTGCTCGACTAAGAGATACCCTGAATCCATTGAGCTGTAATACCAATCATTAAGAGCTTCATTTATTCATTAATAGTAAACCACACATGCACACACACACACACACACACACAAACATATGCATGCACGTAATATGCGTACTGCGCAGTTTTGCGGCTGCAGAAGAGGCTGTGCTATTGAAACTTTATTGTTTAATAACTTTTTTTCTCGACTTATGCTTAATGAAATTTTTGGGGAGTGATTATGACACATTATCGTTTTTGTTGAATTGTGGGCAAAAGGGGCGTGACATCAAAAATCCAAAAATGACAAAATGTGCGGATTCAATATAGCTATCAAACACAACTTAGTGCACGATTCTATCTTTAACGGTGTGCACGCCAGACCTAAAAAACAAACAGACCTAAAAAACATTTTCGATAGTTATCGATAAAAAAGGAATGGGACGAGTTATCGAAAAAAAAAAAACTCGTACAGCGTATGGTATTATCAAGCATTTTGCTTTTTATTTGAAGTCTCTAGCTTTTGTGGTTTAAGAAATCCACGTGTTTACACGGATGGACGGACGAACGGACGGACGGACGTACGGACGGGCGGACGGACGGACAGACGGATAGGGCTAGTTCAACTCAGCTCATCGAGCTGATCAAGAATATATTTTATGGGGTGTGGCACGCCTCCTTCTGCCTGTTACATACATTTGCACAAAAACATTATACCCTGAAATTTCCATTTTCAATGGATTCAGGGTATAAAAAGTATTGGCACACGCTATGTGTGCAACAATCTCTTTCGTTGCAACAACCGTAAGTTAACGGTATTTACCGTTCTTTTTTTTTCAAACCTTCTTTCAATCCTTGCTTTGTTTCGGCTGTTGCAAGTGTTTGTAATTACTTATAATTGGACATTTAAGAGAACAAGAGCAAAATGGGTAGAGGGACAGAAATTATTTGGAAATACGGAAATTGATCATTAAACTGTGTTTAGAGAATAAATCTTATCGTGCAATTGGCACTCTTATACACAGATCATGGTCTAGTGTAAGAACTGTTATTATGCATTACACGCAAACAGGTCAAATAGCTTCAGAACGCAGATCCGGCCGACCTAAAATATTAACAGAACGCCAGGAATGGATTCCGGTGTCCAGAGTGGCCCAAAATCCACATACTTCGGATGTGAAACTATGCGACAGCCTGCAGGAATCTGTTGGTAGTAATTTCAGCCCCCAAACTGTTCGAAATACTCTTCCTAGGCGCAAGACTTTTATTTCGAAGGCGAACCAGAAAAAGAGGCTAGAGTTCGCCAAACAACATATAAATAAGCCGGATCCATTTGTAATACAATTATTTTTAGTGACGAGTCTAAATTTAATTTATTTGGGTCGGATGGACCGCAAAAAGTCTGGCGGAAACCTTATAAAGAGCTTCAGCAAAATAATGTGCTCAAAACGGTTAAACACGGTGGATGTAATGTGATGGTTTGGGAGTGTTTTGCTGCTTCTGGGGTTGACAACCTCGTATTTGTTGATGACACTATATATATATATATATAGATATTCTAAAAGAAAATTTAAGTCCAAGTTTTCAAAACCTGGGTTTCAGCGGCACCGATTGGCAGTTTCAGCTAAATATTGACCCAAAACATTCGTCGTATCTTGTTCAGGAGTGGCTCATATATCATTGCAAACAATTCAAAACACCGCACCAATCACCAGATTTGAATCCCATCGAGCATGTGTGGCACCTCCTGGAACGAAAGATCCGATCTCACCAGATAAGATCAAAGGATTCTCTAAAAGAGGCCTTACGCGCCGAATGGTCCAAAATCACGACTTATGAGACAGCAAAAATAATAAGAAGCAAGAAGAGACGCTTGCAGGCGGTTATTCAGTCAAACGGAGGACCCACAAAGTATTAGCGTGATTCAGTGACGATGGAAAAAACAAATTACGTCTTATGTGCCAATACTTTTCTTTATGTAAATTTGTGCCTTTTTTATATTTTAGTCAATGCAATTGAACCAAAGCTGAAATGTAATTTTTTTGCGTGTTCCATAGTATTATAATAGATGATTTAAATAAATATCGTTGTTCATTTACTTATAGATGTGTTTAAAAAAAAGTTACAGCACATAGAAGTTAGACACACTGCATGTACATATGTCATCTATTTATTTTGGATACCCCTGCGCGTAAACTGCGCAGTTAGCAGAGCATGTACATATAATTAATTGTTAATTTGAATAAATAGCCATAATATTTGTGTCTAAAGTCGAAAAATATGAATTTTTCGCTTTGTGTAAACTGTTTCTTGACAGACTGTATGTACATACGCGCGTGCGTGTGCGTGTGTGTGCTCGAGCCGTCTCGACTAGACTCTTACCTCTTCTGAATTGAACGCATTAAGAACAGTAGGATTTGTTATTGTGCCGTAAGTAAGACCATCAACCTTATATATAATGCGATCTTTATGCCAAATCAAAGTGAAATTGTGAAAATCATGTCCCAATAGTTTGTGTTCTGGGTATATTTTGCACGTCACATATTCCGAGTGTTTTTTTATTGACCTCCAAATCACAGCGCTTCCGAAGAGACGGCTTCCACTAATAGGAATTGAATTTTTATTTTGCAATAGTGAGTTGCTGCGTGTATATGCGATACGTAATTGATTGACAAAAATATCTTCACTACGGTAATTCGCTGGTTGCAGGATTAAATCTAATAAATTTGATTAGGGAAGGACATATTTATAGACGTTACCTACATACTAAAGTGGCATTCTTACATGGAAATAACCAATCGCCTATCGGCATCCTAGCTCGTATTTCTACTCGACCATACTTGAATTGAAATTTTTTTAAAGTATGTAATTTTGCTGAATGCACAGGTGGTAAATTATATTTTATTGGAAGTTGTGGGCCACAATCCTTTTCCGTATTCTTTCCATCTTGTACGGCTGTGCACTCATCTACAATGAATGGTAAGTTGTTCGTATAGTTAGCCCATTTCGCTATTATGTGCAAATGTCCGTCTTTGATGTAGTTTGTATTTGTATTATTTAAATAGGCCACAAATTCGCGATCGTTTTCTGAATCATAAATTCGGGATCGTTGTTCATGTGTCCACTGAAAAAGTGTCTGATCAAAGTCTTCCTTGAAAATTAAAACATTCGCACACTTTTGTATTTTAGTAAACACAGTAGTTTCTGAGTTAGAGCAGCCGCAATTTTCTTTTTTGATTCCGTCCCCATAGCTATCAATAATAAATTTGTATTTTTCTGTTCTTACTTCATTTTCATTTTCAAAAACTCCAAAAATTCGGAGGGGATCATTTGAAAGAATTTTTTTTACATCTATTTTAAAGTCAAATGTTTCATTAATATCTTGGCTATGAACAAAGGTGTAATCTGAGTTGCACCTTTCACCGTATTCCGTAGAAAAGAATAAAGACTTAAATTTAGAATCGCCTAGAAAGAATTAATAATTATATATTTATAATATTTAAATGAACGCATTACGTATAAAATTGAATATAGTCCGTACCGGGTACATTAATCATTATTTCACTGCCTTTTACGTTCACCGCTATATCTTTTTCTCTTTCAGAACCCAAAGCTCCAAGAAAACAAGCAATTAATATTACATATTTCATTTTAAATATTTTATAAATTAAAAATATTTTGTCAATATAATTGTAAAATACGTGTTCTTTTACTTTGTTTTTAATCTTAAATATAATAAAACAACACTTTATATGCCATCAGATTCAGAAAGTCGACTGCTAAAATGGATCAGAAAAATAAAATGTACTGCGTCTAAATTTAATCAGTGATTAGAGCAGTCTATGATCTAGTGAAATCTGAGTTGTTGTCGGATCGAATTGAACGGCAGTCAATGCTGTTTTTACCGAGACCAATATAGTATAGGCATTTGATTAACACAAAAATAACCAATTGTGAAATGTATTTTATATGTTTGCTTTTTACGAGTGGTTTCATTCTGAGCACCACTGCTGTAGATAAGCAAAATGTAAAAATTGAAATAAATGGACTAAGTGTTAGAATCACTGTGCCCGGTATGTAAAAAAATTTTTTGTGATTTGCAAATAATAATTTAACAGAAAGACAAATTTCCTATATTATAAATTGATAATTCAGATAATCCTGACGTGAAATCAATGTTTTTTTCAACCGAATTCGGCGACGAATGTACATCGAACTATATTTACGTTAACAATAGCAACGTTTTTAGCATTGAAAAAAATCAGAACTCTAAGGAAAATGATACATTACGGGTACTGAGAATCATTGAAACCGAAGATGAAGTATTAACAGCAAGTAATAATTTTCAAATTGATACCAATGGCCGAGGCAGAAATCATATTTTGGATTTACATAAAACAGTTTCGGAAACATGTACTAAGCCCAAATACGATAATAAGTTGAATTGCTTACTGGCGGAATCTGATTCGCATAATTCTAAGCGCTGCAGTGGTCAATTAATTTTTGAGGATAGTTTTAGTGGCAACTATTTGTCAACAAATTGGACTCATGTCCAATACTCACGGCTATATACAAGCCATTTGGAATTAGCGACATTCAAAAAACATGATGCAAACTGTTACTTAAAAGAAAATAAATTATATTTACATGCGACTTTGCCGGACAATACGAATGAAGTGGAAATATTTAATTATACTGACTGTACGTATAAGCAACTTAAGGCAAGAAATTTGTTGTGTGGACCTTTTAATCACAATTTTATAACAAGACTTCCACCTGTGCACTCAGCTGCAATAACAACAAGGGAAACACATTTATTTAAATATGGAAAGATCGAGATACGTGCTAAAATGCCGGTTGGTGATTGGCTGTTTCCCTGTGAGTATATAATCAAATTCTTATCTCCTGTAGGTTTATACATACATATGTATTTATTTCCATATAATGAAATTTTTGTCTATCTCAGGGTAGTTTTTTTAATCTCATCGAAAGTGGGATATTAGTATAATTATCAATTACTAAATAGCAACACACAATAATTCTTCCCTTTGTTGTATGGTGGTGGTTTTAGAAATTTATAGTTTTCCAACTTTCGACTTCCAATTTTAAAATTAATATTAATGTTAAATTTAATTTAATATTTTAGATTTACTGCTGTATCCGAGTTACGCCGAATTTGAAACATTTGATAAAGATGTGCCCCACATTCGCATCGCATATGCGAGAGGTAATCTTCAGGTAATAGATAATTCCGGCAGCTCCATCGGAGGAAATATCCTATTTGGTAGCGTCTTAAGTAAAAATGTTGATTCGACCGGAGTATATGAAACTTTAAAAAGTAATAAGCTCGAATCTAGAGAAGGACATTATGGGGATAATTATCACAACTATACTTTGATACGACACCGGGATCGAATTATATATAAAGTAGATGAGATAAACTACGGTATAATTGACAACCCTTTGGTTTTGACAGAGTTAAATAAATTTGAGGTAAATTTATTTCAAGAATGAAAGAGTAAAAATAACCGTTTCATTATAGCATTACATCGTATTGGGATTGACTGTAGGAGGTGCACTGAATTTTGCCACAGAAGAGGCACAAATTTTTCAGTCACCTAAGGGACCAATAATATTTGAGGAAAATCGATCGAATATTAACAAAACTTGGAAACATCCCATGTTAGTCATAGAATATGTCCGTGTATATTCAACACATTCCGAAGAAGGATAGAATGTTTTTAATATGTGTCCATGTGAACTTACTATATATATGTATGTATGTATATTTCTCAAATAATTTCAATGACTAGACATTAATTATCTAGTTACAATCATTTAATATATATTCTGAATTTATGTATATTAAGCACACAAATAAAACAAATAATCTATTCTCCAAAGTGTTAGTAGACATTTGCACACTAAAGCTTGAGTTTTATTCACTTAATGTGAATATTATTCACTTAATGTGTGAGTGATGATATTCTATTGGAAAACAGATGCATTTTATATAAATAAATAAATAACAAATACATCAATAATAAAAAAAAAAAAATATCAATTAATGTAAAGTATATGGTTTTTTGTAAGTATTTGTCAATCATTATGAATTCAAAGCATTTCGCCTTTATTATTAAAGCGTTTTCGAATTCTCACTAGCCCATCGGTAAACACTGTATTTCTATATACATTTAATTATACCCTGAATCCATTGAAAATGGAAAATCAGGGTATAACGGTTTTGTATGTATGTAACAGGCAGAAGGAGGTGGGTCACACTCCATAAAGTATATATATTCTTGATCAGCTCGACGAGCTGAGTTGAACTAGCCCTGTCCGTCTATCCGTCCATCCGTCCGTCCGTGTAAACACGTGGATTTCGTAAACCACAAAAGCTAGAGACTGAAATAAAAAGGAATATGCTTGATAATACCATAAGCTTTACGGGTTTATTTTATTTTTTTCGATAACTCATCCCATTTTATTATAATCGATAAAAGACAGAATCGTGCACTAAAATGTAGTTGATTGCTATATTGAATACGCATATTTTGTCCTTTTTGGATCCTAAATGACGGAATGTGACGGAGACTAGGATTCTTGATGCCACGCCCCTTTCGCCCACAATTCAACAAAAATGACAACTCACGTATATCAAATACTAGAGACTTGAAATTTGGCAAATAGGTACATTTGGAAGTCATAATCACTCCCCGAAAATTTCATTAGGAACATGTGTCGAGAAAAAAAGTTAGTAAATAATAAAGTTTCCACAGTACAGCCTATTCTGCAGCCTCATAACTGCGCAGTAAGCGTGTGTGTGCATGTGTTGTTTACTATTAATGAATAAATGAAACTTTTAATGATTAGTATTACAGATCAATGGATTCAGGGTATCTCTTAGTCGAGCAGTCTCGACTAAAGTTTTGTTACTTGTTTAGTATGATGAAGTTACAGCGTGTTTTGTGAAAATGTATCAGGGGTACGGTGACTTTAGTTTTGTATGTGCATTAACTCACTGTACCGAATCTCCAGTAATTTCCTTTAGAATTTCTATTAACAATACAATGGCTGGTTGTGTCACAAATCAGCGTGAATCGTGCTCAAATTGTATTGTTACTTTTAATATAAACCAATAATTCTTAGTATTTTTTGCTCCAGTATTTTTTGATTGTTCTGAAAATGTTAGTATTTATTAAAAAACATCGTTTGAGATGAAATGTTTCATTCCGAGATCATTTAAGAGTCAGCAGAGATTTCGCTCAAACGCACAGACATACCATACATACATATGTCGGAGACGAGAAAATACTATGTTGGCTTAAGATCAACCAAACAATTTTTTTTCGTTCGGGTAGTGTATGTGCATACAAATAAAAACCAGTCTGCGATCGTTCTATTTAGTTCCGGAATAAGAAAGAAATTATGAAGTCAGCAAAAAGATTTTTTACAGATAAGTTGCTGGTTTTGATTTATTGCTTGATTGCAGGCATCTGGTCCTATAAGGTGCCTGTTGTCAAAGTAAATTTATTGCCAAACGGCTTTCGAGTATCCATACCAGGTAAATTGGCTGATGCAATAAACTCATAAGAAGTTTCATATTGAAATTATTGTTGAAGATGACGATGACATTACAAGTGTTGCTTTTAATGTAAATCGTAACCGAAATTTTACGGGCTTTGAGGAAGGCGAGTTTAGTGCTCAAGTAAGAAGGTCACAGAATGCACATTGGCAACATGATTTTGAACGAGTCCCCTTGAGGACACACGATACGCTTTATATGTGGACTAGCGTACAACACGGAAATGTCATATTTCGTGATTACGGTCAGACGCTGCAGGTTTGTCAACTGTCTGGCGTTAATTTGCCTGCGAACTGCTTGAAGACAAAGGCTATAACAGAAACAGCTAGTGTAGTTAACGAGGGATCACAGTCAAAGTCTTGCATTTTGCAAAGCGAGACAGTGATTTCACCTACACCAACTAATCCGCTTTGCAAAGGTCAATTAATATTTGAGGAGAACTTTGACTATTTAAATGAGAGCCGTTGGCTTCACGATGTGCGGGCTCCACTTGACAGTACCGATGCTGAATTCGTTCTTTATGATGGAAAGGCACGTGTTCTTGATGGCCAACTGATCATTGAGACCCAGCTTTGGTCCAGTTATCGACCGGACTTGCTAATAACCAATGCTCAATTAGACTTATCTGACCGCTGCACTGGTACACATAATAGGCAAAAAGAATGTGTTCTGATAACAAGTGGACCACTTATTATGCCCCCAGTGGTTGTTCCCCGTCTCAGCACTAAAGAATCTTTTGCCTTTAAGTATGGCCGCATTGAAATACGTGCGAAGCTTCCCAAGGGCGATTGGCTTGTGCCGCTATTGCTTCTAGAGCCTCTTATGGAAGCCTATGGTCAAACTGGCTATGAATCAGGTGATATGATAATACTTATACTTTTATATTATCAATATTCAGTTTTAACCACCTTTGATAGGTCAACTGCGTGTGGCCATGAGTCGTGGAAATCAACAGCTGCGTCTTCCGCGTGGTAAGCTGATCGATGGTCGTACTATTTTTGCCGGACCCGTACTCTCGACAGAAGCTTCTCATCGAGAAGATTTTATGGTTCAACAGCGACGCAGCGTACATTTTGGCGATGATTTTCACTTGTACAGTCTTACATGGAGCAGTCAAAGCTTGGGATTTTCAATTGATGGTCAAGAGTATGGTGAACTATTGACTGGTTTTTCGGAATCCGTCCTAAATCCTAGCTGGCGTCGGGGAGGGACTATGGCACCCTTTGATCAAATGGCAAGTATCATCTATAATTAAGAACAAGTAAAAATACGGAGGTGCCAAACTGCGAGATACCCAGAACCCATTCGATCATAGTTTTTGAATATAGCTTATAATTCGTATGTAGAATAATATTGAAGAAGAAGAATCGAAAACATATTCACACTGCTACACAAAGCGCTGAGCGGCAAATTAAAAATAGGTTGACGAAAATTTAAAGAAAATTCAAAAACAATTCAAACGCAATTCGACCCAAATTTAAACGCGATTGCGATGTTTAGAATATAATGCACAAGCATTTGAATGAATGTGTGCACATGTATAGGCGCTAGCTTGGCTCTGCGCACTCTGCCTTTCGTGCGCTGTTGCTAAGAGGCCAAACGTTTTGTTTGATAACTTTTGGGTTTATCCACGGATTTTTACTATATGATGTAAATATTTTTTTTTTATATGTGTCATAATTGCCACTGAATATATTCGCGTGGTATATGCAAACCTAACAAAAAAAAAATCTGAAATCGACGCTTTCGTACATGCGGACAGACAGACGGATTTTATGGGGTGTTGTACGCCTTCTTCGGTGTATTAAATTATTTTAACAAAACCATTATAAATATAAATAAACTTAGTTAAGTATTTAAATTCAATTTTTTAATCAGGACGACAAACTTACTCGTCAATATTTATAAAAGTGTCCATCTCAAAATCCGTAAGAGTTACAAACTTGAATTTTTATACCCTGAATCCATAGAGAATGGAAAATCAGGGTATAATGTTTTTGTGCAAATGTTTGTAACAGGCAGAAGGAGGCGTGCACACTCCATAAAGTATATACATTCTTGTTCAAAATACCATATGCTGTACGAGTTTATTTTTTTTTTCGATAACTCATCCCATTTCCTTATTATCGATAACTATCGAAAATTTTGTTACTTGTTTTGCCCTGTTCCCTAAGGGAATAATAGTATATTAGTTAAGTACAATGTCCATCCTTCTATTAAGTATTATTTATACGTTGTATTAGGGCACCTCCGACTGGAGTTTTCTTACTTATTCATATTAAAAGTATAGTTTATAATATAATATTATTTCCGCGTACTAAATCGTAATAATAATCTCATTTTCATAAATAAATTAATGTAAACAAGTAATAAAACTCTAGTCGAGACTGCTCGACTAAGAGATACCCTGACCCATTGAGCTGTAATACCAATCATTAAAAGTTTAATTTATTCATCAATAGTAAACAACACATGCACACACACAAACATATGCATGCACGAAAATGCACGTAATATGCTTACTGCGCAGTTATGCGGCTGCAGAATAGGCTGTACTATGGAAACTTTATTATTTACTAACTTTTTTTCTCAACACATGTTCCTAATGAAATTTTCTGGGAGTGATTATGACTTCCAAATGTACCTATTTGCCAAATCTCAAGTCTCTAGTATTTGATATACGTGAGTTGTCATTTTTGTAGAATTGTGGGCGAAAGGGGCGTGGCATCAAGAATCCTAGTCTCCGGCACATTCCGTCATTTAGGATCCAAAAAGGACAAAATATGCGTATTCAATATAGCAATCAACTACATTTTAGTGCACGATTCTGTCTTTTATCGATTATAATAAAATGGGATGAGTTATCGAAAAAAATAAAATAAACCCGTAAAGCTTAAGGTATTATCAAGAATATTCCTTTTTATTTCAAGTCTCTAGCTTTTGTGGTTTACGAGCGACAGACGGACAGGGCTAGTTAAACTCCGCTCGTCGAGCTGATCAAGAATAAATATACTTTATGGGGTGTGACACACCTCCTTCTGCCTGTTACATATATTTGCACAAAACCGTTATACCCTGATTTTCCATTTTCAGTGGATTCAGGATATAAAAATATTATAACTCTCATTATGTAAATAATTATTTATACTTAGTTCTACATCACTCTGGGCCTCTCAGTTGGCGGCTTCGGCGACTTTGTTGATAAATTGCGAACTTCTACATTTGAGAAGCCTTGGATTAACAAGCACCCACAAGCCAAACTTCAATTTTGGCAGAGCCAGGATCAATGGTTACCCACTTGGAAACAACCGAAATTATTGGTAGACTATGTTCGAGTTTTTGCAGTATAAGATATTATGTAATAATTCTCGTAAATAAAATACATATTTACTTAATCTCAACATTTATATTTTGAAAACAATACTTCAGCATTACTATCTATCCACGCACTTAAGTTTTCATCCCATGACTGTTGACAATTTACAGGGTAAATAGTATACAAAAATACGTGTTTACAAAATAATTGTAAAAAACAAGTAAGAAAAGTCTAGTCTAGAAATAATGCCCGACTAGGATATGCACTAATCACATCCGCTCTTAGTTTTTGAATATACAGAGTCTCTTATATGTAAAAAATGGTTATTAAATACAAAAAACAATACAACAAACAACAAAAGAAAAGTTCATTTAAATATGTCAAGTATCAGGTGCGGATTCGAACCACAAATTTTCGCTGCTGAGCTACGTTTCTAACAACAACGTTACGCTACTAATTGAATATTGACGAGCAAATTGTAACCTAAATAGCATATATTCATTTCATATTTTATACCAAACAAGTAAGAAAACTCTAGTCGGCGCGTCCGACTAGGGGATACCCTAATCCCACCCCCCTTAGTTTTCTTAATACAGTCAGTCCATAACTCGCATGTACAACCATATCACGCGATTTAAATCTATGCCAATGGTACTAAGAATGTCGATCAAAGAGGAATTATGCAAACAAATTCGACACACAGATTATGCCAGCTCACTTTTGCAAGCTCACAAGAATTGTTCCGTTACTATTAAAGAAGAAGAATCGAAAACATATTCGCACAGCGACACACAGCGCCTGCGACTGTGACACACAGCGGCGAGCGGCAATTGGAAGTAGGTAGCAAAAACAATTCAAAGACAATTCAACCCAAACTTAAAGGCAACTGCGGTTCTTAGAAAATTTGTTCGCAAGCATTTGCATGTATGTGTGCACATGTATACATAATGAACATGTATAAGCGCCACCTGGTCTGTGTGCGCTTTGTAGTTCAATCGCTGTTGATCTAGCCAAACATTTTGTTTAATAACTTTTGTGTTTATCAACGGATTTTGATGAAACTTGCACCATATGATTTAAATAATTGATGTAGTTTTCAAAAAGACCAAACACCATATATATTGAAACTGAAAATAATTTTCAAAATTGTGGGCAAATTTGGGGCCGGTATTCAAATGTAACAAAAACCGAAATTGGTAAAAATATACATAAAGCTACATGCAAAATTTGGAGACTCTAGCTCTTAAGATAAAAAGATAAAAAATCATAACTGATTTTTCATATGGTTTTAAATCGATAACAAATATTCAGGAATAGTTATCGATTTTCTGAAACAAACTTGATATGCGCGCCCTATATACGCGCCTAAGAAAAAAAAATTCAAGTCTCTAGTTCTTATAGGTTCTGAGATCGACGCGTTCATACATACGGACGGACGGACGGACGGACGGACAGACAGGGCTCAATCAACTTGTCTTGTCGTCCTGATCAAGAATATATATAATTTTGGGGGTGTGGCATGCCTCCTTCTGCCTGTTACATATTTTTAACAAAAACATTATACCCTGTTTTCCCATTTGCAATGCGATCAGGGTATAAAAACAAATATTTTGGCCCGTTCCGGATTTGACCACTGCACTTTGGGTGTCGTCTCACTCACTATGCTTCAACATAGCCTTAGAAATCAGTTCACAATGCAATTCTCAATTCGTAAAATATAAAATTCTGCTGGTTACAGTATGCCTCAGCTGATTGTGCGTTGCGCGCTCTTTGTGTGTTTCGCGGGCTTTAGCAAAATGTAAACCATTTCGGAGCTGAAGAAATTGAAACTAAAAATTTGTAAGCTTTGGTAAATTTTGGGCAATGGAGTCGTGGTATTCAAAATGATGACAAAATTTGCGTATTACAGAATTCCCCCACATTATAGTGAACGATTTTATCTTGTATGGGTGCACGCTAGGCCCCCAAAACAAAGCCAAATTTTCGATAGCTATCGATAATGAGTAAAAAAAGTATCATTTTGTGTATGGTATACAAGAGTACTCTTGTTTTTATACCCTGAATCCATTGAAAATGGAAATTTCAGGGTATAATGTTTTTGTGCGAATGTATGTAACAGGCAGAAGGAGGCGTGCCATACCCCATAAAGTATATATATTCTTGATCAGCTCGATGAGCTGAGTTGAACTAGCACTGTCCGTCTGTACGTCCGTCCGTCCGTCCGTCCGTCCGTGTAAACACCTGAATTTCTGCAACCACAAAAGCTAGAGACTTCAAATAAAAAGCAAAATGCTCGATAATACCATACGCTGTACGAGTTTATTTATTTTTTTCGATAACTCGTCCCATTTCTTTTTTATCGATAACTATCGAAACACCGTTAAAGAAATTCAACAAAATCGATAACTCACGTATATCAAATACTAGAGACTTGAAATTTGGCAAGTAGGTACATTTGGATGTCATAATCATCCCGAAATTGGTAAAAATATACATAAAGCTACATGCAAAATTTGGAGACTCTAGCTCTTAAGATAAAAAGATAAAAAATCATAACTGATTTTTCATATGGTTTTAAATCGATAACAAATATTCAGGAATAGTTATCGATTTTCTGAAACAAACTTGATATGCGCGCCCTATATACGCGCCTAAGAAAAAAAAATTCAAGTCTCTAGTTCTTATAGGTTCTGAGATCGACGCGTTCATACATACGGACGGACGGACGGACGGACGGACAGACAGGGCTCAATCAACTTGTCTTGTCGTCCTGATCAAGAATATATATAATTTTGGGGGTGTGGCATGCCTCCTTCTGCCTGTTACATATTTTTAACAAAAACATTATACCCTGTTTTCCCATTTGCAATGCGATCAGGGTATAAAAACAAATATTTTGGCCCGTTCCGGATTTGACCACTGCACTTTGGGTGTCGTCTCACTCACTATGCTTCAACATAGCCTTAGAAATCAGTTCACAATGCAATTCTCAATTCGTAAAATATAAAATTCTGCTGGTTACAGTATGCCTCAGCTGATTGTGCGTTGCGCGCTCTTTGTGTGTTTCGCGGGCTTTAGCAAAATGTAAACCATTTCGGAGCTGAAGAAATTGAAACTAAAAATTTGTAAGCTTTGGTAAATTTTGGGCAATGGAGTCGTGGTATTCAAAATGATGACAAAATTTGCGTATTACAGAATTCCCCCACATTATAGTGAACGATTTTATCTTGTATGGGTGCACGCTAGGCCCCCAAAACAAAGCCAAATTTTCGATAGCTATCGATAATGAGTAAAAAAAGTATCATTTTGTGTATGGTATACAAGAGTACTCTTGTTTTTATACCCTGAATCCATTGAAAATGGAAATTTCAGGGTATAATGTTTTTGTGCGAATGTATGTAACAGGCAGAAGGAGGCGTGCCATACCCCATAAAGTATATATATTCTTGATCAGCTCGATGAGCTGAGTTGAACTAGCCCTGTCCGTCTGTACGTCCGTCCGTCCGTCCGTCCGTCCGTGTAAACACCTGAATTTCTGCAACCACAAAAGCTAGAGACTTCAAATAAAAAGCAAAATGCTCGATAATACCATACGCTGTACGAGTTTATTTATTTTTTTCGATAACTCGTCCCATTTCTTTTTTATCGATAACTATCGAAACACCGTTAAAGAAATTCAACAAAATCGATAACTCACGTATATCAAATACTAGAGACTTGAAATTTGGCAAGTAGGTACATTTGGATGTCATAATCATTCTCCGAAAATTTTATTAAGAACATAGGTCGAGAAAAAAAGTTATTCGAAAAATGATTATTACATTTAAATGTACCTATTTGCCAACTTTCAAGTCTCTAGTATTTGATATACGTGAGTTATCGATTTTGTTGAATTGTGGGCGAAAGGGGCGTGGCATCAAAAATCCAAAAGAGACACAATGTGCGGATTCAATATAGCAATCAAACACATTTAGTGCACGATTCTATCTTTAACGGTGTGCATGCCAGACCTCAAAAACAAAGCGATATTTTCGATAGTTATCGATAAAAAAAGAAATGGGACGAGTTATCGAAAAAAAAAATAAACTCGTACAGCGTATGGTATTATCGAGCATTTTGCTTTTTATTTGAAGTCTCTAGCTTTCGTGGTGTAAGAAATCCACGTGTTTACACGGACGGACGGACGGACGTACAGACGGACAGGGCTAGTTCAACTCAGCTCATCGAGCTGATATAGAATATATATACTTTATGGGGTGTGGCACGCTTCCTTCTGCCTGTTACATACATTCGCACAAAAACATTATACCCTGAAATTTCAATTTTCAATGGATTCAGGGTATAATAGGGTATATCTAAGAATTAAAACAAAAACAACAAAAGTTTCAAAAATAATAATGTTTAACATAATTTTGGCATACTTTACAAAATACTCAAAATTTTGCTGGCCAAATTAATAGGTGTGCCCAGAAAAATTTAAAAAGAAAATTAAAATTTCTGAAATCCTTTGGAATTTTTAGAATATATTTAGATGAATGTGGCTAATACCCTGTTTGGCTGCCCTTATTCGCAATGACTTTGCTGATCCTTTGGGGCATATAGGATATTAACTTTCTACACATTTCCACAGGAACCATTCCTTCTGAATATTTTTCCATAATTGGGTCATATTAAAGCAGCTGGTCTTGGAAATTTTTCTTTTCAGGTGTCCCCAAATGATTTAGATATGGAGACTGACTTGGCCACTCAATAACGTCAATTCTATTTTCGTGAAACCAATCCTTTACTATTCGGGCGCAATGTTTAAGGTCGTTATCCTGTTGGAATTTCCATTTTAGAGGCATGTTGTCGTCGGCATATGGTAGCATAACACTACTCAATGTTTCCTTATACAGAAATCTGTCCACGATGCCGTCAATTCGATGAATTGGACCAACACCTTGCCATGAAAAGCCGCCCCAGATCATTACGCCGCCTCCTTTTCTATGTATATATAGGAGCCAATTCTTTGCCCTTTGGTCTTCGAACATTACTATTTGAGTCATTCCCAAGCAAATTTATTTTCGTCTCATCACTCCAGAGAATATTCATCCATTTACACTCTCCCTCTAAGCCACACCAGGCCTTGTGAGTTTTAGCAAAATGTTTCCTCATCTGAATATTTGATCTACGCAGTAGAAGAACCCCGTGAGAAACTGTCTCAAGTAGATCCGAGCTTAATAGCCGTCGATGAATAGTTCGTGCTGATACCACATTGCCCATTTCGCTCGAAATCGCTATCGACGACTTAAAAGGGTCCCTTTTAATCAAGGTGACAATAAGAGAACCGTTTTCATACCCTGATCCCATTAAAAATTGGAAAATAGGGTATAATGATTTTGTTAAAAGTATGTAACAGGCAGAAGGAAGCGTGTCACACCCCCAAAAGTATATATATTCTTGATCAGGACGACAAGCCAAGTTAATTGAGCACTGTCCGTCTGTCTGTCTGTTCGTCCGCCCGTCTGTCCGTATGTATGAACGCGTCGATCTCAGCACCTAAAAAAACTAGAGACTTGGATTTTTTTGTTAGGCTTGTGTATACAGCGCGCATATCGAGTTTGTTTCATAAAATCGATAACTATTCCTGAATATTTGTTATCGATTTTAAACCATATGAAAAATCAGTTAGGATTTTTATCTTAAGAGCTAGAGTCTCCAAATTTCGCACATAGCTTTATATATATTTTTACTAATATCGGATTTTGTTCCTTTTGGATACCGGCCCCAAATTTCCCCAACATTTTTAAAATTATATTCAATGCAAATATGGCATATATGTATAGTGTGTTTGGTTAGGGTTGCTCTTTGTGTCGATTTTTTTTGCATAATTCCTCTTTGATCGAAATTCTTAGTACCATTGTGATAGACTTAAGTCGCGTGATATGGTTGTACATACGAGTTATGGACTATATTAAAACAAGAAACAAAACTCTAGTCGAAACTGCTCGACTAAGAGATACCCTGAATCCATTGAGCTGTAATACCAATCATTAAAAGTTTAATTTATTCATTAATAGTAAACAACACATGCACACACACACAGACACAAACATATGCATGCACGTAATATACTCACTGCGCAGTATTGCGGCTGCAGAAGAGGCTGTGCTATGCAAACTTTATTGTTTAATAACTTTTTTTCTCGACCTATGTAAATTTTCGGGGAATGATTATGACATCCAAATGTACCTACTTGCCAAATTTCAAGTCTCTAGTACTTGATATACGTGAGTTATCGTTTTTGTTGAATTGTGGGCGAAAGGGGAGTGGCATCAAAAATCCAAAAATGACACAATGTGCGGAATTAATATAGCAATAAAACACAACTTAGTGCACGATTCTATCTTTAACGGTGTGCACGCCAGACCGCAAAAACAAAGCAATATTTTCGATAGTTATCGATAAAAAAGAAATGGGACGAGTTATCGAAAAAAAAAAATAAACTCGTACAGCGTATGGTATTATCGAGCATTTTGCTTTTTATTTGAAGTCTCTAGCTTTTGTGGCTGCAGAAATCCAGGTGTTTACACGGACGGACGGACGGACATACAGACGGACAGGGCTAGTTCAACTCAGCTCATCGAGCTGATCAAGAATATATACACTTTATGGGGTGTGGCACGCCTCCTTTTGTCTGTTACATACATTCGCACATAAACATTATACCCTGAAATTTCCATTTTCAATGGATTCAGGGTATAAAAACTAAAAGCGGGTGGGATTAGGGTATCCCCTAGTCGGGCACGCCGACTATATTTTTCTGACTTGTTCTGTTAGGTTTTTACTAAGGCTGTTTTTATACCCTGAATACCCTAACAAAAAAAATTCAAGTCTCTGGCTCTTATAGGTTCTGAGATCGACGCGTTCATACATACGGACAGGCGGACGGACGGACGGACGGACGGGCGGACAGACGGAGAGGGCTCAATTAACTCGTCTTGTCGTCTTGATTAAGAATATATATACTTTATGGGGTGTGGCACGCCTCCTTCTGCCTGTTACATACTTTAAACAAAAACATACCCTATTTTCCCATTTTTAATGGGATCACTGCAAAGGGTAATGCAAGTTATTAGCTTGAATGCACTGCTAATGAATAAATATTCCCACTTATTATTGATCCTTTAAGCAATCGAGCTTAGTAGTAGTCCCAAAATTATATTAAAAACCATTTCAGCTCTATTCTGAGACGTCCAATCACGGAAATCAGTTGTTAATAGCTAAAATTTCAGCGAGATGTGGCGGATACACCCATTGGAGACACGTGTGCTTATGTTAAGGGCCTATAAGTTCCAAAACAAGCTAGAAGACTCTAGTCGAGATGGCTCGCTAAGAGATACCCTGAATCCTTTGAGCTAATATAATATATATTAACAGCTTATATTAAAAGTTTCATTCAATAATAGCAAATAACACATACACATCTGCATACACACGCATTCATATTCATATTTATTCATATTTACTCAGCAGAATGCTCCGGCTGGCCGCACTAGGGGTGTGGCATAAATATGGCCATAGTTTGAGCATTATTGTGCTACTTAAAAACTTAAAATTTGGAATAGATACTCACATCGATATTCTCGCATCAAAAAATATCAATTATATATCTGCACCCATAAGGTCATGGAAATTTAGAAAAAAATCTTCTAAATTATCAGTATCACGCAGTATTGTATATCTGATCCCTGAAAATCGCATATACTAGTATCTGTTGGTATATACAGAAATCAAGTTAAACCTGTTTAAAAGCGCTGCATTCCTTAAATTAATTTTGGCTTTGTTATAATGAGTACACATATTTTGTTATAAGTCGATTTTGCAAACCTTTCCTCTTCGTCCACTGTTCACAAAGTCTTGACTTTCGGCTCCTAATGGTAATTGTTTGGAAAAAATTTAAGTTTTTAAAAGTATAAAATAAATTTGTTTCTTGCTAAACAAAATTTTCAATATTATAATTACAATTAATATAATATGTGGATATTTTATAGAATATAAGTTAAGTCCATACAAATGTTGCTATCATATATAATTGATTAAATAGTAAATGTTAGAAGTTAATTGTAACATTTATATAAAAATAATACTTTCTTTAATTTTAAATATTGTATCAACACTAATATAAAATAGTTTTTATAAAATTAATACTGATTAATCTAACAACCGGAAATCGTGTAATTTGTCACCGATTCAGATTACGTATTTAAACAGAAAGTCAAGCTGAGCTTAATTAGTTGCTAGATATCTTTGAAACGTTTTAGTATCCACTGAATGCAACTTAACAGGTGTGCAATAGTTTACTCGACAAGTTTTGGAGAGTAAATCGAGTAATATTCTCATTCGGACTTGACTTATACCAAATACAAGTACGCCATGGGCAGTCATTTATTACTAAATTTCAAACTGCTCCTTCTTTTGCTACTGATAGGCAATCAATATATGACATATAAAATACCTAGCATGCAAATAGAAATATTAAATAAACGGGGACTGAAGATTTTCATACCTGGTAAGTGAGTGTGCGATTACAATACCAGTATTACAATAAGATAATAATAATCCTAAAGATGAAATAGGCATTCAACGTGTCTGTTTTATGGTATTAGTGGATGACAGCTGTGCACCGCTAATAAACTACATAACTGAAGCTACTAATAACAGTTGGACTAGCATACACGCAATTAGTTTGCAAAACAATGATAAATTGTATGTCTTAGTATTAGTACAATATAACGAGTATATTTACGAGAAGACCGAAACCCTGGTGATACTCAACACACGCTTGTTAACTATTCACCAAAGCAGAACACTTAATATCCACACAACGATCACGAATCGCAGTAGAGAGATCGAGTGTCGGCTGTATACCCCTTCAGATGAAAGCTCAATCAATTATTGCAAGCCAAGCAACAGCATTGTGGGTAGTGAAACTAGCCAAGATGCCTGTCTGGGTGATCTTCTGTTTGAAGATAACTTTAGTGAAGCACATCTGAATAGCAGCATTTGGGTATATGATATACGTCAGCGGATGTATTATGTAGAAGAAGAACTGGTAGCATTTGATGACTCACCGCAAATTTCGTATGTGCGTGAAGGGCACCTACACATTATGCCTATGGTTGCCAGAGAGGTAACAGAGGGAATTTACCAGCTAGGCGATCGCTGTACGGCTGTAGATAGTCGTCAGTTGGAGTGCAGCATTTCCATGGGTAGTTTTCATACGATTAAGCCTCCTGTATATTCGGCTCAGTTGCACACTCGAAAGGGCTTCAGCTTTCAATATGGAAAAATTGTGGTGCGTGCTAAAATTCCAAAAGGCGATTGGTTGTTTCCATGTAAATAATTTGAATTACGTTAACAACACATGACAATTAATTAAAAATTCACAGATCTGATGCTACAGCCAGTCTCATCCCATGCCGAATCCCACCATGCCAACCAGCTTCGTAAGTATAACACTGCGTCTTTTGCAACGTGGTAAATAAGTTCTAATGAACTTTACTAAGTTCTAACCATATAGCAGAAAGTTTTTTTTATAAGTCAAACGAATTGTATTTTTATACTATGTTGTTAAAGGAAATAATTTTAGATATATGTATTTTTATCATTATTGGGGCTAGAGAATGAAATTTAATATATATACTCATGTTGATAACTCGCACCAAAAATGATATAGACTTTAAAATTCAATATCTGTTGAACTATCAAGGCTACGGAAAAATTGCTTGCTATTTGCTAAGCTGCTGTTGAGCTACTCTTTCAATTTAATAAATAATTTCGGAGCCTAGATGACCGGTGCACCTACGGGAACAAAGTATTGCGCAGTCGGCGCCCGATTGCAACGTTTTTATACCCTGAATCCATTGAAAATGGAAATTTCAGGGTATAATGTTTATGTGCAAATGTATGTAACAGGCAGAAGGAGGTGTGCCACACCCCATAAAGTATATATATTCTTGATCAGCTCGACGAGCTGAGTTGAACTAGCCCTGTCCGTCTGTCCGTCCGTCGATTTTTTTCGATAACTCGTCCCATTTCTTTTTGATCGATAACTATCGAAAATATCGCTTTGTTGTTTTGAGGTCTGGCGTGCACACCGTTAAAGATAGAATCGTGCACTAAATTGTGTTTTATTGCTATATTAATTCCGCACATTGTGTCATTTTTGGATTTTTGATGCCACTCCCCTTTCGCCCACAATTCAACAAAAACGATAACTCACGTATATCAAATACTAGAGACTTGAAATTTGGCAAATAGGTACATTTGGATGTCATAATCATTCTTCGAAAATTTCATTAAGAACATAGGTCGAGAAAAAAAGTTATTAAGCAATAAAGTTTGCATAGCACAGCCTCTTCTGCAGTCGCAATACTGCACAGTGAGCATATTACGTGCATGCATATGTTTGTGTGTGTGTGTGTGCTTGTGTTGGTTACTATTAATGAATAAATGAAGCTCTTAATGATTGGTATTACAGCTCAATGGATTCAGGGTATCTCTTAGCGAGCAATCTCGACTAGAGTTTCGTTACTTGTTTCTTGTTGTATACTGAATCCATTGAAAATTAAATTTCAGTGTATAATGGTTTTGTGATAATACATGTAACAGGCAGAAGGAAGAGTGCCATGTCAGTTTGGCCATAAAAGTGTCGATCTCGCAAAGGACAAAAAGTAGAGGCACGAAATAAAAAAAAATACTTGTGCATACCATGGCAGCACGAGCTTTTTTTTATTTTTGATAACACATCATATTGCTATAATGAATATTGATTTGTCTTTTGATTTTATTATATATCAGCATTAATCGATATTAATCGATACTTTGAAAACTTTTTTCAAAAATTTCTTAAGGCCCATAAAAATTGAAACTTTCACTAAATTGTTGGGGATTACTGTGAAGAACCAAGTATGAACAAGTAAGAAAGCTCTAGAAAGCGTGTCCGACTAGAGGATACTCTAATCCCACCCTCTCTTAGTTTTTATACCCTGATCCCATTGAAAATGGGAAAACAGATTATACCAGCTCACTTTTGCAAGCTCAAAAGAATTGTTCCGTAACTATTAAAGAAGAAGAATCGAAAACATATTCGCACAGCGACACACAGCGGCGAGCGGCAATTGGAAGTAGGTAGCAAAAACAATTGAAAGACAATTCAACCCAAACTTAAAGGCAACTGCGGTTCTTAGAAAATTTGTTCGCGAGCATTTGCATGTATGTGTGCACATGTATACATAATGAACATGTATAAACGCCAGCTTGTCTCTGTGTGCTGTGCATTTCAATCGCTGTTGATGTGGCCAAACATTTTGTTAAATAACTTTTGTGTTTATCAACGGATTTTGATGAAACTGTAAACATATGATTTAAATAATGATTGTTGTTTTTAAGAAGACCAAACACCCTATATATATGTGCCATATTTGCCATTAAACATAATTTTAAAAATTTTGGGAACTTTGGGACCGGTATCCAAAAGTAATAAGATCCGAAATTGGTAAAAATATACGTTAAGCTGCATGCCAAGTTTAGAGACTCTAGCTCTCAATATAAAAAAGGTAAAAAATCATAACTGATTTTTCACATGGTTTTAAATCGATAACAAATATTCAGGAATAGTTATCGATTTTGTGAAACAAACTCGATATGCGCGCTGCATATACGCGCCTAACAAAAAATGCAAGTTGCTCTCAGACCGACGGACGGACAGACGGACAATTGTTACATATCTTGTAATAAATTTAAGTCGAAACGGAATTCGATGCTTTGAATGAAATGCTGTATATATTCGAAGGGAATTTTACCTGTCAAATTTAAAGCTAAACAGAAGCTGAGCTTTAATTTTCAGTTTACAATTCAACCATACATTGTCACAAAACCGTAATACCCTGAAATTAAATTTTAAATTAATACTGAATACTGGAAAAAGAATGAATATTATTTATATATATTTTTTAGGAATTGCTTTTGCTCGTGGTAATGATTATTTACGTAGCTCTCAGCAAGATGACATATCGGGTCATCGTTTATATGGCGGCATCGTCGTTTGGCATGGAGAACGTGCCATACAAATTTTAAGGAATCGTCTAAGTACAAAACACTATGGTGATGAATTTCACAATTATACAATGATCTGGCAAAGAGAGAAACTAACTCTTACCGTGGACGATGATATTTACGGAGAGATTTACGATGGCCTGGAATTTTTTAATGAGAAATGTTTCATAATTTTTGGAGTTACTGTTGGCGGGTTTCTGAATTTCGATGATGGCATACTAATGAACGATGTAAAGCCGTACAAAAATAAACAACCAAGGGCTGCCCTTTTGTTCTGGCAAAATCGTGATACTTGGGCTAAGACATGGGGAGAAAACAGTTCGATGATTATAGATTATGTTCGCGTTTATTCAGATTAGACGCCTAAATATACATACATATGAATATATACTTTAATAAAAAATCAAATGTTTTGCTTGATGCATTTTTATTTCTAAGCTCTACAATTAGTACTATATCTAATGTATTGTAAAGATTTTATTTATTATTAGCTTGATTAGAGTTCTCCGACTCGATATGTATAATGTTCTTGTGATGTAAAAGGCAGTAGGAGCACGACCACACCCCATAAAGTATATGTATATACAGAAGCCGGAATAATTATGCGTACAAGCGCAATGCCAAACATTGACCCTGATGAATGAAAAAACATGGTTTTGTTAAAAGTATGTAATAGACAAAAGGAGGCGTGCCATAAAGTATATATTCTTGATCAGGACGACAAACCGAGTTGATCGAGACCTGTCCGTCTGTGCGTAAGTATGAACGTGTCGATCTCAGAACATATGTATAAGAGATAGAATTTTTTTTTGTTAGGCTCGTGTATACGAAATACATATCGAGTTTGTTTCAGAAAATCGATAACTATTCCTGAATAACTGTTATTGATTTAAAACCATTTGAAAAATCAGTTAATCGCTCATGTATATTTTTAACAATTTCGGGTTTTGTTACATTTGGATACCACACCCTAAAATTTTGAAAATTTTATTCAGTTCATACAAGATGTACGTAGAGCATTTTTGCTTCTAAAAAAAAAACAACAAAAAAATTTACATTATAATGTGAAAGTTTCATCAAAACCCGTTGAAAAGTTATTAAACAAAATGTTTGGCGACTTATTAACAGCGCGAAAACAAAGCGTGCAGAGCCAAGCTGGCGCCTATACATTTTCATTATCTACATGTGCGCGTATACATATGTATGTATATATGCTTGCGCCTTAGAATCGCAACTGCCTTTGAGTTTGGGTCGAATTGTGTTTAAATTGTCTTTGAATTTTCGGCTGCCTAATTTAAATTTGCGGTTCATTGCTTTGTGCTGCAGTGCGAATATGTTTTCGATTCTTCTTTCTTAATAGTAACGGAACAATTGCTGTGTTGCACAAAAATTGTTGGTATAATATATAATAATAATATATATATATACATAATAATAATAATAATAATATAAATATTTGTCGAATTTGTTTTCATAATTCTTCTTTGATTGACATTCTTAGTACTATTTCATAGATTTAAGTCGAGAGACGTGGTTCTAAATACGAGTTATGGACCTTATTCAAAAACTGTGATGGGATGGCATCTGGGTATCTCGTAATCGGGCACCTCTGATTAGCCAATTTCCTAATTATCGATAGCTATCGAAATTTTTGCGAAGCCTAGCGGGAACACACTTCAAGATAGAATCGTATACTAAGCTGTGGAGAATTGATATAATGAATACGTATATTTCTGATTTTGAATGTTATATGGCTATGGATAGCTAATAAGTACAGCATACATAAATTTGTATTTAGTACGCACTGAAATTTCATTTGAAACGTACATACGTACATATGTATTCTTTTTATTTATGTAAGTATGTATGTTCATTTAAACAATTTATTTTCTATAGCACAGCCTACGCTTCAAACCCATATGCATGAGTATGCGTGTATACATGTGTTGTTTGTTATTAATGAATAAAGCAATATGTATTTTGATAATTTGTATATTACTATATATATGTATGTATTTACATAGGGAAAGTTTAATTAAACGGATCCTGCCATAGAATCTAAGCACACTATTGCCGACTAAAACTGTAAGTTGCTCATACATACATATGTATGTAACTTTGTGTAGATAAGTTCCGATGATTCTTATTTTCTATTAAATCTGTTTCTATTGAACGGACGGACCCCAATGCAGCCCTGCTTTCTTTTGTTGGCTTCGTGTGGGTCGATGTTTCGGTAAAAATTGTCTGCGCTGTGTGAATGTATATTTATTTATTAAAACATAATAAATATTTACGAGAAAAGATATTATTAAAATATTTTACAAAACACAATTATCAAATTGCGTGCTCTTCTTTTTGTCTGTTTCGTATATACCGGAAATAAAACTGATATAATTTGCTAAAACTGACGATACAATAAATGTTTTTCGTTTTTCTAGGTCATACTATAAAGCTATTTGTTTAATACAAACTATAAAATACCTTCACTATATCAGGCCATGGATATATTGGACATAGACGAGGCATTAAAGGACGATTCTTACATGTATGTACAACATTTGCATTTGCATGAGCCCAAATACTTATCGCTTTTTTCATAATTTTAGTTTTCTGGCAGACAAAACACACGATGATATATCCAATATTCTCCATCAATGGAAAACTAATAATCATCAGCAGTCGAACTTGTATGCGCCCTCAAGTAATGAAGAAGGTACATACAAACGTCATATGTATTTACACATATCGACGATGGGAATGGGCGTAGGTGGAAATATGGTTGCTGAGTTGTATTAGTTAATTAAATTGCAGTAATATTGCAAATTATATGTGACTGCTGTAAACAACGGAGAAATTTTCGATAATCGAAAATTTGGTTTTGTTTTTGAGCCTAGCGTCCACAACATTCAAGATAGAACCGTGTACTAAGTTGTGGTAGGATTGTTATAGTTATTACGCATCAATATACCAAAGATATGACAAAATTGTCAACTTTGGATTTTAGATGCCATGCTCCATTCGCCCTCAATTCACAAAAATTCACAAATACTGTATGTCAAATATTAGAGACTTGAGATTTAGCAAATACACTCGATACTAAAACTCTGTATACAACAGAAAATCATTTTTTTTTTGCGTTTAGTTGTCACTAGAATCTACGACACTTATCGGTTTTGATTCTTGTTATACCCTGATGCCATTAGCAATGGGAAAACAGAGTATAATGGTTATGTAAAAAATATGTAACAGGTAGAAGTAGGCGTGTCACACCCTATAAAGTATATATATTCTTGATCAGGAGGCAAACCGAGTTAATTGAGCCCCTACGTCTGTCCGTCCGTATGTATGAACACATCGATCTCAAAAACTATAAGAGCTAAAGACTTGATTAATTGTTATCAATTTAAAACTATATGAAAAATCTGTAAAGATTTTTTATCTTTTTCATATTCTTGATTCTTCATCTTTAATACTAACGGAACTTGTTGTGGGCTTGCAAAAGTGGGTTTGTATAATCTATTTGTAGATTTATTTTACAACATTATTTTTTGATCGACATTCTTAGTACCAATGTCATAGATTTAAGTCGCATGAATATATATATATATATATAAACTATGATCGGATGGGATCTGGGTATCACGTAGTCGGGCACTTCCGACTAGAGCTTTCTTACTTGATTTTATATTGGAACTAATTTATGAACTTATATTTCTTATAAATCAAGCATACATACATAATTCAAAGACATTCACGAGGCCTAAACGTAAATCACATCTGGCAGAAAGTCTGGAGATACAATTTGTAAGTTAAAATTATTTCTTAAATTATTGTAAATGCCGAATATTAAGTTTATATCGTAATGACAAATTTGACCATTCTGCCTATAAAATGCTGTTTCCATATAACGTGAAATAAGATTATTCACCCAATCAGGAATTCACGGGTTCGCATTTTTACTACTATGCAGACTGATAAACCACTAAGCTTTTATGTTTAAACATAAACTATAAATAAATAAAATAATACAACATTTACCACATTTTTCACCCATTTTTTTGCAGCCACAAACAAAAAGTCTCACTACATCAACGAATTTAGGATTACCGATGCTAAGTTTAGAAATTGGAGGACTTGTGACAAACATGCATAAATCGATTCTCCAGGATACATCGCCACCTTCCTCCATATGCACTTCAATAAGCAACGGATGCATGAATAATTCGCTTATCAGTTCCGCTGACTTTACAAATTTGAACTTTTTACAATCTATCCACAGTCTAGAATCAACGAATGCGAATCCAGCAAAAGATCACGGCTTGGTCACAACAACGCTGATCAATAAGGTGGGGTACACATTGGGCGATATGATTAGGGATCGGAAAATTCTCGAATCGCTTAGCATGTCTAATGATGGCACAGTAATAAAGGATTCTCATATTGGCCAGATTGATGATATTTCACTTATGCCATTAAGTAAAACCGCATCTGATTGCAGCACCATGGATAATAGCACTGACAGTATATCCACACCAAATGACATGCACTTTCAGTCACAATCCCAAACCCTTACCCATGGTTTGACTCAGCCATGTGCAACAACGGTGTTTAGGGAGGAATTGATAGATGATACTACGTTTAATCTGGTAGATAGTTTGAATGCACGTACAACTATAGAATCCCCGAGTGAAGGGGACACAAATACCACGTTTAAACGGCCAACTACTGTGCTAAACGAAACACAGTTGCTTGGGGGGCGACAAGTGAATACTACTTTTACCGAAGGCTGTCTTACGCCCGAGGCAGCTCGTTGCGATACACCTGAGAGTATTGAGACGAAATTGTCTCTAATTCAAACGCAATCTACTCCGCTTACGACTGCAAACACTCGTTCTCAGCGCAACAATAATAATAAGAGCAACAATAAGATGACAAACTTTACGCCGACACTGAAAAGCCGAGACGAAATAGTAAACATATCTCCAATTATAAGTAATACAACGCCTCGCAAAAGCGTCAGCAATCGGCAACAACTTAACCAAACCTATGAGCCACCATCAACAACTTTAAAGGATCTTAATCTTAATCTTAGAGGGGCGTCTGATGGTTTTGATGGCCAAATGATTGTCAATGATAAAATGCAGTTGTCGGAGCAAAACGAACAACCAGCTTTGGATGTAACTTACGATAAGTCGGATAAATATTTTCAAATGCAATGTTTATTAGATTTGGCCGAGACTGAAGTGGAACTACTTTCTCATCAGGATGATGAGGATCAATTTGAGCATATACTAGCTGAACTTGAAAAAGTAAATAATCTCAATATAGGGCAGTTAAAAATGCAAAAATCATTGGATAGTATTAAGCGTCGCCTTCAGAAAGACGAGGAGCATCCTTCTCGAGCTCAGCAGCAGCAAAACATAATAAATTTCGCACATGGGACGCCTCCATCGTCAAAGTCCCATTTACTGAATAGTCAAAATCAAAGTCATAACCAATCTTCCGGCAGCAGTGAACGTTTGCTTAACCGGCGAAGTCGACTATATGATGATGTTAAGCTAAATGCAATGGACGATAGTAATGTTATCACTTGCAATTCCACATCTTTTATTATTCAACGACGCGAGGATGCAAAAAATACATCGGAGGTATGTATACCTCTTGAGACTGACAAGCGCGTAGTGAACAGGGAAGTAGAGCAAAACCAGACGATTGTAGATTCTGAATTATTTAGTTGTAAGATGACTGACCGGCGTAATAGAGATCGCGAGCGTTTTAAGACCATCAAAATTACTACAGAGATTCACAGATCTGACGAGCATCTGGGGTACGTGCTTGTGCCCTGTATTGATGATGAAGACGTTCAGGCTCAATCACTGGATTCACTGGAGGAGCGACAACAATCGTCACAAGCACGTCTTTCGCGATTCGATCAGAAATCTCTTGAAAAAATAAACATTTCTGCAAAAAATGCTGTTGACGGCAAAAATTACTTAACCTACAAAAAGCCAAAAGAAAAAATTTTGCTGATGCAACAACCACCCGAGTTCCGACAAAATTCTCAATTTCAACCGCGTTCTCTATCTCGGCCGCGATACATTAGTGGATTGCAAAAGCTTAGTGCTGTGAGCAAAGCAACATCTGCTGGCGCTGGACTGAATTCTACATCATCTGCAACTTCAAGGACAACAACGACAGAATCAGTGCCACAGCCTACCTATTTAGGAGGGCTAAAAAGTCCCATGGGCATTAAATCGAAGTCGTTCCATAACTTATCCTCAAATATTACCAGCTCTAAAGGTGCCGGTGAAACTGTCGAGGCCTTGTTACCTCGTCAAAGTTTAGGTGGCGCAATGAGAACACCTAGTATCCAACTAAATAAACGGTCAAATGTATATCGAGCAGCGCAACAAAATGAGGTGTGTACAGAAAAAAATAATTTTCAAGACAAGTAATATTAAAATTAAATGCAATAGGAAGAAACTGCCGTATTCAAAGTGCCAACCTTAGCGGGCGGCTTGCGTACTACGACTGCTGGAGGTCCAAGCAAACGAGTTGTGGGAAATGGACTGGCCCGGCCTTCTTCTGGCTATTACAGTTTGAGTATGAAAGGAGTTAGAGATTCTGAAACACCAGAGGTGAATTAAAAAGTTTAACATCAAAATCTTTTAAGTATTAACATATATATAAATTATATTACAGAGCCTTTCATCTGCATCGTCTCGTGGTAGTCTGTGTGACAAAGATACCAAACAAAAACCATTTGCCACAGAAGTACAAAACTTAAAGCTAAATCAAGGCATACTAAAGCCATCAGGTCTTCGGCAACCAACACAAATTAAACGAAGTGGGTTACCACGACCTTGTAGCGTTTTAAGGCGTTGACCCTAATTGAAAACAAGAAACCAGAATAGAAATTGAGAAATATATAATATTTATTTTATTTTTCAGTTGTACTTTATGATCCGTCTTTTGCTTTCCTCACTTTATCGATCAATTTTATTTATTTTTTTTTTATCGATCAATTATTTTCATTTTATACAGATCTGCCCATTCCTTTATAGATGTATTCATTAGATATAGTAAAAGAATCTTAAAACACACTATGCCTTAAAAAAAACGGAGTCACCTCCATATAAATTAAAGTAATGAAAATTAATGTATATTTTTATAAAAAAAAAATATATATATATGTATATATATATATATATATATATATATATATGTATGTATGAGACAGAAACATTGCTCAATGACCACGAAAAAAAGAAGTTAGAAAACACCAAGCAGAGACGGCTCGAATAAAAGATACCCTGAACACTTCGAGGGAATATACCCGTTATAATAAGTTTAATTTATGCACTTATGACAAATAACACGTACACATACGCATGGATATTTCCTTAACGGCGCAGGTTACGCAGCGACTGCAGCATAGTCTGTAAACTGGAAACTTAATTGTTTACTACGTTTTCCACACGTTTAAGCTTAAGTTAAGTCAGGATTATAACATTTATATGAACCAATTTCACAAATTTCAAATCCCTGGTATTTGATATAGACTGCTCGACACTGGTTAGACGCACCAATATTTTTTTTAAATACTGCTCGACGCATCAATTGGTGTTTCAAAATATGTTTCATATCAAAGTTCGAATAATTTTCGAAGAATATCTGCTAATATTTGGTTGCTAATACTTGGTTATCTTCAAAAGATAATTGTGTAATTGATAACTTTTGAAATTTCAATGTAAAAACATGGAATTTTGAATTAGACGCACATAATTTCTTCGTCTTGTTTTTTTTTTATGAAAAATAATCTTAAAAGTAAGAAATAAATTATATTTTAATATTATTTAAAAAAATGGGAATATCTAAAAATGACATTTCACTCAAAGGACTATCGAACCGAAATATTGCCAAACAGAAGAAAACCCAGCTCCAAAACGGTTGACAGATACTTGAAAGACCCGGAGGCTTATGGTACACACCTCATTGAGCAAAAACCTGCACGAACTGTTCGAGATTAAAGGAAAATATTTCAATTTACTTCCAAATTGACCAAGTCACACATGTGCACGTGTATACATAATAAACATGATTGTCTCAGTGCGCTTTGCGTTTCAATCGCTGTTGATAAGTGGCCAAACATTTATTTTAATAACTTTTGTTTATCAACGGATTTTTATGAAACTTTCACCATATGGTTTAAATATTTATTGCTTTTTTTAAGACCAAAAACCTTATACATATAGGCCATATTTTCAACTGAAAATAATTTTCAACATTTTGGGGAAATTTGGGGCTGGTATCCAAATGTAACAAAAACCGCAATTGGTAAAAATATACATAAAGCTCATTGCAACGTGGAGTCTTTGAAACTGGTATACGATTCATCATTCTATCATTCAGCTCTACTGGTTACAATCGGTGAACCATCTGGCAGATTACCAAAGTTGTTGGTTGGCTTAACGGCCAGATAAATTGCCCATAGCAAACCTTCATTCTTTGAATAGAAGTTTGAGAACCTTACAGCGTTCTAAAAAAAGCGTTGAAGCTGGATCTGACTTTGTGGCCAGAGGCAGGGCTGTTGCAAAAGCTATTTGAAGCGATTTGGCCACGAAGTTACTTAACAAATGTTCATGGCGTCAAAAACACTATTCGAATTTGGACGTTTTCTGCGGAAGAGCCTTTACGTGGAAGAATCACTGGGTTACTCGTTCAAAACATAACCGACATCGTGCTACCCAGCTATCGCCCACAATTCACAAAATTTTGGGAAAATATGTGTAGAAGTTAACAAATAAGTATAGCACGATTATAATTACTTATGTTAAGAACCTCTTACACAATTGTAATAAATATACAGTAATTCGCACTTTTACTTTAACGTGAAAAATGGTAATCTCATACTTGCATACGGTGCAAGTGGAACGTTACTATGCAGAGCTCGCTCGCCGTCTGGGACTTTGTAGCTTGCATTTGAATATTTATTAAATTTATGTGAACATATAAATTCGTTTGTATTTAGTGTTTATTCAGATCAAAATAAATATTGCATTACTCCGGGTCACTGCCGTAAAACATTTTGTGTTATTAATTTCACATTTCTCAGCTATATGGTCGGTAGCATAAAAACAGGCTCACTTAAGTTCTCCAACGTAATATTCTAAGAGAAAACTACAAAACTTCCCAAGAACCTCAGGACTTCTTAAGGAGGAAAATTTGTCCTGTATATAAATTACTTATATACAGGACAAATCTCATAAATTATATATTTTATTTTCGTCAATTATTTACAGGTATAAAATAATGAAGCATATAAAATCAGTGAATTAATTTTTCAAACATAGCTTTTAATAACCGAAAATTTAAATGATAGATATGTATGTATAGCAGAATATGCAATATCATTGGAATGATTACGTTAACGTTTTTTTCATTTAGCTATTGTGTTTTCTGTTGCTGTACGGATTTTTTATGATGCAGCTTTTCTTTAAACTGATTTTTTTTGTTGCTGTTGTTCCTGAGTCTTAACAGGAAGTTCTTGGTTTAGAACTGAAGGTGAATGTGTCTGATTAGCATTCAGGTGTGAAGTAGTCTTTTGTTGCAATTGCGGATGCACCTGTTCATTATGAACAACAGGCTGTTGTTTCTGTTGGCTAGAGTGCTGATAAATGAGTGGCTGCGGTTGCTGATAATCTGGAATAGGTTGCGGATAGCCATTCTGCTGCTGCTGTTGGTGTTGGATATATTGCTGCTGCTGGTGATGATACTGTTGCTGTTGTTGCGCATGCAATTGATTTGGTTGTTCGTAGTGCAATTGAGAACCTTTTGAAACTGCTTGATTTGATGATTGCGGAGGCACTGCGTAATAACCTTGCGGCATATTGGGATGTGGGGATAGCTGACCTTGAGCAATCAAGCGCTGAACTTCTTCCTGACGTCGACGCTCAAATTCCAAATACTCCTCGTGCGAAAACTGCGGCTGTTGATCAATAGTCTCCCACTCCGGGTCTTTTTGAAAATCATCCTTTGTGGTTTGTTGTATGAATTCAGTTATACTGATAAGTCCGTCATGATTGGTGTCAGTTTCCTTAATTTGTTAGGAATAAGTTTTATTTTGATATTGATACCATATTCGCATTAAAAATGAGAAAACAGGGTATAATGGTTTTGTTAAAAGTGCCACACCCCATAAAGTGTATGTGACTTATGTGGGGACGTGAAATAAAAAACAGAATACTCGTGTGTACCATACGCAATACGAGTTTGTAAGCTAATAGGTACATTTAAATGTCAATATCTCCCCGAAAATTTAATTGAAACAAGTAACAAAATTCTAGTCGATACTGCTCGACTAAGAGATACCCTAAATCCATTGAGCTGTAATACCAATCATTAAAAGTTTAATTTATTTATTAATAGTAAACAACAAATGCATACACATACATATGCATGCACGTAATATGCTTACTGCGCAATTATGCGGCAATTATGAGACTGTACTATGGAGTATTTATTGTTTAATAACTTTATTTTTGTACTGATGTCCTAATTAAAATTTCGGGGAGTGATTATGACATTCTAATGTACCTATTTGCTAAATTTCAATCTCTAGTATTTGATATGCGTGAGTTGTCATTTTTGTTGAATTGTGGGCGAAAGGGACGTGGCATCAAAAATTCAAAAATGACAAAATGTGTGGATTCAATATAGCTATCAACCACAACTTAGTGCACGATTCTATCTTTAACGGTGTGCACGCCAGACCTCAAAAACAAAGCGATATTTTCGATAGTTATCGATAAAAAAGAAATGGGACGAGTTATCGAAAAAAAAAAAACTCGTACAGCGTATGGTATTATCGAGCATTTTGCTTTTTATTTGAAGTCTCTAGCTTTTGTGGTTGCAGAAATCCAGGTGTTTACAAGGACGGACGGACGGACGGACGGACGGACAGACGGACATTGCTAGTTCAACTCAGCTCATCGAGCTGATCAAGAATATATATACTTTATGGGGTGTGGCACGCCTCCTTCTGCCTGTTACATACATTTTCACAAAAACATTATACCCTGAAATTTCCATTTTCAATGGATTCAGGGTATAAAAACTAAGAGCGGGTGGGATTAGGGTATCCCCTAGTCGGGCGCGCCGACTAGAATTTTCTTACTTGTTGATTATAGTCAAAATAAAATAAAACAAATAAATTATAACAACTCACCAACCCACAAAAAATATTAGAGAAGAAGAATTGAAAACATATTCGCACAACGGCACAGAGCGCTGAGCGCCAAATTTAAAGTAGGTATCCGAAAATTCAAAGACAATTCACACACAATTAAACACAAACTCAAAAGCAATTGACATTCTTATAATATAGTGGGCAAGCATTTGTATGTATGCGTGCACATATGTATAATAAGCATGTATTGGCGCCAGCTTGGCTCTGTGCGCTTTATGTTTCGTTCGCTTTTAATAAGTCGCCAAACGTTTTGTTTTATAACTTTTGCGTTTGTCAACGGATTTTGATAAAACTCTTAGCATATGATGTAAATATTTTTTGTTATGTTTTAGAAAACAAAATCCTTCACATATGTGCCATATTGGCAACTGAAAATTATAAAATTTTGAGGAAAATTTGGGTCTGGTATCCAAATGTAACAAAAACCCAAATTAGTAAAAATATGCATAAAGCTATATGCTTTGAAGATAAAAAAAGAGAAAATCTCAACTGATTTTTTATATGGTTTTAAATCGATAACAGTTATTCTGAATAGTTATCGATTTTCTGAAACAAACTCGATATGCGCGCTGTATATACAAGCCTAACAAAAAAATTCAAGAATATATATACTTTTGGGGGTGTGGCACGCCTCCTTCTGCCTGTTACATACTTTTAACAAAAACATTATACCCTGTTTTCCCATTTCTAATGGCCCTGATCCCTTCAAATATAAAAATTTACCTGAAAGTAATGTTCCCTCATGCGTTCCATTTCTTCGGCACGCTCGCGCATATCATCCTCAGGTAAATTGCTTTGGTATACTTTGTCTAGTTCCTTGATGAAAAGTGCTTTTACTTCAGCTTCATCCCAAAATCCGTTGCTATCAATGTCGTGAATTGAAAAGAAGGCTTTTGGATTGAAATCATCCTTGTTCATATGATCCTGCTTCTCCCAGACCTCTTCAAGTTGTGCTTTGTTACCTGGATGATGGACTTTCTCGTGTTGCTTGTGTTTTTGTTCCTTTTCCTTTATATCTGCATCGAATTTTTTGCGGGACTCTTCATCCATTACTTTCTTTTGAGCCTCCCGCTCAAATTCCTTTTGCATTTCGTACTCTTTGAACTCGCCTCGTCGCTTACGATCTGCCTCAGCCAAATCGTCCGAAGTTTTTTTAATCAGCTTCCGCAAATCTTCGATTTCGAAAGTGTGCTTGTTGTCATGATCCAAATGCTGTGGTATTTTCAAATGGTCCCGATCTATGTCATTACTTAGCTCGAACTCTTTGTTGGCCAGCTCTCGCAACCGCTCTAGCTCACGGCGCTTTATTTCATCCAGCTTTGTGCGCACATGATGATTCACGTAATCCAGCTCTTGAGCAATTTTCCCACTCTAAATGGTTCAAATTAATATTGGTGTAATCCCACAAAAAGAAAATGTAAAAAAAGGGAATATGGAATATAATTTACACGTATGTCGGCCTCAGGTGCTTTGTCTAGTTTCTTCCTAAATTCAGGATCAGCTTCAAGGGCTTCTACGACTTCGCGTAAATAGCGTTCATATTCTAATGCAGCCTCTACGTCAGCTGTGGCAGGTTTGCTGCTTGGCTCCTTTCCGCTTTCCTCTTTTTTATTTTTCGTTACAGGTAGTGACATCACCAGAGAAGCAGATAAAGCAAGTGCCAATATAATATTCGCTAGGATACATTTCATGGTAAAACGTATTACTTCTGATTTATATTTTATAACAAAAACCAATTGTGTAAATAATGAAATTTATTCTGACGTGTCTAAATTGTATGCTATATGTTGACTATTGTTTTGTCAGTGTTACCAGATTTAATTTTTTCATTAAGAGTTGTAATTCCTGCTTTCGATAATCAGTTCACTGACTCAAAATATATATGTACAGTGTGTCAAAAAAGTATTGGCACACTTGTAAAATCCAACTTCTATATGCTGTAACTTTTTTTTAAACACAGCTATAAGTAAATGGACAACGATATTTATTTAAATCATGTATTATAATACTATGAAACACAAAAAAAAATTAAATTTCAGCTTTGGTTCAATTGCATTGACTAAAATATAAAAAAAGGCACGAATTTACATCAAAAAAGTATTGGCACACAAGACGTAATTTGTTTTTTCCATCGTCACTGAATCACGCTAATATTTTGTGGGTCCTCTGTTTGACTGAATAACCGCCTGCAAACGTCTCTTCATGCTTTTTATTAATTTTTATGTTTCATAAGTCGTGATTTTGGCCCATTAGGCGCGTAAGGCCTCTTTTAGAGAATCCTTTGAGCTTATCTGGTGAGATCGGATATTTCGTTCCAGTAGGTGCCACACATGCTCGATGGGATTCAAATCTGGTGATTGGGGCGGTGTTTTGAATTGTTTGCGATGATATATGAGCCACTCCTGAACAAGATACGACGAATGTTTTGGGTCATTATCTTGCTGAGACTGCCAATCGTTGCCACTGACACCCAGGGTTTGAACACTCGGACTTAAATTTTCTTTTAGAATATCTCTATAAATATGTTTGTCCATAGGGTCATCAACAAATACAAGGTTGCCAACTCCAGAAGCAGCAAAACACCCCCAAACCACCACATTACCTCCATCGTGTTTAACCGTTTTGAGCATGTTATTTTGCTGAAGCTCTTTATTAGGTTTCCGCCAGACTTTTTGCGCTCCATCCGACCCAAATATATTAAATTTAGACTCGTCACTAAAAATTATTGTGTTCCAAAATGAATCCGGCTTATTTATGTGTTGTTTGGCGAACTCTAGACTCTTTTTCTGGTTCGCCTTCGAAATAAAAGGCTTGCGCCTAGGAACACGACCATGATAACCGGCCTTATACAGAGTATTTCGAAAAGTTTTGGGGCTGAAATTACTACCAACAGATTCCTGAAGGCTGTCGCATAGTTTCACATCCGAAGTATGTGGATTTTGGGACTGTGTCACTGTCACTGTGGACACCAGAATCCGTTCCTAGCGTTCTGTTAATATTTTTGGTCGGCCGGATCTGCGTTCTGGAGCTATTTGACCTGTTTGTGTGTAATGCATAAAAATATTTCCTACACTAGACCATGATCTGTGTATAAGAGTGCCAATTTCACGATAAGATTTATTCTCTAAACACAGTTTAATGATCAATTTCCGTATTTCCAAAGAAATTTCTGTCCCTCTACCCATTTTGTTGTTTTTCTCTTAAATGTCCAATAATAAGTAATTACAAACACTTGCAACAGCCGATACAAAGCAAGGGTTGAACGAGGGATTGAAAAAAACGGTAACTACCGTTAACTTACGGTTGTTGTAACGAAAGAGATTGTTGCACACATGGCGTGTGCCAATACTTTTTTGATGTAAATTTGTGCCTTTTTTTATATTTTAGTCAATGCAATTGAACCAAAGCTGAAATTTAATTGTTTTTTGTGTTTCATAGTATTATAATACATGATTTAAATAAATATCGTTGTCCATTTACTTATAGCTGTGTTTAAAAAAAAGTTACAGCACATAAAAGTTGGATTTTACAAGTGTGCCAATACTTTTTTGACACACTGTATATATTTTATATTATTTCTCTATATGTGTATGTACAAGCAAAATATAACATATACACTCGACAGCATAATTCTACGTACAGCAGAAAAAAAAATTTTTTTTTGTGTTCAGTTGGCTCTAAAATCTACTATAAGGCACTTGTCGAAATGATTCTTTTTTTATAGTATTGTTCGCTTATTTATCTACTTATTAGCATTTTTATTTTTTCCACAATAATGATATTTGTACTAAAAAACAACGTTAACAAAAATCCTTACAGGAAAGTGACGCAGCAAAAGTCTACGTACACAACAATTATTTATACTGCGTACAACGCCGAGTTTCACAAGAACCGTTAGATTTTTTTACAGTTTTTCTTTTCTCGTTATGCGTCTAGACTGTGCAATGGAATTTTCCATTGCCACGAAAACAATAATGTACATGGTTTATCAAAGAGAGTAAGGGGAAGGGAATCTGTGTATGAAGTTCGAAAACTTCAAGTGTTTAAACCCTGGGTCTCAGTGGCACCGATTGGCAGTTTCAGCAAGATAATGACCCAAAACATTCGTCGTATCTTGTTCAGGAGTGGCTCATATATCATTGCAACACACACAAGCATGTGTGGCACCTGGAACGAAAGATCCGATCTCACCAGATAAGCTCAAAGGATTCTCTAAAAGAGGCCTTACGCGCCGAATGGGCCAAAATCACGACTTATGAAACATCAAAACTAATAAGAAGCATGAAGAGACGTTTGCAGGCGGTTATTCAGTCAAACGAACGACCCACAAAATATTAGCGTGATTCAGTGATTACAACAAATTACGTCTTGTGTGCCAATACTTTTTTGATGTAAATTTGTGCCTTTTTTTATATTTTAGTCAATGCAATTGAACCAAAGCTGAAATTTAATTTTTTTTATGTTCCATAGTACTATAATACATGATTTAAAGAAATATCGTTGTTAATTTACTTATAGCTGTGTTTAAAAAAAGTTACAGCACATAGAAGTTGGATTTTACAAGTGTGCCAATACTTTTTAGACACACTGTATATTCCTGATTAGCTCGGCGAGCTGAGTTGAACTAGTCCTGTCCGTTCGTCTGTGTAAATGCCTGGATTTTGTAAGCCACAAAATCTAGAGCCTTGAAAGAAAAAACAGAATGCTCGTGTATACCATACGCAGATTTTGAATGCCCCCTTCGCCCAGAATTCACAAAAATTCACAAATTCCGTATATCAAATACTAGGGAATTGAAATTTGGCGAATAGGCATAATGGTTGTCATAATTATGAGCTATCAATTTTATTAAGAACGTTGTCTAGAAAAAAACTTATTGAACAATTAAATTTCAAAGGTTTCATAAGTGCGCAGTACGCATATTGCATGTATGAATGTTTATGCATGTGTTGTTTGCTGTTAATGAATAAATGAAACTTGTAATGATTGGAATTACAGCTAAAAGGATTCAGTGCATCTCTTAGGCGAGCTGCTTCGACTACAGTTTTGTACGCAGGGTTTTGCGTACATCTAAACCATGAATATTAATACCATATTATAGTTTGGTATGAAGTTTCGTTTTGTGATGAAGTATCCCTGGCGTGAATAAATGAACAAATTAAACCAGTTCATTTTTATAAAAAAGTATTCTGTTTCACAGCTGATCTGACTGGTATACAAAATTTAGCTTCGAAATTAAAATTATGGCTCAACGGACAAATGTTGCGGAAAGAAACAAAAAAAAGAAAAAAGTATTGAGCAGTTTGGAATATGCAAAAATTTGTCAATTTATTGAGGATTTCGGTGGGGATCTGCCGATGGACTGCGAATTAAATATGGTAAATTTGGTTTTCTCTGATATTGAACCATTAGCCTTAGCCTGTATATTACAATCGCAACAATTAAACAAGGTACGAGTTCAGCATTGGCGACATGAGAAAAACGTAAAAAAGCTTTTAAAAATGTAAATATAAGTATGCAATTATGTCTTCAATTTAATAAGTGACTTCTGTTTAGTTACGACGATCAGTGCCACTTACATAATGATGGTGCTCTCCTTTTGCGTGTCGCCTGTGCGGAATCAATTAATCCCATATCATTGTGCCGCATTCTACTGCAAGAAAAATATAATGTGAGACAAAGACCAACAGTTTCCCAATTGTTAAAGCATCCACATTTCATTGACGATGCATGTCTTGCCGCCAACGTACAACAGTGTTTATACAGTGACAATCAGGGGGGACCTATTACAGATCTTAAACGTCGACTAATTGGCGAAGAGTACGAGTTAAAACTTAAACAGTTGGCGAATGAAGTTGGCATTTATTTTTATGATGAGCGAGACTTGCGCCGTATGGGATATGACAAGACGCCCGACATAAAAGTTATATTGCCGTTCCTTTACAAAGGGCTTCTTGTTAACTGGATCGAAAGCAAGGCTAACTTCGGAGACCCGAAAAGTCATAAATGGAACATACAGCAGCAATTACTCAGTTATTGCAATCGGTAAATTTTTTCTTTGCTGCCCACTATTGGATTCATATGTTTATCTTATATGCATAGCTTTGGACCTGGTATTATTATTTACTGGTTTGGATACCATGAAAAAACGCTGCAGTTACCAGATAATAATATTGGAATAATAATTCTCGCCGATTTCCCCGATCGCAAACACATAGATTTAATGCACATACCAGAATTGTCAACTCCTGTTTGAGCCTTTGAAATATTTCATTTAACTTATTGACAAACTTATTTTGATAATTATATATTTCTTTTTATACCTATATACATTTTACATCGTACAAAAACTTTTTATATATTAAGATATAAGTATATTATAACCCCCAAATATATTTTAAAATTATTGTGACAAAATAAAACATTTATTTAAGCCAATTAAATGTTTTTTTTTTTTTTTTTTTTTTTTTTTTTTTTTTTAAAGATAAGTTTGCATATTTTCTGAATTTTATTTTAAATTATTGATTGTTTCAAATTTTATTGTTGCAATTATTCCCACTGGTAGGCAACTCGTCGATTACTTGATAACATTAGCACTTTTAATAAATCATTAAAGCGTGCATTAAAGGTCTTTTAGCTCCTCAGGCATATCATTTTTCGGATGCTTGTTCTCAAAGTGTTGCTTGTATGTTTTTGGATCTGGCATTTGCGACTGTGTGGAAGAATTTCATTTTTTACTGTATGAATATTGAAGACTTTTGGATAACGTCGTTTCTTACTTTGCAGAGGACACAAACATGTACGAGTGCTTTTTGAGCCGCTTTCTTTTGGTCGTTGGCACTGTGGCCCTGCTGCTTCTTCATTTTCGCTTGTTTTTCAGCGGCCTTTGCTTGCGATTGTATCTTTTGATGCCCGCGTGCCATGGCTGGAAAGCTCTTGTTAATTCAAGCCCTACGAAATTAGATATCAAATTTCTTGTAATTATTAATTAGTAGAAATTAGAAAAAGTTACATACACATATGTATATAAAAACAAAATTTTTATTAACATATGTTTTTTAATTGCAGATCACGCAATTTTCTTTTAAACTGTAGTGTTTGAAAATAAAGAATATAGATGTTTTAATCATTTGTTGTGTTGATGTTCTTGGACGTCTTGAGACACATATATACATCGGCTTCCAACTTCCATTATTTATTATTTAAATAGTTTTCTCTTTGACTCTCATGACCACGTTTTTTCTGCTCACCTAACTGTAAATTTGATAGGAAAGTATACACTTGCAGTGTTGGCAAGCTTATGTATGTAAAATTTAACTAGGTTTCTATGATACCCGAAATTCTAGTCACTTGTATAGCGTAAATTTCTCTGTATAGTTTGTTTGTTTTTTTTTTTTTATCATAAATTTGGACTTCTGATTTTATTGTGTGAGGCGATTTATCGGCAAATTATGGTCATGCACCTTAAACTATCGATATATTAGAGGTGCACACTATAAATTTATTTATAATCTATTAAATACTTTTTAAACTCATGAAATTTAATTATTAGTTCCCATCAATCTTCACATTTACATATTTATATTTAACTGGATATAAGTATCAGTGCGCTTTAATTAATTAAATTGTATAATTGAATTTCCGAATTTTTATACCTTGAATTGAAAAAGGGGACAACAGGGTATATGCTGATAAAATTAAGTACCCGGTCCCGTCCGTCCGTCTGTGTGAAGACATCGATTACGTAAACCACAAAAGCTAAAGGCTTGAAATAAACAAGTAACAAAACTCTAGTCGAGACTGCTCGCTAAGAGATACCAATCATTAAAAGCTTAATTTATTCATTAACAGTAAACAACACATGCACACACAAACATGCTTACTGCGCTGTTATGAGGCTGCAGAAGAGGCTGTACTATGGAAACTTTATTGTTTAATGAAATTTCCGGGGAGTTATTAAGACATTTAAATGTACCTATTTGCCAAATCTCAAGTCTCTAGTATTTGATATAGGTGAGTTGTCATGTTTGTTGAATTGTGGGCGAAAGGGGCGTGGAATCAAAAATCAAAAGATGACTAAATATGCGCATTCAATATAGTAATCAACCACAGCTTAGTGCACGATTCAATCTTACACGGTGTGAACGCTAAGGCCCAAAAACAAAACCAAATTTTCGATAGTTATCGATAATAAGGATATGGGATGAGGTATCGAGAAACAAAAACAAACTTGCACTGCTTTTGGTATTATCAAGCATTTTGCTTTTTATTTCAAGTCTCTAACTTTTGCCGTTTGGGAGATCGCTGCGTTAATACGGACGGCCAGACGAACGGACAGACGGACATGGCTACTCGACTCAGCTCGTCGAGCTGACAGAGAATATATAATTTATGGTGTGTGGCACGCTTCCTTCTGCCTGTTACATATATTTTCACTAAAACCTTATACCATGAAATTTCATTTTCAATGGATTCAGGGTAGAAAAAAGAATATTTTTAAGTAGCATACTTTCATACCATCACACTTTTGCAAGCAATTTAAAGTAGGTAGCAAAAACAATTCAAACACAATTCGACCCAAGGTCAAAGGCGATTTCGATTCATAGAATATTGTGCGAGAGCATTTAAATGTACAGTCTGCCAAGAAATACAATGTGAAATTCATATTTTTCGACTTTAGACACAAATAGTTTGGCTATTTATTCAAATTAACAAAATTTTTTTTATGGCAATCTGTTTATAACAAATTTTGAATTACTATATAAAAAGAATTAACAAAATTGAAGAGGGGTGGGAAAATAGACAACAAAAACTAAAATTACACAGGATTTAAGCTGTCAAGAAACCAGAAACTAAAAATTCATAAGAGATTTTTCATATGTTGTTAAATCGATAACAAATATTCATACATACGGACGGACTGACAGACAGACGGACAGGGCTCAATTAACTCGTCTTATCGTCCTGATCAAGAATATATATTCTTTATGGGGTGTGGCACGCCTCCTTCTGCTTGTTACATACTTTTAACAACAGCAAAGCTCTGCGTTCAGCAGAAAACATGTATAGTGTTGTTCACTTATTTATCTATTTATTTGCAATTTTTTTTTTTTAAATAGTAATATTTGTATTCAAAAACTGCTTTAGTAAAAAACCTTACACAAAAATGACGCAGCAAAAGTCTGCGTACACTTTAATTCAATGGCTCATTTTGAGGGAACCATTAGATTCTAATGTTGATGCTCATTAGGATTCAGGTCACGAAATTGGGAAGGCGAAGCTGAATTTTTTCATTATATAGAAACCACAGCCTTACATCGTGTTGGAAGCAAATATCATTCCCAAACTTTCATTCCTGTGCACTTTGGTGAACATTTTCATATAGGATCATAATTCAGTCTTTGACGACTCTAAAAACAAAAAAGAAACCTTCATACCACGATACCACCTCCTTCATGTCGAAACTACATTTTCTCTTTCTAAGGCTACACCATAGAGTTTTTTTTATACCCTGAATCCATTGAAAATGGAAATTTCAGGGTATAATGTTTTTGTGCAAATGTATGTAACAGGCAGAAGGAGGCGTGCCACACCCCATAAAGTATATATATTCTTGATCAGCTCGACGAGCTGAGTTGAACTAGCCCTGTCCGTCTGTCCGTCCGTCCGTCCGTCCGTCCGTCCGTGTAAACACCTGGATTTCTGCAACCACAAAAGCTAGAGACTTCAAATAAAAAGCAAAATGCTCGATAATACCATACGCTGTACGAGTTTATTTTTTTTTTTCGATAACTCATCCCATTTCTTTTTTATCGATAACTATCGAAAATATCGCTTTGTTTTTGAGGTCTGGCGTGCACACCGTTTAAGATAGAGCCGTGCACTAAGTTGTGTTTGATTGCTATATTGAATCCGCACATTTTGTCATTTTTGGATTTTTGATGCCACGCCCCTTTCGCCCACAATTCAACAAAAACGATAACTCACGTATATCAAATACTAGAGACTTGAAATTTGGCAAATAGGTACATTTGAATGTCATAATCATTCCCCGAAAATTTCATTAAGAAAATAGGTCGAGAAAAAAAGTTATTAAACAATAAAGTTTCCATAGCACAGCCTCTTCTGCAGCCGCAAAACTGCGCAGTGAGCATATTACGTGCATGCATATGTTTGTGTGTGTGTGTGTGTGCGTGTGTTGGTTACTATTAATGAATAAATGAAACTTTTTATGATTGGTATTACAGCTCAATGGATTCAGGGTATCTCTTAGTCGAGCAGTCTCGACTAGAGTTTAGTTACTTGTTTCCTTTTATGCCTAATATGCAGAACATGCTCTCCTCTGAAAAAATTACCTTGCTCCAGAAGATTGGAGGCTTACAAAAGTAAATCCATATGCTCTTCCAATCGATCTCTAATTTCTGCGGTATCTAACACAACACTAGCTCGATAATCGGTCGGGACGAGCAACATGACCATGAATACGGAAAGCTATCATCGGAACGAGATTTGGCTAAAATTTCTTCAACTTCAAGACGTTCGTGGTGCGAACCAGATGGGGGTTTTGACAATATAAGCCCGACGACACATAATTGTCGTAAGCCTCTTGGCACGAGTAATGTATTTTCACTAGGAATTGTCCAATTTCTCGGCCGGATTTGTCCTTATCCTTTGTTTTAGTAGAACTGTTTCAACTACACAGATTCCCTTCCATGATTGTTGTCATAGAAAGAAACACGTAAGAAAACTCTATTCGGAGGTACCCGACTTTTGAATAAAGTCTATAACTCGTATGTAGAAGCATAACACACAACATAAATCTATGGCAATGGTACTAAGAATATCGATTAAAGAAGCAATATGCAAACAAATATATGTACATACATATTTAGATTGTACATACATAGATTGTGCTGACAGACTTTTGTCAGCCCAGAAAAATTCTTCCGTTATTATTAAAGCAGAAGAATCAAAAAATTTTCACACTTCTACACAAAGAGCCGAGCAGCAAATAAAGTAGGTAGATGATAATTCCAAAACAATTCAAACACAAATCGACCCAAATTTAATCGCAATTGCGATTCTTAGAATGTACACCAGCCAGAAACAGTATGCGTACAAACTAAAATAACCATAGAAAAGTCACATATTCATCAAAATAACATTGTATTTTGGATGAAGTCGCACTCCGTTTTCTTTTACTAGTATTTTCCAAACAATTTACCATTGGTGTGATCAATTTTCGAGTGAAATTATAACGAATTCGAAACCACCAAGTTATAGCTCGCAGTCGTCACTAAGCCCGAATTTTTGTTGTTTGTTATTAATGAATAAAAGAATCTTTTAATGACTGGTATATCACCATATGTATGTTCTTGTTTGTCCGAATCAAGTTGGCGCCCTTTGCAATACATGCGACACATACATTCAAATGCTTGCGCACTATATTCTAAGAATCGCAATTGCCTTTGAGTCTGGGTCGAATTCAGTTTGAATTATGTTTGAATTGTCTTTGAATATCTACTTCAAATTTAGTGCTCGGTGCTATATGTATTTTCAAATTTCTTTTCGTTTTTATACCCTGATCCCACTGAAAATGGGAAAAAAGGGTATAATGTTTTTGTTAAAAGTATGTAACAGGCAGAAGGAGGCGTGCCACACCCCCAAAAGTATATATATTCTTGATCAGGACGACAAGGCAAGTTGATTGAGCCCTGTCCGTCTGTCTGTCCGTATGTATGAACGCGTCGATCTCAGAACATATAAGAGTTAGAGACTTGAATTTTTTTTTGTTAGGCGCGTATATTGGACACGCATATCGAGTTTGTTTCAGAAAATCGATAACTATTCCTGAATATTTGTTATCGATTTAAAACCATATGAAAAATCAGTTATGATTTTAAATCTTTTTTATCTTAAGAGCTAGAGTCTCCAACTTTTGCATGTAGCTTTATGTATATTTTTACCAATTTCGGTTTTTGTTATATTTGGATACCGGCTCCAAATTTCCCCACAATTTTGAAAATTATTTTCAGTTGCAATATATATGGTGTTTGGTCTTTTTGAAAACTAAATCAATTATTTAAATCATATGGTGAAAGTTTCATCAAAATCCGTTGATAAACACAAAAGTTATATTAACAAAATGTTTGGCCAGATCAACAGCGATTGAACTGCAAAGCGCACAGAGACCAGCTGGCGCTTATACATGTTCATTATGTATACATGTGCACACATACATGCAAATGCTCGCGAACAAATTTTCTAAGAACCGCAATTGCCTTTGAGTTAGGGTCGAATTGTGTTTGAATTGTTTTTGCTACCTATTTCCAATTGCCGCTCGCCGCTGTGTGTCGCAGTCGCAGGCGCTGTGTGTCGCTGTGCGAATTGTTTTCGATCTTCTTCTTTAATAGTAACGGAACAATTCTTGTGAGCTAGCAAAAGTGAGCTGGTATAATCTTGTGTCGAATTTGTTTGCATAATTCCTCTTTGATCGACATTCTTAGTACCATTGGCATAGACTTAAGTCGCGTGATATGGTTGTACATACGCGTTATGGACTATATTAAAAAACTAAGAGCGGGTGGGATTAGGGTATCTCCTAGTCGGGCGCGTCGACTAGAGTTTTCTTACTTGTTTTACCCTGATCCCATTGAAAATGGGAAACAGGGTATAATGGTTTTGTTAAAAGTATGTAACAGGCTGAAGGAGGCGTGCCACACCCCCAAAAGTATATATATTCTTGATCAGGACGACAAGACAAGTTGATTGAGCCCTGTCCGTCTGTCTGTCCGTCCGTCCGTATGTATGAACGCGTCGATCTATGAACCTATAAGAGTTAGAGACTTGAACTTTTTTTGTTAGGCGCGTATATAGGACGCGCATATCGAGTTTGTTTCAGAAAATCGATAACTATTCCTGAATATTTGTTATCGATTTAAAACCATATGAAAAATCAGTTATGATTTTAAATCTTTTTTATCTTAAGAGCTAGAGTCTCCAAATTTAGCATGTAGCTTTATGTATATTTTTACCAATTTCGGTTTTTGTTACATTTGGATACCGGCTCCAAATTTCCCCACAATTTTGAAAATTATTTTCAGTTGCAATATATATGGTGTTTGGTCTTTTTGAAAACTAAATCAATTATTTAAATCATATGGTGAAAGTTTCATCAAAATCCGTTGATAAACACAAAAGTTATATTAACAAAATGTTTGGCCAGATCAACAGCGATTGAACTGCAAAGCGCACAGAGACCAGCTGGCGCTTATACATGTTCATTATGTATACATGTGCACACATACATGCAAATGCTCGCGAACAAATTTTCTAAGAACCGCAATTGCCTACCTACTTCCAATTGCCGCTCGACGCTGTGTGTCGCAGTCGCAGGCGCTGTGTGCTGGCATAATCTGTGTGTCGAATTTGTTTGCATAATTCCTCTTTGATCGACATTCTTAGTACCATTGGCATAGATTTAAGTCTCGTGATATGGCTGTACATACGAGTTATGGACTGACTATATTAAGAAAACTAAGGGAGGGTGGGATTAGGGTATCCCCTAGTCGGGCGTGCCGACTAGAGTTTTCTTACTTGTTTTCTTCTCTTATATTAACGGAATATTTGTTGTAGGATTGCAAAAGTGTATTGGTATTATCTACTTGTAGATTTTTTTGCATAATTCTTATTACCCTTGTCAAAGATTTAAGTCGCGTTATATGGTTTTACATACAACCTATAAACGATGTATATATATTCAAAAGAAGATAGATAACTGTATTCGGGGTGCTCGACTAGGAGATATCCTAATCCCACCCGCTCTTAGTTTTTATACCCTGAATCCATTGAAAATGGAAATTTCAGGGTATAATGTTTTTGTGCAAATGTATGTAACAGGCAGAAGGAGGCGTGCCACACCCCATAAAGTATATATATTCTTGATCAGCTCGACGAGCTGAGTTGAACCAGCCCTGTCCGTCTGTCCGTCCGTCCGTCCGTCCGTCCGTCCGTCCGTGTAAACACCTGGATTTCTGCAACCACAAAAGCTAGAGACTTCAAATAAAAAGCAAAATGCTCGATAATACCATACGCTGTACGAGTTTATTTTTTTTTTCGATAACTCGTCCCATTTCTTTTTTATCGATAACTATCGAAAATATCGCTTTGTTTTTGAGGTCTGGCGTGCACACCGTTAAAGATAGAATCGTGCACTAAGTTGTGTTTGATTGCTATATTGAATCCGCACATTTTGTCATTTTTGGATTTTTGATGCCACGCCCCTTTCGCCCACAATTCAACAAAAACGATAACTCACGTAAATCAAATACTAGAGACTTGAAATTTGGCACATAGGTACATTTAGATGTCATAATCATTCCCCGAAAATTTCATTAAGAACATAGGTCTAGAAAAAAAGTTATTAAACAATAAAGTTTCCATAGCACAGCCTCTTCTGCAGCCGCAATACTGAGCAATGAGCATATTACGTGCATGCATATGTTTGTGTGTGTGTGTGCATGTGTTCTTTACTATTAATGAATAAATGAAGCTCTTAATGATTGGTATTACAGCTCAATGGATTCAGGGTATCTCTTAGTCGAGCAGTCTCGACTAGAGTTTAGTTACTTGTTTTAAAATGCACAGTAAATTGTTTGTATAAAATGGTAAATAAATTTTAAAAAAATTGATTTAAATATGTTTTAAATCACGCGCGGAGTCGAACCAACAACAACATGCAAACACTTTATAATTCTCAATTCCCAGAATATAATTTCTGATGACGCTGAGAAAAATAGCCGATTGTGCATTGCCCGGTCTTTGTGTGTTTCGCGCGCTTATGGAAACTGGCCAATAATTACATTAAATCTTAATAAATTTTGTGTTTATTAGTGAATTTTCACTAAATTATATAAAAACAAGTAAGAAAACTCTAGTCGGCGCGCCCGACTAGGGGATACCCTAATCCCACCTGCTCTTAGTTTTTTAATATAGTCCATAACTCGTATGTACAACCATATCACGCGACTTAAATCTATGCCAATGGTACTAAGAATGTCGATCAAAGAGGAATTATGCAAACAAATTCGACACAAAGATTATACCAGCACTTTTTTGCAAGCTCACAAGAATTGTTCCGTTACTATTAAAGAAGAAGAATCGAAAACATATTCGCACAGCGACACACAGCGCCTGCGACTGGGACACACAGCGGCGAGCGGCAATTGGAAGTAGGTAGCAAAAACAATTCGAACACAATTCGACCCAAACTCAAAGGCAATTGCGGTTCTTAGAAAATTTGTTCGCGAGCATTTGCATGTATGTGTGCACATGTATACAAATTGAACATGTATAAGCGCCAGCTGGTCTGTGTGCGCTTTGCAGTTCAATCGCTGTTGATCTAACCAAACATTTTGTTTAATAACTTTTGTGCTTATCAACGGATTTTGATGAAACTTTCACCATATGATTTAAATAATTGATTTAGTTTTCAAAAAGACCAAACACCATATATATTGCAACTGAAAATAATTTTCAAAATTGTGGGGAAATTTGGGGCTGGTATCCAAATGTAACAAAAACCGAAATTGGTAAAAATACACATAAAGCTACATGCGGAGTCTCTAGCTCTTAAGATAAAAAAGATAAACATTCATAACTGATTTTTCATATGGTTTTAAATCGATAACAAATATTCAGGAATAGTTATCGATTTTCTGAAACAAACTCGATATGCGCGTCCAATATACGCGCCTAACAAAAAAAAATGCCAGTCTCTAGCTCTTATAGGTTCTGAAATCGACGCGTTCATACATACGGACGGACGGACGGACAGACAGACGGACAGGGCTCAATCAACTTGTCTTGTCGTCCTGATCAAGAATATATATACTTTTGGGGGTGTGGCATGCCTCCTTCTGCCTGTTACATACTTTTAAAAAAAAACATTATACCCTTTTTTCCCATTTTCAATGGGATCAGGGTATAAATATTTATAATGTTAAAAAATTAGGAGCTACTAAGATGATAAAAAATTTTAACTGATTTTTCATATGGTTTTACATCGATAGCATTTATTCGGTAATAGTTATCTATTTTTTTAAACAAACAGGATATGCCCGTTGTATACACGGGCCTAATAAAAAAATGTAAGAGTCTAGCTCTTATAGGTTCTGAGATCGACGCGTTCATATATACGGACAGACGGACATACAGACGGACGGACAGGACTCAATCAAATCGGCTTTTCCTCCTGATCACGAATATATATATATACTTTATGGGGTGTGGCACGCCTCATTCTGCCTTTTACATACTTTTAATAAAACCATTATACCCTTTTTCCCACTTTTAATGGGACCAGGGTATAAACAGAATACTCACGTATAATAGAGTGTGTCAAAAAAGTATTTGCACACTTGTAAAATTTAACTTCTATGTGCTGCAAATTATTTTTAAACACATCTATTAGTAAATGGATAACGATATTTATTTAAAACATGTATTATAGTACTATGGAACACAAAAAAACAAAAAATTAAATTTCAGCTTTGGTTCAATTGCATTTTACATCAAAAAGTATTGGCACAGAAGACGTAATTTGTTTTTTCCATCTTCACTGAATCACGCTAATATTTTGTGGGACCTCCGTTTGACTGAATAACCGCCTGCAAACGTCTCTTCATGCTTCTTATTAATTTTTATGTTTCATAAGTCGTGATTTTGGCCCATCTTATCTGGTGAGATCGGATCTTTCGTTCCAGGAGATGCCACACCTGCTCGATGGGATTCAAATCTGGTGATTGGTGCGGTGTTTTGAATTGTTTGCAATGATATATGAGCCACTCCTGAACAAGATACGACGAATGTTTTGGGTCATTATCTTGCTGAAACTGCCAATCGGTGCCACTGAGACCCAGGGTTTGAACACTTGGATTTACATTTTCTGTTAATATTTTAGGTCGGCCGGATCAGCGTTCTGGAGCTATTTGACCTGTTTGTGTTTAATGCATAAAAACATTTCTTACACTAGACCATGATCTCTGTATAAGAGCGCCAATTTCACGATAAAATTTATTCTCTAAACACTGTTTAATGATCAATTTCCGTATTTCCAAAGAAATTTCTGTCCCTCTACCCATTTTGTTGATTTTCTCTTAAATGTCCAATTATAAGTAATTACAAACACTTGCAACAGCCGAAACAAAGCAAGGGTTGAACTTACGGTCGACTTACGGACTTACAGTTATTGTAACGAAAGAGATTATTGCACACATAACGTGTGCCTATACTTTTTTGATATAAATTTGTGCCTATTTTTATATTTTAGTCAATGCAATTGAACCAAAGATGAAATTTAATTTTTTTTGTGTTCCATAGTATTATAATACATGATTTAAATAAATATCGTTGTTAATTTACTTATAGCTGTGTTTAAAAAAAAGTTACATCACATAGAAGTTGGATTTTACAAGTGTGCCAATACTTTTTTGACACACTGTATGATATTGCAGATTTTGCTTTCTTTTGATTTCAGATACCACATCCCTTTCATACACAATTAACAAAAACTCAGATATCCTGTATATAAATACTATTGACTTGAGATTCGACAAATATTCAGAAATTAATGTCATAATTACTCCCTGCAAATTTCATGCAAAGTGTACTTTAGAAAAATACCGTATTGCACAATTAAGGTTGAAGTAAAGTAAACTGCGCAGTAAACAGAGCGTACATACATACATACATATGTATGCGTATTATGTGTATATATACATATGTGAGTGTGAAGGCTTTCTATTTATGATTAAAGGAATCTTTTAATGATTGGTATATCAGCCAAACGCAATCAATTATAATTTGTTTAGCCGTCCTGTCTAGAGTTTTCTCGCTTTTTACATATGAGCCATGGACTGTATCTAAATAACTATGATAGAACTATTTCTTCAAATGAAAAATCTTTCTTTTAAAGTGGTCTTACAATTTACATTCCCCCCCAAACGGTAACCGAAAGCTTTTAACATGTTACTGCTGGATTTATATTTCGTATAAAAATAAAACCTATTTACTATTATTCTGTCCAAAAAATTCGTTTTCAGAATATCAAATTTTAGTATATGTTACAGATAGAAGAATCTTTTAAAAACATGTGTTTTTAATTGTTCATAAGTTTTTTTAAATATGTTTTATTAAAAACCTTATCATACAAAATTTTTGTTAGTTTGAATAAAAGCATATTCTCTTTTCATCACAAACTATTGGAACGAATCTCCAAAATATTATATAAGACTCCTATTAGAAATTGACCAAAAACAGTAGGAGTCGCAAAATATACATACTTATATTTCTTAACCTTTTTAGGATTCTCCCATTTATAATTGATATTTCATTTTTATATTATTTGGTGATGTATTATTCCGCACATTACATATTGGCACCCGCAGAACCACAGAATATTATGTAATCAACTGTGAATTCTCCCAGTGCCAAGATAAAATAGCAGATACCTAGCTTAATCTATATGATGTAAGCATATCAACAAAAACTTTTTTTTTTTAATTTTTACCTTTTCTCAAAATTTTTTGATTTTTATATTAACTAGTTAGTAGTAAATACGATGGGGACCAGCTGCCGAGCCAGAATTGCAGGACATGTTAATCCGTTGAGCTTTAACACTTGACTAAAATCAAATTTAAATTTACAGTAACATAACGTTTTTCTAGACATTGACGTCAGTAGCGAATTTGGCAGCGCTGCCGGAAACCGCTTATATTTCTACTAGATGTAGGCAGTCGCTTTGTGCCTAACTGCTATCCCTGTTTGGCTGCAAGTGTAAAGTTATTGCCATATGGAGCTTATGTATATTCAAATAAGAATAAAGAGTGCTAAACATACATGCACAGAGAGAGAGAGAGAGAGAGAGAGAGAGAGAGAGAGAGAGAGAGAGAGAGAGAGAGAGAGAGAGGGAGACACACAAAGATAGAGAGAGAAAGATAGATACACTGAGAGATAATTAGAGCGAAGGGGAATGAAAGAGAGAGAGAACAGGGAAATAGAGAGAGAGTGAGAAAATGAGTAGTTCGCTAGTCTTGCAATAATATTTTACTTTAGTCACAGAGTCCTTTAGCTTGTTGCCAGTGACAACTCACAAGTCGCGTTCGATCCACAACAAACAAAAATTAACGATGACGTATCCTTGACGACGACTTGTGACTAACTACAATTTTATTTGCTACCACACAAAACTTTAAAGAAATAGCAGGCAGCTACATACGCGCACGCACACCTGCCATAAACATATTTACGCACACACACACATGGCATGACAAAATTAGGGTAGTTAGGTTCTGTTTTCTGCCGTCATCAGTGACTGCTATTGCTGGCGTAACAGTTAACAACTAACAACTAGTCTGTTGTCGTTTTCGGCCAACCAGTAGCAACCACCAACCAAAACGAGTCGCTTACCAATTTTCCACTTTTCTTATACAGGCGATCCACATTCGACCACTCCCTCAATCCACATTATAGGTTTTTTTTTCATAGCGTGCAACGACTACTTCGAATACAACCACAACATACACTCCCTTTGGTATTATTAGTACATATTCCTGTACCAATACAAATACACAATTGCAATTCACAGGCTTTATTTGGTTAAACCAGATTGTTGATAAAATGTCACGGTAACAACAACGATAACTGGCTGTATATGTAGAAAATGTTCGTTAGTAGCACCTAATTCGTAGTATGTTTTTTTGTATCATTTTATATATTTTATTGTTAATGGAAAAATTGGAATATTTAATTCTATTTTCTTTTACATTCTAAAAAATGCAAGTAACGGTATACCTTTATTGTATAATTATTTCTAACATACTGTATATGTAGCATATAAAATGCTACCTGTAACATACAGAATAAATATATATTGAATAATACTTACCCAATATAACGTTTCAAATAAAAATGTTGCCTCTATTGGATCCCTAATGTATACAACTATTTTTTTTACTAAAAACTGTTATTCTACTGGCGGCGTTGAAAATCCATAAAACAATATGTTCTACAGCTTTAAAACAAGAAACTAATAATATAATAAATAATTGATTTACTATTGACGTACTCTATTGATTTACAAAATTTTAAAGTCATACACATATCAAATAAAAATTCAGATTAACAAAATTTTACATCCACAGCTTCTGGGTATGTCACAAATCGGGAAAAACTGTATATTAGATTGTATATATGAATGTGCTCACCCTGCCAACGTGATGAATTGCATAATATTATATGTTCCAATGCTTTAGCGCTATGGCATCAAAACTTGGCAGCTTAGTTATAGCGAAAAATATTAAACTATATTCGAAACGCACAGCTGCAGAAATCCCAATTAGTTATGTACATGTAAATAAGACACATACATATATGTATCCCTAATTGATAACTTAGTTGTTATTTATTGCTTATTGTAAATATTTATATTAAATAATTGTAAAGGCAATTTAGTTAAAAAAATGTTTATTAGTCATTTCAGCTGTTCGGCAAGTTGTAAGATTGTGTCTTCCATATAAGTAGAAACTGAGGATTTTTAATATTATTGACAGAATATAAATTCCGTGCAATCTATACGTTGTCGTTTTCTTAAAATTATAGGTATATCAGCACGAAGATATACCTATCTGGAGCCGCTTTATAATAAACAATTAAGAAAACTCTAGTCGAGACGCCTCTGCTAACAGATACCCTGAATCCTTTGAGCTGATATACCAATCAGTAAAAGATTATTTTATTCATCAATAGCAAACAGCATGCACACATACACACACATGCATACGCACTCACACATATGCTCGCGCTTCGCGTTCTGCGCAGTTTATGCGGTAGCACCGCTGTAGCTGCAGCGTATGCTGTACTATAGAAACTCAATTGATTTAAGTTGATTTAGTTTTTTTTAGACATACGTTAATAATGAAATTTTCGGGGAGCGATTATGACTTTTAAATGTACCAAAATTTCAAGTCTTTAGTATTTGATATACGTGATTTGTCATTTGTTGTCAAAATATGCGTATTTAATATCTGTTTTTTATTTCAAGTCTCTAGCTTATGTGGTTTACGAAATCCTGGCGTTTACACAGACGGACGGTCGGACGGGTGAACGGACATAGCTAGTTCAACTCAGCTCGTCTAGCTGATCAAGCATATACATACTTTAGGGGTGTGGAACGCCTCCTTCTGCCTGTTATATACATTTCACAAAAACATTATACCCTGAAATTTTATTTTCAATGGCTGAATCCATTAAATATAAAAATGTTTGAAAAATTATAACTATATTGCTAAAGGTGCACACCGTAATTAGCAATGTTATATGTTTTCCATTGTCATAGCAGGTGTTTGTAAGCATCAGCGAGGGTATCGAAGCGAGACTTGTTCTCCTTTTAAAAAACAGTTTTATATGTACGTTAGGTTGTGAAGTTGGCCAACACACTTGTTTTCTAGACGACAAAAATAAAAACTTGTTTTGCGCGCGGAGATAATATAAGCACTTAAAATATATTTTGCTTCTGAATAGGGTTGATTTCCTTAAGATTCTAGCGACTGAAAATGAACACTGTATTTTTATAGCCTGATGGTCCCATTGAAAACGGCTCGACTATAGATACCCTTAAAGTGTAATAAAAATCATTAAAAGTAAAATTTATTTATTAATAGCAAACAGCACATGCATACACACACACACATGCATACGCACACACGTATAGGCTGTATCATGAAAACTTTAATAGCTTTTTTTTCTAGATATATATTTATAATTCAATTTTCGGGGAGCGATTATGACTTTAAAATGTACCCATTTGCAAAATCTCAAGTTTCTAATATTTGATATACCGGATTTGTGAATTTTTGTGAATTGCGGGCGAAAGGGGCATGGCATAAAATATCCAAGCAATTTTTAAATATTCGTATTCATTGTAGTAAGCAACCACAACTTAAAGCACGATTCTACCTTGAACGGTATGCACGTAGGCCTCAAAAAACCAAGCCATAGTTGTCGATTATAAGGGAATGGGATGAGTTATGGAAAAAAACTCGTATAGCGTATGATATACACTTGTATTTTACCTTTTATTTCAAGTCTTCTGGTTTACGAAATCACCGCGTTAACACGGACGGACTGACGAAAGGATGGACGAACGGACAGGGCTAGTTCAACTCAGCTCGAGAAGCTGATCAATAATATATATGCTTTTAATATAATGAAACTTTTAATGATTGGTATTACAGCTTAAAGCATTCTGGGTATCTCTTAGCGAGCAGTCTCGACTAGAGTTTTATTACTTTTTTATTTTTGTTTTTAATGCTATGCATACATTCTATATATACTTATATAAATATATATTTTCTTGATCAGAACATTAATTAATCAATTTCCGTGCATGTGATTACAGTAAACCAAAAATGATAAAAATTTTTAAATTTTATTCAATAAATTAACGTATCCGGTAGTATTTGGAAGTTTCAGATTTGATTGAAATGTAAATATTCAGTTTTTAAGTGAATAGACAATGATGACCCTAATAAACTATTTCAATAATTTACTTCAATCAATATTTTTACATAGGATTTATTATTTAAATTGTTAACTTTATCACAAGGCTTTAGGGATTAAAATATTTTAGCTAAAACATTTTTCTTTATATTTAATATTTTATTTTTGGTTTTTAAATACTTTTTGTTTATAATAATTTCCTAGTTCTTTCTTCTATATGCAAATGTTAAGATACTTTCATTTCGCTTTGAAATAATTATTTCTAAAATACCTGGGCGAGTTCCTTATTAATTGATTTAATATAGTTTCATATTTCTTTTAAATATGCTTTTATTATATTTTTTATATTTTTGAGTTTTGATATGTTTAAATTTAAAATTTAGTCCAATTCCTTGTTTGTTATGTAATTATTTAAGCGCAAATGTTGAAAAAATATGATATTAAAATACGTAGTAACGTATTTTTTATTTATATAACTAAAAACAAAGAATATATTATTCATTAGCCAATATTGCAGTAGTTATAAAAATAATTTAAATAGTTTTTGATTATGTATGTAAATAACCAAAGTATTCATATTGCAGTTTAAGTCAGAAAAAGGCATCTCTGATTTAATATCTTAGCCTTCTGTATTTTCATTAAAATTTAATATACTTTTTTTGTTTTTTTTTTTTTTGATTGAAGGAAATAATTTAAAAGTATATTCGTATTATTCATATAAATTATTTAAAGTGTATAACAAAAAGTTTATTTTTTTCAGCTTCTCAAATATAGCTTTTATTATTATTTTTTTATTGTTATTTTAAGTTAACATAACTTTGTTTAAAATCTAAAAAAAATCTAAATAATAATTTGTACAACCTTAAATTTTTTGTATTCATATTGTTATAAGCTTGAATGGGAACAGATTATAATAACCAATTTCGTCAGATGAAAACAAAGAAATATTTAATTTAAAGTGAGGAAATAATATAAAAGATACATACGTAAATACATGCCAACATTTTTTTCTAAGCATATATAAAGGACTTACAAACGTACTTTTTATACCCTGAATCCATTGAAAACTAAATTTCATTATATCATTTTTTGCGAAAGTCTCGCAAATGGCAAAAGTTAGAGACTTGAAATAAAAAATACGCAGTACGAGTTTGTTTTATTTATTCGATAAATTATCCCATTTCCTTATTATCGATAGCTATCGAAAATATGCTTCCGTTTTTGGGGCCGTTTAAGATAGATTCGTGCAATCGTTGTGGTTGAGTAATAATAAATACGCATATTTTGTTATCTTTTGATTTTGATTTCTTTCGCCCACAATTCACTAACAATTACAACTACCGTACATCAGATACTAGAGAAACTTATTCAATTTTCCATAGTACAGCCTATGCTGCAACCAAAGCACTGCCGCTGCTATTGGTTGCTATCAGGATTCAGGGTTTCTGTTAGTCGAGCCGACTAGAGCTTGGTTACTTGTTTTATTCTTTTTAACGGCGTTAAAACTATTTAATTAAAAGAGACTTTAGTAAAAATTCTATACAAATATATATATATATATATATATATATATATATATATATTTTTTTTTTTTTTTTTTTTTTTTTTTTCACGTTTGTCCAAATTTTTATATTCAAGCATTTTGGTTAGTTTAAATACAAAAAAGCGTGATATAGGTTTGTTGTTGGTCAACTATGGTTAGATACTTATAGGAACAAAACTAATTCTTTTTATTTTTTTTATGCTAAGGTCTTTTACTTTAGACGGCGTTACTTTTTGGTACATACTTTCAGCATAAGTTCTTAAAAGATGGTTTAAATAATTTTTATTATATTTTACAATATTTATGTATAAGTTGCAAGTTTCTCAATATTGAATTTAAAGCACTTATTTCCACAATTTATATTATTTATACTCTGTTCACAAAGTGAAAATTTTTTTTTATTTTGCATTACAACATTCATAAAAATTTAAATATTTAATATTATATGTTATAGGTTATTCGGACAAAGTGTATTTAGGGTCACTTTCAGAATAAGATTTTAATATTCGAAAATCTTAAGACGGAGCTTTTGATCTGCCAATTGTAATAAAGACATCGTTATAATTATAGATAAAATCATAGTGATTACCTTATTATTATTACGCTTTACGTTCTCGTGTAATTTAAAAAAAAATCGTTTTTAAAATCACAAAACTAAACACCTTGTGCGAACGAAGTATTCAGCCGTCGGCTGCACCCGACTACATTTTTTTTTTTTTTTTTTTTTTTTTTTTTTGTGTTCCGTACAAATAATACAACAAAACAATTCAGTTGTATTTTTAATATAATACAAAAATGTATGTTTTATCTATATAGTGTCTTTTTTTCAAATCGACAATTTAAGTTGCTTATCACTTGTTCATTTTCCTTGTTATTTATTTTTGCTGGTTTAAAATTAATGTATTTAAAAATAATTTAAGTTTGTGTTGCTTTTCGTTACCTTTCATTTAAATGACCTGAATAGCTTTAAAATTAATATTTACTTCTGGTCGTGATTTTTATGATGTATGAGTATTTACCACATTTGAAAATTACTTAATAATGGTATTTATTCAGTTTAGCGCTTGCTAGTGTTGGTTTTAGCTTCGTTTTATGAAAATCCCTTATAGTGAACAAAGAAAAATATCAGAAAAATTGCATAGGCTGTAGGGAAAGTTATTCTAGCAATAACATCAATCGTCTTAGCCACTCGTATCGGGTGTGGCGGCTCCTTTTTTCGCATCTGAACAAAACACGTCTGAAAAAAAAAAAAACTAATATGATACCTTTTTTAAATGAGTTGAACTTTTTATTATATTCTTACCTCTGTGGCGCATCCATTATTCGCTGAATGGGTGCAAGGGCTATTACTGCTGCCACAGGTGGTGCATGCCACAATCTCATTTGTCGCACCGGTATCCCGTCTTTTTTCTCCCTGATGTAAAGTATTTAAATTTAAGAAAAACAATATTTATTTTTTTATGATAAATAAAAAAAGGAAATATAAATATAATTAATGAAAAGAATACATATTTCATATAATTTAAATTACATTTATTTACAAAATTATATATTCTTCAGTTGTTGATCTTTAGGGCAGCCAAATTTAAGAATAATAATATATATTATTTCATTACCAAACATATACCAATATTAATCGTGATCCTAACTAATTCGTATATGAAAATGAAAATAAATATTTTTGAAATACATTTTGTTTTTATTTTTTTTTATTATTTTTCCTATATGGAATAAATTATGATTTATACAACTTTCCATCACATCAACATCATTATTTATAATATGCCTGAAGCCATATTATTTCCTTCACAACCCAAGATAAAAATATGGATATATATATCGCAAAGTGGATATCTTATATATTTTAAGTGTAAGAAGTAACACATTTAATTAATTTCTTTGACTTCGACTTAGACACAGTTTTAAATAAGATCGCGATAAATATATTTATGATTAATAAAGTTCATAAAACATAGAAATATTTTAAAAATAATATTGTTTTCAAAAGTGTTGGAACAGAAGTAATCTATCTACTGTCTACAAAGTTCGGGTTGGGTCGTAATAGACGCGTATACAACTTTCATTTAATTAAATATACTTACGGGCTGTTTTTTATTTGAGGGAGCAGCATAAAAGAAATTAATTTAGTTTTTAATATATTGATTGGCATATATTATTATTTTTTTTATATATTTGATAGGCCCTTGCAGACGGGTTCATTTTTATATACATATTTATATATTATACCATATATACGCTTTTTACTATGATCCCATTAAAATTGGCAAATAGTTATTTATTTTAAGTGTTATAAACAAGTAGCGGGAAATGTGATAGATCCCATAAAGTACACATGTATATGATTGATGTCAGATTTTTATATTTTAAGGGTCGAATTGCGAATTAACTCTATTTGAATTTACAAGATATAAATTAGTTTATATGTGCTGCTTGTCGCGCTAGCAGTAAAGTAGGAAGAGGCGTTGAAAAGATCTGAGTTCGAATTTAGCCGACCTATGGTTATTTCTTTATTTTTTATAACAAGCAATACATAATAGTAACGCAGAATATTTAAAAAAAAAACAACAATTTAAAAACCTTTAGGAAAATAAATCTTAGGTTTTCAATCGGAATTAATTGATTTAAGTATTTGTAGTATACAGAAGCGACATGACTGAGCTGTCCGATCAAATATTCAATTTTTAAAGATTGTCATGCACCTACTATTGTTTACGGGTTGTTTTCGCTCCAGTGTAGTTAGATCCAAAACTCATCAATAATTACTTGTTGACTTGTTTTCAATTTACACAGAGTGTTATCGTACCGATTTTGGAGAGATTAACTTAAATATAAAAACAAAGTCAAATTTTAAAGGCAACGCTCTTATATATGCTTGCTCTCATAACTGTACACCAAAACAAAAAAAACTTTTTGAGAGCTGTCTCTAGTATCTACTACACGACACATGTCGAATGAGACTTTTATTTTATAATATTGCTAAGTTATTTTTAAACTTATTTGTATTTTTGCTTAGTTAAAAATAACATTATTTTTATAAATCAAACAAGAAACTCTAGCCGGAATGCCCGACGAGGAGAAATCCGAATCCCGTAGTTCCTTCAGAGCTTCTATTATGTTATTCCATATATAAAAAATATATGAAAATTGTACTAAAAATGTCGTTAACAGAAGAATTATGCAAATAAGTTCTAAAAATAGATAATACACTTTCGAATGCTCACAACAATTGTTCCATTACTATTATATTAAAGAACAGAGACAAGAAAAAATATTTTCATTGTAGGAAGATGCCAATAAAGTATCTGCAGACTATTCAAAGAAAATTCAACCCAAATTAAAAAGCAATTGTGATTCTTATAATATACATGTAAGCAAGCATTTGAATGTACATGTGTGAGCGAATGCATATTAAAAAGGTGTCAGCTTGATTCTGCTTTTTGAAAGTGGACAAAAATGTTTTTTAATATTTTTGGTGCTTCTGAACGGATTTTAATAAACTCTTACTGTATAATAAAAATATTCTTAAGAAATATTTCCCTATTTTTAAAGTTCAAGATTTGTGACAAATAATATTTAACCGTTTTAAATATGATTTGTCACAAATCTTATATTTTTGGAATTTAGGAAACCTTGGAGATTCTATTAAATGTGAAAGTAGCTAAATGCAAGATTTGGAGACTATAGTTTTAAAAACAGAAAAGGATATTTATATCATATGGTGAAATGAATATTAAAATCCGTTGATAAACACAAAAGTTGTTTAACAAAATGTTTGACCACTAAGCATAACCTAAGCCTCAACTGCTATTTAAATTTAAATTTGCTACTCGGTCGGCACGCGAATCGACGTCCGAAGCTCAAAATAGTTCAACTCAAATATTCTTTTGTTTTTATAAGTTGATCCATTGATCCATTGAATATGAAATTTCAATGTATAATGTTTTTATGTAAATGTATATAATAGGCAGAAGGAAGCGGCCCACACCCCCTAAAGTATATATATTATTGATCAGTTCGACAAGCTGATTTGAACTAGCCCTGTTCGTCTGTTTATTCGTCCGTCCGTGTAAACGCATAGATTTCATAAAAAGCTAGAAACTTGAAATAAAAAGCAAAATGCTCGATAAAACCATACGCTACACGATTTTTTTTTGTTTAATTTATCCCATTTCCTTATAATCGATAATTATCGAAAATTTGGTTTTATTTTTGAGTCCTAGCGTTCAAGATAGAATCGTGAACTAAGTTGTGATTGATTACTATAATGAATAGGCATATTTCATCGTCTTTGGATTTTGGATGCCACTCCCCCTTCGTCCACAATTCATACAAAATTACAACTCACGTATATCAAATACTAGAGACTTGAGATTTGGTAGATAGGTACATTTGAATGTCATAATCTTTTTCTTCAAAAATTTCAGTATGTGTAAAAAAAAACGTTATTAAACAACAAATTTTCCATAGTACTGCATACGATACAGCCGCAACGCTGTCGCCGCATAATCTGCGCAGTACGTATATTGCGTGCATGTTCGTGCGTGCATATGAATGTGTATGTGTGTGTACATGTGTTTTTTGCTATTGATAAATAAATTAAACTTTCAATGATTGGTAGTATAGCTCAAAGGATTCATGGTATCTCTTAGTCGAGACTTCTCAGCTAGAGTCTCCCTACTTGTTTTTGTTTGGTTTGTATACAGTACGCGCACATCGAGTTTGTTTTCAAAAATCGATAACTCTTATTGACTAATTGTTATCGATTTGAAACCATATCAAAAATCGGTTAAGATTTTTTATCTTTTTCCTCTTAGAAGCCAGAAACTTAAATTTGTATACCCTGATCCCATTAAAAATGGGAAAACAGGGTATAATGGTTTTCTTAATATGTGAGTATGTAACAGGCAGAAGGAGGCGGGCCACACCACAAAGTATATATATTCTTGATCAGGACGACAAGCAAAGTTGATGGAGCCATGTCCGTCAGTCTGTCCGTCCGTCCGTCTGTCCGTATGTATGAGCTCGTCGATCTCAGAACCTATAATAGCTAGAGACTTGAATTGGTTTTTTTGTTGGGCTCGTGTTTACCATGCGCATATCGAATTTATTTCAGAAAATCGATAACTTCCAGAACAATTGTTATCGATTTAAAACCATATGAAAAATCAGTTAGGATTTTGTTTCTTTTTATCTTAAGAGCTAGAGTCTCTAAACTTGGCATGTAGCCTTATGTATGATTTTACCAATTTCGGATTTTGTTACATTTGGATATCAGCCCCAAATTTCCCCAAAATTTTAAAAATTATTTTCAGTTGCAAATATGGCCTATATGTATAGTTTTGGTTGGGTTTTGGTCTTTAAAAAAAACAACAATAAATATTTACATCATATAATGGAAGTTTCATCAAAATACGTTGGTAAACACAAAAGTTATTAAGCGAAATGTTTGGCCACATTAACAGCGATTGAAATGCAAAGCGCGCAGAGACAAGCTGGCGCTTATACATGATCATTATGTATACAAGTGCACACATTTATACATTCAAATGCCTTCTAAGAATCGCAATTGCGTTTGAGTTTGGGTAGAATTGTATTTGAATTGTTTTTGAATAGTCAGCTACCTACTTTCAATTTGTTGCTCGGTATTTTCTGTTGCAGTTCGAATATGTCTTAGATTCTTCTCCTTTAATAGAAACGGAACAATTGTTCTGGCCGTGCAAAAGTGTGTTGGAATAATATATTTGTAAATTTATTTTTTGATTGACATTCTTATTACCGATTTCATAGCCTTAAGTCACGTTATATGGTTTTACACACGAGTTATGGACTATATTCAAAAACTATGATCGGATGGAATCTGGGTATCACGTAGTCGTTCACCTCCGACTATAGTTATCTTCCTTTTTATACCCTGATCCCATTGAAAATGGGAAAACAGGTTAAAATGGTTTTGTTAAAAGTATGTAACAGGCAGAAGGAGGCGTGCTACACACCATGAAGTACATATATTTTTCATTAGGAAGACAAGCCGATATGATTGAGCCCTCTTCGTCTGTCTATCTGTCCATATTTACGAAAGCGTCGATTTCAAAACCTATACGAGCTAGAGACTTGATATCGCATATCGAGTTTGTTTCAGATAATCGATAACTATTCTTGAATAACTGTTATCGATGTAAAGCCATATGAAAAATCAGTTAAGGTTTTTTATATTTTTCATCTTATTAGTTAGAGTCTCCAATTTTTCTGTTTTTGTTACATTTGGTTACCGCCCCCAAATTTTGCCTATGATTTTGAAAAAGTTTTCAGTAGCAAATATGGCATATAAGTGAAAAAGTTTTGTTTAATTAAGTTTTAAGCTTTAATGTTAGACCACTTCCCAAAAACTCTATAAACACACAAGGAGCGGGCAGCCCAACTAGATTCTTTGTCATTTTTACTAAAACAAAAATATAAATTAAGTGAAAAATATTTTAAGAAATCATTGCGATAAGTGCCTTACAACAGATTTTTGCGAGCGAGTATATTTAATTTAGTTTTCTGAAATCGTGCCAAGAATAGGAATATATCAGTTTTCTGCAAGGGTATTTGAATTTCGGTTCCCCGAAAAATTAATGTATGTAATATGTTATTTAGATAATGATTTTACTTGATGATGAATGATGAAATTGCTATTGTGCAAAATAATTTTTTAAGCAATGGAAGACAATTTAAAACGGCCAAAAAGAAACATGGTTTTTACAAGTGCATAAGGATATAATTTATTAAATGTCAAACAGTCTTTACTTTTTTGAGAATACGTGAGTAAATTATTGCAAGCTTTTAATATTCTATATTTTAGAATTGCAAAATTTAAATATATTATTTATTTTAATTTTTTACCCTTTTATTATTTAGTCTTCATATAAATATAAATATATATATATATATATATATATATATATATATATATATATATATATATTTATATATATATATATATATTTATATTTATATTTTATACTGCGAAATATATGTATTATTTACTGCATGCCTATGACTATATATTTATTATACGTATGAAATTTTTTCTTGTTTTGAGTACGTTGCTTACAATTATAAATAGATTTTTGCATTTAATTTATTATACTCATTCGCGAAATGAAATAATATATTAATATTGTGCAATGTCTTTATTGATGTACGAATTTCCTTCATTTTATACAGTTTTATAGCTGGCATAAAACCATTTAGAGTGGGTCACATTTAAGTTCTTATAAAGATTGACACTATTCACACCCACTAACGCATTTCAAATCAGATTAGAATATATAGTGTTTGTAAAAGTGCTGGCTTATTACATACTTATTACGACTGGTAAAGGAAAATCGATGAATCAAAACTAATTTTAACGCTTCTTTTGGTGCTTTCTATTCTAAAAATAAATTTACATTCAATCAAAAATATTTATATCCTTCAGATTTCATAAGTTAAAATTTCAACACAATCATCATATCCATAATTAGACATATAACATATGACTGTTTTTTTATATTTTTACCAATAACCGATTTCAATTAAGTGCGCGTCGCCTATATAAAGTCGCTTATTTAAATATATGCCAGATGGGAGAAGATTACAGTTCCTGTATATGTGTAATTGCGTTTATTTATAGACTAAATCACTTGTCCTATGTCCTATGCATATTATTTATTATTAATTCTTAACAAATTTGAATTTGTTATACTACAGTATTTTCGACTACTAAACTTTCTATATATTAGTATTTTTCAATTTTATATTATCATCACGCATCCGCATCTTAAGGTCTAGCAGACAGTTATGTACAGGCAACAACATGATATAAAATTTCTAAAAGGCGCTTTAGAATGTTTCTGCTTGGTAACTGGCAATTACTCACATTTTCCACATCAGCTTCAGTTTCAGTTACAGCTGCCTTTATCCTGTTTATCATTTGTGACTCCAAGTCCGACACGATGACACCATGAAGTGTGTTTGGTGAATTAGAGCGCGAAGGTTTCTTGCGGGGGGGCCTTAATGGCAAATTTAATGGACTTTTGTTATCAGATCTTTCGACAATTGCTAAAGTTGATTTCTTCAGCTGTTTCTTGTGTTCTTCGTTTTCTTGCTCTATGCGTACCATCAATGCTGGTGTGCTTGTTGCGATAGGGCAGCCCAACATAGAAGTTTTTGCTCTGTCCTGCATATTTTCAATATTTTTCACAACCACATTGGTCATGTGTCTTTCAGATGGTATATCGTAAACGTGATCGTTCGTCGATGATTTCGATGACATATCCCTTGTGGCTTGATGCTTAATTGAACGTGCACGCAAATTTTGAGCTGCTGCAACAATGATTCCACCATGCGCTTCTTGCCATCGCATACCGCTTTGAAATTGCGTTTGCCTAAGTTCGTTGCTGGTAGTGGAGGCAGCTACTTTTATTGCGAGCGGAGTATTGGTCATCTCCGTTGTGTCGACTGTGTTTGCCTTTTCGTTAAAGGACAATAAAACAGAGTGAAACTCTCTTTCGATTATATGTATCCTATATTTTATTGTGTTGATAGGACAAGTATGTGCTACAATTGATTGCATGTTAATCGCGCAAATTGAGAGAGGAAACATTGATGTTGAGATTGGAGAAAAAGTTGGAAAACGATTTTAGTTGGGAATTTTTGGCAGCATAACAAATTTTTTTATTAGTTGAATAAGTTAAACAGTCATGTTTTTTCTGATATTTCATAGCGAAAGGCTATTTTAACTGTTAGTAGAAAACGATAAATGTTTATATTCAGTAGTTGAGAAAATTAGATAAATTTAATTGTGATTTGATTACATAATATGATATGCTTACAATTAAACATATGTTTATATATATATATCTATATATATATATATATATATATCTACAGAAACCTAAGAAAAGATGTCTAACAAAAATTAGATAGTTAACGAAAACTAATCCGAATCTAATCTATTCGTTATATAGGTATATAGACAGGCGTGAAATAAGCTGCATGTATTCTCAGATCTCAAAACTCAGCTTCATAAAGAAAAAGCACATTTAGTTTTGATAATCGATCCCTACTCTAGTTTAAATTCAATAGATTTAAGTATTTAACATTTAAAAATAATTGCACTCATGTAAACATATTATCACGTAGTCGGTTGCGCCCGACTGCAACGTTCTTACTTGTTTATACTTGGTTGAAGACTCTTATATACTAGGATTTCGGTTTCACTTTTCATTTTCACAAAAACGTTATAAACTGAATGCATTAAAAAGGAAAGATATATCTACAGTTTTAGAGCTAAAACATCAAATGCTAAAGGCTAAATGCTAAAAAAAGTTATGTCAACCCCCTTAAGATGATAATTCGAATTTAACTATAATGGTAAAGAAGTCTTTAAATTAGGAATATAATTATTTAAATAAGTAATTATTTATGTAAAAAAAATATATATATATATAAATTACACATCTACGCTTATAAGAGGTTGGACAAACCGCAAGAGTATATGCACATATATATTATGAAGTAAAAAGAACATAATTAACATTTGACCGAGCGCTTCGGCTTTCGAAAATATCCTGTAATAGTTTTGCTCATACTAAGAAAACTGTTATGAATAAGAAGATATCCACATCTGCTAGGTGCGTAAATATTAAAAAAAAAATAAATATTTAAGAAGTTTTAAGTCACTCTACAGATATTCCTATAATTTATTTGCCTAGTCTTTTGTGTGTGCCAACATAATAATAATAATTTTTGTAATTTTTCGATTGCCGTGACATATAACATACACAGACTTAAATGCTACGTTGCTTTTCTATGTACATCATTTTAAATGTTATAGTAACCAAAAATATAAAATGCTCAAAATTGGTGTATATATAATTATTATGCTATTAGTAAGGGTAATTTTTCAATCACATACATTACATAATATACATTACATTTTACAGTACAGTAAAATAAAATACTGTCTTTTTTAATATTTGAATAAATAAGGAAACGGTATTATATAATATAAAAAGTCTACATACTTCTTAATTACAAAAAAATTAACAAATTCAGGATATATTTTTTATATATATTTTTAATCATTATTACAAGTCAAGGCCGACGAATAAAACGATTTATTAGGATTTATCATTTAGAGTGCAAGTAACTTGTAAATATATTTGGAACTAGTTACTCCAGAGACATATTACACAATAATTATATTATTGTGGATTTTTAATCGATTGTTTAATTTATTATTATTAAGAAGTACTATTGGAAAACTAATATATTTTCCTATTTTGATAATATTTGACACTTTCATTTAACATTTTTCCCAATTGTAAATAATCTTAAAGTGTGTTTTTTTTTTTATTTACTTAACAATATCTGGCGTGATCCCATTAAATATGGTATTTCAGGGCATAATGAATTTGTGAAAATGTATGTGCAGAAGGAGACATGCCACTCCCCAGAAAATATAAATATTCTTGATCACCGCGACGACCGGATTTGACCCAGTCATGTCTATCTGTCCGTACGTCCGCTTGAACGCAGAGATCTCCTAAACAAAAAAAGCTAGAATTGAAATGTTTTCAGTACACTCGGGTATTCGGTACAAATGTACGATTTTTTTTTTTGATATCTCATTTCATTTTCTTATTATCGATAACAATAGATATTTTTAGTAAGCTTTGTTCAACTACCGTGTATATCATTAATACGCATAACAAAACAAGAATACTAGAAACTTAAAACTTGGCAAATAGACATGTGAATGTCAGAATCATTAGAAAAAATTTTTTGTAAAAATTAAATTTCCATTCACTGGAAGCAGAGAGCGTGATCATACATGCGTGCATGAGTATGTTTGTGTGTATATATGTTATTTACCGTAAATGCAGAAAAGAAACTTATAATGATAGGTATATTAGCACAGATCAGAAGGGTATCTAGTACCTAGTCGAGCCGTCTCCGCGAGATTTCTCTACTTGTTTTATTTATATAACTTAACTCATTTCGTTATTATAGATTTCAATCGATCATTGAATTTCTTTTAAGCGCGGCTTGAGGATTATCTAAAAATGAAGACGTCTGTTTTGCTATGGGGATATATCAGCCCTCCGAAATGCTCAGGGTATTTTTTAGTTTCAACATTTGAACAGGACAATCTTAATTGTTTTTATGATTTAATATTTTCTGATTTACCTTGTGTTATTTTATGGGTCTAGTTTGATAAAAATAAGATTAAAAAAATGTAAATAAATTCTTACTAAAGCTTTATAATAAATTTAACATGAATATAGTCTATTAATGCATGCTCTACATATATACATATAATAGTTTTTTTTTTTTTTATTATTATCTAAAAAATAATTTTTATACTCTGTTTGATCTGTCAGACTGCCCGTCTGTCCGTATGAACGCAACTCATTTCGGCGCTATTGACGCTATAGGCTTAAATTTTAAATATATGCTCGAGTGGAGTCTCGTCAAATAAAGTGTCAAGATTATCCTGATACGCCAACTACGGGCTAAATCCTGTATGCCAGAAATACTATTAGTTAAGGTGTTAGAGAGTTGAAATTTAAATTTGGTTTACATGGATAAACCAAGATGAAAATGCTTGAGTCTCCAATTTTTCACGTTATATATTTACATACAAAAATATATATCCAAACCTTCTAGGGGAATGGGAAATCAGACTGAATGGCACATTTCATAAATTCGACTATATTTTGAACACTATTGATGCTGGACTCGAAATTTGGTTATACGTTCACATTGATAACCCACTTCGCAAAAGATATAGATTATATATCTACGCCAAAAAAGGGAGCGGCAAACCTAAAAATTCTATATATTCTGAACTATTAAAGTTAGGGGAAAAATTGTTGAGTCCTCTCGAAAATAAATTGCGCCCAACTGTCAAAGTCAATTTTAATGTTAATGTTATTGTAATGGTAATGGTAATGGTAATGGTAAAGGTAATAGTAATGGTAATGGTTATTGTAATGGTAATGGTAATGGTAATGGTAATGGTAATGGTAAAGGTAATAGTAATGGTAATGGTAATGGTAATGGTAATAGTAATGGTAATGGTAATGGTAATGGTAATAGTAATGGTAATGGTAATGGTAATGGTAATGGCAATGGTAATGGTAATGGTAATGGTAATGGTAATGGTAATGGTAATGGTAATGGTAATAGTAATGGTAATGGTAATGGTAATGGTAATGGTAATGGCAATGGTAATGGTAATGGTAATGGTAATGGTAATGGTAATGGTAATGGTAATGGTAATGGTAATGGTAATGGTAATGGTAATGGTAATAGTAATGGTAATAGTAATGGTAATGGTAATGGTAATGGTAATGGTAATGGTAATGGTAAAGGTAATAGTAATAGTAATGGTAATGGTAATGGTAATGGTAATGGCAATGGTAATGGTAATGGTAATGGTAATGGTAATGGTAATGGTAATGGTAATGGTAATGGTAATGGTAATAGTAATGGTAATGGTAATGGTAATGGTAATGGTAATGGCAATGGTAATGGTAATGGTAATGGTAATGGTAATGGTAATGGTAATGGTAATGGTAATGGTAATGGTAATAGTAATGGTAATAGTAATGGTAATGGTAATGGTAATGGTAATGGTAATGGTAATGGTAATGGTAATGGTAATGGTAATGGTAATGGTAATGGTAATGGTAATGGTAATGGTAATGGTAATGGTAATGGTAATGGTAATGGTAATGGTAATGGTAATGGTAATGGTAATGGTAATGCAATAATGGAATAAGTAATAGAATTATGAAATGTTTTGACTGATGTTTAATAGCTTACCAAGGGACTTGCAAGAATAACTCCGATCCTGCTTAGCACTGCTGGAAGACGCTGCAAAAATGTACACAAAACAATGTTCATACTCAAAACACACTTTAAGTTTGATTATTGTTGCTGGATTTAGTTTAAATTGATTTGATTCTGACACATTATTTTCACAGATAAGTTTCCGTCTCAAATAAATAAAATAGAAATACATTGGGAAAAATGTTGGGCTTGAAATTGGGCGAAATATTTCTTAAATATCTCGTAAATTAAATGATAAATAATCGTGAAAAATATATATAAATATTGTTTTATATTTACACCGAAAATAATAAATAACTATCAAAAATGTCAGTTTTTATATTTTCAAAAAATGCTGCGGGTTGATGTTTTATCAATATTGATCATATAATATAAAAACTAATTAAAAACATTTAAATATAAACAAATAAGATGGGTAACTTAATTATCAAATTCATATATTTAAATTTTATATATTTCTGCATATTGTAATTTTTTAATACGTTACTGTAAATTTTATCAATTAGCAAATTTTTTATTTTTCTACGCAATATCAATTACAAGATTTGCATGCACTATTTTTGATATACTCATTTTTTTATGATTTTTGACTACGAAATAAGTAACAAGTTTGAAATCATTACATAAATAATTATTTAATTTAAGTAAATATATATTTCTTATATATATTTCTTATATATATTAATTTATTTTTTACTTTTTGTTTTAATTTACTTCAGATTCAGAACAAACATTGTTACCATACAACAAATTTTATAGAATAAAAACATATTCGTTTAAAACAGCACATTTAAAATGACTTAGTTTTCAGGATAGCCCAATAATTTACAAATTGATAAATTAAAGATAAATATAAGTTCATACACACATAAATATGGCTGCGAATGAATTAACTCCAAAAAAAGAATTTCTTCTTTTGAGTTCAGGAAATATACATTTCATTCAAAATGATTATTTATTACTACGGGAATTTTTGGGAGCGTATATTTAGCGTGCGTTGTTTAGCAACTATTTACATATGATATATATGATTAGGTTATTATATAGAATTTACTTAGGAATCTGACTAGTTTATTTGAGAAATATTATGAATATTGAAATTGCAGATGATTAAAAAATAAATTTACATATTATTTTTATTTAATCAAAAAGACCCAACACAATTAATTAGATTCATTTTGGTTTTTGTAGTCTGAAGTCCAAAAGGTTAAGAACCATTTCGCCGCTATTGAAGCTAAACACTGACACTTTGAAGAGCGTCTACTGAGATCTACCCGATATACACATTAAGCATGTGTCAAACCGGAAAATTCAACTTTCACTTTTGAGTCTCTTTCGACATCCTTAATTGTTTAGGGGGGGGCTTGGCATTATTAATGGTAATTTCCACAATTTTAGAGCTAAATGGTTCGATTTTTCTATTATATAATTGAAACTTTGCATTGCTTAAATAGTATTTTTCTGTGGGGTCAACTTCCTGTACTTTTCTCACTTTTGGAACTGAAATGTTTTGTATGACTTTTGTGATTAGTAATTTCATGTGTTCATATCACTTTCAGAGGATAATTAAATTTTGGTTTCTTGTAAAAATGTCAAAGAAGAGGTTATTGCCCTTATGTACGAATGTGAGTTCCAATCATTTATTACAGGGAAATGGAAAATCGAAAATACACTGTAGTTTCATAGCTTTGCGGCCTCGAATATTCTCCTTGCACTTCAAGTGGCTGGCAATTGGCATTATTCCTCTTTCATTTTACTTTTAGAAACTTAAAAGTCTTTGAACTAACGCAATTATATTCATATATAACATATGTATATGCATCTTGCAGGCGTGCGAAAGCGGGAAATAGTTATGTCTTCCTAAACTCTTTAGTTGTTAATGTTTAGACACTTATTGAGTATTATGCAGTGTACCAATAATTCCTTCGTACAGCAGCAACTTTTTACTTTGGGAACGAATAAAACATATATATAGTAAGGAACTAATCTGACTTTAGATACAGTTTTACTATCTTATTTAGCAATCTTAATTATTTAAAAGAATTATGTCTATATGTAGCTTAGTTTAGAAGTTATAACTAAAAGTTTATAACGCTTTTGGCTCCAATAAAGTCTTCGTACACCGTACTTTCCGTGAACTTTAGTTGCAGACAGAAAACGAAAATAATAACGGTTGTGTTCGAATGTATGTGTTTGCATGCTCGGGCATAATTTCGCAAAATTTTACAACAAATTTTCTTAAAATTGAAACGCTAAGTGGACAGATATCAACTAAAATTGCCAGGCAAATAGTTAACTGTAGAAGAACACCGACTAATTTTAAATATGCACATTAAGCAGACTTACTATGTATATGTTTTATTCGTTCCCTAAGTAAAAAGTTGCTGCTGTACGAAGGCATTATTGGTACACTATATATATATATATATATATAGAGTGTACCAATAATGCCTTCGTACGGCAGCAACTTTATATATGTGTATATTTTATACATATATAATATTTATTGTATTGCTATGAATGTGTATGTATTCATATAGTACCAATAGGTGTATCTTTTTCCATTTATTTATTTTAATTAAGTCTTAAATTACCTGTGTTACGGGATTTTCCCCGGGACGATAGACAACGTTGTGCAGCGGCCGTTTACGTCCTACATAATTAACACAAACGAACTCCAGCAACGAGGCGTAAATAAAGCACATGCAAACGCCGTCCCACACGTTCATCGCAGTTAAATTCGAGACAACGGGCAGGGTGCTGCGGAAACCATTCGAGGTAGTGAAAAAATTCAACATTGTTGTGACGCCTGGATTATGTTGTTTCAAGTAGTCGCGTAAAAAATATCGGGGTAAACAAGAAGAATAATAGAGAAACTTGCATTAGTTTAACCATTAATCATCAATCAAATATTATCCTTATGTGAGCAAATCTGTTCGCGTTTTGAGGCTCATTTGTTACGTTTAGTGTTTTGTGTGTTTTGTATGATTGTTGCAATTTATTTCTAAAATATTAAAAAAAAAATTGTTTGCAGGGCATATTTATGATGTATAAGGCGTGTTAAGTAATAAGTTAATATATTTATTATAGCTTTATATATTAAAAAAAGGAACTATACATTTGATTTTTTTTAATTAGTATGAATAATTTATCTTTAAATCAACTTATCTACTTCTAACCAAAATAAAATTAAGAACTCATTGTTTGTCATAGCTTTGAAAAAGTATTTTTCAAAGTTTCCGCTGTGACTATTGATTCCTACCTTATCTACAGATCCGAGATTGCAATTCTTTATTTATCTTAATTAATAAGCAATATTTATAATATAAATGAAACTTTTCAAATTTATTTTCATTGTGAAGTATAAAAAATAGTTTCTGATCATTAACAAATTAACTATTACACATCCAAAATTATATTCATGTATCTATATTCATTTCTTGTTGGTGATACTCCACCTATTTAAAGTGCTTATACATTTTCTGACCATCCGTCCATTTAAGAAAGCAAACCTGTTTGTCTGTCCACTGTCTTAAGGCTTAGATCTGCAATTTTAAATGTATTATAGTCAAGGGTGGACCAAGTTGAGTCCAATCACTCGATACTAACAATGGAAAACCTATGTTACAAATACTAAAATATTGATCAATTAATAAATATACACCCTATTGGTATAATATAGAATTAAAATTTTTGCATCTCAGTAATTAAGAATATATTTAAAATATCACATATCTTAGCCTTTAATAACCCAGGAAGTAATATTATTTATTTGCAATATGTACATATTTTTTACACCATAAGCTCCATGATATAAAGTCGTTTATGGAAATGCAACAGCCATAAATAGGGCTGCCACACCTCACAAATATTTATGTATATTCGTGTATACGTGAGTTAAGCCATAATCATATTTTGAAAATTTAATTCAAACGTACGTCTAGAAAAAAGCGTACTCGTTAATTAAGGAAATGACTTAAGCTAAAGTCGAAGTTTTTTCCTAGCTCTGATAGCCGGAAGATATAGACTTTTGCGATATATGCTAGGAATTTAGACATACGTGTCCTTATTTGAAACGCCTCTATTTTTACCCACAGGTATATAGTCCAAATTCCAAATTAACAAAAACGAGGTCCCTAAAATATCAATATTTGTCAACAATGCGATTAGCTAAGTTATCTACCTTTGTCCATCCGACTGCAGTGATCTCGTAAGCCAGACTAGAAACTTGTAATTTTTACAGAATACTCGTGTATACTACACAGAGGACCTTTTTTTCGATTAGTCAGTCCTGCAATTTTTTTTTATTAATTTTTTTTTTATTAATAATGTTGTATATTTTTGATTTTGGATTTTAGAATTTATCGTTTGATAACAAAATATTCGACTGACTGATTATCTTCTTTCTATTAGTTATTTAATATAACAGCTTAATCCAACCAAAATAATCGATATTCATATATGTTTATATTTTTATATATGAATATAAATTAAATATTACACTAGATACAAATTAAACAGTTTTAACAATTAAAACTCTTTATTGAAACTCTTCAATGTTTTATGGCACAACTTGGTTAATTATCGACTTATGTAATCAACAATGAAGTATTTTAATGGAGGTTACATGACAAGCTAAGAAACAGTAGAAAAACCAATGAATAATTTCTGATTTTATCCAAAACAAAGAAAAATGCTGATGGTACAAAAGAACATTTACAGAAAACTGATTTATAACGGCAAAGAACAATCAGGCTGAAAAAACGTCGAAATCTATTAACCCAAAGACGAAGAGCTTAGAAACTGCATTGAGAATATTTATTTGGCCATGTTAACATCAATAAGGCAAATAGAGAAAAAATATATTTTTGATCAAGACGATTATTTGAGTTGATTTAGTCTATCCGTCGGTCCATCTTTATGATCAATTGAACACGTACACTCGACAGCATGATTATACATATAGCAGAAAAAATTTTTTTTGTTCAGTTGGCTCTAGAATCTAATATAAGACACTTATCGGAATGATTCTTTTTTTTTTTTTATAGTATTTTGCGCTTATTTATCTACTTATTAGCTTTTTTATTTATTTTGTTCAGCTCGCTCTAGAATCTAATATAAGGCACTTATCCGAATGATTCTTTTTTATAGTATTTTTCGTTTATTTATCTACTTGTTTGCATTTTTATTTGAACCAAAATAATAATATTTGTATTAAGAAAAAGCCTTAGTAAAAAACCTTACAGAAAAAGTAACAAAACTCTAGTCGGCGCGCCCGACTAGGGGATACCCTAATCCCACCCGCTCTTAGTTTTTCTAATATAGTCCATAACTTGTATGTACAACCATATCACGCGACTTAAATCTATGAAAATGGTACTAAGAATGTCGATCAAAGAGGAACTATGCAAGCAAATTCGACACACAGATTATACCAACACACTTTTGCAAGGTTACAAAGAAGAAGAATCGAAAACATATTCGCACTGCGACACACAGCGGCAATTGAAAGTAGGTAGCAAAAAAATTCAAACACGACCCAAGCTCAAAGGCAATTGCGATTCTTAGAAAATTTGTTGTTGTTGCGAGCATTTGAATGTATGTGTGCACATATATACATTTGAACATGTATATGCGCCAGCTGGTCTCTGTGCGCTTTGCAGTTCAATCGTTGTTGATGTGGCCAAACATTCTGTTAAATAACTTTTGTGTTTCTCAACGGATTTTGATGAAACTTTCACCATATGATTTAAATAATTGTTGTTGTTTTTAAAAATACCAAACACACTATATCATTTTTAAAATTGTGGGGAAATTTGGGGACGGTATCCAAAAGTAACAAAATATACATAAAGCTACATGCGAAATTTGGAGACTCTAGCTCTTAAGATGAAAAAGATAAAAAGTCACAACTGATTTTTCATATGGTTTTAAATCGACAAAAAATATTCAGGAATAGTTATTGATTTTCTGAAACAATCTCGATATGCGCGCTGTATACACAAGTGAAACAAAAAAAATCAAGTCTCTAGCTCTTATAGGTTCTGAGATCGACGCGTTAATTCATACGGACGGACGGACAGACAGACAGACGCACAGGGCTCAATCAACTTGGCTTGCGGTCCTGATCAAGAATATATATACTTTTGGTGGTGTGGCACGCCTCCTTCTGCCTATTACATATTTTTAACAAAAACATTATACCCTGTTTTCCCATTTTCAATGGGATCAGGGTATAACAAGTAAGAAAACTCTAGTCGAAGTGCGCCTACCACGCGCGGAGTCTAACCCATACCCCAAATATTCGTTTTTGAGCTACGTTTCTAGCAACAGCGCCACACTACTGCTTGATTATTAAACAGCAAATTTTTAACCTATATAGCTATTTACTTTTTATTTTATAAAAAAAAAAAGAAAAATTTTAACACCGACGGGATTTGACCTCGACCTCATTGCACTTCGGGCGTCGTCTCACTCTCTGATCTACTGCACTACTTGGCGATTAAGTAGCAATTTTCAACTTAGCTTTAAAAAGCAGTTCACAATGCAACTTTTTTAATTCTTAATTCTTATAAATTTCTGTTGGTGCTGAGACAAAGAGCTTATTGTGCGTTGGCTGCTTTTGTGTTTATTAACGGATTTTGATGCAACTTTCACCATACAATGTGAAAAACTTTTTACAAATATTTCATATTTGCCACTGAATACATTTTTTAAAATTTTTAGGAAATTTGGGCCATTATCCAAATGTAAAAAGCCCAAAATTGTTAAAAGTATTCATAAAGCTACGTGCGAAATTTGGTGACTCTAGCTACTAATTTGAAAAAGATAAAAAATCTTAACAGATTTTTCATATGGTTTTAACTCGATAACAATTAATCGGGAATAGTTATCGATTTTTAAAACAAATTAGTATACACAAACCAGGACAGGACTCAATCGATAACAGTTGAGAATCTGGCAGTGTTTTTAACACACCGTTAAAGATAAAGGTGTGCACTAAAATGCGGGTAATTAGTATATTGAACATTGAACATTTTGTTATTCTGATTTTGGATATCTTTGACATTTGACTTCCCCATCACAATTGACAAAAATCCAAAATGCACGCATATTATTATATGACTGGAGTTGTGAAATAGAATGTAGCATAAGAATGTCTCTGAGTGTTTGCCAACACTGATTTGAGATTTCTTACATTTATCATATTTTAATTGTGTAAAGTAGAAAAATTAACTTAATTAAATAAAAATGTTCGCTTACTTTTAATTAATGATAATAAATTAAATAAACATGCATTAAAAATTTTACAGTTTGACTTTTGTGTAGCTTGTGAAAATTTTTGTTGGCAATGTAGCGAAAATACCAAGTAGAGGAAATATTGAATATATATATATATATATATATATATATATATATATATATATATATATATATATATATATATATATATAAATATATAAATAGACCAAACAATTTACGTATTCGAACATCTTTTCCTATTTCCTAAATATAATAAATCAATACTTTGAAGCAAGCTTATGTTTATATTCTTGGATAAGAAACAATTTCAATTATTATTCGTTAGAATTTAACTAGCAAAATAACATCTAAAATGTCGTAAAATTTGTAATTGGAAATAAATGATATATAATTGTTTTTCATATGATTCTCTCATATATTTTGGATTTTTTCAACTTTTAATTTGTGTGCTGTTTCGCAGTTAAAATTTTGTAATTGGTTTACGTACCGATCATAACCCGTGCTGGTACTGCATTCCACTCTAGCCAAAATGTGATAAACGACGAGGTGACCAATATAATGCCAGGTATGAAAACGGTTGTAAAATAATATGCACGATCACGTGTAAATGTCATTTCGACTTGTAGGCAACTGTAATTTCCTTAAAGTACAATGCCAAAATCATTGAATTTTATTGGGCCACATATTAAAAATAATACACAATTGTAAACGTCTATTAACGCAGATTAATCATAGACAAAACAGAGACAGAACCACAGACAATAATATTTACAGATTTATATAGATGTTACGTCTCCTATTAGAGGTCTAATATTTTCATTCTAATTAGTATTTCCATAAAAAAAACTAAGAAAAATAACAAAATTTTTGATTGGTTTTGCAGAGGGACGGTTTTTGGGAAGAATGTGCATATATATAAATACAAAAAACATGCACTAAACTCTTAAAGCAATTCGTTCTGAAGGAGAAGTGTCGCATACTTTTTTTTTTTGGCAGTGTTAACGTTTAAATTAAATTTCGATTTTATGTTTTTTTTTTTTTTATAAAGATGTGTTTATTAATACAAACACAGATAGCAGAGATTTAAATTACAATTTGTAACTTAATCAAAATTGAATGATGATTATAAATTATAAAATAGCATTAATATTGTTGTATGTCTATCGTTATATAGGCGAAATATATTAAGCTTAGAACTATTTAAATTTATTTACTTTTCAGTGATATAGAATGAATTGATTTCAGTAATGTAAATGTATTGGTTGGTAGTTTAATTGGTATTTGTTTGCACTTATGTTTGTTTTTATTATTTTCTTTACCTATCATTGATCTAGCAGGCACTGCATTCCATTCTAGCCAAAATGTTATAAAAGATGACGTCACCAAAATAATGCCAGGTATAAAAACGGTGGTAAAATAGAACGCACGATCTCTTGTAAAGATTAAATCGACCCTAAGGCAGCTGTAGTTCCCTATTCAATTTAAGATAGTATTGATATTTGTTGGTTTTGATTTTGTAGTTTTAAGAGGTAACAAAGTTTTTTTGTAGTAAAAATGTATAAATAATTTTTGTTTAATTTAAAATTTCTAAAGAATACAGCGAATAAGTAAGCTCAGACTTAATTCCAAATAATTGTCACAAATTACATTCTAATTTAAAGGGTTGTCAAAATAAAAGGTATTGTTTAAAAATTTATTAATTTTATTATCAAATTAATTCTATTATTCAAACCAAACAAATAATGCAAAGATTAGTTAAATTTTGATTATGGTAACAATTCCTCCTACAGATAAACATATACAATCATACAGATAACAAACATAAAAGTTAAGACGTTGAGTAATTTGGTGGTTATGAAAACTTACCTCTCCAACTATTTTGATCACAGGCCGTTGTTTGATTTTTAATCAAATATGCATTTAATGTTGTTAATGAAGGGCTTTTTCGCAAGGTGTCCTCATCATTCTTCCAAACATATTTGATTTGTGCTTCCTCGTAAGAAACTGGTGACATTAAGTAGGGACACAGAAAATATAAGGAGGGAATTAGAGATATGATTTCAATAAATAGTAGAGACCCTTGAGTAAAAGATACCATGAAATCTAAAGAAACAACAAATGCAAGTACACATTCGCATGCTTACTGTGTAGTTTATTCGGCGACTGCTCTTGGCTAGCAGTGTCTTCTTCACTTTGTTTATGCTATTCTACCTTAACTTTTTATACCCTGAATCCATTGAAAATGGAAAATCAGGGTATAATGTTTTTGTGAAAATGTATGTAACAGGCAGAGGGGGGCGTGCCACACCCCATAAAGTATATATTCTTGATTAGCTCGACGAGCTGAGTTGAACTAGTCCTATTCGTCTGTCCGTCCGTCTGTCCGTGTTGAAATTGAATTTCGGAATCCACATAAACTGGAGACTTGAAATAAAAATCACAATGCTCTATAATACCATACGAGAATATATATATTTTTTTCGATAACTTATCCTATTGAATCGATAATCCTATAATCGATAACTATCGAAAAATGGCTGTGCTTTTGAGGCCTAGCGTGATCAAGATAGAATCGTCCACAAAAATTCACAAAAAAATCAATTACTAGAGACTTGAAATTTGGCAAATACGCCCATATAAATTTCATAATTACGCCCTGGAAATTTCATTAAGAATGTATGTCTAGAAAAAACTTACATATTTAACAAGAAAGTTTCATAGTACAGTCTATACTGCAGCCGCAGCGCTACCGCCGCATAAACTACGCATTGCGCAGAGCGCATGCATTTGCGTGTATGCATGTGTGTGTGTGTGCATGTGTTGTTTGCTATTAATGAATAAATTCAATTTTTAATGATTGGTATTGCAGCTCAAAGGATTCAGGGTGTCTCTTAGTCGAGCCATCGACTCAGCTCGTTGATGGGTGTGACACGTCTCCTTCGGCATGTTACATACATTTTCATAAACACATCATACCCTGAAATTTAATTTTTAATGGATTCAGAGTATAACATGAAGGAATGCTCTAGTCCGGGTACAAGACTATGAAAGATCCTAATCCCATTATACACAGTAAATTGTATGTACAAAATGGTTAATAAATACAAAAAAAGTTGATTTAAATATGCCGGGTACCACGAACCAACACCCCGGACATTCGTAATTAAGCAACGTTTCTAAAAATAGCGCCAAGCTAATGCTTGAATACTGATTAGCAAATTTTAAACCAAAATAGCATATATTTACTTTATATTTTATTTAATAAAAACAAAGAAATATCTCAACCCACTCGGGATTTGAGCCTTGACCTCATTTCGGGCGTCGTCTCACTTTCTGATCTACTTTACTACTTGGCGGTTAAGTAGCAATTTCCAACTTAGGTTTAGGAAGGAGTTCACAATGCAACCATTTTGTAATTCACAATTCTTAGAATATAAATTTCTGCTGGTGCTGCGACAAACAGCTGATTGTGCGTTGCCCGCCCTTTGTGTGTTTGACGCGTTTTTGCAAAGTGGACAAATAATAAATCTTAATAACTTTTATGTTTATTAACCGATTTTGATGAAACTTTTTTTAAAAAGTAAAATTATTTACATATATGACATATTTGCCACTAAACACATATTTCAATATTATATGGAAATTTGGGCCCGGTATCCAAATGTAACAAAAATTAGCTAAAATACACATAATTTTAATACACAATACACAAATTTGAAGAATCTAGATTTTAACATGAAAAAGATAAAAATCTCGATATACGCATCGTATACACAGCCTAACAACAAAATTTAGGTCTCTAGCTCCTATAGGACAGACGAACAGACGGATAGATGGACATATTTAACTCAACTCGGTTAGTCGACTTGATCAAGATTATATATACTTTATGGGGTGTGGCACACCTTCTTCTCCCTGTTACATACATTTCAACAAAAACTTTATACCCTGTTTTCCCATTTTTAATGGGATCAAGGTATAAAAAAGACATACTTACTGCTTTCCATTGAAAATGAGCACTTTGGATCATCGAAAGGGAATATATGTAGACTTCCCTGACAAGACAGTATTAAGTGTCTTCTGCAATATTCAAAAAAAAAAAAAAAAAAAAAAAAAAAAAAACAAATTTTATAATGGCATTTTTTATATTATTATTACCAGCTGAGATTAAATTATCCAAACACAATTCCAAGTCAATATAATCACGATCAGGATATGCAAAGTTTAAAATGAATATGTGTATATGATTTTACTAAGAAACCAAACGTTTTGATCTATAACTATTGTATTTCTTAATATTATATAATATTATTATTTTAATTAAACGAGATTTTTCTAACGGAATACTTATATGTAGATGTATGATATATCCCTAGATTTGTACATAAAAGCGAACCTATCTTTAAAATCTCAACTCTCTAGCACTATATCTCATAGGGTTTCTGAAATATTGGATTTAGCGTGTGTTTGATTGCCACGCCTTTAACGGACGTATCAGGATAATCTTGACAATTTATATGTCGAGGATACACACGACAATATATTTCAAATTTAAAATCAGTGAAAAATGTTTTTGCGTGGCGGTGCTGAGCGTTGCTCGTCATTTACTTTATATATTTGGTATGTAAGATATTGATAAAAAGCAAACTAAAAGTATTATCGATAACAAGAGTATAGCTGATATAAATATATAAAATATATATATATATATATATATATATATATATATATATATATATATGCGTATAGAGTTTCAAATATTTATTGCAATTATTTAATTCATAAGTTGAATACACTTAACCATTTTAGAAACGAACGAGTATTATGCAGTCATAATGCTTGCTCATTATCATATAAAGTATTCAGTTTATTTAATTACTTCAACCGCTGTGTGAATTTATGTTGACACTACCTTATTTGTTTGTCGTTTGGTTCATAATTTAGAGATCATATTAATTTTTGTGTATAAAATTATTTGAGTTTATGTGACTTGGCAACTCAGCATTATACTTAATTTAAGTAAAGTGTGAATTTATTCAAATTATTTTAACACACCTCATTGCGTAGGTAATGGTCCCGTTTCGAAATATTCTTAAAGCGAAATGCATTGGTATTATGGGATCCTTAAAATCACCATGCATAATAAAATATGTGTCAGGCGTCCAGATACTATCATGATGATGCAAAGCATTTAAGAAATCGTAATGGGACTTATTGCCATATTGCAGACGTGGATCGTTCCATTGCTGATTCAATAGAAACTCCACTTCATATTTCTACAATGAATTACCATTTGAGTATTTCAAAAATTATATATAAGCCTACTTCTTACCAAGCTGCTCTCATCTGGTGATGCTAAGCTTAAAAGCAACACGTTAACATTAACCGTCAGCGTACCTATAAGAATAAATAAAGTTAATAAAATCTTTATTTAATTTTTTTATAAATTATTTTATTTGAATACTATAAATTGTTATTAATAATAAATGAATTAAATTCTAAGATTGTATAGAATAAATCACATATGGTGGCAAATATAAATAAACTAATTTGTAAAAATAATTTTTTTTATTAGATCTTGTAATTGATCTTTTCACCAACCGCGATTATGTGTTCTCCGCTCATTATGACCTGCGGCCATGTCAGGTGATTGTAAGCCGCAGCAAAAGTCCTCATCTGTAAGATTTAATGAATATGATTTTACATGCGACGATTGTGATAGCATAAATTAAATCCAAACGAATTTGAATTCGAATTTGAAAACTGTAAAACACATACTACTCTACTTTTTTGTATTATACCAATAAAAATAGGGATAATTCCTTGAGGATTAAATCTATAATAGCAAGATATTTTAAACATACTTGGAGATCTCCACCAAACGCATATCGAACTTGTTTTAAATCTTCGGAAACTGTTATAGGTTTTATTTTGTCAGTTAACAAGTAACAAAACTCTAGTCGGGACGATTCGACTAAGAGATACCTTGAATCCTTTGAGCTGTGATGCCAATCATTAAAAGTTTCATTTATTCATTAATAGCAAACAGCACATCCACACTCGCACACATTCGTACTGCGCAGTTATGCGACGGCAGCGCCACTGCTACAGCATAGGCTGTAGTATGGATAATTTATTGCTTAATCATTTTTTTTACACACGTTCTTCATTAACTTTTCGGATCATAATTATCTCAAGTCTCTAGTATTTGATATACGTGAGTTGTCATCTTTGATTAATTATGGGCGATAGAGGCGTGGCATAAAAGTTATTACAATATAGCAATTAACCAAATTTTCGATAGTTATCAATAGTAATGAAATGAGATGAATTACCAAAAAAAAAAAAAAAAAAAAACAAACTTGTATTGCGTATGTTACTATCGAGCATTTTGCTTCCACCATCTACTTTAGGAAATGCAGGAGGCGCAGGATCTTCACGATTTATCATGAAAGAATTATCAATTAGCGCCCAGCGTCCATTTAGGACCAAACGTTGATTGAGCTAGGAACCACACCTCATCAAATATTATGTTTTCTGATTTTTATTTATTGAATCATATTTCTGGGCAACAACAATCATAGCTTGTTTTTTAATTTCAATTTGATTCTATTACCAACTGCGTAAAATTGTATTTGTGGTTATTAAAACTAATAATTTGGATACATAGAGAGATTACAACACGCAGACAAGACATAAAATTGTCATGACACACGATCAACAATGTTAAATAACGATGCCTTTATATCAGGCTTAAGAAAATCCTTAAAATCTATAGTTTTCCCGGCTTAACCCAAAGACTTACTAGCCGCATTGGCTAGAGAAGCTGAGGCAAGCATTGAAAGGAGCATGTTTTCTATTGAGGAGAGGAACCTTGTGTCTGATCCCAATAGGCAGCAAAGTCCAGAATGAGAGGCAAGGAAAGAACTATGAAAACAATCTACACTATAGAAGGCTTGACCAGAGTCAGCCAAAAGAACTAATGGATATTGATCCATCGACATTTCAGATCCGGTAACCTACCAATTATAAGCCGCAATATAAAAATTTTCATGGTGAACTAAGAAAACCCAGAAAAGTTCTAACACCTCTGGGGCAGAGACGCCGAAGCGTATCAGTAGACGGCTGAAAGATTCGTTGCAGAGATATAAGATAACACTGAGGGCGAAGATGATTCAGTCCATTTTTACGGGAAATAAAAAATAAGACACTGTACAACAAAACCAACTCGACAAAAATAACCTACATTGACAAAATATGATCTTCAAAATAGGGGGAAAAGTGTTCCCTAAGAACAATAAGAGACTCGGCAACAAACTGAAGAAACCATTCAGACTGACCTAGAAACGTCAGTACTTATTAGGGGGAGTGAGGTCCATAAAGATAACCTGAGGTAGTTGCTCGAGATTTTATATAAGAATAAAAGGATCCGAAGATAAATACAAATTGATGCACTACAATTAATAAAATACTTAAAGAAAGAAAAGATTAATTAGCTGACACACCACACTTGTATGAGACACTGTTGGTCCGAAATAAAATGTTAGTTACAAATACTCAAAATTTAATGTTGTCAATCACCTTAGCAAATATAATATAAAACCAACTATTCTTGACCACAATGACTTAAGTCCATCCTCGAACACCTCACAGAGGTGCCTGTTGTAAGCTTAATCGAATGTTACACATTTTGTCGATTATCCTAAGTAGTTTATTTGAAAAAGGCAATTTAGAATTTTTATACAACAGCACCACTGCACAACCAAACACCATGCTGAAGATACAACACTCCAACACCATGCTGAAAATACCGCACAACACAAGAGTATAGAATGTTGTGGACAGCTACTCGGTGACCCGGGACGGATCATCTTTAAGGGGGGAGGAGTTAAAAACTAACTGTCGCACTGGCGCGATGATATTGGATTAGGACAATAGTTCTGCCAAGCAACCCTGAAATTGTGTTGTTGGTCGGCAACCTTCAAGTGACTTTCTTGTAAGGCCTTATAATTCCCAATCAATTCAAGCTTTTTGTAGCTAATGCCTTGCAGCTGCAATTCATAACATCATTCCGGTATTGAAGAAATCAAGTATTCCAATACTGAAGGAATCAAGATTTCAATACTGATAGAATCAAGTATTCCTGTATTTAAGGAATCCAGTAAACGTGATCAAGTAACTATGATCAGCTTTTATTCTGCATTGTTAGAATAAGTTGCAAAAAGACAAAAGAAGTAACGTTGGCTAGCTTTACTTCTGATTGTAATAAAAACAGCTGGATTCATTATTATCCCGACTTTGTCGTGGACCATTATATCATGGAGACACAACGCCAGTGACTGGAATTAATTCCCTATATTGAGTTTGATTCCCCAACATAATCTTCGCTGAAGGCCACTATCTACTGTGGAGACGCAGGATCTTCAGGATTTATTATTAACAATTAATAACTTGTATGCATGCGTCTATTTCAAGACTTCTAATAGTTGGATACCTCATTTTTTTAACCCTGATCCCATTGAAATTGGGAAAACAAGCTATAATTGCTTTGTTAAATGTATGTGCGAGGCAGAAGGAGACGTGCCACACCCCATTAAAGTATATTTATTCTTGATCACGACGTAAAGCCGAGTTGATTAAGTCGTATTCATCTGTCCGTATGTAAGCGCGTCAATCCCAAAGCCTATAAGAGCTAGAGACTTTAATATTTAACACGCGCAAATCGAGCTTACCTCAGAAAATCTCTTACTTTTGCAAATAACATAAACGTCTTATAAGTATATTGGTTTTTCGTAATGTTCTTCTATCAGTATGAACGCGGCCCATTTCGGCCCTGATGAAGCTAGAGAGATGAATTTTGAAATATACACTATTAGAAACACTATTACTTAAAAAAGAAAGACTAGAAAATTGGATTGAAACATAGGTAAATACACCTATGCCTCGCTTTACACAAATTCATTCTAGCACCGTTTAAAAAAAAAAATTTTTTACATTACTTTAAATCTGACAATAATGGCATTCTGTCATAATACTTTGATAATGTACATGCATACGTAGATCTGGCTACATGGTATTCAGTTATAATAATTTGATAATTTACATAGATCTGGCAATATGTACTACTTAGTATTCTGACATAATATTTTAACGAAAAGGGAATTTACCATTAAATTCAAAAGCAAAAAAAGTTTTGTTTTAACCTATGTACAGTCTGTCAAGAAACAGTTTACAAAAAGCGAAAAATTCATATTTTTCGACTTTAGACACAAATATTATGGCTATTTATTCAAATTAACTTAATTTTTTTTAATGGCAATCTATTAAATAACAAATTTTAAATTAATTTATAAAAAAAAATCAGCAAAATTGAAAAGGGGTGGGAAAATAAACAACAAAAACTAAGATTACACAAGATTCACGCTGTCAAGAAACTCTTTACACACTTCGTTGTTCAATTAGGGTTGGTCGAGCTCTTAGAAATAACGGCGCTTTACCGTTGCGTTTGCAGTGTGCGTCGCGTTGAACATGCTTATTCTTGCATCGTCTTTAATGTGTTTGAAAAATATTGCTGATGACGCATCTAAAAAGTGATTTACGTTAATTTGTAATAGTGCCTGGCCAGAGATTTAGCTTTGTTTAGCTGAGAACATGATTAGTCGGCCGGCTGAATTCTAGGAAATCGTCAAAATTTGCTACAAAACAATAATAATGATGCAGTGTAACAATGGTCCATCTAGAATATGGTCAAAGCCCTTAATTACGCTAGAATAAAATAAAAGAACATTTCTACTGAAAAATTTGAAAAGTGTTCGGTTATAGTTTGGTGATGCATCTCCAGCTGAGGTGTCTAAGAACACCCGTTTGCAGAGGACTCTATTAGTGCGGCTAAATACCTCAAAATTAAGAACACAATTTTGAACCTAGGTAGGGGAAATAAGGCTTTTATAACATCAATAAGCTAAATTTTATATTCCATTAAGCCAATGAGCCCAATTATAATGAGATTAATGATGGATTTGGATGAAATATAATTATGGAAAAGTTATTGTGATACATCTCCTAAGAGTCCCTATCAAAGCCCCATCAAAAAAATTGGGAGCTCTTGAAGAAAATCTCGGGAAAACCGTATCTAAGTAACCGCTCACAACGGAATGTGGCTATTTTAGAAGCGTGGCAAGAGACCCCTAAATAATATCTAACAAACTTGCTTAATCATTGAAACGACGACTGCAATATTTATCCAATGCTATAAAATGTCATACCAAATTTTAAAATTAACAAAAAATCGGAAAATACACTTTAAATTTCAAACTAACAACAAAAGAAGCATTTTGTGTAAAGAGTTTCTTGACAGCTTGAATCTTGTGTAATCTTAGTTTTTGTTGTTTATTTTCCCACCCCTTTACAATTTTGTTAATTTTTTTTTATAAAATAATGCAAAATTGATCAATAAATAGATTGCCATCAAAAGAATTTAGTTAATTTGAATAAATAGCCAAAATATTTGTGTCTAAAGTCGAAAAATATGAATTTTTCGCTTTGTGTAAACTGTTTCTTGACAGACTGTATATATATTTTTTTTATGACTTAAATGATTATTTTACACCTTATTAACTGAATATAGCTATGCTTTAAGTTCAATAAATGTCGTAACATCTTATTTACACTCTTTTTCGCTTCACACAGTTTTTTCATAAAACATTTGTTTTGCTTTACACGGGTTTTTCAGGAACGTATCTACCGTGCAATGCGAGGTACAGGTGCAATAAAAATTCTAGAGACTTGAGATTTGGAATTTATACATATCATATATTTACGCCTACAAGGCGCCTGGCAAATTGGTATATTTTTTATATTTATTTATTATTCATTGATAGCAAGCAACACATGCAAACACATACACAGACATGCATATGCTCAAGCTACATTTCAAGTCTCTAGTATTTCATATACTGGATTGGTGCATTTGTGTAAATTGTGAGCGAAGGCGGCGTGACATCAAAAATTAAAAAATATGCGTATTCATTATACCAATCAACCACAACTTAGTGGACGATTCTATCTTGAGCGGTGAACACGCTAGGGCTCAAAAACGAAGCCAGAATTGCGATAGTTATTCTAGCCTTTGTGGCTTACGAATTTACGATTTTTATGAAAATTTCACCATATGTGTAAATACTTTTTTTTTTTTATTTTAAAAACCAAAATCACATATCTTCTACTGAACATACTTTTGAAGATTTTTGGGGAAACTTGGGGACATTATCCCAATGTAACAAAACCCGAAAAATATAGATAATAAAATGAATTAACTGACAATAATTATCGATAATAATTACTCAGGAATAGTAATCGAATTTTTGTAATATCAACACATTTTTGCAAGCGCGCAACATATTCGCATTGTTACTAAAGCGCCGAGATGCAAATTTAAAGTATGTAGCAGATCATTCAAAGACAATTCAAAAACAAGTAAGAAAACTCGAGGGTGCTCGCTCCGTGATACTCAGATCCCATCCGATCATAGTTTTTGAATATATCCCATAAGGCGTTTGTATAATCATATCAGGTAACTTAAATCTATGACAATGCTACTAATAATGTCAATCATAGAAGAATTATGCTAACAAATTCGAATAATAGATTATACCAACACACTTTTGCAAGCTCACAATAATTGTTCCGTTAGTATTAAAAAAGATGAATCGAAAATACAGTCTGTCAAGAAACAGTTATTCGCACTGCGGCACAAAATGCCGAGCGGAAAATTTAAAGTATGTATCAGATAATTCAAAGACTCAGTGTCAGCGACATACCTTATAAAAACCAGAAAGAAAACTCTAGTCGGAGGTGCCTCACTATGCGATACCCAGATCCGTTCCGATCATAGTTTTTTCTTAATATAGCCTATAACTCGTATGTAGAACCATATCACGCGGCTTAAATCTATGAACAATGTTACTAATGCCGATCAAAGAAGAATTATGCAAACAAATTCGACAAAAAGATTATACCAGCACACTTTTGCAAGCTCACAAGAATTGTTCCGTTATTATTAACGAAGAAGAATAGAAAACATATTCGCACTGCGACACACAACGCCGAGCGGCAATTGAAAGTAGAAAGTGATGTGGCCAAAAATTTTCTTTAATAACTTTTGTGTTTATAAACGGATTTTGATGAAACTTTCACCATATGATGCAAATAATTATTGTTCTTTTTTTAATGACCAAACACATATATATACATATATGCCATATTTGCCATTGAATATAATTTTATATCAAAAATATATAATTGTATATCCAATTGAATATAATTGTATATCATATGGTTTTAAATCGATAACAACTATTCAGGAATAGTTATCGATTTTCTGAAACAAATTCGATATGCGAATCGTATATACATAACAACAGAAAATTCAAGTCGCTAGCTCTTATAGGTTCTGAGATCGCCGTGTTCATACAGACGGACAGGGTTCAATCAACTCGTCTTGTCGTCCTGATCAAGAATATGGATACTTTATGGGGTGTGGGCCTCCTTCGGCCTGTTACATACTTTTAACAAAACTATTATTTCCCATTTTTAATAAGATCAGGGTATAAAAATATAAGAGATATTTTGTGTATATTAACAGATTTTGATGAAGCCTTCACGTAGCTATCGATATCTATCGAAAATCGAAATTAGGGTAAAAAAATCTGCAGGATTGATACGTTTTATGTACTTGATATTGATACAAGGAACAATAGGTAATTAACAGAGATTAAAACTTAATCTTCTAGTTCATGTGTGCGAATTGTATTTGTTCTGGTGTAAATTTGTCGATGGGCTTTTTCAAATCTTTAATATGCGAGAACCTTTCACGATATTCGTCGATTGACTCCTATATTAAGATCGAGTTCCTATCGCTGTAATCTTTTGTGTATTGTGCAATTGGAGGTCGTGTGTTTGATACATTATTGCAACAGTCTACCGATGACGTTAGGTCTGCTGAAGTCAGTTAAGGATGCCTGGAGTTCTTTGGCCGCTTTGCTGCTTCATGATATTTATGATAACAAACAAAGTTCCGGCCATGCAAACACAGAACCAAGACACGGCCAATTCATGCACAGTTAGCGCGTTGAGTTTTGAATTCAGCTCACTGAACGACTAGGGAATTACGTTTCATTAAAAGACTCAGAAAAGCGTTTATACACAAACAAGTAAGAAGACTCTAGTCGGCGCGCCCGACTAGGGGATACCCTAATCCCACCCGCTCTTAGTTTTCTAATATAGTCCATAACTCGTATGTACAACCATATCACGCGACTTAAATCTATGTCAATGGTACTAAGAATGTCGATCAAAGAGGAATTATGCAAAAAAATTCGACACAAGATTATACCAGCTCACTTTTGCAAGCTCACAAGAATTGTTCCGTTACAATTAAAGAAGAAGAATCGAAAACATATTCGCACAGCAAAGGCAATTGCGGTTCTAAGAAAATATGTTCGCGAGCATTTCCATGTATGTGTGTAAATGTATACATAATGAACATGTATAAGCGCCAGCTGCTGCAAAGCGCAGTTCAATCGCTGTTGATCTGGCCAAACATTTAGTTAATATAACTTTTGTGTTTATCAACGGATTTTGATAAAACTTTCACCATATGATTTAAATAATCGATGTAGTTTTCAAAAAGACTAAACATACCATAAATATTGCAACTGAAAATAATTTTCAAAATTGTGGGGAAATTTGTGGCCGGTATCCAAATGTAACAAAAACCGAAATTGGTAAAAATATACATAAAGTTACATGCAAAATTTGAAGACTCTAGCTCTTAAGATAAAAAATCATAACTGATTTTTCATATGGTCTTAAATCGATAACAAATATTCAGGAATAGTTATCGATTTTCTGAAACAAACTCGATATGCGCGTCCTATATACGCGCCTAACAAAAAAAAATTCAAGTCTCTAGCTCATATAGATTCTGAGATCGACGCGTTCATACATACGGACGGACGGACAGACAGACGGACAGGGCTCAATCAACTTGTCTTGTCGTCCTGATCAAGAATATATATACTTTTGGGGGTGTGGCACGCCTCCTTCTGCCTGTTACATACTTTTAACAAAAACATTATACCCTGTTTTCCCATTTTCAATGGGATCAGGGTATAAAAAAGTTATTTAAGAATTTAGTTTTCATAGAATGCAGGCCATGCATTTGCCGCGTAAACTGTGTCTATCAGCTACTCTTATGCATATGTATCATCAGAAATACTTTAAAATTAAATGATTTTCTATATTTCCTAAAAAAATATATATATAAATTAATTGAAAAAAATAGTATGGTTCTTAATGAAAGTATTGTGATAATATCTTACCATTTACAGGCGGCAGTAATCGTTTATCATAGCGTTTTTTCTCAAGTAATAAATCTAAGATCTCTTTATCTGAACTGGACTCATCGAATCTGCATATAAAAAATTAAATATAAATTGTAAAAAATTTATTGTACATAACTTGCGATCAATTGTTAGCATATTTAAACAAATTAAGAATATAATATATATAAGAATATAGTATACATACATATGCAACATGGTTTCGAAAGTTCAAAGTATAGCTTAGTTTCATGCAATTTGAATTCTGCCATTTTAATCATTATGAAATAAATATCATTTCACACTCCGCAAGCATCAAAATATTGTTTAATTTATCTTAGGGAAAAACAATATGTCGGTTCGTATGGACACAAAACATTTCCTAGCTATTAAAGCTCGACAATAGGAGCCTGACCAGTATTAAATGTATATACACTCAAGAATCTAATATTAGGCACTTATCGGAATGATTCTATTTATACCCTGAATCCATTAAAAATTAAATTTCAGGGTATAATGATTTTTTGAAAATGTTTGTAACAGGCAGAAGGAGGCATGCCACACCCCCAAACGGGGAAATTCTAGAGACTTGAAATAAAATACACAATGGTCGATAATACCTTACGCAGTACAAGTTTGTTTTTTTTTTTCGATAGCTCATCCCGTTTTCTAATTATCGAGAGCTATCGAAAATTTGGTTCTGTTATTGTGATAAGATAAATTCGTGCACTAAGTTGTGGTTGATTGCTATATTGAATACGCATATTTTGTCATCTTTTGATTTTTTATGCCACATCCCCTTCACCCACAATTCAACAAAAATTACAACTCAGGTATATTAAATGTCATTATTACTCTTCGAAAATATCATTAGGAACATATGTCTAGAAAAAAGTTATTAAACAATGAAGCCGCAGTGCTGCCGCCGCATAACTGCGCAGTATGCATATTGCGTATCTCCTAGTCGAGTCGTCTCGACTAGAGTTTTCTTACTTGTTTTTATTTCAATACGATAAACAATACAATAATAAACAATTGTTTATCCATTTATATTTATTCTTTTTTTTTTTCAAAATAACTATTTTTTATTGAACAACGTTAACAAAAAACATGACCGAAACAAGAATGGACACTCTTATCAAGCCGGCTCGACTAAGAGATGCCCTGAATCAACTTGACCAATATATAATCATTTAAAGTGTGTGCAAACAAAACATGAACACACACGCACATGTATACATACATGTATACTCACGCATATGCATGCATTCTGCTTACTGCCTTTACGTAGCGGCAACGCACTATTAAAATTTCATTTTGCAATAAGTCTTTTTCTAGATTTACGTTTTTAATGAAATTTTTAGGAAATAATTATTAAATTCACATGTGCTTTTCTGCTACATTTTAAGTATCTAATCACAAACACAAAGCCAAATTATCGATAATAAGGAAATAAGTTGAGTTATCGAAATAAAAAACTCGTATAGCGTATGATATTAACGAGCAATCTGTTTATTATTTCAAGTCTCCAGCTTTTGTGGCTTACGAAATCCACGTGTTCATACGGACGGACAGACGAACATTGTTAGATCAGCTTGTCGAGCTGATAGAGAATATATATACTTTATGGAAACCAATATAACAATATATAGAAAATGCACATGTAAAGGCGCCAGCTTGGATCTGCGCGCTTTGCCTATCGTGTGTGGTTTCTAAGTGGCCGAATGTATTTTTTAATAATTTTTGTGTTTACCAACGGATTTTAATGAAACTTTCACAATATGATGGGGCATAGTATTAAAATTTAACAAAAACCGAATTTTGTTAAAATATACATCAAGCTAAATGCATTTTGTTACTATAGCTTTTAAAATTAACAAGTAAGAAAACTCTAGTCGGCGCGCCCGACTAGGGGATACCCTAATCCCACCCGCCCTTAGTTTTCTTAATATAGTCAGTCCATAACTCGTATGTACAACCATATCACGCGACTTAAATCTATGACAATGGTACTAAGAATGTCGATCAAAGAGGAATTATGCAAACAAATTCGACACAAGATTATACCAGCTAACTTTTGTTAGCTCACAAGAATTGTTCCGTTACTATTAAAGAAGAAGATCGAAAACATATTCAGCGCCTGCGACTGCGACACACAGCGGCGAGCGGCAATTGGAAGTAGGTAGCAAAAACAAATCAAACACAATTCGACCCAAACTCAAAGGCAATTGCGGTTCTTAGAAAATTTGTTCGCGAGCATTTGCATGTATGTGTGCACATGTATACATTCTGAACATGTATAAGCGCCAGCTGGTCTCTGTGCGCTTTGCAGTTCAATCGCTGTTGATCGCTGTTGTTTAATAACTTTTGTGTCTATCAACGGATTTTGATGAAACTTTCACCATATGATTTAAATAATTGATGTAGTTTTCAAAAAGACCAAACACCCCATATATTTTGCAACTGAAAATAATTTTCAAAATTGTGGGGAAATTTGGGGCCGGTATCCAAATGTAACAAAACCCGAAATTGGTAAAAATATACTTAAAGCTAAATGCAAAATTTGAAGACTCTAGCTCTTCAGATAAAAAATCATAACTGATTTTTCATATGGTTTTAAATCGATAACAAATATTCAGGAATAGTTATCGATTTTCTGAAACAAACTCGATATGCGCGTCCTATATACGCGTCTAACAAAAAAATTCAAGTCTCTAGCTCTTATAGGGTCTGAGATCGACGCGTTCATACATACGGACGGACGGACGGACGGACAGACAGACGGACAGGGCTCAATCAACTTGTCTTGTCGTCCTGATCAAGAATATATATACTTTTGGGGGTGTGGCACGCCTCCTTCTGCCTGTTACATACTTTTAACAAAAACATTATACCCTGTTTTCCAATTTTCAATGGGATCAGGGTATAAAAAGATAAAAATTTTAACTGGTTTTTCATAAGTTCTTAAATCTATAACAATTATTCAGGAATAGCTATTGATTTTACACCGTATACACGGGCCTATTAAGTCTCTAGCTCTTAAAGGGTCTGAGATTGACGCGTTCATACATTCGAACTGGGCTCAATCAACTCGGCTTATCGTCTTGATCAAGAATATATATTATTTATGGGGTGTGAAACTCCTTCTTCTGCCTCTTACATACATTTAACAAAACCAAAATACCATTTTTTCCCATTGGGATCAAGGTATAAAACAGACGCCGCAAGAGTCTGCGTGCACTTCAATTAATCTGTATCGGTAGCGATTGGATTTTTTGCATATTTTTTCACTCTTTTTTATTCTTTCTCGTTGTTCTAAGAAATTTTTCATTACTATGAAAAAATTATGAGCCTAATGTCTCATGGCGGCTAAGGAAAAGAAAATCTGTGTAGAAAATTTAAAAATTATACTAAAATATTGGTTAAATGGCAAACCCTCCCTAGAAGTTGGAAAATTGGTATTGAGAATACATTCTTGGTGTCAAGGGTATTCATGGTAATGTTGATCGTTCCGGCCGGTTATCAAGTGTTACTAGTTGGAAACCGAAAATATCAGAAGTGAATAGGAAACAAGTAACGAAACTCTAGTCCAGACGGCTCTTCTAAGAGATACCCTCCTTTGAGCTGTAATACCAATCATTAAAAGTTTCAATTATTTATGAAATTTAATTGTGGGCGAAGGGGCAGGCTAGGCAGGCTAGGCTTCAAAAACAAAACGATATTTTGTATAGTTATCGATTATAAGGAAATGAGAAGAGTTATCGAAAAAAAATAAGAAAACACAAGTCGGGGTGCCCGCTAGAGGATACCCAAATCCCGCCCGCTCTTAATTTTTTAATATACACAGTAAATTGTATGTACAAAATGTTTAATAAATACAAAAAAAAATTTACTTAAATATGTCGTATCTAATAACAGCGCCACGTTACTACCTGAATATTGGCCAGAAATTTTAAAACTAAATAACATTTATTCAATTTATATTTAATAAAAATATAACAAATATTTTGGTTCGCTCGGGATTTTAACCTCGAACTCATTGCATTTAGATTTAAAAAGCAGTTCATAACGCAATCACTTTGTAATACTTAATTCTTAGAATATAAATTTCTGCTGGTGCTGAGACAAACAGTTGATTGTGCGTCGCCCGCTTGCAAAGTAACTAAACATTAAATTTTGATGATCACCAAATGATTTTAATATTTTTTTTATACCCTGATCCCATTGAAAATGAGGAAACAGGATATAATGGTTTAGTTAAAAGTATGTAACAGGCCGAAGGAGGCGTGCCAATAATGTATCAATGTAAGGTTGTGACTGTTACAGAAGCCCAAAAATCAGCTTAAATAGCCTCCTCAATCTCCTAACCTGAATCCTATTGAGCATCTGTAGAATTTATTTTAGAGTAGGATTAGACAGTGCATCTTAATTAGAATCCAAGGGGTCCCTCAAAATGAGCCGATGAATTGAAATGTAGGCAGACTTTCGCGACGTCTTTTTTTGGCAAAGTTTTTTGTTATCGTTGTTTGTTTAATAAAAATATTATAATTTTCAATAAAACAAAAATATAAGTAAGTGATAAGTAATTAGTGGTTAAATAAGTAAGCAATGCTATAAAAAAAAAAAAAGAAAAGATTCCGATAACTACTGTATAGTAGATTCTAAAGACTGAGCACGAAAAAAATATTTTTCTGGCATACGAGGTAACAACTTAGAAATAATAGTTTTGAGATGGCCCTAATCAAATTTTTTCCAACTTGGCATATTGAAAACTTAATGTAATTTCCAATTGTTAGGAACCTTATTGACAAAGGCATTACGGGACTATAGTATCATGAGCCTAACTGAAATGTTTTACTTATGCAGAGTTTTGTACATGTTCTGCGATTTTAAAATGATTGTTTTTCAACACTTGCACCGTAAATCGAAAAGGTTTTTAGAGAGCTTTCAACAATACCCCTCGTATGTTTCCCAGTTTAATAGGTAATAGTTTTTCTTAAATATTAAATTTAATATATCCATATTTGCTTTAGTGAGCGTATCAGGATAATCTTAGCACTTAACAAACACATTATTTCTAGTGTGTAACTTCAATCAACCGATGAACGACATCAAGACGTAATTTGATCAAAACCAATACCAAAATCATTACTTCTTTTAGACAAATAAGATGAACTAGTCATTAAAGCTAATTAAAAATGTAATAGCTTAAAATCAACTTAATATAAATTTGAAAAACTTAAAAATAATTGCGCAAAAAAAATTTTGGAATATTTTTCTTTTATTAATTTACAGTTCTTATAACTTTTTTACTTAATTGCGCAAAAAAAATTTTGGAATATTTTTCTTTTATTAATTTACAGTTCTTATAACTTTTTTACTTTTTAATTAATTTTTTTTTTTATCTTAAAACTTACTTTGACCAATCGATGCTGTAAATGAAAGAAATTTAGAAGAGTGTAAATATAAATTTGGTATAAAACACCTACATTGTTTAATATATATTAATATATTAAAAAGTTAATACATATATAAATATATAAAGTTATAAATAATGTTAAGAGTTTTTTAAGGACAGGCTTATAACATACATTTCGTAAGCCTATAGGATAATGACTTACATAGGATGCTTATCAATTGCTACCGTTTCCGATTGTGTGGCAGCGGCCGTGGATGGCGTCGCCAGATAGCACAGCATCAGTATAACGCTGGATGCCGCATAGAAGCTAAACGACTGGTTATATTGCTTATAATGCTGTGCCAGATACTGATATCCAGCAAGTAAGGTGGATATAATTGCGGCTGACATAGTTACGGGTACAATAGATCTGGCGAAATTGCTCACACATAAAGTTAGATAGGCAAATAGTCGGTCCATATCCCTATTGCCCAAATTGGTCTCTTTTTCCTGGCACCGCGGACTTTTATTTTCTGAAGTATTTGTTATTTCAGCTTCAATATGGCAGTTAGATACTCCATCCAGTAATGACTCTGAAGCAATTTTGTTAGATTTACCAGAGCAAGTTCCACATCCTCCGGACGTATAATTCGGATACCAACTGCATCGTCGGCAGCCCCAATGCTCATTTTTTTTTTTAATTTTTTTGCTGTGGCGGTTTGAGCAATGTAATTGAAAAGAGCTTGGCTGACTCTGAATATTGATTGTAAGAACTGCTTTACAGCTACCCAATGCGGCCTTGTTGTCGTGCGTTATTTGAAAAAACGCTTGTTTCTGTTGCTCCGGTAAAAGCACATTAACTTCTGCCTTTAAATGCTTAGCGGGAACTTTTTCTTTTTTATTTTTATGGCTTTGTTGGCAGCTATCGCTAGTGTTAACCCAAGAATTTTTTTGTATGTATTTTGTTGAATTTTGATTGGGCTGCTCTCTATTTGATTCAAAGTTGCAGCCCATGGTACGAGAACTGCAAATAAATTTGAAAATCATTTATATTTGAATAGTTTTTGATCATGGGTAATCTACTTATAGCGTCATCAATAATAAACTGAGTAACTGAATAACTTAGGTTTTATTTTTCCGATAACCTCATCCCTTTTCCTTATTATCTATAACTATGTAAAATTTGATTTGTTTTTGGTGTCTAGAATGCACATCGTTTCAGATAAAAGTAATTTTTGGTTGATTGCTATAATGAAAATCCATATTTTTATGTCTTCTGATACCACCCCTTTCGACCACAACTTAGTGCAGGATTCTATCTTAAACAGTGTGCACGATACTTATCGATAATAAAGAAATTATTCGAGATATCGAAAAAAAGTTAAACTCGTATATCGTATGGTATTATAGAGCTTTCTGTTTTTATTTGAAGCTCCAGTTTTTGTAGTTTACGAAATCGACAAATAGACAAATAGGTGAGCAGAGCTGGCTCTACTCAGCTCTTCGAGCTGATCAAGAATATATGTACTGTATGGGGTGTGGCACGCCTCATTATGACTTTCATAAATTTTCATAAAAATATTCTACTCTGAAACTTAATTTTCAACGTTATCAAGCAAAATTTTTTGACCAAAGATTAAGTGACCCTTAGCATAATTGAACGAAACGCACAGGTCAGATGAGCCAAACTGGCACCGGTCTTTTATATTCTATGAATTGAGGATTACTCACAAATCTCGTCTATCGAATAATAACTATTTGAGATTTTTCAAGTAAGCACATATTTGTTGTCGTCTCATCTATATGAGCAACTCCTTTACATGACGATCGAGTTGAAAATTTCATGTTAAATTTATATTTTAAATATCTATCGATTTTCTGATATGCGCCTACCATATTCAAACATAACAAAAATAAGGCGTCATTAGCTCTTATAGTTTCTGAGATCACCACATTCGTACATATTGACAGTCGGACGGGCGGACAGATAGACAGGCGGACTGGGCTCAATCAACTCGCCTTGTCGACCTAATCAAGAATAAATATACTTCATGCGTTTTAGCACGGCCCTTTCTGCATGTTACATACATTTTTATTAAATACATTATACACTTTTTTTTTAATTTTCATTGGGCGTATAATTATTTCAGAACGTTTACATTTTGATGTTTCATTTTTCGGCATTTTCACAATTTCACAAGAAATATTTTGTTCGCTTATTAGATATTCGTATTACTAATGTTTTTTTCGTTTTCGTTATAGTTGATGCTCTCGTCGCATATCCCATTCTTGTCAGGCTGCCTTGACCCTCATATTAAAAAATACAAAAAGTATAGCTAAAAATAAAAATAGCACGAAGGTGAAAATTGATTTATAAGAGAGTGGTTCGTTGCCTACAGTGAGGTTCCCAAATGATTTTAGTTCTTATTTATTAGTATTAACATTTATATTTCTTCAATTTGTTTCAAAATATTTTTTTCTGTTAACTTTAATACGTGAAAAGAAATGTACTGACATTTAATATATTGCTTGAATTTAAGTATTATTAATAGTGCATTGTATTTATTATTCTTATATTATTTTTTGGTTTATATTGCTTTATTGAATAAACTTCACTTCTTTACTACTGGGTTCTCTACTGAAATATACTTTACATAATTCACCATGCATTTGTATGTAACAAAAAATAACTAACCCAATTGGGTTAAGAGAGAAATTAAGCAAGACATAGCACAAGAAAAATATTAAATTATTCAGATACTTCGATTTTAATTTTAAAATGTTCGTTGCACTTTGTAAGGCTTCAAAAATTTATACTAAAAAAAAATTCATAATAAACATAAACAAAAATATTTTCTTAATTCTCTTTTTGTTTATTAATGTATATATATATATATATATATATATATATATATATAAGATAGATATATATATAAAGAAAGCTTTATTCACTTATTGCTTAGATTTTTGTGTTGGTTTAATGTCAATACCATGTAACACTCAATTTTATTTTCCGTTTTGCAGTGCTGTTGTGTTGCTAACCCGATACGAACTGAGCGTCAATTGGTAAAATGTCTTCTTCGTTTCTTGTTATTCTGAGTTCGGCAACCAATTCTCGCTCTAAAGCTCGTAGCAGGTCCTCTCGCTAAGCTTTGTAATAAAAGCTTTATATTATAATTGATTTTCATAAAGTGCATATGTTCTCTTATTCGAGGAAAAATGCAGTCTTTTCATACATTCTCTTTTTCATACATTCTCTTTCTTAAAAACTACCGATTTATGTACATATGTATGTACATATGTATGTACATAGCTACCGCCCACAATATTTAATCAGTGTTCCACAATGAAACATGGAAACATATGACGTAATTATATAAAAGTGCTTCATTTTCATATTACAGGATAAAACAAAAAAGATATATAAAATATATCGTACCACTGAAACGTATCTGTTCAATGATTTTATATTCTCGGAATCTTCTCAATAAAAATAACATTAATATTCACATAATGCTCATATCCTATTAACAAAACATTGATGTTTTGATTTTGGTGCCACATCCGATTAAGTTAAAGTATGAAACTATAGTCACCCCTGATACATTCACAAAACTCGCTATAACTTTGGGAAAAAAAAAAAATGTTTTGATGGAGATTAATTTTTTAACTACACAATAGCATTTAAAATAATAGTTACAATTTATTTATTTCTAATATTACAGCTAAGAAACTAAAAATATTAATAAATTTACGGTTACAAAAGTCACCGTACTCTTAATAATAATATGAACTAATTAACTATTAAGATGATATTGCTAACTAATAAACTTAGTATCTAGTAGGATATACTTTCATTTTAATCCTTTTTCTGAGGCGATTTGACTTTGACATAACTAGCTTTTCTATGTAATTGACATAACTAGCTTTTCTATGTAATTTCAAGTCCGAATCACTCTTGATGCAGTGCCTCTCCCAGCAGGTTTTTGCTATTGATGTGGTGCTCTATTGGGTTTATGTCTGGACCTGTGGTGGCGTCTCCAATAAATGAGGCGTGTTGTAGGCGAAATAGAGAAATGTATAAGCATTATGCTTACGGTCATTATTTTGTTGGAAGTAATAATTTGACCCTCTACCAAGTTTCTCAACACTACTTTTAAAATTTCTCTTGAGGATGTCGTTATAGGTATATTGTTGCATCACTCCGTCAAAAAACTTCCAGATTCCAACGCTCGATGCAGCTATGCAACTCCAAACCATAAGTCCACCGCCGCCATGCTGTCTTGTATATTTTGGCTTCCAAAACTTTTCCACACGCGTAGGAGCCGTCGTTACGTTACATATGCCTTAACAAAGTCCACACGCTTTCTTCTCTTTACTAAATTAACGTATGGATTTTGCGAGGAGTGTAAGACCTTGCTTATTTCAGATGCAATAATTACGGCGCTGGAAAAAGATTCATCGTCCACCAAATGATTTATAATCCGGTTGTCGCGATCGGAAAGTGCATACGGTCTAATATTATTTTTGATACACCCACCGTATTAAAACTGTTTAGATGGTTGACTGTTTATAACGGTTTTTGTGAAAATTTATAAGGGGTACGGTGACTTCAGCTGCACACTGTATGTATATTGATGATCAGGGCAAGTCGAGTTAATCTAGCCCTTTATCTTTTATCTTTAAATTGCATTTACGTATATGTACATTTTACACAATTTCGGTTTTTGTTATATTTGGATAGCGGTCACAACTTTCCCCAAATTCTTCAAATTAAAGTTCAGTTGAAAATATTTCCTATATGTGACAAATGTTGCATTTTTATAAGGCATAGAAAAATTCTGTCGAATATTTTAATCATATGATAAAAGTTTTCTTACAAACCATTGAAAAATACAAAGGCTATTACGCGAAATGTTTGACTACTTAGCAAATGCGCAATCGCAATTGCGTCTGAATTGGGGTCGAATTGTGTTTGAATTGGATTTGAATTGTCTTTGAATAGTCAAGTACCTCCAATTTTAGATTTGGCTCTCGGTGCTATGTACAGCAGTGAAATAAGTACATGTACATATGAATGTACAAATATGTTTTCAATTATTGCATCTTTAAAAGTAAATGAACAATTGTTGCGGCATACTAATGTGTGTTTTTAATATGTATATATTCTAAAAATAGTTTTGCATATTTCTTAGATCGGCATTTTTAGTATCATTGTCATAGATTTAGTCGCGTGATTTGACTTTACATACGAGCTATGCACTATATTCAGAAACTAGATAGAGCTATTGAATTCGAGTATCTCCTGGTCGGGCACCCAGACTATAGTTTTCTTACTTGTTATACCCTGATTCCATTGAAAATGGGAAAACAGGGTATAATGGTTTTGTTAAAAGTATGTAACAGGCAGAAGGAGGCGTGCTACACGCCATAAAGTATATATATTCTTGATCAGGCAGATAAGCCAAGTTAATTGAGCCCTGTCCGTCTGTCTGTCCGTCCGTCCGTCCGTCCGTCGTTTTTTGTAACATTTGGATACCAGCCCCAAATTTCCAAAAATTTTGAAAATTATTTTCAAGTATGGCATATATGTATAGGGTGTTTGGTCTTTTTAAAAACAACAATAATTATTTGAAGCGTATGGTAAAAGTTTAATCAAAATCCGTTGATAAACACAAAAGTTATTAAACAAAATGTTCGGCCAGATCAACAGCGATTGAACTGCAAAGCGCACAGAGACAAGCTGGCGCTTATACATGTTCATTATGTATACATGTGCACACATACATTCAAATGCTCGCGAAAAAATTTTCTAAGAATCGCAATTGCTTTTGAGTTTGGGTCGAATTATGTTTGAATTTTTTTTGCTACCTACTTTCAATTGCCGCTCGGCGCTGTGTGTCGCTGTGAGAATATGTTTTCTTACTTGTTTTTTAATAGTAATGGAACAATTCTTGTGAGCTTGCAAAAGTGTACTAGTATAATCTTTGTGTCGAATTTGTTTGCATAATTCCTCTTTGATCGACATTCTTAGTACCATTGCCATAGATTGAAGTCGCGTGATATGGTTGTACATACGAGTTATAAACTATATTAAACAAGTAACAAAACTCTAGTCGAGACCGCGCATTTTGTCATTTTTTGATTTTTGAAGCCACGACCCTTTCGCCCACAATTCAACAAAAATGACAACTCGCGTATATCAAATACTAGAGATTTGAAATTTGGCAAATAGGTTCATTTGAATATCATAATCACTCCCCGAAAATTTCATTAAGAACATATGTATGTCGAGAAAAGAAGTTAGTAAACCATAAAGTTTTAATAGTACAGCCTCTTCTGCAGCCGCAAAACTGCGCAGTAAGCAAATATGCTTACGTAATAACGTGAATGCATATGTTTCTGTGTGTGCATGTGTTGTTTACTATTAATGAATAAGTGAAACTTTTTATGATTGGTATTACAGCTCAATGGATTCAGGGTATCTCTTAAACGTTCACACCGTTCAAAGTTGTGGTTGATTGCTTTATTGAACACGCATATTTTGTCGTCTTCTGATTTTTTATGCCACGTCCTCTTTGCCCACAATTCACCAAAAATGACAACTCACATATGCTAAATTCTAGAGGCTTGACGTTTGACAAGAATGGTACATTTGAATAACATAATTTCTTCCTAAAAATATTAATACAAACCTATGTCTAAACAAGTAACGAAACTCTAGTCGAGCCTGCTCGACTAAGAGATACCCTGAATCCATTGAGCTGCAATACCAATCATTAAGAGCTTCATTTATTCATTAATAGTAACCAACACAAGCACACACACACACACAAACATATGCATGCACGTAATATGCTCACTGCGCAGTATTGCGGCTGCAGCAGAGGCTGTGCTATGGAAACTTTATTGTTTAATAACTTTTTTTTTTGACCTATGTTCTTAATGAAATTTTCGAAGAATGATTATGACATCCAAATGTATCTATTTGCCGAATTTCAAGTCTAGTATTTGATATACGTGAGTTATCGTTTTTGTTTAATTGTGGGCGAAAGGGGCGTGGCATCAAAAATGACAAAATGTGCGGATTCAATATAGCAACCAAACACAACTTAGTGCACGATTCTATCTTTAACGGTGTGCACGCCAGACCTCAAAAACAAAGCGATATTTTCGATAGTTATCGATAAAAAAGAAATGGGATGAGTTATCGAAAAAAAAAATAAACTCGTACAGCGTATGGTATTATCGAGCATTTTGCTTTGTATTTGAAGTCTCTAGCTTTTGTGGTTGCAGAAATCCAGGTGCTTACACGGACGGACGGACGGACAGACGGACAGGGCTAGTTCAACTCAGCTCATGGAGCTGATCAAGAATATATATAATTTATTGGGTGTGGCACGCCTCCTTCTGCCTGTTACATACATTTGCACAAAAACATTATACCCTGAAATTTCCATTTTCAATGGATTCAGGGTATAAAAAAACTGATTAAGCAACTAAGTTTTTATAGAACCGTCTATGGTGCAGCCGCATCGCCGTGCATTTGGGTGCGTGCGTATGCATGTGTGAATGTTTTGTTTGCTATTATGAATAAATAAAACTTTTAATGAATCTCAAAGGATTCAGGGTCCCTCTTAGCCGAGATTTCTCAACTATTTTTTTGTTACTTTTATGTACCCTGATCCATTGAAAATTAAATTTAATGTTATTGTCAGTTCTGCTTGAGAAGGAGGCGTGCCAAACCCACTAAATTATATATATTTGGCCATGTCCGTCTGTCCGCCCGTGTAATCGCCTGGATTTTGGAAACCACAAAGGCTGGAAACTTGAAATAAACAAGTAACGAAACTTTATTCGAGACGGCTCAACAAAAAGATACCCTGAATCCTTCGATCTGTAATTCCAATCATTTAAAGTTTCATTTATTCATTCATAGCAAACAACACATGCACACACACACACACATGCTTACGTACGCACATACGCATATGCACGCAATATGCGTACTGCGCAGTTGTGAGGCGGCAGTGCTGCAGCAACAGCATAGGCTGTACTTAATAGTTCAATAAGTTTTTTTCTAGACATACGTTCTTAATGAATTTTTTTGCCTATTTCCCAAATTTAGCTAGTATTTGATAAACGGGATTTGTGAATTTTTTGTAAATTGTAGGCGAGGGGGCGTGGCATCAAAAATCTAAAGCTGAAAAAATAGGCGTATTTATTATAGCAACCAACCACAACTTGTGGTTCTATCTTGAGCGGTGTGCACGCTAGGCCTCAAAAACCAAGCGATGATATCGATAGTTATCGATTATAAGAAAGTGGGATGAGTTATCGAAAAAAACTCGTACAGCGTATGGTATTATTTTGTATTTTATTTCAAGTCTTACACAGTCAGACGAACAGACGGACAGGACTAGTTCAAAGAATATATATACTTTATGGGGTGTGGCACTTCTGCTTCTGTCTTTTACATACATTTACACAAAATCATTATACTCTGAAATATAATTTGCAATGGATTCAGGGTATAACAAGTAAGAAAACTCTAGTCCGAGGTGCCCGACCACGCGGATCCTTGCCGATCATAGTTTTTGAATATAGAATATATATAATATATAACTCGTATGTAGAGCCATATTAAGCGACTTAAATCTATGACAATAGTACTAAGAATGTCGATCAAAGATTAATTATGCAAACAAATTCGACACAAAGATTATACCAGGACACTTTTGCAAGCTCACAAGAATTGTTCCGTTACTATTAAAAAAGAAATATCGAGAACTTAGCACTGCGACACACAGCGCTGAGCGGAAAATTAAAATTAGGTAGCAAAAACAATTCAAACACAATTCGAACATAAATTCAAACACAATTGCGATTCTTAGAAAAAAAGTGAAGACAGTTGGAACACCGACCAGGCAACATCATTGACCTATCTCAAATCCAAGCTATTATTGACAATGTCAGCAGAAAGGCACTGGCACAACAGCAAGCCCCAATGCAGTCCCAAATAAACTCGCAAAACTTGCTAAACTAGATGCAAGCACACATATCAAAATGTGGCCGTTATCCCAAATGTCAGATGCGATATACCGCTTGACATTATAAAGTCTGTGCCTTAGTAGCAACCTATAATATATAATATCTATAATTCGGTGCTAAATTCTGATGATATTTTGGCTAGAATATACTGCTCCTATTCCCACAAAACATCGTTACACCTATTGAGGCACAATCTAGAATTGGTCAGACAAGGTGACATGACTCTAGTAATTTAATGTCACACGAACAAGAAGAGTCGATTTGCTCAACGCTGAAATTAGGGTCGACGTCTTGCACACCTTTATTTCTGGTCTAAGAAAACAACTCAGATCCGCTCTAGCCTTTGCCAGAGAGGCGGAAGCCAGCATTGAATGATGTATATATGCCAATTCATATGCTAAAGTCGTTTAAGAACAAACTCAAGCCGCTGAAAACAGCAAAAATCGATCAAAAACGATAGGGAAGAGCATGGATAATAAATTTTAAACGCAAGGACAGGACAGGACGCTTCACAAGAGCAACCTAACAAAAAAAACCAAGCGCACGCTCCGCAACAAATGTAGTTAGACTCCTCCAAGTAAAGACAGTGTACAAACTACAGCCAGCACCAACAGAATGAGTCAAGAAGAGAAAACAGGCCTAAGAGAACACTAAAAGTGCTAATTGTCACAGACGCGGAAAAAAATTATGTCAATCCTGTAAAGGAGCCATAAAGTTGGTCTAGAAGCCATTCTCTGTGAATTCGATCCACGGATTCACTGAAAAAATGTTTAATGACCATTAATTCTGAAAGACGCACGCTTCCCACTAAAACGCAACTGGGTCCTGTCCCAAAACAAAACCCGCCTCCTGATTACCTACACTGATAAGAATAATATACTAAAAATTCTTAAAGAAGTTGTAAACACGGAGTTGTAAACGCTATCCATTGTGACCTCCCGACATTAGCAAGTTCCAGCACGAATTAATCCTCTACTTTTCTTCTACTCAGTTTTGATTCTGCAAAAATTTTGTGTAAGATTTAGCCGATAAAAGTGAACAGCTGGCTAACCGATAACTTTTTTTAACTTGCATAGACAAGTTCAACCGATAATGTCCAGAACAATTGTCCCCTTGTTGCAAATTCTAAATACGTTTCCTAAAACTAAAACAATATATTGCGATAACGAACCCGCATTCAACTCTGAAACCATGTCGTCCATGTTGAAGAACCAATACGACATTGGCATTGTAACCTCCTCTTCATAGCTCACTCTACTGGGCAGAAAATAAAAGCAAACCTAAGAACGTCTGTCTTAATTATGGGGAGGGTGGTCCACAAGAACAACCTGAAATAGTTTTTCATTTAGTTAGATGTAAAAGCATCAAAATAAAGCATCATAGCCACCACAATTAAAACTCCAGGCAGATAGCTGTAAACTACGAAACTCGGAAACAGATAAATACTATAACTGGCACTGTATTTTATCAAAACACCATCTACGTCTAGGCGAAAACACACTGGCCGAATGCGAAAGAGACACCCTTCCAATCACCGAATACATCCAGACCACGCACTATTGCTTTTGCGAGCGGTAAAGACGCGAAATCTGTGTGAGTTCTCTCCACGCGGAAAACATGGTCCAATGCCACACACAGTCTAGTTATCTGAAAGAAATAATGCCCATCGATGACGGCGTTATCATCATCAACGAGGCGACTGACCGCGTCCGCTCAGACGACGGTCCAGAGATACTCGTGAAGTGAACCCACTTAGTAATCTTCGAACGATTAGCGATCATTAACGGTCCCGAATTTGTAAACAAACGAAAAACCGTGCCTGGCATCGTGGGATCACCGCTCCTAAACATCGGCCATGACTTATCTCTAAGTATTCCATTACTGCACCGAATGAGCAATGATAATGTGACTCTCGTCTGTGTAAGAATATTTTAGTTTGATTCGAAATAAAGAAGACAACAGTCGCCTAAATCTTACTCCGGCACACAGCCGTAACCAATGTCATTATTAAAATATATGACTGAGCCACACGTCCAGTAATCAGCAAAGGAGACGAAGCCAAGTCCTCCAACGTAATCTTCTTAACACGTTCTTAATTTCCCTAGAAGGATCACCGCGTTCCAACGTCTCGACGAAACTCCACTGGACATCGTGGGATCTCCGGAAACACTTAATTTGCATATGCCCCTGTACCTCGCTTTGAACGGTAGATACTTTCCTAACAAAATCGTGTAAAGCGAAACATTATATGAAAAACGTGTAAAGCGAAAAAGAGTGTAAATAAGATGTTATGACATTTATTGAACTTAAAGCATAGCTTTATTCAGTTAATAGGATGTAAAAGAATCATTTCGAGCCATAAAAAATAGAAATAGGTTAAAATACAATTTTTTTTTTTGGTTTGAATTTAATGATAAGTTCTCTCTTTGTTAAAATTTTATGACAGAATACCATGTAGTGTTGCCAGAACTATATACATTATCAAAGCATTAAGAAATAATGTCCTGTAATATTGCCAGATTTAAAGTAATCTAAAAATAATTAGTAGTAAATATTAAATTAAAGTAAATAATCAATTTTTTTTTTTCTTTTGAAAACCGTGAGGTATAGATGTAATATGTTTACAAGATCGCAGGATCAAAATGGCGAGGGCTGATTAAAATCGCCATGATTTAGAATATATATTCTTTATTTTGCAAGGCACGCCATCTTCTGCGTTATACATTGCATAAGATCATCACAGACTTTAATGGTTTTCTGAAAATATATATGTAACCGGTACTTGCCATTTTTAATGATTATCATTAATACTTATTTAAGTTTTACTAAAATCTAAGCAATATTTATACAATAAAACTCACTTATTACTTTATATAATTCCATTAACATTTATATCAATACACTTATACCTACTTATACTTATACTTATACTTATACTTATACTTATACTTATACTTATACTTATACTTATACTTATACTTATACTTATACTTATACTTATACTTATACTTATACTTATACTTATACTTATACTTATACTTATACTTATACTTATACTTATACTTATACTTATACTTATACTTATACTTATACTTATACTTATACTTATACTTATACTTATACTTATACTTATACTTATACTTATACTTATACTTATACTTATACTTATACTTATACTTATACTTATACTTATACTTATACTTATACTTATACTTATACTTATACTTATACTTATACTTATACTTATACTTATACTTATACTTATACTTATACTTATACTTATACTTATACTTATACTTATACTTATACTTATACTTATACTTATACTTATACTTATACTTATACTTATACTTATACTTATACTTATACTTATACTTATACTTATACTTATACTTATACTTATACTTATACTTATACTTATACTTATACTTATACTTATACTTATACTTATACTTATACTTATACTTATACTTATACTTATACTTATACTTATACTTATACTTATACTTATACTTATACTTATACTTATACTTATACTTATACTTATACTTATACTTATACTTATACTTATACTTATACTTATACTTATACTTATACTTATACTTATACTTATACTTATACTTATACTTATACTTATACTTATACTTATACTTATACTTATACTTATACTTATACTTATACTTATACTTATACTTATACTTATACTTATACTTATACTTATACTTATACTTATACTTATACTTATACTTATACTTATACTTATACTTATACTTATACTTATACTTATACTTATACTTATACTTATACTTATACTTATACTTATACTTATACTTATACTTATACTTATACTTGTACTTGTACTTGTACTTATACATACATTTGCACAAAAACCATTATGCCGTGAAGGGATTCAGGGTATAAAAAGTAAGAAAACTCTAGTCGGGGTGCCCGACTAGGGGATATCCTAATCCCACCCGCTCTTAATTTTTTAATATACACAGTAAATTTTATGTACAAAATAATTAATATATACAAAAATAAATTTACTTAAATATGTCGTTTCTAACAACAGCCCCACGATACTACTTGAATATTGAACCGGAAATTTTAAAACTAAATAACAATTATTCAACTTATATTTAATAAAAATATAACAAATATTTTGATTCACTCGGGATTTCAACCTCGACCTCACTTCAGGCGTTTTCTGAAACAAACGGACAGACGGACGGACGGACAGGGCTCAATTAACTTATCTTGTAGTCCTGATCAAGAATATGTATACTTTATCAGCAAATCGATAGCTATTCCAGAATAATTGTTATCGATTTAAAACTATATGAAAAAACAGTTATGATTTTTTATCTTTTTTATCTTAAGAGCTAGAGTCTCCAAATTCCGCATGTAGCTATATATATATTTTTACCAATTTCGGTTTTTGTTACATTTGGATACCGGCCCCAAATTTCCCCACAATTTTGAAAATTATTTTCAGTTGCAATGTATATGGGGCGTTTGGTCTTTTTAAGAACTACATCAATTATTTAAGTCATATGGTGCAAGTTTCATCAAAATCCGTTGATAAACACAAAAGTTATTAAACAAAATGTTTGGCTACATCAACAGTAATTGAAACGCAAAGATCACAGATACAAGCTGGCGCTCATACATGTTCATTATGTATACATGTGCACACATACATACATTCAAATTTTTGCGAACAATATTCTAAGAATCGTTATAACGTTGTGTTTTTGAATTGTTTTTGCTACCTAATTTCAATTTTACGGTCTGCGCTGTGTGTCGGAGTGCGAATATGTTTTAGATTATTCTTCTTTAATAGTAACGTAAAAATTATTGTGAGCTTGCAAAAGTGTGTTGGTATAATCTATTTGTCGACTTTGTTTGCATAATTAATCTTTAATCGACTTTCTTAGTACTATTGTCATAGACTTAAGTCGCGTGGTATGGCTCTACATACGATAATGGGGTATATTCAAAAATTATAATTGGATGGGATCTTGGTGTATTAGCCTTATGCTTCGTCATTTTGTTGGAAGTAATAATTTGACCCTCTACCAAGTTTCTCAACGCTACTCTTAAAATTTCTCTTGAGGATGTCAATATAGGTCCATCACCCCGTTAATAAACTTCATGCTTCCAATGCTCGATGTAGCTTTGCAACCCCAAACCATAAGTCCACCGGGGCTCTTAGGCACCCGTCCGACCGAAAATTATTAAGCTTTGGCTCATCTGAGAAGATCAGCTTACGGCAAAAGTCAATCGGCTTGTCTACATACGCCATAGCAAACTACACATTTTTCCTCCTATTTACTAAATTAACGTATGACTTTTTGCGAAGAGTTTAACACGTAAAGTTGTATGATTTTATAGCCTTACGAACGGTTTGCGGGTGAAAATTGTTGTATATTTCACATGCAATCTTTACAGCGATGAAAAAAAAAGTCCTCGTCCACCTAATGCTTTATAATCCGCTTGTCGCAATCGCTAGATTTATTATTATCTTTAATACACCCCTCGTATTTAAAACAGCAAATTAATGTTTGGATGGTTGACTTGGCCATCTCCAATTTCAAGAGCAGTCCCAAGATGCACCCCCGCTTCTCACAGAGTTAATTTTTTACCGGGAATTTTTACGACGAAATTATCAAATTCTTTTGAACACAAGTAATGCAAACTAAGAAACGCAATATTTTAAGATATTGCACACATTGACCAATATATAGCGTGTTTTGTGAAAATGTATTATATGGATTATATCAACACACTTTTGCAAGTCCACAACACTTGTCCGTTACCATTAGAGAAGAATAATCGAAAACATATTCGCACTGCGGCACAAAACGCTGAGCGCCGAATTTACAATAGATAGGAAAAACAATTCAAACAAAATTAAACCTAAATTCAAACGCTATTGCGATCCTTAGAATATGGTGCGCAAGCACTTGATTGTATGTGTATAGAGATAGATAGAGAGAGATAGTCATATTTTTCTAAAAAACAATAAAAGTCATTTGCATCATCTGGTGAAAGTTTCATCAAAATCCGTTGATAAACACAAAACTTATTAAACAAAACGGTTGGCCAGTTAGCAACTCTCTTCTTTAATAGTAACGGAATAATTTCTGTGTGCTTGCAAAAGTGTGTCGGTATAATCTTTGTGTCGCATTTGTTTGCATAGTTCCTCTTTGATATATAATATTTTTTGCATAATTCTCCTTTGATCGATATGCTTAGTACCATTGCCATGGATTTAAGTCCCTCGATTTGTACGAGCTATGGACTATGTTCAGAAACCATGAAGCACAATGGGATCTGGGTATTCTTTAGTCGGGTACACCGACTACAGTTTTTTTTAATTTTTATTATTATTTTAGTCATGACTAAGTATATTTGTATTTATGCTTGATAGTAGAAGAAAAAAATATATATAATGTAAATAGTGGTCTTACATTTTGAGCAACTTGAAGTCATAAGTATAAGCCATTAACTAATAAATCGAGCAAAAACATTGAAATTATCTACAAAGTGAAGCTTAATACATTAGAGATGTATTTATTTTTACTTCTTTAATGGTTATAAGACGATAAATATGATTCCTTGGAAATGCAAATATTTTATAAACCCTATACAGTTGATACACATTTTTTTTTTTTGATATTATTAAAATTAAAAGCATTACTATACTATATTAATCTATAGTTTAACATTGAGACTTAAGCTGAAGCTTATGAATAATAATTTGGTAACATTTTTAATATATATGGTTAATATTTTTATTTAATGGTTTCAAAAATTTATTTGTTGTTTGGTAAGCTTGATTGTGTGCAACAACAACAAAAAAATCACAAACAAAACTTTATTGTGAAATTAAAGCTTATTTTGAAATAGCATTAACAGCAAAGCAAATCATTTTTTTCTTATACAGTCGTATGTGCAAATTTTTAATTATCTATTTATTCCTCCGCTCTGCATTTTTGTTTTTAGTTATCTATTTATTCATCCGATTTTTTTTATTTTCTTTGAGTTTTTTTTTTTTAAGTGGCGTATATTCTTATTATATAATTCATAATGTAAAAGAAAAATTAAAATTAATTTTAGTGGTAAAAGTAAACTAAATCAGAGAAATAACTCTCATGCAATGGAACTACCAGACATCGTAGTAGCCTGTCGATCACTCTGCATCTTTCGGTTGCGATCATGCTCAGCTGTTTCAGAACTGTGAAAAAAAAACATGATAATTTTTATTTCATTCACTCAATTAAAGTTACAATTACATACTTTGATCGGACTGCAATAGGACTACCACTTATATCCACAGGATTTGGATTGTTATTATTTGTCGTGGAAGCGCGGCGTCCGTTTCCAGATTTGTATGAAAATAATGAATCACTTTCCAAATCATTTTCAATCTGCAAACAAGAATTGAAAATGAATACATGAATACATCATTAGCAAGTTCGTTTTAAGTTAAGCTTACCATCTGCCGCTTATATGATAATCGTTCACTAGAAACTGATCCACATGAGGAGCTTTCTGACACCGCTTGTGTAACTGAGGCTACTGTTGGTGGACTATTTGGACCCGGGAACCGTTTTGAACAGACTTGAGATTGAATGTGTTCACAAATACGACGAAAACGCCTGATGTTACCTATATAAAAATAAGTGGATTGTATTTTTGTGTTTAACAGAAATTTACGTTGGTTTCCAAAACACACGGGGTCTCTTAGTAGTTAGGACTTAAAAGTCTACTCTTTGAAGTATTTTAAATGTAAAAGTAAATGTAAATGTAAATGTAAAAGTAAATGTAAAAGTAAATGTAAATGTAAATGTAAATGTAAATGTAAAAGTGCGGTTACCCCATCTGAGTGTCATTGTATGGTTTTAGGGTGGGAAATTCATTGTTACAAAATTATTTATACACATATTTAAAAAAGTGACAAAACTTTAAAACCTTTGATTTAATGAACCAAGAAGATTTTTTATTCATTTTTATTCATAGCAAACAAGAAATACATGTTTGTTATTAATAAATAAATGAAAATTGTAATGATTGGAATTCCAGCTCAAAGGATTTAGGGTATCTCTTAGTCGAGCTGTCTCGACTAGAGTTTTGTTGCTTGTTTTTACTCATTTTTAAAATCGATAACTATTCCAGAATAATTTTTATCGATTTAAAATCATATGAAAAATCACTTCAGAATCAGAATCAGAAAAATCAGTAATTCTATTTTTTATACCCTGAATCCATTGAAAATGGAAATTTCAGGGTATAATGTTTTTGTGCAAATGTATGTAACAGGCAGAAGGAGGCGTGCCACACCCCATAAAGTATATATATTCTTGATCAGCTCGACGAGCTGAGTTGAACTAGCCCTGTCCGTCTGTCCGTCCGTCCGTCCGTCCGTCCGTCCGTCCGTGTAAACACCTGGATTTCTGCAACCACAAAAGCTAGAGACTTCAAATAAAAAGCAAAATGCTCGATAATACCATACGCTGTACGAGTTTATTTTTTTTTTTTCGATAACTCATCCCATTTCTTTTTTATCGATAACTATCGAAAATATCGCTTTGTTTTTGAGGTCTGGCGTGCACACCGTTTAAGATAGAGCCGTGCACTAAGTTGTGTTTGATTGCTATATTGAATCCGCACATTTTGTCATTTTTGGATTTTTGATGCCACGCCCCTTTCGCCTACAATTCAACAAAAACGATAACTCACGTATATCAAATACTAGAGACTTGAAATTTGGCAAATAGGTACATTTGGATGTCATAATCATTCCCCGAAAATTTCATTAAGAACATAGGTCGAAAAAAAAGTTATTAAACAATAAAGTTTCCATAGCACAGCCTCTGCTGCAGCCGCAAAACTGTGCATTGAGCATATTACGTGCATGCATATGTTTGTGTGTGTGTGTGTGTGCATGTGTTGGTTACTATTAATGAATAAATGAAACTTTTTATGATTGGTATTACAGCTCAATGGATTCAGGGTATCTCTTAGTCGAGCAGTCTCGACTAGAGTTTAGTTACTTGTTTAATCTTAAAAGCCTCCAAATTTGCGTTTATGTATATTTATAACAATTTCGGTTTTTGTTACATTTGGATACTAGCCCCAAATTTCCTCAAAATCTTGAAAATTATGTTCAGTTGCAAACATGGTATACAAGTTACATAATTCACATCATATGATCAAAGTTTCATCAAAATCCGATGATAAACGCAAAAGTTATTAAACAAATTTTTTTAAACTTAGTAACAGAGTACGAAAGCCAGAGCGCTTGGAGCCAAGCTGGCGCCAATACATGTTAATTTTACATTTTTTTTCGTATAGTTCTTATTTGATTGGCATTTTGATATGGTTCTACACACGAGTTATGGGCTATATTCAAAAACTATGATCGGATGGGATCTAGGTAACACGTAGTCGGGCCCCTCCGACTAGAGTTTTCTTACTTGTTTCTTCTCTGATTACCAGTGGGCAGGCCTTTTAAAACTCTATAGCTATCGCCATGGCAAACTAACAATTTGCTCTTCTAATGCCGGTGCTATACTTGCGCAAACAAATATAGGTATTGTTTCTAATATAAATCATTTCAAACTTCTGATGGCTGAGAAATAATTTATGAGTTATACAACCACTCCTATCAAAATTCCTAAGTTCTGACCTAACTATGGTTGTAAAACTTTCCTTATACTGTCGCTTTATGCCCGCAAAAATAGTTAGGAAGGCTAGCTCTTCTGAATCGCATCTTCGATCAGATCTTATGATCGCTGACCTTCTCTAGGAGCTATAAATATTCTTTGCATAGCGATATTTTTTATTCGAACATTTTCTAAAAGACTTTCCTGGCCTCCTGGGTTGGTGTGTTCTGGCTCTCTAATATTCTTCTCGGGTTCCAGCAGATCTTTCTACTAATCCTGTCCCTGTCCCTGTCTTCAGCTGATGCAATGAATGGAATATTATCAGATGAAAAGGAAGACAAGCACTGTTAATTAACAATAACCTGCTGCTTCCTGTAAAGCTCAGTGTTGACTAAAAATCTAATTGCATCAGAAACTTTTGATTGCCTAATGGTTTCAGTCATGAAATCATGACTATATTCCATCCTACGTTTTAAATGTATATGGACAACCTGAGCTTCGCTATACGCTCTTGGAAGACACGTTATAACATTGGCAGCAGGAATAGGTAGATTGACCTCAGTTCGTTTAATGACACTTTGGCGGTCATATCCCTAAGACTTAATAATCATAAAAGAAAGACGGGGTTAAACAAGTCTTTCTCCTAAGAGCGTTAAGTCTTTTAAGCAATCAGGGAGCTGTGTGGAAAATTTAGACCATTTGATATGGCAAGCTTTGGTTTTTTTTTCCCAATTTTACACTTGCACTACATGTTTTTCAAAAAATATATTTATTATTAGTTGAAAGGAAAACTAAAGATAAACTTAAAATATCTTCAATGTCTTCTACATTTACTTTCATCAAAATCTTGAGCTCTGATGTGGAAACCACAAGCCCTTACAGCAAATGCAAACTTGATTTGCACCCTGCTTAATAACTTGACTAAAAGCTTGTCTGCTTTGACAGTGCAGTGCAGTATTTTGTTGCTGCTCTGTTTCTCTGTATACTTGCTTACGTCTCAATCGACGCGAATTATCTGAGATCTGACTGAAACTGAAAATTTTTTTGATTTGAAATCATCAGAACTTAATAATAAATAATATAATAACATTTATAATATAGATAAAATAATTAAATTTAATATAATGTATAAGTAGAACTACTTGTAAATTAATTAAAAATTTTTGTTGAAAAAAAAAAAATATTAAAAAGCCTAAAAGAAGACTGTTTTCAAAAAGACCAAGAAAATTATTAAACTTGACGCACATTGAAAGTAGCAGCAGTAATCATTAAACACGTCAAAGCAATATCAACGGAATAAATTATATTTGAAAAGAAATACAATCTCACAGCATTGTAACTTTCGAAACTTTTACCATATGATGTAAATATTTTTTTTTTTTACACCAAAAGTAGATTTTTCTTAATCCTTAGGTTATTTTTTGAGCTGATTCACAACGGGAAGCGTATCAGCAACATCAGGAAACTGACCTATCTGAAAAGATGTCTCTGAAAAGATTACAAAATAAAGCTGTCTGGGGGCGAGCATACCGAATAGAAATTTATATCAATTTTCAGAAATTCTGCTGTATTTTGAAGTCTATATTCTCTGTACCATCAGACCTACGAAAAATAACTGTTTAGCTCCTGTTTCAGGGTATCGAATAATAACTTTCCATTTTTAGATAACCCTCGGGGACTCCGTATTACGCAGTCGGTTGGTTCCTTATTCTAATTTATTGCTAATTATTTTTTAGAATTTTAAGACTATGACTCACCTGATAAAAGTGTAAATGTTAAAGCAAATAGCATATCCGCTATATCGCCTTGCTTGCATATGGGACTGATGTCAACCTATTGTATAAAAAATCTAGTATTACTTACATAGGTAACAAAAATGTTGTGTTTTGTGTTACGTACTTGAAACTTAACATGTCGTTGAAACATAACAGAGCCATTGCCGTTGCGTTTGTACTCCACGCGGAAAGATGTAGGTGATACTACACTATGTGATAACTCTGCCATCTGTAAAACGTAAATAAATAAAATATAAGTATGTGAGTTCACTTGCTCACTTAAGCATTCTTCTTTGCTTATATTTGCATTTGATTTCATACGCCTTCAACAGATGTATAAACAAAGCCAAACAAGTAAGATAAATCTAGTCGAGGCGGCTTGGCAAACGACATGTGAACGCACGCATACATTCGCATTAATATGCAAGCGCTCTGGATACTGCGCTTTTTATGCAGCGACAGTGTTGCGACTGCAGCATATGCTGTACAATGGATTCTTAATTGATAAATAATTTTTTCTATTGCAAATTGCAAAATATCATGTCTCTACTATTTGATTAAAGTTAATAGTAGTTTTTGGTGAATTGTGGGCGAAGTGGGGTTGGTATCCAAAATCAGATGACAAAATATGTGTATTCATTATAGAAATCCCACAGCATAGTGCATAGTATATTGTGCATAGTCCTGTTATATAAATTTTTACAAAAACATTATAACCTGAAATTTTATTTTCAATGGATTCATGAGAATGAATGGGAATGCTTAGGAAAGTCAGGTTGTGTCTGAATGAATTCAAATCCGCAACCAACTTTTTATACGTTGATAACTGTTGGTCATCTGAATTGCACCTTTACATGCAATCTTTTGACTTGCGCGATCGCTACATCCCCATGGATGGACACAGCTAATCCTGCTAGAATTCTTATTTCAATCGGTTACAGGTTTGGTAATTTCCAATAACGTGATCAAAAATTTTAGGAGCATGTATGGAGTTATTATTTATTTAACTTATACTGAACTTACGGATAAAAATGCATGTATCAAATGTGCTTTGACTGTGGCAATAGGTTTGCCTTTTACTAGTATGGTAAATGTCTCATCTTTCTCTGTGGTTATTAAATTGCCAAACCAAGAACGTTTAGTAAGCTCTGGTGATGATTCAGGCGTTAGATGAACTTCATCAGCGCATACTGAAAAATATGAAATGTACTCTGCTCAAAAACTAAAACATGAATATACAAAATATTTATACCTTGCAATTTCCTTCTATGAAAACGTGGACTTCCAAGAAAGCTATTTTTAATATTGGTAAGCCGTGTTTTCCACAGTTGTCCCCCAGGCGTATTGCAGGATGAGCCTGGGATTCCTGCAGTGCTATTATTGAGCAACGGAGAAACACTTGGATTCACAACTGAATAATAAAAAAAAAATTAGAAGAATAAACTTGATTGTTTGATTGATATACATACCAATGGCAATTGTTGAGCCAGAATTGGCCCGATGGTCCGTGGGTAAAGCTGCAGCCGAGTTCCCGCACGAATCTCCACACGGACTGTTAGGCAATTGCATATATTCACCACGCTCCACGCTACCATTACGTTCCTGAGACTGGCGTTTTGAATCACGACGTTCTAAGCGCGGCTCCCTAACGACGATTATATCTCCCTCAATACTTTTCTGTGAATTATGAGACGGCGTTCGACTGACTGTCGTATGATGTATCGATCCGGAACGTTCTCTATCCCCATAAGTTGAATGACGGGAACCTGCCGCAGGTGAGATGGGCCTCGATATAACACTAGCCTGCTGCTGCGTTAAACTTATTGGTGAGTTACAACGAGTAGGACTGTGATATGAAGAGCTGCGTACTGACGTAGATACCGTTGTAGGTGAGCGTCGCTGATGATTACGTGTACTGCTGTACGATCTAAAACTGTTGATAAAAATGTAATTAATTGGTATTAGTATTAGTAATTAAATCATTTTTAGAAATTTACTTAAAGGCTTGTCGTCGAGGTGTTAGTGGTGACCCCTCAGAAATCTGTCCATAGCTCGGTGAGTTGGTGCCATTAATTCGACATTTATCTAACCTTTTACGGGGAGGATCCACTGTATCTAGTTCATTGCGTGATTTCTGAGCAATTTCATCATCATCTTCAAGGGCTGGGCGGCGACGCTTTCGTTCAAGGAGCAGAAAGTAAATAACCTTTTCGGTATTATGGCTGAAAGAAAATATTTATTAATAGGGTTTTTATATGAAATGGTTGGCTAAGTACCTAGCACTTAACAGCTCTTGCAAGAGTTTTTCCTTTTCCTTGAAGCAACCCAGCGAACATATAGCGTTTAAAACATCAGGATCTACCGCGTTGGCTGTGGGTATAACATGTGTTTGCACCACCTCCATCATGGGCAATTCCAGCTCCAACTCACCTTTTCCACCAGCAGTAACCCAAGCATGACGGTTTATTTCGGCCAACTAAGTAAAAATAAATATTAAGCAATATAACTATTTCAAAAAAAGTAAAAAAACTCTAGTCGAGACTGCTCGAATAAGAGATAAGAGATAATCCACTGAGCGTAATATGCTTATAGCGCGGTTATGCGACTGCAGAAGAGGCTGTACTACGGAAAATTTATTGTTTTTCTCGACGTATGTTCTTAATGAAATTTTCGAAGAGTAATTATGACATTCAAATGTACCTTTTTGCCAAATTGCAAGTCTGTAGTATTCGATATGCGCGAGTTGTCATTTTTGTTGAATTATGGGCGTGACATTAAAAATAAAAAAATAACAAACTATGCGGATTCAATATACCAATCAAATACATTTAAGTGCACGATTCTATCTTTAACAATGTGCACGCCAGGCCTCAAAAACAAAGCGATGTTTTCGATAGTTATCGATAATAAGGAAATGGGATGAGTTTTCGAAAAAAAAAACTCGTACAGCGTATGGTATTATCGAGCATTTTGCTTACTATTTGAAGTCTCTAGCTTTTGTGGTTTACGAAATCCAGGTGCTTACACGGACGGACGGACGGACAGACGGACAGGGCTAGTTCAACTCAGCTCGTCGAGCTGATACAGAATATATATACAGTATGGGGTGTGGCACGCCGCCTTCTGCCTGTTACATACATTCACACAAAAACATTATACCTTGATTTTCCATTTTCAATGGATTCAGGGTAAAAGGAGTAAAGATATTCTAGTTGAGACGGCTCGACCGTCTACCGCTACCGTGAATACTTTGGGCTAATAAGCCAATCAATAATAATAAAAGTGTACTTTATTCATTGTAGCAAAAAACAAAAAAAAAACCCACATATACTTAAGCACGCTTGAATATGCATGCACTCTGCGTTTGCCGCATTATCTGTCTACTATAGAAGATTTTTTTTTAGTCATACGTTTATACCAAAATTTACAGGACATATTTACGTACATTAATATATATCCATTTTTTTAAATTAAATAATATTTAGTATTTATACGTGAATTGTAATTTTTGGCTAATTGTAGCATTACAAATCAAAAGATGACAAAATATGCGTTCAGGGTGTCTCTTATTTAAGCCGTCTTGACTTAATTTTAGTTGTTATGTATATATTTTTACGCTTGGACGCCTATATAGATTAAATTTAAGCAAAAATATTTACCCTTATAAGTCTTAAAACTCACCGTTAGACGTCTATCTGGATTAATCTCAATCATACCACGAAGTAAACTCTGGCAGTCGGGTGGAACAAAGTGAGGAATATGAAAAACGCCTCTTTTCACTTTTTCTAGCAACTGGCGCAAGTTGTCATCATCGAAAGGTAATGCACCCACCAAGAGTGCATAAAGAATTACACCACACGACCAAACATCCGCTTTGCGTCCGTCATATTTCTCACCCTTGTGACAGTATTGGTATGGAAAGAGTAGATTATAATTACTAATGCGTTTCACAAAGAATAAAGTTTAGTATATGGACATCATATTTTCAATATATATAAAATGAGCATTTAACTAAGCATGCATAATATGCACATATCTCATTAAAAAAAAGCAACGAAGATATCTAAACTCATACTCAAAACTAAAAAAAACAAGTAACAAAACTCTAGTCGAGACCGCTCGACTAAGAGATACCCTGAATCCATTGAGCTGTAATACCAATTATTAAAAGTTTAATTTATTCATTAATAGTAAACAACACATGCACACACAGAAACATATGCGTGCACGAACATGCACGTAATATGCTTACTGCGCAGTTATGCGGCTGCAAAAGAGGCTGTACTATGGAAACTTTATTGCTTAATAACTTTTTTTCTCGACTTATGTTCTTAATGAAATTACCGGGGAGTGATTTTGACATTCAAATGTACCTATTTGCCAAATCTCAAGTCTCTAGTATTTGATATACCTGAGTTGTCATTTTTGTTGAATTGCGGGCGAAAGGGGCGTAGAATCAAAAATTAAAAAATGACAAAATGTGCGGATTCAATATAGCAACGCCAGGCCTCAAACACAAAGTGACATTTTCGATAGTTATCAATAATATGGAAATGGGACGAGTTATCGAAAAAAAAAAAAAATAAACTCATACAGCGTATGGTATTATCGAGCATTTTACTTTTTATGTGAAGTCTCTAGCTTTTGTGGTTTACAAAATCCACGTGTTTACATGGACGGACAGGGCTAGTTCTACTCAGCTCATCGAGCTGATCAGGTATATATATATTTTATGGGGTGTGGCACGCCTTCTTCTGCCTGTTACATACATTTGCACAAAATCATTATACCCTGATTTTCCATTTTCAATGGATTCAGGGTATAAAATGTAAGAAATAAAAGTAAGAAAACAATATACCCTTTTAATTTTGAATGGGCTCAGAGTAAAACAAGTAAGAAAACTCTAGTCGCCGCGCCCGACTAGGGGATAGCCTAATCCCAACCGTCCATAACTCGTATGAACAACCATATCACGCGACGTAAATTTATGACAATGGTAATAAGAATATCGATCAAAGAGGAACTATGCAAAGAAATTCGACACACAGAATTGTTCCGTTGCTATTAAAGAAGAAGAATCGAAAACATATTCGCACTGCGACACACAGCGGCGAGGGGCAATTGAAATTAGGTAGCAAAAACAATTCGAACACAATTCGACCCAAGCTCAAAAGCAATTGCGGTTCTTAGAAAATTTGTTCGCATTTGCATGTATGTGTGCACATGTATACATAATGAACATGTATAAGCGCTAGCTGGTCTCTGTGCGCTTTGCAGTTCAATCGCTGTTGATGTGGCCAAACATTTTGTTTAATAACTTTTGTGTTTATCAACGGATTTTGATGAAGCTTGCACCATATGATGTTAATAATTAGTGTTGTTTTTAAAAAGACCAAAAACCCCTATACATATTGCAACTGAAAATAATTTTCAAAATTGTGGGGATATTTGGGGCCGCTATCCAAATGTAACAAAAACCGAAATTGGTAAAAATATACATAAAGCTACATGCGAAATTTGGAGACTCTAGCTCTTAAGATAAAAAATCATAACTAATTTTTCATATGGTTTTAAATCGATAACAAATATTCAGGATAGTAATCGATTTTCTAAAAATACATATATATGATCCACCTTCATTACACTTTATAGTATGTGTAAAATGCTCACTAAAATACTTGAAACTTTAAATAATAAATGTATAATTTTTGAATACACACATTTGTTGACGAGCTTTATTTCGATAATCGTCTTAATAATAAAGTGAAACGTCTGCCAATATGGTCAAACCTTTGTCAGGTATAGTATTTTTCTATTTCTCACGTACCCAGTTGTGGTATGTTTTTAACAGTGAAGGATACAAATTACAGTCTCAGATTTCCCAGGACTTACCCGTATAACTTCTGGGCAAGCGTAGTGTGGAGATCCACAAGAGGTTTCCAACATGCTGCCGGCTGGTTGAAGAGAGGCCATTCCGAAATCTGCTATCTTTATATTATTCTTCTCATCCAGCAAAAGATTCTCGGGCTTTAAGTCACGATGGCTGCAAAATTAGGTTTACAAACATAATTGAAATGTATATGTCTAATAATAAGCCAGTTACCATATAGAATGTGAATGGCAAAAGTCCAAAGCAGATATAATTTGCCTAAAGAATTTCCGCGCCTCCTTTGGTGTTAGTCGTCCTTTTTTAACAAGATAATCGAAAAGCTCACCGCCAGAAACGTGTTCCAGTATCAGATATAAATATTTCTTATTCTCATAAACATCACTCAAACCAAGAACGTGTGGATGGTCGATCAATTTCATGATGGCAATTTCTCGTTCAACCTTTAATGAAGACGACAATGATAATTTTACCATGTATTACATAGAAACTTTAGTGCTTACCCCTAAGAAAGCGGTAACTTACTAAGCTTGCATAAAGTTAAATTAAGATCAACATGTAACTGTAGAATGGTGACTGAATAGGAGATACGCTTATCCCCAACCAATCAAACCAAGTATTCTTAGAAAATGGGGTTTCAGGTATACGCCATTACAGTATATTAATATAGATTTTGTATCAACACGACGAGCTTAATTGAAGTCTTCCCTTAAATCTCAAATAATATAGACTTGAAATTATGAGCTTCTCTTGTTTTTCGATTACTCAACCTTTTCTTCATTATCGATAGCAACCAAAAGTTAGACTTAGTTTTTTAAGCCTAGCTTTAAGGCCATTCAATACTAAAACCACTATTCTGTGGGAAATTACACTGAATATGAGTTCAATTTGGATAATGTGACTTAAATACTAGAGACTTATAGTCTTAAGTACTAGAGAGAACTTTAGCAAATACACATATATTATTAAAGCAAGTAACAAAACTTTAGCCGATACTGCAGTATTCTATCTTGAATGGTGTGCACGCTAGGGCTCGAAAACAAAACCAAATTTTCGATTTGGGATAAGTTATCGAAAAAATAAAAACAAAATCGTAATGCGTATGGTATGCACGAGCATTCTGCTTTTTTATTTCTAGTCTGCAGCGTTTTTCGCTTGCGAGATCGCTGTGTTCTTACGGACGGAAAAACGAACGGACGGACGGAGAGGGACGGACTGGACTAGATCAACTAAGCTCGTCAAGCTGATCACAAATATCTATACTTTATGGGGTGTGGCACTCCTTCTGTCTGTTATATACATTTACTTCAATGGATTCAAGGTATAATACTACGATTTCTTCAGAACGTACATCTACAACTTAATCAACAAATAAGTTCGATATCAAAATTCTGAGACTTGAAATAAAAAGCAAAATGCTCGATAATACCATACGCTGTACGAGTTTAGTTTTATCCTTGCGTGCGTATGTGTGCTTGTGTGTGTACACTTGTTTACTATGTTATGAATAAAACAATCTTTTAATGATTGGCATATCAGCTGAAAGGATTCAGGGTATCTCTTTATCGAGCCGTCTCGACTAGAGTTTAGTTACTTGTTTAATACAAATATTATTAATTTGAATAAAACAAAAATGCAAATAGGTATATAAATGAGTGAAAAATGCTATAAAAAAGAATCATTCCGATAATTTCCTTATAGTAGATTCTAGAGACAACTGAACACAAAACAAAAAATTTTTTTCTGCTGTAGCAGCTTTTTTTTTTTGTAAGTTTCAGAGCGTATCAATGACATATCTTCCAAAGCTCAACTTCAAATTTTCTGAATAGGACTTTTTTAAAATTCGACAGCATACAATATAAATATATAATCGTAATAGTAAAGTCAGTTAACAGTTAGTATATTTTATGATCTTCAAATTAATAAATGAGATAATACTACGTATGATATATGCGAGTATTGTAAAGATTTATAGTCTATAACTTTTGTGGTATATAAATTATTTAACGGACTGATGAACTGCACCACATATATATAGAAAGCGAATACATAGAAGCCGACTGCAAAATTTAACATTTATTGAGGTGCTTGATTTACTTACCTTCATGAGCACTGATTCGCTGAGTTTTTCACGATTTATTATTTTAATTGCTACTTTTTTCCCAATCACACAGTGTACGCCCAATTTGACGAGACCTATATAAATACGTGAAAAAAATACACGTTACACATTAAATAGATTTTTATGGGACTTACCCGTTTGACCTTTTCCAAGTGTTTTCTCCAAACGATATGGACCGACAAACTGACAATTTTCTGCCATCATATTTTTCTCTTTTTGCATATTTTAAATATTCTAGTTTCTGGCTGCAAACTCCTATCTATATATAATGAGTGGGAAAACTCTTTTCGAGACGGCTTGACTAAGGGATACGCTGTTACCTTCGAGCTATATACCTTAACATTATAAAGTTATTTTATACATTTATGACAAACAAGTTATGACTTATTCGTCGGTCCGAAAGATTAAGAAATGTTTTATCCTCGTTAGATAAAACGTCAATATAATCATAATACGCCCATTTGGGGGCATGGTAATTAAGAATTAAGAAATGTCCGTATACATAAAATATATTAATTAAAGTGAAGAGAGCTGAGATTCAAAACATGCCCATGGTCAAATGCAGGTATATCTCTACATAGTCTATGGTCGTTGGATCGAAAACAATATCATTTTATATTTGTTCGGCTATATCTTAAGCCAATTTTGGTGCTAGAGACTTAAAACTTTAAATATTAATTTTCTTTGCAACAATAAAGACATACATTAAAATGTATCTGCGTACACAAGCGGCACAAAAGATCCGGAAAATTCGATATTAACTTATAGGTTTATAAGCAAAAATTTTAAACTTTTGAATATAGTATGGTATGTACTGGTATGTAATGTAATGTAAATCTATGACAATGGTACTAAGAATGTCGATCAAAGAGGAATTATGCAAACAAATTCGAAACAAAGATTATACCATATATTGGGGCTGATATCCAAATGTAACAAAATCCGAAACTGGTAAAAATACACATAAAGCTACAAGCGAAATTTGAAGACTCTAGCTCTTAAGATGAAAAAATTAAAAATCCTAACTGATTTTTCATATGGTTTTAAATCGATAACAATTATTCAGGAATTGTTATCGATTTTCTGAAATAAACTCGATATGCGCGTGGTATACACGAGCCGCTCACTCGGCTTGTCGTCCTGATCAAGAATATATTTACTTTATGGGGTGTGGCACGCCTACTTCTGCCTGTTGCATACTTTTAACAAAACTATTATACCCTGTTTTCCGCTTTTAATGGTATCAGGGTATAAAATTACAAATAAATATTTTAACACTATCAGGAGGCGAATTAAAACCTTTTTGCATTTCGGGCGCTACTTCATCCATCTGAGTTACTCCACTACTTAACGATCGATCAAGCTGAATAGCTAGTGATGCTTTTTTAAACTTTCAATGGGATGAAAGGATAAACCCACCCCGCATCATAATCGCTGCAGCTTCAGGCCTTTCTTATGGGAAAATAACTATTGACATTTTTTTAGCCGTATGTTTTGAATGCAATTTTGAGGGCAAAAATATGACATTCTTATGTAGCAATTTGCAATCATAATTATATCCTGAATCCATTGACAATAATAAATCAGGGTATAATGTTTTTGTGGGAATGTATGTAATAGGCAGAAGGAGGCGTGCCACACCCCATAAAGTATATATATTCTTGATCAGCTCGACGAGCTGAGTTGAACTAACCCTGTCCGTCCGTCCGATTTCGTGAACCACAAAAGCTAAAGACATGAAATAAAAAGTAAAATGCTCGATAATACCATACGCTGTACGAGTTTATTTTTTTTTCCACAACTCGTCCCATTTCTTTGTTATCGATAACTATCGAAAATATCGCTTTGTTTTTTGAGGTCTGGCGTGCACACCGTTAAAGATAGAATTGCTACATTGAATCCGCACATTTTGTCATTTTTGGATTTTGGCATTAAGCATATTACGTGCATTTTCGTGCATGCATATGTTTGTATGTGCATGTGTTGTTTACTATTAATGAATAAATGAAACTTTTAATGATTGATATTACAGCTCAATGGATTCAGGGTATCTCTTAGTCGAGCGGTCTCGACTAGAGTTTTGTTACTTGTTCGTTATTCGTCTAGACTGTGCTATGGAATTTTCTATTGCTACGAAAACAATCATGCACATGGTTTATCAAGGAGAGTATGGGGAAAGGGATCTATGTATGAAGTTCGAAAACTTATACTAAAACACCGGTTATAAGGCTTATCCTGACGATTAATTTGACAATCCTTTATGAGAATACATTCCTCATGCCAAGAGGCTTACGACAAATTATGTGTCGTCGGGCTTTATATTGTTAAAGCCCCGATCTGACCAACTTTAGTTGTTGACAAGTGAAGAAAAAGAACGTATTAGGTTGATAGTGTTGCAAATTTGAAACCGCACAAATCAGAGATCACTATAAAACAGCGTATGGATTCCCAAATAGCCACTTTTGTGAGCCACCAGACTTCTGGAACAGGGTCATTTTATCAGAGGAGAGAATGTTCTGTATATTAGATATAAATGGAAAGACGTTATTATGGAAAAAAGCGGAGTATCCTTAGAAAGAGAAAAGGTTCTTTCGGCCGTTAAGCATGAAGGAAGTGGTATCGTGGCATGGACGTGTGTGGCGGCCAATGGAGTTGGTAATCTGGTGTTTATAGAATCGACAATAGACAACACGGACTATATCATGATCCTAAATGAAAATTTACACCACAGAGCCAGAAATTGAGGATTGAGGATGACTATTGCTTTCAACAAAACAATGATCCGAAGCAAACAGCCCACAATGTGGGGCTGTCGATTCTATATAACGCCAAAACTCAATTTAGATCGCCTCCCCAATCGCCAGACCTGTATCCTATTGAGCATCTGTGGGATTTACTCGAGCGTAGGATTAGGCAGCGTACCATAATCTCCAAAAATATGCTAAAGGAGGTCCTCATGGACGAATAATGGCAGAGGAGACTCGGAAACTGATGGGTTCAATGCCTCGACGCCTGGAAGAAGCTTTAAAACGAAATTGATATCCAACAAAATACTAAAATCTAATGGATCACCCAAAAAGAGCCGATGAATTGTTTTGTACGTTTTTTTTTTGCTGCGTAACTTTCCTGTAAGGTTTTTGGTTAACGTTGTATAAATATTAATATTTTGGAAAAAATAAAAATGCAAATAAGTAGATAAAAAAGCGAACAGTACTATAAAAAAAAATTAACAAAACTCTAGTCGAGACTGCTTGACTAAGAGATACCCTGAATCCATTCAGCTGTAATATCAATCAAAAAAAGTTTCACTTATTCATTAATTGTAAACAACACATGCACACACACACACACACAAACATATGCATGCACGTAATATGCGTACTGCGCGGTTTTGCGGCTGCAATAGAGGCTGTACTAGGGAAACTTTATTGCTTAATAACTTTTTTTCTCGACTTATGTTCTTAATGAAATTTTTGGGGATTAATTATGACATCAAAGTGTACCTATTTGCCAAATTTCAAGTCTCTAGTATTTGATATACGTGAGTAATCGTTTTTGTTAAATTGTGGGTGAAAGGAGCGTGGAATCAAAAATCCAAAAATGACAAAATGTGCGGATTCAATATAGTAATCAAACACAACTTAGTGCACGATTCTATTATCGATTATCGATAATAAAGAAATGGGACGAGTTATCGAAAAAAAAAAATAAACTCGTACAGCGTATGGTATTATCGAGCATTTTACTTTTTATTTGAAGTCTCTAGCTTTTGTGGTTTACAAAATTCACGTGTTTACACGGACGGACGGACGGACGGATGGACAGACGGCTCATCGAGCTGATCAAGAATATATATACTTTACGGGGTGTAACACGCCTCCTTCTGCCTGTTACATACATTCGCACAAAAACATTATACATTGAAATTTCCATTTTCAATGGATTCAGGGTATAAAAAAAATCATTCCGATAAGTGACATAGTATTTTCTAAATTTTTTTTTTCTGCTGTACGTAGAATTATGTTTTCGAGTGTATATATATACATATACATTATATAAATTCTTTATTGGGTCGACGACCAGAGTGGATCTGTCTGTCCGTATGAACGCAGAGACCTCACAAAGCTATAGACTTGAAATAAAACAATTAATAGCCGTATATACCATACGCAGTACAAGTTTGTTTTATATTTTCGATAACTCATCCCATATCCTTATTATTGATAACTATGAAAAATTTGGAGTTGATTTTAAGCCCTAGAATGCACACCGTTCAAGATAGAAACTTGCACTAAGTTGTGGGGGATTTCTATGACATCATCATCACATTTTGTCATCATCATCAGTGCACCATAATCTCGAAAAATATTTCCCATGAACGAATGGGAAAATTCAAAGCCTCGATGTCTAGAAGTAGTTGTAAAACGAAATGCTTAAAAACAAAATATTAGAATTCCTCAAAAGAGTCGTTGAATTGAAGTGTATGCAGACTTTTACTCTTTTTTCTGTAAGGTTTTTTGTTAGCATTGTTTTTTAATACAAATATTATTATTTTTAATAGAACAAAAATGCAAATATGTAGATATTCCTGTGAATAATACTATAAAAAAAAGAATCATTCCGATAAGTAGATCCTTATAGTAGATTCTAGAGACAACTAGACACAAAAAAATTGTTATTTCTGCTGTACGCAGAGTTTTGCTGTCGAGTATAAGTGCCATAATTACCACCTGAATATTTCATTTAAAACTTACATATGTCAAAACAAAACAGGTAACAAAACTCTAGTCGAGACTGCTCGACTAAGAGATACCCTGAATCAATTGAGCTGTATTACCAATCATTAAAAGTTTAATTTATTCATTAATAGTAAACAACATATTCACACACACAAGCATATACATGCACGAACATGCACGTAATATGCTTACTGCGCAGTTATGCGGCTACAGAAGAGGCTGTACTATGGAAACTTTATTGTTTAATAACTTTTTTTCTCGACGTATGTTCTTAATTAAATTTTCGAAGAGTGATAATGAAAAATAAAAACAAGTAACTAAACTCTAGTCGAGACTGCTCGACTAAGAGATACCCTGAATCCATTGAGCTGTAATACCAATCATTAAGAGCTTCATTTATTCATTAATAGTAACCAACACAAGCACACACATACACAAACATACGCATGCACGTAATATGCTCAATGCACAGTTTTGCAGCTGCAGCAGAGGCTGTACTATGGAAACTTTATTGTTTAATAACTTTTTTTCTCGACCTATGTTCTTAATGAAATTTTCGGGGAATGATTATCACATTCAAATGTACCTATTTGCCAAATTTCAAGTCTCTAGTATTTGATATACGTGAGTTATCGTTTTTATTGAATTGTGGGCGAAAGGGGCGTGGCATCAAAAATCCAAAAATAACAAAATGTGCGGATTCAATATAGCAAACACAACTTAGTGCACGATTCTATCTTTAACGGTGTGCACGCCAGACCTCAAAAACAAAGCGATATTTTCGATAGTTATCGATAAAAAAGAAATGGGACGAGTTATCGAAAAAAAAAAAGAAACTCGTACAGCGTATGGTATTATCGAGCATTTTGCTTTTTATTTGAAGTCTCTAGCTTTTGTGGTTGCAGAAATCCAGGTGTTTACACGGACGGTCGGACGGACGGACGGACGGACGGACGGACGGACGGACAGACGGACAGGGCTAGTTCAACTCAGCTCATCGAGCTGATCAAGAATATATATACTTTATGGGGTGTGGCACGCCTCCTTCTGCCTGTTACATACATTCGCACAAAAACATTATACCCTGAAATTTCCATTTTCAATGGATTCAGGGTATAAAAAAAACAATATATAATGTTTCCCATTTTCAATAGGTTTTGGGACTAAATAAATTTTAGTCGAAATACATTTTGTCATCAATTTATAATCTGATTAAAATGGAAGGTTCTGAATATTCGCTAGCACTAAAATATTAATAAATAAGATCTCCAATATAATGTCCAATGATATTATATCCGTTGGAAAAGCAGAATAATCAGCATCGAAATTTAAACGGGGACAGTCCGCAATAGTCGTTGCCACTAAAATAAACACTAAAATTGTAATATATCAGATTTATACGCAGACTCAAGAATACAAAAAAAAAAATAAGTAAGAGGAGAGGGGTGTAGAAAAAAAGAGAGACAGAGGCCGTGAGTGAAAGTTTTACGAATGGTGGTTGAGTTTCATGGGGGTGGTTTTTAAAATTAGTAATGTATTTGGTCTGACTACACCGGCAATTTCCATCAAAATTAACAAATTGATTGGAATTTTAGGAATACCCTTTATATACCCTGATCGCATGTAAATTGAATTTTAGGGTATAGAGTTTCTATTAAAGTACAGACATGTGCTTTAGTTAATACCTATTTATGAATGTCTCTGAAAAGTTTTATTCGAGTTGAATAATATATAAAATAAAACGTATTCAACAACTAAGTTGCTGTCGCTGCGAAAACTTCACAGTAAGCGCAGCATGGGTGCCGTGTTGTTTGCTATGTATGCGCAATAGAAACTTATTTCAGAAATATCATATATAATTTTTCATGGTATTTCTTATTCTCGGGCTTGGAATCACCAGTTGGACAATAAGTTTTTTTTTCTCTATCTGTCAAAAAGTAAAGTCGGGTAGATCGGGATCCGACGATCTTACGACACGATTGCCAATTTGTTGGGAAGGATTTTCCCTCCCGGTATTTCGTTGTAATGGAAAATTTTGTAGAAAAAATTTACAAAAATCTAAGGGTTCTTGCGAAACTCGACGTTGTACACAGATAAATTGAAGCCTACAGATACTTTTACGTCGTTATTTTTTGTAAGGTTTTTAACGTTGTTTTTTTGATCTAGACAAAATCTGGAGACTTGAAATGCTATATACGCGACAAGAGTTTACTAACGATAAATATCTGCACTATGTTATAGGGCACTGCTGTAATGAACACGGATATTTTATTTATTTTGGATTCTTTAAACAATTCGCTTTGCGTTCAAATTCAAGAAAGTTTTTACTAAATTGAAAGATATTTAAAAATATTCAAATTTAGCGATTCATGCATCTAATGGATATACAAAATAAGTATACAGAATCTTCTAAACAGAATCTAAAAGTAGTCTTAAAACTCAACAATTAAGAAAACTCTAGTCGGGGTGCCCGACTAGACTAGGAGACGCTCTTAGTTTTTGAATTGTATTTATGTTCAAAATGGTTAATAAATACAAGCGTAGAGTTCATATAAATATGTCGGGTACCACGCGCGGAGTTGAACACACACCCCAGACATTCTTTGTTGAGCTACGTTTCGAAAAACAGCGTCAGTATACTGCTTGAATATATATATTTATATTCATATATTATATTTTATTTAATAAACAATGAAATATCTCAACCCGTTCGGGATTTGAACTACGACTTCATTGTACTTCGGGGGTCGTCTCACTCTCTGATCTACTGCACTCCTTGGCGATCAAGTAGCAATATTTAAATTAGCTTTAGAAAGCAGTTCACAATGCAACTACTTTATAATTCACAATTCTTAGAATATAATTTTGCGCTGAGCCATTAGCCTTTATAACTTTTCTGTTTATTAACTGACTTTGATGAAACTTTCACCATATGATGTAAATATTTTTTTAAAAAGCAAAAAAATCAATTACGATTTCTATGTTTTTCATCTTAGTAGCTAGCGTCTCCAAAATTTCGCATGTACCTTTTTGTACATTTTAAATAATTTCGGCTTTTGTTACATTGGGAAACCGGCCGCTAATATCCCCAATATTTTGAAAAATGTGTTCAGATGCAAATATAGCATGTCTTTTTAAAAATAACAAATAAGAAGACTCTATTCGGCGTGCCCGACTAGGGGATACCCTACTCCCACCCGCTCTTAGTTTTTATACCCCGAGTCCATTAAAAATGGGAATTTCAGGGTATAATGTTTATGTGCAAATGTATGTAACAAGCAGAAGGAGGCGTGCCACACCCCATAAAGTATATATATTCTTGATCAGCTCGATGAGCTGAGTTGAACCAGCCCTGTCTGTCCGTCCGTCCGTCCGTCGGTCCGTCCGTCTGTGTAAATACGTGGATTTTGTAAACCACAAAAGCTAGAGACTTCAAATAAAATGCAAAATGCTCAATAATACCATACGCTGTACGAGTTTATTTTTTTTTTCGATAACTCGTCCCATTTTTTTTTTATCGATAACTATCGAAAATATCGCATTGTTTTTGAGGTATGGCGTGCACACCGTTAAAGATAGAATCGTGCACTAAGTTGTGTTTGATTGCTATAGTGAATCCGCACATTTTGTCATTTTTGGATTTTCGATGCCACGCCCCTTTCGCCCACAATTCACGCATATCAAATACTAGAGACTTAAAATTTGGCAAATAGGTACATTTGAATGTCATAATCATTCCCCGAAAATTTTATTACGAACATAAGTTGAGAAAAAAAGTTATTAAACAATAAAGTTTCCATAGTACAGCCTCTTCTGCAGTCGCAAAACTGTGCAGTATGCATATTATGTGCATGCATATGTTTGTGAGTGTGTGTGTGCATGCATGTGTTGTTTACTATTAATGAATAAATGAAACTTTTATTGATTGGTATTACAGCTCAATGGATTCAGGGTATCTCTTAGTCGAGCAGTCTCGACTAGAGTTTTGTTACTTGTTTAATATGGTCCATAACTAGCATGTACAACCATATCACGGGACTTAAATCTATGCCAATGGTCTTAAGAATGTCGATCAAAGAGGAATTATGCAAACAAATTCGACACAAAGATTATACCAGCACACTTTTGCAAGCTCACAAGAATTGTTCCGTTACTATTAAAGAAGAAGATCGAAAACATATTCGCACTCGACCCACAGAGCCGAGTGACAATTGAAAGTAGATAGCAAAAACAATTCAAACACAATTCGACCCAAGCTCAAAAGCAATTGCGATTCTTAGAAAATTTGTTCGCGAGTGTTTGCATGTATGTGTGCACATTTATACATAATGAACATGTATAAGCGCCAGCTGGTCTCTGTGCGCTTTGCAGTTCAATCGCTGTTGATCCCATATATATTGCAACTGAAAATAATTTTCAAAATTGTGGGGAAATAATATAAAAAAGATAAAAAATCATAACTGGTTTTTCATATGGTTTTAAATCGATAACAAATATTCAGGAATAGTTATCGATTTTCTGAAACAAACTCGATATGCGCGTCCTATATACGCGTCTAACAAAAAAATTCAAGTCTCTAGCTCTTATAGGGTCTGAGATCGACGCGTTCATACATACGGACGGACGGACGGACGGACGGACAGACAGACGGACAGGGCTCAATCAACTTGGCTTGTCGTCCTGATCAAGAATATATATACTTTTGGGGGTGTGGCGCGCCTCCTTCTACCTGTTACATACTTTTAACAAAAACATTATACCCTGTTTTCCCATTTTCAATGGGATCAAGGTATAAAAATAATACATTTTTGTCGGTCGAATTATCATTTTTTAATAAAGAAATTAGATGAAGATAAACTCGTACTGCGTATGGTGTACTCGAATATATCATCAAGAATCAATATACTCATTGCCTGTTACATACATTTTCACAATACCATCGCATGCTTAATGCGTTCAATGTATAATAACAAATCACAGAAAAGCTCATTATCATTTTTAAATATGTAGGGACAGCATTTTCTTTTTTCCAATACTGATAGGTTTATTAGAGTTAATTGGTATACTCTGTCCCATTAAAAATTGTGCCTGAATTTAGTTTCATTCTTCATGTCTTAAGCAGTTTAAATAGTTCGAAAATCAAGAAGTACTCATATGTATATATATACTCATATATATATAATATTTTACAATAAGTTTTTTAAGTTTTTTAAGTTTTTCTATTACCCAGAGACACCACATTCTTCATATTCTCGAATTCCTGTCTTGTAGTGGGAGCAAAGCTTCATCGTCGGACAAACCATTTCCGTGTGAATGTAATCGTTGCACCCATACAGTGCTGGTGGTCGATATACAAAATACGATATAATATAACTTTTTTTCAACTTTTTTAATCAAATTAAAGCAGGTTATTTAATAGTAATACTAGCAAATATTATATTCATTATAGATTTACTTTTTGTAGTTTAATTTATATTCGTTGTACTTGGCGCACATTTCTGAATATTTAGAAAATTTTACCGATTTTGAATCACACACGTACGCACATTCACGCACATAATATATATAATTATTTCTAGTGAAAAATATATAGTTTAAAGTATCCTCCTTTTTATTTTTTGTTCCTGTTTATTGTCCATTTCTTGAGCTCACATACGGCAGAAACAAATTTCATTGACCAACTATCTGACAGAACGGTCGGCGCCCATTTTGAAAAAAAAGAGTGTTTTAAATACCAGCTAAACCTTCAAGTTACTTCAGAAAAATAGAGAGAAAACTTTCTGTAAACACAAGAGAAGGCACCGTCCGCTCTTCGCTTGCATGAATATATTTAGCAATAGTGGTTGTATTTCTGGTCTTATTTGGTCTCATTTGTAATATTTTTGGGGGTTGTTCACAGGGTGCACTTAATGTGAATCAAGCTGCTTCGCTTTTTACTACGCAAGCGCCAAGCCAGGGAAAAACAAATAGACCATATATATGTTTTCGTATCGATTATCTTCAGAGTCGTTTGAATTTTAGGTAAAAGAAATGTATAACTTGACATTTAAAGTTGGATAAGAAGATATTATTCTAGACATTTTCATTCCTTTATTTTTTAAAATTTTGATATGTGCTCTGCAAATAATTTACTCTTGTGTTCAAGAATAATGAAATTGCTACAATCAATAACCAATAAGTTAGAATTCGGGCAGTAGGTAATGCATTATACTAATTCACGCCCACAAAGTATACGATTATCTTCAGAGTCGTTTGAATTTTAGGTAAAAGAAATGTATAACTTGACATTTAAAGTTGAATGAGAAGATATTATTCTAGACATTGTCATTCCTTTATTTTTTAAAATTTTGATATGTGCTCTGCAAATAATTTACTCTTGTGTTCAAGAATAATGAAATTGCTACAATCAATAACCAATAAGTTAGAATTCGGGCAGTAGGTAATGCATTATACTAATTCACGCCCACAAAGTATACGATTATCTTCAGAGTCGTTTGAATTTTAGGTAAAAGAAATGTATAACTTGACATTTAAAGTTGAATGAGAAGATATTATTCTAGACATTGTCATTCCTTTATTTTTTAAAATTTTGATATGTGCTCTGCAAATAATTTACTCTTGTGTTCAAGAATAATGAAATTGCTACAATCAATAACCAATAAGTTAGAATTCGGGCAGTAGGTAATGCATTATACTAATTCACGCCCACAAAGTATACGATTATCTTCAGAGTCGTTTGAATTTTAGGTAAAAGAAATGTATAACTTGACATTTAAAGTTGAATGAGAAGATATTATTCTAGACATTGTCATTCCTTTATTTTTTAAAATTTTGATATGTGCTCTGCAAATAATTTACTCTTGTGTTCAAGAATAATGAAATTGCTACAATCAATAACAAATAAGTTAGAATTCGGGCAGTAGGTAATGCATTATACTAATTCACGCCCACAAAGTATACATATACTGTAATGTTTATACACTGGCCGCGAAAAGATAAATAATATATCATAGGTATATACATATATGTATATAAAGTGTCCAACTAAAGTCACCGTGCCCCTGATACATGTTCACAAAACACGCTATACCTTTGTCAAATTAAAAAAAAAAAAAAAAAACAAGTAAGAAAACTCTAGTCGGAGCGCCCGACTAGGGGATACCCTAATCCCAGCCGCCCTTTTTTTTTATACCCGGATCCCATTGAAAATGGGAAAAAAGGGTATAATGTTTTTGTTAAAAGTATGTAACAGGCAGAAAAAGGCGTGCCAAACCCCCAAAAGTATATATATTCTTAATCAGGACGACAAGAAAAGTTTATTGAGCCCTGTCCGTCTGTCTGTCCGTCCGTCCGTCCGTCCGTCCGTCCGTCCGTATGTATGAACGCGTCGATCTCAGAACCTATAAGAGCTGGAGACTTGAATCTTTTTTTGTTAGGCGCGTATATAGGGCGCGCATATCGAGTTTGTTTCAGAAAACCGATAACTATTCCTGAATATTTGTTATCGATTTAAAACCATATGAAAAATCAGTTTTGATTTTTTATCTTAAGAGCTAGAGTCTCCAAATTTCGCATGTAGCTTTATGTGTATTTTTACCAATTTCGATTTTTGTTACATTTGGATACCGGCCCCAAATTTCCCCACAATTTTGAAAATTATTTTCAGTTGCAATATATATGGTGTTTGGTCTTTTTGAAAACTAAATCAATTATTTAAGTCATATGGTGAAAGTTTCATCAAAATCCGTTGATAAACACAAAAGTTATTAAACAAAATGTTTAGCCAGATCAACAGCGATTGAACTGCAAAGCTCAAAGAGACCAGCTGTGCATTATGTATACATGCGCACACATACATGCAAATGCTCGCGAACAAATTTTCTAAGAACCGCAATTGCCTTTGAGTTTGGGTCGAATTGTGTTCGAATTGTTTTTGCTACCTACTTCCAATTGCCGCTCGCCGCTGTGTGTCGTAGTCCCAGGCGCTGTGTGTCGCTGTGCGAATATGTTTTCGATTCTTCTTCTTTAATAGTAACGGAAAAATTCTTGTGAACTTGCAAAAGTGAGCTGGTATAATCTTTGTGTCGAATTTGTTTGCATAATTCCTCTTTGATCGACAATCTTAATACCATTGTCATAGATTTAAGTCGCGTGATATGGTTGTACATGCGAGTTATGGACTGACTATATTAAGAAAACTAAGGGCGGGTGGGATTAGGGTATCCCCTAATCGGGCGCGCCGACTAGAGTTTTCTTACTTGTTTTTAATATAGTCCATAACTCGTATGTACAACCATATCATGCGACTTAAATCTATGACAATGGTACTAAGAATGTCGATCAAAGAGGAATTATGCAAACAAATTCGACACACAGATTATACCAGCACACTTTTGCAACCTCACAAGAATTGTTCCGTTACTATTAAAGAAGAAGATCGAAAACATATTCGCACAGCGACACACACCGACGAGCGGCAATTGGAAGTAGGTAGCAAAAACAATTCAAACAAAATTCGACCCTAACTCAAAGGCAATTGCGGTTCTTAGAAAATTTGTTAGCGAGCATTTGCATGTATGTGTGCGCATGTATACATAATGCACAGCTGGTCTCTTTGAGCTTTGCAGTTCAATCGCTGTTGATCTGGCTAAACATTTTGTTTAATAACTTTTCTGTTTATCAACGGATTTTGATTAAACTTTTACCATATGATTTAAATAATTGATGTAGTTTTTAAAAAGACCAAACACTATATATATTGCAACTGAAAATAATTTTCAAAATTGTGGGGCAATTTGGGGTATCCAAATGTAATAAAAATCGAAATTGGTAAAAATATACATAAAGCTACATGCGAAATTTGGAGACTCTAGCTCTAAAGATAAACAAGATAAAAAATCATAACTGATTTTTCATATAGTTTTAAATCGATAACAAATATTCAGGAATAGTTATCGATTTTCTGAAACAAACTCGATATGCGCGTCCTATATACGGACGGACGGACGGACGGACGGACGGGCGGACAGACAGACGGACAGGGCTCAATCAACTTGTCTTGTCGTCCTGATCAAGAATATATATACTTTTGGGGGTGTGGCACGCCTCCTTCTGCCTGTTACATACTCTTAACAAAAACAATATACCCTGTTTTCCCATTTTCAATGGGATCAGGGTATAAAAAAACAACTTGTATTCAAAAATAGACATATCTTATAATTATATATAACAACAACAAATAAGTTAAAGAAATAATATTGTTTAACTTAATTTTGGAATGCTTCACAAAATACTCCAAATTTTGCTCGCAAAATTAATAGGTGTGCCCAGCAAATTAAAAAATTTTAAATATTTATATGATTGTGGTAAATACCCTGTATGGCCGCCCTTATTCGCAGTGACATTGCTGATCCTTTGGGGCATTCACTTTTTACACATTTCCACAGGAATGTTATACCATTCCTTCTGAATATTTTCCCCTAATTGGGACTTATTTAAGCAGCTGTCTTCGTAATGTCCCTTTTCAGGTGAACCCAAAGGTTCTTGATTGAATTAAGATCTGCAGACTGACTTGGTCAGTCCATAACGCCAATTCTATTTTCAGGAAAGCAATCTTTAACTACTCAGGAGCAATGCTTAGGACCGTTAACCTGTTGAAATTTCCATTTTAGAGGTATGTTGACGTCGGCAGGTAGCATAACCCTACTCATTATTTCCTTATACAGGAATTTTTCAATGATGCCGTCAATTTGATGAATCGGACCAACAACTTGCTATGAAAAGCAACCCCAAACCATTCTGCCTCCGTGCTTAACCGTCTTCTCTGTATATTTAGAATCCAATTTTTTGCCTTTTGGTCTTCGAATTTTGCTTTTTAAAAAAGAAAACATTTAACAAAACTCTAGTCGAGACTGCTCGACTAAGAGATACCCTGAATCCATTGAGCTGTAATACCAATCATTAAAAGTTTCATTTATTCATTAATAATAAACAACACATGCACACACACAAACATATGCATGCTCGAACATGCACGTAATATGCTTACTGCGCAGTTATGCGGCTGCAGAATACATTGTTCTATAGAAACTTTATTGTTTAATAACTTGTTTTCTCGACTTATATTCTGAAAGAAATTTCCGTGGAGTATTTATGACATTCAAATGTACCTATTTGTTAAATCTCAAGTCTCTAGTATTTGATATTCGTGAATTGTCATTTTTGTTGAATTGTGGGCGAAAGGATCGTCGGAAATGGGATGAGTTATCGAAAAAAAAATTCGTACAGCGTATTATCGAGCATTTTGCTTTTTATTTCAAGTCGCTAGCTTTTGTGGTTTACAAAAATATTTAAATCATATGGTGAAGTTTAATAAAAATCCGTTAATAAATATTTCAGTACAGCGTATTATCGAGCATTTTGCTTGTTATTTCAAGTCGCTAGCTTTTGTGGTTTACAAAAATATTTAAATCATATGGTGAAGTTTAATAAAAATCCGTTAATAAATATTTCCCAAAAACCATTAAAAATGGGAAAAAAATGAATAAGACATATATATATTCTTGAATAAAAAGTAAAATGCTCGATAATACCATACGCTTTTTTTTCGATAACTCATCCCATTTCTTTATAATCGATAGCTATCGAAAAAATCACTTAGTTTTTGAGGCCTAGCATGCACACCGTTTTAGATAGAATTGTGGTTGATTGCTATAATGAATACGTATATTTTTTTATTTTTGTATTTATTTAATTCACGCCCACAAAGTATACATATACTGTAATGTTTATACACTGGCCGCGAAAAGATAAATAATATATCATAGGTATATACATATATGTATATAAAGTGTCCAACTAAAGTCACCGTGCCCCTGATACATGTTCACAAAACACGCTATACCTTTGTCAAATTAAAAAAAAAAAAAAAAAACAAGTAAGAAAACTCTAGTCGGAGCGCCCGACTAGGGGATACCCTAATCCCAGCCGCCCTTTTTTTTTATACCCGGATCCCATTGAAAATGGGAAAAAAGGGTATAATGTTTTTGTTAAAAGTATGTAACATGCAGAAAAAGGCGTGCCAAACCCCCAAAAGTATATATATTCTTAATCAGGACGACAAGAAAAGTTTATTGAGCCCTGTCCGTCTGTCTGTCCGTCCGTCCGTCCGTCCGTCCGTCCGTCCGTATGTATGAACGCGTCGATCTCAGAACCTATAAGAGCTGGAGACTTGAATCTTTTTTTGTTAGGCGCGTATATAGGGCGCGCATATCGAGTTTGTTTCAGAAAACCGATAACTATTCCTGAATATTTGTTATCGATTTAAAACCATATGAAAAATCAGTTTTGATTTTTTATCTTAAGAGCTAGAGTCTCCAAATTTCGCATGTAGCTTTATGTGTATTTTTACCAATTTCGATTTTTGTTACATTTGGATACCGGCCCCAAATTTCCCCACAATTTTGAAAATTATTTTCAGTTGCAATATATATGGTGTTTGGTCTTTTTGAAAACTAAATCAATTATTTAAGTCATATGGTGAAAGTTTCATCAAAATCCGTTGATAAACACAAAAGTTATTAAACAAAATGTTTAGCCAGATCAACAGCGATTGAACTGCAAAGCTCAAAGAGACCAGCTGTGCATTATGTATACATGCGCACACATACATGCAAATGCTCGCGAACAAATTTTCTAAGAACCGCAATTGCCTTTGAGTTTGGGTCGAATTGTGTTCGAATTGTTTTTGCTACCTACTTCCAATTGCCGCTCGCCGCTGTGTGTCGTAGTCCCAGGCGCTGTGTGTCGCTGTGCGAATATGTTTTCGATTCTTCTTCTTTAATAGTAACGGAAAAATTCTTGTGAACTTGCAAAAGTGAGCTGGTATAATCTTTGTGTCGAATTTGTTTGCATAATTCCTCTTTGATCGACAATCTTAATACCATTGTCATAGATTTAAGTCGCGTGATATGGTTGTACATGCGAGTTATGGACTGACTATATTAAGAAAACTAAGGGCGGGTGGGATTAGGGTATCCCCTAATCGGGCGCGCCGACTAGAGTTTTCTTACTTGTTTTTAATATAGTCCATAACTCGTATGTACAACCATATCATGCGACTTAAATCTATGACAATGGTACTAAGAATGTCGATCAAAGAGGAATTATGCAAACAAATTCGACACACAGATTATACCAGCACACTTTTGCAACCTCACAAGAATTGTTCCGTTACTATTAAAGAAGAAGATCGAAAACATATTCGCACAGCGACACACACCGACGAGCGGCAATTGGAAGTAGGTAGCAAAAACAATTCAAACAAAATTCGACCCTAACTCAAAGGCAATTGCGGTTCTTAGAAAATTTGTTAGCGAGCATTTGCATGTATGTGTGCGCATGTATACATAATGCACAGCTGGTCTCTTTGAGCTTTGCAGTTCAATCGCTGTTGATCTGGCTAAACATTTTGTTTAATAACTTTTCTGTTTATCAACGGATTTTGATTAAACTTTTACCATATGATTTAAATAATTGATGTAGTTTTTAAAAAGACCAAACACTATATATATTGCAACTGAAAATAATTTTCAAAATTGTGGGGCAATTTGGGGTATCCAAATGTAATAAAAATCGAAATTGGTAAAAATATACATAAAGCTACATGCGAAATTTGGAGACTCTAGCTCTAAAGATAAACAAGATAAAAAATCATAACTGATTTTTCATATAGTTTTAAATCGATAACAAATATTCAGGAATAGTTATCGATTTTCTGAAACAAACTCGATATGCGCGTCCTATATACGGACGGACGGACGGACGGACGGACGGGCGGACAGACAGACGGACAGGGCTCAATCAACTTGTCTTGTCGTCCTGATCAAGAATATATATACTTTTGGGGGTGTGGCACGCCTCCTTCTGCCTGTTACATACTCTTAACAAAAACAATATACCCTGTTTTCCCATTTTCAATGGGATCAGGGTATAAAAAAACAACTTGTATTCAAAAATAGACATATCTTATAATTATATATAACAACAACAAATAAGTTAAAGAAATAATATTGTTTAACTTAATTTTGGAATGCTTCACAAAATACTCCAAATTTTGCTCGCAAAATTAATAGGTGTGCCCAGCAAATTAAAAAATTTTAAATATTTATATGATTGTGGTAAATACCCTGTATGGCCGCCCTTATTCGCAGTGACATTGCTGATCCTTTGGGGCATTCACTTTTTACACATTTCCACAGGAATGTTATACCATTCCTTCTGAATATTTTCCCCTAATTGGGACTTATTTAAGCAGCTGTCTTCGTAATGTCCCTTTTCAGGTGAACCCAAAGGTTCTTGATTGAATTAAGATCTGCAGACTGACTTGGTCAGTCCATAACGCCAATTCTATTTTCAGGAAAGCAATCTTTAACTACTCAGGAGCAATGCTTAGGACCGTTAACCTGTTGAAATTTCCATTTTAGAGGTATGTTGACGTCGGCAGGTAGCATAACCCTACTCATTATTTCCTTATACAGGAATTTTTCAATGATGCCGTCAATTTGATGAATCGGACCAACAACTTGCTATGAAAAGCAACCCCAAACCATTCTGCCTCCGTGCTTAACCGTCTTCTCTGTATATTTAGAATCCAATTTTTTGCCTTTTGGTCTTCGAATTTTGCTTTTTAAAAAAGAAAACATTTAACAAAACTCTAGTCGAGACTGCTCGACTAAGAGATACCCTGAATCCATTGAGCTGTAATACCAATCATTAAAAGTTTCATTTATTCATTAATAATAAACAACACATGCACACACACAAACATATGCATGCTCGAACATGCACGTAATATGCTTACTGCGCAGTTATGCGGCTGCAGAATACATTGTTCTATAGAAACTTTATTGTTTAATAACTTGTTTTCTCGACTTATATTCTGAAAGAAATTTCCGTGGAGTATTTATGACATTCAAATGTACCTATTTGTTAAATCTCAAGTCTCTAGTATTTGATATTCGTGAATTGTCATTTTTGTTGAATTGTGGGCGAAAGGATCGTCGGAAATGGGATGAGTTATCGAAAAAAAAAATTCGTACAGCGTATTATCGAGCATTTTGCTTTTTATTTCAAGTCGCTAGCTTTTGTGGTTTACAAAAATATTTAAATCATATGGTGAAGTTTAATAAAAATCCGTTAATAAATATTTCAGTACAGCGTATTATCGAGCATTTTGCTTGTTATTTCAAGTCGCTAGCTTTTGTGGTTTACAAAAATATTTAAATCATATGGTGAAGTTTAATAAAAATCCGTTAATAAATATTTCCCAAAAACCATTAAAAATGGGAAAAAAATGAATAAGACATATATATATTCTTGAATAAAAAGTAAAATGCTCGATAATACCATACGCTTTTTTTTCGATAACTCATCCCATTTCTTTATAATCGATAGCTATCGAAAAAATCACTTAGTTTTTGAGGCCTAGCATGCACACCGTTTTAGATAGAATTGTGGTTGATTGCTATAATGAATACGTATATTTTTTTATTTTTGTATTTTTGATGTCATACCCCCTTCGCCCACAATTTACAAAAATTCACAGCTCCCGTATATCAATTATTAGGGACTTAAAATTTAAATTATATTAATGCTTAATTATGCCCTGAAATTTTCATTAAGAACGTATGTCTGAAAAAAACTTATTATACAATTAAGTTTCCATAGTACAGCCTATGCTGCGGCTGCAGCGCTGCCGACCCACAACTGCGCAGTACGCATATTGCGTGCATATGCGTGCATACGTAAGCATGTGTGTGTGTGCATGTGTTGTTTGCTATTAATGAATAAATGAAAGTTAAAAAAACAAGTAAGAAAACTCTAGTCGGCGCGCCCGATTAGGGGATACCCTAATCCTACCCGCCCTTAGTTTTCTTAATATAGTCAGTCCATAACTCGCATGTACAACCATATCACGCGACTTAAATCTATGACAATGGTATTAAGATTGTCGATCAAAGAGGAATTATGCAAACAAATTCGGCACAAAGATTATACCATCACACTTTTGCAAGCTCACAAGAATTGTTCCGTTATTATTAAAGAAGAAGAATCGAAAACATATTCGCACTCAACACACAGCGGCGAGCGGGAATTGAAAATAGGTAGCAAAAACAATTCAAACACAATTCGACCCAAACTCAAAGGCAATTGCGGTTCTTAGAAAATTTGTTAGCGAGCAGTTGCATGTATGTGTGCACATGTATACATAATGAACATGTGCAAGCGCCAGCTGGTCTCTGTGCGCTTTGCAGTTCAATCGCTGTTGATCTGGCTAAACATTTTGTTAATATAACTTTTGTGTTTATCAACGGATTTTGATGAAACTTTCACCATATGATTTAAATAATTGATGTAGTTTTCATAAAGGCCAAACAACATATATATTGCAACTGAAAATAATTTTCAAAATTGTGGGGAAATTTGGGGCCGGTATCCAAATGTAACAAAAACCGAACATTTAAGAGCATTATGTTAATATTTTTAATCATTATACCCTGATCCCATTGAAAATGGGAAAACGGGGTATAATGTTTTTGTTAAAAGTATGTAACAGGTAGAAGGAGGCGCGCCACACCCCCAAAAGTATATATATTCTTGATCAGGACGACAAGCCAAGTTGATTGAGCCCTGTCCGTCTGTCTGTCCGTCCGTCCGTCCGTCCGTCCGTATGTATGAACGCGTCGATCTCAGACCCTATAAGAGCTAGAGACTTGAATTTTTTTTTTGTTAGGCGCGTATATTGGACGCGCATATCGAGTTTATTTCAGAAAATCGATAACTATTCCTGAATATTTGTTATCGATTTAAAACCATATGAAAAATCAGTTATGATTTTTTATCTTTTTTATCTTAAGAGCTAGAGTCTCCATTTTTGCATGTAGCTTTATGTATATTTTTACCAATTTCGGTTTTTGTTACATTTGGATACCGGCCAAATTTCCCCACAATTTTGAAAATTATTTTCAGTTGCAATATATATGTTGTTTGGCCTTTATGAAAACTACATCAATTATTTAAATCATATGGTGAAAGTTTCATCAAAATCCGTTGATAAACACAAAAGTTATATTAACAAAATGTTTGGCCAGATCAACAGCGATTGAACTGCAAAGCGTACACAGACCAGCTGGCGCTTATACATGTTCATTATGTATTAATGTGCACACATACATGCAAATGCTTGCGAACAAATTTTCTAAGAACCGCAATTGCCTTTGAGTTTGGGTCGAAACAATTCAAACAATTGTTTTTGCTACCTACTTCCAATTGCCGCTCGCCGCTGTGTGTCACAGTCGCCGGCGCTGTGTGTCGCTGTGCGAATATGTTTTCGATCTTCTTCTTTAATTGTAACGGAACAATTCTTGTGAGCTTGCAAAAGTGTGCTAGTATAAACTGTGTGTCGAATTTGTTTGCATGATTCCTCTTTGATCGACATTCTTAGTACCATTGGCATAGATTTAAGTCGCGTGAAATGGTTGTAAATGCGAGTTATGGACTATATAATAAAACCAAGAGCAGGTGGGATTAGCGTATCCCCTAGTCGGGCGCGCCGACTAGAGTTTTCTTACTTGTTTTTATTATTATTGTGTCATCATATATTTCTTCAATATAAATAATATATAATATTATTAAATATAAATTTATAACTGTTGGTAAGAGTGAAACTTTTTCTCTATTTAAGTTCCTTTAATATTATATTTGATTTACATTCCATTGTTTTATCGTTAATTTCTATAATTTATAAATATTCTTATTCAATTTGGATGCAATCTGTGGGATAAGTAGCATAACATCTACGTTTATATAATTTTTTGGAGTTTTTATTTCTATTATTTTTTTTATATTTCGAATTGTCCATACGCATTAATTTTAATTTATAAAAATAAATATCAAATTTGTTTATTTCTTCTTCTGATAAAATTTCTGGTAAAATTACATTATTCTGTTGCACAGGCTACATTTTCCTGAATGTAATTTACTTTGTATTCAATATTTTATATACCTATATATATTTTATAGGTTTGTAATTAAGATTTTTATACCCTGCATCCATTGAAAATGGAAAATCAGGGTATAATGATTTTGTGAAAATGTATATAATAGGCAGAATGAGTCGTGCCACACCCCATAAAGTATATATATTCTATGTCAGCTCGACGATTTGAACTAGTCCTGTCCGTCCTTCCGTCCGTCCTTCCGTCCGTGTAAACACGTGGATTGCGTAAACCACAAAAGCTAGATACTTCAAATGAAAAGCAAAATGCTCGATAATACCATACACTGCACGAGTTTTTTTTTTCGATAACTCATCCAATATCTTTATTATCGATAACTATCGAAAATATTGCTTTGTTTTTGAGGCCTGGCGTGCACACCGTTAAAGATAGAATTGTGCACTAATATGTGTTTGATTGCTATATTGAATCCACACATTTTTTCATTTTTGGATTTTTGATGCCACGCCCCCTTCGCCCAAAATTCAACAAAAATGACAACTCAGGCATATCAAATACTAGAGACTTGAAATAGCTACATTTGAATGTCATAATCACTACCCGGCAATTTCATTAAGAACAGAATACGAGAAAAAAAGTTATTAAACAATAAAGCTTCCATAGAACAAAGTTTCATTTAAGTCCTTTAATAAATACCTGTATTAAGCAAAATGTTTGGCCACTTAACAACATCGCACGAAAGGCAGATTGTGCGGAGCTAAGCTAGCGCCTATACATGTTCACTATCTATAAATGTGCACACATACATTCAAATGCTTGCGCACTATATTTTAAGAATCGCATTTGAATTTGAGTTAAATTGTTTTTGAATTGTATTTATTTATTATCAGCTTCAACATTATTGTCAGCTACGTACCTTAAATTTGCATGCTTTTGATTCTTTTTCTTTAATAGTAACGGAACAATTGTTGTGGGCTTGCAAAAGAAAGTCATATGAAACTATGATTGGATGGGATCTGGCTATCTCGTTTTCGGGCACCTTCAATTATAGTTTTCTAACTTTTTATCCTGAATCAATTGAAAATGAAATTTTAGAGTATAAGGTTTTTGTGAAAATGTATGTAACGTGCAGAAGTCATGCAACACCCCTTTAAGTATATACAGTGTGCAACTAAAGTCATCCCTGATAAATTTTCACAAAACACGCTATAACTTCGTCAAATTAAAAAAAAAAAAAAAAAAAAAAAAAAAAACAAGTATGAAATTATAAATTAATATTAATATTTTGCCTTTTGCAACGTAAGAATATATAAATAATAAAACATTCAAAAATTATTAAAAATATTAACATAATGCTATTTGTTACGTTTTTTTTTCACATTTGAATTCTGAGATTTCTTTTAAATTTTCAAACTTTTCTGTATTGATTAATTGTGCTGATTCCTGTCTGCATAAAAAATCTGCTACTGTATTGTCTTTACCTTTTAAACATATAATATTCCTTTGAATTTGCAATTTAAGTATTTTATAGGAGCATGATCTGTTATAATTTCCAATCAAATAATGTTTATAATAATCAATCAAATAATGTTTATAATAATAATTTACGGCATGTATAATAGACAGAAATTCTTTATCAATTGTACTGTAATTATTTTTCTCATGTTTATTAAGTGTTTTTGAAACATAGACAATTGGTTGTCCTTGTTGAGATTAAACTGCACCTATAGCAAAATCACTGGCATCTGTAGTGATTGTAAATGGTTTGTCAAATTCTGGATATTTTAATATTGGGTGGGAACTTATAAGCGTTTTAAGATTTTCAAATATATATATATATATATCATCACATATAGGAGAGCTGTATTTTCTTTTAATTTTTATACCCTGATCCCATTGAAAATGGGAAACAAGGGTATAATGTTTTTGTTAAAAGTATGTAACAGGCAGAAGGAGGCGTGCCACACCCCCAAAAGTATATATATTCTTGATCAGGACGACAAGACAAGTTGATTGAGCCCTGTCCGTCTGTCTGTCCGTCCGTCCGTCCGTCCGTCCGTCCGTATGTATGAACGCGTCGATCTCAGAACCTATAAGAGTTAGAGACTTGAATTTTTTTTTGTTAGGCGCGTATATTGGACACGCATATCGAGTTTGTTTCAGAAAATCGATTACTATTCCTGAATATTTGTTATCGATTTAAAACCATATGAAAAATCAGTTATGATTTCTTATCTTTTTTATCTTAAGAGCTAGAGACTCCAAATTTCGCATGATGCTTTATGTGTATTTTTACCAATTTCGATTTTTGTTACATTTGGATACCGGCCAAATTTCCCCACAATTTTGAAAATTATTTTCAGTTGCAATATATATGGTGTTTGGTCTTTTTGAAAACTACATCAATTATTTAAATCATATGGTGAAAGTTTTATCAAAATCCGTTGATAAACACAAAAGTTATTAAACAAAATGTTTGGCTAGATCAACAGCGATTGAACTGCAAAGCGCACAGAGACCAGCTGGCGCTTATACATGTTCAATTTGTATAAATGTGCACACATACATGCAAATGCTCGCGAAAAAATTTTCTAAGAACCGCAATTGCCTTTGAGTTTGGGTCGAATTGTGTTCGAATTGTTTTTGCTACCTACTTCCACTTGCCGCTCGCCGCTGTGTGTCACAGTCGCCGGCGCTGTGTGTCGCTGTGCGAATATGTTTTCGATCTTCTTCTTTAATAGTAACGGAACAATTCTTGTGAGCTTGCAAAAGTGTGCTGGTATGATCTATGTGTCGAATTTGTTTGCATAATTCCTCTTTGATCGACATTCTTAGTACCATTGGCATAGATTTAAGTCGCATGATATGGTTGTACGCGAGTTATGGACTATATTAAGAAAACTAAGGGGGGGTGGGATTAGGGTATCCCCTAGTCGGGCGCGCCGACTAGAGTTTTCTTACTTGTTATACCCTGATATCATTAAAAATGGGAAAACAGGGTATAATGTTTTTGTTAAAAGTATGTAACAGGCAGAAGGAGGCGTGCCACTCCCCATAAAGTATATTTATTCTTGATCACGACGACAAGACGAGTTGATTAAGCCCTGTCCATCTGTCTGTCCGTCCTTATGTATGAACGCTTCGATCTCAGAACCTATAAGAGCTACAATTTTGAATTTTTTTTGTTAGGCGCGTATATATTCATCTTTAGAGCTAGAATCTCCAAATTCCGCATGTAGATATATATATTTTTACCAATTTCGGTTTTTGTTACATTTGGATACCGGCCCCAAATTTCCCCACAATTTTGAAAATTATGTTCGATGGCAAATATTGCATATATGTATAGGGTGTTTGGTCCTTTTAAAAAGAACAATAATTATTTAAATCATATGGTGAAAGTTTCATCAAAATCCGTTGCTAAACACAAAAGTTATTAAAGAAAATTTTTGGCCATATCAACAGCGATTGAACTGCAAAGCGCACAGAGACAAGCTGCCGCTTATACATGTTCATTATGTATTCATGTGCACACATACATTCAAATGCTCGCGAACAAATTTTCTTAGAATCGCAATTGCCTTTGAGTTCGAGTCGAATTGTGTTTGAATTGTTTTTGCTACCTACTTTTAATTGCCTCTCGGCGCTGTGTGTCGCAGATCGAATATGTTTTCGATTCTTCTTCTTTAATAGTAACGGAACTATTCTTGTGAACTTGCAAAAGTGAGCTGGTATAATCTTTTTGTCGAATTTGTTTGCATAATTCCTCTTTGATCGACATTCTTAGTACCATTGTCATAGATTTAAGTCTCGTGATATGGTTCTACATACGAGTTATGGACTATATTTAAAAACTAAAAGCGATTGGGACTAGAGTTTTCTTACTTGTTCTTATTATTTTACTTCTTTTTCCATTTCCATTATATGCTTTCTAATTTCATCTTCATATTTTGGAGCTTTGAATTTATGGGATGATCTGTCGTGGTTTTAATATTGTGAACTATTGTTTTAGTACTAATTAACTGATCCCTTTCCTTAAAATGTAACTTTTCATACTTTTTCGTAAGATTTTTTACTATCGGAGCTTCCTCAGCATTGAACCCTTCTTGCTTAAAGTCATCAATTTATCTACTTCCACTACTACTACAAGAATTAGAAAAGTATGCCCTCGATAGTTCCCTTAATAAAAACTTTTTTTTGTTCGGGGCTAGTTGGTAAAAAATGATTCTGACTTGGTTGTCTATAAAAATTTTAATTTTGCCTTAAGTTTTGGCTTTGTTGTTGTCTCTTGAAATTTTGGTTTTGTCTTACGTTCTAACTTTGTTGTTGATTATTCCTAACTATTTTGCGATTCTAATGTGTGTTTTGTCTTTGCTAATCATTATATGCTTAACTATTTTCGTTGGAATTTCTGTCATCTGAGTCTTGTCTTGAGTATCGATTACATTTTCTGTTATTATATTCGATGAATAATTATTGTCTTGTTTTATTAATAATTTTTGATTCAAATGAAATTAGAAAGTTCATTCCTTAAATCTGAAACGATTTTTGCACTCCACCCAATTTGCTGGTCTGTTAATATTAAACATAGTTCTAGCCTCACATTTAATTTTGGAGTTGAATATGACAGTGAAGACCTGATCGTTGTCATCGAACTCCTCCATGATCTACTGCATATACGAGTCAATGTAAAGATACATCCTGTCCATTAAATGTTCGTAAATATCTCAATTCCTTCTCGATGCAGTTCCTTTGACTTATAATTGGATTTCTGCCGTCACCTTCTCTTGCGATAATTGCATTTGTTAACAATTGAAAGCAGAGCTGCAATTCAAATGTTTGTTGTTGATTTGCCACTTTTGAGTTGCATAATTCACTTATTGAGTGTGAGATTGATTAATTTTTTCGTTTGCTCGGATAATATTGAAAGTTTTCACAATTATTATTTGTTGTTGCAACAGCTGAGCGCTATTATTTATTTCTTAAAGAAGTTAAATACAAGTCCTTTATTCGTGATATAAAATACAACTGGAATCTTATTGAATTTTAAAGTATCTACCATTGGCGACAATCATTTATGTTTACAATATTGGATATACTGAGCTAAAGTATGTTTATATTATGCAGCTGGGCTGTGGCAATTATTTTGCTTACAATATTGGATATGCTGAGCTAAGTATCCACAATTCTTATGACACTTCTGGTCTAGGGTTTTCTACATTAAAGCAGGTTGTAAGCGTTATCAACGTTTTATTTTTTGTTCGTTTTTAGCTCGTATGTACAACCATAAAACGCGACTTAAATCTATGCCATTGGCACTAAGAATGTCGATCAAAGGGGAACTATGCAAACAAATTCGACACAAAGATTATACCAGCACACTTTTGCAAGTTCATAAGAATAGTTCCGCTTCTATTAAAGAAGAAGAATCGAAAACATATTCGCACTGCGACACACAATTTGAAAATAGGTAGCAAAAACAATTCAAACACAATTCGACCCAAACTCAAAGGCAATTGCGATTCTTAAAAAATTTGTTCGCGAGCATTTGAATGTATGTGTGCAAATTGTATTAAGTTTCCTCGGGTGTGTGTGGATTCCTCAATCCTCCCGTCCCTCGACGATCCCTGCTGAGCAGAGCTTATGAAGGATATGGTGGAGAGTCTACTTTTGCTCTCTTCACGATTGGCCTTGTGGCTCAAACGTATAATGATATATCGGCAGATCAACTTCAAAAACCGGAGCACTGTACAACTTTATTTCTTCAGGTCTGTTACAGAACTAAACTATATACTAAGACATAAGCCGAAGGTTATTGCTAAGCTACAAATCTAAAACGTTACAGTCGGTCAGACGACTCAGCATAACCGATTGCGGGGGCACCAACACATATACAAGTATCGGGTCGTCGTTGCCGACCGTTGCGGCTAGGTCAGTGAGCCCATGCATCGGCGACAATAACTTTGCAGCTTTCGGTAATGCTTTCATTATATACTTAATCGCTACTTAGACTATTCTTATGTGTTAAATACTCCCCCCCTCAGGTTTCTGACCGTCCTCGGACACCTTGTAGCCGTTGATGGCTCTTGTAGCTCCTTCGATGATTATCTTCGCTTAAAAATATGATAGATGATAAAACAACTGCATATGTACCGGTCGACTCCAATTCTTCCTTAAAGTTCTGGATGGTTTGTAAGTTCTTGTTATTCATTCCTGTGGAGTTGTGGCATGCTTAAAATTGGGTCATGGCTGATGATGTTTAGAAGAGGTGACCCAGCAATGCCTGGCGTTTTATTCACCATCATAATAATGATGCCTTCATCCACTTCTGTGATGGGCTTCAAATTGCTTGGCTGTGTGCGGCAAAACACTGCGCTACCGGCGTGGAGTGCACGGGCGCAAGTATCTTGTGTGGCTATTTTGCAGATCGCAGCGTAGGTGTTTCTGACGCATTCGTTGATCGCTAATACATCGTCGTTGCATTCGGCAATGGTATCCTCTTCTAGTTGTATTGCGACGTGTTGATGTGAGACAGGGAATATTGTGATCTTCTTGCAGATGGACTTGATTCTAGGGTCTATTAGTATGTGGACAACATTTTCAGACTGAAGGATTTTAATTTTTGCCGCTTCGATTAGGCTGACTATGCGTATTTCTAAAGAATGTTCATCTAAAATTGTCTTTAAATCGTTATGATCGAAAATGATGGGATTTATAATATCAGACTTAGCCAGTGTTATTGTAAGTATCAAATTTTGGATTTGGGTTATTAACATTCTGTTTAGTGCTAACAACGCCTCATATAAATGCGGAGTGTCGACAAATTCCTTCTTTTTAGCTTTAATTATTTCGTTTACCGTCTCGGTGATTTTATTAATCTGTTTCTGAGTTCCTGTATTTATCTCTATCTGCCTGTTATTTGCATTAGCCAGTTGTGCTTCGGACCATTTAATTTTAGCCTTCTGTTATTTTTTACGATAACTTTTTCGCCTACCTCAAAGATTCAGTTCTGTCTATCCGGGTTACACCTTGCAAGATTGTCTTGCTGCGCTTTGGTGATTTTGTCTTTGATGGCTTGCCTAAATTCGCTAGGTGCTGCATATATAACCTCTATAGGCTTTTGGTTTGTGACTGAATGTATGGTTCGGTTGTATGCTACCGTTGCCCTCATAATAAGATCTGTCGTGTCGGAGGACATCTTGTCCATTCTAAAAGCCCTCGCAATGTCACCTATAGTGCTGTGGAAACGTTCCACTTGCCCATTCGAGCTGCTGTGAAGTGGGGGTGCATTAAGAACATCTATGTTATAGCCATTTTTAAGAAGTGATGTGATAGTTTCCGGGTTAAAGGAAGCTTCGTTGTCACAATATATTTTTCACTTCTGGGAAAAAATTTATCAGTTGGATAATGGGTATTTTTATGTCCACTATTGTGCGGGACGACAGTGGTTGTACCATGGCAAATTTTGAAAATTTGTCGACACAGGTAAGGAAAAGTTTCTTGTCTGTGGAGTATATGTCTATATGTAGCATTTCGCCAGCATATGACGGTATTGGGGTCACCCCCATTTCCTGTTTTTTTGGGTGCCTGTCATACTTTGTTCTGGTGCATGCTTTGCAGTTTATGACGGCTTCATTTGCCATTTTAGACATATTCGGAAAATTCACGGAGAATTTGTTTTACATTTTCTTGTGCTGCCCTGTGGGTTCTGTTGTGTTCGACTGCGATTATTTCTAACTGGTCTGCTAGTAATGTTAGTAATGTCTTCTACTATGTTCTTACAGTGCCAGAATTTTGTAGCAGGGTAATTTAATACCAAGTCGTGTTGAACACAAGCTAAAGTCGGCAAATCACAATGTATTGCATTTACAGGGTCCCCGACAATGAGTGGTTTCAGTGTTTTGAAAAGACTATTTTTATCTGTGAAGTGAATAATATGACGGATCTTTTTATCAAAAAGGATAACACTTTCGCATTGTGTTCGTCAATAAAGGATTTTCATCTTTTGATTTTGGCGATAGTATTTCTGTCCGAGACAGAGAAGGTAAGGGGTTGGTGATCAGTGAAGATGTTAATCTCCCTTGTGCCATATAGATAGTTTTGCAACTTGCCTAATGCCCATACTCGTGAAATCATGGTGATCGGTTTACCCCTTTGGGATAGAACCGCGCCGATGCCACCCATTGAGGCATCAGTGGTCAGGTCAAAAGGCTGTTTGAAATCTGGATACATGAGCATGACATCTTCTGATGCCAAATTGTTTCGCAGATTTTCAAATCTATTTCTTTGGGTTTGGATGAATTCGATTGCGATTTTTTATACCCTGATCCCATTGAAAATGGGAAAAAAGGGTATAATGTTTTTGTTAAAAGTATGTAACAGGCAGAAGGAGGCGTGCCACACCCCCAAAAGTATATATATTCTTGATCAGGACGACAAGACAAGTTGATTGAGCCCTGTCCGTCTGTCTGTCCGTCCGTCCGTCCGTCCGTCCGTCCGTATGTATGAACGCGTCGATCTCAGAACCTATAAGAGTTAGAGACTTGAATTTTTTTTTGTTAGGCGCGTATATAGGACGCGCATATCAAGTTTGTTTCAGAAAATCGATAACTATTCCTGAATATTTGTTATCGATTTAAAACCATATGAAAAATCAGTTATGATTTTTTATCTTTTTTATCTTAAGAGCTAGAGACTCCAAATTTCGCATGTAGCTTTATGTATATTTTTACCAGTTTCGGTTTTTGTTACATTTGGATACCGGCCCCAAATTTCCCCACAATTTTGAAAATTATTTTCAGTTGCAATATATATGATGTTTGGTCTTTTTGAAAACTAAATCAATTATTTAAATCATATGGTGAAAGTTTCATCAAAATCCGTTGATAAACACAAAAGTTATTAAACAAAATGTTTGGCCAGATCAACAGCGATTGAACTGCAAAGCGCACACAGACCAGGTGGCGCTTATACATGTTCAATTTGTATACATGTGCACACATCCATGCTAATGCTCGCGAACAAATTTTCTAAGAACCGAAATTGCCTTTGAGTTAGGGTCGAATTGTGTTTGAATTGTTTTTGCTACCTACTTCCAATTGCCACTCGTCGGTGTGTGTCGCTGTGCGAATATGTTTTCGATCTTCTTCTTTAATAATAACGGAACAATTCTTGTGAGCTTGCAAAAGTGTGCTGGTATAATCTGTGTGTCGAATTTGTTTGCATAATTCCTCTTTGATCGACATTCTTAGTACCATTGGCACATACTTAAGTTGCGTGATATGGTTGTACATACGAGTTATTGACTATATTGTGAAAACTAAGGGGGGGGTGGGATTAGGGTATCCCCTAGTCGGGCGCGCCGACTAGAGTTTTCTTACTTGTTTGGATCTGTGTTTACTGACAGACCTATTTTCTCCTTTAAGGATGTTAGTTAAGGGCCTTGCTATTGATGCGAAATTCCTGATAAACCCTCTATAGTAACTAGCAAGGCCGAGAAATGACCGGAGACTAAACACATATTTTGGCTCGGGGTACTCTTGTATAGCTTTGACCTTCTCGGGGTCAGTCTTGGCACCGCCTCTAGCAACTATAAATCCTAAAAATTCTACGCTCTCTTTGAAGAATTTCGTTTTTTTGCTGAGCTACTCTCATGTTGGCTTCACACAGGCATTTTAATACCGTGTCGAATATGGCGAACATGATCGGCTTCATTTTCGGAAAATATATATACATAACATATTTTCCCTATTTGTTCCCTCAAAACATCGTCAATGGCTCTTTGAAAGATTTTTCCTGCAATTTTTAATCGCAATCGGCAGAATTCGTATTAGCGCCGCCTACGCCTGCTTTAGCAGATCGAAGCCTATGATGGCGTCAAATGAGCTAAGTGTGTCTAACAAAAAAAAAGGGGACACCTGCCCGAAAATGTTCATAAGGCACTTGTTTTTGATTTACAATCAAAGATGAAGAATCGAAAACATATTCGCACAGCGACACACAGCGCCGGCGACTGTGACACACAGCGGCGAGCGGCAATTGGAAGTAGGTAGCAAAAACAATTCAAACACAATTCGACCCAAACTCAAAGGCAATTGCGGTTCTTAGAAAATTTGTTCGCGAGCATTTGAATGTATGTGTGCACATGTATACATAATGAACATGTATAAGCGCCAGCTGGTCTCTGTGCGCTTTGCAGTTCAATCGCTGTTGATCTGGCTAAACATTTTGTTAATATAACTTTTGTGTTTATCAACGGATTTTGATGAAACTTTCACCATATGATTTAAATAATTGATGTAGTTTTCATAAAGACCAAACAACATATATATTGCAACTGAAAATAATTTTCAAAATTGTGGGGAAATTTGGGGCCGGTATCCAAATGTAACAAAAACCGAAACTGGTAAAAATATACATAAAGCTACATGCAAAATTTGGAGACTCTAGCTCTTAAGATAAAAAAAACTTAAAATCATAACTGATTTTTCATATGTTTTTCAATCATTAACAATTATTTACGAATAGTTATCGTCGTATATACGAGCTTAACAAAAAAAAGTCAGGTCTCTAGCTCTTATAGGTTTTGAGATCGACGCGTTCATACATACGGACAGACGGACAGACAGACAAACGGACAGGACTCATTCAACTCGTCTTGTCATCCTGGTCAAGAATATATATATATATACTGCCTGTTACATACTTTTAAAAAACCCATTATACCCTGTTTTCCCATTTTCAATGGGATCAGAGTATTAAAAAAAATAAAAAACAAACAAAAATATTTACATCATATGGTGAAAGTTTAATTAAAATCCGTTGATAAGCACAAAAGTTATGAAGCGAAATGTTTGGCCAAAAACACCGAACGAAAGGCAATGCGCTATAATGCATTACATTATTATCAGTAAATGAAAGTAAATTCGACATATTTTCATATCGTATGTGGGTACCTTTGAAAGTTTCTAAAGTATTTGCATCACATCCGTTTATCTACTGCTCGAGATTAGTAATCATTTTTGCAGTCCCATTTTTTCGGCCGAAGATTCCATATATTCTTGCGCCATCTGCACATCCAATCAAAAATTTATCTTTAGTTATTTTTTTTTTAATTTCTAGCCTTAGAATTTGTCGTATTGATTGATTAGAACGAAGGGATAAGAGCACCTTCTATTCGAACCGTGACGGCTAGACTTTCGTTACGATTTGGGTTGTCGATATATACATACGCCCATAATTCTTAAATATCAATTTTCGTTTACTAAATTAATAATTTTAACCTGAATCAATTTAAAATTAAATTTCAGACAGAAAGAGGCGTGCCACACCCCATAAAGTATAGCTTGATCAGCTCGACGAGCTGAGTTGAAATGTCCGTCCGTCCGCCCGTCATCTTCCGATTTCGGATGCCATGCCTCTTCGCCCACAATTCACGAAAATTCACAGGTCCCGAATCTTAAATGCTAGAGACTTAAGATTTGACAAATCGGGAAATATGAATGTCATACTTTTGATTTCATTTAGAACGTATGTCTAAAAAACATTTAACTTTAACTTATTTAAAAATACATTTTTATAGTACAGCCTATTCTGCAGCCGCAGCGCTGCCGCTACATAAAATGCTCAAAGACATCAGAGCGCAAGCATTATGATTTATTTAGAAATCATTAAATAACTTTAAATCTTCTTTTTCTATTGCAATGGTGGATTTCCAATCCATTTCGGAATAATCATCAAAATTGGTTGTATCTCCATCATGATGTACATCAGGCAAAATTGGGGGCTGTAATACACAAAATATACTCTTTTTTGTTAATAATCTTTTGAATAACTAATTTCGTTTTTTAATAAAATGCATGTTAAGACTTCAATATCTTCATTTCTTTTTTGAGTTTTATATATGTGTATTTAATAATCAGATTACGCAATATTTACCTGTAATGGCTTTTGTCACTTACCTTAAGTTTTTTATTACTAACATCATTCCAATTCAAGTTTTTAAACCAGCGATGTCTCTTAACATCATCCGCGCCATTCTATGGGTAGCATTATAAAGATAAAAAGAAAATTCTGCTTTAAATGATGTCGGTTTTTCAATAATCAAATTAAATAAGAACAATTAAGGCAGCGTTCCTAGGTTACCGGAAGATCCCCATTACTCAGTGTGATCTGATATAATCTGAGCCAAATAAAAATGGAGCCGAATAGATATTATAATCGTTTTGTAAAAATATATGAAAAAGGTAGAATGAGCCGTTTCACATCTGTAGTAGTCTCAAAATAATAGATCTCCCTAACGGAGTTGCATTGCATTTGGTAGTCTGCATTATTGAATACCTTTACTATTAAAGAAGAAAGACGAAATAATATTTGCACATATTGTTTTTTGCACTTGGGTACATAGCTCTAGCTCGCAAATTCAAAGTATGTAGCAAAGACAATTCAAACACAATTCAACCCAAATTGAAACGCAATTGAGATTCTTAGAATATAAATTTACGCAATTATTTTAATGATGTATAGCATGAATTACAAAGAGGCGCTAGTTTGCTCTGCCGGGTTCTGAGTTCTGAATGCTTTTGCTAAACATTTTATTTCATGACTTTTAAAATATAAGAATAAGAAATTAAACTGTAAGAACCTATAAAATATTTAAATATATATTAATGATGTTATTCTTTGCATAGTCTGTCTTATACACATGTCCGGAGCTTATAAGATGTGGTGAAGTCATCTATAAGTTAAGCAAAGCGACAATACACCAAATATTTGAAGTATTGTAAAGGAAAGGAGGGCACAAAATAGAGATGACGACATCGAAAACATATAAACTGATTATAAAAGATCAGAAAGCGTCGCCAAGGCGAAAAAGCAACATTTGATAATCTCCAATGTACCAAGAAGAGTTTATAAAAGACTATAAAATTAAACCCTGAAAATGAATTGCAAGACCTGGTCACAGATTTGACGATTGCATAGGCCGGTAATGTGGCCAAAGATTTTAACTCATGATTGTGGCACTCAGACAGAGGACCAAAATAAGCTTTTCAAAATTAATTTTTTATTTACACCTTTACATATGAGATGAGAGAATTAAAATATCCCTCGAAACAAGATTTTTTGTGAATTTGCTGAAAAATAATATGATTAAGGTTTAACTAAACGTTTTAGAGAAAACAGAGAGCAAAATCAGGAACGATTTACATCAGCGATTTTCCAGTTTAAACTGACGTTAACATAGAAGCTGCGACAAAAAAGTTTCTAGTATATAATAAAATAAAGAATTATTCAGTATACATTAAAACTACTAATGGAACAAAAAGTAAAGTAGTAGCGAAACTTACTAACAGAATTAAATTTAGAGATAATATAGCAGACATCAGATGTATATCAAGTTTTCGACAGAAGAGAAAGCACGACTTGATAAGTTCATAGCAATCTTTCAATCTTTCCCTACTGAAAGTCTTGATCGCACTAGATTAACAATTCATTCAATCGACAACGTCATTGGCTAGTTTCACCAGCTATAGAGAAGATAATGCTTGCAGAAGTGGACTACATGTTGGCATTTGATGTTATAGAAGAGTCAACCAACATAGTATGTATATATATTATTGATCAGGACGACAAGACGAGTTGATTGAGTCCTGTCCGTATGTCTGTCCGCATGTACGAACGCGTCGATTTAGAACCTATAAAAGCTAGAGACAATAATTTCTTTTGTTAGACCCGTAAATACGATGCGCATATAAAGTTTATTTCAGAAAAAACTATTCCCGATTAACTGTTATCGATTTAAAATCATATATTTTTTTTTTTTTTTTCAAATTGCATTTAGCTTTATGTTTATTTTTACCAATTTACGTTTTTGCTACACTGGGATACCAGCCCCGAATTTCCCCAACATTTGAAAATGATGTTCAATACAAATATGGCATTTTGCAAAAAAAAATTTTGCTGTTTAAAAAAAATAGTAATAGTAGGTAGCAAAAACAATTCAAACACACTTCGACCCAAACTCAAAGGCAATTGCGATTCTTAGAAAATTTGTTCGCGAGCATTTGCATGTATGTGTGCACATGTATACATACTGAACATGTATAAACGCCAGCTGGTCTCTGTGCGCTTTGCAGTTCAATCGCTGTTGATGTGGCCAAACATTTTCTTTAATAACTTTTGTGTTTATCAACGTATTTTGATGAAACTTGCACCATATGATTTAAATAATAAATGTTATTTTTAACAAGTAACGAAACTCTAATCGAGACTGCTCGACTAAGAGATACCCTGAATCCATTGAGCTATAATACCAATCATAAAAAGTTTCATTTATTCATTAATAGTAAACAACACATGCACACACACACACACACACACACACAAACATATGCATGCACGTAATATGCTCACTGCACAGTTTTGCGGCTGCAGAAGAGGCTGTGCTAAGGAAACTTTATTGTTTAATAACTTTTTTTCTCGACATATGTTCTTAATGAAATTTTCGGGGAATAATTATGAAATTCAAATGTACCTATTTTCCAAATTCGTGGGGGCGTGGCATCAAAAATCCAAAAATGACAAAATGTGCGGATTTAATATAGTTAGTGCACGATTCTATCTTTAACGGTGTGCACGCCAGACCTCAAAAACAAAGCGATATTTTCGATAGTTATCGATAATAAAGAAATGGGACGAGTTATCGAAAAAAAAAAATAAACTCGTACAGCGTATGGTATTATCGAGCATTTTGCTTTTTATTTGAAGTCTCTAGCTTTTGTGGTTGCAGAAATCCAAGTGTTTACACAGACGGACGGACGGACGGACGGACAGACGGACAGGGCTAGTTCAATTCAGCTCATCGAGCTGATCAAGAATATATATACTTTATGGGGTGTGGCACGCCTCCTTCTGCCTGTTACATACATTTGCACAAAAACATTATACCCTGAAATTTCCATTTTCAATGGGTATAAAAACTCAAGTCTCTAGCTCTTATAGGTTCTGAGATCGACGCGTTCATACATACGGACAGACGGACAGACAGACAGACGGACAGGGCTCAATCAACTTGTTTTGTCGTCCTGATCAAGAATATATATACTTATGGGAGTGTGGCACACCTCCTTCTGCCTGTTATATACTTTTAACAAAAACATTATACCCTGTTTTCCCATTTTCAATGGGACCAGGGTATAATAAGCAAAAATTGCTTTTGAGCTTGGGTCGAATTGTGTTTGAATTGTCAGCTACCTACTTTAAATTCGGTGCTCGATTCTATGTACCGTAGTGCAATAAGTGCATATGCATATGTACATGTACATATTTAATCATCTATGTATGTGTAAATACATATGTTCCGTCTCTCTCTCTCTCTCTCTCTCTCTCTCTAATAGTAACGGAATATTTGTTGTAGGCTTGCAAAAGTGTGTTGGTCTATCTTTTTGTAGATTTTTTTCATAATTCTTCTTTAATATACATTAACATTGTGATAGATTTAAGCGCGCGATATTCAAAAACTAAGATCCGACGGAATTAAGGTACCTCGCACCAGGGCTACTCTAGCTAAAGTTTTCTTACTTGTACGTACTTGCATTCCGATAAGTGCCTTATAGTAGATTCTGGAGACAACTGAACACAAAAACAATTTTTTATACCCTGAATCCATTGAAAATGGAAATTTAAGGGTATAATGTTTTTGTGCAAATGTATGTAACAGGCAGAAGGAGGCGTGCCACACCCCATAAAGTATATATATTCTTGATCAGCTCGATGAGCTGAGTTGAACTAGCCCTGTCCGTCTGTCTGTCCGTCCGTCCGTCCGTCCGTCCGTCCGTCCATGTAAACACCTGGATTTCTGCAACCACAAAAGCTAGAGACTTCAAATAAAAATCAAAATGCTCGATAATACCATACGCTGTACGAGTTTATTTTTTTTTTCGATAACTCGTCCCATTTCTTTATTATCGATAACTATCGAAAATATCGCTTTGTTTTTGAGGTCTGGCGTGCACACCGTTTAAGATAGAATCGTGCACTAAGTTGTGTTTGGTTGCTATATTGAATCTGCACATCTTGTCATTTTTGGATTTTTGATGCCACGCCCCTTTCGCCCACAATTCAACAAAAACGATAACTCACGTATATCAAATACTAGAGACTTGAGATTAGGCAAATAGGTACATTTGAATGTCATAATCATTCCCCAAAAATTTCAATAAGAACATAAGTCGAGAAAAAAAGTTATTGAACAACAAAGTTTCCATAGCACAGCCTCTGCTGCAGCCGCAAAACTGCGCAGTACGCATATTACGTGCATGCATATGGTTGTGTGTGTGTGCATGTGTTGGTTAATATTAATGAATAAATGAAATTTTTAATGATTGGTATTACAGCTCAATGGATTCAGGGTATCTCTTAGTCGAGCAGTCTCGACTAGAGTTTAGTTACTTGTTTCTTCTACTGTACGCTAAGTTTTGCTGTCCAGTGTATTTTATATGTGACAAGGTTCTTCTGCCTGTTACAATTTTATAAATTCATTTTCAATGCATTCAAGGCATAAAGAGTTTTTTATACCTTCATTGAGCGAAAACATGCACTAACCGCTCGAGATGAACGGATAATTGTTCAATTTGCTTCCAAATTGACCAAGAGAGCAGCTACAACTTGGAAGTTAGGCGGTATAGACGCGAGCGTTTTAACTGTTCAGTGTACGATCCAAAAAACAACAGATCCTAAGTGTCTGAAAATCAAGAAAAAAACACTTTTGAAAACCATAGCCAAAACGGGTTCAATGTGCGAAATAATGCATGAAGTGAACTGTTTAATATGACACTCGCGCAAATTATAGTCATTCGGTTGACATTGGAAAACGTTTTAAGTTGGATCAGATCCCAACAGGATTGTTGTTATTTCTTCTGATTTGCTTATACGTATAGAAATTACACTACAAATTTTAAAAATATTAATAGGTACTCACACACACATACATTCCCACGCACGCAATATACATACATACATTCTGCGCAGTTTTGCGGTGGCACCGTTGCTGCTGCACAATAGGCCGTACTACAAAAACTTAATTGCTCAATAATTATTTTTTCTAGACATACGTTATTAATAAAATTTTCAAAGCATAATTATAACATTCACATATGCCTATTCGGCAGTTTTCAAATCTTTAGTATCTCACGGAAATTGTGAATTTTTGTAAATTATGGGCGAAAGGTATTATGGTATTATGGAGAATTGCAAGTCACTAGCTTTTGTGACTTTCGAAATCCACTTTTTTACACGGACTGACGGACGGACTGACGGACAGGGCTAGTTCAACTCAGCTCTTCGAGCTGATCAAGAATATACACTCGACAGTATAATTCTACGTACATCTGAAAAAAATTTTTTGTTCATTTGGCTCTACAATATACTATAAGGCACTTATCGGAATAATTCTTTTTTTATAGTATTGTTCGCTTATTTATCTACTTTTTTGCATTTTCTTTTTTCCAAAATACTGATATTTATATTAAAAGAAAAACTTTAGTAAAAAACCCTACAGAAAAATGACGCCGAAAGAGTGTACGTACACATCAATTACACTGCGTAAAACGCCGAGTTTCGCAAGAGCCGTTAGATTTTTTCACAGTTTTTCTTTTTATACCCTGAATCCATTGAAAATGGAAATTTAAGGGTATAATGTTTTTGTGCAAATGTATGTAACAGGCAGAAGGAGGCGTGCCACACCCCATAAAGTATATATATTCTTGATCAGCTCGATGAGCTGAGTTGAACTAGCCCTGTCCGTCTGTCCGTCCGTCCGTCAGTCCGTCCGTCCGTCCGTCCGTCCGTCCGTGTAAACACCTGGAGTTCTGCAACCACAAAAGCTAGAGACTTCAAATAAAAAGCAAAATGCTCGATAATACCATACACTGTACGAGTTTATTTTTTTTTCGATAACTCATCCCATTTCTTTATTATCGATAACTATCGAAAATATCGCTTTGTTTTTGAGGTCTGGCGTGCACACCGTTAAAGATAGAATCGTGCACTAAGTTGTGTTTGATTGCTATATTGAATCCGCACATTTTGTTATTTTTGGATTTTTGATGCCACGCCCTTTTCGCCCACAATTCAACAAAAACGATAACTCACGTATATCAAATACTAAATTTTTGAAATTTTGCAAATAGGTACACTTGGATGTCATAATCATTCCCCAAAAATTTCATTAAGAATATAGGTCGAGAAAAAAAGTTATTAAACAATAAAGTTTCCATAGCACAGCCTCTTCTGCAGCCGCAAATCTGTGCAGTGAGCATATTACGTGCATGCATATTTGTGTGTGTGTGTGTGTGTGTGCATGTGTTGTTTACTATTAATGAATAAAAGAAACTTTTTATGATTGGTATTACAGCTCAATGGATTCAGGGTATCTCTTAGTCGAGCAGTCTCGACTAAAGTTTCGTTACTTGTTTTTTTTTTTGCTGTACGTAGAATCGAGTTGGCTCGCTAAGAGATACCCTGAATCCTTTGAGCTGTAATAATAATTATTAAAAGTTTCATGTACTCATTAATATCAAATAAAACATGCACACGCTTATACATGCACGCAATATGTGTACTACGCAGTTTATGCAGTGGCAACCCTGCGGTTGCAGCATAGGCTGTACTATAGAACCTTTACTGCTTAATAACTGGCGTCTAAAATAAAAATAAAACAAAATATCACAACCCCTTTTTGTTAAAGTATCAGTAGTACTAATGATAATCTTAATCTATACAAAAATATATATACATATGCCGGCGCGTAATAAGTTTGTATGTACAATGTCGTTGTAGTTGCCGACGCTTACTAAGTTTGTATGTGCGTGGTAATAGTTATTGGATATTCCTGAATACTGAGCATTTCGTTAGCATCATATTGCATCAGCCTCTAATTGTGCTGTGATTGGTTGGTTATATTCTGTCGCTTGAGAAGTACCGTTTAAGCTCAGCCTTAGAGGCAAGTGCATCGTAATGGCTTTAGCAAGTGTGCTACACTGAAATTACCTGGTCCGAGTTTAAAGAATTGTTCACACAGCGCTTCAACACTGTAGAAGCACCAGCCGCAATGTTCCTAAATATTTTGTCAGATCAACATACTAATGGCAAAAACATACAATGATAGAGTGTCATTTTGCGGCAAATTGGGACATAAAATGATTGAATGTAAACTCTGGAAGCAACAAAATCATTTTTTTCATTTGAAGGTCATCATCATGAAAAATCAAACGTAACATGCTACAAGTGCGGAGAATCGGGTCACATATCTACTCAATGCCCAAAAGAAGCTAATATGGACAAGATATTCAGACAAGGGAAGCGAGTGGAGCTGTGCAGCGTTGCAGTACCAAAGGGATGTATGAACTATAGAGGCCACATTTTTTAAATCACCTTCGATTATGGAGGAGAATTTTCATTGATGAAAGAAAAGCTAAGTACACAATTTTCTGGCAAGAGATTTAATTATGCTAAATGGTATAGAAAGTAGTGCAATACGTAGGACTGTACAAATATTAAGTAGTGTAAATTCTGTTTTATGTAATAAGCGATGATCACATGGAAAACAATATTGTCATTGGCCGTGAAATATTATCAGTGTTATGATATTTTTGTTTCAAAAAACCAATTTAAAATCTCAAGAACCAAAATAATTAATTTATGTAACGGCAGTGAGCCGTTATCGATATCGATACTGAAGTTAGTAAGAGAAAAAAATTAACGAATTGTTAAAATGCAAAATAATTAGAACAAGTTGTTCACCACACGCAAGTCCCATATTGTTGGTCAAGAAAAGAAATGGTTCAGATAGACTTTGTGTGGACTATAGACAGCTAAATTCAAATGCGGTTGCTGATAAATACCCGTTGCCACTTATACAGGATCAAAGACTCAGGGAGTTAATTATTTTAAAATTTTAAATTCCGTTTCTATTGAATATACAGCGTTTGTGACTCCAGATGGTCAATATGAATTTCTATCTAAGTCGTTCGGGCTTAAGACGCACTTTCTATTTTTCATAAGTTATCGTTTATATGGACGAGATAATAGTAATTGCTTCAATAAAAAGTCAAGCGTTCTAAAAATTAGAGATTGCTCTTAATACGTTAACAGAGGCTGGGTTTCATTCAACATCACAGTGTTCCTTTTTGAAAACATCGGTCAATATTTGGGCTAGAATATCAGTGCTGGTGAAATTCACCCAAACCCTCAGAAAATCGTGGCATTGACTGCTCTTTCGCCTCCACAGTCAATCAATTTTCGAGTTAATGAAACTGTTGTATTTCTTAACTTCAGGGAAGAATAAGAAACGGAGGGCAGAATGTGTTAGGAGAGGTGCATTTGGCAATTAATTGTAAAACTAAACGTGTCACGAAGGCTAGTCCATTAGGAATGTTATTGGGAAAGGCGACACGCCCAGTGGGATTACTTCCACTTAGGGACATTGAAAATGAGGTTGATCTGACAAACGTAAGAGCACAGGCTGAAAGGAGTATTTGTGTTAATAAAAAGCGAAGAAATGAATCAAACCAAATTGAGTCCAAAATTCAATGGGCCTTTTGAATAATAAATGTCCTAGACGTTGACAGGTACACTTTAAGGTCCTTAACCACTAAACGATTTTCAATATGCTCATGAAGACTTAAAAAACTGCCAGCAGGACAAGTACCCGAGAAGCTGAGTGTGTGTGATAATTATAACAATAATGAGAATATTTAAGTCACTAATGAGAGTAAAAATGTAAATGTTGAGAATGTTGAAGTCACTAATGAGAATGAAAATGAAAATGTTGAAGTCTCTAAACAGAGTGAAAATTAAAATATTGAGAGTTTGGAAGTCACTTAAGAGAGTGAAATACACCAGTAGGAGGATAAAAGATGTTGTACTGTTGGCCAAGGAAAATGGCATAGTACTTACGAATAATAATGCAAGCACAAGTGCCAAACATACTAATGTCTGTTTTGATCATGGCTTGTGAGGTACTTGATTGGGAAAAAGAAATGTACTGCTGGCCAAAGAAAATGGCAGAGTACTTGCGTATAATAATGCAAACACAAGTGAAAAACATTTGATCATGGCGTGTGGGGCATTGGATTGTGTTTTTAAAATTATATCTTTTGGAAACACGTGTTGATTTCAGGATGGCCTGTCGGCGCGTAATAAGTTTGTATGTACACTCGACTTCATAATTCTACGTATAGCAGAAAAAAGAATTTACTATAAGCCACTTATCGGAATAATTCTTTTTTATACCCTAATCCCATTGAAAATGGGAAAACAGGGTATAATGTTTTTGTAAAAAGTATGTAACAGGCAGAAGGAGGCGTGCCACACCCCCAAAATTATATATATTCTTGATTAGGACGACAAGACAAGTTGATTGAGCCCTGTCCGTCTGTCCTTCCGTCCGCATATTGAGTTTGTTTTAGAAAATCGATAACTATTCCTGAATATTTGTTATCGATTTAAAACCATATGAAAAATTAGTTATGATTTTTTATCTTAAGAGCTAGAGTCTCAAAATTTCGCATGTAGAATATGTTTTCGATTCTTCTTCTTTAATAGTAACGGAACAATTCTTGTGAGCTTGCGAAAGTGTGCTGGTATAATATTTGTGTCGAATTTGTTTGCATAATTCCTCTTTGATCGACATTCTAAGTACCATTGGCACATATTTAAGTTGCGTGATACGGTGGTACATACGAGTTATGGACTATATTAAAACAAGTAAGAAAACTCTAGTCGACGCGCCCGACTAGAGGATACCTTAATCCCACCGGCCCTTAGATTTTATACCCTGATCCCATTGAAAATGGGAAAAAAGGGTATAATGTTTTTGTTAAAAGTATGTAACAGGCAGAAGGAGGCGTGCCACACCCCCAAAAGTATATATATTCTTGATCAGGACGACAAGACAAGTTGATTGAGCCCTGTCCGTCTGTCTGTCCGTCCGTCCGTCCGTCCGTCCGTCCGTCCGTCCGTCCGTATGTATGAACGCGTCGATCTCAGAACCTATAAGAGCTAGAGACTTGAATTTTTTTTTGTTAGGCGCGTATATTGGACGCGCATATCGAGTTTGTTTCAGAAAATCGATAACTATTCCTGAATATTTGTTATCGATTTAAAACCATATGAAAAATCAGTTATGATTTCTTATCTTTTTTATCTTAAGAGCTAGAGACTCCAAATTTCGCATGTAGCTTTATGTGTATTTTTACCAATTTCGGTTTTTGTTACATTTGGATACCGGCCCCAAATTTCCCCACAATTTTGAAAATTATTTTCAGTTGCAATATATATGGTGTTTGGTCTTTTTGAAAACTAAATCAATTATTTAAGTCATATGGTGAAAGTTTCATCAAAATCCGTTGATAAACACAAAAGTTATTAAACAAAATGTTTGGCTAGATCAACAGCGATTGAACTGCAAAGCGCACAGAGACCAGGTGGCGCTTATACATGTTCAATTTGTATACATGTGCACACATACATGCTAATGCTCGCGAACAAATTTTCTAAGAACCGCAATTGCCTTTGAGTTAGGGTCGAAGCGACACACAGCGCCTGCGACTGTGACACACAGCGGCGAGCGGCAATTGTTAGTAGGTAGCAAAAACAATTCAAACACAATTCGACCCAAACTCAAAGGCAATTGCGGTTCTTAGAAAATTTGTTCGGGAGCATTTGAATGTATGTGTGCACATGTATACATAATGAACATGTATAAGCGCCAGCTGGTCTCTTTGCGCTTCGCAGTTCAATCGCTGTTGATCTGGCCAAACATTTTGTTTAATAACTTTTGTGTTTATCAACGGATTTTGATGAAACTTTCACCATATGATTTAAATAATTGATGTAGTTTTTAAAAAGACCAAACACTATATATTGCAACTGAAATTACTTTTCAAAATTGTGGGGAAATTTGGGAAGGACAGGGCTCAATCAACTTGTCTTGTCGTCCTGATCAAGAATATATATACTTTTGGGGGTGTGGCACGCCTCCTTCTGCCTGTTACATACTTTTAACAAAAACATTATACCCTGTTTTCCCATTTTCCATGAGATCAGGGTATAAAAACAGCGTATGGATTCCCGAATGGTCACTTTTGTGAGCCACCAGTCATTTTATCAGAGGAGAGCATCTTCTGCATATTAGATATAAATGGAAATGGTTATTACGAAGAAAAAGCAGAGTATCCTTAGAAAGAGAAAATGTACTTTCGGCCGTTAAACATGAAGGAAGTGGTATAGTTGCATGGAAGTGTATGGTGGCCAATGGAGTTGGTAATCTGGTGTTTATAGAATCGACAATAGACAACAAGGACTATATCATAATTCTAAATGAACATTTACACCGCAGTGCCAGAAATTGAGGGTTGAGCATGACTGTTGCTTTTAACAAAACAATGATCCGAAGCACACAGCCCACAGTGAAAGGCTGTGGTTGCTATATAACGCCAAAAATCACATTAGATCGGTTCCCCAATCGCCAGACCTGAATCCTATTGAGCATCTGTCAGATTTACACGAGCGTAGGATTAGGCAGCGTACCATAATCTCCAAAAATATGCTAAAGGAGGTCCTCATGACCGAATGGAGCAAAATAACGGAAGAGGAGACTCGGAATCTGGTGGATTCAATGCCTATACGCCTGAAGGAAGTTTTAAAACGAAATGGATATCCAACAAAATATTATAATCTGATGGATCCCCTAAAAAGAGCCGATGAATTTTTGTGTACGTAGACTTTTGCTGCGTCACTTTCCTGTAAGGTTTTTTGTTAACGGTGTTTTTTAGTACAAATATCATTATTTTGGAAAAAAAAAACAAAAATGCAAATAAGTAGATAAATAAGCGAAGAATACTATAAAAAAGAATCATTCCGATAAGTGGCTTATAGTAGATTCTAGAGCCAACTGAACACAACAATTTTTTTTCTGCTGTACATAGAATTATGCTGTCGAGTGTATGTCGTTGTAGTTGCCGGTAAGTTTGTGTGTGCGTGGTAATAGTTCTTGGATATTTCTGAATACTAAGAATTTCGTTAGTTATCGATTTTCAGAAACAAACTCGATATGCGCGTCGTATATACGCGCCTAACAACAAAAATTCAAGTCTCTAGCTATTATAGGTTCTGAGATCGACGCGTTCATACATACGGACGGACGGACGGATGGACGGACAGACATACGGACAGGGCTCAATCAACTTGGCTTGTCGTCCTGATCAAGAATATATATACTTTTGGGGGTGTGACACGCCTCCTTCTGTCTGTTACATACATTTGCACAAAAACATTATATCCTGATTTTCCATTTTCAATGAATTCCGGGTATAACAAAGTAAAACAATCCGGATTCCACTGTATAGCCTTCTTGAACAGTTCAGTCAATGCAAGACTGACTGTGGCGTAATTTTCTACAAACCGTCTATGCCAGCCTGATAATATTAAAAATCGACGATGTTGCTTTACAGTCGTAACTCGCTAATTGTTTTAATCTTATCGGCATTTTTTTTTATTTGGCCGTTTCCGATTATAAACCGAAGATATGTGATTTCTTTCATACAAATTTGGATTTGCTGATGCTTATCGTAAAATTTGCTTTACGGAGACATTTTCTTGCAACAGCAGCAAATGGGAATCCAAGTTATCAGACAAAACAACAAGGTCATCTAAATATACAAAAACTCGTGTGCGCAGATGAGCTGGAATAACTCGATCCATTAATCGACAGGAGTTTGAGCAGCGTTACATAAAGAGAATGACATCATTTTATATTGGTATAATAGCCTATTTGGATCAGTGAAAGCCGTATATTGACGTTTTGCTTCTCTATCATGTCTAGACCGGTAATGAAAAGAGCTGGTGGTAAACGGCTTAAAGTGCCATCGAGTTTAAACAAAGTCGATATTTTTTTCCTTTTTTAACTAAAACATAATTGCTATTTCAGGGGCTTGTTGACTCTTCTATGACATTTAGTACCAACATGTTGCCTACTTCAGCAGACATCTTCTCGATAGCTGGTGAAACTGGCTAATGACGTTGCTTTATGGGTATCGCCGACTCAACATCAATTGACTGCGCAGGCAGTCAATTTTTCTAGAAGTCCAAATTCATCCCAAAAATCGATACCTAAGTATACATCTTGTTTCAAATCTGGAATGATAAAAATTTCCAAATCTGCTCTGTATATTTAATTCTGGTTATGACTTTAGCTACTACTTTACTTTTTGTTCCGTTAGCAGTTTTGATATATCCGGCACTATTATTATTATTATATTTTATTATTTAAATATTATTTATATTTTATTATTTAATAGCAATAGTTTTGCCGCTGAGCCGCCTATGCAACTGATAGTGGCTCCGGAGTCTAAAAGAGCTATATAATCTATGTTGTCTATGTTAACGTCCGTATAAAGTCAATTATCTTATGAACTTAGAAAAACCGCTGATATAAACTTTTTCCTAATTTTACGCACTGCTTTCCAATATTCTCTTAAAAGTTTAGGCTTAATCTTATAATTTTATTTATTTTTTTTGGCTTACAATTTTTGAATATTTTTTTGTAAGAGGTTTTTAGGGATTGACATTCTTTTAGGATATGGCGTAGTGTTATTTCTGTATTATTGCAGAATGGACATGTAGAATGTTGGGTGGAGGTAGTGTTGGTGGGTGATTTTGGTGTGGCCAAGTCTGTCTTGTGATTTTAATTTGTTGGGATCTTGACGTGTTTTTTAGGGCTTTGTATTCCTGCGGGTCAAGTATTTGGTACCAGCTTGATGTGTTGTGTATTGTGTTTCTTGTAAGTGTTTTGATGGAGTTTTTTAAATATTTGTTTATGGCTTGAAGGTTATGATTTGGGGTCAGGATGAGTGGAAGATCGGTTGTATCTTTCGCAGCAAGGTCGGCTAACTCGTTAACCTTAATGACTACATGGCCGGGGATCCAGATGATTTTAAATTTTGGTTGGTATTTGGTGAGGATGTTTCGGATGAAGGATGGATAATAAGATGAGTTGTTGATGTTTTCTATTGCGTCTATGGTTGAGAGGGAGTCGGTGTATATGGCATATTTGCCGGGCTTTGTTATTAAAAATATTGAGGGCTTTTGTGATTGCGATGATTGCAGCTGAAAAAACTGTTGAGTAAAATGGTAGAAAGCCTGATTTTATCATGTTGTGTTCGTTGGTTATGGCGTAAGATGTGATTTTGTTTATTTGGGAGCCTTGAGTGTATATGGTTTTGTATTATTTGCTGTAGTCAAGGAATTGTTTAAATAATTTGTTGTATATAAGAGGAGGAGTTGAGGTTTTTAGATACTTTCTGAGAGAGGAATCCGTTAATAGAGTGTTTATGTGCCATGGGGTTTATTGTTGTTATTTATTATTGGGTTTCTGGGATAATGTTTGTGTGGGATATCGAATACTTTAGTAATGCTGATGATTTTGTCTAATGTTGATTGCTATTTTACTTTTTTTATTATTTTTATTTACTATGCTGATGATTGGGAAGTTGTGTGAGTTTATTAGTGATTTGCAGAGTATAGCTGTAGCAATTTGATTTCGTATGTGTGGGGGTAATTGGGCTTCGTGCAGCATATTGTTAACAGTAGTGGTTTTGAAGGCTCCGAGTGATATTCTTATTGCAGAATTGGCGATTGAATTAAGGGGTCGGATTGTAGATTGAGGGGCAGGTCCAAACAGGGGGAGGCAGTAGTCAATGTTTGATATTATTATTGCTTTGGTGACTTTAATAAGGGAGGAGGTGTGTCAGTTGAATTTGTGGTTTGATAGGCATTTTAAATTTGGATCTTTTTTTCTAACGAAGCTTTTAGGGATTTTATGTGGTCGTGAAAGTTGTATTTGTTGTTGTTGTAAATGCCTAAGAATTTCAGGCAGTTAACATTTGTTAAATGATAGTTAGTTGTAAGGATGTGACATGAGCAATTGTGTTTGCGACAGATGTGTAGGTGTTTGCATTTTGTAGGGGATAGTTGCGCTCCAGAGTAATCGCCGAACTTTTTTCTGAAATTGTAGCATTGCACGATTGTAAGCTCTGCAACGCTTGCGGTACAATCGTACAATCGCAGCTTCAATGCGGTTGGCTGTACTCCCATGCGATTGGAAGCTCTTCACCGCTTTCGGTACCATCGTACGATGGAAGCTTTCGGCTCAGCTTAAAACTTACGCATAAAACAGATTGCAGTAAAAATTAAATGCAACAACATTAGTGCATGAACAAAAAAAAAAAAATTTATTTTGGTTACTTCTGACTACTACACATTTTAGTGTACTGTTTTATTTTGAATGGTATGCACGCTAGGCCTCAAAAACAGAACCTAATTTTCAATAGTTATGGATAATAAGAAAACGGGATGAGTTATCGAAAAAAAAAACAATCTTTTACTACGTATGGTATACACGAGTATTCTGTTTATATTAAAATTCTCTAGCTCTTACCGTTTGCGAAATCTCCGAGTTCATACGTACGGACAGACAGGGGTTGTTCAACTCAGCTCGTCGAGCTGATCAAGATTGGGGTGGGGCACGCGTCCTTCTGCATGTTACATACATTTTCACAAAAACATTGTAATTAGGAATAGTTTTCTAAATCAAACTCGATATGTGCGTAGTATACACAAATGTAACAAAAAAAAATGCATACATACGGACAGGCAGACAGACAGACAGGACTAAATCAACTCAGCTTGTCGTCCTGATCAAGAATATATACTTTATGGGGTGTGGCATGCCTCCTTCTGCCTGATACATACTTTCAATAAAACCATTATACTAGGGTATAACAGCTGATTCTTTACTTACTTTTGCAGTTTCATTTTAAGCCGAAATATAATATAAAAATGATAAGAGCATTATATTACCTCTTACCTTCATATTACCCAGTCTCTTTGTTCTATCATTCACCAACAGCTTTTTTATTAAATCTTTAGCGATTGGATCCATATGGCGTTCCCATTCAATTTTACCGCTTAATATTTTTTCATAGATGCCAAATGGCTGCTCATCATAAAAGGGCGGATAGCCCACGAGCATTTCATAAATTAATACACCTATAAGCAGATGTTTAAGATTATTTTATTATTAAATCTAGTGTTGTGTTTCATACCCAACGCCCACCAATCGACTGCCTTGTTATGACCCTTAGATTGTATTATTTCTGGTGCTATGTACTCTGGTGTGCCGCATAATGTCCACGTCCGGTCACGGAGCTTTTTAGCAAATCCAAAGTCTGTTATCTTTATATGACCGTCCCTATTTATTAATAAATTTTCAGGTTTCAAATCTCGATAGATGATTTGCAGTGAGTGTAAATATTCAAGAGCGCATATAATTTCTGCTGCAAAAAAGTTAGCTAAAAAGGTAAATTAATACGGTGTGTATCTCTAAAAAATTATTATTCTTACATGTTTGACTAGAAAACTTCCCCGCATTCCGCAGATATGTGAACAGCTCGCCCCCACAAATATAATCAAAGATCATGTATAAATTGGACTCATCTTTCGTGGACCATTCTCTGCAATATTTAAATCAGTTAAAACAAGTAAGAAAACTCTAATCGGAGGTTTCCAACTGCGAGATATCCCGAACATAGTTTTTAAATATAGCCCATAACTGGTATGTAGAAACATATCATGTAACAAATAATCGAGAATAGTTATCGATTTTCTGAAACAAACTCCATATGCATGCCGTATATACGGGCCTAAAAATAAATTAAAGTCTCTCTGATATCTCTATATCTCTTATAGATTCTGAGATCGACGCGTTCATATATACATAGAGATAAACGGACAGGCCTAAATTAATTCGGTTTGTCGCCTTGACCAAGAATATATATACTTTATAGATTATAGCCTGAAATTTCATTCTCAATAGATTCAGGGCATAAAAATTGATAAAGTGAAGAAATTGGTATTGGCCAATGGTCGAATCAGAGCAGATTCTAGACGTATCGATTGGTTAGTGTCATTCGAATTTTGTAGTATGTTCGTAAAGGAAAAATAGGTAGTTGAACAATATCCGTACGTCTGTCCAGTCTGTCAGACTTATCGTCTGTCCGTATGAACGCAAACCATTTCTTTGTTATTGAAGTTAGAGACTTAAAATACGAAATATACTTGTGTGTACTCTCGTCACTAGGAGCGTTCCAATCAAGGAAATACTACATCTTGTGTCAGAAACAGTATTTGTTAAAGTGATAGAGTACACTTTTGTGTCGCTTTAAGGCTTTTTTTCTTGCTTCCGAATCTTTAATAGGTACTTTACGTTCGAATCGTTAGATAGACAGACATTAGAACATTTAATTTTCGTTAGTATATTAATATACACTTAAACTATTTTTCAGATGTATTCAAACCTGTGAAATATATATTACTTACAGTGATATAACAAATGGATGTCGTATTTCTTGCAATATATTTCGCTCATTCTGTACGTGTTCAATTTGTTTAAGTCGTATGACCTCAGTCATAGCTAAAATTTTCATGGCACAATATTGGTTGGAAACCCGATCAAGACAGAGACAAACACGTCCAAATGTACCAGTTCCTGCAATAAAAAGAGAAAAAACTCTAAAGATACAAAAAAAACATGAAATCGGTCGCAGCGAACTGCGTGATACTCAATTAATTTATGTGCATCGGCTATTTAAGTTCCAAAATTTTTAAATTAGAAGGCATTTTCTTACGGAATTCATCAAACCCTCGATACTGTTTGCCAATCCCCTTCGGCATTAGGCATATAATAGTCGCCAATCTGTACTGGATTTGACATTAACCCACGTACCAAATTTTAATAGTTCAAGCTTTATAATGTGCATATTTTGTATACTGTTAACTTCGCCCACAATTCACTAAGAATGTATATTAATTACTAGAATCATTAGAATTGGCACAAGCTATGGATGTCATTATCAGCTCTCAAAACATATATAAGGAAAAAACTTATACAACACTTAAGTTTCCATAGTAAAGCCGATGCAGCAGCTCCAGATCAACTGCTGTGTAATTTGTATTTATGTATGTGTATGATTGTGCCGTTTGCCATTGCATTAGCGCCACTTATGAGGACAGGTTCATCAGCGAATCTCTTAGTCGTTCCGTCTCCACTGAAACTTTCTTACTTGTAATTTATTGAAATATTCGTAGACAGAAGAATAATATTAATAATTTTCATTATTGTTCATTATTGAATTGTTGCTTGAATGCGCATCCCTAATATTCATATCGGCAACGTATATAGTATATAAAGCAATGAGAGCTTGTATAGGTATTTTTATACCCTGATTCCATTGAAAATGTGAAAAAATTGTGTAATGGATTTATTAAATGTATCTAAAAAGCATAAGGATCTTCTTGATCAAAACGACAAGCCGTGTTGCTTGAGCCCTGTGCGTCAGTCCGTCTGTCCGTTCATTCGTCAGCACGTCCGTCTGTCCGTATGTATGAACGCGTCGATCGCACAACCTATAACAGCTAGAGAATATTTTTATACCCTGAATCTATTGAAAATAAAATTTCAGGGAGGCGTGCCACACCCCTAAATTATATATATTCCGGATCAGCACGACGAGCTGAGTCGATATGGCCATGTCCATCTATCCCTCTGCCCGTCCGTCCGTCTGTCCGACCGTATGAACGCAGCGATCTAGCAAACGGCATTGGCTAGAGACTTGATATAAAAAGCAAATTTCTCGATAATACCATACGCTGTACGAGTTTATTTTTTTTCTGATAACTCATCCCATTTCCTTATTATCGATAACTATCGATAATATCGCTTTGTTTTTGAGGACTGGCTTTCACACCGTTTAAGATAGAATCGTGCACTAAGTTGTGGCTGATTGCTATATTGAACCCGTATATTTTGTCATTTTTGGATTTTTTATGCCAAGCCCCTTTCTCCCACAATTCAACAAAAATGACAATTCGCGAAATACTAGAGACTTGAGATTTGGAAAATAGGTACAATGTTATAATCACTCCCCGGATTTCATTAAGAACATATGTCGAGAAAAAAAGTTATTAAACAATAAAGTTTTCATAGTACAGCCTCGTCTGCAGCCACATAACTGCGCAGTACGCATATTACGTGCATGTTCGTACATGCATATGTTTGTGGTTTGCATGTGTTGTTTACTATTAATGAATAAATGAAACTTTTAATGATTGGTATTACAGCTCAATGGATTCAGGGTATCTCTTAGTCGAGCAGTCTTGACTAGAGTTTTGTTACTTGTTATACCCTGATCCCATTGAAAATGGGAAAACAGGGTATAATGTTTTTCTTAAAAGTATGTAACAGGCAGAAGGAGGCGTGCCACACCCCCAAAAGTATATATATTCTTGATCAGGACGACAAGACAAGTTGATTGAGCCCTGTCCGTCTGTCTGTCCGTCCGTCCGTCCGTATGTATGAACGCGTCGATCTCAGAACCTATAATAGCTAGAAACTGAATTTTTTGAAATTTTTTGTTAGGCGCGTATATAGGACGCACATATCGAGTTTGTTTCAGAAAATCGATAACTATTCCTGAATATTTGTTATCGATCTAAAACCTTATGAAAAATCAGGTTTGATTTTTTATCTTTTTATACCCTGAATCCATTGAAAATGGAAATTTCAGGGTATAATGTTTTTGTGCAAATGTATGTAACAGGCAGAAGGAGGCGTGCCACACCCCATAAAGTATATATATTCTTGATCAGCTCGACGAGCTGAGTTGAACTAGCCCTGTCCGTCTGTCCGTCTGTCCGTCCGTCCGTCCGTCCGTCCGTCCGTGTAAACACCTGGATTTCTGCAACCACAAAAGCTAGAGACTTCAAATAAAAAGCAAAATGCTCGATAATACCATACGCTGTACGAGTTTATTTTTTTTTTCGATAACTCATCCCATTTCTTTTTTATCGATAACTATCGAAAATATCGCTTTGTTTTTGAGGTCTGGCGTGCACACCGTTAAAGATAGAATCGTGCACTAAGTTGTGGTTGATTGCTATATTGAATCCGCACATTTTGTCATTTTTGGATTTTTGATGCCACGCCCCGTTCGCCCACAATTCAACAAAATCGATAACTCACGTATATCAAATACTAGAGACTTGAAATTTGGCAAATAGGTACATTTGGATGTCATAATCATGCCCCGAAAATTTCATTAAGAACATAGATCGAGAAAAAAAGTTATTAAACAATAAAGTTTCCATAGCACAGCCTCTTCTGCAGCCGCAATACTGAGCAATGAGCATATTACGTGCATGCATATGTTTGTGTGTGTGTGTGTGTGCATGTGTTGGTTACTATTAATGAATAAATGAAACTTTTTATGATTGGTATTACAGCTCAATGGATTCAGGGTATCTCTTAGTCGAGCAGTCTCGACTAGAGTTTAGTTACTTGTTTATCTTAAGAGCTAGAGACTCCAAATTTCGCATGTAGCTTTATGTATATTTTTACCAGTTTCGGTTTTTGTTACATTTGGATACCGGCCCCAAATTTCCCCACAATTTTAAAAATTATTTTCAGTTGCAATATGTATGGGGTGTTTGGTCTTTATGAAAACTACATCATCTACATCATATGGTGAAAGTTTCATAAAAATCCGTTGATAAACACAAAAGTTATATTAACAAAATGTTTGGCCAGATCAACAGCGATTGAACTGCAAAGCGCACAGAGACCAGCTGGCGCTTATACATGTTCATTATGTATACATGTGCACACATACATTCAAATGCTCGCGAACAAATTTTCTAAGAACCGCAATTGCCTTTGAGTTTGGGTCGAATTGTGTTTGAATTGTTTTTGCTACATACTTCCAATTGCCGCTCGCCGCTGTGTGTCACAGTCGCAGGCGCTGTGTCGCTGTGCGAATATGTTTTCGATTCTCCTTCTTTAATTGTAACGGAATAATTCTTGTGAGCTTGCAAAAGTGTGCTAGTATAAGCTGTGTGTCGAATTTGTTTGCATGATTCCTCTTTGATCGACATTCTTAAGTCGCGTGATATGGTTGTACATGCGAGTTATGGACTATATTAAAAAAACTAAGGGCGGGTGGGATTAGGGTATCCCCTAGTCGGGCGCGCCGACTAGAGTCTTCTTACTTGTTTTTTGTTAGCTTTGTGTTAACACTCGAATTTCGAGTTTGTTTCAGAAAATCGATAACTTTTTCTATTATATTTTAAAGGCTAGAAACACCAAATTTCGCATTTAGCTTTATGTACTTTTTTTTACTTTTGGTCACCGGATACCCCAAATTTCCTCGAAAATTATGTTCAATTGAAAATATGCCATACATGTAGAGGTTAGAATAAATATGCGTACAGGCTCAATGTGCCTCCTTATGCATGTTATGTGCTTTTAACAAAAGCATTACACGCTGTTTTTCCCATTTTTAATTGGATTAGGGTACAACAAGTCAAACAGGGCATAAAAACTCTAGTCGAGACAGCTCGACTTAATCCTGAATCCTTTGGGCTTTTATAAAAGATTATTTTATTCATTAATACTGCGAAGTTTCTGAGGCGGCAACAACATAGCCTGTATTATTTAAAATGCATTGTTGAATAAGGTTTTTTTCTAAACGTGCGTTTTTAATGCTACTGAAAGGCAAGCTTATGACTTTTATATGTGCATATCTGCTAAATGTCAAATCTCTAGTATTTGATATACGGGATTTGTGAATTATTGTGAAGGGGGCGTGGCATCCAAAATCAAAAGATATCAAAATCACGCACGCAAGGCTTCAAAAACGGAACCAAATTTTTGATAGTTATTTATCAAAAAAAAAAAACAAACTCGTGCTGCGTATTTCAAGTCTGTAGTTTTGCAGTTTGACAGATCCCTCGTTCATATGGATGGACAGACGGAAGGACAGACAGACAAAGCTAGATCAAGCTGATCAAGAACATATATACTTTATGGGGTGCGGCATACTTTCTTCCGCTTGTTACATACATTTTCACAAAAACAATATATCCTGAAATTTCATATTCAATGGATTCAGACTATAATAAATTATGCGAAGACACCTCCGTAAAAAGCATACTTATATACAGTATAGTTATATCATATTAGTGTTGAATTAATGAAAAGGGATTTATTACTCACCGACGGTTTTGATAATCTGAAAATTATCAAAATGATATATACGACCACCTGTCTCTCTTCGGTTGCTATTACTCTTTTCCGATTCATTACTAGTTTCCCCACAATCTGTACTTCCGTTATCTTGGTCGCTTTTATCGGAATTAGTCACGTCATCTGCATTATGACTTTTATCGTTTCCATCTTCATCACCCATTTTATTATTAACAGATATTGTTGATATCCTGCTGTCACTATGACTACTGGAGATGTCGTGAGTGTTTTGTAACTCTTTTTGGCTTTTTGTGTTCATTGATTTTTTGACTATGATCAGATTCTACAAAATTAAACGATTCACTATTCCTACTGAAGTCACCGTTCAAGTCATCATCAAGTGATGACAAATTTTTGCTCATGCTTACAAAAATTGATCAGAGTTTGCAGTCTACATAGAAACAATCCTTTCGTTGAAGTTTGATTCTAACAATAAACAAGTAATAAAACTCTGGTCGAGACGGCTCGCTAAGAGATACCCTAAATCCGTAGAGCTGATAAACTATCATTAGTGAATTATTTATTCATTAGTGACAAACACATGCATATGCACGCGCTCTTCTTACTGCGTAGCTCACGGTTTTTATAGACGTATCTTTCTAATGAAACTTTTAGAGCACGTTTATGATATTTATATTTGCCAGATTTCAAAATATCCCAGTTTTTGATTGACCTGATTTGTAATATTTGGTGAATTTTGGGCGAAGGGGAGGTTAAAATACGCATATTTATTATAACAATCTACCACAAATTAGTGCAAGCGACTCTATCTTGAATGGGATGTTATTAAGAGCTTTTTTTATTCGATAACTCATCTTTATTCCTTATTATCGATAACAATCAAAATTTGGTGTCGTTTTTGAGTTCTAGCACTAAAACTCATTAAGATATAAACGTGCATTGAAATGCTATAATGAATACGCACATTTTTTCATCTTCGGTTCAAGTACTAGAGACTCGAAAGCTTACATATGAAAGTCATAATCTTTCTCTGAAAATTACATTGAAAACGTATGCCTAGAAAAAAACTTATTCAACAAATTAGTTTCCATAATACAGCATGGAAAAAACATCGATACCGGTAATAAGGATATGACATGATATATCAAAACAAGTAACATAACTCTAGTCAAGACGGCACCACTAAGAGATACCCTGAATCCTTTGAGCTGTAATTTCAATCACTTAAAGTTTCTTTTATTCATTAATAACAAACAACACATGCACACACCCACACATGCATACGCATGCACACATATGCACGGCGGCAGCACTGCCGCTGCAGCATAAGCTGTACTATGACATTTTACTGTTGAATGATTTTTTTTCTAGACATACATTCTTTATGACATTCAACTGTACCATCTGCCAAATCTCAAGTCTCTACTATTTGATATACGTGAGTTGTCATTTTTGCTGAATTGTGGGCAAAGGGGCGTCGCATCAAAAATCCAAAAATTACACAATATGAATTTAGTGTGCCAATTGTTCGATAGTTATCGATAAGAAGAAAATGGATGAGTTATCAAAAAAAAAAACTTTTACTGCATGGTATTATCGACCATTTTGCTTTTTATTTCAAGTCTCTAGAATTTCCCCGTTTTTTGACACGCATCCATCTGCCTATTACATACATTTTCACAAAACATTATACCCTGAAATTTTATTTTCAATGGATTCAGGGTATAAAAAATGTAAGCATGTATAGCATATAGTATACAATAATATTCTGCGATCTCTAGTTTTTCCATCTGTAAGAGCGCTGCATTCTAACAGATGGGTATAGATAAATCAACTCAGCTCGTCACGCTTGCTTATACACATTTTTACAACCACTATACTTTCAAATTAATGCACTTTATATAATTATGGACTTTATATACAAGTATACTTTCTTGTAACACATGCACGCATTAACGCAATATGTAGCTGCATTGCTCATATGAGGAACGCGTTCATAATTTATTTTATTATTTATTATTTTTATAATATATTTGTTATTATTTTTATTATAGTCTGTTTATCCGCAAAACATTAATTTTAAATTTATGGAATATAAATGAACAATCTCATCGATAGAGGGAAGAAAAAATAAACTTTTTTAAAAAATGCAGTCATTGAAATTTATGAACGTTTTCATTTTATTCATATTCTTATATGTATATTCCTATAAAATGTTTTTTTTTTTTTAATGTTATACCTGTCACTTGTTATAGTTCTGGTAATAACATACTCGATAAATATTAAATATAATCTGTAATTAGTTTTGGAATAATCAGTTTTACTATTTATACCCTGAATCCATTGAAAATTAAATTTCAGCGTATAATATTTTTGTGAAAGTCTATGTAACTGGCAGAAAGAGGCACAGCCCATTAAATATATATTTTTGATCAGCTCGACAATCTGAGCCCCGTCCGTCCGTCCGTATGGACGCATCGATTTCGTAAACCACAAAAGCTGGACTGGAAATAATATGCACGTAAATACCATACGCTATATGAGATCATCTTTCTTTTTTCGATAACTCAACTCATTTCTTTTAATCGATAACTATCAATAACAATCGATAAGTTGGCATTGTTTTTGAGGCCAAGTTTGTACCAAGTTTTATTAGATTGATATGATGATAATCGTTAGTGAGAATTTTTGGGAAGAGTTAGCAAGAAATGTCTCCCAAAACCGCTATAGCACGTTTACTTAATGAAATAAACGCATACTTGCAACTTGAAACTCGACAGAACCATAGATCTGCACCAATTTGGTAAAATCAATTCAAAATCGCTTGCTGCCTGTTGTTGCGAGTAAAGGCTTGCCAAAAAGTATTAAATGTTAAGATTTTCAGTTGTTTTTTTGGTTTTAAGTAAATTTTCCATTTGCCCGATTTGGCGTTGAGCCTCATAATCGGATTTGTTACTCGTTTTTTTAAATAAAAAAATGTTCATTTGAAATTGAAAGATTTTTTTTTTTTGTTTTAGGAAGCTAAGGCATAATAGATTTAAGGAAAAATGCTAAAGCTTGATAAAAACAAACTTACTGCTATAGAAAAAACACATTGAAAAAATTTGATTTGGCATGTTTACTATACATGAATAAAATAACTTAAAATTATTGGTATATTAGCCCAAAAATTCACGTTATCTTTTAGTCGAGCCGTCTCGACTAGTCTCCATACTTTTTTAATATTGCTATTGAATGTCTCAAAGAATAAAATAGAGGTAGCGGTAGAGTTCAGAATTTTCTTTTGATACACTGGAAAAAAGTTTGTACGGTTGCGAAATAGCTAAAAATAAATACATACATACATATGTATGTACATACATATGTATGCATGTTAATATACATAGCGCTATTTGGACTTTCCATTTGTATTTTGTCTGCCCACGAACACGATCGATGACAGACAGAATATGTATGTGGGTGTAGCTTTATATGTAAATACATGGATTAATACCCGAAAAAAAAAACATTACAAGGTCATTAAAATTGTATTAAGTTCTGTCACTTTTCACATATGTATGTATGTATTTAGATACATATACATTTTGTATTTGTTGTGTTGGCCTCATTCAATCTACAAACATACATACATATTTATGTATGTATGAATGCATGTACATGTACACATGTACATACATATGTAAATTTTTGCTTGTAAAAATTTCTTTTTTTTTCTGTGAAGACAGCTGGCTATCGGGATATCATCTAAAGTATCCCGTTTGATATTAAGTACCCTATCTTGTGCTTTCTCGATATATCGATCTAATTGAACTTGCGATTGCAATTGTAAGATGAATTTATTATTTATTTTTACTAACTTTTGTTTTGTTTTTAATTTGAATGATAAACAAAGTTAACCAGCCGATTCAACGATTTCCTCGAAACTGAAGAAAAATTAATAAGATTGCCGCTAACAGTAGCCGTCGACGTAGTCTGTTGCGGATGCTGTGTGGCGAGGATGATGTTGAATTAGTACCTAAGATGCTGAAAGCTTGTTTTTGCTCTTACCCATGTGGTGCAAAAGTGTATAAAAGTGTACCGCATGACGCAAGGCATGCTATGTTACTCTCTCGCTGATCCATTCTTGGTTTTAAATGAGGCGGCATCACAAGTACAAACGTACTAAATATGTATGTATGTACATATGTAAACATATATGTACATACATATAATATGCAATTATTTACATAAATACATACATATGTATATGTATGTACATACATACATATGTCCATATATAAATAAAAATTACAAATGAGAGAAAAATACATCCGTATTTATAAAAAAACATATATACATATGTATGTATGTATGTACATTGTATTTTCATACATCTGTATGTTTGTACATATGTTCATACATACATATGTATTTATGTATGTATGTACATATAATTAGAGTTTATTTTTAGAGGGCAATATGCCAACGTTACAGTTGCTCCAAAAAATATATTTTATATTTTATTACCGTAATTATATCACCGTAAACTGTGCGTATAATATACATACATCTATGTACATACATATACATATTTATTATTACATACATAGTATGTAAGTATATGTATAAGTATATACAGTCTGTCAAGAAACAGTTTACACAAAGCGAAAAATTTATATTTTTCGACTTTAGACACAAATATTATGGCTATTTATTCAAATTAACTTAATTTTTTTGATGGCAATCTATTTGATAACAAATTTTAAATTAATTTATAAAAAAAAATCAGCAAAATTGAAAAGGGGTGGGGAAATAAACAACAAAAACTAAGATTACACAAGATTCTCGCTGTCAAGAAACTCTTTACACAAAATGCTTCTTTTGTTGTTAGCTTGAAATTTAAAGCGTATTTTGCAAATTTTCGGTAATTTTAATATCTGGTATAACATTTTATAGCATTAGACACATATTGCAGTCGCTGTTTCAATGATTGAACAATTTTGTTGGGTATTATTTAGGGGTGTCTTGCCATATTTCTAAAATAGTCACTTTCCGTTGTGAGCGGTTCCTTAGATACGGTTTTCCCTGAGATTTTCTTCAAGAGCTCCCAATCTTTTTGATGGGGCTCTGATGGGGACTCTTAGGAGATGTATCACAATAACTTTTCCATAACTATATTTCATCCAAATCCATCATTAATCTCATTATAATTGGGCTCATTGGCTTAATGGAATATAAAATTTGGCTTATTGATGTTATAAAAGCCTTATTTCCCCTACCTAGGTTCAAAATTGGGTTCGTAATTTTGATGTATTTAGCCGCACTAATAGTGTCCTCTGCAAACGGGTGGTCTTAGACACCTCAGCTGGAGGTGCATCACCAAACTATAACCGAACACTTTTCAAATTTTTCAGTAGAAATGTTCTTTTATTTTATTCTAGCGTAATTAAGGGCTTTGACCATATTCTAGATGGACCATTGTTACACTGCAGCATTTTTATTGTTTTGTAGCAAATTTTGACGATTTCCTAGAATTCAGCCGGCCGACTAATCATTTTCACAGCGAAACTGATGCTATTTTTTGCATTATCCGATAAAAACTCAGTTTTTTTTGGATGACTCTAAAAGTGTACCCATACCGTATGATGGTATCCCATAGTATTTCGTATAATACATCTACGTCATATTATTCCTTAAGCACCTTTGCAAGTGTACGCATTGATATTTTCCGATTTGGATCAATATTCCGCTTAAATAATGGGTCTTTACCAAAATACAATTTTTATTTTTGCCCATTGATACTCTTAATTTCGAGTTTACATCCATATTCCGCCCGATTTATAGCGCTATAACGACTTTTCTTTGACACAGACAACTATTCAACTAGTTTCCCAATAGATTTTCCCAACTTCTGATCATAATAAATCCTTTGGATCACATCAAAGCTAAATCTGTGGAGAGGCACTATTACAAATTAAAGTAAATCACTTTTTAGATGCTTTCAATTTCAAGCTAACAACAAAAGAAGCATTTTGTGTAAAGAGTTTCTTGACAGCGTGAATCTTGTGTAATCTTAGTTTTTGTTGCTTATTTTCCCACCCCTTTTCAATTTTGCTAATTTTTTGTATAAATTAATTTAAAATTTGTTATTAAATAGATTGTCATCAAAAAAAATAAGTTAATTTGAATAAATAGCCATAATATTTGTGTCTGAAGTCGAAAAATATGAATTTTTCGTTTTGTGTAAACTGTTTCTTGACAGACTGTATGTATATGTATATATGTATGTATGTACATGTATCTAGTTTTGTAAATACATATGTATGTAATTATCAAATATCAAAATCATTAGATTCTAAACCTTTTGGTTTTTTGCAATTTTCATCGGCAGCTACAGTTTAGTACACCTGTACTTTTGTACATACATACATACATATGTACATATGTATGTAAATGCAATTTTTTTGTTCCGACTTAACTAACAATTCGGCTGTGACGTCACATTTTTTGCTTATGGTCTGTTATCCATCTAATTTTTTCGGACACTATAAATACAATCAAACAAAAAACTTAAATGATGAAAGCAAGTTTAATAAAAATAGTGATCATATTTTATTAAATAGAAATGTGAATGTACCTTATGTGTATATTCAAGATCTTTAAAGTTTATTTGAAAATCATATTATATCGTGTGGGAAATAGTATCTTTAAGAGACTAAAGTGTAATCCATAAGAATTATATTTATATTAATAAATCGATTAATATAAATAATTTACCTTATATGCCGTTTCACTATACAGTGGCATACAATATTTAAGTAATTGTAAAAATTATTTATGTATGTATGTACATACCAATGTATGTTGAAAAATATTTTTCTAGTTCTTTAGTTTCTAAACGCACTATGTACATATGTACATGCATGTATGTATGTATGTACATAAAAAAGTCGGATAGTTAGTTGGCTGTCTTGAAGACCGAGAACTGTTCCCAAAATTATCATCTCTAAGTGTTGGACATCTGCTCCACAAAAAATACTCAATTGGCGCTGTTGACAGACAAAATGTTAAGTTTGCTTGAAAATGAGAACCGAGAAAAATGATATTTAGTGTGTATTTGATATTTTTAAAAATTAATATATCCAACAGCTAAACATTTAAGCCCAATTTATAATTTCAATCGTTATTTTACTGTTTACTTTATTTAATGTACAACCATGTCAGCTGTTTGGTTCCTACAATCTTTTCTTATAAAAAGCCTGATTGAAATTTTATTCGAGTATTGGTCAAATAATATAAACATAAAATGTGGATTCATCTTAATGCTATACATATGTACATATTTATACAATGTACATAAGTACATACATACATATGTATATGTACATATACGTACATGTATATGTACATATACGTACATGTATATGTATATTTTTTGGCACATTGAAATAATGCTAAAATGGTCAAAACAAAAAAAAAATAATACGTGAAATTACTAAATTCATGTAAGAGTACTAAATTCTTGTAAGCACAGCTAAAATATTAAAAAGAGCTTTTAAAAACTTAACCATACTAAAGTATGTAAGTATGTGTCATTGTGTTTTTCTTAAAATGAATTATAAATGTGCTTTTACCGCAAGTTTGTTATGCAGACACAAAAAAATTAATGAACGTACATATGTACATATATACATATGTACGTACGTTTGAGTGTAAATACATATGTACATATGTAATTGTTAAATGTTAATATACAATTTCATTTTTATTACGTACTTTTAAAGTTTTATGTTTTAATACAATATTCTTGAATGTTGTAATAGCTTGTTTAAGATTTTAAAAAATTAAGTTTATATGAAAATGAACACACTTTTGCAACTCAATTTAATCAATGCACGAGCAGAGTTCGTGCTAATCACAAGTTAATTGGAAAACAATTTTAAAAACAACAAGAACATTATCAAATGCAAACACATTTTAGTTGCTATCAGACGCTGAAGGTGACAGCATTGAACAACAATTAGTTCTCAAGTTATTGACGTGAGCATATAAAAATATTTTGTTACATTTAATTATTTATTATACTCAACACTCAAAAGCAAAACTCTGCGTACAGAAATTTTTTTATACCCTGAATCCATTGAAAATAGAAAATCAGGTTATAATATTTTGTGGAATTGTATGTAACAGGCAGAAGGAGGCGTGCCACACCCCATAAAGTATACATATATATTCTTGATCAGCTCAATGAGCTGAGTTGAACTAGCCTTGTGTGTCTGTCTGTTTGTCCGTTTCTTAAACCACAAAAGCTAGAGACTTCAGATAAAAAGCAAAATGTTCGATAATACCATACGCTGTACGAGTTTATTTTTTTTTTCGATAACTCTTCCCATTTCCTTATAATCGATAACTATCGAAAATATCGCTTTGTTTTTGAGGCCTGGAGTGCTCACCGTTAAAGATAAAATCGTGCACTAAGTTGTGTTTGATCGCTATATTGAATCCGCACATTTTGTCATTTTTGGATTTTTGATGATACGCCCCTTTCGCCCACAATACAACAAAAATGACAACTCGCGCATATCAAATACTAGAGACTTGCAATTTGGCAAATAGGTACATTTGAATGTCATAATCACTCCCCGATTTCATTAAGAACATAAGTCGAGAAAAAAAGTTATTAAACAATAAAGTTTCCATAGTACAGCCTCTTCTGCAGTCGCATAAGCGCGCAATAAGCATATGTTTGTGTGTGCATGTGGTGTTTACTATTGATGAATAAATGAAACTCTTAATGATTGGTATTACAGCTCAATGGATTCAGGGTATCTCTTAGTCGAGCAGTCGACTAGAGTTTTGTTACTTGTTTCGTGTTGAGTTCGCTGGAATATACTATAAGGCACTTATCGAAATTATTCTATTTTTATACCCTGCTCCCATTAAAAATGGGAAAACAGGATATAATGGTTTTGTAAACAATTCGATAACAAAACCTATTAGAGCTAGAGGCTTGGTTTTCATACCCTGATCCCATTGAAAATGGGAAAACTGGGTATAATCTTTTTCTTAAATATATATATTTTTAATCAGCGCGACGAGCTGAGTCGATACAGCCATGCCCGTATGTCTACCTTTCCGTCCGTCCGTATGAACGCAAACGACAAAAGCTAGAAACTTGAATACTCGTGTATGCAATACGAGCTTATTTTTTTCCGATAACATCCCATTTATTGGCATTGTTTTTGAGGTGCTCATTGGCATTGGAATTGACATTGTTTTGAGGTGCTCACCGTTCAAGATAAACCCGTGCACTAAGTTGTGGTTGATTGCTATATTGAATACGCATATTTTGTCATCATTGGATCTTTGGTGCTACGCCCCCAAATAATGATGACATTTTAAATATCGTTCTTTCTTTAAATTTCATTAGGAAAGCATGTCGTGATAAAAAAACTTAAACAACTAAGTTTCCATAGTTCAACTGCCTCATAACTGCACAGCACGCATGTTGCGTGCATGTTCGTGCGTGCGTATCCATGTGTGTGTGTACACATGTTAGCTATTAATGAATAAAAAAATCTTTTAATGATTGGTGTATCAGCTCAGAGGATTCATGGTATTTCTTAGTCGAGCCGTCTCGACTAGAGTTTTCTTGCTTGTTTACATACAAGTTACTGTGTATATTCAGCAACAAAGATCGGATAAGATCAAGGTAGAAAGTTTGATATCTCGACCAGTGTTTTCTTACTTGCTTAAAATACAAACTTCGAAAGATATATACCATAAATGCAACAATTTTATTTAAAATAAAATGTATATGATCTTCCTGGTAAATTCTAGCTCTTAAGATGAAAAAGATAAAAAATGTTAGCTGACTTTTCATATTATTTTCAATCGATAACAGGATATCAGGAATAGCATTTGATTTTCTGAATAAAACTCGATATACTCGTGTGGATATACATGACTAATATATACACTTGACAGCATAATTCTACGTACAGAAGAAAAAAAAATTTTTTTTTGTGTTCAGTTGGTTCTACAATCTACTATAAGGTACTTATCGGAATGATCTACTTATTTGCATTTTTATAAAATAATGATATTTAACTAAAAAATAACGTTAACAAAAAACCTTACAGGAAAATGACGCAGCAAAAGTCTACGTACTCAACAATTCATCGGCTCTATTTAGGGGATTCATTAGATTTTAATATTTTGTTGGATATTCATTACCTTTTAAAACTTCTTCCAGGCGTCGAGGCATTGAATCCACAAATTTTCGAGCCTCCTCTGACGTTATTTTGCTCCATTCGTCCATGAGGACCTCCTTTAGCATATTTTTGGAGATTATGGTACGCTGCCCAATCCTACGCTCGTGTAAATCCCACAGATGATTAATAGGATTCAGGTCTGGCGATTGGGGAGGCGATCTAAGTTGAGTTTTGGCGTTATATAGAAACGACAGCCTTACATTGTGGGCTTTTTGCTTCGGATCATTGCCTTGTTGAAAGCAATAGTCATGCTCAATCCTCAATTTCTGGGCACTTTGGTGTAAATTTTCATTTAGGATCTTGATATAGTCCTTGTGGTCCATTGTCGATTCTATTAACACCAGACTACCAACTCCATTGGCCACCACACACCTCCATGACACGATACCACTTCCTTCATGTTTAACGGCCGAAAGAACATTTTCTCTTTCTAAGGATACTCCGTTTTTTCTCCATAATAACTTCTTTCCATTTATATATAATATGCAGAACATGCTCATCTCTGATAAAATGACCCTGTTCCTGAAGCCTGGTGGCTCACAAAAGTGTCCATTTGGGAATCAGCAACACTAGCATGATAACCGGCCGGAACGGCCAACATGACTATGAACACCGAATGGTATCATGGGAAACAAATTCGGCTAATCTTTCTTCAACTTCAACCCGTTCTTGTTGCTCGGTTATTCTCGGATTTGAAGTCACCAGTAAAAGTTCACTTGTCAACAACTAAAGTTGGTCAGATCGGGGTTTTAACAATATAAAGCCCGACGACACATAATTTTTAGTAAGCCTCTTGGCATGAGGAATGTATTCTCATAAAGGATTGTCAAATTAATCGTCAGAATTTGCCCTCTAACCGGTGTTTTAGTATAAGTTTTCGAACTTCATAAATAGATTCCTTTCCCCATACTCTCCTTGATAAACCATGTACATGGTTGTTTTCGTAGTAATGGAAAATTCCATAGCACAGTCTAGATGCATAATGAAAAAAGAAAAAATGTGAACAAATTTAACGGTTCTTGCGAAACTCGGCGTTGTAGGCAGTATAATTGTTGTGTACGTAGACTTTTGCTGCGTAAGGTTTTCTGTTAACGTTGTTGTTATACCCTGATCCCATTGAAAATGGGAAAGCAGGGTATAATGTTTTTGTTAAAAGTATGTAACAGGCAGAAGGAGGCGTGCCACACCCCCAAAAGTATATATATTCTTGATCAGGATTACAAGACAAGTTGTTTGAGCCCTGTCGTTTAGTCCGTCCGTCCGTCCATCCCTCCGTATGTATGAACGCGTCGATCTCAGAACCTATAAGAGCTAGAGACTTGAATTTTTTTTTGTTAGACGCGTATATAGGACGCGCATATCGAGTTTGTTTCAGAAAATCGATAACTATTCCTGAATATTTGTTATCGATTTAAAACCATATGAAAAATCAGTTATGATTTTTTATCTTTTTTATCTTAAGAGCTAGAGTCTCCAAATTGTTAATGTAGCTTTATGTATATTTTTACCAATTTCGATTTTTGTTACATTTGGATACCGGCAATATATATGGTGTTTGGTCTTTTTAAAAACTACATCAATTATTTAAATCATATGGTGAAAGTTTCATCAAAATCCGTTGATAAACACAAAAGTTATTAAACAAAATGTTTGGCCAGATCAAAGCGACTGAACTGCAAAGCGCACAGAGACCAGCTGGCGCTTTTACATGTTCATTATGTATACATGTGCACACATACATGCAAATGCTCGCGAACAAGTTTTCTAAGAATCGCAATTGCCTTTGAGTTTGGGTTGAATTGTGTTCGAATTGTTTTTGCTACCTACTTCCAATTGCCTCTCGGCGCTGTGTGTCGCATGTTTTCGATCTTCTTCTTTAATAGTAACGGAACAATTCTTGTGTGCTAGTATAATCTTTGTGTCGAATTTGTTTGCATAATTCCTCTTTGATCGACATTCTTAGTACCATTGGCATAGATTTAAGTCGCGTGATATGGTTGTACATGCGAGTTATGGACTATATTAAAACAAGTAACAAAACTCTAGTCGAGACTGCTCGACTAAGAGATACCCTGAATCCATCGAGCTGTAATACCAATCATTAAGAGCTTCATTTATTCATTAATAGTAAACAACACATGCACACACACACACACAAACATATGCATTCACGTAATATGCTCACTACGCAGTTTTGCGGCTGTAGCAGAGGCTGTACTATGCAAACTTTATTGTTGAATAACTTTTTTTCTCGACATACGTTCCTAATGAAATTTTCGGGGAATGATTATGACATTCAAATGTACCTATTTGCCAAATTTCAAGTCTCTAGTATTTGATATGCGTGAGTTATTGTTTTTGTTGAATTGTGGGCGAAAGGGGCGTGGCATCAAAAATCCAAAAATGACAAAATGTGCGGATTCAATATAGCAACCAAACACAACTAAGTCTAGCTTTTGTGGTTGCAGAAATCCAGGTGTTTACACGTACGGACGGACGGACGGACGGACGGACAGACGGACAGGGCTAGTTCAACTCAGCTCATCGAGCTGATCAAGAATATATATACTTTATGGGGTGTGGCACGCCTCCTTCTGCCTGTTACATACATTTGCACAAAAACATTATACCCTAAAATTTCCATTTTCAATGGATTCAGGGTATAAAAACAAAGAGCGGGTGGGATTAGGGTATCCCCTAGTCGGGCGCGCCGACTAGAGTTTTCTTACTTGTTTAGTATAAATATTATTATTTTGGAAAAAATAAAAATGCAAATAAGTAGATAAATAAGCGAACTATAAATAACAAAAACATTATACCCTGTTTTCCCATTTTCAATGGGATCAGGGTATAACAAGTAAGAAAACTCTAGTCGGCGCGCCCGACTAGGGGATGCCCTAATCCCACCCGCTCTTAGTTTTTTAATATAGTCCATAACTCGTATGTACAACCATATCACGCGACTTAAATCTATGCGAATGACACTAAAAATGTCGATCAAAGAATAATTATGCAAACAAATTCGAACACAATTCGACCCAAACTCAAAGGCAATTGCGGTTCTTAGAAAATTTGTTCGCGAGCATTTGCATGTATGTGTGCACATGTATACAAATTGAACATGTATAAGCGCCAGCTGGTCTGTGTGCGCTTTGCAGTTTAATCGCTGTTGATCTAGCCAAACATTTTGTTAAATAACTTTTGTGTTTATCAACGGATTTTGATGAAACTTTCACCATATGATTTAAATAATTGATTTAGTTTTCAAAAAGACCAAACACCATATATATTGCAACTGAAAATAATTTTCAAAATTGTGGGGAAATTTGTGGCCGGTATCCAAATGTAACAAAAACCGAAATTGGTAAAAATACACATAAAGCTACATGCGAAATTTGGAGTCTCTAGCTCTTAAGATAAAAAAGATAAAAAATCATAACTGATTTTTCATATGGTTTTAAATCGATAACAAATATTCAGGAATAGTTATCGATTTTCTGAAATAAACTCGATATGCGCGTCCAATATACGCGCCTAACAAAACAAAAATTCAAAAAATTCAAAATTCAATTCATTGCTCTTATAGGTTCTGAGATCGACGCGTTCATACATACGGATGGACGGAAGGACGGGCGGACGGACGGACGGACTAAACGACAGGGCTCAATCAACTTCTCTTGTCGTCCTGATCAAGAATATATATACTTTTGGGGGTGTGGCACGACTCCTTCTGCCTTTTACATACTTTTAACAAAAACATTATACCCTTTTTTCCCATTTTCAATGGGATCAGGGTATAAAAAAAGAATCATTCCGATAAGTGCCTTATTGTAGATTCTGTCGAGTGTATATTACTTTTAAATGTTTTAAATGGAGTTGTTTTTGAAAAGCAATACCTATTCTAAGTTATTAAAAAAATTGGATCAGGATTAAGAGCACTTAGACAATAGCATAAGGTCGAGAATTGATGATTAAAACATTCTACTTGTCTTAATAATACGTTTTTTCATTCATTTTATAGAAAACACTAATAAATGTTACTAAATATTAAATAAGTTTTTCAATTCAAAAAGAAGAGGCACGACTGATTTTGATGTGTCTTTGCAACGGTCACAATTAGTTTTTAATATACATACGGAATGTATATAATAATTTAAACCATACTTAAAGCAGAAAAATAATTGAACGTGGAAAAAATAATGCACACATGCAGGGATAACCCAGAGTAAGTTTTAATTGATTGACAATCAAAAAACTTAGTGCCCTTTATATCGTTTTTAGAGCTAAACCCCTTAATATCCATGAGAACAATAATGGAAACACTAAAAATAAACCCAAGATACAACCAAAATACAGCATTCATCGAGATGTTCTTACTCATGAGGTAGTCATTCGGAAAACTGGGTATTCGGCCAGAGATAAGAGTATTCCTTCATCTTTACGTAACTTCTGGAGTAGTTGGAATTTATTATCAATTTTTACCGGACTTATACCTATTCTGCAATGGCTGCCACTGTATTCGGTGAAGAGGGATCTTTTTGGTGATACTGTCTCAGGATTCACAGTTGCGATTATGAATATACCTCATGGCATGGCCTATGGAATTTTGGCCGGTGTCTCCGCAGGGAATGGTCTCTATATGGCAGTCTTTCCAGTTATTGTCTATTTGTTTTTAGGTACTTCTAAACACATCTCGATCGGTACATTTGCGGTAGCCAGCATGATGACCCAAAAAGTAGTTTTAACTTATGCAAATGTGGATTCTACTGATCTAATTACTGAGTCAACGACAGGTAATAACGCAACATTAACAACAGAGCGTTCTTTAGAAAATGCTATCACGCAGTTGGATGTAGTTACCTCACTTGCGTTAACCGTTGGCATTATAAATGTAAGTTAAAATAAAAAAAATATTAAGACCAGAAATACCCTGAAATATGCTCTCGTGATTCAATAATTCTTTTATGTGAAGGAAGCGTGCCCGACACCATCCAGTATAAAGATATTTGTGACTTTTAATATATACATGTATACATTTTATAATCATGTCCTACAAATATATTCATATTGTATGTATGTATTTGTTACCATGTTTTATTAAAGATACATAAAACAACTAAGAAAATGCTAGTCGGAGGTGCCCGACTACGTGATACTCAGATCCCATTCAGTCATATCATGCGACTTAAATCTATGGCATTGGTACTAAGAATGCCTATCAAAAAATTATCATGGAAAAAAAATCTACAAATAGATTATACCAACACACTTTTGCAAGCCCACAGCAATTGTTCCGTTCCTATTAAAGAAGAAGAAGCCCAGAGCGGCAAATTGAAAGTAGGTAACAAAAACAATTAAAATACAATTTGCCCAAATTCAAATGCAATTGCGATTCTTAGAATATGGGGCGCAAGCATTTGAATGTATATGTGCACATGTACATATAATGAACATGTACAAGCGCCAGCTTGTCTCTGAGTGCTATGCGTTTCGTTGTCTGTCGATAAGTAGCTAAACAATTTGTTTAATAACTTTTGCGTTTATCAACGGATTTTTATTAAACCATATTATGTAAATATTTTTTTTTTTAGTTTTTTTAAAAACCAAAATCTTTCCCATATATGCCAGATTTTTTATGGTTTTAAGTCGATAACAATTATTCAGGAGTAGCTATAGATTTTATGAAAGAAACTCGATATGCGCGTGATATACACGAGCATAAAAAAAATGCAAGTCTCTAGCTATTATAGGTTCTGCGATCGACGCGTTCATAGATACGGACAGACGGTCAGACGTACGGACGAACAGACAAACGGACAGTGCTCAATCAACTCGGCTTGCCGTCTTGATCAAGAATATATACTTTATGGACTGTGGCACGCTTCCTTCCTATTACATACTTTTAACAAAACCATTACACCCTGTTTTCCCATTTTAAATGGGATCAGGGTATAAAAAAAAACGTAGAATGATATGTATCTCGTAATCCATTCACCGTGACTGGAATTTACTTTTGGGAAGGGATATGCAAATTTTGAAACGATTTAAAAATAATTACACTAATACAAATATATCATTATTCATTTTTGTTTCAGTTGTTGATGTCCTTTTTTAAGCTCGGTACACTTGCTTCATTGTTGAGTGAACCATTAGTAAATGGGTTTACCACAGCGGCAGCATGTCATGTCGTCACCGCACAGCTAAAAGACGTGGTAGGGATAAAAATTAACCGCCATAAAGGAGCTTTTAAAATTATTTACACTTTGATCGATGTAATAAAAGATTTGTCAAATACAAACCTTGTTAACTTCGGCTTCTGCGTGGGAGTAATTATTTTTATGACCGTTTGCAATGATTACATAAAACCATATTTCAAAAGACGATGTCGTTTCCCTCTCCCCGCAGAGCTAATAGTTGTGATTGGTGGTACGTTGATTTCAAAATTTTGTCACTTATACGAAGAACATAATGTGCAGTTGGTGGGTATGATACCAAAAGGATTGCCAAGTGCTACATTACCTCGCCTTGATTTGGTTCCCCTTCTTGCATTGGATTCACTAGCCATTGCAATAGTGACATATTCTATTATCATGTCCATGGGCTTGACTTTTGCCAAGAAGCATGGCTATGAGGTTCGCGCCAATCAGGAACTGTTTGCTATGGGAGTAGGTAATGCTATCGGAAGCTGCTTTTCTTGCATACCCTTAGCCTGCTCCTTGTCGCGTTCAGTTATACAGGATCAAACAGGGGGAGTCTCCCAAATAGCTTCTTTGGTATCTGCCACACTTGTGGTTATTACATTACTTTGGATTGGACCTTTCTTCAGCGACTTACCGAGGGTACCCACATTAAGTTTTAATCAAGTAAAAGCGTATTGTACTTACCTATTTTTTAGTGCGTTTTGGCTGGTGTCATTATCGTGGCATTAAAGCCAATGTTTATGCAGATCGAACAGTTGAAAAAATTCTCTAAGCAAGGCAAACTAGAAATGTTCACCTGGATATCTACATTTTTATGCGTTGTGCTTATTGACATTGATATTGGGTATGCAACACCTAAATACTACACACATAATATCTACTAATCTCGTTTACTCTTTTTTAGCCTTCTTATTGGAGTATGTGTCTCATTATTAGCATTGTATATTAAAGGGTTGAAGCCTTATTATTGCTTGCTAGGCTATATACCAGAAGCGCCTGGTATCTATATGGATATGAACCAACATCATAATGTAAAGCCCGTGCTAGAAACGCGAATTTTTCGGTATTGCGGCTCCCTCAATTTTGCCACAAGTCTCTTTTTTCGTCGCGCCCTTAATACAACAGTTGGACTTGATAAAATCAAGCAAAAGGCCAACCTAAAAAGCAAAGCAACTACAAAATATGTTCCTGTGGCTGATAATGAAGCAAAGCAAACCAAAAGTGATACAAATGACAAAGCGTTTCAATTTCTAATAGTGGATTTCTCTATGTTGGGCCACATCGATGTTGCCGGCTGCAGCACATTGAGTGATGTTAGCAAGGAGTTGAAACTATGTGGTGCTCGTCTGCTGTTGGCTAGCCCTATGGATAGAGTTTATGACACATTGGTACACAGCATGGCTCTGAGCGAAGGTCCATTTGAAATTTTTCCTACGTTGCACGATGCCGTAGAGTATGCGAATGCGTTTCGAATGGCGTAAAATTACAAGCCATTTGTGAAGCAGTTTTCTTATTTAAGAATCGTGGCTGTCTATCTTCGAAATTTCATAGTTCCTTAACCTAAGTATGAATGTTAATGGTAATGAAAAATTTAAAACTTGTTTGTACTTAAGAGGTAACTAATAGTAATTTCCTCCAAGAAACGAAACTAATAAAAATGCGTCTTAAAAAACTTATATCGACTAAGAGATAAGCTTATTATTATTTAATGCATATAAGTAAACTACTAATGCATACAAATTCATACACACTCTGCTTACTACAGAACAATGGAAATGCATCAAGAACATTACCATGTTAACTTAAATCATGATTAAGGTTTCTTCAAGCTTTTGTTTTAAATTTTATATAATTGAATAACATTCTCAGAGCGTCATAATTCTACGTGCAGTTGGCTCTAGAATCTACTATAAGGCACTTATCGGAATGATTCTTTTTTTTATAGTATTGTTCGCTTATTTATCTACTTATTTTTATTTATTCCAAAATAATGATATTTAACTAAAAAAAAAAAGTCTACGTACTCAACAATTCATCGGCTCTATTTAGGGGATTCTTTGGATTTTAATATTTTGTTGGATATTCATTACCTTTTAAAACTTCTTCCAGGCGTCGAGGCATTGAATCCACCAATGTTCGAGCCTCATCTGACGTTATTTTGCTCCATTCGTCCATGAGGACCTCCTTTAGCATATTTTTGGAGATTATGGTACGCTGCCCAATCCTACGCTCGGGTAAATCCCACAGATGATTAATAGGATTCAGGTCTGGGGATTGGGGAGGCGATCTAAGTTGAGTTTTGGCGTTATATAGAAACGACAGCCCTACATTGTGGGCTTTTTGCTTCGGATCATTGTCTTGTTGAAAGCAATAGTCATGCTCAATCCTCAATTTCTGGGCACTTTGGTGTAAATTTTCATTTAGGATCTTGATATAGTCCTTGTGGTCCATTGTCGATTCTATTAACACCAGACTACCAACTCCATTGGCCACCACACACCTCCATGACACGATACCACTTCCTTCATGTTTAACGGCCGAAAGAACATTTTCTCTTTCTAAGGATACTCCGTTTTTTCTCCATAATAACTTCTTTCCATTTATATCTAATATGCAGAACCTGCTCATCTCTGATAAAATGACCCTGTTCCTGAAGCCTGGTGGCTCACAAAAGTGGCTATTTGGGAATCCATACGCTGTTTTATAGTGATCTCTGATTTGTGCGGTTTCCAATCAGCAACACTAGCATGATAACCGGCCGGAAAACCAACATAACCATGAACACCGAATGGTATCATGGGATACAGATTCGGCTAATCTTTCTTCAACTTCAACCCGTTCTTGCTCGGTTATTCTCGGATTTGAAGTCACCAGTTGGACAATACGTTTTTTTTCTCCAGCTGTCAACGCTTAAAATCGGCCAGATCGGGGCTTTAACAATATAAAGCCCGACGACCCATAATTTGTCGTAAGTCTCTTGGCATGAGGAATGTATTCTCACTAAAAATTGTCAAATTTCTCGACAGGATTAGCCTTATAACCGGTGTTTTAGTATAAGTTTTCGAACTTCATACTCTCCTTGATGAACTATGTACATTATTGTTTTCTAGATGCATAATGCTGTACGTAGAATTATGCTGTCGAGCGTATGTATTTGCTAAAGACGGAAGCTGAGAGTTCAACTTAGTCTATGAAAACAAAGCCATATTTTCGTTTTTCGATAATAAGAATAGGGGATGAGTTATCGAAAAAAGAGATAAAATCGTAAAGCGTATGATATTATCGCGCATTATGTTTTTATATCCTGATCCCCCCGGACGGACAGTCAGAAGGAAAGGGCTCAATCAATTTGGCTTGTCGTCGTGATCAAGCGTATATATACCTTCTACTTTTATGTGTGACATAAGAACTAAGTGTATCACACGACGCCCGAAGCTCAATGGGTCCGAGGCTAAAATCCCAAGTGGGTCGAAATATTTCTTTGTTTCTAAAAAGTATAGAGTGAATAAATGCTATTAAGGCTTAAAATTTTATGTTCAATATTTAAGCAGCATCGTGGTACTCTACACAAAATGCTTCTTATGTTGTTAGCTTGAAATTTAAAGCGTATTTTGCAAATTTTTGCTCATTTTAATATCTGGTATGATAATTTATAGAATTAGACACATATTGCAGTCGTTGTTTCAATGATTAAACAATTTTGTTCGATATTATTTAGGGGTCTCTTGCCACGCTTCTAAAATAGCCATTTTCAGTTGAGAGCGGTTCTTCGGACCCCGTTTCCCCCGAGATTTTCTTCAAGAGCCTCCAAACTCTTTGATGGGGCTCTGATGGGGACTCTTAGGAGATGTGTCAATAACTTTTCCTCATAGAGGATCGAAATCCATTATTAATCTCATAATTGGGCTCATTGGTTTAATGAAATATAAAATTTGGCTTATTGCTGTTATAAAAGCCTTATTTCCCTTACCTAGCCTCAAAATTGTTTTCTTAATTTTTTGTATTTAGCCGCATTAATAGTGTCCTCTGCAAACGGGTGGTCTTAGACACCTCAGCTAGAGATGCAACACCAAACTATAACTGAACACTTTTCAAATTTTTCAGTAGAAATGTTCTTTTATTTTATTCTAGGGTAATTAAGGGGTTTGACTATATTCTAGATAGACCATTGTTACACTGCAGTATTATTATTGTTTTGTAGCAAATTTTAACGATTTCCTACAATTCTGCCGGCTGACACAGCGAAATAAACTATTTTTTACAATATCCGATAAAAACGCAATTTTTTTGGATAACTCTAAAAGGGTACCCATACCGTAGGATGGTATACCATAATATTTCGTATGATACATTTACGTCATATTATTCCTTAAGCACCTTAGCAAGTGTACGCATTGGTATTTTCTGACCAAATAATACAAATAAAAAATTTGTATTTTTGCCCATCTATACCCTTAATTTCAAGTTTACATCCACATTCCGCCCGATTTATAGCGCTATAACTTTTTATACCCTGATTTCCTTTATTTTGACACCCCTTTTCAATTTTGTTATTTTTTTTTTATAAATTAATTCAAAATTTTTTATTAAACAGATTGTCATCAAAAAAATTTAGTTAATTTGTATAAAGAGCTTTAAAATATGTGTTTAAATTCGAAAAATATGAATTTTTGCTTTGTGTAAACTGTTTCTTGACAGACTGTATTTGGAGGCTAAAAGATGGAAGATAATTTTATAATTGTATTTTGTGGTTCTTAATCTATAGCAATTATACGAAAAGGGTTTCGATTTTCCAAAATAAAGCTCTTTTAGGTTCTGAAATCGATGTGTTCATTATTTATCTTTATTGTGATCATTTCCTGACTCCTTTAAAAATTGGAAAACAGGGTATAATGGTTGTGTTAAAAGGCAGAAGGAGGCGTGCCACACCCCATAAAGTATATATATTTTCTTGATCAGGACGACAAGCTGAGGTGATTTAGCCCAGTCCGGCTGTCTGTCTATCTGTATGTATGAATACGTTGATCTTAGATCCTATAAAAGTTAGAGACTGGGAAAACAAGGTATAAGTTTTTGTTATATCCTACGTATTGAGACTTACAAAGTGGTTGTAGTGTTAACTGCATGGAATTTTCTATTCGATCGCCAAGCAGTGCAGTAGCTCAGTGAGTGAACCGACGCCCTAAGTGCAATGAGGTCGAGGCTCAAATCCCGAGCAGTTCGAAATATTACTTTGTTTTTATAATATATGAAGTGCTATTTAGTTTAACATGTAATATTTAAATTTTAAGCAGTGTCGTGGCGTTGTTGCTAGAAATGTATCTCAACAGCGAAAGTCTAGACTGTGGGCTTTACTCTGCACGTGGTACCCGACTTAATTTATTTGTATTTATTAACCATTTTGTAGATACAAGTTATTGGTATATTTCAAAACTAAGAGCGGATGGGATTAGAGTATCTCTTAATCGGGCACCCTGACCAGAGTTTTCTTACTTGTTTTTATACCCTGAATACATTGAAAAGAAAATTATAGAGTATAATGTTTTTCTAAAACTTTATGTAACAGGCAGAAGGAGGCGTGCCATATCCCCAAAAGTATATATATTCTTGATCAGCTCGACGAGCTGAGTCAATATAGCCATGTCCGTCAGTCCGTCCGTATGAACGCAGCGATCTCGCAAACGGCAAAAGCTAGAGACTTGAAATAAAAAGCGAAATGCTCGTAATACTATACGCAGCAAAATTTTGTTTGTTTTTCGATAACTCATTGTTTTTGAGCCCAAGCGTTCACACCGTTCAAGATAGAATCATGCACTAAGTTGTGGAAATTTCATTAAAAGCATAAATCGAGGAAAAAGTTATTAAACAATAAAGTATAGCCTCTTCGGCAGCCGCATAACTACGCAGTAAGCATATTACGTGCATGTTCGTGCATGCATATGTTTGTGTGTGCATGTGGTGTTTACTATTGATGAATAAATGAAACTCTTAATGATTGGTATTACAGCTCAATGAATTCAGGGTATCTCTTAGTCGGGCAGTCTCGTCTAGAGCTTTGTTACTTGTTTGTTAGGATTATGTATTAGAAAATTGATAAAACCATAGGAAAAATAAGTTCATTTTATATCTTTTTCATTTTAGTAGCTAGAGTTTCTTAATTTCGCATTTAGCTTTATTTATTATTCATTGAAATTCGTTAATAAACACAAAAGTTGTGAGCTTGTAAAAGTGTTTTGGTATAATCTATTTGAATATTTTTTTTGCATAATATTTTTCCGATTGACATTCTTAGTACCATTGTCATAGATTTAAATCGGCTATTTTCAAAAACTTTGAACGGATGGGATCTTGGTATCTCGTAGTAGGGCACTGCAGACTACCGTTTTTACTTGTTTTAATTAAGTAGTGTGTAAATACAATGGATTATCAACATTGTTTGTCATTAATCTTTTGTATACCCTGAATCCATTGAAAATTTAAAATCAGGGTATAATGTTTTTGTGCGAATGTATGTAACAGGCAGAAGGAGGCGTGCCACGCCCTATAAAGTATATATCAGTATAAAGTATTGATCAGCTCCATGAGCTGAGTTGAACTAGCCCTGTCCGTCTGTCCGTCCGTCCGTCCGTGTAAGCACCTGGATTTCGTAAACCACAAAAGCTAGAGACTTCAAATAAAAAGCAAAATACTCGATAATACCATACGCTGTACGAGTTTACTTTTTTTTTTTGATAACTCATCAAATTTCTTTATTATTGATAACTATCGAAAATATCGTGCACTAAGTTGTGTTTGATTGCTATATTGAATCCGCACATTTTTTCATTTTTGGATTTTTGATGCCACGCCCCTTTCGCCCACAATTAAATAAAAATGACAACTCGCGCATATCAAATACTAGTTACTTGAAATTTGGCAAATAGGTACATTTGAATATCATAATTATTCCAAAAAAATTTCATTAAGAACATGAGTCGAGAAAAAAAAATATTAAACAATAAAGTTTCTATAGTACAGCCTCTTCTGCAGCCGCATAACTGCGCAGTAAGCATATTACTTGCATGTTCGTGCATGCATATGTTTGTGTGTGTGCATGTGTTGTATACTATTAATGAATAAGTAAAACTTTTAATGATTGGTATTAGAGCTCAATGGATTCAGGGTATCTCTTAGTCGAGCAGTCTCGACTAAAGTTTTGTTATTTGTTTAAACCTGAAATAATTTCAACCGATCGTCGTTTGATAAAATGTTCAGCCTTTGTGAATTGGGAATTTTTTCACTCTCCAATCACAGGTTGAAACGTTCAAAACGAAGTTTGTAAAATTTTTTAAACTTGCACACTATTTATATTTTTATACCCTAAATCCGTTGAAAAATAAATTTTCAGAGTAAAATGTTTTTGTGAAAATTTTTGTAATAGTCGTCACCCCATAAATTATACATATTCTGAATTAGCTCGATGAGTTGAGTTGATGTTGCCCTGTCCGTAAGTCCGCCCGTCTGTCCGTCTGCCTGTCCGTTCGTAGGAATGTAGCGATATCGCAAACGATTCACGAAAAATCATAAATACCGTATATCAAATACTAGAAACACATTTGACAGATATGCATATCTAAATGTCATAAAAATATCCCTTCAAGTGCCATAAAAAACATTAAAATTTATCAATGAATTTTCCTACGCTGCGCAGTAAGCAGCGGTGAGAAGTGCTGTTTTTTATCAATGAATAAAAGAATCAGCTCAAAGCATTCAGAGTATCTGTTAGTTTGGCCATCTCGACTAGACTTTTGTTAAGTAACAAGTGTAATACCCTGATCCCATTGAAAATGGGAAAATAGGGTATAATGTTTTTGTTAAAAGTATGTAACAGGCAGAAGGAGGCGTGCCATACCCCATAAAATATATATTCTTGATCAAGCCAAGTTAATTGAACCCTGTCCGTCTGGCTGTCCGTCCGTCCGTCCTTCCGTATGTATGTATGTTCGCGTCGATCTTAGAACATATGAGAGCTAGAGACTTGATTTTTTTTTTTATACCCTGATCCCATTGAAAATGGGAAAAAAGGGTATAATGTTTTTGTTAAAAGTATGTAACAGGCAGAAGGAGGCGTGCCACACCCCCAAAAGTATATATATTCTTGATCAGGACGACAAGACAAGTTGATTGAGCCCTGTCCGTCTGTCTGTCCGTCCGTCCGTCCGTCCGTCCGTCCGTATGTATGAACGCGTCGATCTCGGAACCTATAAGAGCTAGAGACTTGAATTTTTTTTTGTTAGGCGCGTATATTGGACGCGCATATCGAGTTTGTTTCAGATAACTTCGATAACTATTTCTGAATATTTGTTATCGATTTAAAACCATATGAAAAATCAGTTATGATTTTTTATCTTTTTTATCTTAAGAGCTAGAGACTCAAAATTTCGCATGTAGCTTTATGTATATTTTTACCAATTTCGGTTTTTGTTACATTTGGATACCGGCCCCAAATTTCCCCACAATTTTGAAAATTATTTTCAGTTGCAATATATATGGTGTTTGGTCTTTTTGAAAACTAAATCAATTATTTAAATCATATGGTGAAAGTTTCATCAAAATCCGTTGATAAACACAAAAGTTATTAAACAAAATGTTTGGCTAGATCAACAGCGATTGAACTGCAAAGCGCACACAGACCAGGTGGTGCTTATACATGTTCAATTTGTATACATGTGCACACATACATTCAAATGCTAGAGACTTGAATTTTTTTTTGTTAGGCGCGTATATTGGACGCGCATATCGAGTTTGTTTCAGATAACTTCGATAACTATTCCTGAATATTTGTTATCGATTTAAAACCATATGAAAAATCAGTTATGATTTTTTATCTTTTTTATCTTAAGAGCTAGAGACTCAAAATTTCGCATGTAGCTTTATGTGTATTTTTACCAATTTCGGTTTTTGTTACATTTGGATACCGGCCCCAAATTTCCCCACAATTTTGAAAATTATTTTCAGTTGCAATATATATGGTGTTTGGTCTTTTTGAAAACTAAATCAATTATTTAAATCATATGGTGAAAGTTTCAAAATCCGTTGATAAACACAAAAGTTATTAAACAAAATGTTTGGCTAGATCAACAGCGATTGAACTGCAAAGCGCACACAGACCAGGTGGTTTTTATACATGTTCAATTTGTATACATGTGCACACATACATTCAAATGCTCGCGAACAAATTTTCTAAGAACCGCAATTGCCTTTGAGTTTGGGTCGAATTGTGTTCGAATTGTTTTTGCTACCTACTTCCAATTGCCGCTCGCCGCTGTATGTCGCAGTCGCAGGCGCTGTGTGTTGCTGTGCGAATATGTTTTCGATTCTTCTTTTTTAATAGTAACGGAAAAATTCTTGTGAGCTTGCAAAAGTGTGCTGGTATAATCTTTGTGTCGAATTTGTTAGCATAATTCTTAGTACCATTGGCATAGATTTAAGACGCGTGATATGGTTGTACGTACGAGTTATGGACTATATTAAGAAAACTAAGGGGGGTGGGATTAGGGTATCCCCTAGTCGGGCGCGCCGACTAGAGTTTTCTTACTTGTTTTTTGTTAGGCTCGTATATACGACGCGTATGTCGAGTTTGTTTCAGAAAATCGATAACTACTCGTGAATATTTCTTATAGATTTAAAACCATATAAAAATCAGCTAAGATTTTTTATCTTATGATTTAAATCAATGACAATGGTAATAACATTGTCTAGCAAAGAAGAATTATGCAAACAAATTCGACACAAAGATCAAAAAGATTCTTAAAATATTGTTCGCGAGCATTTGAATGTATGTGTGCACATGTATACATAAATAACATGTATAAGCGCCATCTGGTCTCTGTGCGCTTTGCAGTTCAATCGCTGTTGATCTGGCCAAACATTTTGTTTAATAACTTTTATGTTTATCAACGGATTTTGATGAAACTTTCACCATATGATTTAAATAATTGATGTAGTTTTTAAAAAGACCAAACACTATATATATTGGAACTGAAATTAATTTTAAAAATTTTGGCGAAATTTTTGGGCCGGTATAACAAATGTAACAAAAATCGAAATTGGTAAAAATATACATAAAGCTACATGCGAAATTTGGAGTCTCTAGCTCTTAAAATAAAAGAGATAAAAAATCATAACTGTTTTTTCTGAAACAAACTCGATATGCGCGTCCTATATACGCGCCAAACAAAAAAAAATTCAAGTCTCTAGCTCTTATAGGTTTTGAGATCGAGGCGTTCATTCATACGGACGGATGGACGGACGGACGGACGGATGGACAGACAGACAGACGGACAGGGCTCAATCAACTTGTCTTGTCGTCCTGATCAAGAATATATATACTTTCGGGGGTGTGACAAAAACATTATATCCTGTTTTCCCATTTTCAATGGGATCAGGGTATAAACAGAATACTAATACCATACGCTGTACGAATTTTTTTTTATACCCTGAATCCATTGAAAATGGAAATTTCAGGGTATAATGTTTTCGTGCAAATGTATGTAACAAGCAGAAGGAGGTGTGCCACATCCCATAAAGTATATATATTCTTGGTCAGCTCCATGAGCTGAGTTGAACTAGCCCTGTCCGTCTGTCCGTCCGTCCGTGTAAACATGTGGATTTCTTAAGCCACAAAAGCTAGAGACTTCAGATAAAAAGCAAAATGTTCGATAATACCATACGGTGTACGAGTTTATTTTTTTTCGATAACTCGTCCCATTTCTTTATTATCGATAACTATCGGAAATATTGCTTTGATTTTTAGGTCTGGCGTGCACACCGTTAAAGAAAGTTGTGTTTGATTGCTTTATTGAATCCTCACATTTTGTCATTTTTGGATTTTTGATGCCACGCCCCTTTCGCCCACAATTCAACAAAAACGACAACTCGCGCATATCAAATACTAGAGACTTGAAATTTGCAAATAGGTACATTTGAATAATATAATTATTCCCCAAAAATTTCATCAAGAACATAAGTCGAGAAAAAAAGTTATTAAACAATAAAGTTTCCATAGCACAGCCTCTTCTGCAGCCGCAAAACTGCGCAATACGCATATTGCGTGCATGCATATGTTTGTGTGTGTGTGTGTGCATGTGCTGTTTACTATTAATGAATAAATGAAGCTCTTAATGATTGGAATTACAGCTCAATGGATTCAGGGTATCTCTTAGTCGATCAGTCTCAACTAGAGTTTTGTTACTTGTTTTGATAACTCATCTTATTTTCTTAAAATTGATAACTATTGAAAATATTGCTTTGTTTTTTAGGCACACCGTTAAAGATAAAATAGTGAAATAAGTTTTGGTTGATTGCTATTATGAATACATATATTTTGGCATCTTTGATTTTTGATTCCACGCCCCCTTCGCCCTCAATTCACCTAAAAAGACAACTAACGTATACCAAATATTAGAGATTTGGTAGGTAGGTACATTTGAATGTCATAATTATGCCCTAAAAATTGCATTTACGTGTGTAAAAAACTCTAGTCGGAGGTGCCCGACTACGCGATACCAAGATCCTTTCCGAACATAGTTTTTGAATATAGCATATATATATAACTCGTATGTAGAACCATATCACGCGACATAAATCTATGATAATGGTAATAAGAATGTATATCAAAGAGGCATTATACAAACAAATTCGACAAAAAGATCCGTTACTATTAGAAAAGAAGAATCAAAAACATATTTACACTGCGACGCACAGCGCAGAGCGGCAAAATGAAAGTAGGTAGCAAAAACAATTCAAACACAATTCGACCCAAATTCAAACGCAATTGCGATTCTTCCGAAATTGGTAAAAATATACATAAAGCTACATGCGAAATTTGATGACTCTAGATCTTAAGATAAAAAGAAAAAAAAACATAACTGATTTTTCATATGGCTTTAAATCGATAACAAAAATTCACGAGTAGCTATCGATTTTCTGAAACAATCCCGTTAGCGGAATATACGAGCCCTACCATTAAAAATGGGAAAACAGGGTATAATGTTTTTGTTAAAAGTATGTAACAGGCAGAAGGAGGCGTGCCACACCCTCAAAAGTATATATATTCTTGATCAGGACGACAAGACGAGTTGATTGAGCCCTGTCCGTCTGTCTGTCCGTCTGTCCGTATGTATGAACGCGTCGATCTCAGAACCTATAAGAGCTAGAGACTTGCATTTTTTTTTGTTAGGCGACGTCATACGACGCGCTTATCGAGTTTATTTCAGAAAATCGATAATTATTCCTGAATATTTGTTATCGATTTAAAACCATATGAAAGATCAGCTATGATTTTTTTTCATTTTTATCTTAAGATCTAGTCATCAAATTTCGCATGTAGCTTTATGTATATTTTTACCAATTTCGGTTTTTTTTTACATTTTCCCAAAATATTGAAAATTATTTTCAGTTGCAATATGTATAGGGTGTTTGGTCTTTTTAAAAACAATGATTATTTAAATCATATGGTGACAGTTTCATCAAAATCCCTTGATAAACACAAAAGTTTTTTAACAAAATGTTTGGCCAGATCAACATTGATTGACTGCAAAGCGCACAGAGACCAGCTGGCGCTTACTCATGTTAATTGTGTATGCATGTGCACACAACATTCAAATGCACGCGAAAAAATTTTCTAAGAACCGCAATTGCCTTTGAGTTTGGGTCGAATTGTGTTTGAATTGATTTAGCTACCTACTTTCAATTGCCGCTCGCCGCTGTGTGTCGAGTGCGAATATGTTTTCGTTCCTTCTTCTTTAATAGTAACGGAACAATTCTTGTGAGCTTGCAAAAGTCTGCTGGTATAATCTGTGTGTCGAATTTGTTTGCATAATTCCTCTTTGATCGACATTCTTAGTACCATTGGCATAGATTTAAGTCGCGTGAAATGGTTGTACATACGAGTTATGGACTATATTTAAAACTAAGAGCGGGTGGGATTAGGATATCCCCTTGTCGGGCACGCCGTCTAGAGTTTTCTTATTTGTTTTTTGTTAGGCTCGTTTATACAACGCGCATATCCAGTTTGTTTCAAAAATTCCAGAAAATTTGTTTTTTCCACAAAGTTTTGAAATTGATGTTCATATATGTGAAACATTTTGTTATTTCGAAAAAAATATATATTTTTTCATCATATGCTGAAAGTTTCATCAAAATCCGTTGATAAACGCAAAAGTTATTAAACAAAATATATTTCAACTTAGCAACAGCGCACGAAAGCAAGAGCGCTCAGAGCCAATCTGGCACCTATATTTGAAGAATCGCAATTGCTTAAATTGTTTGTTGAATTTTCGGCTACCTACTTTAAATTTGTGTCGCAGTACGCATATATATTCGACTCTTCTTCTTTAATAGTGACGTAACAAAATTTTGTTGATATTATCTATTTTTAGAATATGTTTGCAAAATTCTTTTTTGATGGACATTCTTTAATCGCGTGATATGGTTTTACATGCTAGTTATGGACTATGTTAAACAAGTAACAAAACTATAGTTGAGACTGCTCGACTAAGAGATAACCTGAATCCATTGAACTGTAATACCAATCATAAAAAGTTTCATTTAATCATTAATAGTAAACAACACATGCACACACACACACACACACAAACATATGCATGCACGTAATATGCTCACTGCGCAGTTTTGCGGCTGCAGAAGAGGCTGTGCTATGGAAACTTTATTGTTTAATAACTTTTTTTCTCGACATACGTTCTTAATGAAATTTTCGAGGAATGATTATGACATTCAAATGTACCTATTTTTCAAGTCTCTAGTATTTGATATGCGCGAGTTGTCGTTTTTGTTGAATTGTGGGCGAAAGGGGCGTGGCATCAAAAATCCAAAAATGACAAAATGTGAGGATTCAATAAAGCAATCAAACACAACTTTCTTTAACGGTGTGCACGCCAGACCTCAAAAACAAAGCGATATTTTCGATAGTTATCGATAATAAAGAAATGAGACGAGTTATCGAAAAAAATAAAATAAACTCGTACAGCGTATGGTAGTATCGAGCATTTTGCTTTTTATTTGAAGTCTCTAGCTTTTGTGGTTGCAGAGATCCAGGGGTTTACACGGACGGACGGCGGACGGACAGACGGACAGGGCTAGTTCAACTCAGCTCATCGAGCTGATCAAGAATATATATACTTTATGGGGTGTGGCACGCCTCCTTCTGCCTGTTACATACATTCGCACAAAAATAGTATACCCTGAAATTTCCATTTTCAATGGATTCAGGGTATAAACAAGTAAGAAGACTCTAGTCGGCGCGCCCGACTAGGGGATACCCTAATCCCACCCCCCCCCTTAGATTTTTAATATAGTCCATAACTCGTATGTACAACCAAATCACGCGACTGAAATCTATGCCAATGGTACTAAGAATGTCGATCAAAGAGGAATTATGCAAACAAATTCGACACACAGATTATACCAGCACACTTTTGCAAGCTCACAAGAATTGTTCCATTACTATTAAAGAAGAAGAATCGAAAACATATTCGCACAGCGACACACAGCGCCTGCGACTGTGACACACAGCGGCGAGCGGCAATTGGAAGTAGGTAGCAAAAACAATTCGAACACAATTCGACCCAAACTCAAAGGCAATTGCGGTTCTTAGAAAATTTGTTCGCAAGCATTTGCATGTATGTGTGCACATGTATACAAATTGAACATGTATAAGAACCACCTGGTCTGTGTGCGCTTTGCAGTTCAATCGCTGTTGATCTAGCCAAACATTTTGTTTAATAACTTTTGTGTTTATCAACGGATTTTGAAACTTTCACCATATGATTTAAATAATTGATTTAGTTTTCAAAAAGACCAAACACCATATATATTGCAACTGAAAATAATTTTCAAAATTGTGGGGAAATTTGGGGTATCCAAATGTAACAAAAACCGAAATTGGTAAAAATACACATAAAGCTACATGCGAAATTTGGAGACTCTAGCTCTTAAGATAAAAAATCATAACTGATTTTTCATATCGTTTTAAATCAATAACAAATATTCAGGAATAGTTATCGATTTTCTGAAACAAAGTCGATATGCGCGTCCAATATACGCGCCTAACAAAAAAAAAATCAAGTCTCTAGCTCTTATAGGTTCTGAGATCGACGCGTTCATACATACGGACGGACGGGCGGACGGACGGACAGACAGACGGACGGCTCAATCAACTTGTCTTGTCGTCCTGATCAAGAATATATATACTTTTGGGGGTGTGGCACGCCTCCTTCTGCCTGTTACATACTTTTAACAAAAACATTATACCCTTTTTTCCCATTTTCAATGGGATCAGGGTATAAAAATGTTACTCGATCGCCAAGAATTTATGTAGCTGACACCGAAGTGCAATGACGTCGAGGCTAACATCCAGACCGGGTCAAAATATTTCTATAATATAAAATGCAAAGTGAATAAATACTATTTAAGTTTAAAAATATGGGTGGCGCTGTTCTCAGAAACGTAAGTCAACAACGAATGTTTAAGGTGTGGGTTCCAATCCGCTCGGGTACTCCAAAATATTTAAATAATTTTTATGTTGTAATTATTAACCATTTTGTACATACAATTTACTGTGTATATTAAAAAACTAATAGCGAGTGGGATTAGGGTAACTCCTAGTCGACTAGAGTTTTCTTACTTGTTTTCTTTTTTTTTAAGTGTAAATTAGTACATTTTTTTTTAAAGTTAAATGTAAATGTTTCGCAATTTTGCTTGTATTTTTTTTTTTTAATTGAATATTGTAAAATTGGCGGTAAAACTAACTTTTTTATCATGAGGATATAATAAAATTTCTTAACTTTCATGTGTGAGATTTGCAAAATCCCTTCAAATTAGACAAAGACTGTGGCTTTATTAAAATGTTGGGCTATATACAAGTTTATTTACTCTACACATTTTCACATTGTGAACATACTAAAAATTATTAAATACTAAGGCATTCAAAAGTATTTGCGGTTTGTAAGTTAAGCCGAGTGTAGATCAAGCTAGATGGGCCCATGCTGATTGTCTGTCTCATTTGCACCTGGAATATTCCAACGGACTATGTTTTTATTGTGCTCTAACATAACAAGCACGCAACAAGACAACAACGAGACCCATTGTCAATGGAAGTAATAAAAAACCGAGCTTACAAACTATTCCCCTAACCAGTTCCAAGTGAATGCTCGTTCGGTGAATACATTGAAAAAATTTTCAAGTGACGCATTTTAACGTTTAGTTACTTAAATTTATATGTACAAAGCTGTATATTATAAAAAATAAAGTCTGTTTCAATTTTGAGTCCCGTTAGTGAAGTATAAATTATATTATAGTTTTATGTGGATTAAGGGAAAATAATAAGGTATTATTTGTGGAGTGTGTGAGATAACAATATATAACAAATTATTAAAGTAATTTCTGAAAATTATATTTAAAAAAATAGTATTACCGACAAAACATTAATAGTTAAACATTTAAAATCATTAAAAATTTAATTGGCATTGTTTTATGCCTATATCTTAATTTGGAAGTACATAACATTAATTTTATAATCGCAGCTTGAAAGAGAATAAAATACATACTAGTGTTTAAGACATAATACCAAGTTGACTATTGAAGTCTTTTCAAATGGTTGATTACCTTGTGGCGGCGGCGAATATAAAAACTAGTTGTATGCACACATCCATATGTACTTACATACATACATATATACATATGTGAACAAGTTAATGTAGTATTTAATGTAGATAGTCGACTGTAAAAGTATTTTGACAAGCAAAACAAGCAAATAGGTTTTTATACTCTGTTCGCACCGGAAAAGTTACATTGGTATATTGGTTTTGTGCTATTAGAGACTTGAAATTTAAATACACTCAATCGCTAAACTCTTTTTTCTACGTGACAGTTGTCTCTAGAATCTACTACAAGGCACTTTGTTTGCTATATAATAAAAATTAATGAGCTTAGATCGCCATTCCAATCTCTTGACTTGAATCCTTTTGAGCATCTGTGGAATTTACTCGAGCGTATGATTAGGCAGTGCACCATAATATCGAAAAATATGCTAAGGTGGTCATAATGAATGAATGGGGCAAAACAACTACAGAAGAGTCTCGGAAAGTGGTTGAAACAATGCCTCGACGACTAGAAGAAATTGTAAGGCGAAATGGTTATCTAACGAAACATTGCAATGTATGGTTCTTTCAAATAGACCCGATAAATTGAAGACTTTAGCAGCGTAATTTTTCTATAAGGTTTTTTGTTAACGATGTTTTTATACACTGATCCCATTTTTTTTAATGTCTAATGTTTCCCCATTTTTATGGGAATAATGGTTTTCTTAAAATTATGTAACTCGCAGAAGGAGGCTTGCCGCACCCCATAAAGTATATACATTCTTGATCAGGACAACAAGCCGAGTTGATTTAGCCCTGTCCGTATATCTGTCTGTCCGTATATATGAGCGCGTTGAACTAAGAGCTTATAAGACTTAGAGAACAACATATATTATTGATCAGCTGAGTTGAACTATCCCTGTCCGTCAGTCCGTCCGTTCGTCCGTGTAAGCCTGTCGTAATACGAACATTATGACATCTTTGGATTTGTGATGCCAAGACCCTTCGCCCGTAACTTACAAAAATTCACAAATTTTATATATCAAATACTAGAGACTTGAGATTTGGGGAATAGGACCATATAAATGTCATCATTATTCCCTGAAAAGTATATCTATAAGAAAATTTCTTCAACAATAAAGTTTTCATAATACAGCCTATGCTGTAGCCGCAAAAACTACGTATTATGCAGAGCGAGTACATATGCGTGCTTGTGTATGCATGTGTTGTTTTTCAATTAATGAATAAATTAAACTTTTATTAATTGGTATTACAGCTCAAAGGATTCAGCATATCTCTTAGTCTCTCGTTACTTGTTTTTGTTAGGTTTGTATATACCAAAATTGAGCTTGTTTTAGAAAATCGAAAACTATTCCTGAATAATTGCTATCGATATAAAACCATATGAAAAATCAGTTACGATTTTTTATGTTTTTCATCTTAAAAGCTAGATGCAATTTTTAGTTTCAAATAGTAAAAATTTTGCATGTATGTATATTTTTTCCAAATTCGGCTTTTGTTACTTTTGTATACCGACCCAAATTTACCCAAAATCTTCAAAATTTGTTCAGTCCCAAATATGCACATGTGTGAAAAATTTTGGTTCTTAATAAATAACAAGTAAGAAAACTCTAGTCGGCGCGCCCGACTAGGGGATACCCTAATCCCACCCCCCCTTAGTTTTCTTAATATAGTCCATAACTCGCGTACAACCATATCACGCGACTTAAATCTATGGCAATGGTACTAAGAATGTCGATCAAAGAGGAATTATGCAAACAAATTCAACACACAGATTATGCCAGCGCACTTTTGCAAGCTCACAAGAATTGTTCCGTTACTATTAAAGAAGAAGAATCGAAAACATATTCGCACAGCGACACACAGCGACACACAGCGCCACACAGCTCACAAGAATCGTTCCGTTACTATTAAAGAAGAAGATCGAAAACATATTCGCACAGCGACACACAATTGGAAGTAGGTAGCAAAAACAATTCGAACACAATTCGACCCAAACTCAAAGGCAATTGCGGTTCTTAGAAAATTTGTTCGCGAGCATTTGCATGTATGTGTGCACATGTATACAAATTGAACATGTATAATCGCCACCTGGTCTGTGTGCGCTTTGCAGTTCAATCGCTGTTGATCTGGCCAAACATTTTGTTTAATAACTTTTGTGTTTATCAACGGATTTTGATGAAATTTTCACCATATGATTTAAATAATTGATTTAGTTTTCAAAAATACCAAACACCATATATATTGCAACTGAAAATAATTTTCAAAATTGTGAGGAAATTTGGCCAGTATCCAAATGTAACAAAAACCGAAATTGGTAAAAATACACATAAAGGTACATATGGTTTTAAATCGATAACAAATATTCAGGAATAGTTATCGATTTTCTGAAACAAACTCGATATGCGCGCCCAATATACGCGCCTAACAAAAAAAAATTCAAGTCTCTAGCTCTTATAGGTTCTGAGATCGACGCGTTCATACATACGGACGGACGGACGGACGGACGGACGGACAGACAGACGGACAGGGCTCAATCAACTTGTCTTGTCGTCCTGATCAAGAATATATATACTTTTGGGGGTGTGGCACGCCTCCTTCTGCCTGTTACATACTTTTAACAAAAACATTATACCCTTTTTTCCATTTTCAATGGGATCAGGGTATAAAATGGTACGAGTTATCGAAAAACAAAATATATACACTCGACAGCATAATTCTACGTACAGCAGAAAAAAATGTTTTTGTTTTTGTGTTCAGTTGGCTCTACTACAAGGCACTTATCGAAATGATTCTTTTTTTTTGTAGTATTGTTCGCTTATTTATCTACTTACTTGCATTTTTATAAAATAATGATATTTAACTAACAGTTTTTCGGCTGCAGCAGAGGCTGTGCTATGGAAACTTTATTGTTTAATAACTTTTTTTTCGACCTATGTTCTTAATGAAATTTTCGGGGAATGATTATGACATCCAAATGTACCTATTTGCCAAATTTCAAGTCTCGAGTATTTGATATACGTGAGTTATCGTTTTTGTTGAATTGTGGGCGAAAGGGGCGTGGCATCAAAAATCCAAAAATGACAAAATATGCGGATTCAATATAGCTATCAATTTCCATTTTCAATGGATTCAGGGTATAAAAATAACGTTAACAAAAATCCTTACAGGAAAATGACGCAGCAAAAGTCTACGTACACAACAATTCATCGGCTCTTTTTGAGGGATCCATAACATTTCAATATTTTGTTGGATATCCATTTCGTTTTAAAATTTCTTCCAGGCGTCGAGGCATTGAATCCACCAATTTTCGAGTCTCCTCTGACGTTATTTTTCTCCATTCGTCCATGAGGACCTCCTTTAGCATATTTTTGGAGATTATGATACGCTGCCGAATCCTTCGCTCGTGTAAATCCCATAGGTGCTCAATAGGATTCAGGTGTGGCGATTGGGGAGGCAATCTAATGTAATTTTTCGCGTTATATAGCAACCACAGCCTTCCATTGTGGGGTGTGTGCTTCGGATCATTGTTTTGTTAAAAGCAATAGTTATCGTCAATCCTCAATTTCTGGCACTGTGGTGTAAATTTTCATTTAGGATCTTGATATAGTCCTTGTTGTCTATTGTCGATTCTATAAACACCAGATTACCAACTCCATTGGCCGCCATACACCACCATACCACGATACCACTTCCTTTATGTTTAACGGCCGAAAGTTCATTTTCTCTTTCTAAGGATATTCCGCTTTTTCTCCATAATAACTTCTTTCCATTTATATCTAATATACAAAACATTCTCTCCTCTAATAAAATGACCCCGTTCCAGAAGCCTAGTGGCTCACAAAAGTGGCCATCCATACGCTGTTTTATATTGACCTCTTATTTGTGCGGTTTCCAATTAGCAACACTAGCACGGTAACTGGCCGGAACGACCAACATGACCATGAACACCGAATGGTATCATGAGAAACAGATTCGGCAAATCTTTCTTCAACTTCAACCCGTTCTTGTTGCTCGGTTATTGTCGGATTTGAAGTCACCAGTTGGACAATACGTTTTTTTTCTCCAGCTATCAACGTTCAAAGTCGGCCAGATCGGGGCTTTAACAATGTAAAGCCCGGCATGAAGAATGTATTCTCACTAAAAATTGTCAAATTTCTCGACAGGATTAGCCTTATAACCGGTGTTTTAGTATAAGTTTTCGAACTTCATACACAGATTCCCTTCCCCTTACTCTCCTTGATAAACCATGTACATTATTGTTTTCGTGGCAATGAAAAATTCCATAGCACAGTCTAGACGCATAACAAGAAAAGAAAAACTGTAAAAAAATCTAACGGTTCTTGCCAAAACTCGGCGTTGTACGCAGTATAATTGTTGTGTACGTAGATTTTTCCTGCGTTACTTTCCTGTAAGGTTTTTTGTTAACGTTGTTTTTTTAGTACAAATATCATTATTGTGGAAAAAATTAAAATGCAAATAAGTAGATAAAAAAGCGAACTATAAAAAAAAGAATCATTCCGATAAATGCCTTATTGTAGATTCTAGAGCCAACTGAACACAAAAAAAATTTTTATACCCTGAATCCATTGAAAATGGAAATTTCATGGTATAATGTTTTTTTGCGAATGTATGTAACAGGCAGAAGGAGGTATATATATTCTTGATCAGCTCGATGAGCTGAGTTGAACTAGCCCTGTCAGTCCGTCCGTCCGTCCGTGTAAACACCTGGATTTCTGCAACCATAAAAGCTAGAGACTTCAAATAAAAAGCAAAATGCTCGATAATACCATACGCTGTACGAGTTTATTTTTTTTTTTTTCGATAACTCATCCCATTCCTTTTTTATCGATAACTATCGAAAATATCGCTTTGTTTTTGAGGTCTGGCGTGCACACCGTTAAAGATAGAATCGTGCACTAAGTTGTGTTTGATTGCTATTTTGAGTCCGCACATTTTGTCATTTTTGGATTTTTGATGCCACACCCCTTTCGCCCACAATTCAACAAAATCGATAACTCACGTATATCAAATACTAGAGACTTGAAATTTGGCAAATAGGTACATTTGGATAATCATTCCCCGAAAATTTCATTAAGAACATAGGTCGAGAAAAAAAGTTATTAAACAATAAAGTTTCTCTGCTGCAGCCGCAAAACTGTGCAGTGAGCATATTACGTGCATGCATATGTTTGTGTGTGTGTGCATGTGTTGTTTACTATTAATGAATAAATGAAGCTCTTAATGATTGGTATTACAGCTCAATGGATTCAGGGTATCTCTTAGTCGAGCAGTCTCGACTAGAGTTTCGTTACTTCGTTTTTCTGCTGTACGTAGAATTATGCTGTCGAGTGTATTAATATTATCATCTGCTTTCTATTCCAGAGTAATATAAAAAATCGAAATATTTTGATTAGAAACTTACTGTAAATAAAAACAGCCAAAATTGGTTTCTTAACTAAAACTTCGTTCGTGATAACGGAAGGTGACACAGTAAGTAATAAGTATTTAAAAAATGGTATAATAGTTTTGTTAAATGTGTGTAACCGGCAGAAGGAGGCGTGCCATACTCCATAAAGTATATATATATAGGAATTACAAGCCAAGTTGATTGAGCCCTATTCGTGTCTGTCCGTCCGTCCGTACATCCGTCTATTCGTATGAATAAGTGCGTCGACCTCAGAACACTTAAGAGCTAGAGACTTGAATTTTTTTGGCTCATGTATACAGCGTGCATATTGAGTTTGTTTCAGAAAGTCGATAACTATTCCTGAATCATTGATATCGACTTAAAAAGGTAGGAAAAAACGTTAATATCTTTTCTTTTTTTTTTTCATCATAGAGGCTAGATTCTCCAAAGTAGCTTTATGTATATTTTTACCAATTACTAATTTCTTCAACATTTTTAATATTATGTTTACTTGAATACTTCTTCCAAAGTTTTGGTATTTTCTATTTGTATTATTTTTTTTTTTTTGCATAATTCTTCTTTGATCCATTAATTCGCTTTGTTTTCACAAACTAGGAGGAACCTGGGTGTTTTCTAGTCGAGCACCTCGACTGGAGTTTTCATATTTGTTAAGCCCGTACTCACTTAATTATGTTAACAACATTTTGTCTATATAATTTTCTATGTAATGCAACAGGACAACAACATGGGATTTAATTCACGTATGGATTGTTGCGGGCAGTTTGTAAAATATAGTTTATTTATAGCAAACTTTGTTATGTTTGTAAGTTGAATAGTAATCGCTTAAAATATTTTTAATATTAAATATTCATAAATTTTTGCTTAAGGTGGGAGGCGCAATTGTCTTCAGTCTTACTCTCTGGACTTTGGTTGATCGCAGCTTTGTAAATGAATTGCTGGGGACAAATCTATTTTCTGGAGCAGTCTATGTTTTATTGGTTACATCTGTCATAATTTGTTTGGTTTCATTTCTTGGTTGCATTGGAGCTGGAAAGGAAGTTAAATGTTTGCTCTTATCAGTAAGTTTGGAGAGAATGCAAATGAAACTTTCTCTAAAATTAAATAAGTAAGAACGTTGCTTTCGGGCGGTACTGACTGCGTGATACTATGTACCTGAACATACCTCCCATGGTCATTTAGGTTATAAAAAAATTTTAATTATTAAGTTAATACGTCCACAAATGGGAATGGTATTTGGAGCTAAAAGGAATATCCTAGCTATAGTCTTAATAGATCTTATATTTAGACTTTTGCGATTTGCCTCCCGTGAATTGGAAGTAGATTTTTATACCCTGAATCCATTGAAAATGGAAATTTCAGGGTATAATGTTTTTGTGCAAATGTATGTAACAGGCAGAAGGAGGCATGCCACACCCCATAAAGTATATATATTCTTGATCAGCTCGACGAGCTGAGTTGAACTAGCCCTGTCCGTCTGTCCGTCCGTCCGTCCGTCCGTCCGTCCGTCCGTGTAAACACCTGGATTTCTGCAACCACAAAAGCTAGAGACTTCAAATAAAAAGCAAAATGCTCGATAATACCATACGCTGTACGAGTTTATTTTTTTTTTTCGATAACTCGTCCCATTTCTTTTTTATCGATAACTATCGAAAATATCGCTTTGTTTTTGAGGTCTGGCGTGCACACCGTTAAAGATAGAATCGTGCACTAAGTTGTGTTTGGTTGCTATATTGAATGCGCACATTTTGTCATTTTTGGATTTTTGATGCCACGCCCCTTTCGCCCACAATTCAACAAAAACAATAACTCAAGTATATCAAATACTAGAGACTTGAAATTTGGCACATAGGTACATTTAGATGTCATAATCATTCCCCAAAAATTTCATTAAGAACGTATGTCTAGAAAAAAAAAAAAAAAGTTATTAAACAATAAAGTTTCCATAGCACAGCCTCTTCTGCAGCCGCAATACTGCGCAGTGAGCATATTACGTATATGCATATGTTTGTGTGTGTGTGTGTGTGTGCATGTGTTGTTTACTATTAATGAATAAATGAAACTTTTTATGATTGGTATTACAGCTCAATGGATTCAGGGTATCTCTTAGTCGAGCAGTCTCGACTAGAGTTTAGTTACTTGTTTAATATATTTTTTGTGATACGCTGAATTTGACGACCCCTTCTATCACAATCCACAGAAATTCATAAATCCCCTATATAAAATACTAGACTCTTAACAATTGACAGATATGCATACCTAAATGTTATAAACCCGCCGTTTAAATTTCATTAAAAACGTCTAAAAGAAAAACGGTTAATTTTCCATAGTAAAGCCTATGCTGCAGCCTAAGCTGTGCATTAAGCAGAGGCATGCGAGCGTATGCATGTGTTGGTTTCTATTAATGAATAAAATAATCTTTTGATGATGTTATATCAGCAAAAATATTCAGGACTCCAATTTATGTTCAATTGCAAACATGGCATATATGTGCAAGATTTTACATGAAAAATCCGAAGATATAAAAATATGCGGATTTTTTATAGCAATCAACTTTAACATAGAACACGATTCTATCTTGAAAGATGTGCACGAATAGGAAATGGTATGAATTATCGAAGAAATAAGACTAACTCGCACTGAGTATAGTATATATAAGTATTCTGCTTTTTATTGCAAATCTTTTGCTTAGGCTCTCTGTTACGTGTATTTTCACAAGATGAAAGTTCATAAGGTGAAAGTTTCATTAAAATCGGTTGATAAGCTTAAAATGATTAAGAACAATTTTTGCCTTGTTAGCAGAGCCCAGCTTGCATTTGTCCGTCCGAGCGTCTGTCCGTATGTATGAACGCGTCGGTCTCAGAACCTATAAGAGCTAGAGACTATTCCTGAACATTTTTTATCGGCTTAAAACCATATGAAACAAGTAACAAAACTATAGTTGAGACTGCTCGACTAAGAGATACCCTGAATCCATTGAGATGTAATACCAATCATTAAGAGTTTCGTGTATTCATTAATAGTAAACAACACAAGCAAACACACGCATGTACGAACATGCACGTAATATGCTTACTGCGCAGCTATGCGGCTGCAGAAGAGGCTTTACTATGGAAACTTTATTGTTTAATAACTTTTTTTCTCGTCTTAAGTTCTTAATGAAATTTCCGGGGAATGATAATGACAAATCTCAAGTCTCTAGTATTTGATATGCGTGAGTTGTCATTTTTGTAGAATTTGGCATCAAAAATCCAAAAATGACAAAATATGCGGAGCTTGACTCGCATTGCAATTCAGTTCAATAATACACATTTAATTACAATATTTAGTATTTCATCATCGTTGCTTTGGTTTTTGTTACCATGCTAATTGGTGGCGTTTTGGGATACGTATTTCGTGAACGTGTACAGCAAACTATGAGACAGGTAAAGAAAATGAAATGAACTTTAGAAAAGTATAAAACTGATTTGTAATTAGGAAATGCGTTCTTCAATGGCCTTGTATGGTAGCCGACGTGAGATCACTCAGACTTGGGACTTAACACAGGAGCGATTACAATGCTGTGGTGTAGATACTTGGCACGACTGGAATCGATATGGACTTGTGCCGGAATCATGCTGTCAAGAACTGTTTGGAGGACAACGCAAAGAGTGCACTATCTTTCCCACTATTACGAATCTCTATAACCAAGGGTGCTTGAACGTAGCCACAAATTTCATACGAGATCATGCAGCCGTAATTGGTGGGACATCTATAGCTGTAGCTATACTTATGGTATGAACTTTAACCATTCCATTATCGTATGAATATCCTAATCTCTTTATATATTCAGATCTTTGGTATGATTTTCTCCTGCTTGTTATTCAACATGATTGAATAGCATTCGGACATTCCCGTGGGATCCGTCATTTAACTTGTTACATAAAATTCACATAAAGTATTATTCAAGTGTATGATATGTTAGATTTGTTATATATTTGTTTCTTATGTAGCTAAAAAGTATATGATAAGCTTACAAACGCCTAGTGGATTTTCAATTTGTTATTTTTTTTACATAATATTGTATACATTTTGTTTTAGTACTAATAGTTAAAATAATAATAATAATGATACTAATACCCTTAATCGAAAGAAAATGAAATTTCAGTGTGTAAGTCTTTTATGCAAAATGTATGTAACAGGTAACAGATGCAAGCATGCCACACCCCATAAAGTATATACATTCTTAATCAGTTCGACGAGCTGAGTTGACCTTGCCCTGCCGGCTGTCCGCCCATATGAACGCAGCAATCTCGAAAACGGCAAAAGCTAGAGACTTGAAATAAAACAAGTAAGAAAACTCTAGTCGGCGTGCCCTAATTCCACCCGCTATTAATTATACCCTGATCCCATTAAAAATGGGAAAACAGGGTATAATGTTTTTGTTAAAAATATGTAGCAGGCAGAAGGAGGCGTGGCTCACCCCCAAAAGTATATATATTCTTGATCAGGATGACAAGCCAAGTTGATTGAGCCCTGTCCGTCTGTCCGTATGTATGAAAGCGTCGATCTCAGAACCTATAAGATTGATTTTTTTTTTGTTAGACTTGTGTATATAGCGCGCATATCAACTTTGCTTCAGAAAATCGATAACTATTCCTGAATATTTGTTATCGATTTAAAACCATATGAAAAATTTAAAACCATATGATTTTTTATCTTATTTATCTTAAGCTAGAGTCTCCAAATTTCGCACGTAGCTTTAAGATATATTTTTACCAATTTCGGGTTTTTTACATTTGGATACCGGCCCCAAATTTCCCCAACATTTTGAAAATTATTTTCAGTTGCAATATGTATAGGGTGTTTGGTCTTTTTAAAAACAACAATTATTTAAATCATATGGTGAATGTTTCATCAAAATCCGTTAAAAAACACAAAAGTTATTAAACGAAATGTGTGGCCATATCAACAGCGATTGAATTGCAAAGCGCACAGAGTGATACGGTTGTACATACGAGTTATCCCGGGTGGGATTAGGGTATCCCCTAGCGGGCGCGCCAACTAGAGTTTTCTTACTTGTTTTTTAATAGTGTCAATAACTCGTATGTACAACCTTATCACGCGACTTAAATCTATGCCAATGGTATTAAGAATGTCGATCAAAGAGGAATTATGCAAACAAATTCGTCAAAAAGATTATATCAACACACTTTTGCAAGCTCACAAGAATTGTTCCGTTATTATTTAAGAAGAAGAATCGAAAAGATATTCGCACTGCGCGGAAAATTGAAAGTAGGTAGCAAAAACAATTCGACCCAAGCTCAAAGACAATTGCGATTCTTAGAATATTGTGCGCGAGCATTTGAATGTATATGTGCATATGTATACATAATGAACATGTATAAACGCTAGCTTGTCTACGTGAGCTTTGCTTTTCAGTTGCTGTTGATATGGCCAAACATTTTATTTAATAAATTTTTTGTTTATCAACGGACTTTGACTTTCACCATACGATGTAAATTTTTTATTTTTAAAATTTTGGTAAATTTGGCCGGTATCCAAAAGCAACAAAATCCGAAATTGGTAAAAATATGCATAAAGCTACATTCCAAGTTTAGATACACTAGCTCTTAAGATAAATCGATAACAGTTATTTACGAATAATCGATATTTTTTAAAACAAACTCGATATGCGTGCTGTATATACGATCCTAGCAAAAATTTTCAAGTCTCTAGCTCTCATAGGTTCTGAGATCGACGCGTTCATACATACAGACCGACGGACGAACGGACAGACGGGCAGACAGACAGACGGACAGGGCTCTATCAACTTGGTTTGTCGTCCTGATCAAGAATATATATATAGTATAGTTGCTATGGAGGCTAGTGGAAAAGCTGCTCAAATCCTGTGATGTCAGTTCTCGATGTGCACATCTGCCATAAATACTTTCCTCTGGCGGAATATATTGCGTGAACGCGCTCCAGATGAAGTATGCTGACCGTGGACCAATAAGAACATGGAAAAACAAGTAAGAAAACTCTAGTCGGCGCGCCCGATTAGGGGAAACCCTAATCCCACCCGCCCTTAGATCTTTAATATAGTCCATAACTCGCATGTACAACCATATCATGCGACTTAAATCTATGCAAATGGTACTAAGAATGTCGATCAAAGAGGAATTATGCAAACAAATTCGACACACAGATTATACCAGCACACTTTTGCAAGCTCACAAGAATTGCTCCGTTACTATTAAAGAAGAAGAATCGAAAACATATTCGCACAGCGACACACAGCGCCTGCGACTACGACACACAGCGCCGAGCGGCAATTCAAAGTAGGTAGCAAAAACAATTCAAACACAATTCGACCCAAACTCAAAAAAATTTCGATTCTTAGAAAATTTGTTCGCGAGCATTTGAATGTATGTGTGCACATGTATACATAATGAACATGTATAAGCGCCAGCTGGTCTCTGTGCGCTTTGCAATCGTTGTTGATCTGGCCAAACATTTTGTTTAATAACTTTTGTGTTTATCAACGGATTTTGATGAAACTTTCACCATATGATTTAAATAATTGATTTAGTTTTCAAAAAGACCAAACACCATATATATTGGAACTGAAATTAATTTTAAACATTTTGGCGAATTTTTTGGGCCGGTATAACAAATGTAACAAAAATCGAAGTTGGTAAAAATATACATAAAGCTACATGCGAAATTTGGAGACTCTAGCTTTTAAGATGAAAAAGATAAAAAATCAAACCTGATTTTTCATATGGTTTTAAATCGATAGCAAATATTCAGGAATAGTTATCGATTTTCTGAAACAGACTCGATATGCGCGTCCTATATACGCGCCTAACAGAAAAAAATTCAAGTTTCTAGCTCTTATAGGTTCTGAGATCGACGCGTTCAAACATACGGACGAACGGACGGACGGACGGACAGACAGACGGACAGGGCTCAATCAACTTGTCTTGTCGTCCTGATCAAGAATATATATACTTTTGGGGGTGTGGCACGTCTCCTTCTGCCTGTTACATACTTTTAACAAAAACATTATACCCTGTTTTCCCATTTTAAAACCGTACCAATTTCGGTTTTTGTTACATTTGGATACCGGCCCCAAATTTCCCCAAAATTTTGAAAATTTATTTTCAGTTGCAATATATATGGTGTTTGGTCTTTTTAAAAACTACATCAATTATTTAAATCATATGGTGAAAGTTTCATCAAAATCCGTTGATAAACACAAAAGTTATTAAACAAAATGTTTGGCCAGATCAACAGCGATTGAACTGCAAAGCGCACACAGACCAGGTGGCGCTTATACATGTTCAATTTGTATACATGTGCACACATACATGCAAATGCTCGCGAACAAATTTTCTAAGAACCGCAATTGCCTTTGAGTTTGGGTCGAATTGTGTTCGAATTGTTTTTGCTACCTACTTCCAATTGCCGCTCGCCGCTGTGTGTCGCAGTCGCAGGCGCTGTGTGTCGCTGTGCGAATATGTTTTCGATCTTCTTCTTTAATAGTAACGGAACGATTCTTGTGAGCTGTGTGGCGCTGTGTGTCGCTGTGTGTCGCTGTGCGAATATGTTTTCGATTCTTCTTCTTTAATAGTAACGGAACAATTCTTGTGAGCTTGCAAAAGTGTGCTGGCATAATCTGTGTGTCGAATTTGTTTGCATAATTCCTCTTTGATCGACATTCTTAGTACCATTGGCATAGATTTAAGTCGCGTGATATGGTTGTACGCGAGTTATGGACTATATTAAGAAAACTAAGGGGGGGTGGGATTAGGGTATCGCCTAGTCGGGCGCGCCGACTAGAGTTTTCTTACTTGTTAACTCTACTATTGTTCTTAACGGGATTGGTTGCACTACAGCGAATTTAGAAAATTTGTCAATACAAGTGAAGTAGAGCTTTTTGTCAGTAGATAAAATGTCTATATGTAGCATTTCGCCAGCATAAGATGGGATTGGTGAAGCTCCCAATTGTGGTTTTGTTGGATGCCTGTCATATTTTGACTTGATGCATGTTTTGCAATTAAGTACGGCTCTATGCGCGCGGTTCTGTTCTGACATGATAATTTCGATTTATTCGTTTTTATCAGTGATATCAGTTTTTGCAATGCCAAAATTTTGTAGATGGGAAATTTGAAACAAGTTCATGCTGGAAACTAGCTAGTGTGGGAAGGTCGCAATGAATTGCATCAACTGCATCTGGAATGATGACTGGTTTCAATGTTTCCAAAAGGTAATTTTTATCTATAAAGCTAATGATGTGGCGAATTTTGTTGCCAAAAACTATAAATTTCCTTCGCAATTGGAATTCGCAATTCAGAGGCTTATCAGTTGTTTCCACCGTGATCAATCAATGATATTTCGCTGTGAATTTTTGCAGCGTCTGTCAAAGGTTGGTTTTGTAAGATTTTGATTTTAGATTTTGCCTTTTGCATTGTGTTCATCAATAAAGGCTTTCCATATTTTGATTTTGGCATTTGTGTTTCTGTCAGAGACAGCGGGGGGTTGATGGTCAGTGAATATGTTGATTTCTTTGGTCCCATATAGGTACTGTTTTAGTTTTTCTAATGCTCAGACTATGGCTAGTAACTCCCTCTCGTTGGTCGCGTAATGCGTTTCGCTATCCTTTAATGTTCTGGAAATCATGGTGATGGGTCTGCCTCCTTGCGACAGGACAGCGCCGATGGCGTTCATAGAGGCATCAGTGGTTTGATCAAAAGGCTGCTTGAAGTCAGGGTACATTAGGATAACGTCTTCTGACGCTAGAATCTTTCTCAGACTTTCGAAAGCATGGCGTTGAGTTTCATTAAACTCATCTCGGACTTGTTTAGACTTGTGCTTGCTTATTTTCTCCATTTTCTCCCTTGATTATGTTTGTTAACGGCCTTGCTATTGATGCAAAATCTTTAATGAATACTCTGGCCAGCTAGGCCGAGGAAGGATCGCAAGGTGAATAAATTTTCTGGCTCAGGGAATTGTTGAATGGCTTTTAGTTTTCGGGGTCTGTTTTTTCTCCCTCATTTGTTACTATAAAGCCTAAAACTTCTACGCTTTCTTTAAAAAGTTGGGTCTTTTCTTTAGCAACCCTCATATTGGCGCTGCATAAGCATTGCATTACTGTATCAATATGTCGCACATGATCGCTCTTGTTTTCAGAGAAGATGATGGCGTCATCGACGTACACGTAGCAAATCTTTCCGATGTGTTTTCTGTCATTGTCATCGACTGCCCTCTGAAAATTGCTTTCCGCATTTTTCAGTCCGAATGGTAATCGGCAGAATTCGTATTTGCCTCCATTGAAGAATGATGCTTTTACACGATCATGCTCGGATAGGTAAATCTGGTGATATTTCCGATTTTAGGTCTAGAGTCGAGAAAAATTTAGCCTTTACTTGGCATTGGGTATCGATCTCATTGAGCTTTCTGAAGTCTATTATTAACCTGTTTTTCTTGTTGCCGTTACCTTTTTTGTCTACTACCCAGGACGGGCTGTTATATGGGGATCTGGATGGTCTAATAATACCATCTTTCAGTAATTGTTTGATTTCTGTGTTTACAAAATTGGAAACTCCCATGGGACAATGACAAAGGTATTGAAGGGTAGTGCCTCGTTAGGGGTCGAAAACGCCTTAATCCTCTTCAGAATCATAGCCCTAAATTTTTCTTTTATCCTAGCTGGTAATACTATAGCGTTAATGTCGGTGAAGTTTACACTTTCACATTTTGGGTATTTTAGTTTTTCTGACTTGTTTAAATAAGTGAGCGTGCCCTTTCCTTGCAAATTTAATGATACTTTTTCTCTCGTTAGCAAGTCGAAGCCAATAATTGCATCCAATGAGCCGAGGGTGTTTAAAATGTAGAATGGGGAAACTTTGCCAAACACATTCATTGAAAATTTTTTAACTATCTTGTTCGAACCGTGTACCGAGCTTACGGTGAAGGGTTTTTCGACGGGCTGACGTTGCAAACTTTAGAGGTGCTCTGGGCGATGTTGTTTATGCGTTGTCGCCTCTGACCTGTGACACGATCGGACGTCTTCGGTCTCTTAAAAGCTTGCTCTGCTTGGGCTCTCCCGTAATTAGTTCTCTCCCTAAATCTCGATGAGGAGTCAACCTCCATTGGTTCAAGGCTCTGGCCCTCTCTTCTACTCTTCTGTTGGTAGTGGTTGGTCTGTTTTTTAATGTAATGAGGATTTTTTTTTTTCCTGAAATTGTTGCTGCCTGCCATATTTGCCTTGCCTTGGGTTGTTCCTATTTCCCTCCCTTGCGTGCTATCTGTCGGCTATGGCCTTGGCATATGTGACCGATATCATGACCGGAGCCCCCGCTAAATTCAGGGATAGACTTTATGATCTTGAGAGAGACCTTACATTGAATTTCCGGTTGGACCGAAATTCTCTGATAGCTTTGTCCATGATGTCTTGATTGTGTCCTTGGCTAATGTCTAGGTTGTGTGTCCGTTTCCCAGTCCGACTCTACTTTGATGCATCTAGCTACGTCAAATTTGTTTATATGATCTTTTTTATACCCTGATCCCATTCAAAATGGAAAATCAGGGTATAATATTTTTGTGCAAATGTATGTAACAGGCAAAAGGAGGCGTGCCACACCCCGTAAAGTATATATATTCTTGATCAGCTCGACGAGCTGAACTGAACCAGCCTTGTCCGTCTGTCCGTCCGTCCGTCCGTGTAAGCACGTTGATTTCGCCTGGCGTGCACATCGTTAAAGATAGAATCGTGTACTAAGTTGTGGTTGATTGCTATATTGAATCCGCATATTTTGTCACTCACATATATCAAATACTAGATCAAATACTTGAGATTTGGCAAATAGGTACATTTGAATGTAATAATCACTTCCCGAAAATATCATTAAGAACATTAGTCGAGAAAAAAGTTATTAAACAATATAATTTCCATAGTACAGCTTCTTCTGCAGCCGCAAAACTGCACAGTAAGCATATTACGCGCATGTTCGTGCATGCATATGCATGTGTTGTATACTATTAATGAATAAGTGAAACTTTTAATGATGAATTCAGGGTATCTCTTAGTCGAGTAGTCTCGACAAGAGTTTTGTTACTTGTTTTATTATTATTTTTTAAAATTTGAGGGATTTTAAATATATAAGTTTTTTTTTTAAATATGAATTATGAAGGATTTTGCAAATTCTTAAAGATTTTTAAAATGCTAGATCTTTAAAAATTAAAAGGATTTTATCGAATTTTCTCTTTTTAAAGGATTGTTTAAGTTTTAACGGATTTTTGGATTTTTTTAAATTTAACGGATTTTCAAACTTTAACGGATTGTCAAAATTTAACGGATTTTTTCAAAATTCAATAATAACTGATTTTAAAATATATAGGATTTTTCGAAAATTTACAGTTTTTTTTTTAAACTTTAATGGATTTTCGCATTTTAAAGGATTTTTAAAAATTTACAGCATCCAACGGATTTTTCAAAATATTACGGATTCTAACGGATTTAACAAATTTTAACGGATTTTTTAAATTTAACGGATATTTTTAAATTTTAAAGGATTTAGGAGTTTTAACGAATTTTTACATGTTAAAGGATTTATTAAATTTTAACGAAATTTCTAAATTTAATGGTTTTTCTTATAATCTTAAAGAATTTTCAAATTTTAATTATTTTTTTTTTTTAAATTAAATGAATTTATATAGATCCACGGATTCTTGAATTTTAACGGATTTTCAAATTTTATAAATTTTAACAGATTTTTCGAAATTTTACCGTTTATTTTTTTTATTTTGACGGATTTTTCAAATTTTAATTGCTTTTAAAAAATTAACGGATTTTTTAAAATTTAACAAATTGTCGAATTTCAAAAAATTTTTTAAAACTTAACAGATTTTCGAATTTTAACAAATTTTTTTAAAATTCAACAGGATTTCTTAAATTTTAACGGATTCTCGAATTCGATCGGATACTTGTTTTTAACGGATATTTTTAAATTTAACGGACTTTCAAATTTTAACGGATTGTCAAATTTTAAAGTTTTTTTCAAAATTTTATATAATTTAATGGATTGTCAGACTTTAACGGATTTTTCGAAATTGAATGGATTTTTTTTAATCCTAACGGATGTTTGAATTTTAATGGATTTTTTATTTTAACGGTTTTTTTAAATTTAATTTAATTTAATGGTTTTTTTCTAAATTTAATTTAATTTTGCGGATTGTCAGATTTTAACGGATTTTTCGAAATTCAATAATAACTGATTTTAAGATGTATAGGACTTTCCAAAAATGTACGGATTTTTTTTTTAATTTTAATGGATTTGAACGGTATTTCGTATTTAAAAGGAATATTTAAATTTCTACGGATTTTTAAAACTTAACGGATTTTCGAATTTTAACGGATATTAGCGGATTTTTCGAAATTAACGTTTTTATTTTTAATTTTAATTTAATAGATTTGATAAAACTAGCAGATTTTTCGAAATATACGTTTTTTTTTAATTTTAATTTAATGGATTTGCTAAAATTTAACTGATTCTCGAATTTTATCGGATAATTTTTTTATCTGATACATTTAAATTTAACGGATTTTCAAATTGCAACGAATTTTTCAAAATTTAACGAATTTTCGAATTTAAACAAATCTTTTCTTCAAATTTTTTATAGTTTTAACGGATTTTCGCATTTTAAATAATTTTTTAATTTCGAAATTTAGCTGTTTATTTTTTAATTTTAACGAATTTTTTTTAAATTTAACGGATTTTAAAACTTAACGGATTTTTTAAATTTAAAGGATTTTTTAACTTAAAGGATTTTTTAATGCTAACGGATATATATATTAACAGATTTTATAATTTTTCAAAATTTAAAGGGATTTTTAAATCTTAATGGATTTTCAAATTTGAACGGATTGTCTAAATTTAACGGAATTTTTACAATTCAACAGATTTTCGAAGGAGTTTTTGAAATAATAACCAATTCTAAAATTTCAGAGGATTTTTCGAAATTTTACGGTTTTGTTAGTTTTAACGAATTCTAACGGATATTCAAAATTTTACGGATATTCGAATTGTTTGACGGATTTTTAAATTTTAGCGGTTTTTCGAAACATTACTTTTTTTTATATTAACGGATTATAAAAGATTTTCGCATTTTAACGGATTTTTTTTTTAAATTTAACGGATTTTCAAACCTTAAAGGCTTATTTTCAAATTTTATTTAATTTAACGGTTTGTCAGATTTTAACGGATTTTTCGACATTGAATGGATATTATTTATTGCTAACGGATGTTTGAATTTTAACGGATTTTTAATTTATCGGTTTTTTTTTTTCAAAATTTAGAGGAATTTTTTAACTTTAACGGATTTTTAAATTTGAACGGATTGTCAAACTTTAACTGATTTTTAAAAATTCAATAATAAATGATTTTAAAATTTATAGGATTTTTCGAAATTGTACGTTCTTATACCCAGATTCCATTAAAAATGGGAAAAAAAGGTATAATGTTTTTGTTAAAAGTATGTAACAGGCAGAAGGAGGCGTGCCACACCCCCAAAAGTATATATATTCTTGATCAGGACGACAAGACAAGTTGATTGAGCCCTGTCCGTCTGTCTGTCCGTCCGTCCGTCCGTCCGATCTCAGAACCTATAAGAGCTAGAGACTTGAATTTTTTTTGTTAGGCGCGTATATTGGACGCGCATATCGAGTTTGTTTCAGAAAATCGATAACTATTCCTGAATATTTGTTATCGATTTAAAACCATATGAAAAATCAGTTATGATTTCTTATCTTTTTTATCTTAAGAGCTAGAGACTCCAAATTTCGCATGTACCTTTAAGTGTATTTTTACCAATTTCGGTTTTTGTTACATTTGGATACCGGCCCCAAATTTCCCCACAATTTTGAAAATTATTTTCAGTTCCAATATATATAGTGTTTGGTCTTTTTAAAAACTACATCAATTATTTAAATCATATGGTGAAAGTTTCATCAAAATCCGTTGATAAACACAAAAGTTATTAAACAAAATGTTTGGCTAGATCAACAGCGATTGAACTGCAAAGCGCACACAGACCAGCTGGCGCTTATACATGCTCATTATGTATACATGTGCACACATACATGCAAATGCTCGCGAACAAATTTTCTAAGAACCGCAATTGCCTTTGAGTTTGGGTCGAATTGTGTTCGAATTGTTTTTGCTACCTACTTCCAATTGCCGCTCGCCGCTGTGTGTCGCAGTCGCAGGCGCTGTGTGTCGCTGTGCGAATATGTTTTCGATCTTCTTCTTTAATAGTAACGGAACAATTCTTGTGAGCTTGCAAAAGTGTGCTGGCATAATCTGTGTGTCGAATTTGTTTGCATAATTCCTCTTTGATCGACATTCTTAGTACCATTGGCATAGATTTAAGTCGCGTGATATGGTTGTACGCGAGTTATGGACTATATTAAGAAAACTAAGGGGGGTGGGATTAGGGTATCCCCTAGTCGGGCGCGCCGACTAGAGTCTTCTTACTTGTTTTAAAGTAACCTTGAGCAGATTTTTGTTTAAACTTAAAAGGATTTTCGCATTTGAAAGGATTTTTCAAAATTTAATTTTTTTTTTAAATTTTAACGAATACTAACGGATGCTCACATTTTAAAGGATTTCTTAAATTTCCACGGATTTTCAATATATAACCGATATTCGAACTTTAACGGGCTTTAAACATTTAACGAATTTTCGAATTTAAAAGGATTTTAAAATTTTAGCGAATTTTTTCGAAATTTTAGGGATTTGTTATAAATTTTCACGGATTTTAACAGATTTTCTCATTCTAAAGAATTGTTTAAATCTGATCAGATTTCCGAAATTCAACGGATTTTCAAATTTCAACGGACTTTTCGAATTTTATGGGGTTTTCAAACTTTAGCGGATTTTTCGAAATTTTACGTTTATTTTTACATTCTAATATAATGGATTTATTATATTTTAACGGATTCTTGAATTTTATCTGATATATGTGATTTTTACGAATAGTTTTAAGCTTAGCAGATTTTCGAATTTCAACGGTTTTTTCAAAATATAACAGATTTTTTTAAATTTAACGGATTTTTTTAAATTTAACGGATTCTTTGAATTTTAACGGATTTTTCGAAGTTTTACTGATTACTTTTTCAATATTCACGGATTCTAACGGATTTTTGAATTTGCACGGTTTTCTTAAAATATAACGGATTATCAAAATTTAATGGATTTTCGAATTTCAACAAATTTTTCTTCAAATTTCTAAAAGATTTTTGAATTTAAAATTTCAACGGAGTTTTCAAAATATAACGATTTTTCGAAATTTGTGTTGGATAGAAACTATTTTCTACCCAAAATGGACGGAAGTTATATTTAAATTGAAAGATAAAAAACCGCGCCTGTGTGCTTTCACAACAATGGTTTATTTGAGACTAACTTAGATATGGTACCTATCACATAGATATAGTACACGTACTTATCGATACATGTCGCATTGCTAAAGATGATATTTTCAGCAATTTGACGAATCGTTTCAATGAATTTTCATATATTTTAACGGATCTAAGAATTTTAAATTCAAAATAAATTCAAAATTTAATGGATGTTTCAAAATATAATGGATTTTCGAATTACAACTAATTTATTAATTTTAATAGATTTTAGAATTATAATAGATTTTTCAAAAATCAACGGATTTTCGAAATTTAACAAATTTTCAAAATTTAAAGGATTTTTTTTTAAGTCTTAACGGTTTCTAATGAATTTTCTCAGTTTTAAGGATTGTTTAAATACAAGCGGATTCTCGAAACTCAACTGATTTTTTAATTTTAACGGATTTTAAAATTTTAAATTTTAACAGATTCTCAAACTTTATCTTATATTTGTTTTTTAACGGATATTTTTAAATTTACGGGATTTTCAAATTTCAACGGATTTTTTAAAAATTAAAATATATATCGCATTTTAAAGGATTCTTCGAAATATACAGATTCCAACGAATTTTTTAACGGTTTCTTTTTAAACTTTAATGGATTTTGAAATATTATTTTAAAGGACTTTTTTAAATTTTAAGGATTTTTTGCTAAAATTTAGCTGATTTTCAAATTTTAGCGAATTTTTTCGAAATTTTAAAACATTTGTTTAGAATTTCAAATTTTTTTTTTTAAATATTTTACTTTTTTTTTTATTTTCAAAATTTAATATTTATATAAAAATTTAATGAATTTTCGAATTTCAACTAATTTTCTAATTTTCATTAAATTTTTCAAAGATCAACGGATTTTCAAAATTTAACAAATTTAAAGGATTTTTTAAATTTTAACGGTTTTTAACAAATTTTCTCAGTTTAAAGGATTGTTTTTAACAACAGATTTCTTTTAAATTTTAACGGATCTTTCAAAATATAACGGATTTTTTAAATTTAAAGTATTTTTTAATATAACGGATTTTTAATGATAACGGATGTTTGAATTATAACAGATTTTTTAATTTAACGGGTTTTTTCAAAATTTAAAGGGATATTTAATATATTTATTTTAACAGATGGTCAATACTTAACAGAATATTCAAAATTCAACAGATATTCCAATTTCAACGAAACGGATTTTCGCATTTTAAAGGGTTTTTAAAATAATAACAAAATTTAAAATTTTAGAGGATTTTCGAAACTTAAGTTTTTTTTTTATAATTTTAAGGGATACTGAGGGATTTTCGCAATTTAAAGGATTTTTTAAATATCCACGGATTTTCAAAATTTTACGGATATTCGAATTTTAACGGATTTTTAAATTTTAGAGTTCTTTTCGAAATTTTACGTTTTTATACTCTGATTCCATTGAAAATGGGAAAACAGGATATAATGTTTTTGTTAAAAGTATGTAACAGCAGAAGGAGGCGTACCACACCCTCAAAAGTATAGTTGATTGAGCCCTGTCCGTTCGTCCGTCCGTCTGCCCGTATGTATGAACGCGTCGATCTCAGAACCTTTAAGTGATAGAGACTTGAATTTTTTGTTAGACGCGTATATACGACGCGCATATAGAGTTTGTGTCAGAAAATCGATAAATATTCCTGAATATTTGTTGTCGGTTTAGAACCATATGAAAAATCAGTTATGATTTTTTATCTTTTTTATCTTAAGAGCTAGTGTCCAAATTTCGCATGTAGCTTTATGTATATTTTTACCAATTTCGGTTTTTGTTACATTTGGATACCGGCCTCAAATTTCCCCACAATTTTGAAAATTATTTTCAGTTGCAATATATGGGGTGTTTGGTCTTTTTAAAAAATACATCAATTATTTAAATCATATGGTGAAAGTTTCATCAAAATCCGTTGATAAACACAAAACTTATTAAACAAAATGTTTGGCTAGATCAACAGCGATTGAACTGCAAAGCGCACACAGACCAGCTGGCGCTTATACATGCTCATTATGTATACATGTGCACACATACATGCAAATGCTCGCGAACAAATTTTCTAAGAACCGCAATTGCCTTTGAGTTTGGGTCGAATTGTGTTCGAATTGTTTTTGCTACCTACTTCCAATTGCCGCTCGCCGCTGTGTGTCGCAGTCGCAGGCGCTGTGTGTCGCTGTGCGAATATGTTTTCGATCTTCTTCTTTAATAGTAACGGAACAATTCTTGTGAGCTTGCAAAAGTGTGCTGGCATAATCTGTGTGTCGAATTTGTTTGCATAATTCCTCTTTGATCGACATTCTTAGTACCATTGGCATAGATTTAAGTCGCGTGATATGGTTGTACGCGAGTTATGGACTATATTAAGAAAACTAAGGGGGGGTGGGATTAGGGTATCCCCTAGTCGGGCGCGCCGACTAGAGTCTTCTTACTTGTTTTAAAGTAACCTTGAGCAGATTTTTGTTTAAACTTAAAAGGATTTTCGCATTTGAAAGGATTTTTCAAAATTTAATTTTTTTTTTAAATTTTAACGAATACTAACGGATGCTCACATTTTAAAGGATTTCTTAAATTTCCACGGATTTTCAATATATAACCGATATTCGAACTTTAACGGGCTTTAAACATTTAACGAATTTTCGAATTTAAAAGGATTTTAAAATTTTAGCGAATTTTTTCGAAATTTTAGGGATTTGTTATAAATTTTCACGGATTTTAACAGATTTTCTCATTCTAAAGAATTGTTTAAATCTGATCAGATTTCCGAAATTCAACGGATTTTCAAATTTCAACGGACTTTTCGAATTTTATGGGGTTTTCAAACTTTAGCGGATTTTTCGAAATTTTACGTTTATTTTTACATTCTAATATAATGGATTTATTATATTTTAACGGATTCTTGAATTTTATCTGATATATGTGATTTTTACGAATAGTTTTAAGCTTAGCAGATTTTCGAATTTCAACGGTTTTTTCAAAATATAACAGATTTTTTTAAATTTAACGGATTTTTTTAAATTTAACGGATTCTTTGAATTTTAACGGATTTTTCGAAGTTTTACTGATTACTTTTTCAATATTCACGGATTCTAACGGATTTTTGAATTTGCACGGTTTTCTTAAAATATAACGGATTATCAAAATTTAATGGATTTTCGAATTTCAACAAATTTTTCTTCAAATTTCTAAAAGATTTTTGAATTTAAAATTTCAACGGAGTTTTCAAAATATAACGATTTTTCGAAATTTGTGTTGGATAGAAACTATTTTCTACCCAAAATGGACGGAAGTTATATTTAAATTGAAAGATAAAAAACCGCGCCTGTGTGCTTTCACAACAATGGTTTATTTGAGACTAACTTAGATATGGTACCTATCACATAGATATAGTACACGTACTTATCGATACATGTCGCATTGCTAAAGATGATATTTTCAGCAATTTGACGAATCGTTTCAATGAATTTTCATATATTTTAACGGATCTAAGAATTTTAAATTCAAAATAAATTCAAAATTTAATGGATGTTTCAAAATATAATGGATTTTCGAATTACAACTAATTTATTAATTTTAATAGATTTTAGAATTATAATAGATTTTTCAAAAATCAACGGATTTTCGAAATTTAACAAATTTTCAAAATTTAAAGGATTTTTTTTTAAGTCTTAACGGTTTCTAATGAATTTTCTCAGTTTTAAGGATTGTTTAAATACAAGCGGATTCTCGAAACTCAACTGATTTTTTAATTTTAACGGATTTTAAAATTTTAAATTTTAACAGATTCTCAAACTTTATCTTATATTTGTTTTTTAACGGATATTTTTAAATTTACGGGATTTTCAAATTTCAACGGATTTTTTAAAAATTAAAATATATATCGCATTTTAAAGGATTCTTCGAAATATACAGATTCCAACGAATTTTTTAACGGTTTCTTTTTAAACTTTAATGGATTTTGAAATATTATTTTAAAGGACTTTTTTAAATTTCAAGGATTTTTTGCTAAAATTTAGCTGATTTTCAAATTTTAGCGAATTTTTTCGAAATTTTAAAACATTTGTTTAGAATTTCAAATTTTTTTTTTTAAATATTTTACTTTTTTTTTTATTTTCAAAATTTAATATTTATATAAAAATTTAATGAATTTTCGAATTTCAACTAATTTTCTAATTTTCATTAAATTTTTCAAAGATCAACGGATTTTCAAAATTTAACAAATTTAAAGGATTTTTTAAATTTTAACGGTTTTTAACAAATTTTCTCAGTTTAAAGGATTGTTTTTAACAACAGATTTCTTTTAAATTTTAACGGATCTTTCAAAATATAACGGATTTTTTAAATTTAAAGTATTTTTTAATATAACGGATTTTTAATGATAACGGATGTTTGAATTATAACAGATTTTTTAATTTAACGGGTTTTTTCAAAATTTAAAGGGATATTTAATATATTTATTTTAACAGATGGTCAATACTTAACAGAATATTCAAAATTCAACAGATATTCCAATTTCAACGAAACGGATTTTCGCATTTTAAAGGGTTTTTAAAATAATAACAAAATTTAAAATTTTAGAGGATTTTCGAAACTTAAGTTTTTTTTTTATAATTTTAAGGGATACTGAGGGATTTTCGCAATTTAAAGGATTTTTTAAATATCCACGGATTTTCAAAATTTTACGGATATTCGAATTTTAACGGATTTTTAAATTTTAGAGTTCTTTTCGAAATTTTACGTTTTTATACTCTGATTCCATTGAAAATGGGAAAACAGGATATAATGTTTTTGTTAAAAGTATGTAACAGCAGAAGGAGGCGTACCACACCCTCAAAAGTATAGTTGATTGAGCCCTGTCCGTTCGTCCGTCCGTCTGCCCGTATGTATGAACGCGTCGATCTCAGAACCTTTAAGTGATAGAGACTTGAATTTTTTGTTAGACGCGTATATACGACGCGCATATAGAGTTTGTGTCAGAAAATCGATAAATATTCCTGAATATTTGTTGTCGGTTTAGAACCATATGAAAAATCAGTTATGATTTTTTATCTTTTTTATCTTAAGAGCTAGTGTCCAAATTTCGCATGTAGCTTTATGTATATTTTTACCAATTTCGGTTTTTGTTACATTTGGATACCGGCCTCAAATTTCCCCACAATTTTGAAAATTATTTTCAGTTGCAATATATGGGGTGTTTGGTCTTTTTAAAAAATACATCAATTATTTAAATCATATGGTGAAAGTTTCATCAAAATCCGTTGATAAACACAAAACTTATTAAACAAAATGTTTGGCTAGATCAACAGCGATTGAACTGCAAAGCGCACACAGACCAGCTGGCGCTTATACATGCTCATTATGTATACATGTGCACACATACATGCAAATGCTCGCGAACAAATTTTCTAAGAACCGCAATTGCCTTTGAGTTTGGGTCGAATTGTGTTCGAATTGTTTTTGCTACCTACTTCCAATTGCCGCTCGCCGCTGTGTGTCGCAGTCGCAGGCGCTGTGTGTCGCTGTGCGAATATGTTTTCGATCTTCTTCTTTAATAGTAACGGAACAATTCTTGTGAGCTTGCAAAAGTGTGCTGGCATAATCTGTGTGTCGAATTTGTTTGCATAATTCCTCTTTGATCGACATTCTTAGTACCATTGGCATAGATTTAAGTCGCGTGATATGGTTGTACGCGAGTTATGGACTATATTAAGAAAACTAAGGGGGGGTGGGATTAGGGTATCCCCTAGTCGGGCGCGCCGACTAGAGTCTTCTTACTTGTTTTAAAGTAACCTTGAGCAGATTTTTGTTTAAACTTAAGTGGATTTTCGCATTTGAAAGGATTTTTCAAAATTTAATTTTTTTTTTTAAATTTTAACGAATACTAACGGATGCTCACATTTTAAAGGATTTTTTAAATTTCCACGGATTTTCAAAATATAACCGATATTCGAACTTTAACGGACTTTAAACATTTAACGAATTTTCGAATTTAAAAGGATTTTAAAATTTTAGTGAATTTTTTCGAAATTTTAGGGATTTTTTTATAAATTTTCACGGATTTTAACAGATTTTCTCATTCTAAAGAATTGTTTAAATCTGATCAGATTTCCGAAATTCAACGGATTTTCAAATTTCAACGGACTTTTCGAATTTTATGGGGTTTTCAAACTTTAGCGGATTTTTCGAAATTTTACGTTTATTTTTACATTCTAATATAATGGATTTATTATATTTTAACGGATTCTTGAATTTTATCTGATATATGTGTTTTTTACGGATAGTTTTAAGCTTAGCAGATTTTCGAATTTCAACGGTTTTTTCAAAATTTAACAGATTTTTTTAAATTGAACGGATTTTTTTAAATTTAACAGATTCTTTGAATTTTAACGGATTTTTCGAAGTTTTACTGATTACTTTTTCAATATTCACGGATTCTAACGGATTTTTGAATTTGCACGGATTTCTTAAAATATAACGGATTATCAAAATTTAATGGATTTTCGTATTTCAACAAATTTTTCTTCAAATTTCTAAAAGATTTTTGAATTTAAAATTTCAACGGAGTTTTCAAAATATAACGATTTTTCGAAATTTGTGTTGGATAGAAACTATTTTCTACCCAAAATGGACGGAACTTATATTTAAATTGAAAGATAAAAAACCGCGCCTGTGTGCTTTCACAACAATGGTTTATTTGAGACTAACTTAGATATGGTACCTATCACATAGATATAGTACACGTACTTATCGATACATGTCGCATTGCTAAAGATGATATTTTCAGCAATTTGACGAATCGTTTCAATGAATTTTCATATATTTTAACGGATCTAAGAATTTTAAATTCAAAATAAATTCAAAATTTAATGGATGTTTCAAAATATAATGGATTTTCGAATTACAACTAATTTATTAATTTTAATAGATTTTAGAATTATAATAGATTTTTCAAAAATCAACGGATTTTCGAAATTTAACAAATTTTCAAAATTTAAAGGATTTTTTTTTAAGTCTTAACGGTTTCTAATGAATTTTCTCAGTTTTAAGGATTGTTTAAATACAAGCGGATTCTCGAAACTCAACTGATTTTTGAATTTTAACGGATTTTAAAATTTAAAATTTTAACAGATTCTCAAACTTTATCTTATATTTGTTTTTTAACGGATATTTTTAAATTTACGGGATTTTCAAATTTCAACGGATTTTTTAAAAATTAAAATATATATCGCATTTTAAAGGATTTTTCGAAATATACAGATTCCAACGAATTTTTTAACGGTTTCTTTTTAAACTTTAATGGATTTTGAAATATTATTTTAAAGGACTTTTTTAAATTTCAAGGATTTTTTGCTAAAATTTAGCTGATTTTCAAATTTTAGCGAATTTTTTCGAAATTTTAAAACATTTGTTTAGAATTTCAAATTTTTTTTTAAAATATTTTACTTTTTTTTTTTTATTTTCAAAATTTAATATTTATATAAAAATTTAATGAATTTTCGAATTTCAACCAATTTTCTAATTTTAATGAAATTTTTCAAAGATCAACGGATTTTCAAAATTTAACAAATTTAAAGGATTTTTTAAATTTTAACGGTTTTTAACAAATTTTCTCAGTTTAAAGGATTGTTTAACAACAGATTTCTTTTAAATTTTAACGGATCTTTCGAAATATAACGGATTTTTAAAATTTAAAGTATTTTTTAATATAACGGATTTTTAATGATAACGGATGTTTGAATTATAACAGATTTTTTAATTTAACGGGTTTTTTCAAAATTTAAAGGGATATTTAATATATTTATTTTAACAGATGGTCAATACTTAACAGAATATTCAAAATTCAACAGATATTCCAATTTCAACGAAACGGATTTTCGCATTTTAAAGGGTTTTTAAAATAATAACAAAATTTAAAATTTTAGAGGATTTTCGAAACTTAAGTTTTTTTTTTATAATTTTAAGAGATACTGAGGGATTTTCGCAATTTAAAGGATTTTTTAAATTTCCACGGATTTTCAAAATTTTACGGATATTTGAATTTTAACGGATTTTTAAATTTTACCGTTCTTTTCGAAATTTTACGTTTTTATACTCTGATTCCATTGAAAATGGGAAAACAGGATATAATGTTTTTGTTAAAAGTATGTAACAGCAGAAGGAGGCGTACCACACCCTCAAAAGTATAGTTGATTGAGCCCTGTCCGTCCGTCCGTCCGTCTGCCCGTATGTATGAACGCGTCGATCTCAGAACCTTTAAGTGATAGAGACTTGAATTTTTTGTTAGACGCGTATATACGACGCGCATATAGAGTTTGTGTCAGAAAATCGATAAATATTCCTGAATATTTGTTGTCGGTTTAGAACCATATGAAAAATCAGTTATGATTTTTTATCTTTTTTATCTTAAGAGCTAGTGTCCAAATTTCGCATGTAGCTTTATGTATATTTTTACCAATTTCGGTTTTTGTTACATTTGGATACCGGCCTCAAATTTCCCCACAATTTTGAAAATTATTTTCAGTTGCAATATATGGGGTGTTTTTTTTTAAAAATACATCAATTATTTAAATCATATGGTGAAAGTTTCATCAAAATCCGTTGATAAACACAAAAGTTATTAAACAAAATGTTTGGCTAGATCAACAGCGATTGAACTGCAAAGCGCACACAGACCAGCTGGCGCTTATACATGCTCATTATGTATACATGTGCACACATACATGCAAATGCTCGCGAACAAATTTTCTAAGAACCGCAATTGCCTTTGAGCTTGGGTCGAATTGTGTTCGAATTGTTTTTGCTACCTACTTCCAATTGCCGCTCGCCGCTGTGTGTCGCAGTCGCAGGCGCTGTGTGTCGCTGTGCGAATATGTTTTCGATCTTCGGAACAATTCTTGTGAGCTTGCAAAAGTGTGCTGGCATAATCTGTGTGCCGAATTTGTTTGCATAATTCCTCTTTGATCGACATTCTTAGTACCATTGGCATAGATTTAAGTCGCGTGATATGGTTGTACGCGAGTTATGGACTATATTAAGAAAACTAAGGGGGGGTGGGATTAGGGTATCCCCTAGTCGGGTGCGCCGACTAGAGTCTTCTTACTTGTTTTAAAGTAACCTTGAGCAGATTTTTGTTTAAACTTAAGTGGATTTTCGCATTTGAAAGGATTTTTCAAAATTTAATTTTTTTTTTAATTTTAACGAATACTAACGGATGCTCACATTTTAAAGGATTTTTTAAATTTCCACGGATTTTCAAAATATAACCGATATTCGAACTTTAACGGACTTTAAACATTTAACGAATTTTCGAATTTAAAAGGATTTTAAAATTTTAGCGAATTTTTTCGAAATTTTAGGGATTTTTTTATAAATTTTCACGGATTTTAACAGATTTTCTCATTCTAAAGAATTGTTTAAATCTGATCAGATTTCCGAAATTCAACGGATTTTCAAATTTCAACGGACTTTTCGAATTTTATGGGGTTTTCAAACTTTAGCGGATTTTTCGAAATTTTACGTTTATTTTTACATTCTAATATAATATTTATTATATTTTAACGGATTTTTGAATTTTATCTGATATATGTGTTTTTTACGGATAGTTTTAAGCTTAGCAGATTTTCGAATTTCAACGGTTTTTTCAAAATTTAACAGATTTTTTTAAATTGAACGGATTTTTTTAAATTTAACGGATTCTTTGAATTTTAACGGATTTTTCGAAGTTTTACTGATTACTTTTTCAATATTCACGGATTCTAACGGATTTTTGAATTTGCACGGATTTCTTAAAATATAACGGATTATCAAAATTTAATGGATTTTCGAATTTCAACAAATTTTTCTTCAAATTTCTAAAAGATTTTTGAATTTAAAATTTCAACGGAGTATTCAAAATATAACGATTTTTCGAAATTTGTGTTGGATAGAAACTATTTTCTACCCAAAATGGACGGAAGTTATATTTAAATTGAAAGATAAAAAACCGCGCCTGTGTGCTTTCACAACAATGGTTTATTTGAGACTAACTTAGATATGGTACCTATCACATAGATATAGTACACGTACTTATCGATACATGTCGCATTGCTAAAGATGATATTTTCAGCAATTTGACGAATCGTTTCAATGAATTTTCATATATTTTAACGGATCTAAGAATTTTAAATTCAAAATAAATTCAAAATTTAATGGATGTTTCAAAATATAATGGATTTTCGAATTACAACTAATTTTTTAATTTTAATAGATTTTAGAATTATAATAGATTTTTCAAAAATCAACGGATTTTCGAAATTTAACAAATTTTCAAAATTTAAAGGATTTTTTTTTAAGTCTTAACGGTTTCTAATGAATTTTCTCAGTTTTAAGGATTGTTTAAATATAAGCGGATTCTCGAAACTCAACTGATTTTTGAATTTTAACGGATTTTAAAATTTTAAATTTTAACAGATTCTCAAACTTTATCTTATATTTGTTTTTTAACGGATATTTTTAAATTTACGGGATTTTCAAATTTCAACGGATTTTTTAAAAATTAAAATATATATCGCATTTTAAAGGATTTTTCGAAATATACAGATTCCAACGAATTTTTTAACGGTTTCTTTTTAAACTTTAATGGATTTTGAAATATTATTTTAAAGGACTTTTTTAAATTTCAAGGATTTTTTGCTAAAATTAAGGCTGATTTTCAAATTTTAGAGAATTTTTTCGAAATTTTAAAACATTTGTTTAGAATTTCAAATTTTTTTTTAAAATATTTTACTTTTTTTTTTTTATTTTCAAAATTTAATATTTATATAAAAATTTAATGAATTTTCAAATTTCAACTAATTTTCTAATTTTAATGAAATTTTTCAAAGATCAACGGATTTTCAAAATTTAACAAATTTAAAGGATTTTTTAAATTTTAACGGTTTTTAACAAATTTTCTCAGTTTAAAGGATTGTTTAACAAGAGATTTCTTTTAAATTTTAACGGATCTTTCGAAATATAACGGATTTTTAAAATTTAAAGTATTTTTTAATATAACGGATTTTTAATGATAACGGATGTTTGAATTATAACAGATTTTTTAATTTAACGGGTTTTTTCAAAATTTAAAGGGATATTTAATATATTTATTTTAACAGATGGTCAATACTTAACAGAATATTCAAAATTCAACAGATATTCCAATTTCAACGAAACGGATTTTCGCATTTTAAAGGGTTTTTAAAATAATAACAAAATTTAAAATTTTAGAGGATTTTCGAAACTTAAGTTTTTTTTTTATAATTTTAAGGGATACTGAGGGATTTTCGCAATTTAAAGGATTTTTTAAATTTCCACGGATTTTCAAAATTTTACGGATATTTGAATTTTAACGGATTTTTAAATTTTAGCGTTCTTTTCGAAATTTTACGTTTTTATACTCTGATTCCATTGAAAATGGGAAAACAGGATATAATGTTTTTGTTAAAAGTATGTAACAGCAGAAGGAGGCGTACCACACCCTCAAAAGTATAGTTGATTGAGCCCTGTCCGTCCGTCCGTCCGTCTGCCCGTATGTATGAACGCGTCGATCTCAGAACCTTTAAGTGATAGAGACTTGAATTTTTTGTTAGACGCGTATATACGACGCGCATATAGAGTTTGTGTCAGAAAATCGATAAATATTCCTGAATATTTGTTGTCGGTTTAGAACCATATGAAAAATCAGTTATGATTTTTTATCTTTTTTATCTTAAGAGCTAGTGTCCAAATTTCGCATGTAGCTTTATGTATATTTTTACCAATTTCGGTTTTTGTTACATTTGGATACCGGCCTCAAATTTCCCCACAATTTTGAAAATTATTTTCAGTTGCAATATATGGGGTGTTTTTTTTTAAAAATACATCAATTATTTAAATCATATGGTGAAAGTTTCATCAAAATCCGTTGATAAACACAAAAGTTATTAAACAAAATGTTTGGCTAGATCAACAGCGATTGAACTGCAAAGCGCACACAGACCAGCTGGCGCTTATACATGCTCATTATGTATACATGTGCACACATACATGCAAATGCTCGCGAACAAATTTTCTAAGAACCGCAATTGCCTTTGAGCTTGGGTCGAATTGTGTTCGAATTGTTTTTGCTACCTACTTCCAATTGCCGCTCGCCGCTGTGTGTCGCAGTCGCAGGCGCTGTGTGTCGCTGTGCGAATATGTTTTCGATCTTCGGAACAATTCTTGTGAGCTTGCAAAAGTGTGCTGGCATAATCTGTGTGTCGAATTTGTTTGCATAATTCCTCTTTGATCGACATTCTTAGTACCATTGGCATAGATTTAAGTCGCGTGATATGGTTGTACGCGAGTTATGGACTATATTAAGAAAACTAAGGGGGGGGGGTGGGATTAGGGTATCCCCTAGTCGGGTGCGCCGACTAGAGTCTTCTTACTTGTTTTAAAGTAACCTTGAGCAGATTTTTGTTTAAACTTAAGTGGATTTTCGCATTTGAAAGGATTTTTCAAAATTTAATTTTTTTTTTAATTTTAACGAATACTAACGGATGCTCACATTTTAAAGGATTTTTTAAATTTCCACGGATTTTCAAAATATAACCGATATTCGAACTTTAACGGACTTTAAACATTTAACGAATTTTCGAATTTAAAAGGATTTTAAAATTTTAGTGAATTTTTTCGAAATTTTAGGGATTTTTTTATAAATTTTCACGGATTTTAACAGATTTTCTCATTCTAAAGAATTGTTTAAATCTGATCAGATTTCCGAAATTCAACGGATTTTCAAATTTCAACGGACTTTTCGAATTTTATGGGGTTTTCAAACTTTAGCGGATTTTTCGAAATTTTACGTTTATTTTTACATTCTAATATAATATTTATTATATTTTAACGGATTTTTGAATTTTATCTGATATATGTGTTTTTTACGGATAGTTTTAAGCTTAGCAGATTTTCGAATTTCAACGGTTTTTTCAAAATTTAACAGATTTTTTTAAATTGAACGGATTTTTTTAAATTTAACGGATTCTTTGAATTTTAACGGATTTTTCGAAGTTTTACTGATTACTTTTTCAATATTCACGGATTCTAACGGATTTTTGAATTTGCACGGATTTCTTAAAATATAACGGATTATCAAAATTTAATGGATTTTCGAATTTCAACAAATTTTTCTTCAAATTTCTAAAAGATTTTTGAATTTAAAATTTCAACGGAGTATTCAAAATATAACGATTTTTCGAAATTTGTGTTGGATAGAAACTATTTTCTACCCAAAATGGACGGAAGTTATATTTAAATTGAAAGATAAAAAACCGCGCCTGTGTGCTTTCACAACAATGGTTTATTTGAGACTAACTTAGATATGGTACCTATCACATAGATATAGTACACGTACTTATCGATACATGTCGCATTGCTAAAGATGATATTTTCAGCAATTTGACGAATCGTTTCAATGAATTTTCATATATTTTAACGGATCTAAGAATTTTAAATTCAAAATAAATTCAAAATTTAATGGATGTTTCAAAATATAATGGATTTTCGAATTACAACTAATTTTTTAATTTTAATAGATTTTAGAATTATAATAGATTTTTCAAAAATCAACGGATTTTCGAAATTTAACAAATTTTCAAAATTTAAAGGATTTTTTTTTAAGTCTTAACGGTTTCTAATGAATTTTCTCAGTTTTAAGGATTGTTTAAATATAAGCGGATTCTCGAAACTCAACTGATTTTTGAATTTTAACGGATTTTAAAATTTTTAATTTCAACAGATTCTCAAACTTTATTTTATATTTGTTTTTTAACGGATATTTTTAAATTTACGGGATTTTCAAATTTCAACGGATTTTTTAAAAATTAATATATATATCGCATTTTAAAGGATTTTTCGAAATATACAGATTCCAACGAATTTTTTAACGGTTTCTTTTTAAACTTTAATGGATTTTGAAATATTATTTTAAAGGACTTTTTTAAATTTCAAGGATTTTTTGCTAAAATTTAGCTGATTTTCAAATTTTAGCGAATTTTTTCGAATTTTTAAAACATTTGTTTAGAATTTCAAATTTTTTTTTAAATTATTTTACTTTTTTTTTTTATTTTCAAAATTTAATATTTATATAAAAATTTAATGAATTTTCGAATTTCAACTAATTTTCTAATTTTAATGAAATTTTTCAAAGATCAACGGATTTTCAAAATTTAACAAATTTAAAGGATTTTTTAAATTTTAACGGTTTTTAACAAATTTTCTCAGTTTAAAGGATTGTTTAACAACAGATTTCTTTTAAATTTTAACGGATCTTTCGAAATATAACGGATTTTTTAAATTTAAAGTATTTTTTAATATAAAGGATTTTTAATGATAACGGATGTTTGAATTATAACAGATTTTTTAATTTAACGGTTTTTTTCAAAATTTAAAGGGATATTTAATATATTTATTTTAACAGATGGTCAATACTTAACAGAATATTCAAAATTCAACAGATATTCCAATTTCAACGAAACGGATTTTCGCATTTTAAAGGGTTTTTAAAATAATAACAAAATTTAAAATTTTAGAGGATTTTCGAAACTTAAGTTTTTTTTTTTTTATAATTTTAAGGGATACTGAAGGATTTTCGCAATTTAAAGGATTTTTTAAATTTCCACGGATTTTCAAAATTTTACGGATATTTGAATTTTAACGGATTTTTAAATTTTACCGCTCTTTTCGAAATTTTACGTTTTTATACTCTGATTCCATTGAAAATGGGAAAACAGGATATAATGTTTTTGTTAAAAGTATGTAACAGCAGAAGGAGGCGTACCACACCCTCAAAAGTATAGTTGATTGAGCCCTGTCCGTCCGTCCGTCCGTCCGTCTGCCCGTATGTATGAACGCGTCGATCTCAGAACCTTTAAGTGATAGAGACTTGAATTTTTTGTTAGACGCGTATATACGACGCGCATATAGAGTTTGTGTCAGAAAATCGATAAATATTCCTGAATATTTGTTGTCGGTTTAGAACCATATGAAAAATCAGTTATGATTTTTTATCTTTTTTATCTTAAGAGCTAGTGTCCAAATTTCGCATGTAGCTTTATGTATATTTTTACCAATTTCGGTTTTTGTTACATTTGGATACCGGCCTCAAATTTCCCCACAATTTTGAAAATTATTTTCAGTTGCAATATATGGGGTGTTTTTTTTTTAAAAATACATCAATTATTTAAATCATATGGTGAAAGTTTCATCAAAATCCGTTGATAAACACAAAAGTTATTAAACAAAATGTTTGGCTAGATCAACAGCGATTGAACTGCAAAGCGCACACAGACCAGCTGTCGCTTATACATGCTCATTATGTATACATGTGCACACATACATGCAAATGCTCGCGAACAAATTTTCTAAGAACCGCAATTGCCTTTGAGCTTGGGTCGAATTGTGTTCGAATTGTTTTTGCTACCTACTTCCAATTGCCGCTCGCCGCTGTGTGTCGCAGTCGCAGGCGCTGTGTGTCGCTGTGCGAATATGTTTTCGATCTTCGGAACAATTCTTGTGAGCTTGCAAAAGTGTGCTGGCATAATCTGTGTGTCGAATTTGTTTGCATAATTCCTCTTTGATCGACATTCTTAGTACCATTGGCATAGATTTAAGTCGCGTGATATGGTTGTACGCGAGTTATGGACTATATTAAGAAAACTAAGGGGGGGTGGGATTAGGGTATCCCCTAGTCGGGCGCGCCGACTAGAGTCTTCTTACTTGTTTTAAAGTAACCTTGAGCAGATTTTTGTTTAAACTTAAGTGGATTTTCGCATTTGAAAGGATTTTTCAAAATTTAATTTTTTTTTTTAATTTTAACGAATACTAACGGATGCTCACGTTTTAAAGGATTTTTTAAATTTCCACGGATTTTCAAAATATAACCGATATTCGAACTTTAACGGACTTTAAACATTTAACGAATTTTCGAATTTAAAAGGATTTTAAAATTTTAGCGAATTTTTTCGAAATTTTAGGGATTTTTTTATAAATTTTCACGGATTTTAACAGATTTTCTCATTCTAAAGAATTGTTTAAATCTGATCAGACTTCCGAAATTCAACGGATTTTCAAATTTAAACGGACTTTTCGAATTTTATGGGGTTTTCAAACTTTAGCGGATTTTTCGAAATTTTACGTTTATTTTTACATTCTAATATAATGGATTTATTATATTTTAACGGATTCTTGAATTTTATCTGATATATGTGTTTTTTACGGATAGTTTTAAGCTTAGCAGATTTTCGAATTTCAACGGTTTTTTCAAAATTTAACAGATTTTTTTAAATTGAACGGATTTTTTTAAATTTAACGGATTCTTTGAATTTTAACGGATTTTTCGAAGTTTTACTGATTACTTTTTCAATATTCACGGATTCTAACGGATTTTTGAATTTGCACGGATTTCTTAAAATATAACGGATTATCAAAATTTAATGGATTTTCGAATTTCAACAAATTTTTCTTCAAATTTCTAAAAGATTTTTGAATTTAAAATTTCAACGGAGTTTTCAAAATATAACGATTTTTCGAAATTTGTGTTGGATAGAAACTATTTTCTACCCAAAATGGACGGAAGTTATATTTAAATTGAAAGATAAAAAACCGCGCCTGTGTGCTTTCACAACAATGGTTTATTTGAGACTAACTTAGATATGGTACCTATCACATAGATATAGTACACGTACTTATCGATACATGTCGCATTGCTAAAGATGATATTTTCAGCAATTTGACGAATCGTTTCAATGAATTTTCATATATTTTAACGGATCTAAGAATTTTAAATTCAAAATAAATTCAAAATTTAATGGATGTTTCAAAATATAATGGATTTTCGAATTACAACTAATTTATTAATTTTAATAGATTTTAGAATTATAATAGATTTTTCAAAAATCAACGGATTTTCGAAATTTAACAAATTTTCAAAATTTAAAGGATTTTTTTTTAAGTCTTAACGGTTTCTTATGAATTTTCTCAGTTTTAAGGATTGTTTAAATATAAGCGGATTCTCGAAACTCAACTGATTTTTGAATTTTAACGGATTTTAAAATTTTAAATTTTAACAGATTCTCAAACTTTATCTTATATTTGTTTTTTTAACGGATATTTTTAAATTTACGGGATTTTCAAATTTCAACGGATTTTTTAAAAATTAAAATATATATCGCATTTTAAAGGATTTCTCGAAATATACAGATTCCAACGAATTTTTTAACGGTTTCTTTTTAAACTTTAATGGATTTTGAAATATTATTTTAAAGGACTTTTTTAAATTTCAAGGATTTTTTGCTAAAATTTAGCTGATTTTCAAATTTTAGCGAATTTTTTCGAATTTTTAAAACATTTGTTTAGAATTTCAAATTTTTTTTAAAATTATTTTACTTTTTTTTTTTTATTTTCAAAATTTAATATTTATATAAAAATTTAATGAATTTTCGAATTTCAACTAATTTTCTAATTTTAATGAAATTTTTCAAAGATCAACGGATTTTCAAAATTTAACAAATTTAAAGGATTTTTTAAATTTTAACGGTTTTTAACAAATTTTCTCAGTTTAAAGGATTGTTTAACAACAGATTTCTTTTAAATTTTAACGGATCTTTCGAAATATAACGGATTTTTTAAATTTAAAGTATTTTTTAATATAAAGGATTTTTAATGATAACGGATGTTTGAATTATAACAGATTTTTTAATTTAACGGTTTTTTTCAAAATTTAAAGGGATATTTAATATATTTATTTTAACAGATGGTCAATACTTAACAGAATATTCAAAATTCAACAGATATTCCAATTTCAACGAAACGGATTTTCGCATTTTAAAGGGTTTTTAAAATAATAACAAAATTTAAAATTTTAGAGGATTTTCGAAACTTAAGTTTTTTTTTTTTTATAATTTTAAGGGATACTGAAGGATTTTCGCAATTTAAAGGATTTTTTAAATTTCCACGGATTTTCAAAATTTTACGGATATTTGAATTTTAACGGATTTTTAAATTTTACCGTTCTTTTCGAAATTTTACGTTTTTATACTCTGATTCCATTGAAAATGGGAAAACAGGATATAATGTTTTTGTTAAAAGTATGTAACAGCAGAAGGAGGCGTACCACACCCTCAAAAGTATAGTTGATTGAGCCCTGTCCGTCCGTCCGTCCGTCCGTCTGCCCGTATGTATGAACGCGTCGATCTCAGAACCTTTAAGTGATAGAGACTTGAATTTTTTGTTAGACGCGTATATACGACGCGCATATAGAGTTTGTGTCAGAAAATCGATAAATATTCCTGAATATTTGTTGTCGGTTTAGAACCATATGAAAAATCAGTTATGATTTTTTATCTTTTTTATCTTAAGAGCTAGTGTCCAAATTTCGCATGTAGCTTTATGTATATTTTTACCAATTTCGGTTTTTGTTACATTTGGATACCGGCCTCAAATTTCCCCACAATTTTGAAAATTATTTTCAGTTGCAATATATGGGGTGTTTTTTTTTAAAAATACATCAATTATTTAAATCATATGGTGAAAGTTTCATCAAAATCCGTTGATAAACACAAAAGTTATTAAACAAAATGTTTGGCTAGATCAACAGCGATTGAACTGCAAAGCGCACACAGACCAGCTGTCGCTTATACATGCTCATTATGTATACATGTGCACACATACATGCAAATGCTCGCGAACAAATTTTCTAAGAACCGCAATTGCCTTTGAGCTTGGGTCGAATTGTGTTCGAATTGTTTTTGCTACCTACTTCCAATTGCCGCTCGCCGCTGTGTGTCGCAGTCGCAGGCGCTGTGTGTCGCTGTGCGAATATGTTTTCGATCTTCGGAACAATTCTTGTGAGCTTGCAAAAGTGTGCTGGCATAATCTGTGTGTCGAATTTGTTTGCATAATTCCTCTTTGATCGACATTCTTAGTACCATTGGCATAGATTTAAGTCGCGTGATATGGTTGTACGCGAGTTATGGACTATATTAAGAAAACTAAGGGGGGTGGGATTAGGGTATCCCCTAGTCGGGCGCGCCGACTAGAGTCTTCTTACTTGTTTTAAAGTAACCTTGAGCAGATTTTTGTTTAAACTTAAGTGGATTTTCGCATTTGAAAGGATTTTTCAAAATTAAATTTTTTTTTTAAATTTTAACGAATACTAACGGATGCTCACGTTTTAAAGGATTTTTTAAATTTCCACGGATTTTCAAAATATAACCGATATTCGAACTTTAACGGACTTTAAACATTTAACGAATTTTCGAATTTAAAAGGATTTTAAAATTTTAGCGAATTTTTTCGAAATTTTAGGGATTTTTTTATAAATTTTCACGGATTTTAACAGATTTTCTCATTCTAAAGAATTGTTTAAATCTGATCAGACTTCCGAAATTCAACGGATTTTCAAATTTAAACGGACTTTTCGAATTTTATGGGGTTTTCAAACTTTAGCGGATTTTTCGAAATTTTACGTTTATTTTTACATTCTAATATAATGGATTTATTATATTTTAACGGATTCTTGAATTTTATCTGATATATGTGTTTTTTACGGATAGTTTTAAGCTTAGCAGATTTTCGAATTTCAACGGTTTTTTCAAAATTTAACAGATTTTTTTAAATTGAACGGATTTTTTTAAATTTAACGGATTCTTTGAATTTTAACGGATTTTTCGAAGTTTTACTGATTACTTTTTCAATATTCACGGATTCTAACGGATTTTTGAATTTGCACGGATTTCTTAAAATATAACGGATTATCAAAATTTAATGGATTTTCGAATTTCAACAAATTTTTCTTCAAATTTCTAAAAGATTTTTGAATTTAAAATTTCAACGGAGTTTTCAAAATATAACGATTTTTCGAAATTTGTGTTGGATAGAAACTATTTTCTACCCAAAATGGACGGAAGTTATATTTAAATTGAAAGATAAAAAACCGCGCCTGTGTGCTTTCACAACAATGGTTTATTTGAGACTAACTTAGATATGGTACCTATCACATAGATATAGTACACGTACTTATCGATACATGTCGCATTGCTAAAGATGATATTTTCAGCAATTTGACGAATCGTTTCAATGAATTTTCATATATTTTAACGGATCTAAGAATTTTAAATTCAAAATAAATTCAAAATTTAATGGATGTTTCAAAATATAATGGATTTTCGAATTACAACTAATTTATTAATTTTAATAGATTTTAGAATTATAATAGATTTTTCAAAAATCAACGGATTTTCGAAATTTAACAAATTTTCAAAATTTAAAGGATTTTTTTTTAAGTCTTAACGGTTTCTAATGAATTTTCTCAGTTTTAAGGATTGTTTAAATATAAGCGGATTCTCGAAACTCAACTGATTTTTGAATTTTAACGGATTTTAAAATTTTAAATTTTAACAGATTCTCAAACTTTATCTTATATTTGTTTTTTTAACGGATATTTTTAAATTTACGGGATTTTCAAATTTCAACGGATTTTTTAAAAATTAAAATATATATCGCATTTTAAAGGATTTCTCGAAATATACAGATTCCAACGAATTTTTTAACGGTTTCTTTTTAAACTTTAATGGATTTTGAAATATTATTTTAAAGGACTTTTTTAAATTTCAAGGATTTTTTGCTAAAATTTAGCTGATTTTCAAATTTTAGCGAATTTTTTCGAAATTTTAAAACATTTGTTTAGAATTTCAAAATTTTTTTTTTAAATATTTTACTTTTTTTTTTATTTTCAAAATTTAATATTTATATAAAAATTTAATGAATTTTCGAATTTCAATTAATTTTCTAATTTTAATGAAATTTTTCAAAGATCAACGGATTTTCAAAATTTAACAAATTTAAAGGATTTTTTAAATTTTAACGGTTTTTAACAAATTTTCTCAGTTTAAAGGATTGTTTAACAACAGATTTCTTTTAAATTTTAACGGATCTTTCGAAATATAACGGATTTTTTAAATTTAAAGTATTTTTTAATATAAAGGATTTTTAATGATAACGGATGTTTGAATTATAACAGATTTTTTAATTTAACGGGTTTTTTCAAAATTTAAAGGGATATTTAATATATTTATTTTAACAGATGGTCAATACTTAACAGAATATTCAAAATTCAACAGATATTCCAATTTCAACGAAACGGATTTTCGCATTTTAAAGGGTTTTTAAAATAATAACAAAATTTAAAATTTTAGAGGATTTTCGAAACTTAAGTTTTTCTTTTTATAATTTTAAGGGATACTGAGGGATTTTCGCAATTTAAAGGATTTTTTAAATTTCCACGGATTTTCAAAATTTTACGGATATTCGAATTTTAACGGATTTTTAAATTTTAGCGTTCTTTTCGAAATTTTACGTTTTTATACTCTGATTCCATTGAAAATGGGAAAACAGGATATAATGTTTTTGTTAAAAGTATGTAACAGCAGAAGGAGGCGTACCACACCCTCAAAAGTATAGTTGATTGAGCCCTGTCCGTCCGTCCGTCCGTCTGCCCGTATGTATGAACGCGTCGATCTCAGAACCTTTAAGTGATAGAGACTTGAATTTTTTGTTAGACGCGTATATACGACGCGCATATAGAGTTTGTGTCAGAAAATCGATAAATATTCCTGAATATTTGTTGTCGGTTTAGAACCATATGAAAAATCAGTTATGATTTTTTATCTTTTTTATCTTAAGAGCTAGTGTCCAAATTTCGCATGTAGCTTTATGTATATTTTTACCAATTTCGGTTTTTGTTACATTTGGATACCGGCCTCAAATTTCCCCACAATTTTGAAAATTATTTTCAGTTGCAATATATGGGGTGTTTTTTTTTAAAAATACATCAATTATTTAAATCATATGGTGAAAGTTTCATCAAAATCCGTTGATAAACACAAAAGTTATTAAACAAAATGTTTGGCTAGATCAACAGCGATTGAACTGCAAAGCGCACACAGACCAGCTGTCGCTTATACATGCTCATTATGTATACATGTGCACACATACATGCAAATGCTCGCGAACAAATTTTCTAAGAACCGCAATTGCCTTTGAGCTTGGGTCGAATTGTGTTCGAATTGTTTTTGCTACCTACTTCCAATTGCCGCTCGCCGCTGTGTGTCGCAGTCGCAGGCGCTGTGTGTCGCTGTGCGAATATGTTTTCGATCTTCGGAACAATTCTTGTGAGCTTGCAAAAGTGTGCTGGCATAATCTGTGTGTCGAATTTGTTTGCATAATTCCTCTTTGATCGACATTCTTAGTACCATTGGCATAGATTTAAGTCGCGTGATATGGTTGTACGCGAGTTATGGACTATATTAAGAAAACTAAGGGGGGGTGGGATTAGGGTATCCCCTAGTCGGGCGCGCCGACTAGAGTCTTCTTACTTGTTTTAAAGTAACCTTGAGCAGATTTTTGTTTAAACTTAAGTGGATTTTCGCATTTGAAAGGATTTTTCAAAATTTAATTTTTTTTTTAAATTTTAACGAATACTAACGGATGCTCACGTTTTAAAGGATTTTTTAAATTTCCACGGATTTTCAAAATATAACCGATATTCGAACTTTAACGGACTTTAAACATTTAACGAATTTTCGAATTTAAAAGGATTTTAAAATTTTAGCGAATTTTTTCGAAATTTTAGGGATTTTTTTATAAATTTTCACGGATTTTAACAGATTTTCTCATTCTAAAGAATTGTTTAAATCTGATCAGACTTCCGAAATTCAACGGATTTTCAAATTTAAACGGACTTTTCGAATTTTATGGGGTTTTCAAACTTTAGCGGATTTTTCGAAATTTTACGTTTATTTTTACATTCTAATATAATGGATTTATTATATTTTAACGGATTCTTGAATTTTATCTGATATATGTGTTTTTTACGGATAGTTTTAAGCTTAGCAGATTTTCGAATTTCAACGGTTTTTTCAAAATTTAACAGATTTTTTTAAATTGAACGGATTTTTTTAAATTTAACGGATTCTTTGAATTTTAACGGATTTTTCGAAGTTTTACTGATTACTTTTTCAATATTCACGGATTCTAACGGATTTTTGAATTTGCACGGATTTCTTAAAATATAACGGATTATCAAAATTTAATGGATTTTCGAATTTCAACAAATTTTTCTTCAAATTTCTAAAAGATTTTTGAATTTAAAATTTCAACGGAGTTTTCAAAATATAACGATTTTTCGAAATTTGTGTTGGATAGAAACTATTTTCTACCCAAAATGGACGGAAGTTATATTTAAATTGAAAGATAAAAAACCGCGCCTGTGTGCTTTCACAACAATGGTTTATTTGAGACTAACTTAGATATGGTACCTATCACATAGATATAGTACACGTACTTATCGATACATGTCGCATTGCTAAAGATGATATTTTCAGCAATTTGACGAATCGTTTCGATGAATTTTCATATATTTTAACGGATCTAAGAATTTTAAATTCAAAATAAATTCAAAATTTAATGGATGTTTCAAAATATAATGGATTTTCGAATTACAACTAATTTATTAATTTTAATAGATTTTAGAATTATAATAGATTTTTCAAAAATCAACGGATTTTCGAAATTTAACAAATTTTCAAAATTTAAAGGATTTTTTTTTAAGTCTTAACGGTTTCTAATGAATTTTCTCAGTTTTAAGGATTGTTTAAATATAAGCGGATTCTCGAAACTCAACTGATTTTTGAATTTTAACGGATTTTAAAATTTTAAATTTTAACAGATTCTCAAACTTTATCTTATATTTGTTTTTTTAACGGATATTTTTAAATTTACGGGATTTTCAAATTTCAACGGATTTTTTAAAAATTAAAATATATATCGCATTTTAAAGGATTTCTCGAAATATACAGATTCCAACGAATTTTTTAACGGTTTCTTTTTAAACTTTAATGGATTTTGAAATATTATTTTAAAGGACTTTTTTAAATTTCAAGGATTTTTTGCTAAAATTTAACTGATTTTCAAATTTTAGCGAATTTTTTCGAAATTTTAAAACATTTGTTTAGAATTTCAAAATTTTTTTTTTAAATATTTTACTTTTTTTTTTTATTTTCAAAATTTAATATTTATATAAAAATTTAATGAATTTTCGAATTTCAATTAATTTTCTAATTTTAATGAAATTTTTCAAAGATCAACGGATTTTCAAAATTTAACAAATTTAAAGGATTTTTTAAATTTTAACGGTTTTTAACAAATTTTCTCAGTTTAAAGGATTGTTTAACAACAGATTTCTTTTAAATTTTAACGGATCTTTCGAAATATAACGGATTTTTTAAATTTAAAGTATTTTTTAATATAAAGGATTTTTAATGATAACGGATGTTTGAATTATAACAGATTTTTTAATTTAACGGGTTTTTTCAAAATTTAAAGGGATATTTAATATATTTATTTTAACAGATGGTCAATACTTAACAGAATATTCAAAATTCAACAGATATTCCAATTTCAACGAAACGGATTTTCGCATTTTAAAGGGTTTTTAAAATAATAACAAAATTTAAAATTTTAGAGGATTTTCGAAACTTAAGTTTTTCTTTTTATAATTTTAAGGGATACTGAGGGATTTTCGCAATTTAAAGGATTTTTTAAATTTCCACGGATTTTCAAAATTTTACGGATATTCGAATTTTAACGGATTTTTAAATTTTAGCGTTCTTTTCGAAATTTTACGTTTTTATACTCTGATTCCATTGAAAATGGGAAAACAGGATATAATGTTTTTGTTAAAAGTATGTAACAGCAGAAGGAGGCGTACCACACCCTCAAAAGTATAGTTGATTGAGCCCTGTCCGTCCGTCCGTCCGTCTGCCCGTATGTATGAACGCGTCGATCTCAGAACCTTTAAGTGATAGAGACTTGAATTTTTTGTTAGACGCGTATATACGACGCGCATATAGAGTTTGTGTCAGAAAATCGATAAATATTCCTGAATATTTGTTGTCGGTTTAGAACCATATGAAAAATCAGTTATGATTTTTTATCTTTTTTATCTTAAGAGCTAGTGTCCAAATTTCGCATGTAGCTTTATGTATATTTTTACCAATTTCGGTTTTTGTTACATTTGGATACCGGCCTCAAATTTCCCCACAATTTTGAAAATTATTTTCAGTTGCAATATATGGGGTGTTTGGTCTTTTTAAAAAATACATCAATTATTTAAATCATATGGTGAAAGTTTCATCAAAATCCGTTGATAAACACAAAAGTTATTAAACAAAATGTTTGGCTAGATCAACAGCGATTGAACTGCAAAGCGCACACAGACCAGCTGGCGCTTATACATGCTCATTATGTATACATGTGCACACATACATGCAAATGCTCGCGAACAAATTTTCTAAGAACCGCAATTGCCTTTGAGTTTGGGTCGAATTGTGTTCGAATTGTTTTTGCTACCTACTTCCAATTGCCGCTCGCCGCTGTGTGTCGCAGTCGCAGGCGCTGTGTGTCGCTGTGCGAATATGTTTTCGATCTTCTTCTTTAATAGTAACGGAACGATTCTTGTGAGCCGTGTGGCGCTGTGTGTCGCTGTGCGAATATGTTTTCGATTCTTCTTCTTTAATAGTAACGGAACAATTCTTGTGAGCTTGCAAAAGTGTGCTGGCATAATCTGTGTGTCGAATTTGTTTGCATAATTCCTCTTTGATCGACATTCTTAGTACCATTGGCATAGATTTAAGTCGCGTGATATGGTTGTACGCGAGTTATGGACTATATTAAGAAAACTAAGGGGGGGTGGGATTAGGGTATCCCCTAGTCGGGCGCGCCGACTAGAGTCTTCTTACTTGTTTTAAAGTAACCTTGAGCAGATTTTTGTTTAAACTTAAGTGGATTTTCGCATTTGAAAGGATTTTTCAAAATTTAATTTTTTTTTTAAATTTTAACGAATACTAACGGATGCTCACGTTTTAAAGGATTTTTTAAATTTCCACGGATTTTCAAAATATAACCGATATTCGAACTTTAACGGACTTTAAACATTTAACGAATTTTCGAATTTAAAAGGATTTTAAAATTTTAGCGAATTTTTTCGAAATTTTAGGGATTTTTTTATAAATTTTCACGGATTTTAACAGATTTTCTCATTCTAAAGAATTGTTTAAATCTGATCAGATTTCCGAAATTCAACGGATTTTCAAATTTAAACGGACTTTTCGAATTTTATGGGGTTTTCAAACTTTAGCGGATTTTTCGAAATTTTACGTTTATTTTTACATTCTAATATAATATTTATTATATTTTAACGGATTCTTGAATTTTATCTGATATATGTGTTTTTTACGGATAGTTTTAAGCTTAGCAGATTTTCGAATTTCAACGGTTTTTTCAAAATTTAACAGATTTTTTTAAATTGAACGGATTTTTTTAAATTTAACGGATTCTTTGAATTTTAACGGATTTTTCGAAGTTTTACTGATTACTTTTTCAATATTCACGGATTCTAACGGATTTTTGAATTTGCACGGATTTCTTAAAATATAACAGATTATCAAAATTTAATGGATTTTCGAATTTCAACAAATTTTTCTTTAAATTTCTAAAAGATTTTTGAATTTAAAATTTCAACGGAGTATTCAAAATATAACGATTTTTCGAAATTTGTGTTGGATAGAAACTATTTTCTACCCAAAATGGACGGAAGTTATATTTAAATTGAAAGATAAAAAACCGCGCCTGTGTGCTTTCACAACAATGGTTTATTTGAGACTAACTTAGATATGGTACCTATCACATAGATATAGTACACGTACTTATCGATACATGTCGCATTGCTAAAGATGATATTTTCAGCAATTTGACGAATCGTTTCAATGAATTTTCATATATTTTAACGGATCTAAGAATTTTAAATTCAAAATAAATTCAAAATTTAATGGATGTTTCAAAATATAATGGATTTTCGAATTACAACTAATTTATTAATTTTAATAGATTTTAGAATTATAAAAGATTTTTCAAAAATCAACGGATTTTCGAAATTTAACAAATTTTCAAAATTTAAAGGATTTTTTTTTAAGTCTTAACGGTTTCTAATGAATTTTCTCAGTTTTAAGGATTGTTTAAATATAAGCGGATTCTCGAAACTCAACTGATTTTTGAATTTTAACGGATTTTAAAATTTAAAATTTTAACAGATTCTCAAACTTTATCTTATATTTGTTTTTTAACGGATATTTTTAAATTTACGGGATTTTCAAATTTCAACGGATTTTTTAAAAATTAAAATATATATCGCATTTTAAAGGATTTTTCGAAATATACAGATTCCAACGAATTTTTTAACGGTTTCTTTTTAAACTTTAATGGATTTTGAAATATTATTTTAAAGGACTTTTTTAAATTTCAAGGATTTTTTGCTAAAATTTAGCTGATTTTCAAATTTTAGCGAATTTTTTCGAAATTTTAAAACATTTGTTTAGAATTTCAAATTATTTTTTAAAATATTTTACTTTTTTTTTTTTATTTTCAAAATTTAATATTTATATAAAAATTTAATGAATTTTCGAATTTCAACTAATTTTCTAATTTTAATGAAATTTTTCAAAGATCAACGGATTTTCAAAATTTAACAAATTTAAAGGATTTTTTAAATTTTAACGGTTTTTAACAAATTTTCTCAGTTTAAAGGATTGTTTAACAACAGATTTCTTTTAAATTTTAACGGATCTTTCGAAATATAACGGATTTTTTAAATTTAAAGTATTTTTTAATATAAAGGATTTTTAATGATAACGGATGTTTGAATTATAACAGATTTTTGAATTTAACGGTTTTTTTCAAAATTTAAAGGGATATTTAATATATTTATTTTAACAGATGGTCAATACTTAACAGAATATTCAAAATTCAATAGATATTCCAATTTCAACGAAACGGATTTTCGCATTTTAAAGGGTTTTTAAAATAATAACAAAATTTAAAATTTTAGAGGATTTTCGAAATTTAAGTTTTTTTTTTATAATTTTAAGGGATACTGAGGGATTTTCGCAATTTAAAGGATTTTTTAAATTTCCACGGATTTTCAAAATTTTACGTATATTCGAATTTTAACGGATTTTTAAATTTTAGCGTTCTTTTCGAAATTTTACGTTTTTATACTCTGATTCCATTGAAAATGGGAAAACAGGATAAAATGTACCACACCCTCAAAAGTATAGTTGATTGAGCCCTGTCCGTCCGTCCGTCCGTCTGCCCGTATGTATGAACGCGTCGATCTCAGAACCTTTAAGTGATAGAGACTTGAATTTTTTGTTAGACGCGTATATACGACGCGCATATAGAGTTTGTGTCAGAAAATCGATAAATATTCCTGAATATTTGTTGTCGGTTTAGAACCATATGAAAAATCAGTTATGATTTTTTATCTTTTTTATCTTAAGAGCTAGTGTCCAAATTTCGCATGTAGCTTTATGTATATTTTTACCAATTTCGGTTTTTGTTACATTTGGATACCGGCCTCAAATTTCCCCACAATTTTGAAAATTATTTTCAGTTGCAATATATGGGGTGTTTGGTCTTTTTAAAAAATACATCAATTATTTAAATCATATGGTGAAAGTTTCATCAAAATCCGTTGATAAACACAAAAGTTATTAAACAAAATGTTTGGCTAGATCAACAGCGATTGAACTGCAAAGCGCACACAGACCAGCTGGCGCTTATACATGCTCATTATGTATACATGTGCACACATACATGCAAATGCTCGCGAACAAATTTTCTAAGAACCGCAATTGCCTTTGAGTTTGGGTCGAATTGTGTTCGAATTGTTTTTGCTACCTACTTCCAATTGCCGCTCGCCGCTGTGTGTCGCAGTCGCAGGCGCTGTGTGTCGCTGTGCGAATATGTTTTCGATCTTCTTCTTTAATAGTAACGGAACGATTCTTGTGAGCCGTGTGGCGCTGTGTGTCGCTGTGCGAATATGTTTTCGATTCTTCTTCTTTAATAGTAACGGAACAATTCTTGTGAGCTTGCAAAAGTGTGCTGGCATAATCTGTGTGTCGAATTTGTTTGCATAATTCCTCTTTGATCGACATTCTTAGTACCATTGGCATAGATTTAAGTCGCGTGATATGGTTGTACGCGAGTTATGGACTATATTAAGAAAACTAAGGGGGGGTGGGATTAGGGTATCCCCTAGTCGGGCGCGCCGACTAGAGTCTTCTTACTTGTTTTAAAGTAACCTTGAGCAGATTTTTGTTTAAACTTAAGTGGATTTTCGCATTTGAAAGGATTTTTCAAAATTTAATTTTTTTTTTAAATTTTAACGAATACTAACGGATGCTCACGTTTTAAAGGATTTTTTAAATTTCCACGGATTTTCAAAATATAACCGATATTCGAACTTTAACGGACTTTAAACATTTAACGAATTTTCGAATTTAAAAGGATTTTAAAATTTTAGCGAATTTTTTCGAAATTTTAGGGATTTTTTTATAAATTTTCACGGATTTTAACAGATTTTCTCATTCTAAAGAATTGTTTAAATCTGATCAGATTTCCGAAATTCAACGGATTTTCAAATTTAAACGGACTTTTCGAATTTTATGGGGTTTTCAAACTTTAGCGGATTTTTCGAAATTTTACGTTTATTTTTACATTCTAATATAATATTTATTATATTTTAACGGATTCTTGAATTTTATCTGATATATGTGTTTTTTACGGATAGTTTTAAGCTTAGCAGATTTTCGAATTTCAACGGTTTTTTCAAAATTTAACAGATTTTTTTAAATTGAACGGATTTTTTTAAATTTAACGGATTCTTTGAATTTTAACGGATTTTTCGAAGTTTTACTGATTACTTTTTCAATATTCACGGATTCTAACGGATTTTTGAATTTGCACGGATTTCTTAAAATATAACAGATTATCAAAATTTAATGGATTTTCGAATTTCAACAAATTTTTCTTTAAATTTCTAAAAGATTTTTGAATTTAAAATTTCAACGGAGTATTCAAAATATAACGATTTTTCGAAATTTGTGTTGGATAGAAACTATTTTCTACCCAAAATGGACGGAAGTTATATTTAAATTGAAAGATAAAAAACCGCGCCTGTGTGCTTTCACAACAATGGTTTATTTGAGACTAACTTAGATATGGTACCTATCACATAGATATAGTACACGTACTTATCGATACATGTCGCATTGCTAAAGATGATATTTTCAGCAATTTGACGAATCGTTTCAATGAATTTTCATATATTTTAACGGATCTAAGAATTTTAAATTCAAAATAAATTCAAAATTTAATGGATGTTTCAAAATATAATGGATTTTCGAATTACAACTAATTTATTAATTTTAATAGATTTTAGAATTATAAAAGATTTTTCAAAAATCAACGGATTTTCGAAATTTAACAAATTTTCAAAATTTAAAGGATTTTTTTTTAAGTCTTAACGGTTTCTAATGAATTTTCTCAGTTTTAAGGATTGTTTAAATATAAGCGGATTCTCGAAACTCAACTGATTTTTGAATTTTAACGGATTTTAAAATTTAAAATTTTAACAGATTCTCAAACTTTATCTTATATTTGTTTTTTAACGGATATTTTTAAATTTACGGGATTTTCAAATTTCAACGGATTTTTTAAAAATTAAAATATATATCGCATTTTAAAGGATTTTTCGAAATATACAGATTCCAACGAATTTTTTAACGGTTTCTTTTTAAACTTTAATGGATTTTGAAATATTATTTTAAAGGACTTTTTTAAATTTCAAGGATTTTTTGCTAAAATTTAGCTGATTTTCAAATTTTAGCGAATTTTTTCGAAATTTTAAAACATTTGTTTAGAATTTCAAATTATTTTTTAAAATATTTTACTTTTTTTTTTTTATTTTCAAAATTTAATATTTATATAAAAATTTAATGAATTTTCGAATTTCAACTAATTTTCTAATTTTAATGAAATTTTTCAAAGATCAACGGATTTTCAAAATTTAACAAATTTAAAGGATTTTTTAAATTTTAACGGTTTTTAACAAATTTTCTCAGTTTAAAGGATTGTTTAACAACAGATTTCTTTTAAATTTTAACGGATCTTTCGAAATATAACGGATTTTTTAAATTTAAAGTATTTTTTAATATAAAGGATTTTTAATGATAACGGATGTTTGAATTATAACAGATTTTTGAATTTAACGGTTTTTTTCAAAATTTAAAGGGATATTTAATATATTTATTTTAACAGATGGTCAATACTTAACAGAATATTCAAAATTCAATAGATATTCCAATTTCAACGAAACGGATTTTCGCATTTTAAAGGGTTTTTAAAATAATAACAAAATTTAAAATTTTAGAGGATTTTCGAAATTTAAGTTTTTTTTTTATAATTTTAAGGGATACTGAGGGATTTTCGCAATTTAAAGGATTTTTTAAATTTCCACGGATTTTCAAAATTTTACGTATATTCGAATTTTAACGGATTTTTAAATTTTAGCGTTCTTTTCGAAATTTTACGTTTTTATACTCTGATTCCATTGAAAATGGGAAAACAGGATAAAATGTACCACACCCTCAAAAGTATAGTTGATTGAGCCCTGTCCGTCCGTCCGTCCGTCTGCCCGTATGTATGAACGCGTCGATCTCAGAACCTTTAAGTGATAGAGACTTGAATTTTTTGTTAGACGCGTATATACGACGCGCATATAGAGTTTGTGTCAGAAAATCGATAAATATTCCTGAATATTTGTTGTCGGTTTAGAATCATATGAAAAATCAGTTATGATTTTTTATCTTTTTTATCTTAAGAGCTAGTGTCCAAATTTCGCATGTAGCTTTATGTATATTTTTACCAATTTCGGTTTTTGTTACATTTGGATACCGGCCTCAAATTTCCCCACAATTTTGAAAATTATTTTCAGTTGCAATATATGGGGTGTTTGGTCTTTTTAAAAAATACATCAATTATTTAAATCATATGGTGAAAGTTTCATCAAAATCCGTTGATAAACACAAAAGTTATTAAACAAAATGTTTGGCTAGATCAACAGCGATTGAACTGCAAAGCGCACACAGACCAGCTGGCGCTTATACATGCTCATTATGTATACATGTGCACACATACATGCAAATGCTCGCGAACAAATTTTCTAAGAACCGCAATTGCCTTTGAGTTTGGGTCGAATTGTGTTCGAATTGTTTTTGCTACCTACTTCCAATTACCGCTCGCCGCTGTGTGTCGCAGTCGCAGGCGCTGTGTGTCGCTGTGCGAATATGTTTTCGATCTTCTTCTTTAATAGTAACGGAACAATTCTTGTGAGCTTGCAAAAGTGTGCTGGCATAATCTGTGTGTCGAATTTGTTTGCATAATTATATTAATTATAATATATTAAGAAAACTAAGGGGGGGTGGGATTAGGGTATCCCCTAGTCGGGCGCGCCGACTAGAGTCTTCTTACTTGTTTTAAAGTAACCTTGAGCAGATTTTTGTTTAAACTTAAGTGGATTTTCGCATTTGAAAGGATTTTTCAAAATTTAATTTTTTTTTAAATTTTAACGAATACTAACGGCTGCTCACATTTTAAAGGATTTTTTAAATTTCCACGGATTTTCAAAATATAAACGATATTCGAACTTTAACGGACTTTAAACATTTAACGAATTTTCGAATTTAAAAGGATTTTAAAATTTTAGCGAATTTTTTCGAAATTTTAGGGATTTTTTTATAAATTTTCACGGATTTTAACAGATTTTCTCATTCTAAAGAATTGTTTAAATCTGATCAGATTTCCGAAATTCAACGGATTTTCAAATTTCAACGGACTTTTCGAATTTTATGGGGTTTTCAAACTTTTTTTTACTTTTACTTTTACTTTACTTTTTTTTTTATTTTCAAAATTTAATATTTATATAAAAATTTAATGAATTTTCGAATTTCAACTAATTTTCTAATTTTAATGAAATTTTTCAAAGATCAACGGATTTTCAAAATTTAACAAATTTAAAGGATTTTTATACCCTGATCCCATTGAAAATGGGAAAAAAGGGTATAATGTTTTTGTTAAAAGTATGTAACAGGCAGAAGGAGGCGTGCCACACCCCCAAAAGTATATATATTCTTGATCAGGACGACAAGACAAGTTGATTGAGCCCTGTCCGTCTGTCTGTCCGTCCGTCCGTCCGTCCGTCCGTCCGTCCGTCCGTCCGTCCGTCCGTCCGTCCGTCCGTATGTATGAACGCGTCGATCTCAGAACCTATAAGAGCTAGAGACTTGAATTTTTTTTTGTTAGGCGCGTATATTGGGCGCGCATATCGAGTTTGTTTCAGAAAATCGATAACTATTCCTGAATATTTGTTATCGATTTAAAACCATATGAAAAAACAGTTATGATTTTTTATCTTTTTTATCTTAAGAGCTAGAGACTCAAAATTTCGCATGTACCTTTATGTGTATTTTTACCAATTTCGGTTTTTGTTACATTTGGATACTGTCCCCAAATTTCCCCACAATTTTGAAAATTATTTTCAGTTGCAATATATATGGTGTTTGGTCTTTTTGAAAACTAAATCAATTATTTAAATCATATGGTGAAAGTTTCATCAAAATCCGTTGATAAACACAAAAGTTATTAAACAAAATGTTTGGCTAGATCAACAGCGATTGAACTGCAAGCGCACACAGACCAGGTGGCGCTTATACATGTTCAATTTGTATACATGTGCACACATACATGCAAATGCTCGCGAACAAATTTTCTAAGAACCGCAATTGCCTTTGAGTTTGGGTCGAATTGTGTTCGAATTGTTTTTGCTACCTACTTCCAATTGCCGCTCGCCGCTGTGTGTCGCAGTCGCAGGCGCTGTGTGTCGCTGTGCGAATATGTTTTCGATTCTTCTTCTTTAATAGTAACGGAACGATTCTTGTGAGCTGTGTGGCGCTGTGTGTCGCTGTGCGAATATGTTTTCGATTCTTCTTCTTTAATAGTAACGGAACAATTCTTGTGAGCTTGCAAAAGTGTGCTGGCATAATCTGTGTGTCGAATTTGTTTGCATAATTCCTCTTTGATCGACATTCTAAGTACCATTGGCATAGATTTAAGTCGCGTGATATGGTTGTACATACGAGTTATGGACTATAATAAGAAAACTAAGGGGGGGTGGGATTAGGGTATCCCCTAGTCGGGCGCGCCGACTAGAGTTTTCTTACTTGTTTAAATTGTAACGGTTTTTAACAAATTTTCTCAGTTTAAAGGATTGTTTAACAACAGATTTCTTTTAAATTTTAACGGATCTTTCGAAATATAACGGATTTTTTAAATTTAAAGTATTTTTTAATATAAAGGATTTTTAATGATAACGGATGTTTGAATTATAACAGATTTTTTAATTTAACGGTTTTTTTCAAAATTTAAAGGGATATTTAATATATTTATTTTAACAGATGGTCAATACTTAACAGAATATTCAAAATTCAACAGATATTCCAATTTCAACGAAAAACGGATTTTCGCATTTTAAAGGGTTTTTAAAATAATAACAAAATTTAAAATTTTAGAGGATTTTCGAAATTTAAGTTTTTTTTTTTATAATTTTAAGGGATACTGAGGGATTTTCGCAATTTAAAGGATTTTTTAAATTTCCACGGATTTTCAAAATTTTACGGATATTCGAATTTTAACGGATTTTTAAATTTTAGCGTTCTTTTCGAAATTTTACGTTTTTATACTCTGATTCCATTGAAAATGGGAAAACAGGATATAATGTTTTTGTTAAAAGTATGCAACAGCAGAAGGAGGCGTACCACACCCTCAAAAGTATAGTTGATTGAGCCCTGTCCGTCCGTCCGTCCGTCTGCCCGTATGTATGAACGCGTCGATCTCAGAACCTTTAAGTGATAGAGACTTGAATTTTTTGTTAGACGCGTATATACGACGCGCATATAGAGTTTGTGTCAGAAAATCGATAAATATTCCTGAATATTTGTTGTCGGTTTAGAACCATATGAAAAATCAGTTATGATTTTTTATCTTTTTTATCTTAAGAGCTAGTGTCCAAATTTCGCATGTAGCTTTATGTATATTTTTACCAATTTCGGTTTTTGTTACATTTGGATACCGGCCTCAAATTTCCCCACAATTTTGAAAATTAATCTTTTTTATCTTAAGAGCTAGTTTCCAAATTTCGCATGTAGCTTTATGTATATTTTTACCAATTTCGGTTTTTGTTACATTTGGATACCGGCCTCAAATTTCCCCACAATTTTGAAAATTATTTTCAGTTGCAATATATGGGGTGTTTGGTCTTTTTAAAAAATACATCAATTATTTAAATCATATGGTGAAAGTTTCATCAAAATCCGTTGATAAACATAAAAGTTATTAAACAAAATGTTTGGCGAGATCAACAGCGATTGAACTGCAAAGCGCACAGAGACCAGCTGGCGCTTATACATGTTCATTATGTATACATGTGCACACATACATTCAAGTGCTCGCGAACAAATTTTCTAAGAGCCGCAATCGCCTTTGAGTTTGGGTCGAATTGTGTTTGAATTATTTTTGCTACCTACTTTGAATTGCCGCTCGGCGCTGTGTGTCGTAGTCGCAGGCGCTGTGTGTCGCTGTGCGAATATGTTTTCGATTCTTCTTCTTTAATAGTAACGGAACAATTCTTGTGAGCTAGCAAAAGTGAGCTGGTATAATCTTTGTGTCGAATTTGTTTGCATAATTCCTCTTTGATCGACATTCTTAGTACCATTGGCATAGATTTAAGTCGCGTGATATGGTTGTACAAACGAGTTATGGACTGACTATATTAAGAAAACTAAGGACGGGTGGGAATAGGGTATCCCCTAGTCGGGCGCGCCGACTAGAGTTTTCTTACTTGTTTTTTTTTTTTTAATTTTAATGGATATTCATTTTAACGAATCTTTTTTTTTTAATTTTAACGGACTTTTCAAATTTCAACGGAGATTTCAAAATAATGGATTTTCGAATTTCAACAAATTTTTCTTCAAATTTCTAAAAGATTTTTGAATTTAAAATTTCAACGGAGTATTCAAAATATAACGATTTTTCGAAATTTGTGTTGGATAGAAACTATTTTCTACCCAAAATGGACGGAAGTTATATTTAAATTGAAAGATAAAAAACCGCGCCTGTGTGCTTTCACAACAATGGTTTATTTGAGACTAACTTAGATATGGTACCTATCACATAGATATAGTACACGTACTTATCGATACATGTCGCATTGCTAAAGATGATATTTTCAGCAATTTGACGAATCGTTTCAATGAATTTTCATATATTTTAACGGATCTAAGAATTTTAAATTCAAAATAAATTCAAAATTTAATGGATGTTTCAAAATATAATGGATTTTCGAATTACAACTAATTTATTAATTTTAATAGATTTTAGAATTATAAAAGATTTTTCAAAAATCAACGGATTTTCGAAATTTAACAAATTTTCAAAATTTAAAGGATTTTTTTTTAAGTCTTAACGGTTTCTAATGAATTTTCTCAGTTTTAAGGATTGTTTAAATATAAGCGGATTCTCGAAACTCAACTGATTTTTTAATTTTAACGGATTTTAAAATTTAAAATTTTAACAGATTCTCAAACTTTATCTTATATTTGTTTTTTAACGGATATTTTTAAATTTACGGGATTTTCAAATTTCAACGGATTTTTTAAAAATTAAATATATATCGCATTTTAAAGGATTTTTCGAAATATACAGATTCCAACGAATTTTTTAACGGTTTCTTTTTAAACTTTAATGGATTTTGAAATATTATTTTAAAGGACTTTTTTAAATTTCAAGGATTTTTTGCTAAAATTTAGCTGATTTTCAAATTTTAGCGAATTTTTTCGAAATTTTAAAACATTTGTTTAGAATTTCAAATTTTTTTTTTAAATATTTTACTTTTTTTTTTTATTTTCAAAATTTAATATTTATATAAAAATTTAATGAATTTTCGAATTTCAAATAATTTTCTAATTATAATGAAATTTTTCAAAGATCAACGGATTATCAAAATTTAACAAATTTAAAGGATTTTTTAAATTTTAACGGTTTTTAACGAATTTTCTCAGTTTAAAGGATTGTTTAACAACAGATTTCTTTTATATTTTAACAAATCTTTCGAAATATAACGGATTTTTTAAATTTAAAGTATTTTTTAATATAAAGGATTTTTGATGATAACGGATGTTTGAATTATAACAGATTTTTTAATTTAACGGTTTTTTTTTCAAAATTTAAAGGGATATTTAATATATTTATTTTAACAGATGGTCAATACTTAACAGAATATTCAAAATTCAACAGATATTCCAATTTCAACGAAACGGATTTTCGCATTTTAAAGGGTTTTTAAAATAATAACAAAATTTAAAATTTTAGAGGATTTTCGAAACTTAAGTTTTTTTTTGTAATTTTAAGGGATACTGAGGGATTTTCGCAATTTAAAGGATTTTTTAAATTTCCACGGATTTTCAAAATTTTACGGATATTCGAATTTTAACGGATTTTTAAATTTTAGCGTTCTTTTCGAAATTTTACGTTTTTATACTCTGATTCCATTGAAAATGGGAAAACAGGATATAATGTTTTTGTTAAAAGTATGTAACAGCAGAAGGAGGCGTACCACACCCTCAAAAGTATAGTTGATTGAGCCCTGTCCGTCCGTCCGTCCGTCTGCCCGTATGTATGAACGCGTCGATCTCAGAACCTTTAAGTGATAGAGACTTGAATTTTTTGTTAGACGCGTATATACGACGCGCATATAGAGTTTGTGTCAGAAAATCGATAAATATTCCTGAATATTTGTTGTCGGTTTAGAACCATATGAAAAATCAGTTATGATTTTTTATCTTTTTTATCTTAAGAGCTAGTGTCCAAATTTCGCATGTAGCTTTATGTATATTTTTACCAATTTCGGTTTTTGTTACATTTGGATACCGGCCTCAAATTTCCCCACAATTTTGAAAATTATTTTCAGTTGCAATATATGGGGTGTTTGGTCTTTTTAAAAAATACATCAATTATTTAAATCATATGGTGAAAGTTTCATCAAAATCCGTTGATAAACACAAAAGTTATTAAACAAAATGTTTGGCTAGATCAACAGCGATTGAACTGCAAAGCGCACACAGACCAGCTGGCGCTTATACATGCTCATTATGTATACATGTGCACACATACATGCAAATGCTCGCGAACAAATTTTCTAAGAACCGCAATTGCCTTTGAGCTTAAGTCGAATTGTGTTCGAATTGTTTTTGCTACCTACTTCCAATTGCCGCTCGCCGCTGTGTGTCGCAGTCGCAGGCGCTGTGTGTCGCTGTGCGAATATGTTTTCGATCTTCGGAACAATTCTTGTGAGCTTGCAAAAGTGTGCTGGCATAATCTGTGTGTCGAATTTGTTTGCATAATTCCTCTTTGATCGACATTCTTAGTACCATTGGCATAGATTTAAGTCGCGTGATATGGTTGTACGCGAGTTATGGACTATATTAAGAAAACTAAGGGGGGGTGGGATTAGGGTATCCCCTAGTCGGGCGCGCCGACTAGAGTCTTCTTACTTGTTTTAAAGTAACCTTGAGCAGATTTTTGTTTAAACTTAAGTGGATTTTCGCATTTGAAAGGATTTTTCAAAATTTAATTTTTTTTTAAATTTTAACGAATACTAACGGATGCTCACGTTTTAAAGGATTTTTTAAATTTCCACGGATTTTCAAAATATAAACGATATTCGAACTTTAACGGACTTTAAACATTTAACGAATTTTCGAATTTAAAAGGATTTTAAAATTTTAGCGAATTTTTTCGAAATTTTAGGGATTTTTTTATAAATTTTCACGGATTTTAACAGATTTTCTCATTCTAAAGAATTGTTTAAATCTGATCAGATTTCCGAAATTCAACGGATTTTCAAATTTCAACGGACTTTTCGAATTTTATGGGGTTTTCAAACTTTAGCGGATTTTTCGAAATTTTACGTTTATTTTTACATTCTAATATAATGGATTTATTATATTTTAACGGATTTTTGAATTTTATCTGATATATGTGTTTTTTACGGATAGTTTTAAGCTTAGCAGATTTTCGAATTTCAACGGTTTTTTCAAAATTTAACAAATTTTTTAAAATTGAACGGATTTTTTTAAATTTAACGGATTCTTTGAATTTTAACGGATTTTTCGAAGTTTTACTGATTACTTTTTCAATATTCACGGATTCTAACGGATTTTTGAATTTGCACGGATTTCTTAAAATATAACGGATTATCAAAATTTAATGGATTTTCGAATTTCAACAAATTTTTCTTCAAATTTCTAAAAGATTTTTGAATTTAAAATTTCAACGGAGTTTTCAAAATATAATGATTTTTCGAAATTTGTGTTGGATAGAAACTATTTTCTACCCAAAATGGACGGAAGTTATATTTAAATTGAAAGATAAAAAACCGCGCCTGTGTGCTTCCACAACAATGGTTTATTTGAGACTAACTTAGATATGGTACCTATCACATAGATATAGTACACGTACTTATCGATACATGTCGCATTGCTAAAGATGATATTTTCAGCAATTTGACGAATCGTTTCAATGAATTTTCATATATTTTAACGGATCTAAGAATTTTAAAATCAAATTAAATTCAAAATTTAATGGATGTTTCAAAATATAATGGATTTTCGAATTACAACTAATTTATTAATTTTAATAGATTTTAGAATTATAATAGATTTTTCAAAAATCAACGGATTTTCGAAATTTAACAAATTTTCAAAATTTAAAGGATTTTTTTTTAAGTCTTAACGGTTTCTAATGAATTTTCTCAGTTTTAAGGATTGTTTAAATACAAGCGGATTCTCGAAACTCAACTGATTTTTGAATTTTAACGGATTTTAAAATTTTAAATTTTAACAGATTCTCAAACTTTATCTTATATTTGTTTTTTAACGGATATTTTTAAATTTACGGGATTTTCAAATTTCAACGGATTTTTTAAAAATTAAAATATATATCGCATTTTAAAGGATTTCTCGAAATATACAGATTCCAACGAATTTTTTAACGGTTTCTTTTTAAACTTTAATGGATTTTGAAATATTATTTTAAAGGACTTTTTTAAATTTCAAGGATTTTTTGCTAAAATTTAGCTGATTTTCAAATTTTAGCGAATTTTTTCGAAATTTTAAAACATTTGTTTAGAATTTCAAATTTTTTTTTAAAATATTTTACTTTTTTTTTTTATTTTCAAAATTTAATATTTATATAAAAATTTAATGAATTTTCGAATTTCAATTAATTTTCTAATTTTAATGAAATTTTTCAAAGATCAACGGATTTTCAAAATTTAACAAATTTAAAGGATTTTTTAAATTTTAACGGTTTTTAACAAATTTTCTCAGTTTAAAGGATTGTTTAACAACAGATTTCTTTTAAATTTTAACGGATCTTTCGAAATATAACGGATTTTTTAAATTTAAAGTATTTTTTAATATAAAGGATTTTTAATGATAACGGATGTTTGAATTATAACAGATTTTTTAATTTAACGGGTTTTTTCAAAATTTAAAGGGATATTTAATATATTTATTTTAACAGATGGTCAATACTTAACAGAATATTCAAAATTCAACAGATATTCCAATTTCAACGAAACGGATTTTCGCATTTTAAAGGGTTTTTAAAATAATAACAAAATTTAAAATTTTAGAGGATTTTCGAAACTTAAGTTTTTCTTTTTTTAATTTTAAGGGATACTGAGGGATTTTCGCAATTTAAAGGATTTTTTAAATTTCCACGGATTTTCAAAATTTTACGGATATTCGAATTTTAACGGATTTTTAAATTTTAGCGTTCTTTTCGAAATTTTACGTTTTTATACTCTGATTCCATTGAAAATGGGAAAACAGGATATAATGTTTTTGTTAAAAGTATGTAACAGCAGAAGGAGGCGTACCACACCCTCAAAAGTATAGTTGATTGAGCCCTGTCCGTCCGTCCGTCCGTCTGCCCGTATGTATGAACGCGTCGATCTCAGAACCTTTAAGTGATAGAGACTTGAATTTTTTGTTAGACGCGTATATACGACGCGCATATAGAGTTTGTGTCAGAAAATCGATAAATATTCCTGAATATTTGTTGTCGGTTTAGAACCACATGAAAAATCAGTTATGATTTTTTATCTTTTTTATCTTAAGAGCTAGTGTCCAAATTTCGCATGTAGCTTTATGTATATTTTTACCAATTTCGGTTTTTGTTACATTTGGATACCGGCCTCAAATTTCCCCACAATTTTGAAAATTATTTTCAGTTGCAATATATGGGGTGTTTGGTCTTTTTAAAAAATACATCAATTATTTAAATCATATGGTGAAAGTTTCATCAAAATCCGTTGATAAACACAAAAGTTATTAAACAAAATGTTTGGCTAGATCAACAGCGATTGAACTGCAAAGCGCACACAGACCAGCTGGCGCTTATACATGCTCATTATGTATAAATGTGCACACATACATGTAAATGCTCGCGAACAAATTTTCTAAGAACCGCAATTGCCTTTGAGTTTGGGTCGAATTGTGTTCGAATTGTTTTTGCTACCTTCTTCCAATTGCCGCTCGCCGCTGTGTGTCGCAGTCGCAGGCGCTGTGTGTCGCTGTGCGAATATGTTTTCGATCTTCTTCTTTAATAGTAACGGAACGATTCTTGTGAGCCGTGTGGCGCTGTGTGTCGCTGTGCGAATATGTTTTCGATTCTTCTTCTTTAATAGTAACGGAACAATTCTTGTGAGCTTGCAAAAGTGTGCTGGCATAATCTGTGTGTCGAATTTGTTTGCATAATTCCTCTTTGATCGACATTCTTAGTACCATTGGCATAGATTTAAGTCGCGTGATATGGTTGTACGCGAGTTATGGACTATATTAAGAAAACTAAGGGGGGGTGGGATTAGGGTATCCCCTAGTCGGGCGCGCCGACTAGAGTCTTCTTACTTGTTTTAAAGTAACCTTGAGCAGATTTTTGTTTAAACTTAAGTGGATTTTCGCATTTGAAAGGATTTTTCAAAATTTAATTTTTTTTTTAAATTTTAACGAATACTAACGGATGCTCACGTTTTAAAGGATTTTTTAAATTTCCACGGATTTTCAAAATATAACCGATATTCGAACTTTAACGGACTTTAAACATTTAACGAATTTTCGAATTTAAAAGGATTTTAAAATTTTAGCGAATTTTTTCGAAATTTTAGGGATTTTTTTATAAATTTTCACGGATTTTAACAGATTTTCTCATTCTAAAGAATTGTTTAAATCTGATCAGATTTCCGAAATTCAACGGATTTTCAAATTTAAACGGACTTTTCGAATTTTATGGGGTTTTCAAACTTTAGCGGATTTTTCGAAATTTTACGTTTATTTTTACATTCTAATATAATATTTATTATATTTTAACGGATTCTTGAATTTTATCTGATATATGTGTTTTTTACGGATAGTTTTAAGCTTAGCAGATTTTCGAATTTCAACGGTTTTTTCAAAATTTAACAGATTTTTTTAAATTGAACGGATTTTTTTAAATTTAACGGATTCTTTGAATTTTAACGGATTTTTCGAAGTTTTACTGATTACTTTTTCAATATTCACGGATTCTAACGGATTTTTGAATTTGCACGGATTTCTTAAAATATAACGGATTATCAAAATTTAATGGATTTTCGAATTTCAACAAATTTTTCTTTAAATTTCTAAAAGATTTTTGAATTTAAAATTTCAACGGAGTATTCAAAAAATAACGATTTTTCGAAATTTGTGTTGGATAGAAACTATTTTCTACCCAAAATGGACGGAAGTTATATTTAAATTGAAAGATAAAAAACCGCGCCTGTGTGCTTTCACAACAATGGTTTATTTGAGACTAACTTAGATATGGTACCTATCACATAGATATAGTACACGTACTTATCGATACATGTCGCATTGCTAAAGATGATATTTTCAGCAATTTGACGAATCGTTTCAATGAATTTTCATATATTTTAACGGATCTAAGAATTTTAAATTCAAAATAAATTCAAAATTTAATGAATGTTTCAAAATATAATGGATTTTCGAATTACAACTAATTTATTAATTTTAATAGATTTTAGAATTATAAAAGATTTTTCAAAAATCAACGGATTTTCGAAATTTAACAAATTTTCAAAATTTAAAGGATTTTTTTTTAAGTCTTAACGGTTTCTAATGAATTTTCTCAGTTTTAAGGATTGTTTAAATATAAGCGGATTCTCGAAACTCAACTGATTTTTTAATTTTAACGGATTTTAAAATTTAAAATTTTAACAGATTCTCAAACTTTATCTTATATTTGTTTTTTAACGGATATTTTTAAATTTACGGGATTTTCAAATTTCAACGGATTTTTTAAAAATTAAAATATATATCGCATTTTAAAGGATTTTTCGAAATATACAGATTCCAACGAATTTTTTAACGGTTTCTTTTTAAACTTTAATGGATTTTGAAATATTATTTTAAAGGACTTTTTTAAATTTCAAGGATTTTTTGCTAAAATTTAGCTGATTTTCAAATTTTAGCGAATTTTTTCGAAATTTTAAAACATTTGTTTAGAATTTCAAATTATTTTTTAAAATATTTTACTTTTTTTTTTTATTTTCAAAATTTAATATTTATATAAAAATTTAATGAATTTTCGAATTTCAACTAATTTTCTAATTTTAATGAAATTTTTCAAAGATCAACGGATTTTCAAAATTTAACAAATTTAAAGGATTTTTTAAATTTTAACGGTTTTTAACAAATTTTCTCAGTTTAAAGGATTGTTTAACAACAGATTTCTTTTAAATTTTAACGGATCTTTCGAAATATAACGGATTTTTTAAATTTAAAGTATTTTTTAATATAAAGGATTTTTAATGATAACGGATGTTTGAATTATAACAGATTTTTGAATTTAACGGTTTTTTTCAAAATTTAAAGGGATATTTAATATATTTATTTTAACAGATGGTCAATACTTAACAGAATATTCAAAATTCAATAGATATTCCAATTTCAACGAAACGGATTTTCGCATTTTAAAGGGTTTTTAAAATAATAACAAAATTTAAAATTTTAGAGGATTTTCGAAATTTAAGTTTTTTTTTTTATAATTTTAAGGGATACTGAGGGATTTTCGCAATTTAAAGGATTTTTTAAATTTCCACGGATTTTCAAAATTTTACGTATATTCGAATTTTAACGGATTTTTAAATTTTAGCGTTCTTTTCGAAATTTTACGTTTTTATACTCTGATTCCATTGAAAATGGGAAAACAGGATAAAATGTACCACACCCTCAAAAGTATAGTTGATTGAGCCCTGTCCGTCCGTCCGTCCGTCTGCCCGTATGTATGAACGCGTCGATCTCAGAACCTTTAAGTGATAGAGACTTGAATTTTTTGTTAGACGCGTATATACGACGCGCATATAGAGTTTGTGTCAGAAAATCGATAAATATTCCTGAATATTTGTTGTCGGTTTAGAATCATATGAAAAATCAGTTATGATTTTTTATCTTTTTTATCTTAAGAGCTAGTGTCCAAATTTCGCATGTAGCTTTATGTATATTTTTACCAATTTCGGTTTTTGTTACATTTGGATACCGGCCTCAAATTTCCCCACAATTTTGAAAATTATTTTCAGTTGCAATATATGGGGTGTTTGGTCTTTTTAAAAAATACATCAATTATTTAAATCATATGGTGAAAGTTTCATCAAAATCCGTTGATAAACACAAAAGTTATTAAACAAAATGTTTGGCTAGATCAACAGCGATTGAACTGCAAAGCGCACACAGACCAGCTGGCGCTTATACATGCTCATTATGTATACATGTGCACACATACATGCAAATGCTCGCGAACAAATTTTCTAAGAACCGCAATTGCCTTTGAGTTTGGGTCGAATTGTGTTCGAATTGTTTTTGCTACCTACTTCCAATTACCGCTCGCCGCTGTGTGTCGCAGTCGCAGGCGCTGTGTGTCGCTGTGCGAATATGTTTTCGATCTTCTTCTTTAATAGTAACGGAACAATTCTTGTGAGCTTGCAAAAGTGTGCTGGCATAATCTGTGTGTCGAATTTGTTTGCATAATTCCTCTTTGATCGACATTCTTAGTACCATTGGCGTAGATTTAAGTCGCGTGATATGGTTGTACGCGAGTTATGGACTATATTAAGAAAACTAAGGGGGGGTGGGATTAGGGTATCCCCTAGTCGGGCGCGCCGACTAGAGTCTTCTTACTTGTTTTAAAGTAACCTTGAGCAGATTTTTGTTTAAACTTAAGTGGATTTTCGCATTTGAAAGGATTTTTCAAAATTTAATTTTTTTTTAAATTTTAACGAATACTAACGGCTGCTCACATTTTAAAGGATTTTTTAAATTTCCACGGATTTTCAAAATATAAACGATATTCGAACTTTAACGGACTTTAAACATTTAACGAATTTTCGAATTTAAAAGGATTTTAAAATTTTAGCGAATTTTTTCGAAATTTTAGGGATTTTTTTATAAATTTTCACGGATTTTAACAGATTTTCTCATTCTAAAGAATTGTTTAAATCTGATCAGATTTCCGAAATTCAACGGATTTTCAAATTTCAACGGACTTTTCGAATTTTATGGGGTTTTCAAACTTTTTTTTACTTTTACTTTTACTTTACTTTTTTTTTTATTTTCAAAATTTAATATTTATATAAAAATTTAATGAATTTTCGAATTTCAACTAATTTTCTAATTTTAATGAAATTTTTCAAAGATCAACGGATTTTCAAAATTTAACAAATTTAAAGGATTTTTTAAATTTTAACGGTTTTTAACAAATTTTCTCAGTTTAAAGGATTGTTTAACAACAGATTTCTTTTAAATTTTAACGGATCTTTCGAAATATAACGGATTTTTTAAATTTAAAGTATTTTTTAATATAAAGGATTTTTAATGATAACGGATGTTTGAATTATAACAGATTTTTTAATTTAACGGTTTTTTTCAAAATTTAAAGGGATATTTAATATATTTATTTTAACAGATGGTCAATACTTAACAGAATATTCAAAATTCAACAGATATTCCAATTTCAACGAAAAACGGATTTTCGCATTTTAAAGGGTTTTTAAAATAATAACAAAATTTAAAATTTTAGAGGATTTTCGAAATTTAAGTTTTTTTTTTTATAATTTTAAGGGATACTGAGGGATTTTCGCAATTTAAAGGATTTTTTAAATTTCCACGGATTTTCAAAATTTTACGGATATTCGAATTTTAACGGATTTTTAAATTTTAGCGTTCTTTTCGAAATTTTACGTTTTTATACTCTGATTCCATTGAAAATGGGAAAACAGGATATAATGTTTTTGTTAAAAGTATGTAACAGCAGAAGGAGGCGTACCACACCCTCAAAAGTATAGTTGATTGAGCCCTGTCCGTCCGTCCGTCCGTCTGCCCGTATGTATGAACGCGTCGATCTCAGAACCTTTAAGTGATAGAGACTTGAATTTTTTGTTAGACGCGTATATACGACGCGCATATAGAGTTTGTGTCAGAAAATCGATAAATATTCCTGAATATTTGTTGTCGGTTTAGAACCATATGAAAAATCAGTTATGATTTTTTATCTTTTTTATCTTAAGAGCTAGTGTCCAAATTTCGCATGTAGCTTTATGTATATTTTTACCAATTTCGGTTTTTGTTACATTTGGATACCGGCCTCAAATTTCCCCACAATTTTGAAAATTAATCTTTTTTATCTTAAGAGCTAGTTTCCAAATTTCGCATGTAGCTTTATGTATATTTTTACCAATTTCGGTTTTTGTTACATTTGGATACCGGCCTCAAATTTCCCCACAATTTTGAAAATTATTTTCAGTTGCAATATATGGGGTGTTTGGTCTTTTTAAAAAATACATCAATTATTTAAATCATATGGTGAAAGTTTCATCAAAATCCGTTGATAAACATAAAAGTTATTAAACAAAATGTTTGGCGAGATCAACAGCGATTGAACTGCAAAGCGCACAGAGACCAGCTGGCGCTTATACATGTTCATTATGTATACATGTGCACACATACATTCAAGTGCTCGCGAACAAATTTTCTAAGAGCCGCAATCGCCTTTGAGTTTGGGTCGAATTGTGTTTGAATTATTTTTGCTACCTACTTTGAATTGCCGCTCGGCGCTGTGTGTCGTAGTCGCAGGCGCTGTGTGTCGCTGTGCGAATATGTTTTCGATTCTTCTTCTTTAATAGTAACGGAACAATTCTTGTGAGCTAGCAAAAGTGAGCTGGTATAATCTTTGTGTCGAATTTGTTTGCATAATTCCTCTTTGATCGACATTCTTAGTACCATTGGCATAGATTTAAGTCGCGTGATATGGTTGTACAAACGAGTTATGGACTGACTATATTAAGAAAACTAAGGACGGGTGGGAATAGGGTATCCCCTAGTCGGGCGCGCCGACTAGAGTTTTCTTACTTGTTTTTTTTTTTTAATTTTAATGGATATTCATTTTAACGAATCTTTTTTTTTTAATTTTAACGGACTTTTCAAATTTCAACGGAGATTTCAAAATAATGGATTTTCGAATTTCAACAAATTTTTCTTCAAATTTCTAAAAGATTTTTGAATTTAAAATTTCAACGGAGTATTCAAAATATAACGATTTTTCGAAATTTGTGTTGGATAGAAACTATTTTCTACCCAAAATGGACGGAAGTTATATTTAAATTGAAAGATAAAAAACCGCGCCTGTGTGCTTTCACAACAATGGTTTATTTGAGACTAACTTAGATATGGTACCTATCACATAGATATAGTACACGTACTTATCGATACATGTCGCATTGCTAAAGATGATATTTTCAGCAATTTGACGAATCGTTTCAATGAATTTTCATATATTTTAACGGATCTAAGAATTTTAAATTCAAAATAAATTCAAAATTTAATGGATGTTTCAAAATATAATGGATTTTCGAATTACAACTAATTTATTAATTTTAATAGATTTTAGAATTATAATAGATTTTTCAAAAATCAACGGATTTTCGAAATTTAACAAATTTTCAAAATTTAAAGGATTTTTTTTAAGTCTTAACGGTTTTTAATGAATTTTCTCAGTTTTAAGGATTGTTTAAATTTAAGCGGATTCTCGAAACTCAACTGATTTTTGAATTTTAACGGATTTTAAAATTTAAAATTTTAACAGATTCTCAAACTTTATCTTATATTTGTTTTTTTAACGGATATTTTTAAATTTACGGGATTTTCAAATTTCAACGGATTTTTTAAAAATTAAAATATATATCGCATTTTAAAGGATTTTTCGAAATATACAGATTCCAACGAATTTTTTAACGGTTTCTTTTTAAACTTTAATGGATTTTGAAATATTATTTTAAAGGACTTTTTTAAATTTCAAGGATTTTTTGCTAAAATTTAGCTGATTTTCAAATTTTAGCGAATTTTTTCGAAATTTTAAAACATTTGTTTAGAATTTCAAATTTTTTTTTTAAATATTTTACTTTTTTTTTTATTTTCAAAATTTAATATTTATATAAAAATTTAATGAATTTTCGAATTTCAAATAATTTTCTAATTATAATGAAATTTTTCAAAGATCAACGGATTATCAAAATTTAACAAATTTAAAGGATTTTTTAAATTTTAACGGATTTTAACGAATTTTCTCAGTTTAAAGGATTGTTTAACAACAGATTTCTTTTATATTTTAACAAATCTTTCGAAATATAACGGATTTTTTAAATTTAAAGTATTTTTTAATATAAAGGATTTTTGATGATAACGGATGTTTGAATTATAACAGATTTTTTAATTTAACGGTTTTTTTTCAAAATTTAAAGGGATATTTAATATATTTATTTTAACAGATGGTCAATACTTAACAGAATATTCAAAATTCAACAGATATTCCAATTTCAACGAAACGGATTTTCGCATTTTAAAGGGTTTTTAAAATAATAACAAAATTTAAAATTTTAGAGGATTTTCGAAACTTAAGTTTTTTTTTGTAATTTTAAGGGATACTGAGGGATTTTCGCAATTTAAAGGATTTTTTAAATTTCCACGGATTTTCAAAATTTTACGGATATTCGAATTTTAACGGATTTTTAAATTTTAGCGTTCTTTTCGAAATTTTACGTTTTTATACTCTGATTCCATTGAAAATGGGAAAACAGGATATAATGTTTTTGTTAAAAGTATGTAACAGCAGAAGGAGGCGTACCACACCCTCAAAAGTATAGTTGATTGAGCCCTGTCCGTCCGTCCGTCCGTCTGCCCGTATGTATGAACGCGTCGATCTCAGAACCTTTAAGTGATAGAGACTTGAATTTTTTGTTAGACGCGTATATACGACGCGCATATAGAGTTTGTGTCAGAAAATCGATAAATATTCCTGAATATTTGTTGTCGGTTTAGAACCATATGAAAAATCAGTTATGATTTTTTATCTTTTTTATCTTAAGAGCTAGTGTCCAAATTTCGCATGTAGCTTTATGTATATTTTTACCAATTTCGGTTTTTGTTACATTTGGATACCGGCCTCAAATTTCCCCACAATTTTGAAAATTATTTTCAGTTGCAATATATGGGGTGTTTGGTCTTTTTAAAAAATACATCAATTATTTAAATCATATGGTGAAAGTTTCATCAAAATCCGTTGATAAACACAAAAGTTATTAAACAAAATGTTTGGCTAGATCAACAGCGATTGAACTGCAAAGCGCACACAGACCAGCTGGCGCTTATACATGCTCATTATGTATACATGTGCACACATACATGCAAATGCTCGCGAACAAATTTTCTAAGAACCGCAATTGCCTTTGAGTTTGGGTCGAATTGTGTTCGAATTGTTTTTGCTACCTACTTCCAATTGCCGCTCGCCGCTGTGTGTCGCAGTCGCAGGCGCTGTGTGTCGCTGTGCGAATATGTTTTCGATCTTCTTCTTTAATAGTAACGGAACAATTCTTGTGAGCTTGCAAAAGTGTGCTGGCATAATCTGTGTGTCGAATTTGTTTGCATAATTCCTCTTTGATCGACATTCTTAGTACCATTGGCGTAGATTTAAGTCGCGTGATATGGTTGTACGCGAGTTATGGACTATATTAAGAAAACTAAGGGGGGGGTGGGATTAGGGTATCCCCTAGTCGGGCGCGCCGACTAGAGTCTTCTTACTTGTTTTAAAGTAACCTTGAGCAGATTTTTGTTTAAACTTAAGTGGATTTTCGCATTTGAAAGGATTTTTCAAAATTTAATTTTTTTTTAAATTTTAACGAATACTAACGGCTGCTCACATTTTAAAGGATTTTTTAAATTTCCACGGATTTTCAAAATATAACCGATATTCGAACTTTAACGGACTTTAAACATTTAACGAATTTTCGAATTTAAAAGGATTTTAAAATTTTAGCGAATTTTTTCGAAATTTTAGGGATTTTTTTATAAATTTTCACGGATTTTAACAGATTTTCTCATTCTAAAGAATTGTTTAAATCTGATCAGATTTCCGAAATTCAACGGATTTTCAAATTTCAACGGACTTTTCGAATTTTATGGGGTTTTCAAACTTTAGCGGATTTTTCGAAATTTTACGTTTATTTTTACATTCTAATATAATGGATTTATTATATTTTAACGGATTCTTGAATTTTATCTGATATATGTGTTTTTTACGGATAGTTTTAAGCTTAGCAGATTTTCGAATTTCAACGGTTTTTTCAAAATTTAACAGATTTTTTTAAATTGAACGGATTTTTTTAAATTTAACGGATTCTTTGAATTTTAACGGATTTTTCGAAGTTTTACTGATTACTTTTTCAATATTCACGGATTCTAACGGATTTTTGAATTTGCACGGATTTCTTAAAATATAACGGATTATCAAAATTTAATGGATTTTCGAATTTCAACAAATTTTTCTTCAAATTTCTAAAAGATTTTTGAATTTAAAATTTCAACGGAGTTTTCAAAATATAACGATTTTTCGAAATTTGTGTTGGATAGAAACTATTTTCTACCCAAAATGGACGGAAGTTATATTTAAATTGAAAGATAAAAAACCGCGCCTGTGTGCTTTCACAACAATGGTTTATTTGAGACTAACTTAGATATGGTACCTATCACATAGATATAGTACACGTACTTATCGATACATGTCGCATTGCTAAAGATGATATTTTCAGCAATTTGACGAATCGTTTCAATGAATTTTAATATATTTTAACGGATCTAAGAATTTTAAATTCAAAATAAATTTAATGGATGTTTCTAAATATAATGGATTTTCGAATTACAACTAATTTATTAATTTTAATAGATTTTAGAATTATAATAGATATTTCAAAAATCAACGGATTTTCGAAATTTAACAAATTTTCAAAATTTAAAGGATTTTTTTTAAGTCTTAACGGTTTTTAATGAATTTTCTCAGTTTTAAGGATTGTTTAAATTTAAGCGGATTCTCGAAACTCAACTGATTTTTGAATTTTAACGGATTTTAAAATTTAAAATTTTAACAGATTCTCAAACTTTATCTTATATTTGTTTTTTTAACGGATATTTTTAAATTTACGGGATTTTCAAATTTCAACGGATTTTTTAAAAATTAAAATATATATCGCATTTTAAAGGATTTTTCGAAATATACAGATTCCAACGAATTTTTTAACGGTTTCTTTTTGAACTTTAATGGATTTTGAAATATTATTTTAAAGGACTTTTTTAAATTTCAAGGATTTTTTGCTAAAATTTAGCTGATTTTCAAATTTTAGCGAATTTTTTCGAAATTTTAAAACATTTGTTTAGAATTTCAAATTTTTTTTTTTAAATATTTTACTTTTTTTTTTTATTTTCAAAATTTAATATTTATATAAAAATTTAATGAATTTTCGAATTTCAACTAATTTTCTAATTTTAATGAAATTTTTCAAAGATCAACGGATTTTCAAAATTTAACAAATTTACAAAATTTAAAGGATTTTTTAAATTTTAAAGGTTTTTAACGAATTTTCTCAGTTTAAAGGATTGTTTAACAACAGATTTCTTTTATATTTTAACAAATCTTTCGAAATATAACGGATTTTTTAAATTTAAAGTATTTTTTAATATAAAGGATTTTTGATGATAACGGATGTTTGAATTATAACAGATTTTTTAATTTAACGGTTTTTTTTTCAAAATTTAAAGGGATATTTAATATATTTATTTTAACAGATGGTCAATACTTAACAGAATATTCAAAATTCAACAGATATTCCAATTTCAACGAAACGGATTTTCGCATTTTAAAGGGTTTTTAAAATAATAACAAAATTTAAAATTTTAGAGGATTTTCGAAACTTAAGTTTTTCTTTTTATAATTTTAAGGGATACTGAGGGATTTTCGCAATTTAAAGGATTTTTTAAATTTCCACGGATTTTCAAAATTTTACGGATATTCGAATTTTAACGGATTTTTAAATTTTAGCGTTCTTTTCGAAATTTTACGTTTTTATACTCTGATTCCATTGAAAATGGGAAAACAGGATATAATGTTTTTGTTAAAAGTATGTAACAGCAGAAGGAGGCGTACCACACCCTCAAAAGTATAGTTGATTGAGCCCTGTCCGTCCGTCCGTCCGTCTGCCCGTATGTATGAACGCGTCGATCTCAGAACCTTTAAGTGATAGAGACTTGAATTTTTTGTTAGACGCGTATATACGACGCGCATATAGAGTTTGTGTCAGAAAATCGATAAATATTCCTGAATATTTGTTGTCGGTTTAGAACCATATGAAAAATCAGTTATGATTTTTTATCTTTTTTATCTTAAGAGCTAGTGTCCAAATTTCGCATGTAGCTTTATGTATATTTTTACCAATTTCGGTTTTTGTTACATTTGGATACCGGCCTCAAATTTCCCCACAATTTTGAAAATTATTTTCAGTTGCAATATATGGGGTGTTTGGTCTTTTTAAAAAATACATCAATTATTTAAATCATATGGTGAAAGTTTAATCAAAATCCGTTGATAAACACAAAAGTTATTAAACAAAATGTTTGGCTAGATCAACAGCGATTGAACTGCAAAGCGCACACAGACCAGCTGGCGCTTATACATGCTCATTATGTATACATGTGCACACATACATGCAAATGCTCGCGAACAAATTTTCTAAGAACCGCAATTGCCTTTGAGTTTGGGTCGAATTGTGTTCGAATTGTTTTTGCTACCTACTTCCAATTGCCGCTCGCCGCTGTGTGTCGCAGTCGCAGGCGCTGTGTGTCGCTGTGCGAATATGTTTTCGATCTTCTTCTTTAATAGTAACGGAACAATTCTTGTGAGCTTGCAAAAGTGTGCTGGCATAATCTGTGTGTCGAATTTGTTTGCATAATTCCTCTTTGATCGACATTCTTAGTACCATTGGCATAAATTTAAGTCGCGTGATATGGTTGTACGCGAGTTATGGACTATATTAAGAAAACTAAGGGGGGGTGAGATTAGGGTATCCCCTAGTCGGGCGCGCCGACTAGAGTCTTCTTACTTGTTATAAAGTAACCTTGAGCAGATTTTTGTTTAAACTTAAGTGGATTTTCGCATTTGAAAGGATTTTTCAAAATTTAATTTTTTTTTAAATTTTAACGAATACTAACGGCTGCTCACATTTTAAAGGATTTTTTAAATTTCCACGGATTTTCAAAATATAACCGATATTCGAACTTTAACGGACTTTAAACATTTAACGAATTTTCGAATTTAAAAGGATTTTAAAATTTTAGCGAATTTTTTCGAAATTTTAGGGATTTTTTTATAAATTTTCACGGATTTTAACAGATTTTCTCATTCTAAAGAATTGTTTAAATCTGATCAGATTTCCGAAATTCAACGGATTTTCAAATTTCAACGGACTTTTCGAATTTTATGGGGTTTTCAAACTTTAGCGGATTTTTCGAAATTTTACGTTTATTTTTACATTCTAATATAATGGATTTATTATATTTTAACGGATTCTTGAATTTTATCTGATATATGTGTTTTTTACGGATAGTTTTAAGCTTAGCAGATTTTCGAATTTCAACGGTTTTTTCAAAATTTAACAGATTTTTTTAAATTGAACGGATTTTTTTAAATTTAACGGATTCTTTGAATTTTAACGGATTTTTCGAAGTTTTACTGATTACTTTTTCAATATTCACGGATTCTAACGGATTTTTGAATTTGCACGGATTTCTTAAAATATAACGGATTATCAAAATTTAATGGATTTTCGAATTTCAACAAATTTTTCTTCAAATTTCTAAAAGATTTTTGAATTTAAAATTTCAACGGAGTTTTCAAAATATAACGATTTTTCGAAATTTGTGTTGGATAGAAACTATTTTCTACCCAAAATGGACGGAAGTTATATTTAAATTGAAAGATAAAAAACCGCGACTGTGTGCTTTCACAACAATGGTTTATTTGAGACTAACTTAGATATGGTACCTATCACATAGATATAGTACACGTACTTATCGATACATGTCGCATTGCTAAAGATGATATTTTCAGCAATTTGACGAATCGTTTCAATGAATTTTAATATATTTTAACGGATCTAAGAATTTTAAATTCAAAATAAATTTAATGGATGTTTCTAAATATAATGGATTTTCGAATTACAACTAATTTATTAATTTTAATAGATTTTAGAATTATAATAGATATTTCAAAAATCAACGGATTTTCGAAATTTAACAAATTTTCAAAATTTAAAGGATTTTTTTTAAGTCTTAACGGTTTTTAATGAATTTTCTCAGTTTTAAGGATTGTTTAAATTTAAGCGGATTCTCGAAACTCAACTGATTTTTGAATTTTAACGGATTTTAAAATTTAAAATTTTAACAGATTCTCAAACTTTATCTTATATTTGTTTTTTTAACGGATATTTTTAAATTTACGGGATTTTCAAATTTCAACGGATTTTTTAAAAATTAAAATATATATCGCATTTTAAAGGATTTTTCGAAATATACAGATTCCAACGAATTTTTTAACGGTTTCTTTTTGAACTTTAATGGATTTTGAAATATTATTTTAAAGGACTTTTTTAAATTTCAAGGATTTTTTGCTAAAATTTAGCTGATTTTCAAATTTTAGCGAATTTTTTCGAAATTTTAAAACATTTGTTTAGAATTTCAAATTTTTTTTTTTAAATATTTTACTTTTTTTTTTTATTTTCAAAATTTAATATTTATATAAAAATTTAATGAATTTTCGAATTTCAACTAATTTTCTAATTTTAATGAAATTTTTCAAAGATCAACGGATTTTCAAAATTTAACAAATTTACAAAATTTAAAGGATTTTTTAAATTTTAAAGGTTTTTAACGAATTTTCTCCGTTTAAAGGATTGTTTAACAACAGATTTCTTTTAAATTTTAACGAATCTTTTTAAATTTAAAGTATTTTTTAATATAAAGAATTTTTAATGATAACGGATGTTTGAATTATAACAGATTTTTTAATTTAACGTTTTTTTTCAAAATTTAAAGGGATATTTAATATATTTATTTTAACAGATGGTCAATACTTAACAGAATATTCAAAATTCAACAGATATTCCAATTTCAACGAAACGGATTTTCGCATTTTAAAGGGTTTTTAAAATAATAACAAAATTTAAAATTTTAGAGGATTTTCGAAACTTAAGTTTTTCTTTTTATAATTTTAAGGGATACTGAGGGATTTTCGCAATTTAAAGGATTTTTTAAATTTCCACGGATTTTCAAAATTTTACGGATATTCGAATTTTAACGGATTTTTAAATTTTAGCGTTCTTTTCGAAATTTTACGTTTTTATACTCTGATTCCATTGAAAATGGGAAAACAGGATATAATTTTTTTGTTAAAAGTATGTAACAGGCAGAAGGAGGCGTGCCACACCCCCAAAAGTATATATATTCTTGATCAGGACGACAAGACAAGTTGATTGAGCCCTGTCCGTCTGTCTGTCCGTCAGTCCGTCCGTCCGTCCGTCCGTATGTATGAACGCGTCGGTCTCAGAACCTAATAGCTAGAAACTTGAATTTTTTTTGTTAGGCGCGTATATTGGATGCGCATATCGAGTCTGTTTCAGAAAATCGATAACTATTCCTGAATATTTGCTATCGATTTAAAACCATATGAAAAATCAGGTTTGATTTTTTATTTTTTTCATCTTAAAAGCTAGAGTCCTCAAATTTCGCATGTAGCTTTATGTATATTTTTACCAATTTCGATTTTTGTTACATTTGTTATACCAGCCCAAAAATTTCGCCAAAATTTTTAAAATTAATTTCAGTTCCAATATATATAGTGTTTGGTCTTTTTAAAAACTACATCAATTATTTAAATCATATGGTGAAAGTTTCATCAAAATCCGTTGATAAACATAAAAGTTATTAAACAAAATGTTTGGCTAGATCAACAGCGATTGAACTGCAAAGCGCACACAGACCAGCTGGCGCTTATACATGCTCATTATGTATACATGTGCACACATACATGCAAATGCTCGCGAACAAATTTTCTAAGAACCGCAATTGCCTTTGAGTTTGGGTCGAATTGTGTTCGAATTGTTTTTGCTACCTACTTCCAATTGCCGCTCGCCGCTGTGTGTCGCAGTCGCAGGCGCTGTGTGTCGCTGTGCGAATATGTTTTCGATCTTCTTCTTTAATAGTAACGGAACAATTCTTGTGAGCTTGCAAAAGTGTGCTGGCATAATCTGTGTGTCGAATTTGTTTGCATAATTCCTCTTTGATCGACATTCTTAGTACCATTGGCATAGATTTAAGACGCGTGATATGATTTTACATACGAGTTATGGGTTATGGACTATATTAAAACAAGTAACGAAACTCTAGTCGAGACTGCTCGACTAAGAGATACCCTGAATCCATTGAGCTGTAATACCAATCATTAAGAGCTTCATTTATTCATTAATAGTAAACAACACATGCACACACACACAAACATATGCATGCACGTAATATGCTCACTGCACAGTTTTGCGGCTGCAGCAGAGGCTGTGCTATGGAAACTTTATTGTTTAATAACTTTTTTTCTCGACCTATGTTCTTAATGAAATTTTCGGAGAATGATTATGACATCCAAATGTACCTATTTGCCAAATTTCAAGTCTCTAGTATTTGATATACGTGAGTTATCGATTTTGTTGAATTGTGGGCGAAAGGGGCGTGGCATCAAAAATCCAAAAATGACAAAATGTGCGGACTCAAAATAGCAATCAAACACAACTAGTGCACGATTCTATCTTTAACGGTGTGCACGCCAGACCTCAAAAACAAAGCGATATTTTCGATAGTTATCGATAAAAAAGGAATGGGATGAATTATCGAAAAAAAAAAAATAAACTCGTACAGCGTATGGTATTATCGAGCATTTTGCTTTTTATTTTAAGTCTCTAGCTTTTGTGGTTGCAGAAATCCAGGTGCTTACACGGACGGACGGAAGGACAGACGGACAGGGCTAGTTCAACTCAGCTCATCGAGCTGATCAAGAATATATATACTTTATGGGGTGTGGCACGCCTCCTTCTGCCTGTTACATTTTCAATGGATTCAGGGTATAAAAAACTAAGAGCGGGTGGGATTAGGGTATCCCCTAGTCGGGCACGCCGACTAGAGTTTTCTTACTTGTTTTTTTTTTTTTTTTTAATTTTAAGGAATAATAACATATTTTCGCATTTTAGGATCGTTTAAATCTGCTCGGATTTTCAAATTTCAACGGACTTTAAAAATTTTAAAGGATTTTTGAATTTTAACGGATATTCAAATTTTGGCGGATTTTACGAAATTTTACGTTTCTTTTAACATTTTAATTTAATGGATTTATTATATTTTTAAGGATTCTTGAATTTTATCGGATATTTTTTTTCTACGGATAGTTTTAAATTTAGCAGACTTTCGAATTACAACAGTTTTTTTTTTAAATTTAATTTTTTTTTTTAACTTTATAGGATTTTTGCATTTGAAAGAATTTTTCAAAATTTACAGATTCCAATTATTTTTTTTTTTTAATTTAACGAATTTATTAAATTTTAACGGATTTTTCGAAATTTTACTGATTACTTTTTCAATATTCACGGATTTTAACGTTTTTTTTTTCAATATTTAACGTATTTTAGAATTTCAAAAATGTTGTCTTCAAATTTCTAAAAGTTTTTCGAATTTAACGAGTTTTTTTTAAAACTCAAAGGATTTTAGCGGGTTATTCGATATTACTTTTTATACCTTGATCCCATTGAAAATGGGAAAACAGGGTATAATTTTTTTGTTAAAAGTATGTAACAGGCAGAAGGAGGCGTGCCACACCCCCAAAAGTATATATATTCTTGATCAGGACGACAAGACAAGTTGATTGAGCCCTGTCCGTCTGTCTGTCCGTCAGTCCGTCCGTCCGTATGTATGAACGCGTCGATCTCAGAACCTAATAGCTAGAAACTTGAATTTTTTTTGTTAGGCGCGTATATTGGATGCGCATATCGAGTCTGTTTCAGAAAATCGATAACTATTCCTGAATATTTGCTATCGATTTAAAACCATATGAAAAATCAGGTTTGATTTTTTATCTTTTTCATCTTAAAAGCTAGAGTCTCCAAATTTCGCATGTAGCTTTATGTATATTTTTACCAATTTCGGTTTTTGTTACATTTGTTATACCGGCCCAAAAATTTCGCCAAAATTTTTAAAATTAATTCCAGTTCCAATATATATAGTGTTTGGTCTTTTTAAAAACTACATCAATTATTTAAATCATATGGTGAAAGTTTCATCAAAATCCGTTGATAAACATAAAAGTTATTAAACAAAATGTTTGGCGAGATCAACAGCGATTGAACTGCAAAGCGCACAGAGACCAGCTGGCGCTTATACATGTTCATTATGTATACATGTGCACACATACATTCAAGTGCTCGCGAACAAATTTTCTAAGAGCCGCAATCGCCTTTGAGTTTGGGTCGAATTGTGTTTGAATTATTTTTGCTACCTACTTTGAATTGCCGCTCGGCGCTGTGTGTCGTAGTCGCAGGCGCTGTGTGTCGCTGTGCGAATATGTTTTCGATTCTTCTTCTTTAATAGTAACGGAACAATTCTTGTGAGCTAGCAAAAGTGAGCTGGTATAATCTTTGTGTCGAATTTGTTTGCATAATTCCTCTTTGATCGACATTCTTAGTACCATTGGCATAGATTTAAGTCGCGTGATATGGTTGTACAAACGAGTTATGGACTGACTATATTAAGAAAACTAAGGACGGGTGGGAATAGGGTATCCCCTAGTCGGGCGCGCCGACTAGAGTTTTCTTACTTGTTTTTTTTTTTTTAATTTTAATGGATATTCATTTTAACGAATCTTTTTTTTTTAATTTTAACGGACTTTTCAAATTTCAACGGAGATTTCAAAATAATGGATTTTCGAATTTCAACAAATTTTTCTTCAAATTTCTAAAAGATTTTTGAATTTAAAATTTCAACGGAGTTTTCAAAATATAACGATTTTTCGAAATTTGTGTTGGATAGAAACTATTTTCTACCCAAAATGGACGGAAGTTATATTTAAATTGAAAGATAAAAAACCGCACCTGTGTGCTTTCACAACAATGGTTTATTTGAGACTAACTTAGATATGGTACCTATCACATAGATATAGTACACGTACTTATCGATACATGTCGCATTGCTAAAGATGATATTTTCAGCAATTTGACGAATCGTTTCAATGAATTTTAATGTATTTTAACGGATCTAAGAATTTTAAATTCAAAATAAATTCAAAATTTAATGGATGTTTCTAAATATAATGGATTTTCGAATTACAACTAATTTATTAATTTTAATAGATTTTAGAATTATAATAGATATTTCAAAAATCAACGGATTTTCGAAATTTAACAAATTTTCAAAATTTAAAGGATTTTTTTTAAGTCTTAACGGTTTTTAATGAATTTTCTCAGTTTTAAGGATTGTTTAAATTTAAGCGGATTCTCGAAACTCAACTGATTTTTGAATTTTAACGGATTTTAAAATTTAAAATTTTAACAGATTCTCAAACTTTATCTTATATTTGTTTTTTTAACGGATATTTTTAAATTTACGGGATTTTCAAATTTCAACGGATTTTTTAAAAATTAAAATATATATCGCATTTTAAAGGATTTTTCGAAATATACAGATTCCAACGAATTTTTTAACGGTTTCTTTTTGAACTTTAATGGATTTTGAAATATTATTTTAAAGGACTTTTTTAAATTTCAAGGATTTTTTGCTAAAATTTAGCTGATTTTCAAATTTTAGCGAATTTTTTCGAAATTTTAAAACATTTGTTTAGAATTTCAAATTTTTTTTTTAAATATTTTACTTTTTTTTTTTATTTTCAAAATTTAATATTTATATAAAAATTTAATGAATTTTCGAATTTCAAATAATTTTCTAATTATAATGAAATTTTTCAAAGATCAACGGATTTTCAAAATTTAACAAATTTAAAGGATTTTTTAAATTTTAACGGTTTTTAACAAATTTTCTCAGTTTAAAGGATTGTTTAACAACAGATTTCTTTTATATTTTAACAAATCTTTCGAAATATAACGGATTTTTTAAATTTAAAGTATTTTTTAATATAAAGGATTTTTGATGATAACGGATGTTTGAATTATAACAGATTTTTTAATTTAACGGTTGTTTTTCAAAATTTAAAGGGATATTTAATATATTTATTTTAACAGATGGTCAATACTTAACAGAATATTCAAAATTCAACAGATATTCCAATTTTAACGAAACGGATTTTCGCATTTTAAAGGGTTTTTAAAATAATAACAAAATTTAAAATTTTAGAGGATTTTCGAAACTTAAGTTTTTTTTTGTAATTTTAAGGGATACTGAGGGATTTTCGCAATTTAAAGGATTTTTTAAATTTCCACGGATTTTCAAAATTTTACGGATATTCGAATTTTAACGGATTTTTAAATTTTAGCGTTCTTTTCGAAATTTTACGTTTTTATACTCTGATTCCATTGAAAATGGGAAAACAGGATATAATGTTTTTGTTAAAAGTATGTAACAGCAGAAGGAGGCGTACCACACCCTCAAAAGTATAGTTGATTGAGCCCTGTCCGTCCGTCCGTCCGTCTGCCCGTATGTATGAACGCGTCGATCTCAGAACCTTTAAGTGATAGAGACTTGAATTTTTTGTTAGACGCGTATATACGACGCGCATATAGAGTTTGTGTCAGAAAATCGATAAATATTCCTGAATATTTGTTGTCGGTTTAGAACCATATGAAAAATCAGTTATGATTTTTTATCTTTTTTATCTTAAGAGCTAGTGTCCAAATTTCGCATGTAGCTTTATGTATATTTTTACCAATTTCGGTTTTTGTTACATTTGGATACCGGCCTCAAATTTCCCCACAATTTTGAAAATTATTTTCAGTTGCAATATATGGGGTGTTTGGTCTTTTTAAAAACTACATCAATTATTTAAATCATATGGTGAAAGTTTCATCAAAATCCGTTGATAAACATAAAAGCTATTAAACAAAATGTTTGGCCAGATCAACAGCGATTGAACTGCAAAGCGCACAGAGACCAGCTGGCGCTTATACATGTTCATTATGTATACATGTGCACACATACATTCAAGTGCTCGCGAACAAATTTTCTAAGAACCGCAATCGCCTTTGAGTTTGGGTCGAATTGTGTTTGAATTGTTTTTGCTATCTACTTTGAATTGCCGCTCGGCGCTGTGTGTCGTAGTCGCAGGCGCTGTGTGTCGCTGTGCGAATATGTTTTCGATTCTTCTTCTTTAATAGTAACGGAACAATTCTTGTGAGCTAGCAAAAGTGAGCTGGTATAATCTTTGTGTCGAATTTGTTTGCATAATTCCTCTTTGATCGACATTCTTAGTACCATTGGCATAGATTTAAGTCGCGTGATATGGTTGTACAAACGAGTTATGGACTGACTATATTAAGAAAACTAAGGGCGGATGGGAATAGGGTATCCCCTAGTCGGGCGCGCCGACTAGAGTTTTCTTACTTGTTTCATATGGTTTTAAATCGATAACAAATATTCAGGAATAGTTATCGATTTTCTGAAACAAACTCGATATGCGCGCCCAATATACGCGCCTAACAAAAAAAAATTCAAGTCTCTAGCTCTTATAGGTTCTGAGATCGACGCGTTCATACATACGGACGGACGGACGGACGGACGGACGGACGGACGGACGGACAGACAGACGGACAGGGCTCAATCAACTTGTCTTGTCGTCCTGATAAAGAATATATATACTTTTGGGGGTGTGGCACGCCTCCTTCTGCCTGTTACATACTTTTAACAAAAACATTACACCCTTTTTTCCCATTTTCAATGGGATCAGGGTATAAAAACAGTTATGATTTTTTATCTTTTTTATCTTAAGAGCTAGAGACTCAAAATTTCGCATGTAGCTTTATGTGTATTTTTACCAATTTCGGTTTTTGTTACATTTGGATACCGGCCCCAAATTTCCCCACAATTTTGAAAATTATTTTCAGTTGCAATGTATATGGTGTTTGGTCTTTTTGAAAACTACATCAATTATTTAAATCATATGGTGAAAGTTTCATCAAAATCCGATGATAAACACAAAAGTTATTAAACAAAATGTTTGACTAGATCAACAGCGATTGAACTGCAAGCGCACACAGACCAGGTGGCGCTTATACATCTTCAATTTGTATACATGTGCACACATACATGCAAATGCTCGCGAACAAATTTTCTAAGAACCGCAATTGCCTTTGAGTTTGGGTCGAATTGTGTTCGAATTGTTTTTGCTACCTACTTCCAATTGCCGCTCGCCGCTGTGTGTCGTAGTCGCAGGCGCTGTGTGTCGCTGTGCGAATATGTTTTCGATCTTCTTCTTTAATAGTAACGGAACAATTTTTGTGAGCTTGCAAAAGTGTGCTGGCATAATCTGTGTGTCGAATTTGTTTGCATAATTCCTCTTTGATCGACATTCTTAGTACCATTGGCATAGATTTAAGTCGCGTGATATGGTTGAACGCGAGTTATGGACTATATTAAGAAAACTAAGGGGGGGTGGGATTAGGGTATCCCCTAGTCGGGCGCGCCGACTAGAGTCTTCTTACTTGTTTTTTTTAATTTTAATGGATATTCATTTTAACGAATCTTTTTTTTTTTTAATTTTAACGGGCTTTTCAAATTTCAACGGAGATTTCAAAATAATGGATTTTCGAATTTCAACAAATTTTTCTTCAAATTTCTAAAAGATTTTTGAATTTAAAATTTCAACGGAGTTTTCAAAATATAACGATTTTTCGAAATTTGTGTTGGATAGAAACTATTTTCTACCCAAAATGGACGGAAGTTATATTTAAATTGAAAGATAAAAAACCGCACCTGTGTGCTTTCACAACAATGGTTTATTTGAGACTAACTTAGATATGGTAACTATCTCATAGATATAGTACACGTACTTATCGATACATGTCGCATTGCTAAAGATGATAATTTCAGCAATTTGACGAATCGTTTCAATGAATTTTAATGTATTTTAACGGATCTAAGAATTTTAAATTCAAAATTTAATGGATGTTTCAAAATATAATGGATTTTCGAATTACAACTAATTTATTAATTTTAATAGATTTTAGAATTATAATAGATTTTTCAAAAATCAACGGATTTTCGAAATTTAACAAATTTTCAAAATTTAAAGGATTTATTTTTAAGTCTTAACGGTTTCTAATGAATTTTCTCAGTTTTAAGGATTGTTTAAATTTAAGCGGATTCTCGAAACTCAACTGATTTTTGAATTTTAACGGATTTTAAAATTTAAAATTTTAACAGATTCTCAAACTTTATCTTATATTTGTTTTTTAACGGATATTTTTAAATTTACGGGATTTTCAAATTTCAACGGATTTTTTAAAAATTAAAATATATATCGCATTTTAAAGGATTTTTTGAAATATACACATTCCAACGAATTTTTTAACGGTTTCTTTTTAAACTTTAATGGATTTTGAAATATTATTTTAAAGGACTTTTTTAAATTTCAAGGATTTTTTGCTAAAATTTAGCTGATTTTCAAATTTTAGCGAATTTTTTCGAAATTTTAAAACATTTGTTTAGAATTTCAAATTTTTTTTTTAAATGTTTTACTTTTTTTTTATTTTCAAAATTTAATATTTATATAAAAATTTAATGAATTTTCGAATTTCAACTAATTTTCTAATTTTAATGAAATTTTTCAAAGATCAACGGATTTTCAAAATTTAACAAATTTACAAAATTTAAAGGATTTTTTAAATTTTAAAGGTTTTTAACGAATTTTCTCCGTTTAAAGGATTGTTTAACAACAGATTTCTTTTAAATTTTAACGAATCTTTTTAAATTTAAAGTATTTTTTAATATAAAGAATTTTTAATGATAACGGATGTTTGAATTATAACAGATTTTTTAATTTAACGTTTTTTTCAAAATTTAAAGGTATATTTAATATATTTATTTTAACAGATGGTCAATACTTAACAGAATATTCAAAATTCAACAGATATTCCAATTTCAACGAAACGGATTTTCGCATTTTAAAGGGTTTTTAAAATAATAACAAAATTTAAAATTTTAGAGGATTTTCGAAACTTAAGTTTTTCTTTTTTTAATTTTAAGGGATACTGAGGGATTTTCGCAATTTAAAGGATTTTTTAAATTTCCACGGATTTTAAAAATTTTACGGATATTCGAATTTTATCGGATTTTTAAATTTTAGCGTTCTTTTCGAAATTTTACGTTTTTATACTCTGATTCCATTGAAAATGGGAAAACAGGATATAATGTTTTTGTTAAAAGTATGTAACAGCAGAAGGAGGCGTACCACACCCTCAAAAGTATAGTTGTTTGAGCCCTGTCCGTCCGTCCGTCTGCCCGTATGTATGAACGCGTCGATCTCAGAACCTTTAAGAGATAGAGACTTGAATTTTTTGTTAGACGCGTATATACGACGCGCATATAGAGTTTGTGTCAGAAAATCGATAAATATTCCTGAATATTTGTTTTCGGTTTAGAATCATATGAAAAATCAGTTATGATTTTTTATCTTTTTTATCTTAAGAGCTAGTGTCCAAATTTCGCATGTAGCTTTATGTATATTTTTACCAATTTCGGTTTTTGTTACATTTGGATACCGGCCTCAAATTTCCCCACAATTTTGAAAATTATTTTCAGTTGCAATATATGGGGTGTTTGGTCTTTTTAAAAAATACATCAATTATTTAAATCATATGGTGAAAGTTTCATCAAAATCCGTTGCTAAACACAAAAGTTATTAAATAAAATGTTTGGCAAGATCAACAGCGATTGAAATGCAAAGCGCACAGAGACCAGCTGGCGCTTATACATGTTCATTATGTATACATGTGCACACATACATGCAAATGCTCGCTAACAAATTTTCTAAGAACCGCAATTGCCTTTGAGTTTGGGTCGAATTGTGCTTGAATTGTTTTTGCTACCTACTTCCTATTGCCGCTCGGCGCTGTGTGTCGCAGTGCGAATATGTTTTCGATTCTTCTTCTTTAATAGTAACGGAACAATTCTTGTGAGCTTGCAAAAGTGTGCTGGTATAATCTTTGTGTCGAATTTGTTTGCATGATTCCTCTTTGATCGACATTCTTAGTACCATTGGCATAGACTTAAGACGCGTGATATGATTTAACATACGAGTTATGGGTTATGGACTATATTAAAAAAAACTAAGAGCGGGTGGGATTAGGGTATCTTACTTGTTTTTTTTTTTTTTTTTTTTTTTAATTTTAAGGAATAATAACATATTTTCGCATTTTAAAGGATCGTTTAAATCTGCTCGGATTTTCAAATTTCAACGGACTTTAAAAATTTTAAAGGATTTTCGAATTTTAACGGATATTCAAATTTTGGCGGATTTTACGAAATTTTACGTTTCTTTTAACATTTTAATTTAATGGATTTATTATATTTTTAAGGATTCTTGAATTTTATCGGATATTTTTTTTCTACGGATAGTTTTAAATTTAGCAGACTTTCGAATTACAACAGTTTTTTTTTTAAATTTAATTTTTTTTAACTTTATAGGATTTTTGCATTTGAAAGAATTTTTCAAAATTTACAGATTCCAATTATTTTTTTTTTTTAATTTAACGAATTTATTAAATTTTAACGGATTTTTTCGAAATTTTACTGATTACTTTTTCAATATTCACGGATTTTAACGTTTTTTTTTCAATATTTAACGTATTTTAGAATTTCACAAATGTTGTCTTCAAATTTCTAAAACTTTTTCGAATTTAACGAGTTTTCTTTTAAAACTCAAAGGATTTTAGCCGTTTATTCGATATTACTTTTTATACCTTGATCCCATTGAAAATGGGAAAACAGGGTATAATTTTTTTGTTAAAAGTATGTAAAAGGCAGAAGGAGGCGTGTCACACCCCCAAAAGTATATATATTCTTGATCAGGACAAAAAGACAAGTTGATTGAGCCCTGTCCGTCTGTCTGTCCGTCCGTCCGTCCGTATGTATGAACGCGTCGATCTCAGAACCTAATAGCTAGAAACTTGAATTTTTTTTGTTAGGCGCGTATATTGGACGCGCATATCGAGTCTGTTTCAGAAAATCGATAAATATTCCTGAATATTTGCTATCGATTTTAAACCATTTGAAAAATCAGGTTTGATTTTTTATCTTTTTCATCTTAAAAGCTAGTCTCCAAATTTCGCATGTAGCTTTATGTATATTTTTACCAATTTCGATTTTTGTTACATTTGTTATACCGGCCCAAAAATTTCGCCAAAATTTTTAAAATTAATTCCAGTTCCAATATATATAGTGTTTGGTCTTTTTGAAAACTAAATCAATTATTTAAATCATATGGTGAAAGTTTCATCAAAATCCGTTGATAAACATAAAAGTTATTAAACAAAATGTTTGGCGAGATCAACAGCGATTGAACTGCAAAGCGCACAGAGACCAGCTGGAGCTTATACATGTTCATTATGTATACATGTGCACACATACATTCAAATTTTCTAAGAACCGCAATCGCCTTTGAGTTTGGGTCGAATTATGTTTGAATTGTTTTTGCTACCTACTTTGAATTGCCGCTCGGCGCTGTGTGTCGTAGTCGCAGGCGCTGTGTGTCGCTGTGCGAATATGTTTTCGATTCTTCTTCTTTAATAGTAACGGAACAATTCTTGTGAGCTTGCAAAAGTGAGCTGGTATAATCTTGTGTCGAATTTGTTTGCATAATTCCTCTTTGATCGACATTCTTAGTACCATTGGCATAGATTTAAGTCGCGTGATATGGTTGTACAAACGAGTTATGGACTGACTATATTAAGATAACTAAGGGCGGGTGGGAATAGGGTATCCCCTAGTCGGGCGCGCCGACTAGAGTTTTCTTACTTGTTTTTTTTTTTTTAATTTTAATGGATATTCATTTTAACGAAACTTTTTTTTTTAATTTTAACGGGCTTTTCAAATTTCAACGGAGATTTCAAAATATACCGGATTTTCGAAATTTGACGAATCATTTCAATGAATTTTAACGGATTTTTGAATTTTAAAGTATTTTCAAAATTTAATAGATTTTCAAATTTTAACTAATTTTTTAATTTTAAAAGATTTTCGAATATTAATGGATTTTTCAAAAACTAATGCATTTTCAAAATTTAACAAATTTTCAAAATTTTCAAAATGTAACAAATTTTTAAAATTTAACAAATTTTTAAAATTTAACAAATTTTTAAAATTTAACAAATTTTTAAAATTTAACAAATTTTTAAAATTTAAAGGATTTTAACGAATTTTTCAAGCTTAAAGGATTGTTTAAATCTTAATGGATATTTGAATTTCAACAGATTTTTTTTAATTTAATGGATTTTTGAACTTTACGGGTTGTCAATGGTTAATGGATTTATTAAATTTTAACGGATTCTCGAATATTATCAGATATTTTTAAATCTTAACGGATTTTCAAATTTCAACGAATTGTCTAAACTTAACGGATTTTTTTTAAATTCAACAGGTTTTTGGTTTTTTTTTAAGTTTTAGAGGATTTTTCGAAAATAAGGTTTTTTTTTATACTCTGAATCCATTGAAAATGGAAAATCAGGGAATAATGTTTTTGTGCAAATGTATGTAACAGGCAGAATAGACGTGCCACACCACATAAAGTATATATATTCTTGATCAGCTCGATGAGCTGAGTTGAACTAGCCCTATCCGTCTGTCCGTCTGTCCGTCCGTCCATGTAAACACCTGGATTTCGTAAACCACAAAAGCTAGAGACTTACCATAAAAAGCAAAATGCTCGATAGCTCATCCTATTTCCTTATTATCGATAACTATCGAAAATATCACTTTGTTTTTGAGGCGTGTGTTTGATTGCTTTATTGAATCCGCGCATTTTGTCATTTTTGGATTTTTGATGCCACGCCCCTTTCGCCCACAATTCAACAAAAATGACAACTCTCACATATCAAATACTAGAGACTTGAAATTTGGCAAATAGGTACATTTGAGTGTCATAATCATTCTCCTAATATTAAGAATATAAGTCGAGAAAAAAAGTTATTAAACAATAAAGGTTCCATAGTACAGCCTCTTCTGCAGCCGCATAACCGCGTAGTAAGCATATTACGTGCATTTTCGTGCATGCATATGTTTGTGTGTGTGCATGTACTATTTACTATTGATGAATAAATTAAACTCTTAATTATTGGTATTACAGCTCAATGGATTATATTATTATTATTACTATAGTTTTATTACTTGTTTAATTTTAACGGATACTAACAGATTTTCGCATTTTAAAGGATTTTTTTATGTTTCCACGGATTTTCAAAATTTAACCGATGTACGAATTTTAACAGATTTTCGAAATTTTAATAAGTTTTCAAAACCTAACGGATTTTTTTAAATTATTTTTTCGAATTTCAAAGTTTTTTTTTCAACAGCTTACTGTTTTTTTTTATTTTCGCGGATTTTCGAATTATGACGAATTCAAATTTAATCGGATCTTTGAATTTTAAAGGATTTTCAAAATTTAATGGATATTTAAAAATTTAATGGATTTTCGAATTTCAACTAATGTTTTAATTTTAATAGATTTTAATGGATTTTTTCAAAGATCAAAGGATTTTCAAAATTTAACAAATTATTAAAATTTAAAGGATTTTTTTTTTTTTAATTTTAACGGATTTTAACGAATTTTCTCAGTTTAAAGGATTGTTTAAGCTTTAACGGATATTTTAACAAATTTCTTTTAAATTTTAATGGATCTTTTGAAATATAACGGATTTTTTAAATTTAAAGTATTTTTTAATATAAAGGATTTTTTAATGATAACGGATGTTTGAATTATAACAGATTTTTTAATTTAACGGTTTTTTCAAAATTTAAAGGGATATTTAATATATATATTTATTTAACGGATGGTCAATATTTAACGGAATTTTCAAAATTCAAGAGATATTCGAATTTCAACGAAACGGATTTTCGCATTTTAAAAAGTTTTTAAAATAATAACAAATATTAAAATTTTAGAGGATTTTTCGAAATCTTACGTTTTTTTTGTCAAATTTTATTTTTCGAATTTCAACGAAACGGATTTTCGCTTTTAACAAATTTTTTAAATAATAACCGATATTAAAACTTTAGAGGATTTTCGAAACTTTACGGATATTTGAATTTTAACAGATTTTCAAATTTTAGCGTTTTTTTCGAAATTTTACGTTTTTATACCCTGATTCCATTGAAAATGGGAAAACATGGTACAATGTTTTTCCTAAAAGTATGTAACAGGCAGAAGGAGGCGTGCCACACCCCCAAAAAGTATATATATTCTTGATCAGGACGACAAGCCAAGTTGATTGAGCCCTGTCTGTCCGTTCGTCTGTCCGTATGTATGAACGCGTCGATCTCAGAATCTATAAGAGTTAGAGACTTAAATTTTTTGTTAGGCGAGTATATACGACGCGCATATTGTGTTTGTTTCAGAAAATCGATAACTATTCCTGAATATTTGTTATCGATTTAAAACCATATGAAAAATCAGTTATGATTTTTCATCTTTTTCATCTTAAGAGCTGGAGTAGCTTTATGTATATTTTTATCAATTTCGATTTTTGTTACATTTGGATACCGGCCCCAAATTTCCCCACAATTTTGAAAATTATTTTCAGTTGCAATATATATGGTGTTTGGTCTTTTTGAAAACTACATCAATTATTTAAATCATATGGTGAAAGTTTCATCAAAATCCGTTGATAAACACAAAAGTTATATTAACAAAATGTTTGGCCAGATCAACAGCGATTGAACTGCAAAGCGCACACAGACCAGCTGGAGCTTATACATGTTCATTATGTATACATGTGCACACATACATGCAAATGCTCGCGAACAAATTTTCTAAGAACCGCAATTGCCTTTGAGTTTGGGTTGAATTATGTTCGAATTGTTTTTGCTACCTACTTCCAATTGCCGCTCGCCGCTGTGTGTCGCAGTCGCAGGCGCTGTGTGTCGCTGTGCGAATATGTTTTCGATTCTTCTTCTTCTTTAATAGTAATGGAACAATTCTTGTGAGCTTGCAAAACTGAGCTGGTATAATCTTGTGTCGAATTTGTTTGCATAATTCCTCTTTGATCGACATTCTTAGTACCATTGGCATAGATTTAAGTCGCGTGATATGGTTGTACATACGAGTTATGGACTGACTATATTAAGAAAAATAAGGGCGGGTGGGATTAGGGTATCCCCTAGTCGGGCGCGCCGACTAGAGTTTTCTTACTTGTTTTTAATATTAAGGAATTATAAAAGATTTTCGCATTTTAAAGGATTGTTTAAATCTGATTTCCAAAATTCAACGGATTTTCAAATTTCAACGGATTGTCTGAATGTAACGGATTTTTTTAAATTCAACAGAAAGGGTTTTTAAAATAATAACCAATTTTAAAATTTTAGAGAATTTTTCGGAAATAAGGTTTTTTTTTTATACTCTGAATTCATTGAAAATGGAAAATCAGGGAATAATGTTTTTGTGCAAATGTATGTAACAGGCAGAAAAGACGTGCCACACCACATAACGTATATATATTTTTGATCAGCTCGATGAGCTGAGTTGAAATAGCCCTATCCGTCTGTCCGTCCGTCCGTCCATCCGACCGTCCGTCCGTCTAAACACCTGGATTTCGTAAACCACAAAATTTTAATTTTTTTAAATTTCCACGGATTTTCAAAATTTAACCGATGTTTGAATTTTAACAGACTTTAGAAATTTAACGGTTTTTCGAACCGTTTTTTTTTCGACCGTTTACTGTTTTTTTTTTATTTTCGCGGATTTTCGAATTATGACGAATTCAAATTTAATCGGATCTTTGAATTTTAAAGGATTTTCAAAATTTAATGGATATTTAAAAATTTAATGGATTTTCGAATTTCAACTAATGTTTTAATTTTAATAGATTTTAATGGATTTTTTCAGAGATCAACGGATTTTCAAAATTTAACAAATTATTAAAATTTAACGGATTTTTTTAAATTTTAACGGATTTTAACGAATTTTCTCAGTTTAAAGGATTTTTTAAGTTTTAACGGATATTTCAACAGATTTCTTTTAAATTTTAACGGATCTTTCGAAATATAACGGATTTTTTAAATTTAAAGTATTTTTTAATATAAAGGATTTTTTAATGATAACGGAAGTTTGAATTATAACAGATTTTTTAATTTAACGGTTTTTTCAAAATTTAAAGGGATATTTAATATATATATTTATTTAACGGATGGTCAATATTTAACGGAATTTTCAAAATTCAACAGATATTCCAATTTCAACGAAACGGATTTTTGCATTTTAAAAAGTTTTTAAAATAATAACAAATATTAAAATTTTAGAGGATTTTTCGAAATCTTTCGATTTTTTTTTGTCAACTTTTATTTTTCGAAATTCAACGAAAAGGATTTTTGCTTTTAACAAATTTTTTAAATAATAACCGATATTAAAACTTTAGAGGATTTTCGAAATTTTACGGATATTCGAATTTTAACGGATTTTTAAATTTTAGAGTTTTTTTTTCGAAATTTAACGTTTTTATACCCTGATTCCATTGAAAATGGGAAAACAGGGTATAATGCTTTTGTTAAAAGTATGTAACAGGCAGAAGGAGGCGTGCCACACCCCCAAAAGTATATATATTCTTAATCAGGATGACAAGCCAAGTTGATTGAGCCCTGTCCGTCCGTTTGTCTGTCTGCCCGTATGTATGAACGCGTCGATCTCAGAATCTATAAGAGCTAGAGACTTGAATTTTTTGTTAGGCGAGTATATACGACGCGCATATTGTGTTTGTTTCAGAAAATCGATAACTATTCCTGAATATTTGTTATCGATTGTTATCAAATTTTGCATATAGCTTTATGTATATATTTACCAATTTCGGTTTTTGTTACATTTGGATACCGGCCCCAAATTTCCCTAAAATTTTGAAAATTATTTTCAGTTGCAATATATATGGGGTGTTTGGTCTTTTAAAAAAATACATCAATTATTTAAATCATATGGTGACAGTTTCATCGAAATCCTTTGATAAACACAAAAGTTATATTAACAAAATGTTTGGTCAGATCAACAGCGATTGAACTGCAAAGCGCACAGAGACCAGCTGGCGCTTATACATGTTGATTATGTATACATATGCACACATTCAAATGCTCGCTAACGAATTTTCTAAGAATCGCAATTGCCTTTGAGTTTGGGTCGAATTGTGTTAGAATTGTTTTTGCTGCCTACTTCCAATTGCCGCTCGCCGCTGTGTGTCGCAGTCGCAGGCGCTGTGTGTCGCTGTGCGAATATGTTTTCGATTCTTCTTTAATAGTAACGGAAAAATTCTTGTGAGCTTGCAAACGTGTGTTGGTATAAACTTTGTGTAAAATTTGTTTGCATAGTTCCTCTTTGATCGACATCCTTAGTGCCATTGGCATAGATTTAAGTCGCCTGATATGGTTGTACATACGAGTTATGGACTATATTAAAACAAGTAACGAAACTCTAGTCGAGACTGCTCGACTAAGAGATACCCTGAATCCATTGAGCTGTAATACCAATCATTAAGAGCTTCATTTATTCATTAATAGTAAACAACACATGCACACACACACACAAACATATGCATGCACATAATATGCTCACTGCGCAGTTTTGCGGCTGCAGAAGAGGCTGTGCTATGCAAACTTTATTGTTTAATAACTTTTTTTCTCGACATACGTTGTTAATGAAATTTTCGGGAAATGATTATGACATCCAAATGAACCTATTTGCCAAATTGCAATTCTCTAGTATTTGATATGCGCGAGTTGTCATTTTTGTTGTATTGTGGGCGAAAGGGGCGTGTCATCAAAAATCCAAAAATGACAAAATGTGCGGATTCAATATAGTGATCAAACACAACATAGTGCACGATTTTATCTTTAACGGTGAGCACTCCAGGCCTCAAAAACAAAGCGATATTTTCGATAGTTATCAATAAAAAGAAATGGGACGAGTTATCGAAAAAAAAAATAAACTCGTACAGTGTATGGTATTATCGAGCATTTTGCTTTTTATTTGAAGTCTCTAGCTTTTGTGGTTGCAGAAATCCAGGTGTTTACACGGACGGACGGACGGACGGACGGATGGACGGAAGGACAGACGGACAGGGCTAGTTCAACTCAGCTCATCGAGCTGATCAAGAATATATATACTTTATGGGGTGTGGCACGCCTCCTTCTGCCTGTTACATACATTCGCACAAAAACATTATACCCTGAAATTTCCATTTTCAATGGATTCAGGGTATAATAAAAGAGAATGAGAGGGAATCAGAAAGAATGAGAAAGAACGAATTTCAACGAATTTTTCTTAAAACTCAACGGACTTTAGCGGATTATTCGTTTTTTTTTTTATTTTTTAACGGATATTTAAATTTCAATGAAGTTTTCAAAATAAAACAGATTTTCGAAATTTGACGAATCGTTTCAATGAATTTTAACGGAACTTTGAATTTTAAAGTATTTTCAAAATTTAATGGGCTTTCAAATATTAACTAATTTTTCAATTTTAATAGATTTTCGAATTTTAATTGATTTTTAAAAATTTAATATATTTTCAAAATTTGAAGAATTTTTTTAAAATTTTAACGGTTTCAAACGAATTTTCTCAGCTTAAAGGATTGTTTAAATTTTAGCGGATTTTCGAAATTTAACGGAATTGTTTTTTTAATGGATATTTTTAAATTTATCGAATTTTCGAATTTCAACGAATTTTTCAAAAATTAACAGATTTATTGTTTCTCATTTTAAAAGATTTTTCGAAATATACAGATTCCAACGGATTTTTTAGCGGTTTCTTTTTAAATTTTAATGGATTTTGGAATATAAACGAATTTCCACATTTTAAAGGATTTTTTAAATTTTTGGCAAATTTTCCAAATGTTTCAAAATTTAACGGATTTTTCAAATTTTTTTTCGAATTTCAACGTTTTTTTTTCAACAGTTTTCTGTTTTTTTTATTTTCACGGATTTTCGAATTATAACGAATTTAAATTTTGATTTTTAAAGGATTTTCGAAAATTAATGGATATTTAAGAATTTAATGGATTTTCAAATTTCAACAGATTTTCGAAAGGATTTTTTAAATTTCCACGGATTTTCAAAATTTAACCGATGTTCGATTTTTAATGGACTTTAGAAATCTAACAGATTTTCAAATTTTAGCAAATTGTTTCAAAAATTTAAAAAGTTTTCAAAATTAATCGGATTTTTTAATTTTTTATACCCTGATCCCATTGAAAATGGGAAAAAAGGGTATAATGTTTTTGTTAAAAGTATGTAACAGGCAGAAGGAGGCGTGCCACACCCCAAAAGGATATATATTCTTGATCAGGAGGATAAGACAAGTTGATTGAGCCCTGTCCGTCCGTCCGTCCGTCCGTCCGTATGTATGAACGCGTCGATCTCAGAACCTATAAGAGCTTTGAATTTTTTTTTGTTAGGCGCGTATATTGGACGCGCATATCGAGTTTGTTTCAGAAAATCGATAACTATTCCTGAATATTTGTTATCGATTTAAAACCATATGAAAAATCAGTTATGATTTTTTATCTTAAGAGCTAGAGACTCCAAATTTCGCATGTAGCTTTATGTGTATTTTTACCAATTTCGGTTTTTGTTACATTTGGATACCGGCCCCAAATTTCCCCACAATTTTGAAAATTATTTTCAGTTGCAATATATATGGTGTTTGGTCTTTTTGAAAACTAAATCAATTATTTAAATCATATGGTGAAAGTTTCATCAAAATCCGTTGATAAACACAAAAGTTATATTAACAAAATGTTTGGCTAGATCAACAGCGATTGAACTGCAAAGCGCACACAGACCAGCTGGCGCTTATACATGTTCAATTTGTATACATGTGCACACATACATGCAAATGCTCGCGAACAAATTTTCTAAGAACCGCAATTGCCTTTGAGTTTGGGTCGAATTGTGTTCGAATTGTTTTTGCTACCTACTTCCAATTGCCGCTCGGCGCTGTGTGTCGCTGTGCGAATATGTTTTCGATTCTTATTCTTTAATAGTAACGGAACAATTCTTGTGAGCTTGCAAAAGTGTGCTGGTATAATCTTTGTGTCGAATTTGTTTGCATAATTCCTCTTTGATCGACATTCTTAGTACCATTGGCACATACTTAAGTTGCGTGATATGGTTGTACATACGAGTTATGGACTATATTAAGAAAACTATGGGGGGTGGGATTAGGGTATCCCCTAGTCGAGCGCGCCGACTAGAGTTTTCTTACTTGTTTTTTTTTTTCACGGATTTTAAAATTTTGACGAATTTAAATTTAACGGATATTCGATTTTTAAAGGACTTTCGAAAATTAATGGATATTTAAGAATTTAATGGATTTTCGAATTTCAACAGATTTTCGGAAGGATTTTTTTAAATTTCCACGGATTTTCAAAATTTAACCGATGTTCGATTTTTAACGGACTTTAGAAATTTAACAGATTTTCAAGTTTTAGGAAATTGTTTCAAAAATTTAAAAAGTTTTCAAAATTAAACGGATTTTTTAATTTTTTTTTTTTTTAATTTAAAAGTTTTTTTTCAACATTTTGGTGTTTTTTTTTCATTTTCACAGATTTTTGAATTTTGACGAATTGTTTCAAATTTAACGGATCTTTGAATTTGAAAGGATTTTCAAAATTTAATGAATATTTAATAATTAAATGGATTTTCGAATTTTAAATAATTTTTAAATTTTAATAGATTTTAGAATTTTAACGGATTTTAACGGACTTAACGGATTTTTAAAATTTCCACGGATTTCCGAATTTTAACGGCTTTTAATTCAATGGATTTATTCAATTTTAACGGATTCTCGAATATTATCGGATATTTGTTTTTTAACGGATATTTTTTAATTTAGCGGATTTTCGAATAATTTAGCGAATTTTTCAAATATTTAACAAGTTTTCAAAATTAAACGGATTTTTTAAATTTTTTTTTTAATTTTTTTTTCAACATTTTACTGTTTTATTTTTTTCACGGATTTTAAAATTTTGACGAATTTAAATTTAACGGATATGTGATTTTTAAAGGATTTTCGAAATTTAATGGATATTTAATAATTTAATGGATTTTCAATTTTTAATGGATTTCTTAAATTTTAACGGATTCTCAAACTTTATCTGATTTTTTTAAGGTTTTTTTTTTTTTAAATTTTAATGGATTTTGGAATATAAACGAATTTGCACATTTTAAAGGAATTTTAAATTTAAAGAATTTTTATAATTATAGCTGATTTTAAAATTTTGGCAAATTTTCCACATTTTTCAAAATTTAACGGATTTTTAAAATTTTTTTTTCGAATTTCAAATTTTTTTTTTCAACAGTTTACTGTTTTTTTTTTTTTTTTTTTTTCACGGATTTACGAATTATGACGAATTTAACTTTAACGGATATTTGATTTTTAAAGGATTTTCGAAAATTAATGGATATTTAAGAATTTAATGGATTTTCAAATTTCAAATTTAGCAAATTGTTTCAAAAATTTAAAAAGTTTTCAAAATTAAACGGATTTTTTAATTTTTTTTTTTTAATTTAAAAGTTTTTTTTTCAACATTTTGGTGTTTTTTTTTTTCATTTTCACAGATTTTTGAATTTTGACGAATTGTTTCAAATTTAACGGATCTTTGAATTTGAAAGGATTTTCAAAATTTAATGAATACTTAATAATTTAATGGATTTTCGAATTTCAACTAATTTTTAAATTTTAATAGATTTTAGAATTTTTACGGATTTTAACGGACTTAACGGATTTTTAAAATTTCCACGGATTTTCGAATCTTAACGGCTTTTAATTCAATGGATTTATTCAATTTTAACGGATTCTCGAATATTATCGGATATTTGTTTTTTAACGGATATTTTTTAATTTATCGGATTTTCGAATAATTTAGCGAATTTTTCAAATATTTAACAAGTTTTCAAAATTAAACGGATTTTTTTAAATATTTTTTTTTTTTGAATTTCAAAGCTTTTTTTTCAACATTTTACTGTTTTTTTTCTTTTTTCACGGATTTTAAAATTTTGATGAATTTAAATTTAACGGATATGTGATTTTTAAAGGATTTTCGAAATTTAATGGATATTTAATAATTTAATGGATTTTCAAATTTCAACTAATTTTTTAATTTTAATAGATTTTAGAATTTCAACGGATTTTATTGATTTTTTTTAAATTTCCACGGATTTTCAAAATATTAAGGATATTCGAATTTTAAAAGATTTTTAAGTTTTAGCGGTTTTTCGAAATTTTCTGTTTTTTCATAATGAGTTGGAGAGTGTGCGTGGGGAAAAATAGTGAGCGAAAGAGAATAAGATAGGCTGAGAGAGAGAGAGAGAACGACAGAGAATGAGAGAGATAAGAAAATTAGAGTGAGAAACACAGAAATTGAATGAAAACGAGAGAGAATGAGAGGGAATCAGAAAGAATGAGAAAGAACGAATTTCAACGAATTTTTCTTAAAACTCAACGGACTTTAGCGGATTATTCGTTTTTTTTTTTTTTATTTTTTAACGGATATTTAAATTTCAATGAAGTTTTCAAAATAAAACAGATTTTCGAAATTTGACGAATCGTTTCAATGAATTTTAACGGAACTTTGAATTTTAAAGTATTTTCAAAATTTAATGGGCTTTCAAATATTAACTAATTTTTCAATTTTAATAGATTTTCGAATTTTAATTCATTTTTAAAAATTTAATATATTTTCAAAATTTGAAGAATTTTTTTAAAATTTTAACGGTTTCAAACGAATTTTCTCAGCTTAAAGGATTGTTTAAATTTTAGCGGATTTTCGAAATTTAACGGAATTGTTTTTTTAATGGATATTTTTAAATTTATCAAATTTTCGAATTTCAACGGATTTTTCAAAAATTAACAGATTTATTGTTTCTCATTTTAAAAGATTTTTGGAAATATACAGATTCCAACGGATTTTTTAACGGTTTCTTTTTACATTTTAATGAATTTTGGAATATAAACGAATTTCCACATTTTAAATTTAAAGGATTTTTTATAAATTTAGCTGATTTTAAAATTTTAGCAAATTTTCCACATTTTTCAAAATTTAACGGATTTTTAAATTTTTTTTTTTTCGAATTTCAAAGTTTTTTTTTTAACAGTTTATTGTTTTTTTTTTTTTTTTATTTTCACGGATTTACGAATTATGACGAATTTAAATTTAACGGATATTTGATTTTTAAAGGATTTTCGAAAATTAATGGATATTTAAGAATTTAATGGATTTTCAAATTTCAACAGATTTTCGGAAGGATTTTTTTAAATTTCCACGGATTTTCAAAATTTAACCGATGTTCGATTTTTAACGGACTTTAGAAATTTAACAGATTTTCAAATTTTAGCAAATTGTTTCAAAAATTTAAAAAGTTTTCAAAATTAAACGGATTTGTTAATTTTTTTTTTTTTTAATTTAAAAGTTTTTTTTTCAACATTTTGGTGTTTTTTTTTTTTTTATTTTCACAGATTTTTGAATTTTGACGAATTGTTTCAAATTTAACGGATCTTTGAATTTGAAAGGATTTTCAAAATTTAATGAATACTTAATAATTTAATGGATTTTCGAATTTCAACTAATTTTTAAATTTTAATAGATTTTAGAATTTTAACGGATTTTAACGGACTTAACGGATTTTTAAAATTTCCACGGATTTTCGAATTTTAACGGCTTTTAATTCAATGGATTTATTCAATTTCAACGGATTCTCGAATATTATCGGATATTTGTTTTTTAACGGATATTTTTTAATTTAGCGGATTTTCGAATAATTTAGCGAATTTTTCAAATATTTAACAAGTTTTCAAAATTAAACGGATTTTTAAATTTTTTTTTTTAATTTCAAAGTTTTTTTTTTCAACATTTTACTGTTTTATTTTTTTCACGGATTTTAAAATTTTGATGAATTTAAATTTAATGGATATGTGATTTTTAAAGGATTTTCGAAATTTAATGGATATTTAATAATTTAATGGATTTTCAATTTTTAATGGATTTCTTAAATTTTAACGGATTCTCAAACTTTATCTGATTTTTTAACGGTTTTTTTTTAAATTTTAATGGATTTTGGAATATAAACGAATTTCCACATTTTAAAGGAATTTTAAATTTAAAGGATTTTTATAATTATAGCTGATTTTAAAATTTTGGCAAATTTTCCATATTTTTCAAAATTTAACGGATTTTTAAAATTTTTTTTTCGAATTTCAAAGTTTTTTTTTCAACAGTTTACTGTTTTTTTTTTTTTTCACGGATTTACGAATTATGACGAATTTAACTTTAACGGATATTTGATTTTTAAAGGATTTTCGAAAATTAATGGATATTTAAGAATTTAATGGATTTTCAAATTTCAAATTTAGCAAATTGTTTCAAAAATTTAAAAAGTTTTCAAAATTAAACGGATTTTTTAATTTTTTTTTTTTTTAATTTAAAAGTTTTTTTTTCAACATTTTGGTGTTTTTTTTTTTTCATTTTCACAGATTTTTGAATTTTGACGAATTGTTTCAAATTTAACGGATCTTTGAATTTGAAAGGATTTTCGAAATTTAATGAATACTTAAAAATTTAATGGATTTTCGAATTTCAACTAATTTTTTAATTTTAATAGATTTTAGAATTTCAACGGATTTTATTGATTTTTTTTTTAAATTTCCACGGATTTTCAAAATATTAAGGATATTCGAATTTTAACAGATTTTTAAGTTTTAGCGGGTTTTCGAAATTTTTTGTTTTTATACCCTGAATCCATTGAAAATGGAAATTTCAGGGTATAATGTTTTTGTGAAAATGTATGTAACAGGCAGAAGGAGGCGTGCCACACCCCATAAAGTATAAATATTTTTGATCAGCTCGATGAGCTGAGTTGAACTAGCCCTGTCCGTCTGTCCGTCCGTCCGCCCGTCCGTCCGTGTAAACACCTGGATTTCTGCAACCACAAAAGCTAGAGACTTCAAATAAAAAGCAAAATGCTCGATAATACCATACGCTGTACGAGTTAATTTTTTTTTTTTCGATAACTCGTCCCATTTCTTTTTTATCGATAACTATCGAAAATATCGCTTTGTTTTTGAGGTCTGGCGTGCTCACCGTTAAAGATAGAATCGTGCACTAAGTTGTGTTTGATTGCTATATTGAATCCGCACATTTTGTCATTTTTGGATTTTTGATGCCACGCCCCTTTCGCCCACAATTTAACAAAAACGATAACTCACGTATATCAAATACTAGAGACTTGAAATTCGGCAAATAGGTACATTTGAATGTCATAAACATTCCCCGAAAATTTCATTAAGAACGTATGTCGAGAAAAAAAGTTATTAAACAATAAAGTTTGCATAGCACAGCCTCTTCTGCAGCCGCAAAACTGCGCAGTCAGCATATTACGTGCATGCATATGTTTGTGGGTGTGTGTGCTTGTGTTGGTTACTATTAATGAATAAATGAAACTTTTTATGATTGGTATTACAGCTCAATGGATTCAGGGTATCTCTTAGTCGAGCAGTCTCGACTAGAGTTTAGTTACTTGTTTTCATAATGAGTTGGAGAGTGTGCGTGGGGAAAGATAGTGAGCGAAAGAGAATAAGATAGGCTGAGAGAGAGAGAATGACAGAGAATGAGAGAGATAAGCAAATTAGAGTGAGAAATACAGAAATTGAATGAAAACGAGAGAGAATGAGAGGGAATCAGAAATAATGAGAAAGAACGAATTTCAACAAATTTTTCTTAAAACTCAACGGATTTTAGCGGATTATTCGTTTTTTATACCCTGATACCATTGAAAATGGGAAAAAAGGGTATAATGTTTTTGTTAAAAGTATGTAACAGGCAGAAGGAGGCGTACCACACCCCCAAAAGTATATATATTCTTGATCAGGACGACAAGACAAGTTGATTGAGCCCTGTCCGTCTGTCTGTCCGTCCGTCCGTCCGTATGTATGAACGCGTCGATCTCAGAACCTATAAGAGCTAGAGATTTGAATTTTTTTTTGTTAGGCGCGTATATTGGACGCGCATATCGAGTTTGTTTCAGAAAATCGATAACTATTCCTGAATATTTGTTATCGACTTAAAACCATATGAAAAATCAGTTATGATTTTTTATCTTTTTTATCTTAAGAGATAGAGTCTCCAAATTTTGCATGTAGCTTTATGTATTATTTTACCAATTTCGGTTTTTGTTACATTTGGATACCGGCCCCAAATTTCCCCACAATTTTGAAAATTATTTTCAGTTGCAATATATATGGTGTTTGGTCTTTTTGAAAACTAAATCAATTATTTAAATCATATGGTGAAAGTTTCATCAAAATCCGTTGATAAACACAAAAGTTATATTAACAAAATGTTTGGCTAGATCAACAGCGATTGAACTGCAAAGCGCACACAGACCAGCTGGCGCTTATACATGTTCAATTTGTATACATGTGCACACATACATGCAAATGCTCGCGAACAAATTTTCTAAGAACCGCAATTGCCTTTGAGTTTGGGTCGAATTGTGTTTGAATTGTTTTTGCTACCTACTTCCAATTGCCGCTCGGCGCTGTGTGTCGCTGTGCGAATATGTTTTCGATTCTTATTCTTTAATAGTAACGGAACAATTCTTGTGAGCTTGCAAAAGTGTGCTGGTATAATCTTTGTGTCGAATTTGTTTGCATAATTCCTCTTTGATCGACATTCTTAGTATCATTGGCACATACTTAAGTCGCGTGATATGGTTGTACATACGAGTTATGGACTATATTAAGAAAACTATGGGGGGTGGGATTAGGGTATCCCCTAGTCGGGCGCGCCGACTAGAGTTTTCTTACTTGTTTTTTTTTTCACGGATTTTAAAATTTTGACGAATTTAAATTTAACGGATATTCGATTTTTAAAGGACTTTCGAAAATTAATGGATATTTAAGAATTTAATGGATTTTCGAATTTCAACAGATTTTCGGAAGGATTTTTTTAAATTTCCACGGATTTTCAAAATTTAACCGATGTTCGATTTTTAACGGACTTTAGAAATTTAACAGATTTTCAAGTTTTAGGAAATTGTTTCAAAAATTTAAAAAGTTTTCAAAATTAAACGGATTTTTTAATTTTTTTTTTTTTTTAATTTAAAAGTTTTTTTTCAACATTTTGGTGTTTTTTTTTTTCATTTTCACAGATTTTTGAATTTTGACGAATTGTTTCAAATTTAACGGATCTTTGAATTTGAAAGGATTTTCGAAATTTAATGGATATTTAATAATTTAATGGATTTTCAAATTTCAACTAATTTTTTAATTTTAATAGATTTTAGAATTTCAACGGATTTTATTGATTTTTTTAAATTTCCACGGATTTTCAAAATATTAAGGATATTCGAATTTCAAAAGATTTTTAAGTTTTAGCGGTTTTTCGAAATTTTCTGTTTTTTCATAATGAGTTGGAGAGTGTGCGTGGGGAAAAATAGTGAGCGAAAGAGAATAAGATAGGCTGAGAGAGAGAGAGAGAACGACAGAGAATGAGAGAGATAAGAAAATTAGAGTGAGAAACACAGAAATTGAATGAAAACGAGAGAGAATGAGAGGGAATCAGAAAGAATGAGAAAGAACGAATTTCAACGAATTTTTCTTAAAACTCAACGGACTTTAGCGGATTATTCGTTTTTTTTTTATTTTTTAACGGATATTTAAATTTCAATGAAGTTTTCAAAATAAAACAGATTTTCGAAATTTGACGAATCGTTTCAATGAATTTTAACGGAACTTTGAATTTTAAAGTATTTTCAAAATTTAATGGGCTTTCAAATATTAACTAATTTTTCAATTTTAATAGATTTTCGAATTTTAATTGATTTTTAAAAATTTAATATATTTTCAAAATTTGAAGAATTTTTTTAAAATTTTAACGGTTTCAAACGAATTTTCTCAGCTTAAAGGATTGTTTAAATTTTAGCGGATTTTCGAAATTTAACGGAATTGTTTTTTTAATGGATATTTTTAAATTTATCGAATTTTCGAATTTCAACGGATTTTTCAAAAATTAACAGATTTATTGTTTCTCATTTTAAAAGATTTTTCGAAATATACAGATTCCAACGGATTTTTTAACGGTTTCTTTTTACATTTTAATGAATTTTGGAATATAAACGAATTTCCACATTTTAAATTTAAAGGATTTTTTATAAATTTAGCTGATTTTAAAATTTTAGCAAATTTTCCACATTTTTCAAAATTTAACGGATTTTTAAAATTTTTTTTTCGAATTTCAAAGTTTTTTTTTTTTAACAGTTTATTGTTTTTTTTTTTTTTATTTTCACGGATTTACGAATTATGACGAATTTAAATTTAACGGATATTTGATTTTTAAAGGATTTTCGAAAATTAATGGATATTTAAGAATTTAATGGATTTTCAAATTTCAACAGATTTTCGGAAGGATTTTTTTAAATTTCCACGGATTTTCAAAATTTAACCGATGTTCGATTTTTAAAGGACTTTAGAAATTTAACAGATTTTCAAATTTTAGCAAATTGTTTCAAAAATTTAAAAAGTTTTCAAAATTAAACGGATTTGTTAATTTTTTTTTTTTTTTTTTTCAACATTTTGGTGTTTTTTTTTTCATTTTCACAGATTTTTGAATTTTGATGAATTGTTTCAAATTTAACGGATCTTTGAATTTGAAAGGATTTTCAAAATTTAATGAATACTTAATAATTTAATGGATTTTCGAATTTCAACTAATTTTTAAATTTTAATAGATTTTATAATTTTAACGGATTTCCACGGATTTTCGAATTTTAACGGCTTTTAATTCAATGGATTTATTCAATTTCAACGGATTCTCGAATATTATCGGATATTTGTTTTTTAACGGATATTTTTTAATTTAGCGGATTTTCGAATAATTTAGCGAATTTTTCAAATATTTAATATTTTCAAAATTAAACGGATTTTTAAATTTTTTTTTTTAATTTCAAAGTTTTTTTTCAACATTTTACTGTTTTATTTTTTTCACGGATTTTAAAATTTTGACGAATTTAAATTTAACGGATATGTGATTTTTAAAGGATTTTCGAAATTTAATGGATATTTAATAATTTAATGGATTTTCAATTTTTAATGGATTTCTTAAATTTTAACGGATTCTCAAACTTTATCTGATTTTTTAACGTTTTTTTTTTTAAATTTTAATGGATTTTGGAATATAAACGAATTTCCACATTTTAAAGGAATTTTAAATTTAAAGGATTTTTTATAAATTTAGCTGATTTTAAAATTTTAGCAAATTTTCCACATTTTTCAAAATTTAACGGATTTTTAAATTTTTTTTTTCGAATTTCAAAGTTTTTTTTTTAACAGTTTATTGTTTTTTTTTTTTTTCACGGATTTACGAATTATGACGAATTTAAATTTAACGGATATTTGATTTTTAAAGGGTTTTCGAAAATTAATGGATATTTAAGAATTTAATGGATTTTCAAATTTCAACGATTTAACGGTTTCTTTTTACATTTTAATGAATTTTGGAATATAAACGAATTTCCACATTTTAAATTTAAAGGATTTTTTATAAATTTAGCTGATTTTAAAATTGTAGCAAATTTTCCACATTTTTCAAAATTTAACGGATTTTTAAAATTTTTTTTCGAATTTCAAAATTTTTTTTTTTTAACAGTTTATTGTTTTTTTTATTTTCACGGATTTACGAATTATGACGAATTTAAATTTAACGGATATTTGATTTTTAAAGGATTTTCGAAAATTAATGGATATTTAAGAATTTAATGGATTTTCAAATTTCAACAGATTTTCGGAAGGATTTTTTTAAATTTCCACGGATTTTCAAAATTTAACCGATGTTCGATTTTTAACGGACTTTAGAAATTTAACAGATTTTCAAATTTTAGCAAATTGTTTCAAAAATTTAAAAAGTTTTCAAAATTAAACGGATTTGTTAATTTTTTTTTTTTTTTTGAATTTAAAAGTTTTTTTTTCAACATTTTGGTGTTTTTTTTTTTCATTTTCACAGATTTTTGAATTTTGACGAATTGTTTCAAATTTAACGGATCTTTGAATTTGAAAGGATTTTCAAAATTTAATGAATACTTAATAATTTAATGGATTTTCGAATTTCAACTAATTTTTAAATTTTAATAGATTTTAGACTTTTAACGGATTTTAACGGACTTAACGGATTTTTAAAATTTCCACGGATTTTCGAATTTTAACGGCTTTTAATTCAATGGATTTTTTCAATTTCAACGGATTCTCGAATATTATCGGATATTTGTTTTTTAACGGATATTTTTTAATTTAGCGGATTTTCGAATAATTTAGCGAATTTTTCAAATATTTAACAAGTTTTCAAAATTAAACGGATTTTTAAAATTTTTTTTTTAATTTCAAAGTTTTTTTTTTCAACATTTTACTGTTTTATTTTTTTCACGGATTTTAAAATTTTGATGAATTTAAATTTAACGGATATGTGATTTTTAAAGGATTTTCGAAATTTAATGGATATTTAATAATTTAATGGATTTTCAAATTTCAACTAATTTTTTAATTTTAATAGATTTTAGAATTTCAACGGATTTTATTGATTTTTTTTTAAATTTCCACGGATTTTCAAAATATTAAGGATATTCGAATTTTAAAAGATTTTTAAGTTTTAGCGGTTTTTCGAAATTTTCTGTTTTTTCATAATGAGTTGGAGAGTGTGCGTGGGGAAAAATAGTGAGCGAAAGAGAATAAGATAGGCTGAGAGAGAGAGAGAGAACGACAGAGAATGAGAGAGATAAGAAAATTAGAGTGAGAAACACAGAAATTGAATGAAAACGAGAGAGAATGAGAGGGAATCAGAAAGAATGAGAAAGAACGAATTTCAACGAATTTTTCTTAAAACTCAACGGACTTTAGCGGATTATTCGTTTTTTTTTTTATTTTTTAACGGATATTTAAATTTCAATGAAGTTTTCAAAATAAAACAGATTTTCGAAATTTGACGAATCGTTTCAATGAATTTTAACGGAACTTTGAATTTTAAAGTATTTTCAAAATTTAATGGGCTTTCAAATATTAACTAATTTTTCAATTTTAATAGATTTTCGAATTTTAATTGATTTTTAAAAATTTAATATATTTTCAAAATTTGAAGAATTTTTTTAAAATTTTAACGGTTTCAAACGAATTTTCTCAGCTTAAAGGATTGTTTAAATTTTAGCGGATTTTCGAAATTTAACGGAATTGTTTTTTTAATGGATATTTTTAAATTGATCGAATTTTCGAATTTCAACGGATTTTTCAAAAATTAACAGATTTATTGTTTCTCATTTTAAAAGATTTTTCGAAATATACAGATTCCAACGGATTTTTTAACGGTTTCTTTTTACATTTTAATGAATTTTGGAATATAAACGAATTTCCACATTTTAAATTTAAAGGATTTTTTATAAATTTAGCTGATTATAAAATTTTAGCAAATTTTCCACATTTTTCAAAATTTAACGGATTTTTAAAATTTTTTTTTCGAATTTCAAAGTTTTTCTTTTTTTAACAGTTTATTGTTTTTTTTTTTTTATTTTCACGGATTTACGAATTATGACGAATTTAAATTTAACGGATATTTGATTTTTAAAGGATTTTCGAAAATTAATGGATATTTAAGAATTTAATGGATTTTCAAATTTCAACAGATTTTCGGAAGGATTTTTTTAAATTTCCACGGATTTTCAAAATTTAACCGATGTTCGATTTTTAACGGACTTTAGAAATTTAACAGATTTTCAAATTTTAGCAAATTGTTTCAAAAATTTAAAAAGTTTTCAAAATTAAACGGATTTGTTAATTTTTTTTTTTTTTTTGAATTTAAAAGTTTTTTTTTCAACATTTTGGTGTTTTTTTTTTTTCATTTTCACAGATTTTTGAATTTTGACGAATTGTTTCAAATTTAACGGATCTTTGAATTTGAAAGGATTTTCAAAATTTAATGAATACTTAATAATTTAATGGATTTTCGAATTTCAACTAATTTTTAAATTTTAATAGATTTTAGAATTTTAACGGATTTTAACAGACTTAACGGATTTTTAAAATTTCCACGGATTTTCGAATTTTAACGGCTTTTAATTCAATGGATTTATTCAATTTCAACGGATTCTCGAATATTATCGGATATTTGTTTTTTAACGGATATTTTTTAATTTAGCGGATTTTCGAATAATTTAGCGAATTTTTCAAATATTTAATATTTTCAAAATTAAACGGATTTTTAAAATTTTTTTTTTTAATTTCAAAGTTTTTTTTTCAACATTTTACTGTTTTATTTTTTTCACGGATTTTAAAATTTTGACGAATTTAAATTTAACGGATATGTGATTTTTAAAGGATTTTCGAAATTTAATGGATATTTAATAATTTAATGGATTTTCAATATTTAATGCATTTCTTAAATTTTAACGGATTCTCAAACTTTATCTGATTTTTTAACGGTTTTTTTTTTAAATTTTAATGGATTTTGGAATATAAACGAATTTTCACATTTTAAAGGAATTTTAAATTTAAAGGATTTTTTATAAATTTAGCTGATTTTAAAATTTTAGCAAATTTTCCACATTTTTCAAAATTTAACGGATTTTTAAATTTTTTTTTTCGAATTTCAAAGTTTTTTTTTAACAGTTTATTGTTTTTTTTTTTTTATTTTCACGGATTTACGAATTATGACGAATTTAAATTTAACGGATATTTGATTTTTAAAGGATTTTCGAAAATTAATGGATATTTAAGAATTTAATGGATTTTCAAATTTCAACAGATTTTCGGAAGGATTTTTTTAAATTTCCACGGATTTTCAAAATTTAACCGATGTTCGATTTTTAACGGACTTTAGAAATTTAACAGATTTTCAAATTTTAGCAAATTGTTTCAAAAATTTAAAAAGTTTTCAAAATTAAACGGATTTTTTAATTTTTTTTTTTTAATTTAAAAGTTTTTTTTTCAACATTTTGGTGTTTTTTTTTTTCATTTTCACAGATTTTTGAATTTTGACGAATTGTTTCAAATTTAACGGATCTTTGAATTTGAAAGGATTTTCAAAATTTAATGAATACTTAATAATTTAATGGATTTTCAAATTTCAACTAATTTTTAAATTTTAATAGATTTTAGAATTTTTACGGATTTTAACGGACTTAACGGATTTTTAAAATTTCCACGGATTTTCGAATCTTAACGGCTTTTAATTCAATGGATTTATTCAATTTTAACGGATTCTCGAATATTATTGGATATTTGTTTTTTAACGGATATTTTTTATACCCTGAATCCATTGAAAATGGAAATTTCAGGGTATAATGTTTTTGTGCAAATGTATGTAACAGGCAGAAGGAGGCGTGCCACACCCCATAAAGTATATATATTCTTGATCAGCTCGACGAGCTGAGTTGAACTAGCCCTGTCCGTCCGTCCGTCCGTCCGTCCGTCCGTCCGTCCGTCCGTGTAAACACCTGGATTTCTGCAACCACAAAAGCTAGAGACTTCAAATAAAAAGCAAAATGCTCGATAATACCATACGCTGTACGAGTTTATTTTTTTTTTTCGATAACTCGTCCCATTCCTTTTTTATCGATAACTATCGAAAATATCGCTTTGTTTTTGAGGTCTCGCGTGCACACCGTTAAAGATAGAATCGTGCACTAAGTTGTGGTTGATAGCTATATTGAATCCGCACATTTTGTTATTTTTGGATTTTTGATGCCACGCCCCTTTCGCCCACAATTCAACAAAATCAATAACTCACGTATATCAAATACTAGTGACTTGAAATTTGGCAAATAGGTACATTTAGATGTCATAATCATGCCCCGAAAATTTCATTAAGAACATAGATCGAGAAAAAAAGTTATTAAACAATAAAGTTTCCATAGCACAGCCTCTGCTGCAGCCGCAATACTGTGCAGTGAGCATATTACGTGCATGCATATGTTTGTGTGTGTGTGTGTGTGTGCATGTGTTGGTTACTATTAATGAATAAATGAAGCTCTTAATGATTGGTATTACAGCTCAATGGATTCAGGTTATCTCTTAGTCGAGCAGTCTCGACTAGAGTTTAGTTACTTGTTAATTTAGCGGATTTTCGAATAATTTAGCGAATTTTTCAAATATTTAACAAGTTTTCAAAATTAAACGGATTTTTTTAAATGTTTTTTTTTTTTGAATTTCAAAGCTTTTTTTTCAACATTTTACTGTTTTTTTTTTCTTTTTTCACGGATTTTAAAATTTTGATGAATTTAAATTTAACGGATATGTGATTTTTAAAGGATTTTCGAAATTTAATGGATATTTAATAATTTAATGGATTTTCAAATTTCAACTAATTTTTTAATTTTAATATATTTTAGAATTTCAACGGATTTTATTGATTTTTTTTAAATTTCCACGGATTTTCAAAATATTAAGGATATTCGAATTTTAACAGATTTTTAAGTTTTAGCGGGTTTTCGAAATTTTTTGTTTTTATACCCTGAATCCATTGAAAATGGAAATTTCAGGGTATAATGTTTTTGTGCAAATGTATGTAACAGGCAGAAGGAGGCGTGCCACACCCCATAAAATATATATATTCTTGATCAGCTCGACGAGCTGAGTTGAACTAGCCCTGTCCGTCTGTCCGTCCGTCCGTCCGTGTAAACACCTGGATTTCTGCAACCACAAAAGCTAGAGACTTCAAATAAAAAGCAAAATGCTCGATAATACCATACGCTGTACGAGTTTATTTTTTTTTTTCGATAACTCGTCCCATTTCTTTTTTATCGATAACTATCGAAAATATCGCTTTGTTTTTGAGGTCTGGCGTGCACACCGTTAAAGATAGAATCGTGCACTAAGTTGTGTTTGATTGCTATATTGAATCCGCACATTTTGTCATTTTTGGATTTTTGATGCCACGCCCCTTTCGCCCACAATTTAACAAAAACGATAACTCACGTATATCAAATACTAGAGACTTGAAATTCGGCAAATAGGTACATTTGAATGTCATAAACATTCCCCGAAAATTTCATTAAGAACGTATGTCGAGAAAAAAAGTTATTAAACAATAAAGTTTGCATAGCACAGCCTCTTCTGCAGCCGCAAAACTGCGCAGTGAGCATATTATGTGCATGCATATGTTTGTGGGTGTGTGTGCTTGTGTTGGTTACTATTAATGAATAAATGAAACTTTTTATGATTGGTATTACAGCTCAATGGATTCAGGGTATCTCTTAGTCGAGCAGTCTCGACTAGAGTTTAGTTACTTGTTATACCCTGATCCCATTGAAAATGGGAAAAAAGGGTATACTGTTTTTGTTAAAAGTATGTAACAGGCAGAAGGAGGCGTGCCACACCCCCAAAAGTATATATATTCTTGATCAGGACGACAAGACAAGTTAATTGAGCCCTGTCCGTCTGTCTGTCCGTCCGTCCGTCCGTATGTATGAACGCGTCGATCTCAGAACCTATAAGAGCTAGAGACTTGAATTTTTTTTTGTTAGGCGCGTATATTGGACGCGCATATCGAGTTTGTTTCAGAAAATCGATAACTATTCCTGAATATTTGTTATCGACTTAAAACCATATGAAAAATCAGTTATGATTTTTTATCTTTTTATACCCTGATCCCATTGAAAATGGGAAAAAAGGGTATAATGTTTTTGTTAAAAGTATGTAACAGGCAGAAGGAGGCGTGCCACACCCCCAAAAGTATATATATTCTTGATCAGGACGACAAGACAAGTTGATTGAGCCCTGTCCGTCTGTCTGTCCGTCCGTCCGTCCGTCCGTCCGTCCGTCCGTCCGTCCGTCCGTCCGTCCATCCGTCCGTATGTATGAACGCGTCGATCTCAGAACCTATAAGAGCTAGTGACTTGAATTTTTTTTTGTTAGGCGCGTATATTGGGCGCGCATATCGTGTTTGTTTCAGAAAATCGATAACTATTCCTGAATATGTGTTATCGATTTAAAACCATATGAAAAAACAGTTATGATTTTTTATCTTTTTTATCTTAAGAGCTAGAGACTCAAAATTTCGCATGTAGCTTTATGTATTATTTTACCAATTTCGGTTTTTGTTACATTTGATTACCGGCCCCAAATTTCCCCACAATTTTGAAAATTATTTTCAGTTGCAATATATATGGTGTTTGGTATTTTTGAAAACTAAATCAATTATTTAAATCATATGGTGAAAGTTTCATCAAAATCCGTTGATAAACACAAAAGTTATTAAACAAAATGTTTGGCTAGATCAACAGCGATTGAACTGCAAAGCGCACAGAGACCAGGTGGCGCTTATACATGTTCAATTTGTATACATGTGCACACATACATGCAAATGCTCGCGAACAAATTTTCTAAGAACCGCAATTGCCTTTGAGTTTGGGTCGAATTGTGTTTGAATTGTTTTTCCTACCTACTTCCAATTGCCGCTCGCCGCTGTGTGTCGCAGTCGCAGGCGCTGTGTGTCGCTGTGCGAATATGTTTTCGATTCTTCTTCTTTAATAGTAACGGAACAATTCTTGTGAGCTTGCAAAAGTGTGCTGGCATAATCTGTGTGTCGAATTTGTTTGCATAATTCCTCTTTGATCGACATTCTTAGTACCATGGACTATATTAAGAAAACTAAGGGGGGGTGGGATTAGGGTATCCCCTAGTCGGGCGCGCCGACTAGAGTTTTCTTACTTGTTTTCATAATGAGTTGGAGAGTGTGCGTGGGGAAAGATAGTGAGCGAAAGAGAATAAGATAGGCTGAGAGAGAGAGAACGACAGAGAATGAGAGAGATAAGAAAATTAGAGTGAGAAATACAGAAATTGAATGAAAACGAGAGAGAATGAGAGGGAATCAGAAATAATGAGAAAGAACGAATTTCAACGAATTTTTCTTAAAACTCAACGGATTTTAGCGGATTATTCGTTTTTTATACCCTGATACCATTGAAAATGGGAAAAAAGGGTATAATGTTTTTGTTAAAAGTATGTAACAGGCAGAAGGAGGCGTACCACACCCCCAAAAGTATATATATTCTTGATCAGGACGACAAGACAAGTTAATTGAGCCCTGTCCGTCTGTCTGTCTGTCCGTCCGTCCGTCCGTATGTATGAACGCGTCGATCTCAGAACCTATAAGAGCTAGAGACTTGAATTTTTTTTTGTTAGGCGCGTATATTGGACGCGCATATCGAGTTTGTTTCAGAAAATCGATAACTATTCCTGAATATTTGTTATCGACTTAAAACCATATGAAAAATTAGTTATGATTTTTTATCTTTTTATACCCTGATCCCATTGAAAATGGGAAAAAAGGGTATAATGTTTTTGTTAAAAGTATGTAACAGGCAGAAGGAGGCGTGCCACACCCCCAAAAGTATATATATTCTTGATCAGGACGACAAGACAAGTTGATTGAGCCCTGTCCGTCTGTCTGTCCGTCCGTCCGTCCGTCCGTCCGTCCGTCCGTCCGTCCGTCCGTCCGTCCGTATGTATGAACGCGTCGATCTCAGAACCTATAAGAGCTAGAGACTTGAATTTTTTTTTGTTAGGCGCGTATATTGGGCGCGCATATCGAGTTTGTTTCAGAAAATCGATAACTATTCCTGAATATGTGTTATCGATTTAAAACCATATGAAAAAACAGTTATGATTTTTTATCTTTTTTATCTTAAGAGCTAGAGACTCCAAATTTCGCATGTAGCTTTATGAGTATTTTTACCAATTTCGGTTTTTGTTACATTTGGATACTGGCCCCAAATTTCCCCACAATTTTGAAAATTATTTTCAGTTGCAATATATATGGTGTTTGGTATTTTTGAAAACTAAATCAATTATTTAAATCATATGGTGAAAGTTTCATCAAAATCCGTTGATAAACACAAAAGTTATTAAACAAAATGTTTGGCTAGATCAACAGCGATTGAACTGCAAAGCTCACACAGACCAGGTGGCGCTTATACATGTTCAATTTGTATACATGTGCACACATACATGCAAATGCTCGCGAACAAATTTTCTAAGAACCGCAATTGCCTTTGAGTTTGGGTCGAATTGTGTTTGAATTGTTTTTCCTACCTACTTCCAATTGCCGCTCGCCGCTGTGTGTCGCAGTCGCAGGCTCTGTGTGTCGCTGTGCGAATATGTTTTCGATTCTTCTTCTTTAATAGTAACGGAACAATTCTTGTGAGCTTGCAAAAGTGTGCTGGCATAATCTGTGTGTCGAATTTGTTTGCATAATTCCTCTTTGATCGACATTCTTAGTACCATGGACTATATTAAGAAAACTAAGGGGGGGTGGGATTAGGGTATCCCCTAGTCGGGCGCGCCGACTAGAGTTTTCTTACTTGTTTTCATAATGAGTTGGAGAGTGTGCGTGGGGAAAGATAGTGAGCGAAAGAGAATAAGATAGGCTGAGAGAGAGAGAACGACAGAGAATGAGAGAGATAAGAAAATTAGAGTGAGAAATACAGAAATTGAATGAAAACGAGAGAGAATGAGAGGGAATCAGAAGTAATGAGAAAGAACGAATTTCAACGAATTTTTCTTAAAACTCAACGGATTTTAGCGGATTATTCGTTTTTTATACCCTGATACCATTGAAAATGGGAAAAAAGGGTATAATGTTTTTGTTAAAAGTATGTAACAGGCAGAAGGAGGCGTACCACACCCCCAAAAGTATATATATTCTTGATCAGGACGACAAGACAAGTTAATTGAGCCCTGTCCGTCTGTCTGTCCGTCCGTCCGTCCGTATGTATGAACGCGTCGATCTCAGAACCTATAAGAGCTAGAGACTTGAATTTTTTTTTGTTAGGCGCGTATATTGGACGCGCATATCGAGTTTGTTTCAGAAAATCGATAACTATTCCTGAATATTTGTTATCGACTTAAAACCATATGAAAAATCAGTTATGATTTTTTATCTTTTTATACCCTGATCCCATTGAAAATGGGAAAAAAGGGTATAATGTTTTTGTTAAAAGTATGTAACAGGCAGAAGGAGGCGTGCCACACCCCCAAAAGTATATATATTCTTGATCAGGACGACAAGACAAGTTGATTGAGCCCTGTCCGTCTGTCTGTCCGTCCGTCCGTCCGTCCGTCCGTCCGTCCGTCCGTCCGTCCGTCCGTATGTATGAACGCGTCGATCTCAGAACCTATAAGAGCTAGAGACTTGAATTTTTTTTTGTTAGGCGCGTATATTGGGCGCGCATATCGAGTTTGTTTCAGAAAATCGATAACTATTCCTGAATATGTGTTATCGATTTAAAACCATATGAAACAAGTAAGAAAACTCTAGTCGGCGCGCCCGACTAGGGGATACCCTAATCCCACCCGCCCTTAGTTTTCTTAATATAGCCATTACTCGCATGTACAACCATAGCACGCGACTTAAATCTATGACAATGGTACTAAGAATGTCGATCAAAGAGGAATTATGCAAACAAATTCGACACACAGATTATGCCAGCACACTTTTGCAAGCTCACAAGAATTGTTCCGTTACTATTAAAGAAGAAGAATCAAAAACATATTCGCACAGCGACACACAGCGCCACACGGCTCACAAGAATCGTTCCGTTACTATTAAAGAAGAAGATCGAAAACATATTCGCAAAGCGACACACAGCGCCTGCGACTGCGACACAAAGCGGCGAGCGGCAATTGGAAGTAGGTAGCAGAAACAATTCGAACACAATTCGACCCAAACTCATAGGCAATTGCGGTTCTTAGAAAATTTGTTCGCAAGCATTTGCATGTATGTGTGCACATGTATACAAATTGAACATGTATAAGCGCCACTTGGTCTGTGTGCGCTTTGCAGTTCAATCGCTGTTGATCTAGCCAAACATTTTCTTTAATAACTTTTATGTTTATCAACGCCTCCTTCTGCCTGTTACATAATTTTAACAAAAACATTATACCCTTTTTTCCCATTTTCAATGGTATCAGGGTCTAAAAAACGAATAATCCGCTAAAATCCGTTGAGTTTTAAGAAAAATTCGTTGAAATTCGTTCTTTCTCATTATTTCTGATTCCCTCTCATTCTCTCTCGTTTTCATTCAATTTCTGTATTTCTCACTCTAATTTTCTTATCTCTCTCATTCTCTGTCGTTCTCTCTCTCTCAACCTATCTTATTCTCTTTCGCTCACTATCTTTCCCCACGCACACTCTCCAACTTATTATGAAAAAAACAAAAAATTTCGAAAACCCGCTAAAACTTAAAAATCTGTTAAAATTCGAATATCCTTAATATTTTGAAAATCCGTGGAAATTTAAAAAAAATCAATAAAATCCGTTGAAATTCTAAAATCTATTAAATTTAAAAAATTATTTGAAATTTGAAAATCCATTAAATTATTAAATATCCATTAAATTTCGAAAATCCTTTAAAAATCACATATCCGTTAAATTTAAATTCATCAAAATTTTAAAATCCGTGAAAAAAGAAAAAAAAAACAGTAAAATGTGCAAAAAAAAGCTTTGAAATTCAAAAAAAAAAATATTTAAAAAAATCCGTTTAATTTTGAAAACTTGTTAAATATTTGAAAAATTCGCTAAATTATTCGAAAATCCGATAAATTAAAAAATATCCGTTAAAAAAAAAATATCCGATAATATTCGAGAATCCGTTAAAATTGAATAAATCCATTGAATTAAAAGCCGTTAAAATTCGAAAATCCGTAGAAATTTTAAAAATCCGTTAAGTCCGTTAAAATCCGTTAAAATTCTAAAATCTATTAAAATTTAAAAATTATTTGAAATTCGAAAATCCATTAAATTTTTAAGTATTCATTAAATTTTGAAAATCCTTTCAAATTCAAAGATCCGTTAAATTTGAAACAATTCGTCAAAATTCAAAAATCTGTGAAAATGAAAAAAAACAAGTAAGAAAACTCTAGTCGGCGCGCCCGACTAGGGGATACCCTAATCCCACCCCCCCTTAGTTTTCTTAATATAGTCCATAACTCGTATGTACAACCATATCACGCGACTTAAATCTATGCCAATGGTACTAAGAATGTCGATCAAAGAGGAATTATGCAAACAAATTCGACACACAGATTATGCCAGCACACTTTTGCAAGCTCACAAGAATTGTTCCGTTACTATTAAAGAAGAATCGAAAACATATTCGCACAGCGACACACAGCGCCTGCGACTGCGACACACAGCGGCGAGCGGCAATTGGAAGTAGGTAGCAAAAACAATTCGAACACAATTCGACCCAAACTCAAAGGCAATTGCGGTTCTTAGAAAATTTGTTCGCGAGCATTTGCATGTATGTGTGCACATGTATACAAATTGAACATGTATAAGCGCCACCTGGTCTGTGTGCGCTTGCAGTTCAATCGCTGTTGATCTAGCCAAACATTTTGTTTAATAACTTTTGTGTTTATCAACGGATTTTGATTAAACTTTCACCATATGATTTAAATAATTGATTTAGTTTTCAAAAAGACCAAACACCATATTTATTGCAACTGAAAATAATTTTCAAAATTGTGGGGAAATTTGGGGCCAGTATCCAAATGTAACAAAAACCGAAATTGGTAAAAATACACATAAAGGTACATGCGAAATTTTGAGTCTCTAGCTCTTAAGATAAAAAAGATAAAAAATCATAACTGTTTTTTCATATGGTTTTAAATCGATAACAAATATTCAGGAATAGTTATCGATTTTCTGAAACAAACTCGATATGCGCGCCCAATATACGCGCCTAACAAAAAAAAATTCAAGTCTCTAGCTCTTATAGGTTCTGAGATCGACGCGTTCATACATACGGACGGACGGACGGACGGACGGACGGACGGACGGACGGACAGACAGACGGACAGGGCTCAATCAACTTGTCTTGTCGTCCTGATCAAGAATATATATACTTTTGGGGGTGTGGCACGCCTCCTTCTGCCTGTTACATACTTTTAACAAAAACATTATACCCTTTTTTCCCATTTTCAATGGGATCAGGGTATAAAAACAGTTATGATTTTTTATCTTTTTTATCTTAAGAGCTAGAGACTCCATGTCGCATTTCGCATGTAGCTTTATGAGTATTTTTACCAATTTCGGTTTTTGTTACATTTGGATACTGGCCCCAAATTTCCCCACAATTTTGAAAATTATTTTCAGTTGCAATATATATGGTGTTTGGTATTTTTGAAAACTAAATCAATTATTTAAATCATATGGTGAAAGTTTCTTCAAAATCCGTTGATAAACACAAAAGTTATTAAACAAAATGTTTGGCTAGATCAACAGCGATTGAACTGCAAAGCTCACACAGACCAGGTGGCGCTTATACATGTTCAATTTGTATACATGTGCACACATACATGCAAATGCTCGCGAACAAATTTTCTAAGAACCGCAATTGCCTTTGAGTTTGGGTCGAATTGTGTTTGAATTGTTTTTCCTACCTACTTCCAATTGCCGCTCGCCGCTGTGTGTCGCAGTCGCAGGCTCTGTGTGTCGCTGTGCGAATATGTTTTCGATTCTTCTTCTTTAATAGTAACGGAACAATTCTTGTGAGCTTGCAAAAGTGTGCTGGCATAATCTGTGTGTCGAATTTGTTTGCATAATTCCTCTTTGATCGACATTCTTAGTACCATTGGCATAGATTTAAGTCGCGTGATATGGTTGAACGCGAGTTATGGACTATATTAAGAAAACTAAGGGGGGGTGGGATTAGGGTATCCCCTAGTCGGGCGCGCCGACTAGAGTCTTCTTACTTGTTTATCTTAAGAGATAGAGTCTCCAAATTTTGCATGTAGCTTTATGTATTATTTTACCAATTTCGGTTTTTGTTACATTTGGATACCGGCCCCAAATTTCCCCACAATTTTGAAAATTATTTTCAGTTGCAATATATATGGTGTTTGGTCTTTTTGAAAACTAAATCAATTATTTAAATCATATGGTGAAAGTTTCATCAAAATCCGATGATAAACACAAAAGTTATTAAACAAAATGTTTGGCCAGATCAACAGCGATTGAACTGCAAAGCGCACACAGACCAGGTGGCGCTTATACATGTTCAATTTGTATACATGTGCACACATACATGCAAATGCTCGCGAACAAATTTTCTAAGAACCGCAATTGCCTTTGAGTTTGGGTCGAATTGTGTTTGAATTGTTTTTGCTACCTACTTCCAATTGCCGCTCGGCGCTGTGTGTCGCTGTGCGAATATGTTTTCGATTCTTATTCTTTAATAGTAACGGAACAATTCTTGTGAGCTTGCAAAAGTGTGCTGGTATAATCTTTGTGTCGAATTTGTTTGCATAATTCCTCTTTGATCGACATTCTTAGTACCATTGGCACATACTTAAGTTTCGTGATATGGTTGTACATACGAGTTATGGACTATATTAAGAAAACTATGGGGGGTGGGATTAGGGTATCCCCTAGTCGGGCGCGCCGACTAGAGTTTTCTTACTTGTTTTTTTTTTTTTCACGGATTTTAAAATTTTGACGAATTTAAATTTAACGGATATTCGATTTTTAAAGGACTTTCGAAAATTAATGGATATTTAAGAATTTAATGGATTTTCGAATTTCAACAGATTTTCGGAAAGATTTTTTTAAATTTCCACGGATTTTCAAAATTTAACCGATGTTCGATTTTTAACGGACTTTAGAAATTTAACAGATTTTCAAATTTTAGGAAATTGTTTCAAAAATTTAAAAAGTTTTCAAAATTAAACGGATTTTTTAATTTATTTTTTTTTTTTTGAATTTAAAAGTTTTTTTTTCAACATTTTGGTGTTTTTATACCCTGATCCCATTGAAAATGGGAAAAAAGGGTATAATGTTTTTGTTAAAAGTATGTAACAGGCAGAAGGAGGCGTGCCACACCCCCAAAAGTATATATATTCTTGATCAGGACGACAAGACAAGTTGATTGAGCCCTGTCCGTCTGTCTGTCCGTCCGTCCGTCCGTCCGTCCGTCCGTCCGTATGTATGAACGCGTCGATCTCAGAACCTATAAGAGCTAGAGACTTGAATTTTTTTTTGTTAGGCGCGTATATTGGGCGCGCATATCGAGTTTGTTTCAGAAAATCGATAACTATTCCTGAATATTTGTTATCGATTTAAAACCATATGAAAAAACAGTTATGATTTTTTATCTTTTTTATCTTAAGAGCTAGAGACTCAAAATTTCGCATGTACCGTTATGTGTATTTTTACCAATTTCGGTTTTTGTTACATTTGGATACTGGCCCCAAATTTCCCCACAATTTTGAAAATTATTTTCAGTTGCAATAAATATGGTGTTTGGTCTTTTTGAAAACTAAATCAATTATTTAAATCATATGGTGAAAGTTTAATCAAAATCCGTTGATAAACACAAAAGTTATTAAACAAAATGTTTGGCTAGATCAACAGCGATTGAACTGCAAGCGCACACAGACCAGGTGGCGCTTATACATGTTCAATTTGTATACATGTGCACACATACATGCAAATGCTCGCGAACAAATTTTCTAAGAACCGCAATTGCCTTTGAGTTTGGGTCGAATTGTGTTCGAATTGTTTTTGCTACCTACTTCCAATTGCCGCTCGCCGCTGTGTGTCGCAGTCGCAGGCGCTGTGTGTCGCTGTGCGAATATGTTTTCGATTCTTCTTTAATAGTAACGGAACAATTCTTGTGAGCTTGCAAAAGTGTGCTGGCATAATCTGTGTGTCGAATTTGTTTGCATAATTCCTCTTTGATCGACATTCTTAGTACCATTGGCATAGATTTAAGTCGCGTGATATGGTTGTACATACGAGTTATGGACTATATTAAGAAAACTAAGGGGGGGTGGGATTAGGGTATCCCCTAGTCGGGCGCGCCGACTAGAGTTTTCTTACTTGTTTTTTTTCATTTTCACAGATTTTTGAATTTTGACGAATTGTTTCAAATTTAACGGATCTTTGAATTTGAAAGGATTTTCAAAATTTAATGAATACTTAAAAATTTAATGGATTTTCGAATTTCAAATAATTTTTAAATTTTAATAGATTTTAGAATTTTAACGGATTTTAACGGACTTAACGGATTTTTAAAATTTCTACGGATTTTCGAATTTTAACGGCTTTTAATTCAATGGATTTATTCAATTTTAACGGATTCTCGAATATTATCGGATATTTTTTTTTTAACGGATATTTTTTAATTTATCGGATTTTCGAATAATTTAGCGAATTTTTCAAATATTTAACAAGTTTTCAAAATTAAACGGATTTTTTTAAATATTTTTTTTTTTGAATTTCAAAGCTTTTTTTTGCACATTTTACTGTTTTTTTTTCTTTTTTCACGGATTTTAAAATTTTGATGAATTTAAATTTAACGGATATGTGATTTTTAAAGGATTTTCGAAATTTAATGGATATTTAATAATTTAATGGATTTTCAAATTTCAAATAATTTTTTAAATTTAATAGATTTTAGAATTTCAACGGATTTTATTGATTTTTTTTAAATTTCCACGGATTTTCAAAATATTAAGGATATTCGAATTTTAACAGATTTTTAAGTTTTAGCGGGTTTTCGAAATTTTTTGTTTTTTTCATAATAAGTTGGAGAGTGTGCGTGGGGAAAGATAGTGAGCGAAAGAGAATAAGATAGGTTGAGAGAGAGAGAACGACAGAGAATGAGAGAGATAAGAAAATTAGAGTGAGAAATACAGAAATTGAATGAAAACGAGAGAGAATGAGAGGGAATCAGAAATAATGAGAAAGAACGAATTTCAACGAATTTTTCTTAAAACTCAACGGATTTTAGCGGATTATTCGTTTTTTAGACCCTGATACCATTGAAAATGGGAAAAAAGGGTATAATGTTTTTGTTAAAATTATGTAACAGGCAGAAGGAGGCGTTGATAAACATAAAAGTTATTAAAGAAAATGTTTGGCTAGATCAACAGCGATTGAACTGCAAAGCGCACACAGACCAAGTGGCGCATATACATGTTCAATTTGTATACATGTGCACACATACATGCAAATGCTTGCGAACAAATTTTCTAAGAACCGCAATTGCCTATGAGTTTGGGTCGAATTGTGTTCGAATTGTTTCTGCTACCTACTTCCAATTGCCGCTCGCCGCTTTGTGTCGCAGTCGCAGGCGCTGTGTGTCGCTTTGCGAATATGTTTTCGATCTTCTTCTTTAATAGTAACGGAACGATTCTTGTGAGCCGTGTGGCGCTGTGTGTCGCTGTGCGAATATGTTTTTGATTCTTCTTCTTTAATAGTAACGGAACAATTCTTGTGAGCTTGCAAAAGTGTGCTGGCATAATCTGTGTGTCGAATTTGTTTGCATAATTCCTCTTTGATCGACATTCTTAGTACCATTGTCATAGATTTAAGTCGCGTGCTATGGTTGTACATGCGAGTAATGGCTATATTAAGAAAACTAAGGGCGGGTGGGATTAGGGTATCCCCTAGTCGGGCGCGCCGACTAGAGTTTTCTTACTTGTTTTTTTTCACGGATTTTAAAATTTTGACGAATTTAAATTTAACGGATATTCGATTTTTAAAGGATTTTCGAAAATTAATGGATATTTAATAATTTAATGGATTTTCAAATTTCAACTAATTTTTTAATTTTAATAGATTTTCGAATTTTAATGGATTTTAAAAATCCAACGTATATTCAAAATTTAACAAATTTTCCAAATTTAACACATTTTAAAAATTTAATAAATTTTTAAAATTTAAAGGATTTTTTTTTTTTAATTTTAACGGTTTTAAACGAATTTTCTAAGTTTAAAGGATTATTTAAATTTTAACGGATTCTCAAACTTTATCTTATATATGTTTGTTTTTAACGGATATATTTAAATTTATTGAATTTTCGAATTTCAACGGATATTTCAAAAATTAACAGATATTTTTCGCATTTTAAAGGTTTTTTCGAAATATACAGATTCCAACGGATTTTTTAGCGGTTTCTTTTTAAATTTTAATGGATTTTGGAATATAAACGAATTTCCACATTTTAAAGGATTTTTTAAAATTTTTGCGAATTTTCCAAATTTTTTCAAAATTTAACGGATTTTTAAAATTTTTTTTTCGAATTTCAACGTTTTTTTTTCAACAGTTTACTGTTTTTTTTATTTTCACGGATTTTCGAATTATAACGAATTTAAATTTAACGGATATTTGATTTTTAAAGGATTTTCGAAAATTAATGGATATTTAAGAATTTAATGGATTTTCAAATTTCAACAGATTTTCGGAAGGATTTTTTTAAATTTCCACGGATTTTCAAAATTTAACCGATTTTCAAATTTTAGCAAATTGTTTCAAAAATTTAAAAAGTTTTCAAAATTAAACGGATTTTTTAATTTATTTTTTTTTTTTTAATTTAAAAGTTTTTTTTTCAACATTTTGGTGTTTTTTTTTTTCATTTTCACAGATTTTTGAATTTTGACGAATTGTTTCAAATTTAACGGATCTTTGAATTTGAAAGGATTTTCAAAATTTAATGAATACTTAATAATTTAATGGATTTTCAAATTTCAACTAATTTTTAAATTTTAATAGATTTTAGAATTTTAACGGATTTTAACGGACTTAACGGATTTTTAAAATTTCCACAGATTTTCGAATTTTAACGGCTTTTAATTCAATGGATTTATTCAATTTCAACGGATTCTCGAATATTATCGGATATTTGTTTTTTAACGGATATTTTTTAATTTATCGGATTTTCGAATAATTTAGCGAATTTTTCAAATATTTAACAAGTTTTCAAAATTAAACGGATTTTTTAAAATTTTTTATTTTAATTTCAAAGTTTTTTTTTTCAACATTTTACTGTTTTTTTTTTTTTCACGGATTTACGAATTATGACGAATTTAAATTTAACGGATATTCGATTTTTAAAGGATTTTCGAAAATTAATGGATATTTAATAATTTAATGGATTTTCAAATTTCAACAGATTTTCGGAAGGATTTTTTTAAATTTCCACGGATTTTCAAAATTTAACCGATGTTCGATTTTTAACGGACTTAAGAAATTTAACAGATTTTCAAATTTTAGGAAATTGTTTCAAAAATTTAAAAAGTTTTCAAAATTAAACGGATTTTTTAATTTATTTTTTTTTTTTAATTTAAAAGTTTTTTTTTCAACATTTTGGTGTTTTTTTTTTTCATTTTCACAGATTTTTGAATTTCGACGAATTGTTTCAAATTTAACGGATCTTTGAATTTTAAAGGATTTTCAAAATTTAATGGATACTTAAAAATTTAATGGATTTTCGAATTTCAAATAATTTTTAAATTTTAATAGATTTTAGAATTTTAACGGATTTTAACGGACTTAACGGATTTTTAAAATTTCCACGGATTTTCGAATTTTAACGGCTTTTAATTCAATGGATTTATTCAATTTTAACGGATTCTCGAATATTATCGGATATTTTTTTTTTAACGGATATTTTTTAATTTATCGGATTTTCGAATAATTTTGCGAATTTTTCAAATATTTTACAAGTTTTCAAAATTAAACGGATTTTTTTAAATATTTTTTTTTTGAATTTCAAAGCTTTTTTTTCAACATTTTACTGTTTTTTTTTTTTCTTTTTTCACGGATTTTAAAATTTTGATGAATTTAAATTTAACGGATATGTGATTTTTAAAGGATTTTCGAAATTTAATGGATATTTAATAATTTAATGGATTTTCAAATTTCAACTAATTTTTTAATTTTAATAGATTTTAGAATTTTACCGGATTTTAATGGTTTTTTTAAATTTCCACGGAATTTCAAAATATTAAGGATATTTGAATTTTAACAGATTTTTAATTTTCAGCGGTTTTTTCGAAATTTTCCGTTTTTATACCCTGAATCCATTGAAAATGGAAATTTCAGGGTATAATGTTTTTGTGCAAATGTATGTAACAGGCAGAAGGAGGCGTGCCACACCCCATAAAGTATATATATTCTTGATCAGCTCGACGAGCTGAGTTGAACTAGCCCTGTCCGTCCGTCCGTGTAAACACCTGGATTTCTGCAACCACAAAAGCTAGAGACTTCAAATAAAAAGCAAAATGCTCGATAATACCATACGCTGTACGAGTTTATTTTTTTTCGATAACTCGTCCCATTTCTTTTTTATCGATAACTATCGAAAATATCGCGTTGTTTTTGGGGTCTGGCGTGCACACCGTTGAAGATAGAAACGTTCACTAAGTTGTGTTTGATTGCTATATTAAATCCGCACATTTTTTCATTTTTGGATTTTTGATGCCACGCCCCTTTCGCCCACAATTCAACAAAAACGATAACTCATCAAATACTAGAGACTTGAAATTTGGCAAATAGGTACATTTGGATGTCATAATCATTCCCCGAAAATTTCATTAGGAACGTATGTCGAGAAAAAAAGTTATTAAACAATAAAGTTTGCATAGCACAGCCTCTTCTGCATCCGCAATACTGCGCAGTGAGCATATTACGTGCATGCATATGTTTGTGTGTGTGTGTGTGCATGTGTTGTTTACTATTAATGAATAAATGAAACTGTTTATGATTGGTATTACAGCTCAATGGATTCAGGGTATCTCTTAGTCGAGCAGTCTCGACTAGAGTTTTGTTACTTGTTTCATAATGAGTTGGAGAGTGTGCGTGGGAAAAGATAGTGAGCGAAAGAGAATAAGATAGGCTGAGAGACAGAGAGAACGACAGAGAATGAGAGAGATAAGAAAATTAGAGTGAGAAACACAGAAATTGAATGAAAACGAGAGAGAATGAGAGGGAATCAGAAAGAATGAGAAAGAACGAATTTCAACGAATTTTTCTTAAAACTCAACGGACTTTAGCGGATTATTCGTTTTTTTTTTATTTTTTAACGGATATTTAAATTTCAATGAAGTTTTCAAAATAAAACAGATTTTCGAAATTTGACGAATCGTTTCAATGAATTTTAACGGATCTTTGAATTTGAAAGGATTTTCAAAATTTAATGAATACTTAATAATTTAATGGATTTTCGAATTTCAACTAATTTTTAAATTTTAATAGATTTTAGAATTTTAACGGATTTTAACGGACTTAACGGATTTTTAAAATTTCCACGGATTTTCGAATTTTAACGGCTTTTAATTCAATGGATTTATTCAATTTCAACGGATTCTCGAATATTATCGGATATTTGTTTTTTAACGGATATTTTTTAATTTATCGGATTTTCGAATAATTTAGAGAATTTTTCAAATATTTAACGAGTTTTCAAAATTAAACGGATTTTTTTAAATTTTTATTTTTAATTTCAAAGCTTTTTTTTTCAACATTTTACTGTTTTTATACCCTGATCCGATTGAAAATGGGAAAAAAGGGTATAATGTTTTTGTTAAAAGTATGTAACAAGCAGAAGGAGGCGTGCCACACCCCCAAAAGTATATATATTCTTGATCAGGACGACAAGACAAGTTGATTGAGCCCTGTCCGTCTGTCTGTCCGTCCGTCCGTCCGTCCGTCCGTCCGTCCGTCCGTCCGTCCGTCCGTCCGTCCGTCCGTATGTATGAACGCGTCGATCTCAGAACCTATAAGAGCTAGAGACTTGAATTTTTTTTTGTTAGGCGCGTATATTGGACGCGCATATCGAGTTTGTTTCAGAAAATCGATAACTATTCCTGAATATTTTTATCGATTTAAAACCATATGAAAAATAAGTTATGATTTTTTATCTTTTTTATCTTAAGAGCTAGAGACTCCAAATTTGTATGTAGCTTTATGTGTATATTTACCAATTTCGGTTTTTGTTACATTTGAATACCGGCCCCAAATTTCCCCACAATTTTGAAAATTATTTTCAGTTGCAATATATATTGTGTTTGGTATTTTTGAAAACTAAATCAATTATTTAAGTCATATGGTGAAAGTTTCATCAAAATCCGTTGATAAACAAAAAAGTTATTAAACAAAATGTTTGGCTAGATCAACAGCGATTGAACTGCAAAGCACACAGAGACCAGGTGGCGCTTATACATGTTCAATTTGTATACATGTGCACACATACATGCAAATGCTTGCGAATAAATTTTCTAAGAACCGCAATTGCCTATGAGTTTGGGTCGAATTGTGTTCGAATTGTTTTTGCTACCTACTTCCAATTGCCGCTCGCCGCTGTGTGTCGCAGTCGCAGGCGCTGTGTGTCGCTGTGCGAATATGTTTTCGATCTTCTTCTTTAATAGTAACGGAACGATTCTTGTGAGCCGTGTGGCGCTGTGTGTCGCTGTGCGAATATGTTTTTGATTCTTCTTCTTTAATAGTAACGGAACAATTCTTGTGAGCTTGCAAAAGTGTGCTGGCATAATCTGTGTGTCGAATTTGTTTGCATAATTCCTCTTTGATCGACATTCTTAGTACCATTGGCATAGATTTAAGTCGCGTGCTATGGTTGTACATGCGAGTAATGGCTATATTAAGAAAACTAAGGGCGGGTGGGATTAGGGTATCCCCTAGTCGGGCGCGCCGACTAGAGTTTTCTTACTTGTTTTTTTTCACGGATTTTAAAATTTTGACGAATTTAAATTTAACGGATATTCGATTTTTAAAGGATTTTCGAAAATTAATGGATATTTAATAATTTAATGGATTTTCAAATTTCAACTAATTTTTTAATTTTAATAGATTTTCGAATTTTAATGGATTTTAAAAATTCAACGTATATTCAAAATTTAACAAATTTTCCAAATTTAACACATTTTAAAAATTTAATAAATTTTTAAAATTTAAAGGATTTTTTTTTTTAAATTTTAACGGTTTTAAACGAATTTTCTAAGTTTAAAGGATTATTTAAATTTTAACGGATTCTCAAACTTTATCTTATATATGTTTGTTTTTAACGGATATATTTAAATTTATTGAATTTTCGAATTTCAACGGATATTTCAAAAATTAACAGATATTTTTCGCATTTTAAAGGTTTTTTCGAAATATACAGATTCCAACGGATTTTTTAGCGGTTTCTTTTTAAATTTTAATGGATTTTGGAATATAAACGAATTTCCACATTTTAAAGGATTTTTTAAAATTTTGGCGAATTTTCCAAATTTTTTCAAAATTTAACGGATTTTTAAAATTTTTTTTTCGAATTTCAACGTTTTTTTTTTTCCACAGTTTACTGTTTTTTTTATTTTCACGGATTTTCGAATTATAACGAATTTAAATTTAACGGATATTTGATTTTTAAAGGATTTTCGAAAATTAATGGATATTTAAGAATTTAATGGATTTTCAAATTTCAACAGATTTTCGGAAGGATTTTTTTAAATTTCCACGGATTTTCAAAATTTAACCGATTTTCAAATTTTAGCAAATTGTTTCAAAAATTTAAAAAGTTTTCAAAATTAAACGGATTTTTTAATTTATTTTTTTTTTTAATTTAAAAGTTTTTTTTCAACATTTTGGTGTTTTTTTTTTTCATTTTCACAGATTTTTGAATTTTGACGAATTGTTTCAAATTTAACGGATCTTTGAATTTGAAAGGATTTTCAAAATTTAATGAATACTTAATAATTTAATGGATTTTCGAATTTCAACTAATTTTTAAATTTTAATAGATTTTAGAATTTTAACGGATTTTAACGGACTTAACGGATTTTTAAAATTTCCACAGATTTTCGAATTTTAACGGCTTTTAATTCAATGGATTTATTCAATTTCAACGGATTCTCGAATATTATCGGATATTTGTTTTTTAACGGATATTTTTTAATTTATCGGATTTTCGAATAATTTAGAGAATTTTTCAAATATTTAACGAGTTTTCAAAATTAAACGGATTTTTTTAAATTTTTTTTTTTAATTTCAAAGCTTTTTTTTTCAACATTTTACTGTTTTTATACCCTGATCCGATTGAAAATGGGAAAAAAGGGTATAATGTTTTTGTTAAAAGTATGTAACAGGTAGAAGGAGGCGTGCCACACCCCCAAAAGTATATATATTCTTGATCAGGACGACAAGACAAGTTGATTGAGCCCTGTCCGTCTGTCTGTCCGTCCGTCCGTCCGTCCGTATGTATGAACGCGTCGATCTCAGAACCTATAAGAGCTAGAGACTTGAATTTTTTTTGTTAGGCGCGTATATTGGACGCGCATATCGAGTTTGTTTCAGAAAATCGATAACTATTCCTGAATATTTGTTATCGATTTAAAACCATATGAAAAATAAGTTATGATTTTTTATCTTTTTTATCTTAAGAGCTAGAGACTCCAAATTTCGCATGTAGCTTTATGTGTATATTTACCAATTTCGGTTTTTGTTACATTTGAATACCGGCCCCAAATTTCCCCACAATTTTGAAAATTATTTTCAGTTGCAATATATATTGTGTTTAGTCTTTTTGAAAACTAAATCAATTATTTAAATCATATGGTGAAAGTTTCATCAAAATCCGTTGATAAACAAAAAAGTTATTAAACAAAATGTTTGGCTAGATCAACAGCGATTGAACTGCAAAGCACACAGAGACCAGGTGGCGCTTATACATGTTCAATTTGTATACATGTGCACACATACATGCAAATGCTTGCGAATAAATTTTCTAAGAACCGCAATTGCCTATGAGTTTGGGTCGAATTGTGTTCGAATTGTTTTTGCTACCTACTTCCAATTGCCGCTCGCCGCTGTGTGTCGCAGTCGCAGGCGCTGTGTGTCGCTGTGCGAATATGTTTTCGATCTTCTTCTTTAATAGTAACGGAACGATTCTTGTGAGCCGTGTGGCGCTGTGTGTCGCTGTGCGAATATGTTTTTGATTCTTCTTCTTTAATAGTAACGGAACAATTCTTGTGAGCTTGCAAAAGTGTGCTGGCATAATCTGTGTGTCGAATTTGTTTGCATAATTCCTCTTTGATCGACATTCTTAGTACCATTGGCATAGATTTAAGTCGCGTGCTATGGTTGTACATGCGAGTAATGGCTATATTAAGAAAACTAAGGGCGGGTGGGATTAGGGTATCTCCTAGTCGGGCGCGCCGACTAGAGTTTTCTTACTTGTTTTTTTTTCACGGATTTTAAAATTTTGACGAATTTAAATTTAACGGATATTCGATTTTTAAAGGATTTTCGAAAATTAATGGATATTTAATAATTTAATGGATTTTCAAATTTCAACTAATTTTTTAATTTTAATAGATTTTCGAATTTTAATGGATTTTAAAAATCCAACGTATATTCAAAATTTAACAAATTTTCCAAATTTAACACATTTTAAAAATTTAATAAATTTTTAAAATTTAAAGGATTTTTTTTTTAAATTTTAACGGTTTTAAACGAATTTTCTAAGTTTAAAGGATTATTTAAATTTTAACGGATTCTCAAACTTTATCTTATATATGTTTGTTTTTAACGGATATATTTAAATTTATTGAATTTTCGAATTTCAACGGATATTTCAAAAATTAACAGATATTTTTCGCATTTTAAAGGTTTTTTCGAAATATACAGATTCCAACGGATTTTTTAGCGGTTTCTTTTTAAATTTTAATGGATTTTGGAATATAAACGAATTTCCACATTTTAAAGGATTTTTTAAAATTTTGGCGAATTTTCCAAATTTTTTCAAAATTTAACGGATTTTTAAAATTTTTTTTTCGAATTTCAACGTTTTTTTTTTCAACAGTTTACTGTTTTTTTTATTTTCACGGATTTTCGAATTATAACGAATTTAAATTTAACGGATATTTGATTTTTAAAGGATTTTCGAAAATTAATGGATATTTAAGAATTTAATGGATTTTCAAATTTCAACAGATTTTCGGAAGGATTTTTTTAAATTTCCACGGATTTTCAAAATGTAACCGATTTTCAAATTTTAGCAAATTGTTTCAAAAATTTAAAAAGTTTTCAAAATTAAACGGATTTTTTAATTTATTTTTTTTTTTAATTTAAAAGTTTTTTTTTTCAACATTTTGGTGTTTTTTTTTTTCATTTTCACAGATTTTTGAATTTTGACGAATTGTTTCAAATTTAACGGATCTTTGAATTTGAAAGGATTTTCAAAATTTAATGAATACTTAATAATTTAATGGATTTTCGAATTTCAACTAATTTTTAAATTTTAATAGATTTTAGAATTTTAACGGATTTTAACGGACTTAACGGATTTTTAAAATTTCCACAGATTTTCGAATTTTAACGGCTTTTAATTCAATGGATTTATTCAATTTCAACGGATTCTCGAATATTATCGGATATTTGTTTTTTAACGGATATTTTTTAATTTAGCGGATTTTCGAATAATTTAGCGAATTTTTCAAATATTTAACAAGTTTTCAAAATTAAACGGATTTTTTAAAATTTTTTTATTTTAATTTCAAAGTTTTTTTTTTCAACATTTTACTGTTTTTTTTTTTTCACGGATTTTAAAATTTTGGCGAATTTAATTTTAACGGATATGTGATTTTTAAAGGATTTTCGAAATTTAATGGATATTTAATAATTTAATGGATTTTCAATTTTTAATGGATTTCTTAAATTTTAACGGATTCTCAAACTTTATCTGATTTTTTAACGGTTTTTTTTTTAAATTTTAATGGATTTTGGAATATAAACGAATTTCTACATTTTAAGGGATTTTTTAAATTTAAAGGATTTTTTATAATTTTAGCTGATTTTAAAATTTTGGCAAATTTTCCACATTTTTAAAAAATTTTCGGATTTTTAATATTTTTTTTTTTTCGAATTTCAAAGTTTTTTTTTCAACAGTTTACTATCTTTTTTTTATTTTCACGGATTTTCGAATTATGACGAATTTAAATTTAACGGATATTTGATTTTTAAAGGATTTTCGAAAATTAATGGATATTTAAGAATTTAATGGATTTTCAAATTTCAATAGATTTTCGGAAGGATTTTTTTAAATTTCCACGGATTTTCAAAATTTAACCGATGTTCGATTTTTAACGGACTTTAGAAATTTAACAGATTTTCAAATTTTTTTTTTTGAATTTAAAAGTTTTTTTTTTCAACATTTTGGTGTTTTTTTTTTTAATTTTCACAGATTTTTGAATTTTGACGAATTGTTTCAAATTTAACGGATCTTTGAATTTGAAAGGATTTTCAAAATTTAATGAATACTTAATAATTTAATGGATTTTCGAATTTCAACTAATTTTTAAATTTTAATAGATTTTAGAATTTTAACGGATTTTAACGGACTTAACGGATTTTTAAAATTTCCACGGATTCTCGAATTTTAACGGCTTTTAATTCAATGGATTTATTCAATTTTAACGGATTCTCGAATATTATCGGATATTTGTTTTTTTAACGGATATTTTTTAATTTATCGGATTTTCGAATAATTTAGCGAATTTTTCAAATATTTAACAAGTTTTCAAAATTAAACGGATTTTTTTAAATATTTTTTTTTTGAATTTCAAAGCTTTTTTTTTCAACATTTTACTGTTTTTTTTTTTCTTTTTTCACGGATTTTAAAATTTTTATGAATTTAAATTTGACGGATATGTGATTTTTAAAGGATTTTCGAAATTTAATGGATATTTAATAATTTAATGGGTTTTCAAATTTCAACTAATTTTTTAATTTTAATAGATTTTAGAATTTCAACGGATTTTAATGGTTTTTTTAAATTTCCAAGGATTTTCAAAATATTAAGGATATTCGAGTTTTAACAGATTTTTAATTTTTAGCGGTTTTTCGAAATTGTCCGTTTTTTCATAATGATTTGGAGAGTGTGCGTGGGAAAAGATAGTGAGCGAAAGAGAATAAGATAGGCTGAGAGAGAGAGAGAACGACAGAGAATGAGAGAGATAAGAAAATTAGAGTGAGAAACACAGAAATTGAATGAAAACGAGAGAGAATGAGAGGGAATCAGAAAGAATGAGAAAGAACGAATTTCAACGAATTTTTCTTAAAACTCAACGGACTTTAGCGGATTATTCGTTTTTTTTTTTATTTTTTAACGGATATTTAAATTTCAATGAAGTTTTCAAAATAAAACCGATTTTCGAAATTTGACGAATCGTTTCAATGAATTTTAACGGAACTTTGAATTTTAAAGTATTTTCAAAATTTAATGGGCTTTCAAATATTAACTAATTTTTCAATTAATAGATTTTCGAATTTTAATTGATTTTTAAAAATTTAACATATTTTCAAAATTTGAAGAATTTTTTTAAAATTTTAACGGTTTCAAACGAATTTTCTCAGTTTAAAGGATTGTTTAAATTTTAGCGGATTTTCGAAATTTAACGGAATTCTTTTTTTAATGGATATCTTTAAATTTATCGAATTTTCGAATTTCAACGGATTTTTCAAAAATTAACAGATTTATTGTTTCTCATTTCAAAAGATTTTTCGAAATATACAGATTCCAACGGATTTTTTAGCGGTTTCTTTTTAAATTTTAATGGATTTTGGAATATAAACGAATTTCCACATTTTAAAGGATTTTTTTAAATTTTGGCGAATTTTCCAAATTTTTCAAAATTTAACGGATTTTTAAAATTTTTTTTTTCGAATTTCAAAGTTTTCTTTCAACAGTTTACTGTCTTTTTTTTATTTTCACGGATTTTCGAATTATGACGAATTTAAATTTAACGGATATTTGATTTTTAAAGGATTTTCGAAAATTAATGGATATTTAAGAATTTAATAGATTTTCAAATTTCAACAGATTTTCGGAAGGATTTTTTTAAATTTCCACGGATTTTCAAAATTTAACCGATGTTCGATTTTTAACGGTCTTTATAAATTTAACAGATTTTCAAATTTTAGGAAATTGTTTCAAAAATTTAAAAAGTTTTCAAAATTAAATGGATTTTTTAATTTTTTTTTTTGAATTTAAAAGTTTTTTTTTCAACATTTTGGTGTTTTTTTTTTTTCATTTTCACAGATTTTTGAATTTCGACGAATTGTTTCAAATTTAACGGATCTTTGAATTTGAAAGGATTTTCAAAATTTAATGGATATTTAATAATTTAATGGATTTTCGAATTTCAACTAATTTTTAAATTTTAATAGATTTTAGAATTTTAACGGATTTTAACGGACTTAACGGATTTTTAAAATTTCCACGGATTTTCGAATTTTAACGGCTTTTAATTCAATGGATTTATTCAATTTTAACGGATTCTCGAATATTATCGGATATTTGTTTTTTAACGGATATTTTTTAATTTATCGGATTTTCGAATAATTTAGAGAATTTTTCAAATATTTAACAAGTTTTCAAAATTAAACGGATTTTTTAAAATTTTTTTTTTTAATTTCAAAGTTTTTTTTTCAACATTTTACTGTTTTATTTTTTTTTTTCACGGATTTTAAAATTTTGGCGAATTTAAATTTAACGGATATGTGATTTTTAAAGGATTTTCGAAATTTAATGGATATTTAATAATTTAATGGATTTTCAATTTTTAATGGATTTCTTAAATTTTAACGGACTCTCAAACTTTATCTGATTTTTTAACGGTTTTTTTTTAAATTTTAATGGATTTTGGAATATAAACGAATTTCTACATTTTAAAGGATTTTTTAAATTTAAAGGATTTTTTATAATTTTAGCTGATTTTAAAATTTTGGCAAATTTTCCACATTTTTCAAAATTTTTCGGATTTTTAAAATTTTTTTTTTCGAATTTCAAAGTTTTTTTTTCAACAGTTTACTATCTTTTTTTATTTTCACGGATTTTCGAATTATGACGAATTTAAATTTAACGGATATTTGATTTTTAAAGGATTTTCAAAAATTAATGGATATTTAAGAATTTAATGGATTTTCAAATTTCAACAGATTTTCGGAAGGATTTTTTTAAATTTCCACGGATTTTCAAAATTTAACCGATGTTCGATTTTTAACGGACTTTAGAAATTTAACAGATTTTCAAATTTTTTTTTTTTTGAATTTAAAAGTTTTTTTTTTTCAACATTTTGGTGTTTTTTTTTTTTAATTTTCACAGATTTTTGAATTTTGACGAATTGTTTCAAATTTAACGGATCTTTGAATTTGAAAGGATTTTCAAAATTTAATGAATACTTAATAATTTAATGGATTTTCGAATTTCAACTAATTTTTAAATTTTAATAGATTTTAGAATTTTAACGGATTTTAACGGACTTAACGGATTTTTAAAATTTCCACGGATTCTCGAATTTTAACGGCTTTTAATTCAATGGATTTATTCAATTTTAACGGATTCTCGAATATTATCGAATATTGGTTTTTTAACGGATATTTTTTAATTTAGCGGATTTTCGAATAATTTAGCGAATTTTTCAAATATTTAACAAGTTTTCAAAATTAAACGGATTTTTTTAAATTTTTTTTTTTTAATTTCAAAGCTTTTTTTCAACATTTTACTGTTTTAGTTTTATTTTTCACGGATTTTAAAATTTTGACGAATTTAAATTTAACGGATATGTGATTTTTAAAGGATTTTCGAAATTTAATGGATATTTAATAATTTAATGGATTTTCAAATTTCAACTAATTTTTTAATTTTAATAGATTTTAGAATTTCAACAGATTTTAATGGTTTTTTTTTAATTTCCACGGATTTTCAAAATATTAAGGATATTCGAATTTTAACAGATTTTTAAGTTTTAGCGGGTTTTCGAAATTTTTTGTTTTTTTCATAATGAGTTGGAGAGTGTGCATGGGCGAAAGAGAATAAGATAGGCTGAGATAGAGAGAACGACAGAGAATGAGAGAGATAAGAAAATTAGATTGAGAAACACAGAAATTGAATGAAAACGAGAGAGAATTAGAGGGAATCAGAAAGAATGAGAAGGAACGAATTTCAACGAATTTTTCTTAAAACTCAACGGACTTTAGCGGATTATTCGTTTTTTTTTTTTATTTTTTAACGGATATTTAAATTTCAATGAAGTTTTCAAAATAAAACAGATTTTCGAAATTTGACGAATCGTTTCAATGAATTTTAACGGAACTTTGAATTTTAAAGTATTTTCAAAATTTAATGGACTTTCAAATATTAACTAATAATGGATATATTTAAATTTATCGAATTTTCGAATTTCAACGGATATTTCAAAAATTAACAGATATTTTTCGCATTTTAAAGGTTTTTTCGAAATATACAGATTCCAACGGATTTTTTAACGGTTTTTTTTTAAATTTTAATGGATTTTGGAATATAAACGAATTTCCACATTTTAAAGGAATTTTAAATTTAAAGGATTTTTTATAATTTTAGCTGATTTTAAAATTTTGGCAAATTTTCCACATTTTTCAAAATTTAACGGATTTTTAAAATTTTTTTTTTTTCGAATTTCAAAGTTTATTTTTTCAACAGTTTACTGTTTTTTTTTATTTTCACGGATTTTCGAATTATGACGAATTTAAATTTAACGGATATTTGATTTTTAAAGGATTTTCGAAAATTAATGGATATTTAAGAATTTAATGGATTTTCGAATTTCAACTAATTTTTAAATTTTAATAGATTTTAGAATTTTAACGGATTTAACGGATTTTTAAAATTTCCACGGATTTTCGAATTTTAACGGCTTTTAATTCAATGGATTTATTCAATTATAACGTATTCTCGAATATTATCGGATATTTGTTTTTTAACGGATATTTTTTAATTTATCGGATTTTCGAATAATTTAGCGAATTTTTCAAATATTTAACAAGTTTTCAAAATTAAACGGATTTTTTTAAATATATTTTTTTTTTTGAATTTCAAAGCTTTTTTTTCAACATTTTACTGTTTTTTTTTTTCTTTTTTCACGGATTTTAAAATTTTGATGAATTTAAATTTAACGGATATGTGATTTTTAAAGGATTTTCGAAATTTAATGGATATTTAATAATTTAATGGATTTTCAAATTTCAAATAATTTTTTAAATTTAATAGATTTTAGAATTTCAACGGATTTTATTGATTTTTTTTAAATTTCCACGGATTTTCAAAATATTAAGGATATTCGAATTTTAACAGATTTTTAAGTTTTAGCGGGTTTTCGAAATTTTTTGTTTTTTTCATAATGAGTTGGAGAGTGTGCGTGGGGAAAAATAGTGAGCGAAAGAGAATAAGATAGGCTGAGAGACAGAGAGAACGACAGAGAATGAGAGAGATAAGAAAATTAGAGTGAGAAACACAGAAATTGAATGAAAACGAGAGAGAATGAGAGGGAATCAGAAAGAATGAGAAAGAACGAATTTCAACGAATTTTTCTTAAAACTCAACGGACTTTAGCGGATTATTCGTTTTTTTTTTATTTTTTAACGGATATTTAAATTTCAATGGAGTTTTCAAAATAAAACAGATTTTCGAAATTTGACGAATCGTTTCAATGAATTTTAACGGAACTTTGAATTTTAAAGTATTTTCAAAATTTAATGGGCTTTCAAATATTAACTAATTTTTCAATTAATAGATTTTCGAATTTTAATTGATTTTTAAAAATTTAACATATTTTCAAAATTTGAAGAATTTTTTTTAAATTTTAACGGTTTCAAACGAATTTTCTCAGTTTAAAGGATTGTTTAAATTTTAGCGGATTTTCGAAATTTAACGGAATTCTATTTTTAATGGATATCTTTAAATTTATCGAATTTTCGAATTTCAACGGATTTTTCAAAAATTAACAGATTTATTGTTTCTCATTTTAAAAGATTTTTCGAAATATACAGATTCCAACGGATTTTTTAACGGTTTCTTTTTAAATTTTAATGGATTTTGGAATATAAACGAATTTCCACATTTTAAAGGATTTTTTAAAATTTTGGCGAATTTTCCAAATTTTTCAAAATTTAACGGATTTTTAAAATTTTTTTTCGAATTTCAAAGTTTTCTTTCAACAGTTTACTGTCTTTTTTTTATTTTCACGGATTTTCGAATTATGACGAATTTAAATTTAACGGATATTTGATTTTTAAAGGATTTTCGAAAATTAATGGATATTTAAGAATTTAATAGATTTTCAAATTTCAACAGATTTTCGGAAGGATTTTTTTAAATTTCCACGGATTTTCAAAATTTAACCGATGTTCGATTTTTAACGAACTTTAGAAATTTAACAGATTTTCAAATTTTAGGAAATTGTTTCAAAAATTTAAAAAGTTTTCAAAATTAAATGGATTTTTTAATTTTTTTTTTTTGAATTTAAAGGTTTTTTTTTCAACATTTTGGTGTTTTTTTTTTTTCATTTTCACAGATTTTTGAATTTCGACGAATTGTTTCAAATTTAACGGATCTTTGAATTTTAAAGGATTTTCAAAATTTAATGGATATTTAATAATTTAATGGATTTTCGAATTTCAACTAATTTTTAAATTTTAATAGATTTTAGAATTTTAACGGATTTTAACGGACTTAACGGATTTTTAAAATTTCCACGGATTTTCGAATTTTAACGGCTTTTAATTCAATGGATTTATTCAATTTTAACGGATTCTCGAATATTATCGGATATTTGTTTTTTAACGGATATTTTTTAATTTATCGGATTTTCGAATAATTTAGAGAATTTTTAAAATATTTAACGAGTTTTCAAAATTAAACGGATTTTTTAAAATTTTTTTTTTAATTTCAAAGTTTTTTTTTCAACATTTTACTGTTTTATTTTTTTTTTTCACGGATTTTAAAATTTTGGCGAATTTAAATTTAACGGATATGTGATTTTTAAAGGATTTTCGAAATTTAATGGATATTTAATAATTTAATGGATTTTCAAATTTCAACTAATTTTTTAATTTTAATAGATTTTAGAATTTGAACGGATTTTAATGGTTTTTTTTTTAAATTTCCAAGGATTTTCAAAATATTAAGGATATTCGAATTTAAACCGATTTTTAAGTTTTAGCGGTTTTTCGAAATTTTCCGTTTTTTCATAATGAGTTGGAGAGTGTGCATGGGCGAAAGAGAATAAGATAGGCTGAGATAGAGAGAACGACAGAGAATGAGAGAGATAAGAAAATTAGATTGAGAAACACAGAAATTGAATGAAAACGAGAGAGAATGAGAGGGAATCAGAAAGAATGAGAAGGAACGAATTTCAACGAATTTTTCTTAAAACTCAACGGACTTTAGCGGATTATTCGTTTTTTTTTTATTTTTTAACGGATATTTAAATTTCAATGAAGTTTTCAAAATAAAACAGATTTTCGAAATTTGACGAATCGTTTCAATGAATTTTAACGGAACTTTGAATTTTAAAGTATTTTCAAAATTTAATGGACTTTCAAATATTAACTAATAATGGATATATTTAAATTAATCGAATTTATTTTTTCAACAGTTTACTGTTTTTTTTTATTTTCACGGATTTTCGAATTATGACGAATTTAAATTTAACGGATATTTGATTTTTAAAGGATTTTCGAAAATTAATGGATATTTAAGAATTAAATGGATTTTCGAATTTCAACTAATTTTTAAATTTTAATAGATTTTCGAATTTTAACGGCTTTTAATTCAATGGATTTATTCAATTATAACGTATTCTCGAATATTATCGGATATTTGTTTTTTAACGGATATTTTTTAATTTATCGGATTTTCGAATAATTTAGCGAATTTTTCAAATATTTAACAAGTTTTCAAAATTAAACGGATTTTTTTAAATATATTTTTTTTTTTGAATTTCAAAGCTTTTTTTTCAACATTTTACTGTTTTTTTTTTTCTTTTTTCACGGATTTTAAAATTTTGATGAATTTAAATTTAACGGATATGTGATTTTTAAAGGATTTTCGAAATTTAATGGATATTTAATAATTTAATGGGTTTTCAAATTTCAACTAATTTTTTAATTTTAATAGATTTTAGAATTTCAACGGATTTTAATGGTTTTTTTAAATTTCCAAGGATTTTCAAAATATTAAGGATATTCGAGTTTTAACAGATTTTTAATTTTTAGCGGTTTTTCGAAATTGTCCGTTTTTTCATAATGATTTGGAGAGTGTGCGTGGGAAAAGATAGTGAGCGAAAGAGAATAAGATAGGCTGAGAGAGAGAGAGAACGACAGAGAATGAGAGAGATAAGAAAATTAGAGTGAGAAACACAGAAATTGAATGAAAACGAGAGAGAATGAGAGGGAATCAGAAAGAATGAGAAGGAACGAATTTCAACGAATTTTTCTTAAAACTCAACGGACTTTAGCGGATTATTCGTTTTTTTTTTTATTTTTTAACGGATATTTAAATTTCAATGGAGTTTTCAAAATAAAACAGATTTTCGAAATTTGACGAATCGTTTCACTGAATTTTAACGGAACTTTGAATTTTAAAGTATTTTCAAAATTTAATGGGCTTTCAAATATTAACTAATTTTTCAATTAATAGATTTTCGAATTTTAATTGATTTTTAAAAATTTAACATATTTTCAAAATTTGAAGAATTTTTTTTAAATTTTAACGGTTTCAAACGAATTTTCTCAGTTTAAAGGATTGTTTAAATTTTAGCGGATTTTCGAAATTTAACGGAATTCTATTTTTAATGGATATCTTTAAATTTATCGAATTTTCGAATTTCAACGGATTTTTCAAAAATTAACAGATTTATTGTTTCTCATTTTAAAAGATTTTTCGAAATATACAGATTCCAACGGATTTTTTAGCGGTTTCTTTTTAAATTTTAATGGATTTTGGAATATAAACGAATTTCCACATTTTAAAGGATTTTTTAAAATTTTGGCGAATTTTCCAAATTTTTCAAAATTTAACGGATTTTTAAAATTTTTTTTCGAATTTCAAAGTTTTCTTTCAACAGTTTACTGTCTTTTTTTTATTTTCACGGATTTTCGAATTATGACGAATTTAAATTTAACGGATATTTGATTTTTAAAGGATTTTTGAAAATTAATGGATATTTAAGAATTTAATAGATTTTCAAATTTCAACAGATTTTCGGAAGGATTTTTTTAAATTTCCACGGATTTTCAAAATTTAACCGATGTTCGATTTTTAACGAACTTTAGAAATTTAACAGATTTTCAAATTTTAGGAAATTGTTTCAAAAATTTAAAAAGTTTTCAAAATTAAATGGATTTTTTAATTTTTTTTTTTGAATTTAAAGGTTTTTTTTTCAACATTTTGGTGTTTTTTTTTCATTTTCACAGATTTTTGAATTTCGACGAATTGTTTCAAATTTAACGGATCTTTGAATTTTAAAGGATTTTCAAAATTTAATGGATATTTAATAATTTAATGGATTTTCGAATTTCAACTAATTTTTAAATTTTAATAGATTTTAGAATTTTAACGGATTTTAACGGACTTAACGGATTTTTAAAATTTCCACGGATTTTCGAATTTTAACGGCTTTTAATTCAATGGATTTATTCAATTTTAACGGATTCTCGAATATTATCGGATATTTGTTTTTTAACGGATATTTTTTAATTTATCGGATTTTCGAATAATTTAGAGAATTTTTCAAATATTTAACGAGTTTTCAAAATTAAACGGATTTTTTAAAATTTTTTTTTTAATTTCAAAGTTTTTTTTTTCAACATTTTACTGTTTTATTTTTTTTTTTTCACGGATTTTAAAATTTTGGCGAATTTAAATTTAACGGATATGTGATTTTTAAAGGATTTTCGAAATTTAATGGATATTTAATAATTTAATGGATTTTCAAATTTCAACTAATTTTTTAATTTTAATAGATTTTAGAATTTGAACGGATTTTAATGGTTTTTTTTTTAAATTTCCAAGGATTTTCAAAATATTAAGGATATTCGAATTTAAACCGATTTTTAAGTTTTAGCGGTTTTTCGAAATTTTCCGTTTTTTCATAATGAGTTGGAGAGTGTGCATGGGCGAAAGAGAATAAGATAGGCTGAGATAGAGAGAACGACAGAGAATGAGAGAGATAAGAAAATTAGATTGAGAAACACAGAAATTGAATGAAAACGAGAGAGAATGAGAGGGAATCAGAAAGAATGAGAAGGAACGAATTTCAACGAATTTTTCTTAAAACTCAACGGACTTTAGCGGATTATTCGTTTTTTTTTTATTTTTTAACGGATATTTAAATTTCAATGAAGTTTTCAAAATAAAACAGATTTTCGAAATTTGACGAATCGTTTCAATGAATTTTAACGGAACTTTGAATTTTAAAGTATTTTCAAAATTTAATGGACTTTCAAATATTAACTAATAATGGATATATTTAAATTAATCGAATTTATTTTTTCAACAGTTTACTGTTTTTTTTTATTTTCACGGATTTTCGAATTATGACGAATTTAAATTTAACGGATATTTGATTTTTAAAGGATTTTCGAAAATTAATGGATATTTAATTTTTAAATTTTAATAGATTTTAGAATTTTAACGGATTTAACGGATTTTTAAAATTTCCACGGATTTTCGAATTTTAACGGCTTTTAATTCAATGGATTTATTCAATTTTAACGGATTCTCGAATATTATCGGATATTTGTTTTTTAACGGATATTTTTTAATTTATCGGATTTTCGAATAATTTAGCGAATTTTTCAAATATTTAACAAGTTTTCAAAATTAAACGGATTTTTTTAAATATTTTTTTTTTTGAATTTCAAAGCTTTTTTTTTTCAACATTTTACTGTTTTTTTTTCTTTTTTCACGGATTTTAAAATTTTGATGAATTTAAATTTAACGGATATGTGATTTTTAAAGGATTTTCGAAATTTAATGGATATTTAATAATTTAATGGGTTTTCAAATTTCAACTAATTTTTTAATTTTAATAGATTTTAGAATTTCAACGGATTTTAATGGTTTTTTTAAATTTCCAAGGATTTTCAAAATATTAAGGATATTCGAGTTTTAACAGATTTTTAATTTTTAGCGGTTTTTCGAAATTGTCCGTTTTTTCATAATGATTTGGAGAGTGTGCGTGGGAAAAGATAGTGAGCGAAAGAGAATAAGATAGGCTGAGAGAGAGAGAGAACGACAGAGAATGAGAGAGATAAGAAAATTAGAGTGAGAAACACAGAAATTGAATGAAAACGAGAGAGAATGAGAGGGAATCAGAAAGAATGAGAAAGAACGAATTTCAACGAATTTTTCTTAAAACTCAACGGACTTTAGCGGATTATTCGTTTTTTTTTTATTTTTTAACGGATATTTAAATTTCAATGAAGTTTTCAAAATAAAACCGATTTTCGAAATTTGACGAATCGTTTCAATGAATTTTAACGGAACTTTGAATTTTAAAGTATTTTCAAAATTTAATGGACTTTCAAATATTAACTAATAATGGATATATTTAAATTTATTGAATTTTCGAATTTCAACGGATATTTCAAAAATTAACAGATATTTTTCGCATTTTAAAGGTTTTTTCGAAATATACAGATTCCAAGGGATTTTTTAACGGTTTTTTTTTTTAAATTTTAATGGATTTTGGAATATAAACGAATTTCCACATTTTAAAGAAATTTTAAATTTAAAGGATTTTTTATAATTTTAGCTGATTTTAAAATTTTGGCAAATTTTCCACATTTTTCAAAATTTAACGGATTTTTAAAATTTTTTTTTTCGAATTTCAAAGTTTATTTTTTCAACAGTTTACTGTTTTTTTTTTTATTTTCACGGATTTTCAAAATATTAAGGATATTCGAATTTTAACAGATTTTTAAGTTTTAGCGGGTTTTCGAAATTTTTTGTTTTTTTCATAATGAGTTGGAGAGTGTGCATGGGCGAAAGAGAATAAGATAGGCTGAGATAGAGAGAACGACAGAGAATGAGAGAGATAAGAAAATTAGATTGAGAAACACAGAAATTGAATGAAAACGAGAGAGAATGAGAGGGAATCAGAAAGAATGAGAAGGAACGAATTTCAACGAATTTTTCTTAAAACTCAACGGACTTTAGCGGATTATTCGTTTTTTTTTTTATTTTTTAACGGATATTTAAATTTCAATGAAGTTTTCAAAATAAAACCGATTTTCGAAATTTGACGAATCGTTTCAATGAATTTTAACGGAACTTTGAATTTTAAAGTATTTTCAAAATTTAATGGACTTTCAAATATTAACTAATAATGGATATATTTAAATTTATCGAATTTTCGAATTTCAACGGATATTTCAAAAATTAACAGATATTTTTCGCATTTTAAAGGTTTTTTCGAAATATACAGATTCCAACGGATTTTTTAACGGTTTTTTTTTAAATTTTAATGGATTTTGGAATATAAACGAATTTCCACATTTTAAAGGAATTTTAAATTTAAAGGATTTTTTATAATTTTAGCTGATTTTAAAATTTTGGCAAATTTTCCACATTTTTCAAAATTTAACGGATTTTTAAATTTTTTTTTTTCGAATTTCAAAGTTTATTTTTTCAACAGTTTACTGTTTTTTTTTTTATTTTCACGGATTTTCGAATTATGACGAATTTAAATTTAACGGATATTTGATTTTTAAAGGATTTTCGAAAATTAATGGATATTTAAGAATTTAATGGATTTTCGAATTTCAACTAATTTTTAAATTTTAATAGATTTTAGAATTTTAACGGATTTAACGGATTTTTAAAATTTCCACGGATTTTCGAATTTTAACGGCTTTTAATTCAATGGATTTATTCAATTATAACGTATTCTCGAATATTATCGAATATTGGTTTTTTAACGGATATTTTTTAATTTAGCGGATTTTCGAATAATTTAGCGAATTTTTCAAATATTTAACAAGTTTTCAAAATTAAACGGATTTTTTAAAATTTTTTTTTTTTAACATTTTACTGTTTTAGTTTTATTTTTTTCACGGATTTTAAAATTTTGACGAATTTAAATTTAACGGATATGTGATTTTTAAAGGATTTTCGAAATTTAATGGATATTTAATAATTTAATGGGTTTTCAAATTTCAACTAATTTTTTAATTTTAATAGATTTTAGAATTTCAACGGATTTTAATGTTTTTTTTTTAATTTCCACGGATTTTCAAAATATTAAGGATATTCGAATTTTAACAGATTTTTAAGTTTTAGCGGGTTTTCGAAATTTTTTGTTTTTTTCATAATGAGTTGGAGAGTGTGCATGGGCGAAAGAGAATAAGATAGGCTGAGATAGAGAGAACGACAGAGAATGAGAGAGATAAGAAAATTAGATTGAGAAACACAGAAATTGAATGAAAACGAGAGAGAATTAGAGGAAATCAGAAAGAATGAGAAGGAACGAATTTCAACGAATTTTTCTTAAAACTCAACGGACTTTAGCGGATTATTCGTTTTTTTTTTTTATTTTTTAACGGATATTTAAATTTCATTGAAGTTTTCAAAATAAAACAGATTTTCGAAATTTGACGAATCGTTTCAATGAATTTTAACGGAACTTTGAATTTTAAAGTATTTTCAAAATTTAATGGACTTTCAAATATTAACTAATAATGGATATATTTAAATTTATCGAATTTTCGAATTTCAACGGATATTTCAAAAATTAACAGATATTTTTCGCATTTTAAAGGTTTTTTCGAAATATATAGATTCCAACGGATTTTTTAACGGTTTTTTTTTAAATTTTAATGGATTTTGGAATATAAACGAATTTCCACATTTTAAAGGAATTTTAAATTTAAAGGATTTTTTATAATTTTAGCTGATTTTAAAATTTTGGCAAATTTTCCACATTTTTCAAAATTTAACGGATTTTTAAAATTTTTTTTTTTCGAATTTCAAAGTTTATTTTTTCAACAGTTTACTGTTTTTTTTTATTTTCACGGATTTTCGAATTATGACGAATTTAAATTTAACGGATATTTGATTTTTAAAGGATTTTCGAAAATTAATGGATATTTAAGAATTTAATGGATTTTCGAATTTCAACTAATTTTTAAATTTTAATAGATTTTAGAATTTTAACGGATTTAACGGATTTTTAAAATTTCCACGGATTTTCGAATTTTAACGGCTTTTAATTCAATGGATTTATTCAATTATAACGTATTCTCGAATATTATCGAATATTGGTTTTTTAACGGATATTTTTTAATTTAGCGGATTTTCGAATAATTTAGCGAATTTTTCAAATATTTAACAAGTTTTCAAAATTAAACGGATTTTTTTAAATTTTTTTTTTTTAACATTTTACTGTTTTAGTTTTATTTTTTTCACGGATTTTAAAATTTTGACGAATTTAAATTTAACGGATATGTGATTTTTAAAGGATTTTCGAAATTTAATGGATATTTAATAATTTAATGGATTTTCAAATTTCAACTAATTTTTTAATTTTAATAGATTTTAGAATTTCAACGGATTTTAATGTTTTTTTTTTAATTTCCACGGATTTTCAAAATATTAAGGATATTCGAATTTTAACAGATTTTTAAGTTTTAGCGGGTTTTCGAAATTTTTTGTTTTTTTCATAATGAGTTGGAGAGTGTGCGTGGGGAAAGATAGTGAGCGAAAGAGAATAAGATAGGCTGAGAGAGAGAGAACGACAAAGAATGAGAGAGATAAGAAAATTAGATTGAGAAACACAGAAATTGAATGAAAACGAGAGAGAATGAGAGGGAATCAGAAAGAATGAGAAAGAACGAATTTCAACGAATTTTTCTTAAAACTCAACGGACTTTAGCGGATTATTCGTTTTGATACCCTGATCCCATTGAAAATGGGAAAAAAGGGTATAATGTTTTTTTTAAAAGTATGTAACAGGCAGAAGGAGACGTGCCACACCCCCAAAAGTATATATATTCTTCATCAGGACGACAAGACAAGTTGAATGAGCCCTGTCCGCCTGTCTGTCTGTCCGTCCGTCCGTCCGTCCGTATGTATGAACGCGTCGATCTAAGAACCTATAAGAGCTAGAGACTTGAATTTTATTTTGTTAGGCGTGTATATTGGACGACTTTTTTATAATTTTAGCTCTTGTTCAATTTTTAACGAATTTTTAACAAGTTTTCAAAATCAAACGAATTTTTAAATTTTTTTTTTTATTTTCAAAGTTTGTTTTTCAACAGTTTACTGTTTTTTTTTCACAAATTTTACGGATCTTTGAATTTTAAAGTATTCTCAAAATATAATGGATTTTCGAATTTCAACTAATTTTTTAATTTTAATGTATTTTTGAATTTCAATAGATTTTTAAAAAATCAACGGATTTTCGAATTTAAAAAAAATTTCAATTTTCAAAATATAAAGACTTGTTTAAATTTTAACGGATATTTAAATTTCAATAGATTTTATCTTAATTTAACGGATTTTTGAACTTTAAGGGATTGTCAAATTTTAACGTACTTTCGAACTTTAACGGATTGTAAAATTTTAACGGATTTTTTAAAATTCAACAGATTTTCGAATTCCAACGTAACGGATTTTTGCATTGTAAAGGATTTTTTAAATAATAACCAATATTATAATTTTAGAGGATTTTCGAAATTTTACGTTTTTTTTTTTAATTTTAACGAATACTAACGGATTTTTGCATTTTATACGATTTTTTTTAAGTTTCTACGGATGCATCCGGATGTTCAAACCCGAATATCGAATTTCAACGGACTTTAAAAATTTAACGGACTTTCAAATTTTAGCGGATTTTTAGAATTTTAATTTTACATTTTAATTTAATGCATGTATTAAATTTTAACGGATTCTCGAATTTTATCAGATTATTGTTTTTTAACGAATATTTTTAAATTTAGCGAATTTTCGAATTTCAACAGTTTTTATTCAAAAATTAACAGATTTTTTTTTTAAATTGAACGGATATTTCTTCAAATTTAAGCGGATTTCTTTTTAAACCCTAATGGATTTTCTCATTTGAAAAGATTTCTTGAAATTTACAGATTCCAAAAAATGTTAACGGAATTTTTAAAGTTCAACTGATTTTTTTAAATTTTAATGGATTTTGGAATTTTAACGTATTTATTATTTTTTTAAATGTTTTGCGGATTTTACTGTTTTTTAAATTTCATGGATTTTTCTACGGATTTTTCGAATTTTAACAAATTTTTTTTTAAATTTCTAAAATATTTTCGAATTTTAACGAATATTTTTTAAAGTCAACGGATTTTCGAACTTTTTTTTTTTTTATTTTATTATTATTTTTTAAAATTTGAAGGATTTTCAAATTATTACAGATTTTCGAATAATACAGGAGATCAATAAATTTTAATAGAAAAATTTTATCGAATATTTTTTAACGGATTTCTTAAATTGAACGAATTTTTTTTTAAATTTTAGGCTTTTTGTTTAATTTTCACGGATTCAAATTTTCAAATTTAAGCGAATTTTTCGAAATTTCAATTTTTTTTTAATTTATATTTAATGGATTTGTTAAATTTTAATAGACTTTCGAATTTATACGGATCTTTCAAAATTCAAAGAATTTTCGAATTTTAAAGAATTTATGTTTTTTTATAATTTGAAATTTTAATATTAATTTTAAATAATAAACGATTTTAAAATTTTAGAGATTTTTAGCAAATTTTTTTTTCCAAGATTGTCAAATTTTAACGGATTTTTCGAAATTTGAAAAATGTTCGAATTTTAACGAAAAGGATTTTCACATATTTAAGGTTTTTTTATATTTAGCGGATTTTCGAATTTTAACGGATATTTATTTTTTAACGGATGTTTTTAGATCTAACGGATTTTTGAATTTCAACGAATTTTTAAAAAATTAACAGATTTTTTTAAATTGATTTTTTAAAAGTTTTTTTTTTTTTTTTAGCTTTAATGGATTTTTGCGTTTTAAAAAATTTTTCGAAATTCACAGATTCCAACAAATAGTTCTACGGATATAAAGGATTCTAACGGATTTTTAAAATCTTAACAGTTTTTTTTTATAAATTTAGCTGATTTTCAAAGTTTTGAATTTTGACGCATCAAATTTAATTTTTTTTTAAAATTTAAGGGATTTTTTAAGTTTAAAATATTGTTGTCTTAACAAACATTTGAATTTCGACAAATTTTTTTAATTTAACGGATTTACGAATTTTAACGGATTTTTCGAAATTTAACAGATTTTCGAATTTCAACGAAAAAGAATTTTCGCATTTTAAAGGATTTTTTAATTTTTTTTAATAACCGATCTTAAAATTTTAGAGGATTTTTCGAAATTTTACGGTTTATTTTTTAATTTTAAGAGATATTAATGGATTTTCGCAGTTTAAAAGATATTTTACATTTCCACGTATTTTCAAAAGTTTACGTATTTTAAATTTTTAGCGGTTTTTCGAAATTTTACGTTTATTTTTTTTATTTTTAACGAATTATAACAGATTTTCGCATTTTAAAGGATAGGGATGAATCTGATCGGATTTTCCAAGTTCAACGGACTTTCAAATTTAAACGGACTTAAAAATTTAACGGATTTTCGAATTTTAACGAATAGTTTCAAATTTAACGGATCTTTGAATTTCAAAGAATTTTCAAAATTTAACGGATTTTTGCATTTTAAAGGGTTTTTAAATAATAACCAATTTTAAAATTTTTTTAACGGATTTTTGCATTTTATAGAATTTTTTTTAGTTACCACGGAAACCTAACCGATATTCGAATTTCAACGGACTTTAAAAATAAACGGATTTTCAAATTTTAACGGATTTTTAGAAATTTTACGTTTATTTTTACATTTTAATTTAATGCATTTATTAAATTTTAACGGATTCTCGAATTTTATCAGATATTTATTTTTAAACGAATATTTTTATATTTTGCGAATTTTCGAATTTCAACAGTGTTTATTTAAAAATTAGCAGATTATTTTAAATTGAACGGATATTTCTTATTTTTTTTAAACTTTAATGGATTTTTGCATTTGAAAATTTACAGAATCCTAAAAATTTTAACGGATTTTTTAAAATTCAACTGATTTTTTTTTAATTTTAATGGATTTTGGAATTTTATCGTATCTAAAAGATTTTTTAAATGTTAGCGAATTTTTCGAAATTTTACTGTTTTTAAATTTTCACGGATTTTTCGAATTTGAACAAATTTTATTTAAATTTCTAAAAGATTTTCGAATTTTAACGAATGTTTTTAAGACTCAACGGAATTTCGAATTTTAACTCTTTTTAAATCTTTTACTGTATTATTATTTTTTAAAATTTGAAGGATATTTAAATTACTAAGGATATTTTAATTATGAACGGGTTTTAAAAGTTTAAAGGATTTTACGGATATCGGATTTTCGAATAATAAAGGAGTTCATTAAATTCTAATAGATTTAAACGGATTTTTAAAAAATAAACAGATTTTTTTAAATTAAACGGATTTTTTATAATTTAATATTTTTTAAATTTTAACGAATCTTCAAATTTAAGCGGATTATTCGAAATTTTCAAGTTAATTTTAATGTACTTTTTTTATAATATTAATAGATTTTAAATTTTTTGCGGATTTTTCGAAATTTAAAGTATTTTCTTAAATTTAAATGAATTTATATGAATTTTTCAAATATCAACGGATTCATGAATTTTAACGGATTTTTTTAAATGTTTATGGATTTTGGAATTATAACGAATTTTCACATTTTAAAGAATTTTTTATACCCTGATTCCATTGAAAATGTGATAAAGGGGTATAATGGTTTTGTTAAAAGTATGCAACAGGCAGAAGGAGGCGTGCTACACCCCATAATATATATATATATATATTCTTGATCACGACGAAAAGACGAGTTGATTGAGCCCTTCTGTCTGTCTGTCCGTCCGTCCGTATGTATGAACGCGTCGATATCAGAACCTATAAGAGCTAGAGACTTGAATTTTTTTTTGTTAGGCGCGTATATAGGATGCGCATATCGAGTATGTTTTAGAAAATCGATAATATTTGTTATCGATTTATCTTTTTTATATTAATACCTAGATTCTCCAAATTTCGCATGTATATTTTTACCAATTTCGATTTTTGTTACATTTGGATAGCGGCCCCAAAATTCCCTAACATTTTGAAAATTAATTTTATTTGCAAATATGACATATATGTATAGGGCGTTTGGTCTTTTTAAAAGCAACAACAATTATTTAAATCATATGGTGAAAGTTTCATCAAAATCCGTTGATAAACACAAAAGTTATTGAACAAAATGTTTGGCCACATCAACATTGATTGAACTGCAAAGCACACAGAGACCAGCTGGCGCTTATACATGTGCACAAATACATTCAAATGCTCGCTAACAAATTTTCTAAGAATCGCAATTGCCTTTGAGTTTGGGTCGGATTGTGTTTGAATTGTTTTTGCTACCTACTTCCAATTGCCGCTTGGCGCTGTGTGTCGCTGTGCGAATATGTTTTCGATTATTCTACTTTAATAGTAACGGAACAATTCTTGTGAGCTTGCAAAAGTGAGCTGGTATAATCTTTTTATCGAATTTGTTTGCATAATTCCTCTTTGATAGACATTCTTAGTCCTTTTAGCACATATTTAAGTTGCCTGATATGGTTGTACATACGAGTTATGGACTATATTAAAAAAATAAGAGCGGGTGGGATTAGGGTATCCCCTAGCGGGCGCGCCGACTAGAGTTTTCTTACTTGTTTTTTTTTTTTTTACTTTTAAGGAAGATTTTCGCATTTTAAAGAACTGTTTAAATCTGGTCGAATTTCCAAAATTTAACGGATTTTCGAATTTTGACGATTGTTTCAAATTTAACGAATATTTGAATTTTAAAGGATTTTCAAAATTTAAGATAATTTTCAAATTTAACAAATTTTCAAATTTTTAAGGATTCTAACGAATTTTTTAAGTTTAAAGGATTGTTTAAATCTTAACGGATATTTGAATTTCAACAGATTTTTTTTAATTTAACGGATTTTCGAACTTTAGGGGTTGTCAAATTTTTAACGAATTTTTCGAAATTCAACAGATTTTCGAATTGCAACGGAAAGGATTTGCGTATTTTAAAGAATTTTTTAATTTCTTTAATAACCGATTTTAATATTTTAGAGGATTTTTCGAAATTTTGTGTGTTTTTTTTTACTTTTAACGTATTCTAACGGATTTTCGCATTTTAAAAGATTTTTTTAAATGTCCGCGGATTTTCAAAATCTTACGTATGTTTGAATTTTAACGGATTTTTAAATTTGAGCGGTTTTTCGATATTTTATAATTTTAGCTGATTTTCAATTTTTATCGAATTTTTAACAAGTTTTCAAAATTAAACGGATTTTTAAGATTATTTTTTTGAATTCCAAAGTTTTTTTTTCAACAGTTTACTGTTTTTTTTTTTTTATTTTCACAGATTTTTGAATTTTGACGAATTGTTTCAAATTTAACGGATCTTTGAATTTTAAAAGATTTTCGAAATTTAATGGATATTTAAGAACTTAATGGATTTTCGTATTTCAAATAATGTTTCAATTTAAATAGATTTTAGAATTTTAATGGATTTTTCAAAAATCAACGCATTTTAAAAATTTAGCAAATTTTCAAATTTGCAGGATTTTTTTTTTAAATTTTAACGGATTCTAACGAATTTTCTCAGTTTAAAGGATTGTTTAAATTTTAACGGATACTTTAATGTCAACAGATTTTTTCAAATTTTAACGGATCTTTCGAAATTTAACGGATTTTTTAAATTTGAAGGTTTTTTTAATTTAAAGGATTTTTTAATGCTAACGGATATATATATTAACAGATTTTATAATTTTTTAAAATTTAAAGGTATTTTTAAATCTTAACAGATTGTCAAATTTTAACGGATTGTCTGAATTTAACGGATTTTTTTAAAATTCAAAAGATTTTCGAAAAAGTAATTAAAATAATAACCAATTTTAAAATTTTAGAGGATTTTTCGAAATTTTAAAGTTTTTTTTTTCAATTTTAACGCATACCAACGGATTTTTGCATTTTATAGGATTTTTAAAATTTTCACGGATTTTCAAAATTTAGCCGATATTCGAATTTCAACGGACTTTTAATGGATTTAAAAATTTTAGCGGATTTTTTACGAATTTTGATTAGAACGGATTTTCCAATTTTTACGAATGGTTTCAAATTTTTTCATAATTTAATGGATAGTTGAAATTGGAAAATCCACTACATTTTTAAATAGTGGATTTTCGAATTTCAACTAGTTTTTTAATTTTAATAGATTTTTTAAAAATCAACGGATTTTCAAATTTTAACAAGATTTTCAAAATTTTTAACGAATTTTCTTATTCATAAAGGACTTTTTAAATTTTAAAGGTTTTTTTATATTTAACGGATTTTCTAATATCAACGTATTGCCAAATTTTAATGAATTTAATGGATTTATTCATCTTAGAGAATTTTCAAATTTTAGTGGTTTTCATGAAATCAAGCGAATTTTTTAAATTCAAAGGATATTTGAATTTAACGGATTTTCAAATTTGAAAGCATTGTCAAAATTTAACAGATTTTCACATTTTAAAGAATTTTTTTTTATAATATTAACGGATTTTCAAATTTTAGCGGATTTTTCGAAATTTTACGTTATTTTAAAATTTTTTTCTAAATTTTATTTTGTTTTTTCTTTACTTTTCGGTTAACGGTTCGAATTTCAGTTTTCAATTTTTTCAATTTTTTACAAACTTAACGGATTTTCAAAATCTATCGGAATTTTCAAAGTTTAAATTTAACAGATTTTTGAATTTCAACAAATTTTTTTTTTCAAATATCTAAAAGATTTTTTAAATTTAACGAATGTTTTTAAAATTCAACTGATTTTCGAGCTTTAACTCTTTTTTAATATTTTATTTTATTAATATTTTAAGTTAAGTTAAGTTTAAATTATTTTTAACTTATTAAGTTTATTTTAAATATGCACGGATTTTCGAACTTAAACGGATTTTCAAATTTTAACGGATTTTTCGAAATTTTATCGGATTCTAACGGATTTTCGCATTTTAAAGGAGTGTTTAAATTTTAGCGGATTTTCGAAATTTAACGGATTTTCAAATTTTAATTTCTTAAATTTTAACGAATTTTAAAATTTTATCGGATAATTTTTTATGACGGATATTTTTAAATTTAACGGATTTTTTCAAAACTAAAATTGTTTTTTAGCTTTAACAGATTTTCGAATTTGAAGAGATTTTTCGAAATTTACAGATTCCAAAGTATTTCTCAATATATACCGGATTTTCAAAATTTTTAAGGATTCTTTTTAGTTTTAATGGATTTAGGTATTTAACGGATTTTATAAATTTTATCGAATTTTAACGGATTTTCACATTTAAAAAGATTTTTAAATTCTAACGGATTTAAAATTTTCAAAATTTAAAGGATTTTTTTATAATTTGAACAGATTTTCAAATTTAATGGATTTATTCATCTTAAAGAATTTTCAAATTTTAGTGGTTTTTATGAAATCAAGCGGATTTTTTAAATTCAAATGATATTTGAATTTAACGGATTTTCAAATTTGAAGGCATTGTCAAAATTTAACAGATTTTCACATTTTAAAGAATTTTTTTTTATAATATTAACGGATTTTCAAATTTTAACGGATTTTTCGAAATTTTATCGGATTCCAACGGATTTTCGCATTTTAAAGGAGTGTTTAAATTTTGGCGGATTTTCGAAATTTAACGGATTTTCAAATTTTAATTTCTTAAATTTTAACGAATTTTCAAATTTTACGGATAATTTTTTCATGACGGATATTGTTAAATTTAACGGATTTTTTCAAAACTAAAATTGTTTTTTAGCTTTAACAGATTTTCGAATTTTAAGAGATTTTTCGAAATTTACAGATTCCAAAGTATTCCTCAATATATACCGGATTTTCAAAATTTTTAAGGATTCTTTTTAGTTTTAATGGATTTAGGTATTTAACGGATTTTATAACTTTTATCGCAATTTAACGGATTTTCACATTTTAAAAGATTTTTAAATTCTAACGGATTTAAAATTTTCAAAATTTAAAGGATTTTTTTATAATTTGAACGGATTTTCAAATTTTAGCCGATTTTTCGAAATTTTACGTTTTTATACCCTGATCCCATTGAAAATGGGAAAACAGGGTATAATGGTTTTGTTAAAAGTATGTAACAGGCAGAAGGAGGCGTGCCACTCCCCCAAAAGTATATATATTCTTGATCAGGACGACAAGACGATTTGATTGAGCCCTGTCCGTCCGTCCGTATGTATGAACGCGTCGATCTCAGAACCTATAATAGCTAGAGACTTGAATTTGTTTTTGTTAGGCGCGCATATCGAGTATGTTTTAGAAAATCGATAACTATTCCTGAATATCTTTGTTACATTTGGATAGCGGCCCCAAAATTCCCTAACATTTTGAAAATTAATTTTATTTGCAAATATGACATATATGTATAGGGTGTCTGGTCTTTTTAAAAACAACCACAATTATTTAAATCATATGGTGAAAGTTTCATCAAAATCCGTTGATAAACACAAAAGTTATTAAACAAAATGTTTGACCAGATCAACAGCGATTGAACTGCAAAGTGCACATAGACCAGCTGGCGCTAATACATGTTCATTATGTATACATGTACACACATACATTCAAATGCTCGCGAACAAATTTTCTAAGAATCGCAATTGCCTTTGAGTTTGGGTCGAATTGCGTTTGAATTGTTTTTGTTACGTACTTTCAGTTGCCGCTTGGCGCTGTGTGTCGAGTGCGAATATGTTTTCGATTCTTCTTTTTTAATAGTAACGGAACAATTCTTGTGAGCTTGCAAAAGTGAGCTGGTATAATCTTTCTGTCGAATTGGCTTGCATAATTCCTCTTGGATCGACATTCTTAGTATCATTGGCACATATTTAAGTTGCGTGGTATGGTTGTACATACGAGTTATGGACTATATTAAAACAAGTAACGAAACTTTAGTCGAGACTGCTCGACTAAGAGATACCCTGAATTCATTAAGCTGTAATACCAATCATTAAAAGTTTCATTTATTCATTAATATTAAACAACACATGCACACACACGCACACACAAACATTTGCTGCATGCATATTCTGAATGCGCAGTTTTGCGGCTGCAGAAGAGGCTGTGCTATGCAAACTTTTTTTCTCGCCTATGTTCTTAATGAAATTTTTGGGGAATTATTATGAAATTTAAATGTACCTATTTGCCTCAAGTCTCTAGTATTTGATGTACGTGAGTTATCGTTTTTGTTGAATTGTGGGCGGAAGGGGTTTGGCATTAAAAATCCAAAAATGACAAAATGTGCGGATTCACTATAGCAATCAAACACAATTTAGTGCACGATTCTATATGTAATGGTGTGCACGCCAGACCTCAAAAACAAAGCGATATTTTCGATAGTTATCGATAAAAAAGAAATGGGACGAGTTATCGAAAAAATAAAAATAAACTCGTACAGCGTATGGTATTATCGAGCATATTGCTTTGTATTTGAAGTCTGTAGCTTTTCTGGTTTAAGAAATCCAGGTGTTTAAACGGACGGACGGACGGACGGACAGACAGACAGACAGAGTTAGTTCAACTCGAACTGATCACGAATATATATACTTTATGGGGTGTGGCACGCCTCCTTCTGCCTGTTACATACATTTGCACAAAAACATTATACCCTGAAATTTCCATTTTCAATGGATTCAGGGTATAAATAAGATCGGTTGGGATTAGGGTATCCCCTAGTCGGGCGGCCCGAATAGAGTTTTTTCTTAATTATATTTTAACGGATTTTCAAATGTTAGCGAATTTTTTCGAAATCTTACGGTTTTTTTTTAAATTTTCACGGATCCAAATTTTCAAATTTTTGCGGATTTTTCGAAATTTAAGGTTTTTTTACATTTTAATTTAATGGATTTTTTAAGTTTTAATAGACTTTCGAATTTATATGGATTTTTCAATATTTAAGGGATTTGTGAATTTTAACGGATTTTTTCAATATTAACGAATTTTATGTTTAACGGAGATTTTTAAATATAATGGATTTTCGAATTTCAAGGATTTTTTTTTAAATTTAGCGGATTCTCGAATTTTAACGGATTTTTAAAATTACAGGAATCTTTCAAAATTTATCAGAATTTTCGGATTTCAACAACTTTTTTCTTAAAATTTCTAAAAGACTTTCGTATTTCAACGAATTTTTTTTAAAACTCAACAGAATTTAGTGGATCTTTCGATATATTGCGGTTATTTTTATACCCTGAATCCATTGAAAATGGAAATTTCAGGGTATAATGTTTTTGTGCAAATGTATGTAACAGGCAGAAGGAAGCGTGCCACACCCCATAAAGTATATATATTCTTGATCAGCTCGATGAGCTGAGTTGAACTAGCCCTGTCCGTCCGTCCGTCCGTGTAAACACCTGGATTTCTGCAACCACAAAAGCTAGAGACTTCAAATAAAAAGCAAAATGCTCGATAATACCATACACTGTACGAATTTAATTTTTTTTACGATAACTCGTCCCATTTCTTTTTTATCGATAACTATCGAAAATATCGCTTTGTTTTTGAGGTCTGGCGTGCACACCATTACATATAGAATCGTGCACTAAATTGTGTTTGATTGCTATAGTGAATCCGCACATTTTGTCATTTTTGGATTTTTAATGCCAAACCCCTTCCGCCCACAATTCAACAAAAACGATAACTCACGTAAATCAAATACTAGAGACTTGAAATTCGGCAAATAGGTACATTTGGATGTCATAATCATTCCCCGAAAATTTCATTAAGAACATAGGTCGAGAAAAAAAGTTATTAAGCAATAAAGTTTGCATAGCACAGCCTCTTCTGCAGACGCAATACTGCGCAGTGAGCATATTACGTGCATGCATATGTTTGTGTGTGTGTGTGTGCATGTGTTGGTTACTATTATTGAATAAATGAAACTTTTTATGATTGGTATTACAGCTCAATGGATTCAGGGTATCTCTTAGTCGAGCAGTCTCGACTAGAGTTTAGTTACTTGTTATACCCTGAATCCATTGAAAATGGAAATTTCAGGGTATAATGTTTTTGTGCAAATGTATGTAACAGGCAGAAGGATGCGTGCCACACCCCATAAAGTATATATATTCTTGATCAGCTCGATGAGCTGAGTTGAACTAGCCCTGTCCGTCCGTCCGTCTGTCCGTCCGTCCGTCTGTCCGTCCGTCCGTCCGTCCGACCGTGTAAACACCTGGATTTCTGCAACCACAAAAACTAGACTTCAAATAAAAAGCAAAATGCTCGATAATACCATACGCTGTACGAGTTTATTTTTTTTTTTTGATAACTCATCCCATTTCTTTTTTATCGATAACTATCGAAAATATCGCTTTGTTTTTGAGGTCTGGCGTGCACACCATTACATATAGAATCGTGCACTAAGTTGTGTTTGATTGCTATATTGAATCCGCACATTTTGTCATTTTTGGATTATTGATGCCACGCCCCTTTCGCCCACAATTCAACAAAAACAATAATTCACGTATATCAAATACTAGAGACTTGAGGCAAATAGGTACATTTGAATGTCATTAACATTCCCCGAAAATTTTATTAAGAACGTATGTCGAGAAAAAAAGTTATTAAACAATAAAGTTTGCATAGCACAGCCTCTTCTGCAGCCGCAAAACTGTGCAGTGAGCATATTACGAGCATGCATATGTTTGTGTGTGTGTGTGCATGTGTTGTTCACTATAATTGAATAAATGAAGCTCTTAATGATTGGTATTACAGCTCAATGGATTCAGGGTATCTCTTAGTCGAGCAGTCTCGACTAGAGTTTCGTTACTTGTTTAATTTTAATGGATTTTCAAATTTCAACGGATTTTCTAAATTTAACGAATTTTTCGAAATTTTACTGTTTGTTTAATTAATTTTCACGGATTTTCATGGTTTTTTTCAAAATTTACGGATTTTAAAATATTTTTTTGCGAATTTTTCGAAATTTTACGGTATTTTTATACCCTGATCCCATTGAAAAGGGTATAATGTTTTTGTTAAAAGTATGTAACAGGCAGAAGGAGGCGTGCCACACCCCCAAAAGTATATATATTCTTGATCAGGACGACAAGACAAGTTGATTGAGCCCTGTCCGTCTGTCTGTCTGTCCGTCCGTCCGTCCGTCCGTCCGTCCGTCCGTCCGTCCGTCCGTCCGTCCGTCCGTCCGTCCGTCCGTCCGTCCGTCCGTATGTATGAACGCGTCGATCTCAGAACCTATAAGAGCTAGAGACTTGATTTTTTTTTGTTAGGCGCGTATATTGGACGCGCATATCGAGTTTGTTTCAAAAAAAGGGAAAACTATTCCTGAATATTTGTTATCGATTTAAAACCATATGAAAAATCAGTTATGATATTTTATCTTTTTTATCTTAAGAGCTAGGACACCAAATTTCGCATGTAGCTTTATGTTTACTTTTACCAATTTCGGTGTTGTTACATTTGGATACCGGCCCCAAATTTCCCCACAATTTTGAAAATTATTTTCAGTTGCAATATATATGGTGTTTGGTCTTTTTGAAAACTAAATCAATTATTTAAATCATGTGGTGAAAGTTTCATCAAAATCCGTTGATAAACACAAAAGTTATTAAACAAAATGTTTGGCCAGATCCACAGCGATTGAACTGCAAAGTGCACACAGACCAGGTGGCGCTTATACATGTTCAATTTGTATACATGTGCACACATACATGCAAATGCTCGCGAACAAATTTTCTAAGAATCGCAATTGCCTTTGAGTTTGGGTCGAATTGTGTTCGAATTGTTTTTGCTACCTACTTCCAATTGCCGCTCGCCGCTGTGTGTCGCAGTCGCAGGCGATGTGTGTCGCAGTGCGAATATGTTTTCGATTCTTCTTCTTTAATAGTAACGGAACAATTCTTGTGAGCTTGCGAAAGTGTGTTGGCATCATCTGTGTGTCGAATTTGTTTGCATAATTCCTCTTTGATCGACATTCTTAGTACCATTGGCATAGATTTAAGTCGCGTGATATGGATGTACATGCGAGTTATGGACTATATTAAAAAATCTAAGGGGGGGTGGGATTAGGGTATCCCCTAGTCGGGCGCGCCGACTAGAGTCTTCTTACTTGTTTTTTTTTTTAATTTTTAGCGTATTTTTCGAAATTTAAGTGTTTTTTTTTTTATAATTTTCACGGATTCAAATTTTGAATTTTAGCGATTTTTCGAAATTTTACGTGTTTTTTCATATTTATATGGATCTTTCAAAATTCAAATAATTCTCGAATTTTAACGGATTTTTCAAAATTAAACAGATTTTCGTATTTTATAGACTTTATCTTTTTATAATTTTAAATTTTGATTTTTCGAAATTTTACGGTTTCTTTATTTTAACGGATTCTAACGGATGCTAGCATTTTAAAGGATTTTTCTAATTTCGACGGATTTTATAAATTTCACGGATTATAACGGATTTTAAAAATTTAATGGAAATTTTCAAATATTTATGGTTTTGGAATTTAACGTACTTTCACATTTTAAAGTATTTATTTATAATTTTAACGGATTTTAAATTTTTTGCGGATTTTCCGAAATTTTACGGATTTTTGAAATTTAACGGATTTTTTAAATTGTGACGAAGTTTTCGAAATTTTAGGGTTTTTTTTTAATTTTAACGAATACTAACGGATTTTTGCATTTTGTAGGATTTTTTTAAATTTCCACGGATTTTCAAAATTTAACCGATATTCGAATTTCAACGGTTTTTATTCAAAAATTAACAAATTTTTTTAAATTGAACGGATTTATCTTCAAATTAAAGCGGATTTTTTTTTTTAAACTTTAATGGATTTTCGCATTTGAAAAGTTTTTTTTTAAGTTTACAGATTCAAAAAAATTTTAACGGCTTTTTAAAATTGAACTAATTTTTTTAAATTTTAACGGATTCTTCGAAATTTTACGGTTTTTTATTTTTCATGGATTTTTCTACGGATTTTTCGAAGTTCAACAAATTTTTTTTTAAATTTCTAAAAGTTTTCGAATTTTAACAAATGTTTTTAAAACTCAAAGGATTTTCGAATTTCAACTCTTTTTAAATCTTTTATTTTACTATTATTTTTTAAAATTTGAATGATTTTCAAATTATTAAGTTTATTTTAAATATGAACGGATTTTTGAACTTCAACGGATTTTCAAATTTTAACGGATTTTTCGAAATTTTATCGGATTTTCGCATTTTAAAAGATTGTTTAAGTTTTACCGGATTTTCGAAATTTAAAGGATTTTCAAATTTTAATTTCTTAAATTTTAACGAATTCCCAAATTTTATCGTATAGTTGTTTCATGACGGATATTTTTAAATTTAACGGATTTTTCAAAACTAAAATTGTTTTTTAGCTTTAACAGATTTTCGAATTTTAAGAGATTTTTCGAAATTTACAGATTCCAAAGTATTTCTCAATATATACCGGATTTTCAAAATTTTTAAGGATTTTCTTTAGTTTTAATAGATTTAGGTATTTAACGGATTTTATAAATTTTATCGAATTTTAACGGATTTTCACATTTTAAAAGATTTTTAAATTCTATTGGATTTAAAATTTTCAAAATTTAAAGGATTTTTTTATAATTTGAACGGATTTTCAAATTTTAGCCGATTTTTCGACATTTTACGTTTTTATACCCTGATCCCATTGAAAATGGGAAAACAGGGTATAATGGTTTTGTTAAAAGTATGTAACAGGCAGAAGGAGGCGTGCCACTCCCCCAAAAGTATATATATTATTGATCAGGACGACAAGACGATTTGATTGAGCCCTATCCGTCCGTCCGTATGTATGAACGCGTCGATCTCAGAACCTATAATAGCTAGAGACTTGAATTTGTTTTTGTTAGGCGCGCATATCGAGTATGTTTTAGAAAATCGATAACTATTCCTGAATATCTTTGTTACATTTGGATAGCGGCCCCAAAATTCCCTAACATTTTGAAAATTAATTTTATTTGCAAATATGACATATATGTATAGGGTGTCTGGTCTTTTTAAAAACAACCACAATTATTTAAATCATATGGTGAAAGTTTCATCAAAATCCGTTGATAAACACAAAAGTTATTAAACAAAATGTTTGACCAGATCAACAGCGATTGAACTGCAAAGTGCACATAGACCAGCTGGCGCTAATACATGTTCATTATGTATACATGTACACACATACATTCAAATGCTCGCGAACAAATTTTCTAAGAATCGCAATTGCCTTTGAGTTTGGGTCGAATTGCGTTTGAATTGTTTTTGTTACGTACTTTCAGTTGCCGCTTGGCGCTGTGTGTCGAGTGCGAATATGTTTTCGATTCTTCTTTTTTAATAGTAACGGAACAATTCTTGTGAGCTTGCAAAAGTGAGCTGGTATAATCTTTCTGTCGAATTGGCTTGCATAATTCCTCTTGGATCGACATACTTAGTATCATTGGCACATATTTAAGTTGCGTGGTATGGTTGTACATACGAGTTATGGACTATATTAAAACAAGTAACGAAACTCTAGTCGAGACTGCTCGACTAAGAGATACCCTGAATCCATTGGGCTGTAATACCAATCATTAAGAGCTTCAGTTATTCATTAATAGTAAACAACACATGCACACACACACACACACAAACATATGCATGCTCGTAATATGCTCATTGCGCAGTATTGCGGCTGCAGAAGAGGCTGTGCTATGAAAACTTTATTGCTTAATAACTTTTTTTCTCGACATACGTTCATAATGAAATTTTCGGGGAGTGATTATGACATCCAAATGTACCTATTTGCCAAATTTCAAGTTTCTAGTATTTGATATACGTGAGTTATCGTTTTTGTTGAATTGTGGGCGAAAGGGGCGTGGCATCAAAAATCCAAAAATGACAAAATGTGCGGATTTAATATAGTAATCAAACACAATTTAGTGCACGATTCTATCTTTAACGGTGTGCACGCCAGACCTCAAAAACAAAGCGATATTTTCGATAGTTATCGATAAAAAAGGAATGGGACGAGTTATCGAAAAAAAAAAATAAACTCGTACAGCGTATGGTATTATCGAGCATTTTGTTTTTTATTTGAAGTCTCTAGCTTTTGTGGTTGCAGAAATCCAGGTGTTTACACGGACGGACGGACGGACGGACAGACGGACAGGGCTAGTTCAACTCAGCTCATCGAGCTGATCAAGAATATATATACTTTATGGGGTGTGGCACGCCTCCTTCTGCCTGTTACATACATTTGCACAAAAACATTATACCCTGAAATTTCCATTTTCAATGGATTCAGGGTATAACAAGTAACGAAACTTTAGTCGAGACTGCTCGACTAAGAGATACCCTGAATTCATTAAGCTGTAATACCAATCATTAAAAGTTTCATTTATTCATTAATATTAAACAACACATGCACACACACGCACACACAAACATATGATGCATGCATATTCTGAATGCGCAGTTTTGCGGCTGCAGAAGAGGCTGTGCTATGCAAACTTTTTTTCTCGACCTATGTTCTTAATGAAATTTTTGGGGAATGATTATGACATTTAAATGTACCTATTTGCCTCAAGTCTCTAGTATTTGATGTACGTGAGTTATCGTTTTTGTTGAATTGTGGGCGGAAGGGGTTTGGCATTAAAAATCCAAAAATGACAAAATGTGCGGATTCACTATAGCAATCAAACACAATTTAGTGCACGATTCTATATGTAACGGTGTGCACGCCAGACCTCAAAAACAAAGCGATATTTTCGATAGTTATCGATAAAAAAGAAATGGGATGAGTTATCGAAAAAATAAAAATAAACTCGTACAGCGTATGGTATTATCGAGCATATTGCTTTTTATTTGAAGTCTGTAGCTTTTGTGGTTTAAGAAATCCAGGTGTTTACACGGACGGACGGATGGACGGACGGACGGACGGACGGACAGACGGACAGGGCTAGTTCAACTCAGCTCATCGAACTGATCAAGAATATATATACTTTATGGGGTGTGGCACGCCTCCTTCTGCCTGTTACATACATTTGCACAAAAACATTATACCCTGAAATTTCCATTTTCAATGGATTCAGGGTATAAATAAGAGCGGTTGGGATTAGGGTATCCCCTAGTCGGGCGGCCCGAATAGAGTTTTTTCTTAATTATATTTTAACGGATTTTCAAATGTTAGCGAATTTTTTCGAAATCTTACGGTTTTTTTTTTAATTTTCACGGATTCAAATTTTCAAATTTTTGCGGATTTTTCGAAATTCAAGGTTTTTTTACATTTGAATTTAATGGACTTTTTAAGTTTTAATAGACTTTCGAATTTATATGGATTTTTCAATACTTAAGGGATTTGTGAATTTTAACGGATTTTTTCAATGTTAACGAATTTTATTTTTAACGGAGATTTTTAAATATAATGGATTTTCGAATTTCAAGGATTTTTTTTTTTAAATTTAGCGGATTCTCGAATTTTAACGGATTTTTAAAATTACAGGAATCTTTCAAAATTTATCAGAATTTTCGGATTTCAACAACTTTTTTCTTCAAATTTCTAAAAGACTTTCGTATTTCAACGAATTTTTTTTTAAAACTCAACAGAATTTAGTGGATCTTTCGATATAATGCGGTTATTTTTTAATTTTAATGGATTTTCAAATTTCAACGGATTTTCTAAATTTAACGAATTTTTCGAAATTTTACTGTTTGTTTATTTAATTTTCACGGATTTTCATGTTTTTTTCAAAATTTACGGATTATACAATTTTTTTGCAGATTTTCCGAAATTTTACGGTATTTTTATACCCTGATCCCATTGAAAATGGGAAAAAAGGGTATAATGTTTTTGTTAAAGGTATGTAACAGGCAGAAGGAGGCGTGCCACACCCCCAAAAGTATATATATTCTTGATCAGGACGACAAGACAAGTTGATTGAGCCCTGTCCGTCTGTCTGTCCGTCCGTCCGTCCGTATGTATGAACGCGTCGATCTCAGAACCTATAAGAGCTAGAGACTTGAATTTTTTTTTGTTAGGCGCGTATATTGGACGCGCATATCGAGTTTGTTTCAGAAAATCGATAACTATTCCTGAATATTTGTTATCGATTTAAAACCATATGAAAAATCAGTTATGATTTTTTATCTTTTTTATCTTAAGAGCTAGAGACTCCAAATTTCGCATGTAGCCTTATGTGTATTTTTACCAATTTCGGTTTTGTTACATTTGGATACCGGCCCAAATTGTCCCCACAATTTTGAAAATTATTTTCAGTTGCAATATATATGGTGTTTGGTCTTTTTGAAAACTAAATCAATTATTTAAATCATATGGTGAAAGTTTCATCAAAATCCGATGATAAACACAAAAGTTATTAAACAAAATGTTTGGCCAGATTAACAGCGATTGAACTGCAAAGCGCACAGAGACAATCTGGCGCTAATACATGTTCATTATGTATACATGTACACACATACATGCTAATGCTCGCGAACAAATTTTGTAAGAATCGCAATTGCCTTTGAGTTTGGGTCGAATTGTGTTCGAATTGTTTTTGCTACCTATTTCCAATTGCCGCTTGGCGCTGTGTGTCGCAGTCGCAGGCGATGTGTGTCGCAGTGCGAATATGTTTTCGATTCTTCTTCTTTAATAGTAACGGAACAATTCTTGTGAGCTTGCGAAAGTGTGTTGGCATCATCTGTGTGTCGAATTTGTTTGCATAATTCCTCTTTGATCAACATTCTTAGTACCATTGGCATAGATTTAAGTCGCGTGATATGGATGTACATGCGAGTTATGGACTATATTAAAAAAACTAAGGGGGGGTGGGATTAGGGTATCCCCTAGTCGGGCGCGCCGACTAGAGTCTTCTTACTTGTTTTTTTTTTTTAATTTTTAGCGAATTTTTCGAAATTTAAGTGTTTTTTTTTATAATTTTCACGGATTCAAATTTTGAATTTTAGCGATTTTTCGAAATTTTACGTGTTTTTATACCCTGAACCCATTGAAAATGGAAATTTCAGGTTATAATGTTTTTGTGCGAATGTATGTAACAGGCAGAAGGAGGCGTGCCACACCCCATAAAGTATATATATTCTTGATCAGCTCGATGAACTGAGTTGAACTAGCCCTGTCCGTCTGTCCGTCCGTCCGCCCGTCCGTCCGTCCGTCCGTCCGTGTAAACACCTGGATTTCTGCAACCACAAAAGCTAGAGACTTCAAATAAAAAGCAAAATGCTCGATAATACCATACGCTGTACGAGTTTATTTTTTTTTTTCGATAACTCGTCCCATTTCTTTTTTATCGATAACTATCGAAAATATCGTTTTGTTTTTGAGGTCTGGCGTGCACACCGTTAAACATAGAATCGTGCACTAAAATGTCGTTGATAGCTTATTTTGTCATTTTTGGATTTTTGATGCCACGCCACTTTCGCCCACAATTCAACAAAAACGATAACTCACGCATATCAAATACTAGAGACTTGAAATTTGGCAAATAGGTACATTTGAATGTCATAATCACTCCCCGAATATTTCATTAAGTAAATATTTCGAGAGAAAAAGTTATTAAACAATAAAGTTTGCAGAGCACAACCTCTTCTGCAGCCGCAAAACTGCGCTGTACGCATATTACGTGCATGCATATGTGGATATATGGATTTTTCAAAATTAAACAGATTTTCGTATTTTAAAAACTTTATCTTTTTATAATTTAAAATTTTGATTTTTCGAAATTTTACGGTTTCTTTATTTTAACGGATTCTAACGGATGCTAGCATTTTAAAGGATTTTTCTAATTTCGACGGATTTTATAAATTTCACGGATTATAACGGATTCTAAAAATTTAATGGAAATTTTCAAATATTTATGGATTTTGGAATTTAACGTACTTTCACATTTTAAAGGATTTATTTATAATTTTAACGGATTTTAAAATTTTTGCGGATTTTCCGAAATTTTACGGATTTTTGAAATTTAACGGATTTTTTAAAATGTGACGAAGTTTTCGAAATTTTAGGGTTTTTTTTTTAATTTTAACGAATACTAACGGATTTTTGCATTTTATAGGATTTTTTTAAATTTCCACGGATTTTCAAAATTTAACCGATATTCGAATTTCAACGGTTTTTATTCAAAAATTAACAAATTTTTTTAAATTGAACGGATTTATCTTCAAATTAAAGCGGATTTTTTTTTTAACTTTAATGGATTTTCGCATTTGAAAAGTTTTTTTTAAAGTTTACGGATTCAAAAAAATTTTAACGGCTTTTTAAAATTGAACTGATTTTTTTTAATTTTAACGGATTCTTCGAAATTTTACGGTTTTTTATTTTTCATGGATTTTTCTACGGATTTTTCGAAGTTCAACAAATTTTTTTTAAATTTCTAAAAGTTTTCGAATTTTAACAAATGTTTTTAAAACTCAAAGGATTTTCGAATTTCAACTCTTTTTAAATCTTTTATTTTACTATTATTTTTTAAAATTTGAATGATTTTCAAATTATTAAGTTTATTTTAAATATGAACGGATTTTTGAACTTCAACGGATTTTCAAATTTTAACGGATTTTTCGAAATTTTATCGGATTCTGACGGATTTTCGCATTTTAAAAGATTGTTTAAATTTTACCGGATTTTCGAAATTTAAAGGATTTTTAAATTATACCCTGAAATTTCCATTTTCAATGGATTCAGGGTATAAAAAATGGGTTCTCAAATTTTAGAAGATTTTAGAGAATTTTCGAAATTTAACGGATTTTTTCAATATTAATAATTTTTGAATTTTAACGGATTTTCAAATTTTTATAAATGTTCAAAATTTACCGGATTTTTTAAATTTCAATGGATTTTTAGAAATTTTACTGTGTTTTTTATTTTATTTGAACAGATTTTCGAATTTCAACGAATTTTCGAAATTTAACGGAATTTTTAAATTATAATGGATTTTTTGAAATTTTACTGTTTTAATCATAAACGTAATTTTCACGGATTTTAACTGATATTTCAAAATATAAAGGATTTGTTAAATTTTAACGGATTTTTAAATTAAATTAAATTAACAAATTTTTAACATTCAACGGAATTTTGAATTATTAATCAATTTTTCGAAATTTTACTATTTTTTTTTTAGTTTTCACGGATTTTCGAAATATAACGACAAACGTAAATTTCACGGATCTTTCAAAATTTAAAGGATTTGTTCAAATTTTAAATGATTTTTCAAAATTTAACTGATATTTCGAAATATAAAGGATTTGTTAAATTTTAACGGATTTATATGAATATTTCAAAATTTAACATATATATGAATTTCAACAAAATATTTTTAAATTTAACGTGATTACGAATTTTTGTGGATTTTTCAAAATTTAGTGGATTCTCAAATTTTAAATGTTTTTTTTTTTTTTCAAAATTTAACTGATATTTCAAAATTTAAAATATTTATTAAATCTTAATACATAATAAAAAATTTTCAACATCCAACGGATTCTTTTAATTTTAAAGAATTTTTTGAAAATTTACTGTTTTTTATACCCTGATCCCATTGAAAATGGGAAAACAGGGTATAATGTTTTTTTTAAAGTATGTAACAGGCAGAAGGAGGCGTGCCACACCCCCAAAAGTATATATATTCTTGATCAGGACGACAAGACAAGTTGATTGAGCCCTGTCCGTCTTTCTATCCGTCCGTCCGTCCGAACCTATACGAGCTAGAGACTTGAATTTTTTTTTGTTAGGCGCGTATATAGGACGCGCATATCGAGTTTGTTTCAGAAAATCCTGAATATTTGTTATCGATTTGAAACCATATAAAAATCAGTTATGATATTTTATCTTTTTTTATCTAGAGCTAGAGTCTCCAAATTTTGCTTGTAGCTTTATGTATATTTACCAATTTCGGTTTTTGTTACATTTGGATACCGGCCCCAAATTTCCCCAATTTTCCCCACAATTTTGAAAATTATTTTCAGTTGCAATATATATGGGGTGTTTGGTCTTTTTAAAAACTACATCAATTATTTAAATCAAATGGTGAAAGTTTCATCAAAATCCGTTGATAAACAAAAAAAGTTATTAAATAAATTGTTTGGCCACATCAACAGCGATTGAACTGCAAAGCGCACAGAGACCAGCTGGCGCCTATGCATTTTCATTATGTATACATGTGCACACATACATGCAAATGCTCGCGAACAAATTTTCTAAGAACCGCAATTGCCTTTGAGTTTGGGTCGAATTGTGTTTGAATTGTTTTTGCTACCTACTTCCAATTGCCGCTCAGCGTTGTGTGTCGCTGCGCGAATATGTTTTTGATTCTTCTTCTTTAATTGTAACGGAACAATTCTTGTGAGCTTGCAAAAGTGAGCTGGTATAATCTTTGTGTCGAATTTGTTTGCATAATTCCTCTTTGATCGACATTCTTAGTACCATTGGCACAGTTTTATGTCGCGTAATATGGTTGTACATACGATTTATGGACAATATTAAAACAAGTAACGAAACTCTAGTCGAGACTGCTCGACTAAGAGATACCCTGAATCCATTGAGCTGTAATACCAATCATTAAGAGCTTCATTTATTCATTAATAGTAACCAACACATGCACACACACACACACACAAACATATGCATGCACGTAATATGCTCAATGCACAGTTTTGCGGCTGCAGAAGAGGCTGTGCTATGCAAACTTTTTTTCTCGCCTATGTTCTTAATGAAATTTTTGGGGAATTATTATGACATTTAAATGTACCTATTTGCCTCAAGTCTCTAGTATTTGATGTACGTGAGTTATCGTTTTTGTTGAATTGTGGGCGGAAGGGGTTTGGCATTAAAAATCCAAAAATGACAAAATGTGCGGATTCACTATAGCAATCAAACACAATTTAGTGCACGATTCTATATGTAATGGTGTGCACGCCAGACCTAAAAAACAAAGCGATATTTTCGATAGTTATCGATAAAAAAGAAATGGGATGAGTTATCGAAAAAAAAAATAAACTCGTACAGCGTATGGTATTATCGAGCATTTTGCTTTTTATTTGAAGTCTCTAGCTTTTGTGGTTGCAGAAATCCAGGTGTTTACACGGACGGACAGACGGACAGGGCTAGTTCAACTCAGTTCATCGAGCTGATCAAGAATATATATACTTTATGGGGTGTGGCACGCCTCCTTCTGCCTGTTACATACATTCGCACAAAAACATTATACCCTGAAATTTCCATTTTCAATGGATTCAGGGTATAAAAAACTAAGGGCGGGTGGGATTAGGGTATCCCATAGTCGGGCGCGCCGACTAGAGTTTTCTTACTTGTTTTTTTTTTTTTTAATTTTCACGGATTTTCGAAATTTAACAATAAACTAATTTTCACGAATTTTTCAAAATTATAGGAGTTCTTAAATTTTCATTTAGCGGATTTCTTGAAATTTTACGGTTTCTTTTTTTTTTGATTTTAACGGATTTTCAAATTTTAACGGATTTTCGAAACTTAACAAATAACGGTTCTTTGAAATTTAAAAAATTTTTTTTTTTTCAAAATTCAACGGATTCCCGAAATGTAACAAATTTTTCAATATTTAACAAATTTTCAATTTTTAACGAATTTTTTCAAAATTTAACGGATTTATGAATTCAATGGATATTTTCAAAATTTAACGTATTTTTAAAAATTAAAAGTATTGGTTGAATTTTAATAGATTCCCAAATTTTAGAAAATTTTAGAGGATTTTCGATATTTAACGGGTTTTTTTAAGTTTCAATAATTTTCGAATTTTGTTAAATTGTAACTGGTCAAAAATTTAACGAGATGTCGAATTTTTATGGATTTTTCAAAATTTAAAATACTTTAAATTAAATTTAGCAGATATTTCAAAATTTAAAGGATTTGTTAAATTTATCGGGATGTCGAATGGATATTTCATAATTTAAAGGATTTATTAAATTATAACGGGTCAAAAATTTAATGGGTTCTCAAATTTTTATGGATTTTTCAACATTTAGTGGAATTTCAAATTTTAAATGATTGTTCAAATTTGTTAAATTTAATTTGAACAGATTTTCGAATTGCGTATTTCGAATTTAACGCTAAACGTAATGTTCATGGATTTTAACGGATATTTAAAAATTTAAAGAATATTTTAGATTTTAACGGAATTTTCGAAATTTAAAAACTTTGGTAAATATTTTAAATAATAACTGATTTTCAAATTTCAAGGGATTTTCGAATTTTAACAAATTTTTGAATTTTTATGGATTTTTTCAACAGTTAATTGATATTCGAATTGCAACGGATTTTTTAAATCTTAATAATTTTCAAATTTTAACGGATTTTTTATATCTTAAAAATGTTCGAATTTCAACGGATTTTTCAAAATTTTACGGATTCTCGATATTTAACGCATTTTTCGTACTGTTTTTTTTTTCACGGATTCTAACGGATTTTTTCAATATTTAACGCATATGTTAAATTTTAACGTATTTTTCAAATTTTATCGGATTTTCGAAACTATACGGTTTTTTTTTAATTTTAGTGGATATCCGAATTTATATGGATTTTTAGAAATTCAACAGGTTTTTAAATTTCAATATATTTTCTAATTTTCACGGATTTTCAAAATTTAACGGATTTTACACAATTTAAAGGATATATTACATTATTACGGAATTTCGAATTTTAACGGATTTTTCGAAATTTAAAGGATTTTTTAATTTTAGCTGTTTCTGTAAATTTACGGGTTTTTCAAATTATATTCTAATTCTAATAGGTTTTTTTTCTTTAATTTTAACGGATTTTTTAAATTGTAGCGGATTTGAATTTTTCTGATTGTTTAAATTTTACCGGATCTTAAAATTTTCGAGAATTTTTCGAAATATTAGAGTTTTTATTTATAATTTTCGAATTAAACCGTTTTTTTTTTTTCGTAATTTGCAGATTCCAGGAATGAAACAATGTTTTTATAGGGTGTGACACACCTCCTTCTGCCTGTTAAATATATTTTTACAACAGCATTATACCCTGAAACTTAATTTTCAATCGATTCAGGGTATAAAAACTTAAGAAACCAAATATCATAAATCATTCCCAATCACCGTAAGTAAAACGAACAAAGTAACATTATGTGAAGGACACATCATCAATCTTAAATACTTATCTTCAGTTTTCAGTAAATTGGATTTATCACAACCATAAACTTTAAAACTTTAATTGCCACAGTCAATTTTCAATATTCAACTTAATTTATTAATCATTATCACTGTAGCGCAATAGCGAGCATGGAAAATGTTTCAAATTAAACGAATTTTCGAATTTTTATGGATTGTTCAAATTGAAAGGATTCTCGAATTTTAACGAGTTAAACTCCAACGGTTTTTCAAATTAAAATGGATTTTTAAAATTTACAAAATATTCAAATTTTAATGGACTTCTTAAAATTTAACGGACTTTAAAATTCTAACAAATTTTTTATAATTGAACAGATTCTTAAATTTCATTAAATTTTAAAATTTTAACAAATTTTTCAAAATTTAACGGATTTTTATATTTTAAACGAATTTTTTTAAACTGATTTTTTAATTCTAACGTTTTTTTTAAATTTAAAGGTTTTTTTTCAAAATTGAAATCAGTTAAATTTCAACGGATTTTCGAATTAAAAGGTATTTTTAAAATTTTAAAGGATATTCGAATTTTAATGAACAACGGATTTTAAAATTTTAACAAATTTTTCATAATTTAACAGATTTTTAAATTTCTACGAATTTTCGAATATCAACGGATTTTTCAAATTAACTGATTTTACACAATTTAAAGGATTTGTAATATTTTTACGGATTTTCGAATTTTAACGGATTTTTCGAAATTTAAAAGATTCTAACAGATTTTCAAATTTTAACGAATTTTTGAATTTTAGTGCCTTTTGGATATTTACGAATTTTTCAAAATATAAAGGATTTTCGAGTTTTAACAGGTTTTTTTTTTATTCCCTGATGGTAATGGTAATGGGAAAACATGGTATAATGGTTTTGTTAAAAGTATGTAACAGGCAGAAGTAGGCGTGCCACACCCCATAAAGTATATATATTGGTATATTGATCAGGACGACAAGACGAGTTGATTGAGCCCTGTTCCCTCTGTCTGTCCCTCTGTCCGCCTGTCCGTCCGTCCGTCCGTCCGTCCGTATGTACGAACCTGATCTCAGACCCTATAAGAGCTAGAGACTTGAATTTTATTTATGTTAAGCGCGTATATACGACGTGCATATCGAGTTTCTTTCAGAAAATCGATAACTATTCCTAAATATTTGTTATCGATTTACAACCATATGAAAAATCGGTTATGATTTTTTATATTTTTCATCTTAAGAGCTAGAGTCTCCAAATTTTGAATGTAGCTTTATGTATATTTTTACCATTTTCGGATTTTGTTACATTTGGATACCGGCCCCAAATTTCACCAAAAATTTTGAAAATTATTTTCAGTTGCAATATGAGTGCTTGGTCTTTTTAAAAACAGCAATAATTATTTAAATCATATGGTGAAAGTTTCATAAAAATCCGTTGATAAACAAAAAAGTTATTAAATAAAATGTTTGGCCAGATCAACAGCGATTGAACTGCAAAGCGCACAGAGACCAGCTGGCGTCCATACATTTTCATTATGTATACATGTGCACACACACATTCATGGGTCGAATTGTGTTTGAATTGTTTTTGCTACCTACTTTAAATTGCCGCTCGGCGTTGTGTATCGCAGTGCGAATATGTTTTCGATTCTTCTTCCTTAATAGTAACGGAACAAATCTTGCATAATTCCTCTTTGATCGGCATTCTCAGTACCATTTTCATAGATTTAAGTCGCGTGATATGGTTGTACATACGAGTTATGGACTATATTAGATTAGATTAGGATTAGGGTATCCCCTAGCGGGCGCGCCGACTAAAGTTTTCATACTTGTTTTTTTTTATACCCTGATCCCATTGAAAATGGGAAAACAGGGTGTAATGTTTTGTTAAAAGTATGTAACAGGCAGAAGGAGCCGTGCTACACCCCCAATAGTATATATTCTAGATCAGTACGACAAGACAAGTTGATTGAGCCTTGTCCGTCCGTCCATCCGTCCGTCCGTCCGTCCGTCCGTATGTATGAACGCGTCGATCTCAGAACCTATAAGAGCTAGAAACTTGAATTTTTTTTTGTTAGGCGCGTATATAGGACGCGCATATCGAGTTTGTTTCAGAAAATCGATAACTAATATTTGAATATTTGTTATTTATTTAAAACCATATGAAAAATCAGCTATGAATTTTTACCTTTTTATACCCTGAATCCATTGAAAATGGAAATTTCAGGGTATAATGTTTTTGTGCGAATGTATGTAACAGGCAGAAGGAGGCGTGTCACACCCCATAAAGTATATATATTCTTGATCAGCTCGATGAGCTGAGTTGAACTAGCCCTGTCCGTCTGTCCGTCCGTCCGTCCGTGTAAACACCTGGATTTCTGCAACCACAAAAGCTAGAGACTTCAAATAAAAAGCAAAATGCTCGATAATACCATACGCTGTATTTTTTATTTTTTTTTTTCGATAACTCGTCTTATTTCTTTTTTATCGAAAACTATCGAAAATATCGCTTTGTTTTTGAAGTCTGGCGTGCACACCGTTAAAGATAGAATCGTGCACTAAGTTGTGGTTGATAGCTATATTAAATCTGCACATTTTTTCATTTTTGGATTTTTGATGCCACGCCCCTTTCGCCCACAATTCAACCAAATCGATAACTCACGTATATCAAATACTAGAGACTTGACATTTGGCAAATAGGTACATTTGAATGTCATAAACATTCCCCGAAAATTTCATTAAGAACATAAGTCGTGAAAAAAAGTTATTAAACAATAAAGTTTGCATAGCACAACCTCTTCTGCAGCCGCAAAACTGCGCAGTAAGCATATTACGTGCATGCATATGTTTGTGTGTGTGTGTGCTTGTGTTGTTTACTATTAATGAATAAATGAAGCTCTTAATGATTGGTATTACAGCTCAATGGATTCAGGGTATCTCTTAGTCGAGCAGTCTCGACTAGAGTTTCGTTACTTGTTTATCTTAAGAGCTAGAGTCTCCAAATTTTGCACGTAGCTTTATGTATATTTTTACCAATTTCGGTTTTTGTTACATTTGGATACCGGCCCCAAATTTCCCCACAATTTTGAAAATTATTTTCAGTTGCAATATATATGGTGTTTGGTCTTTTTGAAAACTACATCAATTATTTAAATCATATGGTGAAAGTTTCATCAAAATCCGTTGATAAACACAAAAGTTATTAAACAAAATGTTTGGCTAGATCAACAGCGATTGAACTGCAAAGCGCACACAGACCAGGTGGCGCTTATACATGTTCAATTTGTATACATGTGCACACATACATGCAAATGCTCGCGAACAAATTTTCTAAGAACCGCAATTGCCTTCGAGTTTGGGTCGAATTGTGTTCGAATTGTTTTTGCTACCTACTTCCAATTGCCGCTCGCCGCTGTGTGTCACAGTCGCAGGCGCTGTGTGTCGCTGTGCGAATATGTTTTCGATTCTTCTTCTTTAATAGTAACGGAACGATTCTTGTGAGCTTGCAAAAGTGTGCTGGCATAATCTGTGTGTCGAATTTGTTTGCATAATTCCTCTTTGATCGACATTCTTAGTACCATTGGCACATACTTAAGTTGCGTGATATTGTTGTACATACGAGTTATGGTCTATATTAAAAAAACTAAGGGCGGGTGGGATTAGGGTATCCCCTAGCGGGCGCGCCGACTAGAGTTTTCTTACTTGTTTTTTATCTTTTTTATCTTAAGAGCTAGAGTCTCCAAATTTTGCATGTAGCTTTATGTATATTTTTACCAATTTCGGTTTTTGTTACATTTGGATACCGGCCCCAAATTTCCCCACAATTTTGAAAATTATTTTCAGTTGCAATATATATGGTGATTGGTCTTTTTGAAAACTAAATCAAATTTTTAAATCATATGGTGAAAGTTTCATCAAAATCCGTTGATAAACAAAAAAGTTATTAAACAAAATGTTTGGCTAGATCTACAGCGATTGAACTGCAAAGCGCACACAGACCAGGTGGCGCTTATACATGTTCAATTTGTATACATGTGCACACATACACGCAAATGCTCGCGAACAAATTTTCTAAGAACCGCAATTGCCTTTGAGTTTGGGTCGAATTGTTTTTGCTACCTACTTCCAATTGCCGCTCGCCGCTGTGTGTCACAGTCACAGGCGCTGTGTGTCGCTGTGAGAATATGTTTTCGATTCTTCTTCTTTAATAGTAACGGAACGATTCTTGTGAGCTGTGTGGCGCTGTGTGTCGTTGTGCAAATATGTTTTCGATCTTCTTCTCTAATAGTAACGGAAAAATTCTTGTGACCTTGCAAAAGTGTGCTGGTATAATCTTTGTGTCGAATTTGTTTGCATAATTCCTCTTCGATCGACATTCTTAGTACCATTGTCATAGATTTAAGTCGCGTGATATGGTTGTACATACGAGTTATGGACTGACTATATTAAGAAAACTAAGGGCGGGTGGGATTAGGGTATCAGCTAGTCGGGCGCTCCGACTAGAGTTTTCTTACTTTTTTTTTTTTTAATTTTCACGGATTTTCGAAATTTAACGATAAACTACTTTTCACGGATTTTTCAAAATTATAGGAGTTCATAAATTTTAATTTAGCGGATTTCTTGAAATTTTACGGTTTTTTTTTTTAATTTTAACGGATTTTCAAATTTTAACGGATTTTTGAAACTTAACGAATAACGGTTCTTTAAAATTTAAAATTTTTTTTTTTTTAAATTCAACGGATTCTTGAAATGTAACAAATTTTCAAATTTTAACGAATTTTTCAAAATTTAACGAATTTTTTCATTATTTATAGGCCCATTTAACGGTTCCAACGGTTTTTCAAATTAAAATGGATTTTTAAAATTTCAAAAATATTCAAATTTTAAAGGACTTCTTAAAAATTAACGGATTTTAAAACTCTAACAAATTTTTCATAATTCAACAGATTCTTAAATTTCAACAAATTTTAAAATTTTAACAAATTTTTTTAAAATTTAACGAATTTTTATTAAACGATTTTTTTTAATTCTAACGTTTTTATCAAAATTTAAAGGATTTTTTTTCAAAATTTAAAGGATCAGTTAAATTTCAACGGATTTTCGAATTAAAAGCGATTATTAAAATTTTAAAGGATATTCGAATTTTAATGGACTTCAACTGATTTTTAAATTTTAACAAATTTTTCATAGCTTAACAGATTTTTAAATTTCAACGAATTTTCGAATTTTTTGAATTTTAGCGGTTTCTGGATGTTTATAAATGTTTCAAAATATAAAGGATTTTCTAATTTTAACAGGTTTTTTTTTATACCCTGATCCCATTGAAAATGGGAAAACAGGATATAATGATTTTGTTAAAATTTTCTAAGAACCGCAATAGCCTTTGAGTTTTGGTCGAATTGTGTTTGAATTGTTTTTGCTACCTACTTCCAATTGCCGCTCGGCGCTGTGAGTCGAGTGCGAATATGTTTTCGAAATTTTGTTTCGTTTTGTTTTTGAAATTTTTTTTCGAAATTTACAGATTCCAGGAATGAAATAATGTTTTTATAGCGTGTGGCACGCCTCCTTCTGCCTGTTAAATACATTTTGACAAAAGCATTATACCCCGAAACTTAATTTTCAATCGATTCAGGGTATAAAAACTTAAGGAACAAAATATAATGAATCATTGTGAATCACCGCAAGTAAAACGAAAAACAAGTAACGAAACTCTAGTCGAGACTGCTCGACTAAGAGATACCCTGAATCCATTGAGCTGTAATACCAATCATTAAGAGCTTCATTTATTCATTAATAGTAAACAACACAAGCACACACACACACACACAAACATATGCATGCACGTAATATGCTCACTGCGCGGTACTGCGGCTGCAGAAGAGGCTGTGCTATGGAAACTTTATTGTTTAATAACTTTTTTTCTCGACGTATGTTCTTAATGAAATTTTCGGGAAATGATTATGACATCCAAATGTACCTATTTGCCAAATTTCAAATTGCCAAATTGCGGATTCAATATAGCTATCAACCACAACTTAGTGCACGATTCTATCTTTAACGGTGTGCACGCCAGACCTCAAAAACAAAGCGATATTTTCGATAGTTATCGATAAAAAAGGAATGGGATGAGTTATCGAAAAAAAAAAATAAACTCGTACAGCGTATGGTATTATCGAGCATTTTGCTTTTTATTTGAAGTCTCTAGCTTTTGTGGTTGCAGAAATCCAGGTGTTTACACGGACGGACGGACGGACGGACGGACGGACGGACAGACGGACAGGGCTAGTTCAACTCAGCTCATCGAGCTGATCAAGAATATATATACTTCTGCCTTCTGCCTGTTACATACATTCGCACAAAAACATTATACCCTGAAATTTCCATTTTCAAAGGATTCAGGGTATAAAAAGTAACATTAGGTGAAGGACACATATGTTAATTGTATGAATTAATAGCCCGTAAGAAAAATTGATAGCTCGCGTTTACAGGTCTTCTTGAAAACGCAGTTAGTATTATAATACCCTTAGATAATTTTGAAATAGATGGGAAGAAACTAGATTTATTGAATATATTTTGATGAAGAATTAAAGAATTTTTATAGATTCAGTCTACTACACATGTCAGGAATTCATAGGATGTGGTGCAGTTAAGTAGAGTCTAACCATTAAGGGACAAAGCATCGAAATTTTCAAGTATTGTCATGGCAGGGAGGGTACAGAAGAAGGACGACGACACCTTAAGTCTCGCCATCAGAACAAGCTCTCAGTGGGGTACATATAGCGTGGACGTTCTAAAAACACAATTGAACACACAAATTGATTCAAGTTAAATCAGTAATGCGCAATATTTTAGATGCGTTAGTACCCGTGTATTTTAGATGAAGAAGAAACAACAACAGTATCCTTATTCCACCAGGGAAACTTCTGAGCGTATTTTCATAATACGAATATAGTATATATATATTAGAATACAGCTTCAATCATCAATTTTCAATATTAAATCTTAAATCTTCATGCTTCAATATGCAATTTTCAATCATCAGCTTCAGTTTACAGCCATCAATCTTAAATCATTAGCTGAAGTTTTCAGTAAATTTTATTTATCACAACCATAAATTTTATAACTTCAATTGTCACAGTCAATTTTCAATATTCAATTCATCAATAAATTATTCTATCCTAAAATTTTAACGGATTTTTTTAACTTACACGTATTTCTTAAATTTAACGAATTTTAAAATTTCAACGAAATTCCGAGAATTAAAAATGTTTTTCAAATTAAACGGATTTTTGAATTTTTACGGATTATTCAAATTGAAAGGATTCTGGATTTTTAACATATTTTTCAAAATTTAACAGATTTTTTCAAAATTGAAAAATCCAGTTAAATTCCAACGGTTTTTCGAATTAAAATGGACTTTTAAAATTCAAAGGATATTCAAATTTTAATGGACTTCTTAAAATTTTGCGGATTTTAATATTTTAACAAATTTTTTAAAATTCAACGGATTTTTAAAATTTTAACAAATTTTTCCTAATTTAAATTTCAACGAATTTTCGAATTTTAATGGATTTTTAAAATTTAACGGATTTTACACAATTTAAAGGATTTGTTGCATTTTTACGGATTTTCGAATTTGAACGGCTTTTCGAAACTTAACAGATTTTCGAATTTTAACGAATTTTTGAGTTTTAGCGGCTTCTGGATTTTTACGGATTTTTCAAAATATAAAGAATTTTCTAATTTTAACAGGTTTTTTAATACCCTGATCCCATTGAATATGGGAAAACAGGGTATAATGGTTTTGTTAAAAGTATGTAACAGGCAGAAGGAGGCGTGCCACATCCCCAAAAGTATATATATTCTTGATCAGGACTACAAGACGAGTTGATTGAGCCCTGTCCGTCTATCTGTCCGTCCGTCCGTATGTATGAACGCGTCGATCTCAGAACCTATAAGAGCTAGAGACTTGAATTTTTTTTTATCGCATACATATATATCAGATATTTTTATGATTTCATATATATTTATAGATGATATTCCAATCAAATTAGTTTAAGTTAAATACTGCTTGTTCAACAATATGTAAAAATTTGTATTGATTTATATATGTGTTTCGAAATGGTATAAATGATTGAAAATAGTTTTTGTCACAAACTGCTTGTTCAAATATATTATTCAATTTGTATTGTTTTACAATTTAATATATGTAATAGATTCCATAAACATCATTTAACTTGATAGCCAACTTATTTTTCGTTAAATACTGTTTGTTCAACAATATGTAAAAATTTGTATTAATTTATATATATATTTCGAAATGGTATAAATGATTCATCTCTCATACATAAATAGCAGATATCATATATTCATATATTTATATTTGGCCTGCCAACCAAATTAGTTTTCGTCACAAACTGCTTGTTCAAAAATAATATCCAATTTGAATTGTTTTACAAATTAATATATATGTAATAGATTCCATATACTTAATTTAATCTGATAACCAAAATATTTTTCGTTAAATACTGCTTGTTCAACAATATGTATTGATTAATATATATGGTTATGAAATGGTATTAATGATTGATCTCTCATACATAAATATCAGATATGTATATAATTTCGTACATTTATATATGACCTGCCAACCAAATTAGTTTTCGTCACAAACTGCACATACATATTTATCAGATATTGATTTCATATATATTTATAGATGATATTCCAATCAAATTAGATATTCCAAATTACGTAATAGAGTGAAATAGTATATTATTGATATCGGATTCATATTTATCAGATATGTATATGAGTTCTTATATATTTATATATGATATTCCAATCAAATTAGTTTTCGTTAAATACAGATTGTTCAACAATATGTAAAAATGTGTATTGATTTATAAATATATATATTTCGAAATAGTATAATGATTCATCTCTCAAACATAAATAGCAGATATCATATATTCATATATTTATATTTGACCTGCCAACCAAATTAGTTTTCGTTACAAACTGCTTTATAATTCATATTATTAAGTATTATTATTAAATAGTATGTTCATTTGTGTGTAGACATCGCATACATATATATCAGATATTTTTATGATTTCATATATATTTTTCAAGATGATATTCCAATCAAATTAGTTTTCGTTAAATACTGCTTGTTCAACAATATGTAAAATTTTTTATTGATTTATATATATGTTTCGAAATGGTATAAATGATTGATCTCTCATACATAAATAGCATATATCATATATTTATATTTGACCACCCAACCAAAATAGTTTTCGTCACAACTGCTTGTTCAAATATATTATCCAATCGGAATGTTTTACAAATTAATGTATATGTAATAGATTCCATATACTTAATTTAATCTGATAAACAATATATTTCTCGTTAAATACTGCTTGTTTAACAATATGTAATAAGTGGTATAAAATGATATAAATGATTGATATCTTATACATAAATATGACATATGTATATGATTTCATACATATATATATGACCTGCCAACTAAATTATTTTTCTTAAAATACTGATTTTTCATAAATACGAGCAAGTTTTTATTGATTTATATATATGTAAATTTAAACGTATATGTATACTATTTCTGTTAATTTGTTAGTCGTTATGTTATCGAAATAGTATATATGTTTCATATCTCATTTATATATATCAGATATCTGTACGAATTCATATATTTTTATTCGATCTGCTAACCAAATTAGTTTTCGTTTCAAATTGCTTTATCATTAATATTATTAATTATTATTATTAAATATTATGTTCATTTGTGTGTAAACATGTATACATGTATCTGAAATAGTATATTATTGATATCGGATACATATTTATCAGATATGTATATGAGTTCATATATATATATATATGATATTCCAATCAATTAGTTTTCGGTAAATACTGCTTGTTCAACAATATGTAAAAATGTGTATTGATTTATATACATAGTTTCGAAAAGGTATAAATGATTGATCTCTCATACATAAATAGCAGATATCATATATTCATATATTTATAATTGACCTGCCAACCAAATTAGTTATCGTCACAAACTGCTTGTTCAAAAATATTATGCAATTTGAATTGTTTTACATATTAATATATACGTAATAGAGTCCACATACTTAATTTAATCTGATAACCAAAATATTTTTCGTTAAATACTGCTTGTTTAACAATATGTAAAAAGTGGTATAAAATGAAATAAATGATTGATCTCTCATACATAAATAGGACATATGTATATGATTTCATTTATTTATATATGACCTGCCAACCAAATTAGTTTTCGTCACAAACTGCTTGTTCAAATATATTATTCAATTTTAATTGTTTTAGAAATTAATGTATATGTTATAGATTCCATATACTTAATTTAATCTGATAAACAATATATTTCTCGTTAAATACTGCTTGTTCAACAATATGTAAAAAGTGGTATAAAATGATATAAATGATTGATCTATAATATATAAATATGACATATGTATATGATTTCATACATTTATATATGACCTGCCAAGCAAATTAGTTTTCGTCACACACTGCACATACATATTTATCAGATATTTATATGATTTCATATATATTAATAGATGATATACCAATCAAATTAGATATTCCAAATTACGTAATAGAGTGAAATAGTATATTATTGATATCGGATACATATTTATCAGATATGTATATGAGTTCTTATATATTTATATATGATATTCCAATCAAATTAGTTTTCGTTAAATACAGATTGTTCAACAATATGTAAAAATGTGTATTGATTTATAAATATATATATTTCGAAATAGTATAATGATTCATCTCTCAAACATAAATAGCAGATATCATATATTCATATATTTATATTTGACCTGCCAACCAAATTAGTTTTCGTTACAAACTGCTTTATAATTCATATTATTAAGTATTATTATTAAATAGTATGTTCATTTGTGTGTAGACATCGCATACATATACATCAGATATTTTTATGATTTCATATATATTTTTCAAGATGATATTCCAATCAAATTAGTTTTCGTTAAATACTGCTTGTTCAACAATATGTAAAATTTTTTATTGATTTATATATATGTTTCGAAATGGTATAAATGATTGATCTCTCATACATAAATAGCATATATCATATATTTATATTTGACCACCCAACCAAAATAGTTTTCGTCACAAACTGCTTGTTCAAATATATTATCCATTTGTATTGTTTTACAATTTAATATATATGTAATAGATTCCATAAATATAATTTAACTTGATAGCCAACTTATGATTCGTTAAATACTGCTTGTTCAACAATATGTAAAAATGTGTATTGATTTATAAATATATATATTTCGAAATAGTATAAATGATTCATCTCTCAAACATAAATAGCAGATATCATATATTCATATATTTATATTTGACCTGCCTACCAAATTAGTTTTCGTTACAAACTGCTTTATAATTCATATTATTAAGTATTATTATTAAATAGTATGTTCATTTGTGTGTAGACATCGCATACATATATATCAGATATTTTTATGATTTCATATATATTTTTCAAGATGATATTCCAATCAAATTAGTTTTCGTTAAATACTGCTTGTTCAACAATATGTAAAATTTTTTATTGATTTATATATATGTTTCGAAATGGTATAAATGATTGATCTCTCATACATAAATAGCATATATCATATATTTATATTTGACCACCCAACCAAAATAGTTTTCGTCACAAACTGCTTGTTCAAATATATTATCCATTTGTATTGTTTTACAATTTAATATATATTTAATAGATTCCATAAATATAATTTAACTTGATAGCCAACTTATTTTTCGTTAAATACTGCTTGTTCAACAATATGTAAATATTTATATTAATTTATATATATATATTTCGAAATAGTATAAATGATTCATATTTATATATATTTATATTTGACCTGCCAACCAAATTAGTTTTCGTTACAAACTGCTTTATATATATTTCGAAATGGTATAAATGATTGATCTCTCATACATAAATAGCAGATATCATATATTCATATATTTATATTTGACCTGCCAACCAAATTAGTTCTCGTCACAATATAATATAATATATATAATATATACGTAATAGAGTCCATATACTTAATTTAATCTGATAACCAAAATATTTTTCGTTAAATACTGCTTGTTTAACAATATGTAAAAAGTTGTATAAAATGAAATTAATGATTGATCTCTCATACATAAATAGGACATATGTATATGATTTCATTTATTTATATATGATATGCCAACCAAATTAGTTCTCGTCACAAACTGCTTGTTCAAAAATATTATCCAATTTGAATTGTTTTACAAATTAATATATACGTAATAGAGTCCATATACTTAATTTTATCTGATAACCAAAATATTTCCCGTTAAATACTGCTTGTTTAACAATATGTAAAAAGTTGTATAAAATGAAATTAATGATTGATCTCTCATACATAAATAGCAGATATGTATATGATTTCATACATTTATATATGACCTGCCAACCAAATTAGTTTTCGTTACAAACTGCTTTATAATTAATATTATTAAGTATTATGTTTCCAATCAAATTAGTTTTCGTTAAATACTGCTTGTTCAACAATATGTAAAAAATTTTATTGATTTATATATATGTTTCGAAATGGTATAAATGATTGATCTCTCATACATAAATAGCATAAATCATATATTTATATTTGACCACCCAACCAAAATAGTTTTCGTCACAAACTGCTTGTTCAAAAATATTATCCAATTTGAATTGTTTTACAAATTAATATATACGTAATAGAGTCCATATACTTAATTTAATCTGATAACCAAAATATTTTTCGTTAAATACTGCTTGTTTAACAATATTTAAAAAGTGGTATAAAATGAAATAAATGATTGATCTCTCATACATAAATAGGACATATGTATATGATTTCATACATTTATATATGACCTGCCAACCAAATTAGTTTTCGTCACAAACTACTTGTTAAAATATATTATTCAATTTTAATTGTTTTAGAAATTAATGTATATATTATAGATTCCATATACTTAATTTAAATACTGCTTGTTTAACAATATGTAAAAAGTGGTATAAAATGAAATAAATGATTGATCTCTCATACATAAATAGGACATATGTATATGATTTCATATATTTATATATGACCTGCCAACCAAATTAGGTTTCGTCACAAACTGCTTGTTCAAAAATAATATCCAATTTGAATTGTTTTACAAATTAATATATACGTAATAGATTCAATATAATTAATATAACCTGATAGCAAAAATATTTTCTGTTAAATACTGCTTGTTCAACAATATGTAAAAATGTGTATTGATTTATATATATATAGTTTCGAAAAGGTATAAATGATTGATCTCTCATACATAAATAGCAGATATGTATATGATTTCGTACATTTATATATAACCTTCCAACCAAATTAGTTTTCGTTACAAACTGCTTTATAATTAATATTATTAAGTATTATTATTAAATAGTATGTTCATTTGTGTGTAGACATGTATAGATGAATCTGAAATAGTATATTATTATATCGCATACATATATATCAGATATTTTTATGATTTCATATTTATTTATAGATGATATTCCAATCAAATTAGTTTTCGTTAAATACTGCTTGTTCAACAATATGTAAAAATGTTTATTGATTTATATATATGTTTCGAAATGGTATAAATGATTGATCTCTCATACATAAATAGCAGATATAATATATTTATATTTGACCTGCCAACCAAATTAGTTTTCGTTACAAACTGCTTTATAATTAATATTATTAAGTATTATTATTAAATAGTATGTTCATTTGTGTGTAGACATGTATAGATGAATCTGAAATAGTATATTATTATATCGCATACATATATATCAGATATTTTTATGATTTCATATTTATTTATAGATGATATTCCAATCAAATTAGTTTTCGTTAAATACTGCTTGTTCAACAATATGTAAAAATGTTTATTGATTTATATATATGTTTCGAAATGGTATAAATGATTGATCTCTCATACATAAATAGCAGATATCATATATTTATATTTAACCACCCAACCAAAATAGTTTTCGTCACAAACTGCTTGTTCAAATATATTATCCATTTGTATTGTTTTACAATTGAATATATATGTAATAGATTCCATAAATATAATTTAACTTGATAGCCAACTTATTTTTCATTAAATACTGCTTGTTCAACAATATGTAAAAATGTATATTAATTTATATATATATTTCGAAATGGTATAAATGATTGATCTCTCATGCATAAATAGCAGATATCAAATATTCATATATTTATATTCGACCTGCCAACCAAATTAGTTATCGTCACAAACTGCTTGTTCAAAAATATTATCCAATTTGAATTGTTTTACAAATTAATATATACGTAATAGAGTCCATATACTTAATTTAATCTGATTACCAAAATATTTTTCGTTAAATACTGCTTGTTTAACAATATGTAAAAAGTTTTATAAAATGAAATTAATGATTGATCTCTCATACATAAATAGGACATATGTATATGATTTCATTTATTTATATATGATCTGCCAACCAAATTAGTTTTCGTCACAAACTGCACATACATATTTATCAGATATTTATATGATTTCATATATATTTATAGATGATATTCCAAATTACGTAATAGAGTATATATACTTATTTTAATCTGATAACCAAAATATTTCCCGTTAAATACTGCTTGTTTAACAATACGTAAAAAGTGGTATAAAATGATATATATGATTGATCTCTCATACATAAATAAGACATATGTATATGATTTCATTTATTTATATATGACTTGCCAACCAAATTAGGTTTCGTCACAAACTGCTTGTTCAAAATATAATATCCAATTTGAATTGTTTTACAAATTAATATATACGTAATAGATTCAATATAATTAATTTAACCTGATAGCCAAAATATTTTCTGTTAAATACTGCTTGTTCAACAATATGTAAAAATGTGTATTGATTTATATATATATAGTTTCGAAATGGTATAAATGATTGATCTCTCATACATAAATAGCAGATATCATATATTTATATTTAACCACCCAACCAAAATAGTTTTCGTCTCAAACTGCTTGTTAGAATATATTATCCTTTTGTATTGTTTTACAATTTAATATAAATGTAATAGATTCCATAAATATAATTTAATTGATAGCAAACTTATTTTTCGTTAAATACTGCTTTTTCAACAATATGTAAAAATTTATATTAATTTATATATATATTTCGAAATGGTATAAATGATTGATCTCTCATACATAAATAGCAGATATCATATATTCATATATTTATATTTGACCTGCCAACCAAATTAGTTATCGTCACAAACTGCTTGTTCAAAAATATTATCCAATTTGAATTGTTTTACAAATTAATATATACGTAATAGAGTCCATATACTTAATTTAATCTGATTACCAAAATATTTTTCGTTAAATACAGCTTGTTAACAATATGTATTTCGAAATGGTATAAATGATTGATCTCTCATACATAAATAGCAGAATATCAAATATTCATATATTTATATTTGACCTGCCAACCAAATTAGTTATCGTCACAAACTGCTTGTTCAAAAATAGTAAAAATGTGTATTGATTTATATATATAGTTTCGAAAAGGTATAAATGATTTATCTCTCATACATAAATAGCAGATATGTATATGATTTTGTACATTTATATATGACCTGCCAACCAAATTAGTTTTCGTTACAAACTGCTTTATAATTAATATTATTAAGTATTATTATTAAATAGTATGTTCATTTGTGTGTAGACATGTATATATGTATCTGAAATAGTATATTATTATATCTCATACATATTTATCAGATATTTATATGATTTCATATATATTTATAGATGATATTCCAATCAAATTAGATATTCCAAATTACGTAATAGAGTGAAATAGTATATTATTTAAATACGTAATACATATTTATCAGATATGTATATGAGTTCTTATATATTTATATATGATATTCCAATCAAATTAATTTTCGTTAAATACTGCTTGTTCAACAATATGTAAAAATCGTGTATTGATTTATAAATATATATATTTCGAAATAGTATAATGATTCATCTCTCAAACATAAATAGCAGATATAATATATTGATATATTTATATTTGACCTGCCAACCAAATTAGTGATTGATCTCTCATACATAAATAGCAGATATCATATATTCATATATTTATATTTGACCTGCCAACCAAATTAGTTATCGTCACAAACTGCTTGTTCAAAAATATTATCCAATTTGAATTGTTTTACAAATTAATATATACGTAATAGAGTCCATATACTTAATTTAATCTGATTACCAAAATATTTTTCGTTAAATACTGCTTGTTTAACAATATGTATAAAGTGGTATGAAATGAAATAAATGATTGATCTCTCATACATAAATAAGACATATGTATATGATTTCATTTATTTATATATGATCTGCCAACCAAATTAGTTTTCGTCACAAACTGCTTGTTCATATATATTATTCAATTTTAATTGTTTTAGAAATTAATGTATATGTTATAGATTCCATATACTTAATTTAATTTCTATAATTTCTCGTTAAATACTGCTTGTTTAACAATATGTACAAAGTGGTATAAAATGATATAAATGATTGATGTATCATATATAAATATGACATATGTATATGATTTCATACATTTGTAAATGTTCAACAATATGTAAAATTTTTATTGATTTATATATATGTTTCGAAATGGTATAAATGATTGATCTCTCATACATAAATAGCATATATCATATATTTATATGCTATATATGCAAAATAGTTTTCGTCACAAACTGCTTGTTCAAATATATTATCCAATTTGTATTGTTTTACAATTTAATAAATATGTAATAGATTCCATAAATATAATTTAACTTGATAGCCAACTTATTTTTTGTTAAATACTGCTTGTTAACAATATGTAAAAATTTATATTAATTTATATATATATTTCGAAATGGTATAAGTGATTGATCTCTCATACATAAATAGCAGATATCAAATATTCATATATTTATATTTGACCTGCCAACCAAATTAGTTATCGTCACAAACTGCTTGTTCAAAAATATTATCCAATTTGAATTGTTTTACAAATTAATATATACGTAATAGAGTCCTTATACTTAATTTAATCTGATTACCAAAATATTTTTCGTTAAATACTGCTTGTTTAACAATTTGTAAAAAGTGGTATAAAATGAAATAAATGATTGATCTCTCATACATAAATAGGACATATGTATATGATTTCATATATTTATATATGACCTGCCAACCAAATTAGTTTTCGTCACAAACTACTTGTTAAAATATATTATGCAATTTTAATTGTTTTAGAAATTAATGTATATATTATAGATTCCATATACTTAATTTAATCTGATAAACAATATATTTCTCGTTAAATACTGCTTGTTTAACAATATGTAAAAAGTGGTATAAAATGATATAAATGATTGATCTATCATATATAAATATGACATATGTATATGATTTCATACATTTATATATGACCTGCCAAGCAAATTAGTTTTCGTCACAAACTGCACATACATATTTATCAGATATTTATATGATTTCATATATATTTATAGATGATATTCCAATCAAATTAGATATTCCAAATTACGTAATAGAGTGAAATAGTATATTATTTATATCGGATACATATTTATCAGATATGTATATGAGTTCTTATATATTTATATATGATATTCCAATCAAATTAGTTTTCGTTAAATACTACTGATTTATAAATATATATATTTCGAAATAGTATAATGATTCATCTCTCAAACATAAATAGCAGATATCATATATTCATATATTTATATTTGACCTGCCAACCAAATTAGTGATTGATCTCTCATACATAAATAGCAGATATCATATATTTATATTTGACCACCCAACCAAAATAATTTTCTTAACAAACTGCTTGTTCAAATATATTATCCAATTTGTATTGTTTTACAATTTAATAAATATGTAATAGATTCCATAAAAATAATTTAACTTGATAGCCAACTTATTTTTTGTTAAATACTGCTTGTTAACAATATGTAAAAATTTATATTAATTTATATATATATTTCGAAATGGTATAAATGATTGATCTCTCATACATAAATAGCAGATATCAAATATTCATATATTTATATTTGATCTGCCAACCAAATTAGTTATCGTCACAAACTGCTTGTTCAAAAATATTATCCAATTTGAATTGTTTTACAAATTAATATATACGTAATAGAGTCCATATACTTAATTTAATCTGATTACCAAAATATTTTTCGTTAAATACTGATTGTTTAACAATATGTAAAAAGTTGTATATAAATCGAAATATAAATGATTGATCTCTCATACATAAATAGCAGATATGTATATGATTTCATATATTTATATATGACCTGCCAACCAAATTAGTTTTCGTCACAAACTGCTTGTATAATTAATATTATTAAGTATTATTATTAAATAGTATGTTCATTTTAGACATTATAGATGTATCTGAAATAGTATATTATTATATCGCATACATATATATCAGATATTTTTATGATTTCTATATATTTATAGATGATATTCCAATCAAATTAGTTTTCGTTAAATACTGCTTGTTCAACAATATGTACAAATTTTTATTGATTTATATATATGTTTCGAAATGGTATAAATGATTGATCTCTCATACATAAATAGCAGATATCATATATTTATATTTGACCACCCAACCAAAATAATTTTCGTAACAAACTGCTTGTTCAAATATATTATCCAATTTGTATTGTTTTACAATTTAATAAATATGTAATAGATTCCATAAAAATAATTTAACTTGATAGCCAACTTATTTTTTGTTAAATACTGCTTGTTCAACAATATGTAAAAATTTATATTATATATTTATATATATATTTCGAAATGGTATAAATGATTGATCTCTCATACATAAATAGCAGATATCAAATATTCATATATTTATATTTGACCTGCCAACCAAATTAGTTATCGTCACAAACTGCTTGTTCAAAAATATTATCCAATTTGAATTGTTTTACAAATTAATATATACGTAATAGAGTCCATATACTTAATTTAATCTGATTACCAAAATATTTTTCGTTAAATACTGCTTGTTTAACAATATGTATAAAGTGGTATGAAATGAAATAAATGATTGATCTCTCATACATAAATAGGACATATGTATATGATTTCATATATTTATATATGACCTGCCAACCAAATTAGTTTTCGTCACAAACTACTTGTTAAAATATATTATTCAATTTTAATTGTTTTAGAAATTAATGTATATATTATAGATTCCATATACTTAATTTAATCTGATAAACAATATATTTCTCGTTAAATACTGCTTGTTTAACAATATGTAAAAAGTGGTATAAAATGATATAAATGATTGATCTATCATATATAAATATGACATATGTATATGATTTCATACATTTATATATGACCTGCCAAGCAAATTAGTTTTCGTCACAAACTGCAATACATATTTATCAGATATTTATATGATTTCATATATATTTATAGATGATATTCCAATCAAATTAGATATTCCAAATTACGTAATAGAGTGAAATAGTATATTATTTATATCGGATAATATTATCAGATATGTATATGAGTTCTTATATATTTATATATGATATTCCAATCAAATAGTTTTGTTAAATACTGCTTGTTCAACAATATGTAAAATTTATGATTTTATATATATTTCGAAATAGTATAATGATTATCTTCAAACATAAATAGCAGATATCATATATTCATATATTTATATTTGACCTGCCAACCAAATTAGTTTTCGTTACAAACTGCTTTTAATTAATTTATTTTTATTATTAATTATTTATTTTTTAATTATAATTACTAAATATATATTTTATTAATTATTAATATTTTTATGATTTCATTTATTTTATTATTCAATCAATTATTTTCGTTAAATACTGCTTGTTCAACATATGTAAAATTTTTATTGATTATATATATGTTTCGAAATGGTATAAATGATTGATTTCTCAAACTTAAATAGCAGATATCATATATTTATATTTGACCACCCAACCAAAATAATTTTCTTAACAAACTGCTTGTTCAAATATATTATCCAATTTGTATTGTTTTACAATTTAATAAATATGTAATAGATTCCATAAAAATAATTTAACTTGATAGCCAACTTATTTTTTGTTAAATACTGCTTGTTCAACAATATGTAAAAATTTATATTATATATTTATATATATATTTCGAAATGGTATAAATGATTGATCTCTCATACATAAATAGCAGATATCAAATATTCATATATTTATATTTGACCTGCCAACCAAATTAGTTATCGTCACAAACTGCTTGTTCAAAAATATTATCCAATTTGAATTGTTTTACAAATTAATATATACGTAATAGAGTCCATATACTTAATTTAATCTGATTACCAAAATATTTTTCGTTAAATACTGCTTGTTTAACAATATGTAAAAAGTTGGTATAAAATGAAATATAATGATTGATCTCTCATACATAAATATGACATATGTAATATCATATATTTATATTTGACCTGCCAACCAAATTAGTTTTCGTCACAAACTACTTGTTCAAATATATTATCAATTTGTATTGTTTTACAATTTAATATATATGTAATAGATTCCATATATATAATTTAATTTGATAACCAATTATTTTTCGTTAAATATGCTTGTTCAACAATATGTAAAAATTTTATGATTTATATATATATTTCGAAATGGTATAAATGATTGATCTTCATAATAAATATAGATATGTATATGATTTCATATTTATGTATGAGAGATCAATCATTTATATCATTTCAATATATATTAAATCAATATAAATTTTTACATATTGTTGAACAAGAGTATTTAACAAATAAATTAGTTTATAATTAAATTATATTATATGAATCTATTATATATATATTAATTCTAAAACAATAAATTGTAAATATTTAACAAGAGTTTGTGAGAAAATATTTGGTTGGAGTCAATATAAATATATGATATTACATATGTATTTATGTATGAGAGATCAATCATTTATTTCATTTTATACCACTTTTACATATTGTTAAACAAGCAGTATTTAACGAAAAATATTTTGATAATCAGATTAAATTAAGTATATGGATCTATTACATATATATTAATTTGTAAAACAATTCAAATTGGATAATATATTTGAACAAGCAGTTTGTGACGATAATAATTTGGTTGGCAGATCAAATATAAATATATGAATATTTGATATCTGCATATTTATGTATGAGAGATCAATCATTTATACATTTCAAAATATATATATAAATTAATATAATTTTTAATATTGTTAACAAGCAGTATTTAACAAAAATAAGTTGTATCAAATTAAATTATTTTTATGGAATCTATTACATATTTATTAAATTGTAAAACAATACAAATTGGATAATATATTTGAACAAGCAGTTTGTTAGAAAATATTTTGGTTAGGGTCAAATATAAATATATGATATCTGCTATTTATGTATGAGAGATCAATCATTTTACCATTTCGAAATATATATATAAATTCAATATAAATTTTTACATATTGTTGAACAAGCAGTATTTAACGAAAATTAATTTGATAATATCAATTTAATATTTGAATTATATAATATTTATTTTATTTAAATAATAATAGATATATAATGTACAACATTTATTTTGTACAATATATATTATATTAGCAGTTTGTAGAAATTAATTTGGTGGAGGTCAAATATAAATATATAATATATGATATCTGCTATTTATGTTGAGAGATGAATCATTATACTATTTCGAAATTATATATTTATAAATCAATAACATTTTTACATATTGTTGAACAAGTAGTATTTAACGAAAACTAATTTGTTGGAATATCATATATAAATATATAAGAATCATATAATATTGTAAATATGTATCCGATATAAATAATATACTATTTCACTTATTAGTAATTTGGAATATCTAATTGATTGGAATATCATTATAAATATATATAAATCATATAAATATCTGATAAATATTATTGCAGTTTGTGAGAAAACTAATTTGTTGGCAGGTCATATATAAATGTATGAAATCATATACATATTCATATTTATATATATAGATCAATCATTTATTCATTTTATACCATTTTTAATATTGTTAAACAAGCAGTATTTAACGAGAAATATATTGTTTATCAGATTAAATTAAGTATATGGAATCTATAATATATACATTAATTTCTAAAACAATTAAAATTGAATAATATATTTTAACAAGTAGTTTGTGACGAAAACTAATTTGGTTGGCAGGTCATATATAAATATATGAAATCATATAATATGTCCTATTTATGTATGAGAGATCAATCATTTATTTCATTTTATACCACTTTTTAATATTGTTAAACAAGCAGTATTTAACGAAAATATTTTGGTATCAGATTAAATTAAGTATATGGACTCTATTACGTATATATTTTTGTAAAACAATTCAAATTGGATAATATTTTTGAACAAGCAGTTTGTGACGATAACTAATTTGGTTGGCAGGTCAAATATAAATATATGAATATTTGATATCTGCTATTTATGTATGAGAGATCAATCATTTATACCATTTCGAAATATATATATAAATTAATATAAATTTTTACATATTGTTGAACAAGCAGTATTTAACAAAAAATAAGTTGGCTATCAAGATTAAATTATTTTTATGGAATCTATTACATATTTATTAAATTGTAAAACAATACAAATTGGATAATATATTTGAACAAGCAGTTTGTTACGAAAATTATTTTGGTTGGGTGGTCAAATATAAATATATGATATCTGCTATTTATGTATGAGAGATCAATCATTTATACCATTTCGAAACATATATATAAATCAATAAAAATTTGTACATATTGTTGAACAAGCAGTATTTAACGAAAATATTTGATATATCATATTAAATATATAGAATCTATAAATATCTATATATATATATATATAATTTCTATTTAATACATTAAATAAATTGAAATAATTAATAATATATTTTAACAAGTAGTTTGTGACGAAAACTAATTTGGTTGGCAGTTCATATATAAATATATGAAATCATATACATATGTCCTATTTATGTATGAGAGATCAATCATTTATATTTCATTTTATACAACTTTTTACATATTGTTAAACAAGCAGTATTTAACGAAAAATATTTTGGTAATCAGATTAAATTAAGTATATGGACTCTATTACGTATATATTAATTTGTAAAACAATTCAAATTGGATAATATTTTTGAACAAGCAGTTTGTGACGATAACTAATTTGGTTGGCAGATCAAATATAAATATATGAATATTTGATATCTGCTATTTATGTATGAGAGATCAATCATTTATACCATTTCGAAATATATATATAAATTAATATAAATTTTTACATATTGTTGAACAAGCAGTATTTAACAAAAAATAAGTTGGCTATCAAGTTAAATTATTTTTATGGAATCTATTACATATTTATTAAATTGTAAAACAATACAAATTGGATAATATATTTGAACAAGCAGTTTGTTACGAAAATTATTTTGGTTGGGTGGTCAAATATAAATATATGATATCTGCTATTTATGTATGAGAGATCAATCACTAATTTGGTTGGCAGGTCAAATATAAATATATGAATATATGATATCTGCTATTTATGTTTGAGAGATGAATCATTATACTATTTCGAAATATATATATAAATCAATATAAATTTTACATATTGTTGAACAAGCAGTATTTAACGAAAACTAATTTGATTGGAATATCATATATAAATATATAAGAACTCATATACATATCTGATAAATATGTATCCGATATAAATAATATACTATTTCACTCTATTACGTAATTTGGAATATCTAATTTGATTGGAATATCATCTATAAATATATATGAAATCATATAAATATCTGATAAATATGTATGTGCAGTTTGTGACGAAAACTAATTTGCTTGGCAGGTCATATATAAATGTATGAAATCATATACATATGTCATATTTATATATGATAGATCAATCATTTATATCATTTTATACCACTTTTTACATATTGTTAAACAAGCAGTATTTAACGAGAAATATATTGTTTATCAGATTAAATTAAGTATATGGAATCTATAATATATACATTAATTTCTAAAACAATTAAAATTGCATAATATATTTTAACAAGTAGTTTGTGACGAAAACTAATTTGGTTGGCAGGTCATATATAAATATATGAAATCATATACATATGTCCTATTTATGTATGAGAGATCAATCATTTATTTCATTTTATACCACTTTTTACATATTGTTAAACAAGCAGTATTTAACGAAAAATATTTTGGTAATCAGATTAAATTAAGTATAAGGACTCTATTACGTATATATTAATTTGTAAAACAATTCAAATTGGATAATATTTTTGAACAAGCAGTTTGTGACGATAACTAATTTGGTTGGCAGGTCAAATATAAATATATGAATATTTGATATCTGCTATTTATGTATGAGAGATCAATCATTTATACCATTTCGAAATATATATATAAATTAATATAAATTTTTACATATTGTTGAACAAGCAGTATTTAACAAAAAATAAGTTGGCTATCAAGTTAAATTATTTTTATGGAATCTATTACATATTTATTAAATTGTAAAACAATACAAATTGGATAATATATTTGAACAAGCAGTTTGTTACGAAAATTATTTTGGTTGGGTGGGCAAATATAAATATATGATATCTGCTATTTATGTATGAGAGATCAATCATTTATACCATTTCGAAACATATATATAAATCAATAAAAATTTTACATATTGTTGAATATATAAATTATGAAATCATATACATATGTCATATTTATATATGATAGATCAATCATTAATATCATTTTATACCACTTTTACATATTGTTAAACAAGCAGTATTTAACGAAAATATTATGTATCAGATTAAATTAAGTATATGGAATCTATTACATATACATTAATTTCTAAAACAATTCAAATTGGATAATATATTTGAACAAGCAGTTTGTGACGAAAACTAATTTGGTTGGCAGGTCATATATAAATATATGAAATCATATACATATGTCCTATTTATGTATGAGAGATCAATCATTTATACCTTTCAAATATATTATAATACCAACTTTTTACATATTGTTAAACAAGCAGTATTTAACGAAAAATATTTTGGTTATCAGGTTAAATTAAGTATATGGACTCTATTACGTATATATTAATTTGTAAAACAATTCAAATTGGATAATATTTTTGAACAAGCAGTTTGTGACGATAACTAATTTGGTTGGCAGGTCAAATATAAATATATGAATATTTGATATCTGCTATTTATGTATGAGAGATCAATCACTAATTTGGTTGGCAGGTCAAATATAAATATATGAATATATGATATCTGCTATTTATGTTTGAGAGATGAATCATTATACTATTTCGAAATATATATATTTATAGAATCAAGCAGTATTTAACGAAAACTAATTTGATTGGAATATCATATATAAATATATATGAACTCATATACATATCTGATAAATATGTATACAATATAAATAATATACTATTTCACTCTATTACGTAATTTGGAATATCTAATTTGATTGGAATATCATCTATAAATATATATGAAATCATATAAATATCTGATAAATATGTATGCAGTTTGTGACGAATATACTATTTCAGATATATATATGTATGAAATCATATACATATGTCATATTTATATATGAAGACAATCATTTAATAATAATACTTTTTACATATTGTTGAACAAGCAGTATTTAACGAGAAATATATTGGTTATCAAATTAAATTAAGTATATGGAATCTATAATATATACATTAATTTGTAAAACAATTAAAATTGCATAATATATTTTGAACAAGTAGTTTGTGACGAAAACTAATTTGGTTGGCAGGTCATATATAAATATATGAAATCATATACATATGTCCTATTTATGTATGAGAGATCAATCATTTATTTCATTTTATACCACTTTTTACATATTGTTAAACAAGCAGTATTTAACGAAAAATATTTTGGTAATCAGATTAAATTAAGTATATGGACTCTATTACGTATATATTAATTTGTAAAACAATTCAAATTGGATAATATTTTTGAACAAGCAGTTTGTGACGATAACTAATTTGGTTGGCAGGTCAAATATAAATATATGAATATTTGATATCTGCTATTTATGTATGAGAGATCAATCATTTATACCATTTCGAAATATATATATAAATTAATATAAATTTTTACATATTGTTGAACAAGCAGTATTTAACAAAAAATAAGTTGGCTATCAAGTTAAATTATTTTTATGGAATCTATTACATATTTATTAAATTGTAAAACAATACAAATTTGATAATATATTTGAACAAGCAGTTTGTTACGAAAATTATTTTGGTTGGGTGGTCAAATATAAATATATGATATCTGCTATTTATGTATGAGAGATCAATCATTTATACCATTTCGAAACTATATATATATAAATCAATACACATTTTTACATATTGTTGAACAAGCAGTATTTAACAGAAAATATTGGCTATCAGGTTAAATTAAGTATATGGAATCTATAATATATATATTAATTTGTAAAACAATTCAAATTGAATAATATATTTTAACAAGCAGTTTGTGACGAAAACTAATTTGGTTGGCAAGTCATATATAAATATATGAAATCATATACATATGTGTATTTATGTATGAGAGATCAATCATTTATATCATTTTATACCACTTTTTACATATTGTTAAACAAGCAGTATTTAACGAATAATATTGGTTATCAGATTAAATAATATATATACTCTATTACGTAATTGGAATATCATCTATAAATATATATGAAATCATATAAATATCTGATAAATATGTATGTGCAGTTTGTGACGAAAACTAATTTGGTTGGCAGGTCATATATAAATATATGAAATCATATACATATGTCCTATTTATGTATGAGAGATCAATCATTAATTTCATTTTATACCACTTTTTACATATTGTTAAACAAGCAGTATTTAACGAAAAATATTTTGGTTATCAGATTAAATTAAGTATATGGACTCTATTACGTATATATTAATTTGTAAAACAATTCAAATTGGATAATATTTTTGAACAAGCAGTTTGTGACGATAACTAATTTGGTTGGCAGATCAAATATAAATATATGAATATTTGATATCTGCTATTTATGTATGAGAGATCAATCATTTATACCATTTCGAAATATATATATATAAATTAATATAAATTTTTACATATTGTTGAACAAGCAGTATTTAACAAAAAATAAGTTGGCTATCAAGTTAAATTATTTTTATGGAATCTATTACATATTTATTAAATTGTAAAACAATACAAATTGGATAATATATTTGAACAAGCAGTTTGTTACGAAAATTATTTTGGTTGGGTGGTCAAATATAAATATATGATATCTGCTATTTATGTATGAGAGATCAATCATTTATACCATTTCGAAACATATATATAAATCAATAAACATTTTTACATATTGTTGAACAAGCAGTATTTAACGAAAACTAATTTGATTGGAATATCATCTATAAATATATATGAAATCATAAAAATATTGATATATATGTATGAGATATAATAATATACTATTTCAATTCATCTATACATGTCTATACAAAATGAACATACTATTTAATAATAATATTAATAATATTAAGTATAAAGCAGTTTGTGACGAAAACTAATTTGGTTGGCAGGTCAAATATAAATATATGAATATATGATATCTGCTATTTATGTATGAGAGATCAATCATTTATACCATTTCGAAACATATATATAAATCAATATACATTTTTACATATTGTTGAACAAGCAGTATTTAACGAAAACTAATTTGATTGGAATATCATATATAAATATATATGAAATCATAAACATATCTGATATATATGTATGCGATATAATAATATACAATTTCCAGATTCATCTATACATTTCTACACACAATATGAACATACTATTTAATAATAATACTTATAATATTAATTATATAGCATTTTGTGACGAAAACTAATTTGGTTGGCAGGTCATATATAAATATATGAAATCATATACATATCTGCTATTTATGTATGAGAGATCAATCATTTATATCATTTCGATAATATATATATAAATATATAAATTTTTATATTGTTGAACAAGCAGTATTTAACAAGAAATATATTGTTCTATCAGATTAAATTAATTATATTGAATCTATTACATATATATTAATTTGTAAAACAATTCAAATTGGATAATATATTTTGAACAAGCAGTTTGTGACGAAAACTAATTTGGTTGGCAGATCATATATAAATATATGAAATCATATACATATGTCCTATTTATGTATGAGAGATCAATCATTTATTTCATTTTATACCACTTTTTACATATTGTTAAACAAGCAGTATTTAACGAAAAATTGAATTTATATGGAATCTATAATATATACATTAATTTCTAAAATAATTAAAATTGAATAATATATTTTAACAAGTAGTTTGTGACGAAAACTAATTTGCTTGGCAGGTCATATATAAATGTATGAAATCATATACATATGTCATATTTATATATGAGAGATCAATCATTTATATCATTTTATACCACTTTTTACATATTGTTAAACAAGCAGTATTTAACGAAAAATATTTTGGTTATCAGATTAAATTAAGTATATGGACTCTATTACGTATATATTAATTTGTAAAACAATTCAAATTGGATAATATTTTTGAACAAGCAGTTTGTGACGAAAACTATTTTGGTTGGCAGGTCAAATATAAATATATGAAATCATATTATATGCTATTTATGTATGAGAGATCAATCATTTATACCATTTCGAAACATATATATAAATCAATAAAATTTTTACATATTGTTGAACAAGCAGTATTTAACGAAAACTAATTTGATTGGAAACATACATACTGAATAATATTATTTAACAAGCAGTTTGTGACGAAAACTAATTTGGTTGGCAGGTCATATATAAATATATGAAATCATATACATATCTGCTATTTACGTATGAGAGATCAATCATTAATTTCATTTTATACCACTTTTTACATATTGTTAAACAAGCAGTATTTAACGAAAAATATTTTGGTTATCAGATTAAATTAAGTATATGGACTCTATTACGTATATATTAATTTGTAAATACAATTCAAATTGTATAATATATTTGAACAATTGCAGTTTGTGACGAGAACTAGTTTGGTTGGCAATATCATATATAAATATATGAAATCATATACATATGTCCTATTTATGTGTGAGAGATCAATCATTAATTTCATTTTATACAACTTTTTACATATTGTTAAACAAGCAGTATTTAACGAAAAATATTTTGGTTATCAGATTAAATTAAGTATATGGAATCTATTACGTATATATTAATTTTTATATATTAAATATTCAGTATTGTGACGAGAACTAATTTGGTTGGCAGATTAAATATAAATATATGAATATATGACTATCTGCTATTTATGTATGAGAGATCAATCATTTATACCATTTCGAAATATATATAAAGCAGTTTGTAACGAAAACTAATTTGGTTGGCAGGTCAAATATAAATATATATAAATATGAATCATTTATACTATTTCGAAATATATATATATAAATTAATATAAATTTTTACATATTGTTGAACAAGCAGTATTTAACGAAAAATAAGTTGGCTATCAAGTTAAATTATTTTTATGGAATCTATTACATATATATTAAATTGTAAAACAATACAAATTGGATAATATATTTGAACAAGCAGTTTGTTACGAAAACTATTTTGGTTGGGTGGTCAAATATAAATATATGATATCTGCTATTTATGTATGAGAGATCAATCATTTATACCATTTCGAAACATATATATAAATCAATAAAAAATTTTACATATTGTTGAACAAGCAGTATTTAACGAAAACTAATTTGATTGGAATATCATCTTGAAAAATATATATGAAATCATAAAAATATCTGATATATATGTATGCGATGTCTACACACAAATGAACATACTATTTAATAATAATACTTAATAATATGAATTATCAAGCAGTTTGTAACGAAAACTAATTTGGTAGGCAGGTCAAATATAAATATATGAATATATGATATCTGCTATTTATGTTTGAGAGATCAATCATTTATACTATTTCGAAATATATATATTTATAAATCAATACACATTTTTACATATTGTTGAACAAGCAGTATTTAACGAATCATATGTTGGCTATCAAGTTAAATTATATTTATGGAATCTATTACATATATATTAAATTGTAAAACAATACAAATGGATAATATATTTGAACAAGCAGTTTGTGACGAAAACTATTTTGGTTGGGTGGTCAAATATAAATATATGATATATGCTATTTATGTATGAGAGATCAATCATTTATACCATTTCGAAACATATATATAAATCAATAAAAAATTTTACATATTGTTGAACAAGCAGTATTTAACGAAAACTAATTTGATTGGAATATCATCTTGAAAAATATATATGAAATCATAAAAATATCTGATGTATATGTATGCGATGTCTACACACAAATGAACATACTATTTAATAATAATACTTAATAATATGAATTATAAAGCAGTTTGTAACGAAAACTAATTTGGTTGGCAGGTCAAATATAAATATATGAATATATGATATCTGCTATTTATGTTTGAGAGATGAATCATTATACTATTTCGAAATATATATATTTATAAATCAATACACATTTTTACATATTGTTGAACAATCTGTATTTAACGAAAACTAATTTGATTGGAATATCATATATAAATATATAAGAACTCATATACATATCTGATAAATATGTATCCGATATCAATAATATACTATTTCACTCTATTACGTAATTTGGAATATCTAATTTGATTGGTATATCATCTATTAATATATATGAAATCATATAAATATCTGATAAATATGTATGTGCAGTGTGTGACGAAAACTAATTTGCTTGGCAGGTCATATATAAATGTATGAAATCATATACATATGTCATATTTATATATTATAGATCAATCATTTATATCATTTTATACCACTTTTTACATATTGTTGAACAAGCAGTATTTAACGAGAAATATATTGTTTATCAGATTAAATTAAGTATATGGAATCTATAACATATACATTAATTTCTAAAACAATTAAAATTGAATAATATATTTGAACAAGCAGTTTGTGACGAAAACTAATTTGGTTGGCAGGTCATATATAAATAAATGAAATCATATACATATGTCCTATTTATGTATGAGAGATCAATCATTTATTTCATTTTATACCACTTTTTACATATTGTTAAACAAGCAGTATTTAACGAAAAATATTTTGGTTATCAGATTAAATTAAGTATGTGGACTCTATTACGTATATATTAATATGTAAAACAATTCAAATTGCATAATATTTTTGAACAAGCAGTTTGTGACGATAGGGGGACTAATTTGGTTGGCAGGTCAATTATAAATATATGAATATATGATATCTGCTATTTATGTATGAGAGATCAATCATTTATACCTTTTCGAAACTATGTATATAAATCAATACACATTTTTACATATTGTTGAACAAGCAGTATTTACCGAAAACTAATTGATTGGAATATCATATATATATATATATGAACTCATATACATATCTGATAAATATGTATCCGATATCAATAATATACTATTTCAGATACATGTATACATGTTTACATACAAATGAACATAATATTTAATAATAATAATTAATAATATTAATGATAAAGCAATTTGAAACGAAAACTAATTTGGTTAGCAGATCGAATAAAAATATATGAATTCGTACAGATTATCTGATATATATAAATGAGATATGAAACATATATACTATTTCGATAACATAACGACTAACAAATTAACAGAAATAGTATACATATACGTTTAAATTTATATAATATATAAATCAATATAAAAACTTGCTCGTATTTATGAAAAATCAGTATTTTAAGAAAAATAATTTAGTTGGCAGGTCATATATATATGTATGAAATCATATACATATGTCATATTTATGTATAAGATATCAATCATTTATATCATTTTATACCACTTATTACATATTGTTAAACAAGCAGTATTTAACGAGAAATATATTGTTTATCAGATTAAATTAAGTATATGGAATCTATTACATATACATTAATTTGTAAAACATTCCGATTGGATAATATATTTGAACAAGCAGTTGTGACGAAAACTATTTTGGTTGGGTGGTCAAATATAAATATATGATATATGCTATTTATGTATGAGAGATCAATCATTTATACCATTTCGAAACATATATATGAAATCAATAAAAAATTTTACATATTGTTGAACAAGCAGTATTTAACGAAAACTAATTTGATTGGAATATCATCTTGAAAAATATATATGAAATCATAAAAATATCTGATATATATGTATGCGATGTCTACACACAAATGAACATACTATTTAATAATAATACTTAATAATATGAATTATAAAGCAGTTTGTAACGAAAACTAATTTGGTTGGCAGGTCAAATATAAATATATGAATATATGATATCTGCTATTTATGTTTGAGAGATGAATCATTACTTATACTATTTCGAAATATATATATTTATAAATCAATACACATTTTTACATATTGTTGAACAATCTGTATTTAACGAAAACTAATTTGATTGGAATATCATATATAAATATATAAGAACTCATATACATATCTGATAAATATGAATCCGATATCAATAATATACTATTTCACTCTATTACGTAATTTGGAATATCTAATTTGATTGGAATATCATCTATAAATATATATGAAATCAATATCTGATAAATATGTATGTGCAGTTTGTGACGAAAACTAATTTGGTTGGCAGGTCATATATAAATGTACGAAATTATATACATATCTGATATTTATGTATGAGAGATCAATCATTAATACCATTTCATAACCATATATATTAATCAATACATATTGTTGAACAAGCAGTATTTAACGAAAAATATTTTGGTTATCAGATTAAATTAAGTATATGGAATCTATTACATATATATTAATTTGTAAAACAATTCAAATTGGATATTATTTTTGAACAAGCAGTTTGTGACGAAAACTAATTTGGTTGGCAGGCCAAATATAAATATATGAATATATGATATCTGCTATTTATGTATGAGAGATGAATCATTTATACCATTTCGAAATATATATATAAATTAATACAAATTTTTACATATTGTTGAACAAACAGTATTTAACGAAAAATAAGTTGGCTATCAAGTTAAATGATGTTTATGGAATCTATTACATATATTAAATTGTAAAACAATACAAATTGAATAATATATTTGAACAAGCAGTTTGTGACAAAAACTATTTTCAATCATTTATACCATTTCGAAACACATATATAAATCAATACAAATTTTTACATATTGTTGAACAAGCAGTATTTAACTTAAACTAATTTGATTGGAATATCATCTATAAATATATATGAAATCATAAAAATATCTGATATATATGTATGCGATAAAAAAATTCAAGTCTCTAGCTCTTATAGGTTCTGAGATCGACGCGTTCATACATACGGACGGACGGACAGATAGACGGACAGGGCTCAATCAACTCGTCTTGTAGTCCTGATCAAGAATATATATACTTTTGGGGATGTGGCACGCCTCCTTCTGCCTGTTACATACTTTTAACAAAACCATTATACCCTGTTTTCCCATATTCAATGGGATCAGGGTATTAAAAAACCTGTTAAAATTAGAAAATTCTTTATATTTTGAAAAATCCGTAAAAATCCAGAAGCCGCTAAAACTCAAAAATTCGTTAAAATTCGAAAATCTGTTAAGTTTCGAAAAGCCGTTCAAATTCGAAAATCCGTAAAAATGCAACAAATCCTTTAAATTGTGTAAAATCCGTTAAATTTTAAAAATCCATTAAAATTCGAAAATTCGTTGAAATTTAAATTAGGAAAAATTTGTTAAAATTTTAAAAATCCGTTGAATTTTAAAAAATTTGTTAAAATATTAAAATCCGCAAAATTTTAAGAAGTCCATTAAAATTTGAATATCCTTTGAATTTTAAAAGTCCATTTTAATTCGAAAAACCGTTGGAATTTAACTGGATTTTTCAATTTTGAAAAAATCTGTTAAATTTTGAAAAATATGTTAAAAATCCAGAATCCTTTCAATTTGAATAATCCGTAAAAATTCAAAAATCCGTTTAATTTGAAAAACATTTTTAATTCTCGGAATTTCGTTGAAATTTTAAAATTCGTTAAATTTAAGAAATACGTGTAAGTTAAAAAAATCCGTTAAAATTTTAGGATAGAATAATTTATTGATGAATTGAATATTGAAAATTGACTGTGACAATTGAAGTTATAAAATTTATGGTTGTGATAAATAAAATTTACTGAAAACTTCAGCTAATGATTTAAGATTGATGGCTGTAAACTGAAGCTGATGATTGAAAATTGCATATTGAAGCATGAAGATTTAAGATTTAATATTGAAAATTGATGATTGAAGCTGTATTCTAATATATATATACTATATTCGTATTATGAAAATACGCTCAGAAGTTTCCCTGGTGGAATAAGGATACTGTTGTTGTTTCTTCTTCATCTAAAATACACGGGTACTAACGCATCTAAAATATTGCGCATTACTGATTTAACTTGAATCAATTTGTGTGTTCAATTGTGTTTTTAGAACGTCCACGCTATATGTACCCCACTGAGAGCTTGTTCTGATGGCGAGACTTAAGGTGTCGTCGTCCTTCTTCTGTACCCTCCCTGCCATGACAATACTTGAAAATTTCGATGCTTTGTCCCTTAATGGTTAGACTCTACTTAACTGCACCACATCCTATGAATTCCTGACATGTGTAGTAGACTGAATCTATAAAAATTCTTTAATTCTTCATCAAAATATATTCAATAAATCTAGTTTCTTCCCATCTATTTCAAAATTATCTAAGGGTATTATAATACTAACTGCGTTTTCAAGAAGACCTGTAAACGCGAGCTATCAATTTTTCTTACGGGCTATTAATTCATACAATTAACATATGTGTCCTTCACCTAATGTTACTTTTTATACCCTGAATCCTTTGAAAATGGAAATTTCAGGGTATAATGTTTTTTGTGCGAATGTATGTAACAGGCAGAAGGCAGAAGTATATATATTCTTGATCAGCTCGATGAGCTGAGTTGAACTAGCCCTGTCCGTCTGTCCGTCCGTCCGTCCGTCCGTCCGTCCGTCCGTGTAAACACCTGGATTTCTGCAACCACAAAAGCTAGAGACTTCAAATAAAAAGCAAAATGCTCGATAATACCATACGCTGTACGAGTTTATTTTTTTTTCGATAACTCATCCCATTCCTTTTTTATCGATAACTATCGAAAATATCGCTTTGTTTTTGAGGTCTGGCGTGCACACCGTTAAAGATAGAATCGTGCACTAAGTTGTGGTTGATAGCTATATTGAATCCGCAATTTGGCAATTTGAAATTTGGCAAATAGGTACATTTGGATGTCATAATCATTTCCCGAAAATTTCATTAAGAACATACGTCGAGAAAAAAGTTATTAAACAATAAAGTTTCCATAGCACAGCCTCTTCTGCAGCCGCAGTACCGCGCAGTGAGCATATTACGTGCATGCATATGTTTGTGTGTGTGTGTGTGTGCTTGTGTTGTTTTTACTATTAATGAATAAATGAAGCTCTTAATGATTGGTATTACAGCTCAATGGATTCAGGGTATCTCTTAGTCGAGCAGTCTCGACTAGAGTTTCGTTACTTGTTTTTCGTTTTACTTGCGGTGATTCACAATGATTCATTATATTTTGTTCCTTAAGTTTTTATACCCTGAATCGATTGAAAATTAAGTTTCGGGGTATAATGCTTTTGTCAAAATGTATTTAACAGGCAGAAGGAGGCGTGCCACACGCTATAAAAACATTATTTCATTCCTGGAATCTGTAAATTTCGAAAAAAAAAATTTCAAAAACAAAACGAAACAAAATTTCGAAAACATATTCGCACTCGACTCACAGCGCCGAGCGGCAATTGGAAGTAGGTAGCAAAAACAATTCAAACACAATTCGACCAAAACTCAAAGGCTATTGCGGTTCTTAGAAAATTTTAACAAAATCATTATATCCTGTTTTCCCATTTTCAATGGGATCAGGGTATAAAAAAAAACCTGTTAAAATTAGAAAATCCTTTATATTTTGAAACATTTATAAACATCCAGAAACCGCTAAAATTCAAAAAATTCGAAAATTCGTTGAAATTTAAAAATCTGTTAAGCTATGAAAAATTTGTTAAAATTTAAAAATCAGTTGAAGTCCATTAAAATTCGAATATCCTTTAAAATTTTAATAATCGCTTTTAATTCGAAAATCCGTTGAAATTTAACTGATCCTTTAAATTTTGAAAAAAAATCCTTTAAATTTTGATAAAAACGTTAGAATTAAAAAAAATCGTTTAATAAAAATTCGTTAAATTTTAAAAAAATTTGTTAAAATTTTAAAATTTGTTGAAATTTAAGAATCTGTTGAATTATGAAAAATTTGTTAGAGTTTTAAAATCCGTTAATTTTTAAGAAGTCCTTTAAAATTTGAATATTTTTGAAATTTTAAAAATCCATTTTAATTTGAAAAACCGTTGGAACCGTTAAATGGGCCTATAAATAATGAAAAAATTCGTTAAATTTTGAAAAATTCGTTAAAATTTGAAAATTTGTTACATTTCAAGAATCCGTTGAATTTAAAAAAAAAAAATTTTAAATTTTAAAGAACCGTTATTCGTTAAGTTTCAAAAATCCGTTAAAATTTGAAAATCCGTTAAAATTAAAAAAAAAAACCGTAAAATTTCAAGAAATCCGCTAAATTAAAATTTATGAACTCCTATAATTTTGAAAAATCCGTGAAAAGTAGTTTATCGTTAAATTTCGAAAATCCGTGAAAATTAAAAAAAAAAAAAGTAAGAAAACTCTAGTCGGAGCGCCCGACTAGCTGATACCCTAATCCCACCCGCCCTTAGTTTTCTTAATATAGTCAGTCCATAACTCGTATGTACAACCATATCACGCGACTTAAATCTATGACAATGGTACTAAGAATGTCGATCGAAGAGGAATTATGCAAACAAATTCGACACAAAGATTATACCAGCACACTTTTGCAAGGTCACAAGAATTTTTCCGTTACTATTAGAGAAGAAGATCGAAAACATATTTGCACAACGACACACAGCGCCACACAGCTCACAAGAATCGTTCCGTTACTATTAAAGAAGAAGAATCGAAAACATATTCTCACAGCGACACACAGCGCCTGTGACTGTGACACACAGCGGCGAGCGGCAATTGGAAGTAGGTAGCAAAAACAATTCGACCCAAACTCAAAGGCAATTGCGGTTCTTAGAAAATTTGTTCGCGAGCATTTGCGTGTATGTGTGCACATGTATACAAATTGAACATGTATAAGCGCCACCTGGTCTGTGTGCGCTTTGCAGTTCAATCGCTGTAGATCTAGCCAAACATTTTGTTTAATAACTTTTTTGTTTATCAACGGATTTTGATGAAACTTTCACCATATGATTTAAAAATTTGATTTAGTTTTCAAAAAGACCAATCACCATATATATTGCAACTGAAAATAATTTTCAAAATTGTGGGGAAATTTGGGGCCGGTATCCAAATGTAACAAAAACCGAAATTGGTAAAAATATACATAAAGCTACATGCAAAATTTGGAGACTCTAGCTCTTAAGATAAAAAAGATAAAAAACAAGTAAGAAAACTCTAGTCGGCGCGCCCGCTAGGAAGTACCCTAATCCCACCCGCCCTTAGTTTTTTTAATATAGACCATAACTCGTATGTACAACAATATCACGCAACTTAAGTATGTGCCAATGGTACTAAGAATGTCGATCAAAGAGGAATTATGCAAACAAATTCGACACACAGATTATGCCAGCACACTTTTGCAAGCTCACAAGAATCGTTCCGTTACTATTAAAGAAGAAGAATCGAAAACATATTCGCACAGCGACACACAGCGCCTGCGACTGTGACACACAGCGGCGAGCGGCAATTGGAAGTAGGTAGCAAAAACAATTCGAACACAATTCGACCCAAACTCGAAGGCAATTGCGGTTCTTAGAAAATTTGTTCGCGAGCATTTGCATGTATGTGTGCACATGTATACAAATTGAACATGTATAAGCGCCACCTGGTCTGTGTGCGCTTTGCAGTTCAATCGCTGTTGATCTAGCCAAACATTTTGTTTAATAACTTTTGTGTTTATCAACGGATTTTGATGAAACTTTCACCATATGATTTAAATAATTGATGTAGTTTTCAAAAAGACCAAACACCATATATATTGCAACTGAAAATAATTTTCAAAATTGTGGGGAAATTTGGGGCCGGTATCCAAATGTAACAAAAACCGAAATTGGTAAAAATATACATAAAGCTACGTGCAAAATTTGGAGACTCTAGCTCTTAAGATAAACAAGTAACGAAACTCTAGTCGAGACTGCTCGACTAAGAGATACCCTGAATCCATTGAGCTGTAATACCAATCATTAAGAGCTTCATTTATTCATTAATAGTAAACAACACAAGCACACACACACACAAACATATGCATGCACGTAATATGCTTACTGCGCAGTTTTGCGGCTGCAGAAGAGGTTGTGCTATGCAAACTTTATTGTTTAATAACTTTTTTTCACGACTTATGTTCTTAATGAAATTTTCGGGGAATGTTTATGACATTCAAATGTACCTATTTGCCAAATGTCAAGTCTCTAGTATTTGATATACGTGAGTTATCGATTTGGTTGAATTGTGGGCGAAAGGGGCGTGGCATCAAAAATCCAAAAATGAAAAAATGTGCAGATTTAATATAGCTATCAACCACAACTTAGTGCACGATTCTATCTTTAACGGTGTGCACGCCAGACTTCAAAAACAAAGCGATATTTTCGATAGTTTTCGATAAAAAAGAAATAAGACGAGTTATCGAAAAAAAAAAATAAAAAATACAGCGTATGGTATTATCGAGCATTTTGCTTTTTATTTGAAGTCTCTAGCTTTTGTGGTTGCAGAAATCCAGGTGTTTACACGGACGGACGGACGGACAGACGGACAGGGCTAGTTCAACTCAGCTCATCGAGCTGATCAAGAATATATATACTTTATGGGGTGTGACACGCCTCCTTCTGCCTGTTACATACATTCGCACAAAAACATTATACCCTGAAATTTCCATTTTCAATGGATTCAGGGTATAAAAAGGTAAAAATTCATAGCTGATTTTTCATATGGTTTTAAATAAATAACAAATATTCAAATATTAGTTATCGATTTTCTGAAACAAACTCGATATGCGCGTCCTATATACGCGCCTAACAAAAAAAAATTCAAGTTTCTAGCTCTTATAGGTTCTGAGATCGACGCGTTCATACATACGGACGGACGGACGGACGGACGGATGGACGGACGGACAAGGCTCAATCAACTTGTCTTGTCGTACTGATCTAGAATATATACTATTGGGGGTGTAGCACGGCTCCTTCTGCCTGTTACATACTTTTAACAAAACATTACACCCTGTTTTCCCATTTTCAATGGGATCAGGGTATAAAAAAAAAACAAGTATGAAAACTTTAGTCGGCGCGCCCGCTAGGGGATACCCTAATCCTAATCTAATCTAATATAGTCCATAACTCGTATGTACAACCATATCACGCGACTTAAATCTATGAAAATGGTACTGAGAATGCCGATCAAAGAGGAATTATGCAAGATTTGTTCCGTTACTATTAAGGAAGAAGAATCGAAAACATATTCGCACTGCGATACACAACGCCGAGCGGCAATTTAAAGTAGGTAGCAAAAACAATTCAAACACAATTCGACCCATGAATGTGTGTGTGCACATGTATACATAATGAAAATGTATGGACGCCAGCTGGTCTCTGTGCGCTTTGCAGTTCAATCGCTGTTGATCTGGCCAAACATTTTATTTAATAACTTTTTTGTTTATCAACGGATTTTTATGAAACTTTCACCATATGATTTAAATAATTATTGCTGTTTTTAAAAAGACCAAGCACTCATATTGCAACTGAAAATAATTTTCAAAATTTTTGGTGAAATTTGGGGCCGGTATCCAAATGTAACAAAATCCGAAAATGGTAAAAATATACATAAAGCTACATTCAAAATTTGGAGACTCTAGCTCTTAAGATGAAAAATATAAAAAATCATAACCGATTTTTCATATGGTTGTAAATCGATAACAAATATTTAGGAATAGTTATCGATTTTCTGAAAGAAACTCGATATGCACGTCGTATATACGCGCTTAACATAAATAAAATTCAAGTCTCTAGCTCTTATAGGGTCTGAGATCAGGTTCGTACATACGGACGGACGGACGGACGGACGGACAGGCGGACAGAGGGACAGACAGAGGGAACAGGGCTCAATCAACTCGTCTTGTCGTCCTGATCAATATACCAATATATATACTCTATGGGGTGTGGCACGCCTACTTCTGCCTGTTACATACTTTTAACAAAACCATTATACCATGTTTTCCCATTACCATTACCATCAGGGAATAAAAAAAAACCTGTTAAAACTCGAAAATCCTTTATATTTTGAAAAATTCGTAAATATCCAAAAGGCACTAAAATTCAAAAATTCGTTAAAATTTGAAAATCTGTTAGAATCTTTTAAATTTCGAAAAATCCGTTAAAATTCGAAAATCCGTAAAAATATTACAAATCCTTTAAATTGTGTAAAATCAGTTAATTTGAAAAATCCGTTGATATTCGAAAATTCGTAGAAATTTAAAAATCTGTTAAATTATGAAAAATTTGTTAAAATTTTAAAAATCCGTTGTTCATTAAAATTCGAATATCCTTTAAAATTTTAAAAATACCTTTTAATTCGAAAATCCGTTGAAATTTAACTGATTTCAATTTTGAAAAAAAACCTTTAAATTTAAAAAAAACGTTAGAATTAAAAAAATCAGTTTAAAAAAATTCGTTTAAAATATAAAAATCCGTTAAATTTTGAAAAATTTGTTAAAATTTTAAAATTTAATGAAATTTAAGAATCTGTTCAATTATAAAAAATTTGTTAGAATTTTAAAGTCCGTTAAATTTTAAGAAGTCCATTAAAATTTGAATATTTTGTAAATTTTAAAAATCCATTTTAATTTGAAAAACCGTTGGAGTTTAACTCGTTAAAATTCGAGAATCCTTTCAATTTGAACAATCCATAAAAATTCGAAAATTCGTTTAATTTGAAACATTTTCCATGCTCGCTATTGCGCTACAGTGATAATGATTAATAAATTAAGTTGAATATTGAAAATTGACTGTGGCAATTAAAGTTTTAAAGTTTATGGTTGTGATAAATCCAATTTACTGAAAACTGAAGATAAGTATTTAAGATTGATGATGTGTCCTTCACATAATGTTACTTTGTTCGTTTTACTTACGGTGATTGGGAATGATTTATGATATTTGGTTTCTTAAGTTTTTATACCCTGAATCGATTGAAAATTAAGTTTCAGGGTATAATGCTGTTGTAAAAATATATTTAACAGGCAGAAGGAGGTGTGTCACACCCTATAAAAACATTGTTTCATTCCTGGAATCTGCAAATTACGAAAAAAAAAACGGTTTAATTCGAAAATTATAAATAAAAACTCTAATATTTCGAAAAATTCTCGAAAATTTTAAGATCCGGTAAAATTTAAACAATCAGAAAAATTCAAATCCGCTACAATTTAAAAAATCCGTTAAAATTAAAGAAAAAAAACCTATTAGAATTAGAATATAATTTGAAAAACCCGTAAATTTACAGAAACAGCTAAAATTAAAAATCCTTTAAATTTCGAAAAATCCGTTAAAATTCGAAATTCCGTAATAATGTAATATATCCTTTAAATTGTGTAAAATCCGTTAAATTTTGAAAATCCGTGAAAATTAGAAAAATATATTGAAATTTAAAAACCTGTTGAATTTCTAAAAATCCATATAAATTCGGATATCCACTAAAATTAAAAAAAAACCGTATAGTTTCGAAAATCCGATAAAATTTGAAAAATACGTTAAAATTTAACATATGCGTTAAATATTGAAAAAATCCGTTAGAATCCGTGAAAAAAAAACAGTACGAAAAATGCGTTAAATATCGAGAATCCGTAAAATTTTGAAAAATCCGTTGAAATTCGAACATTTTTAAGATATAAAAAATCCGTTAAAATTTGAAAATTATTAAGATTTAAAAAATCCGTTGCAATTCGAATATCAATTAACTGTTGAAAAAATCCATAAAAATTCAAAAATTTGTTAAAATTCGAAAATCCCTTGAAATTTGAAAATCAGTTATTATTTAAAATATTTACCAAAGTTTTTTAAATTTCGAAAATTCCGTTAAAATCTAAAATATTCTTTAAATTTTTAAATATCCGTTAAAATCCATGAACATTACGTTTAGCGTTAAATTCGAAATACGCAATTCGAAAATCTGTTCAAATTAAATTTAACAAATTTGAACAATCATTTAAAATTTGAAATTCCACTAAATGTTGAAAAATCCATAAAAATTTGAGAACCCATTAAATTTTTGACCCGTTATAATTTAATAAATCCTTAAAATTATGAAATATCCATTCGACATCCCGATAAATTTAACAAATCCTTTAAATTTTGAAATATCTGATAAATTTAATTTAAAGTATTTTAAATTTTGAAAAATCCATAAAAATTCGACATCTCGTTAAATTTTTGACCAGTTACAATTTAACAAAATTCGAAAATTATTGAAACTTAAAAAAAACCCGTTAAATATCGAAAATCCTCTAAAATTTTCTAAAATTTGGGAATCTATTAAAATTCAACCAATACTTTTAATTTTTAAAAATACGTTAAATTTTTGAAAATATCCATTGAATTCATAAATCCGTTAAATTTTGAAAAAATTCGTTAAAAATTGAAAATTTGTTAAATATTGAAAAATTTGTTACATTTCGGGAATCCGTTGAATTTTGAAAAAAAAAATTTTTTTAAATTTCAAAGAACCGTTATTTGTTAAGTTTCGAAAATCCGTTAAAATTTGAAAATCCGTTAAAATCAAAAAAAAAAGAAACCGTAAAATTTCAAGAAATCCGCTAAATGAAAATTTAAGAACTCCTATAATTTTGAAAAATTCGTGAAAATTAGTTTATTGTTAAATTTCGAAAATCCGTGAAAATTAAAAAAAAAAAAAACAAGTAAGAAAACTCTAGTCGGCGCGCCCGACTATGGGATACCCTAATCCCACCCGCCCTTAGTTTTTTATACCCTGAATCCATTGAAAATGGAAATTTCAGGGTATAATGTTTTTGTGCGAATGTATGTAACAGGCAGAAGGAGGCGTGCCACACCCCATAAAGTATATATATTCTTGATCAGCTCGATGAACTGAGTTGAACTAGCCCTGTCCGTCTGTCCGTCCGTGTAAACACCTGGATTTCTGCAACCACAAAAGCTAGAGACTTCAAATAAAAAGCAAAATGCTCGATAATACCATACGCTGTACGAGTTTATTTTTTTTTCGATAACTCATCCCATTTCTTTTTTATCGATAACTATCGAAAATATCGCTTTGTTTTTTAGGTCTGGCGTGCACACCATTACATATAGAATCGTGCACTAAATTGTGTTTGATTGCTATAGTGAATCCGCACATTTTGTCATTTTTGGATTTTTAATGCCAAACCCCTTCCGCCCACAATTCAACAAAAACGATAACTCACGTACATCAAATACTAGAGACTTGAGGCAAATAGGTACATTTAAATGTCATAATAATTCCCCAAAAAATTTCATTAAGAACATAGGCGAGAAAAAAAGTTTGCATAGCACAGCCTCTTCTGCAGCCGCAAAACTGTGCATTGAGCATATTACGTGCATGCATATGTTTTGTGTGTGTGTGTGTGTGCATGTGTTGGTTACTATTAATGAATAAATGAAGCTCTTAATGATTGGTATTACAGCTCAATGGATTCAGGGTATCTCTTAGTCGAGCAGTCTCGACTAGAGTTTCGTTACTTGTTTTAATATTGTCCATAAATCGTATGTACAACCATATTACGCGACATAAAACTGTGCCAATGGTACTAAGAATGTCGATCAAAGAGGAATTATGCAAACAAATTCGACACAAAGATTATACCAGCTCACTTTTGCAAGCTCACAAGAATTGTTCCGTTACAATTAAAGAAGAAGAATCAAAAACATATTCGCGCAGCGACACACAACGCTGAGCGGCAATTGGAAGTAGGTAGCAAAAACAGTTCAAACACAATTCGACCCAAACTCAAAGGCAATTGCGGTTCTTAGAAAATTTGTTCGCGAGCATTTGCATGTATGTGTGCACATGTATACATAATGAAAATGCATAGGCGCCAGCTGGTCTCTGTGCGCTTTGCAGTTCAATCGCTGTTGATGTGGCCAAACAATTTATTTAATAACTTTTTTTGTTTATCAACGGATTTTGATGAAACTTTCACCATTTGATTTAAATAATTGATGTAGTTTTTTAAAAAGACCAAACACCCCATATATATTGCAACTGAAAATAATTTTCAAAATTGTGGGGAAAATTGGGGAAATTTGGGGCCGGTATCCAAATGTAACAAAAACCGAAATTGGTAAATATACATAAAGCTACAAGCAAAATTTGGAGACTCTAGCTCTAGATAAAAAAGATAAAATATCATAACTGATTTTTATATGGTTTCAAATCGATAACAAATATTCAGGATTTTCTGAAACAAACTCGATATGCGCGTCCTATATACGCGCCTAACAAAAAAAAATTCAAGTCTCTAGCTCGTATAGGTTCGGACGGACGGACGGATAGAAAGACGGACAGGGCTCAATCAACTTGTCTTGTCGTCCTGATCAAGAATATATATACTTTTGGGGGTGTGGCACGCCTCCTTCTGCCTGTTACATACTTTAAAAAAAACATTATACCCTGTTTTCCCATTTTCAATGGGATCAGGGTATAAAAAACAGTAAATTTTCAAAAAAATTCTTTAAAATTAAAAGAATCCGTTGGATGTTGAAAATTTTTTATTATGTATTAAGATTTAATAAATATTTTAAATTTTGAAATATCAGTTAAATTTTGAAAAAAAAAAACATTTAAAATTTGAGAATCCACTAAATTTTGAAAAATCCACAAAAATTCGTAATCACGTTAAATTTAAAAATATTTTGTTGAAATTCATATATATGTTAAATTTTGAAATATTCATATAAATCCGTTAAAATTTAACAAATCCTTTATATTTCGAAATATCAGTTAAATTTTGAAAAATCATTTAAAATTTGAACAAATCCTTTAAATTTTGAAAGATCCGTGAAATTTACGTTTGTCGTTATATTTCGAAAATCCGTGAAAACTAAAAAAAAAATAGTAAAATTTCGAAAAATTGATTAATAATTCAAAATTCCGTTGAATGTTAAAAATTTGTTAATTTAATTTAATTTAAAAATCCGTTAAAATTTAACAAATCCTTTATATTTTGAAATATCAGTTAAAATCCGTGAAAATTACGTTTATGATTAAAACAGTAAAATTTCAAAAAATCCATTATAATTTAAAAATTCCGTTAAATTTCGAAAATTCGTTGAAATTCGAAAATCTGTTCAAATAAAATAAAAAACACAGTAAAATTTCTAAAAATCCATTGAAATTTAAAAAATCCGGTAAATTTTGAACATTTATAAAAATTTGAAAATCCGTTAAAATTCAAAAATTATTAATATTGAAAAAAATCCGTTAAATTTCGAAAATTCTCTAAAATCTTCTAAAATTTGAGAACCCATTTTTTATACCCTGAATCCATTGAAAATGGAAATTTCAGGGTATAATTTAAAAATCCTTTAAATTTCGAAAATCCGGTAAAATTTAAACAATCTTTTAAAATGCGAAAATCCGTCAGAATCCGATAAAATTTCGAAAAATCCGTTAAAATTTGAAAATCCGTTGAAGTTCAAAAATCCGTTCATATTTAAAATAAACTTAATAATTTGAAAATCATTCAAATTTTAAAAAATAATAGTAAAATAAAAGATTTAAAAAGAGTTGAAATTCGAAAATCCTTTGAGTTTTAAAAACATTTGTTAAAATTCGAAAACTTTTAGAAATTTAAAAAAAATTTGTTGAACTTCGAAAAATCCGTAGAAAAATCCATGAAAAATAAAAAACCGTAAAATTTCGAAGAATCCGTTAAAATTAAAAAAAATCAGTTCAATTTTAAAAAGCCGTTAAAATTTTTTTGAATCCGTAAACTTTAAAAAAAACTTTTCAAATGCGAAAATCCATTAAAGTTAAAAAAAAATCCGCTTTAATTTGAAGATAAATCCGTTCAATTTAAAAAAATTTGTTAATTTTTGAATAAAAACCGTTGAAATTCGAATATCGGTTAAATTTTGAAAATCCGTGGAAATTTAAAAAAATCCTATAAAATGCAAAAATCCGTTAGTATTCGTTAAAATTAAAAAAAAAACCCTAAAATTTCGAAAACTTCGTCACATTTTAAAAAATCCGTTAAATTTCAAAAATCCGTAAAATTTCGGAAAATCCGCAAAAATTTTAAAATCCGTTAAAATTATAAATAAATCCTTTAAAATGTGAAAGTACGTTAAATTCCAAAATCCATAAATATTTGAAAATTTCCATTAAATTTTTAGAATCCGTTATAATCCGTGAAATTTATAAAATCCGTCGAAATTAGAAAAATCCTTTAAAATGCTAGCATCCGTTAGAATCCGTTAAAATAAAGAAACCGTAAAATTTCGAAAAATCAAAATTTTAAATTATAAAAAGATAAAGTTTTTAAAATACGAAAATCTGTTTAATTTTGAAAAATCCATATATCCACATATGCATGCACGTAATATGCGTACAGCGCAGTTTTGCGGCTGCAGAAGAGGTTGTGCTCTGCAAACTTTATTGTTTAATAACTTTTTCTCTCGAAATATTTACTTAATGAAATATTCGGGGAGTGATTATGACATTCAAATGTACCTATTTGCCAAATTTCAAGTCTCTAGTATTTGATATGCGTGAGTTATCGTTTTTGTTGAATTGTGGGCGAAAGTGGCGTGGCATCAAAAATCCAAAAATGACAAAATAAGCTATCAACGACATTTTAGTGCACGATTCTATGTTTAACGGTGTGCACGCCAGACCTCAAAAACAAAACGATATTTTCGATAGTTATCGATAAAAAAGAAATGGGACGAGTTATCGAAAAAAAAAAATAAACTCGTACAGCGTATGGTATTATCGAGCATTTTGCTTTTTATTTGAAGTCTCTAGCTTTTGTGGTTGCAGAAATCCAGGTGTTTACACGGACGGACGGACGGACGGACGGGCGGACGGACGGACAGACGGACAGGGCTAGTTCAACTCAGTTCATCGAGCTGATCAAGAATATATATACTTTATGGGGTGTGGCACGCCTCCTTCTGCCTGTTACATACATTCGCACAAAAACATTATAACCTGAAATTTCCATTTTCAATGGGTTCAGGGTATAAAAACACGTAAAATTTCGAAAAATCGCTAAAATTCAAAATTTGAATCCGTGAAAATTATAAAAAAAAACACTTAAATTTCGAAAAATTCGCTAAAAATTAAAAAAAAAAAACAAGTAAGAAGACTCTAGTCGGCGCGCCCGACTAGGGGATACCTAATCCCACCCCCCCTTAGTTTTTTTAATATAGTCCATAACTCGCATGTACATCCATATCACGCGACTTAAATCTATGCCAATGGTACTAAGAATGTTGATCAAAGAGGAATTATGCAAACAAATTCGACACACAGATGATGCCAACACACTTTCGCAAGCTCACAAGAATTGTTCCGTTACTATTAAAGAAGAAGAATCGAAAACATATTCGCACTGCGACACACATCGCCTGCGACTGCGACACACAGCGCCAAGCGGCAATTGGAAATAGGTAGCAAAAACAATTCGAACACAATTCGACCCAAACTCAAAGGCAATTGCGATTCTTACAAAATTTGTTCGCGAGCATTAGCATGTATGTGTGTACATGTATACATAATGAACATGTATTAGCGCCAGATTGTCTCTGTGCGCTTTGCAGTTCAATCGCTGTTAATCTGGCCAAACATTTTGTTTAATAACTTTTGTGTTTATCATCGGATTTTGATGAAACTTTCACCATATGATTTAAATAATTGATTTAGTTTTCAAAAAGACCAAACACCATATATATTGCAACTGAAAATAATTTTCAAAATTGTGGGGACAATTTGGGCCGGTATCCAAATGTAACAAAACCGAAATTGGTAAAAATACACATAAGGCTACATGCGAAATTTGGAGTCTCTAGCTCTTAAGATAAAAAAGATAAAAAATCATAACTGATTTTTCATATGGTTTTAAATCGATAACAAATATTCAGGAATAGTTATCGATTTTCTGAAACAAACTCGATATGCGCGTCCAATATACGCGCCTAACAAAAAAAAATTCAAGTCTCTAGCTCTTATAGGTTCTGAGATCGACGCGTTCATACATACGGACGGACGGACGGACAGACAGACGGACAGGGCTCAATCAACTTGTCTTGTCGTCCTGATCAAGAATATATATACTTTTGGGGGTGTGGCACGCCTCCTTCTGCCTGTTACATACCTTTAACAAAAACATTATACCCTTTTTTCCCATTTTCAATGGGATCAGGGTATAAAAATACCGTAAAATTTCGGAAAATCTGCAAAAAAATTGTATAATCCGTAAATTTTGAAAAAAACATGAAAATCCGTGAAAATTAAATAAACAAACAGTAAAATTTCGAAAAATTCGTTAAATTTAGAAAATCCGTTGAAATTTGAAAATCCATTAAAATTAAAAAATAACCGCATTATATCGAAAGATCCACTAAATTCTGTTGAGTTTTAAAAAAAAATTCGTTGAAATACGAAAGTCTTTTAGAAATTTGAAGAAAAAAGTTGTTGAAATCCGAAAATTCTGATAAATTTTGAAAGATTCCTGTAATTTTAAAAATCCGTTAAAATTCGAGAATCCGCTAAATTTAAAAAAAAAAATCCTTGAAATTCGAAAATCCATTATATTTAAAAATCTCCGTTAAAAATAAAATTCGTTAACATTGAAAAAATCCGTTAAAATTCACAAATCCCTTAAGTATTGAAAAATCCATATAAATTCGAAAGTCTATTAAAACTTAAAAAGTCCATTAAATTCAAATGTAAAAAAACCTTGAATTTCGAAAAATCCGCAAAAATTTGAAAATTTGAATCCGTGAAAATTAAAAAAAAAACCGTAAGATTTCGAAAAAATTCGCTAACATTTGAAAATCCGTTAAAATATAATTAAGAAAAAACTCTATTCGGGCCGCCCGACTAGGGGATACCCTAATCCCAACCGCTCTTATTTATACCCTGAATCCATTGAAAATGGAAATTTCAGGGTATAATGTTTTTGTGCAAATGTATGTAACAGGCAGAAGGAGGCGTGCCACACCCCATAAAGTATATATATTCTTGATCAGTTCGATGAGCTGAGTTGAACTAGCCCTGTCCGTCTGTCCGTCCGTCCGTCCGTCCGTCCATCCGTCCGTCCGTGTAAACACCTGGATTTCTTAAACCACAAAAGCTACAGACTTCAAATAAAAAGCAATATGCTCGATAATACCATACGCTGTACGAGTTTATTTTTATTTTTTCGATAACTCATCCCATTTCTTTTTTATCGATAACTATCGAAAATATCGCTTTGTTTTTGAGGTCTGGCGTGCACACCGTTACATATAGAATCGTGCACTAAATTGTGTTTGATTGCTATAGTGAATCCGCACATTTTGTCATTTTTGGATTTTTAATGCCAAACCCCTTCCGCCCACAATTCAACAAAAACGATAACTCACGTACATCAAATACTAGAGACTTGAGGCAAATAGGTACATTTAAATGTCATAATCATTCCCCAAAAATTTCATTAAGAACATAGGTCGAGAAAAAAGTTTGCATAGCACAGCCTCTTCTGCAGCCGCAAAACTGCGCATTCAGAATATGCATGCATCATATGTTTGTGTGTGCGTGTGTGTGCATGTGTTGTTTAATATTAATGAATAAATGAAACTTTTAATGATTGGTATTACAGCTTAATGAATTCAGGGTATCTCTTAGTCGAGCAGTCTCGACTAAAGTTTCGTTACTTGTTATACCCTGAATCCATTGAAAATGGAAATTTCAGGGTATAATGTTTTTGTGCAAATGTATGTAACAGGCAGAAGGAGGCGTGCCACACCCCATAAAGTATATATATTCTTGATCAGCTCGATGAGCTGAGTTGAACTAGCCCTGTCCGTCTGTCCGTCCGTCCGTCCGTCCGTGTAAACACCTGGATTTCTGCAACCACAAAAGCTAGAGACTTCAAATAAAAAACAAAATGCTCGATAATACCATACGCTGTACGAGTTTATTTTTTTTTTTTCGATAACTCGTCCCATTCCTTTTTTATCGATAACTATCGAAAATATCGCTTTGTTTTTGAGGTCTGGCGTGCACACCGTTAAAGATAGAATCGTGCACTAAATTGTGTTTGATTACTATATTAAATCCGCACATTTTGTCATTTTTGGATTTTTGATGCCACGCCCCTTTCGCCCACAATTCAACAAAAACGATAACTCACGTATATCAAATACTAGAAACTTGAAATTTGGCAAATAGGTACATTTGGATGTCATAATCACTCCCCGAAAATTTCATTATGAACGTATGTCGAGAAAAAAAGTTATTAAGCAATAAAGTTTTCATAGCACAGCCTCTTCTGCAGCCGCAATACTGCGCAATGAGCATATTACGAGCATGCATATGTTTGTGTGTGTGTGTGTGTGCATGTGTTGTTTACTATTAATGAATAACTGAAGCTCTTAATGATTGGTATTACAGCCCAATGGATTCAGGGTATCTCTTAGTCGAGCAGTCTCGACTAGAGTTTCGTTACTTGTTTTAATATAGTCCATAACTCGTATGTACAACCATACCACGCAACTTAAATATGTGCCAATGATACTAAGTATGTCGATCCAAGAGGAATTATGCAAGCCAATTCGACAGAAAGATTATACCAGCTCACTTTTGCAAGCTCACAAGAATTGTTCCGTTACTATTAAAAAAGAAGAATCGAAAACATATTCGCACTCGACACACAGCGCCAAGCGGCAACTGAAAGTACGTAACAAAAACAATTCAAACGCAATTCGACCCAAACTCAAAGGCAATTGCGATTCTTAGAAAATTTGTTCGCGAGCATTTGAATGTATGTGTGTACATGTATACATAATGAACATGTATTAGCGCCAGCTGGTCTATGTGCACTTTGCAGTTCAATCGCTGTTGATCTGGTCAAACATTTTGTTTAATAACTTTTGTGTTTATCAACGGATTTTGATGAAACTTTCACCATATGATTTAAATAATTGTGGTTGTTTTTAAAAAGACCAGACACCCTATACATATATGTCATATTTGCAAATAAAATTAATTTTCAAAATGTTAGGGAATTTTGGGGCCGCTATCCAAATGTAACAAAGATATTCAGGAATAGTTATCGATTTTCTAAAACATACTCGATATGCGCGCCTAACAAAAACAAATTCAAGTCTCTAGCTATTATAGGTTCTGAGATCGACGCGTTCATACATACGGACGGACGGATAGGGCTCAATCAAATCGTCTTGTCGTCCTGATCAATAATATATATACTTTTGGGGGAGTGGCACGCCTCCTTCTGCCTGTTACATACTTTTAACAAAACCATTATACCCTGTTTTCCCATTTTCAATGGGATCAGGGTATAAAAACGTAAAATGTCGAAAAATCGGCTAAAATTTGAAAATCCGTTCAAATTATAAAAAAATCCTTTAAATTTTGAAAATTTTAAATCCAATAGAATTTAAAAATCTTTTAAAATGTGAAAATCCGTTAAAATTCGATAAAATTTATAAAATCCGTTAAATACCTAAATCTATTAAAACTAAAGAAAATCCTTAAAAATTTTGAAAATCCGGTATATATTGAGAAATACTTTGGAATCTGTAAATTTCGAAAAATCTCTTAAAATTCGAAAATCTGTTAAAGCTAAAAAACAATTTTAGTTTTGAAAAATCCGTTAAATTTAAAAATATCCGTCATGAAACAACTATACGATAAAATTTGGGAATTCGTTAAAATTTAAGAAATTAAAATTTGAAAATCCTTTAAATTTCGAAAATCCGGTAAAACTTAAACAATCTTTTAAAATGCGAAAATCCGATAAAATTTCGAAAAATCCGTTAAAATTTGAAAATCCGTTGAAGTTCAAAAATCCGTTCATATTTAAAATAAACTTAATAATTTGAAAATCATTCAAATTTTAAAAAATAATAGTAAAATAAAAGATTTAAAAAGAGTTGAAATTCGAAAATCCTTTGAGTTTTAAAAACATTTGTTAAAATTCGAAAACTTTTAGAAATTTAAAAAAAAATTTGTTGAACTTCGAAAAATCCGTAGAAAAATCCATGAAAAATAAAAAACCGTAAAATTTCGAAGAATCCGTTAAAATTTAAAAAAATTAGTTCAATTTTAAAAAGCCGTTAAAATTTTTTTGAATCTGTAAACTTAAAAAAAAACTTTTCAAATGCGAAAATCCATTAAAGTTTAAAAAAAAAAATCCGCTTTAATTTGAAGATAAATCCGTTCAATTTAAAAAAATTTGTTAATTTTTGAATAAAAAACCGTTGAAATTCGAATATCGGTTAAATTTTGAAAATCCGTGGAAATTTAAAAAAATCCTACAAAATGCAAAAATCCGTTAGTATTCGTTAAAATTAAAAAAAAACCCTAAAATTTCGAAAACTTCGTCACAATTTAAAAAATCCGTTAAATTTCAAAAATCCGTAAAATTTCGGAAAATCCGCAAAAAATTTAAAATCCGTTAAAATTATAAATAAATACTTTAAAAATGTGAAAGTACGTTAAATTCCAAAACCATAAATATTTGAAAATTTCCATTAAATTTTTAAAATCCGTTATAATCCGTGAAATTTATAAAATCCGTCGAAATTAGAAAAATCCTTTAAAATGCTAGCATCCGTTAGAATCCGTTAAAATAAAGAAACCGTAAAATTTCGAAAAATCAAAATTTAAAATTATAAAAAGATAAAGTCTATAAAATACGAAAATCTGTTTAATTTTGAAAAATCCGTTAAAATTCGAGAATTATTTGAATTTTGAAAGATCCATATAAATATGAAAAAACACGTAAAATTTCGAAAAATCGCTAAAATTCAAAATTTGAATCCGTGAAAATTATAAAAAAAAAAACACTTAAATTTCGAAAAATACGCTAAAAATTAAAAAAAAAACAAGTAAGAAGACTCTAGTCGGCGCGCCCGACTAGGGGATACCCTAATCCCACCCCCCCTTAGATTTTTTAATATAGTCCATAACTCGCATGTACATCCATATCACGCGACTTAAATCTATGCCAATGGTACTAAGAATGTCGATCAAAGAGGAATTATGCAAACAAATTCGACACACAGATGATGCCAACACACTTTCGCAAGCTCACAAGAATTGTTCCGTTACTATTAAAGAAGAAGAATCGAAAACATATTCGCACTGCGACACACATCGCCTGCGACTGCGACACACAGCGGCGAGCGGCAATTGGAAGTAGGTAGCAAAAACAATTCGAACACAATTCGACCCAAACTCAAAGGCAATTGCGATTCTTAGAAAATTTGTTCGCGAGCATTTGCATGTATGTGTGCACATGTATACAAATTGAACATGTATAAGCGCCACCTGGTCTGTGTGCACTTTGCAGTTCAATCGCTGTGGATCTGGCCAAACATTTTGTTTAATAACTTTTGTGTTTATCAACGGATTTTGATGAAACTTTCACCACATGATTTAAATAATTGATTTAGTTTTCAAAAAAGACCAAACACCATATATATTGCAACTGAAAATAATTTTCAAAATTGTGGGGAAATTTGGGGCCGGTATCCAAATGTAACAACACCGAAATTGGTAAAAGTAAACATAAAGCTACATGCGAAATTTGGTGTCCTAGCTCTTAAGATAAAAAAGATAAAATATCATAACTGATTTTTCATATGGTTTTAAATCGATAAC